>CM061258.1:35032500-40032500 GCA_030848825.1 Tadarida brasiliensis
GCACACAGTAGGAAGTCATACAGATTCATTGGTTGACTACTTTAAAAGGTAGGAGGGTGGTCCTTCATTCACTCTGCATCACCTTGATTCTCCTGGACGTTTAGTTATTTCCTACAGATCCACAGGACACTATGGCCACTACTGATAGTCATGCTAATGATGACGAGGAATGCCAGGCACTGTGCTCATTGTGTTAAGAACAATGTGTTTGATCTGAGTTGGGCTCGGACCGAGCTTGGCTCCTGTCCAGTCGTGATGACTCAGGAGGAGAGCAGGCGAGCAAGGCTCCAGGCCTGCGGGCTGCCGAGAGCCTGAATGTGCAGGCATGCTTTATGTCCCGCAGTTCATCTCTGGTGAGACGGACAGTGTGATTTCCCCTGTGGCAGGAGAAAAGTTACTCACCTGGGGCAAGCTACTTAACCTCTCCATCCCTCAGTTTCTTTATCCTCAAAATGGGATAATAACACTTACCGTGCATGCTGTTGTGAGGTTTAAGTAAACTCAAATGCATAATAAGATTTTACCAGCATATTGTAAGTGCTAGATAAATATTAATTTTCTTCTAAGTAGTATTAATAATGTAGTGGTTAATCATTAAATCCTGTAATGTTTGTCCAAAAAGATCTATGTTAAAGTACACACAGAAGGAAACATAAGATAGGGAGATAAATGGCCACACACCTGGATTCACGTTCCATCAATCAGCACTGAGGATTCTGCTCAGACTGAGGGGGCCGTGAAGACAGAAAGCTGGCCAATTCAGACACTGCGCTGTACTGTGGGTCAAGTCAGATGTGCTGCATGGTGTCCGCCCCAGACAGAAAGTCAAGCAGAGGCCCAAGACGTGTTTATAAATTAAGTGAAAACTTAGAAAGAACGCCTAGTTTTTTGAATGATTGCTTCCTCCATGACCTGACATACAGCATTAAAATGCCCATGGACACAGACAACAGTGTGCTAAAGGCCTGGGGTGAGGCAGGGCCAGGTGGAAGGGGCAGTGGGGGAAAGTAAGCGGGGGTATCTGTAATACTCTCATTAATAAAAAAAATAGTTTGGGGGGAGCAAAAAAAGATGTAAATATAAATTCATTTTTTTTTATCCTCACCTGAGGACATTTTTTGCATTTATCTTCAGATAGAGCAGGAGGGAGAGAGGGGGGAAGAGACAGAGAGAGAAACATTGATGTGAGAGAGACACATCAACGGGTTGCCACCCGCACAACCCCAACCGGGGCCGGAGACAAACTACAACTGAGGTACATGCCCTTAGCAGGAACCGAACCCGGGACTCTCTGGTCCGCGGGCCAATGCTCTAACCGCTCAGCCAAACTGGCCAGGGGAGATGTAAGTACAAATTTAAAAATTCTTATAGTTTAGTCAAATTCATAGAAAGACTTTGCAATTTTTAAATAACATAAAGGAAAAAAATGCCCCAATCTACCTCTTTAATAATGTTTATTAGAAAGAATATCCCTGTCCACTGTGCTCGGGGATATTGTCAGTAGGCCATGCAGAAGTCTCTCAGGAACCTGGGTTTGTTGTGACAGTGTTTGAAGGCAGAGCTGACTAGTCCTGAGTAAACATGGGGCCTTTTCTGTTGCTAAGCAGGGTTTCCAATCCATTTGACAGCTGAGGACAGAATGTATTTCTGTCTTAGAATTTGGAAACTGTGGGAGCTGTGACAACAAAAATTAAAATACCAGAGTTTACGACTCAGCCTCCTCTGTGGTTCATCAACATACTCTACTGTAGTAAGTCATTCAGCATGCACACACTGTCCTTGATGTCCAAATAGGTTTTCAGAAACACTTAGCTTGTTTAATATGGACAATTAGACTATAGCTGTCAATGAGAATGGTGTGTTTTAAATTAACATGCCATATAATCAGCTTATACAATATTTGAACAGGTTCATATGTAAGTACTACTCATTGGTCAAATTTCATGTTGTAATGAACACTTTCATTAAAATTGGATATTCCCTACTGAAAAGTGATGGCTCGATTTTTATAGTTAACTATTTACTAAAAATGTTGCATGTTCAAATAATCAATAAGAAATCTTATGTTGTAGAGTGTAAATCATGAGAGAGAGATTTTTTTTTCTGTTCACTTTCAGAAACTTAGCAAGTGCTGAGCAGCCGGACAATGAACACTTGGAATAATGCCATGATGAAATAAAACACAGCCTTTTTTGTCCTAATAATGCAAACATCTATTTTAGAATTCATGTCAAGATTTAAAAGAATGTTTCCAATCAATTTATGATGAACTTGTTGAATAAAAGGATACCAGAATAGGCATAGTTTTTGGAAAGAACCATGCAAACATCTATTTGGATGTGTGGGATTAGAAAAATAAAGCTGAGTGTGAAGAGTCCCAAGAGCTGGGTTTGCTGAAGCCCTTCTTGAGCCTTAGCCGTGCTTATTCCAGGAAATCGGGACCCACATGTCTTTGAATCAAATTCCCACAAAGATGGATACCTGCTCCAAAGACTTGTTTCCAGGAAGAGGAAGTTGGATGCACCTCATTCATATTCCAAAGTCATAGAAAAAGCACTGCTTTTCTAAGCACTGCTTAGTACTTGTCCCGCCCACCATCTGTCAATCATCTCCTTCAATTGTTTTATGACCTTGGGATCACTGATACCCAGTGATCAGTACAATAAAATAATCAGGATTTGTTTAAATTCATTTAGATGTGAAAAAATATTTTGCTCAACAACTTTTTTCTCCCAGTATAGTACAAATACATACATACATAGTACATAATACATACATAGTACATACATACATACATATGTAAAGTATCCACATGTGGATTTTTTTCTCTGGTGTCCAAAAGAGATGAACATCAGTGTTTAACTTGCCTAAAAATTTCTGTAAAAAAGTAGATAACATATGTTCCAATTAACCCTTACTTCCATCTTTAATTCTAAAATAATATTTTATAGTTTTAATTTATAGGAATCCATGAATTTTTTGATGTAAACATTAAGTTTTCTTTTTTAATTTCAAAATTCATGAGTAGCTTTTTCCTCATATTAGTATTGTCACTTATATTATATCTTCTTTCTATATATGTCTTACAAGTAAATGTAGTTTAAAGTACCTGTCTGGCATTTTATTTGTTTTTCCTTTATAATAAAGTAAAATTATTGTTTTTCCAAACCCATATTGTTTGCCTCATGTGTAGTCTCTCAGGCTGTTGATTAGGAAATGGCAAACAAACTCTGGTTTATACTCAGGTGTAGGTACATCAAGCACTCATGGGCACTTCTTTTTTTTAAAAACTCATCTTTATTGTTGAATGTATTACAAGTGTACCCCCTTTTTCCCCCCTTGACCCCCTCCTCCCTAATCCCACCCCCCTCCTGTCTTCCCCACACTATTGTCAGTGTCCATTGGTTATGCATATATACACAGAAGTTCTTTGGTTTAATCTCTCCCCACCCCCCCACCCCCTTCCCTTTGAGGTTCATCAGTCTAACAACCAATTTGTACTTCTTAATTCCTTCATCTTTTTCACCTGTCCCCCTAGCCCCCACCCATCTGGCAAGCAACAAAAAGTTCTCTGTATTTGTGAGTCCGTTGCTGTTCTGAATGCTCATTTTGTTTGTAGATTGAATTGTTGATAGATATGTATTAATTGCCATTTTATTGTTCATATATATATAATTTTTTTTTATCCTCACCTGAGGACATTTTTCCATTTTTGTTCAGATAGAGCGGGAGGGAGAGAGAGAGGGAGAGAGAGAGAGAGAAACATCGATGTGAAAGGGTCACATTGAGTGGCCGCCTCCACCATGACCCCAACCAGGGCCAGGGACAAACAGCAGCCGAGGTACATACCCTTAGTGGGAACCGAACCCCGGTCTCTCTGGACTGCGGGCTGATGCTCTAACTGCTGAGCCAAACAGGCCAGGACTATTGTTCATATTTTTGTTCTTCATGGACACTTTTGACATTCGAGGTGGATGACCTGATGGTAAAAACCATCTCCGTGGTGCTGTAACAGATGCCAGCGGGTTCACTCCTGAAGGCTGGGCCCTTATTGCAGAATCTGTCCTCCTCTCAAAGCCACGCCAGCAGCCCTTAGTGTGCAAGGCCCAGTGCTCCCCCTGGAAATGCTAGGGCCACAGATGTCTCAACGAGTGGAGACTCAGCTCTGCAGCCTGGTCTCACATTATGTTTAAGGATAACAGAAGTGAGAAATGCATACAATTAAACTTGCCAAGGCCTGGAAACATAATTAAGGGACATTTCCTTGAGAACTGTTCATTAAAGATTGTCTTTTAATTGCTATCTTGCTAGAAGAGACCAGAATGAATGAGGTTGTCACAATTTCCCAGTCAATCTTATAATGTTCCATTTTTGTAATTGCTGTAGAAAGGTTGTGGGTTGAATTCAGGAGCCTGCTTTCCTGTCCAGTCACAGGACAAGCCTTGTCTGCTCTGTCCTCCAGATTGAGTGCATGTACCCTCTGACGTACGTACCACGTACACTCTGACGTACCGTACCACAGCATCATCACACTCTTTCCACCTTGCTTGTGTCCACACTGTGAAGAATGACCTGCAGGGGACCTGGTCAATGTATATACCCTAGGCCACTGGTCAGCTAGCTATAGCCGACAGGGAAAATGTGGCCCAATGTTTGTTTCTCTAAGGCCCTGAGGGTAAGAATACTTCTTAAGTTTTTTTTAACTGATTGACCAAAAAAAATTTTTTAAAGATTTTTTATATGAAATTAAAATTTCGGTGTCCATAAAAAAGCTGTAATGGAAAACAGCAATGTCCTTTCATTTACATATTGTGTGTTATGGCTTTGTACTATGACTGCAGAGTTGAAAACTGGCGACAGACATCACACACCCAGCAAAGCCTAAAACGTTTACCAGCTGGTCCTTTATAGAAAAAGTTTGCCAAATGTAAACGTTTATGAAGTCCAGTGAAAGACCAGCGTAGTCCGACAGGTCGTGGTAGGGACTGCAGTGATCTGGAGAGCCAATGACCCAGCTCAGTCTTCTCCAACCAATTGTCACCATGTGGGGAGGCTGGCTTAGCATGGCTGGATTGCCAAGTTTCCAGGACAAGAAAGCAAATGTAACTTTTGTGTGATTGAAAAAAACTAAACACTGTGTAAGGGAAACCCAGTGTATCTGTGGGTCCTTGTAGACACACCGATTAACCCAATGTGCATATCACGGGATGTGAGAGGAAACAGGAGCGCCAGGAGAAAACCGATGCACGCGTGGGCGAATGTGTGAAGTCCACACACACGGCGGCGCTGGCTGGGAATCAAACATTTCCTTTCCTCATCAACATTATAATGAAGCCACGCTGACCACAGCAGTGTTATTTGAGGATCTGCTGTATTTGTGTACATATACATTTTGTTCGCACTCAATAAAAAGTTGATCAATAGCCCTAGCCAGTTTGGCTCAGCGGTTAGAGCGTTGGCCTGCGGACCAGAGAGTCCGGGGTTCGGTTCCCGCTAAGGGCACGTACCTCGGTTGCAGTTTGTCCCCGGCCCCGGTTGGGGTCGTGTGGGTAGCAACCACTCGATGTGTCTCTCTTGCCTCGATGTTTCATTCTCTCTCTCCCTCCTGCTCTGAAAAGAAAAAAAAAAAAAAGTTGCTCAATAAATGAGTGTTGAATATGTGAATGTATTGATAGGTGCATATAGATATAAATCTTTATATATTTCACGTATTTATCTGTCAGGTATATTTATATGTCAGATAAACAGATAGATGACGGATGGATGGATAGATAGATAGATAGATAGATAGATAGATAGATAGACAGATAGATAGATAATGCAAGGCCCTCTGCTTTTATCTAGATGGTCTGAGAGATTTCCATTTAGTCTACCATCCCACAGGTAATTACGATACACCTTCAAGGTGCCAGGCCTGTGATAGAAATTGCTGATTTATCCAATAAAATGATCATATTACAGAAACATAGTAGAGAAAAAAAACATTACCCAACACTGGGGAACTCCCCTGGCTGGGCCGGTCCCTTGGCCCTGCCTCACTGTGGGGACTGGACTACAGTGAGTATTCAGTAAACATGACCCATCAGTATTATTTACCAATTATGTGTGAAAGGGAGGGCCTAAGAGATGCCCTGGTTTCTGCTTTGCTTGCTTTGGAGGGTGTGGTGTCACTTACTAAAATAAGGACAATAAAGCAAGACAGAAAAACATTTGGAGAGAGAGGCAAACTGAATTTTGTTATGAAATGTCCAGTTTGACTTATAACGTGAGCATGCAAGTCAAAGTTCTCGAGTGGAAAGTTGTTTACGAGCATCTAGTCAGCACCATAAAGATATGGGCCAGAGGCAGAAAGCTGAGTGTCAGCGGATGAAGGTGAGTGCTGAGGTCTGAGAAGTGGATGAGAAGTCTGGGGTCACAGTGGAGAAGGCAGAAGGCTCAGAGTGAACTCTAGACAATATCTGCATTTAAGGCAGCATCAGGGAGAAGTTGCTGGCAAAGGTCATGAGACAAAAACAGGGCAGAGTAAGGCATAGCAACCAAAAGGCAGGGTCAAATACTCATTTAGTGCATGTCCTGAGATGTGACTTTTGACAAGAGAGCCGCTTCTGGGGAGTCAGGAGGCCAGCAGCTGGATCTTTAAGAGAAGAAATGAATACAGATAAAAAGAGATCTATTTATCCCCCAGAAGTCTGGCTGTGAAAGAAAGGAGAAATACAACGCAAAGTTCCAAATGATGTGTACGTGTGCATACACACGGGCTCATGCAGATGTACATTTGTTAAATGTGTGGTCAGTGAACAAGTTGGAAAGGGCAGGTCCCCACATATAACTTGCTTTCACAGTACCTGTGTGCTCTCAGATACAACTGACCAAAGGCGGAGCAGTTCATGAAGAACATGGTGTCTGGAGACATGGCCACAGTCCTGAGGCTGCCAGCAGCCAGATGTTTTACCTGGAAGACTTCAGAACCACTCTGGCCACAGTTCTCCTATTACTCATACAAACATGTTAGCATAAATGGTATTCTATGATTTCTACAGTTCCCTGACCTTATGTTTTACTGTTGAAAAGCAGTTTCTAGTGCCTGTGCATAAACTGAACATACATATTTTTCAAGTTGACCACATGCCATCTAGGTAGGCAACCAAGTGGAAGACAGCGTCATCCCTTCCAGTATTTCTGTGCCTTCCAGCTCCAATGCTGGGAGCAACAGGGCTCCAGGGCCTCCCTGCCCAGGGGATGCCCAGCCTACCTTCTTGGTCTTTCTCACTCTGCCCTGGCATGTAATCTTTGCATTGTGCTTCAGATACCTCGTCTTCTGTGTTTTGCTTTAATAACTTCACTTAAACAGCACAAAACCTCTAGATAATGATAAAGAAAGACAACATCTTGTTCTTGCTTTCAGTGGGGCCTACCAGCATCCCAAGCACTAAGTTTATTTTTATTTCCATATAACGGGATAGGAAACAGAGACATGAGGAAACCCCTTACTTACATCTCTCTCTGTGTGTACAAATGGTGTGTGTGTATGTGTGCAACCGATGTTAACTTCGGAAACTTTCAAATGTTTGTTTAGAGATGAGGACATATAAAGCAGATCTTTCTGTGTTTATGGACAGGGTCCTTGTGTGTTTTAAGGAGGGCTGCCTCTCAAGAATGAGTTATATTATTTGACACTTGATTCTAAGATTGTATCTTGATTTTTCTGAAACAACTCAGATCATATTACCCTTAACATGAACTCAGAGTATCTAAAAACACTCAACATATCAGTGTTTTAAAGTTTTCAATAATTTCTCAATGTCTCAAGGTCCCCAACCCAAGAACAATGGACACCATCATTTGAAGGAATCACCATGGATGTACAAGGCTTAGATGTCCTGTTATTGTGGTGCCAATCTGCTCATCCTTTCTTTTCCACATGTGCCCAAAGCTCCCTAGTGCATTGCCCCGTATATTTTCAAGCTTTGAGCTGCAACCCAAAGAAATCACCATGTCAGTCATTCACTGGGTGCTGGTTCAGCAGTAAAAAACCTATACTACCCCTTCCACTGACTGCCATGTGACTAGCACCAGTTTTCAGCCCATATTGGAGTTTACCCTGGGTTCTGATGGACTGTGCTTTCTCCTTGCCTTCTAGAATTAATCCTCTTGGATCATGGATATTTTTAAAAACCAACTTTACTCAGGTATAATTTACAAACAATAAAAGCACACATATCAAGTGTACATTCTAATGAGGTATGAACAATGTGAACATGAATGAAATTCACCACCCCATTTGTGATGTGGAAAACTCTCTTTACCCACAAAGGTAGGTTCCCCATGGCCCCTTCCCAGGCAATCCCCACCCTTTATCTCCAGCCCAAAGCAGCCACTGTCCGTAACTGTCAATAAACTTTTCTTTCCTTGTGTGTTGCATAAATGAAATTATATTTTTGTGCCTGATATTTCTTGCTCAGCATCGTGCTGTTACTATTCATCCAAGTTGTGTGGATCAGTCATTTTTTTTCTTCTTTGAACTGCTGAGTAGTGGCCTATTGTTTGGATGTACCATGATATTGATTCATCTGTTGATGAATATTTGTATTGTTTCTAGTTTTGGGTGATTGTAATAAAAATTGTCATGAACATTTGCATACAAGACTTTGGGTAAATACCTAGGAGCAGAATTGATGGATAACATGGTAGGTGAGTGTTTACCTTTATAAGAAACTACCACATTGTTTAACAAAGTGACCATACCACTTCCTACTCTTACCAGCTATGTGGTTGCTCAGCTTCACAAAAACTTAATACTGTCAGTCTTTTCTAATTTCAGTCATTCTAATGAGTATGGAGTGGATCTCACTCTGGCTGAGAATTGAACTTTCCTAATTATTAATGATGCTGACCATCTTTTCACATGGTTATCATAAATTGGGTTGTATACCTTCTGATTATTGGGTTGTAAATGTTTGTATCCATTCTGGGTAGAACTTAATTGTCAGATGTATGTGCTGTGGTCATTTGCCCCTAGTTGATAATGTGCCTTTTAGTTTTCTCAATGATGTCTTTAAAAGAACAGAAGTTTTAATTTTGATGAACTTCATCTTTAAAAAAAGTATTAAATAACTGGTTTATTTTAAATTAGATATAGATTTACAGAAAAGTTGAAAATATATTATGGAGAATTATCATAACATCCAGTTTTCCCTGAGAGTTTCCCACATCTTACATTAGCACGGTACACTTGTCACAATTAATGAATCAATATTGATAAAATATTATATACTTTATTTTGTTTTCCTGTTCCAGGAATCCATCCATGCTTCCAAGTCACATTTCATCGTCATGTCTCCTTGGGCTTCTCTTGGCAGTGACAATGGCTCAGACTTTCCTGCTTTTTTAATAACTTTGACAGTTTTGAGAAGTCCTGGTCAGGCATTTTGTAGAATGTCCCCCAGTTGGGATTAGTCTGATGTTTTACTTATGATTTGATGGAAGTCATAGGTTTTGGGGAAGAAGACCACAGATATAAAGGGCCTTTCAAAGAAGTTCATTTTGCCATTTAGTTTTCCTTTAGTGTCCTGAAGGAAACCATGAGGAACCATGAGGCGGTCAAACTTTTTTTCTATATTCATATAGAAAATTTATATTTTTAGCTTTTCAATTGAGACTATGAAGGATTTTGAAATACTTTTGTGTGTAGTGTGATATATCTAGATCCTTATCTATCTATCTATCTATCTATCTATCTATCTATCTATCTATCTATCGTCAAATTGCAATAG
Source organism: Tadarida brasiliensis (assembly GCA_030848825.1). Taxonomy (NCBI): domain Eukaryota; kingdom Metazoa; phylum Chordata; class Mammalia; order Chiroptera; family Molossidae; genus Tadarida; species Tadarida brasiliensis. The sequence goes on from CM061258.1 coordinate 35,042,274, forward strand.
ATGAACTAAATTTGAGCACTAAAAATGTGAATAAGCCAACAAAGGCAGAAAGGGAAAACTGGGGAACAAAAATAGAAGAAATAAAGTGAAAATAAATAATAAAATGGTAGACCTAAATCCAAATATATCAATAATTGCCTTAAATGTAAATAGTCTAAATATACCAATAACAATATAGAGATTATCACAATGGAGTAAAAATGACCCAACTATATGATGTATATAACAAACTTACTTAAAATTTGATGATATGACAGTTCACAGTAAAAAGGATGGAAGAAACACATACCATGAAAACACTAAGAAGAACTGAATAGCACCATCAGCCAACTGGACTTAGTCGAGATTTAAACAACACTCCACCCAACAGATGATACACATCCTTTTCAAATGTACATTTAATGGTCACCAAAATAGTTCAAATCCCTCTGCATAAGACAAACCTTAACCAAGTCACAAGAATTGAAATGATTCAAAATATCATTTTAGACCATCATAGAATTAAAGTAGAACCCAGTAAGAGAAAAATCTCCAGAAAATCTCCAAGCACTTGGAAATTAACCAACACACTTCTAAACAATCTATAGGATGAAGGGGAGGTGTCAAAGATAATTTAAAAATATTTTAAATATAAATGAAGTTAAAATATGCCATATCAAATCCGTGGGATATATTTGAAATAATGCATTGCGGGAAATTTATAACATTAGAAGTGTGTATGAGAAAGTAAGAAATGTTTCTAATAAAATATTCATGTTTTCTTCTTTAAGAAACCAGAAAAAAATAAACACAAATCAACAAAGGACCAGAAAATAATAAAAATAAGGCAGAAATCCATGAGATTGAATAAAGAAAACACAGAGAAAAAAAAACAACAAAAATCTAAAAGCTACTTCTTTAAAATGATCAATAACATTGACAAAGTTCTAGCAAGATTGACAAAAAGAGAAAAAAATACATACAAATTACCAATATCAAGAATGAAAGAGGTGACATCATCTCACAGACATTAAAGGGATAGACGGGGACACAGAAAACAACTCTACACTAAGAATATTAATAATGTATGAAAAAGATTTAATTCCTGGAAAAAAATTGTTTATACTCTGAAAACTTAACAGCAAAAATACGATTTAATTAGAAGTGGACAAAACATTTTGATAGGCATTTTACCAAAGAGAAAGGAAATATGACATAAAACGATGTCCAATATCATTTGCCACTAGGGAAATGCAAGATAACCCCATGGTGAGAGAGTACCACACACTGATCAACACTGCTAAAATAATAACAAGGTACAATTTCAAGAGGTGGGGAAGAGGAGGAGCAACTGAAACACGCATTGCTGGTAGGCATAAAAAATATGCCCTGGCCGGTGTGGCTCAGTTGGTTAGGTGTCATGCTTTGCACCAGGCAGTTGCAGGTTCGATTCCTGGTCAAGGTCACATGCCAGGGTTGCAGGCCCCATTCCTGGTAGGGGGCATGCAGGAGGCAATCAATTAATTTTTGTTCTCACATCCATGTTCCTCTCTCTTTCCTTCTCCTTTCTTCTCTCTCTAAGAATCAATAAAAATATTTAAAAAATAATAATCCAGCATTTCTGGAAAACTATTGGGCAGTTTCTTTCAAACGTAACCATATATTTACCACTTGAGCCAACCACTCCATTCATGGGTATTTATCCAGAGAAATAAAAATGTATGTTTGCACAAAAACCTGTGCACAAATATATATGACAACGTTATGTGTAGTACCCAAACAGTGGAAGCACCCCAAGTGTCCTTTGCCAGGGGAACACATCATAGGCTCTGGGACAGCCACTGCATGGAACACGACTCAGCTGTAACAAGGTGTGTGCTCCTGATACACTGAGTGAGTCTCAAAGACATTGTACTGAGCGAGAGAAGCTGGTTTCAAAGTTTACAACCTGTATGGTCCGATTCATAGCCCTGTGACATTTTCCAGCAGGAAAAACCATCATGGAGAATAGATCAAGGTTGCTAAGGGTTGGAATGAAGGGGAAGATGTCACTACAGAGGGGTAGACAGAGGGCAGAGGCAGTTCCTGATGTGATGTCATGTTCTGGATCGTGACTGTGATTCTGTTGGCACAAATCTATGCATATGTACTGCACTGCACACCAAAAGGCAATCTTATTCTGTTATAATTTAAAAACTAAACTCAAGGGAAGAAAACCAATGGCCAGTAATAGCGGAATGGCTAGGTAAATTATGATAATGTCACTTGCTAAACCATAAAAAATGATTGCAACAACACGAAAAAGCAAATTTGTAATAATAATAAGTGAAAAGGGTGCACTGCAAACTTGTGAATTATAATTAACCTGTATAAAATTTCAGCATGGAAAAATAAAAGGGAATAGACAAAGTGATAAAAATGATTTTTGCAGAATTATGGGTGATTTTTCTCTCATTTTTTTTCTAGACTTGTTATAATAATGGTGTATAATTGTATAATGTTAAAAATAATTGGCAAATATAAATTATTAAAATTTGCTATTATGATAAAATACGTGTAAATCCCATATAGAAAGGCACAAAGTTATAAAGTGAGTCCTGTATTAGATAAATGATAAACTATGTACAGCACTTTGAATGCCTTTATTTTCTGGTTTTTGTTTTTCCTCTTGGGATGTGATGTTATAACTTTTTCCACATCATGGTGATGGAGTTAAATTATCAATTGCGTGAGTTGGCTTGGCACAAAAATCAAGAAATTTGTGCAAGGTGAGATACTATGTGTGAATTAGTAATTTTACACTTTTAACATTGTAAAATTGATAATATCAGGAGAAACAAAATGTTTTCTTTTTCAAATCTAAGGAATATTCAACATAAGCAAACCTTTAAAAAAAAAAAAGAAAAGAAAAAGAAAGTGGAATGAAATGTCTTTATTCCATTGGTTGCTTATTTCTTCTGGTGGGTAGTTTAGAGTCAGCCTTCAATCATTTCTTTACCAACTTAGCTTACACAGGGTCTCAAAATGCCAAGTAACCAAGAATTTCCCACTCTCAGGCATTGGGAGAGGATGCCTTTAGTATTAGTTAAAATGCACTTGGAGAGCTCAGGGGCAGACCTTTGATTAAAACATCTAAGCCACAAAAGCAGTGCTGGCCACAGGGTCTACCTCTTGTTAGAGGAATAAACAGCCCTGGCCAGGGTCCCTGCGGTCGTGCAGGGAGAGGTGCACACGGGTGCCTGAGCGTGGACTCGCGTGCACAGCACACAGACACCCACACCCGCACAACACGTTCACAGGGAGCCACTGCACAGCCACGTCGGCAGCCCAGTTATCACAGACCCGGGCTGGGGACTGAGACACAGAAATAGAAATTAATTCAGATCAGCAGGATCAAAGAACACCAAGAAAAGCATCTGTTTGGGCTAGAAGCTAAGTCTGTAAAAACAAAACCAACAAACCAACCACCCCCAAGCCTGAACGTGGCCCCCCAAGGAGCCCCGGTGCGGAATCTCAGGGGCTCATTTGGCAGCGATGGAGGGCCGGCCTTCTCTCCGGTCCTCCTGCTGGTGCGTCTGACAGAGCGGTGTTGTGACCCATAATTGTGGCAGATCCACAGCAGGTTTGGAGGAGCTTTCTGAGCCGTGGTGCCCAAGCCGCCTCCATCTGCCGCAGCCTCCTGTGCCTCCCATGGGGGGCCCTGGCTAATTTTTCAGTCAATTAGCAGAGGGCTGCTTTTGTTCTGCCGGCGCAGCCCCTGGGCTCTGCTTACACGCGAGCCGGCCTTCAGATGGGGTGGCTTTGGAGAAGCATATTGTGTTGGTTTTTTACGTGACCTTGTGACACTGTTGGGCAGACGTTATCTCAGTAATCTCGGCGATTTGCTAGAAAGCCAGGCCCGGCTTCCCTTTCCCTGTTGTGTCTGAGTGTGTGTGTTGGGGGAGGGCATGAATGAGGTGCTCTAAATAAACCACACATTTGTATCTTGTGAGCCTGTATGTCTCATCTCAAGTGTATGTATTCCCTTTTTAACTCAGTCACCTTATCTGGGACAAGACAGGGACTGAAATGATGTGGAAACAGATTTAGTGGGTAAAATGTCGTTTGTTCCAGCGGACCCTGCCAGAGGTGGTCTAGCTCCCATCAGCCCCAGAGGGTTGCTGCTGCAGCCTTGGGGAGTTCTGGACAAGAGACACCTCGGTCTACCACATCCTCTTATTCACAAACCTTGGTCACCTCTTGACTCAGTTTCCCTGGGCAAGATGGGAGAGAAGACGCTGTGGGGAGTGGGCAGGTGTGCCTGAAGGAGCCCACAGGGCCCGACCGATGCTGACAGGGGATGTCAGTCTGGGTCCCCCTCTTCCTCCCAGAGCCTCAGGTGGGGGAATCCCAGCACCTATCCCCCACTGCTCCTCCTGAGAAGGCCTGCCGCCCACCTACCCCCACCTTGCACACTCTCTCCACCGTCTTGTCTTTCCACAAGCTGGGGAAACACGACCAGTTCCCAAATGTGACGTCTTTATTCACCCAAATCACCAGACAGGTAGGGAACCTGCAGCGTTGATTTTCAGGGGTGTTTGCATTTTGTGATCCCTTCTGTGATTATTGCTCACGGCACCAGCTGTAGGGTCTGCGACTCTCAATCCTGCTTTACTTTGCACTTTCCTCCCCAATAAAAACTGTCCTTTCTGTTGTGATAAAATAATGTTCGACGCCCTACACGCAGCTTGGCTTTCCGTTTTTCAAAGAAAGCATTCATAAAGAAAATCCAAAAAAAAAAAAAAAGAAAGAAAATCCAGCCCCTAGTTTGTCTCCCTCTATTTCTGAAAGTCCTGGCTTTTTCACCACAAGCCCCTGGGGATGCTAATTGCCCTAAGTACCCTTTAATTAGAGGGTGGCTGGGAGGGCTGTGGGGCACCCTCCTGAGAAGCCTCCCAAGGCTTCCCTCTGCCTGTGGCCCCTGCGGTTTTCAGCCCCAAATGTGAGCTTCCGGGAGGCCCCACCCCCGCCCTGTTCACCACCCTGGGCATTTCTCCTACAGGGCATCCCACCAGTTCTTCGTCCCTCCCTTTTTATCTGCCCAGCCTCACAACGCTATCTTCCTATAGTTAATAAATATACTTTTTCTCAGAGTTAGCAATAAAATATTCACCAGGTCTGAGCAGGGGTTAACAGATTTCTGAAAATTTCATTGCGTGACAGCCTGTCCTGCATAATCCCCTCAGCTGTCTCGTGTTCTGGGGCAGGAATGATCTTAGGTGTCACTCTAATAGTCTAGAATTACACTTGTATCACTGTCGTCGGCATATGGGGCGGTGTATACCCCTAGGCCCAGCTCCCTCTCTTTCACGGATTTTAAAATGATAACATTTGGCAAAGCCAGCTCCGACGACAGAAAGTGCACTCTCCTTCCACAGCGGTGACAAAAGGGGCCACCAGAGGCATGACCGGAGTGGCCAATCATGGCGCTCTTTACGGGGTAATGAGAGGGTCTTCCTCATCTTAATAACGCCTGAGGCCGGGGGCCTGGAGCAAGTCTCCACTCAATTATACAGTCTTTATCGTAAGTGCCTGTTCACGGGAGGGCTTCAGCTGCGCAGGCCAGGGCGGGGGTCCCCTCCTCCCACAAACATATTGATCCCTGGACAGTGGATGGGCGGGAGGACTTGCACAGTAATGCAGAGGGAGACGGGAGAGAGCAGCAGCGGGGTGCCGAGCACCTTTCTCTGCCAAGAGCCATTTATACTAATGGGGCCGTGGGGGTGCTGAAAATAAAAGGGAGCGAGGGGAGTAGGCCGCAGTCCCGGTAGCCCATTCAATTAAGAAAAAAAGGAAACTGCAGAGGAATCAGAACCCAGCCCAGATCTGAGCACTTCTGATTCTGCGGGAATAAAGAGCATGGGCTGGGCTCTGTCCAGCACTGGCTGCTGGGAAGGGCAGGGCTGCACGGTGTGGAGACGAGCTGTCTGCGCTGGGCCCAGCTGCACAGTTCAGGGTAAGGAGGGGTGGTCACTGGCTGTGAGGCACTGAGCGAGCTCTGCCCTCCCTGCCTTTCCTCACACTTCCACTCAGCTATCTGTGTGGTTCAGGGGCACCTCCTGAGCGGTCCTTTCGGTGCTCCTGTCTTGGGAAGGCTGGTTCCTGCCAAAACTTGCTGTCCCACATACCTGTCCTTCTGCATGAGCCCACGGGAACTGTGCCATTTATCCTAACATATCAGGGAAGGCAGCAGTTGCCCAGGACTCAGAGCCCCGAGTGGCCATGCACCGAGGGCACTCTCTGGGAGTTAGGACAGAACATTCCTGTGCGGTCACTGTCTGCAGAATCAGGGACCAATGTCAGTCATCCATCAGTGTCAGCACGGCCTTTCTTTGCAAGAACTGGTCACACTTCACATTATTGCTCATTGCGTTGGCTTCTGCTAGCTGCATCCTTGAGGCTGTGGTTCACTGCCTTCTTGTGCTGGTTGTTTTTCTGTCTTGTGCTTGGTTCATTCTGCTCATGGAGGTTTCTGTTCCATGAGAAGAGGTGAAGTGTGCATATGTGTGCATGTGTGTACACGTGTGTGCATGGCACTGCACAGTAAGTCCTGACCCACAAGAGTGGCAATGATGGCAATACCAGAGTTTGCTAAGATTGGGTGGGGAGATTCACAGTTTAATCTGAACATCGGTGGAGGAGGTCACTGCTGGATTGAATTGTACATGGCCCTCTGAATTCATGTCGAAGCCCTAGCTCCCCATGGAGACAGGGTCTTTAAGGAGACGATTAAGGTTAAATGAGGTCATAAGGGTGGAGAGGGACATAAGGACATAGAAGATGCCCATCAGCAAGCCAGGAAGAGCAGTCTCACCAGAAACCAAACCCTGCCAGAACTTTGATCTTGGACTTTCCCCTCCAGAACTGTGAAAAAATAAGTGTCTGTAGCTTCAGCTGCCAGTTGGCGGTACTTGGTTACAGCAGCCCCGAAGGACAAGACCCTCAGCCTTGGCAGACAGGATGGCCACAGCAGCTGCACAGACGGACCGAGGTGTGCTCCCAGAAAGATTCAGCCTTACCTTACCTGCAGGTACGATTTCCCCTGCATTTCGGAAGCTGCCAGCTTCACTGACGTATACCCCTGAGCACAGCGCATTATGTAAGTACACATTCCAGACAGGGCTCTTGTTTCTTGGACCGAGTTTGACACACAGAACCCAATGTCTTAGCATGTGCCCTGTGGGTGTTAACACGGCACAACTCACCCTTGCTGCATTGCAAGCAGAACACTACAGTCTGAAAAAACGCGTGTGCTGCTTCTATGAAGGCAAGGTGCGGTCTGTGGTGGGTGTAAGCAGCCAACATTTACGGGTCCTGTGAGAACTCTTTCCCTGTTATATTAATGCTCAGTGAATACATTTAACCACAATAAGAATGAAATGCCACTGCACACATCTCCTGGGTTGGAAGAGGCAAATTACAGACGCTAAGTATTTGATTCCTAATAAGTGAATAGAAAACCCCTCAGAGATTAATTCTCGCCTGGCATCTTTATTTTAATAGATGAAACACTGTGGCCAAGCATAAAGAGGTGAATTTCCTCCTGTGCTGGGGAGTCAGTGAGAAGCAACCACTTGGGGCTTCGATAGCATCTTTCCAGCTTCTAGGGCCATGCGAACTCGGCTTCCCCAACCCCTGCCCTGCAAACTTGCTGTGGCCCTTTCTTAACTAGTATCCATCCACCGGCTCAGGGATGCCAGCTACCTGAAATTGGGAGGTTGTACCCTTGTAAATATTTCTTATTGAATTTATTCAAATTCTGATCAAACTGATTCTTTTTGCTGCCTAAGGGTCCATTTCTAGCCAAGAATACACTTGCCTGCCTAGGGCTAACATTGAAAGATGAGGACCAGTTTAAACAAAGCATTGAGGGTCAGGATGCAAATGTCTTGTGAGAAGTGGGAAGAGGATGCCTGACTGCAGAGCTATTACAGTGGGAGATGAGGTTCAATTGTGAGAATGTGACCTGGTGAGTGAGAAATGTGGCCCTGGAGACAGACAGGGCCAGCCAGGTCCTCGGTCAGGGCAGTGCCGGGATGAAATTACTGTTCCTCTGGCAGAAACGTGTTGTATAATAAAGTGAAGGGTTTGAGAAGAGTGAGACTAAAGGCAGAAGACCGGTGGAAAAGTTTGGCAGAACGTCCAGCGTAAGCTGATGAACACCTGGAGTAGAGATGTGGCCAACAGTATAGGGAGCAGGGGGAAATGTCTCACTGATTAAATTAATGATTATCTGATGGACCCAGGAAGTCTGGATTTAGGAAGGAAAGAAGTGCGAATGGTACCAAGTGTTCACAATTTGCACAAAGACACCTCCAGTGAAATAAGGGAGGCTGAGAGGAGAACGAGGTCCTTGGGGACCTGGTGACAGTTTGGTTCCACTCATCGGGAATGGATGAGGATGAGGGACATTTGACAAGAGGACTGTGTTCAGATGAGAGACAGAGGACATGTGGAGATGCACTTGGCCGCCTCACAGGGGTGATTGAGATTCTGAGAATAAGTGAGAATAGTCACGGCGTAGGGATAAGTTACTTCCCGTTAGAAAGCATGAGTGAGAAGTGTCATCCCTTTCCCAGGGCACGGAGGCATCACCCACAGGGATTTGTTAAACTCTATTTTAGAGCTCACTTTCAGGAATAGCATCTGCTCTAGGAAAAGTAGTTACAAGAGAGGAAGCAGCAGCTCAGTTAGGGTTTACAATGTCCCCTTTAGAGGCACAGTCACCTCTAATTTAAAAATAGGCATGTGGTCGGTATAACTATTCCCATTTCACAGATGAGAAATCTGATGCTCACAGAGGCAGAGGTTGTTTTCAACACTTTTGGTGGTAAGAGAAGGAACTGATCTATCCCAGACGAATGCATTCCCCAAAAGATTCCCGCGAGAACAGGGCCCTCGTGCAACAGGATGATCTAAACTCCCAGTGTCTGGGCCATCTCACTAAGCTCTGCTTGCATGAAAGCCTTGCACGTTTTTAGAAGAGGAATGGTGTGCAGCGGGGAACGAGAATGTGCTTCTGAGAAGCCACAGGACCCATCATTGATGTTGTGAATACTAATGCAGATGGGAATGACCAGGGCAGGACGTGGCAGTGATCTGGTGACCGGAAAACAGAGATCTGGTTTTACTCTGAGGCACAGCAGACGGTTTGCTCAGCACATGCACACACACACACACACACACACACACACACACACACACACAATTACCAGCTGTGGTTCCCAGGAGCATGACCTGGGACAACCGTTGGTTTGCACAGACACAACCTTCACATTATTGTCCAGAAATGTTGAGGAGTTGACAATCGGTTTTGTAGAAAACGCTATGCATAAGCATACTCAGTAATTAGGAAAGAAAGCAGAAGTCAAGTGTGTGAGGGTACAAAAGCCCATGTGAAAGTCTGTTGGTATATTTTCTGTTTCTTTTTTTAAATATGTCTTCTTTATTGATGAGAGAGAGAGAGAGAGAGAGAGAGAGAGAGAAAGAGAGAGACATCGATAAGAGAGAACATCAATTGGCTGCCACATGCATGCCTCCCACTGGGGATTTGGCCCACAACCTCAGCATGTGCCCTGACTGGGAATTAAACTGGCACCCTCTTGGTGCATGAGTCGATGCTCAACCACTGAGCCACACCGGGCAGGCTGTTGGTACATTTTCTATCTGTTATAGGGAAAGTAGAGCTGGGGTGTGCCCTTACAAGCACAAACATGCACATGTATCAAAGCTCAGGGTATAATATTTGAAGGCTACCCATGCTACTTGGATGTTAAGATCATGAGGACACAGTAAGTACATATAACATTGTTAATCTGAAAATAAAGGCCAGAGTGAGAGGCAACAAGCATTTATTTGAGGTCAAAACAAAATAAAAACAGCTATTTGAGAACCACTGATTCAGGCCAAAACCCAAATTGTGTTCTGATTGGGAGACAGGGGCAAGGGGTATTTATGAGAAAGGGAAGAGGAACAGTTATATCATTAGAAGAAAGGCTTTTCTTCTGCAGAAAAGGTAACATAATGATGCTACTTTTAAACAATGTTTTATTTTTCAATCCAGGGTCATAATAACTGCTATCTTGTTATCTTTGCAAATAGTTCTTTGAAACATATGTTGCCCTAGGCCCAGTGCAACAGTTACTTTGCTCAGTTGTAACATTCCAAAGGTTTGAGGAGTAAGATGTCCAAGGCAGTTCCTCCAGGATGGCAGCTCCCACTCCATTTTAGTATCTCTGTAGGTTTTTTTGGTTGTTTGTTTTTAAACACTTTTATCTTGCTAAGTGATTTTGAGATTTCCAAGGAGAGGGTTTAAGTTGTAACAAAAACTTCTTTGGGAAATAAACTGGAATGATAGAAATGGACTGTTCTAAGCAGTGTCCATTAGCCATTCTTATATCCACCACATATTAAAGGTATTTTCTAAAAAGTCAAGGAATTTATTATTAGTCCTGAGATCTGAAGCCATGAAAAGACCTTTATTGCAGGTAATGTTTATTACGAATCTAATCAAATTTTTTTTGGGGGGGGGGGGTTGTAAAAAATTATATCAGTAGCCACATAAGATAATATGAAATGAGAGTCTTTGACAATTGACTTTGACTCCTTGTTTTTCATTTTTAAAAGAGAGCATAAGGCTTTAGAACATGAAACCATTCTTGGGAGTAATAAATCATTGGAAATTGCTAATTAATTTAATTCTTTATTATATGAACACTTTAGAGGAATTGCATAAAATATTTAACCCCAGGGCTATTTTGCACAGTCAAAATGACAATGAAATAAGGTTAAAGGAAAAAAAAAGAAGTCAACTTTATTAGACGTACACTTGAAAGCTGCACAGATCCTTTCCAAAGTGCTCAAAATAAACTGCCATTTCAGGCACACGGTGCTTAAGAAAGAAACACAGTTTGTATTCTGTTTCCAGTTACATAAATCTGGATTTTTTTTTATTATTATTTGTTCACTTTCCCTATAAAGTAAAGGGATTTATGTGTCTAGAAGTTGACAAAAATAAGGATTATCAAAAAATAAAATAATTATATAGAAAGCTTTTCTAATTAAAAAAAAACTACTCCCAAAATATACTGAAACTTTTAATGAACTGATCAGATCTAAATTTCCACCTAATCCCAATGTGATTCTCTACGTTTGCCCTTCTGTGAGGCCGTCAAGACTGCATGTGCGGTGGTGGATAAGGAGAGCCGTGTTTTCTTTTTGATGCTGTTAAAACTAAGCAATCGGCAGGAAAAAATTATGGAAACATGGATGGACGTTTCAGAGAAGCTGGAACTATCAATAACAGATAGCAATGAGTTAACAACATTTAGCACTTCAGGATTCACAGTAAGTTCTTTCTTTTTTTTGATATTTAATTTATTTATTTTTTAATTAATTTATTTTTGTTACAGATGTTTCTCCTTTCCCCCCACTGACACCCTCCTCCCATTCCTGAGGTGAGAACAGAGGGAGTGTGTGGGTGGCATGTGTTGTGGGGTGGGTTATGGGAGACTGACCTGCTAGAGAGAGAGGAGAAAGAAGTCTGAGTTGTATTTGAGACTGCCAGGAAGAGCCTGGACCGTGGTCCCCAGGGCAGCCAGGAGCTGGTTTTCTGTTCCCTGATTGGATCTCAGAGCTGAGGGGCCTCTAGAGGCCCCTGAGGAGTAGGGATCCTTGTGACTGGACTTCCAGGTCTGGCAAAGAGCGCTGGGCAAGCGAGGTGAAGACAGGCAGAGCCAGCTGTCCTCACGGGGCCACTTGGATACAGCAAGACCAAACTCCCTGTGATGGCCGAGGACGACATACCTGTTCCCTCAAGTCCTGTGGGAGTGAGGCCCCTGAAGCTTTCCCAGGAATCCAGGAGGGGGAGATATTCCCAGGAATCCCTGAATGGAATTTCCATCCATCTCAGTGGTTCTCAGCCTTCCTAATGCCACGACCCTTTAATACAGTTCCTCATGTTGTGGTGACCCCCAACCATAAAATTATTTTCGTTGCTACTTCATAACTGTAATTTTGCTACTGTTATGTCTTAGGCGACCCCTGTGAAAGGGTCATTCTACCCCCAAAGGGGTCACGAGCCACAGGTTGAGAACCACTGACTAGATAATATAAGTTCAGAATAGACTTTTTTTCCACCAAAAATATTGAGACAAACAAAATTGACTTAACTTACACACACACACAAATATACTTATGCAGATAAATAAGTAAATATCTGTGTGTGTACTAAAATGTACAAATCTTAACTCTACAACTAAACGGATTTTATACAACATCCAGATCAAGAACTATAACTTTTCTCAAGCCTTAGGAGAACTTCCTCCTAATTAAAACACTATTACCCTCCTAGTATCCTTATTGTGTTTTATCACTATTTGGAACTTTATATAAATATATATCCATTGTCTCTGTGGGTTTTGTTTGTTTGTTTGTTTGTTTTCTTTTCTTTTTCATTCTCACCGGAGGACATTTTTGCATTTATCTTCAGATAGACCAAGAAAGAAAGGGGGAAGAAAGAGAGAGAAACATCCACGTGAGAGAGACACATCGAGTGGTTGCCACCCACACGACCCCAACTGGGGCCGGGGACAAACTGCAACCGGGGTACGTGCCCTTAGTGGGAACTGAACCCGAGACTCTCTGGTCTGCAGGCTGACGCTCTAACCACTGAGCCAAACTGGCCAGGGCCCTTGTCTCTGTGTTTTGATCAGTGTCTGTTGTTTCTGGTAGTAGCTCATCCTTTTTATACTTATTATATAAATACCACAAACATTATTTATTTACTCTACTGTTGAGGACTACTTGAGTTGTTTCCATGTTGGTTTGTTACGGATATGCTTGTATTGCCGTGAATGTGGTTGTATCAGACTTGGGTGCAGGCATGTACTTATTTCTCTTGGGTTATATTTAGGAGTGGGTTCTGGGGCTGGCATATGTTTACCTTTGGTGGACACAGCCAAGCCAGTTATTGTGCCAATTTACACTTCAACCAAGAATGTGCAGGGCTGCCATTCACATCAACACTTGGTATTCTTGGTCATGATTTTATTTTAGCCATTTTGGTGAATGTGTATCTGTTAGCTTCACATTGTGGTTTAATTTGCACATCACTGATATGTAATGTCACGGAGCTTTTCACCACTTATTTGCCCTTTGGGTAGTCCCATTTGTAAAGTGACTATTCATGTCTTGCCAATTAAAAAATTGCTACATTTTGTTGGTTGATTTGCAGGTGCTTTTTATATATTCTGGATGAGAATATTTTGCTGTGTTGTAAATGTCTTATGCTGACCTGTGGCTTATCTTTGCATTCTCCTTAGTGAGTTTTTTTTTTTTTTTCTTTAACAGAAATTCTTCATTTTGATGAAGTATGAATTATCAGTATTTTTTTTTATTATTATTGTTGGTGTGTGTGTGTCCTGTTTAAGAAATCTTGGCTTACCCCAAAGACATGAGGATATTCTCCCAAAGTTTCTTCCTGAGGTTATAGTATATTATTCATCACAATCATGTCTATAATGTTTTCCTAAAAATTAATGTTTGTTTATTGTGCAAGGAAGAGGCCAATGTTCCTTTTCTCCCTTGTGGACATGTAACAGCTTCAGCACTCTCCCCAGTGAAATACACTGGTGCTCTTTCACAGGTCAGGTGATTGGCACATGTGTGTCTATTTCTAGACTCTCCATTCTGTGCTATTGACCTATTGTCTGTGCCTGGATATCTCCTTGATTGGTTTCTGTAGCTTTGTAGTGAGCCTTCGTCCCTAGTCGTATAAATTCATGAGCAGTTCTGTTCCTTCAGATTGTATTGTGTTCTAGATCCTTTACATTTTAGTTTAGCTTATCAATTTTCTTAGAATACCTGCTGCAATTTTGGTTATAATTGCATTGTCTGTATTAAATTTCATCAGTTTAGGGAGATTGACATGTAAATACAATTGAAACTTCCAATCCAAGATCATGGCAGATCTCCTTATTTAAATGTTCTTGAACTTCCAGCAATGTTTATAGTACATACATATGGAGGTCTCGCACATCCTTGGTTAGGTTTATTCCTAAACATTTGATTAGCTTGTTCATATTATATCTTACTTTAATTTCCAAATTTTTGTTGCTAGTTGAGTTTTGTATATGAACCTTGTATCCAGCAACCCTGCCAAAATTCACCTATAAATATCAATAGCTCATTTGTAGATTATTTTGTAGTTTTTATGCATATAATCAAGCCATCTACAAAAAGGATCATTTTACTTTTTTTTCTCATCTTTATACATTTTATTTTTACTATTTTGTTCTATTTTATTTTATTTGTCTGATTTAGATTTCCAATATAATGTTGAAGATAAGAGTGATAGAAGACATTCTTGTTTTTTTCCTAATTTAAGAGAAAAAGTGTTTAATAATTTACCATTAGGAATTATGTTACCTGTTCATGTTTTATAGATTCTTTTTATCACATTGAAGACACTCCATTGTACTCCAAGTTTGGTGAGATATTTTTATTTTATTTTATTTTTATTGTGAATGGGTGTTAAATTTTTTCAAACAACTTTTTGTATATATTCAGTTGATCACTGTATTTTTGTTTTCACTTTCTTGCTAACAAGACAGGTTACATTGTTTGGTGTTCAAATGTTAAACCAACCTTGCATTATTGAAGTAGTCTTCACTAGGTCATGATATATTATTCATTTCAGATATCATTAAATTCAATTTACTTTTATTTTACTTATCATTACTATATCTATGCTTATGAGAAACACCAGCCACTAGTTTTACTTTTGTTTGCTTGTTTTCCTGTAGTGTCTTTGACAAGTTTTAGTGTCAGGCTTATGCTGGCCTCACAACACAGGTTATAAAATGTTTCTACTTTCTTCATTTTCTGAAACAGTTTGTGTAGATGAGATATTATTTCCTTCTGAAGTAAGTGGAAGAATTCCGCAGTGAGGACATCTGCACCTAAAGACTTTTCTATGGTGGTTTTTTAATTACGTGGTCAATTTTTTTTTAAAGTAGATGCAGGACTAATTTTATTGTTGCTGTTGTTTTTATTTTAGTATTTTTGTTTATCTCCTCTAAATTGTAGAATTTATTGGTACTAATTAGTTCTTAGTATCCTTTTGTTCTTATTATGTTTCTAATATCTAAGGGATGTGTAATGACATTTTTTTTTGTTTTTGTTTTTATCCCTATACAACTAATTTGATTTCTCCCTTAAAAAATCTATATTGTTATGGTTTATTGATTTTTTAATCTTTTCGAATAGCCACATTTAGATTTTATTGATTTTTTCCTATTGTATGCCTGTTTCTATTTTCTTGACTTTTGTTTTATCTTTCATTTAATTATTGATATTATTCTAGATTATTTAGTTGGTAGCTTACATCATTAATTTTATACATTTCTTCTTTTCTTACATATGCATGTGAACCTATAAATTTCTAAGTGCCAGTTTAGCACATCCAGAAACTGTCAATAATGTATACATTTAATATATTTCAATTTATACTACTTTGAGTTTTTCATCAAGACATGGCCCATTGGCATTCGCTTAGGATGGATTATAGTGGAAGATACTATGATTGGTGAGATCAATGAGGAGACTTTCATGACTTGCAGGTAAGAAGCACCTCACATTTAGCTTGTGGTACAAACATTTTGAAAGACTAATAAGTTAATTGGTTTGAGTGTAAAGATGTCAATGATAAGAAGCAAAGCAGCCCTGGCTGGTGTGGCTCAGTTGGTTGAGCATTGTCCCATGCACTGAAAAGTGGCTGGTTCCATTCTTTATCAGGGTACATACCCAGGTTTCAGGTTCAATACCTGGTCAGAATGCATCAATGTTTCTCCCTCACATCGATGTTTCTCTGTCTCTCTCACCCTTCCTCTCTCTCTCTCAAAAAAAAAAAAAAAAAAAAAAAAAAAAAAGAGGCAAACAAATAACCGAATGACCTGCATGGCTGGGAAGATGATGAAGCATGAACATAAATAGGAGGTTCAGAATACAGCTGCTTTCTGCAAAGTGAAGGGAGGGATGCTGTGTTGGAGCTGCCATGGGGCACCCAGTTAGAGGTGCTTGGTGAACAGACAAACTGGAGGCTGGCTGCAGGGAAAGGGCGAGATCTACAGACCGAGCACTGCTTATACATGCCACGTTTGGAGTGAGAGGCTTGAGTAAGACAATACGAACTTAGCTAGAGATTGTTAATTGGATTTATGGTTCAGAGGAGCCTTAGGAGACTGGCCAGCTTTATCTTGGCCTTAGTGGACCATCTAAATTACATTACCTAGATTATGGCAGGTGTGAGCCAACCCATACTCTCTTCCCATTCTGTAATAGCTCTCAACCTCTTTTTCCTCCACGGGTATTCTTGTTGGGGATGGTTGTGACCTAACTGACCCTGACCCGTTATGTTCTTCATCACCCAAGAGCTCTAGTGTGTTCTTAAAATGAATGTATCAGCATGAAGCCAAGGCCATTTGATGGAGCTAGGTGACAAGTATTTATTCATTCATCAGACATTAACCTTCCAAGCATGAGCCATGTATTGAGTGTAGATCTGGGAAGCCAACCAACCTGTGACGTCAGCAAAAGATGTTTGAGTTTGGCTCCTCTGGGAGACAAGCAATAATTCCAATTTTATTTAATTGGAAATGTAAAGAGAATAATGGAATAATGTTTTATTTGCACAAGCACTACTTTTCAAACCCCATTATGTATGTATAATTCACTAAGATCCTTGCCATGTTTTACCTATTATTTCTTTTTTCTTTCCTCCTAGAAAGTTACACAATTCATTTTTATAACATTTTAATGTAAAACTAACACCATATTGTAAGCAAGACTTCATAGTTTACATAATTTCCTTAGATTTATTGCTTGTGGTTCTATGTATAAATCATAGCAATACCACAAATTAGAAATTGCTTCTCTACCTTGTCCATTATATTTACAGATAGGGTCATAATTACCAAAGTATTCATTTTCAAAGTCTCTTGGTTTGACTCCAATCTCATTTATTATGATTGCATTATTTCTGTAATGCTGTTTATTAGTTGGTGCCAGTCAATTATAATACGTCCGCTGTGCTGCAGCCAAGTCGTATAATAGATATCAAGTTCTGTGAGTTACATTCTTTACAGGATAGACAGTTGTCTGTGAATGAAACTGACTGAGTAATTTTTCATATGCATTTATATAATGCACACATTTACTATGACATGAAAAGAGAAATAGCTCAGAGACTTAGATGTATAGGGAAGGTTATTGACATCTAGTGGGCCTCATTTTCCTCATTTATAAAATAAATTTACCCTAGGTCAGGGCTTTTAATCTATGGTTTGCAGAGCCCCGAGTTTCCTTGGAGGTGACCAAGGGGAGGCCGCTGAGAGTTCAGGGCTTTCTCCCTCTATGACTATAAGAGTGGCTGTATTTGTATAAGCTCGCTGCTTGTGGTCCCTCAATATGTTCTGAATATAATGCATTCCCTGAGACTTGCTTTCTGAGGAAACACAAAATACTGAGGCAATGTTCCTTGACTGAACAATCTCACACTTTACATAAGACAGACATGAGGAAACCAATGCTATGAGGCTTGCAAAGTAGAAGTAAACAGAAGGTGGTGTGGGGACACAGAGGAAGGCTCCTGGCTCCGCTGGTCCATGGAGCTGGGGTCAGGCGAAGATGCAGGGCAGTTGGTTCCTACCCTAGAGCACCCAGCATCATTTTTATTTTTATCCAGAAGTTTCAATTAATGCTTCTTAAAAGATATTGAGGAAAAGATGCCCAAGAGATACACATGAAAGAGGGGGAGGTGCTCGTAATGAGCTGATGGAAACAAGCACACTTGAGGAGAATTTTTCTGAAAAGTTTGAGTTTCCATGGGTGCCACTAGCCAAAGCCTATGACACTTACCTGGGCAGACATTGGAACAGTAACCTTCATAGCTGTGAGGTCAGGGTGTGTCTGAGCAGGTCAGGAATTTCCCCTCCGTCTTGAAGCTAATTTTGTGGTTGTGTACGTTCAGCTAACTTAAGTGAAAGATTGGGACAGTAATCCAGACAAGTCTGGTGACGGGGTGAGGTCTGCAGGTGTGCTATGATACTGCTCTTCATTAGCCAAGCAAAAGCAGAAGGCAGAAGGCTTTTTCCTCTAAATTCAAGTGACTGCTTTACATTGGTTTGCAAGCTCAATGAAACTGCTAATAGTGACCTTTTCCCAGGGCCACCCCAAGACTCTGAGGAGCACTGTGCACAGAGCGCATGGCAGGAAGTGGGGATTCCTGGAGCTGGCAGTGTGACAGCACTGTGCTTTCCTAACCTCAAGGGGCCACCTCCCAGGTGTTCATTGGTTCTCTCTATCTAGATTGCCCGATAGCAATCCACAGTCAACGTTTTCCACACCAAGCATGGCATCCTCCCGCCCCTGACCTCCTGCCTCCTGTATTCTTAATCCTAACTGAGAGGGATTGCTGTCCCCTTAGCCACCACCTTTAGATTTGCCTTAGTCAGCTCCCAAACACACACAGTTATACCACCAATTGGTAATTTTTTCTGCTTTGTTTTTTGTGTTTTGCTTTTGGTCCCAGTATTGGCATTTTCCTTCCTCAGGACCTCTCGAGTCCTCCCGCACCGAGAACGTTCTGAGAGCAGTCCCGCACAGCCCATGGCCTCTCTTCCTTCAGAAAGAGAGTTTGGTAGGAGAATATCACTGAAGTTCACTTTTCAGAGCTCAGATTGGACTATGGACTCTCATCCTTTTAGCCCCTGGTGCATTCAGGATAAAAGAATACCTTCTCAGCTCAGTGTGCGAAGTGCTTCATTTTAAGATCCCAAATGACCACGAACTGATCTCCTTATTATTTCTGCCTAGGAACTCTGCTTCAGTTCCTCAAGACCCTGCACATTTCCCAGAGTTTCTCAACTCTTTTTTCTCCATGATTTGCTTCCGTTTTCCTACTTCAGCCTGGAATGCCAGTTCTTCCGCCGCTGCCCATCTGTGTTCTCACCATCCATCCCACCATAGTGGGAACCCTTCCCAAAGGACTTCTCTGCATAGAGTCCCAGGACATCTGCCACCCACACACTCAGCCCCCGTATACAGAGAGTTATAGTCCCCTTTTCATTCTGAAAACACAGCCAATTGTCTTGCCTTTCCTCTTCAGGGCTTAGAACATACATAGACAGACTAAACACCCTATGTCAGAGGCAAAATCCACCCAAAGCACTTCCAGCTTCTTCTGGAGAATCCTGACTTAACCTTCTTAGGCACATAGCAAAATGAAAATAAAGATCTCGACATTTTATCACTGCAGCAACAAAATGAGTACATACTCGGTCAAGGAGTTGGGTTTACATTGTATCCATTCAGGGTCTGTCTTTCGTTGCAGAAGTGGAGAGGAAACAGAACCTCCCAAAGGTCCTCAACTGCCAGCCACTGCGACCTGCCCCTCCATGCGGGAAGACCACGGTGCCGGGAAAACATTGTGCGCTGATTTCTCATAAGGCCACATTTGCAAAAGTGGGATTTGTCTGCTTGTGTTGTATATGAACCCCCCAGCCTTGTGTTAACTGTCCCATTTCTATATGATAGATATAGTTATGTATCTCATAGATTAGAGATTCCTCTGTGAAACTGAAAACAGGAGACTTGGCTTCCTTCTCCCAGTGGAGGTATGCTTTACACAAAGGTATACTTCTAGCAGATTCAAACCAAATGCACTGAAGTCTGTGTTTTCTCCCAACACTTACTCTAGACTGGAAAGTAAAATAGAATGAAGGTAAACTTTTGCTTTTTTGTGTTTTTTGTTTGTTTGTTTGTTTTGCTTTTTCTAGCTCATTAACAATAGTCCACATTCCTCTTGGACACATTTTTCATTTCTTCAGTATCTTTCTTTCTTTCTTATATTTTTTCTAACTAATCTCTACATTTGGATCATCTACTATGAAATCCCTTTCTTTTTTATTTTCAGTAGCAGCATTCCTGACTCTGTTTCCCATTGTCTGTGATCCGGTGAATCGTGTGGGTGATGGTCTTCAGTCAGGTCTGTGTGGGCCAAGATTTCAGCCCTTGGTCTCCCACCTGAGCCATCCTGTCCCCTGCTTGTGTTTTAATTTAACCTTTCTAGGGCTAGTCTTCAGGCTGTTCCCTGTTTTCCTCCATGGGGATAATCTGTAGTACTGTTGTTTACTGGTTGTTGAATCTCCTGGTCTCATCTACCTTTGATGCCTCTCAAGAATGTTTTTCACAAAAGTGGACGCTGAGTAGCTGTCATTTGGTGAATAAATTACAAAATATGGTATGTGGTCTGCAGACACATGGCATTTATCCTATATTACAAAATTACATGTGTTAACCTAGAAACTGTATTTTGTATCAGATGGAGTGGTCTGGTGAGCTGTCTGGCTGGCATGTCCTTATTATCTGTGGGAAGACTTCTCAGCCTTGGCACTATTGACAGTGGGGTTGATAATTCATTGTTTTGTGTGATTGTCCTATTCATTGTAGGGCATTTCACAGCATCCCTGGCCTTTACCCACTAGATGACAGAGGCACCTTTCTCTCTCCGGTATGACAAACCAAAATGTCTCTAGACATTGCTGCATGTACCTGTGGAGGGTTGGCAAAGTCCTCTCTGGTAGTCCTCACTGATCTAAGACTAGGTACTAATTAAAGACAGGTGTCCAATGCTAATATATAGAAAGAAGAACACACAGAAATGAAAGAAATTTTGAGTCCAGCATGCTGACGACTGTTAGAATACATTAAATACATCACATTATTCTGATGCAAAACATTCCTTTTGAGTGATTTTGGTATGTGTCTGCATAAGAGCAGTTTCAAAGGAAAATAGTTTTGCTTGAAGTGAGAATTTATCCAAAGGTGAAATAAGAGGATCACATCCAACATTTGCCCTGGAAAGATTTAGAATTCTTTTTCTCTTGACAGTAGAAGTTATTTTTCTTCCTTTTAAATTTTTTTTCCACTTTTGGTCCACCCGGAATATCTCAGATTCAGAATAAAGTATTGATATTCCACAAAAGACAAGTAGAAAGGACTAATGCTCAAGCTCTCAGTTGCAAATGTTGTGCAGAGAGATTTCCCAGAGTGCCAAAGAGAGGAAAATTTTCTTTTCAGCAAAAAGTGCAAAAACCTCAGTTAACTTGCAAAAATAAAAGGAATGTAGGGACCTGCCTGTCACTCAGAAACAGTTGCAAGAAATCAGGGATCTATCGCCAGAATGGGTTTTAAATAACTCACTCTGCTCCACTTTTATGGGACACGTCTCCCTGAATGTAGAAGCCTCGCCAGGTCTTTAGTGACAGTCAGGGAAGGATGGCGCCTGGCTCTCCACAACGGCATTGGCAGGTCCTCCCACGGAGCCGGCGGGGAGTGTCGCGGGGCACTGCTGAAACCCACACGGGCACCGTGCCTTCAGGCTTCCTGCTCACTGATGCTGCCTTCCTTTAATCCGATACAGGAGGCAGAGAACTTGTTCTGAGAGCCACCCTTGTTCAGATCTGGGGTGAGGACAGCTGGCAGGGCTCCATCTGCGGTGATGGCCCCGTGAAACCCAGTTCTCCCATCTGTAAATGACATTCCCACCATCTCTGTCTCTGAGCCACTGCCTTTAGCCTCCATCCTAATTCATAACATGAAGCCTTTTTCTGCTTAGAGAAATCTGTATACATCACTTTGAAAGAAGAACAACCCAGAGCTAAGCAAACATCTCTCAGTTCGATCAAATGCCCAGGATTTCATTTCTCCTACATTCGAATGTTGATTACATGGTCCTAGGCACTGAGAGAATTTCTAACCACAGCGGGAAGCCTCACTCAGTTGAGACAGAGCCTGTGTACAAGCCAGAGCTGTGCCATTCTGGAACCCTCCTGCACATGGACATGCTGGTTTTGTTCCCAGTGCTCTGGACTCTGATCACAGAGGGGCTGCCTGGAGCCTGCAGTCTCGAGGAACACCTCTGGTTCTCTTCAGTCCCGCACACTAGCACAGTGCAGGGAGCCAAGCTCTCCCTCTAATTTGCCCACCCACGTCTGGGAGCCTTGAACAGGACTGCCCTCTGGTCACTTGCCCCTGCAGTGTGGAAAGATGGTGGCCTTCCTCACACTGGTGTGCACAGTAATGACCAAACTGGGGAACATGTGCTCCCATAGACTCTGAAGGGCAGCTCTGAGCCACAGCACCTCTACAAAAATGGATAAAGCCATTCATCTCGATATATCAGTATTTGATTCGAGAAAAGCAAATCTAGAAACGTGGACCGACGTTGGGCACCCAGCAATCGTAGGAAAGTGGGAAGTTTCAGGGCTGAGCCTGGCTTGTCTTTGCTCAAACATTGTTCAGCAAATATTGACTGACCGCTCTGATGTGTGCCGTGAAACCTTGGGGGAACATAAAGATTAAAAAGACACTGCTATCAAGATGCCCAAAGATTGTGAAGTGACCCGTACCAAACATTTGTAGGTAATGTAGCCTATGTTTCGCTGGAGCCGTGGCAAAGCAAAGTCAGCTTGCTCAAAGACGTAAAGGAGAGAACTAACCCAGCCTGGCCCATGTGGCTCAGTGGATTGAGCGTTGTCCCAAGGACTGAGGAGTCCTGGTTCGATTCCCGGTCAGGGCACATGCCTGGTTTGCAGGCTCGATCCCTAGTAGGGGCGCACAGGAGGCAGCGGATCGGTGTTTCTCTCTCACATCGATGTTTCTCTCTCTCCTTTCTTCTCTCTCTAAAAAAGCAATAAAAACATATTTTTGTTTTTAAAAAAAGGAGGGAGAAGCCTGAGATGGAGGAGATAAGGAAGGTTGGTGGAGGAGGTAAGGTCAGAACTGACTGTCGTTTGCTGACTGAGCATTTTCCCAAGGATTTGAAATCCAGACAGTTCTATATTTGAGACAGTGCCCCACCCCCACCCCACACTCGAATGCCCAGTGGAGAGCTGGCCCAGAAGGTGCCAGAACTTGACAGCCTCACTGGTGCTGGTGTCGCGGGCATTCTGAGGGGTGGATTCTGACCGTGGGCAATGGGGTCCTTTGGCAGCAGCGTGGCTGACATGTCTTGCTCGCGAGGCAGGTGTTCACAGCCAGGAATGAGCACCTGCACCCACGCCCTTCCTCGGAGCAGTTGTGGAAGCTCTGTGAGCAGCACCCAGCGGAAGCCCGTGCACCTTCCTCTCTCATCAGCTCTTGACGCCCCGCCAGCATCCACCTGACTGGGCTTAGCCCCTCCTGGTGAATGCCTTCTGCAGTCCCACTTGCGAAGTAGACCTAATTCCCTTTCAGAGAATCCTCTTCTTCATGCCGGAAATGTGATCATTTTTTGCCAACAGGTGGTCCATTTACCAAAAGTCATGCTATTCCCTTCAACTCCCACAGGTACCTAGCAGACATGGTTGGCTGGCGAGTCTCCCTCTTCCAGCCAGCTGCCTTGGACTGGTCTCTCGTCCATTGCAGCCCAAGGTCACCCCTGCTGGCCTCTGGCCATGCGCTATCCATGTGGGTCCTCTGGTTGGAGCACGACGCTCTGACTTGACATCACACCCCATGTTCGTCAAAGCCTTTAACCTTCGCTTCAATAAGGCTCTATCCCAATCGCTTCCTCAGGGTTCTCAGGAAGCCTCCAGACAGCTGCCTGAAGGCCCTTCCCATCATGCCTGGGGCTGGCAGGTGACCCACCATGTCTGGGGTCTGACTGCACCCCAGGCCTTGGTTCTTCTCCCCCCTGAGAACAAAGCTTTGAGCTTTCAGCCTCAGCTTTTCTTCCCGTGGAGCCTTTGGAAGTGCACTGCCTTTTATTCTCACAGTATCCTGAGGCAGGGGTCACTGTAACTGACCAAGGTCACAGAGAGACGTGCCAGACAATGGGCGGTGAGATGCTTTTCCCCAAACCCCCAGTGGACGCGGCCGTAGCGGTCTGTCCCCTGAACTGCGCTGTGCTCCCAGAGTAAGGATTCCTGTGGGGGTTCCTGCCTTCCCCCTCCTCACCTGGGCCTGGCTCTTCTCCAGCCGGAAGGTTCCTTCCCCACCGCCCGCCCTGCTTTTCATCCTTCTTTAGTGAGAAAAAAAGAACAAAACAGAGTTGGCCGTGCGCACGCCTTGGTTTAGCTTTGCTTGTAGTCTTGTTTTATAGCATCTTTGCTGTGGACGCCTGTAATTGCTGAGGCACTTACCACCTCCCATTTATAACTATTATTAATTTAGGATCTACATGCTAAGTGTGAGCAAGGCATGGCCCAGATCGTTATCAATATTCTAACACCCACAGAAAAATTAGTCAGGCACCTCCAGCTATCCATTCTCGACTCGAGGAGATATTTGTTGCTGGCGAAGATGCTCCTGATGTACTGGGAGCGTTTAATGTGGAAAACGTTGTTCTATTTCTCTTCCTGATAGCGCCAGACAACGGGCGGCGCGGTGGGGGAGGGGAGCTGCAGGAGAAGGCTGCCCAGGAAAAGCAATACGTTTGCTGGGCTGATCAATAAGAAGACTAACTTAACCAGGTAGAAGACTTATCAATCTTCTTATTGATCAGTTCAGCAAACATATTAGTGTGCCGGTATGGCCTTCCAGGGCTGCCGGGCAGCGCTTCATCAGGTCGGCCGCGGATGAGCTATCTCTGACGTCGACCGGGGGACCTCTTGCTTACAGCACACGCACCGATGGAAAAGGTCACCTCTCTCCTCTTCCTGTGCACAGTTGTCCCCAGAGAAGGGGATTGATGGAGAAATTGAAGTGGGATTACATAGGTGGCCCTTATGAGCTGAATTCAAATGTAATCAACAAACTCTTGTTTGTTAAGAATTCCTCTGAGCCTTAATTTAAAAAATAAAAGAGAAAAGCATAATGTGAGCTGTTTCTGTTGACTACTTAGTGAAAGCTCGAAGAAAATGATTTTAAGTATGCCCATTTGTGGGAGACCTAGTTGTGATCATTTACCGGTCCTTCCACCTGAGTGCCGAGACACGGATTAATGTTCCTGCTCAGAATCATCGCAAACACGTTCCTGTTTTATTCTTTAGAAGAAGCTATGCTTTGAAATTTTTTGGACAAATATCAAATACTGTACTTTGAATCATTGGCATGAAGTAATAAAGAGGTTTGGAAGTGATATCTATGTAACTAAATATTTTATTTGTTCATTCAGTAAATATTTACTGTACATACAGCCTAAAGCCTCTGGCTGCTGACATAAGACCCATCTATTCTGTGCTCTGCTGGTGACGCCCTAGGAGGGGAGGAAGACGAGCGGGATTAGGTGACATCATCTGAGGAGCTGAAGGGTAGCTTTGCTCTGTTCTCACTCACAGCGCTAAGGAAATGGCAAATCCTGAGCTTAATTATTCACAATTAATATTATCTGCAACTTGAGCAATTTTATTATAAAACGACGTTCCCTTCCTACCTAATTCCATAATTGTTTGCCTCATTTCATAAAGGATAAATACCTGGCCCGAGATCAGTTGCCTTGTACTTCCCTTCAGAACCTTTGGAACTGAAGTTCTGTTCCGGAGGGACTCAGACACAATCACCCCTGAACGTGTGAGACAGGATGAACGCACCGTGGTTCCTCCAGGGGGGACGCATGCTGAGCTGCACGGGGAAAGAAACGCGGTCTGTTTCTCAGAGGAGCTCTTGCTTGGTCCCTCTCAGGACTTCCTGTGAGAATCCGGGGAGCAGGGGCGGGTGCCAGAGGATGGCATCTGTGATGCTGTGGAGGGGACACCGAGTGGGGACAGGATTACC
This sequence comes from Tadarida brasiliensis, assembly GCA_030848825.1. Lineage (NCBI taxonomy): Eukaryota > Metazoa > Chordata > Mammalia > Chiroptera > Molossidae > Tadarida > Tadarida brasiliensis. The sequence goes on from CM061258.1 coordinate 35,068,047, forward strand.
TGTGATAATTACTTTTTTATCTCCTGGAATTTTAAAGGCTGAAGCAAAGAAAATAAGCAGATTGGTAATTCATTCAAAATATTTATGAAAATCTTCATTTTTTTTTTTTTTTTTGCCAAGAATTGAGGCTGAAGATAAAAATACACATTCTCTGCCTTCAAGGAAGTCCACGCCTGGATGGAGTTTTCAGGTGCTGCCATGCCCTTTAGGGGACTGTCTAAGGTGTGTTGCCGCTCCTCTGCCTGGGTATAGGGACCGTAAAACACTAGCCAGTGGGACGTTTCTTTGTGGGACCAGGACTCCAGCAGCTTCCAGCGGTGGTTGAAAAGCAGGGCAGCAATCACCCTTTTTCTAGAGAAAGGGAAAAGCAGACGCAACCAGCGTCTGACGTGGGGAAAGCCACCTCGTGATGTGCGACGCTCCACGGGGAGCCGAGCTGGACGGGTAAGCAGCAAGGACTGGCACGGGCTTCTGGCGGCCCTGCGGGATCAGCACAGGGCTCTGCCCTCCCGTGTCTACTTTTGTGAGAGTGTTATAGGTGACACAAATGCTCCGATTGCCGCCCTAAAAAAGCAAAACGGAAAGTCCCTGGCCACGTGCCTCTCCGGATGGGGCCGGGCACGGTCATTGTCGGTTCCCAGTGACTGAAGTCTGCCGTGAAGGTGGAGACTGGCTCATCTTGGCACGGCGCACCTGTCACAGAGGACAGGCACGCTCTTTCCTTCGCGCCGACTGGGCTCCGCTTCAAGCCTCGGGCTGGTAATCAGTCACATACACCTGGGCTGCGAACTCTGAAACCGGGGTGGGCCTCCATGGGTAGCAGGCAGTGTTAGGACACGCCAGAGCAGGTTCGTGAGAAATGAGACTTTCTTTGGTTTCCTACAGCAGAAATTACGATTTTGTTTTTAATCTTGAGATTTGGAATTTAGGAAGATTTAGGGGAAACACATCATTTTGGGGTTTCTTAATCTAGTCTGTTAATTTTTGAAGCTGATTATAGAGCAAATTTTTTAGCAAAGAAAAAATGAGAACCTAAATCACAGAAGATTATTTATAAAGGGTGATCTGCAAGACAGCTGGGATCAGATTCAAGTAGGCTGCCTACAAATTTCGATTTCTAGGCCCTGCCCCAGACCTAATGAATACAAACTCTACGGCTGAGGTATAAAAATAGTGAATTTTAATAAATCCTCCTAGTATTCTTATACTCCTTAAAACCTTAAGGCTAATTTGTTGACTAGGTTTCCTTTAACTGTGTTAAATATTATCTGTATCTAAATCCTTATAAGCTTACATATAACTTGTATGTATAAAGTGCAGACACATATCACTGTAAATCTGCCCGTTTGAAGCCCACCTTCTTGGAATTTGATGGAAAGCACGTCCTGGAGCTCGATTCACACGTCTTTAAGCCAATTCCACCCTGTGGGAAGTGTAGAGTTCAACTGTCACACACTTTTCACGGAAGGCTGGTGGACACTACAGTCGTGACTCGCCAGCTTTGCATCACTTAACACTGTGACACTGCCATGCCTGGCGGCCAGGGGTCACGGACTCAGATGGAAGGTGGTGAAACAGCAGAGCCCACACGAGTCCACCTGCACCCGCGGGACTCTATGGAGAACTCATGCTGTGGGGAGAAACACTGATGTGTCATAGAGTCCAGGTTGGTGTGTCACCCGTGTTGGGTTGTTCCTGGAAATGTGGGTTTAAAAATGCATATACCTGGGCGCTGGTCAGTTTGGCTCAGCAGTTAGAGCATCAGCCCGCAGACCAAAGAGTCACAGGTTCGACTCCCGTCAGGGGCGGTTGGGTCCCGGCCCTGGTCGGGGTCGTGCGGGAGGCAACCAGTCGATGTGTCTCTCTCTCACATCAATGTCTCTCTCTGTCTCTCCTTCCCTCACACTCTATCTGAAGATAAATGGAAGAATATCCTCAGGTGAGGATTAGAAAAAACAACAACAATGCATGTACCTGGGGGAAAGAGTGTATGAAAGTCACACTGTGGAGGCTTTTGTGAAATGAAAATTGTTTCCATTTGTAGGTTTGGACGTTCACACGTGAAATGCATGCAGAGGAGGGTCCCATGCATGAGACAAGTCAGTTCCTGACACAGGCAGGGTTTCCGCTCACCGGCGTTTTCCCAGGTGGGCGGCCCTGCCACTCCCCCCCGGGCCGCCGCCGTGCAGAACAAATTGGGCAACCCCTTGTCTCCAGGCAAATTAAGCTCGGGTTCGCACGCCGAAGGGAGTGACCTTTACGGTTCCTTCTGAACCTAAGAGATTATGAGACTGTTAAATGATGGATGGGACAAAGTCAAACGTCATCCAAAGCCTGTTTGTATTGTGGGCAGCCAGCAGAGTCGTTAACGTAGAGCCAAAGGTTTAGAGACATCATCTCCAAGCTGACTCTCTCTGAGATACCGAACTTCACAAAATAAAATGTTTGTCTGGAGCTCAGGAGACTTATTTCTGTCATTTCTGAAGAGGGAGACAGCTCCCGACCTGCGGACAACCACCCATGCTCTGTCAGCGCCTTCACGAGCAGCGACCTGTCGTGCGCTGAACTTTCCCTCCTCCCCTCGGTCCCCTTTGGGGTCAACATCACACATTGATGGAATACCTAACTGTGCTGAGGAGGTAGCTTCTGACCAGGGAATGGGGTTTTTCTCTTTGTTCGGAGTTAATTGGCCATAAGGGGCCCAGGTCTCTATCCTGGTCTCATTAGCACCAAGTTTTAGCTAAATGGCCTAACGGGCCCCCATCCAGAGCCTTCGGCCACCTCAAATGGTGAGATGAAAGTCGTCTGCCGGTTCACCGTTCATTAACATTTACGTCGTGATGGCTGGAACTTAGGGGCCGCAGGTCTGAGGGGAACCGGCTGAGAAGCTTCTAGGTTCCCACCAATCTGGTCCCTGCGTCTGTGTGATGAGCCCACGGTGCTCCAAGAGGGAGTTACGGGGAGAGTAAAAACCAGACAATGGAAGGCACTTTGTCCACACAGTGCCGTGGGGGAGAGACAGGGCGCAACCCACAAACATTAACTGAGGGGGAGGCAATGAAGGCTCACTCACAGCCTGTCAGGACATAGGACTGCTCCTCCAGGGCACGCAGGTGACCTGGAGGGGCTGAGCACCTGGGGGCCCACAGAGGAGGAGCCGGCTTTGCATGAATGGGCCCAGAGCTCATGCCTGTCTGCCTGCCTGCCTCCCTCCCTCCCTCCCTTCCTCCCTCCCTCACTCTTTTCCTTCCTTCCTTAGCTCACTGTCTGCTGAGTGCACTCACAGTCCTGGAGAGCAAGTGGACACGGGGAGATGAAGCCCAGGGACTGGGTTTCGGGGAGAGCCCAGTCTGGTGGGCTAGGCAGTCAATATTTAGAAACCAAGTTTGGGTGCCTTGGTTTCCTGCACAGTTGTGTCTGTGTGTCCTCAGCAGTTCTGTCTGCACTGAGTCATGACTTTCTCAGCTGTGGGCTAAATTCAGGTGAGTGGTGTGCCTCCCTAGCTGTGGACATAAGGATGCACCCTGAAAAAATCAGATAACTGCAATAATTATCATATAACTGCAACAGCCAAGGTATGTGAAATCAGTGGTACTTGCTTATGTGTCCCTCATCTAGAAAAACATGGCAAAATTATAAATACCCACAGGCAATAAGGAACCTGAGGGACTGCCTCAGACTGGGATCCTTGGAAACACACCCTGATTGGGGAGTTGTGTGCCACAGTTTGTGGGGGAGAGCTGGGAAGATGCTTTGGTGAGGAGGTGAGGTGGCGAGGAGGCCGGACTGTGCAGGGGAGAAGACAGCCTGCACGGGGGTTGGAGCTGAGTTCTCAGCTGGTTCTGGAGCAGGTCGATGCACAGAGCTGTCCAAGGGGCTGATGGTGGTCTTCTTTCACCTCCAAGTTACTGCCACCCCCTGGGAAGGGGTGTGACCCTGGACAAGGTGATTCTCTGGCCTTTTAGCAGGTGACATTCCCAGAACCCCAAGGGGAGGAGTGCTTGAGCCCTGAAGAGGGGATCTGGGTGGAGGATCACAGGACTCACAACAGAGATTGCCAAGTCCAATACCCCATCTCATAAAGGAGACCCCTGACCACACCCCCACAGATACCCCGACTTCTGTTAGAACTTTTGCAGTCCCCTTAGCAAATCCGTTTACTCTGGTTTAGCCTAATTATGAAGCCATTGGACAGGTCTTCCCTTTATCCAGCTAAATAAGTCTCTCTGGAACTTTCCCCTATCGCTGATATAGGTGTCAGGGAAGGGGACAATTAACAGTCACCTGATGGTCCTATCTCTGTCATAGAATAAGACTATTTCTTCTTTCCATTCACAGCTTTTTAAATAATCTGTGCATTTTCATGTCCCTTTATGGACTGACTTTTCCTCTCTCGGCTGAGTGGAGAGCTACAGCACCGTCAGGGCATAACCATAGGGATGAGGAAAGACGGAACGAGGAAACATCTTTGGAGAAATTCTGAAAATCATCTAATCGCAGAAATGAAGGGTTAAGGACTTTGGAGGAGAAAGAGAAAGCGGTGGTCGGAAGTGGGCTTCAGTCCAGCAGGCTGTCCTTTTATTGGGGTGCTAACCGTCTGGCCCAAATGACGCCTGCTTGGTGTGAGGGTGGACCGCATTCTGCCCCAGATCCACGCATCCTGTCCCAGATCCACGCATCCTGTCCCAGATCCACGCATCCTGCCCCAGATCCGCAATAGACTCACCTTGCAGGTGTTTTCCAGCCGCTACTTGGATGAAATTTGAGTCCTGCCTGCATTTACCAGGGCCACCACCTCTCACTCTTTTCATGTCATCCCTTTGTGTGGTACCCGAAGACAACTGGACACAACAACACTATGTCTGGGACATTCTGTGCTGTCACACTACAAAGCATATATTCTGGGAGGACAGAAGCCTGTGACCTTCTTCCATAAGACTAAAAACAAAACAAACAAAAAAACTCCCAAAAACCTTGGTTCTTCCCATCTCTGACCACTGGCTTTCATGCCGTCTCTCTCTCATGTTGTCACCTCCATGGGTCAAGTCCCCATCTTCTCTTCTAAGTCCTGAGAACAACCTCTTGGCTATACTTCTTGTTCTCACATCAACCCCGGTGATCTCTCTGCACACTGAAAGACAGGTGTCTGGCCATGGCAGTCTTTTGCTCGTGTTTCTTTGCTGCACTCTCATTCTGACTTTTGAATAAAGTCCCTTTTCCTGCTGTGGAAGGCAGAGTGTGCGAGGTATGACCACTGCCCCCCTCTGCAGTCTCTGCTGGGACACTCTTGTCCTCCTGTCCTGTCCTGTCCTGGAAAACCTGTGCCCCCTTCACCATCGGTGCACATTCTTCGCTCCTCGTGACACAGAGAACTCCTCAACCCCGGCACCGACCTCCAACGGAGCTCCCTGGAGCCGCTTTCTAGACTGCCTCCCGGCCACCACCACACTGAGGCTGTGCCATCCTGGGCACTTAGCACAGGGACCCTTGTGTCTTGGTTGGTGACTTCCTACGTGTGTTCTCTGTCTCTCTCAGTAGAACCTACATTTCCCACGGACACAGCTTGCCTGTTTTAGCTACTACCAAATATTCAATGATCTGCGCAGTGAATGGAACCTAGCAGGTAATTAACAACTCTTTGCTAGAACAAAGCTTTCCAAAGCTGAGCGCAAAGTAAGTGCACAATCACAATGATGAGCTCGATGAAGGAAGAGCACTGGGCTTATCGGAACATGTGTCAGACACTCGCGCTCAAATTCCTAAAGTTAGCTGCTTACTCACACGTTACCCAAAAAGCCCATTTTTCAATGTGTTATCTTGAGCCCACGGCAACACATTTCCCTATTTCCTAGAAACTCATGATGACTATGCTCTCCCTTGCATACTTGTTCCATGTAGTTTTGGCTGTATTTTCCTCTTTAAGAGTTGAAGGTAAACTTGCTTCTGCTCTAAGCTGCTTAGACACAGACCCTGTAAGGACAATCATGCCTTTACTCTGTGAGTCAGCTCGTGAGCAATTGCTAACAACCAATTTAAAGAACTTTTGCATGATTTCTGTGGAGCTAACCGGTTGTGGCAGGTGTATGACTCTCCGATACCCTCAGGGACTCTGTCTCCCTGAACAGTCTCTAGAGATACAGTGTTGCTGGGTGTACCGATGGCATCAGCTGGGAGAGGCCGTGGGAGAGGGTGGTCCCGCCCACAGGACCTGCACAACTGTGGTGGTTATCAAACATTTGCCTTTCACTTCGGCTAACAAACCAGTGGAAACTCTTCGGCCCAAGTAATTTAGGGATAATACCACAGTCTTTTAGCCAAGTGAGGGGTAATTTAAGCCATTGCTACCACTCCATGCTGTCCCTGGATTAGCTACCTAATCTCCCCCTCATTTTAATACCTGTACTGTTTTAATATCTGATGAATACCTCTGCACCGTTATCGCTCTATCAGATAATTCAGCAAATGGTTCAAAGACCAAAGCAGGGTAAAATCATGCTGATGAGAACGTAAACTGAAACCCAATTCCAAATGAAATATCATCTTCAAGAAAAATCAACAACAGTGGAGGTGGTCTGGACGGTTCTTGATGGTGTCTCCTGCAGTGTTGACTGGGAATGCCCAGGAGGAGAGGCCGACAACACGAAAGGGATTCCAGCACCCAGGGGAAGGAAGCACCCTCGTAGCGTGGTCAGGGAAGCGCTGTCCTCCCCGCACACAGTTCTGCCAACGGCCCCCAGGTCCTGTTTAAACCCCTGTAATCAAACGACGACGCCTTGGCACCAGAACACATGCTTCCCAAAGCCAACCACCAGTAGTAACTTCTTATTTCTAAACATTAGCCAACCGGAATGTGCCTAACTCCAATAAACTGGCCTCTGAGGACCAGCCCAGGCACTGGACGACCCCCGCCCCCGCCGCCGCCTCTGTCAATATGCGCCCCAAACCCCACACCGTGAAGACGTCAGGTTTGCTTAGGGGACCTGTGTTTCAGAGGCACATCTCTCCCCTGCTTAAGTAAGTGATAAATCCGGCTTTCTACAGACTGCGGAGTCTCAGAGGGCAGGCAGCAGGAGGTGGGGGGGATTAACCAAGGAACGTGTATGCATGTATGCATAGCCAGTGGACACAGACAACAGTGCAATGAAGACAGGGTGGGGGGGCAGGAGCAGGGTAGAGGGGGTCAGTGGGGGGAAAGGGGGACATCTGTAATACTTTCAACAATAAAGATAATTAAAGAAGATAAATCCAGCTTTCTGTTCTAGCTACTGAGTGGGAGCTGAACTCAGGACAGGTCTGCTGACTCCTGTCCCCTCACAGAACAAAACTGATGTAAATCTGTGAGCAAAGGAGGTAAGAAGGAAAGAAAACAGAAATAATAATAATAAATAAAAAAACAACAACAATAAGATAATGATTACAACACAACTCAGTTACTTAAGTATGTTCAATGTTGACCTAGCATGAAATGCAACAATTATTTCTAGTGACCACATTAGGGAAATAAAATTCCTCACTGTATATTTATATAGACTTGTATTATGAAGTCCTGAAGAAAACGTATGACATTTGTTATTTTCCACCCTAAACTTAAGAACCTAATGGTCAGATGACTATGCCAAAGTTCAATTTGGCTTTGGACAAATTCTGATTATTTACATATTCTTTAAGAAACAGGACTTAAATTTGCACTTCCTTTTTCAACGACTGAGCACAGACTTGGTTAGTTCCTTAAGATCTCAGAGCACCTGGCTGGAGGGGCATGCCAGGGGCTGGATCTGCGGAACTGAGCGACACGTAGTCAATAGGAAGACTCTTTACAACACTTTTCAAGATATACTTTGTGCTGTGCACCTAATGGAAACATCAGAAAATATCTGATTGGGGCTCCTTCATCTTCTGCTGTGTTCTAGCTAGAGCATCAACATTCTAGCTTCTTCTTTGCACATGCAAACAAAGCGATTTATGTGACATGGAAGCATTGGCGCAAAGAAGATGCTTTTAAGAAATAAGGTGAAATACCATGTTACAAGTACAGGCAATGTTTTCCAGTGTGCAACTGTGCATGCATTTAAAATGTAAGAAGTGATTCTAAACAGAATGCATTTTTTTCTTTCTTTTTTATAACAGTACAACTGATTGAGTGATTTGTTTGAGTTAATGGTGTTAATAATTAGTTGTTTTTTAGTGAAGGGAAAAAAAATTACAGAAATCTAATGATCTTCCAAATCAATGTGATTCTCCCAGTGATTAAATCCTTCTGCATTGTTCCCTTCTGATTGACCTTTAGTATCAGCCTTGAATTCCTCTGTGCTACAAAAACGATTCTGAGAGTTCCAAATTACAGAGTACGGCTGGCTATCAATATGGAAAATAAAGTAAGAAGAGCAGTAAACATCATACAGCTTAAGGGAGACAGAAAGTCCTCTTTACATTTTCAAATCAAATATGATATAAAGTAGAGAACTGTCATATTTTATGTCTTATGAAAAGTATCATCACCTTCCCATTAAGTTGATCCCAGGGACGGCAGAATTCCTGACTGGAAACGCTTAGGCAGGGCTGGAATAGGCAGGCACAGTGGGGTCTGAAGGAACAGAGAGGCATTTAGTGGTCTTTGCTGAGCACCAACTGTGTACAAATGTATCCACGTGGGACCTCTGCTTTGTCAGTGGGACACCCACGCTCCTGGAAGCTGAGGAGCTGGCTAAGACAGGGCGGTGCCACCATGTCTGAGTCTCAGAGTAAGGGACAAAGGGGCTCCATGACACACACAGAGGGCAGCAGGAGGGAGCCAAACAGGACAAGTGTCAGGCTGAGGTGTGGGCCCATCCATGGGACAGCCTCGGGGGGTGACCCCGGAATCATCCAATCTCTCCCTCAGCATACAGGAGAGGGCAGGGGATGGGGTCAATAGACAGAGTGAGCATTCACTGGCTCCTGAGGGGGGTCACTGAAGTCTAGTCCCTGAGTTCCTCAGGGATTTGTGTCTCAGTATCCCCCTGCCCCATCTCTCCTGCCTATTCAGTGCTCACGGCCTCACCTGAGGCCAAGTCTCACATTCAGAGAAAGCAGAGCCTTGTTTCACAAGGTGCAGTGTGCCCTGTGTCCGGGGTTCAGGCCAGTGCCTGCGCTGCTGCGTCCCCATGTCCACTGGGGAGCTTCTCTGCAGTTGCACCACCAGCCAGACAACAAGATTACTTGGCAAACTTTTATACTAAAATGCATTCAGACTAATCAGAGATCAGTAAGACCTGACACCGTAAGACTCCTAGAAGGAAACATAGGGGAAAAGACCCCTGACACGGGTCTTGGCAGTGACTTCTTGGATAGCACACCAAAAGCACAGGCAACAAGAACGAAAGGAACAAGTGGGACTTCATAGAACTAGAGAGCTTCTGCACAGCAAAGAAAACATTCAACAAATTGAAAAGGCACCCAAAAGAATGGGATAAATTATTTGCAAACCATATATCTGATAAAGGGTTAACATCCAAAATTTATTAAAAAATTCATACCACTTGATAGCAAAAAGAAAAATAATATAGTAAAAACTGGGTAAAAGACCTGAATATACATTTTTACAAAGAAGTCATACAAATGGCCAATAGGTATATGAAAAGATGGTCAACATCACTCATTAGGTCAATGCAAATCAAAACTACAATGAGATAATCACCTCACACCTGTTCGGAAGGCTATTATCAAAAAAAGATAACAAATGTTGGCAAGAATGCGGAGATGAGGAAAATGTTGGTGGGACTGTGAAATGGTATAGCCATTATGGAAAACAGTATGGAGGTTCCTCAAAAATTAAAAATTTAACTACTTATGATCTAGTAATTCCACTTCTGGGTATATATCCAAAGGAATTAAAAACAGTGTCTTGAAGAGATATCTGCACATCTATGTTCATTGCGGAATTATTCACAATAGCCAAGATATAGCGACAACCTTGAACGTAAACAAAATAAAAAGATGTGCTATATATATGAGAAAGAAATTCTGCCATTTGCATCAACATGGATGAGACCTGAGGGAATTATGCTAAGTCAGACATAAAAAGAAAAATACTGTATAATCTCACTTATATGTGGAATCTAAAGAAAAGTAAAAACAGAGATTGGAATGGTGGTTAGCAGGGCAAGGAAATGGGGGAAATGATAAGACGTTTAAGGATAGAAACTTGAAACAAGTATATAAACAAGCTCTGGGGTTCTAATGTATAGCCTAGTAGTTATAGTCATTTATACTGTATTATAAACTTCCAAGTTGAGAAGAGACTAGATCTCAATTGTTTTCACCAAAAAATGAAATAATAATTATTATTATTTATTGACATAATTATTATTGACATGGTAGAGAAATTAGCTAAAGTTACAGTGGTCATCTTATTGCAGTGTATAGACGTATCAAATCAACATCTTAAACTTACAGTGTTATGTTTCAATTATATTTCAATAAAAATAAAAAAATAAATAAATGCATTAAGATATAGCTTACAAATAAGATAATATGTCTGGGAAAAGATGTATGTTCAATTTTAAAGCCCTAGGAAAATGCTAACTTGTACAGACACATGCACCCACAGTCCAGGCTGGAAAGCTGTTCCCACTTCCTGGCTCATCTTTTCTCTGCTCAATAAGTATCCCTGACTTTATCTATTTACCACAGCTCTAGGGAAATAGAAACTTTGCTTATTAACTAGAAGAAAATAGCTTTCTTGGAAGTATTTAAAATACTACTGGTAGTTGGTAGGTGTACATGGTGCTAATTAGGTTGTCACAAATGGGAACTCTTTACTCAAAGACATATTTTGCCTGCTCCCAGCACTGATGGTAACAGTATCTGGAATCTGGGTTTGGATGATAGTGGATACATATGTAAATGCAAATATATGTTTGTACAGCTCTAAAGGTGGCTGGGCATCCATATTTATTCATACTCTCAGCAAGAAAGAAATTACAGCAAGGAAATATAGAGAACATGAATACAGAGAAAACTGGATATTGGATGAGGAATTTGGTGCAAGCGAGATCCGTGTCTGCCCAGTGGGGAAGCTACCAAACCTTGTCTGGGAGGGCCAGACACAGAGGCTTGCCCTTGAACCACGCAATTAATAGAAGGAGCCGGCACACGTATTGATTACATGAAGGTTACGTAATTCTAAGGTGCCCTGCATTTATGATAGGCTTGTAGATGCTCCTTAAATTGCATAACAGGGAAGGAAACAAAGTAGGAATATGCAAAGAACAGATGGAAAGTGGTAAAGACCGCAGCTGGCACGTGCCCCACCGAGATGGAGCACCCCACCTGGACCCTGTGACAGCCTCCTTTCCGCAGGAGGCCCTGTCATTTCTGTCCTAGGAAACCTAGTCTAGAGAGCCCCGGACTGGCAATGTCACATTGTGCAAACATGGTTGGCACATTCAGAAGAGATGCTCTGACCCTGCTTAACATGCAATAAAATACTCCACAATTAGAGCAGTATTTCTATCTCTGCATTGATTTTCTCCAGGCGTGTTCAAAATTATGTTGCCTGTTAACTTGTTTGTACAAATAGACAAAGAAAATCCCCCAATCATGCCACGTGGTCAAGGATTTATGGAACATGGGGCCCTGGATAAATATTTCCTGTTAAAAAAAAAAAAAAAAAAAAAGCAGGCAACTTATAAATTGCCATTACAACGCACTAAGGCAGTTTAACTCAATTTAGCAACTAAGTCAATGTTTAGCCAAGCCGTCAGGCGACTGACTGCCTTATTAAAATCCCGTGGCTCTGCAGTGTCTGAGGTGGGAAAAGGTTAAACTGCGTCTCCACTACTGAAGGATGTGGAGCCCAATTAAACCTTCAGCACTGCTCCGGCTCAGAAACACTCGCTGCTGACTCCCCCTGGACTGCCCGCCGGGCAGCCGAGAGGGGACCCGGCAAGAACCTTTCATGCCAAGCCCCAGCCTGGGGTCCGGCTGAGCCCTTCTGGGTGAGAGGAGACTCGCTCTCTGTCTATTAATCATCATCTCGCTCCCAACACCTGGGACTGACTTCAACTCCCCCGGCTGCTATATTGACAATATTCCCTGTTGATTTCCTCATTTTCTCAGCCCAGGCTAGACTGACCTCTTTAAAATTCTTTATAAACGTCAGTAATTGCTGCATCCAACTTCAATTCATTACTTTCCCAGGCCTCATGTATTTTGATGATATGAAAGTTGACCACATTTACATGCAAATTGAAGTTTTATATTAATAAGGGCCAGTGAAAGGAGATCGCACGGTAATGCTCCATGATGACTTTTAAATACATTTGCCCGTGTCTCGGCTGGCATTAGCATGGTCAGACCAGGAGGAAGTCATGTTGGTCTGATTGCAATTTTGTTTTCCAATTGAAAGTACAATTTCATCAGGTTTCCCTGTCATTTCTAATAATGACTTAAGTTTGCTTGCTAAATTGCAGAATTTCTCCGGCCTTCAGATAGGCTGGGAACAGGTGAGGCGCCAGCTGCGTCTGCACACCGTGCTTCATTGTGGGCTCGGGCACCTGTCAGCCCGTCGTCTGCTTTGATGGTGCAAGCAAGTCATTGAAGGCTCCACACAGAGGAGACTGGTGATCCTAAGCACGTAAACTTTTATCCTAAAGCTTTGAGAGCCCAACAATACTGTGTTTGCTAATGCACCTCTTAGTACCGTGATCAGTGGGGGTAGCACTACTCCGATGGAAAGGTTGGTGGGTCCCATCAGGTGCACAGACTGCATTTTTACTCTGGAACGTTAAGGGGTCTGGATTGTTCTTCTTCCCTCAGAGTGAATTGTGTGTATCAATCCAGGATTGTGTTATGCATCCATGTCATGAATAAGACTATACAACCCAGGACACGACCAGAAATAGAATTTCAATAGGTACAGTTTTATGACATCCACCACCCTGTTAAATTGCATGTGGATTGTGTGCCAGCAACAAACCCAGATGAGTCAAGACGCTGAAAGGAAGTTACTGATAAAATCCTCACACAGCTGTGCAGAGGAAGCTAAATGACAAGGATGTCTAGAAAGAGCTGACCTGAAGCGATCCCCTGTGACTGTGGAACATCATTCAGCTTCCCTGTGACTCAATCCACACCGTTGTCACTTGTGAGAGTGTAACTTCCGTTCACCTTTGAACTGCCCTCAGTTACGCTGCTCCACGAGGAAGCCAGCATCTGCTTCTCGTGAAGGATGGTGTCGAACCGGATGATATTTTGGGCAAAAATTCACCTTTGTCATCGTAGATATGTCCTCTGTTAAATAGGCTCCATTCATGTCACCTGATTTAGATAAGACAATAACCTTTTAGTCAACAAGTTTTTAGTGCATTCAACTTTTATCTGATTTGTTTTATCTCTGAGTGGATAAGAAACTGATGGCAGATTGAGGAAGAGAAAGACCACAGGGTAAATAATAGGATTCTATTGTCTCTGACCAGTACAGCGTTTACCCAGAGAATTGTCAAAATCAACACGGTCCATTCTCAATTACTCGCTTTGACAGCCTAAAGACAAGCCTTGTGTATTGTAGACACAAGTTCGGGGTTCAGAGAGAACCAATGACAAGCATGAACAATGACTATTTATGTAAAAACAGGGACGGGGTTACTTGTCAGTTGGCTGGTTTCTGGTTTCAAAGTCACGTTAGTCAATAGGTATGCTGTTGTTTATTTTTAAAATCTTAGTAATTACAAGAAAGTTCCAGGGACAATGTGAGATAGGTTGTACTACGGCAGCGACATGCAATCTAGGAAAAGATGGGGCCTTTCCTGTGCCCTGGACAGAGGGTCAGCTTGGACACTAATTTGCTCTGACAAGTGATGTTTGATTGATGACAAATGCTTGATAAATAATACAATAAGTGGGTGGAAGATGCCCACCCTGCTGCTGTGTGGACAGGTGTCTTTTGTGCTATTGCTCAAACAGTGGTTCTAACCTTTGCTTTGGTCCACTAACTGATAACTTGCTGAAAGCTATGGATTCTCTCTCCAGGAAGGAAAAAAATAAAACAAAAACCTTTCAAATTCGCAAACTCGGTAATTTTTGCATACAGTTCCAAGATTGTCTGCGGCAGAATAATGGCCCACTAGAAAATGTCTTTGTCCTTATCCACACACCTGTGACTATATTTGGTACACGGCAAAGGAGAGTAAAGGTTGCAGGTTGAATTAAGGTGATTAATCAGATGTAGGTGGTTAGCTCTGACCTTGAGATACGGAGATGACCCTGGATTATTACGTGGCTCCAATGTCATCACAAGAGTTCTTAAAAGTGGAAGAGAAGGCAAAAAAGAGAATTAGAGAAACAGATGTGAGAATAGAAACACATTAGAGTAATGCAATTTGAGAAAGCATGTGGCTGACCTTGACTACAGAGGAAGGGGCCACCAGCCAAGGACTGTTGGTAGTAACATCTAGGATCTGAAAAAGGCAAGAAAATAGACTTTGTTCTAGATCCTTCAGAAAAGAGTACAAACCCTGCTGACACCTCGATTTTAATCCATTGAGACCTGTGTTGGATTTCTAACATACTAAACTGTAAGGTAATACATTTGTGTTAATTTAAGGCATTAAATTTGTGGTAGTTGGTTGCATAGAAAACTAATACAACTCATTGAAGCTCATCCAAAAACCATTTTCCTGGGGCCTCAATAAAGCATTGATGTTGTGACTCTTTATAAACATACAACAGAGTGGAATAAGCAAAATCAGTGATTTCCAAGAGCACCAAAATTTTTCTTTGGAAGCCAGCCCAATGTGCTTCCTGCAGAGAGATTATCTTAATGCCCAACCTGAGTCTGAGTCCACATGGCAAAAGTGGGCCTCCTGTATAGGGAAATAGGCACCTGGGACAGAAGAATGAATAATTCTTTAACATACCCCAATCAGTTGGGGACACAGGTTATGCAAAGGAAGGTGGACCAGCAAGCACGTTCGTGATTGTCGGTAAGAAGAAGAGCCAGCCTGCAATGGTTCCTGCTCCGTGCCTGGCCTGGTTCTAAGTGTTTGTGCACAGTATCTCATGAATTTCTCATAACTTCTTAAAGTAAGTACAGTTATGTAGACTGAGTTAGAAAAATCTCTCCTAACATCACGTAATTAGTGACTGCAGGAGCTGGGGATGAAAGGCAAGCAGGTGACTCCTTTCTTTGCTTCCCAGCACAACAACCCCCAATTTCATACGATGGCAACGGCTGCTCCTTTCTGATTCTATTTTCTAGCCACCCCCTTTCCTAGTGATACCTAAATTCTGGAAGAACTAAAGCTTGGTGCCAGGCATTTTTCTCTGCGCAAGTATTTCTGCCCTTGCGATCTGACTCACCCCATGGTTCCATCACCATCTACGCACTGTGCTCCAGAGTCAAAGCTGACTTGCCCCTTGTTGTCTCAATTTGGGCACCAGTAGGGTGACTTGTGTGGAGCCCTTGACCTCAGTCCTTTGTCCCAATTTTTCTCTTCCTTGGAATCTCCCACTACAGAGAAGTCCACTGCCTCTCACCAACTGATTACCTCCAAAGCCTTGGAGATACTCTAGATTTTTCCCATAATTTTTACCACCACTGTAGCTCATCACAAATCCTTTGAACTCTACCTTCGGAGATTATTCCAGTACCTACTCCTGCTCACCATCTCCTTTGTCTATTCTTGTCCAGATCACAGGTAGAATGATACAATGGCTTCCATTCTTGCTGCCATCCTGTCCATTCTCCACTCAGCATGTAGAGTGGTTATGCAAAAGGCAACAGAATCATATCATTCCTCTGCCTAAAACCATCCAAAAATTAAACTAGAAGTCACACCTCTGCTCTGTGTCTGCCACCTCCCATGATCTCTCAACCTCTTCTTAGGTTATGTCCATGTTTATTAGCTTCCAGCTACCTTCACCTTCAGCAGACCTGCTTACTCTCACTCAGGGTCTCAGCATGGCGAGTCCTTTCTCCTGAAGGGCCTTCTTCTTGGTTCTAGTCTTCCTGGCTCCTTCTCCTGTGGAGAAGCTGTCCCTGCTTCTTCCATTCAGATAGCCGTATCCACCTGACCACTTCCCCTGCTTTGCTTGGCTTGTTCTTCTTCATCACACAGATGAAACCAGGTCACCTCATTTCTTCATTTGCCTCCTTGTTTATTTCCAGTCGGATCCACCATTTTGCTAATTCCTTGAGGAAGAGACTTAGTCTAACTTCTCACTGCTCTTTCTCCAAAGCCTATTTCACTGCAAGGACTCAGTCGATAGTGTGCAGTGATGTTGGGCATTGATAGCACGTATGCACATCTGGCTTCTAACAGCACCACAATCCGTTGGAAGAGTGTGCGTGGGTCTGTGGGTGTCCAACAAAAGAGGGTGTGTGAAGGTGTTGAAATGTGGTGGTTAGGAATAAAACTGAGGAAAGATCAGTCATTGTCTCTATGCCTTTGGTCATGTTCTTCCTTTATTCGAACACTACTCTCGCCTGTCTGCAAATGTTCCATTTTTGGACAATCTGAGTCCAGTGGCCACATGGTTTACTCTGCTTCTTTCTGGTAGCAATTGCTTCTGCTATTCAACTCCTAGACTTGCAGATCCAGGAGTCCTTAGGGGTCTTAATCACTCTCTACCTGGCTTTGTAGTTATTCTAGACAGCAAATCCTGCATGTGAAATCATATCAGGGACACCCTGGGCTGATTAAGCACCCAAGAGTCAGTCAATGAATATTTAGGAGATAAGTTGATAAGTCATTTAAGATGACATGCAGCCACCAGACACAGAAGATGACCATGATCCTCAGAAATGTCCATTTTTAGCAATGATTGTGGCCCATCCCAGGAAATCCCCTCAGTCTGGGAAAATCAGAACTTCTGGTCACCCTACAGACACATCACCATAATAACACCAGCTGTTTAGAAAAGGTTGCAATAGTTGTTCTATCATTTAGAAAAACTCAGGAATAGGATGTTCTGCATGTTTTAAGTGATATGCTAACTGATGATCAACTTTCCCAGAAATGGAAATGCTATTCTTTCTTGGAAAAATAATATTTCACCCTTTCCGAGTCTGGATAAGCCACCAACAGTGAGTTGTACTTTGTAGTAAGTCAGATAACAGAAAAGTCACTCTAAGAATGGTTCAGCTTATTTTAGTTATTTAAGTTTGTGCTGGAGATGAGAGGGGAGACTTGACCTCACATAAAGAGAATTTTAGCTCCTGTTTGGTTTATTTCAGGAACTTTAATTCTCTTTTAGACATGGTCAGGTGCTCAGAAGTTGACTTTCCTAGTGAGCACAGAAGCAAAGAATAGATACTGGTGGAACAATTGCCATCCAAAGCTCTTTCTGCCTTTTTTCCCCTAAAGCAGTATAACCCTTTTTTTAAAAAGTGTCTTAATCGGAAACCCAATATATAAACCAAAGCGCGCGCACACACACACACACACACACACACACACACACACACCAGCTGTGATTAAAGCTGAGGTGGTGAGGGGAGCCAGAACCCCAACCCCTTGCCCCTTGTCAGTGGCCCCTGGTGGATGTGGAGAGGGAGGAGCTCAGATTTCAGTTTGAAGACACTAATCCAATCTAACCCTAATAGGGACAACAACCTGGGGGAAACAGTGGCGTGGGCAAAATAAGGGTCTTCTCTGGCAGCATAATTACCTGTGCTTTCTTCAGTAAATGGCAGCATCAAGGGCACTCAGAGCAGAAACATCTGCACGGTGTAGACATGTTTCCGCCATGTTTTTATGTCTATTCCATCACCACTAACCCCTCACCACCCACACAGAAAAAGCTAAAACGGATTATTTCATGGGAAGAGCAATTGTCTAAGAAAACAGCGTCAGCTAAATCCTCCCGGTACACTTACGTTTTCCTTTATTGTTGGGATAATTTAAGAGATAGAAAGACACTCCGGACAATCATCTTAGACCAGATATATTATTTAGTAATAAAATTAATAACCCCTTGTGCATCACTTGTAAGTGTTTTTATGTGCATTATCACATTTTATTTTTATAACACCCCAGTGAAATGGACAGCACTGCTGTAATTAGCCTCTTTTTTTTTCTTCTTTTTTACATAAGGCAATTAAAGACAGCAACAGGCAGTGACAAGACTGAATGCCTGGATTTTTGGTTTATGGCTCTTTTTACTCCGGTACAAAGTGAGCGACGGCAGGACCCGAGCTGTTTCATTTCTGGCTCTACTGTCGAGGCAGGTCTGCATCTCCCCACTGGACTTCCCGCTCTGCAGACCACAGGGGAAGCCAGGCTTTGACTTTTGGGTTTTAATTTTCTGCAAGTGCACTCTGACTGACCATGGCACCTGGAGAGTTTGGTTAGCTCTCTGCACCCTTCCCGGTGTGGGAGAAACAGCTGGTAGGAGCCTATTATCTGAGTCAGATAATTCCACATATTCAAAATCCTTCCGTTCTATGAAAAAGTAAAACAAAATATTTTAACCAGTTGTTAGGAAAACAACTGAAAAAAATTGCTTCTTGTAAGAGTCCACACAACTATGACTTATCCCTCCCTGCAGACTGTACTGTCTCCTTGTCCACGTTCTTTCTGTGGGCACACGCCCAGAAGTGGCATTGTTGCACCGTATGGAAATGCTAAGTTTATGTTTTGGAGAAACTGCCATATTGGTTTCCATAGCAGCTGACCCATTTCACATTCTCACCAACAGCACACAGAAGTTCCAATTTCTCCACATCCTCATGAATACTTTTGTCATTATTTTTAAATAATAGCCATCCTAATGAGTATGACCCCACTGCAGTTCGATAGACATCTCCCTAATGATTAGTGATGTCGAACATCTTTTCATGTGCTACTGGTGATTTATATATCTTCTTTGGAGATACGTTTATTTAAGTCCTTTCCCTTGTTTTTTAAAAAATTGGGTTGTTTTTGTTATTAGCTATAGAAGTTTTTTATGTATTCCTTATCAGATACATGATTGGCGAATATTTTCTTCCATTCTGTGAGTTGATGTTCACTCTATTGATTGTATTTTTGATGCACAAGTTTTTCATTTTGATTACTGGTTCCTAAGGTCCAATGTATCTGTTTTTTTATTTTGTTATTTGTACTTCTGGTGTCATGTCGAAAAAATAATTGCCTTGTTGAGAATTATTTAACCATATGTACAGGGTTTATTTCTAGCTCTCTATTCTAGTTCATTCATCTATTTGTCTGTCTTTATGCCAGTGACATACTGTTTTGATTACTGTAGCTTTGTGGTAAGTTTTGAAATCTGGAAGTGTGAGACTTCCAACTTTGTCCTTTTTCAAGATCATTTTGACTGTTGAGGATCCCTTGAAATTGCACGTGAGTTTTAGAATAAATTCTTAAAATTCTGCAAAAAGAAATAAATATATGGTATTGGGATTTTGATAGGAATTCCGTTGACTTTGTAGGTCACTTTGTGTAGCATTACACCTTAATGTTGTTTCCCAATCCATTAAAAATAGGTATTTCCTTTTTTTTTTTTTATCCTCACCTGAGGACATTTTTGCATTTTTATCTTGAGATAGAGCGGGAGGGAGAGAGTGAGGAAGAGAAAGAGAGAAACATTGATGTGAGAGAGACACATTGAGTGGTTGCTACCCACATGGCCCCAACCGGGGCCGGGGACAAATTGCAACCGAGGTGCGTGCCCTTAGCGGGAACCGAACCCCAGCTTCTCTGGTCCGCAGGGCGACACTCACTGCTGAGCCAAACCGGCCAGGGCAAAAAAATAGGTATTTCCTTTTATGTCTTTAATTTCCTTCAGCAGCACTTTATAGTTTCAATGTATAAGTTTTTTACCTCTTTGGTTAGGTTATTCTTTTCGATGCTGTTGTAAATTGAATTGTCTGCTTAATTTTCTTTTCAGCTTGTCAGTGTATAGAAATGCCACTGACTTTCATGTGTTGACATTATATTCTGCAACTTTGATGAATTCACTTCTTGGTCCAATAGTTTTTAAAAAATATTTTGAGTTTTCTCCATATAGGATCATGTCATCTGTGAGTAAGTCTATTATTAGACGTATAAACGATTATGCTTATTTGTTGAAAGTAATCGTCAGCATATTTTGAACTAAGTGAAAGGGCACAAACATATGGCTGGATGGCCCAGCTCCTGGGTGGGGGAGAATTCACCATCTTGGAGACCTCCCCCACTTGTATAGAAACTGACCATTTTCTAATATTTTTATCATCAAATTGATAGTTTCATTTCATTGATGGTTTATATTTATGTGTTTATTTTTCTAACAACAACAGAAATGACTGCCATGTGTTGTCCATGCATAAAGGTATTTAAGCCATTTTAAATCGGCCGAATGATCCCCTTGGCTGTATTTTCCAAACCTAGAGGCCACTGGGCCAGACGGCCAGCTTTGCGAGCTCACGGCCCCTGCTTTGCTCACCCAATTGGAATTATTTTTATTGACTCTGTCTGCTCTCTCCTCTCCCTCTTGGAAATGACGACGAACCTGGTGCCGTCGACAATGGCTTCTGTATTCGCAGCTCCCCTCTGAGACATGGGCTGTAGGCTGTAACATCAAAGGTCTGCAGTGTGCTGCCCTTCCTATAATATTTCAATTTAAACACTGCCTCACTGCAGTGGTGTCACGTCTCATTTACACTGTGGCCTTTGTAGGAGACAGGGATCATTACAGGGAACACTGAGAGAAAACATATTAGAGCCTGGCCAGGTAACGGAAGGGAAGGAGACGCAGCCCAAGGAGCAGCCAGGGGCAGGCCGGGTCTCCCTGGGAAAGGCAGGGGCCATAGGTGGAGAGGCACCCCCGGCCGCTCCCAGTTGCCAGGCTGGAGCCCGATGACATCGTTGCCGACACCTCGGGCTGCACCATGGTGCTCGGATGCTGCTTCTCCACTTCTCTCTGTTGCAGTAAAAGCTATTCCCCTGTGCACCCAGGGCCGAGATTATCCTCTTTTATATAGATTTCCCCTTTTCCTGTTTATTTTTAGTCTTTTGTACCCAGTGGGCTGGGCCTCGCTGCTTGTTATGTGGACTGCTGCTTCCAGGGCCCTGCCTTGAAATTGCATTCATTGGTTTGGACAGACCGTCCAGCAAGGAAATAAAAATCATCTTTTGTTTGTTTGTTTTATTTGCTCTCCAGCCTCTGCAATTCCAGTCTAATAATTTCATTCTAAAAGGAACAACTGTCATGAAGGTTTGTTCTATTTACTATTAAACAGAATAAAAAAAAAACACATTAATTCACCAGCTAGACACAGCCTTCCCCCCTTTCTTTCTACATTCTTTCTTTCTCTCATTTATTCCTTCTTTTTCTTCCCTCCCGTCTCTCCCTCTCTGCTCGTCTGTATGCAGAAATGTCGTGAGGATACAGCACAATCCCTTTAGGGAAGGTCCAGAAATTTGTTCCACAGGATTACGTGCTAGTTTTTCTTTAGAGAACTAGAGTGATGTCCAGACATAAGCACATTTCTATGGTTATCTGGGTGGATGAATTGATAGATATGTGGACATATAGTTTATTTCTGCAACATTGTTAATAGTGAAGGGGAAAGAAAGTCACTGTGACCTACACCGTTCAACCAGAGGCACACATTTAAAACGTTGCATCACACTGCACAGTCTATTTGCTGATCACGTTTTTATTCTCTCCTGTCCATACATTACAGGCCAATTCTCAGGTCCCCAGATGCAGTGGGGTCATGGAGCTGGTGACTGTGAAGTCCCCTCTGCAGGGCAGGGAAGCTCACCTCTGTGTCCAGGAGCTGGGGTTTCTCACCAGTCCCGGGGGCTGGAATCATCTCTTTCGTTCGCTGGTTCTGAGAGCTTAGAGGATTTGCATGGCTATTTGCATATCAGGTTTCTCATGGGCAACCAGGAAATTCCTTCTCCCAACCCACGATCAATACATAAGTACAGGAGTTACTTTAATCTGTGTTGGTTTTTTCCTTTAAAGTGTTCATGGGAAGCTCATGAGGATTCCTGTAGCTCTGATTGATGGAGTTGCTGGAGAAAGTCTGGACATTGAGCTTTACTCTGCAGCACACGTTTGCTGGACCCTCTATGCACGGTTGCCATGTGACCCTATCACCTGCCCACGGCCATCCTCCCTTGCCCATCCCCAGTGGTCCCTCTGTGCTCTTGCTGGTGGATAGCCAACCCTTTCATATTCCTGAGGAGATCCAGGTACTGTGGTGAGAGGGGCTTCCTGTAGCCTCCCTCCCTTCCCAACTCTCTCTAACTCCATCATCTGCCCCTTCATTCACTTCTTCTCCAAGAGCACCTGGAGAAAACCTGCAGAAGTTCAATGGAGATCACGGGTTCGTGAACCTAGTTCTTTCTCGTGTTTTGGGGACATGTGTTTCCTTAGCTTCTCTCCTCTCAGAATCCTCCCCCTCCACCACTTGGTTCCCTCCATTGGCCCCGCCTTCCAACCTCCCTCCAGGGAGAGGGGCCAAGGGTCCAAGAAGACAGTGATTTTGGTTTCTCTCCTGGAACTTTTAGGAGATGGGTGTGCTTGATGTTCAGAGCACACATCAATGATGTTTTAGTTTTAGAGGCCTTGAAGTCTCTTTATCAAAAATATCCTTCTCTCTGAACCCCTCCCTCCACTTTTGGGCTACATTGATGTGGAGAAAATAGTCGTGGAATTAGCTACACGCTTTCCGGAGAGCATGAACACGGAAAACTAGAAGTAATAACCTATTGTAGGTCAAAAATATGAGAACTTCCACATAACGAACGGGAATGTCTGAAAGGGCATGAATCCCACCCCCACCTCTTTGCTCAGGTAGATGTGGCCAGAAGTCATGTCAATGCTCAAAGCTCTGGCCATAGTGGTAATTCTAGAGCAGTTCCCGTTACCAAGAAACCGGTACCAGTAGACTCTTTCCAGAAGCTTGGGATACAAATGTAAAGAAAACAACCAAGAAACAGAGAGAACACTGGCCTAGGATTTGAGTGGTAAGTTCTAGGTTAATGACTGTTTTTAGTCCTCATATCCTCACAAGTTATTTAATCTGTCTGGGCCTCATTTATCTGTTAACGTGAAAAGGTGGGATGAAGTTATGTTCATTGCCCTAACTAGATCTAAAATTTGTGACTCCAATGTAAGTGACTGAGTCAACACTCAAATGTCCCTAGCTTCTCTCCCCCCACACGACAAAGAGGAGGAGGGCCAACCTAGTGGGGAGTGTGCTAGTCACCTGGGGCTATTGTAACAGCCCCACAGACCCAGTGGCCTGAACAACAGACATTTTTATCCTCTCAAAATTTGGAGGCTGGAAGACCATCTGATCCAGACTGCTTTCTCTGTGGTTTCTTCTCTGGGTGAAATGGTGTGGGAAGGGTGCAGGAAGAACGGGATATCTGAAGCCCATCTGCAGAGGATCTGGGGGTGAGAATAGATGCTAAGATGTAAAGACAGACTCAAGGTCACCGGGGTAGGGGGTGAACCTCAGTCAAAAGGGACATCCTGCTGGATAGGCCAGCCTGTGGCAGGATAGTCCGTAGGAGGTGGAGATGGCCCTACTGGTAGACCCCACGGCTCTGAGCAGGTTTTTGCCCTGAAGGACCCTCAGAGTACATTCACTCTGAGCAACTTCACCATGAAAATTTGGAGCCAGAATCCCAGGGAACAATGTCCCACAAGGATAGCACATCACTTTTCTCTAATTATTTTCTGACAGAGAGGTCAATGTGATTGTTTTTTTAAAAAAAAGTTTTATCATCCAGTAAAAAATACATTAGCCTTTATAGATGACAACAGATACAGGGCATTTAAAATGCTAGAACATTGGAATGTGTTCTGGCTTCAGTATAGGCTGTATGAAAATACCAATTTTGAACATTTTAATTCTTTTTTTTCTTTTTGTTAAAATTAATCATTTTTAAGAATGCAGATTCCATTAACCACTTTTTTTAAAGGGGGATTTAAATTTCTCACTCATAGTCTGCATTATAAACAAGCTATTGTTGAAACATCCTATGTTATTAAGTTCTAAGACCTTGGACAATTGTCTTTATTATAAGAATCATGTGAAAATCCCCACACATGAAATGTTTAGACTTTCATTTTTAATTATTCATGAGATGTGCAGAAACATGGTCCAATGCACTTTTGAGCAAAAATCGCTAATGCCACTGAACAAATCATAAACACCTCACCAGGGGGCCTGGGATGCAAGTTTCCCTTCCAATAGGTGCGTTATAATAATCTGCTGTTGCCAAACAGACAGTGAGCCCATGGTGCCAGGCCTCAGCACCCAGACCCAGGGCCGGCTCAGCTGTGATATCTCCGATCTCAGCCCAAGGGGAATTATGTCCAGCGGGCCTATCAGACTCAAGTCTAATGCTAATTCTTCTGTGTTGAAGAAGCAAAATAACAGAGTGGTATGTTTTGGCGTCAGGGCATGGATGAAACTTTGCTTCTGATATGACCCCATGTATAACCTGGCTTTACGGTGGGTCAGTCTGAGCAGAAGCAGAGGAAACCATTAGAGAGACCCTAACTCTTATGGGATAGAATGAAGCAAGCATACTAACACTGACGGTCTGAGGGTGCTCCAGATCGTGTGAGACGTTCATAGAGATTATACACACACACACACACACACACCCAAGCGTGAACTGGTTACCCATATAACAGAAAAATAGAAAATGTTCAAACATGCTAACCAACAAACAGACATAAATTACAACAGTGCTCATTCAATTACCTTCGGAAGATATTTTTCAGCACTAATAATTGTCATGTGCTCTTCCAGGTTCTGAGGACACAAAGATTAATCAGATGTCGGCCCCCCTGGGGGTTATATTCCAGTGGAGAGAGATGGTCCAACAAACAAATCCACAGTACATCAGAGGACGGGCAAAGTGACGGGGAAATAACAGTCAAGTAGAAGGAAGCGGTGGTCAGCTCTCCATCCTAAGTCACTGTAGGTAAATGTGAAAGAATTTTTTTTTTTAGTTACACATGGAGTAAAAATAACAGAGAGTGAGAAAAACAGACTCTCGTGTGGTTCAGTATGGCCAAAAATGCAACACATGGAAGGAGAAAGGAAGCATCTTGTGGCAAATAATGCCCAAAACTAAGTACTTGGGAAAAAAAGACAGACACTCAAATTATATTCTTTAAAAAATATTCTTCAACTAGATTAAAATAAAATAAAATTATTTTTCTTCATCTGACCTGAGGGATACCACGTTCTAAGCACATTTAGCAACGAAAGAGCTCAAAGGTGATGACATCAAAAACGTTCTTCCTGGAGAAAACGATACACGCCACGGGTCAGATTATTAATATAATTCTTAGTACATAATTTCTACTAAATACCAATGAACCAAAAAGATGAGCGTGGAAATACAAGATAAAAAATAGAAGCGCCCAGTGAAGTTATGAAATTATTGCCCGACATCATTGCATCAGATAAAATGCAAATCAGCGCCGCGCTGCCGCTCCGTTAGTGCCCGGCAGGCCCGCGGGCCCTGAGCCACCTCCGTCCCCGCTTCAGCTGGATTTTAAACGTAGCACACATTTTCTGTGGAGTACTTTGACCCTATGTAATAAGTGTTTTAGTATGTCTACACATTTTGGCCAGCAGTTCCACGGAAGGACTGCCTCCTTAGGAAAGACTCAGGGATACCTCCCGTGACCTCAGCGGAGATCGTGGTCTCACCTGAGTGTGTGGTGACAAACTTAAGCACGAGGAGAGTGTGTCAGAGAAAAATAGGTGTGTACAACAATTGCAATTCTAATGTGCTCACAAGACACGTAGGCATTCAAGAGAATAAAAAGGAGCGTCTCAAACGTTAATCATGTGAAACTCTGAACGATAACCCATTTTGCAAGCTAATACAACAATTTTTAATTAAGTACATATTACTCTAATATCATAAGTTAATTAGAAAATATACTTTGTGACCCTTAAAAGCCAGACTTATGGGTGCATTTGGAGGGAAGGAGGGAGCTAGGCGCCCAGTAGATTAAATGGAACAAGCGCAGTCTCAGTAAAAAACATGTCACCAGGCCGGTGTGGCTCAGTGGACTGAGCGTTGTCCCATGGACTGAGAGGTCCTGGTTCGATTCTGGTCAGGACACATGTCTGGGCTGTGGGTTCGATCCCCAGTAGGGGGCGTGCAGGAGGCAGCTGATCGATGTTTCTCCCTTACATCGATGTTTCTCTCTCATTCTCCCTTCCTTTCTCTATAAAAAATCAATAACAACATTAAAAGAAAACATGATGCAAGGGTGCCCCTCCAGAATGTCCTGCTATTCCAGAAGGCAGATAGATGCCCAGTTGCCTCTCAGAACAGCCACTACCTCTCCCTGGGCCTCCTCCATTGGCCTCCGCCATAAACTCAAGAGAAAGAGGCAGGATTTACTGTGGGACTGTATTCTTCCCGCGTCGCCTCTTTAGCAGATGCTCCTTTGGGGTGGGGGCATCATTTAAAGATCAGGGGCCGAGCGAGAAGCTGGGATTGCCCTGCCATTGCTTGACCGTGCCCACTGCACCAAAGAGTCTCATGTCTATCTTTATTGATTAATCTCTATTAATAAACCTGCAGGATTGACAAACATGTCACAGGGCTGAGAGACTGTGGCCTTAGGTGTTAGGGAAACAGCCAGCATGCCTGACTGAGTCCCTGAGTCAGTATAAAAGAGTCCGTGTCATGTTTTACAACGGGGGGGACCTGGGCCACAGCTTACTTGAGCTGGGTAATTATTGAACTGACCCTTGCAATTTTCAAAGGACTATCACTTCCTTTCTAAGATCTGACCTTTGCCTGCCTCTCCTTGGAGCAATTTCCCACTCCAGGGAAGTCTTGTGGAGTCTGAGTCCGAGGAGTCCCCCTGCACACAAGGGGCAGGGAGGATAAAGCTGTGAAGTAGAGTCAAATTAGGCTTCTGTGCTCCTGCCTGCAGGTGAGCAGGACCTGCAGCCATCATGGTCCTGGGAGAGCGCTAGAGTGCCATGAGGCAGCAAAAAGTAGTAATAATAATGAGAAGAAGCATGCAATGGCTAAACCAGCTATCCATATGGAAAACTGTCCCACAGTCTGCAATGCAATGACAAGTGACTGTGGCAAATCTGTTGTCTAGTTGAAACAACAATAAGCAAATGAAGCAGTAAAAATTCAGGGTCACATAAATAGAGGTGTGGAAATAGAAGTCAGAGCAAACACACTTGCTCTGCAGAGATGCCGGGGGGGAAGATGGGGAAAGGTCCTTAAGGGAAGGGATTTGAGGTCTCAAAGTGAGTGAGAGCAGTGGACAGGGGCCTGTTCATATCTCGCATAGTAAAGCATTAAAAGTGCTGACCAGCCCTTTTATCTCAGACTTTTTTATTCTTTCATTCTTCACTCATAGCACAGTTTTGCAATCAGCTACTGTCTAGAGAACAGAGCGAGAAGGTCAGGATCCAAGCGGTCTATCGGGTTTCTCAAACCGCAGAAAAATAACCTGGGAACTTGTTAACATGCAGATTCTGGGGCCCTGGCACAGCCTTACTAACTCACAGTCTCTGGTTGTGGGATGTGAGAATCAGCACTTTCTTCAGGTTTCTTGGTTGACAAACACTGATAAGAATAGATCATATTATATTTAGATTCTAATATTTGCAAAATTTTTGTAACCATTTATTTAATTTATTTAAAGTTTATTTGCAGAAACAGGAAAATTAAATAATATTGAAATGAACATCATAAATTTCTGTCTGAATATACGCATGAAGTGATGAAGCCAACCTGCTGATACTCGCCACCAATTTCACAGTGATGAAATACACTTAGCCTCATTTATGAACCTTCCAGCAGCTGCTCACCTCTCATCCATGTGATCCTTCTATCCAGGGCTATTGGAAGGAATCAATAAGGTTGTAGATATATGTGAAGTGCCTAGAATAATGTCGGGTACCAATACTCAATAAATTAGCTTTAAGGGAAAGCCATGAAGTAATAGCAAGAATATAAAGACTGGGTCTGGCCGGTGTGGCTCAGTGGTTGAGCACTGATCCATGCACCAAGAGGTTGCCAGTTTGATTCCCAGTCAGGGCACATGCTCAGGTTGTGGGCCAAATCCCCACTAGGGGGCATGCAGGAGGAGGCCAATCAATGTTCTCTCTCATCGATGTTTCTCTCTCTCTCTCCCTCTCCCTTCTTCCCTCTCTAAAATCAATAAAGAAAAAACAAAGAATATAAAGACTGGAATTAGACATATATGCATGCAATTACATGAGGCAACGTGCGTGCATCCCAGTGTTTGCACAAGATAGGCATTCAACATTGCAATACCCTAATCATCATCATCACTGTTACTGTTGTAATTCTTCTTTTCTATTTCCACTGTCACCAGCCAATGTAAAGTCTTACCATCTCTCACTTGGTCCCTTGACACAACGTCTCACTTGCTCCCACCTGCCTGCTATTGCTCTCTAGTTTGAGTTCAGCACAAACTAAATTACAGGGTTTGTGTAAAGACTAAGCTAACCTCAGCTCTCCCTATGGCAATTTGTCATAAGTGCCACTGACTCTAATACTTCATGTCTCCCCCTTGTTGTGCACAGGTAAAGATGGATCATTGCAATAAAAATTCGGGACTTACCTCCTTTTTGAATATTCACACACCTGACCTTCAGCTTCAGACATTTGTCCCCTGACAGTGCTATCTTTCAACTGCAAGTTTGGATCACACAGCCTTGACCTTTAAAGAAACACCTGTTTTCTAGATCTCCCATTCTTCAAGGTCTTTTTCAGTCTGATCTTCCACTGAGGCCATTCCAGTATCAAACCATCCTTGCTTTCCCTCTTTATTGGATAATAATCTGTAATGCATCTTCACGACAGACATTTTATTTTTTAAGGGAACTATTATCTTATATTCCTCTCCTGATACCATTCTACCTCTGTCTCCTGTCTGTGACAACAAGGCCTGTCTCTTTCTTCTACATTTTCTATATCAACAGTACTAGAGCCTGACACATAGTAGGTTATTAACACATAATATAGCTAATGTTTATAAGAACTTATTCTATTCCTGGCACAAAAACACACACCATACCTTATGAGCTGGGAGTTTGTTATTATTATTCCCATTTTACAGATGAGAAAGCTGAGATATAAAAAATTTAAGTGGTAGCTTTCCCAAAGCCTCAAAGCCCTACAGCAGTGATGCTGAGGTTCCAAGCTGGGAGTTTGACTACAGAGACAGGTATTTAGCCTCCTTATGTTCATCAAATCATCATTCATCTTGAGTTGTTGTATAAAACGTTAATTTGTGTACATCTCATATGTGCATCAAATCCTCTTGTTGCTGTGAGAAGAGCACATGAGCAGCCCAGCCTCAGGGGAGCGTGAACTTGGAGGTTTCCCTGTAGTATTGATCCACCATGGTCCTGCTCCTTGTAACCCACAGCACATTTCCCATGCCTGGCCAGGGGTGAGCTTCCTGCTATGATACTGAAATAAAACGAAATACCAGGACAAATGTGGGTCTTGGGTCCCATTAGCACAATATTTCACATGCAAGAAGATATGGCACCTGATATTCCATTGTCACCTGAGAAAGGACCAGAAGTCACAGAAGCATTCTGAGAATGGCATCCAAAGGCTATGGGTCATATGAGCACACACAGGCCCAGCAAGACAGCCAACCCTGCCATCTTGTCCTCATGGACTCTGGGTTACAGATGCCAGGCAATGTCCTGAGTAACTAAACAAAACTTCTCCTACACTGGACTCTTTCCTGCTAAGAACCAAGAACTTGGGTTTTATATCCCTCTCCATTGCCAGGATTCTGAAAAATCAAAGAACTAGCCTATAAATGACCCACAGATTATGATATTTGAACATCTCCTAGGCCCAGAGGCCATTTAGAGTTGGACAGTATGTGTGGTAGACTGTGACAAATGACAGACTGTGTTTCAATTGGATACTGAAGACTCAATGTAAGTCACAAAAAAGCTAAATTACCATCAGGAAGAAAGTGAAAGTGGTCTTGGTTCATACTTTAGTTACACTGAGATGTGATCATTAAAGAATAACCTATAAACTTCAATCATTTTTGGTGCACTGATGTAGGGATAACTTAGATGTGTTTCAGTATAAGTTCCTGCTGACTCAGCTTTAACCCCGCTTGTCAGAATTTTACCACAGCCTTTGATGAGTGGAGGTGGGTCTCCCCCAGATGTCTCTGAAGTTTCCCACAATTCGACCTCCACTCTGTTTTGAAGCTTCGTTTTTAGTTATGTTTCTCACCTACCTATGCTCAGCCAAAATGAATGAGGCTACCAGCGATTGGTTCCCCAAATGGCAGGCTGTTTCCCTCCTGGAGAGTATTCCTTCCAGTTTTTGTCTATAAAAATGTCCAAAGCTCAGCTCAAATGTCGCTAAAGATATATGTGTGTGTGTGTGTGTGTGTGTGTGTGTGTGTGTGTGTGTGTGTATATATATAATTTTTCTTTAAATGTTTCCTTTTTCTGAATATCCATCTCCCTTTGTTTCCCGCTCTTGTGGCAGGAGGCAGTTGGTGTGGTGATGAGGAGGAGCTCCAGAGCCAGAGAGCAGGTCTCCATTCCAGCTCTTCACCGTCCTGGCTGGTACAACCTTGGTCACGCTACCTCACTTCAAATTCTTCCATGTGAAATGGAGATCATAATAATTCCATCTTACAACATTATTGAGTTAATACATGAAAAGCATTTAGAACAGACTATGAACCTGAAAAGGTCAAACCTGCCTGTCACTCTTAGGAGGCTCTCTTTTCCACCTTCCTCCTGAACACACTCCCGTAAATCCACAGAGCTTGGAACTTTCTAGAAGTTTCTCAGCCATGAACCACCAAAGTGCCTAGTACAACGCCTTAAATATGGACCTAATTAAATATGTAGAAATGAGTATTATTTCTATGAGGAGATGATTTTTATACAAGAAATAACCTGTCTAAATTTAGATAGATAAGATCTGAATACAATTGAGAGCCAAATAGTGATCTAGATTGTTCTTACCACCTTATACCCCACTGACCAAAAACCTCTTTGTTTAGAGTATTTTGTTATTTTATTCTTTGCACACCAATCAGAAATGCATTTGTGAGCCTGCAAAGGCCGCAGAAATGTGTATGGTGAGGCGTATAGGTGTCAACTGAGACTCATTTATCCTTATAAGCACTGCGTTTGTTGCCATAATTTTGGTGAATAGTATGCTTAACAGCTAACCAGCCTGGCTTCAACAAGGGCCATGAAATTCTCTTCCCTTTACAATGGAGTCCTGTATTGTCCTGGGTTTCCCCCTCCATTTTCTAATCCTATTTTAAAACAAAGCACCATATATTTGAGCTCTGCCTTCCAATTTTTCTTGGTCTTCACTGGGTGGTAAACACATCTTAGTGATAGCATAAAAAAATATTCTATTCAGGGAGATACAGGGTGTTCAGTAGGTGGGTGGATTGCATTGCTGTTACATTTTCAGGAATGAACTCTGGTAATCCTAATTACTGTGAATTTCTGGTCTGTCTTTACTTAAAAAAATATAGCATGATTTTTTAAAAAGGTAAATCAGAAAATAAACAAGTATATAAATCAACTGCAGTAACCTTTTCCTCTAAATCACTAATTACTTACATTTTCACTTTCATATTCTAATTTTGATTTTTTTTTTCCCTTACTGGTATGTGATTAAGACATTTATATGTTCAGATGTCTAACTATAAGTTTCTGGATAATTAGAAAACAGGATGCTAGAACTATTGCTTTCCAACAGTGAAAAAACACAGACACTCTCTGGTGTTTTTTATTATAAAAGTCCATTTCAGTGATTGTCCATATTCTTACATGATTTCCAAAATATTTGGCAAGATTAAAAATCATTATTTCTAATATTATGTTATCTTTTATTTAATAATTATTATTTATCAAAAACAACTTAACTCAGGTAGATACAAAGAAGAAAATGCATAGTAATTAATGAATTTTTCCAAGCAGCCTTCTGGATAGAGCCAGGGCAGGCAAAATGCCAGTTAACAGGAACCTTCAACAACCTAGGGCACAAATACATTTGAAATACAAACGCACTCCACTCTCTACTCAGAGGGCCATCGGCGGTGCTGGCATCTGGACCGTAAGTTACTCTTACCCAGAATTAACTCGGATGGGAACCTACCAGCTGGCTGAGTCCCTCCAACTGAATGCTGGTTAATCACACCGCTTCCCCAACGAGGTTTCTTAAACTTATTTTTTTCCTTGTTTCTAACTTGTTTGCTCTCACTAATTGAAGAAATGTGCCATGTTTGAAAACAAACAAAAAATAAATTGGATATGCTGGTAGGAATACCGCCCCAGAGATCATGCCAGAAACATGTGGATGATTCAAAACAAGCGGTTCTCTTCCTTCTTCTTCTTTTTTTTTTTTTTTGGTTTCAAGAGCTATTTTGGGCTGTATGCTGAATAAGCATAACTTGGCAGAGCAGCTGAGAACAGGCATCCACCCGTCCCTCTGAAATGCAGGCCAGGCTGGCTCGAAGCGCCCGGCTCTTCTGGGGCTTCTCAAGGGTTGATCTAAGGGGAGTGCTGTCAGTTACGACTCAACTTTCATTCTACACTGTCTGCAGTTAGCAGCCGAGAAAGTTTAATTCTGAGCTGTGAAAAGATTCAATAAGTCACCACAAATCACCCCGACTAAAGCCCAAACTGAGTAATTTACACAGCACTTTGTGATCTTCAAACAGTTTGCAGTGGGCGATTATTCATGCCCGACATGGGGCCGCCGGGCCCAAGCTCCCTGTTTGTTCTAAGGCCGAGGAGAGGTGTTTGAAAACCGCAAGAGTCGACCGGGGGCCCCCAGATCATGGCTAATGTGACACCCCCGGGCCTAATCTTCTTAGAGCACCGGGGTGAAATAAGTATCCATTACAAAATCAGCCTTCATCCTGCCCCCTCTGCGCCAGGCCGCTCTGACAGCCAGCTCGGAGACAATTGCGCGATTCGAGACTTAGGCAGGTATTAGGAGCTGGGGCAGGAGGAGAAGGGGCTAATCTCCACATTTAGTCCATCTGTACTTGTGGGCCTGGCTGGCCTGCCCCTGATAGATCAAAAGGAATTGGCAAAAATCAGATTAGGGCTGGAGAAAAGGGGGGAGGTTCAAGCCCTGTAACAGCCACATTTTTTCTCCCTGCCTTGGATGTGTATACATTTATTAAGACCATGCGGTTAATCCCATGAGCTTGAGTGCATTGTGCTTGTCTTTTCTTTCCCCCCTTCTTTCAACAACAAAAAGCCATTAAAGTGAAATATTGTATTAATTATAAAAATGAGAGCTGTGCCCACGGAGGGCGAGTGAGGTTGCACACGTTGAGAGAAGTCCAGCAATGTGGCTGTGCGGTGCAACCCGCGGCTGGCTCGCCCACCCGGGAAGGGCACACGGCCGGCGTCTTCTGGAACAGAGACACACGGCAGAGCAGTGTGAAGTCAGCGGAAGAGAAGATGCTAATTATTGGTACAGGCTGCCACGGAGGCAGGCTGCTGGTGGGGCAGGTGTAGGAGCAGCTCGGTGACATCTGATGTCCTGGCGTCACTACCACGCTGCAGAGCTCGCGATGGAGCAGGGAGAACATATGGGATCCACCAATTAAACCAACCCTTGTTTCCTCCTTGAAAACATGCTGCCGTGCGAGGCACACGGAGGTTATTTCCTTCCCTGCTCACACGTTTGCTTTTGTCCGCGGTCCCAGCTTGCCTCTGGTTCTCGCCTCTGCATGGACACACGGGCGCTTACACCTCGAGACGCGTGGACAGATGGGGAAGGAGAAAGGGGCAAGAGGGATTCACGGTCTTGCTGCTGTTGGCCATCACCCGCTGTTTGTAAACAGTGACATGTGGCCACCAGCCGTGTCCTTCAAGCGAGGAGAAACGTGTGCTGATGAGTTAAATGCGCAGGCGGCCACCTTGAGTGGTACCCACCCAGTGATGGGCACAGCATACACAGCTCCGTGAGGCCCGTGTAGAGATGGGGACAACCTGCTGGTG
Source organism: Tadarida brasiliensis (assembly GCA_030848825.1). Classification (NCBI taxonomy): domain Eukaryota; kingdom Metazoa; phylum Chordata; class Mammalia; order Chiroptera; family Molossidae; genus Tadarida; species Tadarida brasiliensis. The sequence goes on from CM061258.1 coordinate 35,102,044, forward strand.
GGGAGGGAACTTGGTAAAAGGAGCACTGGCCCCTCTCCTGGAAGGCTGACAAAGTCCCTTCTTTTCCGGTTTCTTACAATCCCCCACGCGGTGCCAGAAGAGAGCCGTGTGGCCGCTGGGTTTTGGCAGTTGAGCTCACCTCATTAGAGTGGATTAAGTCATGATGCTGAGAAGGATAAAAGGTGAAAAGCAAAGCGCCGAGGACGGTGGCCGCAGACAGCTCCCAGTGTCCTCTGTGTGTGGACGCCATTATTGACTGGAGCCCATGTGGTTCACACTTTTCAATTACCGTCTGCTGGAAAGGTGGCCGTAATTGCAGAGGCTGAGGCCCTGGTGTCAAGGGGCCGCTCAGCCCTCGTCACCTTCTCTGATGCTCGACTCCAGGATGTTCAAAGGCAAAGGTCCTGAGCCTGCAAATGTCCTCAAGGACACAGGGAGGGGGGCGAGGCCATTAAAAAAAATTAATAAATAAGAAACACACCCACACTCGCAAGATGGTGATGAGACGAGCCACCATTACTTGGACAGGGCCGGGCCCCAGTGTTCTGCCTCGAGTCGCGCCGTGTGCCAATCTCTGGTGCCCCCTCCCAAGACTTAAAAAAATGTTGAAACAAGGACAAACTCAGGTGTTCCCTGGCGATGCGTCTTTGTTGTGTGTGTTTCTGCAAGTGTGGCTTTGTGGACAGGGGCCACGTGTGTGTCTCTCCCAGAAACACAATTGTGCAGGTTGCCTGTCAATCTGGACATGCTTTCCTTTTGCTCAGGTCACAGGGAATAAGGACAACCAACTCTAGATTCAAGTGATGTTACGAGCAAGGGGTTAGGAAATCCACAGGGATTCTAGATGGTTGGGGGGCAGGTTTGTGTGTGTGTGTGTGTGTGAATGAGTGTGAGTGTGTAAGGTGCCATCCACCCTCCTCGAGGAACACAGGCCTCTCAGGGATGATTCTGGAATGCACAGCCTCTGACCCAAGTGAGCACATGGTGCATCCAGGGCCTCGTGCCTGCTGATGCCACTGTCCATGGGCCACACGGTCCTCTGCTCAAAGCCAGTTCCCAAGGCCCAGCCCCAGCCAGTGAGCACAGTGTCCCGAGAAGGCGCTAACCCCAGGAAAGGGAGGCAGTGGGCACCTTCAGGCTAGACAAGGAATCCCTACAATGTGAAATCAAACGTATGGATGGCTGACTGGGGGCAGCTGGCTCGTTGGGTAGAGTGGCTATAATAGAAATGACACTTCTGCTCCTGAAGTCTGGAGACGCAGGAGACAAGGGATCTGACGGGTGACCATTTATCTCTACACCTGTTTTAATATGGGAGGTGGGAGCCCAGCTCTCGGAACATCTCTGAGTAACTGCCACATGGCCCCAGCACATGAAGACTTCTAGCCGTCAAGCCGATTGAACACAGACGCAGGGTGCGCTCCCTCAGTTTCCTGGTGATGGAGTGAGCTCTGCACTCTGGGTCTCACTTAGAGTCACTTTCCATGTCCTTCATCAGCTTCCTTGGAGATGAGCAGCTAAGGGGAGGATGGAGATGGACTCCAGTAGCTTTTAGCACCATTTTTGTTCCTCATTTCGATTGTGTGGCATGTCCTGTGCCTTAAGCCCAAGGATGCTGCCAATGATATAACATCAGGAAGACCCAGAGGGGTGATCACCCTGAGCTGTCTGCATTTTGGAGGCCGAGCTCTTGCCTCCTGAGAGAAGGGCATTGGACCGAATGGCCTTTGCTCTAGCAGGTCCATGTGTCTACAGTCTGTGACTGCTCAGCTCAGACCTCCTCCTTCGGGGCCAACGCTAGAGACCTCCGGAAGGACACAGGTGCCCAATAACCTGCGCTGAGTGAAGGTCCAGGACAGCTGGCACTCTGCTGTAGTAATACCTGTCCCCTGAGTTCAACAGAGAAATAAATAGTACCCTGCACCTTAATCTGACCATGACATCGGAGGGGATCTTCTGGTGAATATCAATAAATCACCTATGAACACAAACACGAATCAACTACAGGCTTTACTTTTTCATAGACTCAATTTAGAAGATTTAGTAATGATTTTCAAGTAAATAACAGTGTGATAATTAATAAGTGTGAATATATACTCTTCTCTGTATGACCAAGGTAATTATATAAATCAAAGGAAGACATGATGTAACGATGTGAACTATAAGACCATGTGGAAACAGGCATATGTGAATATACTGAAACTGTGCATTTATTAAATGAGCTCATTATTCCTATTCAGGGAATTTGGAACACTTTATCAGTTTTGTGTTTCCAGATCACAGTATTAGAAACAGATTGAGAAAATTATTACAGTTGTGCTGGATGATTAATTATTACTGTCCAGACCATGCATTCTTCGTGGCCAATCCTGGCCGGAGAGCTGTCATCACCATTACTGTCCTAGCGACCGGTGGTGTCCGTGCAATAGGCTCGAGCGTGCTGTCCACATACATAAGCCAAGGTGGACCAGGGCCCAGGTGGCTTTGCCCATGCTGTAGGCCCTTTGCTGCTCTTTCGGGAGGTAAGAGCGTCGTTGGAAATGGTGGTGAGAAGCCAGCTTTTCAGACTGGAGGGTCTGAGAATCGAATGCATGGTGGGTATGACGCTCAGGCCTGTGCCAGCCGTGGACTTGCAGAGGACATGTGGGTAAGAAAGCCCACCTATGACATCTGTTTTGATGCACAGTAAGCAGGCATTCATCCAGCACTCGGGCTCACCTTGGCTCAAAGTAACATTCAACAAATAAAACATTATTTAACCTGGATTATCTAAAAATTATATGTATTGTTGTTCTTTTGTGCAAGCAAGTTCACCTGATAAAGAACAGTGCCACAGGTCTCTGTCTCTGTGAAGAGTCTTTCCTGTCACTCACAGCCCCAAGAAGTCCTACTCTCTGAGCCCCCAGGGCCCAGAGCCCTGCTGTGTCCCCACTGTGCAGCACACATCTGGTATGCCACGCTGTCCAATGAATGCTTATTGAATGACTGTATGTGACAATCATCATCGCCTCTCCCAAATCTTAGTTCCCTAAATGAGACTGGACAACTCAGAGGTCCCAATGAAGCCACAGAGGAAAGCTTGCATTGAGTCAAAGCATTACACCATCCAACCAAAGCTAATTAAGGACTTATTTCTGTTGATTGCTTTCATATTTTAATATTTTTTGGAAAAGCACAACAGAACCCCAGAAAACAATATTTCTGAATTAAGATGTTTTAAAAAACTTATCCAGCTCCTTCTTGACCAAATCCTGTACCCACAAGAAGTTGTGGGGAAGGGATGGAAGAGAGAAAAGCGTGGGCCTGGAGCCCTGTGAGTAGGGAGTGCTGGGTCAGCTTCCTGTCCGTAGATCCTTTGGCTTCAGACCATCCCTCTGGCTTCTGTTCAACAGAACTCTGTCAACCGGTACATACACTAGATTCCCTGGAAAACCATCTCCTTTCGTAGGAAATATGTTCATTTTCTTTTTCAATATTAATGGAGTTCTCTCCTTCCTCCAAGTTTACTGCCCTCCCTTTCTCAACGTGGGAGAAATAATTAGAGCTGATTGGGTCCATTAGCTCATGCTCAGGGACGCAGGCAGCACAGGGCATGCTGGTGGGTCTATCACATGCTCCCGTGCCACTGTCCTCCGAAATGCGATGATACGGCAGTCTTCAACTGCTTTCAGTCACCTCTCAGTTATTCAACCATCCGCTGACTTCTGAGTGTGCAGTGTCCCCCAGCGTGGAGTCATCTCACTGTTCATTTGTACATCAAAAAAATGGAAAAGCCGCCTGGCCGGTTTGGCTCAGCAGTGAGAGCATCAGCCCACGGACCAATGAGTCACAGGTTCGATTCCGGTCAAGGGCATGTACCTCGGTGGCGATTCGTCCCCAGCCCTGGTTGGGGTCGTGTGGGAGGCAATCACTCGATGTGTCCCTTTCACATCGATGTTTCTCTCTCTCTCTCTCTTCCTCTCTCTCCCTCTCACTCTATCTGATGGAAGAAAAATGGAAAAGCAGTAAAAAGTTACTCCACTCCAAGTTACTAGTTAGCCACTTACACATAGGTTTACTGAACCAGACAAGCCAAAAAAAAAAAATCACCAAAACAAGCATCAGTAAGCCCCTGAGTTTTTCATGAGGACGCTCTGTGGCTCCGTGTGAAACCCGTGATGTGCCGCAAGTCTTGTTTCCTTATTGTTTGTGAGCAGGAGTCCCCCACTGTAAAGCAGGGACAGCAATGACCCAGAACACACAGGGTTGGGATTAAATGAGATGATGTGTCACATGCTTAGTGCAGGTGCCTTGGACTTGATAGAATCTCATTAAATGAAATCTGTGAATAATGAAAGTAATAATATTAACAGCAATAATCGATTTATGTTAAAATTCGAGTAAAACAGCAGAGTGATGACGTCAGATTCATCCACAGGTCCTGTTGCCACTTTCCCCAGGGGAAAATCCACCTGGGCTCTGTAAGGTTTCAGGGACCTGGCCGAGGGACCGCCGCCTGCGTCTCCATGTCCAGGCAGCATGGCTGCACCTGAGGCACCTCCCTGCTGGCGGAACTTAAGAAACATGAATTCCTCAGTCCTCGCTCCGGAGCAAACACATTCGTTGTTTAACGCCATGAGAAAGTGCTCATCCCTTTGCTACTCACCATCTCAGACCTTTAAGGCCAAGCTCCACAGTTCAGGCCATCAGATCCAGACCTTTCCGTTAGACCAACCCCAGCGCCTCCCGGAGCTCCTGGGCTCACGCACCTGTGTGCTTATTGTGAGCACTTTGGATGTGCACACGGCTGTAGCTGCGTTGTCATGAAAAACGCTCCTTTGCGTGCAGGACCTTTGTACACTTCTGGAAAGGAAGTCAAGCCCTTGATAGAGAAATGAGTGTGCTTGATTACGAGAAACCCAGACGTCCTGTGTGTCCTGACGGGCGGGCAGCACGAGTGCCCCTGGTTCCACGTCAGATGCAGCTTCACTCACTGTGGGGATGCAGCTGGTGGTCTCCTCAGGCATCCGTCTTTAAAATGCTGCCATCATCTTCACGTCATAGAAAAATTTATGAAAACACAACCAAAGGACTCAAACGTCACCTTTCATTTCCAGCAAGGCTGGGCCAGCTCGTGGACAAGGCAAAGTTTGTGCGGTGATGTCTGCGGAGAGCCTATTAACACTGGAGGACGACTTTGCGAGAAGGTCACAGACGTGAATGCATTAGCGAGGCTGGCGTGGAGCGGTGGCCCCTGGTCCCCCCCAGTCTCCAGCAGCCGCTGCGTATTAGATGTCGCCCCCTTTCAACTGCTAAGTGCTGCTGCGGCCGCTTTATCGGCCAGTCGCCAGCGGGCTCAGGGGAGAAGCGCTATCTCCTATGGCCATGAAAATTGATATTGAACATGGAAGGGAAAATCTCACAAGCTGATAGCAATTAGCTAAAAAGGATTTGCGACTCCATGATTCATCACGCCAGGGGACCAAAGTCATTTGCAGACGCTGTTTCCAGAGTCCCTGTGCGCAGCTCCGAGCTCTGCCTCTGTTTATCTCTCACACTGGGGTGTGACATTTCCGGCTTTCAGAGCCTCTTTCTCGAACAGAAGCTGCCTCAGCCGGGTGATTCCCTCCGCCAAAGATGCTTCAGTCAGAAGGCGCTGGAGTTGGGCTCAGATTCCCGTTTACATTTCAGGTATTCGTGTAGGAAAATGGAAGACAGATTCTTTCAGAGCTTGTTGTGTTGTTTTCGTTTAAGAAATTAATTTGTGACTCTGGGTCAGTGAGAAAATCATACCTAACTCAATCAAAATAATAGTGTTAAGGTATCTGATGCGCAGAGAGATTATTTTTGAAAAGGAAATGTTGGGCCCAGGTAGCTGCCTCTTCATCCTTCGTGGCCGAGTTCCACCAGCATGTGGACCGCAAGGGCCACCTCCTGGGGGTGTTCACTTCCCTGTGGGGGGCCTCCCCACCTTCCTGTGTTCCCCTGTAGCTCTGGGCCATTTACTTACACTGCTATTGAGCATTCCATTGTAAGGACGCACCATCATTTTTCTATTTCTTAAACAGATGGAGTTTGTGCTCATTTGGTCACAAACAATGCAGAAAATTATGATTCGGGTCCCTGGGTGTAGAATTGTGACTCAGACATGCATGTTAAGGGGACACTCGAATGCCTTCATGACCCCTGAGAAGGGAAAGAGCGATTTAACTACGAGATACAGCATACATCCAAAGGAAACGCTTATACGTTTATGCTACTGATATATGTGAAATAAATATTTATATACTATTTGTTTTCATTTTAATATGTATGTGTACATATACACACTGAAATTGAAAGCTTCTTCATGAGAAAAAAAGTACCATAAGCAGACCCAAAAAAGCCACAGGTAACCTCATCACCAATTAGGGAAATGAGATTCGAACAGCGGTGCCCTCTTGTGCTCCACCACGTGACTGGAAGATAATTACACATCTAATCACTGAGAGGGTTGGCGGGCACGATGAGGTGATGGCAGTGCTCCGGCAGCCTCCAGGGAGAGCCGACCCAGGGACCCCGACTGCCCAGTGTCGGGCCCCCCCTCCGCCCTGCTCTGCTACAGCAGCCCGTGGGCACAGGACGTTGGGGCCCTTCCAGGGCAGACCACCGTGGATTAGTTAGGGAGAGTCGGCCACCCGATGCCACCTCTGGTTCTGGCGTTCTCTCCTTACCTGCTGAACCGCCCTTGTCTGACTAGTGGACATCTTATCTTGGATCGCCTGTGCAGTCAGACATGATTTAGCAGTGATTTTGTGGCCAGCCGGAAACCGTCTAGGAAAGACTGTGGAAAATGAGAAGAAGGAATGCAGACATACTGAAGCACTTTGAGAAATGTAGGTGCCTCTGGGGAGGATGGGATGGGGGAAGAAGCAGGTTGTTAGGGTTGCTGGCTTCACACTCCGGCGGAGACACCGGGATTCTGGGACATGGACTCTGGTCACAGGCAGTGCCCATGGGAAGGCCTTGAAGACCCCCTGTTCCTTGCTTCTGAGGAGGGACATTGAGGGGCTCAGAAAGACCAGTTTCTGCAGCAAAACTAGAAATAGTCCTTTTTGGGGGTTAAGTGGGGGTGGTGGTGAAACATTGCGCGGAGGGTTTTCCTCGTAAGTTCGCACAGGAATTCTCCGTGGGTGGTAATGTAATATCAACACACAGTGGACTTCAGCAGGATTCAGTGGCTGCTTCAGTGTCTGTGTTCACAGGGCCCCTGGCAAATCTGTTAGGCATGTAATCAATTACAGTCAACCTGTGTTTAAGGTGGTGACAATATCCTGTCCTTAAACAACGGCTACACTTACCACTTGTATAAGTGTATAAATCAGGGGATCACGGCGGTAAATACCTCACAATCTCAGGATCTCTGAAATTCAAGTTGGATACCCAGGGACAATACGAGTGTCCTCAGAGCACGTTTCATTCTTCCCATCCTTCTTCTGCCTCTTCCTTTTCCTTTTCCCCCAGAGGTCGTACCTCCTTGCTCGACAGCCTCCAATGCATTAGCTTCTTATTGATTATTTCAGAAATGTTCCCTGCTGCCCCTCCTCGAAGTTCCAACCTTGGGAACCTGGAAGCGCCCTCCGCTCCCTGAACTGCTCCCTCCTCTCCTTTCCTCTTCCCTTTTCCTCTCTGGACAGATGCTGTGCTTGCTCAGGACTCCAGGTTTATTTGGGCCTGAGAAGGACCTCCTCCCCGCGCCAAGGATGAGCCAGCGAGCTCTGGACAAGTGGTGCTCTTATCAGATGTGCTCCAATTAAAGTGCCAAGGGATCCTGCAGGTCCTCCACTCAGACTGGAAAATTCTACCCAACCCAACACAGGGCCAGGGCGGGTTACGTTACAGGCGTTGCATTAGGAGCGATCTAAGTATCTCGGCGTGTCCTTTACACCATGTTCTAATGCGGACGCAAGCCCTGCTTAATACAACAACTGCTTAGCAAGCCCCGCTCAGAAGCGCTGACGGCACAGAACCCTGGCGGGAGACGAGGAAACAGGTAAACGTATCCGCTCCTGTGAACTGGATCTCATGACCTTGTGTCTTGGAAAGGTCAGAAAGTAAAATGGAAACAACGATGTGAATGCAGAAGAGCCCGCTTGGGAGCATGTTTGGGGAGGGAGAACGCTTGGCTGGGCTAGAGCCGACAGGAAATGTGACCCTGGGTGTCCTGGGCCTCTGAGCTCCCAGGCACTGTTCCAGTCTGACTGCTTTGACCTTGAGAAGGCCACCCCATCCCCCGACACGATCCAGGTTTTAGTCTAAGAACCTGAAGTTGGTGATGTGCAGGTTGAGGTGAGCCGGCACAGGCTGCGGGAGGATTTGGCAGTGAAGGGGAGATCCCCCGGGGAGGCTCTGGGCATCCTGCCCCTGCTGGAACACCTGTCCTCACGGGTGCCTGCGCTCCTGGATGAGACTCAGAGTGTGCCTTTACTGCTCCCATCTTTCCCCTATACCCATCTTCTCCTCTTCATCTTTCCTTTCCTTTTCATGCACACTTACCATTTCCTTTCCTTCCACGTACGTCTGTCTGCTAATCACCAGCCTCTAACACACTAAAGTGCAGTGCAGGGACTGTGGCGTGGCTCTGAGCCAGGCGGCCTGGGTTTGAGCCCTTGCTCCAGTGCTGGCCTGCTGGGTGACCTTGGGCATGTGCCCTCTGTACTCAGGTTTCTTACCATAAATGGACCTAAGTTCCATACCTCTCTGTCAGGGGGTCTTATTATGAATGACTTAACTATATTTGGAAACGTAGTTAGAACAGTGACAAATATAATAAGTCCCTTTTTAATGTTGTTGCTAGGTTCTGCAACTTTAAGAGATGTATAAGGAAATCAATTTTATCCTAGGCTAATTGATATAAACAAGAGTTAAGTTCCTATGGCATCTCTTCCACATCATTCAAGGACTGGCTGTATACACATATACTCATACTTACAAGTTACTTACTAGTAAGAACAGAGCTATGCCTTCTTTGTGCTCTTGTGGTCCCAATGCCAAGCGTGGTGACACACACAGCCCTGGCCACTGGCCCTCTGCCCCGCTCCAGACCAGGTTATAAGGTTCTTTGTAGAAAGACTCCACTGGGTGAGCATGTTCATCTCACACAGAGGTGACCCGTTTCACGAGGCGTCCCCACGGTGTCCCTCTGCTCCCTGTGCGGGAACACTCTGCTTCCACTCTGCTCTCTGGGCAACCAGGGCTTTACTGGTCCGATGCCTCCTTCTGAGGTCAGGCAAGCACGAAACAAGTGGTCCTTTCTGTTGGTTCTAGCTTCTTAAAAATGACAAATGTAAGCCACATCCACACAGTATTTCCTCGTTTCTTTCTTTGGCACCAACTTGGTTTATTATTCAAAGGATGGTCATGAATGTTGTATTAGTTTCCTGACATTGATGTAACAGAGTAATACAAACTGAGTGGCTTAAAACCAGGGAAATGTATTACCTCACAGTTCTGGAGGACAGAAATTTGAAATCAAAGTGTCCCTAGGGCCACATGTGCTCTGAGGCTCTAGGAGAAAATCCTTTCTTGCCTCTTCCAGCGTCTGGTGCTCCAGGCACTCCTTGGCTTGTGGCCGAGTCATTCCGCTCTCTGCCTCCATTATTCCATGACTTCCTCTTCTTCCCTCGGTGTCTTTTCCTCTGTGCATCTCTATGTCTCATACCTACCTCATTGCACTGAGGTCCACCTTGATAATCCAGGATGATCTCCTTTTCAGAGCCTTAATCCCATCTGCAAAGTCCCTTTTTAAACAACAAGGTCCCATTCGTAGGTCCCTCTGATTAGGGCTTGGATACATCATCTTAAGAGCCACCATTCCATCCACTACAGATGTCTTTGGAGACATTTATGAAACAGTACATTTGAGCAAATTGCTTTATGGAGAGTTAAGGGAGTGACAAGTGACTTACCCCCTTTGACGCGAGAAAGCACAATATTCGGAGCCATAGAAGCATGAGGAAAGAAGGAGGCAGATTAATTCTTCACAAAGCTTTTCATGATTTATTTAATTTTTGTACAAAACCCCATTGTGTATTTTACCAAGCCTGATTTTTATTTTTCTGTGTGTGATGTAGGCTTAGCATAAATCATGGTGAATATGAGCATAAGTTGCTGATTTCGCAGTGCCGCTGAGCCTTATGCTCACAGAATTTTGATTGTTTTGGAACTACATTTATTTTATCGCTTTAAACAAACAGGAAAAAGCCAAGTGCCAGCATCAGGCCGCGTGCAGGTACCCGCGACTCCTGCAGCCAGAGGAGGGTCTGTCTTCCCTGCATCCTTGGCTCAGCCCTTGGGTCACTGCCCCAGGACCAGGGATGGGGTAGGCCCCACATTTGCTGAGTGGACAATGAGTGCAAAGCAGGATTTGGGGGTCAGGGAGAAAGTGGTGGGGAATGTGGCTGGAAAGTAGGTTGCTTTGGCTTTAGAAACCTCCAGCTGGCCATTTTTATTTTATTCCCTGGAAAAGGAAGAACTTTGGAAAGTTCTAAAGTGGAGAAGAGTCAGGATATGGACAAGGGAAAGGAAGGGCAGGACATTTCAGAACTGAGGTAGCTTACGGTTTGCACTGTGTCTCCCAGAACTCATGTGTTGAAGTCCCTGCGAATAGGGTGGTTGCAGATGTGATTAGCTAAGACGAGGTCCTACTAGAGTCGGGTAGGATTGGATGCTAAAAAATACAAGATACAGAGAAGAGAGATCAACATCTACATACATGCAAGATAATCCATGTTCAAAGGTTGATGTCAAGCTCTTTGCAAATTGGTATAAGATTCCTTTTTGTAAATGTAGACAATATTTTTTCCAGATTTACAAGAAAGTTCAAAGTACTAGAAGAGCTAAAATCATTCTAAAAAAGAAAAATGGGCATATAATCACTTCAGCACTGTTGCTTATAAGGGCCCTCTTTCTGCCTCTGATTGTTTTTGCACTTTGTCAAAAATCAGTTGGCTGAACTTGTGTGGGGACAATTTCTGGGATCTCTAGTTTTGTTTTATAAATGTAGGTCTCTATCCCTCCACCAATATCACACGGCCTTTGTTTATGTAGATACAGCTCTAGAGTCTTGAAATAGAGAGAGACAGAGACAGAGAGCAGCCGAGGCCCCCTCTGGGCAGAGGACAAGAATCCGCCTTTGCCTTTCCTGAGCCCGACCTGAGGATGGCTGTGGGGGCAGCAAGCGCGAAGAAGCACGAGCCCGGAGCGTGCTGGTTCAACTACACTTGGCTTTGAAATGGAGTGATAGATTTAGAGTGATTGCTGATCCAATCAGAGGAGGCAAGTGTGGAGATTGTGTGGGTTTAGCAAGAGAAAAACAGAGGGCACATCTCTCCCTGCAGGCCACGTCAAGTTAAGAGGGGGACAGAGCTTTTTCATCAGGTCCTGGGTTCAGGGTCATTCTTGAGTCAAAGCGAGGCATGAGGCGGACGTGCGGCAGGAGGACCAGCCAGGGAGGACCGACCAGGGCCTCGGCCGCCACTGCCTGCCAGAAAACCCTGCCGGTGAGCCAAGGCCAGCTCTGGACCCTGCTCTCGGGGCGCTTTGCCTTCCTGTCTTCACTCTTGAGTCTGAATTTGGGGAGCTCGAACTTGAGCAGCTCCTTTCATTAAACGTTTACTGGTATCAGACCGAGGGACCACTGGTGAGACACAGACAATGCTATACAACGCTTCACTGTTCCCCTTAGCAGAGAGAGCCTCCCTGGGCTTCCGTCACTCCACAGACTTGGCACCCTCCCCAAAGAACACTCCATGGGTTAGGATTTATAAATATTCCTCTGAACAAAGAGACTTTTTATTTGTAATCATGGAATATTTGTTGTAGATGGCTGCTATACACAAAATGTTTGTTGTCCGTCCCCCAGAATTTACGTGTTGGACTCCTAACATCAAAGGTGATGGTATTAGGAGGAGAAGCCTTCTGGAGATCCATAGGTAAATAGCACAGGCACGAGAAAGATTCTTTATTTCAACTGTAGGAGTTTTACGGAGGGAGGAACTGAGCCTCAGGCAATGGGAGGATTAACACTGAAGCCATGAAGCTGTGAAGTACAGATCCAGGACTGGGACCCAGGGCCCTGATGACACACCTGTGACCCTGGTGGCCTCTCCCATGTGGCTGCCTGCCCACCCTCCCTTTTCTGCAGAGACACACCTTCCAAGACTCCCAGAGCCCAGCAGAGCTCTGAGCTGCCCATTCAGAAGAAAGTTTGGTGCAGAACTCAACAGTAGAACAGAATTCATTTTAAATGTGAAAGTAAGTACTAGTGAGGCTGTTCTTTGAAGACCTGTCACCTGAGACCTCCTTCCAACAGTCCTTGAAGATGCAAGTCCTGCCAACAACCATGTGAGAGAGATCCGAAGACCTGAGGTGACCACAGCCCTGGCAGGCACCGAGACCGCAGCCTGTGAGAGACCCTGAGCTGGGGACCCAGTGGGGCTTCGCACAAATGCCCAACTTACGGAGACTTTGAGATAGTAAGTGTGCATTGTTTTAAGCTACCACATTTTGGGGTAACCTGTTATGCATTATCAAAAATTAAGACAAACTTTCCCCCCAAAATTTAAAAAGAGAACATGTAAGAAGAGAATAAATGGAAGGTAAAAGGAGACTTGGTTTGAGGTGTTGAACACACAGTACAATGTATAGATGATGTATTATAGTATTGCACACCTGAAACCTACATAATTTTATTAAGCAATGTCACCACAAAAAATTCAATCAAAAAAAATAATAATCCATAGTGTCAGTCAGATCTCTCCCCTTGTCCTTCCTTTTCCTCTGAATTCACATCCAGAAGGAATAGAAAAGATTTCAGCAGCAGCCAGCCTAGTGACAAGCACACAAGGCCTAGAAGTCAGAGAGCTTGGCCCCTGCTTCCTCTTCTGACCCTGGCCAGGACCCGGCCCCTGCTTCCTCTTCTGACCCTGGCCAAGACAAGGGCCGGGCCCACGCACCCGAAGAGACTGGACTAGCATCAGTGGTTTCCACAGAGAGTTGGATCACAGTATCACCTGGGAAGCTTTAAAAAAATACAGACTCCAGGATCACACCCATAAAATTACTCAGTCAGAGAATTCAGAGCAGGGTCCAGAATCTGCACTTAAAATAACAAACAAACCTGGGCACAAACAACAATTCTGTGAAGGTGCAGGGGGACGGGAGCAAGAAGGAGGGTGTCAATGGGGGGGAAAGGAGAAACATCTGTAACAAGAATTAATTAATTAATTAATTAATTAATTAATTAATTAAAAAACAAACTAACTGCCTGGCTGGTGTGGCTCAGTGGCTGAGCATCAACCCATGCACCAAGAGGTCTCCAGTTTGATTCCTGGTCGGGGCACATGCCCAGGTTGTGGGCCCCAGCTCTAGCTGGGGGCGTGCAGGAGGCAGCCAATCGATGTTCTCTCTCATCGATGTTTCTATGTCTCTCTCCCTCTTCCTTCCTCTCTCTCTAGACATCAATAAAGAAACAAACAAACAAACTGAAGTTTTTTTTCCCCACCAAAACTATTTTCTTGTCTGAAGATAGGGAAATTAGCTATGAATTGATAGGCAGGCAGCCCAGCACGGGTCTCATAACTAGTGAGTAGGTACCACCTGATTAAATAAGAAATTAAATTCCATCTGGCTTAAAAACTGTCAGGCATCCTTAACACAAAGGCCTTAAAAAATAAAAGTAAATTATCCCAGGTTCAAAGTGATTCCCTCTTGATTTGCATTCCCAGCCCTTTGAGCAATCTGTTGTGTATGGATCTAAAACTTAATGTTTTCTGAATTTTTCATATCTGTGAAATTGGAAGGTCCAGAATTATTACTATGGTGAAAAGAGTTTAATAACGGTGTGTGATCAGCTTGATTCGTACATGCTACTTCATCTTTCTATAATTATAACTATGAGTTATTGATCGTTATGAAAATAGTATTTTGACCATTGCAGCTTTTCTTTTTATAAAAATAGAAAGTTAAGAAGCTTGTCTGATATCTGGCCAATGTACATGTTTATAAGTCACACACATTCTGGTAAATTCAGCTGCACAGAGATCACTCACAAAAAAATCCTCTAGAAAAATTTGGCTTTCTGACTCAGATTTTTTTCTGGTTTAACAAAGCAAAATTGAGTAATGATACAATTCAGATAATTCACACCCCAAAAATCTCATCTGAAAGAATCAGATCATCGAGGCAACATTTGTGTACTCTAGCTTATAGTATTGAGGTAATTAATTCTGTTTTCCATTTGCCCTTGCTAATGTGATGTGACCTTGATGTTATTTTCTAAGTAAATTGATTAGGAGGTTAGGTTTGCGTATGCAGCTCTTGCAAGTGGTTACGTTATTGCAGCAAACAAACCTTCATACTCTGGGCAAACCACAGTCCAAGTGTCACTTTCAAATATTTGGTTCCTATCACTTGTAGTTTAAAAGGCATTTACAGGTCTAATTAATTTCTTCTTCAGCGATCTGAAGATCAACGTGTACAAGCCCATAGACTGAATATATAAAACAATGCAGAGGGGAAAATTAGCATTCAGTTAAATATTAAGGTAAGTCAGTGTCAGAGCTCAACTCTACTAAATGATTTGTCCTTTGGGCCTTTCAAACAACCTCTCAAAATTTGGCCCAGCAATCAGTTTATCGGTTATAGACGTCCATGTTTCTCGGTTGCTCAGCCATGCTCTTCCAAATGCTCTCAAGTCCATATCTTGTGATTTTCCATGTAATTACACCTACCTTTTTCTCTGAAAAAATAGAAGAAGAAAAAAGAACAAAACGAAAATGTAAGTACATACTTTAAAACTTTTTTCTTCCTTCTCACCAAATTAACTCACAACTTTTCCTGACTGGAATAGTTTGTGAGAAATGTTACCACTTTCACATAAAGTCCTGTCCCTCTGTGACAGTGTCCCTACACTGGATACTATTAATACAACTCCACTGTTTGGGTGGAAAAAATGCTCAGATTATTATAAAGCACCTGAAAAAGTATGCTCGTAGGTGGTTTTGTCAAGAATCACAGGGGTGGACTGGATTCGCTGGGTGCCTTCCAGTTTGGCTAACATTAGATATGTGCTGTTTAAGCATTTTATGTACAACCACAGGCCCTTTTCTGAATTACAGAGCTTTTGCAAACACTGAAATACACAGAAATGCTGAAAAAATTTAAAGAAAACATTTCTACCTCCTGCAGTTCCCTTGCAACTTGCTGCTGGGCTGAGCTTGACAAGTGTGCAAAAGAACAGCCAATTGCAGCCATACGGCAGACTTCACGGGGCTTGGAGTTCCTATCACACGGTGTGCAAAGGGTTCTCAGCAGTGGGTCCAGTGGTTGGTGTTCCAGGCTGACTTTGCTCCTTTTAGCAGCCATGAATTAGATGTAAATGGACAAACCTATGGGAGAGAATGTGGCTTGGTTTTTACAGCTGGGAGTCTGTGATTGAGACCCTACATGGCTGGGGAGCAGTGCCCACTTTGTGTGCCCCTTTGTGGCACATCCCTCACCATGGTGGTGCTCAGGGATGCTCTGGGACATTGGTGGGAGTCAGCAAGCAGGTCTTCATGGTTTAGGAAAAGAGGGAGCCTTGTTTACATGGCCACTGGGAGGACTTGTGCCTGTTTCCTGCTTGCTAGGGAAGAGCACGCAGCAGGGCAGACAACCAGGAAAGACGCCGCAGCAGCAGGAAGGCAGGGGCTGCTGAGAGTGCAAACTGCTCAGCATGACGGCAGCCTTAGTGCGGGTCTATCCCTCAGCAGACCCCAAGACAGGGTTTAGGTGTTGTTTTAGGAGGAACAATAGTAGAGGAATGAGGAAGTGACAAGGGAGGAGAGAAGGCCATTATAGGATTCACTAATGGGCTGGACCTGGGCCTGGACCTCAATCCCACATAAGACTGGGACACCGTGTGCACCATTTGAGGAAGTGGGGTCATGTCCACCAAACCCCACTCATCACTGAGGGCCACTCCTGGAAGAACTGACTCTGTTGCACCTCTCGCTCACTGCACACATGGACCCAGATTGCTCCCAGACCTTGGGTGGAGAGTTACTTTTGTAGTACAAAGCCCTCAAAGTTTATAGAAATGGTGAGTGCTGTGGGGAAATCAGTGGAATTCCAAAAGCATGAGCCACAGTAGCTCCTGGTAAAGTTTAACCAGGGTCCTTTCTTTATTCTGCTCTGCAGTGGAATCCTAGAGGGACAAGTGGCCATAGTATTCCTGTTACTGAGGGCAGGATGGGGATGGAAGCCTCCCAACAGAATAAGTGCTTGACATTGATGGAGCGAAACAGAAGCCACAGGGGCAGCCTCTCAGGGACCTAGATCTCTAGAAGGGCTAGCGTTTGTCTGTCATGTTAACCACTCGATGTCTCCCTCCAGCAGCATGACATCTACCACAGAGTAGGCACTCAATGCATATTTGTTGAATGAAAAAAATGCACTAATGGATAACTAAAAGAATGAAGACATCCCATGAGGTGGTAATGTGTAGGAGCCCAGTGAAAGACCTTTCACATTATGTGTGGGTACACAGTCAAACCTCCTGGGGACAGTGGAAGATGGGTTGGAACAAGAGTTCCAGTCATTCATGTGGGGCTGTCCTGAGGCTTGTCATCACTTCTTCCACTTGACCTCATGATGAGAAAACCCATGAGAAGCGGGGCTTCTACAGGATGGTTAGGAAAACTCATAGAGGCAATATTCTACTTTGCTGGGTAACTTTGGAAAATGATAGTTTATTTTCAAACTGAAAAATTAGATTATTAGGCTAGATAACCTCTATTGTCATTCTATTAGAGGTAAAGATTAGGATTTTGTTTAGAATGGATAAGCATAATGAAAGGCAATTTCAAAAACATATTCCAAAATCTTTGCTCTGTATACTGGACAATTTAAGTTAATTATATCATTATTTTGTATTTGACTATGTATTTGCCATTCTTGATGCTGTTTATTTTTTCTCTAAATTGGAGTTACCATATGGAAACATTTCCCTTAAGCCTGAAGAATATTTTTAAGCATTTCATGTAATATAGGTCTCCTGGCAACTCAACTTTCACTTATCTAAAAAGTCTTTGTTTTACCCCAGTTTTTGATGAATATTTCTGCTTGTAGTTGAATTCTTGGTTACCAGATATTTTTTCTTTATCAGTTTAAATATGTCCTTTTGGTCTACTGGCTTATAGTGCTTCTAATGAGAATTTAGCCATTAGTTGTATCATTTTTTTTTTTGTATGTAATTAAAAAAAAATACTGCTTTCAAGATTTTTTTCTATAATTTAATTTCAGCCATGTGACTATGATGTTCTAGGTGTTTATTCTGTCTTTATCCTACTGAAGGTTGACAAATCTTCTTGGATTTTTATATTGATATATTCCTATTAAATATGGGGAGCTTGGGGCTGTTATATGTTCAGTTTTTCCTGCTTTTTGGGATAGCAGCTTCCATACTTTAACACATTTGATGTGTCTGAAAAATCAATAAGACACTACCCATAATTTCTTTATTTCTGTCCTCCCTATTAAATACATATTTAATTTCTATCTCAGGGGCACATCTTCAACCTGCTGTTAAGCTAATTCAGAGACTGCTTTTAGTTCAGATATTTTAATTTTTAATTCTAGATTTGTTTGTTTAAGAGTTTCTATTTCTCAGCTGAAATTTCCTCTGTTGATTCAGTAAGATCATATTTTCTTTTAAGTCCTAGACATAGTTATAAAATCTGCTTTAAAAATCTGTCTCCTAAACCCAACATGTGGACCACCCCAAGGTCTGTTTCTATAGTTTGATTTTTCTCTTGACTCTGGGTCACATTTTCTTCTTCTTATTATTATTTTTTTCTATGTCAAGTAAATTTTGATTGAGGATTATATACTGCAAAATTTCTGGAGTATTGAATGATAAAGACTTCATTCATAAAATAAAAAGTAAATTGTTGACTGATAATTGTGAAATTTTAGACTTGGTTTTATTCTTTGTTAGAATAGATAGGTGGAAAGGCCAAGGTGTTTACCAAATCTGTTTAAGTTGGCATGTTTAATCTCTAAATTTTGCCTTTTTTGTGAATTGTGTCATGCTTGACTTTATATTTGGTTAATCTGGGCCTAGAGAATGCCATGATTTAAATTATTTTTCTTATACTTATGACTTGTGTCTTAGCTAGACGCTGGAATATTCATGAGGTCTCTTCTCTGGCTCATTTGGAAACCAATGTTTCTCAGCACCACTCAATCTTATATTTCTGTTCCACTCTCAACCTTATAACTGACACCTGAGGGTAAACTTCACCTTTATGTAGACCAATCTTCAACTGCACATTCCCTCACTGAGATTTTTAAATTGTGTTATTTCATTACCTGCTGTCTAATGCCTTAGAACTGACCAGTTTTATACTTTATAGTAGGAGGGTTCATCTGATAGCAGTTACTTTGACGTGACTAGGAGGAAAATGTGTTCTTCTGTTTAAAAAAAAAAAAAACATAGTTTATGAATTTTAAGTCAATATTTGGATTTCTATATCTGAAAAAGAAAAAAAATAGATGCTTTGATTCTCCCAATTAAATATTCCTGTTTATTGGACACACAGGAAGTGAAAAGATATGGGGGCAATAGAGTGTGTTAGTAATCTGGGGAAGGAGAACAGAAGTGTTTCTCTTTCTTTAGAGTATCATCTTGCTAAACATAGTAAAGCCCAAGTTAATGAGAAATTTGAATCAGAAAAAAGGTTAAAGTTTTCCTCAATACAGATAAACTAAGGCCTGGAGAGGTTAAATATTCTCATCAGAATTACATAACTATTTGAGTGTGTGACACAGGAAACAGAGAGCAGAAGAAATACATGCATCACTATTCAACAAATATTTTTTTGATGTCTTCCAATTGCCGTGTTTGGAGTAAGGGATTTGAGTTGCAAGGGTTGGTAAGATATCAATGATTTTCTTTACCTTTACCTTTAGAATTTAGTGTTATAGGTAGATGTGGGTTCCTACACTCCCAATGATGGGAAATCAGATCATGGTAGTGGAGCTAAGATAGATAGGAACACATAATATAGGACAACTGACCGACCTTGAAGGACTGGTGAGCAGTGAATGATGTTAAGGGAGACTGGAAGGAAGAATAGAAATGACCCAGGCAAACAGTTGGGGGATATGTACTCCAGGATGAGAGGCTGACAGCACAAAGAAACTTAGCATATGCAGGGCTACATACAGAATGTTGTATGACCTAAGTTCAGAGAGCATGAGGAAGCAGTCAGTGACTTAAGTGAAGAGATCAGTAGGTTTAGACCCTTTTAGGCCATAGTGAAAAAATAAGACTTTGTCCTCGAAGCCATGGGAAGATGTCAGGGCAGGGAAGGATAAGCAACAAAGCAACTCTAAAATCTTGGTACTTGAACATTGTCAACCTGGGTGCCCAACAAGGGTCAGAGAAGGAAGTCTCTGCTCCACAGAGGTATTCAGGGACCCAGGGTTATGGAGGTGCCCATCCTGTAGCTGTGACATCTGGAACACTTGCCTCCTAAGTTTCTGCAGAAAGGGAAACACATATGGATTCTGGCTTAGCTAGGAGTGACCTCATCACTTCCTGCCACCTTTCATTGGCAGAATTTGTCATGTGCCTCATCCAACTGCTCAGAGCCTGGGGGTCACAGGACCTCATACACTGTCTAGGAAGTACCCTGACTCTGCCAGGAGATTAATGGAAATGCCTGGCAGGCAAAGTTTGTGCATGGTAATGCCTGAGTGGGTAGCACACACCCTACTGAGAAGTCACCTTTTATAATCAACCTTGTGTCATCATGTGGGACTGGAGATCCACTGTGTTAGATTTTCTAATCTTTTAGAAAGGGGAAAAAATCTGAATTTTCATGGGTAACTTTCCAAATTTTGAGTTTTTGTTCAAATATTTTTGACCATCATGTGGGTCAAAGAGAACATGTCTTCAAATCAAATTTCTTCTGAAGGCTGCCGGTATGATAGGTCTACATTGAGGTTTTCAACAAAAGGCTGGAGGGGATTGTATTTCATCTGGAAGGACCATTTTGGATACAACAAAAGAATGGACTATTGGGACCCAACATGCATGTGGAAAATCGGGGACAATGGTGCTGAGTGGGCTGAGGGCAGTGGCGGGGCAATAGAAAAGTAGCAAACTTAGAGTTAGAGGGGAAAGCGATTAACTCAGTAACCTTGAAGGTGGGGGTGAGGAAAGGGAGGGGTCCAGGGTGACTTCTGCTACCTCCTAAGAGGGGAATCCAGGAAGAGGATTTGTGGGTGAAGATTGTGAGAACTGCCTTGGATGTGCTGAGTTCAGCTGATTTGGGGGCATACAAGGGAAGATGCCAGGAGGCAATGTGAGTATAGTCTCGGGAAGCTGAGGGTATGATTGGTGACATCACTTGTTCCTGTTCTGGGTGTCAGCCACTGTGGAGCCCTGCGGGGAGGTGGATTGACCCCTGGAGGACCTTTCCCAAGCATCATGACCATCTCTCCTTTTGATTATGTCACTAGGCAGATCCTGCTGCTGGTCCCAGGCAGACCTGCTTCTCTGACCAACAAGAGGTCCCACGAGGCTCGTAGGAGGAAGAGGTGCCCCCCAGGGCCTTCTGGGATTCATGGAAGTGTCCCTAAGCCTCTACAGCAGTGTCAGGCTGCTAGGAGCCTTCCCAAGCTGCCTTTCAGAAGCTTGTGTGTTTTGTTAGATATCACAGTGAATTTTACACCAGAGTGGGTGCAGAGTGAGAACTTCTAAGGGAACTACAGAGTGTCTTCAGATCCGAGTGATGTGGCAGCTGCCCCCTACTCCACAGAACCATCTCCTCTGCACTTATCACAGCATTGGTGCATTTCTCCCCCATGCTCCCCTTTCTCCTCCTCCTCTCTTCTCGCTGGCCCTCTCTCCTTTTTATTTGAAACAAGGTTTACTTGTATAAGAATGTCCTAGTCCCACACAAACACAAACACCTTAGGTTCCTGCTTTAAACCACAATAATCCATTTCATACCTTCCTGCATCAGTGACTGACGCATGGATGTGCAGGTAACCCCAGAGCTGTTTCAGTAGGTCTGAGAGTTGGGGTGCTCCACAGAGATAAAAACATAGTGATTTAGGCATTTCTTAGACCAGGATGTCTCTGCTTGAATGACACTCCTTCTTAATAGCATTTACTCGTGTTTTTTCTTAATGTAATTGTTGTATGTCTTTTAGACTTTATTGTGGTGACTGAAGATTTTCATACATTTGAAAATGCCTTTCACATTTCTTGTGTGAATTATTTCCTGAGATTCAGTTAGCCAGGTCTCTGATTCTCCCACCTATGCTTTGTACACTCCATCAGAAGAAGCTGCAGAATGCAGCATCCAAGTGGGTCTTGCCTCCCTGGGGATCCCCGGAGAAGATCATAAATCATGCCTCCGTGCTACAAAGAAATCAATACTTTAAAAATTCCTTTGGTCAGCTTTCCTTGGGACTTTTAACTTCCAAGTTGCCAAAATGCTGATGATGTCATCAACAATATACAATATGGACCCTGATCTTGCTTAGGGAAGCCCTCAGCACCCTGGTGTCTGAGGCAGAGAAGCAGAAGTCAGCTACATCACCCGGCACGCAATGTGGCTCTTTTCATTATTGGGAAGGAAATCTGCTCGCTGAGACCAGATCAAATCCTTCCTTGTGTGTGAATACAACCAGCTTCCAGAGACAGCCTTGGACACGAGGTAGATGCGTTGGAAGGTTCAGTCTGGGGAAGAATGTTCTCAAAGTCATCAGGAGAAGCCAATGAAGACTCTGGCTTCTTTCCTTCTCCACCTAAGCAACCTCCCTGCACCAGCCTCGCCCTTCCTTTCTGTCTTCAGAGGAGGACAGGTGTGCTCACCTGAACTCTCCTCCTGGCCCCCAGCATCCGGGACCCCCTGCTTTCTTTCTCCTTTTCCTTCATGGCTCCCCCTCACAAGTCCTGCCCTTCCTGACCTCAAATGTCCTCTGTCTTGGAGGAGTCCTTGCTTAACACCGTAAGTCTGTTCCCTTCTCCATTTTTTGTCTCCTAAACACTGTCTCCTGCCACCGCTACCTGGCTTACCCTTTCACCATGGGCAGAAAATACGAGCTAGGACATTGGTTCTTAAGTGCACATGGGAGCCCCCTGGAGGGCTTGTTAAAACAGACTGCGGACCCCACCCCAGTGTTTCCCATTCAGTGGGTTCCCAGGTAACTGTGATGCTGTTGGTCTGGGACCCTGACTTAGAGAACTACTGCTCTAAAAAGCCCACTTAATGATGGCGTGCAAAGGCCTCTCTGGGTGTTGGATGTTACGAACAGTCCCCGGAAACCCACGCCCCAAAGGCACCTACTCCCTGCAGCCTCACTCCTGCCCTCTCTGGTTCCTCTACCCTTGGCCATATTCTCCAAGATTCAGTTTTCACCCTTGGATCTCCCTTAATGCTTCCTTTTGGAAAAAGAAATTCACCCTTACACTTGTTCACTTAGGAAATGTTTTCAGCCTTGTCTCAGGTCTCCCTGACTCCAGCTTTAAAATATTAGTAGTTTTCATGAATTCCAATTACTGTGTTATAACAATGTCTGCCTTCTTTATTCCTACCTTCCCACTGCCCCGTATTAGTTGCTATATAAACGTAAAGAAGCACTGTATACAGTGTTTGTCCATATATTCTTTTCAAAGAAAGGACATTCTAGGGGCTCAAAACCCAACCCCCCCAGTGCAGTAATTGTGTCTGCAGCAACGCTTGTGCTCGAGACTGATAGCAGGGCTAAGTGCTTGACAAATTTCCGCCCATCTTCCAATAAGGCCCTAGCCCATTTTCCAATAAAGCTGATGAAACCTGATAAAAAAACGTTAGAGGAATCAAAAGGCCCCCAGGCTAAGTGGAATCATATCTCATGAAATTCCACATTCAGCATCATCTATATTGGAAATATTAAAAAATTCATATATAGTGAAATGATAGATACTTATGTCACTATTTTAAAAAGTTATGCTGATAGAGCTGTCCCTGGCTCCTCACTAAATGCGCCTTCCTGAATATATGAAGATGGCATTATTGACCTGCAGACCTCACTGAGGCGGCTCTGCTCTGAGTGGTGATGGATTTGTCCCGAACCCTCTACACCCCTCATCTAATCACTGGCTGCCACCAGGCTTGCATAGCATGCTCTCAGGTACCGCTAGGACAGAAGTGAGGACACAGGACCTAAGTTGTGAAGTGACATGTTCAGATGTCCAGATGTCTGGGCAGTAGGTACAGAGTCAGATGTCCTTGCTCCTAGCCTGGAGGTGTCCCCAAGTTGCTACATTGTGTCCTTCACAAGTTTGTTGCTGGTTCAGCCTGCCTAAGTAACCATGGATGGAGCAAGTGGTAGATCTTAAGTGTGCAAGGTGCTCTGAGCCCCTTCTGCCACACCTCTGTAAGCACTGACTCGGTTTTTTCCTTGTGATGACCAGGAAAAGGGCTGTCCAGCCGCGGAGGAGCCCTGGATGCCACCGCCCCCCAAGCGCGGGGGCGGTTCGTTTGCTCTCCCCATCGTGAGTACAGGAGCTCTCACACGTTTGCTGCTCATCTGTGCATGGAGTGGGGCAGCCAACCAGCTCACAGAGAGAGAAGAAAGGGTTCATTTGCCTCACCCCTTCACTTCTCAACAGTGGGGGTGAGCAGTGAGGTCAACAAATAACGATGGTGCGACCCTCCCTTTCCTTTGATGCCCCCCAAACCACTGTGCTGTGAAGGTTGCAGCCTGAGCGAAGGCTGGGGTGACATGGAATTGGCAACAAAAGTCTGCTTCTCAGTGAGCGTTAGTCACCCCTGTTTTGGAGAGTTCATCAGCCACCTTGCCACTTACTGGGAGGGACCCTGTCCCCTGCCCACTCCACCCCTCCATGCTGCCCACTCCCCTTGGTGAGTACACCTCCTACTTCCCCCTCCACCGCAGTGCCCTGCTGTGATCCCCCACTGGCCCTCTCCTGGAGCCGCCACCCCACGCAATCACGTCCTGGGCTCACCTTGGCCCTGCGGCTTGTTTCCTTCCACCAGCCGGGCCAGCTGCTGAGATAGCCCAGCTGAGGCCTCTGGTCCTGGTCCTGGCCCTGCAACACCGCCTCTTGGTCTCTCTTCAGAGCTCCTCTCCCATCTGACCACATACACAGTCACTGTGCTTGTTCGTCTTCCCTCCACCCCAACTAGAATACCAGTGGCATGAGGGCAGGCACACCGCCATCCTCTCACTGGAGAAGTCTCAGGGTGTCATCTGGCAGCATCTTCCATTAACCTGACCTCTGCACTCCCCGCCTCACTGAGCGTCCCATCATCATGCCTTGGTGGCCCATGCCCAGATCACCCTTCCTTCCACCCCAGAATATCTGCGTGTCTCTCATTCATGATTCTGCTCAATGTCACCTCCTCAAGGGCCCCCTGATGACTTTTCTCTCTGGAATTCTGGATGCTTCATGTGGTTTATTTGTCAGTGTCATCATTAGATCATGAGCTTAAAGAGAACAAGGGCCAAGTCTGGGAAACTGTATGTATATTCCTCAGTACTGATGGACTGTTAAGCATGGTCTTCACACAGGGTAGGGCTGTGTTGAATGTTTGTTGGCTGGTGAGTGAAGGGAAGACAAAAACTTGAACAGAGTACTCAGGACCACATACTGGGAAGCTATCAGGGGATGCACAGGGATCTCACTGGGAAAGAGGCCTTGGAGGCCGCCGGTTTTAACCTGTAGGAGTGGGACCTGAAGTATTCTTGGTATTTCAAGCGGGTAGATGTAAGCCCTTCTGGTAGGTAACATAAGAAGGCCAAGTTCAGCTGAGTACAATAAAAAAAAATCTCTAATAAGCACAGCATCTGAAAATGGAACAGAACTTTCAGGAAAGGAATAGGTTTCCGGTCATCCTGGTGCCACCTGCTCTCCAGCACTGGTCATAGAGCTTTTCGACAAGTAATGATGGAGTAGGAGGTGTCTGCATCTTCGGGGAGACCACCCTCGTCCTCAGGGGGGTGTTCATCTCTCCCTCATGATGACTGAATTGTCTGCTTTCCTGAGAATTAATCTGATTATAATTTATTTTTATTCTTGTGCCAAATCCAGAATTTCTCATATTCAATGTTCTATAAGCTTCTTGGACTCATCATCACCATCCCTTACTGTGTAGCATTCATTCATTTATATATAAGTTGTAATTCCAAATACTAGAAATTTTAAAATGAGTAGGGACTCCATCCTCAATAAAATGGATCCAACTACAGGAAATAAGAGATGACCTGACCCTCGGCTCGTCCTTGGAAACACTCAACCTGCACACACACGTTCTGCATGGGCCTTTGCTTCTTACAATGGCTTCCTCTGGAAAACAGGATGTAGAAACTCATAGTAAAATGCTCAGATTTGGGTGTTACCCATTAATTCCAGAAGTGTGGAATCTCATTTGCATTTGAAAATATTACATCATGAGAATAATGTACATCTCCTATAGCGTGGCTTTTGTTTGGGAAGCCATGAAGACCAAAATAAGTTAAATATTCATTCAAAATTTTCTAGATCATTCGATAGTTTCTACATAGTAATTTAACTGATCCAAAAACCAAACAAACAAACCACAAAAAACAAACAAACAAACAACAAAGAAAACCAACCTTGATTCTATGAAAGCGTGATGCATAGCTCCATTCTAGAAATCTCAGGAAAAGTACACCTCATCAGTGACATACAGGAGAGTGGACATTTTAAGTTTAAAACTGGAAACTGATTTAAATAACAATTGTCAAAGTGTTTTTGGTTTGTGTATATAGTTTTTGACTAAGACAACTGGGGGAGTTTATTACAGATTCTGGCCGGAAAGTGGAACAGTTCTAAAGACTTAAATTAGGGAATTTGGACCTGTGCCTCCTGCACGTGACATTCTAAGGAGAGTTATCCTGACGATTGGAACTCGACACGGGACACTCAGCATCACAGAAAGTATACAGAGGGTCCCAGATTACAAAGAACACAGGTCCTTGATGAGAACCTACAGCTGAGAGCTCCCCAAATCACTAACCTCAGATCAAAAGACATGCAGGGTGGAGAGAGAGAGGGAGAGAGAGAGAGAGAGAGAGAAAGAGAATGAGAGAGAGAGAGAGAGAGAGAGAAAGAGAATGAGAGAGAGAGAGAATAGGAGTTGGAGACGTAACACGTCTTGTAATCAGGGCTCCCATCTGCTTGGGAATAAACGTTTTCCTAAAGAGGCTGAGACAGACGCGCTGAGGGGGTCACGCTGCACGTGGACCCCCAGTGTTTTAAGTCCAAGCTCATGTGTGAACACCAAGAGGTAAAAGTAGGGCACACAGATCCACCAACCTGGGAAATCTAAATTTTCATCATACAGAGTACTGAAAGCCAGGTCCCCTGATGAATAAATAACTCAGCAAACGATTTTGTCACAGGGATCGAAGGTGGCTGGGACAATGTAGCCCAGAACTTGAAGGACACATGGGAGGGTGCTGTATCTATCTCACTCCCCCAAATGCCGAGCAACCTTCTTTTCTTTACATGTGTAGCAGGTTGGATGGTGGTCCCCTAAGTCCCCCAGAAGTTGTGAATGCAGCCCCATTTGGGAAAGGGGTCTTTGCAGGCCTCATTAAGAATTTTAAGATGAGCTCATCCTGGATTAGGGTGGGCCTACATCCAATGACAAGTGTTCTCTTAGTTAGCTCGAGCAGCCAAAATAAAATAACACAACCAGGGGTTGGGGGGTGGGGGACTTAAACAACAGACATTGAGTTCTCACGGTTCAGGAGGCTGAGAAGTCCAAGGTCAAGGTGTTGGCCAGTCTGGCTCCTAATGAGGGCCTGTCTCCTGGCGTACAGGCAGCTGCCTTCTAGCCGTGCCCTCACATGTCTTTCCTTGGGGTATGCCTGTGCAGGGGGAGAAACACATTTATCGCCACTTCTCTGGACACAAGTACTACTATAGTAAGGCCCCACCCTTATGACCTCATTTAGCCTTAATTATCTCTAAAGTCCCTATCTCCAAATATAGTCATATTGGGAATGAGAGTGTCAATGAATGAAATTTGAGGGGATACATTTAGTCCATACAGTCTATAGAAGAAATAGAATAGAGGAGAAGGTACACAGAGGAGAAGAGCCTGCCAAACCCAGGTAGAGGTTGGAATGATGCTGCCCTAGGTCGAGGGACCCCTGGAGCCCCAGGAAGCTGCGAGAGCTAAGGAAGGAGTTTCCCTAGAGCCCCTGGTGGAGCTCGGCCCTGACAACACCTGGATCGCAGAGCTCTCCACCCAGATATGTGAGAGAATGGATTTCCATCATTAATTTGTTATGGAAGTCACAGAAATCTAATACAACAGCTAACCTCCAAAAATGTACAACCTCAGACTATTTTTAAGAAGGGTAAATGGGTCCGGCCAGTGTGGCTCACTGATTGAGCGCCGACCCACGCACCAAGAGGTTGCCAGTTCGATTCCTGGTCAGGGCACATGCCCAGGTTGTGGGCCAAATCCCCAGTGGGGGGCATGCAGGAGGTGGCCAATCAATGTTCTCTCTCATCGATGTTTCTATCTCTCTCTCCCTCTCCCTTCCTCTCTCTCTAAAATCAATAAAGAAAAAATATTTGAAAAGAAAAAAGAAAGGTAAAGGGGGCCAACTATATGGTGATGGAAGATGATTTGACTTTGGCTGGTGGGCACACAATGCAATATACAGATCATGTATCGTAGAAATGTACACTTGAAACCTATATGATCTTATTAACCAATGTCACTCCCATAAATTAAATTAAATTAATAAAAAGAGAGAAAAAATGTGTTTCTAATTTAAATAAAGTCAATCCATAAATTATCTAACGTCACTGAAGGTCACTGTCATGAAATCTGCCCAAAATCATTAGAGTCAGTGCAGGGGAGGTTAATATCCTCCCTGAAGTGCAACCTAGAGCATGTCAACACCATGAGGGCCTGGGGCTGGTGTCCTGTAAAGTCACCTCCTCAAATGGCTCTGGGGTAGGCATCCCCTTTATCCAACCAGGAAAATGGGTGAATCTCAAAAAGCGGCCACGAACTGAAGTTTTCCCTTCTGAGTGCCAGAAAGGACTGTTTCCAGGTGGAAATGTTGGTTTTCAGCTAATGGGTTTAAACAAAGGAAGCGCTAATGAGCACAATCTGTCTGTGTTGATCCAGGTAGTCCAGCCCCCGGGTCTCTCACAGGCTGTTCATTCGGTTCTGTGCTGACCCCGGCGCTGGCCGCTATGACCATCCCTCCGCATCCTCTGGTTGTACTGCTCGCATGCAGTCTTCTTGGAAACCTTCTGCAGAGAGAGACTCAGAACTGTCTATTCTCCTGTAGGGAAAGTGTGTGCATGAGTCCAGCCCCACCGGCCATATTAGTTCAAACGGTATAGGAGAAAACAACTATTATTACCATGTTGAGGACAGTTCTCTGTCTCAGTGAAGGAAGACTATGAGACATCGATCCTTTAGGCTAGGAACAGTGTCTCAGCTGGCTTCACTTTGACCTCACCATGGAGAAGTTAGCTGGAGGACTCCACCTTTTTCCAGGGGGGACTCCAAACCTTCCTTTCAGGTCTCTCTGTGAAAGACGGAACATCGGCATGGAGCCAAGGATCCTTCCGAGGGCCAGAGCGATCTGACCTTGGCTCTTAGATCCTTTGTTCTTGCAGCCTGAGTGGACCACAGGCTGCACAGCCTTCAAACGTGGACTTCTGCTGAGGCCCTTGCACTACACAGTCAGTGCGGGATCTCCAAATTAGAGCCAGATCCCTGAACTCTGCAGAAATGTGTTTTGAAATCACAGACATACATGCATTAGATTTTAGGTCATGTAGTCTATTTCCTGCCAATACAAGATTGCTTTCAACTGCACATTCTTCTGGGTTGTGTCAAACTCTCTTTTGAAGGATTCATGAAACTGGGTCCCATTTCCTTTGGGACATTAGTTATGGGTAAATAAGCCTCGCAGTTAGCCAGCTTTTTTTTTTTTTTCCCTTTCGCATCAGCTTAGATTACATTTCACAATTTTATGTCATTATTCCAAATCTATCTTGTTCAATTATTTTCCCTTTTGATTCTAACTTGGGCATGATGAAGTCGACGCTAAGAACTGGGTGTCCTACAGATGCCAATCTTAGTATCTAATGTATTTTTTGTTCAACACAAAATTTTGATTGAATCCACAACCAAGAGAACCTGTATCCGCACACACTCACACATCTGCTTCCAAGCTCCCAGCAGAATCATCCCCAGAGACTCAGGGACCCCAAAATCCCAGGTCTCAACATGTCCAGGATACCCCCTCATAGGATTTCCTGCATATTGGCCTAGGGTTGGTTATGCAGCCTCACACACTTTCCCAGGAACAAGTTCATTTTGGTAAATTTCCTCTCTGTGGCTGAGTGCAGTCTTGGAGGGCAGGCCTCTGGGGGCCCACCTCCCAGGGAAGTACCCCAGGGGACAGCTCTGTCCTGTGGACTGGACCGCTGGGCTCGACCCACCCCGCCCCCTGTGCTGTGCTCAAGAGGAAGAGTGCGGGGCAGGAGCAGATCACAGAGGGAGGCCCCTCTCTAAGGTGGCAGCTGAGGGGCTGCTTCCTGAACCCACCCTTCCCACTGAGGAACTGCCCCTTCCACCACCCAGACTTTAAACTGTTGGTATTTATATTTATTTTTCCTTGTGTGGCTATTCAATGGATGAACACCTCTTGGCTGTGAAGTCTGGGACCCCAGGCATTGAAGCAGGGTGTCCTGTAGAAAGGCTGTACCTGCTCCTTTCATCCTGGTCTGACCAAGGACAGGGTCATTCCCAGAAAGTGTGCAACGTGCTCCTGAGACAGGTGACAGGTGACGGGGGTTTACTCAGCCCTCCACGGGTCAAGGCTGACACAGTGAGCGCCCAGCACTGTGCCTGGAACAAAGAGAAGGCCACCGCCCCTCTGCACCCAGACTCCCTGGTTGTCCCTGTGGAAAGAAAGGCTACAGTCTCAGTTGCTGTGCCAAATATTTCCTCTCCTTTGACCATAGTTCCCTGGGTCACGTGTTCAGAGACAGGCCATTCATCCCATCCACGCTGCTTCTCATGTCACACACTTTGGGGATGAGGTCTATGTGCAGGGCCGTAGCTTAGAGCGGGTACAGCCTTGAGAGCAGCCAGCAGGCTCTTGGGTCCCATCTGAGTGGACATACACACCCACCAATGACTGTAGGAGTCCCGGATATGCCTGCTCTGTGGGGTCCAGTGAGTCCTCACAGAATGCAGCCTCACAAGGACAGTCATGGCTGCAGCAAAAATACAACCATCAGAATAGACGGGGTATACCAAGTCGTACTGTGGCTATGCACAGGCAAACCAGAAACAGCACCCAATCAGCCATCTCCCAGAGCCCACTTTGATTCCAGGACACCATCACTGATTTTGATTCACTGACTTAATGTGTCGTGAAGAGGCAAAAATTGTTGTTATTATCATTATTTTGGTTGAGGGAAGATTGCTAAATTTTTGATACTGAGAAAACCCATCATGGGCCAGATCTCTGGTACTAAGCATGAAACTCCTACTGTTTGGATACACGACTCTTATTTCATCGAGGCTGCTGGTGCAATGTTCCCCATGTACTGTGAAGTCAGGGTGTCACTGTCAGCTCGAAGGTTGTGCAAAGGAAGGAGAGAAGGATTCAACCAGGGTGGTAAGGTGAGACAGAGTGCCCTCACTCGGGGACTCAGGTCACCGATCATATCTATGCAATGTTCTATTCTGCAGGTCCCAGAGAATGATCCTCAGGTATTTTTGTGCTGGGGCCGTGAATCCTGACTCTCTCACTGCCTGACACCCAGTTGTTTTGCTGGGTTTGGTTCCCCCAGAGACACGCAGCTCCTTGTATGGTGCACTCTGCTCCTGGGCTCTTAATGTCCCAGTTCCAATGCTCAGAAGGTGCTCACGACCCTCTATTGCTTCTGTGATGCATGTCACGTTCCTGGGACGCCATCCTGGAGCAAGCAGACCCACCGGAAGGCACCTGAGGAGCCTCCATGCCTACTCCCATCCTGTCCCTGTCAGGATGTCCCCCTGGGAGCTCACGTGCCACCTTAGGACTGTGCAGGTGAAGTTCAGAGAGGTTTTCTGTCCCCAAAAGGCTGTCTGATCACTTACAATTTTGTTCATTTGAAGTTAGCTCTCTCCTGAAAGATTTTTCCAGAGTCTCAGTGCGAAAGCAAACCTGCTCCCTGGAACAGCAAGGCGTCACCCTGCGTGGCCCTGAGGAGCTGGGCTCGGGAGTTTGGGGAGAGATGTATTTGTTTCCTGCAGCTTCTGTAACAAATGGCCACAAGCTCAGTGTTCAAACACAGCACAGACTTATTATGTCACAGTTCTGAAGGTCAGGCGTCAACAGTGGGTCTCAGTGGGCTACAGGCAAAGTGACGGCTGGGCTGTTATTTCCAGATGTAAACGGGCATGAGTCATTGGACCCAGACCCAACCAATCCACTCTCAGCCGTTCCCGGCCATGTCCCCGGCTTCTCCATCACACCTGGTTTGGGGTGCTGAATTCCTGAGAAATCAGCTCGGGTGGAGTTACAGGGTGACATCCAAAAGCGTATCTCACTGAGTGCCAGAGGTGAAGACCTGGAGTTCTGCCGGCATCGGGCACCAAGCCACCATCACCGGCCACTGGAGGCTGAGTCCCCACAGCTCCATGGTTTGGCGATTGTCTATTTCACAAACACAGCTGCTGCTTTCCACCCTAGAATGAACACAGCCTCTCCAAGGGTTGTGAACCTCATAATTGCCAGCAAACGTGATTTCATGGGAGACTTTATGAGCTACTTTAGGTAAATGGGATCTATACTCAGCTCCATGGCTTGGAATCTCGAGAAATACATTTCCTACAGATGCTCGAACAATGGACTTTGAACCTGGGCTTCTTTAATGACAGAATAACCTAAGACAATTATTTGTGTTTGTTTTTTATTCTGACATAATGTACAAATAAATTATTGTTATAGTGGTGCCAAGTATTTTATCTTTCATTAAGGAAATGTAAAAGAAAAACATAAGTCACTGCTTACAAATTTATTTGAAAAAAATAGCAGCTGATAATGAGATAGAGTGAATGCTTTAAATAAGTATTGCCATTTTTTTAAGTTTGTAAAATAATTCCTGGGTCAATTTTTAACGAGTTTACATTTAATTAACTCAACAAAGTATCGCCATGTTGTGTTTTTAATATATTAAATTATAATATATGATATGTGTACATGTTATTTAATATATTAATCTTAAATATTATATATAATATGTACATTACATTTAAAATTATATGAAATTAAGTTATTAAATTATTAAGTACCTATGTATCTGTGCATTTGATCTGAAAGCAGATATGGTGTTGTGCTAAGCAGTATAGAGTTAATATTTAGTATGATATATAGATAGATGCCTATATCGTAGGTATATAAAAAGAGAGGTTATAGTACGTTATAGATAATAGCCACTTAGATGGATGGACACGAACAGCCACTTGTCCAGGGAGTGTGAAGTCTCGTTGGAGAGCCAAGACTGGACCAAAACAACTGTGGAACTGGAAAGAACCAGGTCCTGTGATAACTGGGTGCAAACCATGCAGAAAGCAGGTTGTCTGCCGCAAGCCATGTCTGAGCTGGGCTTTCAGGCTAGCCGTGGCCCCAAAGAACAACGATGGGTGGGGAAGCTGGTTTCAGATGAGAGAAACATCAGGCAGGAAGACACAAAGGCAGAAAATCCCCTTGGTGTTCAGGAAGGGAGCGGAGGAGCTAGCTTATTCTTTAGAGGTCATCACTGGTTTTGAAGCACCTTCTGTCATGCTGGGGGTTGATACGCGTAGTGTAGCTAATATGGCAGCTTAACCATTTATCCCTGGCTGTCTGTCATAAGATGACAGTGCTTATTTATTTAGAGTTCACCTGTGCTTACAAAGATATACTGCCACAGATAGAAAGTATCTGTCTTCCTGAACATATGGACACATTCTCTCTAACTGTTGTGAAGTCCTATTCGAACTTTGGCTTTTTATCTTCTCACCCAGTACTTCTGCATCCCTGATGCTGGTGTAAAGGAGCTTGTACCTAGTTGAAGTGAAATAAGCCATGTCCTTAACTTTCCCCAACCAGCATCATTTGGGGCAGGTGAGCATCAGATGGGAGCACCTCAGTGATAGCATCACAGCCTCCCAAACACCGACTGCAGGGAAGCATCTGAGAACGCCCACATTTTATTTCTGTGGATCCAGACTTGAGCTGCTTAAGGCTACCAAGACATGTCCTGGCAAAACCTTTGTAGTTTCTCCTGTAAACTAAGGCTGAATTCCATGGGAGATGACAGATGACTTCATATACCATGCAAGCAGGTCCAGACAATAGCTTTAGCCATGACTGATTGCCTTGCTGTAACCCACTTTATGTTAAATGCATTCTTGCTGTTCAATTCCACCACTGTAATTTTGTTCTTCTGCATTTGCTGGCCCTCTGTGGACTAACCAGGTTCCTTCAGTAATGATTTCTTTTCTATTGTATTGTTTTCTGCATAATCAAGTTGGTAGGTGGGGGTTTGGGTGACACGGCCATCTGTCAAGTTCATTTGCTCTGAAAATGCAAGAAATAATGGCCTCTACAACTTGGGGCTATCTGTTATAAGAGAAGAATATCAGCTTTTACCCTGTGCTATCTTCTCATCTCTCCAAATTGTTTTTTCTCTTTCAATAAGATGCACAGACACTTCCTCCTACGTGATGGGCTGTTTACGTGTTTTGGTTCTTTTTAGCAGGGGGAAAGTATTTATTTCCCTATCACTTGTCCACCCTGTCTTGCAATTTATGCAGACAATCCAATTAAGGAGATGTGCTAACATCCAGCCTAATGTGCCTGTCTCGAGACTGAAGATGCTGCCACCACCTGGACCGCTCAGGACTCCCTCCTGTCAGGTTCCTCTAACAGGCGTGCGTTTCCTCACGTTGGCAAAATACAGGAGCTTTAGGGAGACCCAGGGTGCCACTGGGGGGCTGGGAAGTCTTTATTCACGTCCCTCCTTAGAAATAAAAAGCTGGTAAGCTCTCATTGTATCACATTCACTGGAGTCGCACACTGCTACCTACCCAGACGGAAAGAGATGAGCAACGGGAAATAGGAAGGATGCTTTTGGGGGGTGGATTCCAGCATTTTTCTTATCCAAAAGAACTGGATCAACGAATGAAAAATTATTTGTAAGTTTCTTTTCTAAAAAGGGATGATGTGGACAAGATTATAAGCTGGTAATGGGAGAGGAAATTGTGATAATGAACCCTTCTGAATTAAAATAGTATGCTTGAAGGTTATTGTCAGGAAAGGGGACGTGTTTAATATGTTTTGTAACATTTTCACTGCCATCTGAATTTTCTCCAGAGATAAGCAGGACTAATAATTACTCGGAAGCTCTTTCCATGTAGCTCCCTCGTCTTGAATTGATGTACAAAGTCAATGACCATACCCCAGAGATGTGGGAGAGTGGTCTGCTCCTCAGTGCTGAGAAGAGATGCTGAGATGCCTCCTCCACAGAGGAGAGACTTTGGCCAGCGCCTCTCCTGTGCTGTGAAGTGGGAGTCTGTGTTTTGGGGAGCAGCTGGCTCACTGTGTACCTTTGTAGGTTTGCTGAAGAGGAACTCAGCTCTAGGATGGTTAGCCAGGGTGCTCCAGAGAAACAGAACCAGTGGGAGATGTCTGTCTATATTTCCATCTGGTTCACAGGATTATGGAGGTCAGAAGGTCCCAACATCTGCTGTCTGCAAACTAGAGAGTCACGAGAGCCATTGGTGTAGGTGCAGTTCAAGTTTAAGGATCTGAAAACTAAAAGAGCTTGTGATATTGTTTCAGTCCACATGCAAAGGTAAGAAAAGGCCCAGGGTACAATTCAAACATGGTCAAGCAGAGAGAGAAAACTGAGAATTCTTTCTTATCATACTCTGCCTTTTATTCTATTCAGGCTTTCAACGGATTGAATGAGGCCCACCCACATTGGGAGGACAATCTTTTTTACTCAGTCCACCAATTTATATGTTCATCTCATCAGAAATACCCTGAGAGACACACCCAGAATAATGTTTAATTAAATATCTGGACGCCCCATGGCCCAGAGAAGTGGACACGTGAAGCTGAGCATCACACAAGACTTTGCCTTGGCTGCCGACCTTGGTACAGAATTCCAAGGAGACCCCTGCTTCACTCTGAGAATGAGAGTGTTTGGGGCACTCAGGTTGTTTCAGAACCGTCTTACCTGGATAATTGCTGCTGAGAACAGGCAAGGTAGGGAGAGGGTTTGTGCACATCAGCCAGAGCCCAGAACGGCAGGCACCTTCTTGGAGGGGAGGGTCGACTTTGGGGAGAAAGGCCACCCCTCCTCCAGCTTCTGAGGTGAACACCCACCCCCTCTGTGGAGCCAGGTTTCCCTGCTCTCCTGTGGGGGCTCACAAAGAAACCCTGGCAAATCTGTCCCCTGATGCACAGTCACGACAAGCCTCTGCTGCTTTAAAAATGCATTCTCATTAAAAACCCAAACTTCAGCTGGAAGCAGTGCTGCTCAGAAGACATTTTTGGCCAAGAGTCAACCCTCAAATGGAACATGACATGGTTTTCCCACGAAGTAGATTTTGTGAAGTGTTTTCTAGGCACTTGAAGTAATTCTTGCTGGATCTTAATAGCCCTAATCCTGTGACAATTGAGTTACTAATTTCAATTTCTTTTTCCCAAAATGGAACAATACTCAGAAAGAGGGCCGATTTCCAGCACTGACTTCAGGAAGAGCAGTGGGGAAAGAGCTAACAGAACTGACACAGGTCCTGGTGGCAGACCCTGACAGACGCCCTGTCTCCACGTCCACGTGGAGCCCACGTTCCACGTTCCACATTCCACGCCCGCTCGGGGGAGCGCGGTCCCGGCCGCTCTAACCTGACAGTGAATGAGCTGCTCTGCTCCTTCAGATATTTCATTGCCCCTAATTTGTGCTAATGATACACATTTTTCCCAGGCAGTTTAAAAGTATTGCGAGATGAGGTCAACTTTATGAATAGACCTGGATTTTTGTTCAGTAGTGTTGGGAACCGAAAAGAGAGGGGGCCATAAAATCCTCTGAAGCAACAGCTCCGCGGTGCCTGGAGGTTGCCAGACGTCGTCCCGTGTGAGCGGAGGAGCCCTTTGGAGTGACATGTGTTGTCCATCTCCCACATTCCTCGGCTCTCTCCTGGCTGCTCAGAGACCTTCTCTGGATTCCAGTGCTCTCCTTTGCTCTGGGAAGTGCACTTATTAATAGTAAAGTATTTACATAAAACACGAAAGGGAACACAAACAGTGATGACTTCCAAATGTCTCTCAACCTGGAGACACGCCTCATCCTTTGCAAAGCGAAATGTAAGCTCCAAAATTCTCCGCAGCCAGAACTCTCTGGGGAAGGAAAATTGGCCAGCACCCATGAAGTGATGACTTCTAAGATTCCTAAAACCTTCCCTCCCAGCCTGACAAAATGGATCAACCGGATAATTCATCAAACTGGATTATTAGTTTTCTCCCCCTTCCTCGACGCTCTGTTCTCACATGTTGGTCTCCTTGCAGCTGCACGAGATTGACAGATACGAACATGTGTTTAAGCAACAACACATACCTTGATGGACTCCACTCCTTTATCATTCACGAAATGCTCGACTCACAACGTGAAAAATTAGAGAAAATAAGGTCAATTAAAATCTCCCCACCAAGACCTGTCTCCCTTCTCAGCCCTGACTGCCTTCTCGAGCCCGATTCTGCCATTTCCTCCCCCGAGTCCTTCTCCAGGGTGCTGCAGCCACTGTGCAGACTCCAGGTATTAATTAATTACCTGGCACCATTTTGCTGCTAATTCCCATCACTAATTGCTCCGAGTCTTCCCCAGCCTGAGTGGTTCTCCTGCTCCCAGGAGTTTCTGAATTCTCTTTTCACTCTCTCCCTTATTCATATTCTCCCCCAAGAGACTCTAAATTGCTTTTGAAAAGTGATGTGGGACATGCCCCTGGTCTGTCTCCAAGGATTCTCAATCCACCCGTTCGGATAACTGGGGTAAGCTGGAGACACAGCATCTCTGTAACTTATGCTGCGGCTGTACAGACAGACCTTGGCCACTCGGACACACAGCACATCTGCTTGCCCTCTGCAAAAAGTCCAGATGCTTCCACTGGGTCCCCCTGAACCCTCAGCTGCAGTGCTCTGGGACACCCTGCAGAAAGGGCGAAGGGTGGGACACAGCTGGAGGTGCCCATCCTGCTGGATGCCAGGCCAAACACAGACGGGACCTGGAGGGATGAGCTCAATGCAGTGTACGGACGGCTGCCTCAGGATCGCCAGAAGCCAGCAGGAGTCCACTCTCGCTCTGGACGCGCAGCTACCCCCTGTCCCACCTGGTTCCTCTTTCTCTGTGAGTTCTAGACATTCCCTATTTATCTTCCGCCTAGAGGCAGACATTCATATGCTGAGTACAGGACTTTTTGTCCTGTAATTTATAAATAATTGAAGGTAAGACAAAACCTCAGTGGACATTTCTTTCAGGGTTCCCCATGTGCCTGAACTCCACTCCTTGTCCACGTCCTCCATGGAGGACACTGTCCCCCTAGAGGAAACATTGAAAAAGTATCTATACACATGCCCCGGGCATGGCAACATACACATCGCCATGTGTGGACTTGACATGCAGGTAATTGTAGTGGGTTGAATACTGTCCTTCCCAAAAGATACGCCTACAGGAACCTTGAATGTGACCTTCTTTGGAAAAAAAATCTTTGTGGACGTCACTAAGTTAAGAATCGTACGCTGCTGGGTGGTGGCTTCTGTTGCCCTCAGCTCATCGAAAGGGAGAGTTGAGACGGACACACAGGGAAGAAATTACCTGCAGATGGAGGGGGACATTGGGGTAAGGCTGGAACGAGCCCAGACACCAGGAGCTGGGACAGGCAGGAAGGGTCCTCCTCTGGTGCTTCAGAGGGCCTGTGGCCAGCTGACACCTCGATTTCTAACCTCTGGCCCCAAGAACAGTGAGAGAGTAAATTTCTGTTGTGTGAAGCCACCTACTATGTGGTCATTTGTTACGGCAGCCGCTGGAAGCTGATACGGCATGACTCCACACACTAAGCTGGGGCACAGTGGCTCAGCCTTAGACAAGTCTTTGCCACTGAATATGGGAAGTCTGCAAAGATTAAAATCGTGTGCATTAAGAACAACTCACAGGCCTATTGACAGCACTGCAGTTTGCAGGGCAGTGTCTAGGTTTCCCTTGCAAACCTGATTGGTCGGGTAGACTCCCAGGCAATGACTCAGCGTTCTGCTCCAAAGGTCTCCTGGTTTTTGCATCTCAGTCTTTCAGAAGTAGCCGACTGGCGTCACTAGTGACACAGCAGCTGTCCTCGTGAATTACTGGGTTCCTGCTCTGAGCCATACCCCGTGTGACTGCCTATCACACACACAGTCACACATACGCACACTCCCCATATCCTGCTTAACACCCCACATGCTGCTTTTCTGAGTCTGCCCATGCTGCCCCCCTGAGCCCAAGGACCCTGCCTATCTGTTCACCTGCCAACCCAGCAGCAGGGAGGTTATGACCCTGAGTCACAGACTTGCTGAAAGAATGGAAATGTACCCTAACAAGAAAAGCGTGCTACGGAGACACATGGCCACTGAGACATGAAACCTGGACACCTACACTTGGTGAGGGACATCAGCCAGCAGCCCTGCTTTCCCAGTCCAGGCCAGCACAGCATGGCCAATCCATCCCCTGCCCACAGCCGCTTCAGGCTGCTTCTGCTGGGGAGCGCGCTTTGTCTCTGGAGGAAACAAAGATAATTGAGCACTTGTTTTCTGCCCCACAAAGCTATAATTTATTTATAACGCTTGGCCAGGTCAACCAAGACACAGTCTCAGTGGCCACGTTTGAGCGGAGTCTTTCCTCTGACACATTAACAGGCCGACTCACTTTGGAGCAAGTGACACATGGCTGCCCTGCTTTTCACACATCCGCCTCGCTCAGGGATGGAGAACCTACAGGAAGAGAACGGCAAAGGGTGAGAAAATAAAAGTTACTGTGAGGACTTGGCACACCCGAGGGGCTCCAGGTTGTGCTTTAGATCTGAACGAAAGTAACTGAAACGGAGGCTTTTCCTTTCAGAGCAAAGACACGATTTTCAGTGGACTGCTATTAATTGGGAAAAGTTGTCTAGCTAGCTTCAAGCAGGGTCAACGTGATTTATAAAACTGAGATTCTCATCCTTGACCTTGAACTTTATGTGGTGCATTTTCAGAGAACCTCATCTAAACATTCTCCTTTCACCTGTTCTGGGGCCAAACCTGGCAAAGACCAAATTCATTCGGCGACTGGGGCTGAGGCTTGAGGGCCCCTGGCCCAGGGGACCCACCTGGTTCAGACTCCTTCAGGAGGGGTGAGGTGCCCAGGTGAGAGGAGGTAATGCTATTCAGAATCGGGGAAAACTAGACAAAAAGAAGAGGCTGTGGGGTTCAGGGAAACTGTCCCCCGATTCCATCCAGCACCGGCCATGCTCACTCTCCTCCCCGATCCTGCACCCCATCGAGCTACAGGGAGACACGTCACCCCAGAACGGCTGGCTTCCATGGTCCGCAAGAGAACCTTTGAGAGAGGAGACATATGAAAAGTAACCATTGCACCAACTGTGCCTACTGGAATTACAAACTTTAAATAAGTGAGTGGTTTAATCCCTTTTGAAATATGTATTTGGAATTCTCGACTTTTTGGTAGTGTCATGTAGACCTCACACCTTATAACTCTGAAAAGACGTTTGCTAGTAAGAAAATACAAGGGTTTCCATCTGTACAGCTGCGGACACTTCACCTTGGCCTTCCTGTTTCTGTGAAAAGATGCACTCTTTATGAGTCACCGAGTGAACAGGGGGTGATTCGTGTGCACTGAGCGTTCACCTTTACACGTGGCTGTGACATCACTATTGCACTTGGACTGTGCAGCCACTATTTAAGTCCACTGACGACCTGTGGTCAGAGCCATCAAGGCCTGTGGGTGTTGCACAAGGAGTCAGGAGAGCCTCAAGTTAAAGGTTCGCATCCCCCGTCTGCTTGATGGGGAGTCCCAGTCCAAAGCCCTAGGGGACTATCTGGCTGACATCCAAAGAGCCAGCCCCCTGTAACACAAGCACTAGTTACAGGGGGCCAGGTCTGCAAATGGACCGGAACACAGAGATTTTACCCACAGGGAGAACTGGCAGGTTTGTCCAAGTTCGATAGAAGGAAGCTTTGTAATTCAGGTGTGGCAGACAACTGCTCTTCAATGCCTCACTGCAGACATCTTTGGAACTGGCTTCTGGATGATGGGAGGGACTGCTTCCCCTAAGATGAGGGCCAGAGATGAATCTCTAGGATGATGACTGTGTCTGCCAAAGGACAGTTTCTGATGCAGCTCTTGGTACCTGGCCATCAAGGGGCATGTGCTCAGCATCTGTCCAACCCAGAAGGATCTGCCCTAACTAGTGGGACAGAGGTGCAAAGTGAAAATAAAGGCAGTGAGTTTTGAACCATGAAGAGGTACTTTCCAACATGGCGAACAGCAGGATGGTGAAAGAAGGTGGCAAACTTGACACTCTACCAGCAGGGCTGTGGCATTCCCATACTTGTGGGAGCTGACATTTGCTTCCCAGGTCTCGTGCACTAGAAAGGGTGCATGACTTCCAGGTGCCTCCCCACGCACATGTGTCTCAGCCCTTCACTAACTGTCCTGGGAAGCCACACTTGGCACTCCCATGGGTCAGCTGGAATCTTCGATGGCACCAAACAGTGACTGTGGAACTCAGGACATGGTTCTGAGTGAGGGATGTCATTGTACAAGCAGAGGGACAGGGGCTGGTGGTCTGAGTTCACGTGTGCCTCCTGGAGAACAGGGGAAGAAGCACTGGGCAGTATCAGGCACCCAGCCCCTGGTGGACAGGAGGAGCTGGCACTAGAGATGGCAGTCCTACAGGGAATCAGCTGTTCGCACACAGCAGGACCTCCTACTCTTCTTGGAAGTAGGCCGTGGATGTCCAGCACACAGCTGAGGGTGGCTTTGGCTCAGGGGCCTTCAGAGCTGGGCTGTTCCGTGTATAGAGTAGTATCTTATGCCAGCTCTCTTGAATATGCTGGATAAAAACATGCTATTTTTAACCCATCCATCTTGAAATGAAAAGTCTCTGGTGGAGAATTGTTAATGACATTGGGAGTGATCCCTTTAGGAGAAGACAACCCATCATCTGAGCATCTGCTAAGACAGGCTGAGTAAAAATGTGGGCATGGGGGATGAGGTTGGCATTCTTATTAACAAACCGGGGTTTCCTTTCTGATCACTGGTTTTTGTGTGTGTCCAGGGACTTTATTCACCCTCAGTGTATCATTACGAAGATTATCAGTCAAGTCTGAAGTGGCACCAAAGTCCGCTGTGTGTAACGGGCGCCAGGAAGCCCCCCGGAATGCTGGCCCCAGCACCTCAGGACTTCAGGACCCATTGATCTCATGCTTAAAGCGTGCCAAGTCAGCAACTTCACAGGGCTCGGCTCGAGGGGTGCAGGCTCAGAATAATACAAAGAATAATACGGCCATTTATAAAACAAGGCACCTTCCA
Organism: Tadarida brasiliensis; assembly: GCA_030848825.1. Lineage (NCBI taxonomy): Eukaryota > Metazoa > Chordata > Mammalia > Chiroptera > Molossidae > Tadarida > Tadarida brasiliensis. The sequence continues at coordinate 35,143,736 of CM061258.1, forward strand.
TTGTTTGCTCCTTTCACCCTCTTTTTCAAAGGCTGAGCCTCTGGGGACTGTCCCTGGAAGCTGAAAGGAGCTCCCTCAGGAAGCAGCGTGGTCATTCGTTTAAGCATCCACTCAGCGGCATTTCTATATTTATACAACGTCTTCTTCAGAATAGTTTGCTAACACCTAATTTATCCTCGAGAGGTCTCCAGAAGTAAAAAGAAGGGCAGCCCTGGGGTTGTGGGGTGGGGTGCTGCTGCCTGGAGGACAGGGAAGCTAGCGAGGTCGGAGGACTCCCAACATCAGGGACGTCACACAGGAGATAAAGTCTGCTTTCTGCATTTCAGGTTGGTGGTAGAATATGTCCATGTTCCATGTAGGAGAAAAAAAAAGAAACACTTTTAAATTGGTCAACAATTGTTACCCTGCAGAGAGAAACTGTTGCAGGCACTATTAATGGTGCAGTTTAAATGTCGGGGTGTATTTACCTCCTCTGGCGAGGGGTACGTCTCTCTCCCCGGGCCGGTCCCCGATAGGTGCCTAATGAGCAGTTGTCATACTCAACATGACTTCATCTTGGAAGGCTACGATGTGTAGCACACAGATAGCACACCATACCTGCTTCCTGCTTTTCTACTGCGGCTGGAAAGTTTTAAATGAAGTTGCCGAACTCTACATGGACCATACAGACCAGAGCGGAGGAAGGGCCAGCTGAAGCCTGGTCACTGGGGCTGGACAGGCGGAGGCTGCAGGGGGCCGTGTGTGACCAGACCAAAGAAAAGAGAGAGAGTGTAGAGGACAGACAGCCGTGCAGGCGTTTAAGCACAGCACCGCGGTTCCCCCAGGGGGAGCTGGCTGTGCCGAACACGTGGATTTACTGAATGACATGAGGGCAGGGAAAGACATCTAAGTGGAGAAACTCGGGTGGGAATTGGAGCCGCAGAAGGTATGACCGAGAAGAGATGTCAGAGGAGATGTGTCTGTAGAGGACAGTGGGTTCGTGACAGTAGATGAACGTAAAGAAAAGTGCAGATAAAGAACTGGCCAGCTATGGCCACTGAGCCTTGAGATCATACGTCGGAAAAGAGGACAAAGGAGTCTATGTGAGATAGACTCACATCCTCTGCATGTGAGATACTTGCAAATAGTCACACAGGGACACAGGAAGAAACTACATTTATAAATAGAAATTAGCGAGAAAGCCGAATATTAAATTCTCCAAATTAATGTTCCCCATATATTGGCAACCACAAATTATTATGTAATAAAGGAATCTCTTTATAATAGCAACAAAAATGACAATGTAACTAAGAATAAACTCAATCAATGAAAACTCTTAAGAACAGTTTTACCAAAGGATATTTAGAATTTTGAACAAACGGGACAACGTGTTGTATTCGTGGACCGTTGCTCTGTGGCATGCGGGCTACGCTGCTGTGACAGAGTCTACCAATGAAGTGGCCTGGGGAGGCAGACTGGTCTTTCCCTGGGGAACATCTGCAGAAGGGAGCACCCGTGTTGGGAGCAGCTCTGCTCCACGAGATCATGCAGGGCTGGCTCCAGGGCCTTCTCGCTACGTTGGTGTGTCACTCAGTCATCCTGCAGGCTGTGGTTGAGGCTGGCCCACCCTCTGACCATGCCTGTCTGTGGGAAGGGAGATAGGGCAGCTTCCACTGTGCAGGTCCGACCTGGGAACGGCTTTCCCCACCTCCATTCGTTTTCCGTCATCCCACATGGAGTCTCAGGGCCACGGCCAGCTGCCAAGGACCTGGGAAATGGGGTGGGAGTTTTCTCTCAATGGAGGAAGAAGGGGAGACACATTAACGGGGGACAAAAGGTACCATTAGAAAAGATGGATTTTCCTCAACATGTGTATCCGTTTAATGCAATGTTGGTTGCGATGCAAGCTCTCTGAGAACCTGATGTAATACTTCTAAAGGTTACCTAGAAAAATAAACATGTAAGAAAAGCCAAGAAAATGTTTTAGGAGGCAACAAGCAAGGATTCGTCTTACCAGACATAATGAGTACCAAACGTACCCAAAACTGTGATGCTGCAAAGATTAGACAGCATGAAACGGAGCAAATTAGGACGACAAGACATGGATATATATAAAATAAAAAGTATGATAAAGGTAATGCAGTTATACACACACACACGCACACTCACAGAGACAAGAGACAGAAAAGCGGAGGTGAGACAGAGATGGAAGGTAAAAGGCAGAAGTGGAGACATCCATTTCCCGGTGGCGTCACAGACGTGCACACCTGAGAGCATGGTTGCATGTAAGCTAAGCATGCACATATATATAAATGAACTCTAAGACATATATATGAATATACATAAAGTATATGTGAATTAAGTGTAAGGCAAAAGACATTTCAAATAAATGGGAAACACTGGTTATATAGGAGAATAATAAAAAAAATTAATGCTAAATGAAATAAAAAATCCAAAACTAATGCTAAATGAAATAAAAAAGACTAAACCGTTTACGTAAGCAGCTGTGACAGCATGGAGGGAGGGACAAGACTCATGTGTCTGACACTGGCGGAGAAGGGCCCTGGGGCACCGAACACCACGAGCCAGGGCTGGCGTGCCCGGGCAGTGAGCGTCCACTCTGGTGAGGACACGCGGTTTGGGGCTTCCCAGTGCAGCAACGCCACCTGCGCGTGTTCATCAAAGGGAACAATCCCACCGGGACTCTAAGGGATAGCCATGGAGGTGCCCATGGCAAAGCCCATGGATCATAGGAATAACAGTCCTGATAATAACAGCAGTAGACCCCGGCAGGACAGGGCAGGGCCCAGTTTCCTGTGACCGGGGTGCCCTGGCCTTCAGACCTGAGCTGTTGTAAGTGTGGCCAATGCCGGCTTCAGTGGAGTTAGGACAGGTCGTTGAGGTGGACAGGAAACATCCGCAGCCACTGGCCTTCAGGAAAACTAGCCCATGGTGGTTTTCCCAGCAGGGTCTGGGCAGGTGGGTGAGCACTGAGGGGTCTGGCCATCAGGTCCACCCCACAAGTACCTTTGGGGAGCTGCCGTCAGGTGGAGCATGTGAGAGACAGGCAATGCCAGAGGACCCAGGCTACCAGTCCGTCGGGGTGTCCCTTCTCTCCCAGGAACCGCGCAGGCCTCCGCCAGCGGCCACGCCATCCAGCTGCCTCTCCTGAGACGGGTGTGCCCCGGATCCAACGAGGCTCCCGGGGCCGGGCGATGCCAATGCTGCCCTCTCCCTCGTGACTCCCCTCCCCTCCGGTCCCCTCACCGAAGGGCCTATTACCCTTTGCTACATGGAACGATGTGCCAGCACACACCCTCTGGAGAGCGGATTCCAGGAGTGCACTTCCAGCCTGTGGGGCCAGATGCCTTCCGATCATCCCGGTCACATACTTTTATTTCACACATGTAGAGAACAGCTTCTTTGAGATATAATCCACATACCATGACCTTTTTTCATTATTGTCCACTCAAGGAGCCGCTCAGACGTATTTTACCCCGGTGCTCCCCACCCGCAACTTTTAATGACATGCGCGGTGCTCGGCGTCCCTGCGTTCTGTGCGGGGAATACAGCTGAGGACACTCTGCTCCTCACGACCGGTGGGAGCCCCCGGGGAGATGGCGTTTGTGTTGAGCGTGTACCACGTAGACCCAAATTTTCCAACGTATGTAGAGTTGCCTGGACAGCTTTTAAAAAACGTCCCCCTCCATCAGGACCCATGGAGACCTCGGGCCCTGTTGGCACAGGGTCGGCCATGCTTTCCGAGCCCCTTGGGTCTCTGCGGTGTGGCCAGAACCAAGAGCCTGAACCTCAGCTTCAGGTGGCAGAGGGGGCCGGAGGATATCGGGGTTTCCAGGAACAAGGTTTGGGCAGTGTCCGCTGCTGATTGGCCAGAGCCCAGCCGTTTGGCCTTCAGGGAGCGGAGATCCTGAGACCGAAGAACATCGAGGAGGAAGGACGGGGGCCGCGCTGTTTGTGTCAGTATCAAAAGATTTAAAAAGTAACTTGTCAGCAATTCAAAGTTTTTCTTTGCCACCAGCAAAACACATTTTTCTATGTGACAGAGAAAAGGGGACGGAGGACAAGGCCGGAGTGGTCCCCTCTTCCGAGTCTGTGCTTCCTAACCTGGCTGGCACGTCCATCCAGACGGAGGCTGGGGGAACGGGAGCTGTGGAGGGCCTGAGGCAAGTGCCTTGTCACCAAACGGGAGCCCTCTTTCAGCCAACTGGTTTCTTTTATTTGTTTCAGGAGAAAGAAACAGAAGGGAGAGGGAGAGAGAAGAGAGGAGAGAAGGGAGGAAGGAGGGAGAGAGGGAGGCAAAGGGGGAGCGTGTGCTGTATAAAACTGTAGGGCCCATGGCTTGCTTTGCTCCAATTTCCAAGCAGCAAGGGAGCATGCTGGCCTGGAGACAAGTCCCCGTTTGCTTTGCCGTCACCTCCACCACATGTCCACACAGATCACCCGTCTCCTGTAGGACACGTTGGAATGTCACCGACCAGGACTCGAAGTGACAGGCAGCAGGACCCACAAGCTGGACGCTCCCCGAAGGGACAGCAGAGCAGGACAACTTGGACACGGTGGGCGGTGGGAGGGAGGGAGGGCAGACTCAGGTGCTGGCAGCAGAGGAGGGAGCTCTGGGGTGACGACGTCACCCACAGTGTCAGGACGCAGCAGCTCAGCAGCACAGCCAGCCTGACGCAGGTGCCACCACCGCCAGTGATCCTTGGCCCCTCCTCATCCTGTTTCCAACCTCCTCTGATGACACTCAGCATCCATTTGCCAGAGACCGTTTTCATTAAATTCTAAACATGGGTTTTTATGGTAATTTAAGTCATATGTTTCTGATTCACTGACAATGAACTCACCAGAAATGTTGGCAATGGCACTTTGAATGTCCCAGCAGATCTCTCAATGTCCTGAAATATACCACTTCATACACACACACACACACACACACACACATGCATGCACGCACACATACACGCACACACACATACACACAACCCTGAAAAGTGAAAGAGGATTTTCGTCGTGGTTTCATGATGAGCAAAGCAAAACTTTATTTCCTGCTCCGTCTCTGGGTGAAGTGACGAGCGTTTTCATGCCTGCCATCTCAGGAGGGCCGTGGACCTCTCAAGGAGGCCCCCAACCTGGGACGGTCTGAGCCCAAGACGACACAGTGGAAACAGGCGAACGGCACCTTCGGGTTGCCTGTTGGGCTGTTTGAAGATGTGAGTTGCTGATGATGAACGGTGTCGGATCCGCGGTAATTACGGCATCACCGACACTAATTCTCACCTCCTCTGCTCTTTGTACCTGGTATGTGGGGAATTCCCTGGTACTTTCTGTTCACTGAATCATGTTGGTTTTTTTTAGCTCTTGTTGAAAGTGATCTGGAGCCGGATTACGGTAACACGCCCACCTGCAGCCTCACCTGCCCGACAGCTCCTGCTCGAACATCTGTTCATCACTGGTCCTTCCCCAAACCACCCTCCTCCGACTCTCCCCAACTGTGTTTGCACAAACTCCCCTCTCACTCCTGCCTCTTCCCTGCTCCCACCCCCACGAGGGGCCTTCGAATTCTTCCTGAGACCACGCAGGGGGAAGTGAACTGGGAGGGAGGAGACCCACGCCCCCAACATGAGGGAAATACAGTTTCCATTTGCTTCTCTAGTTCTGTAATTCAAAGCAGCAGACATTTGTTGGGTGTCTGCCCCTTGCAGGTCAGGTTCGAGGTGAGGACGGAGGAGGGATGTGGCTGGTACTGAGCTGCTGGGTTCAGGGGGCCACGCCCAGCAACGCCCACCCAGAGCCACCTGGAGCACGTCAGAACCGAGGGAAACAGCAGCTAAAGAGGGGACGGCCCGGCCTGGGGATCTGGGGGAGATGCTGGAGCCAACAAAAGTAGGGCTTTGGCTCTGGGGCTGAAAACGCCGCCAGTCATAACGGCAGAGCCAGGAGGTGGGAAGGGAAGCTCGGGGTCTGAAGGCAGGTGTGGCTGCCAGACACCCTGGATGCCAGGCCAAGAACTGGGCAGTGAGGAGCATCATAATCATAGGAGAGAAGTGGGTGATAATGGGTCAGCCTTAGGGAGAAAGTAACACCTCTCAGAAGGGAAGGGAAGGTGAGAAAGGAGAAGTCAGGAGGGCGTGGATGTCATTGCGGGCACCTGCCCCAGGCAGGTTTGTATGGTGCCAAGAGATGTCAGGAAAGAACTGGACGCACAGTTCGGACATGGAGGGGCCCAAATCAGTGGTGACCTGGGCAGGCAGAGCAAAGGCCTGGGGCCACCTGCCTCCCCTACGCCCAGGATCCATCCCATGCAGGGGGAGGGTTCTCTTTTGTGTCCTCTGTCCCCACTTTCCATGCTGCTGCCTGATATAGGGGAGGAATTAAAGGAGAGTGCCCTTCCTCCCTCCTCTGCCTGCCCAGCTCTGTCCCAGACAGAGATAAGTCTTAAAGTCCACTTTACAAAGACTCTCATGTCCCTCCAGTGGCCCCTCGCCAGCTCCGTCTGGTTCCTTGATTCTGGGGCGTGAGCCCCTTCCGGAACTGGCCTTCAAATATCTTCCATTCTAGTGTGAAGAGAGGAGAGACCTCGCCCCCAAGCCAGGGCGGCTGAGTGAGCCACGGGCCGGCCCAGGCCACAGCAAAGCTGGATGGACCCAGGGACAGGCAGACAGGACCCCCACTCCCAGGTCCCACCTCTTCCCCAGCAGGGAGGAGAGACCAGGGGTGCTTTCTGACCTACCCAACATCACACATGACCTTCCTTAGCCTGATCCTAGAAAACAGGTGGACAGATTTAGAATCATCACTGATAGCTTCTCGGGTATAAAATGTGGCTAACAGCCCTGGCCAGTGCGGCTCAGTTGGTTGGGCGTCATCCCACGCACTGAAAGGTTGCTGGTTCATTCTTGGTCAGAGCATATCCAGGGTTACAGGTCAATCCCTGATAAGGGGCAGGAGGCAACCCACTGATGTCTCACTCTCATCTCAATGCTTCTCTGTCTCCCTCTCCCTTCTTCTCTCTCTAAAAATCAATTTAAAATATTTTTTAAAATGTAGCTAAGAATATCTGTCCTCCCAGAAGCTCCTCCAGCCGAGCCTCCGGGTGTCCATCTCCCTTCCCTGGGCCCTGGGGCGATGAAGCTGAAGGAGCACAGACGTGCAGGTGCTGTGTGGGTCTCACCGGACACGCCGTCTCTCTCCAGTGCCTGGTGCTCAGAGAGGGCATCTGCCTGGCGGTGCTGGACACGTCACCCAGAGCATTTCCGTCTCTCGCTCAGCAGGCCGACTTCAGTGCAGCCCTACACCCTGGACACAGGTGGGCGCCAGTGCGGGGACCCCTCCATCGCCAACCTGCTGGGAGATTGCCGACAAGTATAGCCTTTTGGTCTCAATCAGACCAAAAATTACCTATGAGATTGTGACTCGGCTTTGCAAGTCTTCCGAAAAGATAAAATTAGATAACACATGAAAAGGTCCTCTGGCAACAGTTTTAAATGCTGTAGAAATAAATGGGGTACGTGGAGGAAATATTCTGTTTCACACAAGGGCTGGGGTGGAGCGGTGGGGCCTAGGGAGAGGGGACACATCGTTGAGATTAATATTCCCCTGGCCGTGGGTGTCAGAGAAAGTACCTTTGTGGCACATACAGGACCCCGGTTAGTCTGCTGTGTTCTTAGCTCAGGCAAGAGTTCATTCCAACACTGAAAAGACCCCACAGCCTCAGCGATCACCCGAGGCCCCTCTGCTGGCCACCAGGGCTCTGTTGCCAGGCTCCTGTTCCAAGGGGCCGGGTGGCCACGGAGGAGCTGCCTCAAAGGACCTTCTTTCTTTTGGAAAGTGACCCGGGTTCGTGTGTCTGATGAGTTACTGTCGTCTAACGAGACCTCGAACCGTGATCCCGAAGTGTGCAAGCTCAGAACAGATTTCAGTGTTCGTGTTGAATGGGAGACCCAAAGGGCGTCTTAAAGAGGACGTAAAGAGGACAGTGATTGCTGGGAAGACTCAGGTGAGACTGAGGTGCCGCCGAGAAGTGGGCAGGGGACAGGGCTGACGGGAGACGGGTGGGAGCTGCCAGGAGCAGGTCAGCTCTGCCCTCAGACATGCTCTCTCCTGGGTGAGGAGGGCAGGCCCGTCTTCCACTGAGCTGACAGAAAGCCTCTTGGCTGGAACTTTCAACCAATGTGACATCTCTTAACAGAAGTTTACATTTTGATATTATTTTAAACTTTAAAACTTGAAGGATTTACAATGGACTAATAACCACAATTTCATGAATCTAGAATGGATCGAAATTAGACCAAATGTTCTGTCATCTGTGAAGAATTATTATTTTCCTTTTTTTCTACTTATAATCTCAATTTTATGAAGCAGATCACCCAGAATAATTATTTCCTAGTTAAGATTGTTTTCTGTAATTCATCAATCTCACAATTGTGTGCAATAACCACGTCTATTTATTTTTTCTTAAGTAATCATGGTATTTTAATCAAAATTCATTAGAATCTGCTTCTAGAAGGACATGCTTTTAAAATATTTAAATTTATAGTTAATGTTTTATTAACCATATTTAGCCTATAATTATTTTTCTAATGAAAATTATCCTGACTGCACCATCTGATGTTATGAGGCAAGTAGTTCAAATAAAATTCAGAGAAACATTTATGCATGAAGGACTGCGTATTACTCATTCAGAAGAAAGGATTTATGTGCTATATAATTAATTGTTGCCTGAGTTTGACAGTCCATATTTTACTGTAATGCATTATTTACACTGGAGGAGGCTTAGGGGTTCACCCTTCAAGGGGTTAGAAAAATACAAACCTACGCATTAAGTGAATAGTGGAAGATTGTATTGCAATGGATAGGTGTGTGTTTGTGTGTGTGTGTGTGAGTGTGTGGTCTGTTTATAGAATATCTATATATTTATACAGAATATATATATTCGCTCTACCCTATATCATCTTTCAAATTTTTTTATTGATTTTTTTAGAGAGAGAAGAAGAGAGAGGAAGAGAGAGATAGAAACATCTATGAGAGGGAGAAATATCAACATTGATCAGCTACCTCCTGCATGCCCCCTACTGGGGATCGAGCCTGCAACCTGGGCACGTGCCCTGACAGGGAATCAAACCAGTGACCTCTTGGTGCATGGGTCGACGCTCAACCACTGAGCCACACTAGCTGGGCTATATAATACCTTATATTTTATAAAATATTGTAGTAATTAACATGAGTACATGTGTGCATATAGTTTGTGTATAGAATACATGTATTCACTCTAGAATATATATCCTATATGTTATAGAATCCTGCAGTGATTAGCACATGAGTCTGTTGTGTGTGTGAGTGTGTGTGTGTGTGTGTGTACACTTATGCATTAATTACTCTGGTATTCAACTAGTTGACATCTTTCATAGATAAGCAAAATAAATGGTTGTAAATGCTTTGAAACTTTGTTTCTCAACAACAAATGCATGTTGCACCTTTGGAGACAATTAGGAAGGTGAGATATTTGCAAATGAGAGAATATCATTGCTGGGGGGATGTTGATTTGGTTTCAAAGAGCAAGTAAAACATACACTTTTGCTCTGTGCATGTGTGCATGTGTATGCATATGCGTGTGTGTGCACATGTGTGTGTGCTTTTTAAAAAGTCACCTCTTCCCTGGCCAGTTTGGCCCAGCGGTTAAAGCGTCGGCCTGCGGACCTGAGGGACCCGGGTTCAGTTCCTGCTAAGGGCATGTACTTCGGTTGCAATTTGTCCCTGGCCTGGGTTGGGGTTGTGTGGGTGGCGGCCAGTCAATGTATCTCTCTCACATCGATGTTTCTCTTTCTCTCTCTCTCCCTCTCTATCTGAAGATAAATGCAAACATGTCCTCAGGTGAGGATTAAAAAAAATAAAAGTCACCTCTTAGGTCAGTTTACAGAGTCACCTGTAAAGTTACAAACAAAACTGTCATCACAGGTTCAAATTCACTGTCGTGGTGCGGGTTTGAAGATGGACAGAGGAACACACGGGGAGTGAGCTCCTCGTGCTGCTGACCGTCAGCACCCAGAGCATCAGGACACCCAGGGGCTCTGCCGGAACTGCACAATGTGGAGGGTGGTCATTCGTGCTCAGATTTGCCCTTCAGATCAATGGGCAATATGTCCGTGACCTTTGTGCCTAATTGAAGCAAGTGGCTTTACTTACACTGCTGGGTAATTGCTTCAGAAAGACAAGTTTTACTGTCTACAGAGTGCGTCATCCTGCAGCGGAAATGAGCCAAATCCCTATCTTGGTGCATAAAGGACCTGTGATGCCCAGGCACTAGACCGAGCCACCTGGTGGGAGAGACGCTTTTGTTCTATGAGTGTCTGTGAAACATTACTTATCCTCAGAATGCTACTATAACAGAGGCAGGCAGCCAATGAATTAAACTCCACACCATCACTAATAGGTATTGAGTTCTCATCGTGCAGGGGACTCCTTTGGGGATTTCCTGCACAGTGGGGTGCTTTTAGGGATGATTTAGTGCTTGAGTGTGGCAATGTAAAAATATGTTCTCTGGTGACTCTCCTGCTCTGCAAGCCCAGCCTCTCCCCCAGTACGCCCGATTACATAAGTTAGGAGGTATCGTGGGTCAGCATCCCAGCAGCCTAAGTCCTGGGCAGAGAGTGCACACTATATACTCACGCAGGGTTCAAGAACCCACATTCCAAAAACAGCTGGGGAAAGAAAGGTGGTCTACATCATGTTCCACCCCACCTAAGCTGCAGAAGGTTTGTATAAACCTGAAGGTGTCAACGGCTTCTGTAGGAGTCTAGCGGTCCATCTACAGAGGCAGTCAGTAAGTACAGAGCCCGAGGGGGAAAATGGAGAGAAGGCAATAGGCTGTGTGCAGGAGATGAGAGGAGGAACAGTGACCGTAGCTGGAAGGGGTGGGAGCCCCTTCTGCATAGCTGGTTTCCAGGGGAAAGGAGCTCAGAGAGCCACAGAGCGAGTGTGGGAACCCTGGAGGACAAGGTGAATGCCGCCGTCCTGGGGGAGTGCCAGTCACGATGCTGTGAGCTGTGCCCTGCATTGCTATGTCACTGCGGCAACCCTGCCAGGGCCACGAGGTGGGATTAAAGACTCTGTTGTTAGAATGGAAGATGGCGTCAATGTCCCACGAAACTCTGTGGATACGGGATGCTGTCTTCCTGCTGGGTGTGCAGCCACCTGAACAGGATCCACGCTCTGACGTGGAGAAAGAGAGGAGGTAAAGTGGAATGGCAGTCAACAACCCTGCCGCTGGCCCAGCTGGGGGCAGGAGGGCAGAAGAGGGCATCCGGGAGACAACAACCAGGGTAGCCTTGCGGATAAAGGGGCGGAGCCAGAAGCAGGCGGTCTGTGAGGTTCCAGGCAAGAGCCAAGAGCTGCTTACCAGGCCCTCTGTGGGCTCCAGGTGGTGTGGCCCCAGTGAGCAAAGACACCCTTCCCCACATGTTCCAACCCCACAAAGAGCTAAAGCCCCGGTGTGGGCAGAGGAGTTCAGTGGGGGCACTGTCTCCATGCCCTGTGCTTTAGACACAGACACAGAAGCCTGCAGAGGAGACAGACACCTCTGCTGACGCTCAGCAGGTGACCAGCACATTAGGGGCCCACGGGTGGACCCTGCTGGAGTTGGTCAGAAGCAGTGGTGGTGAGACACTTAGGGTGGAATGGGCTCCCTACTAGGCGACAGGTGGCCTGGGCATGCAGGGGCCAGGCTGCGACACTAAACTTAACGCTGTGTGTCCCCAGAGTGTGAGTTCAGGCTGATGAAGTCCCGTGATCTTTGTTTCAGACCTTCGTGATAGTAGACAGACAGACACTGCCGTCAGCAGGGCTTCCCCGTCCCGCCCAGGAAGGTGTTGCCTGCAAGGTGTTTGAAGTATCTTTCCAGCCCCACACGTAGGTCACAGCCTGGCTTTTCCTCCAGCAGGTGCGAGGGCAGCCACGGTCAAGACCCTCACGCGGGTGTTCCAGGGGCTGAGGAAGTTCTGACAAGAAAGGAAGCAGGGATAACAAAGAGTTGACAAGAAGGACTGGGGACAAGTTAACTCTGGCAGCTCTTACTCTGCCTGGAAGGAGCCTGAGCTAGCACCCTGTCTTTCTTCACTGCTCGGAGAAGGTAGTGGGTTCTCGTTCTTCCGGGACTTCAGGTGGTTATGACTTAAAAGGAGAATCGTTTTGGAATGTGTTCTTCTCACAGTTCATGAAGGCCCCAGATATCCGCACTCGTAACTGCGTGCATGGAGGGAAGAACTGTGCGAAATGTTGTTGGATAAGCAGCCCGGTGAGGCGCATATCAGCTTCGTCACTCTCAAACATCACCAGCTGGGCACCGGCTACAGATTGAATGTTTGCATCTTCCCAGACTCATTTGCTGAAGTCTTAATCTCCAGGAGGGTAGTGTTAGGAAGTGATTAGGCCATGAGGGTGCAGCCTTCAGAAGTGGGGTTAGCGCCCTGATAAGAAGAGACAGGGGAGATAAGCTTTCTTTTCACTACATGTGGCTACAGCAAGGTGGCCTTCTGCAAACCAGGAAGCAGGTCCCCCTCAGGAACTCAGTTTCCCAGCACCTTGATCGTACACTTAGCGGCCTTCTGAACTGTGAGCAGTAAACCTGTGAGGTGTAAGGCACTCAGCCTCAGCATTCATGTTACTGCAGCCCCCATGGACGAGGCAGCGTACCAGAGAACCAGTGCAGGGACCGCACTCGACCACACGCAGCTGTTGCTCCGACAGTGATGCAAACGGCGACCACACTCCCACACTGCACTCGGGAAGAGGACCCCGCACTGCTCACAGGTGACACGAAGTTCAAAAGGCTGAGAACTGTCTCCGTGGCAGTGGTCCTGGGTCCTGCACGGGGAACCAAGACAAACTTCTCAACTCACGCTTCCTTTTCCACTCCCCTTTCGCCCGAACCACTCCCAACTTCAATTTGTGTTGTTTGTCTTTCTCTGTTGAATGTTTACATGTTATTCCAGTTGTCAAAGGCAGCATAACAACACAGAAGAGATGAATTCCAGGAGGATTTCCTGAAATCCACGAAGAACGTGAAGTTGCAGAGAGCGTGCTGGTCAGGAGACGTGCTGGGCGCTGACACAGCTCCAGCAGCCAGGCCCAGACCGCACCCGGGAGGCTCCGGCTGGGAACGTGCGCCCGGACTCCAGGGCGGGGCATCTGCTCCTGGAACCGCTTAGATGTGGAGGGAACAAGCAGCCACGATCATGGCGCAGGGTTCATCATGTTTAGAAAATGGGTCCTCTGTAAATAAAAGAAAGTTACTGTCTCAGATTTCACAGAAACCACCACGAAGCTGGGATGGGAGGCCTGGGTGTGCTGAGACCTCTCGGTATAGGGGTTTCTACTTCTGTAGAGGGCGAAAGTGGCATGGGATTAGAATTCACTAAGTATATTTTCTGCTATGTCAGGCACAACATTGCTTCTTGATAAGCGCAGCAGAAACGTAACTTGAACTAGTTTGCACAACAGAGGTATTTCTTGGTGCTCACAGCAGGAGTTCCAGGGGTCCACGGGCTGCAGGAAGAGCCGGATACGGGAGCTCCAACCCTGAACCAATAGGCACGGTCTCTTTCCATGGCCTCCCAGTCCTGTCTTCTTCTGTGATGCTTCCTTCTCAGGTAGGACCATTACATACTAGAAAACACTGACCCTGGCATCTCCCAGCTGATATCTCCATCATCTACAGTGACCCCAAGAAAACAGAGCCACTCTCTTGACCTCTGAGGAGGATCTCAGACCAGCCCCTCTGAATCCATCCCTCTGGCCAGAGAAATGAAAATGGCCAGGTTGGATCACGGGGGCCTCAGCCGCACCAGGAGCTGTGGGGGAAGCGGGTGTGGTGGGCTGAATAATGGCCCCCCAAAGTGAGAACACATGGCCAAGGGGACTTTAGAGATGCAGTTGAGACCTTCGAGATGGGAGATGATTCTGAATTATCTGGGTGGGTTCAATGTCATCACAGGGGCCTACAACAAGGAGGCAGGAAGGTCAAAGTGAGAGAGAAGGTGTGAGGACACAGAGGTCACAGAGAAGATGCCCATGTGCTGGCTTTGAAGGTGGAGAAGGAGCCAAAGGTCAAGGAAATTGGCCTCCAGAGCCTGGAAAGGGTAAGGGATGACTTCTCTACTCAGAGCTTCTAAAAGGAATAGCCCTGCCAACACCGTGCCTTGAGCCCATCTGATTTTGGAACTCTGATCTCCAGAACTGTAAGATAACCAAGTTGTGCTGTTGTGAGCCACGGAGTTAGTGGTAACGTGTCACGGCAGCCATAGGAAACTAACCCCGTACTAGCAAAGGCCACACCGGCTAACGCACTTGGAGAACTCACTCTGTACCTGATACACTTCTGAGCCAGATAGGTGTCTCCTCCAGCAACCCTATGGAGTAGGTCCTGCTCTGAGCATCTCCACTTTGCAATGAAAAACCCGAGGCTCAGAGAGAGGAAGTAAGGTGCCCAAGGTAGCATCTCTAGAACACAGCAGACCGACCCCCGTGGCCCCGGGAGGATGCAAAGACAGTCACAAGGACCAAGTTTTCTTAGCAGAGGATGTGGGGAAGTTGAACCCCAGACAAGGACAGACCTGACAGCCTCCACAGAACAGCCTGGACTGAGGCCACGAGTCCACTGTGGCTGGCCTAGGCCCTGGGGGTCAGGAGCAGAGGCTGGAGGAGATGGACATGCATCTCATGGGGAGCAGAGAGCGTGGCTCCTCTCAGTGCAGAAGGTGAGACCCTCTCTCTGTCATCGTTTAGAATCACAGCGCCCGCACGCCCAGTGTGAGAAGGCCCCTCAAACTTTGTTAGATTGTACAGAAATTTAGCATCACTTGCTTAACTACTTAAGAAAGAACTGCAAAACCCTACAAAGGTCTGTCTCAGAAACTCAGTATCTTGACAATCAGCGTATTTGTCCCCAACAAAAGGATTACTACCCATAGGTGCTGGGTGTGCACAAGAGTCCTCTCTTAAGAAAATCTTTTTTCTTCCCTGAATCAATGTTGTCCAGAAGTGTCCAATAAGAGCTTTTAATTCATTGCAGTCAACCTCACACTCACCAAAAATAGGATTTCTGCAAATAAAAGTGTACACCCGCTGGGAGACGTAAGGAAGAGGAGAGCTGACAGGGTGTCTGTCCCCTTACCTGCTCCGTTTCCGTCTTTGCTAGGACAGGGACTCTCAGCTCCCAGCTAAGGCACTGTCTCCCTCTTCGGAAGTATCGGACTTCTTCTTAACATGATTATGGTAACTGTACTGCACTCCTGGAGGGTAAAGGCAAGAGACTCAGCCCTCACAGCAATGTGTCATCTTTAAAATTTAGAAACCACACACCGGATATCCCTTAGCTATCTGGGCACCCATCCTGGTGTGCTTCCTAATCGTACCTGCTTTAAAGCAGGGTCTGTGCTTCCTAAAAAGGAATCGCCCTCTGATTCTCTCCAGAATAGCAGCCAGAACGGGGCTCAGAAAGTATTGGTTGCTGAGCAAATGAACAAGAAATACAAATAATGACACTGGACAGCTTATCTGTCACCTCACTTCATTGTTGCTGAAGTTTTTAAAACACCAAGAGTACCCTTTTTGATTTCAGGATCATCGTCGAAGTCCGTGGCATGGAGATCTCTCCAGGGAATTGCCTGAGATTCTGAGATGAGGGCTGATCTGCAGACATCGGGCATGCGTGTGGTGTCAGCACCGACTGCCACACGGATTCCATACAACGCTTACCGTGATTCTGAAAGAGGAGAACAAGGAGAGGGATCAGTTATCTTGAAACAAGTGACCTGCTGTTTTAATCTCAATTTAAACACTGAACAAAAGCTCCATAAACGTTTAGCAAACCCAACGGAAGAAGGGCTTCATCTCGAGTTTGCATAAGACACATGAACAGACACGTTGATGTGAACTGCAGCCAAACCACGTGAGCACTGCCCTCCCCTGTGATGCAGACACGCGCGAGGGACACATCGCAGCTAGGGAGCCGCGGTGAACGCCAGTGCCACACCTGGGACCCAGTGAACTCGGCCTGTTCTGGGGTTAACAGGAGCCACCCACCCCTCATGGAGTGCTGAGAACCAGCTCACCCACCTCTCTGTCCATCTGACTATTTTCAGTCCTTTGTAGGGCTGTGTTTTTATTACTCTAACAAATGCTCCAATTTACAGAAAATCATAACTCAAATCCATCTGGACCTTGGCCCATTTCTCACAAGGAAAATTAATGGCAAACAGGCCTCCCGACCACGATTGTGCAAGGCTTGAGGAATGACCTCGCAGGGGAGCGCGGCCGAGCTTCGCGCTTGCAGCGCAGCCGAGGAATTTACTTACAGATCCTGCCATAAATGCTCTTTAAAATAATGTCAAGTGGCCTAAGTGCTGGTGCAGAATGAATTTACTCCAACTAGAAAACGGCCAGTGGGTTGAAACCATACAGATCTAAGCTTGGGGAAAGAGCCATCGACAGCCAGTGTATTGGTGGGATCTGGTGGGGTGGGTGTGTGTGTGTGTGTGTGTGTGTGTGTGTGTGTGTGTGTGTGTTTCAGTGCACACACAAAATAAGATTCTAAACATAAGACCCATGAGAAAGCTGCCTTTAGTTCGCTGAGAAAAGTAAATAACTTGGGGAAGATCAACCCTATCTGGAGCTGGTGTGACGGGTGGCTGGGGACGGGATGAGTCAGGAAGTGCTGGGTCCGGGCAAGCAGGCAGAATCTATTAAGAAATCCATTCATTTCTCTGGGTTACTGGCAAACGTACCCAAGGAAAAAAAAAACAAAACAGACAATTGTCACATTATTTTGTTCTCCTCACAGATTTTCTGCAAGTTAATCCTGGACCAAGAAGCCGATGGCCTCCGCCCCCCTCCCCCAGGATGGGGCTACACCAGTGATGAGAGCGGTGGGTTCTGGAACGTTCCAAAGGGCACATGGACGGACCGGGGTGCTCTCCTTCTGGGAGGTTTCTGAGCGTGGTGAAGTAATGCATCATTGTAGCCCAACATACTTGTTAGCTATTTTCCTTTCCTGAATTAAAAAATTGAATTATGTACTCAGCCTAGTTACTGAACCTGCAAAGTTTATTAAAGCTTATCGACCGTGTGTACGCACGTCAGGGCTGAGCTGCCGTGGCCGCTCTCGGGCTGGAACATTGAATTAGGAGGCAGAGCCGGGCCGCGCGCGGGGGACTCCAGCAGTGCTACAGGTAGCAGAAGTCTCCTCCAATTAGACATAATCATCACTCACAGTCAATAATTGTGCTAAAGGCTGCTTTCAAATCTGTGAGGATTCGCATTTAATGTACTGATTCAGCTTGTCGGAGCCAAATTCGCTGTGCACTGAAACCAAAGCCATTCCGTTCTTGCCTACGGCCCTTCTGGCAGCTCGTCTGCTGCTCGCTGTAAGGACGACGAGATACAATTTAATCTGAGACATCTGTGCACAGACAGGACCTTCTCCTTAACCGAGGAGACGGAGATGGCTAAGCTCTGGTTTTATGTGAAGAGCCAGGCCTTATCTCACCGCTGAAAAATAAAGCATTTAAGATAGAGTAAAAAGCCAAATAAAAAAAGATGTTTTTCCCCCTTGGGTTTATGAATGCGCACTGCCGCTCCTCACAGCTTCCCTGCTCCGACGGCAGAAAACACTTGAGCTGTGATCCCAGGATTAACCATTTAAGGATATTACGCTTATCACTGGCTGCAGCTGACGGAGGAGATCTTTATTAAATATGAAAGGGAAATAGTTCATTCTTTGTGAGTTTGCAGAAATATTGAAATGCCTTTATGCACGGGTCTGGCCTTGCCGTGGTCCCGGAAAACGGCTATAATAGTCATTGTCCATCTCACTCCTCTTCCAACGGGTCGCGCCCTTTACAGCATCTGAAAGACGAGACTGTCCTGTGTTTATCGTGCAGCATTGTCCACGGTACTGAGGCTGTCCAAACAGCTGATGCGCAATCCGCTCATCCGCCAGTTGCTAAAATGACAGACAGTTGGTTCCCGAGTCTATGAAAATATGCAGTTACTCCAAAGAGGCCCTATTGTGGAATTGCCACTCTTGTTAGTGCATGAAGCACTGTTTGTTTTGTTTTCAAGAATGATGTGATCATAGAAACACTTAAAATCACACACACAATGGCACAATTTGTGTGGCTTTGGAACTCTGTCTACTATTTTTATAAAAGGAAATTTGGACAGATTTTTAAAATTTATGTCATCCTAGAAATAAAAAGTCTGAAAGACAAAGCAAGCAGCAGGCTACTCCGTAGACAAGCCAGTGTCCCTGGGCTGGAATAGCAGTGTGCTCTGTGCCTGGACGGTCCTGGTCCAAGGACATGGCGCTGGCTCGGGCACCTGTAGCTGGAAGGGCTCTGGGACGCACAGGGAGAGGCAGACACTCGGTTTTCTGCTTTTCAGGCAGCATCTACACCATCCAGAGTCAAAGGAAACCTTTTCTAGTTCACGTGATCTAGGGCAAGACCCTGGCGGATGATTCCCATTTGCCATTATGAAGCTTGAATTCCCGTTTCACCCAGCAGGGCACCACTGTGGATGAGCAAAGATAAGCTGAGCAACAAATCCTCCTGCTGACGGCAGGAGAGACCAAGCTTCCGTGAGAGAACCGTGGGGGGTCCAGAGGAAAGCAGGCAAATAGGGGACTTGGGAAGGAGGTTGCATGATGGGTCCAGGATCTTCTGGAACCAGCCCACTGTTATCAGTAGTGGACGTTACGATTCTAACGCTACCCCACCATGTTCCAGCTGACACTTCCACAGTAACTTCCATGCCTCGTCTCGTTGAGTGTTCCTGACAACGTGTAAATGGTGACAGTCATTGTCCCCACTTCACAGAAGGATAAACTGAGGCTTCCACAGGTCAGATGGTGTCCTCCAGGTGATACGTGGGTGCAGGACTGTATTCAAACTAGGGAGTTCCGTGCACAGGACGGTGGGATGGAATGGAGCAGGTTTAAGAAACTCCAAATCCTCTCCTAACGGTCTTGGCAAAAATACAAAAAATGACAAACAGTGGCCCTCGGCGCTGGTGTCCAGACCCTGGTGCAGCTGTGTCCAAGGTTCAAGTGTGGAAATGCCTCCCTGTGGTCAATAGAACTCACCATCCTTTGACTGGCCACCTAACACACAAAACACACTTGCACACACACATGCACACACATGTACATATCCACACACACTACACCATGTTCATACTACATGCGTACCACACAGTGCTCCCACTATACACACATACATAAAAGCACACCACACACTGCTTGCCTTCTCTGGGCACCCACAACCTCTAGCTATATCCCAAACAAGTCCCCATCCTGTCCCCCAGGAGGGCACTGCTTTGCACTCACTCCCCCCAGCACATGAAGAACTTGGCTGTCCAGGCCTGACCCCTCTTTCCTGGATGCTACCCTCCTGGCCGCAGTGGTGCCCTACCCCACACTGCCTTTGCTGCTTTGTCACCAAAGGCCGGCACCCTCCAACTGCTTGTGTGCAATTCCTATGACAAGGGGCGTCTACCCTCCTGAGACAGATGGTCCTGCATCTGAGCAACCCTCTCCTCCGGCTCACATCTCATGCCAAGCCTTCGTTCTGCCCCCAGCTCCGCAGTGGCCAGAACCAGAAGTGAGAGCTGGCGGATCTGAGGTTCCCAGAAAGTGTGATTTATACCCAGCCAGTCACGGCCCTGTCACTTACGGGTTTCTGGACTACTGATTTTTATTGCAGGGCTCATTTTGGTCTTTAGTTGCTCATTTTAAGAGCCAGTGACAGTAGTTACAAGGCAGCTCATGGAAAGGATCACTCCAACTTCATTACTAACTTCATTTTTCTTAATATGGGTTTTATTAATCCAGCAATAACGTGCAATCTTCAGACAATTTACTGAGCCGTTAATGAGCAGCTGGGGAAGCTGTGTTCTCTCAAGTAAAGCTAGTGGCCCCGAACACTTCATCCAGCCCAGGATCTTGAACAGCCAGCACACTGAACGATCCCCACAAACAAGCAGGACGTGTTTCACAATCGTGGCCCTTTGCGTTTTCTGCATTTCTGACGAATGAAATCATGCTCATTTAGAAGCAAGACAGAAGCAGACTCATAGAAGAGCCTGAAAACGTTTGGTTTTTTTTTCACTAGTCACAACCATCCCTCCACGTCCTATAACCGAGATGTAATTTTCTTTCTAAATATATGAAAGAAAGAGAAATGCAGAGTCAAAAACATGTGCATGTATACCTCCAGGTACTTACACAGGGGCGCATAGATACAGACACTCCCACAGCTTACTAAGGGCTGGGCTGAGAGCTTAGGCCTGAAGGTTAAAACAGATCTCTGTGTTAGAACGGACGACCCCCAATTTCCAGCAATGTCTGAACGGCACGGTGGATGCTGATGATGATGGCGAAAGCTACCGGCAAATGGATCTTAGAAAAGGAGGCGAAGCCACTGGGCCATAAGAGCGAAGCTGTCCACAACTCCTCATCAACCTGTTACTCCTGCAAGGACACCTGTGAATGAGCAGAACCACGAGAACAGTCAGAACACAGTATATCATACTTTAAATCTCACACACTTTACTAGCGTTTCCTACCAGGCACTCAACTTTTACAAGAAAATCTATTTTCCTTGTGGACTCTGCGAAGTGATGAGTAGATTTGTGTCCTCGTGACAGAAATAAAGCTTGGGGCGGCCTGTGCCCTGATGATCACTCTGAGCAGATTGGTTCCGGTCTGCACTGGGCCATTTGATGCCAAAACAACCAAACCAGCTGTGAGACATTATGTCACCTGGATCTGTTCTCACCCTGGCAGGTGCTTGTGTGTCGGTGGAAAGAGCTTGGGAGTCAGCCCTCC
The DNA here is from genome assembly GCA_030848825.1 of Tadarida brasiliensis. NCBI lineage: Eukaryota > Metazoa > Chordata > Mammalia > Chiroptera > Molossidae > Tadarida > Tadarida brasiliensis. The sequence continues at coordinate 35,164,614 of CM061258.1, forward strand.
AAGGCTGAAGGCCACCCCGGCACCGAGGGCCCGCAGGCACCCTGCATGGTGTGTGCCGGCCCCCCAAAGGCAAAGCGTCAGGGATGCTGCCGTCCTCTCAGAGGGGGAGCCCTCGGGCCATGACAGTCAACCAGTAAACGTCAGTCCCCACCCTAGAACTAAACTCGTCTAAAACCAGTCTGTCTACCCAAAGGAGACAGCTTACCCCAAAAGGCAGAAGTTTGGAAAATGGTGCCATGAAAATCCGACCCTCTCGTGTGTCACTGAAGAAACACAGCCCACAGATCTGCAGTCGTGGGCACATCACCCACACAGAGCCGGTGCAGTCAGAATGAAAACAAACGTAAGAGTGTCTGATGCCTGGTCTGCTGCCTGCCCAGTGCTCCACTTCCACAGAGAAGCTGCAGGAACCTGATTTACTCTCAAAACGAGCAGCGAGCACTTCGGGGCCAGCTGGCCCACCGTGGTGGCCACCTTCAAGCCTGGCCGTGTCTTCCCCCGGCCAGAGAGCAGGCCAGCCCGTGTTCCTCAAAATGTATTAGGTTTGTCCCCAGTGGAGATTTCCTGCTCAGGAAGGAAAAGAGCATCAATCTCCCCTAAAGAGAGAAGATTTCCACTGGTCCAAAGTCATGTTTGCAGGAGCTCTGGGTCCAGGACATACACATTGTACACATGTGATAAATTTGGGGGACATATCAATCAATTAATTCATGGAAGGGTAGATCGATTTTTTAAATGCTATTGAGCCCCACACAACTCTCTTTCTACTTGGAAGAGTATGAGGACTGGCCCTGTGGCACCCACTGGGTGCCGGGGTGGGTGGTGGCTTCAGTGACTGCAGGGTGACAGAGCACAGATCCTTTGGGGTTTCGGGGCGACCAACCGGCAGTGTGATTGCCTCTGTCATCTGGGTGTTTGTCTTATCAACGGAGCAAATATCACATTTGCTTTATTTCCATGCATTTTGTTTCAGATCTCTGTTTTAAAGAGTAATTTCTTTATTAAGAGTTTACTTCACTTTTTTCTATGGGAGCCCTCCTGTGGCGGAAACAGTCCTTGGAAGGTGGAAGGCCTGGGCTGCACTCGGGAGGCCTGCTTGCTATTTCACGCGGGAGAGGCTGAGATGATTTCTTTGGATACGGTCTTCGATTGTTTTTTTCCCTATCAGCATCAAAGCTTAAATAGTAGTTGAGTCCAGTGTCGTTGTGGTTGAATGTGCTGACCTGGTGTTCCGAAGTATTTCGAATATGGTGGGATGAAGGCAGCTTTTCAGGCAGCCTGTCGCCGGTGGACGGTTGGCTCTCTGTTTAGCTCTCCAGGAAGAAAAATGCTACTTTATTTTTTCAGGAATCAAGAATTTGCACCATCCACTGGGTAAATTTAAGCTTTGGGGGCTAACGCTGGTTCCTGAGCTGGGAACGTGCGTGGACACAGAGCTCGTGGAACCAGTGCACGTTTAGAGGTAGGCAGTGTCCGTGGCACCACACGTGTCTGCCTCGTTCGGAAAGCCCCCTCGCCTGACCGTCGTCTGCGCATGTGACACGTGTTTCTCCTTTTATGCTTTAGGACATTAACTTCATCCAGAATGTGACTGATAATTTTGAGGATCACAGTAATTTTTCCATAAGAGGACATCTCAGGTTTAGTTTGTAGAAGATTTTGACAAGAAGGGTTTGCAGTGGTTAATGAAAGAAGGAAATGAGATGATAATGAGACACACGTGGACATTTCGCAATCAGAGTCACGGAACAGGAAGCCATTAAAAGACGGAAAGCCGTGCTCACCAACATACCCCAAGAAAAATGCTTTAATTAAGGAAATGCATATGAATATTTTATTTAAGTCCTCTAATTGCTACAAAACATTGAAAATTACCATCCAAATGAGTAATTTGTTAAGAATAGTGACATCCATTCATATTTATGAAGTGACTAAATGTAGTTTTTCCAACCCAGGAAAAATGAATGGCTGGAAGAATGTTGACAAAGAAAAACGTCACCGTTCACGGCCCAGATGAAAAGCCGGATGCAGAACCACACTGAGGGGTCAGGGATATCAGTGTAGAAAGATTAAGCCTCGTCCTGGGCTATGTCATTAGCGGCACTACAGTTGCACAGCTAATTTCCATGATCCCCATATCAGCACCCATTCCATAACCCAGCCCTGAGAGCTGAGAGCACCGACCTTTGGGTTAACTCTAATTGGAGCCTTCTCTAATTAGGGAAAGTATCAGCTGACTTTAATATGCAACAAGATCATTATCATTAGGTCAGTGCTAACTAATTGATGTTTGTGTAGCATAGGATTGTGGATTGCAATACACTAGGCTGACCTGGGAAACCAGATTGCGTCATTTGGGGTGTTGCTGCTTGCAGTAGCAGGGCTTATCTACAGGACTACTGTGGTTTAAGAACCAGCAATGATGAGAGCTGGGATTTTGTAAAGCCAACGTCTGGCATCTGCCATTAGGTAACACTAGATGAGCAACCAGATCTGAGAGACACACGCCCATGCTATGAAACACTTGTGTTTTCAGAAAGCTCTCTGGGGTGATAACGCTGTTCAGCGTGTGTTTTGTTTTGATTCTTCAGCACATTTTTGCATGGCAGGTAGCTATGCAATCACTGTTTCAAATCTGAAATTGTCAAATAAAAATGGTTAACTGTGCTCTCTCAGTGGAGGTCAAATTTCCAGCTTGTCATTTATCAGCGTTGGCGTGCAAGTTGAGTCTCTTTCTTTGACATTCAGGGTGGAAACCTGTGGAGTTTGTAAAAGAGGGAAAAAGGTAGGTTGGACCAGAATTACCTTGACACTCCTCTGACTGGAAGAGGAGAAAGCCATGTGTGGGCATGGGAACGAGGGACAGTTATTGATTTGGCAGTGACATCATCATGGCAGTTACAAAAAAGAAACAACTGACATTTAGTTGTGCAATTTTAAGGAGAGAGTTTTGACATGACTAGTCATTATTCACTGTTGAATTTCCTGCTCTGTTGATCCATCTGTGGTTCCTCCATCTCCCAAACACTTGGAAACATATTTCAATAAGTTGTTTATTCAATACATATTAAGTGGGAGCATACTATAAATGGGCTACAGAAGCACACGGGAGATGAGACGAACACTGCAGTGTCCTCACAGAACCTCAGTCTGAAGGAGACGACAGATATTGCACAAGCCACACGATGGAATGCAATGATATTAGGGTCCAGGAAATTCTGGAGCCAGTGAGCACCGGGAATGTGAGGATCTACCCTCGTGGAGAAAGTAGGGGGAGGTCTCCCTGAGGAGCAGATATTTGAACTGAAATCTGAAGAGTTGTGGGGAGCCAGAGGAAAGAGAGTGAATGGTCAATGTGAGGTGGGGTGCTCCAGGGGGAGCCTCCATTCACTCGCTCAACTCTGATCATTCCCCAAAGCTTTAGACTTAAAAACCCTGATCTTCCTTGACACCTCCAGTGGGTTCCTAGTGGCAGCTCAGAACTTCCCAGGAGAGGCCCACCGTTCTGCTGATGCGTAAGCAATAACACTTGGGATCATCCTTTCCACTCCTCCCAAATCCAATCCGTCAGCAAGTCCTGTATGATCTTCCTCCGACACGTGTCACACCCCGTCTCTTTCCTTCTGTGTGCCTCTATCCCTGCCCACACCGTGCCCCTCTCGTCTGGGCTGCTATGCGTGCATCCTATTAGTCTCCATCGCCCATACCAAAGCAGCCACAATCATCTTTTAAAATGTCAATCAGTTCATATGACATCTCAGATTATAATGTCTCATAGACCTCTACACACCTTTTGGAATGACTAAAATCCCCAATACTGACAGCCCTGGATGCTGTAGAAATGTAGAGCAACAGGAACTCCCACCAGTGCTGGGGAAATGCAGAATGGTGCAGCCACAATGGGGGACAGTTTGGTGTGTTTTCCTAAAAAACTAAATGGACTCTCACCGTACAATGCAGCGATCACACTCCTTGCCATTTGCCCAAATCCGTTGGAAAGGTACGGCCATGCTGAAACCTGTGCGTGGGTATTTGTAGCACCTTTATCTACAATCGCCACAGCTGTGGAAGGATGAGATGTCCTGCAAAGATGAATAGATAAACAAACTGTGGTACATCCATAAAATGGAATACTATTCAGTGATTTTTTAAAAAAGAGCTATGAAACTATAAAAAGACATGAAGGAATCTTAAACTCATCGCTAGGTGGAAGAAGTCCATCTGAAAAGGCTACATACCGTATGATTCCATCTGCATGACCCTCTGGAAAAGGCAAAACAGTAGAGAGATCAGTGGTGGCCAGAGGCTGGGGAAAGGAGGGACGGTGCATAGGTGGAGCACGGGGGATTTCTGGGGTATTTTTAGGGCATTAGGAATGATTCTGCATGATACTATAATGATAGATACATGTCACTGCACATTTTCCAAACCCATGGACTGTGCAACAACACGGGATGAACACTAATGTAAACGATGGAATTTAGTTAATAATGTATTAATATTGGTTCATCAATATAATAAATGTACCACACCAAGACAAGATGTTAGTTAGAGGGGAACTGTGTGTGTGTGTGTGTGTGTGTGTGCGTGTGTGTGTGTGCATGTGGGTAAAGGAAAATGTGAGAGCTTAGGTCAAGGCTGGTTCTCAGGGAGCCCATCGAAGTTCAAAGTCGACTTGGACCTGAGGCAGCACTGACGGAGGGCCTCACGGGGCACTGACCTCAGGGGACTGATGTCTAGAGGCAGGTGCTTCCAGAGCGGGAGACCTCTGCTGGCAGGGAGCGCCCAGGTGTGGCCACCGCTCTGTCCCATGGCTTTCCCAGCTGTTCTGTGGGTGCAGCCCACCCGTCTTCACAGAGGACAGAGGTCAGCGCTCAGGCTTCAGGAGATCACCTAGGTTCACACCACAAGAAAGAAATTGTCAAGTGTGTACGCTGGTTTGACGGGTTCTCCAACCCATTTAAACATTTATAGTTTTTTAAGTAAAATAAAAAGATATCTTAAGGCTGGTGGATCTGCTCACAGAGGGAACAGATCGTTCTCCCCCAGGTGAAATCATGTCACTAGGCCACAGAGTGCGGCCGGTCCCTGGTGCCAGCTTGTGCTCCTTTGGCCCCAGTCTCTCGAAGCTGAGAGACGGAGAGAAAACACTCTGAAACCGTGGAAATAGGGACTATAGACAAAGAGACAACTGTCTTAAGATATGAGTCACCCATTAGTAGAGAGACTCACCAGGGCAGCTGGTAAAACGTTTTCCAGCAACAATGTAAAAGCAGGTTTGCAGTTTGTGTGTGAAATGGGGGTGGACAGAGGGAGACAGACTGAGAGTCAGTGAGAGATGCTGAGAGGAGAGAGGTTGACAGAGACCGAGAGAGAAGGGGAGAGAGAGAGGCAGGGCGGGGGAGCAGGGCGGGGCAGCAGGGCAGAGGTAACCCCGGCTCCCGGGGCTCCTCCAATCTTGCCCTTTGTCAGCGGAAACACCTGACAGCTTGTGTAGTGCAGCAAATATGCGTGGGTTTGTGTTCAGATGACGTCGCCCTCTCTGACCGATTCCCAACACAGGAAACAGAGCCTCCCCTGCAGGACCCTGAGGCGGACGCCCTGTGTGAGGGACACTGGAGGGCACCGGGCCTCGGCAGGGGCCTGGGGGACCCTGGGTCATTGTCAGGAGAGTTCATTTTTCTCAGGAACCCCCACACTCCTGAGATAGGCCATCTCATGGTCAGCTCAGGCCATAGGACTTTCACAACACAGGGCACCGAAAGCAGCTGTTGGTGCAAACACTCTTGCTGGCTGCCTGTTGATGCTTGCCCTTCCCATGAGGAAACATTACTAAATCCGTGCGAAGGTGCACGGCATGAAGGGCCCGATTGTTCTCCAGCCCGCCAACAGCACGCGCATTGTCTGCGAGCGTGCGTGGGCCTGGCCGCGCTCACACACTGCCGGGGCCATCTAACCATCAACCGAACGCTGGCAGTGAGTCACCGAAGCCACGGAGGCCTCTCGTCCCAGCCAGTTTTGTTAAGATCTGTACTGGGCACTCCCCCTTATTAAGATCGAACTCCTTTATTTTGGGGGGCGGTAATTGTTACACATGCTTACAAGTGATTTACTGTTGTTGATGGCAAGGCACCCTTGGAAAGTTTGCCAAAGGGCGTTGGCCGCTTAGATACGAACATAAAGATGATAAACGAGGCTCTCTCCCCACCAAGTTGTTCCCAGCGTTGATCAGTCCCCCCTGGTTTCGTTCTGTGCAGAGGAGGAGGTGCGCATCGCCCCGAGTGATCCGTGCATTCCTGTCTGGTGAGCAGGCGCTCGAGGTGTTCTTAGACAGGTACTTGATGCCAGGCAGTAATCTGGGGGCAATTTACAAAGACCTGGGCTCACATTTCAAAGAGCAGTGCAGACACCCACGCCCAGCATGCTTTGCATTGCTGTGTTTGTGGGACAGACAATTCAGCATTTTCTCCTCTTAATGAGTGTCTCCCATTTTTAGCTTACTGTCCCGGGCAAATGAAGCAGCAGCTATTGCCTTGACGGGATCACGCTTCTCTTTTCTTTAGTGATCAGCTTCCTCCCCGCTTACAGACTGGACAGCTCGCCATCGGCTCGACACAACAGGACGGTGTACCAGGTCTCCAGAGGTTGCAGCAGCCTTACGTGAACAAGGTTGGAACCCTCAAAGAAAACACAGCTCCCTGCGGCAGAATTGCCCAATGACTTACTTACAGAAAAAGCCTTTCAACCCAACACGAGGCTTTGAGGCAAACAGAAGCTGAACATGAGCTAATGATACCCTGTTTGCTTATCTAATGATATTAATAAGTCGTTCCTTTCTATTTACTCTAAATATGATTGCTTAAGTCTGTTCTGCCTGCCCTGCAGGGTGACTCAAAGCAGAGCTGAACCGCTTAAACCTGGGAGAGGTTGTAGGACAGACTTGAATTTTATATTTGGAAGTCAGTGTTGGTCTCTCCTCCCAGCCCACTGGTTCCATGTGTAGGGAGACAGACCCAGTGATGTTCAGCCTGTACTCTAGGGCCAGCCAGTGACTCAGCGGCAGAACCAAGGACCCGTGACTGCAAGCGGGTGGCAAGCGCTGTTTCCCTTCTTTTCAGTGACGGGAAGAGCCTCCTTAGATGTGGCGTGCTGATGACTTTCTTTTCCAGTTTCATGTCATTTCCATACCCATCCCTTTGCCTCCTGGAGACAGGTGGGCTTCTTCGTCTGCATCTGCCAGGGAGGAAGCTGGGGGCGGGGGGAGTGGCTCATGGGAGGTCTGTCATCTAGGGCGAAGGGTCCGTTCTCAGATCCAGGTCTCAGCACACACCTGAGGAGGTTACCCTGCTTCTAAGGAGCTGCCATTTCCATTTTAATAGGATATCTGGGGTTTGTTTGTATCAGGTGTGGTAAGACATACAGACACAATGCCTGCCACGAGGAAGATGGTTTTCTGCCCAAGGAGCCCTGCAAACAGAAGGTACAGTGAGGCCACACAGCAAATCACCAGGTGGATCAGGAGTCAGAGGGAGTGAGGGGGGACGTGGGCAAGACCCTCGACTGTGTTCCCATGGGAGGGCGCAGAGGAGGCAGGGCCAGCAGGCTGAGAATTGGCTAGTGCAGTGATTTCAGGGGCTATGGGGCACAGGGTTGACCTGCTTGCCTGGTAGTTGCCCTGGGATGGTTAGGGCAGTGGGATATTAGCTCTGGACAAGGGTGGCTGGGGTGGGAGCTGTGGATAGTTGGTTCGCATGTGTTTCAACCTCAGCTGGTGCGTTAGGAGTTCCCATTTGAAGACAGCAGAGTTTCAACCTCCGCTTTGCTTTTATCCGCAAGGTCCTGGCCCCCGGTGCCTGGGCCACGAGGCTGCCATGGCCGTTCTCGTTCTCGTCTGGATCTGGAGCTTCTGAGCACTGGTCACGGGGGGGAGTCAGCCATCGGGGGGACGATGGGTGGCACAGCCGGCGTGAGGCCCTCAAAGCTGGAGCAGGTCAATGGAACTGCAAACAGGTATTCAGACACGGACAAAAGGAGGAACAAATGAGACAAGACCTGGGAAAGCAAGGTGTGGAGAAAAGAGCGCATGAAAGCCCATATCTAAGCGGTGAAAAGCCATTTCTTTTCTAAACAGAATCTTTCTGACCCACTTGCATTGTCACAAAGTGCCCACAGTGTGAACCAGAGCTAGAAAAGAGAACTCAGATAGGCAGGCATCCTGCTGGCCTCGTTGCCCCACGCAGGCGAGCGCGGGTGGGAGACGCAGGCGTGAAGACCCAGTGGGCAGAGGGCTGTCCGGGCCCCGCCCTGGAACTCAGGGCAAACGCCTCCCAGAGAAATTGCAGAAGTCCAGAAGTCCGTTTCTTCCTGAGGGACTTCCGGGACCCCTTGTCCTCCTCTGTTTCTCTCTTCTAGAATGAAGAAGGCCTATTTTTCTAGAAGCTACCACAGACCAGCGATCACCAAGGACGGGAGCTATGCTAAGTTCTCATCATTTCCAGACTTGTAAAGGGAAGTAGAAGAGAATTTTGTCCCGCACAGCAGGCCCGGAGTACTCACCCGAGCTCGTTTACTGTTGCTGCAAAACGAACCACCCCAGGTTTACAGCCTGAAGTGACCCCATTTATCAGCTCACAGGTCCCATGGGTTGGGCTCCGGGCACAGCTGAACCCGTCCTCTGCTTGGCCTCGCCACCCAGAAACCCAGGTGTCAGGGGCTATATTCTCACCCGGAGCTCAGCCAGGGAAGACCTCCCTCCTCGTTCCTCAGGCGCTCGTGTTGGTAAGAGTGGGGTCCTCACCTCCAGCACCACCTTCCCCATCAACAGTTCAGATGAGTCTGTTTGCGTCTCCCCGGCCGGCGGGAGAGGGTCCCTCTCCCTAGGAGGACCCAGCTCCCCTCCCAGGGATTTGTCTGATTGGGTCAGGCACATCAAGGATACTTCCCCTTTTAATGAACTCAAAAACCAATGAATTTGGAACCTTAATTATAAATGCGAAATCCCTTCATTTTGGCCGTGTGTTCTAGGCTGAATCGTGCCCTTTCAAATTTTATTTGCTGACGTCTTAACCCCCAGTAGCTCAGATTGCGACCATGTTTAGAGATGTCTTAAAAGGGGTGATTAAAGGAAACTGAGTCAAATGGGTGAGCCCTAGTTCAACATGACTGGCGTCCTTCTAAGAAGAGAAAACGAAGACACCTTGAGGCACAGAGGAAAGGCCACGAGAAAAGACATAGGGAGAAGACAGCCACCTACACATCAGGGAGAGAGACCTCGGGAGAAACCAGCCCATGACACCCTGACCCAGCCTTCAGAACTGTGAGGAAGTGAACGTCTTGTTGAAGTCGCCCAGTCTGTGGCCCTTTGCTGTGGCAGCCTGAGCAAATTAATGTCTGATATAAAGTGACTTAGTCTAGGGAGTGAATCCCCCCATGCTGGCTCTGACTGCACTCCAGGGGAGCGGAGTGTTCGGGGCACAGACAGCAGGAAGCACAAATCTCAGGGCCCACTTTGGAGCCCCCCGCCTCACTGTCCATGTGCCCTGGGCTGTGACACTTGACCACACCCAACCCGAGTCTTTGAAGTGTCGATCCTTGTTGACCAAAAACTTCTCTTCGTTCCCTCTTCCAGCTCTGTGGAAACTTGGCCCTCAGCTTCTTGTCCTTGGATGACGCACAGATGTATGTCATGGTCACTGCAACCAATCAGTAAAGGCCGAGATGCCAAGACAATTCTAAAGTGCGTCCAGGTGTTGGAAACAAATACTTCTGGTGAGGACAGGGGTGGAACAATGGCGTTCACTTCTTGGAGAGCAAAGCCCAGTGTCTGCGGGGTTCTACAGGTTGCAAAATTAAGGTGCACACTGATTAAGCAACACTTGGCAAGGCGATGTAGTCAAGTGGGAGACTAGAAGAGAGAAGATAAAAGTTCCACAGCAGGGTGGCCCACACCCTGGAGCAGCAGGCGGCCGCTGTCCCCAGCCTGCATCAGCTCGATGAGCATGCCAAGGGGCAGCGATACGGTGCAGAGCACGGTGCCCCTCCCAGCATGTGCACCAGCAAGAGAGACTCTCCGCACACGTCAGAAAGTACGGGATATCCATACACACGGCTCCAACCACAGCACTCAAGGACACCTTCTGTGATGACCAGACATCCCTGAAGGGCCAGTAACCACATAAATGCCAGAGGCTGTGTCTGTGGACCTGTGGATCATTGTAGCAATGACGGGGAGAAAGACTCTCCTGGAGAAATGATGAGGACTAGCTCCTCTGCTACTCTTCCTGGCACCACAGGGACCCTGGGATGCCCCAAATCACATGGCTGCATGGGTGGCTATGCGGTGATATGTGTCAGAGGAAAGAGTTGCCCTTGCTCAGTCGTTGTCTAGACACGAACACCAGTGCTCCCTGTGGCTCATTCGCATTCTGGCATCTACTACAAGGCCCCTATGCGGCCAATCGCGTCTAAGGCCCAAGGTCAAGGGCTTTCCAAGTAAAGCCCTTTCTGGTCCCTAGGGTGATGGCTTTGCACTATCAGCATCCAGATAGCAACCTCTAAGAGGACACGCTGGCCAACAGAGAGTCAGCGTGGGCCCTCAAAATGAACTGGGGTGGGGAGCAGGCGCTGTGTACGTGGAGAGCTCACCTGTGAGAGTGGGCAGATCTCTGGACGGCCAGCTCCACGCCTGGGTCCTGTGGCCGCAGCCAGCCAAGCAGGCTCCGGCCAGCAGCCTCCTGCCAGCAGAGCTGACGCGAGCAGGTCAATGTCTGGCCCGGCCCTCGGACACTCTGGAGGCTCCGGGACCATCTAAGGCAGCACCGTCCTCCATGGAAATCCAAGGCTCAATGCAGACCGGTGAGTTACGCTGCTGTGGGACCTCCTTCGGAGTGTCCTGATGACCGTGATTACAAAAACGCCTCTGGTCCCGTGCCACATAAATACATGGCACCAGCTGGTGGGGGAGATAAGCGTGAAGATTTATCTCCACGTGTGGGTAAAGCGCACCCACTGGCACTTGTGCAGTGTTCTCAGACACCAGGGAGACAGCAGCTCTGCAAGTAGATCCTATCCTCCTCCCGCCACAGAGCACGGGCCGTCGGGCCGGCATGTCCCTAGTCCTCCCGCCTGGAGATGGGCAGGGCCAGGTCCTGGCACACTCAGGCTCAGAGGGGGCTGGGGACAGCAGTTTCCTTACTAGAACCCAGGATGACCTTCCATGCTCCGGCCACCAGACACATCTCCCCAGAGCACTGCTTTCCTGGAGGAAGCCCCCAGAGAGGCCTTCAGCGGGGCCCAGCAAGCGTTTCAGACGACCCGACCCCCTTCAGTCTCCACCTGGATTCTTTCCCACTGGAACCTCCGCCCGACCCTCTCAATGCCCTGTGTGTGTTCCCAACCCCGGCCTGAGCTCATCCTTCCCCTGCTTGAAGAACCCACTCCCTCACTCCCGTCCCCCCAAGTCCTGGCTCTGTGTCCAGCTCCTCGAGACCTCCATCCCGCTTCTTCTGCCTGTGGGTCCCCTACACGGGGAGCACGCCCCTCCGTTGTGTCTCCGCGGGTACTGCCTTGACTTATTTCAGCGATTCAGTTGCTTACGTCTTATCTGATCGAAAGCAGAAATACCCACTTGTGTTATAAACTGTGTATAATATACCCTGTGCCAACTTCACTTACATTCCCTGACGATACTTGAAGTATTTCTAACCACAGTGGGTGGTGAATACATACAGAATCAGTGCAGTTTTGATAAGACTCAAAAATCTGTCACCCTGTTGGTTGGCTCCATGTCCTGACAGGACCCTGAGCCCCAAAGAAAGTACTAGATTCCACCGCTGGCAGTGAAATTAGTAGGAGGCAGCCTTCAGAGACTTAAGTATTTTAGCAGAGTCCCAAATAGTCCAGACTAGTTCCCCCTGATGGGGGCCCCTTGGAAGGTCAGAGATTGCATTCACTATAAATTATTTCTAACAGATACACAGGTACGTGCCAGAAACAGGTGATGGGATAAGGCATTACTACTGAAACACTACTTCACATAGGAACTTCCTCCTGGCTGTTTTTCAGACGTTTTCCATCCTATTTCTTTCTCTCTCACACGGTGCCCTTTGCTGAGGCATAATAGACACGGCCCAAGAGCTGGCATGGCTTCTTAAAATAGCACCCCAAAAGGTCATGAATGGTTCACCCTGACCTAACCTGGACAGTGCTCATTTATGCTTCTACCTGCCCCTCTGTGCCAGCTGCTCCCTGTCGGAGCAGAGCCCATGAACAGAGGGCCACGTCATTCCCTGCGTGCTGGCAGAGCTGGGGATGGCTCTGCCTGTACGACCAGGTCTCGTGTGGAAGCTGCAGGGCACTGCATGCCCCGCCATGACACGCTGCCCACCTTGGTCAGACCCCACTTTCTTTGGGGGCTCCACAAGACTTCCTGAAATGTCTCGTGCCCCTTCTCTCCATGCACCGGGAATGTCCACGAGACTCCCACTTAACTCTGACTTCTAAAAACAAGGTATGGGGTAGAAAGATCAGAGTGTGTGGGGAGAGTTAAGTTTAAATCTCTACTTTTCTCTGTGCTCCCTGTGAGAGCTGGAACGTGTTGCATAACCTCTCCGAGCCTCCGTGTCTTACCCACACAATGGAAATATGAACGTCAACCTGATCGTTGGGAAGAGTAAATAAAACAAAGAATGTAAGATAGTGCAAGGCCTGGCCCATGAGGCACTATCTAAACAAATACTTCATAGATCACTCTCTCTTCTCTGATCACTCCAACTTCAAAAAGTTAACCAGTTTTTTGTTTTGTTTTGTTTTCTGTTAAAAACTGCTCCCTTAGTGTTTGATGTCAGCTAATAGCTGAGAGTATAATAATTCAGTTTACAGTGAAAATGACTGATAAATCATATTTCACACACATAACTGTCCAGACTTAGTTGGTCTAAATCCTGCTTCTTTATGCCACCTTGCCATTTGGGTGCATCCACATGGACCAAAGTTCCTCAGATGTGACCAAGATCTCTGTCTTCAGGTCAGATCTGGAGGTCAGTTGAGATCCATGGGTTGAGATCATGAGTTCATGAGGTCTCTCTAAACCTCATCCTTGAAGTATGCTCAGTACACATCATCTAACACTGAAAACCATGTTGGCTGGTAGAGTGTAGTTTTTTAGTCTCGAAGATAATCCCAAGTCTTCATCCAAAATGATTACTCCCTCTCTTAGTTTCTTACCTATTCAATGGGTCTGTCTGCTGCCACCCTTCTCCTAGAAGGTCCTAAAAACTCATCCTGTGCTTGAGACAAACCATAACATTTTGTTTTTTCAAAACCAGCAAGACTGAGGAGTCCCTGTAAGGAGACTTCTGCCCACGGTGGCATCAGAAATGGACTAGGTGGGCATGGTGGTCTCTGTGCAACCCAGTGTCCTGCCCAAGCATGCACCATTGGCTCACCCGCCGTGTGTACTGGAGGAGGTGAGGTGGTCTTGGTGGTCTGTCCTTCCTCCACCCTAGTAGACTGCAAGATAAAGAGCCTGTACCACATTATAGTGTGGCCCCAGAGTGAACATGCTTCATCCAGGGGCTGTTTTCCCCAGTTTCCGGTGTTTTCCAGTGTCCCCATATCCTTCACCAATTCCATTTTCCATCAGGAATCTTTTGGTGCATTCCTGGAGAGCCAAGCTTTCCGTCTATGCCAACTTTCAATGTCATTGTTGTCGCAGTCAGTTCTGGAGACACGTCTCCATTCTGAGCTCTACTCCAAAACTGAGACTGCCCAAGGGAGAGGGTCGAGTCACACAGAAGGACATGACCGTGGAGGTATTTATGGGTTCTGTGTTGCACCAAGAGATCTATGAAATCTGGAGATTACAGCCCTTTCCTGTACCACTTTCTGTTATCTCATTACCTTTTAAAGACAAGACTTAATGAATCAGAAGTCTTCTACTTTGATGAGATAATCGTGGCAATGTCTCCCGCTGTCATCGTCATCATCTCCCATTGGCAACATGTAATACGCTTCCTCAGCAGAACAAAGAGGAGACTGTCATTTCTGCGCAGTAGTCGAACCATCTAGGGGGGAAAGCAGCCTTACCATAAAGAAGGAAAGCTACAGGTCAGGTGGTCCATGACAGTGTCACAATCCTTCCTGTCTGGTGTCCTTCTCCCCAAACCCTACTCCAGATGAAGAAGGTCTGGGTAGTGTCTGTGGGCCTGGGCTGTGGGGGCCACTATTCTAGACAGAATAACGTATGTTCTTTCCCACAATTCACACATCAAGTAATAACGTTAACACATTTGACCCCAAAAGTAATACATCCCAGACCAAAAGACTTTTTTAAAAGAGTTAAATTAAAATAAAGCTAAAAAAAACTCAGCTGCCTAAATTACAGTAAGAATGAGCTCAGTCTATGGTGACCCAGAGTACTGTGGCTATTGTTAGCGATCAAAAGAAAAGAAAATGTTATTTAGCTAAATTTACAATAGGCTATGTGATATGTCACTGAGGAATTAGACCACAGAATATTAACATGCATTATTTATTTTCTGTACATTCCCAGATAGTTTGAATAACTTTCTTTCTACATGAGAAATTGAAAAATATGACAACTGTCCTGTATTAAGGCAGAGATTTTCTTGGCAGGCGACACTGAAGGAAGGCAGCCTTTTTCCCCTGGATTGGAATCGAAATGAAGTCCCAGTTTGCTATTGTTTTTTATCATCTTATTTATTTCTGGGTTCAAAATATTTCTCAGGACAAACAGCACTGAAGATTTCATTATCACAACTGCAGTCACTGTAGCATCGAAGTATAAAGAAATGTCATATTTCTAAAGGGCCAAGTTCAAGGCAAAAAAAAATGCTCGTGAGGATGGAGATGGGGCTTCACTGACTCTACCTGTAGCCCAGCTATTGTTTCCCTTTGTTTCTCCTGCAGAAGCTGCCACAGGTGTCTTCCACCCTCGTTCTGGCCACACCCTCCTTCAGGCAGGAAGGGGCCCCCGTTATCTTAAATATGAGCATTTAAGCCTTAATTGGAGAATTGAAGGAAGAAGGAAGTGCCTTTGCTGACAATCTTTACGATGTGTTCAACCACATTTTAAGCTTAATATTTCCCTTCCTAGAAAAAGCTCCAGGGACACAGCAGCGTTTCCCTGGATCAGTGCTTCCCAACGCTGAAGCGCGTGTTGAGGGCGGCTTCTTCACACAGCTCCGAGTTCTCGCTCTTTCATCCTGGAGGCTCCCAGCAGGGAGAGAGAAGGCAGAGTTCCTGCCACTCACCTGGGAGCCAAGGCTGCGGGGCTGCTGGGCGGGGCCTGGGAAGGAAGACGCCTCACCTGAGGAGGCAAGGCCCTTGCCTGGATGATGGCTCTCCAGCAGGACCAGCATCACGCCCGGTGTGAGTGGGCTCACATCCCCCAGAAGGCATGTTCGAGTCCTAACCCCAGGAGCTGTGAAGGGGACCGTGTATGGAAATTGGGTCTTTGCAGATATAACTGGTTAAGGGGAGATCATGTGGGAACAAGTTGAGCCCTGGTCCAATGACTGGTGTCTTTACAAAGAGAGAACAGAGACAGAGAGGACACGGAGGGACAAGGCCATGTGATGATGGAGCAGAGATGCAGTGACGCAGCTGAATGCCAGGGGCCGGCTCACACGCTGGCACCACCAGAGCCCCCCGCAGAGCCGATCCCCCCTTGGCAGCCTCTGTGCACCAGGAGGGCTCCCGCAGGCGCTGGCGGTGGGCAGCACGCACCGTCAGTTCCTAAATAACGGCTACATATCACGGAAAAACAGACTTCGTGTCCGAGTCCCCAATTCCACATATTGGAACGCACTTGTGTAGAAAACATGGGGTGTGTGTGTGTGTGTGTGTGTGTGTGTGTGTGTGTGTGTTAAAGTGGTGTTTATCCATTTTTTCTCTGCCAGGAAATAATGTTTCTGCTTTTCTCAAATTTATCATCTGTTATTTTCCTCCCACTTTTAAAAAATATGTTTTTATTGATTTTTTAGAGAGAGAGGAAGGGAGAGATAGAAACATCGATCGGCTGCCTCCTGCATACCCCCTCCTGGGGATCGAGCCCACAACTCAGGCATGTGCCCTGACCAGGAATCGAACCGGGGACCTCTCAGTCCATGGGGTGATGCTCAATCCACTGAGCCACACCAGCCAGGCTCCTCCCCCTTTTAAAAGGAAATGAGTGCAGAGTCAGGGCAGCTTCCCGGACACTAACTAGCACCACCAAGGGAGGGAAGGGCGTCCAGTCCATTCTTCAGCGCGGGGATCCTGGTAACGCACCCAGCTCACCCAGACGGCTGCGGCATCATCTGAGGAGGGAACAGAGCCAGGACCTCCGGGCGACCTGGAGCTTCCATCTGCCTGAGTCTCATCTGAGGATTTGCATTTCCTGGACCTCGGAGTGTCTGCACTGCTTGCCACCTCCCTGCCTCTGCAGGCCCTTGAAGGTCCGGGGAGCAGGCAGGGTCCTTTCAGCAGCTTCAGGTCAGCAGGGGTGCTAGCGGGGCAGCCGGGGGTCAGGATGCTCCAGTCGGGCACAGGGGGCAGGGGGCCAGCATGCTGTCCCAGGGGGAGCCTTTCTCAGGTCCATCCATCTTCATTCCTGTAATTAGGTTCTCCCACTCGCAAAGACAGTGTTGCTATGACACACATTGGCAAATGGAGGCAAATTTGAGGTCTGGTCATTAAAGTGGTAGGTCTGTTGTTCCTGGTGGTGTAACTGGTGATCAAGAAGGCAATAAAACACCGGCAGTTAAAGGCCTGCGCATTGAAAGGGGCCTGTCCCCCGGCGGGCAGCCCTGCCAGGCTGTAACTTCACCCTCCCGTGAACCAGAGTTTATAGAAAGGCCTGGTGACATGCCTCTTGTTTAACCTCCAGGAGGAGGCAAGCAAAAAAAAAAGGGGGGGGGGAGATAAAACTAAATGGAATTAATGAGCCTTCACATATTGTCCTGTTTCCTTTGTTATTAAGAAAAAAATTTGGGTGAAACAAAGAAGTGACAGGAGAGTGTCTGGAGCAGAAACCATTAATATCAGGTTGTAAATTCCACAAAACATTAACTTCATTACATGGCAATCACTGCGTAATTGGCAGAGGGAGGTCCCGCCTTCTCGGCACTGACTGGTTGTGCAGGAGTCAGCCCTTGTGCTCCTGGCAGAGGTCACACCCGACAGCGGTCCGAGTTCACATGTGATGGGGAGAGGGCACCTTCCTTCGCCAGCGTGCCTGACCTCCAGTACCCCTCCCTGCCATGGAGTTTCAGACTAGAACTGGGAACACTGGGCACCTACGTAGGTGTGCCCCTCACCTCGGCCACCCCTCCTGGAAAAGCAAGCAGAGGACCTAGACCCACTTCCTCAGGAATAACCAGAGGCTTGGTGTCCACCTGCAGATTTGTTTAGGGAAAAGGTGTCCCTTAGAATCCAGCACATTGCAGCCTGTCCCACAGACTGTGGGTTCTCCACCCCTACTCACCCTGGTGTGCATGCCAAGGGCTAGTCCAGAGCTCAGACCCCAGGGAAGCCAGTGTGATGTTCCTCCATGGGGCAGGGCCAGCTGAGGCACAGAGGACCAGCCGAAACCAACCGAAAGGAAAATAAAATGAACGAAACACACGCAAAGAAGAAACAGGTCCATAGGGACTCCAAGAGTGGAGAATGTCAGAACAGTCCTGAAGACAATATAATAAGCATGCCTGAGATTCCCAAAGAGGGAAGAGTCCTGAAAGCATTCCACACAGAATTGCAGAGGATACAGCAGGTGCCCTTCTGGGTATAAACCCCAGAGGACTGAACACAGGCTCTAACAGGTGCTGGCGCACCCTTGTTCACGACGGCGTTATTTACAACAGCCAATAGGAGGAAGCAACCCAGTGTCCGTCAACAGACAGATGGAGGAAGAGAATGATATGTGCAAACAATGGAATGTTACTCAGCTCTAAGAAGGAAGAAATGCTGACACATGCTACAGCATGGATGGAGCTTGAGCACTTTATGCTCAGCGAAATAAGCCAGACAGAAAAGGACAGCTGTGAATGCTTCCACTTACATAAAATACCTAGAATCGGCAAATTCATAGAGACAGAAAGTAGATTAGAGGTTATAGGGTTGGGGGAGGGGAGGAATTGGGAGTTGGTATTTCATGGGTAAACACATTCAGTTTGGGAAGATAAAAAGTTCTGGAGATGGATGGTGGTGATGGTTGCCCAACACTGTGAATGTCCTTAATGCCACAGGACTGCACATTTAAAAACGGTTAAGATAATAAATCTTACATCATGTATATTTCAATAATTTTTTTTTTTAATTCTCAAAGAGGAATAATAGAAAAAAGCCATGAGAAAACAACATGACACTATGAAGATGTGAGTTTGATTCATCTAAGAAGAACGATTTCTGCACCACAAGCATTAAATGAAGTTGCCCTTCAGTTTTGGAGGTCACCTGTGGCCACTGTTGTGACAACGGCAGCTAACACTGGTGGGGACTGAGATACGTTCATTATTTAACACAGGCTATTTTCTAATCCCACCAGCCCTATGACGTAGGTGCAGTTTTACTCCCAGTCTACAGATGCAGAAACTGAGGCTCAGCAGGTTAGATGAGCACACTGATATTCCTCATCGTGTGAAACTGAAATTCAAATCAAGATCATGCTGGCATCGAAGCCTTCGCTCGAAACAACACACTAATGGTCATAGTAATAATAACGCATAGTGATGGAGCTTTGCCCTTATTTAACGAGTTTTTATAAATATTTCTTTGCTGAACTGAGCAGAGAAGTTTAGTAATCTAAACCAGCACTTAAGGAAAGACAAAAGTGAGGTGAGTGGGCAAAGGGAGAGAGGAGTGGAGTTCTGGACAACCGCATGGGGTATGGATGCCACAAGGACCTCGGTCAGCTCTGCCCAAAGGGGAGAGCAGCGGCCGGATGCCTGCTCCAGGCCCGTCACACAGCTGGGTACCCACAGAGCCACGTCTTTAGTCCCTGTTGGGCATACATACCAGTGCTGCCGTGAGTAACTTGCTCATGAGCAGAAGGCTCCCTGAAGTGGCTAGCTGGGAAGAGACTGCAGGTGTTCGGAGCCCCGTAACCGTGTTTGCATCAGCACGGGTCTGCAATCTAGGACCAAACCACTGGTCAGAGACTTCCAGGACCAGAGGCCCTACATCTGTGCGATGAGTTGTTTAAGGTGAGCGGGACTGCACCCAAGTCCTGGGGCTGTTGTAACAGATTACCACAGACTAGAGCGCTTAACACACCAGAAATTTATGTTTTCACAGTTCTGCAAGCCAGAAGTCTAAACCGAGGTGTCGACAGGTCCACACTCCCTCTCACGCCTCCAGTGGAGGGTCCTTCCTTGCTTCTTTTGACCTCTGGTGACACCAGGCATTCGTTGGGTGTGGCCACATCACTCCGATCTCTGCCTCCAGGGTCACACTCCCTCCTCGTCTTCTCACGGTCTCCTGTGGCGTCTGTATAACTGGAGGAACCATGCAGTTTGGAGGGTGACATCTTGTACCTCACCCTTCGGGACCTGCTGGGACCTGGAGCGAGTTGTAGGCCTAGAAGTAAAGAGGGATGGTAGGTGTAGGTTCGGGGGAAATTGGGAGACTCTTTCTCTCACAGCTATAACCTCACGTGGAGCTATTACATCACAGTTTCTTAAGCAATCCAGGGTTATCTCCCAGTAAGGTGTTGAGTGGTTGCTTCTATAGGCAAAGATGTCTCATCAGATTTAGGGGTTTAGCGTCCTCAGCTTGGCCAGAGTTTTCTCATATGGCCCCATTCCAATTCTCAGGATCCCATTTTCCCCTATCAACACCTTCACTGGCAGTAGACACACTGTGAGACTGAGAACTGTGTTGTAATTCAGCCACTCACAGGGTGGAACTCTAAATTTAGTTTTCAGAAATCTCAGCCCTGCAGTTACAAAAGATCAAAATTTCTGTCAGGGAAAGAAGAAACTTTCAGATAGTTTATGCAGAGCTGAGATCATCCTACCCCCTCCCCCACTTTCTCTACATAATTTGAGGCAACCAATCAATCCCATTGTACCCCTTAGAATAAAGAATTCTACAATACTATTTATGTGGTCACTAAGAACATTGCCTCTTAAAAGTATCAATTACCAGTATTCACAGGTGATGTTTTGCATGCCTTTATTGCCACATCACACCATGAATAGGAGTGATCTCTTTACTACTAGAAACAGCTTCATAAGCCCGGCTGGTGTGGCTCAGTGTTGAGCATTGACCGAAGTACCAAGAGGTTGCCGGTTCGATTCCTGGTCAGGGCACATGCCCAGGTTGTGGGCCCAGTGGAGGGCATGCAGGAGGCGACCAACTAATGTTCTCTCTCATTAATGTCTCTATCTTTCTCCCTCTCCCTTCCTTTCTCTCTAAAATCAATGAAGAAAAATTATTTTTTAAAAAAGAAAGAAATGGCTTCATAAGTGTCTTTAAATCTGATCAAGACAGGGAAGCAATTCCAGAAACTCTAGAACCATAACAGAAAGCTCATCCTTAGGATTCGGTTCCTTTAGAACTGCTCCTGGAACCGACATTGGCATCATTTGGGACTGCAGCAGAGAAACAGAAACAGTAAGAGATATGCAAATGTAGGTGTAGGTGTAGATGCAGATGAAGGTGTAGATATAGATATAGACATGTATGTAGTCATAAACACAGGTGTAGACATAAACACAGATGTACACATAGTCATAGATATAGATGTAAATGAAGGTGTAGGTATAGAACAGATGCAGATGAAGGTGTAGGGAGATGAAAATACAGATATTTATTGCAAAAATTTTCTCATGCTATTGTGAGGGTTGGCTAGGCCAGCTGGCTGAAAACTGTCAAGCTGGAGGGGATGCTGCTGTCCACAGGCGGAATTTCTTTATCTTCAAGAAAACCTCATTCCTGCTCTTAAGGCATTTCCACTGATTGGATCAGGCTCACCCAGATTATTAATGTAATCTACTTAAAGTCAACTGATTGTATATGTCACCCACGTGTGCTACATACAGCTGGAGGAGTGTTTCTTTAAATAACAGGATACTATGACCTAGTCCATTAGACAAAACTGACCACGGTAGGGTCAATTCCAATGTGATACTCATCACACAACTATGTCTTCCATAACTAACCATCCTCATCCTGCAGAACCCAGTTTCTGGAGTCTCTTCTGGATGATCTTTTTTTTTTTTTTTTATCCTCACCCGAGGACATTTTTTTTTTTTTTTTTGCATTTATCTTCAGATAGAGTGGGAGAGAGGGAGGAAGAGAGAGAGAGAGAGACACATCAACTGGTTGCCACCCTCACGACCCCAACCGGGGCTGGGGACAAACTGCAACCGAGGTACATGCCCATAGTGGGAACCGAACCCGGGACTCTCTGGTCCACCGGCTGACACTCTAACCGCTGAGCCAAACCTACCAGGGCTCTTTTGGATGATCTTATGCTCACTTCTGCACACCACACCTCCATGGACACATCCAAGGACACACACACGTGCACACATGTGCTCTCTTTTCTTCTCCCTCTAACCACACTCTCAGGACCTTCTCTCTGCCCATTTATGTGTGTGTGTGTGTGTGTGTGTGTGTGTGTGTGTAGACCCAGCTCAAGACTATTATTTTTCAGAAGTATCCTTAATAATGTGTTACTTGCCCCTTTGATTACCATCCAGTTTGTCATCTATGGCCAGCACTATTTTGAAAAATTAACTGGAGACATATTTTGTCCCCTGGGTTCCCAGGGCTTAGCCAGTCCCATCCAGGCAGGCTGAGGAGTTTGTGCTGTCTGTGTCACTGATGAGTAGGTCCAGACCAAAAAAGAATGAACAGAGAAGTACACGTTGGTCTCCTGCAGCTAATATAAGCCTTTGAAACTCAAGGAAAAAACTTGAGTTTCATAAGAAACAGCTTTTCATTGCAAGAAAACACAGGCACAAACATCGATTGTGAAGAACAGAAGACCCTAAGGGTAAAAATCTTGAGGGTCTGAAAGACAAAAATCCAAGGAGAACCTAGAAAGTTCCTGATGGGTCGTCTGAGGAAGGGGCCAATGTTCTGTCCTAGGCCAACTCCACAGGGAGGACAACTGGAAATGCAAAACAGTTTGGGGCACCCAAGAGTGGGGGACTTCTGTACCTCCCGTTGCTGCGAGCCTCCCCGCATCCCCTCTGCCTGCACCGGAGCCTCGGCGTGGACATGACCGCCTTGCATGCCTGGGCTGAGACTGACATGTGCATTTGTGGGGGGGCGGCCAAGCCACGTTTCCCTTGTGCCCTCCATGGCTCCAAGCAGCAATCCACCTGACGCCAGCGGTCATGAAGGACAGGTGAGTGTCCATGGTGAGAACTGTCCCCTCCTTGAACAACTCATGGGTCTTCTTAAATTTGGAAGCTTGGTCCATTCTCAAAGAGATGAGAGACGACAAAGCCAGACAATCACTGAAAATTAGCTTGTATTGCTGGGTTCAATTTTCTGCCCCTCTGGAGAAAGAGAAGAGTAGAACAGGTTGGGTTTTTGAAGATTAGGTCATTTTATTGTCTACATATGAGTGTAGGTGGAGATTTTCACCACATAAATTCTCTCCAGTCCTTGTATACATTTTAAGTGCAAGTATTTATCCATTTTCTTTTTCAATAAATATTAATTGAGCACCTACTACATATAAGGCACTGTTCTAAGCCTAAAGGATGGATCACTGAAAATAAAAGTGTGCAATAAAAGTTATTGCACAGAGAAAAAAAACTCAAGCAGGACAGGTACCTGCGACTTAATGTATCCTCACTATTTTCTTTTTTTTATTATTATAAATTTCAAGTTCCTTCAGATGAAGCACCTTAAAAAAAATTTTTTTTTTGTATTTCTCCAATTCCAGCCATTGGTGGTGGATCTTATTCTTTGAGCACGTTATTGCTATTTTTACTAAGTGATTTTTAAATGAATGAACAAATTAATGAGCAGCCAAGTTTAATTGTGTGAGAAAAGTGCATTTATGAAAATGAGCAAAGCTGTTATTCTGAAAAGACTGTGGCCAGGTCCCCGTGCGAGGACAGGTTGCGATAAAACCATCAGCAGGTCACCCAGTTGCTTATTTTAACCACTGATTGGTTTGCCTTAAATCCACTGATTGCTTTTCAAATGAATGTGTTTTTACTCCACCAGAATTCTTTTTAACTTTATGTGGATGGACAGTTCATTTACTTTCTAAAATAAGCTATTCCAGGGTCATAACTCACATCAACTCTCAGTCTTGTTTTAGTGCATAACACCTCCCAGAAAGTGGCTCTCACCTTGACTGTCATAACTGCAGGAAGGGGCTCACGGCTGGCACTGCGCCCCGCAGCCGTCCTTGCCCCTTCTGGACTGGACAGAATGAGAAATAACTAAACACTCATAGGATTCTTGGCAGTGTGAAGCATTTTTGACATTTCCTTAATTTATTAAAGTGGCTATCAGTAATTGGCAACTGTATAATCTCACCAAAGGAATACAAGAGACGAGATACATCCATGCCCCTTAATTGTTTCTGCAGCAGAGATGCTCATCTGAGTGGGTGCCTAGTTCCAGCTCTGTTCCCAATGGTCCAGTGTTGGCAGAGCAGCCGTTTCCTTTTCTGAAGTAGTCATCTCTAAAATGTGAACTCCTAGGACACTGCCAAATTAAGGTGTTAGTGACCACTGGGCTGGGGTTTGAGACATTGAAGTATGTAAAGCCTAGCAGGTCAACGAGGCCAGATGGGTGCTTGTCTTGCTGTGGTATTTTTCCTTCCGTATTCGCATCGGGGAGTTCTTGCAGGCAGAGGCCAGGAGCTCTGCTGCCGCCTGTCCTCAGGTGGTCCAGGAGAGGAACACTGTCGTGCGGGCCTCTGCACCCCGGGGCTGGGCACACAGCCAGCTCCTGCAGACACTGACCCAAAGTACCTGGGCTGGTCACTTCACACGGTCTCGCCCCGAGAGAGAGCAGAAGAGCTAGGTTGTGTGTGTAGGTAAAAAACCAAGGTGTAAAATCAAACAAGGAGGAATTTCCTTTTCAGGTCTACCCCGTCGGTCTCTAACTTACTGAAGAGTGAGGTTTCAGACTTCGAGGTCAGCTCTTTCACTCAGACTTTCTCCACCAGAAGACCATTTGAACTGAGGTCTGAGTGGTAATGTACCTTAAACAATCTCCAGAATTCAAACCAAATTGTAAGTGTTGACCACAGAAACACTCACCTCAGTGCCCCTTACACTCCTGAGTGTAGACTTTTCCAGAGTGTTAGTTGCATTTTTGGATCTGTCTCTCGATGGGTATCACACGCATATTGAAGAGAAACCAAGAGGATGCAACAAGAAATGTAATACTTCTCTAAATGATCAAGGGCAAGTGATGACTTTACTTATTAAATTAGTGTTTCATTGTTACATTAAATGATAATATAAAGGATAAATTTATATTTTATAATTATCAATGTATGATTTACAAATCATATTTTATATAGACACAATATACAGAAGTTACCTAAATAAATATGAATTTATAATATGATATATGCCTTACATTTTTTAAATTATTTAATTTATTAGAAAAGGAAGAAAAATATATAGACATTTGACTAATTTTTAAAATTCTCATTGGGCATTTTTTCTTTTCTTAGTCGTGCTCTCACACAGAAACCCTTGTCTTCTGTTTTTCCCAATGTGGTAAATCCATAGTCAGAATGGCGTCTAGAGGAATTACCGGAAAGGGGATATTTCTTGAATTTCTTAAATTTTCTGGGATTGATTTGTAATGCCTGTTCTGACTATGAGAGAAAATGTCATCCGTGCTTGAGTAATTGGAGTCTATTGTGGATGTGATTTAAAAAAAAAAAAATGCTATGAGGACCAGAAGACAAGAAATGGAGCAGGAGACAACGGTGGGGTGTGTGATGAACAGCTCGGACGTCAGGCCCCAGTGTGAAGGGACTCCCAGAGGCTTGGACAGAAGGGGGCCCTCAGAAGGGTTATCCCGCCCGCTGGGTAACCATCCAAGAGGGTGTGAAACTGAACTCCCTGGTTTCTCCGAGCTGAGAGTCAACATCTGTCCCTTATGAGCTGGTCCTCTTTTCATCTCCATCAATGACTAGAGATGAAATGAGGACTGGAAACAGCCCTGTTACCACTTCGTAGGTCATACATAAAACAAGGGGGAGTTCATGTAAGCATGATATTAAAACAGAGGCTGGGGTGTGGCTAGCCCGGCACGTGCCGTTAGAAAGCACGGGGCCCCCTCCGTTCCACTGAGAGTAACGTTCTGTTCCCCACTGTTCTGGCTGACTTCTGCCTAAACAAAACATACTTCTGGGAGGCCACCACCGAGAAACAAAATGCTCTGTGAAATACTTCAGACCGTCAGAACAATGCAATCTTGATTTTTACATTTTTGTCCTTCTTAATATATAAGAGGAGCCGGATCAAAGCTGGCTGCAGAAAGAATTTCTCTAAAGGGAAATTTACTTTTTCTTGTGGAATCACTTAAAATTCTGAAACTGAAGCCAAAAGTAAACTGGAGAGTTTATTTTTAAACTCTGGTGAGGTGTGAAAGTGTTAACGATTCTTGGGGTCTGAAGATTAAAAAGAAAAAAAATACTAAACGTTCTCTTTTTTTAAAAAAATTTCGTCTGGAGTACTCTCTGTTGCAGGCTTTTCCCTTCTAGGCTTAGCATGTGCGTGTGTGAGAGTGTGTGCATGCGTACACTGACCATGTTTGCACGTTACATACGTGGAATCATCCCATTCAGATTATTTTACAGTTGCGTCTCACAATAATCTATTCACCAGATTTTCATTTATTTAACAAATATTCCTTGGCAAAGCAGTTTGTTTTGTTGCAGAATGCCAGTACTAAAACCTTCAGCAAGGGGTCTTCTCTCAACCATGTTGCTTTCACACTTGACCCCAAATGTCAAATCCTCTTTTGAAACAGTGTGGATACCATCAATCTCTTTCTCTGCAGAAAAACCTAATGTGCAGGAGTTCTGAGCGTGCTGGTGACACTGACCCTGAATTCACACACCATCGTGGAAGTCCAAATTTTTCAAACATGAATTTTTATTGATTCCTGATAATATGCATTGATTTAATTTAATCCATTGATTTGGGTTAAGATTTTATGGATGTTTGCCCTGGTCAGTTTGGCTCAGTGGTTGGAGTGTCAGCCACAGACCAGAGTCACGGGTTCAATTCCCCATCAAAGGCTGGTACCTTGGTTGCAGGTTCGATACCCGGCACCAGTCGGGGTCATGCGGGAGGCAACAATCGATGTGTCTTTCTCACATCTCTCTCTCTCTCTCTTTCTCCTTCCCTCCTTCCCACTCTATCTAAAAATCAATGGAAAGGTATCCTTAGGTGAGGTTTTAAAAAATATATTTTATTGAGTCAGGTTGCGGTGGATAGCTGTTTCTGGGGGAAAGTTACAAAATGCTGAGTGGTTTTCTCTGCGTGGTGGAATTGGGGAATTTCTGCGCTTTTCTGCTAGGGCAGGGATCAGATTAAAACTCGTGGAAAATCTGGCCTGGGTGCCCTTCAAGGTCCTGCCAATCCATGGCAGGTCCTTACGGATCACACATTCTGATGTGGCCTCTTTGTCCCTGAGGACTCAGTGATGAGGACATCTCCCCACAGTGAACTCAAAGTAGAGTGTATGATAGAAAATTTTCCTAGCAACTCTCCTATGCTCTGAGTTCCATGTGCTGGTGGAGGATGTATCTCTGTGCCTGGAAAGAGTCAGAGGACTGTCTAGGTCTGTGTCTCTGTGGCCTCTTCGCCGGAGTCCCCCATGGTTCAGACCTGCTGCTATTGGCCAGGACTGTCCCGGGTGGCTCTGGGTGCGGAGGGCTGGGGGGCTGCAGGAGGATGACGCTGAGACTGTGCTTGATCCCAGTCTCTCTCCCTTGGACACAGCTAAGGGAGCATCCTCTCTACCTTTTGAAAGGAAGGACGTAGATGAGCAGAGGGTCCACCTGAAAATGTTGGGACGATGCACAGCATGCCCAGCGAAGAAAAGCTCAGTGGCATTGGGATTGCTTCCCCCTTGCCGGGAATAACTATAAATAACTTCCACTGTAAATAGCTCCCAAGCTCCTCCTTTGTTTTCCCTCTTCCTGACTGGCCTTCCCCTCTCTGAATGAATGTGACATCTTCACATGCTAGCACCAGCCACCCCAGGAGGACAGTCAGAGGTAGACAGGCTGTCTCCAGTGTGCCAAGGAAAGGGGTGAGCTCAGTGCTGCAGTGCCCTTAGCTAGTGAGGGTTGATCTCCCGCCTCTCCTGCCTCCCCTAGACTTTACACTCCTCAGGACAAAGACTTCCCCATGGCTGACCCTCAGGACTGGCACGGGACGAGAGCAGGGCAGGTATTTATTGAATGAATCAACGACAGGTGGGCCACCAGCCCCTCTCTTGTAGCTGCCCTTCTCTGCCCATTGAGCCTGGCCTCGATGGGTAGACTCTTCTGGAAACTGCACAACCTGCCCAAGCATGACAATGAATTCATTCGACATGGTAAATTTAACAGTTTTTTCCTAACTCGAAAGTTTCTTTCTTTCTCCCCCTACGTCCCAATCATAAACGGGTGGGAGAGAAAGCTGGTGCCTTACACTGCTCCTAGCGAGGTAAGTGCCCGTTTCTTCACCCCTGGAGTTCTATTAACAAAGCCCACCGCGCTCCAAACGTGCTCATAGTACCATCCCTCCATTTAGCTCAGAGTCATCCTACAGGGGCACACTCGTGACCTCACATGCGAGAAGCCCTGCACGCAGTTAGACTCCTCCCATGACCTCGTGAGCATGAGCAGGGTGAGGGTGTGAAGGGTCCAACCAAAACAGAAAACCGGCAGAACCTGTGAGAGCTAAGTGTGCTGAACCTTACCCAGAAGTTCCACTTCTCGGGATAAATCTGACAGAAGTGCCTACCCAGATTCACAGAGGGCATAGAGCGGAGTGTCTATGGCAGCCCTCTTTGTAAGAGCTGCAAAATGGACATAATCAACCCATCTCAGAGATTCAATACATCGGAGAGGATGGAATACTACACAGCAACTCCCTGTAACAACCCCAGCTGCACACACCCCGTGGGGAAAAGCCAGATACGAGCGTTTGTGTAAGAAGCAGTCAGCACTGGTTTTGGTGATAGACTCCGACACCTTCTGGGGCATGGGGTGTCTGATGACCAGAGAGGCTGATGATGGCTCCTGGGTGCATGCACTGTTCTTCATCGTTCTGTTCTCTCTTTGCAAAAAGTTACTGTGCAGCACACTTACCACGTGGGCACCTTTTCTGCACGCATATCCCATTCACTGTGAAGTTCACCTCGATAAGAAAGAGGCGGAGGTGGAAAGCCTGGATTCAGACTCGGGCCGACCTTCCTTCCAGCCACGCACGGGGCCCTCCAAGCCCCTTGCTTTATAGACCCTCTGTGCTCAGTGCTCTGGGACCGCATGATACATTCTCCCAATACAGTCTTGGGAATAAGCAAAGGAAAGGAGGAAGAAATCCATAAAAGTATCTTCAAATGTATCTCTCACAGAAAGGAAACAGCCCATACTCTTACCTCGGCCAAGGTCAAGGTGGGATTTCCAGGGAAGAAATCGCTGCGCCTGAAAGCCAAGGGGCAGCAGTGGGTCCGTGGGCGGATTTGCAAGTTCGTTTTCCTAACCTGGACGTGAAATGGTGTTGGGCCTGTAGCTTTTAACATCTGTTATTAGTGAACTTCAATAAACATTTAAAAACAGTCTCCATGTTTATTAAATTATCACATGATGGTTTTCCAGAAATCACACATTTTCCAGACTCCGTGTTAAACCAGAGGTGTTAGAGTTGTGTTTTGTTTTCGGCAAACGTGAGAGAATTTCTTAACCTGTTTTCAGTTATACAAACCAATAAACATACATTTTTTCTAATTCAAAAAACACTTTGGAGGACTTCTAACAAAATTAGCCGGTTCGAAAACCCCAGCTTGGCACATAAAGGATGTGTGACGCAGAGCCGAGGCTTTGCGAGTTAAAGACGCAGTTCAGAGTCAAGCGAGTTTTAGTGCTGCTGGGTGTCATGTCCAACATGGGAACAGGCGACTCACTGTGCACAGCAGCTGTCTGCAGGTACTGTCCCCCAATTAAATGGGAGCTCAGTGGGGTCATTACTCCTTCACCAGTAACGCTTTCAAATCCCAACCAAACTCAAGCTCTGTCGTAAACGTGAAAACCGTCCATTTCTCGTAAGATTGAACATTTCGTTTTGTCATTTCTTAACATTTTTTACATTAAGTCAGGAATGTGCTTTGGCTGTGTCTATGGTCCATCAGAATGTCAGAATAAAAGGCGAAAGCTTGGGCCATGGATTAAATGTTGTGTTTTCTGGCAACGGGAATGTTTTTGCATGTTGATGAATGTATGTGGGTTTATAAGTTCTACATGTGTCCGTGTGCGTAAACTGAGACACTCATATTCACAGGAATGCCTATGACGGAGGCTGCACCCTTTGAACTTAGGCTCTTCCAAACCTTTTTCACCCACAGAGAAAGGGAAGCATTCAAGTCGGCAAAGCCCACAGGTGCTGC
Source organism: Tadarida brasiliensis (assembly GCA_030848825.1). Taxonomy (NCBI): domain Eukaryota; kingdom Metazoa; phylum Chordata; class Mammalia; order Chiroptera; family Molossidae; genus Tadarida; species Tadarida brasiliensis. The sequence goes on from CM061258.1 coordinate 35,194,215, forward strand.
TGTCTCCTGCAGTGTCCGGCGCCGCCAGGCCTCGCTGTCCCCGGTGCTTCCAGCTCTGGTGTGCGGTCACTAGGATGCGGGAGGGGGACGCGGGAGGGGGACGCTGGCCGGCCGCTGGCGTGCGGCTCTCCGTGGCCGCCCCAGAAGGTGATGCGCTCTGTCGATGAGCAGGTTCTGCAAGAAGTCAGGGCATGCCATGGGGTTGGCTTGTCTTGTTCTGGGAACAGGATTTAAGAGAGAAACTTATGATCATCTGTCAGGTCCTTCTTTGTCTCTTGTATTCTGGAAGAGTTTCCCCAGTTTTTTCTTTTCCTCATGACATTATGTTTTTAAAAGGTTCTGTGGGATTGATATCCTCACACGCCCCCTCACTGTCTGATTGGTTCTTTGGAGGTCATGTTGGTGTCTGTCAGCACTGCAGGGAAACCCCTGCCCCTGGGGACCCACCTCTTGTCACTGGAGGAGCAGGTGCCTCCTCAGAGGGCCGGCTCGGGGCCGGCATGTTCCACTTAGGCCCCCGTCACTCGGGGCGTGTATGCTTCAGCTGTGCACACACCTAGCCACAGGGCTCGTTTGCCATTTCCAACTTCATCATTACACAGAGGAGGGAACGAGGTGACCCTGAATCTCTGCAAAGGACATGTGCAGATACAAGGTAGACAAGGCCACCCTGAATGGGAGGAAAGTCTTGCTGGAAGATCCTTCACCTGCGACACTGACCACCCCCCAGCACTGCCGGCTTCTCTCTGTCAAAATCCACATGTGAGTTCAGCCCTTGTCAGTCTTCATGAGAAAACAGATACAGTAACTGTGTGACCCATGCCCGGGTTTTGTCGGGATTCCCACAGAGGGGGCGTTGGCCGGCCTCTGTCACACAGCAAACCAGGTAATTAGGGTTCTCACCACACAGGAGCATAGCATACTGGTAATTAGGGACCTCGTCACTGCTTGTCGGACCCACAGGACTGGGAGATGATGAAATCTGTCACTGGCTTCGTGGGTTTCCTTTGGGACAGGCCATGCCTCATCAGGGTGCTGTGCCTGGACCAGCGCCGACCCCCTCACCCAGGCTCATCCTCCTTTGCTCTTCTGAAAACTGTCTCATTCCGCACGTGTCCATGTGTGTCTGTGTCCACCTGTGCCGTGGGCATTCATGCACGTCTGTGTGTGTGTCATGTGTCTGTGTGTATTCATGTGTATCTATGTGGGTATGTGTGTTAGTGTGTCCCACATGTCTGTGTGTTCATCTGTTTTTTGTGGACCAGACACCTCCCAGTAAGGTGCAGTGGCCTCTAATGGACAGGCCTCTGATGCCAGGAGCCACCAGGCCTAATCTGTCACTCAGGACAACTATGCACAGCCTTTTAGCTTCAAAGCTAATACGATGCCTGTCAATACTGGTTCACATGTTTTAAGCTATCTTTTTCCAGTAGGAGGGCTGGTTTTAGTCAATCTCTGCACATTTGCCTTCTGTGGCCCTGATTTTCACTGACCCACTGGCCCATTAGAGTACAGCGTGTAGCCAGTGAGTCTGGGATCCAGCAAAGCCAACCATGTCCTCACTAGCCCTGACCACGTGGCCTTCTCCTCATTAGTAATACTCATCAGACCAGCTAGGAACGCAGCTCATTCGCATCAAAGTCGACACTATGAAAAACCCACTGGGTGTGCATCCCAGAGCTACACCCGAGCAGCACGTGTTGGCCTCAGGGCTCGCCATCGCCACCCACCTGTGGTGTCGGGTGGATGGTCTATGTCCAGGTGTGGAAGCTCCCACCCAAGGTGGTGCAAAAGTAGTTAATGGGCATTTTTTGAAAACAGGGGTCTGTGAAATACTGGGGCCCATGTGCCACTTGCCGACCACAGAGAGGTAAGTCAGAGGGGACTTGTAGTGTGGGATGGAGAAGGGGAGCCAGGTCGCACACCTGAGGGCCAGGCAGAGCCTCTCACGGCTCCGCTGAGGTGCAGTGCCGCTGGGCACCTGTGGACAGCACACACGCTGATTCTCAGACAGCAACAAAATCGAGGTCAGGGAGAAATAATCCTATAGTCCCGCTCCCTCCGAAGGTGTGTTTGTGTGCCTGTGGATACATGGGCATGTGCAAGGTGTGTTGTGTGTGTACATATGCCGCAATCAGAGATACTGTGTTGGCTAGACAAAAACTACTTGATCTTGGAGATAGATTTTCCGTTCCTTTGAGCATATATGTAACCTCTAAATTCTAGAAATAATCATTAGATGCTGGAAATATGATAAACTTGAGAAAACAGACGTTGGAATACATTTATAGCTTCTTTTAAAAAATTAAACAAGCCTTCATTCGGCTTACATTCACGTAGAGATGCTCACCAAGATTTAGACATATGTGATGAAGACTCTAAGGTAACCTCAATGACTCTTGCTTCCTGGTGTTTGTGCCCCTCCCCTTGACCTGTCCAACAGAATCTGGTAAAGGTGCTAGGATGTCCCCTTTCGTGACAAATCCACAGTAGGAGACTCTCTAGCTAGTACACAGACTCACTCCAGAGTCCTGTTGTTTTGCTGCCTTATAAAGAAGTGGTGGTCATGTGGGGAGACCCAATGGTGACATCTAGTTGCTGAGGTCAGCTTCTGTCCAACGTTAGCAAGAAGCTGGGCTGTCAGTTCTAGAACCACAAGGAAATAAATTGTGCCCACAGCCTGAGTGAACGTGTGAGCAGCTCCTTCCTTCCCCGGTCCAGCCTCTGGATGGTCACCCAGCCCTGGCCAGCACCTGGACTGCAGCCATGTGGGGACCCAGCCAAGCGGCACCCATACTCCCGGCCCATAGAATCTGCCAGGTAATAAAGCATGTTGGTTTAAGCCATTCAATTTCTGATAATGTTTTATGCAGCGATAGAAAGCAACCACACTTTCATGATTTTAAAATGTGTTAGAAAGATTGGATCATTAAAGAAATTTTGAGTTAAATCTTCTTACAAATTAAAAATCTGCTGGCCTTACTAATGAATCTCTTTGGTTTGAATATTCATTTATTTTAAAGCAAAATCTTATTTTTTACGAGTGGGGTCTATTTCTCATGTGGCTCTGAAATGTCCTTCAAACTATTATTTCTACATCTAAGATGCATCAGAATACAATTCCTTCCTGTTTTATGTGTCACATTTGTGCAGAACACAATTTATTCTTAACTGAACTACACAGTTCTGCTATAAACAAAATGGACTTGGATATTTTGAACGTAGCCATCCTTGAATAATTATGGAAAGGGAGGAGGAGGAATGAAGAGGAGGAAGGAGGGAGGAAGGGAAAAAAGAGATAACATCTGCACTAGACCATGCAAGAGCTTAACATCAGTGTGTGCAGATGATTCTGGACACACAGCAAAGCATGTTAAGCCTCTAACCCTTTTCCTCCATTTTAAGTTCAAGAACAGCATGTCTAGAGACTTTTAGCAAAACATGCAACACTCATGAACAATTATGTATTTATGTTTACTTGCATGTCCACCTTCTGCCACTTATCTAATATGAAAACCAAATTGAAAAAAAAAAAACAGCTGAATTAAAGCTCATCACGACTTCATCGTGGTGAATAGCACGGAAGACAATGTTCCAATGCTCCGTGCAATTAAATCCTTCAGTTATTCTAAGTGTTATTATGCGAACGTAAAAGGCTGGATTATTAGAAAAATGTATAAAGAATTATGCTCAGTTACAGCATTTTATTTATGTGATTTCACGTTAAATTATTTAAGGTATGGAAATTATAAGAGTTATCAGCATGTGACTTCAGCGGGTCCCGCCGGGGCAGTCGGCAAAGCTGACGGAAAAATGTCCCCGTTTTATCATCCCGGGAGAAACCTCCTAGCTTGAAGCCTGGCCTGTGCGCCCCTGTTAGAGAGCTCATAGCACATGCAGGGGGCTCAGGAAAGGCGTGTGTCCCCAGAGAAGCACCTGTCCCTTTGTTTGGGGTCACTGTGGTTTGCATATCTTCCTTAATTCAGCAGAAATGTGAGAATGAATTAGGAGGAGGAGACGGAGTGGCCGGGCACGTGCCCAGGGCCTGCCTGGGGAAACAGCCTCCGTCAGTGGGACCTGCATCTTCTTGTAGGAAAAAAGCTCAAGCTTAAATAAGAACTGTTTGGCTTTTTAAAATTTAGGGAATTTTCCATCAAATCCATACCCTTTTCTTTCTCTCCTTCCCCTGATTGTTCTCTGTCCGCTCCCTTTTCTGGAATCGCCTTTCTCCCACTCAGCTCTCTGTCCTCCCTTCCTTCCCTCCGTGTCTCTCTCTTTCTCTTTCTCACTTTCTTATCTTTTTCTCACTTCTCGCGCCATCTTTTGACTCTAGTATGATCCTCTATTTTATTTTATTTTTTTTTACTTTTATCTATTTCTTTAATTCTCCTTTCAGCAACGAATATGACATTGCTCTTCAGAAGTTTTGAAAGTTAGGAGGACACAGATACACACGCAGGCCACTCCCTACCAGCTCCATTCACCTCCAGCGCCCCAACCTGCCCCACGCCTCACCCTCAACTGCACTCAGTCTGAACAGCCTGCTGGGGCCCCACCGTCCCGCCCAGAACTTCTCAAAGGACAAGCCGTCCCCTTCTGCCATCTCCAGCTCTTCCTTGGAGGCACCCTAGTGCCCTGCTCAGCTGCCTCCCCCATTTCAGTGTTTTTACCTGGATCCCCTGCTCCATTGCCTGTGCAGTTCCTTGGGGTCAAAGCCCCATCCCCAGCAAAACAGACACATGGGAGGGACAGCCAGCTGGGAGCCGCCCACCACCCTCAATCAGGGTCCTTGTGTCTTCCCTACACTCAGCCCACTCACTGCACAAACCAGGCACCCTCAACGACACCCATTCATCAAGGGCCTGGACCCTGGCACATTCTCAGGACCCAGAGTGCTGCAGGGGGTCTCCAACAGACCAGGTTATCATGTCCATGTTGGAGCGAGAAAGGCGTCCATGCCCTCTTTCTGTCTGCAGAGCTGGTGAAACGAGGGACGGGGTCCCTCGTGTTGAAGTATGACTCCCACTGTCGTGTGGGTGCCAAGGTGCCTTTCCCAGGCTGCTTCCAGCCCATGAGAGGGCACAGTAGTGACACTGAGGTAGACATAATCCTTACAGACTGGTCAACTCCTCGAGGACCCACTGAAGGCCTCCTCGAACTTGCTTAGACCTAAGGCTCTCCGGGCTGTGTCCGCCTTCCTTCCCCTCCTCCCTCCTTCACTGGGGTCAGGCTAACATCTCGGTTGGACACCTTGTCCAGCCATCCCTGACCCCTTCCTATATTTGTTTGCATGAGAATTTCCCTAATAAAATCCCCACCCATGTAATCCACATCGGCAGCTGCTTCTCGGAAGACCTGTCTAACACACTGTCACCGTGCCGGGTGAGCTGACACTCCAGACCTTTAAGAATTGGGCAAGGTACTCTGAGCTCTTTCCCTCTCATCTGAGGCCCGATCTTGCAACACCAGGAACAAGATAACATGTTTTCGGGTATGATCTAACGAAGATCTGTACATGGATTAGCTGGGCGGTTACCGATGCCACAGTTCACTTCTCTGAGCGACTACAACAGGCTCTCGGAGAACATAATGTTCTGCATTTGTTAACTCTTTGGAAATATTCCTTCTGAACAAATAAAAAGTAAAAAATAAAAAATTTCTGTGACGTGGCACTTAATAAAGCACCAGGCTAAATGACCGTGGTGTTGCCACTGCTCCTGTGTGGTAGACACGTGACTATGAGAATGCCCAGGAAGTGGACCCAGCTGCCCACGAGTACCTGGGCCAGGCAGGAAACGGGTAGGAGCAGGGAGGGAAGGTGGGGAACCGTGCTTGTCGGAGCACTGCTGCGTCCCCGCACTGAGCGCGAGGGGTGCCGCTGTCCCAGGAAGGGGTCCCTGAGCACCCGGTGTGTGCACACACGTCTTCATTGCCTAAGACTTTCCAACTTTTTATTTGGAATTATTTCCAATTATTTGCAAATAAGCAGAAATAGAAATGAACCGAAGGCCCATACTTCGATCCCACTGTGCACTCTCTGCTTTGCAGGAGGGTGATACCTTTGAGCAAATAAACCAGCAGTGGGTGACCCAAACGTGTAATGGCTGGGACTCGATTATGCCACATGAGAAGAAGTACAAAGAGCTGTTTGGTTTCCATTCTGAAAAAGAGATGCTTTTCAGAATGGTGACAAGTGCCTTTGAGTTCTTGCAGCTGCCCTGTGAAAGGGAAAGCGTCCTGGAGCTGGGACTGCAGCCCTTCCCCCGGGGAGGGGCCAGCCTCAGGGAGCTGGGCGGTGAGCTCCCAGCAAGGGTAGCTCGTCTGGGATGGAAGGGTGGGGGTGACCCTTGGGAGGAACAAACGTCTTTCTCGCTGGAGCTGTTAGGTGCCTGCTGGGGATGTCACTGGATGATAAGTTTGGAAGAGATGACAACTAGGCTTCTTGCTGAGCTTCTAACTTCTGCACCCTATTTTCAGTACATTGACTCCAGTGAGGTGCCCAATGCCTCTTTATGTCACGCTGTTCTCTCCAAAAGGATTCCTTGTGCAAATCTGAGCTATAACATGGGAAGATCATTTTTTTCTTCATGACGTCAGTATGAATAATCTAGTCACAGACGTGTGCATTGACAGAAACGCAGACAGCACTTGGGAAGCAGTCCATGTCCATCAAATCTGTCATTCAAGTAAAGGGACTTCGTTTTAATTCCTGATGGAAGTGTTGAGTAAGAACTTGATCGTTTTATTTCCTGAGCGTATGTTGGACTTGAGGAGCCGTGCCTGCCTCCATGGCGCTGTCCCCTGACGGGATGAAACGGTCCGGCTGTGACCGAGCGTGGTCCACAGTCTTCGCCATCACAGTCCAGTCTGGCTCAGCTGTGCCGCCACACCTGAACGCCATGCCCCCGGACTTCAGGGGCCATTCAGATCCACGCCAAGTGTAGCTCTATTACTTTCTTTTTAAAGGGGCTGGTTGACTTTTCTAAAAAATTGGACAAAAACAATATTCTGTGAGGTTTTTGCCAGTACAGGTTCCCCAGAACTCAGCGTGGTCTAGTCTTTCCTGGCGACATCCATGGCCCCTCTGGACTGGCAGTCTGCATGAGGAGGTCTGATTACAATCCTTAAAGGAGAGATGACTGTGAAAGTGTGCCCCAGAAGGTCATAAATCTGACTGTCAGCTGCAGTCTCAACAGACACTTGGTGTTGAGAGAGTCGGATATATCCTCCCACTAGGAGAATACTCTATCCCTGCACCACTTTGGGACCCAAACTCCAACTGTGTCAACAGCTGCAGCAGCCCCAGGGAACAAAGGGTCCACACGAGGAGCCCACCCCTCGTCAAACAGTGTAAGTCCAGGGATGCCACCAAGCTCACCTACTAGGGGCCGGGGGGCTGGAGATGCTGTCCAGTTCTCAAAGGTTGTTAGAGTGCAGTGTGCTTCCTGCTGCAAATAAATGGGCTCAGGGTCCCGTGCATCTAGTTGCCAAGCAAAACACAGGGTGCTTACGAGGTTCGAATTACAAATTATCAACAAATGATTGCTTAGCATTAATATCAGTCTTAATCTAAATGTGATATAACTATTAGTCCTAAATACGGCATGGCACATGCTTGTACTAAACTTGATTCATGGTTGACCTGAATTTGAAACTGAACTGAGAGTTCTATATTTTTGTTTGCCAAATATGAGAATTCTATGCTTGGCGTTCTTTTCTCACGCTTACCAGTCTTGTCTGCTTTGCATGTACACCCAGGTCAACCGAGATAGTATCTTAACTTATGATATATTCCTACTCTATACACACTAGGTGGCCCAAAGCAGGATTTACAACATTTTATAAAATCTGAAAGTTCCCAACCCACTGAAAGATGCACTTATATTCGTGTGGGCAGGTGTCTTCATTGGCTAGGACTGTGTGAGAAGTGCCATAGTCAGGGTGGCTGAAATGCAGACCTGTGTCGTCTCGAGGGTCTAGAGGCCAGAAGTTCAAGAGCAAGGTTTCGATAGGGTCCATTCCTTCTGACGCTGTGAGGAGAGCTGGTCCAGGCCTCTCTCCTGCTTCCAGCAGCTCCCTGGCCGTCTTTGTTGTTCCTTGGTTTGTAGAAACATCACCCTAATTTCTGTCTTTAAGTTCACATGGCATCCCCCTGTGTGGGTCTGTACCACATGTCCCCTTTTTTATAAGGAGATGAGTCGTATTAGATTAGGGTTCACGCTAATTACTGCATTTTAAGTTAATTACACCTGCAAAGGTCCTATTTCCAAAGAGGGTCACATGCTAGAGGTTATAGCTTCAACATATGACTATTCATCCAACACAGTTCGACCCACAACAGTGGGTTATGCAATTTTGGGGGTCGGAGTGAAGAATAAAGACACTAGTAAGGAACATGAATTCTGAATATTTCCTCCAGTCTCAGAGGGTGGGCATTTTGCTCAAGATGAATTATTGTTAAATAATCTTTAAAAAATAAAAGTGCTTCTCTGTATGTGTTCTGGGGGGCCAGCAGCACTGTGATGAGGCCAAGGCCGTGGATATCCCCCACATGGACATCGAGCCGCTGAAGAAACTCAACAAGAATGAGAAACTGGCCAAGAAGCATGGTGCCTGTTTGGCTTCAGAGTCTCTGATCAAGCAGATCCCATGGGTCCTGGGCCCAGGCCTGAATAAGGCCGACAAGTTCCCTTCCTTGTTGACTCACAGTGAGAACATGGTGGCCAAAGCTGATGAAGTGACATCTACAGTCAAGTTCCAGATGAAGAAGGTGCTGTGTCTGGCAGTGGCTTTTGGCCATGTGAAGGTGACAGGTGATGCACTATGGGCAACATCTACTTAGATGTCAATTTCCTGGTGTCATTGCTCCAGAAGAACTGGTACAATGTCCAGTTCTGTACAAGTGCACCATGGGCAAGCCTGAGCACCAGTACTAAGGCACAGCTTAATACACCATACTGTTACCATTCAAAAATAAATAAAACATAAAAGTGCTTCATGTGAGTGAAGCATGTGCTTCACTGTTTTGCCCACTGTAGAGTAATTCCATGTGCTCTAGCTTGACCTTGAGGCATTCGAGTTATCAGAAATGCTTGGAGGAAGGCAAGGATCGGGCACAGTGGACACAGGGCTCTTCCATACCCTGTTTGGGGGGCCCTGGGGCAGACCACCACACAGTAGGCGGTTTGCAGGTTGTGTCTACACCCTAAGACAATCCCTCCCATACCTAATGCTCACACCAAGTGAGTCCAGGAAGGAAATGATTAAAGCAAGTCTGTTATCCCTGATTGACAGCTCAGTCCAACATGTGACAGAACACGACACATTTAAAATGGTGTGCCCTTATAGATCAATAGAACAGAACAGAGAACCCGGAAATTGACCCCAGACATTATACTCAATTAATATTTGACAAAAGTGGCAAGAGCATACAATGGAGTAAAGACAGCCTCTTTAATAAATGGTGTTGTGAAAACTGGACAGCTACATGCAAAATATGAAATTAGATCACCAACTTACACCATACACAAGAATAAACTCAAAATGGATAAAAGGCTTAAATGTGACTCGTGAACCCATAAAAAACCTAGAAGAAAATGTAGGCAACAAAATTTCAGACATCATACACAGCAGAATTTTCAGATACAATGCCTAAGGCAAGAGAAACAAAGGAAAAAATGAATACATGGGACTACATCAAACTCAAAAGCTTCTGCACAGCAAAAGAAACAACCATCAAAATAGAAAGGGAACCCACTATATGGGACAGCATAATCGTCAATAATACATCAAATAAGGGGTTAATTTCCAAAATATATAGAGTGCTCATACAACTCAAAAAAAGGAAGACAAAGAACCCAATTAAAAAATGGAGAGAGGACCTAAATAGACACCTCTCCAAAAAGGACATACAAATGGCCAAGAGACATGAAAAAATGCTCAACGTCACTAATCATCAGAGAGATGCAAATTAAAACAACTATGAGGTATCACCTCACACCTGTCAGAATGGCTGCCATCAACAAATCCTCAAACAACAAGTGCTGGTGAGGGTGTGGAGAAAAGGAGACTCTAGTACACTGCTGGTGGGAATGCAGACTGGTGCAGCCACTATGGAAAACAATATGGTGTTTCCTCAAAAAACTAAAAATTGATCTGCCATTTGACTCAGTGATGCCACTTCTAGGAATATATCTTAAGAAACCTGAAACACCAATCAGAAAGAATATATGTACCCCTATATTCATAGTAGCACTATTTACAATTGCTAAGATCTGGAAACAGCCCAAGTGTCCATCAACAGATGAATGGATAAAAAAGCTGTGGTACATGTACACAATGGAGTACTATGCAGTTGTAAGAAAGAAAGATCTCTTATCATTTGACACAACATGGAGGGACTTGGAGAGCATTATGCTAAGTGAAATAAGCCAATCAGAGAAAGACAAGTATCACATGATCTCAGTTATTTGTGGAATATAATGAACAAAATAAGCTGATGAACAAAATAGACCCAGAGACATAAAAAGGAGTACGGTTCAAACTGACAAACCCCAGAGGAGGGGGACAGGGGGATGGATGAGATAAACCAAAGAACTTATATGCATGTATGCGTAACCAATGGACATAGACAGCAATGCTGGGGGTGGGGTGAGATGGGGAGGAGGGTGTTTGGGAGGGGAAAGGAGAAACATCTGTAACAATAATAAATTAATAAAAATTGAAAAAAATAAATAAATAAAAATGGTGGGCCTTGAAGATGACCCATTGCAAAGAAAATGATAACAGGGAAGGGAAGGACTCTCCTAAAGAATCCAATCCTCTATTTCAGTCTTTTTCCTCAAAAACCAATTGGCAGTCTACTCTATAGAAATCTAGCTACCTAAGCAGAGGAAGCTCCATTCCACACAGTGTTACAGTTGACGTGACAACCAGCCCTGCGGAGGAACGCGGGAGCCAGTTTCCCACAGGCCCAGGCAGCCCAGAGGCACACACGAGGCCCATGTCCTCTTCTCTGCGAGCCAGGTGGGCACCCAGCCTCCAAGGGTAGTACACCTGAGGGCACAGCGATGTCGTCGTCGTGAGAAACCAGTGTGTTGATATTTGCATGTTTCCCTGCAAACTATGAGCATTTTGTATAGGAACATGAAAAAGAGTCTTTGGTCTTGAAATTCTTTCTTTGTAATTTAAGTAAGCAAGCAGAGTGGGTGTCTCGGGGGCCGGTTTGAGTTGGGCCACCTAACTGCTGTGGACACGGCATGAAGATTCGCACCTTTCTTTGGTGAGGACAGTCTTCCTTCCGTTCCTCTCAGCTGGCACCAGGTTGGCCCCCAACTGCCGTTCGCATCTTGAGTGTCTGACCCTCTGAGAAGGAGTCGGGAATCAGCCAACAAGAATTCTCCTTGTCTCCATGGAGATCGCACCTGCCGTTGAGCAGCAGCCCGGCCCCACTGTCAGAGCTCTGTGCTCGTGCTCGGGAGCCCGTGGGAGAAGGAGCCACAGTCCCATCTGCAGATGACCTGAGATGTGGGGCCCTGGATCGACCCTCAGTCTCCAGCTCCTGGGGGAGGGTGAGTTCCTGTGTCCATGAACGTCAGCCCTGATCCCAGACCTGACACTGGGCACTGCAGTCTGGGTGGGTGATGTGTAAATCACCCTTGGCCACCAGGAGACTCTGTTAGGGAGAAGGTTCAGGACAGACCTGACTGCATCACCTGTGCAGTAGAAGCCACTGCTCAAAGCCTGATGTCCAGGTCACTTTCTGCTCTTGCAGTGATCCGAGTGCTCCCGCTGAGGGGACTTCTATCTACTCTCACACAGCTCACTTGTAAACTGAAATGCTCCTGGCATGCTGGGTGGGCTGGGTTTCCAGACACAGACCCTGGAACAAGAACTCCTGTGTGAGACGTGACCACCAGGAGCCCCAGACCAGGACTATATCCGAGGTGAGGCTGGGAAGCCAAGCAGGTGAGCCCGTGGTGCCAGTGAGCAGGTTACCGCCAGAGGCACTCGGGGGGAACAGATGGGAATGTCGTTGAGGGTTGACTGTGTCCTCCCCACGCATACACAAAAAACGACAAATTCAAGTCCTGAACCTCGAATGTGACTTTATTTGGAAATAGAGTCTTTGCAGATATAATTAGTGAAGATGAGATTAAAGTGGGCCCTTCATCCCATATGGCTGATGTCCTTATCGGAAGAGGAGAGGACAGAGACACAGCAGGAGGGCAGGTGAAGACAGAGGCAGAGCTTGGAGTGAGGTGACCAAGGGCCAAGGATTGCCAGCAACCCCCAAAATTAGGCCAGCAAGGTAGGGAGCAAGGCCCCGCGGACACTGAGTTCTGATCTCTGCCCCGAGACCTGAGAGAATCCATGTCTGTTGTTCGAAGACACCCAGTTTGCGTCACATTCCAGCAGCTGCATGACGCTAACACACCCACCAACTTGTCTGTCGTGGGTTCAGGGCCACTCCCGAGGGCGTGTGAAGGTGGGCAGCGCTGAGGAGGAGTCCTTCACCTGTCAGAAGCCTGGGTTGCCCAGTTACACCTGCTCTCACAGCTGTCTGCCTTGGTACTGAGATGCACCTCCTGGCAGCCCCTGGTTTCACGCCACCATATTCTAACCCCCAAAGAAAAGCCAACATGATCAGCTCATTCATTCATAATCAAGCAGCAAGTCCGTGTGGCTCACCCTGTGCTGGGGACAGGGGTCACGGTGCCGTCCAGATGAAAGCAACCTGGGCTCATGGAACAGGAAGCTTAACACGAAAGGCAGAGAAAGCATCTTCCCTTCTGAAGAGCAAACATCCTGCAAGGACAAAAGTGGCCCCACTGAGACCTTTCAGAAAAATGCATCCCAGTCTCTGAAGAAGATGTTCAAATATGTCGTTGAAGGATGCTAAGCAATGACTTACTCATCAGAGTATACATGTGCCAAGGTGACTACTGCGAGGGGAATGAAATTCCAGTGGAAGTACAAACGCTGGAAATTTATTACAAAATCTCGGTGGTGCCATCTCCACTTGCGCATCGGAGACCCTGCTGAGAAACTGCTTTGGGTGCCAGCTCCCTGGGTATCAGATCTAGCTAACATGGCATGTCTCCTGGAGAAGCCCACACCTGCTTGTAGCCTTTCTCCTGATGTGAAGTGTTGGCCTCCCAGGGGCCCAGAGCTCACCTGCTGGGGCACCTCCAGGTTAAACAGGCTCCTCTGTGCTGCAGTGACCACCTGGCCCTCCAGTGTCTCCCCTGGCCCTCGCTACTCCTCCAGCCTCGGCCACGGGGTACTGAGCCCTCACGTGTTCTCTTTAAGACAAGTCCTTAAATACTGATCCCTTTCAGACTAGGAAGCACTCCCGAACCTTGGCCCCAGGTCGCCCTGACAATACCAGCCTCAAGTGTGGAGATGACATGGCGGGTTGTCATCTCCCCAGAGGCTGTCTTGGTCCTTAAACACAGGTTTTCGGCTGCTCCTCTGGTGGGTCTTTTGGGAACGTCCCCTAGTGGTGTTTAGAAGTCGTCTCCACAAAAGAGCCTCCAGGTTACGCCCGTCCTTGTGTCCACACTGTGCCCCTTCATGTCCGTCCTCCCCCTGACCCCTCCCTAAGCTGTTACCTACAGTTTGCGTGAGAGCACTTGGGGTTCCACTAAGGAGATGCTGTGTGTCGGTGCGTCTGTTGAGCAGACCTGTCCAGACCCAGGCACGGGGCCTTGTCACCCCTGGTCTTCAGGCAGGCTTAGGGGTGCTAGTGCAAAGCAGTGCGACCGACACTTCTCTGGGTCCTCCCCTTCTCTCTCTTCCCCACACGATCATAAATAAAAGTCCACTTCTGTGTCCAGGACGGCACTTTCCTTCTCAAGCCCATGAGGAAGTTGGGGTCTGAACTCTTCTTTCTTCTTGTCTATCTGCATTCGGCCAGAATTGTTGAGAAGCCCATTTCTGGATGGCTGAGCTTTCACGAGGAGACCTGGGTGGCTGGGGGTTGGGGGAGATGCTGCCCATCTGGGGATGCAGCCAGCGTGGTGCAATGAGGCCATGGGTAGCAGGTATGCACCATGCCCACTGACCACCTCACCACCGTAGTCACAGGACAATCTCTGCCCTGAGAAGGGAACCCTTGTCCCCTGGGTGCTGGAAATCACCAGATGAGGGCGATGCATGCGCCCCCCTCCTCATCTCCCATTTCAGTGGCCCCGTGCCGCTCTCCAAGGAGGACACGGAGGTGCTCGAGAGTTAGAAGGTTCTGTGACCACTGTGAGACCTGCACACACCAGCACGCTGTTTCTGACCCGCCACACATACAAGGATTGGAAATGACCAAACTTAAAAGTGGGTCGCTTAAGCCTCACCCTAATGTCACTGAAGCACCAGGCCTCCTGGTGTGGTGGAACCAGGAAGGGACATGGCAAACTGCAGATTACAGGCCTTGCCTCATCCGCTGTGTGACTTTGGGAGAACTGCTCAGCCTCTCTGAGGACCTGGGTCTGCATGTAAAAGAAGAGAAATAATTATGCTGCTAACATTGAAGTATTGAGTGGATTAAGTAAATGGCATACGTGTCCATGGGTCTATAAAGAGTACCGTGTTGTAAGCATTACTTTTGTTAAATTATGACACTGATTATTTTCCACTTTTTCCCATTATTATCTTAGCTCTAAATAAATACTGTAGCGGTATCAGCCCGGAGGCCTGCTGCGTGTCAGCGGCTGCGACAGGCCCGTCCTGTACCTGCACACCGCAGAAGGAAGGAACGACCTAGCACCACCTCTGAAAACGGACAGCGTCTGATTCCAGTGGCCAGACCGGTGTCACCCGGCGTCTCGGATTTGGCTGCTGCAGAGCTCTCGGGTCCTAAAGGACAGTCAGCTCAGCCACGCTCAGTTCAGTGGTTACTACCTTCTCCGTGGGGTGGGGGTGCCGTGCTTTGTGTGACGAAAGCTGCAAGGCTCACGACACTTTCCTCCAAAACAGAACATCATTAAGTGACTGCCAAGTACAGAAATTAAATGAAGTAAAATCCCTGAGAGAACACGGTCTAAGCAGAGGCGACCCCCTGGGAGGCACTTCCTCCAGCCCTGTGACAGCAGACACCGTGCAGGGCCACACAGAGCCTTTCCCGTGGACGCCCTCTGACGTCTAGTAGCCAGATAGCCAAAGGCGGTGACATTTGAGTAGCGTGTCCTCCGTCAGCTCAGCTAGCCGGGCAGTGCACACCAGCGAGGGCTTATCCGTGTTAACATAAACCCTCATTAGAGGGGATTAGGAGAGAAACAGTGACAAACAGGATGGACACTAACCCTCAGAGGGTCCCAGACAGACGCCACACACTAATTATCCTTTGAAATGACTTGAAAATGCGGAGCGGGAGCCCAGCGTATGTGCATGAGATGCAAGGGGAATTGTGCTTTACAGACGACAACCTGTTTGTATTTTGCAACAGTTTTATGCTCTGCGCGGCAGACACGTGCACACACACTCATGCACACAGCCCTCCTCCAGCCTGGGACACACAGCTCTCAATGGGACACTAACTGGGACAGGTATGGGGGAGGCCCTCTGCCCCTCCTCTCTTCAATTTGTCATGTGGGGGACGCCCTCCCAGGTGCATCTTTCCACTGATGTCCAGAGTCCATTTCTCAACCCCCTTAGAGAGCACAGGGTTCTAGGGTCATGCTGAGGAGGAACAAGTCTGCAGACTAGATCTTGATGAAACCCCATTTTCACGTCAATTGTAGGGAAATCCCTTTCCCTAAAGCACAATGGGGTTTTCACCCTCCTTAAAGCCACATTTCCATGGATTCCAAAGGATGACTGCGACCTTCTGTGAAAAGAAGCGAGTTTGCAAAGGTCTGGTGTGCATCCCTGAGCAGGGAGCCCGTCTGGTCCGCTCCCACCCTGGCGGACCCCCGGTGTGCGGTGGGCACATCGCCTACAGCAGTCCCCTCCTTTGCTCTCCCTGCCACCATCCTCATACCCAGGAATATGCCTCCTCCGTGGACTTTCGAACTGTGCTGACTCTGGGTCCACCTCGGGAGTCCTATCTGGCAGGTCTGGGATGCCGCCCCAGAATTTGTATCTTTAACTCTTCCCTGGGTGGTTCTGCCCATCACCTCATGGCATCTGTAGCTTATGTCTTTACTGAGGGGCCTAAGACTGAGGCCTTTGTACTGGCCCAGGAGGGGTCCCAGACTGTCTGGGGCAAACACAGGCGGCAATGTTCTGGACTCTGTGGACCGGACAGGGGAAGGCAGGAGGCGAAATATCTCCCTATAATTCCAGAGGGGAACCCTAAAGCCGAGTGTAAACTCCTGAGAGGTGGAAGTGAGCAGTGTGGCCAGAGGACTCTGTGTGTGTGCGTGTGTGTGTACACATGTGAATGTGTGAGTTTGTGGAGCTGGCTCGTGGACTGGTGACACTCAGATTTTTTTTGGTTTGGGAGGACTTTAAGGCAAACAGTGCCAACTCTTCACACAGCAACATCGGGAGATGGTAAGGTGCCAATATCTACCAACTGTCCAAATGTGTGTCCCCACTCACAGTACTCAGCGAGCTGTCCAGGCTGTGCTCGAGATGTGCCCCAGACATGGCTGCTATGTGGACAGCTGCCCGGACATTTCTTTAAATGGACAGCACATTTGGTCCGAAGAGCTGGAGCGCTCAAGCCTCGAGACACTGGGTGCCAACCGCCCACGTGGAGGGTGGATGTGTGCACAGACTCAGCCGTCGGTGAAGGGCCCCAACACAGTCTGTGTCATTAGGGAGTCACTCACAGCCTCTGAGAGCGGCGCTGCTGTCTTCATTCAGCGAAGAGGAAATGAGGCCCAGAGGGGTGTGTACGTGTCAGCAGTGCAAGAGGGGACCGGTCTGGTGTCTGGTCGCAGCACGTGCGCCCTCGGCAGGAACCAGGCTCCGTGTCCCCTGTTAGGACGTCCCCATAGGTTCAGTACCAGCAGCAATACACATCTTCATCACCTGTGCTGTGGTTACAGAGTAGAGGCTGACAACTGGTCAACAGAGTAATCTGTCAATAAACTTAATAAATGTGTGAAGAATTGTAAACCAACCGCTCCATGGGGACTTCCAAGGGTCCAGTTGTCCTCTCTGAACGTACGTTAGACTCACCCAGAGAGTTAAAAAAAATTCCGACTTCTGAGCTGTACAGCAGACAAGTGATGTCAGAACCTATGTATGGTCATCTCACACAATCACAGCCTCATTGGTGACACCTGAAAATGCAGGTAGAGACATCCCCTCCAAGCCTTCACCCTTGCAAGTTCCCAGTGGTGCATGGAGCCCTTTCCCCTGTGCCTCAGCTTTGCAGTTTAGAGAAACATGTGGTTAAAATTATTCCTGCAAGGCTGTGACCCAGTGCAGTTTATTTTCAGGAGAGAATTGATGCTAATCATTGGATAAATACCATTGGTATTGTTGACTCATTGATGGTCTTAACACGCCGTTTACAATGTTTAGCTCTACTTAACTCCATTTTATGAGGGGAATTTTATTCCATAGCAATATTTGAAAATTTGGGAATTCACAAGGGTCTTAAAATACATCTGTCATATATATAAAGAGTGTGCTACATCTGAAAAGCTACTGTCTCAGGACAGAACCACAGAGAAAGAGCTTCTAGAATACGCTAATTAGCAGGCACAGTGACAGAGAAGTTGAGGAGTCCATTTAACTGGAACGTGTCAATGGTGGGAGGCTGACCTGGTCTTGGTTTGGACTGGCCGAACGGCCCTTACGTGCATCCTGGCAAAGATGTCACTGCTCTGGCGGGGACGTGGAGCAGGGTTGTGACACGTAGCGGGATGGCCACTGGTTTGAACCATCACTAGAGTTGCAACACTGCACAAGTTCAAGGTTATGAACATTGCATAACATCAAAAGAATTGCCTCATATCAACGTGGAGAAAATGAGCAAATGTGACTCTAACTGTGACCAGAGTAAGCAACAAACATCACACAACCACAGATGCGCATTAGCGATGGGGTAATTTTGGTTGAGGAAAAAAATGGAATAGTTCATCCCTCCAGAACCCCATGGGAAAATTAGCTTTTAGATAATTAGGTGGTGTCATTCACTTTCAACCCTGCAGAGCTACCCCTGCTCTGGGGCCAGCCCTTCCTGAGTCCTGGTCCAAAGCTCCCTTGCACATCCAAAAGAATTTTCAAATTTTTTTGCGTCTTTAAACTGCCAATTGCAAAGATGGGTGGCTTTTTAGCATTATCATACTGGATATAATTTTTGCCCTAGGAACTGGAAAACGCTCCTTCATAGGATCAAATGGTAGTTATAGCATTTTGCAAGCCCTCCATTAGGTTTCCCATTAAAAATGAATGCTGCTAATAATTTCATTTATATGCATTAGTATTTTGGGGCAAAAATACCCTCGCTGAATTTGCCTTGAAATTCAGAATGCTATCAGGAAGCACCATGACAAGTCATAATATCATAGTATTTTTCTGATTTATCTCTATTTCTTGATTGTAATATGTCGTTATTAAATGACAAAAGCATTGCCTTAGGAAAAGCATACCTTTTTTTTTTTTAAGTTGAGCTCATCTGTTTCTTTTAGTTTCAAGCTCAAACTAAGGGGCATTTTAATGTCCACATTACAATGCACACTGCCCTTTAGCGCTTCCTTCCTTGGGTGAGTTATTTATTTAATGCCAACATAATCAAATTTAGAATTAGGTGAAAAACCACTATTAGCTGATACAGTTCTGATACTGTATATTACTTCCTATTAAGTCTATGAGAGCAGCAATGTACATAAACAATGTGTAGGCCCCTAATGCATATATTTGCCAATGGTAAAACCCACATGCCACCCTTGGCCGTCATCTAATGCCCCTAAAGGCGTTGTGGGTTAACGGTGATTTAATCCCCTTATGCATGCATAATGTGACAAGCTTTGCATAAATAATAATAAATAATTGGTGCATATAAATAATTTATCATTTATTTTTGCAGTAGAGTAGAATTTTTAGACATATTTTAAACAAAGGGAACTGCAAACATGATCTCAATCAGAAAGGGGGTTAAGTCTTCTTCAAACACAGCTTTCAAAGCTGGTATGCATTCAGTGTATATTTGTGATTTCGTTGGGGGAAGTTTATTATATCACTAGACTTTGAAGCATGGCACAATACAAAAAAAAAACTATAAAAATAAATGCTAAACTGGAGGGTATTTTTTTCAAAATAAGCTGAATAATATCTCCTATTAAGAAAATTATTTTTTCCTATCCAAACCTTCACTGTTAAGTACATTCTTTGATATGAAGGTTCTATATTTGGTAGGGTAAACATTTTAGATTAAACTTGGGCATCTAAAACTAAGTATTTGCAAAAATGCTGAGAAAAAAATGATAGGATAGAAAACTGGCCACTTGTCAGTTTGGAAGATTAGATGATGTAGCTAGAAGATTGAACTAGGGCACTAATAGCAGATTACAATATGGTTAAATTGCACCGTGTTCAGATGTCTGCTGCCCTCCTGAGATGACCAGCAGAGACAAGCTGGTAAGGTTGCACCAGGGAGGAGGTGACCCCCCACCTGCGTGCTCCTGCCACACTTCCTGGCCCTTTTCTAAGCCCTGTCTCTACCTGAGGGGCTGGTACAGAAGTCCCTCCTGGACAGCAGTGCCGGAGAACCACAGTGCCCGGGCCGCAGGGCATGCCGACATCTGCGATGGAGAGGTCCCAGCAGACTGAAGGAGAGGTTTTGGTTTTGCCCATTAACGATGTATTTCCTGCATTCTGGACATTTCTTACTTTCCCTTCTTCTCCAATAATATTCATTTTTTAAAGAAAACATAATTCCCATGACATTCAGTCCAGCAGGCAAAATTGGATTCAGTGAAAAATGAGTTGCTATGAAAAAAACTTGGGAAGCAGGAGCACTCCCCAGGGAGCCAGGCAATGGCAGGGAGTCCAGTACACAGGCAGAAGTCCCCAGCGGTGTTAGGTCCTCCTCCTGTCCCTCGGCCCCCTCCCCAAACCCCAGACCATCTCTGGGGTCCTCACACATGTCTGCCTGCCATCCGAGTCCACAGAAAGGCAGCCACTTACATCCTATTTAAACGTTGAGCAAAAAGCGATGTGTTCCCAACTTTACCTTGTAGACAGACCATCTCTTCCGACCTCAGTTCAAAGCAGTTTTTTCTGCATTTGATTAATCAACATGCCTTTTGGCCTCAGACTGACTTCCAGTCCGGACTCCACCCTGGATGAGTCTATTGATTCTGGAGAAGTTGTTTTGAGTGTGAATCACACTTCTTCATCAGGAAGGAGGGATGGTGTCTGCCTTGCAGGAAATGGCATTAGATACACAGGGCACATCACATGCCCAGGCCCTGCTGGGCACCCTACCCTTGACTGTCTGGTTGGCCAAGTCTGTTCCCATCTCCTGTGCTCCAGACCATGCTACCCAAGGGTTCCTCCTATCCAGACGCTCACTCCAATCTGTGCCATTTCTCTACTCTGCCCACGAAGTTCTTCCCTATATAGGAAGCCACGAGTCTGTCTGGCCAGCAGGGGCTTCTCTTGACCACCTTTTTTTCTTACATTTACATGTTTCAAACAGTTTTACCAACATGCTCAGATGAAAAAAATAGCTTTGCTTTTGCATATGAAAAAAAGAGAAACAGGAACAAAGCAATAATAATTATAATAGTAATAATAATTACTTATAACGTTCTCTTGTCCCAGCATTCTGAGGGCAGGTGTGGGCGGAGCCTTTCTTCTGGCCAACCCTGACCATGCTGAGAGGGATGGTGGTGAGGACAGGTGGGCGGAGGCCCAGGGCAAGGGTGGCATGCCAGAGGGAGGAGGAGATAACTGGGAAGTGGCTGAGTAGAGAAGGAGAACAAAGATGCAGTTGGGGGAGGGAAGGTTTGATCCAGGGGCCCGGGGGGAGGGCAGCTGCCTGGAGGAGCCTGGAAAGGGTTTTCGGAAATCTCACTTTGTGTGTGCAGTTAAACCTTTGTCTCCCCCTGCACCTTCGCTGACCCTCAGCATCCCCTCCTGAGAAAACATCCGTGTTTGTAAGGGGAGTTTAGAATCTCCTGACTTAGAAAGACACTTAAATGTGAGCTCGGTTCTGCCACTCTGATCACAAGCTCTGGACACTCATGAGAACCTATAATTAGATATAAATATAGGGTGAGTCAACATGTCAGCTCAACACTCCTGACTCTGGATGTAGATTGAGGACAGAGTGAACCCAGTGTGACAACAGGGAGGCCAAGGAGGCTTGTTTCTAAGGAGAGAGACGCAGCTGGCTATGGAGAACGCAAAAGGCCCATTCACATGCGGACAGCAGAGCATCTGTGGGAAAGGTCACCTGTAAGATAAATGAGTAACTTTCCTTCCCTGTGTGTTGGGGGTCAAACTATGTCCCCAGAAGGATATATTGAAGTCTTGACCCCCAAACCCGGGAATGTGACCTTATTTGGAAATAAGGTCTTCGCAGAGGTAATCAAGTTCAGGTGTATACTGGATTAGAGTGGACCCTAACCTACTGACCGGTGTTATATGAGACAAGGAAAGCTTGGACGCCAACACACAGAAAGCAGGACACCATATGAAGGTGAGACACAGAGGGAAGGTGGCCATATGGAGAAGGAGGCAGAGATCCGGGACATGCTGCCACCAGCCCAGAAATGCCAGCACCACCAGACGCTGAAAGAAAGCCTGGAAGACATTCTTCCTTGGAGCCTTCAGAGAGAGTGTGGCCCCGTGACACCTTCCTTTCAGACCTCTGACCTCCGGAGGGAATCCCCAGAAAACTCATGCAGTGTGCATTTCTGAGAATAAAAACGCCCTCAGTTAAACTGCAACCTGGCATGAGGTACATTACCTGAGTCCCCTGAGCTTGATTCTGGTCCCCAGGTCAAAGGCCACTTGCTCCTGGGTTGTGCAAAAGTGTTTAAACACCCCGGTTCTGGTTAAGGAGCTCTGATGTTTCCTTTTAATGGAAGACGTTATTCGTTGAACAGATGTTGGCCAGTGAGCCTTTTTAGATTCCTGGTTGAGATGCTTTTTTGCAACCAACATATTTATTTCTTTATTAGGCTCAGTTGCCCTGAGGAGGCAAGCAGAGTGGATAAAACTTCAGGAAAGGATGTTCCACGGGAAGAATGAAACAACCAGATTAAACTTCTCATCAAAGTTGAATTTTCCTGTAATGGCTCTCAAAGACAGAACAGGGTGACGGCTCTGAGGGAAGACAGGCCCGGACCACAGCAACTGCTTTTCAATAAGGCGACAACTGAGCGAGCTGGGGACATGTGTGCCATCGGTCTGTCTCCGCAAGCTCTCTTTGTGTGGACATTTAAAGGACCCAATCGAATCACCGATGTCCTTTCTGACCCCCACACAAGGAATCAGAGTCCCTTAGAGAAAGCACTTCCGACCAATGAGGCCATTCCTTCGGCGTTTGTTGAGGAGATATTCCTTTGGGCAGGGGTCACTGGCCCGCAACACCCATCATCACTAACTTATTAGATCGAGGCAATTAGCTGAAAACAAACAGAGGAGACAAGCCTGGTATTGAAACAGAGAAACCAGAAGAAAATCGCCCATGGCACTCCATTATTTCCATGCTGCTTCAAAGGCGGGTGGCGCCCTGGGGAAGAAAGGAACGCATTGTTTTCCTGTAAGGTCTACGCAGTCAGATGGCCTCGGCGGTCTTTTCCTACTGATTTGGTTACACTTGCCCTTCCACGAAATAATGGGCTGGTGCAAAGCACTTCTCGGTCCCCACCTAAGCTCCGCGCGCCATGCGGCGCACGATCACCCAAGGATTAAAAATCCAATTAGACTCTCCCTTAACATGAGAAATCAGCCGAGGAATTTTAAGAAATGCTTTGAAAACCACTTCTTAATATGATTGAGTGTGATAACGCTCACTAAGTAGAAAACTGATATCCTGGGGACCCCCTGACTCTTCGGGACAAATTGACTTTCAACATCTTCAGTAATAACGCGCGTTCCTTGTTATTAATTGTATTGATTGAGGACAGTAGATGTGTTTCCATAAATTTCCATGGGAGTGCTGTGATTTATCCTTTGTAACTGAAAACTCACTTGTATCAATGCTTGGCTCTGAGCAAATGCAGGTTTGGTTAGATTCTGAGGCGTTTGAAAACATTATGTAAAAAAACATGGTAAAAACCTTAGAAGGAAAGATGATAATTCGCTGTTTGCCCACGTAGTTTGCTTGGTCAAGTGCAGTGAACACAGTAAATATAGGTTAAAAAAAAAAAAAAACATGTTACTTAATGTGATTTTCTTTTAGTAGCATGTGGTAAATATTACAAATTTTGTGGGGCAAGAAAGTCTGATTTTTATCACCAAAAAAAAAAAAAAAACTAAGTGGAAAGATTTTGAATAATTATGTTTGTCATATCTGCTTGGCTTACCTTCTCTCTTTTTCTTATTCTTCTGCTATTTAATGCACAATTAGATTTACATAGATATATATCACTCAATTGCTTTCTTGTGTCAATCATCTTTTCAGTCAGAATAAAATGCTTAATTATTTGACCTGCACAGAGCAGGCTGTGCAAACTAAACATTGTAGGACTATGCATGTATGGAATCATGATTCATGACAACGCTCTTATTTTTAGCATAGAATTTGTGGCATTCCCTTGGCAAATAAAATCCAAATGCATATTTTAATTCAAAAAGTGGAAATTTGCTCTCCACAAAGACAGACTGGTGATTTGTATCAGAACCAAACTTTCTTCTTCCTGCTTTGCAACATGTGTATTTGGCTGTTGTCTACTGCTTGTTGTTTGGTAAACTCTCCTGAAAAACAAAACAATGGTCACTTGTTGGTTTTCTCTGCTTTTAATTAGGCTTCTGCTTCGCCCCTCATGGTCACTAGATGTCTGATAAACTTCTGTGGAAATCCTTGAGCTGGGTTAGAATGGGATCACCAGGGCTGTGGGCCGGTGCCTACAAAGCTAAGATTTGGAGGAAATTCTTTCCCACAAGAAGTTTCAAGTTGTTTGCCTGCCCTTGTATCTGAGGTCAAGACACGATGTGCTGGTTTATCTCCAGGGCTAGTTCAGCAACCACAAAGCCTTCACTCGGAAGAATCGACAGCAGTCTTTCAGATTAGGTGAGCAGCTGTCCATGGCTCTGACAGCAGTTAGAGAAGGCGGCCATGACTCCATCTCCGGCCAGGGGACAGCTCTCTGTCTGTCCTCGCACAGAGAAGGGCAGCTGTGGACCTCGCTCAGCTGCTACCGAAGACCCAACGTTGCCATGTTTTCTCATCGCCATTTTGATACTCAAGTTTGACACAAATGAAAGGGAATGTCTGAAGATTGGGTTTTATGCAAGGTAGATGGGCTCAAGCCATCTCATTCTGCTTCATTCCTGAAAGACTGCAATTCATTCTAAGGATGTGGGTTTTCTTTTCCTGCAGTCAGTCCCGTGCGTCAATGAATAGTGTAGGTAGCTATACAGAAAGTAAAATAAGTTTTTGTTCTTTCATAGCTGAACAAGATGTGTTTCATAAACACATACGCTTTCCAGAGGAAACACTTCCAAAGCATAGAGAGACACAGGATTTTTTTTTTTTCAGCTAGTGAAATGGTGGTGATGAATTTGTCCACCTGCCTTAGTTTTATGGACAAGCAAATAAAAGTCAAGGTAGGTGAGAAGCATTTCCCTGGTAACAGAGCAGCTAGCCTGTGGTAGAAGCAGGATGAAGACCAGGCTGCCTGCTTTGCCTTCAAGTTCCTTCAAATGACACCTGTTAGCATCAAAACTTAAATGTCTCTACTTGATTTGGTAAATAACAATGAAGTCAAATGTGAAGGCTCTGAGTGTCTTTATCTAAATAATCAAATGGTTCACCAAGCAACTCGGTGACAGCTGATGTTAAAGGCTATCTGTCTTAATTGTTCAGGTCGCTGAGTTGAACTGAGATGGACTGAATAGGCTGACAGTTCATGATGATCTCTGTTGGCGACACTGGTTCACCCCTGGGTACACATGAGTTTCTCTTTTTCTCCCAGAGTCATTCCTTGATTCCTCCCCACTCCCACATAAAAAGTTTGTTTTAGGGGTAAAAAGAAAGAGAAAAAGAGTTTAGTTGTATAAGTATTTCACTAAAGGTGGTTGATAAAGCCATAAACATTATTTATGTTGCCCTCTGATAGTGAAACACACAAAAAAAGCTTCCATCTTGCCAGCCCCTGTTAATATCTCCTTTCAAAAGCAAATTAGGCCTGACATTGGAGGGGCCTGGTGTCTCATTGGCCCAGTCCCCACACTCAGCAGGTGAGACACAGAGATTAAAATGAGGGTCCCAGGAATCCAGGGCTCGTTGGGTCTCTGGATCCAGGTTAGCAGTTTTCCCACTTGGTCACAATGCTGACTTTTGTCCTATGGCTCCCACCTGCAGGACATGTCCACATGAACTCTTCAAGGGGCACAATGCCAACAAAAACTAGAAGTAAGTGTCCCTCATCCTCTACCCAACATACAACTGCTCCTTGGGATAGTTCCACAGGAAACTCACCATTCACACAACACACCCAGGACAGGTTTCTGGGGTGAATTAGAGAGGGATGGCGACACCTCACTGTCATAGTACTTTTGGCTTCAAAGCCAAATCAACGTGTCTAAAAAAACATTTTTTAATGTGTTCATTCACCGAAAAACGTTCAGAGGAACATGCATGGATCTGAGGAGAGGAAGACCACAGGTATACCTGTGAAAATGTCCTATCACTTTACTCTTAACTTCTGAATTCAACCATGGGAACAGCTCTGATGTCTTAGGTCTCATTTTGCATAAGGAGTGACCTGTGGAGGACAGAGGAGCTGATCAAATTCCTAGGGCTGATTGATCTAACCCTGAGCTCTGTGAAAAAGGCATGTCTGATGGGAGAGAGAACCCAACTCAGTCCAGCACCTGGACAGGTTCATCCAGTCCCTCCACAAAGGTAGAAACGATGGCTGCATTTTCTCCAGTACTTTGACTTTTATACAAATAATTTACTTAATTGCACACCCCTGCTTATCTTTGACATTGACTATGTATTCTTTGAATCATTGTGGAGAGTTGAAGGCTTGAGAAAGTCCTCCACAGTCTTCTTAGCAAGTCTGTCTCTTTTTGTTGGTCTAGAGAAGAATCAGGCCCCATCCTCTCTTTCCAGGCAGGCCCTTTCCCCTCCCAAATCTAGAATATTTGTGCTGTTCAAGAATCATAAGGTTGTTTAGCAAAGCAGTTAAATGATACTTCACATTTAATATGTTTTAAGCCGAGAACCATTAGGAGACTTTACATCTGCCTGTTGCCACTCAGGAGAGGGTCTGCTCTGGATCAGACCACAGGGATCCCCAGAGCCTCACTTCTATCAGGACAGACAGGCCCACAGGTTTCTAGGAGGTGGGTTGTTGGAGGCTCCCAGGGGAAGGCAATAATCACTGCTCTGACCACAGTGAAAAGTTTCTCTTTGTCTTTCCCAGACAAGCCCCAAGAAAGTTTTGTATAAAAGGACTTTAATTTTAGTCATTTACAGGATTGCCATTCAATGACCAATGATTAGCCTCACATGTAACTCAACTTAGCTATTCATTTAAATCATTTTCATTATTTAGAGTATTGACCACTCTGCACATTTCCTCAGGCTTTCTTAGGTCTTCACAATGTGTGGTTCCTGTCCTTCTATAAAGTAATAATTCTCAAAAATAAATATTGTAAGGGCCTCAGCTCTGGGCTATCTTACCTGTGTCTGTGTCCCAACCCACCTGGGGCAACTATAGAAGTCAGGCATAGGAATGTGCTTGTGAGCACTTCAGGGAAGTAAGCCCCACATCAAAGCATGAAGCCCACAAGGATGGCCACATGCCAGCCCTGATGATGAGGGGAAGGGGTGGCCCTCCTGGGGCTGAAGGAATGTGGAGAAAGAGGGGTATTATAATCAAGTGGTAGTATCTGGGTTCACTCATATAACAAAGGGAATAATTCTGACACCAGAGTAGAGCAGAAGGAAGAAAATAATAAACATGAATACAAAGCAATAGAATAGAAAACAGAAAATCAATGAAGAAAATCAATTAAACCAAAGGTATATTTCTTGAGAAGATCAATTTGGAAAAAGAGAGAGAAAACACAAATTACTAATATCATGAATGACAAAGGGGGCATCACTACTGACCCAACAAACAATAAAAATATATAATGGAACATTATGAACAACTCCATGACTTAGATGAAATGAACTTATTTCTTGAAAAATACAGAATATTGAAAGATATAAAATATCAAAGCTCACTCAAGAAGAAATTAAAAACTTAAAAGTCCTATACCTTTTAAAGAAATTAAACTTATACTTAAAACTCTTCCCATAAAGAAAACATCAGGTCACAGGTGAATTCTAGAAAGTGTTAAAAGAAGAAGTAATACTTATTCTACTCAAACTCATTCAGCATGAAGCCAGTATCACCTTGATACTATAACCTGACAAAAACTAAAATAAATAAAACTATAGTCATACCTTTCAAGAAATTAAGTCCAAACATTTTAAACAAAAATTTACTAGATCAAGTAAAAATGTGTATAAAAATGCATACTTATCAGATTATTACCTTATTTTAAAAACTTAAAAACAAAAACATGGAAAATAAAGAAATGTGATACAATAAAATTTTACATGACTATATTTAAATAACTAATTGTTTTGTGCTAATTCCTTTTTTTCATAAAATTCTATGTTATTATTCATTATATAATAGATTTATATTCCAAAGAAATGTAAAATACCTATGCTATGAATTACATAATGCAGGCTATTTATTATTTTAGAGTTATTTTTAAAACAAAGAGATGCCAAGTCATGAGATTGTTAAACTAAACTCTCAGTGGCATAAAGAGTTAAATTTCTCTAGAATTACCAAGAGCTCCCTTGGAGGTTTTATTCTATTTAATTATAATTCTGGAATTTATGTTTATAGTCATTTTACTGATTGTGAAATACTCAAAGTTAGTAAACTGTTATTTGTATTCAAGTACATTTTTCTGTATATTTCTTGTTTGATTTTGAACAGTTCCCTGCTATGTTTGGTCCATTACCAACGATAACATATGCACCTTTTCTTTCGAGCATGCAGTTTGTCTTACTTAGTTGATTCTCTATATAAGCAACAATAGAAATTTTACAGTGTTCTAAACAGATTTCTAAATCTACACAGACCACTCTTCAGAATAAAAGTCCCTTTCCAGGAAAGATGAAACTATTAATGATGTGACATCTCTGACTCTGGGATTCAACGACAAGGATCTTAGAGACCCTGCTTATCTGAAGGAGGCATCTCTGAGTCAGACTGCAAATGTTCTGCTAGGGGCCCAAAACTTTCCAACTGGATGACAATCTTGGGAGCAAGCAGACAGAATAGCCTACAGCTGGAGGAAAGACCTTCTACGAAAATGTGCCCAGTAGTGCTCTGGTGGGGGCAGATCTGGACAACTTTGCTGGAACCCTTTTGATAGTTCTCTCTGGTCAGGGTCTGGGACTATGGGTGTAGAAAAGATTAATTTAATCTGAAAGTCCTTAAAAGTCTTCTCACAGTGGAGATCTGCCAGAGAAAGCATAATGGGAACAGATCATAGTGTAGATGCTTCTCATGGGACAAGGAGAGCTGGAGCAAAGAAAGCCAAAATGCAGAGCAAAATAAGCATATTGTTGACAAGAGTGTTGTATGTCAAGAGTGTTTCAGGAGCAGGGACAACCAGTCTGTAATCACAGCAGACTTGGTGATTCGTGGGAGTCCTTCTCTCTGAGACATAGACCCCAGCCCTCTGATTGTGCTACAACCTACCTTTTGCATGGGAGTGATCAATGCTATCCTTGACCCGTGTGGAGTAATAATGCATCTGATCTTAGAATGAGGAACACATGGGTTGTAGTTTCAAGAAAATTATTATTTTTTAAATGTACAAAATCAGGAGAGAGTGGGCAGCATATCCAGCTCAAGCATAACAACAGAGCAGCATCCATTCACTCCCTATCATTGATGAGTCATCACAGATCATCTTAATCATCATTTAGTGCAGACTGACATCCTCACTGAGGAGAGAAAGACAGAGGGAAGACAGGCAATAATATCCAAGATACCACCCCTGCAAATTGCATCAACTGTCCACAATACAAGAAACAAGTCAAGGAACTATGACTTGCTGTCTCCCTAACCTGACTCTGTGTAGGGGACATGCAGAAGAGCAAATACTTGGCTAAAGGTCAGACCTCCTTATGTCATGTTGACCTCAAGGGAAGTAGACATGTGGGACTCTCTCATTAAGAGGGACCTCTCTACATCTTATCAGGTCCCTCCAGTTCCTCATGGTGGCTATCCATCAAAGGTTTGAAAGGGGAGTGTGTGGTCCTGTGCTTGCGTACAGAAAGCTCCTGGTACATTTTCATTGTGCTCATTGTAGGAAGCATGGCATGGTGTGGTGGGATTGCAGGGAGGAAGTCACTGGCATGCCATGACCAAGAACATGAGCCCAAAGGCCAGGTTGATGGTGCAGAGGACAAATGACTTTCTGGCTTGGTGGAGCCCCATTATCTATATTTAATTTGCTCTAATAAGCTGGAACTTGTTCAGCTCCAAGAATCTATTAGAAGAGGCTCTATCCTTTGAAAGTGATGTTGGTATTGGATGTCTAGAGTGCCTTGGCCATGTTTCTTTCCATTTGCCTGGACATGAACTCCGAGCTGTTACTATTGCCTATTGTTTTTTCCCTCCACATTTGACACCAACCATCATTATTCCTGGTATGGATTAACTTTCTCTAAAGTAAAACCATTCCATTCCATCCACACAATGAGCTCAAAGAGTAGCTTTGGGGATACCCCACAGCTTGGCAAAACCCCTGGGCCCTGCTGTCCAGGAGTTTTCCTAGAAGGTGTCATGCTCCCCACTGCTATTGAACTTGTGTGCTCAGGTCTCAAAACTAATGCTTCATGGCTTTGAAGGGACTTCCAGGGACCTACCAATGCTGCCTAAGAAAGAATATGGCACACTGTTTATTAATCATACTCTGTGCCAGGTGGGAACAAGGACCAAAGCATTACTCCTGATGTCCAAACCCTGACCCTCCTCTGCCCGCCCAAATATGCTGCCTCAGACACAGTGCCCAAAGGACTAGCTTCTGGGCAGCTAAAGGAATTCATCACCACCATCCAATTACTTATATATTTGTGGGACCATGTGTGTTCCCCCAGCTTCATGACTATACAAGGGGGCTTGATGGGTGGGATGTTGGCCTGGAGTAACAGGGAAGTTGGAAAAAGGTGCATTCCACACCTGCAGCACCAAAACGCCCCCGAGGGAACCACACCAGATGTGTACAGGACATGTAGAAGGAGCATGATGTTCTAATCTTCACCTTCCCTACTTCTTCTCACCTGCCTATTCCCAGGAAGTAAATGGAAATATGGACATCATACCTCCTCCAGCAAGAGAAGTGGCTATCAACCCTTATGTTGGCAAGTTGCCGTGCTTTGTACAGACACTGATGTAAATGACTGCCCTGACCACCCCTACCGTAACCCACACTGTGGAGACAACAACCCAGCCCCTGGACCCTGAGCTGCCCAGCTGGGAACAGGGCTCGCTGACCAAGCGGGTGAACAGTGCCAGCCTCAGCTGTAAGGATCCCAGCCTGGGCAGATCCTGTACTGCTGGCCGAATAGGGTCCTCCATGCTGATGGCTTCCATGTCCAGCTGGACCAATGTATCAGATAATTGCTGACCCAACCTTTAAGTCAAGAAAACTTAATCAAGAGGTGGATTCATCATGTAAGAGAACCTACACATTAGAACAAAGCACAGGTCATGGTCAACACTGGGTGCAATTAGCTAGAGTCACCATCAGTAATGGGTCTAGTTTGAAAAGTGGTAGTGGGGTGGGCATTGGCAGGAAGAAAGCCTCACCATTGGAATGAGGTCAAGTGCAGTATGTCATGGTGCTCACTGCATAAGTCTCCCAGTTGGGAAACAGGAGGTTTTCCTAGAAAAATGATGCTAAGAAACAAGGAAACTTGGGGTGGCCGGTCAGCCTCCAGCCATCACCGAATGAAGTTATTGCAGCCTCACAGAAGCAGCCAGCTAAAGAGAGTAGGCATGTGTTAGAATTCTTTTATTTCTAGCAAGTGGCCTAAACTGCAGACTCGACCCCTGTTCCCATCAGTCCAGGTGGCATCAGAGGGCACCGGCCCTGGGAAGCTTCTTACCTGGGAAACCTCAGCACCTGTGACCTGTCCTAGTTGATGGATGTTTTCAGCATCAGACACAGGTAAGACTGGTAAATCCAAAGTGGCTGACAACCCGTCCAAGGAGAACACTCACCTTCCTGGCCCCGGGTACCTGCTGGAAGCTAAGGCCTGAACCCATGTCTTCCCCATTCACCATAACAACACTTGCCGCCCTCTGGGGCCTTTATCCTAACCCCATCAAGTCCTCTGAAATGTAGGGGCCCTGAGCTGCATTTGCTCCATGGTCTCAGGCTGGAGGAGATGAGCTGGGGAAGCACACAGGTGTTAGCCAGTGGGAAACTCTGCTCCTATCTTGTCTCCAGGATAGGAACACGCTTACATATGACTTTGACTCAGCTAATCCTCCATACAGGTTCAAACAATTTACGCAGCATTTTCCTTTAAGCAAATGTGAAATTAGCTGAATACACTGAACCCAAACTGGCCTGCTTGCTTCAGCATGTGGCAGGGTCAGAAATATGTGTCCAAACCGGGGAGATCTACATTTCATGAGAAAGAAAAGGAGCTCAGAAGTGAGCATGCTTTGGCTTTATTCACCCACTGGGAGAGGATCTGCGCACCCCTCTCAAAATGACGGAGGAAGCGGGTCCACATGTTGCCCCTTGCCCAGCAGTACGGGTCCGTGCCCATCTGAGCTGATGGTGGGACCTCCCCCAGGAAGCGCCTCCCTCCCTTTGACATAAATCAACATCTCCTGTAAACTGGGATCTTCTCTTAACCAGTAGACAATAGGATTTTAATAGGTCTCAGAATACGATTAACATATCGTTATCATGTTGTGTTCTGATTTACACAAAGTTGAGTTTGTGTGAGAGTTCCTCGTGAAATACCTACTTGATATGTGGAGCAAACCCCAACTGAGATTTCACAAAGAAACAACTTGACATTACTCAAACAGTATTTTCTTATTAACCAACAGGAACAATTGAGAAATGTTTCAAGTAAGTTCCATCTCTGTGCTTGAATACACATTGTTCATCGTCCTGTGTCAACAAGTGTAGGCTGCTGTTTTAGAGCGATTCCCATATGTTAATTTACTGAGTTCCCCTTCTGAAAGACTATAGTTTCCTGACTGTTAATTTCAGTTGACAGGGAATGGCTTTGCTTTTCATTCTCTGCAAAATAATGTATTGTTGCAAAGTGATTTATAATAAACAGTATCTAGGAAAGAACTACAATACTGATTGGTTTTGACAACCAAAAATGCATTATTAATGAAATAATAACATTGGCAGCATCTTGGACGCAAGCGGACTGTGCAGAGTTTATTTTTCTGTTGAGAATCTAGATCCTCGCTCTCCATTTAAAGCTTCTTGGAGATGGATGATCATTGCGGCGAATGTGAGGCACACGTGTGCTATGCCGAGTTCAAATGCGTCTGCGGTGAAAAGTGATTATTGTTGCCTTAAAGTGTAGCTAATGCTGTATTTCATTAACATTATTTTTCAGCTTTACTTAACTCAGTAAACCTTGATTATCCTAACTCAGAAGTCCTTCAAATCACACAATCTACAACTCATACAGATATTTTTTTAAATGTCTGTTCTTTCTAGAATCCTAAATAGAAGTACTATAAACAGGCAATACATAATGCACTGTATTCCATCCATAGCTGGCTCCAAATCACAGCAAGCAGAAAAATGGAATACTATAACAAAGCCTGAAGTGAAGTCTGCATTATATCAATTTGTATGATGCAAACAGGAAAGATAGTAATTTATCCCAACAAAACCCATGGCTCCGCAATGCACCTCCCGTTGCACAGAGCTGCAGAACACTCTTCTTGGTTGGATTAGGTAGTCAACCATTCCACATTTTAAGCTTCCTAATTGTACCAAACATCATATTTTATTTTATCTATTCACTCCAATTTCTGTTACTTAATTCCCTGAAATATTTGTGCTTCCAGTCGAATTATGATGCTTTGTATAAAGTGCTGGCCTCCATTGTCGTTGGCTCCTATATTAATTGTGGTATGAACTTTATTGAATTTACTGAAGTGCTTTGCTGGATTGTCTCCAAACACTAACAGGCAAATGAAATTAAATAAAAAGGGTCAGCTATATTCCAGAGCATCATGTAAGTGCTTTAGAGCCCGGGTATAATTAAAGAGGCTGTAAAATAAACACAAGTACAAATGTCACTCTCACCTGAGCGCACCCGCGATGCGGCAGAATTCGTCACGGAGCAGGGCACCTGCCACAGGATGGAAGGGCATCTGATGGAAGGTGGGCTTCCACACGCTCCACCCGCAGCCTGCGGGACTCCACGCGTGTGTGTGTAAGGACTGCAGTGTGAGTCCGACTCTTTCCACATGAGCTAATCCGCTAGAGTCTAGCTGGACACAGGAGTGTTCAGTGACCTGGACCATGTGTGAACACACTGTCCAAGGGCTCTGCCCAGTGGTGCCCTGTTCAGCACAGTATCAGCTGTGGGAAACTTTGCAAACGCAAACTCTTTGAGGTGTCTCTTGTGTCCAAATGCCATTACCTAGGGAACTGCATTTCTGCCTCGTTTGTCTAGGCCCCAACCCCTAACAAATGCTGAGAACATAGTGAACCTTGAAAAAATTAGTACGTGGGTGAATGAGTAGACGAATAGCTAAGAAACTATGAGGAAAAATTATTTTTACAAAATGGAAAATCTTTTGATGATTCAAAAAGTACCCTCATATGTCTGTCCATTGTGTCTGCTTATTTGGGTCTTTGCTCTTCTTGGAGAGTGGACACTTGTTAAAGCATCTTTACAGGGCTCAGCATAACCAGCCTGGGGGTGCTGGTCAGGCGCCGCTTACTGATGGTAGTAGGCTGTGATTTTTGTTTTTCTTCTGAGGGACAACCCAATCCAGGTCGACTGAGTAGAATGGTTACAGGGAAGGCCCGGTGTCTGATTTGTTGTTGTTGTTTGCTTGTTAATCCTCACCCAGAGATACTTTCTCCATTGATTTTTGGTGAGAGTGGAAGAGGAGGGGGCAAGTGGGGCAGGGGGAGGGACAGAAACATCCACTGGTTGCCTCCTGCATGTGCCCCGACTGGGGCACAGAATAGAACTTGCAACCCAGGTACATACCCTTGACCAGGAATCAAACATGTGACCCTTCGGAACACAAGCCAAAGCTCTACCCACTGGGCCATGCCAGCGAGGGCCTGGTGTCTTATTTTAAAAGCTCTCCAGGCCATCCTGATGCACAGGAGCCCAAGGTGGACTGCAGACTGGAGGGAGAGGCAGCCAGGGCAAAGACCTCTGAGCTGACCCACACAGGGAGCTGCCTTGCTCAGGATGATGGGGGTGGTGGATGTTACCTGTGAGTGATACCATGTGAGTGATGAAGCTGAGCGCTTGTAAGAACCAAGCCAGAAACCAGAGTCATGGGCACCTGGGTGCAACTGTGTTGGGTCATGCGGGTTCTACCAGGGAGCAGCACTGTGGAGTGTGGGTTGGAGGGGGGGTGCTTGTTTGGGGAATGAACCCTGGGAGGGTACATGGGTGCTGAATGCAAGTGTGAACAGGGAGAGAAGATTATAGGTTCAGTGGTTTCCTACAAGTCACCAAAAATGTGTCAGTGCAAGGAGAATGCCTGGAATAAAATGCCAATGATCCATCTCATTTTCATATACATGTAAATATATATAATATAATCTATTAATAGACAACAATCGATGTTATGTTTCATCATACATAATATAAATGATATGCATATATATTCACATTAATATACAATAATATATGTAATTTACATATGTATAATTGATTAAAAAGTGTACAAGCTGGTTTCTTCTACAAGATATTGGGTTATTGCATGGAATACCGTTGCCCACTAACACGATCATCTTACTAAAGAACAAGGCCAAACTGTATGCGAAGAAAACAACATGTCCCCCTAATAAGTAGTTGGAAGCAAAGCCCCCATTGACTAATTCTAAGGAAGCCAGAGACAAAGGGCAGTGAGACGCAGTGTGAATGGATGCCAGAGCGTAGCCTCCAGGTCCAGAGTCTGAACGTCCATCCCTCTACGAAAATCTAGAAGCTTCTACTTCTATAAGGAGATGGTCAGACTCCATCTCCACGCTTCTTGAGGTCCAGCCTCACACATGAACATAATTCCACACTTCATAAATCCCAGTCCTAGTCCCAGCTCAGTCCCAGTGAGTTCCTGTCAAGGTATTGATTGATTAGAAGATCAATGTGCAGCGGCCTGGCTCTGCCCTCGGCCAGGACGTCAACATCAACAGTCACTATAAAAGCAGCCTAGAGCCCTGGCCAGTGTGGCTCAGTTGGTTGGGCGTCATTCTGTGCATCAGGAGGTTGCCAGTTCAGTTCCCGGGGAAGGGCACATGCCTGAATTGTGGGCTCGAACCCCGGTGGGGAAAGTGCCGGAGACAGGAGGCAGCCAATCGATGTTCCGCTCTCATATCGATGTTTCTCTCCCTTTCTCTTCTTCTCACTCTAAAATTTCAATAAGCTTTTTTTTTTTTAAATAAATAAATGAAAGCAGCCGAGACACATGCTGACCAGGTACAACTGGAAGTCCATCTTTTCTTCTTAGTTTGCATGTCACACTACATTCTTGCATATCATTTGTGCAATTTGATGATTTTTGTATGTCCTTATGTATATCAAAACTGATATTACACCACTATTCACAAGAAACATGGAGAATCACAAGAAAATGTGTTCCCCACTGGGTGATCCCTCTCATACTTTTTGGATGGTTCTCTCATGTCATTTCCTGGGAAGTATAAAAGATTTAAAATTTCAGTGAATATAATTCATCACCTGCAAGGTCGGTTCTGATAGGGGCACCTTTTCCGTTGTTCCCTCTCACCCCCTGTGGAGAACTCCAACGTGGATGCAGCCTCGTAGCCCCAGGGCTGGGATCGCAGCGCAAGCAGAACGGCATGAGGCAGCACGCACCCTGGAAGAGGCCAGCGTGTGCTGTTCAGTGGGAGGAACAGCGGCAGAAGAGTAGGTACGGTGGGTAAATCCTGCTCCTCACGACGAGAGATGCTCACAGGTCATAGGATATTCCAGAAAAATGAATAAGACACTGGGCTTAGGGGGAAGCTTTTCTTCTGCTGCTTTACATCCTTTGTATTTAAACTTTCACCAACAGCATTTGTTAACAACCCCTGCCCCCCCCCCAAATTACACCTAGCCAATAAAAAACCGTATTTCAGATTCTGCTACCTCACCACAAACAAAGCTTACTGGCTTTGGGGCCTCAGCTCCCCAATCTGCTTAGAAAACATGGACTAAGACACCCACTCTGCTCCCTCGCCTTTCACTGCCTTGTTCCTGAATCTCACACAATCCACGGCCCGATTTCTCTTCTCGACACTCCGGTGAACCAGGAGGCGGCACGTGACGTGAAGTCCTTTGACAGATGAACTACAACCTAGTCTCGTGTGCTATTCAAATAACACGAACCAGAGCAGGAACTTGGTCTAACTTCACTCTCCCATGCTTTCAACATCTCATTAAAACATGGGGCTGCGGTCACGGTTTCCTCGAGGCAGGCCTGGTGGAGCTGGTCACTTGTTGGACATGAGGTCATGTTCAGCAGGAGAAACTTTGGGGGCCAGCTTTCTCCAAAGCAGGTGTTGTGTAGCAGGGGTGTCCCCTGTATCCCGGGAAACAGGTGACATGGTGCTGGGAACACATCATTAGTCTCCTTCACTGAGAAGACCGGCACTGATTTGAGTATGTTTTCACACTGCTCTGCGGACACCCTCTCTGATGTGGCATAAATAATAAATATGTGTGACCATGGTTAGTGCAGTGCAATTTTTTGCTTTCCTTCCCCTGGATGAGGAGTGCTTTTGAGGTACATTATTATTTATTACAAGACACACAGCTACAATCTCCCTTTCTTCTCCTGGCTCCAAAGCATGTGTATTTGGAATAGATGGTGCAGAACATTTGTAATTCTGCACTTTCAAATGCACCGTGGGCATGCACACATGTGGACACACAACTCTGGACAACGCCTGGTAATTAAGGCTACAGGACTGAGGAGGACTCAAGGTCGCCAAATCAAATGCATTTTGCGACTGACCAATTTGAAGGAAAGAGGAATTGCTGAGCAGCATCAGACTCCATCAATGGGTTAATAACTTTATGTGCTATTCTTTTTTGAAAAGGCTTATTTAAATGTTTATCAGTTGTGCAGAGAGAACCACGCTGGCGATTCGCTGGGGACGGCTCATCATTGCCTATGCATGGGAGCGTTGTAGGAAGATTAAAATAACATTGAGTATATTCTGTAAATGAAGGGGAGAACTAACAGAAGCCTCTGGAGTCCATTATAAATTTTAATAATACATCAAGGTAATGTAACTGAATAACCGATCTCTAAGGGAAGAAACACAACATTTGGCTAATATTACAATTTAAATTATGAAAACAAAAAGAGCTTTTAGTTAATCTTGTCTTTCTGCTTTTATTCTTCAGGCTCTTTTTTATTTTCCCTGAATCCAAAACACCATGTAAACAAATAAAAGTACGGGAGAAAATAAACAGTTTGGCATCTCAGTAGATTAATTAATGCGCTTCAGCCTTGGCACCAGTAGGCGAAAATTATGTGCATAAATAATATCACTAATTAAAAAGATGCAGATTAACATGCAAATAATGTTAATGAGGATCTGCCATTCCAGAGTGGATTCGCATAACATCAACAATTTAATGGGTTGGAAGGCTTGTGTTTGCATTACATTAATAAATTTCAAAGACCTTGCATAAAAAAGTTCTGTTGGAGCCGCTGTGTCCCACTTGTGACTTGTAAATTCTGTGGGCAGTGGCGAGCGCTCCTCGGCAGATGCCAAAGTCATTATCTAAAAGACTGTTGAGAGGGTGCCACGTGCCAGCGTGACCAGCTGTTGGGAACTGGGCAGTAGGCTCCATCCCGTGCCAATTATTCATATTATTTGGGTAGTCTTGATATTTATTTAAACTGATTAATATTTTGTGCTCTGCATCTTGATCTGGAGGGAAATCACTTTAAGCAAGCAAAGTTAAAAAAAAAAAAAACACACACAATCCTTATCAGCTTTTGATGTGTTCTGGAAGTTGAATACATAATGGAATTGATTAAGCAGACATGACTCCAAACCACAAACAAAAATCGCATAAAGTGTCTTTAATGATGTCACATAATGTTGAAATAAAGTGGTATGGCATCAAATGCTGAGTGGGTCACAATACGTGGACTCTGTCTGCAAAGGAAAAGGCCCATGTGTTCCCTGGTGCGGGATGGTGTTTCTGTGGGTGCATTTTTAGGACAAAAAGCAAAGACTGAGGGAGGCCCAGTGAGTCCCTTCCTGAAACACCACATTACCTCTGAGTCTTCCTGGGTGATCCCTGTCCTCCCCTGGTCGCAGGCTGGGGCCCTGAGGACCAGTTGTGCAGCATCATGGTGAGTGGGGACAGTCCGGTGGCAGCTGACCACGCGAGTCAACACAATGTCCATCTTCGGAGGATGAGCTGTCCACGCTCACACTCTCCAGGGAGAAGCTAGCAGTGAGCGTTCTGGGGGGCATGGGAATGAGCTGGTTGCTGGTCTACAGGGGCCAAAATCAACGTGGTCTGACCAGTAGGTAACCAGGGCAAGCCCCACCCCAGTCGCTGTGGGATGAGTGCAGGCTGGCGAGGCTCCGAGACAGCTCCACCCAAAGCCAGGCACTGTCTGCAGGAGGTGACAGGCCGCAACTGGCCCCTGCAGATGCCTCAGCCTCCCTGCCACCATCCCAGCCTCCCTGTCACCATCCCCAGCCTCCCTGCCACCACATAACCCATTTCTGCAGCAAGATTCCAGTGCCCACATTCACACGGTGTGTCCGCTGGCCTTCAGAGTGTTCCTCAGAAGCCAGACAAGGCAGCCCAGGGCTCCCTCGCCATGAGGCGGGCTCCCCTCCCTCGCTGTGCTGCATGATTTTGAAGGTGTGGAGGGTTAGGATAGCGGGGGCTCCAAGCACTGCAAATTTCAGATTTTATTCATGTTCTCAATTCTGCCAATTTAGATACCCTCCAGTGAAACAAACAAACAAACAAAAAAAAACTAGAGCGTTAAAAGTGTCAAATCCGGCTTCCCCAGGACCCGGCCTGTTCTCAGCTCGCTCACACCCACCGTGGGTGAGTAATAGGGGGTCCTACACCCTAGCATCTTGACACATAGATCATGGTGAACTATGGAAGGGATCACACAGGTGCAAGCATGTTCAGCCATTTATAGTTTCTTCCAGAAGAAAGTGACGTTCACATCTCTGCAAGGCCAGGTGCTGCTTGCATTGTAGTGTGAGAGGAAGAAGGGTTGGGAGCCTCCTGCCTACCTCTGTAGCTAGAGCATCTCACAGGCGCCAAGCTCTCAGTGTGTGCTCCCCGAGGCTGGTGAGTGGTGAAGGCAGGTCAGCAGGACATCGTACCGGTGTGGCAGTCGATATATTTAAGTCATTGGCATCTTGACCATTTACTGAGCGTGAGCTGTGTGCCAGGCGCTGTATGGAGCCCTGCTGATGCATCATCCCATTTATTCTCACCACAGTCTGTCTCCCAGGACTCAAGATGTTCTCCCCACAAAATTCCCACTCTTTCTTCAAGCCGTCCACCTGCCATGATGTGGCTCTTGGTGTTCAAACCAAGAGGGGTAAGAGTTGAAGGAGAGAATAGCGTGCATGCCAAGCCAGGCCAGTGTTTCCATCGTGGTGAACTGACCGAGCCATACGGAGTCAGCTGTTCCCTAAACGCATTTGTTCTAAGGTGCTCGTTTATCTCGCATAGTCCAACCTGGATTCACAATTTACACCTGATGCTGAGAAAATGGTGTGCTTTTCATCACTAATTTCCAGATTGGCTACAATGAACATATACACATACACATACATATACGTATACGCATACATGTACATATACATATACAGACAAGTGGCAATTATTAGGTACATGTTTCAAATATACACATTACATACTGGCAGAAAGAACATTACTGACGTATTTGTCAATGCAACTGGAAGTCTGATTTTAATGATTTAGGGCTTCCCTTTGCACATAGCAAAGATGTAAATGACGAATAAAGGACAAATATCTTCTGCATTGTATGGCCACGCAGAAGACTGGGTGAAGAGTGCCAGTCTGAACCCATGCATTTAAGCAGACTTCTACTGCATCCTGTGGGTACCTGGGTAGATGGCAGGAGGCATGGGTTCTTCACTGAAGTTGTTTCAGGAATATCTGCTTTGCATTGGGAGACAGGACGACATTGGAGAGGAGAGGAGAGGAGAGGAGACTACAGAGAAAATGGGCACGGGGAATAGAACATTGTGCAAGGAGCCCCTCCCCAGCATGGGTCACAGTGGGATGTGTGTTTGCTGAATGAATGCAAGTTGACCCCTCTCTCTGGCCCCAGCATTTTGGCAATTTATCATTATATGGAATTATCTGATTAAATGGCTATCACCCACCCTAACCCTCCCTATTCTGAGGTTATTGAGGGCTATTCTGCCCCCGTATCTCATTCGACAGGCTAGGAAAGTAGACGAGGAAGGGAACACTGCCCCAGCCAAGGTACCCCTGCAGCGTCCTCAAAGTACCAGCCACCTGGCACTCAGCCTGCCCACCCTCTCCCAGCTGAATGTGGCTGACTTGGTGCATAGAATGCTTTCCTGTTTCTTTGTTAACCTCTGTGTTTTGAAACAAGAGTGTCTCATTTTAACCCAGAAAACCTCACCATCTGCAACAGCCCTCAGCAGAGACAAAGGCATGGGACGTTGGGGGATGTGTTCACCTTTGAGTGGGAAGAAGTAAAAGGAATTCCCTTCTTCTTCAACGACAGGTGTGTGCGAGGAGGTTCTAAAGGAGCACTCTTTCAGCCTAAGCGTGTTTCTGTCCATGAAATCTGTTCTTCAGACTGCCACAGAAATGCCACCTCCTTCGAGAGACCCTCCATGGCTGCCCGTGCCCGGGACCAGACGGCCCTGCCGTGGCTGTCTATCCCTGTCATGCTTCCTGCGTCAGCCATCCCAGGGATTGGAGGGAGGAGACCCCAAGCAGTGCCCTTAACTCCCCTGCCATTTTCCTGAAGCAAATCTTTCCTACTCACTTTTCTAAAAATGAGGACAGAAAACTAAACCCTCAAAATATAGATATTCTATTCTAAATTTTGTCTATTTTTTATAGTTGTGGCTACCATGTCTGCAGTAGAAAAACAAAGTTTAAAATTGTTTGCCGGACTTGAACATAAAGCGATTCAATGTAATTAAGGACCAAAATTTCCCTTAAAGATTTAAATTATCTCAGTTGGTCATCAACATGTCCCAAGTTAGCCAGAGGATTCTCAACACTTCGTTTCACTAACTACCTTCCAATAGGGCGTAATGGGATTGGAGCTCTGCAAAACCCAGCACACCCTCAGTGCCAACCTCCAGACTGCGTTCCGCGCACGGGGCCCTGCGCTCCTCCATAGCTGGTCCCCGGGCCCTGCGCTCCTGGGCA
Organism: Tadarida brasiliensis; assembly: GCA_030848825.1. Classification (NCBI taxonomy): domain Eukaryota; kingdom Metazoa; phylum Chordata; class Mammalia; order Chiroptera; family Molossidae; genus Tadarida; species Tadarida brasiliensis. The sequence continues at coordinate 35,236,012 of CM061258.1, forward strand.
CCCACACGAGGAGAGGTGTGGCCAGCATCCACATCTTCCTGCAGACTGGCAACTCCATGAGGCTCCCTTGTGGTCCGCCTTTTGGGAACCCATGCCCACTCAGAGAGAATGTTGATATTCAGTTGCTCACTTTCTCGGTGCTAAATCCATTAAGCTGAATAGATTTTGCTACCTCCTGCTGTTGCCAGGACGAACTGAAACATTGGAGGTCCTGGAAGCTTGTGTATCATTCAAACTCAATGATGCTCCTGAGTTGCAGGTTGTTATAAGTCTCCCTGAAGTTAATATTTCTAATGCCAACAGATGGAAGCCACCACCTATTAGTGTTTCCTGTGTCCCAAACAGTGCACTGAGCGCCAGGCACCACTGACAACAGGCCTGTGAGAGAGGTGGGCCCACTGCATTTTAGAGATGAGCAAACGCGATCAGTGGGTCAAGTGCCCCTGGTGACAGCTGCCGTGCGGGGAGCTGGTGGTCTGCGAGGGGCTGTGGGGCAGCCACAGAGAACCAGGAGCGGGGAGGGTGGCGAGAGGAGGCATCGGACACATGTGGCCGCCAGGAGGAGCGGACCCCGTGTGGGCCATGCTGCCTGCCTGCGTTCTCCACGTCTCTGCCAACGGCAGGCGCTCCATCTGACACCCCCTTGCCCCAGTTCCTCCTGTCAAAACCCTTTCCAGCTGATGGGCTCTCATCAAAGGCAAACTCTCCCATGAGGACTTGAACACAGCTAGACATGACCTTGTCTCCTCAAACTTGCAGAGCCCTCGCCAGCACCCCAGGGCACCCCTGCCCTGCTGCCTTATGTTGTAATTATTGGTTAGCAGTTCAGTTCAGGTCAGCAAATATGTGCAGGGCACTGCTGTGTGCTGGCACTGGCCATGCAGAGTGGAGAGAGAAACAGGCAGGGCTGTCCACAGGCCTCCTCTGTGGGACGGTCGGCTCAGAGACAGGGAACTCTGGGACAGGGGGCATGTCCTCTGAGGGAGCCCCACAGGGACACTGGGCCTGGGGCTTCAGGAAGGGACCCCAGAGCCACAGATGTCTCACCTGCTGGGAAGTCCTGCAGCATGTCATCCAGGTGCGTGATGGGGCGGGGCTTTCCAGGACAGAAGCAGAGGAGGAAAGTTTGGCAGAGAGGCAGAGTCTGCCTTCACGGCATGGGGCAGGACGCAGGGAGCCGGAGAAGCGAGGGCGGTGAGAGATGCGAGTGGGCCTTGGGGCTCGTGCTCAGGCTCCCCTTCCGTCCTGCAGGTGACAAAGGCCACGGAGGACTTCTGAGTGCGGCTCTGGAATCGGGTTTCCATTGCAGGGAATCTGGTGAGGATGGAGGAGGAGACCTAGGGAACGTGATGTCAGTGGGCACCACGGTTTGGCCCGGATTCTGCTTCCCTACTAACCTGAGGCCACGTCCTCTCTGTGCTTCCGTCTCTCCGCCTGGCCATTGGTATTTACATCCCTCGAGGAGTCAACGTGACGACAAAATGTGTTGGTGTTGCTCCAGGATTTGGCACAGAACCTGGTTGTTTGTAGAAAGCTCTTTGCACATGATTATGAAGTCAAAAGCAGAAATCCCAGGGAACGTGCGTGCTCAAGGGGGCAGCCGAGTCTCCCTCCTGCATTGCCCTGCACACAGAGTGAGGGAAGGACCACGTGTGTCATTCTTACCCCTAACTTTCTGCTCTTCCTGTGTCACGATCCAGGTCCCTGGGAAGTAGACGGGTACTCAGGTTGGTGTGCAGGGGCACCTGGAATGATGAGGACATGATGGGGATCCCATGGGCAGATTGGGGGTGCTGGGAGCTGGGGTGACCCTTTAGCAGTGTCCCTCCTTGAGGTCGGGGTCAGGCCTTTCGTCCTCACATTGACCAGTCATGGAATGTCACTGCCCTGAGACTGCTTCTCACCGTGGGTGAGGCATTCCTAGAGAGGGTCGAAGCAGGAAGTTAGCAGCACTGTCCCTGGAAGTGAGGGCGCTGTCTCAGTCGGTCGCTGGGTCTGGCGGCACAGGAGCCACAGCCCACCCCTTCCCTGCTCAGAGTCACTGGCTCCTTGCACCTGTTCTGCCTCCCGGGGCGCAGCACCTCTGGATGCTGCTTTCCCCCTCCTGGCAGAACGTGTAAGAGGCAGGTGAGGAGGGCAAGCTGCAGCCCCCGCCATGCTGGACTCAAAGCCGTGAGTGGATCATCGTCTCGTTTCACTGCTCATAATACCCTCACCTCTGCTGACAAGGCTGTCAGCCGCTGACTTACCTGTAGGAGGGACCCTCAGCCTCATCCTGGGTGGTCTCGTCTTCTGGTGACCATGTTCTTCTCGGGTGTGACTGCAGCATTGGTCTACTTACTGTCCAGCTGAGCCTGGTGAGTTTAAAAGGTGCCTGAGAGCCCTGGCTGGTTTGGCTCAGCGGTTAGAGCGTCGCCCCACAGACCAGAGAGTCCTGGGTTCGGTTCCCGCTAAGGGCATGTACCTTGGTTGCAGTTTGTCCCCGGCCCCGGTTGGGGTCTTGTGGGTGGCAACCAGTCGGTGTGTCTCTCTCACATCGATGTTTCTCTCTCTCTCTTCCTCCCTCTCTATCTGAAGATAAATGCAAAAATGTCCTTGGGTGACGATAAAAAAAAAAAAAAATTAAAAGGTGCTTGAGAGGATTGGCTGGGTGCCAATGGATCGCCTGTGCTCCCAGGGTTAACAGCAGTGTCCTCTTCCTGCCTTTGCCAAGGGGTGACTCCTTTCCTTGCTTGTTGGTATCTTGTCACAAGGACCCCAGTGCTTCTATCTGACAGTCAAGCTAAACGTCTAATGACACTCTTGTGCCTCTCTGTGTGTGAACTACCAGCACCCCAGAACCCACAGCTGCAGAACAGAAAGTGCAGATGCCCAGAGGTGGTCACTAGGTGTGCTGGTCAGACGGGCCACTCTGACTTCCACCCCTAGGATTCCACTGAGGATGAGGTACCCATCTAACTGGTGTACAGACAGTGTCCAGGATGCTGGTGGCCATCCCCAGGGGGCATCTCATAGCTGGCGTCTCAGTTGCATCTTCGCAAGGCTGATCCTCACTGTATTAGCGTGGCAGCATGTGAGGGCACTGGTGGGCCCTATGGTCAGCTGCCCACACTGAACTTTCTTGACTGTAAGGTGGAACACTTGGTCTGAAGTGATGTTAGCAGCATCCCATGCTCGTGACCAGGCCCTGGGAAGATATTGGACAGCCGTGCTGGCTGAGGTCCAGCCAGCAGGAAAGGCAGCCCTCAACCAAGAATATGTGTTAATTCCAGGCAGAAAGAATATTTGTCCTAAGGTTGGAGGAAGTCCAATGGCGTCAACTTGACACCCAATCTGCGGTTGGTCTCCCGAGGGATGGTGCCATGTGAGGACTGGTCAGTACTGAGTCAGTATTGGTCTGAGTGGCAGCTTAGACATCCAATAGCAGAAATAACTGGGGCAGCCTTGGCAAGGGAGATCCAGGCTGCGGGGTCCATGCTGAGCCTCCCTCCTTCCCACCTCAGCTGTTCCATTCATGAATCCACTGCCCATAGCTGGTGTCAATTGGAGAAGCTGTTCTGTTGGGTTGTTCAGTGCCTCTCCCGCAGTGGATGCACTTGGATGGACATCAATGTGCCACACAATGACCTCACTTCAATACCAATCCTACAGGTTCATCTATATGCCTCGGCCCCAGGTCTCCCTGCATCTGGTATCTCTCCTGTCAGCGCTTGACTACCCAGCTGAACCATTTCTTTGCCACTGCCCATGAATCCATATGTATTTGCACCTTAGGCCACTTTACTTTCCAAATCCGAAAACCAGATGTATTGCCTGAGGCTCTACCCATTGGGAGGATGTCCCCTCACTGCTGTCCTTCAGGGCCACCCCTGAGGGCGGCTGCTGTGCAGCTACAGTCCCTTCTAGTTTGCACACACCTACCATTCGTGACCAGGCTCAGCCTGTTTCTCCTTCATCAGCTTTTCCCTCATCATTAGATGTGAGCAGAGTAAGAGGTGCTGGTGCACCGCTGGTGGAGACGCCAGGGTCCAAGCCATCGGCGTTGCAACCTACTGGCTCGCTACAGCCCTGCTGAGACTGATACCACCTTACAAGGGGTTACTGCCGAGCCCACCAAGTGGGAGCTGCTGGGGATGGCAGATGCAGCCCATGGGCAGCTCTGGCATTATGGCCCCTTGATATCAGACCTCCATCTCTTCCTGAGCCCAGTAGCACTCAGGAGACTCTCATCTGTGGTAGAAAGTGGTGGGTTCCAGAGCCCTAGAGTCCACGATGAGATTCTCCTGTGGGTCTGAACACGAGCTCCACACGGTGTCACTTCTCCCCAGAGGTACCTCTCATGACACAGGTTCTGCCACCTCGTGTGGCCCAAACCACAGAGGTGCTTACATCACGACCTAGCTGCTGCAGCGCCCTCTCTTCCTCTGGGCCCTGCTCAAAGCTGGCAGCCTCTGTGACACTGGACAAACGGGTCAGAAACTCTCCAGCTGAGGATCATGAAGACACCTACCCGACACTGTGCTTCCTTCTCAAGGAGGAGAAGGTAAGACGCAGAGAATTTGCTCTGAAGAGGATGCCTGCACACACCCCAGACACCAGGCCCTAAACATCAGCCTAGTGTGGCAGACTCTTCATCTTCGTTGAGATCACCTCCCACCCTCTGAAACACATGAAGCTCTAGATTCATTGTGTTGGTCTGTTTATTAACATAACATCAGTGATGGAGCAGACCATTGATACGTCCTACAGAGTGACCGGAGGGTCCAGGCCTCTTTGTACTATATCGTACTAGAAGGTGAGAGTTCATGTAACCCTGGAACAAAACCAAAAGTGTGCATTGTTGCCCATTTCACACCACGCAACCTGCTTCTGGTCCTCCTTTTAGAAAAGGATGCGCAATAATGCATCTCCCAGATCAGGGGCCACCTGCCGTGTGCCCGAGTCCATTTGCCCCTGCTCTAGCAGAGAACCCCATCTGGCCAGCAGGCCCCTCCCTGGTTGAGTTGGCAGTGTTCTCTGGAATATGCCTGATTTGTGTGGAGGCCAGACTGTGAACTAACTGGGGACACGTTGGGACCACCACTCCCTATACTTTGTTCTTATGGGGCCACTGATCCCAGCTTGGTTTGCTGTGTTGTTTGGAATTTACTGCTCTGGCTTGAGTAGGTTTCCCCACGATGACAGCTGATAATGCAGGTCTGGGAACCAGAGTGCGTCCAGTTATTCATATGGGACCTGGGGTCCTATCACTGGGTGACCCGTGGACACAGCAGCCCCAGCCTGAGCCGACTCTGACCTGGACTTGATTTTAGTACACATGTCTCCACTCTGTCAGGGAAACCATGATGATGCTTCAGGTCCCTGGCTGTCAGCATCTACTCCAGCTCTGTGACAAGAGTCCTCAACATGCTTGGGGTTGCCCTTCCCTGGTGTACAGTTGCCTAAGGACAGCTCCATAGGTTTGCCTCGGGAAGGCCTCAGGAAGCTGCCGTCATGCCCGGGCGCCGTTGCTGGCAGTCGCCCATGGGCACACAGCCTCTTCTTTAGCCAACGCATTCTGGTCGAAAAACAGCTTCTGAGCCAGGGATTGTGACTTTGTATTGGGACAGTTGCCTACGACCCTGAGATTATTCTGCCTTGCTTTTTGTGTGTAGACTGAAGGCTGCCCTTGTTGGCCCCCAAGTCATCTTGCCCTGGCATGCCAGTTTTTCTTCACCATTTCCATAGCTCCCTGTCGATGGGGCCGCCTGGCTCTCACTCCAACCCCCCTTGGCCTATGTTAAGTGAACCCACCATGGGTCTGGCAGGTAAGCCCCATCACCTGCCCCTCTCATCCCAGGGCTACCAGGGGCCCAGCAATGTGAAGACATCTCCTAAGAGCAGCTTGGTGTGGAGCGGGCAGCCACCTCTGTGCATCTCCTTGGGGAACACGGGGGCCTGGCAGGTTTTCTGACCGTGCTTAGCATATCTACCCAATACGCTCATCCTCTGAGCCCTTTGATCCCTGCTCCACCATCTGCCCTGGAGGCGGTTGTTTCTATTCCACTTAGTTTGGGCCATTGCCTTTCCAAGCTTTCCGCAGCCCATATGGCAGCATATTAGCACTGTCTCCTGGGGGTCTTTGCCAGGGGTTCAATGCCACTTTGTGGGACAAGGCCCCTGTTTAGATGAAATCTCCCTTACCTAAGTTTCTATTCCATGCTCCTTGACGAGCCCCCTTGGGACCCAGCCCCATGTTTAGGCCAGCTCCTTGTTGAGGGGTCCTATCCTCCCCTAGCAGGCTTAGCTAGCCCCTGGGCTGGGTAGAGCACATGAGGGGGACACCTAAGTTTATGTGCACTGGGGCGTGAGCATGTGTGTGTGTGCACTTGCCTGAGCATCTTGCAGAGAAGCCTCTGCATCACCCTTAATCAGGGTGAGGGTGCTGGCTTTTAATAGGGAGGAGTGGGCTGCTGCTGAGGGTCCAGGAGATGTGAAAATGTAAGATTTCCAAGTACATGGACTCAAACGTCCCCCCTTGAGTCTTGTGTCCCATCCTCACCTATTAGGGTGGGGCCTGCCCCTGTCTCCCAGGCCTGCTGGAGTTGCGTGTTCTAGAACTCTGTTACCCCTCCAAGTCCTGGAGCTGGATGACCCCGTGCGGCTGAGCAGAGGACCGTTGCGTGTGGCGGAGGAGCTGCAATGGCTTTCACACTTTGCCCGGAGTAGAGATCAGCCAGCCCCAGCCTTTCCTCGCTTTCTCCAGGGCCTAGATGGCCTTCTGCATCCACCAGCCAGGTCTCGTGTCTTGGTCCCACAGTCGATCTTGGTGGAGTCCACTCTCCTCCTCCACTGGCCAGTATTTGTGAGGACACAGCATGGAGATACAACTGTATCAGACTTAAATGTTAACAGGATGGATACAGGACAACGAGTGGAGACAGAGGTGTCTCCGTCTTAAAGGTGACAGCCACAGACAGACGCTTATCAGTTTCTTTTGCCTGGTGACTTCCTTTGTTCTCATCACACCAGAGATCCTCTGGGCCTCGTCTTCTCTAGGTCTTTACGAAGATTGCCAAAAGTTCTCACGGGCTTCTCAGAGGTGGTGGAGCAATCTTTTCCCGGTTCTGCTCTCATTTTGGAATAAACAAGGGAAATACGATTGGCTGCAGAAGGTACTTGTACACGTTCGCTGTACAAGTGCATGAAATTAATGCTTTCTGTTTTCGGTTTTTAACAACACTGAGCTGCTCCCACCCAAACCTGAATAAAGATGCCTGGAATAAATATTTCACGTTCCTCCCCTGCCACCCCACCCCCACCCCCGGCCAAGGCTTTGGATCCTCTGGAACATTTGCATGCTGCCAGGCATCAGTGGGGTGCTTTTTGAGTCTATGATGTCAGGGCTGCCCTTCTTCTTTTCAGCATTAGAGTCCTTTCCACACTGATCCTGAGTAGAATTGCCTTTCTATCTCCAAATATTCCCCTCCCCATTTGGCAACAATGTCAACAAAACTGTGCTAGATCTTATTAGTTATTTGGTATTATACTAACAATACTGTAAACTTACTAGCCCATTTAATAAATGCGTTGTTTGGGGTCCCTTACAGGGTTTGTAAGCCAACTGAACTCAATTAAATATTACAGTGGGACAGGGGTCCCTGAGCGTCCAAGAGATTCTGGTCAAGAACATCTGGTTTCCTTCCCCTGGCCCCACACTCACCGTGTTCATCTACCCACCTGGCTTACCTGAACCGTTCGGAGTCAGGGTTTACTTAGAATGGTAAAGTTGGGTCACATGGTAAACGTAGATGTATGACAGGTCAAAGCTACCACCCTTCAGCTCCAGTGCATCCAGGAGTGGAGTCCGAGAAGTGGCTTTGCTGCACAGTAGGCGTTGGTGGTCTAACAGTGAGACCTCCTGGAAGTGTGGGGTCCATGTGGAGTAAGACCACCCTGCCAGTCCCCTGCCAGAACCTTTATAAAGCCTTTCCTGCCTCTCTCATCAAGGACACGAGTGCTAGAACACCACAGGATTGTTACCATCAACGGCAGGTCCGGGAACAATGATGTGAGGTGGGGGGGTCCTCGTAGAAGAACCGAAAAGCAACAGGGTCCCAAAGAGCCTTCCAAGGCGGTTCTCTGCCAAAAGCATGACATTCTCTACTTTCATTCAGTTCTTCATCTTTCAGTTGCTCAGGAAAAGATGCTGTCTCCAAATCTTTTGTTTATAAAAACATATTATACAGGACATTTTTTCACAGCCTGTATAGAATTTCAGACTTCTGTTATGAAGCTTTCCTAAGAAAAATGACTCCATATGAATGACCCAGAAGACCTGTAAGCTCTCCAGCAAAGAATATAAATGGCAAAAGAGAGTTGCTCAGGGCAGCATTGCACAGGCAAACAAAAAATAATAATAGTAACATTTAAAATAAAAGTAAACAGTCCAGCTGGTGTGGCTCAATGGTTGAGCATCGACCCATGCACCAAGAGGTCGCTGGTTCGATTCCCAGTCAGGGCACATGCCCAGGTTGTGGGCCCGATCCCCAGTGGGGGGCATGCAGGAGGCAGCCAATCGATGTTCTCTCTCATCAATATTTCTATTTCTCTCTCCCTCTCCCTTCCTCTCTCTCTGAAATCAATAAAGGGGAAATAATAAGTAAACATAGAAAGTATACTTAAACCAAGTTTGCCAGGTCAAAGTAGAAATAGCCCCGAAAACCAGGAATTCTACTTTCTGGTCTTCATGCTTGTAATGACCAGCTTGTGACTTCTTGCAAGCCACATTTGCCATTTGATGCGTTAATTTAAAAATAAATAAAATTTACTTGTTCATTTACTTATATTCCATACATGACATATTTGGAAAAGTTTTCATAAAACTCAAGTTTTTTCCTTCATTTCATTTTGCAAAATGATGTTCTATGCTCATCATTTTTCTCATTTCTTCTAACTAATACCCAATTTTATTTCAAAAATGGACACCATCCAGCCAGTGTGGCTCAGTGGATTGAGCGTTGTCCCATGGACTGAGAGGTCCCGGTTCTATTCCTGGTCAGGGCACGTACCCGGGTTGTGGGCTCGATCCCCAGTGGGGGGTGTGCACGAGGCAGCCAACGGATGTTTCTCTCTCACATTGATGTTTCTATCTCTCCCTTCCTCTATCTCTCTAAAAAAATCAATAAAAACATTTTTTAAATATTTTTTAAGAAAAATGGATAACATGATCTAAAACATGACAAAATTGGATTTTTTCTTTGAAAAGAGATTAACGCTCAGACTTATTTTGATCAAACTGAGTTACTCGCAACACTCTATGTAAAACTGAATGACCGAGGCATCTTCCCATTTCAGGAAGATAAGGACTGCAGGGAGCACAGGTGCACAGCTGTGCATGCTGCAGGATGCTTCACCCTGGGCCGGGGCGACAGGCCACCACAGAGGCCCAGTCACCAATGAACGGGGACCCTCATGGCTTTCCTGGTGAAAGGAACATAAAGGAGGACCTATTTGGAGGACTCTTTGTAAGTGCAGGGTGTCATTGGGGGTGGCCAAGCATTCAGGAAGGGTCTTACAGAAAGCAGACACCCAAAGTGGTACCAGGAGAGGCCAGAGGCAGAATACACTAGGAACTGTCTTTGCTATGCTATCTAAAACCCTGGCCAAGGAGACCTCAGGAACCGTGTGGTCCTCCGCTCCTTGTGCCTCTCAGAAGCAGTCGTTTTCAGGGTACACATGCCCTATAACTCTACCTTCGCTCTATGCTCCTAAAAAGGCAGCAACCAAAGCAGATGACCACCTGGATCAGCAGATGACCCCTGGCCCAGTAGATGACTCCTGGCACAGTAAATGGCCTCCTTGTGCATAAATGATCTTGACCCAGTATATGACCCTCTGGTATAGAGGACCCTGGCACAGTAGATGACCCCCTGGCCCAATAGATGACCCATGGCACAGTAGATGATCCCTGCAGCCTGCACCAATAGATGACCTTCTGGTGCATAGGTGATCTTGGCCCAGTAGATGACTCCCTGGGGCATAGATAATCTTGGTCCAGGAGATGACCCCCTGTTGTAGTAGATGATCTGAGCCCAGTAGATGTCCCCCTGGCCCAGTAGATGACCCATGGCACAGTAGATGATCCAATAGATGACCTCCTGGTACATAGATGATCTTGGCCCAGTAGATGGCCCCTGGTACAGTAGATGGCCCCTGGTACAGTAGATGGCCCCTGGTACACTATATGATACCTGGCCCAATAAATGACCAAGTCGCAGCTAGAAGTGAGAGATGCTTCAACCCTGAGTCCATGCTAATGCTGGGAGTTCCCCAAGCTCCCATCCTGGTCCAGCCCAGTCTCATGGTGTGTGCCTTTAACTTGCAGGGTTGCTTCCTGGGTGGACCCTCCTTGGTCCCTGGGCCACAGAGAAGAGAAGGCTCTGCCTGGAGGGATGTGAAACTCTGGGCTGTGAGTCAGTCCTCCCTGATGAGTGATGCCATGCTTCCTCTCTCTTCCTCTTCCACACACCAACATGCTGGGATTTTTAAAAAATAATTCTTTAAAAAATTATTATTTTAAAAAATAATTCTAGGGCTAAAAATAATAAATTCAAAAATTGCTCACAATGTTCTATCATGCATACCCCTGATAAAAGGGGTTTATTGTGCAGTCTAGTGGATCCGGAGCTGCCATGGCATTATAATTTAAACCACATGGGATTTTATTTTAAAACAAAAAACATTACAGTGTGTTTTCCCCTTATAACATGAAACTTAATAACCTTCTTTAGGGAATACTTAGCAAGCTCCCGTATTGCTTACAATTTCCTTAAACCTTGTTTCACCGGGGTTCTTCTGTGTCGGGATGGTCTCAGAACAACACCTGCTAGGAAGGTTAGGGGCAGAGGGCCGGGAAGTGCTGCGGGGGACGCCCCGCCTGTAGTATGCTTGACTGAGAATGCACAAGGGCTGTAGATGCAGCCAGAACAAGCACAATGACCTCTCCAGTCGGACACCTCAGCAGCTGGTCAAAAACTTACACGGGGATTTGCTCCGTGCTCTCCAGCGTCCTGGGGATTGAGTAGACAACGCACAAAAGTATGACGGGAAGATGATGGATGATGGGTCATAAGTCTCATTTCAGCCATACCAAGAAAACATCAAGCTTGTGTGTTATGATGGTCCACTGGGCGGACGGAATGGGCAGATGTGGGTCACAGTCTAGGAAATGCTGCACACACACCCAGAACACGGAGCTCTGTGCAGACAGCACTTAAAAGGCTATCACTGGATGCCCATAGGACGGCCCTCGAAACACAGAGTCTCTGACGAAGACAAGGCAGATCATCTGGGTTTGCTGTAATAATATCACTTTGTTGAAAGTGAGTTCTAGAACAAGAAAAAGAAAGCATTTCTTTTAGTTTATAATGAAAGGTAATGCTTTTCTCTTTTCTTTTCCAAGCTTGTCAAAATAAGCTGGTGGTTGGTCCTTCTTAAAGTAAAAATATAATATGGAATACAATGTGAAAAAATATCAATAACCTATGGCTCAATGGCATTCTCAGTGGAAAACAGATGTAAAAAGTGTGGAAAGAGAAGAAACTTGATAGGACAGTTCACACTTTTGAGATTGCCAAATACAAAAAAATAAAATAAAATAAAGCATTTCTAGAGAGTGTTTTTTGTGATGTTTTCTTTGTTTATTGATCCAATAAATAATCACTAATTAATAATCCACGTGTTGGGCGTTGAGCTGAGAATTTGGGACACAATGATGGGTGAGTCAAGCTTGATTTCTGTCTTTGTGAGCATCCACGCTGGTGAGGAAGACCTGCCCAATCTTAAGTAACTTCAAGAATCACATAAAAAGTATAAAGTGGCAGCTGTGATTAAAGTATTACTAGAGGGGACTGTCGTGGTCCGGAAATTGGGGATGGCTTAGTGAGGGAGGAAAGATGGCGAGAGCTGGGGTCTGAATAAAGATTGAGAAAGTAAAGCTGGAGGGCACAGTCTTCTGGGCAGAGGAACCAGAAACTACAAATGAGGTCACTAAAGAACCCTGAGTCAAATGGGTGACTACAGGCCTCACCTGAAGAGGTGCTAGGGCGGGACCAGGGCTTGAGAGAGCTGTGGCATTAGGTCTTTATGGAAAACAATTAAATGGGGGTAATTTGACCCATTGTGTTTATCACCTAACTTCAGAATGATCAACATGAAGGGTCATAAGTTAGGAGGGGTGGGCAATTGCCCAGGTAAGAGAAAAATCAGCACCGACTAAAGTGAGGGCCCAGGAGATGTCAAAAAGAAAACCGATTGAGAGATATTGAGGAGGCAAGAGCTAGAAGCCCAACCCCAGATTCTGTGCAAGGTGAGAGAGAGGAACAAGTTCAGGAGAACTCTCAGGTTTCAGCTCGAAGACAGCATGGTGACGCCCTTCTCCACATCAGGGAAGATTTGGGGAAAGAAGACAGCGGATCATTTTGAGAAGTGAATGCCTTGGGCGTCCTCTAACAGAAGATTCAATTGGCACTTGGACAGACCGTTCTAGACATCGAAGCCGTGGTCCAGCTGAGAGTCAGGGGTGTCCTGGGACATCGGCCTCTTTTTTTTTTTTTTCTCCAACTTTATTGGGATATAATTGACATAAAACTTTGTGTAAGTGTAAGGTGTACAGTGATGGTTTAATGCACATATATATCTTGATACGTTTATCACAATAAGGTTAGTTAACACATCCTTTATTTCACATAACTACCACTTTGTGGTTGCTATGGTGAGAACATTTAAGCACTACTCTCATAGCAACTTTCCAGTGTACAGTACAGTATTGTTGGCTAAGTCACCGTGACACACATTAGATCCCCAGAACTTATCTGTCTTACAACTGGAAGTGTTTACCTGTTGACCAGCAGCTCCCCATTTCTCCCACCCCCAGGCCCCGGTGACCACTAATCTACTCTGTTTCTCTGAGTTCATTTTTTTTAAATTCCACATATCAGTGACATGATACAGCATTTGTCTTTTTCTGACTTATTTCACTTAGCCTAATGTCCTCAAAGTCTGTCAAGAGTGTCACAAATGGCAGAATTTCCTTCTTTCTTATGACTGAATAATGTTTTCACATCTTAGTTTTTCTGAAGAATGCTGCAGTGAACAAGGGGATGCAAGTAACTCTGCGGGATAATGGTTTTAATTCTTTGGGATGTATACCCAGAAGTGAGATTGCTGGATCATATGCTGGTTCTACTTTTTATCTTTTTGAAGAACTGCCATTCCAACCTCTGCCACCAGGGTCAAGTCACCTCCTCCTCTGTGTCTGGGTCAGGTCTCCCTCTGCTTTCCCCTTATGATGGTACATGGGATGCCATGTGGGGCTCACCCAGATAATCTAGGATATTCTCCCCATGTTCAGATCTTTAATTATATCCGCAAAGTCAATGTTGCCATGTAAGATGATGTTCCCAGTTCCCAGGGATTAGGATAGGGATCTCTGTCGGGGACCATTTTCCAGGCTGCCACATGGACTAAGAGCCAGACTCTGTGCTACACCTAGAGAAAGTATTCAAATCTGGCTCAGCTCCCATCCTCCTGGCCTTGCTCCAAGCCCTGCCATTCTGATGTGGCCTTCTTGTTTTCATAGCTCCTGGCTGTGAGACGAAAAAAAAAGCAAATCCAAATTGGTTTAGAAAAAGGAATACTTATTACCTTATGTAACTGAAAGGTCCCAAACTAAGCTGGCTTCAGGCACAGCTGAACTCAGCCAGAAGTGGTCCTCTGAGGACGTCCCTCTCCAGATTTTGGTTCTTCTCTGCTCCAGGTGGATCTCCCTTGTGGAGACCTCCATCAGACCCAATTTTATGTCATCCCTGCAGCAATTCATTCTACTGGAAAGGAGCCTCTTTGTCATAGTCCTGCAAGTCATTAGACTGACCCTTGTTGGACCCGCCATTGCCGTGGGGATGGAAAACCTATCTGGACACACCTGCCTTTCTTGACATCAGATGACCCTCAAGAGGTGGTACCAACCCCAGGGACTGAGAGTGGGGAGGGGATCCACACACATAATACCTGAGAATCTGTTATAGAAGATTGGAAAAAAGTGTTCAATTTACTCCTCTTTCTCCGTGTCCCATTGCACACTGTATAGTGAAAGGGACACCGTGAAGTCCATTTCAGTGAATATCTATTAAAATGAGAAACCCCACAGACTCCCCAGACTCTGACATTCAGACAGAGATGATGGAAAAGAGGTCTTTGCTGCTCAGAATTGTGTTCTATTACCAGCACCAGGGACTAGAAAAAAAAATGGTGCTTAAAGAGATAGATGTGGCCTGGGTCAGACATGAGTTAACTCACAGACAGCTTTCCGGAAGCACAGGAACATCTGCCCTTACATCTGATTGGCCACATCAGCCATGTAGCCACATTGTGCTGCAAAGGAGACTGGGAAACATAGCTTTTTGTTTTTCTTTCTGCCTTGCCTCCCAGGACGAAACCAGTGTTCCATTGTTGAAAGAGAAAAGAATGGACTTGGAGAACATTTTGCTAAGGGAATTAAGCCAATCAGAGAAAGACAAATACCACATGATCTCACTTATTTGTGGAATATAATAAACAAAATAAGCTGATGAACAAAACAGACCCAGAGACATAGAAAGGAGTACGGTTCAGACTGACAAATCTCAGAGGGAGGTGCAGAGAGGGATGAGATAAACCAAAGAACTTATATGCATGTATGTGTAACCAATGGACATAGACAACAATGCTGGGGGGTTGAGGAGGGGTGGGATGGGAAGGAGGGTGTCTAGGGTAGAAAAAGAAGAAACATCTATTACAAAAATAAATTAATAAAAATGGAGGGGAAAAAAAAGAAAGAAGATAATGTTACTGAGGGGCAGCTAGTATTCTCAACATACAAGCTCTGTTGCCTGATTTTCTGAATTATCTGTTTTAAAACAGAATCTTAATAAGAAGTAGCAGTACTCTTTATGTTGATGAGTTAGAAACAGAATACTTTTTCCCCCAATGGTTGGTTACTAGTTTTAGAAGCTTATTCCAAATATAATCGTGTAATGGGCAACTATTTCAGGTTTTCTTTGATTACATATGAGAATCCTTAGGATCTGTTTATCTGCTTACAAAGTCAGAACAGACATGTAATTACCACGATCGTTCTATTATGTTTACATCACTTCACTTTCAAAAGTTAGACTGTGTCTACAAACACCAGGGTGACGTGCACTGATAGCTACACATTCGTGGGCCAGATCCCTTTAGTGAGAAAACTCAGAGCCAGGAAGCTGAGGGACAGGAGAAACCAGGATTGGCTTCCAGTGGCCTGCCGGGAGTCAGAGACACACAAGTTAGAGGCTGAGCATGGATAGCTGAGGTTGTAGAATGTGGAAAACATGCAATGAGCAGGAACATGGCCCAGAACATAGGGGCTAGGATTGGGCTCGGGCAGGGAGAGTAGGGACAGCCACTGGGTCATGGCTGTGGTCACACTTCCCACTCCCACTTACACAGGCTGGGTCAACCCGTGCAGCCTCCTCTGTCTTCTGCTCCACCACAAGGCCCAGTGTTAACAAGTAACAGGTTGGAGGGCCTATCGCTCTGAAGGGTCTCCTCCTCAGGCTCATCATTAGGGTGAGAAGTTTCCAGATCTGAGGGATGTGATGTCAGACAAGCAGCCTGTTACTATTCTCACCAGCTAGTGCCCTAGGGCTGTGATGGTCCATGAATGGGTCAACTTGACTGGGCTGGGGATCACCCAAATATTTGGCTAAATATTATCATGGGTGTGTCTGTGGGGAGTTTCCAGATGAGATTAGCATTTGAATAGGTGGAGTCAGTAAAGCAGGTGGCCCTCCCCAATGTGGGCATTATCCTCCAGTCCCCCGAGCATCTGAAAAGAACAAAAGGTAGAGGGAAAGAGAATTTGCCCTTTCTTCTGCCTGACTGCTGAGCTAGGACATTGGTCTTCTCCTGCCTTCAGACTGGACTGGAATCACACCCTGGGTCTCCAGCCTGCCAGCAGGCTGGTCGTGGGACTTTTCATCATTGTGTGAGCCAATTCCTCATCATAAATAAGTAAATGTATATAATATGTATTAATGCTTATAACGCAAGCAGCATCTTTATCTAGAGTTTGGGGAGACACTGCTCAAAGTGCGGGGAACTGTTTCAGTCAGTTGGAGGAAGTAAAGAAGCTGTGTGCTTGGAAGTGGTGGGTTACCTTGTGAAAGGCCCCTGCTTTCCTCATAAAAGGACAAGGAAAACGGAGCTGGCTGGAGTGTCCCTCGCCTTCCTCTTTCTTCCTTGAATGGGTAGCATACTCAATAGAATGGTGTTGCCCCCAAATTCATGTCCACCCAGAACCTTAGGATCTGACTTTATTTGGAAGTAGGATCTTTGTAGATGCAATTAGCTAAGTTCACATGAGATTGTCTTGGATTAGATGGGTCCTAATCTGATGACTGGTGTCCTTTTAAGGGAGAAATTTGGGCACAGACACAGGAGTGAACACGGCGTGAAGATAAAGGCAGGCATTGGAGTGGCATGTCCACAAGCCAAGGGTCACCAGAGATTCCAGGCAGGTGCCAGCTGCTAGAAGACGGAGGGAGAACACTCCCCTAGAGCCTTGGAGAGCAGGGCTCTGCGACACCTTCTCGAGACTGCTGGTCTCCAGAGCTACGAGAGAGCAAATTCCTATTCAAGTGGCCCAGTCTATAGCATTTTATTGCGGCAGCCCCAAACCACCACTCCTGAGGTGTGCCAAGCGCCTGGTGTAAAGGCCGAAGGCACTGATGGGGTGGAGTGCGGAGGCTGCAGTTTTGCTGTTTGCATTTTAAATGTTTTATTTCAAGTTCAAGCAGATGCATTACCTGGGCAGGTGACTGTGTGCCCCCACACACACACCTTTGATCAGGTGAGCTGATCGGGTACCATGGTGGTTCATGGAGGAGTTACCTTCGGCACTTGTGGGAGTGGACTCCCACAGCAGCATCAGGCACCGGGAAGTGGCATGGGTGAGGCCAGATCCTGGAGGAGAGAGGAGAGGAAAACAAGCCCCTGCTGTGCTGGGCAAGGTCCCCAGATCCTCCTCCCCAGTTCTTCAGCCCACTCGCTGAACCATTTATAGATGATGAGTTCACTCACAAAGAACCCCCTAGATCTCTGCAGCCTGGCCTTGCTGATCCCAGGAGCCCAGGCACACTCTGGCTTCCAGTCAGCTGGAGGTAGAGCTGGCCCTGTTCACATCTCCAGTGAGATCCTTAGAGTCTCTCCAGGGGATTAGCAGGAGTGCATCCATCTTAAATATCTCCATTTCATCTGCAATGCATTTGTAAAATGATCCAGAGCCAATTGTGCATCATCACTTTCAAAGATAAAACATTGATTTTTCTAAAGAACTTTATTTATTTTTTAAACTCAGTAATTTTTTTTTTTTTAGGTCTTGCAATCTAATATTAGTTCACATGTTAAGTTTTCTATGTCCTTGGAGATATATTCAGCATCATAAAAGACAAGAAATACTTCTTCCAGGCCCAAATTGGATTCGTCTTTAAGAAAACAGCATGATAATTCTAGTCAGATCATGGGGTAGCTGTTATGATAAGTTTCTGAATTATTTCAATGAGGGGTATTTCATATGCAACAGTAATAACACACACAGTTGTTTATTTCACATCAAATT
The DNA here is from genome assembly GCA_030848825.1 of Tadarida brasiliensis. NCBI lineage: Eukaryota > Metazoa > Chordata > Mammalia > Chiroptera > Molossidae > Tadarida > Tadarida brasiliensis. The sequence continues at coordinate 35,253,689 of CM061258.1, forward strand.
AAAACAAAACTTTGTTTCTTTTGTCTATTAGGGTTTGCTTTTAAAACAACAATGATAGTCATTTATTGTATGATGTCATACATAAACCATAGTATTGGGGATTCTAAATCAGTACCTTAAAACTAAATTGCATTTTGTAGGCTTTAAAAGATAAAAGTTTTGATACCAAAGCCATAATTATTAAAAATTCGACCTGTACCCCAAACCCATGTGCTTCCATGAAGAAGTAATATTTTTCCTTGATTTTTACTTCTCACTGCATCTCCCCCACACTATGGGAGTCATGTCCAATGCCATTTAGGCTTCATTGTCTCACAGTTGACACTATATGGTCATCAAAATCACATTCATTAAAAAAAAAAGTGATGATTAAACATCTTTCTGTACAAGTGTTACATAATGTCACATATCTATTACTAAGAAGGCCTATTTCCTATGACCAAAGAGAATAACCTAATTTGAACTAGAAGAACAGAATAGAATTGTTAAACAATCCTTTGCATTTTAAGCAACATTTAATTAGAAACACACTTTAGCCACTAAAATGATAAAAATCCAAGAGATTAAAATTTGAGTGTCAATTATCATAAAATTCATCATTGTAATTCTTATTAAAACTCAGTGTTTAGATAGGTAATGATTTTATAATACGCCAATTTGCATGAGGAGCCCGGAGATGGCTTATTATTTCGATTCCACACAATTACAATTCCAGCTCCATACATCAGAGCTCTTAGCAATGTAAAATCACTGCGCTAATTAATAAGCCATTTACTGACTGCAGCTAGTTATGGTGGTCCTGCAGCTGACCTCGCGGAAGACGAGCCATCTCTGAAGTGCCTGTGTGTAGCTACAAACATAATGATGTGCCAGGAGGGAATCATTAAAAATAATTTACACAAGCCTTCATTTACAAGATCTTTTGATAGCATGCTTCCCCCGGAGTTTAGATCCACAGTGCAACCCCTACCATTTGGAAAGTGCCAGGCAGGGGAGTGAAGGAGGATACCTAAGTGGTTAATTAAGAGCCATTCGGACGCCACAAGAGCCTCCTGAAAAATCCCTCTGATGTCTGCCGTGTCAAATGTCTCTCACAGGAAAAGCCACAAGAGGCAGCAGCCATCACAGGCTAATTACTGGGGACGAGGAGCAGCTGAGAGTGGTCGGCCACAGAGCCCACGCCGTGAGCACCCAGGCTCAAGACGGAGCAGAGCCATCTTTTTTGTTGCTGGACTGGAGCGGCAGCGTGATGAGCGAGTGGAGAGACGGTAGATGATGGAGCTGTTGCAGGGTGGGCGCTAGAAAGACAATGGCCCGGCGCAATGACAGCATTTCCCTTTCCACTTTCCACTTTCCCCCTAATTTTTAAAGAAAAGTCCAAGGGGATAATTCCTAAGAACAAGGAATTCTTTAGATTCATTCTTAAAAAACTCAAGCAGACACCTAGCAAGTATTTCACAAAAGCCATTGAGATACCCAGAGGCATAGCCTGGGTGATGTGTGTACGCACACACACACACACACACCCACACACACACTCACACATGCACACACGGCACAGCAGAACAAAACAAAACATACAGCAACGTTCTAAAGACCTTGAGTCAGACAGCATATGTACTGGTTAATGTACAAAGTAACTGCAGTATCCCTGTGACTCGGTGCGCTACAAGACACAGGACCCTGGTGGCACCAGCAGCAGAGGGCCTTCTGAGGAGACTGTGAATGTGGATGTCAGAGAGGGAGGGACATGGACAAGAGGAAGCCTGGAGTCAGCACTCTTACCGCAACAAAATAGAAACTGGTTCTTTAAAAGCCCGAAGATGTGAACAGGGCATCTGACTGGTTAGAAGGAAGATGCCCCCACTGTGAAAGTGACCAGTGCCAGGTGATGGGGTCCAGTAGTGTGTGTCTGGTGGGACAACTTATACCAGCACAGAAATCACTAACTGTGTATGTTAACGTCAGCTGTTTGTCCATGTCCTGGCCAGAGAGTTTAGAAGCACTAACCCCTGAAACACTTTGTTCAGAAATTGGCCAACCACTTGCCTCTGATTCAGGAGAATGTGTGGATCCAGGGTGTGGGTCTGGACGTGAAGCCAATAAGTATGGTGCTCAGTCTTAAAAGGGGACCTTGGTCTGTAATAACTGTTTATTTCAGAAACAACATTGTCCGGACCAGGGAACTAGGCCTCTGGAGGCGTTTAGGGTATGGAAATAAAAGCGCGTTATGCTAGTCTTTAAATAACGTGTGTGGGTTTCCCAGGCTAAACTCTGAAAGCACTCCGTCTCGAAAACGCTGATAGGTTTATGTATGTCATTAACTGTTGTGAAGTTCGTGCGAAGACGAGCTCAGGCATTTAACTGCAGAATTTTCATTGTAATCCCAGTCTTTTAACACTGGCTTTTGCCATGGAGAAGAGATTCAAATTTAAAGCATCCTTTGAAGTCCAGGCAGTCATCTCCAAGACAAAAAGAAACAAGACAAAAATCAGCCCATGGCCTGGGTGGAATTAACGCCCAGCTCCACAGCAGGGAGACTTCGCAGGCATGGCCCTTGCATCTGAGCAGGCCCTGCTGGACGGGCAGAGACACAGCGTATTTAATCAATTAACTCATGTATCTATCCTTCTAGATGCACACCTACCTGAAGCAACTGAGAATTATTCAGGTGCAATAATCCACTTGGGTTTGATTCCGATTTTGCAGTAAAATAACACACGGAGATGCTGTGCACCTAATCCATGTCCTCTTCCATCCGACAGGGGGGTGCCTGGGAAACACAACTGCAATGGGCAGGCATGAGCCCTGATGCTCAGAGCTAGAATCCAGCTTCCTGGCCCCTCCTGACCTCTCTCTCACATAACTTTCTAACTCAGGAGAGCAGAAAAAAGCGGATCCCTCAAAAAGCAAATGACGAATAAACACGTGGTGAGGAGAAGTGTCACTTTCTATGTGGAAATGTCTGCTAGATCAAGCCAAGGAGGTAAATAGAAACAATTCACCTGTAACCCCAAAGAAAAGGAAAGAAAAGCCAAAATATTAGACATTTTTGGCAGCCGATATAAATCATTTTAATTAAGATAATTCCCTGCCCAGCCGGTGTGGCTCAGTGGTTGAGAATCAACCCACGCACCATGAGATCGCCGGTTCAATGCCAGGTCAGAGCACATGCCCACGTTGTGGGCCCAATCCCCAGTGGGGGGCATGCAGGAGGCAACCAATTGATGTTCTCTCTCATCGATGTTTCTATCTCTCTCTCCCTCTCCCTTCCTCTCTCTCTCTAAAATCAATAAAGAAAAATAATAATTCCCTAACCAGTGGAACCCTTAAGCCATGCGTCTGCTGAGAATAATATGTTCATACTTCAAAAAATTACATACTGTTTTGCTTCAAAAGGCAAATAAAATATTCAGCACGGTAAGGTTTCTGTCATGAGGTTAACTACCACCTCTTTGCATTTGTGATTGAGACTGTATTTCTCAGTTTTCTGGGCTGCAGCACCTCATGGCTCTTACAGGTCAGATTGCAGCTAGCTTTACACAAATACTTGGATATTCCCAGCAGATATGTGCAGACACACACTGCAATATGTTTTCAATTACATGAAAAAAATAAATTATTGAATATAAATATCAATTTGATCAATGAAATTCAGAGAAAGCTAAGTGATACTGGTGTGTCTCTTAATTTGTTGACCATTTTATGCATTTGATGGGAAAAGTTCAGTGTCACACTTATCCATGAATTTGGGGTAATTAGTGGCCATTAAGTCAGTTTCTATATAATCAAAATAGAGAACACAGGCGGAAAAGAGTGTAAACTGTTGGTGTGTGTGTGTGTGTGTGTGTGTGTGTGTGTATTTATACTGCTCAGAAGAAAAATGTAGTGTGGACTATTACTTGCTTTGTGGGCTCTCGGTTCTTGACTTCGGCAAAGAAAGAATTCAGAGCCCAGAACTCTAACGCAGGAGGAAGTTTATTTAGCATGCAAAACGAAAGTCCAGTCGAAGAGAAGATTCAAGCAGGCTACTCAGAATGCTGCCTTGGCCTTGTGGAGAGAAAGTCACAGAGGCAGAAAAGTGAGCCAGCTGGACTGTGTGGACTCAGGAAACAAGTGACAGAGGAAAAGAAGGGCCCTTAAAGCTTAGGAGAAAGACCGAAAAGATACACGCCTCAAGCAGGAAGGCAGGGGCGTGCTCTAGGGCAGGGGTGGGGAACATTTTTTCTGCCAGGGGCCATTTGGATATTTATAACATCGTTCGTGAGCCATACAAAATTATCAACTTAAAAATTAGCCTGCTATCTTTGGTCAGGCACACTCTGGAGAGAGACCACGTACTAGATCCTTTGTTTTAAGGGATTTTACCTGCTTTCTAAAGGCAGGAATTTTAGAAGTCTCAGAGGGAGGATCTCAATAGAATATTCATCAGCTTTCTAAGTATGTTCTTTAATATGCTGATTTATCAAAATGAGCATATAAATACGGTCAGGGTCTTGGTCTCTACTGATTGGTGGACACTAGAGTAGGGGGTCATTGGTCATTGCATCTGGTCTTGATGCCAGCCACAGAGTAGCTTCATCTGGTTTTGCTGCTTTTTGGGGCCTGGAGCTGAAACACAACAGAGGCCCAGATGTTATCTCCAGTTTACCAAAACTCTGTCTCTGTGGTCAGCAGACCTGAGGCTTTGTTCCTAAGATTATTTGATGTTGATCAGAACCTCATTGTCCTGAGGGCTGAATGCTTAAGGGAGTGGTTGTGCCAGCAAGGGGACAGGTGAGTCGGGGGGCTGGATGAGGCCGGTTTGAATCAGCTATCTGCCTCAGTTTCCCCATTCCACTGGCCAAGGAATTCTAGCTTCTTCCTATCCTACCTCAGGACGAGTAGGGGAGAGGGACACTTGGAACAGAATTCACTGGCATCCTATTTTTCAGAAATAGAGAAAGGCTAGACACTGGGGTAGGGGTGGCGTTCACTAAGAGGAACTCTTTCTAGTAAAAGAAAATGTATAAAATCTTCACCTAGACAGTACAGCTGTCATCCGCCCTTCCGACTCTCTCCCACAATGAAGGGGTACTAAATACTTTCCAATTATTTTATTCTCATTTCCAACCAAGTTCATCTTGAATTGTGTGGTTTTCAAAAGCTGATGTTTTGGTCCAAAAAAAGTGTTGTTGTTGTTTTTTTAAGAAGCAGCCCCAAGCCCATTGCCCGGTTTTTTACAGATGTCAGTCTCCTGCAGGGAGACATGGGAGCGGCTGGTCCGGGGAGAAACCCAGGAAGCCCTCCAGGAGGGGGCCCCGGCACAGCTCCCAAGGCAATGGCTCTCAGCTGACCCCTTGCTTCCCTGCGAGCCCAGGACCACCTGAATCGCGCCTGAGACCGAAGGATCCGCCGTCCTCCAGGGGTGCAGACAGACTTCAAAAAGTTGCAATTAAATGGGAGCAGTAGAGATTACAGGGCGATATTAACTATCATTAAGTGATTTCTGTGTGAATGAGCCAAGCATGCCTTCCCACGTCTAGCTGAAAAGGCCCCTCAAACCTGCAAGTTTAAAGGTAATTTGATAAATACCTGTACTTGTTGGGGTATTTGTCTGACAGACAGACCGCATGTATCACCTTCACAAAGACATCGATGTGGCTAAAAACTCAACACTCCCTTTGCCCAGGGACAAGCGCCGGCCTGTCACACGAAACCACACGGATCATCCCGAGAAGGGAGGCGGCGCCTGTCTGCCCTGCTTTAAAGAAATTAGCTCAGTTTTCTTAAAATAATAAACAGAGGTTTCTGGACTTGAGAGACCCGCTCACTGACATTGTGTGGAAGCGTTTGATCTTCTGTTTTCCGTTTGAGCATGACATGAGGTGGGCGACGGAAGGAGACGGCTCCCAGGGAAGGGAAGGCTCGGCAGAGGGCACTGTGCAAGCCCACGGCCGCGGTGGCTCTGCAGACCGGTGCGTGTCCTGGCTGCACCTGCCCTCTGTGCACCCAGCATCGCTCCTGGACCAGAGGTCGAGCACCCACCCTGACCTCTGACAGCACCTGGAAGCTGGGGCACAGGGGAACCCCCACTCAGGGACAGCAGCCTCAGCAACCCCTGTGAAAAAGCCTGGCAGCCAGGAGCAGCCCAGACTGCTGGAACACAGATTCGGGGCTGGAAGAGACACTCACCGGCATTGCTTATCACATGCACGACTTTAAAAGTCCTGTGAAATTATGTGATTATGCTTTTGAGAGGAAGTCAGTCTGTTCTCAGAACCACAGAGTTGAGAACTGCAAAGATTTAGAAATTTAAATCGTGAGCTTGAACACCGGCAAAATACTAAAGAGAGACTGCAACCAAGTCCCACAGATGAGGTCCTCTGACAAGGCGTCTCCTACGAAAGCCACTCCTATCTTTTTATAACGTCATGCAAACCTGACGCAGGTTAACTATTAAACACATTTCATTAAATACATACTATTTTTATGAATGCAGCCAAAGTGATGCTGGTTTAATTGGGCGATCTGGGGCAGCCATTTTTATTTCCTTTCACTTTTATAATTAGCATTCAATTCATGCCCTCTTAATGAGATGAAAATGAAAGTTTCCACATTTAATACCGTGTCTTCATGCTTGCCACGCTTCAGGAGTTTTCCTGAATAAACACCGGTATCAATGAGCTGCCAGAAAGGGCTTCCTTCAGGGCCAGGGGATTCATGTGCAAAGCTCCCCACGCTGTCCGTCTTGGGAAACGGGAGGACAGGGGCCGGCCACTGAGAGAGGGTGCGCTCCCAGCCCCACTGCATCCTGAAGAGAAGACACAGCAGTGCTCAGATCGCCATGTCACAGCCCAAATGGATCTCTTTTCCAAGACACTATTTCCTTTTGCTATTTTCGGTGAAAGTTTATGAAGTATTTTCAGTCCATGAATAATCTGGTTTTCACTAAAAAAAAAAAAAAAAAAAAAAAAAGCTCAAAACCAGAATTATCACATCACTCGGTAAATTCATAATGATTACCACAAAGACACAGTCCCTCTTTGGCTCTGGGTCCCCACTACCTCGACAGACCTTGGTGCGGAGCTCACTGTGCTCGGAGAGAAGCAGGGTCGCTCCCCACGTGTCCCCAACCTGCACCGGGAACGCTGTCGTTCTTACAGTTCTGTCACTACACAAAACCAACTTTACAACTATGCTCTTCCTTGTTAAATCTACCTAAAATTGTTATATAATAGGAAAAAAAAAAACAGCACTGTCTAACAGTTTAAATTCAGAGAGGAGTCAAGATATTTTTTTGTTTTGTTTTTCGTTTTACGGCAAATATCCCTGATGACCCACTAGTGGCGCTGAACGCAGAGAAGATGAACTGGAGGACAAAGTCAAGCACCGTGTGTGGTTAGATTTCTTTTTTTTTCCTAATGGAAAAAAGCACTGTTATTTTAGGATGGCCGCCACTTGCCTCGAGGCCTGCGGTCGCCCAGGAAAGCCCCAGCCCCACACCACGCTGGCTTTTCCACTTGTTCCTCTGTTTGCTCCTGGGTTGAGAAAACCAAAAAGGCAATAGCCAATTATTTTTAATTTGTTTCTAATATTTCATCAGGACATAAAATAGTAGTCAGAATTACAGCTCTTCATCGTCCTCTGTGTGGGAGAAGAGAAGACATTGGCAAGAAAAGGAACACCCCTCTCTCGCTTTTCCAAAGCACCATGCAAATCGTTTCTGTGGTGAATTGCACTGGCCACAGTGCCACGACGGCAAAGTCAGACGGGGCACCCGATGACTGACTGCTGCTCCAGGTGACAGTTTTCTAAACACAAGTGTCTTCCCTCATTGTAAGTTCTGAAAATATATCCGGCAAGTGCCCTTCTGGGGTTTAGCAATATTCAGGGTACAATGTTTAATGGCAAATGTAGCATCTTGTTGTCATTCAGTTTTAAGGAAACAAGTAATATTGATTAGGGTCAAGAGCTGGTTAGAAAACTAAATAAATGTAACTTTCTAAGCAATTGTTTTCAGTCCCAGAATCAAATATGAGCTCGTCTTAGAAGTCTTCCTGTGATCGTAGTTTAAGAAAAGACACCCTCAATTCTTGATGCAAACAGATAGCATTTGTCCCTCTCAGGCGCATGTGCAAGCCAAGCGCAGGGCCGAGGGGTGTGTGCAAAGGCAAAGACCGGTCACGTGTCACAAGGTGAGTAAGTTCTGTGCAAACATCAGTCTCATTAATTCCTGGACATTACATGCACAACATGACAGCACTCTTTATTTTCGGACAATTAAGAAGTCGCTGTGTCGAAAGAAAAGGCAGAACTTTAAATCTGCCTTTTTATTCATTTACTTAACAAATATCTTTGGGGAATATCACCACAAACATTCTACTGTACTAGGTGTTGGGTGAGACAAGCTGTGCTTCTTTCCCTATGAGAAAAGAAAACTGTACAAACAGGTACACACACATGTGCACACACACACACACACACACACACAAAAAAAAAAAAAAAAAAACAAAAAACATGTGTCTACACTACAAGACTATGCCCGAAAATGCTGGCAGAGTTTATTTCTGATTTGGGGATTATGGGTGGTTTTCTTCATTTTGCTTTTTCTTATTTTATTACTTTCTACAAAGTATAGGTCATGCTTTCTTTACTTGAAGAGAGCAGTACAATACCTACTGTTTTTAAGAGTGTGGTTCTGTGAAGCAGCAGGAGTGACAATGAGGAGGCGACGTCCTGGTGTGGGTGACAGGAAGCCTGAAGGACCATCGAGGACCCTGCCGGAGCACATTTCCAGTGCTCAGTGCCCGCGGGGAAGTGGCACAGGATAGCCGGCAGATGGAAACTGGGTGTCCGCAGGGAGGGGCCGACGGCTAAGCCAAGGAAGTGAGGGGTCTCGTGAAGGTCACCGACCGGGTAGAGTCATACACAAGAGCAATTCCTTCTCAGAACCATATTTTCCCTCCATTGTCTCTAACTCCATGGATGGTTATTCATTTTCCAACTTGACTTTCATATTTTTCTTAAGGTATTAAGTCCCAAAAGAAACAACGTCTACCAATTTCAAAATAAAATAAAAACTAAAATTCCAAATCCAAATTAAACTAATCAGCAAGTCCTGGCCGGTGGCTCAGTTGGTTGGAGCATCGTTCTGTACACAGAAATGCTGCGAGTTCGACTCCCGATCAGGGCACATACCTGCGTTGTGGGTTCAGTCCCTGGTCAGGGCGCGTATGGGAGGTAACGGATCAATGTTTCTTTCTCACATGGATGTCTCTCTGTCTCTTACTCTCCCTTCCTCTCTCTCTAAAATGAATAAAAACAACATATCCTCGGGTGAGGATTATATAAAATAAAATCAGCAAAAATGATTTGAACAAAAATGTATTTTTCTTTCTCATATTTAAGTGTTTTTCTTAATGCACTTATACTTAATATATTTATATTTAACTGTATTCTTAATTTTCTTTTTTGTATTTAAAATAATTCTCTCTCTCTCTCTCTCTCTCTCTCTCTCTCTCTCTCTCTCTCTCTCCTCTCTTGCCCCCTTTCTACTTCTTTACTTTGACTTTGGAGGGGAAAATAAGCTATCTGAAGTGAAAAACTTGATATTTTAATTGTTTACAAACACTAGAAACTCTTAATAAATGTTGTCCGGTCATTACCATTAAGTCCACCCTGACCCAGCCCAATGCCAAGAGGGTCTACACAGGGCAGGAGTCAAATGATGGTCTTGGAGACACAGTAGCACGTGAATCGTGTGGCATTTGACCTGTGAGTGCCCTCTCCTCCCAGGCCAGCACTGCAACTGAATTTCAGCAGAGCCCTAAAAAATGGTTGGGATAAACTGAAATCAAACTCATCTGTCACACACGGGGGAAATTGCATTTTAAAAAGAAAGTAAACAAGAACCTAGACTAGTGTGGCATTAAATGTTTTCAAATAATGAGTTTGGGAAAAATAAAAGCTCGGTTATTTTTTATTCCAAGAAAGTATCCAGGGCACACCTGCTGATGGCATCTTTACCTGGGCCCCAGGTGCCAAGGGAAGAGATTACTGTTTCTCAGGTAGAAATTCAAGGGACTTTCGAGGTATCTGTAGCACTCACCCCTGGGAGCTGACCTATGAATGCAGCAGGTCTGTCCGGAAATTCCAGAGGACGAGCTTGCTTAATTCAGTGGCCACCAGCGGCTCTCCTCGGCCCAGGCACCCACATCATTATCAATCTACTCAAAAGGGCTCTAATCCCTTTGACTTCTCAGTGTTTTAGAGGACAAACCATATATTTATACAAGCTTTATATAGCTATAAATCTCAATACATCGAGCACATTGGAATGAGTATGATGCAATTTTGTGTACAAATAACCTGGAAGACTGACAGGGTATTTAAATATTGTTATTCAGTCAGAAGGCACAGTGTCTTTTACACTGTAAGCTCCTCTAAATCATATAATGAATGCAGTAATGGAAATTATAATCTCAGTATGCGCTGCCGTGCCTCCTTTAATCTACACGTGATTTTAAATAGTATTTCCTGAGAGTCTGTTATTTGGTGAAACTTGTTTTGGGCTCGAGAATAAGTATTGTCCGGGATCCGCTGTCACGATGTCAGACATGTTTCTTATTAGAAGAGGATTTCTCAGGCCGCGCCCCCACTCCACCATTGCAGACTATATAAATAATAATAATTATTATAATAAAGGCACAGATTGTGCTATTAACATGTGCAAGTTTTCCCAACCCCACATACAACACCGATTCTCCATGAAAAAGAGAATAATTTTTTTTAAAAAGAAGCAAATTGAGACGGAAACACGTTTCTGGTAGCTTGCAGTGAGATTGCGTCTTTCCCACCTATGTCTGGTTTCTTGGTGTCATTATGAGCTCTCTACTCCTGGAAAGCCAAAAACTACAATTTGAGCATTGAAAAAGGAAAAACTAGCATGCTTTCAGGGGCATAGCGACTGATCCTGCCACACCCCTCTGGAAACAGAGCCACACGATGCCATATTCATTCATTTGTTTATTGCACAGCATTAAGTGAACACCTATTATACCCAAACCACTTTGACAGACACTATGGAAAATGGAAGCTGTCCTTCTTCAATGAGCATAAAGTAAGACACACATGCACTTATCAAATAATGGACCCCGAAAAGATGTTTTTGACAATCAAGTTACACAATTTTCAACGTCTTTATTCACAGGCAAAGAAAGCTGAGTAATGGGTAGTAGATGTATAGTATGACGATTTAGAGAAATTAAGTGGTGGGAATATTCTCTCTAATTTTCTTTTTGATTTTATTTTCCTTTTCATTTAAGCACACATAGCAATAAATCATGCAGAATGGATTGTCTCTCACCTCTTCATCTTCAAAGAGGAAATCATTTTCTCTCTACTGTTGGATTTGACTCTCCAAACCTCAGAAAGAACGTCACCATTGTCACATGTACTCCATGATGAACAGGGGCACCCGGGATGTGAGGTGGCCACAGGTGGCCTTCCCGGCCAGCTGCAGCACGCGGGCACGTTGGAGGCTTGCGAAAGTGCAGGGTGGCTGCAACACCCTACGGAAAGGCCTCGCCCTCCTCCTTCTCTGCTGTGCTTCCTCGGAGTGGTTCTTGGTGACACGAAAGCCACTTTGGAGAAGAAACAGAGTGAACACTCCAGATCACCCTGTGACTCGAACACGCAGGCTTTCAGTGTTAACTGCACACCAGTCTGATGTGTCCAGTGAGGCTAACGTTTTGCTTTTTGTTTATTTTTCACTTTAAAAATGTCAGGGGCTGGGGTGGGTGGGCCCTGGGTAACTTGGCTGATCAATCGTGCATCAATAACAAAACCTCTGTCTGCCTCCTCCTTGTCCCTGCCCAACACAAAAGACAGAGGAGAGAAGGCACAAGCCGGGATCAATTCCATAAGCTTGAGAAGAAGGGAAGGAAATAAAAGTTTGACAGGAATTTATAAATACAGCCTTGGTTAAGTATATCATCATTCATAACACCATTAAATCTATTTCAATAAACAAAAACATGCTTTACTTATTCCGGGAATTCTTTGTGAAAGGAAAACATTATGTGAAAAATAAAGTGTTATTGCAAACACAGTTAAAATCTGGAGTGAGGTTCTGAATAAACAAATGAAATTGCAACGGAATATAGTGTGCCTTAGAGCCATTTCTTGACAAAACAGTCATCTTATTTACACGCTTCACAATACCCCACCATGGATGTCGACGGAAAAAAATAAGGAGAAAAATAATTAGCATATTAATCTTTTTTATGCCGCCATCTTTCAGATCCAGAAGACCATGGTGTAATTTAAATCTAAACGCTTTCCTGGCATTAGAATTCATTTTAGATGGGTCAATTGTTCCATAATAAAGGGATAGAAGGTGTACTTCATGCAAGAGATTTATGTTTGCCATTTGTTCATATTCATGTGCGACTGAATACCCTCAATTCAAATGGTGATGGCTGTTCATATCAGTCGGGCGCCAGCCACACAGATCACTAACCGGCAGCAATGAATTTCATTTGCAGGACAAAAAATACGGCGAAATTAACTCCAACAGTTTATTGATTTTTGCTTAACAGAAGCCAGTATAACAGCTCTATTGCCCTCATAATGATTAGTGACAAAAGTTTAATTAAGCAATTATGAAGCCAATAATAGAGTTGTCTGGCCCGCGCAGCTCCAGTCCGCTCAGGACTTATCTCCCTCCTGCACATCAGAGCAGCTGGAATGTGCTTGAGGAGATTAATGCCGAGAACACAGATGCCTACTTTAATTCTGCTTCACCATGCCGTTTGAATGGAGCCGGGAACACAAGCTCCCCTTTATCAAATTACAAGTCCGCTTTTCATGAATATGTAGTTTCAAAAAAAATCTAGTTGTGGCTTCAAGGTGTAATTATAAAGACATACAACAAAAATGACACACAATTCTGTCTTAGTAATCCCTGCTATGAAATATGCATGATAATGTATTACTGAATAAAGACTTAACAACGTTCTAAGAGGCTTTGGCATTGTACCGTTATCCAAACAATTGGCAGCCTTTTCCAAATGTTATGTGAGATATTGTCTGACCTTACATCTTTGTTTTTCTTCCTCTTAAATGTATTGTTTCAAGCTGATGGTATTGTTATTTGTCCATAATGCCATTAAACCCGTCTTATCTGTTTGTAAGAATTCCCAATTTATTATGTATGCTTAAATATGGTAATGTGAAAATGTGAGCTCCTTCCCCGCATTAATCATTTCATAAAATATACACCGTGTCCGGGAACCTGCAAACCTGGAGCGCAGGAGGCATCTGGGCTGCTCTCCCGTCCTGGCGGGTCTGCACACACTGCCTTGCAAGAAGCTTGCTTCGTGCTCGTTCAAAATACCTTCACTCTCGGGGAGGAACTTGGGGTTTTCTGAAGCAGCAAATGATCTGGACCAATTTGCTGGCCCCTTTCTCCTCCTCCAGAAAAAGAAAAGGCTGCGGCGTCTTCCTAAAGAAAGAAATCATTTATCCTCCTACCACCCCGTAGAAACTCATTTGAGAGGAGGACAGAAAACACCAATATGTATGTAGGTAAATACCTAAGTCCAGAAATCCTATTTTCAAACTTTCTATGTGACAACCCGAATTGCTACATTTCATTTAATAAAAAACATAAAACAAATTCGCCCGTGGGTTTCTGTCACTAATAAAATGTGCCTTTTCCAAATGATTGCGATTTATTTTATCAAAATCCCCTGAAAACACATTTGTCTTCTTGGAACTGCCTAGAACAGCTGTTTCCATATAACAGGCAGCAGCTGGGAAAATTCAACGAAAAGGTTCTGGGCGGCCTCGAGACCCACTGCCTATTTCCTTCCCCAGCCAGCGCCTGGGTGGACAACCTGTGTCTCGTTGGTGATGAGCACGGTCCTCCTGGGCTGAGCACCACAGCATGGTTGCATTCTCGCCTGCCATCTCTGCATGCCCCCTCGCCCCCGAGCCTGTTCAGGAACCAGGGCAGAGATGATGGGTGCTCACCCTCCAGCTGCATGAGGGAGGCAGGAGTACCTTGGAGTATTAGAATACATTTATCCTCAGTTTTTTCTTAATATCAGAATGTGTCTGTTTTATTTTTAGCAGTTATCCAGGAGACTTCAGAGGGCTTTTCAATGACCTGTAAACTCCACCAAGGTGCGAATGGGACTGGAGCGTGCTGATGGGCAAGGGCTGGGCTGCAGCCGGACATGCCTCCCTGAACCCTCGTCAGCCGCACATCCTGCAGCCCAAGCTAAGTCTCAGGGTATTTAAACCTCCAGGAAGTTAAAGCAAGTCTCACAAGGACAGGGGACCCTGTGACGCACTCCCTGCCTGTGAGTGCTCTTCTGAGACAACTGTCTCTGTTTATTCCTCCAAGTGGAGAGATCAGGGCAAATGTGGGCGAAATCAGTGACTTTATTTTTCACCTCTTCTCTGTTATTAATGAGAGGGGGTTTCCTCCGATTCCACCCCAACCGTACCCACGAGGATGATTTTAGAATATCTCCAGTGCTTGCCAGCCCCACCCTCAAAGACAGGAATGCCACGACTTAATTGACTAGAAGTTTTTTTAAACTATTCCTTTGGCATTCATTAAGGATCATTCAACCTGTAAAGCACTGAAAGAAAATCCCGGGATATTAGGAAGATAATGTTGCTCTTCTGTGAGATTAATTGCTAGAATTTTCAAAATCTGCCAATGATGCTGAGTCTTTGAAAGCCCAGCAGAGCTCTTTCCTAAAGGACGGGAAGGAACATGTCCCCGTGCCGTCCACAGGGAGGCCCTCCCCCTGGGAAAATTAATAATAGTACCTTACACGGATGAATTTCAGGGACAAAGATTAAATTAGAATAAGCTCTGAAAGACTGCCTCGTCAAAGTAACCGTGGCTACATTTTTATCTTTCTCAAAAATCTGAGTATCTAGACTGAATGGCCATTAAAAGTCTCTGAGTTTCACACAGCTTCCAACTGCTTGCTTCATTTGATTGTTGGATTTTGAAAGATAAAATAGTCTATGTGCTGTCCCGAAGCCAGTCTGCGGAGAGCAGACTACACTTTCCATCCATTCTGAAGGTTGGGTGGCCTCTCTTTTCCACAAAGCTGGTTTGCAGAGAGCGGCTGTAATAGTCCTGCTGGAGTAAATGTTTAACCATTTAATAATTAGCCATACCTGGGACAAGTTGTGAATTGTTCGACTAGAGAATGCCATCTTAATTATTCTTTCTTGAGATAATGCATTTGTTCTCGAGACAAAAAAGAATGCCAGTAATTAAGTAAAGAAAGATCTCACACGAGCATGTTATTTGGACAACAGTATAGAAAATAGCCGATGCCTGTGAAGTGGAATGTGCTGGTGGCGTCTGCTTCCCGGCGCAGCGTCCTGCACACAATGGTGCAGCGGCGTGGCCGGTCACGAAATGCAACTGTGCGCACCCTCCGCAGTCGCCGCAGCACCGGCGGCACAATTAAAAACCCAGGCGCATCCATTTCAAAATGAAATTGCCTGTCAGGTGATAAAATTGTGCTTTCTTCCTGACGCATCTGTTTCTTTCTGATTTAGAAAATATCGGGAAGGCCTTTATCTCCTAGCTGAAATTAACAAAGAGCTCATTTTCGCATTCTGGGTGTGGGCGAGACATCTCGCTGGTGACCCTGTCCGGTGCCTGAAGACCGTCTGCGTGCTCTTCTTCCTTACTGCATCTTTTCACATGTATTTTTGTTCGCATCTTTTTATTGCCAAGTGATAATTAATGGCAATTTGCTCTTATTAGCAAAGGGTCCTAAAAGCAGAATGATGATCTTAATTTTATATATTCAGTTCATCACGTTCCTAGATGAATGCAAAGCCATTCACCTGTGCATATTCACTGAATTGTGTGCTGCGCGGTCCGAATGGTAAGATGAGCTTTAAATCTGCAAATTAAATATTAGCTGCCCCCTATAGTAATACATTAAGCATGATTGGCTTAGGTAATGCAGTGAGTATGTGGCAGAAATTATATCAATCCAATATACTTGTTCTTGGGCTTGCCCTCCCATATTTTACTGTGAAGAGAAGCAGATGAAAAATACAACTGTTTGCTAATAGGACTCACGTCTTGTTATGGGTGCCGAGTTTCCGCTTTCCGTAACTCACCATGATTACTTTTTTAGAAGCTTTCACTTTCCCCCAGCTGATCCTCCTCTAGTTAGGCAGCATTAATGACACTTCAGTCATCCTGGCTTTCAAGCCGAGTCCTTCCACAGCGAACAGAGAGTTGACATTTCCTGACATTTTCCCAACTAATTACAGGACAAATAATTAAGCATGTTCTCCTATGTAACAAATGAAGGCAAAAGCCGTCTGTCAGGGCTGGTGATTGATGACACTCCGGGAGACTTTATCTGATGGGTCCTGCCATGAGATGGAGGGGAAGCAAATTTATTAGAATGAACAATGCAAATTCTGAGTCATCTTATCCAGTTATGCGCCAAAGCAATATCCATGTCAAGGTGAATGTGACAATGAAAGCAAAATATTTGCATTTTGTGGAGCAGGTTGAAGGGGAAATCAGAGCGAGAAGATGACAGGCCTAATTATTTTGGCTCATACAGGCTAGGACAGCTGTTTCTGGTGTCCTGAACAAGGCTGTCACACAGGTAACTAAATAGGTCTGCATATAAGTCTGTATCCAACACTACTGAGATGTCTACCACTAATGACCAACGCTAATGTTACTGCCATCCCTGAAAAACAGAGAATGTGTCACCGTGCACCTTCTGTGTGGCAGTCAACATTTCGCTACATAATTACTTGTTAGTGAATTAATTCCTATCTGTCAGTATCTATGCCAGTGTCATTTTTAGACCATTACAAAATTATGCCATCACTATAGCAACTGCAAGCACAGTTAAAAGGCAAAGAGTTCAGATACCCGGGAAAAGTGCCTAGTTAGGCAGGAGATAATAATGTAGAATCAAGTCACCATTGCCATGCCTACCTTCCCATTTTTCTTTATTTGGATTACGTGTTTGATCAAAGATGATTAAACAATAATTTCAGGTTTCCCATTTTAATCCACAAGGACTATTTCCTATAATGAAAACCACAATCTGCAACAGTGTCTCTCTGAGAGAGGGACCCCCCTCTCGCCCTGTCAAGTCAATTAATAGGGTGCTCAAAAGTGACCTGCCTGGTGCAGAGTGCCAGTCCGGAGAGTGTATGCAGATGGCATGCACTTGGAAGCTTCCTGCCTCCTTCCCTCTCCAGCTTTATGCACAGGGAATTTCTGTTGAGTCTGTATTCAGATTCCTCCGTTCCTTCTGCCTTCCTTTGTGCACGCTTCTTTTGCTCCTAAGCGCTGCCACACGGAGCTTTCAGCTTCGTTCCCACTTAGCAATTCAAGATGCCATCACACAGTCCAATCACTCCTTGCTTTATTCAAATCAGCATGCCACAGGACTCAGATCCTGTCTGCATTAAGAACGATCCGCAACCTTTTGGACCCTAAATGCCCCTGGAGAAATACATTTTAAGATGGGGAGGGGGGAGGGGGGAGATATTATGAGTTACCAAAAAATTAAAATAAAAATAAAAAAAATCATTTGAATTTTAAATAGGAAAGTAGAAAATGTAAACTGTCCTATAGAAAACCGAATCTATTCTCATTGATTTTTTTTCTTTTAATTAATTAAAATGTTACCAGGCTAGGGATAAAGAGCTCCACTAAGCTACCCACATAAATTCATCATGTTTGTCTGTAAAACAAGGTCACTTTTGTTAAGTGCAAATATTTTACTGGTATATTTGAAATGATAGTTGGCAGACATATGACTCAAAATGGCATCTGTGGGCCCCAGTGATTCGGTGTAAAGGTTATATAAAGAAGGGAGAATTTGAAAACAAAGATGCCAATACGGTAGGAAGTTCTTTAGAAACACCATCATTTTAGGAATCGTCACCTTAATGTTTTGTCTTGTACTGGCTTATGTTTGATACTCCATAATGCAATGGGGAGGCAGGGATACCTAGAATGTGTTTAGATGTTTATTATTTGGTGGTCTGTTAATAATACAGATGGGGAGAGGTGGAGGATGTAAGGATTGTGCTAATAATTTCAAATGACAAAGGTGACTCTCCAAACAAACAAAGATGGAATTAGACCACAAAGTAAGTTGTAATTATTCCTTAGGGAGACATGCTAGAGGCTGGCATCTGACCAGGATGAGGAAATACGACATGTTCTGGTTTGGGGGATCTCTGAAAGCCCCGATACGTTAAACATCACACTCATCTCAGTTCGCTCACATCATTTAAGAAGAATGCCACGTCTCCTTGCCACCTGTAACATTTCAGGCAGATCACTGGAACTAAGGCAGTAAGTCTAAACCAGGAGAGAGCCTAATGTTCAGGGCAGGCTCTCCTAACATGAAAGTAGTGAGACATTTAATCTGGGTTCTGCTTAGCAAGGTTAAGCCCGCAGTGCCTCTGGTTACCTCGGAATCCCGAATGGGAAGAAATCAATCATTTCCCTGGAAGGGCCTCTGAGAGCACTCCCTCTGACAGTGCCATTGACCGTCGTTAACACAAAGGCAACAAAGAACAGTGAGGTCTATTTTAAAATCATACCCGATTCTGCACATTTTTGTGGTTCCTGGGCACCCCGTGTACTATCTGAAGGCTCGTAGCCACACCACGCCTTCTTAGGCACAGGTCGCTGAGCCCTGAACTGGGAAATACAGTCTTTTCAGTTGTTTGGAATTTATTTTGCTTAAATTCCACACATAATGACTAACCCCAAACCAATCAATTTTAAGCAAAAAAAAAAAAACACACACACACACAAAAAAAAACTTCCTATTTGTAATTTGTGGAGAAATAGTTGGCGATGATCATAAAAGAAGTGTCTAAGTCCACTCTGATTGAGAAGCAGGTGTTTAGCCATGTAAATAATACAATATCTTGATAGAGATTGTATACAAATTTGATACAAGGAACCAATGAGATAGTTTCTGTCTAATGATCCCAGTCAATGTAATTAATGTATTCTGCTACATTACATTTTAAGAAGTGACCATTGTGTAATACACTTTGAAATATGCACAAGCTAATGGGATAAGATACAAAAATTATTATGCTGACAGTAAATCATATTACATTCCTAATAAGCATTAAGTAGATAACTAGGTCAAAGCAGTATTATCTTAATTGATTTTTCAAAAGAAACCTGACAGAAAAATGTCAATGCTCGAATATTTCTTCATGCATCATTAAAACAAGATTGGCTTTTAACAAAAGAAGAACCCTTCACAGAATTGATTCTTGCTTTGGGCTGCCTGCAAGTGAGTGTATTACATAAAAATCTATACAGGATATTAAAACAACACCGCTCTGCAAGACAGTTACAATTAAAAGCTGACACCCCCCCGACGTGTCGGCCACAGTGGCTTGCCAGAAAATATAGGAAAGTCTTTCTATCCAGTGCGACCAATGCCAGAAAACCAGACACATCCACTGTTGGGGAGAAAGACGCTGATTAGAGAAGTTTCTAATTAAATTGCAGCACCGTTATTTATCTGTTTCGAAACTGCATAGTTATAAACCAGTCATACAGGATTACTGGGGAAATCCCAGCCACATTACCTGGGGTTTTTAATCAGAGTGTGTGCCTTGCAAATTTCCTGCAGAGCTGTGGACAGGGAGATGTTATAGCCATCCCTGGCATGGCACCTTAGACAGGGGCAGGGAGGTCCAAGTCCACCCTCGCAGAGGGAAGCCAGGCTGGCTCTAAATGCAAGTGAGGCATCTCCCGATGCGTGCTTGTGAAGTGGTGAAGCTTGATCATGGTTGCCAGGGACTGATTGGGTGCAGCTCTGGGGTGGCTCCTGGCACCAGCCTTGGAGGTGCTTAGCAGACATCCCGCTCCTGGCTGGACATCAAAATGACCGTTTCTCTGAGGACATCTACCTCTTACTAAATCTCTGTGCCCTGTTTTCTCAAATGAATAGCCAGGGGCATGGGTTTAATGCGCCTAGAGTGGGTCCATAAAGCAAGATGCACACTGAGTCTGTTAGTAACCCCCAAATGCCCCAGGGTGCTCGTCCCACCACAGAGCGACCTTGTTGGTTTCAGAAGAGGCTTTGCTATGAGGAAGTTTTAGGCCCTGGAGGTTTGCTGTCCAGCCATGGTGGAAGTCTCAGCATTTCAAGGAGAAAACAAGGGCTAATGGAGATCACCTTTGTTTTTAACTTCAGACAGATGGTAGCTAGAAAGTAGCCCACTTCCCCAAGCCACTCCTTCCTTCACTGCAGCAAATCTCCTTCCTCTCTTCCTCCTTTTGCTCCTCAAGTTCCAGATCACTTCTGCTCAGGAGACCTCAGCCTTGGGCACCGGTCAAGCTTGATGCTCCGTGTGTGCTCACGTGCACCTTCGTGGGAGGAACGAGCGGGGCGGACGGCTCTGAACGAAGGCGGAAGATGTCTCCAGAACTCACACTGTGGGACTGAGAGTCAGCTTTATTCAAAGAACCACCACCTTGCCCTGGCCGGTTTGGCTCAGCGGTTAGAGTGTCGGCCCGCAGACCAGAGTCCCGGGTTCAGTTCCTGCTAAGGGCACGTACCTCGGTTGCAGTTTGTCCCTGGCCCCAGTTAGGGTCGTGTGGGTGGCAGCCACTCGATGTGTCTCTCTCTCTCTTCCTCCCTCTCTCCCTCCTGCCCTGTCTAAAGATAAATGCAAAAATGTCCTCGGGTGAGGATAAAAAAAGAACCACCACCTTTAGATAACCAGCAACTTGGTAAACAGGGAAGAGCTCCATTTCTAACTCTGAACAAGGAATCTGTGTCCGTCAGGCAGAATTTGGTGGGGTGCTTGACATGGTTTTGGAAAATTCATCTTATTTCCTAATAAGGTGGCCTAAGGACTTTCATTAGCAGTAAGCACTATGCCCATGAACTGCCTGTGACCTGGGACAAGCGCTGACCTTTCCTGAGCCCTTGGCCCCGAGCCCGGTGTGCGTGAAAACCGCACTGGGCCCACGCGCAGGTGGGTGGGGAGGCCACTGTGTTCCAGCATCTGCAAATACTGGCTGCTCCCCTCTCCCCGATGAACGGCAACGGCAATTTTCTGGCAGAAATGATTCTATAGACGCCTTCTGACATGTCTTGTGTGATTCCTTGTGACGGGGGCCTCGGCATCCCCAGTGCCACATGTTTAGGGAGTGCCTACTAAATGCCAAGCCCTGGGGAAGGGACAATGAATGCAGCCCTAGAGCAGGAAGGGCAGGGAACTGGGGGAGGACCCTGGACAGCGCCCACCAACCACGAGGGCCAGGCTGTCCTGTAAGGCCAGTAGGATAGCCAGGTAGTTTCACTCATGCCCAGGAAACAAATGAGCTCAGGATTTTTTTTCTGTGCAGTTATTACAGGTCAATGCGGGCATGTTACGGCATTACAGGGTGTACCTCCATGTGTAAACTAGGGGGGAGCTACAGTGAGGCCTATGTTTTGAATGAGGAAACTGAGGTCCCCGTAGCCAAGAGGCCACAGTCTGAAACATGGACTTGGTGCTCTGAGCCTTTCACTGGCAAGGACTTGCTCTGGGAGGTAATGGCTTTTCCATCTCCAGTCTTGCTGGGACAGATTGATGTTTCTCTCTCATATTGATGTTTCTCTCTCTCTCTCTCTCTCTCTCTCTCTCTGAAATGAAAAAGACAAAGACAAAGAAAGCTTTAGGAGGTCACATGTGACTATAGTTGATCTGAATGACTATGCTGTTACAAGCATAGTGATTAATACAATATTACAATAAAAAACAAGGCCTTTATGCACTAAGGAATGTGTAATGATACTGCACATCTATTAAAACATAGAGATAAGTGATATCAACTTACTAATATCAATCAGATATTGGTATAATAATGTTGTACCTGGGTTCAACACTTCCATTCTTGAAGAATAATTTTTTTTCTAATTTTAATGGGTGGTATTATTCTTCATGAAGGGAATTTAACACATCAACATGAATTGAATAATCCTAAAAAGTAATAATTTGCACGCAAGGCTAATTGTTACTTTATTTAAATTAACTTGTATAATCTAAGAACATTAGCACAAAACATATCAGACTTAACGATTACATGATAATTGGTGGGTATTGTCAGTTTCTTCCTTATGAACTATCGCTTCAAATCAGTGACAATAAATATGTGAATTATTGTTGGTTTGTGTCAATTTAATGATAAGTAGACAAAGCACATCTGGCAGGATAATAAATTTAAATGTTTATTGATGTTTTACACACAAACTCCCTTCAAGTTCATTGGATACTGTTGCCTGCTTAAGCCCATAGGTTATAACTTTCACTCTATGTCTCAGGGAAAGGATGTCACAGCCGACCTCAGGGAAAAACATAGACAATTCCCTCTTTTAGATTTCAGTGCTCTTGAGTCACATGACAAAGAATGTTATCCTAAAAAAACAAGGCTCAATTTTGAAGAGCCTAGATTTTAAGAATTTAAGGTTAAATCCCAAAGGATTAAGGCACACATTTTATGCAACTGACAATAGACTGGGGATTCTGATAACAAAGCTGTTGAAAATAAAATTGACTTATTCTCATTCCAATTGTATGTATAGATGAAATCTAATCAGATGATAGATAGATAGATAGATAGATAGATAGATAGATAGATAGATAATAGAAAGAATACATAGCAGATCTCAAAAGGAGGAATGTAAATTTTCCAGGCATTATAAACTAAATAAAAATGCAAAGCCAGATAAGTGTGGGGCTTTTGTGGAAGTGACCCAAGAATATAAAGACCCTGATAAAGTCCAGTCCTAGAGCCCAAGCACTCAGATTTAGCACACCTATCAGCACAAGAAAGGCCATTCAACGCAGAACATGTAATAGAGAATTTGACATAAAACCAGGACCCTGAGAGGGCTATTCATTATATGACTGAAGAGGTTGATGCAGATAGGGCAATAAAACCCACCAATCCACTCTTTCAGGAAAGCAATAAGAAAGCCCATCACCTGCCTATTTCATGACTTAGAACCACCTCTTTCCTAAGAGAATAATTTCAAACTGTCACGTGAATGAATGGGTATAAGTTTAGAATTTGCATGACACTTGTTGTACAAGAGTCCCAAACTGATACAGTAAAAACTTATTTCCATTCTGCTCAAGGTTTTGAAGCCCTAGGTGAACACACCATTGTCCCATAAGAATATTTCCACACTTCAAAGTGTCTAATTAACACAGGAAAAAACTGTCAGTGATGAAAATAAACTCACAATAAAAATTAAAAAATAAAAAATGGCTGAAAGTCAAAAGATACACCAAAGTAATTAGAAGTGTCAATAAATAAAAAATTTGAAAGAGAAAATAAAGTAAATATACTTAAAGTTATTACAGCTATGAGGACTAAAACAATGCTTGAAAAAAAGGACACTGAGGAAAATGAAACAGTTTCAAATGAAACCAATAGAATGTCTACAAGTGAAAATATAATCATTATGCGTAAAAACATAATACACTGGAAATTTAAGTTAGGACCTGAATGAATAAAGGTGATCAGTCCTCAGTCTCTCCACCTGCCAAAGGAAAGAGTAAATACTTTTTTAGATGAAAAGTAACACCGTTTAGATCCTCTAAAATGTTTTAGTCACAATATCTGGTATTTACTCAAATATTACCAAATATTGCAATCAAAATCCATGAGAAAAAATTACAACGGACTCACAAATGAATACAACCTTGGACTTGTCAGGTAAGGACTATAAAATAACCATGAATGATATATTAAGAAAAAGTATAAAGATTTTAAAAATCCATAAATAAAAATTTTCACTGGAAGATTGAAATTTAAAAAAAAAGAAAAATATATAGAAAAATTTACAACTAAGAACACAATATCACAAACTAAACACTCAATTGATGAACTAAATAAAGGGGAGGAAAAAGAGGTAAACATTGAAAAATGGGTGAAGGGGAATACCTGCACTAAAACAGAGAGAAGGGGGGATTTAAAATAATAGAGAAAAGAATTAAAGTAAAAATTACAGTGTCAAAGACTAACATACATGTAATTGGAGATTTAGAAAAAGAAGAGAAATATGGCAGAAAAATATTTGCAGAGAAAATGGCTAAGTATTTTTTTCAAACTTATGAAAAATATGAACCCACATATTCAAAATATCTAAGGACCCCAGGCAGGATAAACACAAAGAAACCCACACCTGGGCAAAGCATAGCAACACTGCTAAAAGGAACTCAAAGGGAAAAATCTTGGTACCCAATCAACCCAATCTGACAGCAGATTATTCAACAGTGATGATGGAAGAGAGAGAGCTATGGAGTTGTAGATTTAAATGTGCTGGAAAAAAAATAACTGCAAAATTAGAATTCTATAACCAGCTTTAAAAAATGTTCTTCACAAAATAAAGTAAAAGAAACATATTTACAGAGAAACAAAAACAGCAAATGTACCACCAGTAGACTTACACTAAAACAACAACAACAACAAAAACATTAAGGGAAGTTCTTTGGGTAAAAGAAATGTGATCCAAAGTGGGAAAATAAGGCAACCGGAAGGAATGATGAGCACCTAAAAGGACACATGTGTGACCAAATATAAACTAAAATTACTGATGCAATAAAAGATTGTCATAGTCAAAAAATATATTGTGAATATTGTAATAAATATAGAACCTTTAAAGCATAATCAAGATTTAAACAGATGGTCATATATAAAGAAGTGAAAATTACTAAAGTGAAAGATAAGAAAATTACTCAGAAGATAGCTCAGAAAAATAAATATAAGAAAAGTATAAAATAGAGATTGAAAGATTAATGGACATAATAAAGAGACTAAAAACAAGGGCAGTAAAAATTTTAAAAGGGACAGGTTTTATTTTAAGAAAACTTAAACTAGAATATTCTGAAATTAAAAGAATATTTAGACACTTAATTTGAAAACCACATAAACACTAGAAATACAACTTTTTAAAAATTCACATTTAGACAAATGAGTGACTGTACAAAACAGAAGAGACAAAGAGAAAAGCTTAAACACAAACACATTAAGGGACATAAAACCTTCAAAATGACAACTGACTTCTCATCAGGAATCACAAAAACTAAAAGGCACACAATTAATCATTTTTTAAAAAACTGTGGGAATAATTTACACCTAAAATTGATGTCTGCCTAAAGTACAGTCCAATCTCTGTCTTGAAGGTTTGGCAAATCTCATCAGCAAAACTGTCCAGGCTTGGCTCCTTTGTGAGTATGATTCATTTTAAATAATTCCGTTTCTCAAAATAGACCCAGAGACATAGTAGTAGGGTTAAGACTGACAAATCTCAGAAGAGGGGGATGGGTGAGGGGGAGGAAAGAGATAAAGCAAATAACTTGCATTCATGTATGCATACCCAATGGACATAGACAACAATGCTGGATGAGGGGAGGGGATAGGGAGGAGGGTGTTAATGGGGGAAAAAGGAGAAACATCTGTAACAAAAATAAATAAGTAATTCTATTTCTAAGTTTATGTCGGTTAAGATCTTTTTAAAATTAATTTTGGTTTATTTTTATTTTATATAAAAGTATTAATTTTTTCATATTCGTTGACATAAATTATCATTCAAAACTGAAACAGAGAAAAATATTTTCAGGAAAAACCAAGACCAAAAAACTTTACATTGTTTCACCAGAGCTAAAAGAACATTAAAGATCACACTACAATGTTATGAACTTTTTCACAGAAACAGGGAGTATGATAGGAAAAAATTTAAGCAAAAATACTGGCATAGATGAATTTGAAAAATATATATTACTATAAAATCAGTCACTTGTAAATTTCAAAACAGAATGAAATACTACACTGAACAAAATACCACTGAAGATGAGAAAATAATCCTAGTTAAACATTGAAATTTGATTAGTAAAGAAGATGATAAAGTTAATATAACTCCACATACAGCTATTGATTGATTTTATGACTAAATAAACATTTGGTTTTTATATAAATAGAGCACAAAATTTATAAATGAACAAGAATGGGAAATGAATAAAAACATCTAACTTAATGCAATAAAAAAATAAATAAAAGTAGACCAAAAAAAGGAAAATACATGGTAAATGACAAATTTAGTATAAGTTGACAAAAATAATCCCAACTATGTAGCAACTAATTTTAAAGCAAAAAAATTTTTTTGATTTATTTAAATATACATAAAATTAGAGAGAAACAAAAGAAAATTCATCAGCATCCTGTTTAAAGATAAGAAAATAGTAAAAGTTAAATATGTACATTATACACAGAAAATACTAACCAGTAAAAAATGCACTGTAACAATATCAATAACAAAAGAAATAGACAGTTTGGAAAACAAGAGCATATGTAAAAATGTAACTTTATTTCTCAGTCATAAAGGGAGAAATTCAAGAAACTATGAGTGCTTATTTTATATGTATAAACAACAGGCACTAAGAATATATGCTAACAACTATAAATGCAAGAAAAAAGGGTACAATTCTATCATCATAATAGGTAATTTTAACAAAATATCTTGAAAATAGATAGATCAAGCAACTAAAATTAGTTATAATTTTTAAAAGATTTAAATGACGCAAATGATCAAGCTTGATCAAATATCCATAGACCTCTGCACCCAATTATTAGAAAATTCTTATTCATTCTTTAAATATACTCAACTTTTAAAAATTTCAGATGTAGTGAGATTCAAAAAGCATTTATAAGTTCAAACATTTTTATGTCAGACCATTTCCTAACAATTACAGAATATTATTTGAAAGTAACACAAAATAATAACCAACTAAAACATTTAGAAGTTAAAAACTCAGGCCCTAACAATTTATGTCTCAAACAAGAAATTATGATGGAAGTCAGAGGATATTTCAAACAATATCGAAAACACATGTAGGATGCACAAACATAATATTTAGACAGGAACTTATTACTATACATTTATATGCTACAAAAGGATAAAGAGTGAATATTAATCAACTCAAAAAGTTAGAAAAATAGGGTAAAAGCAAAGTTTATTATTATTTTGTTTATTTATTTATTTTTTTATCCTCACCCAAGGACATTTAAAAGGCTAATCAAGAAAAAAAGGCATATTTCAAACAATATTTCCACTGTAATATTAAGTATAACTTTAGATACAGATTTTTTAATCACACAAATATACATTTTATGCCATTTTATGATTCTAGTATAAACTTGACACCAAACCCCAAAACAAACAGTTAAAAAGTTATAATGATAAAATAATACCTAACTTTCATTCAGCTTCTTAATAGACATACAGTTGGCCCTCTGTGTCTGTGGGTTTCACATTCATGGATTCAGCCACCCTTGGACTGGAAATACGCACCCCCAAAAACATCCTAGAAAGTTCATGAGAGCAAAACTTGAACTTGCCGCAAGATGAGCACTTCTCTGAAGCCACGTGAATGACATAGTGTGGCCTATACTGTTGTGGCCCGAAGGCAAATATAGACGATATGCAAAGACTACAGCATTTTATATAAAAGACTTGAGCGTCCTTGGATTTTACTATCTGCAAGGGGACCTGGAACCACTTCTCTTCTCAGATACTGAGGGATGAAAATATTTAATATACATAACATATATATTCCTAAATAAAATTTTGCAAACAAAATCTAGCAAGATAGTAATCTTGAGATAGAGAAAAATTTCTTAAACAAGAAAAAATGTATCAGTCATAAAGAAGATGATTGATTAATCTGGCTTTATTATAATTTATGACTTTTTTATGACAAAAAACTCAAAATTAAAATATAAGATATATATATATACGTAGAGAGTATCTTTTTGACCAAAAAAATAATAATTGCACTTAGAAAATATTAAAAGCTTTAAAAATTTACAGCAAATGAACAAATATAAGCAATTCACAAATGAGAAAATTGTATACTTCCAAAATCAGCAGATATTCAACCTCACTAGTCAGAGATGTAAAGTAAAATAACAATAAATAATATTTTATTCATAAATTTGCTAGATATGAGAGTTTAAATCAATGCAGTTAGGGGTATATATGAGCATACCTACTTTGCAGAAAAATTAAGAAACATATTATAAAGTAAAAAATGACTATAACCTGTTACTCAGCAATTATATTTCTAGGCATACATTCTTGAGTAATGGTTTTCAATCTTTTGCTATTGTTAGGTTCCCATTAAAACCATTGTCAAATCATATGTGCAGATTTATGCATCTTTATGCTATGTTTACATAACTGTAAAGAAGTTGCTTCTATTATATTATAAATATTAAATTTAAAAAATAAAATTGTACACTCATTTTTCAATGTCTAATGATATTTAAATACCATGATACCTACCATCATCTATGATTAGATAAATGAATAATCTATCATTCCTATTAATCTGAATTTATTCTATTCCATCTCCCCAAATAAATTTATACTAATTACTGATTTTTCTAGATATCAATCACATAATCATATTGTTCTGCAAAATTTATAAATTTTACAATTTTTAAATATTTTATGCTTGTAGGGATCTAGGTGATAAATTTATAGTATCCAATAACCTTTTGGCAAAATAAAAGACAAAGTCCATTAAAATAGAAAATGTTAATTAACTTCCAATACATGATCCTGGCATTGCTCTGTAAGAAAAGAATATGAAAACTTTTATTTTCTCTTTTTTGACATTATGAAGAATGCGCATCTGAGACACACATCAAGATGTTGAAAACTGAGTAAGCTGATTTTCATTGACAAGATTTTTTTTTAAAATGATGGGAAATAACTCTGAAATGCTGATTTTTTTTAAGAGCATGCATTTTACAAATTATAATACTAAATTAAATAAGGGAAAATAAGGGTTGACACAGAAAGACAGACAATAATAAGTAGATAAACAGAAATAGAGATGAACAGATTTTAAAATCTTGCCATGTGTTTTTTGCTGTGATGAATTAGGGTTCCACAACCTTTAATAGTTTTTATTAATATCATTGGCTGTGTTTTCACAGGAAGGCCCAGCAGCATTGTATTCTGACAACAGTATGAATATAGTATAGGCAAGATAATTAAATATTGATCATCATGCCTGTTGTCTCTCTTTTTCAGGAAACCTCAACACACACCCTTTCTAATTTTATCCTTGGCATAAGATAGTGAAAGGCGCTAGTATTTCAAAGTGACCCTATATTTCTTTGCTTAGAGGATTTCAAATTTCTGATAAATACACCATAGTAAGATTGAGGATGAGAGAGAGTTACACCCTTATTAGTAAGGTTGGGTAAGAAAGTTGGACAGGAAGCTAAGAAAACAAACAAACAAACAAACAAACAAACAAAAAGAATAAAATGGGGACAAAGAACAGGTAGAATAAATAAAAAATAAACAAGATGGAAGATTTAAATGCAGCCATATAGGAAATTGCATTAAATATAAATGTTCTAATTTCTCATGAAAAGAGATTGTCAGATTGAATTAAAAAAGCAATACTCAACAATATGTTGTCCATAAGAAATTCACTTTAAACATGACGTATATAGCTTAAAAATAGAAACATGGAAAATATATATCATGTTAACGTTGAGCATATAGCTAGAGAGGCTATTTTAATAACAAACAAAATAGACTTAGGAAAATAAATATTAACAAGGATTTTTAGAAGAGACATTTCACAATGATAAAAAAAAGAACAATTCTTCAAAAAGAAAAAACAACCATAAACACGTATAAATCAAATAACTTCAAAAATCCATGCAGTCCTGACAGACAGAACTGAAGGGAGAAATAAACAAATCTATAAGTTTTTACATTTCAGTAGTCATCTTTCAGTAACAAATGGAACAAGTAAATCAAAACTCAGCAATGACACCAGTAACCAACTTGATACAATTGATGTTTATAGGACATCTCCCCGTTCTACCCATCAACAGCTAAATATACATTCTTCACAGTACAAGTAGATGCTATGCTAGACTGCCAAAAATTTATTTGAGTCCAGGAAATTTTTCTAGATAATTTATTGATAATTGTTATTGATATTATTGATATGAATACAGTCATAACTTACTCTGATAGACTGCCCTTTCTAATGGTTACAATTACCCATGTGGTAGAACTCCTTTCTTTGTCCTTGTCATCTAACTGTATTCCAAATCTTTGGGTTTTTTTCCTAGTCATCCTGGAATAATCTGACGTCTATCCATAACTGATTCAACATCCTGCAGTAGGAACTCCCCTCTTCGTGTGTTAAATAGGAATGTAATTGTACTTTTCCTCTAATTTAGATTCTCTCATATACGTGTTCATCTAGTTGGTCTCCTCCTGAGACATCCTGCTGTCTTTCACGGAAACAGCAGCTTTTTGTGTATTCTCAAAGGAAATGGGAAAATGGGGGAAAAGGACTCTTTCTAACATGCCCTTCCATGACCTGTAACAAGTAACTTGTAGAGGTGGGCTCTTCCTCTTTGTTTTTATGAGACCACTGCATGTCCCCTCTACCACAGAAGCTAGTTTAGGGCATACGTATCTACTTTTATTTGGCTTATTCATCTTTGAACACAGTGGGTGAATTGAAGACTGATGTGTGCTCCCCTGCAGGGGGCCTAATGCATGCTCTGCCCTTTTGCCCACTCGACAGACTCCACACTGCGCATTTAAACCAAGAATGTAGGTTGATATGCATGTGGCTAAAAGTCTCAGGGCCTTAAAGGTGTTCTTCACTGGGGACCCAAATGGCCTGAAGTGAAACCTATTTCTATGCCCAATGTGATTTTTCTTACTACTCTGGAGAATCCTGTGTGTTCACATATGGTAAACACAAAAAAACCACACCTTGCTCTGTCCCACTCCTACCCCCACCATGTGCGCTGCTAGGCCAATCTCTTGCTGCCCACAGGCTTGCTGTGTTGGTCAGGGGGCAGAAGACAGGACTCTGACTGCCTCAAGGGCAGTCTCGGGAGAAAGGAGGTGATAGACCACCACCTGGTCTCCTGGGCAGAGCCATGTCTGGGACCCAGAACTCAGAGGAGACATTTGATTGAGTGCATCCCTCCATGCTACTCTGGGCAAGAAAGCAGAACCTTTGTCCGGGATGGGATTTCATAAATCCATGCAGCCAAAGGCACAGTTACAGAAAGTCATGCAGGTAGGGTTTCTGGTCTTCTTTGGTTGTGACCCTACCTTCCTGTGTATCATCTTGTTTATTTCAGTGGCATTTTAGAAAAGAAAATATCAGGCTCTCATAGTTACATGCCAAATCTACTCAGCTTTTTAAAATTTTTTTCCTAATAACAAAAACACTTTTTGAGGAGCCTAATTTTGCTTAAATAGATCAAATCTTCATTTTCCAGGTCCCTATCCTGATTTTATTTCTTATGAAGAAAACAACCAATAGAAAAGTAAGACCATTATTTTAGATGTGCAAAAATGGAAATGCAGTGTTCTAATCAACTATGGAGAATTGTATTTCACGTTATAAACCATGCGTGCAGAACCACAACCTCCCCTCCCACCATTCACTCCACTCATGAGCACACCTGCTGACCGACTGTTCACTTTCTTGGGAATGTGCCAGCTAAGGCCACCACTAAGACCCTTGATTCCTTCAAGATACTGTCCACCAATGTTTGCCTTACAGGATTTCTGTCATCTTACATGAATGTCCTAAGAATTAGAAATGTATTTCTGATGCCAGATCAGACACATTGTTTTGTTTTGAAAGTCCATGCATCACATCCAAGTATGCAAATATGTTGGATTTATGACAAGCCAGACCTTTGTGTTGTGACAAATGCAAACATCCCCCACTTGAAGCCCAGGCCAGCTGAGAAACCGGTGCCCAGTGATAGACCGGAGTGCGCGCTGGAACAGTCTCAGGGCAGACGCTTCTGAAAGTTTAAACTCTTCTTTAAAGTTTTTGAACCATTATTTTAAGCTTCTTCATGTCATTTTCTCTTAGGGAACCAGAGCCTATTCTGTGTTAAACTATATCTCATGGAAGCCTCAGTCCTGGAATGTTTGGTCATTAGCCCTGGGAGCAAGTAGCAAGGTGAAGTTTCCATTCAACTATAAAAATTATATATGTGCAGTCAATAAGGTTCTTTTTTTCTGTGAATATATGCTCACAGAAATTGCTTAAACTAGCTTAGTTTGTGTAATATCTGTGTGAATAACCTGTCATGTTCTATACATATATATTTCGAAGAATACCATTGAAATCCTTTTATTTATTAATTACTCTTTGTAAATCAATGGATTTATTTTTAAAATATTATTCTCAACAATAAAGTGCATTCTATAAGACAGCAATGAGAGCATTTACCCCCCAATATAATATAAGTCATATTTATCTACATATTGAAATAAAGTGTGGTAGAGCTTCATTTATCAGAAATTTGTTTAGCTGAGTCAAATATCATAACAGCTTTTGAAAGAATCTTCTTAAAATTTATTCTAATCACAGACTTGTTTTCCAAAGGTGACCAGATTGGTTTGTCACTAATGGGACAGCAGCCACAGAGCCCTGTGTCCCTCATGCTGACGGTCGTTCATGATTTCCCACGGTTCCCGTTTGGGGGTGGAGCTCCAGGAGCAAGCATATGTAGTTGTACTGACCACCTGGCAGGCGGTGCCCTTCCTTGGGGAAGAATCCCTGAGTTAGATGAATGGCACAGATGACCCCATCCTTAGCCCTTACCTTTGCGCACGCCCTGTCCCTGGCTGACTGCAATTCCTCCATAGAGAAGCGGGTTCGATTTCCCTGCTCCTCAATTCCAGGTTCAGCATGTGCATTGCTCTGGGTGATGAGATGTTTGCAGTGATGGATGCAGAGGTTTGAGAAGTGCTGGCATGTTGCTGCCTCCTCTCTGCTTCTCTGCCTTGAGGACACGCCTGGGCTGGCTGCTGGACAGTGACACACATACTGAATCACCTCTTGTCCCAGCCACACCACTGAGGATGAGCCCAGCCCCAATCAGTGAAACCACCTGACCCAGCGCCCCTGACCGTAGATGCCTGCTGAAGCTGCGGTCAGCGAAACCCAGCCCAGACCCGCTCCCCTAGACCAGTCAGACTCAGGACTATCCATGTATATGTGTCTGCCACTGGGGTTGTTACTATGCAGCACTATTGTGGTAGAGACACTGGTCCACCCCTCACCCCAGGCTGCAGAGCCCTGGGGAGACTGTCTGTCAACATGGCCCCCTGAACCATAAAGGATGGTACCTTTATCGAGCCAGGTCCCCAGGTGCTCCCTTCACAGGGACTTGAATCCTAAGCAGAGTCTGCAAGGACGGTAAGTGCCTCAAGGCCACATCCTGCAGGAAGCTACCCCAGTGACATGACTCATAAGCAGCTGCTCCCCGAAAACCAGCTGCCACCGTGCTTTCTGCCTTCAAGTCTGATTCTCCCATGAGGCACCACTCATTTTCTAGTAGGTTCTCTGTAGGATTTTGCAGTCATAGTCTGCTGACATCCCTAGAAATCTGAGTGTGGCTTCTGCGTCAGGCACTGTGCTAAGACCTGGAGACACAGTGATGAGCACAAGTGAGAAAGGTCTGCCCTCCTGTAGGAGAAAGCAGGGAGCGGGTGGGAATCTCCCCTGAATGCCTGGGCTTGACTCTGAACCCCACCACACTGGTGACGTTGGGAAAACTATGACTTACTCCTTCTTAATCTCAGTGTTTTCATCAGTGAAGTGGGGTTAATAACAGTACTTCATTTTAGAAAATTGCTTTGAGGATTCAAGGAGACATATGACCAAACTTCT
Organism: Tadarida brasiliensis; assembly: GCA_030848825.1. Classification (NCBI taxonomy): domain Eukaryota; kingdom Metazoa; phylum Chordata; class Mammalia; order Chiroptera; family Molossidae; genus Tadarida; species Tadarida brasiliensis. The sequence goes on from CM061258.1 coordinate 35,287,496, forward strand.
CAGCATGATGAATCATTATCATTTCCTCCCCTCCTGAAGTCTAAGGAAAAAGAAAACAATTCAACAAGCAGCTAGAACATTTTATCACTGGGATGAGGGTAGTGCCCTCGTCACTGGGACCCAGAAGAACGTAGCATGGGGCATCTATCCTATATTCTGGAGATCCAAGAAGACTCCTGGAGGAAGTGACATCTGTCCTGGGATTCAAAGGATGATGTGGGCATTAGTGGGAGGAATGTGTGGGGAGGAGGAACAACTGTTGCTGCCAGACAAAGCCAGAGCTGTGGGAAAAGACTGAACCCTTGACGAACAGATGGAATGTAACATGCTTAGTGGTGCACTGGGGAGAAGCAGCGGTGGGGTAGGGAGGACAGGACTTTAGGCGGTAGTCTTGGTGACCTATGAGGGTTGGGATTCTGTGCTTAGAACAAAGAGAAGAGTGTGACATGAGGAGATGTGTTGTTGAGCATGATTGCTCTGATGTAGTGGAGAAAGGGTGGGAACCCAGTAAAGTGGGAGACAGAGAGGCAATTAGGAGGCTGGTGCAGGGACCTAGGCAAACCTGGATGGGTGCCAAACCGGGATAATGACTGTGGGATGGAGAAAAGAGACAACTTGAGGACATACATGAAGTAGCCATGATGTGATGATTGGGGTGCTGTGGGAGGAGAGGTTCATGGTTTGAACGGCCAATTAGAGAACAAAAAAGAAATAGCACATTGTGGGTGGGAAGTGAGGCAGGGATTGTAAGCTAATCTTTGGACACTTCAAATCTGTGATGTTGTTGTGGGACAGCTAGGAAGAGGTGGCTGAGGACAGCTGGCTCTGTAAGTTTGAGAACCTGGTGGTAGAGAACCTGGGTCCTCATGGTATGGACAGTGTCAGGAGCATGAAGAGGGCAAGTCTTTTGGGAGATTCCAGGAGTGACGAGGGCTGGGCAGACTGTCTGACTCACAGCCACATGCCGCATCACTGGGCAACTACCCTCACTGTGATGGGACCAACTCTTCTTTTCTGCACCCTCTGATCTGTGACGGGTTTGGAAATTGTTCATGGGCTTATGAAATATGTGTGAGAAGTAGGTGTTCTTCCAGAGCAGCAGCCAAAGGCTCTTCCCATGAGACGTGCAGGCGGTCTCCGTAAGATGCCGTGACCTCAGTCTGTGCAGAAAATGTTCATGGTTGCTTCCTGGCTCCCGGCCATACTCTCTAGGTGACTCTGTTAGTGGCTTGGGTTTCCAAAGTGAAATTTCATTGTGATATTTCTATATCTTATGAGAAACAGGTAAAAAGGAGAGGTGGGTATATCTTCAGAGTTTAAGAACATCTCTCAGTGTTAGCATGATTGATGGACGAATATCACTCCTAGAGGACTCGTGTATCTAAAGTTATCTGAAGTCATTCTTTCTCTGGCAAATGGCAATGGACTCAAACCAAGGCCATAACTATTTATTGAATAACTTCTGTTCCCATCTCTGTGGCTGCTGCTCAGGAGACTAGAGTCAAATGTCCAATGACATCTACAAAAGATAAGAAATCTATCCATCACCTTGTCTGTAATCCTCCGCATATATTGAGTAAAGGCAAGGTTTTGTTCCATAAAATAAATCTCAAAAAATAGAAAAAAATATGTCATCAAAAACCCAGCTTCTGAAAGCCTAGCTTTTGAGGATAAGGTCATACCAACTCTGCATTGATGTAATCGTTCTGTGCATAGAGGGCACACGCACACACACACACACACACACACACACACACACACACAATGTCTAGCAGCTTATTTATTCCAAATATTGTGGCTTGCTAATTATTGTTTTTATTTTATTGTAGTTAGTATTTTTCAAGTTACATTGTGCCAGACTTGAGAAATGCCTGATGTACTTTGTCTCATGTAATAGTCATAAATACTTTTGATGTGAGTGTGCACCTTTCACTCGTGAGAAAGAGCTCAGGAGTCAGAGTCCCATCAATTTTCTCATGAGCGACAGAACAGTGAGCATTTCAACCTAGGAGCACCATGAGTTTTTCAAACTCAGAATATCTCAAACCAATCTCCTGACCCTCTCCAGAGGAGAGGAGGGGTCCATACCCCTGTATGTGTTAGGTGTCCCTCCACCCCCCTTCAAAAAAGAAAGCACTGACACCAGTGACAATTTGCAGGTCTTTCTGGATCCCAGCGATTCCCAATCTGGGTCCAGTGAACAATCTGCAACAGTCCCTGAATTCCATGACTCTGCCAAGACTGATCATTTGGAACCCATCACTCTCCAAGTTATACGAAATGCTGCAGGGGGAGTTGCCACCCTCCCTGGCGCCTTCTCTGACCAGGAGCCTGCTCCCTCATTCTAGGATTCTGGGTTCCTGGATGGAGATGGGCCCTGGGGATACCCCTGGAAAATGGGAAGCAACTTGAGACTGGATCATAGACGAAAATCAGAATCAGTCAATATCACCAGGGACCTCAAAGAGGAAAGTCTCTGAATTGATTTGCTCCAGTAGAAAGACATGGTTTGACTTTCTAACAAAACTAAAGTGAATTCCAGAGAATTATATGATGAAACATACCAAAAGAAAAGAAATGGATTTTCTCTGAAATTTTACATGACATTAACAGACTCTCCAGAAAGAAGTGAAGTCCTGAGCTGTTACCACATCTAAATAAAGGAATATTGATTAATTTAAAAAAACTTCTATATAAAAGTAGACAAGAAATGAAAATAACTCAGCACAACAATAGTGTTGGCATTGTTTAATAGGGCAAGAAACTATTTAATTTAAAAATTCATGCACCATGTAATCCTATATAATCACACCTATTTGTTCCACTGGCAAGCTCAAGATCTGATCTATATTCAATTTTGGTCCAACTTTCTATAAACATTAAATCGAAGTTGCATCACATTGTCAAATTATGATAAATACCACTAACAAAAATTATATAAGCTTTTGAAGCGCAATTAAAATATTAGATGATCTATTTTATAATGTTATCAGTAATTGCCTAAACTTACCATTATTCTTATGTAGAAAGATCGAGAATAGTACTGATGCTCAAGGATTACGTTATTTTATTTTTAAAGAGATCAAAGTAATTTCTGAGCTACCAAATGAAATACAGGCGTTCACATTGAGCCACCATGGAATGACCCAGTAGTTATCAGAAAAAGATGAATAATGCTGTGTGTGTGTGCAGCGTATTTAACATATTTGCATGCTTCTGCACATGAAATCTCTGCCTTGTATTTAGCTCTATTAACTGGAAAACAATTCTTGATATCCTAATCTTATTCAAAAAGCTTAGATCAACCATTACACCCATCTCATTTCCAAGCTTGACGTCATGTGTGCTGTTGCCACTTTGTGGGTTTCTATCTATACACACAGGAACTAAATGTGAGTGGACTTGAGAAAGCTACAATCGTGGACAAGTCAAGGCCAAGTTCTCCTCAAGTCACAGTCACTGAGCAGAACATCTCTGTTGCCAGTTGGCATTCCTTGTCAACTGCCCACTTCGGCAGCAAATGGGCAGACAGAACACAGGCCTACATGAGAACGCACGTGCTAGGCTTCTTGGAATGGAGAAGGGCAGATATCGAGGCTCCTTGCCACAGGAGCCCCCCTTACAGAACGGCTTCATCATTAAGCAGTCAGAAGGGATAAACTTGCCATAGTACTATCTCAGCAAAAACGCACTGACCTCCTGGGGCAGAGGTCAGTGCTGTTGGAACTCCCTGCCCTCCTGTCCTCGGTCAGCTGGGCAGATGGTGCTGTCAGCCCTGCCCTGTTTATCCCATCAGGCGTGTGGAAGCACAGTTTAAGCTACACCAGCTCATATATTATCTATGGGGCTAAGCACAGGCCACACACCCAGCTCTATCAGAGGAGCTAAACTCTGTCAACAACCAGAGCGGTTGTGTAAATGCCATTTTCTTGACATAAATAACAGAAACATATGGCCCGAGACAGGAAGTGGAGGCTACCTGGATAGATTGATATCCTGCTCGACAAGTGACGATATTTATGACATGATTCCGCCTGACAAGGCAAGAGGAGGGGCAGCCAGCTAATGACTTTTTCATGAACTGTGTGACAACACACGCTGAGCCCTGAAACCTTCACTCCGGTGCTGGTCCTGTTCGCCTGTTGCTAAACATGGTCGTTATTTTCCAAAGACAGAAACGTGTGTCTCTGTTCCAAAGACACAGCAAGGCCCTGTAAATCCTCACACAGAATCAGTTGTCAGGGTTACACTATTCTCACTCAAGCTTTACCCAGGAAAACTGTTCATTTTTTTAAAATTCTTGCTACCCCCACATTTTGTTGTTGAGTGAGTGTATGTTTACATCCTATCTCAAGCCAAAGAGTATAAATGTGCTTATCATACAGCTAGAGGGAGTTAGTACTATTCACACACCGTCATGGAACTAAGACACCGACTGCAGTCCTGGACAGTTTGGCTCAGAGGTTAGAGCAGCAACCCTCGGACCGAAGAGTCTCCGGTTCTATTGCCAGTCAAGGGATCCCAGCCCCAGTCCAGGTCATGCGGGAGGCAACCAGTGGATGTATCTCTCTCACATTGATGTTTCTCTCTCTCTCTCTCCCTCCCTCCCTTCCACTCCATCTAAAAATAAATGGAAAAACATCTTTGGGTGAGGATTAACCCAACAAGATAAATCAATAAAATAACACTGACTACAAAAGCTTCTCACGTGTGATGTGCTCAGCTCCGAGCTGCCCTCTGACTCACACTGGCCTGGGCTCCCCATGCTGTCCACTCACAAACATGCCTCTGCAGTGTGCACTCTTGTTCCGACACCCAGATTTGAAGGGCAGTGTTGTTTGAATTGAGCTTGATTTCACAAATATTTATTGACTGTTTTACATGAAGTTCTGCAATGGATTCTGAGCTCAGTAAAGTCAAGGGCGTGCCATCCAATGTGGGCACATTAAGCATACCTGAGTAATCCTAACAGAGGGTGAATATAACACATATTCTGCTTCACTTTTTTCCTCTATGGGATCATTCCCATCAACTTAAACATATATTGTTTTCATCATTCTAAAATAAATAAATATTAATAGATAAAACACATGAAATGGATGAAGTGGGTCAAAGGTCCACACTTCCAGTTATGAGATCAAGTCATGGGATATAATGTACAGTGTGCTGACTACAGTGAAGAACATGGTATTGCATATTTGAAAGTTATTAAGAGAGTAGATCTTAAAAGTTCTTATCACACACACAAAAATTGTCACTGTGTCTGGTGATGGATGTTAACTAAACTTATTATGGTGATCATTTTGCAATATATGCCAATATTGAATTATATTGTATATGTGAAACTAATATAATGTTGTATGTCAATAAAAATTTTAAATTAAAAAATTAAAAATCAGAACAAGACCAAAAACATAGTTGCCTCAGGACAACAGAAATAAAATAGCTGACCCTTAACATATTAATTGCATTAAATGTAAATGTTCTATTAACACCAATTAAAAGACACGGATTGGTGGACTGGACTATAAAAAAATGACCCAATTGTATATCAACAAGAAACTCACTTGAATTACAACAATATAAGCAGGTTAAACAAAAGAATGAAAAACATAAATCATAAAAAAATAATCAAAAGAAAGCAAATGTGGGCAGCTATATTAATAGACTTCAGAGTAAGGAAAGTTAACAGAGACAGAGAGTTAACTCTATATAATAATAAAAGGATCAATCTATCAAGAAGACATAGCGATCTTAAATGTATATGCACCAAACAGCAGAGCTATAAAATATGTGAATCAAACACTGACCAAAATAAAAGGTGAAATATATAGAAAAATCAAGAATAACTATGTTTGGAAAACTCAGGACCCCTCCTTCAGCAACTGATAACACAACTAAAAAGTGATTGATAGAGAAGTCAGGAAGAATATAAATCCACAGCATCCCCAACCAACAGAATCTATTTAACATTTATAGAATATTCCATCCCAAAACAGCAAAATATACATTCTTTTCTAGTGCTCACAGAACATGTACCAATATGGGCCATACTGTATTAAGATAGCTTCTATTAAAAAACAGACAATGCCCGGCTGGCGTGGCTCAGTGGATTGAGCATCAGCCTTTGTTCAATTCCTAGTCAGGGCACATGCCCAGGTTTTGGGCTCAATCCCCAGTAATGAGGTGTGCAGGAGGCAGTCAATCAATGTTTCTCTCTCATTGATGTTTCTATCTCTCTCCTCTCTACCTAAAAAAAAATCAATAAAAATATATTAAAAGAAAACAACAACAACAGACAATAACATATGTTGGTGAGGATGTGGAGAAATTGGAATCCTTGGTGGAAATGTAAAATAGCCAAAATGATGCAGCCACTGTGGAAAATAGTATGGAAGTTCCTCAAAAAATTAAACTAGCATTACCATAAGATCGAACAATTCCACTTTTGGTCTCAAAATAATTAAATACCGGGTCTCAAAAAGATATTTGTACACCCATGTTCATAACAGCACTATCCACAATAGCCACAAAGTGGAAGGAGCTCACAGGTCCATCAGCGGGGGGATAGATAAACACAATGTGGTACTGCAGGCTGGGAGGAAAGTGGGTTTACAGTGTGAGTACGTGAAGCAGAGTTTATTATTACATTATTATTTATTAATTACTGTATTTTCCATACAAATAACTGTAAACCTACTTTTGCCCCACCATGTACATGGAATGAAATGTTAGTCCGTCTTAAAAAGGAAGAGAATTCTGCAACACATCACCGTATGAACGCACCTTGAGAGTATTACACTGAGTGAAATAAGCCAGTCACAAAAAGACAAATGTTGTATGATTCCACTTACATGAGGGACCTAGAGTCGTCACAGTTATAGGAGCAGAAGGTAGAAGGGTGGGTGCCAGGGACTGGGGAGGGGGAGGGGGGCTAGTGTTTAGTGGGGACAGAGTTTAACTGTGCAAGATAAAAAATAGTTCTGGAAACAGAGGTGGTGATGGGCCCACAAGGATGTGACTGTACTGAACATTGCTGAAGCGTGCTCTTTAAAATGGTTCAAATGGCAAATTCGATGTTATACGTATTTATAGTAGAAATGTCAAGGTTATTTTAAAAAACAATCGCGAGAGGTGCAAATGATGTTGTACGCGGTGGGAACCTGACCCGTGGTATAGTCACATCGTCTAATTACAGTCCCAAACACCAGATGTTTGTCGAGCAGAATTTGCTAAAATTCATGAAGGCCCTTGTGTGGTCTTTACCCACAAAAATCTTGAGATATCCTTTGATCGGTGTTTCAGGCAGTAACTTAATATTGATTTTCCTAGCTGCCTCTGTTTAAAATATAACATAAGTAAACGAAGTACCTCAAGTGACATTGGAAATACTCTTTACCCTTAAGAGGGGAGAGAGCACTTGAAAACCATTAGCAAACAGGCTGGGGCCCCGCCAGTGGCCTGGGTGTGGTCCCAGTGCCTAATGGGGCCGCAGGTGGTCATGATTAGCCCCAGGCCGAGGGGACAGACAGCCCAGTGTCCACCACAGGCCGGCCCCAGCCCCTCCAGACCGGCAGCTGCAGCTTCGGGAAGCACGAGGCCGGTCTGGGTTTGAGAAAAGACCAAGCTGCGGACTGAGGAAGCCGCTGTGCTTTCCCACCTGTTAGGAGTCTTGCCGGGAGGGGCCGGGCCCTTCTGAATGTGCTGGAAAGTCTCCTGCAGGCCTCCTCAGCCTCCCCTTTCAGGACACCGGGCCGCCAGGCTGGCAGAACAATATGGCCTTCTCTGGGCAATGCCCCGTGGGCTGATCGATGTCAGGTTATGTTATGTTTTCATGGAAGACGCTTCAATGCCGGTTTTGTGAGCAGCTGTAGCAGAACCAGAGCGCTAAGCAAACACGAGGCCCCTGGGGCCCTCCATTTATCAAACGGTCCTGACAGGGGCGCTGCCCAGGGCCTGCCCGGCAGAACCGCCGGTCTCTGGTCCACATCCTCTCCTTTATTATTTTAAAGTATCTCCTTAGTCGCCTTCCTTTCCAAACAAGTGTGGTTTTCCCCCAACGTTCACAAAGTCATTTCGGATCATCAGAGTGAGAACGGGAGTGACAAGACAGTCCCCGGAGTTCCTGGCACATCTTGGTAACGTCTTTAACATGGAAACAATGTGTCCTTTTAGACATAACAGAACCAACTGCATCCAGAAGGATTTATGGCTCGTTCAGGGTATGAGCTTCCAAGCTGTTAAATTTAGGCATTCAAATACAGCAGCAAGAAAATATGTATAAGATATAAGCCCTAACATTTAGTAGGAATCAGTGTAGAATATCCAAATGGATGACACTTAAAAAGTGATTGTGTGTGTGTGTGTGTAGAGCATGCGTGTGTAAAGTGTGTATGTGTGCATAGCGCATTTGTGTGCACAGTGTAGGTAAACGTTGGTGTAGGTGGAAGGATTTAAGTGGTTGATACCTGGAAGCAGGCTAATCAAGACGGAATTCCACATCAGCAGATCTCCGGGGAATTTTGTCCTCCTGAGGACCCTTGGCCATGTATGGAGATGATGTTTTTGTTTGTCACACTTGGGGGTAGGGAGTGCTCCTGGCATCTAGTGGGTGGAGGTCAGGGACCCCGCTGAACACCCTGCAGTGCACAGGACAGCCCCCACGACACGAGTGATCCAGCCCAACACGAGCAGTTCTGAGGCTGACAGGCTCTCTCTAAGTCTGAGATTTTAGTTTTAAGCAGCAATGAGCCTGGCCATGATGTTCGTATCTTTTGTATTCAACCACCAATCATAACAAAACTTCAAATATTTTTTTTTTACCAATAAAACACTGAAGAAGTAGCAGAGAGCTTATTAAAACTAGCCAAAATGTTCAAACTAGCCAAATTTCAATTGTTGTTGCAAAGGAAATGTCATAGTTTTTGCATTCAACGCATCCTACGACATGGCTCTGCTTAGTCTCAGGCACTAGGAAATGGGATGCTGTAGTGGAGATGACACCAGGACAGACAGAACCGGAGCAATCTGTCACACAAACAATGAACAAACACACCAGCACACAGCACCCCAGTGCAGGTGTGAACAAGAGGGGCCATCACCTGCGCCAGGCTGCAAGGCCTTGATATTCAAACTGAGACCTGAAGAACGAGAAGCAACCCTGAGGGGAAGTGAGGGAATGGTGGTCACCCAGAGAGAGGGGAAGGCCTGTGCAAAGACACTGAGGCACATGTACACATATCCACATGTCCATACAGATCATCTGCTTTCCCTGCAAAGACCATCTACCTAAAATATATACAAATATACCTAAATATACATATGTGCATATATGTATATATACTTAAATTTATTCACTGAACACATGTTTATGTGCAGACAATGTTCCAGAGATACAGCAGGGAGCAAAACCTACCCTGAAGCCCTGTCTACATGGAGCTCATACTCAAATGGGAAGACAGAAATACTTGAAAACACATCTAACACATTCAGAAGTTAGTTCCTGCCCGGGACGGCTGCTGAGCACTGATGCTGCGCTGAGCTCTGGGAAGACTTGCCGCTGGGGAAAGCATACAGCAGGTGGTAAGGTAAGGTTTCACCCCCGTAGGACATGGGGTGAGGGGCAAGGCCTTCCTTCCTCTCTTCTGCTTCAGTTTTCTCGGTTCAGGCAGGTGGGGACAAACTTCCAGAAAATCTTCCAGGGCCTTGAGCTATAACTGTATTGATTGCTGTGTGATGACTTGACATCACATATAAACAGCAGCTGGGCTATACGACGTATGGATTAGGGGAAGTGGCTGGTTTAGGGATCAGTCAAGGTCAAGTAGGACTTGAGCTAGAGAGGGATTGGACTGGAGCTGAGTGTCCTTGTTTGCTGGTGCTGCCACGCTGTTCCTCCAGTGTCCAATGGGAAAGTCAGATTTTCTGACCTGAATGGGGTCCCACAAAGCAGGTCTTTGGAGGCCAAGCAGGAGGAATTCTCATCAGAGTCGACTTCCTGCAATTCCTCTGCCACTTGATCAGGGGCATGAAGAGAGCACACAACATTCTAGATGCTATTTATACAACTAACTGAATCTCATGGTGAGATTCTAAACTCTAATTCAAAGTATTGTTTTATTTGAGTTTGAATTTTGCTAATTTGGGAGGGTTTTGGAAATCTTTTCTAAAACTACTTTCAGTAAGCTTCAAAAATCAACTAGATAGGCATGGAGGTTTTAAAAAACTAACATCACTGAGCTATAATTTGCATGTAGCAAAATGTACCTGTTTTAAGTATGCAATTAAATGAGGTTTGACAAATGTATTAACCCTGGTAACCACCACCACAGTTGAGATTTAGAACATCCCCATCCTTCCCAAAATTTCTGTATTCCATTTCAATCAACCCCCATCCCACTCCCTAGTAATTTTAAAAACACATAAATATACAAACATCATCAAAATCTTATGGTCAGAGCTTGTAGTTTTCATTTTCGACCTTTTTTACACAATTTAGGTTTCATTTTCAATACTTGGTCATAAAAGGCAACATAATATACTAGTTTCTCAACTTGGTGAGGGATAAAGGAGCCCTGAGAATCTGAACTAGGACCACTAAGTGAAAGCTTAAAGGGCATTTTGTGTCCCCAGCTTGCCCCCTTGTTCCTATTCTATTGTCCTGTAGAAAAGCTAAAATATAAGAAACTGAACTCAGGAGAAATGAAAGGTTGACCACTTCATGTATAGCCTAGTGGCAATTTTCCACACTATTTCGGAAGAATTCCATGTACAATAGACAAATAATTTCACTCCTGAGGGCCAAATGATTTGCATATCATAGGATACATTAGTGAAATATTTACATAAATTAACTTAACCAATGATATGTAAACCGGCTGGCCTTTAGAAGCAAAAGTATATGTTTATTATACATAACAAAAATCATATGTATTATACATAATACAGAACATATAGAATATATTTACATAAATTAGCAGCATAATTGAAGAAAACAGTACAGCATGGTGGTGAAGACAAGGCATGAGTCTGGTCCCCACTTGGGTCAGTTATGATTGAACTCTGTTGGTCTACTATACACCCAACCCTGTGAGCCAAATGAACAGTGGAGAAGCAGGTGAACAGCCCTGTTGCCAACACACCAATGGCCATTCTGGACAAACAAACTAGCATGAGCGTCCTGCTGAACAGCAGTGGTTAGGACCTTCACGTAATCTGAACTCATCACTGTGCTATTGATGCCAACTAATCCCCCAACTCCTTTGTTGTACCCTGGGGTGGAAATTAGGTGTTGGGGTGGGGAGGTGGTCTCATTTTAATGAAACTAAATTGATTACAGGCTAGAAATATTTAATGTAATTAATAAAGTGCAAACATACAAAAAGCACTAAATAGTGGCCTAATCGTGATATTGTCGTTTCCATCATATCTGCTTAGGGGGAACACAAAATTGCTGAATGGACTTGTAAAGTGCCTCCTTGATTTCCAGAAATGTACACAGTAACAGAGTATAATCCAGGTCAACCTGGAAGAAAATCAATTAAGTGGAGGTTTGGAAATTTAAGAAGCTGTGTGTAAATTAAGCCGGCAGTCATGGGACCAGCACCTGCTTAAAGAGATTGACATTTTCTTTCAAAGAAGTTCACATCCAGTAAAGCTGACCACTCTGGCCTCTCCTCCTTTTGAAAATAAAGAAACTGGCTCAGTTCTTAGCTGAAGAGGCAAGAAAAGTGGATACAGCTTGACTTCTACACGCAGAGGCCACAGATGCACTGAAATTGAGCTCTTCTGCCAAGAGAACGTTCTCCATGCCTGTTCTCGCACATGGAAGCCAGTCATCTCTAATAAAGGTCCTAAAACATATCTGCATGTAGGTGGTCATGTATCTAAAAGCCCCTGGAAGGCTTAGGAAGAGTCCTCTGTAGCCGATCCCCAAAAATAGCTTCCCTGCAGTTTCATTTCATTTGCAAGTCCCCTCGGATGTAATTGTTTTAGCTTGGAATTTTGTCTCCTGTACATATGCACTTGTGACTCTGTCTTTATTGGCTAGTCGGGGTTTCGTCAGTTAACACACATAGGTCATTACCTTCTCTTCAGACTCAGAGTCCCTCCAACCTCCACACAACACCACACTGGACACTGGTGTTGACCATGTCCTCTCTTCTCTTGGGGTCAGGATTCTGTGTGCCCTGGAGCCCAGCACACAGGTGAGCTCAGTGAGTGAGTGCAGAAGAGATGAATGAATGAAGAAAGGAATGAATGACTGGTGTATCCTTTCCTGAGAACAAGGTTTTAGAGACGTATTAAAAAGGGCAGGAGACTTCCGATTTGTAACCCAGGATGCCAAGATCTTGGAAGTCCTCACTCCCATTCACAAAACAAAACAAAAAAAGCCGAAAATCAACAATTATTCTTCCATCAGAGAAGTGAGGTACAAGGCAAACTGCTGCCCCAGAACTGGAGAGACAGAAAGGCAGATACAGAGAATCTCAAGCAGAAACCCACAAGCAGAGGTTGAGACTGGAACCGGTGTGGGTTAGGAGAACCTAGGCTGTACGTGATGAACCACTGGAGGCTCAGCATAGATGGTCTGGGAGATGAAAGCTCTGGGGGTGGAGGGGCTCAGTCATGGGAGGCACCCACACTTCTGTGAACTTGACCTCTAGGAGCTCTACTAGGTCCTCAGATCAGAGAAACATGCTTTGAGCTTCCAGCAGGGGGAGCAGAAAAGTGGCCATTTTCAAATAAGTCGAAGCCTCAAAATGAATGGTCTTACAGAGCCTAACGTGCTGAGGTTTTATCAGAGTCCAACTAACCTGAGGGAAGGGAAACACCCAACCCAGTCACCCAGCCACCCTGTCCCACTGATGGGGAAAACAAAACAAAAGGAAACTGAAAAGCTCTTGGGAGATCCTGGCCCAGGGCCCAGGCAGAAGAAGGATTGGAGCAAGTGGTGAGGGATGCTTGGGGAGAGGAGACATGGACAGAGAGGTAGCCAAAGGTCCTGATCCTAACTTCTCCCTAAGAGCACTGTGCTTTCCGGCTCCCCATCCCCTAGAGCCTGTGTCTGATCTGACAAGCAGAAAGAACACAGGAGCAGCATGGAGCCTTCTAGCCTGGCTCTCTGTGTAGCCACTCTGTACAGGGCTTTTCTCCTGGGCATGGCACTGTCCCATGTCACCACATAAGCCTTCTCCATTTTTTTTTTCTTGATTTTGAAGCCCATGGTATTTCCACTATACTATTTATTCAACAAATATTTTATTGAGTGTCTACTATAAATCAAGTACAGGAGGCAATGGGAAACAGGTAAGGATATGTCCAAACCAGTGGCAGAGATTAATAGCTGTTCACCAAAATTCAGTCTCCTCTTCTTTCTGTATTCATAGCTAGACTACCTTTCCCAGCATCCTTTGCAGTTACGTCTCCAGCCCACAGAATGTGAGTGGAAATGGTGAGTGAGTGACAATTCTAGGCCTGGCCCATAAACCTCCCTCACATGTTTCTCTATGCTGAGATGACTAGTGCAACCTTGGAAGCCATGTGTGGAAAATGTCAAAGCTGCCTCCGCTGATGAGGAACATATGATTTGGCCTGTTTCATGAACAAGAAATCAATTTATATTGTGTTGGAGACATTACACATTTAGGAGTTTATTTTTTATAGCACTAGCTTTATCTTAATTAAAACATACTTCTTCATGAATACTGCTTAGAACAGTTTTGTTTTTACCAAAAGAATTAGAGATTAACTTTTTTCCTTGTTAAACTAAACTACTTTCTAAAGATAACTTTGAAAATCTAGTGGTGTTATATGGAAAACAGGCACCTGCAAGCTGGAAGGGGCTCCTGCTGGCGGAGTGGGTAGCACCAGGGACTCATGTGAGAAAGCCCTCCTTGGTCCAGCACTGCCTGCAACTGAGGGAGTAGTTCTCCCCAAGTCTGCTTCTGTATGCCTTCTCCCTTGGTTAGCCGCACTTGGAAAGCAAGGGAAGAGAACTTCAATGACTGTACAGCTGCCTTGCTAAGAACCAGACGCTGAGACTCATCAAATGACAAGAAATCCAGTTCTGCCTCATGATAACTTTCTAGGGTTTAAGACTTATCCAGACTCTCATGACACAAGGGTGGGTGGAAAACCTTTGTGAAGTGATGTGGAAACAGGTGCAGCACGAACTGAGTCTTGAGTCCCTTTCACAAGACTGGATTTGGTACCCTGATTGATGAACAGACATGTGAGGCCATTCAGTAGGCCAATGAAGCACACCATGATTCAGTAGTAATGGTTTAGCCATGATAACACTGAACTTCCAGTAACACTGGTCTGCAAGTGTCTGATGGCTGTGTCACCAACATGTTAATGGATCCGTAGAATTAATGCCCTCTGAATCACAGTGTCTTCTCCTTGCAGCCTCTTCCTCTTCTATTTCAGTCAGTGGCAACTCTACTGCCTGAGAATCAAGAGTTTCCAAGAGAAAAAAACAACAGTGAATTATCAAATCTTTAGCTTCAATGTCAAAGTAGTAGTTTGACTAAATATGTCTGTACTTCTCCCCATACAGAACCACAGTGGTTCTGACAGCTCCTTTCCCGATGACGCAGAAGCCACATTGCTACTGTGTTTGGATGGTCATGATTCTCAACACACTTTTTTTCAATTTCAAGAGCAGGAGGTGATTCATTTACAAAATGTCAGAGAGAAAAATTTGGTGATTCTTTTTTCCCCAGTCACTGCCAATGGCTGGGGTCTTTATCACTGAATGTAGGAACTACTTTTCCTTGTTATAGGCCACCTCTCTGTAGAGTGCACCCCCATAGCAAGGACACATGGCACAGTGTGAGTGATTCTTACACCATATCTGAGAAAGACACATTTGTTCTATTGGCTCTTAAGTGTCCTGACTGGCTGGATTTGGGAGCCATGATCAAGAAGATTTTAGGGTGGTCAAAGGGCGGAGGAGTCATCCCATCAACCACCTGTGCTTTGCATGTGTGTCCACCAGACAGGAGACCAAAGGAGGTGATAATGAATTGTGGCTGGACAGAGTGTGGGGATGTGAAGAACCCTTTCTCGGCCACAAAGGACCCCAGGCAGCAAATCAAAATGGAAAAGGAGATTTGGTCTCTTGCCTCCAATTCTCAACTTGGAAATGATCTGTTTCTGTCTTTTACTATGTATGCACTATCACAGTCTCTACTGGAAGCAGAATGATATTGGCCAGGTCAGCAGTTCTTGATGCTGTCTGAATACCAGAGTCACTCCAGATGATTTGGTTTCTTGGACTCCAATTCAGAAGGCCTGGGGTGAAGTCTGGTATGGACACTTTGTTTCTAAGTTGCACAGATGAATTTGATGTGTACTCCTCAAGTTTACAGAAGGTGTGTGTGCAAAGGGAGGCCTTTCTAGGGGGGTGCTTGTCATGGTAAAGCTGGATTGCAGCAGCATTTGGCCTTGCTTCAAATCCAGCCACTAGATTTGGCTCCTGAAGCCACTTGCTGGAGTGAGTCCCTGTGTCTCTGCAGGTCAACCAGAAGGCCCAGTGACTTCTGAGCTGGTTCATTCAGTCCCTTCCAATGCTGTGAGGAATCTGTCTGGTCCCATCCCAGACACCACAAATAGGCACACCCCATGTGCTTCTGAAAGTTTTCTGTTTGAGAATCTTAATGCATATTTACACATATATTTAAAATATTAATATTTAAAATGTAATTAAAAGATTTAAACTCATTTTAATACTAAAGGAAGACAAACAATAATGCCCATCTGAGTCATTCAAGTTCTTAAGAGAATTGCTGGTTGGTATGATTCATTAATATTGAGAGAAATCTCCATATGCCTCATTGTTCTGTGGACACCCAAGGGGGCAAAGCTGTAAAGTGAGGGACAAAGCTTGGCACACACTTGGCACTCTCAGGCATACTCAGAACTAGAGATGGAGATAGCAGGGTAGGTGGGTACGCCTCAGGTGGGAGAGCTGATGGCCAACAAGACCTATTGGGCTTGTCTGGGTGTGAAGTGGCAGGAGAAAGGCCTGGATTCTGCTCAGAGCCATCAGGAGCAAGGGACAGTCTCTGAGACAGTATCTCTAAACACTGGCACTGTTGGCATTTGGGGTCTGGCGTTTCTTTGTTGTGGGAGCTGTCCTGTGCTTTGTAGGATGTTCAGAAATATCCCTGGGCTTCAACCACTAGATCCCAGGAGTTGCCTGCTCCCCAGTTCTAATAACTGAAATATATCCAGACACTGCTAGGTTTTACAGGTAACAAAATTGCCCCCAGTTGAGAACCATAAATCCAGGAAGACATCAAAAAACCACTGTTTTTCCTTTAGCACCTGTCTGACAAGTCAGTAAGTTGAGAGATTGGAGGGTTTCCCTTTCTGCAGGATGTCACAAATAGCCAAACTTCCCCATATGGTTGAAGGAGAGTAGAATTACCACCCCAAAAGATGTCACTTTGGCATTAGAATTATTCTGAGCTACAACCAATCAGAACCCAGTAGGTTCAGGAAAAGCTCTTTACTTACCTTAACTGCTGAAATTTTCACCAGGAAGGGAGCCAGTACCAGGAAGAAAGCTACTACCAAAGATCCTTTTCACCTAAGAGACTTATCTGCAACCTTTGTTTTCCAGCATCTCTGTTTTCTGTGAATGGCCTTCCTCCCCTTTCCATCCCTGAACTCCACTTTTTTCCTTAGAGCAGCATGTTATATAAACCTCAATTACCTGGTTGCCTTTTGGGTCCCATATCTTGGGGGCTCCTGTATATACAAAATTAGTTTTTCTCCTGTTAATCTGTCTCATGTCAAGTTAATTATTAGAACAGTCAAGGAACCTAGAAGGGAAGAATGGAACATTTTTGTCCCCAACATGACACATCAACAGTCCTAAGCAAAAGTAGCAATAACACTGCATGATTTCTGACTTCTATGTTCAAAGGAAAATAGATATTATTTACCCATTTTGTTGACATGAAGGACAGATGAACATTTGTCTAATTTTGGCTTTCTCATACTTTTCCTACCAGGAAATGTTAAACTCACTCAATCCTTATACACATTGTCACAGCATAGGAGGGTTTCAATGGTACATGTTAAAGCAACCATCAATCTGAGAAAAAATGAATTATTCCACACATATCTCCAAGTGAATTCTAAGTGGATATAACGGAATGTATTTATGTGTTGTCTCATAAAGGGTAAAATGTTCAAGAACAGCCAAGCCAGATATTTTCAGTGAAAGACAGTATTGAGAAAGAGAGAGAGAGAGAGAGAGAGAGAGAGAGAGAGAGAGAGAGAGAGAGAGACCCAAACTGGAATCACTTGTGCTAAGCCCCACATCAGCAAACCAAAACTTAATACCTGATCTAACTACAGTTTCATCCTCTCCCAGGAATGTAACATTTAACCAGTCAATCTGAAATTTCCTGATCAACACCAGGAATGTAATCCGCCTGAGAGACTCCTGCCTTCCCCGAAAAGAAGGTGACCTTGCCTCAAATAATCCAGTCTTTGAACTTTCTTTTCCCATCCGTTTCTGCCTTTAAGAGCCTTCCATTTGTACAGCTCCTCGGATCTCCTTTCTGTTTGGTAGTTGGGATGCTACCTACTCCATGAATCCTTGAATAAAGCCAATGAGATCTTCAAATTTGCTCAGTTGAATTTTGTTGTTTAATAGATTTGGTGGTAACAGTGGAATCTGAAGTGAGCTGCTGATGGCTTTGGGGACAATGAGAAACACAGGTGTGGGACCTATGAACCCTTTTGAGTTCTGTCTTTCTTGCCATTTCTGAGAGCCATGGGTAAGTTCCTCCTGGTTCTGATCTAATTGGCTTTCCAGTCCCCAATTCCCCTTTTGGTTGCAAACTCAGTCCAAGCTACAGTTCGCATTTTTGGGCTCTGCTGGTTCAGACATTTCCCTACATTCCCCAGCCCCCAGTCCAGTTTACAGTCCCTGTTTCTGAGATCTGTTGGTTCCGTCCTTTCCCAGTCCCAACTTATACACAGGGAGCTGTTGGAGGTGTGCAGTCTGCAGTAACGTCTAAACCCTAAGTCTTGGTTCTGTCCCCAGATTCCACTCCGGGCACGGCTGGTGCAGCTGCAGTTCCCCATTTGTTTGTAATCGTTCTGCAGTCCCCACTCATTGGGATCTGCTGGCTCAATCCATTACCCACAGTGCCTAATTTACTGGTTACTGTTGATATGTTAATGGACACATGCAATAAAAGCCATTGCCAGCAGGGATCTCAGAAGGCAAAAAGCCACAAAAATTGGTGGGTATGGGGAAAACACTTAAAAACTGTTAGTGTTTGCCACCTAACCCAGACTCTCATGTTAGGATAACGTGGTCATAGAATGAGTTAGATTAACACGAACTCACCTGCCAACCTTATGAAAATTTGCGTGCAATGAGGTACACTGTAAAACATCACATAATTCACAACCCAGGGCACTTCTCTTTTAGGTAATATTTTGGCTCTGAAAAACCCAAAGGCTTAGCTAATAATATAAGAAGGAGGAGGAGGTAGAGGAGAAGGAGGGGGAGGGGAAGGGGAGAAGGAGGGGGAGGAAGAGGAGGAGGAGGAAGAGGAGGAGGAGGAGGAGGAGGAGGAGGAGGAGATCTTTAAAATCAAAAAAGTTGAGCATTCCACCTTCTGACATACCTGCTTATTTTATGTCTGAGAAGTTTGGTCCCAGAAGCTGTAGATATCTACAAAAATCACAAAATCGTACCAAAACAACATAAACTTACAATGGCTATTATGGAGAATGTTCCAATTAGAGAAGATCATTTACCTAAGAAGAGCCCTTGAAAGTAAGAGTTCCTGAAAAAAATAAACCAAATTAGATACCTATTTTTATTGGTATACAGAAGCTTCCAAAAGGCTTCAAAATTCCAAAATAGCTTCATTAAAACATTGATTGCAAAAGGCCAATGAAAATTTAAAGACACAAGATTATAAACAGAAGTTCACCAAACCTTGAGCCTTACAGATACAACAAACAGCTCTGAGGCCAGAGACCTAAAATAACACCTGGGTCTCTGCCTGGCACCCTCCATTAAAAACTGGCCCAGGGGTCACGTCTCAATTGTCATCATCTGGGACATTGGAAAAGAGATTGTTCTCAAAGAGCCTATGCAAATTTTCAGCATTGTTTTGAATGCCCTTCTATCTACTCCCAAAGGAGGACTCCAAAGGGGGCCTCTCCCAGAGTTGACAAAACTCTGAGGGATTTTTTTTTTTTTGTAAATTTATATCTTATTTTCTTAAACAACCAGCAAAAACTAAAATTATTCAAAACCGGATAGGATTTTTTTTAGGTCTGCTCCCCTAAGCTAAAATGAAACCATGTACCCAGAGGGGGGGGAAAAACCTTCTGAAGCCTTTGTGAAAAGATTTGCTAAAATATCCCAAAGGCAAACAGCTCTAAATCTAGAACATAGAAACCTTTTGATTTCCATCTTAGTTGGAAATCTTCTCCCTGGTATAAAAAAGCAAATTGAAGATAATGTAGTTGGATGAGTAGATCAACCTATGATATCATTTAGGCTGCAACCCAATTCCTTGAGGAACTGGGAACAACTGTTCTTATCTTAAACACTTTTGCACAACTAGAAATGTAGCTCTAGAGGCAGTTCAAAGTCCGCCTATGGTCTTAAGAAGCCAGAGTCCTTCTTAGAGGAACTTGCTTTATTTCCTTGTGCCTTTGAGATGTAAATGTTAACTCTTATCTAGTCCATCTCTTTAAAGTACCAACTTCAGGGAGGCAATTCTTATCAGAAAAAGAACAAAAGAGGGAAAGGTCATTGGAAACAGGTGAATGAAAAATTATTTGTCTTCTCTACAAATATTAGTAAAAAGCTTTAGCCATCTGAGCTGGTAAGCTTAACTTATTCTATCTACAAGAAAAACAACTTAGAGCCAGCTTTTGTTATAACTAGTGAGTTTTCTGGTATTTACCTGATTCATGGCAGTAATTTTAAAAACAAAAGCTATAAGGTCTCTGTGTCTGTATGTTTATGGGTATCTACATATCTGTGTTGCATACAGTTGGTATTATTTCTACCTATGGATGGCAATGCCAAAAATTAATTTGTAAAAAAACTTTACTTATTTAATAATTAAAGAAAATTAAGTGCTTATAAAAACTACATTTCACAGAAATATAATAAGAGAGACTAATCCAAATGCATATAAGATTCACACAATCAGGGAAATATTTGGTATTAAATCCAGTTTACATTTGATAGCATAATTAAAACAGGCATATTTGTAGAGTTATCAGCCTTAAATATAATACCTTTATTCTACCTGGTCTCCTAAAGGTCAGATAAGTTCATGATAATCTTACAAAATTTGTGAGCAAGAGAAATGGCTTGGGGTGATTGTTTAGTGTGTAAACATATTCATAAATTGCCCATCTACAGAATGCTGCTGCAACAGGCAGTTTGCAATTGTTTACGTTTTTCCTAGAAATTAAGTTTTTTGGGGTAAAATTTTTAATATATGTAATTAAAGTTACTAAACATAGTAAGAAAAACATGTCCATCTGCAAGGAAAGTAGGAGGTGTGGTTTAGATTTATTTAAAAAAAAAAGGTATGAAGGATGGAGATACTTTTTTTGTAGCAGGGAAGTGACTTTGTTCTGAAGCGAGGCTGGTTATTTCAAAGTGAGAAAGAGAAAAAAAAAAGGTAAAATCTAAATGTAAAAAATAGTTGTAGACAGTTGTAGAAAAGAAATCTCTGGTAAGAGATTTTATGTGTGTTCAAGCTCATTAAAATTAGAATAATCTTAATCAAGTTAAATACATTTTGATATCAAAAGTACACTGGTGCAAAATTAGGATTTGGGTTTATCTCTACTTTAAGAATGACTAAGTATTGTTTCACAGTGACCTATGATCCTATTTGACCAAATGTTTAAAATCATTTGGTATTTTTGACAAACTTTCCCCCAAAATCAAATTCTTAATTATTTTTTTACCTTGAAGTGACTTTGGGATTTTCCAAAGGGCCCCTGGAATATCTCAGAAGATTTGTTCTCTCTCCTTATAATAGATAAATTTTATCTAATTAGGTTTATTTGATATGTTACATTACACGAGAAACATTGTCAAATAAAAACTAATGGGAAAACTTTGTATGTTGTTATTTGCATGGGTATATGCTATAAGTGTTCCAGAAATTGTGGGAAATTACTAGAAATCCCTGAATATGTTCTGCTATAACGTTATCAGTGATAATTCCAGTTGTAAAATATCATGTCACAGAAATAATCATATATTTAAATCAATTTTATTATGAATTCTCATCAGATCTTTAATAACAGATACTTTTAATTTATTTGTCACTTACAAAGAGTTGTGGTTTTATTCCAATGCTAACCCAAAAATGTTCCTGCAAAGGTGCTTCATCTTCAAGGGGGTTTGTGGACAGTATTTTTGCCAAGTGTAAGTTTCTGAAAACTAAGATCATAAAACTGAACTGGGTAAGAATTTCCAGAATTAAAATTAAGAACATGGGACTGAATGAACTGAGAAAGATGATTATAATTTTTATGAATTCTTGTTTGCAACACTGCTTGTCCCTTAATATTTTGCTTTTCCAGATTTAAAGAAACCCTTTCTCTTAAGCTATATATGGCATGCAGTAATTTGTAAACAAAGATGGAATATTTACTTTTTCTCCCTACCTGATCTCTCAGAATTCCTAAACACTTAAGTATTATTTTGATGGTTTTTTGTTAGTTATTTGTATACATTCAATAAGAATCTGTTTTCGCCCAACCGGTGTGGTTGAACGTCAACCCATGCACCAAGAGGTCACCGGTTCAATTTCCAGTCAGGGCACATGCCCAGGTTGTGGGCCTGATCCCCAGTGAAGGGCATGCAGGAGGAGGCCAATCGATGTTCTCTCTCATCAATGTTTCTATCTCTCTCTCCCTCGCCCTTCCCCTCTCTCTAAGATCAATAAAGAAAAAAAAAAAAGAATCTGTTTGCTTTGTAACAGGACACAATTGGGAATCTGTGTTACCAAAGCTTTCACTAGAATGTCGTATTTGAGAGAGAGAGACGCATAGACTCAGATAAGACAGAAAGCTTTACGGAACTTAAGGCGGATCTCATGGAGCCCATAAAGCCCCTTAGGAAAAACCAGGCTCGTACTTTGCTGACCAGGTTCTAGCAAAGCAGTCTTAAAAAGAGCTTGTATAGTCAATCGTTATTCTCACTGCCCTATGTAAACAATTAGGCTAAGATTAATCCAAATAAATTAGTTTTACTGTGATCATTGTTGGTAAAAAAAAAAAAAAAAGAAAAAGAAAAATGGGGGGTAGAGCAAAAATTATGTTTACACATTTGTGCATATTAGATTCTAATTCTATTAATTATCTTTAGGTTTTGTTATCTACTGGTAAGCCAGACTTGATTCTCCGTTTTTCTAGCTTCCTCACATTTCTGGCTATGACTCTCCAAACTAACATTTCCAATTCTCTCTCACTTTCGGATTTGGAATCATTTCGGATTTGGAATCATTTAGAACAAAGATGCCCTTGAATCTCCTCGGAGGAGACTATAATAGGTCCTCTTCACCACCCAGATGGCAGCCAAACTTCAGGGACTTGAAGTTTGGGTCCATATCTCCCAATTTAAAAAGGGCTCATTCACCCTCTGGGAACTGCACACCAACTGGAGACCTCAAAATCAAATTGACTGGGAAGAGCAGGAACCAACCTCAAGGTAGAGTGCTTCCTCCCAAGACACCGGATGGAGACTTCTTACTTTAAGTAAAACCCTCTCTTCCCTTTTGTCCCTTTACTCTGTATTGGCCTGGAAAGATAACCCCCACACCTGGATCTTCCAGGCCATTGCTGGGGGGTGGGGGGGAGGTAACCCAATCTTCAAATGACCATTGGATTTGTCAGGAGGCTAGTGATGCTATAGTTCTGCCCCTCACAAACTTATCCCTGACTTTCAACGTCTCAGTTTCTCTGCAACTAACTCAGTCCCCTCTTATCATGTCCTACTCCCCAACCCTGGTGGTCCATTTCCCGGTCTCTGGTTAACAACCCCAAACCCAGAGAACATTTTGTCCAGGCTTTGTGCAAAAGAAGGAAAACAGGGCAAGAGCAACCAGAGTAAAACCACCTGAGGACCCTTACATTTTACCAGCCTCCATCACGTCACCTTTCAAATCCGGAGCCACAGACTCCAGCGGAAGTTACCAGGAGGCATCCGTGACTTAAAACTAGCTTTCCTTAGTAGATCACTTCTCCCCCAGCCAAGAGTAAGGGCAAGTGAAGCTATGATCAGGAACCTGTCCTTAACTCTCAGAGGTTTGATATAATCTGCTGCTAAAGCAATAGCTGCCCAACAAAAGTCCTTAGACTCTCTGGCCAAAGCTTTTCTTGATAATATGACACTCCTTGGTCATCTTTTAGCTTACCAGGGAGCTGTGGCCACACCGCCTGGATTAACACTTCAGGAGAAGGTGAGACTCAGTTAGGTAAGGTCACTGAGCAAGACACTTGGTTTAAAAGGTGATTCTTTCATTACCTTATTTAATTTTGATTGGGTCTTGGGGACTATGGCTTCAAAGTGCACTCCTGACACCGGACATTACCTTGCTTATCATAATCGCAGTGGCTCCCTGGGGCTCTGTGCTCTCTCAAAGGCTTTGCATGCATTTCTGCGGCCACTGACCACGAAGCAAACGCTCTCCCGAAGACTGGAATGTCGGGAAAGAAACAAGGAGAATGCCCGACTAACACATCGTGAGGCTGAAGTCGTGACCTGTAAATACCACAGAGGGTCGGGAAGAAATATGACATGTGACGAGCACGCAGAGGACTCGTACAGCCGTGAGAACGTCAGAGGCAGCCGGGGCCGTGCACACGCCTTCGAGTTTGTCCACAACTCTCAGGCCGAGAGTTTGCTCCAAAGCGGGGAATTGTGGAGAGAGAGAGAGAAAGGGAGACCACAGGCCTAACACGGAGTCACTGGTGCCAAGCCCCACACCAGCAAACCAAGACTTCACACCTGACCTAACCATAGTGTCAGCCTCTCCCGGGAATGTAGCCAGTCTGAAATTTCCTGATCAACACCAGTGAGGTGATCTGCCAGATAGACCCCCTGCCTGACCCTAAGGAAAGGTGACCTTGCCTCAGATAATCCATTCTTTTGAATTTCTTTCCCTACCCTTTTCTGCCTTTAAAAGCCTTTCGTTTTATACAGCCCCTCGGATCTCCTTTGTTTGCTGGATGGGATGCTGCCTGACTCATGCATCCTTGAATAAACCCAATGAGATCTTCAGTTGATTGTTGCTCAGTTGATGTTTTGCTCAGTTGATTTTTTTTTTTTTAATGAGAAGACACAGTGACAAAAAGGAACCCTGAAGGATGGTGAAAACGATGGACCATCGAATCATGACGGACACGACGTGGGTCCTGCTGAGCCAGCCTGAGCCAGGCCATGTCCACTCACTCCCCTCGCTTAGTCTCCCCACCCCTCCTAGTCATTATTTCCCATTTTACCAATTTACCACGACCATGGACACGGGGCTATTTTCTGGTATATAAAGAACTTCTAGAAACCAATAAGGAAAATATAGACAATTTACTAAGGGAAAAAAGAACAAAAGCTGTGAACTTAGAGTTCATAGGGAAAAAAAATACAAAAAGGTCAATAAATATCCAAAATAAGAGGCTCAATTTTACTCATAATTAAAGAATGCAAATCAAAATAACATTCAGATACCTGTTTTCCATTTGGGGAAAAAAGTTTTAAAACCCCTATCGTCGACCAGAGTATTAAAAAGTGGGCTCTCTCCTACCTGGTTGGTGGCATATGTATTTAACACGATGTTTCTGGGGGGAATTTGGTAATCTAATACAAGTTAATTCCACCAACTTGCTGGGGGTGTAAGTCTACTGTTAGAAATTTGTCCTAAAATCATGCACAAAACTGCTTCTTGGACCATTTTAATTTGATCATATGGATTTGTTTCTTTGACTTTTAAAAGGAATTAATTGGAAATGGCACATCAGACCAACTAAATAACAGAGGGGACTGATAGGTCATTGATAGATAAAAGACAGGCTCACACCAATATTTCTCAAAGTGATTCCACAGGGAACACCAATTGTACAGACAAAGGAGGTGTCCTGCTCCAGCAGGATCACGATGGGAAGGCTGGCATGTCCTGCCAGGGGCCAGTAGCAAAGAAAGGATGAGCATCTTCACAGCCTGTAATGGATCTTGCACATGAGGGTTGCATCTCTTGCATACGAGACCTGTTACTTTCTCATTCCCAGCAATACCTGACCACAGACTAGGTCCAAAGACTTGAAGAAAAATAGCCCCAGTGTTTTGTGTTATCCATGGGTAGGATACAATCGGTTGCTCACTGAAAGGCATTATTGCTGTTCATCTTCTGTGAGTACAGAAGACTGGCAACTGTACCATTATTTAATGATGTTACCTAAACAAATGCCTTTGCAAAGGTCAAAGCTCCTGGTGGTCTGGTCCACACTTTGGGGGCCTACAGATCTGCCTGACATCATGCTTTCTGTGTTCAGAGCTGGCTGTTCCCTATCGCATTAAACGTGGTTTTTCTTGAAAAGCCCCTACTTGTTGTTTTTATGAGAAGGGTGGGGCCTGCTGCCACCCAACTGGAGAGCTACATGCTTCTGTTCTTCCACCTTAAAATTAACTTTAAATTACATATTGATTCCAGTCCTGTGAAATTTAGCAAACACTGCATTGCATTTAAATAAATTATAATAATTAAGCCCCAGTGTTTGAATTAAAGCTTTTTATTGCATGATTTGACTGAATACTGTAAAAACCTCATTAATTTGTATACCACTAATTTGTAATTTGTGATAAAGCACAAGCAGGGGGGTTGGGGAAGAAGGGAAGACCCTGACTGAAGTTTTTCTTTGCACCGAAGATCTTTTTCATGAAAGTGCAAATCAGTACCATAAACAAGGTTGCAGGGGGTCTGATTTGAAATACGTAAGAAAATAAACTTTTCAAATACCTTTTAGAAACATCATTTACATGCATACAATTTATATGCTAATTACAAATCATTCTGTCTATTCACTAGAGTTATTCCCTTGAGAACCTCAACTGGGCTTTTTGTTTTGTTTTTTTACTTTCTCTCTCTCTCTTTTTGGCCTGGGTTAAGTTACTATTATACTTGAAAGTTACAAAATGTGTGTCCTCAGCATGCTTTATCATTTGAATGGACACTGTCTAATTAATGTAATAGTAGAATTTCGCTGCAGTTTGTCTTTTACTTTTTATCTTGCATTCTAATGTGATTCTAAAATACTTAGAAAGTGTTCTTCCCTAAAACAGAAGAATTCTGACTGCAGTTGAGGGGATTAGCTGTCCTTCCAAGCAAGGGCAGGGGAGGGCTGGTTCAGACTCTAGGGCTCTGATCATATTCCTAGAGCTGGAGTTAGATTTAAAGAGAATTATTTGTATCGAGGTGTGGGGGTGGGGGATGGGGAGGTAGAGGCTACCTGGTCCTAAGGAAGTGCTCAGAAAAGAGTAAATCCCCCAATAAACTTGGTAAATATTAATATATATTTTATTCAAACTTGTAATCCTGGTGCTGGCTTTAAATTATCAAATCACCATAGGCAGTCACAATCCACTTTCAAATCCAGAATTTTCCCTGGGATCTAGGGCTATGATGTTTCCTGTGCCAGAAAAAAAATGGAATCAAATATTTAGGTCATAACTGCATAAACAAACAGATTTTTCAAGTAGCAACAAAACAGTGAGAATGTAGGTCCTGCTACCTCTGCAACCACCCTGCCCTCAGGCTGACTGTTCCTATTTGGTGGGAAGGTGGTGGGCAGAGGGAGCCTGGGAAGCCACATGCCCGGCTGGCTTAGCTGCCCAGATAGTCCTGATGCAAAACCAACTGATAAGCTTCTCTTTCCCCAATTTATTTACTTTACTAATTGGGTTACAAAATAAAATGAAGATCAACAACAAACACCCTCCTTCAAGGCATGTAAATTACAGATCACTTATCTCCAAATAGAATAGACCTTTATAGATGGGAATATAATTAAGGCCAGGAAAGCTCCCTCACTCCAGAAAGACTGGCATTCACAGGGTCTAGCAAATGCCTTGAAATTTCGGTCTTACACAATGTAATTATTCTTATGTGAAATATAATTAATGAAGAAAATGCCTCAGATGTGTGGGCTAGGAAGGCAAATATAGCTACCCTTTATTGTGCCTTCAAGGTTAGAATTATTATAGCACTTATAATTTTATTATAATTACCCATAATGAGACTCCACACATGTGATGTAGTTGACATGCTTTTGACAATAGAAGTTTTCAAAATGCCTCATTAAGTATTTTAGTATATATTTATGTGACATTCGCTCCGCCTCCCAGTTTTGGTGGCAACACAGCCCATGTAAAGGCATATGTACATATTTTAATAAAAAATACTACCATTAAAGATCATAAAATGATTACAATGAATAGATATTAAGATGTCACAGCTGTAGAAGCCATTTCTTTTATGCACTCCCATGCTGAATTGTTTTATGACCTATCATAAACCTATTAAACTACTGGTAATAAAGGATTATAATTAGTGATAAAACCTTGTTGCTTAGTGAGCCAAGACAGTCATCCTTACTTGGAATTTTATTGAAAGTAATCAAGATAAAACCTTCAGCAATGTCAAATACCAGTCGAGAGCAAGGTTATACTTTGACTAAGGATGGGTGACATTTAACCTTTCCTCTGTGGCTTCCTCTTTGTTGTCCTGGTTCAAGGAGGAGTTTTTGGTTTTTGTTTTTTTCTTTTGACCTGTTTGGCCTCCTGTTGTTTTATTTTGTTTGTAAACATGAGATACAGGAGGAAACATTCCAAGCCAAAGATAAGCTGGCCAATGAAGCCACAGTGTGCTCAGAACACTTGGCCCTGCTGTGCGGGCTCCCGGGGGTCCCACACGGAGCGGGCGGGACGCAGCCCTGGGATGGATTCATTCCTGCACAGGACCATCCTCAGAGCTTCTGCAGGAGGGGCAGCTGGCCCAAAGGACTGAACTGACATGTGACCTTCTCGGCTATCAAATCAAATTGACTTTACCCCTCGTCATCCTGGGTTGAATGTGAACATTGCTTCCAGAGGCACAAAAGCCCCCTTGCTAATCTGCACGGCAAAACCGGTCTCTTCCGTCCATGCACCCCCCGAATTCATTAGCTGTGCCAATGCGCAGAAAGATGCTCCTTGATGTTCTCTGGAGGAAGATGACGTTTCCAGCTCCCTTATGTAAATTCCCCATATCTTACCTTCAGTATTCTGAAGGTAAGATATAAGCACAGGAGGCTGATGGCTTTTGCTAGTGAATCAGAAAGACTGTACGACTACTTTTTTTTTTTTAAATCTTAAATGTATCCAGAGTTGTAGGAACAAATACGTAAGCTGCAGCAAGCAGTTGGTCGGGTTTCATCAGGGGATAAGAGCCTGGAATGTGTCTGCAGAGCATCGGACAGGGAGCGTGCACTTTTGTGCTGGTAACAAAAGCTGGCTCACCTCCCAGGACCCAGGGCCGCCTAAGGCTGTCTGTCCCCCAATCCAGCGCTCTGGCCTCACCAGGCAGCTCTGCAAAAGATGGCATGTCTCAGAGGTTTTCACCTAACTGTTAAAGTAAACTGCAGACCCCAAGTTTAAGTGGCAAACAATGACCCAGCCCTCCACTGCGCTCTAACAAACTGAGAACTTCCCTAAGAGTGAAGACCAGATGGAGGGTCTCATCGTCAGTGTCCTGACTGGACTGACAACCCACTGGCTTGGCTTTCACAGCACTGAACTGAGCAGCAGGAAACTATAATAACCAATAACTGGCTTCAGGTCAATGAAAACTATGTATGTTGGTGGATAAAAAATAAAGACAGGACTATAATAATAATAACAATAATAATAACCCTAAAAGCTGCTGGCGGACCATGGGGAGGGGTCAGGAAACTGCCTGAACTTCACAGGGTGGCTGACCCACCACCAGATCTAACCTCTAACCTTTCTCTGAGCAGTTCCAGGTCTGCACACAGAGGCCAGGAGCAAGTGAAGCAGGCCTGCTGGATGGTTTGAATGCAGAGATGCATGGTAATTAATCCAACATTACATAGAAGAGTAGAAATTAAATAGGAGGAATTAGCTGAGTATCCAGGAGGACAACATTTCATGACAAGTACATCCAAATGAGTCTAGACCTGGGAAGAACAGCAGAGATCTCTTTATAGTATTCATATTCTCTCAGTGCTAGTTCCCCCTTACCACGTGAACATGGGTGCTTTCTCATGTGCACTGTACTGCCATGGGAATGTGTAAGTGTAGTCCCAGAGAAACTATAACATGGAATTAAGATGCAGCTATGTCCCCCCAAATGTCAGCCCGGCCACATCATCACCCATCACTTGAGATCGATGTGGAATCAGGGGCACAGGAGGCTGATGGCTTTTGCTAGTGAATCACAAAGACTGTTCGACTATTTTTTTTTTTTTTAATCTTAAATGTATCCAGAGTTGTACGGACAAACGTAAGCTGTAGCAAGCAGTTGGTCAGGTTTTAAGCTACTAGAAGAAAGTTAAGCTTCTGCGTCGGCTGGCTGAGATACCAGCCATAAGCTGACAAGTAATTAAACTGGCGTATCTATAACAACTGTCATCTCTTATTTCTGTGCAACTTGGATGTAAACCAAAGGCAAGAAAGCCAGAGAGAGGGAGGAGAATGAGAGCCCTGGTAGTGGAGGACCATTGCTGGGCCCTCCTGCTGCACAGCTTAGGGGACCTGGGCATTTAGAGGCCTGCAGCCAAGATCAAAAGGGTCAGTGCCTCCTTCACCAACAGTAGGGACCATGCATCGACTAAGGTGTCAGTTTGAGTTCTGTCGTTTTGAGGAAGCCGGTTGTGAAATGCATGCAAACACTCCCGAGTGGCCTGGACCAGAGTGCCTCCCTGATGTCACTACTGCATTTCAAAAATGCTGGGGGCCCTGGGGTGTTATGCAGCACCTTGCCACCGGCAGCCCAAAGGTACCCCCGTACCCCCAGCCATCTCCTATGGGCTGATGCTTCATTACTTGGGGTCTAAACAAAACCTCCCCCTCCCCCTCCTCTGCTGCACTCTCCACACCCAGACACACAGCATACACTTTGAAGAGCTCTCTGTGGGGATGTGTTGTATCCTGTCTCCAGGGAGAAGAGCAGGCCCTGGAGCTCTCAGGGTTCTCAGTGACCCAGAAGCAAGCGGAGTGGTGACCAGCCACCTTACTGGGTTTGAGGCTGAAATTAGTGTGACGCTCTGCCAGTCTCCACAGTCAGCCCTCATTTGTTTGGTGTGTTTAAAAATAATGTTGTGGGAACCACGAACGCTGAACTGAGGTGGCTCCATGGGCTCCAAGATAAGCAGACAGATCGGTCCCAGTGTCTCCGGGCCTTGTGATGACGCGACAACTAGCTCAGATCAAGAGTCTGTCTTTCTCAGCAAGAGGACTCTGAGCGTGGGTCCCATTCACAGACACACAGTGACCCCTTCGCGGGCACTCGTGTGGTGCTGAAGGCCACTGTACTGCACCTTTAGAGGAAAAAAAAGTATAATGGAGCTCTTCCAAGCTCCAGACATTCCTGTTTGCAGAAAGATTTGAGATTTCTAAGTGAAAATTTAAAACATTTAAAATGAGCTATTTACTCTCAAGACCATTGTCACCCGCCCCCCCCCCACCCCAAATACAGAGGAAGGAGCAGATTGTTAGAGATCTACTTGCAAAAACGTCTGATGGCTTCCTTTTAAACCTTCTAGTACTTTCACAGTCTCCCCATTCAAATGGACTCTAGGCTTTGTTAATTTCTTAGTCGTCAAACTTGGAGTTGCTTGACAATCTTGGAAACACAGACCCCCATCCATGGCCTAGCCACACATTCTGTTTATTTTCTTCCTAATGAAAAGTGTGACAAGCAAATAATTAAACTGAAAAGGGAGCATAAATTAGAGTGCACAGCTACAGCCCAGATCGTCTTTTGAAGACTGTATTTTAAATATGTGCTTCGGAGAGCGCTCACTTCGGTCATTTAAATTATCTGGCTTAAACTGTCTGTGGTTCTCCTGTACGGCGGTTTATCCCATTTCATCAAATAGAATGTTTGATGTGCCTTGGCATAACAAATTATTTGTGTTGGATTTATTTCAGTGAATTCCCCTTCTCCTTCTGGTTTCAAGAGAGTAAGCCCTGGGCTTCTACACATTATGAAAACAACCAGATCTGAGAGACATTATATCCACAACAAAGGGAAACCAGTGACCAGCCCAGTTACATTGTCTTTTGAACAACAAGTCAATGCAGACAGAAGTAAATGACAGTTAATTACAAATTACATTCTGGTTGGGGCTGAGAAGGCCTCTCGCCTTGAATAATGATCGGGCCCTCGGGCGCTCACCTGCCTGCGAGCGGCTGTAGGAGACGCAGGCCGGGGTGCCGTACAAGTTTCAAAACAAGCTGCTAAACACAGAAGCTTATTGGATTACAGAGATTTAGGAAAAAGCATTCAGATCTCTCGCGGCAACTGCAGGACGAGGGCGGAGGGGTTTCCAGGGGACGGTTGCCGCTTGTGAACGCTGGTCTCTGTCCCAGAAGGGAAGCGGCCCCTTTCTGCCCGCGTTGGGAATCTGGCCCATCACGGGGACTGCAGCGATGCGGCCGGCCAACTAACCGAGAGAAGTAGACAGTATTGTCGGGGAGGTTTTCGACTCATCATCAAAGGAATTATTCAATAACGCACTTAGATTGTGTATTTTTTTAATCAGGAGAGGATTTTCATACCATCTGCAGACACTTTGATTTATTGATCTATATATTTTCTTTTAGTTTAAACAGTAAATGAATTTATTAAATTTTAAGTCAAATGTTAAGTTACGGCATTTGCAAAAATAAGACAATGTTGAAAATAATTAATGTCAGTGTTCCTGCATTGAAAGGACCTTGGCTTTTGTAATTCACTAAAGCAATTTCTATTCATTTAGTTGAGCTAAATGCTTATTGTTAAAGACAAAAGCCCCATCAGTTTGACATTGAGCTCATTATGTATGTTAGGAACACTCTGGAATCCAAGGCCACACGGCAGGCAACAAAGCCGGGGACGGGGGGCCTGGGGGAGGGGCGGGATTTAAATGCAGACCACATCGTTCTCCTCAATAACTTCCCATTTAGACCTGATTAAAACTTCAAAACAAAGCTCGTTGGAAACAGAAGACTGATTTTTGTTGTTGTCAGTAAGTGGTGGGGCGATCAGCAAACCCCAGGAAGTTTACAAGTCCCTCTCAGAGACATCTAACAGCCAGGACCAAACGCCCAGCTGTTTCTCAAAACTGTTCAACATTTTAAAGAAAGTATAAACACATGCAGAAAGAAAGGTATTTTATGAAGCACAGAGAGGTTTAGGAGACAGATACATATTATTTTCCTAAACAGCACAGACAAAGCATGATCATGATGATATAACTTCCTGTGTGTTATAACAATAATGTATAATATTAGCAACTTCGGCTCTTGGAGGGCTTCTCTGCATTGTTTGCACAGCGCCCATAGCCTCACCTCGGGCACAACACTTGACCAGTAAAGGCCCTGTTAGTGCCAGCTACCAAAAGAAGCTCCCTTCTTCCATAAGAAATAAGACAGCATCGTTTCGCTGCACGTACCCATGCAGGGGATCAGGCGTCGTGAAGCTTCATGTTTGGGAAATTAGTACCCTGTTTCTTGCCTGAGCAGAAAGTTTCACAGAGAAGACACAGAGTTTGCACATGAGCTTCTGCAAGATAAAAGTTAGACTAGGTCCTGCTGAGCTGGCTGCAAATGTTTTTCCTGCTCATTCAAAAACAACAGGACCGTGTTAATTAGGAGACAAAACAAATGCAGCAGCTGCAGGAGCCCCTCCAGAACACACGTGTGGGAGCCTGTCTTAGACTCTGTGAAAAGCCTCCAAAGGCTACACGCTCCAGGTTTCACCTTCATGCTGCAAAATTCGAAAGCTGCTTTTTTAGAAATGTTGGCATTTTTCATCCGAAGGGGCAAAGGGTAGATTTCCAATCCAAAGGAATACGCGTGGTTCATTCAGGGGAATGTGGGTCTGTCCCAGTGTGAAATCTCAAACCCTGCTCGACAGGACACCTGCAAGAGCTCTTCCCTAAAACCAGGGAGAAAAATAGCTGCCTTCTCCGAGTGGAGGAGAGTGGCCGTCTTATCGGTGGCAGAGTGACGCTGACTGTACCGATAGTGACGCGGGTAATCCATCATGTCATCAGCAAAGTGAGGGACGCTGCCGGCACCTCAGCCAGCCTGGGATGTGAGCCAAGAGGCAGGGACACTTAACCCCTGAGAGCCCCTCTTCCCTGCTTCGCTCCACACAGCCTCTGTCTGGCCTGAGCTGGCTGCAGAATGACAGTAAATCTATACGGGCCCACAATCTACCCTCGTGACAAGCGCACACTGGGCCGCCTTATAACACGATTAAACTGTATCATGACGGGAGTGCAAGACAAGGCCTTTATTATGTGCCTTGTTGAACCATTTAAGAGGTCTTTGCCAAGACTGCCTGCTCTCGCTAGGCCGGGAAGGTAGGGCTGCCGTCTACCTGGCCCTGGGAGCTCTCCGGGGCGGGGTGCCTAGGGGAGGACCCGGATTTCTGAACGAGCATCTGATTTAGGGGGTGACGGCTCTCAGCATCTGCAGTCAGCACACATGTGCCAGACATTCATTTGATGTTATTTTGACATAAGAAGATGTTGACCAATGTTTTAGATTTTTAAAAATCCATACTAGATAAATGATGAGACATCAGTGTTGGGATATGCTAGTGAACACCATGTAGCATTTCATCATGTCATCTAGAAAAACTTAAATCATGTAAATGGCAGTGGTAATAACACATGGAAATGGCATTTAGGATGATATTTTGAACTGAGATTTCAGGTGCAGGTGGTGACCCCATTGACACACACATAATGGCATTTCTTAGGTCACTATGTTATGCGTGTGTTTACAATGAAATAAACAAGTTTCCCTCCTAACTTTTTCTGGATTGTAAATTTTTTCAATTATTATTTTTGTCTTCCCCTTTGTTAAATCACAGCAAGATTTTCTTGGGTTAAAGAGAGAAAAATCTAGTTGAATAATAATATAATTCTTTCATGTATATGCAAGAAAAAGATCTTTTCACACCTTGATGAAATTAGCATATATTTAAATACTAATGACTTACCAGGGACTAGGTAAGAATACCAAGAGCTAAGTGCACACACAGTTACATGGCCCTAGGACACCGATCTGATGCTAGAAACACGGCACATGATTGATACTGGGTTTTATTTTGCAAGATGCTAATACAAGGTCCCAAGCAATGTGCAGGTGGCAAGAAGATATAAGTGTGTAACCAAAAAAGAGTTGTCTCAAAATGGAAAAATTGGGGTCTCATAAAAATAAAAAACAGTTGTGAGCTTGAGGTGGCTTCTTGTGTGTCCTGGCTGCTCAGTGGGAATATGGAACTTTTTCCACCACCAATTTATTTACCATGGACCTGTTTGATGCGAGACTGATTAATGAATTCTTTCATGGATATCTGAGACCATGGAAAGTTAATTAAGTTTCATTTAAAGGCACACTTGAAGGAGGAATATTTTTTAATGTTATGCTATCTTATGGCACTGGAAATAATTTTATGTTCTCTCAGGTAAACGCGGTGTATCAATAGACAATCACATCATCAGTTTTGATCTAATGTCTCAACCTCTGAGTCTGAACTCCTCAGGGGCCCTGGACGAGCAGAGGAACCTGTGTGGGGCTCATGTCAGCACCTGCCAGTGAGGAGCACCGTAAGGGCAAAGGTCTGCCCAGTCATGAAAGTTCTGGTGCCCTTCACCTCATTCCCTTCCCAAGCTGGCATTTTCAAGCCACTCCAAGTAATCATCGACTTTTGTTATTTTTAAGTTTAAAAAGTTAATGAATTCTACAATGTGTCGAAATATTATAAGTCTGGGAAAAGTATTTAAAACTCTACAAGTACAAGAAGAAAATAAAATTAGACCAAACTTCATAAAAAAAAAAAAAATACTTTTTGAAAAAGTGAGAGAAATTGACATCAAAGAATATTGTAATTATTTTCCGATTTGTGCTTTAAAATTTTTTAAAACCATGATCTATGGTTTGCAATGTCTTCTCGTGTGCTCATTTACTTCTTTAAAGTTTATACAAACCTGCAATAAAACCACATATGCATAGGTACAAGGATATAATAAAAAGGTAAAAGATTGAAATACTTTCTTAAATGGTTAAAAGCTGGAATAAATTATAAAATATGCCTCAGGGAACCTTGGATAATGCATGGTATACATGCCCCTCAAGGGCATTGTTCAAACATCACTCGCTTTACTCAGATTTCAGCCAGAAGTGACATCACAGATTTAGGGTTGCGTGCTCAGGCAAGTGTTGGAAGTGCAGATTTTTTAAGTTGTTCATTAGAAAGCAGTCCTGAGCCGTCAGTGATGAGGTTGACGTTGCCGCTAGCAATTCCAGAGTGGGGTCACCAATGCTCCTTAAAAAGAAGCCAGGCCACCTTGGTGGGGAGGAAACAGGTGGGCAAGAGTGAGGAACTAACTCAGCCAATACATGGAGAAGTCAGCTGGATGCTTCCTGACTTTCTCCTGATTGAAACTTGTTGGTATTTGTTGAAATGTAAAGGCCACTGAGTAACAGTGTTGGAGGGAAAAGTGTGTCCTGGACATCCAACGTTCACAGGGAGTAGAACAGGAGGTGCCAGTTAAGGGTGGCAAAGAGGGGTGGGTGGGGGGCCAACTGCTGCGCTGGCCCCAACTTATAAGAACCCAGGGATGACTTAGAGTGGAACAGGACTCAATTGTGACCCCTGATAAGACCTTTGACCTCTGGTTTCCTCCCCCCACACACATTTCACTGTTTGAAATGTTTATTTAAGGAAAAGGAATTGGACATTCTCCTTCCAATGGTAGACCTGGCTGGGACGACCCTGGGAGCTGTTCTGGGTCCCAAGTCCAACAAGGCCCTGTGCTGGTCCTTCCGAGGCTGGAACGGCTTTCCCAGAAGATCCTCGTGTCCAGTTTTGACAAAAATAAGGAGCAAAGGAGATTGCTACCTTCAAAAATACTCCAGGGTCAACTACAACCTCAGCGTCAGCATTGTCAGTTTTCACAGAGGAGCTCTGTACACTGGGTTGGGACGCACATGTGGAAGGACTGTCAACGAGGACTATGACTCACTTTTACAGAGAGAATAGCTTAAAACGAGTCCTCTGTGGAAGAGTCTACATTATTCTACTTTACTTAATAACAGAATATAGTTTTCACTGACCCTAGGTCATAACCAACATTTGTTATTTCCCACTTAAAAAAACAAACCTGTCTTTTATTCTCTATATTATCTTATTGTACAACAAAACTAGAATATTCAAAATGTAAAATCAAACCTATTTTTAAATAAGTCAACAGTTCCAGACCATGTTTTCCCCCAAACAAACGCGCTACAGGGCAGGAAAAGCTGAAGTCAGCCCCTGTGACTCAGGACACTCCCGAAGTCCTAACAGCGTGTTTTAGGAGCGTCTTCCAGAGAGAAGTACATTTTCATTCTAGCTCACTCCCGAATGTCTGCAGGGCGTGCGTCACACAGGCTCGAGTGGCGGGCCCTTCCTCCAACAACTGGGTGTTGATGGGCTCCTTTCTTATGTGTGACCTCTTCCTCTCCAGTCCTTACACACAAGCGTTGAACACAGAGTGTGGAACTGTCAACTGCTAAGTGAAATGGATGGCGTCGGCCGCTTCTCTGGACAAAAGGTCAGAGCAAAAATGCTCGAAGAAATCAAAGCTAGGACCTGTAGAAAGAGAAAGCTTTTTATCTGGAGTGACAAATACTTCCTCTATTTTGAAAATCTGGTTAATTTTTAAAATGCGTGTGTACCCACTTGAATTATCTGCACGAACTCTTCCCAAACACAATGAGTAAAATTTATTTAAAAAGGTGAAACTCTGACCTTAGACATATGAGACTGTAATTGGGTGAGACTCCTTGGTTTGGGACAAAAACTGACTGGCTTTTCAATGTTTTAACAGAATCCTCACTTTTTTCTAAGTTGGACTTCTCGAAGTTTCAGTATGAAATGGTTGGCACCTCGGCCTCAGAGGGCAGCCGAGGCCTGAGAAGTCAGCAGCAGACCCGCACGTCACAGGTGAGGCAACTTTGCCCCAAAGGGGGAACTGTCTTCTATGGGTGTCTTAGGCAAACGCTACAGTGGTGCACACGAGGGTCCTTAGGTTGTGACTCCCACCGGGAGTCCAAGTGTCTGAAATTGTCTTAGGATGTCTGTGTATGAGCCTCATGTAGTTGACAGATATTTTCTCTAACGAGTCAAGTACAGTAAATCTTTTCCATTTTTGGGACCACATTTGGTCCCTGACACCAACATTCAGCTGTGCTGTATTGTGAGAGTATCCACAGACAATACACAAACCAATGAACATGGCTGAGTTCTAATAAAACTGTATTTAAAAAACAGGCCCGAAGTTTGCCAACCTCTGGTCTCAGCTCTCACCTCACCCCCCAGGGCTGCCCAGAATCTCATTTCCCCACAACCAACCCAAGCTTGTTCCAAGCTTCTCCTTTCGTAGTGAGCTCTCTATTTTGATCACCAGCCCAAGCTGTTGCAGAACTTACTTCCTTCACCAACAGACAGTCATCACTACCAATATGTATTTATTGTTTTTTTTTTTAAATTTTCACCTGAAGATATGTTTTATTGATTTTTTAGAGAGACAGGAAGCAGGAGAGAGAGAGAGAAAAAAACATTGATGTGAGAGAGAACCATCCATCGGTTGCCTACCATATGCACCCCGACCAGGGATCGAACCTCCAGCCTAGAGATGTGCCCTGACCAAGAATCAACTCTGAAACCATTTGGTATATGGGTTGACTCTCCAACCAAACATGCCACCCGGCTGGGGCCTCTTTATTGTTTTAATTTAAAAAATGCAATAGGAACCAAAAAACTTATATGCTTATATGTATAATCAATGGACACAGACAACAGTGTGGTGAAGGTGGGGGTGGGGGAGAGGACGGTGTCAATGGGGGGAAAAAAAGAGGGACATCTGTAATACTTTCAACAATGAAGATAAATAAAATGAAATAAAAAGCAGAAAAAAGTTATTATAGAATTGTACACCTGAAATGTATATAATTTTATTAACCAATGTCACCCTAATAAATTCAATAAAATCTAAAAAAAAAAAAAATAGAAAAACAAAACAAAAATAAAAATAAGAAGTGCAGTAGGAGAAGCTTTGCCCAGGTTGCTGTAGATCTTGTTCTAAGCGGGAATACATGCTCAAGTGACTTCTAATTCAGGGTATGGAGTCAGGATGTCGACTTATATGTATAGAGTCATATCAGAGAGTGTGTGCTAAGTGACAGGGACTGACAGTCCCAGTTCCCATGAGGAAATCCCCGAGATACAGGGAGTCAAGGATAAATAACAATAAAAGTTATTGTAATAATGATACTAACAACAGAGATAACAGTTTGCAGCACATACCACAATCTAGTGACCACCTGCTGTGGGCCAGGCATCGTGCTCCACATTCCATACATTTTCTGTTGTGTATCATTCACCTGGCAGGTAGGGGTTGGCCGGACTCCGTCCTTGGTGAACAGATAGGGAGGGTTTACCAAGTGCTAGCCGTGCAAGGAGCCTGTGACACATTTTGGTTCCTGCAGAGAACAAGCAACAACAGCGAAGTGGAGATGAGACAGATGGGTGCATGTCAACAAGCAGGAAAGGGAGCAGATATGCAGAAGTGTGCTGGCCCCGGGCAGGCTCCATTTGACCTCTGCCAGCCAATCTTGAAAAAAATACTTGGCTTTTGTGGTCCATGATCCAGTTCTCTAAGACTTTCTAATGTTATTTGGAGTTTCTGCAATCTATGATTTCAGTGTTCTTCTGACTATGGACAATGAAATTCTATTAGAAATTAATATTTTATTAATTTTATTGGTGCTTTGGTCAATTATGCATGAGTAGGAATGATTTAAGGGTCTTGTCTGTATATGGCTGATGCCCGGCTCTGCCCAGACCCCACACTGGCCATGGAAGTCTCAAATGTGTAATTCTTACCCATTCCCTGACTTCAAGCCCATGAGCGCCTATCCTCAAAGCTTTATGGAATAATGTTGGGAGCAAAAGGCAGTGACTGGATGAACTAATGATGAGGAAAAGCACGTGCGAAGAGCAAGCTCTTCCTCAGGCCATCATTGGGAATTCCCCATTCAGACATTTACCCTCCCAGGAAGATTGTATTTTGCAGAATTTTTCTGTAAATCCTAATCATCATTAGTAGCAAAATTTCACCAAAACATATGGCTCCTTTAAGTGCTAAGTACTGTCATTTATGATTTAAAGAGCAAAGAACTGAGGTAGAGAAGAGATAAGAGCTGCCATGGGTCACTGGGAAGACAGACACGAAGCTCAGGCTTAGATAAGATCATGCTTTATTGTATTCTTCAGCCTTTGCCATTCGGTACTTCATTCAGAGAACGGACTATTGTAGAAGATGGTCTACCTAAGAAACCTTTAATAGAGGCAGAGAAGGTGTCTCTCTGTCAAGAAGTGATGGTGATGATGTCTGAGTTTGAGAGAAAAGCTTTGCAGCCAGTGCAAAGGTCCTGGGGCTGGAATGAGCTGCGTGTAGACCTTTGTAGACCAACAGAGGCCAGTGTAGCTGGGACAGAGGGAAATGTCAGGGAGGGCAAGACCAGATTCCAGGAGCCTTGCAGGCTGTAGTGGGAATTTGGATCCCAAAACTATGGGGAGTTTCTGAGGACTTCCAGGAGCAAGGCAGAGACATGATGTGGTGGATATTTTCAAAAGATTCCTCTGGCTGCTGTGTTGGATGGATGATGGAGGTGGGAATAGGAGCAGAAAGGTGGGAATGTATTGGAGTTGGATGGTATGGTAGCAGCAGAGCTTATGAAATGACTCAGATTCTCAAGACTTTTTGGAAGTGAGTCCAATAGGAGTTTCTGAAGTGGACTGGATGAGGTTGGTCAGACATTGAAGGCAAGTGAGGATAGAGGCTGATTCCTAAACTGGGGGCCTCTTTGGGATGTGGTTGTTGACATCCACTGTTATAACCAGAGACGCATGGCCGAATTGTAAAGGAGCACTTTATTTCGCCGGCGGGCTGCGGAGGGCATAGTTTCCCCTCAGATCAACAGCCCTGATTCATCTTACTTGTCCCATTTTAAAGACAGAAACTCCCTCCTCCTTTGCCCCCTCCCCTCAGGAAACCAGTACAATAGTGGAAGTGACAGAGACCACAGAAGTCAAAATTAGCATTATTTACCAACGGCCTAAGCACTTACAAGTACCTGCAAATACCTATACTCAGGAAACTGCAAATGCCTCCCAACTCCTGGGGCCACTATAATCTTAGGTAAAATTCCTTTCTGTCTAGGGGTAATTAACCTATTGTTGGAAGAATATCGAGGAATGTCTATTGGTGACAAAATGGAGTCTTTTAGTCGCCTTAACTAAGGGGCCTACATAAAATGGAATCTAGTTGCCTTAGCCTTGGAGCCCACAACACCACCAGGGACCCCATGGGAGATGAATCTGTAAATTAGTCATAGTGATAATTAGCAGATGAGATGGAGGTCAGACTTTGAGAGAGAGACACCTTCTCAATTTCAATTTGAAGGGAAGGAAATGCATGTCAGAGGACAGAGTGAGAAAGATGGCTTCTGCAAAATAAAAAATAAACTCTGGGACCACAGAATCAGCTTCTGCTCTCCTGGAACTGTGTGGCATTCCTGCATAACTCCAGCCACGGGGCAGACAAGTGATGTCTTTGGCCTCCAGTTACACTTTGGAGCATCTGTATGAACAATGGGAAGGTGAATGTGGACAGGAGCTATTCCTTTACACCTGTTCTTTGGATCAAGACCCTGCAGATGATTGTACATCAGTTGTACCTGATGTCAAAGTCCCATGTCCCAGAAGTTCCTGCTGTATGAAGAGGGGAGGCAAACGCTTGGGGCTTTGTTCAGCCAAGAACATCACACACCATTAGCAACTGTGAGACACCCAACATCAAAGCCCCGTCCAGACGCCGAGATCCAACCTCAGATGTATGGAAGCTTTAGCCTCCATGGTGGAGGCAATAACAAGATAGTCCAGGAGGCAGACATCGTGAAGAGGGTCCAAGTGCTACTCCCTGCCCATTCTAAAGCTCTACTACTGCATGAATAACCTTAGAAGTGTCCATCATTGTGACCACCACCAAAACCAAATCCAGTGCAGCCGAGAACTTTCCAAGCTAAACACAAAAGATTCTCTGCTGCCCAGAGGGCCCATGGATGCCAGTTCCACCCTGCCTGAATTGTCACCCCCACCCTCCCAGGCCCCAGCTGATTTCGAGGAAGGGGATCTAATATTGACTCAGATGTAGGGTGTGGGGAGGGGATGAAGGCAGCCAGAGAAAGGAAACTTTCTTTCCAGAGTTCTCTATGGAACACTGTGCTTGTCATCGAAGGTTTGTGGCGGAGGGGACCTCAGTCTCAATTAGTCTACCCTGAAAATTCAGTTGGTGTTAAATACCAAAATCAAGCCCTAAGATAATGAGATGTGCACATCAAACATATACTACAGCCAGTCTTGTGACAGGAGAGGCTGCCTATGAATTCGATTTTCACGTGGCCCTTTGCAGGCAGCCTGTCGTGGCCCGTCTGCGTGTGGTGGTGAGCTGTGTACACGTGCTCCATGCCATGAGTTCAACTGTGGGGTGCACTCGGCTCTCACAGACCATGGACGGGAACGACGGGCATGAATTTGGAGGACCAGGGTCCTGTCACAGTAACAGCACTGACGGTATTTAGGTTGTTGTTGTTTAGAGAGCTATTTTCACACTAAGGTGAAGCACACAATTGTTTGAATGAGGAGCTGATTCATCATTCAGAAAATAGTTCTTCATAGGGGCACATTTAGGTGATAAAAATCAAGGACAAGGCTGGTAAATTGCCTGGGAGGGTTCAAAACAGATTCAAGATAAAGGAGGGAGAGATTAAGTCAAGACAGCATCTAATGCGTTTGCCAAACACTCCAGCCTCCCGCAGTGGAGGCTGATCTAATGGCCGGCCACTTAATTTCCAGAGCCCAGTGCCAATCTTTTGTCACCTCTGTTGCCCCATATCAAACTTTCAGGAAACAAGACCCAAGAAAGCAGATAATCAATAATGAGATCAGGAGATGTTATCCTAAGAGAAGCAGGGCTGCCTGCTTTGTTTGTGGAAGGTTGTTTCGCCTAGGCTGCTTGTCAGTCCTTGACTGTGGCGTGCACGGCAGCCGAGATAACGCCACAGGAGGTGCGGGGAAGCAGGCGCAGACACTCGGAGGCACAGCCCTGAGCCCTGCGCCCTCCCCAGCCTCACAGTGGCACCTGGAGCCACCGCCACTTTAAGGTGGTGTGCATTTCTTAGGTGTCTTTCCTAGGACACTTTATGGGGACTTTCTGATGTTGTGGCAAACTGGGGTGTCAATGGGGGGAGAGCGCGGGGCTCTTCAGAGGACTGGACTCACACCTTTTTCTCATGCTACAGGCACCATAGGCACCCACTCCTCTTCCTCGTGCTAACAGCTGTATCCACAAGTCATCTGTGTTAGGATGGGGACATCCACATATCCTCTACGAGATAGCAGGCACATGCACCTTCTCTATTTGACAGTGCGACACCCACCATCTCCTGCGAATAACGGGCACACCCACACACACCCTGTGGTAATGGGGACGCTCACACCTCCTCTGTAGGATGCTAGGCATTCTTTTCTCTGATGTGTGACACTAGGTACACCCACATCTCTTGTACTGTATGACATTAGGCACCGTCTCTTCTTCTGTAGAATAATGGGTGCACACACCTCTGTGATGGCAGGTGCAGGCATGTCCTCTACATGACGTAGGACACGCACACCTGTGCTATGTGATACTAGTCGCCTACTCCTTTTCTATGCCGTATTAAGGGAACACACCTCTCCTGTATGACAATGGGCCCACCCATAACTCCTCCGGAGGAAAATGGCCACAGCCTGCTCTATGTCAGTGAACACACACACACCTCCTCTTCAGAATGTAGACACCCGGTTCTCTTCTGTGTGACAAGAGACACACCCACACCTCTGTTCAGTACCAGGTGCAGGGGCACACAGTGGGGCCTGTCTACGGAGGCGATCACAGGAGATTCAGAAGCATTGCCTCAATGTTTTGTCTAAAATAATATGGTAAGAAAAGTGATTGAAGAGCATAGATGCCACTCGTGTATATTTTAATAAGCTTTGGGATACAGTAAATACAATTGTCCTGTTGCCACCATGATAGATCTCAAAATTAAAATGCTTTTTATTTTTCCCCAAATAGTAGAAGACATCACACAAAATAATTGCTCAGAGGATAGAGCTATGTGATGAATATATTTTTCTGTTAAAAATAATATTGTACCTAATTATACATCTGTGTTTTTTTTTTCAAAACAAAATGTCTAACAAATGGGAGCAGTCCCATAAATGTGCTGTTGACATTTTACTACATGGGCAATAAAAATAAACTGACATTTGGGGGGACATTTTATTTTTTCAAATACCCATGAATTTCAGTCCTCGAAAGTTTTGTTTCTTTTTTTTTTTTAATCCTCACTTGAGGACATTTTTGTTCAGATAGAATGGGAGGGAGAGAGAGAGAGAGAGAGAAACATCGACGTGAAAGGGACACATCAAGTGGCTGCCTCCTGCACGACCCAACCAGGGTCGGGGACAAACTGCAACCGAGGTACGTGCCCTTAGTGGGAACCGAACCCAGGACTTTCTGGTCCGCAGGCCGACACTCTAACTGCTGAGCCAAACCGGCCAGGGCTCGAAAGTTTTATTTCTAAAATAAGCCAAGTACCTTGTGTTTTAATCATCGACAACTCAGGTCGAGGATACTTTGAGGAGAGTGAGTTTCCCTTTGAGCCACACCGGTCTCCTGGCCACACCGCCTGCTCCGTCCAGGTTCTGCCCACACGTCTGTGGGCAAATGGTTTTTTTGCTTTGTGTGACCATGAAATTGCAGTTTCTTTATATAAGCACCAGGATAAGATGATAATTTAAAGGCTGTTTTTCAGAGCGGGGCCAGCTGAAGCCTCAGTGCAGGGAGAGTCGGGAAAGCCTGGGGTCAGCAGGGGGAGGGGCGGGGCAGCAGGGGAGCAGGCGGGGAGGTGGGGACGGGGGGGGGGGCGGGGGGGCTGTGGAGGCTTCCTCCCCCAGGTTCCCCATTCCCAGGCCGTCTTAGTTATGGTTTCCACTGAGGGTTCCCCTCAGTTCATGCCGGAGCCTCTCGAATGTCTCTTTTTGAGTTCTGTGTAGTTATTCTAAGCTTCAGGCGGATTTAAGAAGAATGAGTGCCTCGGGGAAAGGCCCCTCTGGCCTTTTAGTCCATTACAATTCCAAAGGCAAT
The DNA here is from genome assembly GCA_030848825.1 of Tadarida brasiliensis. NCBI lineage: Eukaryota > Metazoa > Chordata > Mammalia > Chiroptera > Molossidae > Tadarida > Tadarida brasiliensis. The sequence goes on from CM061258.1 coordinate 35,332,085, forward strand.
CACAAAAGGAGATGGGCGGCCGGAGTTAATGAGATTCCTCACCAAAAACACTAATCTGGGTTAAAACTAAAAGAATGCTGATAAGGATATTACAGCTCACACTGAGAACAAGGAAGGTGCTTCCCTCAGATCAACGGTGCATATTAGGAGGGAGCCTTTAATAGTGTTTTAAAAAAATCTGAGAAAATGCATGTTGGAGACAAAGCCTCTTAGATGAGGAGCGGCTGAAATAGAATAAAACATCCCACTTCCACTTTTTTTTATAACGTTCCAGGTATAAATAGTAGCAGAAGTTTAACATCACTTTAAAAGAGAGTGACTGACCCACTGAGAAAGTACATAATAAAATGTGTAGCAATCCACTGATTAGCCTGTTTCCCCTCCGGCAAATACCTGAGCGTGTGCACTGGAACATTTTGTTTTATTACCTTGTGAGATAAGTGGGGAAAAAAGCCTCCCGTGCCTGGGGAATTCAAATATTCAGCTTTGTCGTATCAGGGCCCGAGCTCAATTTCATGCAGGGCGCATAATTATAGTGGTGTTTGAAGGGAGCCCAGAAGGAAGATGGGCTCAAGTGCAAATTAATTTCAGATTATCACAACAAAGGCAATCATATCTCAACAAGCTTGCCAGCAAAACACTTTGCAAAGGTCCCTAGGTCCCTCCCCTCCCCAACTTACAACAAAGACCTTTCAGCTCAAATTAAGCTAATGATCTCCAACGGCCCTCTGCCTACCTTTTTTGGTTTTGACTATTTGCACAGTAGAATGTGGCTAACTTGCAAAGGGACAAAAAGGGGAGGGCAGGGCCAGGGGGAGGGGGTGTCGGAGACGAGGTAGCCGGAAAGGTCAGGGCTCCTATCCATCAAGTGACAAAACAAACAGTCAGCGGCTGGATGGGGCCTGCACATCGTCAAATTGTCTATTCGGCAGAGACAATCCGAGGGAGACGGGGCTGCTGAGAGAGGCCTGCGTTTATCTGGACTTCTCATCCGAGCGGCCTCCTAGCCCAACAGCGCAGCTCAGCTCCCCTCCCGGCGTCTCAGCACTGCTTTCTAGCACCCCGCATCTCAGTCCAGCCTGTGGGAACGTGCGGGAGGGAGGAGGGGTGCAGGGCTGGGACGCTCAGGTCAAGCCTCGTTACTTCCTCATTACCTTGGCAGAAGTGGAGGGAGAGGGTTTTCATCTGGGGAGCATGCTGGATGTCGCTGTGACTTCTGTCTGGTTACTGCACAGCCGACCGTGGCCTGCAGCCGCCCTGGGACCCAATGTTCTTCCCAGGCCTGGCCCGAAAGATCCACTCGTTAGGGGCTTTAATGCAAATTACCACTGCTCCTCACTGTGTCAGGGGGGCTGCTCCCAGCTCCCCAAGATAGGGGCAGATGATGAAAACGCATTTTCTGCCTTGCTCCCTTTCTCTCTAATAATGGCCTTTCCCGGGTTTTAGTTGGCTATACCCCAAAGGCAAGTGTGTTTGCTACGAACACAAATGCAGACTTGAAAAGTAGCTGGGTGGCCAGGGCCTGGCTGGGACCCCGGCTCTGGAGCTCACAGTTCCTTCATTCAAGGCCAGCACACACCTCGGCCCTCCATGTGGTCTCTTGTCGGCTCTCTGACTCCAAGAGTCCTCTTGTGGAATCATTTTCGTTGGCCTTCAGAGTGTCCTCTTAGGAGCCCCACCACCACCTCTCTGTGGACAGTGGGGATTCAGGGGTTGCATTCAGAGTCCAGCCGGTCAGGGATGGGGCCCGAGCAACCGCAGACACAAAAGCAGCTCCCCACACAGGCTCCAGTGGGCACAGAGCCTGAGACGCTACCTGAGACATACGCTGTGCTGCCCAGAGAGGACGGCGTCACCGTGTCCCCTGTGGAACGGCTCTGGGGACATTTAAACTAAGGAAATGCAGTGGTTACTGCTTCGAGCTCTGCCCCAGTCCACCCTAGCTTTGCTGGGACTTGGCCCCCAACTCTCCCCTCTCTCCTCTTCTCCTTGTAAAGAGTGTATATTTTTTACAACAAATCATCTACGTGGAGTGACGTCACCACGGCACTCCCTGGTGGCACGGGGTTTGACAAAGAGGTCTGTTTTCCCAGGTGCATCTCTCCCGCTGGCTCCTCTCCCCATCCTCATTCAGATCGCTTCAAGCCCATTGTCTTAAACTTCCAGATCTCCTGCGTGGTTGCCCCTCACTGTTCCAGATGGAAGCAGAGGGAGGCAGCGCAATGCAGGGGGAGGTGCGGAGGGAGAAACACATCCATCGCCCAAGGCTGCGCCTCCCAGAGTAGGCAAGGCGCCAGGGGTTGACCGGCATTTCCAGGAGAGTGGTCCAGAATTAAACACAAAGAAGTCCCCAACTGGGCAAGTGGGGATGGGCTCCCGGAGCAGGTGCTGGAAGAGGGAGCTCGGACTCCAAGGCACACAGGTGCAGAGAGGGCAGGCCTGTTTTCATAGCGTCAACCTAGTGGTTAGGGTTTTGTTTTGTGGCTAGAGTGCTTTACCAGCGCCCTTTCTCTCTCCTACCTGCAGGAGCCTGGAATTTGGGGCCTGGGGCCTGGGGGTTAGGGACGGAAGGCTTGGCCCTGCTGTCCTTGGAGCTGGGGGCAGGGCCTCGGGGCTAGTAAAAATGAAAATGCTTTCTAAGAGAAAGGGAGCAAACAAGTGTAAATTGATGTCCTTAGGGATCTGGGAAGGCCTGTAAGGCACATTCCTAATCCTTAAGAAAGTGCCTGCTGCTCTTCCTGGGGTGGGGTGGGGGGGCTCCCCATTTCACATGTGAATGATTAGATCAAGGGAAGTACAGGCCCTCCCGGCTGGAGGCGGCTGTGCGACTCAAAAGCACCTTTTTCACACTTGAAGTCTTCATGACAGGTCCCCACCTCTTGCTGGAAGATTGGGGGTGGGGGTGCTTTGTCAAGGGGCCTGGAGGTTGTTGGGGGGGGAGGGGAAGAGGGAACATAGCAAATCAGGGGCCTGGGGCCTGGGGCTGCTCCAGACTTCCTTCCCCCGTGTTGTTGGCAAGCCAGCTCCTCTACACAGGGTCTTTGCACCCAGAGCCTTGTGGAGCCTCCTGGGGCCTTTGCCTGTACCCTAGTCGCCGGGATCACAAGACTTGTGATTGTGTTTACACATCTTTGGTGCATCCTAAGAAATTCTTCCCCTCAGGAACTAAACTACCTGTCCCCCCCAGACAGCACAGCACTGATGGGGGCAGAGGCACGATGAGGAGGGTGTGTACAGAAAGGCAGGAAGCCCCAGGCCCTCACCAAGAGGCCTCCACAGTCTGCTCCCTGGTCCCCCATTCTCCTCCCTGCTCCTCCCCCAGGGCCAGCCATCGGTGCCTTTGAAAACACCCACAGAGGGAGCCCATGCTCTCCACAGAAATCAGCCCGCCAGCTATCTGTCTCCCCACACAGAGATACACAGAGAGGGAGAGAGAAGAAAGGAAGGAAGATGGGAGAGAGAGAAGAAGAAGACTAAGAAGAAAAAGGAGGAGGAGGATGGTGGGGGGCGGGGAGAGAGAACAAGACATGTGCCAAGGTGAATGGACCGCCTTACTCAACATCACTGAGATTCTCCTGCATAGCACAGAGTTAATCTTCAGGACAGGAAAACTATCAAAGTTTTACATTTCAAAGCTCTATTTGAAACCTATATTTTCTTCTTATCTTTTGGGTGATCAGTGGTGGAATCTTCATTACATCGCGCCCCAGCCACCCACAGAGACCTTCATAACCGCCTTCTTTCAGACTCCACAGCAGGGCCCTGTTGGCTCACCTCAGTGGAGGCGCGGTCCTGGGAATGACTTCTCAAGGTCAGGCGTTCACCTCCAGGTCCTGTCACCAGCATGTGAACTGAAATGATGGCTTTATAATCACAGCCACAGTGCTTGCAGAGCAGAGCTGCAGTCAGGTTTAATCTGGAGGAACACGGCTTTGAAACCCAAATCCAAACGTAGACATCGAGATCCTGGACCAGAACGTGACGGGCCCCGCAGATGCCAGTTCCACCCTGGGGACACCTGCCGGGTTCCGCACGGGCGCTGATTAATCAGGATCCGTCAAGACGAAAAGTGTATATTTTGACTTTATGTGCTTTATCTAATCGTTTTATTAGATTTACTATAAGATAGATGACTGTGTCTTCCAGTCATTTTTATTAATTGCTAACATAATTTAAAGATTAATGACAATTGCCAGCTAACTATGCACATAGCAATTAACCAGCATTGAGCTTGTATGCCTTTTCAAATGTTTTCCGTTTATGGGAAATGTTTATTCTAAATTTTGAGAAATAAATATTTGAACATACATCTCTTAATAAGTTATCATGGCTGTTTTCAGAATAGTCCCCTAGTCCAGAAAATTTTCTTAGTTTTCCCTGAAAAATGCAACAGCCCCGGAGCTTGTCACCTGCAAGGTAAAAACCTTGACAACATGTAGTATATTAGTCTTTATGCTTCAGAAATATTTATATGAATTTGAAAGGAATTCCAGGCCAGTCATGTCAGGTTAAGTGTATGTATTTGAAAGATACACACAGAAATATCACAAGTATTAAACTGTAATTTCAGAGAAAACACATGGAGATGGTCAAGGATAAGGGTCTCATATGACAAACGCATGTTACATTTCTTCATGGTTTATCACATGTTATCTGCAGTGATACAATGCCTTCTGTTTACTCCGAGCCAGGAGAGGAGGGGGCTCTAGTCCAGGGTAGACATGGTACCACTGCCCAGGTCTAGGCAGGCCGCCTGCCTGGGGACCTGGCAGATGCAAACAGGAGCTCTCAACCCCAAAGAAGGTGCTCAGCCTAGGTCCAAGGAGAAGTGACATCAGGAAGGCCACGGCCATGAGCAGCAGAACGGGCTTCTGGGGAGATCCGTCTGGCTCCCAAGGGATGGCACAGGGTGGAGCCAGGAGACACAGGTATCAGGACAGGCCAGCCTGTGGCACTCTTTCATCTACAGAACAGTTAAAATAAGGATGCGGGATGGAGGCACAACTATTATGCTGTCCATAATCATGCGAACCAGGTTTCCATTCATAAATATGATATTTAACTCCCTAGGGATTCTGATACTGTTTCCTTATATCAACTACTCAATGTGGCTTTGCTTTTTGAGGTTTCAGAAACACTATTCTTTCTTTCTTTTTTCATTTTGTGTAAATGAAGAGTTTACTGAGGAAGACACAAAGTCAAGCTCCCTCCCCCCCCCCCCACTAAGAGCAGATCTCAACAACTAAAGGATGGTAAGCATTCTTAGGGCAGCATTTCCCTCCCCCTCCCCATATCTCCAGAGTCCCAAGTTTCGCAACACAGAACACTGACATAGGCTTTGGAAGCATTTCCCTAATGAAAATACTAGAGTATTAGTCCAAGATAAAAACAAAAACAGAAACATATAATTACACAAAGCACAACTTATTAGAGCTAAGTTATAAGCCAAACCGTCAGGAGGGAACCCTGATGGAGAAACAGCAGACTCTTGCTGTGTAATCAGAGATGGATGCTGTCAGGTGCACACAGAGGCTTGGCAGAGGGGCTCAAGAAAACTCCCGTGTCCTCAAGCAGGTCCCCGGAGACCCCCTTCCACCCTTCATCAGGTCAGCCCCTCACTTCTCAGAGCTAACCATGATAACGGTAGCAGGGAACCAGTGGGACCACCCTCCAAAGGCCAGCAAAAGGGGCTACCCACGGGCACCGCACCAATCTGACACCCCTCTCTCCGTCCAGGTGGGGGAGGGGGTGATGCCGCACCTCTCCCAGGCCAGGCTGGAGTCCAGGTGTTGCCCCAGTGACATCCGTCAGTATAGGACTGTGACATGCTTGGGACCGGAGCCCAAAGTGCAGGCTTCAAGACGCCATGGGCTCCCAGAGTCTGTCTTGCTGAGGGGCTGCTGGTAGTGTGGCCCAAATGAACCTTATCCCTCATTGCGTCTGCAGTTTGATCAACCCCCATCACATCTGTGTAAATGATTGTCTGTCCTCATGCCACTGTCTGTATAGCTGTCTCCAGGCTAAAGGTCAGGCATGAAACACACATGTTTTATAGAAAATGAAGGACTAGAAACCAACAATTCATTTCAGGAGAACCGCCTGGCAGGAACCCTGACACTGAATGAATCTCCGGGTGACCCTTTTTCAAGTGAAGTAAGGAGTGACTTCAAAATGCCCCCCAGTCACTGCTTTTCAAAGAAGAGGCAAAGGCTTGCAAATCTGCGGGCGCTCTGATCCACCAGCGCCCAGGGTGGCATCCGCGGGAGAAGGAACAGGGCCGCAGGAGGGGAGGGAGGGCCACAGATGCACAGGTCTCCTCCTTGGAAGGACAGAAGGCCCTGCAGGAAGCTGCTGTCAGGATGCAGCCTGGTCGAGGGCACTGCCCTGGCCCGCAGGCAGCCGGGAGAGGGGGTCCCACTGTGCCCTTCGGTGTGCTGGGCTCCCTGGCTGCGAGCATTTGGAAGAACACTGTGTTCTCACCTCACCAAACTCAAGTGTGAACACCTGGCCCGTCATGTTCGTGCATGTGGGCCCTAAGAGGGGAGCGTGGCAGTCAGGTGGCCTTCCCTGCACCTGGCCTCTCAAGGAGAATCCAGCACAAGACCTGGAATGCGTGTTCCTGCGTAGGGATGGAGGGATCAAGCTTTTCTCTCGCAGCGCAGTTCTGCTAAGTCCAGTGGACACTTCTCATGCAAAGGTCCCTTGTCCCTCCTTCCCAGGCTGGAGACTTTGAGGCCCACGTAACAGCCCCTCTGACTTTGTGGAGGGCTGTCCCATAGGGTACTGTGTTAGCCAGTTTGTGGCAACCAGTTTAATGCTGCGACTCCTCTAACCCAAAGCTCTTCACACCTGGGTTTTACCAATTTTATGCAGTCGGCAGCTCCCAACATTTGAATGTGTTCTTTTAAGGAGGAAAGCAGCTGATAATGGGAAATTATGCATTTTGAGACAGATAACCCAAGGTTAATTTTATGCGACAGCAAATTGTTATTGAAGTATCAATCACTCGCAGGCATGTGATAGCTGCCAGGAGCCTATAGAAACTGCTATTGAGGGACATTATTATAGGGATTTTCTGTTGTTCATGGGATGTTCGACACACCTGGAGTCAACAGTTTCTGTGGAAATTTTTTTGACTTGTGTGAATTCCCTGGGGGCATCAAATTTGAGTGAAATAATCAGGCACGTCCAGCTCCCGGACAGCGCCCTGCCTCTCCTGACAAGCACTGAGGTCTGTGTGAGCTGCTTCCCGAGAACTGTGCCTCTGTGCGCCTGCGACACCGCGGGTGCCTGCACCTGCTGCACATGGGCGGGGGCCGGGGCACGCACGCAGACAGCCCTTTCAGGGAGCAGTTCGGTGAGAGACTTCAGGTGACAGTGACATTTATACATCTCAACTGAATACCTCACGTGCCGTCTTGAAGCCTGGACTGTAACTACGTTCACAGGAGCACCGAGTGCCATTGCCACATTTCACATGTCCAACCACTGGAGAATTCCCTTATACATTTTGCTAGAGTTAGATGAATAAACATTTTGCAAGTGATGAGAATATTCACGGATGTTGGAAAATGCTTGTACGGTACAAAGTTAAATGAAAGAAAAACAACTTGTGAAAATATAAATGCAATATTATTCCAATTATGTAAAATATGGAGCTAGTAGTTTAAAAAAAAAAAAAGGAAACAAACTGATAATGCCGATCCCTGGATGTGAGATTCAAAGGGTTATTTTTCTTTACACTTCTCGATATTTTCTTGATTACATTTAAAATGATAGATATAGAGATAGGTGTGGATATAAATATCTATATGGATGATACAGATTTAGACCTACATATGGGTATAGGTATACAAGATTTAGAGAGAGAGATGGACATAATCTGAAGCAGTAAGTAAAACAGAGCTGGGGAGGAGGAAGGACCAGTGGAAAGAGCCCTTGAAAATCATCGAGGTGGAATGAATTGTGTTGACCTCTGTGTACTGGGTGTGACTCGTCTGTTTTCCAAAGTACCACTTGTCCTAAGTGTGACCATCCAAACTCCATGGGCATTCACAGGTGAAATGCACACTCATGGCTCAGTGATATTCACGTCGGAGATGGATGTGCTCACACCTGTGGGCTGGAGCCCAATTTGGCCGGACTTCTATCTAAAAGGCATTATCACCTCACCTTGCAGAGGGGTTGGAGTGGGGCTGGGCTGGGCTTTGAAAAAGCCTCCCTCCGAGTAGTGACCAATCTCCCACAGGTCAGCTTTCAACATCATGTCTTTCCCCAGGATGACACCCCCTCCATGTCCATGCAGCCCAGGCCTGGGACCCCCGCCCTCCGGGTTCCTCACCAGGAGGCAGTGGCTCTCCCAGTGTTTGGGGTCCGGTCTTCCATTTGTGCAAGTGTAATGGGTTGGAATTCTCAAGGGATTAAACAAAAAACAAAAAGGGTGACAGCAACTTCGAATATATATTGTGTGTGTATGTAATTTGCAATTAGACTTCCTTCAGAGTTTTCTGAAGGTAGGCATTATTTTGTCCACCTCAGAAAAGTCTGCTTACTCATTTTCTTCTTGATTTGATAGAGAAATCCTCCAAGTCCTGAATATTGTACTGAATCTCAGACTTAGTTGCCAATTCTAAATTCTTTTCTCCTACTTTCTATCTTCCTGCCCTTGTGTGCACGCATGCACACGCACGCACACACGCACAGGCACACGCCTCAAACCCTGCACAGCAGACGAGCACAGGCTTGTGGACACACTGGGATGTGACTGCAGTGATTCAGCGGGAAGAAAGGCTGCAGTGACCTCTCCCTGCTGCCTGCCCGGATAGCGGCTGAGACAGAGCTTGGGGTCATCCTGAGTGGAAGGACTGCTGTCTTTGAAAGCTGAGTGGAACCACAGTGGGTGCAGGGAAAGGGAGCCCGAGTCAAGAGGGCCCTGGCTTATCTGCTTACCCCCGCAGGAAAACGAGAATGAAACCAGCCCCAGGACCACTTTGCTGCAGCCCCTGGCCCCTATTAGTATTGTCCCCTGGACACTGGGGCACCAGGGATTTTAGGCCAAAGCACTAACTAGAATGTCCTTGGCTTAAGGAACAGGCAGACCTGTGCCATGCGTTGGGACTTCAGGAACCTGAGGCTCTTCCATCTCTCACCACCCTGAAGGCTGGCATCACCGGACTCAGTGCCCCTGTGGCTTCTATTGTGGTCTGCACTCCTTTCCAGCAGCTTCCCAAGTGGGAATATTTTCCATGAACAGGAGTATTTTCCTCTTTTCTCAGTCATGTTCCCTGCCAACACCCCTCCCCGTGTGCAAACACTGTCTGGATGTGCTTCTTGAGGGTGTCTTCATGGCCGGATAGTTAACCTGCTTCACCCCTCAATCAACAATCACCTGGGACCTCCCACTGATGATCCAGTGATGGGGATCCCTCGCCATCAGCCACACCTGGGGAGGGCACAGCACATCCCTGTGTCTGCAGGGCCAACATGGCCGCCGGGACCTGACCAGGGCGCCTCAGACCAAGAGGGAGACAGCTTTCCTTTGCTTCGTATGGCATTTGAAATCGTGAGCAAAGCTGGCTTTTACCTCCTCACTAACATTTTGGAAAAGTAAGGCAGGGTCTTTTTCCCGGGAGGTCATGGCTGGGTTCAGTCTAATGAGCTGGGGTCACGGCCCCCAACCTTTTCAAAGCTGTTGTCCCGGTGGTGGAAGGACAGATCTTTCCTTTTTTTATCCCTGTTCCTTTGAACTTACATCATAAAATGATCTCTTCTGCTGTTTTCTGTATTTTAATTAATGTCATTTCATTTGTACTTGTACCCTCAGGCTGTTTTAGCAATAAACTATAATTTTACAAATTGGGGCAAAAGTTCTCTTTCACTGTGTGCATTTGGAAGCAGAGTATTTTTATTTCAATAGATTTATTCAATTTTTAAAAATTCAAAGCCTCCCAAGTATGTCAGCTCTCAACATTGGTTTCCCCAATGGCAGGCAGGTCCCAGGATGTGATATGAAATGCTTGGTGTCTAGGAAGAGCCACATGGCCTGGGCCTCCCTTACCAGATGAAAACTCTGTCCCTGCCCACTCCGGGCAACCACACCGACCTCCTCCCGCTCCGAGGGGAAGCCCAGCCCTACAGCTGGCTCCTGTCAGAGGCTGTCCACAGCCAGGGAGCGGCACTTCCTCACTTCACACTTTGCCCCCAGCTGGCTTCTCCCAGATAGCCTGAGTGTGATGTTGTGAGCGCTGATAACCAGAGGAAGCCACAAGCCTTCCTAAAATAGACGGACTCCTGAGCCCTCAGCCACAGCGTCCCTTTAGGCAAAACCCGATGCAAAAGTGGATAATCTCTCTCGCCACCTGACTTGTCAAAGATTGTTGAGAAGGCTGAGCCCACTTGCTCCAGAAATACTGCTCAGCTAACGATGTCAACAGAAGAGCAGTTGGTTGCATGTCATAAGAACACCAAGGGACTTTGAAGTGGGAGCCTCACAAAGCCAGCCTGGGAATGTGGGTGTGCGTGATTTGATTTGGGAAGTGGGCCGCTGCCTTTGCTCTGCTGGAAGGAACACGGGAGCCAGGAAGGTGGAGGGTCTGACCCACCTGGCTCTCCTCACAGCTCCTCACAGCTGTGGGTCGGCACTTCCCTGGAGGTCCATACTGATTCGATGGCCAGGCCATGGGTGCTTCTCAGAGACCAAAGTCACCAAAGCCAATCTTGACCCTTCCTGCCTCTTTTTTTTTTTTTTTTGATGGCGGTGGTCTTTCCTTTTTCAAAACATCTACAGTTCTGGAGCCCTGAAGCTGGAGCCTGCACATCTTTCCACAAATAGCCCTGCAAACTCAGTAATCAACCTCACTTGAAAGGATCCCCTTCTCAGCATAGTTGCCACTGCACCCCCTCATTTCTGGCGAGAGAGAACCACGTATTGACGGCATCTGGGTTAGGATTCACTGCAAAATTCCCTTCATTAGCAATTGCTGTTTTTAAAACCATTAAGGAACCACTGTCACTCAGCTTCTTTCTTTCCAAACTTCCAAACAGCATCCAGACAAGCAGCATTTTTTTTTATCCCATTGAAGAGTCTCCTTTATAAACTAGGGTGTAAATAAGAACAGTGACAGGTCTCACAGGACGAGCCACTTTGGTCCGATCCAGGCACACTTCAGCACATCCTTCCCCGCTCAGGCTCTTCCACTGGAATGCTGTTTCTGACTTATGAACACATTATAAGGATATTTCTCTTCACTCTTCCAGCATGTCAGTTTTTTTCCTCTCATCCTTCAGTAACTTTGCGATCAAGCTCTTACATCCATTTATAACAAGATAAATAGGGAAAGTTAACCTTCGGACTTACGGCTATTTTATGACATTGAAAAATCTGCTATATAATTGCAATAATTTAAAAAAATGTGTACTTGATCTTTTCTGATTGAGTAGAGGAGGGAGGGTGACACAGACATGATAAGCAGCCTAATGTCACATCAATACCCCTGACAGCAAGAGAGTGCAATAAATATTTCCCAAAGTGGTTCCTTCCTGCTAAGAATGACCTTTTGAATAAAGCCATGTGGCTAGAAAGCCCTTTTGAGAAATAAACAATAAATGGTGAGTTTTAGAGGTGAAGATAAGAAAATTCAATCTGGACATCTAGCACTCTGACTAAGGAGCAGACAGACGAGTTGGGCAGTCATAGGAGTCCCTGGGGACACTGCCTTTTTCCTAGACATATAATTTTAGACTTTTTTTTTTTTTTTTACCAAGTGGAAAGCTTGCTACATATAATCTACTCTGTCTTGCACTGAAAAAGAACAAACTAATCCATTTCCTACAGAGGATAACGGGGGGAAAGTAGAACAGTCATGGAGAGAGAGTTCAGTCAGAACACTGGCAAACCAGGTAAATCTGGGATAGATCCCAGGAGTGAAATCTATATACAAATTCAATTTGGCTTGTGAGAGGTCTTCCCAGACAAAACTGAAGGTCCAGAAGTTATCAATAAAAAGATGAATATAGTTAACGCTAGGAGAGTAGTTTAAAGCTTTTGTATAGCAAAAGTCGCCATAAACAAACTCAGCAGGGGTTGCAGTCAGGATGAGCCCAATCGTCCCGCAGTAACAATCAACACTCACATCTCTGTGGTTTTAAACAACGAAGGTTTCTTTCTCGCTTACAGCACTCTCCCATGTGAAGTTGCTGAAGGTGTCACCACCTGGAACATCACTGATCACATGGCTTGGGAAGCAACCATGACAAACCCCTCATCGGTTTTTATCTTTTGCATTTTTAAAAAGGCTGGAGAACACCCACGACTCTCGAACCACCCTCACAAGCAAGAGTGGTTAGCAAGGTGAAAGAGCGACTCGAAGGAGCCGCTGAGCTAAAGCCAACCCATGCATCGGTTTTCAAAGGCGATCTCGAAGTGACGTAGGTGGTTTCTGCTCAAATTTTATTGGCCAAACAAACTGTATGCCTATGCCTGACTTAGAGAGGACCGGAACACACAATTCTACCATGAGCTCAAGAGGAGAACGAGAAATATTGACAAACAGCATTTTTCCTCCTACACAACATAGATTTATCCTCAGATCCAGTTGAGGCATCTAGCTGAAAGTTGAGGATCATTGCAGCTCAGTGGCAGCCTCTCTCTCAGGTCCTGAGGGATCTAATCGAAAGGGAAAGTTACGATGACTCACCCCATCCTCATCAACTTCCACTCTCCCCAGCACGCACACATGCCCAGTATACAATGATGGGACAGGGAGAGGAGGACGGTGACAAGAAACACTTCCATTTGGAAAGGGGAAGGCTGGGAAGTACGCAATCAATATTGGACCTTGGGAATTTTGAAATCTCTTCTAGGCTGATAGTTTGAGATTTTCCTGTCCTAAGAAGGAAGGATTTTCCTTGATTAGATCCTGATTCTGCTCCTTAGTGGTAGCTTTCTATACAATTTCCCCCCTATGATCCTTGGCTCCATTCCTTGGGGGATTTTTCTTTTTCCATTTTCATCCTTGACCACAGCAAGGATTTCACTTTCTTGGAAGCTGAGCGTCTTCTCATCCCACGTGTTGCCCATAACCAGCCAGAGTAAAGGATTATTCTAAATCTCAGTCCAAACTGGTGGTGGTTCTTTTGACAGTGGCAGTGTCTCACGGCCTTGGTTGGTTTCTCCTTTACCTAGGTCAGACTCCAGTCAGTTCCGTGTGCCAAGAGCCACACTCGGCTCCTGTCCACTCAGTTCTCACATTTGCTTTCTCTCCTCTGCGCCTTATCCCTAAGGAAAGTTTAGGAGCCTAATGCCTATTAGACTTGGAGAAAGACTCACAATTTTGGTCTCTTTTCTACTTTTGTTACTTTTTTCAATTTAAAGTATTTCGTGAATGCCACAGCCGAAATTGTTCCATTACTCCGAAATCCCTTAATCCATTCAGAACGTTCCAGAATGTGCATAATAACCATATTCTAGATTTGATCCTTGCCACAAAGCTAAGTTCCCGTTGACCTCGATGACTCCAAGACTCTTAAATGTATTTCTACGTTGTATATAATTTCTTTAATGTGCTGTTGAATTATGTTTCCTAGCATTGTAATGGGGATTTTTGCATCAGTATACATTAGGGATATTGGTCTGTAGTTTTCTTAAAGTGTCTTTGTCTGGCTTTGTTAATAGTCTCATAAAATATGCTTGGAAATGGTCCCTCTTCTTCAATTTTTGGGAAGAGTTTGTAGAGATTTTGTCTTAGTTCTTTAAATAATGATAAAATTTACCAGTGAAGCCAGATGGTCTTGGGCTTTTCTTTGTTGAGAAGTTTTACATTAATTCAATCTCCTTGTTAATTAGAACTCTGTTTAGATTTTCTATTTTTTCATGATTCATTTTGGTTGTTTGACTCAGGTAAGTTGTGTGTTTCTAGAAATTGACCCATTTCATATAGGTTTTCTAATTTGTTTGGGTACAATTGTTCATAGTATTCTCTTATAATCTTTTTTTTTCTCTCTTCTGTAAAATCAGTTGCAGTATCCCATGTTTAATTTCTGACTTCAGTTACTTGAAGATTTTCTCTTTTTTTTCTTGGTTAATCTAGCGGAAGATTTGTCCATTTTGTTGACCTTTTCAAAGAACCAACTCTTGCTTTTGATGATTTTATCTATTGTTTTCAATTCTCTATTTGTTAAATCTGCTCTAATCTTTATAAAACCAATTTCTTTTATACCTGGATTAAGGGATTTCAGAGTAGTGAGACAATGGAGGGTGTGGCAACCAGCAAATATTTCAAATTGGAAAAAATATTAGAAGTAGAGAAGAGATGAAAAATGGGTGGGTCTTTCTCCAAGCCTGATAGGCATTAGGCACCTAAAATTTCTTTAGGGATGAGGTATGGAAGAGAGTAGTTCTTCTCTGAGATCATCTCTTTCTTTTCATAATTTTCAAATGTCAAAAATAGCAACAAGTATACATAAAAACATTCTGATCCTCTGTCTTGTTCCCCTAGAGGTACACAACTGCTCTTTACTACCTCACAAGTTTCCACAGGAAACAGTTTTCCAAACATTTTACCCTCCTTAAGATCATCTTCCCAGACATTGATAAAGGCATAGTCATTGCATGCTAATCAGTCTCAAAGTCAGTGAGGTGTCTATATATCTATATCTACAATCTATATAATCTATATCTATATTTATATCTATATCTATTTTTTTCTTGCTCTCACTCTTATTCATGTTCTCTCTTTCTTTTGAGTAACAACTCAATTCTATACGACAATTTCTGTATTTGTCAGGATGAATTAATATAATACAATAAGTGATAGTACCCAAATCTCAATGTTTAAGAACAACACATACTTACACGTTGCTCGGGTTCAGTGTCCATCTCGGGTTACTGTTGGTGGGCAGTCTCTCCTCCGTGCAAATACCACTCGGGGACTGAGGCTCCCGGAAGCATCGCCATCTGGAATGTCGGTGATTTTCTTGGCGGAGGGAAGAGAATATGGTAGATAGTATCTTATTCTTCAAGCCTTTAGGCTGAACATAAACCTCCTCACATCTGATCACATTTCATTGGCCAAATAAGTCACAAAGACACAGCCAACTTTAATAGGCAAAGGGGGTAAAGTCTGACCATGTGCCCAGCTGGGAAGAGTGAGAATGTGGAACAGCCTAAAAACTGCCATAAAGTCAGCCAACAGGTACGGGGCAAGTGTCCACAAAGCAGAGAACAGAGGGGAGCTATCCATCATTTTAAAGGGTGAACAACTTCTAGAAATAAAAAATGGATACCTAACCAATAGAAAAAATGTCAAAGAAAATAAACTGTGATTTACAAAGAAACATTACACATGTCCAGCACACCCGTGAGAAGGGGCTCAAACCCCCTGTGAACTAAAGCAACAGTGACGCTTCTCTCTGCGACTATTTGCTGGCCAAGATGGAGAAAACACACCAGAAAACACCCAGTGCTGGCAGCACACGGGGCAAAGCATGGTCACTGTTACAGCCTTTGGAAAGCTCTCTGGCCACACCCATGAACTTTAGAAAGCTGTGCTTCAGTCCAGCACCCCATCCCTGCAAAGCCAGCATAGAAACAGGGAGGGCAGTTATACAGAGATTTAAGTACAAACGTGATTACTACAGTGTTGCTTAGTGTCCAACAGCAGAGACAAAGTGAGTGCCCAAATATAATGAGGACTGTGTGGATAGGTTACAGTGTGTCCACATCATGAAACATGATGTGGCTATTGAAAATGAATTTGAGCCCTGGCCGGTTTGGCTCAGAGGTCAGAGCGTCAGCTCGCGGACCGAAGAGTCCCGGGTTCAATTTGGGTCAACGGCATGTACCTCTGTTTCAGTATGGTCACCAGCCCTGGTCAGGGTCGTGCAGGAGGCAGCCAATCGATGTCTCTCTCTCACTTCAATGTTTCGCTCTCTCTCTCCCTCCCTCTCACTATCTGAAGATAAATGGAAAAATATCCTTGGGTGAAGATTAAAAAATAAATAAAAATGAATTAGAATTATGCCAGAAATATGATGAAATAGGAAAGTAAAATGGAGATATTATGTGATCTCATGACTGTAAAACAAGAAACTGTGTGTGTGTGTGTGTGTGTGTGTGTGTGTGTGTGTGTGTAAATGTAGCTTCTATGAACTGCATGAGAGGCTGAGTACTAGGCGCCTGCAGAGGACTCCCTGTGATTGAGAGCTTGAGCTGATTTGGGATGAATGTGGGGAGGCAAAGGGGTGTGTAGCTGAGATAAACACACACAAAAAGATAAACTCCACAAAAATTAGTATTACATCACTATCGTGTTTATGTTTTGATTTTGCAAAATTATATGTATGCATAGTAAAGCTTTTTTTTTACAAAAAAGTTAATCTTTAACTTTTTCAGTCTGTGCTACTCTATACCTTTTGTCATCTGTTGAATTTGAAAACAGAGTCTTAGCTCTGGACACAGTTGTGCTAGCAAGAGAGTTCACAAGCTCTGCTGCCCCCTCTTCAGGCACCCCAAGTTCCTGAACCCCCTGGCTGCTTCTTTTGGCTGTCTGTGTTGGAGGATACATGTTGGAGAGATGCTCAGTTAGCAGTACCAGCATGACATTCTCCTGAGATCTGCTTTCTCAGAGGACAGGCCCTGCCAACTGGTCTTTAAGTTAGAGAAGTATGCTTTGTGATAAATGTATTATATAGATAGATCCTGAACAATATTTCATAAGGTGAAACTCCAAGTACTAAAGCAATAAACACGATGGTCTCTATTGACCCATGTCACACACACTTACAAATTTCTTTTTTCCAAACTCTCATCATATACTATTCTTTTCCTAAAATTTTCAGAATTTAAAATCTGATCAATTCATTTCTGATATAATTGCTCTGATTTTGTATTATCACTAAAACTGGAGGGCAGACAGGGATGTAGGGTTTACGATCTATTTTTTTTTTTTAATGAAAATTTTATTGGTTTTTAGAGAGGAAGGGAGAGGGAAAGAGAAACACTGGTGTGAGAGCAGAACATCTATTGGCTGCCTCCAGCCCACCCACTACTGGGGATCAAACCCACAACCCAGACGTGTGCCCTGATCAGGAATGGAACTGGCAACCTCTCGGTGCACAGGACGATACCCAACCAGCTGAGCCACACCAGCCAGCTGGCTTACGATCTGTTTCTAAGGCGGGACTCACAGAGCCAAGACATATGGTCACTATGATTATTTTAAACAGAACTGCAGGGGCACAGGGCTCCAGTGGCAGGAGCAGTCACTGACTCATCGATGACTGTGTCATCGATCTGACATTCAACAACAGTGAATCAATTGTTCTATGGTCAATTGAGGCCACACAGCTTGGATTACATGCTTGTCAGTCACATAGACATGGATTAAGTCCACTTAGATTTGTATGTCTATTGAGATACCTGTTATTTAAATAATGCTGAGCAATATTCATATCCCTTCACATGGAGTGAGTATATACTACTTGGCTTGTCAATACATGACTGAGTTATTATTCCATTCTATGTAGTAAACCATCTGTCCAGGTGCTAGAGATGCAGGGAAGGATAATTCATAACAGTGGCCCAGAGGTGCAGAGCCACACAGTAATGGCCTGTGACAAAAGTCAGACACCTGCTGATCCCGGGCAGAAGAAGAGGCCCTTGTTCTTCACCTGTGCAGCTGCATCTGGAAGTTATTTTCTCCCCCAAGTGTGCATGTCCTGGAGCCTGAAAAGAAACACTAAGGCTCATGTGGCAAAAGCAGTCCATTTGTTTTACTTAATCTTTCATTTCATGACACATTTAGTAAGATCCTTCTTCACTACAGCTGCAGATGCTACAATGAACAGGGCCCACCGGAAACGACACCCTGGTTGCCAGCCCAGCTCTGCTCTTTCCCGGAGGAGGGTCTTCGAAGGTCATTGACCTTTCCCTAAACAGCAGTTTCCTTATCTATAAAACATGGATAAACTGGTAGGTAGGTAGGTAGGTAGGTGGGTGGGTGGGTGGGTGGATGGATGGATGGATGGATAGATGGATAGATAGATAGATAGATAGATAGATAGATAGATAGATAAATGATAAACAGGTAATCAATAATAAGCAGATGATAGATGATAAAGACAGAAGGATAGTTAGGTAGATGATAGATAGATAATAGATAGATGGACAGATTTAGAGATAGATATTCAACACCTCTGTAAGGTGGAAGAGAGACTGCCCTTTCTCCCGGGCTCAGTGATCCTGGGCCAGCCACCCCGAGGAGCAGGTGACCCAGGGTAGAAGTGCAGAGGAGGAAGACCCCTCAGGGGGAGCACTGGCCAATGAGAGGAGGAGTCAGGGACACCAGCAGGTGGATTCCTGTCTCTTCTCCTCAGTATAGGCTGTTCTTGGCATGGCGGTTTCACCACATCCACAGAGATGCTCTTTATGATGGAGCAACTAGCTTTTTCTTCTGAGGCTGGTCAGCTCAGGGACACTCTACGTAGACATCTCCCTTCCTCATACCCCTCTGTCTGTCGCCCCTTCTGCTCACCCTCCTGTGTGACACTCCAATCTGTTTGCCCACAAGTTTAGTCCAGCATCTGCTTCCTAGGGCACCTGGGCTAAGAAAACCGCTACTGTGGGAACTCCAGCAGGCACGGCCCCACATGAGTCCTTGGAGACCCATCACATTCTATGAAGAAGTTGAAATTACGCTTTTAAAATCCTTTCTTGTGGCAGCCACATGCTCCAATGATCACACCCTCAAATCTATACTGAACTCTGAGCCAGGGAGGGTTAATAGACAAACATCCTAAAGACCCCCTCCCTGGGAAGAAACGGCAGCTCCTCTCTGCGCAGCCTCCGACACACAGGGCGCACCTGTTCTGGGATACATGTGACTTCAGCGCACAGTCACTGGATCCAGAGCAGTGAGGTCTCCCTCCCGGATCCTGCCACCTGAGTGCTACTCACAGGTGCTTATCCCGTCTCCCTCCCCAAACCTCTTCCCGGGCTCCCCTTCTCTCCAAGCTTCTTCACCAATTCCTCAGCATCGCCCTCCTCTTCTGCTTCCTCAGCCCTTCTTGTGCGAACCAGCAATGAGCACTTCCTGTGCGTTCCCCACCCGCTGGAATGTTCCCCGTCTTTCCAGTGTTTCCGGCGGGAGGCCGATGGCTCTGTGAACTGTATGATGTGTCTCAGTGCACGCACGGCCCCACCTGGCTGGATTCCTCTGTCCAGGCTCTGCCTCAGGACCGTCCCAGCGCCTGTCTGCACTGTGGGGAGGGGAGGAAGGAAGGGCCACGAGGAATAGGGTGATGTCTTTAAGGGAGCAGGGCGGACAGAGGCACCAGGACACGTTTTTCTCAAGGATGAGGCCCTTAGAGAACAGTCCCCTGAAAACACAGCTTCCCCAAAGGCTTTACACTCATAAAATAATGTGCATTTTTCTCATTAAACTCTTCTCACCAAAATTCTTCTCACAGCCCTCATCCTGTAGCGCAGACTTGCTCTCTGGCCTTGTTGGAAGGACTGGTTTCCAGTCCCAGCTGCAGCTCCAGGTTGATGGAAGGTGACGTGGGGGTTCCAAGAGGAGCCTGGCCCAGGATGGCCACCAAACCGTGGAGAAGGTGCGGCTGCACCTGCATCCAGAAAACAAACAAGTCACGGTGGGACCTGCAGCGCCTTCTGCGCGTGGGGGGACATTCTCTCTGAACAGTCTGTGTTCC
The DNA here is from genome assembly GCA_030848825.1 of Tadarida brasiliensis. Taxonomy (NCBI): domain Eukaryota; kingdom Metazoa; phylum Chordata; class Mammalia; order Chiroptera; family Molossidae; genus Tadarida; species Tadarida brasiliensis. The sequence continues at coordinate 35,351,792 of CM061258.1, forward strand.
AGGGTAAAAGACACCGTTTCGGGCCGAGGCCCGACTGGCCGCGTGCGGCTGACACTGGCCTACGATTCTGAAGCAGGGAGTCTGCACGCTGTTTTTAAAAATCAAGTTGCTACTATTTCTTAGTGAGAAATTTAAAAACCAAAATGTGGATTCCAGGCTACCGAAGAGTCAGAGTTACAGATGGGGCCCCCACCTCTGACAGGCAAGACCTGCAGGAGGACCCAGTCAGTGCTCTGCTTCTGGGACCTGGTTTTCTCTCTGCCACAGTCCCCACTGCACTCTGGTGCCCACGGGCCTCTGGAAGCCCATTCTCTGCACTCAGGCACCGCCTGCCTGGCCCTGCACCTAGCCCTTCGGTTTGCTGATCTCCTACCTTTGTTTTCAGGGACGTGTCTGAGAGCAGAATTATTTTGTACCTTTCCTGGTTTTTTGGTACTAAATGCGGTGACATACATGACTGGCGCTCAATCCATGTCCTTGAGTGACGAATTCATGTTCTCCACTGGGTCCCCCAAAACCCTTTTTAAAGCTGTAATAAAAGAACAAAGGTTGGCAAAAAAAAAAAAAAAAAAAAAAGAAAAGAAAACAATACTTTATAGTGCTGGAAACTAAGCAAAATAGAATTTTAAAAACTGAATGATGCTTTAAAAATGTATCTTAATTTAAAAAAATTCATTGGAGACAATAGATGGAAACCCCAGATGGATACCTCTGGATACTTGGAAGTCTTTAGTTTCATCTTTCATTTTGCAATTTCTAAGTTTAGTTCAGAGATGAATAAACTGGTGGCTAATAACAGTAACAGCAGCCTGATGACACTGATTGCCTCATTGACGCGGGGACGGGCAATCTACGCTCACTGCCTGCGTCTGTGCATTCCGTCCGTACAACACCCTTAAGGATGGGCACCCGCCCACACCGGGAGGCTGCTACCAGACACGCTTCGCTGCTCTTCTTGTCCACGAAGGTGGCTGAGAAGAAAGAGCTCTCTGTGCCTAATAAGCACCGGGCTGGTGGGGCGCCAGAGAATACCAGATAAGGAGGTTGGCAGAGACAGACTTCATGAAGTTTACATCGTTAGAGGCAGAGAGTAATAAACACAACTCCGGAAATTCCCCTTGGAGGTGTCATGGGGGATGGATGCTGTTGGAAGAGACAGAGATGTGCAGTTTCCCACAGTGCCCACTGGGGGGTGTGGTCCTCCCAGGACAGTTTGGTTGCCATCTACACTGGGTGAGGTGTGGTGGGGTGGGGTCAAAACACGAAGAAGGATGACTGGTGGAATGGGTTGCTAGGGGTTTACGGCTGGATATTGCAATATGAGATGATCCTAAATTGGATGGTTATTAGTTAGGGAGTGTCTGTAGTCCCCATCTGCTTTTATGTAGACTATGTGTCATAATGTGTGAAGATAAACATTTATAACAGAGGAGAACTTCTGATTTAAAATAGTGCCTGAATGAGGCAGTGCCAAATGTAAACACTGCCACTTTTTCAATCAGTAGGTGATTTGAGCAGCACCCAAAAGCTTAAAAATAGTCCAAGGACAATGCAGACACCTTCCTATTGACAATCAACCCTTACTACTCAAGGTTTAATAAACATTCTAAATGGAGTTGATGAAAATGAATACCAAAAAACCTTTGAAAATGATTTATTACAGAAACCAGAATTTAAAAAGTAAATGCATGCTTGTAGTAACATCTAGGAAGATATCACCTCTATGAAAGAAGAACAGAAAGTCCGAACAACACCACCAAAAAAATCACTCTGAGATTAAGAATAAAAATAATAATTGACACCTGTATAGAGGTTGCTATATACCAAACACTGGAGTTTATGTACATTAACATATTCAATCTCTGCAACAATTGTGTAAATTGAGAACCAATGTTATTTTCATTTCTCAGATGACACCATGAAGGCTCAGAAAATCAGTGGTATTGTTTGCAGAGCCCATGCTCTCAACACCACAGTTCTGCCCAGTATGTGGTTGGGTGAAGGTCAGCACCCCTTCTAAGATCTCCAGCCAGAGACTTGGCTCCTGGTCCAGCCCAAGTCTCTGCAAAGCTGTGAGATCCAAGATGCATTGCTGTTGGAGAGCTTTAGGTCTCCATGCCTACCTAACAAGTCTACAGGGATTTCCTTGTGGAGATGATGATACAACCGGGGATGCTTAGACATGGCGAGCACTTGTTGGGATGTGCAGTTCTTGTTAGATAAGGAGGCTGTCATTGTATGAAGAAGTGGGGTTTGAACAATCAGAGTGAGGCATCCAAAGTTGTGATTATTGTGGACCGTGTGTTTCCTAATCGTGGGACAGAGTACAAGATGCTCAAATAGTTCTTCAGCATTTTCAACTTGCTTCTGTGACATGAGGCAACGCTTACATTTTTTATATGATTTGCATTTTTATTCAGTTTGGACATCTTTTTTTCTTTTTAAAAGCTTTACCTATATTATATGAAATAAAATAGACACGTTTGTACATAAGAGTTGGGGGTCATAAAGCATGTTTTTGCTTAGCCTTTGGAAATGGTAAGACTCAGTAGCTTCTTATCTTGAATCTAAAGGAAACACTGCATGTGAAAGTTCATGTGGGCACCACCAGCTGGGAGGGTATATCAACATAGGACATTTAGTTTCTCACCGTTTTTATTCCAGAAACTCAATTAAAATATCTCTTAAAATATATTTTTAAAAATGATCAAATTCATTTCTTAGAGCATCCTGTTTTTCATTTAGAAAAATCTTCCTAAGGACCCCAGGTTTTTGGTGTCACTTTAGATACATTTAAGGTGCAATACTGTGATGTATGTTAATTATTTCTCAGTAAAACTAAAAAAAGAGAAAATAACCATTAAAATAATAAATGCCTAATTTGGGAGCAGAAAATGTTGTGCTTTATTAAAAAATAAAAAAAAAGGAAGAGAAAACCCTCAGGGGCCAAGTAATGGGAATGAACCAACAGAATTAATCAGGTGGACAAATTCTCAAGCCACAGGCCCTCGGGGCGAAGGGCTTCAGAGAGTTCTAGAAGCAGATACTTCTCACCAAATGCTTATTTTGCTAGGTCTTATATTGACTTTTTAAAAATATGATTGTGTATTAACAGGACCCAGACATAAAGTTCAGGGTGACCTTGATTCATAAATTTGGAGGAGAGTCATTCATTTTGACATTAGCAGGGATTGGCATCTTCAAGGTCACCTTGTGTGGTTATCACACAAAACTACATCTCCAAGTTTCTCCTCATTCTTCTTCCATTAGCCCAATACAGGATGTGTTCACCCAACCTTTCCAAAGTAATCTGAAGCAGATCATTATCTGAAGGGTATGTGAGGTTCCATGTAACTTCAACATTCCATTTTCTCATGCCCTCCGACTTTCTTAGGTGTCCTTCTGGAAGACTCTTCATATGTGTTTAGACTGCAGCGGGCAGACAGAGAAGGTCGTGTATGGGCTGGGACACCAAACAGGTCCATCTGTATTGTCCAGTCGCAATCTATTGTTAGGGTAAAATTTTCACTTTCAGAAGTCTAGAATATTGTTTCCTGGAAGTTGTGGGTAGTAAATGATGAACAACTATATCTGACATTCACAATCTGACATTCAAGCACGAGTACATTTGGGGTCTGGGATGGACATTCCAGTTTTGATGTGGTAACTCATGAGTCAAAGACCAGACAAAAAAGAAGGGGTGTAATTGTAATTCAGCGATTCCCAGTCAGGAGGGTGTACACAGGGAGTTTCAGCCCTTGGGGGTGGGGAAGCTCTCCCAACCACATGTTTGCTCTCCTTGAGATTCTCCTGCACCTGCTGTGGGGGTGCCTTCCTGATGGGGCAAAGGTGAGAGCCAGCAATATAACCTCTGACCCAGGACCCCAGGATAGACATACTAGGGAAAATGTCTCCCACATTCACCTCATTTGCCCAAAATTTTGTTCTTAAGTAAATTTAGCAAGTATTTTTCTATGTAAATAGTTAGGATTTTGTTAGATAGTACACATAGAAAATATATTTTTTCCTTCCATATGTAGAACAACATGAGTATGTAGAATAAATAAGCTTAAAAACAGGTAAAATTTTAAATTGATTTACTAGTGCCTGGGCTTTGGAGCTTCACCCAGGAAGTAAGCCTGCTGTTTCCATGTCCCACCTGCAGCCATGGGTGAGTGGTGACGTCTCCGTGACTCCATTTCCTCATCTGTAAACTGTGGAAAGTCATACTTAACTACAAAACGGTGTTACACACGCTACCTGTGTGCACGGTGGTCACTGTCTGGTTATTTTAATTATCCTACATTTATTACCCTAAGTGCAGAGTTGCCCTATGAGAAGGGATTTAAGCCATAACAAAAATCAGGTTCAAGTGCTCAAGGAATTCAATCAGGACCCAAGAAAGAGAGTCATGTCCAGAGAGCCTTGTGGTCCTACAGCATCCCCTAGAACTTGACAACTACTTTCAAGTTCACCTGTACCTTGGACAAGGTTTTAACTTGATCCTTGATAGAGAATAAAAACAAGCACAACACAGAAACCCTCAAATGTGAAGAAATAGCTAGCAGATGGAACAATGTCCAAATCCATCTGAAAAGCCCACCCCACTCTTGAAATTCCATCTGCTCTCATTCTAGGGCAGAACCTTGGACCCTAGGAAGTGCACTATGGGGAGTTTACAGAATTTTCTGGAACAAAAAATTTAGTCTTGATGTTAACTCATCATCCACTGAATATACAACCAACCCAACCACACCACTCTCAGTGACACAAGGAGCAGTGGTGAGGCTGCCCCTGGAGAGGGCAAGGCACACAGGGGACACCCCATCGATATTTGCTGGATGGACCCTCTGTTATTGCCAAGGGAAAAACTTTTATTAAGACAATTTATTCAAAGTGCTGGTTTACTAAAGGTGCATTTTTCTTGATAGATGTATTGAATACCCCTAGCAATTGTGAGCAAAGTACATTGTCTTTCTTTCCAGACTTTATGAGAGAACCCTCATTGTATGCAGATCCAAGAAGTTGTCACATGTGTGGACAGACCAAGCTATATCTGGTTAGGCTGCTCAGGCTGTTCTAAGAAAGTACCACAGACTAGGTGGATTAAATAATATAAATGTATTTCTTACAATCTGCTGGCTAGAAGTCCAAAATCAAGACCTGAAACGGTCTGCTTCTGGTGAGAGCCCTCTTCTTGGTTTTCAGATGGTCACTTCTCACTGTTCTTACATGGCCCTACCTTAGTATGTATGTGCACACCAGGGAAGAAAGGGGGAGGGGGAGAGAGAAAAGAGAGAGAGAGAGCTCTCTGGTGTCTCTCCTTATAAGGAAACTAATACCATTGGATCAGGTCCCACCTTTATGACCCCATTTAACCTTAATTACTTCCTTACTGCAAAAACAATCACATTGAGGGTTAGAGTTTTGACATATGAATTTTGGTTGGACACAAGCTGTCAGTCCATTAGCACCATCTTAGATGTCTCCATCATGCCAGTAAGCATTTCCAAGTCAATAAAGAATGGGAATAAATGTGTATTTAAAAAAAATATCAATACTAGTAAAGAACAAAAACCAATATAAAGTTGGGTCTATTGTGAACCCCTCTATGGTCAACACAGAAAGTTAACAGTAGAGGTCCTCTGACCCTGTTCATTTCTTTGAGAGCTATAAATCAGACACAGTCCTCCTACAGTGCAGCAAGTAGTCATGAAACAAAGTCTTCTGTGGACTAGAAAGACCCTTGGCTGGATTTGCCATCACCAGGCAGACTGTTAGCGTCTCCACACACGTACTCAATAGCACAGTGCTTGAGGTCAATTACGCATATTTTCCTTGCAATCAGGGAATCTTCAATCTTCAAATCCTCACACCTATTAGCTTGATGGTATCCTTGACAGCATGTTCCCTCAGGGCCCTCCACACAGAAAGACATGACTGGGAAACCTGTTCCAAGTTCCTGTGGGCAGACTGCTTGAAATCGAGCTCCTGTCATGGTGGCTAAATGCTCCCCAGCAGGCCTGGAGGTCGGGCTCTGGAATGTGGTGGTCATCCTTTCTCCAGCAGCAGGCTCAGAGCCCAGGATTTGAAATGCTTATCTTCTGCAGACAAGTGGCTACTGGTCCCAACCTGAAAAGAGAAAGGACATTATAGCAGTGTTGGGGGTCAGCATGTTATTGGATACGTGGGTTAAATAGCAGGGGGTGAACAGCTCACCAACTAATTCTGGCCTGAGTCCAGTAACCATTGTGAATTAGGAAGGTTTTCAAACAATTTTAAGGCAAAAGGTAGTGTAACATTTATGCTCAAATGTAAGGAAGAAATTCTAAAATTTCCAAGTAGAAGCATCTGAGGTTTATACAGTGAATGTGAAGGCCACAGATGGGAAATATGGAATCTAGACAAACTGTCATTGGAAAATGATGACAGTGCCGTTCAACAAGCTGCCTTTGAGTTCAAAAATGGGAATTTCCACCCTACATTAAAATGTAGGAAACAATATTCAAATAAACACTTATGACAATGAATGTTTACTTGAATATTTTTCTATTGAAAAATTTTAATATAGTAAATTTTAATTTGGTAACATAAAGCTCACTAAGTGAATCGGAACCTGAGTACTGTGAGTTGGCTAGTTCTATATCATCTCCCATGTTGATTTGCTCTAGGATCTGCAATACATATGTATGTCTATAATCCTGACGTGTGGTAAGATATAGAATGACTGGAAAACAGAGAGTAGGACTGAGAGTCTATTTAGTCCAATTTATTCATGTGGCTCTCACCCAGGGCCCAGGTCAGGATCAGTGGGAGCCAGCTCTTGCTAGCTTAGGTAAGGAAGGAATGCAGGAAAAAGAGACAGAGAGCTCAGAGGTGGGTGAACTGGAGGACCACGGAGAAACAGGAGTAGGCAAAGGGATGGAGGAGGAGCAGTTCCTGACAAGGGTACACATGAAACCCTTGTTGCTGACTGCCCCTTGGTCCCTGTGGGCAACTCCAAAAGGGCCAAGCAGTTTTTGAGATACTTCTTAAAAATGTAAGGTCTCAGGTGAGAGGGTAACTTGCCAAACCTCTGACTTCCAGGAAGCCGTGGACGAAAAATGTCCCCATTTGGCTTCCATTATGGAAAGCATGGGATACTGTGTCCCTTTAACACTATACAAAATGAGGAATTCCATACAAAGGAGAAAGAGGTATGTTTGATGGGTGACAGGAAATAGAAAAGGACAAACATTCCTGGAAGAATTTCATTATAGAGACCTTTGAAAATACTTTAATGGAAAGGATTGGCAGAGAAAAACAAAATCTTTATAGGAAACTATATTGTGAACATTCTATGTATTATGTAACTCAGATGTTCAGTGCCTATGATGATATTCAGTTACACCATCAGGAGATGTGTGGTATACCAGATGCCTCTCCTTGGCAAGTGCACTGAACACAGATTGAAAGCTGGAAGGTAGTAGAAGCTCTAATAGGGTATTAAAGCTGGGAAAGAGCCATATGTGGGCTTGAGGGGATAGCTGTTGATGAAGGCAGTCTCCTTGGGTGATGGGGCAAAGATTGATACCTGCCAAATAAAGGATTTAAAAAACAAAATAGCACAGACACTAACCCAGGCTTAAACATCACGTGATGAGTGTGCTTCATGCAAAACAAGCAAGACATGGTGGGCGTGGGGGGCAGAGTTCCTTGGGAGGGGCTGCAATGCCCACACACTTGACAAAGGCCTCTCCATTAGGCGAGGACCCGAGACTGCAGCGTGGGAAACAGCCTAGCCTAGAAGTAGGGGATGGTGCTGATGATCTCATGCAAGGAAGGACTAGGAGCTGGTTCTGGCAGGACTCAGCACTCCACCACAGTGCAGAAGGAACATTGAAACTCTTTTGGACACAATTCCAGGGAGATGGAATTCTCACTTTACCTGCCTTTTAAAGGCTGAGCTCTGCAGATGGAAATAAGCTTTGGTGTCATGGTAAAGATTCAAACAGATGATCTAGCATATAAAGCTCATCTAGCAAAGTGCTTGGCACACAGGAAGTGCTAAAAATATTAGCTTTCAATACAGTCATTATTGATATTTAAAAGATTCTCATTCCATTGTGCTTCTATCCCATTGGTTTCCAATGTTGTCAATAATTCTAAATAGCAGTCATCTATCTATCAGTGTATCATGGCTAGGATTAGAATTTGTGGAAATTAAATGGATATTATATGGTACTATTTTAAAAAGTGATTTGAAAGAGAGATGAAAATTAAAGATAACATATGATGTCATTTTTTAGGTAAATATTCAAAGCCTGGTCTCACTTAATGTATAATCTCCAGGAAATCAAATTTGCCCAGGTGGTCAGCTAACAGCCAGAAATGCTGTGGGTTGAGTTTTGTCGGGAAAACTTCAAATCAAATAATACCTTCTATAACGTGTGTATGCTTTTTTCCTCTCCATTCTAGAATTGTTATTACTAGACATTTTTTATTCAGTTTTTAGCAATTCATCATTCTGTTTCTTATCAATAAAAAAGCTAGAATGGGTCCTCTTCTTAATTCTAGCGTGAGTACTATTGTCCCATCAAGACTTAAGAGTGTTTGAGGATCAACAAAAATGGGGTGCCCAAACAGGGAATGTCAAAGGCATTTAGACTGAAGCTAAATGGAAACCTATTTGCACATATTTTGCACTATGCCCCCAAATAGACAAAGCTTCTGAAGTTAGCTGCATGTATGTTCTCCCGGCCCTTGGATTATACTGGAGCAGCGTTGACAGTGTCTAAGTCATAGGTATTATTATGAATAATTTAGGATAAAAAGTTGTGAGTAAAAGCTGAGGCTGGGCAAAACTCAGATGAAGTAAGAAACGGCTGCAGGTCTGTTTTCTCGAGTCCACTGCAGCCGACCGCATGCCTGGCACTGACCTTGGGTTATCGCTGCCCGAGAGGTCCTCTGCCGACCCCACGGGTTTCCATACACAGTCAATGCCTTTCTACACAAGATCACAGCAGAAATATGAACTTCACTACTCCTTCACTAGAAAAGCAAAGAAAATCATTGAATAACCAAGTAGTTAAATAAAAATTTAAATGGGCTGATTTCCACTACAGGGATAATGTTCCCTTGTTGTTTTTTTTTAAACTTAAAAAACATTTTTAAAAATTGATTTTAGAGAGAGGAAGGGAGGGAGAGGAGAGAAACATTGACATGAAAGAGAAATATCGATTGGCTGCCTCCTGCTAGTCCCTGACCGGGAATTGAACCCACAATCTTTTGGGGTACTGGCCAATGCTCCAACCAACTGAGCCACACTGGCTAGGGCTATTCCCTTGATTTTTAAAACACTCAATCTCTAGGCACAGAAGCAGACACACTGGACCTGTCCTCCCAGTCTCTGACTCCCAGGCAGTCCTTTTGGTCAAATGCTGACCAGGGGCCAAAGTTGGCATTCAGCCCCTCCCCCACCTCACTCAACCCTTCAGCAGTCAGAGCCCTAAGCCCCTAGGGAGGGGAGGTTCTGAGTACTGGGAACCACTGTTGTTCCTGTCGGTGTCTGAAGACTGACAGAGGACCCTCTGGGACCGATGCACTCAGGCTCCCACGCCTCTCCTGCAGAAGGCCTGCTCTGGGGCCCTGTCTTCAGTCTGCATCTCCCAGCCTGGCGGGAATCCTGCTGAGTCAGTTTAGGGAGAACCCTACCCCTGATGTCTGACCACCTGGCTGCTTCCAAAACAATCTGCCAGTTGCTTTAGTGAGAACCCCCAGACCTCTCCTCCACCAACCCCCACCCTGCTCCTTGGTTGTAAGTTCCCACCTGTCCTGCTGTTTTGGGAGGGGAGCCTAGTTCTCCACCGGGGTCTCTTTTCCTTTATCCTAATAGTTCCTGAAGAAAACTCGATGTTACTGCTCTAACTACTGTTTGGCTCTGGTTGCCTTTCAAAAGACCAGGTCCAAGTAGCCATGCAACAGTCAGCATCTCTGACCTCCCACCCTCTCCTTCTGCCCCCCATTGCTGAATTGCAATGGCCACATTCTGCCACCACCACGGAGACTCACTGCTCCAGGGGTGCCTCCTGTCCCGTGCAGCCTCCTGCCCTGCCCCTACCGGACCTGTGGACCTGGACCGGCGGCTCAGGAACATGGCTGGTGCTGCCACTGCTTTTGCGTGTTGTGTTTTGTCTTCTGTTAAATAGCAAAAGGAGAATAAAAATTCAGCTCACGCCCTCCCTGACTGGATTTACATGGCTATTATACACGAAGGTAACCCAGGAGGCTTCCTAAACACCTTCACGTATGGCATTTCCACCGTGACCAGACACCCAAATGGAACGCACTGGGCACCAGGTCCTTTAGTTCCACAGCATCAATACACAGCAACCTCACCCAATTTGTAATCGTCTGGCTCAGGTTCCTAACTCTCCCAGAGTGAAGCCCTACCCTCCTGTTTCCCGACCACCCGCACCATCGGTCATTCTCCTCAGACGCCTGGCTTGCTGGCCGTCCTCGTTCTAAATGCCTTTCTCACCTTGTCCACTCATTCATCTTGGTACCTGCGCTTGGAGATGTCTGTTCTGACAAGCATTTTTGAAAAGATCATTGATTTTTTCCGAAAACCTTCACGAACTGATGAGCAGCCTGTTAAATAGAATTCTGCTGTTTTGTTTTGTTTTTTTTTTTTTTTTTGCTTTTTTCCAAACCACTTGTTATTTTAACTAGTATTAGACTGAGAGGGAAGTTATGACAGTTCACAGTGAGTCCTGTATGCTTCTCACCCAGCTTCCCTTGATGTGAGAATCTTACAGAGCCACAGCACAGTCATCAAAGCAGGATGTCACAGTGCCACACCATTAACTGAACTAGAGTGAAGGGCCCCGGCAGGCATTACAGCTGTGGGTATATAAACACCAGGAGAAGGACAGCCTCATGTCTATGGTATTCTTGCCGAAAATGCATGACATCATTCTAACTATAAGAAAATAGTAGACAAACCCAAAATGAGGGGTGTTCTATATAAATAATTGACCAGGACCCTCTGGATATGTCAAGCAAGTGAAAAGGAAGTGGATTATTCTGCTCAGGCCACATAACAAAGCATCACAGACATGCTGGCCTAAACAAACTACATTCATTCTCTCCTAGTTCTGGAAGCCAGAGTCCAGTATCAAGGTGTCAGAGGGCAGCCTCTTGCTGGGTCCTCACATGGTCTTCTCTCTGTGCGCACACATCCCTGGTATTTCTTTATGTGTTCAAAGCTACTCTCATTATAAGGATGTCCATCTTACTGAACTAGGGCAGACCCTGATGCCCTTTAACTTGATTGCCTCTGTAAAGACCCTACCTCCAAAGAAGGTTACATCCTGAGATATTGGGGGTCAGGGCTTCAACATGTGAATGGGGGTAGGGAGCATAATTCAACCCATAGAAGGGTGTGAGCACTGACCACAACACGGGACCCTGGACTGGGTCCTGGGACAGAGAAGGGCACAGGTTGAAATGTTGGTGAGATTCAAATGAGAGTTTGTTAGTCAATAACACTTTCACATTGCCCACTATACAACCATTAAAACAACTTATTCACCAAAAAACCTCTGATATGTCAAACTCAGCAAACATTTTATATGTGCCAACCTGACAAAGCTTAAAAGAACTAATGACTGAAAACATCTCAGAAGAAAATTTTTCAGAAAGGAAATAAAATATTGCAAATATTTATAAAAACATTTAGTTTGTTTTTAATAAAATCTTCACCAAAGGATTTTTTTTTCATTGATTCTTTTATATAGAGTGGCAGGGAGGGAAAGAGAGAGAAGGGGGGGAGAGAGAGAGAGACATTGATTGGTTGCCTCCCACAAGACCAGGGCTGGGGATCAAACCCACAACGGAGTTACATGCCCTTGACTGGAATTGAACCCACAACTCTGGTCCATAGACCAATGCTTTAACCGCTGAGCCAAACCAGCAAGGGCTTTAGTTGGTTTTTAAGAATGAATCACTCAAAATGAATCTACTGCCACAAACTAGAATATATTATTAGTAGTTACAAGAAAGAAAATGCATTCCACATTCTACTCTGTGGAAGAAAAGAGAAAAATGAAGAGAAACAGAACAATGGTTTCTGTTCCTAAAAAGCCAGTCAAAGCTGATGCTGCATAAGGTTATGGAGAGCAAACGGCCTGGATTCAAGTGCTTTCAGAGAGAGAAGATGTGGGCGCCCTACTGCAAACTGCTCCCTAGGAAACTAGGAAGAAGCTGCTACGTTGACTGAGAGGCACAATTCCAGGTCATTCTCAAGTTCTCAGGAGCTACAAACAGGCAGCTATCTTTTGTAAGATTGAAATAACTATTTTTTGATTATGAGAGTAACATTCATTTGAAATGAAGAACATTAGTGAATTCCTGGAGATGGAATTATTGCCAGGCATGCAAATCATTGTCTTTGAAACAATGCTGCCAAATTACTCTCCAGAAAGTGTTTGCAAATAGTTGTTCTGATCAACTTTTTTTTCTTGTCCCTTTCACTATGATAAATAAGAACATTTATTTCTAAAAAATCAGCATTTCTTAAACCTTTACTAAACTGGTAGGTGAAAAAAATGCTATTTCTGTTTAAATGCACAAAAATTTAAGTGTAATCACCAGTTATAGACATTTCTTCATATGTTTCAGGGAAGTTTGTATTTCCTCCTCGGAGATTGTCTGCATATGTTCTTTGTCTATTTTCCTGTAGAACATTTACTTTTCCTTCTTTATTGTTGAGGGGTTTTTAAAAAAATATGTATTAGAGGTATTAACTCTGAGTGTCATATGCCTTGCAAATTCATCTTTTTTTTTTTTTTTTTTTTTTCTGGTTTGTCAAATGGCCTGAGTCAGCCAAACATTCCTAATTCATGTAAGTGTAAGTTGTCTTTAGTTCCAGTAAATCATGTTGAAAATATGTGATAAACGAAGCAGTTGCCCCAACACTGTGGGGGTGTCCAGAACAGAAGGACCACATATGGGCCAGGGTTTTAGGTGGAAAGAGCCACAGTCTGGAGGCTGAAGACAAAGGTTCCAAAGCTGGCTCGGGGCTCTCCCTTCTCACTACGGGGGTGCAAATAGTGCCCCGATTCTGAAATTCAGCTTAATGCCCTCAGCTCCCCTCATGCACAGGTCCTGGCCAGAGCCGTCTCCTTCGGCATGTGGGGCTACTGGACGAGACTGGGGGTCTGCAATCTGCAAACCATCAGCAGGAGTTTCCTTCTCCTACCTCAATTAAGAACAGTAGAACTAAGCTGCAAAAACCAGACGAAGAAGCACAAGATTCCATTAAATCCGGTCATACTGCAAATATAGTAGCAGGAAAAGGCCAAAAAAAAGGCCTTTTTTCTTTTTTAAAAAAATGCTATTGAATGCTTCTCCTAGAGACCCTGGGGCCGACATTTACGCCAGTTTCCTGATGAGGTGGCCCAGCAGGCTGAAGATGACCTTCATCCCAGAGAGTCTTGGGGACTAAGGTGGGTCCCTAAAATGGAATATGCCTGGAGGCGGCTCAGTCCCCTTGCCACGGCGCCCAGGGCCGGGCCCCAGCTCAGACAAGCCGACAGCTGTCCATTTCCTGCCCGCAGCAGAGTCCGGCGCTGCCCGGGGACACTTGGGACCCTGATGTAAAAGTCTGCATGCTAATTGTCAGAGAAAGGAAACAGGACTCTCGCTGTTCAAAACCAAAGAGCCATGGAGAATTTGACGTTAGCATGTGATCAAAAAAGACTTTCTTCAGGGCGGAGTGTGTTTCCTCAAAATAATAAAAGTGCAGAATCCCCAGTGTCTTAAGCAGTCTAGACTGAAGGATGCCTGTGTCCGCTGGATATCCCTGTGTCCCTGGGCCCAGGCGTCACTTTGCATTATTGCTCAAACCCTGTCGATGAGCCCAAGTCCTCACGGCGAGAGGGTACGTGTGGGAGCCTGCTCTCCCGCTGTTTCCTGCAGGTCTCTGAGCTCCCGGGGAGCCCTGCGCCCCCCTCAGGGCTGGCCAGGTGACAGCCTGACCCTGACCCCCCATCTTTCTCACACATTCCCCAGCATCCACACTGGTCAGGGTTTTCGACTGTCTGTGAATCTACGAGATGATAATTTGTGTTTCCCTGATAAGGCAAGTACCTTTCATTATTGCATCTTTTGGTGATTCGAGTGTACTTTTCCTTATATTTCTTGGGTTGATTGTCCTTATCAGTCTGTCAGGACACTGACTTGACAGGATTGTGTGTCAGAGTCTGGGTGTCCTGAGCTTTGTGTCCTGGGTGTCTGATTAGCTTTTTTTATAGGTCATCCTCCTAAAGAGGGCGTTGGATTTGTGGTCCTGCTGTTGCGTGTATGGCTGCACTTTCAGAACATTCCAGGCACACCGGGAGAAGCTGGGCACAGACAGGCTCTACTTGGCTGGGTGCTGAGCTGCTCAAAGTGGCCTCCGGGCAGGAGTCTTCTTCTGCTTGTCCCGTGGTGAGAATCCCGGACAGATCCTGCTTGGAGCACTCTGTCCTATGCATGTGCTAGTTCGGGTGGAATAGGTTATACCTTGGCCGAGGGCCCTCACTCCAGGCTCAGGCTCAGATGGCTGCTCCAGGCCCGACCGTCCGAGTCGTGTGTTTCACTGGGCTCTGTTACAGAGGGAGCAGGCGAACAGCAGCTAATGCACCATCAGAGCCCCAGACACCTGAGACTTCCCACCGCTGTTCACCAGGGCCGTCCCAAAACAAGGGAAAAACAGAGGGTCACCGCAGGTGCTGCGGATGAGAGGAAGGCTGCCTGGTTCAGAGGGAAGGGGCCAGAGAAAGACCCCAATACGTGCTTGCCTAGATCCTAAGTCAGTGGAAAGACAAGCTTTCATCCTTCCTACTTGCTTCTGCTGGGCCTGGCAGAGCAGTGCCGATCCTCGAAGTTCCACCTCTACCACAAAGTCAGTTTCTTATCCTTGCGCGAGGGAGCCCCGCCCCTTAAGGGATCTGTGTACTGCACTTCTGCCCACACCCCACCATCCCTGCTCACCATTGCGCGGGTGGACCCCGCCTCCTCTGGTCTGTGACGGCACCACAGTCCCCCTTGGGAACACCACTTCCCACTGAGTCCAGGTACTGGGGATTCGATATTTTATAACAGTCTGTAAAGCTGTAAAAATATACATAATAATATGGCAACTTGCCTTGGAAGCCACACACATTAAACTGCTCATGAGGTTATAAAGGGCATGTGCGCAAAGGCCACAATCCAGAGTCACCACGTTCATTTCACAAGGTGGAGAATGACCAGCAGAGCTGACTCCTGCAGGGCCTGCCCGAGCCCTTGGCCCAGCAAGGCTGATCTTGGAAGCAGGCTGGGAGGGGCCCAGACCCTGAGTAGAGGGCAGAAAACAACAACTGGTGCAGCAGAAAAAGTGGCACCTCTGTGGACCCACGGTACAAGTTCACGTGTCCTTGTGTTGCCCATTAGTCTACTGCAAACGTCATTTTGATGAAATGAAAGCAATTAAACGGAGGGACGGTCCTGACATTTTCATTCTGAAGCCACCATGGTTTCGGGCAACTCTTCTTTTCAGAGTCAGAACCCGTCTGTTTGACGGCCATCGCCCTGACTCAATTTGTAAGTCATTGTCAGCTTAGACAAAGTAAATAAAAGAGGGGGCACCCCTATTGTGTGTGCCCCTCTGGGTTCCCCGTGCCAAATCTTCTCCAGATCCAACCTGTCAGAAGGAGGCTTGCTTGAGCAACTTTCCCAGCCGAGAGTGGTCCTCCGGTCGGGCAATGAAAAGACATTTCCTGTGTTGTGTGCTGTAGTAAGAGCTACAGATTTTACTGGGGCCATGAGCTGCAAGAGAGGAAATTGGAATGCCCAGAGACAGCCCGCAGTAATTAATCATCATAGGACGCAGCCTGTCAAGGCCCTTTCTGGGGCTGATACTGCTGTCAATTACAGCCAGCCCTGCACCATCTGTAATTGTTTAAAATATCACCCGCCCGGGATCCACGTTTTTAACACTTATGCTTCATTTACACCTCCCAAGGAACACTGTAAAGTACACCGCTTGGCCAGGAGAATGAGGCCTTGCCGACCTCTAAACAAAACGTTTCTGGCTGATGTCAACATTCGACAAAACCCTTGAGCTGTGAAAAGAAATTCCCATAACGTTACCCCCATTTGGAGCCGCCACTCGGGCAGCAGGACCCAACTCTGGTCGAGAGTTAACCGGAAGCAAGAGCAGGTTGTTGCATTTCAGGGAGGGATGGCAAATTAAAACAAGCATTTCAGGACAAAAAGGGCTTTCCCATGCTTTAAAAAAAAAAATTCCCCACTGAAAATACTGTAATCAGTCATGTTCACTCTAAGCGATGCCAATCTGCCTTTCCTTCAGAACGACGACGTCTGAGCTCTGCGCGCGCCTTTGTGCTCCGAGCAGGGCGCGGAGGAGGGACTGTGCAAGCGAGCTCGTCCAGGTGAGAAGCAACTCGGAACACTTAGTTTTTGGAAACTTTTCTAAGTATACATGTAGAAGGAGTTTATTTTATTTTATGGATCTAGGAAATACATAGAGAATGTCTTAGCTAGAAAATATTGCATAAATTTTTTAAAAGGAGAGACAAGAGGAATTCCAAATAAGACACGTAAGTATTCTGCCCTCTAGAAAGTGGACCTAACCCTCCCCTCCCCCAGCATCTGCCCCCCTCACCCCCTGGGGGAGTGCTGGACTTTGTGACTCCAGTCCAGACACGAGTCTGGGAAGCAAAACACAGCGATCTCCACACCTCCCGAGCCAGGGGATATCTGGTTCAGGAGGTGTGGAGATGGGGTACACTTCGGCTGTGGTGCTGTGCGGAGTCCTGGTACCTGAATTGCAGGTGCCTGGCCTCTGGGATCTTCCTTCCCCAAACCTACAACCCCAGCCCAGTCATGACAAAACCGCACACAAATTCAAATTGAGGAACAGTCTATGAAATGCCTGACCAACTTTCTTTCAACTATCCAAGTCATGAAAAACAAAGTCAGAGAAACCACCCCAGATCTCAGGAGCTCGAGGAGAGAACTAAATGCAATGGGGGTTCCTGGACTGGATCCTGGACTGGAAAAAGGGCTCTGGTAGACACTGGTGACGTCCACACAAAGTCTGTGTTTAGCTAACAGTGTTGCCCTAGCATTCATTTTTTAGTTTTGACAAATGGATCCTGGTTATTTATGATGTTAACATCTGGGGAAACTGGGGGTAAGGGAATGGGGGAGCTCTCTCAGCTGTGTTTGCAACTTCTCTGTAAATCTAAAATTATTCCAAAATAAAAAAGGTTAAAAGATCAGATGAACAAGAATCTTCTGAAAGGCTGAGTCAGTATAACTGACAGGCCATGGGATGTGCTCCTCACCTTTTCCTTCTGTCCGGAGGTGGTGATGGTTGTAAAGGCATCGCCACCTTGCTCCTGGAATGCAGACACGTGACGTTGAAACACGTGACATTTCAGCTCAACAAAATATTTCCAAAGGCCGTGGTTTCTTTCCCTTCTAGAGAATATTCTGGATTCCGTGTCCCTTGCTACTATAATACTCTATGGAAATGTAAGCCCACTCTGCAAGCGCAGAAGCAAACATCTAAACAAGATGGGTGGTGAAAGCGTCACTGAGTCTATTTCCCCTGTTGGAAAGCTACACAAGAACTTAAAATATTTTCTTTAAATTAGTTTTTTACTTTTGAATTAATTAATGAATTAATTTTGTATTGACTCTAGAGAGAGAGGAAGAGGGAGATATAGAAACACTGATGAGAGAGAACATCTATTGGCTGTCTCCTGCATGCCCCCTACTGGGGGCTTGGCCCACAACCTGGGCATGTGCCCTGACCGGGAATCAAACTGATGACCTCCTGGTGGATGGGTCGACGCTCAACCACTGAGCCACACTGGCCGGACTAAATTAATTTCTTTATTATGTTTAAAAGGTATATAATCAAGACCTGTCGAATCTTCAGTCAGAAGTCCTGCTATGACCCAGATAACCACAAAATGTGTTTGTGAGTTGTTTGGACACGTGGTGTTATTTGGTGTAAATTGCTCAGATTTTCACTTTCCTTTCCTTTGTGTAGACGGGAGCAGAGCTGGGAGTCGCTGTGTAAGCACTTTGATGCTGTTCCTTCATGGCCGCACAGGCGTGGTGCTGACATCCTAAGCATCAGCACAGTTGCACGTGGATGGTGCTGGTCAGTGGGCGGCTCCATCTACATGAGGTCAGTTGACTTTCCCCGGAGCTGCCCAGAGTCTGTGAGGTGTTGAGAGTTTCTATGCCAACGTGCTAACATGGCAGATCCTCCCTTTTTTCCTCCCCAAAGTAATATAGAGCAGCAAAATGCCTTGAACTTATCCCAGGCCATCTAGAATCAAATTCATCAACCTAGAAAAAAAGAACGCTTCCATGGAGAACACAGCTCGGATGACTTTCTAGACTCAGCTCCCACGTACATCTTTCCTAAAACCCATCTGTCTTAGACCCGTGTGCTGTGTGCCTCTCCCTCCCTTTCCGATTGCTCTCTCCCCGCTTCTCAAAGGTGAGGAGTCCTGCTGTAGAGAACCTAACTGTGGCACCTTGCCCCTTCCCGGGAATGCCAGGGCACCAGACAAGAGGTCGAGGTGGAGAAGGTAAGTGGGTACAAAGCCTTCTTTAAGTCTGCGGCATCCACCTTGTGGTATTCAGCAAGCGTAAAGGAAGAGCGAATTGTGTTGTCAGGTGGTCATTAAGAAATCATGCTTCATGATAGATCACTGTGTAAAGTTTGGTTTATAACTCAGGATTTTAGAGAGCTGAGGATTATTTTATACCTAAGTTTCTTCTAGCCCCATCTGCTTATGTGCACTTTCAATGAACACCGCAACAAAATGAATAAATTTGGACCCTATTTCCTTCTAGCAATATGTAATACCATCATTGTGCATCCACTTCTTTAGAGTTCATCTCTCATAACATTTTTACGTTTAATAGCTTTTAAATGTACAATATGTTCTTATTTTTGCTCTATTTTTAACAGATAATATTCCTAATTATAACTCAGTCTAAAAGAAAAGCCTACACAAAACTTCTGTCGTCAGAGAATACATTTTCTCTCTTTTTTTTTAATCCTCACCCGAGGATATTTTTCTATTTATCTTCAGAATGGGAGGGAGCAAGAGGGTGAGAGTGAGAAACATGGAAGTGAGAGAGACACATCGACTGGTTGCCTCCCATATGACCCCGACCAGAGCCGGGGATGAACCACAACCGAGGTACGTGCCCTTGGCCAGAATCGAACCCGTGACTCACTGGTCCCCAGGCTGATGCTCTACTGCTGAGCCAAACCGGCCAGGGTGAGAATACATTTTCAATTGTACATATATTTTCATTGCAATATATACTAGGAGATAAAGTAGGCTTGCCAATACAATGGAAGTAGAAGTGTTGGAAAATGAATACCAGCCCTGTTCTCCACGCGTTAAAGCAGAGGTGTCTGGGCTCTCTAACAGACGAGGGCGGGCATTGATTCAGTCCTGCACTTAGTTCCAAGATGGCTCCTGGGTTTGTAAATAGATGTTGGCCAAAAGAATAATGTGACAATTTCATTTCAAGACGCTAATGTTTCTAATTCACCCCAAATTACATATTTTGCAACTACTTAAATAAGATGGAAGATTTTAAATGTCAGCATAAAGACCGTGAGGGAACACAGGATTGTGAAACGTGATTTCGGGGGCATGTGGTGAGCAGAGTTTGGGGATCATGCTCCTGAGGGACCCCTGCTGGTGTGAGGATGGGGTCTGCCCGGGGTCCTGAGCTATCTCACTGCACTTTTCCTCTCTCTCCTGGGCTCTTGGGAAGGCTGTGATGAGCTTGGCAGGGCAAGGCTTCCTGCTGGGACACAGGACCAACGAGTCATTGCCTCTAGCCCTTCTGTATCCACTGTGGAGGCCAGCACCTGTGCTGGGGGCAGGCTGGTTAGCGAGTTTTCTCCAGAACATGTTATATAGACACTATAGTGTAGACACTGTGAAGACAACAATGGCTGTGCCAACAGTTACTGTGGCAACACCCCCCCCAATCACCACCTTAACAATGCACTTGAAATCAAGGCTTTAAAGAAGTCTAAACTCATTGTCTTATTACCTTCTTCTTCAATCCCATGAGCATCACACATGTTCTAGAAACTGTCAGAAATGTGGATTTTGAAAACTTTTCAGTTTACTTCTGTTTTTATATTCCCATGGCTCTTCATCAAGTTCTATCAATCTCACTCAAATTTCCACAAAGCATGTGGAAGATGATTTTCCCTATTCTCACAAGTTCCCTTCTCCCTGTTTTTATAAAAAGTAGCTTTTATTTTATTGTCATTATTATTAATCATATTGTTTGGCTGCTTGGTAAGGGTCTACTATCCCAGGAAGAGGTGACAGTAGAAACCAGAGCTGGGGTGCCTTGTCCTCCTGTCCCCTGTCCCAGGGGAGGGGCAGACAGCGAGAGCCCCACATACAGAGCAGCTGCTTGAACCAGGGGCGTCCCGTGCACACAGTGCCCTAAGTGCGGCATCGGCCATGTGATGCATCAGGTTATTGCTATTTCCACCTGACAGGTGAGGGCGTGGAGGTTGAGTGCCTGATGGGCTACAGGCCCCAACAGAGCTGTCTTGAAATCTTGATTATAAATCCAAAGTCTACTATGTGTCCTCCTGGGCTTCCCTGTCCTTGTCCTGACCCCACTTCCTGAGTCAGATGGGCTACGCTGTGCCCACACAATGCGGAGTCCTAAAGGGGGTGACACTGGGAGGAAGAGTTTGATCATTCTAACAACTAATCATCCTAAATCAAGGACCCTGCCTCTCAGGGTTTCTGTGTTGGCTACTCAGGAAGGGGGACTCCTGGCACCTATATTCAGGAAAACATATGAGGAGCGAGGGGGAAGCCAGTTTTTTTAATGGAGCGTGAGAATGAAGGCACAGGCTTACAGGCAAAGGCTGAGCCATCGAGGTGACTCTGGGTGCCTCCAAGGCCGAGCAGCCAGCACTCCAGATAAGGACTCCACCTGGAGTAACACAGGACCTGGGCTCTCTCAGTCTCCCTGAGGGCCACACAGAAGCATATTTCTCACAAAGCAATATGACTGCTGATGGACACGCGAGTCACCCTCCCAGATCTGGACACGGCCCCGCACTAGAGTGCCCTGAGTCCTGACTCTCTGCCCAGTCTCCTGAAAACCCCTAATCCCACTGCACAGCCCGAACAAAGCAAGTTTTCCAAGTCTGACACATGAACACCATCTGGTGAGAGCGGCCCTGGGATAATTGAATGTGATATTATAATTTTGGTGCTTTTATCCCGGCATTGAGGACCCCCAAGGTTCCAGCTGCACTTCACACAGTCGTTCTGGGCTGTAGCCTTTCGGACAGCTTTATAAACACGGTCCTGGACCGGCCGGGCTATTCGCAGGAACACATGCCTGTGGGCTGCTCATAATTGATCATCAAGATCGATTGTTTCCCCCAGCATTCCAAGAATTTCCTACGGCAGATGAAAAGCGCTCTCTCTTAAACGTGGCCAGACGTAGACTATAACTCAATTTTATATTTAGTTTTTAAATGTAATTAATTGACGGGGAACCTCTCTCTGTTCCTAATATGAACAGCAGGTACCTACTCATCAGTAAAAATTATCATCAACCAGTAATCACAGAATATTCACTCTTGAATGATTTGGAAATGGAGGAAGGTAAAAAAATATGCAAACTAGCAACAAGCACAGGGGGCGTTTATGATGCAGACCCTCCATATGTGTGTAGGACCGCAGCTCTCAGTAATGCGGTTTCTGGATATCACACAATAAAGATGTTTAATCTGGCTTCGCATGTGCATGAGGTGTATTGCACCCAGGGGCTTTTGTCCCAGTTGTCACTGTTGCTCCTCACTCTAATATCCCCATGCCTAGTCCTGCCTCCTGTAGGGAGGTGCTAAGACCCCCGGGGCCAGACGCCTGGGCCTGTAAACTCAGGAGCTCCAGCTTTCTCGCTTTGGGCTCAGCCTTCCAAGACACTGCCCTAGTTTCTTCCAATCTCACCAAATGGGCGTGGTGATGAGGTGGCTTCTCTGGACACATAGTACAGCAGCCCATCGAACACTCAACACTGGCATGCACACACATGTGAGTGTGTGTGTGTTTTGTGTTTTAGACAGGACATGGACATGTTTCATAAACTAAAACAACGCAATGCAGTAAAAGCATTTAAAGAGTAACGGACACTTTCTTAGAGTGGAGATTGTTCAAGATAACCAATACTATTCATACACGTTTGCTCGTAACGCTGTAAAAATACATGCACTGCTTGTGGGCATGTGGCTATCCCACGGGAGACCCACGGAGGGGCTGTGACAGAGGCCAGCCCTCAGGGAGCTGGCCAGCTTCTCTGGCACGTGGTGGGTTTCCTGCTCTCCTCACCCACCACGGGGCAAACACACCAGAGGGGCGTTGTAAGAGCTCAACTGCCCAGAGCGAGGCACACTCCCGCCTGGTGATTTCACACAGCTCAGAAGATGTGATGAAGGAAACTGTGTGGGGTGGCGCCCGAGCAGGGCCCCAGGAATGCAGAGACCCCGGTTCTGAGTCCTCCGCAGACGGGCGTGGGACTGCGGGTGAGGCGGCGGCTGCCCGCCCCGCGCTCTCGGTGTTGCGGACCAGCGCCCGCCGCTGACCCATCTCACAGGAATGAACCTCGAGGATGAACACGCGGAGGTTTAACAGCCTTTTGATCTTCACGGAAGATGGTTGCCAGATGGGGAGACGGAGCACCATTTGAATATAACGAATATACACTTAAAATCATCTTCATCTTGTTCAACTTTTCCCTGCAACTCTCTATTAGAAGAGAAATTTATCATAGCTGTGATGTGGGAGAAAGCTTTTAAAGGAAGGAGCATACCTTTGGAGATGTCAGAGCAGGCCGGCGTGCAATTTAAGACTCTTGTCACTCAGTCAAGAGGACTTGCTTAGACCAGGGAGCAATAAAACACATAAGGAACAAATTTATGGAAAATATTCACCGATTGATCCGTTATTATTCAGATATGGAGAAAGGAGAGAAAAAGGTTTTGACAATCTTCCTTCCACATTTCCCGGCTTTGCCACCCCGGCCCCCGCACAAACCTTTCTTCTCACGATCTGCAGGCTGAGTCTAAGCGGAGTCTCTGAGATATACATGGCGATAAGAAAAGTACATTTGAAATGATATATTTTAAAATTTTCCACCCCACGGTGCAATTTTTATGTCTAGAGATAAAGGTGGAGGTCTCTACATAGGTGTATTTGTACAATGTAGACATAATTAAAACAGTACATGCTTATATGTGCCCTGATTGGTAACATATAAACTTACTGAAAAAGAAACTTCATGACCTTTTAATGCAATATATTAATTTTCCAATGAAAGCTTTTAGGCAAGACTTCTAAGTATGTATTGAAATGTCTCCCATGGAGAATTTATTCCAGCATTAACATGCGGTATGTTTGAAATTTATTTTTTGGAGGGCAAACTATTTTGGGGGTCCAAAGCAGTGGAATCTGATGAGCCTGCTGTAATGACAAAGTCACATTTACACTTCCCTGTTGCAATGAACAATGCCAGCAGCTTGCCAGTCATCTGCATTGTTCTGGCATGCTTATAGGGCTGACGTGCACATTGCTGAATCCTTCGAAGGGTTTCTGCTGGGATCAATGCCCCGGATTTGGACATATTGAAAATACTGCACTGTAGAATGTGCTAAAAATAGAGCCCAATTGACTGGTGCAAGCACACATGTGCTGGGCAGATAGGACCAGGTTTCCAGGACCTTCTGCCTGACCCAGCCTGGCTGCCACCATGTCTACCTGGGGCTCCTGAGTCAGAAATCAGTACTTTTCTCCAATTTGGAATGAGAAAAGGAATAAGAATAATTACCACTGGGAGTGCTAATTTACAGTGTTTAAGTAAAAATCAGGCAAGAAGTTAACTCCATCGTCAGAGATGATTTAAGGAAAATCTCCGAGTTGTGAATGTGCAACGAACCGCCTCTGAGTAGCAGCCGCAAGTCCAGAATTCTGGTTCAAATATTCGCACCAAGACGCCTTAATAGGTGACACAAACAAGTTTATATGGACTTACTGACCAAGGTAGCTGGTTGTGGGTTAAAATTTCGTTTCTTATGATTAAAACAACAGTTGGCCAACAATCTGCATTGTGTTCACTGGACATTTTTTTTTTTTTTTTTGGCAACGATGAAATCAATTGTTACAGTCCCAAATTGAGATTAAAAGTGTTAATAATATTACATCCAAGGCAGCCCCTTTTCTTCTCAACTTTGTCTAGGTTTTAGCGATCGTTTCTGGGTCTTAAGGTCAGAAGCAAATCCTCTGTGAATGATGCCACAAACCGCTGTCACCACAGCCACAGAACTTGCTCAGCCTGCCGCCACCCCCTGCAGCCGGACACCGTGGCAGGGACTACCGCTGTGGCCACTGCACGAAGGCACATGCCAGGGCCTCCCCCGCAGCGGTGGCCCTGATGCAGGCGAGCTGTCTCTCTGTAAGGACCTTCCCTCACCTGGGGCCCAGGCTCACCCGAGAGCTGTGCAGCTTCCCGGCTGGTAGAGTGATCCCAGGGGTGCGACAGAAACTTTCCCCTCCAGGTGACTGCCATCCTCCCGAACTTCACCAGAGGTCAAGTGCCCAAGCAGAGAGAAAGCCCTTAATCCCTGAGCACCTGAAGCATCTGGGCCATTGGCTTCCTGGCGTGGTGCCTCCCTCCTGCCACCAGGAAGCAGTGAGGGGGGAGAACACCAACCTCCAGCATCCTTTGCTGAGGACTCTGCGGGGGTGGGGTGGGTGTTAGGGTGGGAGAGGGCAGTGCAGAGAAGAGAGGAAGGGCCCTGAGGAGGCCAGGGCATCTCAGCCATCTCAATGCTGTATTTCCTTAAAGGGGCCACAACCTCAGGTTGGCGTGGTTCATCTTACCTGCCTTGGACCACTGGCCCTCTGTGATGGTGGCTGCTGCCTGCAGTGCCACTCAGTTCTGTGGCCAGGGAGGCAGCTGTGCCCCTGAAAAGTATCCAGACTCCAGAGGCAGGGTGCTCCTCAGCTTCCTATCCCACACCTGCCAACAATGCAGGTGGTAAAAATCACAGACAGTATCACAAAATGGGAAGGACACCTTTTTTTTCCTTTGCCCACTATAAACTAAACCTTACTGTTAAAATCAATGGGCTTTAAGATCTGAATGCCCAGAGACTCTGTAAAGCTGCAACACGTTGATGCTTCTCCTTTGACAAACACCACCCGAGGGACGCTGCCCTGGTGCTGCCCCGACCGTGGCTATGCCAGAACCCCTGCAGGTGGGGACAGGGCTCCCATCACCTGCAGCCCAGCAAACCACTCATCCGCTCCAGGAGCCCGCCGGGACGGAAGGTGCCCACCCGCTCTCCTTCCGTCATTCCTTGTCACCTTCGACATCTTCACTCGTGCATGCAAGAGCCCACCTGTGCCACCCACAGGATGAGGAGGCCTCTCCACACCGAGGGCAGGTCCATGCTAACTGGGACAATCTGTGCAAGAACCCAGCCTCACAGAGCCTCGGTGAGCATCAGCTCCTCACCGACACCCCAGGCTGGCACCAGGATTGGTGCTAGTGGCTCTGAGAAGTGTCAGGGTTTGATATGGCTGACTTAGACATTAGCTAATCTAAACCACTATTCCTGCCATTTCAAATATGCCTTTGTATTACTTATCTGTGCAGTGCATCACGTACGAAAGAAGGCACAGAGGTGAAGAAGGCACAATTTCTGCACTCAGGAGCCATGGCCAATGCAAAGGGATGGGCACTCGGGAAAGGGCAGAACGAGGAGACCTGTCCTCTGTGGAGGGTGTTAACGCAGAAGAAGGCATGATGATGTCTGTACATGTGAGAGAGAGATGGAAAGAGAAAATACACACGGAGGAGGATCAGCCACCAGCAAAACAAAGGTTGTGGATGCATTTCATCCCTGTTGTTATAAGGATACCACTAAAATACTTTTATGAAATAAGCAACTGGCATACATGCGATAAATCTGAAGAAAATGTTAAAAAATATTTAACAGAATGCACACTTAAGGCTATTAAAATGTGTCACTGATGCATGGAAACCATAAATGTTCTTTCGCTGCATCTTCTTTCATCTGTCTATGAATTCATTTAGGTGCAGTGACAAAGCAATGCATGTGAATGTATATTGAATATCCCTCTTTATAAGAATAGATGGGTGTGCGTGTCTGTGTGTGTCTGTGTGTGTGTGTGTGAGTGTGTGCATCCACTGGGATGTGAAGCCAATGAGAGATTGTCTAACCTGGTGACCCATTCCAGTCCCAAGGATTCCTATGAAAACTCTGCCTGCCTGGTAATTATTATTCCAACCCTATTAGCATAATGATAGCCTACTTCCCTGGTGCTGCATTTTTATCCACAATCTCCCAGAGGTCTTTAAGCTTGTTAATAATCATTATAGATAGCCAATGAAGGGAATCGCGGCTAAAATGAACTCACCTGAACTAAAGAGATTAACCCTACTCAAGCCTGAAGTGCCCCATAAGTATTCATCAACAGTCTCTTCCTATCAGCAAATAAATAGTAAAGAGAGTTACAGGAATATTACCCCATGTGGGAACACATATTTTTGCTTCAGTGAGTGATTCCTTCCAAGTGGTTCCATCTTTAATTAACAGTGCCAGACACATTTTAGGCATTTTCACCATTCCCACAGATGTGGCGGGATGTTTTGTGACACCTCAGCATTTTATAAGATGCTGAGATCTGTCAGCCGATACGATGCCACATAAACAGATATTCCAGCGATGTCTCATCAAAAGAAAATGATTCTTAGGATGCAGTATTATTAATTTTCTTCCTCTCCTGTGTTTCCCTTTTATAATCCTGAATCAGATCTTGCTTGGGCACATGAAATGGTGCTTCCCATTCTTTCCCCCTAAGGTGTTCTCTCACCTGGGCGGGCTCTTGGCCACTCCAGGCTTCCATCGTGCCGAAGTGAGCCGGCATCACCGCCTGTGAAAAGTTGTATGATCAACAGGGAAGTGCCTGTGACCAGGTCCACGAGCAGAAACCACTAGTAGCCCTAATATTTGTCCTAAGAACTTCCAAATTCCTGTCACTCCAACCAACTGGTGATCCTTTCTGGTTAGTTCAGTCTCTCAAGAATAAAACTTTCAAAATCTGTTCAAGTTCGATTTTGTTCCTCAAGCTTTAACATGAAGAACTCATCAGAGGTGGCTCTTCTCCATTTCTGACCAACCTGGTGACATTCGAGGACTCCTGTATTTGGTTCCATCTCTCCTATCCCGACATCCCCAGAGCACAGTTCAAGGCCCTACCAGTGACTGGACTCAGAGCGACTGTATTTGTTCCCGATGCCCAGTCACCAGTGACTCCCAAACCTACAGTTCCCAAAGCATCTCCTCATGCCATCTTGTCCCCTGAGCACCAGCCACTTTATTTCTCAAGCAAGAAGGCTGGGGTATTCAGCTGCTCCTTCCTGCCTCTCAAAACCCACATGCAGATGTTGCCTAGTCACAGCCATAGTACCTTCAGTCCTAAATCCACATTTAACTTTTGACACTCCAAACTTAACTACTAATAGCCCACTGACAAAAGAGCCTTGCTAATAACATAAGCCATAGATTAATACACATTTTCCATGTTATGTGTATTATATACTGTATTCTTACGATAAAGTAAGCTAGACAAAAAATATTATTAAGGAAATCATAAGGTTTGTCTGTGCGTTTATTCAAATTGTTGCAAATCTCCAAAAATGTTTTTAATACATCTATTAAAAATATCTGTGTACAAGTGGACCCATGAAATTCAAACCTGTATTGTTCAAGGGTCAACTATAGATAGACAGATAGATAGATAGATAGATAGATAGATAGATAGATAGATAGACAGATAGATAGATAGATAGATAGATAATTTTTTAGAGATTTATTTAAGGAATCAACTTTGGTCATTGTGGGGGCTGCAAAGTCTAAAATCTGTAGGGCAGGCCAGCAGGAAAGGCAGAGTGGAATCTCTTGGGCAGAAGCTGATGCTACAGTCTTGAGGTAGCATCTTCTCTTTCTGAAGGAACCCTCCCTTTTGCACTTAAGACCTTTCTGTTGATTGAACAGAGCCCACTTACGCTGTCAGGCCATCTCCTGAACTTAAGTCCACTGATGCCAGGTGTTAACACACCTCTAAGCAGCTTTGCAGCAGCCTCGCCAAGGTGACACACAAGACCAATCATCACAGGAGGCAATGAGCTGAGAGACCCCAAGTGCTACGGGTGGAAGTGGAGTTCTTGGGGTACAGTGAGGAAAATAATTTTCTGAGGCCCCCATGGGAGAATGGGGTTTTGGAAAGCTTTATTGATTATATAAAATTAAGGGTGTTCCTCTCCACCCCTGTCCGTCTCACCATGGAAGAAGTCCAACCATGTCTTCAGCAGGGCCAGAATCAAGACCACTGCCTAGACTATCTGCTCCATGTTAAAGTCCAGTCCAGCATCCGGCTAGCTTAGCTTGTGTTCCCAGCTGCAGTCCACTGCATGTGGGGTCCGCATGGCCATGGGCCACGTGGCTGCTTAAGGTCACGTGGCCGTGGAGAGAGAACAGGGGAGAGCTTGGGCAAGTGTGGGTCACGGAGCAAGAGCGAGGGAACTCTATCTGGGGATTTAACCAGCAGCTTAGATTTTGTGTGCTTCTGATGGGGTGCACCCCCTAGCCAGTCCATTGTTCGCCAGGCTGAATGGCAGGCCAGCGCCTTACCTACATCACCCCATTTTCACTGGGCGTGTGCCCATCTCCCTTTTGGTTTGATCGTTTCCCCCAGTGGTCTGCAGGAAACGGACCGCAGGTTACCTGGGGTGGGTAAAGCTGTTGCTTCCTGTGAAGCTGTTCAGAGGACCATGCTTATGATGTCTGGCCTCCTCTTGGCTTTGTTTCATTTTATTAATATTAACTAGCTACTTACAATGATAACACAGGCACCTCTATCTTCCTATGTTTCGAAAAACTCCACACATAACTTGTGAAGTGGGCACCCCCAGACCAGACCCCCTGCAGGGAAGGCTCCCACTTGCACAAGGATGGAACCGAGGTCCAACAAGGGTTTTCCACCCCTACAGGATCAATGGGGAATTGGAGGGCTGAACTACATCATAAGCACTTTTAATAGTCATTTTGAAATACGACTCGATTAAAAAAAGCAAAACATTACATGATCCAGAACTTGTATAAAGATGTTCCGGTGGCTGAGAACTGACATCTTGAGCCTGGGAATGTGGCTGAGCAGGTTTACTCCAAAGCAGGGCGTGGACTAACCAGACCCAGTCCCATCACTAACTGTTCCGGAAAGCCTGGCCGGCACACAAGGCAAACTCCACGTTTGTAAAATTTAACAAGATGAAGAGGGAGGGATGCTGAATGCAGAAGATCCACAGCCCTTTGATCAAAAGACATTGTATCTATTTTAATATGGCATTGACACTTTGACGTGTCCCTTTGTCCATTCACTCAGAGCACACGTATTGTGTCCCCGCTAAGCTGCCTCCCTCTCCTGCATGGTTTGGATTCTGAGTCCAGTGTCCCGTCTCCGAGCTATGAGCAGAGACCAGGTCACACCCCTGGAAGCCTTGCCCTGTGAGTTGAAAAGTGACGGCAGTCCCCCCTCACTGTCATTGTGGCCGCTCACTCTCCATTCTGAACACAGTCAGGCACATTTCTCAGAAATTATTCTGATCCCTTTAGTGAATGCACACTGGTGTGTGAGGCCACATGGACACAGTGACAAACGTCTTCCTGGTTGGCAAACGGGGCGTGTGCAGTGGTAAGGGTGCTATCGCCAGGAAGACCGGCTGCAGTCTCGGGAGAGGGGCCTCTCCTCTCGCAGTGTGCTGTAAAACCCCTCCAGGTTGAAGCCACAGAGAGAGTCCTGGGGTGTCTGTCATGTGGGGGGGTGCAGTTTGCAAAATGAACTTACCTAAGCTCTGACATGTCCCTGCCTCTCCAAGTGGGCCCTGGGTGAGCATTCCTCAGGGGGCTCTGTAACCAGTGAAACCCTGCAGTGGATTCCTTCTTCAAACGTGCAAAGTGTTAATGATCGATGGAAGAGAGATCCAGATGGCCCACCAGTTAAACTCAAGGGTATTTACCACAACTCGAGAAGCCTTTGAGCCAGTGCAGGAGTGTGCGGAGCGTGGTCTGCAAGGAGAGCTTTGGCGGCAGCCCCTCCGTAGCTGGAAGAGGCCAGGCGGGCCAGGCCAAGGTGGGCATGTTTTAACAAGCTGAAGCCTTCCTACCTGGCGAGTGTCAGGTTCAGTTACAACAGCAACACAGACACCACAACCCACGAACAGAGCAAGAAACTGCAGCCTTGTCGGAGTGAGCTGCGCCGTGCTGTCTTTTGTTAAGATTTACTATGCAAAATCAATTTGAAAATGGCAGTAAAAAAATTTTATTTCAATGCACAATGTACTGATTGAGCCAAACTGTTGAAATGGGGGAATGAGAACAGCAGTTCCTGGCAGGCACACGTGCGCTGGAGTGTGTGATGAGGCGCCACCATCCACGCTCTGTGTCCGCTCTCAGTGTCCAATTATTTCCTCCATTTTCTTTAGCACCACTTACAAGAAATGTTAACAGATAAAGCTGCATATTTATTTTGCCCTGACCATGGGCAGTTAAAAACAAATGCTTTTCTGGCCCCATCTGCACCCCAATAGAAAAGGGTGCCCAGGAAATGCAAATTCACAGCACACGGTGGACTCAGTCAGAGCTCCGTTGTTTACACATAAATTACAGCAAAACACTCTGGCAGACCACCGGCTACGGTGTCGGATTGCCACTGTGCGCCCCATTAAAAGGGTGTAAAGTATCGCAGTCACACCACACAGCAGTTACGCTCCTCCGATCTAACAGGGCATGATTAACAGCTGAAGAATTTGGAAGCCAAAGCAAATCCGAGTGCGAAACCCGGGGCTTTGACTTCCTGGGAAGAAAATAAGCCAAACCCGTTTTAATAAAATTATTCGGACAAATGTCCAAAATATTAACTTCACTCCTTCTGCGGCTGCTCGTAGATACGAGAAACACTTCGGTAACAAACAAGAGTAGGAAAAGTACTTTCAGGACAAAATGACTAAATGCATTTAGATGAATGTAAAAGTGAATCTCAGGTTTTCTCTAAATTTCAAAAATCGAAGAGAAGCCTGAAGAATTCCTATTTCTCTTAAGAAAACAGAAGATGTTTCATCGTCTCCATCTTTATCTACACCAGATCAGAGGTTGAGCCTGAAACCTCTCTAACCCATTTCCTACATGAGGGCTGCCTTCTCTTCACAGGACCCATGGAGATGCCCATGATCCCAATGTCTGGAGACAGCGGCACTAAAAAAGAAAGACTATTTTTTAGCGCAGTTTCAGGTTCGCAGAAAAATTGAGTGGAAAGTCCAGAGAGCTCCGAAACACTCACTATCCCCACCCATGCATAGCTGCCCCACTGTAAACATCTCCCACCTATGTGGGACACTTGTTAAAAATCAATAAACCTGCCCAGCTGGTGTGGCTCAGCGGTTGAGCATCGTCCCATGCACCAAGAGGTCGCCGGTTGGATTCCCGGTCAGGGCACATGCCCAGGTTGTGGGCCTGATCCCCAGTGGGGGGCATGCAGGAGGCAGCCAGTCGATGCTCTCTCTCATCGATGTCTCTCTCTCGCTCTCCCTCTCCCTTCCTCTCTCTCTAAAATCAATAAAGAAAAAAAATCAATGAGCCTACAGGGACACGTCATCACTCGGCACCCACACTTTACACTAGGGCTCCCTCTTGGTGTTGTACAACCTTTGGGTTTGGACTGGCAACCCATGGTCATAGGTGCCAGTTCAACACCAATAGGAACCCCCAATTTGGGATGTGGTGAAGAAGGAAATGTTTTCAGTTGTGATACAGCACGGCTACTGAACAGCACGGTGGTGAGGTGACCCGGGCAAGGATGCCTGGGGGTGAGGCTCCTCTGGATGACAGCTCTGCCCCACACCGTCTGCTCCTCTCTGCTCTGGCGAGACTTCTTCCACCTTTCAATTCCAGCCAGCGAAACAGTCCTCGGTCTTTGTTGGAAAGGGAAAGTGCACTTCTGGGGCCAGAAGGCAGCTGACTCACATAGACAAAGGTCCCTGCCCCTAGTCCCTGATTGCCTGAGCAAATGAGGACTCCGAGTTCTCTAGTCTCCTGATTGTTCAGAATGGAGCTGCTCTGATTGGTTGGTGAATATGCTGATGGAGAGACACTTGCACAGCTCTGTTTGGACGAGGAAAGCCTCAGTCCTATTGGTTGAAATAAGAGCTTAGAAACTCCTTTATAAGGGCTGGCCAGCAGCACAGTGCAGGAAAGCAGTTCAGTGTAGGAGGCAGAAAGTTCAGTGCGGGCTTCTGTCTGAAGTGTGGTTGGGTGGGAAGCCTCTGTGCAGAAATGGCTGTTAGTTTCCGTTTTTTTGTTTTTTCTTTATTAATATTAGAGAGAGAGAGGAAGGGAGAGGGACAGAGAGAGAGAAACATCGTGGCTGCCTCCTGCATGCCCCCCACTGGGGACCAGGCCCACAACCTGGGCATGTACCCTGACCAGGAATCGAACCGGTGACCTCTTAGTGCATGGGTCGATACTCAACCACTGAGCCACACCAGCTGAGCTAGTTTCTGTTTTTTAAATTTGAGCCCTGTTAGCCACCTTAGCTACTAAGGAGCTCTTCTTAGTAGGTAGCTTCTTTCTCAGGGTCCACAAGATAAACGTATAATGACATGTCCCACCATTACAGTATTATGCAGCGTATTTTCATTGCCCTAAACATCCTCTGTGGTCCACTCATTCATCTTTCCTCCCACCTAACTTCTGGCAACCACTGGCCTATCTTCTGTCTTCATACCTTTGCCTTTTCCAGAGTGTCACAGAGTAGTGTATTAGCCAGGGCTCTCCAAAGAAGCAGAACCAATAAGATGTGTGTGTGTGTGTGTGTGTGTGTGTGTAATGCATATACATATATTATATTATATTTTCTATTCTATTCTGTTCTGTTCTATTGAGAGATTTATTATAAGGAATTGATTCATGCAATTATGGAGGCTGAAAATTCCCAAGACCTGCTATCTGCAAGCTGAGGACAGGAGAACCCATATTGTAGTTCCATTCTGGATGTCAGCAGGCTTGAGACCCAGGAAAGACAGATGTTTCAGTTCGAATCTAAAGGCCAGAAAAAGTCCAATGTTCCACATCAAGGCAATTAGGCAGAAGGAGGTTCCTCTTACTCAGTCTTTTTGTTCCAAGCAGGTCAACTGGTTGGTTGTGGGCCCACCCACAACGGGGAGGACAATCTGCTTTACTCAGGCCACCCATGTAAATGTTAATGTCATCCAGAAATACTCTTCCAGACACACCCAGAATGACTGACCAAATCTCTGGGCACCTCGTGGTCCACTCAGGTAGACACTTAAAATGAACGATCAGAGGTAACATCATACTGTATGTAACATGTTCAGATTGGCTTCTTTCATTTAGTAATATCTATTTTAGATTATTTTATGTCTTTTCATGGCTTGATAGCTCATTTCTCTTTAGCACTGAATAATATTCCATTGTCTGGATGAACTACAGTTTATTTGTCCGTCCACCGACTGAGGGACATCTTGGTTGTTTCCAAGTCTGACAATTATGAATAAAGCTACATGTGCAGGTTTTTGTGTGGACACAATTTATGACCAGTTTGGGTGAATATCAAGGAGTGCGATTGCTGGATTTACGGTAAGAGTATGTTTAGGTCTATGAGAAACCACTGGCCTAACTTCCCAAATGGCCGCATCATTCTGCATTCTCACCAGCAGAGAGTAGTATTTTAGAAAATAATGTCTCATGGACCTGGCAGCATCCTTCCTTGGAGTCTTTCGGTTGGATTACCCCTTAACATCTCCTCTCTGCTCTGTCCACTCCATTGTTCTCGTTCTTGAGTCCCACACAGGAAAGCGACAGGTCTCCTTTCACCGGTCACACACCTGACAAATCCCTGCATAATCACTGATAGGTCATAGACCTATCATAGACCCCGGTGTCTGGGCTTCCTGAGCCCCATCCACACCATATGTAGACACCCCCATTCTCCTGCACCCCCTTTTAACAATCATAGGCACGGCTTCCCTGTCCCCCTGTCCCCCTGCCCTGGGCTGCTCCCAGCCTCAACTTCCCCCAAAGAAATTTCTGCCCACACTCTCAGGTCCTGAGGATAGAAAGGAGCTGACCTCTTCCCATGGTGGTTCTCAGAAGGTGAGGAGGTCTTCTTGCCCCACTTTCCCCCAATGCTGTCCCATGCCCACAGGCTCTGGGGATATTGACAGCAGCTAAGCACATCGTGATTTCCACAAGGAGCTGTCAGAGAACAGACTCGGAGGAGGGTGACCGACCTAGGTGTCTATTTGGTTGACTGCAAGACAGAACTTCCCAGAGGTGGAGTGACCCTTTCCCTCCTGGGACAGCCTGGGGTTGGGGAATAGGCAAGTTTCAGGTCTTAACCTCAGGGATAATTGTATGTTTTGTTTAAAGTTTTAATTTATGATTGTAAATTTGTGACATTTATGGCAGGAATTTTTTAAATGTTTTGAAGTTCTCCACTGGACTTTTCATCCAATTTTCTTAGGGTAAGGCAGCTATATTTGTCGTAAGAATCTGAGAGAATAAGAGGTGATGAATTCCATAAACTCAATCCAGAAAATAAAACGCAGAACGTGGACCCGAAACCAGGCATTGAGTGCACTCCTGGGGTCTTTCTCCTGAATTACCCGTTGTCCCCTGAGCACACGGCATAAACATCACCTTCCAGAAAGAACCAGTGCCCCCAGCTCCCCAGGTGCACGTCACCTTCCAGGCACTGTCACAGCTCTTTGCTCTCCCTGTAGTTCTGATCTATCCATCTCTCTCCCTTCTTCTCTATACTAGTACTGCCGTCAGTCACTGCAGCAATATGACGGGAAGGGACTGTTACTGTCCCATTTTACAGGTGAGGAACTGAGGCACAAACAGGTAGGCGAACAGCACTAGGATCCAAACTCAGGCCATCTGACTTGGGTCTGCTCAGAACCACAGCAATGAACCATTTAGGAGTCAGGCTCTCCCCCAGGTACGAGACGAGCTCCACCAGGACCTAGCCCGGGGTGTCCACCCGTCTCCTCACCAGCCGGGCACCAGGACCGAGTGGAAGGGGCACACAGGGGCTATGAGTTCTCACTTGGGGAGAAGAGGAGGCAACTCCAGTCCCCCGTAGATGACAGAACCCAAGAGTGGTGATGAGACAGCACACGGAAGCTGTATGGGATGACTGTTTGGGATGATGTCACCAGGAATGGATCCGCTAAGATTCCTTGCTGTGCACTGCACAGAAAAATGTGCCCTCTAACTGAATATCATTCTTCTGAGGGAGGACTATGCAAATATACCTACTAGAGCATCTAAAATCCTCTTCCTTCCCCCCAAAACTCCGTGTGCTCAGTGGTCACAAACATGAAATGCCTGCATCATCCTTCAGGACACCTGCTGGGTGGCACTGAGCCTGGCCCGGGCACTGTGCCACCTCCAGCCCTGGGTGTGGCTGGCTCCCCACAGGGAACAGGTGTGGGTGGCATTTGAACGAATCGATTTTCCGATTCCCTGCCTTACACCAGCGGTGACAGATAAGGACTCGTGTCCAATGTCAATTATTCACTGACTGCCACTTCAGGGACATTTCTCCAGGGCTGGTACTTGTCTCCACACCATAGCAGGAGCGCTCCCTGGCACTTCAGGTGGGGCTGCAGGTGAGGGACATGGGTTGCTCACCATAGTCTTCCAAACCACAGTGAGAAGAGGTGTCGGTATGTGGGGGCAAGACCCTGCAGCCACGCCCAGGTGTTGGTAGGAAACACCTCCATACACTAGTAGAACTCAAGCAGTGAGACCTCTTTCAAGCACACACGTCATTCTGCATGAGAGGCTGGTGGTCTCCTTCTCACCCTGGGTCCCCGGAGGCAGCCAACTGGACACCTGGCCTAGAGCCCGTCTCGTGCTAGCTCCAGCCCCAAGAAGCACCAACTCTGCGCACAGGGTGCAGGGTGGAGGGGAAGGGGGGTGGTCAGTGAAGACCCTCTGGAGGTGCCCTGACTGCCCCAGGGCCACGCCGGCCACCGCCCAGCCCACTGTGATGGATCCAAGAGCCCCGTGTGCACCGGCTTTGGGTTGGGCTGCCCTGAAAAGCCAGCCCTTTTCCATTTCGGAACTGTTACGTCTTTACAGTATCTCTGGAAAGCCCTACTTGGTCCTCACTGTCAAACCTTGACTAGAGACCCTCTGAGACCAGCACTGATGTTCTGTGCAACTGAGTCACAGGCAAATGGAGCACCGGGGTGCTGGCTTTAAGGGGGCACGGGGAGAATGGATGTGTTGTTGTTGTTGTTGGGTTTTTCTTTCATGATCATAAACTTAACTCTGCCATCCAGCTAGACTTGGAAGGGGTAAGGAAAACGTGGTACCCAGTGAACTGCCGCGAGAGCACGAAGATTGTAGCACATTCCAAGCAGGTGGCAGCGAAGGGGTGCTCTCCTGAGCTACAGAAGGAATGGTCTGGTAGTTAAGATAAAACACAGGTCAAATTTGTTCGAGTTGTCCACAGTCAGCGATGGGGATCTTCTTGCTGGTCCTGCCGTTCCTGGACCCAACGCGCTCCACGGCTGTGACAATACCCAAGCCGTCTTTCA
Organism: Tadarida brasiliensis; assembly: GCA_030848825.1. NCBI lineage: Eukaryota > Metazoa > Chordata > Mammalia > Chiroptera > Molossidae > Tadarida > Tadarida brasiliensis. Next base: position 35,388,623 of record CM061258.1, read on the forward strand.
CGGCCGACGGCCACATGCTTGCCATCAGCCACTCGGTCTTGGCAGTGCAGATGAAAAACTGCGAGCTGTCTGTGTTGGGTCCAGCATTTGTCATGGACAGGATGCCAGGACCCGTGTGCTTCAGGAAGAAATTCTCATCACCAAATTTCTCCCCACAGATGGACTTGCCGCCTGTGCCATGGTGTGTGAAGTCACCACCCTGGCACGTACATCCTGGAATAATTCTATGAAAGCAGAAATCTTTATAAGCAGATCCTTGCTCCCCAGTGCTCAGAGCACGGAAATTTTCTACTGTCCTTGAAACTTTGTCTGCAAACAGCTGGAAGGAGACGCGGTCCCAGGGCTGGCCCTCAAATGGCGATGTTGAAGAACACGGGGTTCGCCGTGGCTGGGCACGGCGGCTCCAGGGCAGTGGCATAGTCAAGGCCAGAAGGGATGGTTTGCAAACGGAGTGGCCCATCATCTGGTCAAAAGCACCATGGCTAACTGCTTCTTGAATCCATTTCGAGCTTAGGGTGTCCTTAGAGCAGGTCTCTCCTCGGACACTGATTGATACCTCATTGACAGGGGAGTCGGGAGGCGGGGGCCAGGGTCCTTGAGGTTTATCTGTTTGCAAGCCCCCTCCCTGCCGGCAGCTCCAGCAGCTCCTCCTGGAATCTCCGCATCGCCCCAGACTGGCCCCGATCCCCCGAGGCCCTGGTTCTCACACTGGTCTTTAAGGGGAAAGCTGACCTGGTCGGGCTTAAAGAGGTGCCCTTTGCTTTTTTCTCGTCAGGAAAGTCACCACTGCTGTAATAATTTGCTCCTGGCCGTGCTCGAGCAGCTGTCTAAATTTACAAGGTCACTCCTCACCCTGCCTAAGCCCAACTTTTTAGGGGCCCGGGGGTCAGGTTTCAAATAAGTGCACATTCCTTCACTAACCCGAAGCAGCCCGCGGGGCCCAGCACACTTTAAAGATGGATGTTCGTCACTTCTCACGTTGGGGACTTCAAAGGGTGGGCAGGGGTCCGGCTGACGTGGAGCTTCCTGAAACTTCCCCGGCACAGGCGGGCTCTCTGGCCGGGTGTCGGAACGCGCGGGTTATCGCCCGGCCGTCTGGCAGCCGAACCAGCCCTCCCTTCCCCTCCCCCTTCTCCTGCACTTGTTAAAAGTAATTAGTGTTTGCACCCATATCTGAACTTTGATTTGTTTCCAGGATGGAGATGTTGATACTCCTTCTGATGGCTGCATAAATCACACATTATTAAGTTACCTCCCATTACACTGGTTTAAAGGGTTGGCAGCTCCTGGCTTTAAGAGAGGGGCGCTCATGAACACAGTAAGCTGCGGCGGCAGCTCCTGCGGCCCTGGACAAAGCCTCGCACGCAGACGTGACCCCTGCTCCTCCCGTCTCCCTCGGCCCAGGTTCTGCTCCAGGCACCAGAGAGGAGGCTCTGGCAGTGATTAATTTACAGTGTACAAATGGGATTCATGGACTGGGCTCCCCGAAACGGAGTCAGGAGCTGTGGACAGGGCCTTGGATGGACCCCGGTCTTCTGCCCGTGGAGCTAGTGGGTGCAGCAAGGCTGCATGCTGCCCTTATGGGGTTGGGGTAGATGGGCTGTTCTCAGTCAGGAACCTGGCAGAGCTGCCAACTTCACAGGACCAGGTCCCCTGCCCTTGGGGTCCAGCCACCAGCTGCTGGCCCATGAGGTTTACCCACTCACCAGGGAGTTTCCTGCATGGACTGGGCGTAGGACAGTTCCTGGCTACACTGGCCATTTGCTTGGAAATGGGCCAGGACCAAATCAGAACCAACAGGGGAGGGAAATTCCTGGTGGGGGAGCTCCTGCTGGGTCCTCGACTCTGAACCAGTGATGGGAGGTCCCACATCATCTTCCCAAGGCTCGGAGCCTGCCTTGAGTGGCGGACACGTGCACACTGAGGTGAGGCAGCAGAGACTCTCATTGGACAAGATGCCAGGAGAACAACTCTGTGCTGGTGCCAGGCCTGTTGTGAGCTCACACATTCATTTTTGCACCAGCCAAATGGTCCAGGGGTTTGTCCCGTCCAATTAGCATATTATCATTCAGAAGCTTTGCAAAGGTGCGCATGAAAATCTACCCTGAGTTCAAGATTATCTTTCTAGCCTGAGTAAGTCCACATCTACCTCGAGTACAAAGTACTTCTTCCAAGGATTTGAGATCTATTGGGGTTCTCCTCTGAAGAGATGGCCGATAGATACTTTTTGAGAATCACATGATAAACTAGAAAGAAGAAAGGAGGAGAAAATACATAAAATAGATAAATAAATAAAAGGAGGAAAAAATAAAGTCTAGTGTGTAGGTTAGATCAAGAAAATAACGTTAACTTTTGTTTCTGGAAGTGGACATTTCTTATTAATGCTGTTGATAAGTTTTGTGGTTGCATAAATATGTATATACATCTTGATAGAAGTGTAAGACTGGCTGGTGTAATTGGGTGTGGCTTCAGTTCTGTTTGAGCTGAGACGCATCAGGCTCAATACATGGTGGTTCCACAGAGAAATGCTTCTAGCAAGGCGCAGGCGGAAGCCACGTGACCAGGAGGGCCTGTCCCAGAGAAGGAACAGATGCCGACATTGGAACAATGGTGGGAGAAAGGGAGAGATGTGGACCCACAGACACTCATTTGATGTATTGTTCTTGGCTCATATAAATATGATTTGTAGATTATTTTCACAGCTTGCTCCTAAGAAAGGTGGTATATTCTTATGGACACCTGTATCTTATGCTGAACACTGGACAGGAGTTCTATTTAAACTTACCTTTGCATAAATGCCAGAGATTTTTTTCAAACATAGAAGTGTGGACTCTTGGAGTTAAAATCTGTCTAATGGAAAAGGATAGAAGCCACATTTAAATATGTCTTCCCAGATGCATAATTAGAATTCTGGTATGATTCTGAGTGTTATTACTAAAAACAGTGTCGATAATCTGCTACCCCTCTCTGCAGCTTTTACATCGTCTCTGTTGCCCAAGGAAGAAAGGAGGGATGGGTGAGGTCATTCCCAGTAACTCAATACCTCCAAGTGGGTTCTGCTGAAGTGGCTGGGTTTCTTTTCAGGGATTTACCTAAATGATATCATCCCAAGGAGTCTGGTTTAGATCAAGCCAGGTTAAAGATCATGACTGTCAAAGATGATGTCATTAGATCTCGTTACTAATAAAGTCAGGGTCATCGTGAGTCCAGAAGCAGTTTCGAATTCAGGCTCTGTTGACCTTAAAACCTGCACCCAAACTCCAAACCCCGAGTGGTGTAGGCATGGGGAACTGACGGAGACATCATAGTTTGGAGACTGCTAGTATTGCCTTTGAGTAACCCAGTTTGCAAAGACTGATTATTTTCTCTGCACTTTACATCACAGACTTACATGTTTTGGAAGTGGTTTTACTTGTGTTACTGATGTACTCACTAATAACTTACATTTTGCTGTGTAACGTGTTTCATCTAAAAATGTAAATCAAACTTGAAGCTGATCACTGGGAGGCATGGTACTCTCTCAGTAATGGCTGTTGCAAAGCCAAACTTCTGTGTTACATATGGTTGTATCACAAGAAGCATGAAATGAGGTTTCCTTAGTGCTATTACGCCAGTTCCTATTAGAAGCAAAGATTGAAATAAATGTCCCCATGTTTCTCCAGAAGTAGGTGCAGTGGCCTGAATTATGGTGGTCCCTTGTCTAAACCCTCCAAACCAGTGAATACTAGCTTATATGGCAAAGCCGTGATTAAGTTAAGGATATTGAGATGAGAAGCTTGTCTTGGATCATTCGGATGGGCTCTCAAGGCCATCACCAGGGTATTAACAGAAGAGAGGCAGAGGCAGAGAAGACAGACACACCCAGAGGAGAAGGTCACATGTAGATAAGCAGGGGGCATGCGGCATGAGTCAAAGAATGCTTGCAGCCCACAAAAGCTGGAAAAGGCAAGAAAGGGGCCTCCAGAGGAGGGCATCCCTGCACACACCTGGGTTTCAGACTTCTGACCTCCAGGAGAGAATGCATTTCTGCTCTTCTAAGCCACCTAGGACTGCTGGTTGTGCAGTGACGATTTCAGGTCAGGTACTGCCTGGTGTACACTGCTGGCTCCAGGTCAGACACTAGTCTGTGTGTACTGCTGGTTCCAGGTCAGGTACTGCCTGGTGTACACTGCTGGCTCCAGGTCAGACACTAGTCTGTGTACACTGCTGGCTCCAGGTCAGACACTAGTCTGTGTGTACTGCTGGTTCCAGGTCAGGTACTGCCTGGTGTACACTGCTGGCTCCAGGTCAGACACTAGTCTGTGTGTACTGCTGGTTCCAGGTCAGGTACTCCCTGGTGTACACTGCTGGTTCCAGACCAGACACTAGCCTAATGGACAGAGATGGTTGTGGATGAAGCACTAGTGTGATTTTGGAGTTTGGGGCAAGGGTTGGGAATACCTGTGCTGGTGTTGGAAGCAGGCCTGAGAGTGCCCCTCTAGGGTTGGATCCCATCTGCCCGTGCCAGCTTTCCTTATGGCGCCCCTCCGCTGCGTGATCCCACCAGCTGCCTGTGTTCACTTTCCTCTGTGAAATGTGAATGATCGTATCTACCCTCCCCTGGCTTCATTAATCTATGTGCTATGTTATGAGGCTATTTTAAAATAGTTTAAAACTCTGTTATTGTTTCAATGATGCAATGTTTGATTATAACTACAGAAAAAGATGTAATCTAGCTTTATGTAATTAAATGACAGCATATTTTGGAATATTTAGAACTAAATGCTTAATATGTTAAACAGTCTCATGTGAGAGTTAATAAAAAAAATGTTTTTTAAATGAAACCTCCTCTTCCCTGTGCCCTGAATGCCCCCATCCCCAAGGAGAATAGCCTACTTAGAAAAAGCGATTTAATTCAAATATAAAAAGGATATGATGTTGCCAGTGAGAGCAAATAAAGATGGAATAAGGCATATTACTGGGAAATGTTTGCATAACACACTGAAATTAATATACTATGTGCAGTAGTTGACACAGTTCATTCTAAAGCAGATAAATCATTCATAGGAAAAATAAACACCCACTAAAAAAAATAGATCACCAGTTGAGCCATATATATCAAGAACGAAATCAGATGTGCTCGTTACCTGTTGACACAACATGACTTTTCTGCTGATTCAGACAGTTAATCTACTAAATCAAAGTGAACACCCACTGAGCCAGGCACACCGCCTAGTTAAACACATCACTGTAACTGCACGCCGCTTATGTGAATTTCCAGCAAATTAGGGATGCGTACCATCTCCGAGCTCACGCTCACTGAGCCAGAGCACGGAGAAGTTAACGTGCTAGTTAGTAAACCACATACATCAGCGATGCCTTATTCTTAAAACTCAATTTCCGTGATCTATCTTCCTTTCTTCCTTCCTTCCTTCCTTCCTTCCTTCCTTCCTTCCTTCCTTCCTTCCTTCCTTCCTTCCTTCCTTCCTTTCTTTCTTTCTGTCTTTCTGTCTCTCTTTCGTCTTCTTCCTTTTTTAAAAAGAACAATAGAAATTTATTGACTCACAGTTTTGGAGATCAGACATCCAAGATCAAGGTCCTTCCAGGGCCATGCTCCCCCTGAAGGCACTAGGCAAGGGCCTGTTCCCAGCCTCCAGCTTCTGGTAGTTCCATGGCTTGTGGCAGTATAACTCCTCACATGACCTTTCTGAAGACACTTATTGGGAGGCACCAACTTCAAGGTGGCCCAGTGATCCCTGTCCCGGTGGAGATTCTCTCCCCTTGCGTGGGGCAGGACCCGGGACTGGCTCCCAACCACGGAGAATGGCAATAGCTGCGAGTGTCCCTCCCACGAGGCTGTGACAATAGGCGGGGCTCCGTCTTGCTGGAAGAATCACCCTAGAGTCTCTGTCTCTTTGTCCCTGGCTTTGAAGAAGTAAGCTGCCATGAATCCTAATTCTAAAATGATTAAATCCATGGGGTTTAATTTACAGAGGTCTGACCAGCTCACAGCATGGAGTGGCTGATGCCTTTGAAGGAAGATTTTTATTACTTATGTTTTCTGAGAGAAGAGGGCCAGCCATGCCACACAGGGCCGCGGGGGAGACACCAGGGTGGTCAGGAGGCAGAGCAGGAATGAGGGGCGGCCTAGGCCGGAGCCTTCATGGGGGTTTCTGTGGAAAAGGCAGGGCAGGCAAAGTAAACTGTTGAGGATTGGCTAGTCTGGATAATCCTGGTGGGCCGGGGGGCTGTCACAGGGGCTGTCCCTCGTGGTCGCTACCTGGCCCTAGGTTAATTTACAACAGAAGACATAGTGTCTCTATGTGTGAGAGAGAGATGAAGGTTGGCACATGAAAGGTGTTCTCTGGGGCAAGTTGTCATTATCTTTAGGAATCAGCTAGCTCAGGGGGGAGGGTGATAAGGGGGGGTGCGCCCTCTATGGGAGCCTGCTCCTGGCCGACACCCTGATCTCTGGGTGACACCTTGATCAGGAGACCCTGAGCAGAGGATCCCATTAAGCCAGGTCCTGACCCCCAGTCCCCAGAAACTGAGAGAGAATAAACATATTATTTAATTTGTTTAGCAGCAACAGAAAAATGAAACATTTATCAAAATAACCACGGAAACTGTCACGAAATATTAAATTTTAAAATATAGAAAATACGAACTTTATTGTCGTTGATGGTGTGGAATAGTCTGATTCAGAAATTTAGACATGAACTATTTTTAAGCTTGTCATCATTGGGCATTAGAGATTACTAATGTCGAGACCAAGCTCAATCTGTGGCAGGACTGGTCAGACTGGTCAGACCGGGAGGACTGGGACCTTCTGCCCAGACACACCAGTAGCAGGAACAGGGCGAAGGGGCCACCAGCAAACATGCTAAGGATCGGGCAATGGCTGGGAGGAAGCTGCAGGCACGAGGGCGGTCCATGGCCAGTGTCACTGGGCTTCAGAGAGAGACTCAAGTCCTGCTGACGACTGCTGAGGTCAGAGGCCCAGTCTCAGAACAAGAACCAAAGCTAACACTTGCCTATTGGAGAGAGGCTCAAGGTAATGAAAATCCAGCTACAAAAACCAATGGTACAGGTCAGGGAGAAATAGAGACACTGCTTTTATGAGCAACTTTCTTCTCTGTGCCTCAGTTTCCATGTCTGTGAAGTGGGGCCAGGATATCAGCCTCTCTGTGCGAGGTGAGGCGTCCAGAGTCAACCTCCCTTAAGATGCCTGGAGAATCTGTTGCCCGAGCCACCCAAGTTTATCAGACTTCGTGCGGCCTGGGAGGACTCCGGGGATTACAGGGCTCTAGGCCAGGTGACTGAGGCAGCTCTTCACCGAAGGGAACCAGCTGAAGTGGGCACAGCGTGGGACGCAAACAGCTTTGGGTTGATGGCACAGCGAGGTGAGTGTCTGGCAGAGCAAGTGTCTTGATAAGCCTGATAAATCAGTTCTTTTAATTGGTTAATGGTCTTATCTTCCAGGAGCAAGTATTTCCTAGAATAAATAGCGAAGTGATTTATGTCTGGTCCCAGGATTCTTCGCACAGAAAGAAGACATGGTGAATCTCCTGGAGGAAAGAGCATGTTCACGAAAGATTACATTAAATAGTGTGTCAAAAGCTCTGAGCTTAATTCCGAGTACACAGTAGGTGCTCAATAAACACAGCTGTCCGCATCAGCCGCGGCGAGGGCGGCTTGGTGTGGCTCCTTTCCCTGGGGCCGGTGGGTCTTTCATTCCCCTGACTATAAGAGGGTTTATGGCTGAACCTGGGCAGGGGTGGAGGGGGTGAAACTTCAGGGGCTGAGTGGGTGCAGGACAGGCAGTGGGCACGCCACTGGGAAAACCACATTTTCATAAACAAGGAAGGGGCAAAACATGCCCCACTCTGTTCTGGCTTCACGTCAATAAATGGAATATATTTCTCTATCCCATCATCATTATGATTTCTTATGATCCCCGGAAACTGAGTTAGTGTTCTTGTGTGTTCATCATTCCTGACGAAAGCCTACGTGCCTTTCCTGATGGGGGGCCGCGGTGCTGCCCGAGGACTGGGCCCCTGGGCTGTGGAGCTGAAGACGAGGCTGGGTCTGACTCCGGGGCTGGAACCTGTCCCGTGCAGCCTGGGTGCCATCCGCAGCCGTCATCGGGGATGTGAGCACTGGACTGCTACGCTTTTCACCTGGGAACTGACGGATGTGACTGAATCGACATGCAGGAAAACCCGGCAGGTCAGCAGGTGTCCCTCTCCGAAAAGGAATGGTCTGTATAGGAGAAGCAGCTTCTTATGCAGATTGAGCTCAGTGGAACAATAGTTTAAACACACTTAGGACATCTCATCATCAAAGAGTCATTTTAGTAACATATGCATTAATTTCTGCAATGTCTTCTAAAGGTTGATAAGACATGTCTTACAACAACACATGGGGTCATGGGGTGATGCTTCTACAAGGCAGTGAATGCCCACGATGGCTGCAGAACCAGAGACGCTGGAGACGCACAGAGCAGATTCTCCTCACGGCCTCAGAGGGAACCAACCCTGCCTACACCTTGACCTTGGGCTGTTAGCCTCCAGAACTGTGGGATAATGAGGTTCTGCTGTCTAAGCTGCCTAGTCTGTGATAGCCCAAGGGCCTAGGCTGGGCCCACCTGAATGACTCAAAGTGATCTCCCTGTTGTAAGGTCCATGACCCACATGGCATCCACAAAGCTCCCTTTGCCACATATTCACAGGTTCTGGGAATAGGGTGACCATTCTTTGGAGTGCCATTTTCACCCTACCTTATTATGCTTCACTTACTTTAATCCTCTGAGGCAGGAGTGATCTTGTTTGCATTTTCCAGATGTGAAAACTAAGGCAAGAGAGGCTGGACTGCCACACCCGGATTAGCAGGCAGCTGCTGATGCCAAGGTGCCCGCTCAGTCGCCAGGTCTGGGTGAGTGTGTAGGCACCACAGGAATTCCAAAGATCCTCGTCTCCAAGGGCAAAGTGGGCTACTTACTTCCCTTCTATGGCCTTTCAAACGAGTTCTCTAAACCAGCTGATTCTCAAGCCCAAGAAGGCTGCGGCCTTCGACCACATGCAAACTGACTCAGAAAGAACGAGCCAACCTTCACGCGGCCGCTCCGCCCTTACAGTGAGCGGCCAGGCTGGTCTGTGCCTCTGTGAGAAGGGTCAGCACTTAACAGCCCTCAGTGAGCCCGCCCTGGCACAGCCCTGTGGACCAGTGAGGTTTCACTTTCAATGCGATCCCCCTGAGGAACGTAAGGACAGAAGACACATCTCTGTCCTGGAAGGGCTTACACTCCGGTTTTAAAGCGAAGCATAGATTAAGAACAAATGCATACAGAAGTACCCAAGGAAGTACGTACATGGAAGCTAAGGCATCAGGGCCAAGATGCCCAGAAGTGAGGGCGCTGATTGGTGTGAGCTGGGTCCAAAGAGAACCAATGGAGAGGATAGAATTTTATATTTGTTCAAAGAGAATGAAATATTTAGGCCCCAGAGGAGAAGTTTTCTCTCTCTCTGAAATCATTCTATTACTTACCTAGAACGTCTCTGAAGTTAACAAAGACTAAAATGAGTTTAACCAAATTCGTCAGTTGTTTTCCTCTCTGCAGGCAGCTCTGGGGGCCTATTACTCTGTCTCAACTCAGAAACATAAATGTAAAGTCTCCAAACAGAAACATCTGGAAGGTTCCCTTGTGTCATTAAAATTTCCAAATCAATGAATCACCACAAACACTATTTCATCTTATCTTCACTCTCTACTTCTCCCATTTCCTGTAATGGATCTCAACACCCCAGCTTGCTCCAAGCCTCCAAGACCTTCCCGTCAGCAGCATGCGTAAACCAGTCATCTAGGTTCAGACCTCATTCTTTGAGGCTGTCATGTTTGTGGGCCCCTGGAGTTAGGACCATGCAACTTCAAAACGACACGGATCTTGCTGCACTCTGACCTCCACACGGTGTATCTTTTGAAAGTGAGCTGCTCATCATTATCAATCATAGTTCCAGACTATGAAATTAAGTTTTTAAAAATGCATTTATTATTTAAAATAGTTTCTTGGCAATAACTTGATCAGCTATGCAAGGCAAGTTATGTGCAGTACCCAGTCGATTCTGATTTGGTGGGTGCGTGGGCTGCTAATGAAGTTTTGTGTTGGCAATTCTCTGTGTACAAAAAGAGGTGACAATGGCAGCCTCCTCCTCTCTCTCCAGCATGCTGTGTGCTGGGTGAAGGCATGTCTGTGACTGTGGGTCATTTTCAAGTTTTTGGAGTAATCACTCCACAAATGCCGAGCTCTGTATTATGATGAGTTAATCCAGTTTCTGGAAACGCCCAAGTCCTTCATCATGTTGGCAGGTCTTTATTCCTGGATTAGCTGGTTCAGCCACAAGTGGATTTATTCCCTTACCTGCTGCCATGCAGGTGGTGAACTGTCCAAGAGCTGAGATGGTCCTTCCTCACTCCGACGGAGACCAGCAGGCTCTGGGTCTCTGACACCTCCCTGTAAGTTGCTTGCTATCCACTGGGTTTTAGCCTCTTTATATATGAGAGCGGATAATAGGACTCACAGGACATTAATAAAAGTTTCCAGTGTGAGGCTGGCTCACAGTGTGGCTTGCTGCCTCCTCCTCCATGTAGGTTTATGCTGGAGAATGAGATGACCTTCTGCACCTGGACAGAGGCTGATGGTTACCTGCTGTGGCCAAGCTTCAAGAGGCAGCCTAGAAACTTGGAACCTGTTTGGGGGCATGGACCAGGGTTCTGATGAAGAAACTGCCTGCATTACACCTGGAAGCTGTGCCTCAGTATTTAGCCTGGAAAAGAGAACTTGAGAGCTGAATGATCACTGCCTTCAACCACTCAGACTTAGATCTCATGGTCTGCATAGAACAGTACCAGGAGGAGAAAATAATAAGAGAGAACATTTTCCTTTCTACTGAACTAAAATCAAATATCCAGAGCTATTCAAATTGGGCAGAACTGCCTCATGGTGTCACTAGACAGAAAGAACTGATCCTAGGAGGACCATTCTTGGGAATTCGGATGTGATGATTCTAGGTCCAACCCCGAGGTTCTACCGTTTTTCTAAGTGGTATTGCCAAAGGGTAGCATTGTCCTGTATCATTTTTTTGGTCCCACATCAATGGATAATTTAATAGCTGAGATATGTACTATTTAAGGAACACCTCTAGGACTAAGAGATGACTACCTGAGTCTCAGCATCATGCATCCTGATGTGTTCATCTAAGCATAACACAGTCTCCCTTCCAGAGCATTCAGCCCTGCTTGGAAAAGAAGACCCATGCTTGTAATAAGGGAACTCGCCTGAGAGCACATGGTATAGCTAATGCTCATACAGCCTTCTTGTATAAATAGACTTCTCTTTATCATTAGTTCTTCAGAAGATATCTACTGACCATGAAGATGGGATTTGAAGACTGATTTCATGAAATACAGGTTTCTTTAGTTGGGCAACAATGACTTCAATTAAACATTTATTTGAGGCCTTCTCAAATTTATACCTCAGTACAATTTTGTACCAGAATCCAATTGGAGAAGTGGGTAAGATGATTGGATGGTTGGCGTAGGGCTCTTTCATATTTAAGTAGGATGAAAAGGGTATATTTTAGAGCAGAAAGTTGTGCTATGTAGACCCAGCTTTGCCAGTGAGGCCCTGAGTGTCTGGATGTACACTTCCCTAGCATCAGGAGGGTCTAGGTAACAACTTTTCACACTAGGAGCTCCGGATAATGACTCTTGTATAGTGACTTCTCTGACAGAAAATAGATGAGCTATGTATGAGAAGTGACACCTCACATTATGTTTTCAGATAAAAGTTCTCACCAATTTACTTGACGTACCAAGAAAAAAATCAGAGTATCTTTCAGAACTGTGGAAAGCTCTTTTGAAATAAAGACCCTACTGTTGCATAAGCATGCTGTGTTTTATTGACTAATTGCAACAAGGAGAACCCACCCAGACAATCAAAGGGTGGCTGGCTCCTTTGGGAAGGGAACGTTCATTTGATGGGCTGGGTGCGGATGTTCTTTGCTCGAAACATCAGAGGCAGCGTGTCCTGGCACTGGATGGTTGCTCACTGTGGAGATGATGCAAGGGCATCCAGGGCCGTAGAAGAAGTAAGGGTTCTGCGAAGCACAGGTATTCTGTGGCTGTAACTGCATAGTGATGGAAGGGTGGCACCCTCTCACGCTCTGCGTGTAGTTGACAGTGATGGAGGTAGTGCCTCATGGAAGACCCTTGGGTTCATGGCTCACCTACCTATTTCCACCAGTGTCCCCGTACTGTTAAGTGGAGCCTGTAGCTTGCCCTAAAGGTCTTTTTGGTTTTTGGGGACTATACCATTGCTTTTACTGCAGTTTGAATGCAAGAAAACCATGAACCCCAAAAGATTTTAAAATTAATTGATGAAGAGAGAACATTGATTGGCTGCCTCTGCATGACCCCCACTGGGCATCTGGCCCACAACCTGGGCATGTGTCCTGACCAGGAATTGAACTGGTGACCTCCTGGTACATGGGACAATGCTCAACCACTGAGCCACACGGGCCAGGCTAAAACTGGTGAAGAATATAAGACAGCAAAAAAAAAAAAAAAAAGAATACACACAATTTCTTTTTATTACATTATATTTTATGTACAAACTGTATATACTTACTTTGGAACTGTTGCTTATTATTTATATAGGCTCATGCTTATTGTTCAATTCATTGTTGTTGTTTTTTTCTATTTAGGAAAGTTGTTTGAGTCACCTGGGTTGAGCGGAGACACATTGTCATTTATCTCATTGAAATCAATGGAAACTTTCTTTCATAAATTGGCTCTTCATTTAAGGGCAGAGTTTTCAAGAACAAACTGAAGTCCCTTAATTAAGTGAGAGGTAAGTGTAATAACCTAGGTGTTTCACACCCTCTAATTTATTTCATTTTGGGGCCCTTTCCTCCCTTAGAAATAGTCATGGAGATTGAGAATGTCAAGCTTACAGCTTCAGGGAAGGGGTGATGCAGGTGAAGAAAAGGCACCCATTCCTGGCGTCTGCGTTCCCAAGGAAGTGAGATTCGTGACAAAGGTAGTAGTTGTGAAAGAAGACTTTCTGATTTGCTGGAGCCTTCAATTTTATCAGCCTAAATCCTCAATAACTGGGTGCGGGTTGGGGTCACACTTCTGCCCTAACTAACAAAAGTCCTGGGGGCAAGGACCAGCCATTTGCTGCTTCCTAGATGGCAAGGCCACGGCGGGGGGGGTGGTGGGGGGGGTGGGGGGGTGGCTAGCATTCCTCCCATTTGAGATGGGGAGGGTGAAGATGAAGCCCCAGGTGGGCCTTGAGATCTGAGAGGACAGAAAACTTGGCCACCATCCAAGTGGCGGCCAATGGGGGTTAGATGTCAGAGTTCTCCCTGTGGTTGCCTCAGAAGGCAGGCTAGGGGCACAGAAACAGTGCTGCTGGGCTGAGGGGTCTGGGGCAGCCCCCGTGAGGACACCCCACACTCCCACGTCCTCTGAGAGGGGTGTGGAGATTGATGGAGAGGACTGGTCCCTCTGAAGGCCGCCTGGGTCTGGATGGGACCTTGCAGGACGTGCTGGGCTGACATGGACGGCAGCCCGCTGGACTCGTTGAGATGAATGCTGGGGGGCTGGTTTTTAGGCATGGTGAGGCAGGTGCCTCCCTGATGCCTCCATGCTCGAAGGCCCTGCAGCTGCGATCTACTGGGAGAAGCGGGCAGGCAGGGAACCCTGAGCTAAATGGAAGAGTTTGTCCGGAATTGAATAAGTATCCGTTTCTCTTATGAAGTTAAATGGAAGGCTGAGGTAGAAAGTAATGTAGCTGTGTGGCAGACAGACTAGGTGAATTCATACAGTGGTTACTGCTGCTTTCGGTCCAGGGAGCTGAAGCCCTCCTAATCCAGGAAGCCTTCACGTGTCACCAGAAGCCAGCCGCTGCTTTAGGCCACGTGCTGAACCAGAGGGAACTGGAGAGCTGGCCCCAGTGGTGCTCACCAGTAATCTGGTGTGGTCTGGGGCTGGGGCGGACGCACCGCAGTCTGGATCCACTCAGCTCCTCCCCTCTCTCCACGAGCCCGCCCCCGAGCAGCTTGGGGTAATTCTGTCTGGGTGTGAGTTTTATTATCTGACAACAACAACAACAAAGGAATATACTCAACAAATTAATAAAACTTGTAAGATTATGGGGAGTTTGTGTAGCGCTTAGTAAAATACACAAGGTAGGGTAACTTCATTTAGAACTATTCATTCACTCACCTTTATTAGTACGTTCTTGATCATTATGACATATTTATTTTTAAAAATTTCCCAGGAAACATTTTCTTTTATGAACTAAAATAAATAAATAAATATCGTCAATGAACGTTCTCCAGTTCAGATTTCCTGACAACGCCGGTTGTGTGGCTGTGTTAGGATAAAATAATGAAGCTTAACGATGGGCATGTGCACACAAATATTAAGCCAGTTTCAGCTTAGAAACACATGAGTTAATAGATTTACTGGTGACCCCCTTGAAGTTCATTAGTATAGATTAATTGTAACTGATGTCGTTACATAATCACTTTGGATGCAATGTGTAAAACAATGATGTTTTTAGGACGTCAAGCCCGTGTGCAGGAGTTCTGAGCGGCAGGCGCTGCAGTCAGAAACTCATTCCTGACGCCCTGTCAGAGCAGATGCATTTTTCTCCTTCTGGTTGATTGACTTCGAGGAAATCCGTTGAGTTTATTCAATCTTGGTTGTCGTTTCAGCCGTTCTTTTTTTCCCCTCAGTGTGCGAAGAGCTTATTTCATGATTCATTTCGTGGCTTATAAATGATAAACATCGCACACCTTTTAATAATTTGCATGCATGTCCTGGCTTTCCTTCAGCAGACACACCTGTTCCATACTTACCCTGCATACCGTCTCCCAGTCTGCACTATTAGCCCGGTCTCCCCAGACGTGGCTCCCAACAGCAGCTGAGAGGCCCTGGTGTCCACTCTCTCTTCTGTCTTAAAATTATAAGCCCTGTGAAATCACACGTTGGGGGACGCGGATGACACTCATGGGGGGTGATGAATGGAATCTTGCCACATAAAGAGGCCAGAAATAAATGAGCGAGAACCAGATACATGGCAAAATCAATTTCTGGACTGCAGGTAGCCAGACAGCATTGCAGCAAGAACTCTCTTGGAAACACCGTCTCCTGCCACATCCAAAAAGTCGAACTCGGATTTATCTTCAAATGAATGTACTTTCTCAGCTTGGAGCTGCTGGTTTGGTTTTTGCATTAACGCTTTTGTTTTACTGTCTGACATGATTTCAAATAATTAATCTTCTCACAAAAGGAAGATCTCCTTGGGGTTTTCTTTAAAATGGCCCCGCCTTCCAGATAAATATGCTATAATCACCTCCTGGCATCAGTGCCCGTGCCGCCAAGACTGGCAGTGAGGCTGTCCCGCCAACGTCATTGACACCGTAAACTCATCAGCGTTGTAGCTGACAGATCCCTCTGAGAGCAGCACTCCCTTCCAGGATACATCTTTATTAAATATTTGTTGGGCTGAACACACAGTGAAAATTACTCCTTTGCTTACAGTTAAGAAAATAAGTGAATATGTTTATCCAGGCCTTCAGCTGAATCTGGATCTCACTTGTGAGGCATAGGAAGGGTTAAGTGACTCTTACCCCCATTCCCCTATCATCCTCTTTTCTACTCTCCTCACTGTCCCTGGGCCCCGGGATTCTGTCAGTTCTCCAGGAAGTGCTCCTCGGGGCACCACAGGGTGCACAGCTGGAGAGCTAAGGGGGTAAATGATAAGGAAGAAGGAAAACTACATAGACTTTGGGAGTGCGGTTACAAAAGAGAGTTCTGACATGCCTCTGGAAGACTTTTTGGGGGTGTTGGTTACCCCACTGCATTTAGCACAACCTGACTGGTGTATCTTCCTGAAACAAAAGGTGACCCTGCCCTTTTCCTCCCTGAAGACTGTCAGCTACTCCCATACAAAGTCGAAAGTCAAGTCCTACAGCCTTCCCAACCTTCCTGGCACCACACACCCTTGCTTTGCCTGGACTGCTTTCTGACACCTTGTTCCATGACCCTGTGGACACCTGCACTGGAGTCTCTACGATGGGCTGGTGGGAGCAGAATTGCTGGGCAGGTCCCAGGCTTCTTAGCTCTGGGAGGCTCTGCAAACTTGGGAATACATTTCTTATATACAGTTTACGTTATATTCTCAAGACGATAGAAGGAAAAACAGAAAAAATCCAGATAAGAGAAAGAAACATCATTTTAAAAAGTTATAAGAGGACCATATAACACCTGCTTCCCCTTCCTGGCCCCCCAAAACAGTAAACAGAGGTAAGCTGCTAACATGATAATAACAATGGTAACCAAAATATATCGAATGTTTCCTCTGTGCTAGACACCATGAGAAACACTTGACATGTGTTATTTCACTTACACGTTATAGCAATTCTAGTAGAAAGATATTATCCCCGTGAGGGTCATAGAAAGAGTAAGAACAGAGAGTTTCAGAAATGTGTCCGGTGTTAGCACTCTCACTGAGGCCTGAAGCTAATTTCTCGAATTTGCATTTTTAAATCTCTGTGCGGTTCCTTGAACATGGGTGTCTGGAAAAAGAACAGGAGGCCAGCAAGGTCCTCAGCACTCTGTTCTCAGAATAGGACTGAAGAATGGTCAGGTCCTCCTAGTAACTACACCACACACACACACACACACACACACACACACACACACACCCCACAGCCCTGGGAACGCAGGCACCCACATGGGCATTCGTGCGCGCCTATTAACAAAGCAATGCTTGGTACACATCCTCTCCTATGTTATTTTGGTCATCAGCATTCAGGCTGACATAACTTCTCCGATCACTAGTATTTCAAGCAACCCAGGACTCCAGGGAATTATTAGAGGGCCATGCACAATTTTGCTCAGATGCAGAATGAAGCAGAGCAAATGAACCTATGACAGGGCGACACCCAGCATGTCCCTGATGAGTGAGGTCCGAGTGAGGTGGTATGAACCACACAGATGGTCTGCTAAGACAGCTGCCTCCATGGGGTTGGTTCAGCATAGAAAGCTCCTGCAAGACTCAAGCAGCATCGTCCCATGAGGGAGCCAGGCTGACACACCAGGAATGGGGGCCAATCCATTTCTGACCTTGTGCCGAGAAGAAAAATCTATAGGCCCTCATAACCAAAGGCCGTGATGAGCGCAGTCAGCAGATTGGCCAACTTTCACACCGAAGAGATTTTTGCTTGCACGTAACAAACAAAACACCACACAACTTGTTGAAATGTTCAGGGCATAGATTTTTGGAAGTGTGAGCGAAATGTCTAATGATTCCATTATCTAAAAGCCCAGGATGGACAACACACCTGCAGCTTAAAGGTAAAGAAGCACATTTAGGCGGCTCCAGGACACGCTGTGCTCCTGACTTCCGGGCACCTTCTTGGGTGGTATAGGACCTCACTTTCACGTCTAACAAGGGGATAAGCTGTCCAGGCTCTATTTTGGCTATGAGGTGTTCAGAACACAGCTCTCAGATGAGCTGAGGACAAAACTGGCAGCATTGAGTCCTCGGTGACAATGAAGGCTTTCCCAGCTCTTTGATCAGCTTTGATAGCCCTCTATCTTCCTTCTATTGGCTGAAGTCACCTTCACCCTCATCCTCACCTTAACCCTCACCTATTGCTGACCTCCACGTACCTCGGAAGGTAGCCACAGACCCACGATCTCCCTTGTCTACAGAGGTGTAGAGAATACAGTTGTCAGATTTTAACAGGTGCATTATTTTGAGCTTTAAAAATAGAGACACAGACATAATTTTGACATAACCACCCACCAGTAAAATAGCAGTTTCCTGGTGCTGGAGAGGAAAAGGTCCATGGGCCACCAAGAAGGGGCATCTCAGCCACGTGCTGATTTGGGGCATCTAAATACTTATTCTTTTGCACTGTTTCAACAGATTTGAATTAGAATGCACACATGATATCATAGTTATAACAAAGTGTCTAACAACATAATCTACATGGGGTAAAGCTTTTATAATTTCAATATTTGAAGACTTTGATTTTCCCAGATGCTAAGTAAAATTCAATAGACAGTAACTGCTAGCTGATGTGTACCTCTGTCCTCCAGTTCACATCCGTCCCACTTGCCTCCACACTGCCCAGGAGGCTCTCAGGCCCTGTATTTTCATTCATGGCCATTGTGTGACCAGTGAATTTGATGTCCCTCAGCATGGCTCACCTCCGCACTGCATCCCAGGCTTGTCCAGCTGGCTTGCAGAAAGCTCCCTCCTCATCCACAGCCCTCACAAAGGCCCGCTTCTCCCCTCCCTGCCTGTCTCTGCAGAACTGGCCCAAGCTCCCGGCTCACATTGCTTTCAAAAGAAGCTCTGGGCATGGGTTGCTCGGCCAGGACAAAGGCAGTGCAGAGTCAGACTAAGGAGGTCTAGTTCCAGAAAATTTGCTTCACTCGGATCGAATGCCTATGGAATGCTAAGTCAAAGCTGTTCGGTAGCTGGGCTGAGTCTGAGATCGGTGGAGCGAGTATGTGGCCACAACCATTGTCTCTTTTGCAAACCCAGGGTCTAATGTTAGTGGAATACAAGGTTATCTGTTAAAGGTCTGATCAGAGCCTTCAGACACACAGATTTGTGTCCCAAGGTTAGCAGGAGCTGTGTTGTGAGCACGTGTGTGTGTGTGTGTGTGTGTGTGTGTGTGTGTGTGTGGCAGAGGAGGGGAGGGATCATTGCAGGAAAGTTTAAAGAAGGAATATTAAAAAGGTAGAGAGAAATTAGATCTACATTTCTTTTAATGTGTCCCTAGTCACTCCGATCGGGCTGGAAGTGCATCGTCAAATATTTAAAAAGAAAATAATGAACCTTACATTCTAGCTTCACCAAATAAAGAGGATTAAAATCGCTGAGCGGACAGAAAGGAGCATGCAGAAAAAAGGAACCATCCTAATTAGTTAATACAAAATAGGCTGAATCCAATTATGAGAACCCTGCGATCTGGGTCTGGTGTTCCTCCTGAACAGATGAGGACAAATATGTCCTTAAATCAATATTGCATAACTGTGCGTCCAAGCTCGGCCGCCACTCCTGTGGTTGGGAAGAGGCATTAGAGAGAGCCCACCAGGAAAGTGCTGACCCCGACTCCGGGCGGAGCTTTGCAGCTGTAATTTACTCAAACCCCCAAGAGACTGGTGAAGAAATCTGAGTCGTTCATTAGCATAAGACTGGCTAAAATCTATTGATTTTGAACTCCATAGAATATTCTGTTTTCATTACGATCTGCTGAGTTATATCTACTATTGTTCCAAGGCGTCCTCACCCTGGTTAACTGTGAGTCTACAGTATAATGAGAACACACCTTGAAGAAAACACGAGAACTTGACTTTGCTGTCATCTATTGTCACAATATTCTGGGAATCTCCCTCCTGAATTCTGGCTTATTATTTCTAGAAAGTAGCAGAGTATTTAACTCTTAATAATTAGACTTTCCCCGAAAGGACAAACTTATGTATGTGACTGTCAATTTAGCCCACTCTTCAACTGTGGTACTCAGTGTCCTATTGTAATACTCTACACAACGTAGTAGGAATGAGACAAAATTAAGATAAAAATGTCAAACCTGTCTTCGAATCTCAGAGGGCCGCACTAAATTTAGAAAATGCAGTTATATGTAGGAAAGTGGGTACACGACACACACTTGGTCAATCTTTTCACAGTATTACGGTTGTGAATGATCTGAACCAGGGTGAAGGAGTCTGTTACAAAGACTGTGCCTGGGGCCGACCTGAGACCAAGGCATCAAGTGTGAAATATCCACCAACTTGTTGTCCTGATGTGTGATGAGGGCTCTTGGGAAGGAGGACTAAGAACATTGCCATTCCCTTGACATTTCTGCCTTCTGGTCACCATGCTTTTGAGGTCCAAGGCTCAGTCTTGTGTTATGCTAAGTGTCGGCCGTCAGTTTCTACACACACACATGTAAGTGTACATGCACACACTCAGGCTCACACACTCTTAGACACACACACTGGTTTGGGGCAGAAAATAAATAATCACACCCAATAAAGTTTTGTGCAAAGAATGATCAGTGCAGTCCTTTGCAAAGTGGTAAATTGAGGGCCTGTGGGTGGTCATGCCTTCTCTGGGGAGACCCTGGTATCTTTTCCCATGTTCCCTATCAGCTTCTGTACGCATTTGTTTCACCTGCTCATCTCAGGGACCACATCATTGATACAGTGTTGCTTTCCAAAGTGTGCAAGAGCAGGGATAACCTCTGAGTAGGTTTTCCTGGTCTTGGGAACTCTCCATGTACCTGGGATTTCATGTCCAGGATGTTTGGAAAGCACCCTGTAGCCCATCTCCTCTTGGAGTACTGAAATGCTGGTCAACAAAAGTGAAGTCACTGGGGAGTCCTGATCATTGCACCAGTTAAAATGGGTCTGACTCAGGTCCCCAAGTTTATTTGTTCCAAGAGTCCCTTTGTGCACCCCCACAGCCCACCCCAGCCCTATCATCAACCACGTTTGGATCAACACTGCCAGGGAAGATGTGAAGAGGTGTGCTGTATTTTGGCGAGTCAGAGATGCTTGCAGCCCAGGTAGGTCCTGCCTGCAAGAAGGTCCCAGTCCTCACTCAGAAGCGGTGCCAGGCCCTGGGCTCTGCAGAGCTGATGCTGGTCCGCATCAGCATGACGAAGGGTGGCTTATGGCTGGTCTCTGTCCTGAATTGTCAGTGCCCAGGTTCTTCCAGCTGTGAAGTATTTCCAATGCTAACCCTGGAAACACGGAGAGCTGCATCCATCCCACTCCACACTGTGATTGCTGGGACTGGCTATCGTTTTTCTACCATGGGAGAGGCTCCCTCAGGTCTGTGTACCATTTGCACTGCCCCTCTGAGTCATCAACTATCCACCTCACTTTTGCTTTTATTTATTTATTTATTTATTTATTTATTTTTAAAATATGTTTTTATTGATTTTTAGAGAGGGAGTAACGGAGAGGGAAAGAGAGAGAGAAACATTGATGAGAGAGAAACATTGATTGTCTGCCTCCTACATATCCCCCACCAGGGATGGGCAACCTGGGCATGTGCCCTGACTGGGAATCAAACCAGTGATCTCTTGGTGCATGGGTGGATGCTCAACCACTGAGCCACACCGGCCCGGAATCCACTTCACTTTTGAATCGGTCACTAATGACTGTGCCTTCAGGAGAATCAGTGATAATAATAGGCATAAAGGAGAGTTTTAAACTCTAAGACCTTTTGAAAATCTCAGTTATTGGTAGGAATAATAAAAACACAAAGGCAGACCTGGCCAGGTGGCTCAGTTGGTTGGACATTGTCCTGTATACCAAAAAGTTGTGAGTTTGATTCCAGGTCAGGGCACATACCTAAGTTGCAGGTTTGATCCCAGGTTGGGGTGCATGCGGGAGGCAACCGATCTATGTTTCCCTCTCACATGGATGTTTTTCTCTCTCTGTCTCTCAAAATCAGTAAAATCATATCCTCAGGTGAGGATTAAAAAGAAAACTACAAAGGCAAAAATGATCAATATTCAAGATGCCGCAGAGTGAAATATTGGAAGAGTCACAACCCCAAACAGAAAACTGGATTATATGGAAAACTGCCCTAAATTTTCAGGGGACTCCAATAGTTCTTGCCAGTGGCTTAGAAGACAGTTAGAAAAGATTCTTATTTCTGAAAGATCTGACTTCCTTAAAAATGAGTTCCTTCTTACCACAGAGAGAGTTGTATGACCTGCTGTCCCTCTCACTGCCCCACAAGAGTGAGGTCCATGCTCTCCAGAGGAGATGAAATGTGTTGGAATGGCTCTCCACCTCCTCTGAGCCATGGGGAGGGGTTAGGATTCACTGGTAGAAACATCTTCTTAGGTGTTTTGCTGAGGGCTGCGTCATTGACTGGAGAATCCCACCAGAACCCCAGCAAAGCTTCTATCAACCACTGCTTTTGTTCCTTAATTTCATGTTATGGAGATTAGTATGTACTTAGTTTCCCTAGAGTTGGAAAGACTTGTTATTTGAACAAGCTAAAGCCATTGTAAGCGGGTTCTCACCTTGCCATGGACTCCCCTCAATCTCAATCTAGACTTATCTAGACTTGGGTGTAAGGGGAGCAGACTGGGGATGGACTGCTGATACAGATGTCCAGGATACTGACACAGATGTCCACTGAGCCAGTATGGATTGCTGTAACCTTAGATGGGACCTTGTGATACCAAAAACCAAGGTGGACTTCCATTAACTAAACTGTGGGCCATAACATATTCCATTAAGTTGCTTAGAATTTGTTATCTCAGTGGCCAAATCCTCTGGTTCTATTTAGTCAAAGGTACATGTTATGGCACCAGAAATTAGGTGAGGTCTCCAAAATCATCATGAGCTGTTGCAGAGCCTGATCCATCAGGTAGATGGAGCAAGAAAACAGAAAAGAGACTTCCAGGAAACTGTAGCTGGAACAGTGGCAACTCACCTACATAAGTTGTACCTGTCAGAAATTATGACTCCTTCAAATGGACTTCTAAAAATGACAGGGCTCATCAGGTTTTCTGTATTCTGGTCCAGCAGCACCATGATGAGAGATCAGGTCTTCATCATCCTCCATATCAGAGTTACTAAACATTAGGTATAGAGATAGCATGCTCCCTTTGAAAAACTGTTTAATATTTCCTTAGCTGTATCTGAAGAAGATGAAAGAACAGGAGAAACTTGAAAAGGGAAGAATTTGAGAGATAATCCTCTCTCTCAGCTCCATGTCTTCATAAACTCTGTGGTCTGGACTCTTATAGAAAATAAAGAAACCTGAAGGAAACATCTTTATAGGATGACAGAAGGGCAGAGAATTCTGTGGGGAGGACATCGGATGCCAAAACTGATGATCAAAGCCTGGCAGAGATACAAGTGATGGGTGAAGATCTGGAGCTGAGGAAAGCCACAAGACCAAACAGTGGACAGAGTAGGTCAAATGAGAACATGGTTCTCCAAAGAGAAAGAGGCCAGGATTGGTCTGGACAAAGGCTTTACCTGTGGACAATGTGCTTAGGTAGGGCCTGCAGGTGACCGGGTTTCCCTGGAAGTCCATGTCTTGGCAACCCCTCCCTATAGGATATCAGGCTGACTATTCCTTCATTTTGTCTTTACAGAGAAGGACTCTGACTAATCAGGACCCCCAGGTATTCATGTTTCCTCCAGGTTCACACATGTCTACTGTTTTGTTTAAGGGAATAAATGTGGTTCATTGTACTAGGGTGAATAGCATCCCCCCAAATTCATGTCCACCTGGAACCTCAGAAAGTAATCTTACTTAGAAATAGTCTTTGCTGATCTAACTAGTTAAATAAGATGAGGTCATACTGGATTAGGGTGGTCCTAATCCAATGAGTAGATGTCCTTATAAGAAGAGAAAAGAGACACAGAGGGAGAAGGCCATCCGATGATGAAGGCAGAAGTTTGAATGATGCCTCTACAAGCCAAGGAATGCCTAAGATTGCCAGGACACACCACAAGCTGGAGAGACAAGGAGGACTTCTTCTCTAGAGCCTTTAGAGGGAACTTGGTTCTGCCAGCACCTTGATTTCAGACTTGTAGGCTCCAGAACTGAGAGAGAATAAAGTTATGTTGTTTTAGGTCAACAGATGGTGGTCATTTGTTACTGCAGCCACATGAAACTAATACAGTCACTTAAGACTTTTTTGGTCCCAATCAACTGCTCACCTTTGTGTTTTTGTGGTTCCTCTCAACTCTCTAAAATAAAATCAGGCCAGGCTTGGAAAGGCAGACCTGTTTGGCTTGAAAGGACCAAGTAGATCTGAAGGATGTGCTCAGACAAGGCTCACTTTTCCTGGCGTCCTGAGTCAGATGAACCCAGAGAAACACACCTAACCAAGGCCATTTGGAAAGAGACACTTGTCCTTTGGTCAATCCTTAGTCCATCCCATGTGTAGGCGTCTCTAATGTACCATCATGGAGGAGGGAGATATGTCCAGCACCTTGAGGGACATTCTGTATAGCTGTGAGGATGGAAGAACTGTTCCATGATCCACTTGCACTTTTTATGTCCTTTCAGACCTTTGTTTGATATAAAATATATAGTCAACATCCCTGGTGTTGTGAAGTATGGATAATCTTTACCTTCACTTCTCTACAGACACTGACTGAGTCCTACTTGGCCATTAGGAAGTCCACAGGGTTCTAAGCGATGCTTCCTACTGTAATCTGAGAATAGTGAGTCCTTATAGTCTACTCCACACCTTGGGCTCCTCTCTTTTGCCTGAGAGAAAGTCTTGGCCTTGGATTATGTATCTAGAGAAATAGAACCAATAATACATAGATAGATAGATAGATAGATAGATAGATAGATAGATAGATAGATATAAACATATAAATAGATATTGACATATAGATATGTTCTTTCTATATAGTCTATATAAATTTATATATAGACATAGCTATAATATGTCTCTATGTAATTTTATAAAAAAATAAATTTATTTTAAGGAATTGGCTCAGACAATTGGGGGCCAAGTCTAAAATCCAGAAGGCAGGATAGGAGACTAGAAATTCAAACAGGAGTTAATGCTACCATCTTGAGGTAGAATTTCTTCCTCTCCAAGAAACCTCAGTAATAGCTGAGAAGACACAGTGTTTTGATCCTGAATCATCCTATCACAAACTTCACATGACAGGGGTCCCTTTACAATAGACTCTGTGACAATGACCCACAGGTGAAGAAGGACCTGGGTAAAATTTTCATTTACTTCTTCTGACTCTCTTGGGATTAATCCATTCAAATCCCAACTCTTTAAACCTTGTGAGGATGAAGACCTAAGTGACCTGCCCAGGTACATCCTGTGTAAATAAGTGGGGCCATCCGCGTGGGGAGGCTCTGTTGACTCAATGCAGGAGCGTGTTGAGTGTGTGTACAATTGGTAAAAGTTCAGCAGTGATGCTGAAAAAGCAGTGGCTCCTTCAGAGCTCCTGCACGTTGTCCGGCAACCTGAGAGAAGAGGCTCCAGGACCCACAATTGAGAGGCAGTTTGTCGCTCCAAATGCACTGCTTGTTCCAGACCGGTGAGACAACCGATCACTTATTTGCATAGCACCACGCTTGAGGTGCTCGGCCCGCAGCCCAGGCCTCCTTTTATCTTTGCGTGTCCGCTCCGTGGCCTGTCCAGGCATTGGGAAGCCCAGAGTTGTTGGTTTTATCTAAGTAAACAGTGGTTTCCATTAGGAACCCACTTAAACTCTTCTGAAACCTTGGAAAAGGCACACACAAAATATATTTTGATATTTGTGATTGCCATGAGTAAAAAGACAGGAGCTTCTGGTAACAATATAATTCTGAGCAGCTGCTGAAAAAATTTCACCTACTTGTCAGGGGGATGGTAATAAGAATATTAATATAGTTAGAGGTATTGATGTGGGTGATATATATAGATGTACAGATTTTGATATACATATGAGGCAGCAATTTTCAACCAGTATGCTGCAAGAATTTTTAAAACATGCAATACCTGACTATTTAGTCAGGGACACTGACCTCTTTTCCCTTAAATCATCAAATAAAAAGAGAAAAATGACAATAGCCAGCACAACAATAGCCATTTGGTGTGAATGAATCAAAATTATACCTACTTTTTGTCAGATTGGCAAAAAATATAACACATTCTTTGGTGAGCTGCAGAATTTTAGCAATTAGTTTGGATGTGCCATGAGATGAAAAATGTTGAAAATTGCTGATATAGAGAATGCGCGGGAGGCAACCAGTTGATGTGTCTCTCTCACGTCGATGTTTCTCTCTCTCCTTCCCACTCTATCTGAACAAAAAAGGAAAAAATATCCTCGGGTGAGGGTTAAAATAAATAAATAAATAAGTGTAGAGTCTGGTCACCAGCTTCAGATGCTTTATAATGCCCTGGCAGGTTTGGCTCAGTGGTTAGAGTGTCGGCCCGTGGACCAGAGAGTCCCAGGTTCGGTTCCCGCTAGGGGCACGTACCTCGGTTGCAATTTGTCCCCAGCCCTGGTTGGGGTCGTGTGGGTGGCAACCACTCGATGTGTCTCTCTCACATCGATGTTTCTCTCTCTCTCTCTTCCCCCTTGTCTCCCTCCTGCTCTATCTGAAGATACATGCAAAAATGTCCTCTGCTGAAGATAAAAAAAAAAAAGGAAAAGAGAATGCGGGAGGGAGAAATGTAAAGTCAAAGTTTATTTGATAAAGTAAATACACTAGGGTCATTTTGAATTTCAAACTTTTCATATATTATTTTATTAAAATTAAATGTAGGCATCAAATTTAAGGAAAAATGACACCTATTTATTGCTTTTATTATAAAATATGCATGAGTTACTCATTTATACAGGTCTGTTATAGCCATTGCTTTTGGTCAATGTCTAGCTCACAAGAAAACTGTAAACAACCAAAAGTAAGAGAAGTGAACAGTGGTTCCCTTTGTTTTAATAGAAGTTCAACATCCATACTGTTAACGCAAACATTGTTAACGTAATGTTTACGATGTAAAAAATATTCATGGTAGGTGTACATAAACTACAATTTCATTTTAATGCAAATGTGATATGAATTGTTCTGTGCTTATCGGACAAGATAAACTACATAAAAACCAAATGTGTTCACTGTTCCACATTTTGAAATTAAATCATTGCTTGTTGAATCAAACTGGAGTAGGCATGAGCAGAGGAATGACAGGCCAGGTGCAAGGGGTCACCAGGACAGAGAGCCCCGGGTGCCTCGCCACAGGCAAAATGACAAACCCTTGCACGATCACTCCTTTAAGCCTGAGCCCCTGGAGATGACATCTAGGCCACAGCTGTGTTTCAGCTCCAGGCCCCGAGAAGCAGCAAAAGCAGACGGAGTGACGCCGTGGCTGACATCAGGACCAGCTTCCGTGACTAATGATCCCTGCCCTGGTGTCAACCAATCAGTGGAGACCATGACTCTGACGGGGCACCTTTGGAAAGCTGATAACGATTCTATTGAGATCCTCCCCTGAGACCTCCAGATAGAAGCCCTTAAGACAGGGACTCTTCAAGTGCTTTCTCTCTCTTTTTCCAGAGCACGCCTGTGTATTTTCTCCCTTTTCTGTCTCTCAAAGCACATCTCTCTCTCTCTCCTAAGCTCCTCGGGCCCCTCCTTTGCCTCTGTAACTCGTTTCCTGAGCCTGTTTCTTCTAAGGCTCACTTCTTCTACCTCTGTGACTTTCTAAATAAACTTTCTCTTATGGTTTGAGTGTTGCCTGTGAATTCTTTCTTAGCCAGAATTCAAGTATTGCTGATCCGATGTCTAACCCCTGGTGCCATTTCGCTACCAATAAAAGTACTCATTTTTGTGGACAGGTTCTTGTTTACGGTGGGGTCTATGGACATGCACTTGCTTGGGGCACAGTTCATGACACTGTGGCACAGGTGTGGCTTTCCATGTGAGGACTGTCCACTTTCTAAAGGTGTTCCAATCAGGTGCTGCATTTACTTCTGTATTTTGAAGGGATTCATTTTTATGTTCAATACTCTAAAGAAAAAAAAAAAAAACAGCCCTCCTTTTTGTTTCAATAAGCCATACATGTTTTATCTTTTAATTGCCCAAATTGTTAGCACAGTTTTATTCTACATAAAGCCAATATTTGTTCTAGTGTAAATCTTACCCAGGGATGTTTCGGGCAATCTATAATGCAGAGGAGTGCGGCTTCAAGGACGATTAGTACAAGTGTATTTGAAACCCAGCCATGGACGCCCCTGGATCGGGTCTCATTTTTCTTTACATCTTGCCCTAAAGAATAATGATCCTTACCCTTCAATAGCAGTACACTGCCAGAAAGTTTGATGCACCAATAGGGAAGTCATCTGTTCCAAGAATACTAATTTGCAAAGGTGGCACATTTGGCAAGACAGTCTTAATGCCTGGTATTATGTGGGTAAACATGAATCTTTGAAAGAAGCTCATTTAAACTCATTTTAAAAAGCATCATGTTAGCTCATTTTCTTTGCTGTCCCTCCTCGCTTCATAAAAGCAATTTAGGCAAAATTAACCATCTCTTGGAGCAGCTTTCCCAGAGGCACCGCCTCGCAAGGCAAGGCAGAATTCAAAGCTATATGGTGGCAAATGGAAGGAAGAACCATCCAAAATATCTCATTGGCACATTTAGTTCATACAGCATTTTCTTGCCCCAAACCACTTATGTATAAAATAGCTGTGACATCTTTGTCACACTAGAAGAAGAGTGTACACCTGCAGCCTGGTGTGTGGGTACCAGACCTGCAAGGCTGGAGGTTGCCTTTTGGCTTTTCTTTCCTCGCAGCCTGGGGACTCTCCAGGAGTCAAGGGCAGGTGCTGTGCTGTCTGGCTGCGTGTCCCAAACATCCTGACTTATACATCCCTGCTGGGTTCAATGGGACACGGAAGCCAGGAGTTTTCATTAGCAAAATGTCTTTGGTTTCTCTTATTTAGACATTGAATAAAAAGTGGTTTTCTTTTTAATCTTAGAATTTTGTTTTTATCAGACTCCTCACGTTTGAGTCAATGACCAGCCAATTAAGTCATCTATGAGAGTTAAGCCAAGAATCTGTTTGGGTTTAAATTATATGGAAATGGAAACATATATGTCCTAGGGCGTCAGATGTTTCTGGTCTCCCATAGAGCTCCCTGCGGGGGTGTAGCTGCCCTGCCGTGTCAGTGGGCGGAACGGGCCTGGAGAGCAAGCGGAGTGCAGGCCAAATCCCAGGAAGGCCACCCGGCCACAGGTAGACTTTGGGCAATGGAGGAGTCGCCTCTGCACAGCACTCAGTAACCAGCAAGTGACACTAATGACACTTCTTATTATGATCATGACTTCCTGTTTCATTGTGTAGGGCCCGTGTGTTATCACCTCATGACATCATTAGTAATCTTCTTATGCTAACTAATTATCAAGTTTCTACGTATTAAAATTTACATAAGAGCCCGGTCAGTGTGGCTCAGTGGTTGAGCGTCGATCCACGTATCAAGAGGTCGCCTGTTCGATTCCCGGTCAGGGCACATGCCCAGGTTGTGGGCCTGATCCCCAGTGGGGGGCATGCAGGAGGCGGCCAGTCGATGTTCTCTCTCATCGATGTTTCTATCTCTCTCTCCCTCTCCCTTCCTCTCTCTCTAAAAATCAATAAAGAAAAAAAAATTTTTTTTTAATTTACATGGGAAACATGACTTGTCTTAATAAAAGCAGTTTGATGGCTTGAGACTTGGCGTGCTATGAGAGTCGTGAGACACACTTAGTTTTGAGGTTTTCTTGAGCAGTTCTGTTTGTATAAATTGATATTTCATAACTTGTTATTTATTAGATATTTTTCAAACAACACAAGGAAAACTGTTATTTAAAAATAGTATTCATTATTACATAATAATATTATTTAATATTTTTAAATAAAATGTCTTTTACTGTACATTACCATTTGGGTCCATTGGACTCTTTCATAAAATCTAAAATAAAAGTAGGAATCTTAGTGATCTTTTTTCCTATATCTTTATTTCACTATTTTAGCATTCTGGGAACTATTTCATCTTTATTCATTATTTCCAACTGTGCTAAAAAAAAAAAAAAAAAAAAAAAAAACTAAAATAATGAGTATAGGATAATTATGGAATCAGCTGGAAGCATGAAAAATAATTAAATAAATTATGATTATTTCATTATTCTTTCATTTTCTGTGTTTTCCAAAATATTGGCTCACCGACCCAGAAAATATAAAAATGACCCGAGACACTTCCTTTGTACTTCATTTTTAGTTGTTTTGAACATGTTTAAGAATTTAGAAATTTTCAGAGTCTGCCCAAAACAGTAGTGAAAAGGAATGAAAGTAAAGATGTTTCACGGTCATTAGACAAATCACAATGTTAATACAAAGACACAAATATCAACTTCCTGAAATCTCAGAGCATGTCCAGAGGCATTTTCTCAAACTCAAAAATCTGTGAGTGAGCAAACACTTCCACAGAGGAAAGGGAAATGCTGTGCTTGCTCCCAGTGAGCTGTCCAGCAGGAAGGACTCCACCCGCCATTGACTGGGACAAGAGTCTGAACCATCCCATTTTGATAAATGGACACTACCATATCCTTTCAACTTTATAATAATGTTTGTGCACCAAAATTTATTTAATATAGTTTTTAAGTGCACAAAAAGTATGTATGCAAATAAATAATTAGAAGAAAATACATGACTTAAAAATTAAGAAATCATTTGATTTATTGTTTTAATGAATGATTATAAAGCTAAAACTAAAAATTATTTGATATTAAGGAGCAAAGACAGGTCTGCCCTCTATCTTCAATAAAAATATGAAGTGTCAAGCCTTGGCCGGTTTGGCTCAGCAGTTAGAGCGTCGGCCCAAGGACCAATGAGTTGCGGGTTCGATTCCAGTCCAGGGTACGTACCTCGGTAGTAGTTCATCCCCAGCCCTGGTCGAGGTCATGCACAGTTGATGTGTCTCCTTCACATCAATGTTTCTCTCTCTCTCTCTCTCTCTCTCTCTCTCTCTCTCTCTCTCTCTCTCTCTGTTTCTCTCTCTCCTGTCCCCTCCTACTCTATCTGAAAATAAAATGGAAAAATATCTTAGGGGAAGGATTAAAAAAAAAAAAATGAAGTATCAGAATTTTCAAAACATTCTTTAAATGTTGTGTTTTGATGGTTCATGCATACACACAAAAGAACTTGAAGTAATAATAAGCCAGAAGGTGTCAGAGCAATTATTAGAATCTGGAATTAGTTTTTACAGGGAAATTTTGTTCCAGGTGATACAAGAAGTTTCATGAGCATATATTGTATTCAGAGGACTTTACCCAGTTCACACATATAGACCTTTGAGCCAGGACCACATGGAATCAAAATTCGGGTTTGCTGTGCTGTAATTCTTATGCTCATACATTCTTTGTATAATAACTTAAAATATAAACAAATAAAAAGTAAGAAGTCTACTGTACCAAGATGTGAAATGGTGATGACTATTTTCCTGGAATCCCAAGGGCATTAGTCAGGGTTTTCCAGAGAGATAAAGGAGATTCTATATATTTAGT
Source organism: Tadarida brasiliensis (assembly GCA_030848825.1). Taxonomy (NCBI): domain Eukaryota; kingdom Metazoa; phylum Chordata; class Mammalia; order Chiroptera; family Molossidae; genus Tadarida; species Tadarida brasiliensis. The sequence goes on from CM061258.1 coordinate 35,419,732, forward strand.
ATGTAGAGATTTAGTATAAAAAGTTGGCTCTTGTGCTTACGGAGGCCAAGAAGCCCTGAGGTCTGCAGTCAGCAAGCTGGAGACCAAGGGGACACCTCCTGCCCAAGTCTGAAGGCCGGAGAAGCAGGAGAACCGATGGTGCAAGTTCCAGCCCGAGTCTAAGTCGGAGGACCGGAAAAGACCGATGTCCCATCGTGAGGTCAGTCGGACAGAGGCTGCAAGTTCTCTTTTACTCTGCTTTGTTCTACTCAGGCCTCCTGCAGATCGGATGAGACCCGCCCACCTTGGAGAGGACCATGCTGACAGTCTGCCAATTAAAATGTTAATCTCATCCAGAAACACCCTCATACACAATCAGAATACAGTTTAACTAAATATCTAGGAGCCCCATGGCCCAGGCAAGTTTTTATTTTTAATTGAGGTGACATTGGTCAATAACATTATATAAATTTCAGTTGTATAATATTATAACTTGATATCTGTCTACTCCAGTGCGTGCTCACCACCAAAAGTCTAATTTCCATCCATTACTATACATGTGACCCCCTTTATCCATTCGCTCTCCTGCCACCCCTCCCCCTTTGGTAACCACCATTCTATTGTATATAAGAGTTTGCTTCTTGTTTTGGTTTGTTGATTCATTACTTTTGTTTTATATTCCACATGATGCATGAAATCATATGGTTTTGTCATTTTTCATCTGATTTATTTCATTTTGCGTTAATACCCTCAAGATCCATCCATGTTGCCCCAAATGGCAATGTTTCATTTTTTATGGCTGAGTATTATTCCTTTGTATATATATGTCCACATCTTTTTTAGCCATTAGTCCATCAATGGATAATGAGATCAGTCCCAATGCATAAAATTAAGGTTCTTCTTTTTTAAAAAATTTTTCTTTATTGATTCTGAGAGAGAGGAAGGGAGAGGGAGAGAGAGACAGAAACATCGATGAGAGAGAATATCAATCGGCCACCTCCTGCATGCCCCCCAGTGGGGATTTGGCCCACAATCTGGGCACATGCCCTGACCAGGAATCAAACTGGCGACCTCTTGGTGCATGGGCCCGGCTAAAATTTAGGTTCTCACTAAGGGGTCATGGTGTTTGGGAAAGGGTACCCCAGGACACACAGTGTTTTTTCGGATCCAGTGTTCCTGCAGTCACATGTACCAGAGCAGGAGGCATGTAGGACATCTATTAGAAAAGACTGTCTATACCGAGAGGTTCATTTAAAGGTCACTCTGTTGTCATAGCCCATCAGGGTGCATTGTCTAGCTGCCAACCTACAAGCGAGTATGGTTTAGGGGCATTTGGTCAAGGTGCAATGGAACTCACTTCAGAGAGAACAGAAAATAAATGAAAGTGTAAATGTGGCCAATATGACAGCAATTTGGTTATTAGAACAAAGCCCAGTGCCAAGTGGGTACTAGATAAATGTCCATTAAGAAAGAGAGGCAAGCCCGGCCTCTGTGGCTCAGTGGATTGAGCATTGTCCCATGGACTGAGAGGTCACGGTTTGATTCCCAGTCAGGGCACATGCCCGGATTTCAGGCTTGATCTCCAGTAGGGGGCGTGCAGGAGGCAGCTGATCAATGTTTCTCTCTTACATCGATGTTTCTATCTCTGTCTTTCCCTTCCTTTCTCTTTAAAAAATCAATAAAAACATTAAAAAGAAAGAGAGGCAACATGGAAAGAAGGAAGAAAGAAGGGGGTTAGGGAGGCAGGGAGAGGCAGGGAAGGAGGGTAATGGAAGAGCAAAAGGCAGGCAGGCCATGAATCAGGTAAACTGCTCTTTCAGTTCCCTTGAATTCTTGGTCAGGAAAATGTAAAATTACTCTAAAGAATTATCCAGTAGGTAGCAGATTTTAACAGTCATTCTTGCCAGGGGGCTCTCAGCTAGGGTTCTAAGCTATGGCCTGTGACTAAAGACATAATTGAGTGGACAGAGGACCTGTAGGGGTCATGAGGAAAATGAGGATATTTGAACTATCCCTGTCTGTCTTAAAGTGCACAGTCTAGAGGAACAGCCATGCCCTATGTCCTGTGTCCTGTGCTCCCCTCTCAGGGTATCGGTGGGCCAAGTGGCCGAGTCTCATGATTGCAGAATGGTCATGGAGCGTCAATATTCCTGGGCCATCGTGGGCTTCATAGCTCTCCTCTGCTGTCTTTACTAGGATGTGACCAGTGAGGACAGCTAGAACCCTACATTCTTCATCTACCCTCTGGTGTCTTTTAAAACAGTTCTAGGATCTGGTCCCCAGACCTTAGACTGGCTGCCAGTCCCTCTCATTGTCCCTCTCCCCGCACTCCCAGCTAGTCCTTACATCCTGTGGCTGCAGGGACCACCTTCCCCTCGTCCTTCCACAAGCTTAGGTTCGAATTTGCTCAACCCCTTTTGACTTTCTCTAACTCACTCTCTGCAGAGAATTCCCTCCACTTGTCAACTCTTCCTTTTACTTTGGTGATTTTGGCTGCTAATGTCACCTGTTTTTCTAGGAGTCAGGAGATAAGGAGATACAGCCTCAGGTGTCACTTCAGGGCACCTCAAGTAGAGTTTTCAACTCCAAGACCTTGGGGCCTGGGGCTGTCTGAATGGTTCGGCAGCGTGGGGATGAGCGACTGCTCCCGTGGTTAGTTGAAGGGCCAGGACAACTGCCCAGAGTTCCAAGGGGCACCCTGTGAGGGCGCGTCTGGACCAGGAGGGACTACTGGCACTCAAGGCCAGAGCTAAGACAGTCAGTGAGGCCCGCTCCAGCGTGGGCCCTTCCCGAGGCACTGGGGGTATCCTCTCAGTGTGTGCCCATGTTCACATGTTTTTTATTCAACGTCCAAAAGTAGCACGTTTGTATTTTTTTCTTGAGGAGAGGTCCCCAAATCACCAAAACTTTAGGTCTCACAAGCTGGACCTGCCCTGGTCAGGAGGGTTGATCCTAGGTTGTGAGCTGATTTAGCAGATTCGTCCCCATCCCTCCATCCCTCATCCCCCTTACTCCAGCTTCTATGTCCAGGCCATGAGTGCATTCCTAACACCTGCACCAGACGGACTCCTTGCTGTGTGCACATGGTCAGCGAGCACTAAGGATTTGTCTGGAGGAGGAATTCACATCACAGAAATAAAACACGACAGGTATACAAGTCCTTGGAAAAGGCCTTCAGACCAGGCAGGCAGAGGCAGGGAGGGGTCTGGACAGTGGGAGGCAGGTGGGACCAATGACCTTTCTCCATCTGATTTCATTCTGCTCTGCATCAGAGTGGGAGAATGGAAGTGTCCAGAAAGCCCACTTTGCTTTTTCAAAGTAATGAAATTCTATTTGGGCCTTCACAATTCTAAGGAGAGTAAATGGATCTTTGATGAAAGCTTATGTGCTGGAAAAGCAAAGTTCTTTAAACCTTGATCCCCTGACACCTACTCCTTCTCTCTTTCTCTCCTAATCTGCTTACCACAAAGAAATGATTTTTTTTAAATAAGGAAAAAAAAAGGCTGTATATACAACAAATACTTGTACATCAAAATATTTTAATTGTGGAAACATGGACTTGCAAGAAAAGAAAAGGAAAACCCAAGTAAATATTTAAAGGCTTAATTTAATGGTAATCCCTAGAAATGTTATTGTCTCATATTTTCTACTTGTGAAGATACAATTTATTTTCTTGATTGCCACAGTTGGGTTTAAATGTGTACTTACTGCACATTTAATTCTCTTGTCCAAGGCAATGTATGGGGTGAATAGTGTGCCCCCCAAATCCATGTGCACCTGGAACTTTCGGATGTGTCTTATTTGGAAATAGGTTTTCTGTAGATGTCAGTTAAGACAAGCCCATAGTGGACAAGGTGAGCCCCACATCCAGTGACTGGTGTCCTTGTAGGAAGGTCATGAGAAGACATGAACACACAGTGGAAAGACACGGCTCCCTGAAGCTGAACGGAGGCAGAGCGTAGTGTGGTGCAGCCACAAATCAAGGAATGCCGCACCCACCAGCATCCAGAAGAGGCAGGAAGGACCTTCCCTCAAAGCTTTCAGAGGGAGTGAGGCCCTGCCCACACTGTGACGTTGGACTTTGGGCCTCCAGACTGCGAGAGAACAAATGTCTGTTGTCTAAGCAGCTTGGCGTGTGGTCATTTGCTACATCAGGCCCAGTGAACTGACCTAACTTGCAAGGCCAGCCACACAACAGCTGGCTCCTTGGCAGAGAAGCACTGAGGATGGCCCTGCCGAGCTCACACATCTGTGCAAGTCCCACAAAGAACAGGTACTGTCTCTCTCTCTCTTTTTTTTTTTTACGAGTTTTATTTTAATTTTTTTATTTTTTTAAAACTTTTTAATTAATTTATCTTTGTTACAGATGTTTCTCCTTTTTTCCCCATTGACACCCTCCTCCCCATTCACCCCCCATCCCCAGCTTTGTTGTCCATGTCCATCAGTTATGCATACATGCATATAAGTTCTGTGGTTTATCTCCCCCCCCCCCCTTCTGAAGGTCTGAAGGTTGTCAGTCTGTACCCTACTTCCACATCTCTGGGTCTACCCTGTTCCCAGACTGTTATGTTTATTATATTCCACAAATAAGTGAGATCATGTGATATTTGTCTTTCTCTGATGGCTTGTTTCACTTAGGACAATATTCTCCAGGTCCCTCCATGTCATTTCAAAGGATAAGAGATTTTTTTTCTTACAGCTGCATAGTACTCCATTGTGTACATGTACCACAGCTTTTTTATCCATTCGTCTACTGATGGACACTTGGGCTGTTTCCAGATCTTAGCTATTGTAAATAGTGCTGCTATGAACATGGGGATACATATATTTTTTCTGATTGGTGTTTCAGGCTTCTTAGGGTATATTCCTAGAAGTGGTACTGTCTCTTTAACAGAGCCCAGGGAACAGGGCTACTGGGAGAATGGCTGACTAGTTAGGACACTCAGAATGGAACGTGCAGACTCAGAGCCATGGAGGAACTAATCTGGATTTGAGGTGCTCAGCTACAGGAGAGCAGAGAAGCCCAGCCAGGACCTGAGCACTCATGGGGCTCTCTCAGCCTTCTGTGCTGTGGGAAGTGATGCCTGGGTGTGGGCACAGGCCTCGGGCTCTTCACACCACAGCAGGCAGGCCTTTGCTACCCACCCCATCATGGCACTGCTGTGGAAATTCAATGAGACAAGACCCTAAAGGGTCAGAAGGATGTGGGCACGTGGCCCAGGAGGAGTCGCAGTGGTCATCGCAGATTCTACAGTCAAAGGACCCAGAGCGCTCGGGAGCTGAGCCCGACTGAAGGCCGGTGGGTTGTTGGCTGCCTACTATCACATTCATTTGCAAGTTCAATGGCCAGGCTCAGGGACTTGAGAAAAAGATTTCTGTAGACTAGCTGATTGGACTAAGTCTTTTTTCTTTTTCTTGTTAAGAACTAAGTCAGAAGGAGGATTGACATTGCATCTTTCTCTTTGCAGCTTCCCCCAGGGTTGTAATTTGCTTAATGTTTTTAGTCCTGACCTGAAATAGCCGGAGGGAGTGACTTAGTGGGCTAGGCCCCAACTTTGTACGTCAAGAGCGGGCTTCCTGGGACCGCAGGGTGGATCCTGCAGTTTCTTGTGGAGGAAAATCCGGGTCCAGAGTGTGGGGCTCGTGCAGAGGAGGCCCCTGCAGACAGCACCCCCAGTGGCACAGAGGCAGCTGGAGCAGCCCCCTAAGGCCCGGGAGCCAGGAGCACCCAGCTCTGAGCCAGGAAGCTGCAAAGGCACGCAAAGACTTTGCAGAATGTTCCGGAAGAGTCTGGAAATGCTCTGGGCACACATGTGAGCATTTTAAGGAGGCTTTATTTTGCCTGACATATTTGTAAGAAACCAGGTATCTAAAATATTAAATCTTAGCAACAAACATACACAGATTCTGCTTCCTTGGCAGCCTCCTTTGCCTGAACCACCATGGTAGACAGACGTCACGTGTCTTCTAGTTTAACTCTTCATCTTCTCGGGAGGCCAGAGGGTAAACGATCTTCGAAGGCCATGTTGTGACCATCACCAGTATCCTTCTATTACTCATGTTCAGAATCAGAAGCAATGACAATAGGCTAGTTAGGTTTTCTGCGAATTTTATTATACGTAGCTATTATACTTGAAGTTTCTTAATTAGATTCCTGGCTAAGCAAAAGTCACATAATGATGGTTTTCATTATGAAGGGCTCATTCAGTAGGACAAAATTAATATTTTTATCTCCTATTATAAATAAATATTATGCAGATCCCCTTTTTATAAGTACATTTTAAAAATTATTGTATTAAGGGTGTCAATGGGGAAAAACGGAGGGCATCTGTAATACTTTCAACAATTAAAAAATGATTGTATTAAACTTTCAAGTAATATTTCATTATTTTAAAATAAATGTATTCCCAGGATGAGAGGTACTGGATGGGAAAACTTTGATCAGAAGAAGAGTCTATTCTATTGGGAGGGGTGTAGATTTAGTTAGAAGGACAAGAGTGTATAAAATTAATGCATTTGGAAAAGTCAATAAATTATAAGTCATGAAGAACTTGTGGACAAACAGATAAAACAGGGACAGGAACCTGTGACCTGGAGGGTTATGAGTCCCAAGACTTGCTGCCTCATGCCACTCAGCTGGCAACCTGCCTCTTCTCCCTGCGATGCACACCATCACCGACAGATCAAAGGAAGAAGGCACAGAGCTGTGCTGGCTCCTCTGCACACAGGAGTGTCCTGCGAGCTCGTGTTCCGGATGCCTTAGCTCAGTCCTTCCTTACCGTGCGTGTAAATCCTTCTCCAATGACACATGATTACCCCACTTACCTGCTGGGAGGTCGAGCTCATGGGAAATCCCACTAACTTAACCATGATTCTCACAGCTTATGTACCGCGTCTCCTCCTCTACCGTGGGAAGTCAACCCAGCGGGGAGGTCTGACTTGCGACATAGTCCGCTACTCACACTGACTTTGGTCAAATTACCTAGTATTTCCAATCAATTTGCATATATTATTATTTTTTTTTTCTTTTGGCTAGATGAACAATCAGGGGCACAATGTGCTTTTGCTGATCTTGTCTTTATTTAAAGTTGTAATATTTTTATGCATCATGAAAGTTTTTGCAGTGATTTTAATTTTTTAAAAATATTGCACTAAAATATCAATTATCTTGATGACTGAGATTATTGGCCCCTTCTGAAACCTGAGTGAAGTGTGAAGAGCTAAAAGGAGAGCCATATGTTTGCATGGCTCAGGGCCGGTCAGGCCTGTGGCTGGTGCCAGGACACTGGCTGACTCATGGTGAGGTCACGGACATGCCAGGATGCATGTCTGCCGTGTCCTCCAACTTCTAGTTGGAGCTCACTGCCTGTGCAGCCATGTGTCATTCTATATGGTGGAGCATTTTTTAAAGCAGCATTTCCTAAACTTTTATTCAGACACTGAAGCAAGAATATTTTATATTAGTAGATGTCTCTGCAAAATGGGCATTAAATATGTTACACACACACACACACACTAACACTGGTATGGAGAAAGGGAAGACCCTGAAATGTCCAAAATAAGACATATTGAAACATATTTATCAACAAACACCTCACAAGAATACTAGGAAAAGGAGAACTTAAGTAATAGAAACATTGGGTTTTAAGGTGGCTGGCTTTATGGCATCTTTTTGTACTTCTAGCCCATTAATTTTCTGTCTCTGTGATTATACTGCTAGAACAAAGACCAGAGTTAAATGATCAATAGTGAACTATATATTTGCTTAGTTTTTTATTTACAAATTTATTACTGTGGCGAATTACCTGATAATACAACAGACTGAAAAAATTAATACACGAAGCATAACTGAATCCTTCATTTGTTTCTGGAATGTTGGGAAGACATTTGTTAATTGGGGAGAATGTGGCCTAATGCAAGTAGGGGGCAGATAGAACCAGAGGGTACTCCCTTCCTTGGGTCAGGTTCACATTAACAGAGAATAGCCAGCATCATAGTTTTTCAAGTAATAAAAAAGCTTACTATTAAAGAAAAATGTGTTTGCTCCAAGCTGATCAACTAGCTAAGATATAATTTCACTGTTGAAGGCATAAAGCCCTGGATGTTGAGGCTTTCTGTGAATTAGGATCATTTAATGACTTTAGGAAACCCAACAAATGATAGTTATCCTCTTTTCTTAACTTTAGTTTTCTCATCTGTAAAGTTATGAGTTGGTACTACATGTTTTCTAAGCTCTCACTCTTAGTACAAAAAATCCACAATTTAATATGTTTAACAGACAAAAGACAGTTAAAAAATTTTCTCTACAAAATAATTTTAAAATGTATTTTTTATGATGTTTGTAGACCATAATTTGAACTACACTTACATTTTCAGGAAATATTCCTGCACAAAGAGAGTTGCATTTGAACTCTGTTCCTTATGATCCCAAGCCACACTGCTCTGATGGCTGGTTTTTCAGAACTAAAGGAGATCACCCCCTCAGGAACCCTTGAAGTCGTCTCCAAGAGCCTTCTCATCTCATCTGGGAGTGACCAAATGTTTGATGAGATCCTTACAAAACTAAGTCAGGGTTTTGTTGTTTTCCAACCAGATCTGACAAAATGCTTGTTCAGTAAGTTTATTGTTCTTTTTAAAAATTATTTTGGTTAAGCCAGACAGAGAAAAACAAATACCATCTAATTTCATTGATATGTGGAATCTAATGAACAAAATCCATAAACAAAATTGAAATAGACTCATAGGCACAGAGAACAGACTGACAGCTATCAGAGTTCCGGAAAAGGGTTGAGAAGCTAGGTGAAAAAAGTGAAGGGATTGAGAAGTACAGATTGGTACAGAATAGTCACAGAAATGTATATTATCGTATAGGGAATTTACTCAATAAACTTGTGATAACTATATATGATGCTAGGTGGGTACTTGGAGCAGTGGGGGAACCACTGTGTAAAGTACATGATTTTTTAACCATTTTGTGGTATATCTGAAACCAACACAAGATAGTATTAAATGTAAATTTTATTGAAAATAAAAAAATTTAAGAAATGAAATAATATAAAAATTACTTTGGTGTTTTGGCCTGACTTTGGACAATTTAGTATAACTACTTAGTAATTTTTATTTTCTCTCCTGGAAAATTACATGAAAATTTTTTGTGGATAAAAAGAAAGCAAATAAAGTAAAACTAAAGTCTTCTTAAACATGTTTGAACCAATCAGACATATTAACTGATATTTTTAATGTTTCCGAGAATTATTTGTTAAGCTGAGGACTGGAACTAGGGTGAGGTGAGTAAGGCAGTAATCTTGGGTGAAAAATTTAAAGGGGACCAAACAGAGTAGTCAAGATAAAGAATATCATAATGCAGTATTTTAAAAATTAAAATTAATACAAAAAATTATAATGAACAAAAGATCTCCACTTCAAATAAAATTCAGGGTGAGTAGCGCCACATTATGACTCTAATCCTAGCCAGCAGTGAAAAATTCTGCAAGTTGATTGAAAACACTAGATAATATGACTAAAGTCAAAGTGAGGGGTGGACTATATCCCGTCAGACCTGCCCAGTGAGGTTGATTTTCCCTTCAGAGGAAGAAGCAAAGAACACAGAGGCGATATAATTGAGCAATAAAATGACAAAGTATAATATTAAAATTAGTGTGTCTTCTGGTGAGCTGGACCTTCCAGCATTCAGACAAGGTGACCATGCCTTGTTGGAGAAGGTTTTGCACTTACGTTCCATGCAGAACCTGGTGCTATCCTGTAAAAACAGAAGTAAGTCCTAATTCTCTTGCTCTCCTGCTCTCCAGACTTGAGGTCTCCATCCTTGGCCATGACTGTGAAACTGCTTATCATTTTGTGCTTTTGTGGGAACCATATACAAGAACATTAAGAAAGAAAACAGAAGAGAATGGGAAGGAAAAAATGGAGAAAAGTCAGGCAGGGGAAGATCTTACCAACTACTTTAAAACCACTAGCTTCTAAAAGATCCAAACTTAAAGCTACTGAGGAAGAGCCAGAACACAACCCTCCAGGGAGCAATGTCTTTCCCTTGAGCTTGAAGTTCTAGAAACAAATAGTAAGTGAAAATTGACAACCTATATCATTGTTGTTGTTGTTTTGTTTTGTTTTTACTCCAGAAAGGGGCTACTAAACCCATTCTTGATAGTTTTTTCTCAAGATAACAATACAGTGAGTTCACTTTAGTAGTATTTCTAATATTCACTGTCCTTATGGAGAACACTCCTGAAAGACATCCCTAAACTTGAATCCTCAAGAGGATTCTCACACAAACAACTGGATGATATAGACTGCAGCCAAGATTTTATAACCTTGTTTGAAAATAGACTCACAGTCAATTAAAAATATTTACTCAAAAATTATGTAGAAAACATGTGACCAAAGGAAGCACAACACAGGGGATGTTAGAATAGTTAAATGGAGGAGAATAAACAATGATCAATTCTGCAAACTAGCCTGAGACTAGGCTTTTCTTCCCCCTTCTCCTTATAAGGAAAGAGCTGAAGAGTTATAAAATTTTGCCACAAAATTCCAGGACAAGCAGACAGTTCTTAACAGTATATAAGCGAGAGATAAAAATTTGATTCATGAAACTTCATCCTGGTAATACTTTTACTGTTTCTCAGGGAATAATGTTTAAATTATGAAAGTTAAATGTGTGTGTGTGTGTGTGTGTGTGTGTGTGTGTGTGTGTATCTGGTCTTAACAATACTAGGTCCATGAGTGGTTTCATTTCTACTGCTTTTAGAAAACTAAAAAAAAAAAGAGAGTGAAAAGATCATTTTAATTTACTACTTTGTCACACACAAAGTTCACAAAGTCTTTTTAATGTTGTTATATACCATTTTCTTGACCTCTTTTAGTGAAACAGATGTTTCAATCTCTTTATACTTACAGAAACATCACTCCATTCCATTGAGTAATTCAGTACTTACTAAAGGCATCATCTAGTGCTTGGTTGGATGCTAGGCATCCTGTTCACTCCAGATCATTGCAGTAATCCAAGTGGAGAGGAACCATGACAATAAAGAGGAGGCTTTGTACTAGTGTCTGCAAGTCTAACTTAATTAAAAGGTCATGTTGCTTGCAAAAAAGAAGTCAGTGCAATGACACAGAAAAATGTATCCATATGGCCTAATATGGAGCCATGTTTACATGAAAAGTTAGGCAAGTGGGAGGTGCTTCACAATGAGGTGAGAACATGACCATAGCAGCATACTAACAGAGTTCAGGGTACATAATGACTGGACAATTAGACAAGTTCCAGGTTGTGAAGGGCAATAAATGAAGAATAAATGCTGAGAAGCCGGATCTTTATCCTGCAGGAAACAAGAAGTTTAAATAAAAGGATGGTCATTATTAGATTTTGATATGGAAATATAACTCTGGAGGCAGACTAGATTACAGAGTCCAAGAGGATAGGGAAAAGGTATTCTAACAATCTGGTTAACATGATGAAACTGTGACCCAAGGCTGTGGCCATGAAAAGAAAACAGAGGGGAAAGATTAGGAAACTGTTGAGATAAAGTTCAAAACTTTGTGATGAATCTCATATGGACTTTGAAGGAGATTGCAAAATAGAGATGTCTGGAGGATATCTTTAAAAGAAAAGATATTATTGTACATCTAGAAAAAAAGAAACTAATCAAAATTACTAGAATGTGTATGCTACATTTTGGTAAAGTGGCTGGACACAAGCTAAATATACAAAGTCATAGTTTTCTTCTACACTTTCAATTAATTGGTTAGACATGAATATGGAAACAAATTATTTCATTTTTCTAAACTAAAAAGAACTATAAAATACTTAGAAAAAAGCTTAATAAAAAAAGGTAAAAGATCCATACTATAAATCCTATATAATAACTTAAAACAGGTTAGGCAGACATTTATTTTATTAAAAAATTTTTTTTTTCTTTATTGATTTTAGAGAGAGAGGAAGGGAGACGGAGAGAGAGATCGAAACATCAATGAGAGAGAACATCAATTGGCCACCCCCTGCATGCCCTCCACTGGGGATCAGACCCACAACCTGGGCATGTGCCCTGACCAGGAATCGAACCAGCAACCTCTTGATGCATGGGTCGATGCTCAACCACTGAGCCATACTGGCTGGGCAGGCAGACATTTAAGTACAAATATTATTCCCTTGGGTAGGAAAATGTAAATCAAAAACAAATTAATTCTTCCCAAATAATATACACATATGATGCAATTTTAATCAAAAGAAAACTTTATTTTTAACTGAGTAAAATGGCTTGAAAGGTCAGGTATGAGGCAGAGACAGTCCTGATCACCAAAATTCCTCATGCTCACCTATATATTGCAATCTTCTCTATTAGGTTAAAACCATATGACAGGTCTGGCCATGTGACTGTACTTGAGAATGAGTATGGTTTTTCTTTTTTTTTTTGCAAAGACAAATTTAGAACCTGTACTTTGAAATGATGGTGCTACAAGTTTGAGGACCTGGATTCTGGCTCATCAGTTGGAGGAGAGCTACACTAACCCACCCCCATGTGGAAATTTGCAAAGACAGGAGACACACCTGTTTTGGGTTAAGCACTAAAATTTCAAGGTTAATTGTTTCTCCTTTGGCTCACTTAATCTGACTGAAGCAACACAGGACAGTAAATGTCTTTGAATACATGATAGAATTTTAAATATCAGAATAGTAATCAGGCACTTGCCTTAACCAATTACAAATGGACACAAGACCATTAACATAAAAAAAAAGTGTTATATTGGCATGACAGAACATAATAGTAAGTCTATATGGAAATTAAGGGTATAAAAAATCTATGACAAAAGAGGTATTTTAATTCAGGAGAGTGATAGAGGGCTACTTAATAAATGATGTTGGCATAATGAGAAAACAAAACTAAATCCCCATTTATACTATATACAAAATTGAATATTTCAAAAATCTTTAAAAATATATGAAAAATTTAAAACCCTTTGGGATGTATTTGTGTTATTGAAAAAACAAAGAACCATAAATAAAAGGCTACATTAAAAATGGTGACAGAGCCCTGGCCGGTTTGGCTCAGCGGTTAGAGCGTCGGCCTGCGGTTCAGAGAGACCAGGGTGCGGTTCTCGCTAAGGGCGTGTACCTCGGTTGCAGTTTGTCCCTGGCCCCTGGTTGGGTCGTGAGGGAGGCAGCCACTTGAGGGAGGCAGCCACTTGAGGGAGGCAGCCACTCGATGTGTCCCTTTCACATTGGTGTTTCTCTCTCTCTCTCTCTTCCTCTCTCTCCCTCCCACTCTATCTGAACAAAAAATGGAAAAATGCCCTCCAGTGAGGATAAAAAAACAACAAAAACAAAAAAAAAACAACAAAAAATGGTGACATATAACATAAATATTCAAAGAAAAACAATAGTGGAAAAATACAACACATACAAAAACAAACAAAAAAACAATGGGTCAATATCACCAAGATTCTGCAAATTGATAAGAAATAAAACAAACATATAAGATTTAATGCAGAGTCCATTTATAGAAAAGGCAATCCAAAAGAACAGTAGACATAGGAAAAGATGTTGAACCTCATTTTTAGAGGAATGCAAATTAAGGTAATGGTGAGACAAAAATTTTACCCCAGCTCTGGCCGATGTGGCTCAGTTGGTTGGGACATCATCTCATGCACCAAAAGGGTGCAGGTTCTATTCCCGGTCTAGGTTGTGGGTTGGATACACGGACAGGGCACTTGCAGGAAAGCTGCTGATTGATGTTTCTCTCTCACATCGATGCCTCTCTCTCTCTTTCTCTTTCTTTCTCTATTTTCCCTCTCTCTAAAATCAATAAGCATTTTCCTTGGGTGGAGATTAAAAATATTTAAACCCACAAATATAGTAAAATTTTAAAAGTGTAATAATAATCAATATAAATGAGAGTGCTTGGAAGTAACAATTTTCATAAATTACTGGCAGGAATTTAAATTGTTGCGGCCTTTTGGAGACTCATTTATTTTATTTTATTTTATTTTTTAAATTTTTTTATTTATTTATTGATTTTTAGAGAGAGAGGAAAGGAGAGGGAGAGAGAGATAGAAACATCGATGAGAGAGAACATCGACTGGCCGCCTCCTGCATGCCCCCCACTGGGGATCGGGCCCACAACGTGGGCATGTGCCCTGACCGGGAATCGAACCGGTGACCTCTGGGTGCATGGGTCGACGCTCAACCACTGAGCCACACCAGCTGGGCTGGAGACTCATTTATTAAAGGTCTGTCTACCCTTTCTTTCAACAGTCTTTCATTTGGAAACATAAAATAGAGAAATATAAAAATCAGTAATATATAAGGTTATCTGAATATTGTGTTGTATATGGTGGCAAAAAATCATAATCAATAGAAATATCCATTAATATTCACCAAGGAGTGAATAAATTGCATTTACTTATATTATACAGCTTAACAGCATTGGCTGGGAGGAATGTTCATGATGCAGCATTGAGAAAACTCAATTCTAGCATAATGTCTTTGGCATAATCTTTTTTCTGTAAAAGCTAAGTGGCAACAAAATAACCCTCTCTCTGTGTACTGTTGAGTTTATATAAACTGTTGGCCACACCAAGGTAAGGACACAGTATTAACAGAGTTAATGGGTTAACCTCCAAAACAGATTCGTGGGTAGAAGATAAGAAAATATATTTACCTTTTAATGACCACTCTGTACTTTTTATTTTTCATTAGCAATAATTAGTATATATTATTTTTAAATTAATAAACAATATTTGACAAGAAAAAACATTGAAGATATGAAAACTCTATCAGGTGTAAAGGGTAGAATGCTCAGGGACAATGAATATGGTCCCTTTGTCTGTCATCTTTAGAAACCTTCAGAGAGGAGACCTAAAAAAATGGACAAGTCATTGCTCCATTTGCTAGCTCCATTGCTAGGAAACATGTGTCCTAGTTGAAGCAGAAGGAACACACTCAAGGTAAATGCCACCAGAAGGATGCATCTATTGACAATATTGATATTCCACTTGGTGTTGGACCACATCTCTAGGTTGGCTATGGGACTCTATTAGTAAATGGAGACAAGATTACTGGTCTCAAGATTCTGTAATGTCGGTTTATGTGTACTGATGTTTTAACCAATGATTTCTTGGCAAAATTGATCAAATATATATTCACCATTAAAAGGAGACAACCTTAAAATTACATTAAAGATTCTCGCAGAAACTTTGTACTCACAATAAATAGGAATAACTGAGTATTTTATGTAATTAAGTAAAATAAAATTATATCATTAAGTTAAAGTCTGAAATATTAGCCATTATGACTATATTTTGGTTCCTGTGGTTCTTTTTTGGTATACTTAATACTTGTATCACCTGAGGGACTTCTGGTGAGGCAGCCCGCTATCACAGAAAGGATTTAGAGAATTCTGTAATTCTGGCTTCACCCTGGTTAAATGTTCACCATTCTAAGCCCCAGTTTCCTCATCTATAAAAACCTTTGGACTATATATCTGTTAGAAATAATAGTTCCAAAATTCCCAATAAAGATTAGGTGCTCAGTTTGCAGTAGTTTTCTTTTTGTAGAAGTTATTTTCTTGATAATTATATATTTTTGGGGAAGCACAAATTAGATGAATGAAAATTATTTTATATTGTTTTAGCCTTCAAAATAAATAAAGAAAAAGTGCTTCCTCCCCCCGTTTTAATTAGATTATTAGTTATAATTTATCTATATTAACACATTTGAAATTATCGAGTTATTGCCATATCATTTTGTTTTAATACTAATAATGATGATGGTGATGATATTAATAATAATTTTGATGTGATAAAAGAATTTTAGCTATCTGATGGATATAACATACTATTGTTATCTATTAAACTTAATCACACCATGAATAGAGTCTTTTCCTATTAGAAATTATCACAACATTTAATAATAAGGTGATAAAAGTTTGACTCTGAAGGAGGAAAAACAAAAATGTTTTTGAAAGGCAGTGATCTGAAGAAAAATCTGGGGTTGAAGACAGACCCTACTTGTTCTTTACAAACCCTATGCAAACATTAAAGCAAGGAGTCACTGTGCATTGGTGTCTAGTGAAATGATTTTGGAGACTATTTGTAGGAAATTTTAACATGCTATAAAATTAGAAACCATTTTTACTATTTTACTAAAAAATTTTAAAGTCTAAATATGTGAATAAAATCAGAATATGTTTGTGGTAATGCTGCTACTTATCTAACATTGTCAGATTTCGGCAATATGCCAAGATCAGATTGACTTATTTTGTCAAATAGAACAGCTACACTTTGGAAATATTCACACACATATCAAGTGTCATCTCACACACGAGGTGAGTGAGTGTTAGACAGAGTGCTAATGAGCTTAGTTAGAACCGCGCCTGTCTGAGCCATGACCCCCGGCACCCGTGAAAGGGATAAAGGCACAAAACAAAGGGCTACAAAGCAGAGCTTAATAGCAGCTCAGTTTAAAAGGAACATAGTAAAATCATATCTCAGGCTTTGCTTTATTTTCACTGAGTTCCAGGCGTGCTATGGATTAGCACGCTCCTTTGTTTCTGCTTGAAGTTTTCCTAAGCATTGGAAGGTCAGGAAGCTAAGACGCTTGTATATCCCAAACATGTTCTTGAGCTGACATCTGCAGGTAGCACTTCCCCAGGTGTGTTCCAGAAAACTTGATCCCGGGAAGGTAATTCTTCCCACAAAAAAATAATTGAATGTCAACAATGTTTGTGAAATTCTAGGTTAAAGACATATACGCAAGTCTTTCATTGGGTTTGGGTTTTGTTCCTTTTATTATTTACTTCTGTAATGCTTTTCATAATTATTATCATTGTTTTGAATCTCCCTGACATGAGTTGGGTGTCAGGTAGAGCAGATAGATTTTGAAGTAGTTCCTGAAATTCCTAAATCATTAAAGACTTAAAAAAACAACATTTCACAAAACTGGAGAACCTTTCATGCAGGGAATCAAGGCATTGTTGCTTAATTCACATCCTGGAAGAGAAAGTCACAAGGGTAAAATGTCACCCATTTGTCTTTGCCAATTTAGAATTTGTTACAAATTCAGACCTGACCAAGGATCATGTTTTTCGGTGCCTTATCCATGGAGAAAGGGTTTGGTAAGCAAATTAATGAAGTAAACCAGAGTTTTCCATACTGCGTTCTGAGATATTAATAGGTATTCCATGAAAAAGGATTTTATGGGTAAGTTTAGGAAGTTGCACATGAAGTCCATCTTGGGAGACCAACAATGCTTATTAGCACACCAAAGTCCCCTGCAGCACCCCTGGGACCAGTCTGACTTGGTTCACTCCAGGGCTCCTCATGAAAACTAACAATGTAACCATCCCTGGACTCCATTTTCCTTCTTTCCAGAAAAATGATCTGTTGTAATTTGGGAAGTGCTACAATAAACAAAGCTGAGTGTTGTCTCCATTACAATCATGAGGACTTTTTTGAGCCATAGCAGGATACAGAGAAAGGAAGAAAAGGGTAGAGGAAGAGAAGAAGTGAGGGAGGGAGGTGGGGAGAGATGAGAAATCTGCCTTCTTGTTCCTATTCTTTGATCTCAGGGAATTTGTATTGCTTTATCTTTCAAGGTGAAGGTGAACGTTTCCTATAGTCCACTGTGGAGACTCTCAGCCCTCCTCTGCTCCCCTGCTCTGCCGTCCCCTGCACTTCCAGACCTAAACCTATAATCACAAGGCTGAACTAAATACAATCCCACAGCAGTTTCAAGCGTGAATCACTTGCTTATATGTTTAAACATTAACCAAGTACCATTCTGATCTTTGTATCAAAAGAAATTTTTTCTACCTGGAAGAGTTTCCTCAGCCTATTGTATCCATTTAAGAGAAAAGATGGTTTGGAGGAGGCTGGTTTATGACTCAGAGTTTTGCTTGTTCTGATTTGTCTCTGTGGGTGCCATTAGCCCACCTTTGTCAAGCAGGTCGCCTTCCATGATAATGTTTTGGGTCTGAGTTCAGAATGTCTGAAGAGTATGAAAAACAAGAGTGTGCAGTAATTTAAGTCCAGGTTTTCCATAATATGTTAATAAAGAAACAACTGTGGAATTTGGTTAAGTCCTTACAAATATACACAAACTCTTGCTCTGTAGTGGAAGATTAACTTTCTCAAAGTAGTGATTTTTTTTGGTGTGTGTGGAAGATTTTATTTTCACAAATACTCAGGCAGAAAAATAATCTATCAAACACAACGGATAACCAAGGTAACATGGGAGTTCAGAAAAAACAAACAAACAAAAACAAAACCTCTAGTAAATAAACTTATAGACATGGAAGGCTATGAATTGAATGTCAAAGAATTCAAGATCGCAGATCTAAAAGAACTCAATGAGATACAAGAAAACCCAGAAAGGCAATTCAACAAGCTCAGGAATAAAATCAATGAACATAGGGAGTCCTTCACCAAAGAGATTGAAACTATAAAAAAGAACCAAACAGAAATTTTGGAGCTAAAGAACTCAGTAAATGAGATGAAGAATGAACTAGAGAGCTTAGGAAATAGAGCTGACCAGATGGAGGAAAGAATTAGTGATACTGAAGATAGAAATCTAGAAATGACATAAGTGGAAGAAAAGAGAGAATCAAGACTATATATATATAAATACTCTATGAGAACTACATTACAAACAATATGTAAGAATAATGGGTATGCCAGAAAAAGAAGAATGGGAAAAGGAACAGAGAGCTTATTCAAACAAATAGTTGGTCAGAACTTCCCAAACCTATGGAAAGAGCTGCACACTAGAATTTTAGAAGCTAACAGAACACCTAATTACCTCCATCCTAAAAGGCCTTCTCCAAGGCACATTATATTAAAACTGTCAAAAATTAAAGACAACGATAGAATTCTCAAGGCAACCAGGGAAGTGTATTTGATTTCCAGAGTTTCACTTAGATGCCCAAGGAAAATTTTAGCCATCATGGCTGTTTTCATCTCCCAATAAAAAGACTGGCAACTGATGGCCCTTTATGCAAGTAATTCAGCCATGCTTCTGGCAAGCAGAAAGCATTGCATCGGTGACCAGTTTGCTTTGAAAATAGCCTATTATACTTTATGAATATACACACATCTAGCAGCTGTAGCTCTCAAAATCATGACTAGTATAAAACCTATCACCCCAACCTGCTCACCAGCCTCTTTACAGTTTTAACTGATTAACATCAACCTGTTTATTGCCTTGCCATTCGCTTAATAATTCAGTCTGTGCTGTGGCCACGGATAAAGTGATCTTCATCGTAGGGATCAAAGAATTAATCAAGTGAAACAGTAAAGAATGATTTCAGAAATCTTTTGAGAGAGATAAATAACTCAAAGTGATGAATTATTGAATCTTTAGGGTATATTTATTTATCAAGCAGTCAAAATTTACCATTTTAAAGCTCATTCCATTTTTCTTTCATATTAGCTGGTTGTCTTCGAGGTGACATATAACCACCAAAACTGAATATGCAATCAACTTGTGAATTAATACGAGGAAACTTGATAAATCTATTCTATTATGTTTAAAAACAAACCTTCATAGTGTTAAATCTGAGAAAGCTCAAATGGTCTGTAATGAACAGGAAAATTCTGGTTCCAACCTGACCTAAAGTATTCTAAATAGCTTTGGGATTTAATCACACACCCTTAGAGGAAACATTTAGACTCTGAGACTTCAAACTCCCACACAAAGGAAGGCAACTTTTCCCCAACATTCCTAAGAGATGTTCTTCCAACTGCTTACTGAACGTTGTGTTGCTAAAGCTTGATTGAGCAGACCATCGCTCACATGGAGCCCATGCCTTGTTCACTGCACTTGATCCACTAGGGGGTCCAGCTCAGGTCTCCTAAGTTACCAAGAATATCCTCTAAGGTCTCCTTCATAGGAAAAAACTTTCAAATACTTTAATGCTCAGCCAAGTATTTATTCTACTTCCTGGTTCAAATATCTCTAGCCTTCGATTACAATTCTTACGCTCTTGTCCAAGATCCTTGCCATCTGCCAGGTTCCCCCTGGATATTCTCCTCTTCAGGCTTGTTTTCCATATGTGGCTTCCCAAACTGAACACACTGCTCCAGGTATGAAAAGACCAGTGTACAGCATAAAAGAAACACAGTCAAGAACTCATAAAATGTCTCTCATTGGTCTTTTTCTGGATTTTACCTTGAAGCACAGTCCCACCTGGGGAGTTAAGATAACTCCCGCTGCAAGGAGAAGACAGCAGCAGTGGTGACATGTGTGCTGGCCACACAGTGTCAACCACAGGCTCACGCTCCCCGGGAGCAAAGGGAAACCAAACCGAAGTCGAGACCTCTCTTTCCTGGTCCCCTCGAGACCTGTGTTCTTTAACCCAGTCGTTAATCCCCAACCTGATAATGAAGACCCACAAAGAATGTTTTATGCCACCATAGCACATTTTTACATGCAAACAGAATCTCTGCTGATGAGTCAAGACAAGCACTGTTTGCCTCAAAATGCAAAACAAGAAGCTGCAAAACAGCAAACTCCCTATCTGACTGTCTAGTTAGATATCACATTCATTAATGAGTGACGATGATGAAGCCAGCACTCATGAATATGGAAATAATGAGTATGTCAGGACATGGGGAGGCATTTATTTTCCATCAGGTTCAATTCTTCTGTCTACTATTTCCAGTGTCATTCTTTGATGAAAGAAGGAATACTGTTGAGTAATGGGCTGACTGTCTGTGAGATCTTCCCACACAAATTTCTGAAATTATATCTCCTCACTGATCATTGTTACTGAACGATTCCAAGAGAACATCATCAGGAAATTTTGAGTGATCATACCTCTTCAAAAAAGTATTCTTCATCTAAATGAATCTTTAGAGCAAGACAGAGTTCTAACTTTGGTAACACTTTGTTGACAGATTGTTCTTGATTTGTTGACACCCAACTCCCAGACATGTGAAAATAGACATTTCATTTTTTATTTCATGGAACAAAATGGATTGGGATAAATGCCCACATTCCTTCCTCCAAATTGCAAATTATTTGAGTTTCTATGAAACAAAAGTGTTTGTTTACCTAACAAACAACTAAAACCCTTGGTTTTTTGTAGGATGTGTAGAGTCAGCGAGATACTAAGTCATGAACGGTTCCATGCTGCCCCTCACGGAGCCCTTTCCTTTCCAGGAGTGTGGCTCCATCCAGCCATCTTCAGGAAACTCATTTCGGGGGGGGGGGGGCTTAGCTTCCATGAAAATGCAGCTAAAGCTTGATTCATGTGGAGGCGTTAAGATAATAATGTTGTAAAAAAAAAATGCTTATTAAGTGAACAGTACATAACATTTCTCATCAAAGATGAATTTTTCTGCCTAAGACCTTGATCCTTGAATGAAATGTCACTTGGAGTGAAGGAATTCTAACAGAAGAAAGAATTTGAAACCAATGAGTGAAATATTTAGAAATCACATTCTTTTCTTACTAAGAAAGAACAAGATTACTAGTTGTGTTTATAGATATGAAAAATATATATCCAAATATTTTGTTATAAATTTGAAGCTCAAACTTAACAACTATTGTCCTGCCTCCCTCTTCGTTTCTGAAAGCACATTTATGTGAAAGTCCCATGTGTAGCATACTACTTCGGACAAAAGGTTGCCATTGCTCCAGTCGCTATAAGACAGATGTTATGGCTCAGTGAACACACCATGGTGTGCGTATGGGGCCACATTCTCACATGAAAAAACAGGCCCATGCACATACGCGTGCGCACACACTTACCAGCCCTGCCTTTTACTCCAGTCTATGTAGACCCTTCTGCTTCCAGTGCTTACAGCCCCTCAATTGGCCAGGCAAGCGGAACCCCCATCCACTCCCCAATCAAACAACAACTCCCCCATCTGACTAGGAGAGGCCAGGGGCCTTCCCTACTTACACTTGTCTGTCAGCCGGGTTGACAGCATGGGTGGGGGCCTCCCCCACCTTTCCCTGCCATCAGCTCTGCTGACAGGTGCAAGCAGGCAAGAGATTCCCCCCTCCACCCCATTCATGCCCATCAGCACATCTGATGGACACAGGCGGGTAGGAGAGTCCCTGGAGCCCCTGCGCGGAGAGGGCAGGCGCGTTTACACCCTGGGTGGGGCCGGGGCTGCACGCACTCACAGTCTCAGTTGACGGGTTGGGGCAGACATGGGTTCCCAGCTGTTCCAGTGTCTGACAGGGAGTCAGTGTTCACCCACAGCGATTCAGTCACGCCTCTGGCTGCCCATGGATCCTGTCTGGGTCATCTTGGATGGGGATTTAGACAGGCACATGAAAGCCTGTGGGGAGCAGAGGGCAGAGAAAGCAGAGAGCTAGCTGGAAGGGAAGAGAGAACGGTCCTGGTGGGCTACTGGAAAGGTCACAGGAGAGCCTCCAAGGAGAGGAAATGGAGCCAACATATTTCAGTCCAATTGATCACTGACCAAAACTTTGTAAAAGAAAGTCCTCACTGGACATCGATGAACACAATGGATTTTCTTATATATTTTTTGTCAAATAGACTTAGCAAAGACATCTTAGAGAATAAAATGTACCATAAGGGATTAAATACATGGTGGGGTTACCCTCAATTGTTCAAGAAAGTATTTATTGAACATATACTATGTGCCTGACCCATGAATAACACATCTTCTCTCTGTCGCTGAGCTCACACATGCCCACAGACACTGCAGACCCTCTCACGCCGACCCTGAATGGAGCAGCCAGGCAGTGCCACCGTGGGCCACCAGAGTTCTCCTTCAGGCCCGAGTGTGGGCCTCTTTGATGATCTGTGTTTACACTGTAATAACACCATATGGAAATTTAATAGAATCATTCATAATTTATGACATTAAACAAGAAATGTCATTATTTTATTAGTCTTTAAAACTAGTGTGGTTACTTGTACTAGTGTAGGTCACAAGCACAGTTCTGACCACAGTCAAAGACTGAAAATACTCCCAAATACCAAGTTCCCCCCCAAAAAAGCCACCAAAGAAACAAATCAAACAAAAATGAATGTTTTCGTGGGATAAAGAATCCATTTACTTTCATAAGCTTTCTCTCAGGGTCTTGCTTCAAGGCTCCCAGTTTAACCTCAGATTTCAGTGAAACAGACCAGAGACTTTCAGCACAAGGGCAGAGTAAAAAAATGTTCTCAGCACACACACAAGTGCCTTTGGCTATAAACCAACAGGAAAACGATGGCTTTCACAACCACACATGGAGTCTGTAACTCTCAGGCAGGATGTGAAACAGCTACAACCAAAGGGGTGTTTCAGCCTTCTGCATTCAGCTCGAAAACACTGTCAACTTTAGTTCAATTTTGACGTGCAGTAATGTCACCTTCACCATGTCCAGCTGCTCTGGATCTTTCCTTCCGTGAGTTTAGAGCATTCTAGACATTCACAAAGCTCACTGCTCAGGGGAGGGCGGCATCCTTCTGCTCTCTGCTCAGATTCCAGTCAAGGTCTTTGCTAGGCATTCTGGAGACGTCTATCAGCCATGGGCCTCTCGCTGGCCATGCTGAGACCTCCAGACAGAGTGTGCCCACATGCCCCTTTGCACAGGGCATCTACATTCTCCTTGTGGATGTGGACAAGACGGAATAGGTCTTTAGGGATGTTGAAGGCACAGTGAACACTAATTCTACACAACAGCAACTCATCCCAGAGTCCATCATTTCTTAATTTAAATAATAAAGATTCCTTTCTTGGGAGCTGTCTGCATAGAATGTACGCTTGCTAGTGAGCTTTTCTGAAGAAATAAGCATAGCTTTGATTTCGATGGGCGCTCAGCAGAAGTTGATGCCATTTTCAAAGTCTACAGCCACTTGGATTGAGAAGAGAATCCATGAGTGGTGACATGTAGCTCTTAGACTATTCTGCCCCAAAATCTATCAGTCAAGCATGAAGAGGGTTGAAAACTATGGACCCTCCATATACATATGGGCATGAACAAGAAGCCAGATTCTTATATTTTCTTCTTTTCTTTTATTATTGACTGAGATAAGAGAGGGATGCACTAAGTGGAAGCAGGGAGAGCTTTTTCAGGCCTCGGACAAGGCTGTCCCTCACACAGCCAAGGCACACTTTGCCTGACAAGCTGTACCCTAGAATCTACGTGTTCCTCTTTAAAGAATAAATAACACTTTAAGAGTTGAAATAGTAAGCCACTTATTACCAGGTGTTATTTGCACCTTTGGTCTAATGTATTTTATCCACCTTATTTCATCACATTGTGGCTCATGGAGCTAGACAAGAGCTTTAGAAAACCATCTCTTTGAGGAGAAAAAGCACATTTCTACCCTGACATTTGAGATGAGGAAATGAGACTCAGAAAGAGAAGATTTCTGCAGAAATTTACACAGCTAGTAAAGGGTAATGGGGGGAAATCCAGGTCTCCTGCCTCCTGGGCATTTGACAGATGAAATGTGGACAAGGAAATCAAGAGGCCATCCTGGGGGGCACCCCATGGTCAGAGATGGGGCTGGGGTGATAATCAGGTATCTTTTACTCAACAGTTTATGGTTCTGAGTTACAGAACAGTATATAGACTCTTCTAGAAAAAGAAATAGGAGAGAGAGATTTTACAGGGTGTACTTATTCCTGAAAGTTAACACGACTAAATGTTTCAACTCCTATGGCTGGATTTCTTAGATTTCTATTTAGGGTTGACAACTGTAAGCTTTTAAGTACGCAGAATGAATTCTAGACTTCTCAGGAGCAGCAATACCTAAAACTTTTATTTTTAAAATCATAATAAAACATGATTCCATCTGGTAAGACTGCTTTGGAAATGTGGAACATTTCTGAATTGCATTTAAACTGTCATTGATCTTCAAATAACACAATCTATAAATATCCTTCTGCTTTTGTTGTGAGTCTAAGGTTTCAGTCCATGCTCCTCGTGGACTGCTGAAATTTTCAATTTACATCAAAATAGGCTGATATCCATGGAGCTGGCTGTCTTGCTCACTTCAAAGCTCTGGTCCAAGTCAACCTTGGCTGGGTTAAATCTTTCATACTCTATTTAATGGTGGACTTTTGTGAGAAAATAAAGGAAGCTTAGAGTCATATGGTTTAAACATCTCTAAATGAAAATTGTAAGTAGACTCACAGTAACTACCATAAATAACTCTTTCGTGGAGTCATCGGGCAGAAGACCATGATAGATTTCCTTCTGTGAAAACTCCAAGTGAAGAGTTACAAAGTTTTAGAAACCATTTCTTGTAAGAATTCCTGCATTCAGACATGTGCCCAACTTATGAATCACTGACATGGACCCAGGTCTTCTCATTTGTATGTTTAAAAATAAAAGTTACTACTCAGGACACATTCTGGAAACACACCTCTGTGTGGAGGGTTTATATGTTCTTACGCTAGAAAGTATCCCGTGGTGAAAGAAGTTTGAGAAATGTAGCTTAACAAAGAGACGTACACTTATTTACTACAGGAGTTCCCAACCGCATCGGCCTGTGCAGTGAATCTCTAAGAGAGAAATACTGTATGTTGCACTTCTCAGAGTTATTTGGTCACAGAATCTCTGTGTGCCTTGATACAAAGCTGTGTTTTGTTTCACTGTGGGTTTGAAGGAACATGGACCAATATATGATGGGATAGAGAAAAAATGTAATCTCACTGAGTATCTACTAGGTCTATAAACCCAAAAGGAAGTCCATTATCAAATTTACCATTTGCATAAAAACTGTCCTAATTTTTCTGGAGCCACACAGTCTATTTAGAACAACAGTAATTATTAAAAGTCACTGACAGAATGATCAGATTTACATGAATTTGAAGGTGACGTCCAAATACAACTTTATATTTGGACACATTTTGCCAAATTTCAATTTGTATCTGTAACAAAATAAGCCATGTGAGTTTTGAGGAAATGAGATTATAGCAAGAAAGGCAAGAGCTCCAATATAAACATTTAAAATAGTAATCAGAAATCTTCTTGGACATTCAGAAATTCCCACCACAAGAAAGTTTTCCTTGGAGCTGGGCCACAGCCAGGTTCCTGCCTCCCTCACTGTCCCTTTAGCTCACGAAGTTCAGCAGAAGACCAGGGTCTGAGGGTCTGAGCTGGGCGCAGGAATGAGCTCGGTAATGATTAGCTTCTTGTGTTCCTCACGTTGACTCCTGTATATTCATTTTTCACGTAGACTTTCCAACTCTCCTTCAGCCGTTCAGTCTCAGAACAGAGGCCATTGTCTTTGTAAAACCTTTCCAGGCCTCCCGGAGCATCTATACCCCCACTGCCCAAGATAGTATGTGCAGAGTCCCTGCCTTCTTGCTGGGGACACTGTCAGTCACCCCTACATTTCCTGGCTGGGTGAAGGTGGGACCCAGGAGCTTTACGAGGGGCTCCAGGTCTCATAAATGTTCAACTCCTATTTAGCCAGCCTTTCTCCTCAACTTCAAACAGGATTGTTTTTCTTTTTCTCCATGGCCTTCTGAGTGTCATTCATGCAAGACAAGGGAGAGGCCCCTGACCCCAGCCGCTCCTCCCTCTCCTACTGCCAGGCATGCCATCGTGCCTGGTGCTGCCAGGTTTCCACCACGGAAAAGAGCTCCCTCTGACCCGGGGTCTGTCAGAAACACGCATCACGATGGTGTTATCCAAGAACCCCCACCAGATAACCAGCATTCACACACTTGAATGGAAGAAGCGGGTCCTGAGCCATGTGAAGTGTTGCAGAGATTCTGGAATGCTGTTGTGAAAGCAGCGTTCACACACTACATTTAAACTTCAGATTTTAATCTCCCAAGTGTTCTGCCGAGTATCCTCTTCCCCAGAACTCCGATAGCCCTGCGGGGATTGCGCGGGCCTGCCTTGCAGAGACTGGGTGCTCGGACATCCCCCGCACAAACACCAGTCTCCACCTGGTTACCTTTCTTGGGACTCCCAGGAACACAGAAGCTTCAAGCAAAGTGTGTTTCTGATTAAGCCTCTTTCTTACAGAGAAACATATCTGTCTTCTACTGGGTTGGGAGAGTCCCCAGGTTATGAGGAGAGGTCCATGCAAAGCCCACTGTGTAGGGATCTTCTCCAGAGATGGAATTCTCCCTTGAGATGCAAAAGCAAGCTTTGACTACTGCAAACCCTCAGACACACATGAATGGTGGGGAATGCCACGTGCGATGTACTCATACATCCCCCACTGCCTTTCCATCTTCGATTACTAAAAACTCTGAGCATTCCTATTTGGAAAACACCAAAGAAAGAAACAGACTCTTTGCTGCAAAGCATATGTGAGAATGGTTAGGTAAAGGGGGGCAGGAAATGGTGTTCTGAGTAACCAGGACTCTATTAAGAGGGGATGAAGAATCACTTTAAGTAGCTGGGGCCAGAACTTCCATGAGCTGGCTCAGCCTGTGCTCAGAAATGTCTCTTGGTGGGACCAGGCCTAGGTCCCTGGCCCGCTGGAACCCAGGAGGTGGAAGTCGGATACTGTACCGCCAGCCAGCCTCAGACCTCGCTGTGTTTTTCAAGCCTCAGACCTCGCTGTGTTTTTTATTCCCAGATGCAGACCCCATTTCAGGGAAAATGCCAAACCTGAGTTTCTGTCCAGTTGGAGTCTGTCCATTTCATGTATTTTGATATTAACACTGCAGCACAGGCTGAGGCTAAAACACTTCCCAGAGACTTCAGGGGATCCGGGCCCGCACCCGGGGGCCGAGTCCAGACTTGGAAACTCGCACACTCCGGACTCTTCGGACAGGAAACCCTCCGCGTGAGAAGTCACCGCTGATGGACAACTGTCCTGGAGCCATGTCACCAGAAGTGTCAGCCACAACCCCAGATGCCAACTGGTCCCAGTGTTCCAGTGACATGGCACAGACCACAGCATCCATGGTAACAACAGCATCCTCCGCCCCCAGATTCGAGGTCGTCCCTGGAGTCTCTGCTAAGGACTGAAAACTTTAACAAGGAAGCATTAAAACCAATACCCGCATATCACATTTCTTTCAATCGGCTTTCCTGGTCCAAATCATAATACTATTTATCCAAAGGCACTGCCCTTTGTTCGCAGAGGATGAAGGCTTGAAAGGAATTATAGGCATTTTATCAGAACTGTGTTGAGGTCGTCAGACTCGGGTGGGCTCGGTTCTGAGAGTAGGCTAAAACGAACCTGAGTGTTTCTTTCTACTTATGAGCTAACATCTCTGGCCAGTCTGCTCTGTGCCCTGGCCTGAGGAAGGCACAGTGAATGCCTGCCGCCGTGGGCGTGGAGGTGAAGAACCCCTGGCCCCAGTTAAGCCCCAGGCCCGGATGTCGGCTTCCTCCACCACTCCGCGGCTGTCCGCCTCACTGAAATTTCCCGTCCTTTAATTGTTGAAATGTTGCCCAGAGAAAGCAACACCTGAGCCAAACGCAGTCCGTGCTGGAGGCCACAGAAATGGGCTCAACCGTTTTCCATTCCACTCTGCTTTGATAGATTTCCAATATTCAGGAAAGCTTATAAATAAATGAGTCAGAGAGGAAAGAGACGCCTTCCCCATTTCATTGTTCTCCTTGTCTAACAATAGGGAACCCTAATATCAGGTTCCTCCTCCACCGCCTTGACACCTGCCATCAGCACATGTGGTACCAGCAAAGGCACCATCAGTGCTGGCAGGTGGCCCCTGAAACAAAAATGCTTTCAGAAAACAGGACTGCACCTACCATTCTCCCACTTTATTTACTGAGCTCTGAATTTCCACAACATTATTCCTTAGTCCTTGAGGAAGTAATACACTCTCGCCCTTAAAACGCTGTAAGTAGTCGATAATCCATTATTACAGTAAGCCGTTCACTCTCACAGTAATTATCTAATAACCCCTTATAAAAGACCGTGGCTTCCTAATCTGTTTATAATTATCATTTCAATGATCCCACACATTAATGTCTGACCTTCAGCAACTCTGACCTGATCTTAATTAACTCTAATATCAAATCATCGCTACATAAGAAACTAGCCATGACCAAATGAATGAACCCCAGGTACAGTTAATTTCTGGAGCAATTATCTTTTCATGTAGGGAGATTTAAATGATTATCTGCACAATTTCACACAGTTTTATGTAATTCTGTGACATTATAAATTCTGTTTTAAATCATATTTCAAAGGCAGGGCTCCACAGTCTGGCTTTGTCTAGTTTTCTCAAGTACTTGCCCACAACATCACACATTATCCCTGCGTAATTCAGGATGGTTTTGTGTCATTGTTTTTCATTATAAACAAATAACAGAATCAGACCTTACAAAGTGATATATTATGGTCAAATAAATAACTATACAGCTAGGTAATCTAGGAACAAATAGCACCCAGGTTAAATAGTTACAGAAAATACTGCATTATGAAGAAATATTGAAAGTAGTTGACAGTGTAACATATGTTGTAAACAATTAGAAAGCCGAAGTGTGTGTTAATGTGCATAGGCTGTGAACTCAGGGCCACAGACTGGAAAGCATGTATCGTGCTAACTAAGCCTAAAGGGGACGCTGCTCAGGAAAGTATCTGAGGCCCCAGTGAAACTTTGTGTCAAAGCTGAGATGCACATGGGCATTTCTGTGTTTGTAAACATCTAACCTCCCCAGTGAAGTTCTGTGTTTACACTAGCTTCCATTTTCACAGATGTCCAAAGGACTTTTAGGGTAAATACACAAGCACATGGACAATACTGCAGACATGTTTGGGTGTAAACAAAGCCTTGGAAAGAGATGCAATTAGAAAATGTTTGCTCAGCATCGTTTCTGGCATCAAAAATTAGGGGAACATTGATCAAAGTGTGGCATTTCAACAGTATTCACTGTTCCCTGCTCTTGACACCACTTAGCAGGCTCCCACGTTCAGCTTTCCTGGTCAAAGTTCTTGCAACACTTAACATTTCATCCCAGAAACCAAAATGTTTTTCCTGCAGCCTCAGGCCGTGGACAGCAGCCTGATGAGGGAGACTGATCTGAACGTCACGTGGGTGGGGAATGCCGCGTGCTCCTCGGAGATGTCCCAGGGCCCTGCCATAGTGGATCAGCCCTGGACACCGGGAGGGGCATTCACTTGTTGACCATGTATCTCTGCTCCTCCTCAGAGTAATTATTTGCAGAAATAAAAAGAAGATGTATGTTTTATATCAAAGCTTAACAGATGCAGGGTGAGTGGATAGTTTCTCTGTCAATAGCAGAGTACTTGGGATATTCTAAATTGATAAATATTTTAAATGACTGTGTCCTATAGGTCTGTTGAAATTTAAACGTGTACTCAAAGACGAAAAAGGTGACTGTATTAGGAACCCATCCTCAGGTGCTAACACAAGCTTCATCGGCGTTCACAGGCCTGATGGAAGGAAATTGTGGGCACCTCTGATTCGTCACGGCTTGTCCCCACAGTCACCTGGAGACCAGGGCTGATGGCCCCAGTCCTGCCTGGGAGCAGACCCTGGAGACCAAACTTTTCCTGGGTCTGAACCCCCAACCGGAGACCCGAGAGGGTTCAAATCAAGCCTAGTGACACCACCACAACCTTCCCCAAGCCTTTTACTCTGAGACATCTGTCATCTCGACCATGCCATCTATGGCCTTTAAGATTAAAATGTTTTAAATACATAGAGATAGCAATTATTGCAAAGGATTAAATCGTTAAATAATTTCAAATCTTCAAATGGTTATCGTCTGCACATCTGCCAATTCCAAGACAGGTTTGGAAACGATGTGTCCCCAGTGTGAGGAGTTACGCCGTGTATGGTACACACTCAGCTCTCGGCTCCTTTCTCATCCTTTGGAAAATGCTTGAGATCTGTGGTGTCTGCGTCTCCTCTTGTGCTGAGCTGAAAGTTTAAAGGACTTGACGCCATTAACTTACCTCCTTCAAAGAAAACCCTTGGGCCTACACTCTCTCCTTTTTAATTATTGAAGCTCCTAGAGGAAACTGCCCTGTTTTATGTAAGGTCTGACACTGGGTTTTAATTTTTTACTTTAAATATCTGATTTAATTACAGCTTCTCTGATGGGAAGTCAGTCATTTCTAACATAGACCAGTTCTGCTCCCTGATTTTCTCTAAGGCTGGGGTGGGGTGCAGGGGACACCAGGCAATGGCACCCCGCCCTGAAGGAGACCCCTGCTGGCACACCCACATCTATTGTGAGGGGACAAAATAGTGTAAGGATTTTGCTAAGAAGGTGGCCCCTGACTCCCCTTCTCTTGGCTGGATCGCCTTTGAACAAAACCCCCACTACAACGGCAGGATCGGTAGCTGTGACGAGGATTCACACCCTTGTCCTCACAGGGGCCCTTTGGAGAGCGTAGAGCCAGGTGAAATGAATGGTGCACATGGCATGTCTTGTACAAAGTAGGAAGAGAGAACGAGATGTGAGCCTGTGCCGTGGGACAGTGCGCACCGGGCAACAGCAGTTCCTGCCCGCGGGGTGTGAATGATGGCAGTGTTGTTGGTTCGGGAACAAGGCTCAGCTCTGGCTCAGCAATGACCAGCCAATGAAAAGACCCTCCCCAAAGTCACAGCCAGGACTTCTTGCATTCTCCAGGCTGCTTCTAGCGGTGACCAGAGAGCCCTGGCAGCCAAGGCATGAGGTCCGTCGGTGCTCAACCAGGAACCGCTCCAGGTGCTAAGGAAACTGTCTCTTGGCTAGTACTGGCCAGTGATGACTTTTGTCTCTGTTTATTTGTGCTTACTTTTATTCCTGCCACCCTGAATTTACGCATTTCAGCATTGCATTATGTCATTCAGTGAAAATGTCCCTATTTAGTAAAACAAAGAGCAATTCTTATTAATTTTTAATTAAAAATTAAATTCTATTTAATTGTTTTATCTCTCTCTCTAATGTGTGTGAAACTTAAAGACGCAGCTCGAGAGGTCCCCAGGTTAAGAAATAGAATATTTCTAGATTGCCAAGAGCCTTATTTATTCCCCTTCAAATCGTGACCTCCACCGTCCCCATCAAAGTGAGCACTACTCTGATTTCTAGTACTGTAATTTATGTTTGAAACTCTTTTTTTTATTATTATTTTTTTATTATTAATTTGTTTTGTTACAGATGTTTCTCCTTTTTCCCCCCATTGACACCCTCCTCCCCATCCCCCCCCCACCCCATCCCCAGCTTTGTTGTGTATGTTCATTGGTCATGCATACATGCATATAAGTTCTGTGGTTTATCTCTTCCCCCACAACCCCCATTCCTCTGAGGTTTGTCAGTCTGTACTCCACCTCTATGTCTCTGGGTCAGTTTTATTCGTCCGTTTGTTTAGTTCATTATATTCCACAAATAAGTGACATCATGTGATATTTGTCTTTCTCTGCTTGGCTTGTTTCGCTTAGCATGATACTCTCCCAGGTCCTTCCATGTCATCTCAAAGGATAAGAGATCTTTCTTTCTCACAGCTGCACAGTACTCCATTGTCTACATGTACCACAGCTTTTTTATCCACTCATCTACTGATGGACACTTGGGTTGTTTCCAGATCTTAGCTATTGTAAATACTGCTGCTATGAACATAAGAGTACATATATTCTTTCTGATTGGTGTTTCAGGCTTCTTAGGGTATATTCCTAGAAGTGGGATCACTGGGTCAAATGGCAGTTCAATTTTTAACTTTTTGAGGTAACACCATAGTGTTTTCCACAGTGGCTGCACCAGTCTGCATTCCCACCAGCAGTGTGCTGAGTCCCCTTTACTCCACACCCTCTCCAACATTTGTTGTTTGATGATTTGTTGATGGCGGCCATTCTGACAGGTGTGAGGTGATACCTCATTGTTGTTTTGATTTCCATCTCTCTGATGATTAGTGATGTTGAGCATTTTTTCATATGTCTCTTAGCCATTTGTATGTCTTGTTTGGAGAGGTGTCTATTTAGGTCCTCTGCCCATTTTTTTAATTGGGTTCTTTGTCTTCCTTTTGTTGAGTTGTATGAGCACTCTATATATTTTGAAAATTAACCCCTTATCTGATGCATCATTGGCGATTATGGTCTCCCATATAGTGGGATCCCTTTTCGTTTTGATGGTTGTTTCTTTTGCTCTGCAGAAGCTTTTGAGTTTGATGTAGTCCCATGTGTTCATTTTTTCCTTTGTTTCTCTTGCCTTAGGTCCTGTATCAGTGAAGATTCTGCTGCATATGATGTCTGAAATTTTATTGCCTGAATTTTCTTCTAGAATTCTTATGGATTCATGAGTTACATTTAAGTCTTTTATCCATTTTGAATTTATTCTCATGTATGGTGTAAGTTGGTGGTCTAGCTTCATTTTTTTGCAAGTAGCTGTCCAATTTTCCCAACACCATTTATTGAAGAGACTGTCTTGACTCCACTATATGCTCTTGCCACCTTTTTCAAATACTAATTGAGCATGTTGTTTTGGGTCAATTTCTGGGTTCTCTATTCTGTTCCATTGATCTATCTGCCTGTTCTGGTGCCAGTACCAGGCTGTTTTGATTACAGTGGCTTTGTAGTATAACCTGATATCTGGTAATGTGATCCCTCCTATTTTGTTCTTTTTCAAGATTGCTGTGGCTATTCAGGGTCTTTTTTGGTTCCATATAAACTTTTGGAGTGTTTGTTCTAGTTCTTTGAAATATGTCTTTGGTATTTTGATGGGGATTGCATTGAATCTATAGATTGCTTTGGGTAGCATGGACATTTTAATGATGTTAATTCTTCCAATCCATGAACAAGGTATATGCTTCCACTTTTTTTATATCTTCCTCTATTTCTTTTTTCAATGACCTGTAGTTTTCTGTGAAGAGGTCCTTTACTTCTTTGGTTAAGTTTATTCCTAGGTATCTTAATTTTTTTTGCTGCAATGGTAAATGAGATTGTTTTTTTAGTTTCTCTTTCTGTGATTTCATCATTGGTGTATAAGAATGCCATCGATTTCTTGACATTAATTTTGTATCCTGCTACTTAGCCAAATTCATTTATTAAGTCTAGTAGATTTTTGATGGAGTCTTTAGGATTTTCTATGTGCAATATCATGTCATCTGCAAATAATGACAGTTTCACTTCCTCCTTTCCAATTTGGATCCCCTTTACTTTTTCTTCATGTCTGATTTCTGTGGCTAAGACTTCCAGTACTATGTTAAATAAGAGTGACAAAAGTGGGCATCTCTGTCTTGTTCCTGTTCTTAAGGGGAATGCTTTTAGTTTTTGCCCATTGAGTATGATGTTGGCTGTAGGTTTTTCATATATGGCCTTTATTATGCTAAGATATGATCCCTCTATTCCCACATTGCTGAACGTTTTTATCAGAAATGGGTGCTGGATTTTGTTGAATACTTTTTCAGCATCTATTGATATGATCATATGGTTTTTATCTTTCATTTTGTTTATGTGGTGTATCATATTTATTGATTTGTGAATATTGTACCATCCTTGCATGCCTGAGATGAAACCCACTTGGTCATGATGAATAATTTTTTTGATGTATTGCTGGATCCAGTTTGCTAATAATTTGTTAAGGATTTTGGCATCTGTGTTCATCAGGGATATTGGTCTGTAGTTTTCTTTCTTTGTAGTGTCTTTATCCAGTTTTGGAATTAGGATTATGCTGGCCTCATAAAATGAGTTTGGGTGTTCCATCTTCTTGGATTTTTTGGAATAGTTTGAGGAGAATGGGTATTAGATCTTCTTTGAATGTTTGGTAAAACTCCCCTGTGAAGCCATCTGGGCCTGGGCTTTTGTTTGCTGGGAGTTTCTTAATTACATCTTCAATTTCCTTTGTTGTTATTGGTCGGTTCAAGTTTTCTATCTCTTCCTGGTTCAGTTTTGGGAGGCTGTGTGATTCTAGAAATTTTTCCATTTCTCCTAGATTGTCCAATTTGTTGGCGTATAATTGTTCATAGTATGTTTCGATGATCCTTTTTATTTCTGTGGTGTCAGTTGTTACTTCTCCTCTTTCATTTCTGATTTTGTTTATTTGGTTTCTCTCTTTTTGTTTCTTGGTGAGTCTGGCTAAAGTTCCATTGATCGTGTTTATCTTTTCAAAGAACCACCTTTTTGTTTCATTGATCTTTTCAATTGTCCTTTTAGTCTCTATGTCGTTTATTTCTGCTCTGACCTTCACTATTTCCTTCCTCCTACTAGCTCTGGGTTTTTCTTTTTGTTTACTTTCTAGTTCTTTAAGTTGTAGGGTTAGAAAGTCAATTAGGGATTATTCTTGTTTCTTGAGGTAGGCCTGTAGTGCTATGAACTTCCCTCTCAGGACTGCTTTTGCTGTGTCCCATAGATTTTGTTTGTTGTGTATTTGTTTTCATTAGTTTCCAGGAAGTTTTTAATTTCTTTCTTGATCTTGTTAGTAACCCATTCATTGTTTAATAACATGTTATTTAGCCTCCAAGTGTTTAAATGTTTTTTGTGTGTTTTTATTGTAATTGAGTTCTAGTTTCATGCCACTGTGGTCTGAGAAGATGCTTGATATGATTTCAATTTTCTTGAATTTGTAGAGACTTGCTTTGTGTCCTAACATGTGGTCTATCTTTGAGAATGACTCATGTGTACTTGAGAAGAATGTATATTCTGCAACTTTGGGGTGAAATCTTCTGTAAACATCAATGAAGTCCAACTGATCTAGTTTGTCTTGTAAGGACTCTATGTCCTTGTTAATTTTTTGTCTAGAAGATCTATCCAGTGGTGTCATTGGCATGTTAAAGTCACCTAGTATGATCGTGTTGCTATTGATCTCTCCCTTGAAGTCGTCCAGAAGTTTTTTAATGTGTTTTGGTTCTCCCGTATTTGGTGCATATATGTTTACCAGGGTTATATCCTCTGGTTGGATTGATCCTTTTATTATTATGTAGTGACCTTCTCTGTCTCTTATTATGGCCCTTGTTTTGAAGTCTATCTTTTCAGATATGAGTATTGCTACACCAGCTTTTTTTCCATTTCCTGCGGGTAGCTGGATCGCACCTGTCCCTCTAGGGCCCCAGCTTCCCACTGCTCTTGTGGGCCGCTAGGTCGCACAGGTCTGTTTGGTGCCCCAGTTCCCCACCGCTCTTGTCGGCAGCTGTGTTGCACAGGCCTCTATGGAGCCCCAGGTCCCACTGCTGGAAGCTGGGGAGTGCTGCTGCCCCTTGGGGCTCTGCTCCTGCTCTCCCTTTGCTGTAGTTTTTGGGGATGGGTCTCAGCTGCT
The DNA here is from genome assembly GCA_030848825.1 of Tadarida brasiliensis. Classification (NCBI taxonomy): domain Eukaryota; kingdom Metazoa; phylum Chordata; class Mammalia; order Chiroptera; family Molossidae; genus Tadarida; species Tadarida brasiliensis. Next base: position 35,455,838 of record CM061258.1, read on the forward strand.
GATCTGTGCTTCTGTTACCTGGGAATGGATGTCTGCTCCCCAGCCTCTGTTGGTGGGGGTATATCTGGACTCTGATTGGGCTGCTACTCTGGGGGATGGTGCTGGGCTCCTGGCCATTTGCAGCTTCTGCAACTGGCACCTTGGCAGCTCCACTACTATGCACTGGTCTGTGTTGACACAGAGTGCTCACTTGTCCGATGGTGCCAGGTGCACTAGTAGGCTTGGGTTGCTGGGCCCTAGCTGCTCCCACTGCCTCCTCCCAAGGAAGACCCTGGATCTTCCAAAATGGGGGAACCTCCCCGTGGGGCAGGGAGAAGCACCCTGAAGAGCCACTTACCGTGGTAGCTGGCTCTTCCCCGTCCACAGCACAGGAAACTTCTGCTCCATGTCTCTGCACTACACGAGTTTGGTCGTCCACCTTCACGTCCACTCACTCTCTCACACATCAGCTCACTTTCTCATGCACTCACCATCCCTCTGGTCCTGCCCCCCGCCATCTTCCTGGATTTTTTCTGAAACTCTTTAAATGTTGTATACATGAGGTCAGAATCTTGTTATTCCAGACTTTTTTTTTCTACATCACATTTGGGAGACTCGATCATTTTGGTTTGCGCAGCTATGGTTCCTTCAGTTCATAGGCTGTCGCATTCTTGTACAAAAATATAAAAGTTTCCCAAAAACAGATATATCAATTTACATCCCAACAGCATACATGAAAGTCCTCATTGTTTTACATCTTCTCAATATTTAGCTTTGTCTTGTGATTCTTTTTTCCCCCTTTCAATGTTATCTATTAGGGCAGAGGTCTAACTGTATTTTATTGTGGTTAAATTTGTGTTTCCTGATGACTTGATATTGATATTGAATACTTTTTCATTTCTATTTAAAAAAAAATTTTTTTTATTATTGATTTTGGAGAGAGAGTAAGGAAGAGGGAGAGAGAGATAGAAACATCAATGAGAAAGAACATCAACTGGCCTCCTCCTGCATGCACGCTACTGGAGATTTGGCCCACAACCTGAGCATGTGCCCTGACAGGAAATCAAACCGGCAACTTCTTAGTGCATGGGTCGATGCTCAACCACTAAGCCACACCGGCCAGGCTTAATTTCTATTTTTAATTGTTTTTATTATTTGGATATTTTTGTTTGTGAGGGGCCTGTTCAAGTTCTTTTGCTATTTTTTTTCCTACTGAGTTCTCTAATTTAAAAATATACTAATTTGTAACAGGTCTTTCTATATTTTGGATATGTGTGTGTGTCCATTACATATGTTAGAAATATTTCCTCCTACTCTGTGTCTTCATTTTCCGGTCTTTAATAGTGATTTTAAAAAAAATATATATATGTTTTTATTGATTTCTTAGAGAGGGAGAAAGGAGGAGAGAGATAGAAACATCGATGTTAGAGAGAAATATCAATTGACTGCCTCCTGCACGCCCCCTATTGGGGATGGAGCCCACAACCCAGGCATGTGCCCTGACCAGGAATCAAACTGGGACCTCTCAGTCCATAGGGCAATGCTCAATCCACTGAGCCACACCAGCCGGGCAGTAGTGATTTTAATAAACAGAAATTCTTAATTTTAATAAAGCAAATTTATCATTTTCCTCCTATTTGCTTGGTGTGTTTTGCACCTTACTTTCTACCCTGGGAGCACGAGATACTCTCTTATAGTGTCTTCTAGAAGTTTAATAGTTTGTCTCTTACATTTAGATCAACAATCCACCTGACATAGATTTTTTTTTTTTATGTTGTGAAGTGTGGATCAAATTGCAATATTTTGTTCTGACATCAGTTTTTAAAAGATCATCATCATCCCCTCAGTGCTTTGTAGTTCCTCCTGTGTCATAAATTAAGTGCTCAACTCTGATTCCTGTTCTCTATTCTGTTCCTTTTTTTCATGTTGTAATGATACCCACAGTCTTAATTATTGTCACTTTAAAATAAGTTGCTATCTGGTTGAATGATTTCTTTCTCTTTGCTATTCTTTGAGATTGGTATCTCTATTTGCGGACCTTTGAATTTATATACACATTTTATAATGAATATTCCAATAATGAACATAGTATATTTATTGTTTATTTAGGTCTTAATTACTGTTCTGTAGGTTTCAGTACACATATTTTGTTAGATTTATTCTTGTATCTTAAATATTCTTTCTTATTTCTTTGCTGATACACATGTATATGTATATAATTTATATATACCTAAAATGAAATTAATTTTGTATATTAATCTTATATCTAGCAACATTGCAGATATCATTTAACTAGTTTGCTAGTATTTCTCTTGAGTTTCTCATCCACATGGCTAGTAAGGACAATATTTTATTAGTATAACCTTAGGGACTAGTATAAAGGTGAGATAAATTTTTAAAAAATAAGTAAGAAAAAGAAATAAAGTAAAGGAGGAAAGTAAAGAAAGAATGAAAAAGAGGGGGAGAGGGAGAGAGGGATGAAGGGAAGGAGGAAGAGGAGGAAGAGAGAATGGAAGGAAGGAAGAAGGAGGAGAGGAAGGAAGGAAAGAGAGAGAGAAAGAAGAAGGGAGACAGGGAGGGAAAAAAAGGGAAGAAAGAAACACAAGTTGTTTAAAGGCATGGACAAATACCCAGTTTAAGCTGAGACTTAGGAGGCCGATATCCTGGAACAAAGAGGAATGCACTGAGATAGGCCTTAAATTGCATGCTTTTGTTTTTCTCTGGACATTTGACATTTTGTGGTGTATACTGTTTTTGTTTTTGTTTTTGTTTGTTTTACACCACTAGATAATGGGTCATCACACACTTAGCGCCTAATACAATATGCATTTATTATTCCACAGCTTCTATGGTCAAGGCCCCAGGCACAGCTCAGCTGTGTCCTCTGCTTAGCCTTCACAAGGGTCAGCAAGGTGCTTGCTCATCTTGAGGCTCGGCTGGGGAAGAATGTACTTCAAAGCTCATTCTGACTGCTGGCAGAGTGAATTTTCTTGGAGCTCTTTTCTGTCTCTAAGCTGGAGGCTGCTCTCAGTTTCCTGATGTGCTTTCTCAATGTGGATGCTCAATTCATCAAGCCTTCAAGGAGAATCTCTTACTCTCTAATCTGCTAGGACAGTGATATCCCATCAGCCTTGTCATAGTCTGTTGTTTAAGAGCAAGTCATAGGCTCACCTACACTTAGTTGGCAGATATACAAAAACATGAATCACTGGGAGTCAGCCTATGGTGTGTTTGCCACATGACATGAGTTCTAGAGGCAAAACAGAATGCAGCAGCCTGGAGTTTGCAGCAGACTCAAGGGGATGTAAAAAGAAAAAAATGGAATCCAGAGTTACTGAGACAGCCAGGAACCGAGAGAAAGGGAACTTCAGAAAGATGAGTATGAGGGGCTCTGGTCAAGTAGTTCAGTTGTTAGAGCATCCTCCCAATAAGCCAAGATTATGGGTTCAATCCTTGGTCAAGGCATATCCAAGAAGCAACCAATAAATGTATAAATAAGCAGAAAAACAAATTGATGCTTTTCTCTCTCTCTCTAAGAAATCAATCAATAAAATAAACAAATAAATAAATAAAAAGAAAGGTGAGCATAACTGTTATCATACAATTTTTCTTCCAAAACACTTAAAGATTTTTAGGCTGTGCATATGCAGAATAAGAGACTAAAATGTGTGGCAGGGATAGCCACTAAGAAGCAGAAGTGTTAATTAGATATTTCTGCAACTCACAGAGACAAAAATTGGAGTTTTGAGGTCAAGACAGAGGAGGGGACCTAGAAAAGAAAAACAAGATTATCTGTGGAAACCCCTGATGAAATTTCCCTGAGGAGTAAACACAAATTACACGTAGACATAAACCTGGCAACAACATGACTGGATCACAATGATCTGCCAGCATAACAATAAAATTCTCTTTGTAGGGGTGTGTTTATATGATACTTCTACAACTTTTCATACTCAATGTTGGGCGTTTAATAAAAAATGATGGAGGCATGGCAGAAAACAGCACAAAATGACTAAACACCAAAAACAAAACAAAAACAGATTATACATTTACCTGTAGGTGATTTATATATTAGAGTTAATAGATGAAGACTTTAAAATAATCATAATCAATACATCCAAGAAAATATATTTCAGAACAATGGAATCTCTAAAATCTAAAATAAATAAAAACATAATTTCTGAAATTACAAATGTAAAATATGCATTTAACAGCACAATGAATACACATGAAGAGAAGGTTAGTCAACTAGAAGGTTGGTCAGTAGAAAATAGCCAGATTGGAGCACAGAAAAATGTACAGAAAACCACTGAAGAGAAATATGGAGTATAGTAGTATAAAGGTGAGAAATACCTAGAATTAGAGTCCAGGAGAAGAGGTGAAAAAGAATTGACAGAAGCAATTAAAAACATATTTTAACTGAAAAATGCCCTAAACCAACAAAAGACATCATGTTAAGAAGGCTTAAGACTGTACACATTGCAAACAGGTTAAATGATGGGAAGGTCCAAAAGATAAGGGCACGTCACAGACTTCTGCAAATCAACTAGAGGGAAGAGCTCCTTAAAGCAGTCAGCTAAAAATGACAGATTTCCTTTAAAGGGACAAGGATTGGCCTCAGCTGACTTCTCAACAGCAATAATGAAGCCAAAATAAAATGCAGTAGTCTTCAATGTGCTGGAATGATAATAATAATTACACTGCCAACCTAGCAGCCTGTAGCTAAGAATAAGAATGAGAATAAGAAAAATCCTCAGTAAGGAAAATAAAAGACCTTTTCAAGCAAATAAAATAAGAGAAAATGAATTAAAAACAGACCTATTTGAAGGCAATATTTGAGGAGTGCTTTTATGTAAATAATGACTGCTTATAATAATAACAATGTCTTGAAAATATGCGTATAATTTAAGTACAGAACAACAGCAGCACAAAAGTGTGTAAAGTGTGAATGGAGTTAGTAAGGTCCTTGAATTGTAAGAAATTTCAAAGAGTTGCTTTAAAGTTGACTTTAAGAACTAATGAATGCCCCAAGCCCAAGTGGCTGTGGTTGAATGTCGACCCAAGCACCCAGAGGTCTCTGGTTTGATTCCTGGTCAGGGCAAATGCCCAGGTTGTGGGCCAAATCCCCAGTAGGGGGCATGCAGGAGGCAGCCAATCAATGTTCTCTCGAATCGATGTTTCTATCTCTCTCTCCCTCTCCCTTCCTCTCTCTCTAAAATCACTAAACAAAAAAATGTTTTTTTAAAAAAAACCTAATAAATGCATCTTGAGATCTCATGAGTTATATAAAAATATTAAAATAATTTATAACTAACAAGAAAATAGAGAGGAAATTGGAAAAAAATTGGAAAGTGCTAAACTAACTCAAAGAATGCCATGAAAAGAGAAAAAAGAAAACAAAGCATATTTAATGTAAATAAGCAAAATACTGCATTTCTTTTAAAAGATGATCACAGTGAATTAAAAAAATAACAAATCATAGGCTATTATGAAAGATACATATTAAATATAGAAGTACATACGTTTGAAAGCAGAATGTTAGAAAAATATAGACCATGAAATAACGGCAAAAGAAAGCTGGTGTAAATATTCTGACATCATACAAAATGGGCTTTGAGACTAGAGGTGTAACCAGAGACTGAGGTCTCTTGTTATGATAAAATGGTTTATTCAACTGTAAGATTTAACACCGAACTTGTTCTATTACTTTGCATTGAAGAAATTTGAGGCTATATCATTAGATATATACCAATAGAACTAGCAGATTAAAAAATCAGTAAGGATTTAGATGGTTAGAATTAGTGGATTAACAAAATTAGGAGAATGGACACATTAAACCCACAAACAATAGGATATGCACTGTTTTCTAATGCAGACAAAATTTTTACTATTTTACAGAACTGAAGTCATGTGGAGTATGTATTCTGACCAGGATAGAATGAGGCTATAAATAAATTTTAAAAGATAAATAGAAAATACCCAAATGTTTAGAAATTAAATATTTCTAACTATTCCATGAGTCAAGAAATAAATAAATTACAATGGAAAATAAAAATATTTAAAACGAAATACTAATAAATAAACTTAAAGAATGCAGTACTTAGAAATTCAGAGCCTTAAATGTTCATGTAAGAAAAAAAACCCTAAAAATTAATGACTTACATTCAGATAAAAGAGCTAGTATTGATGGATTGCAAATTAAGGTTGCATTAACTTCTGAAGAAAATGCCAAAGTTTTTAAAAGTAGTTGTATATTTTGCATTTCCAAGAGAAATGCATAAAGTTTCCATTTTCTTCAGAACTTTGCAGATATCGCCAGCCTCTTTGTACTCAGTTTAATGGAGTGTAGTGGTTTCTTTATGTTTTAATTTGGATTTTCTAATGACTAATGATAGTGAACATCTTTCCATGTACATATTATTTGTTAATTTTTTAGTAAAATTTCTTTTCACATCCTTCGCGCTATTTTTTTCATTGAGAAATTTCCTTGTTATTGAGTTGTAAGAGTCCTTTATGTATTCTAATAAAAGTTCTTTATTGAATATATTATTTTCATAATTTCTGTGTATGGCTTTGATTTTCAACTCTTTAACAGTATCATTTGAAATAAAAAAGTGTTTTCTTATCTTTGCTGAAGTTCAACTTATCTATATTGTTTTTCTTTTATGCACGATCGGCTAGTGCCATGATGAAAAAGCTTTCTCTAACTGCAGGTCACAAGGATTATTTCTATGCTTTTTCTGGAAGATTTATTATTTTAACTCTTACATTTAGGTTTAATTTTGAGTTAACTTACATATATAATATGAGGTAGGTTTCTAAGTCCTAAGTTTTTTGTTTATTTTGGGTTGTTTGTTTTTGCATATTGATATCCAATTATTCTAGCACTCTTTATTAAAAAGTCTCTACTTTACCAATGGACTTGCCTTGGTTTGTTTGCTGAAAATGTATTAACCACAATGGAAGGGTTTATCTCTGGCTTCTCGATCTGTTTCATTGATCTATACCTCTCCTTAGCCCAATGCTACATTGACTACTGTACCTCTTTAGTCTGTTTGAAATCAGATAGTTGAAGTCCTCCAAATTTTTATCTCATTTTCATGTTATCTCGTGTAATCCTATGAAATGAGTATACTTGTCCTCATTTGCATATAAGTAAACAATGTCAGGGACGTGACATAAGTGAACTTAAGTCACACAAGTAGTAATTGACAGAACTGGATTTGAACTGAGGTCTGTCTGGCCCCAGCACCTTGGCTCTTTCCTTGGCATCTTCTGCTTCCTTCCGTCGCCATTCCCCATTTTCCACACCCACCGCGAGGCCTCCGGGCAAGACTGAGAAAGCCCGCACTGCCGGGGACGAACACCTCAGGAGGACAAGTTGTGGTCATGGCAGCCTGCGTGGATTTGTGAGATAATCTTAGAACACAGTTAAACGCAAAGCAGCCCTGTTCTCTCTAAAAGATCCGATCACTCCGTTGGGGTCAAAGTGACTTCTCACACTCATTAAATAAGGACGAAGCTGTGATGTGTCCCTGGGAGATAAAAATATCCAAATAGACTCTCAACCTAGGAGTCGAGACCTTCTCAATTCTATGGAACAATTTCTCCATCTACCCATGTGCCACCACATAGGCGATCCCTTCTAAAGGGAAGACAGCAATCTGGCCACCACTCTGCCTCCCCCTCCCATGAGCTCGTGTTTTGGACACTCCATCTGCGCTCTTAGCTGACTCTTATGCCAAGTACTCTTCCTTCATGCCTTACCAAGCTCCACGAGGGATGGAAGTTTCCACTTTCGCCTCTGACACGGGCTTGGGCACAGTTCCTGTTCGCCTTCTGTGCTGCATGCCCTGCAGTTCAGGAGAGCCTAAATGAGTCAGTTTCTCCGAAGTCCTGGCTCAGGGCTCAGATTCGCTGTGCTCTCCCAGGCTGCGGGATCGAACCTGCGTGGCCGTGTATTGAGCAGCTCTTCATTGGAACGGAAACAGTGGACAAATCCAAATACTGTCATTTAGTGTGAACCTCCTGTTCTACATCCATATGCTCATTTCTCCTTACAGTACACAATCTTACGCAGAAAGAATGCACTTGTTGTAGAGGGTGAGATAATTCAAGAACAATAACAGCACTCATTGACATGACTTTCAACAGGACAAGTTTGCTGACAGAGGGTAACCTATGCTAAATTTCTATCACTGACTAAACAAAACTTAACTTACAAGTATAAGATGCAAGGAATTTCTTAATACTTTACAACCTGTATCTGTTGATCTTTGCTGTGTAACCAACAGCCTCAGAACTTCGTATCTTAAAACAATCATTGCTCATTAATTTACGGATTCATGGACTGGCAGTTTGGACTGAGCTCCAGCTAGCAACTTTCCCGCTTGTCTCCCTGGAAGTGAGGCTAAGGCTGGACGTGTAAGAGTGCCGACCCCCACCCCCGTGGCTGTCAGCTGGGCTCCTTGATCGTTCCAGCAGGCTGGCTCAGAATCGGGGTGTCGGTGCTGAGGGCAGTGAGAGGAGAACTCCAGTGCCTCAGCATGTCTCATGACTCTGTGTGAGGTGCATTTCCTAATGTCCTTTGTCCCCCTGTGTCACAAGGCCAAGCTCTGACTTGAGGGGTAGAGAAGTAGGTGCCAACTCCTGACAGGAAGGCTAAGAAAACAGTACTTTGAAATCTCGCGCACACCTGCCCAACACTTCTCATCTTCATCACTCCCCACAGTGCTCTTCAAGTCAGTCCTTTCCACTCAGCTCCCATGGGACTGGGCTCTTTGTTTTTGCACATTTTACTTGGGTGACATCCACTATTCAATAAATATTTACTAGGCATCCACTATGTGGCAGGCATCATTTTAAGTAGCAGAGACATGAAGACTGAGCTCTAAAAGGATTTCAGCACATTCAGAGGAAGATCAAGAGAATCATAGTGCAAAAGAAAGTGGTGTTAATAATAAAGGCAGATAGTCCACTGAGTGAGTTTGTAGACGGGACATGGAGGAGTCGTGACCTGGTCTTGCGAGATGGGATGGAGTGTTCCAGGGGACCAGAGGGGAGAGCCTTCAACCAGCATTTACAGGGGCATTAAGTAGCTGTGGAGGCTTCATGATCAGAATTACAGGTTGGAGGGACTGTTTAGTCTAGAATGTAAGGGATAGATTGAGAGACATTAAATTTTTTTAGTTCAATTTTAACTTTAAGGAAGAGAGTGGCTAGAATCACGGAGATGGTGATGGAGAATAAGAGAGAGGTTTAAGAGATCCAATGAAGGTAAAAATCTACAGAAACTGGTCATCTGCTGTGGTAAAGCAGAGGCAGAAAGCAGAGAAGGAGGGGCCCTGAGGCCCTGCAGAGCCAGCACTCCCCGACTGTGTCCTCGTCATCCCTGCCCCCCCACCTCAGCCTGCTCCCACCACTGCACACCGGCCTCATGTGTGATCACAATGGCCACACTGGCTGAGAACCTTGCACTGGCTGTTCCCAGGGGTCCACCTGGTTCCCTTTCTTACTGCCACACCCTGCACTGGAGCCTTTTCACTGGGAGACATAACCCTACCAGCCTGCCCCTGGTCCCCTCGTCTTCTCGCTCCCTTTATGACCTTCTACAGTGCTGCATATCATTTACTTACCCACACTAGTCACTGTTCATCGCTCCTTCCTCCTCTACTAAAATAACAATGATGAAAACAGTGGATTTCGTCTATTTTTTCACTGATGTGTCTCCTCTGCCTAGGGCAGTGCCTGTCACATACCAGATGCCAAATAGTTGCTAGTCGAATGTATCAGTGTCAAATGGCCCAGAGGCAGAAGAGAGCAGTGTCCAGGGTTTGGGCAGCCTGGTGGACAGCCTGCAAGAATCACTCAGTACGCAATGCAAATTCTAGAAGGAAGGGGGCGGGCTGAGCGGAGAGCCGGCTGAGGCCGAGGTGACCGAGGGAAGATCAGGGTTTGAACAGCAGTGCCCCAGGAGGGAGTGGACACAGATTTGTTTGAGAAAATGTGTAGCTCAGGGAAGGTCTTTGAAAGTCGAGGAAACTCAGCTGTGTTGCAGGGTGTGAGGCGAAGGTCGGAGAGGAGAGGAAGCAGGAGATAAAGAGGAGACAGACGTTGACTGACGGACAGCGGCTGAGAAGCAAGATCCGTTGCGGGAGCAATCTGGCTGCGATAAGAAGCAGGCCAGAGTGCAGCTGGGAGCAGAACGACGCTCCCTCACTGCCCTCTGCTTTCTTGACGAAGCAGGAGGCCAGCCATCCCGGGGGGGGGGGGGGGGGGGGGAGGAGAAGATGGGCGGGGGTCTGATGGAGCAGAAACGTGGGAATGATGCGCAAGGGCCTTCAGTGAGAAGGGCCCAGTGTGGACACACTGAAGGCCATCTGGCAGCATGGAAGGTCAACCAGGCTGTCATCCCCTCAAGAGTGCTTCTGCAGTGTCTGCCAGATCACCTGTCATTGCACACTGGAGGCAGCCCACGTAGCAGCAAGACAGTGCTTCCCACATCAGACCACTCGCCGCACCACTTAACCCTCTGCACCCTCCGCAGGAGGGTAACACAGGCCGGGGCTCGCTGAGCCCTCGGTGATGATCCTCTCCTGCGGTGCACACAGCCGGCGTCTGCTGCGCGGATGTGCACACTGGTGGTGCATGAGAGAAATATCGGAGAGACAAAATGCTAACGGTCTCTGTGTTAGGATTAGTAGTGTTTCTGCAAAAGTCATTTTCACGAGAGGATTGCTTTCTCAAGTCGTAAAAGAATAATGAAGTGATATTAATGGATTCACAATAAAAATCATGAGGTCTGAGAAGGGAAGAGACTTCAACTCTAACTATCTAACTTCTGATTTCTAGAAGAGAAAACTGAGACTCAGGGTGGTGAGGACCCTGCCTAAAGCCACCCTACAGCCTGGGTCTTGGCCCTCACTATGTGGGCGAGCAGTCCGTGCTTTGCTTGGTAAACCACAGGAAAGAATTGCCAAGTTTTCAACAGGGGATCTTAATGAAGCAGCTGAAAACAAAAGGGTCCCCACCTCAGCATGGGCATTACCACAGTGACGATGGCAGAGACAGCACATGTAATGGTCACATTGTACAGCAAAGAATCAGGAGAAAACAATAAACCGGACATAGCACTGAACTCCCTGGAAGGTGAGTATTAACCCTTCTAGGGCACAGCATTGAAAGCTGAATACATTCGATCGTATTCATTTTCCACATTAAAGTAGCTCAGAGTTTGAAGAGAGGTCATCAACCAAGAGATGACCTGGTGGGATGAGTTCGGGGAGGCACACCCACATTTCTTCAGGAAAGTAAAGCAGAGAGGTGACTCAGAGCACTACGTCTTTAAGACTAGAATCTAACCTTATGTGAAGAGTCTATTATGAATTCTTATCTTTATAAACAAAAAATTCACGAATATTAATATCAAGTCAACTTTTTAAAAAGTCCACAATAGTGCTTTTTAAAAAACATCTAAAGACGTTTCTGGGAGGGAATCTGCTGATCTCCACACTCTAGTGCAATGAGCTAGGTTATTCTGGGCTCCACAGATATTAGGTAATTATTTTCATCTCCGAGAAGTGACAAGACAGAAATTGGCATCCTGGGATGGGCCCTGTAACTTTACCAAGAACTGGGCATGAAAGCTAGTTGTAGACAAAGTGGGCATTTAGAATCGAACAGGAGTCCTGGGGACAGGAGAGAGGACAGTCTGCATAACCCACACCCTTAGTTTCTATCCACAGGCTGCGGCACCCAGGGGGTTATTACAAGTCAGAACCACTTCCTCTGGCAACAATACACAGTGATCTCACATCACACTTGAAGCACAGCGTGTACACGGTCTTCCAGTCTGACTGGAGGTCACTGCCCTGAGGTACAGAAGCCAGGCGTGCACCTGCGCTGGTCCTCTCCGGGTGGAAGTGAGCGGCAGCCCAGCAGTGGCCCAGGGACACCCCTGCCTCTTCCTCCACCCTCTCGCTCGTTACCACGCTCTTGGGGCTTTGGCCATAGGTTCCCCAAGTCCAAACAGAGATTTACTAGTCTCAGCATTAGATGATTTAAACATCAATAAAGTGACTACAATTTTTAAATGGTTTTTAGTGAATCTACATCCCTCAGAATAATATACATAAAAAATACCCTCTTCAAAGGCTTCAGAAAACTTCGTGGGAGACTCGTGGTTTTGGGAGTACATGCTGTAGCCGTCTCCGTTGGGGCTGCGTATCATGAGTGTTCTCAACCCCAGGCCACAGTCCTCACATGCTTCCTCTCAGTGAAGGAACAGAAGGTCCCACCACCGTTATCCCCTTTTCACAGATGAATAATTCGAGACTCAGAGAGGGGTATTCCGCAATATCGTACAATGGGGAAATAAAAGAGCCATCATGTGAATGAAGGTCTGTTTGCTCAGAAGTGTGCATGTGTACCAAGTCTCCTGGCTCCACGGAGGCTGTGGCTGACGAGGGCTCGCTACACAATGGCTGTGGCCATGAGGAGTGTGGGTGAGTGGTACCTACTGTGGCTTTCCTCTACCCTTCCCCTGTCACAGAAATGCTTCCTGATATTGCTGTTGTAATACTTCCTGAATTGGCTGACAATTTCGTATTTTATATTATTTGAAACAGTCTTTAAAATCCCTAAAGTGGAAATAGAGGTATAGACGTATAGGCATTTAAATTGATTACATTGGGTGGGGGGCATGGTAATCCTGTAAAAAGAATCTGCACAGCTGATCAAGAGTTGGAAGGTACAAAGTGTCTCTAGTGATTGGTGGTATGCTTATTTATATAAGAGGTGATTCCTAAAAACATATTTATGAAAATAGTTATAAAAATAAGGTTTTAAATAGTGATAAATGGTCGTTCTTGATATTAAAGGTTGAATTTAAAAATTTTTACTTTCATAAAATGTTATGATAAGTATGAAAGAGACAAAGAGAGAGAAACCATTTATGAGCAAACAAAACATGAAGTCTGGCACATTAATAGAAGAAAGAAATGAGACTTTAATCCTGGTGGATTGCTGATTTTGAATCATTTTACCTCCTTGTTGCCCACATGGAAGTTTCCAGGCATAAACACACTCACAGACATGTGGAAATGTTCAAAGGATCTTATCAAAAGCCAAAAAGTGAAGGGCAGGGCTGGGTTCCTGAGACAGGTGCACCTGCTAGGAGGTCTCAGCAGTCAGGTGCCCCCAGGGGTCCCTGGACTTCGGGCTCCTGTTTGATTCTGTTGCTGAGCCACCTTCCAAAAACCCAAACCTGACCTTCCCAAGGGGGCAGACTCTGAGCAGGTCTAGTCTGCTTCTTGTTGACGCAGGGAGAAGATAGAGATGTCAGAAATTGTTTCGTGTGCATGTCCCTCAGCCCCTCCGGGCCCCAGGATCTCCCCTGGGAGACTTTTAAGCCAATGTCCCTTTTCCTGTGAGTTCTGGACGCAGAGCTAGAGCCGAGGCTGCCCAGGCCGCTGGTCTGACCATGTTACTATTATTTTAAAGTCAGATCGAATGTAATGCATTGCCAACACTGTTAACCGTTTAGCTAAAAATTCCCCCCCTAGCTCTTTACTGCCTTTCAGCATGACTTTTTGAGCCTTTTGATCTCCTGACTTCTTCCTGTAAGTTTAATCCTATATTTAAACATACTTCTATATTTCATCAGACAGTGAGATTTAAATTTTTCATCACCAAGATGGCCATATTAATCCACTTCCTTACTGTCCTTGATGGGCAAGCTATTCATTCTCCCTTTAAAAAAATAAGCAGGAACAGAAATGTTTAATAAAAATGACAATACATTTGAAAATACTCAACAAATTTAGCATCACAAGGGAATACTGAAGTCCCCTGATTCCAAATGCAGCCCTAATTAGAAGGCTTCTGGTTTCCCACACGCAAAAGAGGCCTTATTCAAATGAGCGGACCTTTGCCTGCTCAGCTCTAATAGAGAGCTTAGCATCACTGGGGCTGAGCGTCCAGGCGGGGGGTGCAGAGAAGGTAGCTTGTGGATGCAGATTATGGTTATCCTCTTCACACACCGTGGAATTCTTCACGCTCTGGAAATACTTTGCTTATCAGTAAGAAGCAATGATCAACACCTCACCCCCCAGCCCCGGAGAGACTTGGAAATGAGATCATCAATATTCAGATTGAGCCGGTTCTCATGATGCTGGACTGGTAATTTGTTTCTAAAGTGAGGGCTTACTGTATACTTCTTAATGTAAACATTTCACGACCACGTATCCAATATCAAACAGAGCGATTAAAAGGCCACTTCCCAGAGAGACACTGACAAGCAGCCACCGTTTGGGACCCTGATATTTAAAAACCTTAGAAAGGCCTTTCCTTCTTCAAAAACAACAGTAAATCTATGAACACAAGGCAACCACAGACTGTTTCCCCCTTTTGTTTTTGTTTGTTTCTAGATGTTTACTGTGATGACCCCAGCAGGTGGCCCCCTGCAGGCCCTGGACTTGAGAGCTCTTGCAAATGAGCTCACTGCTGTTTCCACATCCTGCCTTTCCCTTCAGCCCAAGTTGTGTCTGTCCGTCCAGAGGAACAAACCCCCCAAAACAGCTGGGCCTGCATTTTAGGTGCACAAGCTGACTTTCAGAGGGTGAAAATTGGGAGGAAGGAGCATCGCCAAGTCAGGAAGACGTGAGTCTGTTGTTCCTTGCAGGAGCATTCAGGTGTCCAGATGCAGAAGAGGAGGTTGCTGTTGTTTTTAAACTACATCTGTGCCTCCTTTGTACATTGATGCTTGAAGACCTGCTCAGCCACTAGAAACCAAGCCAGGAATTAACCAATCCAGCAAAAGAGCCTTGTCAGCAGGGGGACAGCAGGGCTGGCTGGGTGATGGGGTGACCAGTGACAGGTGACTGGAGGTGTCTCCCAGCAAGCACAGTGTCCTCATGCCAGCATCACCCTCTGCCCTGAGCAGGGCATCTCAGAAGTCAAGTGGGGCATGGGGGGCAGCTCTTTTGATGTAATAGAACAAGAAGAAAGGAGTGGAGTAGAACAAAAGAGAAACTATCAGAGGCCATCAAGCCAACAACAGGAGCATCTTAATGGAAAGATATCATAAGTATAAGCTAAGTATAAAGTGTATTTAGGAATAAAATTAACCAAAGAAGTAAAGGACCTCTTCACAGAAAACTACAGGTCATTGAAAAAAGAAACAGAGGAAGATATAAAAAAGTGGAAGCATATACCTTGTTCATGGATTAGAAGAATTAACATCATTAAAATGTCCATGCTACCCAAAGCAATTTATAGATTCAATGCAATCCCTATCAAAATACCAAAGACATATTTTACAGAACTAGAATTAACACTCTAAAAGTTTATAGGAAACAAAAAAAAAAAGACCCCGAATAGCCACAGCAATCTTGAAAAAGAAGAACAAAGTAGGAGGGATCACATTGCCAGATATCAGGTTATACTACAAAGCCACTGTAATCAAAACAGCCTGGTACTGGCACAAGAACAGGCAGATAGATCAATGGAAAAGAACAGAGAACCCAGAAATTGACCCAAGACAACATGCTCAATTAATATTTGACAAAGGTGGCAAGAGCATACAGTGGAGTCAAGATAGTCTCTTCAATAAATGGCATTGGGAAAATTGGACAGCTACTTGCAAAAAAATGAAGCTAGACCACCAACTTACACCATACACGAGGATAAACTCAAAACAGATGAAAGACTTAAATGTAACTCGTGAATCCATAAAAATTCTAGAAGAAAATGCAGGCAATAAAATTTCAGACATCATATTCAGCAGAATCTTCACTGATACAATACCTAGGGCAAGAGAAACAAAGGAAAAAATGAACACATGGGACTACACCAAACTAAAAAGCTTCTGCACATCAAAAGAAACAACCATCAAAACGGAAAGGGATCCCACTATATGGGAGACCATAATCGCCAATGATGCATCAGATAAGGGGTTAATCTCCAAAATATATAGAGTGCTCATACAACTCAACAAAAAGAAGACAAAGAACCCAATTAAAAAATGGGCAGAGGAACTAAATAGACACCTCTCCAAACAGGACATACAAATGGCCAAGAGACATATGAAAAAATGCTCAATGTCACTAATCATCAGAGAGATGGAAATCAAAACAACTATGAGGTATCACCTCACACCAGTCAGAATGGCCACTATCAACAAATCATCAAACAACAAGTGTTGGTGAGGGTGTGGAGAAAAGGGGACTCAGTACACTGCTGGTGGGAATGCAGACTGGTGCAGCCACTATGGAAAACACTATGGTGTTACCTCAAAAAGTTAAAAATTGAACTTCCATTTGACTCAGTGATCCCACTTCTAGGAATATACCCTAAGAAACCTGAAACACCAATCAGAAAGAATATATGTACCCCCATGTTCATAGCAGCACTATTTACAATAGCTAAGATCTGGAAACAACCCGTGTCCATCAGTAGATGAGTGGATAAAAAAGCTGTGGTACATGTACACAATGGAATACTATGCAGCTGTAAGAAAGAAAGATCTCTTATCCTTTGAGATGACATGGAAGGACCTGGAGAGTATTATGCTAAGTGAAACAAGCCAAGCAGAGAAAGACAAATATCACATGATGTCACTTATTTGTGGAATATAATGAACTAAACAAACTGATGAATAAAATTGACCCAGAGACATAGAGGTGGGGTACAGACTGACAAGCCTCAGAGGAGGGGGGTGGTTGGGAGGGGAAGAGATAAACCACAGAACTTATATGCATGTATGTATGACCAATGGACATACACAACAAAGCTGGGGATGGGGAGGAGGGTGTCAATGGGGGAAAAAGGAGAAACATCTGTAACAAAAACAAATTAATAAAAATAAATAAATAAATAAATAAATAAATAAATAAATAAATAAATAAATAAAATAATTATAACTGAAATAAAATAAAATTATTGATAGCATAAAAAAAAAAGTGTATTTAAGTCAGATTCCTGCCAAACAGCTTACCTTCCTGATAGATAAAGAAATTCTGATGATCCACAAGGAAAAGATAGACAGACAATAAGTAACTGGACAGAGAGGTGAACAGACTTTACAGAGAAGTCAACACAGATACCTCTTACACACAAGACAAGACCCTGACCCTTACTCACAGAGGAGAAAAGGAGCGGAAAGCTCCTGGCACCATTTCACCTGTTGTTGGATAAATTCTGCAGGTGATGCTGTGAGGGGTACCTCAAACATAGGTTGATGCAGGAGGAAATCAGTACAAACTTCCTTGGGAGTAACCTGGCAATTTCCATTGGAATTGCAAATGCTTTTAGATTCAACCAAGCAATTCTATTAACATAAAAATAATAGACGTGGGAAATGACATATCTATTCATTATTTTAATATTTTTAATTATATTTTTGTTTCTTTTTGCTGATTTTGAGAGAGAGAGAAATATCAATTTGTTGTTCCATTTATTTATTCATTAATTGGTAGCTTCATGTATGTGCCCTTGCCAGAGATGAAACCCACAACCTTGGCATATTGGGACGACGTTCTAGCCAACTGAGCTACATGGCCAGGACAGTGCTTTGTTTCTAATATTAAAAATGTTATTTCTTTCTAATTAACAGCATTGTTCCTAACATTAGATTATAATTACCCAAGTGTCCATCAGCAAGGACTGAGTTAAAAGAATGATTTTTTTTAACTTATCTTTATTGTTGAATGTATTACAGATGTTCCTCATTTTTCCCCCATTGCCCCCCTCCTCCCCATTCCTGCCCCCCTCCTGCCTTTCCCCACACTGTTGTCTGTGTCCATTGATTATGCATATATACATATAAGTTCTTTGGTTTATTTCTTCCCACCCCCCAATCCCCCTTCCCTTTAAGGTTTGTTAGTCTAGCAAGCAATTTGTACTTCTTAATCCCTTCACCTTTTTCACCCATCCCCCCAGCTGCCACCCATCTGGTAACCAACAAAAGTTCTCTGTATCTATGAGAATGTTTCTGTTCTGCCTGTTCATTTTGTTTGTAGATTCAATTGTTGACAGATATGTATTTATTGCCTTTTTGTTTGTTTATATTTTTTTATCTTTTTCTTCAAGAAGACCCTTCAACATTTCATATAATAATGGTTTGGTGGTGATGAACTCCTTTAGCTTTTCTTTGTCTGGGAAACTCTTTATATGGCCATCGATTCTAAATGACAGCTTTGCAGGATAGAGTACTCTTGGTTGTAGGTTCTTACTTTTCATCACTCTGAATATTTCTTGCCACTCCCTTCTGGCCTGCAAAGTTTCTTTTGAGAAATCAGCTGACAGTCTTATGGGAACTCCCTTGTAGGTAGGTAACTGCTTTTCTCTTGCTGCTTTTAAGATTCTCTCTTTGTCTTGAACCTTTTGCATTTTGATGATGATGTGTCTTGGTGTGGGCATCTTGGGATTCATCTTGTTTGGGACTCTCTGTGCTTCCTGGACTTGTATGTCTGTTTCCTTCACCAAGTTAGGGAAGTTTTCTGCCATTATTGTTTCAAATAGGTTTTCGATTTCTTGTTCTCTCTCTTCTCCTTCTGGCACCCCCAAGATGCGAATGTTGGCACGCTTGAAGTTGTCCCAGAGGCTCCTTACACTATCCTCATTTTTTTGGATTCTTTTTTCTGTTTGCTGTTCTGATTGGGTGTTTTTTGCTTCCTTATATTCCAAATTGATGGTTTGCTTCTTGGCTTTACCTACTCTACTATTGCATCTGTGTAAACTATTCTTTATTTCAGTTAGTGCATCCTTCATTTCTGACTGGTACTTTTTTATGCTCCTGAGGCCCTCTCTAAGTTCACTGAGGTTCTCACTAAGTCCATTGAGCATCCTTATAAGCAGTGTTTTGAACTCAGCATCTGTTAGGTTGCTTAACTCCATTTCACTTAGTTCTTTTCCTGGAGTTTTGTTCTGTTCTTTCATTTGGGACCTGTTTCTTTGTCTCCTCATTTTGGCTGCCTCCCTGTGTTTGTTTCTATGTATTACTTAGCGAGTGGTGTGGGGCTAGCTGAGGCCAGATGCTGCTTGTTTGAAAGAATTTAGGAAAAGCTGAAGCAGGATCCAAGACAGGCCAATCCTATGGTCAAGCAACTGGAAACAGCTTGGGTGGGCCTGAAAGTTGGGTGGGGTGGGGCCTCAGGGAATCCCCAGGGCGGGGCAAACAGTATGAGCCAGGTAGCTGGAGTCCCAGATACAGCAGCGTCTGCCGGCCCAGGGAAGGGCTCACCAAAGGAACGAAAGCCTCTGATAGCACGTCTGTCCAGGAGAAAGCTGCCTCTCCAGCCTCGCTCCAATGCCAAACAGCTCAGTTCTTCCCCATATGACTCTGGTGCTTTTCAGGCTGCCTCCCCCACACTGGAGCCTGGAGGGCGGGAGTCCGAGTAAGTCCATGCGCGGGCCCTTTAAGAGGAGCTGCCGGGGGCTCCAGCCGCCTCAGCCTCAGTTCCCGCTGGTTTTTCCAGCCAGAAGTTATGGGGATTCTCTTCCTGGCACTGGAACCCTGAGCTGGGCACCTGGTGTGGGACGGAGACCACTCAGTCCTCAGGGAGGACCTTCCCAGCCCAGGTGCCCTCCTAATTTTTATCCGGCACACGTGGGTGTGGGAGCAGCCCGTCGCGCCTCCGCCCTCCTGCCAGTCTCCATGCGGCTTCTTCTTTAATTTCGTAGTTGTAGGACTTCCATTCAGCTTGATTTCAGGCGGTTTTGAATGATGGTTGTTCTGTAGTTTAGTTGTAACTTTGATGTGGTTGTGGGAGGACGCGACACCGCGTTTACCTACACCGCCATCTTGACCGGAAGTCTCAAAAGAATGATATTTAATTAATGCCATATAGAGGAATACTATGCAGCTGTCAAATGAACAGAAAGCTTTTTCTGTATCAATTTGGAAAGAGTATTAAGACATGCTGGTAAGTAAAAGAAGCAAGGCACAGAACACAATGCTTAGGAAGCTTCTCTTTGCAGAAATAAAAGACGGGGGCAAAAAAAAATCTGGAAAATGATAAAAGACATTAGTATCTGCTGAGTGCACAGAGAGACTTTTCACCTGGAAACTACTTTTAATTTTTTAGTGTTTGGACTAAATTACCTAGTAAAATAATAAATTATATATTTATATATACATCTATATGTACATATGTACAGAAATGGATCTATATGTACATATTATACAATAAGTGTGTATATATGTAGAGTATATGACAACAGTTATATATATATATATATATGGTGTGTGTCCATTGTATAAGGCCAGCAAGATACTCAAATGGACCATTACATCAGCCTAAAGTTTCACAGATCACACTTTCAGAGAATCAGGTTGAACAGAGTTTGGGATCCTTCTTCACTTTGGATTCTATGAAATTTTGAAAATAAGTGGAAAGAGAAATGTCACCTCTTGTATAAACAGTAAGGTTCTAGGTGGGGGATATTAAGGGTCCAAACCCAAGGTATTTCAGAGAAATGATTAATAAGACAGACTGAGACCTTGCTGGGAAAATCTGCTTTCACTTATGTTTTTGGGGTGGATTTTTAAAATATTGACAATTGACGTGCATGAAACTTCATACAATCTACGATAGAGCAGGGATGAACAGAAACGGATGCTATAAGCCTTGAATCTCTAGACGGCCCACTGAAACCTTGCCCAGCTCATTATCAGACGCACTGGGTGGACCTCCTGCCCCCCGCCTGGCAAACACTCATGTGCGCAGGCAGGAAGCATTGGGGTCCTGAGGCTGCCTCAGCCGTCAGCCAGGGGAGCAGCACTGCTCGCTGGAGACTGGTCACCTGAGAACAACAGCAGCCGAGGGCCACGGCACTGAGGTACTTCTGCTAATTGGAAGGTTCCCTGCAGCATCTCGCACCCAGGTCCAAGGTTAGATTCAAGGGCTTGCGATCCCTTGTTGGGATGTGGTGGGTCTGCTCCCCAAAGTTCCCTGACTCGCCCTGCTTCAGGCCCCGGCTCTTTCACAGGTACTGGCCTGAGTGGCACCTCGACAGGCCGTCACACTTGTCCTTGACTCAGCCACTTCCATTTCTCAGAAGGCAAAGTGTAGAACTCGTTTAGTGTTCTGATAAGCTATTGCTTATTCAAATATTTGAAACAAGTTTATACAGTTTTCACATACACAAATTTAGTTCTATCTCAGTACAGCTTAAATTCCCAGACTGTCTGCAAAGGAAACGATTTCGAACGCTCTTGATTCAGAGCTGCCCCTGCACTGCACGTTTTGGTATTCTGCTTCTAACCAACCCGTATCGCAGTGTGCATTAAAACTGCAGGCCAAGTTCATAGCTCCAATCATTCAAAGACTCTTCTTTTCGATAATAATTGAGCCTGTTCTGAAATAAAGGAGATAGGAAACTGAGATTAAATATTTCAGAAATTACTTCTCTTATTTCGTTACCTAAAGGGAGATTTTTACCAGGCCCCCACAAATGATAAATGAGAATAATAACCTGTCCCGAGTTTCAGTTTATTCTAAGATATCCTTATCAGAATTAAAGAGAGGAATAAGAATTTGTTGCAAATATGCATGTATCTTAACAGTGTCTTTGCTGAGAACCCGCGACCCTTAAAGGCATGAGCAGTGTCACTTTCAAACACACATTTAATATTTAATTAATATGTTTTGTTGGCCATGCAAGCCAGACTTACAAAGCTGACAACTATAATTTAAAAACAATGGCCCCCATTAGGAAAATGACGTGGAAATGTGCTACCTCAATATTTTCCAGAAAGGCCAGCCCAGCCTTTGTTGACAAAGGTGCCCTTCAAGATGCCCTGGGGTTGTGTGCACTTGGAGACGTGTTACTCTGGGAAAGGCGCCTCCATTCTGCCTCCATTGACTCGCAGTCTGCTTTTAGTGTAAATCAAGACTCTGAAGAAATTTTGCTTCACAGGGAAACTGCAAATTTATTTCTTGAAAGCTTACTGGCTTCAGAGACTTTGAATCGGCCTAAGCACAGCTCATCCTTCTCCTCAGCATAATAAACCTTTCGATCTAAGCACCCAAGTATGTAGCAAACAGTGTACTCAACATTCAAGAAGGAATATTCATTTTTAATTGCGAAACTTCAACTTGAAATGGGGTTTGAGGACTGGTCTGTGATGTCACAGAAGTTCCTGGTAATCAGAGAAGGGGGTCGAAGATTCAACACGACAAACCGGCCTCTGAACCCAGCGTTATGCTGGGTATTAATGGACACTCCGAATTCATTTTCACACAAGAAGTGAGCTCAGTGGTCAGCATCCCTGGAAAGGTAAGTACTGGGCAGAACTAGGAGAAGAACCAATAAATTATTTGTGTGAAAAAGCGAAGTGTTGCCAGAAAAAAAAAAGCACTGTATTTTTCTTCACTCTGACAATTGAGTGTTCTCCTAAATAAGACACGAAGCAGGGTACAGTGATGCTGGGACAGAAAGGGGCTGGCCTCTCGGCAGGCCGCAGTGGGGACACGGAGGAGCCCACGTGAGGCAGCTGCGCTGGGCTCTGCAGGACCCAAAGCCCGAGCCTTTGCTCAACCCCCCGTATAGCTGTGGGGAACACAGGTTATATTTCCTATAATGATAAAGGGCTTTGAAACAATGATGAACAACTGTAAATACCATGTAAATAAGTTGAACATTTTTATTACTATTATTCTTAAGGATGCAACCAATAAACCATGAATAAAAATATAGTCACAGAAGTTTAAACACAGATATAGTGAACTTGAAGAGGGCTTGTACGTTGAAGTATGCAGTGTAGTACATATAATTCAAAGCTAATTAGGGTCGAGAATATACGGGCCGATGGAAAACAATCATAGTTACTGCTATTGGAAAGTAACTCAGAACACAGATGAGAGTGGCCGGTGGGTCCTGCCACAATGGACAGTACTGGCCAAGGGTCCTCAGGACTGCACACCCACACCGAGGTCCCAGTCTAGATGACAAATGTCTATCCTGTTTTATGTGGAAGCTTTTCCAGAAGTGTCCTCCATCTGGCTAGTTAATTCATTTGATGACTCTGAGCCCTGGTCCCACCTGGTTCCTGCCAAGAGTGAGAACCAATTTATATCATGGTATTTGTCTTGCTTAATGTTTTTCATAAAATTACATGTTGCACCCATTAAATTTAGTATTTCTAAAGGGCTTTGTACTGCAGTAAAAGAGTACATGGCCAAGTTGCTCCCAGCATATTTTGTACAAATTAATGAAAAAGCAAAATATGAAAAGGAATCATGTTTGTGAGAAGGAAAGTACTA
Organism: Tadarida brasiliensis; assembly: GCA_030848825.1. Classification (NCBI taxonomy): domain Eukaryota; kingdom Metazoa; phylum Chordata; class Mammalia; order Chiroptera; family Molossidae; genus Tadarida; species Tadarida brasiliensis. The sequence continues at coordinate 35,479,081 of CM061258.1, forward strand.
CATGAACATAAAGAAATAATTTTATTTGCTTATTTAATACTGATCATTCTTCCTTTATCAAATTAAAAAAGTTTGCTTTGACTAAAAAGAAAGCACTAGTCTGTCATTTGCAATCTATTAAATCACTGATGCCTTTCTAATTCCAAAGAACGCATTCTGTGAGCGAGCACAGACAACCGTAGAAATGAGGTCCACAAAACAGACCTTTCCTAGCAAACTTTTCTCCATATATCTGCCTGAATCTGAGTGAGGAGTGTGCGTGGAGATTCAGCACGCCACCAGATCTGACTGTGAAGGAATCCTCTCACACTGACACCCACGTGGACAGAGAGCAGCGGTGACTTCATCCCCCGGGGCTGACTGGGGCCAGCATGGCCGCAGATCGAGTGCGGCGACTTCTGACAAGCGCCGGCTGGAGGGGTCAGCGTGGCCAGCTGCAAGAACACACATGTCAGTTGGCGTTTCAGACGAGAGGACCCCAGCATTTCAGTAAGAAAAATGTGTATTGGACCCCGGCTGTTGCAGTTTGGCAACAGCGTGCTTTCTTACGAGAGCTGGAGGAGCACCCTTGGGGTATGAGACCCCAGTCCCGAAGACCCTCACTTTGTGCTTCCTGGATGGAGTGCCCTACTCGGCAGAATTTCCGTTTTATGCTGACTTTCTCTCAGGAGTATAACTTGCCGAGAAACAAAGGCAATACGGAAATAAACACTTGTGTTTCTTTTGTCAAAACGGATAAAGCTTCGGAAGCATGCCCGTCTGGGAGGAGCAGAGGCACCCGGGGGCAGTCGCAGTGGAGGTGGGGACAGAGAGGAAAGGAAAGCAGGTCTGAGGCAAACCACCAAGAGCACCAATTAAGCACGTGCCCAAGCCCACAGCCCAGTAAATTAAAAATTCCTCATTATTGATTTTGATGGTCCGAGTGGACCCACGTGGTCTACGTGCCAACAGTACGTGGGTTTTCTATATCTCTTTAAGGGGCAAGAGACTTCCATGCTGCAATTCAACGCCACGTCCAAGCCTCACCATAAATCGCACAAAGACCCATGCTAACTAAGTCCTCACCACGAGCACAGGGGCCAGTCCACACGGTTTGGATGAAACCAGTGTTAATCTGACAATAAGCAGTGGTCTGTTATACTGGCTTGTTCAGGCCACCATAACCAACTATAACAGGTCAGGCCGCGTGAACAACGGGCTGATTCCTCACAGGCTGGAAGGCCAAGGTCAAGGTGTCAGCAGGGTTGGTTTCTCCTGAGGGCTCTCTTCTTTGCTGCGTAGAAGCCTGTCTTCTGTGTGTGTCTGTGTCCTCATCTCCTCTTGTTTTAAGGACACCCACCATACTGGACTAGTGCTCACCCATGTGACCCCATTTACCTTAATCCCCTTTCTGAAGACCCTATCTCCAAATACAGGCACACTCTTCTGAGGTACGAGGCGTCGACACAGGAACTTGGAGGGGACACAATTCGACTCCAAACATCTGTAGGAGGTAGCAAACTGTGGATCTCCCACTCATCTGTTGGACAACGATTTCTCTTCCCACAGCTGGACGTGGGGTTGTGACCTCAGGGAGATCTACGCGGAAGCTGAGTAAGAACTGCTGACTAGCAAACACGGCTGTGTGTTTAAGGAGAAGGTGGTAGATTCTCACAAAGTGCCATGTGGTCAGGGTCAGGAGTGGCTTCTGCTAGAAGCCAGGAGAGTGAGAAAGATGTCAGAGGCAGCAAAGGGAGTCTCCTGGATCCGGGGCCACAGGGAGAGGCTGGAGTGCGGGAGACCCCAGCAGGTGAAGTAATCAGACAAAGGTGAGAGGATTTCAAAATCTCTGTGTGACCCCGTCCCAGGTCTGGATACTGACACGGCTTTCCCCAGCGCTTTTCCTAGGACAGTGCTGGCTGAGTGTGAACCTACTCCTAGGCCAATCAAAGGTGAGACACCGAGGGGGCCACCAGCCCTCAGAGTTCTCCAAGGAGTGGCCGTTCGAGTTTTCACAGTGAAGAGCAGGAGAAAGTCCCCTCCTGTGCGTGAACAGCCGAAGTCTGTGAAGATGAGTGGGCAGTGCTGCCCGGCTGGCCATCTGTCATCCAGCCTTGGAGTTGTCCTCGCTCAGGAGACACCCCACGACTCAGTCGTGATCAGAAAGCGAATGGCCATCTTCAGGCCTCCCGGGGCCAAAAGATCGTTTTAGGAGCCTGTCAGGAAATCCTGTGGCCCCAGGCCCAGGGTGGCTTTTTATTTCCAAGCCTGTTATTGATTTTGGTATGAAGAAAATAATTTGCTATTGTTGCTTAAGGTGTCACAGGGAAAAAAAACACACACACACACAAAAACCTACTCATGTTTCATTTGCTAACAGATCTTGGTTGGAATTTGCCTTTGATTGTAGGGTTGCTTGAGCTACAGGGTGGAGGTGTTTACTACTTAAAGGTACTACCATCTTTATGAGACATGGCACACTAATCGAAAACACAAGTAAACTGAAAATTAAATTTAAAAGCCTATAATTTAGTATCTTCCTGGCCAGGAGTGATGGCTTTCATTTGCACGGGACCGGAGCGGCTCAGGGTCAGTGTGATGGGGGCCGTGTGCGGCCTCTTCCCAGGGCTGATGGAGCTGATTAATCTCTTGGAACCAAGCTTTGTCTTCTCCAGCTCAGTGAACAACTTCATTTCAGCTGATGAGTTCAACCAGGGGTCAGAACAATCCTCATTTCTGACAATCCCACGAAAAGGGAATTAATTTTATGAGTTAGTGCCACGCGCTTACAACGAAGCTGGGGAGAGAAGGTAACGTACGCAGCAGAGAGGATCGGGGCACGCAGGCTCTGCCTCACTCCGACACGGGCTCTGCTGAACACGGCGAGGGGGCCAGAAACATGCCACCGGGCCTCTCCCTTCGAGGAACACCCCAAACGTGGCATTGAACTTTTGTGCTTAGAATTAAACATGAGGGGGGGAGTTTTAAAGGGGGCCAGAAAAGGACATTTTGGGAGGATTAAACTATTGTGACCTTAGCATTGAAAAAATAAAATAAAATAAACTTGGAAAACGTGAGGAAACCACACAGGACATTGGTCAAATATTATGTTTGCAACAAAATATATTTTATAAATCCATGCAGACACTTAACTCATGAGTTTCCAGGCTCAGTCCTCAGGCCTCCACCCTCTCAAGAAGACACGATCTCATAGTCACACGTGTATCCGAGACTCATTATGGGCTGCCTTATGTTCCCCCAATTCCTACATTGAAGTCTAACCCCCAGGACCTTAAAATGTGACTGTACTTGAAGATAAGGTCTTGAAAGAGGTGAATAAATTAAGAGGAGGTCATGTGGCTGGGTTCTAATCCCATATGCTTGGTGTCCTTAGGACCCAGACACGCACAGAGGGAAGACCGTGTGAAGACACACAGAGAAGACAGCCATCTACAAGCAAGGATAGAGCCCTCAGGAGAAACCGACCCTGCCGACACCTTGATCTTGGACTTCCAGCCTCCAGAACTGAAAGAAAATACATGTCTGTTGTTTAAGCTGCCCAGTCTGTGGTATTTTATATCAGCCCAAGAAAACTCATACAGGCTTCTTAATTATAAACAAGTGCCTCGATTTCCCTCTACCCTAAAGGATCTATTTACCATGAGAAGTGGTAATAAAACAATACCACTTATCCCCAGGTGGGTATTGCAAACTCTCACCTCAGAAATCTTCCTCTCTAGGGGTGCTGGCATCCACCAAGGGGCGCGCTGGTAAGGAGTGCATTCTTGTTTGCTGGCTAAAAAGCCAAGGGGTTAAAGGATTCCTTCAAAGCATAGTCTGAGGTTCAATTCAAAGTGCTTTAGTTCGAAGTTAGGACACCCCACTTGCCTGCTCATTTCTAACCCTGCTCACCTACCCTGCCTTCACCATCTACTTCAGGGCCTCCAGGGCTAAATAGCGCTCTCTGGGCAATAGAATCCCAAATGAGATAATGCTGCCAGCCTAGGGATGCAGGCCAGGTCCGGGACACCGTGTCCTGACTCTCATCTCAGGTCCCATCACTTCTTCACCCACAACGGGCAGAAACCTGAGTAGATACCCGGGCAGGCACAGAAGGACTCAGACAGTGCGTGTGAGTCCTCGACAGCCTTGCAGGACAGGTGTGGTGCAGAGAGCGTCAGGCCCTTCTCCGGCTCCAGCCTCCACGGGAAAGGGAATTTTCTTCCCCCCAAACTCCAACTCAAAGCCCACTCTGACGGCAGGAAGACACTCGCTCCCTGTATGTGAAGAGACAGTGGCTTGCCCAGGCATGGCAGGTGGCTGGTGGCGGCATAAAGGAGAGTCTGTGACCCCGCCACTCCAGAGCAAGGCAACCTCCTGAGGACACGGAGTCTCCCTCCACTCACCTGTGCAGGTAACAGAGACCTACCATGTGAGCACGTCTGGCCGACCCAAAGTGGAAAGCAGCACCATTTGTAAAAAGCTGAGGGTTTCGGGTAAGATTCTTTCCTGATTAGAACATTGCTAGGAAGTTTTTACATCGTTGGTGATGCCGATTTTCAGTAATGCTCATGGCCTGTTAGAATGAATGACCCATATAAAGTGCTCTCTCGGTGTATCTGCTACATCTGCTTTGGCAGCAAAGGAACAACCTCACCCTTAAGTAGATGAACTACAAGGGAATTTGCCTCAGGCAGTACGTGCAGATGCAGGGGTGAGCCGGCGGGCTCTGCCCACGGGTCTTGCTGGTCTGAGTGCAGGAAGGCGACCAGGTCATGTGCAAGCCGAGTGGACCCAGACACTCACTTCTCCGTCCTGGAGGGGAGCTGCCCTGCATCGACTTGACCCTTGATAATCTAGCCTCCCCACCCCTCAGCCCACTGGTGACAAAGCCGATGTGATGGTGACAACTGATCTATTATCTGTGGTGGAATCAGCACAGATGGAGATTTCAAACATGAAGCAGAGGGTGGGTAGTGGGATTGCCATTCCAGAGAACCAGAATCACAAGACAGGAATCGCCTGGGTCAGTGTTATAGCAAGGATACATATTGTGTATGTGTGTGCACAGTGTACGCTCCCACAACATATGTGTGCATAGATATGTGTGCCTATTGGTAGTGTGCATTTACTGTGTATGCATGTGTGCATAGGCATGTGTACATCTGTGTGGGCACACGTGTGCACAATCCCTGAATCACAGTTTCATCAGGATGCAGTGATAGCTGATGGATCCCAGAGAGGAGGTAATTTAACAGGTGCCATAGACGTCACAGCACCACCCACATGTATGTTTCCATCAGCCCTTTCCCCGGAGGTTTTAACCTTGTGCTTGGTGCACAAGGAACAGTAGGGTGAAATGTTTTACATTTAGATTTAGCAACAAAATCTGAACATAAGCTCTGGGAAGCTGAGACCCAGAAACACACTCTGAGTTCCTTGTTCTGCAATACACTGCCGACTGGGCATTAGCTCTCCAAGATTTGTTAAGATCGTTTCATTTTGATCCCCTCTAATTTACAGGGTCACCACAGCCATCTCTGTAGTCCCACACAGGCATGGAGATACAAACATGCTCAACACAGCACAGCGATAGGGCAAGGGCCCGAGTGATACGGAGAGCCCATCTCCTTCCGATGGGGTGGGTAGAAGCCCCCAGCCCTGGAGGGGCGGCACCCACACAGAGTCCTGTGCACAGCACAGACAGCCTCTCCCTCTTCTCTCCTTTCGGTCCTGAGCCGTGACACCCGGAGAGGTGGCTGCTGAGGGTCCCTGCTCCACTGAGCTGCGCGGCTGAGATCCGACTGGCGTGGTCAGAAAGGCGCACAAAGCTTCTCCGTGAAGGGAACGCGTACACAGACACGTCCCGCTCGGTCCACGGCGTCCCAGTGCGCCACTCGACTCCCTGCAGCTTCCGTGGGACAGTGTCCCATACGCGATCAAGGAGCTCACACAGCCCGTCCCACCCCTGAAACGGTTTGATTTCAGGGCAGAGTAAAGTGATTCTTCCAAAGCACGGTTCTCCATCGCCTTCCAAGGAGCTTGGGGAGACAGGAATAACACAGCACAAAGGCTCCAGGGTTCTCCAAAAGAAAAAGGGAAAAGAAAGAATCAGAAGCACAATTTCCACAAAAAGGGTCACACAGTCGCTCTCGAATGTTGAAGGTCAACTGAGAAAGTTAGACTGGATCTGTGAACCCAAATCCAGGTAAATGACACAGGTGTGAAAGAAACAGGGTCGGGGGAAACAGGAATCGTTACCAGGCCAGAACTGTAACTTGCTGAGTGGTGTCAGGGGCCCACTGCCCGTCCATACAACACTGCCACGGGAGAAGGTGTTGTGCTTGCCGGTGGCCAGAGAAACAGAAGCCCCCCGATCTGTTCAGCTGAGGAGTGATGGAGATCAAGACGCCATCCGCTTTGCTGACCTCTTTCTCATCTCCCCACCAGCGCCTGCCTCCTCGGTCCCTTCCTGCGGGACTTCTGTTCTAGCCATCTGCCTCAGTTGCTCCTTGGCATGCTCTTCTTGAAAGACAGGCGACAGCCTCAGCACTGACAGTGCTCAGGCCATGTGCTCAGCCAGCTCCCAGCATAGCCGGTCACAGATGAGGACACTGAGGCCCGGCGCATTAGCAGCTGCTTTCATGTGGCGGGTTCAAAGTCAGGAATCTCATTCCAGAATTTGTGTTGTTGGCCACTGAACAAGTTTTCTGGCCTAAAAAATGATATTCATCCTTTTAACGAAAATAACCATGAGTGTACCTTGATCTCTATGCTCTTGTTATACCAGGTTTCAAGTCTGATCTTAGTCATGTCCAAGGTTTGCATTCTTCAATATTTCTGCAGTGCTGGGGGAATAAGAACACACACTTACACACAACACACACACATACACATGCATTCATCCACACTGACACACACAACAAATACAGATACACGCTCATACATATTCATATGCACACCATACAGACACACACACACACACAGCACACACCAGAGCAACCCAGCATCCCGTGGGTACAAAACATCACGGCACTGGGTTGACGTGAACCAGTGGGCTGGCCAGAACAAACACTGTCACAGCAATCGAGGGGGTGTGTTTAAACTACTGAGGTGCGCAAAGGGTCTGGGCCCTTCCCAATGTGTTAATTGCATGTAAATCACAGCCCTATCATCAGTGACTCTCACCCGTCACTAACTGGTCCCTGGAACTCCACGCGGAGATGGAAAAGGATTCGTTTACTTTGTTCCCTGCACTCAGAAATCAAGACGTTACAATTTCCTGAAGGAGACGCCTAATCAATGGTTTTCCAAAACTTTTTGATAGTGGACAGAGAACGAGATGGTGGAGCAAGGGAGTTTTTGTGATGGTCGTTGTTTTGGTTTCTGATTTTAGGACGGGAGGAACCCGAGTGTGGACTTGAGCCGAGTTAGTTAGGGGCTTGGAGATAAGGGAAAAGGGGGTTATTGATGAACCCTCTCTAGAACAGACTGGACAAAGAAGCGTAGCTACAGAAAGATCCGCCTTCCAACATGCTATAATCATGAGCAAAATAAATTAAAAACTTCTTTTTCCCCTCACTGGATCCACTTCCATAAGTGAATACTCACCAGGCCTGAGCCTGGGGCCATTTCTGCCAGTGGGTGACAGTCAGATTATTCCAGCCCAAGGCACATTTATTTACATAATTGCTCTTTGGGTGAATTTCTCCACTTTTCCGAAGAAACACTGACTCTTTCACTGACATCATCCCCAAACTCCATTTACGTTCCATGGTTCATATCCCTGAAAAATGATTATAAGCTTTGATCTATAAGAAATCATTACCCACTGATTTAGATAATGAAATCATATAAACTGCAGCGAGAGGCTCTATGATTCTTACACACCTCCTGCAGTCTCTAACATCATTTAATGATTTTTTTTTTTACTTTTGTTGCAAAAAAAACTTTAAATTTGAAACACAGCGCAGACATCAATGCTAGACAGCAAAGAGGCATTTTATCTTATTTTCTCTATGGTATTGAAGCAAATTTAAAAAGAGGGAAATCTTCAAAGCCAGTCTGCAATCATTGCATGTTTTAATGAGAATAAGGCTGCTTTGTCAAAAGCCCATCCTGTTGGCCAAATTGGTCTATCAACTTCTGTTTCATGAAGCCAATCTGATTGTCTTTGGAGAAACCCATCTCATCTATCAATTCATCTTCCTATAATCAGAATATATGTAAACAATGACCGAGAACTGGGTATTAGGGGGAGAATAAAGTAGCTATTAAATACCCTTGGCATTGTATAATATTGCATATTTGACAGGTTAGCACTGCTTCTTGCTTTTTAAACATTTTTTCCTAATAATACAGTCATGTGCCACATAACTGCATTACTGTCGATGGCAGACCACCAGTGGTGGTCCATACGATTATAATGGAGCTGAAAAATTCCTATCCCCTAAGGATGTGATAACTGTCATGACGTCATGGCCAGTCCGTCCCTCACGTGTTTCTGGTGACGCTGGTGTAAGCACACCTGCTGCTGCCGATCACATAGACATACAGCACGTACAATTACGTGCAGTACATACTACTCGATAATGATAACAGATGGCTAGTCTACTGGTTTGTGTGTTTATGATACTCTACTTTTTATTGTTATTTTAGAGTGTACTCTTTCTCCTAATAAAAAAATGTTTGCCGTAAGAGTCTGCCAGGTTTCACTGGTAGCAGCTTCATACGTCGTGTGTTTACTGAGTCTCTCAGCGGCATCACTTTCTCTTGTGCTTGCTTTGATCTCGTGTTGTGTCGTACAGTGAGCAGGCGGCACAGGCTTGTAGCCCGGTGTACAGCAGGTTACAGCGTTTGGGTGTGTGTAAGTGCACTCTGTGTTCGCACAACAAAATTGCCTGTGGACGCTTTCTCAGAGTGTATCCCCATCATTAAGCAGCACGTGAGCTTTAAGTAACTCAAGCTTATTATAAAAAGTCAAATAATTCTGAAATGTATAGGAAGGAAGTAAAAAATACCCATTAAACTGTCAGGGGGAAATTTTTTCCCCTCTTCCCTCTTAGGTTCTGTAACTTGGGGGCACTGTGAATTTAAATGACAAAAGATTAACAGGAAAAAGGGAATACTAATTGATTAATATTTTATGCACATGGGAGTTCACAGAAAAAAAAATTCAAAGAAATAGTTAGACTCAGAGACTGATAAACCATTTTAACAAAGACAGGGAATTGGGGGCTTCAAGGGATGAGAAAATGACTAAGAAATATATGGGGAAAGTAATGGAAGATGGGGTTATTCAAATGAGGTTTGTTTCTGCTCTCTCACCCAGTCCGACTCTGTCTTCAGTGAGTGGCTCTCATTCGCCTGTGTGGTACAGCAGGATCTCTGCACAAAGGGACATGTATGTCCTGCTCTTGGCAGAAACAAAGAGGGACACAAATTATTTCTGCTTCTGTTGATTCTCAAATTGCCTTCAACTTACCCCTTCCCCCCCGTGCCAAAGTGACATATTTTGGGATGCTCTATTCTGATTCATTTCAATTCCAAGTCCAATAGATAACTTCTTCAAATACCTCTTTAAAAACAGGATTATTGCAGAGACTGTTTTCTAATGTTCTAGGAAGAAAGCATTCTTATTTTTTGTGGAGTGTATAATTCAGTTATTTCTGGTTAACAAATGACTCAAAAAAAGTAAAGGCTTAAACAACAGACGTGTATCATTTCCCTTTGGTCGGCCAGGCTGTTCTTTCTGGCCCGGCCAAGCTCTGGGAACATTCCAGGGTGCCTCTGCTCGCATATCTGGCTGTTGCGGAGAGTGTGAGCCGGGAGGTCAGCCCTGCTTCATAAAGCATCTTACCATCCAATAGACCAGCTCAGGAATCTTCACCGAGGAGCCACAGGGTTCTGCAAAGCAACCTGAGAGTAAGCCCCAACATGCAAGCTCATTACCAGCTTCTGCCTGAATCATTTTTGCTGTTGCCTCTTTAATCAAAGCAAGCCCCGAGCCAGAATTATTGTGAGGGAGGACTGAGCAAGTGTGTGGATACCGAGGGGCATACATCACTGGAAGTCTCCATGCAACAATCTACCACAACACCCTTTTTCCATGTTTCTCTACTTAAAATGAGTGAGAATAGCACTATGGACATGCCTTCGGAGCAGTTATCTTGCCTTTGCAATCACTGGGAGTCCACACGCAAGGACTTCAGCGTGTGATTCAAAATGTCCCCCTGCACCCTGTATCCTGCCATATCGAGATGACTTCCAAGTGCACAGGCGCATCACTGGCCCTACTCAACAGGCCTCCAGCTCGAATGACTCAATTCTACCACCACCCTGGGAACTTACTCCTTCTGAAATACTCCCTGATACCAACCTAGATGTGCAGGTCCCTGCTTCGACTCTCACTCCCCTGTGTTCATACCAGGAACTCTTCCTGTGGACCTGTTTCACCCTGATGACTTACTTTACTTCCCCATCCTATCTGTGGCATCCTTTCTTTCACCCCAATTCCAGCATCTGTCACCTCCTTCCCCCACAATAAATAAAGGACAGTCAGTTCCATTCTCTTCTCCCTGACTTGCTGAAGAAGCTCACACAGTGCAGGCTGCCCTTTCTTGGAAGGACCATCGCAGACCACACTGTGGCCTTTAGGTGCCACCCTGGTCCCTGTCCGATGCCAGCTATGCCCCAGACTTAAGAAAACTCATGTATCAGGAGTGAATTCTTTCAACTTTTCTCTTCTTGTCTAAATAGGCATTCATCTAAACATGTATCTTCTCCTCCTTCTTTTTTCTCTCTCCATTTGCCTATTGTAACCTCATTCCTTGCTCTGGACACAGGATATTCTTTCTGGTTTTTAAGTCATCTTGAAGCAATTTATCTTCTCTCCTTGGTTTTCCATGGGTGCGTATCCATGTATGTGAGTGTGCTTGCTTGTCTGTACTCTGCTCTCCCCATAACCTCAGCCTAAAAACAAATTCAATTACGTTTTATCTTAAAACCAAACCCAAATTAAAATAGATGTGTTTTATTCAGCTTTAACTCTCTTTTTAAATTCTGATTTGCAGAGCTTGCATTTTTTACAGATTGACAGTTTGTGGCAACTGCTAAGGCTCAGATGATGATTAGCATTTTTAGCAATAAAGTCGTTTTTATTAAGGTGTATACATTGCATTTATAGGCATAATACTATTGCACACTTAATAGGTTGCAATGTAGTGTAAACACAAATTTAAAAAAAATTTAATTGAATTTATTTAGTTGACATTTTTTAATAAAACCATATAGGTTTCAAGTGTGCAACTCAATAGCACATCATCTGCACACTGCATCAGGCCCTCAGTGCCCAAAGTCAAGTCTTTTTCTGTCCCCATTTATCCTCCCTTTGCCCTATTTCACCTCTGCCCACCACCCTCTCCCTCTGGCAATCATCATACTGTTGTCTGTGTCTATATGTTATTTATTTATTTTGCTTAATTCTTCCACCTTTTTCACCCAGCCCCTCAACCCAATTCCCTTCTGACAGCTGTCAGTCTCTTCTATGTATCTATTCTTCTTTTTCTATTTTGTTTGTTAGATTATTTTGTTCATTAGATTATAAGTGAAATCATATGGTATTAGTCTTTCTCTGACTGGCTTATTAATTTAGAATAATACCCTCCTGGTCCATCCATGTTGTTGAGAAAGGTAAGGTTTTTCTTTTTTTTTTTATGGCTGAGTTGTATTCCACTATGTAAATGTACCACCACAGGATTTTTATCCACCCACCTACTGATGGCACTTGGTCTGTTTCCAGATCTTGACTATTGCAAATAATGCTGCAATGAACATAGGGGTGCATATATTTTCCGAAATTAGTGTTTTGTGTTTCTTTGGATATATTCCCAGAAGTTGAATTGCTGGGTCAAAAGACAGTTCTATTTTTAATCTGTTGAGGAATCTCCATTCTGTTTTCCTCAGTGGCTGCACCAACCTGTATTCCCAACCACAGTGCATGAAGGTTCCCTTTTCTCCACATCCTCACCAACATTTGTTGTTTGTTCACTCTCTCTTTTTTGTAGTAAAATTCCTTAATATACAGTTGACCTTTGAACAATGTGGGGCTTAGGAACACTGAACCTCTCACAAAGTCAAAAATTTATTTATAACTTTTGACTTTTCAAAAACCTCAGTCACCACTCAGTACCCTTCCGTGACTGGTTTCGGGCTCCTCTTGCTGACACCAAAATCCGCAGATACTCACATCTCTTGTATAAAATGGTGTACAACAATGCATTATATTATAGTTGGCCCTCCACTTACACAGGTTCCTAACAGTGGATCAAAAACACCATTTTTGAGCCCTGGCCAGGTGGCTCAGTTGGTTGGAACATCGCCAGGGAGCCAGAAGTATGGGTTTGATTCCCCATGTCCGGGCACATACCTAGGTTGAAGGTTTGGTCACCAGTCAGGACTTGTATGGGAGGTGGCTGATTGATTATCGATGTTCTTTTCTCTCTTTCTCTCTCTCAAATCAATTTAAAAAAAAAAGAAAAGAAAAGAAACTTGTCCCGCCAGTGTGGCTCAGTGGTTGAGCATCAACCCATGCACCAAGAGGTCGCCAGTTCGATTCCTGGTCAGGACACATGCCCAGGTTATGGGCCCAATCCCCAGTGGGGAGCATGCAGGAGGCAGCCGATCGATGTTCTCTCTCATCGATGTTTCTATCTCTCTCTCCCTCTCTTTTCCTCTCTCTAAAATCAATAAAGGGAAAAAAAATTAAAAAACAAAAACAAAAAAACTTATCCTAGGGTGAGGATTAAAAAAAATATACTGTTTCTGAGCCACAGTTGGCTGATTCTGCAAATGCAAAATCCAGCAATAAGAAGGATCAACAGTACATTTATTGAAAAATATTTTACTCTCTCCTCCCTTTTGTGCTATTTTGTAATGTATTTTATAGCTACATATGTTACAAATTCTTCAAATTATAGTTATTTGTTTTTGCTTTACACAGTCAACGTTATTCTCTATGGTTATTGACATATTTACTTTTCAGGTGTTCGTCAACCCTTCCCGGAGGTGCATGCTTCCATGTAGCATCAGTACTTTTGGCATGAAGAACACTTTGTAATGCTTGTTACAGTGCACGGTTGCTGTAAATAAATTTTAGATTGACGGGTTTTCTCAACTCTTCAAGTATCTATGGTCTTCTGGATTCCATAATTTTGGTTTAAAAGTCAGCTATAAGTCTAATTTTTGCTTCTTTATATGAAAAGATTTTATCTTTAGCCTCCTTAAGGACATCTTTATCTTTGTTTTTTAGGAAGTTTACTTTGATATGCCTAGGTGTGTGTTTGTCCTTTTTAATTGTGTTTTCTGTTGTTGTTGTTTTGAGTTCACTGAATTTCTAGAATCAGTGGGATAATGTCTTCTTTTATCAATTTTGTAAACTTCCCGTTCAGTATCTCTTTCAGTATTGCTTTTGTCTATTCTTTCTCCTTTTCTTATGAACTCCAACTGTACTTACGTGAGATGATTTGACCATAGCCTATGTATGTATTTCTATCACATTTATCTCTATTTCTATCTCCATCTCCCCTTCTTTCACATCTATATCTCAAGCAGGTCCTACTAACCTGTCTTTAAATTCACTAATCCTTTCTTGTGTTGTGTCCAGTCTCCTATGGGTATTTATTAGCAGACTCTAAATCACACACCTTTGTCTTATTTGCAAAGGAATCTAGACAAGCAACCTGGTATAAAATACAATATACAGGAAACAGAGGAAAAAGTTCATATGTTGGGTGGCCAAATTAATGACAGATACCCACTACATTTAATATAATATACTTTTCTAAAGACTGTTAACCATATTCTTTGATTTTTAGTTGTATTTATTCTAGATTATTTTTCTTAGTTTAAAACATAACTTCAGTTTCTGTAAATGTCTTTATTTTCTCTTCAATTTATTTTCAGAGCCCTGCAAATTCACTTTTTTTTCTATGATCATATAACATCCCTTTTGAACATACATGTTTATTACTTGAGCTCCTTGTTTGATAGCTGATATTGTCTGCAATTTCTTTGAGACTGTGGTGAACCAATTGTCTGAACTCTTTAGATATTTTTCCATATATGTTGTTCATCTACTTTTTGTTTATATTACTTTCCTTTTTAAGTTCCTCAACCTTCGGGCCAGGGCCCTTTTCGGTTTCTCTGTGATCATTACTCATGTTTACGGTGCCAGACCTCTGCTAGAAAGACCCTAGGGAGAGGCAAGTGGAAATTACTTGGAAAAATATGTAGTTTTTAAGGGGACTTGAGGTCTCAAAAAATCTTCAGAAATCTGATAACTATTTTATCTGAGGAATGCATGCCCTTTGATTCCCTGCATAAGCTCTACAGAGTGCCATCAAGCCCTTACTGCCTCTTCTGGCCTCCCTGCTATGCCCCCAGAGTCAACTCTTCTGCAAGGAATCCATGTTGGCGATGATAGAAATGCTCGTCAGCATAATTTTCCCTTCGGCTTCCTCTCCCCCTACATAATTTGATATTGAACTGGGTTTGCTCTTCTGTGGTCCAACCACCGCCCTAGATCTCATTGCACTTGAAAAACATTTGGCTATGGTTGTCACATATGTACCATTTTTGAGGATTTGGCACATTTTCACACATTTGGCGCGTGGTCTTCCTGGTTTGTAGTTGGTAGTTGTGGAAATTCCTCTGTTTAATTGAAGATGGCATTTCTCTCTTTTTTTAAAAGAATATTTTTCCTTTGTTTTCCTTCTCATGGGCTTTGATGGAGGGAAGTGGCGTTTAGTCAGGAAGCCCATACTTTCATTTTTGCTGCTACAATCTTCAACACACGATGCAACACCAGTTTTTAACACCACACAAAAGCCACTCCAGCCAAGTTCATGGACAAAGCTTTCTATCCTTCTTACTGCTTCCTGGGAAAGATTTCCAATCTACAGATTTAATCATAACATTTACATGTATACTCACACTCAAACACTCACTCAAACTCACACTCACATACATACACATACACTCAAACTCACACAACACATATATGCAAACGCGCACACACACACACACACACACACACACACACACACACTGCAGGGTAAAGGAGAAATGGGCAGGCAGGGATCCATGGTCTGGCTTGGACTCCTAGTAGGACCTCTGACAAGGTCAACAACATGTCTCTGCGTCAGTCTCATCTGTAAACTGTGAGTGGTGCACTCCTAACCCAGCTGCTCCCAGGGCTGGTGAGTGGGTGGGCTGAGCAGACCTCAGCAGCCCTGAGCGCCGCTGTTGTTGGCTGCAACCTGTGCGCTAGTTGAACCAGACCAATGATCATAGAACCAGACCAATGAACTTTGCTTTTGCTTCTTGTAAAATGCTTCTCTGAAACTGGTTCAGATCCCTCCTGATCCTGGAGCACAGACTCATGGTTTCCACTTGGCAGAGCCCCGCTGAACAAGAACAGAAGTCTCCTGACTTACGCCCATGAACTGCATTTCAGCTGCTCAGTGCTCACAGAACCAAGATTGGCCCAAACAAGTGACAGGGACAAGGGTGTCTGAAGGCTGGCTACCTGCAGAGAAGGTTCCGGCTCGAGCCACAGCAGTCTTCTCGAGAAGGCTGGCTCTGAGCTCTTGTGGAGTTGCATGCGCACATGGCGTCTTTGCTCTCTCGGCTGCTTTGCCCAACTTCCCAGTCACTAACTTATAATTTCATTGCTCTGGTGGAAGGACCAGAATATGGGCACAGACTCCAGCCAGGTGCCTCTCTGAAGCATGGTGACAAACTGCTGGCAGTTAGGGTTGACAATGGCACTCAGGGGAAGGAGACCTTGATGACGGGTGTCTGCTCCGCTTTCTCAGGTTCTGTGACTCAGTGACTTTGAGGAAGGATGGGGGCAATGGCAATAAAAAGGAATCACCAGCTCCTGGATCGGGTGTCCTCAACGTCTCTTGTCTTCTTAGCTCCAGATTCAATTTGTCAAAGAACTTACATTTTCTTACAGTAGATACACAATCAACATTTTACCAAGAACATTTATATATTCAATGTCATTGAAATTTTGTATTTATCATTTACAGTAATTTCAAAGACAAAAAATACAATAATGCTTTACAGGTTCTATTTTATTGCTACAGGTTAAAATATTAACGAACAATAAATCAGTTCTTTATTGAGAATAATAAGTATTGAGTGTATTTTTTACATTGACAAGAGTATGTTTAATGAACACAAATGTAACAAAAAATCTTCAGTAGCATTAATTGCAAAAAGGCTTATTGCTCTGAATAAAAACGTATAAAGTTAAGAATTCCATCAGCCATTTAAATTACCATAACACTCTTGACCATCCTTGTGCTATAACGGTAAAATACAAAATAAGCAATTTCATCCTCAGGACATTTTTATATTAACTTTTTGATCTTTTATTTACTTTTTTTTTAGTTTTATTGTTCACACTATTATCAAGGTCCCCATTTCTCCCCTCATTCCCACCTCCACCGGCTTCACCCCTTCCCTCTGGCCATCACCATGCTGTTGTCTGTGTTCATGGGTTACGCATATATGTTCTTTGGTTAATCCCTTCACCTTCTTTCATTCATATATTAACTGTTCTTAAACAAAAATAAAAAAAACTGCAATGTGAATTCTGTGTGACCCTGGTGTCCCCACTGTCAACTCCTGGATGTCTTTTTGCTCTGGGCAGCACAATGTAGCCAGGTGTTGGTGAAGGCACGGACGCGATGTTCTTTGGTCCGAGGTTTCCTTCTAGATGTTCTCCTAAAGGGAAGAACAGAAGAGACTTGGAAACACTGCGTCTCAGTGTATAGCCACACGACCTGTGTGTAGCCTGTGGGAGAAGCACCATGTATCGGGGCCAGAGGCAGCGTCTGAGCTCCGGGTAATCCTTTCTGCAGGTGGGGCGAACTAGACCATATTGGACCATATTTCTACTGGTTGCTGTATTTGCCTGCATTTTTTCACAGGATTATCCCAACACCGTTAGGGAAAACACAGTGTCTAGTTTCGAGTCCACTCCAGAGCCCTTATGCTCAGGTTTGAATCCCAGCTCAGGCCTGCCAACCTTGGGATGAGCGCTTATATGTGTTTTGGTCATACTGACAGCACCATCCCCATAGGCTCTGTTGTAAATAAATTGATGCTTGAAGCATATAGGAAGCTCAAATATGTATTAATGATTGTCTCCCAGATGAGGGCACAAAAACCTTCACCTGAATGCCAAGTATATTGAAAGAAGCTTTAGCACTTAAAGATGAGCAGGGATGACTTCTAAAGGAGGAAATAGCTAAGTATGAAAATTCTCTCTCTGGATTTACCGATATGAGGTGCATTTCTCAGCCTCTGTGAGATTCTGCTGCAGTAACAGGTGATCAACAGCTCAGGGGTGCAGAGCTTACAGGTTTATTTCTCTTTCACAGTATATGCCGGTCCTGGGTTGACTGCCACTCTGCTTCATTTCTCTTCCTCCTCCTGGCATCCAGGAGCAGCCCTTATCTAGGACTGCCATCCTTGGGGTGGGGGAATGAACACCATGCTTCAGCCCAGAAATTGTGTCATTTCCACCGACATTTCATTAGCCAAAGTAGGTCAAGTATCCTGGTGACGAATTACAGAGCTGAGTAATTCTCCCTAATTCACCACAGGCACCATCATACCTATGGAGCTACCTTGCAGGTAATGTGGGTGACATCTGTCTCCATACAGGGAACTAAGGACACAGTTGGACATAGGGCAAAGTGTTGAAAACATGAGGTACTGGAGGATTCCAAAATGGTGGCGGAGTGAATGGAAGCTACAAAGACCATCTCCCAGGACCAAACTGGAACTACAAATAAATTAAGACAAATCATCGGGAAAAGCAACAGAAAAGCAGCTTGCGAGGACCACATAACCAGGAACACTGAATAGATCCTGGTAGGATTTCAGATGCGTGAGAGGGGGGCTGGGAGCCCATGGACAGCAGCGGTCTTAGCTGTGAGCAGCGCCCTCAGGGTTAAAATCCCAAGCCTGCCCCACAGCGCAGAGGGCCGGGAAAGAGCGATAAAATTGCCACAGCCACTCACCTTGGGCTCTGGCAGAGGGAGGGATGACAGGACTGGAACTGTGTGGGGACACTCGGGATTTGGAGGGCACTCAGAGCTTTTGCTGAGTTGCGGCCATGCAGTACAGTGGTCATCTTACTCCTTCCCAGGGCTCTGGGGAGAGGCAGCGGCCCCTCCCTTGAAGATTCAATCCCACTGAGGTGGGCCATTGAAATGCAAATTGAGGCTCATTAACAACCAGCATCTGCCCCACCCTCGGGAAACCCTCTTATGCTGAACACCTGAGGGAGTTTTTCATTCAACTGAGAACCCAAGGCTATTCAAGTAAACAGGACTAATAGCTTCCAGGCAAAAAGTTAGAGGATAACTAAACCATTCCTGGGCTTGAAAATCTACCCAGGAAAGTAAGACTTGACTTGACGGTGGTGTTTAACGTGGGTCCTCTCATGCTCATCCAAACCCAGTAGAGGGAGCCACAAACAGCAGAACACCAACATCCACAGGGAAAATTTGGCAGGCTCCAAAACCCACTGAGATAGCCAAAATGGTGAAACAAAGAAATAAATCCCAAATGAAAGAACAAGAGACCTCTACCTACGATGAGATAAATGAAATTCAGTTAAGCAAGTTAACAGAGCTAGAATTCAGAGCCATGATCTTGAGGAAGCTCAACAGCATGAATAAGGACATCAACACCATGACAAAAGACATAGAAACATTGAAAATCAACCAACTGGAAATGAAAAACCACCAAGAAGAAATGAAGAATGACATAGCAGAAATAAAGAACACATTGCAAGGACTAATCAGCAGAGTAGAAGAAGCTGAGGATAGGATTAGTGAATTAGAAGACAGGGTAGAAAAAATCAACCAATCAGAAAACCAAAAGGAAAAAACAATGAAAAAACAGGAAGACAGCTTAAGAGAACTGTGGGACAACTGGAAATGTAATAATATTCGCATCATAGGAGTCCCCAAAGAAGAATAAAATGAGCAAGGGTTAGAGAATATATTTAAAGAAATAGTGACAGAAAATTTCCCTAATTTGGTGAAGGAAGAAGGCATTCAAGTTTAAGAAGCACAGAGAGCCCCAAGTAAGAAGAACCCAAACAGGCCCACACCGAGACACATAGTAATTAAAATGTCAAAAATTAAAGACAAAGAGAGAATCCTAACGGCAGCAAGAGATAAACAACAGGTTACCTACAAAGGAACCCCCATAAGGCTATCAGCTAACTTCTCAACAGAAACACTACAGGCCAGAAGGGAATGGCATGAAGTAATCAAGGTCATGAAAAACCAAGATTTGAATCCAAGACTACTCTATCCAGCAAGACTATCATTCAAAATAGAAGGTCAAATAAAGAGCTTCCCAGACAAAAAAAGGCTAAGGGAATACATTAGCACCAAACTAGCACTGCAAGAAATGTTAAAAGGACTGCTATAATTATTAGAAGAAATAGGAAGGAAAATAGAACCACACTAAACAAAAATGGCAATAAATAAGTACATATCAATAATCACCTTAAATGTAAATGGATTGAATGCTCCGATAAAAAGACACAGAGTAGCTGATTGGATAAGAAAGCATGACCCATATATATGTTGTTTATAAGAGACCCACCTTACAACAAAAGACTCACATAGGTTGAAAGTGAAGGGATGGAAAAAAATCTTCCAAGCAAACGGAAAGGAAAAAAAAGCTGGGGTAGCAATACTCATATCTGATAAAATAGACTTCAAAATGAAGGCCATAACTAGAGACAAAGAAGGTCACTACACAATATTGACAGGATCTATCCAACAGGAAGATATAACCTTGGTAAAGATATATGCACCCAATATAGGAGCACCAAAATATATTAAAAATCTTCTGGAGGACTTCAAAGGAGAAATTGACAGCAATACAATCATAGCAGGGGACTTCAACACCCTGCTGACATCACTGGATAGACCCTCTAGACAAAAAATTAACAGGGAAACAGAGACTCTAAATGAAGCACTAGACCAAATGGATTTAATAGATATATACAGAGAATTACACCCCAAAACTGCAGAATTCACATTCTTCTCAAGTGCACATGGGACATTCTCAAAGATAGACCACATGTTAGGACACAAACGAAGTCTCTACAAGTTCAAGAAGATTGAAATCATATCAAGCATCTTCTCAGATCACAATGACATGAAACTAGAAATCAATTGCAACAAGAACATGCAACACATGTTTTTTAAACACATGGAGGCTAAATAACATGTTATTAAACAATGAATGGGTTACTGAGGATATCAAGGAAGAAATTCAAAACTTCCTGGAAACCAATGAAAATGAACACACAACAACACAAAATCTATGGGATGCAGCAAAAGCAGTTCTGAGGGGGAAGTTCATAGCACTCCAGGCCTACCTCAAGAAATAAGAAAAATTTCTAATAGACTATCTAACCTCACAACTGTAAGAACTAGAAAGCAAACAAAAATAAAACCCCTGAGCAAGTAGAAGGAAGGAAATAGTCAAGATCAGAGCAGAAATAAATGACATAGAGACCAAAAAAGCAATTCAAAGGATCAATGAAACAAAGAACTGGTTTTTCGAAAAGATAAACAAGATTGATGGACCCTTAGCTAGACTCATCAAGAAACAAAGAGAGAGAACCCAAACACACAAAATCAGAAATGAAAGAGAAGTAACAACTGACACCACAGAAATACAAAGGATTGTTAACAAATACTATGAACAATTATATGGCAACAAATTCGACAATCTAAGCGAAATGGACACATTTCTAGAAACACATTCTCCCAAAACTGGACTGGGAAGAGATAGAAAACTTGAACAGACCAATAACAACTAAGGAAATTGAAGATATAATCAAGACTCTCCCAGCAAACAAGAGCCCAGGCACGGTCGGCTTCATGGGGGAGTTTTACTGAACATTCAAAGAACTAACACCCATTCTCCTCAAACTATTTCAAAAAATTCAAGAAGAAGGAAGACTTCCAAACTCGTTTTATGAGGCCAGCATAACTCTAATTCCAAAACCAGAAAAAGACACTACAAAGAAAGAAAACTACAAGCCAATATCCCTGATGAACATAGATGCCAAAATCCTTAACTAAATATTATACTAGCAAATTGGATCCAGCAATACATCAAAAAAAATATTCACCATGACCAAGTGGGATTCATCCCAGGGATGCAAGGCTGGTACAATATTCACAAATCAATAAATGTGATACACCACATAAACAAAATGAAAGATAAAAACCATATGATCATATCAATAGACACTGAAAAAGCATTAGACAAAATCCATCACCCATTTCTGATAAAAATGCTCAGCAATATGGGAATAGCGGGATCATATCTCGACATAATAAAGGCCATATATGAAAGACCAACAGCCAACATCATATCAATGGGCAAAAACTAAAACATTTCCCTTAAGAACAGGAACAAGACAGGGATGTTCACTTTAGCCACTCTTATTAAACATAGTGTTGGACGTCTTAGCCACAGCAATCAGACATGAAAAAAAAATAAAAGGGATCCAAATTGGAAAGGAGGAAGTGAAACTGTCATTATTCGCAGATGACATGATATTATACATAGAAAACCCTAAAGACTCCATCAAAAATCTACTAGACTTAATAAATGAATTTGGCAAAGTAGCAGGATACAAAATTAACGTCAAGAAATTGACGGCATTCTTATACACCAATGATGAACTCACAGAAAGAGAAACTAAAAAAACAATCTCATTTACCATCTTGGCAAAAAAATTAAGATACCTAGGAATAAACTTAACCAAAGAGGTAAAGGACCTATTTGCAGAAAACTACAGGTCATTGAAAAAAGAAATAGAGGAAGATATAAAAAAGTGGAGGCACATACCTTGTTCATGAATTGGAAGAAGTAACATCATTAAAATGTCCATACTACCCAAAACAATCTACTGATTCAATGCAATTCCTATCAAAATACCAGTGACATATTTCACAGAACTAGAACAAATACTTCAAAAGTTCATATAGAACCAAAAAAGACCCCGAATAGCCACAGCAATCTGGAAAAAGAAGGACAAAGTAGGTAGGCTCTCAATACCGGATATCAGGTTATGCTACAAAGCCACTGTAATCAAAACAGCCTGGTACTGGCACAAGAACAGGCATATAGACCAGTGGAACAGAACAGAGAACCCAGAAATTGACCCAAGACATTATGCTCAATTAATATTTGACAAAGGTGGCAAGAGCATACAATGGATTAAAGACAGCCTCTTTAATAAATGGTGTTGGGAAAATTGGACAGCTACATGCAAAAAAAATGAAACTAGACCATCAACTTACACCATACAGAAGAATAAACTCAAAATGGATAAAAGACTTAAATATGACTCATGAATCCATAAAAATCCTAGAAGAAAATGTAGGCAACAAAATTTCGGATGTCATACGCAGCAGAATTTTCACTGATACATCACCTAAGGCAACAGAAACAAAGGAAAAAATGAACACATGGGACTACATCAAACTAAAAAGCTTCTGCACAGCAAATGAAACAACCATCAAAATGGAAAGGCAACTCACTGTATGGGAGAGCATAATTGCCAATGATATATCAGATAAGGGATTAATTTCCAAAATATATAGAGTGCTCATACATCTCAACAAAAGGAAGACAAAGAACCCAATTAAAAAATGGGCAGAGGACCTAAATAGACACCTCTCCAAATAGGACATACAAATGACTGAGAGACATATGAAGAAATACTCAACATCACTAATCATCAGAGAGATGCAAATTAAAACAACAAGGAGGTATCACCTCACACCAGTCAGAATGGCTGCCATCAACAAAGCATCAAACAACAAGTGTTGGCGAGGGTGTGGAGAAAAGGGGACTCTAGTACACTGCTGGTGGGAATGCAGACTGGTGCAGCCACTGTGGAAAACACTATGGTGTTACCTCAAAAAATTAAAAATCGATTTGCCATTTGACCCAGTGATCCCACTTCTAGGAATATACCCTAAGAAACCTGAAACACCTATCAGAAAGAATATATGTACCCCATGTTCATAGCAGCACTATTTACAATAACTAAGATCTGGAAACAGCCCAAGTGTCCATCAGTAGATGAATGGATAAAAAAGCTGTGGTACATGTACACAATGGTGTACTATGCAGCTGTAAGAAAGAAAGATCTCTTATCCTTTGAGACAACATGGAGAGACCTGGAGAGTATTGTCCTAAGGGAAACAAGCCAAGCAGAGAAAGACAAATATCACATGATCTCACGTATCTGTGGAATATAATGAACATAAAAGTCTGAGGAACAGGGTAGACCCGGAGACGTGGAAGTAGGGTACAGACTGACAATCCGCAGAAGAGAGGGTGGGGGGGAGGGAAGAGATAAACCACAGAACTTATATGCATGTATACGTAACCGATGGACATGGACAACAAAGCTGGGGACGGGGTGGTGGGGGTTGGGAGGAGGGTGTCAATGGGGGGAAAAAGGAGAAACATCTGTAACAAAAGTAAATTAATAAAAATAAATAAATTAATTAATAAACAAAAAGAAAACATGAGGTGCTGAAAAAGAAACAAAGGAACAAAACAAAAACAAGATTTAAAAAAAGGTAAGAAAATATGAGATGCTGAGCACAAAAGGCATATTTTAAACTTTAAACACATTTTCACTTGTTGCTAACAATACTGCAATCAGCACCTTGGATATTTATAGTAGGAGTAGAAATTTTATTCCTAAAATCTATAAATATTTGATGTCAACATTAGGCAGCTAATCTCCAATATTAATAGACAGCCAATGATCAAAAGTCTACAATTTGGGGAAAACCCGTTCCTAACACTGGAGGGAATGGCTAAGGACCAACCTGCTCTGGGTTGAGGGTGGAGAACACAGAGTGATTGGTAATACAAGCTAGGGAGGCTGAGGTGGCATCCCTCCCGGGAGTACAGAGACAGCAGAACTGCATGTCACCGTGAGTGATCCACCCACCGTATAGGGATGCTGGAGACTGATTTAGCCCTACGTGCCGCTGGAAGCGTGGCAAAGGAGGCTGTTCTGAGAGCAAGGCCATAGGGTCCTGTAAGGACGCCTCCAGACCCAAGTTAGAAGTAGCTGGCTTCCTCCACCTTTTCGGGGAGAAGAGCTTCCCGTGGCACTGAGCAGATTCGTGTGCTGTCGTTCATGTGTATATACTCTGGAGCGGTGTGTTTGTTACCCAGATCTAACACCTGTCACTCTCCCTTACGAAATCCCATCCAACTCATGTTCAGTTGGGTTTCACGTTTATCTTGTCTCTACACATGGATCATGAATGATTGTCTTTACCTTCCTTTGCACCCACAAGGCAACAAAAATAATCATCATCACAGCACCTGTGGAAACACTGAGGCCAGCACTGTCCATACATTTCATTTAACTCCCACCCCTGGGGACGACCTCGAGGGAAAGAAGTTGTGAGCTGCTAAAGACCACGTGCTCTGCTCAAGGTCACACAGCAGGTAAGCAGTGAAGCCAGGGTTCAAACCCACTTCTGCTGAATCCAGACACCAGGAGCTGCATCTTCTCTGATTCACCCAGCGTGTCTCCTGGCTGATGGATGGGCAGACCCGTGTCAGCTCCCGCTCACATGTTGGTGATTCCAGTGTACTTGCTGCTGCCTAGACTTCCCTTCTCCCTCAGAGAACTCATTTATTTTATGATGGGCAATTCTGAATCACTTCCATAAACTATGGGGAAAGGTCAGAAGAGGTCACGAAGTCCTGCTCCACACAGCAGCACGGCAGCAACCCAAGAACATCCCTGGGCTCTATCAACGCAGCTCTGCGTTCAACGTGCAGAAAGAACCCGAAATCAAACAGAAAAGCGGATGTTTAATGACATCTTTGAAAGAAAACTTAATTGTTGCTCAATTGTCCCTTTCTAATGACTTTCTAAAAGACAATTAAAAATATATACTCCCATGAATAAAAAAAGAGCCTATCATCTGAGCACATTATAGATCGTGTGTTCAAGAATAATTGAATCTGTGTCGATTATGATTTCAGTAAATTATGGGAAAGATCCGTTCTTGGCCACATGAATGGGAGTGTCAAGCTGGCGTGGTCTGACGTGGCACAGTTACATTATCTAATAAATTTATGACCTTATAATGGGCTCTTACCAAAGCTTTTCCCCACTTAATTCCTCGCTTGGGTTGACCCTCTTTCTGGGTGCTTCACTAAGGGTTCCCTGGGAATGTGGACAGAGGATGCAAGCACTGCCCCTCTCCTGGACCCTGGGCAGCAGGCCCAACCTGCCCCTCCCAATAGCACCCACATTGCCGTCTGCCCACAACACAGCATCGCTTTTCCTGAGGGTCTGTGCCTGTAAAGGTTTACTTCCGGAGTCTTCCACTCCCAAATCTTTGCACGGCTCCCAGATATTCTAGAAATTGTGTAGTCATACATTCGCATTTAGGTCTGCAGTCTAGTGAGAGTCCATCATTGTGTATGGTACAAATGAAGGAACCAGCTGTTTTTCTCTCCAAGCCAGTCTTTCCCCAGTCCCATCTGCTAAACAACAAATTCATTCTCTATTAATGTTTGTGCCACTGTTATCATGTTTTAGTATGTACACATGCATGGGTCTGCCTGTGCACTCTGCTCTGTCCCATCACCCTTTCTGGCTGCTGTTACGTTGATAGCACACTGTTTTTATCACTATTACTCTATTGTGATGTATTTCTTAATATCTGGAAGGGCAAGCCTGCTATCTTTCACTTTATAAGGTTTACATAGATCATCATAAAATTTTATTCTTGTATTAAATTTAGAATTTCCTGTATATCAAACTAGAATGTTGATTGAGATTTTATTAATTTTTAGATTAATCTTGAGGAAATTGACATCTTTAAATGCTAACCTATCCGAGCTAAGAGCATAGAAAACCTCCCCCATTTATTCAGATCAGAGTCTATGGTCAACATTAGACCGTTAAATGCTTCTTTATAACGGTATTGTAGGTCCCCGGTAAAATTAATCCAAAACTTCGTAGTTTCTGAGGCTACTACAAATCATCCTTATTTTCTGGATGGCCATTGGTGGTTCAAAGACATGCTAGCAATTTTTGTATCTGGCAAACTTTCTGAACTCTTGTTGGTTTTAATAGTTTATCTAATAAATCTGTTATTTTTTCTGAGTAAATGATTA
This sequence comes from Tadarida brasiliensis, assembly GCA_030848825.1. Lineage (NCBI taxonomy): Eukaryota > Metazoa > Chordata > Mammalia > Chiroptera > Molossidae > Tadarida > Tadarida brasiliensis. The sequence continues at coordinate 35,505,358 of CM061258.1, forward strand.
CATCATCCATGAGCAATGATTCTAGTTTCTCTCGGGCTCCCAATACCAGAACTAAGGCAGGTGTGCTCTGCTACTCACCGCCCTCCCATCACTGAGGCTGGCAGAGGCCCCATTCCCTCACCCCTACCATGCCAATGGGATCAGTCTTCACAACAGCCCTGCGAGGCAGGTACTGTTCCTTCTGTAGGATGACTTGGGTGCAGAGATATTTTGTGACTCACACAATGATCTGTCTAACCACTCTTCAAATACAGAACGGTTCCCACTTGCCCCACGCCTCCAACCCAACCCACTTCCCTCAGCTCCTTGCTGCCTCCCCCTAGGGCTCCACCATCCCTTCATGCTCTGATTCATCTTGTTCCCACAGGGCTGAGCCTTCGAGACTCTCACGGCCTTTGGAATGTCATAGTTCTCATCAACCCGCATCTCCTCCACACACAGTCTAGTCCTGTAATGCTTCTCTTAAAATGTGGCCCTGGGACTGTCTTGTTCCCTGGGAGTTCGACCTTCTGGAAGAAGACTCGGTGAGCACTGTGTATTTCTGCTTTGTTTAGTGCCACGTTCCCCTGAGGTCCAGTACGGGATGGGAGGAGGGCCCTCCCGTCACACTTCATCCCAAGGCAGTGGCCCCAACACAGCAGAGGGCACACTCAGAGCTCCAATGGCAGCTTTTGACCCCACAGCCATTTCCATTCCTCCCGCTTCCTCCATCGCCACGCTCAGAGGTCAGCTGTAGCACCTATATCAAGTACGGGCAGAGCCCCTCACCCAGACACACGCAAATGTCCTTGGAGACCAGCGAGAAGGGTGGAGGGAGGAGGATCCACGTGGTGTGATGGAGGGTGGAGCGGGCTTGGAGCCCCACAACCCGGTGACATGTCCTGCTGTCCCTGTGTTGTAGCAAAACCTGAAAAAGCTCTAACCTTCTTAGACATCCATGGTCCTCCTTCAACCTGTCAGGGCTGCTGGAACTAAATGCAGTGTCCTTATTTCCCTGTGAGCTCAAAGTGGGAATCTTTGGGAACCATGGAGATTTCTTTTGTGAACTGGACATGCGAGCTTATTCGCCCGGACAGCGTGGCCCTGGCACTCTTCACCCCGGCTGCTGGAAAGCTGGAAGAGTCTGATCTCATGACTGCATAGCCGCACAAGTGAGGAAAGGAAAGTGATCCCCGTATCTCAGTCTCCCCGCTCTTCACATAACAACGTCCCAGCACAGGGCCTGCCAGTCACAATCGGCCAAGTCTGTCTAGAGGTTTATTTTTTCCCTAAACTATACTCATGATGTGCTCATGTCACTCAAACACCAAGAGTCTTGATCTCTGAAGGGCAGGCAAAGGCAGTGGAAAATGGGAGGCATCACTTTTCTGTCTCCATGCCCCCACAGGGACACAAAGATGTCCCCTTAGAAGACAGGTTATAAGAACTCGAGACTCCCAAGGACCCACCTCTCCTGAGTGGTGCTCCTAAAAGCTTCCCTGATCCTGAGAGAGCCCAGGAGGCTCCTGTACACACCCAGAGTTTAGCCTCCTCTCCCTGGTCAATCCCTCAAAGACGGAAGGGCAGACAACAGAGAACTGTCTCCTGGGTTGAGGACACTGAAAAGGAGTTCTCCCGGCTCTGCCTCTGGGCCCTTAGACACACTCCAGACTACTGTTCTGCACATTTAACGACCACAAACATACACTGCAAAGCACTTTGGCTCTGTTCAGCCTGAAACCATGCATGTTGGTGGAGGAGGCCGGAGCTCGCCTCTGAGCCAGTCTGGCAAAGCCAAACCATGACTATTCTGCCCATAAAGGGGATGAAAATTCTGTCTTCCACTACTAGAAGACATTGGATTTTCTGGGGGGACCAATTTGTTTTGAGGGATTTAGAGTCTACTCGCTGTCCCATTGTGCCCTGCCCCCCTCGAAGGTCCAGTCCCAACGTTCAAGCTCTGCTTCCAGAGACGCGGACACAGGGCCCATGGAGGTTGGAGGGCGGTGCACCTACGTTCACGAGAATGTGGGGGGCTCACAAGTGCCTCGGAGCCGTCCTTGTCTCCCGGGTCCCACCCGTCACTGCTCCTGAGTCCATAACAGACACAGTTATGGCCAGCAAAGTGCGGCAAATTGGCTCCTTAGGCTCAGTGAAGCTGGTGCCATCTGGGCCGAGCTCTGTGCAGAACTGCCTCCTAGGCGTTCTCCGGGAAGCCTGGGTTCTGATCTGTCCCCGCAGCTTCTCAATATTCCAGCCTCCTCTGTCCTTGGGTGCCGCTGAGCAACCTTCTGCTCCCAGTGCTCGTGAAATAGCAGCAGTGTTCTTTATGAAGGTTTAACACTGCACATCCTCTTCCCAAGCCCGGCGGGCGAGTCGCCTTGGGATGGGGCCACTCCTGTTTGAAGCTCACAGTGGCATCGCTCCTATTTGTAAACATGTGCGGGCAATGTGGGCACATGAGTGTCACTTCCCTGTGTCTTTCTGTTCCACAATTACACAGCCACCACGGGCTACCTGGCAGTGCCGCCTGGGAATACATTATTCAGGGGCACTTTGTTCAAAACCCGACGTTCTGGACAGTTTTCCATTTGTGCCTCATCAAAGTGCAATGCTGGTGCCAGGAGCATCTCTGCAGCAGGAGCAGCAGCTCAAGGTGGCAGGTGGGGCAGGAGGGGCTGGGGCAGAGACAAAGGCTGACATGGGGACAAGCAGAGATCCCCCTCAAACTGGCTGAGCAAACCCATACAAGGCCTTTACCCCCGACAGATCGCCAACAGAGTGCAGGGCCAGAGGAGGCTGACACTGGTGGCCGAGCCTGGACACAGATGCCTGCAATAGGCCTGCCTCTCTCCTCCTGGTCCATGGCTCTCAGCCTGCAGGCGACAGCCCCTGTTTGGTGTCAGGTGGGCTCTGATCACTGCCAGGGGCCAGCCTTGCCCTGATGACGGCTGGCGGACAAGATCCAGTAACTCACTGTGGGAGCTGACTGTCCCTCTCCTCCACAGGCGGCCAGCCCAGGACGCTGCCTCCCTCTGCATGTCCGAGAGAGCCGACGAGAAACAGAGGTCAGGCTGGATGAGCCGTGCTCAGCGGACAAACTGGCCCACGCCTGTGTTTGTGGAGCTCTGCTGGACGTGTGCGTCATCACCTCCTGCCTCCCACCCCACCCCACCCCACCTTTTGTTTCCTTCTCAGTCACTCTGGTTGTTCTCATTTACATGGGATAAGAGCAGTGCTTTTGTCCTCGGGTGGCTGTCCTGTTAAAGGAGATAACCCTGCAGACCTCGGAGGGCAGCGTACGGCTCACCGTAGCACTCGTCAGTGTATGTGATACCCGCCTATGGCGCGACTGCGTGTACCCGGGACGGCCTGAAGGGCGCACCCAGCAGTCACGGCTCACTGAGCAAGTCGCCTTCCCGGCCTGGACACTGACTGCAAACCGCTGCCCCCAGTGTCCTGGGGGTAGGAGGCTCCTTGGGTAACTCTTGGTCTGTTTTGGACAGAGCCAAATCAGATCAGGGGAAAGAGGGCCTTCCAGCTTTGGTCAAACTCACTTAGTGATGTTTGTGGAAAGTTACCGGGAGCCAACACTAGATTCCTCTGCAGTGGCCGGACGGAGATCCAGCCTTGTTCCCAGCCCGCTGGAATCACAGAACCTTGGCCTTGACCAGGTGCCGGGAGGTGGCTGGAGCCCACTGTCCCACATGCGGTGACACTCTGTTAGAAGGCACAGGTAGATCCCTTCTGTTTTCATAGTCCTTCATACCAGGTAGTCCTGAGAGAAAGGCAAGGCCTCATCACAGATTCTTGTGAACGGGTATTATTGCCACCCCCTCACCAGTGAAGAAGTGGCACCACCAGCTGCCCTCAGACATGCCCAATGGACGTGCCCGATTAGTTCCCAAGTCCCCAAGTCCCCAATTACCACTTAGTGTAACAGCCACATCCCCTCCCCCCAGCATGTTTCACTGAGTTGATCACAGACGTACTCAGTCATCTGCTTCCCAGCATTCAGAAGGACGGGCATTGCTCACCTTCTGCACTCGTAGTGGTGATGCCCACGAGGCTTCCCATCGGGAACCCCGCCCCACGCAGCAGGCAGTCTGGCAGCAGGCACGAAGCTGCCCCTCGTGGGCACACTGTTCTGTCCTGTCCTGCGCATGAGTTTTCTTAGTGACCATTTCTGTGCAGGCTCTGTCCTGGTGGGGACACCTGCCCAAGCCCACTCTCTCTGCCCAGTGCCTCCCATTGCTACCTCAGCCACAAAACCAGCCGGAAAATGTTAAATGTGCCCTGGCTGGTTTGGCTCAGCGGTTGGAGCTTCGGCCTGCGGACCAGAGAGTCCCGGGTTCGGTTCCCACTAGGGGCACGTACCAAAAAAAAAGAAAAATGTTAAATGCTAACTTGTGGGTCACACATTTAGAAGTCCAGTGGCCCTTTTGGGGGTGGTTGTTTTAGATTAAGCAAAAAATGGGTTCTGAATAGGTGACATATAAACATCTATAGGTGACATGTGAGTACAGATGGCACACCACTCAAAGGTTTGAAGATGGGTTGGAGTGAAAGCGAGGCTCCCTCCCACTGACCTCCAGCCCCAGCTCTGCCGGAGGAGGCAGCTCAGGCTGGTCGCGCTGTGCCCCACCCTGCCCCTAGTGGGCTCAGAGGAGGAGCAGCCACACTGGCCCCCAGAGACTGAGCACGAACTGGGCTCTCTGGACACCATCGTGGACATCCACATTGGACTGTCTGAAGAATCAGGGGCTTCTTTCTCCTCCTGAGGGCACTGTAGATTGGTCTGCTCCCTCTCTCCCCTCCAGCACCTCTCTCCCTCCCTCCAGGCAGCCTCCTCCTCCACGAAGGGGAAAACCACCCTAACTGCCATCAGCTTTCTTCCCCGGGTGACCTTGATTAGGACAATGACTCAGACAGGGCACGTGGATGGACTCAGCTGAGCAGAGGCAGGTTGGTGCCCACTGGTCCCTGCTCTGCCTGGAGATGGCCCTCTGAGGGGAACCAGTCTCAGGCGGGACTGCCCTCTGTAGGAGGAGGAGGTGGGAAGCGAGTGCACTGTCTGGGCTGTGTGACTTTCAGTAGCCTTGCAGCCCACAACCCTCTCCGATCCCAGTGTGGCCGCCCTGTGCCTGGCTGGCAGATTTGTCCTGAGAAGCAGAGGACAAGATGCACAGAAAACCCTGCCCACAGCCATGGGTCCACCTGTGCAGGGCAGGGAGGCTGGGTGTCAAGCCCAGGCTCTGGACTCAAAATTCAGGAGGTCACGCCAGGAGACGAAGCGGCCCCTGAATGTTGCTGAGCCTCAGCTTCTTCAAGTGGCTCCCGAGGGAGCCAGCAGGTCCTACCCACAGAGCGGTGGCACCTGGCACCCGTAGCACTGCGGAGGTGCCCTTTCTTTACGTTGAATTCCAAGGACAGCAGGCTTCTCTCTGGGCGCTGAGGATACACGGCCAAGGGGCAGACAGGGCCCTGGCCCTCAGAGACCACGCTCCTGGGGTGGCAGGGAGCAAACAGGTTGATGTGAAAATAGACGAGGGCCCTCTGGGGCATGCTGTGGGAAAAGGGGGAACTGTCAGGGAGAGGGGGGGACTGGAAAGTCTCCTTCAGAAACGTGGCTCTGGAGTGGCTGCCATAAGGGGCCGCGGGGGCCAAGTGAAGAGACATCGGTCCCAGGGAGGGGGCAGATTTCCGTTCCAGGGAGGCTAGGGCAAACCACCAGACTGGGCGGGGGGTTGGGAGGCGGGCACACAGTGTCATTTCACGTACTGAGCAGTGAGCGTGGGAGCCACTGCTCAGAGAGAAGGCAGGGCAGAATCTAGGTGGCCTGGGGCTGGAGCGGGGACCGTGGTGGCCAGGGCGAGTCTGATGAGAAACCACGAGACGGTTTCAGCCAGGTAGTCACCATGATCTGCATCAGGTTGTAAGACGTGATGTTTGCGTGACAACCAGTAGCTCCGCATCTTGCATAGTTCTCTACCCATTTGGAGACTTTGGGTGCTCCAAACAGTCGGAACTCACCTGCTTAGCAAGGACCAGCTGAGATATGGCCTCTCTTGGGTTCCAAACTGGGAAACAAAGGGCTTTATCCACCACTAGCATCGATTGTCATGAGTTTAACTGAATCAGTAGGTCAGCAAGTCCACACAAAGGACCCGTCTCCTGATCCACCTACAGATCCCAGCACCATGAAACTGGACCTCTGAGCACAATGGAGTCCATTTCCACATGGACTATCCTCTGGGGGCAGCGCGGCTCTGCCAAGGACAAAGGCACTCAGGCAAAACCCACAGGTCCTGGGCTCCCGTGTCTGCCCTTCAGGAAGGAGCCCCATGGCAAGCCGAGGGGCCACTGCTGTCCTGGAGCCCATGGTCCCCCAGGAAGGACTGTGCCATCCAATGTCCAAATAGGAGACTGATGTGGGGTCTTTATGGTAACCTACATTAAAAAAAAAAGAGAGAGAGAGAGAGAGATAGGGTGGTTGAGCATTCCCAAAGACACTCCCCCCAACATCCAGAGTGCCAGCAATGGGTTTGATGTGCTGTCCAGATGACCCTGAGCAGCTCCTTGCTCGAGAGAGAAAGAGGCGAGAGAGAGAAAGAGAGAGAGAGAAAAGAGCGAGTGAGTGACAACTTGAAAGGAAGTTGAGAGGAGGGAAGACCCCTACTCCCCATCGAAAGGTGTATGCTCTTATAGGTCAGTTGAGGTCCGGATATGTGTATTTTCCATCATTACACAAAAAAATATCTAATCTCTATAGCCTAGAGTTGCTTAAATATATTGTGAGTCAATTAGATAATCCTCATGACATCCTAACTGCCACAAACATGGTCTCAGTCACTGTAAAAAAGATTATTTGTATTTCCTTTCCTCTGGAGATTTCACCCTAATATCCCAGAGCACATATTCAGTTTTTAATGTTCCCCCTAATACTGCGAAGTGTTCCTCGATGGAAGTGCAGAATGATGGACAAGGTCCCCACACAGAATGTCACCGGCGCTTCGACTTCAGATGAGGACACAAGGTTCCTGGTTTGGACATTTATCTAAACCGCAGCGCTCTTACTGATGTCTACACTCTATGAAACATTAATTCATGATTTTCTTAATATCTTATTGATTTCCCCCCTCCAAAGGCCAGAGGTTAAGAAACTCCATAAAAACGTCCTGGCAATTTATTGCTGTCCCTTTAAGACATTACAGTAACCTCACAGCTATTTGCTTTTTCCATTGTCTTTTCACTTAAGGTTGCCGTTCAAAATGACAAATTTACCTTTTCTATGAACTTCATATGAACTTGTTTTTAAACTTAATATATAGAGAAATACCCAAGCATTGTTCTTGAATGGTTATAGATTCATACTCTCAATAAAACTGGGCCGTGTGGGCAACCCGGCCATCCACACTTGGCGTGCTCGTCTGGACCACTGTTGCAACAAACAGTGTAAACCACTGTCTCATTAATCCCAGCAATATTCTTTTATTAACAAGTGGATGACAAACCATGACCATAATATTATTATGGGGTTTTTTTTGTTGTTTATTTGGTTGATTTTTTTTTTTTTTTTTTTTTTTTTTAGGAAATGGGGACTCGAAGACAGCAAGGGTTGAGGTCAGTGCACTGGGTGCCACCAGGACCCAGACCCTGCACTCCCAGCCTGACTGCTGACCTCTGACCACCCCGTCTGTTAACTTTGTACCGTAGTCCACGTTAAACAGGGCAACGGCTCCGTCCGAAGAAACTGAAGGCGTCACTCACTTCCCACCTGAAGGAAATTCGTCAGAAAGTTGGGAGCAGAATATCATGAACCAGAGGATTAAAAATGGAAACCATTTTGTAATTTCAGGGAAAACATTTGTTACTGTAAATGTTATAATGAGCAGGTGAGAAACTAAATGTCTTTTTAATTACATTATTTAGCTTGAATAGGCACAGACTTGAGAGTTTTAATTAACCTGACTTGGAAAGTAAATAATCTGAAATTATAATTCTCTCCAGCCTCCCTCCGTGGAACACTGGTGAGGGGGTGTGACAGAGCTCTGGCTTTCGTGACAGCAGAGCCCTGGGCCACCCAGGGACGTGATCAGTGCAGTTGTAGGTGAGGGGGTAGTGCTGGTCAGAGGGAAGTTGGGTTCTCTTTTTTTCTTTCTCAATCTTCAGTTTAGGCTTTAACTGAGCAGATCTCAGGGAAGCTTAGAGATAAGAAAATTGACTATCTAAAAATAGCGTATTTGTGAAGGTTGCATATTTGGGCTAGAATCTCTTCCCTGTTTTAAGTAGATCCTTGGACAGAGTCTTTCCCTCAAGTTTCCATTCAGATCTATCTGGGGACAAGCTTTGCCCTCTCATCAGAAATTTAATATTTCAAGATGATTTTTCACTCCGCAAAATGAATAACTCACACAATGCATTTCCTTCACGCTCCCTGCAAGGTAAATGCAAGTGTGAGAGCACCACTCTGTGCAAACCCATGAGGGCACCGTCAGAATCCCCTGCAACTGCCCAGGCTTCCTAAGTGTGTGTCTGGGTGGTTTATGTTGTTCATTTAATTTGTCTTTTAGGGAAAATGCTCTGGTACTGGGTGTTACGTGGCTTACCCACTCGCCGTGCCCAGTTCTGCTAGAAAGAGCATCGGAAAGGCTCTCTGGGGTTTTGGTAATCAAACGAAAGATCTCAAAGGGATGTTAGTTGAGTTCTTGAAGTTTGGGCAAATAACTGTGTCTTCTGTCCACCCTATTTGAAATAGTGTTGGCATTTTAAATTAGGTGGTTGCAAATAATATTTTCCTTTTAAAAAAGCCTGACAAGGATCGAATAGTTTGCTTTTTATTATCGGTTTATAAAAGGATCCCTACAGACTGTGGACACACTTCTTCAAGTCTTTGCACTCCCAGGGGTGAGGAGCACTGAGCACCTCTGTGGGAGAAGGGGCAGCCTTTCTGATCTATCAATCAAGCACCGCCTTCCGGGCAGGGGGGTCCCACATGCTGTCTCCCTTCTCCCGCCCCTGAATGAAATTTGCCAACAGTTGGAAAACTGACAAGCTGAGAAGTGTTAGAACTTGGAACATTTTTTTTGGAAAATATGAAACAAAATTGCAGCTCTGCACCATCAAAGAAATTCTATTCTCAGAACTTCACACAACAGCAGCTTTGAAAGACAGTTTGATGGTTTCTTACAAAACTAAACACACTCTTACCATCAGACCCAACAACTGCACTCTTTGGCAATTACCCCAAAGAGCTGAAAACGTACGTCCACAAACAACTTGCCCATGGAGGGTTATAGCAACTTTATCCTTAATTGCTCAAACTTGGAAGCCACCAAGATGTCCTTCAGTAGGAGAATGGACAAATAAACCTAACACTGTTGAAAAAAAAACCTTAAATGCATGGAATTATAATTTTCATTGGAAAAAATCTATAGTTTAAAATAAATTGTTTTATAATATACATACAGTGCATACATTGACAAGATCGACACGTATGCACAATACACATCATGTATGTGTATGTCTATATGTACTCTGGACTGTTTAAAAATATACTCCCTTACCCGTCATAAAGCAAATGATTGTCTCAGTTTTCTTAGCACTTATAGTATAGATCACATTTAACCTTTTTGGAAATAGCCACATCTGTGAGTAGAACATTTATGGGAAATTATCCAATTACTTTTATTTTATTTTTATAAGCAGAAATTGAGATTTTTTTCCCCCCTGCTTTGTCAGTAGCTATAAGTAGTTTCAATGGTGAGAATCAATTTTTAATTTTTCCGGGAATAGACGCTCCACTGGATTATGTATTTCCCACATAAAATAAATTCTAATTTCTGTTTTCATAATTCCTTCTTTCATCTCCCCCGTCCCCCCATGACAGTGTTCAGCGGTCTGGTGGGTTCCAAGTGTGCCTCCTGGCTGGCCTGGATGCTCTGTGGAGATCGTGCTTTCTACTGACAATACCACGTGAAATTTATGGATGGTCTGGAGCTAACCTCAGGAGCTCCAATTGGGAACTGTTCGGAGTATTATTATTTCACATCCTGTTCTTTACCAAGCCAGCACTGAGGTCAACACGGCCAGTGCAGGTGCTCCGGGGCTTGGATCTGCAGAGTCCACACCACGCACACAAAGACTCGACTGTGGGAGAACACTGATGGACAACCATGGTCGGCCTGCTTAGACCCCTGGAGGGTGGGCAGCTGACTTCGGGGGTGTCCAGTCGAGGTCCTGCAAGAAGTTGCCATATGGCGGTGGGTTGGCCCACCCGGGCTAATGATTTGAAGTCAGGGAGGATGGGCTCTGGCCCCTTCAGAGTGAAACCTGACTTGAGGCTCAAGGAGGACACCAGCCTGGTGTCCACTCACTCCTTGTTGCCTGTGCTGTGGCTGCTGCATTGCTTTTGTCTGGCTTTGTAGGAAACTGAAGGAAAGAAGCCTGGGCCAGCATGGGCCTTACTTCTCACCTGTCTCTGAACCCAGCTGAGACTGCTGTCTGCCTGGCTCAGGTGCCACGGAGGAGGTGCACACAGGTATTCCCGGGAGAGCCTGAACTCCCAAGTGATCAGATCCGGAGAAAAGGCCAGGCCCAAGTCCTGAATGAAATGTTGTTAACAGCCCATTCTCACCACAAATAGACAGGTTTCTCTACAGAGAACTGCCGGTGCACAGCTAGGTAAGAGTTTTTCTAGTTAAGTATAAATAATAAACAAGATAATACCAATTAATATAACAAACAATATAATGAATAATATAATAAACAATTGTCACTTCCATGACAAGAAGGAAAGCAAAGAGAAAGCACTCCCCCTATTTGTGCTGCATATATACATGAATTCACATTGTATTGTCAATGTGGAAGCATGTTGGAGATGTATGTGGAAGCATGTTGGAGATGTGTGTATATACTAAGAAAATATACGTATTTGTATTTATTTATATACTTTATGTATATGTCTATATATAGATAGATTATTTTTTTCAAATGCCCCCCCTCCCCACAGGACTGGCAGTGTTGACTGCATTAAAATGAAAAACTATGCAACAAATAAAACCATGAACAAAGTTTAAAACATTTAGAAAATTGAAAAAACAACAATTGTATTTATAATCTTTATAATATCAATGATATACGAAGAGGACCTGCTAGTTAATAAGAAAAAACAACAACCTGATAAATACTCAAGAGAAATAATTAATTATATACATTTAAAATATGCACAAATGCACATGTAATTTGGAGAAATGGAAATGGAACTGAGAAACCATTTTGGGCCCATCAGATTGGGAAAAAATGGACCAGTTTTTGTACTTCAGGAGAGTGTAAACTGGTACCAATTTTTTGGAATTAATTCTTTGCAATTCTATAAATTCACCACTGGGAATATATGAAAAACCATTTTTTTTTAATTTGGGAAAAATAATGTATGTGAAAAGTTATTCATTGTGGCATTACTTACAGTAGTAAAACTAGAAAATAAATTGTTCATCGTGGGTATTCTTTCCCCCACCCCCTCTAAAAAAGCATGGTACATTTAGACTATGATATACGATACAAGCTAGTTTAATACAATGTGATTCTTTGGGTACTGATAGGAAATGTTTCTAAGACACACTGTTAAATTAAGGAAAGAAGAAAGAGTAAGTGTCATCTGTTTTAATTTTCATAAAAAGCCATTCTATGTATGAGAATGTCAAGACACAGTATTTTCTGGAAGAATATCCATCTAACTGAGGGCTTACTTGGAGAAGAGGCATGAGGTCTCTCTTGAGATGTTTATTTCAAAATTAATGTAGCAATGTACAGAAAGTTTGAGGAAATCCCCAAAAGTCGATAAAATGAAAAATAGAAAAGTTAGATAAATGATTTCACGTTCATTTCATCATGTGTTCTTCACAGCTCTTCCTCTTTCTCCCCAGCACTGTTAGATTATTCTATTTTTCCTTCTTTCTTCTGGAACTCTGGAAGGGGATAGAAGGGTGTATTTACAGTTCCCTCCATTCCACACATCTACTTGTGTATTTTTAACTTCTTATAATTGGAATAAACTGATTTATTTCTTGTACATTTAAAACTAATCTAAATTCCAATAGAAACCATCGGTTTGCATCAAGGAGAGATTCTGCTACAAGAATCTATTTTAAAAGTGCCCAGGGTTGAGGAACAGCCCCGAATTACAACAGGTTCCTGACGGGTCTGGTCACTCCATCTTAACAGACCACAGCTCCCGCCAGGCAGACCTGGTGCCGACTCAGCAGTCCAGGACTGGGGGGCGCTGTCCTTGGGTAAATGGTTGCATGTACCCCCAACTCCTTAGGTCTTCCCCAAAACTCCGACAAGGCCCCGAGGTGAGCCAGGCACTGCCACTGCCATGGAATATTGGACAGTTCTTGGTTCTCTGGGGTCTCGGTCGCCCACTTGGTATGAGACCAATTTGTAGGAAATACTCCGCTTCATTTCAGGAAGTCATCATAACCATACCCGGGTTCTTCAATCAGTGGTGAAGCAACTAAAAGCACGTGGACATTGAGGAGACATCTCTACTTGAGATGAGATTTCTTAAACGAAATAACAGAATTTCAGGTGCCAAAGGTATTCGTATAGAAACTTTGATTAGGGACAGTTTACCTTAAAAAACTTCTACCCAGCACAATACTATTTTGAATTATTAAAGAAAAAATTACATATAACAATATATTTTCATTTTCATTGAGTTTCTCTTCCCAAAGAATCTACTTTCGTATATAGTTAAATTAATTATGGGATTCTGCTCATTTCCTTTTGTTTAAGTTTCCAGTCTCGGAAATCATTAACTGCTCATTTGGAAAACAATTTAAGAAATAGAAATTATCCATTATGCTGGATTATGTGTGTCTATTCTAAAATGTTCTACAGGAGAGCACATTACAATGTAATAAATTAATCTTTAAATGCTGGTAGTTCAGTGTTCTGAGGTAGGCAAACAAGAATTTGCTTTTTCTTTTCCAACCAGACAGTTGGAGGACAGAAAGTCACTTCAGTGGTCTGGGACCGCAGAGCCAGAGGAATGCTGAAAATGCATTTGAACCGAGCGGCTCCTTTGGGGGGGGGCCCTGGTTCTTCCATGAGGAAGTGGGGAGACGGAGCTGGGGGCTCTTGATCTGGTGGGGAGCAGGGGAACAAACGCTGTCCTGTCCGCTGAGAGCGCCCCACAGGGAGTCTCACTTAGGAGTGGTCAGTGGGTGTGCCCCTTAGGGTCAGGGAGGGTTTTCAGTCTTTCACGCTGTAACACGGGACGCAGGCCTTCTCTGACTTGGTGAGGGGGTTGTCCTGCTGTTGGCCACAAGGGGCGCCATCCTTCAGCAGCTGCAGGGCCCCTGTTAGCTGCCGGTCCTTCTTTTCCCCTTCGCAGCACCTGTACCGTCCTCCAGGTGTTCAACGGCAATCTCCTTCACCTGAGGTACACGCTTTACAAACACAGTTGTTTTTTTGTCACTTTCAAAATTGCTCTGGTGGTATTAATAAAATTGTGCTCCCCTCAAGATCTGTTGAATTCCTAACCCCCGGTACCTGTGAATCTGATCTTATTTAGAGAAACGGTCTTTGCAAGTGTAGTCAAGTTAGGGGAAGGTCATTAGTTTGGGCCCAAATCCAATATGGTTGGAATTCTTAGAAGATAGAGACGCACCAGGAGAGGGGCATGTGGCCACAGAGGCAGAGACTGGAGTGAAGGAAGCCAAGGAACACAAGGACCATTGGCCACCGCCAGAAGCTGGAAGAGGCAGAGAAGAATTCAACCCAGAGTCTCAGAGGGAGCGCAGCCCTGCCAATACCTTGGTTCCAGACTTCTGGCCTCCAGGACTGGGAGAAATTCATTTCTGCTGCTTTAAGCCATCAATGTGTGGTTCTTCATTATAGAAGCCCTAGCAAATTAATATACCAGGTTGGAAAATTACCTATGTAATTTAAAAATAACCAAAGAAACTTCAACTTAACTTTTCACACTTTCTGAATAAAATAAAATAATGTGTATATCCATCCTGGAAACTCCAGCCTTCACCGAGACCAATTCCTCTCTTCCCATCTCCATTTGGAAATAAAACATAATGTCAGAGAAGCTTCCTTCGTGCAGAAATGAACCCTCATGGTTTGCACAGCTCTCCCGTACAGAATATTAGAAATAGCTCCCATACTGCACACACAGACTGTCTTCTCACGGGAGGTATGCAAAGAGCATCACATACTTGTCACTGTGGGTGAACTGGGCCACGGTGTCATTTCTGTGCTGCTGATTAAGAAGGGGAAACCACCCAGTACCCCTAACTTCATGCCACCCTGCTCAGACCAGGCGGATCCAGCCACTGCTGGGTGACCAGACTGGCAGCGTCCCTGCTCTGTGCTGGACATTCCGAGTGTCACTGTTCCTCCTGGCAGCTCTGGTCCAGGGAAGGAAACGAGGCCGTGGCCCTCCCGGGGCACAGCTCCAGGTGAAGGCCCATTGTAGGGCTCTCGGCTGTGCAGGCTTTTACTATCTGCATATTTATTTCACCTCTTAAATGAAATCCAATTTGAGGCTATTAATATTAATGCACTGAGATAATTCTGATGATGAATTAATAAAACACTTGGCCTCTCAATGTGCTGTTTGCTCTTACATTTAATGATGCTCTTAACGGGAGAGAGGAAGAGCCGGAGCAGGCTCCACCTGCAGCCTGGAAATTAGAGACCACTTCATTGTTCTGAGCACGCTGCTTTAATGACGATCAATAGAATCGATCCGAGAAGAAAAGTATTTACTCAACCTCCACCACGCGCTGCACTCGCTGTTCAGATTTCTGGAGCACCCTCTGACTACAACATTTCGTCAAGGTCCTACATTTGCTAATGAATTACATGCTAAATGAAGTTCTCATCCCCCCACCTGGTTTTGAGGCCATAAAATATTGCTTTCTCCTAATAATATGGAACTGTAATAATAATAGAAGTATATGTCAGGGCAGTGAAGGATGGCATTGCTAGGAAATCAGGAATTCCTCCCAATTGTGGAATTGCATTTATTTGCAGAACGGACTTTACCCTTACTCCATGCTTTTCCAAAAATAACTCCTGACTGCTGGTCTTTTGTGGTTCAAATGAAGACAATTTACCATTCACACAGCTGGATTAGTCATTGAAAAAGACAATTTAACTCCAATTAATTTAACTAGATTTAGTATTAAACTTAAACTAAATACACTTTCACTTCAACAGTCATTCAAAAAATAATGCATTAAAGGCCTCTAATTAGACTGGATTCTCAGTTGATTAAAAACAAAAAAGCAATCTATTGTTGGTGGAAGTCCTCCACCCGCCCCAAACTCAAGCCTGTCTTGTTCAGCATGCCCAGATATTCTGCCCTGTAAGGAAAAGACCAGCACCCATTTTACGATCTCACACTGAAACCATTAATATGAAACCAGCTGCTGAAAGAAACGAAAAGAAACAGGCTAAATCAAGATAGCAATGAATTTTAAAAATGGCCTCCCTGCATAAGTGCAATGATGATGAGTAGGAGAAGCATCAGCCTGTCTGTTCTTCAACTTGCAAAATAGACATTTTTAAAGCCCACTTAAATTTTTTTTTAAACAGCAGGAACAGACAAAATCCACTAGGGTAGAACTGGTGGGCTCACTGTCATTTACAGGAAGCTTTGTCATATTTGTCCTCCTATGAAATGAGAATGAACTGTTACAGGGGGCAGAGCCACAGGTTTGCTTGTCTCACGGTGTTTAAAGGACACCTGCCTCGGACGCAGAAGTCGTGTGTGCTTCTCCTCTATGCGAGGTAAAGGGAGTAAGTCTCAAGGGTAAGTGAACATGCGTGGTGACTGGGAGTCGCCGGGGAAACCTAAGTCCAGGAAGAGCTTGGTGAGATGGCTGTCCTAACGTGTGTGCAAGTGAGAGCTGAGCCACCAGCTAAACGCCAACTGCGTTCAAAGGCTGGTCATGTGAAAGCGATGGAATGAACAAATCCAGCGTCATGGTGAAGAGCGTTACGAATCCGTTGTGGTAAATGCACTGACAATCATCCAGGCCAGGAAATGGACACACACATGAACACACACACACATATATGTACACATGCATACGCACAGATGTGTGTATATGTACTTCTATATGATACAAAACACACTTTTTATAATCAGAAAATGTAATTACAATGCTTTAAGTCTATTAGTTCTTTAACTTCTTTAAAAGATGCTTCAAGTATTACGATATGATGTGTTGTCACTTACAAATGTAGCCATAATACAAGTTTAGAAAGTCCCACAATATGAAACCCTGAAGGACATCATTTCTCACAGTGTAAAATGCATCTGGCGGAGAGGGCCTTCACGGCAGAACAACCTAAGGAAACAAGTAGCTTCGAGCCACAGAAGTCACAGTCGGATCTAACCCACCAGCCTGGGCTCCTCACCTGAAAATAGCTAACTTGGGCAGTAGCCGCTGATTTTTAATAGTGAATTCTAACAATTTCTAGCTCAAACAGGACATTTCAAATGATGACAATGATTAAACATGCATGGACGTCACGAGCAGTGTCTTTGGATTGCAAACGAAGGACCGTCCGACGACAATAAAACAAGGGTCGGCGGAGCCATGCACTTGGCCGGACTCGTGCAGTGGTGTCTGAACGGTTTAAAGAAATCTCAGTCTGCAGGCCAGTGGAAGAACCAAAGGAACTATTCTTGTGGTGGCAACTTGGTCCCCAGAAGAGCTGAGCCTGGGAGCCCGCACACGGCACAGACCCCACAGGCCACAGAGTTGGAAAACCCGGCGCACGGGACCGCAGCTCGAGGCAGCCCTCTCGGCCATCCTGGGTGCTGCGCCTCTATTCTAATAGCTCCATTTGTCCATGGAGTCCTTTTGGAAAAGGTGTGGTATAAATAAGTGAATAAATAAAATAAAATGAAATGGAATAAAATAAAATGAAGGTGTTTTCCACCTCCTGCCGCCTTTCACTTGGACTCTATGGTTAAGATTTATGCTGGAGGTGGGGAGATAGCAAATAAAAAATGAAAAACAATTTCATATTTTAAATTTATGAGACTGGGGGATAATATATCACGTTTTCCTCAAGCTCAGCACAATAAATTGTCTATACCCTATTTGGTATGTTTTCTGTATCACTCACGCTGGCTCCGTTTTAGTTAACGCATTTAGTCTTAGCTAAATGGCTCATTTCAGAAGTGCGACTGCATAGTTAATTACTGAAGAGGAAGTGGTTTGTCCTATTTTTCTAGACATAAACAGCATGAAAAGAGAAAAAGGCAGGCAGGAGCATCTTGGTAGCGCTTTCTTCCCTCCGTGTCTATGAGCTGCCTTCTCAGCGCTTTAAGGTGATGAAAAGGACAGGAGACGGTGTCTAAATCAGCTGAGCTTGATACGATGCCAATGCCTTTGGCTAAACATAGATTGACTTAATTCTTTCAATAATGACTTTGGTCTGAAGCACTTCTCCACCACAAGAGGGAGAAACCCAACAGAACAGAGAAAATCTCCTCACCGGGGTTATCTTGACTCTGCTCCAGGCAAAACCTAGAAATATTTTTTTAATCGAGATTCTCCACGGCAGCCCTTTCCAAATGCCAGTATCCATCATCGCTGACTGGATCAATAGCTGTGTTTTGGCCCCAGTCTCCTGCGAGAGATGGCATGCCATCAGTGATAGACAAATATCACAGTTAAGCAAAGTATCCAGCCAGACCTAGTAACATTTTTATTGATTTTTGTTGTGCAAATAATGTCTTTTTGGGCTGAATAAATGGCTTTGAGCCAAACAGTCATTGTTTATGATTCCAAAATGCAATAAAGGGACAGGAAATATATTATAGCCAATGTCTCAAGGCACACAACATAATCATCCTTTGGTAGTAAAAAACTGCCCATCGGAAACCAGGAGTGCATATTTATCCATGCTTAAAGGTGCCTGTAGGACTTGCAAATCTTACACAAAATGTCCTGTTAGGAAACAGATGGCGTTGCCCTTTAACCTATCGAATAACTACTAGAAAACCCAGCAAAAAAATAAGCACTGTATTTCTTCAATCAATACAAAGAGAGCAGTTTATTATGCTCCCTTCAAATGAAATATCCAAGTTGCCAAAACAGCATCCATTCACTTCAAAAGAAAACACATCGAAAAACTCCCTGACTTTATCAAATGCTATAAAATCAGAAAATATTTTAGTAAGGTTTTTTATTTTTTTTTTAACTATACTTATTCAAAATAATTGTGAACTCGTTCCATTTGGTAGCTCAGCAGAAAGGGGGCCATAAAAGATTTAGCCCTGAACTAAATAAGGCTTTTTTGTGTGTGTTAATTTTGGCCTCCTTATTTTTGTGTTAGATAGTTTGAATTTTCCGAGGGGTTCCTGAGCTGGGCTCTACGCTCACGTTGTGTGTTTGCCTTCAGATCTCCACCAAAAGGAGGATCGTGCAAGTTATTTTGCGCCCGTCTGCACCCCAGGTCCTGTGGTTGTGGTCTGCGCAGACACGCTAACAAGAACATACAGATGAGTAGGCTTCCGATCAGAACAATGCCTCCAGGAATTAGCAAAATTTGGTGGAATTAAACATGGCTCTCCAGAGTCCTGCAGAGCTGAGCATCCATTCCCAAACCTGCAACTGCTCAGCTGTTTCTGTCCTGCCAGGGACAGGCAGACAGAACACTATCAATTTGGCCTTACTTGGGTCTCTTTCATGTTCTCTGCTTTCTGTATGATCTGAGCTTTGTTCTTGTACTTAATATCATAACTTGATCAAGTATTTTTTTCCCCAAAGTATAAGGATTATTTAAAGAATAGACAGTTTAATTATTTACATAGTATTTTAAATTTTACATTTATTACTCTACTTGTTGAATTACTGTTTCATCAACTAAAGTGTTCTATTTTTGCAAAGAGCATTTTTGCTATTATCAGAGTGCACTGATGCAAAAAACAGGGGAGCTCAGGAAATATATTTTAAACTAACTTGCAATTTACTATCAAATTTACATGACACATACGCTTTTCTTACGTATCTGTTATAATGGCACACGCATGTCTTCCATAAAGATAGGCGTGCATTATATACTTATGAATTAGACAAAATGCTTTTTCCATACTTATGCATATCTATTGTATGTTTATATATTTAACAAAATGCGATTTCAGTGACATATGTGAGAAAATCTTTCTGTTCAAAGGATGGCCAAGTCCTCTGGAAAGGCGTGAATACACAGGTCCTCTGGGTGGGCTCAGCCCTGTCCTTCCCCGAGGGCATCGCCACCACTGAACACGGGCACATTTGAATCCAAGCTGATTTGGCAGGTACAACTGATCTATCTCAAGATTTTACGTTCCATTTTCCTGTCTACTGGAACATCTGAATACTTTTTAAAGCTTGTTCATTTCTACAGCTTTTGTAAAATGTTATTACTATTCTTTTTCATTTTTTTTATTGTGATTTTTTTCTCCTGTTATAGGATTTCTTATTATTCCACATACAGAATCAGTCTTTGTGGCCAAAAACTTTTTCTTAGTTTTTTGTTCGATTTTTAATGTGATTGATGGTGTGGGTTGTTTTAAACACCGAATGATTCTTTAAAATATTGTCCTGCTTGGTTTGTGTCTCTGATGTTCTCGCGGGAGTGTTCTCTTTTTCCCCCTTACATGTAATTCCCACCGTCTACGGTTTGCTTCCATGAAGTTTGCAACAGAGATCCACCTGCGTGTTTCAGTCCCGACTATTGAACACGTGATTCTTTCTGGATCATCCAAAAGGTTTCGCTCATCATCTATTAAACACCACTGCACGATTTAGACGATGTCTGGTATTTCTAGACACTGTTTTTGTACATATCTCCCTCTCCTTCATTCAGTTCTCTGTGTTTACTATAGCCTTAGAGGATCTTACGATAGCTGGCAAATTTAGAATCTCTCTTCTGATTTGTTTAAATGTACCTGGCCTGTAATATCTACTTAGTCCTTTCGGTGAACCTGAGCACTTGGATTGGAGCACACACTATTTATACATTAACTCAGTGGGTTTGTAGCTTCTATATTGAATCTTGTCCACAAACCTAGCACATTTTTCTCCAGTTGTTCAGAATTTCTTTCAGATTATGTAGATTTTTCTTTGACATTCCCACATTTCTTTAGAATTTGTTTCTTAGTACTTAGTAGATTTCATTGTTAGGAAGTGGCTTCCTTCTCCATCACAGTTTCTCTGATGCTTGCTGCAGAGCCTGGGCCCAGGTTTCTGCTCCAAGGCAGCGAGCCAGTCATGCCCTCTGTTCTGCACCGAATATTTCCCTAAACTTCTCATAAAACGAACAGTTTTCCCTGCTTCTCTGGGTGTTTTGTTTTGTTTTTTTAGGTAAATAGTCATTTTCTGAAAATTATGTGATTCTTGTCTTTTGCTTTCCAATATTTTAGCTTGCTTTATACTAACAACTAGAACTTCCAGAATAAAGTTCTACAATAACAGTCCAGCAGTTGATGAAAAATATTCAGTGTGGGGTCTTTACCAGAAAACAATCGTTTTTTTGTTTTCCCCTCTGAGCCTGGAGGCTGGTGTGTGCAGGGAAGAGAGAAACACTCTCTCAGATCTATTTTTCCGTTTTGGAGGCAGCCTGTGAAGCGCTGGCCTCACGAATCCAGAAATGGCATCTGATGGACTGCACCTGGAACCTTCCAGGCTGCTTCTAGAACGCCAAACAATATTTTTATGTTTGCATTAACTGTGGCAATTTTCACTGTTGAAGGATGAGGAAATATGTATTCCAAATTTCTATTATTTGTGCCAATGATACGTGCAGATCACTTTTTTCAACAATACAGTTTTCAAAAGAGAAAAGTCGAAAAATTTATAGTTGGCTGAGAAATCGCCACTCCCTTGAGTGATTTAGCTGGTCCAAATCTTGTTTCTCTTCATCTCAAATTTTACACGTGGAAACCTCGTGCCTGAGACATTCTTCTTGCTTTGTAATGTGAGGACTCGCACCACGTAAGATTTGTGAGTTCCTGCGTCCGGGTTTCCGTCTGCAGTAACACCCAGGAGAAACGTCTCCCGGCATTTTCTCCCTACAGACCTGGTCTCAGGTGTTTCACCTCCATGACCCCGACGGATCAGTGTAACAATCACTGTCCTAGCTGGAGGAATGATGGGACAGGTAGTGATGGCAAGATGTCCTCCAATTCAGCAACTGTTTGCTTAGACAATCCTATTACTTCAGAAACAAACTTACCTGTTTTGCTCTCTTTCTCAACATAGATTTATCGCCTGTGGTTTTTTTCACAGTTCTCGGGCTTTATCTGAACTCTCTAAAAATACCAGAAGACAGAAATATGTAATGATGCATGTCGGGGATTTACAGAATCTGAATCTGTTCTTAAATAGTAACTTCATTGCCCAGCTGGTGTGGCTCAGTGGATTGAGCATCATCCCATGGACTGAGAGGTCCCAATTTGATTCCTGGTCAGGGCATGTGCCCTGGTTGCGAGCTCGATGCCCAGTGGAGGGTGTGCAGGAGGCAGCTGATCGATATTTCTCTCTTGCATCAATGTTTCTACGTCTCTTTCCCTTCCTCTCTCTCTAAAAAAGAAAAAAAACAACAATAAAAATAATAACTTCATTAATCCAGTCATATTTCAAAAAAAGCATACGTACATATATTTACACTCTCAAAACACAGTGTTTTACTTAAAAATACATATAAAAAGTTTGAATATTATATGCATATTAAATACATGTTTATAAGTTTGAATATTATATGCATATTGCAGAGCTTACTAAGACTCTACCCCAAAGAAATGAAAACATATACCCATGCCTGTGTGTAAATGTTCATGGAGCATCAGTTATAAGAGTCCACAAGTGGAAGCTACAAGTGTTCCTTAACTGACAAATGAGTGAACAGAGTGTGGTATATCCCTCTAATGGAATCTATTCAGCAATAAAGAAAAATGAAGTACCGATTTACCACATGGATAAATCAGAGAAGCATCACGCTAAGTGATAGAAGCCAGCCACCAAAGTCATACAAATACGCTACCATTCCATTTACATAAAATGCTCCCAAAGGGAAACTCTACAGAGCAAGAAAGTCAATGAGGGCTGCTAGGGGCTGGGGTGGGAACGGAGAGTGACCACACGCAGACACCTGCCTCCTTCTCGGGGGGATGCAAATGCTCTAACACGAGACCATGGTGGTGGTTGTACGACTCTGTAAATTTGCCAAAAATCATTGACTTGTACAGTTAAAATGGGTGGATTTTGTGGTAAGTAAATTATACCTCCATAAAGACGCTTTAAAAAGGGATAATCCCTGTTAATTTATGTTTCAACAAATCTCCATGAAGCACTAACATTTGAAAAGCTCTGTGTCAAGCCTTTTCCCACAGCCTCTCTCACTGCGTAAGGGGGGTGGAAGGAGCCAAGTCAGAAATCTGAGAAGTGATGGAAGCTTGCTGTGTAACCTTAGGCAGTTTACAAATATTTCTCTGAACTCCATTCCTTACCTATAAAACAGGGATAGTAACCATGTGTACAGTCCCATATGAGTCTCCCGTTGGGAAATAGCAAATGTTCAGCCTTGGCACACGGTCAGACTTAGAAATGCAGTACTTCCGTTTGGTCTTTGCAGAGTTTCCATTGTGATCCGCGGTGGGGGAGAAGGAGCGTGGACACTGACACGGGGCTCCACCTTGAACCAGCTGTGCGAGAGGCCAGCAGCTCACTGTCCCTGAACCCAGCTACACCATCGGGAAGATAGGAATACCAGACCTGCAGTCAGAGCTTTTATGTTATGTTGGGACACAAATGTAATAACATAAAAGCACTGACTGCAGGTCTGGCACACAGTGAATGCTCAATATATGCTGATTTTCTTTATCACGCTGCCTTCTGTAGTAAAAAACCAAAAAGGGAAACATTGAACTGATTTTTATCTCAAATATTTAACCAATGATCACATACTCAGGACATAATCATCCAATAGGAAGGATACCAATATTTTATTATTAATGCTCTGTGTATTCATATACAGCAGACAGGTTTAATGGTGTTAGTTAGATGTTTGGGACAGTCTATGTCAGCTAGTAGCATCTTTCATTTACCAGCACACCCCCTACCTTTGCACCTCTCTCTCTCTCTCTCTCTCTCTCTCTCACACACACACACACACACACACACACACACACAGCATCACAGGGAATAAAAAAGCAAAACCAGATGATGAATTTCAGAAAGCTCTATGTTCTAGATCCTTTGGCTGGCTGAAAATCTCTTCCAAGGACATAAAGAAATTTGGTAAAAACAAGTGTAAAAGCAACAATGAGATACCACTACACATTTATTAGAACGGCCAAAATCTAAGACACTGACAATACTATATGCTGGTGAGGAACTCCCATTCACTCATTGCTGGCAGGAATGCGAACTGGTACGGCCACTTTGGAAGACGCTTCGGAGGTTTCTTACTAACCTACACACTCTGTACTCTTACCATGTGATCCAGCAACTGCTCTCCTTAGTATGTACCCAAAAGGACTGAAACATGTCCACACAAAAACCTGCATGTCGGTATTTATAGCAGCTGTATTCAGAATTGCCAAAACTTGGAAGCAACCAAGATGCCCTTCAGCCCGGGAAAGGATAAATAAACAGTGGCACATCCAGACAATGGAATATTATTTAGCGCTAATAAAAGAAATGAGCTATCAAGCCATGAAAAGACATGGCGGTACCTTAAATGCACATTACTAAATGACAAAAGCCAGTCTGAAAAGCCTACATACTGTATAATTCCAAATAGATGACATTCTGGAAAAGGCAAAACTATGGAGACAATAAAACCTTGGGGTTTGCCTGAGCTTGGCTGAGGGAGGTGGGTGAATAGGCGAGCACAGAGAATTTTCTGGGCAGCCACAGTCTGTATGATACCGTAGTGGTGGGTACATGTGATTGTACAAACCCACGGAATGCACAACACCAAAGAGTGACCCCTCGTGCACACTATGGGCTCTGGGCGATGATGACATGTCAGTGTAGGTTAATCAATCGTGACAAATGTCCCATCTGGTGGGGATGCTCGTGGTGTGGGGGGCTGTTGTAGGCAGAGTGGATGTATGGGAAGTCTCTGTACCTCCCTCTCAATTTTGTTGTGAACCTAGAACTGTTCTAAAAAAAATAAAGTCTTCAAAAACATACAATTAAGTGCTCCCTCACACAATTTGAGGTGCCCTGGTGCTCTTCGAGGCTGTCGCCAATGGCAGAGGTTTTGCATGCCTGACATGACAGAGACCGGACCTCAGGAGACCACGGAAGCGAGTCGGACTCCGTCTGGGGAAATGAGCCTGCCTTGCAGGGGCTGTGCCACAGAAATGCCCATTTCATGCCGCAAAAATCAGCTTGACGGGCACTCAGGTGTCTATGTACCGTGCCAGCATTGACCTTCCCAAGAACGTTTGGCACACTACCAAAGGCTGCTGACTGCTCAATGATCACAGCGGTGCCGTCTACCTGAATGTTTATACCAGTTATCCTAAATTCCAGATCAGGCTTCCCAACCTAGCGTTAGTTCCCTGGGCTACACAACTTGATGGAGAAGTGGGGGTAAGGAGAAGCATGAGATGCAAGCAGAGGCACAGCCTGGGGGAAGAATTCCAACCATCCGGCATAGCCACCCGCACTATCCAGAAGGAATCGAGAGTCACCTTGCAAAAGCATCTCTGTCTGTCGGGGGACTGGTGTGGGGACCACAGAGCCATGGTTTTAGGTCTCTCATGTCCTCTTCTGCCAGCATTCACTGTGAACTTTGACAAGTTCCTTAATCCTCTGCAGTTTCTAGTTGTTCATATTGAAAATAGAAATAATAATTCAATCCATCCAAAAGGATGGCTGCAGGAAACTGAAAGTGATCGGATACACGCAGAGCCCGGAGCAAAGGAGTGGTGAACATCCATTTCCTCTTCCACCTTCCATTTCTTTCCTTCATTCCAAGGAGATCTGTGTTTTAAGGTCCAAGCAGGGAAGTCCGGAGCTGCCCAGGACTACCTGACATAACACTGCTGCAAGGATTAAATGTCACCTTCAATTTGTAAAACACCTTGACTTTCCCTGCATTAGATACTGCAGCCCATACTCAGAAACAAGTGTGCTGATAAAAGGCAGGATGGATGGGGGAGGTGGTGGGCACCCATCCACGGAGGACTAACAAACATGTTTGGGGAGCAAACATTCCTGTGCGGTGGAATGATCACCGTTGCATCTGCACAACCTTGATGGACAAGGCCTTCCACTGCCTTGTGTGAAGTCATGCTTGGGAGTCACAACCACCAGCGTCCCCACCATCAGTCTGTAAGGTCCCCAGTGTCAGAACCCAGAGCAGAGACTGGGACAAGGGTTTGATGTCTAAATGGGCCAAAGCCACCAACATTGTTTGCAGTTTTAAAAAAAAAAGAAACAAACAAAAAACACTACATCTATTGTTTTGTTGCTTTGTTCATTTGTGTGTTTTTCCCCCAAAAAATGTGGAGTTTTTGTGTAGACAATTTTAATCATCTTGTCTGTATGTGAGGTTTTGTTTTCATTAGCCACAACAGGGCCTATATAAGTAGGTCATTATAATTTTCATTGCATATTCTACATTCCTTATAATTGTAAAGTTGGGGTAGAACAAATCAGGATCAGGTTTCTGGTAAAACTGGTCACGTTCCTGAACAAGTCCCCCAGAGAAAGAGCTCGTGCTCGTGCACAAAGCAAGGCTGCGGAAAGCTCTCTCTCCCTCAGATACATCCCAGAGGCTGCGGACTTGCTCGGGTGTGATGTCACACCCACTCAGGTCCTGGCCTCTTTAAGTAAACGGCAGAAAGTCCTGGTGCGTAGCTCGGGGGAAAGATGTGCAGGGGCCAATTGCCTCACTGCTCAGCATTAGTGGCTCAGTAGACTTGAAACTCCAGAGCAGCACCCTGCCAGACCTAGGGGCCTGGGGACACCCTTTTCTTTCTTAAGGTTTGACAGAACAGCCCAAATCTCAGTTGTCTTAGGAGTAAGAAAGACCTGTTATCTCTGAAAGTGAACAGACGGTGAGATCATGAGCAAGGTTGGAAATGAGGGAAGTCTGTCATCTTTCAAGGTGGACGCCCCAGAGCGACCTCCACCACCTCCCAACTGCCAGGTACCACTGGACTGTGGACTCTCTTCCCAAATCCTGGGGAGGTGATCCCTGCCTCCATCTATACCACTTCCTGGAGAGAAGGCCAGGCGAGCTTCCTGGAAGCAGCCTCCCGTGGAAGGTAGCACAGGGCTCCACGTGGCAGTGCTTTGGCAGCCCTGACGATCTGTAATGTCACCTTCAGACTCACTGCAGAATGCCAGTTACCCAGGACTGGACGGGCCGCCTGCAGTGCAGAGACAGCCAAGCATAGCTCCAGGCCAGTGCTTCCAGAGTGGGACCTGCTTTTCCTGATGGCAGGAGACCCTGTTTAGTAGGAGTTGACATGTGACGTTTTTTGGACAGCTTTATTGAAATATAATTCACGTATCATACAATTCGTCAATTTAAAATGTACAACTGAACAGTTTTTGTATATTCCATTATGTGCCACCATTGCCACTGTCATTATCATCCAGGAGTAGAAGGTAAGTCTATGTTTATCATTTGGGAGACTGCCAGGCTGTTTCCCAAAGTGGCCACACCATCTTACACTTTCACTGTCAGAGTATGAGGTTCTGATATGCCTGTATCTTTCACATGCATTACTATCTGACTTTTGAGTCTAGCCTTCCTAGTGGGTGGGAAGTACCATCTCGCGGTTTTGCTTTGCATTTCTCTGATGGTTAATGATGCTATCATCTTTTCATGTGCTCATTGTTCATTTGTGTATCTTCCTTGGAAAACAGGATATTCAGATCCTCTCCCATTTTTAAATTGGGTCATTTGCCTTTTTATTATTGAGTGTATGCATCCCTTATAGATTCCAGATACAAATCCTTTATC
The DNA here is from genome assembly GCA_030848825.1 of Tadarida brasiliensis. Taxonomy (NCBI): domain Eukaryota; kingdom Metazoa; phylum Chordata; class Mammalia; order Chiroptera; family Molossidae; genus Tadarida; species Tadarida brasiliensis. The sequence goes on from CM061258.1 coordinate 35,532,349, forward strand.
TGATATATGATTTGCAAACATTTTCTCCCATTCCATTCATTACCTTCTTACTGTCGTGATAGTGTCCTTTGAAGCACAGAAGTTTTTAATTTTGATGAGGTCCAATTTGTCTACTTTGTCTTTTATTGCTCATGCTTTTGGTATCATACCTAATAATCTATTGGCAATTCAAATTCATAAAATTTGCTCCTATGTTTTCTTCTAAGGGTTTTATTTTTTAATTCTTACTTTTAGGTCACAGATCCATTTTGAGTGACTTTTATAAATGGTGTGAGGTAAGGGTCCAACTTCATTCTTTTGCATGTGGCTATCCAGTTGTCCCAGCACCATTAAAAAAAAAAAATGCCCGACCAGTGTGGCTCAGTGATTGAGCGTCAACCCATGCACCAAGAGGTCGCCAGTTCGATTCCCAGACAGGGCACATTCCCAGATTGTGGGCCCAGTCCCCAGTGGGGGGCATGCAGGAGGTGGCCAATTGATGTTCTCTTTCATCGATGTTTCTCTCTCTCTCTTCCTCTCCCTTCCTCTCTCTCTAAAATCAGTAAAGAAAAAAAAATTTTTTAATTAAAATAAAAACCAAAAACAAAAACTCTTCTTTCCCCATTGAATGGCCTGGGCACTACTGTTTAAAATCAGTGGACCATAGATGCATTTAGCAGTGACAGATCGCAAATGCTTCGTTCACTGTCTACAACTAGTTAAGAGCAGAAAATGAAAGTAAACCTTAGAAACCATTGCAGCACGTGACAGAGCAGTTTTATATCTGTTGACTCTAATGATTTAAAAGTTTATTTATTCTTATTTCACTGTTAATTAATTAATTATTTCTTTAAAAAATGTGTCTGCTGTAGATTAGGGGTGAAATGAAGCCTGATCCTGCCTGCCAGATAGCTGGAGAAACTGAGGTAGAGACCCAGAGTGCTCTGCTGCTCCCGGAGCTGGTTGGTTCTCAGGCAAACAAGTGATTTTCATTAGTGGGAAAATCTAGGCTGATTCAGGCTGGCCAATAACATTTGCATTTGATCTTATCCATATTAAATGCAAAGGCTTTATTATTTAAAGTACTCTTAGTGGAAAATTAGTAAGAATGCACCCTTTTCCCCTAAATTAGCTGTGAAACCAAAGTATTTAGGTTTGAGGATTAGACAGAGGGAAGGGGTCATCAAATGGGACTAATAAGGCTGAGCATTTAGTGTGATTTCAAGTATTTCAACGTACTTAAAAGATGCACAAATACAAATAAATCTTGAAGTTTGCTTTTTTTTTGGTCCATCTTAAAATTGTTTCTGCGTATTTAAAAAAAAAATGATGAGTGCATATTATTTTGCAGGAACATAAAGGCTGAAGCCCACATAGGAAAGGACAAGAAAGCCTGCTTATCGAATTCTAATAACTGATTCCTCTGGGACTATGATTAGGGGCCTGGGAGTGAGCAGTGAGCAGTCACTGTGAGGCCTTTCCTGGGTTATCTGGCTTTGAAAGGATCATGTTCAAACCCTGCAAAGATAAAAGGCAGCCTCCACAGGCTATGAGCTGGACCGTTAAACATTTCCATATGACAAAGTCCTCTCCTGAGGTCTGACCTGCCGGGAGAGCCCCAGTCTGCAGATCTGAAGAAGCCAGACCCTCTTCTGCCTGCCTCTAAGAGACAAGTCTGGTGAGCGAGCTTTTGAAAACTACTTGAAAATGCTTTCTTTGGGGGAAAGTCTTAATGAAAGGGGAACAGACACATAACAATGTTCAAAACCAAACTCTTATTTAAATGGATTTTTAGAGTAAAAAAGAAAACACAAAGGATGATAGTAAATCACGGGCAAGGATGTTAATTTCTGTTGGCATCTCCTCCTTTTCATACACTTATCAGATACTATTTATTTATTAAATGGATTTACTTACGTAATCGATTTACAATAGTGATTGCTTTTTCTAATGAAGCACTGACAGCTTCTCCTTTCCACCCTCTTAAGATTCTAAAAGGAATCTCTTACCAGATATGTTCTAAATGGGGGAAAAAATAACCGGATTCTCTTTTCTACCTTTTCCACCAATTAATTTTAATTATTTCTTCTTGACCTTTTCACTCATTTTTAGATATGTACTAAAGCTAGGTATTGAATAGAATTAATATATTATAAAATAGATTGTTTAATCACATCATGCCTGCCCAGTGTTTCATACATTGTAGGCAATTGATAAACAATTTTCCACTGATTGCAAAAGGTGTATTTTTTAAGTATTTGCAAGGCTTTTAGATACTATTTTTGTCTACAAAAAAATAGATTTTCTCAAAAACATATCGTTTGCCTATGAGGTTTCATGCTTTTGTTTTTAACTGTTACTAACATGAGCTGTTAAGTGTAATTTTCTGAAGTTGTTAAGTGTAATTCTATTCAATTAAGACTTCTCTGGTTCCGACAAAATGTAATGATGGGATGTGAAGCACAATTGATAGTTTTGACGTATAATCTCTTTGTTAGTATTAGTATTCGAGTGTAAGTCACTTAGAAAAGTGGAGTAGCTGCAAAATTTACAGGTTTGATAACGTACTGTAGAAGCTCCAATATCAGAGAGAGCTAAAGACTAAATGTAAGAAAGTGCTGTGTTCGTGAGAAAGGTGACATTCGAGAATGCCGTATCTGAGCTGCCGTGTGGAAGAGGACCCAGCACGCCTCTAAGTCCAGGCAGCACGCACACCTGTGTGGGTATCAAGGAACAGGTGCCCTGCTGGGTGACGCGGTCCCTACGTGTATCTCAACCTGGAGATCGAGTCACTCAGACACTGACCCTGTACAAGTGTGCTGGGGGTCTGTGCTCCTCACCTCCTTAGAAAACCCTGCTCCAGGAAGGATTTTATTCCCTGAACCCTAAGACATCACCTTTGCAAGCAACACATCCCTTTTATCCTTGGAAATTAATAAAACCCTTTTCTGTCGTCTCCAGGAGACTGTTGTTTGTCTGCTCTGACCTCGGATGGATTGTAGCAGCATACATTACCCAACACGCCCAAGGGAATGACGGAGTCACAGAATAAAGAAAAAACGATGCCTGTTCTCAGTTTAACTACGTGCTATGACAACACTGCCAAAATGCGTGTTTAACAGCCAACATGCCAAATGAATCCATTGAAATCACCTTCGGTTTTTAAAGAAACTGAATATGTAATGGTTTCTAAAAGTATATTTGAAAGGTCCAGAAAGTTGTATTTTTTAACCAGTTGGTCTAAAAATAAAATTTAAATAGCTCTTTAGAGAACAGAATGTATTCTGTCTTAAAAGATCCTTTTGAAAATTAGATTAATAAATGTATCAAATTTTCCAAATTTGAAGCTAATATTTAAGGTTCTGTGGGAATAAATTCAATCTACTGTACTTTTTAACTCCTTGCAGCTCCAATATTGGACATTCTCATGTTTCTATTAAGAATTTAAGAGTAGAAAAAAAATTTAAGAGTAGAAATGAAAGAATGTATAATTGAGTCAGAACCTATATAGAATGTTCATAGTATTCCAAACATAATGCAGGGCTAACTGGAAATACCAGGAGGAAATACATGGGATAATTGGGTTTTAATTCAGTTTCTCTTGGACTAATAGCATGAGAAAGGTGTTTAAAGTTTTGAAGTTCTCTCTTTCTTTTCACCTGCATGTGCTTTTTGATCAGTTTATCTCTGAATATCATGGAATGAAAGAGAACTCTCTCCCAATTTATTTCTGTTATATGTGCATGTTATTTTATGCACTTGTCAATTTCATGTCAAACGTTTCTATACTAACTAGTCCTAACTAAGGGGGCGGTGAGTCCTGACATCGGAGACTTTTAAGTCTGAATGGCTCTTGCTATTTCAATTCTCAGTGATATGAAAACATTTTCTGTTATGTACATGTGTTAAGCACTTGTGTGGATGCCTTTGAACCTATCCTGTTGCTTTCGTGAAAAATGACTGTGTGTGTGTTTCTGTGTATACAGGCAAATATCATCAGAGGCACCTCCACTGTGATGGTAACCTTTCCATACACTTTCCAACTTGTCTGCGTTTTCTTGAAGGTCGACTGGGTTTTCAGCTGTGTTATCTGCGCGGTGTTTGATGGAGTGGTCCAGATAACAGGGGAGAGCAAAGGGAAGAGAATTTTTTGAAGATCAAACATGGCTGTTCATTTTGTTATCTGACCCTATCTGTTGTCATAGTAACAGGTTTCTTTTAACCCCTGTCATGGGATGGTTTGTCTCTATCGGCTCTGAGTTCTCCTTTGACTGAGAAGCTGCTCCTCCAGCATCCAGACGGTTCCCAGCCTCTATGAAGCTCTGCTGAGGGGCCACAGGCACAGACTCCCATGTCGGAGAGGATTTAAATTACATTTTCAATTTAAACCGCTATCTTAATTTCGGAGGAGATAAAGCCAGCACGGACGCTTTCTCCCTGGTTTTACAATGTACAAGTAAATGCCATTTAGGAGTGGAATGAATTAACGTGTTGACTTGCTCACGTTCAGGCAGGTCTAATATTGCATCACATCCGCAGCGGCTGGGAAAATGACCCAAGTGCAGGACAGTGTCGGAGGCAAGCTTTCCGTGAAAGGGACGGAATGGAGGCTGATCTAATTTTCTGTGCCTCTCCCGGAGGTGTGCGGCTCACGCTTGCTGACCGTGTTTGTGCAGGCTGCTCACAGCAGGGCCAGGAGGAGGGGCTGCAAGCAATTCATTTATTTATCTGTTCATTTAAATTTTATTTTAAATTACAGTTTATATTCAACATTATTTTGTATTAGTTTCAGGTGTACAACATGGTGGTTAGACAATCACATACTTTATAAAGTGGTCCCTCCAATATTTCAAGTACCCACCTGGCACCACCGTACACAGTTATGACAATACTACTGACTATATTCCCTATGCTGTACTTTACATTCTGGGACTATTTTGTGACTATCAATATTTTGTGACTTTCTTAATCCTTGCACCTTTTTCACGCAGTCCCCACACCGTCTTTCCTCTGGCAACCACTAGTCTGATCTCTGTATCCATGAGTCTGTTTCTATTTTGTTTTTTCTTTTATTTTGCTCTTTAGATTCCACGTATAAGTGAGATCATATGGTATTTGTCTTTCTCTGACTTATTTCACTTAGCATCATACCCTCTAGGGCCATCCATGCTGTCCCAAATGGTAAGATTTCATTCATTTTTTTTTAATTCATCGTTTAGACAACTTTTTAAAAATAGTGTATTGATGTTTAGAGAGAGAGGAAGGGAGAAGAGAGAAACACCAGGATGGAAGGCTCCTGCAGCTGCCACTCTGGGGCCAGAGTTCAGTCGTATCAGTGTCCCTTTGACACACGGTCCTCAAGCCCACAATCCTGTCGAAACCGCAGTCTCTTCATCTATAACATGGAGACAACAGTATTCCCCCACAGCACTGTGGGAATAAGGGCGACGTCTCTCTAAAGAGCGTGACAGACAGCTGACACGTGGCAAACCTGTGTGTCCCTGTTGCTGTCAGAGACTTGGGCACCAATCGAATGAGAATCAGCCACCTTGTGCGTTTGCTCGTGGTATTCACATCTAGCGCTGTGTTAGGTTTGGAGTACTGTGACCATTCTATTGATGTTGCAGTCGCTTCCAAAAAAGCAAGATGAAAATGTTCTATAGTTTAGCTTATGTGAGTTGATATATTTATTATGATGGCCGACAAAGATGTTTTTGCCAGGAACGCTTGAAGTTTTTCCCCCCGAATGAAATAGTTTTTAGTATCAGCGCTGTGCAGCCTGTCCACCGCAGGCGATGCTCAGCTCCGCGGCAGGACCGGATTGTAGCAGGGATGCGTGTTGAGTGAGAAATCTGTCCCCCGGTTTCTCTAAGCCCTGTGTTACATCCAGAGCCAAACTCGCAAGGCCTTGTACATGGAAGCACAGAGGTACTCCTGTGCAGACCACCTGGTCCCACTTTGTAACTTTCCACAATACCGTGCCATTCCGAACTAAAACTTTCATTGCATGGCTCAGGCTGGAGATGATTTATTCATATTTTATTTAAGATAATAAGAAACATTGCTCAATGATATCTTTGATTCGAAAGTTTTGAAATGCATACATCCTCTTTCCATTGGCTTCCATTGTAAATTCCTTCCAAAATGAAATAATTTTAGACAAAAGTTGCATGAAGCTAAGGCAGCAATCACAGAGTGAATTTAAACTGGCTTCAGTGATAATTATTGCTGTAGTCAGGACCAAGTACACAGGGAATAATGAAACTCCCTACAGGGTTGATTTCTTAAAATAACAATAAATGCCTAAATTTAACTGGAATATAGAACATGGTTCCATATCAATTTCAAAGAGTCCCAATAATTCATAATGTCCATAATAATGAAAAGATTATGATACTTTAATGTAAAGATGCTGAAAGAAAGGTGGTTTTTGTTTTTGCTTTTGTTTTTGATTTAGCTCACATAACCATCAGAATTGGTAATTCCTGGGTCTTAGAACTAAATGTTTCCCAATAGCAGCAAGAAAACTTGATTATTAAATGAACATTTTTCAAGTGTTCTTCAGGATATCTTAGAGCAGTGTTCGAGTTACAGAAAATATTTTGAGTCATTGGTAAGTAATTTTGGAATTTTTTCTGTGGTAACGACAACAAATTGACACCTTGAGGATATGGGGTGGAGCTCGTGTGGAGGCACAGTGCGTGCTGGGCTGGTCTCAGCATGGGTGTGCACTCGTGCTGTGGTCCCCACTTTGCTTTGCGGGAGTGATGCCACCTAAGTTCCTCCTTGGTTTAAGGGGAAGCTCTCGCTCCTACTTTCAAAATGAGAAAGCCAAGATGGAAGAGGTAGCCATTCCCAAGGGCGCTCAGGCCATCGGGGTGGCATGAACCAGGCCTGGGACGATGGAGCAAAGGTGACCTTTGTCACCCACCAGATCTCTGAACCTCCCTCATGTCACCAGCAAAGCGGTCGTCTCCGATTCTACGATAACACGCCTACATTGTTTTGCATCTCTTCCACGTTTTGGTTCACCGTTTTGTCTTCATTGAAGGTGTAATTTAAAGGTGGGAAGGAGTATGTAAGGTGACAAGGTCTACCCCACTCCCACTCCTGTGCACACACAAGCCACCGAGAGCACAAAGGCCCTAAGTGTGGTCTCTGAGAACGTGGGGCAGAGGGGCCTCGGACATATACCTATAAAAGGGAATTTCTTTCACAAATTCTCACCACGGGCAGCCTGCCAGGACACTTTTGTGACAAATACCTAGCTGGTTCTTTATCTCGCCCATAAATGAATATGACTGCTGTGTTTCTTCTTTGCCTGTCATGTGATTTTCACGTTTCTATGCGTTTGATCTTTCTGACATTTAGAAAGCCACATTTCATTTTTCTGTATTATTTCACCCTCAGTCTCAAAAATAATTGACCATTGGTACAACCTGAAAGTGCCACTCAGGAGCACGAGATGCAAATTCGATGAGCTCCAAACTTCAGCAGATTCAAAGTATTCTTGTCTGTTCTATGATTCAGTGTAATAAACAGTTATTTTTTAGGCACAGCTAAATACAAGGCATCCTGGGAAGATGCCACCAAAGCTAAAACTGATACACAGCCAGCCACTGCCAACCGGAGAGGGACACCAGCCATCCGCAGGGGCAATGAGGAAAGGAAGGTCCAGGGAGAAGGCTGCCACCCTTCGTCTGGGATCAGAAAAGACTTTATGAAGGAGGTTGTATTGAAAATAAAACTTGAATATAGGTAGTTTTACAGTCAGAATTAAAAGCCAGTTAATTTACAAAACATCCTGGTTGCGTATTCGCCAGATGGTCTAGCGGTGCACACCACAGCTCTTGGCGTACCTTTCTCTTAGCTAGATCCGTGCACAGGCACTCAGGAGCAGGTGGTCTGGGCGCCCCTCTCCCGTGGCCACCAGCCTTACTGCCTGGGTGACATATCTGCTCTGTCTCTGCCAGGGTCCCTGACACCCTGGAGGAGGAAACGACTTTTTCATTTTTAACTTACGTTCTCTCAGAGATTTCACCTTTACCTCCTCAACCCCAGGCCTGGCAATCTTGGTGATTCTGAGCCCCTACCTTTTCCCTTCGTCTTCTGATCTTTGACATATACTTGCTGGCCAGTCGGCTGCACTGTCGATCCCTTGAGTTTGCATCAGATTCACAGTTGTATGAATACATAGGACGTGCAGCTTGAGATGCGCCTTAGGTATAAGTGGCCCATCAACACATACAAAAGTGATGCATGTGCAGATGTCCATCCCACATGCACAAGTGCACAGATGTGTACAACTGTTCACTATTGCTTAATTTTCATAGTGGAAAACAAGAACGAATCTTTATGTTCACCAATAAAGGAGCGGTGAGAGGACCTACCGCACATACATGCTATGGCCCTCTACCACGTGACGGACAGAGCACATGACAGGCTCCCCAAGACCCATCACTACGTGGAAAACCTAGTCACGGATGTCTGTCTCACTAATGTAAAACAAATAAACACCCAAACTATATTTTGTAGATTATGTTCCACGTCCCCCTCGAAGGTAAGCCCTGGTCCAGGATAATGATTCCTCAAGCCAGTGCAATCTCTGTCCACACGCCTCTCCCCAACCATCTCTACCTCTCAGACTGCTCGTCTGACAGGTTCCCCATCCAATGCCTTCTCTTGCACGGGGAGCCCTGATCCACCCCCACCAGAAAGAAGTGTTCCGTTCACGGGGTGTCCTGTCTGAGCACAGCTCACCTTGAAAGCCTCCAGGGGCAATCTTTTTGTGGCCACCCTCCTACAGCTCCAGGCACAGTGTCTTCAAATCTTCAAAGTGTAAGACTGAAGGACATGTTCCCGGTGTCTAGTTATAATGGACGCTTCTCCTCCCCCAAAAGTCCATCTGGCTTGCATCAACCTTCTCTTACCCAGATGACGTCAGCATCCTGGTGACTGAGAACATTTCTCAGTGCTTCCGTGTCTAACCTGGATCCCCTAAGGCAGCCTCCAAGTTTCTGTTCCTGAGAGATGCCCTCACTCCTGGCTCCTATGCCGAGCAGGGCACAGCGCACCGAGTGATGGAGACCAGGTTCCCTGCTGGTCCCACTGGCTGTGGTTTCTTTTGATGACTCAACATCAGATTCCCTGAGAGAAGCAGCCTGCCAGAATCTATCTTTACAGGGCAACTCCATTTCATCAAACCTACGGAGAAAGAAAAGGTAATAGACAGCAATCGAGGGTGAGATTAGACAACAGCTGGCTGAGAATGGGTAGGAGATGAGGGTTTGGGGGTGGGGAGGAATGAAATGTCACATGACCCAGCAACAAGAATAGGATAAAGTCGTCACCCACTTCATAACCTCCATGCCTGTCCTCATTGCACTGCCAACACAGCATCTCCTGGTCTGTGGTCCCCCGGAGTGTGTAGTCACCTCATTTTAGGTCCTGTCACCACCGTGGTGTTTGCTTGTGCCCACTCAGCACAGCCACAGAATGGCAGGCTGGTGTTTCTGCGGGCACACCTCCAGTGGAGCCTCTAGCTGGGGGGCTGTGTTAATACACGGTTTGGGCCCAGCAGGTGTGGCTCAGTGGACTGAGTGTTGTCCCATGGACTGAGAGGTCCCGGTTCAATTCCCCGTCAGGGCACATGCCCAGGGTGCGGGCTTGATCCCCAGTGGGGGATGTGCAGGAGGCGGCCGATTGATGTTTCTCTCTTTCATCAATGTTTCTATCTTTCTCTCCCTCCCTCTCTTTCTAAAAAATTAGTAAAAACAAATTTAAAATATATATATATTTATAAATATATATATATTTTATATATATAAATATATATATAAATATATATATATATATATATATACACATATATATATATATATGGTTTGGGGTGATATATAAATCATTCCACTTGAAGGGATTTATTTTAACCCCATCAGTGGTTGGGATGTGAGTTCGGGCTCACACTCAGTCACTCTTGATGTCCACAAATGCCTTCTGCACTAAATCTTTTCCTTTCAGGGGACATTTATGCTGTTGTACAATACTTAGCAACATGGTGTTCCATTAGCAGGATTACTCTCTGGTCTAGGACTTTCAGATGTCCTGGAAGTCATACATAAGGAAGGCTTTCCCATCACTAAAATACCAATCATATGAAAATCGTGAATACTTTGGCATTAAAAAAAAGATTCTGTTTTAATCATCCAATAGATATCCTCTTCCTCCCCAGTCTCCAGGACACTATGAGATTTTACTCCCAAAGCTTGAAAGTGTTATGGGCTCTCCTCTGTGATTGTGTGTGTGTGTGTGTGTGTGTGTGTGTGTGTGTGTGTGTGTGTTTTAATGCTCCAAAGGTTCAAAGATATAAAACTAAAAAATATATTCTAACAGAATATGCAGAAACATTTTTTTTCAGGCAATAAGTACCGATATATTTTTATTCGCTTTGGAACATTGTCTGAGAGATAACTTTCTGTATTTATGTAGTATTTTGCAGGCAAATAAGTATCTTTTCCCCCCTTTATTGGAACTGGATGTGCTTGCCCATGAAAAGATAAAAAAGATGTTCCTACTGTGGGCAACGCTCATGACGTGAGTTTGCGGACCACAGGTATTTCCTCCATGTAACAACAAGGAACACTCGGTGGACAGCTGGAAATCCATGTACCCATGTTTCAGCCATTCTCAGTGGACCTGGCACCAGCCTCCTAGCTCTCGTGTCTCATCCTCACTCTCTACGAGATAAGCTCCATTTGCCTCTTCCAGAGGGCGGGGGGGAATCAACCAATTATCCCAGGGAGAACTTGTGTGCTCTACCTGAACATCTTTAAGACAGACATGCAGAACAATAATACGATGAAGACGAAGAAGGAGGAGGAGGGAGAAGAGGAGGATGAGAAGGAAACACTTGCAGTTTTCCTCTTTTTAAAATTTTCTTTCAGGTAATCTCAGTAAAGTAAAACGCTGTTAACACTGGTAAAGTTCTTATATATGTCCAAATAACAGACTGTGTGATATAAAAGGAAAAATTAAAGAAATTGGAGAAAGCACATGAAAATGTTTTATGGGGCTTAATGTTCATTCTTACATGCAAAGCTTTAATTCCAGCCAAGATATTAGTGACCATAAGTGACAAAACATTTAATTTACTGTATCAAATCAATCACTAGCAAAGAAAGACCATGCCTCCGCGTCCCTGGGCGTGGAGAGGCAGGCAGTGATGCCGCTGAATGAGCAGCGGACCCTCATAGTGGCAGCTAAGGAGCGGACCAGCCCGGGGAGAACAGCTAGGGAAAGGATTCTTTGAAGGGTTAGGCATTATTTAATATTTATATTTAAAATCAAATTAAGGACTGTTTAAAGGTTGTTTGCATTAAGAGATTGGATTTGCTTTAATTATTTGGTTATTTGTTATTCCTCTATAGCATTTATTAATCAAATGAAAATCAGCTTTTAATAGATTTCATTTCCATTAAAAAATAACCCACTAAATTATTAAGTGGTAACATCCCCCTCAGAGACCAGCATTCCTAGAGACGCTCTCCCAGCCCCTGTCCTTGCCTGAGCCACCTTCCTTTGTGGGTTTCTGAGATGTTTTCAGACTTCGAGGACCTTGCTGCCAGGTTCACTTGCAGCCATGCTTCTATTGATCATTTTATACTTAATTTTATTTTAAATCCTTCAATCTGACCTTGCTGAAGCACGGTTTCTTTGCTTAGGTGGGTACCAGGCTTGCTCTGAGAGGCGCTCGCTGGGCCTTTCACGCTCCCCAGCCCCCAACCTGGGCTGAGCCACGCGGAGATCTGAGAACTCACCTGGCCAGCACAGTGTCTCAGCCTTTAATCTCCCCCATTCCCAAGTGTGTCCATTTCTGGGCCTTCGATAACAATGTTCCGTCTGGTAAAGCGTAGCTAGAGACCTAAAGACAATTATGCAGAAAGCAAGCCAAAATGCCCACAACCGAGACTGATGTCTGCCATCCTTGAAGCTGGCCTGGGTAATCTCCTAAATACAATCCTTCCACACCCCTCCCCTCTGCCTTTGGGCTCTGCCTGCTCCCCTCCGCCCCACCGAGTTTCAGAGAAATCTGCCCTCCTCCCTAAATAGAACCAGGTGGTGCACACTGAACCTCAGCGTCCCGCCTCTCTGGGGCTCACCTTGCTCTACTATCCCTGCCACACACAGGGTGGCCTTCTGCACAGGCCCACCGAGGCCCGCCTGAGCGCAGAGGCCCCCTGCATGTCTGAGCAGCCTGTCCCTGGAGCCCTTCCTGCCAGGTGCTCCTCCACAAGGACCCAGTGCCAGCGCTCCAGAGGTCACTGGTCAGGGATCCAGACACCAGCATTCTGTTCCAGCTCAGCCCTGAGTGGTTGGGCACAGCCAGGTGAAAGCCCCTCTTCCAGGCTGTCTACTTCAGCTCGGTGAGGGCCGGGGACCCATCCATCACAGTGCATCCCCAGGACCCGCCTCAAAGGTGTTCAGCCCCTAAAGGACAAACAAATGCACGCACGGCAAGGGAGTGGACAAATATCACCGAGGACGAAGGAACAGTCGGCGAAATGACCACACGCTGCAGGAACCAGGATCCCTGCTTTTACCTGGTCTGGCTTTCACCTGAAGCCCCAAGTAACAGATTTGGGGGTTCTGACCCTCGTCTCTGGCTTTCAGGCCCATCACTAAGCTCCTGAATATGAAACTCCACTGGTTCAAAATAATGACCAAGTAAGCCCAGCAGCCACCATCAATGCCTCCACTGCCCCCAGCCCAGGGCCACCCAGCTTTGCCAGCCACATCAGGCCACAGCCCCACGGGTCAGCACTGCTGTTGTTGATTTTGTGCTTCAGGTTTTTAAACAAGATTAAAGTGTAGGGTTTTGAGGGAACTGGTTACATCTAACAGTTAAGGTGACCATGTTTTCAGAATAAAAATCTGTTCATGTTCTAGCTGGGTGGCTCAGTTGTTGGAGCATCATCCCGTACATCGAAAGGCTGTGGGTTCTGTTCCCGCTCAGGGCACACACCTAGACTGCGGGTTTGATCCCCAGTCGGGGCGTACGCAGGAGGCAACGGATTGATGTTTCTCTCTCACATCAATGTTTCTCTCTCTCTCTCCCTTCCTCTCTCTCTAAAATCAATAAAAACATATCCTCAGGTGAGGACTAAAAAAACTTGTTCATATGGCTTGATTAGTACAAGAAGATAGCGCAGAATATTAAAATCTGCATGATGTCTGAGCATCTCTGGGATAAATATTCTGTAAAATGCTACCGGCTCACATGTGCAGCTTTTTTGTCCATTTCCAACCAGGACCCCGTCACTGGGTCCTAGGAAGCCGTGGTTGCCCCTCTGGGTGGCCCAGCTCAGGCTCCCAGCTTCCCTCTCATCAAAGCACAAAGAACCTCTAGATTCACTTATTTATGCATCAGGGTAAGCGACAAGCACATTTTCAGAAAGAATTGTGTGTCATTAATTCTTATTGATGTTAAAAGTTTCCTTTTTAGCAAAACAAAAACTGTTGGGTGAGCATCATACTCTATGTCAATAACAGAAGGAAAATAAATGTTAAAACATGCTAAATCATTGCCCACCGGTACTTGTACTAATGACCGCAAACTTCTCCTATGCTAATTTTTCTCTACACTTTTAATTACGGATCAATAATACTTTGCAGTTGACATTTAAAAATGCTGAACCACATGTAGCAACACAGACTGAGAGAAAATCTACAATGTGGGACTGAATTTGCCAAATCAATAAACTTTGCCATTTAACAAATAGTAGCATGTAAACAGTCACCAAGATTAGCAAGCGTAAAGGACTCAGCCTGGAGGACTTAATTATTGTTTAATAACACGAGGCTGCATTTCCCCGTCAGAAGCCCTCTGCTGGGAATAACACGGCCACTTGGTCCCTAGTTCGCATCCAGACCAACCTCCTCAACCAGAGGGAAACCAGCTTAGAAAACTCAGGACTTGGTGGTTTGAAGGAAAAGACGTTTTTACCATGGGCGTTCTCTTTACTTAAAAGGAGTTCCTTCATAAAAATCAAAGGGCCTGCTCAATGCATGTAATTGATCGAATCATAACGGCATTAGAGAAAGATAGGAGATTTGAAACCATCCTCTTGTGAGTGTATCAATATTGTGTCAATTACTCCTTTGGAACTGAAGGAGTACATGCAATGAAATACCCATCCACCTTGGAGACGAAGAAGAGGGAGACTCCAAACACCCACAGACCTCAGGAAAATCAATCCCCGGGGTGGCACATATGCAATCTTCATTCTTATTATTATTAGCAATAATAATAAATCTAGACCTTCAGCATCTCAAGCATGTGATCATTGAAATGCCATTATCTCCGCTGGAGGCGGAAGTGATTCATCTTGGCCTGGCTGAGCCTCCTCGGGGCAGCCGGACAGTCAGGATGTGTGTTTGCAAAGGGGCCGTCATTACCTGCTTGAGGATTTCATCCTTTGACTCGGCAACTGTCTAAGAAACGTTGGTGAGTAAAAGCTGAAAACCACGTGGAAGATGTGAACTCACCTGGCCGCTAATCTGGGGTCCGTCAGCGTCTGTACCCAGTTCGTTTTCTCAATGTGAAACCTGGCTTGTGCTCCTGTTTCCATAACAGCATCTCATCCACCCAAAGCGGTTGCCTGAATCTCTTTAACCGAGTGAATCCTAATCTACTTTGATTAAAACAAAACTACAGAAACAGAGCATCACACACAACTGCCAGTGTCCAGCCCTGAACACTGGTGGTCACGGGTCCCCTGCTGCTTCTCGTCCTGGCTAGAGGCCAGCCAGCTCATGGAGCCCGGCGCTCACTGACTTCCTTATTTTCCAGACCGTTTTCCTTTCTAAAGATGCCTGCAAAAGCCCTGCTTGGGCTGACCTCAGCACTTCGCTCCCCTCCAGCCAGACCTCTGCACCCACACTGTCCTCATTACGGGCTCAGGACTCTGCTTCGTCCGTAGTCCTGCGGCTCCATCTCCCAGGAGCTCCCCGCCAGGGAGATGCCTCCCTCCTCGTGAGCTTGGTGTTCACTGGAGCTCAGCTGTCAGTGCCCTCGGAGCTCAGGGGACTGGGGTCAGGGCGGTGGGGAGCGGGTGCTCCTGGGAGGCTCCCCGCAGAGCAGGTTGGGGACGGAAAAAGCTCCCTGGAGCAGTAGTTGACACTGAAGTGTCCAGGTCAGGGTTTTTGCAGAGGCCAGGAAACCTCCACAGATTCAAATCTCCTTTCTCGTTCCTGAGACAGCCTAGAAAGAATCACAACACATATCTGCAGAAATGTCAAAATAACGTTCTAGGCAGCCAGCTTCATAACTTCGAGAAACAGGAGTTTATTAAGTATTTGAGGAACACATCCTTTTGGGTTAACTTTTAAAAATAAAAATGTTTACGGCCCCATTTTCAAACAACCAAAACATCCCTCAAGGTCATGAGATCCCAACTTTACGGAAAGTCTTAGCTGACAAGGCATCTTTGCTCAATATTTCCAGCTGGAAAGTCACTGCGGGAGTCGATTGGCAGAAATCACTGGGAACAAGTAAAAATGAAAATTATTTTTCTCCTATTGCTTCCCAGGTTGTTTCAAATCGACTCAAACAAGGTGGAATAATGGTTCAAATTGGTGAAATATAATTTTACATGGAAGCAATCTTTCAGTGGCCTGGAAAGTTATTGCTAGTGGGAAGTAATAAAAGGCCACTCCTCAGCGGGGGAGGGGCGTCCACAGGGCCTGCCCCCGACAGCCCATGTCGCTTTTATGACTGTCTTAGAATAAACAGAACCTTCCAGTCACTGGAACACCCCATTAATACCTCGGTGCTAAAACTGCTTTTCCAAAACAGATATTGAAAAAAAAATTATTTTTAATGTAAAGGGATAACCCTGTGGTGTCATGTGAGAGAAAGAGCTTGGACCTGGGAGGGCCGGGAGCAGCTGGCATGGACGGAGGCCCAGCTGTGACTCGAGGTGTGGTTTCTGTGCTAAATTCTCAAATAGCAAAATGTTGGTTCACTCACCCTTTTGTTTTCTTTCTCATACCAATGAAGGCTGAGAGGTAGACTGTAAAAGTATACGCTGAATTTGAAATAGAAAACTGTGAAGACTCAGAAAACTCCTTCAACAAGTTAGTGTGGGCGGCGCCGCACCCCCGGGTATGGGGACGGTTTCCTCGGAGGTTCTCATCTGCAAGGTGCCGGCGTGTGCGATCTGGTTTTGCTTAGCCATCACACTGAATCCGCTTTTACGGACCATAGTTGGGAAGCTGGCTGGCAATTTGGATAAAGATTTATCAAAATAAGAAGCCAAGAGAATGTTCCTGAAGTATCTGAAGAGGTGTTCAGAATGACTGAACGTGAGCACAGAGGCACCTGAGAAAGTCGAGATGCCACACACGCGCCAGTGGTTACTCAGCCTACATCGCGTCGGCCCCGCGGAGTTCATCTCATTCGGGGCAGAAGATTCAGCATCTGGTTGAGATACTCACTGGTGTGAAAGCACACTCGCGTAGCATGATTTCATCCTCCTACAGTGTCAGAAAGAAAGTCCACTTGTGGCACAGTCAGCCCCTTGCACAATGGTCAGGGACAGAGGACAAGGAGACGTGGCACACGGTGGTGATCACACGAGTCCTGCAGAAAGTGGCCTTGTAAAGGGAAATGCGTGTGTGTGCTCGCAGGTGTATATGTGAACATGTGCACTGGTGCACACTCGTGTGTCCATGTGCCTGTGTGTCCAGTGCCTGTGAAATCTGTCGTGTGTGTTTGCATGTGTGAGCATGCATTTGTGTGTGCACATTCATGGATGTGTGTGAAAATGAACAGTAGGTGTGGAGGGGGTTTGGAAAGATATCAGCCCTGTCAGTTAGCGTGTACACGTACCCACTGCACACCCCTGTGGTTTAGGGATACTCCAAACACTGCTTAAATAGAGAAACATGTTCTGTCATGCTTCTTCCAGCCCAGCAACTGCCCATTACAGGAACCCTGACTGGAAGAAATGGCAAGGCCCCAGACCCAGGGCGGCTGTGGTTGTCTGAGGAGGTTGTCCCCTTGGCTGGAATCCTGGGTGGAGACCCGGGCACCACAGCTGGAGGCTGACTGCCAGCTGCATTTCTCGGAGCCAACTGGCAGGTTTCTTCTTGAAACCCTTTTGTGCTGCTTGCCCACGGCTCCCCATAGCCTGGGGTAGCTCCCCAGTGGACCTCTGTATCCGAAGGAACTTGGAAGGAGGAGGCCAGGACCAACTATAGCTTGCCGGTCCCTGTGGCCTCCTGGGTGAGGGTTCTGGGAGCCTGGTCACCACACCTCCTCAGTCCGGGGGCTCCATCCATGCACTCCAGGGGTAAGTGGGAGTGCCGAGCGACGCCGTGTCTGCCCCAGCTTCTGCCCACCTGAGCCACCGCAGCACGACATCCAGTGAGCGGGTCCCTCCCTACCAGCAGTCAACCCAAGGAGTCTGTGGAGGAGAGTCCCAGGTTGAACAGAAATGGCCATTTGGTAGCTGGGACCTCCTGGGAAGAGGCGAGCATGGATGGGTTCCTGGTGCTGCAGCCTGAGGTCACTGACTGACCCTGAGGCTGATGGGTAGGTTGTTTCCTCGGGGGAGATCTGAGCATCCCACATGGTTATTTGTCACACTGCAGAATGGCAGGGGTGGGAGATGAATACTGACTCCCAAAGACACCCAGGTCCTCATCCCTGGAATCCGTGAATGTGACCTGATGTGGAAAAAGGGACTTGGGAGGTGTGATTAAGTTAGGGATCACGAGATGGGGAAAATGAAGGAAAATGCAGGAAGCTACCATTTGACTGTGCCCTTCACATTCCTGGACAGGCAGGCTTGGGAGAGAGGCAAGGACATGGACATAAGGGGACCCAAGTGCCAGCCGCTGGCTGACGGGGCCTTCCGGGGCAGGTAACACACCTGTTTCTTCCTCGGTTTTTCCACCTGAAACACGTGATCACTGTTATCTGTGTCCCCTTCCTTGTCAGGTACTGTTCGATTTGATTAAAACTGGATCCAAGCGCATCTCAGAAAGCTTAAAAGATGTTTCTGCACATTCCTCTCTAAGAACTTTCATCTGCTAACGCCAACCAGGCCATTGAAACAATCTTTCCACCCAGTGACCTAATGTTAAAATCGAGTCTATGGATTCCTGGAAAAATGTCACCTCGCTCAGACATTATGGTTGTTCTTGGTGTTCTGTGAACTGCCTTGACTAAGCAGGATCCCTTCTAAGAAATATTATGGAAAGGGAGAAGTTATGTGGTCCAAGGAAACCCTCTGAATAAGTGTTCTGGTGAAGACACAGGGCAGTGTCAGGGTCCGGGAGGGCACGTCCTCAGCCGAGGTCCCTCCGCAGTTGCCCACCACCCAGAGCCCCCGAGAAGGAGAGCGGGAGGCAGGGGGGCTTAACCCTGGGTACGAGTCACGGCACAGAGACACTACTTGTGCAATTTTTTCAAAAGTGTCTGTTGATGTGCGTGGAAGTTAAGTTAGTGTTAGTACCTTTCAAAATAATAAGTACTTGTCTATTTATGTTACCAAGAATTCAAAAAATTATAATCTAAAATGTATTTTGAAAAAGGAAAATGACATTATTAAAAAATTCTGCAGCAACAACAAAATCAGCTTGCTTTGCATTCAAATAAACGTGCTGTGTGACATGTAGTCAGCACACTGACCAAGCCACCCCTCAGCCTAACGTGGGAGCCCGAGAACCAGCCGGCAGGGCCCCCAGCGCACCCCAGTCCTGGGCTTCGCAGTGACTGCATCCAGGGGGAAATCACACATTGGCCTACATTTGGTTCTCATTTCTTCAGGAGCATTTGTACAAAATAAAGGACTGAATTAAGAAGCAGAATGATTTCCCAGGACCTTTGAAAAGCAATCCACTGGCATTTGTGGGCCGTGCCACCTTTGGGGGCAAGTCTGGGACATTTTCTCTGCATCCACCAGCCTCGTTCTCCTGCACACCCAGACCTCCACGTGTTTTGGGAAGTTAATGATTAAATCCTCGCCATTGTTGTGGAATTGTATGATAGCGTGGGCTCGGGCAC
Source organism: Tadarida brasiliensis (assembly GCA_030848825.1). Lineage (NCBI taxonomy): Eukaryota > Metazoa > Chordata > Mammalia > Chiroptera > Molossidae > Tadarida > Tadarida brasiliensis. The sequence goes on from CM061258.1 coordinate 35,551,397, forward strand.
AGTGCCTTATGCTATCTCCCATCCACTGCACATTTAACTACCTTTGATCTTATCACACAGCAGATATAGAACTAAATAATCACCATTTAAATATATTAGGTTGTTTGACATAGGTACTACACGCAGGAAAATCAATAATGATTATACAATCGCCAGATACAATGTAAACGACATACCGCAAAGTCTTTACTGGGCCAGATAACATCACAGAAATCCCAACCAGAGTCAATAGCCATTAGTTTTTAAGAGTGGCACTTGAACTTGTGTGTGTGGGTGTGTGTGCTGGAGCCAGGTTACCCATGGCTGTAGGGTCTTAAAATAGATGAGGTTCAAAGAAGTGAAGAGAAGTCTCAGTGACTTCTGAAGACTTACTGAACTTTTGAAAAGCTAAGTATCTTCAGATTCTGTTTTTGTTAAAGTGAGGAATAGCCCTTTGCATTTTACTCAATTTAAAGAAAATTCTAACAGCTGAAGAGCCCATTTATAATTATAATTAAACTCAAGTTCCCCAAACACGTATCACGACACAGAGAACACAACCCGCATGCATTGGCATCTCACAGGACCCCTGAGAGCTGAATTTTGGTCTCAAATCCCATCTGCTTCTCTCAGCTAGGTGGGAGGGGAACATCACAGGAACAAGTCTGGTCTGAAACATTTTCTCCGAGGCTGTGGGATCCTGACCTTCTTATACATGAATTTTTATCACTGAGTAATTTAAGAAAGAAAATACTTTTCCCCATGAAAGTATCTGCAAGAGTTCCTGAAACCCAGAGACCCATCTTGGCATCTGGAAGTTCATAAATGGCATGGACTCTTGGCCATCGTCAAGGAATTAAGCAATGGATGCAGTGAAATGCAAGCAGTGATCAACTTTCCAGATTGTTCTCAGGCAGAAGAGGAGCCACGATGATCAATCTGTTCTAAGTCCTGAAAGCCAAGCCTGGAAAGGCATGTGCTGATGCCACTGACATATTGGTCCCTCTCTGCTGTCCAGATGCCATTCCAATAGGCCAACCTTCACAGACATTAATCAAGGTGGCAGCCAATGTATTCTCCCTCTGCTGAGAGCCATCGAGAGAGAGAGGCAGGCGGAAAAAGTCAGCATTATTCCTCCATTTACATCCACTCGTACCAACGGCTCGGCATGCCTAAATCCTAAGCAAATACTACAGGATGAAGAGAAAAGTCCAGCAAAAAAGAGAATGACGCCATTCTGGTCCTCTTAGAAAACTAAAAGCTCTTGGAAGGAACACAGCCGTCACTTTATAACCCTTATCCTCTACCCTCTCCAACCCAGCTGTCAAATTTACTGTTTAAGCTTCTCTTTGTAATCACACAATTATGCACTTCATCACCTTCCCCACCCCCATCATTCCATCTAATGGTTTTAAAGGCAAAGGAAATTACTTGTCCTCGCAGCCAGCACTTGACACTTTTATGGGTCATTTGTAATGAAGCTATTCTTCGGCTTTAATGGAGACCTTGATTCCGACCACTGTGAATAATTGTCAAAAGGTGATTAATTAAATATTCACCACTCCCCTATAAAATTGATCAACATATTACATTACACTGCTCCAAAAGTTATTTTATTTCTTCATTAGACTTCAAATCCTATGCATTTAAACAAGCTTTAAAACGGATCCATATAATTTACTACATATTAATTATACATACATACTGACTGAAGTAAGAAGAAATGTTTTACACCTTTTTTAACTCTGTAAAACGTGCCACCATTACTTACAGCACTGAGAAGTCCCCAACTGGAAATGAAATGTCTATGCTGGGCTCCCTGTGTGTGTATAGTACAGTGACCTTGGTGAGTGGGTTTTAATTTCTACAAACACGTCGCTTTATGTGAAATAAATCTTCAAGGCAAAAAGTAATATTACCAAATTCAATTGATACATAAAGTTTTGGCTTTTAAAATGTCATCCCAAAACAAGACACATTAGCAAATGTGTCACACTGGGGACTTCGAGGAAATAAAAACAAAGCCTGGGCCTCCATCACCAACACACATCTCCAGCTTTGGGTGGTCAGAGGAAATAAGTACCAAATCTCCCTAGAAAACCAGTCTTTCTTACTGACGTTTTGCCACAACCTCTGAGATTGGGATGGTCATGCAGTACCAAGTGAGCAGAGAAGTTTACAGAAAAACGAAAACTCCCAACTTCATACGTTAAACTGAATTTCAGAGATGCCCATGAGGCTCAGCAATCAAACCAGATTTTATTACTAACAAGGAATTAATGTGACATTGTGAATTATGTTTTCTTAAAAATCTATGAAAATTGAGGGAAAATTAAGAAAAATATAAACAATATAAAAATATAAACAATATAAAAAATATAAATATAAACTCTAGCCAGTGTTCTGCCTTTGACCGGGAGTAACAGATAAGGAACGGCGTGATACGGTTGTGCCCCGAACAGACACTGAACAGCGCCAACAGGCTCAACGATAATAGGAAAAGCACAGAGCCACCTGAAAGCTTGAATTCTGCAGAGTACCTGATGTTTTAGGTGCACCCCACATGCCTGCTGCCTCAGAAGCACCCAGGACTATATCCAGCCCAGCCTGGGACCCTGATCAAAGTCTGCACTGACTCTAATCACAGACTTTCAAGGAAGCCTGGGAGGTGACTCTTTGCATGCTGATTACTGATTTCATTGAAGTAGTCAATCAACACCCCCTCTTTTTCCAGGCTGTTAAAATGTCATTGAGTGAACATAGCAGATAAAAAAATGATGAGCAAGAGAAATAATATTTCAACTTGAACAAACTTGCTATTTGTAGACTTGATCACATGGATGTGCTGTGGTCAAGATGATTTCAGCAGCGGCTCCAGGAATGAATCCCACAAAGGGACTGAGTTTAATCATCCAATCCCAGACTGTATTGATTTTGGGACTACTTGCAATGACTATATAAATAAGCCATTTCTTTGCAACTGTATCTACAGCCGGTCATGAACCCAAAACCTTCACAACCTGGTCCAAAGTGAATTATGCCCTGCAGAAATAAATTAATAAAACTAACACAGCCGGGCTCCTCCACCAACTTATTTTCATGTTTCAAGAGCTTAAAAATATAAAATCAATAATCATTTAGTCATAAGGGTAAATGAAGCGACATAACATCAAAGTATACCCTTTAGCCATTCAAGTCATCCTAGGTAATTTATCTCATCAAAAGGCAGTGGCAATAATCCTTTCCACTCCGAGACAAGCTGCCACACAGCTGCTGTATTATCCTAGAGTAAACAAGTTGGGAGAAAATATTAAAAATCAATATCTGTTTCCTTCTATCAGACCAGATGGCATCCATCATACACCCACCTCTGTGAAGGTGCCCAGAGTGAGGAAGACGAGGAATTAGCAACACGAAACAGAGCTCGGCTCAATTGGGAATGACAGCTGGAATTTCTTAAAAATGCAGTATTTTACAATTGCAAAATTTTGCTGAAATTATAATTATTGGGGGGGGGGGAGAAATCTATTGTAGCCACAGGATATGACAAGGAAGCAATTACCAGCACTGTGAAATAAAAATGCAAACGGCAGCTTTCTGTAGTTCCCCCAAGTTAGACTAGTTACTTGATTGATTTATTTGAGTATTCACTCATTCATTCATTCATTCATTTGTTCATTTATGTAGCCTAGTGGTTTCCAAGTATGAAATTCAGGCATCAGCCCCTCCAGTGGAAGAATCTGTCACATTGGCATACTGTTTTCACACGTCACAAACTCCCCTCAAGACACTTACTCAGAGTTTTGACAGGTTCTTTTCTGATCACAATGGCTCAAGTAGGAAAGTAGGATGCTAAGTTCCAAGAGGTCTGTTCTCTGGGAGAAGGGAGAGATGCCTGACCCTGGACACCCTAGCAGGGTGGCTTTCCTAGTGACAAACTCAGATGCTGGGTGCCCCGGACAGGTGAGCAGTGGCCAGCTGAAGAAAAGGGCTGCTGAGCCAGACGTGGATACATGGCAGAAAAGGCTGAACACACCCTTCCGAAGAGCGGACAACCCTACATTACAGGGTCTCTCTGCTTTAAAGTCTAGCCTGAATGTTACTTTCTCTGGAAAATGGGAAATGGGACGTCACTGCTGTTCTTAGGGGAGCTTTTAGTCTCACCTCTGTCAGAGACAGCAGGATACACACACACACACACACACACACACACACAGAGTAATTAAACACATGAAAAAAAAAACACACCACAAAACTCATGAAACACAATTACTTTTCAAGAATGATGGAGTCAATCAAGTCTTTGGAATTGAGGTGCAGTTGCCCTCATCCTCATGAACCAACTCTATCTCATATCATCCATTACAAGCCGTATTGCGTTCCCCCAAAGTCTGAGGTTGAAACATTAACCCCCAGAACCTTATAAAGTGACTATTTATAAAGAGCTCATTAAGGATAAATGAGGTCAGAGGGCAGGCCCTAATCCAGTAGGACAGGTGTCCTAGTAAGAGGAAGAGACACCAAAAATGCCATCTGCAAGCCTAGAAGGGAGACCTCACCAGACACTGTTTCTGCTGGCACCTTCATCTTGGACTTCCAGCCTCCAGAACTGTGAGGGGATAGAACTATGTGGTCTGAGCTCCCAGGCAATGTTACAGCAGTCCTAGCAAACCAATACACCATCCCTACAGTTACCTATCCTTTAAGTTTCCTCAGAATTTCCTCAGTGCAATCTTGATTCACCAGATTGTTTATAAAGAAGCTCTGCTATACTAGAATAAGTAACCCCTTGAAGAAACCTCAAAATAAATCTCTCTTAGAATAAATTCTACCTTCTGTCAGATTGTGGGGCAATCCCCATATTTTATTCTATAATAGCATATTTCTCTGCCTTAGTCCCAGTCACTGAAACATCCCCAGGACCGCAGTTATTCTCTTCCTTCAATATGCATCCCCAGGTTACCCCATTACTGGGCTGCAGAGTCTAGACCCCAGGTCCTCACGACTAAGAACTCAGCATCAGATTGTGGTAGAACAATCACAGATTTATGGGGAGTTCGCATTTAATCAAAAGGCCTAAATCATTTTCACACATAGTCTTATTTAGAGAGTCATGATTATCACCTGTCTGCCACTGTGAAGTTGCTTTTGTTTTAACTTTTTTTTCCAGAGAGAGTAGCTGACGAAGCACACAGAGGAGATCTCCAGGAAGCATGCGTGTTTCTCTGGAAACATAAACCAGGAGGCAGGGGCCTCGTCTGTGCTCCTTCGGGGCACTTCCAGGGCCTGGTACCCCTGCAGCTGTGCAGTCTGCACGCTCAGAGAAACTGCTGGAGCAGATGAAGAAACCACTGCATCCTCTGATGTCAGAAAATCACAAAAGGAGTCTTTGTTATTTCAAGAATGATCTGAATTTGAAACAAGTTACAAATCACAGCAAAAGTCTCCAACAATGTTTTCACGTTAGCCAACACATTGAGGCTGCCGGTTCAGCTCACTAGGTGCCTCCATAAAGTACCATCACTCCTAATTCTCACTCGGGGAATCTCTCACAGTGTCTTATTTGTACTAAGTGCTGGGAGTGGAAGGGTATTTGTAAAGTTGCTCCATTTGTTGACCGGAACTTTTCTTTCACAGAAATGACTAACTGAGCTCTTGTTATCTGCTTGGTCCAGAACCCCAAGTACAAACCTTTGCATTGTGAGGAATTGGACTATCAGTTCTCAGAAATATCACATCTGCTTTCACATCATACTATATAGCAAACCATCAAACCGATTTCACATGACACTGACTCGGAGAAAGTCACCTACAAGTCACTGAACGTCATCCCAGATCCTGACTCACAGCTCCTCTCACCAAAGCCCCTGCGAAGGTGGCCCCTACATCATGACGGCCACCAAGTGTTACCATGTGGGGCTGAGCCCATCAATCACGCGAGCCTTCCGAGGGACCCTCCTCACCAATGGTGCTCATAGCTCTCTTTTAGGTAACATTTAATCATCGACACACTTCTCAGTGGGTATTAAGAAAGTGAACTCTTTGAATCTCTGTGGCTGCTAAGAGACTGAAATTTAACATTTGAAATGTTTCACCTATATCAGATATAATATTTTTTTCCATGGCAGATAAGATCTTGAGACCTGTCAAGGGGTTTAAAATATGACTTGATAGAGATAAATTATCCAATTTCATAAATATTTGTCCCCCTCTTTCTTTTCTAGAAAAGGTTAACTGCAAGTCTAACTCTTCGGTGAACTTCCCACACAGCACATCAAGCATACGCACTCGGGCTATGACCATTTCTACTTGTATTTAGTGACTGAATATTTGATCAGGGACAGATCTATGTACTACATAACATTTTCCACTGATGCTTTTCCTTTCTTTCCTGCTCATCTTAGACTCAGCTATTTCTTAAGCAGGTTAGAACATTTGAACGAAATGGACAAATTACAAGAATAACATCCACTTCGAAAACGGAGGCTAGAAGGAATAACAAATATAAATAAACTCGTAAGCTTTTTAAAAAATTTGATCCAATTTGTCAAATACTGGCCCCCAGCCTCACCGTCATCGTCACCATCACCTGGCTCAGATGGTACACCTGGTGGAGGTGAAGACGCTGTATCTTAACAAACCAGGATTCTCACTTAATTCTAATCTATAGAGAAGTTCATGCACATAGAGCTCATGCATGAAAGTTAAATTTAGCATCATTTATGGTCGTGTTATGCCTTCCCTCTCCCTAGGCAATCCAGTATGTATTTTACTCCAAATACATATATATTATTAGATACAAATACATGCAGGTTTGGTTGTTTGTAAGGTTTTGGTCATTGATTTATTTCATCTTCAACTTTCTACATTGATCTTTACTCATTCTATGCCTAGTAAAAATCTACTCAAGACCCAAACTGAACTTCTAGAGATAAAAGATTATCTGAACTGAAAAATCACTGGATGGACTTAATAGGTTAAGTATATAGTTTAAAAGCAAAGGAAAATTGGAGGGACAGCCAAGCAAACAGAAGAAGGAAAATAATGACTATATTAAAATAAAGACAAAGCCCTGCTGGTGTAGTTCAGTGGTTGAACATCGACCCATGCACCAAGCAGTAGCCAGTTCGATTCCCAGTCACAGCACATGTCTAGGTTGTGGGTCCAATCTCCAGTGGGGGGCATGCAGGAGGTGGCCAATCAACGTTCTCTCTCATCAATGTTTTTATCTCTCTCTCCCTCTCCTTTCCTCTCTCTCTAAAATCAATAAAGAAAATAAAGACAAATATCATATGATCTCACTTATATGTGGAATCTAATGAACAAAATAAGGACAAATAAAATAGGTCCGGAGGCATGGAGGCATGGAACAGATCGAGAGATCTCAGAGCAGAGGAGGATCGGGGGACAGGAAGAGATTAACCGAAGAACTTATATACTTATATACATATATGCATAGCCCAAGGACACAGACAATAGTGTGGTGAAGGCCTGGAGTTGGTGGGGGCTGGGTGGAGGGGGAAAGTAAGGGGAAAATAGGGGACATCTGTAATAATGTCAACAATAAAAACGAAACTTAAAAAGAAAAGAAAAAAAAGTCTATGGCCCTGGCCAGTGTAGCTCAGTTGATTGAGCATTATCTCATGTACCCAGAGATCACCCGTTGCATTCCCAGTCAGGGCACGTGCCAGGTTGCAGGCTCAATCCCCAGCAGGTGATGTGCAGGAGGCAGCTGATCCATGCTTCTCTCTCTCTCTCCCTCTCCCTTCCTCTCTCTATAAAAAAATCAATAAACATTTTAAAAATAAAGTAAAGTATGAAATTATTACATTAATTATTGTACATAGATTTTATATGTGCATAATCAAATAGACACATTTGAGACAGAATTTTTGAAAAGCAACATTTGACAATCATTTTTTAAATTAAAAAGTACATATGCCTTCTGACCCAGAAATCCCAGACCTGGGGTCGTATAGCACATGAATACAATTATAAGAATATATATATATACAAGGATGTTTGTTTCAGGATCATTGTAAAGAGCAAACAACTAGAAACACTCTGATGCCTTTTAATAGGGAAATGGGTGAATCAATTATGGGATGCTACTTTCCTGCCAAGGATGATAATGCAACTGTTTAAAAACACGAGATAAAGCTATACACCACAGAAGGAAAACTAGGGAATGAGTTTTCCCTAGTTTGGATACAATATAATGTATTCAAAAAGAAGCATGGAGAGGGAGAAAAAGACTAAACAAACAAAGGGTAGAGCCTTAGTGACCTATAGAAAAAATATCAATCTAATATAAATACATTTGGAGTCATTAAAAGGGGGAATGTGTCAGAGATATATTTGAATAAATAATAATAAAAAAATTTTAAAAATTGTTTAAAATTCTGAACACACAGTTGGAAGATACTCATCAAAGCCCAACTCATATACATGCGAAGAAAACCATACAAGGCAGTCAAAGGTTGTGGTGGAGACTCATGATGGAGAGAAACAAAAATAACAATGACAACAAACTTTTCCTGACAATTAATGAAAGCCAGAAGACAATGAAAAATATATAGGAAGTGTTCAAATGGGAAAAAGAGTCCAACTATTTCTGTGTCCAGAAAAATATTTTTCAGAAATAAAGCAAAATAAATATTTTTCCAGCTAAATCAAAGCTGAAGCAATTTATCACCAGTAGGCATTTACCACAAGCACTGTTAGTTAAAAATCTTCATGTTGAAGTCAAACAATAATAAGTGGGAATTTGGATCTACAAAGAAAAATAAAGAGCCCCAGAAACTGTAAATATGTAGATATATAATAAAGTTCTTTTCTTCAATTTTAAAGTTTCTGAAGGAAAATTGACCATTTAAAGCAAAAATTAACAATGTATTCTGAGGTTTATAGCATATGTTTAGATAAAATGTATGACATTGGAAAATAGAAGCATACTCTTATATGGGTCCTACATTATATATGCAGAGATATAATATTTAAAGGTAGATTTTATTTAATTAAAGTTGCATATTGTAAATGCTAAAGACCCCTAAAAATATATAATTAAAAGAAATATAACTAATAAGCCAATAATGGAGATAAAACAGAATAACATTTTTTAAATTCTCAATCTAAAAAAGGGCGGGAAAGCTAAACAAAGGAAAATAAAAAAATAGACAACTAAAAATATGATAAACTTAGTTAAACTATGACAATAGTTACATTAAATATAAAAGGTTTAAAATCACCAGTTAAAAGGCAGAGATTGTGGCACCTGATAGAAAAGCAAGACCCAATTGTATACTGTTTATAAAAAGTAAACTTCAAATATTAAAACAGAGCTAGGTTAAAAATGAAGGGATGGAAAAGGGTATATAATTTAAACACTAACATATAATAAGAAAGGTGAAGTGACTATCTTAGTATCAGACAATGTAGACTTTAGAACTAGAAATATTACTATATATAGAAGGATAATCTATAATGATAAATTTGTCTATTAATCAATAAGATATAATAATCCTAAATTTATATGCTCCTAATAATGGGTGCTGAATTCAATCAGAATACATATATGATGTTCATAAGTATTTGGAAAGGATGTAAAATATGCTTAAATAACCCAATGAGTTGAAAAAGAGGAAATAAAAACATAGGAAAATTAGAAATATTTTAAACTAAATTAAAATAAAAACACAACATATAAAGTTTTACAAACTACAGCAAAAGCAGTGCTTAGAAGGAAATTTATGACATTAAATGCTTGCGTTAGAAAGGAAGAAAAGATTTCACTCTTAGAAGCATAAAAAGGTGATGGAATATCAAAGTAAACCCAAAATAAGAGAAGGAAGGAAATAATAAAGACCAGAGTTGAAATCAACGGGGTGGGGGAAAGCCTAACAATATGGAAAAATCAATGAAAGCAAATGCTCATTTAAAAAAACATATAAATTACCAATATCAAGAATCAAAGACTGCACATTACTACAGATTCCACAGACATTAAAAACATGATAAGGCAGTATTATAAAGACATTTATGCCAACACATTCAACCACTTAGATAATATGGAGACATTTCTTGAAAGGTATCAAGTATAAAAAAAGATTTAAAAATCTGAATATGTCAGTATCTGACTAAAAAATAAATTGATAATTTAAAACCTTCCCACAAAGAAAATTCCAGGCCCATATGACATCAGTGATGAATTTTATCAACATTTTGAGACATTCATAATAATAATAATAATAATAGTAATAGTAATACAATAATAATACACAAAATCTTTCGGAAAATACTACACAATTCATTTTATGAGACCAAAGCTATCTTGATATCAAGATACCAAAACCAGGTAAAAACTTTATAGGGAAAAAAAACTACCAAAATTCATCATGAAAAACAAATGCAAATCCCTTTACAAAAATATTAGCAAATTAAATTCAGCAACAAAAAAAAAGAAAGAAAATATGTTGTGACCACCTGACATTCGTATCAAAAATTTAAGATTAACTTAACATTGGAAAATCAATAAACATATGATCAAAATGAAGAAAAATCACATAATTACCTCCCTAGATGGAGAAAAGCATTTGACAAAATTCAACACTCATACTTGATTAAAACTCTCTACAAAATAACGGAAGCAGGGAACATTCCCAAACTAACAAAGACCATCTGAGGTTAACTACAATGACATCAGACTTAATGGAGAAGAACTGCATGCGTTTCCCTGGAGATCAGGAACGGATAGGATCTCTGTTCCCACCACTGTTAGTCAACATTGTAACAGGTTCTGTCTAAGGCAACAAAGCAAGGGAAAGAAACACATGCAATGCAGATTACAAGAGAAGAAATAAAATTGTCTTTATTTGTGATATAATCTTGTATGTAATCAGTCCTAAGGAATCTATAAAAGTTTCTAAAATTAAAAAATGAATTTAGCAAGGTCATATAATGAAAACTCAATATACAATAATTAATAATATTTTTCTATGATAGCAATAACCCATTTAAAAATGAGATCTTTAGAATACCCATTATCAGCAGCTTCAAACACATTATGTAGGGATAAAAATATCAAAATATATGGAAAACTACAGAATATTGCTGAGGAAAATAAAAGAAACCTAAATAAATGGCAAGATATATCATATTCATTGATTTGAATACTTGATATTGTTGCAGTAGTAAATGTCCTCCAATTAATTGATATAGTCATTGCAATACAAATCAAAATCCCAACAAATTTTTCAGTGGAAAATGACAGGCTGATTCTAAAACTTATATGAAATTCTAAAGAATCTGGAACAGCCAAAAATGTTTTAAAATAGAGCAGAGATGGAGGACTTGGTGTGAGTTCAAAGTTTGTTACAGTAATAAAGTCCATTTGGTATCAACATTAAAGTAGACATGAAGATCAATGAAACAGCATAAGTAATATAGAAATAGATGCACACCCAAGTGGTCAGTCGATTTCTTATAAAAATGATAAGGCAAGTCAATGGGGGAAATAACAGTATTTTTAATAAGTGGTACTAGGACACCTGGACGTTAATTTAAAAAACCACACACGTGCTTAACATAAAAATTAACTTGAAATGGCTTATAGGCCTACATATAAAACTAGAACACTTCTCAAAGAAATAATAAAAAATCTTCGTGACATTGAGACAGGGAAAGATTTCTGATGATGCAAAAGCATAAACCCCATAAAATAAAAATTGATAAATTGAACTTCAACAAAATTAAAAGCTTCTGTTCCTGGAAAAATGGCAAAAAATGAAAAGACATGCCATTGACTGGGGGGAAATATGTAGCACAAGGATTTATATCAAAATTATATTTAAAAAAATCATATAACTCTGCAGACCCACACTGACTGGGAGGAGAGAAAATATGGTTGAGCTAGTGATCTGTAGTGTGTTGAATGGTGGCCCCCTGAAAGAAGATATACGTATGTCCTAACCCCAGAATCTGTGAATGGGATCTTACTTGAAAAAGGGGTCCTTACAGGTGTAATTAAGTGAAGAATCTTGAGATTAATTCTTCCTGGATTATCCAATGATATGTAGGCCCAAAATCCAATGATCACTATCCTTCTAAGAGACAGAAGAGAAGACACACAAAGCATGATGATCAGTTAAAGATGGAGACTGAGATTGGAGCATCTCCGCCACAAGCTAAGAACACCCAGAATTGCAAGCATCTACCAGATGCAAGGAGAGAGAGGGCGGTGAAACAGATCCTCCCTGGAGACTCCGGAGGGAGTATGGACCTTCCAAGCCCTTGATCTGGGCCTTCCAGCCTCCAGAACTGTTGTTGGTGGTAAACTGCCCAGTTGGTGGTAACTTGTTACAGCAGCCACAGATATCTTAACTTTATCAATAATCTTAATTGTTAGTAGGAACAATGTACCCGTGTGTGTAAACAAAATATCAAGCCCCACTTGTTTTAGTTCAGACTTGGTTCACCTGTGAAAGTCAGAAAATCAGAGCAGCAGTGGCTGAAGGCAAGTGGAGACATGTTTCAGTCTATCCCAGCAGGTGCAGAGGTCTCATGGCCCTTTCTTGCACTTTCACCTGTAGGCACAGTGTCTACTCAGCTCCAGCCAGGAGAAGGGGACAAGGTACTGAGGAGGGTGTGCCTTCCATCTCTAAGGGCTGCTGGAATCAACACATCCCTTCTGCTGACATCCCATTGGCCAGTACCCAGTCATGTGACCATACCTAACAGCAGTACATTCTGGGGAATGTAGTCTTTATTCCAGGTGGCTATGTGTTCAGCTAAAAGCCAAGGTTCTATTATTATAAAACAATATTTCTAGGATGGGGGTGATTTCTTGTGTGGTAGGGTTCTGAGCCATACAGAATTCAAAATTGCCTCCTGTGGACACCACTGCTCTAAAAGAAGGAGGAATTGCTAGTGAGGGACCAAGAGAAGTTTTTACTAGATCAGTACAAAATAATCCATCATTGAAATCATTCAAATAATGCAAAATTAATCAAGAAGATTCCCCGTGTCCACTTAGTAAGTCAAAGAAGCAGCTGTCATTTTGCTTCCCATGGTTTTATTACTACGTATATGTGCAGGTCACATTTGCTTTACCACACGTACAATCTGACAGACTGCACTGGCCAACCTTCCATTCCATTTCATATTCTCTGCTTCATTCTTCTTCAGTGTCCACTCGGTATTCCAGTCTGTGAGTGTATCATAAAGTATTGTACTGGGACCTATTTTCTGTTTTCTCATTTTTTAAATGATAAAATGTTACATACTTGTTTAAAAATTAAAACAGTATAAAACTGATAAAATTAAAACAGTATAAAACTGATAAATACACCTACTTATTTCAGGTTCCTTTATTCTATTTGTCAGAAGTTAAACACTTTTAACCAATATTGACAAATATTTCAGTGTGTTGTAACCTGTGAGAACTGCTGATTTTAAGAACTACCAAATACTCCATTCACCTATGTACCTTTACTTATTGGACCTCCCTACCAGTAGACATTTAAGTCATTTGCAATTTTAGGCTATTACAAATGTGCAATAATAAATGCCCCCATACAAACATTTTGGAGTATTTCCATAGTTTAAATTTATAGGGAAAAAAAATTCCTATAGCAGAGATTACAAACATTTTAAATTTTGATAAATGTGGAAAAATAGCCTCCAAAAAAAACTTTAATTTATATTTGCACCAAAAATCTGATTTCTGTTTCCTCTCCACCTTCATGAATGCATTCTCCCATTAGCTTGTCCAATAGTCTGAGTTCTTTGATGTTGGTATTACTAATATGTTCAATTTCCATGTAGGTTTTTTTGGGGAGAGGGTGTTATTTTGTTAATTTATAACATTATTGTTGTATTTTGGGAATTATACAGTAATTTTGCAACCTAAAACACACAGCTTTTTACAAATGTTCCATGTGCTTTATAAACATTTATTTTTCTTTGTTAAAAATTTGTATATTCATTATATATATTCACATAAAATGTATTAATTGACAGTTGATGCAAGAATTCCTCTTAGAAAACCATCTTTGTCAGCACAACCTTTTCTTAAGAAACTTAAGATAGACAGTTTGGCTGCTGGCAGAAGCCCACTCACAGAAACAGTGGCCTGACGGCTGCTCTCTGTGAGATAGAACCAGCGGCCAGGTGTTTCCTCTGCTGGAGAAGGGCAGAGCAGGAGGGCAGGCCTGGGACAGAGGAGCATGGGGGTGAGAAGAGAGGCATCTCTGGGAAACCTGGCTGGACGGGGAGTGAGGGCATCCCAGGAGAGCCGGTGTGGAGCTGCCCCCCTGCCCACCTGCACCTGCTGGCTGGAGCTGAGACTGCACCTCTTAACAGGACTGCATGTGGGACCAGGACACAGGATCTGGGCCAACATGGCTTGTCTCTAGAATAGCCGAGGTTCCATCCTGTGCAGAGTTTGGTGTGGAAACAGGTTGAACCAGTTGTGCTCCCAGCGCCTCTCACCTGCATCTGAGTGTGTGGGACTGGAGGGCACATTCCAGAGGCATGGGGGTTGGGAGTGGGCAGAAGTCATAGGCAGCACAACAGGCAGAAGCAACCCAAACAAAACCAAGAGGTTGCGTCTATGTGTAAAGCCCTCCAGAACTGAGTGAAGGGACAGGTTTCACCCTCACTGCCCACTCGGCCACAGCCTGTGGATCTGGGCGCTGGGAAGAGATAAGGAGCATTTCCTCATCGGGAGGCACAGGGAGAGCTGGGCCATGGGAGATGGGATTTGACTTTGGCAGCCACAGGGCAGTATGGGAACCCTGGGAAGGGAAGGGGGGAGAAGAAGGGCATCAGAGATCTGAGAAGAGTCAGAGAGGACCAGAGACCAGCATGCCTGGCCTACCAAGTGCTCCTTCCAGCAGGATTCCTGAGGTTCCCCCTGGGTCTACCTGCCTGGGGGCAGCAGCTCTCCCCAATTTTAGAAAGCAGCCAATAGCTATTCTCTTCTAGGGTGGGGTATTAATTCTGAATTCCTCCTAAAATCTGTATTTTCTGCATATGTAATTGGTTAAACAGTGCTCCTCCTACAACAACAAAAATGATACCTCCACCCAGAACTTGTGAATGTGACCTCATTTAGAAATAAGGGTCTTTGCAGATGTGATTAAGGTAAGGATTCGTCTGGATGAGGGAGGCCTACATCAAAGGATGGGTGTCCTTCTAAGAAGAGGAGACACAAGAAGAGGGGGAAGCTATGTGAAGACAGAGGCAGAGACTGGAGAGAGGCAGCCATGAGCCCAGGGCAGGACACCCTGGGCACCAGAAGCTGGAGGAGACAGGAAGGACCCTCCCCTGAAGCCCCAGGAGGAAGCACAGAGCACAGCCTTTCTAAGGGCTTCCTTTCAAACTTCTCCTCCAGAGATATGAGACAATAAATTCCTGTTGTTTTAAGCCACCCCATTTATGGTTATTGTTTTCATCAGCCACCTGAAATGAATACAACATGAGTCCATGTTCTGCTCCCTGTGACTTTGGAAGTCTGTGCCCACATCTCCAGATAAACCCTCACCACCTCTCTGCACCTGTGAGAAGCTCTCTCTCTTTCTCTCACCTCATCTGGTTTCTGTTCCAACATCACCTCCTCAATGTGACTTCCTTCTCTCATGGTTGCTGATAAAATAGACTTCCAATGACGTACCTATTTCTTGTTCTCCTTAGCCCTTCTCACTACTTAAGAAAAAAAAAAGCGTGTATTTGGCAGATTCTCTTTCCAAAGTCATCTCAGATATGTGTCTTCTTAACACCAAATACCTCCTGTGGCCTCAGTCCAGCCTGGCTGGCATTGACCCTAAGCTTGACCCTTCTCTAGCCCGTCACTGACCTGGTCTGCACCTGCCCCTGCCATGACAACAAGTGGGACTTGACCACAAAGACAAACCCCAGCTTTGTGCTGACTGGATTCCAGTACACCTTACCCTCAGATGTCTCTGCATCTGCCAGCAACACCAACAGGTAGGACCCAGGTCCTCATGCTGCTCCTTGAGCACAAGCTTGAAAAGCCAACTGGGTGCCCTGGCCAGTTTGGCTCAGCAGTGAGAGCGTCGGCCCACAGACCGAAGGGTCAAAGGTTCTATTCCGGTCAAGGGCACATACCTGGGTTCAGGTTTGATCCCTGGCCTTGGTTTGGGTCATGTGGGAGGCAAACAATCAATGTGTCTCTCTCACATCCATGTTTCTCTCTCTCTCCCTCCTTCCCTTCAGTCTCTCTAAAACAAGCAAACAAACAATCAATCAATGGAAAAATATCCTTGGGTGAAGATTAACCAAAAAAAAAAAAAAAGGAAAATCCAACTGGGCTAAGAAGATCAGTGCCCTAAGATACATGCCCACCGGAATGTTATTCAGTCCAACAGCAAAGGAGATGGAGGTACAGGGGAAGTACTGTGCTTATGTCCTCGGAGAGGACACTGTGACACTTTCAAAAATAAAAATTAAGCAAACGATAAACCCTAGAAAGATCAACATGTCCTTCAGCAGACCTGAGAGACAATGAGAGGAAAGCGCGGGGCCACCAGTCATGAGCTAAGGCCGGCTTTCACCCCAGTGCACGGAGACGATCCAGAGAAACCTGGCCGCTGCACGTGACTCTGCACAGACCAGCCAGGTCACTGTGGACAGTGACTCCAGATTCGGAACTCTTGTTTTGAAACAACAACACTCTCTGAGCCACATCATTTGATATATTATATAACTTGGTAAAGCTTGGCAGGTGTGCCTGTCATATTGTCTAACGGGTAAAGGAAGAAACTCAATGCTCTTTGATCACAATGTGGAGTCCTGTTGCACACAGTGACTGGAGGCTAGCTGTGTAAATAAATAAACAACACATTCCAAGACCAACACTTATTCCAGCCTCAGTTTCCTCTGCTGTGAACACAAAAGCAAATTCCCAAAAAACTTAACATTTGGTCTCACTGCTAACCCCTTTGGGGGAGGCCCTGACTCTTGATGTCTGCAGAGCTGTCCAGACAGTGTTGGCTTGGACTTTGGCATCACCTCCCACCCTCGAAGAATCTGCCCATAACCTGCCAACTTTATACCCTTACCTATATTTTGAGAACCATGTCCAGAGAGATAAATCAGCTGGGAAGTGTAAGTGGCATATCACATGTTCCCTTAATTTGATTATGGATTGAGTGTGTGGGCAGGAGACTGCGGCAATCCTGGTGGAAGACGGAAGTCACTGTCAGGCTGGGCTTCGTGGGTGATTTGCTAACTAGTGAATGTCCATCCTCAGCCCCAGGCGAGAATGAACTCCACGGGACCAAACCCCTCTTGCTTTTTATCATGGTGTTCGTGGTGGCAGTCTTGGCGATTACTTTGGAGGTACTTGTATGAGTTTGCTCAGGTGGCCTCAACAAAATACCAAAACTGGGTGGCCTAAACAATAGACAGTTCCCGAGGTCAGGAGTCTGAGATCAAGATATTGCAGGGTTGGTTCTTCCTGAGGCTTCTTTCTTAGCATGTAGATGGCCAACTTCTCCCTATGTCCTCCCATGGTCATCCCTCTGTGTGTGCCTGTGTCCTGACTGTCTCCTCCTACAAGGACACCAGTTACATGAGATCAGGGCCCACTTTATTTATTTATTTTTAATTTTTTTTCTTTATTGATTTTAGAGAGAGGAAGGGAGGGAGAGAGAGAGAGAGAGAGGGAAACATCGATGAGAGAGAACATCGATTGTCTGCCTCCTGCATGCCCCACACTGGGGATCAGGCCCACAACCTGGGCATGTGCCCTGACCTGGAATTGAACCAGCGACCTCCTGGTGCCTGGGTTGACGCTCAACCACTGAGCCACACTGGCCGGGCAATCAGGGCCCACTTTAAAGACCCCACTTTATCGTACTCGCTTCTTTAAATACTGGATTTCCAAATATAGTCACATTCTGAGGTTCTGGAGTTCAGGACATCAACATATAAATTTGATGGTGACACAGTTTGCCCCGTAACAGTTCTCAATCAATATTGGCATGTTTGACTAATTAACTAACAGAGAAATGGAGACAAGTTAAACATGACGTCGGATCCCTCAGGCCTTCAGTCCCGAGGACAGAAGGTATCGGGGTAGGTGTGGTGTTATTCTGGTCAGTTGGTGAGGATGAAACAGAGGATGGAGTCTGGATACCCCAAAGACAAGTGCTGCAGAGCCGCTCGGGGTCGACCACGATGGGAAGGTCACATGTGCACAGTGGGTGCTGTCCACCGCGTCACATGGTCACTGTGCTCGAGCTTAGCTCAGACTTCACCATCCCTTTCCCAGAATTTCAGAAGCAGAGCCATCACTGCAAGGATGTCACTTAGCAATATTCAACTTTCTCTGAACCCCCCACATCAAAGCCTTTATGCTTATGTTCATTGCATGCTTACTTTCCCTCTGATTCTTCTCCAGGTCAGCTGGGTGAACAAACACTTTCCTCCACTGGACACTTCATATTCCTTCCACTTCCACTCTCCCCACGGAGGAGTATTTTGTATTCTGTTTACCTTCTGCCCTTTTGCCCTAGATTGTTCTTATGAGAGCCTTTGTCCTCTTTGTTTCTAAAAGGCCTCCATCTTCCTTTCTCTGGGAGAAATCATTTTTCCTGAGAATGTCACCAAGCTCTCCTTCTCATCTCCATTGTTTCCTAACGGCCGCTGCCATTCTTCCACCGGAAACCACGCATGAAACAGCTGTCTGTCACAGTGGCTCGAAAGTCAAGCTTCTGAAATGCTCTCCTTGTTCTTGAAGAAGTCACATTAAGTCTACGGCAAATTCTGTGTAGCTACATTCAAAGGCTAAATGCTTCGGTTTTAATAAGTCAGTCGATTCCACTGAAAACTTGCTTCCCCGGGACGGCGAGCCCACAGCAGCCTCACCCTGCTGGGAGGGCCGAGCGTGGCCTGTGAACGTGCTCTAATAGAATGCGTCCAGGTTGACACGGACAGTCCCAGGGTGACTACAGGTACAGTGATGTAAGCTCTTCAGGAGTACTTTAAACTTTATGATTTCAGTCAAAAAAAATTTTTTTTCATTTATCTTCAGATAGAGCGGGAGGGAGAAAAGGAGGAAGAAAGAAACATCGACGTGAGAGAGACACATGGAGTGGCTGCCACCCACACGACCCCAACCAGGGCAGGGGACAAACTGTAACCGAGGTGCATGCCCTTAGCGGAACCGAACCCAGGTCTCTCTGATCTGCGGGCCGACGCTCTAACCGCTGAGTCAAACTGGCCAGGGCCAAAATGTATTTTTTATTGTTTTATCAATTGAGATATAATTTAAATATAATAAAAATCCAGACATTAAATGTAAAATTTGATAGTTTTCACAAATATGTATATCCCTGTAATCACGACGCCAATCAGCATGTAAAGTATCTCCCTCACCCAGTAAAGTGCCCTCCAGTCCCCTCTGAGGGCTCCACCTCCCTAGGTCACAGGCAACCTCTGTCACTGTTGATTAATATCCGTCAGTACTGGTTGGTGCACATACAATGCAGTCACACAGGATACACTCTTCTGTATCTGCTTTCTTGGTTCTGCAGAATGTGTTTGATATTGAGCCACGGTATATGTGCCAGTCCATTCCTTTTCATCGCTCCATATATTCCATTGAATTAATAGACCACAAAATTAACTCTCTACCCACGGATGAATATTTGGGTTGTTTCCAGTTAGAGGCGGTTACAAATAATGCCACAATAAACATTGGGGCCAAATAGTGTGTGGGACACATGTTCTCTTTTCTCTTGGGTAAATTCCAAAGAATAGGATTCTTTGGACAAGTGCTAAGTGTAGGTTTAACTTTCTATTACAATGCTCAGTTCCAAAGTGCTAGTACAACTTTAAACTTCCACTAAATGTCTGAGACTCTCAGTTGCTCCTCATCATTGTCAGCACTTGATATTATCAGTCTTTTTAATTTTAGCTTAATTCTCATGGCTTTGTAGTGGTATCTCATGGTTTAAGTCTGCATTTCTCTTTTGATTGATGATGTTGATTATTTTAGATATTCTCATTGGCCATTTATACATCTTCTTTCGACAAGTGTCTATTCAACACTTTTACCCATTTATTTTTTTTATTAGACTGCTGTCTTCTTATTGAAGTGTAAGATGTGTTTACAGGAGATTTGTCAAATTATACACTGTATATAATATGTCATAAGTCACAAATTATGCATTGTGGCTTGTTTTTACAGTTTGTTGTCTTTGTAACTTTAAGAGAATTTTTTAAAGTCCAATTTGTCATTTTTTTAATCCTCATCTGAGGATATGTTTTCATTGATTTTTAGAGAGAGATGAAACGAGAGAGAGAGAGAGAGAGAGAGAGAAGAAAACATCCACGTGAGAGAGAAACATCCATCGGTTATCTCTTGTACATGCCCCAACTGGAGATCGAACCCACAGCCTAGGCATATGCCTTGACTGAAATCAAACAGCAACCCTTTGATGTAAGGGTCGATGCTCCAACCGAGCCCGGCTAGGGCTTTTTTTCTTTTAAAGATGTTCTTGTGTGTGTCCTAGCTAATATTTGCATACCCCCAAATTATAAAGATTTGTTCCTACCTTTATTCTAGATGTTTTAGCTTTTGCATTTAAGTTTATGATCCATTTCAAAATAGTTTGTATACGATACAAGTAGGAGACATGATTAATTTTTTTTCATATGGACATTGAGTTGTTTTGTACCACAGAATTTATGTCGGATTAAGTGATCATATCTGTGTAGATCAATTTCTGGGCCCTCTGTTCTGTTTTGTTGATCTATGTATCCATCTTTTCATCAATATCAAACTGTCTTAATTACTGTAACTTTACAGTAAACTTGGGGAAAATCAAGTAGCAAAATTTCTCCAGGTTGATTCTTCTTCAAAAGTGTCTGACTATTCTTGTCCTTTGTAATTCCACATAAACTTTAGAATCAATCTATCAGTTTCTACAGAAATCCATTGTGAGATTTTGATTGCCACTGTATTGAATTTACACATCAATTTGGGGAACAGGTTTCCAGTCCATGACTGTGTTATGTCCCTCATTTTATTTGTAGCTCCTTTAATTACTCTCACCACTGCCTTATAGTTTTCTTTGTAGAGATTTTGTGGATTACATTTTATTTCATTTATTCCTATTTGTTTAACATTTTAAAACATTTTATATATGGAATTTTAAATATTAAATTCCCTATCATTTGTTTCCACTTTGTAGAAATACAGTTGATTGTTTTAATATGCACTTCATATCCTATAACGTTGCTAAATTCATATATTAATTCTGATATGTATTTTTTGTCTAATGTTGAATGAATATTATGTTGCTTAGGTAACCTTTCCAAATTTTGTCTTATTTATTTGTTTGCTTATTGTCTTATTACACTGACTGAGACCTCCAGTAGGCTGTTAGAGAGAAGTGGAAATCCTTACCTTGCTCCCAATTTTGAAAAGAATTTGATATTTCATAACTAACAATGGCATCAACTTTAGGTGTATACTATCTACTTTGTCAGGTTGGTAAATTTTCTTCTACTCTTAGTTTTCTGAGTGTTCTTAATAAAGGAGTTGAAAAATTTGTCATATGTTTTTCTGCATCTATGGAAATGATCATGAGTTTTATCCTTTATTCTGTTAACATGATGAATTACATTGATTGATTTTCCCAAATTGCATCCATCTTGAATTCCTGGAATAAAGCCCATTGTGTGTAATGTGTTATCCTTCCTGGACTTGATTCACTGATACAGTTGATTATTTCTGTTTCTATGTCCATGAGACATAAAAGCCTATAAAGTGATAATCTAACCATGACCAAGTGGAATTAACCCCAATATTGCAAGGTGGTTTTAGCATTTGAAAATCACTTAATGATACACATCATATTGACAAAATTAAAAATTTTATATGTTTTTATTTCAGTAGATACAGAAATATATATATTTTTTAAAGTGCAACCCTCATTCATGATAAAAACTATCAGCAACCTAAGAATGGAGGGAAACTTCCTCACCTTGATTAAGGACATTGTCATAACTTTCAGCAACATCGTACTTAGTGAAGAAAGGTCCCACTTTCCAACTAGAGTCAGGGCCAGGCAAAGACACCACCCCACACTTCAACTGCATTCATAATAATGGAGATCTAGCTGGTGCAATAGGATAGGAAACAAAATAGAAGGCAAACATGTTAGGAAAGGAGAAATAAAACTTCATTCACAAAAGGTATAATTATGTAGACTTTTAAAAAATCTGCAGAAAAGCTAATATAATTAATGACTGAAGTTAGCAAGATTGCAGAACACATGGTCACTATACAAAAATCACTTGTACTTCTATATACTTATGGTAAACAACTTGAAAATGTACTGCAAAAAAAAAAAAAAAAAAAGCATCCCCAGTTGCTTAAACAAAGAAATAAAATGTTTAACAACCACTTTAATAATGGTTCAAAATTTCTACACTAAAAAAATAAAACATTACTGAAAAAAAAGTTTAAATGGCCTAAATAAAAGGAAAGGTATACTGTGTTTATGGGTGGAATGCATCAACATTTTTTAAGAGAGCAATTCTCTACAAATTGTTCCACATTATCCATTAAATTGCAATAAAACCCTAACATGTCTTTTTTTTTTTTTTTAAGAAATAGAGAAGCTAATTAAAAATGTACATGGAAGTGCAAAGAACCTAGAATTTCCCAAACAATTTTATGAAAGAAAAATAAAACTGGAAGACTTATACTACATTATTTAAGACTTATGGTAAAAAGACAATGAACAAAACGATATGACATTAATCTAAGCAGCGGTTCTCAACCTGTGGGTCGCGACTCCTTTGGGGGTCGAACGACCCTTTCACAGGGGTCGCCTAAGACATAACAGTAGCAAAATTACAGTTAGGAAGTAGCAACAAAAATAATTTTATGGTTGGGGGTCACCACAACATGAGGAACTGTATTAAAGGGTCGCGGCATTACGAAGGTTGAGAACCACTGAAAGGAGAGATCTCAATGGACCACAGTTGAGAAGCCAGAAATAAACCCATGCTCAAATGGTCAATTAGTTCTTGGCAAAGGTGCCAAGATAATTCACTGGGAAAACTACAGTCTTCAATAACTGGCATTGAAGTAACCAGATACTGTATGGGGGGTCCTTATCACATATTATAAACAAAATTATTTCAAAATGGATCATAATAGACCCAAATGTAAGGGCTAAAATCATAAAGTTTGTAAAAATTACATAACACAAAATCTTTATGACCTTGGATAAGACAAATATTTGTTATACAGGAGACACACATGCACACACCTACATACCCCACAAAACAAAAAGAAAAAATGTTTTAAAGTGCATTTATCAAAATTGGAAAACTTGTTGAAAAATTCCATTAATAAAGTGAAAAGATTGAAAAGACAAACCACAGATTGGGAGAAAATATCTGTGACTAGACTACATAAAGAATGCTTATAATGCAATAAGTCAAAGTAAAACACACGTTTTCAAATGACCACAAGAACTGAACAGACACTTCAAAAAAGAAGATGCATAGATGAGCAACAAGCATGTGAAAAGATGATCGAGGTCATTAGTTGTTTTGAAAATTCAAATTAAACCACAATGAAATACCACTGTGTTCTGAAACATACCTGTGGGGTTTTAATTTATGGAGATGGTCAAGTGCCAACTCGGAGGAGTGAATGTCATCGAAAGAATAATTTATTACTCACCTTTCCTGAAAAAAAGAGGGCATACCATGCAGTTTCTGGTCAGGAGGCAGAAGCAGGAATGAGGAGAGAGCCTAGGCCAGAAATTTTTGGGGGGTTTCTGTGGGAAAGTAGGGCTGGGCAGACTCAACAGTTTACGAGGGGCCAGTTTGAATAACTCTGGTGGGCTCTGGGGCACAGGGGTGATCTCCAGTTCGTACTGACCCTGGGATGATTTAGGACTAGGCAACATTGGCTTGGAGTGTGAGCCTCAGATAAGGAAGTGGGGTATGCACAGGACTGGTTGGGTTGAACATGCAAGAGTTCTCCTGGCCAAGCCTCTGCCCTAAAAACCGACCAGCCCTGGGAGGGGCATCTATCACCTAGGCCTTCCGTAAAATGAAAGAACAATGCAGAAATGTTCCCTGTTAAAGTTGCCCATGCATCATGGTGTCTGACTTGAACTTGTGCAACTTCTTCCCATTTGCACCACAGTCCCCTCAGAGCACAGACACTGAGGCAGCTCCTGGCTCTGCATCTTCAGAGGATGCATCTCTATTGTCCCCGTGTCAGATGTCCTCTTTTCATGTTCAGAGGGGCATCATATATCATATATTATGGACCTCACATCTTCTTCAACTCTCATGCCTTACTTATTATCCCTTGAAGATCTCTGAAAACACAAGAGGTCAAGGAATTAAACACTCTCATCGCACAAGGACCCCTCCTGTTGCCTTTTATAAACATGCCCACTTCCCGCGGGCCACCCACAACGCCCCCACTCTTGTCTCTAAGCCCTGGCAGGCACAAAATTGTTCTCCATTTATAAAATTCTGTACTTTCAAAAACGTTCTATAAGCAGAATCATGCAGAGTGTGTGTGTGTGTGTGTGTGTGTGTGTGTGTGTGTGTGTTACCTTTGGGATTTGTTTTATCTCTCAGCCTCCCTCTCTGGAGATTCATTCAATTTGTGTGGACCAAAAGCTCACTTCTGTGCACAGCTGAGCAGCAGTTCAACCCCCCGCCCAGTGGAGGACATTTGGTTGGTTCCAGTATCTGTCTATTACAGATAAAGCTGCTATGTACGAGTTTTGTATGAACATAAGTTTCTATTTCTCTGGGACTAATGCCCAAGAACGCAATCGCTAGATTGCGAGTTTGCAGTTGCAAGTTTTATAAGAAACTGCCAAACTGTTTTCCAGACTGAATGTACCATTTTATACTCCCACCAGCAATGTATAAATGATCTAGAGTTTCTGAATTCTCACCAGCCTTTGATGCTGTCACTATTTTGTGTTTTTTTGTTTTGTTTTGTTTTGTTTTTAATTTTAGCCAATCTGATAGGAGCATATATCTCATTGTAGTTTCAATTTGCATTCCTTTGATGTTTAATGATGTTAAAAATAATTTCATATGCTCATTTACCATCTATATATCCTCTTTGGTGAAATGTCTTTTTGTGTCTTTTGCTCAAATTCTAATTGGATTGTTTTTGTTGTTTTGTTTTACTGCTGAGGTCTGAGCATTCTTTATATATTCTAGATACTAGTCCTTTGTTGGATACATGGTTTGCAAATATCTTCACACAGTTTGCCACTCATTTCTGTCATTCGCTTAGCAGGATCTTTCACAGAACAAAAGTATTAAATTTGGATGAAGTCCAATGTATCAAGCTTTTGTTTTATGGACTGTGCTTTTGGTGTCTGGTCTTAAGAGTGCTTTGTTTAGGCCTAGATTTTGAAGATTTTTTCCTATATTTTTCTAAAAGTTTTAAAATTTTACGTTTAAGTCTATGACCCATTTTTAGTTATTTATTGTATAAGGTGTAAAATTTGTGTTGATTTTGTTTGTTTATTTATTTGTGGGGGTTTTTTTGGTCTATTGTTTTGTTTTGTTTTTTGTTTTTGCTTTTGAAAGTCCAATTGTCCCAGAACTATTTGTCAAGAAGATTAACTTTCCTTCATTTAGTTGTTTCCCACCTTTGTCAAAATGAGCCAGGAATATCTGTATGAGTTTGTTCCTGGGTTCTGTCCTGTCCCAGTGCTCTCCGTGTCTGTCCCTGCACCAACACCACACTACACTCTCTTAACTCCTGGAGCCACGTAATGTCTTGAAGTAGGGTAGAAAGATTCCTCACACTTTATTCTTCTTGTTTTAGCTGTTCTAAGGCCCATACCTTTAAAAATAAATTTTAGGCCCTGGCCGGTTTGGCTCAGTGGTTAGAGAGTCGGCCCATGGACCAAAGAGTTTCAGGTTCAGTTCTGGTCAAGGACACGTACCTCATTTGCAGGTTCAGTCCCCGGCCCTGGTCGTGCCCTTCAGAAGTCAACAGATGGATGTGTTTCTTTCACATCGATGTTTCTCTCCCTCTCTCTATTTCTCCCTCCCTCCCACTCTATCTGAAGATAGATGAAAAAATAACCTTGGGGAAGGATTAAAAAAACAAATAAATATAAATAAATAAATTTTAGAATAAGTTTGTCTATGCCTACAAAAACCTTGCTGGAATCTAATTAATGTTTTAAATACTATAACTCTTTCCCACTCTAAATTTTTTTACTGAAAATATTATCAAAGTTCAGTTTGAGTTTGTTCAATTATCTTTTTTTCCAAATGCTAACATGCATTCATTTATTCACCTGACTAATCGTATTGAGCACCTGCTATGTGCTGGGAACTGGGCAGGTAATTAGGGATGCAAACATAACAATGCATACTCACTGCCCTGGCCGGGTGGCTCAATTGGTTGGAGCATCATCCCATATACCAAAAGGTTGCAGGTTGGATTCCTAGTCAGGGCACATACCTAGGTTGCAGGTTCAATCCTGGGTTCTGGGTGCGCACAGGAGGCAACCAGTGGATGTTTCTCTCTCACATCTCTCTCTCTCTCTCTCTCTTTCTCTCTCTCTCTCTCTCTCTCTCTCAAAATCAATAAACATACCCTTGGGTGAAGATAAAAAAAAATGCATGCTTACTTTCTTCAAGGAATGCAAGGTTTTGAGCTGATTGCTAACTCAGAAATTTATTTTAAAAACTAAATGTTTTTTTAAATGTGCATATCAATGAGGCCCTAAAATTTAACATCTGAATTAGATAGTGCTTTATACAGGACAGCCAGGGTTCCTGAGTAGTGATATAATTTTTTTTTTTTATCCTCACCTGTGAAAATTTTTGCATCCATCCTGAGATAGAGCGGGAGGGGGAGAGGGAGGAAGAGAGAGAGAGAAACATCTATGTGAGAGAGACACACCGAGTGGTTGCCACCCACACAACCCCAACCGGGCCGGAGACAAACAGCAACCGAGGTACGTGCCCTTAGTGGGAACCGAACCCGGGACTCTCTGTTCCGTGGGCCTACGCTCTAACTGCTGAGCCAAACCGGCCAGGGCAGTGATATAATTTGCCTGAATTATTTGTGGTCCACATTCATCAGGTGCAGAGGAACCTCCAAGGGGGAAACAGTGCTGCTATGTAAGCAAATGTCCCCTTAATATGCTGCTGTGCCTGTTACAAGTAAAAGCAAATAATCAAAAGTAAGCAATTCATTCATTTATTCACTTAATCAATATTTGTCTAGTGCCCAGGACTTGCCATGCTCAGAGTCAGGGGTGGGAATGGGGTCAGAGAACCATCACCGACTGACACCAGCAGCTCTGGGCTCCTAGGAGAAGGGGTAAATGGAACCATGGAGCAGGAGCTGATGGTGGGAAGTAACTTTCAGACACCAAAAGCGGGAGGAAGTGCGGCTGCTGTTGGAAGGGCAAGAGGGCCAGGTACCCCAAGCAGAGAGTAGTGGCAGCCAGCCTGACAGCTGCTGGCAGAAGCCAGCTCCAGAGACTTTGGGAGCTTAGTGGTTCCCAGGAAATAGTGTCCTTCTTGCAGCCTGGTTCTGAACAGGGTGAGGAACAGAATGACACATGGAGACCATGTAATCATGTAATTAGGCCTGACTGCAGGACTCAGCCTTAAGGCCCCTTCCTCTGTGCAAGGCCTTCAGGCAGATTTGTATTTGAAGTTCCAGGTTTCTCAGGCTGCCGTGGGGAGAATGAGGACAGAGAGTGAACTGGTTCTAGAAAGAGCTAAGGGGCCAAAAAGGTATGGCCTTTTATTCTGAGAGAGAGGAGATGTGAGGAGGAGGTCCTGCCACAGCTCGGAGCCCTCCTTCCTTACCCCGCCTCCTTTTTCTTTCCCTTTCCAGGCTGTGTTCTGCCACTTTCTTACGTCTTTTTTTCTGTCTTCTCACAGTCCCTCTTTCTAATCTTGATTTGAATTCATAAAATATGTTTACTGTGATATGAAGAGATGCTGCAGAGCTCCACACGGAATAAAGGCGTGTCACCCCACTCTCCAGAGGCGTGCACATGGCCCATTGGAGGCCACGCTGCATCCAGCCACTGCCCTTCTCTTCCAAAGGGGCCTCCATGTACTGTCCATGAACAGAGTGAGTGTCCAGGAACCTGCCTAGGAAGCCTGTCTCTTCCTGCCATGCTTTGAATAAGTGGCACGAGGACATGCACACAGTGACTATCAGTTTAAAGGTCTAAGCGGCAGATCCAGGACACTTTGTGTGTTTTTTAAGGGTGGGGTAATAGAGAGAGGAAGAAAGAAAGAAAGAACGTAAACTTTTAAGATTTGTTTTTAAAAGAAAGAACTCCTAAATTAGCAGATTACACTTCTGTCCTAGGACCCTCCTTTTAAGTACCAGTGGTTATTTTTTATTTTAATTTTCAAGACATAAAATATTTCACACAATAGAAATATGCAGAATAATATAATCCCAAGTAACCATCATTCAGACTTAATAATCATTACTACTCTTGTCATTTATTTAAGATATATTTCTCAGAAATAAAATATTACCAATGCAGCTGACCCCCTTTCTCATACCGCTCTGCAGGGGCCCTCAGTGTGCCAAAAAGGGGAGAGGGTCCTACTTCTTACTGTGGCTCCTCCTCCCGGTGCCTGTAAATAGCACAATATTGTTTGTACAACTCTGTCACCTTCGTCTCTACATCCTTCTTTTAAATTATTATTTTTCCCACCCAAATTTACACTCTCAAGACTTATTCATGTTGATACAAGTGGAGCTACTTCCCTCACTTTCAGCCCCAGGGGACATTCTGTTCCATGAAATATGCCCGATTCTTTGCCTAGGCCTCTCCTGATTGCCATTCAGGAGGTGTCCAGTCTTGCACTTTTCGAACAATGCTGCACGCGCTGTGCCTGGCATTTTCTCCGTAGTGGACAATGAGCCCAGGAGTTGCAGGGTGACAGGATGTGGCATCTCCTGCTCTTACGTTTGTTGCCACATGTCCTCCTCACTCCTTTATGGCCATTTAAACTAGCACAGCAGTGCGAGAGAGCTGCCTGGCTCTGCACACCCTGGGCCTGGTTGGTGTCATCCAAGGCATGTACACTGTCTGGAGATTTCCCCATCACAAGTGAGTGTGCACAGCTTTGGTAGATGCTTTTTAGTTTTCCTCAATGCAGAGGGTCTGTGCCTGTCCCTGACCCATTTTCCATTGGGTGCCTTGTCTTCACCAACTGACTGTCAGAATTCTTCGCGATTCAGCACAGCAGTCTTTGTCATTTTTAAGTGCTGCATATATCTTCTGAGACTTATTTTCTGTTCAACTTAAGTTTTTACTTTTAATACGATCAAATGTGTCAAATTTTTCCTTCTGCCTTCCCTCCAGTTTTTAAAAAGAAAACACACACACACACACACACACACACGCCCTTTTCTTACCTACACAAGCCCTGGTGTGTCAGAATGTGCCAGAGTTCGGGAGGGGCGGCCAGCGCGCGTGACCACAGGCTGCAGAATCGGTGCTCTGGGAGACACAAACCCAATCAGTGTTAGCCAAAGGATGTGAAACATGGCCTCAGACAAACGCTCTAGAGAGCCTCGCTTGTTTGATAAAAGTAATTGTCAAGACTGGAGAAAATCTTCCTTCTCCAGTGTTTTCTTGCGATCGAGGAGTCTTACCTGCTCCGGCCGGGTCAGAGCGGCCTCCTGCGGTCTCTGGAGCCTCCCCGGCGCTCACACCCGAAAACGCCGCGGCCACCTCGGAGGTGCGCTCTGGGGTTTAAAATGGTGAGCACAGAGCGATAGTGCAGCTGCCGGAGGGGCGGGGGACGGAGGTGAGCTAAGTTCTTCCAAAGACTGTCTTGCAGAAGCACTTAAAACACGCACACACACAAACCCGACAACTGCTGGTCTGTTTCCACTCGCCCAGAATAGCTGCAGCGGCGCCGCGCGGAGCTTTCCCGGAAGCGTGCTCGCGCGCCTGTGTCTGTGTCGCGCCGGAGAGAGTCGGGGCTTGCCCCAGTGTGCGGGTGTAAAGGTGAAAAGGCTGAGCACTTCCAACTTTTCTCCTTCCAAACAACCGCAGAAGAACAGGGTTCTCAGGCTACTCAGGAAATGTGTCTTCTGTGACTCCGATCCCTTAAAGGAACTCTGGCCTGTCCAGTCTCCGGCCGGTCCCCCTCTCTCCCTCTCCCGGTGCTCCCGGGCCCCGCACCGCGACCCCTCCCAGTCCAGGGCGGTCTGTGCCGACCGGGCACACGCGGACCGGGAGCACGGGATCAGGACACGCGGGCCCGCAGCTTGGGAACTCGCCCAAGGGACGGGGAGAGAAGGGACGGGAGGAGAAGAAGGGCAGAGAAGTGAGAGGACAGAGAGTCCTGGAGATGCCAAGAAAAGGCAAACTGAGGATTCCCTGGGCGCAGCGGGAAGAGAACCTTCAGGAATCACGTCGGAGGCAAATCATCTGTGGAGGGCATGGGAGTTGTGCTGCCCACTAAGGGAAACCCGAAGGGACAAGTCCTCGAGGAAGAGACCTCGCAGTAATAGCGAGCTACCTAGACAAACAGTTAAGTGGGGTGGAGCCTAGGAAGTGAGAGCGCGGGTTTTCCAACGTAAAAAAGGAGCCCGCCCGGTGTCCCGGGACCCGGCGGCGCCCCTACACTCCCGGGGCCTCCCAGCCTCTGCGTCCTGTCCCAGCGGCCCGCGGCACTCCCTGAACGGCCCAGGCCTTTCGGGCCCTTTAAAAACGTCGAGTTGGTTTCCTCTTCAGGGTTCCAGGACCGGAGTGGTAGGGACCCCTCAGCCTGCGCGGGGGTCCTCTCTGCGCGTGTTTTCTAGGCGCAGGCTGCAGCATCTGAATAGAGTTTGAGACTCTGGAAACCCCGCTGCATTCGAAACCCTACAAAACATGTTCATGAAATGCAGAGAGAGAGGACACCACGCTTGAACTATACTTTTCATTTTGACTTAAATTTTCTACAATTTGTAACGACGTGCTTCCGTTTTAAAAAGAAAAAGAAAGAAAAGGAAAGAAAAGAAAATGAAAGAAAGGAAAGAAAATTGTAGAACCACACTTTTCACTCTCCTCGCCTTTTCTTTCTTGCCGTCACTCCTACAAACAGCCAGCAGGTCCTGGGACAGGAAGGACCTTTATTAGGAGTGCAATAGGAATATGCTTTGATACATTGGAATTACTCACATTTTAGGAGGCCAATGCCTTATCCATTAGGCTACTGGGGAATTACTCACATTTTAAATGTTACCTCATGAAGAAGAACTCATGTGAAATCTATATATTAATCTTAATTGACAAAAAAATTACACACCCTAAAATATTCACCAAACTCTTACAAAGTCCAGCGAAGCGTCAGGGTAATAAGACAGTTAGAAAAGGTCCTGTGCCGAGTAAGTTTTATTGCAATGCCTGATATAATTGTTCTTCTTCCCGGAATGAAACATAGGTGGAAACGAGTAGGTCACGCGCCAGGGCAGGGGCGCCCGCTGTCCGTCGGTGACCGGGGACTTTGCTGGGGCCACCGCTGCAAGGACGAGGACGAAGCCGCGGGCCACAGCGCCCCCTCGCCGCCCGTGCGCACGACTTCGGGCCCGCGCCGCTCCGGCCTCTCGGCTGCCGGAGAGCCAGGAAGGGCCGCGTGTGTAGAGTGCCTGGGCCCGCGGCTGCGGCTTTCCCGGGTAGCCCTGGAGTCCTGGCCGCGTTTCTGACGTTTCTCAGCGCTTGGCCTCTTGGGGAACCAGGGTTCTCAAAACGCGCACGTCCACGCCGCCTTGTTCTAAGGGCAGCGGCCACTGTGGGGACACGAAACAAAAATGTGACCGTGTTAAATTAAAACTCTCTCTCTTTTTAATGCACACACGGGGGAGGGGAGGGCCCACCTTAAATCTGGAAATGCACATGGCCCACGCAATTGCTGCAAGTGCTCTCGCTGTCGAGGCAGTTCCTCGGGTTGCCTCGCGTGCCCGCCCGTTTTCTCCCATTCCAGCTCGGAAGGCAACTGGAAAGAAACAGAAGCCAAGTGCCAGACCCTCCCTGGCGCTCCGCACGCCCAAATGCCCCTCTGCGCCCATAAGCGATGCGTCTAGGTCCCTGTTCCCTGGGAGCTGAGCTCCCCTCAGGGACCAGACAAGCAGTGTGAGCGAGTGCAGGCCACCCTCGCAGGTGGTGGAGCACGGAGCCACTGCGTCTGGCCTTGACACTTGCCGCATGTCTTTTCGATTGATTTTTCAAAAAGAGGCCAAGCCAACTTTAATCTAAGAAAAGGAAAAGTGATTTTACAAAATCAGGGAGCTTTAAATCGAAACGGAGTTATATATTCCAGTAACAATGCAGACCGTGAGTTTTAATGTCTCTGCGTAGGCATTTTAATTTGCTACAGTCACTACCAATAAAAACGGCATGTAGTGCGATTCGACTGTTTAATAGTGCAAGGTAGACGGTTTTTATTAGTAGCAGGCAGCAGTATGGAAAATTTAGATTTCAGTGGAGGAGCGTAATTGCTGGGGAAAAAATACACTCAGGAAGAGGCTGTCTTTAGAATCAGCAGCACTGAGCAGAGAGGGAGCAGGCAGTGTTTCTGGAGACGCACCCTGCGCGACCGGGAGACCCTCCAAAGCCACGTGCACTTGTCTGGTTAGATACTTAATTGATGTCAAAATCGAGTGTATTCCCAGCCGACGCTCCTGCTCCAAACTGGGGATGTTTTTGTAATAATTCGCTGTTTTCTTTTCTGCCCCTGGCAGAGATAGGGCGGGGGAGAGGGAGGGCAGGCAGGGGCCGAGCCCCAAATGCTAATGAAACCACAGCAGGAACTGGTCTTTAGAAATGGAAATTCTCAAGGCCAGTTCTTCTAGAAGATAAAAAGTTAGACCTGATTTTTTTTTCACTTAAACTATTTAATTGGAAGCGAACCGAAAGGCAGCAATTTGATCTGCTGCTGCCTATGCTTGTCATCCAAGTGTGCGCCACTCATGTATGGCTTCTTCCTGGCCGAATTCCCTCTAGAAAGACCAAAATGTCATAGATCCAGTCACTGGCATGCTCCCCAGGGCGGCTGGGGCTTCTCTCCCGCTCTTTCTTTTTTCACTCTACAATAATTGATATAAAATATAGGCCCTGCACTGAACTCGGAGGTCCCACTTGGGGTAGAAGTATTGTTGGACCGCCCCTGCTGGGTTTCTGCAGTTGCCCAAAGTGGCTGGAAGTGGTGTGTGTGGAGGAGGGGGGACAGGAGAAGTGCTGTGCTAGGTAGGGGGCAAAGTGAAGACTGTTGGATAGAGGGGGCCGGGCTGTGGTCTGTAGGAATAGTGCTGGGGGGAGCAATGGAGGACCGGGATGGGAAGGCTGGAGAAGGAAGAACGGGCTGGGGGCTAGCTGGGGGAGGCTGCTGGTGTAACTGCCTAGACTGCACCAACCAGGACTGACAAGCCTGCAGGCCAAGGAGGACAATTTGAAACTGGTTTCCTAGCACCCGGGGACGATCAAACTCAGCCTGTGCCTTGAAGGTTCCGCGTGAGACCAGGCCTGAGGTAGGAGCCCTGCTCGGCGCCCTGCGACTCTGACCAATATTGGATAAACGAGGCCTTGAATGAGCTGTGGAACCAACACGGCTGGGGGCAGGAGGGGGGGAGCGGGGCGGGGCGAAAGAGATGTGGGGGAAGGGGACTTGTAAACCAGAGCTCCCACCTAAGATGTTTTCCCGGTACAGGTCAACCACCGGAGATGGCCTCCGTTGAAGAGGCACCTGTTGGGTGGGCGCCGACATTCAGGCCTGCACACACCAGGTTCCCCGTGGAGCCTCTGAGCGTGCCCCTTCGGTGATTCCCGGACTCCTCTTCTGCGGGACCCCAGTGGGGAAGGGGTGGAAGAGGGATGAGGAATGGGGGGTTTTCGGGGGCTGCGGTCCCAGGTTCCATAGCTAAGCGCCTTTCACCTCTAGGCCCCGCGAGGCTCCTTCTAAGCCGCGTGTTACCTGAACTACCTGCGCTGGCAACTGCTCCCGAGCCAGCAGTCCCTAGCTTTCTCCTTCCTTCCCGAGTGACAGTGAGGTTTCACATCATGCCAGAGGCGGTTCTGTCTGTCCAGTGACAGTCATTCCCCTGAGTATTTTACAACAAAAATCCTAAAGAGAACTCGTTATTAAGACAAAACAAAACCCTTTTGGAGGTGAAGCACTGGCAGCGTGTGCTAGAACGTTCCCAACATCGGAAAGTGCCAACACCCAGAGACCCTAGTTTCCATCGCGGACTTCGGGACAGAAAGCTCACCTCTAGGCTCTCCTGGCAGTTCGCAGCGAAGTCGCCCGGATCCGGGTCCCGCGGGGACACGCTGGGCGGCGCGGGGCAGGCGACCAAGGCGAGGCCACGCGGGACGCCTCCCACAGTGAGGCAGAGTAGACCAAGGATGGTGGAAGTGAGAGCCGTAAAAGCCACCCCCAGGAGGACCGGGGCCCCGGGTGCCACCGTCCCGCGCCCCCCATCACCTCGCAAGCTGTCGACTGGGACACTGGGTCCCGCGAGCAGTCACCTGGGAGTGCCTGTTCCCGGTGAAGAGAGGGGTTCAGGCCGTTCGTCCCCCAAGCCTACCAGCCTGGCCAGACTGCTTGCGGCCTCTGCCTAGTCCTTGCGTGCCGATCTGGGGGGCCGGCCAGTGGCTGGATTGGGACAGGGCGGTGGGAGTGGGGTAAGAAGACTGACTAGGGCGGGAGAAGGGGGACCCGCTGGGAATACATGCGAGTGGGAGTGGGTGCGCGCCGAGGCGCGCAGCTCGGCCCCGCCAAGTTGCGGGGCCGCGGGCCGCGGGCTGGGGCTGCGCGAGAGGAGACTGCGCCACAAAAGCCTTCGCGTCCCTCCCTCCTCCTTCCTCCCCCGCTCCCGCCTGCCTCTCCTCCGCCTTCCCCTCTCCTCCCCTCGCGGCTCCCTGCTCCTCCCCCAGCTGCGGCCAGGCAGCTGGATCGGGCGGAGCAGGCGGAGCCGGGGAGGGGGCGGGCGCCCGAATATGCAGATGAGCGCGTGACGGACAGCTCCGCGTTCCAATGTCCCTCGGAAACTCGAGCGCTCCTTCCTCAACTCCTCACTCTCGACTTCAGACTCCCCCAAACCCCGACCGCCGGCCTGGCGCGCGGCTGCGCCCACCGGCTCCGCGCTGCCGCCGCCACTGCCGCCACTGCCGCCGTCCCGCCGCTCCCCCGGCCTGCGGGCCGCCTGGGCTAGTGAGCGGGCCGGCCTACCTCGGCCCGCGGCCCCCGCGCCCGCCGCCGCCCCGCGCCCCGGCCGGGCGTGAATGGAGGGCGCCGTGAGCCGTGCCCGCTGCTCGGTGTGACGCGGGCCCCGCGCCCACCATGTCCTACCCTCAGGGCTACCTGTACCAGGCGCCCGGCTCGCTGGCGCTTTACTCGTGCCCAGCTTACGGCGCGTCGGCACTGGCGGCGCCGCGCAGCGAGGAGCTGGCGCGCTCGGCGTCGGGCTCCGCGTTCAGCCCTTACCCGGGCTCGGCGGCCTTCACCGCGCAGGCGGCCACTGGCTTCGGCAGCCCGCTGCAATACTCGGCCGACGCCGCCGCAGCCGCCGCGGGCTTCCCGTCCTACATGGTAACCGCGCGGGCGGGTGGGATCACGGGACACCCGGGCGTGGGGATCCTGATCGGGGCGCAGACGGAGTGGGCCCGGGATCCGCGAGCGGGGACTCCAGAGTGGCCGCCTCGGGCCGCCGCGCAGCTGAGGGGACAAGAGGCCAGGGTGAAAGGCAGCGCGGCTGGCCAGCGACCTTCTTGAGCCCCGACCGGGACCCACGCCCTGCGCCATTTCCCTTAGGCTCCCGGGGTAATTTTCCCCAAGAGCCTGGAAAGTGCGAATACTCTGGTGTCGGGATCTGTTCTGGGTTGTCCTTAGTTCAGGCACCGAAGCTTGGCGAGGGGTCCAGAGCGAGCTCGGGACCGGCTTCTTTAGGCGCGGGGAGCGAGGGTCGGCGCCACTGGGATCTTCAGGACGGCTGCCGGGCGCTTAGCAGTTGCTTTCGGGGTTTGGGAGTCACCAGGTTGGGGGAGGGAGCGAAGCATCCACCGAGGGCTCCACGGCCCGGCTGAGCCCGCCTTGGTCTGGTTCTTAATCTGCCTCGCAGGCTCTGCTTTCGAAAAACGTGTCGGCGGGCATGTGGCCCGCCAAGTGCCCTCTCGGTCCCCTGGGCACCGAAAGCAGCTCCTGCTCCCGGGACCGGGGATCGGCCCGGCGCGCCTCAGTTCTGCTTCGGGGCCCCGTGGCGGTGGCGGCGGAGTGCTTTTAGGGCGATTGAAGCCGTTAGGGGGTTGTCCACACTGCCCGCCCACGGTGGAATTCCCGGGCAGCGACAGAGTAGCTGGGGCCTAGGTGAAGGCTGCAAAAGCCTCGAATTTAAACGTTAAAGGCTGAATTAAAATGCTAATTGCCGCGTATTTGAAGAATTCGAAACGGTGACTGGCCTCTGAGTTGCAAATTGGATTTGCCGAGCTTTGGAGCGGTGAATAGCGGAGCAGGGGCTCGGGATGATTTTTTAACCATATAAGGGCGGGGTAGGGGGAGTAGGGGGGAGGCCGCAGCGCATGAGAATACAGAGAAATTTAGATATCAAGAAACTACCTTTGGGCTTGTGTGTGCCTGAGTGTTTGCTTGCGCCTATATTCGCGGCCCAGAGATTTTGCAGGGGAAGATATGC
Source organism: Tadarida brasiliensis (assembly GCA_030848825.1). Classification (NCBI taxonomy): domain Eukaryota; kingdom Metazoa; phylum Chordata; class Mammalia; order Chiroptera; family Molossidae; genus Tadarida; species Tadarida brasiliensis. The sequence goes on from CM061258.1 coordinate 35,588,091, forward strand.
CATTTTAGGAAAGTGAAATAGTTCAAAAATTCGGGACTAAAACTGCAGCGCTTTTCGTGATCAACAGCTGGCCTTAATAACCCGCTACGGTTTTTTCCCCCCTGCTCTGCTGCTGCGGGAAGCGAGGCTCCACCGCGGGGACTCGCTATGGGAAAGGCGGCCGCGGGCGGGCCGAGGGGTTGCCTTCTGGCGGTTGCCTGCCAGGTCCCCGCGCACCCCACTCACCAGGCTCTTCTCGGTTCTAGGGCGCGCCCTACGACGCGCACACGACTGGGATGACGGGAGCCATCAGCTACCATCCCTATGGCAGTGCGGCCTACCCATACCAGCTCAACGACCCAGCGTACCGCAAGAACGCCACGCGGGATGCCACGGCAACGCTCAAGGCCTGGCTCAACGAGCACCGCAAGAACCCCTACCCCACCAAGGGTGAGAAGATCATGCTGGCCATCATCACCAAGATGACCCTCACTCAAGTCTCCACCTGGTTCGCCAACGCCCGCCGGCGCCTCAAGAAGGAGAACAAGATGACCTGGGCCCCGAGGAACAAAAGCGAGGACGAGGACGAGGAGGAGGGTGACGCGGCGAGGAGTAAGGAGAGTCTGGATAAGGTGCAGGAGGGCACGGAGACATCCGCAGAGGACGAAGGTGAGCGAGGCCTGGGCTGGCTAGAGGTTGCCGGGAGTTTTCTTCCCAGGCGGGGCGCAGAGCTGAGGGAGGGGAGGACGCTGCCGGCCTGACAGCCCAGGTTCCAGCCTGGAGCCTCTACCGCCTGACGAGTGGGCCTGGCAGTTGGTGGGCCGAGCGACTCCTTGGGGCGCTTCCCAGGGAGGCCTTGCTCCCTCTAGTCCGTGGCAGGTTTTGGGTGGAGGTGAAGAATCTTATGGGGAGGGCCTGGTACACCTGGACGTGGGGCAGAGGGGACCCTGGTGCCTTCGCTATCCCACGTGCCACAGACGGTGCCCGCGTCCCTGCAGGGATCAGCCTACACGTCGACTCGCTCACGGATCACTCCTGCTCTGCCGAGTCAGATGGGGAGAAGCTGCCATGCCGTGCCGGGGACCCGCTGTGCGAATCCAGCTCAGAGTGCAAGGATAAGTACGATGACCTGGAGGACGACGAGGACGACGAGGAGGAGGGCGAGAGGGATCTGGCGCCGTCCAAGGCCGTGACCTCGTCGCCGCTCACCGGCGTGGAGGCGCCGTTGCTGAGCCCCCCGCCGGAGGCCGCGCCCCGCGGTACTGGCGGCGGAAAGACCCCCCTGGGCAGCCGGACGTCGCCGGGCGCGCCGCAGCCCGCCAGCAAGCCCAAGCTGTGGTCTCTGGCCGAGATCGCCACGTCGGACCTCAAGCAGCCAAGCATGGGCCCGGGCTGCGCGCCGCCGGGGCTGCCCGCGGCCGCAGCTCCCGCCTCGTCCGGAGCGCCACCGGGAGGATCACCATACCCCGCGTCGCCGCTGCTTGGCCGCCACCTCTACTACACGTCGCCCTTCTATGGCAACTACACAAACTACGGGAACTTGAACGCGGCGCTGCAGGGCCAGGGGCTCCTGAGGTACAACGCGGCGGCCTCGGGCCCCGGAGAGGCGCTGCACGGGGCGCCCAAGGCGGCCAGCGACGCGGGCAAGGCAGGCGCACATCCGCTGGAGCCCCACTATCGGCCCCCAGGCGGCAGCTACGAGTCCAAGAAAGGTAGGCTGCTGGGGCCCTGGGTCCTCTGGGAGGGACAGCCAGCGGGGCCCGGTTAGTCAGAACTCCCAAGAAACCGGGGACGGGATTGGGAGACCAATAGATGTGCAGGGGGAGCCTTTGTCACTTAAGGGAGAAACAGAAAAAGACAAAATGCACCACCCTTTGACTAAAATTTAAGAGAAGTGAAGGGGATGATGACTGCAAAAAGAGTCGTGGGAAGGGCAAGGCGATCTTTGACTTGCAATGAGACCTACCTCGTTATTATTTACTATTTATTTACTTACTCTGATGGCCATCATCATCATGGCAGTTTTAGTTTGGCAAACGCAGACGCCAGGAAATGCAAATTGTAGTTTGTCTCCCCACTGACTGAGCTTCAGCTTTGGTGTGTTCTGCTGTTAATAGAGTTTCTCCTTCTTCCCTTGGCTGGAAGGAAACAAAACGTTCCAGTTATTCCCAGAGGCCTTAGTTCTTCAAAATAGAAAACCAGAGCCGTTTTCCTTTCTCTCCCTTTCTCTATATTGCCCCTGTTGCCCCTAATTCAGGCTTGAGCTGACCAGACCTGTAGAAGGAGCTCAAGGGGGTGAGAAAATGAGAACTCAGAAATGTGACCAAAATCTGTCTCTGACACTGTGATCACGGACAGTCAGGTTCCCCTCTGTTTGCCCCATACAGGGAGCAAGCATGTCCCTGGGTGTGCGGGCTGGTGGTTGTGCTGCTGTCTGGGAGACAGATATCTGTGGGGTGGGTTCTGACTAACTGCCCGCTCCCCTGACAGATGCCAGTGAGGGCTGCACCGTGGTTGGTGGGGGCATCCAGTCCTACCTATAGAAGGGCCGTGCACAGCAATGCAAGTAAGTGGGCCCCCTGGTGTTTCAGCCCACTCTGGGGGAGCCTCCCTGCACCAATTGCTCTGTAAACTTGCTTAATGTCTATTTCTTGCTTCTTGTCATGGGGTCTGAAGACAGCATTGCAATCTTCTTGGTCTTTTTTTCCTTTAAGTGGGAGAGGATTGGTTCTTTTACAGACTCCCTCTTTTTTTGCTCAAGTTCTGCTTTGAAGAATCACTCCTTTAACTGGAATATATATATACACACACACATATATATATACACACTGTTTTCTCAATCTGGAAATTTGTGTGCTATATGGAGTGTTTTTACTCCACTAGACATGGAATGGACACTTACTTTGATGAACTAGTGTTACTGAAACTTGGTATCAGAAGCCTTTCTAGATGATGTTTGCATAGTAAGACTGAGAGACAAGAAGCACTCCTCTGTTATCAGGCCCATCCCCCTGTGTCCAGATGGACTAGATAGGACCCTGCAGATCTTCTGGCTCACAGCAGTATTAAAAAAAAAACAACCTATTTTACAAATAGGCAAAATTACTTGTTACACGTCTTGAAGGTGGGAAAGAGGCAGAACCCTTTCAGAATGACTCCATTTTCTAATGTGATGATGTTGGCGTGGAACTGAAGGATTTGGGATGATTTGGTTTTTTCCTTGGTCCACAGGTAGGTGTCACAATTGCTTTGGAAAAAAAAAAAAAGTCAGCAGGCCATTCTCTCTTCCCAAGTTCATAAATACACAGACGTAAAAAGCCGCTCTCTCACCCGGAACGCATCTTGTGCCACTGTAAAAGAAGCCACAGAGCACTGTCAGCCCAGACTAACTGAACAGACTTTTGTTGGATATACGTGAATTTGTTGGCATAGTATAGCTTCCCCAATGTATGTGTGACTTTCGAAAACAATCTTTTTTCTCAGGATATCTTGAATTGATCACTTCATTGCCACGGTATATATGCTATAGGTGTGATAGGATTTACTGTAAAATTTATTTGTAAAAGATGTACACAGTAGAAATAAAACGTGATTGAAGAACTTGAGTACTTAAAAAGTGGAAACAAATTTGATATTTATTTTTATAATGATATAAAGCTTCTAGTAATTTATGCAAGTTGTATTGCAATGGAATCTAAACTTTTTGTAAATAAATTCTGCCTGGTTTTTATTTGAACATTGCTGGTTATACAATCTTTGTTGGTTGTTTAACAATAATTCTTTACTAATTTATATCTTAAATTGTAAATAAAAACAGACTAGACTACAGCAATATGGTGTTTGGGGCTCCTTTTTCTTAAGAGTGATTTGGGGAGAGAGCCCCAGTGATGGCAGTCCTCTCCCAGGTGATCTGACCTCAGGCTTTTTAAAGAAAATGTGTAAAATAATCTCCCCTTTCTGCTCATAAAAAAAAAGAAAGAAAGAAAAGGCAGGTGGAAGAGAAATAAGCAGTAGGGAAATACCTATGATTTTTAGATCGTTTATATACACATGTACTGCAAGAAAATGAAAGTTCTGTGTTCTGAATGTTGAAAATACTTGTTAGTGTAAAATTTTTTTAAACTTAACAAAATAAAATGACCTGACATCCCTATGCTTTAGGATCCATTTAATATATATTTCTGATGCTGGCATATTGAACCTCCTCAATAAACTGTGGAAATGTGTGCTAACATGGATAATGAAGAGTTACACCCCCTACCATAAATTGCTGATGGGAATAATTATTTATTTTAAAGCCTGAATTATCCAAATTGGCATAGATTATTCAGATTTATTGAATGACTTCTTAACTCTCCTTTTCATATAACTCACATTAAACACAAGGCGAAAATGGGGAGGAGAGATTTATTTTCTTCTCAGTAGCTCTCACCCTTACCCTGGGGGGAAAGAAAAGCTTAAACACCCTTAGACTATTGCCTCGTTATTGTGTTACTCACTATCTAATTATAGGACAAGTCTAGAATTTGTAGGCAAGTAACATATTTCCTTTGATTAGTATCATAAAAGCAGGAAAGCTGTCACTTTAATTTTCAGCAAAATTATATGGATATCCATATAATATAATTTCAGAAAAGAAATGAACAATCATTTATTTCCTCTGCAAAGATAAATTGAGTGAATATAACTTACGGTTATAAAACAAGAATAATAGCTCCTCAGATTGCCCTTTAATCAATCATACACTTATTTTTCAAGAGGTTCATCTATTTTATTCCGTGATTAATAATGCTGCAGCATGAGCACATTATTGCATCCCAGTGGGGGACGTCCCGGGTGCTTTTAGCTGCTTTGGAATGGTCAGTTGGGGTTCATTATGGGCTGATATTGAACAATTTATAAAATCTTGTCTAAACATCTGCCAGCTCAGATAGGCCCATGTGTCTGAGGATGGGAAATTGCTGGACCGGTTGATATTGACAAACGGATCTCTCTCCAGTGGCTTTTTGTGCAGTAGAAATTAGTGGCCTCTTGCTGGGGTCTTGTTGAAAAGGGTATTTGAAAGTAATCTTAGGTACTTGAGGCAAAGCCAGGGGGCTGTGAACTGGACACAGAGTGGTGTGGATGGGGAGGAGCAGTTGTGGTTTGTGGAGAAAAGGAACAGATTGAGTTTTCGGTTTTCTATGACTTCTTAGGCATTTTGTTGGTTTTTGGATATATAACCATGTGGAGGTCAAACTTAAAGTGAATCTTTGGGATAGAGAACTATTTTTCTCTCCTTCTTGCCTCCCCTAGTAATAGATGAAGAAAGGTTGGAGCTGAGCTCACTCTCAGGGACAGGAAGGTTGTTCACATGGAAGCCTGGCCACTAGGGCAGTGTGTCTGGAGGAAAACAAATGCCAGTCTGTGGAAGTAAAAGGGAGCTGGGAGCTCCTTTGCTTGTTTTTGTTTTAGACATAAAACCTCAGAGAATTTCTGTGAAGATAATGATTTTTTACCCTGCAGATAGCATTTTAGATTACAATATGAAGCTGATTAGTTTGCTTTTCATTAATACTAGCCATTTTCCTTAAATCAGCAAGAAATACAATGCACATGGCAGCAATATCTCTGTTATATGTAAAATTCTAATTTGAGCATTTTAAAGACTTAAGTGAAAAGGATGAAAGTTAACAATATTTGACAAATTAAACACTGAAAGACCATATACCCTAATTAAGATACAACACAGAAGACACTCCATATCTTAAAGCATAGAGTGTGCGAGTAGAAAACCCAAGCAAAAATTGATCTCTGTGCATATGTTCAGAAATTGAAGCCTGGATGAAAGCTGCCTCCCTTTGGAACCGAAGATTGTGTTACCTGGACATGTGATACATCCCCCCACACAGGCACACACCCCAGACAGACCCTATTCTCAGGGACAACGTGCACCTTTCAATTGGTGAAAACTCAAAGGAGCTCAGGAGATTAGCCCAGGCTAACGAATCTTCTTTGATGTTTATATGCCCAACAAATTATCAAAGATTTCCATAACTTACCCACCCTGCCTCCTGACCTGGATTTCTTTCTGGAGAACTTGATTTTTAAATGTACACTAAGAACATAAAACCTGCAGGTGTTTAGAGGGATCTTTTTAAAGAATTGCCGAGTGATTTATGAGCTCTTCACCATGCAGATCTTTAGTTAAGATGAAGGGGGGGGGGGGGGTGAGGAGATATCTTTCATTGGGGAAGAAATTAATGAGGTCTAATTTTATTTTTGCTTTAAAATCTAGTTAATTGACAATATAGTCGCCGGCCATGCTAGTCATGTGCAGTTGTTCCTGGAGGCTGGCACAGGAGGCACCTGGAGCCACGCAAGCGTCTGGGGCGCTGGCCTGGGCGCATTCCCAGCTCCATGGCCCCTCTGCCCTCCGCACTCCGGGGTTCATTAGAGCTGATTAATCGGAATTCGCGCTTTAATCTCAGGTGGACCCGGAGGCCCAGCGCTGCCGAGAGCACCGGGAGCGCTTGCCCGGCGGCCGGTGCCTCCCGCGCCCGTCAAATGTCAACATTTGTTCCCAATAAAAGAGTTATTGTTTCTGCAAAGCTGCCCAGCCACTGCCTTTGAAACTTGAAAAGAACTTCATCCACCTTTGTCTGATGCGAGGCAGGAGGGGCGGGGCGGAGGGCGAGGAAGGGGGCCGGGGCCGCGCTGCCTGGGGTCGTGGGGGCGCATGCCTGCACCCCCACGCGGGCCGCTGGAGTTCATTCCGTAGGTAAGAGGCTCCCGGTCTGCACCGGGCTGCGCTCTGCACGCGTTTATCGGGTATCTGCAGACTCTGCGCAGTGCAAACCACTGCAAAAAAGAGAAAGAAACACAGGAATGCAGTAGCCAGGCGCAAAACCCGCCTGCGTTTTAGGGTCATTTACAATTGCATTAAATTATTTATTAAAGAGGTTAAAAGTAAAGTGGACCTTTCGCTTTTTAACGTTTCTTTATAAATGTGCCCTAAACTTCCACTGCTGCAGTTGAGGTAAACAGACATAAGTTTAAAAAAATCGATCCAAACCAATTTCTCTTTTCAGAGTCAACTCTTTTCAAATTTAAATACACTGAATTTTTAGAAAGTTCCTTCCAAATAGCAATATACAATGATTATCCACTGTATAGTTTTTCTTTAGTTATCCAGTGCATTAAAATCGCAAGGAAAACATTCATTTTAACTTCAAATTAAAGATTCAAATAGACCTTTTAAATATGTGTTTTTAACTGCATTTACCAAAAAAATAATAACATTTCGAACATTTTAAAATGTGTTAAGCTAAGAGGCAATCTTGGGAACAACACACATTTGTGATACATGGATATTACGATTAACACCATTTAAATTTCTGCAAATCGAAAAGGAGACATGTCCCTTTGATGTATTTTCAAACCTTTATGTGACAAATCCCTACAGATATTTTAAAGGCTTATTATAAGGAGAAATAATCTATGACAATATAATTTTCTAGTTGCTGAAAATTGCTTTCTATTGGCCATAATGAAAGCACACGCCAGCCCTCCCCTTTTGGTTTGGCTGGAACTCTAGGGAACTGGTGTCCAATGATATGCCTTGGACTTCAGCCATTGGTGGGAGAGGGAGAAGAAACTTATAACCCCAGTTTTAAGGTGCAAACACCCCCATTTGCATGTTTCACCCAACTCCAGCAAAGAGATAATTTTCACTGATACCTCCACCCCCATCCCTCCCATACACGGAGTAGGCCTGTGTTCCTTTTCCTGAGGACAGAGCAGTCTCCCTCTTTCTAAGAAAGGTAGGAATTGAAGGTGTTATAAAGGAAGACTATACTGGTAATATAATAAAAATGAAATGAGTTATGAAATCTGTCTGTTCTTTGCAATCCCCAGTACAAGGAAAGAGGAAGAATTTTTTTGTTTAAGTCTGGCACCAAGACAATAAGGAAAAGTTTTTTGTTTTGTTTTTAAGGTGTCCCAAAGTAACTTTGTTTTACAGGGAATTGAAGACAAATTAAATCTAATATTCTTAAAGAAGTGACTGTGAGGTTTGGGGCTGCCTCCTAATGGGAACAGTCTATCCTCATAGGAAATGCCCACAGGGAAGAAACAAAACAGTGCTACACAAACACGTGCATCTTTGTGCGGAGATAAATTGACAATTTATCCTGGGTAACTCCTGATCAATTATTAATCTTTAGTGTCAACAACAGGGTTATAATTACCTTTGGTTATTTTAATATTTATTTTTTTCATTTCTCTGATCCGGTAATTAGCTAATGCTCTTGAGTAATGAACCTAGAGACTAGGCTCTCTTGGCCCCTCCTTTTCGGTGACCTTTAGGGAAAACACTCACATTCACCCTCTCCTGTTCTCCCTTGCCTGCCTCCATTCTACCACAGGGCACTTTTTTTTTTTTTCCTGCCATAAATAATGATTCCAGAGGAAAAGGGGAAAATGACAAACAAATAGGGCGCAGCTGGAATGAATAAGGCTGATCAAAGTTAGAGGGGCTGGGACTGCTTGCAGCAGCGCGGTCTGAGGTTCTGAGGTCCAGAAAGGTGCCAGCAATTCTTGCCTTCCCCTCCAAGATCAAGAGAAAGGGCAAAGCGGACATTTAACCCCTGACTTATTCTAATAGGGAAGGGGGGGCCGGGGAGGACCCTGTTTTCAGGCCGTGCTAACTCCAGCAGGGCGGCCAGTCTGGCCTGGGGATGGGAAAGACGCTACTCTTTCGCCCAGCGCGGGTGCGGGTCCAGAGTGCACTCCGCTCCCGAACCCCACCTACTGCCCCGGACCAGGGGGTTCCTTGGCTCTGAAAGGTTGGAAGGTGAGTTAGGAGGGTAGGTGGGGACGAGTAGGTGGCCCGGGAGGCGGGGCAGCTGCTTGGTGCCTGAGAAGCGTGGAAGTGATAGGCAGTGTCAGCCCAGGAAGAAGCTCCGCAGCGCGGAAGGAAGACCGAGGTCGTCACCGCTGTCGCCCTGCGCCTTCCGAACGCCAGCGGCCCTGGGCAAAGGTATGCGAGCCAGAGGAGTCCTCCGACCGCTGTGGGCCTGCGCCCCGTCCGCCTTCTCCCGGGGAGTCCTGGGGCCCGAAACTCCTTTAATGCAAAGCCCCGCCAGTCTCGGTTCCGAGCACGCGTATTTTGCTCCGACAAAACTGTAATCATTTCCACAGGGAACTGTTTTCCCCCCAGGCTCTCCAGTCCCCTGGTCCAGCCGAGCTAGGAACATCCTTCAGCCTACACTCCAGACCCATGTCTGTCCTGTGTCCTCCGGCGCAGCGCCGCCACGTGTGCGCGTCACTGGTCCTATCCAGGCCCTAAAAGGCAGCGACCCGGACTTAGGCGGGTCACCAGAGCAGCAGCAGGTCAAGGGAGAGTGGACAACCTGGCTCCTATCGCCGAGATGTCTTAGCTGGGGCGCTTGGCTAGGGAAGGGGGGATTGGAAGGGAAGGCAGAGCCAGACCCCGGGTAATTTCCGGACACGAGGCTGCGCCCCCATTCCCCCACGGACCGAGAGGCCCAGGTCCAGCTGCCTGCTGGTGTTCTCCAGCCACTTTCGGGCTTCCAGGGCACTCGGGTCCCCAAGCTCCTGCCACCTACAAATCTGTGGGACCCAGCGACGACCCGGCAGCTCGTAGAGGAGGCCCCACTCCGGGCTCCCCCCACTCCTGTCCCAGGCTGCATTTAGGTGACCCCCGTCCTGGCCCTACTGTGCTCCCTGAGATCAGCTCCTGGCCCGGCAGGCTCCTTTCAGTGTTCCCCTCTCCTGGGCCCTACTCTGGAGCCCTCCCCTCAGCACGTCTCCCCTGCTCCCCTGTCTCTCACCAGGATCCCCGGCCTCCAGTCTCCGGGGCAGGCTGGGGTGTCCACACTCTGAGTGCCGGTTGGGTACCGGGACTCGCTCCGCAGGAGCGGGGGGGAGGGGGGTGTTACGCGGCTGGGGGACCCCGCGGGACCGCCGCCGAGAACCGAAAGTGCGGTTTCCTAGTTTGGGAGATGGAGAAAGTCACACAGGTCAGAGGGACAGTTCTCCTCTGCCGCCCTCAAAGCGTCCAGGAGCGGGGTCCCTGGCCTCCCGCCTTCCCCTTGCTCCCTTGCTTTCCGAATGCACCCCATTTCGTCGAGCCGGCAGCAGATCGCACTTGGCCCTGGCTGCACCGGCCCACGGGGATCCTGCACCCCAGCCGCCGCCCCAGGACCCGCGAGGAGTCCGGTGTTCCTTGCCGGCCTCGCAAGCGGCACCCTCGGGGACGCCCTTAGACAAACGGAGCGGGAGGGGCCGAGAGTAAACCCCGGTGTCTCCGCAGGACACCCCGCAGGCGAGTGGCCAGCGAAGTTTCTCTTTTTAAGGAAAATCTCCAAACAAGTCAGGGCTCGACAACACAAATTTAGTCACCTCGAAACACTCCTCCTCTCTCTGCGCTCCTCCTAAACCACCGGCTGGAGGGCTGCCTGGAGGTGGTGGCTGAGCCAAAGTGGAAGCAGCCTAGTCCAAGAGCACTCTAGATCGCCCGGTTCCGTTTGGTCCTGCGACAGCCCCTCAGGGCAGGCTACAGAATCAAGGGGGGTTCTCCAAACCAGCCTTTCCCCCCCCCCCTTCCTTTCTGGGACTGGTGAAGACAAACCCTGTTGTGACCCTTCCTCCTTCGATGGCCACTGGTGGCTTTGACCTGGGCGGTCAGTGCTGGTAGCTGAGGTGCAGGACCCTAGGAGCTGCATCTTCCACAGGCCAGAGAGGATCCTTGGTCCCAGGACCTGTAGGAGGCCACAGGGGAGGCCCTGGGTTGGGGCTGAGGGCAGGTGAGGATGGAAATGGGGTGGGGGTGTGCTTTGTAACCTTTGGGGGTTGGAGCCCTGTTATTGATCTGGGGGAAGTTGTGGCCCTGAGGCAACTCAGTCCTATCCTACCCCCGAAAAGCACCTGGCTATAACAACCCCAGAGGTCCATAGAAATAAGATGGAGGAATGGGGGACAGATGGGTGCTCTGGGACCAGCTCCTCAAGGTCTGCAGGCTGGGGAGGAGGGAAGAGGCTCAGCCCAAATACAGGGGCAGATCAGGTTCCTGGCCTATCAAGGATGACGTTAGTTTATTTAAACAGAAGGCCCAGGCCTATTCCAGGTTTATTCTTCCTGGCACTAAAGCAGTGAAAAAACAATTTGTTTCATAATGATTATGTGATACTCAGCCCCTCAAATAAAAGTGTCCTTGGTGGTAATGGGCCCAGATATAAACAGGGGTTACTGGAAGGGCCCAACCATGTGTATTTGCCTCCTCCAGAAGGACTGTCTGTCTGGGGGTGGGGGGCATGAGATTGAGCCCAAGCCCTGATGAGAGAGACAGTTTAACATACTGGTGGGGCTGGATGCTTTATAAAGGAAGGGACTGGGATAAAGCTACGCTTTGAAAGATCAAGCTGGAGACGGACCCACACAGGAGTTACACTGTAAACCATTTTCTACTGACTTTACGATCTTCACGTGTTCAGGTGTACATTGCAAGCCAGGTACAGTGAGCAGGCAGGCTAGCTACTGGGGCCGGGGCTGCAGGGCTGGTGCCCACAGGCCAAGGGCACTCAGCCTACTACTCTGCAGTTGAAAATGCTACTGGTGGAAAACCAGTGATGGTCCTAAAGCATCTGGTGGGAGGAGGGCCAGAGAAGCACGTGCTTCTGGCACTGACAGCCTGGGGCAGGATTCTTGGGAGCAGGTGCTGGCCACTATGGTGGGTTTGTCACTTGGAGTGTGTCCCACATGAGATGGAGTGTGAGCTCCATGCAGGCCTGGCCCACCCTGGCTCTGGGCATTGGTCCTGAAGAAGGGGCAGTACATGCATTCTGAAGGTGGGTGCTGCTGGACAAAGGAGCCCCAGGAAATGCCAATGCTGTGCATGATGACGACCTTCACGATCTGGAAGTGGAGGCAGTAGCACTCAACACTGTCATTGTGCGGTTCTCTGAGTGGCCCGAGTGGCCCTCCCTCCAAAGCCTTCCTCCTCCCACAGCCCAGGAGGTTCTGCAAGAAGGCTCCTTCTTGGGTTAGGTGGCTTGGGCATCATCACCCACTGCCCCTGATGTGCCACTCACAGACCTCACCCTACTTGAGGCCCAGAGATACCCACTCGGATCCAGGACAAGAGGACAAATGAGTCCCACACAGTGTGTCTGAATAGTGAACATTTGTAAATCAGTCTTACAAACTGCTCAATATGTTGTGCGTTATCCTCTTATCTTGAAAAATACACCTTCTAATGACAAAATTACAAATTATGTGCAAAGCATGATTTGCATGGAAGTCATCGACCTATGGAAGACGACAGAATGTAACGATCACTGTGCATGTCTGAGTGTTGTGCCGTGGGGTGGGGGAGGCATGCTTGGATTGTAATCAAATGAAGACAGAATAATTCATAAAGTATATATTTATTCCACTGATTTTTTTCTTGTCTTCTTGTCAGCAGAATCACTCCTTATCTTGTAGTAATCAAGATTTTCATATAATTTGTGTTCCACTGAGATAATTATTCAAAAATCCAAAAGCAATTCTATTGAAAGTGTACATTAAATATATTTTCAACAGAAACTGTACAGTAAAACAGATAGATGTAAGAAATAATAATAACCAACTTGTTTTTCTTTGTTTTCCAAAAGATATCATTTTTTCTAAAATATTCTAAGCTAAGGCAAATTACATATTCTAATTTATAAATATCAAAATTTTAAATAAAAACTTTAAAAATAAAGCTTCACTGTTTTAATATTTAAAACTTGATCCCGACAGGGAAATGTCTGAGGAACCCCACAGAGGGAGGGGAGAGAAGACATGGGGAGAAGGTCTGGTCTCGCCCTCAGCTCTACGGCACACTCCACTAGGGTCCACCAGAGAGCAAACTCATGGTCATCCATGCTGAGCCTCCTTCGGCCCTTCTGCATTTGGGAAGCCAGGTCACCAGGACCGTAGGGAAGATTAAGTGCCAAGGTACAGAGAGGATGTTGGGAGCAAGACTGGGAATGTGGGTTCAAAGACACTAGGGGTTGGACATCAGTGGGTGGTGGGCTGGGTGGGCAAAACAAGGTAATGTCAAGTAGTCTGAGGCCAAGGAGCAGAGAAACACCCCAATAATGCCCTAAATGGAGGAAGGGTCACATGGAGAGGCCCTGGAGTTCACTTTTTCCTTGGAGGTCAACAGCTGTTGGCCAGGGAGCAGTACAGCCACACTCAGGAGTGCCTTTTGAGACAGTCAAGGCTTCTGAGTTTTGAGCCCCCCTCTCCCACAGTGACCAAGCACCACTGACTTTGCAGGAGGACCCGTCACCAGCTCACCAGGGGTATAGTTCGAAAGGCAGCCTCTGTTAGCAGAATTCTCACTTTCTTGCTTTCATACACAGGAAGCTGGACCCTGCTTGCACATTGTGTTGTTCATAGTGTATAAAAAATCAAATATTAGTATGTGTACATCTTGTATGTTTCATTTTTAAAATAGATTCTATATTTTATTAGAGTAGTTTTAGAGTTACAAAAGAATGTACAGCAGAGAACCCCCCCCCCCCCAATTACTCCTCTACTTTACATCTTGCATTAGTGTGGTGCATTCATTACAACTGATGATCCAACCTTGACCCAGTAGTACTAACTCAAGTCCTTAGTTTACATTAGGGTTCACTCTTTTGTTGCACATCCTCTGGGTTTTGACAAATGCACAATGTCATGATGTTTGCTTTCATATAGCACAAAATAGACCTCTTCCTGACCTCAGAGGTGTCTCTTAGACATCTGAAAGAAACAGTTGATCCAATCAATAAATAAGTACAATAAAAATTTAATACAATAACCACATAAATGTATAAATATGTTAAATAACATGGTTGCCAAATAAAATACATCTAGTTACATTTGAATTTTTAAGTAAACAATGGAATTTTTGTAGAATAGGTATGTCCCCCGCAGTGTTTAAGACGTAGTAGAAAATGTGTCGTTATCTGAAATCCAAATGTAATTGGACTTTATTTTTATTTGCTAGATATGGCAACACTAATATTGATAAGACACATTACAGAAACATTTGTCAATTGAAAATGTTTTTATTTATGGCTTGGAACAGAGGAGTGTGGGAGGGAGACCTTGAGGTGGAATTCACACAACTCAATTTAGTGACTGTTCATGGATGGAGTTGTGGGTGTAAGACGGCCTTTGTTTAAAAGGCAAGACAGCCCGGCTAGTGTGGCTCAGTGGCTGAGCGTCAACCCATGCACCAAGAGGTCTCGGGTTCGATTCCCAGTCAGGGCACATGCCCAGGTTGTGGGCCAAATCCCCAGTGGGGGGTATGCAGGAGGCAGCCAGTCGATGTTCTCTCTCATTGATGTTTCCAACTCTCTCTCCCTCTCCCTTCCTCTCTCTCTCTAAAATCAATAAAGAAAAAAAAAATTAAAAAATAAAAGGCAAGCCCTGGCGGGTTTGGCTCAGTGGTTAGAGTGTCGGCCCTCAGACCGGAGAGTCCCGGGTTCAGTTCCTGCTAAGGGCACGTACCTCGGTTGCAGTTTGTCCCCTGCCCTGGCTGGGGTCGTGTGGGTGGCAGCCAGTCAATGTGTCTCTCTCACATCGATGTTTCTTCTCTCTCTTCCTCCCACTCTTCCTCCTGCTCTAGCTGAAGATAAATGCAAAAATGTCCTCAGGTGAGGATAAAAAAATTTAAAAAATAAATAAATAAATAAAAGTCAAGACAGGGAGTAGTCGAACCTTGTCTTTAAACAGAGACCTCAACCATCCTTTCGATATTTCTCTTCTGCTTTGGCTCACTCTCCAAACCTTCCCGTTTCTCCTTTCTCCCATGAAAACTACTTGTTCTCAAATCACATACTCGTCTCATAAGTAAATGCTCTATTTAAAAATGGCCATTTTACCAGCAGGCAGACGGTTCAGCAGGAGAAGTGTTGTAGACTGAGACGTGAGGGCAGAGGAGGACCGAGGCGGTAAGCTGCAGAGGGACAGGGGAAGGTGACACGGCGAACAATCACATGGAGTCTGTAACTGAATTAACTGATTTTATGTCCAGATCAACATTAAAGTTATCTTTACATATATTCTGTAAATAACTATAATAGAGATTCATTTGAGGGCAGTTCTACAATTCTATTTTTAAAGCAATTTTACAATAAATACAAATAAGATCCTGAGCTTTTGAAAGAGAAAACTCTTCGTTTTAAATAAATGATCTGCATGTGGATTATTTTGAGATACACGATCTTGGGTTTTGGGGAATAACAGATGACACGAGCAAAGGAAAGCGGACGCGGGAACTGAGCCACACTGAAATCACTGGCGCTTTAGGAAGGCTTAATAAAATGACCTTGGATAGACTACAAAGTCTGACTTAATAATAATGTGAACAAAAGTTGTAACTAAAAAACTTATTTTATTGAGAAGAAAGGAAAACAACTAAAAAGAAGGTCACTTTAATTCAGCATGGATTTATTGACAGCCACCCATTTCACGCGTTTGCATTCCAATGGGGTGACTCGAGTTTTAATCCAGTGGTCCTTAAGTTACACTGGGGTCACCTGGGGAGAGGTTTGGGGTCAGCTGGTCTGGCACGGGCTCAGGTAGTGGTATTTTTTATGTTTTTTAAAGATTTTTAAAAATTGATTTTTAGAGAGAGAGGAAGGGAGAGGGAAGAGAGAGAGAGAGAGAGACGATATGAGAGTGAAATATCAGTTGGCTGCCTCCTGCGTGCCCCCCACTGGGGATCGAGCCCACAGCCTGGGCATGTGTCCTGACAGGGAATCGAACCAGCAATCTTTCGGTGCATGGGAAGACATCCAACCAACCAAGCCACATTGGCCAGGGCATTGGTATTATTTAAAAAGATGATGGACCGAGGCTGAGAAAATAAGAACTAGTGCCTGCAGTGGAGATTCAGGCAGCTTTCAGGTGGTGGGGCCAAGTGGGTTAGAGATAGGACCTTCTAAGCAGTCGTGATATTACCTCCAGGGTGGGTCTGGAATATGACGGATGACTCACACACTCTAGAAAGAGCCAGGAGTCTCCAGAGAGCACCGAAGTCCTGCCAACGGAGGTGTCCAGTGACAGTGGAGGTTGGGGTGGCTTACTTTGGCCATCGCTGGTGGCCAGCAAGCCCTTTGGTTTCCACCAGAAGCAGGAGAAATGTCTGCATGCTGCAGGCTGTGATTCCCAGTGCTGGAAATCGCCTTAGCCCTGACTCAGCTGTGGTCCTACAGCCACTCTTCCCCACACTCAGCAGAAGAAGGGATGACAACATCCAAATGTGGACCCTGGCCTCTTTTCTGGAACTGGATTGATTTACCAGGCCGTGTGTCCAAATGGGCAGGGACACTGCTGGGTTTGCAGTGACCTGAAATCAGCAGAGTGAATATGTATGAGCTCGAGTGTTTGCAGATGGAGAAGGCAAGAAGCAATATGATGCAATCAAAGTCCCAACTTTGGTCAGGAGGTTTCCTTAGGATGTGTAGTCTTGATATGCAGTCATGTGCACAAGCTATGTTCAACTACATTGGTGTGAAATCACCAGGTATTGGTAAAGGGCTAGAGTTCCTTTAAAGTGCCCACTTTTCAGTTCAACCATAACTGAAAGCTAGTGATGCTAACTGGGGTTTTCAGTCATTTTTTGTTGGTTTCATTGTGATGCTGGGTAGCCCCACTTATGAATCCAGGCGTATTATCAATGAGATTCTTAATATCCTAGAGGGGACAAAGTTCGGAAGATGACTGAACGTTGGTCTTTGGTACCCCATCCAGCACACTGCTCTGCTCACTCATCGTGTACTGTGCCTGCATTGTGGTCTGTGGAAAGACACCGAAGTTTTTCCATAGAAAAGGTGGCTTTCAAGTACTATTCCTAAGCAGAAAACTTATCCTGAGGAAGAACAAGAGATGCACAAAGTCATGAACTCCCCTGAAACTGAACATTTTCATTTTAACTGTTTTGAAGGGAAGACGTGATCATTGAAAAAGCGATGGCTAGATGTTTGCCTCCTTTGCCTTCTCTCCCTGCCTGTTCGGTCTCCCACTACGGCCCCCCGTTGGCCCTCGCTCTGCCACCTTTCCACTAGAGGCTCCAGGCGCTGGTCTTCTGACTCCAAAGCCTTTCCCTCACCAAACCGTTCCACACCTAGACCCCAAAAGATCTTCCTTAAGCAGGGTGCAGACCTGCCACCGGCCTGATCAAGGGCTGCAGGGAACTCCCTGCCTGTAGAGTCAGAGCGCGGCCCTCAGCAGCTGGATGTGGGTTTTGCCAACCTCCTGTGTAATTGCCCTCATCTTCCCTGGCTGGTTCTTTTCGAAACCACATCTTTGTGCTGGGACACTGAGGACTGCGAGTGGCAGGCATCCAGTGTAGACAGCCATCTTCTGGGGCCCTGTGCAGACAGGTGCAGGAGGCTGGACCCTCTCGTTCATGTTCTTTGTCCTCTCTCCTTCTCAAGTGATCTGTGCAACCTCCTCAATGGAATTAGACCCTGTACCCAGGAAACTGCCTCAACTGCTCTTCAGTGCAGTTTAAATTAGCCGCAGGTGATCCGAATGTATTCTAAGGACTGTATGTGTTCTTATTAAATACTTGTTAAATAATCATGGCATCTTGAAATGCCATGCGCTGGCTAAAATACGTGTGGGGCGAGAAGCGGAAGAGGGCAGTGCCAGGGAGCAGTGAGAGAGGAGAAACAGCAGCTGGGGTTCGATTCCCAGTCTCTCCACTTGCTGACAGCTCCTCACAGTTAATTAACTTGCCATCACGGTGCTGCCTCCAGCTCTTCGTTATGCAGGAAGTGAGCACAAAACACGCTTTCTTAACTGAGACGTCTTCCAGTAAAACTCTCTGTGAGAAGTGCTGAATCCCTGTTAGGTACAAATGCAAAGGAGACTTAGGTTGGTAGAACAAGTTTAATTACTACTTCATGGAACTTATGGGCTTTTAACTGCCATGGAATAAGGGATGGCATTTTAGCAATGACATCAATTAAGTTGACAACTATGCTTATAAATACAATATGTATATGTTACAGTCAAAACTTTTAAAACGGGCTGGAACAGTGTGTATGTCTCTGTGTGCAGGTGTGTGTGCAAGCGTGAGCATGCCTGCCTGTGCAGACCCTGTGAGCGCCCCGTGAAGAATGGTGTCCTTTTCCAGACCTCTTCCCAGCTCATAAGACTCAGCACAGAGGCCTTTGATTGGGTAGGAGACTTAAAGATGAAAAATAAATTAGTGAAATTCAAAACCATTTTTATTAACATTAACTGCTATTAATTTTAATGAATAGTCTTGAAAAAGAAATCCAATAGGTAACTGCATTTGAAAAATTTCCTCTCCACCTAATATTTCATTTGTTTACTTAGTGGCTACAAACATCATTTGCACCATAACTGAGCCAGTGGTGGGCCGGGAAAGAAACAGATTACACTCATGTTTAATTTTTGGTTTCCGAGAACATTTTGTTTTGGGGTGGTGATGGTGGCATGGTTACGTTAGGGATGTGGGAAGGCATAATTATGAAGGAACCAAGTTGTGCTTCTGCTAACGGGCCTGCCCCAGGCTTCTTTGACTTAGCAGGTGTGGCGGGAGGAGTCTCTGATGACAGAGATTGGGTAGATTGACAGCTGCCAATGATGCGGAAAGTGTTCATTCAGCATCTGTGGTCACGTGACAGCTGGGCATAGCCATTCCGTCATTCGTTATTCATGGTTTCTGTGACCCAAATAGGACCACTCATTTAAAAACACGCACATCTTTTGTGGCTAATGTCAAAACCCGAGTTAATTCCAGTGATCAGAGTGACGTTAAGAACCCTGGCCGTCATTCCGCCCTTAGGGAGAGCAGTCAGGGTCTCTCATGTACCTTGTACTGGGGAGGGGGCTTTTGGCTTCAGATGCTTCACAACACTATTGGTTCAGAGGGAGGGTTGATGCAAATTGTGGGATCAGCCAAGATTTAGCAGTAGATTATTCACCTAGCACCTCAACCCATATCTCCTGTAAACAGCATACAAACCCCTTAGGTGTCTGGGTTGATGTTATTTCACTTTCACACAGGAGATCGCTGAAGCCCTGAGTGATTATGGACATGCAGCTAATTACAGAGCCAGGAACTGCCAGCATCCACTTAGTGCTCATTGTGTGCAGTGTGGGTGATCTCATCTCATCGTCACAACAGTGCTACAGCATAGTGATGACTGTCATCTCCATTGTACACGTGAGAAAGCTGAGGCTTGGAACTTGCCCATATTGACCCAGGGCGAGGCGTTTGCTCTGGATGCCGCTGCAGGACCGGCAAGCCTTCATTGAAAGTCTGCTCCTCTAGGGTAATTTCTCCTTCCCTGTGCCACACACCTCAGAGCCCCATCCTCAGCTGTCCCTGCTGCTAACTGGCCTTTGGGCAAATTTAAGTCATAGATGAAATGAAGACAGTGGGCCAGGGCCAGCCCAGACTGGTGCAGGCGAGGATTCTCCAACCTCCCTCATCACCAGTGGGAATCATCTCCGTAAGTGCCCACCTATATTTTGGTGTGAACATAAAGCAAAAAAAATTGAACACAGACTAAATCCTACACGCAACAGATGGGGAATGGCGGAAAGTCCTTTCTGATTTCAGTAGAGTAGCTAGCTGCTAACATCAGTCCTTCTTAAATTTCTCTACCGCAAGTTCGCAAAACCATCGCCAGGCAAAAAGGTAGCAATGACCGTTGTCTCAGCTCTCAGGCCCTGGTGGCCACCACCCTCTGTCCTCTAGGGGGTGCTTGTTGGTGCGGGGACACTGCTGGGACTGACCCAGGCATGGCCAGAGCTCAGCAAATGAAGATTAAGAAGTGCTCTGGCCTTTCTTCTTCCGGAACCTGAAACCAAAATCTAAGCCCTGGTTTCTTTTCTGAGATCTTCCCTTTTTTGATTTTATAAATTGCTCTATCTTTATTTCTACCCGCCCCCCATCTTTCTCCTCCCTTGTAGAGTTTAAATTTCCGAGAACAACTCAAAATCTGAAAGGGAGATGAACTGTAGGGCTGTGGCTTTTTCCAACCTTTCTTTTATTTTACTCTGTTGGAATGAGTGCACTGTTGGCTTCTCTCTGACTCGAATTCCGTGGGACACCAGCCAGGCTCTTGTATGTATACTGAACTGAGGGAATAACCCACATTAGCATGTCCCATCTCTCACACTTTCTGTTAAACTCCTTTCTCTTTTTCCTACTGAACTCGCTTGGCTCAAACATTAGTTGAAGTTGCTTAAGTCTTTAAAATCACACACAATCTCTCTCTCTCTCTCTCTCTCTCTCTCTCTCTCTCTCTCTCTCTCTCTCGCACACACACACACACACACACACACACACACACACACACAGTTCCTGGAGGAGACTGCAGTGCTCCCCTAATTGCACACCAAGGCTCATCCCCTGTGATTCCTGCTTTGCCTGCACAATCTAATTTTGGAGCAGGAGTTATGTCTACGTTATTTCACATGGATTAACAACCCTTAAGCAAGACATATCAAGTTGACCGCGTATTTCAGGAATATTTTGAGACTGTCACTCATCACCAGTCAGCAAGTTGGCACATTCTGTCTAGCACCAGCTGCCTGGAGAAAATTGCAAGGCACAGTGGAGCCCCACTTTTCTTTCGTTAGGCTGTCTCTCTCCAATATATCTAGAGCTGGGCAAGAGGGGTCCACATGCCGAGTTTCAGTGGGCGCACATGTTCAGGTTTTGAAAAGTAAACATCTCTAGGAGGAAGCTTGAAGACACTGGGTCAATAAGAAAATTGCTTCTGAAAGAGAGATGAGCAGGTGGGAGGTTCTTCTTGAGCGTCCTCTTGCTGATGTGCACCCACCACTGGCTGTGTGATCTCATCATCCCCGACCCCCTCACTGGCCTCTGGTGGGAGCTGCCCTCATGGAGCCGGGCACTTGCTGCACTGGCTGGCCTCTATGATAACCCCTTGGCGGCCAGTGGGTAACAATGAGCTTCCCTGCAGGTCTGTCATTCGGACTGGACTATAAGTGTCCAGGAGGGCCCACCCACGAACCAGCTGCGTGGCTCCCCTCTCTGCCCAGTGCCAGGCATGTGCGTTTCAAAAGAATAATTGTTAGAGCGAACATTTTGAGCACTGTGTTTTAGATGTGTATTCATTGGTGTCTTATAATCTGAGAAGCTGTGGGAAGAGCAGACTGGGTGTGGAGTCAGACCACCCGCCTTCCGGCTCCAGCCCCCACTCCTTCAACTTCCCCAGCCTCACCTGCCTCACCTGTGCCGGGAGAGCATCTTACATTCCTAACACTGCACCCACCCACGAAGAAACGCTGTCACTCTGTTTCTTTCTCGACTGAGCTGCTGCACAGTTCCATAACACTTAACAATGATCAGACAACGGAGCCAATAATTTTTTGTCTGAATGAAATGTTGCTTTCATTGTGTTCTAGTAACACATTCGGGATTATTTTCTTTAGAAAAGGTTAAGTTTAAAACTAAGTACGTGCAAAACACACAGAAATCAGAAACTTTGTAATACTTTAATAATTACTTAATATATTATTCAATACATTGACTATTATTAACTATTACACTACTTACAGAATTTTATATTAGAGAAATAACTTAGAATGGATCACAAAACTTCTAGACTGCAAATGAATGTTGGATGTACTGTTAATAAATGTGATTCCAAATCTAAAAGGAAATGTTTAAAAAAATATAAAAAGCACTGCAACCCTCCAAAAGTGGTGTGTTCTCTCGACAGTGGGAAGGAAGAGAGAAATTGCAGAAGACACCAAAACATTGAAAAGAAAGCCTCTGTGGGCTCCACTGACTTAGAGCCTTTGTTGCTAGAACAGCCGAAACGTAGTATCAGCAAATTGTTTGCTCTGGTGTCCCAGGTGGGCCCACGAACTTCCGTGTCCCTGTTTTAGGCAGGACATCTGGGAGTGCTGGGCTCAAGGGACAGAGGGAATCAGCAGGGATTTGTAACTTCCAACATAACAATGGTGTGTTAGCCAGATTCCTGTCTGCATGTCTCTTTTCCATGTGTTTGCAGTCTGGGAGAGGAACATGGGACTCCTGACCTCTGAGACCCTCACAGCACGTTACAAATATTAATTCATTAATGCTCCAACAGCCACAGGAGGCTGTTCCAGAGATCACGGGCACCTCTCACAGAGCTGGGGGGAGCTGTGACCACAGTCCCTAACAGTACACAGGGTCACAGGATGTACTGTGCACTCTGACCCAGACCCTGGCTTTTAAGAAATGTTATCTTTATTGTTAAAAGCTTTCCCCCCATTGACCCCCTGCACCCCGCTCCTGCCCACCCCCCGGCCTTCACTGCACCATTGTTCATGTCCATAGGTTATGCATACATGCATATGAGTTCTGAGGTTCATCTCTTTTATTCCCTTGATAAGAGTTCCCTTTTCCCAGATTGCAGCATGTTCACAAAAACGGTTTTGAAGAGAAAGGAGAACGGATCAGGGTGATGGCTGGCCACCTCTGAATGCTCACTGGCTCTGAGTCAGACTGGAGAAGGGAACGTTTTATCCATGGACTGACTGTTCTTGCTGCACTTGGAAGCAATGCCACAGATTGAAAGACGTTTAAAAATACCTTTCCCTGGATGGCAGGGTGATGGCAGGGTGGTAAGGAAGAGTTTAGTATGCTCGGAGTGAAAGTTCTTTATTGGAAAAACTGACAGGTGCTCCATTTATATGAGAAAAACCAGCTATTGTTATCCGAACCTCTCGGAATCCTTAACATGGCACTTGTCATAGGCATATAGATCACGATTCTGTTGAGCAGTGTTGTTCAAAATTTCTATTAATAATTCTTCACAAGCACGTCACCAGTGACTAAAATGACCTTGGATTTTACAAATGAAAAATTGTCCCCACCACATCCAGGGGTGAGTGAGAAGGAGGCAGAAGGGTCCCAGTGGGTTCCAACCCTTTTATATCATTTACATGGCCCTTCTTAGGCAATTTTCATTTCAAAGTCTTATTTTAACTTTGCTCGGGGTGCCATTTCATGGGTGTAAATTTAGATTAAAAAATAAACTTTGTCTCTTGTTGTTTTTTCCCCCCAATCTGGCCTCATCAAATCATAGAGCTAATGAGATTAGGCTTATGAGTTTGACTTCTCTATGAGCTTAGAACAAGATCAAATAATTTCCACAGTCACAACCCACATCTTATCTCTCAACTCAGCGTTCTGGAGACCAGGCAAGAATTTTCAGATAATTCAAAATAGCCATGATTCCGCCCACGCTGTTGGGAGTGCCTTTGACCATGGTGAGCAGCTCCTCTCTGGGAGGGAAGGCAAGCTCAGACTGTGGACACCCAGAGTACAAACACAGAACTTCTCACATGTGCACCCTCAGATCAGAAATGTCGACCTCAATCTCGTGCCCACTGTATGGCGTGGGCCTTGCCCACATTACCACGTTTAATTCAACTCACATCATTGCATGTAACTGTGTTCCAGACACTGATTCCAATTTAGCCCTTTAATAGGTGTTTTCCCTTTAATCTATTAAACAAGAACTAGGAAGGAGAATCAATGCAATCCCTTCTAGATCTAAGAATTTATCATCTCAAAGTTCTCTGGGTTGATGTATGCTCTTTTGCGAGGTAGTAAGAGCTCCTTGAACAAAGAAAGTCCCATATGAAGTTCACCAATAGCATCTATTTGTCTCAGTAAGTTGTTTCGATTACCTTGGATAAAAGGCCAAGTCATAGGTCTCATTACATAGCGACTCAGTCAATGTGTCTTCTTGGAATAAGTCAGGGTGTGGCTATAGGAACAGAAGTATCTCACCCCACGTAGAAATTGCTATGCGGACACATGCTTCAGACCACGGATCTGTAGTATTCATGGATATCTGAGATGGACTCAGCAATCTAGTTTTATTTTAAAATTGTGGGTTGAGACCCATATTGGGTTATAAGATCAATTAGCAGTTTTTCTCAGATGAAATTAAACAGACAGGTAGGAGTGTTTGTGCACTGGTGTTTCAGTTGTGTGTGTACATGCATAGCTATAAAGTATGTTTCTTTCTGAGGGTTGTGGTGGACGGTTTGGAAGCCACCGGGGAGCTGTGGGAAACCGATTATTCCTGCTTCTCCATGACGGTCAGGCTGCTGTTGTCCTGCACATGGGACCCGCCCTGCTGTGGGACTCTGCAGCAGGGCCAGCGTGCCTGGCTCCAGGGCCAGCAGCCTAAGCCGAGTCTGCCCTCTGCCATTTCCTGCATGTGGTGGGCAGCCTGCCCACCCTCCTGGTCTCCACGTCTGCTTTTATAGACAGGAGGTGGGGATGAAAAGAGTACACAGCCCAGAAAAGGTGAGTGATGCAAGCGAATCAGGGGGGAAAGCTGGGCCGTGGTGCCTGGTCCCTGGTCTCAGTAAACAGTGAAGTCTACAAACTGCTGACAATCATCTACAACTGTCATGTCTTTCCTTGCCCCTGAGAGAAGGCGTCTGGTGCCCAGACCGTGTTTAGCAGAGCCTAGAAACATCTTCGTGGTGCTCTTGTGGGAGTCCTAGTTTCTGGAAGTTTCCAGACTGCTTGTTTCGGTCTCAAGCACTCTGTGGGTTCACTCCGTCATTCCACGGACGCCACAGCAGAGACCGTTATACAAATCCCTGGGTTTGTGTTCTGAAGTCCCAACCAGTAAGACAGCCCAGACGTCTGGGTTGAGTCTAAGAAACACGCTCAAAATACGTGGAAAGCAAAAAGCACACTGACGAAGACCGAGCGATTCGAAGCTGAACTTCCAAGTGCAATTTCTCCCTCGAAGGGACCAGAACGATGTGGGGACTCGACTGTCTTCCCAGGCAAGCTTCTTTCAGGAAACCACCAAGGAATATTAGTCTTATTCCATTTAATCAGCAGGCCAAACAACGAAGAGCCCTGTTCATTAAGGGCACTCAGCAATTCCGGCCAGCTGTTTCCTGCCGCTTGGCGGAGGACACGGTGGAAGGAGAAGCCAGCCAAACCCGGGACTCTCCGTGGTCCCGGTGCAGCTCTGCAGTGTAATCACACTTCCATCATTTCATTCCGAAACCTGTATCTGGATCCAGGAGCGGGTCTGCGACTTACAGGCTTACCTTTGACGCGCTGCAATGCATCTCACACACACTAAAGTTCTGGAGATCGTGCAAATTGTTTCCAGCGAAGTCTTTGTTTTGGCAGGTACACTTAGTCTTAAAATCCATTGCACTTGAAGTCCGGGGATGGTTGGAAAGGGAAGCTGATCAGACAGCGTGCCACGGACATGTGTAACCGATGGCTCACTCACGTGCCCAGTGTCTGGGAGATGCTGTGTCATCCTCTCCTTCGCTGTAGTTTAGAAAAATGTTTTCCCTCAAAAAATGTTGCTCTGATGCTCATTTTGCAATGGGACTTGATCTTGACCCTCAAATTACCTGGCTACCATTGCAGAAGGGCTGGATAGGATGTGCCCGACTGTCTAAACCAGTAAAAGGACTGCTCACAGTCGCTGGAGTGTGGAGTTGTTGGAGTATCTGTGACCTCAGAGGTGACCAGGGTGTAAGAGAGGCCTGTCCACCAGGGCAGGGACCCATCCAAGAATGTTGGGACGCAGGTCTCATTGCCTACAGATGTCCATTTTATTTTCCACAGGTAAATTCCATTTACCCTCTTCTTGTGTTCAGACACAACAGTGGTCGCTATGCATAATCGCAAAATGGAGCGACCTCAGTGCAGGGGCCGTGGTTCTCTGAGTCTGTTTCAGGGGGGAACGAGCCAGGATGTGCTGCTTGACCTGGCTGCACCTCTTCATTAGAGGCTCAGGATTCGATAAATGAGGGGCTCCTGGTGGACTGGCGATGCCCTTTTGAAGACGGGCCAGGCGAGATTCTTCTCACTCCGAATGCAAGAGGAGCAGGCTGTAATGACTTGCAATCACCCACAACTAAAACCCAATAAATGTCTTAACAGTAACCACTGGATGGAGAACGAGGTGTCTTGGGCCTTCAGCACCTGGCTGGCTGAGAGCATGGCACACATTCAGGGCAGGGTGGTGGGGACGGCACGGGACTCTGACTCCAGGGTGTCTTGTTGAGGACAATTGTTGACTGACCTCGTCAGGGGATGTGGCTCCTGAGAGAGGAGTGAGCCTAGCTTCCTGCTCCTCGGGCAGCAGCTCCCTTCTTTGTCACAGTCCCTTAGTACCCAGGGCCGGTCCCTCCAGCAGCAGGGAAGGGCGTTTCTGATATGCATCTGTCTGCTAGTCAGCACATGGAAGCACGCGCAGGGTCTGCTTGTCTGGGATGTTTTAAAGAGAGGTGGGTGAGGCCCAGCCGGTGTGGCTCAGTGGTTGAGCATCTACCCATGCACCCAGAGGTTGCCAGTTCGATTCCCAGTCAGGACACATGTCCAGGTTGTGGGCCCAATCCCCAGTGGGGGGCATGCAGGAGGCGGCCAATCGATGTTCTCTCTCATCAGTGTTTCTATCTCTCTCTCTCTCTCTCCCTTCCTCTCTCTCTAAAATCAATGAAGAAAAAATATTTTAATAAAATAATAAAAAATAAGGAGAGGTGGGTGAGGGGAGGTGGAGGGGAGGAAGGGTGGAGCCACCATCCCAGCCGCGGCCACTGGGCTGTCAGTGGGCTGCTCATCCCTGGACAATCACTGTGGCCATCACGAGATGAGGTTGTGTTGACCACCTGGCCTGTGCCATGTTCCCAGCCCCAAACCAGCCCTGAACATGGGATTCCTTCAGTGTGCTGACGGGCCAGCCAGGTGTGTCCTGCCTGGAGCGGGCTCAGCCACACCTGAACCACAGAAACGATAGTACATGTGTATGAGGAGGGGAGGCAGTTCAGGGTCCAGAAAGGCAGCACCAACCAACGCCCAGCCCATCTCATCTGCCACCCCCACACTTGTCCCCAACACCTACTGCTCGTAATTCCAAAGCCACAGGTGCAGCCATAGAATTACTCGTGGTCACATTCCCAGTGGCAATGCCAGGATTCTGCTACTACTGTGACCACAGGAGCCTAACTAGCTGATAAATCTAAACATGTAGGAAGAAATGATTAATAATGTAATTAATAATAATCCTTATCTTTTTTCCTGAGTAATACAGACCAGTGCCAGCATGCGAACAATCACTTAGGAGTTTTTCAGTATCGGAATAATTCATGAAATTTTATTTCCTGGGGTTCTTCGTTGAGCTAAGTTCCTGGGGGTGGAGCATGCGGCCTTCAGTGTCCCAGAGTCTGCCCAGGAGGGAGACGTCCTGTCTCTGCGTAGAGTGTGCTTGTGTAAAGCAATTCTTCCTCCTGCTAGGCCACCCAAAGGCCTCCTCCTTCAGGCCTGGGCAGGGAGATATGGTGGGTAACCGACTGAAATACGGCTGAGATTTTGCTTGTTACAAGCAGGCATCTTTAGGAGCTGGGCACCAGTTGCTTTTCTCAAAGATACTCGAGGATGCGTGGATGACCCTGAGCCAGGTGCCTGCCTACCTGAGTGAGGTCTGAGCACCCTGTGCTTCCCAGGGGCTGGGTGCTCCATGCTGGACAGGAGGGTGCTCCCCTGCACTGTGCATGCCTTGGTGACAGTCGAATGATAACTCTGACACTTGTTGGGTTGAGGATATTCTAGGCGCTGAGTCAGCACTGACTCATCACAGTCATCCTTCACTCTGCTCACTTATTTGCAATTTGGCAAAATATAGAAAATGTAATGGCTTCTATTTTTAAATGCGCAAGCAGGGATATTCTACCCAGAATCATTAAGTTCCAGTGTCTCTCTATAGCCTTTGGGTACTAGGACGATTCAAAAGTATAAAATGAAGTTTGTAATTAATTTCATAAATGTGTATATATTTGGATTCTGATACACAGAAAAAATAAACATTCCTTTAAAAATAGATATAGCTTTGAATGGACAAATAACAGGTAAATATGTATAATCACATAGTAATTTTATTCTAAATTAATCATGTGAAAAGTTAGCAAAATGCAATACTTCAGGCAAACCATCAGATCACAAAGTTATTTTCACTTCTGAGTCTGTGTGGGATACTGCAGAGCCAAGCAGACGAAACCCATCGAGAATTACCTTCCTGGTTCTCTATTTGTCAGGGTCACAAATCTTTGTTTTCCACCCAGAAGTGACCGATTTTGTATTGAAATTGAATATCTTTCCCCATGGATTCTTCTCCCCTACTCAAAAAAAAAAAAAAAAAAAGACCCATTTTGAATTAATAGAAAAATATTTTTGGAATAAAATTTCTAAATATTTATAAAAATAATGGGACAATCCAAATGAAGCACTTGACATGGTCACCACTGAAAACGATGTTGGCTCAACAGCTGCTCTTTCAACTGGACAACCCTTTCGATAGCCTGGGAAACAGTGTGCAACTGCAGAACCGAGTACCTGCCCGACGGCCGCCAGCACCCGCCCCTTGCATTCAGGAGATGGAGTCATGGATGATGCGAACCATAACGATGATCGGGATCCCTTATCGGCAGGAGGCAATCCCAAGGAGTCCGGAGAACAAGGATTAAATGGAAGCTCCTCTGCAGAGTATCTCCATAAAGTGGTCAGGCTTTCATTACCAGGGAGAGATTTGGTGCCAGGCCTCTTGGGCGCTGGCCGGACCCCAGCATGCACCTGTGCCACCTCTGGGCCTGGCACGTTTACAGGGCCAAGCACAGGAGTGTGGTCGACGTTACCGGATGCCTCCTCATTCTCAGTACCCCTCCTTCTTTCTACAGATTCTGCAAAAGCTGATCCCATGTCAGTATCTAAAGAGCGTTGATGAGAACAGGCAAAAGACGCAGATGATGAACTGAAACGTGGTGTGCAGCTGTGTATGTCACCTTCACACATTTCTTTGTGTGTTCAGGAAACACCTTGGAGCAAGCGAATAAACTTAGCTCTGCATTTCTTCCCCACTCTCTCTGAGATATCTCTCTTCGAAGTGTGTGATGAGGCTCCCAGAGGAGGAATCTTTTCCTCAAAGATGACACCAGGACCTTAGGGCACAGGGACATGTGCACACACCACACCAGTGTGCCACGTAAAGATGGGCCGCTGGGCACCATAATGCAAATGCAAAGGGAAGTCTGGGTATCAGTGTTTCGCTCTGACCCCCACCTGCATCCTGACATTCCAGCAGCCAGAGCTATCCTACCTCCCTTCACGACAGAGATGAGACAGAAAGCAAGGGGCCATCTCCTTCACGTACTTGAGCTTTTTAGTTAAAATCCGTGTTCATGCCCCATGGCGCAGATAGGGAACTTCACTCTCTGTATCAGATCAGCTCCCTTAGAAGCTGCTTCTGTTGCTGGTGGCCAAAGGTCAGTGGGTGGGTAGGAGGGTAACTTTTTAGCCTGGGCTGAATTCAGTCATTACCAGGTTGACCCGGACTCCAGACTCTTCTAGGACGTAAGAGACTTAGCGTGTCTGCCTCTTCCCCATGCTCCTTCCTCTCTCTGCCTCCGCCTGGGCAGCCTCTGCAGCGGACACGTGTGACTTCACACCTCGGCCTCTGTAACCCTAGACTCGGCCCCCCCGGCCCAGGTTGCTGCTCTGTTCAGCTGAGTCTGAGCACACTGGATTCCTGCCTGCAGGAGCCCATCCCAGCACTGGTGAGCCGGGCGGCCAGGGCTCCCAGCTCCCTCCAGGGCACTCGGGGTCCCTGCAGCTCCAGACCTGTCCCTCCTGTCTGCAGGTCCTGGGACATCTCTGGAGGCTGGGGCGGTGGCTGGGCGGGCCCCTAGCTCCAGACCTTTCTTCCCTCCATTGGTGGCAAAGATACTTTGCATCGTGTCCACCTTTCTGGGGTGCCCTCGCTGTCCCGTACCAGCCAGCCTTGGGTCCTTAGTGTTCCATGGGAATCTTTGGAGTTCAAGAAATCCTTTTCTTTTCAAGGACTTGGCTCTTGCAGTTGAAGTTCTGCCTCCCAAGTCCAGTGGGTTCCAGTTTTTATTTCATTGTTTTAAAAGGCTGTTTTGAAAGTCACAGCTGAGCAATGGCTTCTAGACTTTGAAGTTCATCTGCTCTGCCTCCAAAGCTGTGCTGCCTCGTTTTAGGGAGAAATGGGCCATTAGTTAGATACAGATTCACAGGGATTGAAAATACACCGGGCTGCAGAAAGTCACAATACCTTAGGGATATTTTACAGGATGTGATCCCACTGCAGGGGCCTTTGTAAATCTCCAGTAAAGACAACAGACTGGAAAGTCGGGACTCTCAGTTCTAGTTACCAAACATTGAGAAAAAATCCTTCCCTGAAGTTTCAGAGCTTTGGTGGAAGCATCTAGAGCCACGGGCTGGAAGGCTCAGTGCAGAGACGGTCAGTTATTTCCCTATATGGATATACAACCAATATATATCACAAATAATCACTTTAGAGGGATTAGTTGTGGTTTGTAAATTCTTATGCCAAGAACTATTCTAATGGGCAGACAAAAGGCTGTTTCTTGGAAACAATTACAAAGACTAGCAAACTAGTCAATTAATTAATCATTTCATCCATTCATTTAACACCTAGGCATTCAACAGCGATGACAAGGGAATTTCTGAGTAAGGCAGTTTCCCTCCTATGACCAAGAGCTGCAAGTGGAAAAGTCAAAGTGAAATATTACTGAATGCCAACATCAAACATAAAACCTTTAAGATGACTAATTGTTAATTCTGAACCGAAAGATATTTTGAAGTGTGGTCTAAGGGAGCTAATGGATTTCATAGTATAAAGTAATGAGTAAAGCAAGAAACACCCTGGAGAAATGTTTTCAGAGTTCAAGACTTAAACCCTTTAAAATCATTTTTTAAAGATAAAATTTTATTTTATGGAAATCATAAGCCATGTTGCTACAAACCCAGTTCACCCTACTGCATATAAAACGGCATCACCTTGCCTCAAGGTAAGAAAATAAAGTTTACTGCTATTGAATCATACTAAAATATTCATCTGTCAGGACTTTGTCAACCATGGTTTTGATGGCATTTAAATTGAATTTAATATAAATTTAAAGGCATCTCCATTTGATGTAATGAATAATGTGAGGTCACCATCAACTTCAATTTTAATACCTTAAATATAGTCAGTTCTAGCGCCTTAACGCATTTATGGTAGGGAGTAACTTGTTATAATATATATTTTTAACACTTTGTTATTTTAAATCTGCAAATAACACTGAAGGCAGAGGTAGGATCTCAACTTTAATATCATGCTCTTGAATAGGGTCCGTAAGCAATTGCCAAGCAATTCCGCCGCCTTCAGTGCCTGTGGAGGAGAGGAGGGCCCCTGGCTGAGTTGCCACCTCTGAGAAAAACATATTTTAAATATGCAAATGGCACTGCCTTCCACGCACAGGCCTTCTCTAAATATTTTATACGTGCACAATGGGAGAGAATTGTGCTTCTCCCTTTTTTGCATAATATTTTCCCCCTTTGTTTTGCTGTTCAAAAACAAGGCTGATAAAATACACTTTTCAGAAGCAGAAGTGTAAATTGTTTCTTGGGGGACTGGCCCCCTCATAGTCTAAAGTGTTCATTGCAGAGATTGTTTTTGGCATTTGGTGTCTTTACCTGTGTGTGTTTACTGCTTCTAAAGAGAACTCCATTCATCAACACGACCTTGAGATCTGAGTGAGTTACTTAAATAATTAAAAATTGCCTTTAGAAACATTTAGGAGGATATAAAAGTGACACACACACACAAGATCAATCATCTTTCTATGGACCCACAACAACTGCTTAGACATAAGAAAAGAGAAAATCTCCCATTAAAATAGCAATTAAGAACATGCAATTCTTATAAATAAAGTTGATAAGCAATAGAAAAATCTATGTGGAGAACCTTTCAAATACTTTTAAAAGACTACAAGGAAGACTTGAGCCAATGGGAAGGTATTCCTTGATCTTGGACAGAGAGACTCAGTTCTATCTGAGTTAACATGTGAATTGAACAGCAATCCAATACACACGCCAGTAAGAATTTGTCACAGCCGTGCAGTTGATCTTAAAGTTTGTAGGGACAAATAATTATGCAAAAATATCTAGAAAATCTCTATAAAAGATGAGCAAGGAAGAAGGGGAGCACCAAGCCTACCAGATATGAAAGTATATCATAAAGTCTCTCTCACTAAATGGTTCAAGGGCTGGACAAATGGGCCAGGGGGACAGAGGAGAAAGAAACAGATCCAGGAAACGAGGGACTTTAGTTTATGATAAAGTTGGCATCTCATATCATTAAGGCAAAAATAAGTAACATCAAGGGAACTAAATAGGTATTTGGAAAATGACAAAATTGGACCCATATCTCACTCCAGACAAGCAGAATAAAGTCCAAATGGGCCAGAGTTCTATAAGAAATTAAAATGAGACCACAAGCATATTAGAAGAACACATGGGCAATTTTTTTTAACCTGAATGGTAAAACCTTCCAACTAGGACTCAAATAAAGATGCAATTAAATAAAGAAAATTTAATAAAATTAACAATATATGTTCATGCCCCCCACCCTCCTGAATACCATGATCAAAAGCAATGGCAAACTGAGGAAGTACTCACAGCTCTTACCCTAGTATAAGGGCTAAAAACCCTAATTTATAAGATGTTTTACACAATCAAGGAAAAGCAGAATGGAACACGCAATGCAAAAATGTGCAAGCAACAAGAAAGGACACTTTATTGAAAAAAACATGCAACTTTCTTTTAAAAACACAGGTAGATATTTGTATTAAGAGAAATATCACCCTGTGGAGGGGATTGGACGCTCTGTAGCAAAACTACACAGGCAGCTACCCTTGACCTCTGAACACTTCTAGTACCGCAGGTGCCAGGCACCTCTTGCTATGTCAAGAAATTGAAGACCACCAACTGTAGTGAGTTGGATGGTGGTCTCCAAACGGTTGTCTACATCCTCACCCCAGAACCCGTGAATGGGACCTGATGTGGAAGAGAGAATTTGCAGATGTAATTAAGTTAAGGATCTTATGATGAGGAGTTTATCCTGGATTACCTGGGTGAGCCCTAAATCCAATGACAGGCATCCTTCTGAGAGTGAGGCAGAGGGAGATTAGACAGAAAGGGGAGAAGATGGGCCCAGGGATGAGGCCCCGTGAAGCTGGAGACAGAGGTTGGAATGGTGAGGCCACAAGTCCAGGAACACCTGGGGCCACCAAAAACTGAAAGAGGCAGGAAAGACCCTCCTCTGGAGCCTTTGGAGGGAGCACGGCCCTGCCCACACCTCAGTGTCAGGTCTCTGGTCTCCAAAGCTGCGAGGGGATACATTTGTGTCGTTTTTAGCCAACCAGCTTGTGGTGCTTTGTCACAATAGTCGTGGGAAGCTAACACTGCCCGTCCTGGAGAGGGTGACTATAAACTGGTGCAGTCAGGCACAGCTGGGCATGTCATGGGCACAGACCTTCCTGATGGGACATGGGGGTCCAGGAAATCTGTGGGGGTGTGTACATGGCATTTGCAGTCGGTGACCTTTTGTGTCAGAGAAAGTGATTAGAATGTAAACATCCTTTTCAATTTGGCAAAATGAACCACAGAAAGGCATCACGGGCTCCGATGATGAAACAGTCCCTTTGGAGATGAGTGGGGATGGGCTAGGGGATGGGCCGGGAGAGAGAACTCTGTGCAGAGAGAGGGGATTTGCAACAAGAAAAGGTTTCACATGGTCAATAATATAATCACATTTAAAAAAATATAAAAGGCAACCCTAAAACTGAACACAAACAGGGACAGATGTTTATTTTCAACCCGTGGTTGGGAATCGTGGGCCAACTTCATTTATATGTGGATTCTCAACTGCCAGAGTGGTCAGTGCCCTTAACCCCTGCGTTATTCAGGGTCAATTGTATATCAAACTGATGTAAGTACAGAAGAAAAATAACCAGTTGGAGTCCTTTTAATCATTGCACTCTGTATGCCCTTAGCGTGATAGTATCTTAGGGCTAGCATAATATGTTGTCAAGAAATATTTTATGGTGGTTTAACACATGAATTGATTATCACATAGAAAAAAGACCAAAAGACACATGGTAAAATATTAAAACTATTTTTGCTCTGGTAATGAGTGTGTTCATCTGTATAACTTTTGGTATTGGCTGACTTCAATAGGGGACACACTTTCTGTTTAATGTGCAGGATAAATGAAGCTAGTTGTTTTAGTCTTTGTAAATAAAGGATGATGTAAGTGGATTGAGAGAGCAAAGAATAGAATCTAGTCTAATAGCTATAAATATCCTTGGAGAAAAAGCTAGAACAAATAAAAGAGAAGCATAATCAGACATAAAATTGAAGAAAATTGTTTTTTCTTGGGAAAAAACCAATAAATTTTAAGTGCTTGGAATTTTTTAGGCAGAAATAATGCATGCAGTTTTATTGTTTTTAATTGTGGAGATGCAATGAAAATTACTGTTCTATAAAAGAAACAGATATTAAGCCACCTCCAAGGTCACGGCAAGACCAGCTGCATAGACACTGGGGAAAATATGTTCTAATTCCAACATCTTATACCCAGACAGTGCAGGAAGTCAATGGAAAACTGCTGTCATGGAGAGTGCATGTATTCCTCATTCCCCCTTCCCAGATTTTTCAGGTGGCCCCTTGTGCCTCCCCTGTATGGCCGCGAGCCTCAGAGGGCTGGCTGCTCGGCCAGTGGGCAGGAGGCCTGACTGCTGTATGACTGACTCCTCCCCTACCTGACCCCGGGGAAGAATGAAAGTTTACCCGATTCAGGCAGTGAGACTTCAGGAGAGGTTTGTGGAGGCTGCTGGGAAAACCCTGTGATTGTGACACACAGCCATTTTCTGTCCAGAGGGCAGTATTAGGGAGGAAGCTTGCAGCCCTGTGGGGCACTGGCAGCCCCATTGTGACCATGAGGGCTTCTAGCCTGGAACAACATTGATGTTCCATGTCCCAGCTCAAGAGGCAGATCGCACCTCAGAGCACAGCTAGTCGTTCCCTGCTGTTCCAGCCTGTTGGAGTAGGGCCTGCTGTTATTGTAGCCAAAAACTGTCCGTTGACCAGACATGCCACCTGGATCACATGGCTCACACAGCATGCTAATTTTTTTGAGAAACAAAACTCTTTAACATGAGGATGCCTGAGAAGAGTAGGTATTGAAGCAAACCGGAATGGGGTGGACAATGCTGCCGGAGAGGTGGAGGCCAGCAGGAACGAGACGGAGAACCTGGCTCTGCACAGGAGGGTGGTGTGTGTCTCAGCTCTCAATGCAGTTGAGAAAACTAGGATGTTGGGAGATGGTCAAAATAGACTAAAAGTTTTTCTCTTCAAGGTCTTAACTCAGAAGAAGCAGTGAACTTCATCTTGTCCTTCCTCGAGGAGGAGTAGACCCACAGCCAGGAAGGGAAGCCCACCGTCCATGCCTGCCACAGTCCGGACAGCTAGCAGTGCTGCAGGGCTTGGGGACAACGTCACCGTGATGGTGGCGCAGATAGGACAACGAGGGCACTGCCGGGCAGGAGCATGGCATGGAATGACTTCAAAGGTCCATTTGTGCGTGTGCACATCATGTGTACTTCTGTGCTCATGTTGGACTCTCCTATGGTTGTAAATAAGGTTCCTTTTTTCTAAAAATAAAATTTTTTCTCTTGTGAAGAGATAAAATTATTTTAATTTTTTTTTACTTTAACAATAAAAATATGAACTAAGAAATTCCTAAACGTAAAGTAATCGTGAAGAATTAAAGGCAGGATAAATATATCCTGCAGATTCCTGGAAAAGACAAAGTATACTAAAAATAATTCAGATAGCAAAAGACAGCAAACATCAAAGACATTTTTTTAAGTAAAAAATAATTGGCCAAGGGCCACACATATAATTTTTAAATAAGAGTTAAGTAAAAGGAACAGGACATGAAATCATGCAAACCATCAACTTTATTTTATTGAAAATGTACATATATAAAAAAGCAACTGATAGGAAATATCTAAGCCAGCGATTTTCAACTGGTGTGCCGCAAGAATTTTTAAAACATGCAACACCTGACTATTTAAATTTTTTTTTCCTTTATTGATTTTTTTAGAGAGAGAGGGAGAGAGAGATAGAAACATTGATGAGAGAGAACATAGATTGGCCGCCTCCTGCATGCCCCCCACTGGGGATTTGGCCCACAACCTGGGCATGTGCCCTGACCAGGAATCGAACTGGCAACCTCTTGGTGCATGGGTCAACACTCAACCACTGAGCCACATCGGCTGGGTGCAATACCTGACTATTTAGTCAGGGGCACTGACCTCTTTTCCCAGATAAAAAAATGACAACAGCCAACACAACAATAGCCATCTGATGTGAATAAATCAAAATTATACCTATTTTTTTTTTGTCAGATCAGCAAAAAATATAATGTATTTTTTGGTGTTCTGCAGAATTTTAGTAGTTTCTGTGCTCCATGAGATGAAAATTAAGGGCCAGTCAAATCACTCAAGTGATTTTATTTTATATTTTGATTTATTTGCAATGAATGAGTTCATTTATAACCATGAACTTAGCCAAACTTAAATATATATTGATATATATTTACTTATCATTTATTTATTTATACATATTTATATATACACTTATGAAAACTTTGAAAAGATATATTTGGTTTTACTTGGTCATATATTTTGCTTTCATTATTTTACGAATGATAGAGTCTGCTGGTGACCTAGCTTCTTGGCCAAGGCGTCCACATGTTGTAATATCCCCACGCGTGCACTGCAGTGCCCCAGGAGCATCTGCTGAGATGACACTAACAGTGACCCCCAGATTCCTCCTCCTCTGCTTGGACCAGTGGGTCCCCCAGTAAAGAAAGCTTCGTGTGACCAATGACAAAAGTCTTAGAGGCGCTGGTCTTCTGTTGTGATTCCCAGCTGGTCTCCATCTGAGAGGGAGGAAGGGGGCGGGTCCTGTGCTCACACAGTCACTCATCAAACAGTCAGTGAGCACCCTGGAGAAGATGCTGAGTTTCCAGTGTGGATGCTGGGGCGCTCTGTCCCGCAGGGTTTCTTCACTCCAGGCTTCCAAACAGTGCAAGCCGGTCATCAGTAGTCAACACACACACTGGCCCTCTTTGTCACCCGAAAGAGTTGGTTTCCTAAGAAAAAAATATGGCAAATCCCTCTATGCCAGGTGGAGGAGGTCAGTGTTCGTGACCGAAAGTGAGAAATCTGGGCGAAGGCATCAGCAGAGCCAGAAGTGCAGTCAGGCCTTCCACATGCCGGGGACAGCTGCAGGCAGGACAGAGGAACAGCGCTCAGGTTTCCTGCCACGTGCCCCCGCCACTTGCTGATCACTTCAAGAGGGAAAATGTCACACCAGTGGTTACTTAGAGAATGTGAGAATGTGGACTGGTTTCCAAAATAAGCTGTTGGTAATTCTCGCTGTATTTAATGTCCAGCTGTTTTTTCCTGTGGTTTTTTTTGTTTCCCTTTCAACATCTGTAGGAACTCATTAAGCTGGGGGATGATACGAAGGTTGAGAGAGTGTCTCCTAATTAAAAAAAGAAAGCTAATCGGGAATGTGTCCAGAGAGAAGGGGAACCAGTGATTGCTTTTCTTAATACATAGGGCGATCAGATGGAAGGAAAGGTGTGTTACTAACTGGTGCAAATCCACATAAACTCGCTAATCAAAGTGTGTAGATGTCATAAAAGGGCTGCGTGTCCTGAATCTGCTCTAATCCAAGCTTCTTTCTTATTATTAAGAAGGTTATGTTTTGGTAATCTTGACTACTGCCAGAATAGCATCTCTCAAGTCTTCTCTTAATCATCATTATTCTAATTTTTTAAATGTCACAAAATGGGCATTTTCTCAGATCCGCATCCGCACTCTGCTCTGACCCCCTCCCACTGCTCCGCTCCCCTCAGGGGCCTCCCCCGAATTCCCCAGAGAAAGACCCCACATCGGCCTCACTCTCCATCTACACTGCCAGCAGTGACCCTTTGTTTTCTTTCCAGGAGGCATTGCAATAACAGTTCCCGCAATGCCCTCACACATGCTTTACAATCTCTTATGCTGGGCTGCGCCAAAGCAGCTTGAGCAAAGGGTTTGGGGGTGGGGAGTTTGTCTGGGGTGTGATCCAGGCGGCCTGATTGGGTAGGGAAAATGGTTCTCCTGGGGACATGCCTCAGTGGGGCCCACAGCAGGTGAACAAGCTGGGGTATTTATCCACGGGTCCCCACCCCCCTGGTGGGAGGCACCCAGTGAGCAGAAAGAAAAGAGCTGAAGCCCTTGGCAAAAATGAAGCCCCCTGGGCAGGAGCCTCCAAGGTGGGCTGAGGGTGCAGAGTGTAGCAGCGTTTGCTCCAGCAGGGTCATGAGCACAGCCTTTGCTGAGGGACCCCTGTCCCCAGGTTCCCAGTTAGAACTCGTCCCTCTGTGCCAGCTTCCTTCACATGCTGGTGTCCTACCTTCCAGCAGGGCTGGCTGTCCTCAGCCTTCTCCTGGCCCTGCTGTCCCCAGACTCCCATCTAGTTTCCCTCCTCCCCTGCCAGGTCCTGGAAGGAGCAGTCTGCATTGGCGTCCACAACTACATTCTCCCACGATGCCCAAGTCCCCTCAGGTCAGTCCTGCCAACTCGCCCTGTTGAACCGCTGTGCCGTGCAGTCCAAGGCTGCTTCTCCATCCATAACACCCGCAGGTGCCCCGCCGCTTGCAGTGTGCCCTGCGGTCCGCAGGGTGTTTCACCACGCACAGGGTGCCCCAGTGCCCCATGCCCGAAGGCAGTGCCAGGAGCCTTCTCCTCTTCACACCCCTGCTGGTTCCCTTTGCCCTGCACCTTCCACCTCCTCTGCCAGGCTTCTGCCGCCTTCTCCCCCCACGCCGGTGCCTGTGTGTCATGTCATCGAAAGCTTTGCTTTCAAATGGCCAAATGTGCACGTTGGACCCATGCTGCCTGAGAGAATGGGGTTTGGGACATGTTGTCTGGTCCTCTGGCTATGGGTGAGACATCTCCTCCTGGTGAAGACTGTGTGTTGCTCCCACCATGCTGGCCAAGGGCTGGCTGGGGACATCTGTGGCTTGGGGACCATTTGGTGTACCTTGAGACAATGCTCAACGCAGTGGAGAGTGCGCTGGAGAACTTGTTCAGGGACTTCATCCATGGCCATGGGGACACCCTGGGCTGGACACAGGGACAAGCCAGGGAAGCAGGGCCCAGTCGTTTGTTTTAAAAAAAATAGGTGTGGCTCAGTGGGCTGGGTGTCATCCCGTGCACCACAAGGAGTTCCCCAGTTCGATTCCCGGTCACAGCACATGCCTGGGTTGCGGGTTCGATCCCTGGTGGTGGTGTGCTGGAGGCAGCTGATCGATGTTCCCTTCTCACATCGATGTTTCTCTCCCTCTCCCTTCCTCTCTGTCTAGGAAAATCAATAAAATGTTTTGAAAAAATGACACATTTTGCTTCTGTGTCATCAAAATTTAAGCTTTAAAAAATAAGTTTTACATGTTGTCACACTGCATGGCTCCATCTACAAAGTGCCCAGCCTGCACCCCCCCCCACCTGCTGCCTCAGGCGACACCAGAACTTCCCTGGGGAAGGAAGAAGCAGGTGTCCCCAGGACCTCTGAGCATCCTTGAACCCACCAGTGATGGACACTCAGGGCCCAGATTGTTCCGACAAAACACGCACCCTCCCGTTAACCCTGTCTAATAGGAACATTGTCTTGTTGTTGCGCGATTGTCTGCTCCCAAGGCCCCCAACGGGGTGGTGTAGAATCATCGCCAGGGCGAGGGAAGCCTCCAGAAGCCATCCTTGTATGGTACCAGTGGGTTGAGACCTTCTTAACACATTTCACTTGTGATCTTTTAAAGCTGTCAGACCAAAATGATTTTCAGTCACTTTGCTCTGGAATGGATTTAAAATCATGTCCCAAAGGTGGTAGATTAATAGATTAAAAAGGCAAAGTATTAATCTAGCCCATCGTCCTGTCTCCTTCCCCGTAAGATACAGTATCACTGTCATGCGGCTGTGGCAGGTCTTCAATGCGGCATCAATGGCCCGGAGCTGGCTCCCAGCAGCACGGCCCCTGACGTGGGGACCCAACTGCTCCTGGCGTGGCTGGACGTGGGGGAGGGGGAGGCACGTCCCCGTCTGCAGAGTGATTTGTTCCTGGGGACACAGGGAAGTGCTGTTCACTTGTCCACTCTCAGAGAGGAGTGACCCTCTGTGTACTCGTATTTGCTATTTTCTTGAGAGAATTCAGTATTTTTCTCTACTGTTTTCTGTTATTTCCCCAGGAAGGACGAGGGTGATGTTAAAGCCGTCATTCCCCTCCCCGTTCTGCTGAAAGGATACGTGGGTAGAAATGAGAATTTACATCAACGGCCGCTGGAAACCCCACCGGCTGATGGGGGTCTGGACTGGTTTTCTGAACTGCTGCTGAGGCCAGGGAGGACGAGGCACCCGTTCCTCCTCTTACATTTTGTAGCTTCCTGGTCAATTTGTGAGGAAAGAGCAGCTCTAGTTCCTCCCTCAGACAAGACAAACTCTTTCCATCTGAGTAGAACTCCAGTGTCCCCGAGTCAGTCGGTGTCAGGATGAAGGAACTGCCCCGTGCCCCCGCTGCGCCCCTCCAGGCGCTGCCTACTCGTGTCCACGGTCCAGGGCAGGGCCGAGCGCGTCTCCACTGGGGGACCGGGAGTCCAGGACGGAACCCCGCCCCTTCCTCTCTCCCCCCTGGACAGCGGTTTGTACAGGCACACAGTAGGTGATCAGTGCGTGCCCCTGGCAGAGAGGCATGTGTGGGAGAATCTGCGGGACCTGGAGTCTGCACTCACACCCCAGAGCCATCTCATACACCGCAGAGAAACGTTCTGTGACTCGCTCACGTGCATGGATTGTGCTGGAATATTCTCGCCTGTGCTTTACAGAAATCTTACAAGACTTTGTACTGTAGACACTGCCTGGAGATCCGACTTCCCTGAGGAGGGGGGACTGCAGAGAGCCAGGCCCTCGCAGCAAACACTTCCTTTTACTTGGAACTAGTGCCGGCCAAGCAAAGCGCACATGAAATTTTGAATGCTGCCGGTACGGGCTCAGCTCAAAGGTGTGTTTTTCCTTCTGAAATGTCAGAAACAAAAAAATTCTTCCAGAAGCCCCTCAGCGATCTCGCCCCCTAAATCACAAGGATGTCTGAAGTTTAGTGTCACCGGGACCATATTTTCTATGGTGTTCTTTCAGAGTATGTTCCTGGAAAAGTACTTTGGGGCCAGAATCTGAAAGTCTTAGAAATTATTATTATTTTCGTTTCACCATGAGGCAATGGGGCAGAACGGCACTGGGGGCCGTGCCAAGTGTGGTCTCCGCAGCGGCTCCGGCGTGTCTTGTCTGGAAAGGCCGCAGCGGCAAGGGCCTGGGGTGGCCCGGCCTTCACCTGCTCTGGGGCCTCCTCCATTCCAAAGCAGGCTCTGGGGAGCCTGGGAGACAATGCCACTCCACCTTCTCAGGCGCCCTGTGTGTGTCGCTCATAAACTCCCAGCACCGTTCTTGGTGGGATGGACAAAACACAGAGTTAGGAGGGTGTCCAGCAGTGCGCAGTGCTGCTCTTTGGCCGTGAGGCCAGCCTGGCTCCTTGAGACTCTGGGACATGAGGAGACCAAGGAGGGTGCTGGGCAAAGGAGCTG
The DNA here is from genome assembly GCA_030848825.1 of Tadarida brasiliensis. NCBI lineage: Eukaryota > Metazoa > Chordata > Mammalia > Chiroptera > Molossidae > Tadarida > Tadarida brasiliensis. Next base: position 35,629,706 of record CM061258.1, read on the forward strand.
GACGCTCCTCCAAGGAGCCAGGCTTCCCGGGCCAGCTGCCGGGTACTCAGAGCCACCTCCCCGGTGACAGAAAAAGAGGGTGCAGACTGTCATTTCTCAGGACCCTGCTTGGAGGAGAAGGCCCTCGGCAAATGTTAGAGGATATGGTTGTGGTCACTTGGAAAGGTGGGCGGACAGCTAAGAGGTATAAACATGGGTGGACTGTGTACATGTGTGTAATCGTATGGTAGACACACACTGCTTATGCATGTTGCTAGTACAGGAAAGACACTCATTTTCCATGTTTAATGCCCGTGAGATCAGAATGTATGCAAAACCTGCTTTTCTTCCTCTCAAGAGTATGTTGTTCAGATCTGGTCATCTTCTAGTGAGAGCTGGGGCATTTTCCATGGACTTGTGCATGAATTTCATCACTGGACGTACCTCAGTGTCAGTTCTCCTGACACAGGTGAGCTCCAGGGGCGGTGCCTCACCTGTCTCCTCACTGCTTCTGCTCAGCTCCAAGGCAGGAGCTGGGGGCCACCGAAGCCCCTCCAAGTGCACGGATGAATGCCTGAGTGACTGAATGAAGGGGTAAGTAAGTGGGGAGCTGTGTTGCCCAGAGTCACACAGACTCCATGCATCCTTCCTCTCCAGGAGCTTGTGGGCTAATGAGGAAATGTGCTGCCCCAGGGGCCGAGCACATCTGGGTGCAGTGCTATGGACAGCAGAAAGGATTGCTTGGGTCTGCCAGGCATGGGAGGCAGGAAGCCTTCCCGGAGGAAGGGGGAGTGGGGAAGGAACCCTGTTTCTTGCCCCAAATGAGTGTTGCAGAGGCTTTGTGAGGAGCTGCAGTCTGTCCTGTGTAGGCAGTGCCCCTACCAGGTGCTTCTCCGCACAGAGAGGGCAGGATGGGTTCCTGAAGAAAAGTCACGAGGAGGACAGCCTCTTGGCGTCCGGGGCAGGGCTGGCCTGGGGCTGCAGGTTTAATTACAATGGGAGGAGAGACTTCCCTCCATTGCTGTCCGAGGCACAGCTCCCAGCTCCTGCTGATGGAAAACCATCAAAGCTGGGAGTGTACGCAGGGTGGGTGAGGATGGAGAGGAGGGGGGCGGGAGAGATAAGGAGCGCTGAATGTGAGATCTGGAAATGGGTCCAATTTAGAACTGAATGAGTCCTTGTGGGTTTCCACTCCGCCCACTCTCTGGGCTGCTGGGCTCTCGTTGGGTCGGCTTCCTCCTCTGTAGGGCCAGATACATCAAGTCATTGCTCAGTTATGTTTTATTGTAGCTAAAATGTAGGTGTGACGAGGCCTGTGTGTCCCCACCCATGCTGATTTTGTACCTGGATGTGTGGGGCTGAGGGGCACACGCGGCTGGGAGATGGGGGCAGAAAGAATAGCCGCAGTCTGGGAAGGAGCGACCTGAGTCAGGCCAGGCTGGGCAGAGGATGGGAGGAGACCCGGGATGCCTGCCCAGGTGGCTCTCTGCGATGTTGTGGGGCAGTCCTTGGCTCTGTGTGGAGTGCTGGCCAGGTGCCAGTGTGGGTTTCCCTGTCGGGGTGCACATGCTTCTGACCCCACGACCTGAAGTGCACAGGAACAAGCTCTCGGTGAGCGCGCTGCGTGCTGCGTGGTCTCTGTGTGTGGCCGCAGCTCAGGACCCGAGCCAGCTGGGCCCCTGTTCACTGTCCTGTCCTGCTGCTTCCCAGTCAGTCCCCTGCCTGCCTCCCGGTGGGCTGTCCCCTGTCAGGACACGAATAGAACCCACAGAACGCACGGGTCAGTGAGGAGGAGGCTCAAGCTGTGGCAATTCTGACAACAAATTCCTGTCCCAAGTTGAAGGAGAAGTTCCCGTGAGGTGGAAAATCCCCACTGCCCTGGTAGAGCCCACCTCAGACACGGGATGGGCGGCAGGTGTGGGTGGGCAGAGGGCATGCACCGCCAGCTGTCTTAGCTCAGAGGTAGATACCTCCCAAGAATGGCCTACCCCTATGCAGGGGACTCTGAAACTGACCACCTGCCTTTCAGTGCGGGGTCAGTCTCCTCGGAGGCCTCCATGTCCCACCCACACCCCACCCGGCCTCTGCTCTATTTCCGTAAGAACTCCCTCCTGAGTGTTCCCCGACTCCCTCAGTGGGGGTGAGAAAGATGGGGTCAGCTCAAACCCGGGACAGCTTGGAGCCACAGCCTGGAGGGGGGACAGTGAGGAGCTCCCACCTTTGTCTCCACTCCCTGCTTTCTCAGTGATTCCATCCTGGTGGCTCAGGTGGCCTCTGCCGTGTACCCCAGAAAGGGACAAGAACCCAGCCACTTCACCCACAATAGACTCACCACTCAGAGCGCCTGGGCTGTGTTCCCCTTTCTCCCAGCAGCCCTGAGCGGATGGAGGCAGGGCTCAGAGCACCTGAGCTGTGTTCCCCTTTCTCCCAGCAGCCCTGAGCGGATGGAGGCAGGGCTCAGAGCGCCTGGGCTGTGTTCCCCTTTCTCCCAACAGTCCTCAGCGGATGGAGGGACTGCTCAGAGCACCTCGGCTGTGTTCCCCTTTCTCCCAGCAGTCCTGAGCGGATGGAGGGACTGCTCAGAGCACCTCGGCTGTGTTCCCCTTTCTCCCAGCAGTCCTGAGCGGATGGAGGCAGGGCTCAGAGCACCTCGGCTGTGTTCCCCTTTCTCCCAGCAGCCCTCAGCGGATGGAGGGACTGCTCAGAGCACCTGGGCTGTGTTCCCCTTTCTCCCAGCAGCCCTCAGCAGATGGAGGCAGCGCCCATTATCACCACGATCTCGCCCTCGGCCTCCATCACCTTCTCCTGTCTTCTCCTTTTCTGTGTCTTACAAGGACACCCACCACCCGATTCGGGGCCCACTCTAACCCAGGAAGATCTCATATGGAGTTTCTTACCTTACTTACATCCCCAAAGTTCCTTATTTTGAACAAGGTTACTGCCTTCTCACACTCACATGTTGAAACCCTAATGGCCAAGGTGATGGCGTACGGAGGTGGGCCTCTGGGAGTGATTAGGGCATGAGGGTGGAGCCTCCAGGAGGGATTAGTGTCCCTTATGGAAGAGAGCCCAGGGAGCCCCCTCCCCCCTTCCGCCACGTGGGGACACAGCAGGGAGGAAGCCATCTGTACCGGAGGAGGGCCTCTGTCCGAACCCAGCCACTCTGGCACCGTCTTGGGTGTCCAGCCTCCAGAACTGTGAGCCATGAATTTCTGCTGTTCATAAGCCCCTCAGTTGGTGGCAATTTGTTATGACAGTTGAAACAGACTAGTCACCTTTTGAGGTTCCAGGTGAACACACCTTTTGGAGGGATACCGAGCACCCCTACCGTGAGGTTGCCCTACATGGTGACTTACTGAGGTGTCAGAAGACGGTGTCCTCTGCAGCCCTTGTTTTTCTTCTTGTGTGTTTATCTTGGCGGTTTGTTAACTATTTTATAATAAACCAATCAACATAGTTTCTAAGGTGAGAGCAGAAATTCAAGTCACCTATTCAAACCCTGTGTCAAAGGGATACTATAAAACAATATTTCTTATGAACCTATTTTGAAAAAATTTCTCCTTTGGGCTTTCTTTTGGCATTGTGTCTTGGAAATTTGAGACCATCTGAAAACCCCTGAGATAACGGGGGATTTTCAGATGGGGAGCCACCGCCCCGAACCTCGCAGTCCCACCAGAATAAAGCTCTCTTGCGTGCGGAAACTTGCCCGGCTTCATTCCAGATATCTCAAGAGGGCTGGGGTTTGACCTCGGTCTCTTCGATGTTTTGGTTTCCTCTCATTTAAAGTGGGAATTAATAAAAATGGAATCTCTCTGTTCAGCATAATGATGTCAGGGGCCTTGGAGGAATGTTGCGTTAGAGTCTGAAGATTAGAATTCCCCAGGAGACATCGACACAGAGGCCATGTGACACCAGGCCGAGCTGCAGAGTGCCAGCCGCGGGCGGTCAGTGTCAGGTGGCTACACCTGAGCCCCCAGGAGCAGAGGAGAAGCTGCTCTCGCTGGTCCCAGGACGACCCGGCCAAACCTTTGGCCCTGCTCCAGGGCAGCCTTGCACCCCGCACCCCTTGTTTGTTGCATAACGAGTTCCATTATTAAACAGCGAGCCGTTGGAAGACGATTAGTTCTCTTGTGAATACTTTTAAGGAAAAACATAGATTTGCCAAGAACAGCCAGGACTCTGGGTGCCTTTTCTTTGAAGACTTTGGAAAATTAGATTGCATGCCTCGCTCCGTAATTTATACTCCAGAAGATAAGGCTGAGCTGGGGAAATGTAATTTTGACTAATTTATTGGCAATAGTTTGACTCTTCTCCCTGTGACACATCTGCAGATAATTTGCCCCCGCAATCTGTTTTGGGGTTTCCCGGTTATCAAAGCCCCCGCACATCTGCCAGCCTCATGAGCGCAGCGCACTGCCTGCCCCCGCCCCCTGGCCCGGCACCTCGGTGTCCTCCCCCTGATGTGGTGGGGACATTTCACACACGGCAGGGGAGCTGAAAGCACTCTCCTTCTTATCTTTCTGTGGTTTGTCATTGTGATGGGATCACTGATGAGAAACGGGAGGTAACAGTTTGGAGTTAATGTCAGGAAGTTCTTCAGAGAGCAGCAGTGGTGACGTCACTGGTTCAGCTGATTTAGCCAAACTCACAGTCCAAAGAGTGGCGTCGTCCGAGGCTGCACCTGGAGCTCCCGTCGTCCCAGGTTCTGGGTATACCTACACATTCCATACTGTGAAGGACATCGCCCTCCGCACCTCACCTGCCTGATCCTCAGAACTTCCTGTGATGTCGTCCAGGCAGGGGCAGCCACCGTTCACTTCTCAGTAACAACTGGCCAGCAGGTTCAGAGGGATAGTTCTAGAAGCCGGAGAGTCTGCGATTGCAGTTACCGCGCCTGCCCAAAGCCAGGGAGACATTTGAATGATGAATAACAAGGGATCCAAAAACAAGGCTTGGCTTGGTTTTCAGTATTCGTGCAAGAAACAAAGAAAGAATGAGAGATTTAAAAAAAGCAGCTCTCTTGCCCTGGCTAGTTTGGCTCAGCAGTGAGAGCATCGGCCTGTGGACCAGAGTCACGGGTTCAATTCCAGGCAAGGGAATTGGTATCTCGGATTTGGTATATCCCTGGCCCTGGTCAGGGTTGTGCAGGAGGCAACCAGGTGACGTGTCTCTCTCATGTTGAAGTTTATCTCTCTCTCTGTCTCTCCCACTCCCTCCCACTCTATCTGAAGATAAACAGAAAAATATCCTTGGGTGAGGATTAAAAAAAAAAAAAAGCAGCTGTCACCACAAGAAAAGCAAATAAAAAAATAAATAAAACATGGGAGAAACCCCTTCAGTAGTTACCCACTTGAGAGCAGAAGTTCAGGCCACATCTCTGGTCCAGGCTGCTTATGGCAGCTGCCCCAGGCCTGGTGTCCAGGGTTCCCAGAAGGTGGACATCAGCAGCTTCTCTGGGTGGGCAGACAGGTGAGGACATCTCCACAAGACCAGGGTCCCTTAGACCTTTGTGGTTCCATAAGGGACCTCATCCCACCGGAGCACCCAGAAACTGGCCAGCTAAGGCCATGATGAGCCCCTGGGGGATGAGGTCAAGGGCTCAGTGTCAAATGTCCATGTGTGCCCCATATCACAGCTCAGTCTGTCCCCGAGGAAAGGACGAGGCAGAAGCAGGGGGCCTGGGACACGGGGCAATGCCACTGGGTGGTGCCCCCAGGCACCAGGGATGTGAGGCTAATGTCCCCATGCGGCTCTAGGCTGCTTCTGCCTTCCCAGACAGGGGGCTGTGACCCTCTCAGCAGTTAAGTCTTGAGTGATGGTGTCGCCCTCTTTGTGTGGACTCGGCCTCCTGGGTCCACAAGGAAACGTGTTTGTTACTCTTAGGTTTCCTCCCCCTCAGGATTCTGCTCGGTGGGCAAACAACCAGGGCATGGGCACAACACGTGGCACTGTGTTTGCTGGGGATTGATGTCCCCACAGTCCCCGCTTCTCTGGGACCATGACTCCGTGGCATGGCCCCACTATCGTGTGAGTCCTCCAGTGACACAGCCGAGAGTTTCAGTGAAAGAATGACAGGTCCAGCTATTTAGGAGAGTGCTTCTGTTCCACTCGTGCAAGCCAGCCCCTGGACTCCATAAAGTGACCTGGAAACAGGAAGACAAAGGGACAAAAACAAACCAAGGCTTCTCCAGTTCATGCAAAGGTTCGGCGAGGAGAACGAGAAGTCTGCCCACCACACTTGCAAGGAGAGGTTGCTTCTCAAGCTCCTTTTGTGTGGCTCAAGAGCTTCCAAAGAATCTTAAGAAAGAAGGAAAACTGGGAAGGAGAGAGGGAGGGATGAAGAAAGAGAGAGGAAAAGAGGAGAAAAGGTCCCAGAGAGGCTGACGGCCAGTTGGGTCTGAGGCTCAGGGACTTGCTAAAGAGTGCCCCACTGCTGAATCCTCATTTGGCACCAGCAGTGAATGAGCTGCTGCTTGGATGATGAAAGCCTTAGAGGGTAAGTCTACTTACAGGGAGGGACGGCCTTCTCTGTTCCAGTATTGAGCTAAGGTGCTGGAGAGGCGGGGGGAAGGGCTGTGTTGCCGACTCAGCGTGAGTCATCGTGGGCAGCAGGCAGTCCTGAGGGGAGGGCATCTGAGCTTTCACACACTCAGTCACGGTATGCAGTTCTGGCTGAGCTGGCCATGACACAGACTTTTGCCAGCTCTGAATGAGCTTGATCCTGAGCAGGAGATGTTGCAAAACCCAGCCCCCTTCCCTCCCTGTGGGGCCACCACCTCTCTTCCCCTCACACTCCAGGTATTTTTGTCTCTGTTACTGTCACTGTGCCTGGTGCATCAGGGTCACCACTTATGCATTGCTCGTATGTCAGTGTCCACTGCAGCCTCTCCATGCCAGCTTTGTCCTTGCTGTCCAGTGCCCAGTTCTGAACAGCTCACTGAATTAGCAATCACAGCTAGTGTTGACTAGACTTCACTGAGGGCAAGGCCCTGGGACGCTTTCACGTGGCAATTTGTCCTCACACAACTTTTTGAAGGAGGGCCATTTTATTGATTCCCTGGGACTGCTGTAACAGATGATCACAAACACGGTTGAAACCATCAGAAATTTGTTCTCACAGAGTCTGGAGGCCAGAATTCTGAAATCAAGGTGTTGGACAGGACACACTCCTTCAGGAAGTTCTAGGGGAGGATTCTTCCTGCCCCTTCCAGCATCTGGTGTCTGCCTTTTGTCCTTGGCTTGTGTTTGAACTTGGAGATTCCTTTGCTAATATGTCTCAGCTGGGACTGTGGACCGGGTGATGTGACCAGACCACTTCATGTCGCTTGGACTTCCTCATGGCATGGTGGCCTCAAGGTGGCAGAGCTCCTTATGTGATAGCACAGGGCTCCATACCACATGTGCCAGTGAGCCAGGCAAAGTCTGGGTCCTTTGTTATGGACTAGCTGCAGAAATCACAAGTTCCATTTCTGCTGTGTTCTTAGTTAAAAGAGCTATACGCCCTCCCCAATTTAAGAAGAGAGGACATAGATCCTCTATCTCAATGGGAGGGCTGTCAAAGAGATTCATGGCCATTTGTCTTAGAAAGAATATTATAGCCTGTTCTCTGGATACAAATTATTTACCTGTTGCCCTTGTGCAAAATAGGTCAAGGCCATCCTCAATCATTTCGGCATCAGGCTCAGCGTCCGTGTGAGAATGAGGCTTCTGCGTTTAGTCCCTTGTGAACATTTCTTCTCAGTCGGAAGACCTGTGTACAAAAGAGTCAACATTTGGGTTTTATATTCCATGTATGGTAAATGGGGTGAAAAATATGGTCATGGGAGGAAGCTCGACTTAACGATGGTGAGCATGAAATTGAGAACACAGACGTCGAATTATAACCACCTGAAAATGATAGAATGCTATTAACCAATATTGCCCAAATAAAACTTAATAACAAGAATAATTTTTTCTGTTGTATAAGATATAATCTGAGTTTGTAACAGAATATACTTTCTTAACCTACTTCCTTGTAGCAAATGTTATGGTTCTACAGCACTCTTTTCATTTAGCGCTGTTGCTGCACCATTTCAGTCCAAGTTTACACCATTTCTTTAACAGCAGTGTGGGTTTCCCTTGTATCATTTTATAATTCATTCCATTAGTCAAAGCCACATCCACAAAACTCTTCAAGGTAAGTCCTTCTCTGAGTTGGGCTCCCTTTGAGCACAGCGTGGGAAATAGCCTAAAATGCTTAGAAGCTCAGGTATTTAACAGGTGAGGTCTGTGCCTTGAGATTCTTAGCAGACCTGCTAGTTTGAGGGTCTGTGAAGCACACTGCCTTACATCTTTCTCCGGAGAAATGAAAGGTGTGAAAGTTTATTTGCAAAGCTAGCAAGACCTGCCAGCTTACATTTCCTCTGAATTCTTCTTGAAACTGAATGGTTCCTTCTGTATTGCATCCTTCTTTATCCTTACTTATGACATTCAGCAATGGACACTTTCAACATTCTGCCTCAAATTCTCCTTAGCCTAGTTCATTCCTTCATTGTCTACAATGGCTGTTTTCCCCATTACTTCAGGCAAAAGTTCTACTAAAATTTCAACCCCCAAAGAGCAAAGGTTTTCTTTCCTCTAATAACATTTTCCTCACTTTCTATTGAGTTTTCACTGATCCCACCTGTGACACCTGTCTGGTTCCTTGCTGTCTCCTCAAGGCTCACTTGCTTTCCCAACCATCAAAACCAATGCTGTGCATGTTAGATTTTTATCATGGTGGCATTCCACTTCTGGCTGCAACATTCCCTTCGAGTTCCTGTTGATGCAAAACAACACTCTCAAAACTTAATCACATAAACAATCATTTTGCTAATCCTTCAGGGAGTTAAGAATTTAAATAGGGCACAGAGGATTTGCAGTGTCTGGGGTGTTAGTGGAAATAAATGAAGTTGGGGCTGACCCATAGTATAGATTTGAAGAAAATTTAGCGAAGTTGTTGGGTGCTGGAACTGTCAGCCAGAATGTTTCCATGTGGCTGGACTTCTCAAATCTGGGAGATACCCCAATTCCAGGGCTCAGAAGAGCAAGGTGGAAGCCACACCGAGTGTCTGAACTAGCCTCAGGTGTCATGCGACATGCCTTTGTCATACTGCGTCGGTTGACACAGACACTAGCCACCCAAGACTAGAAAAAAAGAAGAGGACTTGGACCCCACAGGTCAGTGGGAGGAGCAGCACCACAGACTTTTATGGCTTTTAAAAAATCGCCTCATACATTATGCCAAATTAGATGAGCAAAACCAGTTCCAAATAGTGAAACTGCCAGATAGCTGAGGGCAAATGATTTTTGGCTCATTCATTAACGGAATCAATGCATCCAGCCACACATCCACCCACTAAATCACCCATCCTTCTGTTCATCATTCTCCATCCATCCATTCACCATCCATCCATCCAAACACTCATTATCTATTTGTCCATCCATCCATCCATCCATCCATCCATCCATCCACCCACCCACCTATCCATTCATGCTTGCACATGTGTTTGCATACATGTTTATCAAACATCTCACACTACAGGCTATGTAGAACTGTGTCCACTGGGTCCCTGGCCGATCCTCTCATCCTCACTGACTATGCTCTGTTTCATGGGACCCCTCCCACTCTGGGGGGACTTTGAAATCCTCCTAAACTATCCCTGTCCCCTCCGTGGTCCTCTCCCATCCACTGTACATTCAGCAACTAGAAATTTCTCCCTTTTAAAAGTTTCAGCTCCTTCTATAATAAAGCCAGTTGCCCTAGAATCTTGGCTGAAGCCCAGTCATTTGGTTCTTCCCGTCTGTCCAGTCTCTCAGTCTCAGCCACCTCCTTCCTCTGTGGCTCTCCTGATGAACTCCAGGCCTCAGACACAGAGCTCTACCCAGATTTTTGAATGCCCTCTCTCCTCCTCCCCCTCCCTACCTGCCCCTGTCTTGTCTTTCTCTCTGTCTCTCTCCTCGGCCCTGGTAACTTTGCATGGAACCCTCTCCTCTTGCTCTTCCCTTTACAGGAGTGATTCCCAGGCCACGGTGCAGTTCCATGCTCACGCCTCTCCTCGCTGGAGCCTTTCATGACTCCCGGGATCGGGGTGATGATGCCTCCCCTGGGCTCCCATTCAGATGTGTTCCTGTGCTTGTTTCAGTGTCTGAGGCTCCAGCTGGACTCCACAAGGACAGTATTAGGTGCTTTTGAGTTCAGGTCATGACCCACCACTGGCTCAGGTGTTCCTGTGTCTAGTTTACATGCGTGGAAACTGAGGCTAGGTATGGCTGGCTACAGACGAAGTCTCTTATCTAGTAATGGTCACAGTCACAATGCGAGCCCAGTCCTGAAGGCCCCACAGCCCCCAGCAGGTGTCAGGCAGCCAAGACAGGAGATGTCAAGAGTGGCCCAGTCACTAGGAAAAGGTACTTCTTCACACAAGAAGGCTGAAGGTCAAATCACCTGTCCTAGGCAGGGCTGCCCCTTCTCTCTTCCAGGTTTTGAAGAGTTTGTGACAGTGATGCAGAGGTTCCAGAAAGGGCCCACGTTCTGTAGAAATTCTATCCACAGGAACCAGGGACCACAGGGACCCCTATCTGTCCACAGCACACACAGTCCCTGAATCTGGGTCCCCTTTTTTCAGCACTAGGTTCTCAGAGGCAGAAATGTTGGACAGTGTCTGAAGTGTGGACAAAGCCTGCCTCACCCACACTGCCCGTCCTCTACGCAGATCACGTGCGTTTTCCCCACTGGCAACTGCTCCCAGGTCGCCCAGTGACTCCGCGCTCCGGGGTTCCCTGCACCTGTTTGAACCTGTGCTTTCCTGGAATCATCTCTCTTGACAAGTTAGGGGAACTCTTGTCAAGACGGGGTGATTGTTTACAGAGGGAGGTCTGCCGCCCCCCTTCAGTTCATTCAGCACCAGATGTCTTTAATTACTGCCACGCAGGCTGAACACCCTGCGCAGCCATTTCCCCTTTAGCAAGGCCGTGTGTGAGTGAGTGTGTGTGTGTGAAAAAACGTAAACAGATTGTATAACAAAGTGTTCTCTAGCTGTCAGCAAGAGCTTTGAAAATAAAACACTTCCCTCCCAACTCACAATTGGCTGGCAGTCGGCGCATAGTGAATAATCGCTCCGGGACCCGCGGAAAGATGTGTGGGAAAACTTTAATTAAAAGCTTGTCAGTACAATTTTACCTGGGTGACATCACCCGCGTGCAATGCTGCTGCGGGCTTTGTTGACTGTGGGATCGCAGGGCACACACTTGTTTTGCTGACAGCAAACAATGCAGAGAGGCCTTTAAGAGCTGGCAGTGGGTGGACGGCGTGGGAGGGAGCCGCTGGGCTGCGGGTGAACCCCCTCGTGTGTGGGGCTCCAGCTTCCTAATGAGCAGCTGAAGTCAGCACACTGGGGCGAGGGCAGGGGACGCCCTGAGCCCTGGGCTAGGGTGAGGCAAAACCAGCTGGGGTCCCCACGGTTTTGGTTGGGGTCCCATCCAGTCTTCTGGGCAATGCCTGGCAAGGCTGCTGAGAATGTGTTCACCCAAAAGGTGCCCCCAAGCTCTGCCATCAAAGCCGCTGGGGCAGACAACAGCCTAAGCAGAGCCAGCAGTGGGCCGCTGGGCTGGATGGCCAGCTCCCTCCCTGGACAGAGCTGCGGTAGGAAAGATGCGCCTGGTTTGAGCCCAAGCTCTCAGACTTGCCAGAATGCATCTGAGTAGGCAGTGAACATGTGGGGTTCTGTGTACTCCCAAACACGCCTCACTAAATGCTTCCTCCCGGCAAAGCAATTATTTTCAGAGTACTCCCCATGAAGACACCCACTCCTATCTCACCTCCAGGTGAGTCAACCGAACCAAAACCAAATCCACCGTAGCCACTTAGAATGCCTTTTGGGGTTAGAAAGAGACCTTGAGTTTTAACCCTCGGAAAGACCTTGCGATTCCTGACAGCCAGTCTGAGTCGACGCTGCAGGAGCTGGGAGCTCAAGGGTTAGGGATTTGCAAAGGATCCCTCATTCCTGGTTGCTTTTCTTTTGTTCCTTGCTAATTTGTTACAAGCTTACATTCCTAATATTAACAGATTAATTGCAAGTTATAGCAATTAAATGCTAATTAATCCATTTTTTTGAACAATGCCTTCCTTTTATCTGTAACTATTTACTTGACATACAAATATTTTGGTAGCAATTAAACATTACAATATAACCTGACACTTTCCAAACGGTGTTTAGACAAGTAAACAAGAAACTGTGTTACTTTTATCGATCACTTGAAATTGTTGAGCAACAGAGGCCAGTGCAGTGTTGGCATGGCTGAAATAATGACAAGCCTGGGTTGGAGTGAGCAGGTGCTCTTAAGATAGCCACCGTGGTAACTGCGTGACTTTATTTTGGATGGACCACATTCATCTCTCACATTAACATCAGGGTTAGAGGCCCTAAGTCAGCCATAGCCTGTCTGCTTGCAGGCAGGAGGAGTCAGAGCAGATTTAGCTCGGGAAGACCCAAGCACCTCCACTCCAAGTTCCCAGCCCCACACTCTCAAAGGAAATACTTGGAATTAATCTGGCTCACATCAAAGGCGGCTTTCATAGCCACTGCGGTCGTCTCAGCAGTGTGGACATTTGTTCATGGCAAAGTTGGGTAGTCTTCAGCTTATGAATGGATTGAACTCCAAAAGTTCATTTGTAAGTTCCAGAAAATGGGGTTCCAGGGCCAATCCAGAAAGAGGTCATCGTGACCTTTTCAATGCAGCTGACCGCCCTAAAGCTAATTGTAGGAGAAGGTGCATGAGACACCCTTGCATCCAGCTGAAGCCCCAAACACGGTGCTTCTTGGGAAATACGGTGGCGGGGAGGAAGGTGATGCTCGTAGGAAGGGAGGGCGCTCTTCTGGAGCAGCCTGCAGAAGACTCTGCTATCTAGGTTGTAACTGAGGGCAGTTCATCCAGTCTGGGGGGCTCCATGTCTGGACCCAGGTTCTGGAGCTGAGCATATAGAGGGTCTTTATAAGCTGGTTTAGTAGTTTTATTTGGCATTTTCCTCCTCCCCCTTCCTCCTCCTTTCGCTTCCCCCTCCTTCTTTCTTTTGCCCCTTTCATTCCCCAAACAAAACAATCTTTCCAAACTGATGAGAGAAATTCCTTGAGTCTCTTTTCTGGAAAGAGATCCAGATGTATTTTTAGATCCATGTTCTTATCACTTTCCTTTTTCTGTTGCCTCTTGTTTCATGATCAGCTTTAGCGTCCTGCCCTGCCAACAGTCTTTATTTTGAGATACCCACAGCTCCTGAACCGTAAGCTCTCTGCCTTCTACCTTCAGACACATAAGGTCTTTCTCGCCCTTCCTCCCACCTGTGCTCAACTGAGTTGATGGAAGTAGAGAAGGGAGTATCAGCACCCTTTCATAAAGCTATTTAGGTGGTGCTTAGCAGTCTTATAAAATATCGTAGTTTTGGTTGGCAAAAGGGTTATTTTTCTAAAAACATAGTTTTGAGAAAACACATGTTAAAACTGCAAACACTTGTAGGCAAGTTCTAGCCTTAAGACAGATGATTACTCCCCAAAATATTTATGGGGTTCCTACACCAAGCTGTTGGTTTGCTGGGGGACCCCAGTGGTAAAGGTCTTGTAGGGCAATGTGAGGCCAGAGTGGGAAACTCAGGCCTGCTCTGGTCTGCTTGGAGACTGGTCTGTTGGTGCCGCCCAGACGCGCCCGGTTGGCTGACGTTGCCTTGGTGGTGAGGTAAAACCCTCGGTCTTTTCACAAGAGGCCGTGTTAATCCAAGGCTCTTCCCCCCGTTTGAGTGGAGTCAGCTTGCTAACCCTAAGTGCATGGCGTTCCAGTTATCCCCTGACTCGACCTTGCGAAGTCTGATCCCCTGCTTACTTCGTAAAGTCAGAGTCTGTTCCTCAGTGTTAGTGATCTCTCCCAACTTTGTGTCAACGAGGTGTTTGATAATCCAGGCTTCCGTGTCTTCTTCCAGCTTGTCGATACAAATGTTTCCCTTTTACTTTTCTATTGTTGGCTTAGTGGGACTTTACACAAGTCATTACATAGTTTTACTCATAGGTGACTTATTTTAAAAATACTTCTTTGAGAGTTATTTGTATTACTTTACAAAAGAGGTCTAGTAATTAACTAGAGGACGTGTCCAGGAAAAGACAGAACAATGAATGGAACTGAATTGCTACTCCAAGGAAGATGACACACAGCGTGTCATCTAACCAGTCAGGAAGGAGGCACTCGGGCTGCCGAGAAAACGGGAGGGTATTGAGTGCATGATGAGGTTTGGGCGAGCCGGGGAAAAATAAACATATTACGTAGAAAAAAATACTTCTTGTCTGAAAAATTTATCTGATAAAATATGAATGTTCATCTTACACAAAAACCAGTTTAAGGTGAATACATTCTAATTGAAACTACGGGAGTTCAGGGAAAAAAATTAAGTGCATTTTTGTTACATTGGTCTGGTTTTGGGAAGGATATTTTAAATATGGATTTGAATTATTCTGAAAAGAAATAAAATGTTTGACTAATGAAAATTTAAAGTCTTCTTAAGGCAAAAAAAATAATAATAAAGTGAGAAAAAATGATAAAGTGGGAAAAGTACCTTTATGACAAAGAAAATAGCTCTACAAATCGAGGAGATAAACCCCCGAATAGAAAGATGATCACAGTTCAGATACTTCATAACAACAGCAACCACGCACGTGGCCTGCAAACCTATCAGTTTGTAACCGTGCCCTGGCTGGTGTGGCCCGGCTGGTTAGAGCGTGGTCATGCACCCCGAAAGGTCTCAGGCTGGATTCCTGGTCAGGGCAGATTTCCCGTTTAGGTCCCAGTCGGGGTGCGTATGAGAAGCAACTGGTCAATGACTCTCTCTCTCTCTCTCTCTCTCTCTCTCTCTCTCTCTCTCTCTATCTTCCTCTGCTGAAAAAAGAAAACAAGCTTGTAACGTTGCTGATGGTAGGACATATAAATTAGATGGAAATAAAAAGTCCATATTTCAAGCTAGCAAACATTTCACTGAGGGTGGCACCCACACGGGGGGGCAGGGTGGGCCCACTCCTGCACTGGCATGTTTTCTGGAGGAAGATAGCAAAATATGTTTAAATTTGTTTATTTATTTATTTATTTATTTATTTATTTATTTATATCCTCACCCGAGGACATTTTTGCATTCATCTTCAGATAGAGCGAGAGGCAGAAAGGGAGGAAGAGAGAGAGAGAAACAGCGATGTGAGAGAGACACATCGACTGGCTGCCACCCACATGACCCCCAACCAGGCCCGGGGGCAAGCTGCAACCGAGGTACGTGCCCTTAGCAGGAACCGAACCTAGGTCTCTCTGGGCCACAGGCCAACGCTCTAATCGCTGAGACAAACCGGCCAGGGCAAAATATGTTTAAATTTAAAATGTACAAATTCATTGAAAGGTTGAGTTTCTCCTTTTTTCTTTGTTGCTATCTGGTTATTATAATTTGCAAGATCTGATTTTTTGATAAATATGTAGCACTTTTCTAATAAGAAAAACAATGATTTAAAAACTAAGTATTCTTCTTTGCCTGTGTACATTTTAAGCCCTAAATAAGTCCTAAATCAAATTTGCAAATAAAAGTTTTACTCTACAGTTATGCCGCATCGTGTTCCTGAGAGAATGTGAGGTGGCACCCAGTCAACGTGAGATGACACTTAATGTCAGTGGCTGGTGAGGGTGGGCAGAGAGAAAAGTGTTGAGAACGGAGCCCCAGGAGGAGACAGGAGTGATAAACTTCCCACACTTTGATTCCTGCTTCCATCAGCTAATTAAAAGCAAACAAACAAACATACAAAAATGGCAAACTAGTTATGTAATAAATGTGTCCAAGAGATAACAACCAAAATATGATTTAAGGGAAGTACCCTTGATCTTGCTGAATCCAGTCCGAAGCCCCTCCCAGGACTTCTTATAAATAGGGTCCTGGGGTTGATGAAGGACATTTGCAACTTCCTATGATCAACCGAGAGAAAAGCCTTCCTGCTAAGAGCTTCTTCAATGAGAGGGGTTGTGCTCCTTCTGGCCCCTCCCAACAGTGTTATACCTGGGGTGTGGCTACTTTTCTGTGTGACCTTGGCTGTCTAAGCAGTGGCCAGTCCTCGGTCTAGTGTCTGTAGCCTTGTGGGGCTATCAGAGGGGCTCAGCCTTCCTCCTAGCTGACTCCATGGTCTGCATGACTTTTTTGATGATGAAACTGGGAGGTAAAAGGAGAAACATCTGTAACAAAAATAAATTAATACAAATTGAAAAGCACACACACACATAAATGTAAAAATAAAAAAATAAAAAATAAAAAAGAAGGTAAGCCAAAATTCTGTGTTCCCCATTCCTTTTAGCTTTTTCTGGTTGACCCTCATTTCTTTCTTCTGAGTCCTATCCACTGAGATAGTACACAGGGAGGATTTGGACAAGTCAACATAGGATGATGACTTGAGAGAGTTTAGTGTACATGCCTGGCTGCTGGAGCTTGAGGAACCGAGCTAACCTCTCGTTGGCACCACTGCATGTGACAAGGCCACCTGCCCCGGTCAAGCTAAAGAGGATGAGCTGCAGAACACAAAGCAATTCAAGGGAGTTGACCCTGGAGTTTGGAAGTCATTGACCTTCCCCCATTGTGGTGTGTGTGTGTGTGTGTGTGTGTGTGCGTGTGTGTGTGTGTTTCTTTATTGATTTTGGACAGAGAGGAATGGAGAGGGAGAGAGAGAAACATCGATGAGAGGGAACATCGACTGGCTGCCTCCTGCATGCCCCCCACTGGGGATTTGGCCCACAACCTGGTCATGTGCCCTGACTGGGAATCAAACCGGCAATCTCTCGGTGCAGGGGTTGATGCTCAACCAGTGAGCCACACCGGCTGGGCCCCATTGTGTTTTGTGTCTGCCTGCTATGGTCGCTCTACCTGGTGGGATTGTTTGTGGATTAAATGGAAGCTCCACACCCAGCTTCGTGGTGGAGCTGGTTGACTTTTTAAAGCAGCTCTGACAGTACTTGGCCCACCAGACATGTGCACTTTGGGCAGTATGTGACCAACGCTGTAGAATGACCTGTTAGCGCCACACTGCGTGAAGTGTGCAATTACAAATAAATATACTTGACTTCCCTTGAAATCAAGAGAGATATCTCCCCTTCATAAGGTATCTTCATCTGTTGGGAGCGATGTGTCCAAATTTATCCAGTTCCATAGACTCTTTCCAAATCTATGGCTTCTCCCACTAGGTGCTTCATTCTTGTGTCTGCCCAGGGTAGAGGAATAAATGGCCCAGGGAGAGGGGTCTACTCCACAGAGACTGCTGTGTCCACAGGAAGGAGGACTCGGCCCACCATCTCTCCTCTGTCTCTCATCACTGTCTCCACCCCCTTCACTCAAACCCGCACGCTTCTACCACAGCGCACCTTGCTTTCTCTGAGTAGACTAGAACCAAGATTTTTAAAAACTCGTAATTAAAATCAGATGTCTTGCAGGCTGGGTGAAAAGTTGCAAAATTTTATTTAAACAAAAAAAAGACATTAAAAAGAAACAAAAACAGAACACAGCTACTCTTAAATACTATCATTAACCTTTGTAAAGGAAAAGGCATTTTAACCCCCAGAGATTATAAAGGCTCCTGCATAATCTCAGAAGAAAGACTAATGCTTTCCAAGCATGGTTGGTTGGCAACTTGAAACCCACCTACACTACATTTTTCTTATTTTTTTGTATTTATCCCAGACTGTTGGGAACTCTGTGGCCGAGTGGTGTTGAGAACCACTGCTTTCTGTGTGTCCATGGCATACATGACTATAAATGGAATAGAACCTAGTTATCATTTAGTCTCAAGGCAGGACTAATTTTAAAATCTCCCCAAATATACTTCTGTCCACTGAAAATGGATGAAGATAAACAGGTAATACAGTGGTTTCCAGAAGAATCATCTCCTTCACCAACTTTTACTCGAACTCTGTTTGCCGACTTCCACATTAAGCTACGTTTCATTCCTGAAGATTCTGCTTTGATCTCCTGTGCCTGGCACCCTGCACGTACCGTGTGATGTGCGCTGTGTTCTTCAGTGTTCCAGTCCTTGGGCCGTGGGGACTTGGGTGGTGAGTTGGCGGAGGAATCCACTGGCTCCGGTTCTGGGAGTTGCGCACACCGCTGGCTTTGTGCGGCGTGCAGCGTTTCAAACAGGCAGGCTTCGATTTCTTTGTCTGAATTTGTTTTGGCTGAGAATACTGTGTCATTGCTCAGACCGTGCCAGCTACTCTCTCACAGTATATCATTATTTAAGGATTGGAGCTGAAGACAAAACAAAAATAGAGGCACTGAAGCCAGTGAGGCAACACTTTTGTAAGAACACAAAGACCAAACAGCCAGCGTGTTCGAACTTCACTCATTTTCTGTGTTTTCAGATTGACATACGCACGTCACCATCTAGGACGCGTAGAATTGAATGGTTGGCTGGGTAAAGCCAACCAGTCAAAATGATCCACCTTGAGGTAACAGATATAAACAGGACTTCTGTGCAGTTTAGCAAGAGGAACACAGAGCTCGTTCGTGTCCATCAGAGAATTTCCAGGTTGATCAAATCAGTTTACCCAGACACACCAGATTCCTAGGCTGAAGCACTATCGTGGGTCAGAGTTATTGGTTAAATAAATGGACAACATTCTCTTCTCTACAAGTTACTACAGAGCTTTGTCTGGGACAAAGAGCGCCAATCACAGCTCAATAGTGGCACAGCATCAAAATCACCTTTGGGTTTCTGAAGCCTTTCCATCCGTCTATCTGGCTGGTCATGTAATCCTGCAGATGGTAATGGTGGGTGATGCTGGCTGTGTGACTTAGTGACAGATAGGATGGAAGAGGAAGAACATGGCTCGTGTCCAGGCTCATCAGAGGGCCAGAGGGTGTCAATGCCACAGTGACAATACGGAGCATCAGTGGAGTTTTTGAGATACACAGGGCAAGGGAGAAGGTGGCTGTTAGCACAGTGACCGTACTAGAATTCTATTTTTAGACTAAGATTTTTCTCTCTTAAAGATGATGTTTCCAGTGGGGAGGGGCATTTATATCAAGGCCTATTTTAACCTGTGGAACTGAAGATTCAGCATTGTCAGAATCTACACTGCATCGCTGTTTCACACACTCGGTGACAGCAGGTTTTCTTTTGCTGAGGGTAGGTTTACTGTACAGAACTATCCCAGAGTCTCTTAACACTTAGCAGATGAAGAGAATTTAAATACAAAATCCTATAACCAATAAACCAATACTATTTATTTTGGTGACTTCAAATAAGACTTGTTTATAAATCATGAGACTATTTTCGAAAATTTAAAAATGTGTTTTATAAGGTGATTCCAAAGGAATTTTTTTAAGTCTTGAATTTTGTAAGCCACGGCTTTACTATCAGAGTAAGTCTGCAGTACACTAAGACTAACACCAATTGAGCAAGGTGAGATGTTAGGCGTTTTAATACTAGGTGTTTTACATGATCATCAATTTTTTGAAAAGTCAACTATCTTTAAAACATAGTGAGTTTCCTTATTCACCAAAGGACACTGTCAATAGAGTGAAGAGGCAACACACAGAATGGAAGAATATATCTGCAAATCACACATCTGATAAGGGGTTAATATTCAGAATGTATAAAGAACCCCTACAACTCAACGAAAAAGAAACAAACAACTTGATTATAAAATGGGTAAAGGATCTAAATAGACATTTCTCCAAAGAAGATATGCAAATAATCACTAAAAGCATGAAAAGATGTTCAACATCACTAATCATTAGAGAAATGCAAACCAAAACCACAATGAGATACCACTTTATGCCCATTAGAATAGCTACTATCAAAGAAATCCAGAGAAAACAAAGTGTTGGTGGTGAGACTCCTGTGCACTGCTGGTGAGGATGTAAAATGGCCAGCCTCTGTGGAACGCAGTTATGGATGTCCCTCAAAAATTAAAAATAGAGCTACCGCAGGATCCAGCAATTCCGGGTAAATTTCCAAAAAGATGGAAAACAGGAATTAGAAGAGATATTTGTACATCCATGTTTATAGCAGCATAGCCAAAAGGTGGAAGCAACCCAAATATCATTTGACAGATAAATGGATAAACAAAATGTGGTGTATACTTGCAGGGGAATATTCTTAAAAGGAAGAAAATTCTGACGCAGGCTACAACATGGATGAACCTTGAAGACACTGAGCAAAGGTAAATGAGTCAATCACAAAAAGACAAGTACTGTGTGATTCTATTTACACAAGGCCCCACCAGAGAACAGTCAAATTCATAGACAGACAGTAGAACGGTGGCTGTCAGGGGCTCGAGGAGAGAGAAAGCAGAGTTATTGTTGAACGGGGACAGAGTTTCAGTTTTGGAAAATGAAGAAGTTCTTGAGGTGGATGGGGGTGAAGCTGTACAATGTAAATGTACTTAATGTCACTGAACTGCACACCTAAAGGGGTTAAAATGACAAATACATTAAGTATATTTTACCAAAATTTAAAAAAAATCCCTCAAAACATAGTGAATTTTTTAATCTACTGATTCCAGGCAGCTCTGTGTCACATGTCGCCAGTCAGTTATTTCCTAGATGTCCTTTTCAGATTCAAGGTGTCTTTGCTCTTTCGCCACCATGCCAGTCTCTCTAACTGGGTCTTGATCCCGTCATTTAATTGAGTCTATCTGGCTTTGGTGGAAGAGCCAGACCTTGAGTCTTGTCCCCAAGGCATTTCATCCTCTTAAAAGCATGACCTTTGCTCTGAGACACCCTAATCTATTCACAAGTTTTAACAAAGGGCTTGATGGCCGTGTCTTTGATGAGGAAAATAGTGTACCTTTCAACTCTGAGAGCTCCTTAATTTCTGGACTCTCTCTATTCTCTTTTCTGAGCTCAAATCTTCCTTGTAGTATCATGTTAAATGCAGCCAACAATAACTAGCACAGGCTATTAGCCTATCATATCCAATCTCTTTAATTTACTAGGTACATTGGCATACCAGTCTTCTCATTGGCTGACACCTGTCTCCTACATCAGTGCCACATATTTCAGATTTTTTGTTATGACAGCACCCCACTTCTGGTATCAGCTTTAGTATCACTTATGATAAGCTATTTTTGGTGATGTCAGTAGTTTAAAATGTCAGTGTTTAAAACCCCAAATGCCTTTTTTTCTCATCCTGAACTCCATCAAATTCAGCTGGTAAACTATGCTCACTGTGGTCTTTCAAAGCCCCAGTCCCATGGAAAAACCATAACCCTGAACGGTGCCCATTGTGGTGCAACAGGCAAGGACATTCTGCAGGGGTGTCTCGCTTCGCCTATGAAATCCCTCAGCCCACAGAGACTCCCCAGGTTCTGCTTACACCTCCTTACCAGAATCAGGCACGCGGCCTCACCCAAGCATAGGGGGCAGGAGCGCCCATGTGCCGAGGAGCCTGGACTTAGAAATAGTTGGTGAGGAGGACTGCTCAGCTGCCTCAACCTACCTTTTTGCAAGCCCTCTGAAACAGCCTGATGCCCCTAGGAGAGCTCCTTACCATCTTTCATGCTTTGCATCACCAATGATGTGTTTCTTTTGCCTTTTGCCTTCCAAGTAACTTTTAGTCTTGTCTTCACTACAAAGCATAATGTCTGATAGGCAGTAGGGGGTCAAAAGGTCAATGTATGAGCTCACACAACAAATAGAGACGTGGAAAGCTTATGTCCTGTGGTTACTGTGTTGGAACTCCTGGGGTGGAGAGAGGAGAGGTGACTTGTCATGGGGTTTTAATTCAAAGATACAGACAAAGACAATAGTGCTGGCCTCTTCCTTTTATAACAATGAAGAACATAGTTATTTGTGGAGCACCTGCTGCTGGTCAAACCTTGTGCAGAATCTGGAGACACAAAGTGAGGATTCTCTCCCGTCAAAGCTTCTGAAGTCTAGAGAGGGGGCGGACGTGTTGTTAACCAGTGAGGCAGAGTGCCTCCAGTGGACAGTGTGGCTGTGAGAGTCAGGCTGTGAGAGCGCTCAGTGGTGGGGGGGACCTGCATGGAGCCATCGGGAATCATGTCAGATGAAAGATGCCGGCGCCTGGAAAGTGAAAGCCAGTGCTGATGAGGCGATGGCCAAGGGGTAACCCAGACTGAAGAATCCCAGGTATGAAGACCTGGGCTTGAAGAAGTGAGGAGCAACTTGGGGAGTGAGTGATGAGTTTCCTGCAATTGTTGGAGGAGCTATGGGGTTGTGGGTTGAGAGAGAGAGGCTGGGGAGTAGGAAGGAAAGGAGAGCATAGGGAATGCTAAGTACCGTGTCTGGATTCTCTGCTGGCTCCAGGATTTCAGATAGTGCTGCACAGAGATGCCACCATCCTGGTTGAATTTTGGTCTAGGTGTGCAACGTGGGGAACTCTGGTTTCCTCTGACTCTTGGTGACTTAATTGTGCATTTCTTTTTTATAAAATATAAATACAAATACATGTCTCACTGAACTGTGGAGTATGGATGGGAATAATAATATGAAAGAATCTCACAAATTTTTAAGTGCCATACAAGTATTTACTGTCATCATCTTCATCACTCTCACCATCTTCATCATCATCACTATCACCATCAACATCATCATCATCATTATCACCAACATCATCATCATCACTATCACCATCAACATCATCGTCATTGTCATGAGAGAGAGTTCATCTAGCCCAGAAAATTTTGTTTAGAAATGTTTATATTTTTTAAATAAAGCTCAATCTCAGGGACCACGAGTTCCTTTCTCTTTGGACAGTGAATACTTCTTTACATCTTGATTTTTAATGCAAGCCAAGAATCAACCTGGATATTTTATGAGGTCCCTTTGGTGTTCCCTACAGCATCTACTGAGATTTCCTTACTAAGTATCTCTAGAACTGTTACTTCCTTGAGAAGTAAAATAAAACATAGTCATCTGTATTAATTTTCTGTTGCTGCTGTAACAATGGCAGATACCACAAATGTAGAGGCTTAAAACCACACAAATGGTTCTGGTCCGTTTGGCTCAGCAGTTAGAGTGTTGGCCCGCGGACCAGGAGTTACAGGTTCGATGCCAGTCAAGGGCATGTACCTCAGTTGTGATTCGATCCCCAGCCCTGGTTGGGGTCCTGTGGGAGGCAACCAATCTATGTGTTTCTCTCACATTGATGTTTCTCTCTTTCTGTCTCTCTCCCTCCCTCCCACTCTATCTGAAAATCAATGGAAAAATATCCTCAGGTGAGGATTAAAACAGAAACCAAAAACCCACACAAATGTAGTACCTCGAAGTTCTGTAGGTCAGAAGCCCAACTGCACATGACTCAACTAGGTCTTCTGCTCAGAGACTCACAAGCTGAATTCTAAGTGTTGACAGAGCTCCTGTCCTTTCCAGAGGCTCGTGACAGAAATCCACTTAGGTTCTTCATAGAATTCAGATTCTCAGGGTTGTAAGACTGTGGTCCCATTTTTTTTCAGGCTATAATTCAAGGGTCAGTCATTGCTCCTAAAAAGTGTCCATGTTCCTTCTCAGGCTTTCCACGTGGCCCCCCTCCAGCAATGGTGATCCATGTCTCTCTATGTTTCAAATCTCCCCAATTCCCCTTCTGGTGCTTCATTCTGCCTCAAGCCAGAGCAAGTTCTCTTCTTTTAAGGGCTCCTATAATGAGATCCAGCCTACCTGGATAACCCGGGATGATTCCTTGTTAACTTAATCATATCTGCAATGCCTCTTTTGTCATTTAATGTAATATATTCACAGGTTTGAGAGAAGTAGAGCATGGGCATCTTTGAGGGGGCATTATTTGACTTACCATATCATCAGAGAATGGAAGAAAAACAAGCAAAGAATAAATAAAATGAAAACAACCCTCAACCCAGACAACCCTTCTCCATGCTTGCCTGGCCCCACTGTGAGTGCTGCATCCTCAAACATCATCGCTGACTCGCTCCCTGGGCTGCTTCAGCCTCCTGTCTGGAGCACAGGTTGTCATCACCAAGGGAACCGCATAGCTCAGTGGAAAGAGTCAAGTCCTAGATCATTTTGCAGATGAGGGCACTGATGCTTGTGGGTCTCCGTAGTCTTATTTGTAAAATAGAGTTTAACATTTTTGTGGGTCACAGAATCCCTTGCTCAACTCACCTCTGACTTGGAGACTCAATGTGTACATGTGTGGAGGGGCATTGCTGCAGGTCAGGGTGTGATGAGCCCTGTGGCGTCACCTGTAGGCTTTGCCCTGTGCCCCCAACTCCCCAGCCAGCACTGCCCTTTGTTGAGGGGTCTTGGTGGGGGGACTTCCTCTGCTGGAGGCCCTCTGCGGACCTTCCTAGCTGAGAATCGTGTGGTTCACCTGGTAGTCTCTTGCTCTTTCCTGTTTGAAGGACTCTTCAGCCTCCTTCAAGGACAGGGTCTGACACTGAATCGAGAGCTTCACAAGGTCTCCTCTAGATGAGATTTTTGTCCCTTTTTGAATCAGCCACTGGGTTTTCCTTCCAGCTCCAGGAGCGGCGATTACCGGATGCACAGAGTGCTGCCTCGCTGACAGATATCCCTGCCAATGTGGTTTGATCGGGTTCATTTGTACAGCTCGGGGAACTGTCCCGATCTGGTGACCTACTTGCAGGCAAACACCTGTCGAGATCTGCCTAGCCAGGGGGCTTGGGGACAGCAGACTTTGAATCTGTTCTGTCCAACAGTGTGAAAAGATGAAAACAGGGGCTACATAATCTTCTGATTTTTTTTTTAACACTTCTAAGAGGAAAATCTATTTATTTTCCAGCCATACAATTTTCAAATTGCAAACACAGCAAGCCATAGGGAAAATGCGAGGATGTATTTCACATCCTACAAGACTGTTTAACATCTTTTCTAAAGATATGTTCTGGGGACATAATCCATCTCATTAAAAAGAAATAACACCATCAGAAAATGTTGAGTCTTTAATCTCTAGACCAAAACTTTGGCTAAATCACAGTAATATTTTCACTTGTTGGTAGAGGAGAAAATTCACCTAAGGTGAGGGCAACACCTGTGAGGTCTGGCGCACGCAGCCCCTCAATGTGTTCCAGCGGTTTCGGGTGAGAGGTGGACTCCTGTCTGCAGTGAGCCAGGTCTCCTCACACCTGGCTGCATGAGTACTGTCAACCAGCTCATGCTCAGAGGTGGCCAGAGCTGGGCTGCAGAGGAGAGTCACCTGGACTGTCCTTACCATTTTCTCAGGCCATTACAGCTCAGTTGGCCTTCCCCAGCCCAGGAAGGGTATGCCTTTTCTGCTATGGGGCTGTCCCGTGGCCACCCCAGTCCTCCCTGCATTTAGAGGGCTCTTCACTTAGCATTTCTAAACCAGGGGCAGGAGGGGCTGCTCCCAGCCCCCAGCCCCCAGCCCCCAGCAAGAAGTGCAGCTGCTCTTCTCGGATGTGTCTTACCAAGGACTCCCAGGTGGGTCTGCAGCTAGTGTCCGGCCAGATCCTGTCATAGTGGATCTGATGACTTCTGACTTCGAGTGGATTTGGAAAGAAATTAGAAACAGGGTTCAAGCAACCTCAAATGACAGTGAATTATAAAACACATCAGTGCCCGGAAACGTTCGTGAGTTCGTCAGCAGTCTCCATATTCCTCACACCTTAACGGAAAGGTGAGTGACGCTGGGGAATTGAAGTATATAATTGAGGGTTAGTTTCACTCTTCATTAAAATCCTTACTTAACCAATCCCCACTTTCTGTGGCGTAGGTCTTGTCAAATTATGCTAATCTTTTGGCTGGTCCAAAGATTAAAATAGGCTCATGCCATCTTTCCTTTTGCGTCACATGAGCAAGGAATGTTGGGGACATTTTCTTTGCATCCGTCTATGGTCGTGGGTTCTTATTAACGAAAGGAAATAGGGCCGTAGCTGGAGAAGACCTCACGGGTGGCGTTGGGCATGCAGTGCATCACGACGGGCTCTTACCTGAACAAACATTCAAAAAGTACGGTCCACGGTAGCGAAGTTCAAACTTTGCAAGAATACCTTTGATGTGACAATTGCTGTCACCAAAGTCTGCTTGTCAGTCACTATCTTGAGAATGTGGTGTTCTAGGCTTCCGTGACTGCCGCCAGGGGCAGAGAATTTTTTTCCTTTAGAAAAATATTTTTTAAAGTCCATATTGCCACCTAGTTATTGTGTTGAGAAACGTCAAGATACTAGGGCTTTATTCATTTCCAATCGAGCTATGATGTTATTACTGACCTGGTGTTACTGTGAATTGTGAGCTGGGAGCTGGAGAAGGGACGGTGCACGTAGTGGCCTGGCCCCAAACGTTTTCCTCTCTTGCTAACCCTTTCTATAAGGGATCTCTTTGCGTATGAAATTTTAATGTCTGCGATTTGAATTTAAAACTGCCGAGTTAATGGATAATAACTGCCATGTTCCAAAATCTCTCGGAAAAAAATGCACCTGTGCGGGAAAGAGTTCTTACAGCTGGCCCAAGAGCACTACATTTAGAAAGGCCTGTTGCAAGGCTGGCCCTTGGCTGGCCTCTGGGGACAGGAGGGTTTATGCTGAATCCTGCCTTCCTTCTGAGAGTCTGGAATTTTGGCCTACATGGCCGCCTGAGTCAAATCTCCAGGCCCTGGTCCCCAGTGAGCGTCCCTGGTGACCATGTTTCCCCTGTTGTCACAACTAATTTCTGGGGGAGGTAGAGTCCTGTGATTCCACTGGGACAGGACTCTGGACGCTTGTGCCTGGTGTCCCCCAGACTTTGCCCTGAGTGCCTTTTCTTTGCTGGTTTTGGTCTGCGTCCTTTTGTTGAAATAAATCATGGCCATGAGGATAAGTGTATGTTGAGTCCTGGAACTCTTCTGGGGGATGGTTGAATCTGGGGAGCTCTTGGGGACCTCGAAATGGTGTCTTTTGAACATCATCCCCTCCTACCTTCCCACTGGCTTCTCAACGAATCTTTTCTTACGAAACCTATAAACAGGGAATTCTGGGAATAGGGAGGCCAATACTATAAACCCAGAAAGTGAAGGTTTAGTATAGCCAGAGATGGAAAGCTGAGAAATCACAGAAGTGGCCAGGAGACAATGCTAGAGCCATCCAGGGGACACACAGTGGATGCTCACTGGAAGGAATGTGCGGTACCCACCGCTCTGGCTGCTGGTTCTGTATGTCCCAGCTCTGGCTGGGACTGAAGGTGTAAAGAGGTAGGACTGGGTTGTTCAGTGGGTCTGGGCAGGCTGGGATTCTGCATTTTCGAGGAGCTCCCGCTGTGCCACGCTGCAGACCCACAGATCACCTTTGAGTAAGAAGGGACCAGAGGGGCAGGCTCCAGGAACATGGAGCCCTTGGTTTCAGGAGCTTTCCTGTCTCTAAGACTTGGATTGTGTTAGCAGCGTTCTTGCCATGGTCGCTGATCAGTGTAGGAGATTGGGCAGCATTGTGAAGAACAAGGGAAGTTCATCACTTCGCTCAGGACAAACAGGGAAGCATCTCTCTCCACCCTCATCAGCCTCCGAGCAATGTTCCCATCACTGTGGATGTGAGGTCCTGAGATGCAAGGACAGCGTGTCTGAGGGAGGACCCAGCGATTCTCAGAAGCTCCGTGGGGTTTCATGGGGGCCTATCCAACGGGGTTCAGGAGGCTGGAGCTCTGTGCGGGAGGCTCTGGGAGGCAGCAGTGAGTAGAAGAGCTGGGGAACGCAGGAGTGCTGAATGGAGAGTCTGGGGAGAGGGTGGAGAGCAGCCGGGAGGCCAGGCGGGCAGGCCACCTCCTAGCTCAGCTGGCTTTGTCTCTGCCTCCTCCCTCTCTGACACCTTTTTCATGCAAAGTAGGGAGCCAAGTGGAGGGTGTTAAGAACAATATTGGGAGTGGGGGGACGCCTCAGACAGGCCCAGAGTGGAGGCTTGGAAGCCAGTCTAGGTGTCCACTCCTGGGCCAGCCAGTTAGCACAGCCTAGACCCGCGTGGAAACTCAAAGCGCGTGCTAATCGAAAGGCAGGAGGTAGCCTCTGCTGAGCTGGAGGAGAACAGCTAATGTGCACACAAGACCAGGCTGCTGAACTTGAGAGAGAGCCTTCTGGGTTTGCTGGAAACCCCCGGGGACCACATCTCATTCCTGAAAAGTCACAGCAGTGTCTCGGATGGGCGTAATAACACTCAACAGCCAGGTTTGTGCTCATGGGAGAGTGTGTGCCTGCTTTGGTGGACATGCGCATGTGTGTGTGTGTGTGTGTGTGTGTGTGTGTGTGTGTGTCTTCCGTGAGATTTTCATGCAAAGCAAAGGATATTCACAGTAATTGATTACTGTACACGGTGACATAAATATAGGTTTTATGACCTTTGTGAAAACATTGGCATCTAAATAATGTTCCTAGCCCAGCCAGTGTGGCTCAGTGGTTGAGCATCGACCCATGCACCAAGAGGTCGCTGGTTCGATTCCCGGTCAGGGTACATGCCCAGGTTGTGGGCCCTATCCCCAGTGGGGGGCATGCAGAAGGCGGCCAATCGATGTTCTCTCTCATTAATGTTTTTATCTCTCTCTCCCCTCCTCTTTCTCTAAAAATAAATATATAAATAAAAAACTTAATGTTCATATTGCTGACTGCTGTCTCCCTACAGAGCAAGTGGGAGGGGAGATGCGCTTGGTCGGCACCAGCTTGCAGTCCTGGCTGGAGCACAGGCGGCAGCAGAGTCAGAGCAGGCGGGGCCAGGCCTGAGCCAGGTCCCTGCAGGGCAGTAGGCGGGGCTTAAGGGACCTGGGCAACTGGAAGGCAGAAGGTAGGAAGTAGGGGCAGTGGGTGGACAAGAGCCAACGGTGAACTGGCCGTGTCTGCTGAGGCAACACGCTCTGCTTCTGTCTGTGAGTCTCTGTACTCCCCGCCTCCCTGGATGGCCCAGAGTATTTTTTCACAGTGTGGTGGGATTACCACCGACATGGGGAGGTTATGGTCTCAACGATGTGCCCAACCTCTGTTGGTTCTGCCACTTCTCCATCTGTGCACATGACCTTTAATCACATAAACAATGAAATGTGATCCAGTCCTCAGTAGTAACCTGCTGATCGCCTAAACCAAAATGGTGCCTAGACGGCATAAATGTCACATTGACACTCTCAAGAGCAAACACAGCCTTCAGCTGACTCCACTGCTGGGAAAAACAAAAGCATTAGCTACTAATTCTCCCAGAGGGGTGAGCAATCCAAACTTTGTGGGACAGACATTTTAGTGACCCGAACAACTCCAAAACCAAGATAAAATGAAAAATAATTTTTGATACAAAAGCCAGAATTTGGTTCATTGTTAATCCATAACGGCCTCACATGACCCATGTGAGTGGTGCCCCCTGGGGTTGTGCAGCTCAGCAGACAGAAAGGCTGTTCAGATTAGACTCTGTGAGTGAGGTGTGCAGGTAAGGTATGTAGGTGAGGTCTTCAGGTGAGGTGCGCAGGTAAGGTATATAGATGGGGTCTTCAGGTGAGGTGAGCAGGTAAGGTATATAGATGGGGTCTTCAGGTGAGGTGAGCAGGTAAGGTATATAGATGGGGTCTTCAGGTGAGGTGCGCAGGTAAGGTGTATAGGTGAGGTCTTCAGGTGAGGTGCGCAGGTAAGGTGTATAGGTGAGGTCTTCAGGTGAGGTGTGCAGGTAAGGTATGTAGGTGAGGTCTTCAGGTGAGGTGCGCAGGTAAGGTGTATAGGTGAGGTCTTCAGGTGAGGTGCGCAGGTAAGGTGTATAGGTGAGGTCTTCAGGTGAGGTGTGCAGGTAAGGTATATAGATGGGGTCTTCAGGTGAGGTGCGCAGGTAAGGTGTATAGGTGAGGTCTTCAGGTGAGGTGTGCAGGTAAGGTGTATAGGTGAGGTCTTCAGGTGAGGTGTGCAGGGAGGCTGGGGGGGAGGTCACAGCTGCTCTCTGATTCCATGGGTGCCTGAAGGATTCATTTTCTACCTTTCTTGGTTCAGGTGAGTATGTCATAAGGCTTGCAGAAGACGATCTTTTTAAGAACTTGGTCAAGATTTGTTGTCTCTAAAACTTCATATTGACAGACCTTTTAAATAAAACATTATAAAGAAATGGTAAAAATTAAATAAGAGATTCCATTTTCTTTCGCTTTAGAACCTCAGGAATCAGTCTACAACAAGAAAAACAATTGGCAAAAATCCGCAAATCTGAGAATTGAAATAGTTATTTTCTTCACCTACCAGCCAGAAAGTTTGCTGTTTAATGTCTACTTTATGTTTACTCTTTGGATTCAATTCCTATGAAATTATCCTTTGTGACTCCTTTCAGATGACCCACAATGAAGGCAGTCCCCATTTCTATAGAGCATGTTGGCAAATATTGGGAATCGTTTTCATTCTGATGCATGAGAATGAGTATATTGGTGTGACTTTTAAATCTTTTTGAATAAAGTTGAGCACATCCTGTCTTTTGACTACTTTTCTGAGTTTTTGATCTTTTTCTCTCTTGTCTTTAAAAAACTGTTAATATTCACAATATTACCCCCTTTGCCTACACTATAAATGGCAACTATTTCTTCTCTCAGTTTGTCATTTATTTTAAAAATTTCTTTGTGATGATTTATTTTTGACATAAACATTAAAAAATTGTAGTAGGATTTATCAGTATTTTATTGCTTTTGAATTTTGAGCTACAATTAGAACGTTATCTCCATCCCCAATGTTAAAATCGACTCAATCCATGTTTTTAATTGTGGTCTAATATTTCTGGTTATATTTTTAAATTAAAAAATTGAAAACATTTGGAGTTCTTTCTGTTATATGGTGTGAGGTATGGACCACATTTTATCTTTACTCAAATTGTAAACCCAATGCCCTTTATGACGAAATCCATTCTTTAAGACAGTGCTGTGAGTGGTCAGCTTTACCAATTACAGAATGTTTGCTTGCACTTCATCCTGTTTCTGGACTTTCTGTTCTGATTTGAGGACGTCAGAATGTGCACTGTGGGTTCCAACAGTATAAGATATGAGATGTAATTAGCCGACGTGGCTTCTTCTTCCCTAAGAACAGTGTGTAGCTACTGTTTACCAATTTATAAAGTCAGGGACTTTTTGACTTTGGTGACTACGGCTGACGTTAAAGAGCTGTCATAACCACTGGCGTCTTTGGTTAATTGGGGAGGAAACTGTGTAACCACGTGGCGGTTTCCACGGTTATGTGCTTACACTCTGGGGTTAGACACGTTCTCTGCGACACACTAGCTCATCCGATGTTGTGAAATGTTCGAACTCTTGCCTATTAAGCAGGTTTTTTTACTTTTTTCTCATGACTGGCTTATACATATATTTTTTTCTCCCTTGAAAAGGCAAACTCTATTAACTCTCGCTCATTGCTGACACTGCAAACTATTTCAGATTTAGGGAACAGTTGTAAAAACAAAGAAAATGTATTAGAAAGGTGCAGCTGTTGAAATATTACTTTGAGTAGAAGTCACAGACTCTAATTTATCTTCTTCTATTAATTAAATGAGATGCTTTCACTCGACAGAGGTAATATTGGCTGAAGAGGGAAGTGCTGTCCCAGGTTGGACCCTTGTGTGGGCTCCAGTGTGTGGTTTCACGGGGAACGCTGCTCACCCCAGAGCAAAGCTGGGTGCCTCCCAAATATAACACAGGAGTTATCTTTTCCTGGTTGGGGGGGCAGGCTGCAGGGCGGTGAGCGGCGGAAGGGGGCGTGGGTTCTCTCACTCAGAGTGAGATTCTGGCACACTGTGGTTTCTGGGGAAATAAATCTCTTTGTCCAATCCAAGAAGAACATAAACCATGCCTCCAAATGACCTGAAACCAGTCAAATTTTATTGAAAAGAAAATGTATTTAAAACCACATGTTTATAAAAAAAAGTTAATGAAAGTCAAACTGAAGGGAAGATTTTCTCACACTGATTAGTTTCTCTTCCTTTCATGAAAGCAAAAATTTAAAAACTATTAGGGTATGGTTTTTTGTCTGTATCTTTAACTACTGTCTATAATTTTCTCTTCTTGGGATTTCCTAAACACAGTGGGAGGGGGGCAAACCAACTGTTAAAAGAAGTAAAATTTAATAATTTAATAAAAACAAAGTAAAAATAATATTTAATAACTTGTCCTCAAAAAAAAAAAAAAACATACGCAAGTCTATCTAAAACATATGGAAGTATGGGGTGTCTGTAAAGATCCTATAAACCCCAAAGATAATAGTTTTGCTTTCTTTTTCTTGGGCAGAGGGGTTTTTAAAAGTTGATTACATTGATAACTTAAAAATTATCAACCACACAAAGCTTTCCTTGTCCTCCAGAGATGTCCCAGCTGGCCCCGAGCCAGCCCTGGAGCAGCCGTCCCCTACGCTGCTCTGAATAAGCTTCTGGTCCTCATCCCGTTATGACCATCTCAGCCTCTTTTCCAGATGTGCTGCTCTCCAGAGGTTAAGCCTGATTTAACACGAGACATATATAATGTTGACGATTGGCCACAATAAGAAAGTTCTTCAAGTACAAATGGTCGACATTCTTTCACTGATCTCTCTCACCCTCCAATTAGAGTGAGAGGCAAACATAATGGAAAAGTTACTAGTGGTTTGGGCTTTTACATCTCTGTAAACAAAGGGAAACACTCTCTAGGGTTTGGGCAATGTGGTTGGTCAGTGAAACACTTGCTGTTTTTATTGACTGAAAATGTGCTTTATGCATTAAAGTGGATACCAAAGGTGAACACAAATGCAAACAAAGAGGCGTTCTTTGACTATCTGATCGAATTGAAGTGAGACGTCAGTAGCAGCGGTAGGTTTAGAGCTTCTTAGCTCACACGTGCAAACGTTTTCTACACTCAGTAATTTTTGGTACAAATGAACTTAATTAACAAAAGAGGCGAAATAATATTTTGCAAAGCTGTGTTTTCCTGGAGTTCCTGATTCAGAAGTTATAATAGAAATTTGCCCAGTTGTTCATTCTACTTGAATAACAGGATTCAAGGACAGGGAGACTCAGGCAAGTGGTCCACGTGGGGAAGTGAGTGGGGCTGAGCCCACCTACCTGGCCTCCGAGGGCCGCCCCAAACACACAGTGGCTTCGGGGTTCAGCCTGGAATGCTAAAAGCCTTGGTTTTTCTCCCTCCAAAGTGGTGGAGTTGGCCACATTTATCAACCACTTCTGGTCATCAGCCAATTAGGAAAAGTTTATGCATGCCTAGACCATTAAAAAATGCTCAGAGGGTCTGACTGTGAGCATGGCCAAATAATCTGTTTTTAATGTAAATATTTTGGCTCCATTAAAACTTATCAAATCAAAGATTCTGCTATTCCTTCACTTTAAATACTTGGTTTGGTACTTTGAAATATGCATGCTAGACAAGCTCAGCCCC
This sequence comes from Tadarida brasiliensis, assembly GCA_030848825.1. Taxonomy (NCBI): domain Eukaryota; kingdom Metazoa; phylum Chordata; class Mammalia; order Chiroptera; family Molossidae; genus Tadarida; species Tadarida brasiliensis. Next base: position 35,663,022 of record CM061258.1, read on the forward strand.
GCGCTGTCTGGTTAGGTGGTCTCTCTCCGGAACTGGCTGTGCATTGGCTGTGTGTTCGGCGGGCGCTGTGCAGCAGGAGGGTTAGCTGTAGGCAGAGGCCAGAGGCCAGAGGCCAGAGGCCAGGAGAGGTCCACTTTCTGCAAGGTGATCGGATCTGTTCTCATCTGAGGAGGAGAGAGGGAGATTTATTTATTGTTAGAAAAAAATATTGGCGCTTCTTGGCCTCCTTGGTTTAGGACGTGTGTGCAGTGTCAGAAGGAGTGGCCGTGCTTTCTTCTAAGAGTGCAGACTTTGCCTGAAACTAGGGCTCAGGGTCAGGGATTATGTGGCATCAAGGGGCACCGCTGAGCCACTGAAAGCAAATTCTTCCAGGGAAAAATAGAAGAAGGGAAGGAGCTTGCAGCCCAGCCTGTGTCCCGTGTGAGGGTGCTTGTGGTGCAGCCCTAACGGCAGCTGGCCGCGTTCTCCACAGCGACAGAGAAACCCCGACAGAGCAGTCCCTGCTGCTTCGTGGCACAGGCCTAAGGGCACCTTCTTCCACGGGACCACAGGACCAACTGCCCTCTGTGACGACTTCCCGTAAGACATTCTCCTCCTTGAGAAACTGGCTTTCCTCAATGAGGAACGTTCTATAAATGGGTTAACTACACTAATCCTTGTAAATGATGGCTAATTTCAATTTTAGAATTTAATAACTTTGCTTTAAGTATACTTGTATTTAGAAACAACACATGATTCTGATTGCAGCAGGGACATAAAGTCTCGTTTTAAATTAACTTTGTTAAGTTAAAAAAAAATAGGTGAGTCTATATAATGACAATAGCAGGGAAGGGACTTGGCGCCCACGTGGGAGGGTCCCGAAGCCCCCTGGCATCTGGAGAAACGCAGTGTGGGGTGCAGAGGAGGCCAGCACGGAGCTGACCAGGAGCCCTGCTTTCACGGCCGGGCGTCCCCTCCTGGCTGTCATCTGTGCGTGGGTTAGCCAGGGCGCCCAGCCAGTGCCAGAGGGGACACCGCCGTCCTAGCGTTGGCAGCGCTGACACCCTGACCCGGGGAAGCAGAAGAGGAGAACTTACTCACAGGTGGTGAGGCCCTGGGTACCATTCCTTCGATCGTGTTTCTGAAGTGCCTTCACTGCTTTCTCTGTCTCCCAAGCACAGACGCTTTCACAAAACAGACTGAAGCAGAGCGTTGTGAGAATCCTCAAAACCACGCTGAGCCCAAGTCACGGGCAGACGCTGCTCGGAAATCTCGTCCCTTTGAGGCTGGGACGTGTCCCCCTTCCTGCCCAGGAGGCTTATCATCCCTTGTTAATTCACACCATCTAGAGATTTCTTTATTAGAAGAGGCCCATTTCCCCCCCAAATCCCTTGGCCAGTGGGTTTTTATTTTGCTATTAAAAAAAAGTTTTATTGAATTCATTGGGGTGACATTGGTTAATAAAATCATATAGGTTTCAGGTGTGCAATTCTGTAACACATCATCCCGTACATGGTGTTTTGTGTTCACCACCCCAAGTCAATCTCCAGGAGAGAATTTTAAAGATGGCGTTGGTTTTATTTCAGATTGTGAACTGGTAGTGGCTTGGGTGGGCTGGCCTGAGAGTTGCCCAGAGTTGGCCTAAACATTTCATGACATGGATCAGGCAATTTTCTCCCAGCTTTGTTCCTGAGAACCCGCCCTCTGCCAGTGCAGCATCCCAGACACACGTCGAGTTTGTGAGAACAGCCCGTGTGTGCATCCAGTGCTCTGCTGAGAAAATGAGATTAACAACAAGAAGACAAGATTTAACTCCTCTAGAACAATCCAAACTTGGACCCACTATTGACAGCAGCATTCTTTCTGTGTGATGTGAGCTGACATGGAGAAATCTGATAAACTGATACTGAATTCCAGAGGCGACATGAAGGAGAGGGAGGAACGAGAGGTGTTCAGATGAGCCAGTGCTTTTCTTTCTCCCTCCCCACCGAGAGGTGCCTGGGCCCTCTGCAGGGGTGGGGGTGCACATCTCTCCAGATGAAGGGGTCCGTTATGGTTAGAGTAAGGACCTAAGCATTTCCATCCTCCTCAAATAGGCAATGATTTGCTTCTTAATTTACAAATGGTAAAACAGAAAAGCCATTTATCTGAATGGTGAATGAAATCTGACCTGACTTATTTCCACCCATTGTTGCCCCAGGATTTATCGATATTCGTGTTATTTATAGATTCTGAATACATATCATCAAAGACACTGTAGGTTTAATCATTTTTATGGAAGCCTGAATGTCACACATAATACTATTTCCCTAAGAAAAAAATCCCCAAGCAAATGCAGTTAAAACCAGGTTACAGAATACAAAGCAGAAAGGGAAAATGTTATGATCTTTATTATTATTATTTTTTAACTTCTCTGGTGCTCCAGGCTCCTTCTAAGTTAGAGACAATATCATGGACGTAAACGCAGTGCTTTTTACCGGGGCAAATGAGAATTTTTCAATGATGGCAATAATTAGAAAAACTCCATTGCTTCCTTATTTTCTTTTTATGAAACCAATGAAAATGTAAATGGGCTGTGTGCTTTTGTGTGAAGGTTCTCACTCAGCGTTACTGCCCGTCTCCCACTGTCCCCCGGAATCCAATTACACCCCAGTCCGGCACAGGGCCCAGGGCTGTGTGGGGACACGGAAGATGAGATGAGAAGCCACCAGTTAAATTCAGTTCTCAGCTTCCAGGATGCGACCCTGGGAAAGCTTTCCTTTCCTTTCACATCTTGCAAAAAGAATTATTAACCTTAAAATCGAAAAGGGACGGATCTTATGCCCTTTTAGAAGCTGATGTGGGATGAGCAAAGATGAAAAACCCTGAGAGTAATTCAAGTTCCTCCAGGTTGTTCCTTAATAAGCCGGCTGTTGTTAAGGGCGTTGTGCTCGTTGGATTTGATCTCGGTGCAGCACGCAGGAGATGAAGACCGTCCTTAATTTCGGTTAATTAGGTTTCTGTTTTTCCTGTGGACATTTCTTTGCATTTGACTCCCACGGGAACCCAGTGTGTCCTTTAAAGCCACTAGGAGATTCAGGGGCCCGCGTGTGCATGGGGTGACAGTCGCTGCTGCTGCTGCTGCTGCCCCTGGGACACCCCAAGTGTCCCCTCCAGTAGGGAGTGTTTACATGATCCTTATCACTTGTAACTATTATGGCAGAACCATCAATTAGCTCTCTGCTTGCAAAATAACACCTGGGAAAGCTTCTTCTACAAACTTGTTCAACCTTTTTTCTCCTCTTCCCTTCGGTGACAGGCTAAGATTTACGACTTTTAAAGCCGGCTGCAGCACCTGGCTTGATGTTATCACCTTGATGAGAAGTGCCTTGGGGTGGGGGGAGGTTAGGGCAAGAACTGCAGTTCTTAAGAAGGAACTTTACCCTAAGAGCAAATTTAGTGTTTCGACTAATAACATTCTAGAGAACAATTAATTCTGACAAGGCAGTCCTTGGGTGGGGCCGCTTAGATTATTGGTAAAAAGCCCATCTGGCTTTGGACTCTGGGAACGGATCTTCTTGCTGCCCTTCCTTCCCGCCCCCATAAATGATGGGGGTGGGGGTGGATGAAGATGAGAACTGAGTTCCCCACAGTTTTAATATTTCCAGAAAAGAGAGAGAGAGAGAGAGAAGCCACGTAAGGCACACCCGGATTTAAATCACTCAATTAACTGGTGGATGCATTTTTTCATCCTTTAAAATCTGGGTTCAATTTGGTGTTCCTAAAAACACATTGGGATACCAGATGAGATTAAACCAGCTGTCTCAGCTGGGCTCGCAACCTCGGTTGTGACCCACGGGTTTCTAATATTCCCTTCCTGCCCCCTCCGCCCTGCGTCCCTTCATTAGCCCAGTTATTAGAGAGCCCAACACTTCACACTGCGAGGTAGTCGGGTGATGAAACGCGGGTTTATTGCAAAGATGTAATCTACTGTCCCTGTTTGTAAGGAGCCGTAACAAGCATGCTTTGTGTGCACGGCTTGTAGAGAGTCATGTATCTTCTTTCATTCTAAGCTGTCAGCTACATCGCCCAAACTCCAGATAGCCATCAGATGGTGTTTAATGGGCGGCTGGTTTTTCTTTTTTTTTTTTTGCATTATTTAGATATGACTAGGACTCTAAGAGGCTACGCCTAAATCAAGACTTGCTAAATTTGGAAGTCTGAAACCAATCGGGCGAAGGTAGCACAATAGTGCGGCACACAGACAGCGCCTGCATGACGCGTGGGGAAGGAGTTGAGTGGCGCCCTTCCTATCTCTGGGCAGTGGGTGGGGCTGCAAAGCAGCTGATCGCCAAGGGCTTCAAAGTAGGACCTGACTCCCGCTCAGATGAAACAGCATCTTTTTATAGTCCTTTTAAAGAATTTTCCGTAATTATAACAAGTACAAATCAATGAAGCAGAGGGAAGTGGAATTTTAGCCCAATAAATCAGTTCATTTGTTTTCTTCCATCTGTCCTCCATGTGAGAAATCCTGCCTTTGGAGACCCCAAGGTGGGGGTGCGGGTGTCTTCGTCAAGGCCATAGATGAGTGTCACTCATCACTTTAGGAGTCTCAGTTAATTTTATGGGAATCTCAGATGATCGAAGCCATTTGGGTCTAGAGTCCAAGAGGGAATCCAGACGGGGGTGTGGGGGAGACCATGGGTTGAGGTGACTGAGGGTTTGAGGAAGGGTCCACTCTGTGGGCAGCCCTGCAGGAGGCCTCGTCTCCCTGCTTTACTCACCCCCTGGATAGGAAAACATAATACCCCCTCCAGGGCTGTCGGGGCATTAGATGAGAAGTCCTTTATGGAAGCATCTGGAACAGTGGGTTGGTGTTACTAAATTCTCAAAAGTGTTTGTTTTCCCCTTTGCACTGGGAATTTCATGGAAGGTCCCCAAAGGCTCTGTAATAAGTGAGCCTCAGCAAAGCAAATTCAGATTCAACTTTTATTTAAAGATGAGAGTGCCATGTGGACGATCATTTCTCAGACACTTTGGAACGATCTTTGGTGAAACACAGAAGATAACAATTAGATAATGTTATTTGCGTTGAAGGATTAGCTTAAAGACCATTGATTTTCAGGGAACGTCACACCTGTCAGGGGTGGGTATGGGAAAGTCCTTCTCCCTCCCAGACACGGTCCTTCCCTGGCAGACTTTCTGGGAGAGGATGTTGCACAACGATTGGGTGGATTACAGGGAATGTCACTGGGTTGCTCCCTCCTGCTCCACGGGGCTAGGCCTCACTTCTGCCTCTGTTCACCAAGCTGTACCTAAGCACACCCATCATTGTTTCAGACTTGTGCAACGGGTCTGCGCAGTGAAGAGTGGATGGTGCATGAGTGAGGCTTCAACCCTAGTGGATGGGACCACCCTCACAGACTTGTAGCAGGGGCCACATCTGCCAGGACACTCCATCGAGCTGTGCACGGGAGCTGGTGTGCACCGGCGCTCCCACCGTGTCACATACTCCGGCCCACACGCCCAGCTCCTCTGTGGGCGTGGGACCCCTGCTTCCATCTCAGCTCTCCTCATAGCTGGTAAACTGTTTCTCCTTGAGATGTCTGCCCATGAACCATCTGCTCCCCAGCCAGGTCCTGCCTCTAGTCCCTCTGATGTGCACGGGGATGGGTCGGGGGGGAAGCAGGCCATCGTCCAAATCAAAGGGTGTCAGGATGGAGAACTGATCAGCCAGTCTGAAGATTCACACACCAGGACTGAGGACCCCGATGTAGCTCCGGGAGCCCCCCAGGTGGAGACTCTGATCTTGGCTGCCGTGACCCGAAGGCCTCTGCCTGTGTGTGGCAGCCCAGCACTCACAGCTGTGGAGAAACACTGTGCCCCACCCCTTCCCGAGAGCTCTGTGACTTCCCACTCTTTTCAGGCAAATTAAACTAACAACAGCAATGGCAACAACAACAAACTGAAGTCAGTTCCTAAACGGTGTCCTCAAATCATGTCTGCACAGTGTCAACAGTCCAGGATGAAAAAATAACAAAAACCAACAACAAATTGCTGAGCTAATGACGATGCCAAACAGGAAGCGTAGCTCTCGTCGGGCTGACGTTGACTCGGAGCGCGCGCAGACGGTGGGAAAGTAATGTCCCCATCACTTTCAGTGCCCCAGTTTCGCCATCTCCAGCATGGGATCCGTGTTATCCACTCACCGTCACGTGACGATGACACAGGACTGTCTGAAGTAGGACTGGAGTTTGAAAATCAACATTAAGAAAGCATAATGTAGTGAAAGCTAGTGCTATCGTTTCATCATTTGTGCTAGCCTTTTTCTGCGGTCTTCCGAAGGAACGCGAGTAAGTCACTTTGCTCCTTGGGAAGTTAGCCAACATGCTTGTTCCGTGAGTGTCAAGGGCAACATCTTCAAAAGGCCGAGGGGCAGAACTGGAGCACACGAGCAAATGCTCCTCCACATTACTTGGTGGGGACAAGATATGAAGTTCACAGTTAATCTTAAATTGGCATGAACAGAAAGATGAGCTTCAGAAAGGAAATGAGTCAGAGGCTCAGGGGCTGGGAAAATTCCCGACAGACGGGGGTGATGATGACCCCGGGGAGCTGGGGAAGCGAGGGTGGCGCTGGCACAGGCCTTGCCAACGTCTTCCAACACGTCTTGTTTGCATAGATTCACACCCTCCTCGTCCGTCCGGCTTCAGTGTGAAATGATCCCAGGCCCGAATCAAAGCGAGCCCCTTGAAGCTCCATGCCTGAGCGACATTTGTTCACACTGGAGTCTCAGCCAAGGCCCCTGAAGTCTTGGAAGGAGGCATCCCACGTTCTATTTTTGTAGATGCTCAAAAAGGGAGGTTTGCCGCTGATCAGACCATCAGAAACAATAACATTGTGATTTCTTAGCTGGCCCAGAATTTTTGCTGGAACTCCTTTTCACTTTTAACTCTTCTGCCCTCATTAATATCAAAACTTCAGCTGAATCACCAGAAGAAGGTCCCAAGGCCCATTTGTAGATGTCTACACCATCCTCAACACCATGCCCTCTCCTTCCGAGTTGCATGTATTCAAGGTTCTGTCTCCCAATTTCTTCCCCAGACTTACAGCTTCCTAGATATATTATTTGTTTAATTCCTCTTTTATAGCCTTGTGCAAAGGAAATTTTTTTCTCACTCTGCCCAAAAAACTGAAGCAAAGTTCTGTTGCTACTGCCTTTTTGCCATCAGCTTCCTGGGCTGGGGGTGGTTGTACTTAAGAGGGATCACCTTTGAAGGAAGAGTCTTCAACCATGGGGCTTAACCTATAAAAACGGAGGGAACACCCAGTCCCAATTTTTAACATGATCATGTAAGGTAGGTTTATTCTTTTTTAAATTACCTAGTGTGACTGAGAAGGCCTGGAGGCTTTGGTAAACATAAGCAGTCATCTCTAAAACAATAGAGACAAATTAATTCCACCATGTTTCCTGGTTCTTGGTGATGTAATTTGCCACAGATGATAGAAATCATGTCCCTGTAAATTTAAGCACTTGTCAGCTGCCTTGGCCTCAAAATCCTCACCTCTTCTCACCCGTTTGCCCGTGTTCTAGATGAAATGCCACTGACTGGCATTTGTCAGCTTGTTGTTAACATTCTCAATGCAGACAGTCTCTTGGTTCGTGTGTTGGAAACATGGTCTACAAATTAGTTTTGCCCATAATGTATTGGTTTGTCTTTGTACAGATTTGAATAAAATATGGATGTAATCATATCTCATGAATACGATAGCTCTTTAAAATAAAATCTTTGGAGAACACAAATTACTTATCATATCCTATTAATTTAATACCTCAGTTAACTAGCAGGATAATAGATTTCCACTGCATATCACTTAAATCCTGTGATTAAAACTTACTGGAGTTTCTTGGGCTGTATTCAGAAAAGCACGGTCAGGTGAAGGGCGGGGACGGGGATAGCTTGTCTATGGACCTGGTTTTTAATGCAACTTCTGCAAAATCACAGTTTGTGAGAGTGTTTCTCACAGAACTTCATATTTGATACATTAAATGCAAATGGTTAGATGCCTAAACCTATAAATTACTGTCAAGTAGCACTGAATCAAAAAGTTACGGTAAATTTAATTTTTAAAAAACAAAGTATGATAGACATTCTGTTATAAAAATGAGGTTCTTTTACCTCCTATCGACTCTCCATAATAAGAAAGTACTTGAATATATTCTATAGACATGAGAGACAAAGCCATACAAAATCGAGAATAAAAGTCATGCCCCAGAAGGGCACATACTGAGCCTTGAAACCAGCTAAGTTAGAGACCACTGGAGTTGTCCATTGGTCTCGGAAACCAAGTGCCTATTACAGGTTCCAAGAATTTTAAAGAAAATATTATTTGTGATTTTTTGTTGTTTGCTTGCTGTTGTTTTTTTTTTTTTTTTTAGATATTGCTAATTCATTTACTTTTAAAAATTTTAAATTTAGGGATTTAATACAATTCTTCTAAGTTACAAGTAAGAGAGGGAAAAGACATTGCTTGGGCAATTAGCTAAGTAATGTGGCGTGGCATAACTTATTTGGGGATCGCTAACCCAAATTATATTTTTATTTCTTTGTGTAATATTCATCTTAAAAGCTGAGTTTATCTATCTATCTACAATCTATTTATTTATCTATCGATCTACCTATGTTTCCAATATGCTGATGATTGTTCATAAATGTGCCTGTTTGAAATATAAGGAAGAGTAACGGGTTGTTGTCAATCCCACCCAATAACACATGTAACTGTTTGAAGAAAGCCCCGCAGAAGAAACACTCGCATGATAAGACCTTGCTATCTGGCCTAGCTTTCTAGCAAGTCATCAAATAACTATCAATCAACCTATCCACTGATTTCCGTGTTCTGTGATGCATTGTTATGGGTGTGATATTGTAAAGACACAGTCCTACCTTCATGAACTTACAATGTAGTTGGAGAAGCATGTGCTTGAATATAAGAATTTATATAAAATATAATCTGGACATAGTTGTCTAAGTAAGACAGATGACACAAGATGTGTTGGATAAAAAATTCTGTAAGTTTTCCGAGGAGGCAGAAGGGAAAGGTGAGATTTAAATGATGTTTAAGTGAGAGGAGGGGACAGTATGCCAAGGAAATGGTGTGCAGTGAGCAAAGGCGTGGGGAGGACCGGGGGGTGGGCGGTCAGCAGTGAGGCTCCAGCTGCAGGTCTGAGCTGCGGAGGAGGAGCTAGAAGCCAGATGCGAGGACCTTGCCCGACATGCCCTGCACACTCCAATTTAATTCTGTGACTGGGAGCCATTGATGGTTTTCAGATGGCGAGTCACTTGAGTACGACGAATGTTATTTGCTTCTAGATTTATTTTAGTTTATTTTAAAAATTGCACAAATAGAACTGATCACCGTAACAACTGAAACTGCTCACAGACATGTGAAAGAAGCATTTCATCGACCCCCTCCTTCCCCAGTCAGGAGCTCCTGGAATGCATCTTTTTACCCTTCTGTCTACTGATATCGACATGGGCACACACACACCAGGGGAATGGTTACCACCCCAACACGCAAATATAAACACGGCTCTGAAATTCTTCCTTTTCCACGAAAGATATGTTCTAAACAAGCATTCTCAATATACATCATTGCAGAGTTGTGCTTTTATTTATAGAGAGCATATTTCTCAAAATGGGAATGCTCGATTATAGGAAAGGTGAATTTAAAATTTTGATGGCTACTGTTCAATTGTACCCCCAAAAGTTTGCAACAATGTCCAGAGAGAAGTGTCAGGTTACACAGAGAGGAAAAGCTGGAGCAGCATCAGACTTCTCATCCGCAGAACCAGAGGCTGGAGGTGGAGGAACAGAGCAGAGGGCAGCGAGATAAGAATGTTGTGTCCTCAGCCAAGATGCTGCTCACCTGTCAGGACAAATGAAAATGATTCCGGACATGTGAGGATATCGAGAGGATGCCACTGGGTTTGCTATGTAAGGAGACTAATCAGGAAGTAGTTTACCAAATGTCAACCGAGCCAGGAATTTTAAGATAAGAAAAGACAAAGAGGTGGGGAGTGGAGGGCAAGCCACCAGACTTGCAGTAATAACACCACATCTCAACACACGATGGTAACCACGGGCATTTGTAATGTACACGTTAGCTAAGGATGCTTGGAATAGAACGGTACAAACTTCACGGGATAGAAGATTATGGAATGGAATTAAAATGTTAAAAATTCTTCTGCAAGACACAGGAGTGTGAAAGATGGAGGGATTTGCAGAAGTGAAAACTTTCTAAATGATTTGTTCAGGTGGGAGGAGGGAGAGACCACCCTACTGTTAATTGGTGAGGGATACTCTTTTTTAAAAAAATCTTTATTGTTGAAAGTATTACAGATGTCCCTTCTTTTTTTTTTTCCTCCATTGACTCCCTCCTCCCCACTCCCGCCCCCCTCCCCCCAGTCCCCTGTCTTCACCACCTGTTTGCCTGTGTCCATTGGTTGTGCATATAAGTTCTTTGGTTTATCTCTTCCAGCCCCTTCCCTTCCCTCTGAGGTTTGTCAGTCTGTTCCCTACTTCCACCTCTTGGGATCTATTTTGCTCATCAGCTTATTTTGTTCATTATATTCCACAAATAACTCTTATTGGGCTACACATTTAGGGTTGGTTGTTACAGTATAGCAACAGAGGGAATGGAAACTACTAAGACTGCAAAGCAAGGAGAGTGAACAGAAGCAGTGAAAACACAGGGTGCAAGTAAGAGATGAAAACATGGCAAGAAAAGCCCAGCCCCTCAGTCAGCAAGCTCACTGCAAGTGAGCTCACCATCCACCTCCACACTCGGAGCCAGAGTGGTGGGCTGGTCCTAAAGTAAAATCCAGCTCTGTTCTTTGTAAGAAACTCCTCAAAGTCAAGTGACCAGGGAGGATTGAAAATAAAGATATGGACTGATATATACCATTGAAATCAAACCAAGTCAAGGCAGAAATGTGACTACAAGGTGCAGTGGACGTGGAGGGCCGACACGCGCACGGGGAAAGACCTCCGCTTCGTGATGGGGCAATGTGACCCTGTCAGGAGGTTATGGCGCGCTTCATTTTTTTCAACAAACAATGTAGCAGCAACAAAAGCAGTTGTGTGCCTGTGTACATATACACTCAAAGAGCATATAGGCCACAATTGCAATGGGAGATTCAAGTATACTTTGTTCATAATTTGATAGGTCAAATGGAGTAGTGTTTCTCAATCTTATTTTTTATTATTGCGCCTTTAATGAGCCTTTTTAGAATCTTTTCCTTAATAGCTGCACATATAATTGTTTAAAATAAATACTTTTTTATTGATTTCAGAGAGAGGAAGGGAGAGGGAGAGAGAAATGGAGAAACATCGATCAGATCAGCTGCCTGCTGCACACCCCCTACTGGGGATCGAGCCCACAACTCTGGCATGTGCCCTCACCAGGAATGGAACTAGCGACCTCCTGGTGCATGGGACCATGTCCAGCCAACTGAGCCACACTGGCTGGGCACCACCCACATAAATTTTAATTACACACAGTATATCTGTTAATGTATTATAGGTATGTTTGTGCTTTGTATATAGAAAGAGTAAGTTTTCTTTGCCCTCTACGAACCAGTTTTTACCCTTTTTGGCGCAATATCATTCCCACTGAGAATGCATGAAATACATTAAAAAATAAATGTAAAACAATGCAAACACTTATCTGGTAAGATCCTTTAAAGTGATAATGAAAAGGTCAGGACTCTGGGGCAGAATGCAGGATGGTTAAAGGGAGACACTCCTGAGTTAGGGGATCCTCGAGACTCCTGAGGAGGGGGGTGTGCACATTGGGAGGCAAAGGGTGTGGGTGAGGGGCCTGCGCTGTGAGCTGTAACATCCCCCACCACCTGACCCATTCCCCAACGAAAGCCTCCATGGTTAGTACATTTCAGAAATGAAGTTAAACCAGATTAAATCTGTCACCACAGGAGACTCTGGTCCTTAATGTGCTAATTTCCTTGTGAAGCTCCAAGATGGAGACAGGGCAAGCACAGTGTCCTAAACTTATGGGAGTCCCACCAGGGAAGCCATTAGCTGGGGACTTCTACTAAGATCTCAGGAGACAGTCCTAGAACATCATGTGTGAGACATGCTGCCTTCCATGTGAACCCCCCTCTGCTTCAGGCAATGAGGCCAGATAAAGCAAGAATGGAAATATTCCCAGACAACACCCCTTACTTTGAACTTTCTTCTTTCTGTTTCTTTCTCCTGAATTAAGTTTAAAAAATAAGAAAATTACAAATAAAATGGAAACATTTAAAGAAAGGAAATCAACTCTGCGCTCACTGGCCTTTGCCATTTTATTCCTCCAGAAGTCTTTAATACAGTTCCACCGAGTCTGCCCTTTGCCAGGCATTCTCCATCCGACCCTGAGGGGCAGCATCCTGCAGGCACGATCTCTGCTCTCAGCTCTTAGGGCCCACCATGGAAGTGACAGGGAGCACGTAATGACATGAGTGATGAAAGAATGCCACAGGAGCACCTTGTTGCATAATGTGCAGAACTGAGCAAGCTTATCCCCAATTTTAAGAGCTGTCTCCTATTTGTCTGCACCATAGAATCACACACAAACACGCACACACACGCACACACACAATAGTATGCACTCCATATGGGGTGCCATGGAGTGAAATACTTCAGTTAAAACTGTGCAGCTTGTTTCAAGGTCTCCCATTTGTGGTATTTTAGAGGAAAATGGTGCCATTTCCCTGCAACTTGCTGGGGATTTGGATCTGGCAAAAAGCTGGCGGAGCTCACGCTGGCCCACCTTATGTCACCTTGGACATGTCGACTGCCTTCCACCAGGCACTGTGAGGGACTCGGAATGATGGCATCCGGGGAACAGCAAAGTCAAGGCCACCTGCGCTGCTGGGCCTTGACTGACCATGACCAGCGGTGACAGAAGCCAAGGCATAGGTTCTGGATCCGAAGAGTCATGTCAAAGAGCCCTCCACACCTGGAAGGCAGTTACAGGAGGTGGGGAGAGATTCAGAAGGTCCCAATAATTCTATCAAACCTGGATCTAAGCTCAAAAACCTTCTGTATAAATGCTAGGTCAATGCCCCTTGGTTCTTTCATGTTTCGAATTTTACATGGAGTCTGAAGTGCGAGTCAGGTTGGGCAATGCATTCAGTTGAGAAACTCTGTACCCACGACTGGCTTGAGCGTTCTCCAAATCACACTGGAGGGCGTCGGAAACGCACATGGAAGGTTAAAAGGCACTGACAGATCCGAGATCTATGAGACGTTTGCGTTAGTGTCTTTCTGGTATTTGTATTCATTGGTACTGCTCGGTGCTATTCCAACATTGTACTGGATTTTTAAATTTTGCTTTAAAACCATAAAGCAAAGCATATGATAAAATCATTGGAATTATACAAACATCAACATTTTTTAGTTTTGGCAAACCTAAGGAAAATGGTGGTTCTACACCACTGTAGTTTTCAATAGAGATGGACTGAGGTTAGCTTGAAACCTTCCTAAGGAACGGCCGTGATGTATTTCGGAGCTGATGAGAAGGCAACACCTGTTCATGCAACCTCCCACACGGTGCCCCTTACCACGAGGTCGCTTTCTCTGGAGTGCCTTGCTTGGGCATCCTTAAATTGTGATGATTCAGTCACCGTGTCAAGGCACTTGATGGGGGAAGAGACCCATGCAGTCTGCACCATGAACGTAAGCTGCAGCTTGAAGGACGAGTGGCAGGACGTTCTGTTCCTGTGGCATGACTGCAGGGGACCCGTGAGTGAAGATGGTGGCATTCCTCCCACAAAGCTTGAAGGAACTTTTGGGAGCTTTCTGCCACTCCCTGCATCTCCCGACTGCCACCTCCCCGAGCACGTCTCCGCCATCACTCACTGCCCACCAGGCCGGGCAGAACCCCACCACTTTGCAGGTGGGGCCGGCTGCTGCCAGTGGCAGAGACGGATGACATATTTATTAGCTTGTCAAAACCTCCCCTGTTTATGGAAGTCTCACCCGGCTAAACAAAACAATCAGCTTCCCATTGGCTCGCCGAGAGGCCCCTGTTGAGAGCTTCAGCAAAGTGCTTGATGAGGCATAAAATGATGATTAATTAATTTACTGCTCAGTTGATCATCACACGGTGCGGCTGATGGTTCTCCCAGCGGTCAGCCCTCGCTCTGCGCTGCGTGGCCGGGCCTGCCTTTGGTGTGACCTGAGCTCCCAGACTCCCGGGCAGGGACGGAAAGGGAGGCAGGAGCAGTCTCCGGAGGCCCCGGGAGGCAGGCGCGGCGCAGCGACAGAGAGGCCTGTGCAGCCGGTCATTAATCAAGACACACTTGCCCTGGGAACCTCGCTGGCATCCGGGAGGAGGCAGTTTCTGCACTGGCCGGTGTGCTCCAAGCCACGTACCACGGGCCACTTCTGTCCGCAGGACTGGACGCTTGTCCGCCCCGCCCCCAACCGTTCCTTGGTGAGATGAAGGCGGGCTCCTCCGGGACGAGGGTGGCTCCGGGCGCTGCTGTGATGCGGCTGTTGCTTCCACAGCTCCGTGCGCAGAGACAGGGCCTGGCCCTGCTCGGAGAGGCGTGTGCGGTGCAGCCGGGGACAAGGCCTGCTTCCACATCAGCGCCCTGAGGTTCGGGGAGGGAAGGCCCACAGAAGTGGGATTTTACTTCTTCATTTTAACTCCACGAAGTACCGAAGTGGCTCTATTTGCTGGGTACTAAGAGTTGGTGAAGTGTAATTTAATTGAAAGTTAATGTAATATTTCAAATAAGAGGTCATGATTGATTTATACATATTTAGCTAACTGTAAAGAATAGATTTACTGCTTAGCTGGTGTGGCTCAGTGGTTGAGCGTCGACCCATGCACCAAGAGGTCACCAGTTCGATTCCTGGTCAGGGCACATGCCCAGGTTGTGGGCCAAATCCCCAGAGGGGGGCGTGCAGGAGGGACCAATCGATGTTCTCTCTCACCAATGTTTCTATATCTCTCCCTCTCCTTTCCTCTCTCTCTAAAATCAATAAACAAACAAACAAACAAACTATATATATAAAAGAATAGATTTATAAAAAGGAATCCACTTATAAAGCAAATGACAAACTGAAAAGCCCACATTTTCCAGGGCCACCAGGATGAATGCACTGATGAATGAATCGCTGTGGTCGGGAAGCACGTGGTCATTATGAAGCAGGTTATGTAACGTGAACGAGACACAGCGCCAAGTCACCGACCGCCTCCGGAGGAAGGCAGCGCCTGGTCAAGGCAAGAGCGCCAATCTGGCCTCCGGGCAGCAGGCAGGAACCTGAGGACCGCTGAGAATGCCCATACAGTGTTCACTTAGAGCAAGGAGCCCGCACCCTCCGTCATATTGAGATACCAAGATGTCAAGGAACTATGACTCCCTTGAGATAAGGGATGGGGCACGTGTGGCGGACCTGGTCACACCCTTCAAAGATAGCTGGCCCCTTTTTAGGGCTCTGCTCCCAGTATCAGGTGAAGGCCTTGCACACCCGGGACCTACATGCCTGCTCATGAGCTCCAGACTCTGCAGGGACCCTGCAGGACAACCCCTTCTCTGCCCTGCCCCCCACGGGGTAGTTGTGAAGAGGGGGCTCTGAGCCCAGGTCCTGTCTGATGGAACGTAGCCCACTGCGGCTAAGCTGGAGCTGGACGACCCGACCCTTTGCCATGGCCTCTGGCCTCTGGCTGGTCCTGTGGCAGAACTTGGGGACGTGGAGCATGACTGTGAAACAATCGGGGGTGATGTAGGCCTGCTGGGGCAAACTGATGGCTGACAAGCGGCCATCCCATTGAAAAGGTCCTGGGCATCAGGGACAGCTTGAGGAGAACGGCCGGGGGACTGGAAACTCCAGATGTGGCCCTGATGTGCAGGAGGCCTGTGAGGACCAGGCACCTTCTCTCCTGGCTCCCGTCTGATAAACAACACTGCATTTTATAGTGCTCATCGGCACACAGGGCAAATACATCTGCAGCCCGGCGTCACCCCACAGGCCGGACCCTCTGCAGCCCACGCAGTCCAATGGGCAGAGAGCAGAGAGCATCCCCAGGCTGCATCATCCCTGGAAGCTCTTTGCCCAAACTTGCAGTTATATGGGGTATGGAATGAGTTAAGGCTGAAGTATGAGAATCTTTTAAAAAGGCGAATTCCGCAGAAAGGTTGCCCATCTCGTCAGGTGTCCTCAGATGACGGACATTGTAGGCGGGGTTTGCTGTGTTCTTTGTCGTGTGGACATTCACAACACTTGTTTTTATGTGAAAAGTGCTGAAATGCTCGTCAGTTAGGAAGCTGGTTTACCCTGGCTCAGGTCAATATTCTCAAACTTATCGCAGAACACAATACCATCGATAACACTCCTCTGGGAGTGAGGAGCACCTGTTCCTGGGGGTATACCACAGAAAGCGCTGGCCCTCTATTGTAAGTGTTACTAAGCAATCTTGGTTGAGTGCCCATGTGGAAGGATCACAGGCACTAAGCATCGCCCTTGCGTAGAAGGAGCAGCCTGGTGCTCAGAGGCCTGCGGCTACGGGTTCTCTGTGTTGGCTGCTATCTGGAGTTGGGGAGGACGGGCTGGAAAGGCAGAATGGGAGGAACCCTGGTGGGCTCAGAGGTCCAGCTGGTGTTGATGTTAGGTTAGGGGCGATGGGCGTCATGAAGGCCACAGGGAGGGGCACAGAGTTACCGGAGCACAGGAGAGGTGGACGCGTGCTGTCCCAGGTGCATGTAATGGGTTGGACTGGCACTGAGGACGCTGAAGACAGAGACTTCAACTCAACCAGAGGAACCCGGGACCAGCAGCAAGGGGCTGGTCCTGGAGCCAGCCAGGCTTTCGACAGCCGAGCAGGGTGGAGCCCAGTTCGAGGGTAAGGAATGGTCCTGGTGGGGGCTCAGAATTTCTGGCATACCTGCTCCTACGCTGCAGGCATGGTTGCCCGTAGCAACCCTGACTCTCTGGAGCCCGACAGCTGACATGCAGGTGGCCCTCACTGCCCTCCCTGATGTCCCGATCCACCGCCTGAAAGCACAGGTGCTGGGAGGTTTGGAGGTTGGTAACTGGCACAGTGTGAAGACTCAGGGCAATCCCCGGCACTTGTAGGTGCTGCATATTGGGAGAAGCTGAGGCTCAGTTTCCCGTGTAAACTCAGGGACAGCACTGACCGTGCAGGACGATTTGATGGGTGGTATGTGGCACTAGGAGAGATGTTGTGCTCTGCTCCTGCCACCTGTGGGGGAAGTCCCAGTCCATGGCCCGGAGGAGATGGAGGCTGCTCTGGTTGGGTCTTCTCTGAGACGGAGAAGCTCTCAGTCTCCAAGCAGGCTGACGGCTCCTGTGTCCTCTCTTAGGGCAGAAACGCAAGTGCTTGGGGTGGTTATTTATCTCTAAGTTACTGCTCCCCCTTCGTCCGTTTCACACCCCTGCCCGTGTTCTTACAGACCGTCCCTCCAGTGGGAAAGGGTCTCTTTGGTGTCCCTGCATCATGAAGCACCACCTCGATGAGATCATGACCGTGTGAGGCACAACAGAGTATTTTGAATTTTGGAACGTTTATTTTTTTTCTTTTTAAAAATTAAAAACTGTATTTTGCCAGACTTAACCATGGGCCAATTTAATATCAGAACTTAATTTTTAGAGAATGGCTAAATGTGGCCGAATGTTTCCGAAGGCCAATGATGACATCACTGGGGAGGCAGTCTGTGCTAATGGGGCTGCCTTCGCTCCCGTTACAATAAATCAGCCCGGTTTCACATGCGGCGCGATAACCCCATCTGGCTTGCACCATTTTCTAAGATCCTTTTCCTACTGACTGTTAGCCATGTGTCCAGGATATTCAAGCTAATGAGTGCCATGCTTCCTCCTGTGCACAGATAATTTAGCTCTACACTCAGGACTTGATCAAAACTTCCAAGTCAGAGAGGTTATTTAAAAATTTGAATCTCTTTCTCTTACTTTTTCCTGGAATTTTCAAATTCTTTTGTAATTTAACATCATAGGGAAAAAATTAAGTTAAGAATAAAGGAATAGTTGCCAAAGAAAGCAGTTTGTCCGTGAGAGAACATGGTGCCCGCAGCACTGGGATCCTGTGAAAAGGAGCCTGCAGATGTATGCGTCCCTTTGGCCCAAGAGCCGGTCTCCTTCCCTGTCACCTGGTGAGTTGTGCCAGTGGCTTTGCCCCATCACCTGTCCTGGTGAGCTGGAAAACATCAGAGTTGCATTTTCTCTAAAATACTCAGAGGCTGTAGTGGAAAAGGTAAAGGATGCAAACTGCATTTATACGATTTTCAAAGGTGACATGAGAAAACTTCTGAAAAGTGAAGGTAAAATCTCCAAGCATATTAGATGAGTCAGCACCCTAATCATACTCTGTTAAGTCTGAGCTTCGGACACAGTTCAGTCCATAGAAGCGGCACTCTGTGACTTACAGGGAAGACGGTTTCCCCGATTCCAGGTGCAGAGGACCAGTTATCGGAGGCTTCGGATCGTGATGACAAAATGTTCAGTCTGACTTTTTGTGAACTTCAATAGGCTCCTTCAACAAATGAAATGCAAAGGTGTTTCCCCCCAAAAAGAACATGAAGAACTTGCTGTAAACCAATAATAGAGTAATGAAAACAACCATGTGTGTGTTTCTTGGACAAATTATAGATTGTTCTCAGGTGTGAATTATCGCAAGCACCCCTTCTCCACACCAAGGAGCTCTGCCTTCAAACGAGTATATTTAAGGGTCATGTTGCCCAGAGAAGCATCTAATGACTTGTTTATTATATGATAGAAAGATAAAAAAAATTCATTGTCCTTTTCTCCCGTTTGATTTACAAGTGTTATAGTGGGAATTTTTCTAAAAAATAGATCTCTTACTTATAAATACAACCATGCATTGAAGTGATAACATCTCATTTTAAAAACATAATTGAGGTGTCACAGCAGAGACCAGGGGGCAGAACAAGAGCTGAACAAACTGATGGTGATTTCACGTTCATGGCTCATTCAGTCCTCTGGCCATGCTGAGTCACACGTCACACAGCATGCATGGTCTCATCTAACAGATGCAGGAATAGAGCCTGAGAGGTCCAGGAATGCCGCTGTGGATCCTGGGCCAGAAGGTACCCTGAGAAACCACAAAGGAAGGGTGTAGGACAGAGGGACCCCGCGGCCCCAGACACCGGCTGCCCTACGGTTGTGTGAGGGACCCCAGAGCGATGGCCAGTATCAAGCGGTGGATCTGAGTCTCAATTGGATGTTGCACTAACTGGCTCCTTTATTTTTCACCCAGGTGATAAGTGGCTTCGCTTCTGCTAAGACCATCTCTGCAATGGCGACGGCGATGGAGCAAGGGGAAGGGAGGACGTTGGTATGCAGGACCGCGCCTGCCACTAATAAAGATGCAACGCCTCGTGTTAGGCAGAGATTTACTTGTATTGATGCAGATTTACTGCTCCAGGAAAGAAAGAAAAAAAAAAAAAGAAAGAAACCTTATTGTATGATCAAAGCTAATAAAAATAGAAAACAAATGACATCGTAGACTGAATAGAGCCAATGCAGTATGTAATGAACACTTATTGACCAGTAACCTGCAACTAATGTAGCTATAGATTTTTACTTTGTCTATTCGTGGCTTTAAGAAGCAATCAGTTGGGTCTCCCCGGACTGGAGGATGAAGTGATAGTTAACAAAGCTGTCTTTTATTTAGTGCTAAACAAAGCAGTCAATTTAAATTTGAGGTGGATGAGAAAACCATCTCTGTGGTTTATGTTAGCTAGGATCACTTGAGCGAGGATGTTTCTAGATGGTTCTGTCATGGGATATGAATTGTTTATTATGTAAGACCACATCCTACCCATTTACAGAATGTGATGGGAGAATTAGTCAGTGTCCAAATCCCCGGATGGGAATCTAAAACCAATATCCCATGTGTGGAATAATTTTTAAATAAAGTCTACTTGATTGAATCTCCTGTACTTAAACTTCACAGAGTTTATCTGAACTCTTTGTGCATGGAGATACAGATGAATGAGTGGGTTGTATTAGTGTACATACAACTGAAAAAGCACATCATTTGATAGTGAATGACTAAACCATTGGGAAGAATCTTAGTCTACGTGGTGTCTGAGGGACATCTGTCAGCTCCTTCAGTACCTTTGAAGGAGAGTTATCCATCTTCCACTGGCACTTTTCCCACGATAGTGACACACAAATTCACTGGGAGCCCATTTAAATACAAGTCGGGGTCGCTTTCAGAGACATCTCCCTCCATATTGGATACCCTTAGGTTTGTCCCAGGGCTCTCACAGTCCTCTTGGGTCATCTCTTGGCCAAGCCACCTGCTCCTGGTTTCCTCATTGACTCGGCAGTCTGGCCCAACAGGACGGGGCTCCAGCACTGTGCTGAGCTGGGACAATCTCATTTCATCCTTACACAGCCCTCAGCGAGCCCTGGTTGATAGCTCCATTCCCCAGTGGAAACTCAATGCTGGAGAAGAACTTTTTGGCCCAGAACTCCACAGTGAGTGAGTAGCCTGTGTTCCAGCCAGACTTCTGCATGCATCTACTTGGCTCATGTTCTTAAAAACCTATAGATGCCCAGCACGGGGACATAGAGACCATCGTCCTTCCTGGATCACACCCTACGCGACTCTCCACAGACTTTCAGAGACGGTCACTTCCTACAGTATCAGCTTCCCCGGGACACTGTTTGCTGGTTAGGAGAGGGGCATGGAGAGGGAAGGCTTTCTGTGTTGTTCTCACAGAAAGGGGAAACCCAGGCTCAGGCACGTACTATATCCCTGGAAGGAATAACTGGGTACATTTTGATTTAAAGATGTTTTTGTGGGAACAGAGAACACAAACAATTTTAAATAACTTTACAAACACCAACTGTGGGTTGGCGCCGATGGACTCTGTTTGCTCCCTGGAAATAAATCAGATCCTTCCTGGTCAGCCCAGGCTCCCTGTCCCTTGTTACTGAGCATGGGGGCAGCTTGCATGATGCAGAGAGTAACTCTTCCTCCACACGGGGGGGAGGCAGCCCCGCAGCATGGGACAACCTGGCTGTCCCTGCCATTTTTGTTCCTGGGCGGGCACATGTCTGATGAGTGCAGCTTTGCCAACCCCATGGTTCACACAAAACGATTGCCCACAGTCAGGGAACTGCTCATCCTTCTGGAGGCTCGATGTGTCACCAGCAGTCAAGGTTTGCTGAAAGTCAAGCGGCGGTGGCATCCTCAGGTTCCGGTTCAAACGTTCGCCGTGAGGTGCGCGGAGGCACAGTCGGGAACTCGGAAAGGGGAGTCTGGGCGAATGAGGTCGTTACGAACCTGGCTGCAAAGACGTTAAACAGGACGCGTCGCCCGCAGATCTGGAGCTTACCTCTCTTCCCGACTGCGAAGAGACAACAGTGACAGCCTGGGGACAGGAATCAATAAACTGCGAGGGAAGGAGAAATCGGCTGTGGAGAGGAAAAGCTCTAACATCTTGGAACTAAAAATAAAATGACACTTGGGAAGAAAGCAGAGTCGTTGGCTTGGATGCTAACTCCTGCCATGTGCTGGTGTCCCTACAATCCCAGTGGGGAGCAGTGGTATTATTTTCAGGAAAAAATAAAACAGCAAACCTTAAGTGTGTTAAAGGCTAACTAGAGGACTTGTAATGGTCCAATTCCTCTCTAAGCTTTCACATTCTTTTAAGACTTCAGCCTAGAAAAGGATGGATGAATGTCAACACAGTTAAGGTCACGCATGTCAGATGGTTAAGGGATCTAACTTCGTAGCAGACCTGCAAGCGTTTGACTCTGACCTCATCTTTCTCAAGTTGATCGTCCTAAGGTGAGTTAGTTCCTCCATCTCTCTTCATGGTGGCTTGAGTTGGATGTACCCATCGATTTGAATTTGGCGACATAACGCAGGCAGCTTGAATTGGGCAGGGTGGGGAAATTTACACTGTGGAAATAGGCAAGCGCTACAAGTCACAGCGTTGCTGCCCAGGCAGTTGAGTGTTCAATATCCAGCACACTTCTCCTCGGTGTCAGTTTGCTTCTCTGCGGAAGAGGGTCATGGCAGTGTTGCCACTGGGCTGTGGTGGCGTGGGGATTGAAATGACATCACACAGGTAAACAGTGCAGCACCTTATACAAACCCCAGAACCAAACACAGAGATCTGTCCTGCTTGTGTTGCCGTTAAGGACTGCCTTTCGACTGGCTCCTGTATTTACCTTGCCCAGTTAGATAGCTGCCCCTGAGCCGAGAAAGCAAAGCTTGGGGCAAAGAAACCCAACACATCACTGCATGGAATAGCAGATGTCCCTGGGAGAAAAATAAACGTCACCACAATTCAGGTTCAAGGTGAATTTTGTATGACTTGTGGAGGGCAGAAATGAAACCCAGCTAGAAGTGTCAGTGTTGGAGCAACTAAACCCCCAACAGGTGAGACACTCTGACTCTCAGGTCCCACAGGTTTTCCAGGAGACCTTGTGAGCAGGGGTCCAGGTGCGTTCAGTGCTTCTGCTCAACCTCACTCCACAGATGTCAGCCCCACACGCTCCAGAGGGCGAACTCTCCTAGGACTGTTCCTTCTTGCTGGCACAAGTCTGCCTCAAACAGATACAGGCACCGTGGGAAGGAGGAGAAGGAGAACTTTTGAAACCTTATGGTGAGCTCTGGTTTCCAAAAGAGCTGCGTCCTTGTTCAGCAGGTGCACGCCCTCCCGTGTGCACTGTGTGATGAGGCTGGGGCGGGCATATTGCTGGGGTCCTTCTGGCCGATCGCCATCACAGCAAGTGCAGTTTGTAGTGTTTGAAATAAGCAACTAAAACGGGCGTCAGCTAAGGGAGCAAATTACCTGGCTCAGGAAAAAGGGAAGTTCTGTTACCTCGACTCCTAGTTCCCGAGATACCTGAATCTAACCCCTTTGGCTTCCGTAAGGACCACCTGCATCCTCGCAGTGCCCCCACCTGGAAACTCCACTTTTTCTTCACTCTTCTGTGATAAGAAGTAAGTGTCGGGCCACACTGCACCTTCCAGTGAGACCATGTAATGAGATGCCCTTTGTAGTTAGCTGTCACCTAAAAAGAATTAGAGATGCAATACACGGAATCCAACATAGCTCAGAGGCTCTGTCTTATCTCTTTGTTCCACCACTTCGGGTCCTGCTGGTGAAGGCACCTCTTCTGAAGCAGAGTTTGCAGAAGGCCGGAGGAAGATGGCAAGGCAGGCATGACTGTGTCCCCGAGACATGTCCGCCCTCTCCCAGACTTCTTGTTCTATGAATCCTGAGGCTGAACCTGCACCCTTGTCTAAAGCACGAAGCTGGTTGGCAAACTCCCAAGTATGGCTCTGAGGACAATCTCACCGCTAGGCTGTGAGATTTGCTTGCTTACAGCCCATGCTAAGCAGGACTCTGGTAGGGAAATACGTTCTGACTATCACATGGGGAGGGCTTGTGTGGTGGGGATGGATGTGCCTGGCTTTGCTCATCTGAAGCAGTAACGTGATGAAAGCACCCACTTACCAGCTAAACCCAAACAGGGGCCTCGGGGAAAAACTTCCTGGGTTTTCCCGTTAGCAGCTCTCCAAGTGACTGGCTCTCCATCGCGAGAAGTTGTGCCTGTTGGTGCCCGGGCTGCCTTCAGACTGCCCTCCCGCATTACAGGTTGTCTTTCACATTCTCTGAGGACCAGCTGTGGCTGCTCCCAGCTCCATCTGCACCAGTTATCCCTGTTAGTAAGTTATACAGTTCAACTCAATGTCAACTAAGTGAATACTCACTATCAATGTGCATATAACACGACATATTAATGGAAGTGTGAAGAGCATTACTTTCTCTATGAAACTAAAGTCACATGCCTTTAAAGACTAAAACATCATTCAAACATTCTGCTATATCACTCTACAAAGGTTTTAAAAATTTCTACTTGGACACTTAGATTGCTTTACAAATATCTTAACAAATCATTAGGTTTGACAAAGACAAAGAAACTAGAAATTATAGCTGCTGGCTCCCTTCAATGAGGAAACTCTTCTCCAAAGAACAGTCTTTTACCCAAATCAAGATCAGTGACTGAATGAATATTTCTATTTTAAATGTTTAAGGCAGGTTTATATTCTTTGCAAATGACTTTTTTTTAAAAAATTAAAGAGCCAAGTGCTCACCCCAGCTGGGTGGAACGAGAGTCCTGTGTGCTTAGGATGCCTCTTAGGGACTTGGTTGGCATGGCTTGGTCATGAGGCATCACCCCACCCCCTTGCTCCTATGCACAGCCCCTCCGAGGCAGTAGCCATGCTTGTCTTGACCTATTACATCATAGTCGTTTTCCTAGTAATTAAATGTACATTCTTCACAACGAAAGGTTAGGAGACATCAAGAGCCTCCTGGCAGCATAATTGACAGGGATTTGTGCAGAAAATCCGTGTATACACAGAACAGGCAAGTCACTGTTGTGAGACAACGCAGGATGACAGATGCAAAGAACAAATGTTAGAGTAGCCATCTTCCAATATTGTCTGAAAGTACATATCTAATTAGAGATGAATCTGCTTAAATTCACCAGTAAAATAAGCTAATGAAAGAAAAAAAGAAACTAGGTCAATTTGAGATCCGTGTAAGTTGGGTCTCTAATGGGACAATCATTAAAAATAATTTCAATTATTCACGTTTGAATGACTTTTATATAAAGCTTTTTAAATAATGTGAAATCTCCTGCACAAAGTCTAAATGAAAGAATGGTCGATTTAATCTCTGACATATTATTTCAGCTTGTACACTGTGAAAAAGAGCACAGCAGAATGTTAAATTTCACATAAAATACTCTGGTTTTCTCTGGTTTATTTCAGAGCTATGGTGTCATTTATGACTACGTTGTATGAGAAGATAATTACAAGCAGAACCGCTTTTCTAAGATTGCAAAAGGTAATCTAAACACTACGATTAATGCATTTGGGGACATAAATACGCTCAGTTCTCCCCAGCTGGATGGATCTCTCGTGTGCACTTGAAGATGTGCTCTTAGAGTGGCCTTCCCTCTGGAGCCCGGGAGCCCACACACTCCCTCCTGCCTGCTGGCGAGGAGGACGGTCATCTTAGGCTCACCGTGAGGTTAAATTCTAGCTCTGTGAGGGGCATGGCAGATTTATATTTCATAGGAAGAATTAAGTGCTCTGTGGTGTGGATATTAAAAAGACAGACTGGAAATGTGTCTTTTGCTGTCATCCCCAGTGGTGGTGTACCCGAGGAAGGAAGTGAGGGGACCAAAGAGACAAGTAGAAATGTTTAAAGGAGTAAAGGGTGAAATCAGAAGGTAAAAACCTCCCCAAAATGAACATTAAAGCTCTAAATATATTAGATGAGTCAACATCATAATCAAAATTTTTAAAATTTGGGCTTGGGGGGAAATTTAAATTTCTGGGTCTCT
The DNA here is from genome assembly GCA_030848825.1 of Tadarida brasiliensis. NCBI lineage: Eukaryota > Metazoa > Chordata > Mammalia > Chiroptera > Molossidae > Tadarida > Tadarida brasiliensis. Next base: position 35,688,431 of record CM061258.1, read on the forward strand.
AGCAGAAGGAAATGAAATCAGATACCTGCACCCCATGTGCACCCCAAGACGTGGAAACAGCCTGAGTGTTCACCGATGGATGCATGGGTAAAGAAGATGTGGTTTACATATACCGTGCAATGTTATTCAGCTGCAAAAAAGAAGGAAATCCTGCCACTTGTGAGAACATGGCTGAACCTTGAGGGTATTACACTAAGTGAGGTAAGTCAGACAGAGAAAGACAAATATTGCATGATCTCACTTATATGCAGACTCTAAAAAAGCTGGACGCATAAAGACAGGGAGTAGATTGGTGGTTACCAGGGACTGAGTGGGGATGGGTGGGTGAAGGTGGTCAAAGGATACAAACTCCCAGTGATACACTGAACAAGTTCTGGTTATGCAATGTACACCATAATGACTATAATTAACACTGCATTATATACCGGAAAGCTACTGAAAGAGTGGATTTTAAAAGTTCTCACCCCCACCCCGTACAAATACATATAATTATGTGAGGTGAAAGATGTATCAACCAGCATCATTATGGTGACCATTTTACAGTGTAGACATATGTCAAATCACCACGCTGTACACCTGAAATTTACACAATATTGTGTATCAATTACATCGTAATAAAGCTGGGGGGAAATTGGGGCTTGGTTCATTTCTCATTTCTAAAGAAGGACTGTTTCGTGTGCTCACAGGCGTTTTACCTGCGATCCCAGTAAGGTAGTGAACCTTCTGTTGGGTCCCTGAGTTCCGCTGATTCATGCTGAAAAACTCAACCCCCACCTTTGGTGAAATTCCTGTGCACAAATATTTGCTCAAGGCCTTGCTGGGGTCTTGTGTGTAAATGAGGCTCGGTCGCTGTCACAGACTGTGGTCCCTGGAAATGATGGGGCAGCACACCTTCTGGTTACCAAGTTCATGTGGTGATCTCTTCGCACATGAGAAAAATGGGCAATGTTTATGTTACTTCGAAATGCAACAATGCATTTATTAGATAAGATTATTAGTAAATTCATTTTCAGAGCTTATTCTGATGGATACCAAGAAAATCAAATTGAGTATTAAATTGTCTCGGTCACAGTTCTCAAAGGGCATGGACTATTTATTAAGAGGGACAAGTGTGAGCAACGGAGACTGCCTCTGGAATGTCAAGACTCACAGGAGGGGAGGTTGGACTCTCGGTCCAGCAGAGCCTTGTGTGCTCCGGGCTATCACACATCGCAGGAACACGCCTGGCTGGACTGGCCATATTCTTCAGGAGCAATTCTGTTGTTGCTGTTTATTCAATTCACTCAAATTCTTAATCTGTCTTAAAGCTATTCTATTAGCTATTCTATTTCATTCTAAATCATCTACATATTCAATTAAAGCATTGTCATGCTTTCATCCAAGTCAGTAAGTGGAATGTTCTCACAAATTAGCCCTCTGAGTTTCTCCAATTGTTAGACTGTGGTCAGCCCACGGTGATGAAAGAGATGCCCATTATCATTTTTACTTTATAGCAGTGCAGTTAAACTACCTCCTGATTATTTGGTTATAAGAAAGTGATATTGATAGATCCAGAAACCTCTTGAACTCAGAAGTACTCAGCTCCTGCTTCCCCATCTCTGTAGGTTCTCATGTCCTGAGTCTGGTCTGGGTTGGGTGTCTCAGACTTCTTCCAGCATGTTCATGCGGTCAGCCCCCCTGTGTGCCAGGCACTGCTCTGAACACTGGATTCAGTGATGAGCTGGGGTGTGCGTGGTCTCCGTCCTCATGGCTGTGTAGTTAGGAGGAGACACAGTCATCGATTATCACACCTACAGAAAATGGCAGCTGCGACCAATGTGTCTATGGAGAGGCCCAACTCCTTGCAATCCTAGAATAGCAAGAGCTGAGCAAGTCAGGGAGACCAGGCGTGGCTTTCCTGACAAAGTGGGCTGAAGCTAACATTCAATGGAGCTCCATGTTCAGAGAGAAGCAAGAGCCATCAGACAGAAACAGCAGGCTGTGCAAAGTCCCTGTGGGAGAGGGGCCATGGTGAGTTCGAGGGAGCATACGGAGCATCGGGTAGGGACGGAGCAGGCAAGACTCTGCTGATCTTGATTAGGGATTTGTCTTTTTCTTTAGAACTTGGGGAAACCACAGAAAGAATGTAAGGGAGGGGGCTGGGCTGGTGGGGTTAATGTGTTTCCAAAAAATCTCACTCCCTGTGGAGGATGGACTTGGGTAACGGTAGAAGGGGTGGGGCGGACCAGTGAACAGACTAAGCTGTCTGCACAAGGAAGGGACCGAGTTTGCAGACCTGACTTGGGAGAAGCAGACATCCCCTGAAAATATCCCCAGACCTTTTCAAGCCGTGAAAACCATGTCCAGATCTAGAGATATCTGGTATTAACTTAGATACCTGGAGCCAGACACCTTGGTCATCCAGGAAGACTTCTAAAAGAGATGACATTTGTGTTTATTGCAAGGGTCATTCAGAGTAGCTAGAGAAAGAAATACATGGAAATGGTGTGTGCTCAGCTGCTGGGAAGGGAAAAACAGAGTCTAGAGTGATTCCCAGGTTCTGGTTTGTTATCTGAGTGGGTAGTAATGTTTTCGGATGAGCAAGGGATTTTCAGAAGGAAGCATGCCTTGAGAGAACACTGTGGTTAGGTTTTGGACATGTTAAGCTCAAAGGGGCAAGACCCAGTGGGCAGTTAGGTGTACATGTATATAACTTGGGATAGTAGGCAAGGCCACTGATACACATCTTGAATTTCATGGGGGCAGGGTGAGCAAGAGTTGTGCAGGAGGTCCCCCACGGAGTGCAAGGAAAACACGTGTGCCGTGGATGAATCACATGGATAATTGCTTAATCTTCACTTTGGACTTTGCGCATATCTGTCTTTAGGGGAATATTTTACTTTGTTTCGACAAGAAGTGTGGAATGTTTGATGGTAAGTCAAGTGATGCAAGACGATGATAAGAGCATTTGATAAGACATTCTAGCTTACTAACTACTAATTGTGTTTTCAGAACATAAAACTTCCATAGTTAACATGCTCTCTGCCCACACAAATGCAGATGCCCACTGACTGAGGAGGGAGAGGATTAGGGAAATTGTCTGTTTGCTGTCTCTACAGAGCAGTTTGATAAACCAACTGCTTCTGTAGGCCCCCAGAGAAGATTAGGAGGGCACACAACTGTCCTTCCCTCCAGAAAGGACTTAAGCTGGATCTGCTACTCTGTCCCATCCATGTCTGATCACACCTGAGAAGGAGAGAGGTGAGTTCTGCCCCTCACCTGCTACATGTGCCCTGAGGATGTCTGGGAATGGGAGCTCAGCACTCAGGTTGTGACAACAATCATTGTTTTAACAATTATTTTGTCTGTTGAAGAACAACCTGGAAAGCACACCCTTTTCTTCAAATTGCCCATGCAGAACCGAGGGCCAGCTACCACCTTTCTTCGTTTGCCCTTCCTTTCCCCACGAGTTATCAATTGCTTTTGGCACTGGGTTGTAGGTAGCACTCACCTAAAGGCATATGGCACGCTCCAGGTGAGTTTTTTCAAGCCTTGTTAGGACTTGGGTGGCTCGCAGCCAGGAAGGAAATGGGGCTTGTCTACACAGGGAGTTATGATCAATGACCTCACGTATTTAAGTAGGTTGAAATTTTCCACTTTGGAGGGTTTCTTTTAAAATTTGAATCCTTAGATCAGGGTAGCTAACATTTCTGTCCCTTTTATGTCAGCAGTGATAGAATGGAATGCTCGGCTTGGCTGAGCCAATGTTTTCCACTCTCTGATCTCCTCATGTCTGAGCCTCGGACACACACAACAGTGTCACATCAGGAGCTGCACCCTAATGTCATCACTTCCCCAGAGGCTCCCAGACACCCTAGTCCAGGTAATGCATTTCTCTTATCTGACCACAGGTGACTCTGCTGACAAAGCACATTGAATATTGCATGTAAAATTGTTACAGAGGCTTCGTAGCCCAAGGAACATCTTCCAAAGAGAATTTCAGGTGTGGGCAGTTAAAGTCAAGACCAGAGAGGCCGGGATGTACCTGGCATGTGCTAATCTCTCAAGAAGCTTTTGGAAGAAATGAATGAATGAGTGATAGCCCTTTGAGCACGAGCACGATAATTTTCAGCACAAGCTCAGCAAGTACTTCACAGCTTTACATTCCAAACACTCATTTCAATGGGGACTAAGGTATCACCATGGAAAAGTCATTAATTTATGTGGTTGATAAGTCTTAGTTGATAAATGGACATTGCAGATGCTATAGAAAATGCTTTTGTGATTTTCCTAAGAAGATGATAAATATTTCTTTAAAACTTTTCAAAATGAGCTTGACTATATCATACTCATAAATAAATAATTTGTGTTTCTTTGATCATAAAAATGCATATGGGAAAACACGCAACTGTGTTAAAATTGGTCAATATATTGCACTGATATTTTTGGTACATCTCAACTCAGTAGAAATTGGAAACTTTATGGCAATATTTTCCTCAAAACAAATAGTTTTTGGCTCACATCAATTGCTTTCATAATGGAAGGAAGATCGTGACCGGAAAGAATGGGGCCAATTCCACATGGACAGTTTGTTCTCCCAAATGAAGTGTATACTTTCACTGCAAAATACGGGGACAGGCATCTGGGCCATATGTCAGGAGGCAAAATCTGGGGAGAAGACAAGAAAATACAGAAAGTCCAGGAAAGCCACCTTGACTGCTCGTCTCCCACTGAGCCCTTCATGTCCCTGAGACTGGCTGCTTTCAACGTCCTTTGTTTCAGTCTCCGAAGAAGTTAAAATCTATTCCAGCATTTTGAAATAAAAAAAAAATGGTTTAAAATCCCATAACTGCCTTCAATCCTATAATCTTCTGCCTTTCAGCTTTGTCTAAAAAACATATATTATGTTTATCTTTTAGAAATGATGTTTTCAGAAGTTATAGTAATAAAAATATAAAAACAAGGTAGGTCATATTCCTAAAAGAAAAATTCAATATTTACATTTCAGCACTTAAACATGGTTATGTAATTGGCTCTTATAAATCTTTTTATGAGAAAAAGGGTGGTATAAATAAATACAAACATCAATGGGTAAATAAACACTTTGAGTCATTCATTTTTATTTGCTTGTTTTAGTTTTTAAACTTTTTTGATAAAACTTGAAATGGCATCGTATTAAATAATTTTTAAGTTTGTATTAAATTTATTGCAGTAACATTGTTAATAAAATGATATAGGTTACACTTCTACCACACGTCGCTTGTATATCGCACTGTGTGCACACCAGCCAAAACAGAACCTCCTCTGTCACCATGTACTTGGCCCCTTTACCCTTTCCTGATAACCATCGTACTGCTGTCTGGGTCTATGAGTTTGCTTATCTTGTTTGTTCATTTGTTGCTTTCAGGTTTCTATCCCACATATGAGTGAATTCATGGTTGTTGACTTCTTCTAAGTGACTTATTTCATTTAATGTGATATTCCCAAGATCCATCCATGTGTCACAGATGGCAGTATTTCTTCTTTTTTATGGCTGGGTAGTATTTCATTGTATTTATGTACAATATCATTATCTTCTTTTTCTTTTTAAAAAAATATGTTTTCATTGATTTTTTAGAGAGAGAGAAAGAGATAGAAACATTGATGTGAGAGAGAAACATCGATCAGCTGCTTCCTGCACGCCCCCTACTGGGGATTGAGCCCAAGACCTGAGCATGTGTCCTGACCAGGAATCGAACCGGGACCTCTCAGTCCATGGGATGACACTCAATCCACTGTGCCACACCGGCCGAGCTGTACAATATCCTCTTTATCCAATCCTCTGTCAGAGGACACTTTGGTTGTTTCCATGTCTTGGCCACCGGGAATAACGATGCTATAAACATAAGGGTGCATACATCTTTACAAATAAACGTCTTCAAAATGTTCGGGTAGACACCCAGAAGAAGGGTTGCTGGGCCATATGGTAACTCTGTTCTTATTTTTTGAGGAACCTCTATACTGTTTTCCATAGTCGCTGTACCAATTATATTCCCACAAGCAGTGTGAAAGGGTTTCTTTTTCTCCACAACCTCTCCAATACTACTTATTACTTGTCTTGTTGCTAGCAGCCATTCTAACAGGTGTGAGGTGGGATCTCACTGTGGTTTTGATTTGCATTTCCCTAATAGCTGGTGAAGTTCTTAACCATCCGTTGCCTGTGCCTCGTGGGGCCGCCCGTTAGCCGCTTAGTCTGGCACAGGTGGGTGTAGCGTGGCCTTCCCGTTGCTGTGACATCCATCACACAGCATCTCTTCCTGCTTCCCAGATGGCGTAGGTGCCACTCCAGCGCTGGGCAGAGTCACAGCGCTGAGGACACAGCTGGAACTGCACTGCAGTCCTCTCAATAGGAAGTCTTTGCAGCGAGGATGGCTTAGAAGAGCGAGTAAATAGGATACAACTCGATCAAATCTCCTGAATGGCATTTATAGACAGAACAAAGGGTATTACCAAAGTGCCCATGGTTTTCACAGAGATGTTTTCTTGCTGTAGTAACAAAACAGTCTCCTGGCACAGAAAACACTGAAACTCTCAGTGGGTTTTCTTCCCCCAGGTGAATACTGGGCTTAAACCAACACACTGGAATATGTAAGAGACATCGGGGTGCGTCACTGATGAGCAGCCGGCCTCAGTGGTCAAAAACACAGCCTGGAGCCAGCCTGCCCATGTTGCACTGCTGAGAAGCTACAGGACTGGGACAAGGCACTAATCTCTCCCTGCCTCGGTTTCCCCTCTGCGGAAAGGGGATGATGATTGAACCTACCCGACAGGGTTGTTGTGAGTGTCAGAGGGGGTCTAGATCTGGCAAGTGCTAAGACCAGAAGCTGGCACACAGAGTTCCATGCAGGTTTTCTGTAACTCCATTGCAGCTGCACGTGGGCTGGACGGAGACTCTGACGCCCCCAAAGCAGAGTGGCGTGGGGAAGCAATCATGTACAAGCTCTCAAACACTCGCCATGGCTCGGCCAGAGTCCCGGGGTGTCTCAGAGGACCAGTTCTGTATTCAGAAAGGTAGAGGTGATCCCAGGAGCTCTGCAAAGACCAGAAGTGAAGTAAGTAAAGAACTTCCCACTTGGCCAGTGCTTAGGAAACAGTAGCAACGGACCTGAAACGTCTTTGATTTCATTATCACTTGCCTTTGGTAGGTATAAAAACAAACAGACAAACAAATGATCATCTGAAGTCCTGATAAAAAGTTTTCTAGGATTCTTTGAATAAACCTGAAGTATTCCACAAAACAATGAAAATGCAGACACATATGCTGGTATGTGGAGATGGTAAGGACGGTTTTTGCCTCCCTGTTGGACGAAGTGCTTGCCTCCTTAGACACTTTTCGTGTGGGGGTGCATGGCAGGGGAGGGGAGCGAGTGACAACCCTGCAGCCTGTCAGCTCAGAGAAAGCCAAGAAGAGTTCATGACGGAAAGTTGTCAAACTGAAGACCTGTCAAGCAAAATACGGAGTCGACTTGTCCTTTGTTATCTAGGGAAAGCCAAAGGTGTGGAGTCATAAGGAGACAGATTCCAACATAACAGTTAAAAAATGTATCTTTTCCTTTCAACAATCTGAGCTCCCCATAAGCAGGGTGCTGTGACCTCAGGAATGGTGGAGGTCCTGGTCCCTCTGTGTCATGCTAAACCCGAAGTGGGGGAGGGGTTCTCTTGGCATTTCCTTTTGGTCTGCAGCATGGCTGGGAAGATCTGTGAGCACGGCTTAGCAGATATTGAAAATGCACACTATTAGTCTGGTTTTGACATGGTTCTCAGTTTTCTGCCCTTCCAGGCTTCATGATTATGAGTTGGGATCATGAAGTGGCCATTTAATAATTGCCTGCTTCATGGCACAGATTAATGACTTGCTAGACAAAAAACCCAGCTTCTTCTTTATCATAGTTTATGTCTAAGATCGTATGGCAAGACTCATCACTTAAGATTAATGTAAACCATAAAGTTTCTTTTTTTAATGAAGACTGAAAAACTCATGCAAATGTACACTTGCTTAGATATCTTGATAATACATTTGTGATTATTAAAGTATTACTGAAGTATGTAAAGTATGTATAAACATTTCCATCCCTGGCACAGTTTTGACAACAAAATAAGATGTTGGCTTCACGGAAATCATGTCTTTGAGCTGAAGAGAACCAGTTTGAATTTTGATACTCTCCTGATATAGAGCAAATTGAAATAACGATTGGGGCCCTGACCTACTGGGCAGCCTTGGTCAGTTCCTTGCCCCTCGGTCTTCTCATTGTGGCCCTGACCCTAGGGTGCCACGAGGATTCCATGCAACCACACCTGGGTGCATCCTGCCAGCGCCTGGAGCTCAGTCTACAGTCACCCCTTCTCCCCTTCCTTGCTCTGCTGCTGGTGCCTCAGTTCAATTTAGTTGGAGAGCTCACATTAATTTGGAAATCTTTTTCCTGTTTGTCTACACATTTTTGAAATATAAATCAACAGCATGTGTGAATTATACCTATATAGCGGTCAGATTTGCTGCATAGAGTCAGAATTTGGTTAGCTAAAATTCAGAAAATAACTAAAACTGAAAAATTCTCAAAGAATGAAGGAATTCATATTAAAAGCTTAAAATGCTTGCTGAATAATTTTCTCTGTTAGGGATTCACTCAAAACAATCAAGTGATCTAAGAAATATGGAGATCATAATTTGCCTCAGGATGGCATGAAGTTTCCCTAATATTACCTGTATCTGTTTACTGACAACTCACCAATGAATGAAACAGTGTCTCTGCCAATTACAAAGTCCCAGGTAATCCAGAAGGCATGGATTTGTGCCTATGGTGCCAGAGCTCGGTGAGACTTTTCCTTAGTTTTTGGTATTTTTGCACATGGGGCTGGAAGTGAACACAGACTTCATTGAACATTGTGCTCAGGATGACTCACAGGGTCTGCAACTTTCAGTTAATGATTGCGAATTGCAGAAGAGCTGATACTGGGCACCTGTCACTCAGTGCCCACACTGCAGGATACAGTGATGAATCCACTGACACAAGTCTGATACCAGAGATTTCTCGTAGACATTAGTTGGTAGAGAGGTGACATCTTGACCTGAAAGGTGAGATGTGCAGACCTGGGATCCAGACCTGACAGTAGGTTGAGCCCTGCCCCTATCTGGCCACTTCACCTGGCTACAGCTCAGTTCTTGCTGGTAAGGGTGAGAGAGTGGACTGGCTATTTTTTAGTGTTTTGGGGGAGACAATGTGATTTATTCGACAGTTACTTATTAAGCATCTCCTCTGGAGCAAGCACTGTTGTAGGCTTGGGGACACAGCTGTAAACACCATAGATGGAAAATTCAGCCTGGTCCAGCTCCCACAAATTCTACTCAAAGCCATCTGCAGTCCTGTGGATGCTGGGCACTGTTTCTTACTTCTCAGTCAACTCCCAACGATAGCACCTGTTTATTTATGCTGTTTATAGTATTATTATTTATGTTATTATTTTCTGGTTATAAAGGAGCTGGTCCGGTGTCTCCTAGTTGTTCAGGGTCCGGAGTGAGCAGTGGTGGTGTGTGCTCCTACACGGTGACACCTCCAGCTTGTTCTACTTTTCCATCAGACATTGACCATGTCCTTTAGAGCCTGAGAGTATTATAGAATTGTTAGATTTTAACACTTCATATAAACAGGATTATTGTTTTCAAAATTGACTGGGGATATTACATTATTTTTATATAAAATAAGAATTTTTAAACCTTAATCCAGTCCACCAGATTTATGACTAATTGCCGGTCCTTTTCCATAACACTTTCTCTCCTCCTTTGAATTAATGTCGTTAAATTTCTCTGTAACTTGATTCAAGGGGCATCTCCAAATGCCTTGTGGGTGGGGTGCATCTGTGTATATGGCTTGAACCCTGGTGGGCCCTGCGTCCCTGTGTGTTTACCAGAAACCGGAATAGGCTTTGGGGGTGTGAAAAGACTCTTTGCAACTACTGTTTTAGCCCCCAAGTTGGAAATTTGCTATATTTCCTTCTAGCATTTATATTATAAAAATAAAAAACAACAACAAAACTCTGAGGTAAGGTAATTTTTGTCTCTTTAGAAAAGGATAATATGCAATATTGTATTTTTCTATCTAGGAAAGTTGTAGCAGTTTTCTCCGTCCATATCTTCTAAAAAGAATGATCAGTGACGGATGTTAAGTAGACTTACGCTGGTGACCATTTCACAGTACATACATATATTCACTCCTTATGTGGTATACCTGAAATTAAGATAATGTTAGCTGTCAGTTATTCACTTAAGAGAAGAGTTACCAGGAGAGAGACACATCTGGGTCCTTCTTCAGACTGGTGATGGGAACGCCCTGCAGTCTGCAGACTCTGCCTTCCTCTCACAGCAATAGCAGCTTTCTTGTTTTTTCCTTCATGGCTGTTTCTGCTGTTTCCTTCTCTCTTCTTTGGTGGGTCACTTGGGAACCACTGACTGCCACGAACTGACGACTTGCTTGAAAGTGGCTTAGAAAAGTAGGGTTTTACATGTCTCCTATGGCAGGTCCAGAGCAATGGACTCCAAGCTCCACTGTGAACTTTACGCCCAGACGAGAGCAGCCTGGGCCATGGGAGGACCCACCCCCGCCCTGTTCCTCTGTGTGTTTCTTCTGTAGGAGAAGCTGCAGGGACAAAGGACACACCCGTTCCTGCCCAGAAAGCTCTGAGACTCTTCTGCAACCTGTATGGACCTCTCCCAGGTCTCAGGGCTGGACATGCACGCCAAAGGAAGGGCAAGGGATGACTGTAGGACACAGGGTACTCACATGTGTGGACAGACCCTTGGCGTGGAAGAGACGCCAAGTAGCCAGTACTCCTGGAGCCACCAGGCTCTGGCAGAGAATCTAAATCTGCCTGAGTTTCCCGGGGGTTATGAAGGTGTGTTGGTGATGGCAGGAGGAGGAATCTGCTTTCTTTGCTATTAAGAGTGTTGACTTGATTTATAACTTTTACATATGTAGACATGAGGTATGGGGAAGAGCAGCATGCTAGAACGGACTTATAATGGCCGGCAATAACTGATTGTTACCACTTCATTGGCAGCTTGAAATTGGCCGGGAGTATTTGTACTATGGAAAGACAAACACCAGAAGTCAGGGTTTTCCCGGAGAGCTGGTTGTGACACTTTCCAGCATACCACGGCCTGTGTGTCTTCAATTATGCTCTTGCTCTGGCTTCACATTGCGGACTGGGCTTGTGCTCTGCGATAGCTACCCTGATGGCTTTTGTCTTCACATTGTTGCCTCATGGTCACGGCATGGCTGCTGCAGCATCTTCAAGCATCATGTCCGTGTTCCAGGCAGGAAGGCAGGGGGGAAGGGCGATCACCTGTGTCATCAAAGGCCCCCACTCCCCTAAGGCTCTGCTTTTGTTTCATTGACTATGCCCTGTGTCTGCTTTAGCTGCAAGGAGGGCTCTGAACTTGGACCTTTATCTTTCCACCTTCCACAGGAGAAGGGGTTGGGATGAGTAGGGAACGGGACAAAGTGAAGTCTCTGCTCCCTCAGGGTTCCTGCTTTGTGGGGACTCTCGATCATGGGAGACACCTGATTCAAGCTCATTCATTCACTTCACTAAGGTGGACTTGGGACAGAGATTCTAGGGAACGTCAAGCTGTCCCCTGGACTAAAGGGAAGGGGATGAGGAGCAATTGCAGTCTGGCTATCATCCTCCGTTCGTGAGTGTGCAGAGAGGGCCGGACCACAGAGAAGGGGGAGGAGCAGGAAGTGGGGAGTGAGCTCAAGAGAACCCACTTCTTTGGAGGACAGGCTGAGAGCTCAGAGCCTTCGAGTTTCCAGTCCTGCTCCAAGTCTGCAATTACATTCCATAAAGTGCCCACGACGCCCTGGATCTTTGTAATGCATTACACATTTTGGCTTGATCTAACCCGATGTGATTTCTGTTATTAGCAGTAACAATTATTTTAATTAAGTATTTTTTTAATTGAGGCAGATTTAGATCGTCTTTATGTAGAGTAAGTTGACTCAAAAGCTTCATATTTATTTAAAATTGTTTTATCGAATTAGAAATGTTTTTCACTATATTCTAAAGAAAGAAGCATAAAAAATAACTGAAGACACCTCACAGTATCACAAAAGTAAGATGGGAATTCTCTGTCTTAGAGAAAGAAAATCTAATTCTGAAAACTTTTCAGGGGTGTCTTGAAATATTCCGTTAGAAACATCAATGTGCTGGTAACACAGAGGGAAACTATACATTTTCCATATTTAAAACTCAGACTGGAAGGAAATTGAGAGAACATCATATCTGCCTCTGGGCAAGACTGTCCTGAATCCTGAAATGTGGCATTTGACAGGCGTCATTAGTATCAGGTTCTGTAACCCACTCCGGCTACAAGTCAGAGTTTCCATATTTAGGAAGACGGAGAGCTTGTCTAGGTTCCCAATAACTTATCCTTACCTAATATCACGACAGTTCCAACAACCAGAAGGTCATGTGGTGTACTTTTAAATCACAATAAGTTAGAATTAATGGTTGTCTTTTGAAGGAATATTGGGCGAGTCCTCAGAGAACAATGGGAGCTCTGGGGGAGGTGCCTTCAGGCTGTTTGGGATGGGGAAGGCGGAGCCCTGTTCCTGAAAACAGCAGACACAACCAGGAGTGTGTCTGGTTCTCAGTCTAGTCTGAAGTCAAGTGTTATGGGAACTACGTGCCTGTCCCACAGGCAGGCAGATGCGGTCCGATGGCACATGGCCACGTCTCAACATGAGGCGGGCTCCCATGGAGCACTGGGGAATGAGTTCTTTCCTTTTCCATCCCAGGTCATCCTAGGGGGTGACGTTAGTTGTTTTCTGGACTTGAGTCATGTCTTGAGTGTCTCAGTGCATTCAGGGACAGTGCATGTGACAAGGAATATTATATGAGGAGTGAGGAATCAAACTTTTCATGCTTAGAACGAGTTCTCCCAGAGAGAAGGCATATTTCCTTGGACTCCACAATTTGTGTCTGAGCTCCTGGGGGTTTAGTAATCTGGCCAATACAATCAATTTGGGAGATGAGTGAGCAAAAGAGAGAGAGAGAGAGAGAGAGAGAGAAATTTGGAAAAACTGATCTAATGTGGAGAGTCTGTGTATGAAGCTGGCATATTCCTACAAGTCAATCCTGGGGACAGTCTCTAAAATAATATTGGAGGAGGAATCAGTAGATAGAATGATCATGTTGTTTAATCACAGACTGGTAATACACTTATAGGAAGATGAATATCTACGAATGATAATAGGTTAGACAACATAAATGGAAGAAAAAGATAAAGTTCTAAATAGTCAAACAAACCCAATTTCTAAAGCACTGTAACCACTATTTAGATGAGGAGCAGAGCTTCTTGTATATCAGTTTGAGACAAGCTCCCACCCCACCCCAGAGTATGTACAAGCCCAAACCTACCATTCCCGACAGACATGCAGATGTAACTGGGATGAACAGTGCATTGGCCAAGCTCCATCCTCTAATTCCATGTGGGATTGTGTGCTTTGTTCAGGCTGGCTATGGAGACACTTTTTGTTTTGTTTTGTTTAATATATGAAACAAAGAGGTATAGATATGTTTGCATAAAGAGTGGGTGGTCTCCACTTCACTGAGGTAGAAATTGAACATGGATTCCAAGGAGATGAGCTTCTTCCAAGGCAAAGACTTTCCAAATAACTTATGTCAGGGGAGAGCACAATTCCCTGATTATGCAATGGAAGGCACTTTGTTTTTGAAGAGGAGAGCAGACACATAAAGACTGTTTATGTGGAATAGTGTGATGGTCAGAAGATGAATGTGGGTATCTATCATACAGCTGGTGATTGTAACCCGTGTTTTATCTGCAGAGGTGAACTCTGAAGGCATGGCCTTGGTTGGACAAATTCCAAAAGAGCTTTGGTCCTCATGGTGGCAGATTCAAGATGGCCACAGAACCTTTGCCCACCACCCACTGAGATGTGGTGTCTAATTCCTCCCCTGGTTTACAGGCTGGTTTAGTGGCTGCTTTGACCCATAGAATGTGCAGAAGTTACCAAGCCTGGATCTTGAGAAACTGGAAGCTCCCACTTTCTTGTCTCGGAACACCTTCTGAAGAAGCTTTGAGCTACCACGGAAGAAGCCGGAATAGCCCAAGACTGTTTTCCAGAGAGGCCATGTGTAAAATCTTAGTTGACAGTCTCAACCAAGCTCAGACTTTCAGCCATCCCCACTGGATGCTGCACATGTGAGGAAAACTCTCTCCGGCCCTTTAGACCAGCTGGTCTGCCATGTGAACGCTACCAGGTCACCTCAGTCAACATCACATGAATCTGAAGCACAGCCCAGCTGGGTCCTGCCCAATTCCACCCCCCCTCCCCACTGTGTTGTCCTCCCCCATCCCTGGCTGATCCTTCCTCATTTCATGAGCTCCCAGGGCTCCCATAGCAAAATACCTCAACCTGAGTTGCTTAAAACAATAAACATTTATTCTCTTCCAGTTCTAGAGGCCAGAAGTCCTAAATTAAGGTATCAGCAGGGCTACACCTCCTCTGAAGGCCCTAGGGAAGACACTGGCCACCTCAAAAACTGCTTCATCCCATGAAAAAACAGAATGTTCTTAATGTTTAGGAAATGGGCATTTGTGTAGAGTTGTATTGGTCCATTCAAGAACAAGATGTTCCTGATATGAGATGCTTATGTCAGGGATGGGCTGAAGTTCCTGTTTGGGTAAAAGTTCATGGCTGCAATGTAGACAGCCTGCTGCCAGGGGAGAGTCAAAATTCACACGCAATCAGCTCACATCTCACCAGAGGCCACCATCCATATCTCAGTCACATGGAACTTGGCTGATCAGTGTCACACAAGTCAGAGATGGTATTAATTAATTTATTTATTATCTTTTTAAGCTTTTTTTTTTTTTTTGGCTTACTTTATTTTATTTATCTTTATTGTTGAAAGTATTATAGATATCCCCCATTTTTTCCCCCATTGATCCCCTCCTCCCCACTTCCACCCCCCTCCTACCTTTCCCACTCTATTGTCTGTGTCCATTGGTTATGCATATATGCATATAAGTTCTTTGGTTTATCTCTTCCTGAATCCCCCTTTATGCTGAAGTTCATCAGTCTAACAACCAATTTGTATGTCTTTATCCCTTCACCATTTTTGCCCATCCCCCCACCCCCTCCCATATGGCAACCATCAAAAAGTTCTCTGTATCTATGAGTCTGTTTCTTTTCTGCTTGTTCATTTGGTTTGTAGATTCAGTTGTTGATAGATATGTATCTATTGCCATTTTATTGTTCATATTTTGCATCTTCTTCTTCAAGAAGACCCTTCAACATTTCATATAATACTGATGTGGTGGTGATGAACTCCTTTAGCTTTTTCTTGTCTGGGAAGATCTTTATATGTCCATCAATTATAAATGATAGCTTTGCAGGATACAGTCATCTTGGTTGTAGCTTCTTGCTTTTTATCACTTTTAATATTTCTTGCCCCTCCCTCTGGCCTGCAAAGTTTCTTTTGAGAAATTAGCTGACAGTCTTATGGGAGCTCCCCTGTAAGTAACTAACTGCTTTTCTCTTACTGCTCTTAAGAGTCTCTCTTTGTCTTTAACTTTCTCCATTTTAATTTTGATGTGTCTTAGTGTGGGCCTCTTTGGGTTCAACTTGTTTGGAATACTCTGTGCCTCCTGGATTTGTATGTATGTTTCCTTCAGGGAACAAATTAGGGAACTAATTAGGGAAGTTTTTAAACTTCAAATTAGGGAAGTTTTCTGTCATTATTTTTTCAAATAGGTTTTCAATTTCTTGCTCACTCTCTTCTCCTTCTGGCACCCCCATGATGTGAATGTTGATATCCTTGAAGTTGTCCCAGAGACTCCTTGTGCTATCAAATTTTTTAAAATTCTTTTTTCTTTTTGCTGTTCTGATTGGGTGTTTTTTGCTTCTTTATATTCCAAATCAGTGGTTTGATTCTCAGCTTCACCTATTCTACTGTTGATACCCTGGAAATTATTATTTCAATTAGTGCATCCTTCATTTCTGATTGGTCCTTTTTTATGCTCTTGAGGTCCTCACTAAGTTCCCTGAGCATCCTTATAACCAGTATTTTGAACTCTGCATCTGTTAGATTGCTTATCTCCATTTCAGTTAGTTATTTTCCCAGAGTTTTGTTCTGTTCTTTCATTTGGGACATGTTTCTGTGTCTCCTCATTTTGTCTGCCTCACTGTGTTTGTTTTTATGCATTAGGTAGAGTTGCTACATCTCCTAAGCTGGGTTGGGTGGCCTATTGTAGTAGGTGTCCTATAGGGTCCAATAACACAGCCTCCCTGATTACCCTAGCTGGGCAATCGAGGTGCATCCTCTCGTGTGGACTGTACACCCTTCTGTTGTAATTGAGTCTTGATTGCTGTTGGCAAATCAATGGGAGGTATTTACCCAGGCTGATCAGCTGCAAGGACTGGCTGTGACCACTGACCTCTGACCACCTTGGAGGATCAGCTGTGCAAAGGCCCACCACACAGAGCAAGACTTACTTCAGTCGGGTGCTGGTACCTACTGAGTCCACTCCTTGCATGTGTTGCTTGTGGAGGTGGTTGGTTCGTGGTACATTGACCTGGTCTGAAGCTGTCCACTGGGTGTGCTAGCTCTAGGGCCTTCAGGGAGGTGCAGGCCAAGGTCAACCACTGTCTGTGTTCTACTTGGGGCCACCAGGCATAGGCTACAAAGCAATATGCAGATGGCTGCTTTTTGTGCTGGGCTTGGAGGTGCCCAGGTGTGGCCAAGCTGTGAACCAAGACCAGCTGCTGCTAGTGCTGGGCCTGGGGCCACTTAGTGAGAGGTATGGGGCTTGCTGAGGCCAGATGCTGCTCATTTGAGAGATTTTAGGAAAATCCAAAGCATAAGCCAAGACAGGCCATTCCTATCTTAAGCCACTGGAAACAACTTGGGTGGGCCCTAGAGTTGGGTGGGGCAGGGCCTCAGAGAATCACCAGGGTGGGGCAAACAGTATGAGCCAGGTTGCTGGAGTCTCAGATATGGTGCCCATCTGCTGGCCCTGTGTGGGAGGAGTCACCAGAGGGGAAACTTCCTCCACCAACATGTCTATCCGGGGAGAAAGTTGCCCCTCCAGCTCGTTAGACTGACAATGTGACAATGTTAGAAATGAGTTCTCATGGATTAAATTATTTGTGTTCAAGATTTCACATTTCGGTTAAAATATTTGAGACAGGCTCTCCACTTTGTATACACAGGGCTCATGGGTCTAGAAGGTTCTATCTAAGTATAGAGAAGGTAGCTGAGGCTTGACTCCTAAACCACCTTCTTTCCATCCCCTGAGTTAGAGGGTTTCTGGTTGTGTGATATGTGGTAGTTTTGGCCAGGCTTCTCCAAAGAAGCAGAAGCAAAGGATCTGTCTCTCTCTCTCTCACACACACATACAAACACACATCTCTGTATCAATCTATCAACTTATCTATCTGAAAGTCAGAAAGATTTATTTTAAGCAATCAGCTCAGAAAATTATGGGCTCGATAAGTCTGACATTTGTAGGGCAGGCTGGCATGCTAGAAATTCAGGTAAGAATTGATATGCACTCTTGTGTCTACAATTTTTAGGCTGGAAATTCAGGTAGAGTTTCTCTGTTTCAGTCTTAAGGCAGAATTTCTTCTCCTTTGGGAGACTTCAGCCTTTGCTCCTAAATCCTTCCATTGATCATATGAGGCCCACCTACTTTATAGAGGACGATCTGCTTTACTCAAAGTCTACTGATTTAAAAGTTAAACACATCTGAAAAGTACCCTCACAGCATCTAGACTGGAGTTTGACCAACTGGGCATATGGCCTGGCCCAGCTGACAGGTAAAGGAACTCTCACAGATCATGCTTCCTGACTTGCTCAGAACAGCCCTGGATCACATACTGCCTTGGTATAATTATAACAGCACTCAACACTCTGGTAAAGTGGCCCAGTTCAAAAGATACAGACACATCCCACTTCAAGGGAAGTGGCTGGGACTCCATCAAGCTTACAGAACAGGTTATAGGGCATTTTGTATTTGCTTGTTCATAAAGGTGGATTTAACAGGTTTCATAGGTGTAGCCTAATTGACTCTAATATCTGCTTTCATTATTATCACATTATGAGGTTAGGAGAATTAGACAGTTAACCTTCACCCACTAAAGTTTTCTACAGCTGAGGTTAGCTACCCAAAAGTACATATGTGTGTGCATGACTGAACTGGCTGAGGTCTGCTCGAACCTGAGAAGACACAGCTGCAGTTGCTCTTCTACTGAGGGGTGGGGGACATTGTGATTTGATTTAAAGTTGGCCTCATGTGACAAATGGTGTGGCATCTGAGTTGCTGTGCAAGAGACGGCAATGGAAGGACGATTTCGTTCTGAAACCAAGTCTTACCCACTGCTCTCTTCAGTTCCAATCCTTTTATAGACGTCTTTGCCTTCATCAGTGTTTCTCAAACTGAGATTCACAAGCTCTCTGAATCAAGATAAACTAGGGACTTACAGAAAATGCCTTATCTCAGACCTGACCAAGAGGAATGAGGACGGCAGCCAGCCGTTAGGATGACCCCCAAGATCCAGTTTCTTGGTGTCCATGCCCTGTGCAGCCCCTCCCACAAGTCGCTAAGGTGAGACCAGCAGAATGTCCACAGTGGTGGCATGCTGCACCTGCGGCTGGTGGGAAACTCTGTGCCTCTGCCCTGCTCTCCTGGACCATGTGCTCAGAGGGAAGCCAGCCACCATGTCATGAGAACACGCAGGTAGCCTGTGGAGAGGCCCAGGTGCAAGGGAACCATAGCCTCCCACCAATAGCCATGTGGGAAACCGTCATGGGAGCAGATGGCAGCTGAGACAGGCAGGTGAGATGCCGTCTGGGCACTCTTGTCAGGTCACCATTGCTGTCCATCTGGGCCACTGTGAGAGCCTCTCAACTATCTCCACTTTCCACTTGTGCCTCTCTGGGAAATTTGTATGTCATCAGATGGAGCTTTCTACAGGTAAATCAGGGCATGACCCTCACCTGTCCAAATGCCCCCAGTGGCTGCCATCTCATACATTCCCAATTTGTGACCCTATTTCTGGTTTGCAAGGTCTCACAGGGTCCATCCCTAGCCTCTCCCTGATCTCATTTCCCACCACTCGCCCTCTCCCTCCTCCCTTCCCTTATTTTTCCCTTCCTTTTCTCCTTCCTCTCCCTCCTGATCCCCGCACCTGCTCACTCTAACTCCCCATAGCACACACACCACCCAGTTGCATACACTTACTGTCATGTGCCCTGGAATGTCAGCACCAGGAAGGTGAGGACCTAACTTACCTGGCTCACTGCCATCTGATCTCTAGACGTACACCTGACACGTGACTGTGCCTCAATATTTGTCAAATAAGTGGGGAAAAAATGCGTGCCTGAAAATTCCATCTTTCAAACCTAAACTCCAGTGTTTATTACTTCCAGCCTACCTTTGGCTAGTGAATTCCTTAGTCTGGGTCATTTTTACTACTTGATTAATTAAAATTGGAACTAGGATAACACAGAATTCTATCTCAATGAAAATACTTAAAATTAAAAGTTAGCCTGAGGCTGTCCTCTTCCTGATGCCCTGTACTCCACACACTGCTGTGCCCCTCTGGGTCGGACCCTGCCAGCCCCAGGGCCATCGCCTGTGACTTAGTCACACCGCGCCTCCTCCCCCAACACCGTCAGCCCTTCCAGGGCAGGTGGACACCTTCTTTCTCCAGCACAGAGGCCATCCAACGCTGGACCATGGGCCACATATTTTTGTAAGTGACGTTCATTGGGGCACACCTGTGTTAACACACCGCCTGCTTTCAACAGCAGAATGGGGTAGTGGCAACACAGAGGGTAAGGGCTGAAAAACCGAAAATTAAGTACTCTCTGGTCCTTTACAAAAAGTTTGCGAATCTCTGATGTAGAGACACTGAACAACATTCTGGTCCCTAGAGGCAGGAACCCGCAACATGAGGAATGCTGGGATGTCAATATAAACAGGAAAGTTAAATGTGTATGATTCAACTCTTCACTGCGTCCCATTGAAACAGATGTATTTAAAATGACAAAATTTTGAGAAACAAGTAACACATCGAGTTTATTATTCCCTGGTAGCCATGTTGCAGAACCTAAAGTTGGGAAATTTTAGTAGTTTCCTTGTAATACACTTAGTATTTACTAACTCTGTGCCCCCAATGTTCTAAAATTAGAAAAACTAACAATAACTTGGGAAATCACAAATAAAAATTGTGGTAAATTTTATTGTGAAATATGTTCCCTGGTTAATGGACCTTTTAATATTGATCATTTTATCACGCTCATATCACTTTAATCTGCCATGAAAATGGATAACTAGCCTGAGATACCTTCACTTAGGAGTGATTTCTATGTGATACCAAGACTAAATGTATGTGCTTACTATCCCATAAAAGAAGGCAGGTTTGCAAGGACCTTAAGGACAATGTGGGACCCTCTCTAACATGTAGCAATCCCTTTACACTGTGCACATTTCAGCATGGAGCTTTCCCAGGGTGCAGACCCTCTGATTGCACAAAATCAGACTTGTCCAATGTCAAGCAGAGTAGCTTAGGTAGAGTGTAATCATTTATACAGAGTTGAAACTGAATTTATGCGAGGAACAAGAAGAAGTGAATATCAAAGGCAAGGCCATTAAAAATCATTAAAAACCATTAATTATGACCCTTGCCATTCCCAGGGCCCCAGGCTTGGGAAGCTGGAGGAATTCCCGTGGGAGGCGGAGACTCTGCCAGAATTCGTCCAGGTGCAGAGGCAGGGGAGGTAGTTACCTGGGAAGGTCTGGTTTGGCCACAGGTGTGCAGCCCTGGGTCCTGGCACGTGAAAGAGGGGTCTCAGAAAGACTGGCTCCATCAAGGAGAGGGTGGGAGTGGGGCCAATTTGCCTTTGGTTTCTGTTTACATGCATATTCGCTGATCCAACTCATAGAAGGATTATTGTGTTCTCAGATTTTTAGGCATTATTCCTCTACAGAAAGTAAAGATACATCTGCCATTCCATCCTCGTACATCTTTTCAATTTTTCTTTTATACTATAGCACAACAACACATTAGCATTAAGGAACGACTGCGAAAAGATAATTAAAGCATTTTTTAGCCCTGGCCAGTGTGGCTCAGTTGGTTGGTCCCAGGCATTGGAAGGCTGAGGGTTCCATTCCCACTGAGGACACATACCTAGATTCAATCCCTGTTTGGGGAGCATATGAGAGGCAACCTATCAATGTATCTCTCTCACATTGATGTTTCTCTCTCTCTCTCCCTCTCACCAATAAAAAACATTTTTTAAAGTGACTTTCTCATATTACTGCACAATCGCTGTGAGCACAGTCACTGCGTTAAGATGACGCTGATTTAATCAATACCGAACACCTACTACATACAGACTTGAGATACAGCAGTGAACAAGGCAGGTGCTTGTACCTGCCCTTGTGAAGCTTGTTTTCTGTGTGTGTTACGTGCTGTTGAGTTGGCTTCAACTCCTGGCCGCCCTGATGAGTGACATTCACAACGTGCTCTCCTCAGCAGCCCTGCTCAGCTCCTGTGGACTCATGACTGCGGCTTCCTTTATGGAGTCAATCCGTCTCATGTTCGGTCTTCCTCTTGTCCTGCTGTCTTCTATTTCTCCCAGTATTATTGTCTTTCCCAAAGAACCCTGCCTTCTCATGATGCGCCCAGAGCAGCACAGAGTAGGTTTCGTCATTTTTGCTTCCAGAGAGGTTTCAGGCTTCATTTGCTCCAGTGCCCACGTGTTTGTCTTCCTAGTGGTCCAGAGTCTCTGGAGAGCTCTCCTCCAACACCATATTTCAAATGAATCACGTTTTTCCTATCAGCCCTCTTTATTTGTCTAGCTTTCACAGCTGTATTCACATATACTATTTACATAGTAATTGCAAATACAAGGGTGGATGATCTTAGCTGGGTCTCTAATGACACATCTGTGTTCTTGGTGATCTCCCCTGATTCTTCCATTGCTGCCCTTCGAGTCAGCCTTCTCTTGATGTCTTGGCAGAGTCTCCATGTGAATTGCTGACTGGGCCAATGTAAGCGAAATCTTTAACAATTTCAGTGCCTTCACTGTCTATGTTCAAGTTGTAGATTTCTTCTGTAGTCATGGTATTTGTCCTTGATGTTCAGATGCAGCCCTGCTTTGGCACTCTCTTCTTTCACTGTCATCAGAAGTGTTTTTAAATCCCTGCTACCTTCTGCCAGTGAGATGGTGTCATCTTCGTATCTTAACTTAGTGATATTTCTTACACTGGTTTTCACTTCTCCTTCCTCTGAGTCTAGCCCCATTCCTCATATGTTGTGTTCTGCTTACAGACTGAACAAATGAAGAGATGAGGTGCACCCTTGTTTGAGACTTTTACCCATGGGAAACCATTCTGTGTCTGTCCTGACAGAGGCTTCCTATCCACAGTACAGGTGATGCATCAGGACAATCAGGTGCTGAGGCACAAACATTTCTTTCAGAGCAACCCAGAGCTTTCCATGGTCCCCACAAAGGCTTCACTGTGGTCTACACAACATAGATTAAACTTCTTCTGAAATTCTCTGGAGCACTGCAGTATCCAACCAATGTTTGCAATGTGATCTCTAGTACCTCTTTCTTTTCTGACTTCAGTTTGCATTATAGTAGGAGAAAAAGGCAATAAGAATATACTGCATATCAGTAAAATACACGGCGTGTAATATGGTGATAAGTGCTGCAGACAGGAAAGAAGCTAAGAAGGGATATGGACTCTCAGACTGGGTGGCCAGGGTGGGCCTCACTGAAAAGATAACTTTTCAATGAAACCAGAGGAAAGAAGGGGTAAGTCACTCTTACATCTGGAGAAGAAGTAGCCTATGCCAAGGGCACCTGCCAAGGAAGAGCCCGGCAAGGGTGCAATCCCAGGAGGGTATGGAGGCAGGAGAGACCCAAGGCCTGTGTCTACCAGAAAAATCAAGAGTCAATTCCATCCTGTTTGCACAAGACTCTATTCATGGAGTGATCACACCAACTCTCCTCCACCAATTTTTTCACTCCTTCTGCATCTATAAGGGATCCTCAATCATTGTTGGCTAAAATTAATGGGGTATGACCTTCATAACTTGAGAACAAAGCATATAGTACACCTTCAGGAGATCTGGGTTTATGATCCAGGGTCTCAATATAATAGGCAGATGTGTTAGAGGACTGATGGGCCCCTGCAGGGTAGCTGAAGGAAGGAAGAGAACAATGATATAGATGATAGTACAAACTGGTGGTCTTAAGAAGGGTATTCCAGTAACCATGGTGCATTGATTATGGTTTATATTTATTGAGGGCCCATATGTGGTGGGCATGGGGCTAACCCTGTTTTGGGTTATGTGGATATAAAGATCCAAGGCACCAGAAAAGTTTCTCCAGATGCTTTGATGGTGCATGAAAAATAATAACTGGCCAAAGAGATGCTTCCATCCTGAGGCTGTGCCCCAGTGAAGTTTGCATGTGTAGCAGCTAGAGTAGTACCTGACACACAGTGTGCACTGTGCACTTGTTGAGGGAATGAATGAGTATTTTTTATGAAAGAATAATTATGAGTCTGATGGTCTTAATGAAAGCTAAATTTTATGCTGAAAATCCTCTCTTTACTTCCGCAAGATACCAGATTGATCCAGTAGAATATAGAACTTTATTTCTCTGGGCCCTCTTACACTTTTTCCACTGAAAATCATTTTCTCTCAGGTCAACAGTACAGTTGGAGGGGTCCTTTGTGGGCCAATGGTAATGTTTGCATTTGCAAACACTTTTGTTCTATGGAGTGCATAATGGCGAATTGTTTGGGCTGATCCTGGAAGATCCTTAAGTGCAGATATTGAAAACCTGTACCCTCACCTATTTGAATAAAGAGACTTTCAAAAGTCATTGTTGTTGGAAAATTTCAAGGTTCTCAAGTGATAAAGATCATAAATGACTGGAACTCTAGGCATGATTGATTCAAAGTTACACAAATTCATTTACTTAGGCTTATCTGAGTCTAATTCAGTTTCCTGAATGGAGGATTGTTTATTAGCAATGAATACTGGATGAATACTGAACTCCCTGAAATTGCGTTTTTATGGATTATGAAGAGGTTGATAGGGTTACATATTAGGTGTGGAATGGATATTAATAATCACTCACCGGGAACGACTATATAAAAACTGAGAAAACAACATTTGAGTGGATTAACAGGTGCCAGAAAATTCCTGTTCTTCCTTACCTATTTCCAGAGGACCCCAAATCCTTTACATTGCACAGAAATGCAATTTTTCATAAAAGGAATATGTGGATTTTTGTACTTTATCAAATGATCTATGTTTGAATGGGTGACATTAATGTTAGAATAATAGAGTATTTTTATGGCTAAATTACTCCCAATTCCTTCAGAGTCTTTCTACTCAGAGACCAATCTCTGTAATGATTTAGCTTTCACAAATTTTATAAAAACAGGGCTGCATTTTGATTAAGCACAATGTAAAAAATTTTATTAGAAGCTCCCCATGCAGTGTACTCAAAAGAAGATGCTTGAGCTAAAACATAAACTTAATATAAAAAATGATAGCTAAATATTATTATTTTTTATTTGGAATGCATTCCACTTTAGGTAAGCAATTCTGTCTAGCAATTGAGTTGATAAGCATGTTGATAAGCAGCCAACTCTACTTGAGATGTAGAATGTTGCACACTAGGGATTCAAAGATATCGTGCAATGCAGGCAGATAAATGGAGACAACAAACATACAACTTAAAGCTCTGAGAGACTCTCAGCCCAAAGCCTAAAATTAGAATGTTTCATGCAAGTGGCATGTGTTAGCATCTGGGATTAGTATAGTTAACAGCATGAATTGGAATGATTTGTAAGGGTGTATGTGTGTGTGTGTGCATGTGTGTGTGTGTGTGTGTGTCTATATAATTTCATTATTATTACATAAGTAACACAAAATGGGTTTTCACTGTAAAATATTTGCAAAGTAATGAAAAAAGAAAAGGTTCAAAATCTCTGACCTATGTTTCCAATGTAAGAATCTAGAAAAAGAAATGCAAATTAAGTATAAGTCAAGTAGAAAGAAAATGAATAATAGAACAGAAATCAATGAAATAAATAAAAACACTAGAGAAAATTAACAAAGTCTAAAGTTAGTTATTTGAAAATATTAATGAAATCTATAATCTTCTAGTAAGATTCATGAAAGAGCAGACAGAACTACATAACCTGAAGACATTCAAAGTTTAAGTGATATGCAAGAGTTTGTTAATATTTCCAAGATATGTATAGATGTCCCTTCTCCCATGGCAATCAATTGAATAATATAGAAAAACTGGACTCATTCTGAGAAAAACACAACTTACCAAAACTGAATCAGGAGGAAATAGAAAACATGAATAGTCCTATAGCCATTAGAGAAATTCAATTTCTAATGAAAATGTTCCCCAAAGAACAATCCAGATCCACAGTATCTCATTGGTAAATCCTATCCAAGCCCGGCCGGTGTGGCTCACTGGTTGGGCATTGACCCATGCACCAAGTGGTTGCCGATTCAATTCCTGGTCAGGGCACATGCCCAGGTTGTGGGACCAGTCCCCAGAGGGGGGCATACAGGAGGCAGCCAATCGATATTCTCTCTCATCGATATTTCTATCTCTCCCTCTCCCTTCCTCTCTCTCTAAAATCAATAAAGAAAAAACATATTTTAAAAAATCCTATCCAAGATTCAAAGAAGAAATGGGCAAAGTACCCATTTTATACAAAGACTTTCAGAAAATAGAGAAATAAAAAATTGTTGCTTCCCAACCCATTTGATGAAGCTATTAGGACCCTTACAACAATATCTGAGAAAGATTTTTCAAAGATAAAAAGGCAATAATTCTCCTACAAATAGACACAAATCCTTTATACATGATTAGCAACTGATTATCCCAGGAAAGCAAAGTTGATTTACATTTAAAAATCAATCGTTGTGATTCATCATCTCATGGTGGTGATCTATCTACTCCATAAGCTCCAGGCCACTCATGGCTACTGTTGGAATAGTGGATGAACTTTCAAGCCATGAACACTGTGGATTCAGTCAATGAGCAGGGAAGTTGTTGGTTTAATGAAAAGAACCTATAGAAAAATCTGTGGGTACAGGCAAATGATCAAAACACAAGGTATACACTTGGCTCTGGCAGATTCTCATGTAACTGCCTAAATAGGTTTATAAATGTTGGTTTCATTGTTTCTAAAATAAAGTTTCTTCTACATTTATTCCCTTGCTCTGTGTACCCACATGAGTTATGAACTGACATTTTTTGATAATTCCATTTCTTCTTAGTTTCTCCAATCCAGCAAGGAATGTGACATTCTGAAAAAGTTAGGAGGGCCCAGACTTGACTAACTCTTCTCCTAGTGGTTTAGAACTCAATTTTAGTGGTGATGTTGCTAAAGTAATATCAACTGCAACCAACAAATGTCTTCTGGCATTGGATATAAAACACTCCTCTTGCCATAATAACCTGGCAACTCCCAAAATATTGAATAAACTAGAATTTTAAAGTATGTGCCAAGAAAATGTATACAGAGCATCTGTGGATTCCATTACATTTTGAAAATAAAATGTATTTTAATGAACACTGGCTTTATAATTACACTTTTTTTGTATTTCCATTTTTTGGGGATACCTTATTTTGTTGCTGTATTGATCCATGGAGGTGGTGGGTATTCATGCAGTTTTAAGGTTCATAAGGTTTGGGAAAGTCTTATTTATTTGGGTAAGTGATATAAGCTGGTCAAGGTACCTTTGAACTATACATGCCAAGATAGCATTACAGAGGTACAGTTAGAAATAGGTCAGATGTGGGAAGCTGGAAGGCAGAATTCCCAAACCAGGTTGTATGGTTATAGTCTGGGTCTGACCCAAGTCAGACTGAACCTGTAACAGGCCAAGAAGATTTTCCAGATTCTCCACTGGGGAAAGGGATTGTGGCAGATTAGAATAGAAGACAAGGCACCTAAATTGAGAGCTACCCTCATTTAGTTTAGGAGAATAACTTTTAGGAATATGTTTTAATGGCACGAGTCTTTTCCCTTGAGCATGACCCTCAGTCTCGAGAGCATAGAAGGAACCGGGCTTCGGAGTTGGTAAGCAGAGTCAGTGATTCTAGTTGCCCAGCAAAGTATGAGTGTGTGTGTATATTTTTAAATGAATTATTCATCCACCAGTAATGACTATAAGTAGGAAAAGGATGTTCTGTTTGGGGATATTTATACATTTCCATTAATACGTTTGAAACACAATATAGATTGACATAGAAAAAAATAATTGGTTTTGTATTAAGTTCATAAATTTCCTTGTTTGATGTGTAGGAAATAAGTCTCTTTAAAGAACAGAACAGTCATTTTTTTCTAGAGATGGCAACGTAAGGCCAGATGTCCAACATCCCTCTCCCCAAAACCAACAGTGATAATCAAAGGAAGCTAAAAATAGATTTAGTGCTGGAATCCAGGAAAGGCTATCATCAGAATGCCAGAGTTTAATGAATTTCTTGTATATAAAGTGCAGATGGGCTAGATTAAAAGAAGCCATGAGGACCCACACGTCCCCTTCACAGAACACTCCTGCCTCTTGGCAGAACTCCTGCTTCTCTCTGAAATGAGTGTGTTCGAAGTGAAAGAAAAAGAAGGATCCTTGTATCTTGACCCCAACCTTCTGGGGACAGGCCAACAGCATTCAGAAATAGCTGTGCCAGAAGTTCCTTGGAAAGAGAAGCGACACCAAGCAGAAATCTTAGTATAATTGGGCTTCTTTTGGCTGCAGATTTCCCCTGAGAAGTTGAGACACTGTCAGCCTAGAGCATCTCTTTCCTGACCCAGTGGGGTTGCTCCCAAACACAAGAGATAGCAAAGCCATACAGCAGAGTGGATTGAGCCACATAAGAAATCTAGAGTAGAAGATTGGCTACATAGGGAATTAACTAGAGAACATCAGTCCCTGACGTAGCAGTTTCAGTAAACACAAGGAAAATATCTAGGAGGGCAATGTGGTTGGTGCTAGCCAACCCTCCAGGCTCCTCCCTATCTCTGTGGGCCATGGCATCACTGAGCAGAGAGTCTGAGCCTGCTCCTCCATCTCTCCAGGTGAGGATGAATCACACCAGCAGCGTCCAGGGGGCCCATGTAGAAAACCAACTGTTATTGTACATAGCACAGCATGCTTCTGTGTAATCAGGAAAACTCAAGAAAACCAATGTGATGAAAATATTTTGAAAAAGATGACCTTTCATTAAAGAGAGTACAAGTTATGGACATTCAAATTTTGTGTGTGTGTGTGTGTGTGTGTGTGCTCTCACTGAATGTGAAGAACATACAGACTGAACTACGATTAGTGATGAGAGATGAAGGTGAAGAGGAGCTGATGGGGTTCAGGAGAGAAGGAAAAAACATAAGGGGAAGAAAGGGGTAAAACCGGTAACAAACACTGAATCAGGCTTATCAAAGAGAAACTCAAAAAATATTTCCCAAAAAGCAAATAAATTGGACAACGTGATAAATGTTATTAGAGAGGAAAAAAAGAAGAAAATAGAGATTTAACAGAAAAAGTTAAATGAATTCCTGAAGAAGAAACCTCCACAAGATAGTGTAGGTTCTCTCCCCCACCCTTGTTTTTTCTCTTGACATTTTGGATTCTCTTTATGTTTTTTAAGAACAGAGTTTCTATCTGGTCTCATTTCCCTTCAGGTTGAAGAACTTTATTTAGCCTTCCTTGTAGTGAAACTTGCTGACAACGTATTTTCTTTTATATGAAAATATATGTTGGCTTCCTCTGGAACACTTTGTGCAGAACATAGAATTCTGGGTTAACCTATTATTTTTAAACTTCCAGCTTTTTACAAGATGATTCCACTGTTTTTAGGCCTCCATTGTTCTGGACTAGAAGTCAGTAGACTTTTGAATGTGTCATGTTTCTCAGGATGCTTTAAAAATTTCTGTTTACCTTTGGTTTTTCTCAGTTTGTCTATGCTTTCCTTTGTATTTATTCTGCTAAGGTTCATCAAGTTCATGAATCTGTTGATTTATGTATTTCAACATTTGGGAAATTCTGGTCATTGTTTTCTTTAATATTTTTTGTCTTCCTTAATCTCTTCCTTCTCCTTTGGGACTCCAACCACATGCCTGTTGACCCTTTTTATATTGCACACTCTTTAACTTTTTAAAATCTATTTTCCTGTCTGTTCTTTAGATAAGATCATTTCTATTGATTTTTGTAAAACAAAGTCAATGTTTTTTATTTTGTTTTGTTGTTTTTTTGTCATCTTCTTCCTGCAATTAATCCCACTCAGTGATTAAATAATTTTTTTAGATATTATCATTTTCAGCTTTACATTTTTTTGGTTACAGTTTATATTTCTCTGCTGATATCTACTCTCTTTGTATTTATTATAAATATATTTTTCTTTATATCCTTCAATAGTAATAATTGCTGCTTTAAAATGCATGTCTGCTAATTGTGACACCTGGATCATGAAGTTGTTTCTCACTAATTGCCTTTTCTCTGGAGAAGATGTCATATTTTCCTGTTTCATTATCCTGAATATTGTAAAAAAAATATGTTGTGGAGATTCTACATTATTTTATGTGCCTCAGAAGACTTTTGCTTTGTTTTTTAAGCATACAAATTAACTTGGCAGAACTCAGAATGCAAATTACATCTCCAACGGGATAGACAGGAACTCCAGTATCAGCACAAACCTTTCAGCCTAATTTGGGTTGCTTGAATCACACTCTGCGTGTGTACAGTTAATGGATCAGCCAGAAATCTGAGCAAAATACATACATAAAGTTTGACTTTCTTTTTACAACACAGTAAATTTGTTTAAAATTTTTTTTTTCTTTTAATAGGTGAATGAAACTGATAGATATAGATATAGTCAATGTATTTGGTCAGTTCTGTTATATGGTTACAGACAATAACCTTGTGCAGAGATATTCATTAAATGGTCTATGACTTTTGCTTTACCTTTATCTTTTTAAAGTACATTTTAAAATTTAATTTGGGTGTGTGTTTGTGTTATGGTTACCTTTACACCAATATTCATGTCAATTCTTTATGTATAATAACTGTCCTTCCCTCTTTTATTTATGTTTACTCTATGAGAAACAATAATAGGATTAGCCCTGAACTCTTCCTCCCCCTTCTCTCTCCTTTATTTTTCTAGTAATTGATATAAATTAATATCTTTTCCCCCTCATTAATATTTTTAAGAAAATGCCAAGCTTATTCTACTGTTCATATGATCTCCTCAGCACCCCTAAATTTTAACAGTTGTAATTTATCTATATTTTTAGAACATAAAGTCATTACTTACTGTCATCTAGAACTTATAACTACCTTTTCCCTCTGCATTTGGATATACTGTAAATGCTCACGAAGACTCGTGTAGAATGTCTTGCTTAGTGTTGGCTTTCTGAAACTTTTTTTCTTTCTTCCTTTCTTTGTTAAAAAATATGTTTACACTGATTTTTTTTTTAGAGAGAGAGATAGAAACATCCATGAGAGACAAACATCGATTGGCTGCATCCTGCATGTCCCCTCCTGGGGATCGAGCTCACAACCTGGGCATGTGTCCTGACCGGGAATGGAACCGGGACCTCTCAGTCCACGGGGCGATGCTCAGTCCACTGAGCCACACTGGCTGGGCCAAAACATATTTTCTAATAGTACTCAGGCAGGGCTCCGAGAACCATGCATCCTGAGTGTTTACATGTTGGGAAGCATTTTCAAAATGCCTCTGTATTTAAGTATCAGCTTAGCTCAATATCAAATCCTTGGCACACTTGTTTTTCTTTGCATATTGAAAATATGCTCTATTATGTTCCTGGCATAAATAACTGCTGTAAAAAATGATCATGACAATCTGATATTTTTTATAAGTGATGTAATTATTTACTTGTATTTTCAAAGAAATTTTTTGTTGTTGCTGCTTGTTTTTTGAGAGTCCAGGTAGTTTTACATTAAAATGTTTCAGCATTGCTCATCATGCCTTTTTTCCTTTTCCCAACAAGTGTATCTTTTAATTTGTTTATATATTTTTAATTAAAAAATATTTTTATTGATTTTTTTTAAAGGGAGAGGGAGAGATAGAAACATCGATGAGAGAGAACATCAATTGGCTGCCTCTTACATGCCCCCCACTGGGGATTTGGCCCACAACCTGGGCATGTGCCCTGACCAGGAATCGAACTGGTGACTTCTTGGTGCATGGGTCAACACTCAACCACTGAGACACACCAGCTGGGCCAAGTGTACTTTTAAATATTCCATTAAATTTTTTTTTTATTTTAAGAAAGTTTTAAAAAATTGTAAGATTTAGTGTCTGTTCTGTCACATTGCTTTGTTGTCTTTTTTCATGGGTTTCTTTTATAATTATGTTAGGCCTTCATTGGCCATTCTCTATTACTGCCACTTTTAAATCATCTAAAATATGTTCTTATTTTTTTAATTGTTAGTATATTTTTCATTTCCTTTCCATTGCTTTGTAGCCACTCTCTGCTGTGTTTGTTAATCTTTGTGCCACTTCTAGTTTAGTCTTTTCAGAAATAATTTCTGTTTTTAGTCTTCTTTAAATTCTGTCGCCATATTTCTAAGCTTTCGTAATTCTGCTATATGTCATTCTTCTGTATATCTGTCATGCTTTTACTTATTTTAGCTTGTCTTAAAACACAATAAAATTAATACCTCTGCTCATTCAAACAATCATAGCAAAATCAAAATGAAACACAGCCAATGGGAACAAAATATTTACAAAATACATAAGTGACTTGTGATTAGTAATCTGAATACATCATGCATTTTAAAAATCAACTTAGAACAATGTGAAGAAATCAATATAAAGAGAGAAAAACATGCATATAGATAATAATCATAAAAATATAAGGCCAGCTTTTTTTTCTTTTCTTTTTTTTTTTCTAACTGATGCATAAAAAACTATTGGCAATGATGAAAATTGAACAAGGACTCTCAAAGTAGGGACACTTTTCCAAGAAAGATGTACTAGTTTCTGCTTTTTTTCAGAGTATGGATGAATGTAGAAATCAGTAGCATTTTCTAGAAAATGACCTGTCAATAAGTATCACATACTTTTTAAAGTATTTTCTATTAGGATTGAGCAATTCTATTTCTAAAAATTTAATATAAAAAAATAATCATATATAAAAACAAAGATATCCGAGTAAAAATAATCTTAAGTTTTATATTTATTATGTTATTATGCCCCACCATAGAATATTTATTAAATACATTTGAGACACTTCAAAATATGGACTATTTACAGATATTAAAATAATTTTACAGACATATATTTACTATTACGAAAAAATATTACCCTGTGCTATCAATTTAAAAAAGTAATTTAAAAAGCAGCATATTTAGTATATTCTCAACTTCCAACAAAATATTCACAGAAGACTGAACATGTATATAAAACATTTCAAATTTCTTTAGTCCAAAGTGTGGGATTGCGGGAGATATTTAATCTTATACTTTTTATTATTTTCTAAATTATATATGTCTATTCAGATATTATTTGAATAACACATCTATCTATTATCTATGTATCTGTCTTAAAGAAAAATATAGCCTAAAGGAAAAGCTTATTGATGCTATTAATTTTTCTTTCTAGGTTTCTCTTTTGCCAACTTTTTCTATTGAAAGAATACAGACATTTTAAAATATAATTTTTAGAATAAAAGCTTCTGTGAGAACCAGAATATGTACTGACAATTATTCATTTTGTGACTGTGAGCACTTATTAACATAGAAATGCAGTACAGTGATACTACATTTTCAGGTAATGGCCACTTTGTTAACGATGTTGACTTCTACTTGATTAAAAATAATTCAAGTACCATAATGAAGAGGAATACTACATTCACCATTTCTCCTGTTTCGCTCAAGTTCATCACATTACAGTTAAGTATGAAACAAGAAAGGATTTTATTTGGAGAAGAAACTAAGGAACTCTGCCCTCCAGTAGAAGTTACTTCTTTGCGGTCTCTAAATGCTGAGATATGAAGTTGTCTCCATTTATGAATTTAAGTGTTAGGGCCTTATATTGAAAATTATTTCCAGGCCATTTTTAAAAACTATATCTTCACTGATTTTAGAGAGAGAGGAAGGAAGAGGAAGAGAGAGAGTGAAGCACGATCGGCTGCCTCCTGCACGCCCCCTACTGGGGATCGAGCTGCAGCCTGGCCGCGTGCCCTGACCAGGAATCCAACCCGTGACCTCTCAGTGCATAGGATGACATTCAGCCAACTGAGCCACACCAGCCAGGGCCCATTTCTCTTCTTTGTCACCATGCTCCTAATCACTTTGGTCATGGAGACTTGAAAAATGTGGTTGTGAGTGTGTGCATGTGTGTGCGTGTCTGTGTGTGTCGACCTTGAGGCTGTACTTCTGTGGTACCACTGACCTGTCAGAGATTCAGTGGCCTCGGCCCCCCTTCGTGGAAGCCCAACACCTCCTGCTTCATCTGTCCCCCCACAGCTTCTCCTACCAGCACAGCCTCGTCAGTTACCTCCATCTCAGCCTCACCTCCAGGAAGCCCAACTACACCACTTTCTATTAAGCTTTTTTTCCATTAAATAAAGACACCTCTATTTACAGAACAGTGCCCTCTTGCCTCTGCAATCAGAATACGCCGAACAACAGTTAACAGAGGTTGTTTTTACTTTGTTTTTGGAGCTTGTTGGCCAGGCTACCCACCACTCTGGGCGTCTTCTTCCTGTGTGGGCCGCTTGGACAGCTGCCCGCCCCTGCCTCTACCTCGCACGCGGGAGGATGGAGCTGGGGGGACTGCGGAGCTCACAGGGAGGAGCCCGAGGCCTCCGCTCGCCTCCTCATGCTCTTCCTGTGTTGAAGGTTCAGAGTCTCCAGAAAAAACGACACCGCCCCCATGCCCATGAATCATTTCTAGCTCTTTACGTGTAGAAAGAAACTGTTTGCAGGAATGGACGACACTCCAAATTCCTTCTAGCCCTCGGCTGCTCCCAGCTAGAACTCCATTCTCTAGATCAGAGACTGTTACCACATCCACCTGGTGCCTCCACGCGCACAGGTAGCAGCTCTCACAGATCTTTTCTTTCTTTCAGCACACGCCATGCACACACACACGCACAGGCACAGGACCTCACACACACCGCACACGCGTACACACTTCACATGTACACACACCACACACACCACACATGCACAGACACAAGGGTCTCACACACACCGCACACGTGTACACACGCACAGACACAGGGTCTCACACACACCGCACATGCGTCCACACTTCACATGTACACACACCACACACACCACACACACCACACACACGCACAGGCACAGGACCCCACACACACCGCACACGCGTACACACTTCACATGTACACACACACGCACACATGCACAGGCACAGACACAAGGGTCTCACACACACCCCACATGCATACACACTTCACATGTACACACACCACACACACGCACACATGCACACATGCACAGGCACAAAGGTCTCACACACACCACACACACATACACACTTCACATGTACACACACCACACACACACACACAGACACAAAGGTCTCACACACACCGCACACACATACATACTTCACATGTACACACACACACACAGGCACAAGGGTCTCACACCCCCCACACGCATACACACTTCACATGTACACACACCACACACACACATGCAGGGACACAAACGTCACCCCCACGCACACACATACTTCACATATACGTGCACCACACACAGTACACACACACACACACGCACACACTTTCTTTGAGGCAAGTAGATTTTAAAGATAGGAGTTGTCATCTTGAGCCAGTATCATTTTCTCTTTCTCCATAAATTAAAATCATTTCAATTAATGATTGAGTCAAAGGTTTACACCTGTCCATACATTAATCATTTACAAAACTCATTGTCATTAGAAGTCTCTTACAAGATACTCGTCTTTTGGCAATGTTGCTTGTTTGGTTTAATTGAGGTGTTAGGCAAATTAGAAGTGACATCATTAGGGAGAAATGGGTGAGTGGTTGGAAGTGGGTCAAGGCTTCCTCCCAGAGAGAGCCGAAGGAGTGCCTGAAGGCATCGTCCTATTAATTTATTAAAGGTGTATGTGTTTCATGCAATTAAAAGACATCTTGGCTGGTGAGGCTCCAACCCAGGCGGAGCCTTCTCCGGCGGGGCGAAGTCTGCAGGGCTCTACAGACAGCAGCATAAATAAAGACGAGGGCATTCACAAAAGTGCAGCTTATCTTACCTATTTTTCCCCAGAGCACTTGGAAGGTTATTTTCTTGGGCTCAGTTTTAATTGCCTTATTTGTACATGGTACTTCTATAACTTATGTTTATGTCTCAGACTATCACTCTTCACATAAGTTATGTTTTGATGGTTTATGTTAAACCATAAACTGTATCACCTAAGAATGAAGCTTGCTTCCCACTGCAAAGGACACACTTGATAGCACCTGGCAGGTGAGCTCAGTGTTGTCACTGCCTAAGTGCCTTGCTGTTTGATGTGACTAACACAGAGCTCAGGACTCCTGAGGATACGTGCTACCAGAGCGTGCTCAGACCCGGGTCAGGTCCAAGAGGCAGACCCTCCCGAGCTGAGCTGAGAGATGGAAGCAGAGGGGACTCTGGGGGGGCTGAGAGGTCCACATGTATCTACCACTGGCCACCAAGAAGGGCTGCATCTGCTTGGTGAAGCAAATACAATTTTTTAGAGCTAAGTGCTGGAACTGAAGGCCAAGCTCTAGAGGCAGGGACTCAGCACAGTCATAGCTGACGCAGGAAAGTAACCACGCAGGTGGGCGCCGGCCTTGCGGGCAGGGAGCTCATGCAGGTGTGGCGCCCCGGGCAGCACTCCCTGACATCTCTTCCCTTCCTAGAACCATCTGTGCTGTTAGGAATCTCTGCAGCTTCTGTGTTACAAGATGTCACCAGAAAACATGTCTGATGCTTCTGTTGCAGCTTATCTCTGTGCTGATCTGAATCCATAAATAAACTGCATTTCTGCATCCCGGTCCCGGGCAGCTGCCCAGAGACAAACCCTGAAGCAGGTGAGGGCAGCATCCTGCTCTCCCAGCCGAATCAGGCAGCACTTGCATCGGACTGAGCTGTGGGAGTTTCCTCCAGTGTGGGTGCTGCTTCCCCTGGAGAGGGGTCTGCAAATCCCCGCGTGCACATCGGGGCTGACGCTCACCGAGGCAGGTCCAGAGTGCTCGTCTGACCCGCCCTCCCTTGGAGTCACAGCTGAGACATCACCAAATTCTTAAAGTTCAGTGGCCTCTGTCCCACCCTGAAAAATACCTCTGGAAATGGGAGGTTTCATGGGGGAAGTTTTCAACATCCCTGACCCTCTTCACCTAAACGCAGTGACTCTCATCTCCACTCAGTTGATGGCATCCCAGACCCGAGTCTTCAGTTTCCTTCCTCCCCTCCGTTACCCTCAACATTCAACTCAACAGTCAATTTTAACTTAAAATCCTTCTCTGTCATCCAACTGCTCTCCCTCCCCACTGCTCCCACCTTGGTCCAAGCCACACACCTCCTTCTTGGATCCCTGCAGCCACCCTGGAAGGTCCTCCTTGTGTCCACACGCATCCCCCATTGTTCTCCATCATTATCTGAAAGACTTTTGACCCTGGCTATGTCTCCCAGCTGCTTCAATACTGCACTGACCTCCCATAGTCTCAGACTGAGACCCGAGCTCCATCCCGAGGACTCTCAGGACCCCTCGACCCAAAGTCATTGGCTGGACCTTGGTCCCACTCACAGGTGAGAGCCTGGTCAGTTTCAGGGCCTCCCAGGGGTGAGCCTCATCTGTTTCAGGGCTGCCCAGGTGTAAATATGGGCCTGTTTCAGGGCCCCCAGCATGCGTTCTCTCTCCTTGGGGTGCTCTCTACAAACCCCACTGCCCATCTGTCAGTGTTCTCCTGCCCTTACATCTTCTCTCCCAGTGACCTCCTTGTGCAGGCCTGGCCTTGATGGCATCTAGAGTGGCATCTGCTGGTGCCTAGAGAAGGATAGGTATTCTGTTTACGCTGGAGGGAGCGGCAGGGAATGGACATCCGAGCACACCTCCATTTCAGGTCGAGTCCTTTGAGGGCAGGACTCCCAGATGCTCCCCGTGACCCTCATTCTGTATGACTCCTCTCTTTTGAGTGTGATTAGAACACACTCAAATGTGAGGAACTATTCTCACAATTATGCTATGTTGTATGGCAAAAGGAAATCACCCTGATGGGCCTGTCCTGATCAGTCAAATGGATTTTTCTCAGGGTGGGGACAGAAAAGGAAGTCGCAGAGACACGCTCTGCTGACCTGAAGCAAAGCAGGCATCCATGCTATGAACTGCTTAGGGGGCCACAGAGAAGGGACCTGAGAGGGCTCCCAGGACCTAGTGTGGTCCCAGGTAACGGCCAGCCACAGTTGCAAGGAAATGAATTCTGGCTGCACACAGTGAGCCTGACCAGGATCCAGGCACTGACAGGGAATGGCAGCTGGCTGTCACCTTGATCTAAACCCACTGAGAACCTGAGTGGGAATCCAGCTACATGGTGCCTGGACTTGTAACTTACAGAAACTTCCTGGTCATAAATTAATGCTGCTTTAACCTACTACATGCGTTACAATTTGTTACTCAGCCATAGATAAGGAAAACATGTGTAAAACTCTGACTGTGGCTGGAACCCCAGAGATATCCCAATGTCCTGGGTTTAAATATTTTCCATTTTGCAATTAGGACATGGTCACTCCAAGTGGCATTCTATAATTTGATGGTTATCTTCAAATAAGCTTCTTACCTCTATTGCTTGTAAGTCTTGCATAATCTACAGAAAATCTCTCCACGGCGGAATAAAATGTTCTCTCTCTCGCTCTCTGCGTGTGTGTGAAGTCTAATAATGCAAAAGGCTTAGCATAATGCTGTATTGCTCAAGCTAATTTTTTTGTGACTCATTTAAAAACTAAATGGAAATCCTAGAAGGATTAATGAGTTCATATGAGTTTCATGTTTTGAGATATGCATTAATAGGAGCAAATATTATTAAAATGAGACCTATACCATGATTGTTTGTACGGCTTGTAACTACATCTATTTTGACACTTTGAACGTCTAACTAGCTGGGGGAACTTCCAAGGGCACATACTCCAGATGAATTACCTAAACACACTCCCCGCTGTAATCCAGCAGGAGGCTGGGACAAGCACACGTTGGGGTTGCCGCAGCCTGTGAGAGGTTTTCCACTGTGCCGGGTCCCTGTGACAGTCCTGCAACCGCACTTGGCATCTTCCACGGGCTTTACTCTTTCATGAGAACTGTTATGAAAGTGTCTATGGAGAGGACAGTGATCCCACTGATTCTTATTTATTGTGTCTTTTACAAGGCACTTTTTCCTTTTGGTTATTGAAATGAAATATTAATAGTCCATCTGTGAGGGTGTTTTGCAAGCACCCTGCTTTGGTGGCATCCTTCCGAGTTAACATTAGACCTTCCGTCAGTCAGCATTAGCTTTGCCGGCCCCACACACTGCAGCAGGTGTGGACAGGAGGCAGGCATGAGACCATCGTCAGCGCCCTGCTCAGGGAGACTTAACCCTCAGAACAAAACAGGTGTGCCATTTGGGCTGAAGAGGACAGCACAGGCACAAATGTGGTTTACTCACCTCAGTGGGAAAAAAAAAAAAGATAAAATTTGACGTTCCTAATGAGATGGTGACTGAAAAGGAGCTGGTTCTTTGGGAAGGTATGTTGCCGATGCTCATTACCGACCTGTGGGTGGTGCCGTGTGTGTACCGTGTTTGTACATATGGGTGGGGTGTCATTTAATCCTGTAATGGGGCTTAATCGGGTCCACTGGTTTTCTGCCAGCAAGACTCTCATTTCCCTTCCATGAGCTCACAGGAGACGTACCTAAGTATTTTATTAAGCACTTTCTTAGGGATTTTACCACACTGAGCATTTAAGTGCTTTTAGTTTTCAAAAGTTTTCTCTCCATCTGTCTTTGAAATACATATTCTGTTCAAAATATAGGGTGATACCCTTTCTTTCTTGGCCAGGCGTTTCTGAACCAGCCACACCCTTCCAAATGTACACTCTAGCAATGTACAGTATCTCCCTGGATCTCTGATGACAATCAGACATGCTTTCCACACCAGGCATGACTGCAGGTTCTTCCTGTTCATTAATTAGATTTCAATTTGTCCTCTGAGCCAATTTTCAAACCTCCTACGTTCCTTACCTACCTTTTTCTTTTTTTTCATCAATCAACTCTTCTCCAGATTTAATTAAAAGCTTATATAGTTTGCAGAACATTGTGTGTGTGCTGAGAGACAGGTGGAGGGAGGAGAGAGAGAGAAAGCTCAGGTCAAGTTAGGCCGTAGGAAACACCCAGGAACACAAAACATTTTTGTAAACAGAACATTAATAAAAAAGTAGCATGGTGCATCTGATTGCAATTTAAATAAATTATCCATCATATGACACCATAAATCCACAAACCATGACTTTCCAAGAGGCATTTCCAGAAGTCTGACTTTTCCCGAACAACAGGGAAAGGTGGTGGGTAGAAATCTCTCCTTCAAGCTGCAGGGCAAACTCAGAAAACTGATCTCGTCTTTTAATCGGTTGATGTAAGCCAATTTATGAAGAAATAATTTCACAACCTCTGCCACTGAAGAGGCTGTAAGCTAGAGCTGGAGGGCAGCTGTGCCCTGGGAGGCGCGTCTGGGCACGTCCTGGCTGTGCGCCTGGTTCAGGCCCTGCACCCCCAGACCGTTGGGCAATGGAGGTGGGCGCCATGCTGCCTTTCCCAGGGTTGTCGGAAGGCTGCCGACCAGGGCCATGGGAAAAACACGGGGCCGAAAGAGTATAAGAGCAATTTGTTTTTTTAATTGTTTATTGCAACTTCCTTTTTGCAGATAGTACTACTTACTTTCAAAGTATTAGTTTGCGGAAAGCACAAGCCCAGATCTGGAACAGAGAGAAGGTAATGTCTAGAATCAGTGGATTAAAAAATGAATGTGACAGTCCTAGTAATTTATTCATATATATATTTTTTAATTAGAAATATTTCATGTATTAATTGATTAATTTAAGAATTGTTTCAAGTAAGAAACCATAGTTTAAGAAACACAGTAGAGCCCTGGCCCATGTGGTTCAGTTGGTTGAGCATCAGCCCATGCACTGAAAGGTCGCAAGTTCAATTCCTGGTCAGGGCACATACCCAGGCTGCTGGTTTGATTCCTGGTTGGGGTGCACGAGGGAGGCAACCGATCGATGTTTCTCTCACATCTCTCTCTCTCCCTCTCCTTTCCTCTGTCTCTAAAAATCAGTAAAAACATAAAAAAGAGACACAATAGAGGCAAGAGCTGTCCAATGATGTCACATTCATTAAAAAAATAATTTACTTACAGAAGCATCCTGTGAAGCAGAATCAATTTCTTTTCCTATCCTTATTCCTCTTTTTGTGTGTGTGTAAATTTCTTCTCAGCCCAACACACACACACACACACACACACACACACACACACACACACGGCCATTTCTTCTGGGGACTGACCCTCCCCCATCTCCATTCACTTGAGTACTTCAGGATCCACCTGCGGGGACCATGTGTCCCTCCCTGAGTCCAGGCACAGGCAGCTGGTCCAGAGATGTCCCATGACCCCAGCTGCACCATGAAGAGTCTTCACTGCAAATGGAAATTGTGTATCAGAGATTCTGGCTCAGCCTGGCCGTTCTCTTGAAAGCATGAGCTATGAATTTAAGGGATATGGATGGCATCCCGGGTGCCCTGGAAATCAACAAAGGTGACTTGCAACAAAAGTGAGCAAGACAGATCTTCAGATGGGACAGAGGTCAGAGCTGGGAGCAGATCCTGACAGCACCCAGCCCTGGTTCCAGGCCACCTCTGTTCTGAATTCTGAAGGACATGCAACAGCCTTTGAAAAACGATTCTGTTGCTTCAAGTCAAATCAAGTTAGATTTCTCTCACTCACAAGCAAAGGAATCCTCACTAAACCACGAGAAGAAATGCACCAGAATGTTCATAGTGGATAATTCTCTCTGATGAAATTCAGTTGGTTTTTATTTTTTCTTAGTTTCACTGGCAAGAAAACTTCTTGAAGTTTTAATTTGACTTATTCTCACAGTTTTGAGAAACTTTAAGAAGAATGAAACCAGAAAAAAAAAACATTTTTCTAAAGAAATCAAACAAGAAAATAGGAGATTTAAACACCATTGAATAAATTGCCTGTCTAGCTTGTATCTTATAACACTCATTATTTTTATCATAATTATTTTCCATAAAGTAACCAGGCAAAACAGTTAGTATTACACAAGACAGATAGCATTTACTTGACAAGATATAATCAAACTTGACAGGCATATTCTTAAGCTTGAGGAGCATCTATCCTGGAAATAAGCTGACATATAATAAGATATTTGCTAATAGAAGCAAGACACTGGCATTTTATGAGCAGACAAATTGAAAGAACATTCTGAAAGGTTATTAGTTGGAAGAACCATTCCAGAGCCAGGCCAACGTCCAGTTCTTTCAGGACTTTTGTATGTTTTGCAGAGGTAGGAGTGGTCCAAGGATGCAGATGCTGCATCTTTTGGGGAGTTTGCAAAGAGTTTATGATCTCATGAGAGGACACACTTGCTACTGTGAATTTAAAATGCAACAAAGTTGCCTTCTTTTTCTCAGGTGTATGTGTTCAGAGAAATACAGATGCTCTGCTGATTCAGAGGTAAGAGTGCCATCTACTGAATCAAAGACCTCATTTCCGGCAGCCCCATAGCTAGCTGATCCTGGGAGACCTCCCACCCAGGAGAGGACAGAGAAGCTGGGAGTGCAGAACAAACACTGCGGGACAGCCCCAGGCGCAGGCTCACCTCCGCTCAGACTGTGTTTACAGGCAGAAAGGAACACTCTGAAGCAGAGGGCTGTTACCTCCTGGTTAAAAAGACGATTATTGCAACTGATTTGACAAGCCGTACAGATGCAGTCACCGAGAGTCACTTGGGAGAGAGGATGCACGTGTGCAATCGGGAGCAGTCTAGGCCTGGGATCTGAGAGGGATGCAGAGGGTGCAACCTGATGGCTCACCTGCACACAGTTCAGACAGGAAGATGCCCTACAATTGGGAGACAGCTGGGCCGCCCTTGTCGAGGACCAGGCAGGGCCACCTGGATGACTGAGGTTCCAACCCCGCTCTGGACATGTGTGTCTATGTGTGCAATCCTAGGTATGAAGAGAACCACTTTCCCTGACTTTTTCTGTGAGCAAATCACAGATGATAATGACACACTGTTGGTCTGCCTCAGATCACTATGGTGGAGATTAATTTGCTAAAGTTTTTTTTTTATTATTTTATTTTATTTATTTTTTGTTTCCTATTCAGGGTTTTTTTTCTCTCTCTCTTTTTTTATTAATTTATTTTTGTTACAGATGTTTCTCCTTTTATCCCCATTGACACCCTCCTCCCCATCCCCCCATCCCATCCCCAGCTTTGTTGTCCATGTCCATCAGTTATGCATATATGTGCTTAAGTTCTGTGGTTTATCTCTTCCCTCCCCCCCACCCCCTCTTCTGAGGGGTATCAGTCTTACCCTACTTCTACATCTCTGGGTCTACCCTGTTCCTCAGACTGTTATGTTCATTATATTCCACAAATAAGTGAGATCATGTGATATTTGTCTTTCTCTGCTTGGCTTGTTTCCCTTAGGATAATATTCTCAAGGTCCCTCCATGTCGTCTCAAAGGATAAGAGATCTTTCTTTCTTACAGCTGCATAGTACTCCATTGTGTATATGTACCACAGCTTTTTTATCCATTCATCCACTGATGGACACCTGGGCTGTTTCCAGATCTTAGCTATTGTAAATAGTGCTGCTATGAACATAGGGGTACATGTATTCTTTCTGATTGGTGTTTCAGGCTTCTTAGGGTATATTCCTAGAAGTGGGATCACTGGGTCAAATGGCAATTCAGTTTTTAATTTTTAGAGGTAACACCATAGTGCTTTCCACAGTGGCTGCACCAGTCTGCATTCCCACCAGCAGTGTACTAGAGTCCCCTTTTCTCCACAACCTCGCCAACACTTGTTGTTTGATGCTTTGTTGATGGCGGCCATTCTGACAGGTGTGAGGTGATACCTCATTGTTGTTTTAATTTTCATCTCTCTGATGATTAGTGATGTTGAGCATTTCTTCATGTCTCTTAGCCATTTGTATGTCCTGTTTGGAGAGGTGTCTATTTAGTTCCTCTGCCCATTTTTTAATTGGGTTCTTTGTCTTCCTTTTGTTGAGTTGTATGACCACTCTTTATTTTGGAGATTAAACCCTTATCTGATGTATTATTGGCAATTATGCTCTCCCATACAGTGGGTTCCCTTTCCATTTTGACTGTTGTTTCTTTTGCTGTGCAGAAGCTTTTGAGTTTGATGTAGTCCCATGTATTCATTTTTTCCTTTGTTTCTGTTGCTTTAGGTGATGTATCAGTGAAGATTCTGCTGCGTATGATGTCCGAAATTTTGTTGCCTACATTTTCTTCTAGGATTTTTATGGATTTACGAGTCACATTTAAGTCTTTTACCCATTTTGAGTTTATTCTTGTGTATGGTGTAAGTTGATGGTCTACCTTCATTTTTTTTGCATGTAGCTGTCCAATTTTCCCAACACCATTTATTAAAGAGGCTGTCTTTACTCCATTGTATGCTCTTGCCACCTTTGTCAAATATTAATTGAGCATAATGTCTTCGGTCAATTTCCGGATTCTCTGTTCTGTTCCACTGGGCTATATGCCTGTTCTTGTG
Source organism: Tadarida brasiliensis (assembly GCA_030848825.1). NCBI lineage: Eukaryota > Metazoa > Chordata > Mammalia > Chiroptera > Molossidae > Tadarida > Tadarida brasiliensis. The sequence continues at coordinate 35,732,358 of CM061258.1, forward strand.
CCAGTACCAGGCTGTTTTGATTATAGTAGCTTTGTAGTATAAGCTGATATCCGGTATTGTGATCCCACCTACTTTGTCTTTCTTTTTCAAGATTGTTGTGGCTATTCGGGGTCTTTTTTGGTTCCATATGAACTTTTGAAGTATTTGTTCTAGTTCTGTGAAATATGTCACTGGTATTTTGATGGGGATTGCATTGAATCTATAGATTGCTTTGGGTAATATGGACATTTTAATGATGTTAATTCTTCCAATCCATGAACAAGGTATGTGCTTCCACTTTTTTATATCTTCCTCTATTTCTTTTTTCAATGTCCTGTAGTTTTCTGCAAATAGGTCCTTTACTTCTTTGGTTAAGTTTATTCCTACGTATCTTAATTTTTTTTGCCGCGATGGTAAATGGAATTGTTTTTTTGTTTCTCTTTCTGTGAGTTCATCATTGGTGTATAAGAATGCCACTGATTTCTTGACATTAATTTTGTATCTTGCTACTTTGCCAAATTCATTTATTAAGTCTAGTAGATTTTTTATGGAGTCTTTAGGGTTTTCTATATATAATATCATGTCATCTGCGAATAATGACAGTTTCACTTCCTCCTTTCCAATTTGGATTCCTTTTATTTTGCTGTGGCTAAGACTTCCAGTACTATGTTAAATAAGAGTGGCGAAAGTGGGCATCCCTGTCTTGTTCCTGTTCTTAAGGGAAATGTTTTTAGTTTTTGCCCATTGAGTATGATGTTGGCTGTAGGTCTTTCATATATGGCCTTTATTATATCAAGATATGATCCCTCTATTCCCAAATTGCTGAGCATTTTTACCAGAAATGGGTGCTAGACTTTGTCGAATGCTTTTTCAGCGTCTATTGATATGATCATGTGGTTTTTATCTTTCATTTTGTTTATGTGGTGTATCATATTTATTGATTTGTGAATATTGAACCAGCCTTTCATCCCTGGGATGAATCCCACTTGGTCATGGTGAATTATTTTTTTGATGTATTGCTGGATCCGATTTGCTAGTATTTTGTTTAGGATTTTGGCATCTATGTTCATCAGGGATATTGGCCTGTAGTTTTCTTTCTTTGTAGTGTCTTTTTCTGGTTTTGGAATTAGGATTATGCTGGCCTCATAAAACGAGTTTGGAAGTCTTCCTTCTTCCTGAATTTTTTGAAATTGTTTGAGGAGAATGGGTGTTAGTTCTTCTTTGAATGTTCAGTAAAACTCCCCCGTGAAGCTATCCGGGCCTGGGCTTTTGTTTGCTGGGAGAATCTTGATTACATCTTCAATTTCCTTAGCTGTTATTGGTCTGTTCAAGTTTTCTATCTCTTTCCAGTCCAGTTTTGGGAGACTATGTGTTTCTAGAAATGTGTCCATTTCACTTAGATTGTCGAATTTTGTTGCCATATAAATGTTTATAATATTTGCTAACGATCCTTTGTATTTCTGTGGTGTCAGTTGTTACTTCTCCTCTTTCATTTCTGATTTTGTGTATTTGGGTTCTCTCTCTTTGTTTCTTGGTGAGTCTAGCTAAGGGTCCATCAATCTTGTTTATCTTTCAAAAAACCAGCTCTTTGTTTCATTGATCCTTTGAATTGTTTTTCTGGTCTCTATGTTATTTATTTCTGCTCTGATCTTTACTATTTCCTTCCTTCTACTTGCTCTGGGGTTTTCTTTTTGTTTTCTTTCTAGTTCTTTAAGTTGTGAGGTTAGATAGTCTATTAGAAATTTTTCTTATTTCTTGAGGTAGGCCTGGAGTGCTATGAACTTCCTTCTCAGAACTGCTTTCGCTGCATCCCATAGATTTTGTGTTGTGTGTTCATTTTCATTGGTTTCTAGGAAGTTTTTAAATTTCTTCCTTGATCTCCTCAGTAACCCATTCATTGTTTAATAACATGCTATTTAGCCTCCAAGTGTTCAAATGTCTTTGCATGTTCTTATTGCAATTGATTTCTAGTTTCATGCCATTGTGATCTGAGAAGATGCTTGATATGATTTCAATCTTCTTGAACTTGTAGAGACTTAGTTTGTGTCCTAACATGTGGTCTATCTTTGAGAATGTCCCACGTGCACTTGAGAAGAATGTGAATTTTGAAATTTTGGGGTGTAATTCTCTGTAAATATCTATTAAATTCATTTGGTCTGGTGCTTCATTTAGAGTCTCTGTTTCCTTGTTAATTTTTTGTCTAGAGGATCTATCCAGTGATGTCAGTGGGGTGTTGAAGTCCCCTGCTATGATTGTATTGCTGTCGATTTCTCCTTTGAAATCCTCCAGAAGATTTTTAATATATTTTGGTGCTCTTATATTGGGTGCATATATGTTCACCCAGGTTATGTCTTCCTGTTGGATAGATCCTTTCAATATTATGTAGTGACCTTCTTTGTCTCTAGTTATGGCTTTCATTTTGAAATCTATTTTATCAGATATGAGTATTGCTATCCCAGCTTTTTTTCCTTTCCGTTTGCTTGGAAGATTTTTTCCATCCCTTCACTTTCAGCCTATGTGAGTCTTTAGTTGTGAGGTGGGTCTCTTGTAAACAACATATATGTGGGTCATGCTTTCTTATCCAATCCGATACTCTGTGTCTTTTTATCGGAGCATTCAATCCATTTACATTTAAGGTGATTATTGATATGTACTTATTTATTGCCATTTTTGTTTAGTGTGGTTCTATTTTCCTTCCTATTTCTTCTACTAATTACAGCAGTCCTTTTAACATTTCTTGCAGTGCTGGTTTGGTGCTAATGTATTCCCTTAGCCTTTTTTTGTCTGAGAAGCTCTTTATTTGACCTTCTATTTTGAATGATAGCCTTGCTGGGCAGAGTAGTCTTGGATTCAGATCCTTGTTTTTCATGACCTTGATTACTTCATGCCATTCCCTTCTGGCCTGTAGTGTTTCTGTTGAGAAGTCAGCTGATAGCCTTATGGCGGTTCCTTTGTAGGTAACCTGTTGCTTATCTCTTGCTGCCTTTAGGATTCTCTCTTTGTCTTTAATTTTTGGCATTTTAATTACTATGTGTCTTGGTGTGGGCCTGTTTGGTTCTTCTTACTTGGGACTCTCTGTGCTTCTTGAACTTGAATGCCTTCTTTCTTCACCAAATTAGGGAAGTTTTCTGTCACTGTTTCTTCAAATATATTCTCTAACCCTTGCTCATTTTCTTCTTCTTCAGGGACTCCAATGATGCGAATATTATTATGTTTCCAGTTGTCCCACAGTTCTCTTAAGCTGTCTTCCTGTTTTTTCATTGTTTTTTCCTTTTGGTTTTCTGATTGGTTGATTTTTTTCTACCCTGTCTTCTAATTCACTGATCCGGTCCTCAGCTTCCTCTACTCTGCTGTTTAGTCCTTCCAATGTGTTCTTCATTTCTGCTATGTCATTCTTCATTTCTTCTTGGTGCTTCTTGATTTCCATTTGGTTGATTTTCAATGTTTCTGTGTCTTTACTCATGGTATTGATGTCCTTACTCATGCTGTTGAGCTTCCTCAAGATCATGGCTCTGAATTGTAGCTCTGTTAACTTGCTTAACTCCATTTCATTTATCTCATCTTCAGTAGAGGTCTCTTGTTCTTTCATTTGGGCTCTGTTTCTTTGTTTCACCATTTTGGCTGAGTGGTTTTTGGAGCCTGCCAAATTTTCCCTGTGGGTGTTGGTGTTCTGCTCTTTGTGGCTCCCTCTACTGGGTCTGGATGAGCGTGGGAGGACCCACATTAAACACCACGGTGGAGTCTTACTCTCCAGGGTATATTTGAAAGCCCAGAAAAGGTTAAGTTATCCTCTAGCTTTTTGCCTAGAGGCTATTAGTTGTGGTTGCTTGAAGAGCCTTGGCTTCTCAGTTGAATGAAAACCTCCCTCAGGTGTTCAGCGTGAGAGGATTTCCAGGGGGTAGGGCAGATGCTAGTAGTTAATGAGCCTCAGTTTGCATTTCAGTGGCCCACTAGGGTGTGGCTGGATCTCTGAGGGAGGGGCTGCCGCCTTTCCCCAGAGCCCTGGGATGGAGTAAGACGGCCAGGCCACAGTCCTGCGTGGCCACAACTCAGCAAAAGCTCTGAGCGCCGTCCAAATCCCGAGTGTCCCCACACAGTTCCAGTCCAGTCTGCTCTCCCTCTGCCGGAGCCCAAGGTGAGTGGCTGTGGCTATTTTAGCGCTCTGTCCTGGCCTCTGCACTGTGGAGCTGGCTCGGGCTTTAACCCCGAGGGCGGGCGCTGCTCACGGCTAAGGCCGCTGCTGTCCGTGGGCTCCCAGGCCCCCTCTCGCGCCTCCACAATCCTACCAGGATCGAGTCAGTGTCCCTGGTTGTATGGTCCTCGCAAGCTGCTTTTCTGTTGCTTTTTCCCAACAATTTGTCTTTATTTTAGTTGTAATTCCAGTTTGGTCCTGGGAGATGGTTTGTGTAGCTTCCATTCACTCCGCCGCCATTTTGGAATCCCCTAATTTGCTAAAGTTTTAAAGAGACTTTGAAGATAGTGTTATTGTTATAATTGTTACAAAAGTTCCTGAAAGGACATAGGGAAGCTTGAAGTCCATTCATCTCAATTCCTACATGCGGAGCTGCCCATCATCTGTCCCTCACCCTGCTGTGTTAACCTAAGATCGTCATGTCCCGTCCACAGACCACAGGGTGCAGTGATTGCAGCTCTCTCGCTGGGTCATCTGTTTGGGCTGTAGGCTGCTTTTAGTTGTGTGTCCACAACCAGAGGGTATAGACCTCCCAGATTGCCTGGGGCGTTAGAGTCGAGATAATAGGCTAGAGAACAAAGCACATGTACTATTGGGAGAAATAGCCCCATGCCAAGTGGAAAGTGAATGAGGAGCCCTCTCCCCACCCTGAGGGTTCTCAGCAGAGATGGAAGCTGAAGGGGCACTGAGGCTCACCACGCTCACGGTCCTGTCATTCCCTTCTGTGGTGGACATCCAGAGACAGCTGTCACTCTCATGCTTCCAGCATGAGGCAGGCTACACCTCAGGCAGAGTGGCCGTGACAGCCTGGAGGAACACTGTCAAGGGCCCGAGACACCCAGTTTCCTCTGTGGCAGCAGGCGGGGACCACAGTCACTCAAAGGAGAATGTGTGTCCATAGCTGCAGGTTGGTGGGACTGCAATTCCCCTTGGGCACCACATTTGGCCTTACCTGAGCGGGCAATAGAACGATAGATCACTGGATTTTACGCTCTGGGCTGTGAATTGCCACCCAGGCCTGTCTTCCCGTTCACCAGGGGGCCCAGGGCTCAGCTGGCCTCAGCCTGTGGTGTGTGACAAGGACTTACTGTGCTTAAGCTCCATACAAAACGTCATGCCGGGTGGACTAAATGACACTACTATTTCCTCAGAGTTCTCGAGGCCAAACGCCCAGGATCTAGGTCCTGGCAGTGTACGTTTCTCCTGAGGCCTTTCTACTTGGCGTGTAGATGACTTTTCCTCCCCTGTGTCCTTACATAGTCATCCCTCTGTATGTGTCTGTGTCCTAATCTTCTCTTCTTCACCCGAGGATATTTTTCCATTGATTTTTTTTTTTTTAGATAGAGTGGAAACCTTCCCCATGACCCTGACCGGGACCGGGGATTGAACCTGCAACCCAGGTATGTGCCCTTGACTGGGAATTGAATAGAGACCCTATAATTTATAATCGATAGTGTGTACTGCTCTAACCGCTGAGCCAAACCAGCCAGCGTCTAATCTCCTCTTATGGGGACACCAGTCATATTGAATTAGGATCCACACAAACGAGCTTATTTCAACCTAACCATTTCTTTGAAGACCATCACGTTCTGAGGTCCTGGAAGTTAGGGCTTTAATGTACAAATTTTAAGAGGATACAACTCAGCCCACAGCAGCAAAGACAGCACTGCAGGGAAGACAGCAATGTAAAGTGAGGCCGCTGTAGTTTTATTATCCCCCTAGTAGCAGAATATGACAGAGACTCTAAGTTATTCCTCCAGGTAAAGGACCTAAATAAGAAAAAGATAATTTTTTGCATCACCAAACTCTCATTACATTTCCTTTGATGTTTTATTGCTAAATTCTTTTTTTGTATGGTGATATTCTGATTTAAGAAGAGCGAACAATGTACATTGCAGCTGAGAATCTACCTAAGCTGCTATAAATATGTTTGCAAATAACAATAAATAATAATAAATACATTTTCTTTCCAAATTATTTTAGTGATAATCAATGCATGCATTTTATAGTTCACTGAGTCTTCAGAGAGATGCAGGCTCACCAGGAAATGTGGTGCTGAAATATTCGAAATGGTCAAACCTTCACCCTTGGTAAAATATTAGACTCATTTTAAACTTCACAGAAGCAAATGTGTGCTTCAGCCCTTCTGTCTGTGATGCAGTGACTCTGTAGCCTATAAAAATACACAAGTTGGTTATGAACCAAATAATTTGGTGAGTAAATTATTAACTAATAAAATTGCCCCCCCCCAATCTACTGACTATGTGGAATGACTTATCACACTGAAGCAAAATAAATGCTTAGTGTTGCAAAAAGAGATAAAAATCGTTGAGACTTGTGCACAAAACTATATTGGAAAACTGTCTGCAGTGTGGAAGATGAAGTCGGTGCAATGCGAATGTTGGAATAGCATGCATCACATGTAAGCAGTCTCCACAGCAGGCTGGGCTCTCTGCTACCACTTGGCTCTCCGGAGGGTCAGCGGATGAGTGGGATTAACGCATCTGGTGGAACTCACAGCCAGCAAGCTTGCAAACGAAAATGTGTATTGTACTATTGAAGGGGTATTGTACCTCCTTTAGGGTAAAGGAATTTTGAACAATCTGCAAATTCAGGGAGTCTTACCTTCTCTTGAAAAGTCCTAGAGAATGTGCAGCAGAATTGCTCAGCTAGCTAAGGGCAGAGGCTGGACCTGAGCTTCTCCCGGTGGGTGGGAAGGGTCTTTCTGCCAGATCGGGAAGGTGTACTTTGGAAGTACACCTGGGCTCTGAGGAAAAAGCTCTCCCTGGAAAGGGCAGAGGCAGGGGGCAATGGGCCTTTGCTCAGGGCTCCTTACAGAGATCCCACCAGGTGGGAACTCAGCCATAAAAAAGCGACTTCACTTCTCTTAGAGGGAAACACAGGCCGGTGTTAGGGCGCTTGGGGGTATTTTCATTTGATGAACAACATATCATATTTTTAACATACACATCGCGGTAAAATATTTTTGACTGTTCATTGAAGTATTATTTCTTAAAGGGAAAAAAGACTTTGAGGTTCACATCACCACAACAGTCTCCCCCACAGTTGTATCCTGGAATCACCACAGTCTCCCTTTCCCCTGTAGCATGCCTCTAATCCCTTCTCCATATGGCTGCTACTCTCATTTAAACGCACATTATTGGGGTATGGTGTGTGCGCAATAAAATCCATCCTTCTCACGTGCACAGTTTGATGAATTTTGACATGTATATGGCCACATAACAACCCCCACAATAAAGACTGGGGACACTTCTGTCACCTCGAAAGACTTTCAGTCAGTCCATCCCCCGCCAGCCACTGACCTCCCGCCACCCCGTTTACCTTGATGAGAGTTTTGCGCACAGCTCGCGGCCTCCTGGTAGCAGCTTCACGCACGTGGGCAGCATAATGCGTCTGAGAGTCACCGGGTGGCGGCCTGGGTCACTAGTCCATCCCTTTGGACTGCTGAGCGTAGTCCCTCTTATGGTTTGTCACATTTTGTGTTTCCGTTCAGCAGAGGATGGGCTTTGGGGTTGTTTCCAGTGTTCAGCTATTAAAGACGAAGCTGCTGTGAGGACCCAGGTCCGGGTTTCTGTGTGGACACGTTTCCATTTCCCTTCGTCTACCTGCTACCGAGGAGCAGGGTTCCTGACGCAGGTCCGCAGGCGCGTGCTCATCCCTGCGGGAAACTGCCGCTGGCTGCCCGTGTGCGCACAGGCTGCACCCCAGCGCGGACGGCTTCCAACCGCGCCACTGTTTCACCAGCACTTGATACGATTCGACTTTTTAATTTTTGAAATTCTAAGAGTGATTTTAATTTTTGTTTCCTTCAAGATGCATGAAGCTGTGCTTCTTTTTTCGCATTTGTTTATTAACCATACATATGTATCTTCTGTTTAGTGTTCCTGCTTATATTTTTGCCATTTCATTTTTATCTCATCATTGAGTTATAAGAGTATTTTGTGATTGAGGGAGCAATATTTTTTTAAAATAAGATACAGGTTTTGTAAATATTTTCTCCCAGTCTGAAGTTTGTTTTTTCCTTTTTTTCTGAAAATGTCTTTTGAAACACAAAAATGTAATGAAATCTAATTCATGGTGCTTTAAAAAAATCATAGTTCAGGCTTTTGGTGTCCTATCTAAGAACTCTAAGGAACCCAAGTTAATATCTTTCCTAAAATGCACTATAGAAAATTTATAATATTAGCTCTTATTTTTAGGTCTATGATCTGAGTTAATTTTTGTGTGTGATGTGAAGCAAGGATTCAAATCTGTTTTGTTTTTCATATGCATATGAACATCCAATTTTTCCAGCACCATCTGTGGAAAAGAATACCCTTTCTCCATTGACCTGCCTCGGCACCTTCGCTGAAAACCCACTGACTGTGTTTGTGTGAGTATTTCTCGATTCTTGAAGCTGTTCCTTTGATCTCCAAGTCTGTCTTTTTGTTAATATCACACTTTTTTGATTACTGTAACTTTGTATAAATCTTGAATAATGTAGAAGTCCTCCATTTTTTCTTCTTCTCTCTCAAATTTGAGTTGGATATTATAGGGCTATTGCATTTCCATATAAAGTTTTTTATAAATTTTGTTAAATTTACTCCTCAGTATTTCGTGTATTTTATGCTATTATAAAGAATATTTTACAGTATTTTAAATGTCTAATTAATTGTAGTTTGAGTATAAAAGTACAGTTGATATTTATGTTATCCCTGCCCAGTAATTGTTTTAGTATTTTCTCTTATTCATGAATGTTTATAGCAGCTTTATTTATTATTACCCCAAATTGGAGACAACCAAGATATTCTTTAGTAGATGAATGGATAAACAAACTGTAATACATATATACAATGCACTATTATTCATTGCAATAAAAATATATATATACTTATATTTAAATGTAAGTACTTTGTGATAGTGATGAATCTGTAATGTGTGCTGCTAAGTGAAAGAAGCCAGTCTAAAGGGTTACATACTATATGATTCCAAATATACGACATTCTGGAAAAGGGAAAACTATGGAGACTTAAAAACATCAGTGGTTCCAGGGGGTCAGGAGAAAGAGAGAGGAGTGAATGGGTGCAGCACAGAGGGTTTTCTGGGCATTGAAACTATTCTGTGTGATAATAGCAAATACAAGATGTTATGCATTTATCAAAACCCTTAAGAGACCCTCAGGTAATCTATGGACTTTAGTTAATAATAATGTATCAGTATTGGTTCATCAATTGTAACAAACCAGCACACTAATGTAAGATGTTGACAGTAGGAAAAAATGTATGTGTCGGGGAAGGCTTATAAGAGAAATCTCTGTACTTTTAATGCAATTTTTCTGTAAACCTAAAACTACTCTAAATATAGCCTGTTAAAAGAAAAAGAAAAAAAAAAAAAAAAAAACCTATGCTTTCTTGGAATCGTTAGCTTCTAGGGCCATAAATTTCCCCAACCCACTATGAAAAAACCGCTAAGCTTCCCTCCCTGGGCTTTAGATGTCGTAACATTTGTTGACATTTATTATTCATTCAACAACCACTTCCTGAGAGCCAGCAATATATTGTCTGATTCCAAAAGCATGTCCTCACCACTGTACTTCAATGTCTTGCTGGAGGAGTTAGGAATAATCTGCTATCATCATAACCATCTAATTATAACGGCTTGTTTTGAAAATGTATGAAATATTTGCCCTATGATTCTGACGGGGTGGGGTGGGCAACAGGCAGTGCTGTCTGTAAGAGGTTCACAGAGGTGTGATGCTTGCAAATGAGACTGAGGTATTGATGTCAAGCTCTGTTTTAGATCCGGAGTTGCAGCAGTGAGCACAATGATTCAAGTGCCTGTCCCCACATGGCTTACCCTTTGTGGGAGAAGACACATACGTAAAGCACTCATTAGAATCGTTTCAGACAGTGATAATCAGAATGTTAGGAGAAGAGAGAATGATGGGGGTAGGAGCTGGGGGTCAACTTTAGCTAAGGCGATCCTGGGTGACTTCCCTGGGAAGGTTTCTCTTAAACTGAGCCTTGACTATTGAGAAGGAGGCTGCAGGGGGAAGGTAAACTTGGCAGGAGAAGCCCTGAGATGAGAAGGTATTTGGGATGACTGCGACTTCCAAAAGACAACCGTTGTCACGGAGACTGAGGCAGTCAGCAGCAGAAGAAGTTGGAGCAATGGGCCGGCCCTGGGTGCCACTGAGGCTTGTTCCTGTGTGCTGGGAAACTTCCAGAAGTAAGAGAGTGTCCTTCTTAACAGTTTAGGAAGCTCATTTTGTAGACTGTTTTACATTTTCTTCGTACCTGATCAAGTCGTTTATAAGCAAGGGCATTTTTCTTTTTCCTTTTCAATCTCTATGTTTTTATTCTTTTTTTTTTTTTTTAATTTTTTTTTTAAAATCCTCACTTGAGGACATTTTTACATTTATCTTTCAGATAGAGCAGGAGGGAGAGAGGAAGGGAGAGAGAGAAACATCGATGTGAGAGAGACACATCAAGTGATTGCCACCCACACGACCCCAACCGGGGCCAGGGACAAACTGCAACCGAGGTACATGCCCTCAGTGGGAACCGAACCCGGGACTCTCTGATCCGCGGGCCGATGCTCCAACCGCTGAGCCAAACTGGCCAGGGCTATGTTTTTATTCTTTATCCCTACTTTGGTGAAAGTTTTTGTCATGAATGGGTGTCAAATTTTATCGAAGGCTATTTCTGCATCTATTGATATGATAGTGTATTTTTTTCATTATTTTAGCCTATTATGGTTAAATATATTGGCTGCCTTTTGAATGTTGAACCAATTTAACATTCCAGGATGTATCCCGCTTGGTAGTAATATATTATCTTTTTTATATATTGCTGGATTTGATTCACTAACATTTGTATGGAGGATTTTATGACTACATTTATGGTCTGTAGTTTTCTTGTCAAGTCTCTGCCTGGTTTTCTTATCAGTATGGTGTAGGCCTCGTAAAATGAGGTGTTAAGTGTTCTTCCCTTTTCCATTTTCTTCAAGGGTCTCTGTAGAGTTGGTATTATCACATCCCTGAATGTTGGATAGAATTTCCCCAGGAAGCCATCAGCGCTAGGAGGTTTCTTCCTGAGAAGGTTTTAAAGTGTGAATTCAATGTCTTTAATAGGCACAGGGTGATTCGGATTATCTTTCTTCTTCAGTGGGATTTGGTGCTGTGTATGCTTCGAGAACTTTGCCCCTTTCCCTGAGTTGTTGACCTTATTGGCATGAAGCTGTTGATAAATGCCCTTATTCTTTTAAATGAATGCCTTTAGACTGCGCAGTGACGTCCCCTTCATTAGACTCTGGGGCAGGGCAACTGAGACAGCGTCATACCAGAGGCTCAGGTGACAGTGATCACTGAGCCGATACCTATGCACCCTCTGTCCTTTCCTCACTTCCTTCTGGAAATGCCTCCACCCAGGGCAGAAGAGGTGCTACGTGATGCACAACCTCCATTTCCCATTACACTCTTGACAGGTGTGTCTTTTGGGACTGGGGAATTCCCAAGTGGCTCCAGATTGCAGCCGCTTTTCTTTTAAGTCACCTCTGAATTTCAGGAACCTTGCCCAGTAGTCCTCTGGGTATGTGTAGCTCCAAAGAAGCATTGCCTTCATGTTAAAATCACAGGTTAAGAGAAGGCCCTGGAAAGTCTCCAGCTTCTAGCAAAGCACTTGAAGTATGATAGGTGTTTAGTAAATGTTCCCTGAGTGGCCAAGTGCATGCATGAATGAATGGTGAGGCACAGAGGAGAGGGAAGCTTACTCGGGAGCAGAGACATTGCCTGCCCTGCGATCAGATAGTCCGGGGACCTTTTAACAATTCCTATGTTCTTCCGTGTCCTTTGCTCAATATCAGGAGCCTATGTTCTTGTGTTTATATGTTCTTGCATTTACAGAGACTTTTTTTTTACATCTCTGTAAAATAATTATGAGATAAAATGTATTTCTCCAATATCAAAGAATCACATAGGATTGATAGGCTAATATCTAATATTTTCACCTTCATCATTGGTGGATAAACAGTCATAATTGCCAAGAGCCTGAATAGCAGACTTATTTTTGAACTTGCTTTAATGAACAATAATAATAACACTGTAAGAACAACAGCTCCTTGTGAAATCATCGTAATCCTTAAACATTGTACTAAGTATTTCATATGTATTATCTCTGTATCGTTGTCAAAACAATCATGAGGTGGGCATAATTTTTATTTCCATTGTACAAACAAAACAAAACCAACCCAGGCACTGAGAGAGATTGGTGCAGATGTCTCAGTGGGTTGTTGGAGGATTAGGCTGGGAGCCAGCAATATTGCCTGAATCCAAAGGCATGCCCTCACCACTGTACGTCAATGTCTTGCTGGAAGAGTTAGAAATAATCTGTTACCATTATAACCATTTAATTATAATGGCTTGTTTTGAAAATGCATGAAATGTTTGCCCTGTAAATCTGACGGGGTAGGGTGGGCACCAGGGAGAGGTGTCTGGAAGAGGCTCAGAGAGGCGTGATGCTGGCGAATGAGGTGGAGATATTCATGCCCAAGGTCTGCTCCCCCTTCGGTCTCTCCTTTCCAGACCAGGCAGTGCCTGGAGTGAATCTAGGATTGGAGAAGGCATGGAGAATGATGAAGCGGTGCCCACATCCTGGTGTCCGTGGAGGGATTTTCATGTCTGTGTTACAAGCAATTAGTACATCTATGAATGGAGACCTGTTGTTAGTCATAGTGCAGTGCTATCCACTCATCTGTTTTCCTTTGTAGCATACAGCATCAGTGACTGGGAGTAAATTTCAACGTGTTTCAGCCTCCCAGTGTGTTTTAATTTCTCGTGCACTGCTGTTGGCAGTGGGGGTCTGGACGTCCGAGGGGCTCACTGACTGACACAGCCTCTCCAAGAGCACTGGGTTTCATTACATGCCTGAGAGTGAGAAAGGACAAAAACCTAAACAGAGCCCTGGCCGGTTTGGCTCAGCAGTTAGAGCATCAGGCCTGCGGACCAGAGAGTCCTGGGTTCGGTTCCCGCTAAGGGCACGTACCTCAGTTGCAGTTTGTTCCCCCCCCCCCAAAAAAAGTCCTTGGATGAGGATAAAAAAAAACAACAAACCTAAACAGAAACAAAAAACAAAACCAAACCCCAATAAACAACAACAGAAACCCCGAGCCCCCCAAGGTCTGTGCATCGAGCTGGGCTCGATGGCATGCCTCAGCTTTCCATTCTGGGCAGGCGTGGGATGTGCCGGACAGCTGAGGTCTGGTTCTGTGGATGGAGAGGTCCCCAACCTGACTTTAGGGTGAGAGGACATGCTCAGGCTGGAAGGAGGACACCACCAGTGGCTGGAAGGGGGGGACGCAGCAGGAGAAGGGGAGACGGTCTTCTCAGACGGGACAGGATGGGCTGCAGCAGGCTCAGCTGGGAGATGAGGAGAAGAGGCGGAGAGAGGAGGCTACGAATGAAGGTTCCACAAGGTCTGGCTGTGCCCTGGGTGGGGGCTGGGGTGCTGAAGGGGAAGAATTCCCACATCTGTCCTCGAACAGCTAAGAATTGGTGGTTCTTCCTCAAAATAATATCAGAAGCTGGTTAAAGAGGAAGACAGAATCTTGGATTCGAAGTCCTGCAGACATCCCGGTGAGGTCCAGAGTGGGTGTGACAGGTGTCTGTCCTTAGAGAAGACCTCATGGCTAGGGACAGACTGTGAAATTGTTAACACAGATGTGTGGTCCTATGAGTGTGCCTAGCAACCATCTTTTCTCATGGTGAAACGGTTCCCTAGTCTTAAGGTTCTTCCACAGAGTCTATCCAACAAATGCCATCTGATACTTTCAGGGGTGAGAAGTGGTGGTTAGGATTAGCCTGTGTGTCAGTCTTCTGTGTGTCCTTCCAGCACCCAACATCCAACTTTCCCCCAGATGACAGCCTTCTTGGATCATGTTGACACAGACCAGAGGAGGGAGGCCAGCGGGGTCAGGGGTTTATACCTGCTTCTCTTTTTGCTGCATTGCTTCCCGATGCCTTTGTGCTCAGCTGTCCTTCCCACGGCAGCTGACTCTGAAGGACCTTGCTCTCCAGGTTTGGGAAATGCTCCATCCTCACCTAGAGGTGGCAGCGCCTGGTGCCCACCCAGCCCTGGGTTACTCCACATCCCCCAGCTTCCCCTAGACCCAACTCCCCGGTTTGTCCAGCAGCTCCCCTCAATGGTTCTTCTTTCGAATGAGCCACCTGTTTGTTGCTGTTGTTTTCAGAAATCAGATGGAAACAGCGGCATAGATTTTTTCCTTTTCTTTGCTTTTAGTCATTTGTGTAATGCTCATTTTAACACTCCATAGCAAGATTTTTAAAACATCTAATCCAATAACTTTATTTTGAATAAATGATGTATAATTATTATTGTGGTTAAATTTATTTCCACTATCTTATTCCATGTTTACAATTTTCTATGGTATTTATTTGATCTTTTTATTTATGTTTTTTCAATAATATATGTGTATCATATCAATATGTTGTACCCCTTCAATTTATGCAATATTATGTGTCAAATATATTCTAATAAATAAGTAAATGTATGAATAAATAAATAGAATAAAATTTAAAAGTACAAAACAGGGCAAATTGTCTTTATTATTTTTTTCTTCTGTTAGCATGTAATTTATGTATTTAATTTATATTATATTTTTGGTTACCCTTAAAATGCGAATGAGCCTATTTGACCTATAAAAGTCTAACGTTAACCAATATCTCTACCTTTTAACGTCTTTGCTGCTGCTAGTCTGACACCAGGTCTGTTCTGCCGGGGCCCCACCGTTCCCAGTCACCCAACATTCACAACCTCCTTGGGATGGGGTGCGGCCGGGGTTTCCAGGAGAGACAGCAGCCCGCCTAAGGAATGAGGACCTCAGTCCCTACCTCCGGTCGGGTCCTTGTGTCCTGAGGGAGTGTCTGCTGCTCCTAACGGGAGAACGCGAGCTCAGGGACAGCCTGCACCTGAGGTTTGCTCCCCTCCAGGTCTGCAGCTGCGATTTAGGATGCTCTGCTTTCTGGAAGTCTGACCCTGGACATGCTGGGAATTCTAGTACAGTAGTTACTTACTAAACATGAGGTGACAAATGATTCTTCTGAGCTCACCAGATTCAGTGCACAACCAACACCCTGAAGCTCCTAGCGTTTTCTCGACATGGTGATGAGGAACCCAGAACACTGAACAGACAGACTCCTGGGATAGCAGAGAGTCCCTGATTCAGCCCAAACCATGTAGATGGCAGGTCTTTGCCACAATGCAGACTCGGGTTAAATATTGTCCTATAGAGCAGACCTGGGTCTGTCTGGGCTCTACTTCTCCCTCCCAGGCTGCCTTGCCCACTGGCAGCTGGCCTGTCAGGTCCTGCAGTGGCAGTCACACACCAGAGCCTGCAGGAGGCACCTGCATCACCATTGGAGCGATAGCCCCATCATGGCGTGACTCTTGTCTGAGGTCTCACCAGCTGCAGGTGGTCTCCCTTTGTAAGGTCCTAGGGTCCAGGTTTCTTCAGCCCCATCAACCTTAATATTTGATTACATCCTGTCCTGGTTCCTCCTCCCTGGGCTTAGTAAACAGGTTTCTGTTCCTAAATTCTAGGTGCACTATCGTTTGACTTTAAATTCTCCAGAGCCTTTGTACCTTTGTAACTACTCACAGCCCCACCAGCTGGCTTGGCTTCTGTCTCCTGGATCGGACTGAGACTGATGCTCAACTTTGGGACAACTCGCTCAACTTAGAATCTATCATTTGGATCCATAATGATTAAATATTTATAGGCAGATTAGCGGAAGCCAGAGGAAAGAGAAGGTCAGTTTGTGCCGGCCGCTTTGAGCTGTTTGTTAATCTCTCCATACATGGACATATCAGTCTGACTGCAAAGGGACCTAAAATCCACGTTTCACAAGAAACAATGCTTAGTGGAGCTGTGCTGAAGTGTGGAGTGGGAACGTACAGATGTTTGCTGAGTGGTCATCTAGGACCGTTTCTACATGAGCACGCACAGGAGGGTGTGCTGACACCCTCAGGGGAATGTCACCACGGTTGTGACGCGGATGTGCATTTGCTGAAAAGGGAGGGGTTGAGGTCCAGCTGTGCACCCCGGGCTCCGGGGGACAGAGCCCCAGCGATCCCTCGCCACACTGCGTCTCAGCTGTGCTCGGACCCGGGCAAACGTCTAGGCTCAGATGCTGGTGAGAAGGTCAGGGGATTGTTGGCAGGACTGAAATTTGGACAGTCACCTTTCCACACTAGAAATAAAGCCAGGATTCACCCAAACAGTTTTAAATGGGAGTCTTGACAAATACAAAATGTGCACTTAACAGTGTACTTGTCACTGGAATTTCAATGTCTTATTGAAACTACCAAGGAAGTTGTTTTGACTTTTAAGCAGATGAACTCATAAAATAAATATTTCCATGGTGTATTCATTTAATTTAATAAACCCCATGTTTGCGTTACCAGTGAAAATAGTAACAAAGGCAAAAGGAAGTATAGGAGACATTTCTCATTCTTCAGGCCCATCTCCCCCGCGCGGATGTGTTTGTGATTGTACATCGGCACGCCGGGAGCCAGGCCTGGGCGCACGGCGACCGGCCGCTGCTCTGTGTCGTCCCAATGTGCCAACGCTGGCAAGCAGGAGATGGACGTAAACGTCCAATAATGATGTCCTTTTCTGTCAGAGTGTCACCATGGATATAACCACACAAGTGTCGAAATACTGGCTGCCCAATGGACATGTTCCCATGAAAACGGGGACTCTGGATGTCTCTAACCTTCGGAAGCACCACGATGGTTTAGGCCCACAGGCGAGGGTGGTGATCGCTAGCACCCAGCAAGGGAGGAAGCGCTCATTGCCGCCGCCTCTGCTGCGCTCGGAGGACCTCTGCGCGGATTTGATCACCTTGTGCTCACCGCCAGCTGCAGGGCTGCCTCCGCGCCCCTCGCCTGGTCCTCCAGTCCTTCAGCCGGCCTTTCTCCTCCTCCCTCTCAGGACCCCACAGCCCCACAGCCTTTGGGAGCAAGCAGTGAAGAAGTACATCATCTAGCCACACATTGTCTTCTTTCTCTCGTGTGGCAGCTTTCAGGTCTGTTTTCAACTATTGTTCTCCTTGTACACACAAAAGAAATCCTTAGTAATGGCCCGATGCCTCATGCCTTCCCACTTCCACTGACGTTTCCCCCGAATAAGGAATAAGTCATGTCCCTGTAGATTGCTGACCCTGCAGGCTTCATCTGCATCCTGCAGCCATTCTACACGAGCCTGTTTTGGTGAGGCATGGTGTGGCTGACGGGCCAGGGTGCTGGGCAGCTCAAGGCACCGGCCCTGGGCCAGCCCTGAGTCCGAGAACCTCAGGCCCTGCTGCCTTTACAGGAGCGGAGACTTCGATCTTCATCTGCTGAAGGTTCCTGGACACAGCGTGGCAGTGGGCACGCAGCTTGTTCCGACACCTGTAAAGCAAAACCAACATTTCCATCGATGGTGTCTTCCTGGCCCCGTTACAGCTGCTCTGCGTTTCTTAATCAGAGGGATCCAATCTTGCCCGAGCGCGAGCCCTGTGTGCGAGCCCTGTGTGGCTTCCCTCTTCTGCTGAAGTTGAATTCCACTCGACAAATATGTACAACCGTTTGCTGCTTACACTCTGTACTGACGGAGCAAGGGCATTAGGAGAGGCGCCCTTGAAGAAGGCAGAGTCAAAGAGCAGGGCTGGCGGGGTAAGAGGGAGTGGGGTGCATTCAGCATTCCAGAGGATGGATGGATAGATAGATAGATAGATAGATAGATAGATAGATAGATAGATAATAGGTAGACAGATAGATGATAAATAAATTTACTATAGGAAATTGGCTCACAGGACTATGGGGTCTGAGAAGCCCCAAGATCTGCCATCTGCACACTGGAGACTTGGGAGAGCTGGAGGTATAATTCTAGTCTTGTCTGAAGGCCCGAGAACCAAAAGAACCAATGCCATAAGGCCCAGCCTGAGAGCAGGAGAAGACTGATATCCAGGACAACAGTCAGGCAGAGGGATGACAAGCCCTCCCTTCTTCTGCCTTTTATTCTCTCCAGGCCTCAAAGGATTGGATGGGGTCACCCACATTGGGCAGGGTAATTGGCTTCACTCAGTTAGCTGATTCAGATGCTAACCTCATCCAGACGCACCCTCAGAGACACACCCAGATTAATGTTTGATCAAGTGTTCAGGTACCCTGTGTCCTGTCAAGTTGACAGGTAAGATTGACTATCACAAGCAGACAGTGGGTATGGCTGACTCTCCCTGGTAGGGCAAAGAGCATTCCAGAAATGGGAAGGATCCCTCTGCCCTCTCAGAGTGGTGAGTAAGACGCCCTGCCCTCATCCAGCCTCATCCACAATCTCCCTAGGCCTAAGCTGTGCACCCCACTCTACTTGGGGATAGCCATGGTGAGATGGGGAGCTGGTTCCATGGCTTTTCAAAGGCCCAGCCTTGTCCCCAGTGGCTGCCTCTGGCCCCAAGCACTTCTTTGATAGAGGAATGAGGGTTAAAAAAGGATACTGCTGCTTCATTTTTGGTGAGAAGAAAAGAACTGGCCACCTTCTAGGAGGACATGTTGTTGGAGGATGAATCGTGAAATCACAATCTTGAAAGCACTCCCTGTTGGCTTTTATGAAGAACGTCATTCTTGAATGCAGCCCTCTGTGGCATCACATACTAAAACAAAAGCAGGTTTTGAATGAAGAGTGACTACGCCACCATTTTATAAGGACTTTTTCTCTTCTGGTTGGACTGGCCGCCTGCATTGAACTCAGCTCAAAGTTCATTCATTTCAGCGCATGTTCATGGAAAACCTTTGCCATGGAGAGTATTAGCTAAGATAACACACGTCCCATCCTCTAGGAAGCTTCATAAAGAGGAGAGAGCTGTAAATTTGGCACAGTGCTGAAAACCAACGGTAACCTGCATTTCGCGTTCTTTTTAAGAGCTCTTTATAGCAAATGCTTTCTCTTGCTTCAATTCGTTTGAAATGTCATCAATTCTGTCTTAGTTTTTAACTGAGATGCCTACCTCTTGGCTAGGGAACAACAAGGCTCATTAGAGTCTCTAATGAGTTTGGTGTGGAATAACAATCTTTGAGATACTATAACATTTCAGACTCCAACCCTAAGTAAGGTTCTTTCCTTTCCTGAAGAGGGGACACGGGATAAATGGGTTAAATGAGAATGAATGAAGATCTGAAAAAGGGGCACCAGTCTATGATTTCAGTGACACGGTCGGGAGAGCACGGGTCATCAGGGTTGACACACACAGACGTGATCCGGGAACCCAAGGTATCTCTTAACCAGGAGCAAGACCTGAGCAAGGCCATCACGTCTGCCGCATTCCAAACAGACCCTGGATTCTTCGTCTCCTGGTGAGGCGTGCACAAACATTTGTAGGGTTCACGTAGAGACAGGGACGGCATCTCCTGTTTGCCCTGAGATGGTGTTTCACACGTTTTAGATTACGGAGCTTAAATTAGCATGTCTGATAAGGGAGACTGCATCTTTTCTTGTCGTGGGACAGCCAGTGCCAGTTGCCGGGGCCAGGACCGTGACCTGCGAGCAGTAAGGCGAGTCGCTGCTGGAAATTATTTATCACCCGAGCGGTCATTGCGTTTCAGCCTCCGAGGCCTGTGCATCTAAATGACACAGCAATAATGGCCTATGAACTTTTAATCCAGTTAATTGTTAATGAGAGGTGTGATTAGCAAATAAAGGGCCTATTAGGTGAGCTGGTTGTCTTTCTTTCATAACAACAGAGGTCAACATGTTGCAAAGGGAAAATAAAGGTATTGCTGGTGAACCACTCCTTCAAGTAAGCCACGTGCTCTTTGTGTTAAGTAAAGTTAAATACATAGTTTGGCCACCCGTAGAAATTCTCATGTAAACACGCAGACATGGTATGTTTTTTTTAAATGTGTACTTATAGATTTAAAAAGTAATAATAATTCTTGTGATAATTATGATGTTTGTCCTGTATAAATAAATGTAATTTAAAATTTACTGGCCCAGTATAAACTGCAGAAATTTTCTCTTATGGGACTGGTTTCCTTACTTTTTCCAAAATAAAACTGAATTTATATTTTTCAGATTGTAAATGTAATATATTCTCATTGCAACAGATTAAGAAAGATCAAGAAAATCAAGAAGCATATTTTTAAAAAGTGAATGCCACCCATCATGGCAGAGGAAATAATTGTCATGTGGAGGACTCCAAACCCAGTTTGCACACTGGGCCCGTCCAGGGGGCGCTTGTTCGTGCCTTGCTCTACCTGAGTGGCTCTGGAGTTGAGCTGTGTACAACCGGCACAGGCCCCGGTGCAGCCTGGGTATTTGTGTATACATCTTATGTGAATATGTGTCTATGTAATTCTAAAAATGGGCTCATGTTATGTGAATTCTTTGTTTTCAATATGGTAAATTTTAACATTGCTTCCCCAAAGAGATATCTTGGTACTCTTTTGAATCCTCAACAAAGAATGTAAAGTCTAGAAACTCCTACACTATTGTCTTGAGTTGAGAGGTAGATCATGTCTGGAACAGTCAGGTATGTGTGGAGTCATGGTGGACCGCGATGAGGAGACGAGAAAAAGTCAGGGCTGTGTTCCTGCTCTGCCTGCAACAGGTGAGCAGGAAGGGGCAGGCTACAGTGTCCTCACAAGGATACCTCTCAACTCTGGATGTCACTCGTTATGTGACATGATTCGATTACACACTACACATGGAGAAGCTTCTGCTGAAATTTCACCGTCAGAGCTTTGAATATTCAATACTAATGTTATTTTTAGAGTTAAGACATGGAGTTGTCAATCCATCCAGCTCTACAGTTTGCTGCGCCCTGTCTCCCTGACTTACCAAGTGTGTGACCGTCTACAAGGAGCTCAACACCTTGGGGCCCCACATCCCTTCTCCATATGAAAGGTGGGCGATAAGCCTCCTAGCCAGTCTGTTTGGAGGGACTAGAACCCAGAAAGCACTCAATCAACAGTAACCATTAGTGCTCGTCTTATTTATAATACCATTGCAGTAACATAAATCGATACCCACATGCTCATGTGATTTAGTTTAATCAGAAGACTGCGTTACTAAATGGTAGACAAGATGGATGCATTGAGGACACAGTAAGACGCAGGGTGGAGAGCAGTGCATGGAAGCTGTCAGACATGGCCCTCGAGATGAGTATTGGTACGGAGATTTCCAGCAGCCCCTGGCAGCCTGAGAACCATGGTGTTTAATTTTGCTCTTCTACCAGGTCAGGTTGTCCTCAACATCAGGGTGATATATTTTGCATATTTAAAGAATAAGCCTTCAACTTTGGCTAAGCCTGGTTCCAGTTGTCTAAGCCTGACAAGGCCAGGCCAGACCAGGTTGATCCAGCTCAGAGCCTTCTTCTGCCATATACGGAGGCTCTATGCTTTTTCATAGCTGGGCAGAGGAAGCGAGGGCATCTGACATTATGAAAATACCTTCAAAGGAGAAGTGGATGGGATGTCTGGGGGCATAAATAAAGGGCGAAGGTGTGGAGGGAAAAGGCACAAAGCAGGGTAGATATGGTCAGAGGGGTGCAGGTAGTCCTGGCACAGTTCAGTGGGAATGACATGCTTCTAGAAGAAGCCTGATGTGTGGCCACACCACAAGGTTGGGACAGGAGGACAGCAGTGGCAGATGGGCGAGTCTGTGGCAGAGCACTTGGATGCCCATGATGCTTGCACATGGCCCAGTGGCTCTGTGTGTGGCTGTGAAGTGGCAGAGGGAGCTGGTGAGCAAGGGGTGGCACATGAGGCCACAGAGTTTCTTCGGGAGTGATATGAATGGCCAGGAGGTTGACACTGGAGGAGGGTGACGACCTCTTGCTCCAAACAGCCAGGTGATATTTTGTATCTTAGTAGTCCTCAGGCTGCTCTCCAGTTTGGCACCTCACCACAGGCACCCACCATGGGACAAAAGCTCCTTCCCACCACCCCTCACCACCCTTCTGCCTAGGTGCCACCTTGGACCAGAGGAGGCAGAGAGGGAAGTCTGAAAGAATGACCAATTACTCCGGAGAGACCTGCACCCCAAGGAGGTTATTAAAGGGGTCCTGATGGGGGATTTGATTGAATAAATGATTAATTAAAACAAACTGTTTATACCAGAAAAAAGTTAAGGTACTTTAAGTGGAAAGTGTAGGTTTCAAACTACTTAAAATAATTTATTCTTAGGATTTTTATCTCTCGGCTACATCATCCTTTGTTCTTACATGCTGCCTTCTTTATTTATTGAGACCTTAGCATATTCATTGTAGTTGTTCTCAGTTCTCAGTCTGATATTTCCAACACCCCTGCCATGCCGAATATTCCTGGTCCTGGTGCTGCTCTGCCTCTTCAGATGGTGTTCTTTGCCTTTCATGATGCCTCGCAGTTTTTCCTTGATAGACATGATGTACCGGGTGAAAGGAATTGCAGCAGATCGTCCTTTACGAACGTGGGGATGAGGTGTGGGGAAGGGAAGTGTCCTGCGCTCCTGTGACTGGGGTGCAGTGTTTCCGTGAGCCCGTGCCTCCGGGCTGTGAGCTCCACCAGGTTCTGTCATTTTCTTTCTCATTAGATAAGACTTCTCCCAAGTAGCAGTCTAGGGCCAACTGAAGTTGGAATTTTCCATCCCGCAAGACAGCAAAGCTCCGATAATATCCCAGCAGCCCAGGCTCTGACTAACTAGTGTCCCCTGAGGACAGGCCTAGGAACAAGAGTGCTCTGGTGTTTTCCAAGTGGCTCCTTTTCCCTTCCACGACAGAAGTGCAAGGGGATTTTTCTGGTATTTACTGTAGGGACCTGGTAAGGCTCCTGGAGGTAAATCTCATAGTATTTTGGCATCCTCATGCGATTGGGTCTCCTTAGAGTTTTTAACTCCTGAACTTGTCTACACTAAGCCTCCAGCAATCCCTCAAACACAGTTCAGGTTTTGCTATCCAGCCTGGCTCCTGCATAATTTCTGCCCCTGAGTGTCGGCTCCGGAAAGCTCTGACACTCTGCATCACCGGTCTGTTCTCCAGTCTTGGGGTAGCTGGTCTCGTGTCCACACCTCTTCTACGAATCCAAGAAGAGTTATTGATTTTTTCAGTCTGTTCAGCTTTTCACTTGTTAGAATGAGTGGTGACTTCCAAACTTCTTGGTGAAAGGCGTGTAAATTAACAGAAATAATTGCCTAATGACATATATACACATGGTGCTAATAATGAATTAATAAAAGGAGTGGAGAAAATAATGTTGAAACTGTAATTATTCCCTCATACAAAGATTATATCTCAAACCATGAATACATGATAGTAGGTTAAGTGGGGATTTAATAAATATCTTATTTAATCAAGAAAAGTCAACTTGATTATTTCAAGCCAAGCAATTTAACTCTAAGAACATAATAATCTGAATCAGTTATCTACATTGAATAAATTAACCAGCTAATTGTCAAATTTTTACTTAATTTTCTCTTGTTGCAGCTTTAGATTAGATAATATAAACTTGTTCCTCCTGAAATACACAAAAGATTTATCTTTTTCCAAAAGCTCTTTTGTCACAATAATAGTATTAGGCCACATTTCAGATCCAGCCATAATTAAATAATTAGTACTGAAGCAGTTTTCTCACCATGACCAGCTATAAAACTTGACAAAATATATGAGGCAGTGGTTTCCAGTCAATGTACACGAAGCAGGAAAAGAAGGTAAACACAGGAGATGAGACTTATGATCATCCTGCTTTCACCTAGGAACAAACCCCAACCGCAGCACAGAGAGCTGGTTTCTGCAGAACAAGATGGTCCCACTGAGTCAAGGAGGCAGATTTCAGACTTTGGGACAACAAGAGCAGTTGGAGTCTGTGGGACAAGAAAGCTGTGTAGTCGGGGAGGCGGTTAGTCTATATGGGGATCCCCCTGCAAGTGCATGGCTAAAAGCTGGGCTGTACATGGGTGGTGCAAGCATTTCAGAGGTGTGGCACAGAGCAGTTGCTGTGGGGTTGAGATGAGAACAGAGATGCTAGAGGTTGAGCAATGATGCAGAGTGCCTTTGGAGTTTCAGGTATGCCAAAGTGTCAAGGTCCCCTAAGACCTTGCTTACACCTCTGGCCTCCAGCAGATACACCAGAAAGGCTGGATTTAAAAGTGAGGGTGATACCTCACTGTACGATTTACTCTAGGTCCACCCTAAAGAAATGTAAAACCAAGTATGCACACATTGAATGAAACTAGCCAGTTATTTAGTGACTGCAAAAACAAGAATCATGATCCTTCACAGAAAAGAAATAAATTCTGAATTTACAAAGCGAATTATATACACTGTCCAGTATTCCATCAGAAATCATTAAAAGTACAAAGAACTAGGAAAATGGTTTTAGCATCCAGTGACTTTAAAGTAGCTATTATAAATGCATTCAAAGAAAAATATATTTATATTCAAATAAGTAAAGGAAAATATGGCCATAATGAGATAACAGAAAGGATTTGAGGAGAGAAATGGAAACTATAGAAAAGTGAAAAATTCTATAACTAAAAAGAAAAATAACTGAAATAATTATCCAGGGGATGGTCTTAACAGTAGATCATGGAGACAGGGGAGAAAAAGTCAATGGACTTGAAGGCAGAAGAATAGAAATTATCTAATATAAACATCAGAGAGAAAACAGATTGAAAAAAATTAAACTGAGTCTCAAGACTTGGGTAAAATTATAGTATGGTCTAACAGTCAGTAAATTGGAACCCTAGAAGGAGTAAAAAGTAAGATTGGGCTAGAAAAAAATTAAAAAATAATGGCTAGAGCTTCCTGAATTTTATTTTTAAGACACTTACAAATCCAAGAAACTCAGTGAACTGTGTGTGTGTGTGTGTGTGTGTGTGTGTGTGTGTATGGGAGGAGAGGGTATATATACAGGGGTGGGGGAAAGTAGTTTTACAGTTGTGAGTACACAAAACACAAGAGTTTATTCTTGTATTACTATTTATTAATTATTGTATTTATTTGTATTACAACTGTAAATCTACTTTGCCCACCCCTGTGTGTGTGTACATACATATATACATACATATATATGTATATATTAATATGTATATATGTATATATATACACATATATTAATATATACATATATATGTGTGTACACACACACACACACATATATATATATATATATATATATAGAGACAGAGAGAGAGAGAGAGAGAGAGAGAGAGAGAGAAGAGACAGAACCACTACAGTTAGAATAAATCACTATATCACAACTAAATGCTTCATAGTCAAAGATAAAGAAACAGTTTTAAAAGTAGTGAACAAGAAACAATGAAAAATATTAGGAACATGCAAAACGATAAAAATATACTGATTTCTTATCAGAAACAATGAAGGCCAGAGACAATGGAACAACATCTTTCAAGAGCTGAAAGAGAAAAAAATTTTCCTATATTCACTGAAAATATTCTTTTAAAACAGGGTAAATTGAAGAAACTTTAAAATAAAAAAGTCTGAGACTATTCATTGTCAACAGGCCTAAACTACCAAAAATATTAAGGATGTGCTTTAAACTGGATGAAAGTTATATGAGGTAAAGTCTTGGATCAGCAGAAAAAGAGAGGAAATGGAAACTGAATTGATAAACATAAAAGCCTGTGTTTTCTTTCTTCTCATAATTTATTTAAAAGACAACAAATTTTTGCTAAATAAACAACAGTAGCACTGTTAAACAAGAAGTTTTTCTCTGCAGAAGTACAAGAAATATATATGACAACAATTAGAAAAAGGATGAAGGATAGGTAAATAAAACCATATATTGAAAAGTTATTACATTTAGAAGTGGAAAATAGTAGCAGGAAGTGAGAATTCTTAAATATGATGAAATACAATATTGAATTTAAATAGACTAAGTTACAGATGAATATTATTAGCTTTATAGTAACACATAAAAAATAATAAAATGTCATAGGTAAGAAAGTAATAGATGAAATAAAAATTAATATTAAACTATGCCCAACCAGTGTGGCTCAGTGGATTGAGCATGGTCCCATGGACTGAGATGACCTGGTTCCATTACCAGTCAGGGCACATGCCCAGGTTGAGGGGTCCATCCTCAATAGGGGGTGTGTAGGAGGCAGCTGATCGATGTGTCTCTCTCACATTGATGTTTCTATCTCTCCCTTCCTCTCTCTCTAAAAAAAAATCAATAAAAAATTAACGTTAAACTATTTACCCAAACAAAATAGCAATAGAACAACAGAAGAATAAAAAGCAGAATGAATAAATAAAGAATAAGGTGGCAGAGTAACCCAATCATATCAATAAGTACATTAAATGTAAATGGGTTATACATGTAAATTATAAGGCAAAGATTTTAAGCTGGTAAGTAAACCAAATCCAACGAAATTCTGTCTACAAAAAGTGTGTTTTACATAAAAAGACAAATATTGACGGTGAAATGAGGAAATAGACATAGAAAATAAACATGAGAAAAGTAGTTTGGTTATATTGATATCAGACAAACTGGATTATATCACCTTGATGTTACACTCTTCAAAAAGAGTGTGAAGGACATGAATAAGCAAGCCAAAGCATGGGAGGAGATAGTCACAACACACATGTATGACACAAGATTTGTGTCCAGCATCTATATTTATGTATAAAATCTGGAACAAGTCTTTATCCATATATGAATAGATATATACAATTATTACATATTTATATTTCTATAATTATGTATGTAATATATATTATATAATAGTTGTTATATATATATGTATATGCATACACATACATATGAATACAATGATTAAAAATTTCTTGTAACAGAAAAAAATATTCTAATTAAAAATTAGAATGCTATCTGAAGATACATCTCAAAAGGTGTATAAATGACAACAAACATAGGAATGATGCTCAACATTACGCGTCCTCAGGTGTGTGCACATTCAATTCACCATAATACCAAATCTCACTCAATTGAAAAGGTTAACTGTGAAATGTTGAAGAAAACATAAAAAGTGAAACTCAGACTCTGCTGATAGGAGTGTAAAGTGTTTGAATCACTTTGTAAAGTAATAATAAAGTTGAATGTACGCTTACTACCTGACCTACCTGTAAGTACTGACTTTCGAGCAACGAAAAGTTACGTTCATAAAGATGACTTGTACAAAACTGTTCACAGCCGCTTTGTTCACAATAGTTCAGCCTGGAAACAACAGGCTTATCTGTCAATGGATGGTAAAAAAAAAAATTGCAATATATTCAGACCACAGGATAACTTTCAGCAATAGAAACACATGGATTACTGATGCACATGACAGGAATAAACTTCACAAGCCTCAAGCAGAGCCAGAGAGCTCAGACACAAGTGAGTAAATGCCATGTAATCCATTTACATGACATTCTAAAACAGGCAAAATGAATGCGTACTAATGGAAATCAGTTCAATGTTGGCCTGAGGAGAGGTCTATCGGTTGGAAGAAACCCAAGAGAACTTTCTGGAGAGAGAAAAGATCTACATTTTGATTGACTATATGTCCATCAAAACTCCTAAAACTGTACACTTATCGTGTGTGAGTTTTATCAATTTGTACACTTATCAAGGTTAGGTAAATTACACTTCAGTGAAGTTGATTAAAAAATAATTCAGCCTCCCAGCCTGTGTGTCTCAGTGGTTGAGCGTTGACCCATGCACTAAGAGGTCACTGGTTCGATTCCTGGTCAGGGCACATGCCCAGGTCGTGGGCCTGATCCCCAGTGGCGGGCATGCAGGAGGCGGCCAATCGATGTTCTCTCTCATCGATGTTTCTCTCTCTCCCTCTCCCTTCCTCTCTCTCTCAAATCAATAAAGAAAAAAATTTTAAAAATAATAATAATTCAGCCAATTGAGACATCCCCAAACTACTGAGACTCTGAACTGTGTTCTCTGCAACCCGTGGTCCTGTCCTCTGTTAGACTTTTGGGTGAGGGATGTGACCGCCACATTCAACACAACCAGGTGAAGCAACAAGAATGAGGGCAGAAGACCATCACTTTCACTGTGGTGAATCAAATCTAAAGACTCATGGTTGTTTTTCAGTATGGTGGCAACCAAGGACTAAACAGATTCCAACAGAATCACCAGCTTCTTCCTACTGCCAAGCTGTGGGGTGTGTTGAGAATGGAGCTATTGTTCGTAAAATCTGACTAGTAAGGTTTATCCAGGACTGAGTCACTCCTGCCATGTGACTGAACCAAAAGGTTACAAAATAGTGGGAGTCCTGATGACGGCCATACATGACTGGGCGCTATAGACTCCTTATTTGTACATTTCTAAGTTTTTTCTTAAGAATGTAATTGCCTTGTAGTTACCTAAAACATCAGTGATTAATGCTACATGAAATTTTACCCAATTATGCTTTTGATTTACTGCTTAAAGCTGCCTGCATTATCCAGACTGTATTCGTGAGCTTCCCTCACAATTAATATTGTCTATAGTTTACTGGCTTCATAACCTTAGCAGTGTTACTAATTTTGCTTCTTTATTTTCTTTCAAAGCCCTTAGAGCCTAATTTTTCTACTTTACTGAGATTATTGTTTTGTCATTAAAATTTGTTTTGGCGCTGTCCCAGCTCTTCCATCAGTATGTTATAATCTCACAATTAAAATGTCTAATTTATTTCCTCATGTTCCTGATGTTATTGAAATTGGCTAGCACTCTCTAGAAAGGATGCCAAGGTCTTAATAGGCACCAAGGTAACAAAACATTTTGTCTCCTTTTATTTTTCTGTTTTCATTATACTAACAAAATAAAATATTGAACAGAGAGTCAGATGAAAATCAATTTACCTTTATTTATTTTAGAGAGAAATTACTTTGCAACTTTAAATAAAGTTGCTTTTATAAGTTTCCATTGAGAAAGGAAGTATTGCTATGAAATGTAATGTTAGGATGTTACTTTTCATAAAGCAGTAATTTAAAAATATACCTCACAGCCATGAACAATGCTTTAAGGGAAAGGGGAGTAGTTTGTCTTCATTGTCTTTTCAGGCTGATGTGTCTATCAATTATTAACCTGATAAACAGAATAATGGCATTGAAATTTTAAAAATGCATCCCGAAATTTAATTACTTTGCCTTGCCACTCAAGAATTCCTTTGTGAAGTTTTATTTATTTCTGATATAAACTTTTAAAATTAATTGAAATTGTGACATTTATCCCAATGATAGATAGGTCTAGCACGCTGGACAGCCCACAGCCCACTGAGGGATTCTAAGGGTCTGTGTTTTGTGCCATCTGTGAAGGTCTCAGCCACGAGGTTCCCAGAAGCCAACTGTCGGGATTCCCATGTATCACTGCTCACTGAAGCCATCCTGTCTGCCCAGGAGGAGAGGCAGCATCATAAAAAACTAGAACTAAGCATTTCTTCATTCATTTATTCTGCAAATGCTTATTGAGATTCCACTAGGCATTGGGCTATATCCAGCACTGAAAATAAAAATATGTCCCTGTCCTCAGGGACACTTTTGTCTAGTGGGGAGAGACAATAACTAGGCAATGAATGCTGTGAGAGACAGTGAGCAGAGTGGAGCTCATCTCATTGACTGCAGGAGACCAAGTTAGTGGGTGTATTCTGATTGCCTGGCAACATGTCGCTCCAAAGCTAGGTGGCTTAGTACAGCAATTTAGTTTTACCTCTCAGGGTTCTGAGCATCAGTTGGACAGTAGGTGCTTGGGCCTCAGCTGTTGCTGGGCCTGGAGCAACCTGAAGCGTCCACCCTGTGTGGTATCCAAGATGGCGCACTCACACGTCTGGCGCTGTTCTGGCTGTTGCCTGGTTACTCAGCTGTCAACCAGAGTCCACAGTGTGGCTGCTCCCTATGCAACGGCTTCTCACAGCACAGATGTTCCCAGGGGGGACAGCTCAAGAGCCAGCATTCCCAGAGGCAAGAAGAGGAAGCTGCCAGGCTAGCTAAAGGCTATATCCAGCCCTGTCCATGTGTTGGTCAATGCAGTCTTAGGGCCCTCCCAGGCTCACTGGGGCAGGAAAAAATCTCTCATCGCATGGTGGGAGAGGGGCAAGGTCCCACTGCGGAAGAGCATGTGGGAGGAGATTAAGGTGCTATCTGCTTTGGAAAACAATTTATCACCTATGAACAAGTGACATTTATTCTGAGACCATCAAGTTAATAAGAGGCAAATTTATTAAACACTTATTATGTTAATGTGCGAAGGGTCCAACCACTGTCATACATATTGGCTCATTTAGTCCTAATTCCCTCCCTAAGAGGTGGCTAATATTATTAATTGATATTATTTTCATGTCACAGGTAAGGAAACTGACACAGACATCAAGCTTAACTGCTAAGGTCAAGTGTGTATGAAGAGGCCAGGACGACCTGTCTGCTACTGCATGGCACTGCAGGGCTCACCCTTCACCGCATCACGTGAACACTGATGAGCAGGTGTGGGCCAGGAGAGTAGACAGGTGAGGGCTCCAGGCAAGTAAAACACATGGACCATCTCAGCACAGAGATGGCAGGTGAGGAGGAAGAAGGGAAAGAGGACATGTGGCCGGAATAAGGTGAGGTGCACAAGCAGAATCAGAAGAAGAGGTGTGGGTACATTGAGGGAGGTTCTGGAAGCACGTCTGGGAGTTTGGATGTTCTCCATGAGAAGGAAAACGGAAATGTTTTAAGCAGGGGAATGCTATGGTCAGCTATGTGGCTTAAAGATCACCCTGGCTGCTGTGTGGACAATGCATTGAAGGGGGAATGGGCACGGAGAAAGGAAGGCCGTGTGGAAGCCTGCGGGGTGGACGAGCATGGTGCCAGCAGAGATAAAGAGAAATGGACATGTTTGCTGCAGAAATGTGACCGAGAGGCTGCATCTGTAGGATATGTGGAGGGATGCTGCAGTGAGATGCCTTTGTGGCCTCAGGTTTCCATAACAAACCTGTGCTGATGGTGCTTCCTGTTTCCAAGATGAGGAATGTTGTATAAGGGGCAGATATGGAGAGAAAACCAAGAGCTTGTTGGTGTACTTTCTGGCTTCATTCATTCCACCGAAAGTCTGCGCTGGAGGCAGGAAGATGTTGTTAGGATATCCACAGTAGATCGGACTACACGGCTGTGTTCTCCTGTGCTCAGGTGCACTTCTCCAGGGTTGATGTCCCACATCCTGAATAACATCACCAAACCTCAGGCTGCTTTGGCTTATGAAGGAGATAGGTTTGCAGATGACATGGTGCCCAAGATTGCTGTCATAAGATTCTTCAGGACGTTGGCTTGAAGACCTTGAGCCTTCTTTTGTGGGTATCTCATGACCTGGCCAACTGAAAGTTGGGTTTCAAGAGAGGTTGGGAAAGAGAGGAAAAGAAAGTGAAGTTAGAATGAAGTGAGAGAGGGTCATGGGGCACAAGGGACATAAAAAAGAGAGGCATGGGGAGAACTCATTATTGTTCCCAAATCTAAGTTGAGATTCTCATGGACAATGTGATTTTCTGGCAATTAATACAAAAAAGGCAAAAAAACAACAACCCTCCCCATCTTTAAATTGCTAGATGAGGCAGACTCTGTGCAAGTCCAAGGAGTGTTTTCAGCTCTTCTGAGAGAGGGGCCAGGTCTGGGAGTGGCATAGGTTGGAGAGACTTTTCCTGGATTGCTGGCGAAAGAGGAGATGTCTCATCCTCATGAAACCACCAGTTTCTGGGGTAGAACAATGCTGTAACTGGGCATAAGAGTATTTTGTACTTCAACATCTTAGGGGGAAAAACTACATTATTTAAATAGGGGTTATAGAACACTATTTCCTCTTTAACGCCCACATAATACAGCTTCACCACAGCTCTTTCAGCTTTGAAACTGGTCAGATATATTCATTACATTGACTTTCTTTCAGATCTTGATGCTTGGAGAATAATTTCTTATTGGTATTTATTTTGCTCTAAATTAGCTATTTGCTTATTGACCCAAAATAGTTATCATCTCAGCTGGAAATATATTGGAACTCTGGTTGCCAAACAAATATTCAGCAAAAGATGAATAAAAGCATATGGGGAGGAAAACCCTACCAAGGCTGGCCTGTCGCGCTCTGGAAGGCGCTCTGGCCGGCAGCCATGTGCCCCGCTGAACGCAGGCGTGGGGATGACAGTGATCGATTCAACAGTGGGGAGGTAGTAATGACATTCAGCGCTGATGGCTGAGGCGCTTCACCGTCATTTGCATTTCCATTTATCATCTCTGCATTTATCATTATGAAGAGGACGCCAGAGCTAATTAAAGTCTGGGCTAACAGGGTGACTGGGGAGTCTGGTGGCCACCAACGCCCAGGAAGACCTGGGAAAGTTTCCAGCAGGAAGGACACCAACCTTACACCAAACCCAATTAACTTAATTCTTCATGAAACCGTGTGAGGCTCTTTCACTGGGGTAGATGGGTGGATTTAAAGCACACCTCATATGTTATGCTGAAATCAAGGGTTTGCTAACATGCCTTGTCTACTGTGTTCCCATAACTTAGCCCCAGCCACCCAACCCCATCTTTGAAAATTCTTTTAAAAAAATCTTAAATGTAGAAACCTGGTGTTTTTTGTTTACATAGTACAGCACATTTCTATCTGGCTGCTTCAAAACATTTTTTTTTTTTTTTTGGAATTTTCTGTCATTCTAAATGAAGGGATAAATTCTGGAGCATTCATCCCCTGTTTTGGAGCAAGCTCTGGTGCACACACTTAGAATGAAATGAGATTCTTATAATTCAGTCATAGTGTAAACACTCCACAAGTTATCATTTCTGAAGTCGATTTTCACCATGTGCTAAGTTTCTTCAATCAATTTTCATTAGTATGTCCCCCCTTTAGTATCCATGACAATAAATGGTGTCATTAAAGAATGGAATTTAATTTTTTATAATGAGTTTTAATTAGAGACTGACATTTTTATTCTCCTTGGCCACGGCATACCAGATCTATAATAGGTTGTTTTGAGGGTTCAGCTCAGATCTTTTCCTGATGTTGATCTAGGAAAATCAAAGCTTTCTTTTAGAGAAAGCTCTCCATGGAGGCAAGTGTATCTCCAAGGGCTTTAAGGGCAGGTATTTATGCACAGAGCTGGGGACACTGTGGGTGTACAACCAGCATTTGTGGAATGAGTGCATAGATGGACGGATGGGTGGATGGATGGATGGAACATTCACCTGACACACTCAGAATGTACAATGGGATTGTTACTCTAAGGTCTGGTCTGTACCTAACTCCTTCTGAGCCCATCCACAGTTAAACAGCCCCCTGGCTCCCAGCTAGTTCAAATCCCTGCTTGCAGGGTGGTCCTCTGCTGTTAGCAACCCCTGGAATGAGGATTACCTTCAGACAGTTATCTGAGCTCCAGGCTGCTCCTGCCCTCTCTCCCAGCCTCTCTCTCTTCATGCTTCACAATAAGGGCCCAACAGGAGCCAACCCATGATGGCCCCATACAGCAATTTTGCTCTTTGTAATAAATGTAGCATTCTCAATGCAGCAACGAAGAGAGACTATGTGACATAATAATCAGGAATATATATTTCATGAAGAATGATAGGGTTTAACATTGGTGAAAGTAAGCGTTCTTTTAATACCAACAAATGTTCACCTAAGAAGCTAGTCTGCCATTTTGAATATTGAGTTTTGATACCAATTTATCTCGCAAATGAGCTAAGTCATTCTGAATGCACAATTAGGAACACGTAGAATTGAAATGGTCTGAGTAGAATTAAGCTCTTCTGAACCAGAGGTGAATATTTAGCAGGAGAAATGCAGAACTTCATCCAGCACACCATTAATTATCTTACCCTTCATTAAGCCACTAACCTTGTGGTTCACCAAAGATATAAAGAAACTGATTTTTCATTTTATAATTTGATTCCAGGGAGCAAGGTTTTCAAAGTATATAAACTTCCCCCAGGAGGAAGTTAAGCACCATTATCACCAACGTGGCCATCATTGTCATCAAGACGTTTATTATGCACTTAATTGTGCATAGCGCTTAGTGAACAGAGAATTAAGTAAGCTGGATCCCTGGCCTTCTATGAACTTCTCAGGCATTCAAGAGAGTGAATAAAATGGCATATCCAGACAAGAAATAGAGAAACAAACCACAGGGTAAGTCATTTTAGATGCGACACAGGAAGAGGAACACTTCAGGCAAGTGGAGGGGAACCTGCAGGGGACTGACTGACGGGTGTTATCTCTCCTGAGCAGAGCGTGGTGGGGCTACTAGGCAACCTCAGAAGCCTCAGGGCGGCACTGCGTTGGGAAAGAGATCTCGGGGGCTGCTGAAGCGCCGAGGAGCAGAAATGGCCTTCTGA
Source organism: Tadarida brasiliensis (assembly GCA_030848825.1). Lineage (NCBI taxonomy): Eukaryota > Metazoa > Chordata > Mammalia > Chiroptera > Molossidae > Tadarida > Tadarida brasiliensis. The sequence goes on from CM061258.1 coordinate 35,766,866, forward strand.
GGAGTGTGGAGGAGTGGGCGGTACCCCGTCACTCCTGGGAGCTCCACCCCTCTGGAGGCAGGCAGCCTAGGTGGACCCGAGAGGAACCGCTGGAAGCGTGCTGGCCTGGCTGCACTGGGGTATGATATAAAGTAGTGGAGACTTTAAATAACAAGGACCTTTCAAATGACTTCTAGAGGTCACGTCTCTGTCATTTGTTTTCACTCTGATGTATCAAGTGTTCAGTTTTGTTTATAAAGCAGAAGCGCAAAATGGAAAGGCAGAGAGGCATCGGCGCCTGGAGAGGATGTGCCGCCTGGTCAGGAAATGTGCCCCAGGCTCAGCTCTTCCTTCGCCACCACGGAGGCTCTCTGTGTGCCTCCGTCGCCTCTCGCTTCCAGGGCCCCACCTGGGCAGGACATCAGCTAGGTGATGACACGGTTCCTCAGCCAGGCTCAAAGGCTGCAGCAGAAGCAGCAGGCCTACGAGGTCTTTGGGACTCCTGGACGTCCTCGCTGTCTGTGCTTCTGCCCATGAAAAGGCTTCTCTCAGTTCCAGACTCCTGTAGACACCCTCTCTGATCGCTGAATCCAACTGTAACTCCTGGCAGAAAATCGGATCTGGCCAGCACCGGTCAGTGGAGTCATTATTCCTGCTGTCCGTCCCTGTCACACGGGGTGGAGATACAGGGGGCATCGGGCCTGACCAGTGGGTGGACGCACAAGGGATAATGGTGTCCTGGGCAGGCCCTCCCAAAGGTTCTGCTGCAGACATTATCAGAACCTTCAGAGATTGGAAACCATGAACTCAGAGGAAATTTCTAGTCTACTCATTATCACTGACGCAGCGTTTCAATCAGGAGAAAACACAGACTGTTTTGCTTCTGAGTCTTCTCTTCCCAGTTTCTTCTTTTATTTCTATTACTCATGCTAAAGGCTTTGTGTGGTCATTATCGAGGCATTCATTGACCCCTTACTTTAAGTACAGTTGCATGAGTGTTGGTAACTGAGCAGTCCTATAACCTCCACTGAGGTCACGAAGAACCTTTCCATGAAGAACCTTCAATCTCCTCCTGCACCTGGCCACTGAGGAACGCCGATCTTTCTGCCACTATACTCTACCATTTCCAGATTTATATACAAATGAAATAATTTATTTTAAGTATCTTTTGTCTGTCCTTTTCTCTTTTACTTAAAACATTTTTGAGATTCATGCATGGTGGTATGCCTATCTGTATTCATTTCGTTTTACTGTTAAACAGTGTTGCATAGCATGACTAGGTCGCAATGTGCTGATCTAAGTCACCAGTGGGTGGACATTTGCGTTCTTTCCAGTTTGGGGCTGTTATGGAAAATGCTGCCAGGAGCATTCACACAAGTGTGTGCGTAGTAAGTGTTTTCCTTTCTCTTGGACAGATCCTAGGAGTGGAATCCTGGGTGGTGTGATGTTGAATTTCTATCATACTGCCCTACTGGTCCCCAAACTGGTTTTCCCATGTTGCATTCCCACCAGCAGCAAGTAGGCTTCAGCTGCTCCACCTCCTCATCAACACTAGATATTTCCATGGTTTGCACTACTGACCTAGCTGGTGCAGAGCGATGTTGACAAGGCATTTGATTAACATCAGAGATGTTCATGATGTTGCATTTTTAATTCTGTGTTAACACCATTGATAGTGATCATTGTGGAAGTGGTCGATCCTTGAAACAAGTACATCATCTACTACTGTCATTGTGCCATGTCGGGGGCCGTGCCAGTACTGGCCGTGGAAGCAGCAGACGTGCGTCCTCCAGCCACAGGGCTGCCTGTGGACTCTCCAGAGTGTTTCCTCGGTGGAACTCAGGATCAACACTCCACATGTGTTTAGATAAAAGTGGACACCCTGCCCTTTTGTTCGATCTGCTTTCATCATCACCCCACGATGCCTTCCGCCAGTGTTCACTGCACTCAGCAGCAGGGCTGTCACTGAAACTATTACGTTTTCCTTTCTCCAGTTGGCTCAAACAGAGCCCATGACCCTGACCGAATCAGAGCAGACCTTAAAATTTGCTGTTTATTAAAAGAACAGCTGTGGCTTGGGCAAAGAAATTGCTTGCTTCCCAACTCCATTTTTATCAGTTATGTGTACGTGTCTGTTAGGGATCGAATATGTCCTGCTCAAATCTGTATGTTGAAGACCCAAACCCCCATGTGTCTGGTGTTTGGAGATAGGGTGTTTGACAGGTAATTAGAGTTAGATGAAGTCATGAAGGTGGGAACCCCATAATGGGATTAGTGCTATTCCTTATAAGAGGAGGCACCAGAGAGCTCACTTTCTCTCCCCTCTCCGCTATGTGAGGACCCAGTAAGAAGATGGCTGTTTGCAAGCCAGGAAGAGAGCTTTTATCACAAACTGACCATGGCTGCACCCTGAACTTGGACTTCCAGCGTCTAAGACAGTGAGCAAATGAATGTCTGTTTAAGCTACTCAGCCTTTGGAATTTTGTTACGGCAGCCTAAGTAGGCTGGCACACTGTCTAAGTTACATCCAGTATTTGAACCACATTTGTCTGCTGCCTCTGTACTACATCCCAAAAGACAAATCTCACACACTAACCCCCTCTGTCTGCTGTCTTTTGAAAATAAGCAACATTAAAGAGTAGAAAGTAGATTAGTGGTAGGGACAGAAAAAAGGGATAATGGGGTGCAGAGTTATTTGAGGGGTATCAAAAAGATTCTAAAATTAGATAGTGGTGATGGTTACACAACTCTAAGTATTTTATAAAAACATGAAATTGTACACTTAAAGGGGTAAATTTTATGATATATGGATTATACCTCAATAAATTTGTTATTTAAAAAGTACAGCAGACCTGTATATGGAATCACTAGTTCTGCTAAAAATACCAATCCTCTGATTAACCTTTTGACTCATAGTCATGGATACTGTGGGAATTTTGATCATCGTGGGACAGTCCGAAGGTTCTTTGTGCTTAAGATGGAACTAGGAGGAGTCTTCAGAAACACACGGAGATTGCTGACTATAGCTGTTCAAAAAACATAAGTAAAAACAAATGGTTGTTCAGCAACATGTGAATATATAGGAAGCCTTGCTCTCAATTATTATTGTATAATAGAATAATGAATAAAGAGCACCTTATATTTAATATCTTCTATTCCAAAACTTTCAAAGGGCACAACATTTGAACCGATAAGCAAACTCTGAAGATGCTTTAGGTCTCTGGTTGAATTTTCTGATGCCACTGATTGTATATTCTTCTTTCACTTAACAATTTCCAATTACTCTTCCATTAAATCCTGTTAGTATATGATTAAGTATGAAATGATTAGGGCAAGTTAATCCATCAACCCACTTCAGCTGCTTCTGGAGAATCTAGAAATACACAGTTGGCCTGGAAGACCACCCATATGGGGCTTCCCGGGCCTTACACTGCTATGTCTCCTCTGTGCGTCCCTGTCCCGGGGACAAGGCTGTCATATGTCTCACTGACTCCTGTGAGGGAGAAGGAAAGGAAAGATGTGTTTTCCCCGCACAGGCCTGTGATGAATTCAGGAGTCTTTACTCTCTGCCAGTCTGCTGACCACAGAGTGCGTGAGAGACACTCAACTCTAAATAGAGCACCAGGTGGGGAATCCATCAGTCCCCACCCATTCTAAGTTCACTGTTTCTATATTGTTCACTGGCAGACCTATGTGTCTTCCTTCTAGATCAGAACGGTCCAGTAGAACTACAATGTGAGCCACATAGTGATTTTAAGGTGGCTAGTTGTCATTTTAGTGAGAAATAAAAAGAAACAGGTAAAATAACAATATTATCAGCTCAACATGCAATCAATATAAACAAATATTAATGAGATATTTTGCAGTCATTATTATTGGAATAAGTCTGCAAAATCTGTGAATATTTTACATTTATATCATATCTCAAGTGGAGCATCAATGTTCAATGTTTGACGTGAAATGATTAACCCCCCCCCAAAAAAATCAAGTTATGCTACTTAATAGTAAAATAGTTTACATTGCTTCAGCCTTGAAATCTAAATATAACATGGTTATATTCATATCTAAATATAAACTAATTAAAACTAAGATTTCAAGTTCAGTTCCTCCATCACACTAGACACATTTCCAATGTCCAGGGGCCCACAGGGCTGATGGCTGCACATTTGACACCGCAGGTCAAGATCACGCTGTGACTGAGAGGGGCAGCCAGAGGCAGGACAGAAAAGAATCTCCTCGGTACCACCATCCGCTACCTCCACTGACCGATGAGGAGGTGCGTACAGCCATCCCCCCTTGACATAAATAATGAGTGTTTGAAGACAACACTTGTAACTAAGAAGGATTAGAACTTGACTTGTTACTTTCAAGGCTCTACAATGAATTCCAAGCCTGGGAAGGTCAATAGATCAAGTATTTGAGGCATATCAAAGGGGTTTTGGGGAGAAACTTGACATTTCTGCATAGACAGCTGTGTGGACCGTCTCCTGGACTGCTGGGGGTGGCCACCTCAGGTCCTCAGGAGCTCCCTGATATGTGGGGAGAGCCCTCTAGACCCCTTTCCTTCCCGCACTGGAGGAATACTCCGGGTGTTCTCACCACCGTCCTGCAACACCACCTCCGCTGGGCTCTGCCCCAGCTCTCCAGGCAGGGGCTCCTTGCTTTGTACCCACCCACAGTCTCACTGCAGCCCCGGTGAGCCCAGTGGGTTGGTGGGAGCTCCTCAAGCTGGGGGGCTGGTCTCTGATGACGAGCTTTACCCGACAGCCAGCCCAGAGCTCAGCACAGGGGACCTCTCAGCCCTTGGATTTGGGGAGGGAATGGATGGCGTGATGTAATGTGTTAGCCATTGTAGGACTTTCAGAGTCCAGGATGAGTACTGGGGATATGATGAAAACAACCCCCCTTATTTTCTCAATAATACTTGAGCCGCGTTTTGCAGAGAACAGGAAGTAGAGGTACCTTATAAATATGTCTTTCTTCTCTGAGAAAACATCTGGAAAGTTGACACGGAGGGGCCCACGACTGATTTTTGTTGTCCTGAAGCCCATGGTGAAACGGAAAGGGCTTGGGCAGGGGGGAGTCAAACCAATCATTTTAAATTGGGCTGAGAAAGGCCATTTGGTTCCACTCCATCTGAACTTACTACACACTTGGTTCAAACCTCCCAGGACCCCTGGCTGCTGCCTCCGCTCGGCCCAAGGCCCACGGCCGAGCTCACAAGCCTCAGGAAAACGTCTTGAATGTGTCTGGCTGTAAAAGAACAGCTGCAGCCTTGGGAGGCAGTGAGTGTCAGGGTTTGTTCGTGGGTATTTTCTCTCTTTCCTCTCAGGAGCGGCTGCATCATACAGACACACCCATGGTGGAACCCATATGCACACACACACACGCACACGCACACACACACACATACCAGACATTTTAACAAAGTAAAGAGAAAATTTATAATTTTTTAAAAAAGAAAAAAATATTTAAGGCCAAAGTTCAACACGTTTGTCACTGGTCACAGAGAGGCTGCATCGGCCCCCAGTGTAGGGACCAGGCAAGGGGAGACTCATCTCTCTGGGCAGGGGCAGCTGTCCCACGTGGCCTCTGTGTCACCAAGGAGAGGGCTGACCCAGTGCAGGTATGGCTCCCACAGGCTGCGTGAGGCACCACTGGGCCCACATGGAAGGCAGCCCTGAGCCCACGTGCCCCTGTCCACACCCTTGTGCACTCCAACCCAGGGCACAGACAGGCTGAGCCTCAGAGCATTGTGACAGGAGGTCCAGGAAGAAAGTGGTGATGGGTGACAGGCCGGGAATCTCAGAAGGCTGGGGGGAGTGAGTGGCCTTAGGCTGGACGTGGAAGGTGGCGGTGGGGACAAGACAAAGGGCTCTGCAGCAGCAAAGGCTCTGAAACCAAAACGTGTGGCAGGAATCTGAGTAACAGCATCAGATTTGTTCTGCTGTTTTCTGAGCTTCTCTGAGATGCGCCGCTGGAAAGGGAAATACCATTTCATTCAAATTGCAAACTATTAGAGTAGTTACTATTGTCCTACCAACCAGTCACCTTTGGGAGGTGGTCAAGGTTTACAACAGGCTTCTAGAAGGGCAGAAATTAGATAGTAGGTGGTCACTTGTCCTGGCTGGAGGGGAACAGACCCACTTACATCTTTCCAGAACCCAGCAAGTCCCCTAAGACTTCTGCTCCTGAGGGTGGTCATGGAGAGAGCCATGGACAACCTGAATTCCATCATTACAAGGGAAGTGAAAAGGCACAGAAGTAACAGTGGTGCCCCTATATCTAGTTTGTTGGAAACTGTGAATTATTTATATATTGAAAGAAAAATGATAATTGCTAATGGACAGAATCATAATAAATAATAGATAGATGATAGATAGAAGATAGATAGGTAGATAGATGATAGATAGAAGATAGATAGGTAGATAGATGATAGATAGATAGATAGATAGATAGATAGATAGATAGATAGATAGATAGATAGATAGTAGATATAGGTAGATATTAGAGAGATGGAAGATGGATAGAGGGAAGATAGATGGAGGGATAGGAGGATGGTGAGGTCTGGGAAAGCAGGAGCATTGACAACACACATGGTTTCTGCACCGACGATGAGACCTGACCCCCGCATCCTCAAAGACTGACGTGAGGAACGTGGAGCACAGTGGTCATGGAGCGCGTTCTGGGGTTGCTCCTGTTTGACTTAGAGATGCTTAGAGAGCTACATTTTTAAAAAGAACATCAGAAGGGATTTGGGGTTTCTCTTGTGTTCACCCCAATGGTTAGATTAGTTCCCTGGATGTAGATTGTGAGTCCAGGGTGAGGGGCACTGACCTTCAGCTCTGGTACGTGTTTCCCTAGCGAATGTGTGTGTCCTTCTGAATGGTGCCCCTGAGGTGCTCAGGCTAGTTCAGACATTCACTCTCGCCCCAGTACTGCCTGGGAACATGCTGATTGTTTCCCCTTCTATAGGGTGCAGAGAAGTCTACATGAAAAGAGAAATGTTTTCAAGTTAAGTTCTCAAAATATGGTGGTGTCTCATCATTTCACTCTCCTCTCAGCAGGCCAGGGGTCCCAAGGAACCAGACGCCCTGCTGAGTCACTCAGGGGCCCCATGCCACATCTCAGGAGGCAACCCCTCCCCTGTCCGTTTTCTAGTCATCACCTGCCTGGCCTTCAGCACATGGGTTGCAGGTTTTAGTGCCAGGTGAGGAGGAAAGGTCTCGAGTGGGCTCCTAGTGTCCTCTGTAGGGACAGCTGTGCCACTGAGTGGGAGCCCTTTCAAGCATTTTGTGGGCTATTAACTGCGCGGCCTTCAGTTTACGAGACACTGGAGCAGTGAGATTGATCTGCTACAATTAGGGGTGTTTTCTTCAATGACTGGTTGTTCAGGGCCACTTGCTGTGGCCTCAGAAACTTGAACACACACCTGCCAGTACCACCGCCAGGTGTCTGGGCCTAAGGATGGGCAGGAAAGGGTCCTCACTAGGCCCTGTTCTAATCAGACAGGCAGGCGGGTGCGTGCAAAGATGGAGCCTCCCTTTCTCTTTCCTGAGCTCTTTGGTGAATATTTCCCTTTTCTCATCTCTTCATTTATGCTTAAAATTTTATAGCCCTTTCCCTTTCTATCCTTTTCTCTTTCCAGTTTTTTTTTAAAGTTTGTGTCCCTCTTCATCACCCCTGCTTTTGTCCTGTCTGCTTCTTGCCACAGACCTTTTCCTTTCTCCCTCCTCTCTGTCCTCCCTGCTGTGTCTTTTTTCACAATTTTTAAAAGTTACTGAGAGTTCCTGGTGGCGGCTCTCCCGCTGGGCTGGTGACAATGGCGAGCCTGAGGCGGCTGCAGGGGAGGAGGAGCAGGGCCTGGCGCTGGGGGGCAGGAAGGTCCTTGTCCTGCCCTTTCCTCCTTGGAGGGGGCGGGGCCTGTGTCCCAGACGGGGGCCATTTCCAGAACCCTCTGCGGCTGCCTTTTGTGGGAAGGTTTCCCAGACATCCATTCTCCGCAAGGCCCCCTGAAGCCAGCTCGCATCTCCCACACTGTCCAGCCCCCGCTCCTGTCTCCATCAATAAGCAGCATCCTTTCAGCTGCCTCTCCAAGGGAAGAGGGTTTGACATCACTGCCCTCTAGGAGGTTCAAGTGGAAGGATTCCTTCCACTATAAATGACCTACCGTAAACACTGCAGAGTAATTTGTAAAGCTTGATCATTTCTTATTTCATCATCTCATTGAAAGGGAACAAACACAAACATACAGAACTGGACTGAAACCGATCTTCTAAAACCAAACAGTACAACCACAAAAAAGCCAGTAAGAGTACATCTGAAAATAGCTCAGGGTTTCAAATTCGTTGGCCCGGAGTCTGCTGAGGGTATAATGTTCAGATCGCAGCGTGCATGTGTGTGAGATCAGGAGGGACAGTGCCGGCTGGTGTCCCAGCTGCGCGCCCACGGTCGCAGGGTGGCGGAAGGACACCCCCCTCGCCCGTGAGAGATGCTTCAGCCACAACACAGCAGCACCGGACACAACGCAGGGCAGAGAGACGGCCCTGCTGCTCAGTGCCCTGTGTACCCGGACCCAGCGCGTCCCGTGGCAGCGCGACCCTCATTAAACACAGCAACCGAGAGCGATGAGCCAAACACGAGCACAAAGTCGCCCTCGTAAAGCCGTGAGGGGAATGAGGAGGAACAACTTTACAGAAGTTGTCTCGCGGCTGCTCTTTGTGATAAGGGGCTTGTGCTCCCCGTCAGCCGGTGCCATATGCTGCAGGAAACCAGGGGCCCTTGAAGAAGAAGCGGCTCGTGAATTATTGATCAATGATTAGCAAATGCAATCGAAATTGTAGACTTGATGTTGTGCGAGGATCCATAATTTATGAGTGGACAAAATAGGAGGTAGTAGAGGTAGCAGTAGGTGATTTCAACCCCGTATTGATGACTTAAAACAACAGGAGGGAAGTGTATGGTGACAGATGGAACCAGAGCTGACGGCTCCCGGCCGTCCATCAGCACAGCCCCGAGCTCGGGGAATTTGCCGGCTGCAGAAGCAAATACATTTCTATTGTGTCCCTTTGATCATCGTGCTGTTCTACGAGACCAAAGGACATATTTGTTTATAATTTATGTATTCTCTCGCTATAAAAGATTGATGGTGCCTATTAGATACTCGAGTATCTAAATTTCCAGATCCTTTTGTACCTGTGACAGCCGGTTACGCAGGGTTGTGAAAGTGTCCTTGGCTGTCCACAAGCAGAGGGACACTGCTGGCCCTGGATGGCTGTGCCGGACAGCGGGCCACTCGGAACTGTTGGCAGCTAGGGCTCCCCCACTCAGTGCCACCACACCTGCTCTGATGGACCGAGAGTTTCTGCTCACCCTCCAGGACCAGCTCATGGGAAACTCGGCAGGACCAGGCAGAGATGACCTGACCTTGACCCATGGTCGGTTCTCTTCAGGGTAGGAATCAATTGTAGGTGGACATTTTTTTTCCTTCTGGGAAGTTTAAAGAGGACAGTTAAGATTTCTCACATTTATGCAAATTGTATATTAAAAAGCATACCATATCAATGACAGATGTAACAAAAGGCAGTTTGGTCAATTCAGAGCGGTGGCTCCCAGTGTGGGAGGGTGATTTTGCCCTCAGGGAGGTGGAGCAAAGTCTGGGTATATTTTGGGTGGTCACTTCTGGGAGGGAGCGGCTGGGGAGCGGAGATGGGGAAGGTGCCAAATACCCTCAGTGCCTGGAGGAACCACCGCAACTGAGAATCACCCCACCCCAAAAGACCAAGTGCTGATGGGGAGCCGCCTGACACAAAACCAAGTCCACCCCCCTTTTGGGAAGACACAGGATGTCCTGGTAAGGATGCTGGCTCTCCAGCACTAACAACAAGTGCTCAGGGCCCAGCTGTGCTGTCCTCAGACCTGGGTCCAGTCCCGGCTGCTTCACCTGCCAGCTGAGTGAGGGTGTCTCCCAGCCTCTGGGTCACAGTCCCCTCCCTGTAAAGTGGGGAGAACAACCATGCCCCCTATAGCAGGGTCTGGAGGTGGCTCAGACGAGCACAGAGCCTGGCACACAGCACGAGTATAGCACAGGTCGATAACTGTGACTGCTGGTCACCAAGTAGTGCAAACCCACATCGTTCACGTTGAGAATTCTGCTGTGCAGGGTCTCAGCTCCGCCAATTTTTAAAATCTATCTCTATCATTCTGTCAGTCATATATCTATCATTTATTTATCATCTATTTATCATGTATCATCTACCTTTATCATCTATCTATGGCATCTATGTATCTATCACCTATTATCGATCCATCTGTCTATCTATCTATCTATCTATCTATCTTTCTATCTACCTATCTATAAAGTTTAAACAGCTAAGAAAACTTCCCTAATCCTGAGCCAAAAGAACAAAATGTGGTTATAATTGAAAATAAGAAAGATATTTTTAAATAGTTCTGTTACAATCCACAAAACCAAATACTATATTACATCACAGCGTCATCAATGATAGCAGAAATGCCACTGCAAGCTGTGTTTTTGAAAGTCACTGCTGAATACATGCTCTAAAGGACAATGTTGCTAGATTATGGAAAAATGTGCAAGAAGGCTTTTGAAATCAGTTTGAAACTTCTGCCCTCTATTGTTTTAAAAATGTAAAACAAAACAAAATGGAATTTGCTCAGAAGGGCCTTTATGGTTTTTCTTCATATTTTTTAATGTTTAACTAAAATAGTTTTATTGGACTAGTTTGCAAAAACAGCTGCTAGCATTCCAATTTTCCTAATTATTTTATGGTTAAGATCTAGAAAATCATCAAGCAGCCCACAGAGGCAATGGCTCCCAATCTTTTCAAGAATGTTTATTGCTGTAAAATGGAAATAGCCACACACCCAGGGCACACAGCTCATGTGTAACACGTCGGGGGCTCCCGGGCCTTTGGAAGCCTGGCTCTAGACCCCACGATTTAGAGCACCTGCCGTACCCAACACACTGTGCCAGGGCGCTCCTAACCTCGTGCTTCCTCGAGGTCTGCCCAGCGACCTGAAGTACATGACTCACAACACAAATCTTATGAACTTAGAAAAAGTAGATGATGACTTATCAGTTTGCAACGAGGCTTTTTCTAGTTACTGAAAATAATTCACATCAGCATATTCTGAATATGCAACTAAAATTTCTGAATTGAAAAGCAAACTATGCTGTCTACTAAGTCCGGAAGACTTGATTAGCTATCAGTTACATTTTTTTTGATACAGTGGCCCTCATTAGAACATCGAGTTTCTCCAGGAAACTTTGGTCCCCCCGGGAAGTCATACTGGTATGGCAGTTCTAAAACCTGGCTGCAGAATCCTGGACAGTCCTCCCTAGAAAGGCAGGTCTATGTGTGACCTGACTCTTGAATCTGTCTGGGATTCTGACTGCTTCATCCAGTAGAGTAGTGCAAAGGTGATATTATGTGACTTCTGAGGCCATCCAGGTCATAAAAGACCACCCAGTTTCTACGATGCATGGTCCCTGGCAGCCCTGAGCTGCCTCCACAGAAATCCAGGTACCCTGAGGCCACCTTACCAGAGGGCCTCCTGTGGGTACTCAGGTCAAGAGTCCTGGCTAAGCCCAGGCTTTCCTCCAAACCAGACGTGGAGGGCAGCATCCTGATGGCTCCAGACCAGCCATCTATCATGGGCACACTGCGTTAATGCTGCAGGGAACAGAAGACCCACCCAGCCAAGCCCTGCACATTTCCAAGCCACAAAATTGTGGAATGTGATGGAACAGTTGTTGTTTGAAGCCATTCAGCATTGGGTCAGTTTGTTACACAACAGGACACGCTGTAACACCAGCCCACTCCGCAGTCACAGTGAGGGGATTCTGTGGTCAAAGGGAGCACACACGATTTATTTCACAGGTGGCCTTTATTTCGGTTGCTTTCAGATCCTAGGCACAGCCCACAACGAGAAACTGTCCACACATGGAAGGCAAACAAGTCTTACCTACTCAGCCTTCCCACCTCCAATAAGATCTGGTCCGTCCATGCTCTTCTGTTTTATCTTGATTTTGCTACTAAAGTGCTGGCAGGGGCCCCCACCCTGCTTTCATGCCCCCCAGTCTGGAAAACACAGCCCTACACAATCTGCATTCTACAACTGCGCCCATTATCTCGCCTCTTATTTTGTTTCAGCCAGAATAATTTATTTCTCCAGTACCAGTCTGTCAAGTTTAATTTCTTTTAATGCTAGTTTTGCTTTATTTGCTTCTGGAAGTGTTGAACAACAATTGCAAGGTTTCTGAACTGCTGCGAGGCTGGTCCTTCTCTGAGCCCTGGTGAGAGAACTTCCCACACGCCATTAGTTGGCTTGGTGTTTTCTGACTTTCATTTCTGTTTGGTGGGGGAAAAAATCACCTCATTTTTATTTTACAGGCATATTCACCCAAATCCAGTGATTTTCCAGCCAAACCAGCCTCCTCTGTCCTTCTCCTCAAAGCTCATCTTCGGCCTGTCCTGTGGGAGTGGCCATGATGGGGGCTTGTTTTAGCAGAGTACCTAGGGTGTTTGGTCATTGCCACAAGCCTTTTCCTGGATCACCTGCTGTCCTGCTCCTTGGTCCTGCCAGGTCCCCAGCCAACACTGCCCAGAGCACCCTTGTCCCTATGGGAGGCCTCTCTCTAGCCCTGACCATTCTCTGTCGTGTGGGCAGCCCGCTGAGGGCGTGGAAACTTCCAGGCTCCCCCTCTAACAGACAGATGGCCTGTAGTCTCAGGGTCCCAGATGGAAGGAGGCTTGGTCATCGTTTCTGTCCCACCCAGTCTACAGAGGAGGAAAATGGCAGTGGGGTGGGGGTGGGAGGCATCAGCCTTGACAGTATGGATTCTTCTCCAATTCCTGTTAGTGTTGCATTCCTCAGAGCCCAGAGGGCAGTTTCTAGTCTTATATTGCCGGCAAGTTTCTTCCAAGCCTGCTCTTCCTGGACGAGCTCTGTTCAAGACTCAGAGGGTAACACACTATCCCTCTCTGAAGACACCCTTCAGTGAAAAGGAAGTTTTTCGGGAAGACTGATCTGCTCTGCCTTTAAAACAAAACAAAAGGGCCCTGGGCGGCTTGGCTCAGCGACTAGTGTCAGTCCTCGGACCAGAGTCACGGGTCTGATTCAGGTCAAGGGCACGTACCTTGGTTGCGTTCGGTCCCCGGTCCTGGTCGGGGTCATGTGGGAGGCGACCAATCGATGTGTCTCTCTCACATCGATGTTTCTTTCTCTCTCTCTCTCCCCCCTCCCACTCTGTCTGAAAATAAATGGAAAAATATCTTTGAGTGAGGATTTAAAAACAAAAACAACAACATCAAAAAACAAAACAAAATGAAAATGGCACAACAGCAACCTGACTATGAAAACACTTATATTTAGAAACCCAATGAATTATTTGAGCTCCTTGAATTCTGGTGTGTGTTTTTTCTCTAGGGCAAGGGAAAGGATGTGTGTGTGTGTGTGTGTGTGTGTGTGTGTGTGTGTACATATGCATATATGTATTGCGTGCATATCGGTGTGTATATGTGCATGTGTGTTCGTGTGTGTGTGTGTGTACATATGCATATATGTATTGAGTGCATATCTGTGTGTATTGTGTGTATATGTGCATGTGTGTTCGTGTGTGTGTGTGTGTGTGTGTGTGTGTGTGTTGTGGGGGAGAGAGCTCTGAGGAGGGTATTGGGGCAAGAAGAAAAAAATCAATTTTTGTCTCTGGATTCATCCAGTTGTAGATAAATGCAGAGATTCATGAAACACAACTGTATTTTTCCTCAAAATAATGGGAGTATAAGTCAAACAAAAAATGTGTCATAGAAATAAAAGAGCTAAATAAGACAATAAAACTATATTAAAAGCACACTGCATAAAATGTGAAATCTTAGGCAAGTTCACCAGAAACAATCTGAAGCTGTCATTACTACCCGCATCATCACTGAGTTCTATGACCTTGGCGGGGAAGGGTTGGCGTTGGGCATTGTCCACAGTCCCCACCACCCTGAGGAACGCGGTCGTTTCATTGTGTGGCTCTCTGTCTCACCTTGGCCGGGAGGGCGGACACGTGGGCATCCCCTTAGCCAAAGCTTGCCCTTTCCCTGCAGCTTGTGCCCTTGCCATTAAGGACAAATTATCCATGTCTTATTTCAGGACAGGTTTTGGTTAACCAGCCAGTCTCTAGTGCTGGGGCCCGAGCTCACGGCGGACACCTTTCGGTTCCTTGACTGAGTGAAGATGGACCCTTGCTTGACGATGGAGCTGTGGTTTCCTTGTTTTGCTTTCCCACCGTTTCATTTCTCTCAACATAACAGGGCTAAAAATATCACTGGCTGCTGAGGTCCTGGAACCCAGGCTGCCCTGGCTCCCCACTAGTGCCCCCAACACTGCAGGTGCCAGTTTATTAGGCAAACTCCGCCTTTTAAAGATTAATTGATTCATGAACTGAAATATAGTGCCCTGCTTGTTGGAGGACGTTTGCCTTTGTCATGCTATTTAATGATTCAAAGGGTCTCATTCTATCAGCAATGCCACCCTGCTCTCCAGCTGTTGCCACCAGATGCCGAGCCCGCCCGCAGACAGCGGAAACAGCAGAGGACCTCCGCCCGCTGGTGGCCGCGGCCGAGGGCTTCCCTCACTGGGACCCTCGTTCCGCCATGGCCAACCCACACCCTAAGAATGAATTAACTTTTACATGACAGTGAATCAACCTAGTTTAAAAGGAAACCCATCACAAAGTATTAGGACTTGAAGCACCTGCTTTTCACGTTGGCATCTGTTAGGAAACTTTCCTGGAGGTCCGTGGCCTGAGGCAGGTCAGTTGCTGACTTCTTGGATGAGAACTTCCGTGAACACATTTGACAAGGTTGGTTTCTCAGCAGTGACATTCTGCACGTTAGCACAGCTCCGGCTAAGCGCTGGGTGGAGAGTGGTTCTCCTTCTAGGACATCATTCCCTTAATACAACCCTGCCCTTGGCCCCGTGGTAGGCAAGTCCAGGGGGACCTCTGAGGTGAGAACCCGAGGCCCCGTGGCAGCGGTCATCCTGCCTGCCCTCCCACCTGAGACCTCTGCGGGAGAGAAGCTTGAGGAGACCGTGGCCCTCCCTTCCTGGAGTGGAGCAGCCTGGGCGTGTCTGAGGGACCCAGATGCAGCTGCCGGAGCAGCCTGCTCACCTTCCCAGGACTCGCCTCTTACCCGGAGGGAAGCGGAACTTGGGCTCCAGGGAGCTGGAGCTCCGTGAGCCAACCCTGAGGGGCCTGATTGCAAATGGGAAGAGGTGGAGGGCTGGACTCACGTCCAATGTGATCAGCGATGGCCCCCAAGCCTTCTTCTCTGTGATAAGAGCCAGTCATCACAGATTAGGTGTCTTTTAAAAAATGGTCTATAGTGTAGAGCTCATTCTCCCCTCTCTCTCTCTCTCTCTCTCCACACACACACACAAACACACACACACACACACACACACACACACACGCATGCACACACTCACACATTGCCTGAGGGACCTTTCCCATTTCTCTTGGCTGGCCAAGTGTGCTGACTCCCAGGCCAGCTCGAAGCAGAGACATCTTGAACAAAGCTATCAATATCACACAGTAATTTCCTATAAAGCTTCTTGGCTCATCTCCAGAACCAGCCTCATATTTTTTTCTCATATTTCAAGAAGTAAAATGCGATTAATTTCAGCATCTTCACATATCATATTATCAGTTCAATATAAATGTTCTGCATGTGGTCATTCACTCAGTGAGACGTCATTGAGAGCCTACTACGTGCAGGATCTGAACCAGATGTTGGGTGGGCACTGGGGGAGCTAGAAGGGAATACATAGACCTCTTTTGTCCCTAAGTAGGTTTCTTTTTCCTCTTTCCTTCCTGTTCCCCTTCCCTTCCTTCTTTTATTCTTAATCATATTCTAGATATCCTAAATATTATCAAAGATAAAAGAGAAGAAGGCATTCCCATTTCTCGGGACCTGAGGTCAGCGTTGGATAAATACTGGCTCTGTGGGGTCTTCACACACAGAGCATGCTCTCAAAGCCCATGGACCTGTCAAGGCTCCGGTCTGCATTTTTATTTCATTTGAACATAGTGCTTCAAACTTTCAGTTCAATTAGCACTTAGAACACTGACAATGCCTGAGGGGCCCACATCTGAGAACTAGACTGGACACCACTGGTACCTGCAGAGGGGAAGCCAGGACAGGCAGGCACTGTGGGCTTCCAGCTACTCCAGGTGCTACATGTACTAGGGACAGTACAGGTACTACACGTACTACACAGACCATAAGTGCTACTTGTACCACAGGTACTACGGACACTACTCTAGGCACTGGGGACTCCGTGGTCAGAAGGCCTTCAAGCATTGAAGAGAAACAAAGCAGCTGACCAACAGTCATGATGCCATGGGACAAGTGTTATGCCCTGGGCCACCAAGATGGCCTTGCCCAAGTTTGATGAGCACGAAAGCCTTAAAGCTGTGGCCCAGAGTAGGTCAAATTCAAAGGAACCTGGCAAGAAGGGTTGGAGAGAGGATGACTCTGGGCAGAGCAGCAATGGCTGGTTTGGGCTCTGGATGCAGTTAGAAATATAATGGAAGCTGATTTTGAACTGAAGTATCATGAGGAGAGATGGCGAGGCATGCCTGGACCACTGAGCACCTCAGGGACCTCTCCTAGAACGGGGAGGAGGGAGCAGTATGTGGAGACACAGTCTGGAAACCCGGCAGTGCGCTCTGGGCTCGGGCAGGCGGAGGGGGTCGGGCAGTGAGGAGGCAGCACAGGCAGCTGTGAGCCAGCCCAGCCCTCCCTTTCCTGGGCTGTATACAGTAGGCCCCGATCACTGGGGAGGGGAGCCTAAGAGCGTCCTGTTCACCTGGCACCTGCGTCAGGGCAGAGCCAGTGGGCCAGGGCTGGGACGAGGTGTGGCCCTCGAATCTGCTGCTCCCAGAAGGCTTTAGGAAGCCTTCCTCTCTGTCGCTTATCATTCTGTCTTATCTCATGTCTTCCTGCCTGCACTTCAGGCCATGCTGCGCCTGCACCTGCCCGGGCCTCTCAGTGGACTGTTGTCCGCACGCCTGTCCTCCATGTCTGTGATGCAGAAAAGTCGGTGTCATCTCAAAACGTCAACCTCGGGGAGCAGGTGGGCCACGCTTTGGGCCATTTGATTATTTTAAAGAAATATTCATAGAGTATTTTCAAGAAATTAATTTTGTTATTTCAAAGCTACAGCCATATTTCGATTTTGTAATTAGTATGTTTAAGGACTTATTATTGATTACTTTACAAATTTGAAGATACACAAATCTCCATATTTCTGACACATATTTAAACATCTGAAAGTCCTGGATGACCACATTTTTATCCATTGCTGTTACCACCGAATCTAAAGAAGTAGAACCTTCAAGCACAGAGGGACCCCAGAGATGACTAACCCAGCATTTCCCGAGCAGTTTCATGAGTTCCATGTCGCACTGTCGGGTGTTAGTGGGTGCTCTGGGGAAGCGGTGTCTACGATGAACAGGGCCGGACACCTGCCATGCCAGCAGCCCTGGGCAGTTAGAGGCCACACCTCCGCTCTAACAGCTGTGCATTAACTGGACGTTTGCAAAGGAATTTGAGGGTGGAAAGCCCCTCCTCTTCTTTTCCTTTTTATGTCATATGTCTGTATCATTCATTTTTATCTTATCTATCATTTATCTATCTATCAACTATCTATTGTCTATCATCTATCTATCTATCTATCTATCTATCTATCTATCTATCTATCTATTCTTTCCCAAGTTTGATAAACTCTAACTTATCTTCAGAATTTCATTGCCCAAAGCACGGTCTGTGGACCTAAGGCACCGACTTGCTTCCAGTTCTTGTGCCACCAGCTGAAATGTTTATGCGCACTTCCGCGAGGACATCCCTTGAGTTGAGGCAGTTCTTATTTCATTGATGAGTTAGCAATTTAAAAAGTTAAATGGAATAATCCATGCCCTTATTTTGTCAGAAATTCTTTCTATGATGAAATGCTCACCTTCTAGTTATAACTCTCTATGCCCATGCTGGGAGCATGTACACATATCTGGGATAGAATATAAAGTAATCCTTAAAGCCTGGTCTGAGTATCGTTCTACATGCATTCGTGCTTTCTTTTGTTTGTAAGTATATGTAACACATGAAAGTACATTTGAGGTGGGGGCCACAGGGCTGGGGAGAGGAGCAGAGGAGAGCAGGCAGGCAGAGGGCTGCAGGGCAGAGCCCTTCGTCAGGAAGCACATCCAGGTTTCTCAGCCATGAGTGATGGATGGCGCACAGGTGAGGGCTCCAGCGCAGCAGTGAGCCTGGGGTCTCTGCGAGTCCTTCCCAGGAGACATTCAGAGCAATGCCATCCTCCTCTGGGGTGGCACTCGGCTTTGGCCCACTCTGGGGTCACATTAGTAAGGCCCTCCACTTGAGAATTTGCGTAATAATTTCACCCGCACGTCTTCCAGGCAGCCCTGGTCACTTTGTAATGAGAATTTCACCCACAATGGTCTCTCTTTTCCCGAAAAATGGTATAAATAGAGTTATAGCACAATCTCCTCCTTTCATCGGCAATTCTGAAGGGACAATTCTATGTTAGTGGGCCTTTTTGGAAGATATATTGGACTTTAATAAAATTTGATCAATGCATTTAAGTCAAATTGAATTATATGTAAGTGGATAGGGTTGACATATGTTTCAATATCTGCGAGTGATACATTATTCTCCAGTGAGCATAAAATTTAATGAAATATAAATACCCATTAATCCTCATGTTTCAACCAATCAGTCACTGTTGCTCCTGCCTGCTGTGAGCAGAAGCGGGCCCAGAAAGTCATCTGTTTCATCTAAGCAGGAGCTCCAACCTGGAAAGACATCAGAAGGGGAGAGAAGAGAGGCGGTGAGCACAGGAAGCCTGCCAGCACCTTCGCGGGGACGCACGGCGCTCGGCCCGCGGCAGGCGGCGCTCCCCTCGGCCCGCGGCAGCGGAGGTGTTTGCTGCCTTTGACACTGTCAGGGGAAAGAACAGAGTAGAGCGATGACTCCTTTTTACCCCAAGCAAACTCTTTCCTTCCTGTTTCATGGTGAATTTGCTGCTAGGCATCGTGCAAAGTGCCAGGTGTAGACGTTCCTGCCTCAGTGGGCAACACAGGCATCAGGCTGCAGGAAGGACTCTAGATCGTCCCACTGTGCTGATGGGGGTGGGGGGGCAGTCAGCAACACGGTTCCCTTAAAACACATACACAGAAATATAACAATAGAAGTGGTGAAGCAGTCAGCTGAATTTACCATCAAATACCACTGATAACTTCAGTGAGCACGGCTTCTTTCTTTGCTTCTAAGAAGCACTCTTGAGATCACCGTCTATGATGCCAGGGCACGCAGCAGCTGGAAAATCAGCCCAAACCACCTCACTCTCTGAGGGTTCCCCTTCCCCTCTCTGGGTCTGGGTACTACCCTTAAGCCACCCCACACCCTAAGACTGTAGGAGTTAAAGTTGTACGTTAGGTTCAAACCATTTATTAGAATGGCTGTCCTCAGTGAGTGGAGAGAAAGCACGTCCAAGAGCAGAGGATCAGACGGTCTGGAAGTCCCACCTTTATCACTTCCATCACCTCCATCACCTTTATCACCTCTGGCCTCTGTGTAGGTGGCTGGCAGGAAGCTTACAGGTGTCAGCGCTGCAGAGACTGGGATTGGCGGGCAATGAATCATTTGTTGTGTGACAGACCCTTTTATCCTGACCGTCTTTTATTGAGGAGTCTCTGTGTACCTAGCCAAGAGTCTCAGCCAGGAGCAAGGTTAAACTATTCCAAATGATACCCTCTAGCTGGACACTTTGATGACTTGATTCAAATTAAAGCGTGCTTGCTGGGCAACGCCAGCTCATTGGGAGGACACGGGACAGAGTGAGACGCATGCCTGGCTCTTAGAGACTGTGCCTCTAGTTAGAAAGACAGAGTGGACACTCTGACAACTGTTTGTTAAGGGGACTGTCAGAATTTTAAAGCATGGAGCGAACAACCAGGAAAGGATGAGTCAAACGGACAGGAGGGCAAAGGGTGTCAGGAGTGGACAGCCCACGCTGATGCGTGGAGGTGGTGTGTGGCCCCAGAGAAGAGCAGGAGGCTCTGTTGGCAGAGGGGACAGCCTGAGCAGAGGTGTGGAGTGAAGTAGGACCATGCCTGAAGACAGTGGGGAGCGGTGGGGGAAAAGGAGGAGTGTGGAGTTCTCTGAGCTCTGTTTTCAAAAAGGCACGGAAAGCAATGGAGTTGAAGGTGATCCCCACGCCAGGCTGATGTCCCACATCACAGAAATGTGCATAGCATTTTGTTAAAGAACGCCTAACACTCATTGTGGCAATTGGAATAGGGAAAGAAGCAAGTAGCCATTGTAGAAAGAAGACCAGTGCCCTGGAGGCTGCAGAAAGCACCATGCTTTCCAGGGGGCAGTGTTTCCAACTCTGCGGTCTGGGGCACAGTGAGGGGGCTGCCTTGTGGAGATAAGATCCAAGGAACAGAAAGTCTGCACTGTCCCCATGCTCAGTGCTATGTAGATGCATTCCCTGGAGACTTCTTTTTAAAGGCAGGAAAGAAACACTCACAGGAAAGATTTGTGGACTGACGAGGGAGACTGAACCCCTCAAAGTGAAGATGGAGTTCTCCTTAATTAGATGAACTTCATGTTACCACTAATGTATTTATTGACACTTTAATTTTTCCAAATACTTAACTCTTGGTTAATTAATTTACATAACATTACACTGAAGAATGATGCTCTCCTCATTTTATTTCACAGATGAGAGCCATAAAATTAGCTAAATTTGAATGGCCCACGGTAGAGGAGGCTCACATATCTGCCTGCCATCCACAGCAAAAACAACCAGCTTAAATGCTGACTACCCCCACAAATCAGGAAGCAAAGTTTAGTTGGTAAAATTTTTGTGCACATCTTGGAATCCAAATTATGTGTAATCACAAGTGCCAGTTTACTTTTAAAAAATCTAATCTCTGATCAGGAAAATGGGTGAGGACCCCTGATTTCCAGGAACTGCAGAGCAGGTACCTAGGGACCCTGGGCTCCTCCAGGACCCGGCTGGCCCAGGGTTCTCATGAAGATTTTGGGTCACAGCTAGGTCTGAAGCTCCTGGTTGAAACATGCATTTAAATCATGACTATTCAGCTCGGCCACTGTGGCTCAGTGATTGGGTGTTGACCCATGGACTGGGAGGTTGACGGTTTGAATCCTGGTCAGGGCACATGCCAGGGTTGTGGGCCCAATCCCCAGTGGCGGGGCGTGCAGGAAGCAGCCAACCGATGTTCTCTCTCGTCAATATTTCTATCTCTCTCTCCCTGTCTCTAAAATCAATAAAGAAAAAAAATAACCATGACTATTTTATTTCACTATGGGTTTTAAGGCACCAGAGGAGCCTGCATGTGACCTTATGCAGCACAGAGAACTCCAGCTGCTTGAAGTAAGAGGGACACCTGTTTTTGTTCTTGACGAAAGGTGCCCAGTCCAAACCTGCTGGCTTTTCAGCACAGCACACGCTGGCTCAGCCCCGCGCGTGGCTCAGTGTGTGGGTTCAGCCATGGTGGCTGTCCCTGTGACCTCAGTCTTGATCATGGGCATGCTTAGATGGCATCAGCACACCTTTCTGTGCATGACACACATTTGGGGAAAATATTGTTAAGTAATTGGAGGCCGTCTGTGCCCATCGTTATGGGAAGACCTTTAGTGGAGGTTGTCCACGTCAAGTGAGCTTGTCTGTGGGCAACAATACATTGCTCAGGGTCAGAAGCTCTCTCACAGGGTGCTGCACCTGACCGTACAAAGATGAGCAGAGGCTGGCACCACACAGTGCTCTGCTCCCGAGGTGCTTGCTCCAGGTGGCATTCTCCAGGGCGCCCTCAGCTCAGGGCTGTTAGCACCTTGCATTTTCTTCAGGGCAGGGACCAGGCCAGCGGCTCTGTTTCCACAGCACAGGATATCTAACAAGAATGAGTTATGCAGAAATAAGACAAGGCCCTACTTTTTTCCAATTATTTGCTTAACTGAGGGATGGGCAAGGATTTTTGTCCAAGGTTGTTGTACTGTTTATTAGTTATAGTCTCTCAACTCCAAATTTGCCCTCCTGTATGAACTCAGCAGGGCCATGCTGGGGTCCAGACTGCGCAGATGGCATCTCTCCTCTGCCAGCTGAATTCTGGTGAGCTCCTCCAGCAGGGGCACCACAGGAGAGCACCGGGCTGGGGATGAGCAAAGACCCTCCCTCTTATTGTGAGCTGCTGTTCTGATGGCATCACCCTAACGATGATCTTTGTTTGGGTCCAGAGTACTGCTCCCAAAGTTCCCATGCACTCAAGTGCAGCCGCCCTGAAAACACCAAGGTGGGCAAACATCACCCCTTGCTACCTGGTGTTGGGTCCTGGCTCCATGGGGACGTCCTCCAAGCTCTTAGCGTTGATGCCCCACCTCTTCCCTTCTTTCCCAGAGCAAGCCTGGAGTTGCAACCTCTGATGACTAAGTGTTTGTCATCTCAGAGTCCCATACATGGTTTCCAATTCTCCAACATCTGTTTAACCATTTTTCTATATCAAATTCTTTCTGCTGAAATAGTGAGTGTCATTTCTGAATTCCAGACTGGACTTTTGACTAATCACTCACAAGTCCAGAACACGAAAAGAAGCTAGAATATGAGAAAAAAAATTATACTGATCAAACAAAGTGTCCCCAAGTCTGTATATCCACAGGTGTATCTGTGTAAGGGTCACCAGTGTCCTGCCGTGTGCAAAGCGACTTGTTAATTGCTGTAGCACCTGTGTCTTCACTGTGTAGGGAGGGGCGCCTCCTGACAGGCACAGGCAGCGCCGGCCAGGACACTATGCTGGGGAGGGGACGCAGTGCCATTGCACGGAGCTCTATTAATTCAAGGCTGTTGGTTTCACAGGGGAGGTAGGAGCTGCGTCGGACATTGAAGAATGAGGAGTTTGGCCAGCCAAGTGGGGGACAGGACGCTCTGCAGTGAAGACACAGCATGAAGCAAAAATTCCACTCCTAGAAGGAGCTCTCCAGACTCATCCAGAGCCTTTAAACTCACTCACTAAGCATAAGCCCTGCAAGAGAAGAAATGGAAATCTGGAAAAATTTAGAGGATCTTCAATAGTTCTAGAGATATTCATATTTTAAAGGAGTATGCCCAGGGCCATAGAAACCACAGAATGCAGATATAAACCTCATTTTTAAAGACCATCATCCCTAAATGTCTCACTTGAATTTGAGGCAGTGCCACGTGAGACGTGACTGCACATTGTGACCGAGTGGTCCAGAGGCAATTAAAATGTACTGAAGAGAGTGTAAGAGGGATGAAGTTTGTGCCAGTGTCAGAAATATGTGCAGGTAAAACGATTTAAACTCACACACTCACACAAGTGTTGGTGTTTAAAGGGGACACACTGGGCTCTGAGAATAGGAGCAGCACAGTGCACCCCACCCTCTGGGAGGAGAGCTTCCTGGGGCCACTCCAGGGCCTCCGGCCTGTCCTGGACTTCTGGGTTTGGGGCTTGGTGAAGCGTCTCTGTTCACGGGACGACCTGCCTTCTCCAGTCTGTAGCCCTGCACAGGCCACCTCGTGCTCAGGAACAGCACAGTGTCCCTGGACGCGGCTCAGACAGGCACAGCAGCAGCAGAAACACCAGGCTGTCACCGTGAGCGGGGACTGCACCTGATCTCAGAGTGTTCCCACCGAGAGCAGCTCTGTGGCCTGTGCCAGGGATGCAAAACAAAGTTCCCGCTCCCCTTCTGCTATTCAACCTCAGTCCTCCTCCTTTCACGGACGTCCCCCCCTCCACTCCCGACTTAAAGACGCGCCTTTCATTCCGGCGCTGGCGCGTCGGCCTCCTGGCTCGCGGCGGCGGCGCAGCCTTTGTGCATCTGCCGAGGATCCAGGTCTTTATGTTCTATCAAATGCCACTTCCACTTCCCCCAACCCCTTCCTGCAAAGCTGCCTGTGGTGCAGCCAGCGGAAGTCTCATCTGGGACCATCTTTCAATTAACCTCACAGAGGATCGCAGGCCCGGCTTCAGGCGTGCCAGAAGACAGCTTCCAAGGAGGAAGCCCTCAAGGTCACAGAGCTCTGCAGAGCTAATAAGCCCTCCATGATCCCACCGTCCCTCAGAACGGAAAGAATACGGGGAAGGGCCCTGAGGAGAGCCTGCCCTGAACACCGTCACGGTGCTGTGCTGCGCTTTAGGGAGAGCCCTGGCCCAGCGGTCACCCCCTCCCACCCTCACGGCCCGGGACAGAGGAGCACTAACAAGACAGGGGGACAGGTGCACTCACAGTCCTGGCTGTGGACGTCCTGGAGGCTCCTACCTGCCCCACAGGCCCTGGCCTTCCTGGTCTTCTGAGACCAGGGTGCCAGCCTCCCGAACGTGGCGGAGCTGCACATTGCGAGGACGAGCGCACAACCCCCTCACGGAGGTACTTCGTCTTTCTGCGGTGCTGAGAGCACTCGATCGGGGACTTTTAACAAGCAGACAGACACTCCATTCACTGCTCCCGCTTGTTTCCGCGTCACCCTCCCCAGATCCCTAACTTTGGGCCCCTCATTATTCCCTTTTAACAGATGGGGAAACTAAGATTGTTAGAGGTCAAGTGACTAAATCAAGGTAAAAACTCAGCAAACTTGCGAGCTGGGATCCAGCGCAGGCGCCTAGCGGCAGAGGCCACGCTGTGCGTCACTGGCCCACTCCCCACGCCTAGAACTGGCTGCTCCGGTCCCGAGGGTGACCTTGTATTGTCCCCACACGAAACATCACGCCCTGCGCTGAGCTGCCTGGCAAACCCGTTGCTTGAAAAACATACACGAGAAAGTGATAAACAGTGATAGTGAACAAACCTCAACAGCTTCCAAGGAGTTCTTGCACAGGAAAGGAGAAGACCCAGGGGTCCCTCTAGTCATTGAGACATTTTGAAAGTGCTATGTGGGGGGGGGGGTGCAGGGGGAGGGACTCTTTATTAGGAAGTATTTTAATTTAAATATATTTAAAATTTTATTTAAATATAAGCATTTTGTGTTAGAGTTTATATATATATAAGGTCTGCATGTAATAAGTAATGAGATTTTTGTGTTCTGCCTAGAAGAAAGGACAAACGTGGGCAGGTCTTTCAAGTAAAGCTGAAATTTAAGGAAGAGCCTGTATTGCTTAAGCAGAAATACTATTTTTACTGAGGCCTGAGGCATCCGCCTGGAGAGTGGAAGAGAGGAGAGCGGCAGCAGAGGAGGCAGTGATGGGCAGTGATGGGCAGTGATGGGGCAGGAGCGCAGGAGGGCCTGCGAATGAGGGTCCTTGAATTCCAGTGATGGGCCAGAGGGAGACCCTGAGTGAGGGGTTCCTGAATCCAGATGATGGGCCAGGGGGCACACCTCTGAGCGAGGTGTCCTTGAGATCAGATGACGGGTCATGGAAACCTCCTGAGTGGGGCTCCTTGAATATGATTATGGGTCAGGGGGACCCTGTGAGACAGGGTCTTTGATTCCAAAAGAGCAGAGTGTGCATGGTGCAGGAAGGAATTGGCACTTGTTACTGCTGAGTGGACCCTGGGCTCACCCACCAGGGTCATTTGTTTTCTCAAATGAGAGCAGCATGTGGGGGACGATGGGGCGGGTGTCCTGCAAAGAGGGGGATGAAGACAGAATGGTGGCAAGAGGTTGAAATAGGAATGCACCTATAACAGAAAGCCTTTGAGTGAGTTTAAAATGATCACTGGAGCTTGGCCGGTGTGGATCAGTGGTTGAGTGTCGACCTATGCATCAAGAGGTCACCGGTTCGATTCCCAGTCAGGGCACATGCCCAGGTTGTGGGCCAAGTCTTCAGTGGGGGGCATGCAGGAGGCAGCCAACTGATATTCTCTCTCATCGATATTTCTATCTCTCTCTCATTCTCCCTTTCTCTCTCTCTAAAATCAATAAAGAAAAAAAAATTTTTTTTAATATAATAAAATAAAATGATCATTGGAGTCTCCCTTCCTAGTGGTCTCTGTCTTCAGAATTCACAAGCACACACTCATGTACATACCCACATACTAATAAACAAACAAACAAACTAAAACATAGGGCTCCTTTTAATAGTCATATTTTTGGTGGTAAGATTGTTATTCCAAGATTGTGATAAACGTGTACGGTGCCAGGTAGGTACTGAAAATATCGGGGGAACACTTTGTAAATTATATAATTGTCTCACCACTATCCTGCATACCTGAAACCAATACAAAATAATATCAGAAGTAAACTGTAATTGAAAATAATTAATTAATTGTAAAAAAAAGTTTTTTTCACCCCGGGTATAGCATAAAGCAAATGAGAGCGATATTGGTGCCACACCAACTGGTATTTTCATCGTGAAGGAAGAAAAATATAATAGGAATGGGGCTGGAGACACTGTAAGTCTGGAGTTTGGCTTGGAAACCTGAGCATGAATTCATGATATTATCTTTAAAAATTCACATAATGTCCTGGCTCTGGAAAGGTGGCAAGGAGGACCCTTGCTACATGCACTGTGGTCTCTGAGAAACTTGGGCACCCAGAACACATGGAGGCTGGCTCCCAAGGAGGCTGAGAGGGTTTATCAGCATAAAGTGAGGACAGGACCAGAGGCAGAAGGGGCGTGTGTGGTGTGGGGCCCGTGGTGGTATTATTCGTAAGCTAGGCCACCAACTGAGAGCCAGGAGGGATGACAGATGTGCAAGGGGAAGGTATGAAATGGCCCTCCAGTGCCTGGGCTCTGGGACAGTGAGGAGGACATGGATTAGGTAGGTGGAGGCCAGTGGGCTGCGCTGTGCTCAGCGAGCGCTGAGGTGTGTGGTCCTCGGTGATTAGGGAGGGCCCATCAGCACACTGGTGTCCAGGGTGCAGGAAGCAGACGTGGAGGGGCAGTCTCACCATGCGGTGGTCTAGCCAAGACTGTGGCAGATGACAGAGCTCTAAGGGATGGTGATGGGGCTGTGCTGGGGAGTGGTGATGGACTGTGAGCTCAGTGAGAGCACACAGCACATGACAGGGAGGGACCATGAAACGTGGGTGCATCGGTGGACTGAAGACCCGTGGGGCTGAACACTTTGGAGTCAGGGGTCTGGGGAGTGGGCAGAGAGACAAGAGCTGGTGGCTGCTGAGTGGAGTGCTTGAAATGGAGACCACAGAGGGACCACCCTGCTCTGATGCCCATAGGGTGCGGCTGGGAGGGGAGGACACTTTCATGGGAGGCGAGGAGGATCACTGGGGCAGCTGCTGAAGTCATCACGACTCCTGCAGGACTGGCACAAAGGGAGAGGCGGTGGTCCTGGAGCACAACCCACAAAGGGATGGGGAGCTCTGGGAGGTCGGTTCTCCCACTGAGCAGGGTAGTCTGACCTCAGCGGAATCAGTGTTTTCAGGGAGAAGGCCGAGAGAATGATCTGGAAGCAGCAATGAGGAGCACCCACCCCAGGCTCAGGGATGGATACCGAGGAGAGGGTAAACCTCCCACCGCTGGAGGGGCTGTGGGGGAGCATGATTCTTAGGCTCCAGTCATCGAGAAGGGGGGTGACCACTGAGGGAACACGCTGGAGACAGAGGCAGTCTGCTGCGGGCAATGTCCCGAGGGCTGTGAGATGTGGGCAGGTGGACAGAATCAACTGACAGCATGCAAACCCTCAGATAAGGAAAGCATGAGGAGAGTCATGCCCAGGTTGGGTGGCAGCCGCCACCCAACTGATTGGAACCAGAACCATCAGCCAGAAGAGCAGATTCGTGAGGAGCAGACAGTGCCTGCCGATAATGATTTAACTGGTCATAATGAGAAATAACATGTCTCCTTTTTATGGAGGCAGGTGCATTTGAGAAGTGTTAGAATGAGGAAACACTGACATGATGAGTGGGTGCTTTGATGATGGGATTCGATGAGATTTACTCAAAGCTCAGTGCTGGCTCTATTCTTGCCTCAGGTGACAGGTGGGGCATACCCAGGCACCCAAAGGCTGGGAAGCAAGAGGTGTCTAGTGAGCCAGAGAGGAGGAGGCCAAAGTGCAGGCAGGGAGCAGCAGGAGTGACCCAAAATCCTGGTAGGATGTCCACCGAGCCACCATCAGGAAGTGGCCCTGATGTCCAAACAGCCAGAGGCCTGAACACAGACCATCACGGGACCCAAAGTGAACCAAGCGCAGAAGGTCCATGACATATTTTGAGTGTGCTAAACATCAGGCTTCTTGGCATCAGGGTGTTTGGAAAAGTTCAGAAGAAAAAGGAGGTCAGCAGTGAATTTCTAATTAGCTGCCCACTCTCTATTAAATATCCATAGAGTGTAGTCTGGGTTTGACTTTATCAAAATAAACTGAATTATAAGAAAAAAACAACAACAACTGGTTTTCATTTCCAGATTTACACTGACTTACATAAGACAGTGATTAATACACTGTCATCTTTTGTCTCTTGGGCAAAGATTGCACATTTTTCATCTGTCGTTTTTATTCTCTCTGACTAAAAACCCACGTTTTTCTGTAAATCACAGTTAGTGTGTATTGTTAGAAACTAATTATTTTTGATTTTGTAGAATTCTCCATTTCCTTACTCTTTTGTCCCATTTATTAATTTATTACTGAGTGGTCATTTCTTAAACCTGTTGAATATTCTGTCTTACCAGGAGAAAACCATGGAGCTATATGGTTTATTTTAATGAGTTGTAAAGTGGAAGCAAGGCCCTGGTAGGTGCCTGTGATGTCCAATCACCTTGACCAAGGTTCTAAGGCCAGCCATGGGCAGAAATTGGTAGGGTCCTAGTATGCATTTTGTCGTCAGTAAATGATACCTCTTCACCGCTTCTCACCATTGTGTTCTGTGGGGAGGAGGATGGCAACAGGTGGTGGGGAGGTCCAGTCTCAAAGTGACTGCCCAGGGGCCCCAGAACTTTCAGACTTTGAATGGTCAGAGTTTGCAAAGAAGAAAACCCACTCCTACTTGTTAGAGCAGAAAGGGGGTTAGAAAAGGCTAATAGCAGCCCCAGGGTCTCCAGGACAAGCAAGCACCACACTCAGGTCCAAGAACAGCACAGTTAAAGGCCATCTCTATTGAAAACTGGTGAAACAGAACTCAATGTGGAAGCTGCCACCATGTCAAAATAGTGTTCAGAGGATTTGAGACAGCCACCAGGAAGAAGTACTCACGGTGAGCCTGGTTTCATGGTCTGAGTATTTAGACTGACCATTGTTATTCAGAATCGGACACTTGGAAAGAAGAAAGACACAACTCTTTGAAAGTTCTTAAGACACACAGTGCATTGTTTGAGAAAGTAATGAGTAGACTGGGTCTTTATAAAAGCAATAGCCACAGGAATGGGCACTAGATATCTGTAGGAAAGCATCACCATATTTGGACTCTGCACAGATAAAAATATAGTGTTCTTAGAAATAGTCAACGACTTAACAGCCATGCAAGAACTAGAGAACAGAGAAGGGTAGAAGTATTTCTCTTTACCAGACATAGAAATAGCTTATCACCCTTGAAAATCTGATGTGTAAAAATATAATGAAGTTTCTTAGGGCTTGAAAAATATTCAACCCCAACTCATCACCCCATGCTTTTCAAATGTTTCCCTTTTTATCTCCTCCAGTATCTTAGAAGAGACTTTATAAACTCCAAAGCTAGCCTGAGATACACAAATTGGGCCCGGGAAATCAGTGGGGATCCATGAATGCCTACAGGGTGCTCCCAGCTCCTGCACGTTGAGCCTGTGGATCAAGGAGGGATCTGAGACAGCTTCACGTGAATTCCAGCAGGCACTGGCCTGCACTCCGGCCCTGGTCTTCATACCCCCAGCGCATGTGTCAACTCGCTATGGAGAGAAAGGGTCCTTGCAGGGCTCATCTGTGGTGACGAGGAGGAGTCCTGCCAGCTCTGGTGCTGGTGGACATGCTGCCCATGACCTCAGATCACAAGAGGAGGTCTGTGTAATCACCTTTCAGTAGACCAGCCCCAAACCCAGGGCTGCATGAATTTCATTTCTCACTGCTTACTGTTCAAAAATGCTCACTCAGTTTTAAAGTGTACTCATCATTAGATAAAACCTCCAGAGAGAGAGAGCAACAATAACCATGGGATGGGGCAATATGCAGTGTACTGTCCATAAAGCTTGCCTATTACTCCTCCGACACTCAGCATAATGGAGTTGGGTGTGAGATAAGGCTAATAAGCATCATAACGGAAGTTTTTGGATTTTTAAAAAACTTTGCTCTATCATGAGGGGTTTGTGTTTAATCGTGGGTTCTTTTTAAACCAGAAGAGTCTTTTAACTGTCCATTTTTTGCTATGTCCCTTAATTCAGAGTCTTCTTTGTTCCTCGAAGAAACTGGTGTTTCACTCCAAAGGCTCAACCAAGAATCGAGATCCTCAGCTCTGAGGGAGGGAGGAGAAATGTGTGTGGAGGTCTCTAAGTATACAAGGGTAGCTAAATGGGTATTTCTGAATTTGTTTCCAAATAAAACATATAGGGTATCATTTCTGCACAATCTTTCAAGATAATCCCATTACCTCCTCTTGCTATTATGAATACACTGGAATTAGATGACTAAAAAGGAGTCACATTTAGAACTTGATCAGAGCATTTTCATGAAACACTTAGATCGGACAGCCCTTGCTGACCTAGCCAATGATTTGCATTATAATAGTTACACTGTAAGCACACATTTTTCTCTGTCACTATGATGTAGAGGATTTAATACCACAGTGAGCGTGACATGTCTGAGACTGCAAAAGAAGACTTTGAAAATAGAGTTGTTTCTGAAGGACTTATAAATTCCTTACAATTCATTTATTTGAATATTGCCCATGTAAAACCAGAAGCTAATTTGGCAAAATCTTACTTTATAGCCTCCTTTTTTCTTCATCATTTCCATCTTAAAGTAAGTCATGGCTGTTGTTGGAGAGGAGCGGGATGTCGCTTGCTGTTAACCCCCTTTTCCCATATTCACAACCACCAGGCTAAGCACAGTTGGAACCCCACAAAACTCTTCCTACCTGGCGGTGAGGAGGGTGAGCAGCGGGTCTCCACACCTGAGCACTCGCACACCTGCGTCTATGAAATGCCTCCTCCTGCTCCTCCTCCTCTTTGATTGGCCCAGAGTGACGTCACGGAAGCCAACATTCCAGCATTCCAGGCAGCTCAGGTGCCACACAGTGTCAGCTAGTGACATGCATCTCATTAGTCTTCCAGAATCTATCTGGAACCAAGTTGGAGTTAAGAATAAACTAAAAGAATGCACACAAAATGAGCAGCTATAAACCCCTTTGTTCTACAAAACCCTCTGTGGGGTGGTGTACAGCCTCCATAGATTCTTATCAAAGTGCAGTCCTGATGATGTAAAGGGGGGGGGTCTTTTCACTCATGATTATTTACCCCAGTGGAAATCAGAGGTCCAGTAACCTCTTGAAATCGAAAGTGGCAGCTACCTCCTTCAGGAGTATTTAGCCAGGATGCTTCCACTTTAATTCTAGAAGCTTGGCCACATTGGTTGTATTAATTAAGTTGGGAAGTGTTAGGGCACCAGAAATTTGATGGAGAGAATATTTGATTTTCTATTAGGCATTTATACAGAAGTTTTTATTACTCTAGCATCATCATTCAAACGGAATTTAATTTCTTCCATATATAGTTTAAATTCATGTTATTCAGATGTATCAGGGAAATCTATGTGACTGGTTTCCTAATTTTGCTCAACAAACATTTATCAACCACCTACTACATACTAGACCTACCAGGTAATTGGAAAACAAAATGAATATGATAGCAAACCTAAAAACTTACCATCTGACAAAAAATAAGTTTATCTTCTGAAACTTGAGAGTCTGGGGCCAGCCCCATGTATCACTAACTAACCATTCATGAGGCACGGCCACTCAGCAGTACACGTTACTTCTTTCAACCCTCACAGAAGTCTACACAGTGTTGTAACAGTCAGGATGGGCTTGGTTTTGCTGCAGTTACAAACAAACCTCAGTCATCAGATGTTTACACAGCTAACGTTTACTTCCTGTTGACTCAGCGTCTTTTGTGGGTCTGCAGTGCAGGGGTCCCCAGGACAATTCTCTCCATGTGCTGACCCAACACCCTAAGTGGCACTCTGTGGCCACCGTTCTGGCCCCATATCCTCCCACAAAGTGAAGGGTGGGAGAAGAAGGTTGGGAAATAGAGCATGGCAATTCAATGCTTCTCCTTGAAAGTGACCCAAGTCACTTTCGCCACATTTTATTGGCCAAAAAAGTCCCCATGATCATGACTCTGTTCCAAGGGGTTGGGAGATGCCGTTCTCCCTGTCTATACCTGCAGAGGAAAGAGAACCAGTCCTAGTGCTCATGTGCACTCATGCAAACCCCAGGGTGAACTACTCATGATGCCATTTTATTGATTATTGAAAAGAATTATGGGCAGGCTACATGGTCAGCAAGCACCAGTGCTGAGCTTGACCCAGGCAGCCCCTCTGGGAACCCATTTAACTGCTGTGTTCTGCTGTGGTGTGCCATTGCATTGAGAGTGGTGGAGTAAAGAGGGTAGCTCTCCCTGGGGAACACTGCCAGGGTGCTTCTCAGACTCCAACCAGCTCTGCGAGCTGGATGAGGGTGCCCACTGAGGCAGCAGTGGCTGGGGGTCCTTAGATCCAGGGAGGGTGCTGGAAGGCTGTGCCCCGCATAGGGCAGCAGGAATTCGGATGTGGGATGGAGATGCAATGCCCATTTTCTATGTGGCCAGGTCCAGCTGAGCCCTCGGCCACAGCCTGGTGCACTGCAGGAGGCCCTCATCTGGCTGCCGACCTCAGGCTTACTGTCAAAGCAGCCTTGGTGAACTGAACAAGTGACATTTTCCCATTCTTGTGTACAGCCCTGTACTCCACATGGTGACCCATAGCGGGCTGGGGAAGGGGTCACTTTTTCAGGCTTGGTTGTCACTGTCCCTGAGAGGCCAGACAATGGGTATCATTTTTATTAGGTTGGAATATTTCACCTGATTAATATAATTTGGTTAGTTTCAATAATTATATGTCTCCAACTTTTCTTTTATTTCATGGTTAGATATAATAATGTTTGAAATTGCAACTTAAAATCTGTTAGTCATGTTTCTCAAAGCTGAGTAACTGTGAAACCTTTTAAAGTTCCTGTAGACTCCAAATGTTCACTTAATTTGACTTTTATTATAATGTTTCTTAAATATGTATAAGTTGCAAGGTGGGTATTAGTGCCTTGTTCTTAAGTCAGCCATATAACTATAAAGCTAAAAAGATTTTAGATTAAGTACAAACAAAATTTCAAATCTCACATAAATCTAAGTGTGACATAAATGGAATGTGACATGTGAAGTTGTTTTGTTGAAACACAACTGGAGCCGGACAGAAGGTCAGCCACCTTGTGGCCGTGTAGCACTCGTCCGCAGAGCCTGCGACTGCATGTTGGAGAGTGATTCAACTAACATCCAAACACCCCAGAGGAGTACTATATGGACTCATTTCCATCAGTCACTGTCTCTGCTCCTCATTCCCAGAACCTTCAGGATTCTCTGCTTCCACAGATGTTGGATCCTGATTTCACTGCAAGAAGAATGTGTTTAAACTCTTAGTTTAAAATCATGCACAGATCAGTGTGTTGTAAACAAGGCAGAACCACTGGCCTGGTCTACGCATTTATTTTATTTTTTTTTAAAGCTTTTAAAAAAAATTTTTTTTTCTTTATTGATTTTTAGAGACAGAGGAAGGGAGAGGGAGAGAGAGATAGAAACATCGATGAGAGAGAACATCGATTGACCACCTCCTGCCTGCCCCCCACTGGGGATCAGGCCCACAACCTGGGTATGCGCCCTGACCGGGAAGCGAACCGGCATCCTCTTGGTGCGTGGTTCGATGCTCAACCACTGAGCCACACAGGCCGGGCATGGTCTACACATTTAGACGTGGCCTTAGACCAGGAACGCTGTGGCTATGCGCCCGCCGGCGTGTGTCTGTCAGAGTGAAAGCACTGCAATCTGTGTCTCTAACAGCTGTGCAAACACAGATCCCACCTAGTACAGCAGGCACTGCCTTGGTGGAAGTTACAGTCATTCTTATCTGGACTTTAATAAGCTTAATAACCTAACTGGACGACTCAGGGTCAGAATGCTGAGACTCAAGCATGGGGCCAGGGAAGACGTGGAAATTGTAGAAACAAACACACATCTGGTGGTTTTGAAACTGAGCAGACACCTCACCAAGAGCAACACTGCGGCACCTGAGATATTAGAATGTGTAGGACACTATTTAAGCTTTCACTTGATACATCATTTATATGGAATAATGAAGATGTAAACTGACTGTGGAAACATCTGTAGAGTCCAAGGCCTCCCTCCAAATCACACACACAGAAACCACAGGAAATGGATCGGTGCTATCAGGCATTCACAGTGATTTCACCGAAAACTGCAGTATCTTCCCCATTCAAGCCTCCGCGTTGGTTCAACTGAGGCATAGCTTGACTCTGCAAGTCAAGTAATAAGGAGAGTTGTAGCTACTTTTGTGTGTTGGGAGGTTTCTGATAAAGGACAAGATGAAGAAATTACCACAAATACGAGTACAATTAATTACCCTAATTAAAAAATGTGTATTCAGAAAACATCACAATTTTCTGATTGATTGACTTTTGCTAAATGTTAGTATAAACTTGAACAAGCCAATTAATTGATATGACCGAAATACCACTTTTATCTCTCTTTTTATATCCTGAGGCTTTAATAAAAATTAATTTTAAGAAAGAGCTATGACACAGATAACAGTTTGGTGGTTACCAGACAGGAAAGGGTCGGGGGACAAGACTAAGAGAGGAAAGGGGGTCAAATACATGGTGATGGAGGAAGACTAGACATCTGGTGGTGAGCACACAAAGGTATATACTGATGCTGTATTATAGAATTGTACACTTGAAAACCCACGTAATGTTATTAACCACTGTCACCCCAGTACATTTAATTTAAAAAGAAAGAGCTATGCTGAAAAATATTTTAATATGTTGAAATAACTTTCCCTTGAAAAATAGAGACAGAAATAAATACGATAAATAAAGTTTAAAGTTTTAAATCAGTCACTCTGCTTAAGGCAAAGGAAAGTAGGCATGGAGGTCATAAAGAGAGAACACCTGGGGACGAGGCCCCAGGGACTTCTCTGGGACAAGGTACCGGCCCTGGTCCTGGCCCTGGACCCCTGGGTGAGGCGAGGAAGGGGAGCCACATCACTTAAATCACACTCTGTCCATTGTCCTGAGTATGTCAAGACTCTCCTGGAGATCATCTATAAGACTACCACATATAAACCTGGGTTGATATGGGAGTTTTTACATGTTTCTACTGCTTTTGTCAACTCAAAAGTGATGGAATATACACTGACCCTATGCAATCCTGATGTTCATGATGCGTTGCTGAGAGTATCCTACATGCTTGATACATCATGACTGAGGTGACTTCATTTCAGGAATTCAGTGGTGATAAATACTAAGAAAACTATTAAAACAAGTCCTCCTATCAGCAAGTCAATAGGCAAAAACAAATAATTAGCAGTAGATAAGCAATAAATCTTAACTCATTACTAGAGACAAATTTTTTTCATAATCCACATATATCAAGACTAACCATTTGCAAATTCAAATGATTTATATAAATATTTAGCCAATTAAAACTATCTCTTTTTTATAGCACACGGATCACTTTCTGTAGGAAAGAGAAACACAGTTGAATTTGATAAATAAATGCACATGGCATCTTCTTATCTCTCTCTGGGTTCTTTTTCAGTCATTACTTTTGAAGAAACACAGTTTAAGAGAAGCTTAGACATGTTCCAATGAACCGTTAGGAACCAGGTGTCCTCACACGCACCGCAACCCGACACCCCCCCCCCCCCAGGTGCCCTTGGCTGGTCTGAGTTCATCAGTCCCCTAAAGACCAGCTCATGGTGGCTAACCTCGGGATAGAAGGGTGGTCAGTACGAGAATTCTTAGAGAATGGTATATATTTGCATTTCTATCCATCTGTGTTTTCATCTGAGTTCTTAGTGGAACTGTTA
This sequence comes from Tadarida brasiliensis, assembly GCA_030848825.1. NCBI lineage: Eukaryota > Metazoa > Chordata > Mammalia > Chiroptera > Molossidae > Tadarida > Tadarida brasiliensis. The sequence continues at coordinate 35,802,967 of CM061258.1, forward strand.
GCAGCTGTCTGCAGATGATAAGGCACTGATAACACATTTGAATTTCAGACGATGTGCAATTACCTGAAAAATTTGGATTTATTATTATTTTATTATCTTATATTTTTAGGACTGAGAGGCACGTAGAGAATATATAGTCTTAAAAAACTCTTTTAGCCCTGGCCGGTTTGGCTCCGTGGTTAGAGCATCGGTCTGAGAACCAAAGAGTCGTGAGTTCGATTCCAGTCAAGGGTTCGTATCTTGGTTGCGGTTTGGTCCCTGGCCCTGGTCGAGGTCGTGCGGGAGGCAACCAATCGATGTGTCTCTCTCACGTGGATGTTTCTCTCTCTCCCTCCCACTCTCTCTGAAGATAAATGGAAAATATGCTCAGGTGAGGATTGAAAAAAAATACTCCTTTAAATCACATTTGGAAGTGGGAACTGGGAAACTAGCTGGTGGAAGCAGTGAGCCTCAGATCAAGACGTCGAGCACCCACGTTGTGGTTACCCGTGGTGCCTCCCTGCGAAAAAACTTTTAAAGTTAACAAACTACTAACCTTCACAATGGAAATTTAATTTTAATGTATATTCAATAAATTGTGCTTTTCTGGTGCAAACATTTGCCACTAGGGTCTTTGGTCTAAGCACACACGCACACACACACGCACACACTCCCATTTGTCCGGGATGTGGCCGGGCCTCTACACCGTCCCCGTCACAGAATTCCTAGACCCTGTCAGGGGCTGCAAACCAAAATTATGACCTTGCAGGTGTCCACCTTTGGTTAAGTCTCCAAATTAACTGCTGAAAATAAGAACTTAATTTAGATTTAATAGGACAGCTCGTGTATGCTAATTAAAGACAAAATGATTCTTTAAAAGGCATTTGCTGAGGTTTAGCAACCCTGTAACAGAAGCAGAGGCAGATCAGTTCCACACCATGCTTGCTAACCTTCTGTAACTGGGTTTCTATTGATCAGTTGGGGTTCAGTCATCAGGAAAGACCCATCTTGGAAAATCTGAATCACTTCATAGGGTGGAATTTCTGGCTACTGAATGTGAAAGTTTAGGGCTTAATTGTTTCCTGGCGTGTTGCTGGCGTTCCAGGGTTCCTCTGCCATAATCCACCATTTCCTTTTACTTCTTTTCTTTCTTGTTTTCCTGATGCAATCTCATTCTTTCGTCTTATTTTAATTAATATCATTCAGAATTTTTTGTACTTTATGTTGGGATACATATATATACACATAGTTTTTAGTATAAAATTGAAATTAAAATGGTATTTCAGTACTTTTTCTATTTTGGACGGTAGGGATATTTTTATCCACTGTGCAAAAGTACATGTTAAATGAAAATTGAGATATTATTTAAAATACATTCAAATGATTACATTTTTGATTCAGTAAAACATTATTAAGTGATAAATCAAAATATAGTTGTAGCGGTTTGCTCAGGCTGCCATAACAAAACCCTATAGATCCGGCAAGCAACAGACATTTGTGGCTCACAGACTGGAGGCCGGACGTCCAGCATTAGGGACCAGCATGGTGGGTTCAAGCGAAGGCTCCTTCCTGGTGTGTAGATGGCCACCTTCTTGCAGTGGCCTCGTGTGGCCTCTCCTCAGAGCTGTGCGTGCAGACAGAGATCTCTAGTGTCCCTTTCTCCTCTTAGAAGAACACTTATCCTTGGGTGGTTTTTCAAGTGACTGATTGAACACATGAGTGTCCACTTCACAAGTTCCTTGGCCCCCATCTCACAGTTCAGGTTGAGACCTCCCAGTTGACAATCTCTTCTGTCCTAATAACTATGACCTTACTGATGGGCTAACTGTCCCCAAACTTAATCCTGCCCATAACCAGTTCACAAGTGATTAGATCGAAAAAGGATTTTTATCACGTGAGAGATTGGCTGGGGACAGATTTCAACAGTGATATAGTCATCGTGCTGATATACTCAAAGAATTCAACAATGAAGTTAACATTTTAAACTTTTTGTTAGTAGAAAAAGCCAATTGGTTTCATGCAGCAGTTTTGCTATTTTTTCAACTTGAGTGAAGATTTTAAATATAATATATTTTAATTTCATATTTAAAATAATAATAATAAGGGGGTTTGTTAACTCTTGTCTGAATTTTGTGTAGTTTAATCCAATAACTTAAAAATCAAGTTGCATCCTATTTTAAGCCATGAAGACAGCGTCCCCTGTCTTCTCAATTCTAATGCACCAATGCAGGGATGCTTTGCTTTCTTTATGACCTCATTCCCTCAGGAGTCCTGCAAGGCCCCAGGCCCCCTGGTCCTGACAGCACAGAAGCTAAGACTCTCTTGCAAAGATGGTATAGCCCTTCCTCCAGGCCACAGTGAATACGCCTGTGAGTCTGTGACCTCATCTACTATCTGAAAGCTCAAGTAATACCTCATTCTCAATTTCTGTTTAATAATCTCACACTTTATCTTCATCTAATGATGAGTAAATTTTTAATAGAAGAAATTAAACTTCATTGAGGAACAACCTTCAGAGCTAAAACAAATATGTGATCTTTCTTCTTGTGTCTTATTCCTTATGATGCTGGGAAATGCTTTTCTGAGCATAATTCAGTGAGACGTGTAGAACTGTGGATGATTTAAGAAGATAAATTCACATTCAGGAAAGCAAAAACACATATTTCATTTGGGGGCAGGGCAGGGAATAGACAGTTTCCATGGACATTCAAACACTCTCATCAACCAACTCACCACCCCATGAATGGGCGAAAGGTTGGGTTCTCATTAGGAACACTTCTCACTGGAATGAGACTCACCAAAGAGCTTAAAATCCAGGTCTTCCCAACAATTGCTAAAGTTAAAGCTGAATGGTAGACATTTTCCTTTTAATAATACATCCTGAGAACTTACAGCTCACACCTGCCTTTGTTGTCAACACCAGTCATTTAGCTGTGTTTTCTTTCTCTCCTTCAGAAGCAGGGACTGTGAGAGGTGACGGAGCAGCTCAGCCTCTGCACTGTGGAAGGAACTGGGGCATGCAGCTGGGTCTCAGCATTAATCCCTCAATAATTAATAACACAGCCATGAAACTTTAATGGCGACTTGATCAGTAATGGTTTGGCTGCCATGTCATTTGATTGTTCACAGACTAAGTTGCCTGGAAATGTTTTGGTTGGTCCATCTCCACCCAGCGTAATGGAGGTAAAGGAATGAAAGGAAAAAGAGTTTAAGGAAATGCTATGCCCCTCACTGTCACTGAGAACTACACAAAACATCACTCGGAAAGGGAAAGAATTCATCAATCATACCATGAATGGGTCAGTAGCTCAACTGACTGCCCTCCGTCCCAGCCTCCCTTAAATATAAACATTATGATATCTTGGTGTATTCACATATTTGGGTAGTTTTGATAGAGAAGAAAAAAGCTGCATCTTATGTAGATCAGAGACAGAACTAGGGCCAGTGAGTGGATATTGTGGGAAAGCAAAGCTAGTCTCATTGTAGGAAGACTTCTCTACTAAAGTCACCCATAAAACGATAGACGTCTCATGGAACAATGAATACTCAGAAACTGGAAAAATATATGTCAAGGGTGTGAAATCTTACAATTTCTACAGAGTCAGTCCGGCTGGTTGGAGTTTTTCCAGCTGCTCCGTGGGTCCCCTGGCAGGTTCGAGGCGGGTCCCATGTCCCACAGCCCACACCTCCAGCTGCATGTGACGTCCACCCGCTGAGCCAGGACATGCTTTTCTGAAACTGCTCATTTCTGGATACACAGATGGTGACACAGCATTTCAGGAACAACTTTCATTAATTAGGTCCGACCTCTGGACGTCAACTGGACCCCTTTTCCCAGGTGAAAGTAATGGCAGGAAAGGCCAAGGAAGGAAAAAAGAAGCACCCGGGGCAGCACTGACCCATCCAGGCAGCAGGCTCCACCAGGCTGACCACACTGTTAGGGGGACGTGGACATGTTTTAATTTCTTTCAAAATCAAAGTAAAAAATGAACTTTCAGGTCAAAGTAAATGTTTTAATGTCACAGTGATATATTTGTCTTTACACTAATGCAACTGTAAAATACAACTCTTATTTACTTTTTATGGAGGAAAAAAACCAATGAAGGCAGAAGTGCCTGGAGCTCGTGGCAGTCCCTGTGCAACCTTGCTGGGGACTTAGAGACACTGCAGCAGGTCCCACTAGGGCCTATGTGACAAACTGCAGGACCCATCCCTGTGACCTGACTGTGAGCGGAGGTGAGTTTGGGACTGGGGTGTGGCCCTGAGAGGACTGAGGAGCCCAGGGCCACAGCTGGTCTAACCAGCAGGTGAGACCTTCTGCAACAGCGTTCTCAGAGGTGACCCAGATGTGTCTCAGGCCATGCATTTATAGGTGCTGCAGGACATGAGAGAGCCTGTGACATGCTCAAGGCACCGTTTCTGCACTCGCTGGAGCCTCGTCCTGTCTTGCAAGATGCAGATGTTGTTTAAACGTGGGGCAGAAACACTGTCAGGAAATACTTTGTGGATTGTGAGCAGAGCTGCGCACAGTGAACAGGTAAGCAACTGTCTGTGTTGCAGGTTCATCTTCATCTCCCCAGCCTCTTGCACACAGGTTTTTCTCCATAAGAACAGTGGACAGCAATGGGCTTCCTGACTGTGAGGTGATCTTGGACCAGACTGTGCTCCATGGTGTGTGTTTCAGAGAGTGGACTGTCTGCTACATGCTCTCAATATTGGGCTGGAACAGGAGGAAAATATCTCATTATACTTCATGTTTCTGATAATTACGTTAACTAGCCCATTGTAACTAGGCAGCCTGACTTGATGAGAAAAGCTTTTGTTAAGGCACCCACCGGTGTGCTGCTCCCACCCCACCAGCACTGCCTCTCTGCCTCCCTTCCTTCTTCACAAGTTGGAGGAACATGGGATAAAAGACCCTCAACCCTGGAAGTCACATGCTCTACTAGTAATGTCTGCCGTTGGACCCAACATGCTCCACAAGTAATGTCTTCCAACTTATTGTGAAGAGCTCAACTGGTAATGTCTACCATAGGATCTGACAAGCTCAACTAATAATGTCTGCTAATTTATCCTAACATGCTCAACTAGGAATATTTGCCAAATTATTACAACATGCTTGACTAGGAATGTCTGCCTCAGCATCTAAACATGCTCAGCTACACACATCTGTCTGTGGATCCCAGCATACTCAACTGGTAATGTCTACATGAGCTCTCCACAGCAAACATATCGGATGTCTTTGTTGGAAGGTTTTTAATTATGTATTTAATTGCATAGTAAATTCAGGACTATTACAATGCTTATGTTTGCTTCTTATGTAATTTTGGAAAGTTGTGTTTTTCTAGTAACTTAACCATTTCATTTAAATTTTCAACTCCTTTGCCATTAGTCATTCACAATTTCCTCTTTTCCCTTTACTATCTGTGGGGTTTGTGATAATATCATACCTGTCATCCCTGATATTGGTGTTGTGTCTTCTCTCCACCTATCCCAGGGATCTTTATTAATTTGCCAAGTTTTTATTCATTTTCTTAGTTTATTCAAACCAACTTTCAGTTTTACAATGATCTCTATTATATATTTATTTTCCATTTAATTACTTTTAGGTCACGTTTTTATGTCCTATTTTTCCCCTAATTTTTAAATGCATAAATTATGGAAAACAGACCCAAGGCTATTATTTTTCTTTAGATAAAACTTTAGATGCATCACTTGAGTTTTTATATAATAACTATTTTTATTTTTACTTAGTTCAAAATATTTTCTAATTGGTATTGTGATTTCTTTTTTTGACATTTTACTTATTTAGAAGTGTGTTGCTTAATTTCAAAATATATGAGAATTTTCTAGTCTCTCTCTCTCTTTTTTCTGGCTTGCTTTATTGTAGTCACTGTGAGTTATTTCACACCTCTGAAATTTGTTGAATATTGTTTTATGGCCCAGTATATGATCAAATTTTGTAAATGTCCTATGAAGTCTCAAAAGAATTCATAATTTGTACTAATTAGCTCCAATATTCTAAGTATGTTAATGGGAAATGCTTGTTATTCATGTTATTCAAATCTTCTATATTGCTACTGATTGACCTTTATATACTCTGTTTACAAATCCCTTATCAGACATCTGATTGCAAATATTTTCTCCTATTCTCTGGGTTGTCTTTTATTTTTATTTTTTGTATTGTCTTTTGAAACATTTTTCTTTTTTTATTAGATGAAGTCCAATGCACTCATTTGTTTCTTCTTTTTTTGCTTGTATTTTTGGTGTTATAGCTAAGAAATCATTGCCTAACCTAAGGTCAGAAATATTTACATGTATGTTTTTTTTAAAGAATTTTATGAACTTAGTGCTTACATTTAGGTCTTTGTCCATTTAGGGTGAATTTTGTTTATAGTGTGAGATAGAGGTCAAGCACCACTAGTTGAAAATACTGTTTTTTAACCACTAAATAGTCTCACCTTCTTTCTCAAAAATCATTTGACCATAGATGTGTGAGTTTGTTCTGGACTCTCAGTTCTATTCCATTGATCTATCTCTGTCCTTGTGCCATTTCCTTACAGTATTGATTACTGTAGATTTGTATAGGCTTGAAAAAGGAAAGTGTAAGTCCTTAAACTTTTTTTTAAAGGTTGTTTTGACTATTTTAGATCCCATGCATTTTCATATAAATTTTAGGATTGGCTTTTCAATCTCTGCACACGCGCGCGCGCGCACACACACACACACACACACACACACACACACACACATCAGAGCCCTGGAATTTGATTTGGGTTGTGTTAAACCTCAAGATCAGTTTGGGATGTTTTGCCATCCTGACAACATTACGTCTTCTGGTTCAGACACAGGCGTAGTTCCATTTACTTAGGTTTTGTTTAATTTCTTTCAATAATGTTTTGCAATTTTCAGGGTACAAATCTTATACTTCTGTCATTAAACTGATTCTTAAATATTTTTGATGGTTTGTAAATGAATTTTTTTTATGTTTAGATTTATTCCTAGAGTAAAGACATACAATTGATATTTGTCTTATTGATTTTGCATTCTGGAACTTTGCTGAACTCACTTATTAGCTCTAATATATTGTTTTGTACTTGTGTTTATGCATGTGTGTGTGTGTATGGCTGTGGGTGTGAATTTCTTAGAATATCCTGTTTATAAGAACATGTCATCTGCAAATAGAAATAATTTTATTTTTCTTTTCCAGTCTGGATGTTCTTGTTTGTTTTCCTGGTCTGATGGTCCTGGCGAGAGCCTCCAGTACAATATTTCATACAAAGGATAAGAGCACACGCCTTTGTCTTGCTCCTGATCTTGGAGGGAAAGCTTTCAGCATTTTATCAAGTATCAACTGAGCTGTGGGATTTGAAAAATCCCTTTACGAAGTTGAGAAGTCTTTTCTTCCTTCCAGTTTGTTGAATGTCTTTATTAAGAAAAAGTGTTGGATTTAGTCAAACGATTATTATGATTCTATCAAAATTATCATGTGCTTTTTCTCTATTCTATTAATATGGTGTATTGCGTTGATTGATTTTCATATAATGAACAACTTGGGCATTTGTAAAATAAATCCCACTTGGCCATGGTGTGCAATCCTTTTTATGCACTGCTATATTAAGCTTTAATATTTTGTTGAAAATGTTTGTGTCTATGTTTATTCGTTTGTATTTTTCTTTTCTTGTAATGTTTTTGTCTGATTTTGGTATTGGGGTAATACTGATAAGTTGAAAGTGTTAACTGATACTCTATTTTTTAGACGTGTTTGTGAAGGATTGGTATTAATTCTTCTTTAAATGTTTAGTTGATTTCACCAGTTATGGTCTTTATGCAAGTGTTTCTTTGTGGAAAACTTTTGATCACTTATTTAACATCTTTATTTGTTTTAGGTTTTTTTTAAGAATTTTAAAATTCTTTTAGAGTCAGTTTTAGTAGTTTTATCTTTCTGGAATTTTTCCATTTCATCAAAGTTATCCAATTTTTTGGCATACAGTTTTTCATAATACTCTATTATGGTTGTTATTTGCATAAGGCCAGTAGTTATATCTCATCTTTCATACAATTTCAGTAATTTGGGTCTTCTCTCTTTTTTCTTGGTTTGTCATTTTTGTTGATCTTGTCAAGGAACTAACTTGATTCATTACTTTTCTCTATTGCTTTCCTTTTATCTAGTTCATTTATTTATGCTCAAATCTTAATTATTTCCTTCCTTCTGATTCCTCTGGGTCCAGTATATTCTCCTGTTTTCTAGTTTATTCAGATGGCAGCTTGGATAACTAGTTTGAGATCTGTCTTCTTTACTCCAGGCGTCATAGCTATAAATTTCCCTCTAAGCACCGTTTTATCTGTTTTCCACAAAATTTTGTATATTGTGTTTTCGCTTTACGTTATCTCAAAATATTTTCAATTTCTCTTGTGATTACTTTTGACCCATTTATGATTCAGGAGTGTGTTGTTTAATCACACATATGTAGAAGTGCATTAATTCCCACATATTAGTGAATTTCCCAAATTACCTCACATATTTATTTCTAATCTTATTAATTTTAGTCAGAGAACATACTCTTCATATGTATCCTTTAATTTGACGAATTCATCAGAAGTAATGTTCTAAAGGGGAAGAGCTAGTTAAGACCAACTCACGTCTAAGAATTTATTAACTTTAGGTTGTTCATTTCTTCCGTATGAAATCCAGTCTCTCACTAATGAGGCATATGGATGATGAGGTACTTGGTGTCTGTCATGGGAGCAGGGCACTCACTTCACGTCAACGTTGTCCTTTAGTTATGTAAGCGGAGGACATCTAAGATGCCAAAATTTTCTCACTAATATAATCCTTCAAGGGAAAAAGCAAAAACCCTTTCCGCGTCTCCAATAGACAATCAGATTTCACATTAGTACATCTTTTCCCAGTGGATTTCTGTAGATAAACTCTCCGGGGCCTAAAAATGCTCAGTGAAATGTTTTAGACAAAAAAGGATGGTCTTATTGCAGCCCAGGGGCCCATCCACATATCTCATGTCATCTCAAGGGGATCCTGTCCTCTGAACTGTCCATCTTCTCAGCCCAGATACATTTCCCAGAGTTACACTAAGTCAGCCTATCACAGCGTCCAATGACCCTGCTCCCAAATAAATTTCTCTAATTCTGTGTCTGAACCAGCCACCTGAAATTCATCGCACGCAGGTGCCCTCTTCTCCCCCAGTGCTCCAGGGCTGCGTCCTTGGCAGGGGGAGATGCCAGCCTAGCAGGGGTGCCAGGGACAGGGCAGCTTGTGTAACTCGGGAGTGCTCCCAACATGTGCACAGGTGATTGGGTCCCATTGCTGCGAGAACAACAGCCCCATCTGATGCGCAGGACAAGGGTTTTGAATAATAGAAACTCCTATTAGGTGAATTTATGAAGAAACTGTGAAAAGTTATACCAATAACGTGTACCCTTCAACACGTTCCGCTCGGTGAAGGTGGTAGTGGCGCTGAATCATTTATGCCAACATGCGGGAAACTGATAAATTTTGAACAAACTTAATTGAAATCACCCCTGGAGTGTGTGAAAGGAGGATTAAATTTAATGATCCCACCGAGTGTCACAGCACTAGACTGCTCCCTTCTGAAGCCAATTTTTTTTTTCCAAAATAAAAGATTCCAAACCTCCATCAAGAATGCACGTGAGTTTAATCACACCTGAGAAATAAAAAGCATGTTGCCTCGCCATGTAATGAGACTTAAAGGAGGTGTTTAACCAGACAAACCACCACGTTTAGCTTTGTTTTAATAGTGGGAACGAGACATGTTCGTCCCGCGAGGAGCACGACGTCCTTCTCACAGGATGGCGGGTCCCCAGAGCCTTGCACACATTCCAGAAGGGTTTGGGGGGTCTGTGTTCTACCACTCGGATGCTCCCTTCTCCATGAAGGCATCATCTCCACCCAGCGCTGGCTTATTCCGAAAGTCCCACCTTCCAAACTTCATGTTTGCAAATTCCTGATTGACAGTTGAGAGACGCACATCTGGATGGTGTGGATCTTCCAAACCATGGAAAGGTCAGGCAGCAGCAATTCCCTGAAATCCCAAGCAGTCCATCACCAAGGGGGCTGAGCATGGTCTCCCAGAGGTAGACAGACTCACTCTCAGCTGTGGAGAGGGATCTTCCACGTCCACAGTGACGGTTGCTGCCGTGAGTGACTGGTGCCTTGAAAGCATGAAGGTGGAAACACGGTCCTTTCCAGCCCCTGCAGGAGCAGTTTGTCCTGAAAGAATGCAGCTCCTCCTGCTTACCTGGTACCTGGCTCACCTGTGCAGTGCTGGTCAGGGGAGAGAGTCATCCCGTCTCCCTCAGGCAGAGAGTGGTGGGGAGGGTCTACCCCTTCCTGGCTTAGAGCTGACAGCCCAGGTCCAGGTCCTGCTTGTTTTTTTCTTTCCTGAGAGCTACTCACCTGTACTGTGGTGAGAAATGGGAAGGACAGGTTCGTTCATTTAATCCATATTTTTGAGTGACTTTACTTTTTCTCAATTCCTAATTTTCTGTTCTATTTCTAAAGCAGAGCAATTGTGTTTAAATACCTCTCTGTATATTAAAATACAGTGACTTTAATACCAGATGTTGGCTTCCCAGCCTGGTTCCACTGGGTCAGCAGGGGCTGGTGCCCTAGTCCAACAGGTAACCCAGAAGGAGGTACTTCGTACATCCCCTTTTCACCCTCTGGCATCCTGGGACCCTCCATCAGGAGCCAGCCTGTGGGACATGGGATTACTATCTTGGAAATCTGTCTGTTTGCAGAACCAGGGGAAGGATGGCCAGGGTCTCAGTTTGCCTGGGCTCCTATAACAGAGCACCACAGACCGGGACTTAAACAGCCAATGCTTGTACCTCACAGACTGGACCCCCAAGGTCAAGGCACTGCACATTCCGTCGGGTGAGGCCCTGTCCTGGTTCTCAGACAGCGTCCTCTGGCTGTGTCCTCACGTGGTTGAAGAGGCAGGGAGCTCTTTGGTCCTTTTACAAGGATCCCCATCCCATTATGCTTCCCCTCATGATCTAATCACCTCCCAGAGGCCCCACCTCCTAACACCATCCATGGGGGGTAGGATCTCAACATATTAATTGGGGGAGTGGGGCATATTCAGTCTATAGCAACCAGAAAAAATAAAATTCTTTGCAGGTGAAATTGATACCATTGTAATTAGCTAGTTATTAATAATAAGAAAGGAGCAAAGGGAAGGCCAGCGGTTACAGGCATGTTCCCTGAACTACACTGAGGGAGGGATCCAACAAATGAAAGACAGACACATGCCCAGTAAAGCTGGGATGACATAGGAAAGGTACTTGCCTGTCAATCACACCTGGGGACAGAGATGGTTGGCCAGAATGGGCTTGGCCACAGCAAGCGTGTGAAAATTTGGGATATATAATCCCCTGATCAAAGACGCTCACTCTCTTTGTTCGTCTTGGCATGCTTGGCTCATGACTCGTGCTTGGCTTCCTGGAATGTTCCCGTGTGGCCCACGGCTATGCAGACCCCCACATGCACAGGACTAATGGACCGCAAGGAGCCTGCTGCTGTCCTGGACCCGGCTCCGACACAGAACGGAAACTCCGGACACTGGCTCTGATTTGAGCTCTACTGAAACCCTAGCCACACTTCTTCTATGACTGAGTTAAGTGAAATGGGACTTAGGAAATGCAGGGATTTAACTCCACCCAAATAAAAACCACTCATTCTCCTGTGCAAGTCTCAGGAATTTCTTTCTCTTGGATATTGCAAGGACTCCACCTCCAGCAACAACAGGAGAGATGAGGCAAGTTCTCCTGCAACAGAATGACCTCTCCTAGACAAGAAGTCTAACCTTCATTCAGCCAGAGGTTCCCACAGACAAAAAGGCCACTTCTACAGGATTAAACACAGAACCAGCACACAACGTGGCTGCTGTTTTTCTGGGAGGAAATTCACGTAAATGGCTGAGTGGTGAGGACACAGAGAACATGACTGTCCCTGAAGGAAAGGTGTCCCCACTCCCCACACATGAAGCTGTGTGTGCACAGGGCCCGCACACCTGTCTTTCTACGTTATCAGATAACATCAGTGATAAAAATACGTCTCATCATCGTGTGAAGGGCTAGAGACCTTTTCTGATTTTCAGTCTGGCTTACAAGAGAACTTCAGTTTCACAGAAAGCGGGACGATTTGTTTTACAATACTTTCCACATCCTCTTCAATTTTTATTTTCTACAATTTTCAATTCCACTTTGCGGATATGGCCCACTAAATAAAAATTCATCTCCCTCTCTCTTTCTCTCCTTCTCTGTGTCTCTGTCTCCCTCCCTCTCGCATACCCCCCATAATATGATGCTCCCTGTGTGTCGAGGGCCTCTGTGCACACGCGGAAGCAGAGGCTGTTGTGGACGCTGCCCCAGCAGTGATTTCCGTCACAGGCGGCCTCTCGGCCACGCGAGGGCTCGGGAGGTGCAAACGTTTGCAGAGTTCGCCCCAGCACCTCAGCGCACTTTGGGGGCGGCAGTTCTGGGGCCTCTTCTCCGTAACGGAGCTGGGTTCAGCCCAACTGAAGTCACTAAAGTTGGTCCTTGGAACCCAGCTCCTGCATTTTAACTCCATTTCCAAATATAAAGCCTTCAGCTGTGTCAGGCACTTTGATTTCTCTGGATGTCAGGCTTGGTTTTCAAATGCAAATGTGCCCCAGGTTAGTCTTAGTAAGTTACCTGGCCTGGGACCAGGAGCACACCTGTCAGGTGCAGCCCCCGTCCTTGCCCCTTCGTGTAATCCTTCATGTCTCCGTCTCCTATCAAAGTCACCCCCCCGCCCGGAGTTGAAAGCAAAATCACTCTGGAAGGAATTTATGACAAATAGAGTAATTCCTCCAATGCAGGCACTGTTTTATCTACACACGGTGACTACAGAGCACCACCAGGAAACCCCTGTCCTGTCCACGGTCACCATGTTCTCTTTGGAAAACACAATTAATCTTTTAATTGCAGTGAGAAACCTAAGGTTTCCTCTGCACAGCCTCTTGGATGCTAATCAGAGGCCACAGGGTCACCTTAGAGGAGCCTCCTTAGGTCACTTGGGCAAGATCACCTCCAGTGGGGACCCTTCCTGGGTTGTTCACACCTTTAAGGCACATTGTTCCCTGGTAATAGCTTCTCCAAGCCTTGGGCCAATTTTAATTTGTCCCTAACTTCTAGGCCACACCGATCTGATTTTCTCCACAGGAAGTTAGAACTTGTTCAGGTTCAGACTTTTGCTAATGCGAAGGACAAAGTCATCAGCGGTGTTTGGACTTCCTTTTCCCGGCTCTCTCCGTGACCACGCATCACCAGACCACTCTCAGGAATTTCCAGTTACACCTGACGCTGCGCTTGGAGTTTTTATGGTCCCCTAACCAGGTATCAAAACAAATTTGGAAACTCACAGACATTTATTTACAGAAGAGACAAGTCAGCCACTGCATGCTGACAGAATGGCATTTTGTAGCTTCTTTTTTCTCACACAAATGTGTTATGGGAGCTTGGCCGTGTCCTGGGACCTCTGCAGAACTTCTGGAAATGATCGTGCAGTGTCCGCTGTGCAGAGATGCCTGTGACCAGCCCACAGTTACCAGGCTTCTAGACGGGTGCCAGTTCTCCTTGTTACCATGGGAGAAGGTGCATGGGGCATGAAATCTCCTTCAGTTCATAATTTATCAGGAGCCCTGTTCTTGGCAAACAATTTTAGTTGACTATATGATTTTAAATGTTCTGATAATGAAAACAGCAGTTTAAAAAATAGTGAAAAAAAAAAGAAGCATGATCTTACTGTATAGACTTATTTTAAACATATTAGTGTAGTTTTTCCCAGACTATTTTTTATGTATACATAGATGTTTATTTTTCCCTCATAAAGTTGGGATCATTAAGAGATTTTTTTTTTATTCGAATCTTTAAATGTTCATAATTTAAGCAATTTTGTGATTGTGTAGGATTTTGTTCTATGGACACACTGTCAACTTGTAGTTATTTCACATTTTCACTGTGATGAATTACATTGTAACTCGTCTCTGTCCCTAAATCCATATGTGGCATTTCTCATTCGTTTCATAGGCTGCACGTCATAGGAGGTGATCCCTAAATTTAACCAAACAACTTGATGAAACAACATCTTAGACGTGTGCTCCGGACTGCACCCGAAGGAGGTCGCACCTCACAGCGGGCTTTCCCGGGTGACGGGCACGAGCCCTGGTCTCCTCTCACCAGCCACTGGGATGCTTTCAAATCAGCATCAACTAATACTGAATCTGAAGACCTTGATTCAGGTAAACATTCCATCCTTCTCGGGCAGGGCAGAGTGCCAAACCAATCAACAGAAAATAAGACGTCACTAAAAAAACCCTTGTTTTAGGACTCTGAGAACTTTGTAAATGAAGACTAGTGTCACTGGGAGAAGAGAGAACAGGGGTGCAGCCTGAGGGAGTGCGCTGAGGCTTGTCTGCACCCTTTCTGAGAAAAGAGCCCAGCCTGTGGGCGCAGTGCTGGAGATGCCCCTTGTGAATTACGCATCTGAATGGCCCCTCCGGGTATTTTATGTCGAAGGCTTTGTCCTTTGTGACAGTGATAATGAGGACCATTGTCCTACACAGGCACAGCCTCATCCTTGCTTTCACCTGGTTTGGTGAGGAGAAAACAGGGTTGTTGAGTTAAATTAGATTTCCATATGTTTGTTCAATGGTTTTTAAGATTTTTAAAAGATGATGTTGCTCGTAGCATAGTGAAATGGGACCAGCCATTGGCTGCGGGGCTTGGACAAAGAGGATTTGGACAGTGCAAGGCAGTGGGCAAGGCTCTTCCAGCGAAACCCTGGAGAGGTGGCTTGGCCGAGAAGCTCCTTCCAGGGGCGTGACGTGGGTGCAGGGGCCCACAGAGCTGTAACGCGCAGATAAAAATCTACACCGTGAAAGGTTTGATAAATGTCTGTTTCTCTTTATTGTGCAACTGCAAATTCTTCTCTTTGAAAATGTTCAAAGTCATTCCTTCCACATTCTGAAGCTGTTTATGAAAGATCTCCATTAACGTGCTCTTAGGGAGCGGCATTTTACCGGGGGCTTTGCGTTAAAGATGTTACATATCCATGAGAAAATTTTAAAAGACAGATTGTCTGAGAGTATGTTAGTTATTACGTGGGTTGAACTCTCCAGGACCTCTGCACTGCGGTGAGAATCTAAGGCTCGTGGTCCAGAGAAAGTACAGCATGGTGTGGGTGGCTAGGAAATATTTAGGGCTTTTACTATTGTTAATACCATATGTGTTAAGTATTCACTTAACCAAATTGTTTCCACTTAGAAATGCATCCAGTGCTTATTCTTACCTGTGATTTTACTTAAAGATTCTGTGGATATTATTTCACAGCAAACAACTCTGACAAGTCTATGCTAGCAAAGTATGCAATCCGGGTGATTCCAATCTTTCTAATTAATTGAGTTACCACCAAAGTAAAAGTAATGTTACAAAAATATGTTGCTGTGGGTGGTGTTCCCTTTGGCCAAGTAGCACGCACAGAAGATGAAACCACGATCAAAAAAGAAAGAAGCATTTAACTTAAAATTAAAACAGCATATTGCTTTGTTTCCTAGAAGGAAAATGAAAATCCTATCGGGCTGGCATTCGCTGAAAATGTGTGTGTGTTTATTGGGGATGACTTCGCCTAAAGTAATTGCAAATGTGAGCACAGTCCCATTTCGCGGTTTGTCCTCCAGGTTTCTTTGATCTCAGAGCCCCAAACAGACCACGCGTAGCTCTGAGGATGACGCGGCTCCCTTGACGAAGTGCCTGCTGTTTGTCCTCCGAGTACTGAGTGCACCGCTGGTAGGATTTATTTCAAAGCCACATTTTTCAGAGAAGAAAAAATTTCATGTGGAATCATCCTAACCACCTATCTACCGACAGTTTTCTTTGCTTGTTTTCCTTGACAGGAGCCCTTTGCTGGCAAGAGAAGGCCCTTGCGAAAGTGTACTTTTATTTGGTGTTTTATTTGCTTATTGAAGTTAGGTATAGACCGCATTCCAGACACGACTGAAAAGATCTTTTGAAAGTGCTTTTTTTGGTAATTGCTAGACAAGAGGTTCACCAGGTGTGGACTGCTTCTCGTGTGTATTTCTGAAAGCAATATGCAGTTGATGGTGATGACGTCTCATGTTATTGCACTCCGTGTGGGCTGGTATTCACGTGCGCTGTCACACCTAGTCACAGCAGAGGCGTTACCTGGCAGGTGTGGAGACCACCGTCTCCATTTCATAGGTGGGCGAGTGGAGGCTCTGCAGGGAGCGACTTTCCAGGGTCCCATGAACTTGTGAAAAGCCACCGAATCCTGGCATGGTCCACAGCTGCCACTATACCAGCTGGGCCACCGACTCCGCCCTAGCACTGCTGACTTGTTTGGCCAGGCTGTTCTTGGTGGGCGGCCTGGCTTGGGCCTTGCAGGACTTTTAGTGGCATCTGTGTCCTCTACCCACCAGAGGTAGGTACTCACCCGTCATGACAACCACAAGCACCTCCTGGTAGTGCCCAGCGTCCCCTGGGTGAGATCTGGCACCTTCACTGCACATTGATGCAGGGACTTTTGTCTGCCTTCTTGTCCTGGGCTCCAGGCCCCTGACCAGTGTTACAGAGCTGATGGCGACATGGCTGGGGCCCTGCTGGGGCCCTTTGCCTGACCTGTGCTTCAGCGCTGTGGCGTCCTTTACGCCGTGGCTGTCCAGGAACCCTGCCTGTAACAGCCAGAGGTCTGGAGCTGGCATGGGTGGGCTCAGGCCTCGGGTGATCCCGGGTCACGTGCTCTCTGAGGAAGCAAAGACTGGAAAAGGTGGACAGAAGACCTGGGACGAGGAGGCTGAGGAGGGTGGTGTGGGAAGCAGCAGGAGCGGGGTGGGCGCATGCCTCCTTCCAGACAGCAGTAATGTGTGTCCAAGCATCCCGTGGGCAGCCTTACGGGGACCTGCCTCATGGACCCCCTCATGAAGCTTCCACGGAAAAGACAAGGAGACCATGGCCTTTCCCTCAGATCCCCAAGCACCCCTTCACATCAGGGGGGTCTTTTCACACCATGATTGTCAGGAACTTCCATGGTGGGGCCAAGGTACTGGCGGAAGGCTTCACATGTTTGAAGATCAGAAACATTAGTGACACACCTGTCATCTGGGGCAGAAGTGCAAAGGGAAAAACAGCCAAGGACCCCAGGCCCAGGAGGGGTAGAGGGCAGAACGAGGTGGCCAGGGAGACAGGGAGGGCAGAGTCTGGGAGCAGGTCATGGAGACCAATGCAGGGGCAGGACGGTCCTTCTCGAACAGTTGTCAATGCTCTTGATAGTAATAACAAATAAAATAATAAAACTGTGTTATTATTCCTATTTTATTAAAAAATTTTTTTTTCATATTTCACTCCCACATACCATCTTTGTTTCAAGTTTTCATTTGCTGGTTCTGGTCCCTGACACCTCCTGTCCATCATTTACCAATTACAAAGTAAGTCCTAGGCCTAAGGGATGGCGTCTGGTTAATGCCTGTGCTTCTCTGTGGGGATGGCATTCCTCCTGCAGGAACCAGGACAGGTGGGGTTTAAGTGACCTATTTGGGGTCCCGTAGGGCCAGGTGGGCGAGCCTGGGGCACCCTCGGCCTGCTCTCCTGTCAGTGACTCAGCCCACTGCATCTACCTGAATCAATTATCTTTAAAACATACATTTCCATTTAGTGATCCATGCTGGGTCTAATTCACTTGCTGTTTAATGTCACTTAATTATCCAGAGACTGAAACAGGCCCACCGAGAACAGATTTTAAAAGTATATTTTAAAGATAAAAATGGGCTTTAATATTCGACAGGATTTCAAATCCCCAGACAAAGAATGTCAGCTTACATTTAAAAGAAGCCCTCTAAGATCTGTCTTTGAAAGAGAAAAAGGCAGCTTTGGCCTTCACGAAAGCAGAGGACTCACCTTTTTCAAATTACAGTTTTCAAGTCTGGTGTGCCAGGTAATCATCAGGGGCTCCAATGAAATCATTGTTTTGTCAGAGAGAGAAAGCATGTTCAAGGGGGAAATTAATGACAGCAGAAAAAGAACAAAGTCGCCCTGATAGGGAGAGTTTCTCTCAGATTAAAGGAGGACTTGCCCTTCGCTTTGCTCCAGGTGTTACCTAAAACCACCCTTAAGGCTCCGTGACACTCCTGCCCCGGGAGCAGGGACTGAGAGCCTTTCGGGGGCCACGAGCCCCGGACCGCCCACCCACATCACAGCCTCGCGTGTGAAGGGAAGCCTGTCTCTCTCCGCAGACACTTCTCTCTTTTCATCCTAGATATCTCAACATCATTTCAAGGGAGGGGCCCCCTCAGAAGCAGAAAATGCGGTGACCCCGGGACAGCATGCCCTCCTGTGGAAAAAGAGAAGAAAGTCCATTCTGAGTGATTCAGACGGAAATTTAAAGGGGCGTCTAAACCTTTTTAACCTGAACCCCCAGGGCTGGCTCTCTGAAGTGGTGTGGCCTTGTTCTGACAGCCGGCTGTCCACGGCCACGTCCTGACTGCACTTTGACGACTGAGCTCGGTGCAGGCGGGGAGTGACTCTCCCCTCCCCCGCCGGGCCTGGGCACGGGTGGAGTTTCCTAGGGAACCCAGACACCGGAGGGTGGGCTGGGCTGGCGGGCCAGGCTCCCCTCACCAGTGGCTGCCGAAGGCCCGGCCTCCTGCCCAGACATGCCTCCTGCTGGTGCTCACACTCCCACCAGCACCCTCTGCAGAGGGCCTGGCTTGTCTAGAAGGGCACATTGCCCTTGCTGCCACACTGCTATCGTCCTCTTGCCGATGATGCGGCTTCTGTGATGGGCTGGGCGCCGCCTGGAAGGCGGGGAGGGTCAGCGTGCTGGAGGTCGGTGAGGAAAGGAGGAAGGGTAACATGGTGCCCAGGGTATAAGCATGTGAGTGCCAGGGATTGATTTCGATGCCCTCAGAAGTCTTCCCATTGCACCTAGGCTAATTCAAATCTCGCTGCGGGCCTTCTCTCGGTCACTTGTGTGGCCGCTGCAGGTCGGCGGCTGTGTTTCTTTTCCTCAGGTGTTTCCTGTCCTCAGAGAGTGTACGGTGCCCCCAGAGGTGCAGGGCAGGCATGCTGTCACTCAGCACCTGCCAGGTCGCCACCGCCCTTCCTGATCCTCACTTCCTCCGAGTACCTGGAAGTTCCTGGCCCAATGGGCGCTCTTACAAGAAGATCATTTTATTACTTGATTAGACCATGATTTGGGGTTGGAGGAGTATCTAGTATTTGGATCAGTGAGTGCACTTCACTTACACAGAATAGGAAAGATAATTTGTTTCTCAGTGTTGGCCTTGTCTGGGGATGTGTGGATGGTCCCATTTTCTTTTTTCACGATGTCAAGTGATTCACCCATGTGTCTCCAGGAGATAAAGCTATTTTGCCTGGCTTAAATCTCCAAACTTCTGACTTTTGATAGTGTGGAAATATGTATACTCAATCATTTCTAGAGCACTCTGGGTCTGGAGGACTGAATTAGAATGAGAGGAGTTGTGTTCTTCAGCCCTCGAAGGTCTGGTCATGCCTCACACATGTCCACGGCCCAGCCTGTGAACAGGAACCGTTCAAGGCAGTGACACACGGGCAAAATGCATTCAAAGATCTCACCCATCTTGTTCAGCGCACGGTTTGTGGTGTTTTGGGCCAACCGTAAGTGAACGTATCTACTGGGAAAGGCAGATTTTCAAAATCACAATAGGGAAGCTTATTTCTATTTCTATGACAAAGGTTAATTAATGTTTGTGTTCAGATCTTCATAATATCAATTAGAGTCTGAACAATATTTCTACACCAAGGGACAGTGGGACAGTGCCGGGCAGAAGACCCGCTGTCTGGGCCTCACGAGAGGAGGGGCAGGGGCTCCCGGCCAGGTGCACAGCTCAGTGGTCAAGAAGCTGGACAGGCCTCCATCTTTACGTGGAGATCCTCGGGGTCTGGGGGGCACCGAGGAAGCAAGGGTCTTCCCTGATGCATGAAAGACTGATGTCTTTTCAATGAGAATTATTACAGTTACAGGTAATTCACATTTACTAAGTTTCTTGTAAAAGGGAAAAACAAAACAACAACAACAAAAAAACCCAGGAGCTTCAAGTTCACAGCCTATCTGAAACCTAGTCCCATTGCACATGCTTTGTTATTTTCAAGTGTAACGTCCGGACTTGGACGCCAGCCCACGGACAGGACACAGGCTTGCCCTTGAGAAGTGTCACTTCTCCCAGGAGATGCTGGCATCTGCGAAGAGCAGGACAGCGAGAGCACACGCCCCGCAAACACCTAACGAGCCTGAAAGGGATGGAGAGAGCAGTGTTGTACAAACCACAGCCAGAAATCCAGCGTGTTTCTGAGGCTTCCGTGAGGGCCCCGGGGTGCTTCACCTGGGACCCGCACTTCCCAGATCTCAGCCTGGAAACAGCTGTCTGGCCTGCGGAGTTTGAAACGGAGAGTTCAGAGGAGGCACTGTGGTTAATCAGTCCCCCTGCTCCAGGGAGCGTGGGAGGGACCCAGCAACACAGCAGTTATCCCCAAGGGAAGAAATGTCTGGGGAGGGAAGACTCCTGCTGGAAAGTTTTCACAGACGGAGGAGGAAGAACTGACACTGAAGTGGGAGAAAACCACCCAAAACATGGCCCATCACCAGGAGTGTGTGTGCAGGTCTGCCCACGCAGGGACACTCCGGGCTCTGCCAGGCCGATGGGCAGCTTCACGAGGGTCGTGTGGGTTGTACCCGTCTGAGATCAGGACATCCACACTCCCTCCTCATCGTTTTCCTGGGATCTCTCAAATGCAGGACGCTTACTTCTGTGCAGTCATCTTGGTACCCGTGCGCTCATGAACCAGTTCAGGATGGTGCTGATGTTGTGGCTGTGTGAGCCCATTCTTTCTAGGGGTTATTGCAGGGTGTCATGGCACGCACCATAACTGATTCGGGGTGGCTCTCGCAGACAGCGAGATGCTTTGCTTGGAGAGGCGGGTGTGGAGCATGCTACTCAGAGAAGCATGATTGTCCCCGGTTCTGACTGAATGACGGATGTGCTTCGGGCTCTTAAGCAGGCTTTGGCAGCGATGCTGACTTTCTGGGTCGGCGCAAACATTACGATATTGTTAGGGCTATGAATGGAGCTTTTGTTCGGGTGTTATGGGATTACAGTATTTAGACGAGCACATCTTACTCAAAGATAACTTTGAATGTATTTAAAGTGCATTTCTTGACAGGCTGTTATTGTAAGTGGATCTGGTTAAGTCACCCACACTTTTAGGAATTCTGCATCACAAGAGGTTGTCTTGCGCTGCGAGCCTACTGTAGGAGTACACGAGGCCACAGGAGACTCGATGGGGACGGTTCTCCCTCAGCTGTCCAGGGCAGAGCGAGGGCCGAGGTTTCGAATCCGAGCCACTGTTTTAGAGCGACTGACGCTACCACTCGTCAGGAAGCACATAACCGGGCACACGAGGAGCGAGCAGGTGAGGCTCTCGGTCCACACAGTCCAGGTTCGGGGAGGAATCCACCCCAGAAGCAAGTATCGTGTCCCGTCCCGAGAAAACGTGGACTGGTCTGAGGAAATGCACACGGAAGACATAGAAACACGAAACCTCACTTGCGTGGAGGACTGTTATACCCCAGGAGGACGCCGAAAACACTGGACACATGTTCCAAAGTAATACTGGATGAGTAAGGCACTGCAGACAAAACAAGAATGTTGAGGAAAGCTGTAGAACACCTGACGTGTTTAACTGAAGAGAGCAATCACCTGGCCTCCCTCACTTTCGGTCAAGACCAAGAAGGATCAGCAGTCATGGATCTCCAAGGTCGGGAACCTTCAAAGGTTCAGGGCACCTCTGGAATTCTGGGGTGGTCCAGCTGTGTCAAAGCAGTTAAGTACCCCAGGGCTCCTTCCTGCCCCGACTCCTCATTTCCCAGTGGTAATGGGCCCCGACTTAGTCAACAATGTAGTTACTGAGCACGGGCCATGTGTCCCTGTCACAGTCCACACAGCGGAAGGAGCGAAGGATAACGTGCAGTATGCGTCAGAGCGTCAGGGCCAGTGCGGGCGGGACGGTGGCGTGGAGGAGTGTAAGACAAGTTGGCACCTATCCCACAGATACCACAGACAGCTAACCTGGGAGGGACAGGCAGACTGGCCCGTGTTTGAGGTTCATCTGCACACAGAGACACAGCCCAGCGACTGCCAGTGTGAGTGGATCAGGTCAAATCACCCATGCTTTCAGGATGGCAGCCTGCGCGCCCGCTAGCCCACGCGGACTGCTGCTCGCACCCTCGCCTCCCGACCCGGGCCTGCCAATACGCCTGGCCTCCTGTTTGAATTACGGACTTTGAAATATTTATTCTATATGGTTATGAAAACTTGATGCTGGTATAAAACATTTGATCTTGTTCTTAAAAAAAAAAAAATCAAAGGATGCGCGTGGCATGGAATTGCATCCCGACGGTCACAGGCTCCTTCGGGGAAGCGTCACCGATTACTGCACTCCACCCTGTCCTGATGACAGCCCCAGCTCCTATGACACAGATCAGGTTCATAGGGAAAGCGGCAAGGTGTCGATCTCAAATAATGTTCTGACCACCAAATATTAAAGCAAGAGGCCTTTATTCAGAGAACAGAGCCCCAGACGGGAGGAGCTAAGACCAGAGAAGGTGGGGCCTGTGAAAAGGAGAAAAGGACCACATTAACAATTTGGCATAAAGTATATGAAACTCAGTCTGATTTATAAATGGAAAGGACAGTGTAATCCCATCAGTGCCACAAAACAGTATTTAAGTATTTGCAAGGGACAACACAAGTTATTCCAAACAAACATGAAATCAAAGCACACATCCGTCATAAGCTAGGTGCGTCCAGACTGAAGACTAGGTGGGTGGCCCTGCCTGGACCCCACTAGTGTGCATGGTAGTTCGCATCCTACCATAATCATGACACTCTGAACAAAGCTTTGCACACCCATTCTACCAGCATGCTGACAAAGAAACTGTAACACGATAGAAAAAGACATTTAGCATGATTAACATCCAGCCCATCAGACAGTTGAAATCTGGAGAGCCCAAAACAGAAATCCAAACTTTATATATAGTTTGAAGGCCACTGGGGCCCAATTTTTGGGACAGATGAGTCACGGGGAAGCGTCAGGAAGTGGGGTTTATAGGCCTAGGTTCTTCCCAGAGGCCAGAAGTACATAGGCTAGGTCAGGGCAGGGATCTGAGGGCACCAGCAATGATTGAAGGCATGCCCTCTCTTGAGCAAAGGAGGAACACGGAGGCCCTGGTCTCAGCATGGCTCAGCGAGTGTGTGGATTCGCAGGCACTGATTTCAATTTGTTCTCAACATGGGAACCCTGGGCCGGAGCCTCTGGGCTCCTCTGGGAAGCCCTGCAAGGCTCCAGAGTGGTCACTGCGGTGTGTGGGCTGCAGGCCTAGGGCAGAGGAGTGGACCACAGCGCTGACATCACCTCCATATTTCAGACACAGCTGACTGCCTTCTCGCACCCCTGTGCTGCGGAGCGCTCTGCGAACTGCACTGCTCTCCATCCCGGAGGCCTGAGAGTTGTAAACAGCCTTCGCACACACAGTGCTCAATCTCACTCAGACCCTGTGTGTGCACTCCCAGGACCTGCATCCCATATGTAAAGGACCTGAATAGACCTTAACTCCTCTATCCTCTGTCACGCAGCACAGCGTTGACCTGGGAACACGCGTCCACTCCTCGTCCACCGGGGTGTAAGAAGGGAGCTGGTGCTGATCCCAAGCAGGCTTTGCTGACTCATGCCCTGAGCGTAACCTGAGCAACCTGAGCCCCAGACGGAGCCCTCACAAGGAGCTGGGGGAAGGTATCACCACCATTACAGGGAGGAGGGCTGGGCACAGAGAGTGTAAGGAGCATGCAGGGTCCAGCCAGAGCGCTATAGATCTGCGATGCCTGCTGAGGCCGTTACCCCAGCATCCTGTCCTTCACCTGAAGGCCACTCTCAGAGTTCTCAGGAACCCCTAAATAAATTCCTCTCCCCCCTCTGGATCTAGGCACCAACAAGAAATCAGACAGAGGGTCAGGGCCAGGACTAGAGTGAGGAGAGAGGGACACAGTTTGTAAGTGTCCTGGGGCCACCGTGACAAAGGACCTCAGACTGCACAGCTTGAAGCAGCAGGAAATTCCTCCCTCCCGGTTCTGGACAAGAAATGACAAATCAAGGGGTTGGCAGGTGTGAGGGTGGACGCAGTCCAGGCCTCCAGGGTCTGAGTGTTTGCTGACACTGTTGACGTGCATTGGTTGTAGAAGCGTCACCCCATGTCTGCTTTCACGTTCTTGGGGTGTCTCCGCATGTGTCAGTGCCCAAACTTCCCTTTTCATGGGGACCCAGTCACAATAGATCAGGGACTACCCTTCTCCAGTATGACACAATTTTAACTAATTACACCTACTCTCACCCTATGGCCAAACACAGTCACATTTTACGGTCTTGGGGGTTAGCACTTCCACACATGCACTTGAGTAGGGGGCCGGTTCAACCCCCTGTCACGGGAAGGCCTCACTCCCAAATCCCCCCGAGGCCCTGTTTTCTTCAACCTGCCCAGGACCTGAACAGAAGAGGGGCCTGGAGCTGGGTGGTGACTGGCGGCCATGCGATGGAGCTCTCTGCCACCATGGCCTACCCCTGACCCCAGCCCTGCCAGGGCCCGAGTCTTCACCTGCTCTGCCCTCCGGGTAGTAACACTAGCCATCTCATCACACTGAGATGACCCTTCGGCCAGGATCACTAGCATCCCACTGACCCCGGATCACCGATTTCCCAGAACCATGTGAGCTCCTGCTTTGAAGAAAGTCTACCCTGCTCCTTTTGTTTAATGGGGCTCCTGGTAATAAAACATGTACAATGACTAAAAGAATGATTGTATCTTCACCTCTGCATGCATTAGTAATGCAGGGACTCAATACAGCCTCACTGCGTTCCGCCGACAATGGTGTCACTTCTCTTTCCGCCACGCGCTCACGCCCTTTCTGCCTTGTGGCGAAGCTTCATGCAATGGCTGGTAGACACTCCCCTGAAACGCAGCTTTAATTATGGATGTCTTGTGTGGGGCATTCTTCTTTTCCATGTGCTTCTCTTCGAGAACGCCAGTTTACGTCAGTAAGCACAGAGAGGTGGAAAGAGTGTTGTGCGCTCATGCATCGGCCCGAGCTGCCTCATCAAGGCTGCCGGGTTCAGTGTGCTCCTCACACACTCACTGAAGGCCCCGTTGCAGGCATCCCCCGGCCCTCGCTGTCCGTCTGAACGTATTATTCTCCACTGTTTCGGTCACGTTGTAAACATTAGCTGCTGCGCTCCAGAGGCTAAAATGTATGCCAATATTGGAGTTGGTTAAACCAGGTAAGGATCGCAGACTCATCGGTAACGAGCTATAGAGGATTTTTCCTGACTTGGCTGTTCTTCATGTGTTCTCAGTCACTGGAGGAGACAGAGAGGCTCAGAGAAGGCCTCCCGAGCTTCCAACAAGGAGGGACGTGCTCCTTCTGAGACCGTCTCTCCTGTTTCAGCCATGTGTTTGGTGCAGACTGACCCACTTGCCCGGCACAGAGGATGCCAACCCTATGCCGGGTCGTAACGACCCTGAATTCTGCTGTCCGTGGGAAGGTGATCTGCAGAGTTACTGCACAGTCCCCAGCAGAGGCCTGGCCAGACCACAGGCTTCCTGTGCCTCAGGACTGGCCAATTTGTGAACATGATTCAATCAGGAGTCCAGTCTGCTCCTGAGTGTGGCTGGGCTTTGGTTAGATTATACCCTGGAGACTCGATTGCCATGTTCTGGGTGAAGCTGGCAAGTAGATTTGGACCCCTCTTGTTGCCACTTCTCTCTTTTCCCTTGCCCCTAGCGGGAGAATCACCCAACCCTCTCTGTTGGCACCAAAACTCCATCTACAGGGTCAGGGCTGGACACTGGAAGTTTTCTCATCACAGTCTTGAAAAGCAGGTCAGAAAAAGGACAGAAGTGCACCTTTGTCCACTGGGATGAAGGTGTCACCTTCTAACCGTACCAGACTCACTTCCTGTAAGAGAACCCTTATAATGTGCCAGTGGACACTCTGAGGGTAGTGCTGTGCCAGCCCTCCTGCCCCAGCACAGGAACACCCACTCACAGGCACACACACAGGGTATATGTACACCCATGGACACACACAAGCACACACTCACATGAGCCCACACATACACATCATATATGCACACACACTGTATGTGTACACCCATGCATACACACAAGCACACACCCATACACACATGCCACACAGTTACCCCCATGCACACAGAAGCACACACTCACATGAGCATACACGTCACACATGCACACACAAAAGCACACAGACCACACATGCATGCACACACACGCCACCAAGCCTGGGCTCCATGGTTCCTGCCAGTGCCCATTTCCAAGGCCATCACGGGCCCCGCAGGCAGTGTGTCTCGTCCCTTGCTGCTCGGGTACGTGTTTATCCACAGAGGCGCTGCTGCACGTTCACAAGACAAACACAGGACTCTGCACTTATAACAGTGTCTGAAGTCTCTAAATGAACAGATTTCTGCCCACTCAGGTGATGCAGGAAGACCCCCACACGTCCTCTTTGATGTGCATTGCCTGAGCGCACAGAGGATTTCTGGGAGGCTGCGAGAGTCCCTTTTGTTTCCAGAATGTTTGGTTGATGTGCTTCAAAGGAGCAGTAGGGGCAACTCCTGGCAGACGTGTGCGTTTTAATTGTGGTCTCCGGGATGCTCGAGCCACGAGTCTGGCCCGGGAGCGGAATCCCATCCCCGTTCCGTGCTCTCAGCGCTGACAACACAGCCTGCGCGAAGCTGTCCTGCCGCTGCACTGTAAACATCTTGGAAAACTCGGCCAGCATTACTCAAAATAGGCAGCTGGGTTGGTTTTTTGTTTTTTATCATCTCCAGGTGCATTTGAGGGAGTGAAGAGTTCTAATGGATCTAAATGGGCTGTGAGATCCAAACCCTGAAAGTTACACCCACATATTTCAAAGAGATTCTGCTTGGGAGACTTAAAGGAAGGTGGCATGCTTCCAAACCAAGGGTACCATTGAACACATTTTCAGTAAGTGCTTAAACCCAGCTTTCTCCCAGACAGTTTTCTCTCAGGTATTATTCTCTGATTCCAAATTCTGGGAAGAGACAGCCCTGCCACCGGCCAGGGAAACTGGCGGCAATTGGCTGTGCATGGACTGACGTGGCTTGAGGATTTGAAATCGAATTTTAGAACCTGAGATGGAGTGTTTCCTATCACCCACAGACCCTGAGGCCCCCCAGTGTGTGGGTGTCCCCAGAATGCAGACTCGCTCAGGGGGGCAATTATGCGTTCTTCCATGGGCAAGCATGTGAGCCGAGAGTCCCTGTTTTGGAGAGAACACTGCATGCTGACGGGAAACTTTAAAAGTTGAAATTTCATAGGAAATTCGCTTCTTATGAAAATGTTCATTAATTCAGGTCCATCAAAGCAAAAATGTGATTTATGTTTATTTTTAATTTTTTTTAAGTAGGATCAAGTGCCCGGCCAGTGTGGCTCAGTGGTTGAGTGTCGACCCATGCGCCAAGAGGTTGCCGGTCCTATTCCCGGTCAGGACACATGCCCAGGTTGTGGGCCCAGTCCCCAGTGGGGGGCATGCAGGAGGCGGCCAGTCGATGTTCTCTCTCATCGATGTTTCTGTCTCTCTCTCTCTTCCTCTCCCTTCCTCTCTCTCTAAAATCAATAAAGATTTAAAAAAATAAATAAAAGTAGGATCAGGTTATGATCTTTATTATTGGACCTGGGGACAGGTAGATTTCATTCACCACTCAAAGGTTGTACATTTCACTTCAGAGTCTTAGGAGTATGGCCTTGGGGCAGACGTCACACTAATATAAGGCTGCGTGAGAAGGTCCAGGAACAATAGCCTGTCCAGTACCCAGTGAAACATCCTCACTGAGCGGGTTCCCTGAGCTGCTAACCCCCACAGTGCTCTCTGTGGGCCACCCCAGGGTCATTCTGATTTGCCTCTTCCCAAAGGAACTACCCAGCAGAGCCCTGACCAAGTCGTTACCACCTCCTCCAGGCACTGTCAGAGCCCCTGATGTTTGCAGGAACATTGATTCGGGTGTTTCGAGCCCCCTCTCCCTGCCCACTATTCACCTAAGTACAGTTCCCACTGCTCACGGGCTCCACTCTCGTTTCTTCAGGGTCTTCTGATGTTTGATGTCCTGCACGTCATGGCACCTCCAGCTCCTAACTGGGGCAAGTCAGGCTTTCATTCCAAGTGTCTAGACTCGGGGCACATGACTTTGCACAAGATCATGTCAGCTCTTCATTGTCTCCAGATAAGTGACTTCGTGATGCTCCCACTGTACCCCCGATACCACCGGCTTTCTGCCTCCTGCGTAAACTAGTAAAGGTCAGGGACTCTGTTTTCTGTCTGCTGCCCCCCTGCACCAAGTGAAGGTCTGGGTGCACATCATCCACTCCAGAATTGCTATGGGCTTCAAACCAGCTAGGAGAGCAGGGGTGCCCCTCTGGCCCAGCCCTCTGGGTCCAGCTCCTGGCCCCTCACCGACACAGGGCATCTGTCTCCTTCCATGCAGCTAGGTCTCGGCAGTAAGGCCAGCGACAGCGCTGTCAGAGCAGAGCTGCCTGATGTGACGGCAGCTCCTGCTCCAGGGTGACACCCAGTGTTTCAGTGATGGGGCTGAAATGTAACAACTCTGATTCTGCTGGAACACAGCAAGGTTCCCTGCCAGGCTTCCCTCCTAACTGGGCGGAGCAAGCTCAGGGCACCTGCTTGTCGCCTCCTGACCATGTGGGACACCAGGTGGGGCAAGGTCTGTGCTTCTGATCAGCCTGGCAGTGTGGGGCTAAGCAGGAGGAGGGGCAGAAAGGGCCCAGTTCCTCTGCGGAATGAGCACGATCTCTGCCAACGCATTCTCAAAGCAGGTCCCCGGGGGCTATTGTGATATTTGTCTATTCCTGACGTTCGCTACCTCTCTGTTTACCACCAAGGCATGCAAACCAGAATGATGGCTTCATCACAATCTGAGTCTCCCTTGCACACCTTTCAGATCTTTGAGAATTCTTCCAAACATGTCAAGGGATGCTTGGCGGATGTGTGCTTTCTGTATCTGGGTCCAGTTGAAAATTATAGTTGACACTCATGAGCAGCCAGGCTTAACCTCTTCAGGTCACAGGTCAGTTGCACTCTCTACCCGACCTTTATTGTAGCCCTCAAGGTATTTACTCCTTTTGACAGAATTAAAAAATACATATTACAAAGGATTTAGTTGGAATCGTTAATAAGAGTGAGCAGCCTGCTGGGGGCCTTCACCGAAGAACCTTGTAAGTGAGCTTCTTCTGGTCAGATCCTTTCGTGGAGCTCACGCTACATCACTAAAGGCACAAATCCTGTTTTCGTCTGTATTTCATCTTGTTCAGAGAAGTTACCACTGCCTCTAAAGTACTTTAAAAGGCCTGTGAATGAAGATGGATGAAAATGACGGTGTCCATTTTAATGCACCCCACCACAACTGGGGCAAGATTACTGATTTAATTTGTGATATTGAATGAATTTAATGCAAGAGAAATATTTATGCATAGACCGTGAGAAAGACGAGCTGTCTGCAAAGGACAAAGGCAAAGGCCATTATTTGCAGAGAGCAGGTCACTCATGGGCGGGCCCACGATGGATTCTCCACGTGGAAACCCCAGCAGTGGCGTACGCGCTCGGTGCCCACCAGAGCCAGCATGTCGGGGCCACCAGACCCGCTCAGGAGGCAGTGCACACGCGGCCCGCTCTCTGCTCTCTGCAAGGTCGCGTATCGCTCTCACTTACATACTGGCACACTTACTCTCTGGCACACTCGTGTCCACACTGGCACCCTCCCATACTTTCACATACACACACCATCCAACGTGCTCTTACACACTCTCACATTCACGCACACAAATGCACGTGTACACACACAGAGATACCTCCTCAGTCTGCAGGAACATAGACAACATCCAACAGTCTCTAATACAGCATCTGGACGGGAATGGCCGAGGGCGACCAGTTGGAGGAGGAAGGCCTCCCCCAGTGGCCGCGGCAGGTGAGCTGAGAAGACATCAGGTACAGGGCAAGACCAAGGGTTCTAACTGTCTCTCCTGGCCCAAGTCCGGGCCACCCGGACACAGGCAGCTCTCATTAGCAGAGCTGACCTTGTTTCTACAAGCAGACAGAAGCTTTCCCAGAACAATGAGAAAAGGCTCTCCCAGGTCAGCCCTTGGAAGCGCTGGGTGGCGGGTGGTAGCTGATAATCTTGTGAATTCCAAATATGTGTCTGCCCTTCTCTCGGACCTGTGAGGTGTCGCTTGTGTATTAGGAGCGTTTCCACCATTGAAAAGAAATGGCTGCCTCTGAGATCTTCCGGCTTTCATGACGTCAGGGCTCCCTGGTGAGCCTGCGCGTTCTCATCTGGGTCCAGGTGAAAACGAAAGGGCGCTCGAGCAGCCAGGCTCAGTCCCTTCAGGTCACAGGTCAGTCGCACTCTGAGCCTCGCCTTTATTGTGGCACTCAGGTTATTTACTCCTTTGACACAGTTTTGTTTTGTTTTCTAAATCCCAAAATGCAAATGCAACATTATGATCAAGTTTTACTTATTCTATAGAACAGTGTTTTAATCAATATTGCAAATAAACACCTTTTTTTCTGTGCTGAGCTGGGAGAATGGTATCTAAGGAAAGAAGGCAATATCTCTGACCTCCTGGAGAGAGGAGCTGTGACCACCTGCCCAGCAAGCTGGCTCTTCCGGCTCCCATCTGCACAGCCAGGGCTTGCAGGGGGTAAACGAGTACACAGATCGCTCTGGGACTGCTGGGGATGCTGCTCAGACCCTCTGCTCTGGGAACCATCCAGATACCGCAACAGGGCAACTGGACCCTTGGAATGTGAAGGAGGCACTGTTCTGGGAACTTTCCAAATTACAAGACAAAGGCAGGGGGAGGATAATGAGCCTCTTGAGTGCTATGTGCAGCATAGACCTTATCAGGCCAAGTGCAGAAGTAGGATTAGAGACAGAGTTACCATATCTGTAACTCTTCTTGCTGTCCCATAACTTTGGGAATGGAGACTCAGCACATTTTTCTGAGTGGGCTCAGTATCTGATGAAGGAATTAGACAGCCAATGGAACGAACCAACACTATGGTTGCTAGAATTACAATAATAATGAACAATGGCCAGAATGCAGCAGAGTTCATAAAAACTTTTCATACAGTGATCATATGTCTTTTTATGGATAGAGAAAATTACCCCTAAAACGTAATTTTAAAAGGAAACTTCAAACCTGACTATTTCAGGGGTTTGCCAAAAGAAAGGATATTTGGAGAATGGTGCTGAAAAACTAATGCCATTTGAGCATCCCAGAGACCACAGTATCGACAAGTTCTGTTCATAGTGAAGTAACTGGAATAACAAGTAATGACAGTATTTGTGTGTGTGGCATGTACGTGTGTGTGTATTGTGTGTATGTCACTGTGTGCTGTCCATGTGTGTGCACGTGTATGTATATTGTATGTGTATTTTTTTCAGCCAACCACCAACTTTCTGGTTTCACTCTTCTGAAAATAAGCTCTGGTTAAGAATTGTGAATGAAATAAGCAGGTGCATCATCTCTGGAGCCCCCAGAGATTTGTCCTACCTCCACCCAGCAATGTGACCTGTCTCCGGTGAAGGTATCCACACCCTCATGACCAAACCTCAGGACATGAGTTTCACTATCTCATCACTAGTGAAAAGGAGGTGACCAGACAAATCCCCCAGCGGTCCCCTCAGTGCAGCCCAGAAGCAGACAATGAACCTGACCAGCCGTGGTACACTTCAGTTATTTCATTTGGATATTGAATGTCTGTTTATACTTTCTGCCTGAATTTCTTATTAAATTTTAAAAAAAGAGAGCTTTGGTATTTTTAAACCTGGATTTCTTGACAATCCAGTATCAATATGGGAAATTAACCTCTTGTTTTCCTCTTGTGAGTGAGAAAACGCCTGTCCTGGAGAAGGACTCACTCAAGGCATCTCACTGGCAGATGCCCCAGCCAGCAGGGAGAGCCCACAGAAAACACACCCACCTCCACCGTTGTTCCTCCACCTCGCAAACGCCGTGCAGACATCCAGAGGACAATGGAAACTCGCGATAGCACACTTAGTTAGAAAGGAAATCCTACGGTAGTCAGTTTACGTTGGGCTGGACCCCATGGAAATTAAATAGTCAGCTGACAAAATGCTCTCATGAGTGGGTAGAGTAATGGAGGTGGTGGTCTCCGATGTGGATCCCTAAGGGGAGTGTCCAAAAGTTGTTTGAGTGTATTTGTTTCTTAGAAAATCGCGTTAGGCAAGTGATAACACCTTTATTAGGAAGGAGCACCAGTTATTAAAAATATCCAACAAGGAGTTACTGAGCACCAATCGTGTGCCAAGCATGCCTGGGTCCTGGGGTGCAGCTGTGAGGACGACAGTCCAAGCCCCAGACCTCATAATCCTTGTCTTCCAGTGCAATCTATTTCCCATTTAGAATAACGTGTCTCTTTAATGTCTTTATTACTAGTTCTTTATTGTGTTCCTATGGTTATTATATTTTAAATTATTAAAAAAAAAAAGATTCAACCACACTAATTTGGTGTTACTGCCTGGTTGATGTTTATATAGCCAACCTATGTATCTTGCAATGATTACAGAAATGTACCCTGCTTCTTCGTGTATCCAACATTCTGAGAAGTAGAACACTTTGAGAAAATCTAATTTAAGTTAAACTTAAAGACCGTCGGGGAGTAAGATGTCTTTTTTTTTTTTTACTTAAACAGCAGATTGGCACAATCTTGTGCCAATATATGCTGTTCTTTTTTTATTGAAAAGATTTATTTTGTCTTATCAACACATAAAATGTAGAATTTCTGTAAACAACAATGCCATAGTTGGGATTAAATTATGATTCCATTTATATAAATCCATACCTGTAAATTCCACAACAGGCTGTGTGGTGCCTGTGTGTTGTCTAATGTGGGGTGAAAGTGTCCAGGTCGGTGCCACCATGCGGGAGCTCAGGGAGTGGAAGTTCTCATCGCCACGAGTGTTACCCATGACTGCAGCCTAGACTGACCACAAAAACTTACTACCGAGTCCCTGCATCACCAGGAATATTGTGGCCTGGTCTTGGAAGCCCTGAGCTGTCTGATCTCGACATGATCAGGACTGAAAGGTTTCCTGGGATGCTGACTCCAGGGCCAACATGGGGAGAATTCCAGGTAATTGGGACAAGCTGGACACTTCATCTCCAACACGTCTCGTTGGTCCAGCAAGTCACTACAGCACCTCAGAGTCAAAAGACACTGAATTGGAGTCCACTCCTCAGTGGGAGGAGTGGTACAAATGCCGTGGCCTTCTTCCCTCTTCCACGTGTCACCTGAAGGAAGCCCCGAGCACGTGGGAAACACACTTCCTGGAGAGGAATGCTCGTTACGGCCCAGGTGTCCGTCGTCCCAGTCACCGTGCGAATTGAATGCAGTGGCAATTCAGAGCTCACGTCGCTGCACTTTGGGAGACGAATTTCAAACCCCTCCAGTGGACGTATGGTCTGTATGCTCACCACAGAAACCGGGAGTGTAGAGCGGATACACAGCCGAGGGGGTGGGTCAATAGTTATGTTTAAAAAGTCGGTTATTCACATGTAGTGAAATGTGATTCCTGCCTTATACTGTACATGAAACCATACTACATCTCAACGTGGAAAGCAAGTCTTTAAGCATTTTGAAGATTGTGTGGGTAGTTGCCCTTAAGGTTTGGAAGGTAAGAAATTTTTTTTTTTTTCAAGACACAGAAGCAGAAAGAAGAAGGTAAAACAGTAAAGGAAAAAGAAACTTTTCATTCCATTAAACTGAAAGACTTTGTCCAACAAAAAGTACCATAATGAAGTGATGAGAGAGGTCATAGACCCATACTGCAATTACATAAGCGATAAAAGACTGGTTTCGTGAATAATAGAGAAGTCTTTCAATATAGATAGTCTCACAAGAATATATAAAGGAAAACAAAAGGTAGGAGAGAGAGCAAAGGGGTAAATACACAATTTGTAGAAGGGGACACTGAAAAGGGTCAGAGAAACGGTAATTAAGATAGATCATACTTGTTGATTTGGCAAAGATGTTTGCAATCTGATCTAGGAAGTATTGCTGAGAAAGCAGAGAGTCTGGGCATCTCATATGCTGTTGGCGGGAGTGTAAGTTGCTAAAATGACTTTGAAAGTAAATATGGCAATGCTGACGATGTCCCACGCGTGGGTCCATTTCCAGCTCTGTATCTTAGGAATGTTTATTTCAATTCTGTTTGAGATGGAGAAAAAATTAGAAAAAATGACAATCTCTAGCAAAGGGAGAGTAGATAAATAAAGTATGCAATATCCATGTAATGGATACTTTACAAGAGTTTAAGCAATAGACTTTGCCTGAGACAGAGGTCTGCAAATTGGAGCCCGAAAACCAAATCTGGCCGGCTGCCTGTTTTTGTAAATTAAGTTTGATTGGGACACAGCCAAGCCATTAGTTTACACATTGTCAATGGCCACTTTCACGTCACAGGACACAGTTGAGTAGTTTGCCCACAAAGGCTAAATCAGTGATTATCCGGCCCTGTACAGAAAAAGTCTAAAGCATTGAGATTTTTAAATGCAACAAGGAACAACTCAAAGCAAGTTGCAGAAAGATAGCTGCGGTGCAGTGCCATTTCCATAACATATCAACATATGAAATAACACTCTATATGATTTAATGATGAATGGAGAGGGAGAAAAGTTAAAAATACACACAGTGATGAACGCTGCACACACACTGGTGGCTGTCTCAGGAAGAACGAGCACACGACAGGAGGGGAGCACTCAGGGCACTATAACTGCTGCGGTACTTCTTCTAGTCTTTTAAAAAATTGGATAACATGAGCAAGTTACAGGATCGGAGATGGACATGTGTTGGGTACAGGGTCCGAGATGAATGTGTGCTGGGTGCAGGGTCTGAGATGGATGTGTGTGCTGGGTGCAGGGTCTGAGATGGGTGTGTGTTGGGCGCAGGGTCTGAGATGGATGTGTGTTGGGCGCAGGGTCTGAGATGGATGTGTGTGCTGGGTGCAGGGTCTGAGATGGATGTGTGTTGGGTGCAGGGTCTGAGATGGGTGTGTGTGCTGGGTGCAGGGTCTGAGATGAATGTGTGCTGGGTGCAGGGTCTGAGATGGATGTGTGTGCTGGGTGCAGGGTCTGAGATGGGTGTGTGCTGGGTGCAGGGTCTGAGATGGGTGTGTGCTGGGTGCAGGGTCTGAGATGGGTGTGTGCTGGGTGCAGGGTCTGAGATGGATGTGTGTGCTGGGTGCAGGGTCTGAGATGGATGTGTGTGCTGGGTGCAGGGTCTGAGATGGATGTGTGTGCTGGGTGCAGGGTCTGAGATGGAGGTGTGTTGGGTGAAGGGTCTGGGATGGGTGTGTGCTGGGTGCAGGGTCTGAGATGGATGTGTGTTGGGTGCAGGGTCTTATATGAATGTATGTTGGGTTCAGGGTCTGAGATGGGTGTGTGTTGGGTGCAGGGTCTGAGATGGGTGTGTGTTGGGTTCAGGGTCTGAGATGGGTGTGTGTTGGGTGCAGGGTCTGAGATGGATGTGTGTTGGGTGCAGGGTCTTATATGAATGTATGTTGGGTTCAGGGTCTGAGATGGATGTGTGCTGGGTGCAGGGTCTGAGATGGATGTGTGTTGGGTGCAGGGTCTGAGATGGGTGTGTGTTGGGTGCAGGGTCTGAGATGGGTGTGTGTTGGGTGCAGGGTCTGAGATGGGTGTGTGTTGGGTGCAGGGTCTGAGATGGGTGTGTGTTGGGTGCAGGGTCTGAGATGGGTGTGTGTTGGGTGCAGGGTCTGAGATGGGTGTGTGCTGGGCGCAGGGTCTGAGATGGATGTGTGTTGGGTGCAGGGTCTGAGATGGGTGTGTGTTGGGTGCAGGGTCTGAGATGGGTGTGTGTTGGGTGCAGGGTCTGAGATGGGTGTGTGTTGGGCGTAGGGTCTGAGATAGATGTGTGTTGGGCGCAGGGTCTTATATGAATGTATGTTGGGCATAATGCATCCACTAGATCTTTCTCTGGACATTTCATGAGCAAATGAGCCAGCAGAAGACTGTCCAGGAAGTGACAGGAGCCAACAGTGCCAGCATATCCCACCCACTTGATAAAAGAGAAGCTGTCACAGAAGGGAATCAGCCCCAACATCTCCACCCAGGCTTTATTATGTTTGTTTATTTTACTAAGGTAATTTTCAAAGGTCTGAAAAAAAAACAACACAAGAAATGTACAGAACTAGGTAACAAAATAGAAACAGGTGTAATACTGGAAGAAATAACTCAGCTCATAAAATACCTGGCATGTTCCATTTAAAAGTGGCAATGAGGGCTTTGGAGGTGAACAAGTTCATTTAGATCTTCCTCCTATTTGCTGGTCATCTACATCGAAAGCATGCACATGTTGGTAAAAAGGTATGTATCCTTTCATCCACAAAATAATATATATTTTGTTTTCGAGACTATTTTAACAATGGGAAATGAGTATGTAAACAGGTAGCATGAGAAATTTTGAACAAGAGACTTGGACCTCTTGGTTCCTACTTGCTGTTCGTTGAGTTCCCCTAATTGTTACAGGTTGAGACAGAGATTCAAGTTCAGGTTCTTCGTTAGGGGTGCTCTTGGTTTGACACCTGTAGAAGGTGGAGGAGAAGCAAGGTTGGGCAAAGAAAGGGCTGGACTGTCCACCAAGGTTTTGGCTGTGCCTCGGTCAATCCTGAAGTGAGATGCCTCCTGATAATTTTCTCAGTTTGGGTGCCGGGGTCATTGTCCTTGGAAGGAGGAGTGACTTGGGTGTGACAGTGTTCTGCATCGGAGGCAGTCCCTTGAAACCACTGACTGCTGAGGGCTGTCTGCTGGCCTCATTCCCAACAGCTGGGGAAATGAGCTCTCGACCCCTGAAGGGACATCTGTGTGACGCCTTCAGTGTCAACTACACCAGTCTTATTATATAAACAAGGGAGCTCTGGGTTCCCATAAAATCCTCAAGCACTCTACACTTTAAAAACCTAAGATTAATGACTTTCAGGGAAGCTTGAGTTACACAAAATCCTCGTTCACTGTATCTCCTAGACTATTTTATTAGGGGATCAATTCCGTTTTATTGAGTTTTATTGGGTAAGTTGTTGTAAGGAAGTAATTTTGATTATTAGAGAAGTTAGGTGGAACTCATTTCTTCCTTCCTTGAGGGTCCACATGACTCGATTGGATTCAGACCACCCAGCTCCAGAGCTGTGTTCGGCGTGTTTTAGATGGCTCGCTAGCGCTGCCCTGTGCCCGCTAGATCTCAGCCCTCCTTTCTGCTACCCAGCCCACCCTGGGGCAGCAGGAACATTCTTCGGAACGTGTGATGTCCTCTCTGGGCACCTAAAACTCAAAGCAAGCGTCACCAGAACAGCACAGGCTTTGACAGGCGTCCAGCCTGGACTTCAGGCCCACACCCCCTTTGTCCTCCGCGGGGCAGGAAGGTCTCAGCCCTTTTGGAGTTTTATTTTCTCATCACATGATATAGATTTGATGCTCTTCATAGAGTGGTTGCTAAGATCAAATTTGATCACATCTATTAAATGCCAACTTAGAAGTAATTACTGAACCAATGTCAGTTTTCTTTTATCCCATTCCTTTGAAATCCTACTGGATTTCCCCTCCTCATTTGAAATAACCATTGACAGCACATCATTTACTAAATTGTTTCCCCAAATAGTTTCTTTAAAAAATTATGTATATATTCTATATCTTCTAGACTATATATATGCCAGGGTCCGCTTCTGGCTCTCTTTTCTGTTCTGTTAACCTGCCCGTCTACACCTGTGCCAGCACCACATCCAATCCATCAGCTCCGTGACCCCCTCAGGCTCTGTGACCAACTGTGGAGTGAGCTTTGGGGTTGGCCACTTCAACAGAGCCTTGGCCGTGAACCCTGGTGTCCTCTGTGCTTCCCTGTCCACTCTGCCGGTTCCCAGCTCTGCACTGCCCTGAGGTTTAGATTTTCTGTTTTCTCCTCCAGGAACAAGGGTGTCTCTGGAGATCTCCGTGGAAGGCTCCTGTTGTCCCCCTTCAATGTATTACTAGTGTTCTCTGGTGTGGCTGCGCCCTCCTAGGAGGCAGTGTGTTCTGCTAGGTCTTCTGCACCCTCCAGCACATCCCCCCAGACTTCCCCAAAGCTTCCCCACTTCAGTCCAGGTGCCCTCTGCCCTTGCCCGTCAATGTGCACCCTTCAACTTTATTTAAAAAGTCAAGGTCATTTGTTGTCCTCCATGCATTAGGGTTTTTTTGCTATTCTACTCAGACAATATCCCACACCTTTTTGCTCCTCATGCCTCCTCCCTGCCCCTCACTCCTTCTTCCTCTCGGTGATAGCAACACCTCCCTGCTTGTTGTAGGGCCCTTCACAGGATGCTGGATGCTAAGGTCCCTCCCAAGCCTCAGT
This sequence comes from Tadarida brasiliensis, assembly GCA_030848825.1. Lineage (NCBI taxonomy): Eukaryota > Metazoa > Chordata > Mammalia > Chiroptera > Molossidae > Tadarida > Tadarida brasiliensis. Next base: position 35,841,588 of record CM061258.1, read on the forward strand.
TCCTTCATGCCACCCATTATCCACTTTAAAAAGTCCCACATTGCCTGGCTGCCTTTGACAATGATTCCCTGCCTTCTCTTTACTTTCACGAATGCGCTTCTCCACGTGATGGTCCAATAAACCGAAGCGTCACCAGCCACTCCTGGAGATTCTGCGACGTGGTTTCCCCTCTCAGGTATCTTGTCCTCTACTCCTGAGGGTCACCTACAGCTCCTATCCCGTGTCCTGGCCTCAGTCGTGTGTCCTTGTGCTTCCTGCAGCGATAGCCTTCCCTGAACGACCCCTGCCCTGCACTCCCAGGCTGATGACGCTTTGGCTTCTTAACTCCAGACCTGCGCTTCCTGCCACTTCACTGTCCTCCCTTCTGTGATCACTCAGTGCTCCCATCACTCCGTGTGTGGTTCTCAACCTTACCTCTGCTTTCCCCCTAATTCCGAATTATTTGAATGATTTTCTAACCTTCAAATAATACCTTGACAATGAAGATACTTAGTTCCACATCTCCGGTCCTGACCTCTCTCCTGACCCCTAGCCCTTTCTTTGCAAAACTTCTTGAATATTTCTGTTTAGAGACCTCAGCTTCAACTCAGCATGTCAAAAACTGAATACTTTCCCCACCCGTTCGTCTTACCTGTGACCCAAATTCCAACTTCCTTTCATAAGAACAGCTTGCCAGGTTCTGAAGTTGTGATGTCATATCTTCCTCCTAACACCATCCTTCTTCCTCTGAATTAACCCTCCTTCCCCCAACAGTGTGGTTTTCTGGAAACAAGATATTATATCCCTTTCCATTTCAAATATATAACAAGGGTTTTACACAAATAAGTGTCTTATACATTTTGAGATATCTGTTGAATTACCTCAGTTGTCAAAACTTACGTCTTCCAATTTTGATGGTCCCTGGACACACACAGAAAATATGATAAAATTCTGCCCTGTTACCCTCACCTCTGGACTCTTCTGTTTTTATCAGTGTGTGTGCATGTACGTGTGCATGTGTGTAAGTGTGTCTGTGTGTGCATGTATGCATGTGTGTGAATTTTTCCATAAGGAATTTGTGATCATTTGTATCTATATAATTAATTTTAAGACTGAACTCAATCTATCACCCAGTCTACTGTGACTGCATAGACCCTTTCTTTGTTAAGTCTCCTAATTACTATTCTTGAGCAGTCTGTTCTTGGAGTGTCTGTTTGAGGTCGCATCAGTCACCAAAGTCACTGATTTACCTTTTGAACAAATAAGCACCCAGGACCGAGCCTGAGAATATCCCCCGGTATCCTTCCAGGCTGAACCCACGAAATCACACTCTTGATTTGGTCAAATGATGTGCTGAAATTCATATCCTGTAGGAATAACAGATGCCATTTGTTGAAAGCTGATTAAGTGTGGACACTTTCATATCTTACCTCCTCGAAATTTACAACTAACGACATGGATATCATGTTCCCTGTGGTGGAGAAGGGACTTTAGGACTGACTTCTACAGGACAACGCACTGTCCTTCCCCTTGTCACAGTCCTCTGCTCGAATCACCTACCAAGCCAAAGTGTTCATTCATGATTTCCTAACTCTCTACACGTGCTCACCTCTTTGTTTGTGTTCAGTTCATTCAGCCTGCTGAGCACGCCCTGCCCACTCCCCAACCTGACCCGTAAGTGCCCGTCACACTGTCCACTCCCAGCTGGGCCGCACGACTCCAAGCAAAGCACGTGTTCTCACAGTCTCGCCTCACGTCTGTGAAAGAGTGGGTGGTATTCTAGGGTTGCTGGGAGATGAAATGATTTCTGTAAAGTACTTGCAGCACTGCCCAGGGTTTGGATGTTCAGTACAAGTTAGCATTTAGGCCTTTCCCTCTCTGTCTCCGAAGTGATTCTAGCTGCTGCCTGCAAAGGTCATTGCTGATTAGTAATCAAGTTACTTGTGTTGGTTTCTACTATCAAGACCTCACCTTAAAGCTTTTTATTATCATGTTTTCCTCAAGTACTTCCTGCTTTATAAGTAGATCAGAAGACTCCTGGAAGCAAGAGGAAGTGCACACTTTATGGTCCCCGAGGGTACTGACAGTGCTTTTCATGGTATCTCCTAGAGTGCTCATCTTTCTATGCAAGATGATAACAATTTATATACATATATATGAAATTAATATAGAATCAATATAAATTATATAATATGTATTCTGTAAAATTTTTAAATTATAAAAACATATGTATAATAAAATACAAATTACCCATAATTCTATAACTGACTTCTAGAAGAGTACTTCAAAGCAAGCAAGATACATAAATACTTCTTATATTTTTATATAATATTATATATTTATACATCTATATTATGTATAATATATTTTATATGTAATATAATTATATTATATTAGTATATAATTATATGTAATATAAAATGTGTAAAAATTATGTGTAATTTTTTAAATATTACAGATAAACAGTGTTATTTTTATAATTACAGTGAGTGAGTACATCCTATAGATAACACAGAAAAGCATAAATTTACTGATTGACCTTTTCATTTCCTGTGTGCAGATTCAGTGTCAAGTCCGGCTGCACGATGCGGCTGACTCTCCATTTGCAGATGAGAAGATGGAGACACGGGAGTGTAAAATGAAAGCCCCAGACACAGAACTTGATAAGTAAATGTTGATTCACGACAACACACACTGACAATGCCAGCAGAGAAAACACAGCGGCTCTCTCAGCTCCTGATGCCAGCGGCCCCCCGCTCTATCTCGGTGCTGTCTAGGTGTTCAGTAAGGACCGATAGCTGGCCGAACTGTGATGGGGAGAGATGAGGTCATTAATCTTGGTTAGAGTTGGCTCCTCACTGACATGGGACCCTTTTCCCAGAGCACTCCACACACACAGATCCTTTTGATGGCAGAGACAGGGTCCAGCACTCAGATAATTTCAATCTTTAAGATTCTAACATAACCGTACTTATTCATTTCCACAAGGGTACAGAGAGAACATCACTGGGCTGTTATTTTTAAAGTCTGCATTCCTGAATGCATTTGTATTGGCAGCCCTGGGTTTTGTTGTGACTAATGGATGAATTGTTCTGCATCTCAACATGGAGAGAAGGACTGGGAAAAGTCAAGTCCACAGAAGTAGCCAGTTGGAACTCACTCTGAGAAAGCATGGACGAGGGCCGACTGGATGCAAAAGGGAGACAGAGTGAAGGTGCCGAGACCAGCAGGAGATGTGATGCTGGTCTGTTTCCATGGTAGCCAGCACGACTGTGCTCTTCTCAGCAGCCTGGTAAAGAGGCCTGTCAAGAATCAACACCAGACACATGACCTCTGGTGGACACCAGGGCTTAGCATCTAACCTTCTACCCATAGCTGACAGTCCTTTCTTCCTTCCGAAAAGAGCACAGGTGAAAGGTGACTTCCTGATACACATCCACGTGCATTCAGAGGTCGGGTTCAAGTCATAAACTGTGAGGTTATTTTTAAACCCCTCTTCAAATTCAAGCATGACATCTTGCTCCAAATTTAGTTCCCTGGGTCTTCCAAAAGTGGCCCTGTGTTCTTTCTGGTAATAATGAGGTTCCATGCTCGCTTTCTTGCTCCATTGTGAGGCATCCAGGAAAAGGGGACAGGAGACCAGTTTGCCCAGCCCGGGGACACCAGACCCTCAGTGGAGGCAAGGTGGTGCAATTGGTCTGCTAGGAGGTGTGGTAGGATCTGTTCTAAACACTTCCCTATGCACTGGTAAGGACTTTCTTCTTCTGTAAGTTAAAGCAGATTGAAGTTTGGGAAGGTAATATGTTATGCTCCCTGGCTTGCATTCTAGATCTTTCTCTTGAATGAGAGAGAGAGGTGAGAGCATAGCGTGCTGCTGAGTGTCCCTGTCCAGAGCAGGGGCTACTTCTCCAGCTGTGATCTCCCATGTGCAGCGCATGCGCCCTCCAGCCCCCTGTCTCTTACTCCCCTGCATGTCCCAGTGGCTCCATCCATGTCAGGGAACTCCACAGCATCCAGCCTCTGCTCTTGGAAAGCCCTGGTTATGAAGATGGGGGTGAGCAGTTTGGTGCCGGAGGCATTCAGTGAACTCCTCCAGACTGGACTGTGAGGGCATGGGGCCCATAGGCAGTGTCCCCAGCTGTGCAGTGACACTTTGCAAAGCCACTCTGAAACCTGCATTATTGACCAGAGGGCAGGGTCTTGGTAGCAACTCCTGGACAGTCATATTTTAAAAAAAGTATTGTTCATTTTAATTGGCAAAAATGTTATTCCATTCCTTACATATGTACCTATTTGATTCCTTGTGAGGCTGAGTATATTTTCATACTTAAACAATCATATATTTGCCTGTTTGTAAATTTACTTTTTTTTTTTTTCTGAAGTTTTGGTTGAAGCATTGATGCTAGCACTTCATCTGTGGAGCTGGAGAGAATCAGATGGGGAGCAGCTGGAGGGGCCACAGCGGTGCCCAGGGGCCTGGAGGCTGATGCCCAGGTCCTCTGACAGGGTGTTGGCAACTCCAGGTCTCAGGCAGGACTGTTGGGCGTGTGGGTCATCCCTACCTTTGTACTATTGGAGAGCCTTCGCGTAGTCGACTTCAAACAGGGCATCATTCTACCCAGCACTGACTCCGGGGCGGCCTGGCCCATGTGCACAGCTCTTTCAAAGCCACTGGGCCAGGCATGGGCATGTCCCCATTTGTGAAGACAAGAGCGAGGGCACAGGAGGAAGGGTAGCCCAGGCTTGGCCCAAGCCCCTGAGACCACAGCCCTGGCTGCTTTCTCCCCACTGCCCTGCTGGCTCAAGTCTCCTGACCTGTGACACCCTCCAACTGTTATCTAATCAATTCAGCCGAAATTGAAAAGGTGTGTTTGTGTTTGCTTCAACACCCCTTGCTCTGGGGTTTGTGGCGGTGACCTGCAGTACTGATAGCGCAGTGCCGGCGGCGGCTTCCCCAGTACACGATGGAGCACCTTCTGAGGACGGAGCGCCGCTGAGAGGCTGGAAGGGAGGCTGGAAGGGAGGCTGGAAGGGAGGCTGGAAGGGAGGCTGCACCCGGGGCCCCGCTGCGGAGACATCGCAGCTCTGAGTGGGAAGTGAGCCTCGTAGGCCTGCTCGAGGACCGGACTTCTTTTCATTGAATTTTCCTGTTTTGCTGGGGGTTGATTTTAATATTTTAATTGTAAAATGCACACAACATAACTCACCAACTTAACCATTTTTAAGTGTCATTAAATATATTCAAATGAGTAATCATCATCACTATTTCCACAATTTTTTCTTCATCTCAAACAAAAACTTTATACTCATTAAACACTAACTCTCCATCCCTTTCCTCCCCAGCCCCCGGAAATTTCTACTCCACCCCTGTGTCGATGAATTTGCCTGTTCTAGGTATTTCATGTAAGTGGAGACATGCGATATTGATCCTTCTGGGCCACCTACGTTTTGGCATGAATCAGTACTTCATAAACACGAAGCTGACCTTCAGTATTTCCACTTGTTCTGCCAAACTCACAGATAAGTTAAGAATTATTAAAGGAAAAATGAAAAATAGTTTAATATCAACCCAAAATGCCCACAGAAAGTATACTCCTCTGAAACTAGAAGACAGTCTCAGCTGCATTGGAGTTCACAAAATTAAAGGATATTTGAAAGAAATTTCTAAAAACTAATAATGGGTTCACTATAGTGAATATTTCAAAGGCAAAAGGACTGGTGATCTAGCTTTGTGTTCGAACCTAGACCAGGAAGATAGCAAGTGCGTATAATCAGTATCATCATTTTTATGTTTTTGTAATCGGAGCAATTTTCAGCCTAGAGTCATAGCTATATGAAGCTGGTTAACTTTACAAAACTTGAGCAAACATTTAATCAAAGGATATGATAAAATGTAAAACAAATCACGATAATACATGAGGATGGAAAGTGCTCATGTTGACTAGATACTCTGTTTCTGATTTTTGGTTTCCTGAGTGCTCAGGTCCAAAGCAGCCCAACCTCTGAAGTCCTGGAGGCTTTGAGAAAGAAGGCGGGATGCAGAGGAGAAGGAACACAGGCCAGATCTTCCTGCTCTGCCCTCCCTGGGCCCGCAGGACCTAGTGCCAGGGAGGGAAAGTATGAATAGAGGAGTATCAAGGGGGCTGAGAAGGTGAGTGACTTAGACAGGGTGGACTGCATGGGGCATTCTGGAATATGCTGACCTTCCTGTCAAAGTCCCTGGAAGAGAGCTCGCCACCCACAGAGGACACCTTGACACCTGGGCACAGTGATGCAAAGGGGCATACCTGGAGCAACCCTGGAGCCCTGCCTCCTTCTGGGCCATGTGCATCAACTCCTAGGGGCTGAATTATGTGATTCCCAAGACTGTTTTAGTTCTCAGGGCTCTACTTCGTCTCTGTCTGAGGCACTTAGCAAGACAATGAGGGGGGTGGTGGTGCTCATGACAGTGGTGTGGTGGTGATGGTGATGATAACGACAATGATTATGTTGATGGTGATGGTGATGATGATGATGATGATGATGGTGATGGTGATGATGATGATGATGACAAGATGATGATACAAATAACTTCAATTCATTGAATTCCTACTACACACTGAACACTAGAGGAGTTCTCTGCATTTATCACTTTCAAAGTAGAAAAGTAGAATTCTCTCCTCCTGCGTGAGGACACAGGTCAGTGACAACAAGCAACCCACTCAGAAGGGACAGAACTGGTTGACTGATCTTACTTTCTGCCTCTGGAACTTTTCCTCGTTGCAGTGTTTGATGCTGGTTGCTTGAGAGACCTAACTCTGAGCTTGTTCTTCTTCTTCACAAAGTCCGGGCGGTGTCAGCTTGTCTAAGAGGCGCAGGTTTCGTAACCTCAAACATTTTCTGGCCTATTATATAACAGAATTCCCCCCTGTGCATGTAAGCCTTCCGACCCACAGTCTGTTCTCCCCAGGTGCTGGTTTAACAAGGGTTACTTTCCTGCTGCCTTGAGCCCCGTCCTCTAACTTCTCTCTGGTGTCACAGCGTGTGCTCACCTGCCGTTCTTCCTCTGCATTCTCGCAGAGGGCTAACAGCTGCTGAGTTCAAGGGGAGAGTCAGAGCTGTAGGTGGGAAGTATAAATACTGTGGGTTTTTAGTACAGTTTGAAATGGAGGGCATTTTTCTTGTCCCAGGTCATATCATGTCAAAAGGGGGTCAAAAGGAGGAAAAACATCTAAGGACCGGGTCATAAGGCGTGTTATGACAAAAAATATCTCCACATGCTTAACGCAACAGATCGAGAGAAGGTTGGCAGCACGCCTGTCACTGCAGACACGCTTCCTGGGTACGTGGAACGGTGGGTCAGAAACTCTTTACTTGACCAAGCACCAGACTAAACCCTCTTGTTTTTTTAAAAAATGCATTCCTTTAAAATTTTCTTTTATTTGTCCTATTAACTATATTTATTTAAACACGTATATTCATGCACATATCTTTGTTTTCCACATGTTACAAAGTACCTTGATATTGTTAGCTGCTGAAGTGAGCCCAGGGAGCGCAGGTGCTGCAGCTGAGAAGGGGTTTTTCTCAGCCTGTGAAGCTGTGTACTCAAAGCACTGTAACTGACAACCCCCAGCTCTGGGCCCTCACTAAGCTCTCCCAGGAAGATTGCAGTGAGACCCACTTCCTGACAGCCGGGGCTGGGCCAGATTACAGTTCTTCCAAGGTACTTTGTTTGAAGGGCTCCCAAGAACCAGCCCCTGACCAGCCACCCACCACATGTCAAACCAACAATCAGAAAAGCCAGCACAATGGGCTTGTCGGCCACATTGGGTGGTGAGGTCATATTCCTTCCGTCTCATCTTATGGTCGTCCCTGTAGATGGCCTTTCCCTTGGAAACCACTCAGGTATAGCTATTTAGATACAAACGGCCAGAAAATTAAAGGTGGTGGTTACTTGATAATCATTCTATGAACACGAAAACCAGTGTAAACACACACATGCATGGCATCTTACACGTATATGTTTTGATTACTGGAATCTGAATTTTGATTCTAATGTGAATTTATTCTATCCACTTGGGAAAGTATATCAAAGTGATAAAGCGACATCCTGCTGCACCGCCAGGTGGTGCGATGTGTGGTCAGGGAAGGCAGCTGGAAGGCGGATGCCACACAGCTGGAAGGAGGATCTGCGGGGCATCCGCACTAATACGGCCCATTCCGGGGACATTCATCCCAGGTAGAGGCATGCACTGTGCTTTGGGCTTCTAACAGCAAGTTGAATTTTTCATGTTTAGATTTAATTCGTGCTGGTGATGCATTTTATTAGAAATATTTTAATCTTCCACGGCAGATCAATCAAAGTGAAGTTAATTGGCCAAAAAAATGCTCATGATTGGTTATTCCCAATTGTTATTTTGCATATTAAGAACTTGGTGAACTGAAAAGCTATGCGAGAGGCATTGTTATTAATGAGGAAACATTTAATAGTAAAATATGGCCAATCTGATTTGCAATACATATCACCTCACCACGTTATCAAGAAATATTCATTAAGTGCTCAAAGAACATGCTTTCCTTCACATAATGCATCAACACGCTCTATTCCCCAAACAAAGGTGAAGCAGAGAGAAGTAAAAATTTCCCATGAGCACTCAGAAAAGAATGAGAAAATTGAGTTTAATGACGGAGAATTATAAGCAAGCCTGTGTCTGGAGGAGAAAAAGTGCAAGCATAAAGATTGCCTTGTGTTGGGAAGAAATTTGTTATTGCCCTGACGAGATTAACCGCGGTAATTGGCACGGTTTTTTTTTTTTTTCTTCTTTTTTCACACATCGCGCAGCCCTGTAGAGGCGGTGGTAATGAATAATGTGCACTTAGCCGCACCATTGGTCATTCCCGTCCGATCACAGCCACCTCCCCCATCCGGGAAGATAAATGTGATTTAAATTAATAGCCAGTCCTAAATAACTCCTCAGCTGGTAAACGGCGCATTTATCAGGCCCAGACAGGCAGTGTCCTTTGATTCATGGTCCCCCCCCTACAATGTGAAGGGTGCGTACAAAAATTGTTATTACTTTTTAATAAAGTGTAGCAGTCAGTCCTCAGTCATTTATCAGAAACGGTGGCATTCTGACAAAAAGAAATATCTTAGCAGAGGATGAATGAGAGGGATAAAGAACACATTTCTCAACAAAAATAATCACTGCCTAAATAATCTCATAAAAGTCAGTTTTTAAGTACCTTGAAATAAATGTATCCAGAAAGATACAGGCCTTGTGCATTGTTGAACTAAAAACTAAACAAACTATTTTCATATTCACCTTTGCAGGGAGGAAAATTCTTGTTACTGTCATCAACGCGGAACAATAATATGGATTCAAATATATGTCGAACCAGTTTATAGAGAGGTGCCCACCAGCTTCCCGGACGGACAGGCACAGCAATCTGGTGCCCAGCAGATGTATACAAATGCAAATAAGGCAAGTGCCTTAACAAGGGGCAACACCTCTTACTACATTTTCAACACTGGAATTCCACTGTTGCTGCTCTTAATTCCTCCATGATATATTTTTCAGAACAGAAGCCCACTTTGTTGGACCTTGATTTATTTTGTGAGTCATTGTCCATGCTTTTCGAAATACACTTGCAATTACCCACATCATTAGATTGGTCAGCGAAAATTACAAAGGAAGCTCAAAGCCCGGTCTCCACCGAAATCCTTTCTCTCTTAATTAAATAACCAGTAAAACCTCCCCAGTGTCAGCAGGTCATCCTTTCAAAGATATTGGGCAGGTTCAGCAAGCTGCTGAGCGCCGATCCCTCCTCAGTAATTTCCTTTGTGCTTCGGGAGAGGAGGCAGCACTGGCGGGAGCCCCTTTAGTTGCACATATGTAACCAGGTTGGCAGAGTCCTTGGCCAGATCGGCCTTTGCAGGGCACACAGGGACCATAACCAAAGAGTTTGCAACGTCAGAAAGGCTTAAGAGCAGGATGTTCTTTGCAATTTGTAGCGCTTCAGCTATGATACAGTTTCCAAGCCTCACCAAAGTGTGACTCTGCAATGAATTGACACATCTTAAAGAGGGACTGGTTGGAAATCTATTTACCTCTTAAGAGGCCCCAACGCCAGTCTCTCTGCCTCCTGTGGTTTTTCTCCTTCTTTTCCTAGATCAGCCTGTTTATGAAGGAGGATCTTATACCTTGGGCTTAGATAAAATCTTCAGATCTTAATTCATTAGTAATATCGGTATGCAGTGTAAATGAAGTGATATGTGCGAAGCACCCGGAGCAAGGTGCAGCGTAGGGCAAGCACTCTGAGGGTGTTGGTATCATTATTACCCGAATGCACACGTGTGCCCTTTACATATGGAAGTGGAGAGAAAGATGATGTTCATGAAATAAACAAATGTATTTAACCGAGAGAGGGCATCACACCCTTCAGGGCACGTGGTGTCGTAAAATACATTCCTCTGGCTGACGTCAACACAGCCATAACCATGCACACGTATTGACTTGAGTGGTGTTTTCACTTTCACAGGTATTCACCTGGCTGAAGACTGTATCTTTATTCTGGATAAAAGGGTCAGCCCTTTGACTACCCTGCAGTTTCAGGTCAACACATTGAAACATTCCAGGGTTTGCACTACAAGTCAATGTCATCAAATGAAAGTAAGCATTTTGCTTGAAATGGCCAAAAAAAAAAAAAAATTAATATGGTATATACTGCTTGCCTGTATTCCCATTCCATAGAAATAAGTAAGGAATGTTGTTATCATCCCCCTTGGTTTAGGCACATCAACCCCACAACCACAAGGGAACACAGGTAGCTTTTTCGGATGCGGGTGTTTCTGGGAAATCACGTGTCCACCCAGGTATATAGAGTCAGTTTCCTTCTAGTCAGGTCAGTGCCTGTCCTGGATGTTCTGAAACTGCATCCCTTTGGGATGCGCTGTCCGCCTGTTGGTTGGGTGTTGCCGGGCAACGTGCTCCAGATTGCTGGGGAAGAGTATGGTTCCCGCTATTCGCCTCACGGGGCTGTTAGGGAAATAGTTCTTGTGGAGAAAAGTAAGGGCTTGCTCTGGCACTCTTAGAGCTGTTTGACTTTTCCTTTTAAAATCCACTTCTTCCTGCTTGTCATTCAAAATATTTTTCAGTCTACAGATTCATGTTTTAATTTCTGCACCCCAACCCCTCTCTACTGGAGGTTATACCAAGAAGTCACTGAGCGCCTGCTGGCCTGTCACACGGAAAGGAGATGGTAGGAGGCGGTCGGTGTCTGAAGGAATGGGGCCTGGTTTCTTCCCTTAACACAGTCCTTCTCAGGCTCCATAATGTGGGGCGTAAAGGTGGGTGCTGTTTCCCCACACCTTTTCAACTGGCCCTCCAGGGTGGACGCAATGATGCCCTCATTTAGTTTCCAGTAAAGAAAGCACAGGGTGCCCCAGTCCTCCAGCACTCGCCTCACACACAGGTAATAGTCAATCCATTAACCTTTGCTGCCTGCCGACCTGCCAGCCTGGCGCTCGTCGTCCCTGCCTTAATACTGTCCCCTTCATAGTGGCTCACCGCCAGGAAAGGGCAGAGCAGTGCCCGGCGACTCCCAGGGCCCTGCAATAATAAGCTCCCGCTCGCGGTCCCCACCTTCTGCTTTTCTGCAGTGTCAGCCCCCATTTCTCTCTCTCTCTTTCTTTCTTTTTTTTAGAAGCTAATCTAAAAAGAGCTGCGGAGGCAGAGGTCGTGTTAAACTGTAGCGCAAATGTTACTCCTCGATTATCTGGCTGGGGTAAATGTCAACTGCTCCGGGCTAAAGCAATTGGGGAGCGAGTGTGAGGCTGCTGCAAAGCGAGGGAGGCAGGGTTGGGGCCAAGGCTCCACCGCGCACAGGAGCACCTGCCCCTCCATCCTCCCTCCCAGCGTGGCCGGCCGGGCTGTGCACTTTCTCTTCACCTGAACCTGTCCCCACCTGCGCCTGTTTGCAATCACCTCTCTGGCAAGGTGAGGCTCTACTGAATGTCACATACCCGCTGGGACAAGGGAGAGAGCCTTTAAAAACGATGGCAGTGCGAGTACCACCCCCTCTCCCCCACACACACAGGCACACACCCAGAACATACTCCACACACCCTCCACACAAGCACACGCACACATGCACACACACATGCACACACATGTATACACCCATGCACACACACATACTTTTTTTGTACAGAGATACTGTTTTGTACAGAGATTTAATACAGCAAGATGAGTACATCTTACAGACAGACAAAACTTGTTATGCAAGCTAAAGCTTTTATATTTTATATGAAAATGCACATTTTATATTCCAAAAAACAATAGGACATAACATGAATGGCATTAGAAAATGTCTCTGAGCCCTGCCAGCCAGCTAGTGACAAGAGGCAAAGAGAATGAGAAGGAAACAGCCATTCTCTTTGGGGGCAGAGGTAGAATTCCGCTCACCAGTCACGTGCCCCTGAGGCTGGTGTCTCTGCGGCACCGCTGACCTCTCTCATTGCAGGACCAGACTTGGTAAGAGTCAGGTTGTTACCCTTCATGAGCAAAGCCCCCAGCTTTCCATCAGTGGTTGCACATCGCCCCGAAGCCCAGAATTCCGAGATCCCATGAGAGGAGGCCGCAGAGCCCCTCGCTAATGCCAGCAGTCAGGGCGGAGGCCGAGGGGGAAGCCACCAGGAATGCAGATTCCCACTCTGCTGGGCAGGAAAAGCAGGTGCGGGGCTGGGACACCTGGACAACCCCCATGTGGACATAGATTTCATTTTCGCTTTAGCTTTCTCTTTTTTGGTCCAGTTCCCTGGGTGACAGAAGATTGAATCCTATTACTGTCTAATTTTAGGTGTAGGGATCTAGTTATTTACGTATTCATAATTTAAAGCCAGGCAGTGGCAGGTCACTTGCTGTCAAGATGACGGACTATAAATAGCAGGACAGACTCCCTGCTTACCCAGGCAGTGGGGAGTAGACAGGGCTTCGAGCAGGTGCCTGGGCCAGGCCTGGAATGTGTTTAGAGACTTTGCTTCTAGCCCCTGCTGTCCCCTCGTCACTGTGCCCGCTGCTCAGCCGAGGCTCAGGAGAATCCTGGTGGGGACGGTCAGGCCAGGGGAAAATGGCCGGTCTCAGGGTGGGAGGTGCAGATGCCAGGGCACAACCCTGTTTGGCTTCTGTGAACCCCCAGGCTCTCACTCCGCCAGCACGCCAGAGACGCCGAGGAACAGCCTGCACCCCCCTTTTCTGTTTGCTGTGGCGTGACTTCTGAGTATAACACCACAGCAAAGTGTCCACACCAGTGCTTCTCAGACAGGGGAGAAGGGCCAGGGTGCTGGGGTGGGGGAGTGTCTAATTTCTAACTGATGTGTACAAACAGTTTTATGAAATAGAATAAAAATTAACTGCTAGTAAAAGGAAGTTTTAAATCATACAATCCCATGCTCACCATTCTCTCGGTATTAGATTCAACACTCAACAAATCACCCTGTCTAACTAAGAACTTTCCACGTGCTTACTCACCATGTCGCTACTCATGTCCTCAAGAGCCGGGAACTGCTTGCGGAACAGTTTGCTCCCCATTGTCGAGGTGAACGCGCACAGGAAGGGTGGCCTCCTGTCTATTAGTCTAGAAGAGACCAGCACAGCCCAAGGTCCTGCTAGAGAGGAATGACCAGGGCCAAGCCTCCCACGCACCAAGCCTGTCCTCTGTCCACTCTGCCCAAGAGGGGCTGTTGTTTAATCTCTGGAAAATATGAGACAGTGTTTCACAATCACCACAATATGACAGACACCGGACCTCTCCAAGGGAGTGACAGGGACAAGCTGCTCGCCCAGGAGTGTCTCCGGGGTCCAAGCCAGCTGGCCTCCTGGAGGACAGGAAGCATGTCGAGGCCCCGTCCTAGCTGCCAGGCAGGTGGACACCTGCTTGGCACTGGGCTAAGCAGGCCAGGTTTACTTAGGGTTAAAAAAAAAAGCAAGCTCTTTTAGTGCTTTCCTTTTTGTTTTTCAGAATAGAAAAATGAAAGATATATACAACTATTTTTTTTAAAACAGCGAGGTAAATATGGACTAAATGCAAATTGATGACTTATATTTTCCCTTGTTCCAATGAAAATTAGATATTTGAGCATTGAAACATAGAGAGAGGCTTTAAATTTAATTCTAGCTCTTTCAAAAGTTTAATTGTACTTTAATTTTCAAATAATAAATTAAAATGTTATCATGCATCCATATAACATCTTTCTTCAAGGAAATTCCATGAAGTTATTAAAGAGGAAAAAAGGGCTCTGTTAGCATCCTTGGACAGAATTGGGTGAGAACAGTGCAAATGAATTTTTTCATGTAGTAATTAGCATAAAGGGCACTGCCCAGGGACATGGACTATTTTAAAGCATTGTTTATGTCTCTCTCTTTCTAACAGGACTTTGCAAATATTTATGAAATCTCCGTGTCAGTGTTGCTTCCTTTTATCGTTCCACTCACCCAGCCCTGTTACAGCCTAATTGAAATACAATAATTATAAATGGGCTTAGTTCCTCGATTTAATTTCCTTGCAAGCAATGCCATTTATTTTTCTTTGGCTTTGTTAACATGCTTTAATTAAAAGATTTAACAAAGCTAAGGAAACAAGATGCTGTGGGGGGCATTTCATCCTGGGTTCCTTCCACAAAACAACATGTGTGACTGTGTCCACGGTCACCTTCTGAAGGATAGACAGGAAAGTCCTCATTTACCCATAGAGAAAAGCTGCCCTTTGCGAGCCCAAGTGTGCAAAGTATTGAGGGGCTCGGAGGGCAGGAACAGCACAGAGCCCAGGGGGAAGGGCCCTGGAGCCCATGTTTGCAGCCAGTGCTGCCACATCCACACTGCTGTCCTTGGGCAGGTAGGTCATTCCATGGAGCCTCCGTGTCCTTGTTTTCTAAATGGGACGATGGCATCTACACCACAAGGCTTGTGTGCATAATGATTGTGTTATTCTGGCAAAGCCTCACCTAATGCAACGATCTGGTCCAAGCTGGGTCCTTAACCAGCAAATGGGCTTCCCAAATTTGGATAAAAGCTAATTTTAAAAAATTAAATGGCAAGTGTATTTTTATAATGGTAATAAAAATTCTGAAATAAAATACTTCTGTATCTCTTGAAAATGCTAATATTTAGCTAATAGTACAAAACATTTTAAATGGATTTGTAAGATTCCTTGTTCAATCACAAAACGCTCTGTTGCAGATCTGGATGCCCAGGTGCACGGCTAGGTCTGCTTTATTTAGGCTTTGAAGTCAGTTTAGAGACACTCTCATCCACCAAGAAGAAGCAACACAGGTGGGCAACAGCGATCAGATGTTACATAAATGTTAGTCTTTTCACTGGTTTTTATCTCCAACTGTAAATTATTATCACGGTTGAGGAACACTATTCAGTGAAGGCTGAGCTTGAATTGGGTTCTGAAGGATGACCCAAGTCAGGTAAGTAGATGTGACTAGAAGGTGGGATTTCCCTGGGGGCTTTTGAAGCTGGTGCAGGCACCTGCCCGTCTGTGTGTTGGTGGAAATGTAAGTGGTGGGTGTTAAAGGCAAACAAAGGAGCTGGGGCCTCGAGGGCCTCCCCATGCTTTGGTAATATGTTCAGATAAATACTGTTCTTCCCTTGCTCTGTGGACAACTCACAATTATGCATGAACTTCAGGGCAAAAAAGATCACAGTTTTAGGAAAAGGACCGTTTAATGATGATTACCTTGATAAAAAATGCCAGCACTAATGTTCTGCTGACACAGTAGGGAGACTCAGGTGCTGGCGTTCTCCCCGTTCTCCCTGTCTCCCCATTGGTGATGTGGATTTCATTATTTTAAGTGGATACATACATGGTCAACATCACCGGCTGTTTTCCCTTCTGTGAATCAGAAGACAAGGAACTCACTATTGCTGCAGAACTCGAGACACAAAGAAGAAGGAAAGTGTCAGTGCTTTCAGCAGCTTGGCCATATATTTGGAACCAAAAGGAAAGACAATTACATGTGAAAGACATATAATCCTACCTGGAAACTGGATTCAATAGAAAGTGATTTTCTGAAGCAAGCCATTGGCTTAGAGCTTTTCATTTCTACAGCATCAAACCTATGGAAATTTGAAAAATAACAACTTACTGTATTTAACTTACTGTATTTTTTAAAAATAGTTGAAAGGTCCCTGATACTTTTTTGGTGACTTCTAACATTTCCATATGCCCTCTACTATTAGATAGATACAACATTATTTCTCTATTTCTATACTACCTGATAAAATAGTCCACTATGTTTTGGCTGTGGATATTAACTTTTATTCTTTTTCTTCCCATGGGCTCAAAAAGGAAAATAAAATAAAACAAAACAAAAATCCAGTCTGATGGAAAAAATCAACTCTAGTTTCATTCATTCATGAACTATTTATTGAGGCTTGTTTGAGGGTGCTGAGTTGGAAGGGGTGGATGAGAGAGGCCAAGGCTAGGAGATAGAGGCATTCAATAGCCCAAAATTTGATGGTCAAAGCAATGCTAAAGAGAGACTAAAAACTCAACAGTCAATTTTAGTAAAGAGAAAGAAGATGTTTCTATCAAGGAAAGAAAAAAGTTGACCTTAAGGCTATTTGTTAGGAAACTGAAGAAAAAGATGATACTATTGATAGAATGAAATAATTGGTTAATATTATAGGTGTTTTATTAAATACTTTCAGTTAATTCATTTATTCAAGAACAATTTTTAGAAATATTCTATGTGCTAAGTGATATATATATATATATGCATATATACATATACTAAGATATATACCTATATCTCTATATCTGTATCTATCTATCAATATTCAAATAATACAGAAAAAAGCAAACAAGAAGAAATGGAAAAACAAAAAACAGAGGGAAGAAAATAAAAATAATACAATGGCCAATGTACATACAATTGTTTTGATAATCACATTAAATATAAGTGGTCTAAAGGGCAGAGATTATTAAATGGCATTTAATTTTAAAAAGACTCAACTATATGCTGTTCTAAGAAATCTACTCTAATAATAAAAACACAGGTAGGTTTAAAGTAAAAATAAGGTTTTTTAAACATTTAAATGCTAAACAAAATAAATCTAGGGTGGCTACATTAATATTGAGACTTGGAACACAGAATATTATCAAGGATAAAAAGAGACATTACATAATAATAAAGAAGTCAATTCACCAAGAAGACATAATAATTCTAAATGTATCTGCACCTAATAAGAGATTCAAAATACATAAAGTAAAAACTGACAGATTTACAAGAAGAAATAAACAGATCCAAAATTATAAATGGAAAAGGAACAGACAACACACACTATAAACCAGGGAGACAGAGCAAGGATAAAGATCATTATTTTCATACTGTCAGTGCATAACGTAGAAACTGCCGTGAATGGCCTCCCCAACCAAAATAATTCCAGGGCACTCAACTAGGACTGTTAAGAACACTGAGGAATTCTCTCTGCAGGCTGGGGACAGGGTGAGGATGCCTCAATTTTATTTATGTTTGCTTTTTATTATGATACTTTTCACAATCATGTACAATACGTGTATGTATAGTATACCCATTGCCCAGCATTAACGGTTATCAGTGTTTGCCACCTTGTTTCACCTATTTCTCAAGAGGGATTTCTCAAAATTTAACTCAAAAAAATCTTGTCAAACCCACCCTGTGGAGAGTGCATCTAATGGGCTCCCTACTCAGTAAGAACCAGGCGTCCTGGAGAGGAGAGACTGAGGGCAGCACTCACCTTCTAGCTGACAGGCCAACTGATAAGCAGGTCCCTAGAGCACTGTGGTGGGCTACTGGGTCCAGGTATATTCAGGACTGAAACAGTTTACTTGCTGCCCTAATATCCTGCACCCCAAACTATAGAGAGATTCTGGGAAGAAAGCTACCCTAATGAAAGAACACGCTCTCCCTGATCCTTCAATCTTCTGCTTGCACACTTTGGGGGGAAATTCACCAGTGAATATTGAGGGTCTTCCAATGCTCTTCCTTGAATCAGAACCATACCCAGACCCAGTCTCATGGGGAGGAGATAGGAAGATCAAATGTGCTTCCCATAAAGAAAAATGCATTTATTGTAAGGGAATGTACTTCAGTTTGTGGTTATGGTTTTTCTCCATTTTTGCTACTAAAAGACCTGATTATTTAAACCCACTTATTATTTTCAGAGAGCAAGAAAATAATAACAAACCTATCTTGAACTTCAAAAGGGTTTTGATATTTTATGTGTCCACAAAATTTTAAAGTATATGAACAATTAATTTGGGGGGAAAAAGAGAAGGTTGTCACTAGTCCATTAATAGGTGAAGAATAGCAACCCTTCAGGATTGCTGAAAGCAATTTTCCTGAAACTACATGTCTCATGTCTTCACAACATTGTTGGATGTGTAACCAAAAAAACTCAGTTTCCTGCCACAACAAAAGCCAAACTTGTGAGGCAGGTGCTTGTTAAAAGGAAAAAGGTTTATTCAGGTGCCACACCCTCTGGGAGAATGGTGATCTCCTGTCTCAAGGACCATCCCCCTTCCTGTTCAAGCCTGAGCTCTTATAGGAATAGGGAGGGGAGGGCTTTTCTTTCTATCCAATTTTCTTACTAGCTTTTGGCAAGCTCGGTTTCTGTCAATTCATCTTTCTAGCTTTTGGGAATACTCAGGTCTTATCCATTCATATTTCTAGCTTTTGTTGCACTTGGTGTAATAATCTCCCCCTGCGCCATCTTGGCCAGTGGGGGAGACTCCCCACTGCTCCCTGACTGTCTATAGTAGTGGGGAGGGGGCTGCAGGACCTGCCATGAGGAATCCTGGATATGGTGCAGCCCTCAGCACACCTCCCAACACTAGACATGGCACCTGCACATCCGTGGGAGCTGGTTGGAGTCCGTGGGGCACCCTTAGATCCTGGCATGCACCACTGTCCTCTTTGCAGCCCCTTGGCCCCTTCCAAAGTGACCAGCCAGACTGACAGCTGCCTATAGTAACAAATGTGTCCACCTCACCCAGAGTCACACTTTAGATGAGACCCACCCTGGATCACAGGGCACCAGTCAGTGAGATGTCATCTCAGCTTTCGTTGGTTGCTACTGTCAGTTGCTGTTCAACTTCCCGCTTCCTGCCTGCTCCAGGCATCCTGTGGGTGAGTGTCACTCTCAGACTCATGCAATTGTTCACTGTGTTTGAGTTGGCCATCCTCACAATGAACAGAGTAACACTGAGAAGCAAGTAGTGACTTGAAAATAAAATAAAAAGGAAAGAAGAGTCTTGCAAATCAAGAGAAATGAAACTTCTTCTACCAGAAACAAAGTTGGAAATTTTATCCAACAACTGCCTTTTGTGTATATGTTAACCCCTGCACAGGTTTCCTTGACCCTTCTCAGTGTTTGTGCATTTCATCTGTGGCTGGACTATCAGCCTGCAGGAAATAGTCCAGGGGTTTTCAAGGGGAGGGCCTAGGGCTTTCAGAAAAGAAGAACAATACCCACCATGCTGCCCTCTTGAGGTTGGGCTGTGGTCATCCACTGCAGCCCAGGAAATGATCAGTGCCTTCTGAAAAGCAGGGGCCAGAACCCTAAGTCAGAGAGGGGAGACAGCATTAGGGAGACTGGGCAAACACTGCGCTGACTGGCTATGGGTTTGTAGCTGAGGTGACAAATGGGCAGGAGGATCTCAGAAATGACAGTACGCAGACCTTTAACCTCTGTAACCTCTGCAGTGGGTGACTTGTGCCTGCTCATGTGTGGCACATTCCCTGCCAGTAGTCTAACAGGGTCTGTGGTCTACCTGAAGACTTCTCATCCTGTGTTTCTCCTGGTGCATTGACCCTGTGAGCCTAGCTCTACCAAGCATGGGAACAAGGACCAGCCTGTAAACAGAAGGAGCCACCACCACGCACAGCTGTATGGATAGGCTGCTGGACATCATCAACAGAGGGACTAGACAAGACCCTTTCAGTCCATGTGACTTTCTCTTGTAATTTGGTTCAAAGGCAACACATGAGACCCTGAATATTCATGATAAACAGCTTTTGCAAATCCTACTTGTACATCAATAATTGAAGCCTCTTTCTATTGCCTTTATTTTCAGCTCAGATATTAAAATGAAAAATTCACCTTCAACTGAAAAAAAATAGTTTTTTGTTTGTTTGTTTGTTTTTGTCACCAAAACGGTGCACACTCCATGACCTCGGAGTTCTGGAGGCTGAACTCCTCTCTCTCCCCGCCTCCTTGTAAGTCCTAATCCTCATGTTCCACAGTGTTCCGTGCACATGCTCTGGCCTTGTTCTGATGCTGTGAGTGTGTCAAGTGACTTTGCAAGTGGAAATGTTCCAAGGGGTTTAGTCCCCACAGTAAGGGTCTAAAAAAATACCTTCCAACATGACATAAAAACACCATTTTTTACCGCATCTGTGTTAACTCCTCTCCTTTTGAATCTTGCGTTTGGTTTGTGGGTTCCCTATACTGTTACCTAGAAAACAGGAATATCTATTTTTCAGGGCTGTAGTGAAATTCAGACTAATTTAACAACCCCCAACAGTTAGACACCTATTAGATTATTGGAAGCCAATTTTGAATTCTAAGATGCTAACAAGTGTTCGTGGTTTTTATTTTCTTAGGAACATGAGTCACACAGAAGAATTTGCTTTGCACTAATAGGAGCAGAAATCCACACATCAAAACTGAAAATCTATGGCCTGGGTCTTTCCTCAGGAGTTGCCCAAGGAGGGCACATGTACCTCTGAGAGTGTGAGGTCTGACACGCAGGTGCATGAAGTGCCCCGTTAGTGCAGGACCGGGCAGGCTCACCTGAACTCGCTGACACGACATTTCCAGCGGAGTGCAAGCAATGTTTCAGAGCTTCCCATGACATTTTATAGGAAATGGCCATTCCTCAGAAGACAGCATAATTTATAAAGTACTGATTGGCCACAGTGCAGAAGCTGCTGGTCTGGGTCAATGTCTGTACACAGGAGGTGCAGCCTGCAAGGCTGGAGGTCCGGGCAGCAGACACACATGGAGCTACCAGTGGCCACACAGACTCAGACACTGAAGGGTTTTCTCCCCACACTTGTGAGATGGCGCTCATATGCCTAGGCTCCCTCCAGAACACCACCCACCATCAACACTGCCTGTTAGTTAACGGACAGAGACGGGCCAGAGCATTTGTGTTCTGTAGAACCAATCTTGCTTGGCGATAGAGTTAAAAACAGTGGGAGGTTTTAATTACATTTCTGTATTTCTCACCACAGCTTGCAATATAAGCTCTACGAACTGAGAGATGAGTAATAATTTGGACAT
This sequence comes from Tadarida brasiliensis, assembly GCA_030848825.1. Lineage (NCBI taxonomy): Eukaryota > Metazoa > Chordata > Mammalia > Chiroptera > Molossidae > Tadarida > Tadarida brasiliensis. The sequence goes on from CM061258.1 coordinate 35,862,878, forward strand.
TAAGTTTTGGGTGGAAAGAATGAATTCAATCACTTCCTGCATCAGCCGTCTTCAGAGTTCAAACTGCACTCAGGGCCGGCAGGAGATTTTATCCCGGGATCCCTGCATGAGACACTGAAATGGGGAGCAGGAAATTGGACTGTTCCTACACAGGAAATAACAGCACTCCGTCAAAATCTACAGGAGAAACATGTGTTCAAATTTGCTGTCAATGCCCAACATATCTGATCGGAGAGCAAGCCGGGACAGAATTATAGAAGTCGTGTGATATCTCTGCAGGGCAGCGCTGCCCACACCATTGCAACAGGAAATGCGCTCTGATCTGAAGAAAGTGGCCAAATGCATGTTCTCCAACAAATATATACATGTCCTATAAAATGTGCGCATAGGTATTATATGTACTGTAAAATTTTAGTGATTTTATTTAACCAGATTTAAAAAAAATAACCGTAATCACTAGTTATTCATGATTCACAACCAAAATAAAGAAAGATCTCCAGATCAAAATGAGGCAACAGGAATTGGATTAAAAACTGCTGAAATTATATACATATATGTGGCATTATATTTGATGCATTCTATTATCTAATGTATGTTATACAATATATTATAATATACATTATAGATCATGTAATACATATTATGTAGTATATCATGTATTTTAGATGATATAAAATGCAATATATTATATCTTAATAGGATCTTTCCTATATCATGTATGTCCTATATCATATATTGTATATGACAGTGTGGTTACCAAGCACTTGGTTGGAACCGAGGTACAATTATTTAAATATCCCACTAAATCTCAGGTTGTTCCAGTCAAAGTAGAGCCCATCTGGGTGTCTGATGGGCCATGGCCCACACATCCCACAGCCTCGTCCCCTCTTCTGTGACAGAGGCAGCTTTGGGATCAGCTCTTTCCAACAATCTGCAGTGATGAGCTCGGGAAACCCACCAGGCACTGCACGACTTCCCGGGTTTACAGATGCTTCCTGACCAAGGTCAGAAATGGGTCAGACCCACGCACCTAGCTTGTAGGGATGTGCACCTGATATTTCCACACAGTTAAGGCTGTGGAGATGAGCTAAGGAAACAGCAAATAGTAACGTCCCACGCAGAATGACCACAGACCTTCATGTACCCAATTAATGTGGTGGATGCCCTTTCTACGTGAAATAGAGATATATCTCAAACCCACAACATTGAAGGAAGGAAAGACAAGGCTTTCCAATGGAGATACAATGTGTGTGTTGCCTGAGCTGGAGGGGCCTGAATGGCCGGCACTGACAACTAATAACCATCAGGGATAGGTGGAGACAGGTCTTCTAACCCACTCATCATCTCACCGCGAGTGTGTCCGGACAGGCTGTTATCCCTGATGTAGGCGGTTCTTATTGCTGCTAAGACAAATTCACAGATTTTGTGGCATAAAACAACACAGATTCATTCTCTTATGGTTTTGGAGGCCAGAAATCTAACGAGGTGTCACAAGGCTTCTTTTTTCTAGCAACTTCAGGGAGAATCTGTCCTGCCCTTATTCGTTTTTGAGGTGTCTGCACTTCTCGGCTCATGGCTTCAGCCTCCCTCTTCAAAGCCGGTGGTGTGGCCTCTTCTGTCTCTGACTTGGCTTCCAGCCTTGTATTCTTCTCTGGCTAACTCCGACCCCACTGCCTCTCTTATGAAAGCCCCGTGATTGCACTGGGCGTTACAGAAAATTAAGACTGACCTCCACATCTCAAGATACTTAACTCAAATATCGTCTACAGTTTCCTTTGCCATAAAAATAATAAAGTCCCAAGTTCCCGGGATTAGCACGTGGACATCTTTTGGGGTATAATTCAATTCACTGTGCCTAAGGAAAGTCTGATCATCACAGCGGCTGACCCATGCTTCCGGGAGAACAAGCCTGAAAGCCACAGTTGTCCAAAAGAGGCGTTCCACACACATGCCGCTGGGTGTTGTAAAGGCTGAGATGTTGAGGGGTGTGAACCTGCTAAGAACTGTGCGGGCCCTAGTCATCACACATGCACTTCATTCCACAGACCTTGAGGATCCAGACCTTCATGTGTCTGCAAGGGAGGGTTGACCCCTGTCACATATGGAGGACAAGTGTGGCTCTGGACTGGGGTCCATTTGGTGTCCCTCTGTGCATAGGTGGGGCTGGGGTGGAACCGGACCTGTGCCCTTGTTGGGAGGCAGATCAAATCCCAACCTGGTTTTCCTGCCTGTCCCAGTGAGGACCAATCACCTGCTCAGGAACAGAGATTGGAGACGCAGGCATCGGACAGGACCAGGTCCACTGCTGCTCCTCATGTGGAGAAAGCCCAGGGGGACTGCCCAGAGCAGCAGCCCGCCTCCCGGTCAGGGGGGACAAGGCTGTTTGCAGGGTAGGCCGGTGGTGGGAATGAGGCAGGAACCAACCAGACAGGTCGGTGGCAGAGCCCTGTGACATTACAAGGAGCCGTTGCTTCTCAGCTGCCACCCAACTCTTACCCGTGTTATGTGGACACCGTGTTGTCAACATTTTTTCTTGAGAAGTAACAGAAGTGTATATTTTATGCAAAATTCCCAGATTAGTATTTATTTTATTTTAAAAAATAACCCTTTATTGCCCAGCCAGTGTGGCTCAGTGGTTGAGTGTCCACTCATGGACAAAGAGGTCGCGGGTTTGATTCTCGGCCGGGGCACATGCCTGGGTTGTGCGCTCGATCCCCAGTGGGGGAAGTGCAAGAGGCAGTCGATCGATGTTTCTCTCTCATTGATGTTTCTATTTCTCTCTCTTTCTCCCTTCTTCTCTCTCTAAAAATCAATAAAAACATATATATATTTTTAAAAATCTTTATTTTTAGAACAGCATTAGAGTGACAGAAAATGTCACACAGTACAGAGTCTCCATATACCGTGTGCTGTGTCACCTGTTCCTCACATCCCGGTCAGTAGGAGGGCCTGTGCCAGTCCACATGCCCTCAAGCAATGAGAGGGCTGAGGTTTTGGGTCAGTCAGTGCTCTAGTTGCTCCCCATTCTAACCAGCATTTGCTGTTATTAGTTTTATTTTGCAATTTTGAGCGAATCTACTAGGTGTGTAGAACCCAGGCTCCTTTAATATAATTTTATGATTGGAAACAGAGGCCTTGATTCTTTTATCTGCAGTGTTCACGACAGTAATGTTTATGTAGTAGGCACATATCAAATGATAGTTATTGATGAAATACTACCATGAAATCGGCCCAATTTTTAGAAAAACTTCCTCAATTATACAAAATAAGTTCTACCTGAAGATTTCCTGATACAAAGAAATGATGATTAGTTTTAGAGAGAGTCACATTTCATTGTAAAATCTAAACGCCTATTTGTACACATGAAGGTGATATTGCTGATGGGAGCCCATGGGTGAAAGCGTCGAATGGAGGAATGGATATGGAGTTGATTATTGATGGTTACTATCCTGACATGGGGCTTAAAAGAAACTTAGCAAAAGTTCTATGTCACATCTAGTTTAATAGAAAAGGGTTTGAATTATTCATTTGTTCATTCATTCATTCATTCATCTAAAACTCGTGTTTAAGGCCCTTCTGTGGGTCAGTGTTGTCCCATTGCCCCAGATAGGGGGATGCTAATTTGGATGAGACCATGCCAGCAAGTGAGGGCTGAGTTAGATCGCGTCTGGCTACATTAAGTTGGGCTGTGAGGGGAGACCTCTGGAGGACACACACCATTTGAGCTGAGCCTGATTGACGAGAAGAAACCAGCCAAGCAAGGTCTCAGTGGAGTGTGCTCAGGGTAGCTGCTTCAAAGGTGCAGGGGGCCAGGAGGGCAGGGGGGCAGGAGGGCAAGGGGGCAGCAGTGTGGGGACAGGGAACAGACTGATGCAATAGGAGCTAAGCAGGAAGAGGAGGGGTCAGTAGAGTGACAGAAGCTGGAGTGAGCGTTTTTATCCCACGAGGGGCTGGGCCTGGCTCTCAGTCGTTCGGGGACAGTGCCCAGAATGCAGTGTGGGGGGCATGGAACAACAGAGGGGTGGCTCAGGGGATCCCATCGTTAGGACAGCACAGGTGATGATGACCGGGGCTGCAGTGGGGGTGGAGATGAAGGAGATGGATGAAGTGGGTGTAGGGTTCTAAGGTACCTACGGGGAGCCAGTGCAAAAGGGGAATTCAGAGAGACTGGCATGCAGGGCTTGTCTGGGATGGGAGACTGGATCAGGGGAAATCAAAATTTGGGAAAATTCAATTCAGATACCTCAGCGGAGATGGCGAAGTGGGAGTGAGAAGCTGAGCAGGCACACGAATGGTGTTTCCAGGCTGGAGAAAGCGAGCTCTGCTCTCCCCGGAGTGGACAGAGCAGGAAGATAGGCAAACCCTGTCCCGGGCTTGGATGGGAGCCCCTGGTGTAGAGACTCATTCCCCTTAAAACATTCGTTCTCAAAAACAGGCTTGTTCTCCAGGCAAACACCATCTCTGAGAGCCGAGCCTAATGAACCACTTCGTTCACGGGCCTTGGGCTGGAGGATCTTCAAAGCTGATGGACAGGCATGGCCAAGGTTCCCAGCAGATCGGATGAAGGGGGCTGAGGGCTAGGGGAACGTAGTGGTCAACCTAAACTCCACCTCAGGTGAGGGGTCCCTGGCTCTATGTCTCTGAGCACGGCACATGTCCCACAAAAATGTTGACAGCCATTTAATTTCTCGGTAAAACGTCAAATGTTTTGGGATCAACATATCTGAGTTATAGATATTACTGATGCACAGATATAAAAAGTGAAAAAGATGAGTGTGTGTGTGTGTGTGTGTGTGTGTGTGTAGGGAGAGAAGGGGTGATTTTTCCAATAACACCGAAGAGAAGTAAATGTGGGAACATGTGCGTGGGTGGGGGGGGCACACTTCTGTTTACTCTCTGCCTATTTCTTCTTTTCCTTTAATATTTTGCCCCTGGAAGGATGGTTGCCCCTGAGGATATTATATTTAGAAAAGCAGCTGGAGTGAGCAGGGTTACCTTTCAAATCCTCCAGCAAGTTGATCAAATAGAGCCTTCCTGTGTGTAGCTCTAAGGCACAATTATGTGTAAGCAGGACCCCTTCTGAGAATTCATGCGAGAATCCAAAACTGGAGATGGAGTCGGAGCCCATTTGCGTCTTATTTAACATAATTATTCTAACAGCTAATCTTTTGCCACCACATCTGTCCTCTTCTGACTACATGGAAGTGGGAGATCAGACACTCGCCGGGTTCTGTTTCCGAGCTGCGCGAGGCCGGTGTCTTGTTATCTGGAGATTCCGCTGGATTGCAGATTATTCTGTGGGGCTGTGAAACTATGAGTGTGTAACCGAGTGCCCGGTCGTTCTTCTATTTGCATAATGCTTCCTGTTTTTAAGTGATTGTATATTGTGTCACTCCTCACCTAACCCTGTGTGCAAAGCTTGGCAAATAGAAATAATTACATTTTACAGATTAAAAACATAATGAAATTTAGACGATCCAGGTTAGGGTCCCACCGCACTAAAATCGGCCCAAGCAGGCCAGTAGGCATGGCCTCTCCCAGCCCAGGGACACAGGTGGCGGCAGGATGGGAGCTGACGACGGCTCCCTGGGGTTCAAACTTGTCAGTCCCTGACCAGGCCCGGGAAACAAGCTCTTTCTCCTTCTTTCTCCTCCTCCCCTCCTCCCCTTCCTCTCTCACTAAGGGACTCTTCTCCAAGGCAGCAACACCAGCATAGCACTGACCCCCGGACAAAGCCACACCCAGGAATGTTGGGACCTAGAAGCCTCCACTCATTACTTAAGGGTACACACATCCCCTCAATGGCATAGGGCAAACGTAAAAATGCACCCAACAGAAGTGGCGTTTTCCTCCTGGGTGTCACACGTGCGGTGTGTTAGAGCCACAGTCAGGCTTTCAGCTGGACCAGCTCGTGTTTGCCTCGTGCAGAGACGCCCATCTCTGAAGCCCTCCTCAGATGTGGGACGCCTGCTGGGGTGTGTTGCTCCTCATCTGTGCCCGGGCAGAGGGCAGGCCTGAGCCCCCCGCGCTGGACGCCTGGAGGAGGAAGAGGAATAGCAGGTGTCACTCACGTGGGTGAAGCGTGTCAAACCTGAGAGCCCCCGTGGATATCAGCTGTTGGATATTTGACGGCAAAACTCTAGAAACTTGGAAATTTTTCATTTTTGTAAAGAATTTGTGAAGGCTGACATAAATCAGAGCCATTATATTAAGAGCCTTAAATAATTAGATGGTTTTATTGAAAGCATTGAGAAAATTCCATTCACGTTGAATGAGATTTGTGAGCCTATGGTGATCGGTGTTTGACGGAGTCCTTAGCAGAGGCCTGACAGGGTACGGGATGTCTGGACCAAAGCCCCGCCTCTGTGCCCTCCTCCTTCACTTTCTGGGCTCCGCAGTGTGAACAAATCCTGGAAGAGACACAGGTCCCCTCTTGGCGCATTGTTCAGTTCCTGTTTCATTGACATAAATTTGTCTTTCAAAGGACAAACTCAATAAAGTACATGAGGTTTCCTGAGTATACCATAAATTTTATAAAAATAAATGTGCAGTGACATCCAAACACAAAACAAAAGGAGGTAAGACACACACGCAGATTTATCGCAACTCTGAAGGACACGCTCTGACCCGGTCCCGTGCGGGGCCAGACGTGCCCAGTTATCCTGCAGAGGACGAGGGTGAACTGCTCACCCTGTGGCTGTACTGGAAATGACCTACTACTTAACTTGATAGTTGAACTAAGAGCTTTGCACTAATAAAGACAAAATAAAAACATGTCCTAATACATCTCACTTGAGTCTTGGGAGATAGGTCATGGTGTCACTGGAATCCTAGCTTACTATGCTGAAGGTTTTACTTAATGTCGAAATTCACATTACTCCTGGAAAGCCTCAATGTTGCTTTTCCTGTGTGATACCACCCCCAGCGTAATCCATCCGCCACAGACTACTGGCAACATTCAGCTCTTCACGAGAGGTTACAGATATCTTGAAGCTGCTCTTGCAGCTAGACTTCCAGGCAGGAAACCTTAAATGAGCATGTGCTTGTGGGCGCTGCGGACGCAGGAGGCATCTGCAGTACCTTGGAGAGCGCAGACTCCACTTAAGGGAGCGTCACCCATGTTTACAGGAACATCTGCGCATACTTTGTTCAGGACCTATTATGTGCACAGTGTCTACCTTCCCACATTGCTTTTCCTTTACCAAGGGCACTGTGTTATTGAGATGCACATCACTGTCACCCAGACGACTGACATTGGTCACTCACTCATCTCCCTCCACCCTGACTGTTTGGCTTTAGTCTGCCCTGGATATTGTCCCTCAGATTATTTTTTTCTAACCCCACGAGTAATCACACTCCCTACCTGTTGCTTGGAAACATCCACTGGGGCCATGTGACACTTGTCATTCACACACTATAAGCTGATTAATTTATTTAACACACCATTATGCATAACTCTCCATGCCAACACACATATGCATTTTCTTTTTTCTTTTCAATTTTTTACTTGAATAAGTACTTGGAGATTCTGGATAACCAGAGTTGGGTTAGTAAATGCATGTGTTTATCTCTAACATCCTGAAGCTCCAAGCAAAGATTTCAAAGGTGTAAATAAGCAGGATGATGAGTGTAAGAGAGTAGGGCAGAGCAATAAGAAAGATGCCAACACGTATCAGGGGCTACTCCACAGGGAGACCATTTGCACCTGTGACTGCCCAGAGGACCCTGGGGAAGCCAGAGCCCTACACTTCAGTGTCCCTGGGGTCTCCTGGGACTTTGTTCCCACTAGTCCAGCCTGTTTCCACACAGCATTTCTTAGAATGATGGACTAGGAGGGGCCCGGCCACATCTGTCTGAGCCCAGAGTCATAGCTTACCCTGCCTGTGGGGACAGCGTGCTCTAAGGCCCCGGTCCCATCCAGAGCCAGCACCGCCACTGGGCCTGCGTCTTCTCTCGCATCCTCTCTGCCCGGCCCAGGATGGCACTGATCTCACGTGCTGCCCCATGCAGAGGCCTGTGCCCTCTCTGTGCAGTTGATCCGAACCCCGAGGTCTTGTATCTGTTTTAAAACTCAACAGTGTCTGGGAAGATTAAATCTAATAGTATTTGTAAATTTTTAAAAAATAATTAAAAAATACAATGCACAGTGCAAACGCAAGAATAATTATAAATAAACAATTAATAAGTAGAGAAATCTCACAAGTGAAAACCATGTGAATGTCTCAGTGTGAATGTGCAGATCTCTACATAATGCAATTAAGTTACACAAACCATGATTAAGCCACCGCCTACTACAGCAGCATCTAATAACGCACGTTACAGAACAGCTTTCCACGCGGCACTGCTGCAGAGAGGCTACGAGCAGTGTGCTGCCTGCTTCTTGTCATACTTACACTTGAAATTTTCTTGTCTTCTTTTAAAAAATATTTTTATTGATTTTTAGAGCGAAGGGAAGGGAGAGGGGGAGAGAGAGGGAAACATTGATGTGAGAAGGAAATATTGATCGTCTGCCTCCTGGTGCCCCCTAATCGAACCAGCACACTTTCAGTGCATGGGTCAATGCCCCGCCAGCTGAGCCACACACAGCCAGGGCAAACTTTTCAATCAATAAGGTCAACTATTGTGAAATATAAAGAACAAAACAAGCTGATGAACAACATAGACCCAGAGACATAGAAGTAGGGTACAGACTGACAAACCTCAGAAGAGGGGGGTGGGGGGGAAGGAAGAGATAAACCACAGAACTTACATGCATGTATGCGTTAACCATGGACATAGACAATGATGCTGGGGTGGGGCGGGATTGGGAGGAAGGTGTCAATGGGGGAAAAAGGAGAAACATCTGTAACAAAAGTAAATAAATAAATAATAAAGTCAACTAATCAACTCAACCCAGGAGGGCCTGAGAGATAGGAGTGAGGCCCTGTGAAATGCAGTCCCCATGGCCATTTGCTTGTTCCCTGGTCTCTGGCTGATGGCATCTTTTCGATGGAGTGTGGCTGACACCAGGTGGCAGGGCTCACATTTCAGTAGGGCTCAGCTCCATAATGTGAGCAGAGGTCTCACTCCTGCCCTCACCTAACTCACATCTAATGGGAGAGAGAGACAGAAAGCAGCTAAATCTTGGAGACATAACAAGAACAGGAGAATAAGACAGATGGAGGTGAGGTGGGGAGGTAGAGACAGAGATGTCAGGAAAGGACAATGCAAGATGACATTGGAGGACAGATCTGCAGCAAATGAAGAAACAGCCATGAAGATAAGCTGGGGCAGAGCTTTCTGGTGAAGGAAACAGCAAGTGCAAAGGCCCTGAGGTGGGGTATGTCTGGCGTGTGTAAAAGCTGTGGCCCAGGCAGGGAGAACACAGGAATGAGCTGGAGGAGAAAGGGCTCTCAAGCAGGCTTGAGGGTGTGAGTGTGAGGACCCAGGCTTCTATTTCTAGTTGGCTGGGGACCATGGGAAAGTTTCAAGCAGAGGGAGAGTGAGGTCAGCAGAGACTGTTATTTGTTTGTTTGCCTTATACTGTAAGAGCAGAAGTTTTCTGTCTGTTTAAGAAGAAACTCAGAGGCAAAGCAGACCACCCTCGAGGTTGCGATGGGGGAGTGTAGGTAAGGGGAGGGGAGCCCACACCAAGGCCACAGAAGGACACGTAGGGAGCAGGGTGTGGCCCCAGTGTGTTTTCCAGGGGCATGTGACAGGATGTGTGATGGACACAAGGTAGAGAGGATGCAAAGGTGGCTCCATGGTTTGGTTAGAACAACTGAAGGAGTGACCACAGCTATCAGAGTAAAATGACCAGAGAACAGGTGGGAGAGGGTGGGTCCCCTGGGAGCTGCGTGGAGTGTGCAGACTTCCCTGTCTCGTATTGAGAAAGGACGTCCACACTCCTGATAACACCATTCTTGCGATCACTGAAATGGTTCACCTCTGGAGAAGTCCAATGGGCCACCTGTCTTCCTGAGCATACGGTCCCCCAACTCTTATACGCCACCGGGGCTTAGATCTCTAGAATCCAAACCAGTTTACGAAAACTGCTGGAAGCTGAACACCGAATTACCCCACACACAGGCGTCCTCTCCGTGGAGTCCATGGCCCAGTTTCCTAATTTACTGACTCCATCACATTAACTAGTCACCGAAATGGGTTTGACTCTGGAGATTTTCTGTTGACTCCACTGACAGCTGTGGGTGGTAGGATGTGGGCTTCCCACTCCAGATTTGGGGGGAATTCCACAGAGCACGAATGTAAAATGAACAGCTCACAACGTGCTCATGGGTCAAAGAAACTGGAAGGAAAATTTTCTCCAACAGCAGCACAAACTAAGTAAAAACAAGATTATTTCACTGTCCCTCAGAAAACCTCCCGTACCTGGTTTAGGTTAGAAGAGTCCAGAGTCAAGCATGGGGCTTTATCCAGGGAGGGACACACACACACACACACACACACACACGCTGCACACCAAGGGGCCTTTCTCAATAATAGCAAGACAGTTTGCTTCTCACATCTGCAGCAGAGAGAGAGGGAGAGGTGGGGATGGAAGGGGGTCCTGGGCCTTGCCAGCTGCTGCTGCCACCCCCCCGCCGAGCCGGGAGCCCTGGGCCCCACGGCAGGCAGAGCAAGCTGTTGACATCCAGATTTGTGTTACTTGGGGACAGTCAGCTGATCGGAGCCAGGGCAGCTCTGGTCCTCATCTTGTGGGGGGGACTCGGTGCCCACAGTGAGAACACAAACCAGGCTCAGAACAGATGGCTGGCTGCCTGCTCAGGCTGTTTCTGGGGCTGTTTACATTCTTAAGTGACTAATTTTGACATGTTATACTAGTAACAGAGTTTTTCGGTGTTACCCAGTAAACCGTGGGCCGTGCAGCCGGGGCCGCGGAGTTCGGCTCTGGAGCTCTGTGCGGTCTCTGCTCCGCTGGGTTCCGTGGGGCTGGCCCGGACAATCGTGATGACCAGGGCATCACCCAGCACGGGCTGAGTGAGGAAAACACGCCTGGGGCCTGCTTAGGGCAACTGAATGTTTCCTCAAAGCCAGAAGTTGGGTTTCTCAGGTTTATCTCCTTTACCAACATGCCCAGGTCACCACCTGCATGTATTTGCAATGAAGGAAGTAAAATCAAGAGGAATTGAAAACAAAGCAAGCTGTTATCTGACACCGGGGAGGGGCAGAGAGCTCCACCCACGTTGGCCTTCACAAGCCAACAGGCAGCTGCTGATGGTGACCATCACTTTGTGTCTGAAAATTGAGCCCCAGGGATGGTAACCAATAGTCTGGAGACCTGGCAGCTTCTGTGTGCAGAAATCATGCTGCAGTGATTGGCTCTCTCCACACGTTGGGGGCCACATGCAATTCAGGACACACCCAAACACACCATCACGCCCCAGAGGAGTAGACTGTGGAAAGGGACACTGACGAAACGATTTGAACTCTAAGTGCAGGTGACTCGGAGCAAAAATTCAAGCAGCTTTTTACGTTTCTCAAGTCCCGTCTGCACACTCCAATTCTGCAGCCTATACATCAACAACAGCCCGAAAACGCTGGCCATACACTCCCCTGCCTATGCCCACCAGACTCTGCTTAAAAATGTACTGTGCACCCTGGCCGGTGTGGCTCAGTTGGTTGAGCATTATCCCATGCACTGAAAGGTCACCTGTTTGATTCCTGGTCAGGGCACAGACCCAGGTTGTGGGTTTGATCCCTGGTAAGGGTGCATGCAGTAGGCAACAGAACAATGTTTTTCTTTCACATTGATGTTTCTCTCTCTCTCCCCGCCTTCCTCTCTCTATAAAATCAATCAAAACATATTTTAAAAATAATAAAAGTAAAAATGTACCATGCATGCAATTGATACCCTTTGCAATAGGCATGTTGTGTGAACATGAGTGATGCCCATGTTAATTATTATTATTATTATTATAAATCTGCCTCCACATTCTAGCTACTTTCAGAACCAAGATGCAGAAATTATAGAAAGAGCATAAAAATAAGTCTTTTGCAAGATGAATTTGAGCCAGTATTCTAGATTAGCTCCTTATCAACATATGAGCATGTATATTTTTGTACATATGTAGGTTATATTGTATGTTGATATTTATATTAATAGATATATTGTTGACATTCAAAGTATTATTATATCATACTTAATCTAATTCCATATTAACTCTAATAGTTAATTAGAAGGAATACTTCTCTATCTATGTTTATAAAGTATTCATTTTAAAAGTCAGTAATTCATTATCTCATCCAGTTTTAACACATAAGTTATTTTTCACATTATTCCACACTTTTGTTTTGTCACCTGCGTGCCAGGAACTGTGCTTAGCATTTCTGTGGAGACACAATAAAGTCAGATGTGATACGTGATCTGAAGGAACTTGGTAGAATAGAAAGTCATGTCCATTAATGTAACATGTCAGAGAGGTAACACTATAAACATCGAATTAACATTCGGTCACCGCGGTGTCACTGTAAGACAAATTGGACGAGCTTTTTGTTACCTGATAACGAAGGAACCCAGATAGAGCACAATCTAGTGAAAATTTTAAGATAATAAAAGACAAAAATTTAACCACTGTTTAAACAAATAAATCTGGCAGATTTTGTAACTAGCCATCTGTCAAATACATAACTTATGTCCAAATATGAACAGTTAGGACATAGTGACTTTAGAATTCTCCCAGTTCTGTCCAGAGAAAGTGTTAGTACCTGTTGATATGAACGCTTATCCCAGTAAAGGTGGTTTGATCAGAATAGCAGATAATGCATCTTCACCAAATTTTGAAGACATGTTTTTAGTTTTTCATACAGCTGTCCCCTGATGCTGATCTGAGATATGCATAAACAGAATCTTTGTTGATATCTGTGCACTTGAAATAGAATGCTCATGTGAAGGTGATCACAAGTATTGGGAAAGCAAACTTGTGACAATTTTAGTCTGAAACCACCTATGTCTCAAGGGACAATCCATGCAGTGGACTGGAGCTGTTATGCAAATCCCTGGGCATGTCGAGTGGCATCTGGGAGCTTTGCCATAAATATCTATTGAATGCTGGAGAGATCCTTGGAATCACACTGACACCGCATCCCTGCCCTACTGCAGACATTCTCCAGAGAAGGGAATGCGTGAAGTCCCTGGGCCCTGAGTTGGGGGACAGCTTTAAGAAAGAGGTTCTAGAAATAACTTCATGGTTCTGCTAAAAGCTGGTTATGTTATTATTTTAAAACAATGACTTAGAAATCTTAATTTTTTAAATAATGCTTTAGTGTGCTCCAACAAGAACGGCTTAGACCCTGCTAGTTGTAGAGTAGGAGTTTCTGATTAACGCTGTAACATATCATGTACATAACATAACATGCACATGAATACACACACACACTTGTTCATAAGGTGTGACTCCACCTTGCTTTAAGGCATTCAGCTCATTGAGGGAAAAGAAAGTTTTAAAAGTAACATGAACATGAAGAGGTCTTCCAGTGGAGTATGAACGGAAACTGGTAATCTAGGTAAGGAAGCGTAAAGCAGAAGCTCGGGTGGTGAATGAAGGGAGTAACACACGCAGCAGCTGTCTGAACAGAGCAGAGTGAACCGAGGAGAAGGGCCGCCTTGCCTTTGCCCCGGGGCAGGAATGTCAGACTGACACAGTGCCTCCAGGGAAAGCCGGGAGGAGCAGAGCGTCCGCCCTCATGGACAGGAACAGAATCTGTGGGAGAGCAGGTCTGTGCATCACCGTCCAGAGGACCGGGAGGAGGATGTGCACCAGGGTGACAATGATGAACCAGCGGGCTGCCTGCCGCTGGCTTCCGTTCTCCGGTGCACCTCAGCAGGGGGTCTAGGACGTCACTGAGGATGGATTTAAATGAACTTTTGTGTGAGAAGCAGGAATGCACATCTCAAAGCATAGGACAGAGCACCACCAGGGCCTGGAAGGGTTCCGAGAGGGTTGCAGCCGCTGGGGGAGGGTGAAATCCACATTATCCGTAGAGCACGGTTCCTGATGTGTAACTATGGGATCCCACGGAAAGGGGGCATGGGGCGTGACAGCAATTCATGAGCAGTTTTATTCCAGTCCTGGTTGGGGAGGGTACCAAAACCATGTGAGAGAGGAGCGGGATGCCATTGAGGCCCCTTTGGAAAGCCCGGCTTGCCCTCCCTGCAGCCTCCTCGCACGGCGACTTTCTTCTGTTTCCTTGGCCTGGGCGCCTGGCAGGCAGCAGGTGCACAATTAGGCATTCATGGACTGAACCCAAACGTGAGTAATTGGTTGGGCTGCGTGGGGAGAAGGGCTGTGGGTCAGATTTACTCAGGATCACTGCTTTGTGGAGAAACATAACCCACTGGTGATAAGATATGGTCTGGAGAACGGGAAATTTCCGGGTTTCTCATCTAGGTCTGGTCAGAAGAGTGAAAGCTTTGGGGAGCCAAGCTTTGAAGTTCTGCCCGGTGTTTCAACAGTGAATGAAGAGTCGCAGGCAGAGGTTTGAAAGCCCAGTTTCTGCCTTTACCACTCGAAGGTTTCGTCTGTTTTCAAACATCCTCTTCATTAGGTTAGTAATTGCAGCTCAGCAGACACTATCCAGCTTACACGTGGTATAAAGCTAATTACTAATGGCCATGTAAACCCTCGCTTTTCAAAGCCAGTGTCAAGCTCTGCTGTGTTTCCACAGAGATTATGGGATTTAATTCTCCCTTCCCATCTTGTAGGCAGAAACAAAGCAAAATCTAGAGAGGAAATGACTTGTCCAGGGTGACACGGCTGTGGAGCCCGGCTGGTCGTGCTATCCACTGAGAAAGGTCACTGCAGGGTGGGCTGGTCCTCCTGTGACCACAGCTGCGAGACCAAGGCATGAACCCCAGAGTGACACACGTCATTCGCACACGCCTGGTCTCACTGCAGGAGGCATCACTGCGGCACCTGGCCCTGGGCTGCACCCGCCGCCGCCCTCCTGCTGGGCCTTGCTGTTTGCTGCTGTGGGTGCTCCCTCTGGTAGAGCTCCTCGGGGAAAGCAGAGGCACCATGATGTCCCGAGGCCAAAGGCTTCCCAGGAGCATCTGAGCAAAGGCAGCCATGTCAGGAGCCCCCAGGGTGCTGGAGAGATGGGGCTGGCCGGGTGCTATAGAACATGGAGTTACTATTTCTTTCACTCTTGCTCTGTGCTGGTTGAATCAATACAGGATGCATTTCTTTCCTTTTTTTCCCCCCATTTTGAAGAACAAATGTGAGTGACAGGCCATGCGGCTGTGGCCCTCCATGTCCCACACCTGGTCAGCCTGACTGCCAGGGCCCAGCAGTGCAAAGTAACAAGGGAACTTTTAGGGAAGGAGCTGCTCACAGGGCAGGCCCAGGGCCTCCCGAGGGCTGTCTCTGGGACCCTCTTCCAAATGAGAAACATCAGAGTGACAGAAAGTGGGTCACAGTGCCTCTCAGATGCATTTCTCTAGGGCTCGTGGGTAACAAGGGCAATCGTGTAGTTGTCAAAGTCGAATGCCTGCTGTACCTTACACATCCCTGTTTATCTGCTCCCAGCAGTGGCGGAGCAGACAGGAGTCCAGCAGAGTCATGAGCGTCCAGGGAGGGGCTCTGGGTTTGGGGTGCGATCGGCAGGAGTTCCCGGGCAGGCCGCTCGCAGTGCCTGGCCTGGGGCGTTGTCGTCATCTGCACCTTTTCTAGTAGCACTGAGCACACACCCCACTGGATGGGGCAGGATAACTCACAGTCCTGAAGTGGGAAGAAAGACGAGCCATGCTGCTGAATGTCCCCTCACAAGAATCAAGGAAGGGCTGGTGAATGACCTTCTTAAATTATGGGATTAATGTATGTTCAACATTTCAAAAACATTTGCAGATACATCATCTAAGAAGTAAGAATCAGCCCAGCTGGAGTGACTCAGTTGGTTGAGCACTGTCCTGTGCACCAAAAGGTTGCCAGTTCAATTCCTGGTCAGGGCACATACCTGGGTTGGGGGTTTGATCCCCAGTCAGGGAGTGTAGGGAAGGCAACCAATCTCTCTCTCTCTCTCTCTCTCTCTCTCTCTCTCTCTCTCTCTCTCTCTCTCTCAGCATGTCTTTGAGTGAGGATTAAAAATAATAATTTAAGCCCTGGCTGGCTTGGCTCATCGGTTAGAGCATCGGCCCATGGACCAAAGAGTAGCAGGTTCAATTCCGGTCAAGGGCACATACCTCAGTTGTGGCTCAGTCCCTGGCCTTGGTCAGGGTCATGTGGGAGGCAACCAATCCATGTGTTTCTCTCACATCCATGTTTTGCTCTCTCTCTCTCTCTCCTTCCCTCCGTTCCATTCTATCTGAAAATCAATGAAAAAAATATCCTCAGGTGAAGATTTTTAAAAATTAATTTAAAAATAATAATAATTTAAAAAAAGAAGAAACTGAATCATAGACTTCAGGACTTGCCGTTCACTAGTGAGTGGTGAAGGGTGGCTGGTGAAAGTCATGCCCAGGTGCTACTCCTGACGGTCATGCTGCCAAAACGAGAGCGAGCCGGAAGGTGTATTGACTCACCAACTGGAGAATTCTTACCTCCCACAAAATGCTGATATCAATGTGTGTTTAGAGATGTAACACTACTTCAGCAGTCTAAATGAAACATCATTAGACCGCTGTGTGACATAAGAAAATGCCTATGCAAAATACTTCCTTTTCCAGAAAGTTGCTTGTGCTCAGGGGTATTCCTCACGCAGTTCCCAGGCTCCCCTTAAAACCCAGCATTATCTAGAGAGTCAGGATGTGGTTTACCTAAACGAGATGTAAATCCATTAATCAACGGTAAAGTCCACTTTTGAAATCTGCTTTATGAAACAGTTGCAGAACGCATATATTTACAATAGCTCTTGGCCAGTTTCTCTGAGTTCTGAGAATTCAAGCTTTTCTGACTGGGTGTCCCACAGAGGACCGGAGGCTGCTCCGTGGGCTCTCCTGGTCAGCGCGCGCCCCTCCAGCCTGTCTCCCAGTAGCTGTGAAGCTGCAGGGGCAGGATGCCTGGGCGGGCAGCGTCCAGGCGGAGCCTTCTCGGACGATGGGACAGTTACCTGCATGAGAACAGTTAACAGCGCAGGGCTACGGCTGCGTGTCAGCTTCTTCTCTTTCGGGAAAGGTGGACTTCACTGAAGGTCAAAGGCAACGCTCAGATACTTCAGGGCAGTGGGGTTTTTAGATTGGTCTTTGAGACTTTGCAAACCAAAGCCACAGTTCAGAATGAATGACAGTGAGTCGGTCGTTTCACAACAAAGGTGCCCTCCACGAGGACTGGGGTCTGTGATGGGTCGGGGTGTTTGTAACGAAGCCCGAGGGCAGCCTGAAGGGCCCAACCCCGCAGGCCAGGGCCAGACCCTTCTCCTAGACACAAGTAGGAAATGATCCGGCTGTGCCCCACGGTCACGAGGCTGATATGGACTCTTAAAAACACGGACACGTTGTTGGGAAGGACTGTGAGCATGTTCCTGTTTCTAATGGCCTGAGTTTGCTGACAGTAATTCCTGGCACTCTGGTTAAAGGATGAGGCATTGCAAACGAGCCTTGGAAGTTAAAAAAAAGTGACATACCCCAGAGAGATTTACAGGTTGTGGGACATTGTCTTACGTGCTAAATACTTAGGGACACCCCCTGGACCTCCCAGAGAAGATGTGTTTGCCCTGGAGAGCCAAGCTTTACCTCCTCTCCGCAGACAGCTGAGCTCTGAGATTTATATATTGGGGTTCTCTCCTGCAGGTGACTACTGCACTCACAACATCTCCCCAGGAATTGGGGCATAAAAAAGGGGCATCACAGGGATCCTGCACGTAAATAGTCAATATTCTCTTGATCCATGGACCTTGAGTTTGCTGCAGGATAAAACAAATAAGCATAGATGTTAAAACTTACCATGCACTACAGAGTCCCATAAATGACGCTATTTTGGGGGACTTCTTACCCCAGCCACTGAACATAGGAAGATGGAGGAGTCAGGGTACTGGACCCCCTTTTTGCCTTCTTTGTCCTCTGAGCACCCCAAAGCTGTAGTACTTTGAAACCTTCTCATACGGTCAGTGCCCTCCGGCCATCATCCCTAGCATCCATGTGCCGAGCAAGGAGTTCCTGAGGCCTGGAAGAACTGTATCTGAGGTGTGGTGGCGTCTGGGGCATGCAGAAAATGGCATTCACTGCCTGTTACACCAACAAGATTCATGAACCCAGGTGTCAGGGTGGGGCAGGGAGAGGCTCAGCTGGGCTGGTCAGGGTCCTGGGTGTTCTTGCAGGTGCCAGTGGCCGCTTCCCAGGTGACCTTCCCCTCCTGCTGCCTTCACGCTCTCAGACAATGCCGGGGGCCCATGGGGGCAGTCAAGCACGCGGCAGGGGGTGGGTGTTTATTTTATATATATTCTTGGAAGACTTCCCTTTCCAAAAGAGGGTTCATTTTTCTCTGTTCTATAAACATTATTTCACTCTCTGAAGTCAAGAAGTAAAAAGTTTGATTAATTGTCAATTGGTTGTACTTGTCCATAGAAGCATTAAGTTTGCAAGTCTCAGCCCCGACTAAGGAACAACCAGGGCATCTGTCCACGTGAGAAGCCCCTCTGCGGTCCCAAAGGTGTTGGCCCTTGTCATGGGGCTTCCGGGTATCAAGGTTACAAATGTGAGAAAGACAGATATTGGGTCCCCCTCTCCTGGTGCTCCCGAGAGCCTGATTCTGATCCTTCTTGCCACTCCCGGTCCAGGTTCTAATTGAAATCAGATTGATCCTCACACTTACAAGCGGTGAGATCCAGAAAATACAAGATGCCAAGAGCTGAGGGCATGATAAGCAATTAAGGTCTGATAGAGTGTCAGGTCCAACAGAATGGAGTAAGAGTCCAATTTTCAGAAAATCTCCCCAAAGAAACACTCATGTGCGAGGACAGGATTTTAACTGTAAGTATCAGGGTGGCTCTATGGAGACTGGAATAGTAACTATCAGCCAAAGGGACTTTGGAATGAGTGAACAGACAACACAGATGTCTCAGTGGATTTGGGACATTGTAGCACGTGACACGGGCAGCTGCGGGCAGCAGACAGACAGACAGACAGAGGCTGATGGCAGGCATGAGGCACCCACCGCTCTGTGCAGGCTCCTCCCTTCTTTGTGAGCTGAGCAGCCATGGCCCCAAGCAGCGCGCTGCAGCCAGGTTTGGCACACACGTGACAAGGGCACTGTGGTGAGCAGACAGGGGAGGGAGGGAAAATAATGGAGGCACCCGCACAACCCACTAAGAGCTGGCAGATGCTGCTGGCTCCCGCTCACCCGGCCTGGCCGCGCTCTCTGGGCACGGGCCGCAGGAGCTGGAGGCTGCAGCCTCCGCCGGGTGTGGGGAAGTGCAGGAAACAGCGTGGTGCCCCAAAGAGGAGGGTTCAAGGAGAAAAAGAAATAAGAAGAAAGGCAGGCCCTGTCCTCGGAATGCCGTGCACAGGCGCCGTTGTGGGCTGGGCCGCACGCCTTCTCACCTTGATACCCGAGCACTGTCAGCCTGGGCCGTCAGTGACTGCTCAGGACTGCCCCCTTGGTTCCGGAGCTCCTGGCCAGCAAACGTCCTCTCATTACCGGCTCCACCGGCTGCCTGCAGAACAATGGATGATCGGATCCATGTGTACTTTTGCAGCCAGATGTTACAGCCCCAGCAACACCTGGAAGAGCGGCAGGGTGGAGAGCAGGTGACCTTCAAACGTGGGCTGAGACACCTGGCTGCTGAGCCATAGGTGTCCATCCACTGCAGCGTCCATGGAGCAACTCTGTCCACCACACCTGCTTGTGGAGGAGACGCCAACCTCCCGGCTCGCTGCTGCGAGGGCTCCCACGGAGCCATCTGTCAGGGCACTGAAGGAAGCTCGGCGTGTGTGGGACGCTGGGTGAACCTGAAATCCTTGCCTCCTTTCCCACTGCGGGTCTGTGACGATCAGGATCCCAATCACAGCTTATCACCGAGAATCGACTGTGTGTTAGCAACAACAGAGGGTGTGTCAGGTATCAGCGATAATCTTCATGGAAACCTGGGAGGAGGTGTCAGTGGAGAGAGCTGAGGCTAAGAGAGGTCAATGGATTTGCCCAGCACCACACAGCACGCAGGCGCCTGTCCCCTGCTTTCACCACGTCTCACGGCCTCTCTGAGGAATTAGGAGAAGGATCTATATCCACACGTCTTGACCTCAACAATAACATTCAATTTGGGTATCTGGTTTGGAGAGTCATGTAGTAATAGGTTAACCTATTGTTGAAACGAATGTTGGGCTCCTTTGAGCCTTGAAAGGCACGTATTGTCATTTCGGGTATAACTGATCACATTAGTTTCAGGGCCACTCTGCCTCTACTCTGGGTGGGTAGGGGCTGCACTGGCCCCCACTGAGACTGTTGTGACCATGCGTGGCACACACATGGACCACGAACACGGGGGCCCAGCAGCCGGGGGACCACACAAGGTAGTCCTGGACCACAGAAACTCCGGTGGCTGATACTGGTTTATTGTCACCTTCATGTCACGTTAGGGTCTGCGAAGGCTCCATGGAGGTCATCTAGGGCCTTTTAAGTCACACCTCGCTGCCCCGTTCAGCTCTTCCTGCCCCACAATCTCGTAGCTTCTCCAACAACACCTGGGAATGGAGACACCACTCACCCCGGACTCAGATCCACCCCCCAGTTTCACCTGCCCCAAAGGGACAGAAACCCCGTCTCTGAGCTCCTCAGCATCTTAGTGGCCTCACATCACCAGCTCAGTCATGGAGTCCTTTCCAGGGGTGTGAGGGAGGCGCTAGGAGAGTCCTGCTCTTGTCTGCTCTCCAGTACACCTGGCGACTCCGGACTGCTCCTGCAGGCACTGTCCCTTCCTCCTGTCCACACCCTGAGTGCTTCTGAGGATCAGACAGGAAGCGCTCCGGCCTGCCTCTGGCTCAGGCATCACCCACTCAGCTCCTGTTGGGTCAGCGGGGCACTGGCCCTGCTTTTGAGGTTGGGATGGCATGTGGACTTTCACCAGCGGCCAGCTTCAGCTCCGAGGAGAGAGCCCCCCTGCTGAGCGCAGAGAGGAACTTTAACAGCAGTGATATGGGCCCCTGGCCTTTGAGTTCATGAAATCTCAGTGGCTCATTTTGTGGTGACCCTGTGAGCAGTGGTTTTAGCTGGACGTCCCATTGAGCAGAAGAGGAAAGGCTAATGAAGGAGTCTGTCCTTCTGTCCTGGGAATCTGGCCCCGTGGGTGGGTGAGATGGGCAGCAGGCTGCCACTCTGAAGAGAAGTCACTTCTCCTGCCCCTCTGGGCCCGCCTTCCTCCCACCACCTGAAACACGCAAACAGAGCGCGGACCCCTGCGCCTCGTCTCCAGGGCAGAGGCAGAGCAGCCCCGAGCGCAGCTCAGAGCGGAGCGAGAAACAGCCTCCTCGCCTTCTGTTTTTCAACTTCAAGTTCTACTGACACTTCACCAAAATATCAGGGAAAAGGCCAAAAGGTACATGACTGATGACTTAGGTAACACACCCTTGGAGGCCAGGTTTGGTCCTTGAGGCAGCCCCCATCTCCCAGAGCTTTGCAAGCCCAGACCGCCCCGGGCTCTCCTCACTACAAAGGCCCAGAACCCGGTGTCTAATCTGTGCTGAGGTCACCCTCAGGCCTCCTCAACACCACTTCCTGGAGGTTCTATGACCTAGAGGTGGTGGCATTTTCCCTGGGATCTCATCTCCAAATAGGAGATGGGCAGTGAGGACTCGGAGAGGGAAAGACACGTATCTCTTAGGGCTGACCAGGTATTTTGAGTCAATTCAGCAAGTCTCCGTTTATTGCAAACCTGTCATTTCAGAGCCAAATGTGGACGGTGGGCAGGAGCACACAGGCGAGGCCCCCTGGGAGGCACTTCGGAGTCAGGGGCCACAGAGGAAGGACAAATGCAAGCCCAGCGTCCAGGACAAATCAGCTCACTGCTTGGTCCAGAAGTTATAGAATGCTTCTCTTTTAAGAGATACATTCTTTAAAGAGTGCTACTTTATCCCATTTTCTTGATTCAGAATGGTGAAATTAAAGTGAAATCCAACGCATGCCGGGAGGGTAATGTTTCCTGGTCTGTGAGCAGTGAGAATAAACACAGAATTTGAAAGGTCCTTCAGAGATTTAACAGCCTGTGTGTGATGAACACAGCAGAAAACCTGGGACACAGTGAGTGACAAGTAAGTGAGTCCCTGAAGATGGAAGGCCTTTTGTGCCAGTGGCCTCTAGTTCTGGCACTCCCCCTGGCATGACCTGGCCCCTAAGTCCTGGTAATTTCCAACCTGGTGACATTTGCCTGGGTATCCCTCCTAAGAGCTGCCATTTTTATGTAGAATAATTGTCTGCTGGGGTGCCTCCACCCAGAACATTTTGTCGCAGCCCCTCCAGGTGCAGAGGATGCTGGCCTCCCGACCATTGGCACTGCCCGGCGGTTCACGCGAAGGCAGGACCTGTCCTTCAGGCAGCGAGCGCCGGGCATCCGACCTTGGGAGCGCAGGCAGGCGGTGAAAAATGGAGCTCGGTGGCTGATTCATGAACCTCACGTAAGACTGAACATAATGGAAGCAAATTATGCATAAACAGGTTGTGGCTTAGATATATGGTCATTAAAGTTTTGAGCTCCAGTTTCTACGTAATTTATTGCAAATAGAGCGCATGTGCACTAGCCAGTGTGGTCTCCGTCAGAACCCCAGGAAACGGCCCAGATTGCTGCGTTATATTCATTTGTGCATTTTGAAATAGTCTTTTCTCATAGAGGGTCACATGGGTGTGCTGCCTTCGGGACAACTGGGCAACCCCCCCTCACAGAAGCGGTGTCTGGGCCGCAGGCAAAACCAAGAAACAGAAGGTACTGCACCAGCAACGTCCCTGCTCGGAGAACCACACACACAGACATAAAACAGTTTATGGTGCGTCATCATGCCCGTCACTGTCATGAGGGGATGTCGTTATCACCACTTAGGACAGTCAATTCACCCCCATGCTCGTGGTGTCCAGATCCCCCTCCCAAGAGAGTCCTCGATCAGTGGGCTTGTGGTGTTTATTTAATCTTCCGTTTTCACAAAAGCAGCACAATGCATTGCACGTGCATTAGCAAAAGGGATGGTGAATAGGACACTTTTATTTTGGTGACAGGGCAAGCAGTACCTGAGTGACACGTGCAGGCTGCATTGCTGTATCTGTAGCATTCCAACGTGTGCTGCTTTGCTTCCACGCCTATGGACACTAGTGCCGTGCACGTTCGAGGAAGAGGCTGGTCCGTGCCAGGGCTTGCCGAGATCAGCAGAGGGTTTTATCTAGAAAACACATTCCAGCAGGTGCCACACTGAGGTCCTGAAGACCAGAAGGAAGCCTGGCCCCCTCTCTGCATCACTGGGCAGCAGGCGGGCAACACCTGCAGGATGCTGGCCATGGTGAGTGAGCAACCGCGGGAATCCCGGACAATGCGTCATTCGTGTGCTCAGAATAAAATATAAATGAACACTTGAGTGTGGAACTTTACCTTATTCAGCTCTAGCCTTTCTCCAAACCCCCTGAGGCTGAAGAAGCATGAACTGGACATTACTTCCAAGAGAAAGCAGAACATCTGGTGTGTTTTGGAATAAAAAAAACACGAAAACTCGGAACTGTGAAATGATGGCAGCAGGGATCCTGTCGGCATTGTCTGGGCCCCAGCTGTTCCAAGGACTTGGCTGGTTCCCACGGAGCTCTTGGCTCCCATAGTCCTTGTGGGTGACAGGCACTCTGTGGGGCAGTGTCCCAGGACACCTGTTGTTTGTAGGGCTGAGGGTCAAGCGTGGTGCAAGCACAGTCCTGTGGTCCCGTAAAAACAATGAGACGGTGACAGCCACCATCTCAGTGTCCAGGTGGGAAGGCCAACCCATAGAGAGACAGTAAGACTGTCTCTGTTGGCAGGAGGTCAGGGCAGGGACTTGCTAGATGAGACGATGGAAAGTCTAGCCCAGAAAGAAGTTTCCTCTTTGCTTTGGGTTGTTAGCCAAGGGACACAGGTTGAACTCCTCTTCTGTGCTGGAAAGATCCATTGGGACACCACCAGTGAGCGGGCGGGTGGTGCACAATGGAGTCACTATTCCCAGAGTCACTTGAGTCCTTGCTGCAGGGAGGGAACCTCACTCTGTGACAGGACTGCCACCATGGGTGGCGACCACCTGATCTCTGGACCTCCTTGTCAAGTTTCACCCCTTGTTCATTCATTCATTCCTGAGTCGGCTCACTCACTCATTCAGCAAACATGTTTAAGACCCAGTGCTAGTAATGCTCCCAGTTATCCTTTTTATTGGTGATCTTTATTCCAATATCAAAGTAATATTTCTCCCTCTAAATACTACCTCTAATCCAACCAATGGGTCAAGAAGTTATAGCAGCTTTTGAGGCCTCCTACCTGAAGAGGACCTTTGCCCAGGCGATTGCTGTGGCTGAGGAGACACTGAGGCAGCTCTGTGTGATCACATCTATGACTGCATCCAGAGCCTTGCTTGGGCTTGGGGTGACGTCACCAAGGAATGAGTACCTGGCATCTAAAAGAAAGGCACTCAGGAGGTCCATCCATGACCTCAAAGGATTTGCCAGGGATGAAGAGTTTGCGAAATCAAGAAGACGGTGGTTGAGGAGACAAACAGCGCTAACCTGGGAGTGGAGAAGGAGGACCTCGAGGAGCTCCTGGAGGGGCTTCCCGAGAACAGACTGATGAGGAGTAGTTGGAGCTGGAACAGGAATAGTAACTGAAAAAGAGGCAACAGAAACTGAAGAAGAGCAAAAAGAAGAACTCCCAAGAAAATTCACAGGGAAGGGTTTACCAACATTTTTTCAGACTTCAAGTTCCTTAAAAAGTTTGAGAGCATGGACCCCAACACCAAAGGTTTTATTAACAGAGAGGAATATTCATGATACATTATCTGATTATAAGCAAATCTATGATGGAAAAAAGAAACAAACCGAGCAACCATCGACACATTTCTGAGAAGAGTGGCACCTCCCCGAGAACACCCGCAGGCAGGTCCTGCAGGAGCACTCCAGAAGAAGGCCTTGTGATCAGAGGAGACGACAGCCCCACAGGTGTTATTGCCACTGCACACCTTCCAGTGGGATGAGACGAGCAGGTGGAAAACAGTGACATTGGTGATCCCGTCACTGCATCGGCCTAGGCTAATGTGTGGATTTGTGTCTTAATTTTAAATAAAAAAGTTTCAAAAGTCAAGAAACAAACAACACCAGCAGTACAAAGCGTATAGAATAAGAATATAAAGAACGATAATATGTTTGTACAGCTGTACAACATGATTGTGCTTTAAGCTCGGTGTTCTTACAAATGAGTAAAATAATTTTGAATAAAATTTATAAGGTAAAAAAAAAAAAAAAAAGACCTAGCGCTAGATCCTAGAATGAAAAACTGTCAAAGATGTAACCCTGAAGTTACTCAAATTCAGCTGCATTTCCTTCCATCACTTTTTTGGACAGCACTTAGTTTGTGCTGCGCCCTGAGCTGGCCACTAGGCACCAAAGGACAAAAAATTGACTCTGTTTTGAACCGAAAAGAGACGATGGTGTGTAAGAGATGAGTACAGTGTGATATAACGAGGTTGTAACAGACAGAGAGTCACAGGGGTGAGGGGTGGGCGGCGTGGGAACAGACCCTTCACGTGCTGACCCGCGAGTGGAAAGCACCAAAGCACTAAAGGACCTGAAGGGAACTTCAAACAGTGGTCACAGGACAAATCTGAGAGACTCCATAGGTACATAAAAATTTGAGCTTTACTAGGGACAGAGAAGTCTAAATTAGAGCTAAATGTCCATAAGGGACCAAGGTTTTAGAACGACGCCCACGTGTTCTCTGGAGGGTGAGTTCAGGAGGGAAGCCTGGACGAGGGCTTTTGTAGGCAGCTGCTGCCATCATCCATGAGCAAGCATTGAGGGGTGGGGGACAGGGAGTAATGACTCACAGGTGACGTTTCCCAACCTAACTTTGATTGGATGGAATTGGGGAGGAGAGGGATGAAGGGGAGTATCTGGTGGGGTTAGCAAGGAATGTGGGTTCCAGAGAAGGTCCGGGAGGACACCCCTAAGGCAGCGAGTGGCCTCAGAACCCCAGAGAACAGGGCAGAGCAGGCAGCAGGTGGGATGCCCAGCAGAGGAAAGAAGAGAAGCTGGGTCTGATACCTCCTCTGATGCCCCGGGAGTGGCATTCGTTCCAGTCTCTGCGACAAGGATGTTTGTGCTGACCTCCTGGAGCCTCGGACCATCCCTGCCTGTTCTTCAAGGAGCCAGCTGCTGACCCCCAGGACAGCTGGCTTGTGGACGTCATAGTCTCTGTCTCCAGTTGAGTAAAGTCGATGGCAAACACCCGTGGTTTTATCTAACAGTGCCGCCCACCAGCCTAGCAGGGTGCCACGTGCTATTTAACTTAACAACCTGTGTGCTTGTGTTGGTGAAGTTGAAAAAGGGCAGGCGGGCACCAAGAGGTGACACCAGCCAGCAGAGGTCTTCACAGAGCTGGGGACACTCAGGATCCTCCAGGGTTTCACTGTCATTCAGGGACCTTTCCAACATATCACCTTAAATGAGAGTGGAGGCCCTCAGTATGTGGAGGTTGAGATGAAAACTGAGTCCCTGGAGCACAGCTGGACCACTGAGAGACAGGAGGGTGGCTCACGGATCGGACTCTGCCTGGGGACTCATCAGCTCTCCGTTAGAATGTCCAAAACTACAGAACCAAATAACAATGATAGAGAGATGGATTCCATCTGGAAGGTCTTAACTGCACGAAAGCATTTTTGAAAACTGATCATAAAAAAGAAAACACAGAAAAAGAGCCACCAGGGACACTGGATACCTTGCCCTGGACAGAGAGGACAGGGGAGCTGGGGAGCCTGCCCCCCCAGGCGGGCCGGCGGGCCTGAGCGCTGCTCACTGGCTCGTTAATCACAGCCTGTTACTGTAATTTTAATGAATCTTTATCCTATTTTCTTTGTGTAATCCAATTACTTCTGTTTTCCTAGCCAGCACAGGGGATCTCTTGGTTTCCAGAATTCTGCCAGTCAGTCCACTTTAGAAGGAACAATTCAATTCATTATCATTAAGCGCCTACTTTCAATACCACTTTGGGGGGAATCAGTGAAAGAGAAGCCACCAGCGGCCCTCTCGCTGCTCGGGGAGCCGCGCTGTTCTGTGCACCTGAGCAGTCCCGGCCTCCATCCTCTGGGCCCCTAATGACATTCTGATCTGCCAGCTCATTAACCACCCCGTCGTCTGACAGCCCCGCTTGGCAGGGAAGCAACTGCATGTTGAATTTGAAGGTGGAGAAACGAGCAGCATTGCAGGGGAGATAGGTGATCTGTTATGGATGCTTCCAGGCTTGGCCAGAGCACTCGGGGGTGAAGGAATGGCCTGTGTGCATATGTGCATGCCTATGTGTGCACAACTGTGTGGACACCTGTGTGTGCACATGTGTACATGCACACATGTGTGTGCGTGCGTGCTCACCCACACTCCTATCAGGAGGCCACGTGTTCTGATGATGCCATTACTCTCTTGTAACCCATACTGGCTGGAGCAGTCATCACGATCACCACAGGGACAAGGGTGAGCCTCTTTATGAAGTCAGCCAAGAAGACACAGTGGTTGTTTCTGTCTGACAGATGAAGCTGCTTGTTATAAACCTGTTTTCTTTCTCTCTCAGAATAGGGGACCAGGAGCTGGCGTTCCTTATTTTATACATTCGCCACCTCCTGTCCCTGTCTCTGTGCATCGTGCTGGTGCTCTCCTTTGTTCCCGGGAGCCTCTCTGTCCATCGTGTCTTGATGGGATGGAGTTAAGTTAATTCTCATGGAGGATTAGACCAATTCCTTGGGCCACTGTAAGTACAGCTCGAAGGCCAGAGGACAGAATAAAAGTCCCTCAGAAATCGGAAGGATGCAATTAAGAATTATCTGAGGCCTGCATAGAGGAAATAGAAAGAGAGAAACAAAAAAATCTTCTAAATGCCAAGAAATCTTGTTGGAGAAGTAGAAGTCACTGACAACCTCCATGAACCGGTGGTGGTTAGCAAATCGCACAGCAGGTGAAGGTGCACAGTCTACAGGCAGTGGCCAGGACAATCATGCAGGCATGCTGCAGTTGAACTGTGGTGGGGGACTGGGTCAGGAGGGAGACAATCAGAAGCAGACAGTGCATCGAGAAATGTCTACTTTGGTAATAGCCTGGTATTCGAAGTTCCTGAAGAAAATGTGCAAAGATTAAGGGTTTCACTAGATAATAAATGCTAAATTATGGAATATCAATTAGCCATTTGAAAAGGAGCAGCTCTCTTTCAACGTTGGCACATCAAGTGGCTTCGTTGTCAAGGTACATGCTTGGCTGGCAGCCCTGAGCAGGGAAGGATTTGAATGCATTTTCACGGTGACAGTCAACAACGTGACCACCCATCTTGACTCTTCCATAGGGCGTCGAATCAACTGGCCCCTTCTTAGGCTTGACTCGGTCACTTATTCGTACACATTTGGGAACAAAGGTATTCACCAGTAGGATGTGCTGCTCAGAAGGTTCTGCACTGCACCGTGGGAGTTCTCAGGGTGCCACTGATGCTGGCATAACAATCAGCCTCAGTTTCTTCAGAAGTCTCGAAAATATATGATGATAAAAAAAATGGTATGCTTGGAAGCATTGGTTCAACTCCAAAGCACTTAACAAATGCAAGAAGTTTATTTTTTTAATTATAAAAGCATTTTTGTGTGTTGAATTACATAGTTTTTATTATAAAATTTTAAACGAGTCCTGAAGTGGTTTAAAGCAAATGTGTACATAGAAATATTGATGTGTAGACAGATCACTGTCAAGCTTGTTAGTGCGTGGATTCTGATTCAGTGGGCGTGGTGGGGGTGGAGCCTGAGATGGGGCGTTTCTAACAAGCTCTGGGCAATGCTGGTGCTGCTGGTGCTGGACTGTATTTCGAGGTGCAAAGGGGTGCAGAGCCAGCCTGAAGCCGGCAGCCAGGGCTCTTTTAATTTTGTCTAACAGACTATATCACATAGACCTGTGATTTGACTAGTGGAATATGTTAAGCCTGATTCCGTGCCCAAAATGTAGAAAGTTGGCACAAATATGAATACCCTTGGTATTTCTTTATTCCATCATTAGGTGGTGGTAGATATATACTAACATCTTCATCTTGGTTGGAAAATTGCTTATTTCATAAAAATAAATTGCTGTTTTGTTTTGAATAATACATGTAAATAAAAACAATTTTTAATGACATGGAACATATTATTTGATATTAAAATTTTAGGAAAATAGCTCTGGCCAGGTGGCTCAGTTGGTTAGAGAGTCATCCTGTACACCGAAAGGTTGTGGTTCAATCCCTAGTCGAGGCGCATACGGGAGGCAAAGGATAGATGTTTCTTTCTGACCTTGATGTCTCTCTCTCTCCCCCTGCCCCCTTACTCTTTCTCTAAAATCAATAAACATATCCTTAGGTGAGGAAAAAATAAATTTTAGGGAAACAAACTACTGTATTTTACTTAAATTGTTTTTGAAGCTTTATTTAAAATACTTTCTTAAATTAATTTCTCAAAAGCAGTTTGTGTAACGTCTTTGTAAATAACACCACTTAATTATAGCATAAAATAAGCTATCACTGTGTTACTGGGTTTCTCCACTCAAAACATATAGAAAACTATTAAATATCACTGCGTCAGGTGTACAATCTATCTCTCAATGTGATTGTTTCTTTTAAAAATGACACATTTTCAACTTGAGGTCATTTTATTTTGTAAAGCTACCTTCTATGTGTGTATTACAGTCACCAGGATCAGTGTTTACTCACTGCTTCCACTCAAGCGACACACGGCCTCACCACTATCATTCCCTGAGGGGACAGTCATTCTCTGAACTGTTGGCTGTACCTATGAGCTGAAGGGCAAACCTCCATCTCCCAAGGCACATTGAGATCTGCAATGCCATCTCATGGGATGTCTCTTAGTACTGGAACCACCTTCCTCATCAGCCTTTAACATCAGAAACATGGAGTTATCCCTAAGCAAATAGTAGAACCCACCCTTTGCCTTCTGTGTTCAACAATTCTATGCAGTACACACATTAAGGGCATTGTCCTTAATTATGTTTTGTTTGCACAAATTTTACATATGTGCTTTATGTTTTTATCTGTGTGTTTGCTTCAACGCTCCTTCTTTTAATTGTAAGCTAGAAAGCGGACAAGTATATTTTTAATGATGTTTGCATAGTACTTAGCACTAAATCTCATTGAGAAGAATAAGGTCAAATCAAGTAATCTGTGAGAGTGCAAGCATGTACATTTTTCTGAATCAACAACTCAAAATGTTTATTATGATGTATCTCTTATCCATGTAGGTATCAGAAGCTAACATTTATTTAGTACCTACTACATGTGTGTGTCTATTCAAATGCATTTATTCCTCACAGCATAATAACCACAGGTAATATTACTACTCATGCCTGGCAGAAGGGGTCCTTGAAGCACTAAGCATGTAACTAATTTGCCCAAGTTCACACAGCCGGTCAGTGGTGGAGCCACGATTTGAACCTAGAAGTTGGACTCTCAGCCTTGTTTACAACACCAAGGTTTTGCAGTGATGGCATTTATGTCAGATTTCTGTGCTGTGTAACAATTACACATACTCGGTGACTTAAAACTGCAGCTATTTATGATCCCACAATTATTGTAGGTCATACATGTGAGCACAGATTAGCTGAATTCTCTGATTCAGGACCTCACCAAGCTGCAATCTAGATGTTAACCAGGTACATCAGACTCAGGAGGTTCTTCCAAGCTACATCAGGTGAGTGGCAGATCGTCTCCTTGAAATTGTGGTACTGAAGTCTGTTTTCTTACCAGATGTCTCTGTTTTCTTGCTAGGACTCATCTCCCAGAGTCCACTAAAGTCTCCTGTGGTATGGTCCTCACACAGCATGGCAGCTTACATCTTCAGAGCCACAGGGAATCTGTCTAACTCCAGTCTGCTAAGGACAGTCATATAAAATGTAACCTCATCATGGAGTGACATCCCATCATATGTGTCCTATCCAAATGGTTAGAAACAAGTGGGGGGTTTTACCCGTACTTAAAGGAGAAGAATACACAAGGGTAAGACTCATTGGGGGTCACCCGGGGGTGTGTCTGACACAATTTATTACCAAAACGATGTTCATACCAGAATTTCACAAACTTAGGGGCACTCGGATGAATTTAAGCTCCACTAAATATCAACTTCTCTATTTGAAACTCAAGGGATGCACCACTGAAAAGACTCATTGGTGGCAGACCTGGGCTCTCTCACTGGCTCTGTCACTGGTACACTTGGTGAGCACAGAGAGACCAAGCTGGAAGGGAAACTGAAACGCAGACACACCGAGAATGCCTCAGGTGACCTTACGATTTATCAAAAAAAGTTAGGACACTTTTGAGAGTGAGAAAACAGTTTTAATATCGATTCCAAGACAATAAGTGCAAACCAGAGCATACTGAACACATGAGGACAGGCGACCACCCTGGTCACACTCACCCATCAGTATGGTTCCCAGAAGTCCAGGAGCTGCAGAGAAGTCAGACAGTGCAGCACCATGGTTCTAGCACAGACCGGCCAGCCAGACTCGGCTTCGAGTCCCAGGTCCAGCTCTTACTTCCACACAACCTTGGATAAGCAACAGTCTCCTAAGTGTGAATGAGAATAATTAAACATTTTAAATTAACTATTTGAGGGGGTGAAATGAGATAATATATGTAAAATTATTAGCAAATAATTTAGAACATAGAAGCTACTGATGTATGGTGGGTATCATCACTGCCACTGCACATTAACATTTAATTTGTATATTACATATTGTTGTTATTGTGATTTCTTGCTGAAAATCAAGCATAAATGAAAAGCCAACTACCTGGGTTGGAGGTAAAAATGTTCCCATGAAAGTGGATATGTATCTGCAGAGAAAGCTACAGGTAAGGAGTTCCCAGCTTGAAATTGAGAGTGGGCACTTCCTCTTGGGGGAGCACAGAACTTGAGACAGAGAGAGACAGGGGTGGACACAAAGTTTTGTGCTACCTCAGAGAGAGGAAGGAAGTGGAATCACATGAAATGTACAAAAAAGAAGATGCATAAACGTATATGTAAATGTGGTTTGCTAAACCATTTGCTATGTTTTCAATAACTATTCTGGCCTCTGTGCTCAAACAATGGGTTCATACCACTAGTTGATGTGTTGTATGTGGTCTTGGGTGAGTGCTGGGTCAACTGAGTTGGGGTCAACCTGTAAAGACCTTGGATGAAATTTCAGGACTTGAATGGTCTGGGTGGGTGACAAAGTCCATTGATGAGACAAGCAGGTATGTTTACAAATTGATCCACTAGAAGGATAGATGGGAATGAGGAGAAAGACCAGATAAGATGACAAAGAAGGCAAGGACGCCAGTCTGGTGAGAGCATGCTCAAGGTCAGTGGGTTGGGGATAGAGAAGAGGGACCGAGCTCAAAGACCAGGACAATCACTCTACAAGATAAAAAAAAAAAAAAAAAAAAATGCAACACACTAATGTTACTTTCAGCCTGAGTTAATTTTCTTAGTTAAAACCATCTCATATCCTTGTCATTGAATCCAGCTTTAATTGAGCATACTGGCCGGCATTTTAGATAACTTTATGTCATAATCTTCTACATGTCCACAGGAGTGAATTATATGCTACTCATATACTTCTAATATTTTGCCTACCTTGAAGCTAATTCTTATGTGTTTTTAATATCATGGCTTTTTAATGATCACAGCACTATTTGCAAGTACCTGTAAAAAGTGTTACAGAAAAATGTGAGCTGTGTTAGGTTTACTGTGCTGGTCAGCACTGTCCCATCCTGTTGTCTTTCCTGCATCAGCATAAAAGAAAAGTGTTGGTCATTATAGTGTCCTTAACATTCCGACAATCTCTTTGTACACTGCATAAAAATCTTTAATACTGCAATACAGAGAAGACACGTAGGACCAGAGGTGCATCTTGACCCCTTTTCTGCAGGCCCCTTCCTGGAGCCCTGTCATTGGTTTAGTCAACCATTAACCCAAAGCAAGGAACTAACAGAGAGCACATTATTGTTTAAGTAATGCATTTGTTGTGAATATAGAATTACAGAGTGTGGATGGGGAATCATGGGAGGAATACAATGTAGCAAGGATATTCAGGAGGTGAGTTAGACTTTCTAGCCAGCTTCTGCAACATTCCCCTTCCAAAGTGTTCTGAAAATAACATGTCCATTTTCTTAGCCACCATTTTAAACAAGATTGCAACTAAACCTGAAGGGGGCCAGGAATTTGTGAACATCAGTTGTTTCTCTTATCCCAATATCCTACTGCAAGTCTCTTACTTTTATCCATCTGCCAGTGACCTGCGTCTGTGACTAATAAATTAAGCAAATGATCATTTAGTTGCCATTGCCAAAGAGAACATGTCTGCCTTTGTTGAGCAGCCAGATTTGAGTCGTGTTTAGCAGATATTTATTGAGAGTCTGTTACAGGCTAGACACTGCGGGATTATAAAGATGAGTAAACTGGAGACATTAACCTTGGGTATTTATAATCCAGTCAGGTGGAAAGATAAAGCGTACCATAGAACTGAATACGATGTAGCTTGAAAGCTGCAACCACTTAAATATACAGCGTGGCCGCTCTCCCTGCGGAGGGACGCTGAGCTCAGGCCTGATGGAGGGCGGTGTGTTGGCAATCAGCTGGAGGAGCTCCTGCACAGTCCCAAGGTGGCACATTCCCGACAGAGGTGCAGACACTGGCAATGACTG
Organism: Tadarida brasiliensis; assembly: GCA_030848825.1. Lineage (NCBI taxonomy): Eukaryota > Metazoa > Chordata > Mammalia > Chiroptera > Molossidae > Tadarida > Tadarida brasiliensis. The sequence goes on from CM061258.1 coordinate 35,896,697, forward strand.
GGCAACGCCAAGGAGCTCAGCTCTGCAGGAGGCTGAAACAAGGGGAGAAGCTAGAAGCTCCTCCGTGGGGTGTCAGCAGTAAGAATGAGGAACTTTCTCTCCCTCCTGGTTGGGAGTGGGGGACAGTGAAGGTTTTCATGGGAGGACAATTTCATCCTCAGAGCTGTGCTCTGGGGAGATTCCTAGCAGCTCACATAAGACGCACGGTGGTGGTGAGGGTAGCAAAAGCCAGACAAATTCATGCACATGAGAGTCCAGACGGAAGAAGAGGGGCGGGAAATGTGCAATTGTTGAGCATCTCACATGTGATCGTGTCTGATTCTCATGCAACTATGCATTGGGAATTACTCTTCTTTCCCTCCAATAAGAAAACTGAGCTCAGAGGGGTGAATTCCATCGGCCTACGTGAGATTATAAGTCTAAGGCAATGTTTGGATTGAGAGCATATAGCCTAATCAGGGCCCAGGGACAGAGAAGTCACAGGAGCTACAGGCAGTGGGAGAGCACACGCAAAAGGCAAGAGGCAGGGTCTGAGAATCCCCGTTGAAGGGAGGCGTTCTGCAGGTCTGAGGTCCCCACTACCCACCCCAGATTGAGCTGGTCATTCCGAGCTGGTCAAACAGAGCTGGAGAAAGGTGAGTGGACATGGTCGATAGGGTTGGGACGTGGAGAGGGAGATGGAGCTCGGTTCAGTTCAGCCGAGGTTTACTGGAAGTCCATCCTGGTCAGGCCAGGGTACCACTTTACACAACAATGACACGGGAGAGGAGGCACTGCCTTTCCCTGTGTCTTCCATAGAGGTCCTCAGTGAGGAGGGGCCTGGAGAGAAGAGGGTCATTCGTTCAAATGGGTTGGAAGAGAAGGCAAGCGATTCCCGCTAGGACAGTTGGCTAATCCAGGAATGCCACTGCTGCAGGAAAACAGGGGTGCCGTGGGCCACGGTGCCATTTTAACCTTGTGAATGCGCTGTCCAATCAATTTCCCAACCCAGAGCTCGTCCAGATGACAAACATCACCTTAGGCCACAGTGAGGTGGCCACAAAAGGTCCCAGCTAGGAAATTCCTGCTGCAACCTCACCCTATGCAGAGCCACTTGAAGAAAGCCAGAGACCTGGCAATGCCAACAAGGACTTTGCCTCTTCACCAGCTTATCTGGGAGTTATTTTTTAAGAAGCAAGGTGCTGGAGGAATAGGGAGCATCACCCGTCTGAGTGTCCCAAGGTCCAAGAACTTCCATGGGAAAGACAAAGCTCACGGTTGAGTCTTGAACACAGGAACAAAAGACCTGCCTCTCTTCTCTCCACTTCGCTTTAAGAGTGTATGCTGATTTTAATCCCTCAACTGCCCTGATGGCTTCTCAAAATAATGAAAAAGAAAATAATTAGCAGCTGTACTAGCGGTGGGGAGCAAACCCCCCAGTGCTGTGTTTCTGGTGTAGAAATTAGCTCCAAAGTAAATTTGAACATTTAAATGAATATTTGTAGTTTCTCAAAAGTTGTTGCCACGACCTTGAGTTAGGGGCAACGTTACTACCCTTGCCTAGCAATTAGCCTGTGTATAGAAGTCACCCAACTGCAATTTACAGGATTTGCTTAAATGGCCCCTGTTTCACCAGAGGTGCTTAGGGTCTGGGACTTTTGTCATCTTTCTGTTTATGTCAAAGTTCAGAGCTGGACAGACAATGTAAAATCTATACGTGGGTTGATAAACCAAATACCAGTTATTATATCACCAGTGATATAAGTATAGACAGACAGGTGTATATGTGTGTGTGTGTTCATGTGTGTGTGCTTATGTATGTGTATGTGTTTATTTGATATAAACTCCAGAAAGAATCATTTGCCCCAGGGTTGCACAGCCCAATGATAACAGTTGAATCTACATTCAAGGTCCACGTTTCAGCCATCTTCCTAAATGTTTGCTCAGGGTGTTGATGGCCTGTCAGAGTTTATTAGTCAGAGTTCTCTAGAGAATCAGAACTAATAAGATAGATAGATAAACTGATACATAGATAGATAGGTTGATTAGTGATAAGGAATTGGCAGACACAACTATGGAGGCAAGCTAGACCCAAAGAGAGACAATGGTATAAGTTCAAGTCTGAGTCTGAAGGTCTGAGAATCAGAAGAGCTGCGATCGTAAGTTCTAGTCTGAGTCCAAGTCCCAAGGCAGAAGATGACTGATGTCACAGCTCAAGACAGGCAGAGAAAGGGACAGCAAATTCTCCCTTACTCAGCCCTTGTTTTCTGCCTCGGCCTTCCCTGGACTGAAGATGCCCACCCACACGGGGGGGTTGGTCTGCTTTTTCAGTCTACTGATTCCAATGCTAATCTCATTAGAAAGACCCTCACAGACACACCAAAAGTAACATTTAATCAAATATCTGGGTACACCATGGCCCAGCTGACACATAAAATTGACCATCGCACAGGCTTTACTGACTCGGAGATTTAAAGTAAAGCATATGTAGGACACGCACCCCACGTACTTAAAGCAAAGATGTGAAATGTTAGGTAGGGAATCCACTGTTCTTTGTAATTACAGGAATGAAGATCAAATGAAGCATTCATTGATTAGGATGTTTTTCTCTTCTATTAGTCAACGTATTGACTTGTGTAGGTGTCTGCCCAATAACCAGACAGCATTTCTGAAGATGGGGAAAGGCAGCGGACACAGGGATTCAGAAATCTGGATTCTCCCAAACGTGAATGATTAACTGCTGAGATGGAGATCGTGTACATGGGGCACTCTCATCTCTGCTCACCCCCCCACCCTCATTCCTATCTGTATTCGATGGACGCAGTAGAGTCTGTCAATTATTTCCTTCATGGTTCATGCTTTTATTTGCTAAAATCTTATTTTGGGAATCTTTTCTTATTGTGAATCTAACAAAATATTTTGCTCCAAGAGTTGCAAAGTTATTCATGTCATACTTCGTTCTTTAGTTTGTGTATAATGCAAGTTAGGGACCCCAGGCTCCTTTCTGCACCTGGATAATCCACTTCCTGGCACCCTTCTCCCTGACTTTGAGTGCCACCTGTGGTGACTGCCCAGCTCTCACAGAGGTGTGGCTGTGTGGCTGGTCTTTCTTTCCTCCTCTACTGGTCATTACGGCATCTTTATACCGATGTGTATTCGTGACCGGGGGCTGCCGTAACAGACCACAAACTGGATGGCTTAAAACAACAAAAATGTGTTCTTTTACAGTTATGGATGCCCAAAATTCAAAATCAGGGCTTTGACAAGGCCATACTGTCTTTGCAGGTCGAGGGGCGAATCCTTCTTGTCTCTCCCACCTCTGGTGAGGCCTGGCGATCCTTGGCACTCCTTGGTTTATAGAAGTGTCACTCCGTCTTCACGTGGCACTCTCCTCTCGTTCTGTCTCTGTCTCTCTCCTTTTCTCTTAAGGTCACCAGTCATATTGGATTCAGGGCCCACCCTGCTCCAGTATGATCTCATCCTAACTAATTACATCTGCAGAGAACTTATTTCAAGAAAATGTCACATTACAGGAATTAAGGATTAGGACTGAAATATATCTTTTTGAAGAACACAACAGAGTGGTTTTATAATAATTTTTGATAGTTGATAGGGCAACCCCATCCTTTTTTTTCTCCAGCAATTTTTGGTTCATTGTCAAGCTCCTTCAGAAACAAGGATCATTGTTGGCATGGAATTAAATCTACAGATCAATTTAGGAAATGTAGAAGATATTGAGTATTCCAATCTACCAATATCTTTCCAAATATTTAGACCTTTTTATATAAATAAATTTATCTATAATAAAACTATCATTTCCTCCAAAAAAGTATATACATAATATTTTATACATTATTGTAACTAGTATATTTTTAAATTACATCTTTAATTTTTGCTGGTATATTAAGGTTAACTTGTGTATTTTGATTTCATATGTAGCAAATATACTAATTTCACCTAGTAATTTAACAGTTTGTAGATCCCTGAATTTTCTGTATAGAGAACTGTGTTGTCTAAAATACAGACCTTGTAGCCTCTAGTTATACACTTACCCTTCAGATGCACCTAGTTCTGACATCAGTCACCGAGTTGTTGTTTTCACTTCAATGGTAGTTTTGTTGTCTTATTTTTTTTGTTCTACTAGTTCCTTTTGACACTTTTTCAAGTATAACATTTTCCAGTCTCTTGTTCTTTCTTTTAAAAATTGACTACTTTTTAAAGATTTTAAACATTCCTATTTTATATTATGTGTATGAATATTCAAACATCTTGAGTCCTTTACTATTTTTTCCTGTCTATTTGTGTTCATGCAGATGTTTGCGTGCATGTTTCGTACATTTTTAAATCATGAACTCATGTTGTGTTATCTTAATCTAGAGCAGTGGTTCTCAACCTGTGGGTCGCGACCCCTTTGGGGGTCGAACGACCCTTTCACAGGGGTCGCCTAAGACATAACAGTAGCAAAATTACAGTTACGAAGTAGCAACGAAAATAATTTTATGGCTGGGGGTCACCACGACATGAGGAACTGTATTAAAGGGTCGCGGCATTAGGAAGGCTGAGAACCACTGATCTAGAGACTTCTTAGGGGCCTGGACAGCAGGGTTTTCTTCCAGAGAGATTTTCATTTGCTTCTTCTACTAGGGTTATATCAACCTGGTATCTGTTTCAGACAATGCATCGTTTTGGATTGTTTTGCATTGCAGACAGCTCAGATTTGAAACACCACTCTACAAAAGGACAGAGTGGATGCATGATTTTAATTTTTTATTATTTTTCCACCTGGAGCTATAAACGCCATTTGAAAACAAGCAGATTTTATTCTTTTTCTCACTCCTCTGTGGCAGATACTACTATGTGCCTATTAATGTTTATTTTCTCTCCTTTCCTACTTAAAGAACTTTATCCGGGTCATATCCTTACATCTAGCTAAAGGATGGCAGATATGGATGGCTGTGGTTACGACTCTATCTGATGGAAATTACTGGAAAGCGATCGTTTCCTTGACCAAAAGAGGCAGACTTATTTGCGTGACATCTTGTGAGTTTGTGGTGAGAGAGATGATGTCCAGGTCTCTGGTGGAATACTCCAGACATCTTCCCTGCCCTGGACTGATGACCTCTAGGCTGCCTGTTACAAGAGACAAGCAAGCCTTTATTTGTTGGAGCCACAGTAGCTTGGTCCTTGTCACATGCAGCCAAACACGGTCCCCGACATCTCCAGCCTTCTGCTGACAGTGCATTTGACCATCTCAGCCACATGCAAGGTCTCAGTTTACTTCTCTCCTTCGCTCAAACCAGACCTTGGCCATTCAAGAAAACAGGAGGCCATAAAGCCTGTGTCTTCCGATTCCGTGAGTCATCAAAGATCCTTAGGTCAGCTTCGGCTCATTGTGTTTTCAACTCCTTTCCTTTAGCTTTTGGGTGTTCTTCTTGGGGACCTACTCGGCCACTCTGTACCTGTTTCCTTGGAAAAGTGTGGATAAGAACAGTGCCTGCCTCACTGGGTGGCTGTGGGGTTGAGTCGGTCCACGTAGAAGAGCTTAGAACCCTTCCCCGCGAGCAGTGTGCCGTGGAGTCACCTGCTCGTGCTCTCTGTGAGATCACACAGACGGTGGCCCTGGGGCTGGAGCTGCAACCTCAGCCTCTTCTGCTGATGGAGGTTCTCACTGAGTAGGGTTCTCGCTCCTGGCGGCTGACTCAGGGTCAGATGACAATCGGAACTAACATGAAGGAAGGAACATCGGTGCTGATAGTGAAATGCTAGAAAAGATGGCATGAGGACAGAAGGAAGATGAGGAGCCAGGGAGAAAAGACAGAGGGAAGGAAGACAACCAGGAAGAGTGTTTTCAGCAAAATATTACTGTTCGTTCAATATAAAGAAAACTGATATTTAGTCTGCTAAGAGCATCAAAGCAGTGACGTTAAGTCAGGAATTACTGATGTGCTGTCTACACATAAAAAAGTACAATGGGGAGTGTGAAGAATTCTTGAAAATGTGGGCCATAAAACAATTCCTAGAAAAATCACATTTGGGGCCTGTGTCATTATGCGGTCACGTGGGCTGAACTAACGGACTGGACCTGTGCGCCAGTCTGCAGAGGACGACCCCTCTGCTCAGAAAAGCTCTTCTCTGGGGCTTGGACTTGGAAAAGAGGAACACGTGTATTCAAACACTTCTTTGGATGCTCGGAGACTTGCAGGATAATGTCTGTAATGAACTCTAAGCTTATTAAAAACTAATCCTCGCCTCATCACACAGGGAGCCTCGTTATAGTGGTGTCCTCAGGAGTGGCCCGGCCAGGTGAGTAGCGTGTGGCACTCTAATGACATCTGAGTGGCATGCACAGAAACAGACCCCCATGGACTCAGTGCCAGCAGCCCTACTGTGGCCCAGAAGCCCAGGAAGGTCATCAAGCTCCCTGCGTGGGCATGGTGCTCTCTTCCGCCCGGCACCTGTGGTGCGGGCTTTGCCCATCAGGTCTAATCCCCCTTTCTTTGTGTGTTTGTGGACTCTGGTTAAACTCCTTCTTTGTGCAGGGGGGTGGATAACAGTCCTTGTCTTCAATTTGCTTACAGCACAGCAAGGCAATGCTTGTACGTAAACATAAAGACAGAAGCCAGTGACAAAACAGGCCCGGTCAGTGCTTGACTTCCATTGTTGGTCCAGAGAGATAAAGGCACTGCTCCCGGGAGTGGATGCTGCCATAGAGACGTGTACTCAGTGGTTCTGTTGGAGGCAGGAAGGTGACTGGCAGGCTTTCCAATAAACTCATGATTCAACCATCTGAACTTGAACACGCACCTTAAGGTCTCTGCCTGTCTCCCCACCTGCGAGCGAGGCAGGATGGCTGCGCAGACTCGGAGCTCACAGTACGTGCCATATGATGTGCTTGTTGCCATTATTATTGCTCACCCTGAATCTCCGTTTCTCCTTGTTTTCTCCTGGACAGCAGGTGGGAGGGAGACAGGAGGAAGCTGGACAACTCATCAGTAGACCCTCAGCCCCGTTCTCCACACTGCGGAGCACTGCCATATCCTGACACATCCAACACTTTCTTTCAAACTTCACTGGACTCGAGAAACCCACGCTTCACACCCATTCTGATGGATTTGTGGAACAAGCATGCAAATCACGACAAGGCCAGCCTGCCTGCTCCCGGGGACTCTGCTGCCATTCCCAGTGCTTCTGACACGCGGCTTGGGTCTAAGGAGATGATGGACATAAAATATGCAGAAAGCCCAGAATAGCAGGCTATTGCTCAACTTTAGCAGATATCTGAAAAACCTCGTAGGTCCATAACCTTTTTAGATGCTGTTTTCAATATGAAACACATTGTCTTCCATTTAAATAAACCAGAGTAAACCCACATCTTTGTTTCAATTCTGCACCAGCTGATAGGCCCAGGCAACACGAGAATGCACTTGAACTGCTGCTTTCTCTCTCTTTTGTGGTCTGCACGCATCCTCCTCCCTGTCCCCAGCGTGCCGGGCAGTCATTTAGCCACGGCTCACTAATTAGCCCTGCTCCTGCTCCGGGGGAAGGTTGGGTGTTATAGGACTTCCTCCCCCCAGGCTTCCTCCCTCAGTAATAATTTAAAACCAAGGGCCAGATAGTTAAACCGTGTTGCAGAGACCATGGTCCATAGTTTCCCTGGAAATGTCAAGAGAGCGTAAGGTATGATTCTTCAAAGCACCTCTGGAAAGTTTGCAGACTCAGAATGTGATTTTGAGAATTTAAATGAGTTCTGTATTCAAATGACCAAGTAAGAGGGATTTATGCAAGTTGGGGGAAAATGCATGGGTCACAGTTGTTATAAAAACCTTAACTATACTTAAAATGTGTCACTTAAGAAAGGGCAAGAAATAATTTTTCTTAATATCCAAGTGAATAATAATTTATTTTATCTGTACCACAATCTGGATAGCTTTTAATAAGGGTTGTGGATAAAAATTATAAAATTAAACTAGATCTATGACCACTTCAACAGTTTCGTCTTGTAGTTTGGATTTTAATAAATATTTCCTCAGCATAAATGTAACATCTCAGTCTCAGAAATAATCACAGATTAAGTATACTTTCTGCAGAATAAATTGTATCTTGTGGGTTATGAAAATTGACACCTCTCATAGGTGTTTATAAACTTTTAAAGCTAAACTATTTGGCTCTAGTACGAAGCCTACATAATACCTAAGTATAGCTTACTGGTGAGTATTTGGATTTTACAGATGTTGCACACTGACTCACAGGGATCAGGGTCAAATTTTCAGAAATTTAGTCGACTGGTTGTTAAAACAGCCGTTATTAACAATTAGATGATATCAATGTAGAGTTAAGGAAACTTTATTTGAAATATTGATAATAAACACTCAAAACCCACCATTTTCTAATTATTTCATTACATTTTACTGCTATCTATACCTTTGAAATTACTTGTGTCTCATATACAGTGGAAATACGGTATAACGGGGCTACTGTGCATCTGCTCCCACACTCAGTGATGTCATGTGATCGCTGAGACTGGCCATGGCGGGAGCATTTCCAATACCTAAATTGGCAAATTCCACAAACCAGGGCAGGGTTTGTCATTTTGTTGACCATCTAGACTTAAGAAAGGGATGGAGAAATGATAATAATGCAGATCAAACTTAAATGCAGTGTTTCCATAGCCTTTACGTTGTGAATAGCACAAAACACTGAGGAAGCATCCCTCCAGTCTTCCAAACTATCTCCAAACTTGCTGCGCAAAAAACCACTCATGCCTGCATCGATGAGCTGCACGAGTGACGTTCCAACGTGTGGCTTCGTCACTTCACTTTTGTCTTAATGCGTATAGAAACATCAAGGAACTTTCCCGCGGGAAGGACGGTTGTTCAGTGTGTGTGTGATTTTCCATGCAGCCGCCACTGACACCGCCTTTAAGTTACATTCCGCTGGTCTCTGAGTCAGGGTATCGACAGAAGCGGTTCCCATAGTGACTGCGGTGTGTGTTGTTTCTAGCAATCCTAAAGCGACAGAGGTATTACACAAAGTAAGACATTTCATATTTTCATTTTCTCCTTTCTCCGCTGCTTCTTCATTCCTGGGAGTCAGACGACAGTCAGCCTGCGGTCTCCCGCAGAGCTCCTCAGGCAGCGCACCTGTGTGGGTTTTGCTGTGTCTGTGTCTCCAGAGGTCATTCCTAATGTCTGCCTTGTGATCACGGCTGCTCCCTCACTGCCAGCGTCCCTCCTCTCTGTCCAACTCCACAGCGAGAGGGAGTCTGGGGGGTGGGGGCAGACACACAGGGGAGGTGGGTGCTCACTTGCACCTGCGTGGAGACAGCGTCTTCCTGTAAACAGGATCGTGATGAAAAAATGGGCTCCTAACCAGGGATCCCCGTCCTGCCACCGTGACTGCAGACTGAGATAACTTTGGACCTGCCGCTAACAGCAGGGTGTGCAGGAACTGTAGCCGCGCATTCCACATCCTGCCAGCACTGGGGGCTAATAAGGTTACGGAAAGAGACGGGTGGTGCCCCCTGAAACTCCTTCTGTCTCTGAGGGTCCTGAGGGCATGTCTCACTCGTATACCTTGGGATGACTTTTGAGGGACCACTGTGTAACACGCCTAGTTTTTCTCTCTACCCCCTGGGGATGCCTTTCTGTTGGTGGTGGTGAAATCGGCAGCTCCAACACCCGTGTCCTGCAAAGGCTGAACGCCCACTGCAGGGCATGCTTCACGCCAAGATGCCACCCTGGCCGGGGCAGAGCGTGTACCCTAGCTGCTGGAGAAGCTGCCGGCATCGAGCAGTTGAAAACGCAGTCTTCTGATGTGCTGCAGAGATGGAAGGGAAGTGTGCCACCTTTTATTTTGAGGAGTCACACAGGAGTCCACAGGGTGGGGGCTGGAGGAGAGAGACACTGTGATTCATCATTAGCCATGTTGTTGGGGAGCAGAACTTGAACCCCAGTGCTCAGGGTTCCAGAGACACCTGGGCCAGGCCCCCCAGTGCTCTCACTGTCCAAGTCTTGTCCCTGTCAGGGGACAGGGCCAATGGTGACATCATAGCTCAGTGTTTTATATATAGTCAGTGTTTCTCAAACTTTCCAATGTAATAGGCTGGACTGTGCTCCCCAAAATTTACATGTTGAAACCCTACTTCCAGTGCCTCAGATGTGGCTGTATTCAGAGATACGGTACTTAAAGAGGTGATTAAGTTAAAATGAGACCGTTAGTGTAGGGGCTGATCCAGTAGGGCTGTGTCCACTAGGACACAATGGGTACAGAGGGAAGGCCATGTGCGAACATGGGAGCAGACTGCAAGGCCTGGGGGAGAGCCTCAGAAGGGACCAACCCTGCGACACCTGGGTCTCGGACTTCTGGCTTCCAGGGCTGGGAGACAAGAAACGCCTGTTGTTTAAGCCCCAGTCTGTGGTGCTTCATGATGGCCCCTGAGCTGACTAAACACAGTCATCAAATGTCCCGAGGACGGTTATATGCCAGGCGCATGGCAGTTTGCAGCTTCTAGTGCGAAAGTTCCTGGGAGTCCACATCTTATTGTTCAAATACCACTGAGGTTTGCGTCCCATTCTAAAACATGTCACACGGTTGCATTACGGTGTGTTTAGTTCCTCAGAATGTTTGCTCACAGGCAGAGTGAGAACGACTGTGCGTTTACCTGCACGCGAGTGCAGGGAGTTCTGCATACGTTCCCTGCACACAGGCTGCGTAAGAAAGAGGGACAGACAGATCGGCGGTCACACTGCTCTGAATACAAGCGAGATTCTGCAGACTCTCCCTGCGGCCAGGATGTAATTCTTCACACAGTTCTCATGCAGTAAGTTGGGATACTAAACGTGAAGAGCATCTGAGCAAAATCAGAGTCAGCTGCATTTCCTTGCTTTTGTTCTTTTTTAAAGCTGTCATTAATAGTGAAATTGCCAACTGACTGTGGACCCTGAGGTGGGCGCGCCCTTTAAATAGTCCAAGAAAAAAGTGGAATCAGGCAAAGCAGCAAGTGTCCCCTGTGCTGTGGACTGACCTTTCCATAATTGTGTATGCTGGACAAGCAGACCCCAGGCAAGGGGGCGGGGGCCCTTTACAAATGAGCCCCCTTTAAAGTGAAACAGCATTATTGATCAAAGCTGGGTGGCTCTGTATGTAAAGAAGGGACAGCTGGTGTCCCCCCATGCCACTCGCACACTCTGGCACAGACACCCCCCCTTATTAAAAACGGGTTGGATTGCATTCCAGGTCCAGCCTGCAAAATTAATGACAAGCTTGCAATAAAGTAGCAGCATGGACTTGGACCTTGTAATACAACGTGATTACTCGAGCTGTTTTTATTAGCCGGCCTGAGCAGCAGGCCTGGCCGGCTGGTATTTGACACACAGACAGGGATGTTCCAGGCGCTCTGCACAGTGCAGTCACTTCAAAGTCATAGCCCTGCTGGCTTGGTTTACACCTGAGCCAATTAGCCAGGAGATCAGAAGAGGCCTGGAAATGGAGCTGAGCCCTTACTTCTGGGCTGGAGAAAACCACTTGATCCCAGGTAAGATGATACAGCGAGAACAATAGTGGATAAAGTGGAAGAAGGAGAGGAGGGGCGAGGGCGGTGGGCATGGCGCACCCCATAAGGAGCAGGAAATAAAGAAGCCCTGCACCGGGCGGAGTATGGTGGGCCTGGCCCTCTCTCAGGGTGTCTGTCCAGCTTTTGTTAGCAACAAAGGGGCTAATTGAAATGAAACAGTCTGCAGTCTGTTTGTTGGCACATCAAATATGCTGTAAGATATGCTGATTCTTGCTCCTCCTGAATTATTGAACAGCATGGCTTCCAGAAATAAGACAAGCGAACGGGGGGCCGACAGATGTGGGGTGGCTTTACAAAAGTGACATCACTTTGCTAAGGTTCTGTTTGCACTTCTTTTCAAAAAGGTAGAAAACAGTCCTTTAAAAAATGGAGCATTTAGGGGCTCTGTACACCCTCCTAAACTCCCATCCCAGTCGGTTCTGAAATTGCAAAATCTTCCAAAGCCCTAAAGTAGAACAAAGAATGAGGCCGTTTCCGATTTGCTCAGTCAACGCTGGGGCTCAGTCCCCCAGTGCCTTCTACATGGGGACACCATCCGTCTAGGACAGAGTTAGAGTGTTGACACCTTCCATGAGGCCAAAAATAGGACTGATTTGAGTCAGGTCAAAGTTCCATCCGTTCAATAAACACTTTCTGAGCAGCTTCTCGGGTAAGGTGGCACTTTTGGTGTTGGAGACACAAGTGTGGACGAGGCCTGGCTCTTGCTGTGGCCAGGCCTCCGTCTATCAGGGAGGGACAGACTCAGGAAAACATCCCCTAGATATCACAGGGTCACTGCAGAAAGGGAAGTGGGCTGAGTTCTCCTTAGGAAAAGCATGAAGAGAAACAGATATGCACATACAAATAGGTATGTGCATGTGGGCGTGTGGGTGCATAAGCGTGCGTGTGCGTGTGCTCTGAGGTGTGAGTGGACTGGATGCTGGGTACAGCGTGAGGAGGGAAGGCGTTGAGTAGACCCATGACTTAGGGACCTGAATATTTAAAGTCTGCAGGAGGCACACAGATTGATGAAGTTCAGGAATAACTGAAGATGTGTTTTTATTTGTGCGCAAAGTTAGAACGGCACCCTCTCTGAATTTGGCAATAAGCGAAAAATCTCAGGTGTTTCTTTTTTCCGTGAGGCCGGGAGATCACATCTCAGGAACGTATGAGCAGCTCTTCTTCCTGTGAATTAGAAATCATGCTCTAATTGCAGAGCTATCTGTGGGCAGCCGCTTGGATTCCAGCCAAATGCGCATAATTATTTTTCTAATAAAAGGAGTGAGATGTCATTGGCTTTCGGAGCGAGGTGGTGACCACAGCTGATGGAGGACAGGATGGGTGATGCTATGCACGGAAAACTGGGATCCCCACTTCCCAAATGTGGGCAGGTGTGCCAAGATAGGGGTCCTTCCACATGTATCCCATCACATTCTTCCTCCCCGTTACTCTCATCTCCTCCATCTACCTGCTTGTCTTCCCGCTCAGGCTCGTGCTCGACACAGCTGCATTGGTTTTGGACATTTGGAGAGTCATTAAAGGAGAAGGTGGCAAACACAGCATTCCAGATGTAATTTCTGAGAGTGTAAGCTCTTCTAGCACCCATGTGCTCGATTTTCAGGAACATGACTGAACATGTGAGGATTATTTTGGGGTCCTGTCAGCAGTGTGAGACGTGTTCCTTCTTCCTGTTGCTGTCATTTTGTTTCCCTCCCCAAACCAACAACAATACACAGCCACACATGCACATATGCACACACACAATCTACACAAACATGTGCATGCATGCAAGCGACCACACACATGTGCATGCATGTTATCATGGTTTAATTACAATCTTGCTTTTGAAAATACAACAGTATCTGTCCTAAAGATTGGAGTTGTCTTCAGTTCTGTCTCGGTCACACATACACACACACACACACACACACACACACACACACAGACGTGTGCGCACGCTCTTATTAACTGTGTTTGCCTGGAACTTGCTGTATGTCCTGCTGTCTTGGCACTTGCTGTTCTGTGGAAAGCCCTTTCCTCTGTCTCACATATCTCAATACCACCCACTTCTCATCGTTCAGCCCCATGGCCATCTTCTCCAAAAAGCACACCTTCATTCTCTCAGCTGAATGTAATACTCCCTGCAGCATTTTCCCCATACGCCTTCCTTAGCAATTAGCGTGTTCTATTTAGTAAAACAATTATTTAAGTAGATAGCTCATCTCCCAACTAGATGAAAATTCTTAATGGCAGGATTCATTCATTCATTCACTCAGTAAACGTATATTGAACACCTACCATATGCCAAAACCTGTGCTGGACCTTGGTAAAGAAAGATGGAAAAGGTGAGCCACTTCTGCAAGGAGGCACACACACACAACATGGGCCCGAGGAAACAGACATCCCGCCCAAGAACTCTGAAGAAGAGATGAAAATCCATCTCTCCTTAGTGTGTTCTGGGATGAGGTCAAGGCAATGGGCTGAGGAGGATGCACATGCCTCTTGCCTGCCCCCTTCGCTGCCCTGCTTGGAACTGCAGGAAACTACACGTCCAGGCTTCCATCACTGGCACAACCGCATCCCAGGATTAAGGTTTCTCTCTTCCTGATCAACCTCTTAATGAGACAGAGAGTGGGTTTTAAGTGCTCTCATCCCTTTGGGGCAAAACACAGATCTGGGATTAGGCTGCAGAGTGAACTGAATTTACCTGAGCTGAGGGTAGAGGGCGGGGAGAGTTTGATGGGAGCGCTGAGTGCAGAAGCCCATAGAGGACACGTTTTAAGTAGCTTTATAGTGGAGTCAGTACAACAGGAAACAGCAGAAAGCAGGGAACAAATATCAGTCATACGCAGGACCTGCGTGGTGATCATGGAGGACGTTTGATGATAGATGCTGCAAAGTACAATGGCCCTGATCTGGCCCTGTCTCCTAGAGGCAGGTACCATGGTCAGCAGCACCCGCCCCCTCCCCAACATTGCTAGGCTTCAACCCCAGCTCTCACCCTCACTGTGAGACGTTGAGAATTTAGGCAACCTCTATTTGTTTACCTATAAAATGGGAACAATAAAGCCCCTTCTTCTTACAAATTCTATTGAGATTAACTGGAATTATGCTTGGCTTGGGACACATTTTAACTCCTCCCTACAAGTGAATTTTGTATTTTGTTTTGTCTCCAATCTCTGCTCAGGCCACTCTTTTTCTTGTCCACACTATTTCAAGTTATTTTCTATCTCAGAAAATTGCATGTATTATAATATTTTTCTGGAATGTTCTTCCTCTCATTGTTTTTTCTTTGCTAAATTTTATCTATCATTCATGTATCACCTTAAGTTTCATTTCCTCATATTATTACAAGGTTTCCACATTTAATCTGAAGTCACTGAATATTAACTTTAAACAGATTGGTTTAAATTTAAGATGCACATTTTAATCTCTAGAGAAATGACAAAAACTAATGCTAAGAAACCAATAAAGCAATTAAAATAAAATGCTACATTAGTTTGAGTCCTCCAAGAAGCAAACACCAAAATGGGAGTAGATATCTAATTGAGTTATAGGAGAAAACACCTGTAAAAGAATATGGGGCTGGAGCATTGTCAGATGATGCAGACCTCTTCCCACAGAAGAGAGAGGGAAGGAGGAAGTATTGAATAAAAGAAGTCTTATATTATGATGCAGGTCTAACAATTTTTGATAAGACCAATGGGGAGCCCTCAAGCCAAAGTCACCCAACAGACTTTTGTTGAGCCAGCCACACTCCATCATTGATTGGGAACTGGCTGGGAAAAGTATGACCTGGGAGCAAACACAGTGATAAACTCATGTGGCAACAGCTAGAGCTGTCAGTCAATTAACTCTGAATCAAGGGATCTGAGAGGTATATTTTCATGGCCATCCCTGAGACTAAAAAATATTTGATAAACAGCAAAGAAGATTGGAAAAGGTAGATGGTGGGACAAAAATAGATGAGGCAAATACAAAACCAATAGCAAAATAGTGGTAGACCTTAATGCAATTATATTAATAATTACATTAAATATAAATAGACTAAATACTTCAATAAAGGCAGAGATTGTCAGAATGAATAATAAAGCAAGAACCAACCATATTCTGTCTATCACAAATGCACTTTAAATATTCAGGACATCAAGACACTAAAAGTAAAAGATTAGGGAAAACATACCATGCCGACGTTAAGCATAAGCAAGCTAGATTGGCTCTGCTAATATGGAGAAAAGGGACCTGTGTCCAAGAGCATTTGGAGAGACAAAGAGGTGCACATTAGCATGATGAAATGGTCCACACACCAGGTGAATCTAACAATTATAAATATTTATTCACCTAACAACAGATATATATAGCAAAAGCTGATTCCAAACTTTATTTTTTGTCTCCAGCCCTCAGAAGTTGTTGAGAGCTCAGAGTTTTCCCTGATTCTGAGCCAACACCAGGCTGGAATCTGTGCATGTCTTGAGGGAAAGGTGGTTCTGAATGCCAGGCTCACTGCATTCTGTCTCCTTTTGTCAAGGACCTCTGTCCCTCTAGTCCTAACTGCCGTGGTTGCTTCCAAAACTTTTAATTCGCTTTGTTGTTTTTTGTTTTGTATTTTATATTATTATTAGCTTTTCTAGTTATTCACAGATGGAAAGATCGACTGGCATGACTAATAATTAGAATAGATAGAGAACAGAGAGGTTTTTTCTTACAATCTCTTCTCCCAAACAATACTATACCTACTAGTTACACTCATAAGACTCTGTAACCTTGCTGTCTTCCTCATAGCTATCACTGTAAGTCGTAACCATATACTGATTATTTGCATAATTGTATATATGTATATATACATAAAATTTATACACATATTAACAGCTGATAATTCACTTAATTTTCACTCCTTTTCAAGATTAAATGACTTGAAATAATGCATGAAGCCAGACTAAGCTTTGAACAAAGAAAATTTACCCACTAGACTTTTTTATGAGAATACATAAAATATAAAGTTTAGGGTACAAAATAGCAGCAGTCAACAAAATGAGGGCAGCTATTAGAGAATGTGCACAAATACCGAACAAAATGATTCCCGATGTTTGCTATCCCATTTCTTTGCATTATCAGCATTGCCTGGACCAGAAAGGTCATCAGTTTGAAAACAGGCTTTGACAAAAAAAAAAAAAAAAAAATTATTCATTTCTTTCACAGTTTCTGGCCCTGGGGTCACACTTCGCACAGCGGTCTCTACCCCAAGATTATGAACACACTTACTAAAATGACTTCTTTTTTGTTTTTACGTCTGATTTCTAATTCATCTGGGATTTCCCTTTAAATTCCAAAAATGCTATTTCAGATAAAAACAAACAAAAACATGTGAGCAGACACAAAAAGGCAGCTATTGTAAGATTCCTTTTACAGGAAACATCCAGAACAGGTCACCAAGCAGAGACAGGAAGCAGATCGGGGGTTGTCAGGGACAGCAGGACAGGGGAGTGAGGACTTTGGGGCAGGGCGTCCTTTGGGGTGACGGGACATTCTGCAGGTAGATGGTGGTGATGCCTGCACAGCGTCGTGAATGTCCTTCATGCTCAGGAATGGCACAATTTAAAATACAAATGATAACTTTTATTTATTACTTAAAATAAATTACACCATGGAGAAACAAAGCATAAAAGATGCCCTGGCCGGTTTGGCTGAGCGGTTAGAGCGTCGGCCCGCGGACCGGAGAGTCCTGGGTTTGGTTCCCGCTAAGGGCACATACCTTGGTTGCAGTTTGTCCCCGCCCCGGTTGGGGTCGTATGGGAGGCAGCCAGTCGATGTGTCTCTCTCACATCAATGTTTCTCTCTCTCTCTTCACCCCCTCTCCCTCCCGCTCTATCTGAAGATAAATGCAAAAAAAAAAAAAAAAAAAAAAAAAAAAAAAGTCCTCGGGTGAGGATAAAAATAAATAAATAAAAATAAAGGAAGAAAGAAGAATAGAGAAAAAAACCCCAAAATACTCCGAATAATAAAAATAACTGACTCACTCCAAGGAGAAAAGAAAAACACAAAAATGAAAGAAAATAAAAGGAAAAGATCAACGAAAGGGGTAAAACAAGTTTTTCTGATGGGAGAGGGCGAGCAGTTTCAGCGAGAGTCTCTAGAGCTGGCCCTAAGGAATTTGCAGAGGCCGCTCCTCTTCGTGGCAGGACCCAGGGCAGGTTCCGGGGAGGAGTCTTCAGGTAGCGGTGGCGGAGTCTCGGCTGTCAGGAGATGCTGCACGGGCCGACCCCGGCTCCGGAGCTGCAGCTGGAGCGGCTGCTGGATGTCGCATGACCACTGGAAGTGGACGCCCCTCCGGGTCTGCCCCTGCATCGGGCTCCTCCGATGGACAACAGGTGTTACAACAGGAGCTGGCTCTGCCTCCAGGGCTGGGGCTGGAGTTGCAAGAGAAGGAAAGGTCACCCACGTGCCTGCGTCTCCATGTGCTCCACGAAGTTGGAACACAGCCTCAGCAGCCCAGGACCCCCACAGGGCGTCCTCTCTGCCAGTGGTCCAGCAGATGGGTGGTCTGAGGCTGGTCTTTGCTCCTGCCCAGCCTGTGAGGGTGGTCCCTTTGTGTCTGGCACTGATCCCTCCCCATAAGCTCTCATGCACCCCCATCCCACCCTACCTCCCCCACCTTCTCACCCTTGGGCTCTGCCTGGGGCTCCAGGTCCTCTGGCCCGGTTTGTTCAACAGAGGCACCACGCTCTAGGTTGGAATCGAACATTGTGAGCCCCTGTGGAGAATGAGCGGCATCCAGGTTGGGGGCTTGTGGGGTCTGGGGGGCTTCGGTGAAGGAATCCTTCCCTGGCCATCCATGGGCCCTGGTTCCCCAGACCCCCAGGTGGCCACACATACTTCAGGCCTGCTCTGGCCTTTGGTGTGTGCCTCACTGGCCCCTCACTGGTGCGCACGGGGCGGGCATCCTCATCAACCAGCTGCTGCTCCTCCATATCCTGGGTTGAATTCTGCAAGGACAGTGACTGGCAGCTGGTTGGGAGGCCCCAAGTCATGTCCAGCCCTAGCCACTCCTGCTTCTGCCCACTGGACCTGCTGCTCCCGGGTCAAGCCCATCCTTGTGTGGATACAGACCTCCACCCAGGGGAAATGAGATTCACCTCCAGGGCTCGGGATAAACCTCGGTCGGGGGGCACTGCCCACACTCCACGTCCAGTACTCCCAGCCAGCCTTGACCTGGAGTACGAACGTGACTGGTCCACCAGACTTCTGACCCCCCAACTTGTTCCTGCTCCTGGCTGGCCCTCCCCATGTGAACCCCCCTTCTGCACACACACACGGGGAGGAGACACAGGGCTGGTGAGGTGGGATCAGAGTGGCGGCCTGGCCCTGACAAGACCGCCCTGGGCCTCCCTGCGTTACCTCTGGGTCCCGCCTTGGAAAGGGCCACGGGCATCTGGGCGGAGTCTGGACCCAGAGGCGGCCGAGGCGGAACGTACTCTCACCATTGCCTCTTTTGAGGCCACAGCCGCAGGAAACTGGCAGACAGCGGGAGAACACGATGTCCTCTCCAGTGTCTTTGGCCAAATGAGCTGGGCAGGGGCTGTCACAGAATGTGGCTGCCTGGTTACCAGGCTTCCAAGTTCTGTTGGGCTCCAGCATCAGGAAGTGAGGTCACTGCCTGGGTCCCCTACCCTGAGCGTCTCCTCAGACAAGAGCAGTGACCTCACTACACCAAGCAGTGTGCCCTTCCGGAACCTCATTTCCCTAGGGGTGGACACGGCCAGTCGGTCCTCTCTTGGCATTTTCTGTGTCCACGTGAGAATTCCCTAAGCCCCTGCTGTGGAATGTGAGCTGTTTCCGATTTTTCACTCCCATCATCGTGCTGAAAGGTACGTCTGTGTCCATGGATCTGTATTTATTTAGGACGGGTCTCTATAGGTGGCGATTCTCGTTATAATGTAAACCCAATTTTAAGGTGTGGGGGGCAGCTCCCTACATCTGAGGTCACTTTGTCCACTTTGAGCCTCATTAGAGAAAGCAGGGGTGCCCAGACCTGGGGGAAGAAGGGGGAGGAGGAGGGGCTGGGAGTGGAGGAGTTGAAGTTCCCAGGGAGTGACAGGCCCAGGTGGAAGGTCCCATCCATCCTGCCTCTGCCCCCCCTATGTCTTGCCCCTGCCCCTCTGCTGCACCCCCACCCCAGCCCCCAGCAGCCCCGCCCTGTCATCCAGGACACCGGTGGGTCGGGGCCACACATTCCCGCCTGCTCCCTCTCCCCTCAGTGCGGAGCCCTTTCCTCTCTGTCAGGGAGGAATATTTGGGCCACTGTGAACATGGTCTACCCTGGGGAAGTTCTCAGTTGTAACAACAGCAGGACCCACTTGAGTTTGTGTGAGCAGAAGGGACCTTACCAGGGGCCTCACAGAAGGTGCCAGAAGGTCCGAGCACCAGGCGTGAGGCTTCGAGGCAGGCCCAGCAGCCCACGTCCCCTGCACATCCAGCCTCTCTGAGGGGCTCTGCTCAGTGGGGACATGGGAGAGAACTGTCACCTCATTCACAGTCAGGTCACTTGGTCTGAGGCTGCCAGGTGAGGCCACAGTCAGCGACATATCTCTTGTCTGCCCTGAGCAGAGAACGTAGGTCCTGTAGGTGGGGACTCCCCAGGCTCTCCCTGGAGGTAGAGACAGAGGCCCCTGATGGTAGGGGGAGCAGGAGAGAACAGAAAGGACGACATTTCTGTGAATGTCAGTCTTCTAACAGATGTTAACATAAGCCACAGCCTCGGAGAAAGTGCTTTCGAAACACAGATCTGATAAAGAACTAGTATCCTTTTCTGGGGACACCTACAGGGTGTCCCCCAAAAATGTATACACAATTTGACTAATTATAAAGTCCATGTTTATTAACATAAAGTTCATTTTCAAATTTTGAAATAATCTACAGAAACGAATACATTTTTCGGTCAGCTCCTGTTTTCAAACTGATGACGGTTCTGGTCCAGGCAGCGATGGGAAGGCAGAGCAGTGGGGCGGCCAACAGCGGGACCCGTTTCGTGGGGAACTGTGCGCCGTCTCTTCCAGCAGCTGCCCTCGATCCACCGACTGCTGCCGGTTTTGTACCATAAACTTCATCTTTTGTGTATTCCCATAGCAAGGTCTAGTGGATACATTTTCTTTGTTCATAACTTAGTCTGGCCTCACACATTATTTCAAATCAGTTAAACCTGAAAAATAGTGAAAATTAAGTGAGTTATCAATAAGAAGAATGTTTTCAGGAAGCATTGTATATTTCATATTCGTAGGTGTTTTCAAAAGATTCTTGAGAAGGCATCTTGACTGGTAAAATGTTTCGGTACAACAACAATACAGATATCTCAAGAAAAATCACTCAAATATAAATGTTGTGCCTGTCTAGAGAGATTCATATAAAATTTGCCCTTTCTCCCTAAAATTAAAGCTACGGGAAACAAAACAGAGCTTCAGTCCCTCCTTTCCAACCTTATCAGCAACAGATTTAATTCACTCTTCTGCTGTATCTGCTGGCAAAGCGCCAGGGACACTGGCTAAAAGATGAACAATGCTTCCAGTCCACCCAGGAGTCAGGCACCGGAAGACCTCAGTCATGGGTTCATTATGATGGCAGCTTCAACAAGCAATTAGAAAGAAGATGCCAAGGTTGCCTGCTGTAACCAGGACCACACTCCTGCTCGGGGTGCGCAGGCACGAATATGGGACCTGTAGGACCAGAGCCCGGCACCAGCTACCCTACCAAGACCCATCTGCTGTTGACTTAAAGTCCAGATGAGCACAGGCACAGTTTCAAATGTCCATCCAGGCTGCAGGGAGAACTTTGCAAACACCCCCTGTCCAGCACACCCTCATTACACCACCAACTTCTGCTCCACTGGGACAAGAACCAACTCTTGATTCCCTTAGATATACCTCCCAGCATTTAACTTTATTTTATTAAGTAACACATTTATGCTGCTGCTTTCTGGTTCTTTAGGTTTAGAAACCAAGCCGTGTATTGACTTTCTACTCTAGAAGATGAGGACTTAGTGGGCTTACCCCCACCCCACCCCCGTGCACACACGTTCACGACACCACACAAAGTGGACTATGGCTTCCTTTCTTCGTAAGCCTTTGTTTTTGTTTGTTTCTGGCTTTCCTAATTTTTTATTTACCCGTAACTCATCTATATCCAAACTTTCTGTTGAAGCTAGAAAATTCCTCTTGGCCCAGTGAAACACATCGGGCCATCGTCAGACCCGTTTGATGAGGAGGGAACTCTGTCCGGCTCCCTGTCAGGAGGAGCTGTCCCCACGGCAGGCTTCGTGCTCCCTTTCAGGAGCATGTCCTCATCGGTCCCCAACACTGGGCCTGCTCCTACTTATGTTAGTTGCTGTGTTCTCGGTCCCCATCTCGTCCTTTTAGTGAAAGCATACACCCGGTAGTGTTTTGGGGGAAGAAAGTTTTTTATTGACACTTTGAATACTTAAAAGCAATTTTGAATTTAGCTTTCACATTTGAAACCCAGGAGACCTTGGAAATAACTGTATGAATGTGTGTGTGTAAGTTATTGTTCCAACCAGAAGAATCTCAGCCTGAAACCCACAGAAGAACTGAGCTCTATGGCTTGGGCTGGACTTTCTCCAGAGAAGACTGCGACCTCTATCGATGTGCTCAAGGCACAGAGGAAGACCTGGATACATCCCCTGTGACTCTCGTCTTTGGAAACACAGCGGCCCGAATCCTCAGCCTTGCAGGTGCCCAGGGACCACAGCTGCTCCCACTGTCCCCTCCTGGTAGTGGCCCGCTGCTGCAGCTTACCTGTGTGTTCGGGGGCAGGGGACAGTTGCTTCTCTGTGTGGGAGCAGGAGGGAATCTGCACATGTTCAAAGTGCAGACTTCTCCCCTTCTCCCCTAACCCTCCATGGCCAGATCCACGTCTTGCGGGTGGCTCTGACTTCCTCTGGGGTTGGCAGTGCTAGTTGGCTTCCCCTTCCGGATGCTCTGATGTCATGCCCTCATTCTGCTAGGTCAGCCCACTTGTCCTTCTGCCTTCAACTTACCAAGCCATCTTACTTCCCTGAGGAGGCTTCACCCCCTTCTGGTTCACTCTGCTTCACAAGGTCATGCTTATTTTAATCTTCAGTTTGATCAGAATTCCAAGAGAGAGGCGACATCAGTCTCTCTTCAAAGAAATACAATGAACTGGAAACATACGATTTATATTAAGAAAACAAAAGAAGTGTGTCTTTAAAATATGTTGTGCCATTTTGCCATCGTGTTATGACAAAATAAGTTCTGTTTACACATGGACACTCCATATAGATGTAGAAAGCCAGCCATAGCCCTGGCTGCTGTGGCTTGTTTGAGTGTCATCCCATGCCGGTTCGATTCCTGGTCAGGGCACATGCCCACGTTGCGGGCTCAATCCCAAGTTGGGGGAGGGGGTGCAGGAGGTAGCTGATTGATGTTTCTCACATCAATGTTTCTCTCTCTCTCTCTCCCTCTCTCTTCCTAAAACCAATTTTTAAAAAAAAGAAAAAGAAAGTCGGCCATTCCACTGTGTTTTATCTTCTTCTCTGTTTCCTTTCTGATCTCTACATCAATCCTTTTTCTCTGATTTCATACAAGCCTGCCAAAACCCAGCACACACACACACACACACACACACACACACACCATCACACAATGCATACACACACACACCGTCCCACACATGCATGCACACACACACCGTCACACACATGCATGCACACACACACCGTCACACATATGCATGCACACACACACCGTCACACACATGCATGTACGCACACACCGTCCCACATAAGCATGCACACATACACACACATACACCCCGTCACACATATGTGCACGCGCACACACACATCTCTAATGGAACCTCCAGGACTGCGTGCTTGTCTCATGTACGTCCAGGAAGCGAGGCCAAGAGGCACTTGTAACTCCTAATATTCCCCATATGTTGGTTGGCCTTTAGGCCATTTCTGTGAAGATTTTTATGTCTTCATTTCTTATATGAAGTTTTTCATGTTCTTTCTCTGATTTTTCTTACATATTTGTTCCTCTCAGTCCCTTTTTCTCAGACGGGTCCTGCTCCATCTCCATTTCCAGGTCCCCGTGTGCTGACGGCTGGCGTCACAGCGCCCTGCTCTCCCCCGTCCCTGAAGTCACCGTAATTGCAATTATGGAGTCTGTATAATTCCTTCTGTAGTCTCTGGCTCCCCCAGTAGACGGTCCTGCTCCATGCGCAGCGCCACCCTGGTTCTGACACGCAGTTCCCTGACAGGTCCCTGGATGAACAGTGACCCCAGATACACCAGGGGCAGGGTCCCTGGCTTCAGCCTTCACAGAATTCAGGCCCCCCGACATTTGGAGTATAGATTTTAAAATGAAAAATGTGTTCTTCCTTTGATGTTATTAAGAACTAGAAAGTTATTTAAAATTCTTACTGGGTTTGATTTACAAACATCACAAATAAATATTCAAGTATATGAAATGTAGCCTAATCTTTAAATGTGTGTTTTATGCACATTATTACACATTTGTGAAATGTCATTTTTACACTCACCATACTAAATATTAATTCAGAAGTGACATATGCATCTTATGCCTTATGCATCTTAAAAGCACTTTAATGTAATTCTGTTTTATTTATCTATAAATATCACACACACATATATACACTCTATTTCCCTTCTGGTTAGAATGTGAGGAATCAACCTG
The DNA here is from genome assembly GCA_030848825.1 of Tadarida brasiliensis. Classification (NCBI taxonomy): domain Eukaryota; kingdom Metazoa; phylum Chordata; class Mammalia; order Chiroptera; family Molossidae; genus Tadarida; species Tadarida brasiliensis. The sequence goes on from CM061258.1 coordinate 35,920,952, forward strand.
ATGTTTGAAATGCTTTTAACCTCAAATTCTTAAATCTCTATTGGCTTAACTGATATGTTCCTCCCCCTTCTGTCCACTTACATTTTTAGAAAGACAATTTGTAGGTAACATAGACTTGAACAGGGAGAAGGAAAGGCGCTCTGTGTACTGACTGAAGCTGTGGCACACGGCACTGTCCTGGCAAACAGGACCACCTGATTTTCACACGACTGTCCCCTGGGAGCCCGGAGGCAGACGGGCAGCCAGAGGGATGACGGCCGGTGGTTTTCAGCCAGACCTTCCGCCCCAGATGCACGTGAGACTCAGTGCTGGAGATGAGCCGGAATCCCATGAGTCGTTTCCAGTTGTTCTTACCCTAGCCTGAAAGTTGAAAGACACAGAAAATGGAAAACTATATTATTTATAAAACTATATATTAATCATTTTCATTTATGTAATTTAAGCAAGCCATGGCCCCGCATTAGCACACGGCACCAGTCTCTTCCAGTGGGTCATCTGCCATGACAAGACAGTCAACGCCAGTGCGTTTCGACTCAGTGCAGTATCCCGTCCCATCTCTTATCTCCCCAGGCTCTGGGTTCTGCTCCCCGCGAGGTTCCTGCCTCCTCTTCGGGAATGAAATGTGGCAAGTACAGTGCCTGCGTCGTTTGACTTATTAATTCCTCTCTGGAGTATCTTTTCTTCAACAGATGTTTTCCAAATAATTAAGAGATGGGGAGCATGCATTATTGAAAATGCTGGATGCTTCCCTAATGCTCTCCATGTCTGTGTATTTGTCAGCACAGAACTGAGTCTCAGAAATGCTGTGCTATTTATTTTCCAAATTATCCGGCATTAACCCCAGCCAAAGAGGACAGGAGTAAAGAACGCAGCCCAGCAAGCTCTCTGGTCCCTGCAAATGTCCTTCAATCAGACTTTGAGAATCATGGAGTCCTGTATGATTTGGGAACAGGAAATCTTTTTAAAATTTTTCCAGCTGATTACCAATGCATAAAATAATTCCTCAAATTGGGACCACTCATTTATTTAATTTTAAAATTTCACACTTTTTGTTGGTGAGCTTTGTCCAAAATTAAATAACTCTTGGACTGGGAAATTTCCTTTTATATTGAATTATTTTTAAAATATTTGGATTATTTCATACCTAGGGTAGGATCTTTAAGACTGGTTCACCTACAGCCCTTACTCCAGCTTCTCAACTTGCGAATGGTGAATATTGGATTCCCAAGTCATTAGTCTTGGGTATGACAATGTCTTTGTGCTGGGAGAAGGGAATCCCTACACATGCCTGCGTCTTCAACATGGAAGGCAAGCTGTGGTTCAAAGCAATACACGGGTCTTACCTATAGAAATAAATTTGCAATTTGCATGTGACCCTAGGTTGCTATCTATCTTTGACAGTATAGTTTTGGATGCAATTGGAATTCATCTTTAGAAAACTTTTGAACTTGGTGCTTCAAATTTTGGCTGATGACCTACATTGACCTGTCCATGCAAATGTTGCTAGTATCTGCTCTGAAGTCACAAGTGATTAAGGTGTTTTCATCAAGGTAAACAAACTGAATTTTAACAGTTGTTCAAATTCAATAATGTCTTTCTAAAAAGAAACACATTGTTTCAGAATGCCTTGGCCTTGAGGGTGAAAAATTTATTTATTCATTTTCCCCCTGAATATTTAAGGAACACTTACCTGGTTCCAGGTACTGTGGATAAAGCCATAAATGTGACAAAGGAGCCTCCAGCTCCCACAGAACTTATACAGAAGGAGACAGGTAATAAACAAAGACGTACAAGGTATAACTTCAAGTTCTGATTAAGGCACTTAGAGGTCTCCTTACAGCTGTAGGCATGAATATTTGTCATCTCCTGATTATCATGTTTCCAATAACTCCATGCCAAGTTGGCTATCTGCCCTGGTTTCTGGAATTTGCAGGAGGTTTGGGAAGGTCATAATCTGAACTGTGTTCAGGGATATTGGCTTAGTTGGATACAGTGTTCTCTAAAAGAGACACGTTGAACATGAAAATTCCTTCACACATCATCTTTTCCCCTAAAAGCTCTATTGCAATGATGAAGGACCAAGTTTAGTACCATAACTTCTACCAGATTCTGAAATAAGATTCATGGAGAGGTGTCCCATTCCCTGTTAAATAACTATCCTCTAGTTGGATGGGATATTAAAAAGAAAAAGAGAGAGGAGGCAGGGCAGGAAAGAAGAAGGAGGAGAACAAGAGGGAAGATCATTTAAAATACAAAAAAAAAAAACGAAGTATGCATATAATTTTTATATTAAATGGAATTTTTGACAAATTATGAAAAATCACCATCTAACGCTATTCAAAATAAAGAGCATTTTAAAACTGGACTAAGATGCTGTGCCATGAAAGTGGCATAGTCAATCAATGTCCTCTCAATGCAGAAAGACAAAACTGATTCTTAAAAGAAATTCTTTTGCAGAAAGATTAATAATTAAAGAACTTCTACTTCATCTTCTGGGAAGATGGGGTAGATGTACTGTTCCTTATTCCTATCACTGAAATCTCTGATTATGTGCAGAACAAATGCACAAAGACTCTGAACAGTGGGAAGAAGAGAGACTGTCTGGGAACCTCACGTCCCCAGGCACCACACAGTAGTGGATTAGCCTTATATATCTCCGAATTGGAGCTGAAGAAGCCAGCACCCAGAAGACCAACAGGAATAAAAAAATGTCCAACAAAAGTCCGTTTTCTCTTGCCAAGGACCAGGAAAGTAGCAGCCTAGCAGAATAATCAACTTTAGACAATAGCTTCTCTACTCCAGCCAAATGCCACATAAAAACTCTGGCCCCACCCAACTCACACCACTGAGGTCCCAGTAAGGAGCCTGAACTCTGCCCTTATGCGGCTGCAGTGAGACACCCAACACCCTTGCCAGCTGGTATCAGAGAAGGCCAACTACAGAGACTAGACTTTCATGGCCATTCAGCAATAACCAGGACCCAAGGCTAGGGTCATTGGAGACCACATGGGGAGTCTGAACTTCTGCCCCAAACAACATATGTGAGTTGTGCCTCCTCGCTCTGCTGGGTGATATCAGAGTAGATCTAGTGAATGGACAGGACTTTCCTCATTGTCCAGAAATAATGAGGCTTCTCAACCTGTGGTGTCAATGTTAGCACCTGATCCAAGGAAGCCAGAAAGCTCACCCCACCCAGGAGTAACGAGCTCCCTTCGGTGAACAGGAAGATCAGTGAAGGACATGGATTTCTAATCCACCACCTTCAACTGTTGTACTGGTGCCAGAGAAACACAGCTAGGTCAGAGGTGTAAATAAGATCCAGAGTCATAACATAATATGAAAACATGGAGGTCTGAGTTAAAAATCATTCATCATACCACATACCAGGAAGGTCTCAAACTAAATGGGGAAAAAAAATGACAATCATAGATGTCAATATCAAGATGAAGGAGAAGTTAGAACTGACAGGATTTTAAAGCAGCCATGATAAAAGTGCTTCAGTGAACAATAGAGGCACAATTGAAATAAAAGAAGAAAATAAAAAGACCCAGCCAAAAAAAAAAAGATATAGAAAATGGAAATCTTACAATCAGAAATTTAACTTTAATTTTTAAAATCAGTGGCTTCACTTGACACCAACATGGAGGAAATGGTATCAGTAGACTTGAATATATAATAGTAGAAATTACTCAATTTAAACAACTGAGATAAAAACAGGAAAGAGCTATCAGAATCTCAGAAACCTATGGAACAATAGCAAAATACCTTACATTTCATGTCACTAAAGTCACAGAAAAAGAAGAGAAAAAGAAGAGAGAGAGAGACCATAAAAGTACACTAAGAAATAATGACTGAAATTTTTCAAATAAAGCAAAAGATATAAACCTACAGATTCAAGAAGCTGAGCAACATCACAGTAAAACTTCTGACATAATAAAATCCCCCAAATTTATACCAAAACATATCATAGTCAAATTTCTGAAAACTAAAGACAATGAAAAGTTTTGGAAGAGGTGAGAAACATCTTACTTATAGGGAAAAATTAATTCAAATTACAGCACATATCTGAATAGAAAGTCCTGAGGCCAGAGCAAGTGATACAACATCTTTCAATTACTGAAAGAAAAGAGTTATCAACCCAGAATCTTAACCAAGTGAGAATATCCTTGATGAATGAAGGGTATATCAAGGCTTTCTCAGATGAAGGAAAAGTTAGAAAATTTCTTGCCACCTGATATACCCTAAAGAATGGCTAATTTTCTTTTCTAAAACAAAAAGAATCTTAGAATATCAGAAATAAAGAAAGAAGGGAAGCAATAGTAAAATTATGGACATATACAATACATATTCCTTCTCTTGAGTTTTCCAAATTATATTTGATGATTGAAACAAAACTTTTAACACTGCTTGCTTTTATTCCTATATATGTATAGGGAATACTTAAGACAATTACATTACAAAAAGAAGGATAAATGACCAAAAAAGAGGCAATGTTCTATACTTCACTAAAACTGGTAAAATATCACAACCAAACTATGATAAGTTATGTATGTATCATGTAACACCTAGAGCACCCACAACAACAGCTATACAAAGGGATATACTAAAAAACACTATAAATACAGCAAAACTAAATTCTAAAAACAATGTTCAAGCAACCCATAGTAAAACAGGACAAAGAAATAAAGAAATTTTAAAAAGAACAAATAAAACACAAAAACTTAAATGGCAGAATTAATCCCTAACACAACAACAAATACATTAAATGTAAAGTATCTAAATATAGCAATTAAAAGGCAGAGATTGGCAGAGTGGATTTTTAAAAAACTATGACTCAGCCATATACTGACAAGAAGAAACTCACTTCAAACATAACAATATAGGCAGATTGAAATTAAAATGATGGTTCAGTGCACTACCTATCAAAATTCTAGTAATTATTTTTGTAGTTAAAGACCATGTTATTTAAAAAATTGTGTGGAAACAAAAATGAACAAGAAGAGTTTTTTTAAAACCTGAAAAAGAATAATAAAGCTGGAGAAAGCAGTCTAACTGATTTCCAGACTTTTTATATAGCTCTAGTAATTAAATCTGTGTGGTATTGGTATTAAATCACATGAATTAAAAAATTAACGGAATAAAAAATCAAGAAATAGACCCACACAGATATGACCAACTTATTTTTGATGAAAGTCCAAAAGCAACTCAATGTGAAAAAGAAAGTGTTTCAACACATGATGCTAGTAGGTGCAATTGGACACCCATAGGCAAACACAAACAAACCCTAACTTAAATTCACAGTACAGGGTGGAGTAAAAGTAGGCTTACAGTTGTTCATATGGACAATAATATGATAATTAATAAATAATAATACAGGAATAACTCTGTGTTTTGTGTACTCATCACTGTAAACCTACTTTTGCCCCAACCTGTATATACAAAAGTTAGCTTACAATATGTCGGAGCGTTGAACATAAAATTATAAAACTTTAGGAAAAAAAGGTAGAAAACCTTCAGGATATATGGCTAGGTAAATAGATCCCAAACCATGATCCATAAAAAGATAAATAAATAAGAACTTCATCAAAATTAAAAACCTGAAATGTGTAAAAAAAAAAAAAAAAAAACCTATTAAGCATATAAAATGACAAGCTACCAAGATACAGAGGGAGAGAAATATTTTCAAACCACATAACCATCAAAGGTTGGTATCTAATTATATTTAAAGAAACTCCAAAATCTCAATATTAAAAGAAATTCAAATAGAAAATAGAAAGAAGACATGAATAAACATTTCACCAAGGAAGATATACAGAAGGCAAATAAGCACTTAAAAATATATTCACAATCATTATCAATTAGTGAAATGCAAACTGAAATTAGACATCATTACACATCTATCAGAAATGCTAAAATAAAATTTTAAAAATAGTGACACCTCCAAATGCTGGCAAGAATGTGGAAAAGCTAGACCACTCATGCATCACTGGTGAGAATGTAAAATGGTACAGTCATTCTGGAAGACAGTTTTGCAGTTTCTTAAAAGATAAAACATGAAAGTAACATTTGATCTAGCAATTGCATTCCTGGATAGTTACTCCAGAGAAATAAACATTTATATTCATAGCACCTTTAGGCATAATAACCAGAAACTAAAAACAAGCTGGTGTCCTTCAGTGGGTTAAACACACTGGCCCATCCACACCACGGAATATTACCTAGCAGCAGAGAGAAATGAACTATCGGTACACACAGCACCTGGATGAATCTGCAGAGAATTATGGTGGTGAAAAAGCCAATTTCTTAAGGTTGCATACTGCATAATTCCATTTCTGTAACAGTTGAAATGTTAAATTATAAAAATAGAGAACATATTAGTGGTTGCCAGGTGTTAAGGAGGGGCTGCAGGTGGGAGGAAAATGGTTGTAGGGACACAGGACAGCAGAAGGGGTCCTTCTGCTGATGAAAATGTTCTGGGTTTTGACTGTTAAATATCAGGTTTTTAGTTATCAAACTGTACTATAATTTTGCAAGATACTACTATTGGGGAAAACGTGGGTACAAGATATCTCTGTTATTATCTACAAATGCTTGAGAATTGTCGATTCTCTCAAAATTTTTAAAAATAATTTTTAAAAAAACAATGTAAACTCTTGGGCCAATTTTCTGATTTTGAAGGAATGTAGAATTAAATTTCTCTTTTACACTTTTATTTCATATATATATATATAGCATATAAATATAAATACATATTTATGGATACATTTATACTTATAGACACATATATACATCTACATAGTGTATGTATACAGGTATGTGTATACATATAAATATTTATACATATATATCTGAAAATACATATAACATGCACATAGAAAATATTTTGTGCTTAATTAGATTAAAATATAAAATAAATATGTGCTTTCTTTTCATATTTTAAAGTCAAAACCTCTGTAGCAACATACAGTTAAGCAATCCCCACACTCACCTCAATTAAATATCATATTGTCCTAGATAATTGTCTCATTCACCTAGAAAGAGCCCAAAGTAAGGCAAGAAGATCATGAAAGGAACTAAGGACACACCCAGGAGTAAATATGTAAGGCTTGCGAAATTCTTGTCAGAAGTCTACATAGCAGAATGACTTGAGACACAAGTAGGATGGAAAAGGCACAGGCCCTATTCTTTCTCTATTTATGTTTAGAGTCAGGGGAGGCAGGCAGGTGAGGAGGGAGGGGGAGGAGCACCCTGCTTCTACGTTCCCCACCAGGGACTTGGGGGCACCCAGTTGCTAAAATAAACTGGTTTATTCTCTCTGCCCAGGAATATTGCTCCCATGTTGGGATGCTGAGTTTGTGAAGGGTCATCCTAAATTCCTTCCTCATCACTTCCCGTGCAGTCCCAATGACACAGCTTCGGCTCCTCCAAGCCAAGCCTCCACTCCGCACCCTGCAAACAGCACCACAGTCCCCTGGGTGCATATCCTTTAAATGAAGTGGGAAAGGCTGGTTTGCTTTTGGTCACATCTGGAAACCAATTCTAAGTGCTCCAAGCTGGGGGGCACACTGCCTCTCTGGACACACTGTTCTCACTATGACAGGATGACCACGATGGCGTTGGTGCGGGCACCCACGAGATCTACCCCCTGGACCTCTGCCAGCACCACCTGGCTCTGAAGAGCGCTGAGAATCACCTCCACCATCTCATCTAGATCATGAGGTGCTTGAGCATAAGAGTCACACTTTCTGTTTTATGCTTGTTTGAAGTCATGTTTATATCTTTATCCCCAGCTCAGTGCTGGGAACGTAACACCACTCCTCCAATGTGTTTTCAATGAATAACTGAGCTGTGCTTGGGGAGGCTCGAGGGCACACACACACACACACACACACACACATACACACACAGCTGGAAAAAAGCGTGATGTCATCCTCAGTTTCAAAAAGACAAGGCATCTCGGCAGCATTGGGCCCATTCAGGCGAAGTGGCCAGGTCTAGGTGCTACAGGCAGAGGGAATATTCCAAAGGGACCATGCTTTCGCCAGGAGTCAGTTAGGTCCCACATACCTCGCTGCTTTAGTAGCAGAGAAGGTGTTTCTGTGGAAGCAGAGCATGCACATTTCAGCAAAATACTGTCCAACTCTCTCCCGAGACCAGTATGAGCCGAGGAAGAAATGTCGGCCTGCTGAACAGTGTAGTTGGAGAGACCCGTCCTTGCAAGAAAACAGAACATGGAGAGTTTGCAGAACCGGAGCCTCATTGGTTCCACCACGGCATGATCTTGTTTCTTTCAGTCTCCTCATTGACTTCAGTGAAGGCGTGACCCCCGCTCAGCGAATGCAGCTGAATCGAATTGCCCTGACACGTGTTGTCCCCCTTCATATTCAGCGTGGCTACATTTTAATCCTTGGCCAAGAAATGATTATCAGCATCATAGTGATGCCAAGTCACACCTTAGTCCCGATTCCCATGGGCTTTAAAGGGAAGAGTTGTTGAAAAAACTAGGACATTATTCTACAGAGAACAAATATGACCATGAATGTACGGAAATCCACTGTGGGTCCATTACGAAGGTTTTATATGAAAAAATACCAAACCCCAAGTCGTGCGACCAGAGACTCAGTGTTGGCAGAGCAGTTTCGGCGCCTTTGCTCTCTCAGACAGAATGCATTCTTGTGCATTTGGATGAGATAGAGAAGCATGACTGAGCCAGCCCCATGCTGTGCATTAGGAATTTTCAACATTTAAAGGATGTCAGTCTCATCGTCATAGTTCATTAAAAATAAATGTCCCAAGCTCACCAACACACCCAAATTCCTGATTCAGTGGGACTGGGATGCACTCAGGAATCTGTATTTCAAGACAGTCCTGGGGTTTGATGGTGATGGCCCCTGATCCACACCTGGGCTGAGGGTGAGAACCATCATTTAGAAGCCTCCTATTAGGAACCACTAGGAACCACGGGGTCCTCTGCAAAGCAATGCCTTCTCACTCTGGGAACCCACAAAGGGCTCCCCTGGAGACCAGAAACGTCTTTTAGGTTCATCCATCTTTCAAGCCTGGCCTAATGTATGCAAAGTACATGTCTTCTTTAAGTTCCATAGATGGTTTCTCCCCACTTATGCTGAGAAATGGCCCATTTGGAAATGGGAGAGATCAAAACGATACATGCTCACCAAAATGTAGCGGCTTGTCTCCTTTCCGGAGGACTTCGGCTCATCATAAAACACTTGGCACAGCACTTATGTCCTCTTGTGATGTTTGGTTAACATAACACATCTCATTTCCCCCAGTTCTTGGTCCTGGTCGTTAAAACCAGAACATGTTACTCTGCTGACTTCAGGAGCCAGTGAGAACCAGCAGGCTATTGAAGAGACACATGGAGCTTTAAATCCGCACAGGCTCCTGATAAAATATCCTTCACTCTGAGAACTGGGGAATGTCCATGGAGTTAACGTTAACACGATGGACCTTCCAGTGAGCAGGCACAGCCTCCATCACCCCCGCGCAGACACACAGCATCACATCCCAGCCCCCAGGCCCTCACTGCATGCTCCGTGGAGCACAGCAACCCAGTGACAGGTGACTGGTGGCTCTGGGTGGTCTTTCTGTGGCGTTGCAACACTGCTGGAAGGGAGCCCCACAGCTCTCTACAGCCGAGCCAATAGGCAGCACCAACTGGGCCCAGGATCGGGATCTCTGACGGTGGCTGCCAGCTCGGAGGGGACTGCTGCCACAGACGGCCCATTTGGGGCAATGAGGCAAGTTTGGACCTCAGATTGTTTCTCTCCAAGTCAAATGCTCCCCTGTGGAAGTGGAGAAGGTGGTGGCCACCTGACCAGCAGATTGAGAAGCTGTTTCCCGATGCACTTTGCAGAGTGGCTGGTGCCTTGTGAGGTGGCCCTATAGAAAGCCCTGGGGTAGTTTTATTTAACCCCTGATTCGATGCTCTGGTCTACGCTGCCCGAGGGAGAGGACCACACCCCCTTGTAAAGTGCTTGGACCATGTGCTGCCCTGCACCCCATTCCCACCGCCATAGGAAAGCCATGACCTAGTGCAGGCTAGGACCCCTGTAGGAATGTCCTCGGTTGGGCTCTGACATTCCCTCAGTGGGACCCAGCTCATTTGTGTGATAACTGATTGATGCCAATTGCATGCCTGTGCCCCTTGCTGCTTTAGGTGGAGGCTGACTAGAAATACCTTTGCTTCCTCTGAGTTTGGAGACACCGCAGAAGACAAGTTGTGTAGGTCACCTTGAACTCACTCACCAGAGCAGTGAGGCTGGGGGGTCAAACCCAAGGCACCCACAACTTGTCTCCCACGCTGTCTGCACAGTGCAGCATTTGTTCTGTACCCCAGGATGTATTTCTTTCCCTAAATGAGAGGGATTCCCTTATAGAAGCTAGAGATATAAAGGAGGTCTCCAGAATCGTCCTGACCAAAAGCTAACGGCAGGAGGTCTTACAAAGTACAGAAAGACTTGGTGGAAAACTTTGACTTCTATTTTATCTCCAGACTAAGCTTATCTTTCAGGCCCCCAAAATAACGAATAACCAAGACCTATCGCTAGAGACTGAATGTTTTTATCCCTTCCTTCCAAATTCCTATGTTGAAATCCTAAACCCTGGTGTGGCTCTACCAGGTGATGCGGCCTCTAAGGAAGTAATTAAGGTTAAATGAGGTCATAAGGGCAGAACCCTAGCTCCATAGGTTTAGTGCCTTTATAAGAAAAAATGCCAGCAAGCTCCGCCTCTGGGCACTCACTGAGAAAGGTCCCAAGGACACAGAGAGAAGGTGACCGTCTGCAGCTCGGAAAGAGACTCATCAGGAACCAGATCACCGGAATCTTGACCTGGGACTTCCAGCTACCAAACCATGAGAAAGTAAATGTGTGTGGTTCAAGCTGCCCGTTGTGGTGTTTGTTATAGCCGCCCGAGCTGCCAATCTACAGCTTACACGGCATTTCTCATTTCCCAAAGGTCGGCTGTCAGCTGCTGCGTGAGAGCCGCGGAAGGCGCGAGGGGTCTGCGGGAACAGCTGGTGGCAGAGCGCACGCCTACCCTTTACGTGGATACGGCCCCGCCTCTGACGGAAGACCCTCTGAAAGCTTCCCCAGTGTCCCCATCTGCTGCTGTTTCAATCCTTGCATGTGGGTGGAAGATGTGATGTGATAACCTGCTTGTTTGCTTTCAAGGTCGGGGAGTCATTCCCAAGTTGTCTGTGGTCTGAGAGAGAATACAGGAAGGGGGGGGGGGGGGGAGCAGAGAAAGTGGATGCATTTGGCCACAGCATGCTCGCCTCACGTTTGGGAATCATTCACACCAAGCTCTGATTTTATTCAGGACTGAGTGGTGGTGGCCAAAGTCAAGCATAAGACACCCCCACAATCTGATTTTGTGAGCAGGGGGAAGGGGCTGGAGGAGGTCAATGGCCCCAACGGCCCAACACAGAAAATGATGAAGTAAGGTGGGGTCAGCCATGTGTAATGAAAGGCCACCCTTTAAACAGTTAGGAAGTGTAGGTAATAACATGGAAGATGTTTAGTAAAAACACATGTTACAATGTTAAGTAAAAATACCAATTTACATATATGTATAAAATGTACTGTGTGTGTGAGAGAGCGACAGAGACAGAGACAGAGAGAGAGAGAGAGAGAGAGAGAGAGAGAGAACATATTCGGAAAAAATAAAACAAACAAGATGAACGTTAACTCAGGTGGTGGGAAGTGGAACTGTTCTTTCATAAATTAATCTTGGATTGTAACCCTTTGATTTAAACCAGGTTGTGTTAAGACCAGGTGGCTGGCTGGGAGGCGTCAACAGCAACCTGCTTCTCCCTAACTGAATTCACACCCCTTACAGTGCTGTCCCCGGAGGCGCCAAGTGCTTGCCGGTATCAGCCACCGGACTTTCCTCCAGGTAGACAGGGAGTTCTTCTGACAATGACCTGAGTGAGACTGAGGTTGGATCCAAGGTCCTTTCTGGGCCTGGAGTGAGCGCGTGTCTGCGGCACTGAGATGAGGCCGAGGAGAGCAGAGTCTGGAGAGGAGAGCTACTTTGCAGCCGGAGGGTTCTCATTTCAGAGCGAGATGGTAGCCCAGGAGGCCAGCTCACCAAGAAGCAAAGCACAGATATCTGCAACGGGTCTGCATTCAAATAGATTCATAAATACTAGGGACTAAATACCAAGTCCATCGTTGGAACACAACCCTGGGCCTATAATGATCGCCCAGCTGTTCACTTTTCACCAAGAGGAAGGTCGGTTCACTTTGAGCCTGCGGAGTGCCGGCTGGGCAAGCCCAACAGTAGGTCAGTGGAAGTGGCGCTGGAGGGAAGGGGGCGGGGCTGGGTGGAGGTGGGCATGGGGGAGGGGCAGAATAGACACACAGGTAGTGATGTCAACAATAAAAACCAAGTTTGAAAAAATAACTTACAGTTTCAGAAAGAAAAAAAAAAAAGATCAGTGAAAAAAGGGCTATTTGTGTCTAGAATAAAAGAAAATGCAAATGACCGCTTCTCAAGCTAAAACTGGGAACCTCACCCTAGCCGGGTCCCAGGTGTGGGAGCGGCCACATTTGAACTCCAGTAAAAGCCATTCTCGTTTTATGGTGCTTGTCCTGCCTACACTCTCAATGGGAAGGCAAAAGGGATAGTTTTTTCATAAAGAGGTGAGAATTTTAATAGTATGCTATTCATTTCACAGCATAATCTGTTTCAAAGGAGAAAGAAAGCACAATATGTATTTTGTGTTTCTCTGTAATAGTCTAAATGAATCTTTCTCCTACAGGTACTTGACGAAGGTATCACCACGTGCCATAAACTAAGGGAAGAGCCGGGTACGGAAGGTCTCTCCTCGGGCTGGCCCCTTCGGTGACTGTGGACCTCTGCTATCACATTTAATCTGCTGAGGTTTGGTATCATTTCCTTTTCAATTACAGCCTCCTTTTGCAAAAGCTAAAGATGTAGAAACTAGCCGAGAAGGCTTTATGGGAATCAAATCTCTCTTACCAGCCATGCTGATGACTTATGTGTAAACCAAATCCGAACTCACAGCCACAGTTCTCATAAGATGTCCATGGCTCAGAATGTGGGGGAGGAGCTTGGAGAAGGCACCTGGTAGTGCTTTTCCAAACCTGGGATGTTAGAGTCGTTTGCCAGAACCCAACATGCCTTGGTTTTCCCACTCCTTTTCCCCAAATAACGGATGTGATGTGTCAGAACCAGTCATTAAAAGCCAGCTTTGAATGTGTGTGTACATACAGACGTACATATTTTTCACATGCACACATATCTTCAGATGGGCATTTTTCAAAGCGTGGTTGATTTTAACACTAGGAGATTTAAATGCTGACACCCCAAGATAGAATATGAGGTGCATAGAATCTGTAGCAAAACTGTACAAAGCAAAACATTATTAGAAATGCAGGAATTCTGAACTTGAAAGTGGGAAAACATGTTGGTTGAATTCTTTCCTTTTCTTTTTTTTATTAGGAGACATGGTGACTTTTTCCAAGACAGAGCTCTCAGGCCTGCCAGCCTTGACCAAGTCCTCTAACAAAGACCCCAGCTGGCCTCGGGCAGCCCCTGACCAGGACATGGGGCCACGTGCTGGCATCAGTCACTTGCAAATGCTCCCGATTACTCCAAATCTGTGCATGAACGAGCAGCCAGGACTGAGAACTGGCTATGGAGTTACAGTAAACAGAGAATCCTGGACTGTGCTTGCTCTGGATCACATCAAGATGATCAAATATTCTGTAGTATCAAGGGCAAGGTTGTAAAGAACTCAAGACGGGTTCAGCAATTAATATGTTGCTTTTTACTTTTGGGGGCTAATAGCACTAAATTTGAGAAGCCAGGAGGGGCTGTGCATAGGAAAAGCACAGCCAGAATGCAAAGGACCCTGGGAACCCATATGGATTTCGTAAAAAGGGTGACTTGGAGGACGTCCCCCTGCGAGGTTGGCGGTGGGTGCACGTCAGGAAAGGGCTGTCCCAGCAGCTCACACCGGCTCACACCAGCTCCTCCAGCTGTGGTCCTGAGAGCCAGGGGCCTGACAGCTGTCATTCCTACCGCTGTATCTGTAAAGTAGGTGTTTATATCCGATCATATCCCGGTTGCAGTCCAGGTCTGACTTATTAACCTTTCCCAGTGACTTTCCTAACCAGGCAGGTCCCGGCCTTGCTCCTGCCATCACACAAGGCAGAGACAGCATTCCCAAGAAGCCGCGAGGTGATGGTAATTCCCGAACCAGCAGAGCCACACTATGGCCCCACTCTGGAAGGGTGACCACTGTCCTGGAGGTCTGGTCCTGCAGCCTGTCTAGGAGGCTGGACTTTCCGTTTTAAAACCTTCACAGACCCAGGCGAACCAGGTTAGGCTGGTCCACCTCAGAGTGGCTGGAGGGGCCAGGCCGGTGTCTTTGCCTCAGGCTCTCACTCTAACTTCGGCCGTTTGGTGGCGAGAGACTGTGCCATGTGGGGATCCTCCCACAGCATAACTGGGCCATTGAACTTAACACTGGCTGTGGGGAAAGTGTCACCAACCAGAATCAAGACATTGGATTAACAAGACTTAGTGATGGTCACTGTTCCCATCACAAACAAACCAGCCCGATGGAGCCCTAGTAATAGTGGGAGGGAAGGGCAAGCAATCTTTGATTGGCTGCCATTTGCATGGTATCTACACTGCGAGATTAATTAAATTAAGTGCCTTTCAGTTCTTCTAATGCTGGTTTAAATTTGACTTCCCAGTGACCAACAGGGTTTGCCAAATAGTATGTGTTCAGTAAATGTTTGTTGAATAAATAAACCCCAAAGGCCTCCTTGAATGTTTAGAGAGGAGGACAGGGAGGTGAACAGAGACAGGAGAAGAAACTTCTTATAAAAAAAAAAAAACAGTCTCCAGCTAAAATCTTCCTGAGGGGCAGAGATGGGCATGTCTGCCTTCCAGTTACTGTGCCCCACAGCCCAGAGTGACCGTGGCTGGCACCCAGGCCATCTGAAGAGGTTTCTGTTTAGTTTCCCCAAAAAACGTTTGATGAACAAAGAAATGTGTTTCTTTTGTTTGAAAATTAAGTCGGGACTATTGGCTTTGGAGCTTTGGGCTAGAGCTTCCTTGGGTTAGGTGTGTGGTCAAAGTGGACAGAGGAGACTCGACTACACAGCGCACCCAAGTGCTTCCACATTGTCGTCAATTGAATTAACACCCGGAGCCGTAAAATACCTGTGTGCTGTGGGCTCTGGAGGCAACAGGGGAATCAGAGCAGCCGCAAGGTCATTAATAATTAAAAGTGGCGAGAAGGTTGGACATCCTGAAAATAGCAGCCCTCGAAATGAATTCTGTAGGATAGCCCTGCAATCATCCCGTATCATTTCATATGCTTTATTTTATATTCCTATTTCCCTTTCTCTGAATATTTTTAAGTACCCCAGCATATAATTTAGCTTTTGGAAAATCTAAGTCTAAATTAATTATAGTTCTGCTAAAGGGAAGAAAAGATATTAGATGCCCAAGCTAAAATAAAATGAAATCAACTTTTTTCTTTCCTTATTAGATTTTAATGGTATTATTATAATAATTAAGCTTTTCATTAATTTCTGCATGCTTATTGAGTCACGGTTCCCTGCAGATTTGAATCGTATTTAACATATAATTACGGCAGTCCGGTTTTGGAAAGGAATGAATGTGGAGACGAGGGACTTCACCTACACTTCTTAAATTAAAAACAAGCGGCAAAGGGGTTGCATCACTCTTTGTTGCTGAGCTCAGGGTGACTTCAGCAAGGCTTCTTGCTGCTTCCCAGGCATGTCTGGGACTGGACCCCAGATCTGGGGAAAGTCTGGGGGCTGCTAATTCTAGATTTACTACGTTGTCATTCAAATCTGCTATGCAGCCTTCCGAGAAGAATGGATCAAACGTGAACGTGGATGACTACTGCCAATGCTTCACGCATCTGAAGGTGAAATGAAGAAGGTGTGTCTAGTCCCAGGTCCCTCCTTTGCACACTAGGGACTCTATGTAAGGTATTTTGGGAAACATAACCTGTGGCAGAACACCGATAGATAAGAAGGTCAACGTAGTCCACACACAATTAGAAACAGCTAATTGAGATTTTCATCTTTTGTTCTTACTCATTTCTCAGTAAGGAATGAAAACTACTCTCCAGCTGTACAGAGCAAGATGAGTCGCTCTGCGGGTTCATCTAACAGCAGACGCTCCAGCCCCGTTTAGGACTAGTCACGGGAAAGAGGATGGGGGAAGCGCAGGAGGGGAGGGTAGAGCGAAAGGGAGAGAGGTTCACCCTGGAGGGAAAGAAAGATGGAAATGAAGAGGCTCCCTGTTTAGGGGAGGGGGAGGGGAGGGAAAGGGAGGAGGAGAGGGGAGGAGAGAAGAAAGGACTGAAAGGTCTGGAGACAGGGACAAACATGGACTACATTGCAAGTGAACAATGGCTCCAGTGTGGACTTTGCACACTATGCCATGTCACCTCGATAAGTTACTTTTAGACTGGTTTTTCATGAGTAAAGATCACATCTTGTATGTGGTTATTTTGAGGAAAGACCAGGAGGCACTGCTGGTGGAAAATGTGAGGTTCTTGAGTCCTTTTGGAAAGTGACATGTGGTAACATCTATTGCAATGAAGAAAACCTATCCCTTTGACCCAGTAACCTTACTCTGGAGACGCCATCCTCTGGACTCAATGGTGCCTGGACGTGCGAGGATTTACGTGGCAGCACTGAGTGCTGTGGCAGCCGCAGAGCAGCAGAGTGAGTGCCGCTCCGTTCATGCATTTGTCCACAGTGAGCTCCATGCAGCCACGCGAAGGAACACAGGAAGGCTGCGTCAGAGACTCAGGAGGAGGCTGGAGGTGATACGACCCGGCATTGCAAAACCATGTGACCCTGTGTGTGCAAAACCATATGACCCTGAGTGTGCAAAAGCATATGACCCTGTGTGTGTAAAACCATACAACCCTGCATATGCAAAATGGTATGACCCTGCATGTGCAAAACCATATGACCCTGTGTGTGCAAAAGCATATGACCCTGTGCGTGTAAAACCATACAACCCTGCATATGCAAAATGGTATGACCCTGCATGTGCAAAACCATATGACCCTGCGTGTGCAAAAGCATATGACCCTGCGTGTGCAAAAGCATACAACCTTGCATGTGCAAACCCATATGACCTTACATGTGCAAAACCATACGACCTTGCGTGTGCAAAAGCATACGTGCAAGGGAGGAAAAGCCCCTCTACATATGGAAAAAGAGACAGGAACGTGTTGACAATATTTTGTATAACTTCCAAATGTACACATTTGTACAAGATGGCACTTAGTCAGACCTGCACATTGAGAGTACAATGTGCACGTCAGTGTTTATATACGTGACTGGTCACTTTCTGTTTGCCACTCTAGGCTTATTCTCAGACCTGTTCTGACAAAAGTTTAGATTTCTTTTTCTTTTCAAGTTATCCATCTAAATTTCTAGTGTCTGATGTACGAGTTAATCACAGGGAAACGGACATTTTGATGGCTGTGTTGACCACATGTGTGGGTCAAGGGGCTAGAGCATGTCCAGTTGGCTGAGTGGTATTGATAGAAGCCAGAACTAGGGGGCCTCTTGCTCCAGAATGATCCTTCCTGAGAGTGAGAGTTCTCAGCATGTGAAATACCCACTGTGGTCTGGTGACAGTAGAACTCGTCATCCTTGAGAGTGAACAGAGGGGTTATTGATCATTATGAGACTGTTGGCCTTAAAATGTGAAATCTCTGTGGTGTAAACACACTCTGACCAATGTGACAAGGACGCCCTTGACCAAACTTGAGTCAGATCCCTGAGCCCAGTTTTATCAGAGAATCCAGCTAAGCCAGTTAATGGAGAACACCCGCACCCTTGACATCCAATCAGGCTCCTCTTCCTCCACCCCGATGACCTCAAATCCAGTCCTTCTTGATAATTTCCCATCCTCTCCTTCAGCCTCTGCCCTCCCTGTAAACCTCCGCTGCTCCCTGTTGGATTCAAAGTTGAATTTAATCTCTCTCCTATTGCAATAGTCTTGAATAAAGTCTTTTGCCATTTTTACCAACCTTCAGAACAATTCCTCTGTAACAGATGAAATGGCTCACAAAGTTCTGAGTCTCCCCAGCTGGCCGCTAACTACTGCAGAGCCGTCCTTTGACAGACGAGGGAGAAGGTGGTGGGCATCCAGGCCAGGTCTCTGCGGGAGCACCCCACAGTCAGCCCTGCAGCAGGCACCCCACACAACTCAGGGTGGCCTGGGGAAGCTGGGTGCGTGGAGGGAGCTGGGCAGCCTACTAAATCAGGCCAGGCCTGGTCCTTTGCTCTGGCTGTAATGATCCATGCTCACACACCTCTGATGTGGTAAATGAGATCCCACACACTTCCGCCCCTTGAATCTGACATGGGAGAGTCTTTGCTGGTGGCACCTTTCTTGGGTCTAATCTTCACAGTGTCGTTTGTCATCGACTTAAGTTGGTTAAGTTCCAGACAACATTCTGGTCTCAGAACTTGCCAGGCCTTCTCCGTTTGTAGAGTGCGCGCTGTGGCCCGTGGAACCCTATTCCTGGAGTGTCGGCTGGCCAAGGATGGATACCAGGACAACCCTGAATTATGGCACCTACGAGGTGAAACACTGATTGAAAGTGGATTTAGTTAGCACGGCCTGGAGAAGCTAGTACACGAGAGGCCAGCCTTTAAATGCTACCATATAAATGGAACTGGCATTCCAGTTAGTAACATGGTTTAAAAATGCCTTTTTTTTTTTTTTTTTTTTTTGCCTAAGAATGACTTGTAAGTTGTTTCATTTATTGAGTCTTCACCTAAATATTCTAAGTATCTTATTTTCAAAGCTGTGTGGTATAACCAAGCACAGCATATAAACGACACACACACAATAAATAATACCTGTGGTAGACAGGTATGGGTGGCTTCGTGCTTGAAATATACAGCGGACACTAATATTTTTATGTAAAACATCCTGAGAGTATCACAGGATGGACTTCTGTGGACATTTTAGTGCAGCTTCTTGCACACAGAATGAACCCGCATTTCTCCGCAGAAGAGACAGAGAGACGATGACTCGCTGCTTCTCTCGCAGGAAATCAAAAGAAGAACCTTTGCGAGTGTCTGTTCCTCACTCAGGTCTGGTAGGAGATGTCCGTGTGTGTGGATAAAGATCACGCTGGTGGGAAGTGACAGCGAGCTCACCACTGGAGGTCTGTCCAAAGCCAGCCTCAGTGAACACACACCAGAACCAAGGGCAGAGGCATCAGCGGGAATCAACACATTTAAATTTCCTTCATTAACAAGGTGTTTGAAAATCAACAATTTAAATAACATGTATAACTAACACAGATAGAGGTATTCTGTGGACATGTGTTCAGACTGGCGGAACTTGCTTCCCAGCGTTGGGTCCAGGTGAAATAAGAAAAGCCCCCACCCCCATTCTGCCGTGGGACCAACCCGCCCCTCCCACTTTCTGGAAATCTCATTCAACACCTTTTAAACTACATCCCTTTCACTCTGCCCCATCCTTGGACCAATTCCTGAAAGGTTTTGTTTAAAACAGATACAGTAAATGAGCCATTCTCAACTAGCCATGATCGGCGCTTAGGGCCTCACTGCTCTGTGTGGAAAACCTGACACCATTATTGACTCTCCAAGGTTGGCCAGGGCAGACCAGATTCCCGATTCCCAAGGCTCTGGAGCTGTCCCCTTGGACACCTCTCACCGCCGTGGATGCCCCAAGGGCTGCTCTGGCCAGATGCAGTCACAGCCCAACCTCATGTGGAAGGAGGTTAAGTTCCATTATTCAGTGCTACCCACTTTTAATAGCAAACTCCGCAGACAAAGGCACCTGCCCACGTGCAATGGCTCCTGTGTTTGGGAGTCTCCCTTGCACAGGGCCAGCTCGCTCACACCGGCATGGAGGCAGTGTCACACAGGCGGAAGGGGCCATGGCGGCACACAGGCCTGAACTCACGTGGAGGGCGTCTTGCTGAGTGGGCAAGGGCCAGTGACCCGGTCAGACAGCTGCAGCTCCCTCTTCTCTCACAGTGTCAAGCGCCTGCAGTGAGGAGCCCGGGGGCCCGCCAGGGATGAAGGCCTTACATCTCCTGACCCACAGTCCACGCTGAGAACACGACTGGCCGCCTTCCACTGACTTTTACAGCTTGGTCCCCAGACGGCCAGGGCCGCCAGCTTTCAGAAGCACTGTGGGGTGTTTTTACGGTTCAGGACCGACTGCACCACCCGACTAGCTTTCTGACCAGTAGGTATCAGAAGGGAATGGGCGAGCGATGGCTCTCTGCCTCGCCTGCCGGGGAGGGTGGGGACCCTTTCCTGCTGAGCACTGGCACCCCCGGACCCCGCTCTAGCCTGCAGCGTGCCACGAATCCAGAGGAAACCACTGTGGCCCCAGGAGCGTTGCCTCACCGCGTGAAGTCACAGGCCGGCCGGCACTGAGCACCCTCTTTTTTGTTAGACGTCACAGAAGCACCCTAGAGAGAGAAGGGCTAGTCATGGGCACGAGTGCCACCAGGTGAGCGGCGGCCAGGGCAGAGAGGCCACCGTCCTGTGTCTCCTACAGCCAGTGAGCCTCCAGGGGGAGCTCCAATCTGGGGTGCAGCTCCCTGGACACAGCCACCAGGAAAGTCTTCTGGGATTGCAGAAGGGGAAGTTTGGGGAGCACTCTTTCTCCTTGATTCCCTGCACTTCTCCGTTCTATAAAAAAAAAAAAAGAAAGAAAAAAAGAAAAGAAAAACAAAAATGGGGACCCAGAATTTTGGGGAGTTGGAGATGTGAGGAGTTTCCACTTCAGCCCTCGGGGCTCCACTATTTCTGCAGCTGAGCTGGTGTGTCTCGATGTCACTGCTGTGGGAATAAACTTCCTTACACCTGGACAGAAGCCCTGGCCCCTGTAAGTCCTGTTATCTCGCCTGGTACCAGTTTCTTCATCTGAACAAATGCTCTTGGGAACTGGATCTGGGTTCCCAAATGTCGTGTGTGCCAGCAGCACCCAGGCAGTCAGATAGGAAATACCCAAGGGTGTGTGGGTGGGGTGTGCTGCTCAGGGGTCTGAGACCCAAACGCACTTGAGAGCCATCGGGCTGGAGGGCTGCCTGTGCTGATTCTAGGACTGTCCCGTTGTCAAGAGAGTCACTTAAAATGACTCCCGCCTCATGCAGCAGCATCACCTTCCTTCTTACCACTTCACATGTTCTTACTCCACGTTTAGGGCGCACCCCAGTGCTTCTAGTGCCCTCTGTGAGGCAGAGGAACGTGTCTTTATGCCATGGATTTCACTAGAAACCAGGTATAAGTTATTCTAGATTCCAAAGTTTTCCTATGCTTTTTCTTTTAAGTGTTGAAGGACGAGGAAAAAAATGTGGTCGTTACTATCTGTTAGCAGCACCCCAGCTAGGTTTGGTGGCCAGGGGCAGGTGGCCAGGGAAGGGTGGGCACGCCCCCATCCCAGCTGAGCTTCTGGAACGAAGCACCCCCCCCCCGCCGGCAGCCGGCAGTTCTCTGAGGCTGCACTTGGAATGTTTGGCACACCCATCTTGCTATTTGGAAAAACTGACCAAGGAATACATTGAATACAGACAGTGATTTCTCCTCTTCTGGAACAGAGGTGTAAGGGGAGGGGCTGGTCTGGAAGCAGGCAGGTGGCCCGCTCCTGGCCCTGGCTGGGCTTGCAAAGCCAATCCTGCAGAGGACACTCCCCCAGTTCCGTCGTCTCACCGTCTCCTTGGAAAGCTGATGCGACACCGAGCCCCACGGCTGCTGTTTCTGTAAGCTGACAGGAATGGTCCCTAATCAACATTCAGGGGACCGTGCTGCGGAGCCGGCCCTTCCCTCGGTGCAGCCTGGCTGGCAGGGGTTCGGAGACGCGTTCTACCTGAGTGCACTTTGCCAGACGGCGCCGCGAACCGACAGCTGACGTTTTGTGTAGAGAGTTTGTTTGGCAAGCCCAAGCTGCTCATATCAATACATTATTAAAGGGAAAATCCCGAACGTGCACCGGAAGTCACTGAGACGTGACGCAAGGCCAGTGTCTCTTCCAAGGGTGCCCAGAGCAGGTGCTTCCGGGTCCCTCAACATGAAGACCCTTCCTGTGGACAAGTGGAGAGAGATGCCTTTCCTGAATCCTCCCCTGAGCCCCTACCGCCCCCACCCCTGATATTCTCAAAGGCCACTTGACTGTCTCTGGCAGAGCGTCCTTGGCTCTGGCCAGGAGGCGACTCAGCGGGCTTGGAGAGTAAACACAAATGGATAAGGCTCGTGCCATGCTGTGCACATGTCTCTTGTATCTGGAGGGAGCACGGGGCCTTCTGGGCCTCTCTGTGCCCTGCTTCATTTTTAATGACGGTCCCTGAAAAGCAGGGAGAGCAAGATGTTGTCACCTCAGCATATTTCATCCCCGATCAAACACTGGCTGGCAGCCACTCTGAATGTCCTGCCCCCTCCGACACTCAGGGTGCAGGGGAGAGAAGGCAGCTCCCGCCCACCTGCCCCCAGGCCCCGCTCCTTCCCCGAAGCCTGTGTTTTGGAAGAACCCCATCTGCAGGTTCATGCAGTAGGCCTATTGGACCTGTGTGTGCAGACCCGTTTGTGGATGCCCCCGGCTGGATGCCCGGTGCGTAGGCCTACGACAGATGCTCGAATAGAGGCTGCAAAGGGCCTCTGAAGTCACCTTTCCTCTGTGACACAGCCCACAGCCATCCCAGACAAGTGACTCTATGTCACAAACCAACAGTGAGCCCAGGAGGGAGTCTTCCTGGAGGCTTTCAAGTTAGGACACCTCAGGGGGTTCCGGATCCCCAGGGCTGCGCTCTGCCCAGCAGAAGTGGGGAGGATGCCGTCTCTCTGCCTCTGCGAGGGATTTCTCAGTCCAGATGGTTCACATTCCTGCACGTGGATAAATGCACAACAGGCACCCCGGGGGCAGGGGCTTCAGAGGCATCTTCCAGCCCCTCCCGGCGTGCGGGCTTTGTGCATCTGCACCCCCAGGCATTTATCTCGAGAAGTGAAAACTCAGCTTGCACAAAAAGCCAGCACTGAGTGTCCATATAGCCTTTTTGTAACTGCCAAAAACGGGGGGAGGGGGAGAAGTTCTTTAACTGATGGATTGTTAAATGTATTTGATGTTAAACATCAAACCCTGGAACTTCACTCAGCACCAAGGGGGAGCCAACCCTTGGTACTGGCAGCAAACAGAATGAACCTTAAGGTAATCCCGCTTAGCGAAAAAAAGCCAGTCTTAACACATGCTGCATGATTCCACTTATGCTACATGCTTAAAATGACAAAAAATAAAGATGGGAGAGATTAGTGGCTGCTGGGGGTCGGGAAGGGGAGGGTTAGGAAGCGGTGGTGGTGGTTGCTCCAGAAGTCCTTCTGATGCTAAGTTTTGAGTCCTGACTGTGCTGATGGTGATGGGAATCTACATGTGTGATAGAACCACATACAACTAAACACACACACGCACACGTATACACACATGCACACGCACACAGGAGTACAGGTGAAACGGGTGGGGTCTGAATAGCCACTGTGGACAGCACCAATGTGGGTTCCTTGCAGAGAGCAAACTTGTCTCATCTACCTTTTCGTTCTATTCAGACCCTAGGAATTGGGTGAGCTACCCACACAGCTGAGGGGTTCTGCTTTACACAATCCACTGATTCAAATGCTGGTTTCTCCTGGAAACACCTGCACAGATACTCCCAGAAATCATGGTTTACTGACTATCTGGGGGTCTCTGAGTCAAGTCAATAGACACGTGGAATGAGCCATCACAATAAAGAATGTGCATACGCATGCATTATTTATAGGCATAAAACTATTTAGTGGCATTTATTTCACCAAGTTGTATGTTGGAAAGAATAATAAAGGTCATGGAGGTCTTCAGATAAACAGCACGAGCTGTTTCAGGTACATTAACCCATTTGATCTGTCTCTGTATGAGGATGAAGGGTCATATGTGAATAACAGTACCATTTCGTGATAAAATTTACTGTCTCCAACTATCCCTAGGTCAGAGACCTCCGACGCTGGAGGCCTGCCCACCTTCCCCAGACGACATCACTCGGTGGTGTCCCATTGTCTCTGACATGGACATAGACATTATTTAAGATTAAGCTCATTTCCAGTTTAAACTTTTGAAAATTATTTTTTGAGCCTAGGTCAAAACATTTTTGACATAATAAAATAAAACTGACTCTGTGGGAAAATTTTGGTGCTTTGGATTCTTGTTGGCTTCCTGATCCATCCTGTAACAAAGTATCCATTCTGCAACCCAAGAGCCGAGGTTTGCCAGTCCATGATGCAGGAGTGCTGTGTCCAATGACACCAACTGACATGTCCCCACCCAGGCGCCAGGCCCTGCTCAGATTGCTTCTGTGCAGAGGAAGGGGCTTCCTTGAGCCAAGGGCTGGAAGAATGCCGGCTACCCCATCCTAACTGCTTTGAGTTGCCCCTGAGCCAGGGCCATCTTGAAAATACTCAACTATAGGCGAAAGTGAGGCTTGGTAAACACTCCATTAAGCCCTCTCTGGCCCTGGTGGGTGCAGAGCCCAAAGCTCCTGTGTCTGTGTGCAGTTAACTCTCAAGCAGGGTGCCAGGACCATTCGGTTCTCCCTGGATGACCTACGAAGGACTGAAGCTGATCTCCGCACTTCTGACTTTCCTCCACCATCGCTCAGGTGAGGAGCCAATAGTAAGAAGCAGAGGCTCCGGAGACAGCAGCAAGTGCCAATGCTACTTCCCTGTGCTGCTGTCTCCGAACACAACGACACAACCATCTCTGCAAAAGATTCCTCTCACAAGCTTTTCTGCGTTTGTTCTTGGTGAGTTCCCAGCAGGGCATGGTCACGCTTTTGTATTAGTGCAGACGGAATCACGGTTATCTGACCCCGGAACCCACCTAACTGCAGGGCTCCAGACTCACCAGGAGGGTGGGAATGCAGAGGGTCTCCCACAGCACCTGGTCTGGGACCCTCCCCTTCTCCCTTCTCCTAGCTGAGGCCTTTCTGAAGATAACCTGGCTTCTGCAGCTCCCACGGCCCCCACTGGGGGCAGGAGCCTCCCTCTGCCATCTCTGTGGATGCGTCACCCCACCCCCTTGGGCTCTATCTCCAGTCGCCTGGTCCTCACCGTCCAGGTACCACTGTCTCCCAGTGGGCCTGATGGCTCTGCCCCTACTGGGGGTGCTGGGGCCCATGATGTGCCAATGCTGGGTGCGGCCAGGGACAAAGCAGGGAAGAGCACTCTGCCCTCTTCACTGAGACATCTGGCAAAGAAGTGCCAAGGGGCCAGGAGCTTTACTCTGTGTCTTTCGGGGTTTATAGTGACATGCAAGTCCGTCTCTCCCTGGACCAGACGCCATGGGTGGCTCACCAGGTGCTGACACCTGCAGGCTGAGTGTCACACCTACTCTCTGTGTCCCTGGGGCCCCACTGGTTCCCAGAGCCTCACACTAGCCCTTGCCTTGCCTCTGTGCTGGGCTGCCTGTGCTCTGAGCCTGGGCTTCCTGTTTCTGTTCCCACATAGGTTGGGACTGTCCTTGCTGTCCCCTCATCGATGGGAGACCTGCCTGGTCTGAGGGGCTGCTGCTCAAGTGCAAACAGGGTGGGCTTCCTGATGGTGGTGTGTGAGCTGTGCTACCTGGACACCCCTCCGTGTGCTCTCCTCACCCGGGTCCATCTCACAGCCTCAGTCTGCCTTGGACTGAAACCAGGCTTCAGGTGGCTGTGCCTTGGAGCAGGATCTTTCCTGTCCATTAGGCCTCCGGCCTCGGCTCTGCCAAGGGGAGGGTCTGTCGTCATCCCACCCCTCCCCTGCAGGACCAGGCAAACCTCTAGACGAGTAAGTCACTGAGACGTTGTCTTCCGACGCTGCGTCTTGGGTGCAAGCGAATGAGGTGTGCGTGCCCGAAAGCCCTCGACGTCGAAGTCCGGCCTTTCCCTCCCCTGAGCAGGGCCACACAGGTACGTGCGCGGCTTATTCTGTCTCCTGGCCCCACAAAGCTCCTCTTGTCCTAAACTGCCGACCTCTCCATCTTCATTTCATCTCTGCGTCTACCCCAATTTCGGGCTCTTTCCCTTAACAAATGGAGCTTTATCTCACCGTACAGGGTCACGTCCTGGGAACAGAGAGGAGAGCGGAGTGAATGAGATCAGCACAAGGGGGGTTGCTTCCGAGGGACCCTGAAGTCCGGCCTCCCCCACAGATTCAAGGCGGGAGGGAGCCATGGCCGCCTGCGCCTTCCCCCTCACCTGATTTCCACTCTGTCTCTTCTTGTTAAATACAAAGAACAAACCAAAAGAAACAAAAGGCGAGGTGTGTCAAGGACTGCAACGCCAGCACGGGCTCGGGGAGGGTGAGACTCCCTGGAGAAGCTGGGCCGCCTCCTCAGTCCTCTGCCCCGTTGTCTTTCTGCACAGGACGAAAACGACAGTCAGCCCTTGGAACAGAACGACTGCGAGGCCGATCCGGGCTCAAGGGAAAGGGCTTTGAAGGCAGCAGGGAGAATCCCGAACCCGCATGGCCAAGGAGGAACACAAAAGACAAGCACATGGAGGCTGGGGACGCGTGGGCAGAGACTGTCAGATAGGGCTACTCATGTCATCTTAGTGCTCGAGGTGTCCAGAGGGCTCTGGGCCAGGACAGGGTGTGGCAGAGAGGGCACCCTCCACTCACACGGAGCACACTGCACCACCAAGGTGGCAATCGCTGTTCACAAGGCCACCTGCACCATCCACCAGGTCCCACCTGTCCCCACATTACCGACGGAAGATGGGCGGCTACTCTGCTTCCTTCTGTCCTCACCCCTCACTGCCTCTACTGCCCAGCCAGCCTGAACCCACATTTCCAGGTCAGAAGACAAGTCCCACCGGGGTCCTGCATGCACCTGACACACTCAGCTCAGCACCCCTGGAGGGAGAGCAGCCAAGCCATGCACACTCATATTCCCCACACGTACCCCACATTCCCCAGCACCCCACACACATCACTCACACCCATGCTCCCCGTGCTCCCCACCCGCACACTACTCACAGTCCATGTGCACCCCTGCTCTGCACAGAATGGAAGTGGGTTACCCTGCCCATGTCACACAAAACACATCCCCAAACACCTCAACTTACAAGTCATCTTTTCTCCAGTGGGGAGGAAGCATGGCTGCTCAGAGACAAGGGCCCAGGGCCCCTCAGGAAGAATGGGGCCAATAGATGAACCCCAAAACTGGTGATGGGCTGACCTGCCCCTGAGAGCTCTTGGCTTCTGTATTCTAAGACTCTGCAGTGTATCCGCAGGTGTTATTTACTGCCCCCAAAACACATCCAATCTTCTTTTTTTGCGTACAATGGTTAGAATCTGAAATATCAAAAAAAGATAGTATTTTAAAAGTATATTGCAATTGGTTACTTAATCCATGGGGACGGTTTCTCCTTTTCCTCTAAATGGGAAAGAAACTCATCTACTTGAGTATGTAATGGCACACCACCCTCATTGATATCCCATCAGTCATTGGCTCTCTCTTAATGGAAGCATCACTCCATGGATAAATGTGCCTTCTACAAGGACACTGAAGCAAAATCTGACTAGCATACCTGTTCACCCACTCATCCATCTACCCACCCATCTATCTATTCATCCACGCACCCCGCTACCCATCTACCCATCTCTCATCCAGCAACCCACCCACCCACAAACTATCTATCCATCTACCCATCCACCCATCCAACCACCATTTATTCATCCATCCACTTACCTATTCACCCACCTTATTTATCCACTCATGTAAACACACATCCATCCATCTACCCATCCATCCATCTCTCCATCATCCATCCATCTACTCACCTGCTCAGGAACTTCCACCAAATCACAGAATTGTTGGCTCACCTGACATGCCCACACCTGTCCCCTTTCTAGGTCAGTGGATGGGTGCCTTACAGTGTGTGGAGAATCCTTCCTGCAGGGTGGAGAGGACAGGAGGAAGAGGCAGTTGCTTCTCTACTGCACCCTCAAGAAATGTCAAGGGTCTGCTCTCCTCCATCCGGAGGAGTCCATTTCTCTTGAGCAGCAGGAATCAGATCAGGATGCATGGCTCCATTTTACAACACAAAGAAGGTCCTGGGAGTGCAACAGGCATGGTGCTCAGTGAGGTCCACAGGGGTCTGCCTGTTGACTCTCGGTGAACACTCAGGTCCCCAAGTTCATAATGACCCAATTGCCTTTGTGCCTAATTGGATTCATGTGAGAATTGACATAACCTTTGACATCCAGATAATGAAAGCTATGATGCTCCCTGTTACTTCTACCCATGAGGTTCAATGTAGTTTTCAAAATAAATAAGTCACCCACAGTTCGGGTCAATGATCTCCATGGATTCACTGAGCTATGGGGAAACTCTGGCTACTGATATTCAGCCACACCTGAATCTCCTGAGGATCCCACACTGAATGTTGGCCCCAAAGGCACCATCACCTACTTGGTGTCAGACCTCAGCTCTAGGTGGTTCTGCATTGAAGGACAACTTCTGGTCACTTCTGGGGACGGCAGCAGGAAGAAGGGCCAGTGCATAATTTAATTGCTTTTCCTTCCTCCCTCGGGTCTGCATATTATATTATATTGAAAAGTAATTATGCCGCGGAAGTAAAATGTCACCCAGACGCTGTCTGGGAAAGGCGGCCGGTTTGTGGGTTTGTGAACTGCTGTCCCCCGCGCGTCCCGCGGACCTCTCCATCCTCTCCCGGGCGCGCAGCCGGCGTGTGCGCCTGTGCTGCGGTACTTACGCACACGAGATGAGATTTGCTGGGCTGTGTTTTTTCCCCTTCCCCTTGCAGGATCTAGATCCCAAGCTGAGGTGCCTTGTTGGCAATGATTGATTACCCAATATCTAATTAAACCTGATCCAATCACTTATTATGCAGAGTGGAACAAACAAACTGAAGGCGACTGTCAGCGCGGTGATTGATGATGTGGCCAAGCCGGCTTTTGTGGCTCCTGATGTCCCGACGCTTGTTACAACCAGGCAAAGCCGCGCTGGACCAAGCGCCTGTCACTCCCACCGCCCCGCCACCTCCGCCCCCTCCAAGTGAACTTTCAATGGAAAAGAAAATGGGGTGGAGGGGAGCACACCAGTTATTGAAACCTGATGAGATTCTGTTTGAGTTAGTTACATAATGAGATCAAGTCCTCCCCAAATAGAGTCCTTAAGTGGTGAGTAGAGAGAGGTCACCGGGGACGTGCGTGTGAAGGAAGAAAACAGGGAAAGAGTCTGTGGTTCTGTGTGTGCGTGTGTGTGTGTGTGTGTGTGTGTGTGTGCAT
The DNA here is from genome assembly GCA_030848825.1 of Tadarida brasiliensis. Lineage (NCBI taxonomy): Eukaryota > Metazoa > Chordata > Mammalia > Chiroptera > Molossidae > Tadarida > Tadarida brasiliensis. The sequence continues at coordinate 35,950,315 of CM061258.1, forward strand.
GGATGTATCTTTGGCCGTGTGTGTGAGTTTGCTGCTGAGACACGTGTCTCTCTGTTGTGATGTATCTGAGTATTTTTGGTGATGTGTGTGCCTGTTTAGATGTGTTTGTGTGTGTGTCTGTCTGCTGTTGTGTTGTCTGTGTGTGTCTGTCTGCTGTTGTGTTGTGTTATATGTGCTGTTGTGTTGTTTTGTGTCTGTGTGCCGCTGTGTCTGCCTGTATGTGTGTGTTGCTCCATTGTGCGTGTGTCTGTGTGCCGTTGTGTGTGCGCCGTGGGCTGTGCAGGTCCAGCCATGGCAGTGTCACACCTCGGAGAGTGACAGATAGGACATTGCAGTGAACCTAGCAGGGTAATCATTTTTTTCTATTGTCTGCCAGGCAGGATTCTCTTAGCAGCTCTCATTTATAAATTTTTCAGTTTTAATGTTTTAATTATTTAAAATGCAAATAGGTTCCAGAAGAGAGCAGCAGAAAATACAAATTCCCCTTCAGAGGGGCTTCGGGGCTGGGCAGGGCACTGCCCACAGGCTTGGGCTCTGTGTCCACCATGGCCTTGTCCCAGGGCCCGGTGCTTAGCCTAGAGGGGCTAAGGCATCTCTGACTCCACAGACAGGACCGTGCATGGGACATACATATGTGAAAGTGCGCAGTGACATGTGGAACATGTTGGCACCCTGCGTCATCTGTGGTTAAGACATCTTTTTGCACAACCCATCCTCACGCCAAACCCATGTGTACAGGTCTGACTCATCTCAGTGCAGCCCAGGTGATGGGTGTGCAGGTCTCGTGACATACACAGGCACTGCCCATCTATCTGTTACGTGGCCTCCGAAACTCAGCAAAGTGGGCCTCGGGTGGACCCAGTGGCCTCTCTCAGAGGGCCGAGGGAAGGAGAGTCTGGCCCATGCCTCGAGGGCTAAATAACGCAGCGCAGCTCTTGTGGCCCAGACAGGATGTGGGTCCGGGTGACGCCAGGTCTGTGCTGCTGCCACTCTTTGTGCTCAGGGACCTGAGAAAACCTGGAGAAGGGTAAGTGTGGAAGAGGCCCTAAAAGAAAGGGGCAGGAACAGTCCAAGACAATCGCAGAAGGTCAGCCACCCCTCTTCCTCTGCCTTGGACGTGTGAGTAGGGTCAGGGCACACGGGCACACACAGGCAGCCCCAGCTGTGGGCTCTCCACTCTGTCCCCTCGTGCACATGCTTCAGGGGCTCCATCTTCTTTTGCACAACCTATGTGCAAATGGTAAAAGCAAGTTGCAGGTGTGTGCATTTCTTTTGGGGGGAGGAGACCTACATTTCGATCAAATTTCCAAGTGCTTATGAAATAAAAAATAACTGTCAGTAGCCAATGCTCAGGGCCCAGAAGAGCGTTTCTGCAGGTCCAGCTGATCTCGCTCTTCTAGGGACTAGAACCACTGTGGGATTCGGAGCCAAAGGACCAAGGTCACTTCCAGCATCAGGGACTCTAACGCCTCCCATCCTCACCCCACCACTTCTTGAGGTGGAATGACCATTTTTGGACTTTGAACTCAAACTTCAAATCCAAGTCTGTCACGGGCTGATTAAACCATAGGCACCCTCCCTTTTCAGAACTGGCTGAAGAGATGACTGCACTGCCTGGTGAATTTGATCGAAATGCAACGTCCAGTTTGCCCAGGTACACACACCGTGTTGTCTGCTCCCCACCGTTCACAAAGAACAGTGCACATTGCAACGTCCAGAAGAGCTCGGTGCTGGCACGGTCACTCTGCGTTGTGTCCCTATTGCATTTTTGTGACAGGCTCGGCCATGTGGCTATAGCTACAAGTCCCTGGTAACGCCAGGGCCAAAGATCCAGCAGAAAACAGGGGCTGTTGCATGAGACAGGGCGCCCAAGGAGGGGCTCAGAGCACTTGAGCACTGGAACGTTCTCACCCCCACCCATCAGAGCAGAGCCGTCTTAAGAAACCTCTTATGTAAAGGATGAGGAAAACTTGCCTTGTGAAGGGACCCAGGCTGGCGTGCAGCCCGTGAGTGTCAGGTCCTGAAGGAGTCACTCAACCCGAATCCTGGCCTCCGTCTGTGAGTCTCACTTTCTTCCTCGCTTCCTCCCTCCCATCCTAGCAAGCTCCCTCTGATTTTCTAGTCGCTAGATTGGAACAGAAGAGAAATGGTAAAGAGAGGCTTTCAGACCAGGTGGAAATGGACGTGTTTAGAATGGAGGTCAATCGGGGTGTTAGAAAATAAGGTGAAGAGACGGGGAAGTTATTCGCTCCAGTCAAGTGAGATCAAAACTCGCCTTGGCCTGGTCTGAATGTTCCTCCCAGGGCGGTGGGGCCGAACTCACTGGCAGTGCTGAGCTCCAGTCATGAAGAAACCTGGACCTTGGACATCCACCCCACAGCAGGGACAGGTTACCTATGAAACACCTGCAGCCAAGTATGGAATCCCTCCAACCCAGGAGCGAGCTTGGAAAAGTCCAGCTTGGTTTCGCACAGCACTGGACATAGCGTTTCACAGGAGGACCCAGTGCAGCCGACACCCTGGATGCAGCTCAATCTAGCCTGGGAAAGGTTATCTCAGGCAAGCGCTTATGGTGCTTTTCTCTAAATTTTCACTTCAATTAATCTCTGGAAATTCGGTGTCTGATCCCCGTGACAGTAGCCTCTGGCTTCTTCACAGTGACTGCGAGGAAAAATTATCTGACACATATCAAACAAGCCAGAAACGACACTGGACAGCATTAATCAAAACTTTCTCATTTCCCGAAGAATTAAGCATTAAATAATTAATCCCAGCACTACAGGCAGCTGCAAAGGAGGCCGCGTGCCTCCCTGCTGCTAAGAATTTGTCCTTGTCTAAGAGACTAGATTGATATATTTATTATTTATCAGATTAATCATGGCCGGGAACATTATGGATTGGCGGCCAGGCCCGGCCAGCGACGCGTCTGGCCCTTATCTGAACAACAGAGGCTCCAGCAGGGGCGGCGCCAAGGGTCAGGCGAACACAGCTGCCCCCAGGCTTCCTTGGTTAAAGGAAAAGGTGTTCAAAACATTATTTTTTTTTAAGAGAAAAAGGAGAGCAGATGAAGAGAGAGCTGATGAGGTGGTGCCGTGAATGTGGGGCTGGAGAAAAGGCCGTGGAGCTCAGCCCACTGGAGACCAGGAGCTGGGTGGGAATACCAGCTGGACTCCGACACGTCAGTCATCAGGGTCCCCTAGCTGAGCAGCACACTCCTATGGGTCACTGCTCCCTTCCTGCATCCAAAGGTCCTTGGCAGCCCCTCACCTCTCCAGTCTGCCCACAAAACCCCCCTGGGAGGCAGCTTCTTCCCCGCTTTGGCTAATATTTGTTCTCAAGGCTGTGCCATCAAGTGGCTGGTGGAAGAGTCTTGGGGTGAGCACATCTAAGTTAACAGAGAGCGATGTTTCGATTGGACAGCATGCGAATTGCTGGCGGCCTCATTCCGTTGAAATGGTACTTCATTCCTTGGAACAAGGGCTTTCGAATCCAGTAAAACCAAAGGCAGTGACTTCCGCTGGGATCTGACCAGTGAGGCCAGGTTTTGGAGACAATGAATGCAGTTATGTTCACATGCAGAGAGGAGCGTGAACGTTGGAACCTCCTGGTTCTTCACAGGTAGTATAGGAAAGACAAAGGCCACTTGGTTCAAGTAATAGGAACTCTGAGTAAATCAGTTCAAATGGGTGGGGGGCCTTTCCAAGGACTGCTCAGTCCCTTTCCAGCGCAGAAGTGCTTTGTGGGACTCTGGATCATTAAGGCGCAGGGTTGCCCGGCTGCGGCCCTGCACACACTTCCAGAGCCCGACTGCAGAGGATGGTCCTTGGCAAATGCAGATCCCTCAGGTTCTGTTTCCCACAAGGGATGGAGGCTGGCTCAGAGCCCCGGGGGAGGCAGGGATGACTCTGACCACACCCCATCCACTTCAGGATGGCTTGTCCTTACTGAAAAGGCCTTAGAGGTGAGGAGGCCCTGCCTAGCCAGGTAAAATCACACATTTGTTGGCTGATGAAAGGCAGCTAACCCAGCTCTTTGCACCCCTAACAGTCTCTACAGACACTCCAAGACACCTGTGCAGCAAAGTTGGGAACTGCGATATTGCAATGTCTACTCACTCTTTATTTACTAAATAAAACTTACTGTAGAATGTGATTAACACATAGCAATGTATCTATGTAATAAATAACTATAAATGCTTATTGAAAACACTTATGTAAACAATTATGCAGAATAAACTTTATTCTCTTGAATTACTCATGTAATTGTATCAGATTGCACTTTTATTTCCCCTGGGCACGTGGACCTCGTCTCCAGCTTCTTCCAAGAATTCCCTTACATTGACTACTCCTCTGTGGACATATGTGTGTCCATAGGAGTCCGTGATGACAGCCACAAGCTAGTTATACCACCTGGCCCATGTCCCCTCCCTTCCTAGTGGTCAACACTGGCTCACACCGGGGATGACCCCAGCCCCGGCATTGCTGGGTGAGCTGCAGGCTAGTCTCCCTTTTGGAAATGTGTGGGTGAAGTTTTCAGAGATGGCTTCCCGGGGGATCTGCATTGGGGACGGAAAGCCAGCCTGCTCCCTGAGTTGCATCCACAAGGCTCAGCATTCAGGGTTTCCTCTGGGTTTTCATCAACATCATGTTTTTCTCAAGCGATGTTTGATTCTCCAAATTAAGATAAAATATTCTGTTTCACAGAAGGAAAAGCTAAGTTACTAACAGTTTAATGTGATGTTTTCATTGCTGCACCCTGTCCAAACATCATTTAAGCACAATTTCACTCCTTCTCTCAGCAGTAAATCAACTAGTGTAGCAAAAATGTTACTAGGTTGCAAAACATGTAAGAACAGTCTGCCCGTGCCTCTCAGGATGCCAGGGAACCATCATCTGTGGGTTGGAAAAGGTTGCGAAGAGTGTGAACAATTTAATTTCCATTGCTCAGCACGTTTGCAAGCGTTTTTAAGTCTTCTATTTTTTCCCTTTAGTTTGATTAACTAGATGTTTTCATCAGCCTCAGTGTTGCAGACGTGTCCTGAGCAGGCCTGTGTGCTGCGCCCTGCACTCCCTGGCGCTGGCCATGGAGGCAGCACAGGCAGGTGAGCAGTTGGGACAAAGGGGGTGAGTGCCACCCGCAGTGGGAGCCAGCAGGGGGAACAGAGAGCCTTCACCTGCTGAGAAGAGGGGTAGGAGTCACAGGCCTCGGGGAAAGAGCCCCGTGTGGGAAATCACAGAGGCTTCCACCAACGTGGGCCCTCAAAGCCACTTGCAGGTCGATGTGGCTGTAACTTGAAAAGGGACAAAGTCCCTTATAAACAGCACCTTCCTGCCATGGAGGGTTTCAAAGAAGAGTCTGTTTACTGACGTGACTGATGGCAACGACTCTGTTTACTAGGCCAACTCCAACCCTGTAAAGGAATTGACTGGAATTCAAATACTTTTTGTGCAGAGTCAGGTTTTGAGTGCACCACTGAAGACACCAAAATTCCTAAAAGAAATGAACAGCCATGCAGCCCAGTGAGTCTGGCATCTGAGAGGGGTCTCCTGCCCCCTCCGCCTCTGCCGGGCCCTCTCGCAGGTGCTGCCCTCGCCCGCTGCCCTTCCTTCTGGGAATGCTTCTCCCCCTTCCTCAGGAAAACCTCTATGGTGCCCACCTGCTAAAGCATGTCCTTCCTGGAGGTCCCTCCCCTTTCCCCCTCCCCACAGGGGTCACACCATGTGGCTCCAGCACATAGCAGAGGTCAGTAACCGTGTTAAATCAGCACAGCACTCCAAAGGCCACCTGCATGTGGATGCCAGGTATTGAGCTGGTGTGTTGACTTTTCACTTAAAAAACCTCAACAGGTGCTCTGGCCAGTATGGCTCAGTTGGCTGGAGCATCTTCCCGAACACTGAAAGATCACAGGTTTGATTCCCAGTAGGACACATATCCAGGTTGCAGCTCCAGTCCCCAGCTGGGGGGTATACAGGAGGCAATCGATAGATATTTCTCTCCCACATCAATGGCTGTCTCTCTTTCTTTCTCCCTCTCCCTTCCTCCCTCTCTCAAAAATCAATTTAAAAAAATGTCCTTGGGTGAGGATTAAAAAAAAAAATTAAGCAGCTAATTCAGTGGAGTCCAATTAATGCCAGAGAAACTTTCTTCTGAAGAACTCATAGCATGATGTGTTTAAAACAAAACAAAACTCCATACCACCACCAGATGGGTCAGCCAGGGGATCGGGGAGAAGGCAGCTGTCGAGGGGGCCCCTTCCTGCTTCAGAGACCGAGGGGCTGGGTACAGTGGAGTGTAGTGGGTGGGGTGGCCAGCTGGAGAGCCTCCAGGATGTGAAAGATTACAAGGATTATAAGGAGTTTTTCTTAATTAATAATTTGAATACCTCAGCACAATTTATAATATTTTGATAAAATAACCACAATTAATTCAAGATGAAGGAACTTCGAGGTGATCAGTAATGATGAATGGAACTACATAATCAAAGAGTTCTTTTTCATTACAGTTTTTAGGGCAAGGTGGATTTATTGACTAATTCTAATAAAATTTCAAGCAGTATTATATTCCAATACCATATAAATTACAAGAAGCCTATATAAAAAAAAAGACACACACAGACACACACCTACAGAAAAGCTACTCAATTCAGTTCATGAGAATAACACACGTCCAGGCATGAAAGCCTGACAAAGGGTGAGAGAGACACACAGCTCAGCCTCACGTATGAACTGATATGCCAGCCACAAGAGCTAACTGCTAAATAGGAATTTTGCAAGCCACTTGTTTAAAATGGCCATTATAAAAATCAAATCATGAAAATTAGTATTAAATGAATTATTATTATTATTATTTATTTTTTATCCTCACCGGAGGACATTTTTCCATTTTTGTTCAGATAGAGTGGGAGGGAGAGAGAGAGAGAGGAAGAGAGAGAGAGAGAGAAACATCGAAGTGAAAGGGACACATCGAGTGGCTGCCTCCCGCACGACCCCAACCAGGGCCGGGACGAATCGCAACCGAGGTACCTGCCCTTGACCGGAATCAAACCCGTGACTCATTGGTCTGAGGGCCAACGCTCTAACTGCTGAGCCAAATCGACCAGAGCAAATAAGTTATATTTTTAAAGGAAATACTAAAAACACTCAGTTCCTCAGTATTTTACTGTCACGATTGCTCTATGTGCCTGGTGCCTCTGGGGTGGCACACTGCGTGACAAAGGCCTCTGAGCCTCTCCTCCCAGCTGCGTAGTTTGAGCCTTGGTTTATTATTTTGTTTGGTTGACTCTCTAGATGTAGAACCGTGATGGAGAAACGCCTATTAAAGTCACATCACTAGTGATTTTATTGTGAATATAGCACAACAAATTGATGAAAGATTCTTCCAGTAGGTGAAAACTATCATCGGATGCAGCAAAGAAGTCCCTCAGACGACTGACAAACAGTGAGGTTCCCACACAATAAGAACCACACTCACCGCATCATGTTGACGGACGATCCTTCCCACCCATTGGCTGGCTGCAGAGTAAGGGCTCAGAAAATCCAATAAAGCATTGAGAACTGCTTGCTCATACGGCACTTACCATAAGAAGTCCTGCATGTTGTATTATTTACTAATTACATGCTGTACACCTTTTCAATCAGTAAAATGTATTTAAAAACTAAGGTATATATATGTTTGCATATAATTTTTCAGAGGGCTAAGAATATTCCAACACACCACTGCATAAAATACTGATGAATCCAATTCAACAAATCTACCAAGTCAAAAATGATGGATCAAAAAGAGTGAAGTGGCTTAATTTAACAATGTCTATATCACATAAATCAGTTAAGTATCAGGAGGCCATATAGTCACATAAATAGATGTTCAAAAGACAAACCCATTAACATTTTTATATACTGCTTATATGTAATAATCATATATATTAATATTATTAGTTAGTAATATTCAACTAGTCTATCTCATTCATTTAAAATCTCTGTTAAAGAGTACGTATTTAACCTGATGAGGAATATTTGCCTCAATCCAACAATCAACATCATTAAGAAAAAAATTCGGGGGGTCTCCACCAACCTGAGAAAAAACAGATTTCGCTGTGCTCCCTGACGCTCCCCAGGTGATCTGCAGGGGCTGACTCCCCAGCTCCGAGTTCCACCTCTGCCTTGGCCACCAGCCAGCCCTGCTGGCTGGGGTGGGGTTTGTTTGTTTCTTTTGCAAGAATCTGAGGATTAAATCAGAAAATTCAGCAAAGTGTTCCATGTGGAGTCATAAACCTTGAGAGCTAAATCAAATCATTATGACCAGTGTGAATCAGAAATTAGAGGGAAAGCGAGGACAGTGGGGAGTGAGCCATCCTCTCCTGCTGATCTCGTGATTTTTGTTGTCTGACTATGTCAGAGTCACCTGAAGGTAACAGAGTAGATGAAGTGGAAGAACATTGGGTAGAGAGGTGTACAGGATGCTACCAGCTCAGGGCTTGCGTGCCAAACTGCAATGATCCTTTGGCATACACGGCAAGGCAGCCCATGGGAGAGAGTATTATTATGAAGTGAGGGATGTAGGAGAGTTGGGATCAAAGGAGAAGTTGAAAATATGTAGGTTTTTAAAATTTTAATGAATTAGCATGAGAATCATTTTGGAGGTAAATGTGACACCCTGCTTCTAAAAATTTATTTGAAATAACAATATTATGGCAAATGGCTTCTTTTCTCCCTCCCTCTCCCCGCTCTCTTTTTGTGTAAAGACAGATCATTTAATCTAGAAGAGTGTGAAACATGTTTTAAGGTTACAGCTATTACACTTTGGCTTTGATGCCAAAATACACAAAGGAAGCAAACAGATGCCCCTCCCACAGGACACGAATATTAACATCTAATACATGATGATTAGGAACTGCAGACACGTGGACATCAGTCATTATAATAACAAGAGAGTTTAAAAAATAAACATTAAAATAAATGTAAACACATATGAGATACTAAAAAAACAGGGTCAGTAATCTTTGATTGCAAAAGGGTTTCCCACGTACGGAAGGTTTTGCAAAAATGTGCAGATGCTCACTGATAACTTTGACCACATAAACAATGAATACATTTGTACCTTTAAAAAATAAAACTAAGCAGCAGACACGATGAACAAATATTGCAACACACGTGATGAAACATTTCTTATAAATCAGTGAGAGAAATACTCAGACCTCAACAGAATTGAGTGTGAGAACACGGACAGACAGCTCAGAGAAGGGTCTATTTAAGAGAATAGCAATCATAGATCCACAGTAATTAAGCTAATACAGATAAACAAGCAGGAAATAACATTTCTTATCTGTAAAATTTGTGGATGTTTTAAAAACGAGAATGCTGGTGAAGCCCAGAGCACACCGAGTTGCTCCCTGCGTGCTTATGTCATGTATGCATACTTGTGTTAACATTTCATATTAGGTGTTTTCAAATCATAGAATAAATCTAAATCCATTGTAGAAATTTTCGATTGGAAAAAGATACAAAAAGAAATACAAAAACAAATCACAGGTGAACTGTTTATGCAGACTTCTCCTACAGCTGTTCGAATGTGTGAATGTGTTTTCACATTTATATGTATGCACATGTATAATACACGTACTTATGTACTCATATATATTCTGTGTACATGTAGAAATATACTTCTATAGTAAATAGATATGTTAGATATATTGTCTTTATATTGCCTTTTTTGCTTAATAGCATTAATTACCACTTTTGCCATCTGCTTTAATATCTCAAAAATTTGCCTTTAATGGCTTCATACTATCCTACTTTGTAAACACACTTTATTTAACACTCTTCTAGGTCAACACTTGGGTTCCTTTAGAGGTTTCACTATTGCAGACTGTTCTGCAGGAAGTGACTTTAAACGTGTGTCCTTTGGCACACCTGGGACCACTGCCTCACGTAGCTCTGGCCTGGGTCATCGTAGGTGGCTGGGCCGGGAGACTGAGAGGCCTGGGGTCCCTACATAGCCATGAATGACAATGGCATGCCAATGGCCCCTGTAACTCACCTGCCTGGGCTGTCTCCCATATGTCTTCGATGCACCCAACGCCATAACTAAGGACAGGACTTGACAAATGATGATACTGACTTTTGTTCTCCTTCAAATGAATCACGCTCCAGAATAATGCAATGGCCAGTTTCATTTTCTTGGAGTGTATCACCTACAAAGTGGCATAGATTCATGCATTTCACATTGTGAAAGATGTTCTTACACATTTCCACTTTTTTAAGCCTTCATAAGTCTTAGAGATGTGCTTTCCGGAGTTTTGTAATGTAGGACATTGTTCTGGCCCCATAGTTATCGAGTCTGTCAGGTTTTCTATACCCTAGATTATCTTTATATAAATGAAATCCCGAAGCTTTCTCATTGCTACTTATTTTACTTTAAAAAGAACAAACTAGGCAAGAAACATAGCTGTACAAATTAAGATAATAAAATTAGCATTTCCGCCCACACGAAGAGGTGGCGTTTGCAATCATCCCTACGCTTTGATAATAAGTGGGAGCCTAATCTTATTTTGGTTTTAAGAAATAGGACATTCCTCTTATTAAAAATAAATATTTTATACATGTTTTCATAATTTTCTCATAACAGATTGCTGCTGGAATTGTTCACATGCTTCTCTCTTTTTCCATTTGGGTCTGGTCACCGCGTTTGATTATTTCTTCATTGAAGTTGTTTCATCCCACTGAGCATTAATACTTTGAATTTGTATCATTAATTTCAAACCTGACCCTGAGCTATATTTTTATTACATTAAAGAGTTCTGGAGTAGGTTGTGTTCATTTAGAAATAAGTATTAGAAAAAAAAGTCCAGCTGGGAGTAAGTTGAAGGGTTTTCTGTTATCTCTGTAAGATTTCCTCTGTAAACGTGGCTGTCGGAGGTCTGACCCGAATGCGTGGAATGGGGGTGGAAGGAACGCCTGTCTCCTGGTGCCTGACCTGGCCCTGCAGAACTTGCCTTTACTGCCCCGGACCCAGGCTGCCTTGTTCTGTTGTCCCTCTTATGTGGGTCAGGAGGATGCTTTGGAGGGGCCTCGTTTGGACTCCCCACGGACCAGGGCACACCTTCTCCAGGGCAGCTCCGCCCGTCCGTCACCGTTGTGGGAGCCATGCCAGCTTCCCAGGTTCCAGGGGTTTCCCTACGACTTCAGGGTTTCTCTGGGCACAGAAAAACGGGGAAAGATGCCGGCCCAGAAAGAAGGGCAGGGAGGGATTTGCTGAACACCTACTATGCGTCTGGCAGTGCCTGAGAAGATTTTGTTTCTGGTGTGTGTTTTGTACGTCGCTTCCACTTAATTTAACACAAGCAGCTGACGGATGTCCACCTGAGCAGCTCTGGAGTCCAGTCTCAGTCCGTGGTCATCCTCGAGGTTGGCTCTAGGACATGCCATGGTTTGAGAGGGAAGGGAAGGGGCTTTCTGGCCAAGAGCCCAGGAAGATCAGCCCCCACACCCTGGCAGGGGCTCGGAGTCGGGTAACAGGTCTTTCTGCTCCTCTGAGTCTCCACTCAGCTGTCCTGTTGGCTCCAGAAATGCTGCCAGGATCGAGATTGCACTTTGTTAGTTAACCATCACTGCCAACACAGCCACAGTCTCATGTACACACACACGCACACACACACACACACGCACACACACGCACACACACTCATGCCTTCCCCTTTCTCCTCCACAGACCTTTCCTTGCTCACTGTGTATGAGGAGCCAACGTGTGGGAGCCTGCTGGTGTGGCCCTGAAATGGTGACAGTCTCTTTGCAGAAGGATGAGCTCAAAACGGCCGTCGTCAGCCCCACACTTTTCTCCCAGCTGCTAGACCAAGACACCAGAGCAAACAGAGTTCTGCACACCCCAGGGCAGTCCACCACATGGCCAGGGGTCCTTACCCTCGAGCCCCTGGCCACGAGAGCCCTAATCTGAACCTGCCTCTTCTGTCTGTGATCAACTGCAACCTCCATGATCACCACCACATGGGACTCCTGCTGCTCTGAGACGTGAGCCTGAGAGCAAGGCCATGTCCTTGAGGGGGGCTCCAGGCCTCGCAGCCAAGAAGGCAGGGCACTGAGCAAGGATGCTCCTCCGGGAGACTCCCGCTCGTCCTATCACCAAGACGAAGACCTGGGCAAAGGGTCCTGTTCAGAGAGGTGAATGACGGACAGTTGCACGGGCTGCGAAGATGAGACCGTGGAGGATTTCAGATGTTTTACCTATGAAATGGCTACTTGATAATTTGTTAAGCAAATATCAAAAATATGCATACAAGCACCAGAGGGAGTGCTTTGGGGTGTTCTATTTACAAATTTTTAATTACATTTTCTGTTTGAATTGGTTCTCCAAAGAATTAAAAATAGCAGTACGACTTGGGCACGGCTCTCCGGAGCTCCCCAGTGGCCTCATTCTGAGCGTGCCTGGCGTGCACGTGTGCGGGCATCGCGCTGCTTAATTAGGCTGAGTGGGTGCCAGAGAATCACAACTGGAGTGGGCCACACGATTGCCCGGCCTCCCGCTGGGCAGGGTGACCCGATGCGATTGACTCACTTTGCTGAATGTCACTAGCATCTTAGCTTGTTGAAGCAAGAGAGTATATTTATTGTTTTCAGGCTTGGTGGGATATGTTGCTAATTATCTTTTCCTCAGACACACTCCTTTAATGTTATATTTAGAAGTCTTCCATCTGCACAGCAGCAAAATAAACTTTCAAAAAACTAGCTGGAAGTCGTTCGGTGACTTCTGAGGCTCTCGCTACTACGGGAAACTGTGGAGATTCTGCAGGACAGCTGTTCAGCATCTGCCATATCCTGTGACATTCACACATGATGCTCCAAGTTTGCTGCAAACATAAAATGCACCCCACTTCCCTGCAGCGTGCCTTCTCCCTGTGTACGAAGGGGGTGGTTCAGCGGCTTCAGATCTCCCATCAAACTCGTCTCCATGTACATCTGAGTGGAAACAGAGAGGTATGGTGACATGATGGGAAACGAGCATCATGTGGCCTCCAGAAACATACCAAAGAGTACACATTCCACAGACCCCTGATACCCCGAGCCTCAGAGAGCCAAGTACAGGTAGTCCCGTGCCCAGATAAGACTGTGCATAAGAAACAAGTGCTTTCTCAAGTTTCCCCACATTGACCTCTGGAAGGTCTTTCTGGAGAACCACTGCGAGTCTGCAGTTCAAGAAGGAGACCCTCTTCATCCTCTTCGTGTCTGAGGAGTTGAGGACCACCTGGGTCACTCTCAAGTGAAGGCTTGGGAAAATCTCAGAACACGCATCTGAGTTCCCAAAGGCATTCCTGGAGAGGTAATCCAACGCTAACAGCCAGGCTCCCAGCTGAGCCCAGAGTTGCTGGGCCACCTCTGGTCCTCACTGTGATGTTAAGATGTCACTGGTGGAGCCCTGACCCCCAGAGGTAGATCGTGGGAAACACCGTGAGCGCAGTGCAGAGGGTGTCCCAGCCTCTACTGCCCTGCTAGGAGGTGGGTGTCGGCAGCGGGCACTGACTGTGCCTTGGGTTCTTGGGCTGAGTCCCTGTGCTTTGTGGACCATTTGAGGGGGAGGCCTCTTCCTTCCAATACATTTCCCATTTCGAAGGTCAGGAGAAGTCAAGTAAGTGAGACTACCTCCTACAGGCAGAAAGGACTCCAACCCGAATGGGTACCTCTCCATGTAGACATCACTCTTCAGCCTGTCTTTGACCTCTCCCACCCTGGGGACCCCTCTCCTATTCTGATACCCACCCTTTCCAACGCCGGCCAAACCCTGGCAATGTGCGTTCATCCAGCCTAGGTGGGAGATAGCTTTTTGGGGGTGTGAGCATTGTAAGGGCCCCAGGACAGGGTTTTAACCAGAGAACTGTGGAGTGTCTGTAGTGAGGGAGCCAGGGGTTGAGGCAGTCCTCATGCAGAGGTTGTGATCCTCAGAACCCCCCACTCAGGGGCCCTCTTCCCCCATCGTGTACTCATTCATTCATTCCACAGAGAGTTCTGGGCCCTGCTGGGGTCAGACATGGGCTGGCAATGTGGAAATGCGGAGGAGAAAAGGCGGCCAGAGGCCCTTGATGAGCCCAGTTTTACTGGGCGAATGACAGTCAGGGAGACATCAGACAAATAAATGCATACTTATTTCTATCAGGAATATACGGTATATACCCGGCCTGTGTGGCTCAGTGGATTGAGCGTCGTCCCATGGACGGAGAGTTCTAGTTAGATTCCTGGTCAGGGCACATGCCCGGGTTGCGGGCTTGATCACCAGTAGGGGGCGTGCAGGAGGCAGCAGACTGATGTTTCTCACATGGATGTTTCTGTCTCTCTCTCTCTTCCTGTCTTTCTAAAAAATCAATAAAAACATATTAAAAAAAAAAAACAGAATATATGGGATAGAGAGGGATGGCACTTGGAAGCAGAGAGGGTGGTCAGGGAGGACCTCTGTATGGGTGAGGTCCATGCCGACACCTGAACCAAGAGAACTATGAGTTAAAGCAGGTATCAACTCAGCCTTATCTATAGGGGTCACCAGGTTGTGGAGACACCCCCAAGGACCCTGGGGAAGCCCACAGAGGCCAGTTGAAATCTCAGAGCGACTGACTTGGCTGACGGTGCAGGAGGTAAGTGTCATCATTGACTCTGGCCCAGATCTGTCCAAATCCAACCCAGTGTTCTATAAAAACGGAACAGACTCCTAGTTGTGACAGCATCTCGTGTACCCCTGTTCCACCACTTCTATACCAAAGACTGCAGGGAAACAGACACCGTGTTAGTTAGAACTGTGTGAGCAGATAGCCCGCCCTCTGCCTTCATCAAGGTGATGGGACCTGAGCTCGGCTGAGATCCCGGCTCCCCACGCTGTGCCTGTGAGTGCCCAGACCCTCAGGAGGACGTGGGATAAAGGACAGCACAGCCCTGAGGGCCACTCAGTCTCCGGGCATGCTCCCTGTGCCCTGGAGCCTCCTCCCACCTTGCCCACAGTTGTGCACATCACACACACACACACATGGGTGTGCACACACACATACCTGCACGTGCACATATACACAGTTACATATACATACACACGCACACGCACGCACACACACACACACACACACACACATACACTCATGCACGCACACACACCGCCACATCCAGTGGCTCTTACCTATGTCCCAGATATGCTGGGAAGGAAACACCATGGAGAACCAGCCCAACTCCAGGGTGTCCGGCCTGGGAGGAGTGTCAAGGTTCCCAGAAGGACTCCGGCGGCCCCATCCACACTGTCCACATTGGCAGATCTTCGGAAACCAGGTACTCAGGCAGGGGCTCAGGGAGAGGGAACACACAGGCCTGCTCACCTGGAATACCTGCCTTGTGCCCCAACCTGGCCTGAAAACACACAGCTGAGGCCCTCCCTCTCAGGAAGGCCATGCTTCCGGAGGCACCAAAGAGTCTGCAACTGAGCCCTTGTGGGTTCAGCTGGTCCAGAGGACCTGCTACCCTTGAGAGCAGAACCCAGACCCAACGTGGCCAGCTTGTGTCCAGTGGTGAAGACGCAAACTTGGGACCCAGACCACCCTGGGGTCTCAGCCACTCCTGCCACTCACGGACCCGAGCCTTGGCAGGTTGCTTTCCTGACAGCCTGTGAATGTCACCCAGCAAACAGCATGACTTTGTGATTCTTGAGTGTGTAGAGGCGACCTCACCACGGTGTGCTGGGCCTGCCGCAGGGTCTGGCCAACACTGACTGCTCCCCATGCAGTGTCTGCCAGCTTTGGAGAACAAGGCAAGCATGGGGGTTTGGCACAGCATGGAAGCTACCTATGGGGCATCGGGGACCTAACCTCCCAGTGAAATGCCAGCCTCACTGGCAGGGGTCTCTGAGTGTACAGTGCCTTCTGCCTGGCACCCTGGCCGCCCCAGTGGGGGTCAAGCCTGAGCATGAGTCGGCCCCTCTCCTCCTGCCCAGTCTTTCCACTTCTTCCCTCCCTCCCTCTGTCCCAGCCCCTCACCTCTGTGTCTTGGGGAGATGAGCAGCGACCCTGGATGTGGGCCTCCTCCCCTCTCGCCCCTGATGAGAGCCCAGTGGGGCAGCTGGGCCTCTGGGAGGCACTCCATCTGGGCACGAGTCCTGCAGGAAGACGGGAAGTGCCAAGGCCCCACAAGTCTGCCTAATCGAGGGGTTCCTTGGGACTCTGAGGGAAGAACCCCTGGCTCTGGATACGATGTCCTGGGGTCTGAGGTGTGAACTGTCACGTGCTCTGCCGTATACTGACCTGTGGTCGTGGGCAAGCGGCTTGACTTTTTTGTGTATAACATGGACAAGATGGTCTCTAAGGGCTATTGAGTCCCAGCCTTCAGATTCATTTCCAGCTGGACAAGGAAACCATTATAGAAATCGTGACAGGCAGCACCTTCGTGGCAGTCGGCTTCCCAGTCACCACAGCTCAAGCAGTCCTCACCCTACAGGCACAAATGCACATGCATGTGTGCACATAGGCACACACAAACACATGCATATGTGCACATAGGCACACATGCAAATATATGGTGCTGGTGCACACGTGCATATACACAAACACACATACACATTCTTTCCCATAAACTCCTACACATGTACACACTCTCAGACACAGACATACATGCACACGTGCATGCGAGGCAGGTGCCCCACACTGCCCGTGGCCGGCCCTGCAGCCACGAGCCATTCTTTCCCAGCTGCTCTAGCCAGGCTACTCTAACGAGAGCGTCTTCCTGAACACCTACTGTCTCTGCTCCGAACACTAAAAAAAAAAAAAAAAAAGAGTTTGGCCCAGAGTGTCTGTGACATATAACCCATTTATTAGCACTCTTGAAATTATCCACCACCACCTATAAAGGTATACATTGAATAAACTTACCTTAAAAAGCTTATCTAAAATGTATTTGAAAAGAAATCTGTGTTCTGTTTTTCAGAAATCAATACATTTCTTTGAGAGCATGACTTGTTAAAAACCAATTTTGAGCTGGAATTTCTTCAGAACTTCGTGCATAGAGACATGAGTGCCACCTATAGAAGGAAACCAGCGCCACGTGTGTCCTGGGAGAGAGCCGGCGAGAGCACGCGGCGGGGGGGAGCTCGGGGAGGAGTTCAAACTTCTGAGTTTTCAGGCAGGTCTGGCCTGTGTCATAGGCTTTTTTTCAGGAGGCTTTGGAGGTTATCATATCTCTTAGTTTACATTATAAATTTAATTCAACTTACTATATGAAAGATCTGGAAATTTTTTAAAGAAAACAGTGGTTCTGAAAATAAACAAAATTTTATGCAATTGTAAATAAAAATAGAAAATAATCATAAAGATAAGATTTACTCAAAGATGAGGGGGTCTTGCTTAAACTCTAGTCTTTGTATCTTGGTTTCAGCAAAAATAAAATGACATAAAGAAAGATTTTCGATAGTTTCCAATCTTTGTTCCCCCAGAGTACAGTAAAACAAATAGAGAATTTCACTCTGGGTCTTTCACCTAATTTGTTTCCTTTGATCTTCTTGTCTGGCCTTCAATGGAAGCTATAAAGATATAAAGCATTTCTCTTCTGACGATCTCATGAAAGGTTTCTCTCCTCTGTCTGCTCGTCCCCCTCCTGGTCTGCAGGAACCTCTTTCTTTTCATGATGAAAAGGATTTTAATTGCAGTGAAGGGAGGGGGTGTGTACCCCTTTATCTCAAGCCTTTCTGCTAGTTATATATCTTTAAGTTGCAAATATATCCAGCTTGTAATTTAAATCATAATTGTGCTTTCTATGGAAGATACTGGGATGAAAAGCAGAGGGCAGCCTACCACATACAAATGCAATCACACATAGACACACACGCACACAAAAAGAGAGAGAGAGAAAAGAACAGAAAAAAGGATGAACAGAATAAAAACGGCTTGTGTCAGTCTTTTAAAAAAATCCATTTGTGATCACAAATGAAACATTTCCAATCTCATAATGGGTAGATTGCTTGGTTTTATTACCAGCCATGCAAAGCAAGACCTCATCAAAAGAAGAGCCATGCAGAGGTCCCAGTTTTCCATTAAAATAATTTCAAAAAGCTTTTTTTCTCCCACTGAAAGAACCCATTTTGCAAGATGATTTAGCTCAGAATCTGCTGGGAGTAACCCTTGACATAAAGTCATATTGTGTTGGAGTTTAGTCCTAAATTCATACATCAATTATTTACTGTCAACGCCGATTGTATAAGTGTAGAAAATTACTAGGAATGATATTTTCTCTCAGGCAGAAAAAATGTGATACAGCAGATACACCCCCCTAATGCGCCTCCCTCCTGTCCGAGCCCAGAATTATTTATGCATTGGAAAACAGCGCCGGGCAAGAGGGAGAAAGAGAGGGGAGAGCCACAGACACATTATTTTAAACCTTTCATAACACCCATAAATATTTCATAACAAATAAATAAAGAATGTCGGGCTTGTGTGGAGACAGCTGTAGACGCATGGTTCAATGCTCCGCAAAGCTCTGGGGACCCCACGCTTACCCTCAGTTAAGCCCCCATTTCTTTTTAATCATCCACTTAGTGCATTATGGGTAGGGGAGCTCTCCAGGTGAGTGGGGACACTGAAGGTTACGGACGTGAATGCCACTTTTCATCTTGGTTCAGTTCTGTGCTTTCTTAATTTTTTCAGACATGAAAACAGTAGTCTCCTTATGGTTCTAGAAAGCTTATCGAAAGTCTTGTCTGAAGGTTTTCATACCAAGGTTACTGACAAGGTGGCCTCTACAATTTTCCCCCAAGTAAAAATAATAATAATTTTATAGCCCTTAGAACCCATTTTTTGACATTAACACCGTTTTAAACTACACTACAGAAGGCTTTCCTCAAATAAAACTATTATGCTTAGAAAGGCACAATGTGCCCTTTCTGGCTCTTTTCCCCACTTTATTGGTTTTTAAATTGATAGGAACCCTTCATGCAAAAAAAAAAAAAAAAAAAAAAAAGAAAGAAAGAAAGAAAAGAAAAGAACACTGCACACACATCAGCACAGACTAATTGTGCGTGTGTGCATGTTTCTGTCCAAGGTGGTCTCTGGGAGCTTGTTTACAGTGACTGGAAGAAGCAGTTTCAAACATTCAAGAATCCGCATGTCCATGTGCCTAGGGCTCTGAGGTTCTCAGGAGTCCTGTCGGAGGGTCCTCAGGACGAGAGGGGACACACATGTTCCACTTAGGGCACAGGGGCACCACCTCAGTCCCTCTGCCCCGCAGAGCTTGAGGGACTCCCCCATTCCAGCACCTCACTTCTTCCCACCCTCCCGCACAGCAGGAGACAGGTGTTGCTGCAGCTCATCCGCAGATGGAGGGTCACAGGCAGGTGCAGGGTTCACCTGTGGCCGCCTAGCACATGGCTCAGACAAAGGCAGCGGGCAGAGATGGGCTGACAGGCCCCTCCCGGAATGAAAGTTCACTCTAGATGGATCTCAGGCCCGAACACGAACTAAACGTAGTACTGGAAATGTCAAAGGCTGGTTCTCGGTTCAGCAGGGCTGGCCAGCGTCCACACTGCCGGGCTGCAGGGGCTGCTCCAGTGCCTCTGGGAGGTGGCCAGCCCCTGGAGTCTGCACACCTTCAACGACTCTCCCAGACTCTGCAAGAAGCTGCATCTGAGCAGGACCTGGACCGACTCAGAGGTGGAGGGGCCTGGGGTGGGGGGAGGGAGCTGGCTTCCCAGTGCAGACCCTCAGGCCCCAGCACACTGGGAGCAGATTTCCTGTTTTCTACCTGGTGGTAGAGGCTCTGACTCCCCAAGACCCCCTCTGCAGAGTCGCTCTAGGGGTCTCCTTGAGTCCCTTGTTCTGCAGCAGCAGCAGTGCCCCTTGGGCAGGTTCTGTGGTGTTGCCCCGGGACTGAGTTTGTTTCTGAAGGCCAAGCTCACAGTCAGGTCTTCAGCCATTTTCCGAGGCCCTCATTCCCAGTTCTGAATCCTTTGCTCACGACAGCTGGGGTGCTTTCCCCTATCACGGACCAAACCCTTGCTTCCCGGTGGATTCTCATGGATCTTGTCATTGTGCCCCAGCCTCTGTCCCCGACATCCCTCCGTAGTTTCCATTCTGTGCATTGGCCCACCCCTCTTTAGAAAACAAATCTCTCATTTTCTGATTTTAGGAAGAAAGTTACATTGTGAAAACACGTGTTCTAATAAACCTCTCATTACTTTTTAAACATTTGAGGATATAACAAAGATCCCAAATAACCTGCTAAATATTTATTTCATTAATACTTAAGTGCACATTTATTTTTTACTAATTATTGCACACGTTGCGGAGGTTTACTCACTGTGAGCTCATCAGCAGTAATTCCAAGTTTAGAGAAAAAGCACGGCACAGTTAAATACATTGTCTCCAGCCAGAGGAAAACTTGCTCTGACTTCTAGCAGGTATGGGCCCCTTGTTCCTCAGCCCGAGACACACAGCCCCGAGTCATCCTCAGGTGCAAGGACACATCCATACTTGCCCGTCATTGAAGATTCTCCTCCTCTCCCTGCATAGAAGCCCCAGAAATTCAATTCACAAAATGCCATTCTCAGAAAGGTAAAAATGTGAGACCTAGAAGACACCGAGCTACCTGGAGGAGAGGAGGGTGGTTGGGAGAGGAAATGCAGACAACAGACATGTGGAGGAGACATTTGATCACATTGGCAACCCAGATGGGGACCTGGGCAACTCTTTATGGGGAGTGTGTGCTTGTGTTCCTGGGTTAGCTATGCCCATTAATGCCCGTAGTGGTTAACTCAACACAAACTCTGTATGTGGATATTAGCTTTATATTCCCTACTTCTCCCAGTACAAACTCTAGTGACAGTGGGTGTTGCTTTGGACACACAGATGTTCCTGATGGTCAATGTTAAATACTGTTCATCTGAAAAGTTAAGGGCGTGCTTTGGTTTGGTTTTGTGGTTGGTTGTTTATTGCCTTTTTTTTTTTAAACAAGGAGATTTTATGTTCAGAATATTATTTCAGGTAACGTGAAATCTTAGAACTTTAAGTACACAGGCATACTTTGATGCCCTGTGACTCTTTCAGACGTGTCCTCGAAAAACGGAGTTCTGGGACCTTTTCAGTGGCATTCCAGCTTTGTCTGCTTGAGTGTCTGCCTTGAAACCTCTGGCAGAAACCATAGAAACTGAAACCAGTTATTCCCTAAAAATGTGAATTTGTGTGTAAAATGGTCTTATTTTGAAAAGAAACTCAAGAAGATGATGTTAGGGGTGAAATTCCAAAGTCTTCAGACTCTGACAATCCTGGACATTAGAACTAGAATTGTCCAATGGTCTTTCTTTGCAAAACCCAAAGAACCTGTTCTTTACAGATGAATCCTGCTGAAATGGGAGTCCTATTCAGATTATCTGCTCCCAGTGCTTCAAGGAGACCTGGGCAGACTCAGGGCCAGGGTGGGGACTCCTCGACGCTGCCCATCCAGGCACTGGATGTGAGCGGAAACCAGAGTGAGCTCCAGGATCTCTGAGGAAGGCCTTGCACCTCAGGACCTGCTCTGGCTGCACCTGAGTCATTAGAGCCTTTCCACCAGCTTAGGGAGTTCACCACCTTTCCTGTCACTGCCTCAACTCAGGTGGGGGTCAGGGGACACTTTGCCATGGGGTTTGTCCTCTTCCTCTAGCCAGTATACACCTGAGACTGGCTTTTCCTCAGTCACTGTGAGCCTCACCAGTATCTCCTCTCTTGGGGTCAGTAATGAGTCACACTGGTTGAATCCATAGTCAATAGTATAGCTGGATGGTGTCAGCTCTAGAGATCTCATCCTCCTGAGAACATGTCACCAATTCCTCCTGTGATCTGTGGTAGAAGGTAATTCAAGAAGAAGCATGGACTCACCCACAGAACGTCACAGGCGGGCCCCTGCTCAGGATTGCTGAGACCCCAGAACCAGCCTACTCTCAAATGAGCAACACGACTCTACTCAGGTTGGACAGGAAGGTTGCAAGAGTTCCCATTTGCCAAGAAATGCCCCCATCTCCCATGTGTCTCCATAGTTATTTATTAGATATCGGAAGGGGCTGTGAGGTGACCTTGATTAGTGGAGCTCTTGCCCCTCTCAAGATGCACATGCAGCCTAAGTTGCTCCTGGAGGATGTTCCCAGTCTGAGCCCCAGTCATACAAACCTGTGTTCACGAGAAATTCACATAATGACGCCCAATTTCCTCACTCGTAAACCAGGTTGTTTTTAAACTAATATTGTTGATCACTCTATGTGTAGACATCATGCCAGGACTGGTATATGTCAGTGAACAAAACACATGGTCACTGCCAGCTTGGAATGTCCAGTTTTATTGTTTTTGTTTTTTTCTAAGAATGGTGATGGGCACACAATACAATATACAGATTATGTATCATAGAAATGTACACTTGAAATCTATGTGAGCCTATTAACCAATGTCACCACAGTAAATTAAATTTTAAAATACTGCATTGTGATGATGTTTACAAAACTATAAATTTAATAAAATTCATTGAATAGAACAAAAATATTAAATTAAAAGTGAAGAATCAAATGACACAAAGCAGGTAAAAATACTCATTCGATGTGCAATAACACACAAATATGAGCCATTATTGTGTTTAGCAGCTACATTGATCCATATCCAAGAATATCAGTATCTGACAACCTTCTTTCCATTTTGTTGAATAAACTCCTATTCCTCCTGTTTATGGTCCCATCAGTTCTCCTCACCCCACACCTCCCTGAGAAATTATGGAGAAGTCCCGGTGATGAGGAAGTAGAGCCCAGGCAGGCAAGGCTCTCATTGGGTATGAAGACCTCCTGGAAGCATGTGGGAAACTCCTACACACACTTTGGCACAGGACACAGGCACCTAATTAAATACTGGCATGGAGATTCATTCTCTAGGAAGGCACTTTCTCATCAGTTGGGTCTCAGAAAGAACATTAATCAGAGATATTTTTAGTCTGGTGATGCACAGCAGATGGAATTTCTCTTTTTTACTAAGAAAAACATGTTATTCTACATTGTATTATTAATATTTATTGGATGGTATGACCAGACATTTCTGCTTTTTGTGATGTCTGAATAGCACAACTCTCCCACTGAAAATAACTAACCTATGACTGGAGATGATTCTGAATTTAGCTCTGTCACATGAATAGCATGGCGGTTTGCATTCCTGTCTTTACGAGTAAAAGTTGTGACAGTCATATCCAAGGGACCCCCAGCCCACCAAAAGATTCTTCCCTCCCCTACTTCTCACCCCACACATTTCCAGAGCAACAACTGTGGTTACAGCAAAAGAAATGGCAGACACTCTCCCAAGAGGAGGTCCAGGGAAGCCCAAACTCAAGAGGGACAAAAATAAGGTCAAGAGAAGAACTTGAAGTTCCTGGTACCCAGGGCTACAGAAAACCTTAAATAAAGACAATTTATAGCCATATTGACAAAAACACTCATTCTAGGGGACTATTTCCCTCAGATATGATACAATGTGTCCACCTTTGAACAAAAAACTACAAGGCAAGAGAAACATAGCAAAAAACTAAAAAGCAAGGGAAACATAGCAAGACAAAACAAACATCAGATTCAGACTCCGATATAACAATAATGATGGAATCATCAACAAGGGAATTTAAACAACTATTTATAATAATTTAAAGGTTCAATGTAAAAGGTCGAAAGCACGCAGAACAAATGGGTAACATAAGTGGAGTGATTGAGATTCAAAAAAGAAAATGTTATATATGAAAAATATTTTAACAGAAATAAAGAATGCCTTTGTTTGACAAAGCTGAGAAAAAAAAAATCAATGAGCTTGAAGATGGTCCAGAGAAACCTCCCAAACTGAAAAGCAAAGAGAAAAAAGAATGAGAAAAGGAAAAAAACACAACATCCAAAACTGAGGGAAATTTCAAAATGTATAACATAAATAATTAGAATAATAGAAGAAAAAAGAACAAATGAATCAGAAAATATATTTGAAGTAATAATAGCCAAGACCTTTTCCATGTTAATAACAGACACCAAACCACAGATCCAAGCAGCTCAGAGAACATGAAGAAGTAGAATAAACACAACAACTACACATAAGCATGTCATATTCAAATTGTAGCAAACCAAAGACAAAGAAAACTTTGAAAGAAGTCTGAAGGAAAAATACCTTATCTACAGAAGAACAACTATTACAGCAGACATCTCATCAGAATCACTGAAGTAAGAGTGAAATATTAAGTGGATGAAATGTTTAAATGGTTTAAAAACCCACCAATCTAGAATTCTATAACCAGTGAAATTAACCTTCAAAAGTAAAGAAAAATACTTTTCTCAAATAAAACATGAGAATTTATCAATAAATAATCAAAGAAATTCAAGGAACAGTAAAAGAAATTTTTCCAAGAGAAGAAAAATGATGTTGGTCAGAGACTTGACTCTACATAAAGGAAGAGTCAGAGAAGGAACAAGTAACAGCGAAATGTATTGGGTGATTATAGTGTACGGATAAGTAAACTAAATGAAAGCAGCGTCATAGGGATGGGGGTGGGTTGGGGATTCTCTGTCATAAGGTACCTGTGCTGCACATGGAGTACAACAGTGTTGCTTATAGGTGGGCTTAGATTAGCTTAAAATATATATTGTAAACTTTGGGAAAACCACTACATTCTTTTAAATAAATTTAACTGCCTCACTAAGAAAAAAGATAAAGCAGACTCATACAAAATCCTCAATTATAGCCCAGAGGCAGAAATGGAATCCTTTGGCAGTGAATAGCAAACAGTGACAAATATGGTCGGTCATGTTTGAACGACCGATTAAATCGATAATCACCTTAACAATAGCGTGAGAAGTATGGAGGCAAAGACTGAAAGAACCGAAGGAGAAATAGACAAATCCACTTGTATAGTTGAAGACTTTGATAAGCCTCATCAATAGGTGATAGATCAAGAAAGCAGAAAATAGGTGATAGATCAAGAAAGCATTGAAATTCCACTTCTATTAAATTCAAGAAAATTTACCCAAGAGAAAGAGAGACTCTGAGGTCCTGCAGCTAAAGGAGAGGCTGCTAAGAGTGGAGGCAAGGGAGCTCCCCACCCCCAGCATGAGACCCTCCTTCCGCTGAGGCTGGGAGCCTGTGTGCAGTTGCTCTTGTGGGTGGGCATGCCTGAAATTAAACTGTCCTCCGTAGCTGTCAGGGAAGATTGGGGAGATATGAGCTTGGGGAGATTGGAGTTCTTGTTCTCAAATTTCAATGAACATAAGAATCACTGAATATACTTGACCCCAATCGTAGAATATCTTCCCAATTTCATATATCTGGGGGTGGAGCCCCAATGTCTGCAAAGTTAATAAGCACCTCAAGTGGAGGTCCAAGTACAGGAGCTGAGAGTGTCAGACTGGGAGATTGCAGGGTACATTAGAATCAAGGAAAGTACTGTGTTCCCATTGGAAGCTGGGTCCTCAGTTACCAGAAAGATTCCAAGGACTCCACTGTGCCCTTAGATCACAGGAACATGGCAGGATGACCACAAGCCAGGCCAAGGGCCCATCACCAGAGGCACAGCCCTACAGTGCCCAGTCTGTCTGTTTCTTTACTTCAATAAGTGAATACCTGATAGGAGCCCAGATTACAGTCTCCCTTAATTCATCTCACTATAAGCTTTTGTAAGGTGGATTTTAGGCTGCTTTTCATCCATAAATGCCTCTCACAAAACAAAGGACGCTGAAGCCATGAGTGAGACACAGTTGGCAGGTTCCCCCCAGGGAGACCAGGGGCAAAGTGGGGCTGTTTCAGGTCAGTGCTCACTCCATTCCATAAATTGATTCTAAACAACAATTCATTAAGTCACTTACAATTTAAGCCATGCTAAAGTCATCTTCTGTCAATAACCAGATATATTTTATTATGTTTTCCCTTCTGGCAGAGAGGTAAATAATCCTACCTATTTTAGCCATTTATGGGAAATGGGTATAGCCTTTCCTAGTATATGAGGAAAGTGTAATATTTTTTATAGTTCCAGCTCATAATTTTCCCCAGAAAAAATACAAGTAAGTTATTGTATATAATCTAGGGAATGATGTGAGAAAGATACGTAAAATCAGGATCATTTAAACACTGTGATTGTTGTCTGATTAAATTTCTCAATAATGCTACTCACTGTGAAACAAATACACAAACAAAACTCAGAGGGGGATGATTTGAACTATACATCAAGAAATGAAGAATTTGCTTTCTTAGGTGTGGTCTGGCTTGCACCCCTGTGTGAGGTGTTCCATTGTACACAGGAGCCTTGCCAACGTGGGGGAGCATTCTCCTGTCCTCCTCCAGGGGGCCTGAGCCTGGGCTACAACCTTCACAACGTACTTCCCAGTTTTGTTGATCTGCGTTGTTTTACCTTTAGTGGGACAGGATGGCTGGGCGGCTGGGGTTGGGTGTTTCCCTTCCCCTGGAGGTCAGGCTCTGGTTAACTAGTTTCTCCTGAGAGCAGGCCTCATTGGGGAGAGCAGATGCTCTGGTGTATTTCAAAACGATTATTTTCTCTTCCTGCTTCCAACAGCTGGAGGGATGTTTCTCTGACCTTCTCTGTGAGGAGCTGGTGGAGCTCCTGGAGGTCAAGCTCACAGACGTGTGGGTGCCCGTGACTGGGCGCTCAAAGCTTTCGCCTCCCAGACCAACCAGGCCGATCGTCAGCGCTTCCCAGTCACAGCTCAGGTTCTCTGCCTGCTGGTTCCCGTGGGTGTCTCCCTTCGTGGGTGTCAGCTTCAGCAAGTTCACTCTGTATCCGCCTGCCTGTCTCTCCAATCGGGGGCAGCAGTTTAGCTTGAGACCCCACTCTTCCGACAGACAATTGTTAATTTTCAGTTTGTTCACCTTTTTTCTTATTGTGAGGATGGGAGAGAGGACTTCCAAGATCCTTGCCTGCTGGGCTGGAAATCGCAAGTCTGACTCGTATCTTCCAAGTCGATGAATGAAGTATCAGTTCGCTCAAGGTGTGGTGGACAGCCTGCACCCTTTCCCATTCAGGGTGATCACAGAGCAGGGAACGGTGAACCTTCATCCACATTACAGAAGCCAGGGTGTGGGGGAGGCCTCCTCCAGGTGAAAGCAGCTGACGCAGGTGCTCGACTCCGAAATCTGTGTCTTGGGGACCCTCGGACACTAATCACTGTGGTCCTGTCTGAGTTGAGCACCGAGAGTCAAGGGTCCTGGAGGCCTAATCCTGGCAAGACATGTGGCTTCATTTTGTTTGAGCTTCGATGTCCTCTAGCCTTCTAATCAATCCTGAGTGCCAGCTTAGACCTAGACAGCAAATTCCTTTCTCTTTTCTTAAATTATTCAGTACGTTGCAGTGTTGGCCATGACAACCCTAAGGATACAGGCCCTGGAGCCTTGTGGCCAGGGGCTCTCGCTCACTTACCTCTTTCTACCTCTCTCAGTATTCAAAAAGTGTAGGGTGAATAATGACTGGGCATAGCTAGAAAACTGAGTTAGGGGAGACCTCATCATCCAGCCAAGACCTGCATAGAATGCAGCTGTCCACCAGGCTCTTACCTGAGCAGCATGCCAAGGAGACACATGTTTGCGCCTTTCAGGAAAACACACATAGTGGAACCTGAGGGTTCGCCATCCCCTGGGGAGGAGTACGACTGCGGCCTCCTGGCCAAGACTTGCCAGGCACCGCAGACCGCCACTGAGCGCTGAAGACGAGGAAAAGAATGACGGAATGAGAACCGAGAATCTGTAGAAAATTTTGAAGTCTGTGTGTGGAGGCCACGTGGCAGACACTTAGATATTGGAGATGATTCGGGTCATTTTTAATTATTACTAATTTGAAATAATTCCACCTTTAGGCAAAACCAAGGACCAACTTCTCTTCTGCATGGTGATGGAGGATAAAGGTTAAACTGGGGAATTCTACTTAAAGGTAATGAAAATACCTGGAACCCAGGGTACACACACGCTCCCTCTCAGAACGCCAGGGCCCGGCTTTCCTGCTGTCCCATATTTTGCTGAACATACCTCCCTTCACTGCTCCGTCAGCTGTGCACTACATGTTCATTAGAGGTCTAATTACACTCTGTTCTAATCAATGATTGAGAAAGCAACAACAACATGAAAATACTAAGCCAAAAAAAAGAGAGAAAAGAAACACGTCAGCTAACTGTTCCTTGAATTCTTTCGAGTCCGTGCTTTTGCCTTGCTTTTAATTTGTACTTCGTTTCTGGGAGCCCTTATGCATTTCATAAACACTGGGATTAACTAGGTGTGTTTTAAATCATGAACTAACAGAAGGAAACTTTATAACGATCTGCAGCTACATCTTTCATTTCTACTGGGTTTCTGGGAAAAGGATAAGCACACATGAGCCCCTTGCCTTCATGTGAAAAATGCTAAGAAGATTACAGGGACCACCTGCCATGGTCAGCTGACCCCCAGCCCAGCATGAGGTCCTGTACATGGCCTGGATGTTGCAAGACTGGGAAAACTTGACATGCAAATTGGCTATTCACCTGGACTATTATGGACCCAACTGTGGACAGAGACTCTCCTCATCTACCCTCCAAGCCCTGCCCACATCCCCCACATGGCCCAGTGGGGGTCCTGAAGGGACATCTAAAATTCTGTGGGTATTGGTCACCCCCAGCTTTATGTTGTGTTCTGTTTATGCTTCTCTTCTTGTTTTTAACTCTGGAGATCCTCAACATGGTCAACAACACCTACATAAACCAGTCCCTGATTTACTTATTATAACTCAGCTGAGAAAGCGTGAGCGTTGGGTGTTCCTTCGGCAGTCGCATGATTCTGATACCGTAAGAGCCATCTGTAAGTCACGCCGCTGGGTTGCCCTCTGTTCCTCCGATTCCGAAGTGCTTGTGAGCAGTTGCACAACTGTTCTGTCCAGGTGTGAGGGAGCCGCACAGCGTGACGGAAA
Source organism: Tadarida brasiliensis (assembly GCA_030848825.1). Classification (NCBI taxonomy): domain Eukaryota; kingdom Metazoa; phylum Chordata; class Mammalia; order Chiroptera; family Molossidae; genus Tadarida; species Tadarida brasiliensis. Next base: position 35,979,243 of record CM061258.1, read on the forward strand.
GACCAGTTACCTCTGGAGTAATAGCTGACTGGTGATACTGTGTGTTATTTTTTTCTACTTTCCAAGTTTTTCTCAATGAGTTACTTTATAACATGCATGTTTTACCACAACAGATATGTAAACATCCATTTTCTTTAGAAAACACCCATCTTTCCTGTGAAGTAAGCATTCCTCTAGCCAGTATGACTTGGAATCCGGTGTTATGTGTCCAGGAACTTCAGTGACTTTCCTTTAAGACTGTTGCCTTGGAAAACACGCCCCATTTCCCTTCACGGCTCCCCCTGCGCTCTAGGCGGAAATGCTTCTGGTGCCACCTGTACACATGTCACTTCTCCCTGGATCCCAGTTCCTTCCTAGTCAAGAAGAGCATGCTTAGGTGCTCTTCTAAGAAGGGCTTAGTTGCTCTAATTACGTTTTAACTCAGAGTTTCTCTAATTTATTAGAATATGAAATTATCAATGGCCTTCCCACATTTTTCCTGTGACAACATTCTTTTGAAGAACTCAGTCTGAAAATAACCAGTATGGGACACTTCTTTTTTTTTTTTTTTTTTATCCTCACCTGAGGACATTTTTTCATTTTTTGCTCAGTAGAGTAGGAGGGAGAGAGAGGAAGAGAGAGAGAGAGAAACATCGATGTGAAAGGGCCACATCGAGTGGCTGCCACCCGCACAACCAGCCAGGGTCGCGGACAAACTGCAACCGAGGTATATGCCCTTAGCGGGAACCGAACCCGGGTCTCTCCGGACCGCAGGCCGACGCTCTAACCGCTGAGCCAAACGGGCCAGGGCAAGGGACACTTCTGAGTTTCCACTTTGGGCACCGGAGTTAAAATGGCCCCGGTGCATTTGACCCCGTTCCCCAGGTTCTGCCCTAAGAACAGAGGGAGAACAGCCTACAGGAGGTGCCCAGCTCCCAAAGGCAGAACAGCAGTGAGTCTTAATGGAAACAGATGATTTGTCACAGGAAAGACAGGGGAACAATGGACCTCGGAAATCTTCAGAAGGAGAGGGCCAGCTCTAAGCAGTTGATAGTCATCAGGGCAGGATAGGGAAGCGTGGGGCGGGGTGTCTCAGAGGAGTTGAAAGGCAGCACATCCCAGCAGGTGGGAGCACAGTACGACTTGGAAAGCCGAGCACACGGCTTTAGAAGTCACGGACGCGGGCGAGCGTGGAGCCCAGGTGGCAACGAAGCTCCTCTGGACAAGAGGAAGCTGCAGATAGGGACATATTTTAATGTGACGATGACAAACGAGAGATACTGACATCAGAAGTTATTGATCTTCCCCGGCCTGTACCCATCCGCCCAGAAGATTTTTGTTGCCCTGGATCCACAAAGATAAAAAATAAAAAACTTCTGCATGGCCAAAGAAAACAAAACGCACACACACCCAAACTCAAATGACAAATTGAGGAAATGGTATTTCAAATTCCTACCGAAGTCAAGGGCTAACGTCTCTTACCCATAAAGAGCCGTAGAAACCAGCAAGGAACAGATTGAAACTCTAACAGAAACATAGGAAAAAGTCATAAACAAAGAAATACTAATGTTCCTTTCAAAAAACAAAACAAAACATGAAATCGCTAGGAATTTGATCATGTCCCTTTTTTTTAACTTTATTTTTATTGTGGACACCATTACAGAAGTCCCCGCTCCCCTGCTTTGCCAACCTCCCCAGCCCCAGCCCTCCCCCGCCCTTCTCTCTGGCCATCACCACACTGTCGTCTGTGTCCATGGGCTATGCACATATGTCCTTTGGCTAATCTCTTCACCTTCTTTCATCCAATGTCCCCGTTCCCCTCCTCCTGACAGCAGTCAGTGTGTTCCGTGGATCCAGCTCATGTCTCTTCTGAAGCACTTTAGGCAGCAGTTGAGAAGTGTAGCCTTCCCCTCGTGGACTCTGGGCATCCCTGAGTTGGCTGTGTGGTGTCCTCGAACCAGGGTCCATCTAAGTATTTTGCTGGGCTGTTGTCATAGCCTGGTTCTGTGTTGGCCACACAAATATCAGGGCAGGTCAGTGACTGGTGTTTGACTCTGCTCCACAGAGAGCTTATGTGCTCTCTTAACCATTGAAACTTGGTTTTCCAGAATATTGGAAAATAAATAATTACATAGTTCTATTACATGGATTTCCTATAAATTTATTTTTTAACGTTTTGTTGTAAAATCAAAGCACGGCTAGAGCAAACCTGAAAAGCTGAACACTGTGCATGAGTCATGCAAGGTGAACACAGCCAGGCTCAGAAACAGAACTTTCCCAGCAGCCCAGAAGCCAAGCTCGTCACAGCACCTCTTCGCCGAGGAGTCACGCTGGCTCTCAGGGAAACCACGTCATCACAGAAGTGGGGACTCCTAGTACACAGCTTGACCCTCCCCACTTTGGAATCGTTAGCTCCTCAAATTCTTCTTTAATCTGTAAGTTCCCTCTCCAATTTCTCTTTCAGTTTTAGTTAGAATAAATTCAATGCCCAGATTCTTCTTCTTACACATGGTTTATTAGCCAGTATAATTCATACAGGAATGATCACTACCTTTCTGAGGAGTTTTCCACATAATGACTTGGTCCCCTTTCACCTCCTGAAGATCATCTATTATTTTTTAATAATGTTAAGAACTCATGGATTTAAACGTAATTGATAAGTTCTCATTAACTGCAATGGCTATCTTTTTCAAAGTTCACATGGTTTCATCTTTGGCTGGGGCTTGGGGGGTAGGTGAGATGGATCTGAATTGCCTCTTGGATCTTTCGACATGACCAGGAGCCCTGGGTGGTTCCTGTGTTATCTGCCGTGACAGTTTATTCCTGGCGTTTGTACATTTTCTGCTCCAACCCAGAAATCAGACATTCCCCCAGAAGCCCAGGTTTCTTTTAGCAGGAACCGGTACTTCAGAACCACCATCCCCAGAGCCGGATTGCACATTGCAGCTGGGCGGTCAGTGTTCAGGCTTCTAGAGAGAACAGAATTGTGATAGTTACATAAAAAGACCAGGTACCTCTGGAGTTCATGTTGATATTTCCACCTCAGATTCAGGACTATGGAAATATATGCCTAGCCTCTTGGCCATTGTGTTAGATTCTTGTTTTTTGTTTTTGTGTTTATCCTCACCCGAGATGTTTTTATTGATTTTAGAGAGAGAGGAAGTGAGAGAGAGAGAGGGAGAGAGAGCTAGCGATGCAAGAGAGAACATCAATTGCTTGCCTCCTGTATGCACCCCAACCTGGGATCAAACCCACAACCTAGGTATGTGCCCTGACTGGGAATCAAACCCATAACATTTTGATGCAAGGGACGACTCTCCAACCCACTTCGCTACCAGCCCGAACCATTGTGTTAGGTTCTTGCACACTGAAAATCCTGCTGCTCAGAGATGGGGGGTCACCTACGTAGAATACCTCTCAACTACTCATTTATTTTGTCCCACATTAAACATTACAGCCTCAGGATATCAGTAGTAATAACACCCTCGGCGGCAGACTTAGTAAGGAAAGTTTTGTTTGTTTCTGTGTGTGTAGGGATCTCGAGTATCTGAGCGCGTCAGTATTAAGCAGCCCTGTAACTCTGATTCAGTGTTACTCGGCAAGCTCTCCACGGTAAAGCCTACCACTCATCCCTACATCAAAGTCTCTTTGGTTTTTTCCCTTGTCTTTTATTGTTTCTCTAGCAGATTTCTCAGAAAGCACTCATAGGATAATGTAATGGATAGCTAACAGCTTCTCTGGCTATAAAATCATTGGCTTATATATTCTTTTCTTGAGGCTATCAAATATGTTATTTCTGGCATAAAGTGTTTTTGAAAAGTGTGATGAAAACATAATTTTCCCTCCCTTATAAATCATGGGTAATTAAAAAAAATTTTTCAATTACAGTTTATATTTAGGATTACTCTGTGTTAGTTTCAGACATACAGCATAGTGGTTAGAAAGTCATGTGCTTTGCGGAGTGGTCTCCCTGCTGCTTCAAGTACCCACCTGGCCCCACACTTATTTATCTCAATATCATTAACTATATTCCCCATGCTGTAATCTTCATCTCTGTGGCTATTCTGTAACTGCTGATAAGTGCTTCTTAGTCCCTTCACCTCTTCCACTCAGCCCTGCAATCTCGCTCCCCTCTGACAGCTGTCGGTCTGTTCTCTGTACCTATGAGCCTGTTTCTATTTTGTATGTTTGTTTATGTTGTTCATTAGATTCCACATCTAAGTAGAATTGTACGGTATTTGTCTTTCTCTGTCTGACTTATTTCACTTAGCATAATACCCTCTAGGTCTATCCATGCTGTCACAAAAGGGTAAGAGTCCCTTCTTTTATTTTGTAGAGTAGTATTCCATTGTGTAAATGTACCATAGCTTTTTTTATCCACATATCCATTGATGGGCACTTGGGTAGTTTCCATACCTTGGCTATTGTAAATAACACTGCATTGAACATAGGGGTGCATATATTCTTTTGAACTAGTGTTTCAGGTTTCTTTGGATATATTTCCAGAAGTGAAATCGCTGAGTCAAAAAGCAGTTCCATGTTTAATTTTTTGAGGAACCTCCACAGTTTTCCACAGTGGTGACACCAACTTGCATTCCCACCAGCGGTGCATGAGGGTTCCCTTTTCCCCACATCCTCACCAGCACTTGTTGTTGATTCATTGATGGCCGCCATTCTGTCAGGTGTGAGGCGGTATCTCATTGGGGTTTTGATTTGCATCCCTCTGATGATTAGTGATGCTGAGCGACTTTGTGCCTGAACCCCAAAAGGAGTTTCTTTCTTTCTTTTGTTAAGCTTAGGAATTTTATGTATATATATGTGTCTTGAACCTGGCCATGTGAGTCCAAACTCTCAGACTCACACTCTCTCCCTCCCATGTCGGGTCAAGTTGTCATCTTTAATTTCAGCAGTTCTTTTTTGAATTACAGTTGTTAGAATTTCTTCTGCTCTCTCTTACTTTGTTTTTTCTTTCCAGGAACACCTGTTACATACGTGTTGCGTTTTCTTTGCTTAACCTCAGTATTTGTCACTTTCAAATGCTTTTACTTCTTAAATGTTTTTATTTATAAAAATGTTTGTCTTCTACCTTCCACTTCTTTTGTTTATTTATCTTTACATTTCTTTTAGTTTATTGTTCATTTATGACTATTTTCTTCTAATTGTTTCCTAGACGTTTTCTCCTTGTTTCTGTGTGTCTCTAATTCTGATGTTTTGTTTTCTTTTTGTTTTCCTGTCTTGTACCTTAGTGTCCTTGATCTTATTCTGAATGAGCATGTTAGAGGTTTGGTAGGTCTGTTCTGCTGTCATTGTAGGAACGTTATTCTGTTCCTCCTTTTTCCTGATTAAAGCTCTCTTTGGGAATTGGCCTTGGTACTTTTTATTGCTCATTTTTATGTGAATTTAGTTTTCTTGAACAGGAGAGAATGGCAGGGATCGGGGTAGTTTGTCCTCACTTTGAGGAATTCCCTCTGGTGTTGTCTCTAGGGCACAGAACAGGCTGTGGCTTCCTGAGATCCCAGCCAGGCCGCTTCTCTTGGCCACTCTTCCTCCACTTCCTTTATCTCTGTCCTGCTCAATTTTGGATCTAATTAAGGCAGTTTTTCCTCAGAAGGAGCCTCATCCCAGGAGGAAGCCCAAAGGGGCTGGACTTGACCAAATTTCAGCAAACACCGTTCTCAGCCACTCTGTGAGTGGGCAGACCCCTCCAAGTCTTTCTCTGCTGTTTTCAGGGGCTGCAGGGTTTTCCAGGAGCACCTGTCAGATTACATATGTCCCCTCCTTCCGGGCTCATTAGTGACCATGTTGCCTTCTCTGCTCTCCTTCATACAGAAGCTCACACCCAGTAGGTCTCCAGCTATTGAGTCACCCTCATCACATGTACTTTGGGTTCACGAGGTGCCTTGTCCCCTGGTTTTCTTGCAAAAGTTGCTCATCAGTTTTTATCTTGCTATCTAGCTGCTGGGCCTGTTTCTATGTGTAGCTTGAGATTCAAACGCGATTCCACCACCACTGCCACCATCTTCCCAGGACTGTCCAGCCCTTACTTGTAGTAATTGTAAAAACTTTCTAGTTTAATTAATCTATGAACCACGCTTGCAAAAATGATATTTGCCATAATGTAACAGAAGGGTTGAGGCTCTCCGCTCGTATGCTCTGAATGTGCCCATTCATTGGAATAACAGATTCTGTTACTTCTAAGTCCCATTTAGAAGAAATCTCATACTAGGAAATTCAGACTCTTAATTCAGAAACAAGCAAACAGAAAAGATGTTCCACCTAAAATCCACTTTTTCCTTTTTTTTTTTTTTTTAAACACTAACACGTATCCTCCAACCAGGATACTTTTCCCTGGTGAACACAAATTTCAGCACTTTACTGAGATCACAGATGTGGTTCAAGCACTCCCCACCCCACCTCCTCTTCTGGGACAAGGTCGACCAGAAGAATAAATATTTTTCCTTCAACCCCTGAAGGAGATACGGCTGCCTTGCTGCATCTCCTGCCGTATTTGCTTTTAGTCTCCGAGCAGTTTCCCATACGTTAGAGGACATCTCTCAGCATCATCAAAACTGAGACAAAGTGGCTCTCGTGGAAATCAGCAATTCTCTTTCTCTGCTTTTCTTCCAGAAAGTTTGATATTCTTGGCTTACATTGCTTTTAAAGTTTACTTTTTAAAAATTATAAAATAATTATTTGTGACATATTTAATTTACAAAAAGTAGAAAACCTTAGAAAAAGATAAAGAAGAAGAAAATTAAAATCAACTATAATTACAGGATATCAAGGTTTATGTTATATTTTCTCACTTTATTTTTAGATAACAATGAAATAATAATTGTGATCACTAATATGAATTCCAGACAATATCCTAATTCAGAGTCAACAAACCATAGGGCCAGAGCCAAACTTGTCCAGTGTTTGTTTTGTAAAGCCCCAAGCTAAGAATGTTCTTTACATTTTTAAGCAGTTCAAAAAAGTCAAAATAGGAATAGTCTATGGCATTCCAAAATTAACAGACATTCAAATGTCAGGGTCCATATAGGTTCTATTGGCACAGTCCCGCGTTTGTTTTCAGATCGCCCGTGGCTGTTTTCAGCTACAATGCAGACTTAACTGGTTTTGACGGAGACTGTGGCCGGAAAAGATACTCACAATCTGGACGTTTCCAGAAGTTTGCAGACTTGGGGCGATGCACTCAGCTGGCTAATCCTCCCCACAAACCTGGGAGGCACTGACTGTTCCAATCCCCGTTTCACACGCAGAAAGTGAGACTTTGAGATTAAGTAACTTCCCCAAGTGCCCCGATTAAGAAACCGTGTCCTCAAGACTGAGACCCGGCTTCCCCTTGGCCGGGCCCCTGTGCAGCTTTCCTGGGCGTTTTCTAGGCATCAAATTTATACATGTAAAGCATATTAGCAGTTTAATTTAATTGCATATCGTTATTATTGCCCCATGTTGTTGAATAGTGTTTAAGTATGAAAGTCAAATGGACCACACGTAAGGTCATCAAAGAATGTTACTGCACTGTCAGACATTAAGTAATTTTAAATTTTTGGCTATTAAAGCTACACTAAATATATTCTTATCCATATCTATTACACTAAAGTCTCTGCTTATATCTATTTATCTATGTACAAACCTAGAAACATGATGAATAGCTTGAACGATCTTAGTATTTTCCAGGTCCTTGGTCCATATTTCTACCCTGCTCTCCCCACAAGTGTGCACAATTTTCACTCCCGCCTGCGTGTGTGAATGTCCCGTCGCCAGTCCTGGTTGGAACTGCTGTTCTGTGTCACTCTCATCATTTTCGGGAGTGACTTACAAAAGCTTTTATAAGTTGCAATGTCTTTAGTTGTTAATGATGTTAAAGGGTTTTAGTGGGTTTTTTGTTTTGTTTTTTGGTTTCTTTGTCAGTTAGTGTATTAATTTTTTGCTCACGTTTTCTATTGCTTTTTGTTAGTTTTTATTTTTGTTTGTTTTTTAAATATTTTTTCTTTATTGATTTTAGAGAGAGGAAGGGAGGGAGAGATAGAGAGAGATAGAAACATCGATGAGAGAGAACATCGGGTGGTCGCCTCCTGCATGCCCCCCACTGGGGACTTGGCCCACAACCTGGGCATGTGCCCTGACCGGGAATCGAACCAGCAACCTCTTGGTGCATGGGTCGACGCTCAACCACTGAGCCACATCAGCCGGGTTTTTGTTAGTTTTTAAATGTACATGAGAGAACTACTTACATTAAATGTATTAACCTTTTGTTTGTCACATTTGTTAAAAAATATATATTTATGTATGGGTGGTATTGGCCTTTTAATGTTTATCTTATTTTACTAGTATAGATTTTTTAACTTAATGTAGTCAAACCTAGCTATACTCTGTTACTTTACCCATAGAATGCTGAAGTTCACTCAGAGATTGATTAATATCGCATTATAGTCCTCCATTTTCCTTTTTATTTGTTTCTTTACATTTCACTCAAGCTGCAGTCTCTTTTCTCTTTCTGCCCCTACTCCCTGTTCTTACCACTGTCCACAGAGTGATGCTCCCGAGAGGCATGGTGAGAATACCCCACAGTGCCCGGGTACCGTCAGACAGAGAAGGGGTCTCCGCCAGATGCCCCATGAAGGACAGGCTCAGATATGCGGGGTTTGTGATATGGAGAAGGGACAAGTGCAGTATGTTCCAAGTTCACCGTGGAAATCCACAGTGTGTCTGTCAGAAGCACTGACCTACAGCGCCTATGGACGGAGCCCTAGCTCAAGCACCCGGAGGGAGCAAGGGCACCCAGCACCTTCTGGTGCTCGTCTGCACTGTGCGTCTCCCGCGCACTACCCCGCGTGCTAAAGTAAAAGCAAGGAAACCCAAACTACAAGGGTCTCAGTAACAACGGGAGACACTTGAACCATGCCCACTCAGCCCTGGGGGCTGGCGCTTCAGCAGCCTGACCACCCAGGATGCGAGGATGCCCAGCCCCATAAAACAATCGCACACATGAACAAAGAGTGACTTGGGAATTACTCGGTTTGACGTGGCTGGTGCAAGACCCTGGACTCCAGAATCAGACCCTCAGACCTCGAACCCTGCGCCCGCACCGGCAGTTTCCTGACCCAGAGCAAGTCTACCCAGCCTCTGTCGTTTGTTTTCTGTTTGTAAAATGCGAATCCCGATGATGCCCCTCCTTCCGGTTGTCAGAACAGCGCCTGACACGTCAGTCATGAGTATGGGGAGGAGCGACCATTTGAAAAGAGCTAGGTAACTGTTGCAAGACTAAGATGAGTCTAAGCATGCTACAGAAATATAAACTTAAATGTCTAATGTCAACACCCTGTAATGTGCTAACCTCACTCCTCATCCAAATTCTGCAGCAACTGCTGCAGGCGGGACCAGAGAGGACACGTGGAAATCGCTGGAAAAGAGCGGGTTTGAAATAGGAAAGGAACCGTCAAGAAGTCAAATACTGGAGTTTGTGTAATGAAAAATACATGGGGGAGGGTTTGGGGAGAGGAGAGTGATGAGGTCTTACTCATAGGGAGAAGACTGGAATGATTCAGAATATAAGAAAACTACTTGTCTGTTAAACCTCACAGGTTCATAAAATCAACCTTTTACAAGAGAATGAATTTCAAAAGATTTATTAAAGCTTTTTGAGGTTTTCAGCATGTTCAAAAAAGACCTGTGAAAACATCCCGTCTCTCCCTTCCGTCTGACTTGAGAAAGCTCTGCACTTTCTCCTACAATGCCCTTCGCCCCGTCCTGCAGCTTTCCTCTTGTTTTCTGCTTATAACCTTTACAATACTTTCATGAGCATATGCTATAATTCTCTCCCCTTTTCTTTATCTTCTTGTTCCTACAAGCTGGCTTGAATAAAGGAGTCATTATCAGCAGGCCCACAATGGACCCAGACATCCTCAGTCAAGATGCTGTGCAGATGAAATATTGATCAGTCCTCCGTGAGTAATCGCGCCCCTGTGAAAGGAGTGTGCAGACGGTAATGGGTCTGCCCTGCCAGCCACAAACGAGGCATTCAGCAGTGCACAGTCCAGTCCGCGGATTATAATTACTCCCTACAACAATAAACGTCAAGACTGTTTTTATTTATGGACCACAATCAATGAGCGTCTGTGGGCTACACATTGAAAATTCATTTTACAAACCAGCACCCCAATTGGGTTGTTTGCTTTTGTCCAGTTACTGCTGAGAATTAACCCGAAGCTGTCTACCGGGCTCAGGCAGCAGGAACAGGGAGCCTGGGATGTGTCCAGGCGAGTGGGGTCAGGAGGATGTCAAGCGATATGGGAGCTAAACAGGTCTGCACTGTGCAGGCCCCGCGGAGAAGGGGCCCTCTGGCGGGGCACCAGGCTGAGGAGCTGGCCTGCTGCTGGCAGTGACCCTACTCGCCATCCGCGGCCTGACCTGAGCAGGCACTAATAGCCGCCACCCACTGGGAGAGCAATTAGTTGGATGGGCATCTGCAGCCAGCACAAAACCTTCTGGGTGCGGGCACCCCTGGACACCAGAGAAGACCAAAGATAACTTGTTCCAACTTGTTGCTGGACATAGATGTAGATCTGGATAAACTTAAACTTCTTTAGTTGGTACATTCAAAATTCCAGCACCTGGAAGTACATCCCAGTCCTAGATCCCGGCTCCTCTGTGTGAGAAAGCAGAATGTCCATCGCTGCTCATGTAGGCAGATGCCTAAAGGGAGCTGGCAGGGCCTGTTCAGGAAACTGAGGAAGGTCTCCTGACACCTCAAGGTGACACTATCCAATGGATGCATCTCTGCAAGGAGAAGACCCAGAAGATGAAGGCAACTTCAGGAACACCTGGAAGAAAGAGCCCCGGGTGCCCTGCGTCTTTGAGAGGATCAGAGCCCAGGGCCTGGCTTGTGTGCATGAGCTTCTCTGCAGGAAAGGGTCAACCTCTAAAGGGGATAACCCAATGTATTGGGGGCTGAATTCTGTCCCTCAAAAATTGATAGGCTGAAATCCTAACCCCCAGCACTTCAGAATGGGACTGTATTTGGAGACAGGGTCTTTACAAAGATAATTAAGTTATGAGGTCATCAAGATGGGCCCTAATTCAGTGTGACGAGTGTCCTTGTAAGAAGAGGAGATTAGGACAGACATACACAGGAGAAGACCACCATCTACAGACCAAGGGGAAATGGCTCAGGAGAACACAAACCTGCCAACACCTTGATCTTGTATTTCCAGCCTGCAGAATCTTGAGAAAATACATTTCTGTTGTCTAAGCCCCCAGTCTGTGGTTGTTATGGCAGCCCACACAAACTAATACTCAGGATATCAGCAAAAAGGCCTACGCTATTCAAAGGGTCCAGGGTAGGAAGTGCAGCTGGTAATGTCAAAACAGCCATACCTCTGCTGGGAAGGCCTTGCCCAGGTGCACCCTGCCAGGAAGGTTTGGTCTGCGTAGGCTGGAACGCCAGCTCTTACCTTCCAAGCTATTTGTTTTCAGTTGGGAGGACATGTTACTGGGAAAATTACTAGCACTCAGTGCCGTAGAGGTTAAGGACAAAGGCATGATTGTGAATGTTCCCCTGAAGAAACAAATGTTCCAGGAAAGATTGCCCCATTCCCCCTTCTGGAAATGCATTGTTGGACACTCCACTTTCTTTAGAAATTATACAGCCATCCTCTGAAGGACAGCCGAACCCACTCACCCCTCCATATCCCATAACCCGTCCTCAATAGTGACAAAATGTGTGTCTATTCAGACTGAGAACTCCAGACCAGGAAGACACTGGAAACAGCAGAATAAAAGCTGCGACCCAGGGGCAATGCGGGGCAAGGAGAAAGCATGTTGGGTCCCTTCCCTGGGTGTCAGGTGAAGGGCCAGTAACCACTGTGTGTGTGCCCAGAAGGCTGGTCCCACTGAGAGTTAACAGAGTAGATGATGGTGATGAGGATGAGGGTCGATTTCTGTGTCCCCATTTTTCTAACTGAAATCTGAAGATGATGGTTTATGCTTTATAACCCTAAGATAGCTTTGGGGTTTATGAACTCGGTGTAGCCAATCTCCTTCATCTGCTCACAAAAACACCAGAGAACCACTTTCTCAGGAAAACCTCCAGGGAGGTGTCTGCCCCGGGTCTCAGCAGGACTGGGTGCTTGGGGAGAGGTCTGTTCTGCATCCTTACTGGCTTCCCCCTTCCCACCCAGGCCTCTTCACCCTGCTCATTCTGTTCCCCAGTGATGGTCCTCTTCCTCCTAGAGAAGCACTCACCTGCCCACAGCCAGAGCTGACGGGGCAGCGTTGCCCATCCTGGAGAAGGAGCCTTGCAGGGAGGAGTTCTCTGCTCCCCTTTAGGAACAAAACAGTTTCTCCCTCAGGAAGAGCAAACAAGGGCCATGGAGGCTGGAACTGGGCTTGGGCATTAAACCGTGAACCTCTCCCACTAGTTATTAATGTTGGGCCATGCATAACCCTCCCCTTGACCATGGACGGAGTGGATCGGAGGAATTAATGGATACTGTATGTGGGGCGTCTGGGACAGAGGAGTCTGCCCAGTCATTCTTTTAAATACCATGCCGTGTATCCAAGGGTGGTTTAGGTACAGCAACCACGGGACCTATTTCTTATTGAGCTTAACGAGGACTGGATCATTTCTTCCCGTAAATGTCAGTAATGAGAAGTCAAATGTATGTACAGGGGCACATGCGTGCACATTTATTAGAATCCATTGTACTTAGCTGCTGTAGGAAGATGAAAGAACAAGTAATCTCTGTTTACGGTTTTCTTCAATGCTGAGCCTCAGGGCTCGGTGTTCCCGCTCCCGGTCAAGGGGACCCACAGCCGTCCTCTGAGGAAAACGTAAAGTCAGCCTGTCTGAGAGCCACAGAGACTACGCCATCACACCTCCACACAGACCTCTGTAAACATCGTCACCTGGTCTGGAGTGTGGGCATCGCCCTGTCTGTCCCAGACTTCCTCGCCCAGGGGACACTGCAACACACTCAGAACCCTGCGGAGGGACGGCAATGGATGGGAAGTTCCTGCCGCCGTTGTGTTTTAAGGTCAGTTGTAATGACTTAGTCATTATGGTAAAGAGAGAATAACCAAAAACCGTGACTACCAATTGTCAGAAGGAAAAGAACAATTTTTCAGGATTCATTTTGCCCACACAATGTACAGCTTTTCTTTCCTTTTTTTTTTTTTTTTTTTGGTCTGCTGCAATTTCAAACTCGGACACACATCTCTACAGAACACTTCAAGAACCAGACCATTTTTAAAATTAATTTTTAATAATGTGTAATAATCCGAGTGGCCCTGGTCTGTGTGCAGAATTAGAATTCCTCTGATAGAAAAAGAAATATTTGTGCAGAGTTTTATGAGCAAAGTTGACCCGAGGCTTCCCGAAGCTGATTGAGAAATTGCAGGCAGCTGCTTAACCCCTTCCCTTCCCTGCTCGGTCTCCACTCCCCCTCTCCGCCAAAGCGTCACTCACTTTGGTTTTATTAGATGGACCGAGACTGAGAAGACAGGCTTCTGGATATTAGAAGACAAGCTCTGAGACTGAGCACGGGCTTTATTTAAAATGCCCAGACAGCGTGAGGTCACAGGTCGACCCTTTCATCCCATCGGGCACAAAGCCTCAGTCTTCAAAGACCAAGTGAGGAAACCGAAGCTGCCTGTGCTCCGCGCCTCGGAGGAGGCCAGGCCCTGGCAGCACCTTGACCGCCATCAGATTCCTTGGCAGGGGCCCGTCACTATGAACAAGGGGGTTCCCAAAGGGGTGGGGTGTCTTCGTTGTAACAACAGGCATGGTGTTGGCCGTCCTACCTCTTTCTAGAGGTCGCTAGATCAAGGGTTAGTCAGGGTTAAGCATATTTATGATCCTCCAAAATGAAGAGCCTGAGACAACTGGGCAGTGGTCACCTCCTGTGTGAGTCACATGAACTTGGCATCCAGGAGGCCCTGATGCGCTGACGGCAGACCCCTGCCCTGGTTCTGCTAGCAATCGTCATATGTTTTAATCATCCGCAGTGACTCAGAAACACTGACTCTGTGGCTCAAAGGATGTTCTTCCCAAAACCAGGTTGAAAAGAAATTCATTGCCAACCCTTGTTCCCCAAGGGAAGAAATAGACCGAAAACTGAAGCCCTAACATTCTCAGAGAAGATAAAGGCTTCTGCTAAAAGGGGTTATTTTTCAGCCATTAATCTAGGTCCCTTTGGGCTACAGTGGGCTTGCCTGGCATGAACTCTTTCAATATGACAATCACAGTGGCCTTTGGGTTATTAAAAAACCACACACATACTTCTTGGTGAAAGTCTGAAACAAAGAAAAACCTGTAAGTAAACTTGGAAAACATCAGTTGATTTTTAATTCATGCTTTGGAGCAGATCATATAAAATATTTTGTGAACCAATGATTTAAAGTGATTCTACTTCACCTTAACTTCGCCAACAGTGATGAGTTATTTTAAATCAGCAGCTATTCTGTGTCACAACTGGAAGCAAGACACCGGTGGCTGTGGAAACGTGGGTTTCTTTTTTTTTTTTTATCCTCACCTGAGGACATTTTTTTCATTTTTTGTTCAGATAGAGCGGGAGGGAGAGAGAGGAAGAGAGAGAGAGAGAGAGAAACATCGACGTGAAAGGGACACATCGAGTGGCTGCCACCCGCACGACCAACCAGGGCCGGAGACAAACTGCAACCGAGGTACATGCCCTTAGCGGGAACCGAACCCGGGTCTCTCTGAACCACAGGCCGACGCTCTAACCGCTGAGCCAAACTGGCCAGGGCGTGGGTTTCTTTATTAAGGAGGAACATGCACTGCATTCTGTCCACTGGTTCTGAATGCTGGCGGCCACACCCTCGCGGGCCTCTCAGGAGATCTGCTGAGCGACCACCTGGACATCCTCACACCACGGTGAGCTTCTTCACACCGGACGTGTCCACGACACCCCAGCTATTGGGCTGCTGCGGGCGACAGAGGCAGGAGCTCCGGCCATGAGAAAGAAGGCAGAGAGGGCCATCTGGGGGATTCTGCCGGTCCTTTCTTCACTTGGAGGTCCATCCCCTTTTCCCTTGGGCTCTCTCTCAGTCTGAAAGTACAGCTTGTATCAAACAGAAAATTGAGAGACTGACCTTCAGCAAGTGTGTGGCCGAAGACTTCACAGGCGTCCACCACCTCTATAACCTAGATCTCCTTGTGCCGTGTCTCTCCATGGCCTTGGACTTGTCCGTCTGGGGGGAGAGGTGGTGACCTGACATTTCCATGGGGCAGTTACCTCCATGGTCTGACCTCTCCTACTGTTCTCTCCAGGACTGGTGAGTTCTCAGGTGACATAGAGCCTCTCCTGAGACCACCGTAAGGTCAGGGCACGGCTGTGTGGAGGCCTGCTCTCCCTGCCCCGGCATCTCTTAAAAGCCCCCTTGTGCCCGCTTCCTGACTTTGCCCCTGGACCTTTTTCTGTCTCACTTGCCTGGCTTCTGAACCATCGCATTGGGGCCCTCCCAGGCCACTGTCTGAGGTTAACCATTGCTTCATGCCCTGGACCACAGACAAGCCCATGCGCCACCCCCCTACCCCGACTTTTAGTCTCAGAACCTAGGCTGGGCCTGGGGTGGGGCCAGGCAGCCTCCAAGGACTGGTCTGTGATCTGGTGTTTGTGGTCCGTGAAGATACAAACAGCAATGGGCGGACTATAAGCACCTCCCAGAAAAAAGAACGAGCACAGGTGGGCAGCACTACAGCCTGGTGGGTAAGGACAGCTCGGCCAGGGACACTGACAGGGTAACGCAGTGACATCATCATGGAACATCTTCCCTTTACTCCCAGGTGAGCCTCGCATTGAGGGGCCCAAACCACCGCCATCTGGGACCACCACTGCAAGGGTCTCTGCAGGGGTGCTGCTGAACAGGCGGGGAGGTGTCAGAGGTGCCCTGGTGGATGACAGTGAGGGCAGTCAGGAAAGGTTGGGCAGGGGTAATAGTTCCGCCCGTGGACACCAGCCCAGCAGTAGCTGGGCCTGAGGAGAGAGGGGACAGTCATCATCAGAACAGCGAGGCCTCCTCGCTGACGGAACCCAGTGTGCAGCAGCCGGCTCAGGCTCCTGTGGTGACAGCAGCAGTGTGGCGGGGAGGGGCGGGGACAGGCAGGTGGAAGGCCAGGCACCTTTCGTCCTCTGGCCAGGGGAATGAAGCATTGCACACTTACTTTTTTTGCTCTAACTTATAAGGCAGCTCGAACTCATTTATAAAATCTTTGAAATACCTATTTAAAAGGTTTTGTGGTCGCCCAGCCGGTGTGGCTCAGTGGTTGAGCGTCGACCCATGCACCAAGAGGTCCTGGTTGGATTCCCGGTCAAGACACCTGCCCAGGTTGTGGGCCAGATCCCCAGTGGGGGGCATGCAGGAGGCGGCCAATCAATGTTCTCTCTCATGGATGTTTCTTTCTCTCTTTCCCTCTCCCTTCCTCTCTCTCTAAAAATAAATAAATAAGTAAGTAAAGGTTTTATGGTCATCAAAAGCAATTATAAACTAATTTGTATGACATCAGGGGAGCCTGGTGTGAGGAACGGAAAACTATCCTATGCAAACAGCACTGGGAAACCAATGGGAGAAGCAAGGGACACAAATGGGGGTCTCAGGAGACCTACTCTAAACACAGAGTCCCTTCCCCCCAAATTCTCCTGTGTGCCCACTGGAAATTATTATCTAAAATGAAGCCATAAATTCCACAGAAATAAGCTACCTCAAACCCTTTTTTAAAATAAGGGGTTCATTAGTAACAATTGTTATTTTATTGGAATGTGATTACTTTAAAGCACTCCCCAAAGATTAGCTAAAATTATAAAAACCCGGAGCAAAGCTCTCATTTCAGGACACCTTTTGTCCCAGTTGTAGCGACTCCGTTGTTTCAACAACGCGAGGCCCTGCTCGGAGCCAGGCCTGTTCTAGGTGCTCAGAGGCCGACAGCGTCTGAAATAGCATGAACGCAGAGATCCAACGCGAGCGAATCAAACCTGTGTGCCGGGCTCCCAGTTTACAAATCTGTGATGGTAACTAACAGGAACACCTCCAGGCCTTACCAAACAATGCTTTTCCTGAGAGTCTTCCTGAAAACAAAGCAAAGACGTGAAAGCAGATGCAAATGTTAACTTGTCCTGCAGAAGTGTAAAACTTTCCAGCAGAACCAAAGTGAAAACGTAAATTGTTACCCCTTCCAAAAGAACTTTTAAAAATTTCCCCTGTCCAGCTTTCTTTGCAATGAGAAAGACACCCTCTTTTCTTAAACAACAACGAAACTTTAAATGGAGAATTAAAGAGCTACCGGAGACAGTGAGCCAGGGACAGACGATACATGCATTTCCTTTTAGGTACGTGTTGAAGTCATTTTCAAGCAGATGAAAATGTGACTGTAAGATCCAGACAGCATGTATTCCCCCTGTCACCTCCAGCATTGCTGCTGTCACTGTAGCATTTCTGATAGGGAATTCAGAGAGTTCCAGAGTCTCTGGCCCCAGGGCAGGGGGGGGAAGCATTGGCAGGTTAATTTGGGGTCAGGTCTGGGGACTTTGTAGTGTTTGGTGTGGGGCAATGGGGTTCCTTTAGAAATAGTCTCCAGTGCTGCTTCTCCTCACTTCTGGGAAGAAAGAGCAGGAAGTTTCTCCTGCCCTGTCCCACTGACCAGTTCCTGACCAGGACTGTGTCCAGTGGGGAGAGGATGGTGCTGGGGCCCAATGGTGTGAAACAGAGACACCTGCTGGCAGAGCTGCAGGCCAGGCCTGTCCTGCTCCCCGCTTGGTGGCCCAGATGGATTAAGCAGTTGTAATCTGTTTGTAGACTTAGAATGGGAGTGGACACTTTCACACTCACAGGCTGACGTGAACTCTGAAGAACGCGTTCTCCAAAGCTGTGCTCTGGGAACTAAGCCTAACTTTGCAGTGACTGCCTTATCGTCGCCCTTGGGGACCATAGAATTCACCAGGAACAGTGAGGTCAGCCAAATGACCAGATTATACCTAGCATTGTTATATTTCTGTGTGTGTGTTTAATCCATGGACTTTAATTCGTGGATAAAATATAGACACCGGGCACCAAAGCAGCTTTGAAGTGGCGCCGTGAATGCAGAGGCTGGCCTGCAGGCTGGGTCTGGCGGCGGGCATGGCACCACGGGCCCCCGGTGGGAAGGGCTGAAACGCACACTTGCTTTGGAGAAGCGGCTCTGCTCCCAGGTCTCTCCTGGTCTGCCCTGCGTCTCACAGGATTGCTGAGCGAAGCAGGTGCCCTTGCAGACTCTGAGGATCTCTGTTGATTTTATCACTGATCCTGAACTGTAAGGGCTTAGAAGCTCAGGGGCTGGGGACCAGTGGAAGGCATGGATTGTTTGTGGAGTGTTTGTTTGCTTTATTTCATGTATTTATTACTTTAATGGTGCTCTTTTCTCATAAATGAAGTGTATCTGAGGAAGTGCAGGGATGTTTCCAACACCACGGGACAGTCACACGATGGATGGAGCCCTCCGGCCCCCCTGCCAAAGCACCGGTTATGTGGGATGCAGGCATGGGATCCCCGAGTGATGAAGGGGGTTTGCCCCTGTCCTCTGAAGGAGAACTGGACCTCACTCTGGGCCTCCCATCCCTGGCTCACTGGACCTAGGCATAGACACATCATTCTGCCCATGGCTGTCCTCCAACCGAGAGGCCAGTACTTTCCCTGTGCGGGACTGAAACACGTCACCCGCACACTCGCATTTTCCCACTGGCACGGTGAAGCTTCAGCCCCGGCTGGCTCTCAGGAACCAAGTCTGACTTCCAGCCACGGAGAGGACAGGACCTGCTGTCCTCGCCTGGGATTTAAAGTCCCCACCACCGCACTGGTCTTCACATCCGAGCCGCAGTCCCTGATGTCACTTCTCAGGGTTGGGCCGGGGCAGGGGCCGCCGGCCCAGGTCTAATTGTTGAAATGTGTGCTTAGTGCACGTGAAACAATGGCTCCCAGGGAAAAGACAAAACCCCGCAGAGGTGCTGCGCCCTGCAAAGGGAGCTGTTTGGGAGCCTGGTTTCCTGAATAGACTTGTTAAGGACCATGGCTGATGTATGCTGAGCGGGCGCGGGAGGAGGCCCGGCCGGCCCCTCGCGAACCGGGCTGGCCGGCGACTCCTCTGGAGGTAGGAGCCAAAGCCAAACTCTGCTCTCCCCTCTATTTTCTTTCCATTTCTGCCATGCAAAGATAATCAGGTTTATGTAAAGTATGTGTGCTCTTTTGACAGCCCGAGGTATCTCATTAATTCAATCACACCAAACACCATTGTTCCCCAAGTGTTTGAAATGCGGCTCGGGACCCGCTTTTCTAATCCTGTCAATCACTGTTAACATTTTTCTTGCAGTTGCCATGGCTGGGGCCAGAGTTCATGAAAACACAGAATAAGAGCCAACAAAACAAGAATAAAGACTTATTTGAGATACTCTTTTTAAAGGACATCTACCATGCACAAAACATGGGAAGTGAATGTAGACAAGTTTGCACACTACGCTTGCTGAGAGGAAAGAGGGGAGAAAAAGCATTTGAAAATCAAATAGGCCTATAAAAACTTGACCCAAGAGTCTCTGGGAAAAACCCGATGAATTGCTCCCTCGTAGAACAATGTTCTTTCTTTCGTGTGTTCTTCAGGGGACAATACCTCATATATTATAACACATGCCACCGGGGTCTTTACACTGTGGTAAGCGGCTCAGGCCAGCAGAATGCTGATAGGCGACAACAAGGCCTGCGCGCCCACGACGTGCTCTTTCTCCGGCCTCGCCAAAAACAAGCACTGGGAAAATTATTCATGCATAGAGGCCAACAAAGCCGGGAAGGAGATTGGCGATGTCACACAGCGAGATCATGTGACACACTTTAAAAAAAGAGGCCAACACGCATTCACCCCAAGACATTGTTAAATTCCCATTTTATCTGCATGAGGGCACCCGCACCGGGCACCTCGGACTCGTGGCTGTTCCTGTGCTGCCACACGGATTAGTGAGACCACGGCACACACCGTGCACTAGGTGTGGTAGCAGTGACCACGCCTCCCAGCTTCTGAGGTCACACGTGGAGTGCTCCAGGAGCACGCTGCAGACCCCCCTCCCAGGCACACATGCGTGGGGTCTTTTCTCCTTGGGGTGCCGACCCTGGTGACAGGATCAGACCTGACCCAGGGGCCTCTGCTCTTGGCCTCACTTTTCCACTTGGGAAAAATGGGGCTCAATATTGGAAGGTAGGCTGGAATTGAACGTGAGTTATGTTACTCTTTCATTTTTATCTTTTTGGGGGGGTTTTTGTTATTGTTGTTGTTGCTGCTTTTATCAGAGGCACTTTATGTTCAAAACTGTGGAGGCTCCTTTTGACACACTCCTGGTCCTGGGTGATGGACAGCTGGGCCCCTTATGACTGCAGCTGCACGCGCCTTGCCCGCCCTGGGACCCGCAGCCCAGCCTCTAGTCAGGCTTCCTGGAGTGCCGATCCATGACTTAAAACTCAGGACACTCCCTCCAAATCCAAGTGTCTGACAGTGTGCAGAATTCAGCCATTTCTCACTGTGCCACACCAACAGCCCAGTCCAAGGCACCATGCTCTCACATTTGGGTTTATGCACTGACACTCTGGGCCTCCCTGCTCTGCCCTGGCCCCCTGCAGTCTGTCCTTCACCCCTCCTTCTGTCAGAGCATCTCCCTCCCAGCTCCAGGCTCCCAGTGGCCCAGGGTCAGTTGGTGTCAGAAGCCTGGGTCCCTCCTGTACCCCCAGACCCACCAGCCCCTGCTCTGCATCTTCCAGAATCTCCCTCCTGCACCTTCTGGGGCCAACGGCCCACAGGCTCCTCTTAGCCCGCCACAGCCCTGTTTCCCTGAACCTGCAGCACCATCCAGAGAGAACCTCGTCCCGCTTCCTTCTCCCCGAGGTGCTGTCCAGAGCCTGAAGCTCCTGCCCCGCCATTGCTTCTCACTCACACCATTTGTCCCTTCTCCTCTGATCACACTTCTCCTCTGTCCCCGTTTTGGTTGTGGAAAGTTAGCTCAGATCCACTCCGTGCCCAGCCCTGACTTGATTTCCAGTCACCTCATTTTTGGTGGCCTTATCATTCACTCTGCCTGTCTGTCAGGTGCATCAAACCCCGATTAGGATCCAGTGATCTGTAAGTGTGCAAAAGAAAAAGTCACAAACGCATTTGGCTTAAGACCGAATTAAATCCCTTCTCCAAGTCAAGAAAACACAATCTTAAAGGCATTTTTACAAATCTGACCTCTCTCCTCTCTTTTTCTTTTTTTATTGATTTTAGAGAGAGAAGAATGGAGAGGGAGAGAGAGACAGAAGCATCGATGAGAGAGAACATCGATTGGCCACCTCCTGCATGCCCCTCACTGGGGATTCAGCCCACAACCTGGGCACGTGCCCTGACCAGGAATCGAACCAGCGACCTCTTGGTGCATGGGTCAACACTCAACCACTGAGCCATACTGGCCAAGAAGCTCTCTTTTTCTTTAATGGTCTCGCATACCGCAATCTGTTCACACACTTAGCACCGAGAGCCTGTACGTTTATTCTCGGCTGGGGGCTCGTTTATCCCTTCCTCATCCGTTGCGTGTTTAGTGTCCAGTGTCTTTTTTTCACAGAGAGCACATGGCGGTACATTTCCATCCCGAGCTCTGTGATTTTTAACACTGGATTCCCGAGAGAGGGCTGGGAATACGTGGGATGCCGGTTCTGGACCTGGTGGTGTATGTGCTGTGGGACCCGCTCACCTGTGGCACCTGTTTGGAGCATCTCTGCCTGCTCCCCACAGCCACATCTATGACATCTGTGTGCTTTATAATTGCCCAGACATTCTCCTTTAGTTTTTTTCTGGTGAACAATTTTGAAAAAAAAAAGAATACCAAGTCAGCTAATTCAGGAATATTTTTAACGCCTTCATAATTCTCATCTTATTAAAGCTTACATAGCTCTCTTTTTAATCAAATAGTATATTAGTTTAATAAAAAAGGTTCCTATTTATTCTCACCCTCCAGCATTAACACGCTGTATTTTTTTTAAGAACCTATATTTCTCCCTCTATACTTTATAGGACTACTTATAATAGATTCTCTGTCTGGATGCATTTATGACTCACTTTCTTCAGCGCTCAGGGCCTTTCCGCCCATCCTATGCTGTGGTTTGACCGCTTCTAATACCATATTCATCTTCCCTTTTCTTCCCCTTTCCTTTTTTCTCAGGGACAGTTTCGTCTATTCTCAATTTTCCATGACAATGAAAGGAAGGAAATATTTCAATAATCCCAAACTACAGATGAGCTCATTTAATGTTTGGTTTTGCAATGAATTTTAATGTAAAACGACACAAATTAAGACTTTGATTTATAATAACTTTAAAGAGCATTGTACATAGTTTATACCTTTTCCAGCTATAAAAAATAGTGGCCAGGGCGCATGCAAGAATCAACCAATGAATGCATAAATAAGTGGAACAACAAACTGATGTTTCTCCTCTCTTCCTCTCTTCCTCTCTCTCTAAAATTAATAAATAAGTATTAATATAAAAATACTATTATTTAAAAATAGTGTGGCTGTGTTGATGTGCATTTTAGAACATCACAATTACTTTACAGTAGTTTGCCCGCCGACTTCTACCACCCTTCTCTCTGCTAAATTGAGATCCCACGAACCTTTCAAGTTCTAGACATTTGAAAATAAAATCATGGAATATATATAAAGATATTTCTATAGCAAGCATTCTGTTGATAGAGATTGAGTTTCCCCAAAATATATCTCAAAGAGGGAGGCTGATTTATTGTAATATGTAGGCCTTACCAATATTAAAATTAGACTTAGTTCCTTAAGTACACCCTGGGAAGGACTGCCACCTGCAAGGGCCTTCACTCTCACCCCAACTGCACCCTGAAGGTTTTGGACCCAAAGAACGGGGAGGGCCCTCCCTTCACCCTGCTCTACGGCGGGGTGTGGTGGGCGGGTGGAGAGCGGGGCCACCCCTGTAAGCAGCAAGGCCTTCTTGTAGGGATGTCTCATCGGGAGGAGGGAACGGGCACCTGAGTCATGCTGAACACTGAGAAGGAAAGGAGCGACGTTACCTGCACGTTGTACACCTGACACAGCCTTAAGCACCTATACTCGCTCCTTGGAGTTTCAATCAAACAACTGATCAGTTCAGAACAAACTAGCTAGCAATCACTGGTTGCAAGGAAAGCAAAATTTCCAGGTGTGTTTATAATTGTAATTGCAAACATAGGTGAGATAAATAAAAGGGTTCTAGGTTTGTTAAAAACAAACAAACTGCCAAGGAATGAGTCTTAAATTGTGGAGAAAATCTGTAGAAGTCCTGACACCTTTCAAGTCTAGACACTATTTTTAACAAAGTACCCTAAACTTTCATTACATGGAGAGAGATTCTTCTCTAGTGAGCCAATACTTGCAGGCAGTTCCTGACAGAGGAGGGGGATGGGAGGCAGGGTCAGGGATGCAGGGCCTCCTGCCTCCTAGACAGGCTCCCCTGGGGGCCCAGGCAGGCAGCAGAGCCCAAGGGGCTGAGTGATTCCTCCTGGGTTTACAGGGTACATGTGAAGCCAAGATCTGAACTTGGGTTTTTTCCTGCTTCCTAGGGTTCCCAACCTGAAGAGAATTAGAAGAAAACAGACCTGAATAAGAATGAAATCTCACTTATGAAAACTATATGCCTGGTCTAGTTAGGGCAAGGACTTCACGGGGAGCTCGAAAATGTAAAGGTGGGTCCCCCAAAAAACAGGAGCCAGGTAGCCAAAAGCAGCTTTAAATGCACCCTCAGCAGACCCCCCCCACACACACACACAGCTCACCATGTTGTTTAGTTGTGCATTTATTGACAAATGTTTCCTGGCAACAGGCAGCTGGAAGCCCAAGAGGACCAGGAGGAAACAGGCAGATAGCAGTTTCTGGGGCCGTTCACTGCCATGCCTAAAACCCACGGGAGCCCGACCATGACACCCCCACCTCAGCCAGCACTCCTTCGGGGAGAGCAGGAGCCCAGCGCCAGCCACTTGCAGCTCCTGTGGTGAGGGCCTGAGTGCCCCCGGGAGTCAGGCAAGAAAGCAGGTGCACACTTCTGCTCCCCATGGCACCCAGTCTGCCTGGAACACCTATCTCAGCCACGGCAGTCTGATTCCCCCAAAGTCCCGTTTGTCCTTCCCTCCTGCCAGGTACAAACGGCCTGCCCTGAATGCCCAAATCTGCACCTGCAGCTCTGTTCCGCCCCCTGTGCTGCGCGGGGCTGGCAGGGCACTGAGGTACTTGGCACTCGCGGAATGAAAGAGAAAGGCCTTTCTTGTGTGCCCTTGTAGCAAGCTGACACCCACTGAGCATCAGTCTTATTTAAATGAAGAAGTGGCCTTCTGTCATTTCTTCATAAGCATAAAAGGAAACAATACAACTGGAATTGCTTCCTCTCACGCCACTGTCCTTTCCCGCAGCGGTAAGTGTGTGGGATTCTGAGCTTCCAGGGTGCTCGGAGAACCTCGGGCCGCAGAAGTCTCAGCTCCGTGAAGCTACTCGGAATCAAGTTTGAGTGACCCCTTTGGCTGCTGCCGGAAAGCCATCTTTGAGACATTCTACTTCTACAGCCTTGAAACGCTCCTTGGGCTCTCAGTTACTCTCCCGACTTAGCAGAGAATATCCCCAACTTCTAATGGTCTGTGGTGTTGAAGGAAGAGAGCACTTATCTGTAATCCCTAGATGTTCTTCAAGTACTTTTTAATAAATAAGCAATACTCTCAGACGTTTCCCCAGGAAAACCATTGTAGACCACGATCGGTCCCTAGAGTGGGGATTCTGCATGTTTGTTTGTTTTAGTTGCTTTTCTTTTTATCTGTAAAAGGAATGTAGACGGAGGGCTGCATCTGCAGAAGTGGCCGGCAGCCGGGTGGGGAGAAACCCAGAAATCCACGCACACTGTTCCAGGCCAGTGCAAGAACCGCCTGACGAGCAAAACTCACTGGTCAGCCTCCAGTGATTCAGAATGTCTGGGAATGTGGATGGCACTCTAAACTAAAACAAATAGTTTTTGTCATCTCCAAAGGACGTGGAGTACAAGAATGAATGATACAATTAGAATGCTGCCTAAACTCTTAGACTGTAAAATGTTTCTCAAGTATTCTCACGCATTGAGAAAGTCATTTGTGAATGACCAATTCATATGCCGACCACACAGTCAAGTCAGTGAACTAATGTGGAAGTTGAGTGCCCTCTCCACGGCATTCTGAAGTCCGAGTCTTTCCCAGTTGCGGTGAAATGAGGGAGGTGCAGCGTTGGTCTCGGCAGACAGCCCAGGGTGGGGTGTCCCCTGGGCACAGCAGCAGACCCTTTTGCCTCTTCAGTCCAATTTATAAAATGAGGGTTATTTTCTATTATGCGTAAGGCCCTGTCACACACTCCCTGGGCGGCCTCAGGACAGGTGCTGGCGTTTCTTTGATGCTCGGTCTCACCCTGGCTCTTCCAACCACCAGAGTGAAGAGGTCTCCTTGCACAGTGCCTGGGCACACAGTAGGCACTCAATAACTGTTTGGGAAATGCACCCATGTAGTCCACCATGCAGCTGAGTGGTGACATAGCTGATATTTCACATGGACTAAGGGTTGTTCAAAAGACTCTCCAAGATTCCCCAAGGGCACCTCTTCCTTCCTGGAGGGAACACGCAGAGGAAGGAGGATAAACACGGCACCGAGGGGTGAACCAGCTCCTTAGCCTCCTATTTTCGCTGCCTTGATTACAGCAAGAAAATAGGAAAGGTTCCCGCTCCTGAGAACACCTGAGCCTTGTAAGGAGGACGCGTAGGTAGATCGGAATTAGCAAGAACACTGTCCTGTTTGGAGGAGCCCTTGCCTCCGTTCGACTGTGTCGGATTATGGAAAACGCTAACGTTGTGTGTGACTATTCATTTTCATCACCTGCTCTTGATTAATCCCGTTCCAAATGGCATCTGTAAACCCTGAAATCTCATACCATTTAATTAAATTAGCAACACATTTGTCTCCCCCGTTTCCCTATCAAAGGGTTGTGCTCAGGAGAAATAAAACCTTTGTTCCCACTACTGCGCATAATTTACAGTCTCTTCTCCCTGTTTCTCATCCAGCTCCTGGCTCGGATGCTACACTGTAGCTGGTAATAGGCAGCTATCAGGGTTGGTGAAGCATGTCCAGGAGGCGGAAGGGGCGCCCCGCTGAAAGGCGCTTCCGCTCCCCCGAAATGGCAGGGTCAGGAATCCTGGGCCCACAGAGTCTGGGATGGCTTGTAGCAGAAGTCACCCTTCTGAAGTAAAACGTTTGACCTCCGAAAGCAGAGGGGAGAGGGCAGCTGGTCCTGGATGGGGAGGCGGAAGGCAGTGGGGAGCAGGCCCGCCAGACTCTGAGCGCCCAGCCTGAGAGCTGAAGGGGTCCCCTTGCAGTGCTGCTGGCGCTTGCCGGGTGGAGAGGGAG
Source organism: Tadarida brasiliensis (assembly GCA_030848825.1). NCBI lineage: Eukaryota > Metazoa > Chordata > Mammalia > Chiroptera > Molossidae > Tadarida > Tadarida brasiliensis. Next base: position 36,005,692 of record CM061258.1, read on the forward strand.
GATCTTGTATCATTTCACTCAAACCGGTTGCTTTAGCCCTGAAATAATCCAAATGTAACAATTAATAGAATAACACCTTGAGAGAGTGAGTAAAAAGAGATACGTTTTTCAGTAGAAGAGTCTCTAGATGCTTTGTGATTACCTGGGGGTTTTAGGTGGGACGAGCCCACACCCACATTTGTGTCAATGTTTGGATGATAACTGTCTTTGGCCTTTGATTTTTTTTGGTGTTACAAAGGCTGACTCTTACCTTCTTTTTTAAAAATATTTTCATTGATTTTTGGGGCGAGGGGGAGAGAGAAACATCGATGTGAGAGCAAATCATCGAGCAGCTGCCTCCTGCTCGCCCCCTACCAGGAGTCCAGCCCGCAACCCTGGCATGTGCCCAGACCAGGAATAGAATTGGAAACCGTTTGGTGCACGGGATGATGCCCAACCAACTGAGCCACACTGGGCAGGGCACTCTGGCCTTCTGAATGTGCTGGCCCACTGACAGACATTCAAGTAATATTTCACAGCTCACACATGACCCCTTCCATGGATTCCATGGATTCCAAAGAAAGGCATTAGGACCTCTGCTTTATGATCATTAGGGAAACTGTGTCATGTCCAGGGGATCCTGTGAGCTCTTGGGTCCTAACTCAGGACCTGGGCACACACATGCCTATCTGAGCAGGTGTTAATCTGACATTGACCTTAGTCCTGCTAATTCACGAAAGACAATGACTCTTATGCGAGCTCACAAGTGACCTGAGGTCATTTTAATGTTCTCCTGGCTTCAGGGGCTTGTCCTTGGCATTCGAAGCTTACCTGATTCACAGGAGCAGACCCTGACAACCGGCACTGACATTCGAGTGGATTTCAGGCGCCCCTTTGTTTTCCTCAGCAAACAGGTCTACTTGACCACAGCCCCGCCCCACACTCCACCTCGCACAGTGCAGACACACACTTACATGCCCATGGAGACAAGCCAGAGACATTCCGACTGGACCAGTGAGGACAGTGAAGAGAAGCTGTACACAATTAGTGGAAATGTCAACAGTGTGGGGACGAATGTGAGTTATATTTTGAATGTAGATCAATAAAATTAGGTGCAGGAGCCTAAACCTGTTAACAGCAGAAAACAGAGACCCTGTGTATCCGGCCATGAAGTGGTGTCTCATACCCTCCCCGCCTGATGGCCTGGTGTGCCCACCAATTAGTCTCTTAGGAAGAACAACATGGCATCGGTTATTGCATAATATGATTATGCTGATTATGCTAATGATAAAATACAATTGATCATATGATGATGGGTCATTACTGGTGGATTAGATAGCAAATGATGAACACAGATAGATTTTTGGGGGAAGCACCTTAGAAATTCACTAAACCAGCTCAAGCTCATTATAAGTGTCAAAACATCCTCATTCATTATTTCAAATCACAAATCCAATTTATAAAAATGAACCCGGCAGAGTGCTTATGGATTTGCACATGTACAGGGAGAAAGGTGGGGGAGCTGCAGAAACAGAAGGAATTCCTTAGAATGAGGTGAGGGCGGTAAGGAACGGGGTGACGCGTGCACAGGGGATGGGCAGGACGCAAGGAGAGCGGCGTGTTCGCCAAGCTGCCGTCCACGCGCTCAGCACAAACACGGGATCCGGGAGCAGACCCTGGCATCCGGCGCTGACATTTGAGTGGATTTTAGGGCTGCCTGAAGAAGGACCAGAAGAAACTCCTGGAAGGCAAGGGCCTCAGTTATAGAGATGAGGAAATTAAATTTAAAATCAAATTCCAAGTTGCAGGTGGTGTGCCAACTCGGCCTGCTATCCCCAGTCCCGTGATGTGGGCTTTACTCTTCTGCCTCAGACAGGGTGGGCAGGTGGCGGAGGGGCTTCGATCTCCAGCAGCCGCTTGGCAGGTCAGTGCTGACCGGGATGCGGATCCTAACCTGTGTGACTCCAGATGTCGACTTTTCTTCCAGTTCTCAAGCACAGATGGGACAGTGAGATGGTGGTGGTCAAGATGGATGGAAACATCTTCCAGAAACCAGGGTGTGGGATTCGAAGAGAGGGGCAGGAGGCCTTCCACGGCTCGTCCATCAGAATGGGTACGTGAAATGTTGGGGTGATGCCGCCAGGAGAGTGAGCATCCCCCTCCCAGTTCTATCGGGAGGACTCCAGCCTGAAGAACCTACTGACAGGCTGGGGCACGGGCCAGGCATCAGGCAGTTCTCGGTCAGCAGAGCTGAGCAGAAGCATTGACAGGGATGTTCTTATGGCCCAGGACAGCGAAAGAACTCAAAGGTCTCTTCTCCCACAGAAGAACAGATGTTTGCTTGTGACCCCAAATTATGACTTCCAAATCATTCATTCTCTGAGCAACAGAATGAAATGACCACCTCTGTTTTTCTTGAGGGAAAAGAATTGCGTGGATACATTTATTTAATCACAACTTTATTTCAAGTAGGCAAAGACCCGTTGTTTGTTCTCCTTTCCTGACATCAACATTACATCCCTGTTACAACAACTTTGATGATGTTTTTACTACATCATAACCTGGGCTTGTGCGTTCAACTGTAGTCAAGCAAATGCCTTCACTGGGGCCGACTTCTTCCAGTCCAGCTTTTGAACCTAATCTAGTTTTTTTAAACCTAATGGCAAGATAAACATTTGTTATTACTGAAATTGAGTTTGTTAATTTCTTCTCATTTGTTTTTTTATCTTTATTGTTGAGAGTATTACAGATGTCCCCTTTTTTTACCCCATTTTTAAATATTGATTTTGCCAACTCGAGTTTTAGCTCTTCTCACTAGCAGCTTCACCCTTCGCACAGTGGTGACGTCTCGTAATTGACATTCAGCGGGCCACAGACAGTGACACTAGAAAGGTCCCTCCAACTCCATCAGTACTTAGTTCAATATTCCCTGAAACTTACACAATATTATGTGTCAATTATATCTTAATAAAGGTGAGAAAAAATAAAATAAAATTTAAGATAAAAAATTTTAAACCAATGGTCTCTGAATTCAGCAATTCATTCAGTTTCCAATCACCTAAATCTCATATCATATTTCGTAACCATTTAACTACTCCCAGTCCTCAAGAATATGAAATCTTTCTTACATATTTTTTAATAAGATCCACCATATTTGGCAGAGATCTGTCTTATAATCCTAATAAGAGGACACACAATTTAAGCGTGCCTGCTCATTGAGCCCTCACTCGTTATAAAGCTGACTTCTTGCTTATTGTAACTTCTTACAAATTAGCTGATTAGTTGTACACTAATGGATATTATGTTGGTCAGCCAAGGTTGCTATCTTCACCTCCTCTCCATAATAGCCCCACAATGGCCATCTCCAAAGTCATCAGCTCCATCAGGCTTCATGATTTATCAAAGACACACTTAAAAACCGTGAGCCCTCATAGCAGTTTGCATGTATCTTAGCCTGGACTGCTGTTACAAGTACCATAGGCTGAGGGGCTTATGGACGACAAGCACTTATTTCTCACAGTTCTGTGGCTGGGAGGTTCAAGATCAAGGTGCACCCAGATCCCTGTCTAGTGAGAGCTGCTTCCTGCTTGCAGACGGCGCCTTCTTGCTGTGCCCTCACTTGGCACATAGAGGTCGCTAGTCTCTTGTTATAAGGACACTAATCCCACCATGGGAGCCCCACCCTCATGACCTCATGTGACCTTAGGTACTCCCCAAAAGTCCTGTCTGCAAATACCATCGTATTGGGGATTAGGGCTTCAGAGAATTTGGGGGACACAAACATTCAGTTCATAATATTATGCATGTTTGTACATTTCGTTACAGAACTGGAAGACAAGAGAGTAATGTTATGTTGACAAATTAACAGAATTAAAAGCAGCACAAGATGAAATTAATGAAGAAATCAGAGGAGAAAAAAAATCTGTAGACCAAAAACATAGACTAGAAAACCTTCTAAAAGGTCACAGTCCTCTACAACAAACACCCAGAGGAACAACGGCCCGCCCTAAGACCAAAAGTCGAACAAGAAAGGAAACAAGTAACAAAACGAGAGCCTGGGTGGCTTGGCATTGTAGCCGGAGTTTGGACGGGCGAGTGAACCCACCAAACCAAGAAGTGGAAACTGGCTCCTGAAAGAGAATTAAATCAAGCAAACTTCCCAACATTCAGGAAGGAAAGACATATTTAGGTTCAAAGATCACTCAGAAGACTCACACTTTAACTCAACCTGGTAAAATCTATAAGAATAAAGGAAATTTTCTAAAAGCTTTCTAAATATTAAAAATATATATATATATTTTCCTAGCCACAAAAAACAAACAAACCAGACATAAGGTTGGTTGTTGGGGTCTCTGTGGGAACCTCAGCTCTCTCCCCTTGGCCAGGAATCCCCTGGGCCCTCCTGCCGTCTCGGGGCCTGCCCGGATCTGTGCAATGCAATGAACCTACAACCACACGCTGGTTGGAGTGAGAGGGAGCTTTGCAAGGGAGCAAATGCTCCAGAGCTTAGGACGCGGTCCCATTTATTTGCAGATTGGTAACAAGCACTCAAACACCTGGGCGGTCCAGGTTTACAAGGTTGAGAGTGAATTAACACAAGGTTACAAAAACATTCATCTTCCAACCCCCAACCCCACATCTCCCCCCTTTTTGTTTTCTTGAAATTGTGGGATCGCCACTGCTGCGGTGGTCAGGAGTCTCATCACTCGTTTTTCAGTCTTCTGCACAGAGGACACCATTCACCAGAGTCCTCGGAGAAACATATCGAGTCCCTGGGCTAGAAAGGGTGCACAGGGTCCGAGGTGGGCATAGGCAGGGCATCGTAGACGAGTTAATGGAAAGCTTTCTGGGCGGACTACAGGGCCTGCAAGAACTGTAAGAGGGCAAGGGGGAGCAGAGTGGTCCAGTTTTCACCGGTTTCTAAAGTAAACTTGGTTAAGGTTTCCTTTAAGGTCCTGTCTTCCTACAATAAGTATGTCCCTTTCTTTTATCCTTGCTTATTTTTTTATTTCCTCTGCATTATCTTTCTTTAACTTGCATAGACCCTCTGCGACTTTCCTACTTCTTTCCCTGACATAAACCTGAGAGCTTGCTCAATCTATTTGCTGTCTGCACATGGTCCAGTTTTCCTTTTCTTCCTCCCTACTCAGACCCATGCATTCCTGCTTCTCTCTGCCTTCTCCCTTTCCCTGTGACTTTACTGGACATTATCTGTCTCTCAGGAGTTTAGTAAGCTTGATGTAACTTAAGTGGGTAGTCTGGTGCAGCTGGTTGACTAAAGTCCGACCTAAAGCCTCTGGGACCAAAAACTTCCCATCAGGTAGTGTTCATCATCCATTGATTCTCGGATGCTGCTTCCCAAGGTTTCTGGTCTGTAGCAGATTTTCCTTGCCCCATAGGAGAGCCTGGATTAGGGCTACGAGTCCAGGCCATTGGGCTAAAGTTCCCCTACTTAAGGACTGAGACCAAATTACATGGTCCTGAGTTATTACTGCCGCCCCAGCATACCTGGTTTGTTCCTGGACATAGCTGCTCCCATCCATGAACAATACCTCATCTGATGATGGCAGTGGAACATCCTTGAGGTCTGGGCGGGCCGCCTGCACTATGTCGATTACCTCCAGGTAGTCCTGTAGAGGTTTCTCCGGGTCATCATGCAGGAGGCAGGCTGGCAGGGCTGATGGCCAATGTCTTGTAGAACTTGATGTGGAGCTGTCGAGTGGCAGTGGCCAGTAACTGAGCAGTCACCGGAGAAGATCACGTCCGAGTAGGGTGTATGGGCACTCCAGCATGACCAGAAATGAATGAGTCACAGTATTTCTTCCAAGGTCCATAGTCCTCTTTGAAGTCCAGGGGTAGGTTAGGGGCCCATTGGCCCAGTCAGGACTGAGTCTGCTGCACCAGTACCTATCAGGAAACTGACTAGTTTGTCCCCTACTATCCTGCTATTCTAGGCTCCCGATGGCTCAGTTGGAAGGAGCCCTGGCCCTGTCAAATTTAAAAATCTTTCCTATGATCCTCTGCACCTGACTTTGCCCTAGTCTTTTCTATCCCTAATCGGGACCTAGGCCTGCCATCCTGACCCTTCCTAGGGTGATCCTTTTCTGTGGGCCCTGTTTCTCTTAAGGCTACTACTATCACCTTTGATATTTCAGCCAATTGGGCCAAGAGGCCTAACAGGAGAACATGGTGAAAAATGTCTAAGGAAGCCCTCCCCCCGGCAGTACTTGGGTCCCACCGTGGGCAGAATGATGGGAAAAAATTAAACGGGTCTACATTAAACTAAAGTTTTACATAGCAAAGAAAATCATCAATAAAACAGAAAGACAACCCACTGAAAGGGAGAACACATTTGCCAATTGGTATATCTGATAAGGGTTAATATCCAAAATATAAAAAATTCATACTAAACACCAAAAAACCCCAAACAACCCAATTAAAAAAAATGAATAGAGGACCTGAATAAACACTTCTCGAAAGGGAATACAGATGGCCAAAAGACAGTGATATTGAGAAGATGCTCAATATCACTAATCAGAGAATTGCAAATTAAAAACATATAAGATATCATCAATAAATCAACAAACAATAAGTTTTGGAAAACCGAAAACAATAATTCAAAAGAATATATGCACCTTATGTTAACTGCAGTGCTATTCACAATAGCCAAGAAATGGAAGCAACCCAGTGAGGTCTCCTGGGCACTAGGGCTGCTATCCAAGATTAGACTAACCGACTAACCGTGACAAAGTTGAGGGAGACACAGTAGGGAGGTAGACGAGGACAAAAACAAGGGAAGACACACACGACAGAAACTGTCGCTTTGTCCGCCTGGCCGCTCCCCGCGTGGGTTAGGACTGACACAGGCTCGGTACGGTCACTCACACACAGTTACATTCACACAGTCACTCACTCATTGTTTGAACATTCTTCCAGAAATTTCCTATCCTGAGGGGCGCCTATGCCGCTTGGGAGGTGATCAGTCTCCCCTTCCGCCGCAGTGGCGGGTCTGAATGAACAGAATTTGCCAGATTTGAACCCCACCTAATGTCTTAGGGGGATTCCTAGGAGAGGAGAGGCTGTGCCGCGTCTGGCCCTCTCACTCTCACCCCGATAGACCCGTCACCCAGACCACACCTCCGGAGGCTTTACCAGGTCTCCTTTAATCATTTTTGGGATGTCTTGGCATCTCCCGGCTGCTCGTCGAAAACCCAAGTAGGATCTTTGGGGCCCTGAAACTCAGGGGGCGCCTCCCCTCAGATCTATAGGGGTCCGGCGGCCGGATCCGGAGAGGCTGCCCGTCCTAGGCGTCTAGCCCTCAGTGTAGCAAAACACCAGGGATCTCGCTGGAGCCTCCAAATGTTGTATCTGCTGCTGCAGGGCTCAATAATATGGGCAGCAGCATAAAATACCTACCCTAGATTGGGTGGAGATTATAGATAAGTAAGCCAAAAAATATTCTCTGGGGTAAGAGAAGCCCCCGTTCTAGTTAGCATTTCCTCAGAACGTTGTTGCAACCGCTTAAGGCTTCCCTAGGTAATCCTAGAAAGGGTTTGAGAGGGGCCCTGGGACCAAGTCCGGGACCGAGTGCGAGTTTTACGATCAGTGTCCAAGGTCAGCTGTGTCATTTGGGGAGTCAGGTTGAAGGGCAGGTCCTTCCTGTTCATGGTAAGGTTTTATCCACTGGGCTGCCAGCCACCTGGGACCTGTAGGAGACAAAACACAAGCATACCCCCGCCCCCAAGCCAGTAACTCTGCAGGACCTTCTTATTGTGGGGTTGGCTCCAGGAACGCAGTAGGGTAACAAGAGAAGTTGAGCTATTGGGGTTCCCGGCGTTAATACATGAAAGCCCACAACCTTAAGAATTACTTTAATTTCTCCTTCAAAATCTGAGTCAATTACCCCTGGCATCACCTGTATTCCTTCATTGTTAAACTAGACCTTTCGATCACTAAACCCACTTTCCCTTCCGGCCAGGGGCCAGACACACCTGTAGGAACTAAAACATCATCAGACTCCTTAAGGGTTAATTCTGTGGCGGTGATAAGATCCAGGCTGGCACTTCCTGCTGTGGAGGCTCGGAGGTCTCCAACCTTCGTTTGAACTTCCACGTGTGAATTGGGCCGGTAACACCGTTTTTACTAGCGCTGTCCAATCCCAGGGAGTCATCAGATAACTACCAGCTATTCCCTCCAACATTCTCATAGTAAAGGAACTTTGCAAACCATTCTCCTTTATGCTTTGCCCGAATTCTTTAAAGACCTGATAGGGCAAACATCCGCGCACAGGTTGTTGACCTGGCTGTACTACAGCTGGAAAAGCCTTAAGGTCGCTCACTTTCCTGGCCTCTATAAGACAGCCCCCCATTGCTGGGCGTGGTGAGGCTGAGAAATTCTCCACAAAATGTGGAGGGGGAGGTAAGCCCTCCTCCCTAGGCGACCATGCAGGAGCGGTGGGCTCCGGAGTTTCCTCCAGAGGGGAGGTTGGGCCGCCTCGCTGCTGGGATCTCCTCCTGAGTCAGCTGCTGTAACGCTGTAAGTACCGACCCCATGCTGTCTGACTGGAAACCTCTCACGACACTAGATATGCTGGCAGCTGTCCCACGCCAGGCGCCGCTGGCTCGAGAAAACTCTTTCTCCAGTGACGTTCACTGGGGATCCGGATGGCTACTTCCCTTTCGCATTCCGTTATGTTGCTGGTCGGGTGGAATCTCGCCACTGCGTACCCGAGTCACGTAGGGGTCACCACTTGCCGTCTCGGGGCCTGCGGGATAGGTGCAACGCAGTGAACCTACAACCACACGCTGGTTGGAGTGAGAGGGAGCTTTGCAAGGGAGCAAATGCTCCAGAGCTTAGGACGCGGTCCTATTTATTTGCAGATTGGTAACAAGCACTCAAAACACCTGGGCGGTCCAGGTTTACAAGGTTGAGAGTGAATTAACACAAGGTTACAAAAACATTCATCTTCCAACCCCCCAACCCCACACCCTCCCAGACGAGTCTCTTCGTTCTGACTCCCTTCACCTCCTCTCCCAGCTCCCCTGGGGCACACTTGCACAAAGTCCCTTACCGTTTGCCCCACAGTCCCCCGCCCCTTTCCATAACCACACTGTCTGTGCCTTTGCCAATTCCCAGTTCTCAAAAAACCTCCACATGACCATGCTTCCTGTTCAATGTGTTTATGTCCCAGGTTGGCTCATTGGCACGTGGCTAGCTGAGATCAGGATTACTTCCCTGATGCTGTTTCTCTATTTCCTTCCTGGGAATTATTATACTAGAAATACCCTCTACTGTTGACGCTCTAGGTCTTGTCTTTCTTCAAAGGGTCTGCTTTGATGCTAACCATCTGTGCTCAACAAGTCTCCAAGTTCAAGTGCTCTTCACAAACTAAGCCTCTCTCCTGTCAAAGCAAGCAAAGGAGCAACTATCTGTATCTATATCTATGTCTATACCTGTACCGATACTTATACCTATCTCTCCCTACAACTATATGTATACCTGCACCTACATCTACACCTGCAGCTATAACTGCATCTATATATGTCATCTATATTCATATCTAATCTGCATCCACAGCATTTAAATATAACCTATATCTATATCCAATCTATACTATGTCTATATTTACATTTATACCTATATCCACATCTATATAGAATACACATCTACATATATATTTTCCAGGTTTTCCTAAGATACTTGATATTTCTAGATAATAAACAATTTTATTTCCTGGAATAAAATCTCTTTGGGATCATTATGATCTATGAAAAGAAAAAATAGATGAACAGGCAGATAGAGAGATGGGCATATATCTGTTTGCACCCCATCAGCTCCGCCAGGAGTGGTCCTTCCCCGCTTCCTCACTGCAAGGGTGGGGCTAGCACTGCATGTGGGATGTGGCCCCCGGGGGGTGGCAAATAAACAGCAGGCACCAGAGTTAAACAATTCTGGGCGCACACATGTTCCTCAAACTCCCTGGCCCCTGATCCTCATCTGTGACATGAGAACAACACACCCACCTCCCGACGTGAATGTGATGAGCAGAAATTAAATGGCACAGGTTGCACCTGCACTGAGGAGGTCCCCCTTTAGGTGGGGAGCAATGTGAAGGTGCCCCGAGCCTCCGCCAGCCTCAGAATTGGTCACTCTGGACCTCGAAGTTGCAGACACACGAGGACCCCTTTCGGAGTCTTTCCAGCACCAGTAGACTCTGTGGCCCTCTGGGTGCCGTGGGGGCCATCCTGCCATTGGGCAGCCCCCCCCCCATGCTGCACACAAGCACTTGCTCATAGCCCCAGGGCCTCAGAGGAAGGCAGGACCCCGTAACTTGCCATCAGCCACCTTGGGCTCACCTACCTACCTAACCACCCTGAACTGTTAGTCATGCAGAATCACAGCCACCCCCAAGACCTACTGAATCTCCTCTGCATTTGACTGATGCTTCATGGCCAAACTCTGGTGCAAGACAGAATCTGAGGAGTCCTGGCCACAGGCCACTGGGACCAGGCATTGGTGCCCCTCAAATCCAGCCAGGGCAGGGCCAGGAGTCCTCCCGCTGGCCCCTCACTCTCCTGAGCCTCAGAGGGGCAGCGGGCCTCTCTCTTCCCTAACGTGGAAAGGAGGTTAGAGAGCCCCAGGGACCCAGTAAAGTCAATTTACTCATAAAAAGGCAATGTATTATGATAGGATTCAGATTTTCAATTGAATGCTGTAAAGGGAAGTTTTAAAAGTCACATATAATTTGATTTAATAGGGTCGCTTCCCCCACTCAGCGGGAAAATGGGATGCAGACAGAAGTGTGATTTTCATTTAAATGTCTTTGTATGAGAGATGACGGGTGCCATCAATCTTCCAGGGGACAAGGAGCGAGGGCAGGAATTATTGATGTTTAGTAGCCACAGGATTATAAACAGGGAAATTGAAAGCGATACCTAATTGACAGGGCCTGTCTGTGACCGTGGGAAAGCTCTGCCCGTTCCCCCAACGAGGTGTGTGCCGCTAACAGGACATTCTAGCAAAAGGGTAGCACAGAAGGTTAAGTAACGGGCTTAAACCTAAGACGCTTGCTCAGCTGTCAGCACAAGGTAGGCACAGCTCCCAGGGGCTTCTGAGGAAGTTTGAAGGGGGAAGCTGCTTTTGGCCACACACCTGGTTGAGCCTACACCTTCAGCAGCAGGTAGAGACTGGAAGACACCTGGGCCTGGCTGTGCTGACCCAGGATCAAGGCCCTGGATCTGGACATCCGCTGAACACGAGCTGCTGAGCCTTAGGAAGCTGCGATGCCTAATTTCTAAAATGCAGTCTGTCACCTCATATTCCTGGAATGTTGTTATGGGAATAGGGGACTGGTATCCATAAAGTTACCAGGTAACCCTAAAATGCCAGGCGCAGGTGAGTGATCAGAATACATTAATGTTCCCCTTTTTTTTCAGGCCCGTAGATTTAGCAATGTACGTATTTGTTGTTAGCTAGATCTGTCTAAAAATGGCCAATCGGGCACGGTCCAGGTCCAAGGGCTCATTGAGCACTTCCCCGCCCAGGGTCAGGCTCCATATAGAGGGACCCTGTGGCAGTGGTCATGGGTGCCCACTGGGTTTGCAGGTAGAGAAATGCCAGGGTCAGGTCATCCACTGAGCTTATTTGAGAATGTGCTGGCTTGCAGGTAAGAGAGTGTGTCATTAGGTGGAGGCAACCTGGCTGGGGACAGGGTCCAGTTCGTATTGCAGTCCGGGCATCATCTGAACCGTCTCCAGCGGAACACCCCTGCTTGCCTTGTTCAACACTCACCACTAATCCAACCAGGCCTAGAGGACACAATAGGAAAAAAAAATGCTGAAAACCAACTGTGTGACATTTAGCAATGATAAAAATAAAGAGTGGCTGAGGTTTAAAAAGCCAACTTCAAGAAGTTAGTGACCTCGAGTAGCAACAATTCATTGAAAGAGTGTCAGTTGTTTCAATGACAAGCTTTATAATAATATCTAATATGATCAAAATGTCTGCTGTCCTCACAGACCACTGGCCCTAGATTACATGGACAGCTTGGAAAGAGATGCCTCTGGAGCAGGCCTGAGCACATGGCAGGCAGAGGGTCCAGGTGTCCAGAATAACCTATCCCACCTTGCCATCCTGGCCAGGCAATCTTAGAACTGAAAGCACAGGTGCTCCCAGCCCCGAGTCTCTTTGGGACCAAGAAGCCTGGGCAGGACCCCAAACTAATACCACGTGGATGGATGGAGCACTGTTTTCTCAGCATCGACCAGATTCGGAAGACAGGTGGCTGGGATTGACCAGTGGCCACTCAACAAGGCAGTGACCAAGTGGAGAGGCTTTGCCCCAGGCAGCTCAGGGTAACAAAGACCATAGAGAGAGCTGGCTCGTGGGCCAGGACATCCCCCCTGGCACCTCACAAAGGTATCAGGGACACTTGAAAAGGACTAGAATGGTTCCTGAGTAAAAGTTTCTGTAAATATGACTTTATTTAGAATGATGGGTGGTTGAACTCCCACATGGAACCCCCAGTTTCCAATATTTAGAAAGTGTCACCCAAGAGGAAATTACTGGAAGGCATGATCCCTCCTTCGAGAGCTTGCTTGCACAAATCCTCTTCTCCCTCCTGTAATATGGCTGCCACCAAAACACACCTCATCACCCATCCACAGAAGGATCCTCTCCATAATTAATATGTTTATCAATCCAAGCCTCAGAGTGTTGGGTGATGATTGAGTACAGACCAAAACATGAAATGTTATGAACGCTGGAATAACCTTCATTACACAAATATAGTGGGCTCATAAAGCGCCAGGATGCTGTATCAGACCAATCCTATCTGACATTCAATAAATCAAAGCCTTCTCATCCAATTGGTTCTTCCTATGTGATACCTTTGGTGGTTTTTCTTTCACAGATTCACAGATTCATCAGAGAATTAAAAGACAGTGATTGATGCTTAACTACAGCCCATCAACCATAGTTAAAATTTCATAATATTCACATTAATTAAAGTGTTTCATTATCTAGTGTCTTTTGCATACCATGAGCTGTGCACCTCCAAGCTTTGGAAAAGCAAACCTATTTAAACAAAGCCCCAGCTGAAAGCCTTTCAACCACCAGGGAAACAGTCACAAATATTAAACATAGAGTGTTAGGAGATTGTTATAGAAATGTACTCTCCAGAATAAACACTCACCAGGCAGGGGGGTTGTGATGTCACGGAAGAAGAGCGATGGGGGGTTGTGACTTAGAACATGTTCAGTCACAATTTTTCAGACACAAGAAATGACTACTTGTTTAGGTAATGCCAGAAAACCTTCAATTTATTGAAAAATATTATACTGTAGGGCTAGAAACATTGGCATTGAGTCAGGATATACATAAATTAACCCATAATGTTCTAATCTGGGACTCCTTATTTCTTTATGTCTGATATTTGTTTCCTCTATAGAAGGAGTGGAGGAGATCTGGGAGGAGGAATTAGGAGGGATTAGAAAACTATGGAGCATTTCTGGAATTGCTACACATCCTATGTCGGATTTAAAAAATAAGGGAAACAAGATCAAGACTTACAAAGGCAATACTTTATTACTATACAAAATACTATGTATACATGCAGGCTGAATCCCTCCCTAATCGTGACAGTGTACCAACACAGAAACTCAAAGAGAACAAAGTTAATAAAGCAGTGCTCCTTGATGCTATGACAAAAAACTCTCCAAGTACTATTGGATTGTTGGCTGTGCCGTCATTACTCCACACCAATAATTTTATCTCAAGATTGAATGGTGAAACAATTGCTAGGATGGTTCTTGTGTAACTACTAAACTATATAAATTATATTTCTTATGTATTTAATAACTGACCAGCTCTGACTAAACCTGAATAGTCTAAATTTTGTCTGACAGACACAATAATGTAAATAGTCATCTAAGCTTATCTTCTGTGCTATTGATCTCACTAACCAGAAAAAGTAATTGGAATATAACTCAGTAATTGTCATAAGAAAGCACCAAATTGGACAGAAAAATGGTTTTTACTTCTTATAAGATGCAGAAATGTAGACAATATCCTTCCCCAATTTTTGAGAATGGTGAAGAAATCTTGTCAAAGCAGATGTAAGAAAACCTATAAAATTGAAATAAGCCTAAAATTTGGCAGGAACAACCTTAAAGTAGTCAGAGCCTGACACTGACTTGGAGAGACAGTAATGAGAACTAGAGACATATATTCTATGACCACTTCTGAGACACTTGGATTTGATGTATTAACAACGGCAATTCTTGTATACTTTGTTATGTCAATAAAATGATTGAAATTGAAATCCATTCCACTTTGGTGCTGGTGGAATCACTTTTAGCTATGAATTTAAGGGTGGAAGTAGAAACAGTAGGGGGCTATATGTAACTAGCACTGCCTGTAGGAAGAAGCCATTTCTTAAGACTATGAAATCAAGATTTTTGTTCACTCTTCATGATGGAAGGATTAACTTGACACACAGCTTGCATTTTCTCCCATGGATCAAAGCCCATGTCACTCAACTGTTCTTCTGTAGATGGTAATAAAGGTGTTGAAAATATCCAGAGTATGAAGAAGATCATCTCAGGAGTAAATAAATACATGCTGGTATTGGTGATGGTGATAATGAAGGTGATGAGGATGCTGATAGTGATGCTGATGGTGGTAGTGATAACGATGGAGATGGTGATGGTGATGGTGATGGTTGTGGTGATGACTATGATGTTAATAATAATGCTGGTGATTATAGGGGTGATGGTGACAGTGATGATTGTGGTGATGATGATGATGACTGTGATGATGATGGTGATGTTTGTGATGATAGTGATTGTGATGATTATGGTGATGATGATGGTGGTGACTAAAGATGATGGTAGTTATGATAACAATAGTGATGATGATTATGATGACAATAGTAATGGTGATGATGGTGACGATGAGAATGATGGTGGTGGTAATAGTTATGGTGATGATGGTGATGATTTTGGTGAAACTATGACAATGGTGATAATGAAGGTAATTATACTGGTGTTGATGACTGATGGTGGTGATGTTAATAATAGTAATTATGAGGTAGTGGTGATGATAATGGTGATGTTGATTATGATGGTGATGATGATGGTGGTGGTGATAGTGGTGATGATAATCATGATAGCTAATATCTGATGGGTTCTTATCACATGTGTACTTACTGTGTACCAGGCACTGTATTAAAAG
The DNA here is from genome assembly GCA_030848825.1 of Tadarida brasiliensis. Taxonomy (NCBI): domain Eukaryota; kingdom Metazoa; phylum Chordata; class Mammalia; order Chiroptera; family Molossidae; genus Tadarida; species Tadarida brasiliensis. Next base: position 36,020,902 of record CM061258.1, read on the forward strand.
CTTTGTACATATTATCTTCTTTAATATTCTTGAAATCCCCATAAGGCACAGTTCATTATCATTCTAATTTTATTTATAGAAAATATTAAAATTTAAAGGGTTAGAAAAAGTGCCCCAGGACACCCAGAATCCACTTTATCTACTCAAGCTCCATAGCAATGAAACAGAAAAGGTGTGACTAACACACAGAGGTTAGGGTTGATTCAGTCAGTTGTCACTCTTGTTCTTAGTCACCATCTTATTTATTTTCATCATGGCTCACTTCTACCCATAGCCTGCAGAGACAAGGGTCATCCTGAGTGCTCAAGGCTAGTCTAGACACATCTAACAGCTACCCTATCCACCACTCCCCTTTTCCTTCAGCATAAATACTGTAGAAAGAGATCACTATGAGTTTATCTATCCATTTTTATCTACTTAAGTTTCCCTGTCTGAAGACAGGGGAAGGAAGATTATTCTTGGCCATCTCTGAACCCCAAAGGACTGGGGAGTAGATTTTATTTCTAATATTAATGCAGACTATTAATGTAAACTAGGAGATACCACTATCTTTTCCCAAACCTCAGTTTGCTCAATATATATTTCTATTTTCTAATTATTTCTCAGGAATTCTGGAATATCAGGCTATGGTATGCATGTGCCGCTTCCTCTGCTTGAACATCTCTTACCCAGATGTCTGCAGAGCTCACCTACTCACATCTTAAGGTATCCAATACAATGTATTTTCCTCAATGGTCATTCTATTTCAAATGCACACAAACCACAGATTCCCAATTTGGCTTGCCCAGATTTGTTTTCTCTCACAGCACTTAATACCATCAGATACACAATGCACTTTGCTTATCTGTTTATTATCCATCTGTACCTAATAGAGTATAAACTCAATCTGCGAAGACATTTTTGTCTATTTGGTTCACTACTGTAGCCCAGGCATCTAGAAAAGTGTCAGGCACATAGATGCTATTCAATATATATGAGTTAACTCAGGAGCTGCCCAATGCAGGCAGTGATTTACAAAATTTTCCAAAATAACCTCGATTTTCATCTAGATGGAGTAACAAGAGTAGGGTATACTCTCCCACCTGAAACAACTAAAAAAAAAAAAGGTAAAATCAATGAAATGACAGTTTTCATACATTGGACAACAGGCAGAACAAGCCAGCGATTCCTGAGATAGAAACCTGAGAATAGAAACCACGTGTCCTAGACAGCAGTGCAAAGATGGAACCCAGGCAAAATCCAGAGTATTCCATGAGCGGAAAGAAAAGAATGAGGATTTGAGGGAACTCAAGGCAGGCAGAGTTCATGGGATAGAGCTCTAGACAAAGAACTCTGCATAAAGAGAGAGATGCACAGATCTGGAGAGACTCCTGCCCCGCCCTGCTGAGCAGAGCAGAGTTTTGGTCGGGGTGCATATGAGGACACTAGCTGTGGAGAAGTCCCAGAACACACAGGAGCAGGAATAGAGCCAGGAACAGTCTGTGTTCCCAACAACCAGAATTAAAAAAACGTGTAATTAGCGGGACATTGTGTAGAAAATAGTTTACGTTGATAATACAAACAAAATGTAAGGGATTTTTTATAAGCAAATTGGATTTAAGACTGGCCAGAGTGGCTCAGCTGGTTGAGCTCTGTCCCATGCACCAAAAGGTTGCCGATTCAGTTCCCAGTCAGGGCACATACCTGGGTTGCAGGTTTGATCCCCAGGCAGGAAGCATATAGAAGGCAACTGACCAATGTTTCTCTCTCACGTTGATGTTTCTCTCTCTCCCTTTCTCTCTCTAAACATGTCCTCGTGTGAGGATTTTTTTTTTTAAAAAAATGCACATTGGGATTTTTTTAAAAGCAAAACACAAATACCCTGCCTCAGAAACCCATGTGAAATAAACAATAAAAAATATGTACCATGCTAACACTAATCAAATAAAGCTGTACTGGTTATATTAATATCAAACAAAGTAGATTTTAAAGCCCAAAATGTTATCAGGGATAAAAAAAAAAAGATCATTTCATAATATTATAATAAAAGGTTCAATGCACCAACAAGCCACCAATACTGCTAAAAAATGCATGCATCTAATAACAGAGCTTTAAAATACATGAAGCACAAACTGACAAAGCTAAAGGAATTTATCAGCGTTAGAAAAAGTACAGTTACAGTCAGAGATTTAAACCCCTTTCCATCAATAACCTATAGAGCAAGTAGCAGAAAATCAGCAAGAACACAGAAAACCCGAAGCCCTCCGCGGGCTTTCTGACCCATGCTGCACTTACAGAGCTCTGCAGACACACGTTGTTTTCAAGGGCACGTAAAATACTGGCCAAGATGTACCCTATTCTGGAGCATAACACCAGTCTTAGTAAATCTGAAAGAATTCAAATCATATGAAGTATGTTCTCCAACCACATGAACGTAGGTTAGAAATTAATAACAGAGAAAGTGTCTGGGAAACCCCTAAATATTTATAAACTCAATGAAACACTAAAGAAGCATTTCCAAAGAACAAATCTAAAGAAAGTTTAAATTATGAGCTGAATGAAAGCCATAAAACAGCATATCAAAATATATGTGGGTGCAGTATAAGCAGTACAAAGTGGGGTGTTTATTATTTATAATGGTAAAAGCCTATATTATAAAAAAGAAATGTCCTAAATTAATAACCTCATCTTCTAATTTAAGAAAATAGAAAAATAACAATTAAAGCTAAAGTGAAGATAAAAAGAAAAAATAAAGATAAGAACAGAAAATAATGGCACAGGAAAGAAAAAAATGAACAAAGAAAATCAAGAAACAAAAAGCTGATTCTTTGAGAAAATTGAGAAAATTGAGTTATTGATTTCTCTAGCTACATTGATCAGGAAGAAAAGACATAAATTACCAATATCAGACAGAAATAAGATATCACTACAGGTTTATTAGATAGTAAAAGGAAAATAATAAAATAATCCGAATAACTTCATACCCTTAAATTTGACAACTTAGAAGAAAAGAATACATTTATTAAAAGAAACAGACTGTGACAGCTTACTCAAAAATAAAGCAGATAACCTAATCAGCTCTATATCTACTACAAGAGTTGAAATTATAGTTAAAATCCTTTGCTCATGGAAAACTCCCGATGTATTCACTGTAACTTCTCTAAACATCTAATAAAGAAATTTCAATTCTACACAGATTCTTCCAGAAAACTAAAGATGAAGCAATAGTTTCCAAATTATTATGGGTTACATTATAGTGACCCCGAAACCAAATGAAATGATATTACAGGAAAACAACAGGACGACATCTCGTGTGAATATGGATGCAAAGATTCTTAACAGAATTTTAGCAAATCATATCCAACACTTCTAAAGATGATAATACGTTAAAACCAAATGGGGCTTAGAACAGGATGCAAGGTTGTTTTAAAATTCAAATATTAATCACACAATGTACCACATTAACAAACCAAAAAAGAAAATTCATATGAGCATAATAATGGATATAGAAAAGGCATTTGACCAAATCCAATATCCTTTCGTGATACAAACACTCAGCAAACTAGTAAAAGAAGGGAACTCCCTAACCTGCTAAAGGGAATCTACAGTCCAACAACAAAATAACTACAGCTAACGTTATACTGAACGATGAAAGAGTAAGGTCTTCACCCACTAGGAACAAGGCTGGCTCTCTGCTCTGGACACTTCTATTCAACGTGTACTGGAGAGTCCAGCTAGTACAGTAGGTTAAATATAGAGAGAGAAAAGGGGAAAAGTCTTTCAGAATGAAAAGAAATAAAACTGCTTTCATTTCTTAGATGACACAATCATCTATGTAGAAAATCCCATGATATCTACAAAAGGCTAGTGGAATTAACAAGCAGTTTTAGCATAGTTGCAGAATACAAGGTCATTGTAGAAAAATCAGTCATGTTTCTATATACTACCAATGAATTGTTGTAAATAAATTGTTTAAAATACCATATATGAGAGCATTAAAATATATTAAATATTTAGAGGTAAACTTGACAAAATATATGTAAGACTGGTCAAGTAAAGACTATCAAACATTGCCTACAGATATCAAAAAAGACCGAAATAAATGGTCAAAGATCAGGAGGCTCAATTTTGCTAAGATATCAATTTTTTCCACATTTATCTATGCATTCCATGCAATCTCAGTGAAAATCCCATCAGGCTTTTCCCTGTTTGTGGTAGAATTTAACAACCTGAATCTAAAATTCAATAGACATGCAAAGGACCTTAAAGAGCCCAGGTAATCTTCAAAAAGAACAAAATTGGAGCTCTTATACTGTGGCCGCAGAACTTAAAATGACAGTATTCAACACAAGATGGCATTTGCATTAAAATAGCTAAATATGTAAATAGAACAGAATAAGCAATCCTAAAATAGACTGCACGTGTGAAGTCGATCGATTTCTGGGTAGAATAATAACAGGTGGTGCTGGAACACTCGGACAGCCCCTTGCAAAGCGCGAAGCTCCACCCTTGCCTCACACCATATCCAAAATTACCTCGAAATGGAAGAAAAACATAGATAAATGTCCTAGTATTTATGTTTGACAAACACTTCTTAAGTGCTTTGCAAAACACACAAACCATAAAATCTTTTAAAAAATCAATCATTGAGCTTCTTAAAATTAAAAGCATTTGCTCTTCAAAACTTACAAATATCAAAAGTCAAGCCACACATTGGGAGAAACATATTTGCAAAACATGTATCTGACAAAGGAGCTGTATCTAGACCACGTTAACAACCTCTATAGACCAATAGTGGGAAGACAAAAACCAATTAAAAGTGGGCACAATATCTGCACAGACACTTCACTGAAGTAGAAATATGGGTAACAACTAAGCACAAGAAAGGTACTCAACATCATTACTAATCAGGCAAATTCAGGGTAAAACCACACAGTTCCCACCGGAATGACGTAACTCAGAAGACTGGCCATGCCACGTGCTGCAGGGGTGCAAAGACGTGGACCCTCACACGCCTCTGGTGGGAATGTGCCGTGGCAGAGCCACTTTGAAGACAATGTGGCCATTTCTTAAAAGTTATACCTACATCTCCTGTGCAATGAGGTGCTCTACTTCCAGGCGTTTATCCCAGAGAAATGAAAACAGAACTATACAAAGGCTTTTTCATGAATAGTTCATGGAATATGGAATATTCCATGAATATTCACATCAATTTTTATTTATCTATTTATAATAACTAAAGGATAGAAATTTCCCAAATATCCATAAACACGTGAATAGATAAGTGTGGTCTATCCCTGCAATACTATATTATTCAGCAATAAAAAGTACAACCATGTAAAACAAGGAGTAACACAGGAATTATAATAAGTGGGGAAAAATCAAAGAAAAAAGAGCATGAACTATACATTTTTATTTTTATAAAATCTAGAAAATACAAAGTAATTTATTGTGATAGGAAGCAGCAGCTCAATGATAACCCAAAATCCAGAGTGGGGTTTCAGGGAAGGGAGAAGGATTCCCAGAAGGGGCATGAGGTAGTGATGGAGAAGTTCACTATCTCACTTAGGGCGACGATTTCAGGAGCACAGGCACATGTCAAACTCATGAAATGGTAATTTAGATATAAACGTGTTCAGTCTATTGGATGTCAATTATATTTTTTAAAAGATGAAAAACGTTAATCTGAAGTCCAAATGGAACACATAAGCCCTTAGGCCTACAGGGGCACTCTTCCACTCAAATCTGCCTCACTATCGGACACGATGGTGACACCAGGGAGCCAGCCTCGCCTGCCTGATGGCTTCCAGTCTGCAGTCTCTGGGACCTGCTATCCTGGCTGGACAGGACAGTTGTGGGTGTGCGGTTGTCCCTCCGCAGGGAAAGCACCGTGCATTTCCCTGAAAGCACCGTGTGGCGAGCTGCTGTTATGTTTCTGGTGAGAAAGGCCAAGGAGAGAGGCGGCCTGGCCCACGGTGTCCTCGTGTCCAGGGCTGCAGAGCTGAGTGGAGTTTAGAACTGGACTTCCTGTCGACACAATTTTATTCTATTTGGCTGCAGAAATGCCTTAGCCAGGTGCCGGACTTGGCAGTGAGGCTCAGGAAGGAGGGTCACCTCTTTTCTCCCATACAGTGTGGCCAAGACACTGGAGGCTGACCTGTGTCAGACTCACAGCCCATTAGGTGAGAGAGGCACGTGCACTAATTAGGCGCCCTCTAGGCCACTGCCAAGGATGCAGGCCGCGGAGCTGACCCGGCCTCACAGGAGGGCGTGGGAAACTGGGCTTCAAAGGCGTCGGGAAATTTATTGTGGTCACAGCCATGGGCAGGCTCGCTTACAAGAGACACAAATGCTCCAGGAAGAAGGGCCGTAAATTATGTCTCGGTGTCTCTCTGTGCCTTGGCAGTCCGTCTCATTAGCTCTCACAGACAGCAATTAACGTGCACCCGGAGCCTAATTCCAGGGCAGACCTCTCTGAGTCTTAAATGAGCACCATAAACAAATGATTTGTATCCCATAATTGGCAACAAAATACAAATTCACAAGTGACTATTAAAACGTTGTTATTTAACTGAAGTGCAAGAAGGCTATTAATAAAACTGGGCTGGAGCAGTCACCACACCCGTCAACGATCAACAGCCTTCTCCAGCGTCCTGCCCGGAAGGAAGGGTGCTTGCAGGAAATGTGACCACATTTATTTAGATTGAGTTTGTAAACAACCTCAAGGTCAGCTCTCCAAATCTGCTCTGCATCTCCAGCTGCTGGGCCTCCCAGGAACTTGGGATCCAGAAGCTTTGGGTGCTGGGTGCTGAGATCTTCCTACTCAGCTCAGGTTTTGCAAACCTCACAGCTCTTTAATCCTTACTTTATCACGTATGCCCTCAAAAATTCTCCAGGTCCTGACTGCCAACTATTTTTTACTGTGCCTGTGGGATTGTCACCTGTGATAATAGGTTCACATCGATTTGTTTAAATGTGTTTCAAGCACCTGTGTCCCCCTAACTCTGCACAAGAGGTCAGGCACAGCGGTGCTAGAAGAGACCCTGCGGGCATTGACACAGAGACAGGGGAAGAATGAGGCCACTGAGGCCATCAGCCCAAATAGCATGTGGTTCTGAATCTCAGCTCCTCGGTGAGGACCTAGGTGCCCAGGGGCAGAAACGTGGAGGGGATGGCATGGAGCCCATCTAACAGGGTATTCTGTTCACTGCAGGTACTTCAATTTAACCAAGTCCACGTGCACTGAATTGTCCCAGACCCTCCAGATGGCTCTGAGACTCCCTAGGTGACAGAAGCTCTAGCAGGTGTGGCTGAGAGGTCCCTGCCTTCCCAGATCCTGCCCAGGCTCGGCCGGAACCCATCTTGTCTGGAAACACCTGAGAAGGTAGGAATACTCAGGCTCACTGGAGGGGCATGAAGTCACCCTAGAGAGGCTGGTCTATAAAAATCTCTCATGTGAGGGTCCAGAGTCTGGCCTGTGATAACAAGCCTGCCCTCATGGTCTGGCCAGGCAGGGGAGCTGGACCAACTGGGCACAGCCAGAGCAACAGCCACCATCCGGTTTCCTAGGAGGTGGCACCCACCTGCTTCAGCCCGTGTCGGAGCTGAGGACACAGTGAGGGCGGGCCAGCTCCCACACAGCCCATGAAGTGATAGGGTGGCCAAGGAAGACAAGGGGTGAGGCAGGGGTGAAGACAACTATGAACTCATGCATTTATGGGGGGAGATGCCCACATAATCATCCTCACATGTGGGCAGCCGGCCCCCAAATGGTCATGCCTAGCCTTGGTGGCTCACCCTCTCCAGGCCTGGCCTTTGTGCTCCCTCCTGAGCTCCGTGTGCCCACAACCCTACCTTCCGTTGTCAGGTAGCCATGAGGTCCTCAGTCCACCGGCCTGTGCCTCTCAACACAGAATTCAGGAACCTGCAAATATCCAGGACCCTAAAGAGTAGAGGAATAACTGCCAACCTCAGGAGCTGCCGTGGGCTGGGACAGGAGGGAGGCAGACAGCTTCCCACCACCATCAGACCATCTGCTGAGGCCCAGCAGCAGTATGAACGCATCCGGAACCTCACGTGACTGAGACAGGGTAAGGACTGGGAACTGCGCGGATGCCCCTGGGGAGTTCACCACCTCACCAGGATGGAAAGTCCGCTGGAGGTCAGCACTGGACATGGGCCTGGCTGGAGCTGGAGGCTGGCAGAGCAAAGACAGCCTCCGTGACCGAGAGACTCTCACATCCAAAAGGGGGCAGGGGGCACCTGGCAGAAGACACAGAAAGCCAGAATGTGTGGCCAAGAAAGCAGGACGCCCCTCCTTCCAGGCCCCAGTGTCACTGAGATCACACTCTAGAGTTCAGAGGAGAAGACTGGGTTCTCATCTTTCACACACGAAACTGCTTGAAAGATACTGTCTTTTCCAGTCCCGGTCTTGTCAGCGGCTGACTAGATGTAGTTACACATCTATACAAGCTTTCTGTTCAGCGGGTCGTTTAAATCATTTGCTAAAAGGCTGTATTTCATTCACATTCAAATTCAGTTATTTGAAATAAATTCACTTTTAAATAAATTATATGATGTATGCATTACAAATCACAGTCATTATGCTTAGGGAAAATGACAGGCACTGACTTACAAATAAATCAGGCATTTTCCCAGCAAGTGATCAAATGATACATTGGCATTGATGTTTGACTCACTTTTTATCCAGAATTCCATCTGCAGGAGTCAACGTACTTCAGAAGGTCCGATCCCTCTGGAGCCATCTCGTCGTGCCCGGGCAGAGCCGGCTCTCTGGGGTACAAGTCAGAGCACTGAACTCCCGTTTCTTTAATTCTCTGCCCAGTACAGCTACTTGTTCCAAGGAACAAAGCAGAGAGATGGAGAGATCCCCACACTGTTTGGGGCCCATAACCTCTGTAATTTCATGTTTTTCTCCTCTCGTCTCTTGGAACCGGTTTAGACGCCTCAGGCCACCGCAGCACCAGGACGGATTTATCTTACACGGAAAACAGTCGAGAAGCAAACAAATGGTAATGATCAGCTTAAATAATTAAGAAAACTGATTAATGAAAATGTTCTTCCTAAAAAAAAATTAAAAGTCTGCTCCCAATATCTGCTTCGTTGTTCTTAAACAGTATAAGGAAAGCTCAAGAAAAACTGGTATCTTAAGTATGGTTGAAAACAGAGGGACTCAGAGAGAGAGGCAGACAGAGACAGAGAGAGAGAGACAGAGGAGACAGGGAGAGACATATACAGACAAAGGGAAGAGGGGAGCTCAGTTCCCTAAATCACTGTTCCTAGGTCAGTCCCCTGACCAGCACAGCAGCACCTGGAAGCCTGTTGGAAAATATAATAAATTCTCACCTTCCCTCACCCCGGACCTGATGAATCTAGAATTCTGGGAGCAACCTGGGTGGAACAGCCTCCAGGAGATCCCAGTGCGCTTTCCAGCGTGGGAACCGCTGCCCTAAGCCCGGGCTGGCCTTCCCTGCTAGCAGCTGTGCCCCTGGTCATCCGTCCCTGTCTCCCTGCCTGGCCCGGTGGGGTTCGGAGGTAGGTGCCCAGCCCCAGCACGGTTGAGAGGAGAATGGCTATCCCAGCCGGACTCCCAGAGGTGCCCCAAGGCTGCAGGGCAGGAAGTCACAGGGCGCGGGAGAGGGCCGCACCCCGTAAGGAGAGGCTCTGTGCTGCCGTCTGCAAAGCCAGCAAGGGAGTTCATAGGAGGTCCTCCATAAAGGCTTGCTTCAAACAGCTGCCCTGGAATCACCTGGGATGCATCTGAAATGCACGTTCCTGGGCAGCATGCCAGATGGACCAGGATGTGCCTCGCGTTGCTGGATTTCTGTGACTAACTTCAGAGAAAGTGCCACCTGTGAGCAGGGTGGCTGCGCGTGAAGGCAAGAGAAGGCTGGGAGCAAACAGAATCTACCCAAATGCCATTCCCTTCTGAATCAATTTAGAAATGTAAAACATCATAATGAATAAGTTAATCACAAATGGATAAAATAACATCAACAACAATAAAATGATCATCATAAAAATATTCTTGAATAAATAATTAAGAACTGTAAGTTCATAGAAAGTGCTTTTAGACAACGTGGTGAGTTGATGCTAAAAAGGTGAACTGAAAGAAGCAGGACATTTGGGAAGTACGATGACGGTGGCCTCTGGGACACTGAACTGCTGTGAAGTCACAATAATTCAATCAGCGAGTTTGCAGCACCCGGACAACGCTCCCAGTCCTGAGTGAAGCCGTCTCCCCCCACACACGGAGAGACTGTGAGGCCTGCACCCTGCACCACACGCCATCCATCACAGTTCTTTCCACATCATTGAAAATTTCAAATGTAACCCAGTAAGGGTGTAAAATACTAGAAAAAAGATCCGTGAAGGTGTATATGAACTTAGAATTGAGGGAGATATTCCTAAACACGTCAACAACTGCAGAGACTGTCCAAATATTAATTTCATGGGTTTGACTAAATAAAAATGAAATTCTACAGCACATGGAAAAGCACAATAAAGAAAGATAAAGACGAACCCTGGCTGGCTTTGCTCAGTGGTTAGAGCATCAGCCCTGGGACCTAAGGGTCCCAGGTTCAATTTCCAGTCAAGGGTACATACCTGGGTTGCAGGTTTGATCCCCAGCCCCTGTTGGGGTCGTTCAGGAGTCAACCAAACAATGTGTCTCTCTCACATCAATGTTTCTCTCTCTCTCTCTCTCTCTCTCTCTCTCCCTACACTATATCTAAAAAAAAAAAAAAATCAATGGGAAAGGTGAGGATTCACCACAACAACAACAACAACAAAAAATAAAGTAAAAACTGTGAAAGCACTTCCTTCACCAATGTCAGGGAAGGGCTGACATCCTGTCTCTCAAACACATGGGAAGACTTGCAGCAGAAAGACAGGCACGTTTATAATAAAAGTCAGCTCATTAAAAAAATGTAAGAAAACACAGATGGGTATTAATATTGAAAAAAAAAAGTCCATCTACATCACACGTGTCTCTAAAACTGGACACTTTCTACATCAACTTAGGAAAGAGACTAAAGAGAAATAAAACATACGCTGACACCGTCACACACTTCTCAGCCATGAGAAATGATGTTATAGAAAATTATAGGAGGGTCGGTCTATGTACTTTTTTCCTAAGGGATAAAGTTTACAAAGCAATGTAAAAAAGTGATACATTTTTGCTACTATACATCTGAAAAAAATAGAGAACATAATTATTCAGTGATTACATCTAGGTGGTAAGATACACACATTTATTATTTCCATCTGATTTCTATTTGACAATGTAATGACATTTTATAATTACCTTATCACATTTATACTGAGAACAAATAAAGATGATAATAAAAGACAAAAAGACTTCTAAAAGTTCTATTTAAATCCTGTGGCGGATGATGGCATCCTAGAAAGCGTGTCTCAGACGCCACCAAGCACCTGAAAAAATCCTGGACTTGCCTAAAAATACAACCTTCTCCCTCATTCCTGCTCCAACCAGATTTTCATCATGGAAACATCGCAGAAATTCATATCCCTGCTCTATCACCACTGGGAGGTAGAAGATGGAAAAGCCGTGGCACGCTGAGAAGTTAATGTTGATATGCAGGTATAAAGGCTTATTAATAGCATGCAGCTCATAGAATTCATGGAAAAGGTGCCAAGACAGATTTTGTGTTTAAGTATCTGTTCGCCCTAATTATCTAGATGTTTAGAGTCTCTAGAAGTGACTCTCAAAGAACTTTCACGGTCCTGCTGCTCTTAGGTGACTTAGACAAGCCCCCTTGGAGAAGAGCCCTCGTCTGGGTAAGCAATCTAAATCTCCCTCCTGTCACAACGTGGCTGCGCTATAAATAACCCAGACTTCCGTGTCTGTGCAATTCTATAATTTCTCTGTCTCCCCACCCCCCACCCCCACCCCCAGGGCTGAGTGCTTCTTCAACAAATTGCAGCCAAGAGCCACGTGAAGCCGGTTTACAGAGTCCCCAGACCATGCCGAGACTCCTCGGCCGCAGATAAGATGAACAACCCATGCACGGTCCCCCTCTGCCGCAGCCTCTGATTCGTGGACTCCGGGGCTCCGGAGAAATGCAGCGCAATTGCCAACAGGCTTCATTGAAATGAAAACATCATTTTTCCTTCCGTCCATCTCAGGGAAGTCTGAAACTGCCTCTGATAATTAATCCACCGAGGGAAATCAATACTACCACTGGGCGAAGACGAAACAACCCATAGCAGAATAAACTTTTCAGTGACGCTTCAGCAGTTTCTCAAGCACATGGTGTTCGCCGCAGACGTGGAGTCTAAATAAATGTTGCTTTCTCTCCCCAAATAATCCCACCCGAAAAGCCAATTACCCCGAACCGTTTTATGTGGTGCACCACTTTTGTTATAAAGACAGTCTTTGTTCTCCAAATGTGGACCAGTTGGCTTTCTTTTTCCCATTAGGTACAAAAATGAGTCTACAATCTGATAGTTGCAAATAGACTGAAGGAAATAAGTTCAGATGTGAATGATTAATGAGGATGAAAAAAAATGCAGGTTTGTCCTGTGGGCCATTCATAAATCCAGCATGGTTTTTGGTTTTTCTGTTTTGTTTTCTTTTTCTGGTTTTGGTTTTTGGTTTAGATTTTGCCTTTTTTTTTTTTTTTATGTGACTTACCTTTCAAAAGCCAAGTGGAGCCAGCAGTATACATTGATCAGAACTCTGCTCCGCACAGTGTTACAGCATCACGTGTGACAGAAGAATGAAGTTTGGATCATCTGTTCATAAGAAGCAATGGGGTGGTCAGTTGTTTGAAGGACCACAATTCATGGAGGGATGAAGTGTGAACTGAATGGTGGATTCAAGATGACACATCATTAAGCTTCAGTGAGAGAAGGATCACGACGACCACCACTTGGATCAGCTGTCGCCAAATTCAACTCGGGCGATTTGGGCCAGCTGGTTTTCTATAAGCAAAGGGAAAGAGAAAAGGAGCCTGTGTTTGGCATGTCACATAGTTTTCTGCATCAATTCTCATCTGCGAGCCTTAAGGCAGATCTAGATTAGCTCATGCATGCAGTCAGGATGCCAGGTCCTGCCTTTTGATGGCTGTGCAACTCTGGGCAAGTCGCTTGCCCTCTCTGTGCCTCAATTTCCTTTACTATGAGAATAACACCTCTCTCCTGGGGTTGCCATGAGCATTAATGAAGCATTGTATGAAATAGGGCTTAGAACAGAGCTTGCAGTATGCCAAGAGATAAAGGTATGTCAGTTATTGCAATTGTTATCGCAGGAAGACCAGATCACTTGGTCACATTTACCCTGGGGATGTGTCAAAAAAGAACCTGACCATGCCATTTATTTTTCTTTTTTATCCTCACCCGAGGACATTTTTTCATTTTCTGTTCAGACAGAGTGGGAGGGAGAGAGAGGAAGAGAGAGAGAGAGGAATATCGACGTGAAAGGGACACATCAAGTGGCTGCCACCCGCACGACCAACCAGGGCCGGGGACAAACTGCAACCGAGGCACACGCCCTTCGCGGGAACCGAACCCAGGTCTCTCTGGACCTCAGGCGGACACTCCAACCGCTGAGCCAAACCGGCCAGGGCGACCATGCCATTTAGACCCCAAACTCCATACTCTTTCCATTGTTTCTAGAAGTAGAAAGATGCATGGAAGTCTTGGCATAAGCTTGCCTTAGCAATGGCCTGTGAGGCAGGTGATGCTGTGGGTTCTCTCAAAGGGTCTCCCTAAGGAGCAGCCAAACGCAGCTGTGGTTTTCCTCTTCCAGCCCATGAGTTCCTTCTACAGGAGTGCGATGAAATTTATTGACTAATCAAGTTTTCCATTATAAAACTAATATGATTTAAATTTTAAAAGGTGGGGGAAAACAAATATAGAGGAAATACATTCAAAGCCCTAACTGAAAAGAAAGGAAATATCCCACTACTCAAGAAAGCCGCTGTGACATCCCTTTTCGGCCCTTCCTATGTGATCCTGTGCCCCGGTCTCTGAAATTCTCTGTATTAAAGTTAAGTATGGAAATCATAGGCAGTTTGAGCCACAAATTAAACGTTGTTCTGAACTGAGAGTCTACTCTGTGGACTTCACAAACTTGTGGCAGAAAAAAGTTCATCTCTGCTGGGCTTCCTGCTCAACCATTTCTATTTCCGTCCTGAGCACCAGAAACATATTTGCATAAGTAATATTTTTCCTGAGGTCTCTACCAGCCGGATTCCTCATGTAGAATGCTGGGATAAAGTTTTCAACCAACCCTTCAAACCTCCCCCTTCACACAGTGATTTCAGAGTTCTGCATTTGAGTTTCACAAAAGGCAGCCGCCTCAGTGATGCTTAAAAGGAGGTAGTGTTAATTATCCATAGATATCCTGAGCTACAGGATAATTCATTGGTTGCACCTCCGTTCCTTGCAAAAGGCATTTGAGGAAGATATTACACGTCTCAAAGCAAAGGGCTCAGTTCATTATAACTGACGTGCAGAGAGTCTGCCTCTGAGACTTCTCCCCACTCCGTCCTCCTTTCGACATGCTGAAGTTTTCCCTGGAGTTCAGAACAGATTGAAATGATTTTGGAATCTCCCTCTGGGGAGACGTGAAAGCTCTTTTCCTAGCAGAAGTTGGTTTTCCACTATTGATCTGCTCGCTGCTCACCTCCAGCTGCAGTGCCCCGGCACCAGCGTTTAATTTATGAGTCAGTCGGCGGCAAGGCTGACTCCAATTACAATCATTATCTTGACAAATACTGAAAGTACCAAGGAGCGCGCGTCCCCAGCACTGGCGCGCTTCCCCGTACACGTGCCCTGTTCCCAGAGCGAGGGAGAGCCCGGCTGGAGCTGCTCAGCCCTGTGGGGCTATGTCCAGGCCTCCCTGCCACGGTCCCCTGGGTCTCAGTGGCCCCGAATTTGCAGCTTCACCTCCAGCAGAGAGGGAAGGAAGCCAGGAGGACAACGTGGGGTGGGTAGGGGACCCGGTGGAAGGAGCGGATACTCCTCGGCAGCACACCAGGGTCCCCAGGAGGCCACAGGGGTCGCAAAGGAAGAGCAAAGCTGGGTAAACTGCCCAGACCACGGCCCCAGCAAGGACTCCAGTACGGCACAATGAGGACCCCTGACAAGGAGCAGGCCTGGGGGCCCCGTCCACAGCAGCCCTTGATTGACCAAGAGAGGACCTCCCTCCCACACACGTCCTTCCTTTTCACCCGCCGTGGACAATGGCCAGGAGCCTTGGCCAGAGAACCCGTGTCCGAAACGGGTGGACTCCATCCTGATGGATGCGTGCTGCCCAAGAGCTGCCTCAGTTCCCCACATGCGCAGGCTGTTATTCTTCTGCTACAAGTGGCAGTCGTGTCTGAGTGCTCCGATTTGCGAGGCTTTGGCCCGCCTTGTCCACTTAAAAGATCATTCATCACCACCCCAGTTTATAAATCAAGGCGGCCAGCTCACTGCGCACCACGATGAGGTCGAAGCGCCCAGAAGTACTTAGCCAATTCCCAGCCCCGGCCCAGCGTGCCTTTCTCTGCGCCTGCAGCAGCCAGACCATCCATCATCCCGCACCCACCGAGGCAGAATGACGCTGACGAAAGAATGCCTGGGAGCCAAACAATGTTATCCGTTAAGACTCGGGACCGGGAGCTCTTTAAAATTTCCAACCAGTCCCTTAGCCTTTTGTGTTAACAAAACCTATTCATTTCAGGATTTGGCAGTTCAAATTATTTCAGACAAGACCTCAAGACAAATGGTTATTTGATAGAGTCACACAAGCGCCAGTGGCAGCCGGGGGGGAATGGATGCTGCTGCTGACGGCGGGCGCTGAGAAGGTGGGTCGGGGTGGGGTCCTGGCATGCCATCACGGTGCCTGTGCTTTCCAGAAACGGGACGCTTTCGAGCAACCTTAAATAACAGCTCTTTGGGCTGGTTGAGGTCTGCGAGAGTCTAGGGCACAGATTATGCTTTAGTAGTTATCCACAACCAGCCAGAGTCAAGAAGAGAGCAATTATTTTCTTCCTGTTTTGTATCACCTGCTAAGCTGCTTTTTACATATTTCAGACAGGATTTTTTTTCATTTCCTGCAAAGAGAAACATAAATTGTCCATTGTCCCGAAGTAAGAGGGAGCGACGAGTCTAAGTGAAACAGACAGTTTCCATCACCCTCACACTCGCCCAGAGTGATCTGCGAAGACTGGGAAATTGTGTTTGAAGCAGTGTAATGGCATGTGTTGATTTCTTGTCGGCATGTCAATGAGAAGCACGCCCAGAGTGGTAATTTCTGTGGGCTGCCATTGGAGGGGCGAGGTGGCTGGGAGGGAGGAAAGAGAGAAGGGACAGGAAGGACCTTGGTCAGATCTCTGGGTTCAGAAACTAGTGAAGGTGTAATTGTGAAGAACAGGTGAGGGCCCACCCAGATAGTTACTCTGGTTTGCTTCACCATCCGTCTTGCATCAAGGTCCCCCCCACACAGCCAACCCCGAATCCCGGGATCACTGGGATGCAAACAGTCCTACGGCTGGAGAGGGGGTGAGCGGGGACGTGGGCCTTCCATGGGGAAACCAACATCGTAGCATGCTAAATATTTTAAACCTCAGGTCACCCCGAATGAAGGAAAAACCACATCTGGAAAGGAAAAAAAGCAGCTGTGCTTGACTACCTACTCCCGTGTCAAAGGGTGCGCTGTGCCGTGGGAATTAGTGAGCGCCGTGGTTCATAGATCAGCCCAGGATAAATGACGTGCTTTCTCACACACCGCGTTCCCCGAGTTCTCTCCTCTTGAGCTGAAAGGAAATACAGCGAAGTTTTCTTACTTATTAATTTCGTGAATTTATCTTCCTGGAAAAACTGGCACGAAAATGGCATTGACTTATTCTGCCCCAGGAATATGCATACGTTAGTGACTCCAGGTGGACTCAACGGAACTAAACCTATTACCCACAAACACAAGCGTGGTCCTGTGGCCACCCGAGCCGGTTCACGTTCCCTGTGCCTCCTGACAGACAGGGGCCAGGTCTGCCTAGCTCACCAGGATCATGGCAAAATAAATCTGTGGCTTCTCTGAGTTTCCCAGGCAGGCCTCCTTTCCAGTCCCGTCCTCATCCATCCCACCCTCCTGGACGTTACTTGTCTCTGGAGAATGAGCCACGTTGCTGGGAAGTCTGTTCCATGTCTGCACTGACTGGAAAGTAGCTCTGTTCCCAGCAGCCTGCGGTGGGGCTGCTTCTGTCTGCCGTTCTGGGAGGGAGACTTCAGAACTGCTGCCTGGCGTGGTCGGGGTGCAGAGCCCGGGGTACTGTCCTGTCCAGACCGGCTCTGCTGGCCCGTGGTGAAGAGTGTGTAACAGCCTTTCAACGAATGCCGAGTCACGAACTCGCTCAGTTAATCTCCCCGCCTTTCCCCTGGACTGAGGGGTGGGCAGTCCACCCTGGGTTCAAACAGGCCCATCCAGACCCTTTCCTGCCCTCAGACCTACTCATGAAAGAAGCGGTGCATGCCCTGGCCGGTTTGGCTCAGCGGTTAGAGCGTCAGCCTGCGGTCCAGAGAGACCCGGGTTCAGTTCCCACTAAGGGCACATACCTCGGTTGCAGTTTGTCTCCGGCCCTGGTTGGTCGTGCAGCCGCTCGATGTGTCCCTTTCACGTTGATGTTTCTCTCTCTCTCTCTTCCTCTCTCTCCCTCCCACTCTATCTGAACAGAAAATGGAAAAATGTCCTCGGGTGAGGATTAAAAAAAAAAAAAAGAAGAGGTGCAGCCAGAGCCCTTACCCTCCTGCCCCACTCACAATCATCCCCACCTGTGCCTAATCCCCTCCCCCCACCGGCTTCCTTTTTTCCCCAAACTGCTCAGGGTAGGGACAGGGATGAACTAAATTTGTTCACATGAGCATAGCAATGACTTTAAAACATCAGTGTTGCCTATGTTACTGTAATTTGCCATTATCAAATATTCAGAGTCCCCACTGGCTCATGCAAAGATATAAATAGCTATTTACGAAGTTCTAAGCATCCATAACAGTGTTTGCTTTTTCATTGCTACATCACAAATTACCACAAATATAGCCACTTAAGACAACATGTGTTTGTGAACTCCTGGTTCTGTGGGTCAAGGAGAGCAGCTGGCTTAGCTGGGCCCTCTGCCCAGGGCATCACCAGACTGTGATCCGGATGGACCAGATTCTCACCTGGAGGCTGGATTGAGGAAGAATCTTCTCATTCTGGATGTTGGCAGAGTTTGTTACCCCTGGCTGTCTGACTGAGGGCCCCCTAGGTCCTCGGGACCACCCAGTTCCTCATCATGGGCACTCACCCCACAAGGCCACTTACTTCACCGAGTCCACACAAGTCCCCTCCAGTGTGCTGAGAGATGAGGTAATACAGATCAGCCCAGGGTAAACGAAGCGCTTTCTCACACACGGCGTCCCCCGAGTTCTCTCTTCTTGACCTAGCACACTTCACCGTGGGCAAGCAGAGCGGGTCTGGACAGGACGGTGCCCTTACCGTCACAGATGTAAGGTAACAGTCACAAGGGTTGTCTCATCCCCTTTGCCACATTCTATGGCTGGAAGCCAGTCCCAGGCCCCAGCCCACACTCCAGGGTCAGGGACTATACAAAGGCCTGAAAGCAGGAGGCAGAGGTCATGGGGTCACCTCTGGGTCAACCTGTCTACTGCACAATGAGCTGTTCCCCGTAAATGCCTGCCTCCCGGGTATTTACGACATGCCTTCTACAGAGCGCGGTTCTAGGGTCTGCTGTCTCCATGTCAGCCAGAGGGTGACCCTGCCCCTGGACTGTAGACTGGACAATCTGGTCAGCAGGCTCATGACGACAGTCTCCTGGCTCACCCACCTGGAGAGCCAGCGTGTGCCACTATCCCATGTCTGACAGCGCCAAGGATTGCCCAAAGGAGGCTCACACTCTGATCACTGTAGTTCTGCACCGTTCTGCAAATGGGCTGTTAGCATCGGAAGACTATCAGAAGTGGATGTGGGTGATGGTCACTGAGCATATACTGTGTGAAAACCACCCGGAGCCGAGGGAGGGTATGCAGCGCCTGGTTTGGGGTCAACAAATATTTTCCCCATTGAGGTCCAAGAGAAGAATGACATGGTAAATTAGCCATCTGCCGTGAGTCCTTCAAAACAGGTGGTTCCCAGTACAGGCAGACCTGGGGGTATTGCTGGTTAGATTCCAGACCACGGTAAAGTGGGCCTCCTCCATAAAGCGGGCCTCTGCCATGGTGGGTGGTAATTTTTCTGATGATGGAAGGTCTTGCCTTGAGTTTACAAAAAACACATCTGTGACATGCAATAAAGCAAAGCGCAATAAAATGAGGTATGTCTGCAAAGAGGCCTGCACAGAGCACTCTGCTCATGAGATGCTACCAGTGGTGAGCAGGATGGGAGCTGTTACCTCCAGTCTCACTGACAACCTCTGGGGATGGAGCCCAGGAATGGGCCTGAGCGAGCTCTCAAGTTTGAGAACCGCGGGCCCAGATCCAGATGGCAGCCTTGTTACAAACACACTTGCTCAAACATGAAAAGGCATTCACATGTACGTGTGTGCACACTCAAACACACACGTGCGCTCACACACACACACGTGCACGAGTGCAAGAAAATGCAGCCGTCACAGGTGCCGTCTCCACTCCACGTGGGCCACACTGAAGACACTGTCTACATAAAATGTCTCTTACATTTTCATTTTTAGTGGCATTTAATGGTTTTATG
The DNA here is from genome assembly GCA_030848825.1 of Tadarida brasiliensis. Classification (NCBI taxonomy): domain Eukaryota; kingdom Metazoa; phylum Chordata; class Mammalia; order Chiroptera; family Molossidae; genus Tadarida; species Tadarida brasiliensis. Next base: position 36,040,613 of record CM061258.1, read on the forward strand.
GCATTATATTATTATTGGGTATACTTTTGTGAAAAAATTATAGACCGTGGAGCAGCAATTATGCACAGAGTATAAATTACAAAATTATAAAATAAATTTTATAGACATATTTAATTATAAGGACAGAGAGTAAGTTGCGGCATCTTTATTTGTATACTGGAAGTTGAAAGAAATGTCTGTGTTCCTTTTATTCTTTACAAAATATAGTGGGAACTCCATCAAGCCTATTAACTTTATTAATCAGGAAGATCTCTCTACCTGTGATGATTTAGGGAAAACATCAGGATGAGGTGGTCTGGTTCATGGACTGAGACAAATTAAGCCTTGCTGCTCAGGCCTCTTCCTTGTTCTTTCTTAGGGCCCATGAATTTCTGCTTTGAGTCTATGCTTCAGCCTCAATGATCTTATCTATGACCTGGCCTTGATCTCGGACCTGGGATGGATCAGGGGGCCCTCAGCTAATATCAGAATGAGGGGGTTCTTCTGAGATGTCATGCGCTTTACAAATAACCAAGATCTGAAATTCTTGCATTGCCTCCTAGGGGTTTATGGCAGAAAGTGGAAGCATGGGAAGCTAACTATAAACTGGACCCAGTGCAAACACATGTGAGCAGGAACCAGGCCCATTTGCAAAGAAGAATCTAGAACTTTAGTAAACCCAGTCATTAAAGATGGACCAAAATCAAATCGGAGAAGAGAGGAGGGAAGAAAACTATCGCTGTGGATATGTGTGTTCATTCTGAGTCACCAAATACTGAGTCCCCTTTCAGGTGTCAGGCCCTGGACCTGTAGCCTCCAATAATTAGGCCAACAGGAGAGCAGATCAGGGGACAGTCCCTCTGAGGATGTGTTGAGGGATCCAGGGCAAGAACACTGCGGGCGGGTGGGAGCAGGGAGCACGTTTGTGGCTGGTGGCAAGATGAGGATGCCTGAGGTGCAGAATGAGGCCAGAACTGCAGGGAGGACAGACCCAGAGGGCTTGAGGGTCAAGGTGTGGGCCGGGAAGTATATCCAGTGCAATGGAAATCTATTGGATGGTTTTAACTGGAGAATAATGTGATCTGAGTGATTAATTAAAAACGTGTCTGTTTTTTCATGCCCAGCCCGTGTGGCTCAGTGGGTGAGTGGCGACCCATGCACCAAGAGGTCGCCAGTTCGATTCCCGGTCAGGGCACACGCCCAGGTTGTGGGCCAGATCCCCAGTGGGGGGCATGCAGGAAGCGGCCAATTGATGTTCTCTCTCATCGATGTTTCTCTCTCTCTCTCCTTCTCCCTTCCTCTCTCTCTAAAATCAATAAAGAAAAAAAAATTTTTTTAAATGTCTGGCCCTGGCTGGTTTTGCTCAGCGGTTAGAGCGTCGACCCACAGACCAAAGTGTGGAGGGTTCAGTCCCAGCCCAGGATGAGGTCGTGTGGGAGGCAACCAGTCGATGTGTCTCTCTCATGTCAATGTTTCTCTCTCTCTCTCCCTCTCTGTCTCTCTCCCTCCCTCCCACTCTATCTGAAGATAAATGGAAAATGTCCTTGGGTAAGGATTTTTTTTAAATGTCCGGCAGCTGTGTGAGAATGGAAGTGGGGGCTGTCGCAGTGGGCACAGCAAAAGCCCATGTGGCTGGACCCTAGAAGAATGCAAATAGATGAAGAGAGACAGGTGTGCGATGGGCTTTGGAGGTGGAGTCAGTGAGACTTGCAGACAGACGGATGTTGGACGTGAAGAACGGGAGCCTGCAGAAGCCCCTGAGGACAGCACTGTCCTGCTGAGCGGAGTAGGCTGGGTGGGAAACCAAAGGTCACAGTACCAGGAGAAAAGATGAAGATCCCTCTAGTTTTAAAGACAAGGTTATGAGTAACTCAGGACCAATCTAAAGTGTCTGATCATGTGACCAAGCCCTGGGGAATATTTGGGGATGCCCCAACTGGGCCTGGGAGGAAGATGTTCTTGTCCACAAAATGATGGCTGTGGAGGCGAGAGCCCTGGTGAGTCCTGTGCTGGGGATTGAAAGGCACCCTGATGGATCAACCCCAATCTGTTCCTTGTGTCTTCCCTCCAGCTGATGGAAACTGATCACTTCCCAGTACTTGACACAGAGCTGTCTGCAACATGAATATATGTATGGTTGCTATGAACTCACATTTCTGAACATTTGTGTTTCTCCATCATTTCTCTTCAGTAACATACGAAGGTGGCCTTGTACAGAAGGACAGGACCCCATGCCAACCTTGCCATTCCTCAGGGGACATGTCTGGTGTGGCCTGCCTCCCACCGCACTCAAAACCCCCCTTAAAAGCGATGTATGCTAAAGCCCAAAGACGTCAGCTGTCTCCTCCTCTGTCGTCTCTTCCTGGCCTGGATGCTTGGTGCACAGCCCAGAGTTCTCCCTGGAAGGTGGGGAGTCTGGAAGGCGCAGCCATCCGGGAGCAGCAGGGTTCCCCTCCCAGGGAGCCGGCATTTTCAGAGTTGTCTGTAAGCCACGCACCCTGTGTCCCTCAGGGAGACGCCATTCCTGCTTTGAAGACGAAGACACAGAGTCTCGGCACGATGGAACACTTGTCTTGGTCACACAGTGAGAACATGGCAACATTCGAAAACAAAGAAAATTAATACTGTGTAGATTGTGTAATTAAATGCCTGGAAAACAATATCAAAATATAATAGCAAATTTAAAATACAAAATGTTCTATTTAAAAACCAATGACCGATCAGAAATACAAAGGAAGAAATAATTCCATTTACAAAAAAAAAAGTATAAAATATTTATTTAAAAAAACTTAAGAAAAATATAGGACATTTAAAAAAGAAACATTTTATAAAGACCTAAAAGAATATTTTAATAAATGGCAATAAATCTTGTTCTTCCCTAAAAAGACAACTATATAAAGATGATAATTCTACCCAAAATAGTCTATATTTTCAATGCATGTCCCATTTAAATAACTACAGAATCTTCAATGTTTTCTGGGAGAGAGAGTTTAAAACATGACATAGTGACCCTAGAGATCTTCCAGAAATATGAACATTTTTAAATAGTCAGAAAAGTTTTAATAAAGAGAAATTCAGAGGAGCTCCCTTATTTGACTTTAAAATATGTTGAAAGCACAATAAATAAAACTGTGAAATGGGAGAGAAATCACCACGTAGATCAATATAAAACATGTAAAATCTAGAAATGAAACAAAATTCAGAATGGTTAGCATGACAAAAGTAGCATTTCAAATCACCAGGTAAAAGATTAATAATTTCTAAATGGTATTGGACAACTTGCTAGCTAATTAGGTAGAGCTAGGAATTCTATTTTATGCCTTATTTACAACAGAAGAAATTCTTATTGTAGCATCAATTTAAGTGTAAGAATTAAAAACTATTAGAACAAAATCATAAGTAATAAAAACACTAATTTTTCATTAGAGTACTTTCTAAAGATAACTAAATTAGCAGTCTCATAAAAGGTGAAACTGTTACATTTTATTTTATAATAATGAAAAAGTTCCCTAGAGCAAAACATTTCACAAACAGTCCAAAGACAATCCAAGAGGCATATTTGCAACATGGGTTATAGAAAGGATCTCTTATAAATTAATAATAAACAAATGATTGACCTGAGAAAAACTGGCCATTCCGAGTAATAAGAAATAAAAATGGCTGATAAATATTTGAAAGATGCAAACTAATTCTGCAACAATTTCTTCAAATTCGCAGATTGTTGTAATGCCACTCCCATCCTGATCAATACAGGTAACAGAAATCAGAGGTTCTGATAGCCTGTTGGTAATAGAGAATTCCAGAGTAGTTTTGGAAGACCATTTGACAATATCCATCAAAACTTGTAATGTGCGTGTCCCGTGATAGCGTATCCTACCGGCATACCTGCATAGGTACAGGGGTACAAGAATTTGTTGTGATGTAGCGAAATGGATTCACCCCAAATGGCCACCATTAGAGAACATGGAATACCAGAAGTCATCAGGAAAACGGGGGGCGGGGGCTGTAGACAAATGTCCTTTCAAGACTCTTTGTTAAGTGGAGAAAAAACAAATTCACAAGAGTGTGTGTGCAATGTGATGCCATTTTTGCATTAAAAGAGGGATGGATGGATGGATGGATGGATGGATGGATGGATGGATGGATGGATGGATGATGGATGGATGGATGGATGGATGGATGGATGATGGATGGATGGATGGATGGATGGATGGATGGATGATGGATGGATGGATGGATGGATGGATGATGGATGGATGGATGGATGGATGGATGGATGATGGATGGATGGATGGATGGATGATGAATGGACAGATGGATATATAGATCTCATGTAGGAATGTTTTTATCTATACATAGAAAAGATCTGGGTGTATGCTAAGGAGACTGTGTTTTAACAGTAGCCCACCTGGGGTGAGAAGGCTCAAGAAATAAAGAGCATGAATTCATTCTTTGATGTTTGACTTCTGACAGCTTTAAGCCTCACCTCTTTTTTCACTTTCTGCCCCACACCTGGGCAAGCTGATAAGAGAGGCTGGTGCTCCCTCCTTTGGCACCTCTGGGTGAAACCACATAAGCCCCTGCCCCCTGGGGAACCCTCAGCCTGCCCTCCCTCAGCTGCAGCACACACCCCCAAAAGCTGTCTCCTCGCTCTGCTAGCTCAGGCCATCTTCAGACTAGCCAGGCATTCTGCTCTGCTCTCCCCAAAAGGCCTCACTGTGTAAATAGTAAAACTTTTCATACCCTCTCGGTTGTGTGGTGTAATCGGTCTTGACATCCAAACCAAATTTGGGGTGGTGGTCCACTCTGTTTCTCTAGAGCAACCACGACAGGAGGGAAGGGCCGTATTTGCCCTTCTTGTCACATACTTTCTATTTTGTTTTGTAATTTGTTAACAATGAACAAATACTGTCTTTATATCTAAAATATTGCCTTTTTAATTAAAATAGATAATAATAAAACAGTTCTAAAAGAAAGAGCTCTGTCTCCAGCCTGCTCTCACTCTTTGAGTCTGAAGGGCTGCCTTCCGGAGTGGCCTCCGTGACCGCAGGGCCGCAGGTGGACAGCAGTCACGCACACCTTTCTCACCTGGACTCTCGTTCCAGGAGCCTCCTCCTGGAAAATCTGCACCTCACTCTCATTCCGGCTGCAGAGTTTCACCAAGTACGAGATGAGTCTGAGCAACTTTTTGGCTTCAGGCGCTTCGGTCATGTAACAAGTGTGGGAAATGATTTCTAAATGCAGCAAAAATTATTAAAGCTCAATTATTCATGGTGACACTGAGGGTTTTCTCCACACTTCCCTCCATCTGTCAAATCTGAGCCCCACTTTCAGATGAAATGCAGCACTCGGTCCACAGACAGCCCCAGAGGTGACAATTAATAATTAAAATCCAGTTGATGATAATTACATGATAACTTTATTGACCAAGCTCAAACTGAAGGGGTGACGTGCTCAGTGTCTGTGCAGAGAAAGAGAAACCACAGCTGAGGACTCTGTGTTTCCAGAAATGACCCACCATTTACAAACTACACACACCCTGTTTCATCACTTACCACCATGGAGGCTTGGAGTTGGGGTCTTTTTCGTCAAAAAAAAAAACAACAACAAAAAACACTTTAAGATCTGAGAATCACCTTGGGAGGTTCTCACATTGTTCAGCAGCCTGATCTGTCCTGAGCATTAACTGAATAATTGCAAAGATCGTGGTTGCTCAGCAGCCAAGAAAATATAAGGTATTCCTTGCGTGAGGATGGTGGAGAGAGCTCTCCACCCAGCGTGGGAAGGAAGATTCACCAGAGAAGCTTGATAAAACACTCTGGTGTGTAGTACATTTTTAACTTAAAAATATCCTTTAATTGCCTACAGAGTTTATTAGAAGAGCTGTGATGCTTCCTTTCCTGAGAAAGGTGGGGGTTTTTGAGCTTGTTGTTAACTTCAGAGTATGTGTCTGGCTGAGCTGTTATGCACGGCTCAAAGTCAAATGGAGAGAAACACACAAGAAAAGGACAAACCTTGGAGCGACCTGATGTGCAAGAACCTGATGGTTAACTTTCTCACCATCTCTTTTTTAACTGGTTGCCAAAGACTTATCAAGAAAAGTTTTTGCCGCTTAGCAGCAGTACTTGGGAAGCTGATTTTTTAAAATAATAATTCAGACAAGGACCGTTTCCTTATCTTTCTCCCATTGCACATTTAACTTGTCTTTCTGACTGTGCCCTGCTGGCCTACAGACGCCACTGGACACTGTGCTGTTGGCCCACGCAGCTGCCGGCACGTTTTGGTGGAAATGAGAGCACGAGAAGTGTGGGGTAGCTTGGGCGCTTCCACGTGCAGGAGCTTGGAGGGGAAAATAACAGGCCCATGACTTTAATGGCCAGTCTAAGGACCCGGTAAGGAGTCAGAAAGCTTCTGTGACTGAAATAAATGTATGCCTTTTGTAAATCTCAAGTCAAAACTTCTGTAAGCCCATACAACTCTCATTCTGCTCATGGAAAAACTGCAACACACATTGAACTCACAGCCTTGTGGGAGAGTCATATTAAATTAAGGCCATTGATTGGAAGGGATACGAACCCCAAAACCTGGACTGGGGACCTTTGAGCAAGATCCAATGAGGCTGTCAATCTCAATTCCCCAAATTCTGCCGAAATCCCTTTAACCCTAAAAGTAGCCCTTCTTCCCCCGTCCATGGGGTCAGTCTCCCCTTGCCCAAAGAACCTGTGATAACCTCTTCTGAGATACTGACCTTCCAAGGACCACGTGCTTGCTCCTCAAGACCTACGCCCACCCCTCTCACTCTTTGTACCCCCATAACTCAAGCCCAAGCAGGCCCCGGACCACTGTCGGTCAGCAGGGACAGGGTTCAGATAGATGAGCTGGATGTACAAGGGAGTGAGGACCAAGTGTGACCCATCAGGACATACCACACACAACAAAATGATTGCAAGGTTTTGCTAATTTATACAGACATAAACTTACCGAACGTGATTAGAAATGGATCTGAGGATAGTGCATCTTGGTAGAAGGACTATAATGTGAGAATTGAACAAATTAACTGACATGGGTGCACTAAGCAGAAATTCTGGATTCATGGTGTTGCTTGAAGTCACCGGGAGTGGCTCCAACAGTTTGCTCAGTAGTTAGAGAGAGCTTAGACCCAAAGGTCATCCACAGTGGCTGGAGCTGAGACTCACGAGCTCCCGGGACACACTGCGAGGAAGGGTCCAGTGACTCAGGGAGACTGGAATGCGGGAACGAATATATCACATGAGATCTGCTCACCACCCAAACCAGGACACAGTTCAACGTGCCACTGAGAGGCTTCTGGGAGAGGCACAGGTCGGCTGGAGTGCTCTGCGGTGACTGGTCTCTGTAGGCTGGAAAGACGGTGAGAGGCGCTGCCACTGAGTGGATCCCTGGGTTCAGTCGGGTGCTGAGAGCACTTCACCCAGAGGCAGAACAGACATGTAAGCAGAGTGGGATGACCTGCAAAGACCCTGGGTGTTGGCAAGCTGGAGATGGTTTAGGGAGAATTCGATGTGCAGCCTGCTGCTGGCTTCCTTGAGTGGCGGACGTGGAAACGCTCTGAGTGCAAGGCTTGGACGCAGGAGGAAAGCCGCGGCATTACCCTCCGTGCGGCAGATGGGGTGATGGACAAAGGCAGCCGTGCCTGTGAACCCTGTTCTGTCCAGGATCTCCCTGTTCCGTGTCCACTCTGTCATCCCGACCCCTGGCCATGCTGACCAAGCATGTCTGACCACAAAGGCAGATGGATCCTGGAGAGGTGTACAGGAAGCATCGGTGCTAACTAGGCACCACCTCTGTGGATCCACAGTCCAACCTCTGATGGTGGTGTCACAGTATGAAACTTTTGGGGACCTTAGGAGGAGGTTAATGTATTTTGCCTGTGAGAGGGACGTGAATTGTGGAGGTGAGGTGGTGGTCAGAAGGCTAGGATGACCCCCAGTGAGTCATGCTTTTGTGCAATAGCCTCCCCTTGAGTGTAGGTGGGACCTGTACCTTGCCTGCAGCCAATGGAGTGCAGCAAAGGCCATGTTACGTTGTATACGGCTCTGATATAGCAGAGTAGAGAGGAGTTTTCTGGCTGGTGTTGAAGGTATGAGCTGCCATATTATGAGTGTCTGGAAGGGGTCGTGTGCACGGAACTTGAGGGGTGTCTAGTAGTTGAGAGCAGTCCAAGCTGGCATTCAGCAAGAAAGTGGGGACCTTGGTCCTATAACCGTAAGGAACTGAATTTTGCCGATAACTATGTGACGATGAGAAGAGGACCCAGAGCTCCAGCAAGGAGACAGGCTGGCTGACAACCACACTGCAGCGGGTGCCACCCTGAGCCCAGCTGTGCACAGATTCCTGACCCTCGCAAACAGGGAGATGGCACCTGTGTTGATTTCAGCCTCCTAGTGTGCGGATATTTGTTACTCCGCAACAGGGAGCTCACACACGGGCCTGGGGCTGGCGATGGGCAGCTAGCATTAGAAAAGAAGATATAAAAATGCATGTGACGTAATTGTGTGATAGGAAAATCCAATGAAATATATAGACAGGTAGTAGAACTCATTAAAAATGTCAGCAAGTTGTCTGGACACAACTCAAACATCCAAAATTTAATAGCAGCAATAGGTTGTAAGAACCAAAATACAAAAATACAGGAAGAGCTGAAACTACAAAGGATCAGAATAAAAGTAACTAAAGGCATAAAGCACTGCTGTGGAAAATATCATCTAGCATTTTTCAAAAACTAAGAGGGTAATAATAAGTAGTGAGATATTTCCCACCCACTGCATGGAACATTCCACAGCACTGAGGTAGCAAGTGTTTCCTGAACTGGCCTTTCATTTGAATGCCACTGAAAACAGAAGAAAACAAAAACCCACAGAGCTTTAATTAGAAATTCAAAAAACTGATTCTGAAATTCAAATATGAAAAGGAAGATACAAAAATAATCAAAACAATTAAAAAGAAAAGGATGAAGGTTTGCCCTGCCCACTATCAAAACTTATCAAAAGCAATTAAAGCATTGTAATGCTGGTGCATTGAAGGAAATCTGTCAATGAAACAAATAAAAAACCTAGAAATAGAAACAATCAAATGAAAAACTTTGATGAGTAAGAGAAAACATTATAAATCAATGAGTAAAAGATAGACCTGTTCCTAAAAACATCCCATATAGAAAACAAAATACAATTAGATCTTACCCCACACTATGTACAAAAGTCTGTTCTGATAGATTTTAAACCAAATGTGGAGAAATGTAGACAAAATTAGGTGATGTGGAAGGATTCTTCAAGACATAAAATATAGATATAATAAAGGGAAGATTAGTTAAATTTACTTCTTTAAATCTGAAAACTTCTCTATGACAAAGACTTAAAAACAAAGTTTTAAAGAAGTAATATCCTGAGTTTTTTGTATCATATATAACAAAAAAAAAGGATTAATATCCAAAACATATTACAAACTCTTTACAAACCAATAAGAAAAATGCGAAGAACCCAGGAATAAGGGGAAACAATCCTTTCCAAATAAATTGGTCTTTGAACCCTGATGTTGGTAAACACTTTCAAGTGTGACAACTGGACGTGGTGAGAATGTGGGGGAATGGGGTGTCCCCACCCCCGAGGGTGCTGATGGTGCAGCCACCAGGGATGCCGGGCAGGCAGTGTGCAGACCTTGGACTGGCAATCCCAGTTCCAGATAAATTCCCCAAGAAAAACTTACATGCACATCCTGGTACCAATGGTCTCCAAGCGTCGCTGTCACACCCCAAGAAAGAAACGTCCCGAGGCAAGCTGAAATAATGCCCCTCGATGATATATACTACATCCTCACCCCTGAAACCTGTGAACTTTACTTTATGTGGAAAAAGAGTGAATATTACCTTATATGGCAAAAGACACCTTGTAGTTAAAGACCTTGAGAAGAGGCTATTATTCTGGATTAGCTGGGTGGACCCTAAGTGCAATCACAGGTGTCCTTATAAGAGAGCGGCAGAGGGAGTTTGGGGACAGACCCACAGAGAGGTGGTCATGTGACAACAGAGGCAGAGATTGGAGTGATGAGGCCACAAGCCCAGGAACGCCTGGAGCCACCAGGGGCTGGACAAGGCAGGAAGGACCCTCCCTGGAGCCTGGGAGGGAGCACAGCTCTGCTGACCACTTGATGCTGGGCTTCGACTTCCAGACTGGGAGACAATAAGCTCCCGTTGCTTTAAGCTGCCTGGTTTGTTGTGCTTCGCTACATCAGCCCAGAAAACTAATCCAGTCCCTGATGTTCACCAGCATGGGGACAGCCACCTTCATCTTTTCCTAAGTTCTCTAAGAATTGTAGCAAAGTTCAGAACATACTACCCCTGTTCGAGTAGGCACGTTAGTAAAATGAATGGTATGTATGCTTAGTAAAAGCATACACCTGATGGAAGTATAAGAACATGACCTCTACGCACACCACACGTGGGGGAGGGCTCTCACGAGGGGAGGGGACAGCCCTGGTTCTGAGTCTGGGTGAGGAGGACTTTCCTCCATCTGTAATATTTTGCTTGTACAAGAAATTTAAAACTCCAGTGCAAATGTTTCTATTTGCTCATTTAAGGTGGAAGGTTTGTGGTTGTTTATTCCATTATCCTCTGATTTTTTGTTGTAGTTTCATTTTTTTCCAAATTAGAAAAGTAAGAATTAGTACCACTACTACTACTAATAATAATAATACTAATAGTAAATTGTGCATTACTCCCAAACTGACTCGGTCGTTTCCCTACAGGATGTTAGGAAACTTCCCATGCAGACGTCTTAAAACCACAGCCCGCAGACTGCAGCTTCATAATTCTGACGATGGGAGTGTTGCAAAAACAAAGTCTGCCACATATGTCAATTGACATCTCTCTCTTTAATGATTTAAACTCTATTGCTTTTTTAATGTTCTTATAATGCATCATTCGTTGTGTAGTTACATCTCCGAAAAATCTAATCTCAACCGCCTACTCTCCATTTTTCTTAACTCCTTAATAATAATCCAGGCAATGGCATATCGGAATGGAAATTGCTTCTAAAGAACGTTGTAATAAATATATGTCAGGCATATTACATAGGATTTGCTTACTTTTGATTTAAAAAGACAACATTTAATCTCAGAACTTAGAACTCAGAGTATTCATCTTGCATTCGCAAAGCTCGTAAATAAATGCGGAGCGGAGAGAAGTGGACGTCTCCGCCTCACCCACTCAAAATTAATCATTTGCCATTTGCCTCTTAAACAGAAGGTGCATGTCACTATTGCAGATTTGAGCACTGGGCAAATATTGACTGGAACTGCTGGCAACCGTTTTTCTCCAGGCAAATGGTGCCAGCTAAGGAGTAATTGGGGTCTTGAGGGGTGAGCAGATCTGAAGGGCAGCTGCAGCCCCACCTGTGAGGAGTTCCCGCATGAGGAATGAAACCTGCTTGGATGTTTCTGCATGAGGAGTTACTTTGAGGTGTACAGTTAAGTTCAAGTACTGATTATGTTTAGAATATTTTAATGCAAAAAGATGCATTAAACTAAAGTTATTGACAAGGTATTGCAGTATTTTCTCCAGAGAGACCAGCTGACCTATAACCACATGTCCGCTGCTACCTTCTTTCTGGACATAGTGACAAGAATTCTTTCCTGGGTTTTAATTATGTAGTATGAAATATAAAAATTTTAAAGAGAAAGAAATCTTTGAAATTATTCATTCTAATGCGTTCATTTCACATGAGGAAACCGAGGCCAAGCCATGGAATGCTCCAGAGTGCTTGAGACACTTGCATCCTGAGTTCCCTGGCCCAGAACTGTGTTAAAGTGGCCATGACCATGTGATCTGCCAGTAACCTCAGGTAGCATCCTGGTCCCTTCTGTTTGGATTATTGCATTGGCTTCTTACCTGGTCTCCCTGCTGCCAGGGATTTCCTCAGTTCTTGTTGCAATCACAATTGTCTTTATAAAATCAAAATCTAAACACATCACTTTTGTACTTAAAACCTGCCCGTGGCTCCAAATTACCCCCATAATAAAGTCACAAATGCACAATATGGACTACAAAGCCCTTGTTCCCTGTCAAAGAACAATATGGTCTACAAAGCTTCACCTGTCAACAGCTCTGGCTGAGTTCCCGGTACAACCAGACCTGCTAAGTGCTTGAAGTGTTCCCTCTGTCCTCCTGGCTATGGCGTGTGCTGTTCCCCAAGCTGGAACACTATTTTCCACCCCCTACATCTATTTCTCTGGACTGAGACAACCTCATTCTGGTCCTGCTCTGACTTGCTTTGGTCCTCAGTTTTCCCTTTGCACCTGCTCAGCACCCTTGCTTCCAGTGCATTCTCCTCCCCATCCCATCATGGTGCTCAGGTAGGGTTACCAGAGCCCATCCCTCCTGGCCACAGAGACGGGCAGTGACCAAGACTCATCCTGAAAACATTTCCACAGACTTGATTCTGAGTGGACCTTTAACACCAGCTGGTCCCGCTGGTCCTTTCCTGGGTCTTGGTAGGCAGGTTTCGGGGAGATGAGCTCTCTTTTCTCTGTCTGTGGCCATGCTTACCTGGGGTGGTACCCCCACACTGCTGTGGATAGCCATTTCACTGGAAGAGAAAGTGGCCAAAACAGAGAGGAAGGTGGATTCAAGAGACCGAGAGAAATGGTCCTGATGATATAGTCCATGTTCCTGAACCCTCCATGCTGGGCTCCCAAGGCTATGAGCCAATCTCTTTTGTTAGTTTAAGCCAGTTTTGTGTTGGGTTTTGTCCCTGTCGACTACAAGTGTAATGATCACACCGCTTTCCCCACTGCCTGCCCTCTTTTCCTGCAGGGCCCTGCAGCTGCCTGTTCAGACTTACTCCCCACGAGAACATCAGCTCTTCTGTCCCAGCATGGCTCAGTTCACCCCCATGATGTCTGGTACATAAAACGGGCAGATGGAAAATATTTGTTAAGAAGAGGAAGAAAGAGAAAAGAAGGAGGGGATGCAGGGTGGGAGGGAGGGATGACAATCTAGTCACTATCACTGGAGGAAAAACTGGGACTTACAGCAAGGAGAACTCAGGTTTCGTCTGACGTAGCCACTAACTCACTGTCTGTCACCGGATCCCGACTTCCATCTAGACGTCAATCTCCCCCTGTAAAATGAGGGTATGGGACTAAAAGGTCTCTAGATTCTTCCCAGCCTTGACATGATTCTGGGAACTGGGAATGAACAGATCAGGCGAGTTTTCTGCCCCTGGAGGAAATCACAGAAAGACTGAATGAATGCCCAGTGGGGATACCGCAGCCAGGATTGGATAGTGGCTGTTTCTATCTGAAACATTTGGAAATGTCTACCTTCTAACAGATTAACTAATAATAAATCTGTGATGATGGTTGTCTTTCCAGGCTTAAAGTCCCAGAACAGAATCTGTTGAAGAATGACTGGATGAGAGAATCTCAGATTCTGGGTCCCAGGAAACACGTGTCTGTAGTTCAATAACGTAGCCACTAGGTGTCACCTTCTCTCACTTCCACAGCAGAACATGGGGTTTTCTTCAGCTATAGGGTGGCGGAACTGAACCAGAAATGGGGGAGTCTGCACTCAGTGAGAGCTGGGGTCCTAGTCTGGGTGAGACAGCACTCAGAGGTAAGGACAGCCAGGAAACAGGAAGTTAGTACTTCACTGACCCTGTTTTTTTACCCCTGAAACAAAAATGAGTTTTTTTGTGCCGAAAGCCTCCTCACCTGATTTCGTAAGGGATGGGGGCAGATGAGATTAACTGCAGGAAAGCTTAATAAAGTAATAACTGGGTATTTAAAAACCAATCAAATAGAAACAGGATGTAGATGTTTGCAGAGAATTAAAGTTCTAAGAGCACGGTCACCAAACTCACAAGATGAGTGGACACGTACCTAGGGTGCAGGTCCGTCCCCGGTCAGGGCGTGTGCAAGGCAAGTGACGGAGGCTTCTCTCCCACATCTCTCTCTCTAGGTAGATCGATCGATAGATGGTAGATAGATCCCTCCCTCTCTCCCTTCCTCTCTCTCTAAAAATCAATAAAAACTTTAAAAAATAAAAGCATACTTTTTTTTTTAAGAAAAAAGAAACTGAGCCGTACACTACAAAACAGAATGGCTGGTTTAAAACGCAGGGTGCAGATAACAGGGTCACGTCCGACCCACCCCGCAGGACCCTTCTGTGGGGAGAAACGGTTCCATGTTCACACAGAAAATGATCAGTTCCTAAACCGCCAGCTCAATGCCTCTTTTGAGGTGGTTGATGCCTCTTTCAACCTTTGCAAATAGAGAGGGACGTGGGCAAGGTCAGCCAGTGGACACTGTTGCCGATTTATTTGGTTTTCCCTTAGATTCTGTTAGGCATCGGGTGCTTTGGACCAGGGTGGAAAGTGGACACTTCACGGAAGGCCACACCTGGCTCGTCTCTGATGGGACACACGGTGCTAACAATGATGACAACTGTCTTGGTGCAGCCCCAAGGCTCACAGAGAACCTTTCTGCACAGTCACTAATTAACCCTCCCAAAGTCTTACGAAGTGGATTAAATTACAGCCACAAACCACTGACTGAGACATTTACCATCATGCTTGCCCCTCACTGACCAGCCAAGGAGTTTGGTGCCCTGAACCCAGTGAAAGGCTGGCCCTGGGAAGTGCCCCCGACCAAGTCCCTGATGAAGTGACCCTATAGAATGTGAGGAAAGAAAGAGAACTCATCCCCTGTCTTTGAACAGGGGTAAGACTAATATTGCATCTAAAATAAGCAAAAAACAAAAACAGAGTAAAACCAAAGAACGGGGGCCGGACAAGCTGGTTCCTTTGGAGTGTAGTCTGTACAGGACCTGAAATGTTTGCAGCCATGGAGCTGGGAATGCTTGAAAAGGGAAATTTTGTGGAGCGCCGGCATGGCCTCTCCCCTCAGCTCACAGTGCAGACCCCGGCTCTGGATCACTGTGGAGGCCACAGGAAGCAAGGGGGGGGTCCGCGAACCATCCTCACAGGCAGCAGACAGATAGCCAGGGACTCACCCACTCATCCACAGCCCGGGGTGCTGCTGGACACAGTCTCCTGGAAATCACAGAAAGACTTTCACATCAAGCCTCCCCTGGACAGTGGGGGAATTCTGCTTCCATCTTCACGACTCGGCGAGAATGCACGATGTCCTTCCCAGACCACTTATTCCTGTCTGAACTTCAGACACTGAACAACAAAAATTAAGTCCATGGGAACTGGCTTGAAACCCAATCACGGTGCCGAGAAATAAGCCTGCTGTTCTGAAATCAATAACGTGACCCAGGGCGTTTCAGCCACGCATAGGGTGTTGGGAAGGCATCCTGCCTTCTGTGACAGTCCGTGAGGACCTGGTGATTGGGCACACCGTGGCCAGCCAGGAATGAAGACAGCGATTTCCATGGGAAACAGAACCAGCCCAATGGGGAAACGTGTTCACGAACACCTCCCACGCTGTGTTAAGGGGAGGATAATTCCCCTTCACGACCCTGAGTCAAGCAGTGCATTCTCTCTCTCCCTGTGTCTCTTAAATTGCTTTAAAATCAAACTTTAATGCCCTGACAGGCATGGCTGAGTTGGTTAGAGTATCAGCCCAAACACGGAAAGGTGACGGGGTCGATGGTTCGATTCCCAGTCAGGGCACACACGTGGGTGGTGGGTTTGAGCCCCAGTCAGTGCGTGCACAGGGGGCAACTGATTGATGTTTCTCTCCCTCTCTCTCTTCCTTTCTCTCTCTAAAATCAACCCCCAAAAAATCAACTTTCCCCAAATTTAGGGGGAAAAAATCAAACTTTAACAAAAAGTTGTAAAAAGATGAAGTGCTTGGAAACCCTGGAATGGCAAGTGGCATAGTAGTGGGTCTAGCTGTGAAGCAGATTGTTTTCAGGCCTGCTGCATCCTTCTGAGTTCTGAGGGGTTAGGAAGGCCTTTGGAGTCCTGAGCAGGGACACTCCACTGTGCACACACTCCCCTCCACACACCAGCGTGCTCTCCTTGGACCAGGTGTGCAGGGTTTGTCCACACACCTCAGGGTGAGTGTGTGAGCTGTGTGATGATGAGCTGTGAGACACGGTGCGTGCTAAGAGTGCAGAAGAGCTGGGCAGCACCAGAAACGGGCATTTTTAACAGGTCCCTTACTCCACACCAATGGAGGAAGCACAGGTACGCACCAGCACTGTGGAGTCTGCTGAAACGTGTGCCCAGTCTTCCCGTGATGGGTGATTGTGTTTGTCAGTTTGGCTGGGCCATGATGTCCAGATACTGGGTCAAACGTTGTTCTGGATGTTTCTGGGGAGGTGTTTTTTGGATGACATTAACATTTACATGGGTGGACTTTGTGTAAAGCAGATGGCCTTCCCTAACATGGTGGCCTCGTGCAATTAGTGTAAGGCTGGAACGGAACAGAGGCTGACCTCCCTGAATGGAAGGAGTCCTGTCAGCAGGTGGCCTGTGGACTGAAGAGCAACTCGTCCCCATGCTTCCAGCCTACCAAGTGCCCTGCAGATTTTGGACTTACCAGCCTCCAACATTGCATGAGTTTAAAATAGAGATAGATAGATAGATAGATAGATAGATAGATAGATAGATAGATAGATAGATAGAGATCTGTGGTGTGCAGTCATGCAATGCCTCCATGAGATGTTGGGACATTGGTGGGGCACGTTATTGCCACAATGATTTGGAAGCACCACTGGCTCTGCCTGGCTAGAGCTGGGGATACCAAAGCTCTTGCACTGCATGCTGGAACGATCCAACCAAACCCCACAGTATCCCCTTGGCTGCCCCTGGATATCCTGGGCTTCCACAGGGAGGTGACGCAGAGTGGGTGCACTGACAGAAGAAGGAACAACAGGGCTCTTTGGGGGTGGCCAAGCTTTTTAGCCAGAGCAGTATGACTGACCCACTGGACTGCGTCATCAAAACCCTAGGGAGGAAACACATTGAAGAAAAGTCTGTTGTGATTCATTGGCTGGGGCTCAGAATCCCGTCGATGGGATTATGCTGAGAGACGTGCCCTTCGGTGGCCCCGGCTGTGGAGCAGAGGTGCAAGTGGCCCAGGAGCCCAGGTGAGAGCTGGGGGGCATGCTCAGGAGGGAGGGGGCTGTGGC
Organism: Tadarida brasiliensis; assembly: GCA_030848825.1. NCBI lineage: Eukaryota > Metazoa > Chordata > Mammalia > Chiroptera > Molossidae > Tadarida > Tadarida brasiliensis. The sequence continues at coordinate 36,057,726 of CM061258.1, forward strand.
AGCGGCCCGGGCACCACTGGGAAGGAGCACGGTGACAGGGCGGCTCGGCTGGCACGTGGGCTGTGGGAGATGGGTCAGAGCCAACGCCAGCTTCGTGACCCAGGTCACTTACACGATATGTGGTGAGTGGCTCCTCTCACTGGAACACATCAGTACAGATGACAGCACAGATTTGGGGAAAGACAGCAGGGTCACTTTGGGATGTGCTAAGATGAGGAGTCTAGCAACATCTGCTCTGGAGGATGACGTCTAGGCTGGGCACATGCACATGTAAGTGTGGATACGTGTCCTGTATGTCATTCCAGAGCCTTCTCAGCCCAATGTTCGCAAACCACGCAGGTTGTGGCAGGGACATGGAAGCGCCGTGTTATCTCCGCCCTCACAGTGCCTTCTAGTGAGCGGGGTCTTAGGGATTTTTGGTTTGTACGGTTTTATGTGTGTGCCTTTGTTTTTGCTGAACTCCAGCATGTGCAAATGCAACACAGGACCCCACAAACCCTTCTGCATGAAAAAGAAGAGATTTGGAGGGATGGGTGGAACATGCTGTCAACCAGGCCAGGTACACAGGTGAGAACAGGGAAGGCGAACTTCAGATGGGCAAGATAGGGAGACAGCCCAGAGGATGATGTGTCCAGTGACTTGGAGGATGTGGGTATACGGTCGACCTCTCCTCTGACTGCCCTGCTCACACATGATTGGGGGAAATGGGTTTTCTGGGACTTGCAAAGAAGGGTGTGAGTGTGGAGGGAAGAAGGTGGGTTGATGGCCCTGGTGGGCCCAGCCCTGCAGGCACAGAGGACTGTGCACATCTGCATGGCACACCAAGGACACGGGCTGCTCAGATTAACTCAAGGACTATCCACGTACGCACACTGTACATCTTTCTACATAATAAAAAGCAAATGCGACCCCACTGGTTGCTGTCCTTGAAGCAGCACCTGACTCACTCCGTCTGCCTGGGGGGTAGCTGGTGGTAGGAAGGAGGGGCAAGCCCTGCAGTTGGCAGGGATTGGTGTGGGGCCCTGCACTGTGTGCGCGCTCTCCGTGTTCCTACTTTCACCTCCGGGGTATGGACAGGAGGAGATATGTGTCCATTTGCAGCTGCTGACATCTCTTCATTCCTGCCACATTAAGAATGCAGCCCATTCTGGATCCTTCAAAGGCGTCACATTGCTAATAGCAAAGAAGGAACTCTCAGCAGACTGAGCGGAGCTCGGTCCAGGTGCGGAAGTTCCTGTGAGCAACGCTTTCAGGCTGCGCGCTGCTCACTGCCAGCGACGGGGAGTAAGGCAGGGGAGGCCTGAGTCCGTGGAGAGGAGGAGGGCCTCTGGACAACCTTCCTACAGGGAGGAACATAGATGAGGAGGAGTCCGGAAAGTCAGAATGGCGAAGTGTTGGGACTGCATTGTTGAGCCAAAGGCTGAGCCCACGGAGACATGGAATATGCACCCCTCTGGAATGCCCTCAAATGTTCACATGTAGATTACAAAAGAGAAAAAAAAAGCAGTCAAGTGTTCAGGGAAGGAAGTGACAGAGAGGATGTGATGAGGCTTCCCGGGAAGTGGTCACGCAGCTGGAGCCGTGACCAGATTGATTTCCTTCCCTGCTCCCCAGCGTCAGTTTCTCTTCGGCGTCAAGGGAGGATTATGGTTCCCAGTTCTTCCCTCGCCGTGTTGTTGTGAAAATTAAATTAGCTGGTAAATGGAAATTCCTGAGAAGCATGCCTGGCCACCACGAGGACTCAACCATTTTCAGCTGCCATCATCCTTGCAAAGACCTTCACCGACTGCGGTATCTCCGCCACCAGTTCCTCTGCTCCCAGCGTTTCAGATCTGGGCAGACATGGGGTTGTTGGGTGCCCACAGCAGTCACCACAGAATGTCATCACGAGAAAAAAACAATCAATTAAATCTGAAAATGCTGAGGTGGCTAAACTGTGGAATATTCAGGCATTGCTGGTAAGTAAGTATTTTAAATACAACTGTAAAACAGAAAAATGCCGCTCTCATAATGTTAAATAATATAAGTAGGATAGAAAGATGTCAACTTCAGTATTGTCTAATGTTTATAACATGTACATGTTATTATTTTTATAGAGAAAAATAGAAGAAAATGTATTTATATTTACCCTGATGGAAATACAAATGTGTCCTTAGTTTTATCTTTATGCTTCTCTCTGATGTGTGAATTTTCAAGAAATGCTATTTTTAAAACCAAAATAAATGGTGTGTTTATCTAGAAAAAAAGAAAAGAAATGGAGAGAAGAGCACAAGCGCACGGAAGGTTTGCAAGCGTGGTGATGGCCATTCCTGTCTGGCCAGACCCCACGTGTCCCTCCCCGGGGCTGCGTGTCTCCAGCTGCTGACGCTCACGATGAGACTGGGGCGGGCGGGGGCATCACGCAGGTGAGCTTCAGAACGCTCTGTGAGGAAAGATGCAGGTTCTCTGCTGCTAGAAGTGCTTTGGGATGTGAGAAATGAGCTGTTCTAGGAGCCATCGCAGCTACAAGCAGAGAAAGTGCCTGCACTACCTCGTGGGGTGTCCCAGTCTCCCGTGTAATCACTGCCTCTGTCTGCAGCCCGTCCTGGTTCTGAGTTCCGTCCAGCAGGACGTCAGACGGAACGAGCTGCAGGAAGAAGTAGCTGAGTTCTAGGTTTATCAAATTATTGTCTGAACGTTTAGGTCAGAAAAAATGTTTCATCTCTTAGCTGTCTCTAGGGAACGACCCCCAAAGCAGTGTTCTGCCGGCACCTGGGATGAAGCCAATTGAATTAGGAAAATGCAAGCGAGAGGGCGACCATTAGGGGTGTCCAGACACCAGAGCTGAGATACCTAAGGCTTTGCAGGATTCCAGAGGGACGTTCAAACCAGAGCCTGGAAAGTTCGCACAGAGCCTTGTCTGCACCCACAGGTGACTCTTCCTGACCCAGCCTTACATCTCATGGGCCACTCGACATAGGGGCGCACAGAAAAAAAATCAAATCATGTCCTCATAGTCCCCAAATAGCAAACAGGAGAAAAAACCAGTACACTCTCGGCTGTTTCCCTGGCTGGGAAACAAAGAGGTATGTTTAAGCTAAGCATGCTCACACACAAACCCTAACACAGAACAAAACTGGCTCCGGGTGCCTGTTCTAACATGTCCCTGTGGTTTCACTTTGTAGTAGATTAAAGTGGCAATTTCTGTTTTCTTCAAAAATAAAAAGCTTACACTGTAAATGCCTCCAGCTATACAGTAAGAATGGTGTTTTCTGGAATAAATAGCTTACAAAAGAGACGTGAAATTAAGATCCAAACGAGCAGTAATGTAACGTAAATAAAAATTACAACATTTTCCTAAGATGTTGTCGGTTGCGCAGCTGCTCTGGGTGTCGAACCTTCCAGGGCGATGTTCCAGCCTGACTCGGATAAGCGGGACGCAGCGCCTACCACCACGCCTGGCGGCCGACCTGCAGCCCGCCCGTCCTCACCTGCCCGTCCTCACCTGCCTGTGCCCAGCTTCCACTCCTTCAGATCCCAGCACCAACTCAAGGACACACGTTAATTCAAACATCCTGGGCCCATTGCTCTTCTGGCTGACGGAGCTGGGAAGAGGAAACTTTCTTCCAAGCTCACACAGAGTGAGGGTAGGGACATATTGTCTTCTCTCAACTCTTCCTTTGACCACATCTTTGGTCTCATCCATGCGGACGCATCAGACCAGGATTTCTCAACCTCAACGCCACTGCTGACTGGGGCGGATCCTTGCGTGTTGCGAGGCTGTGCTGTGTGGTAGGCCGTCCTGCAGCATCCCTGGCCTTGGCCCACTAGATGCCAGGAGCACCCTCCCCCCCCCCGCTGCCCCAATTGTGACAAACAAAAGTGCCTTCAGACATTGCTAATGTCCCCTGGGGGGGGCGGGGCATGCAGAGAGCAAAGTCATCTTCTGTTGAGAACCAGTGTGTCAGACTAATTTAACCTAGGTGACAGTTTAAACCTAGTGATAACAGAAGAAATTACCATGTCCGTAAATATATAACCTACTGTTTTCCTCATCAGACTGTTTTAAATAAAAACTACATAATGTATATTCAATATAAGAAAGAAAAATTAAGTGACCTAAGTTGATTGATAGATAGATGATTGATAGATAATAGATAAATAATGGGTAGATGGATGATATATAAAAAGATAGACAGATAAATAAATAGATGATGAGTAGATAGATAAGAGATAGATTGATAGATAATAAATGGATAAATAGATAATAGATAAAGGGATGATAGATATATAGACAAATAAATAAATAGGTGATGAGTGGAGCCCTGGCCAGGTAGCTCAGTTGGTTAGAGCATCGTCCCAATATGCCAAGGTTGTGGGTTCAATCCCCAATCAGGGCACAGACAAGAATCAACCAATAAATGCATAAATAAATGGAACAACAAATGGATGTTTTTCTCTCTTTCTAAAAAATAAATTTTTTTAAAGATGATGAATGGATAGCTAAATAGATGATGTGAAAATGATAGTTAAAAATGTTTAAAGTTTAATGCTGTAGGTCCATCCATGCTGTTGCAAATGGTGAGATTTCATCCTTCTCCATAGCTGAGTAATACCCCATTGTACATATGTACCACAGCTTTTGGCTAAGTGGAATAAATCAGTCAGAGAAAGACAAATACCATATGATTTTACTTATATGTGGAATCTAAAGAACAATGTCGATGAACAAACAAAACAGAAACAAACTCGTAGATGCAGAGCACAGTCTGATGGGTGCCAGAGGGGAGGGGAGCTGGGGGGCTGGGTGAGAAGGTGCAGGGATTAAGAGATACAAATTGGTAGTTACAGAATAGTCATGGGGACGTAAAGTACAGCACAGGGAATATAGTCAGTATTATTGTAATAACTCTGTGTGGTGCCAGGTGGGTACTGGAAATATTGGGGGAATCACTTTGTAAAGTATATGGTCATCTGACCACTTTGCTGTACTCCTGAAACTAATACAAAATAATATTGAATGTAAACTGTAATTGAAAAATAACATTAAAAAACTTTTAAATCCGATAACGGCACAAAGGAAATAAAAGTTATTTTTTATTATTCCCTTTATATGCTTGGAAATCTGGGTCCTTATTGAAACTTGAAGAAAATCTTTGTGACTTTATGCCCCATTTTAGCACTGACGTATGCCCTAACTTTCAGGAAGCTCAAAACTTCTAGGAAATGTCACGCAGACGATCCAGGAATATAGAAACTCAGCACTTTCCCGCTAACATGGAATCTCGGGGGGAGAAAAGAACTGGTGTCAGGTGCTCCCCCTCCTCCAATGCCCGGCTCCAGTCTTCAGAGCCTGAAAGGGCCCTCTGACGTCTGCAGTGGGAATTTGTCCTTTCCTCCCAATTTGATTGGTCAGAGTGACTTCTATCACCTCCTCGCAGCGCTAGACACTTAACTCCAAGGAAAGCTCACGAGGGTGGGAGAGTCTGTGGCGCCTTCTTTTCCACGGTGCCGCTCAGGGGCTTCACAAACCACCGCCTCCCCGAGGTCCCATCCGCAGAGTCCAGGCCACTGCTCATCGCCTTGCGAAAAAGCCGAGGTGCCACATGAGGCTTCGCTAAGCACCCCTCACTGTTCAGAGTGATGTCCCTGTGTCTTTCCCTACTGGTCCATCCTGCCATTTCCGTAATGGAAATATTAGCAAAACACAACCTAACAAAATTTTCAGCCTCCAAAATGACTGCGGTATTCACAATGATGTACTGAAATAATATGCAGAAGCAGGGACTGGAGAAGCAAATAGAGGGTTGGCCATAAATTCCAGATGCCCGACCCCTGAATGGTGAGAAGGTTATAAACAGAAGAGCCTAGACCCAGCACTCCTGGTTGTTAAATAAGATTCTTTGTGACTCGGAAAAAAAGGGGAACACGATGAAGAATTATCAGTGCGTCCTCCGCAGAAGTAATCTACATGTGTTTATTTAATAAACAGAAGACGGCTTTATTATACACATTTGATTTCCATATGCACCGTTTCCTTATCTGTCACTTGTATCTAAGCAGGACGCTTTATACGAATCTGAAAATGAAAAATTCAGCACAGGGCACAGGAAACTCATTTAATGTCGAGTGCAGTCAAAATCAAGATTTCTTTATTTGTCGTAACAACGCTGTTAAATCAGAAAATTACTCTCCCTTTCTGCATGTCCTTCTTCCTTCACAATTCAGCTGTTTGATCATAAATTGTGGAGTGCAGTGACTTGTCTCCTCCACTTTCCACACTGGCCAAGACAGATTAAAAACTCCGGCACACCAGCGACCAGTCTCGGCATACCATTAGCATATATATGAGATTTGAGACATTTTCTAATATTCTCTAGCAGAACTCATCTGTCAGCCAGGTGATGAATTATAAAAACTCTTAGGTTGTTTAGGAAATAGAAGAGGGGGCAAGAAGGAAGGACCGTGATCCACCTTCTCTTTTTCTAACCTGTGCACGGCAAAGGGTACACGTCTGTGCTGACTTCACGAGGAGAGCGCCCGAGACCTGCGATGCCCACGCAGGGACACCTACCAGGACGGGGCCTCTGTGACGTGGTCCCCCGACAGGATTTCCATCATGAGAGCTCGGTTTCCATCACGAGGTCTTAAAGATGCAATGCTTTGCTTCTAAAACGGGGCCTCGTGGGGTTAATAAAACTTGAACGTGTGGATTCAAGGCTTCAGAATGGGATCCGGTGAGACGTGGAACTGTGCGCGCTCGTGATCAGCCACCCAAGCGACTGCGTGTGACAGAGGTTGGGGCAGGTGTTGGTCAGTGTGCATGTTTTGTTTTGTTTTCCAGGCCTCTGTCCCCACCACCTAGACACATCCGTGGACTTTGTCAACACCAGGAGTATTTGGGGAATGACGTCAAGAACTGTGTCAAGCAAATTTTGTTTCAGGATGACAATTCCAGACAATAAGTTGGATTCCCCCCGTCCCAACTGAACTTGATGTAAAGGCTTAGAAAGTACTGTCTTCGTCCATTACAGGTGCTACAACCAAGTGGCACCCACTGGGGCTTACAAACAACAGGAGTTTAGTGCTCACAGTTCTGGAGGCTGGATTCAGGGTGCTGGTACGGTCGGGTGAGGGCCTACTCTGGATCACAGATGACTCTCCCTGTGTCTTCACATGGTGGGAGGATGAGGGGGCTCTTTGGGGGCCCTTCTCAGGACACTAATGCTATCATGGGCTCCACCCTCATGACCTGACCAGCTCCCAAAGGCCTCACCTCCAAATGCCATCACTTTGGGGGTCAGGGTCCAGCATGTGAATTAGAGGCAGCAGGCATGTAGCAAAGGACTGTTTGATTTCGTGCATCAGAAGCGTTTAGAATCTGAATAAACTAAGTATTCGAGCCCAGGAACATCTCTGGGGTCTTTAATGGACAGGAACCTTCATTTCTGCCATGCTGCACCCCCCACCCCCACATTGCAGCAGTCAGGAGCCACCGACAGCCCCAAAGGGGCTCCATTGATTAGTGCCTGGCTCCATCTGGGGTGTCCTTCCTGCACCAGGATGCTGGTCCCATAAGGCCTTCCTGTGAGCTTGGTTAATTCTGAAAGATGTGGTCCACCCATCGGTCTCTGGGTGCCATCTTCCCTGGCCTCAAATCTCTGGAGGCATCCACAGTTTTCTCCTCTGCGACTCATGTGTACTGAGTACCTATTTCTAATGCAGAGATCACACATGGTATTTAATTATCTGTTTACGTTTCTGTCTTTTTTTAATTAAAAGGAATCCATCAGATACGGGGTCTGTGTGTGGCCTACCGTGCTCTCTGGTGGAAGAACACTGGGCGTGAACATGAGTAAGATTCGGGATGCGCGTGGTCTCCCACACGGGAAGGACGGTGAGCAGAGGCCCCGTGGGGAACTATAGAAAGCAAACACAGCCGACACTGGTCCAGCACATGGTCCCCCCAACAGGAAAGCTCGGTTTCCATCACACGTATGCAGGGTGCAGACTCATGCTTGCTCTGAGAGATGGTGCGAAGGTCAGGGCACCCTCTGTGGGAGCTTGCCTGGCAGAGTCCACAGTCAGCAAGGAGCCAACGTGGCCAGAGCAGAGGTCAGGAAGTTGAGCAGAGCCACACAGATGATAGACAGGTGAGGGGAGTGCACACTGGAGGGCCCAGATACCCTGTGCAAGGATGCTGGCTGTCACCCTGAGGACCAGCCTTCCCGACCTGACTTGGGTTGTGACAGCATCACCCTGGCTCTGGGCGGCAATGCAAACGAGCAGCTGTCAGGACCTGCAGGGCTCCAGGGGAGTGCTGATGTGCCTGGACCCCTGAGAGCAGGGAGCTGGGGAGACCTCCAGCCGGACCCCTCTCAGGGCGGGTTCCGCAGGTGTGCTGTCGGATTGGATATGGGATCTAGCGATGGAGAGAAACTAAGTCTGGTTCCAAGTTTGGGACTTGAACACTTGGGGGGAAAGCTCTTTAGTGTGCGGAGTCGGGGACACCGGGGTCCCAGAAGCAGGTGCGCAGGAAGAGCACAGTGCTGTGTGCAGTGCTGACTAGATGTGGAAATGGGGTCATTAGCACATAGGATGTTTGCATTTCTTGAGAAGGGCTGAAACATTATGGGTGAGGACCCAGGACTGGAGCCTCCAAAGTCAGGAAGCCATCAAGGTGGCCAGAGACAGGGAGAAGTGGGCAGTGGGCAGTGGTGCCACACCCGCCCCTGCCCTAGTCCCCTGCTGGCACACTGTGCGGTTCAGTCATCTGCCATGGGACCCGGTCCTCTGCCCTGGAGCGAGGGCCTGTAGGGTGGAGGTTCTTGTTTGTTCTCTGCACAGTGCTGGGCACAGATGGAAGTTCAGCAAACGCCGGCTGAACACAGAAATGAGTGAACACCTTGACGAGTTAATGAGGGACACCCTGGAGGCCAGCACCGCTCCTGCTGGGAAAATGAGGACTCAGAGCCAGCAAAGGCAGCCGCGCAGTGAGGGTGGCCTCAAAAAGGCTGTTTTCTGAGCAGTGGTGGGAGAACAAGGCTCAGTAGGAGGCTCGAGTAAGACAGATGTGTGGTTTTGTGTTATTTAAGCTTCAAGGTGAGGCTTGTGACCATGCTGTGTCATGTGACCATGCTATGTCATGTGACCACGCTATGTCATGTGACAATCACCCATCATGCAACCACTGTAGCATGTGACTTCTGCACATCATGTGACTATGGTGCATCATGTGACCACTGGGCATGATGAGACCAGTAGATACCATGTGATCTCCATGTGGCTTTGGAGGTTGGTTATCTGCTGGTTGAGTGTGGACCCCGAATATGGCACAATGTTGGGAAAGACTGATCTACAAGACACAACGAAAGAGAGAAGGAGAAAGTTTAAGTATACTGTAGCAGAAAGTCTCCAAGTATTTGGATCCCAATGTGATCTATTATTTTCTCTCAGAGACTGGCCCCTGTTAAGACCCTATTTTATTTTAAAGTAGGAATCTATTTTTGAGGCAGAAAAGAGAATGAACATCTGACAAGCACTTGGTAAATAATAAGACATTTCCAATTTCTTCTCTGTGGTATCGGAGCAGTGCGAGGAACAGGTCTGTGGACCCCACTCTGTTTGCCAATGAGGACCGGCAGGCAGCACAAGGACCAGTTGGCACCCCAGGCACCAGGGTGGCAGTGCTGGGTGGGGCTCCCGTCTGGTTCCGGATGATTTCCCTGAGCACACAGAGCTCCATTTCCTCACCTGTGAAGCATGGGCACCAACTTGCTGCCCCCAAGGGGCTGTCGTGAGGTTCCAGTGAAATAGCACAGGTAAACGCTCCAGCCGGCCGTGCTCACCTGGCCACTCTCCTGGGGAGCGCTCGGTTTATTGCAGCTCTGCTTGTCGCTCTCCTGGGTCCTCCTTACCCCTGCCCCCAAAACAGCGCTGTCCACCGGAACATGACCATTTCAAGACTGTCCCAGTCCAACGTGTCCTACAGCACAGATCTAAGTCAGCAGGCTGCAGACATTTGACTTGGGAGCAGTGATCACTTGAGTAATTTGTTTAAGGACACAATGCAAGATTATGCCGAGGTTCTTTCTTTTCATGTTGATACTCTAATGATTAGGAAACTGCTTTTTCCAAGGAGGAAAATAGGAAAAGACTAACACAGTGTCTCTGACCACTGGCACTAGCACAGATCAGTGATGTCCTCACGTTCTCGTCCCCGCCCCGCACCACACCCCTGAGCTGCCGCCTCACGTCTGGGTGAGGGTTTGCCCGTGGTTCACGCCGCGCTTCTCTCTCCCTGCTGGTGCACTATCCCAGGACTCGTGTTTCTAAACTGTAGTCGTGTCCCCGTGTGTCTCTTCGCTCTCAAAGACCTCCAGGTGTTTTCCATCTTTACCAAATGAAGCCAACAGTTCTCAGACCCTCGTTCAATGGCCCCACGGCTGGGTCCAAACTTACATTTACAACCATTGCCAATACCGGCACTGAAGTCTATGTAGCTGCATCATTGCAGCTGCTGAACTTGGGTCCCAGCATTGCCTCCACCCATGCTTTAGACTCCCCCTCCCGGCCCCATGGACACCTTGGCCAAGGCCCTGAGCCTCCCGTTCACCCTTGGTACAACTGTCACTAGTTTTTCTGATACTAACACATCCACCCCAGTTTAGTCAAATCCTCAGTATCTCACACTGTTCAGACCTCTCCCGTCCTCTAGCTCACATCTGACCCAGAGCTCCGAGCCTTGCAGGGGTGAGGGATCCATGGTGACAACTTTTGTTTTTCACATTTGCTCTTCCTCCTGGGGCCCCCATGGCTGGATCTTCCAAGGGCCAGGATGGGCACAGAAGGTCAAGCCTTGAATGCTGCAGTGCTGGAACTTTGTCCTGGGAGCATTACCCAGCCACCAGTCTTCATCATGTCAGATGGCCCTCGCAGTGTGTTTGCGGCTGGGAAGGTCTCTGCAGGGAGCTTCTCACTGAGGAGCCCCTGATGCAGAAAAGACCACCTGCCTGGACACTCCCAGTGTCAGTTATCCACGCTCTATCACCAGTCACGAGACCATGTGGCTTAGACCCACAAGTGTAGGATTGCTCACGAGGCCCCAGGTCAGCACAGTGGGTCTGCAGGTCTGGGCCAGGGTTTGCTGAGCTCAGCTGGGTGCACTCAGGCATCTGCTCTGGCAGCAGGTAGGCTATCGGCTGCCGGGCCCAGGGTGGCTTCTCCCACACGTCTGGTGGTCAGGTGGCTGTCAGCTGGGGTGGCAGGCATGGCTGGCCACATGCTTTTCACCACCCACCAGGCTATCCTGGGCTTGTTCACATCCTGCTCTCAGGGTCCCGAGACGACGACTGGGGTCCCAGGCTGAGAACTATCACACTGTCAGTTCCTCCATGTAGTATTGCCCAAAACAAACCTTAGCAAGAAAAAAGATACCACCTATTGGGGCGGGGGGTGGGGCGGGCTGTAAAGTCACACTGCAAAAGAGCATGAGTACCGGGGTGAGATGATCGGGCCATTTCAGTAGATACTCAACACAATCCCTTAGCTCACCTCTCTGACAGTAAGGGGCCGCCCACCCAGATGGTTCAAGCCCAATACCCTCTGCTGTCTCCACATGGCATGAAAAGGCTCCTGCAGCCTGGCCCTGCCCAACTGTATAAATGCAATTGACCCAGCTACCATCCCCTCTGGCTCACATGCCATCATGGGCTTCCTGGCCAACCTCCCCTCTCTAGCGCTCTCTAGGTTCCAGTCCATCCCCAAGGTCTCCAGGTTGCATTCCAGGTTCTCCTAAGAACCATCTCAGTGCATTATCACCAGGCCCCAGCGTGGCACAAAGACCTGTAATCCTGCTGCTCTTCCGGACAGAGGTGCCATCTCCCCTTTCTGAGCATCTCAAGCTCTCCAAGTGCTTTCCTTGGAGGTCCCTCATTTGGCCTGGAGGTCAGGGAGCACGCCCTCCCCCACAGGCAGGGATGGGACAGAAAGCCAAAGAGTGCTCCACGTACACAGAGGCCCTCCCCACCTCCCCCCAAGCTTCTGCTCTCCTCTGTGCTGGATGAGAGCAATGGTAGACCGAGAGGCTGTGTTTTGGGGGGTGAGTTTTGTTTGAGAGGCTAAGCCTTCTCTAGGGTGAGGATCCCTTGTCTTTAGCTCAGAGCTTTAGCCGAAATGTGGAGGCAATGGGGAAATTCCCATTTAACTTTCTGTGACACTCATCACCTGATTTTCTGATGGCCTCACACACGTGGTTCTGTGTTAGTCGTGGTCATAATGGAACATGCTGCTTTTTAACTTCTCGTATGAAGATGCTACCTTTCCAACTACACTGTGTTCTTTATGGGGCGAAGGGGAGAAAAAGTTGTATCTGCCTCTCTTGTGCTAGGGAAAAGCAAGTCTGATTGTCCCAAAGCTGGAGAGTCTCACAGTCCTCCAAACACTCATGAGGAAAACTTACATATCTCAGGGCCGTCTCATAAAATGCTGCTTTATGCCACCTCATTGTAGGGCTCGTTCAAGCCAGTTGTTGCTTGATGGATCTGCTTGGTGTACGGAATGATCAGAAATATTGAAGGATAATGGATTATTTCCTTTTTACAATGACTGCTTGCTATAAACCAAATACAGTTCAAGTGAAAACAATGAACTCATCAATTAAGTGAAATGGGCCATTCAAGGGCCACCGTCAATATTCAAATAGGCCAGGGCTCAGGGATTTGGCTTTATGACATACTTTGTGCCCTCTTTCTAAAACTTGACCTCCTTTTCTCTTTTTTGTTGGCTTTCAGGCACGATGGATAGAGCCGGTTATTGTCGTTTTTATCACCCTGCCACAAAGCAGGTGAAGCTCAGCGTTGCTGTCCCCGAGGACTGTAAAACTCAGGGCTGAAAGGGAACTGCCACACGTAAGTGCAGTGCAGAAGGAAGAGTCTCCGGGTTGTTTTAGCAGCCTAAGCACTTGAGAGCCTATATTTGCCCTTGAATTATGTTTTTCTTCTCACGATGATTTGAGGGTCTTGAAAAACATCACTGTTAAAAAAAAAAAAAATTCAAAGGAGACAAAGGAAATGAAGAAAGCCCTGCTCTGCGAGGAAAGCAGCAGAAGCTGCGTGGAGAGAGCTGCCAATAGGGAGATTTCATGCTTTTGTTAATTAAAGGAACAAAGAAAAAAACAGTGCAGCAGGCTGTATCCTCCATAACAGCTTCCACTAATAAAAAGTAATAGACAATTTCCTGCACTCAGTTTTCCTGAATACCATTAGAGCAGGTAATGGAGTTTTGGAACTGGGAGCCTGGCCGGCTGTCAGAGGAGGGCTGCCCTACCCTCCTCTTCTCCTTTTATTAAATGACTAAGTGCAGCCGCCTGTGTCCTATCTCTCCCTCTTGCAACTATTGGATTGTATTATTTTACATTTTGATTGAAATGATGTCACAGCCAGATAAAAGCCGGGCTGCATTGTAATTGAATCGGCGAGTTGTTTATTCTGGTGATCTCCAGCCGGCCTGCACTTGCCCTAACACTGCATACAGAAAGGGCCTCTCTTGTTTAACACGCCGCCGATTAGATCTATTAACAAAAAACGGTATCGAACTGGGGGGTCGAGGGCCTGGAGCTGCATTTTCAGGGGGGAAAAAATATCGGGGGGAAAAAAATTAAGTGGGAAGAGACACCATCTGCCCAACTTTCCAAGTGTGACAGGAAGTTCCAATCAACGCGTTTCGCGTGTTGTCAGTGCAGATGCAAAAGGCTTTGACGGACAACATCTAAATGACGGCTAATGGGAGCCGGTGCGCTCTGGAGACTGTGACGCTCCCTTCCTAAATGTCATGCCCATGTTTTCATTTGCAGAATAGCCCTCGTCTCATTTATAGAGTGAATTCTCATTGATTTTATTTAGGCTGGAAGTAAAGTAACATCTATAGTGATGACGAAGATGGGGAAAGTAATTAGATCTGTTTATGTTCAAATTATTTGTTTTGTTTTGTTTTTTTAAATGACAATGCTCCTCCCCAAATATCCTGCCTCTAAAGCAGCTGTGATGACATGTTTTTCATCAGGAGCGATTGAGCCTGTTACACCTATATAATTATACACAGAATAAATGAAGAACCAGTGTTATTATTTATACTAACAAGTGAGATTGTTGTTTAATCCTATGTATTTGCAGATAATGCTCAAGCTTTGTTGTGAGCCAAGGTAATTCTAACATGAAAAAAAGGTAAGAACTAAAGAAGAAAAGCACAAAGTAATGCCTTACATAATGTAAATTTCCACAGTTTTTCCATATTTCTGGGTCTTAGAGCCCTGATTCTCCCCATCGCAGTCTTTCCTGCTGACAACAGAAGGGAATCTTCGGTCCTTCTCATCAGATGATTAGGTGCTATCCTGCCTGAGTCCTGCAGACTTACCAGTGCCAAAGTGCCTTCCAGAAAATCCCTGCTCAGTTTTGTCATGGGGTTTTATTCATTTCCCATGGTCAGATGTTTAAAATGGTCTGTTAAATGTGCCTTTATTATTGCTGTAAAGTAGCTTAACTATGTTATCTGTTCAAAATGGCCCGTGTTTACTATTTATTTCACTGACTAGTTGACCTAACCAGCAAGTCAAATAAACTCTTGTCATCTATAGACCTAAAAACAGTTCATAAATATTTACCCCTTTTTGTTTCTCATTTTTCTGCCCAGTAGGCTTTCAGCTTGGAAAACAGGCTCACAGAAGTCAAAATCCAGAGACCCTGCCCACAAAGTATTCTTCCTTTAAAAATGCACAATTTATCTTAACTTAATACTTTTCCCAAAAAAAGGCGATGAGGCAAGATGCATTTCCTTCAGTAAGTGGAGGAACAGATAAAAGGTCGCTCATCCAGACAGTGCAATAGCATTCTGCACTGAAAGAAATGAGCCACAAAAGACATGGAGTAACTTAAATGCCTACGCTAAGTGAAAAAAGCCAACCTGAAAAGGTTATGTGCTGTATAATTCCAATGATATGACCTTCTAGCAAAGGTAAAACTATGAAGACAGGGAAAAAGATCAGTGGCTGCCAGGAGTTGGGAGTGGGGGCAAGGAAGGATAAATAGACAGAGCACAGAGGATTTTTAGGGCAGTGAAATTACTCTGTATGAAACTATAAGGGTGGAAATAGGACATTTGTCAAAACCCATAGAATGCACAACATCAGGAGTGAACCCTAATAGAACTTTAGTTAATAATAATGTATCAATATCAGCTCATTCATTGTAAAAACTATACCATGCTAATGCAAAATGTAGAGAGTAGGGAAAGCTAGAGACATGAGAATTCTCTGTATTTTCTGCTAAGTTTTTTGTAGATCTAAAACTGTTCTAAAAACTAAAGTCAATTAATTTTTTTTTTATTCAGAATTTATCTTAACCAAAAGCTTTCCCAAAAAAACAGTATGTATTTCCCCTAACCTGAAGCACACTGTGGTACCAGTTAGCCCCCTTGGGAATACCCATAAGTATGGCTGCTTCTCTCCCCATCTCCAGTGTCTCTTCCAAAAACGAAGAGCCTTCAGTACTTCTGGTGAATCAGACTAACTCTGGAAACTACATCATACCTTCTGTTCTTTCATTGTGAACAGGAGAAAAACTAGACTTGGCCCTACTCTTGTGCCATAAAGATGGTGCCTCACTTCGGGACCACAGGCAGAGCCATGGAGATGCTGTCCACCACAGGTAAAACCTGGTTGGTAAAGGTAGGGCATTGATTAGGGATAGCCCTTCAGGCATTTCGTGTGTTTTCTATCCAGAGATTAATAAAGTTACCCTGGAAAATATGTCATTGGGACCCATGGGTATTTTGCTAATTTAAAAAGTGAGGAAAATACCATAACAATGTGATTTAATTTGATTTCAGTCTCTTGTGAAATCTATATTAAAGGAAATATGCAGGTATGTTAAAATGCTACCTGCCTACACAAATGGTTGTTCAGGTAAGAAGCACCAGCAGAGGACACAAAGAGAGCAATGTAGAGTCAGCATGTCTTTCTGCCTTCCTGACACCTGCTGTCCTTTAACCTCCAGTTTTGGGGATATCTCATCAACAGTGGAAACAGCCCAGTCCCAGTCCCATTTGTGGGACACAGTCTTTTTTCACTTTCCATCCCACAGTTATGCTAGTTTTCATTTCACTACATATTGAGTTGCACTGAGCCTCCTCTCCTGCTTAGAGACCCTGGGGCAGACAAGGGTAAGTGAAGAAATCCAAAGTGCCCAGCTAGGCAAGTTTCTTCATCTTCCTGGCCTGGTGATCCTCTTCTCCAAAGAGACACTGAGTGGGAACCCCTTTCACCCAGCAGGAAATGCCAGCAGGGACCAGTGGAAGCCTAGCTGCACTGGCTACACCAAACTGACCAAAACTAAACTATCACTGCAGCCACATCTTACAAAGGGAATCATAGCCCTACATGCTACACCTAAACAGGATGGATTTACTCTAAAATAAAAAACTTAAATAGGACCAAGTACCTCCTAACATAACAAACAGAATATCCAGGGCACAGTAGAAAATCACTCATAATACCAAGAAATAAAACAATCACAACTGGACTGAAAAAAGATAGTCAGCTGATGACAACACTGAATTGAATCAGATGTCAGAATTATCTGCAAGGATTTTAAAGCAGCTGTCATAAAAATTCTTCATCAATTACAAATTGCCTTGCAAAAAGTGAAAGAAAATCACAGTAAAGAAATAGACGTAAAAAATAACCAAGTGGAAATATTAGAACTGAAAGATCCAATCTGTGAAACACTGCCTGATGGAGAGTAGAGTGGATATAACAGGAAATAATCAGTGAACTTGAGACAAGATCAATAAAATTTACCCAACTTGAACAACAAAAAGAAAATATACTGAGGAGAAATGCAGAGAACTTTATGAAGCTGTGGGATAATAACCAAGGTCCAACATCCATATCATTGGAGTCTCATAGAGAAAGGAGAAACTGTGACTTAAAAAGTACTTAGAGAAATTATAGCTGAAAACATCCAAAATTTTGTGAAAAACATAAACCTCCACATACAACAAGATAAGCAAACCCCAAATGGGATAGAAACACACACACACACACACACACACACACACACAAACATATCAAAATTACACTTCTGAAAACTAAAAATAAAAACTATATATGAGTGAAGGCAATCAAAGAGAAACAGCACATCACATGTAGGGGAAACTGTACGACCGCAGATTTTCTGTTTCAAACCATGGCAACCAGAAGAAACTGGCACAGTGTCTTTTAAGGCTTAAAAAAAAAAAAAAGTCATAAACTGAACTCTCTAACCAGTGAAACTACCTTTCAGGAATAAAGGGGAAATAAAGACACTTTTAGCAGAAGAAAAACTAAAATAATTTGTCACTAACAAATTTAATAGTGTAAAAATTTTACTGGGTCTCTTTCATTGTAATGGTATTTAAAAGTAGGATGTGTTTTTATTCATTATTCTGAAAAAGTTTTGGATCACTTTTGTTGAAAATACAGTAAATGATATCCATGTTTACCTCAACAACCTATACTTCTGTGACAATTTAACAACATCATCTTAAAGTAAGTCAGCATAATGAAAGGAATCATGGGGGCATGACACAGCCCTTTATTCTCCCTCAATTTATTGATACAGACTGAGTTGAGGCAATTCAGCACATTTAAAAAAAACACCAAAATGATCACTTATTATCTGGAGAATCTAAACAGTGCCTGGAAATCCTTGGCATTTCCTGGGAGTCTTCTTGCCAAAGCAAATGCATGTATTTTTAATAAACATGTTCAACACCATTCCAACATGTTTTATTATGATTAAAAGGACTTCAGATTTGACAAAAAAAATCTTCCTCTAATCCAAATTTCAAATGATTTCCTCCAGGGGAAAAAGCAATCTTCTAAAAACAAGATTCTAAATGAATGTCAATAAATACTTATTCTGAGTATAAAAGAAATTGTTTTATCTTGAAGTAAATCTTATAAAAGTTAAGTAAACCAGAGGTATGAAATCAACTTCAAACTATATATCTCTAGGACAGGGGCACTAAGAAAAAAGAACGATTTCTCAGAAAGATGATGAGGAAAAGAGTACTGCATAGCATAAGCAAAGTACTAAGAGACATGTTTGTCTGACGCAGGTGCAGCCGCCCAGCTTGTAGATTTGCTGTAAGACGTCTGGACTGTTTGCAGCTTCCCGTTACAGGGTCTTTGGCTGGGGGAGCCCTGTTCTGCTTCAACTCCCTCACTCCGAATGCCAGTGCACAGGGGAGTTCCTCCATGTTACAGTCGGAAATCTCAGGGCTAGAAAGAGCATTGTAGTTTCCTTTGAAAATGTGTGAAAACAACTTGGGGTGGGAGGGAGTGATGAGACATGGAAATCAGTCATCAAAGTGCAGATAGGGTTGGCCACATTTCATGACAGATACTTAAAATATTTATCATAAACAAATGTACCCTTTGGCTTCTCCTTAAATCTCATTCCTATTCCCTTACCTCGCCAAATGGAGTCCAAAGCCGTACAAACTGATAGTCCATGTACTTAATGGGTGATGCTGCTATAAATATTTGATAAAATATATTTTGGTATATATCAGAAGCAAAAGTGCAGTTCTGATAAAGAGCTTTAATAAGTATTTGTGATAATGCTTTAAAAAACCCAGACAATATAGAAAAACATTTGCCTGCCCATGGGAAATCTTATCTTTTCTTAATATCCAAATATGATAGGTTTCACAGAAATAGAATTTTCAGATTTTAAGGGGGTAAACTTGTAATAAATGAGATTTGGGTCATTGTTTTAAAATATTTGCCACTGCCTGTGACAGGATTTTCTTTTTAAGTCCAGGAATTTAGGAAAGTACTCTGTGTTCATTTCATAGGTGACCCAGAATCCTGAGACCCCAGGGTATGAAACTGGGTCCTCTGTCCTGAACTCATTCACTTCAATGGAAAAGAATCAAGTAACCAAACAAACACATGTAAATGGAGAGTTGTAATTCGGTGATTTTAAACCACAGAATTTTCTTCCATTACATTATAGGAAACACATTTCAGAAATTGACATAGTTATTAGTATTCTGAAAGAATACTTGTATTTGTCATGAGAGTCGTAGTGTCAGGTGAAAAAACATGAAAATATTGAGCCTCTTCCCCTCACCTCCTAAGGAGGGTCTGTGCAGACCCTTTTGTTTTCCTTCTTGGATTGGCTGGTGGGGTTGTGCACGGGAAAGGCCAGGGAAGGGTGGAAGATTGTTCTGTGTAAGACAGTGTGGGACTGCCTCAGTGGAAAGTACAGCAGGGAAAGGTTCCAGAGGGAGAGAGGAGCAGAAGGAGGCATCTGGGAGGCTGGGACCTCAAGCAGAAAAGGACATGGAGATATGGTTTGTTGAGCATCACGTGATATAAACTTGTCCTCTGCCATTAAATGAGGAAATTTCAGCAAAGTTCCATTTGTATTCAAGAAGACCTGCATTGCTTTTACAAGCTTTGTGATGTGCATATGTGTGTGCCTATATGTTTGCACGTGTGCTTGCATGTGAGTGTGCATATGTATGTGCATGTATGTGTGCATATGCATGTGTGTATATGTGAGTGTGTGAGTGTGTGCACGTGCAGATATGAGTGTGTGCGATGTCTAATGACGTATCCTAGTGAAATGGGCCTTAAGAAAGAGCATGGAGCCCTGTTTTTTCTTCAGGTTTGTGTCTTCATTGATTATGTTCCAGGTGCCAAGTTCTCTAGTTGCTACTTTATGTAACTTACTAATTACTTCCTCACAACTTTCCTTGAGTCACAGACCAGCAAATGGAAGAGAAAGAGCCTGTCTTTCTTACTCCAAATCTGTATTCTTAAAAACTATTTCAATGACACAGCAGAGAATTTCTCCCAGCAAAATCCAGTTTGGAACTAAAATCCTGGAAACTCGACTTGTAAGAAGGACCAATCTCCCCATCACTGGGCTTATAGGTGTCTGCAGCTTCTTTCAACTGCAATCTTTACTGCTGCCAGTTGACCAACAAAAAGCTATGTAGTGGGAGTAGGGGGGTGACCTTGGTGGGTGTAGGGATGTTCCCTACTATCTGCTGGTCAGAAACTCCTGGACATGGACCACTCCTCCATGGGGTCGGACACCAGAAGATACCTTAAGGAAAGGTGACATTAAAAGTGGTTAAGCCCTGGCCGGTTTGGCTCAGCGGTTAGAGCGTCGGCCTGCGGTACATAAAGACACGGGTTTGGTTCCCGCTAAGGGCATGTACCTCGGTTGCAGTTTGTCCCCGGCCCTGGTTGGTTGTGCGGGTGGCAGCCACTTGATGTGTCCCTTTCACGTCGATGTCTCTCTCTCTCTCTCTTCCTCGCTCCCTCCCACTCTATCTGAACAAAAAAAGAAAAAAGAAAAAAAGGAAAAAAAAGTGGTTAAGATGTTAGGGGAAAGAACAACTATAAACATGCTTCTTATTTTTCCAATATCTAGGAAATTCTAGGCTTTTTATAATAAATAGGAAGAAAAAATGTGATGAAGCTAACAACAGTTTTGCCTGACTCTCCTCATGTTTCCTGAATGGAGCAGCAGAGAACAGATGGACATTTGAGAAGTAAAAGAGATTGAAAGTGTGTTCAAATCAGTACTCTGTTTCCTCAAGGAGTCAGAATGTGTTTCTCTGACTCTTAAGGCCTCATAACTGTGTAAGGAGGAGGGGGAGGATGAGTTTGGAGATGTGCTGTTCACCAATGACCTGAGGGGAAGGCCATGCAAGGAATCTAACTGACCGGCAAGCGAGCAGTGACTTCCTGCAGATGTGCTGGGATACTTTAAGAACTCAGGAGGCCTGGCGGGAATGGGAGCACAGTACCAGCAGACAGAGGAACCAACATTTACCAAACTCCAGAATGTAATAAACGATTAATGGTGTCATCACAGTGATTTTCATGCTGTGAGAAAGTTGACTAAATCCTGTGTGTTTCCCAAATATAGGACCTTTGGCAAGTTCTTCAGCTTTCTGTGCATCTTTCTCCCTGTAGAATGAGAGCTTCTGAGTCAAGAGTGGCAGCACAGATTGGACATGACATGTATCGGGTGTGCCTCCAGCTCTGTCCTGATTGGTGGAGAGAGGGGGAACCTTGTCTTGCACACTCAGAGCAGTGGAATGCATCTCGTCTCCACTTCCACGGCCCTGCACTACATCAGCCTCCACAGTGGTGTGCTGACCAGCAGCATGCTTCCGGAACGCTCCCTCCCACTAGGAGATACATGAAACATCATTATGCATAGGTGAGGTTGACCCCAAATTCGAGTTAAATATGGCTAACATTTTCTAAGGAATTGCTATTTTCCAGGCATGGTGCTATGTGTTTAATTCTCTCAAGAGCTCCAAGAATAAGGACAATTGGTCATTATCCAGTTCAGGGGAGAATACGTACTTAGTCTATAATCTCTCAGTAAAATGTCAAGTCAGAATTCAAACCCAAATTGCCTGACTTCTCAGCCCCCACTTGTAATTAACTCCAGGCGAGGTCTTCCTGGGGCAAGGAGTGCACAGTGGGGGCCCTGGGAGCAGGTGCCCTCTGTGACCTCAAATGTCAGTGTCAGGCATCTGGCCCAGGCATCCCACGGTCACCCAAACATCTCGTTTTTCATTATAATTACTGTTTCCTTTTTAGTTATGTACATGCATGTATTTTCTTGCCTCCACAAAAGACTTGAAGGAATTTACAAAAACTAAGAGAAAATAAAACAGCCTAAGAAACATAAGTAAAACTGGTGTCAAAGCCCACTAAATCACCTTCCTGCAGAGCCACAGAGGAAACGTTGGCGCTGAGGACTGCCAAGGACCACAGCCCGGAGGCTGCCGTGGGGAAGCTGGGATGCGTCCTCCCGGTCTGCTCGGTGGACACACTGCCATATGGCTCAGGTACACCTCGCTTTTGTGTTAGCCACAGAAGTCTGTCATTCATTAAAGCTGTTCACTTTATAGAAAATTCACTTATTCTGCAGCTTAACTCTTGTTCCCTTCACAGAAATGCATATTAAATTATAACCATTTTGTTAGATAGGGTTCTCCAGAAAAACAGAACTTATAGGAGATAGATGAGAGATGAGAGATAGGTAGGTAGGTAGGTAGGTGGGTGGGTAGATAGATAGATAGATAGATAGATAGATAGATAGATAGATAATAAATACATGGAGAAAAAGTGATAGATATAAGATTAGATAGAAAATAGAGGATAGATAATTAGATAGATAATAGATAATTAAAGATAGATAAATTGATATATAATAGGTAATTAGATAGATAGATAGATAGATAGATAGATAGATAGATAGATAACTAGATGATAGATAATTAGATACACAGGAAGATAGATAGATAGATAGATAGATAGATAGATAGATAACTAGATGATAGATAATTAGATAGACAGGAAGATAGATAGATGATAGATAGATAGATAGATAGATAGATAGATAACTAGATGATAGATAATTAGATAGACAGGAAGATAGATTTACTATAAGAATTGGCTCAAAGGACTAAGGAATCAGAGAAGTCCCAAGATCTGCCATCCGCACACTGGAGACTCAGGAGAGCTGGAGGTATAGTTCTAGTCTTGTCCAAAGGCCTGAGAACCAGGGGAACCAGTGGTGTAAGTCTCAGTGTGAAGGCAGGAGAAGACCAACGTCCCAGCTCAGCAGTCAGGCAGAGGAACGAGTACTCCTTTCCTCCACCTTTTGTTCTGTCCAGGCCTGGAAAGGATTCATTAATGCTGAACACAATGAGAAGGACCCTCCTCTTCCCCCAGTCCACCAAATGAAATGCTAATATCTCCCAGACACACCCTCAGAGACACACCCAGAAATAATGTTTTACTAGATATCTGGGTGCCCCATGATCCAGTCCAGTTGGCAGATAACAGGAGCTCTCACCGACTGTAGCCTAGAACACCTGTAACACGGCTGAGCTGGGGCTCTGACGCTGCTCGTACCCTCTGGAGCCCATCCCTCCCACCAAAGTATAATTCTGTTAACACTCCCATCTTGTAAAAGGTGGAAAGGCTAATTTACCATTCGGGAGTTTTCCTCTTCCCAGACGACCATCGGTCTACTTCCTCTAAAGGCTCCTTCTCATGTAGCTGTGCCCCCGCCCTTCCCAGACCATGTGGCCCCGGGAGCCCATCCTAGGCAGCCAATGGGACTAGGAATGTGGGCCAAATCTGCTTCAGAAGGTATAACTTTTTCAGAAAAAGGATAAACAGAAAGAAAGGTAAGTCAGAACCAGGAACATGATCATACCCAAAACACCTGCTTTACTCACTGGAACAGTCGGTCTGCCTGTGTGTGAGATTGTTGTCAGGCTGGCTCTGTCAACACCCAGAGCAAGTGGGTACCGACAGGTGGAGGAGCCGAGCCACTGGCAGTGGTTGACCAGGCAGCAGAAACATTTTCTGACATCTTTAGGAGTTTCAGGACAAAGCTCATTTTACCACAAAACATCACACTGGGAGGAAGTTTTCAAAAGACCATCACTAGCCCTCTTCCCGGGAGCAAGGTGTCCACAGCCTCATCTTCCTTTAGTCTGTAACTGGCTTGAAACTCTGATTATAGGTGTGTGTGCGTGTGTGTGTGGTGTCTGTGTGTGTTTCCCTATGTCACTGAAGAGTTACAAAACTATGGAAAGAAAATGGTGTTACAAGCAAATTATTTTAATTATGCTTAAAAGTGCATTGTTTTAAACACGCCACTGCCCAGATTTAGAAATATGAACTCCTATATTTGAGACATCACACTCCCAAAGCAGGATATTGGCTACTCCCCCATTTTCGGTCCCTGTTCTGAGAGACGCAGTGGCCATAACTCCTCAGGCCGACACATAAAAGTCATCTGCTTGCATTGCTCTTTCATGATGGTATTCTGTGGGGCTGACATCACCAGGAAAGCATAATTCAATTTTTTTTAATTAGCCATTTATTACATTGTGGGCAGGACACAAACATTGCCATGAATCATACCCACAAATAATGAAAACTAAAAATAAAATGACTTTTTCCTATCAGTAGGGTAATAGTTTAATTGTATACAGTTATTCTTACATTAAAAGCTGCATACCTGGCAAGCTTTATCGGGTAACAGGGACTTTTAAATGTGCCAATGTTTCTACATAAGTAACGTGGGTCAATTGCAAAAGGGATCACCATAATGATTAAATCATTAAAATTTTGTCTATGCTTCACAGAGCATAGAGAAAATTAACTTCCCACCAACCTCATTTTTCTGCTGAACATGAAATAATGATTTTCTGCCAGTATAATTACAAAGCTAACATCTGATAGAGTCAGCATCCAGCGGGGATTATCGCAGGCATGAGTATTAGACCTCATTACCAGCTTGACTGCAAAATTATTACATCTTGTAATTGGAGGGTGAGATTTATATACAGATTGGCCGGGTTTCTGTAAGATTGTAATTACAAGCTTCGTTGGTTCGCTACTTATCGCGCGGTGCAGGAGGAGGCAAAAACAAGCAGAGGGAAGACCATTTCATTAAGCTGTAACCCTATCAAGGGAGGAGCACTGTAACGTCCCTGTATTTATTAGGCCAAACAGAGCTGTTTGCAGAAGGGGAGACCATTTATTACCGCCTGACAAATGGGATTTCATTTATTTAACCTCGGCGATCTATTTCAGTAAAATGTACAAACGAGCCATCCATTTTATGATTCCAGAGTCAACGCTCAATTATCTAAAGGCTAACTGAGTGTTAAAGTGGCCATCTGCTAGGATGAATTCATTGATTTAATTTGCTTCGTGTTGCTGAATGATTCCTGTAGGCAGGGAGGAGGGGCTGAGCCTGCATGAGTGATGGGGGCACAGGCTGTGCACCCCCCAAGTGTGTGGAGGGGTGTGTGTGTGTGTTTGTGAGTGTGTGCGTGCACGCGTGCGTGTGTTTAATCCTTCACACAATGGAAGAATGCGATCAATAGCAGCTTAAATTTTATGAGACAAGGAGTTAAGTTGTTCTGCCCAAGCCAGAACACCTTTGTTCTCCCAGAACAAGTAATCTCTGTGGTGGAATTAATATTGACAGGCTGGCTTCTTTGTGGCTAATTTGAGGGCGCCCGGGCCAATTGGCAGGCGGGCAGTAATAGAGCTGTTATTAGAGTTCATTATGAAAGCTGCAGATCGATGCCCGGTCCAAGCCACTGGCCCAGAAGGAGGCATGCTCCTTGCCCTTGGCATCAGTTCTTCCTTATTGCACCTTGACATTTTTAAAATTATTTTGCAAAAGTAAACAAATAAATAAGTAGGTATTTCTTTGTGAGGCACTCAGCAGCTACATTAGAAGGTGGGGGGGAGGGGGTGGGACAGATGAGGGTGGCAGGAATCCACAGTGTTCCCATGAAGTCCTGCTGCATTTACAGAACCCACTTGTCACCAGGACTGGCCAGAGGACGAATCCAATAAAGGCTCAGTTCGTCAGGACTTTACATTGGCCATCTCCTACACCCTGCCGCAAGCCCAGCCGCCTCGCCCAGACTGTGTTGGATGAAGGAGAATGTTCTCTGGCAGTCACAGGAGTTCCCTCCCATGGGGACTCTCTCTTGAGTGGCTCTGCCCAAGGTTCCCTGATGCAGGCATTGTCTTGGTGAGAGATGTTGATGACACGGTAGAGACCCCTGGGAGCTCAGTGACACACATTTCCAGAATGTTCTTCTCTGCCAGAGGCTGCTGTGGAAGGGCCCAGCCACGGAACAGTGCCCGAAGGGTTGCCCATTTCCCCGGTGGCTGACTCAAGCGCACACTGTGAGCTTTCCGAATCAGAACAGGGAAGCTGTTCAGTGTGCGTCTTTCTCTCCACACTCCAGCATCCTACCACTGTGCCTTCAACTGTAAAAGCATCTCACTCTGCAAGGGAAGGGACTGAAAGGCCTTTGCTCAGGGCCAAGCCTGCACTTGGTGTCACAGCTCCAAGTCCTGAGGATATCAGTGCAGGCACGGCCCACATGCACAAATGCTCATGACACAGTGCCCATCCTGGGTCCTTTTTATGCCGAACCTCTCCTGACTTGGTCATGTTTCCTTGGTTCTCCCTCTCTCATTCACGGCAAGCTGAGTGCGGGCCTCAGCTGTCCACTCCCACACGCATGCCTCTGTCCCCTCCTCCTTACTCACATCACACCTTCCTCTCCAGGCTTTCTGTCCCAAATCAACCATCTGTAGTGAGAGCCCATTAGAGACCTGCTTCAGGGTCTGTAAGGAGAACATCACCATTTAGTCTTCTAGAGCCTCCATCATCCCACCATGCAAACAGGAAATCACACTCATGCACTGATGGACCGGCCTGGCCAAATGCAAGTGTTGCTCCAACAAACGCTCCCTGCAGATGTCCATGTGGGATGTCCACTCGGAACATCAGAGCATCACCAGGGCTAAATAACAAGGTTGAGACTGTCCACAGAAAACCTGCAGAGAAGAAACCAGCAGTGCCCTTGCTGGCCTCGGCCGGAGCCCTCTGCCCTCCTTCCCATCCATGCCCGTCACCCAGGCCCCCAGCTTCCATCAGCTCTCTTGATGTCATATTAGCAACAGCGTAGCCCACTGACCCAAGAGGCATAGATTTGACAGTTACCCCTGCCAAGAGGTGGAGGTTACCTCGACAAGTAAGAAAACCAGATGACAGCCTGAGGGCCTGTCCTCCTTCTGGAATCAATCTCCAGAAAAGAGTGGGAGACACTCATCTCCTCCAGCATTGACTGAAACATCTAGTATTATTCAAGCTGTCTTGTTGATGTTGCTGTTTAGCTCCTCAGGATTCAAGGAAAGCAAAGTCCTCAGTGTTTTCCAAGCATTTCATCAGCAACGCCAAGGGCAGAAAGAGCGCACACGTCAGGCACCTGAGAGCAGCTGTGGGTGTCCGGGCTGAGGACACCGAGTGCTCGCAGCGGTGGAGTCAGCCAAGGGTGAGCTGCCTCCTGGGCTGACCCCTCTGCAGCGGCCTGCTGTCCTGGGGCCTGCTGTCCTGGGGCCTGCTGTCCTGGGGCCAGCAGCAAGGGAAACATAGCTGGTCTGTTCAGGTCCAAAACCAAGAGACCCGTCAGGGGATGAAATTCACGGGTGCCATGCTCTACACTGCCCACGCAGCTCGGCTGGGAGGTAAATGGACCTGCATGTTTAACAGGTGTTCCTAGGGCCATGCGTCCACATGACATTATGTCCCCCGAGTCACAGGAAAACAGCCCCTCCCAGCGCTGGAACGTTTTCTCGCCTCCTCGCAGGCCCGGGCTCCCCTCCGCCATCACAGGGACAAGTTTTTTCTCATTTCCTCCTGGGACAATTTGAAATCAGTGGTTATATCATATTTATGCTATTATTTAGCATCTGTAGTCAATATAGTTTCACCACAGTGATCAACTTGTAATCAGTAAGAACTGTTTACACGTGAAACTTTGAAAACCATTAATGAATTAGCCAATATATGAATTGGAATTTATTTGTATTTTACATTTAAGGAAAATTCTTGGCTTCTGCTAGAAATTCACTGAGTAAAGATGAGCAATTGTCATTTTATTCAGTTGTAAATATAAATACAAATAAGTGAACTTGACAAATCAAGTATGTCTCCTTCGACCCTGAATTATTCTATTGATTTTTGCATCTAAAACAACTACCAGGTAGTCCATCTTGCCTCTCTTGCTTCCTGTTTTAGGGGCAGGCTGTATTTATTTGCAGAATCAATGTGATGCAGTAGTTCTGATCATTTGCACACTCTAAAGGCTCCCAGAAACCACTGGAGCAGAAAACCGACTTAGTTGATCTTACAAATGGCCAAAATATCCAGATTAATCGCTATTGATCAATTCAATTTCAAAGATAGTTGTCTAAAAAAAACCCAGCGATGTCAGTATGAATGGGTAGGGTATTAGAGAGCCTTAACCAGGGCTGTACCTTACATAGTGCTGCCTCAGTATGCGTGTGGCTGGATGCCCTCAGCATGGTGCCCAGGAGCAGTGTGCAAGCCAAGTTCACCAGTATGACCACCACAGGAGCTGAAGCGGGGGTCGGATCAGTGTTAACGAGATGCCTCTACCCTGGGCACGATTTGAGCAGGATTCCTAGAGGTGGAAGGTGGCATCTCCCACTGCTGACTCTGAAATGCCTTTTCCAGTAAAGGAAGGAGTCCAAGTGCTGGCCAGCTGTGGGTCAGAGACCCAGACAGCCACTGGAGAGCAGGCAGGAAGGTGTCCTGGCTTCGGCGAGACTCGTTTCCTCCAGGCAAGGCTCTGACTCCCCGGAGCCTTCTTGTCAGAAGTACAATCTTTTTTGTCTATACTTTAAAAGAAATAGTTGTTCAAATCCCAAATGTTTTCAGCAATAGAAAAAATAAACTGCAGGATATGTCTAATATTTTCTAAATATCAATGAGTTATTGTTCAGTTCATGCTTTTTACCCCAAGACATCAAAAACTACAAGATTAATTTATGTTGTTCGTCCCCTGAGAAATTTTCCAATTTATAATAAACATTAGTACATAAACCTAGATGCATCACATTTATTACTTATATCTAACAAACTCAGCATCTAAGGAAACCATGTTACCTTTTTAAAGAATTATTGTGATGCCATGAATGGATTGGGAGAAGAATAATTTATATCCTATGAGTTTAAATTATAATTTGTAATTCATTTTTTTTCTTGGAGAACCTCCATGTAACAGCAAATCCTGTTTCCAAACCAAGAGCCTGCTGACCTGTTTGGCTGAATGAGACATTTTTGTGAACTCGTACTTTCCTATTCCCCTAGATCCCATTCACGCTTTAAATGAGTTCAGTCATCAGAGAAAATTGTATATGTTTCACGTGACTATAAATTGTGTGCCAAACACTGTCTCCCTGAGTGATGGAAGGTGAGCTCCAGCTGCCCAGGGAGCAGCAGAGGAAAGGCTCACCTGGGCTGGGAGGGCCAGCGTGGAGGAACTGCTCTGAGAAAGCGGGTGTGTCCGCAGGAAAGAGAAAAAGCTTTCTACAGGGAGAGGACGAACAGCCACTGACGGTGCCGCTGGTGTCCAGAGATGGCACCTCCCATTCATTCAGTCCACTTACTCACTCCGCAGACAGAGCTGAGTGCTATGGCGTGCTTGTCGTGGGTCGTGCCGCCAGGGAGCCATCACCCTCCAAGAGGTCCTGGAAGAGTGCTGCATTCTGGAGCAACCGAGCAGAGCACAAGCATGGAGAGGGTGAGCACCCAGGAGAGCTGAGGCCTAGAAAGTCAGAAGCCAGCCACGGAGGGAAACGTCACAACTGGATATGGCCCCCCTCTCAGAGTATGGAATACGAGCCCCAAACCTTCCCAATGGTGGTTCTTAGTGGGGAGCACCAGGAGTGGACTGGGCAGGTGAAGAAGAGCATATGAGGGTCCAGATACAGAGCCCAGCAGCACGCAGGGACCAGCTCCAGACTGATGGCCTCAGGAAATGTAGCGGTTTGCAGCGTGTGAGGTCAGACACAGTGCCTCCAAGAACACCTGTCCATGAGGTAGTGAAGGAGCATGCTGAATGAAGACATTTAAATGAGGAAATTTGTACCAATACCTCCTCCCAGCATGGCTAAAAGGACTTCCTGCGTACACTGTAAATGGACCAGCCACATTCCAACATTGGTCAGAACTATTTGCTGGTCATGATAATCAATTATCAACCAAGTTTACAGACTTGTTTAAAATGACAGACTGAGGTTGCAAGCCACACACACACACACACACACACACACACACACTTCAGTTGGACATGGTTGACATGGTGGAGAGTTTGCACACAGTAAGCCACAGTCATAATGGTGCAAAGAGTGGAAGGGGTACTATTGAAGACCTGGGATTTGGGTGGGCAGATGATGCCGGGTGGGGACGTACCACCCCAGAAGAGAATATGCAGTGAGGGTGCAGTTGATGGTGAAAACTCCTCCCAGCTGGTATCCTGAGACCCTGTCAGGGGAGGGGGGCAAACCTAGGTTAAGGGAGAGGCCCTGGGACAGGAATCAGGCCATCAGTTAATATGGCCTCAGGAAGCTGGTGGCAGTGATATCGCCCACAGCCCAGCCCAGAACTGTCTCCATAGACGTAAGCTCTTCCCATAGGGGCTCAGGCTCCCGGGAGAATTTGGAGCCAAGAGAAGAGCGGGAGAGAGCACTGGATGGCCACAGATGCCATAGTGACCCTGAGGGCGAAAATGACACTCCATACTCTTCTGCTGACCCTAGAGAATGCAATTAATCTAAAGAATAGAAGGGAAGTTAAAATATATACTTTTTAAAAAGATTTTTATTGATTTTCTTTTTTTTTTTTTTTAGAGAGAGAAGAATGGAGAGGGAGAGAGAAAGAGAAACATCCACGTGAGAGCAAAACATCGATCAGCTGCCTCCTGCATGCCCCTTATCGGAGATAGAGCCCACAACCAGGGCACGTGCCCTGACCAGGAATCGAACAGGCAAACTTTTGGTACGCAGGACGATGCCCAACCAACTAAGCAATGCCAGCCAGAGCAAAATATACACATTTTTTAAATTAAAATCCCAGAAAGGTGTTATTACATTGAAGTAGACTGTCAGGTCTTTAGAAAGAGATTGTTAAGAACTGGTGGAAATTAAAAATGAGATTGCTGGGATAAAATGCAAGGGAAGAGCTCAACACTGTCAGAGACTTGAGGAAAGGTCAAACAACCCACCAGATCACAGAGGAAGTCACCAAAAATAAATTAAGAAACATTGTCAGTCAAGATAAAGTTACAGAAAGAGACAAGAGAGAAAAGGGTGGTAGGCTAGGATTAAAGACATACTAGAAGAAAAGAGAGGCTTAACCTGGAAACAACCCACCTGGGACAGAGCATCCTGAATATTAAGACAAATTCAAAACATCCTGGTGACATCTCAGATATTTAGGGAGGAGAGGCGCTTACAGATACCTCACAGGTTGCTTTCTCAGCCTCTCTTTTTTCCTCTCTTCTCATTCTCTGCTGAATCTTCAAAATGAGGCTTCTTCTTGGGGCTGAGTTTCCAGCTTTCTTCTTCGATGCGGAAGCTCCCTCTGTGACTCCACCTAGTTCTGGGCTCTATATGCTGTCTCTGAGCCGATGTACTCCAAATTTCTGTCCCACCCACCCTGCGCCCCGAGTTGGCTTGTTGACATAACTGCTACTTGCAGATCTCAAGATGGACAGATTCCCACCCAGATCTGCAGCTACACCAGTGTCTCCTTCTCAGATGGAGACCATCATCCACCAGGTCAACATCTCAGGTGTCATCTTTGATGTCTCTCCTTCCTCTCACTTAATTTATGTCCATTGTCAAATGAATTTAAAATTGCCCCAAACATTTATCTGAGATGAATTCAGAGTTATGATAACTAATGCTTAGATAACTTACCAATATAATTCATGTATTTCAATAAGAAACATCCAGAAAGAGCTAAAACTATGACATAAATATAAACCAAAATATTGCAAATAATTTAGAGTAAAATTAACCAAGAAAAAGCAATCGCAATTCTGTAAAACTTTTGCTGATCAGAAGTCTGACTTAAAGTTGGGTTGAATTCAATCTAAATCCAGTTAGATGAGCCATTTCAGTGATAAGCTTTCACTCTGTATTTCTTATGATAGCTCCCTGAGGACGCACATTTCTTGCCATTTCACATTCAATATAAGTCCATTGCTGGTGAAAAGATGGCTAAATTGGTCCATCACTTTGTAATGAAATACCTCATGACTTGTTTATCTGATCAATGAAGAGTGTATTCTCCAGCTGTTCAATGTTAATGGGCCCATTGCCCTAAAATGGTGAATTATCGACTCCCAGAGAGGCAGAAGGGGCTTGCAAACGCAGATCAGATTTCCTGCTTGAAGCTGACACAGTGCAGTTAGAGTGTTGGAACCAAGAATGCATGTCCTTTATGTCTCACTGCAAAGATGCCCAAACCACTAGACCATTTCTAACTTAGAATTATTAAACTAGCTTTTTAAAAAATTACATCTGGACACCAAACTGATCCTTCCGATATGGCAAAGTTATTGACATAAGCACCGAAACATTTTGGTGGAATTGTAAAGGCCCAACTTGTGTACCCCAGTAATTTACCTGAGTCCAGTCTGTGTTGTTTTGAAAAGCATGCATGCACTCATTGTTAGTCATCTGTTTATTCCTTTACTAATCAACACGTTCTCATCATGTTCTCACAGTGAGCCCAGAACTGCACCAGTGATTAGGGCACAGCGGTAGAAAGAGACCGGGTGCCCAGCCCCAAGCGTCTCAAGGTGGTCTCCAATGTGCTGTGTACGTGAGCCGTGTCCTACAGTGATTCAGATCCTGGCTTTGGGGTCAGGTAAGTCCAAGTACAGACACTGCTGCATCCCAGCTCTGCCACACTGCCTGGGGAAATTGCTAATCCCTCTAAAACTGTTTTTTTTTTTATATATTTAAAATAGATGTAATATCAATTCTAAGGTTATGGCAAGGAACCAGTGAGATGACGTAGGCAAAATCAGAATGCGTAGCTCACATCGGGAGGCGGAAGCCCTCTGTGACATCACCAGCCAATTGAATCCCAAAGCTTCAGAAAGCAAGGCTCAATGACCACGCAGGTGGCAGTCCATCACACTGACCCTCCATTCTCCAATCCATCACGTGGCCTCAGCTGCTGCAGTGATTACTAGTCCCTCCTTGTACTTTGCACTCAGAGAAAAAAACCTGAATGAGCCAGCCCTGCCCAGGCATTTGTGAACCATTCCCGCTTCCCCCCAAGAGCCCCAGACTCAAGAGCCACCTGGCAGGATACAGTGGTCTCCCAGGGGAGGGACACACCCTGAGGGGTGCAGGGTTCTGCTTTTACAACAGTAAGATCTTGAGGTGTGGGGGGAGTCAATGAAACAAACAAACACAAAAAAATCATACATGCCCTAATCAATAATTAAATGTATGGGAAATAGGTGATTTTACATGTTAACCAATTATTTCCTCTGTTATCTTTTGCTTCAAGCTTAGACTTATGAAAAAATATATTTTTAAAAGGAAGTAAATAAAACACAGATGTTATCACGTCTTTGCAGTACAAATAAAATGCTAGAAGTTTAACCCATAAGTTACTTCTGCAGACATATGTCTGGAGTCCTCTCACCGCTCGGCGTTGGCTGGAGGGGACACATGTGCTCAGCCCTAAAAGAGTTTGTAATCTGGGAACTTCAGGAAATGTATTACTTTTACATGTGCTCTTTTAAAATGTAAGAGAACCTGAAGGATGAGGCTTTCCCCTCCTGTTTTAGGGGTTTAAACCCAGGGACATTTGTGAACCACATTTATCAAGGGCTGAGAATCACTGGCAAAGCTCGGGAAGTGAGACCTCCCCAGTCCTGTCATCAACCGCCTTGTGGCTTGGGCACATTACCTTTCTCTGGGTCTCAGTTTGATTTTTGGTGCAATAGGAGCATACAGTTAGACCCATCACCAATTTTTGAGCGCATGCACCCCAGTCACTGGGTTTGCCTGGGAGCTCGCCTTGGGTAGGACAAGACATCCACGTGCAAAGAGGGACTAGACACACCCGGTGCGTGGGGCAGGAGGAAGGAGCCACTCAGCCTGGAGCTCATCTACACTGCATGTTAGAAGGGGATCACACGTCCACCCGAGGCAGAGAAGACTCGCTGGCTGGGCTCACCTCTGATGAGCAGCCTTGACCGAAACCAGCACTGTGTCTACCTTCCCTCTCGGATGCTACGCTGAGCTGGAGGGAAGCCGGGGCGTGGAGAAGGGGGAGACACACGTCAATTGTCTGTATTGATTTGGAGCAAAATTGTAGGAGTCATGCATGGCATGCAACCCAATTCAATAATTTGAGAAACAAAAATATTTAAATGTGACTTAGGACACATTTATGATATTAATCCGTTAAAATAAGGACCACAGCTCAGGAGTGCTCACTGAGGTACCTTCCTAGGCAGAGAGGGCAGATTTCACCATTGTGGGAGCTTACTCGATGAGCACACAGTGGAAATATTGACTTGCTTTTAACAGATGAAGTATTTAATGAGATAAACTTGAAGATTCTGCTTTTAAAAGGGAAGCATTTGTGAAAATTGCTGGAAAAGACACAGGCCTGCAGAAATATAGTCAGAAAGGCCTGGGGGGTGTGAGGTGCACAGGAACCTCTACCCGCCCCTCGCCACAGCCATGCAGGCCCCACCTCTCAAGGGGGAGAGCTGAGCACCTGGGAGCAGTCGAAAGAACCCAAGGGACGGTCCCTCACCTGTCACTAAAGGTTGATGAGTGTCTAGAAAGAGCAGCGTCTTGGGTGAAAGTATCAGATTTTAAATATACTTAAAATCTTCAAATGCACTTCTTACCTCTATACTGCTTATATTTACTACAAAGAATCCAAAATTCTTCATTTGCAAAAATCTTCATAATAAATATCCCATAAAATTCAGCATTTGGTCAGTGGTTGAATCTCAAATGAAGACAAGCAAGTTTATAATTCAAGAGAGAGAGAAAAGAGAACAAGACAGCAAGAGACAGAGAAGGAGAGAGCGGGGGGGGGGGAGAAGAGGGGTAGAGAGAAGGAGAAAAATGGAGGTCCAGTCCATAGCAGTGCTGTGACTTGACCCTCCAGGCTATTTAGGAACGAGCGTAGGAACCTGGACTTAAATGGCAGGAGTATCCGTGCCGCCTTTCTCCAGGAGCTGCCATCTTTGCCTCATTTGGGAGATGAGAATGGATTTTATCATCTCAAGAAGGGGGAGAAGGAAAGAGTTCCACTTTTGATCAGCAAATCTGTGTTCCAGCCCCGATGTCCTTGAGCCCCACACCCTCTGCAGTGAAAGGGGCCACAGGGCCCCAAAGTGGTCTGGGACACAGCTCAGAATCAATTACCTCCCCCAGAAGGATGGGGTTATGAACACCATCAGACAGTCACAAATTACCTAGAGCAAGAAAAACCCCATTTTTCTAACTAATATGATCTTCCTGCCAGATAGCAGGCTCCTTTCCTGACTGATCAGCTGACGCTTCATTGCCTCCCAGACCCCATCCCCCACCCCTTCACAGGAGGAGTAAATCACTTTTCCAGAGACGGCTTGGTATAGTGGCGCTACATCGTCTTAAACATAGGTATAGAACAGTGCGCACAATCACCTTTGGCAGCAAAGCCCAGCCATGGACACGTCCCCTTCTTGGCTCCAGGGGGCCTGCAGTAACACACCTCATAAATCGGCTGGGAGATCCTGGGAGATACAGCCCTGCTTTATAGCCGAGGCCAGCACTCAGTCACCAGGGACATGATCGCTGGGGGATAAGGTCACGGAACCTCTTTTGGTGTCAACCCACTGAGATGTTATCAGATACTCAACCCTAAAGCAAGAGAAACAAAACTGATAACAAAATTGGGGGAAGGGAGCATGGGAAGAAATGCAATAATCCATCAACTTACCTGTGGAGAAAGTATCAGGAAAAAAACAGTATTGATTTTTTTTTTTTACAAGCCAGTGCACAGATTTGTCAGACAAAAGCATGGAGATGTCAACCCCCAGAGCCATCGTCCCCAGCAAGCCCAGAATCTCGGCCAGACAGATGTCTGCCAAGGGCTGGAGCAGAGGGGCGTTCTGGCACATTTTCCATGCCAGGCTCGGGAGAGGTTGCCAGCTTTATTAAAGAGAGAAATGCCTGCCCCCACATGGATATGTGTGCTCTCTGCCCCCACCTGGGCAGAGGCAGGACACAGGAAAAGGACATCCAGTAGGACTTGCTTTGAGCACATCCCAAGAGAGGCAGCTTGTGGTCTCAGCACGACCACAGTCACCCGCGATCCACGGAAGCTGCGTGTGGGAGATGCTTCTGCCACTGGGGTCACAGGAAGGTCGCAGACATTCACTCAAATGGCCATTCAGTTGGAAGCCTGCAAAACTAATGGACAATTTTAGATTTCAGAGAAAACCTACTGGAACACATTTTCATCTCTTACCCAACATAAAAGAATCTGAACCAATGATCCAGGTTGACTGTTTCGTCCTGCCAGGAAAGAGCCACTCTGTCACCCAGGGCTCAGGTGCTTAGACTCAGCCGAGGTCTGAGTCCCACGAATGCACCCACCAAAGAAACATCTGGAGACATACAGTGAGATTGGGTTTAACTGGGCCGGGGCAAACTCACTCAGTGCATGCTTAAATATCTAGCTAAACACAACATCCCCTTCAGATGCCACCCGCCGTTCCAAATTATTTCTGCATGAAATTTCACCTGGTTCACAAATTAAAAATTCAACAGAATATAAGATCACAACCAATAACTTAGAAGTATCATGTCAAGAGGTTCATTACCAAGCCGACAGGGACTCGGTAGCTCTAGTTTCTACCACATGCACGACTCAGGAAGCACGTCAACCACCGCTGGCGTGTTTCTCTTTCTTGGTGTTTTCTGCTGCAATGTTACTATACTCTTCTTTCAAGAGCAGAATGCCGCTGTTCACTATTTAAAATGTGCTTTGAACAGGAGTGTCTAGGGACACTACAGCCTGCGGGCCACTTAGTGTGCCCACCCGCAGGGCGTGGCTTGTTCTGAAGGCCGAGCCGGATGCTGCCAGTGGGGAAAGTGAGAAATTATATACTAAGTATGTGAAATGTGAGAAGCAAACAGAGGCAGAACAGAACTGCCTTAGCCTACAAAGTATAATGCATACATAGTTATATGTAACACTTAATGGTGGTTTTGTCCATTGTATGAAAATGTTTTTATAATTTTGCAATAACCCTTTATCGTTAATAGGCTCAAAAATGCACTAAGGGATGTTAAATAAAAAACAAATAATACAAAACAAAAAAATTGCAAGTGTTTTCCAGAGTGGTTGTAGCATTTTTTGTTTTCACCAGTGGTGTATAGAGTTCCAGTTCCTCCCCTTGCAGACCAGCACTTGGCGTAGTGGGTCTTTTTAAACTTAGTCATCCAACAGTGGGTCCGGGCACCTCGTTGTGGTTTTAATTTGCATTTCCTGAATATGTAATGATGTTGATCATGTCATCAGGTGCTGCCTGCATTTATACATCTTCTATGAGGAAGTATCTGTTCAAATCTTTTGTCAATTTCAATCAAGTTGTTTGTTTTCATTTTACAGTTTTAAGAGTTATTTGCATATTCTGGATACAAGTCCTTTGTCAATATATTATATTAGGAAATATTTTCCCAGTCAGTGACTTGTCTTTTCATTATCCTATCAGTATCTTTCAAGGAATGTTCTCATTTTTATGAAGTCAGACTTATGAAATCTTTACTGTTATCGACCATGCTTTCAATGTCATATTTAGGAAATCTTTGCCTAGCTCAAAGTCATATAGATTTTCTTCTATGATTACGTCTAAAAATTCTTATAGCTTTAGGCTTTACATTTAAGTCTGTGATCCATCTCTGTATCTTCTCTGGATCAAGGTTTACAAGTTGCATGTAGATACCTAATTGTTCCAGCACCATTTCTTAAGAAGGCTAGCCTTTCTCTGCTAAAGTCTTTGCATGTCTGCTGAAAACTATTCCTAGTTTGCTGAAAGTTTGTATCAGGAATTGCTTTTGGATTTTGTCAAGGATGTGTTGGACATGAATTGAGAATATCATATGGTCTTCCTTTTATAGTGTGATGATAGGATAAATTGCATCTATTAATTTTTTAATATTGGGCCAATCTTCATTTCCTGAAACAAGTATCACTTTGTTAGTATGCATTATTCTTTTCAAATATTGCTGGATTCAATGGACTAAAATTGTGTTTAGAATTTTTACATCTACCCTCATGAGGATTATGGAGCTGTAGTTTTATTTACTTATCACATCTGTTAGGTTTGGGTGTGAGGATAATGCTGGCCTCATAGGACAAGTTCAAAAGTATTCCCTTCTCTTCAATTTTCTGTAACAGTTTTGTGGTAGGGATACTATTATTTCTTCTTTATATCTTTGGTAGAATTTGAATGTAAAGCCACCTGGATCAGGAGTTTCCCTTTTTTAGAGCTATTTAGGCTATCCTTCAATGAAATTTGGTAGTTTGTGACTTTCCAGATTTTTTTCCATTTAATCAGAGTTATAAAATTTATTGGAAGAAGTTGTTTTATGATGTTCCCTCTTGTTTTGTTAATATCTGTGAGATCCATAGTGGTGTAGTCTTTCTCATTACTAATACTAGGCATATGTTTCTTCTCTCTTTTTTTTCCCTAATAAACCTGACAAAAGCTTAACAATTTTATTATTCTTCTCATAGAACCACTCTCGATTTCATTTAAATTACTCTATTGTTTTTTCTGTTTTTAGTTGTTGATTTCATCCTTGTTTTTTTCTTTCTTTTAGTTAATTTTGGTTTAATTTTATTTTTTCCTAGTTTCTTAGCATAAAGGTTGATCTCTGATTTGAGAGCTTCCTTTATTCCACACAGGCATCTAATGCTATAAATAATCCTCTATATTCTGCTTTTCCTTCATCCCACAAATTTTGGCATGTTGAGGTTTATTTTCCAGTTCAAAATACTTTCTAGGACCTCTTTTGGTTTCTTCCTTAGCTCATTGGCTGTTTAGAAGTGTGTCATTTGCTTTCTAAACATCTGAAGATTTTCAAGAGTTAATTCTGCTATCAATTTTTTTCTTTTTTTAAATCCTCACCGGAGGATATTTTTATTTATTTGAGAGAGAGAGAAAAAAACCTCTATTGTGAGAGAAACAGGGATTGGTTGCTTCCCATTTACGCCCTGACTGCAGATTGAATCTACAACCTACGTATGTGCCTTACCCGGGAATCAAACCCGCAACCTTTATGGTGTATGGGATAATGTTCCAACCAACTGAGCCACCTGGAGGGTGGCTACTGATTCTAATTTTATCCATTGTGGGCAGAAATTATTTTTATTCCATTGTGATCAGAGATTATTTTTAAATTATTGAAACGTGTTTTAGTTCCTAGAGTGTGATCTACCTTGAAATGCTTTGTCTGGCTGCTTGAGAAAAGTGTATTTTCTGTTATTGTTTTTGAAGTGTTCTATAAATAAATTAAGTAAATTAAATGATAGTATTTTTCAAATCATCTATATCCTTATAGATAATCTTATCTACCTTCACTATCAATTATAGAGAGAGGCATTGAAATCTCACTATATTTATGCGTTTCTTTTTCTTTTTTCTTTTGTGGTTCTATGAGCTTCTGCTTCATCTATTTTGAAACACTGTTATATACACACATGTTTAGGATTACTACATCTTTTTGGATGAATTGATACCTACATCATTATGAAGTAAAATTGTAATTTGCTCTGATATCTACTT
Source organism: Tadarida brasiliensis (assembly GCA_030848825.1). Taxonomy (NCBI): domain Eukaryota; kingdom Metazoa; phylum Chordata; class Mammalia; order Chiroptera; family Molossidae; genus Tadarida; species Tadarida brasiliensis. The sequence goes on from CM061258.1 coordinate 36,097,032, forward strand.
TATCTGATGTGCTATAGCCAGTACAGTGTTAATTTTTAAAATTTTTATTATGGTATGTCTTTTACATACTTTAACTTTTAACCTATATGTATCTGTATTTCAAATGGTTTTTTCCAGGAAACACATATTTGAGTCTTCCTTTTTTTACCCAATCATACAATCATTACATTTTAATTAGGGTATTTAGACCATTCATATTTAACATGATTATTAATATAATTATATTTAAATCTATCAACTTCTGTTTGGTTTCTATCGTCCCATCTGTTATGTGTTTCTTCTTCTTTACATGCTTTCTTTTTTATTCATCAAATTTTTAATGATTTATTTTGCCTCCTTGTTTGTTATTGGCTATAGTTTTTACTATTGTGTATTGGTTTTGGTCATTAGAGTTTTTAGTACACAGTTTACTTTACCTTTAGTATATAGTCTACCTTCAAATTATATTATACTATGTAATGTATAAGAACCTTATGAAAGTATACTTCCATTTCTTGCCTTCCAAACTTTGTTCTATTGTTTTATACATTTTACTCATATATTTTGTTAACCCACAAATGTATCCATAATTTTGGTTTAAATAGCCAATTATTTTTAAGATGTTTAAATAATAAAAAGGTTCTTACACTTTACCAATATGTTACAATTTCAAGTGTTAATTACTTTGTATAGACACACATTGCCATCTGATATTATTTCTACTCTCCAAAGGACTTACTTTAACTTTTTGTTTGCATTTCAAGTGGTGAATTTTTTCAACTTTTATATGTCTGAAACTTGATTTACCTTTATTTTGAAAGATATTTTTGCTTGCTATAAAATTCTGTATTTATTTTTTTTTCTTTCAGAACTTCAATGATGCTATTTTGTCTTCTTGCTTGCATTTTTTTGTTGGCTGCTTTTAAGGTTTTCTACTTACAACTGCTACAGAGCATTTTGATTTTGATGTACTTTGTACAGTTTTTCTCATGTTTCTTGTGATCGTAGTTTACTGAGCTTCTTAAAACCATATGCTTATAATTTTTTTACATTTGAAAAATTTCGGTAAACAATTTCTTAAAATAATTTTTCTGCTCCTAATACCTTTCTCATTCATGGACTCCAACTATTTTAAGTTTATGTGCTGGACTACTATTCCATGTATATTACACTGTTTGAATTTGTTCCAGAGTTTACTAGTTCTCTGTTACTCTCACTATTTTTCCACTTGTTTTGCTGTCTATGTTTCAGCTTAGATAGTTTCAGCCGTTGTCTTCCAGTTCACCAATCTTTTCTTCTGAAATACCTACTCTGTTGTTGATTTCATCCCAGTGTATTTTTTCATCTTAGACATGGTATTTTTCATATCTAAAAGATTCATTTGGGTCTTTTTTTATATCATCAGTGTCTCTACTTGACTTTTTGAATGACTGGAATACAGTTATAACTAGTTAATATCCTTGTCTGTTAATTCTAACATCTGCATCTCTTCTGTTTTTGTATCTAATGCTTAATTTTTCTCTTCTTCATGGGTTAAATTTTTCTGTTTCTTTGCATACCTGGTAATTTTTCTATTAGATACTGGATATTGTCAATTTTCATTTGTTAGGTGCTGGATATTTCTGTATTGCTGAATATACTTTTTCCCTGGCCGGTTTGGCTCAGCAGTTAGAATGTCAGCCCGTGGACCAGAGTTATGGGTTCAGTTCTGGTCAAGGGCATGTACCTCAGTTGCGGTTCAACTCAGCCCTTGTCGGAGTCATGCAGAAGGCAACCAGTCGATGTGTCTCTCACAATGATGTTTCTCTTGCTCTCCCTCTCTCCCTCTTCCTCCCACTCTATCTGAAGATAAATGGGAAAGTATCCTTGGGTGAGGATTAAATAAATAAATAAAAATACTTTTGGTCTGAAACCATATTAAATTCCTTTAAAAGTTTTATCCTTTTGCATCTTTGTTTAAGATTCATTAGGCAGGACTGGAGCAGTGCTCAGTCTAGGTCAACTATTCCCCACCGGTGTGGATAGATTGTATTGAATACTTGTCCCAATGTCCTGTGGAATTAGAGGGTTTTCTCTCTGCCTAGTAGAAACAGGCAGTTTCCTCTAAATCTTTGCATAGTTTTTAACCCCAATCTTCTTCACTACTACCCTTACATACATGCATTTATTATTATTTGACTTACTATCATTATATTACTCAAAGGTGATTTTCTCAATATCTGCATTCTTGCTCTCTTTTTATCGCTCTGTCTTTCTCTCTCTCTCTCTTTCTCATACACTGTCCTCTGATCTCTAGCTGCCAAACTCATGTTCTCCACTCACCAAGTCTAATGAACTCTGCCTGGGCTCCCTCACCTTGTACTACAGAACAGAAACTCTCTAGACAGTAAGCTGAGGCAATCTTGGGATCACTTCATTTGTTTCCCATATTTCAGAGGCCAGTTTTCTTCATTGTGCTTTGAAATTTTATATTTTATATTTTTTCCTGCATGCCCCGTGCTGAGGATCAAGCCTGCAACCCGGGCATGTGCCGTGACCAGGAATCAAACTGGGACCTCTCAGTCCATGGGACAACACTCAATCCACTGAGCCACACCGGCCAGGCAACACATTATCATTAACTAAAGTTAATTTCCTTACTTTTTCTTAAATTTACATTTCCTTAGTTCTTCATAATGTCTTTTGCTGTTCCGGGATCCTATTCAGGATGCCACATACATTTAGTCATCATGTCTCCTTAGGCTCTTCTTGGCTGTGATGGTTTCTCAAACTTTCCTTTTTTTGATGAACTTGTCAGTTTTTAAGAGTATTGGTCAGGTGTTTTATAGAACATCATTCTATTGGGATTTGTTTTTTGTTTTGTTTTTCATAATTAAACTGAGGTTATGTGCTTGGGAGACAAAGACCATAAAGAAAAATTGCCATTTTTATCACATTCTATCAAGCACACCTACTATCACACAGCTTGTTAGTGCTGATGCTGACTTTGATCACCTGGCTGAGATATTGCTTCTGGGGTGTTTCCACTGTAGTTTCTCTTGTTCCCCTTTCCATTCCATAGTCTTTAAAAGGAAGTCACTACACATAGCCCACACTTCAGGAGTGGGGGTTATGCTTTGCCTCCATGAGAGCAAAGTAGCTACACGTATTATTTTGAATTATTCTCCATGGGAAAGTTGTCTCTTCTCCCCTATTTATTGATACCACCATTTATTTATAGCAATATAGAATCATGAATATTTTATACCTTGAGTTATAACCCAATGCTACTTTATTTTGTTACTCAAATTGTTCTAGCTTTGGCCACTGAGAACTCTTTCAGTTGGTTTCTGTGTCCCTTTAACTCTCATCATTGTATTATTTTTTATTGGGGGGGGGGGTGGTGCATGCATGCACACGTGTGCATACTTTCTTACTTTCTGGCACTACAAGATGCTCCAGGCTCATCTTGTATGTTTTGTGCCCCAGTTCTTAAATCGGCCATTTCTCCAAGAAGCCCTGATTCCTTTTTTTGGAGAATGGTATTAAAATAGATGTTTGGGCTTGAGTTATACTATTGCTACTGGGTTACCATTGCTTCTAGGTTTCCTCAACTGAAAAAGGGAAATTCATGCATGTGAACTAACCCATGTATACACATATCTATAAATTCTTCTATATGTAACCATATGTGTCTATACTAAGCTAACCATGATGTCCCACTCATGTCTCCATCTCTAATGGGTTGCCATGTGCATCATTCTAGCCTCCCTTACCTGTAAACTCCCACTCCAGCAGGAGAGATGTGGTTCCCACCATCTGCCATCCATTTAATTAAATGTTAGATTTCAACATGCACATGTTGTCACATCAAAATGGTGACCTTATACTCCTGTGGTAACAGCTTTATCATCTAGAGGAGTCTGTAAAGAAGTGTCTATGGACAGCTTCTTTTGTTTTATCCTTACAGACTCCTCATTTCCAAAGTTATTGAGGTCAGCTCCTTTTTCTCCCACCTCTTTGGCGAGGTGGTTTAACACATTTGCAAACTATCAACTTCTTTTTTTCATATTATTTTTTTATTATTGTTGACACTATTGTAGATGTCCCCCCCACCACCCCCCTTTGCCCACCTCCACCCAGCCCCCCGCCCACTCCCTCTGGCCATCACCACACTGTTGTCCGTGTCCATGGACTATGCATATATGGTCTTTGGCTAATCCCTTCACTTTCTTTCATCCTGTCCAGCCCTCTCCCCTCCCCTCTGACAGCTGTCAGTCTGTTCCATGTATCCATGCCTCTGGTTCCATTAACTTTGTCAATTAACAGATTCTCTTTTTCACTTGAAAAGTATTATTCCATTGTCTTCTGGCCTGTGTGTTTTCTGTCATTCTTACCATTGTTCTTCCACACACACTGCCACTCTCTCCTCCGGCTGCACGGGTCCAGCGATTTGGTTATGACGTGACTAGGTGACATTTTTTCATGTTTCTTGTCCTGGTGTTTACTGAACTTCTTTCATCTAGGGGTTTGTATTTTTCAAGTTTGAAAATTTTGCAGGCATAACTTTTAAAATATGTTGTGACAACCTCCATTATCACATGTACTTTATGTTATATAATGTTTTCCCACCACTTATTAATGCTCTGTTCACTTTTTCCTATAAAAATATTTCAATGGCTATTTTCAAGTTTGCTAAACTTCTCTTCTAAGAGAATTTGTTACTAGTTGGCTGTTGGTCCCATTCCATGCATTTTCCACCTCAAACACTGTGATTACGTCTAAACATCTGTTTGATACTTTTAGTTTATAATTTATATATCACACCTAATGAGGTGCAATAAGTTACACATTTTCCTCTGTTTTTTGAACATTCAAAGCATATTTATAATCGCTGTTTCAATGTCCTTTCTGTTATTTCCACCACCTGTCACTTCTCATTGTGCTCCTATCGATTCATTTCTCTCCTTGCTGTGAGTTGTATGTTCCTGTTGCTTTGCATGTCCAGGAACATTTTTTGTTAAATTCCAGACATGATGACATTTACCTTGTCAGATGTTAGGTGTTTTATGTTATTGTTATCATTCCTTTAAATGTTTTGGGTTTCGGCTTTCTTTTTTTATTCCACTGTGTTACAGTTCAGTTAATTAATATCAGTTTGATCCTCTTGAGACTTGTTTTTATGCTTTCTTATGGTCAATGCAGAAGAGCTGAATTTGTCTTGACCACTGGGGTATGCCTTCCGAGGACCCTACCTGAGATCCAGGCTGTTAAGAGTGCTTGGCCTGTGGCAACACAAACTTTTGCTGGTCCTGTGTGAATTCCAGACACTTCGCTGAGTGTCTCTTTTGGTGACCGCTTTTTCTCAAATCTCAGGTAGTCTGGTGGACTCAGGAGGACTCAGGAGACGTGTTGCAGTTCCCTGGCACGTGCACCCTCTCCCCGTGCCACTCGTGCTCTGCCCACAAACAACAGCCCCCTTAGCACCTCTGAAGGCCAGTCAATTCCACTCCTGCTGCAGTTTCACAATGATTGACTCAGGGAAATGCTAATGATGTACACACCAGCAGTTTATTGTTCACCTTCAGTGAAATGTTCACAGTGGACATTTGTTTCAGTTGAATTCATTGGATTGGAGTAAGAAATACAAATAAATTAGCAGCTTAACTGTACAATTTTTATATCAACTAGAAGATAAAAATTGATGAACCATAATCTCTAAGCACTAAAAACTGTCAAGACTAATGAGTTTGTCTACCGTCCCTCAGTGTGGTAGCCTGTTGAAACCTACAACAAGTAGATGTAGTTAACATTCTTGGTTGCAGCCAAGGCAATTATCAGTGAGAAAAGCGCACAACAGCCCAAGATTTCAAAGCAATGGTGTGGTCAACCATTTATTAATACGTGTTAACAAAGATTCTCTCATTCTTTGTCAGTAAATCTGGTCTGCCATCAAAACCATCCCACCTGTGTGACAGGCCTTTGTATTCTTTTTCGATTTTTGTTAATCCTCACCCAAAGATATTTTCCATTGATTTTTAGAGAGAGTGGAAGGGAGGGAGCAAGGGAGAGAGAGAAAGAGAAATATCGATGTGAGAGAGACACATCGATTGTTTGCCTCCTTCACAACCCCAATGAGGGCGGGGATCGAACCTGCAACCCAGGTACGTGCCCTTGACCAGGAATCAAACCCATGACCCTTCAGTCTGCAGGCAACGCTCTAACCACTGAGCCAACCTGGCCAGGGTGACCTCTGTATTTCTGACATCACTAACAGCTCCAGAACCCTGTTGGTGCTTTTGGGTGGCTCAGGAGGAGAGGACTGACTTAGGCACTCCCAAAACTCTGACGTGACAGTCTAAATTTTCTTTGCTCGTTATTATGATTTGTCACGTAAAAACCAGCCAACGTGGACATAATTCAATTACAATTCAAATTAATTTTTGAAATATTATTCAGATTTCTAATACATTTACCCTGTTTAATAGCCACACACAAAAATCAGTGAAACTTTAATTCAGTAGAACATACTAATGCACACTAACTTGGTTTTGACGTCAACTGAGCAGTTATCGATGGTTGCATAATAAACCGCACGGAACGAAGTGACTCGGGGGAAAGCACATTCATGTTTCAGGACTGGTGATCAGCTGGACCAGGCCTCTGCCGGTCTTGGTGGGGCTGCCTCGTGGGACTGCTTTGCGCGGAGGGTCCTTTGGTGCTGAGCTTAGCTGGGGCTCCAGGCATGCTGGCTCTTCCCCCGTGTGGCCTTTGGGCCCCTGGAGGCCGATCAGGAGTACGCAGAGCGGCCTCAGGGCCATATCCAGGAGAACGAGCAGTGCCAGGGGCTCTCCAGAGCTTTCTCACCTCTCTGCCCAAAACAATGGAATCCAAACCTAGAGTGCCCCTGGGGAAGAACGCACAGGCCCAGCCCCTGGAGGTGAGGGTCGCCGGGGGCAATTAAGGCAACAACCACACATCTTCTATTGGATGAGGGTTCTGTTGTACTTCTGTTGGAGAGCATGGTACATCACAGCAATGAAAGCCTTGCTTGGATAGATGAGATAATGGAACTGGCCCATGGGAGAACCAGGGACAGGATGTCAGGGTAAGTTTCAACACTCCACCGGCAATAAACAAAGGTAACACAGTGAAGGGCCCTGGTCACATGTTGGTGGCATCTTAAGAAATGATGTAGTAAACAGAAGGCCCATCTTCTTTAATACAGCAGTCGAACACCTTGACTGTAAGAGCCGGTGAAAGCTCTGGAGCACGCCCCCTGCAGCCGGTGCATCAGGGCTGTCAGAGCCCCTCAACAAACCTCTTTTATAAAAAGGGAGACTTTGAACAAGAAGCTTAGTGACCAGCTGATGGTCATCTTCTTCCTGGAACCTCTGACCCCATAGAGGGAAGAACAATAATCACGAAATTCACTGAGTGGTTGCTGTGTCTGGGTTAATGCGTGTAACCCTCACAACAACCGAGGAGGTAGATGACATCATTGTCCCAACTTCACAGCCAGGGAAGAAACATCCAGGTCTCCCAGCTGAGATCAACAGTGTGGGCGTGGACCGAAGTGGCTGGGGTGCAGAGACTGTCCTGACCAGGACCCTTCCTTTGCGTCGTTGAATTACCCAGCAGCACGTAGCACTAAAGGCATCCTCTGGAAGGGCACAGACCTAGGGAAGACAGGACAAGAGTTCATGAAATGCACGGTGGGCTGTACCTGCAGGGATGACTGTCCTCACCCAGCGGAGTGAGCCAAGCAGAAAAGGCCATGTGCTGGCCGGCACCCTCTGCCTCTGGCTCTCGTGGCCTCTGTCTTCTGGAAAGCCGCTCAACTTGAGTGTTTAGAGCAAAGCAGCTTCCTGTTGGGCTGGTGAGCGACATGAGGAACAGAAGGTGACAAAGGCGTTCGTGTGATGGCAGGACAAGCAGAGAAGCAGGCGTGGCCAGACCCACACAGAGGTGAGCAGGTGCTGCAGGGGTGACAGTGGTTTATCGTGGGGCTTTTCATGATCAAGGGTGCCCAGGAGTGGGCCATGGCCCACTCTACCTGGAAAAGTCAGGATATTTGATGACCAATGAATAGTGGTCCAGGCAAAAACAAAACAAACAATTAGAGTCTAGCACAAAACAAAAGCATCCAGTTCTAAGTAGCAACGCTTGTTGAGCAGATACTATGCACTCAAAGGGACAGGTTCCGTACGTTAAGATGCAGAGCTGAGCAGGAGGTTGGAGGGCCTGTTCGGAAGCAGCAGGGGTGAGGCGAAGGGACTCAGTCACAGCGAGATGTGTGAAGTGCCCTGGTCTCCAGTTCCCTTACACACTACTGGCTACATGGACATGCGTGATGCCATGGCAACTGGATGACAGGTCCAGGTCCAGAGAGATAAATAGGGGGCAGCTGTGTCTGGCGACCCCGGGACAGCTCCCGTCCCTGTGCATGCAGCAACTTCAGGTTAGGGGGTCCTAACAAGATGACCTCAGGGCACCCGAATGGAGACCATCAATCACAGGCAGGTAACTGCCAGGAGGGAGCTTTTGGTACTCCCAAAGACGCACATGTGGGGGTCAGGGAGGCTACAGCTGGATGCTAAGTGGAGTCGTGATGAGGGTGACAGATCCGCCCTGCCGGCACCCCAGCATCAAAAGTGAGCTTTCTTGGCAAGCACCATTTCCTGACCACGAGGGAGCTTGGGGGGTGGGGAGGGCTGGGTTTTTATCATCTCCTGAAAGTGTATTCACGGGCTCCCCATCGGTGTTCCTGGAGGGCGAGCCTGAATGAGCCAGCTCCAGAGGGTCTTAAAGGAATCCAGGGGCCACGTGACGCTGTCTGAGTGTGTCCCGCATTCCCGCTCACATGCCTTCACAAAGGCTGCGCCCGGCAGGCGTGAGCTGGAATACAGATGGTCAGCTACTGAAGTACAGGGTCACGGATCTCTGTTTCAAGGGAGCACCTTGAATAACATTGTTAGGGCACAGAAAATGTACCGAGATGAGATCTCAAGTGAGAAAAATAAACCTTTTTCCAAAATAAATTCCCCAGTGACCTGGTCAGTTTCTCTGATTAAATGTCTTCCCCTTTGGGGGAAGTTGTCCATTTCTCCTCTAGGACTGGGAGGGGTGCAGCCATCACCCTCTCGTTGTGGACGGCTTGGCGGGAATCCAGCCACAGTGCTGGGGAGATGGCGCGCTGGACAGGAAGGGTCATTAGCTCTGTCCGTTTGGGCTGTGAATGAGGCATGGAGAGTGCGAAGGGGAGAGGTAAGCGTTCAGAGGAAACTTTCCCGGGCTTTACTATACCATATCCATTTTTAATTAAAATTTGTATTGACATAATTGTAAACACCCTGCTGTTGCAAGAAGTAATCAGAGAAATCCTATGTACACTTCACCTGGTTTCCCCAATGGGAAAATCAAAAACGAACTATTATTATTTGGGATTGCCCCAAATTCCGGTGTCAAAGAGGATGAGTCCTTACCTCTGAAACCACAGACAGCACAGAGCAGTGACCCCCACTCCTGGCACTGCTTGGCATTCCTCGGTAAGACTGTGGCTGGCACCCACTAAATCAGAACCCCTGGGAATGGGGCCCTTGAAGCTCAAGTTTCAGAAGTTCTCTGGTTCTTATCCAAAGGTCCACCACCTGTGTTTGGAGGCAGCAGCGGGACCTCCTGGTCAGGGAACCTAGGCAGAGCCCTGGCCTTCTCAGCCCAGCTCAGTCAGAGCACCAAGGACCTCAGCCCACTGAGAACATCTGCTAAGCACCCAGCGTCCCGAGTGGCATGGTGATGCATGAGGAGCCGGTCCCTGCACCTGGCCTGGCCGGGCTCCTCTGGATGGTGCTTCCCCACGTCCAGTGTCAGGGCCAGTGGAAGCCCGTGACACTCACCTGGCCATGACAAGCCCGAACTCATGTCCACTTGCCATATATCGACTCTTCATTCCAAAAAGAGAAAGACTCTCGGAGCTCAACATCCAGGGTCTGGGCCACTTCATCCCAAAAGTAACTTAGAAAAGTTACAGCAAAACAAACAAGGCATGAAAGGATCAACAGGTCCTGTCCCTTCCGCTCTGTGCTTGGGAAAAAGCTGCGGTCTCGTTCATTTTCAGTGTCTCCAACGGTGGGTAGATGAAGCTCTTCCTCGGTCGGGCCTCCCTGCACAGGGATTCGGAATCTAGGAAAGAGAAGTGAGAAACCAGTTGGTTGACAGCTTTGGATTACTTGACATTGTCTCAGGAGGGAAATATAAAGAAATGTATTAAAAACTCTTTTTCGGTTTCTGCCTCTTTGAGTTCTGAGTTATTGAAAGAACTGCACAAAAATAGTCCGTTAACCGAGCTGCGTCACAGAGCAGGACCGCGGCCCCCGACCGTTCTCTCACCCCGTTGCTGTGGGAGCATCGCCAACTCCACGCTTTCCCAGGCTAAGGACCACCTGCCTGAATCTTCTGTTGTTACTAACGCAGACATTTTAAATTTTGAAACAAAACTTTATTGGAGTTATAATTTATGGAGGTATACTTTACATACTATAAATGTTACCAATTTTAAGTAGAAAAATCAGTTCATTTTGACACATGTAAACAGTTCTGTATCCACTACCACAATAAAGTGAAACGATGTATCCACCACTTCAAAAGGTTCCCTGGAGTTCTTGCTCAATCAATCTTCTCCACTCCCCTGCCCCAGGAAACGATTGATTGAGTGACTTCCTGTATATTACATTATATTTTCTAGAATTTTATGTGTACTATTCTGTGACTGCTTCTCTCACTCAACATAATGATTTTGAGATTAATTCATTCTGTTGTCTATATTAACAGTGCATTTCTTTCTGTTGCTGAATAGTATTTCATTGTATGTTGGTACCATAATTTGTTTCTTCATCTCTTGAAAAACATGAGCTGTTTCCAGGTTTTGATTAGTACAACTAAAGCTTCTGGGAAAAGTCAAGCATAAGTCTTTGTGACGATGTATGTTTTCACTGCTTTTAGATAAGTATCTATGGATAGAATTACTAGATCATCTGGAAAGTGTATGTTTAAACATGGAAGGAGCTGCTAACCAGGTTCAGAAAGCAGACGAACCACTTCACATTCCCACCAGCACTATTTGGGGATTGCACTTGTTCCTTGTCCTTACAAACACTTGGTGTCTCCGTCACTTTCATTTTTGACATCTGATTGGCTGTTAGTCTTATCTCATTGTGGTTTAACGCTTCCAGTGACTGATGTTCTTTTCTTGTGTGCGTATGGGCCATTCATACATCTTTTGTAAAATGCATTTGCAAATATTTTACCCATTTTAGTGGGTTTTGTTTTTGTCATCTTACTGAGTTCTAAGAATTTCTCATTGATATCCATGGTGGTCAGACTGCATATTCCGTGTGTCTTAATTTCTGCACAGGTGCTGAAACGTGTTCTATGGCCCAGCACGTGGTCTTGCTTGGTGAGTGTTCTGTATGTTCTTAACAAGAACATGTATTCTACTGTGGCTGGGAGGGCACTCCAATCTGTCAAGTAGATCAAGTCGGTTAATAGTGTTGTTTGAGCATTCCATATCCTTATTGATTTTCTGTCCATGTCTTCTACTAATTGCTGAGAGAGGAATATTGAAACCTCCAAATATTCATCTATTAGATGTGAATGCATCTATTTCTCTTTCAACTCTGTCAGTTGGGGTTCATATAGGCTGAAGCTCCATTGTTACGTGTGGATACATTTAGAATTTTTTTCCACTTGCTGAATTGACCCATTACTATTGTGTCCTGCCCCCTCTTCATCCTGTCTTGCCTGTAGTTTAAAATTAGTAATTTCATATTTCATATACCTTTTGATCCATGTATGTTCAACTTATCAGTGACTTTGTATCATAGGGTTAGATCTTGTGTTTTATCTGTCTCAATAATCTCTTCTTTGGTGAGGAGTGTGATGGGGGGTGGGGGGTCCCAGTCCAGGACTGAGTTCAGAGTGAGCCTCAGAGGGAGGATGGGGTAGAGGGGGCCACCCCACTCCCAGGCCCAGGTCAGCACCTGCTTCACCACAGGTAAACGTCTGTCCCAGGCCAAGGTCCCCACACCAAGGAGCAGGGGTTTCCACTGTTATGAGGGACACACAGGAGCCTCCCTTCTGCTTTCCTCTTTCCTATAATTTGAATTATTCTGTTGTTTCTTCTTTAGGCAGATGGATAAAAAGGGAAAATAAATGTGCCCTCTCTGGTTTTCCTTGAACATTTATTGGAAAGAGTAAACCCATGTTAATCTCCAAAGTTGAACCAATGTGGATGTGTGTGATGTAAACACGCCGCCCACCTGGAAAGGAAAACAGAGAAACAGCACTTCTCCCCAGAGAGAGCCCCTGGCACCACTGGGAGGACTGCAGGTGGGCATGCCCACGTTCAGACAGAGGCCCCTTCCCCTGCCAGCCACCCTGGCAAATAGCACGTGCATGGAATTTAGAGGCAGGAAAGAGAAAGTCTGTTTAGACTTTGCTGAAACACAGCTCGGAGCAGCCCAAAGCAAGGGCTGCCTGCAGCAGGGCCCTGCCTCCAAGCCCACCGACTGGGAAACCTCGGCAGCTGTCAGCCTGGGAGTGTCCGGCTCACAAGAGGGATGGGTGGGGAACGGTGACCTTCTCAGTCTGGCTCAGCCAGGACCGTGCTGGGAGCAAGCGTCGGGGTGCCATTTCCTGCGAACTACTTGGCACAGGAAGAAAAATGCATCAAACTGCAAATTCCACGCAACATATTTTTTCTTTTAAAAAAGGAAAAAATAGTTTTTAAAAATGGTATGTCTGAGTGGAAAAGATTTGCACTTGGAGTTAAAAATAGGAAACTAACCCTTCTTAGGTCGCTATTATTTTTAAATGTCGCTTTCACTGCCTTCACATACTGTCTGCTTCTGATACCCGTTTACCTGTTAAAATCTCCCCACGCAGGTGAGACACACACTCGGATGCACAGAAAGCAGAATTCTGAGGATGCTAGCCGGAAGACAGAGCCGAGAGAAAGCTGTACATACACCGACTGTGAGTGCAGTCAGTTTGGAGACTTCGAGATGCCCCAATAGGTCCACTCTAAGTTCTTTGTCAAGGTGATTATCCCGTGTGTCCCCGTATCAAACCAAGAAAGGTGCTCAGTGATGATCTAGGAACATCTCACATCTTCGCAGGGGCCAACACCCACAGCGTCACGGGCTCAGCTTCCCGACTTCAGACAGGTACAGTATGAAAACCAACCTGCCGATGCCGGAACCACGGTGAGACCAGGCCACCCGCCCCGCTGGCCTCCAGGCTGGGCATGGATTAGGTTCTTCTCGTTTCCACAAAAGCCTCTTTCCAGAGAGCGCAGGGTGTTTGGAGGAGCATGGAGAGTCGCAGGGCTAAATACAGATTGTATTAGGGGAAATGACATTAAAATTAGTAACAGTCAGCCTTGGCCAGTTTGGCTCAGCCGTTGGAGCGTCGGCCTGCGGTCCAGAGAGACCCAGGTTCGGTTCCTGCCAGGGGTGCGTACCTCAGTTGCAATTTGTCCCTGGCCCTGGTTGGTCGTGCGGGAGGCGGCCACTCAATGTGTCCCTTTCACGTCGATGTTTCTCTCTCTTCCTCTCTCTCCTTCCCACTCTATCTGAACAAAAAATGGAGGAGTGTCCTCGGGTGAGGATAAAATAAATAAATAAATAAATAAATAAATAAATAAATAAATAAATAATTAGTAACAGTGGAAGGAAGAAACGGAGGGAGGAAGGGAGTGGGGGAGGCAGGGAGGGAGAGAGGAAAGCTTCCTTCTGTAAGACTGCAGAATACATCTTGGGAGAAACCAGGCTATAGACACACTCTTAAAAAACTATTATATATTGAGTTTTTTGTTTTGTTTTTCATTCATGATGTGTTCTAACAAGTTTCTAATATCAAGAGTTTCCAATTTGCCATGCATCCAAAACAAAGATGAGCTCGAGGAACCAGAAGCAGAGAAGAAACAGAGGATGTGTGTGGCGGGGAGTGAGGTGCTCAGACAACAGCTGTTGGGCTGGTCTGGGAAAGGAGTCTTACAGCCCTTCCTCAGCTGCAAGGAGGAAGACACCCGAGAGTGCACAAAGGACAGGCAGCAGCGTGAGAGAGACAGACAGCCAGCCAGCCAGACAGACAGACAGACAGATGAATTCACACGACTCACACCCAGCGCTCATGGTGGCACTTGCTGCCGTCTCATTTTATTTTCTCCTCCTGGTGGATGAAAAGAGAAAAACCAGGAGCAGAAGAGCAAAGTACAATATTAAGAAAAAGAGATGGAACTGGTCCTCCCGGCTAACTGGAGGGAATCCGGTGGAAACACGCCCTGCCTGTTAGGTCCCTTCATAACCCAGCAGTTGGAGTCTATTAGGCTTTGGTGACAACTTTCTCTAAAGTTCCCCAAAAAGGTGCCTGTGTGTTGGGAGGCCCGCCCCGGATGGAGGGGTCAGTTCTGCGCCATGCTGGAGAAACGCTGAGGGCACGGAGCCCGACTGTGGACACTCGGGGACAGAGAAGGAGACACCTAGCTGTACTCGCATGTGCCTCCTTGCCTTCTGCTCCAAAATGCACACTTTATTTCCAATTATTACAATTTTGTATTTAAAATATTGACACTATTATTATTAGCATTATTTATTTTTTTCGCTGTCAAGTGAGGCTGGCACCGTTGTTTACCTGCAATGTCAGTGCCAAATCTCCCTTCTCTCTTCTCTAACCCCATCAAAGAGATCATTTAAGGCCAGTAATTCCCCAACATTTCTTGCGGCTAAAATTCTCCAAGATACCAGTTTTAGCCAAGATATGGGAAAAGAATGCTGCTGAGGTTTTCCAGGATCCCCATTACTTCTTAGAGCAGGGACAGGCACGAGCTCACTGGCACGTCCCTCCCTGTCCCTTTCTGTTGAGTGTGGATGCGAAGCCCACAGCCTGGCCACTGTGTGCTGCCCACCAGCAGGAGAATAAACTCTACTCACTGGGCAGCTCAGCCTGTAACTGCCTAGGCTCACCTCTGGGCCACTCCCCACGTGGGAAAAATAAAGCCTGTGTTTTGAGCCACTGGGAGTCCATTGCCTGATTGTCACAGTTAAGTAAACTTATAAGGCAGTGTCTGTATTACTTTGCTACAAGCATCTCGAAACCCTGGCAACTAAGGGCCATCTGATCAAAGACCCCAAATGAGAACCTTCCAACTTGTCCCGGAACCCACAGAACAATGGAAGATAATTAGTTGTTGTTTTAGGCAACAATGCTTTAAAGTGATTTGTGACAAAGTAACACATGATTGGAGGACTTCTTGGAATTTTTTAGGTGATTTCTTACTTTCTGGAAAACAAGACGCCCTGGGATTTCCCTGCCTCAGCCTGGATCAATCTGTTCTTCAGGTACCTGGTTTCCTCTCAAGGAAGAAAGGTGGTTAGAAACCAAGATCTGGGCGGGAGGGTGTTCACTGCTGCTACGTGTCATCATGTTTCGACTCCTTCAGCAAACAGAGCTGGGAAAGACACAGCCACATACACAGATACAGATAGGCACATAAATACATGTCTATGTTTCTCCACCAGCGGAAATCAAACCATAAGTTTACTGATAATGCCCAGTCTTTTCTTTTTCAACACATGTACTCCCTTCTCCACCAGTGAGAAATGTGGGTTTCCACTGTCCTCAAGATACTTACTCATTTGCTGAGCCCTCGAATACACAGAAAGGAGTTTCAGATATGTTCATGCGCAAAAGTGATAAAAGCAAGCCATAACAAGAGTTCAATATTTGCAGGTTTTCTTTGTTTTCACTGACAATTTACATACAGTGAAATGCACAAATTCTAAGTGTACAACTTGATGGGGTTTGACAGGTGCAAGCACCCATGTAACCCATAAAAATATTGAACATTTCCACCTCCTCCAGAAACTCCCTCTGGGCCTCAAAGTCAGCCCTCCCCATCACAAAACAAACTTCCTGGGTTTTGTCAGCATCGATTGGTGTTACCCCTCCGAGAACGTCATCTGATGAGTTCCTGAAGTCTGTGC
This sequence comes from Tadarida brasiliensis, assembly GCA_030848825.1. Classification (NCBI taxonomy): domain Eukaryota; kingdom Metazoa; phylum Chordata; class Mammalia; order Chiroptera; family Molossidae; genus Tadarida; species Tadarida brasiliensis. The sequence continues at coordinate 36,113,033 of CM061258.1, forward strand.
TCTTGCCTCCGACTTCCTTCTCTCAGCCTAAAGTCGGTCAGTTCCATTCACATGTTCACGTGTTAAGCAATTTGTTACTTTTTCCACTGCTTTTTGGTTCCAGTATATGAATATCCACAACTTGTTTATCCACTGTTCTCTTTGTGAACATTTAGGTCGTTTCTGGTGAGTATCTATTGCAGATAAAGCTGCTATAAATGTTTTTGCACAACTCCTTTTGTCAAAATAAACTGACCTTTCTTGTGGGTAAATATCTAGCAGCGTCATTGCTAAGCCATGGGTAATTGTAGGGTTCGTTTTAGTAAGAAGTGCCAACACATTCTCCTAACAGATGTACATGTCAGTACTGTCACGAGCACTGTGTGAGCGTTTGAGTTGCTCCTTCATTTATTATTATCTCTTTTTTTATTATTTTTGCTAACGCCTGCGTGGTGTTATCTTATTATAATTTGCACATCCCTGATTTTTAACAATGATGTTGAACGTTTTCCATGTAATCATTGGCCAAGTGATTATTACGCAGTGTCATTTCAAGTAGTTTGTCTCTTTATTGTTGTTTGTCCTTCATTGTTCTGTTGTGGAAATTCCTTATATGTTGTGGATACTAGTCCATTAATAGATATATGTTGTGCGAATATTTCTCCGAGCCTCTGGCTTGACTATTGATTTTCTCCATAATGTATTTTGGTAAGTTATAATTTTTACTATGATTGTATTATAGTTTTGCACCATTTACTTTTCTGTTCTTGCTTTTGGTGTCCTTTCTAGGAAATCTTTGTATACACTCAGGTCATGAAGATACCTCCTGAATTTCCCTCTGGAAATTATATAGCTTTTAAGTTTAGATCTGTGATTGATCTCAAATTAATATTTGAGTATGCTTTGAAATAGAATTTGTCTTATTTTTATCCATACAGATATCCCACTAGTCCAATGTCACTGAATTACTTTAGCACCTTTGTTAAAAAATAGACTATATTCATAGGGATCTATTTCTAGACTCACTATTCATTGCATTGATTCTTTTTCCTACCCTTATACTAATTCCATACTTCCTGATTATCTTCGCTTTGTATTACTTGAAATCCAGTTGTGCACATAGTGGTGAAAGCAGACACGTTGCTTTGCTCCAGGTTTCAGATTGGTAACACCTACTGTTTTACCATTCATTATGACGTGCTTTATTTTACAAGTGCCCTTCAGCAGACCGAGGAAGTTCCTTTCTATTCCCAGTTTGCTGGGTATTTATAACATGAATCGGTGCTGAATTGGGCTAATGTTTTCTCCACATCTGCTGAGAAGACCATATCTTTGTCTCCTTTATTCTGTTAGGATGGTGAATTATATAATTGAGTTTGTTTTTTAATGAAAACCAACCTTGTATTATGAGTTAAACGTCAGTCATATTATATCATGGTTTTCACAAATTGCTCAAAAGAAATCTTTTTGAAAAGTTGAAATGAATAAAAATAAAAGTACAAATAACCAAAATTTGTGGAAACCAGTTGAAGCAGCATGAGAGGAAATGTTATAGCAATGAAGCATCTATTAGGAAAGAAGAAGAGTCTCCAATCAATAATGTAAGTTCTCACTTCAACAAGCTAAATGAGGAACAGCAAAATAAGCCCAGAGCAAGCAGAAGGAAGGCATGAAGACAGGAGCAGAGACCAATGGAATTGAAAACAGAAAAACAATAGAGAAAAATCAAGAATGGTCCGGCATCACATATGTTAGGCTGACAGATGGTGTCCACAAGTCACTTGCTGAAGGTCTCACAGCTAAGTTTTCTTCTTGAATACAGCAGGGAATAGAAAGCCAAAACAAACCAAATCAAAATACTGTACCATTGTCTTCTGGTTCCTTTCATTGGATCTGAAATCAGCTGTCATGCCTCCCATCATTCCCCTCCCACCGTGTAACATACTGTAGTGCAGAATAACGCAAAGATGTCCACACTCAGGTCCTAATCTCCAGAACTGGTCAGGGCGTGTGCGGGAGGCAGCCAATCCATCTGTCTCATGTAAATATGTCTCTCTCACATCAGTGTTTCTCTCTCCCTCCCTCCCTGTCTTCCACTCGGTCTAAAAATCAATGGAAAAATATCCTTGGGTAAGGATTAACAAAAAACAAATAAATAAAAAGTAAGAGGAGGAGAAATAGACAGAAGAGTAAATCACAGAGATGACATTGAAGAAGAAGGAAGAGAGATTTGAAATAGAGGGACTCGACCCACAAAGCTGACTTTGAAGTTAGGACAAGTGCCCTGAGCCAAGGAAGGCAGGTGGCCCCTACTAGATGGTAGGTCTTCATTTGTCAGCCAACAGGAAAGCGGGGCTCTGGTCCTGTAACGCGACACCTGCCAACACCTCCGATGAGCAGAGAAACAGGTCCTCCCCAGAGTCTCAGAGAGGAACACAGGTGTAGACACCTTGATTTTAGGCAGGTGAGAACTTCTGATATATGCAAGTGTAAGATAATAAATTTTTATTGTTTCATGCTGCTATTCACGGCTATGGTGATTCATTCTGATGGCGACAGAAAACTAATGTGTGTACCTTTTAAATCTGGCTGCGTTCAAGATTTTTTCTTTTTCTTTGGTTTTCAGCAGTTTGATTATGCTGTGCCTTGGTGTGGTCTCTTTTTATTTCTGCTACATGAGGTTTGCTAGACTACTGGATCTGTAAGTTTCTGGGTATTTTAAAACTATATTTAGCCAAATTTTGGTCATTATTCTTTTAATTTATGCAAATTCTCTGTCTGTTCTGTTGGGAATGCAGTATCTCCAGGCGGGGTCCTCTCCACCGATCGGCATTGATCATGCTGTCTCCAGCTGCTGCTAAGCCCACTGAGTGAGCTTTTCATTCTAGGGCTGTACACATTTCCATCCTGGCGTTTCCACGTCATTCTTCCCTACAGTTCCCTTTCTCCCCTTCTACCTCTGCACACCGCTCCTTCTGTAATGGCCACATGTTCCTGGAGGTCCTAAATCATACCTTTAGATATTTAGCAGTTGTTTTAAAGTCATTATTTGTTCATTCCCATGTGGCTCATCTCACGTTTTGTTTCCATAGAGTCGTGTTTTTGGAGCACAGGTTATGTTTCCTGTTTCCACGCGTCCGGTTCTTCTTACTGTATGCTGTAAGCCACGGGTGGTAGAGACTCAGGATTTGGCGACCTTCTCTGATGGTTGATGCCCTGTTTTCCAGCAGGTATTTTACGTGTCTGGGCTCACATCCCCACTCTGTCCCACGTTCCGTGGACAGCCACCAAAGTCTCCACCTGGCTCTTCCTGTCTTACCACTGTTTCTTTCTGCTGGGAATCTTGGAGCCTCTCTGTCCCTGAGAGTCTGAGGGAGAACCATGGGCTCTGCACACCTAATGCGACTTAGGGCTCCCTTTTAGTGTCCCCTTTGAGGATTTCCTCTTCCCTTTTTAGAATCCTGCATTCCCAAAGCTGCCTCCGACTCCTAACCAGCAAGCCTCTGGCCTCCCCTTGCGTTCCAGCAGCCCACGCTATGCAGAACGGGATTCCCTCGTGTGAAAAGCCAAATCCACGAATCAACCCTGCAGCTTCTCCGTCTTTCCAGGGTCAACCACGCTGTGTCTTCCTGCTTTCCCTCACTCATCACTGCCTTTGAATAGCTGGTGGTTTTAAAACTTGTTTCTGAAGGGTTTATAATCGCTCTCAGGAGGAGGAGCCGTCTGCGAGCTTCTCCACGACTGCCATTTCCTGTCTTTCCCGCAGCGGTCTGACTTTGTTCAACACTGCACGTCCATCCCCCAGGTCTACACTCAGCAGTAAGAGTGTTGCTGATGAGGACAGCGGTAGAAACCACAGTCCATGTAAACTCAAAACAAACACGGTCACATCTCCAGCCTGATTTCCCACGTGGACTGAAAAGTCTGAACCCAGAGGCCCACACCTGGGTTCTGAGAAAGCCCTTGAGTTCAAGGAGGCTGCACTTCTCGGCACGGAGTCCTGTGTGGGTGGGAAATCAGACAGTTAGACGCACAGGAGCCCGGGGCTAACTCCATGGGTGCTGGGGTGGTGCCAATGGGCCATTTCTCCGGGCTGAGAAGAGGAGTGGGTGTCAGGAATGTTGATGAGCTAGCTCTCAGAAACAAAGGAGGGCCCTCCCAAAAGTGCCCCCAGAGGCTTATCTCATACCCAAAATAACTGTCATCAGAGCATGTAAAATCCAGGGGGCTTCATAAGCCTCGGTTAACACTGAAATGTGTCATTTAATCCTGCACCCACACAACCTCAGGGCCCCCATTTTCTCTCTCAGAAGTCAAGGCACTGAGGGAGCCTATGAGAGGAAAGATGACAGTGAGCAGGGGACGGGGAATGTGGGCACAGAGGACAAGCAGGTGGGCAGTGCCCATCAGAGGGCAGCGTGACCCAAAGGAGTGAAGGACGCTGTCCCAGGAGGCAGAGACCTAACCACCAGGGTTCTTCCTGCCTCCAGCACAGTCAGGGAGGGGTGACACCCAAAGACAGGTGGATGAGTGTCCTGTCATCTTTGCTTAAAACAAGGTGACACCTGCCCCCCCTCTCCATCTAGGCAGAGAGAAGACAGAAGGAAAACCGAGAGCCGAAGAAATCTGATCCGTTTGACCAGCCTGCAGAAAGTACTTAAGGAGAAAGACACGCAGGGTTAACAGTGGACTCTACGCTCTCTCCTACGTTTATTTACTGAGATTTGACCTGGGACATGCTTGTGAATAAACCTGGTCCCCATCCCCACTTCCTGTACATTTTCATTCCTCTGAGCCAACTTGACCGTTTCCACTTGAATTTCAGAAGGGGCAGAAGTGTTAGAAAACGGGTCATTCAAGATCGTATTTCGATGGGCTCTCTTTTTCTCGAACTTCATCATGAAATCCATGTGTGATTTTGACCACCCATCGGTGACAACAGTTATTCCAAAGTTCAGTCCTCGCCACTTGCTTTTGGTTACAATGTTGGACAGAAGGTGTGTTCCTCCCGTGGGATCCCTGTCAGTTCCCCAGCGGAATCACTGAGGGACAGCTGACAGAACTGTTAGCTCTCCTTCGTGGGAGTTCATGTCCACCCACTCAGCAGGGCGGCGGGGGCTCCGAGCCGCTGGCGCAGGCCTTTGCCGACCACGTGCTGGACGTACGTCCCGCCAGGTTCCCTCTCTGCCTGGTGTCCACTTCCCAACCTTCATGAAAACAGCTGGCCTTGCTCACTGTGCTAACATTAAACCCCACAGACAAGGAGGAATATTTAGCGCATTCATTCACAAGGATTTGCTTGTGCTTGTCATTAACACTAATATTTGATCATTTGAACTAACTACTGTGCTTTCCTACATTAATTCATGCTTATCCCAGATAAGGGATTTATACAAAAATTTCATAACATGCAGTTTCCCTGTCTTACATCTCGAAGTCTAGCATCTGTCAATATTTTTACATAATGACAGTTTTAGTAAGAGAGAACCCTTTTTAAAAAACTGTTATTCGTAATAAAAATCATGAGATGATAATGATTCTTCCTTTTTCCATGTCCCATGCTTGACTATGACATATCTCTTTTAATATTTTATAGTATTAGTTTTTTAAAATAAATTTGTCAGTGATTATTGTTTTCATATCAGTGTCTGAATTTGGCTCATGTTATTACTAGCTCAAATTTGTTTCTTCACTGACTTTTGCTAAGAACCAGTGGCTCGTTTCATGCCTGGGGAAGCTGACCCACTCCCGTCTGTACGTCCACGGACATCACTGATGCGCAGCTGGAAGTCACGCTCAGAGAAGCAGAAGCAGAGGCTGCTTGTGAGGAGCCGGGAACTCAGGGGCTCTCCTCGCTTTTGGGGGTCAGCCTCCCGGGGGACGGATGGAGGCCCCCTCGGAAAGTGCTCATGCCTCACGTGTCCTCCAGAGCTTACTTGAGCTGTGAAAACAGTGATGAAGGACTAAGGGTGGCACTCGGGTGCACAAGGAACTCGACCAAATCCGTGTGCATCCATAGTTCACCAGTCACCGAACAGATGAGGGAAAACAGGTCAAATGAAAATAGTTTAGTGAAGTGCTGGAAACGAGCACTGTTTTCAAGTGAAGGTGACACTGAAGTTGGCCCCCTGCTCACAGGGTGGCCGGTCCCCTCTCTTGCTTTTGTAAGCACACGGTGCGCACGGCCATCCATGGACTGCAAATCAGCCAGGCCTTCTTTGTGCGGTGCTGAGGTGAGCCCGAACACATTATTTTGGGGCTTCTGTCGACAAGTCCTGTATGAAACATTAATAACTCTAGACAGTCACCCTCAGAGAGCACGGAAAAAAAATGGTGATGTAAAATATCGGGAAACACGAGGAAGATCTGTGGTTTCCACAAGTGGTTTGTCTCTGTTGGATTGCTGCCACCGATTCAGAAACTTGCTGGTAAAAATGAAAATTCGTCTCCAAATCAGCCACGGCCTGGGACTCCCAGCTGGGACCCGGTGACTAGCTGCTAATGATTTTTACATCAGAGAAACAGAACAAGCTCTCCCCACGCTGAACGGTTTCTGTTGTTTTTAAAAGCGCCCTCGGACCCATGCCACCCCGATTTTGTCTGACTGCTGGCCAACGTCCCTGCCCGTGGTCACCATCCGTGGCCAGAGCAGAAAGGATGACACCCACCAGGCCACCATCTTCTTCTGGTTCCAGGCGTGAGTGCTGCCCCCTCTCTGGAACTCAGGAAACTGAGAGGGGCTGTGACTGTCCTGGGAGACAAAGCGGCCCTGCCAGCTCTTCTCGGGCTCCTGCTCCTGTACTCAGCTGGAACGTGCTGCTGAGACAGTCGTGAACGGAGCTGACACCCACACTCCTTCCTTTACGCTCCCAGGTGGCGGCCACAGCTGCACGAGGAACGTCAGCACCGGCCACAGGACGGAGCCCTCGGGACCCTCAATCCAGCTTCATCTGCACCTCTACTTCTGCTAGTCTGTTCTGTTCTGAGGCATATGCTCCCCCAAAGATTTTATGAATCGTTCACCTTTAAAAATGTCCCAATCTGGGTGATAGATTGCATGGTCTGCCACATAAGCAAGACATTTTTTTTTTTTTTTTCATTTAAAGATGGACTTAAAATGTAGGGGATTGTTTGACCAGAGGGAAAGTGGAGAGATGGCAAAAGTGAGAAGTAAAAGTTATTTACGTGGAAAAAGTTAGTTATTTTTATCTGTAAAATGCTTTGTTAAATCTAAAAAAAAAAAAAATTAGAGAAAGTCATGAAAGTGTTTTTGTTTGTGTGTTTGTTTGTTTGTTTGTTTAAGATCTCACTGAAAGGGAGCATCCCCACCACGGCAGACCAGGTGTCACATGCCCGCATGCTGCGGCAGCTTCACGCGCTCTTAGATGTTCTTCCTTCAATTTCTTTTTTTTTAATCTTTATTGTTGAAAGTACTACAGATGCCCTTCGTTTTCCCCCATTGACACCTGTCTTCACAGACTGTTGTCTGTGTCCATCGGTTATGCGTATATGCATATGCATATAACCTTGATGCTAAATTCTTACAAGGGATGCTAGAGGTAAATATTTCTTAATAACATGTTGGTTTCAATAACTTTTGTGGTTTCTCAATTTATAATGAGCATGTATTCCTTTCATAATAAAAAAGTAGTAATTCTTTCAAACAGTAAAATGGTAAGGAGAGAGCCTTTTCTGGAACACATAGTATGATAGAATTTGCCTTTCCAGCACGCAGATAGCGCCAGGAGGGGTCTTCTGTTTGCTGGCCTGTTGTCACGTTTGTTGCATGAGCAGGAAGTGACATATAACTAGATATGCAGACTCATCTTCAGTTGTTCCTCTGAAAGTGTCTGCTGTTTTCAGGAACAAGGGCAGAACCCGGGAGCCCAGCAGCAGCTCACCAGAGCATTAGGTATTCGGTGGGTGGCCTGTGCCCCAAGCTACCCCTTGCCCACCTTGTACCAACAGGACAGGGATTGACCCAGCTTCAGTCGTCCCGGATCAGCTCCAGAGTGCACCTGCCTGGCCCTGGTGTTTACGCCTCCATGTGCCCACTTCTCACTGGACATCTCATCTGGCTGTCGGGGGTAGTGTTCAGCAGGCACTTAGCAAGGACATAGTGTTCCAGTCTTCCTGCCTCGCCAAGTCTGCTGGTGTGTCACACTCAGCGTCCCTGAGGCAGCCATGGGCTGGGCAAACACGACCCGGCAGCCACTGTGGATAATAGGATGCTGAATGGCTTTTCCTCTCTCTTTAAGTATACACAGAAGTCTAGAATATTCAATGATTACTTTTAAGAGCTGGAGACCACAGGAGCTGTCTTCCGGCATCATCTAACTTGGCCCTCACAACATGAGAGGTGACACCTGCCCACAGCCAAGTGCTGGTGGCGGCAGTGCTGTCTGACCTGCGGGCCTGTGTGTGTTACACCTTGGCTACATTGCGTCCCCAAGAAATGTATTCTCTGGCTTTATAATGTATCCAATTTGCTGTTCGCCATTCTTATACAAAACACCATGTGGCAGGGAAAAACCCTTTGCTCACAGCATTACAAGAGTTATGATGACTAACCTGCTCGAAAGGGCATAACTTAAAGGCATAAACCATTTTCATATGTCTGGTCTGACTCCCTAACAATACAATTTTTAAACAAGTAATAAAGTTCAGAGCAGCTGACATAATGACTTGCTCGCCGTCACAGAAAGGGGGTGGAAGACCGATTTATTTCACCTCTGTGGGCCCTGAGAGTCCTGATTCAGAAACGGGGGAGTGAGGCTAAAGGAACTGGAACTGATTTTCCAGCAGTAATTCTGTAACTTTGCAAGCACTGTGCTACCAGTGATGAAAAATGGTTATTCCCACCCAATTAATCACCTCGGAGATCTCACTAACTCAAATTACAAAGTTATATAGGTGCTACTCTATGTCATTAAGCTTCTTACCACAAAATTAGAAGCACGGGGCTTCTCTCAATTACTTTTTGTTCCCTCGACTTTCGGATTGATTTGTGTCAGTGCCTTTTATTTGTCTATTTCTGCAGGTTGGGAAAAGTGCCTCATTTGTTAGAAGCCAAATATAGAACAGGACCTCCTTGTTACCACGGGATTCTGGGGAACCAAGTAGTTTGGAAGTAATCCAGAGATGTGGTTATAATGAGGCTAATTCTGGTCAGGTTTAATTATGTAAAGTTGTGGCATGAAGAGGCAGGGTCCACACAGCAGGCGGGCTTCAGCAAGGGGGCTCTCAGTGACAGCAGACGGGGCAGGACCTGTCACCAACCACGCCATTAGCCACTTGCTCCCCTTTTAGACACCTCCTTGTCATTGAAAAGCAGGTGTCACCGGGGAAATGTCATCATGAAAATATTCTGTATTGGGAATTAGTTATCCAGTCGTGATGATGTGTCATTCACTTGTACGGCAGTTATTTTAAGCGCTTTGCCCCTTTACAGAGTCAGTTCTCAATTATCCGTCACAAGAGAAGGTCAGTGGCAGGAGCGAACCCGATTGACAGGCAATTAAAAACAATGTGCATGTAGCTTCGAAATGAACAGCGCAGGGAAAACAAGAAAAAGATAACTTGTTGTTTATTAAATTCTCAAAATTTTAAGTTGTGTTTTTTAATTGTTACAAAAGCCACATATTTGAATGTTGACTTTTACATCAAATCATTGACAAAGCAACAGAGCTCCACAGCCTAACCACACATTCCCTGGGAAAGGCCACTCCTAATTATTTCTGTTATTAGTTCTTCTGGTTATTTTTATCTCTGTATCTCTTAGTATCTTTATAGTACAATTTGTTGAAATATTGATTTTGGGTATTGTCTGTTGACATCCTACAGTGGGAGATGTGACTTTAGCTCACTTACATCATCTCCACATTTGACAAGTTTTACCTTCTGTGTTGATTACTTGCATCCCTTTAGATCATGCAGCTGGGAATCTACATTCTGTTCCACTACTGAGTGAATATTTGCTGCCCTACTGCATAAGATGAGACTGTGGCATGCCCCATACTCCCATTTATTCATCATTCCTTCCTTCCACTTCCCAAATTCTCTTTGTATTTTACTTTCAGGTAGTCAGATATGATAGTATTTGCATTCTGTTCCATAATTATGATTTATTATTTCTAATTTCTGATTAATTGATTCATCCTAAAGTTTAGAAATTTAATAAGCCATACTTCTATAATGGACATTGTATATTATTCACTGCAAAATGGAATCACATGCTATGATTGTATTTTCTTCCATTTAGAGCTTTTTGGTTTTCCTGGAGTTTCTAATTGCCTTGTTTTTCTTGCATGCACTGCTTTTACCTTGTCTTTAGGAGCTAATATTTTAAAGGCATTGTCAAATCAATGACTTCTCCTACTATCGTTGTTTTTTCTCCCCAGGGACTTCCCTCCTGGACCCTTATGCTCTCCTGAGTTTTTTGCTCTCTAGGCCTATCATCCTGGGACTCAAATATCTCAGAGTCCTGAGTTGTATCCACTGTTCTTCCAGATCTGTCTCCCAGGTGTTCTCAATTGTCTTCTTGATGTTCCCATGATTTTTCTAGAGTACATCCTCATATAAGAGCTCATTTGCGCTCTATGTATACTATTATCATAGTTAATGATAGTTTGATCTGAATCTAAGGCTGGGCTGGGCTCTCCCTGAAAGAGAGCCTGAGACAAGGTATTAACTACAGGCAGCTGGTTTGGGAGGTACCCCCAGAGAGCTCTGGTAGGGGGCAGAAAAGAGGAAGAAGCAAGTAAACAAAGCAGTATGAGGTGCCTTAATGAACAGGTTACCCTGTGAGCAAGCAGGGCCTCTGGGAGACTGTGTGACACTACATCCTCCAGGTTATCTCACTCAAGGTGAGAAGAGATCAGAGGAATTAGCCAAGTAATTCTAGCAGGCATTGTGTGACTGCTGTTCCCAGGAGAGTTAACTGGTTGGCTCCGTTACCCAGAGAAAGCCCTTTGGCAAAGACTTGCACGTGTCATGGTACGCAGCACCAACCTGCTCAGGGAAGATGTCTACAGAGGGTGTGAGAGGACAGGAGGGTATCTACCCCAGCAGGTACATAATTCCTGGTGGAAAATCACTTTCTTTTGGAAGTTCAAAGCCCATGGTCACTGTCTTCTAGCATAAATTCCCTGCTTCTTGATCATTGAAAGGATGTTCTTTTTTTAAAGCTGCACTCTCTTCTTGAATTTTCTCTGAGAATATTAAAGCTATTTTCAGAGTTTTCTTGTGTTCCCTAAATGGTCTTTCTCCTCCATAGCCCAGCTGTTCTATTTTCTGGACCATGGCACTCATGGGTAGAGCTGCCCAACCAGCAGACTTCACATCATCACATGGGAGCCCAAGAGCCAGAGAGAGGAGGGCTTCCCTGGGAGGCATGAACCTCCATGCACTTGCGTTCTGGCTCTAAGTATCTCCCAGATGCTTGCCTCCCTTCATTCATTTTGGAAGAGCGGGTTTAGAGCAGAGATCAAGTACTCAGTACTGGCATGTTTGGTTTGAGATGCTTATTAGAACTATAAGCAAGGGTGTCAAACAGGCAGTTGGTCATATGGATCTGCATTTGGGGAGCAAGGTTTGAACTGGTATCATAGTTGTTGGTTGTTGGTCTATAGATGTTATTTAAGCCACCAGACTGCATGAGATCTCAGAGCGAGGAGGAGAGAAAAGAATAGGCCCAAGAACTGAGCCTTGACGACTAAAGAGGAGGGAGCGAAACTGCATGGGTTTCTCTCTCAGTTCTGCAGGCTGGTTATCAGCAAGAGCGAAGTATCAGCAGGGTAGATTCCTTCTGAGGCTGTGAGGGAGGAGCCAGTCCATGCCTCTTTCTTAGCTTCTGGTCATTTACTGACACTTTCCGGCATTCTTTGCCTTGTATACACTTCACTCCACCTGCCACCTGCACGTGGCCTCTCCCTGTGTCTCTTCACATCACCTTCTCTCGCGCATGTCTGCCTCTGTCTCCAGATTTCCCCTTCTTGTCAGGACACCACACGTATGGGATCCTTAGGGCCCATCTCAATGACCTGATTTTAACTTGATTACGTACGTAAACATCCTATTTTCAAATAAGATCACATTCTGAGGGTTAGGACTTCAGCATATATTTTCGAGGGAACACAATTCAACCACAGTACTCTCTTAGCTCATTTCCACATACCCAGTTCTCAGATCCAGATCAGAATCCCTTTGTAAGCATCTCCCCCGCCAGGACCATCTCGGTTAAAAGCCACTCTGTCACATACATGTGTCCATCTGCCACCACCTTGTGGCTTGCATGCTTTCCAAAAGGCATATCTGGTTTTTCTAAAAACATGTTAATGTCAATCATATTTCTATTGTAAGTATGTAAATTAATTAAATGTTATACAATCTGATGGATGTGCAGAGGGCTATTTTTTTTTTAATGAAAACCAAGTTAAATGCTTGAGGAAAACATGCTAACCAGAAAAGTGACTTAAAACGATTACAATGAAATTAACATTGGACAAAATAACCATAAAAGATTAGAAGAATCTTTTAGGAATCAAGAATTCTTATTCAGGTTGTTCAGTGAGTGTTTGTATGTTATTGACCCACTTGAAAGAAACTCAACCTATAAACTGGAGTCAAAGGACTATCCATGTCATATATAAAAAAAGGGGACAAAAAGTCTGCTCAGTCCCAGCCCGCAGACAGATGCTCAAGGAAGAGACATGGGCTCTGCGGGGAAAGATTGGCAGGTTAGTGCCTACGTTTGTTGAAAACAGAGAAGAGATGTTCAAGGTGCCTGTTATTATAACTGCACCCCTTGGCTGTGTTCAGTGACTCCAGTTAGCAGCCCAGACTTCACAGGAAGATGATCCTGTGTTAGCATGTCCCAGCAGAGGCTCAGGTGTTGAGTTCTGCGTGAGCTGTTGGCGGCCAAGGCAGGTTGAGCCCAGGCAGTGCCATTTCGGAGCAAGGCTGCTACTCGGTCCACGGGGAGAAGCTGGCTGACTCGTAGAGGTGCCCAGAACTGGCCCAAGGAAGCCTTGTGACTGACAAGCTATTGGGCAAAAGGCACGGTTAAACATTAACACACACAGGTGGCCATCTTTCTTTAATTGTATCTCAGTTCCTTTTCCAAGCCCCACGCTTGTTTGTATCCTGGCTCATATTTCAGTTTCCCATCAAACTGCAGGATGAAAGCCAGTGGGTGTCGGGGGAAGGCTCCCTGCTGCAACCTTCAGACACAGAGCAGGCAGCAGATGGAGTGGGCAGCCACTGTCTGGGGATGGTTCTGGGGACTTGTGGACTCAGTGAATCCAAGAGCAGGTGAGATAGACAAGGTGCCTGCCCTCCAGGGCTGTCAACAAATGTTTATGGAGCAGCTCCCATGTGTGTCAGATATTATGCTATGAAACCAGGGTGTAGAGTCCAACAGAACATGGACACTGACCTCCTGGAACCTACGGACCACCAGAGAAACTGGGATGGGAGCCGCTGACCAGGGACTGTGGGACAAGGGGGCCTGCAGAAGAGGCCAGGCGTTGGGCGGGGCCCTCTGTGCCTGTCTCCTCACCCAGCCTCACAGGCAGCTCAAGAAGCAGGTTTTACCCCGACTTTCAGGTGGAGAAGCTCTGGAAACAGCAACACAGATGAGATGTCAGCAAGAACCCAGTGCGGCCCATGTCCGAGTCTTCTTTTCCTTTTCCAGGGACAGGAGCACCGCCCTGGACTCAACCCGCAGCAGTGATTTCTCGCCATGAAATCACATTTCTCAGGCTGCTTGTTTCTGTTTCGGGGCCCAGAAGTCTCACTGGACCATCTACGTTCACACACAGCACAGGTGGAGATATACAACCCTCAGCGTGTGTAGAAACAGGGCCACTCCGGCACATCAGCCAAGTCCATTTGCTTGTCTTCCTCCCTCCCAAGGTGACCTCTTGGTCAGCTTTTCAACACTGGGAGCCATGCTGTGGCCAGCCCCTGGCCACTGTTCTTACTCCCCTCCGTGAGTCAGAACTCGCCGGAATGGTACATGGGACTGAGGCTCAGTGACTGATCCCGCTGGTTTCCAGGGGCTCCTGTGCACAGAGGGTGCTCCGAGCCATGGCAGCTGGCAGGGACCTTCGCGGCCCGAGTGCGTCCGGGAAGGGCAGCCGCCTGTGCAGGAGCCCCTGGGGCACTGGGCGCTGCAGTGTGGTCCTGTGAGCTGCCTGTCAGGGACAAGATGCGAGCACGTGACAGGACGCTGAATCAGTGGTAATATAAAGACACGGCTTTTCCTAGTAATACTGCCAGGGCAGGGAACAAAGACGGGCAAATTGCTCTGTGGCTAAAGACCTTTTGTTTAGTTTTTGTGATTATAAAAGCAAAACACATCTTTAGGAAATTTGGGACATATAGAATAATAATGTTTTTTAATTACCCATTAAAACTCTTCACCAAGATATCACTACTATGAGATAGATAGATAGATAGATAGATAGATAGATAGATAGATAGATGTTTTTTGCAAATATATGTGTCCTGTTTTTATAATTTTCTGTCTTGTTTTTCTCGTAGTGCTCCAGCACTTGATGTTCTCTGTCTGAATAGCCTCACAAACACCTTCTCAACCACTGCGGGCTCTTATCACCTGGCTCATTAGATGGAGTTTTGCACCGTCCCGCTCTTACAAGAGTGGGCTGTTCCCAGTTCTTCCCTATTACAAATTATACTGTGATGAGACTTACACAAGTATCTGTGTGACTTTCTGGTTTCCTTGCGTTTTTTCCCTTCTTCTGGAAGCGGAATCAGTGGGTCAAAGCCATTAAATGAAGTGCACTTGATAAACATGCCCACAGTCTTCCCGTTAAAGTTGAACTGATTAATACGTCCGACCACCCATTCTCAAAGAGCCCTTCTCGCCGTACCGTTGCCAGCACCGACGGCTGCTAAATGCTGGATGCGTGTCGACATGATGAGGGGAACGTAGTATTTCTATTTTTTTGTGTTAATTAATTTGCGTGTCTTTGCTCACCATGAGGCTGAAGGTGTTTCAAAGGTAAACTGGGTGATCTGCATTTCTTTCTCGATTGGGTGGTTCATATCCCTTCTGTTTGGTTTTCATGTTTTCCTTACCAATGTCTATGAAAATAATTGGCAATTAATCTTCTAGTCTTTGCATAACATTTTTAAATGGTATCAATTAAAGAGGGAAAGATTTGACTCTGTGCTTTCCCCAAGCATCACCACCTTGCATTTTCCAGAGACGCTTAAAAGGTCAATGCTACTTCAAAGTCAGACTTCAGTTTAGACGGACTGCCACCAGAAGGCAACACAGTTTTAGATATGTTCCACCAGTTTTGAAGTGAGCTAAAACTTTGACTTCTTAAAATGTCAACCTCGTAAATTCACCCCCTTAGACAAAATCAGATGCCGGTCACCGTTCAACAGACATTCACTTAGCCACGATGACGTTTGGGCCTTGAGCTAGTCTCACAAAGGACCACATCCAGTTCTTATCCTTCAAAAGTCAGAAATTTAGATGCAAAAATAAAATTTGAAATATTTTATCTTTTGCTCTCTTTAAATTTCATTCACCCCCTTTTTTCCAGATTCACTAATTTCGGGTTAAAATACAAAAAGCACTTATAATTTTGGTGCAAATGAAATCAAGAATTATATTTTTAGTCTCTGAAGGTTTATTGAACAGATGTCCTTCATCCCCCACCCCCACCTTGGGATCAGGGGTTACGACCTCTGCTTCTCCAGGATCCCCAGCCCTGGTCAGGCTTGAAAGGCAATGATATGGGGGTCAGAGGGAAGCCAAGAGTGGCCCTGGTGAGTGATCTCCAGGAGAGCCCATTGAAGATGGTGGGGGTTCATTTCTAACTATAGGATGGGATTTACATGTCCTGGGTTCTGTGCACCTTAATGTAAGGTTAATGAGGGCTGGCCCCTCCCCTTAGTGCCAACAGGCCCCTCCCCTCTTTCAGGAGGATGTCCAGCCTGCTGAAGTGCCCAGGGTCTGGTGTGCACATACCGAGGTTGGAGGCTCCACTCAGCTCCAGGCAAGCCAATTAATCACTTAAAGATTCAATTTCCTCATCTGTGCAATGGAGACAACAGTAGAACCATTTGATTAGATATGGAGGCTTGGATCACACATGTAAACAGGTAGCTTAGTGCCTGAGCCAGAACAGGCCCTCAGTAAAGGTGGGCTCTGCCTATTCAGCTCTCTCCAAGGAGCCACAGCAATGCTCACTACCCACAAGCAGATGATCACACCAGAGTTGTACTAAGGGACAAATCCAAGGTGTTTCTGACAACAAGCCAGAAAATGAAGCAAGTCTAAATGTTGGTCCTGCTTTGTCAGAACACCACAGGACCAGATAATATAACCTCCTGGGCACAGGCTCAGGGGAAACGGATATATGACCCAGGGCATTTGGAAAGGCAAAGAGCACCCCTCACAAAGCCAGGCAGGCTTTCAGGGACAGGCAGAGGAAGGGACATGATGAACCATAAGGTGCCCCCCAAACTCGGGGCATCTTTAACAGTGATAACGATGGGGCAAAATTCATAGCAGAGGCTTCCTAAGTGACACCTTGTGAGATGGGGCACTAGGCACCCAGGCCCGCTGCCTGGCGCAGGGGAAAGCAGGCCTGTCACTCCAGCTGCACCGCCTCCTGGAGGACCCCAGGGAGGCTGTAACCCTTTCACACCTTATTGCTGGGAAGTGACTTTGTGATTTGACACATTAAAAACAGGTTCAAGAGAGGCTCCTCTCCAGTGAGTTGGAACCTCGGAGTGACAGGCCTGCCTTCTCTCCCACACATGCTTGGCTCAGACAAGAGTCCTCCGGAAAGAAGGGGGTGGAGAAGGCGGGGTGCAGCGGCCTTACTGAATTGCCATGTTCTCGACGCTCCCATTACTGCCTACAGGGAGAGACTGGGAAAGCTGTTTAACTGAGTCTTCCAATAATTAATAATAGAAGAACAATGAGAAGCTTCTGATTCTGGATCCTTGGTCCACGGTGGGGTTCCTGCAGGAAATTCCTGGGGCTGAGGCCCTACCCAGCCCTAGAGAGTCCCTGTCCAGCCCAGCTTCAGGCCAGCCCCACTGCTGAGCACTCGTTCCCAAACTCGACCAAGCCCCAGCACAGGCCCAGATCCTGTCTGGGTCCCACCCATCCGCTGCCAGTCCCACGTACCTGTGCAGCTCCACACCTGTCTGGCCAGGCAGGCAAGGAGCACGGTGCCCGCTAGGGCCGGCGAGTCCAAGGACGGCCAGCAGAGGGCGCATCTCCGGGAGACAAGTCCGAGCTCCGGCGCCCGCCCGCCCCGGACCCCTAACCACGGCCGGAATCCGGAGCCCGGACCCCGGGGCCCGGACCTCAGACCAAGCCGGAGCTAAGGGGAGCGTGCCCGCCGGGCCGGGGTCAGGCGGGGGTCCGGGGCTGCGTCCCAGCTGCGAAGAGCGGAGCGCTGCGCAAGTCAAATGCGTTTGTGCCACCTGTTGGCCCCGCTCCCGCACTGCACGCACCGGGAGAGTCGTGGCGGCACCGAGGCAGTGCGGGAGACCCAAGGGCTGGGCTCTGCACCCCGATGCACCCCAACCCACCCCGACACAGAGTGCTGCAGCAGAGCTGCCCCAAATGAAATGCCAGGTGACAGTTTCCCAATCGCAAAGGCATTAGGAAGGGGAAGGCTGGTAGAAACACTTGAGTAAATAAAAAAGTATTTCTTTTCAATATTGCAGTATTTCTAAACTTAAAAAAAAAAAAAGGTTTTTAAATCTAATCTTTGGGAGCACTAACAAATTGATTAGCTGGTGTTTTTTTCAAGGTCAAGTTTTGACTATTATGCATTATTTTCATGAGGAAGAAATAACTATTATAAATAACGTCGTTATTTTCAGTGCATATTTATTTGTATCTTCTTTTTAATGATTGCATCTTTTCAAACACGTGTAAACCAGAAGATATATGTGTAAAGTACCTGACTTGGACGTAAATATAAAGAACTACATAGGGTTCAGATTTACGAACACTAATTTTTATAACTAATTTGGCCAGATGTAACCTTCTCTTCAGATATTTGGTTTATCTTAGATAGGATACTTGTTTGATGGTACACAGAACTTGATCTTATAGCCTGGCCTCCTAAATGCCTAGAAAGGTACCTGGGAGGCGTAGTTCTGTTCATACTCTACCCAAAAAGGCGAGATGAGGTCACACAATACCGTATGGAACAAGACGGATATTTGCTGTCCCCATGTCCTATCCATGAGATATGTGATTATGTGACGATGGGTTTTCTAGTATTCATTTCTTCAGAATAATAAAAAAAAATTTATTATGAAGTGTATGTACCAAAAAAAATTAAAAGAATGTCCTAATTATAGCTGTTAATAGATATAGCTGTTTCTATTAATATATCCTATTAATAGAAACAAAAAATATATGTTTTTAAATGGATAAATACAAAATGCCAAAGCACACCCTTCACTTTGAGAGAAAATCATTGTCTTTTTTTTTTCATTTTCCCCATACCCTCAGCATGACACATTTCCTCACCTCTCCATCACTAAATAAAGCAGGACTTATAAGGGTCATATCTGTTACCATGGTCAGCAAATCTTCTCCAGTCGTTCATGTTTATTGGTATTATTTTGGTTATACAACTTTATATGCATGAGCTGAATGTGAAAACACACCTCATTTATAACCCACAACAATGGAGCAGGAGAGAGCTTGACTGTACAAAGGTAAGGAGTGGAGGAAAGTAGGAGCGATTCTGCTGTTCTTACTGTATTTACTTTATACATATATAATCCTTCTATATATATATATATATAGCTATAGATAAAATAAATAGGGATCATACATATTTCAGATGATATATGTAGTATCTGTCAAGGAAAGAATATATGTATTCTATATACTATACATAATATATTTATATACAGAACATTTAATACATAACATTATGATATATATACATGTTGTATATATAAATACATATAATATATTTATATACATATATATATCATAATATTATGTATATAAAACTAAAGTATGAGAAGGATAGCCAGAGTTCAGGGCTGGAATGAGATAGAGGGTAGAAGGTAGGAAAAAGAAAACATTATTTA
This sequence comes from Tadarida brasiliensis, assembly GCA_030848825.1. Classification (NCBI taxonomy): domain Eukaryota; kingdom Metazoa; phylum Chordata; class Mammalia; order Chiroptera; family Molossidae; genus Tadarida; species Tadarida brasiliensis. The sequence continues at coordinate 36,132,128 of CM061258.1, forward strand.
TTATCAACAGAATCCATATGGGATCCAAGTCCGGTGACTTAATTGGATCCTAAAGACATTGGGTTTTAAATGTCAGTAATAATTAATGAATATCAGAACATTCTTAATAGTATCTCCCATTTATCACACACACACAAGTAAAGAGGATGAGGCTTCGTTTAGCCATGCTAACAAAGCAACTGGTCAGAATGTGGTGATGAAAGACTTCGTGGGAGTTTCCTATGAAATAGTTCAGCAATTGATGATACTGTTATTACATGAAAAAAGCCTTTTTCTAGAACAGTGCAGGGAGAACAGATAAAACTTTCAACCAGAGCCTGAGGTTTTTATAATTAGGAATAAAGAGATATTTAAAGGTAACTGGAAATCTTAGTAAAAGTGAATATGCAAAGATGACATTCATATGCCAAGAAAAGGAAATCACTACAAGAGAAGTAATTATGATAAAGTATTTTTAAGATTGTATTGATTGAGATGAAATAATGAGAGTTCAAAGCGAACTTTTTTAAAACACTGGAACCCTTGGAACCCTCGGTGTTGCACTATAGTACTCTATCCATTATATAGATATGGAGGTGGATGGATGGATGGTTAGACAGATAGATAGATAGATAGATAGATAGATAGATAGATAGATAGATAGATAGATAGATAGATAGATAGGCAGGCAGGCAGGCAGGCAGGCAGGCAGGCAGACAGACAGACAGACAGACAGACAGACAGACAGACAGACAGACAGACAGACAGATAGATAGATAGATAGATAGATAGATAGATAGATAGACAATAGAAAGAGTAGCGGGCCATTTTAGACTCTGTGGCATGTCTGTGCAGGTGAATGTCCGGACAAGGAGAGAGCCAGATGTCACGTGCCATGGACGGTCCAGGGCACCAGGGTTTAAGGATTTTTGTAGCACTGTGGATAGCAACACTCCAACTCTCATGAAAGACACATTGAGTTTAATTTGCCCACAGGCAAATTGGGAAGCTCCTTTCCCTCCCACAGCCCAAAAACAGTGTGAAAAGGGAGCATTAGTATTTAGAGAAAACTCTAAATTAATGTAAGGAGATATGATACTGTGCAGTCACTTTCTCAGTATTTGTTCAGCCAGTGTCTGTGGGAAGTTTCAGGCACAGAATGAAGATGACTGAGACGATGGATCCTCGAGGGGAGTGGACGTGTGGACGGGTCACCCATCCCGAGAGCCAGTGCAGAGGTTTGCGTCAGGTGCACAGAAGCAGAAGGCGGGCGGCAAGAGAAAACCCCACAGGCACATTTTTAGAACCTTTTTCCTAAGTATTTCCAAGCATATCCATCCATTCTTCAATAAATGCTGATCAAATGTTTAACATTTTCTGAGTGCTCTGCTGGGAGCTGAGATCACAGACATTAGGGGGAAGTAAAGGTTGTGACCTTCAGGGTATTGAAGTCTGGTTGGGAAGCTGATGTGCCCATCCAACCACGCACATAAACGTGAAATCCATCTGTGCCTGTGCCGGGGAGTCATGGCTGGCACCAGGCACATTATGGCAGAGAAAACTTTTCTGAGAAAGGGACAATGGAGCTGAGCTATAACAGATGATCAAAAATGGCCACAAATCCTGTCAAGAGTTGTGGTCTAATTCTTCTCCCCTTGATTTGGGGCTGGCCGTGGGTCTTGTCATAACAAAACGTACAGGCAGAGGTAACACGGTGTGACTCCAGGGCCAGGTGAGGAAAGGCCACAGCTCTGCCTTGGTCACTTCCAGATGCTTCTGCTCAGGATGCTGTCTCGTGGAACCCAGCCACCATGCTGAGGAGTCCAAGTCATCTAGCAGCCATCCCTTGCAGGCACGCCGTTCAGCAGACGGACCCCGCTCCCAGCCAGCAGCCAGCAGCACCTCCCAGCCTTCAGGGAGCCGCCGGAGGCACCCGGGCCAGCAGAGCCTTCAGGTGACTGCAGAGCCTGCCTCAGCCCACAGCCGCACGAGCAGCCCCGGGGACGAGTGCTCAGCCAGACCCTTCCAGAATTTCTGAGCCAACGACAGTGACCATACTAAGTGGTTGTTATTTTATGCCACTGAATGTTGGGGTGTTTGCTACACAGCCATGAAAACTGGAACAGAATACGTTCCTGGGAGGCGGGAGCTGCCAAAACAAAACCTGAAACAGGTGATGTTGGTTTTGAGACAAGATGCCAGGCAGAAGTGTGGCCTTGATAAGGTGTTGGAAGGGCTTAAAGGGAAGTGAGAAAATGTTATTGGGAGCCAGAGGAGAGGAAACCCTTGTTGTGCGGTTGCCTGTAGTAACAGGGCATAGAAAATGTACCTGACGCTCATTATGCTCACTAAGGAAATTTCTAGGTGGAATATTGAAAGACGTGCCACCTGCTTTCTTCTCGCTGCCTATGATAAAATGAGAGAGATGCACGAAAGACAACTACTTAGTTTTTCAGTAGAGGGCACATGGAATTTGAAGTGTCCAGGATGGTCTCTTAGGCCAGGAAAGGTTCTCAATTAAGAGAAGGCCTCAGGGCAAAGATCAAATTAAGGGCATAGCCAGTAGATTATAGCCTCATGGAATGCAAGGCATAGCTGTAATGCCCTAAAATAAGACACCGGAATGATTCAAGGTAAAAGATCATATACCCTCTCCATTAAACAAAAAGACTCTCAGGCACCTGCTGTAGAGACCATTTCAGTTAAATATTAGTGCTTCAAAGACCCGTGAGGACAATGTTCTGTGCAGCCTCACAGGCATCCAAGACAGAGAGGATTTATCTCAAACAGATTTGTGAATGTGCCTTTTGTCTAATGGAATGGGTTATAAATTGATACGTAAAACCTCATGGAGTTTTTAAAGGAATTAATATTCTTGACTGAAAAGGACTGAGATAATCACAGTGAAAAGAGGCCTTGGGAGTTCCCCAAACTTCTATGGGTGGGAAGCAGGCATAGAACGCCACCCACTTCTTATAGAAAAGGCAGAACTGGGAGCCCAGAGGGAAGGGCCAAGAGACGTGGAGTCTCTGTCCAGTTCACGGACTAGGAACTTGCTGAGGACATGATGACATGTGCCTGGCAGGACTTCAGAAACACTGTGACTGCCACAGCCTCCCGTTCGCCCCTTTCCGAACAGGACTGTGCGTCGCAGTCGCCCTTGCTCAGTGCCGCTGCTCTGTGTTGGATGTGCGGGAGGAAACCTGTTTAGATCAGAGGCCTTTGGACATAGACAACGGGCACTTGAAACATGGGCTTTAAACCGGGGTCTTGAGGGGAAAGGGGGAGGTCAGTCATTAAACAAATTGTCATGGAGAGGTAGAACGAGAGATGATCTTGAAAAACAAACTGTAAAACACACAGAGGGGAAAATGCCATAAAACAAAGGTAGCAAATGGTAGAATTCACTCCCAAGGAAATAGAAATAATAAAGCAACCTAAAGAGAACTTTAAAACTAGTATGTTTAGTATTTTAAAAGAAGACAACAGGAAGAGTATATGTTTAAAGGGGCCACCATAAGTCAAGGACATCTAGATGCTAAGAAGTAATCTAAAAGGTTGAACATGAAAAAAAATGTGTAGTTGATTGGAGAAGTAAAGGTGAAATGAGAAAATGGAGAGGATTTAATGTAAGGATGTTTTTTAGGAATTCTCCGCAAAGGAGCAGGACACGGGACAGGGCAGTAGGTGCGGGGATACGGTGGCGCCAGGGAGCAGCCTCCACACCACACCACGCAGAAGACCGAGCACGGCAGCAAAGACACCATGGACAGCAACAGGCAGGCTGTGTGTTCGTGAGCAAAAAGGTGTAACCTACAGGACAAGGCTCCTGAATAGAGGGAGTAGGATCCAGGGGGACAGGACAGCTTCTCCAAAGGAGCAGACACAACGCAGAGGACATGCAATTTGGTGTGTAAGGATGACATTCTCTGGTGCCCTCGTATCTCTGGCGCTGGGAAAGGAAGCCAGTTCAGGAATGCTGTGGGAGGAGCCTTGGAAAGCAGGAAAAGTGGGAGGTAAGCAGTCGTGAGAACAGAGGGGAACACTAGGGCAGCATCGGGGCCTATTTGAGACTGGCGGTCCTGAACCGTGAGGGACACCAGCCATCCTACTGTGGGGCTCTCCTCACGAGCACCTGGCTATGTAACCCGTGACCAAGACTGTTGCTGAAACCCTCAAATGTAGACTCTAAGCTGGATAAGAAAGAGATGGAAAAAGAAGGGAGCTAATGGGTGGGTGGGTCGGCTGAAATCTAGGAGCAGTCTTCAAGTCACAAAACAGTAACAGAGGATTAAACTCTTGGGTGTATGACTTGGGTGTTGGGGTAGGACCTTTGGATGCTGACTTGGTCTGACTGACATAGGAGTGGGTGGTGAAGGGGGAGCAGAGGCTGCTGAACATAAGGAGGTCAAGGAATCAAGAGGTCGGAGTATTAGATGGGTCATCCAGCAGAGGACCCCAGGATGGAGGATAGGAGGGTGGAGGGTGATCTTGAGCCAGATGCAAAGGATGGTCACCTGAAGGAAAGGAATGGCAGAGCAGAGCAGGTGTGCTTTTGTGACATGAGCACAGAGACCCAAAGGTCTAAGGGTCAATGAAGGAGATAACCCTGGGAGGGAGGGAGGGAGCAGGGCATCATGCATCACGCTTGGTGGTTACTTACACCTAGTCCTGTTCATACTAATGATGGACCTGAGCAAGGTGTGGACCTCAGTGTCCCTATCTGCAAAATGGGCATGATCACTTAGGACTGCTGTGAAGATTAAATATGTTTACTTCACGCAATGGGCTGATGTGTCTGATATGTAAAAGTTCACAATAATGCTTGCCATTGCAACTCTTAATCTTGAAAGAGTAAAAGGCCCCTACTGTGTGCCATGCACCATACTAGAACTTGGGAACAAAATGTTGATGGATTTAAGAGAGCACAAAGGGGGCAGAATGGAAGGTTTAACAGAGGATAATTTTGATGCAGAAAATTGTGGAATTGATCAAGCATGGGATGGAAGAAAAGGCATGTAATTTCCAAGAAATTACAACATGTTCAGAGGCAGACAGACACATGGGACCCAACCGTTGTGTGGGAGAAGCAGGTTAAACATACTTAAAAATGCCTTTCCAATGACACTGATACAAGCCAGGTATAAGGGCAAATAAAGAGAAATCACATTTCTCTTCTACTTTATAAAGACGTGAATTCTTTTACCATTTCTGGGGAGTGAAAAATCTCTACAACCTCCATAGAAATTGTTTCTTCATTTTCTACTGTCGTCCTTCCTCAAAGGTAAAAAAATAAATAAATAAATAAAAATGTCCCTGGAGATTCAGGTGGACCCATGTCAGTGGTTGGTGGAAGGAGAAGAAACAAGCTGTGTCTGAGAAATAAGACAAAAATTTCCTGTTTCCTTCTTTTACTTTTTAATATTTTGATCTCTGATTCAAGAATCCTAAGGAATTAGTTTAGGTCATTATACAGCTTCTAAATAGTATTTTTATAAAATTCTCATGACAGATAAAATCCAAGGTGTTTGCTAAAGGGGCACCATAATACTTTTTTTTTTTTAACTTACTAAGCAAACATTAAGAGCCCTGTTAGATTTTCACTGGTTTCCTTAATTCCAGTGCCTGATAATTTATTAGAAAAAAATCATAGGACTATCATTTTGCTATTACCTCAATAAACACCAATGATACAGTACAACCCAAGACAGGTTTGTGAAAGCATTTCTGGAAATCAATAATGCCATTGATATTGCTTTCCCTTGTGAAAGCACCAGATCACCAAAGATGACAGGGGCGGAGAAGATGACACTCCCACATTGAAGGCAGGACTGAAGCTGCTGGAAATACAACTGCAGACATCATCATGGTCGCTCACGTCCTTACCTCATCTGGAAAGCTCTGTAAAACGAGTCAGTAAACACAGCCAGTGCCCAAGAGTTTGGGTCAGTGTGAGAATGGAGACAGAACATAGAAACACAGGACCTGGCGCTACAAGGACCTGATGCCCAATAGTTGCTGCGTCTAGAAAAGGGAAATAACCCTCGGAGAGGTGAGATGGCTTTCCCAGGGCCATCCAGCAGCCACCTGCAGAGCAAGAATGTCATCCTGATGCTGTGACTTTAGGTCACTATCTGCTCCATGCACACTGTCGCTACTCACCTGTCTCCTCCAAAGCTGTGAGGTAAGAGCTGAGCACCCCTGCTACCTTGAGGCACTGGGCAGGAGAGAGTCTGAAGTACCAGGCCAGCAGGATGTCCGTTCAGCACATAGGAAAGATGCTGGGAGCTGTCTGAGTGCCCGCAATCATCTCTGGTGCAAACCCAGCACCAGACGTCTGATTTAACACGGCAATAGTTTTCTAAAGACATGAGGTTTTTACCAAAATTTTCCTTAAGCTTTTTCCAGAACTTTCTGTTGACGATACCTTATTTCATCCTTTATGACGTGCCATAGAACTAAGCCTAGACATGCTCACTAAACACACTATGGGATGCCAGACAGGAAACTGGGACAGGAAAGAGGGTTTTAGGGGAAAACTAAGGAAATCTGAATACAGTATGAACTTTAATAATGTGTTGATATTGGTTCACTAAGTGGAACAGGCGTACCATTCTAACAGAAAACAATAATGATAGGAGGCTATATGGGGACTCCACTATCTTCATGATTTTTCTATAAATCTAAACTTCTTAAAGGTCAAGTTTATTTTTGAAACAATCAGCACAATCATGCTGCTACAAGACAGGCTGGGAGTGCAGACGGACAACCTCTCAGGAAGGCGATTGGACAGCAAAAGAATCCTTGACTGTATTACCTAGAAATTTCCACCTAGAGATTCCCTGTTTTAGGTATCGCATCTGAAAATGTTCAAAACTCCTAAAAATCACTATGGACAAAGTTGTTATTGAAACAGAATTCGTAGCAGTAGAAGTTGCCAGCAGTAGCAGACGGTAGAGACTCTTGCGAGAACGTAATGCTGTGAACCAAGCTTCAGATGAGTCTGCGACAGAAGAAAATTTGCCGCATCATCATAGCTCCTTAAGGGTACGGACCAACATTAATAGGAATGACCTCTGGGTGGTGACATGACAGATGATTGTAAATTTCATTTGTTCATTTATAATTTCTGAACTGTTTATGTGAAGGAGATGTTTCTGAAATAAGGAACGCAGACATATAAGGAAAGGTTTAAATTGTAAATGAAAATAGTAATGCTTTTTCTTCTGTCTTTAAATATTAAAGAAAAACTATACAAAAAGGTTGATTTTCCACAATTTTTAAATTCGGATACAAAAGCAATAAGAGAATCATCCTTCTTAGAAGCTTCTGTTCTGAAGTCGCTTTTTTTCTACAGCTGTGTTTGTCGGTAGAGAAAGGACCAAGGTCTGTTTGTGACAATCATCTGAACTGGAAAGAGCCTCCTGAGCAAACTAAAGACTTTAGATTGTGTCCTGATGAGGTGAACCATTGAATCAATTCCCTCCACTCTCCACCTGTAGGCTGGAGAATGTATGTGTGAATCCCTCTGAATGCGTCAATAAATTATGCATCCAGCATTCGGGTGATTAAATGACAGGAGTGTATTACCTGTAGGCAAACTCAGCAGTCACAGAACACAGCAGCTTTTCTAAGCAGGAAGGTCCCGGCAACACTGAGGTCACCCTGTTTGGAAATAATGCCATGGCATTCTTAGCACATGTCTTGAGAATGTTGGAGATGGGTGATAAGAACTTCTGCTTGATGTCTTGTTTCCCGGGCAACACTTCTAATAATGTCACATTCTCTAAGAAGTAATAGTGATACCTGAGGAATTCTGAACTGCACACATTCTGTGTGTTGGTGTTCTGAAACATATCACATTTCCAGAACAAGTCTTGGGTAAAATTGGATTCATTGGAGAAATATCATGAAAAAGTCATAAGATGGTTCAGAATAAGTAATAATACATCAATATTTCTGCCCAACTCTCTGCTGTGGTGGCCATATCAACCAAAAAATATTAACACATATTTTTACACTTTAAACTCTTGAATTTTTTCTGGGGAGGGGGGCCTTCTGGCATGATAGAGTGAGACAATAGACAAATATCCCCAAAAAGCAATGACAAAACAGGACAGTATTGTCAAGAACATTATTTCAGGACTTTGGAAATCAAATAAAAACATACCAGAAATTGAGATGCATGCATTCAAAGAACACTGCTGAACCCCAGGGGAGAACACAAAGGTGTACGGTGTTTTACTGGGACTGCCCCAAACCCACCTACCCCTAACTTCCACAATGCAGTGGTTCGTGACTCTCCTCATGTTGGGTGGGCATTGGGAACCAGCAGCTCAGCTACCAGAGGGGCTAATTTAATTTGCAATGGCATGTGGTGTTGAATAGAATAGTGATTTTTATGGGGGGGGAGAGAAAAACATGAAAGCAAACAGTGCAGTCCCCCACCCACACACAGGTTTATTGGCAAAGGATGGAAACTTTATTCTCTCAAGGCGTTTGAGCACCACCTCTGACCAATCCTTGTCTGAGTACCAAACTGTGATGACCAGAAGTGAACTCCAAGAAACCAAACTGAAATATAAAAACAATAATTTTAAAAAAACTAAACGGAGATATCAGTGGTCACACATTTCAGAGTAAACAGAATTTACAAAATTAGTGGCGGCAACTCACTAAATAAACCAAACTCAAAACCAGCAATAGCAAACACCAGGGAGGGGGGATCATAATCCAGGGTTGTTATAATTTATCACCCAAAATATCAAGTTTTTAATAAACATTTCAAAACAGATAATGAAACAGGAACATGTGATCCATCCTTGGGGGGACAGCAGTCAATAGAAACTTTCTGAGAGGACCCAGAGGTTGAAACTAGCAATGACCTCACAGCAATTACTACAAATATGTTCAAAAATTGAGAAAACCATATGCAAAGGTAAAGGAAAGTATAATGATAATGACTCAACAACAAAGAGAGAAGACAAATTAGAAGAGCTATGCTGGAGTTGAAAATCACCATAACCAAGATGAAAATTTCACTCAACAGAGTATTCAGAATGGCTGACTAAAGCATCAACCAACTTAAAAATGATCAAGAGAAAATATTCATTTTGAAGAACAAAAGAGAAAAAAGAGTGTGTGTGGGGGGGTATTGAACAAAGCCTCAGAGACCTATAAGATGCCATAAAATATACCAGTATATATTTAATGGGAGTCCCAGAAGGAGTACATAGTGTCAGAAAAATAACTGAAGAAATAATAGCTGAAAACTTCCTAAATCTGATGAACACTCTGCATATCAAAGAAGTTCAACAACAGTTTCTAAATAATAGAAGCACAGAGAGATCCCACCTAAACACACCATAGTCAAATTGTTGAAATTCAAAAACAGAGAAAAAATTTTAAAGGAACAAGAGAACAGAAACTCTCCATGTACAAGAAGCCTGTAAAGAGATGAACCACTGACCTCCCAGAAGGAAGAATGTATGCAAGAAGGTAGTGAGGTAACATATTTATTAAAAGTGCCAAAGGGAAAAACAAAAACACCTGTCATCCAAGAATTCTATGCTCCGCAATGCAATCAAGCAAGTAAAAGAAGTTCTAGCTGGTACAATTGAACCAAGATAAAGAAATAAAGACGTCTCTGTAAAAAGGGGGGAAAAAAACACTTGTCTCTTTTTTTACAGGTGACACAATTATGTTCCCAATTTTCTGTTTAGTCCAATTTCTGATACCTTGCTTCTTTCCTTTTCCTTTGACTGATTTATTTAATGTTTGTGTTTTCACAAACTTTTTTTAGTTTGCTGTTATTTTCTGAAGTGGTTTGGAAGGTAAACACTCTACTTTTATTCTAACACTGATATTAACTCACCTGTGAAAAGGAATTACAGAACAGTATTATTTGCCTATTATAAGGTAAGAATTAAGCTAACAAATAAGTTGCTAAGGTAACAACTAGCTACTTTAACAGGAAACCTCCAAAATACCAAGAGCTTGGCAAGACAGAAACTCATTTCCACTCACCTAAGGAAGGATTTGAAGCTGCAGGGTGGTGGCGGCACCAGCCACATAAACCCCAGACTGACAAAAGCTCTGCCCTGTTCACAAGCCTCCCCAGTGGCCTGGGCCTGGGCACCCAAATGGCGACTGGGCAAAGAGAACCTGTGGGCAGTTTTACAGACTAAGCCTAGGAAGAGCATTGGTTAAATTCTCCCAGTTCCATTGGGCAGAATTGGTCATGTGATCCTACTTAGTGCAAAGTGCTCTATCATTCCTGACCAGCAGGTTGTCCAGGATTTTATAGGCCATTTCAAGAATTTTCATAATAAATATCCATTTGTTTGAAAGATATTTAGTTACCCCAGAGAGAATTCTAGGCATTTGGGACACACAGCGTATAAACTAACTTGACCCCCACAGCACCCTAGAGTTCATATCTAGACTCCAGGGGGGACCCAACAGTGGATGACGTTATTGGAATCCAATAATGTGTCCAGAGGGGAACCCAGGAGCACAGGAAATTGCCAATACTCAGCCATTCAACAGATGTGATCTCCAATAATCAATTTCACCTGCTCCAACCTAACCAAGGCTTTCACTGGGAACTAAGTGGTCTGCACAGACACTGAGGCCTGAAGGATGAGTGACGGGCAGGTGGTGGTATGCGCACATGTGTGTGCTTTTATGTGTATTGGAGGCAGGGCTGTTAGTCATGGAAGCAGGACCTCTGCAGTCTGCAGTCAAGAAGCCAGGCACGACTTCCAGTCAAGATGGTGATGTAGGTAAACGCAGTACCACCTCCTCCCACAACCACATCAAAATTACAACTAAACTACAGCACAACCATCCTTCAGAACCGCCTGAAATCGAGCTGAATGGAAGTCCTACAACTACGACAATACAGAAGCCGCATCAAGACTGGTAGGAGGGGTGGAGGTGCGGACAGGCTGGTCCCACACCCACGTGTGGCGGATAAAAATCAGGAGGATACCTCAGCTGGGAAGGTCCTCCCTGAGGAGAAAGGGGTCCCCGTCCCACACCAGGCCCCCCAGCTCAGGGTTCCAGTGCCAGGAAGAGAAGTCCCCATAACGTCTGGCTGTAAAAACCAGGAGGAATTGAGGCTCAGGGAGACTGAGGCTGCTGGAGCCCCAGGCAGTTCTTCTTAAAGTACTAGGGCATGAACTTACTTGGTCTTTATCCCTCCAGGCTCAAGAGTTGGGGAGACAGGTTGAAAGATACCAGAGACATACAGTGAAGAACTGAGTTGTTTGGCATCAGGGCGAGAGCTGGAGAGGCAGCTTTCTCCCGGTCAGACCTCCTGGTGGAGGCAGTTGTTCCTTTGGTGAGCCCTTCCCCCATGGGCCCAGCAGACAGGCGCCATATCTGGGACTCCAGCAACCTGGTTCACACTGTTTGCTCTGCCCTGGTAATTCCCTGAGGCCCCGCCCCACCCAACTTCTGGGACCACCCAAGCTGTTTCCAGTGGCTTTACCACAGGATTGGCCTGTCTTGGTTCCTGCTTTAGATTTTCCTAAGTTCTCTCAAACAAGCAGCATCTGGTCTCAGCGAGCCCCATACCTCTCGATAAGTGGCCCCAGGCCTGGCACTAGAAGCAGACAGCCTTGGTTCACAGCTTGGCTTTGCCTGGGCACCTCCAAGTCCAGCACAACAAGCAGCCATCTGCAGATCACTTTGTAGCTTATGCCTGGTGGCCCTGGATAGAGCACAGGCAGTGGCTGACTTTGCCCCAGAGCCAGCACACCTGGTGGACAGCTTCAGACCACATTGAAGCACTACCACCCAACCACCTCCACAAGTGACACACTCAAGGAGTGGACTCAGTGAGTACCAGAGCCCTGATGAAGTAAGTCTTGTTCTCTGAGGTGGGCCCCTGCACAGCTGATCCTCCAAGGTAGTCAGAAGTCGGTGGTCAGTGGGCACAGCCAGTCCTTGCAGCTGATCAGCCTGAGTAAATACCTCCCACGGACGTACCAATAGCAATGAAGACTCAATTACAATAGAAGAGGGTACAGTTCATGTGAGGGGTGCACCACGAGGGCCCAGCTGGGGTGAATAGGAAGGCTCTGGCGCTGGACCCTACAGAACACCAACTATAATAGGCCACCCTATGAAGCCTAGGAGGCATAGAAAATCTACCTAATTCAAAGAAACAAACATAGGGAAGCAGCCAAAATGAGGAGACAAAGAAACATGTCCCAAATGAAAGAACAGAACAAAACTCCAGGAAAAGAACTAAACGAAATGGAGATAAGCAATCTAACAGATGTAGAGTTCAAAACACTGCTTATAAGGATGCTCAATGAACTTAGTGAGAACATCAGGAAACTTAGTGAGGACCTCAAGGGCATAAAAAAGGACCAGTCAGAAATGAAGGATGCACTAAATGAAATAAAAAATAATTTACAGGGAATCAATGGTAGAGTAGGTGAACCCAAGAAGCAAACCATAAATTTGGAATATAAGGAAGCAAAAAACACCCAATCAGAACAGCAAAAAGAAAAAAGAATCCCCAAAAAAATGAGGATAGTGTAAGGAGCCTCTGGGACAACTTCAAGTGTACCAACATTTGCATCATGGGGGTGCCAGAAGTAGAAGAGAGAGAGCAAGAAATTGAAAACCTATTTGAAAAAATAATGACAGAAAACTTCCCTAACTTGGTGAAGGAAACAGACATACAAGTCCAGGAAGCACAGAGAGTTCCAAATGAGATGAACCCAAAGAGGCCCACACCAAGACACATCATCATCAAAATACAAAAGATTCAAGACAAAGGGTGCCGACTGGTTTGGCTCAGCGGCTGGAGCATCGGCCTGCGGACCAGAGAGTCCCGGGTTCGGTTCCCACTAGGGGCACGTACAAAAATAAATAAATAAATAAGACAAAGAGAGAATCTTAAAAGCAGCAAGAGAAAAGCAGTTAGTTACCTACAAAGGAGGTCCCATTACACTGTCAGCAGATTTCTCAAAAGAAACTTTGCAGGCCAGAAGAAAGTGGCAAGAGATATTCAAAGTGATGAAAACCAAGGACCTACAATCAAGATTACTCTATTCTGCAAAGCTGTCATTTAGAATCGATGACCATATAAAGAGTTTCCCAGACAAGAAAAAGCTAAAGGAGTTCATCACCAAGCCAATATTGTATGAAATGTTGAAGGATCTTCTTGAAGATGAAGAACAAAAATATGAACAATAAAATGGCAATAAATACATATCTATCAACAATTGAATCTGTAAACAAAATGAACAAGCAGTACAGAAGCAGACTCATAGATACAGAGAACATTTTTTCGGTTGCCAGATGGGAGAGGGTTTGTGGGGATGGGTGAAAAGGTGAAGGGATTAAGAAGTACAAATTGGTAGTTAGACTGACAAACCTCAAAGGGAAGGGGACATGGGGAAGAGATAAATCAAAGAACTTATATGCATATATGCATAACCAATGGACACAGATGATAGTGTGGGGAAGGCAGAAGGGGGTGGGAGTGGGGAGGAGGGGATTGAGGCGGAAAAAAGGTGGGGCATCTGTAATACATTCAACAATAAAGATAAATTTAAAAAGAAAAACAGCCAGGCACACCCTGGCTCATGAGGTTCAGTTAGCTGGATATCATCTCATGCACTGAATGGTTGCTGGTTCAATTCCCTGTTCAGGACACATGCCTGGGTTGCAGGCTCAATCCCCTGTAGGAGGTGTGCAGGAGGCAGCTGATCAACGTTTCTCTCTCTCTCTCTCTCTCTCTCTCTCTCTCTCTCTCTCTCTCTCTCTCCCCCCTCTCTCTGTCTCCCTTCCTCTTTCTCTCTAAAAATCATTTTTAAAAAAACAGGAAAAAGAAGCCAGGCACACTCAACCCTCAAGGCAGTTATCCTCCCTGCTCCAGGCTAAATTCCTAAAGTGTTTTCTGTTATTTCTGTAATTCTTAGTCCACCTGAATTTGACATTTTTCTTTCTGGAATTTCCTTTATTTACAGATTGAATCTCCTCAATCAGCCTCTGGATAACCTTTGTTTCCTCTCATCATTCTCATATCTTTTTTTTTTTTTTTTCTGTATCTCTTCTCCATCTGTTTCTGTTGTTCATCCTGACATTCCTCAGAAAGTGTTTTAATCCCAGTAACTGGCCTTCATACCCAATAAATCCTGCGTTGTGTTGGATGGACATCCGGGATGACCTCTTACATAGAGAGAAATCAGAGGCCCCTTTCTGCTTTGGGCAGGAAGTTTCTTGCAGGTGGCCAGCCCTCTGGGATTCCATGTCATCCATTCCCTTCCTGGAGCTCAGTTGTTGCTTGCATGGGTCCTGGGATTTTTCCGCACACTCCTCCTCACAGAGCAAAGCTCACGCTCCTGGTCCTGGCCCACCCTGACCATAGTGGGACCCACTCCACGGAGTCTGGAGCCTGTCCTCACTCAATTAGAGAGCAGTGTGGCACCAGCTCAAGGATCCAGCAGCAGCCTGCCTTCTAGGGAAAGCCCGCCCACACGTGGAGCCCCAGGAATGCCCAGCGCTAAAGCTGGGGCCACAGGGCCACCGCATCCCAGAAGAAGTTACGCCAGGCCAGTCCCCCCAAAATCGCCAGGCCACCCTCACCCACAGAGCAACTAGACGCCCAAGTGAATGAAAGTATAATTAGAGAAGAATAACAACTTACTGGTTCAATTACAGATGTTGTGAAAACTTGCTTATTATTAGAGTAAGGGCAAAACTGGGTTTCTAAATTGCCTTAATGATCTCCCTCTTTATCATTAAATATTCTGAATATTTTTTACACAATCAAATCATCTTTAGGGGAAAAAACGTGAATTCTTTGTATTTGTCACCAGCTTAGCATAAATGTATACATTAGGTTATATATGTAACAATCTTCTGAGCATTTAAAACCTAAAATACATTCGACAAAGCAAAACACACACACACATACACAAGCTTGCCAACTTTTAATTCCCCAAATTCGTTCTGTTTATTTAGAATGAATAAATTTAAAAGAGAAAAAGTAAACATTTTTGAATGCCAGAAAAAGTGCTCTTTGGAATTGAATTGCCATCCTAGCTCCCAAATACATTAGTTTATGAGGGAACACAGATCAGTGGAAGTTGAGATTGTGATTAAATTGTTTTCAACAATTAAAGACTAATTTCTGTGCTGCCTGGCACCAACGTAAAAAAAGAAACACCTAGAACTCTTCTCGCAGGCCAGCTGTCCAGTCTTCCTGCGGACGGCACGATGACCACACACCGTGGGCGCTGCTGTCCGAGGTAGTGCCCGAAGCCTTGCCACATCTGTAGAGATTATTAGTTTTCAAACAGCCTGTTAACGCCGCCACCAGCAAACACCACTGGTCCAGATTTGTGTTTTCAGAAGCTCCTTTTATCACATCGGCAAGCCTGCTGTGGAGTCCACGTTACCATAAAAAGCCTCCTTGTGGCTAACAGAAGCTCTGGCTTCAGCGGGAAGCCTGGGCCTTAGAGACAGTTCAAAGGGCAGCATTCCACAAGCCTCTTCTGAACTGATAAGTTGATAGAAAATCCCAAAATGTTTTCCTAATATTTAACTTTCTAACAGAAAGCAAACAAAACAAAGGTGATCGGAAAGCGAAATCAGAAGCATCCCTCTATCTAAAACTTGCTCCCCTGTGCTCTGTGGCCTCGTCGGCACAAAGGCACAGGTTCCCCTGCATTTGGCCTTGTGGCCCTGCCCAGCCCCCAGCGGGCTGCCCTGGCACCGCGGGCTCGTGGGCTCGCTCGCCTCTCCTCCAGCACTGTTCACCCCGTTCAGGCTGCCGCTGCAGGAGCGCTCCCACCCATCTGAAGCCTCAGCAGCCATCTCCACATCATGAGCTCCCAGTGGCTGCGGTAGAGCTGACATCCAGGCTGCAGCGTCCGCTCGGCAGACACCGGCTCCAGGAGCCTGCCCACAGACGGCTACGAATGTAGTGCAAGGCGTGACCCAGAGTCGTCTTCAGAAACTTATTCTTTATGAAAAGTGCCTATAACGAAGTGTTTGACGGTTGAACTAATTCAGAAATGTGTTTGAAATACATGTTTTACTCTTGCCTGTGTTGTCTCTCTGCGTAAAGCTGTGTTCCGGGAAACTTCCAGTATTAGTGTTAACTGGCTAGTTAAAGGCATGGCATTATGAACCTTTCTTTAGTAAAAATCAGTTTAAAAAGTAGAAAACTGTGTTTTGAAAGGGACTGAATTGTCTCATTTGAGGTAGATGATAGTAATTCAAATTAGTATATATTATCTTCATGTTGCTGTATAATTACTTAGGGGGATAAAAGGAAATTAAGATTAAAAGTCCCAGGGTGTGTTACTATAGGACTACTAATTCAATCCCGTTTTTATTCTACAGACTTGTAGGAGTTCTTACGAAAATTACTATTGAGATCTATTTTTATGCATATTGAAGCACTTTCTCTGCACACTGGCCTTAAAATAATTGGTAATTTTTCTGTTCTATTTTATAGCCCCAAAGTAGTTAATGTCTCTCTGTGTAAGTTTTCTCACTTTATAAAACAAGAACATTTTATAAACTAAAATGCCGCTGCCGCCCTGCACCACAAGATTGTTCTGATCCGGTGGCCTCTCCTTAAAACAGCTGGGAAAGAGGAACACTAAGAAAGGTAAACGTTTCTGCTGTTATTACCACTGAAGGCGGCATGTATTACGGCGGCCTTCAACTGCCTGGTTAGCAGTCAGATTCCAGGTGTCCGGCTGATGTAGTCCAGGGAGGCGGCCCCCACATGTTTCCTGTGGAATTTGCAGTTCTCGGGGTGTTTTGATTTCTTTTTGTAAGTGGGCAGCACTGTGAAATCTGCACCACAGAGAGGGGTCCTGCACCTCCCTGTCACCAGGGAGGCGGCGTGCTAGCCGCTCTCGGTCCACCCACCTTCTGTGCACTCGCAGGGCTGGAAGCTCTTCAAGGGAACGTTTCGGTCCATTTTAGAAACACACACAGGGTGCTTCCCACCAGCCAGACGGTTTGTGTTCTTCGGCCAACTATTACATCTCTCCCTTGATGTATAATTTCCCTGCCCTTGAGGGGGCCAGGTGGGTCTGATGACGTCCAGGTAGGGAGTTAAGGTGCTGACAGCATGACCTAACAATGCCGACGGACGGGGAAGGCATAGTCTCTGCAGACTCTGAGTGTGAGAGCCAAGCGTGAAGGCCGGCTTGTGTGAAAATCGAGGACCAAGTAGATGTACTTTTCTCCAAAAAAGGAAAGATTTGCTGAAGGTGCTGAGCAGGAGGGCCTCTGGACCTGTGGGGGCGTGGTGGTGTGCAGCCAAGCGGGCAGGGCAGCTTCGCAAAGCCAGCTGTGCCTGGGGGGAAATACCTGGAAAATATCTGGGAGATCTCTCGCCAGCAAGAGCAGAGTTCCCTCGAGCCTGCCTTCCTCAAAGTCCCCTCCACCAACGGTCCTGGAGAAGCGGAGCCAGTGCCCCTCACGCGTCCTGACCAGTGTGATGCGGGCGGCCCTGGCAGGGTCCCAGGACTGCACTGTCCCCCTGGCTAGCTGCAGACTGAGAGCCTGCATAAACCTTTCTGTTACAAGGCACAGAGACCCAAGCTCGCGCAGGAATAAAAGAGGGGAAGGTTCAGTACACTCTGGCTCCCGGGCCAGCCCAGAGCAGAGACCATCTCCCTCCCTTCCAGCTGCTTCTGATTCCTCTTCCACCTTCTTCTCTCCATCTAGTCATCGCCTCTTTCCTCTGCCTGGTGGCCTCCTTCTGTCCCAGAACCACTGGACTTTCTCCAGGTAGCAGAGAACTGGCTGCTTGTGTACGGATATATCTTGTCTCACTAAGTAACCCAGAAAGGCCAATTAAGTCAGCAAAATTGAAATGTGCTGGCCTAGACTCATCATCTGAAACCCCAGGTAGAAGACAGTCTGATTTACTGGGCTGGGCTCTCAGCGCTTAGATCAAACCATCAGGTTCTCTAGGACAAAGTATAGTGGTTGATGGCAGGGCCATCCTGTAGCCAAGAGGTGAGACACTCCAAGGAAGGAGGTCAGCTTGGCCAGGAGATGGGAGGGGATCCCGGGCACAGGAGTGATGCCTGATGTGCCAAGGCCTGCCTAGGGGCCTGTGCCCTCTGTAGGCGCTGGGGTCAAGCAGGACTGGGATTGCATTTTGGCTTTGCCCGTTATTGGTCACCTTGTGCCTGTTTAAATGTCTAACATACAGCTCAGCCATCTGTGTGAAGGGTTACTGTTTTTAATAAATAGTTCAGCTTCCACGGATGACATTTCAGGGTTTTCTCTGACATCGGTAATGCCAGCTCACTCAGACGGTGTGAGATTAGGGTCAGAGAGGAGAAACAGCCGCATAAATGTTTGGCGCTTACTTGCTTCCAACAAATAGTGCTTAAATGAAAAAGCCTGATTTCTCTAAAGGGGACCTCTGAGGGTCTGTGCTGTGCAGCTGCCCACAGCCACAGGGGGAGCTGGAGAGCAGAGGTGAGGGAGGGAAGCACAGAGGTGCTTTGCCTCCAAGCTGACAGCAAGCTGCCCTGGGACGCGTGTCCATGGGGTTAGCCTCGACTGACCATCAAGGGACAGGGCCTCTGTCAGGTTAGGATATAAAGTCAGCAGATAATTAAGACAACATGATCACTGAGACCTGAATAGCAGGGGGAGCAAACTCAAATATTCAGCTTTCTGATAGCCAGACATGAGCTGAAGGCAAAGGTGTTCATGATTTGAACAAAGCAAAATACACCTGTGCCCAAAACGGCATACAGTTTATATTCCGAGACTTCCAAGAGCAACAGTTTTGATTCCAAATAAGGTTTTACCCTTAAAACAGGAAAAATGGTCGTTTTGAAAGCATGGGTAACATCAGCAGAGATCGCCTGTCCCAGCAGTCGGTACTCCTGAGGGTGAGCAGTTGCTGGCTAATGTGGGAGAAAGACAGTCTCGTTTGGATCTGCACTGGTGCCTGGCCCTCATCTAAAAACGTTAACTGGGCACCTCGGTGCTGGATGTGAAGCTATAGAAGATATCAGAAGCAGCCCCAGCTTCAAAGAAGGACTGATGTGTGTGGGAAAGGCGTGCAAACATCTAAATGGATACTGAGAGCGATTGGTGCTGAGATGAGGACTCGGGACAGAGGCACAGCCTGAGAGTCAGCGTGAGAGGAGATGCCTCAAGCTCCCAGAGGGCAGTGCAGTCTCCTGAACACTTACTTACAGGGTGGGAGAGCTGAGCTTATTTGTGGGGGAAAGAGTCCATGCGGGGATTCCAGGGTCACAAGTGAACACATAAAAGTTGGGAGGAGAGGTCTCGGGAGCAGGCGGTGGGGATTCTGATAAGAAGAGAATGTGCATTCTCTACGTACCCTCACCTTTGCGGCGTATATGTGCAGATGCACAGGCCAGGAAGGAAATGGCAGGAAATGCTGAGAATGTGGGTGCAGATTAATCTAGGAGGATGTCCACACACATTATAAACAGTAGCAAAAAATGTTTAAATACTAAAGTCTTACAATCATAGGAAACTAATTATTCAACTTATGATATAGTTTGACAATAAAGTTTATGCATTTCCATTGAATCAACCTGCTAAAGAACACGTAATACCACGGGGAAAATGTATCTTCAATGTTTTAAAAGTTAGATTGCCACAGTGCATGCCGCATATCTCAATTTATTTTTGAAAAAGAGGGCGTATATAAAGAGAGCTCTATAGACATTTCTCTGTCTGTAGATCTGCATCCTTTTGTACATCTGTGCATGGCAGTGGCTGCAAAGGTAGGCAATAAAATGTTACCAGCATGCACTGTGATACAACGTATATGTTGGACTTCTCTGTAGTTAAAACATTTTCTAGAATGCATATGCCTTATTTTAGAATCAGTCAAAAAATAAACACTGTTTATAGTTTGAGTGCAGAGACAAAGGGTTAACTGCAAACCAGAAGCAGTGGGCTGTTCAGGTGAGAGGGTTCAGGTAAGAGATGGCAGGAGGTGCATTGGGTCCAGGTCAGAGGAGTTCATGACGCAGGTGCGCCTCATGAAAGGGGTTCAGCTCCTTCTTCCCAGGGAGGCAGAGGTCCCAGCTCCACGTGAGCTCTACTTGCACAATGACTATGGACCCACAAGCCCTCTTCTCATTTATATTTTTTGTTGTTTTGCAGCCAACTACCAGCCAGTGTACGTTGCTTGTTGGATATTCCTAACGGCTGAGTGGCTGTTGTGTGTGCATGTAAGTGTGTTTTCCTTGTGTCAAAAACTCAGATCAGTCTCTAGGAGTTGAATTTAGTAATTTTGAGCAAAACTTTGGAGGGTGGTGTAAATGAGAGTGTTTGTTTACCAACTGAAAATTCTGGTAGATTATGTTATAATTGCTTAAATTGTAGAAAGTTTTCCTAATATCTTCTGCCAGTAAGAAACAGGCTCCCTAATTACCTGCCCATCCAGGACAGTTCATGAAAGAACTGACTCCCACACATTTGTCCTTTCTTATTGCTTAAGATAGCATACATGAAAGCATGTTAGCATGTGCTGCTCATTAGCAATGTAAGATGTACCAAGAACATGCATATAACTTTCATCATGAAAACCACCTAGAGAGAATCGAGCTATTTGATAGAAAATGCAGAGAAGTCCAGGACTGAGTGAATACAGGGTGTCCGGCAAGGCATGTCCGGCCTTGGGCTGACTGATCCCATTGCCTCTGAGAAGCCTGAGCATGTGTGGCCACTCCTCTGCCCTGTCCTCCTCTCCTCATCTCTCCTCCTGCACCGCCGTCCCCTCCTGCCCACTCCTGAGCCAGTGCAGCTGTGCCAGGCTGGCTGCAACCATGAGTAAGGGGCTGCCCCTGGGTCCCTGTGAGTGCCCACGTGAGCACTCCAAGGTTCTGTGTTGGTGGAGGAGCATGTTTGCTCTCTCACCCACCCCTCTGCACCCTTCTGAGGCTTCTGGACAAAGATGTCAGCACAGGGTGCGGTGGCTGTGCTTGGTCTCAGGGCCATCTCCTCCAGACACAGCTTCATCATCTTGTTGGAGAAAATTAGTTTGGAGTCAAAACACAACAATGGCAAAGTCGAGAGAACTGAGCTCATGTCAGACATGCAAGAAGCGGGTTGAATGGCTGATATGTTTCAGATCTAACCCCTTTATTCCAAGGGATAGCTAAGAAATATTCAGAAAGCAAAACTTTGATTCAAGAAGAATTTTATTTTGGTGTTTCATACTCATGTCTACAGATGACTAAAGGTGTCCTTTTCAAATGCTGGTGTCCTGGACCCCTCTGCTTTGCCCCAGTTCTGTGGATTGGGACAGTATGCTTCCCAGATTCTTCCAGAAAAGTTTCCTTTGATGTTTTCACAGGCTCAGAAGAATTCACCTCTTGAGTGCCCCTCAAGATACATTTGAAGTCCGCCCTTGTGAAAAGCTAATTATAAGTTGATTGGCATGAAAAGGCCTGCTACGACCTGTTTGGTGTTTGTTCTGAAGGACAAGGTGCTTAGAAGATACTACCTTTGCCTTTCAGGTCTTCATGACGGGTTTAGGACAGAGAGCATTAATACCCCATTCTACAGGTAGGAAAACAGAGGCACAAACACATTCAAGTCAACACGTCCAAGTCAGTAACCAGCAGAATTGGAATTTAAATTTAAATCTGCCATTAATGCAATAGCCTTTTCAGAATCCCTGACCTCAGCATTCTGGGACCTGTTCACACGTGCCAGCTACCCAAGTCCCTTTAGAACAGGGGAGTGCGTGGGAATGGATGGTGTTAGCTACCACCCAACATGCCACTGTTAACTGGGATTGCGGTGGTCCCGTTTATCACCATCAAGCCTTTCTCAGGTTAATGTCATGTTGGAAATGGTCCCACTCTCCCAGGCTGGCTGAAACACATCACGTTCTCATGCACCTGCTGTACAGCGATTTACCATTCCCTCTGCTGAGCGCTTAGATGGCTTCAGGTTTGCCCAGTTGTCAATTATCTCATGAAAATATCATTTGTGGCCCGGTCAGTGTGGCTCAGAGGTTGAGTGTCGACCCATGCACCAAGAGGTCCTGGTTCGATTCCCGGTCAGGGCACATGCCCAAGTTGTGGGCCTGATCCCCCGTGGGGGGCATGCAGGAGGTGGCCAATCGATGTCTCTCATCGTTGTTTCTATCTCTCTCTCCCTCTTCCTTCCTCTCTCTAATATCAATAAAGAAAAAAAAATTTTTTAAGTGGTGAATTAAAAAATATGTATATATCATTTGTGTCTAGAACAACAGTCTCAGGAAAGCCGCCTAAGAGTAGCTGACGAGCCAGCAGAACTGTTCTCAGGGCTCATCAGGCATCTCCTGAGAGGCCACCCTGAGCAATCTTGCAGGCCGCACTTCCCTACCATGGATGGAAAGTTTGTGTCCCCCCAAAATTCACACGTTGGAATTCTAATTCCCAGCGAGATGGTGTTAGGAGGTGGGGCCTTGGGAGGGGACCAGGTCATGAGGGTGGAGCCCCACGATGGTGTTAGTGTCCTGATAAAAGAGACCCCACAGAGCACTCCCTTGCCCCCTTCATGCGTGAAGAAGTGAGAAGACACCGTCTGTGAACCAGGAAGCGGTTTCTCACCAGACACCAGATTTGCTAACACCTTGGTCTGGACGTCCAGCCTCCAGTGTGTGTTGTGGAGGCTCGTGTGGTAGCGGCTGGACTGAGACACCCCTCTAGCGGGGGAAGGGTTCCCACTCACCCATCTACATCAATCTTTGAGTAGTGTTGCTTTCTCACATTTTATTGCAAAAAAAAGGTTGCCGTGGCGTTTCTTGCACTGGAAAAGCACCTGAGTGTGTGCTGTTCTCCCTGGAGCCAGGCGATGCTGGCTCCTCTGGGCGGCGTCTCTCCCTTCTTGGTTCATACACATTCAGGACGTTAAACCTTTGTCTGCCAAACACGTTAGACATATTTGTGCACTTGTCATTTGTCTTCATTGAAATAAATCTAGCATTTTTTTACTATCAAAATGATACATGGACAATGTAAAAATTCTAGAAGCAATGATAAAAAGAAAACAAAAATCACCCACAATCTTATTATAAGCAAGAACATCATGGTTAACATTTAAATATGTTTTCCAGTCATTTTCTTCCGTGAATAAAATTATGTATTTTGTTTTTCAAAAACAGGATCACGCAGGGCGTGCTGTCTGCAATTCGATTTTTTTTTTTTTTTTAATTTCCTGTAGCATGAATGCTTCCCTGTCACCGAGCTCTTTTTCAGGGCATCATTTTTTAATGAATGAGCGCAGTGAAGGCACCACGATTTCTGTCTTGGTTTCCTAGGGCTGCTATATGAAGTACCACACACCAGGAGGCTTAAGACATCAGACATTTATTCTCTCCCAGCTCTGGAGGCCAGAAGTCTGAGCTCAAGGTGCCAGCAGGCTGTGCTCACCTGAGATGGGTGGAATCTCTCCTCACCTTGTCTTAGCGTCTGGAAGTTGCCGCAGCCCTGGGTGTTCCTTGGCTTGTACACACGCCACTGCTCAGCACGCCGCCTTCCCCCTGCGTGTTTCTCTGCGTCTCTTCTCTCCTTACATGGCCACAGTTACATCAGATCAACTGGTGCCCACTCTACCCCCGTGTGGCCTCATCTTAACTAATCACATCCTCAGTGACCTTATTTCCAGATACGGTCATCTTCTGAAGGACTGGGGGGTTAGGATTTTAACGTATTTTTCTTGGCAGACACCACTCAGCCCATAACAACTATCCCCTCTTCTTGCTTCACGTTAACACTGCTCCTAGGTTTTTTGGGGTGTTTTGACTCTGATTTGTGTTTCGGTTGCTCACCATCTGTGTGCATTCATGACCATTTCCTCAGGGCTATATGCCACATCTTGGTCCTGTTGGAAAGGTGGAAAGAGAAGACGGCATCGCTGTGGTTGGCAGGCTCTGCCCTCCGGCTTCCAGCCTTCGGTGGCTTGTCACTCTCCCAGGACAGGCTTGCAAAAACCCACGGAGGAGAAGCTTGACCCTGAGGTTTTGCTGAGGGCAGGACCCAATGAGCACAACACGAATTTCAAATGCTCCGTAGAGAGTAAGAGAGAAACCCAGGCACTATTCAAGTTTCCTTCTGCATCTCCCTCTCAGCAAGCCTCCCAAGCTGAGCTGGGTCAGGAGCTGCCCTTCTCTGCGCTGTCACCTGGTCTGATGGCAGCATTAACTCCCAGACCCTCCCTAAGCCCTCAGGCAGTCGGGCAGTCGCTGAGAGCACGCAGGCCCAGCTCAAGCCTGCGAGGAGGAGAAGGTGGGCCTGAGAAGAGGCTGCAGGGCAGGGCGTGTGCTCGGTGTGGCAGTGCTGATGTCCTCCCCTATCCAGGTCAGCACCACACCCTCGGGGCTCCAGTTTTCCCCCAAGTGCACGAGGGCATTACTTAGAATGCTTGCAAAACAATTAACCAGAAAGCTGTAGTTTCAAAGTGCTTGTGATGCTGTAGCTGAGACGTCCAAAGAGATGGAGATCAGGCAGCCTCACCTTTTTCTTCGCCTGTGCACAGCAAGGTCACCTTCCCCACAGAGAATTCCCCAGGGCCTGGGACACACCCTGTCCATTTTCTGAGTAAGTACTGCCACCTACCAGAGAACCCTGAATGCCAACTACTATCCTCAAAGCTGTCAAAACGAAGCCTCAGCGGAAGTCTCTTGAGGACCATGGCACAGACAGAGCATCCTCATCCCCGGGGTGGCCAGTCCGGCCTCCAGCCGCTGGCAGGGAGCTTTGCTACGCCAGGCTGTCCAGGAGCTGCCCTGAGGGGTCCTGGGCGAGTGACTGGGCTCAGGGTTTTTCCTCCTGCCCAGCCATGCTGTTGGTGCACCCTGGTGATCGTTTCCAAGAAGGCATGTATTCCAACCTCTTTCAAAACATTCCTTGAGAAATAACTTGTGGGCTCTTTGAAATTCTCTTACGCCATTCAGAACACTGAGAGGCAGGATTTTCTCTGTTCCATGATACAAATATGGAAGATGAACCTGCAACATTTTTAAACAAAGAGGCTTTGAGAAGAAGATTTTGCAGGTATTACAGTTTCTTCCTTTGGGAGTAGTCCATGACCCAGAGACATGCACACACACCTTGGGCAGCTTGCCAAGGGCAAGGATGGTGGGCACCATCTGTTGATCCCTTCAGCTTCCCAAGAGAAAGGGAAAATGTCACCGTGGGTTGCTGTGGGTTGAATTGTGTCCCCCAAATATGTTGCAGTCCTAGCCCCCAGTACTTAAAAGTATGACTTTATTTGGAAACAGGGACTTTACAGATGTTCATGTTAAGATGAGGTCATTAGAATGAACCTTGATCCAATATGACCGGTGACCTTATAAAACGGGGAAATTTGGGCTCGGAGGCAGAGATGCACAGAGGGCAGGTGAGATGGAGACTCAAGGAAAATGTCACCCACAAGTCAAGGAGTCACCAGAAGCTAGGGAAGGCCCTGGAACAGGGTCTCTGTCACAGCCCTCAGCAGGAACCAACCTTGCCAACACCTTGATCTTAAATTTCCAGCCTCCAGAACTGTGACAAAAATAATGTCTATTGTTTTAGCCACCCAGTCTGTGCTACTTTGTTATGGAAGCCCAGGAAACTCATCCATTGGTTACGTCAGACTCAACACTCATGAAGAATCTCCCAGAACAACAGCCTCATACCTTATATGACAGGTATTACAAATTTGTCTAATTTCCCCTTTTAGATAACTGACTAATTATGAACAGAGACTTTTTCTTAGATTTTACCAAACATCTAACACAAACAGAAACACACAGAACTTGCCAGGGCAATAAGACATGTGGGTGGACTGTGCCCCTCACCCACACAAGGAAGAGACACTGTGCCCCCACCTCCCCTGACACCCAGAACAGCTCAAACCAGCCTCTGCCATCACCAGCAGCCCCAACAGAGTTGTTACTTCTCTGGTTTTCTCCAGCAAGGACGCAAACAGTTCTTTATCGCACTAAGTGACCCCATTTTATTGCTAATCTGGAAGCAGCTTTGTGGAGATGGCATAGGGCTATCCTGACCTGGTCCCTCTCGAGAGTGCCTGGTTACATCCAGGGAAGCCTGCCGCCACTCCCTCTTCACCTGAGAGCAGCTTCCCTGTGTCGGCAGGAGCCCCCTTGGCTGGCTGCTGTTCCTGACACATCCGTCCCACTTTTAACACCATGCAGACATAGAGTAAAAAGGCTTCTCTTAACCGTAAGGTTTCAGACAGATAGTAGATCGCCCTTTATCAACCCCAAATGTTTTCCATAACACCTGTGAACTTCTTGACTTGATTGAAAAATACATGTGAGACATATTAATAAATGGACTACGATGTGATCAACTAACGTTGGATGCGATATTATAAAATCCATTCATGCTAACTCATGTCACCCTATGGAGAGGCGAGTTCTGTAAAGAAGATGCAACATGGTGTAACACACATAAGCAGGGACTCAGGATAGATTGCCTGGATCTGGGTTCAGTGGCTAACGAGCTGTGTGACCTGGGGTAGGTTACCGAGTCTTCCTGTGCTTTTGTCTCTTCGTCTGTAAACGGGGGCGTGATGTTATGGAGACTGCACAGATGATCATCTGGTTATGGGCTCAGAGCACTGTCTGCAGCCACTCTCACCTCCCTGCTACACTGTGGTCCACTTGCAGCCGGACAGACATCTGTGACTTGGATCTAGACCCTGCACTGGCTGCGAAGTGGGGCCAGTTACTCAATGCTCTTCTGAGAGAGAATAGGACATTATGAGTAAGGTGGGGTACCAGTGAAGATTCTCCAAAGAAACAGAGCCAACAGATGTGTATGTGTAGATATATGATAAAAAGAGAGATTTTAAAGAGTTGGTTCTCACAATTGTGGAGGCTGGGAAGTCTAAACCTCTGATGGGGTTGACCAGCAGGCTAGAGACACATGGTTACTTGAGCCCACAGACTGTCTGCTGGCAGAATTTCTTCTTGCTCAGGGGAGGTCAGTCTTTGTTCTATGCAGGCCTTCAACTGATTGGACAAGGCCCTGGCACAGTAGGAAGGGCAATCTGCTTTACTTAAAGTTCACCAATTTAAAAACACCTTCACAGAATCATCTGGAATATTTTTAATTCAATTTATTTAAACTTTAAAAAAGTTCACCCATTTTTCCTACTCCTCTACCCCCACCCCTGCCTCTTGCAATCATCAATATGTTCCCTGTATCTATAAGCTTGTTTTTGGGGGGTTGGGAGCTTTTTTTAGATTCCACAGAAAAGAGAGAAAATACAGTATTTGTCTTTCTTTGTCTGGCTTATTTAACTTAGCATAATGTCCTCAAGGTCCATCTATGTTGAAAATGGTAAAATGTTATTCTTTTAAAATTATGTATATCTCGCAATTTTTTGTCCATTTGTCTATCAATAAACTTAGGTTGTTTCCATATCTTGGCTATTATAAATGCTGCAGTGAACACGGGGGTGCATATACCTTTTCAAATTCATGTTTTCACTTGCTCTGGATACATACTCAGAAGTGGGATTGCTAAATCATATGGTAGTTCCATTTTTAATTTTTTGAGGGACCTCCATACTGTTTTCCATAGTGGCTGCACCTATTTGCATCCCTACCACAGCGCATGAGGGTTCCCTTTTCTCCACATTCTCGCCAGCACTTGTGACTTCTTGTCTTTTTGATAATAGCCATTCTAACAGAGGTGAGGTGATACCTTACTGTGGTTTGTACTTGCGTTTCCCTGATGAGTAATGACGTTGAGCATCTTTTCATGTGCCTATTGCCCATCTGTATGTGTTCTTTGGAAAACTGTCTGTGCAGATTTTCTGCCCATTTTAAATATATATATATGTAATTTTCTTCTTCTTCTTATTATTTTTTATTAATTTATTTTTGTTACAGATATTTCTCCTTTTTTCTCCATTGACACCCTCCTCCCCATCCCCCCCACCCCATCCCCAGCTTTGTTGTCCATGTCCATCGGTTACGTATACATGTATATAAGTTCGGTGGCTTATCTCTTCCCTCCCCCCAACCCCCTCTTCAGAGGGTTGTCAGTCTGTACCCTACTTCCACATCTCTGGGTCTACCCTGTTCCTCAGACTGTTTATGTTCATTATATTCCACAAATGAGTGAGATCATGTGATACTTGTCTTTCTCCACTTGGCTTGTTTCGCTTAGAATAATACTATCCAGGTCCCTCCATGTCGTCTCAAAGGATAAGAGATCTTTCTTTCTTACAGCTGCATAGTACTCCATTGTGTACACGTACCACAGCTTTTTTATCCATTCATCTACTGATGGACACTTGGGCTGTTTCCAGATCTTAGCTATTGTAAATAGTGCTGCTATGAACATAGGGACACATATGTTCTTTCTGATCGGCGTTTCAGGCTTCTTAGGGTATATTCCTAGAAGTGAGATCACTGGGTCAAATGGCAATTCAATTTTTAATTTTTTGAGGTAACACCATAGTGTTTTCCACAGTGGCTGCACCAGTCTGCATTCCCACCATCAGTGTACTAGAGTCCCCTTTTCTCCACACCCTCGCCAACACTTGTTGTTTGATGATTTGTTGATAGCGGCCATTCTGACGGGTGTGAGGTGATACCTCATTGTTGTTTTAATTTGCATCTCTCTGATGATTAGTGATGTTGAGCATTTCTTCATATGTCTCTTAGCCATTTATATGTCCTGTTTGGAGAGGTGTCTATTTAGTTCCTCTGCCCATTTTTTAATTGGGTTCTTTGTCTTCTTTTTGTTGAGTTGTATGAGTACTCTATATATTTTGGAAATTAACCACTTATCTGATCTATCATTGGCAATTACATTCTCCCATACAGTGGGTTCCCTTTCCATTTTGCTGGTTGTTTCTTTTGCTGTGCAGAAGCTTTTGAGTTCGATGTAGTCCCATGTGTTCATTTTTTCCTATGTTTCTGTTGCCTTAGGTGATGTTTCAGTGAAAATTCTGCTACGTGTGATGTCTGAGATTTTGCTACCTACATTTTCTTCTAGGATTTTTATGGATTCACGAGTCACATTTAAGTCTTTTATCCATTTTGAGTTTATTCTTGTGTATGGTGTAAGTTGATGGTCTAGCTTCATTTTTTTGCATGTAGCTGTCCAATTTTCCCAGCACCATTTATTAAAGAGGCTGTCTTTGCTCCATTGTATGCTCTTGCCACCTTTGTCGAATATTAATTGAGCATGATGTCTTGGGTCAATTTCTGGGTTCTCTGTTCTGTTCCACTGGTCTATATGCCTGTTTTTGTGCCAGTACTAGGCTGTTTTGATTACAGTAGCTTTGTAGTATAACCTGATATCTGGTATTGTGATCCCTCCTACTTTGTCCTTCTTTTTCAAGATTGCTGTGGCTATTCGGAGTATTTTTTGGTTCCATATGAACTTTTGAAGTATTTGTTCTAGTTCTGTGAAATATGTCATTGGTATTTTGATGGGGATTGAATTGAATCTATAGATTGCTTTGGGTAATATGGATATTTTAATGATGTTAATTCTTCCAATCCAAGGTATGTGCTTCACTTTTTTATATCTTCCTCTATTTCTTTTTTCAATGTCCTGTAGTTTTCTGCAAATAGGTCCTTTACTTCTTTGGTTAAGTTTATTCCTAGGTATCTTAATCTTTTTGCCACGGATGGCAAATGGGATTGTTTTTTTAGTTTCTCTTTCTGTGAGTTCATCACTGGTGTATAAGAATGCCGTCGATTTCTTGACGTTAATTTTGTATCCTGCTACTTTGCCAAAGTCATTTATTAAGTCTAGTAGATTTTTGATGGAGTCGTTAGGGTTTTCTATGTATAATATCATGTCATCTGTGAATAATGACAGTTTCACTTCTTCCTTTCCAATTTGGATCCCTTTTATTTTTTTCTTCATGTCTAATTGCTGTGGCTAAGACTTCCAGTACTGTGTTAAATAAGAGTGGTGAAAGTGGGCATCCCTGTCTTGTTCCTGTTCTTAAGGGAAATGCTTTTAGTTTTTGCCCATTGAGTATGATGTTGGCTGTTGGTCTTTCATATATGACCTTTATTATTTTGAGAGATGATCCCTCTATTCCCACATTGCTAAGCGTTTTCATCAGAAATGGGTGCTGGATTTTGTCAAATGCTTTTTCAGCATCTATCAATATGATCATGTGGATTTTATCTTTCATTTTGTTTATGTGGTGTATCACATTTATTGATTTGCGAATATTGTACCAGCCTTGCATCCCTGGGATGAATCCCACTTGGTCATGGTGAAGAATTTTTTTGATGTATTGCTGGATCCGATTAGCTAGTATTTTGTTCAGGATTTTTGCATCTATGTTCATCAGGGATATTGGCCTGTAGTTTTCTTTCTCTGTAGTGTCTTTTTCTGGTTTTGGAATTAGAATTATGCTGGCCTCATAAAACAAGTTTGGAAGTCTTCCTTCTTCTTGAATTTTTTGATATAGTTTGAGGAGAATGGGTGTTAGTTCTTCTTTGAATGTTCGGTAAAACTTCCCCATGAAGCCGTCGGACCTGAGCTTTTGTTTGCTGTGATAGTCTTGATTACATCTTCAATTTCCTTAGTTGTTATTGGTCTGTTCAAGTTTTCTGTCTCTTCCTGGTCCAATTTTGGGAGACTATGTGTTTCTAGAAATTTGTCCATTTTGCTTAGATTGTCGAATTTGTTGCCATATAATTGTTCATAGTATTTGTTAACGATCCTTTGTATTTCTGTGATGTCAGTTGTTACTTCTTCTCTTTCATTCTGATTTTGTGTATTTGGGTTCTCTGTCTTTGTTTCTTGGTGAGTCTAGCTAAGGGTCCATCAATCTTGTTTATGTTTTCGAAAAACCAGCTCTTTGTTTCATTGATTCTTTGAATTGTTTTGTTTGTTTGTGTTTTTTTTTGGTCTCTATGTCATTTATTTCTGCTCTGATCTTTACTATCCTTCCTTCTACTTGCACTGGGGTTTTCTTTTTGTTTGCTTTCTAGTTCTTTAAGTTGTAAGGTTAGATAGTCTATTAGAAATTTTTCTTGTTTCTTGAGGTAGGCCTGAAGTGCTATGAACTTTCCTCTCAGAACTGCTTTCGCTGCATCCCATAGATTTTGTGTTGTTGTGTGTTCATTTTCATTGGTTTCCAGGAAATTTTTAATTTCTTCCTTGATCTCCTTGGTAACCCATTCATTGTTTAATAACATGCTATTTAGCTTCCCTGTGTTCAAATATCTTTGCATGTTCTTGTTGCAATTGATTTCTAGTGTCATGCCATTGTGATCTGAGAAGATGCTTGATATGATTTCAATCTTCTTGAACTTGTAGAGACTTAGTTTGTGTCCTAACATGTGGTCTGTCTTTGAGAATGTCCCATGTTCACTTGAGAAGAATGTGAATTCTGTAGTTTTGGGGTGTAATTCTCTGTAGATATCTATTAAATCCATTTGGTCTAGTGCTTCATTTAGAGTCTCTGTTTCCTTGTTAATTTTTTGTCTAGAGGATCTATCCAGTGATGTCAGAGGGGTGTTGTAGTCCCCTGCTATGATTGTATTGCTGTTGATTTCTCCTTTGAAGTCCTCCAGAAGATTTTTAATATATTTTGGTGCTCCTGTATTGGGTGCATATATGTTTACCAAGGTTATATCTTCCTGTTGGATAGATCCTTTCAATATTATGTAGTGACTTTCTTTGTGTCTAGTTATGGCCTTCATTTTGAAATCTACTTTATCAGATATGAGTATTGCTACCCCATTTTTTTTTTCCTTTCCATTTTCTTGGAAGATTTTTTTCCATCCCTTCACTTTCAACCTATGTGAGTCTTTTGTTGTGAGGTGGGTCTCTTGTAGACAACCTATATATGAGTCATGCTTTCTTATCCAATCCGCTACTCTGTGTCTTTTTATCGGAGCATTCAATCCATTTACATTTAAGGTGATTATTGATATGTACTTATTTATTGCCATTTTTGTTTAGTGTGGTTATATTTTTCTTCCTATTTCTTCTACTAATTACAGCAGTCCTTTTAACATTTCTTGCAGTGCTGGTTTGGTGCTAATATATTCCCTTAGCCTTTTTTTATTTTCTGGGAAGCTCTTTATTTGACCTTTTATTTTGAATGATAGCCTTGCTGGATAGAGTAGTCTTGGATTCAGGTCCTTGTTTTTCATGACCTTGATTACTTCATGCCATTCCCTTCTGGCCTATAGTGTTTCTGTTGAGAAGTCAGCTGATAGCCTTATGGAGGTTTCTTTGTAGGTAACATGTTGCTTATCTCTTGCTGCCTTTAGGATTCTCTCTTTGTCTTTAATTTTTGGCATTTTAATTACCATGTGTCTTGGTGTGGGCCTGTTTGGGTTCTACTTACTTGGGGCTCTCTGTGCTTCTTGAACTTGAATGCCTTCTTCCTTCACCAGGTTAGGGAAGTTTTCTGTCTCTATTTCTTCAAATATATTCTCTAACCCTTGCTCATTTTCTTCTTCTTTGGGGACTCCTATGATGCAAATATTATTCCTTTTACAGTTGTCCCACAGTTCTCTTAAGCTGTCTTCCTGTTTTTTAATTGTTTTTTCCTTTTGGTTATCTGGTTGGTTTTTTCTACCTGTCTTCTAATTCACTGATCTGATCCTCAGCTTCCTCTACTCTGCTGTTTAGTCCTTCCAATGTGTTCTTTATTTCTGCTATGTCATTCTTCATTTCTTCTTGGTGGTTTTTCATTTTCAATTGGCTGATTTTCAATGTTTCTATGTCTTTGCTCATGGTGTTGATGTCCTTACTCATGCTGTTGAGCTTCCTCAAGATCATGGCTCTGAATTCTACCTCTGATAACTTGCTTAACTGTATTTTATTTATCTCATCTTCGGTAGAGGTCTCTTGTTCTTTCATTTGGGATTTGTTGTTTTGTTTTTTTGTTTCACCATTTTGGCTATCTCAGTGTGTTTTGGAGCCTGCCAAATTTTCCCTGAGGGTGTTGTTGTTCTGCTGTTTGTGGCTCCCTCTGCTGGGTTTGGATGAGCGTGGGAGGACCCACGTTAAACACATTGTCAAGTCTTACTTTCCTGGGTAGATTTGCAAGCCCAGGAATGGTTCAGTCATCCTCTAGCTTTTTGCCTGGAGGCTATTAGTCACGGTTACTTGAAGAGCCTTGGATTCTCAGTTGAATGAAAAACTCCCTCAGGTGTTGAGCATAAGAGGATTTCCTGAGGGTGGGGCAGATGCTGGTTGTTAATGAGCCTCAATTTGCATTTCAATGGCCCACCTGGGTGGGGTTCAATCTCCGAGGGAGGGTCTGCCGCCTCTCCCCAGAGCCCTGGAAAGGATTAAGATGACCACCGTCCTGTGTGGCCGCAACTCAGCAAAAACTCGGACGCCCTCCAAATCCCGAGTGTCCCCACACAGTTCCAGTCTTGTCTGCCCTCCCTCTGCCAGAGCCCAAGGTGAGTGGCTGTGGCTATTTTAGCACTCTGTCCTGGCCCTCTGCACTATGGAGCAGGCTTGGGATTTTAACCCTGAGGGCGCTGCTCACAGCTAAGACCGCTGCTGTCCGTGGGCTCCCAGCCCCCCTCTCGCGCCTCCACAATCCTACCAGGATCAATTCAGTGTCCCTGGTTATATGGTCCTTGCAAGTTTCTTTTCTCTTGCTTTTTTCCAACGATTTGTCTTTATTTTACTTGTAATTCCAGTTTGGTCCAGGGAGATGGTCTGTATAGCTTCCATTCACTCTGCCGCCATTTTGAAATCTTCTGCCCATTTTTTAAATCAGATATTCTTTGCTATTGAGTTATACAAGTTCTTTATATATTTTGAATATTAGCCCCTTATCAGATATATGACTTACAATTATTTTCTCCCATTCAGTGGGTTGCCTTTCCATTTTGTTGATGGTTTCCTTTGCTGTGCAGCAACATTTTAGTTTCATGTGGTCCCACTTGTTTATTTTTGCTTTCGTTGCTTTTGATTTGGGTCTCAGATTCAAAAAAATTATTACCAAGATCTACACCGCCAGTGTTTTTTCTTGGTGTTTTACAGTTTCAGATCTTACATTCAAGTCTTTAATCCATTTGAGTTCTCTTTTGTGTATGGTGTAAGATAGTGGTCCAGTTTTAGTCTTTTTCATGTAGCTGTCCAATTTTTTCTCAACACCATTTATTGAGGAGACTGTCCTTTCCCCATTGTATAGTCATGGCTCCTTTGTTGCACATTAATTGACCATAGATGCATGGGTTTATTGCTGGGCTCTCTATTCTCTTCCCAGAATAATGTTTGAAGACAGATTTGTGCATCATGGCCCAGCCAAGTTGACACATAAAATGAACCATCACAGATGGATGATGTAGCTGTCACCAGGACCTTGTTCCAGAATCCATGATCCCCATCCCCCTCTCTCCAGAGGCGCAAAAGTAGACCCCAAACAGCAGCTGCTGCAGCGCCAGCAGCAGGGACTGGATAATCAGAGCACATAGTGCCCAGGGATGTGATGGTTTGGACACACAGCAGCCCGTGAGGCAGAGCGCCCAGCCTCACTGAGACATGTGAGAGCTCCTACTGCAGGACCTTTTATGTAGCCCCTTCCAGTGACCTTGCCAACATCACCCACATGCAGACTGTTAGTTCTGGGAGCATGAGGGTCTTTGTGTCCCCAGAGCCCAGCCAGGAGGCTGTTCAGAGCAAGGACTTGCTAGCAGTCAGTTGAGGTGGACAAGCCTGCCTGTTCAGACCATTCCGCCCTCTGCACTAGTCCCATTGCCCACCACCCAAGTCACCAGACCCAGTGTTGTGGAATTTGTCTTAGGGACTAAGGATAACACTGAATGTCCTGAAGCTGGATGTCATTAAATAGTACCAGGATGGTCCCAAGGAATTAAAACACCATTTTCCATTGCAATCGTTAACATTAAAAACATAACTTATCCCTGGTATTCTAGATATGCTCTATGCACAGAAGAAGGGCTATATATAAATTATTCAACCAAAGAGGGGAACTGCCTAGGTATAAATGTATTCATAGAGTCCTACCCCCATAAGGCTGGCAGAGGTCCTCAAAGGGGATTTTAAATGACTGACTATTTACACAATGGAAGGCTTCTTGTCTTCCCCGACAACAGCCTGAGTTACAAACCAAACTCAAGATAAATCTGTATCATTCCAAAGATGGCTAGAGCAAGTGGGTACACCAGCAGCCACACTGTTAGGCTAAATGGGTGGCACAGTGACAGAAACAAGCTTCCGTGGGACCCAGGAACACAGTTATTTGACCACAGAAAGGGTCCCTGCCAAGCGCATCCCTCTCGAAGCCCACGCGTGCACACCCCGTACGCTGCCCATGCAGAGCTCTAGTTTCCCTCCATGTGCCCTCATGGCTGATGACAATCCCCACAGAGAAGGATACACAGCATTTCCCTCAACCCACCCAAGCCACGCAGCCGAGCTCTGCATCCTTCCCTTGTCATTCTTCGCCACTCAATAACAGATTTAAAACCATGTCTTTTCCCAAATATAAAACACTCTGCTCCAAAAAGCTCTCTCAAGGTATTCATGAGGCCTGCAGCCTTGGGTTTTTATTAAGTCCCCTGATGCTTGGAAGACAGTCAGTGCATCTGACC
The DNA here is from genome assembly GCA_030848825.1 of Tadarida brasiliensis. Taxonomy (NCBI): domain Eukaryota; kingdom Metazoa; phylum Chordata; class Mammalia; order Chiroptera; family Molossidae; genus Tadarida; species Tadarida brasiliensis. The sequence goes on from CM061258.1 coordinate 36,167,688, forward strand.
AGGAGGGCAGGGGGTCTCCAGGGGCACGAAGGCTGCCTTCCCGCAGACACAGCTGTGAGAAGTGTCGGAGCTGCGGGGGAAGCAGTCTGCAGAGTGGGCAGCACTGTGTGGAGCTGAGCCCTGAGGACCAAACCTGACTAATGTGCCCCTCTCCGCAGACACAGCTTTGGGAGTGCAGTCCAGTGTCTGCCCACCCCCCATCCACCCCGAATAAAGAAAATCAGAAAGACACAGTGGTGGCCTACTTGGCAAGTTCTCTGCTTGCTGTGGAGGAAGGTAATTTGTTACATAAATAATGAATTAGATGTGTGTTCACGTGGAATTAGTTCTCGAAACGGTTTGTAGAGCAGTTGTGTGACTCCAGGTCACTGAGGGCTGTCAGTTCCCAGAGACTCCAGGACAGATGCGCTCAAGGTTCTTACGACTCTGTGCCCTCAGTGGGATTTCTCCATGGGGTCTCCCTAGCTCCATCTAATTCTGGTGGGAGTCACAAAGCATTCAAGATGTGAAAATATCCTTTCTAAGTGGCAAATGCTTCCGAAGAACTTGGTCCTTATTCTGTCTCTCTGGGTCCTACAATTAGTAAGTGAGGGTGACTTCTCGCTGGGATTTCAAAGGTTCAGCGTCATCCATGCAGAGAAGATCCCTGTTTTCTGTCTCCTCCCTGAAAGCCCACTTCATTCACAGGTCCGGGCAAGCTGAGCTGGAGGTGATGGAACTCAAAACAGACAGTGAGGAGCTGGCGAGAGTTGTGAAATGTGTGCATTGGCCAAGACACTCGGGGAGGTACGGGGTGAGTTCCAGAGGATCAGCGCAGCCCGCATTCATTACGTTCATCCTGCCAGTAATGAGGACCCGAGAAGGAAACCCACAAGGCAGAGCAGAGCGCGGGACGCTCTCGGTTCCAGGAGCCCCGGCAGGAGGCCTCCTGTCCACACCCAGGAGGTGAGTCCACACGAAACACTGCCATCCTCCTGCAGCCACCTGGACAAGAGGGCACTTGACCTTCCTCAAGACCCAGCAGAAACAAGTGTCCGGAAGTGGAGGGGCTGAGTGGGCCCCCTCCCGCCTCCATCCTGGCCCTGAGATGTCCCAGGGCACTGGCTCCAGGAGAGGGGCTGTTCTGGCTGGAAGCTGTTGCTGGATGGCTGGATGCAGATGGAAAGAATTCCAAAATCACCACCACGTCCAATTTTAGACATCCTATTTCTCTCCTCATGTCTGGGAAAACTATTGTCTGAATGTTCTCGCTCCCCCACTGAGTCCCCGCCTGCCTCCTCTGCACAGCCTAGTGCTCCAGCCAACCCCACTCGGGGCGCAGTCTGGGTGCACCCCGGCCCTTGGCATCCCAGTTCCTGTAAGGGTGACTTTATGAGCCTGGAGGACGTCCTGAGCTGCAGGCCCGAGGCATTTAGCGCACGGCCTCCTAAGGCCACTGAAGTTGTGGGTAAATGATTCCCTCCCAGAACAAAACTAGTGTTGAAGCTGTATCTCAGGTACAAACCCCCTGCCTCCCAGACACGGGCTCTGTGTGGAGCTGGCGAGTGGACGCTTCGTCAGCAGATCAGGGAGAGGCCTGCTCCCAGCCTCCAAGGCGTCCCGGCTGGAGGGAGGGGAGGGTTCAGGGACACGGCCCCTCAAGAGGGAAGCCGCTTGAGATCATCTTCAGGAGACAGTATGTTTCTGACACTTATTTTCATCTGTTGTACCAGACAAAACCAAACAAGCAAACTGGGTTGTTTAAAAACTCTCTGAAGGAAAATTCCAAAGAGGATACACAATGTCAGAAGCTAAATGTTCAACTGGGTTTAAATAGAGGCCCATTGCTACCCCCACAGCTAAAGAACAGTCGAGACCCATGGACAGATTGAGTTTGAGACACAGAGAATCTGAAGACAAAGCTGCCGTCCCCTCCCACGGGCCAGTGACGGTTCTTCTCTGAGACACACTCGCTGCTGAGAGCAGACGGCAGACCAGCAGGGTTCACCCTGGCCCGGGGGTGATGGCCATGCTGGGCCCTGCTCCCAGGAGTCCCTTCCTGGGTAGCAGGGCGGAGCTGGAACCTGGGCCTCCTCTCCGTCCACCCAAACCATCTGTGGCTCCACGGGCTCCTGCAGCTCTGAGCAGCTCAACAGCTGAAAACTGGGACTTGGGGAAGCATGGCTGATGACAGGCCTGATTTCAGGGGGCAGACCTGAGGGCAGTTCAAGGAGCACTTCATGACACGGGGGGGGGGGGGGGGTTGGCCCCAGGGCCTTGCCCTCCCCTGGGCTGCTTTGAGGCTGAATGAGATCGTGCCTGCACTATGGGTAGCACAGAACCTGGGACAGCCCCGTCCACAGCTGACAGCGATCGTTCCAGTGGCTTTACCTACAGAGACTGATTCCCACTGAGAAGCTCCCCGCAGTGACTTTCAAGGTGGGCTATGGTGAGAATGTTAGCAATGTCCTTGGCTGCCCCCATGCCCTCATCTTTGTCACAGGGCTTATCCCAAACTCTGGTCCCTGCAGGGGGAATCAGGGCTCAGGGTCTGGCAGAGATGGGGTGCATTTGAAGTACAGGCAGGAAAACGAGGTTGTGGAACACATAGGGAAGATGTCTCAAAAGCAGAGAAAACTGTCCTCATACACAAGAAAAAGGCCTACAGGGCTTGAATTGAGCTGAAGGACGGTGAACGTGTGTGGGTGAGGTGGGGAGGGCAGACACAGTAAGGTGGACGATGTCACTAGGGGAAGTCTAGGGGCTCTTGGCCAGTCAGCCAAGAGTTAATGAGGATTCAGAGTAAGGATGCAGCATATGGATGGGAAAGAAAGGACTGAGAACCTGATGTGGAAAGCCTAGCTGGTGACCACAGGGGTGTAGGTGTGAGGAAAGAGAATGTCAACACATCGCACATCAAAGGAGGCTCTCAAACAACTCTGAGAGTTTATCACAAACAGGATACTGTGTTTAATCTGCTCACAAGCCCACAGCTTGTGGCCAATGCACTTGCAGTTTGAACCTATGTACTGATGTACATGTATAAATAAATATGTATTGTGGTAAAACACTTAACCGAGATCTACCCTCTTAAGTAACGCTGAGTGCACTATACAGTATGCTTAGTTACAGACACAATGTTGCATGGCAGGTCTTTACAATGTACTCATTTTGCAAAACTGAAACTTTGTACCCCTTGAACAGCAACTCTCCAGTTGCCCATCCCCCCATCCCTGGAAAACATGATTCTACTCACAGCCTCTAAAGTTTTGACTATTTTAGAAACCTCATGTACGTGAAATCATGCAGTGTCTGTCCTTCCATGGCTGACTTAAATCAGGATCTCAAAGAGATATCTGCACCCTCAGGCTCATCACAGCATTATTCACAACAGCCAAGACATGGAAACACCCACACGTCCCTGGACAGGCGAAGGGGTAAAGAGTGGCACGTGTGTGTGGAGTATTATTCAGCCATACGAGCGAAGGAAGTCTTGCCATGTGCAATAGCATGGATGAACCTGGAGGACACTATTGATGTGTCAAATATCAGGGAACTGGGGCCACGGTAAATGATTAAATGCTGGTGAACAGCTTTATTCATTTAATATTCAAGATAATGTTGTCTTTCTTTGTATCACTTTCTTTTTGCCTTTATAAGTTACCCAAATTGTAGCTGATTTCTCTTTCTGATCTGTCATTAGTTTTGATGATGGAATATCCATTCTTCCAGATGATTTGGGACTCTATGGGGAGCAACCCTCCTTTAGCCACACAGAAGGGTTTGTCACCTACAATGTCCCATACCACAAGAAACTCCAAAGTCTGCCCCTAAGTAAAGAGCTGTATGGAGGGACTGCCATGGGGGCCCGGGCAGGCACCGTGACCCCGCGGTGACGTGGGAGTCCCGGGTGCGCCGGCGGCCCATCTCTCACCTCTCAGCATTCCACTGTCAGGGCTCCGTTCGGAGATGGTAAAAGTTCCAGTGTGCATGTTTGGTGATGAACTGTTAGGAAAACATAGGGAACGCGGTCTTGCTGACACTGTCTGCTAGTGTCTTTATCTACATTAAGTGGCCAAATCCACAGTCTGGCTATCGTCCACACGTGACAGGACATTTGATACACAGGGTCCCTTTCCCACTTTGATCTGGATCAAGTGAGCTGGGAAATCGGCGTTCTGTCTTTGCCAGGCTCTGCTAATACATGAGTCTGCTTCAATCACTGAAAAACGATCCAAGACATGCCGGTGTGGCTCAGTGGATCGAGCATCATCCCATGCACCAAGAGGTCGCTGGTCGATTCCCAGTCAGGGCACATGCCTGGGTTGTGGGCTTGATCCCCAGTAGGGGGCATGCAGGAGGTAGCTGATGGATGTTTCTCTCTCATCGATGTTTCTATCTCTCCCTCTCCCCTCTCCCTTTCTCTCTCTCTAAAATCAATTTTTTAAAGTAGTAGAAAAATAAGCTATCCAAGACAAATACATTTTCTTTTATTCATGGGAGTTTTCTCTTAGTGATGGTGCAGTGCAATGTTGAGAAAATGGTTTATTAATTGTGGGAGGAAGTGGAACTCCGAACTAAGGATGTGGTTGTGGACAAAATGGCTTTCCCTGCCCAAGGAGTGAGGGAGGATCAGTTTGGAAGCTCCCCTGTAAGGAGAGATGGAGGAGGGATGGGGAACGAGGAGAAAGTGGGACCATGCCATCACGGTGGGACCTCACCTGTCATGGCATAGAGTTCCAATGACAATACAAGAATTGTGGTGCACTTGGTACCTGGGTGTGAATCCAGGGGATTGTGGGACAGGACAGACACGGTGTGGAAAGATGATGGACAGGAGGCTAGTTCTGTCACCTGGGGCTGGACCATCCACCCACAATGACCTCAGGCCTGACAGTCTCTGCAGCACCTTCGGTCACCCAGACCCCCTTCCCCCCCCCCCCGAGTCCTGCCTTTCCCCTAACAACTTGTCCGCCATACAGGGCCAACAACAGGGCCCCTGGGAACTGGGGTGCTCTCGGTGCCATCCCCAGGACTTCCACAGCCCTGATGGTCCTCCACACACATCCACACAGAAACACACACACGCCCACACACATGTGCTCACACACACTCACACAATGGAGTTAGTGAACTAACTGGGTGACGATCCACTTCCCTCTGGGCAGGGTTTAGAGATGGTTGTTGCGATGAAGGGTGGCACCCTTTTCCATGGCAGAGCCTCCGGGTGGAGTACGGGCAGGGGGTGGTCGACCCCAGGGAGGCCGATGAGAGGAGAGCCTCGCTCTACACACGCAGGATGTGAGCAAGGCCAGTGGGTCCTCCCACCCAGGACCCGAGTGAGAGAAGTGGCGAAAGGGATCAGCACAGGGGGACCTGCTCCAGCCTCTCAGTCACCCAGCCTGGTTCCCTGCCCACAGGGACACTGTGAACATAGTCATCTGAATTCAGACTGACTCTGCTCCTTTTTGTCTACTGAAAAAAGAGAAAGAGTGAAAGAAAAGTGGGCAGTACCAGTATGTCGTCCCCTTCCCACACCCCCTGCAACCCCCGGTCCAGACTCACCCGTGTGAATTGTGGGGATGTGAAACTGTCCATTGCTCTTGCATTGGCACCCAGAACCATCTCCACACCGTCAGAAATGAATAATCATGGGATTAAGTTATGTGTAATTTAGAAATATTGTCTCAAGAAATGCCTGTTCAGCTATTTATCTGGTTAACTTTACACTCTTCCAAATTCAACATCTGAGGCTGGCAATCTTCGAGAACATGCCTGGTTTCCAGACCAGCAGATTTCCTGTCAATTTGTGCAGATCGTTTTGTCAAAATCCTTTTTAAGTTCTTTGCTCTGCCCACTCTTCATGTGTTCCTCCACTAGTTTCAGGTCAGCAGAAAATACACGAGCTGTGAAATTAGCCTGCACACCCGCACATCGGCACACTCCGAGTGGGAGGCACCGGGCGGAGGAGCGCCCGGGCGGAGCCGCCGCCACCTGCTTGGCCTGCGTCTCCTTTCCAAAGTGTATACTTGAGGTGGAAATTTTCCATAACTGCTTTAGCACAAAGGTGAGTTTGTTTGCAAAGTTTCAGCAAAACCTACTCATCTGTTTTGCTGTTGTGCAAGACTGTGAAAGAACAAGCCCCCGGAAATGAAGAAAATGTTTGCACGTGAGTAACTCAAAAGTACTTAATTTGATTTAAAACTTTACAGGTGTCCAGAATTCAGAGAAAAATTACAAATCAAATAAGTTTTAGAAAGCACAGAGAATACATTTTTGTTTGATCCTCTGATTCAATCCTTCACCAAAATATCTCATACTATTAAAATATGAATATCTTGTCCAGCCGGTGTGGCTCAGTGGTTGAGCGTCGACCCATGCACCAAGAGGTCGCCAGTTCGATTCCTGGTCAGGACATGTGCCCAGGTTGTGGGCCCGATCCTCAGTGGGGGGCATGCAGGAGGCAGCCAAATGGTGTTCTCCCTCATCGATGTTTCTATCTCTCTCTCCCTCTCCTTTCCTCTCTCTCTAAAATCAATAAAGGAAAAAAAATGTTTTTAATAAAATAAAATATAAATATCTTATTTTCATGATACGGCTCCTGAAGAACAGGCAGCCCGTTGTAATGCTGTGAAGGTGTTTGCGGGAGGGGCATGAGTGGGAGCAGCCTCTGTGTCTTCTCAAGCAGTGGGTGACTCGTGAACCCTGAAGACAATCGCCATATTGCATATTTGCAAAGGAAACGTGAGCCAAGACTCCTGTGTTAGGACAGATTGACATTCAAGGGTAATTGACTTTATTTCCATCATTCCTGGAGAGCTGGGAAGATGAGACTAGTTTTTAAAAATGCCTGTTCCACCCAGCTGATGTGGCTCGGTGGTTGAGCATCAACCAAGAGGTCGCCGGTTCGATTCCCGGTCAGGGCACATGCCCAGGTTGTGGGCTCAGTCCCCAGTGGGGGGCATGCAAGAGGCGGCCAATCTATGTTCTCACTCATCAATGTTTCTATCTCTCTCCCTCTCCCTTTCTCTCTCTCTAAAATCAATAAAGAAAAAAATTATTAATAAAAATAAAAATGTGTGTTCCTACTGATCACCTGCTATGGTTGGCAAAGCAAAGGAAGGCGCAGCCTGCCACTTCCAGCCCTCACTCCCTGCCCTCTCTGATCCTGCTCCACGGGAGGGGAACCAGCCACAATCACCTTCATCACTCGTAAGTACTGTTCTCAGCCCCGTGTTTAGACTTAGATGCTCATTCTATTTCAATCACAGTGGTGACTATGCTTTACATTTCCTGAACTTCTTCCCAGAATGTACCTACAGGTCTGTCTTCCTGAATTTCATCACAGAAACTGCAAAAGAAATGCAACGAACTTTCAAATCTGCATCCAACTTTTTGTGTGGATTTAACTCGTGAATACTTGAATTGTCCTTTGTTCTCCTTTGCTGACATGCTCAGGCATGTCTCTGTATTACACACAGTTCCCTGTAAGCCCCTTGCTTCACACATTCTCCCTAACATTTAGTCTGAAATGTTTATACAACTGAACCACTCCTGGATGGGACCAAAGGTCCACCCAAGACCAGGAAACTGCGCTTTGTTTCTGCATCAGAGTACACTTCTCCCTGAAGACATCCTTGTAACCCTTGCCCATGAGCTTTATGGCCATGATCTACTACCTTTATTGACAGTCATCCCATAATCATTTCCCTTGACAATTCCCTTTGACTTTTACTTACAATCATTATCCAAGACCATTGCTTGTGATCGAAACCCATGCCCATTACCATCACCAACAACCATGGTCTGTGACCATCACCTATGACTATTATCCACGATGATTACCTATGACCATCTTCCATGATCATTCTCATGACCAGCACCCATGACTTTACTCATGACGTTCACTATAACCTTCTCCCATGCCCATCACTCACGACCTTCACCCTCCAGTGACCATTGCCGTGACCATTGGCTATGACTGCAGAAAGTATCCACTGTGGAATTGAAATTTCTCCATTTGAAGTTTAGAGGGCATAATCTATGACAACAGGACAGATCTAGGACCTAGGGTAACATCATTCTTAGAAAGGAAACTGATGCCAACACTTCAATTGGAAGAGGTAGACAGATCCTAAATATGGTATGGGGAGTGAACAGGAGCATCTACATAATCACCCCCTCTCTTCTTGCCCTGGCAGCTCTTGGATGCTCACCTGAAGCCCGATGCAGAGGCTACAGCAGCCACTGACCAGGTGGCTCTGCCCAGAGGTGCATGCACCCCCACCCGGAGCATCACGTCAATCAACGGTGTCAGGAGACTGGGCACAACGATTCTTGTGGGGGCAGCATTTTGACAGATTTGCTTCAGTCCACCATAAAACTCAGAACCTGTTTGACATTTCCCCTAAAGATAATTAGATTTAATTCACAATATATGAGTTTTCAAAGAAATAGTATTTATTACTCTGTGAGTTAGCTATACCTCTCCAAGAACCAGGAGGAAATATGAGACCATGTGCCCAAATACCTACCTTGTTCTTTATAATAATTGGCAATGATCTGGATGATTAATAAAAAAAAAATCCCTTTTAAAAAAATGGAGACTCAGTTTTTATCCACTCAATGCTACAGCAATTTGAAAACGATCATCTTGGATTTTAGACGTCAGCAGACCTCTCGTGTGAGCTGTGTGCTATATTTACTATCCTTCCAATGGCTGTGGCCCTGTTTCCTTAAGTCTTCTCATTTCTCCTGGTGTGTCTAATTTTTAACCCTTAAAATAGAGTACTTTCCCCTCTTTTCCACCCACAGTGGCAGGTGGATAAATGAGGCAGCACAGCCACGTAGACTTCTTTTAGTGTCACTAACACTATTGACTATTGTTTATTTTCCCCTTTGAGTCTGAGAGCTTCCTGAAGAGGACATTTGACTTCTTGAACAGAAACACAAGACAGGGAACTGATGAGTCTCTATAAACACAAGCCCACCTGTTACTCTTCCCACTTTTCTCAAAAGTAGACTGATAAGATACAAATGATGAACTAGGTCTAAAACATAGCACATAGAGTGTCTGTGTAAACATATGCATGTGTATATCTATGTATGTACATAATGTGTGTATATGTGGTATGTATGTGTGATTGACAAATTGTGTTTTGTATCAAGATGGGTCCTTGATGCAAGAACTTTATCTTCCTAAGTAAGACAAGACATATAAGACATAGACAGTCCTATAAGAGGTTTCAAATGAAAAACACAATTTTTGTGGAATTTTCCCCATCATAAAGTAATATATTGGCACGCAAGTATTAAAGTTACAAACTTTACATTTTAACCAGCAGCCAGCCTACTGACTGAGGTGTGTTTCTCATTTCCACTGGCCCAGGTACAAGCAGCAGCCGTTTTAATAGACATCATGCATTAAAAAGGGGAGGACTGTTACGTTGCGCTTCAGCCAGAGCCACGGGGCACAATATGTTCTGTGGGTCAAAAGCGCACGTCCTGAAGGAGCCAGCCAACTGCAGAGTCCTGTTATTAATCCGGAAATTGCATTTTTAGAACTGATATTGTCGACCACCTAAGTCTATATTTTTCCCCCTGTGGAATTTCTTTCCCCTGAAAATCAAACAAACGTCTTTTGTTCCCTCCAAGGTGGATAGCCAGCCACGAGTGAGCTCTGACTTTGGTCAGCATGTCCTTCTGACTCTGACGGAGACACGGGGCCGTGGTGTGTCATCCCCGCCCCCTGCGATGGCCTGCACAGATGGCATCTCTAGGAAGGCCAGGCAGCACGGCTGACTGCACCTCCAGAAGACAGATTGTCAGGCCAAAGGGTGACAGAGAAAGTGCGGGGTGCTCGTGACTGCTGTTCCAAGTCCTTCCCTCCCCTCAAGACTGAAGGATGACCCTGAACAGCAGGACAAGGTTAGAACAACTCCATAGGACATGCAACCACATGTGTTACTTTGGGCTCATTTATTTTCTAAAAGAATACAATGCATGCCTAGCAGTGGATGTCCTTTGAATGCTTTCCAACCCTCCAAGCCCACTAGGGTTTTTCCTCGGATCCTGTGCAATGCTACAAAGAAAGCAGGGGTCCTAAAAGGCCGTCTATTTCTGAACATCTTCACCACCCTGGCCCCTCTCCTCAGCTGGCTGTGTAGTGGAGTTCTTGTGGGGCAGACCGTAAAAAAGGATCTCGTTCTTGAGATAACCACGGGTGCACTCACCTGGGCTCCAGGGACAAGGCTTCTGGTCCCAGCTCTGCCACTTGTCAGCTAAGGCATGCTGAACCAGCCGGCCAGTTTTCCCACCTGTACCTGGGTATGACCTCTCACCCTGCTCACTTCCCAGGGCACCAGCAAGGCTCATGCATGTGTGTGTGCACATGTGTGTGCTAATGTGGCATACTCTACACTTGTAACGTATCACCTCTTCACTGACATGCCCTTTCTTCCCATCGACCCCTCCCTGACCCCTGCCCTCTGCGTGTGTGTTAAGGGTGGCATCATGAGGGCTAGTCCAGGCAATGATTTTAGGTCACAGCTTCAGAAAACACAACCAAGCTAATGGAACTGGCTGAGCAGAGAATGACTGTCTTGCCTAGGAGAGAACTGGGTGGGATGGAACTCTGCACCTCCCACCCCAGTGGTGCTCCAGCAGCCTGGACCTGTTGCGTGGGGTGGAGGAACAGCACTTTTGTGGGAAGATTGGGTCGGAATGAGTGAGAAAGGCTCAGACGTCGCACAGCCGCTTTACAAGTCATTCCAGTAAAACAGTGGGCATCTAGAGGCCCCTGGCCTGACACAGGCATTCGTAATTGCATGAGTGCATTTCCATTCATACTGCTTTAAACACTTCCCACTTATTTACAGCACAGTCATTAACCCGTTTGGTGTGCCCCAGCAGGCTCCAGCATCACAGATAACACGGACAATTAGTACAATATAACACGTTCCAGGGTTCCTCCGGGCTCCTGCGCATGGCAGTTCTACAGCAATAAAATAGTGTCCTGTCATTGTTTAAATGATGAGAACTGATATTTAAAGCACATAAAGTATTTCCCTAATGTTAGGAAGTGATTTGCTAAGACTTTAAAGCTCTGCAGAAAGGATGCTGTTTAAATTTCCTCCAGCTGGAGACTCAAAAAGTGTATTCAGGTTCCAGACATCATAATGGAGAATGTGTTTTTAGTCATGCAGACATTAATTAACACTGATTTGTTAAAAGGTCAATCTTCCTTAATCCTCCCTGACCTTCTTAAGTTACTTGCTTATGCAACAGCCCCGCTACTCTGACTCCCCAAAAGTTTCCGTTGGATGTCTAGGAAGCTGGTGACTGACATTCTTTGGAGTAACGTCACAGCCACAGTGAACACCTCCCACTGGCTTCCTAGGGCTTGAGACTTCTGTGATCGGGATAATGAGAAGGCAACTCAAGGACCTTCTGGGCACCTGGACCTCGTACCCCAGTTCATTCAGTTCACAGACTTTGTGTGAGGACAAAGTGATGACCAGGTCGCGTGATGTTCCACAGCCAAGAGCACCTGAGACAGGCTGGAAGGCTGGGTAAGCCACCATATCTTTAAATCAATGTAGAAATGTAACTGTCAAAGGCACAAGCCACTACAAATCAAGCTACAAATGGTAAACACAGGGTTAAATGGATGAGTAGGGTTGAACATAAGGGTTTTCCAGCTTGACTACAAGAATCTCCTAGATTTAGGTTAAAAATAAAATAAAATCTCTGTTTTATAAGAAATTAAATGACAAAATTAAAATGTAAAATAGATCAAGAAAATGTGTAAGGCAAATTCAAATCAGAAAAATACAGAGTCCACTGTTAGCATCAGAAAAGGTGAAAATTATGATAAAAACATAAAATGGGAAAAGTTGGATAATTAAGGTAAAAAGTGTAATCCTTGAAGAATGTGTGAGTCATACATTTTATTTCTTTAAGAACAGAGCTTTGAGATATATACCACAAAAACTATTATAAATTCAAGAAGAAATTGAGAGATTCAAAATAATTAGGGGAACCATTAACACAACTTTAGAAACTGACAGATAATAACAGTTAATAAAGTATACAAAAAAGGAGAATTTGAATATACAACTGACAAGCTTAACCTAATAGATATATAAAAAATACATTTTCTAACAGAACATAAAAATTATTTTCAAACACCCATAAAAATTATTTTCAAACAGAGCATTTATTAGGCCACAAAGAATTTGCACAACCTATGAGCATGGTGCTAGCAAACTTGGTCAAACGTAACATACACATATTCACTCTCCTTAACATACAGACACACACATTTACATCAGGAACCCAGAGCTAATATTGTATGAGGTGGTGCCATAGTAGATGCATTGCCTTTAAGGTCAGATACATGTATCATTATTGCCATGACTATGGTCCCAGCCAATGCAATAAGGCAAGAATAAAATAGGAGATGTTGAGTGTGAACTATTGATCAGAAGTGGTATCTATTATATAAAAATTGTTTTAGTAATAAACATGTAACAATAGATAGTAGCAATTATTTTCTTGTTGTGTTGTTTTAAAATAATTAACAATTCTTAAATACACTTCAATTTTAATGATATGCAAATTCAATAAAATATTGAATGTATTAATAAATATTTGCACTTTCCAAAGAAAAGATTATCTCATTTGCACCCTATTTTAAATTTTAAATGCAAATAACAACTCCTAGTGGTCACTAAATTACAGAATAGAGCATCTCGAGTTCTCCGTACTTACATTCACTGTGCTGCGTTCACCATGAAATTCAGGAGCTCCTAGTACACAGGGCAAGTGACACAAACTGTCTCCAAAATGAGCTTACACAATTCAGAGTCATGAGCAGCATGCTCTGGAAATACATGTGTGTCAGGGACCAACTTTACACCTGGGAGTTCTCCAAAGTAATTTCATAAAGAAGGTAAATGTGTCAGTGGTGAAGATACGCTATAGTGGCCTACGTGGACATTATGATGTAAGTTCTGAGTGATTGTTTAGGACCCAACTTTCCGGAGAGTAGAATTGGTATGTGGACTCTTCACTGAGTGAGTTCTATTATTGTTTTAAACCCTTCACAGAAGGAGAAACATAGCTTTTTTCAATGGATGGAGGGGACACACCTCAATCCATAACAACAATTTTGTGTTATAATAGTTTAAATTAATGTATGTAAAAAAAAAAAAACTCTTTTAAGACATTCAGACTGACCATCCACTCTAATCATATAAATTGGTCAGTTTTTTCCTATAAAAAATATATTTTTAAGGAAGGATATTTGTCTAATGAAAGTTACAGGAAAAGCGCTGAAGGATTTGGTGCAAGAGGGAGACTCCAGCCTGAACTGTGGCAGGCGACCAGCCACCAGGAGCAGCTGACAGCCAGATGCTGACCATTTGGGCAAGGATGCTGGAGAGTCACCCAAAGGACAAGAGAAGGACACAGCAAAGGTGCCTGCTGCCTAACTGGTTTGTCACTTAAGCAGCTCACAGGATGCCTAGTTAGAAGCCCCTGAGAAAACTCAGAGCCCTAATGGCATCGATGGGTGAAGTTCACCTGGAATGGCTGCTCCCCCACGTGGAGGGCAGAAGACAAGTCATCGCTGCTCTGACTTCTGCTGTCCCCGTGTACGCAGAGGGTTGGCCTGACGCACAGCCAGCTGCGTCACGTCATTGGCAGTGAAGACTCGTGGCGGTTGCACATCAGAACCCTAAATATAACTCCAGACAGCCACACTAAGTCAACTGCAAGTTCACATTTGGGAGATTAAGGAAAGAAGAGTACTAGATGGTGCCAACCTACACTACCAGATTAGTGAAATTAGTGAATAATGCACGGTAACATCCCACTTTTGACCGTGGCCAGACACTGTTCACTCCATCAAGATGGTTCACAGTACAGAGGTGGTTGGCTTTGCTAATTACCACATATTTATAATAGCAACCGTTTGATATAAAACAGCGTGATAAGTTCAAGTCGACTGTGACAGGTAGATGAGAGGTGATCGGAGGCCCAGTAGACATGACACGCAGTGGATGCTGCACTTGGCTGTAGGGCAGCTGCCAATGTCAGGAGAGGCACCCGAGGCACCTGTGATTTCCCACAGCTCCATTGTGTTAGAGATCCTACCACTAGTGTGAGCTCCCTCTCTTTCATTCCCTCTTTATTTTTATAATAAGTACAAAAGTGTAATTACTCATTCAAATGACGTCATCAACTCTGCTGTACAGAGCATTCCTCATTGACAGATATTGACTAGGTCACAGTTACACCAGGAACAACTGGATTTTCATCTGTCAGTCACTACAGAAACGTTCAAATTTTGTTTATGATATATATTTAGAGATTTTAATCTCTAGTGATCAAAATTCAGGTTATCTGCAGTTGGATGTATGGAAATTTAGTTTCCCATAGCTTTTTATCCTCAAACAATATGATCTAGGAAGATTTGTAAATATATGTTCCTGCCTACATTGTCAAATTATTATCATCTTAATAAAAATAAACCAAAACTCATAAATTAAATCTAATGTTTTTTCACTTTCCCCTCTATTTATTTTCTAAAGTAAGAGATTTCTATATTTGTTTCACCACATTAAAGCACTAATTATAGAAAACTTAATTTTCTTTTTCTATAATATTTCTATCATATTAATTTTATATAATTTTCTAAAATACTGATAAAACTTTAACACCTTATGATATTTCAAGTTTTAAGTTTATTTATTTTTAAATATATTTTTATTGATCTTTTTAGAGAGCAAGGAAGGGAGAGAGAAATAGAAACATCAATTGGCTGCCTCCTGCACACCCTCTAATGGGGATCGAGCCTGCAACCTGGGCATGTATCCTGACCAAGAATCAAACCGGGATCTCTCAGTCCATGGGATGCCGCTCAATCCACTGAGCCACACTGACCAGACTCAAGTTTTAAGTTTAAATTGCACAAGTTAATTATTTTTTTTTAAATCCTCACCGGAGGACATTTTTGCATTTATGTTCAGATAGAGCGGGAGGGAGAGAGGGGGGAAGAGAGAGAGAGAAACGTCAGTGTCACAGAGACACGTCGACTGGCTGCCACCCACATGGCCCGTTGGGGCCGGGGACAAACTGCAACCGAGGTACGTGCCCTTAGCGGAAATCAAACCCGGGACTCTCTGGTCTGCGGGCCGATGCTTTAACCGCTGAGCCAAACTGGCCAGGGCCACAAGTTAATTTTTAATTGCTGTTAAGCTACCAAACAAAGCACATTAAGAAATAAACCAAATTACATATACATTGCTATGTTTAATAAACTAAAAAAGAATCTGAACTCTCTAAAGCACCTAACAATGAAAGGTAACAAAGATTCTAGTTCTTCCTAAAATATGTCTGGGTTAGTCTGTCCTTCTCAATCGCAGCACAGATGTTTTTCTATCTGGATCATATCTGTACGAAGCATCTACTGTAATCTGGAGAGTTACCCCAATATGAGTAATGAACTTCAGACTCTTGGGCATCAGAGGACGTCTCTGGGGTTTGGTGGGTGACGTACCAGTGGGGGCTGCCCTAGATCATGAGCCTGGTCCCTCCTTAAGTGAACACTGTCACCAGTTTAAACTTGTATCACTATCCCTTTTGCAACAGACAAAAGCCACAATTGGGGCCAAGAAATAAAAGTTTAGAAAAGTGAGATTGGAATGCAGGGATGAAGGGGTGACTCATTGCACAGTGTCCCCATGGTGGCACACAGGAGAATGCCATGCAGACATCAGTATTGAGCTGTGTCTGTCTTGCAGGAATCAACTCCAAGGGTTGGCTTGCAATTGAGTCTAATATTCAATAGGCAGCAAAGAACACTTTTCCTAATTTCACCAATGATCAGATTAAATAACTATTTAAAGTAGATTTCGGTTCATTTCAGATGCCACAAAACTAACCTGCAGTCAATTGAGCAAGGCAGCTGCACAGTAAACTTGTCAGGTGGCACCTTATTAAAACAAGAATTCACAGAATTTTGGCTAAGGGTAAGGTATGATTATTTTGAACTAGAAAAATGTCATGAATATAGTTTTATTTTCTATAATGTGCTTACGTGGAGCCAATGTTCTCTATATTAGTGTTGGAATTCAAATGAAACACCTACTTTAAAAGAACTGGCTCATTATACTTGTCATCTCATTTATTAAACCTAAACTTCTTGGGGAAGATATTTACACTTTGCTTTTCTCTACTTCCTGACAGTGTCTGATATATTATTGATGAGAAATGAATATTTTATAAACAATCAAAAGAATTAATGAAGACATTGGTCTCTTTAAGACATCATTAATGTTAGCGAGCTTATAAACTTTAAGATAACTCAATATAAACATCCTTTTCCCTCATTAAAATAGTCAATAGAATGAAAGATTTTGAAATCCACTGTAACTGTTCATCACAAGGAAATCAAGGGCTTAGTCAGCATTTGGCATCAATTCAAAATGTATGCTGCTGAATGTTTCTGATACAGCGATTGCTTTATCTTGTAGTACTGTTTTTTAATCTCAAACTTAAATTTTTAAGTTGTTATTTTTTTTTGTTAATCCTCACCTGAGGATATTTTTCCATTGATTTTTTTTTTTTTTTTTTTTAGATTGAGTGGAAGGGAGAAGTGGGGGAGAGAGAGAGAGAGAAACATCAATGTGAGAGACATACACCGATTGGTTGCCTCCTGTACAACACTGCCTGGGGCCAGGTATCCAACCTGCGACCCTTCAGAACCTGGGCCTACACTCTAACTGCTGAGCCACACCAGCCAGGGCTAAGTTGTTATTTTTTTCTGATGGCACGAGTAAACATTTGATAAGTACTTGTTAAATGAGTGGCAACAACTTTTCTATCCTAAGAAAAATTGAAACAAAATTTTTAAATCATCCATAAAATCACACAGAAGTAATTTCAGTTTTGCCTTTTCAGTCTTTGCTTATGTATATGTATATAAATATATATATATTTACTGTTTTAAAGTTGCTATTATAGAATATATGCAATGTTGTGCTCTGCTTCTTTTCTGAGCATAATTGTTACATTTAGCTGCAGTATTCACAGTAACCTTTAAAACAGCTGTGTACTACGCATGGGCACGTTTCTCAATGGTTTCATCACAGTCATCATTGGGCATTTAGGCTGTTTGTAATTGTTCAGTGTTTACAACAATATTCCAGTTGATATCTTTGTACATGTAGGGTTTGTTACGTATTTTATAAAATTCACATAATATTAAATGTACCATGTTAACCATTTGAAAGTGTAAAATTCAGTGGCTTTTGTACATTCATAATGTACTGTGACCATCACCACTGTCTAATTCCAGAACATTTCATCACCCCAAAATGGAACCCTGTACCCACTAAACAGTCACTCATCACTTATCCTCCCCCAGATCCTGGTAATTGCTCATTTGCTTTTTGCTTCTAAGGATTTACTTTTTTAGAACATTTCTATATAATACAACATGTGGCCTTTTGTGTCTGGCTTCTTTCATTTAGCATAGTGTTTTCAAGGTTTATCCATGTTGTAGCAGGTCTCAGAGCTTTATTCCCTTTGTGGCTGAATAATATTCCATTCTATGTATATATCACATTTTGTTCATCCATTCATGCACTGATGGATATTTGAGTTGTTTCCACCTTTTGTCTATTGTGAATAGTGCTGTTGTGAACATTCAGGTAACATATTTTCATTTGAACATATTATTTTTAGTTCTTTTGAATATATACCAAGTGGAATTGCTGGATTATATGGTTATTCTATCTTTAACCTGATACTATAATGATGGGTACATGTCATTATAAATTTGTCCAAACTCATAGCATGTACTTAGCACCATTTGTTTAAAAAAAAACAAAAAAAAAAAACACTATCTCTCCTCCATTACATCATTTTTGCTCATGTCAGTTGACTGTATTTATGGGGGTCTGTTTCTGGGCTCTATTCTGTTCCATTGATCTATGTATCTGTTCTTTCACAATTACACCACACTCTTTTGATGACTTTATCTTTATAGAAACTCTTAAAATTAGGTGGATGATGTCAGTCCTCCAAATTTGTTCTTCTTCATCAGTATTGTGTTGGTTATTCTGGGTCTTTTGCTTCCATAAAAAAACACTAGAATCAGTTTGTCATATCCACAAAATAACTTGCTGGAGTTTTGACTGATAGGGGTTTCACTGAATCTATAGATCAAGTTGAGAAGAATTGATATCTTGACAAAATTGAATCTTCCTATCCACAAACATGGAATACCTCTTCATTTATTTAGTTCTTTGATTTCATTCATTAGAGTTTTATTGTTTTTCTTATATACATCTTTGTACAAATTTTGTTAGATTTATATCTAAATATTTTATTTTGGAGGATGCTAATGTAAATGACACTGTGTTTTTAATTTCAAATCTCACTTACTCATTGCTGGTATATATGAAAGCAACTAGCTTTTGTATATTAGGCTTGTATCCTACAACCTTGCTATAATCACCCATTAGTCCCAGGAGGGTTATGTTGCTGATTCTCCAGGATTTCTTACAGACACAATCATATTATCTCTGAAGAAGACAGTTTTATTTCCTCCTTCCCAATTTGTATCATTTTGCTACCCTTTGTTCTTCTTTTTGTATTTAGTTTTGGCTGCTCAGTGTTCCTTGCAATTCCATATGAATTTTAGGATCATATTTTTTTATTTGTGAAAACAAAGGACATTGGAATTTTTATAGAAATTGACTGGATTGCTTTGGGAAGTATTACCATCTTTACAATATTAAGCCCTCTAATACATGAATATGGGATAGCTTTCCATTTATTTAGGTCTTTTTAAATTTCCTTCAACAACGTTTTGTAGTTTTTGATATATAAGCCTTATACCTTATCAGTTAAATTTATTACTAAGTCTTTTATTCTTTTTGATGTTACTGTAAATAGAATTCTATATAAAATTTTATGTTGGATTATCCATTGGCAAATAGTAGAAACACACTGATTTTCGTAGTTGATCTTGTATCCAGCAAATTTGCTGATTCATTTATTAGCTCTAATTGCTTTTCCATGGATTCTTTTGGGGTTCCTATTTGCAAGAGTATGTTGTCTATAAGATGCATAGTGCTGTAATAATAGAGTAATAGAGATGGTTTTGCTTCTTTCTTTCCAATATAAGTGTTCTCTCTCTCTCTCTCTCTCTCTCTCTCTCTCTCTCTCTCTCTCTCTCTCTCTCTCGATTAGTTGCCCTGGCAAGAACCTCTAGTACAATGCTGAGGAGAAGTGATGAGAACAAACACTCTTATCCTATTCTTGATCTTAGGAGTTAAGCTTTTAGGTTTTCACCACTGAGTAGGATATTAGATGTTTGTTTTTCACAAATACCTTTTATCTTGTTGAGAAAGTTTCCTTCTATTTCTAGTTTATTGAGTATTTTTATCATGAAAAGGTGTTGAATTTTGTCAAATGTTTTTTCTGCATCAGTTGAGATTATTATCTCCCCTTCATTCTACTAATATGATGTATTACATTGTTTGACTTTTGTATGTTGAAACACCCTTGCATTCTTGGGATAAATCCCATTTAGTCATGGCGTCAGTCCTCTCACTATGTTGCTGGTTTGGACTTCTGGTATTTTGTTGAGGGTTTTCACACCTATACTTATAAGGGATACGAAACTGTAGCTGTCTTTTCGTCTCATGTATTTGTCTGGCTTTGGTATCAGGGTAATAGTGATTTCATAGAGCAGGTTAGGTAATGTTTCCTCCTCTTATATTTTTAGAAAAGTTTGAGAATAATTGGTGTTAATTCTTTTTTAGATGTTTGATGGAATTCAACAGTAAAGCCATCTGGCCCAGGGCTTTTATTCATAGAGGGGCTTTAGTCTCTTTAT
This sequence comes from Tadarida brasiliensis, assembly GCA_030848825.1. Classification (NCBI taxonomy): domain Eukaryota; kingdom Metazoa; phylum Chordata; class Mammalia; order Chiroptera; family Molossidae; genus Tadarida; species Tadarida brasiliensis. The sequence goes on from CM061258.1 coordinate 36,187,579, forward strand.
TATTGATCTATTAATATATACTCTTTCTTCTTGAGTTAGTTTTGATAGTATGTGGGTTTCTAGGAATTTGTGCATTTTATTAGATTATTTAATATGTTGACATAACATTGTTCATAGTGTTCACTTACAATTTCTTTTATTTCTGTAATGTCAGTAGAAATGTTCTTACTTTTATTCCTGGTTTTAGTAACTAGAGTTGTCTATTTTTTATTGGCTCGTCTAACTAAATGTCAATATTTTTATCTTTTCAAAGAACCAATTTTTGGCTTCACTGATTCTCTCAACTCTTTTCCTACTCTCTAGGTTATTTATCTCTGATTTAATCCTCATTATTTCATTCCTTTCACTAGATTTAAGTTCTTTTGTGCTTTTCTTTTTCTAGTTTCTTAAGGTGGAAGGTTAGTTTGCTTATTTGAGATCTTTTTTTAATGTAGGCATTTATAGCTCTGAGTTTCTTTCTGTGCACTGCTTTCATATATCCCACAAGTCTTGGTATGTTGTGTTTTCATTTTCACTTGTTTCAAAGTACTTTCTAAATCCCTTGTGATTTCTTCATTGACTCACTGGTTGTTTAAGAGTGTGTTGTTTAATTTCCACATATGTGTGAATTTTCCAGATTTTCTTCAGTTATTGATTTTTCATTTTATTTCATTGTGGTTGGAGAAGATACTGTAGAATTTTGATCTTTTTAAATTGATTCGGTCTTGTTTTGTGGTCTCATCATGGTGATGCTATACCCAACACACTCCCCTTGAAGAGCCTTCCTGGGGAGAAAGATGGCTATTCCTTACGATAAAATTGTCGATCCGCCAGGACAATATAACATTTCAGATTACTATACACTTACACCACAGCTTCAGATTTATAAAATGAATGTAGAAACACTTAAAAGTATCAGTAATCAAATTCACAAGTTTAGAAAGAGTTTAACACAACACTCTCAGTGATGGCAGAAAAAGCAGGTAAAAAGGTGTAAGGATATAGAAAATGATGAAAATGTGATAGAAACCTGATGTAATTGACTGCGGGGAAGAACTCATCTCGCAGCTGCAGCAGCTCATGCCTCCCCAGCACACAGAGCACAGGTGCACGGAGTCCTCACAACTTGAGCATAAGCTAGGTCACAGCAAATTTCAGAGCACTGAGAGCACCCAAAGAATGTTGTCTGGTCACAAGGTGGTTGAGCCGGAAAACGGTGACAATGAGACAACTAGAATATCCTGCTGTGTTTGGAGATAAAGAAGCAGAATCCTAAATAGCCAATGGGTCAAGGAAGAAGTCATGACAGAAATACAGTACTGTGTCAACTGAAGTAACAACCACCTTATACATCAAAATCTATAGCATGAAGTTTCTTGTGCACAAAGAGATACTTAAAACCTCGAACGCATATATTAGGAAAGAAGAAAAGCTGGAAAGTGATGTTGCTCTTAATGTATTCAGATAATACTGATGTACCTTAGTGAAGTTTTCTGGTTTTCTTTCTCTAGGCCCTACTCATTGCCTGTTAGGATTTCCCTCAAGGCACTTCGTGGACTGTGATTGGGTGAGGGAGGTGGGGCACTGGCCTCAGGCGCAAGATTTTAGAGGACACCTATCAAGCTCCATAATCTAGATAAACAGTATTTAAATATATTTTAAAGAACTAAAAATGAATGCAAAAGATCAATGATGAATAAAATACCAACATTTTAGAGATCTGACCAGCAGCCCCACTATGATTGCTGGGCTTTTGTGAATTGATTTTTTTTTTCCCCTGTTTTATCTACCTTTGGGCTTATCTAGTCAGGGTTTATTTTTAGGGAATAAATGAGGTGGGTGGGGTTTATTAGGGTTTCGGTTGGCCTTCTGAATTGTCAGGAAGGCTGAGGAAGCAGCCACAGCTTACGCTGTGCCATGAAAAACCACAGGCTGGGGAGCGAACGAGGGGATGCCACTGTGATCAGGGACAGCAGGATCAAGAGTGCCCCGTGATCAGAAGACGACTGCAGAAGTGCCAGGCTGGCAGCCGGGCTTGCCAGGGAAGGCAACAGAAGCAGGCGCACCGACAGGTAGAACGGAGCGCCCACAGGCTGGCTGCAAGGGAGCAGGAGCAATGCAGGTGTGGCAGTCCTGCTCCGTGTAGTGATGTTAGCAGAGTCCTGGCCTCCGGGCATAAGCACTTTCTGACGACTGCAGGCAGCTGTGTCCAAGTGCCCTGGAGGGAGCGTGTGCGGTCCCCCAGCCCGGCCCCTCCTCCAGCCTGAGGACTGCACCTCCTGAGACCTGCCCTGTCAGAGCAGTGCCTCACCTGGCTGGTCCACAGACAGAAACTGTGTCCCAGTGGACACCGATGCTGACCTGTGGGAGCCCGGCTGCCTAGGAGGGGTGTTTTCTCTGTGGAACCACCTGGGCTGGTGGCCTCTGGTGCCACTGGTCACCAGGAAGTGCCCATGCTGCCCACAGGTTCTCTCTAACTGTGCCCTGTCACTGAGCACGCCTCTCTCCCCAGGGACTCTTCTAGACACCCTGGAGGGATCGACAGTCTTGCCTCGTTTAAGCTTCTGGATCGCCCGACCCTCAGGGAGTTGATTCCACTGGGTAAAGAGGGGCAACAAGGTGTGAAAGCCAAGACACAGCTGCTCTCTCCCGGGCAGGCTCGGGCCGCATGTGCATACTTGCTCGAGTGGAAAGCTCTGAGGGTACAATTGAGCTAAGACCCTTTTTACGTCCCCTTTCCCCCAGCTTCCAGCTAATAAAAAACACTATTATCCCACTGTACACAGCCTGAAACATGTTATCAAATCCTCCAAAACACAGTGATGGAGAACATGGTATCTTGATCACAGATCTCTGGCAAACAGTTGTCTAAACTGAAAATTCTAGCAGAATTCTTTTTAATTGCCAAGGCAACCGTAAGTGTAGGGGGAAATCTTGTGCTAGATCCAGATAAACAATCTTAGTTTCCCAACATTTCCATCTGGCCTCCAGGAAGGCCCTGAGCTGTGTGTTGACGCCGGGACCTCTGCAAGTCCATGCGAGTGCAGAACCTCCTGGGGACAGGAGCCGAGAAGCCCTCACTGGTCACTTAAGAACGACGGGTTTTAGAAAGCAACACAGACTTGAGTCTCAGCGATCCTCGTCCTTAAATGGTGAACAGATAAGTCACCTGTTTACACACTCATCCACAAACCCTCAAGTTCCAAGCACGGACATAGGCACCTGGGACCCAGGTGAGGTGAACAGGCCCTGCTCCCCACCCCAAGGGGCTCCTGAAGGTGAGGCTGAAGCCCCCCAGGCATGATGTCCAGTCAGCCAGGGAAGCAACAATGCCTTAGGGCTTAATCAGATTCCAGAGGAGGCATACTTAGCCCAAAATTCGTTCTCTCATTCTTTCATTCGCTTGTGCATCCAGCGAGCGCTGCTAGGATGGGAATGTAATGAAGGAAAGGTGCTGCACCCCCTTAACCAGCTGCAGGTGTGGACACATGAGAGGCGACGTGATGACATGGGACAGTACAGCGGGAGGTTGCTCCTGCCCTGGCTACTTGGAGGTCGGGAAAGTGGGCTGGCGGACTGCATTCTGGGGGCCAGATCTGAGCTGGTCAGGAGACCGAGGCCATAGGTCAACCAACGGCCAGGACACCTCTAGAAAATATCACCCCCAGAGCCATGGATAAGAACAGACATGAGACTTCACCACCAGGCTGTGGGACCTGGTCTCCCACGACCTATAGCAACCTGGTGAGCAGGGGCCACAGCGCCACTCTGCAGCTGAGAAACTGGAAACAAGGAAGCAAGGGTACCCCCAGCCCAGCTGCATTTCCCCCCAACCCTCCCCCCTACGAATAACTTCCCTTTGCAAAGTCCTCATTTCAAATGTGGCTGCAGCATGGCGAGAACTGAACAGTGTAGACAGAAGTCACTCTCACCTGGCAGGAGCAAGAGGAGAAGACAGAGGAGCCTGGCTCCCCTCCCCACACCCCCCCCCCGGACAAAATGACACCTGGAGTCACAGCCCTGCGCACCGTCACAGTGCTTCTCCCATGTCCTGGGACATGTGGCTCTCTCCACCTGAGGTGCGGGTGGGTCTCTGTGTAAACTCGGGCTTCTCTTAGTTTTTGTTGGTGGCATTTTAACTGTGAGATCTGTCTCAGTGCTGCCCTGACTCCTTTCAGGTGCTGAACCTGAGCTAAGCTGTGTTTCCAAAGTCAGCAGATATTTATTTATTGATTAACAAATTGATATTCTTTTGGGGGTTCTTAAAATTTCATAACTAGAGGTAAGCGCTAATCTAAAGAACACATTCCCAGAGCACCCCCTGCTGTCAATGAACCAGACTCCATGGGTCTCCCCCAGGAGCCACATCTCGGCCCTAGAAAATGAACGTATATTCAAAATCTTGAAGAGAAGAGCTTAGCACGGCAAGCATGTTATTTATGAAACTTCTCCTTAAGTCTTAATCCCCTGCTGTTTTACTGTATAACTGATATCCCGAAATCTAGATAAACTTACCCAAAGCATTCATTTAGTCTTTGCTAATAAAATACTTTAAATAAGACATCTTTTACACGTGCATGCATAGCCTTTGTCTTGGTAAAGGTAAGCTAAGTGCTCTAACACCACAAAATTGTACTTCTGTCTAATCATGAAGCAATGTCGCTGAGGGTAGGGACCTCCGTCCCATGCAGTCATTCAGGGACCCATGTTCTTGCAGCCTGACCATTTCTAACACACGGCCCCCGAGTTTGACACGTGGCATGGGACAGGGAAAGAGAGTGAAGGACAGATTCTTTTATAGGCCAAGCAAGATTGAAAGCCGCGGCCATCTCTCCGCCCACCAACCATCAGTCAGAACCTGGACACGTGCGAGGGGACCGTGATGTAGTTCAGCTGTGTGCCCAGGGAGAGAAGACGCTGCATCAGTGAGAGCCAGCACCTCTGCCAGGATGTCCTGGTCTAAAGCGTCATGGAGGTAGATGGCATGCCCTTTTAGGAAATGCAGCCCAAAGCTGCACCTGCCCAACTGTCAGTACAAAAGCTTAGAAACTGTCCAGGCTCCCTCCCTCCTCTAGTGAAACGCTGGAGGGGAGACGAAGGTCTGAAGGTAGAAACACCCCCAGAGTGATTTGTGTTCCTTTCTGATGGGGCTCTCTGGTCCCAAGATCTGTGGTGCTTCCCCCTCCTGTTCTCTCCAGGGCATCTCTGAGTGTGTGCATTCCGGAGGTCTTCCCAGGAGACAGACACCATAGGAACTAGAACCACAAAACAAATCACCAAGGGTGAGTTCCCTATGTGTGCACCTGCAGCTACGGATTCCTGATGCCCTTTGGGACGTTTGCTTCGAGGAAAGCCATGACGTGGCCATCAACCCCCCCCCCCGCAAAGGCCCTCGGGTACTCCAGGTTCCACATTTAAAAGCGTGGTCGGATCCCCTCCTCCTGTGAAATCACCAGACTGTAAGCTGTTGGAGAGCAGGTGCCAGCTCATGCCGATGGCGGCACAGTGCCAGCACCAATGCACACAGATGTCCCCAAGTAGATAATACTTAATGTGTGGGAACCACACAGCCTCCAGGGCAGGGCAGGGAGTCCATGAAGTTGCTGGAGCCTCTGCTACCACTAGGACGTGTCAAGTCTCATCCATCAACCCAGCATTTCTCAGCACGTCAGTGGCCGTGAAGTCATCAATGGTCAGAAATCTGTATGGTTCACTCTCAATCTGCCCCATTATCACATACAGTGATGCAACAGTCAGACCTTGATAGGGTTAAATTCTTAGCATAGACTAGGGCATTCGACATGAGACTCTGTTTCTCTTTTCAACTTATCGTTGTTATGGCCATTTTATTTAAAACCTAAGGATACAATACTAAGAAGAAACTCTCAATAAAACAATGTAGAAGTAGGCAGATAACACTATTTTTTGACCTTCAGATGGCTCTCACAAAATATTTTAGATAAATGTTTTCTTAAAAATGTCCTCATGGACTTAAAAGTTTATGAAGAGGGAGTTTGGGCAAAGACTGCATCAGGAAGAAGGCTAAACCCAAAACTTGAAGAAATAGCATCAAGACTACGCAGAGAATGCATGGGCAGCAGGAAGCACCCACCCAGCCAGCCTCGGGAGGACACGAAGGAACTTACTTTTCCTTCTGGGAGACCGTTTTGTTCTCCCGTCCCCGAACACTTCACTAGACGCCGTAGCATCTGCTAGGACAGGGCACAGCTTCTCTTGCTCTCGTTCCAGAACTCCCTGGAGACGTTGTGCAGTTAATTACATGCCTAATTTTGAAAATTACACGATCTGGCATCGCACACTCCCCTTAGCTGGGTGCTCATTCTCTGGCTGCTGTGCACAGGTGTTCAAGTCACAACCAAATTGCATCTCCCTCCTCTGTCTCTTCTTCCCTCCTCTCCTTGTTATAAATCACCCAGCTCCTGCCAAGCCATCTTTAAAACACACCCTCCTCTGAGCACGGCCCAAATGAAGCCTGCGTAATGAATTGGTTTGCAGGGAGGTTTGGGTGAGTCACCGGCACCTGGGGCACAGGAGATGCTGCGTCAGATAATCACTCCGGGTTGTTTTTAGGTGCCAGAAAGAAACCAAGAGAAAAGAGTTCAGGTCTAGAAGAAAAGATGGGGGCAGATGGAAACACAGAAGCAAGGCTGGTTCCACCCACAACTGGTGGAGCCTAATGTTGGAGAGCATGATGGGAAATCAGACGGCGCCCCTCTGCAAGGGAGCCGTGTCCCCAGCCGGAGGCAAGACCAAGATGGTCCAGGAAGACACTGATCACGTCTGCACGCACAAAACCAGTTCATGGTTTTCTCGGACAACGAGCACCTGCCTTGTTTAAAAACAGCAGCCTGTCTGACTGGTTAGCTTGTTCACCAACCTACCTGAAGACACCAAGTTTTGGGGGGAGAAATTCAAGACAGCTGTTCAGCTTAGATGCAGAGTATAATTGTATGCTTAATATTTGCAATTTGAATGCAGCAAAAGGGGGTGCTTTTGATAGAGTTGTTTTAAGGCTTTTGGACCTTCGTGCTCCTATATAAAGCTTCTAACACATGCTAAAAATAACAGTAATAAAATAAAGATAAGAAGAAGAAAGGGAGGGCGAGGGGGGAGGGAAGCACAACAGCAAAAATATTTGCTTCCCAGGATATGTTTTATCCTCTGTGACAATGAGAACTATTTCTTCTCTCTTTGGTCAGGAAGCCTAGAAAGAAATTGTGTCTAACCTCTTGGAGGGCACTCATGATCCACATATTTCAGCCACTGCCCCCTTCCCAGATTATGACCAAAGCATCATCACACTTCTCCCTGGCCCCCTGAGGCCAGTGTCACTCTTGACAAAGGGGGTGAGCCATGTGCTGACCCCAAGCACACGCTGTCCTGCAAAGGCAGAGCCAGCCCCACGGTGGGAGATCTGCATCACACCAGGACCCGTCACACTTGGCTCAATGTGTTGCAGTAGCTGTCTTGAAATTCTTTACGACTTTTGAACAAGGAGTCCCACATATTTTTTCTACTGGGCGCTACAAATGCCATCGCTGGCCCCATATCAGGCAAGCTGTACCTCACGCAAGTCCAGAAAATACCTGTGCGTCTATTTCTTTGCAGCTGCATCACCCCAAAGCACCCGCTCAGGGCTCAAACACCACTGCAGCTCCCTGGGTGTGACCAGGATGGTGCCCTCGCGCACGCACAGCCAGTGACGCTGAAGAGGCAGAGGAGCTGGTATGACAGCCCCCAGGGACCCCACCACTGTTTGGAGGACCCAGAGTTACCTGATGGCCACGAGAACTCGCCCTTTGATTTCAGTCATGTTGACACACATAGTATTTTGGGGTAAATATAAGAACTTTATGAGCAACAAAGATAGAGAAAACTCTTCCAAAATGCTGTTTCACTGAGTTACTGAACTTAGAGAGAGCACAATCTTACCAGTTTCAGATTCCCTTTGATATCCAAATCCGTGATTGGCCTCAATCCCCCTCCAAATGAACAGTTGCCAGGTTGACTTTGTCTTCTTCCTATTTATAGGAAAACTACCACAACGGTCTCTCTTCAAGGAGCCAAGGTCAACTAGCTCACGAAGCAGAAATTTAGGAGATAAAATAAAAATTTAAATTGACGTTGAATGTACCCGAAAGACTTCACATGGAGTATGGCGACCAGCTGTTCTCTCTCTCTCTTTTTGGAACGCTCAGGAGGAAACCACTTAAACTGCAAATGTGAGATGACTTTCCTGCCAATGGAGTTTGTCGAGCATTACGAGGACCTGCCCACGGGAAACTGAGGAATGTCCTCCTGCAAAGACGTCCCACGATCCCAGACGGACTGAGTGGCTTCCAAGTGCAGCTTCCAGGTGTGCTGCTCCCTGTGGGTCTCAACTCGCCCTGGCTGACACACATCAGAGCTCAGGGCACCGCATCCAGCATCACCAGGACCAGCAAAAAGCCGGCCTGCGTGCGATACACCGGGAAACTCTCCAGACGCTCGTTCTCACTTCGGGAGCCACGCGCCTGGCACAGCGAGGCCATTTGGGTTTCGTTTGGTTTGGTTTTCAAACCTCTGCTGGCCCGGCCTCCTCTGGCCCACAGGACGGCGGACTGGCGAGCGCTTCACTGCGAGCTGGCGGCTCCTGGTGTCCTACAGACCCGCGCCGCCCAAAAGGAAGAGGATGCAAACCGCATGTGGATTATTAAATTTTCCACAGCCATATTTAAAAAAATAAAAAGGAACAGGTGAAAGTGATTTAATGGCATATTTCACTTAACCCAGCATATCCAAGATATCATTTCAACATGTAATCGCTGCTAAGCTATTTTTAATGAGACATTTTAAGCTCTATTTTTTGCAGTCAGTCTCCGATGTCTGGTGTATAGATCACTGTGGCACGTCTCGGTTCAGAGCAGTGACATTCCAACCGCTCGGCAGTCACATGTGGCTGGTGGCCACCATGCTGGACAGCACTCTCCAGTCAGAGTGGAAATATCCTCGTGTAGTTTTACTCTGAGTCTGAAATTGATCTTCACATGATATGAAAAAAATGTCCAACTAATGGATTTATTTCCTTCTGGGTCCCCCCACCCCTTAGGCGTCGTTGAGTGTTTAAAGGAGAAAGAATAAAATAACAGTGAAAGCCATTGGGTCTACAACACAAACTGAAAAAGTCAGATTTTAGATACATTAAATAATTTCCAAGATCCATTTTTCCCTGAATTTCCACGGAGTGTTATTGTGCTCTTTGTGGGTAAAAGGGACATGCGACTTAAAAGGTAAGGCGGGGGAGAGGGAGAAGTTCAGCGTATTTGCTGTTATTTGGAGATACCCTGAGACGATGAGAAGACAGTCCCCTTGGTTCCCAGAAGCAGACCCTAGGACGAGGATGCTCCAGGAAGGGGGTGAGAAAATGGCTGAGGCAGGGATGCAGCTCAGCAAGGATGTGATCAGCTGCAGATGAGCTGCCCCCCGATCCTGTGGGAGGCCCCGTGGGGCTGGTCAAACACAGACTGCTGGGCCACACCCTACAGCATCTGCTTCCATTGGTCTGGCTGAGGCCCAAGAATTGCATTTCCCATAATGCAGCTGGTTGTGTTCACTCTGAGAACTGGCTTTCGTCTCGAGCACTAACAGCACCGCAGAGTAGGACCCACTGCCGTCGAGGGGCCAGGTTTGTGGATCTGTGCCTCCCAGTCCAGGGCGCTCCTGTTGGCCCAGCAGAATTTGCAACTCCCCTCGGAAGCAGATGGCTGTGAAGGCAGCAGGATGCTCCCCACCCTGGGGACTGAAGCATCAGCTGGGAGAAAGGACCTGGGTGGAACAGCAACCATCCTCCACCACCCGCTGGCTCCGTCAGTGGAGGCAGCCCAGGGGCCAATGTGATACAGCCCAGATGTAACTGGCAGAATAAGTCTCCACGTGTGCAGCTCCTACTCCTGTCCTCTTCACCCGAGGGTTTCCTCAAGACTGGTGGAGCCGCCCGCACCAGGGAAAGTAGTGCTGAAGCAAAATGCCCGGTTGGCCTGTGCTTCACACTTACCATTTAACATTTGGGGTAGATAAGTGCAGTGAGGTGTGCCCACCTCACAAACCCTACGGTCTCAGCAGGGATGGGCACTGGGTTTCTAGAGAAAATGTTCAGGGCTCTGGTCCCCAAACAGTCCATGTACCAGGCCCAGGGGTTCTCAGAAAGTCCGCTGTAGCTGAGCACGGGAGGGACGAAACAGCCTGGTGCCCACGGACATCCTGAGAGTTAATGAAGCTTCCCTTTGGGGTCAGTCAATGGGGTCCAGGACCAATGCTGAGAGAGAGTCAGAAATGACACCAGAATTAGGAGGTGTGTTCAGTCTTAGATTTCCCAGGTAAATCCCGACCGACTGGGAGGAGATCTCCTCAGATTGAAACCTGCCTGGGACTGCCAAGAGCTGCCTGTTGCCCTCCGCGCTGAGGGCTGGGCACCCAGCCTCACGTTCTGCCAGGGCTGTTTTAAGAGAAAGTTAATAATATGTTTGCAAATTAGGTCACCGAAGACATAAGTGATAACAACTGGTAATCTTGTAAAATGAAGACGTAGACAATGCCTCTTTTCTGACGGTTGTGGGAGTCTCTCTAAAGAGAACACCAGTGCACTTTCCCTGGCAGTTTTTCTCAGGTTACACCGAAGCCTATTAAAGAGGCTGAGAACAACAGTAAAACATGACTAAACACAAAATATTCTTTATAACAATGACTTTAAGTGAACATAAAGTAAACTTCTAACTTGACCCTTGCAAACGAGAGACATCGTGGAGAAGGGGCACAAAGAAAATGCTGAGAAATGCAAAAATCCCCGGTGATGTGGCACCAGGCCATGTGGTACCAGGTGATGTGGTGCCAGACCATGTGGTACCAGGTGATGTGGTACCAGGCCATGTGGTACCAGGTGATGTGGTGCCAGGCCATGTGGTACCAGGTGATGTGGTGCCAGGCCATGTGGTACCAGGTGATGTGGTACCAGGCGGTGCTGCCTTAATTGCTGAGGCCTCTCTGATCTGGTCGCCGCCTTACCTGGGATCAGAGGAGACCTGCAGTTCTCAAACCCCCATAGAGTTTTCGTTTATGTGTGTTTTATCTATCTATATTTCCTGCTATTAAAAGTGAGAACAGCCCTGGCCAGTTTGGCTCAGCAATTAGAGCATCAGTCTATGGACTGAAGGGCCACGGGTTTGGTTCCTGGTCAAGGACACGTACCTGGGTTGCAGATTCAATCCCTGGCCCCAGTCAGGGTCATGTGGGAGGCAACTGATCAATGTGTCTCTCTCACATCAATGTTTCTCTCTCTCTCTCCCTCTCCTCCTCCCTCCCTTCCTCTCTATCTGAAAATCAATAGAAAAATATCCTTGGGTGAGATTAACAACAACAAAAAAGTGAGAAAAAATTAAATATGTATTGATTAATTTATTCAAAAGTAAGTATAATACACCCATATACCATAACTTAGGGTCCCTATTGCATCTTCCACATTTCTTTGTTCAGTCATTTAAAAACATAAAAACCATTCTTAGCCCAAGGGCCAAGGCTGATGGCCCGATGTGGCCCACAAGCCACAGCTTGCTGGCCCTGCTCTAGAGCTGGCCATCCAGCGCAGCGACCGCCAGCCCTGTGTGGCCAGGGAGCGCTCAGAATAGGGCTGGTCCAGTCGGAGACTGGCTGGAAATTCCAAGCACACGTTATTCAAAGAATTCGTTCGAAAAGGAATGTGAGATATCTCACTACATTTTTTATATTAGGTATACCTTGAAATGGTAATATTTTGCACGTAAGTAAAATAAAATGTATATTAAAATCAATTTCTTCTGTTTCTTTTTACTTTATTCCATGGGACCATTAAAAAATTTTTTAAGTTACCCACATAGCTCATGTTATATTTCTGTGAGATGGGCTGACCTAGTGTGCCTTCACAGTAGACCAGATGTCCTGTACTTCCCGAGGACAAAAGCTTCGCTCTGAAGAACTCAACTTTAGAAACAAAAGTATAAGACACGCTACTTGGAAAATACTGGGGAAAATAAGCTTTATCCATAAGCCTATGCCCCAATTTCACACACACACATGCACGCACACACAAATATATATGTGTGTGTGTGTGTGTGTGTGTATATATATATATGTTATTGCATTATATATATATATATATATATATAATGCAGGGTGTGTGGGGCCTGGGGCACTTTTTTCATATATATATATATATGAAAAAGAAAAGAAGCAGACCTCCCAGTGCAGAAGGCAGTGGTTGGGAGCATGCTCTGTGGCCAGCTGAGCACCTGCTCTGGGTCTACATTGACTGGGGAGGATCTGACGTTGCTGATGGTCAGCCGAGAAATTACTTTAATTCCACTGCATGTTTGAGCAAACTGGCAAATGTAGCGTTGGTTTTCCTGTTACCAATTAGTAAGCTGCCAGGATGACAGAGTCCACCAACCAAAGCGCCATCAGGAGAGCCATGTGTGTCCCTGGGGCGGGGCCTTCAGTGGAGTTGGCTGGGACACAGACTGCTACTCACCATCCAGCCGACTCCTCCTCTCACCCTCAGCAGGAATGGTCCCTGCCCTGAAGAAGCTTATACTTAGTGGGGCACACAGACAAGTGAAGGGACGTTTAGACAAATGATACTGTCTTGGATAGTGGTCAATGCTGCAAAGAGCATAAAACTGGGTAAGAAAATGCAGGGTTGTGGGGTCTGGGGCACTTTTGAGAGGGGGTGGGGATGAGGGCTGGGCAGAGGGAATGTCTGAGCCACCTCAGCGGTGTGAGGGGGCATGGGACCTTGGCAGAGGAGGAACAGTGAAAAGGCCGGGGAGGGGCAGGGTAGGTCCAGGTGGAGGGTGGGAAGCCTGCAGCCAGTCTTCCTAGACTTAGGTCCCAGCCCTGCCTCTGCCTGGCCCCAGGACACGAAGGGCACTCTGCCTGCGGGCCTCCCTCCACACTCAAGTGCGACATGTGGTTGAGGGGTTAGCTCCCTCCCTGACACACTGCTGGGTAGACGGCTGATGCACTCACCCTGAGAACCAGGCCTGGCTGCAGCAGACAAGATGTTTATCTGCAGGCGGGCCCACTAGCCGCCTGCCCGAGTCTTCTCTTTCATCCTCATCCCAGGGCGGTGTCCAGGGGAGGACGAACCATAGCACGAAAGGGCTTCACCTGGCAGAGAACTGAGGACCACTTGAACCTCTAGACGCCGGCAATGTCGTTAACAGCGGCACGCGTTTCCTGTCCTAACAACAATTTTAAAGCATTGAGGGGAAACACATTTGGGGCGCTTGCGGCAGAGCAAGAAGGCTGTGCGGCTGCAGAAGTCTGCGGGAAATGTGGCGTCGGAGGCAGACAGAGCCCGGGGGTGGGGGGCGGGGGAAATCCCACCCAGTAAGATCTCGTGTTAAGTACAGGGGCATCTGGGTACAGGGGTAAGCTGACTCACATTTTAAATGGATAACGTTAGCTGTTGTGCTAATAACAGATCTGAGGGGCCGGGTGGAGGAGACCTCTCAGACCGCATCACCCAGGCAGGGAGGACAGCCCATGGGCAGAGCTGCTGAGCTGGGCAGGGCCGCAGCAGGACTGGGTCCATCTGCGGGTGGAGTCAAGAGGATTTTCAGAGGGCCAAACTCAGGAGCGAGGGCCAGAAGGACTGAGGATGGCACCTGGTTCTTGATCTGAGCAGGTGGGCGAAGCCTTCATGGAAAACCTCGTTCAGGCTCCTGGAAGTACTGTCTCCTCCCCATCCCTACGTGTGTTTCTGTGTAATGGCATATCTGATACACACATCATCAGTTCATGAACATGGAACTCGGGGCCCACAGCACACAGCTCAGGCCTGAACGAAGTCCATCTCACACACAGTTTCTCCGTGAGGCACGTCGTGGACCTCTTGCCTTTAGGGACACTGGATAGCACTTCAGCACTACATGGGGGGTGGGGGGATTTTAATCAGCAAAATTATGAACAAAAAAGAACAAACGTGTGGGGAGTGTGGTTCTGAATAGCCCCCAGCAGGGCTTGTCTACAGGAGCAGAGCCCAGGCAGCTGGGAGCGTGCATCCGGAGATCCAGTTCTCTATTGCCCTGCCCTCTGTGGGTGTTAATTTGGGGGTTACGTGTAAGTTTTAGTGAGTAGGTAAATCTGTGTAAATAACAGGGATCTCCTGCAATTTGAGAACGTCAGGATTGGAGAAAAGATGTGGGTAGGAGACCAGACAAAACCAGGGACCCGGGGCTCTTGAGAGAACAAGGAAGATTGCAGCCTCAGCAAGGATCCAAGAAGGATGGGACTGCTGCACCCCCACCAGGCCAAGTAGCACCCAGCATCACACAGGCAAAGGGGTCTGGCAGGGACACACCCTCTGCAGCACTGTTCTTGAGATTGTTGGCTGTGTGGCCCCAGCACTGGGGATCAGAGCGTGTGTGAACCAGGCACAGGAGCTGAACGACCAAAGCATCCAATGCTGTCTCCAAGGCTGCAACACGGTGCCTTAGTGCCATGCTGAGCAGCACGTTTTATAAACAGGTGTTTCTCTTGCTGTAATTTTTAAAAAATAACTTGATTGTTACTTAATAAAGACCAGTTTGGGAACAAACTCCTCCTACTGAACACATAAGAGAAAATGCCCTCACATCAGGGTAAAGTGGTGAGAAAAAGATTGGAAATCACTGATTAACTGCCCAAGTTTGCTGCTATCTGTTGAGATGGTTGAAACAGGCATTTAGGACACAGGTCGTATTGCTCCCAGAGAACCCCGCCCCCACCCCGGCATGGATGCTCCTCCATCCCTTACAGGAGAGCAGTGCCCGCTGAGGGGCGGCCAGCCACTCACCAGGTCCCACGCTGTCACTAGGCAGGCGTGGACTCCCCAACAAGAGGTATGATGAGTCGGGCCAGGTAACAGTCTCTATTTGGGTTTGTAGAGTAAATTGCCAAGGAGAATTCAAATCAGATTTTAACTAGGAAATGCACTCTTTCTAATAAAGATAATAAGCTACACTCGACAACGTCAGAACAGACGGGCATTCGGGGGTGGAGGTCATCAAACATGGTGTGCAGGCTGTTCCTCTAGCTGCCAGAGTCTAGCACCTCACACAGCCAGGCGGAGAGCAGTGGGAGCACTGACCTGACCAAAAGTGGCTCAAGCGTGTGCTCATGCCGACACCTCCCCAGCAGCCCTGGGACCCCACCCACCTGCTGAACTGACCAATGGAGGTGTGTGCTTATTCCCCAGCAGCCCTGGGACCCCACCCACCTGCTGAACTGACCAATGGAGGTGTGTGCTTATTCCCCAGCAGCCCTGGGACCCCACCCACCTGCTGAACTGACCAATGGAGGTGTGCACTCATTCCCCAGCAGCCCTGGGACTCCACCCACCTGCTGAACTGACCAATGGAGGTGTGCACTCATTCCCCAGCAGCCCTGGGACTCCACCCACCTGCTGAACTAAATCAATCGAGGTGTGCGCTCATCACCCTGAGCACTGCTGTGGGGCTCATAACCCCAGAGACTTGCATTACTAAACAATTGTAGTCTCCAAGCTCACCTGTGTCCTCAGGATTCTCATGTACTTTTCCAGGCCCTGAGGTAGCTTTGTCTTCCATGTATTCCAGCCCCTCATCTTTCCCTCAGCCCCACTCCACCCCTCTATCTTTGATATCTTCTCTGGACCCCACCAAGCCAGGCTGGTTGTTACCACTGAAGGGAAGTAGTTATTGAGAGAGTGTGGAGGGAAATGTTGAGGTGCTGGACAAGGTGGTGGTGACATTTTGTGGAATGTGGTATGTTTACTTAGTGAAAATACACTTTTGTACATGTTAGTTATACTTGGTCTTTTTTAATCCAGTTGGGCTTCAGAAAAGATGTCTAGGAAAAATTATTCTGAATAAATTGCACAGCACAGGTGTTGTGTGAGGTCAGAACTCAAAGGGAACACTGTGGACCTGAATAGCTGAAGAAGGTTTTATGGAGGAGAGGAGAACTTATGGGTCTTAAAGATTAGATAGATAGATAGATAGATAGATAGATAGATAGATAGATGTAAATAGATAGGTTGATAGATTATTAATAGATAGGAAGATAAGTAGACAGATGGGTGGCAGAGAGATAGGCAGACAGACAAACATAGGGATGGGAAGGGAGGACTTTTCAGGAGGAAGAACCTTGTTTACCTGTTCTGATAATGGGAGACAAGGGAATGGCTCGCACACGTGGAGGCAGGTCCGAGACTAGAGCCATGGTGTGCTGGAGGTATTTCAGCAATCTAAGCACGAAGAAGGCCAAAATAAAGAAAAATGTAAAAAAATAAATAAATAAATTTAAGAGAAATTATGTCTAATTTATAATGCAACATTTCTTAACAAATATGTCTGCCTGGATCAAGAATGATTTCCAGAGTGGATTATAATCACGTTTTCATAAATTAAATATTCACTGAGAGTCAGCGTGTGCCAGGGCCCAAGTCAGGAGCTGCGATTTTCCACAGCACGCTCCGTGGATCTACCCAAACTCACCTGTAAATCTCTATGACACCACACTGTCCCTCATGGCACACGCACTCTGAACTCCTTCAAAGGACATGCACCCAGGGGTGGGCTTTGCCCCAATTACATGGTAACATTTTCCTATTAGGGAGATATGCATGACTAGCCTGATGCTTGCAGGGGTGTTGCAGTAACATTTCTGAAAGTATGGTAAAGGTTTTGTGTTAATATAGTGTGACACAATTAATTCTGACATTTGGAGTAAGAGGGTGAGGATGAGAAATTAAGAACTACCTTTAAAACAATAATACCTGACACCTACATTAAGCAACTGTGGCCTCACACTTTTCTAAGCATCGTATAAATAATAATATTCTGGACTTGTTTCTCTAGAAAGTGATTGATAATCTTAAAATGACCTGTGATCGTATAATTAAATCTAATAGCATGCTGTTCCTTCTAATAGCGTGCTGAGGTTATTACACCGAAAGACCTAGGATTTATTGAAGGAACTGCAGGCTGGTAGCATTCTGAGGGACAGTCGAGCAATTGAGAAGACTAATTCCCATTTGTAACATGGAATCCAGCAGAACTGATCCATGGCAAAATTGATCATGAGTGGTGAGTGCCCTTGAGAACGGGACCCTATGAAGGCATTATTCCCCTAAACTTAACCAGGCGAAGTATTTTGCCCCCCAAAAAATGGATTTTTCTATTTAAAGCATGTTTTGAAATGTTGCAGTGACAAAAGGTTTTCCCCAAGGACATTTTAAGCTAAAAATAGATGAGACAACAGGAGAAATGTTTAGAACCCTGAGTAGA
Organism: Tadarida brasiliensis; assembly: GCA_030848825.1. NCBI lineage: Eukaryota > Metazoa > Chordata > Mammalia > Chiroptera > Molossidae > Tadarida > Tadarida brasiliensis. The sequence goes on from CM061258.1 coordinate 36,204,897, forward strand.
GAGACTTTGCAAATTATAATCAGGTTATCATCCAGCTTAAATCTTGTACCAAACACCAGCACAATAAAAACTGCACTAAAGTGAGGACACATAGAAACTTCGAATTTCCCGGCAAATCTGAAACTGTATTATTAAAAAGGTGGCCTCCGAACACTTATGTTTCTGACAATTGTTCATGCTGCACCGAAGTCGCTGTGATTGCTTTGTTCTCAAAGGCTGAAATGAATGTTCTCTCCGTGTGCAAAGAAAACAGTCCTACCAACTATTATCAGCAGAGGACATCCAATCCCTTTAAGAAAAATGCATGGGGACGTATTTTTGCTCTATGATGTTGATCATCACCCAATGTTTAAAAAGAAATCACGTCCAATCCCAAGGTGATGGGTGGTGAATTGCCTGGGGGGATGGGGACCATTGACCATTGGGGATAATTAAGAAATCTCTAATTTCTTTTTTTGTTTGTTTTCTACTTGGACAACTAGCTACCCCAAAAAGCCACCTGGAATCTGTTAGAGCCTTTGGTCCAGTGGCCAGAGGGGGATGGTGGAGAATGCAGGGAGCGAGGAAGGCCTGTGAGGGGGTGAGGACGGGTGTTTGGATTGTGGTGATGGGAAGCGCAGAGCAGTTGGAACCAGTGATGACAGACAAGCAGCAGGGCGCCCAGACCTGCGATCTCGGCCCCATGCCTGGGGCAGCACCCAGGTGCAGGTGATGCATGAAGGCAGGGCATGCAAAGGCAGCCTCCAGAGCGAGCCTTTGGAAAATCCCCAGAAACACACCGAGCTCTGATGGCGCGCTTGTTTTGCTGAGCAGTAACAAAAGGCCCAGGGCCTGCCAGCATTCCCAGCTCCACCTCATCCTCCAGGGCCAGGGAGGGGGCTCCTCCTCAACTTGAAAGAAAACCGTAATGATAAGGTAGATCGCACACGAATCGTCAGGGAGACTAGCCTGACACAGAAGTACATGCACTGAGCTGAGGGGTTGGCTGTTCAAAGAATCTGTGAGAGATTAGTGGTGGTTCTTAAAAAATCTTCATGCCTTAAACATTATAGTGTTGACAATGTAAAGAATGTATGTTTACTGTTCCTCAGCCATGATTCGTATTGTTAAGGGTTTCAGAGTCCATCGCCTCCCTCCCTCTGTCTTACTGGGGTGCCTGTTCCATATATTGAGACATTTCTCATGGGCTGCGTGCAGTCGAGATTGGCTGGTCCCAGACCTGACCCATGGGAAAATGAAGAGCTATTCACCTGAGATAATGGAGCCCGTGGATGTGTATGGGAAGGTGCCCTGGTCACTGACACTGCTGTCAGGTCACCACAGAGAAGGAGAAAGATGTCACCCTGAGTGCTGGGTCTGAGCACCAGGAGGCAGGGGGACTCTCATCTTGAGGAGATGAACGCACAAGTTTTCACTCTTCTTGCAGGTGCCAGCTGGTGACGTTGCACCTGTGCACGTCCTGCCCCTCTGCTGGAATGCCTTGCCCTGCACCTGCCCACCCGGTCCAGCCCTTGGACACTCTTGCAGCAGTACAGAAAACCAGTCCAAACCCCAAACCTCGCAGTGAAAACCTTGCTTGCTCTTCCTTAAAGCTAACTTAAAATGAAACAAAGTTGTTGGCAGGAAAGTTGAAACTTCAGTCTGGAAACAGCAGATGCTCAATCCAAGGAATGTGGGTCAGTTGGCTGGCGCACTGCTTTCCCTCCGTGAGCAGACACGGTTTATAAAGGGCCCACGGACACCATTCTGCCAGGCATGTCCTGGCACGGGATGTGAACCCAAGATCCCCCTCCCCCCCCAGATGAGCACACCTGCTGGGAGGGCACCGGGCCTGCAACAGGAAGAAAAAGGCCAAGATGGCAAATGTGTCGGGCATCAGAAGGAAGGCCCTCCGAAACTCGGAAACTCATTCTGAGAGATCAAGCCCTGGCTCGTCCTGACCCACCCACCCCCCCACCCCCCGCCCCACACACACACACACACACACACACACAGCCCGCCGGTCACCGTCTCCTGGCAGCCCCTGTCTGTTTTCCCCGTTTTGCTCATCCTACTAGACTCCCCATAACTGCAAGCACGACCCTTCCCTTGTGGTTTCTGGCAGGACTGGCTCAGCCATAAGAGATGTGCATTAATGTGTATTACTTTTTCTGTAAGAGTTATTGCAAGGCACTGGCTTTTCCGGCTGAAGAAAGTGATCGAGCACAGACGGAGCAAATGTGGACTCATGCAGACATCTCTGCGAGAGCTCTGAGGAAAAGGCCTGTGTGGGTGAATGGACGCAGAACTAGAATGCAGGGTGACAGTGGCCCAAGCAGGAGGGACAGATGAGTGTCCAGGCTCATGGCCCGTCTGGGAACTGTGAGAGCAACACTGCACTTGGCTTTAATAGCAAAGAGAATGCTGTGTTTTCCAAGTTAGTGAAGCCTCTAATGTCGAAATACATCTTAGGCAAGACAAAAAGTGGAGGAGGGGGAAATATGTATTTGACCCCAAAAAAGACAAGGAAAGGGGAAAAAAGGGAACATGAGACAGTGAGACAAACACAAAACATATGACACTCGACTTAAATGCAAACACACTGTTAATAACATTACTTATAAGTGAGCTAACGATCTCAATGAAAAATCTCATATGAACCAGACCAATTAAAATGACTAAAATCCCGAGCACTGCAAACACCAAGTGCTGGTGAGGAGGTGGAGCCACAGGAACCCCGCTCACCGCCAGCAGGGGTGCAGACGGTGCAGCCACCGTGGCGGTTTCTCACAAATAGAAAGAGACTCTTACCATAGGATTCAAACACGCTCCTTGGTATTTACCAAATGAATTGAAAACCTGTGTCTTCACAAACACCTGCACGTGAGTGTTTATAGCAGCTTTATTCATAATTGCCAAAACTTGGAAGTAACCGGGATGTCCTTCAGTAGGTGAGTAGATAAACTGTGCTATATCCAGAAAATGGAATATTATTCAGCACTAAAAAGAAATGAGATACCAAGCCATAAAAACACATGGAGGAAACTTAAACGCATATTACTAAGTAAAAGAAGCCAATCTGAGGAACGTGCCTAAGAGGGTGGCATCTGAAACCCCCAGCCTGGAGGTAGACCTCTGGCCCTCTGTGAGGTCCCTCTTCTCCCGTTCTGCAGTCCCTCCCTCCCCACCTGTCCCCCTCCGCACTGGGTACTGGGAGCTCCCCTAGGGTCCTCCTGTGACTTTGCTCCCAGAAAACCCTTCTCACCCTCTGCATCAGAAAGACCCATGCCTCACAAATAGCACCTGTGCCCCTTACAGCAGCTGTCACTGAGTTCCATGAGTTGGTCCTCCAGTCTGTCTCTCGCTGTCACTATTCCCATAAGTCCTTCAAGGGAAGACTTCGATAACGATCTTCATCCACTGCACCCGCCAGGCTGCTGAGCAAATGATTAACTAATAACTTTCTTTTTTTTTTTTTCAATCCTCACCTGAGGATATTTTTCCCATTGATTTTTAGATAGAGTGGGAGGGTAGAAAGGAGAGAGAGAGGGAGCGGGGAGAGAGAAACATCGATGTGAGAGACACATTGATTTGGTTGCCTCCTGCATGACCCCAACTAGGGCCACGGATCGAACTTGCAACCCAGGTACGTGCCCTTGACTGGGAATCAAACCCGAGACTCTTTGGTCCGCGGGCCAGCATTCTAACCACTGAGCCAAACTGGCCAGTGCAAGCTAATAACTTTCTGAATAAATGGATGAATAAATTTTACGGGAGTTGAGTGGGTTTGCACATACACATGTGGGTTTAAAGACATACAGGGTTCTGGCCCTGGCCGGTTTGGCTCAGCGGTTAGAGCGTCAGCCCATGGACCAGAGAGACCCGGGTTTGGTTCCCGCTAAGGGCACCTACCTCGGTTGCAGTTTTTCCCGGGCCCCGGTTGGGGTCGTGTGGGTGGCATCCACTTGATGTGTCTCTCTCACATTGATGTTTCTCTCTCTCTCTTCCTCCCTCTCTCCCTCCTGCTCTATCTGAAGATAAATGCAAAAATGTCCTCAGGTGAGGATAAAAATTAATTAATTAATTAATTAAATTAATAATAATAATAAAAGACATACAGGGTTTATTGTAGCTTCCCAACCAAATCTGAATGGGGGCCACACCAGCCCCTCAGCAGCAGGGCCTCCTTCTTTGCTACTGGTGGCCTCCCCCTGCCGGTCCAGCTGGACAGCAGCTCTGCCCCAGGAGAACCGCCCCCACCCCAGGGCCCAGGGCCCAGCCCCCACCAAGCACAGCATGGTAATGCAGAAGTGTACGTGTAAATGAGCTGAATTAATCCAGAAATGCATTTATAAACAAACTGAATTTACCCAGAAGTGCATCGGTAAGTAACCTGAATTTATCCAGGAGGGTATGTCTAAATGGGCTGAATTAATCCAGAAGTGTACGGGTATGAACTGAAAGAAAGGCCCTGTCTGGCCAGCCTGACGAGACCAAACAAAGGGGATGGGACGCTGCAGAGACCGAACCGTAGGACAGAAGGAGCGCACTGCAGACGTTCTCTCCCCAGCAGTCAGCATCCCGCACCAGAAGCACCCCGCCAGGCCCAGGATATTGTTTCTCAACAGCGAGGGCAGTGGGCCCAGGAGACCTGTTTCCACCCTCCGAGGACCTGCATGTGAATCGTGATCAGTTTATTTCAAAACCAACAGAGTCCTCACTTTAATCTTCTGCTCCATGTCGTTTTATTATCTCTCACTTGGTTTCCGCCTAAGTGTCTGCGAGAGGCCTGGCGTGGCCGCAGCAAATGAAAATGTCACATGTCTCTCCATCCAGGAGAGCACTGCGGTTCTGCCGTCGGGCCAAACACAGGGCTGTTGCAGGATGAGATGGGAAGTTTCGCTTTGCCTCCTTTCAATGTTTTTTAAGTTACTTTCAACCTGCATTACAGCATTGCAGCTTGGTGCTGTGCCATCTTGGGTGAATAGACCTCTCTGAGTTAGCCTCTCTAAGACTAGGATTACTAAGCCAACATGCAATCTAACTGTAACACGAAAATGCCATGACCTTCCTCAAATGTTCAATCAAGCATCAGCTACAGCATGGTAAGCTCTGTGATGTTTAACAAATCAAGAGAAGAATATGCTTTCATTCATTAAAACCCGGCCGTTACAGCAGAGTAAACACCATGGACACTGCCTCAGCACTTTAAAAACACTTATTGCAGGGTTTAATTCCCGGACATAAAAATAACACTTTTCCTGATGAACACATGCGGCGAACAGGATTTCTGTGTGGTCGCAAACTGCCTAGACCTCCCTTCTGACATTAGCCTGAGGGCTATCAGTGGGGAAAACCCCAATCTGACCTTCTGTGGGCGTGGGGTCAGAACTGACACCATGTCCCTCATCTAGAATCCTAAATAAGAAACAAAAGTAAAAAGTGGTCTTAAATCGGTAGAAGTGCAAAAGCCCTGGCAGACTCACAGGCAGACTGGTGATGGAGGAGGAGTCCCAGCCCCAAGCACCCAGCACCCCACAGAAGTTGACACCACACACACACACACACACAGGCAAGTCTGCAGGCAAATGTGGCCATGGGAGAGAATGAGAAGAAGAGAGAACACACGTCCTCAAAAGTGGAGATGCTTGAACCGTCTGACAAAGACTGTGAAGCAAGGGCTGTTCAACTCTCTTAAGCAGCCCCACCTGAACCACTGAACCAGCTCAACACATTGAGACCCTCCCTATTTTGTCCCCAAGCATGAAGACAGATGTCCAGGGAACACTCAGTGCCCGTGTCCTGGCTACTCTTCTGTGTGCTATTACTCTGCCCTGTCAATCGTGTGCTCGTGAATCAAGTCTTCTGTATTTCCAAACTTGTTTACTGCGATTGTATTTGTTATTTAATTACATGACTTAATTAAATATCATGAAAAACAATAACATATGAATACAAAAGAAAAACAGGATTTTTTAATATAAAATCTAAGTCAAGTACCTTAAAGAAATGAGAGGAAGTGACTACGGGGAACCGCGTGGTTGTTCTGTTTAATGCAACGTGACAGCAGTGAGAGGAGGACGTCAGGACTCCGCAGCCAGCCGCCTGCCGCAGGCGCCTCCCCACACCAGGAACCGCAGCAGAGCGCAGACAATGTCTCAGTGCTGAAGGGAAGACTGTCCACTTCATCAGGGGACAACCAGCCATCACTCCACAGTGAAGGAAAAATAATGGCGTGTTCCAAAAGGAGGTGATATGGCTCAGGAAACCTCACCGAAAGGTCTGATAAAGGACATAGCTCAGCAGGAAAAATAAATAAATAACTGAACCTATAAACAAGAGGTAAGAGGCAAAAAGAGATGGTAAGCAAGTAAGTTGTTAACCTCAGATAAATCTTAGAGTTTAACCACAGGAGACACAAAAATGCTAGACAATACAAACTTAGTAGATGAGGTGAGAAAGGGGGGTGGAAATAAGGATTTCTAGGGTCCCTTTATAATCAAAGATGAATAGAGATATTGATTGGCTTTAGCCAACTTATAGTTAGATCTCATAGTAAAACCAATACTAGGAAAAGGAGGAAGTAAATTCTCGTAATTTAATAAAGACAAGAAGATGGGGTGGGAACAGAGAGATGACAAAATAAAATTAGTTTGTGACTTAGGGTTGGGCTAAGGTTTCTTGTAATAACTATAAGAGAAATGGATAAATTGCACATACTTAAAATGTGTGTCTATTAAGATGCACTATTAAGACAGTGAATAAGTAAGCCACAGACTGAGAGGAAAAGAATTAACCTAATCTAATAAAGGGCTAGTTTAGCCCTGGCCAGTTTGGCTCAGTGGTTAGAGCATCGACCCATGGACCAAAGAGTCAAGGGGTTCAAATTCCCAGTCAAGAGCAGGTGCCTGGGTTGCAGGTTTGATCCTCAGCCCTGGTTGGGGTCATGTGGGAGGCAACCAATTGATGTGTCTCTCTCACATCTATGTTTCTCTCTCTCTCTCTCCCTCCCTCCCTTCCTTTCACTCTCTAAAAAGCAATGGAAAAATAGGGTGAGGATATTTTTTTAAAAGGCCTAGTTTACTAGTTTATAGGATACATAGAGATGCATGTTATTCCATATTAAAAAGACAAACAACCTAATAAAAAAAAGTAACAGAAGATTCACCTCACAAAGCAAGATATGTTAATAGCCAATAGCACATAAAACATGTTCAACATCATTAGTCATCAAGAAACTGCAAATTAGCCCTGGCTGGGTGTCTCAGTTGGTTGGAGCATCATCCTGTACACCAAAAAGGTTTTGGGTTTGATTCCTGGTTGGGGCACATACGGGAGGTAACCAAGCAATGTTTCTCTTTCACATGGTTGTTTCTCCCTCTCTCTCTCCCCCTCTTCCTCTCTCTCTAAAAAAAAAAAAATCAATAAAAACATATCCTCAGGTAAGGATTAAAAAAGAAAGAAACTGCAAATTAAATCCGCAATATTATATCACTGCATACCTATCAAAATAGCTAAAAATTAAAAGACAACCAATGCCAAATCAAGGATGTGGAACAATTGTGATTCTTAAATATTGTTGGTAAAAATGTGAAATGTTACAACTATTTTGGAAAAAAAAATCTGCCAGCTTTTTAAAATGTTAAATCTACACTCAGCCTCTTCCCCAGCAAATCTAGCCCCAGCTATCGATCCAAGAGAAATGAGTATACGTGTCTATACAGTGTTGTGCGCGCAGATGCCCAGCAGCTTTATGTGTCACGGCCAAAGCCTGGGAACCGCCCACTGTCCATCAGTAGGAGAATGGATCGACAAACTGGGGTGTTCTCACCCCAGAAGCTTGCAGTGGGAAGAAATGAGCTCCTGCTGCTTGCACTGACGTGAGTCCGCCTCAAAACTACTACACTGGGTAAGAAGTCTTACACAGTGAGACATACTCTGGTCCCATTTTACATTTTCTAGATTATGCAAGACTGATGGTGATGGGAACATAAGCAGATGGAGAAGAACACTGGTTGCCTCAGTGGAATGGAGACAAGGAGTGACCGGGAGGTGGCCTGAGGAACTTTACGGCATGGTGGACGTGCTGTCTTCTCGAGATGTGTGTTTCACAGGTGTATGAATTTGTCAAGACACAGAGAGAGTTCGTTAAGATGCGGACATTCTGTTACATACAGTGTGTATCTCCAAAAGAAAAAACTACAAACAAATACTGAACTCTAGATAATAATATGGATGCTGACATTTTAGGAGGAAGTGTACCGATGTCCCTATTTACTTTGATGTGCCTCACGTGAGAGACATTGGGATGTGTCATAAAGCAAGTGCTGGAAAGGGTACTGAGAGAACTGAGGCAGTGGGTATATGTGTTTATTACAAAATTGTAAAATTGTTTCAACTTTGCTGTATGTTTTTAATTTTTTATAAATGTTAAAAAGGTAATGGAAAAGTGGGAGATTGAGACAATTTTTCTTATATTTAAAACCATTGAGTATATTAGCCATTCAAATCAAGAAGACTGATTAAATCCCTGTACCAGATGACACAGACAAGGGACGTCACATCTTTTGCTGCATTCTGTTCATCAGAAGTCCACGCACAGAGAAGGGGTTATCACGGGTGGGAGCCCTAGCATTATGGGGGCATTTTAGAATACCACCTGGCACAGTCCCCTCTGCTTTTATTTATATCCTCCCCAAATTTATCCTAGCTCCTTTTGACAATTCCACAATCCATGACCATATGTTTGTCCTAACACCTCCAAGTGTATTGACGTCCCCTCCACACCACTGCCTTCCCAGAGGCAACCATTGTAAGAGTCTGGGTGACAACTTCAGGTCTTTCTGTTCTAATGACATGTATATCTGTGCAGACATATAGTTCATTTTTTAATAAGGCCAATTTTCCACATGACGAGCAGATGACCCTCACTATGTGTCCTCAATTGGCCAGTTTGACAACAAGGGAGACCATTGCCTCCATTCTGCTCATCAGGCTGGCCCTGCAAGTTGCTGATGTCGGCAGAGAAAATGCACTCTTAACAGAGACAAGGTGCTTTTAAAAACAAAACTACTTTTGCACTGACAATGTTTTGAGTATTTAAAAACAATTTTGCTCACAAGCTAGATGCCACTGTAGTCATTCATGAGACGTTTGGTAGGGAAGAGACTGAGCTCTAATTAAGCTCAAGTCTTCCTACGTGGCAAATGAAAGCTAAGACTCTGAGTCATCCAACCAGGTTTTTAAATATGTGTCAAAATTATTCTACAGAGGTGAAGGGCTTCTCTGCCATCCAAAAGAAAGATCTAGTCGGGTAGGACCCCAGAGGAGGACCAAAGGCTCAGAGAAGCATTTCTGAGACAGCTCAGAGAGAGGTCTTCTAAATTTTTTGTTATAAGGAAAATTGAGGAAAGTACTGCTGGAGTAAGAAATCTGCAACCAGGTCATTCCTGCCCAGAGATCACATGAGAATGAAACTAGCAAGTGTTCTAGTGGGTAGATACAATGGTGAGAATGCCAGCCAGTGTAGATGGAGAGAATCAATCCCAAACCAATAAGCTCATCATGTACATGAATTAAGCCTGGGTCTATAATTTTTTTATTTTTTCATTTGTAAAAACACCTACTCTTCCCATTATCAAAGGTGTATCTTCATATTGTTCCTCGGAGACCAACCTCGTGAACACTGCTCGGTCGCAGAGTGTCCGGAGTTCCCGGACATCCACGGTGTTCTCTCCACAATTTCTATACAACTCTGCGATTGGTTCATTGTAATACTAACTGTATTTTGCCTAAAAAGCTTTCTAAAATTCATATGAATGAATTCACAAATCAAAAAACATATTGTCAAATCATGCACCCTTCTTATGAATTCGGGACAATGGCCACCAACTAAGGCAGATGAAAGATGGTGTCACCTTCTCTGACACTCCTTCCATGCAGAGATGGGGGTCTATGTCCTTTCCCCTTGAATCCAGGCCAGCTCTGCAACTGCTGTGACTAATAGAACACAGTACAAATAATGATTTGAGAGTTTCCAGACCCGGGTCTTAAGAGAATGGCAAATTCCACTTATGGTCTCCTGGAAAACTCACTCTTGGAGTCCAAGGCAGCCGTGGAAGAAGTCTGACTCCTTTGCTGGAAAGACCATCTAGAGAGGCCTTTAGACAGTGGAGAGGACAAGAAGCCCAGCTGAGTCCACCTTCTAGCTCTCCTTATCAAGACACCAGAGAAGTAAGACATGAGGGGACCTTCCTGCCACAGCTGCCCAGGTTTCTGGCATGGGTCAGTGAAAACCTGCTCAACAAAACTCTTCCTGAACTCCTGAACCTCAAAACCTTGAGCAAATAAATTGTTTATAAAGTACAAAGTTTGGAAGTAATTTTTACACAGCAACAGTTAACAGGAACCAAATCTGGTTCAGGGAGTGGGGTTCTGCCCTAACACACACTTAAACATGGGCTGGGAGGGCCTTGGGAAGATGACTGGTGAGGGCTGGAAAGACAGTGAGAAGATTGTCATTGGGGCTGAAGAAAGGCAGCCGCCCCGCGCCCCCACTCACCCTGTTACATAGTGGCAGAAAATTTAGCTACAAGGTATCCTACAGCTGCATAAAGAGAAAATCTACTTATTGAGCTGGTAGATTTGGTTAAGATAATTTCCTGGCAGAAAGCTGAAAGTATCAACTACTTTCTCAGACATGATAAGATACAAATAGAGAGATAAAGATATTAAAAAAATAAATAAATTACACGTGTTTCGTTTTCCAGCAGAATTTAGAGATAACATCAGTCAGCATCTGCTGAGTTCAAAAATAAAACTAAATAAAACTGTCTCCCAACTGGAGTCTCTCCAGTCTGCAAAAGACTCTCAAAATAAGAAATGACCTCAGGGGGAACATCCACTCAGGGTGAGAATAGTTGAATGATGGGCTAGGGGTAAAGATCTCCAGGGGGTAGTGGTGAGACCCTTTGTTGAGACCTCAGAAATATTTCAAGATATGCATATTAAGACCTCGGGGCATCTTAAGAATGTGGCCCTTTGATCCTTTCAACTTGATGAAAAGGCTCTAAGGATCTTAATAGCCTTGCCTCGCAGCACCTTGACCAGCAGTCCTAATAGGGCCTACTTCAAAAAAAGAGATGGTGGGAGCAGAATATATTATAAATCTGATACACAGGAAATTCACCAGATTTTTAAAGAAAGTACATCAGCCAGAACTGAAAGAGGCAGAGACAGTACAAACACAGGACTTGGACTTCCCCCAAACTTTTATAGGCAGGAGGCATGCAGGGAAGGCTCTGATCTAGAAACTCGTGCCATTTCTTATAGGAAAGGAAGGACGTCTCAGAGCAGAACTGAGAGCCCTGACGTATGAGGGAGTATGAGGGCCCTGACGCAGTGACTGGCAACATGTGCATGGTTGGACAGCAGAGCTACGAGGGGCCAATGACTGCAGCAAGACTCCTACTTTCCCCCAGTTTGAGTAGGCCTGTGTAAGTCTCATCATTTTACATCAGATGCAAGAGGGAAAGATCATTTGTCCTATGTCAGAAGTCTGAAAATCAAGAGGACCCTTCTAGTGGCATCCTGCCCACGGTTTCTTATCAATGAGTCTGACTCAGTTTAGCAGATCCTGAACTTTGAGCCTGAACCTGACATTGTAATGGGATGAAACTTGCAGGGCCCTTGAGAGAGAAGATGAGTGTATTTCACATGTAGGAAGAATGTAAATCATTTGTATCCAGAGAGTGGACTGAGGCCCATTCAAGATGAACATAAATGTTTCACTATCCTCCTTTGGGGATATGAAGTCTCTGCCTCCTCCCCATGAATCTGGGCAGGGCTTGTGACTGCTTCACCTGTGGCAGAAGTGGTTCCTCTCCAGACCCAGGCCTGAGGAGTAAGGGGGGGGGGGGGGGCTCTGCTTCCTCCTCATGATGGTGCCATGGCTCATTATGTCAGCAGTCCACTGCCACACTGGAGGCCACGCAGTGAGTCCCTGCGGCAATGTGGAGAGGAGCAGGGACCCTCATCAAGCCACCAGACGTGTGAGCAAAGAAGCAGTCTCGGAAGTGGATTCCCAGCTGGCACCTCAAAAATCAGGACTAAGCCATCCAGCTGAGCCCTTCACAAGCTTCTGGCCACAAAATCTGAAACCAAACAAGGTGGTGGCCTTAAGCCACTGTTACACAGCATTAAGTGACCAAATGTCATCCTTATAACCCATGAGTTTTATTTCTCTAAGAAACTAAAGTGAGCTAATATGGCTCCCTTCAATCCCCAATAAGGAGGAAATGGGGCAATCGTGATTTGAGTGACATGTCTAAGATCAGGCAGCCGCAGCCTCGCACAAACACAGGAGGCTTTACTGAGCTCACCCCTCATCTAAACCCTAAATTTGCATGAAACTTGGAATTTCCAGAGCCTATTTATATCATTATATACCTTGTATGTAATCAGAAAATACAGAAGGGGAGGAAGCCATCTCACACACTCAGAGCTGAATGGATTCCTTTAAGAACAGCCCTTTCGGTCCGGCCGGTGTGGTTCAGTGGTTGAGTGTCGACGCATGCACCAAGAGGTCACAGGTTCGATTCCTGGTCAGGACACATGCCCAGGTTGTGGGCCAAATCCCCAGTGGGGGGCATGCAGAAGGTGGCCAATCGATGTTCTCTCTCATCGATGTTTCTATCTTTCTCTCCTTCTCACTTCCTCTCTCTCTAAAATCAATAAAGGGAAAAAAAAATTGAAAAAAAAAAAAAGGAACAGCCCTTTCTGACTGCCTAAGGTCAGGATTTATGTTTCTAACATCGGTTATACTAGAAACTACAAAATATTTATATATGAATGCTAGATCTTTATGTCCTTAAATTATAGATATTTAACATCTATTAAACCATGTATTTGTTGGACCCATCTGTTTTCTCCAATTTGAGCATCCAATAATTAACCCAAAAGGAAGAGGTTTCTCATGAATTTTTGAAAGCCCTCCTACTGCATTGTTTTTTGTCTTGTATCATAGAAAGGTCTATTTTAAAAAGGTTTAGTAGCTGGAAAAATGTATATTTGCGCTCTCTTATCTGAGTCAGAGTCTTCTCTGATGACTATCTCAGGTCCACGTGCCACACACACCTTCAGTTTGCTCTGGAACCGACCAGAAGAGCAGAAAAATACTTATCGGTCTGTGTCTTTATGTTAAACCTGCCGTCCCCAAGTCAGCAAGCTTTCCATGAAACAGATGTGTGATGTGACCCACAACAGTGTCATTAGGAGGGTACCACCTTCTCCTAACAATGTTAGTATCACTCAAAAATGAGTCGTTTTTAGGCTTTTTATGCTAATAGAAAACTGTAAATTCTGCTCCCTTCCAAAAATTGGTCATTCTAGTCAGTAAATGATCATTTAATAAATCAGAAAAAAACATTCCATATAAAAGATAGGTTTATATGATGAGTAACACAGAAATTCTGGAATAAAGCAATAATATTTCCCATGTGACTTATGCTATAAATATGGAACCACTGACGATAAAATTATTTAGAAAATAATATTGCAGATTTTGAATTTCTTTGGCTTTTACTTGCAAGATTTGAAAAATATCTCCAGCTCTATTTCATCTGAAGGACTGAAGTCCTAAAATCCCAGTTGATTAGAGCTGCATTCTTAGTAAACAACAATTCTGAGAAATTGAAAGTTATATTTTCTGTGTGGTTCGTGTATTCATTTCCTTGTACAACACCACCCAGGAGACTTGAGGTGTTTAAAGGAAATTTTCCTGTTTTTTCACCCCTGCAACTGATTTCTCTCCATACAGAGACTCTGCCCTTCCCACTGCTGACAGCCCGTTCGGCAGGCAGGGACCCGCCGAGCACCCGCTCCCGGCGCCCGGGATCCTTCCTGGTCTACACTGCCAAGGGCAGCCCGTCGGGGTGGTGGCCTCAGTCCAGCAGGTAGGCGGATCTGAGGCAGGGATGGGAACCCTGTCTTGTGAGAGGTCACATGGGCCTCCTCTGGCCTGTTCTATCTCTTGTGCCACAGCTGGTCCCTCCACCCTCCACCATCAAAGTCTCTGGATGGGGCCACAGCTGCTACTCTCAGCAACGCGACCCTGACAATCCAATGGGACAGGCCGGGGTGGGAGTTGAGCCAGGCAGGAGGGAGCAGAAGCACGTTTAAACACAGCTACCCAGAATGCAAAGATGAAGGGGTACAAGAGTATGAATGAGAGAGGAACCGTCAACAACATCTCAGGGTGGTGAATGGTGGGCGAGGGACTGGAGGGGAGGTGTAGTGGGCGGCAGGAAAGGTCTCAGACCTGATGAAAAGGAGGAGGTTTCCTGAAGACCTGGTGGGGAGCCTGGAGGCCAGGCCACACAGCAGACAGACCAATAGACCAGGTGCCAAGGAGAGACTGAGGTCTTGCCCCATGGGGTTGATGAAATGCCAGTGGAGGGTCCCAAGTGGGTAGTGACAGGATTTGAGGTGGATTTTTCCAGATCACTGATATGACTTAATTTACATTTACTGGTGGTCACTAACTGCAGTCGGGCAGGAGGCATACAAGAGTGGACACAGGGAGGTCAGGAGTCAAGGCAAGAAGTGACCAAGCTGTGAAACTGGTGGCATTATTGGGGCAGGGGTAGAGAGTAGAGTTGGTCCCTCTTGGGGACAAGAGTGAGGGGAAATAACAGGAAACCCTGTGGCACTTTTCACCCAGATGGAGAACCTGAGTGGGAGGTAGAAGAGGCACATGTCCCTCCCAGACCAGTGGTCCCATCACTAGGCTTTGGTCACCACTGGTCCTTTGCACATGCTGTACAGAACAGGACCAGAGACCAGTGTGGCCAACCCCCAAGCCTGTGGCTGCCTCAACCCCTGTCCACTGCCCCAGCATGAGGCTGCAGCGGCATCCAGGGGGCTTTGCTGGCTAGAAATAAAGGGCAGTGATGCATAGGAGGGGACACTGAGAGCCCAGCATCACACCTGGCATTTTCACCTGGAACAGGTGCTTCTGTGAGGGACCTGGCCCTCCAGGAAAGCTCAGGTCCCCAGTCATCCCCACTTGTCTCCGTGCAGCTGTGAGAGCCACAGGGCACCACCCAACCTCCTGCCGGTGGAAGGTGGAGACACACCCTCACCTCACAAAGACAGATGTCAACTCTGCACATCATATTCTGAACCTGCAAGGAAAAACCCAGGGGGCGATGGAGTCAGGGGACGAGTAAGCGGCTAGCCTCAGAGAGCTGGGACCACAGGCAGAGAGACAGCACGGTCTGCTGCTCAGGCTCACGCATTACACGCCCTGGAGCACCGGCAAAAACCGTGTCCACCCAGGTCCTGGGAGAGGGGACCCTGGACAACACCAAGGAGCCAGAGCCCATGAACGTCTTAACACTTTTCTACAAGTGGCTATTCTTATAATCATAAAAAGTAAATTAAAAAAAAAAAAACGTATACCAATATTAAGTATGTTTTTCCAGAGACAAGATACTTTTTATATATAACAAGATATGCAAATGTAAATCCATTACAATGTGTGCATGTGTAGTGTATATTTACATTCCAACATGTATAATGCATTTGTATTTACATAGCTTGATGTATCCAGAATCGTGTCTCTGGGCCTAAAGCCGTATTCCTCAAACTATTCTCTGCTCTAGAAAATGACAGATATTACATAATCGTATTATTTCATTATACAGGAAAAATGGTAACATGTAATTGGTTATTATAATTTATTTAATAGATTATTATCATTTTCTCTTATTTTTTATTCTGAAACCTCTGGCACTTAATTGTCTATAAAATAAGCCCATAAACATAGCTTCTGATTTATGACAGAAGTTTGGCCGCAGGACAGTGGCAGATACATGTCACTGAGGTGTCCACGCCTGTGCACAACGGCGAGCCCCACCTCGGGGGGTGGCCTGCCTGCCCAGCCACTTACCCTGACCGCCTTTCCTGTTCCCAGTAACTCCTCTGAAAGGGTAAAACATTGTTTCTCAGCAAAAGAGACGTTGTCACTGGAAGTGGAAATCAGCATGGGACCCAAGGAAGTCAGTGTCAGTGAGCCCAGAGTAGTGGCCCTGGCAATGAGGGGGACTGGTGGCATCTCTCACTCAAAGGAGAACAAGGACCCCAGGGTTGTGGGGCAATGACCCTGCGGTGAGAGCACCTGAATACCCAGGACTTCACAGGGGACAGTCTGGGTGTGGAGACCCAGGCTGAGGGAAAGAGGGGAGGGGAATGTGGAAGCTGTGCAGGAGCAGAGGGGGCGCAGAGCCATCTCTCGGGGACAGGGGCGAAGGTGGCATTAACAGAGCGGGACAGCAGGTTGGGTCTTCTCGAGGGATCACAAGGGGCGAGTGTCTGAATGTGGTGAGTGGACTCAGCAGCTTCGCCCAGGTTCGCCCAGGATTCTCTTTCCCACGCCCCACGTGTCAAGTCACCTGTTCAGTCACCTTTAAACGTGCACTTATGCTGCCACTGAGAACAGGCCGGGTTGGCGGTGGAAGGGGACCGAGGGCACACGCCCCAATGTACCAGCCACCTGGAAAGGCTCAGCGTCTGCGTGGATGGATGGGCTGTGCTCACTGATTTGAAATGTATTGTAAAGATGTTAGCAAGCTTGCCCGGCCGGTGTGGCTCAGTGGTTGAGTGTCGACCCATGCACCAAGAGGTCACCAGTTTGATTCCCGGTCTGGGCACATGCCCAGGTTGTGGGCCCAATCCCCAGTTGGGGGCATGCAGGAGGTGGCTCATTGATGTTCTCTCTCATCGATGTTTCTCTCTCTCTTTCCCTTCCTCTCTCTCTAAAATTAATGAAGAAAAAATATTAAAAAAAAAAAAAAGATGTTAGTAAGCTTGTAGAGAGACTCCTGGTTTTGTGGGTTTCTGTTTGATGAAGTCTGGGGACCCCTAATTCGAGACCCCTTTCAGGTCTCAGGACAGAGGTTTCAGGAATGACAGAAGAGGAAGAGCCGCCTGGGCCAGTAGCATTCCGAGGACACGACCCCATCGGCAGCCTTTGTGTAACCTGGCGGTCCGCAGGACTCCCAGGACGGTCTGAACCCAGGAAGCTCTCTATTCTCCAAAGGACGGCCACACTTGGAGCTCACCTGAAGGAATGCAGTCCCAACTTCCTGGACGGCAGCACTGTCCAATGGTGTTCCCATCGGCTCTGGTACCTGGATGGCCCCACCTGAGGCCGATGCAAGGGGCTCAGAAAACCCTGGTCGAGGTAATCGTGTAACGCCGGTGGAGCCCCTTGAAATGCAGAAACTGTGGGTCCCCACCAGATTGCCTTGGGTGCCTGAGAAGCTGACATTGCAGAGCCAGTTTGCATGGGAAGCCCCTGTGAGACAACCTGACAACCAGAACCTAAGACACAACCCAAAATATCAATCCACGTGGCGCAGCGCTCCCCAATCCTCTGGCCTGGAGAACAGTAAATCGGGACACGATGGCAAGTCTCCCTCATGTCCCGGGTGCACGTGATAACATAAAGCTGACACCAGTTGCCATGTTTGGGATGGATCGTGCCCAGGTTGCAAAGAAGAAACACTTCTCTCCTTGTTCTGAATCGCTAGCACCTTGACCGCAGGCGTTTTGATTCCCATCAGGGACGTGATTTGGTGAATGTCAGGTTTAACCAATAACTTGGTCCTTGGATTACGTTCTCCAGCTCACGAGCCTGTTGCCACAAAGCTTGCTCCTCAATTATTTATCAGTCTCAGAGGAAAAGGGAAAACATGGAAGCTCACTTAGAAGACAGCCACCTACCCCAACGCCCATCGGGGCAGCGCCCACCGGACCCGCAGCACGGCAGCCCCGGCCAACGCAGAGCCTGCCACACTCACTTTGTACAGAGGAACAGTGGCCTTACACTGAAACCGCTACATAATGACAAAACGCTTTGAAGGTGAAAGGAGCTTGAGCCTCCGAGGTGTGTATGCTGTAACCTTCCGCGGTCTTTCTTTCCTTCTCCTCTCAGGTGGTGACGGTGCTGCTGGTGAGGAAACCACAGCCATCGACGTGTGGCTGAATTCTTGACCATTCTGACCCACACGTCTGTCTAGATGAAATACTAGAAATTATTAATAAATGCCTTTTTAGATGAACTGAGTTTATGCTGAGAGGAAATAATGCCATTTAAAAACACTGCAGGAGGCTTTGCAGCCATTTAAAATACTGCAGGAGCAGCCGTGTGGGACGACAAGGCGCAGGTGCTGATCAGACCGTCTTTAGAAGCCAGAAACTGCATGCCGGACGTGCATTCCTCCCCACGATGCTGAAAGGCCCTTACTAGCAGGCAACTTTTTTTCTAAATCTGTCAATTACACCATAAAACCCTCAAGCCTTTGGGGTTCAACCAAGCCTGGTCTTCAGATGGAAGAGGCCGGCTGCACTCCTGTGCAGAGGATGTAGAACGAGTCAGAAATAAAGGGGTCGTGGGCACATGTTAACTCAGCTGAGGCCAGCGATTCCACTGCAGGTCTGCTGGGTGCCCCGTTTCTGCTTTCTGAGTGCAATTCCATTCCCCCGGCATCCGGCACCTTTAGTCTGAAGCACACAGGGGCCTGGCCCATGGAATTGAGATGCTGTTAAAGTGGGATGCTGGTATGACCACAGAGAGCAGTCCCTCTGTCCAGCCAAGGGGGTGAGGCCTGGCTCTGCCTCCTTCATGCCCACAGCAGCAGCACCCTGGCAAGGACCGAAGAAGAAAGAGATATTCTGAAAGAACGACAAACCCTGTCTTCATTGATAGTATCCTTTGCCATAAAACCTTGGACAGGAAGGACGGCAGAGGGAGGGAACGTTCCAACTTTCCTATCTTGTAAACCTTAATAAAAACCCAGAAGTGATCAAGCAACTCAAAATTCAGAGAGAAACTCCTTCTGTGATGCTTTTCTTTATTAATACCAGGCCTCTGATGAGCACAAAACATCTGATACATTTATCAAGGAAAAAAAAAAATTTGCACAGGTGTAGAGTGTATTTGAGATCATAGAAATATGTTAAAACTAGAATGATAAGTGCAACATCAAGTTCAAAACAGCAGCTCAGTATGAATGCATTTTAGTTCAAGTAATGTGGCCACAAAGACAGAAGACTGCACGTACGTGCACCAAACTGGAACTTGGCGGTCTCCGCGCACGGGGACTTGAAGTGGCTTTGTTATTATTACTGTCGTTTGCTTCTCTGGATATCTGGCATCTCTTCTGCAAAGATAACAAGACCATTGAGTACTTTTTTGGACAAAAAGTCTGCTATCACTTTCATGATGCAAATTGATGCAAACCTGCTCTTCTTTTATCATTGGCACTTTGAAAAGGGTGTGAACTGGAGCTTTTAATGAAAAATTCAAGAAATGTGCCTCCATGATATGTGGGTGAGCGAGGGAAGTTGTTCCGATTCCCCACTGCCACCATTTGCGTCCTCAACAAACTGGTTCCCTCTGGTGGCCTGAATGAGCCCAGGCAGTCGGGGGACCCGTGACTGGACCCCGAAGGCCTTACCTTCCGTGAGGAAGTCAGCTCTGGTCCATTCCTGCTGGAAGGTTTTCCAGAGATGAGATCCCCGGTTCCTGGTGCTCACCCCTCCTTTCCTCCTTGCCCAGTCCTCGCCAGTCCCAGGTGAAAAAGAGCAATTGTCCCAGACACTGGGTAAAAGCAAGACTTTATTCATGACTATGGCAACAGAGGGGAGAGCCTGAACTCAACTCAACAGGGACTAGCAGGATGTGCGGGGAGAAAGTGGGCCATCGCTAAGAGGAGCTTGGCTAAATGTTACGGGAGGAGGGATGCCTGATCGGAGGTCAAGGAAATCTCAAGAACCAGCTTAGCAGGATTCTTGCCACAGCTGGGTTCCAAGGGCCAAGGACAGGGCCCCAGTGTGAGGCCCAGTCAGAAGAAAGCTTGGAGGAGCCTGACGAAAGTTCAGCCCAGGAGGCATCCTTGACACGGTGTGAGCCTCTCCAGCACACCTCCCACCGGGGCCCCGCGGCTCTGCTTTGCACGCTGTGGATGGTAACTGATGTCCTGTCTGCCTGGTCACTTGAAACCTACTGTTTGTAAAGAAGTTGGTTGAAACTATTTGCTTTAATCATCTGCATTTCGCATTCCGAACTAATCTGCCAGTTTCCAGTTTAATCGGCATCACCTGGCTGTGCTGGGTGTGCTGGGTCACCTTGTCCTGGTCTCTCTATTTCTCAGAGCCCTGGAGGCACCCTGGGGCTCAGGTTGTCCACACTCTGTCATCACAACTGGTCAGGGTTCACTCTGTGTGTGAGGGAAGGGATGTCAGATAAGCGACACTGTCCATACAAATCTTGGCCAAACTTCTAAGATTCTCACAGAAGGAGCGATGGCAACAATGTTAGACGTGGTCACCTTCACATCCACCAAAGTGGCTGTCCTTACACTTTTTATTCATTAACTAACCTGATTCATGAATGTATCTAGTCAATCAATGAGAAGATAGTCATCATGCCAGGCGCTGAGCAGGCTGTGGGCAGAGCATCAGTGGGATGGAGAGGGTCCTGCCCGGCGGGACCCTCGTCTGATGGCACTGGGTGCTGGGTGAGGCTCGATGCCATGGAGTGGGTGGCACGGTGATGCAGTTCTCCTGGTCCTTAGTGGGAGGATGAAGCCATGTGACAATAGAAGTAAATCAGAAGTAGAAGGAAATGGAATCTCTGCTATTTCCACACCCGCTCGGCGCAGGTG
The DNA here is from genome assembly GCA_030848825.1 of Tadarida brasiliensis. Classification (NCBI taxonomy): domain Eukaryota; kingdom Metazoa; phylum Chordata; class Mammalia; order Chiroptera; family Molossidae; genus Tadarida; species Tadarida brasiliensis. The sequence continues at coordinate 36,225,605 of CM061258.1, forward strand.
TCTCTCTCGGGTCTTGCTGGGAAGTGTCTTCCTGTTAGCAGACTTTCAGAGAGGTGTGCTTTGAGGGACGAAGATGCACCAGGAGTCCTCAGCCAAGTTCCCAGCAAGAGAAAACCTTTAGGCTCATTTTAGTTTATTCTGATTATAGTCTAAGTTATGCTGCATCTCTGCAAAGGCCCATAGGAAAGGCCTCGGTCTCGCCTCAGCACACAGGAGACAGGAGGTGAAAGGGCCGGAGGCAGGTGGTCCTTCCATGGCCCGGGGACCTGGCCCTGAGGAGAGAGGGCACAGGACAAGGAGTGGACAGTGCCTTGCCGCACCGCGAGCCCCTGCTCCACCGAGTGGAAGAAGAAGGGCATTCTGACGCCTGGATGGTCAGGCCACCTCCAAGTCGTTGGCTGAATTCCCACCGGCTCCAGAGACGAGATCTGGAAGTGCAGTGGCTGGAACAGGAGGCACAGTAATTGCACTGGGTCTGTGGAGACTCTGCTAACTGCTTCCAGGAAGGGGAGAGGGGTCCCCGAGCCCCTCAAGAGGGCCATGGCCCGGTGCCCACTCAGATGGAATAACCCGGATTTCATCACCTTGAGGATGGACCCAGGTGCACTAATAGAAGCCCACGTGCCCAGCCCTCCAGGTGGGGGCGTCCCTGCTGCTTTCATCTTCACTGTCTTAGGAAAAAGAGCTTCCTTTGAACGCAACTTCGGTCTTTTCTTAAAAAAAAAAAAATGCTTTAAAATTACAAGCGTAAATCTAAGCATATTTTTCCAAATGATTTTTATTTCATTTCCAAGACATCCTCTCTTGCTACCTAAGCTGGCATCTCACCTCAGGCTGGGACCAAGTTGGGAGAACTTAGTTCAGTTACATGACCCACCAAACTTCCACAAAATAATTACTCTGAAACGCCAGGGCACAATTAAAGCGGCCCTGAACGCCCTTCTGTGAGGGTTCATCTTTGCTTTATAAACTTTGGGGTTTCTTAAAGTGATAGCACACACCAATTCCGTGACTCCACAGGACGCATGAACTAAGGAAAACACGGTGACACAAAGGCTCGTGCGAACGTTCGAGCAGCATTAGTCCTCACAGACAAAACTGGAAACAAAGCAAACGTCCATCACCAGCGAACTTGGGGACAAAATGTAGTACATCCCAGGATGGAATCCTAGGGGCAATAAAAGAAAAAAAGTAGTGATTCGTGCTCCAAGCTATGAACCTCAAAAACTTTATGTCACAAGTTATAATGTTATGCTGGGGGGAAAACACAACAACAACAGATCCGCAAGAGTATATATTAATGTATTTCATTTATGTAAAATTTCCAGAAAAGAAAAAATTATTCAGACAGAAATCTATGGAGACTGATGAGATCAGCAGCGGCCTGGGAATGGGGTGGGAGTGGGGACTGGGAGCTATCACAGTATTTGATGTGTTTGGACATTTGAAACATTATTACCAGACATTTGACAGATGGGATGAAAGTGTGTAGAAAACACAGCACTGGCTTCATAGAAAATTAAGCAGTGAAAACAATAACATAAATATTAACTCCAAGAAACATGGCAAGTTATGTAACAAAGGAAGAATAACCACAGTGCGGAACTCGGCTTAGCGGTAAATAAAAATGATTTAACCAAACTAGTGACAAAGCATGTCAGGAAGATGAGGAGTCACACCAGAAAAGAGACACGGGAGCACGAGAGAGCCACACTTCAGCTGCCATGGGAGGAGGTCGCTGGACGTGGTCTAAAAATGGAGAGCAATGGGGAGTAGAATACTGTATTATTTATAAACTGGAGACAAATGGTTGAAGAAATAGGGAACAGACAGAAAGGTGTTTCTGGGGAGCAAGACTAGAGGCTGGAGATCGCTGGGGCCAGGGCTGCATTGCATTTTCTTATAAACCTTTCAGTCTTGTTTCACTTTTAAACTGTGTTCATATTACTTTTTTTTTTTTTAATAATAATAAAACTACTCTGAAAAGCAAGGGCTTTGAACAAAATAAGTAATTACAATCTACTTCTCCACCATTTCAAAAGTATGTTTCTAGTGCCAAAAAGGTTGGAAGAACAGAATTAAATTAGTTCAAAGTATGACTCTTTTTTTTTTCCTTATTTTTATCATGAAAATTTCCTCATGGTCTGGTAGCCATCTGGAATCAGCATCATCACTGAGGAAAACGGCCAATGAGACAGAGGAGGACATTGATGGAGAAGGCTTTCAGGAAAGGCCCTGTTTGCCTTTCTCCCTCTTTTCTGCCTCTTGCCTGGAATGCAAATGTGATGGCTGAACATCAGCAGCCTCAATAGGACGATGAAGAAAACTTAGGATGGAAGCCAAATGAGATAGAACAGAAGGCTAGAAGGAGCCCTGATGTCTGAGGAGGTTGAAGCTCCCCTTTGACACAGGAGAAAGTTGTGTTCTGCTTTATTGAAGCTATTGTCATGTTCAGTGTCTTTTATTAGCAACCAAGCTCAATTCCTTGTAGAAATAGCTTTGCAGACATCCTCTTTCTATTCTTGCTTAGTGATGTTCTAACCTTTCTTTCTGAACACTCCAAAAATAAATCTATTTATTCAACAAAGATTATGTCCACAGGAGTGAGGCAAGGAACATAATATCTAGAATTCACTGCTTTCCATTCCTATTTCAGATCACCCTTGTTGAAGTTTTTCTGAATATTGATCAGCAAACACCTTTTCCGCAATTTCCATTCACTATCCAAATTCTGTTCTTAAGCTCAAGGTACCCAATCCAATTCCTCTTTCCCAGAACCTTAGCAGTCACTGAGCTAAACACTTATAGTGAATGTTACCTTGATCCATGAGAGGCGAGTGTTTGAGGAAACTTAGAAAACAGACCTAAAGATCCTCTGCTCAGATCTCTGCCCCATCAGGTCACCTGCTTCTCTGCTGAGATGACAGCTCCCTGGGTCTGTGTGGAGCAGTAGGGTGCCGGGTTGACGCTTATGGTGGCCCCCAGAGGACATACCCACATCTTCATCCTCAGACCGATGACTAGGATCTTATTTGGACATGAAGTATGTTAAGGATTTTGAGATGAGGAAGTTATCCAGGATTACCTGCATGGCCCTTAATCCAATGACAAGTATCCTCGTAAGAGACAGGAGAGACACACACAGGAAGGAAGCCACGTGAAGACAAAAGCAGAGGTTGGAGGGACTGGTCACAAGCCCGGGAACCTTGGAGCCCCTGGCAGCTGGGAGAGGCAGGAAGGGGCCCTCACCAAGAGCCTTGGAAGGAGTGTGGCCCTGGGACACCTTGATGCCAGGCTTCTGGCTCCAGAGCTGTGAGAAGATAAATGTCTGTTGTTTTAAGTCACCCAGACTGTAGTATGGGTTACAGCCACGGGGCACTAACACACCCCTTCTCACATCCCTCCACCCGTGGCATGTTCAGGACAACCCACCCACCCACGCTGCCAGGCCCCGGGCCCCCACATGCTACCTGAAGCTGCCTCAGGCTCCATCCTAGGAGTTGCAAGTCGTCCCTGTGTCTGTGCCAGAGGCTTGGGCAGCCCTCAGTTGGGGTCTGGTCCTCCAGGGGAGCAGGGGCTGCAGGCTAGAATCACCCCACGACTTGAACCCCCATCACAGTGCTGGGTTCCCTCTGTGACACTCCCCCCTTGGGGCTCCTCATCCAGGGCACCCACAAGAGCAGCCCCAGCTGAGCCAGTCTCCTTAAGTGACCTTGGTGCCCTTTCCCCAAACACAGATGCCCGCTAGGCTGTGTTTCCGAGGTTCATTATTTTTCTCATGAAAAGTAATCAGTTTTAAAGCAGTTCACCTTCTGGAGGTGAGGATCTGGCTGGCAGAACACTGACTCTGCCTGACCCGGCACCGCATCGCACCGAGATCTTTGAAAAGGTCGCATGTCCCTAACCGGGAACCGGTCATGAGGAGAGAACACGGTGTCCTGATATTTTCATGCAGCAGACGCACAGATAAGAATTTGGAGAAGGATAGAAAAAGACCCTTAAACAGCATTTCTCTAGTTCAACACTCTTAGGATTCAGTGATTGTATTCAGAGACTATGAGCAGACCGCCCACCGCCTGCTTTTGTGGACAGTTGCTTTGGGGCACTGTCACCCCACCGAGCACCCCCAGGCTGCTCGCACTGTGAAGCAGAGCTGTGTAGTTAGGACCAAAATGTGTGCTACCCGGCCCCACGGGAAAGCCGGGGGCCCTGCATGGGCCAACAAGCAGAGCAGACGGCGTGCCACAGTCGTCACGGACCTGCGCCTGGGGCCACGGGGTCATCGCTTATTGCACCATGGCCGCTGAAACGGATGTCGAAAGGAGACACATCCCCCAAAGATCTGTCAGCGTTTCTCTGAGCAGTGTGACTATGAGTAATTTTTAATGTTTCTTTAATCTTTTCTGTATTTTCCAAATTTTCTACAATGAGCATGTTATCAGGGGGGGAAAAAACTTTTTTTTTTTTTGCTAAAAACTGCTGTATTTTCCTTAGGAAGCAGAGGCTCTGGTGAGGTGGTTAGGTAAGGAGATCAGCAGAGGAGCCAGTGGCTGGTGAAAGGTTGTACAGATGCTGCCCCAGAGACCTGAGGACCAGGAGGAGAGAAGGGGGCAGGGAGAGGAAGAGAGACTGAGAGAGGAAAAGGGAGAGGGAGGGACAGAGAAAGAGGGAGAGACAGGGAGGGAGAAGCAGAGAGAGAGGGAGGAGAGGCAATGAAGAAGAGACAGGGATAGGGAGGGAGAGATAGAGACAGAGAAGGAAGGAGAAAAAGAAAGAGAAAGGGGAGGAAGAATGAGATGGGGAGAGGGAGGGAAGGAGGGAGGGAGGGAGGAGAAGAGTGAGCAGCAGAGACCCATCAGGTAAAGGACAAGAGCGAGAGATAGAATGGTGAGGGTGAATCTGTGGAGTCTAAGATGCATGGTGTTAAGAGCTGGTGTCTCTTGCTTTCCTCCCCAGGTCAGGCACAGCCTGTCTCATCTGCCCCTCTCCCCACACCTTCGAACTGAGGACATGCATGGCTGGGTGCCCCAGTGGACACATGGGCAGCAGGCAAAGCTGGGGTTGGCCCGGGAGGCGGTGGGAGAGCTGAGTGTTGAACACCCGCCCGCAGCAAGTCAGAGCAGAGTGGGCCTGATGGACGTGGACAATGGGGCAGGACGGGTTTGTGTGCTGACATTGCAGGGAAGCCCACCCCCCGCCCTGGCCAGGAGGCCCTGCCACAGCTCCCTGGTGTGGGGGGTGTTCATCCCATGGCCTAGTCCAGAGTGATCTCACAGCAGTGTATCAAAGGGGAAACCACAAGGAGACAACATGTGGAATTTCTTCCCCAGTCAGATCAATACCCAGCCTTCTGAGACCTCTGCTAACTGAGTCACTGTGGGGGTCAAGGCCTGGGCTTCCAGGGGGCCCGTTACTTCCCACTCCTGCTGGATGAAACTTCAGGGGAAATGACATTTTCCTCAGGGTCAACTAAAGTTCCTATGGGATTAAACTAAATTATTTACATTTAACTCATATGTGATATAGCACGGCTAAACATTAAAATGCAGGCGTCTGTGACGTGGCTCCTTCCCTGCCCCCAGCCCCTGTCTGACAAACACCAAGACTGGCTGAGCCTTCCGAGTTAACCATGTTGGTGGCTTTCTAGTCCAGCCCCATCAGCGACCCTCCTGCTCTTCTCCTCCCATCCAGAGGCTGTACCGTGACATCTGACCGACACAAACACACCCCAAAGCAAGCATCTGTTTATGCAATGGAGTGCCTTTGGTGTTTAGCTTCGTGCTGTGAATTTGCAGACCCAGTGATGTGCCTGTGTTCCCAGATGAAGGCCATCCGCGGGCAGATCCTGGAGCCGGCTTGCCCGGTGTGCGGGTGACTCAAGTCCCGCACGCAGCCTAAGAACAGGGGAGGAACCCCATTGTCGACTGGTCCCCAGCCCCAGGCAGAGGCGGAGTTCAGGGTGTCAGCTCCCTACCCTGGGCGTGGGAGTCATTTTTGTCACCAGCCTCTCTGGAGAAGTTCTGAATCAGGTGTCCGGTAATTCATTCTCCCTGTGCATGGCCGGGTTTACCGTGGACACACTGAATAATCAGGAGTGGAAACAGAGGCTCGGCGCTTCATGTCTAGGGGCTCCCAGTCACCGTGCAAAGGGGAGAGTTGCTGTGGACAGAGAGACGGCGCCGGCAGCACCCAGTGGCCTGCAGTCCCCGAGACCTGGCACCCTGGCAGCACTGGCCCATCGGGCGAGTGGCTCAGCCGGGGCCGGTGGTCTCAGAGGCCGCAGCCCAGCCCAGCGGCACCGGCCGTGCGGGCCCCATCCTCGAGTCGGCGGCCATGGTCCAGCGGCCGCTGACATTTCTCTGAGGTAGAGCCACACGTCTCTATTTCCCGCAGATTGTTTTTCTTGATTAAAAACTGATTTTCTGCTGTGCTCCCGGAATTGCTTTTCATTGCCTTTGGAGGAATAGAAGGGAGAGGAATAAAAATCTGCTGTAAACAATCTTCCTCGGGAAAGAGACTTGAAGAAAAGGAGACCTAATTTGTCTGATTTTCCCTTGTAAAATGAGCGCATATGTAATGAAACGGTTTATGTGTGTGTACATCATCTTTATGTTCTGGGGTGAATGTGCAGAAGTCTCGGTTTTAAAGCATTCCTGGTGTCGACACGGGGACATGAGCCCCGCATAGCCCCCAGTGGAGACACCCAGCCCTGGCTGTTCCTCCGTCCCCTTGGTCACCTGTGAGGCAGGGAGCAGGCTGTGTCCTAAGTGTCCGGTCAGCGTTGGATACTCTGTTACATAATTGAAATACATGGGACTGAAGAAAATGCTCTTTTTGAAAGCACAGATCTCCTGTTTACTACAAATCCCTTATCTTGAAGGAAACTAACAATTTAATAACACATCTCCAGGCTCTACTCAAGTGGGTTGCCTGAAATATGAGATTTAGAAAAGGAACACCGAGCAGACAGAGGGAAGCTGAAAGACCCCGAGGGTGCTGCCATCAGGGGCAGTGTGCTGGGACTGCCCAGTGCCAGCTCCTTGGTGGCCAGGAGGGTAGGGTGTCCCTGAACCAGGGGAAGAGGTGACCGTCCCCACCCAGTGCGTGTGGAACCTGGAACCGCTGTGGAGATGGCACCTCCAAATCGGGGCAGCGAGGGGGGGGGAGGCAGGGGTTTCCTCCTGCAGCAGATTTTGGATGGGGGACCTCAGGGTGGGCCCTTTCCCACAGCTGCCATGCACTCGGGCTCCGGGCTGGGCCCCGGCAATTGCTTTGAATACATGGCTTTACTGTACTTACATCTCAACAGAACCAACATGTCTGGATGGTGCCCTGTGCCCATTGCCCAGGATGTGCAAACCGAGGGTGCAGAAAGGAGAGTAGGTCTCACAGAAGGAAGGGGGCCAAGTCTGGGTTGGAACCCCATCAGGGCTGCACTGAATCACTGGGCTCCTGCTCAGGGCTCCCTATCCTTGATCTCTCCCCAAAACAGTACTCAGGAGGACAGCTGGATAGGGGGCTTTCTGTGTCCCGACTTGGCCAGACACTGAAAGGCTTCTAGCTTCCCCTCAGTCCTCACCCACTCCCAGGAGGAGGGACAGTAGCGGGGTCCTGTGGCCATGAACTAATCAGTGCCGCTACCTTTATTGATTTCTGTAAATTGAACACTTACCCACATTGGTCCAAGCTTGGGGAAAACCATCACCCATCTGGAAGGACAGCTCTCAGAGAAGCGGATAGGACAGTGTGTGCAAACAGTGTGACTGCCTGCTGGCACCTTGCTCTTCGGGGAGGGAGCCGTCGCTCTGCATCTGGCCCACACTGCAGGGAGAGGAGACCCAGAGAGCACTGGGTTCTTCCTGCCAGGGGTGGCCTGGCTCCTTCCTGGGATAGACCAGAGGTTGGGAGGCAGGAAGCTGAGCCACAGGACCAAGTCCCCAGTGGCAGCCATCACACAGGGAAGGGTATCTAGGTCTTCCAGCAAAGGCCTGTGACATCGAACCATGGTCCACAGTGGAAGGTGTGCCTGCCTCTCACAGGAAGACATCCTGGTGGCCAGAAAGGCACAGCCAAGATACCAAGCATGGAGAACGTGGCTTTGGGGTGTGGAACCAACCCTGCTGAAGGAGTGGAGAGGAACCCCGAGGGGATGACTGGTTCTCTATACTAGACACCAAGTTACATCTGCACACCACCAACCATTCAGCCAAGTTTGTGTCAGAAACTGGCTTACCTAGGGAGCTGGCACGTCAAGTCAGGGCCCCGGGTGACATCTGTCTGCTGACCACAGAGCAGCCTTCCCTCTGGCCACGTCCAAAGCACCAATGAAGGGGAGTCAGGATTTACTGGGTCACAGATGCCTGCGAAGCACAGAAAGCTGGTCCACATGTACAGCAGAAACTCTACAAACAGCAGTTCATTTACTTAATTTCATTAATTCATTCACTGAAAAAGGATTTCTTAAGCCCCTACCGTGTTCCAGGCACTGTCCTAGGCACTGGGTTACAACATTGAACAAAACAGACCGACTCTCTGTCCCCATGGTGGCTTCACGGTCAGAGCACGAGAGAGGAGTTTCTGGAAGACAATCCACGTCGTTGGGACCCCTGCCCCAAGAGCTCATCGCTTCTGCGTAGGAATCTGAGCCTGTTTACTCTGTACCACGGAGAGAAGGGAAGGGGAGCCGCAGACAGTGGCGAAGCGCACAGGCTTTCACATCGGACCAAACTAAGTTCCCATCCTGCCGTCCTGCTTTCTCACTGTTTCAGTGACTCTAATAAGTTATTTAACTTCCCTGTGTCTATTAGCTCATATACAAATGGATAAAAGTCCCTAAAGAGTTATTTCTGGGACTGGGTGAGATAAGATGTTATCTTAACCTGAGTCCTCCTCCGTCTACCCCCACCCACCCCGCCAAAAAAAGCAGACCCTGAGACAAGGGTTTTCATGCAAATGGCTTTTCTGGAAATGTGGCCCCAGGCCACAGGAGTAGGGTTTGGGGAGACTTGGGGACAAGGGCAGAAGCCAGTCTGAGTGCAGTCACTGAGCCCATTCCCATGACGGGCTATGAGGAGCTCTGCAGTGACCACACACTGTCCTCTCCGGCTGGAGGAACAGAGCCTCACCCACCGAATGCCTCCCTCAAACTTGGTCAGAGGTTCCAAGTTTGCCATGTGCGAGTGACAAGCTGACACCCAAAGTGTCTCTCACTTCGGCATCTGACATCAGAGAGACCCTGGGCAGAGAGGGAGGGTCTGCCCTGGGCAGGGGCTGCCAGGTTACACCATCGTGAGTCTGCTTGTCCCAGCCATGGCCGGCCTCAAAGCTGGGCCAGGAGCACAGAGGCCGGGCACAGAGGTGTCCACAAGTGTATAAAGCTCTGCGTGTACACGAGAGACACAGTAAGCCCTCGGTCAGTGATGGCTGACATTAGTGTCACCGCTGGGGACACAACTTCGGAAGAGCATTTTCTTAAACTAGATAACCAAATGCACAGATTAAGTTCTACCTTTAGCTTTCAGGCTTATTTATGATTTTGGAGAAAAGAAATGTGGACCATGAGGGCTGGATAAGGAAAACTAAAGGGGATTTGGATTACGCCACATTTGCCGCCAACTGGTCATAGCTTGTCAGAAGACTGCGTTGTGGAGAAACGTCTTCCAGATAGATAGATAGATAGATAGATAGATAGATAGATAGATAGATAGATAGATAGATAGATAGATAGATAGATAGTCCCCACTCCGATCTCCTCTGCATCCTGCAGCCTCCCAGCCCGTAATTCGGACTAAACGAGCCCACACTTGCATCTTTCCATTGGTGGAGAAATCTGTTATGTCTTCCCTATACCTGGTTTGTTCCCAGATGCTTTCCGTTGTTTTTGACATGGTTCATTCAAGTTACAAGGTCTGATGCCACGGCTGACGCCAGTGGATAGCATTGCTGGTTCCTCTCTCTCTCTCACTATCTACTTAATCCCCACTCTCTCTGCCATCCTACACAGCGAGTTATCAGAAGGCAATCAACTAAACCTAGAAACAAAATTGATTCTAAGAACTAAACTTCACTGTTACTATTTAAGTATAAGTAAATTGTTTTACCCCATTCTTGACTAAGTGGCATTAGTGGTAATGATCAACCCCACCCCAAGGACCCTTATCCTGCATAGGAGGACGTAAGTTTTAGTTGGTGAAGGGAATACACTGGCCCATTAGGGCTGTAAGCTGAGAAAGAAAGTAGGAATCTTCTGGCCATTGCAACAGAAAGCTTTGCCTCAAATTGACTTCACTCAAAGGAGACTTGTCACCACCCACAAGAGACCTTCACAGGCAGGGCGAACGAGGGCCTTGTCTGCAGGCCCTCAGCTCCCATCCTCCATGCTGGCTTCGTCCGCAGGCTGGCGGTAAGACCTGCTTATTCTAGAGGTCACTTCCAGATATGGCCATGTCCGTTCAGACACACGTACAGAGAGCCTCCTTCCTGTCAGGGCCTGAGCTTGGTCTTCATTACGTGCTCCTAGTGCTCTGTGCAGTTCCGTGGATCAGGAGTAGATGGTGGTGGCTGCATCTTGGCAAGCAGGACTGTTATTTGTCCCCCGTGCCTGGCACTGGGCTGAACTGTGATTCGATGCACTATGGGTGATGAGGGGCTGTGATTAGCCTCTCTGACAATCCACCATGATTCTTGTTATTGGCTGGATCACCCTGCAGTCCCAGATTAGGGCCATGGATTAAACCATGGAAAAGTGGTTGAGTGAGTGCAATTCTTTTTTCTGTGTCAATTTGCTGGCAGACACTACTGAAGAATATTTTTCCAGTGAGGTGCTTATGAAAAATATTTCTGAGTACCATAAAATCAATTGAGTTTATGAGAAAGCTATTGTTCCAGGAAACTCTGCTACAAATTCAGAATGAAGGGACTCAAGGAATAAGCAAGAGAAGGAGAAGACATGCCAAGGAAGGACTCTCCCAGCCCCGTCGTTCAGGTTGGTTCACCCCAGCCTGGCTGTGGGGAGTCTGTTGCTGGGTGATACACATGGGCACTGGGAAGTTAGAACTGCCCATACCAACCAGTTTTCCTTTTCAATCAAATGGCCATTTCCGGTAAAGCAGTAAACAAGGGGTAAACAGTAACAAAACTTAGGGTATCCTGTAATACATGGGTCTTAAACTTTTGGGAATGTCAAGGGTAGGGTGGTTACTTGGGAAGCATGGTCCCACTGGGGACTGAGACAGGATGACTGTGGAGCCATGAGAGGAAGGGCTTGGCTGAGGCGGCCAGCTCCAACTGGCCCTGACCCCCAGGGTGAAGTCCCCAGGGACCTAGCAGCCCCTCCTGACAGTTTCCAGGTAGGGGATTTTGTGTTCTAACACCAAAAGGGTATTTTACATCCATGTTTCTCAAAATCTTCCCCCTTTACGTCATCTTGGGTGGAATAAGAGCCCACAGACAGTGTACACTGGCGGCTTTCATCTCCCCACCGCCACAGGACACCCAATGAAATCACTGATATGAACTTCAGTGCTTCTTTAGCACACCCAAGAGGGGATGTCCAGGCTGTTGTTTTGTGTTGTGTTGTTTTAGTGAAAACTGCACCACTCTTCTGAAGAGATTGTGAGAACAAAAGTCTGCTGGCCTCTCTCAGATAGTGGCAACTAAATTCATGTCTTCTTAATAGCTACCACAAAATGTTATCCCATGATACCGAGTAGCATTTCCTTTTAAGGATCAAAACATAATTTCAAGAATAAATATAATGTGGAATATATAAAATGTGGATAAAAACAAAAGTGTACCCTTTCTCACGGTGACAGATTCTCAAATGCAGCACAGCCCATGCGGAAGCCCGACTCCCACAGGGGACATCCCGGAGCACTGGCTCTGCCCCATGAACACCTTCCACCTCCCATCCTCCCCATTTCAAATGCAGGTGACGTCCCCAGGCCACGGCCAATACATACCACTTGCTCTCAAAGTAACCAGGACTTGTAAGAGAAATGTTTAAATCCGGGGGTGATACTGACTCAAAAAAAAAAAAAATCCCTATTCCTCGCTTTTGGCAGATTCTGAGATAGCAGCTCACTGTTGATTCATCTCTCCTCCAAATGGTTGATGAGGGCAGGTTGCTCTGTGTGAAAGTATCCCAGAGAACAGATGGAGGAAGGTTGATGTCATTGATAAAGCACCATTTTCCAGATCCTAGTGATGATCACCAGTGGCCACCAACATCACAGAAAGACAACCAACCCCTCGGAACTTGACCTCTCGTGGAAATGCTCGCCAAGTCTGATCGGATTTCTACATCTAACTGTCGATGCCCATGAAATGCAGGGACAAAGGAAAACGAGGACTAATTCCATGAGGGGATGAGACAAAACAGGAACGTGGGAAACTTTACAGGATGGAGCCCAGTTTCTTCTTCAGCAACCATAACCAAATAGCAGACTGAAGGGTAAATACCGATGGGAAACCTGAAGTCTTAAAGGGCCCTAACAGACGCGTTCACTGAGCAATGTCTGACCTCCACTGAGTCCTAAGTTTCAGAATAAACTGGACAAAGACAAGGAAATGGGAATACTGCCTGCATACTTGAGGCTATCAAAGAATGACTGATTTTTTTATGTCTGACAATTATCCTGGGAACTTTGTATATGTCCCCGTCTTTTAGAGACACTGAAATATTTGCAGATAGATGCCCTGGTGTGCTTCATAGCAAGCAGGTTGGGAAATGGTAGGATTGCACATGAGTTATTACGTGTGGAAACTGGTTGATGAACGCCTGCTTGTTCTTTCTGTTCCGTAAATATTTGGAACTTGCCATGAGAAATAGTCCTAAAATGTGGAGTTGGGACAAGGGGAAGCTACCGTCTTTGAGTTCTACACTTCTATTTTCTAGCTTAAGTGTCAAAGTCATGGACCAAGATCAGAACGCTGCATACCATCAGCCCATGTGGTGCCCAGCATCTACTCTGAGTGGCGGGGCCCTTTCCCCTGGGTGGGGTGCTGGAAAGCATCTGAGTGATGGGGTCCCTCGAGCCCTGTGGAAGCAGGAGCAGGTCTGGCCAGGCTCAGCACACCCTGAGAGCAGGAATGTGTCTCCACTGTCACCACGGCATCACAAGCACACCCACGGTACCTCCTGGCCTCTGACTCCACTGAGGTTACACTAGCTTCCCGTGACATTCGCCCGTTGTCCACAAGAGACTATCCAACTATGAGGAGGGGCACCAGACAAAATTGCAATCACAGGTGAGTGTCAAGATTCTCGAAGGCCACCAGTCTGGCAGCGTGGATGCTGATGGTGCGACCGCCACCCAGGAGCAGCTGCGTGCACACGGCCTTGGTGTGCGGTCAGCGCCAAGGGGGGCTCGAGGGGTGAAAGCAGGCTGTCAGTGGCAACAGCGGACAAAAGCAAAAGCAAATCAGAGGCAAACACGCACAACTGGAAAACAAGCTGCAGGTGCAGCAAGGCTGGGAAGACGTGTATTGATTTCCCGTTGAGCGTGTCCTCCAACAAAGAGATCTGGTTCCTCGATCTAACAGCAGCACTTGGCCCTGCCTCGCCCTCCAGGACTCACGATGCTGAACCAAGTGACCAGGCTGCACAGGAAAACACATCAAATCATGATCCAATTGAACACGGACATCCCATTTCTGAGCTTCTGACAGAAACGCACTGTCCTGTACAGATCACCTGCAGTTTTTCATGCAGTGTTTGGGATAAAGGTGGGCGCTTCCATCTTGTCCATGCACTTCTCTGCCTCTTGGTAGTTGTGAAGAGAGATTCAGGCAAAATTTAAGTTTCTAAACTACCAGTTGGATGCTTTTTGAAATTTTTAGTCCATAGAAAATTTCTCAGAGCTCATAATCCTTCAGACAAATGAGCCTGTCCTATTGGTCCTAAAAAAAAAACTATTAAGAATTAAAGAGAAAACCAGCAACCTTTCCCTCAGGTATTGGGACCCTCAGCTAAGTTGTGAAGATAAGAAAACCCAAAATGAGCTCTTTCCTCTGCCAACTGGTGGCCAACAGGGACAGCCAGACTGCTGGTTTCCATTCTGACCAAAATGATAACCACTCTACCTGCCCCTCCCCCTCCAAAAGAAAAGCGTCACAGTGTTGCTACGAGGAAGATCGGGGTCTGGGAGTCTAAGCGCGGGTGGCAAGTCCCACCAGGACTGTGGACGCCAACATAGAAGTCCTCTCCCACCCACACAGCACAGCCCACGGGTGCAAGCTGGAGTTCAGCCAGGTTTTGAGCCTGATGCTCTAGGGAGCCAGGTCCTTGATCAGAGTTTCAAAAATTCAAAGAACCTGCAACCTGTCAGAAGATGTTAGCCTGGAAAGCCAAATCTCTGATGACTTCATTTCTAACGTTCTTTCTGCAGACAATACACGGGCAGTTTATTTCCTGGGGAGCAAGAAAGCCGGATCTAGAAAGTTGTCAGTGTGGTTCTGAGCTGTGCGTGTCGGCCAGGAGGAGCAATGGTAAGGGGTGCTCACTGGCTCGGAAGGCGTAGGCTTACATCTCACTGGCCAGAGACAGTCAGTCACGGGCTCACACCTGTCGCCACGGTGTCAGGGAAGTGCAATCCGCCTAGTGTGCAGCGAGAAGGGGCCCCCAGCGTGGCCAGCAGCACAGACTCCGATCAGCTCTTCACCAGTTCACCGCGATTCCTGGCCAGAGACCGCCAACTTGGAGCAGTCTGGGAACAAGAGAAATCATGACTAGGGAGGGTCCAGCATGGCCACCATGGCTGTACCGACAACCTTGTGCTAAAACCTCAGAAAGGCCCAAGGTCACAGAATGCAGTCACCAAGGGTCTGCTGGTTCTCAGCCATCTCAGCAGCAGGCCAGGAGTGAGAAGAATTACCTGGAAAATATCCAACGCAGTGAATGCCAGTGAAACCCACAGAAGGCCCCAACGTTCTTGAGAAAGGTATTTTAGCAAAAATGATGCCAGCTCGGACCAGAAATGACACAGAGACAACAAAATGAAAGAGGATGTTGGGCTCCCAAAATGTTCCAGCAGGAAACAGGCCGATAGACTGAGCTGAGTCTGTGGTGAGTCCGGTATGCCTTAGTAGGTACACCCCACATGGTGAGGAGGCAGAGGGGGGAGGAACAGTCAATCTAAAGAGAGAAACTGAGGCAAGATATGACATTTCAGGGTACCCCTCTGTTATGGGTTGAACTGTGTCCGCCCA
The DNA here is from genome assembly GCA_030848825.1 of Tadarida brasiliensis. Taxonomy (NCBI): domain Eukaryota; kingdom Metazoa; phylum Chordata; class Mammalia; order Chiroptera; family Molossidae; genus Tadarida; species Tadarida brasiliensis. The sequence goes on from CM061258.1 coordinate 36,240,812, forward strand.
AAATTCCTATGTTGAAACTCTCATTTGGAAATACGGTCACTGCAGATGTAATTGGTTACGATGAGGTCATCAGGGTGGTTCCTAATCCAGTGTGACTGGTGTCCTTATACAACGGGGAGGCTTGGACAGAGACAGACACGAACAGGAGACTGCTGTATGAAGATGGGGCAGAGGTCAGGGTGATGTGTCCACGTGGGACGTCAGCGACGGCCACGACCACCCGCAACTGGGAGAGGCCTGGGCACATTCTCCCTCACGGCCTCTGAGACCCCAGCCTGCCCACACTCTGATCCCAGACTTCTTGCCTCCAGACCTGGGAGAAAATAACGTACTGTGATTTAAGCCAAACCCACAGCTCCAGGACACTCCTCCACCCTCCTCCATTGAAGAAGTAATGCCACCTCTTTCCCTGAGCTCCATGCCCAAGCCAGGTCCCGACCAAAGAGCCCCTTTCCAGGACCTGCTGTGTCACAGGCAGGTGGGGCATCTCTTCCTGTCATTTTCAAACAGAAAATGAAAAAGGTTGCTAAATGTGTAAGTAATTTTGACTCAGTCATTGATCTGGATACTTTTAAAGTAAAACAGTAAGTATTTCTGTCGCACTTTGAAGTCAGCTCCTTGCTCCCTCTCCTCCCCCAGGGCTATTTTAAAGCCATTAAGAATGTGTTCCTTTTATCTAGAGCCTTCAATTAATTGAATTTCAAAAATACTCTGAAATGGTTTTTTATATAAAAAAAAAAAAAAATCAGCTAACTCCCGGGGGACATTCCTGTGTGATTTACTGCCACAGTAATTAAAAGCTGGTGGTTATGCTGGTCACTGCCGGGGCGCCACCGCCACAGGCTACGCTGAGGCTTACCATGGAACATGGAACCTTGCACAGACAACCAGAGATGAGAGGAATACTCTCGTTTTCAGGACTGCTTTGGATGGCCTCACACCCTCCTGAATCACCCCTTCAAGGGGACACACCGGTATTCACAGGACAACTAAAAGCAAGCTCGAGTCAGCACCTCAACTGCAGACAATGAAACACTAAGTGGCCAGTGTTGGTCAGTGTCCTCCAACTTCGTGTGCTCCTTCTGCAGCCATGGCTGAGCAAAGTTTCCCACCAACCTCCAGAAACCCAACCCATCACAGTGCCAACTCAACGAGCACCACTCAGCCTGAGAGCAAGTACCCAAAGGGCAGGTGAGGGTCCAAACCAGCGCTCGCTATCCCACCCCCAATTCATCTCATTTTCTCACTAACCTGTGAAGGTGCCATCTGGTAGTTTTTCACCTTGTCCTTGTACAAATATTTTTTGCACACAAGTGCAGGAGAAGAACATATGTGAGAGAGGTCAAGAAGCAGGACCCTGGGCTTCTTTTCACTATAGCAAATACATTTTTTGTGCAAATTTCAGTGAGAGTCCTAGGTTGAAGACGCCTCCCACATCAGCTGTATAATAGTTTTGAGATCCCTTACATGAATACCAGCTCATGCATTTAGGACACCTGTTCACATTTCTTTTCTCCCTACTAAAGATTTTCCTTTCTAAAATGATATCAGGAAATTCAGAAGGATACTCAAACTACTGTTTAGAGCAATGGTGTGCAATATTACCTTTCTCTACAACTTAAAATGACTCCATCTCATCTGGATGGCTCTTCTTGCTGGGACATTTGTGATCTGAGACTGTGCTGGGTAAACATTTCAGGTTTAAACATACAGACTGCAGACATTGTTTGAATTAACAACCTCTCACTTTTAATCATAAAAACCTGCCTAAAATCCACTGACACATTTGAGTGTTACAGACACGACACCGTATTTATTCCTGAACTAAGGAGAAAGAAAAGACTATCTAACCCTGTTCACTCGGCCTCCTTCCAACCTCACGAGGACCAAACAGCAGGAAATGAAAATGAGACTGGAGACGTGAGGCTCTCTGCCCCTCTGTCCACTCAAGGTCACCCTGTGCAGCGACCGCAAGCACCTCTGACCCACAGCCAGGCCACACGTCACTGTCTCTACCCCGGACATGGCTCTGCTTTCATAAAGAAAACTTCTTTTGATAATTCCATGTTTGGCATTGTACTACAAAGGGGGAAAGAAAGGGAGAAAGCCCCCTGCAGCCCAAGGGCCAGCTGCGCCAAGAGGTTGGGGACCACACAAAAGCCAGGAGCCTCAGGGAAAGATGCCACTCCCCACACTACATGCCTCAGGTCTTGTCCCTGAAATACTGCTCTGCTGCCAAGTCAGGCCGAGGAGCCCTTTCCGAAGGCAGACCCTTCCGAGGATAAGGGCATCTTTGGGACACCAGTGCCAGTGGTCTTTTGAGGCTGTCTTCACTCAGGACCAGTTCCCGCATCCTCCTCCTTGACCTGGGTAAGAGCCTCTTGCCCTCCCTGGTCCCCCGGAGCGGAGCGGGGAGGGGGAGGCTGCGGGCCCCTTGGCCACAGCGGGCACGGGGCAGGGTCAGAGCCGCCCAGCCAGCTCCAGCACAGCAGTTTCACCCAGCAGATGCCTCTGCATGTTGCAGCAAGGTCCAGGCCAAGGGGAGGTGCAGCAGCATGGCCAGGCCCTGGGGCACGGAGACTCTTGTTTCAGATTGCACTCCGCACTCTGCCAGCAGGAGAAACAAAGGAGGGACTGAGAGCCGATGGATCCATCAGGGAGCAAGTATTGACCAGAGGTGGGGGCATGCCTGGAATGGGGGTGGGTGGAGTGCTGTTGGCCTGTCACAACACAGGGCCCATGCCTGGGAGGACTGCTGTCCTTCAGAGGTGGCCGCAGCTGCAGTATCGCTTTCTGGAATAATCACTCACTGATGCCAAAGAGGGATTTTCCCTGCCAGGCCCCCTCGCCAAGACCTGGGTATTTCCATCATTTCCTCAGAGCGGCAGCCTGGGAGGGCCTATGATGCGGAGGGAAGGATGGGGCAGTCCTCTGCCCCAGAAGTCCAGGGCAAAGGGGCAGAGTATGGCCACTGATGCTTCTCATCACATGGCTGGGGGTCCAGGGCAAGGTCAAGCCTTTGGGGGCATCAGTGAAGGAGAGGCCTACTTCCCAAGGAAGGGCAAGAGAGCTCCCATACACCTGGTGTTGTTGGGTTGCGGACAACCTGGAGGTCAGGGAGCCTTTCCGGCTGCTGGCTGCCCTGGGCTCCTTTCTTGGCCTGAAGTTGACTGGTTTGCTGTTGTTGAGAGGCCTGAGTGAAGTTGCAGTTTATCTCCAAATCAAGGTGTAAGCACAGACTGCCTTGCTTATCTTCAGCTATGAAAAGAATCTAAGTCCCAGGTGAGCTCTGCAGAGAGGAAGGGTCAAGCCTGTCCCGGTTGGCCCCAGGGTCCTGCCAGGAGCATCCTGCATGGTCTAGAGGGGGAGGCGGAGGAAGGGGAGCTGAGCAGCAACAGCAGGACCTAAGCAAGGCCCTCCCATCGCAGGGTGCCAAGGGGCCTTCCTTCCACTTCCTTTCAGGCAGAATGAAATGAGCCCCCCGCCCACTGAAGACAGCCCCTCCCAGAACCCCTTCCATCAGCCCAGGGAGTTAACCCGTGGGCTACACTGGCATGTACCTCTGGGTGGACGCCTCTAGGTCTGTAGCCCAGATGAAGCCCACTTATGTGTGTCCTTTCCAGGGAAGCCACCAGAAGCTCTGGGCTCTGCACAGGGCAGTAAGCCAGGGCAGCTGGCTCTCTTCTTTCCCAGCCCTGCTACATGGGAAAACTGGAGGCATGGGCAAGACATGGAGGCAAACACCATCCCAGCCTGTCCTTGGTGAGGCAGACATGCATTGCCTTTCCAGTAACTTCAGATAGCTTTGAGGTTTAAAAAAAGGGGGGGAGGGCAGCAAACTTTTTTCAAGCGTGCTCCAAGACAACAAACCTCAAACGTCATTGCACCACCACATATCATGAGGAGAAAGTTTGTGGTCCTTTGAAGTGAAAATGATGGGAAGAAGAGAAGGGGAGGGTGACCAGGGTAAGGGGTTCTGGCCTGGCTGAGTGAGGGTCAGGGAGTCATAGTCCTGGGACCCAGAACACTACCTTCTCTCCTGGACGGTGCCACAGGTTGTCTCCATTGGGAAGTGTGTTCCCAGGCCAGAAGTCCAGCCCAACAGGGCTCTGGAGAGTCCTGGAAAGCTCCCACGTCAGCCTCCCAGTCTTGGGCTTCTGTTACCTTAGCAACACCCACACCAAGGCTTTCCAGAACTGCCCTGCCTGCTGCCCCAAGAGCCCAGTGGGTGAAGACCGGTGTGGACACCACCAAGAGAAGCTGGGCTCCCTTAATGCGATGCGGTTGAGGGGGGTCAGGAAAGGAAGGGAAGGGCTCGAGAGCCTAGACACCCAGCCTATTCACCTATCTGAGGAGAAGCAGGCCACCTGAGCCATCAACCTGACCTCAGGGGCAGGACACCACAGTCAAGGGGGAACTCTGAGGAACTGGGGCCAAGAAGGAGCAATGCTGTCTGGGGGAGCAGCTCCTCAGTCAGGCAGCCCCAGGCTTGACAACTAGGGCACCAGGAAAGGCCTCCAAAGGGTCCCTAAGGAGTCCAAGGCCCCCTGGAGCGGTACAGCTGGCAGAGCCTTAGGCCAAATGAAGGCGGCGCGCCTTCCAGCTGTGTTGTTAAGCTTGGCGTTCTCTCTGAGCCCTGAGCCCAGTGTCCCTGCCACCCCACTCCCCAGGGCGCCCCTCAGCCCAGCTCCTACGTCTCGAGTACCCAGAGCGCAGGCCTGGCGGAGGGGAAAGTTGGCAAGTGCGCGGCGCCCGCGGGGGAAAGCGTTAATGGGCGGCCGGGTGGGAGCAGCTCGCTCGCTCGCCCACGTCACGCCGGTGCGGGCTCGGCTGACGACCGCGGCGCCTGGGGACGCTGGCGCGCTCTGCTCGCCAGGTGCTCCGCCTGGAAATGTCTCCATTAGTTGTCGCCTGTTCCCCGCCGGAGCGCGCGCGCCGAGCGGCCGCGCAGAGCCCTCGCGGGCCGCCGGTAGTGGTCCGGCGCCACCGCAGGTAGGCGAGGCCCCCGCGCCCGCCCCCGCCCCGGGGCTCCGAGACCCCTCCCCCCTAACGGGGAGGCGGAGGCTCCGCGCGGCCGCCGAGGGGCGCGGGCAGCGGCGACGGTGGCGAACTCCCCGGTGCGTCCCGGGCTGCGCGCTGCTCCCCGAGGGCCCAACGCCTGAGCGGCGCGGGCGGGCGCGTCCCCAGCGCAGGTAGGGAGTGGGCTCGGCCGCACAAACTTTGCGAGGATCGCTCCCGCGCTGGAGGGCACAAAGTTTGCTGCCCGCTGGTGGGGTCTCTGGAGGCCGCCGCGTTCGCTGCAAGTTGCAAAATCTGGGTGCGGGGGGACGGCGCAGGGAGCGGGGGCCAGCGGGGCCTGTGCCTGGACACCCGGACTGTGCGCCTTCCCGGCTCGGGCGGCGCGCGGCTGGGGCGCGGCAGGAGAGCCAGAGGGAGTCAGCCGGAGTGGAGGGCGTTTCGGGGAGGAGGATTCAATGCGGCAGACCCCAGAGGACTGGTAGCACAGGAGTGACCTGCCAGCCTCAGGGTTCGCGAGTGTGGCGCCACCGACCTCCAGAACGCCTCTTAGCCCCTCACCCTGCCCGGGTGTCCGAGAGCAGTGGGTGGGCACAGGCACCCCAAGCCTGGGCCCTAAGCCTCAAAAAGAAGGCCCTTGCCCAGCTGCGTGCTCCCTCCTCCGCCCTCTTCCGGGGGTCAATTTCGCTGGACTAGCGGCCCCTGCCATCCCCACCCCACCCCTGCTCTCGGTGCGGAAGGAACTGGGTGGCCTCAGGGACGACTGAGGGAACCGAGAGTGCCTAGGCTCAGTTGACGGCAGAGGCGAAAGTCCCATCCGGAGCAGGAGAAGGTCAGGGCGGGGCCTATCTCCCCAGAGGCCCTCCAAGGTTCTGACAGCAGGCAACAACCCAGGACAAGAGCGACCAGCAGGCCTTTAACATTTGGGACTAATAGTCCTCAGTCTCGCTCATCCTTGGTTCCTTTGGAATACAGCAGGCCAGTGGCAGCACCTCACCCAAGCCAAACTGCTGCCCTGACCGTGGGGAACCGCAGGTTTCCAGCGAGTTCTGCTCACGGGTGTATTTAGAACCGGGGGTCCCTCGAGGGACATGGGCTCAGCACTCTGTGTCTGTGCTGAGGTGCATGTAGCTGATGATGCCTGAGATGCTAAGGCTCCTGTTCTGTCTGCTCTTGGAGGAGAACCGAGTGCCCCATCTCAAGGCTTGGCCTTTTAGTGAGGGGCACTTGATAGTTATTCCAGTATTATCTATGGGACAAAGATAACCCAGGAAATACCCCAGTTTGGGCAGGGAGGCCTAATCCAGGACGTAGGTTGTCATCGGGATGTCAGGGTGCGTGCTGACCCTGCCCCAGGATTGGTTTTGGGGGCCTGGGTGAGCCACCAGCAGCCCCAAGCTTCCCAAACACTGTGGCTGGGCTTGGGCTTGGGCAGGGCAGGAATCCAGGGATCAGTGTTCAGCAGCCTGGGAAAGTCGAGCCAGTGAGCTGGGTTTCAGGATCAGGGAGGTGGTCGCCTGTAAGAACCGGGCAGGTTGGTGGGGCTGGAAACATCTATTTACACACTCATCCTGGAAGGGAAAACAACAGTGCAGTGATAGTCAAAGGAGGCCCCTGAAAGCCCTCCCTCAGAGCCCCCCACGGAGGATTTGTGCCTGCCCGGCTTTCAGAGTGAGCACGTAGCTCAGAAGAGGAATGGTTGCGTGTTCAGGGGCGCTGTTTTCAGCGGGCTGTGGCCGAGTCTGAGGAAGGAACTGGAGCTGTTAGGTCTGGATATGCGGGGCTGCCAGCCAGAGTCCCCAGGCACTGGCGGCTGGGACGACTTGGTGGCTTACTCCCCAGCCCGCTGAGCGCTCACAATCGCCAGGCGGGGCCTCCGGAATGGGGTGGAACGGATGCTGAATGCCATCCTTGCATCGGGATTCCTGCACCCTGAACCCTCAGCCACCCTCGCCTGGTGCTCCTCCCTTGGCCGGGCCTCATTACCGGGAGAGAGCGAGTTGTTTGTAAACAATAAATAATGGAAAGTAGGAAGACGTTCAGCAAAAGCCAGAGCAGAAGCCGGAAAACTGGAAGGAGTTGGGAGGAGGGACGATGGGGGAAGGGAGGAGTGGAGGAGGAAGACAGAGAGATTGAGAGATTCATTTCTGCCAAGAAGCCCCGGTGGCTAGTTTCTTATTATTTACAGGAAGGTGATATTAGCAATTCAGGTGAGAAAGAAATAAACACGGCTGCCACGAGATCAATACAGAATTCAAAAAAAAACAATTATTAATGTCATTTGATTCGTGTTCTTTATATATCTCTTCCGGCTACAGACGCTAAACTGTCTGAATAATTTGCATGGAGCGGCTATTCATTATTTCCGATGTTTTTCCTTTTCAAGCAGCTCGGACGTGGCCGGCTGCGGTCCAGCGCGATCGGAGAACTCATATTTTCATCTGTAAATTAAAGCAATTACGCAGCAGATATTATATGATGAGTACTGTGGTCTCCAGATAGTCATCAATCACCTTCAACCAAGCTGTCAGAGCAGGCAGATTTCGTTTCTGGGAGCCAGGCTTGCAGCTGGGGAGAGAGTGAGAACGTCATCATTAATTAGAGGGTGACCCTGGGGCAATTCACAGGTCTGAACCCAGGAATCTCTCCCAGCAAGTCTGCACAGCGCCGCCGTGCGCGGCTCCCTCCGGCCGAGCTCGGGAGGCCCAGCTGGGCGAGAGCGCCGGGGCGAGCCCTCGCCCGGGAGGGCGGCGGCACAGCAGGCGGAGCGAGTGCGGGGTAGCCCGAACGCCCCCTTGCCGCCTGCGTGCTGGCCTCCGCTTTGGACTCGGACGAGGTCCCGGGGCCTGGACTGGCTGTGGAAGTCCTGGGTGGGCACTTGGCCTCCTCCCCAGACCGGTCAGCGCGCTCCGCGCACAGAGCTATGCAGAACTGGCTGGGAAGAGCGCCTCTGCCCGACTCCCAGCGCCCCCTCCCTCGCGCCTACCACCGAAGGTCTCCGGGAGGAGCGAAGGCAGCGGCAGGGGCCCCAAAGCTGAGTCTCTAAACCTACTCTTTGGAGCGCGAAGGACTTTTGGCAGTCCCGGGTTTAGCCGCGAGGGGCAGGGGGTGGCTAAGGGAATGCGGCCCGCGGGAGGAGTAGAGGGAGGAAAAGGAGGGCCGTGAGCGGTGCGGGAACTCTCAGGAGGAGGAGGTTGCGGGGGGGCGTTCCCCGGGGACACAGCGGCCAAGAGTGGCAAGCCCTGGAGTGGCGGGCTCAGGGGAAGACCCCAGGACCCACACACCTGAGGGCGTTTTGACCTCCAGATGCGGACACTGTTACAGCTGCATCTGGTTCTGGAACTCCATCCCGGACTAGGGTTCGAACTGGTGGGAAGCGTTGCCGACTCTTGGTTAACAATATTTGGGCCGGCGCCGCCGCCGCCGCCTCACGCCCGGCCCACGGAGCCGACCTCAGCCCACCTGGAGAGGCCCGGGGGCTGCCTGCGCCGGAGCGGGGCTAATTTTAACTGTTGATTACATCTTCATGAAGACTCACTCGTGTGTCCCTCATACGTCTCATTTGTAATTGAGACTAATGATTACAGTGGCGCGGGGAGGAGCAGCTGCTCATTAATTAATTTCTAATTAAAAGTGCCTCCCGTCCTCGGTGACTAAGGAGAAGCGCTGTTCGTCGAGGCGATCTTGATTCCTCGGATGAAATTCATTTGTTAAAGCGTGTTGGCCCCTCCGCGTGCCCCGCCCGGCCATGCCGCGGCCGAGTGACCGGTTCGTCGGCGGCCAGGCCGGGCTACGGCGTGAGCTGACGTCAGAGCCTCCGCTGCTTAAAGCCGCGCACATCTGACTTGACGGGTTCGCGAGACTGGTTTTTTTTTTTTTTTTTTTTTTCCTTTTTTTTTTTTTTTTTTTTTTCTTTTTTGCAAAATATGTATTTGTGTCGCCGCTGCGAGGCCGGTCGGTCCCAAAGCCCCCTCGAGGCTCTGGATTGCGAAGCTAAAAGGATCGCGGCGGCCGCAGCGGCTCACTCTCCGACCCTGTTAGAAAAGTTTGCTGAGCGTGTGGATAAATTAACCAGCTCTCCTGCTTCGCTCCCCCCAGCGCCTAGGAGCCGGCGGCCCCTGAGCAGTGGCCGCGCCACGCCGGGCGCCCGCGCGCAGGACCCCGCCGGCCTGCCTGCCGGCCCCGGGCCGCGTTCGCCATGTCCTACCCGCAATTTGGATACCCCTACTCTTCGGCACCCCAGGTAAGGAGGCTCCGCAAGGCTGGAAACACTGGCTGGCGGGCAGTCCGGCGATCCGATGTCGCTTCCCAGTGAGTAGGGCCTGTGCCACGTGCCCCTTGTACCCAGCCCTGGGGGGGACAGGGGTACTGAGAAATGCCAAGGGTTGGGGCCCCCAGTTCCCACTTAGTTGATATTCACCCCCCACACCCGCTCTGAGGCTGCACCTCAGGGCACCCCAGGCACCCCGTAGAGACTTGGCACATGAGGGCGTGCGCAGCCTTGGAAATCCCTCAGGGAGTGTGTGAATACTCCTGGGCAGAATTGGCTGGGACCCACGTGGCTGGAGGGGGGCTGGGGTGCGCAGGCTCCCGGTGAAAATGAGTGCGCGGTCTGGCATGGACCGCTGTGGACCAAGAGGACATAGGGCACTTCCTCCTGGGCGGTGCAGGGCAAATGGAGATCTGGGGCCCCAGCCTTGCACCGGGTGGCCCACCCTTCCTCGAGGCTCCTCTCTCCCCCAGTTCCTGATGACCACCAACTCCCTGAGCACGTGCTGCGAATCAGGTGGCCGCACACTGGCTGATTCTGGGACCGCCGCCTCCGCCCAGGCACCAGTTTACTGCCCGGTCTACGAGAGCCGGCTGCTGGCCACCGCGCGCCACGAGCTCAACTCGGCCGCGGCGCTGGGCGTCTATGGGGGCCCCTATGGCGGCTCGCAAGGCTATGGCAACTATGTGACCTACGGCTCCGAGGCCTCCGCCTTCTACTCTCTGGTAAGGGTGGAGAGGGTGTATCTCCAATCTTTCCCGCCACTCCACGCCCCTACCCTCGATTTGATTTGCCAACTTCACTTTCCCCAACTCCGGGGGAAGGGGCATGAGGCCCCAGCACCCCGTACTGTAGGGGGTGAGAGAAGCTTCCTTCACTTTTCGCCTCCAAGGCTGGTCCCTGGGAACATCACCAGGGCCCACTCCACCCTAGGTTGGGACGACCAGGTCGATAAGCCCCAGTATTTAATGTACTGATGGTTCTCGGGTCACTGTTAAGTTCTGATAAGATTTCTGGTCTGTGCGAGCGTGCCCTCCCCTCCTCCCTTCCGCCGCGTTCCTCCCCCTCCTCAGCTCCCCTATCCGCTTCACTCCTCCTGGCATCCCTCTACACCTCAGCTGTCCTCCAAGCCCCCCCCCCCCCCCGCGCCCCCTCACACACACTCACCCTCCCTTGCCTCTCCTTCCCTGGCCCCTCTCCCAGTCCCCTTCCTCCTCCAACTCTCTCCTCCTTTTCTCCCCTCTTTATTTCCCGCACTTCCCCCACCCTCCTTTTTTCTGCTGTCCCCCAGTCCTCACTCCCCGCTTCCCCCTTCCTCCCTCCAGTCTCACCCTTCGATCTCCAGTTCCTCTGCACCTGTTCCCTGTTCCCCCAACACCCTCCAGAGTCTCCTCATTCCAAGTCTTAGGGCTCCTTCGCTGCCTAGGCACTAGGGACAGTCTGGGGAAGGGAGCGAAGCTTGCGGGAGCCTGGGGCCTAGGGGAGGAGCTCCAAGTGGGTGGTGTCCCGGAAGCCGCGACCCTAGGCTGCTGGGCTCCCACAGAACAGCTTTGACTCCAAGGACGCGCCGGGATCTGCGCATGCGGGCCTCGCGCCCGCCGCCGCCGCCGCCGCCGCCGCTGCCTACTACCCGTACGAGCCAGCACTGGGCCAGTACGCTTATGACAGGTGAGGGACAGACCTTCTTCACTGCCACGGGGCCCTTGCGCTCTGATCAGCTATCGCCCCCCACCCCAAGCATTCGCATGCCCCCTCTGAAAGGTTGGGAGGCAGTACAAGCGGCATTCCTCTCTTCAGGTCGTGCTCAGCTGACCAGGCCTTGGTCCCAGCCTGCCACCTGGCGAGTCCGTGTGGCCCGCGTTAAAAGCGCCTCCAGTCTCCCACCCCACCACCCCACTCCCCTAGCTGTCTAGACTCCTAAAGCCACCGCTGTGCCATAGTTTGGGGAAGTCTCATCTTGCTGCCCAGGCATGAGATGCCTCCCTCCATCCCAAGAAGTGCAGCCCCTGTGGAGCGTCTAGGCCCAGCCCACCACACTTAGGGTGGGAACTGGAGGGGGAAGTCCTTGCCCACTCACAGACAGCATGTGACATCTTTTGAGAGGTGACAATTACATGTTTAACTGTAGAAAGGTCACAAAGGCCCACTGGGCACATTCTCCCAAGGGCACTGATGACCAGTTCTGCCTGTGGATGTTACATAGTCTGGTTCGCAGCTCTGTGACATGTTTTCTCGGTTTCGGGATCAAGAGGGTAGGAAATGAAGGAACTCAAAGACATATATGTCTTTGTAAAGTGACATACACCTGGCTAGGCCTTGTGCCTGTGCCCCACCTGTGTGACCTCTCTGGCTCAGGAAGGAGCCCAGGATCTTTGTAAGTTTAATCAAATATAAACATTCTCTTTGCCCTTGGGCCAAAACCAGCAGCCCCAGCGGGCAGCAGCAGGGGCCAGGACCTGGGTGGTCTTACCACCATAACCCCCCACTACGGGGACTGAAAGCCTCCTTGGGCCTTGCCCTGGCGCTCCATTGCCCCGGCTGTCTCCAGGTACGGCACCATGGACAGCGGCACGCGGCGCAAGAACGCCACGCGTGAGACCACCAGCACACTCAAGGCCTGGCTGCAGGAGCACCGCAAGAACCCCTACCCCACCAAGGGCGAGAAGATCATGCTGGCCATCATCACCAAGATGACCCTTACGCAGGTCTCCACTTGGTTCGCCAACGCCCGCCGGCGCCTCAAGAAGGAGAACAAGATGACGTGGCCACCAAGGAACAAGTGTGCAGACGAGAAGCGACCCTATGGGGAGGGTGACGAGGAAGAGGGGGGAGAAGAAGATGCCCGGGAGGAGCCCCTCAAGAGCACCAAGAATGAAGGTGGGTAGAAATTGGTGATGCTGAGGCTGGGGTTCAAGGCCAGGACTCCCTGGGCCTTCTCTGTGGGTTCTAGGACAGCCAAAGGCATTGAACCCTTGAGCAGCAAATGAATGAACTGACCCAAGCAGAGCCGTGGGGGGAGGGGGGTAGCATGTTTAAAGAAATCCAACATTATTTTTAAAACATTAGACACCCTTCCACCGTTGAGTTGAGGCTGAAATCCACTCACAGGTGTTGCCAGTTTGGGGTCTGGGAGCCTCTAGAGGAGATGAGAGGTAGGAAGTAAGGCATAGTCGATTTTCCTAGCTCCAGGGCCAGGCCCTATAACCATGGACACAGAGTTAGGAAGGAGAAGGATATGGGGGTCTAGTTAACCCACCATCCCCTCTTCCTTCACTGGCTACTCTTTCTCTCCTGGGCAGAGCCCATTGGCAAAGAGGAGAAGGATCTTGAGCTCAGCGACTTGGAGGACTTCGACCCCCTGGAGGCGGAGCCCCCGGAGTGCGAGTTGAAACCTCCCTTCCAGCCCCTGGACGGTGGCCTGGAACGCATCCCTGCCGCGCCCGACCGCCCCAGTGCCCCTGGAAAAGAGGCCTCGGGCGCCCACCGGATGCCCCTAGCCACAGATGGCGGGTCCGCCCTGGACCAGGACCTGGAGAGGGCCCGGAGCTGCCTCCGGAGCGTGGTGGCAGGGCCAGAGCAGCAGCCGGGTGCCGGGGGCGGCCCGCAGGTCTGCGAGGCCAAGCTGGGCTTTGTGTCGGCTGGGGCGACTGCAGGCCTCGAGGTCAAGCCGCGCATCTGGTCCCTGGCGCACACGGCTACCGCAGCCGCCGCGACCAACCTGAGCCAGACTGAGTTTCCTTCGTGCATGCTCAAGCGCCAAGGCCCCGCCGCCCCTGCGGCCATCTCATTGGCGCCCCCTTCGTCCTCACCTGCGGCCCCCGCCGGTGCCCTGGACAGGCACCAGGACTCCCCGGTAACTAGTCTCAGAAACTGGGTGGACGGAGTCTTCCACGACCCCATCCTCAGGCACAGCACTTTGAACCAGGCCTGGGCCACCGCCAAGGGTGCCCTCCTGGACCCGGGGCCCCTGGGCCGGTCGCTAGGGGCTGGCGCCAACGTGCTGACGTCACCCCTGGCGCGCACCTTCCCGCCCGCTGCGCCCCAAGATGCCCCTGCTGCTGGCGCCTCGAAGGAGCTGCTGGCCCTGCCCAAAACCGGCGGGAAGCCCTTCTGCGCTTAACTGGGTGGGACCACTAGGCCCAGGAGGGAGCCGGTGCTCAGGCGGCAAGCTTGCAAGTCAAAGACTCTTTTTATAAACAAGTTTCCAAAGCTAGGCGAGAGTGCAGCGAAGCTCAGGCCGCCCACCCACCCTGGAGGGAGTATCTGAACTCGGTCTCCTACCACGGACAAACCCCTAGATCGGTCGAGCCAGGTACACCAACCACCTTGGCCATTCCCAAGCTCGGACTGGTGGGATCGGGCTGCACCCAAAACAGAAGGCAGCCGCCCTGAAGCATAAAGTTTACGTCCAAAGTTTACATGGAGAAGACGTTTTGGTTCCAAGGCTTGTTTGTGTAGCTGTCTTCTGGGTGTGAGGCATGCCCGTGTTCTTTCTGAGGATCCCTCAGCCTGTTGACCTTCTGATTTCATCCTCAACACATAACTCTCACCCGAAACACTTCCCTGAATTTACACTATTGCACACTCTTTACTCGATAGAATTATGTTTTTTAAATGTATGTTCACACCAGTAATTGCCTGCTTCAGAGGCTGTTATAACAAAACCAATAAAATCAAGTGATGATGTTTGCATTGCAAAATGAACACATTGCCAAGGTAGGAATTTGATAACTCTCTGGAGGAAAGGTGCTGATCACCACGGGGAGCAGTGGGGGAGGGTACTGACCCAGAGTACCCAGGAAGTTGCTTGCTGAGCGTAAGACAGTTTGGTAAAGCTATTGAAAACAAACAAAAAGTAAACTTTCAGGATTCTGTTGAACTCCCTAATCGAAGTGGATAAAGTGGATAGAGAACCAAAACTTTTAAACTCTCCGGTGTTACCACGCTCCAGAATTTTGAGTCAATGGAAGTTTATTTGGCTAGGTTAATTTGAATAACTTTTAAACTTTCTAAATTCCATGGGACTGTGCCCTGGTTTGGGGGTGGGGGTGAGGGACAGGGACATCACAACCATTAGACCTTTCTGCTGAAGCCGGCCCTTGGACCGTGTTCTGCACGAGTGTTCGGCCTTCCAGGGGCCCACCTGCCTCCTAATCCCACCTCTCCTTCCTCCTGGGACTCTGCGCCTAGCTGGCAAAGATCCCCCACTGTGAGCTGCTGCTCCGGGAGCGGGGAGGCGCACTGTAGACCGAAGACCCGAAGCTGGGCTAAGTAGGAATTAGGGACAGAACCGGAGGAGCCATTTGGGTGGGAGGATGCGGGCCTTGCCCCGCCTCAGTAAGGTTCCTTCGAGGTGCAGACCCCTGGCTTCCCTCAGAAACCAGGTTCCCCAACCCCGCAGGTGTCTGGCCCAGAGCCAGGGCCCCTAGAGCACAGCGTGGGAGTGCGGTGCGCACTGGACTCGGGGCTGGCCCCTCGCCCGAAAGCCCTCTGCTTAAGGCCCTACTGGGCCTCCTTCCACAAGTCCCAGGTGTCCCGAGAAAGGACGGATAGCAAGCCAGTGAACCAGCAGTGGTGGGGAGGCTCTTAGGCGCAGCGAGAGGGGATGATGGCCCTTGCCCGGGACACGGACAGATTGACAGACGCGGAGACACCAGCTGGAGACATGGGTCCTCTCTGGGGACAGGCAGGCAGCTTTCGAGGGACACGCGAGGCCTGGGCTTTCTTCTGCAAGGGGTTGGGTAGGACCGGACCGGGACCCTGTGGGGTCGGGGCCTGGAGCGATCAAAACCTGGCTTGATTGGCCGGTGGGACCCGGCCTTGGGGAGAGTTTACGCACCGAAGAGAGGGGACCGCGCGGCCATAAGCCAGTCGCCCGGGCTATAGCCTGAGTAGCGAGACCCTGATGGCCGGACTTCGTTCAGACTCCCAACTCTGAGTGGTGGGACCTCGAAGCCCAGACCTTGAGTGGAGGGAGCAGTCCCCGTACCCTGCATAAGGACTGGCTCCGCGCTGCGGCTGCCCTGGCTGCGCTCGGTAATTGGATTGTATCCGCCCGCGCGCTGTCACTGTATTGACTTTCGCTCTCTTGGATGATATTATCGAGATTCGGAAGCTCGCCGCTGATGTGCCTGTCAAAAGGCTGCGGCGGGAGCCCCCGGCCTGGCGAGCGAGCATCAGCCAAGATAATTTGAAGTGAAATTTTCATTTTGACAGTAAACCCCTCAATTTCTAAAGGCTCGGCGCTCTGAGAGCCCGCTGGCAGGGGGAGGCTTTGCAGAAAGCCACGTCTTAGACTGAAAAGGGCAAAAGAACTCGAATTAGTTGTAATAGATAAAAGGGCAAAAATAAAGAGTCAAGGGTACTTGACAGTAATAGCGGAAGTGGAGTCTCAGGGGAGACGCTGTGGCCAAGGCTGGGGCGCCAGGAATTTTAATGCGGCTACCCAAGCGCCCCCACTCCAGCCTGAGACAAAGCCAGGCATTTTCAGCGAAAACAAGGCTTTGAGGACACGGGCGGCGCCGTGAGGCGGGACCCAGGCTGTGGATGCGGATGCGGACATCTCTGGCTGGACCAGCCTGGCCCGGGTTGTGGGCTGCGGGCTTTGGGGGCAGCCGGACTCGCGGGCAGGTCTGGCGCAGGTCGGTGAGCGCGGCGCCCGCGAGGTTCTGATTCCCATCCTTCCCCTCTTTCGCCTAGGCCTGTGGCCCCAGGACCTCAGGCTCCAGTACCGTGGTGGCTCAGAACCCCGTCTGTTCCCGAGACCCAGACCAGGACCATCCCCCAGTTCTCAGTGGAACTGACAGACTAAAGTGGTTTATTTGATTAAATGGAAATTTTGTGTGAAATAGAGACATCGAGGGGGGAGTTGGGACTCAGCCACATGCCGGTGCAACTCTCCCAAAAGGATGCCCAAAGCTGGGGCTGTCACTTCGCCCCACACCCAGATCTTTGGGGGCACAGTCGCTCTGTGCACCTTATCCGCCCTCTGGCCCATCTTCGTGGGGTGGGGGTGGGGGGTCAGGAGAGAACGGTCCCCGGGTGGGGCGGGGGCGGGGGCGGGCGGTGAACAGGAGCTGACGCTTCGGGGAAAGGTCGCTGTCCCTGGGCGAGGCCCCACTTCACTCCCAGGGCGGCTGTCAGGGAAGGAGCTGGGGACCGACGCTCAGCCAGTCAGGCGTGGCGAATTCAAACACACCGAGGAGGGTGCTAAATTAACGGCGCTCTTTACATAGAGCCCAAATAAAACTGCAATCAGCGGCGCGTTACTTTTCATTAAGCGAGTCTGACAGCAGCAGATCCAGAGCCGACAGGGGAACAGGCGCGGGAAATATACGGCGCGGGCGCGGGGCTAAGATAATTCCTTAAGCTCCATTAACAACTCTTAGCCGCAGGAAATGGGCTCCCGGAAACCTTCTCCAAATCTAAAAGCTTTATCGACCCTCAAACCGCTGCTGATGGTTCCATTTTTTTCTTTTTTCTTCCTTTCCTTTTTTTTTTTTTTAACTTAAGGAAGAGACGTCCAGCAAGGTAATAGAGTTTGACACGACACCTTCTTAACTAGAGAGAGAGAGAGAGGCAGGGAAGCAGGCCCTTAAGTGATATTTAAAAGGCAACCAATTAAGATTTAAAGTGGTGATCTGCTGAGACTGTGCACGCAATTTATGCCACCTACTTTACCCTGGGCAAGCCTGCCTGCCGGGTGCCGCTGCAAACAGCCCGTTGGTCTCTCTCCCTCCCCCTCTCTCTTCCTCCTACCCGGCTCTATCTCTCTCTTGCTGTCTGTCTCTCTCTATATATTCCGTCTCCATTTCTCTCCCCACCCCACCCTCAAAACAGAGAATAACTGAAGGAGGCAGCAAATCTCTCCGTGCTCAGTTCCTCCCCACTGGTCACCTGTTGGAACGGGCAAACTGTCTCCTAACACAGATAATAGCAGACTAGGGAAACCTGAGCCTGGCCCCTCATACAGACATCTAGATGACCATATGGTATCCTCTGTGCCTGGGTGCTGGGGGGCAGCCTGTCTCGTGGGGTGCGGGTACCCAGGCTGCAGGGACTGGTACAATGGAGGCAGAAGTAGTCCCCACGTTTCCCTTCCTCCCCTGCCCAGCCCAGTACTGTCTTCTCTGCCAATGTTCCAGAAAGATGCCTTCTCCTTCCTGCACCTCTATGGAAGCCCTTTATCTGGGACCAGCGGCTTTCCCTTTCACCCTGTCACCTCCCTTAAGGTGATGGTGGCCACAGCATTGGCTCCCATTGGTGCCACTGAGTGGAAGAAGCCAGAAAGCCCCTTCCGCAGGGTCATGCCATGGGAAGGCAGCAAAGCCCGGGAAGGAAGAGCAGGGACCTTTCAATTGGAGCCAGTCTCAGGCCCTGTGGGAAGGACACAGGGACAATGGTCCCTGGAGGAAGAAGGGGGAAAAGAGGAGAGAAATGGGAGAGGAGAGGAGAGGAGAGGAGAGGAGGGTGAGGAGAGAGGGGAGGGAGAAAGAGAGAAGGAGAGGTGAGGCTGGGAGGGGAGAAGAGGCCAGCAGGGAGGAAGGAAGCAGAAGGGAGGGGAAACTCAGTGGAGGGCAAGAAGGAGCCCACCTTCCAACCTGTCTGGCATCAACTTTATGAGAAATACTTGTGGAAAAGTGCCTTTTCCCCCAAAGGACCCTGGGGTGAAGGCAGGAGTTTTATCAGAAGTCTGGGGACTGACAGGCCCCCTTCACATTGTGCCTTGAGTGAGCCCTGAGCTCCAGGTCTCTCCACTTTTCTGTTAGAGAAGGAGAGGTGGGCATCTCCTCAAGGTCTCAGACATCAGCCAAGCCCACTGTGGACTTTAAGAAGCAGGAGTCCTGTCTTGCAGCCCAGGTCAGAGAAGTTCCCAGACCTCCTTTTAGGATGTCTCACTCCAAGGGTGGAATTTAGGGAGCAGAAGCTCCACCCACTAAGAGCCTGGAACTGAACCCAAGACAGCTGGAACTGAACCCAAGATTTAGGAAGGTGCCCAACACCCAAAGTGAGAATTAAACCAAGGCAGATTTTCTCTGCTTTGCTGGAACCCTCACCCACATGGGGTAGCTAAGACTGCTATCCCAGCACCCATGGCAAGTCTGCTTTTGTCATAGTGGCCTGGTCATTCAGGGACCTCTCAGAGAAGACGAATGTCCTCATGATCCCCTGATCCCCACTGCTGTTCACGTGTCGATGTGGACTCAACTGAGCAGAAAGGCCTGTGTGATTAGAGACTCCTGATCTCATGGAGAAATAAGAAGAAACAGAGATGAATCCATGCCAGAGGAGGAGCATACTGGCAGGAAGGGTATAAGCCAAGTGTTTACACCTTTGCTGCTCAAGGCATTACTTTGTGTGAAGTGCATAATCAGTGTGTTCATCATCCCATCGAACCAGTGAAGAGCAAGCTGATGGAGTCGTGTGCACACCACTGTGTGAAACTCCGTGTTCTGTTTGTCCAGGACTTGCTCGTGCCTGTGCTGGGCACAAGAGGTGCGGAGTGGCTGTCCCCCCAGGCCCCTGCTGATGGCACCGCTGGCCAGGCCAGGCTGGAGAGGGGCAAGCAGAGAGGGCTGTGTGAAATTCTGGAAGCCTTTCCAGCAGGTTCAGCACGTTCTTTGTCTTCGTCCCTCTCCCTGCTTCACCGTTCTCTATGGACTGAGCCCCCCAACTGGTGTGAGCAGGGAGGGCCCACAGCTGGCCAGCTGGGGTGTCAGTGAGCTGGTCATGTTGTGACAGATGGGACAAGAGGGGTTGTTAGAGGCCGGGGCACCCACTGGAAAGGACAGTGCTCATTTTAACAGGGGACACAGGGAGTGGGGTGGGGGGTTGAGGCAGGGACAGCAGCACCAAGGGAGTCTCACATGGGGCTGGATTGGGGTAAACCTGGGGGTCAGTGAGCAGGGGGTAGCATCAGATCATTTGTGCAGCTCCCAGGGGGGCGGGAAGTCCATGGTGGCCAGGTGCATGCAGGAGGGGGTGCTGTCTCGAATTTGGCTTGGGTGGCCAGGGACAGAAATAAAATACCCAATAATCCACCAGAATGAAGGCAGCAGGAACAAACCGCAGGACAAGAGGAAAAGTGGCTTTCATCTGACGATTTCACATAGTGACCTAACTGGACGTGGCAGGAAACAGTCTTGTGTCAGGAAGACTCAGATACGCTAAGATTAGGGGTATTTCTGGGAACAGAAACACAGGGAACCAGGAGGTACTCATGGACGTGTGGGTGCCACAGGGCAGATTTCTGTCTGCTGCTGATGCAGTACAATGCACAGCACAGCCTGCGGTCACATCTGTGCCAGTCGGGGACCCCACGCCTCACGGTATCCTGACCTCCCCCAGCACCTTCCCTGAGGGCCCTGTTATCACAGGTGGCAGGATGGGCAGAGGTGGGAAGTGAGTGGAGGAGAATGAAAGTCCCACAAACTTAGGCTGAGGAGCTCTCACTGGGAGGAGCAGCCCCTGGGAAAGGCTTGAGTCACTGTGACTGGCTCTTCTGGAAAATTTCCTGAGAAGGGGACCTCCCACTGTATATGAACATGCACACACACACAACTCCACCCATGCACATGCATGCTTACATATATGCACACTCACACAGGCATATGTGAGCACTCACACAGGTACACATGCACTGACACACAAGTGCACACGTGCAAATATATGCACATTCATACACAGGCACATAGGCATTCACGTAACTCCACATGTGTACATGCATGCTCACATATATGCACACACAGAGAAGCATATGTGCACATTTACATAGACACACATGCACATGCTCACACATATACTGCGAAGGGAGAGCTCCCGCTGCTGCAGGTGGTGCAGGTTGCAACACCTCTCCCTCCAGAGCACAGACAGCAGGACAGGTGAGGCAGAGGCAAGGGAGGAAGGAGCGTGCAGGGCCTCCCTCAGCACAGAGCTGGCCTAGCAGGGAACAGGGCATGCAGCTGCCTGAAGAGGGTTTTGTTTGGAGGGCGGATGCAGGAGAAACCTTGTAGAGTCAGGGTGCCCTTACTGCCTCCTTCGAGTGGGATCTCACCCTCTAAGTGGGGTGGGGTGATTGAGCAGGGGCAAGCGGGAAGGAGAGGCAGTGGAGCAGTGTCCAGTGTACTGGGGAGACAGCCAGTGAGGCAGCCCAGCCCCTACGGATCTATGGGCTGGGCCATGCCCAAATGAGCCCTCATGTGTACCCGATGGCAATGCACTAAACAGGCAGGCCTGAGGCGAGAGAGATGCCCTCCTGATCCCACCTGGCCCTGGATCCCCCAACTCCAATACTTCAGCCTAAGAGTGATTAAGTGTGACCCCTGTGACCCAGCCTGACCTGGAATCAGAGAAAAGATGACAGATTTCCCTGCTCTGTGCCACCCCATGCCTTTGCAAGTTCATGGCGACCTTACCAGCAGGGAGTAGGGCCTGTCAATCACACAAGTGACTGCCACTCACAATCAGGCTGCAAATGGGACCTTAATTAATGCATTAATGGTAAAGACTCTCTTCATGGAATATTAGTGCAAGTTCACAATAATCAGCCTGAACACACTCCAGGTTTGCAACAGCGCTCGCCTGGGGCAAGAGCATAATTTACGTCACACAAGTAGGTGGCTATGCCGGACACGTCATGGTGGCTTACAGGGCCTCCAGGCAGTGGGCCGTCCTGGCACTGGAGACAGACCCCTCTGTGGCAGGGTGGTCGGCTCCAGTGCACACACGTGTTGTCATCTGCACCTCTGGGTCATGAGAACCCACAGCAGGTGGCAGCAGGCTCCTCTCTGCTTCCAGTGGTCTGTGGGCCTTTCGTGGCTGCTTCCTTTCTGCTGTGGCCCCATCTCTGTGACCATGTGGCCAAAAGGGGAGGGGGACATCAAGGACTGGAAATACTTCGAAATTTAGAGCTCACACCTGGTCCTTCCTGCCTGGCACTTGCCTAGTAAAAAGTTAGTTGTGTCTGCTGGTGGTTGTGGGGCAGCGCCTGGGGATTGTCCCAGGAGCAGATGTCAGGCCATGCCGGGGAACTGGCTTCAGGAAGGCTCGCTCTGCACTGGCAGCAGTTTGGGGGTGGAAACAGGAGCTGCACGCGTGCCCACTCTGAGCCCACAGGACTCAGGAAAGCAACCGTGACCCTGGAGGAGAGTGGTGGCCTGGCTACAAGTTTTCTCCTTCCCTCTTACCCTCAGGACAGCCCACCAGCCCTCTGCAGAACTGGCTGTCTGGGGCAGGGCGAAAGCGGCTGGAAGTCGAAGGGGGTGAAACGGTGAGTGTGCCCACGCCAAGGTGCACGGTGGAGCCCTCGTGAGACCCAGGCCTGCAGGGTTTGGACACCTGCCTGCGCTCTCAGTTCACCCTGCCCAGGCTCTGCAGGGTGAGGAGTGGAGGGTGGAGACTGCACGTTAAGTACTCACAGTCCTGCCCTCACCTACTTTGTTTCTCAATAGTATTCTTAGCGTAGAAAGTCTGCTGCGGGAGGATTTGGGAGCTGAGCCCTCAGGAAGCACCGAACAGACATGCGACCGGCAGGCAGGGGCTGTGGGGTTTGAGGACACCTCCCCGCAAGGTCGCACTCCGCTGGAAGGGACCACAGCCCTGGCTCAGGCCTCAGTGCTGCTCCAAAGCAAGGCCCACCGCCCTGCCCCAGCCGTGTTCTGTTCTTATCTGGCTTCATTCCTCATCTGCTCCTTCACCCACTGCTTCGGGCAGAGGAGGCTGATTGGGGGTTATCAGCACATTTGTAACTTTTCACCTGTTTCTGCTGTTCAGCCAACACCAGGCTGCCAGAGGGGAGGCGGTCACAGGGTGGAGGCGGGGTGGGCGGCTTTCTGACTCATGCCCTCCATTCCAAAGAGCCCCTCTTCTTTCCAAGGGCACAAAGACACAGACAACGGTGGCAGGTTTTCCTTCACCTGCTTCTAAACTGAGAAAGCATTCACTTTATTCTTCTGGCTTTGAGTACAAAATAAGCCACTCTCCTTGACAGTTAACATTTTCTTCCCTCACTTAATCTAACACCCGTGTTTTGCATATCTGTGACATAGATGTGCCTGCTTGAGGAAATCTATGAAATAAGGAGACTGAAGGAGGGACACACTCTCTCGTTGCGTGATGCATCCTACTTGCCGTTAAGTTCATTGCAAAATGCTGTGCTTGTGTTTAAGTGGATTTGGGTTCCCAAAGCCGGAATCGCAGAGGAACTCCCAGACTGGGGGTGTGTCCGCATCTTTCACTACGTTACCCAGCAGTGGACGAGCACAGCACTTCATAGCCCTCTGCCCCCAGGACCCTAACTGCTGGTGGATTCGGTGGATCTCGGCGGACAGTGAATGAATGATGGCAAGATGGTGAGATCATATTCCTTTGTGAAGGCATGAGATACAAATAAATAGATACTTAAAAATAAAAGCAATGTGTCACTTAAATGTAGGGGATACATGTAGATAAGGGAGAAGTGTGGCGAGCATCTCTCGCTGTCTCCCTGGGTCTCTTGCTGCCCTAGCTGGCCCCCTGGGTCCCCACTGCTCTCCCTGACGCCTCCCGGTCTCCCACTGCCCTTGCTGACTGCCTGCAGCTCCAACACCCAGGACTGGCTCATGAACCTGCAGTTTTTCTCCTCCCCTCTTGGGTTTCCAATGTCTTCCCTTCATCAAGAGTGCTCTGGAAAGGGACATAATTAATGTCCTTACTGTAAAGTGACACCAACAGTCTACAGCATCAGACATCACCCTCTCTGGGATCTGATGTTTAACAAGACCAGTGCATAAAGGAAGGGCACACGGAAAGTCGGACCATGGGGGGTCCAGCCCCATGTGTTGGGGCTGTTCAGGGCCTGTTAAGGCCACCCTATGTCTGCAGCTGAGCAATAACCACCTTCTCCGAGTTACTCGGATAGGGCTCAGGAGTAAGGCCTTGTCAGGTGTTAGAACCTTCAGAACAACAGGGCCTTGTCCAGGCAACGCTTCGTGCAGACCACACACAGTGCTGTGGTTGCGTTTGGAGGGTCCGCCATGCGTGTGCTGCAAAGGAGATGGGAACGGAGGAAGCAAGGGCCTCAGACCGGAGTGGCTGAGCCGCGGCCGCCCTCGGGGCTGCACGGGCGTTGCCTGTGCACCTTCACACCACTCCCCGCAGTCTCCTGAAGGGCCCCAGGCTACTGTGTCATCACAGGAGCTCCAAGAAGTTGGGAAAGCAGAAACAGAGGAAGCCTTGCCTTTTAGAAGAACGAAGGAAAGAGCCAGCAGGCTGCAGGACACCTTGAGAAATCAAGACCACAGTGGTCTGCAAACATCCGTGCTCAGGGACTTTCCCCTTCTGCTCCAGGATGTCAGGCTGACATCCCCGGACTGTTTTCCTGGTCTTATGACCACAGCTTCCCAGAAGCCCCTGACCCCAGCTTCTCCCACTTCTGTATAAGCACAAATTCCTCTGTTATGTCCTATATCCGCGTAATAATTGTCACAGCTGCTCATCCCAGGGAATAGAACCTCCAGGATAGAAATCTGGACCGAGCTTCATTATCGGATTAGATCGAAGGCATTAATGACCCTGTCGCCGAGGTAACCAGAGCAGGGTGGCCCCTGATGCACATAACAAAATACTTACTCACTGTCCCCTGTGGTCATCCAGAGCTGGCGCCTATTTAGGGCAAGGCTCTGCTGACTCAGTGGCTGCTGCTCACTCAGGGGCACTGACGACCCCGGGCACTGAATTCCCAACTGATGGTAGGACCAGAGAGCCTCTGTGCTGGCCTGAAGGAAGTCCTTATCCCCAGTAGCCAGAGGATCACAATTTCTGGAAACCAGATTCTCGAGCTGAACCTGCCACAGGCCGAGAGGCAATGCAGGTCGATTCGTAGCCTACAGCGTTGACAGCATTGGACCTCCAATCACTCTGGCATTTCCACACCCTCCCCATACTGCCCGCTCCTCGTCAGAGAGAACCTGCAGCCTCCCACCTCTCAGGACCGTGAAACCCAGGACCAGCCTGAAGCCCCAGGGCCCCAGGGGTCAGGCACGGGCTATGACACAGGAGGGTGGGCCATGCACACAGAAAGAACCGCAAGACTTTACAATTTTTATTGACAGAAACCTGAGGAAACTGTACGGCAGTGATCCTCAGGGTGGCGCTAGGCCAGGCTGAAAGGCGTCCGTGTTGGTTCAAGGCCAATGTACGGGTTTGGCAGCTGTGATGCCGTGTACTGGCTTCTCAGCATTGGTTGGAGTAGCTGTTGGTTTTTAACTGGTAGATGAAAGCATGGACTTGATGGTTGCTGCGGGGAATAAAGTCAGAATGGTGGCGGAAAGGACAGCAGCACAGGGACCCAGGATTGCTGTGGTGACCGGGTTCCCTGCGCACGGCCTGTTCACCCCACTGCCATGTCCCTTGGGAGGAGCACACCCCTTTCCCCAGGCTTGAGAATTGATGGATGAAGAGAGAACCCCATTTTCAAAGACTCTGCCACAGCCATCAGCATGGCCTCCGTCCAGAGGGGGAATCGGCTCCCAGAAGGGCAGACCGAGGGGTAGGCCTCGACCACCAGACACCAGGTGGGTGTTGGACCCAGTGGGTAGCAGGGCTACCCAAGCACGGCTGGGCTCACAGACATCTTCCAGGATACCTGCACATCGTGAATTTCTAGCGTTCAGGTAGACAGGCAGCTCAAATCTTACTACATTTGTATAATAAAAGGGACAAAAACCAGCCAAACATAACCTCCAAAACAGGTTAAAAACAACACAAAACAACCTCCTAGGCTGGTAAACAGAGGTAGGACTTGAACTGGGGCCTCTTCCCCAGCACCCAGCTTGAGAAGCCGAGAGGCCAGACTCGCTGAGTGGACACTGCACTATCAGAGATTTACACGGCAAACCCCTTCCCAGGGGACGCCTCAGGGGCCCTTTAGCAGGGGACTGCACTGTATCAGGATACACCCAGGCCTCTGGGTGACTTCTACAGAGTGGCTCATGATCAGCACTAATTCCTGGAAACCCCAAAGCCCACAGTCAGGGTAGGAACTCCTGGAGGCCGACAGAACAGCAACTGGGCAGCAGGGTCGCCTCCCAGTGGCCTGTGTGTCCCTGGGTCTAGCCTCAGTTACCTCCTTGGCTCCAGGGTGCAGGGGTGGCATAGACTCTGGGATGAGGGGCTTAAAGACTTTCCTGCCACGTGGGAGAATTAGAGCTGCTCTCCCCACGAAATGGTTTCCGAGGTGGTTCTTTTCTGGAGGGACCACAGGACTAGCCCTCACCAAAACCCCGAGAGATGCAGGGGCAGTTATCACACCCGGGACCAGCACCCTCCCCTGTGACCTGCGCAGAGAACAGCTGGGTCTTGAGGGAAGACAGGGACTATCACAGACTCACGAGGATGCTGACTGTTCCCGCTGTGGTTTCTTTAGGGGAAACAGCACATTCCTTGTTAACAATATATGCCAATGACCTGGGAGCACATTGTCCCCCCACCAGTTAGTGAAGACGTCACACAGGTTGTCTTACCCAGAGGAACAACACTGTGACAAACCCCCACTGGTCACCGGAGGGCCGTAGCCACGCGCCAGCCCTTTGGTGTAACCTGGTGGGCCTGTGATGGTCTTGGACGTGCCGGCTCCTTACTCGCTGACTCGGGGACGCTGCATGACTGCAAGTGATTATGACGGGGGAAGTGGGTCCCTACCAGCCATGGGTTGGAGGAGAACCTTGGGATCCTGGACTTTTCTATCCTGTGACTGAAGAAAGTTACAAGCAACCCAAATGGGGAGTGACCTTGTTTGAGATGGACTCTTTAAAGAGGTGATTATGTTAAAATGAGGCCATTAAGGTGAGCCCTAATCTCATGTGACCAGTGTCCTTATAAGAAGAGGAGATTAGGACAGACGCAGGGAGAAGGCTGCCATCTGGAACCAAGGAGAGAGGCCTCGGAAGGAACAAGCCTGCTGCCCCCTTGAGCTCAGACTTCTGGCCTCCAGGAGAGTGAGAAGAGATTTCTAGTGTTTGAAGCCACCCAGCGTGTGGGGCTTTGTGACGGCAGCTCTGGGAGACCAGTGCCGAGGGCATTCTGCAGAACCTTGTGGGCCCCCCACAGAGCGTTACAGGGCCCCGATGCCAACGGTGCCAAGGCTGAGGTAGCCTGGTTCACGCAAACCAACCGGAGGAAGCGTGGAGCTCACAGACATGTCCTGCTAAGAAGTGGCTAGGCATTTTGTGGAAAGGGATTTCATTCTACAACAGGATTTATTCTAGAATCCCACTGGGATGGGCAACTCCCCTGAACAATTCAGACGGTCCCATTTGGGAGGTCCTGTCTGCACACGTGTCCTCAGATGCACCTGTGGGAAGCAGTCAGCTCTGAACAAAACTGGCAAAGACGCTGCATTTCAGAAGATGGCAACGACAGACTACCTCTTTGCTTTAGTTTGAATTACTGAACCATCAATCCGGCCGTAGCAACAGTAGCCTAGACTGCACTCTACACTCCTCAGGAAGCTAATGCTCCAGCGTCTTCCTGGGACGTCGGAGTGGGAATCACTGGGGCCTCTGGTACCAGCTCAGTCCAGGAACCACGGCTTGGATGGGGCCACCAGGGTCCCAACCACACGCTCCTTTTGGTGTCTTGAGCACAGTGGTCTCTCAAGAAGCCCTGACCCTCTGACCCACTGACCTACAAAGCTGCCACAGAGCCAGGAGGCTCTCACAGTACAGGCTGCCCACCCCACCCCGCTGGCCATCAGCCCAGCAGACCCAAAGAAGCCTTCCTACCCGTGTCTGGAGAAAAAGGGGCACAGGAACGTCACAGTGTGTGGTCAGGACAAGAGCAAATCGCTGCCAGTGGCAGAAAGAAATGCCCCTTTGGGGAAGCAATCTTTAGCTCCTACTGGTCTCAGGCTGAGTGCCAGACCATAAGATATCAGCTGACCTGCCACATGGGCTGCCTGTGCCAAATCATCTCGCCATGAGCCCCAGTGGGCAGAGCTGCAACCTGCCAACAAGAGAAGTGGCATGTGGGAGATGAAGCTCAGGCAGGCCGGGAAGTACAGTCAGGCCAGGAGGTACAGTCAGGCCAGGAGGTACAGTCAGGCCAGGAGGTACAGTCAGGCCGGGAGGTACAGTCAGGCCAGGAGGTACAGTCAGGCCAGGAGGTAGTCAGGCTACCTGTACAGGCAGGTCTGTATAGTCAGGCTGTACTGCCTGTCCGGGAAGTACAGGCAGGCCAGGAAGTACAATCAAGCCAGACAGTACAGTCAGGCCAGGAGGTACAGTCAGGTCAGGGAGGTATAGTTAGGTCTGGGAGGTACAGGCAGGTCTGGGATGTACAATCAGGCTGGGAGGTACAGGCAGGTCTGGAGGTACAGTCAGGTCTGGGACACCCCCCTCCCCCATCAACATCTCCTGCTGTAGCATTGCCTTCTCATGCCATGCTGGTTGCCCTGGCGTGCCATCTGCTGGAGGCCATCAGCCCCTGGGCGGAGTCCCTGGCACAAGGGGCAGTGCAGTCTGGGAGTGCTACTGGTGATGAGCTGGGACGGTGTACCTGAAGAAGGACCGTGCTGGCAGAGCAAGGTATCAGGCCCTGAGAAACATGAGGGGATCCTCCTGCTGCTGACACTGGAACAGGGCAGCCATCATCAAATGCGAATGATGCTTGAGAAATGGATAAAGAAAGGCTGGTCTTCCTTGTGCAGGTGACAATGCTCAACCTGCAAAAAACTGACACCAGTGCTGATGGCACTGTCCCTTGCAGGGACCAGCTGTTTGGTGCAGGTTGACCGTACTGGACCTTCCACCATGCAGAGTGTCTGCCCATCTGTTCCTATCCCGGCTGAAGCAGTGATGAGGCCCTGGCGAGTCCTCTGGGATCCTGCCTGCCCCACCGTGGGCAGCAACCCCAGGACCTTCTGATGATCAGATTCAATGACCTGTCCCCTTCTAAGGACTCCTTTCCTGGCTGGCCCTCTATCATGAGGAGACCCAAGTGATCAGATGAGACCACACCTTTATTTAGTGGAAACCTCATGGGGTCTGCTTAGTCCTGGTTATGACCATAGCTGTCCACTGCCATTGGCCATCACCAGCCAGTTGCTGCAAAGGCCAAACAGATGAGTCATGTGGGCACACAATGGGGTCAAACATCTGTGAGTTCTAATCTTTCCAGTCTGGTGGACATGACATTGCTCTGATTTACTATCTTGGCCAACAGGAGTGGTTTTAGGGGCTTCCACTGGGACATGCACCAGAATAACTCTGGGCACAGCGGGCACTCAATGCCAGGGCCACAGAGAGTCATCAGACTATGTCCCAGACACTCAGCTTGGTCGGTGGACCCACTGGATCCACTGAGGGATGGACTTGGCTCACACCTTATTCTCCAGCTGACCTCCAAGTGCCCCACCCCAGTGGTGCATCCATCAGGGTGCTTGTCTCTCAGGTTGCCTGCCAAGCTGCCAGGAGGCTTCTTGCCTCCCTAGACTGTTTTCAGATGTCGTAGGCACGAGCACCCTCCAGGGTTATTCCTTGAGACTACGAGAATGCAGGGGCTCCCGAGGATGTCCTTGCCTCACCGAGCTGCTAGTCAGAGTAGAGGAGGCTCCAGTGTCCCCGGGGAAGCTGGTTCACACAGCACAGTGTGGTCACTTCTGCTGCAAGTGGAGCGAGAGGGGAGGCTGTCGGGCTGTGTGGGACCCAGGAGGTCTCTGTCCCCCTCTTGACCTACTCGTGCCTCAGTTTACTCTTGTGTAGAATAAGCAGCAACACCTGCACCCCACAAGATTGCTGAGTGAGGGCTGGGCTCACCGGCCTTTGTGAACACAGTCCCAGCAGCACGAGGGCCCCAGTGCCCCCCACTCTCTCCCACAGGCACCGAGGTCTGAGGGACACCTGCACCAGCTCCAGGCAGGAGAGCACTGTCTGTCCTCCTGCCCCGACTGTGCAAATGGGACAGATTGTATGGGAAGCAGAGGTTGACTGTGTTTCTTTGTGGATACTCTCTTCAGCAGGGGCTAATTTTGTTCCCCGTGTCACAAAATAAGCCGAATTCATATTCTAACCTAACCACCAGACTCCGCTTACCCTCCTGTCCTGCTGAAGGCCAGGGGTGTCGGTGTCTGATGACCTTCATTGGAACGTCGGGTGGTTGGAGATTCTGTGCTTTGCTAAGATCGTCTAACATCCTGCCTGTTGGAAGGTGCTGGTCAGATGGCAGGACGGGATGGAGTGCTGCGGGGAGGAGGCCCTGTGCAGACAGATGGGCACCAAGGACAGATACCTCTGTGTAAGCTGAGATGTGGTGGTTACGTCTACTCAGGGAAGCTGGGGTCAGCCCTGGAAGATCAAGGTCACACCCAGGAAGGAGGAGGTTCTTAGTAGGTCCAGGTCACTTCACAGAAAGGATTAAACCCACCCGCCCTCTGAGGTGCTCAGAACAAATCCCATCAGGGCTGGCTGCTCTGAGGCAGCCCTCCACATCTCCCAGGCGCAGGGCCACAGTCAGGTTGGACTTGCCCTCAGGGTCCCAGGCCCCTCAGTCCTGTCCCCCACAGGGCCTGGCCACTGCTGTCCTGAACCCATCCGCCCCATGAGGCAGCCACAGTACAGAAGAAGAAGGTGTCAGGCCACTAGTGCTGGGAGGCCCTGGCCTACCTTTGGGTCCTGAGGCTGTGCCGGGCATCCCCCAGCTGGGACCTTGTCTCCAGGGCCCTTTCCCACCCTGTCCCCAGCAGGAGCTTGTGGCTGCATCCCTGACCATCAACCTCTGATGGTACACATGGAAATGTCCCTTGATTTGTGCAATCTGAGGGCTGTGCTTGGCACCATGTCCTTGGATGAGGGTCCAGCTGGGTCATGGAGGAGCAGTGTCCACCCTGAGCGCTGCCCCTTCTGCAGACCCAGGAAGGCTGGGGACTGACTGCCCCAGATGTTTTCTGAGTCTCCTTTCTTCCTAGGCCGGGAGTCACAGGATTCAATGACCTGGGTGAGGACATGTTAATCCTTTAAAGAATTGTGCTGATTATGAGTAAAAACGTCAAGCTTCTCTGCGGAACCGCCATGTGGGAGCCAGACCTCTCGTGTACATTGTGGGCAGACCGGAGCGGGCGCAGAGGGCACAGCTGCACTGATGTGTCTCCTTCGTCCTCCCCGAGGAGGAAGCCTCGCTGTCAGATGAGCTGTGGTGACAGAGATGTATTTTTATATATGAAGAAAATTAACTTCATCGGTCCATTTCCACGTCTCTTCAGCCCACCGGGTCTGGCCACCTCTCCTCATCTCGGTGCAGGTGGGTTCTCGGCAGCCCCATCTTTCCAGATGGTTCCATTTTCAAACCCACCCCATCTGTCCATCCAGCATGTAGCGTCAGAACTGCACCCTCCTGAGATGGCTTGGCTTGCAAGTTTTCCCTGTCCGAAGGAAGCGTGTGGGCCAAGCAATATTTCTAATTCAAACTTTATTATGTAATTACAGTGTGAAACATATTATTTTTCTCTTTATTTTCCTCTCTCAGTTAACAGTGAATTTTATTGCCTAAATAAATTACACATGCCCAAATGCATACCTCGCAGCCTACACACCAATTAAACCTGAAGCTGACACAGTCCGAGCACAATTACATGTAACTGCACAGTGAAATCGCCATCCATTTCCTCTGCGGTAATAGTCGGTGCCATTAGCTACCCGGCAGCTGTAAGTCCCGGGCGGCGGGGCCCTGGCGGGAGAGATCTGTAGGCCCCTTGGAAAGGGTGCTGGCAGCACACTACTTCACCCCCAGGCTGGGCATGCCCTGCAGCGACCACCCAGTGACCACAGAGAATCCCCAGGGAGGAGTGTGCCCCAAGGAGAGGCAGCTACCCCTCTTCACTCCAGAGAAGATCCCAGCAAGTGGCTGTTTGAGCTGCTGGCTTCTGCCTCCCAGGAAAATGCCCCTTCAGCCCTCCTGGAGCACCAGCCCTTACTGTCGGCCTCTGAAGGAAGGACTCGTCCTCCACTCCAGGAGCCGTCAGGGGAGTGTCACTAGGGTGTCCTGAGGAGGAAAACGGGAGCCCACTTTGCTGGCACATGCCCATCCTCCTATCGCCCCTTTGTCCCTCTGAAGATGTCTCCTGGGCCCAGAGAATGTGCATGGCCTGACAGCTCAGTGAAGGTCCTGACCCCTTTCCCTCCCCAGACACCTCATGGTCCCACCTCATGTCTTCTCCCTGAGGGTCACCGCTGGGGGCTGGTGCCTATAAGGAGAGAATGACCAGGGGTGGAGGAATTGGGGCAGGGAGATAGGAGGCAGTGCTGAGGGGTGGCGTTCCAACAAGGCGAATTCATGACCCCGGGCAGATGCAAAGGGAATGAATCAGCACTCTAATTAATTAGTGATAAGGGACCTGGACTAGCTACACCCGAGCAGGGAAACCACAGAACCACAGGTTTCCATGCAGCACAGGAATGGTGAGCAAATTTGAAAAACCCAGTCTATCCGCAGGGCAATACCAGTTGCGTTCCACCGGACACAACCAGTACCTGCTCTGTGACTCTTTGCTGTCCTCAGATGCACATCTCTCTCTGCAGTCATAAAGGACAGGGAACACGGCAGAGGAGCACCCCCAGGGTCAGATCGGCCCTGGAGATTCCGGCATTCCACTGCCAGGACGTTCCGCCACCTCTTCTGCTTACTCTGTAGTCTTTAGCATTTCCTTACACGAATAAAAAGAAAGACACCTAAGATTTTCTAGGAGAAAATTATAAAGGACCACCAGCAAGTGTCTCCAGGTCCCACTAAGCGGAATTTAGAGGCTCAGGCTGCCTCTCAGTAGAGAAAACGTCAGCCACATCCAGGGCAGAAAATGCTTGGGTGACCCTCCCACTGTGTAGCTTTGAGCTTGTTAAACGCGATTTCTGATCATTCGCACCTCAGAACAATCAAGTGTCCAACAAGGTTGTTTTGGGGGCAGACCCGTGGTGGGCAAGGTCCTGACAGCACCTGCTGTGCGCACCGCTGTATGGATGGTCTGGCTCGGTGCCCAAGCTCACAGGAGGCTGGGTGGCAGCATCCAGACCCTCTTGAGATGCTGCCCACCCACTGGGTACTGCAGGAGAAGGACCAGCCTCAGTCTCCCTCCCCCACTGTTCCTGTCTGTGGGCAGGAAGCCCAACGTCTCACTACAGGCCGCATCCACTAAAAGGCTGTGGGAACCGCCTCCATCCCCACAGCTCCTGCTGTCTGAGTTCTGAAATCTGATTACAGCCAATAATTCAACTTAAAATATGTACTTAAAACTAAATACACACCAATTGCTTCTTTTAATCAATCCATTTAAACTTATTGCCAGCTATTCACATGCAAGTACCTGTAAAAGGATTCAATATTAGTTCTAGTGAACGAGCGTGATGTCTATGCCGTATTTAAGTTCTATTATTATGTAATATATGCATGTGATGTGAGTGAGCCTCTTCACCTCACGGACACGCTGCACGGAGCTGTGTCCACGTGGCCACCTGCCCAGTGCTGTACACCAGCAGGTGTGACATGCAAACCTTTCCTCGTAGTGACCCACCAAGCCCTTGCACCAGTTCTGAGGGTGCATTGAGACCCCTCCTGGAAGAAGTCCATTCCCCATGATGTCACCTGTGGGGGAACAGGAGTCCAGACTGGGCCGGGCCATATGAGGTGCTTTAGCAATGGGACGTGAGCAGGTGCCACCAGAAGGTCTGAGAGCCGCTGCTAGCTTCCACCTGTCTCCAATCATGAGGATATCTCCATGAATCCAGTTATGAATCCAGATATGAATCCATGTATGAATCCAGGTGTGAAAATACCCTTATGCCAATTAAGTAAATGCGCCGGGCTGAGAGGAAGTTGTACTTTCCACTCCAAATAAAAGGGAGCCAGCAAGCAAAGGCACAATGAGAGCCCCTCAGGACATCATCCGTAAGGGAAGGGGCTACACTCTGCCCAGGCCAGAGGAGTTAGCAGACAGACGATTTGAAGATCATGGCTGGAAATCCCCTAAATTTGATGAAAAACATGAATATTAACATTCAACAAGCTCAACAAATCTCAGCCAGGATGAACTCAAAGCCATCCAGCCCGAAACACATAAGAGAAAACAACTTCAATTATGGACACATTCATAGCTGCAGTGTCATTTCAGCTCGTGACCTCCACACAGTCCCCCCCCCCCCAAGGAGCGGCATGGCTCCCGCTGCCCGCTGTCCCTCTGCATGCTGCTCGTCACACGGCCAGGAGAGCGCACAGCCACAGCCACCACCGCAAACCGTCGCTGACATGGGAGATACCCTCATGACTATACTACCTGCCTCTCCTCCTCCTACCCACCAGACAAATCCAAAATCATTGTGGAACTTGGTATGGTGAGTGTAATTTAATAACAATGTTAGCTTGTGCATGACAGAAAGCAAAAATTATTTACTGGAAAAGTGCGCAAAACCTGCTAATTAATGCCTTCATATATAATTATTTTTCTTTGATTTTTAGAATTTTTATTGTCCTTTTAACATGAAACTGTGTGTCTGTTGCGTGCAAATGTGAACAGTTTAGAAAGTAGGATGGAGGCAGTGAGACTCCTAACCATCCCTGGACCCGAGGAGCCTCGCTGACCATCTGGGCACCTTTCTGCAGACGCTTCGCTGCCGCCCAGAGCTGTGCCTGCGCTCACCCCACCGTGTGGGGAACTCCAGGACCCAAACGGGGTGGGCTGCGAAGAGTTAAAGTTCTGGGTATGACCTCAGGCCCTCTATGCTGGCAGGTGGGTGATGTGTGACACAGCACAGCAGCCCTAAGAAGTGCTAGGAGGCACCTGAGCCAGGTGCAAAGGAGGGGCGAGGCCAGCAAGCCTGGACAGGCCCTCACAGGCCCTGTCGCCCTCCCTCGGCAGGGAGTCGCACATTCCTGTTCCCGTGCTGAGGGAGGTAGGTTTTTCTGCATTCAGGCTTGGCCAGCTGGGGGCTGGTGAACGAGTGTTCAGGACCCTGCTCAGGCTGGTTCTTCTTGGATAGAGGGACGGCCTTCAGATGAGGCGAGGTGTCACCTGTCACGCCCCCGGTCACCAGAGCCTCTGGAACTTGCCAGATGGCTGCTGAGTGCCACACACCCCACCCCCACCCCCTTGTGGATCCCCCCAGCGCATGCCTGTGAGGTCAAGCGCTGCTCTGGCCTGCTGACGTGTGTCATCTGGCAGCCGTTGGCTCCCGTCCTGAAGCAGGGCCCGTGGTCGGGGGGAGGGGGCTTCCAAATACCACAGTGGCAGAGGTCAGTCGTGACAGGGAGAGGTGAGGAAAGGTGACTGCGCTGACACTTCCCTGGCCTCCCAGCTGTCACTGCTGGCACGTCTGAGTCCCAGAGTAACCCAGGAAAGAAATGCAGGTCCAGACTAACCAGGCTTCCCTGGACAACTCAGAGCTTCCAGGGAATGTCACCTCACACCCTCCACATAGCTGCAGAAAGCCCCAGGAGAGCCAAGGTGATCAGAACCCAGGCAACAGAAAATGTGGGTGCGTGCGTGTCTTCATGTGCATGTGTGTGCACGTGTGCATGTGTGTGCACGTGTGTACATGTGTGTGAGTGCACAGTGGGAAGCAGCTCTCTAAGGCACCATGTGGCAAGTCTTTGCAAGTACATGAAATACCTTGTGCTGTGGGTGGTCCCACCCTGCCCACCCGCTTCACACACATGAACGGTGATGTTCCGGCTCTCACAGCGTGGTCGCCCTTCATAGAAAAGGCCAGATCCACCTCACAATAAGGTGCGTGTGCTTCAGGTGTGACCCAGTGAACCCTCAGCACCTTGGGAGGAAACTGAGGCCAGAGGGTCATTTAAGCAGGGGGGCAAGACCAGGGGTGGGGACAAAAAGGAGAAGGGGGGCAGGGGAGGAGAGGAAGGAAGAGGAGGCATGAACCACTGGGTCCTGATGTCCTGGGCACCTCTTTTCATACCCTTCCTGTTGCAGCAGCTCAGCAAAGTGGCCCTGAGACTCGAGTGTGGCTGAATCTCAGGCCGTGACCCTGCCCAGGTATGCTCCCAGGCTGATGACAGGTGTTCCTTCCCTCTAAGTCCCTCGGGGTTGGGCCCCCTGCAAGGCTGGGATGGGACAGGAGGGGCCTGGAGGCCAGGCTGCCCTGGAAAACCCAGCCCGGGCATTCCCAGCAGTAGTGGACGGCGGTGAAAGGTGGAGTCAGCATCACGGTAGAGCTGCCTCGTTGCTGGTTCCCGGGAAGTGAGAGACCAGCCTAAGAGCAGCAGCAGAACATTCTAGAACATCCACTGTGTCCACACTTCAAATCCTCCCTGGCCTTTAGTCCACAGCCTCTAAATGGACCCAAGAATCAAACACCTGGTCAATCATTGACACATGGAGTATGTACACAAACATACATGCACATTCACATGTACACACCCACACATGCACACACTCTCATGGCCTACACATGTGCACACATTCACAGGGAACACACACTTGCACGCATGCACTCACATGCACAGTTTTATGTGCACACACTCACAGGCTCACAGACACACTCCAAGCACAAACACCACACGTGCACTTGCACATGCACACACACAGCATCCCACAGTCCAGCTAAACAATGGAAGAGTCGGTGACTCAAGTGTTGCAGATTTTCTGTAACCAGACACCGTGGGAGTCCGTGCTGACCAACACCTGCTGAACGATACATCCCAGCTCACAACCCTTGCCACCCCGAGAAAACCATCTGTATTATAAAAATAATTATGTTTGTTCATAAACTAGCGAGAGCACTGTCTGTTCTTCACAGACCTGCCCCTTTTGCTCTCGAGCACCATCTTCTGGATCTGGCTCGAAACTGGCCCTCCAATCCCACCCTGCAGGGTGCAGGACTGAGCGCTCAGACTTCTGTAGATGAGGGTCAGCGATGTCTGTCCTTAAGAGTTGGGTGGTGCTGAGTGTGAGAGTGTGAGAGTGTATGTGTGTGCGACTGTCATGCATGTGTGAATGTGCATGTTTGCGTGAGTGTGTGAGCATGTGTACGAGTGTGTGCATGAACTGTGCATGTATGAATGTATGAGAGTGAGTGTGTGCACACACATACACGCATACTGTGGGGACTGAACGCTGGGCCCTTGGCTCTTGGCTGCTGGAACTTCCTCAGAGTCAGCAGGGACAGTGTTCTCACAAGACGACTTGACAATCTTATGTCATGTAATCACAGATATGTAATCGTACACATGCTACCATGTGCAGACAATCATGTGCATAGAATTTATATGTTACAGTGCAGATCATCAGTAATGTAACCACGCACACGTGATCATGTACACATGATGACTCCTTGTAAACACACTGCCTTGGGGACCATGAGCAACCAATCATGCAATGTCACCATGTGTGTGTGTTCATGCAGTGTAATTACACACGTATAATCACGACTGCAGCACACACACCACTTTGCAGTATCCTGTGTGGTACACAGGAGTCCTGGCTCCCATGCACACTGAGGGGAGGGGGTCACACAAGGTGGGAACAGGGGGAGGGTCACAGGGCCTCCTTAGCGCCTCTGCCACCAGCTCAGGTCAGTACACCACACACGTATAATAAACTCACCAGAACGCGCCTCTTCTCTTTGGACACCTGACTGAGCTCAGATGGCTGCACCCAGGGTCCCCCACAGGCAGTCTGACAGGTGCACTGCCCCTGAGCTATGGGAGCACTGGCACAGTTCTGACTCCCCGAGGCCACAGCCAGCACCCTGCTGTGCTACAGTCTGCATGTGTCTCTGGGAGCAGAGAGTCCATGGCACAGTCCCCCAAGTTGTTGGCTCCTCAACCCATAGCACCTTAGGACCTCGGCTCAGGGTGTTTTAAGAGACAGGTCCTCCCTGTGACCAAATCCCAAGACATCACCAACCAGCAGGCAAGCAGCACTGGAAATGCTACTTTTCCATATCAGCTGAAGCCCCACATTTCATTATGCGGATTTGAACAACACCGGTTAAGTCAATGACATGTTTATTCCAAAGGAAACTGTGGCAAAGATGGCTCAGAGGCAGCTCTGGCCTCCATGGAGGGTCGGAGGCTCCCCTTCCTGACTAATCCCCCAGCTCTGCAAGTTGGGCTCCAGCCTCGCGTGTGGACCGTCAGCGGAGTCACTTCTCCTTTGAGTCACTGAGAATGACAGGACCCATCCGAATGGCATCAGCCAACGCACAGACCAGAAAGTAGGCCTGTCCAACTTGGGAATGTCTGTGCACACCACTCACTTCCCACACTTGGGGACAGCACCTGCGTCCTCCTTACACAAGTGTCCTACAGCTGGGACCCCAAGCCACACACGCATCGCACTTCTGGCCAAATTAAGCACAAAGAGGCCTTTGTGAGCACAGTGAAGAGCCAGGTGTGGGCCAGGCCGGTACCTACCTGAGGCCCGAGAGGGAACAGGAAACCCGTGGGCAGCACTGGAGGGGTTTGGCTGGCCATCTTCCTGAAGACTGCATGTACTTCACAAACGGCAATTCTGAATGGTAAGTTTGAGGAATAGCCTTTCATCTTGCACCTGCATCCACCACTCGGCTCCTTGTCAGAAAACAGACATCATGAAGGAGTCCCTACTGTCACAGACCGATGCAAGGTCTTCACTGCCCAAGTGCCTGGGGTCTTTGATGGGCGTGGTTCCACTGGGTTAGTCAATGGCCTTAAAGCTGTGTGCTATTGTAGGACTAACTACAAAGAGCTAGACTGGGAGATTTTATATGTATGAAAAGTGCAAGGTACCAGATCAACTAAGATAGTGTGGGATAATTATTAATAACCTGGCGCAATGCTACCGTCTGTCAAGGACCCTATCACCAGGGCAGTTGTCTTCGCGAACTTAGAAAACCATCCCACCACTTTTCAAGGAACAAAGACATAAAGCAAGCAGCACTGAGAGAGAGAGGGGCGGGGCAGAGGGGGCATTCTCTGTTGATTATTTGTCCCCTGAATCTCCAGCACATGTGCGGAACTGGCATAGCACCTGGGCAATGATGGGAGCACCTAGCGGATGAAGGAGTGTAGGTCACTGGTTCCAGCGCCTTTCAGGGTTCTGACCACAGAGTTGCATGTGCTCCAGCACGAGACATGGGCCAGCTGTGCACCTGCACCTGCAGCTGCCAACTGACTCATGAGCTTTGAATCCCCTGGGAAAAGACATTTCGGTCTTACTGCTTCCATAGTAGAAACTCAAAAGCCACTTGTTTTGGGGAGAAGGAGAAAGGGAAAGTCACTAGGAGGACACAGCCAGGAGGGGCCAGAGAAAGTTCCCAGAGACTTAACATTTCCATTCAGCTGCCCTAATGTCTTGTTTCTCTACTGAGCTATCATCATAAAAGTAAGGATTTGCGGAGAAAAGGGGCAAACACAAAATACCACTTTAAGGGCACATAGCACTGAACTGTCATGTGCAGCCTTCAGAGCAAAGAAGGGACGCATTTCAGGTTGAACTATGCACTAGCTCGTTTCCAGGCACCCGGGTCGGCCCCACTGGGCGGCAACTGGCTCGTCAGCGTTTGCGTCTATTTTTCTCACTTGTTTACTTCCCCCACATCATAACAGAAACTAGTTTTTATTTCTTTTACTTTATCAATGTTCCCACAGTAGTTGAGGATTTACGCCATAGTTTCCACACTTTCCAGGGCTTGGTTGACACAACCGCTCTTACGTGCAAATAGCAAACACATTTCTTGGTTCGGTGAAGTTCTGTCATTTTTTTTAGTGGAGTTTACAGAACGCAATTTAAAAATGTATATTATTTAAAAACATTTTCCCCCTCAGTTGCCTATCAGGATATTGTTATTTTTATTATTTTGATAAATTTTTAAGCTAGAAAGACATTTATAATCTAGAAAATGTCTCTTTAAAAGATTGTAAATCACAACTCTTCGGCCCTGAAAAATTGTTTTCACTTTGGGAACACACATGTAAGGTAGGAATAAGAAAATGTACCTTTATAATGATATAAAAACCAGTTATAACCCCAACGAGTAACCTAAGTCATTTTTACTGTTAAGTGGTATTCAAGAATTAATTCTGCCACACAAGTGTAGGTTGCTTAATAAAATGCAATGCATTTTAGGCTGCTTCTGAACTACCTTGAATTCTAAACAGGAGGAAGATTTCCCACCCACCCTGCAGTCCCCCCAATGCACAGCAAGTGTGAACAGGCCCATGTGGAAATTCTCATGCACAGAAGTCACTTCCGAAAAGCACTGTTTAAGGCTGAATTGTCCTCTCTTCACCGGTGAAATCAGTCAGGAACTTAGAAAGCAGTGAATGGAGAAAACCTGCCTTCTGAGTCTCCTCTGCCCATCAAAGGAACCAGTGCCTGGCGTTTCTGAGATGTGGCGGGGTGTGGTAGGAACAAATGGAGATTATTCTGAGGTCCTTCCTGCGGAGGAGCCTGTTTATTTGCAAATGAATTCAGAACCTGCAGAAAGTGAGACGCGTCTTCATTTTTAAAGACAGACGCCACATCCGCCCTTCCAGTATTCTTGGCGTTGCCTGGAAAATGAGAGCGCGTGGATTTGACGAAAGCCAAGGAGAAGCCTGCTCGTGGACTGCCCGCAACGTGGCTCCCTGTCTGTTATTATTTGGGACGCCACATCTATAAAAACAACTGAACTGCCTCTGTTCCCGCTACCTCCCTCCAGCAGCTGCCGGCCAGCCCGGGGCCTGCTCACTGTGTGGCTGTGTCACCACCGCTCAGAGCTCCTTTCAGAGGCAAATTCATGCGCGCACTCATGCATGCCCAGCGGCGTGTCTGGGTGTCTGGGAGCCTCGGTGGTGCTGACGGCGCTGACAGCGGGTCAGGCCCCATTGGGCTGTCTTCTTGGGGCCCTGCCTGCTCCCAGCCCAGCAACCCTCTGTACCCTCGGGATGACAACACTCCTGTTTCAGCCTCTCCAAGGGTCAGCCAGATAACCCGTTGCAAGAGGCCTTATCTTTGTCCTTCCTCCCTTGCTGTCCCCTGAGAAGGGACAGAACCCAGAGGGCCCACAAAGGAGAACGGAGAGAGTCGGGAGAGGAGGGGCCCATGTAGGAGCCAGGGTGCCAGCAGCCTCAGGCCAGTGTCCACAAATCCTCCATGTCCACAGATCCTCCGTGCCCACTGAGCCTGCAGCCGGGCCTGCCATCCTCCTGCCCACACCGGCCTGTCACATCATTAATTCGCACTTCACACTGGCCTTGGATTTGGCAGGATGACAGGCACCAGGGGTGATTTCCCTGGAAATAGCAAATGACCTGCTCAAGGGACCTCAGCCTCCCCCCGGGGGTGAGGAGACTCCGAAGGGAGCAGCCACCTGCCCACTCCCACAGCCTGAGTGGCTCCCAGGACTCTAACCCTGCACTGCAGGGGGGTTTGCCTGATCTGCGCAGGGGCAGGGACCCTCCCAGGCTGTGTCAGGGTCTTGCAGGCCCCACAGAGCCTGGAGCATGTGCCCACCTGGTGACAGGTCACCCAGTGACTACCCAGACCACCCTCCGCCCCTGTGGGTGACCTATGACCTCCAGGAGAACTCACAGTGCTGTGCGAGTGGCCACGGGGGAGCTGGAGGGACACAGAGGGAGGGAGCTGCCTCGCCCCTCATTACCCTGGAGGCAGCCTCAGCGTCCCCTCTGTTCTTTGTGCTCTGTATTAGATTTCACAAACCAGGGGCTTAAAACAACAGAAATGTGTTGTCTCACAGTTCTGGGGACCGCAAGTCCAAGATCAAGGTGCCAGCAGGGTTGGTTCCTGCCGGAGGCTGCAGGGAGGCTCTCACCAGGCCTCTCCCGGCATCAGGTGGCTCCGCAGTCCTTGGTGATTCTTGTTTGCGGCCACCTCACTCCGGTCTCTGCCTCTGTCTTCACACGGCTTCTCCCTGCGTGTCCCTGTGCCCAAATTTCCCTCTACAAGGACAGTTGTCATACTGCCTTTAGAGCCCACCCTACTCCACTGAGGCCTCGTCCTCACTCGGTTACATCTGCAAAGACTCTATTTCCAAATAAGTCACATTTACAGGCTCCGTGTGGGCTGGCATTTGAGGGCCCAACCTGCTTGACCAAAGCCCTGAGAAGACCCTGACACCCTGAGCTCTGCCCACCTTCAGGCCTCAAACCCTCCTCTCAAACCCCACCATGGGCACCACTCCGGCCCCCTCCCGGGCCTCAGCGAGGATGAGTGCACCTCACCCCCTGACGCCTGGAGAGGGGCATCTTTAGGCTTCAGTGGGAACGTAACCTGAAGCCGCTGTGTGATGGGGCCCCGACCCTGGGGACCCTCTCAGGGTTTATGTACTACATTCCAGGAGTCCCTCAGGGCGTGTGCACCACCCCTGCGGCAGGGCTGGCACCAGGTCTGTGTCTCTGCACGGGGCAGCTCGGTCTCTCCTGGGCCAGCCCTGCACTCTGACTTCCCATCAAGGAGCATGTTCCAGCCTCATTGGCCCCACAGAGGAGGTGACACAGGCCCTCCATGAGACTTGTGTCCCCAGCACACATGGCCAGCCTCTCCGTGGGCCCTCACCCACACAGGGCCTTCTAGTCTTAAGTAGCGATTTATCCCGATGACCTGCGAGAAGACCGAGGTATCAAGTGCCCGTTGGTGGGATTCTGCACGAGCCAGTTTCAGTGGCAGAGAAAACATCAAGCAAGGACAGTGGTCCAACAAGAAACCACGGAGCCGTCGTGTTGCCACATTAGAGAGAGTGAAGACGACCATGTACTAATTAAATAGGAGACTAAACAGGACAAGCCTTTTGAACAGGAGACATAACATTTAAGTGTAAAATCAACATGGCGGGGGAAAGGTCACGGAGATCAAGTGAGGCCTCACACTTGAGCTTCTCCATTTCCTTATGGATCAATATTACATTTTTTCCAAGCTAAAATGCAACAGCAGAGTTATTGCTGACCTTTCTCTCACCCTTTCGCTGTGAATACAATCACAGCGAAAGAACAAATGACTTTATAAGCCACAGAATTTTTCCGATCCAGACCCCCAGGTGAGCTGAAATCTTCTTTAAAATCTATTCCACTTGAAAATAGGAAGAATGCGCTTC
Organism: Tadarida brasiliensis; assembly: GCA_030848825.1. NCBI lineage: Eukaryota > Metazoa > Chordata > Mammalia > Chiroptera > Molossidae > Tadarida > Tadarida brasiliensis. Next base: position 36,283,145 of record CM061258.1, read on the forward strand.
TCCTCGAATCAGACACAGGAGAACACCGTTGCGGTGAACAATAGATCACCCATCAAAGGCGGGTCGTCATCACTGCCAGGCACAGTGGGACTGCTGTGCCCTCCTTCCACAAAGTCAGCCGCACAGTTCCACGCGTGTGTCCCGTGTGAGATCGATGCCTTCCTGAGCCGAGCTGCAGTTGCCACAGTGATCCGATCACACCTTCTCCATCTGAGAAATTATGTAGGTCGATGTCCAAACTACTTCTTATGAACCGTGGGAAGTCCCCACCTGGAGAGGAAAATCCATTGGTTTCTTTGAGAAAGCCACCGTCAGGAGGGGGCTGGTGCCCCGGGCTCCTAGGGAAAGACTCCAAACCAAACTGGTTTAGATTCAGACGAATCTGGTTTCAAAAACTTGAAGTTGGACTTTGCCAGTTCCCAGGTAAGATGAGCTCCGGGACGCGGTGGGCTGGCAGCCTCGGTTTCAGGGCCCCCTCGTTTCACCGAGTGTTTGTCCTTACTGCTTTGAGGTTAAATCCTGGGTCTGCATGGAGAGGCAGCCTGTTTCCATGTTGCCTGTCCCCAAAGTCTTCCTGGTCAAAATAACAAGGACATGGAGCGTGTGAACTGATTTTAATAGGCTTTTGGATTCACAGTAAAATTAAAATAGTATCCCTAATATTTAAAATATATGGATTTTCTTTAGATCTTATGAGTGAGAACAGTAGACCTGACATAGAAACTCTACGGCCACGTTACAGGAAAACTCGCTTCGACGTGAGCGGCTTAGCATAATCCATAATTCATGTCAGCCCGTGAACACTGCGGTGCCGTGCCAGGGTAGGGCTGTATCATATGATGGCTACTGAGCACTGGGTATTATATTCATGTAAGCAGCAAATGACCTTGATTCTGGGCCTTATTAACACAGAGACTATTTCCCATTTTGAAATGATCAATATAATATTCTTAGGGAACGTGGGTTAATTTTATATACTATATTCTACCTTTTTGGTTCGCCTTCAAATTAATGGAGTTCCAGTAGTGGTTGATTTTAGATAATTTTTTAAAAAAAATATGTACATGTGGGCATAACTTGCCGACTAGAGGTGCCTGTTTATTGAAACTTTTCTTCTCTTTTATTTACACTCCAAAATTTAAGATTGGGTTAAAAGGGATATTTTCCTAATGAAAATGACTTAGATGTATTTGTGGCAGAGAATCTTAAGACTGGCCAAGCCCTCGGAACGTCAGATCCCCTGGCAGGAAGTGAGTGAGTGTGCAGCACATGGGACAGTTCCTGTGGGCAATGGGCAAACCTCCAGCTGGGTCCAAGGGGTGAAGGGCAATGGGAAGCAGCTCTCGGGGTTGGGTCCGTCTCTGCCAGAACCCCCAAGTATGGAAGGGCAGGGCAGCCAGGGGCTGCAGGAGGTCAGGAGGTGTTAGAATGCAGAGGCCTGGGGCCACCTGAACCCTGAGCGCCCTCAGGCATCCTTTCTCTCCCCTCTTCTCCTTCCAGCTTACCTAGGATCCCCTGAAGGGGGTCAGTGAAAATCTAGGCCAGGTCATTGGGAGAAGAAAGCTGTCTCCCAGACCTCTACACACTGGGTCCCAGGGTGGCTGCCTGCTCATTTGACTTCTGTGGGTGAATTTGAAAGGGCACCCCTTACTTTCAGGGATCAGAGCCGTCAGGTCCATGAACGAATGGGCAGAGAGCCCCGACCAGGCCAGAATCCCATGAGCCAGAGCGCACGGCACAACCAAACTCCTTGGCCCTCCTGAGCCTCTGTGACCCTGAGGCCTGGGCCCCAGTCTCTCCGTGGGAAAGTAAAATGCAAGCCGTGAGCCCAGGCTTCGAGGGGGCAGTGCCTACTACCCCTGCGTGCACAGCCCTCTGATAAAGCAGGATGTGGTCCTCAAAATAACAACTGGAGGTGACTGTATTAGAGGGGAGCATGCATGACGGGGTGGCCAGGCTAGGGAGGGGTGGTCACCAAGGTTTGTTGGGATGGAGTTTTGATAGGCAGAGATTTCAGCAAATCAGTGTTATTATTGCAATGTCCAAGGTTCAGTGGAACCAGCAACACACTCTAGGGCAATGGAAATAACTGGGAAATTGTGATTCATTTGTGTGGGATTTTTAGTGACAAAAATTACTCTTTGCAGAGTTTGCTGTCTTCTTCAACCTTTGCAGCTAATTTCTCCACCTACTAGTTAAAGAAAACAACTTAAAAATAAAAGAGAAAACTTTAACTAGAGTGTTTCTTTTTCTCAATTAAAAATAAGATTGAATGCTGGAAATTCAAATTATGAAAGGAAGTATACAGGGAAGTAATCACAATTTCTCTGGCACAGCATTTTATTTACATAAAATTGGGATTTAGTTGATAAGTATTTTTGTTAAAGCCAAAATTAATCTACTTCGGTATTTCTATTTTTTAATCCTAAAATCCAGGTGGAAACTAATTGACCTATTTACAAATTAAATGGGTCTCATGAAGAATTATGTGTACCAAGAAAATGTGCCATAAAAAAAAAAAAAAAAAGACCTGGTATATCATGATTTTTCTTATTTCAAGCAAAATAAACCAAAACGATTACATATGAAAAATGATGGTTGGGTTTGTATTCTGATCCTTCGTGAGGGTAGTTTACATGGAGACTTATTCCTCGCCTTTAGGACACAGGCGAGGTGACTAAGGCTCAGATGGGACTGGCACCATCATGGCACAAAGGGGCCACGGAACCTCACCGGTGCCCGCAGCCCGCACGCGGTGGCCAACCGGCACCTGCACCTTTACTCGCAGTTTTGGAACAGTAAAGCAAGGCGAAACTCTGTACACCAATTCCAGCACGGCCGACCTCCTGCCTGTCTTCCACAAAGCGGTCACATTAGGGTTTGAAGAAAGTGTCATAAACATTTCATAGTTGGGATTGGGAAAAAAATTGCACAAATAAACACGATTCATATGAATGTCTATATTTTCTAGATGTCACATTTCACCTTGGTTTATATAAACGAGATTTCACGACACACAGGAGACCTGCTGTGACACTGGAGAGCGTGCAGCATCATCTATGTGGGGCCAGGACTCAGCCACACCAGTCCTCTTGTGTACCGGCTGCGAGCATCACCACTGTGCAGTCCCAGCCAGGGTCACTTCTGTCTGGGGACGGGCAGATGAGACTAAAGGAGGTGGACCTCCTATTTCCCTTGTAATCGGGTCTGCGAATCACTCTCACATTGGATGAGAGGCAGCTCATGAGTTGCTTAAAGTCCCATCTGCCAATCCCCCCCCAGACTCCACGTGGGATCTAACTCCGCAACCATGCTGGACCCGGTGGTGTCCCCACCACCCCACTGAGCTGCCTCTTTCCCAGCCAGGAGGGTCTGGGGACCCTGCGAATCTGGTTGCCTTATACTTATTCACAAACCCAGGTGCCTGTCCTGCTGGCTTTACTTTCCTTTTTTGATAACATTATAGAATTGGAGAAAACAGCTCATGTGCCCTCATTTTTAATGATATAATGAAATCTCATTTTTAATTACCTGAACAAAAAGGTTTCAAGTCCGTCAGATTGCCTCTCAGGGCCTGCAGAGGTATTAACGGGCTCCAGAACCAATTACCTACATTTCCTTTTTACTTATTGCAAATGTGACCTTTTGTTAGAATTTGATTGCGAGTTTCCTGCTGTGAGTGGGTAACCATGGGCGTCGCAGGCCGGCTCCCCTCACGTCAGGGTGGCTGTTCATTTTAATTCCCTCTGATGGCTGGAGGACAAGTAAGTGTCTGGGACCCAGCGCCATAATGAGAGGAAGCCAGGGCCACGCGGCCCTTCCAGTGACAGACCCAAACATCCACAACGTGCATGGAGGAAATCACCTGCCATCTGCCTGGAGGAAAGCAAGACCGCGCTCTGCATGTGGTGTGGGAACCGTTGCAACCGCGTGAAGCTATGGCTGGGGCTGGAGAGGGAGCTGTGGAGACGGCAGGACTGGAAATGGAGCCGTGGGAGGGTGTCTGGGTGGTGGCACTCGAGCACAGGGGAGCATCGCCGGTGAGACGCAGGAGTTGGGATGGAGCCAGCGGGTCCGGCCGGCCCTGAGAAATGGAGGATCCCAAACAGGGCACACTGTGTCACCTTCCTGCCTAGAGCCATTTCCCCGATGTGCTAAGGCTCCTGGGTAGCTGCCACCTCCCTTACTCTCAAGTGCATACAGCCAGGGGGGCTCATTTTGGGAAGTCAGGAGGGGAGGGCTCAGGGGCACCCCAGGTTGGGGTCAGCTCCTTAAGGAGATTATTGGAAACTGAAGCCCAGGAAGGACTGCAGGGCTCAGTGAGCAGTGCCTCCTGATTTTGCACCCCTGCAGGCTGGCTCAGGGCAGGATTAGCCGGACTAGCAAGGACAGCCGGGCCAGCCCCAGGGCAGGGTGGGGAAGGGCCTGCAAGGGACAGAGGGCAGGGGCTCCAAGCCAAGGCAGTGCTCACACCAGCTGCAGTCCTGAACCTACCTTCCTATAGCCACTTAAGAAGCCCCCTGTCCTCAGATGGCTGAGCAGAAAATGGGAAAGGGCCAGCCTGTCTGGGACCCAGGCTCCGATCTTGGGCCAGGGGCCACGGGGGGCTCCTGACTCTGGAGAGGCCAGGGTGAGCCACGGACTGCGGCTGCTGGGGCTCCGTGTGCTGTCACCTCCCCAGGTGGGAGGGAAAGGCCTGGGCTGCCAGGCTGCCTCCCCGACCAGCTTCCTGGACCACCACCCTCGAGCTGTCGGAACACAGAGGAGGAACAGTGGACTCCTGGTGTCTGAAGGGGGACTCAGCTGTGTGCGGGGAGTCCTGAAACATAGGGCCCCCACCCCTCAGGGTGCTTGGATTGCCCGACGTTAAACGCATTAAACTGGCCGGATGGTGGCACTTTCACAGGCTCTAATCTTGTGAAAGCCTTGGGGGAGCTCTTGGCTCGGTTCTGAGATGTCTTCTGAGCCTGTGGCTCCAACAGGAGCAGGACGACTGGAAGCCTCATGGGAAATGGAGCGGACCCACGTTAGGGGGGATTTGAACCTCTTACTCTAAACCGGAACCGGTGACACCAATCTCGTGCTTTATTTTGCTCTTAGAAATATATTTTAAGCATTTGTAATCAGAGCTTTTTTAGGATTTTTTTTTTTTACAGTAATCACTGATCTTGTGATTCAGGCAGTACATTTGGTTACGATGAGCCCCTAGGAGCAGCAGGTGCCTTGTAAGGGGAAGGAGAAGAAAACAGTGATGAACTTCCCCCCTTGTGTCAGAGTCACACACCTGCCCAGGATGTATGAAACCCAAAGTGTCTCCTCCAGCGGGAGACAGGCTGACAAAGTGGCAGCCAGGCCAGAGTTCATACTGGTTCCAGAACGGGAACATTTCCGTCTATATCCTGACTCCTCCAGGGGACCCTGGCCACTTCATGACCTTCAGGAATAAGCTGTCAGGACAGAAGGGTAGGGACATCAGCCAGGCAGCTGGTCACTAACCTGCACTGATAGAGACACGGGCCCTTAGGAAGAAGCGACTGCAATGGCTGGGAGACCCAGGAGGCCCCAACTGCTGGGACAGAGAGAGGCTGTCAGTGCCCAGAGAATGTGACCTATGTGTGGTCAGTCCCCAGTCAGTGCAGCAGTCAGAGTGAGCACAGGGCCGGGCACCAGGCAGAGGGTGAATGACAAACTCATGCTCAGGGACGCATGCCCCCTAGGAGAAAGAGATGGGTGAGAAGGAAAGGCAAGGCCCATGTGTGGGGGTTGTGAGGCCCTACTTAACGCTCAGGCTGTTTCCTAAGGAAGCCCGAGGCCAGGCACCTTGGGAGAGTGTCCTGAAAGGAGACCGTGGAGCCACAGCTGCAAGCCCAGGGGCTTTTGCGGGGAGGAGGCCAAGAGCAAGCAGGGACAGATCTCAGGAGCTCCAGGACAGAGGAGTGGATGTGGAACAGCAGGGAGAAAGGCGCGTGGGAGGGGTCCTGGAGGCCCTTTCCAAACCACGTGCTTCTCTCTGTGTGTCGTGTAGCTGACCAGCTGACCCTACCGAGTACCCCCAGGCCATGCCTGCCAGCCTCGCGCCGCTGCCAGGGCCCTCTTCACCCTCCTGAGGGAGACTTGAGGCCCACAGCCCTGGCAGCATTAGGGGGAGATGCGTTTCTGGAATTTTCAGCTGGACCTGGGGGTGAGTTTTACCCAAGACACCCTTTCCGTGGAGGTTTCCTGTGGAGTCCCTGGACTTGCAGGGCTCAGACCTCAGCAGCATGGTCTCCTGGTGGAGAACACACGGGAGGTACCTGCTGACACAGCAGACAGAGTTTGGGAATCATCCCACTCGTGGATGGGGAACCACTGGGCGACATGATGGCCATTCCAACGGCAAAGCAAGCTCCATTCATTAATAAGCTGCCATCATTCACACGGAGGAGGCAGAGGGTGTGCAAAGGCGCACGGCCCACCAACAGTTTATAACACAACTAAATCAAAGGAGCATCGGCTCCATCAGCGCTGCAAACCCGCGCCTCCCGCAGTCTGGGGGAGAGGCGGGAGTGATGGAAACGCAGCACCCGCCCATAGCCTGCCCTGCACACCAAAATAAAGAACCTCCCAGGAAGAGGAAGACAGGAGCGCTGTGTTCACACAAGGACTGTGCTAGGACGTTCACTGTTTCCAAAGTAAGATGTCGTGAAGAAGTGAGAGGAGGAGCTGGTGGCCCTCGAGGGTGACAGCTGTGAGTTGTCACCTGGAACGGAGAAGTCTGGAAATCCTGGGAGCTGAGAGTCCTGAACAGGAGAGGGCGGCAGAGAAATGGCCCACACTACTTTAATCAAATGCCGTGGTCCTGCCTTTGCTTGGCATGGTTTACCCAGTGCTGCCGTCAGCTCTCTGAACTTGGGCCACACGCTTTAAGAGGGGTTTCCGGTGGGGAAAGCAGCAGCGGTGTCTGCACACTGAGAGATGGGACTACACTCTGAAAGCCACCAGCACTGGGCGGAGGTGGGGGACAGGAGCTTCCACCTGCTCACCTGGGTCCCTCATGCTGTCCTAGGGAGAGCACCGCCCACCCCCAGCCCAGCCCAGGTCTGGGGATGGAGGAGCAGCTGTATCCAATCAGATGCCCTTTTCTTAAAACCCAGGAGCCAGGATCCTGTTAGCTCTACCGGTGAGGGCTGTGAGCCCTCAGATCCCAGCCCCTGCCCCATCCTGCACCCAATGGGGTGGGACCACCCTGGACACCCCGGACAGCACTTTCCTGCTGGAGGGTGGGGAGGGAGAAACGGCTATTTCCTTCACTCCCACCTGGGCATTGCCTCCTCCTGGGCTGCAGCTTCTCCCAGACCAGCCCAGGCTGGTGGATGGCCTGGGCTGAGCATGCCCCTCCTCCTCGTCTGCTTCTCAGCCCTCCGGTCACCTGTGCGATCAGTTCCTCGCCTGGACTGTCTCCCTTTGGAATCTCAGGGTGGGTGGGCTTCACTGGACCCTGAGAATACAGCACCTGAGTCATGGCCTCCTGCTGCCAACCACCTGGCTCACCTGCCGGGCAGGAGGGAACTTTAGTCAGGAGAGACTGACGCAGGCAGGCTGGCATCGGGAGACTGAGACGCAGGCTCAGGGCCAGGAGACCACCCTGGATTACCCAGCGGCCAGCTGGGCACCCCAGAGCCAGCCAGGGTGGGGAGGACTGCCCACTGAGCCCAGCGCTTGGCTGCCCGGACACGAACAAGCACATTAGACCCACGCCGCCCCAAGCCGCTGATGCTGGGTGTTGGTTAGGAAGCATGACGGAGGGAACTGATAACACCATTTCAGAGGGTTCTCTCCTCAGCAGGAGATGCTGGCTCAGCTCGCGCTCCAGCAGAGAAGGAGACTGCTCAGTGTGGGGAAGGAACGTAGCAGCAGCCCACGGGGGCCGGACAAGCTGCGGGACGTGACCCTGGCGCCCAGCCTCACGGGGAGGTTTACACCAGGTGACACTTACCTTGCACGTCATCTGCTCTTCCTCTATTAAAGTCTGCATGAGTATTATTATACAAATGCGAATATTGGCCACGATAAGTATAGTGTTCCCACACCAGGCAAAGAAACTCAGAACCTTGTACAAGACCCATGAAATTGCAGCTAAAATGTTTATGGGGAAATCAATGATACGTTTTGTTATAATAACATCTATGTTAAATAAATGAATGCATGGCTAAGTGTTAACCAAATAAGCACAGTGTTGGTGGGAATATACAAAAACCTAACGGAAGGCATTGGCGGACAGCATCGTGGCTCCCCCTGGATTTGCCGATGGACAGCAAGTGGAGATGTCCTCTGTTTCTGTCACATACAAGGACTTTATCAATGGACTTCATGTGTCTGTATTTTAAACAGTTCATGGAGTAAAATGGCATTTCCTCCTGAACACAGAGAAGCCCCACCATCGTCCTGAGTTCAGAGGACGGACGGACATTCTTTTTGTGAGGACGCCATGGTGTGCCCAGTTGTCACCACACACTTGCGTTCAGCGTGTGTTGGTTTTCCTGGGTAACACGCACTATTTTGCTCGCTGTGGTGGGGAGCTCCTTGGAGCACTTTCTGAGAAAGGGAATTATTCCTAAATGGGCAAAACAAGAACTCTTTAGGAGGACAAGCCGATTTTGCAGCTGCAGCTCTCAGAGGTTTTGGCCTCGGGAACCCGATGGTCTTAAATATTCCTGAGGACCCCAAAGAGCTTTGGTGTGTGTGGGTATTCACCATAGTGGAAGTTAAGACAAATCACTTATATTTATTAATTTATTTTAAAATAAACACAAATCCATTACACAGTAACATAGATAACATATGTTACTAAAAATCACTTTTCAAGAAAAATAGTAAAAAGAGCGGCATTGTTTCACTTTTTTTTTTTTTGCTTTTTGTTTTTAAAGAGAGAGAGGAAGGGAGAGAGAGAGATGGAAACATCGATGAGAGAGAACATCGATAGGCCACCTCCTGCGTGACCCCCACTGGGGATTTGGCCCACAACCTGGGCATGTGCCCTGACCGACCGGGAATCGAACCGGTGACCTCTTGGTGCATGGGTCGATGCTCAACCACTGAGCCACACGAGCCAGGCATCACATTTTTATTGTTGTTGTAATCCTCACCGAAGGATATTTTTTCCATTGATTTTTAAACAAAATGGAAGGGAGAGAGAAAGAAAAACGTTAATGTGAGAGAGACACATCAATTTGTTGCCTCCTGCACGACCCTGACCGGGGCAGGGATTGAACCCACAACCCAGGTACAAGCCCTTGACCAGAAATCAAACCCACGACCCTCTGGTGCGTGGGCCAATGCCCTAACCACTGAACCACACCGGCCAAGGCTGTTTTACATTTTTTTTTTTTATCCTCACCCGAGGACATTTTTCCATTTTTTGTTCAGATAGAGTGGGAGGGAGAGAGAGGAAGAGAGAGAGAAACATCGACATGAAAGGGACACATCGAGTGGCTGCCTCCCGCACGACCCCTTAGCGGGAACCGAACCCGGGTCCCTCTGGACCGCAGGCTGACGCTCTAACCGCTGAGCCAAACTGGTCAGGGCTGTTTTACATTTCTTAAAGCTCTTTACTGTCTGGCTGAGTCGAAGGCAGCTGAACTCATCCTCAGGTCTGCTTCTGCCTTCGCTCTGTTGTGCCATGCTGCCGGCTGAAGAATACAAAGAAACCAAGCCCCACGGAGACAGGCGGTCGGAGAAGACAGGTGAATGGGAAGGGCTTTCAGGATTAGAGTTTTGCTTGTCTTTGTTTATTTAGGATTTTAATGGCAATTTAAGCTGACATGAAGTCATCTCTAAAAGACATTCTTCCCTCTGATCTCAAGGGATTTGTGTTGTTTTCCTCCTAGTCCTACCGCTACACCACAGTGAGTTTCAAGACGCGACACTCTCTAAGCCTCACTAACGGAACTGAGCAGGGACGGCAGCTGCCTCCTGGGGCCCCTTACGAGGGCGTGGCAGCTGGAGCGAGTCACCGGTCTTCCTCCTAGCGCCTGGAAACAAACATCTGTGCATCGCGCTGTTTCGAGAGAACTTGGCGCAGAACAGCACCTCAAGCACCAGTGACGACAACCCCAAGTGACAGCAACTTCTGGGCGCTGCCGAGGCATCTCTGAAGCCCAGCCGCTGTTGGCCTGTAAGCCTCCCAGCACCTTCCGTGGCGCATCACGAGTCTACTGAGCCCTGGGCCAGGCCCCATGGGCTCGGGGACCCTCAATCAGGGTGCCCTTCAGCTCCTGCCAGGGGGTCAGCGAGGTCAGCCAGAGGAGCGATTCCTAGAGAGCCGTCCAGGTTTCGGGAGGCGGCTTGTTCTCACGGGCTGTCCCCTCGGGTTGTAAAGGTGTTTTCAGCGTCAGCGAGGAAGGCTAAGCGAGGCACAGAACTCTAGCTCGGAGACCGTCGTGGTATGTGTGTGTACGTCTGTGTCTGTGTGTGTGACTCTGGTGTTTGCGAGACAGGGGGAGAGACAGAGAATGAGAAAGAAAAATTTTAAATCAGCCCTGAAGCTAGCAAGAACTAGTCTAAATAAATATTTACCGTATTTCCAATCTGGCTATTCCTGCATGAGCCCCCCCACACTCAGGCAATCAAGACGCCAGAACCCACAGCCACAGGACGAGTCCTGAGACTGGAGACACCTCGGCCGCAGCACAGGGACACCCCGTCACTCTGGGCACCTTGGTGGCCTTCAGCAGGGCAGCCTCCTCTGTAAACGAAGATACTCACCGGGTGACCTCTCCTTCCAGGCAAGGTCGTTATAAAAGTCACGCCTTTATAAAGCAGGGAATCTGAGGAAAATGCAGCTAAGAACAATGACAGGGGACATCGTTTGGGTTTTCTAAGGCCAGTGGCTAAGATGGGAAGTGTTGACTTCTTTTGTTTTCTGTGTGGAATTTAAGTAAAATAAACAGTCATTAATTAGCAACCCCCTCAGATCTGCTTAGCACCACAGCTGAGCTTTTTGTGAACGTGAAGCCACCTGGAGGTCAGATGGCAGCATCTGCCCAGTGCATGGAGCCCCAGAGATGCGGAGGCAGAGTGTGGTCCCCCCTAGCCCCCCACCTCAGTCGAAGGTTCAACCCCAAGCACACTCTCTCTTCTCCACATAAAGAATTTCCTCTGACTCACACAGGAGCGCCCCCTCACAGAGGAGGGAGAAGACAGCCTCCAGTCTATCAGGGTCTCCGGAGGGCAGGACCAGGACAAGAAGCTGCTTCTCCATTTCAATCAAAACATGTCACCCCAAGCTCAGGTGTCCGGTGGGCCCAGCTTTCTCAGATGTTTGTGTGACGACGTGCCCCAGCTCCACTCACCTCACTGACTTGGCTCTCCACCGAGAGGACACACCTCCCCGTGTGTTCCAGGGCCTCGTGCCACGGTCAGTGCCAACATGTGCCCGCGGAGACCGGCCGAGGATTAGGTCCCTCTGTCCTGCTTGGCTTAGTCATCTCCTTCATCACAAGGTTGAGCTCAAGACTCACACTGACGATCAGTAATGTCAACCATTCTTGTTTAGTTTTATAATTAATCAAGGCAAAACGAAATGTAGAACACAGCTTCCCAACTGCCCTCTAGCAGAAAACTGTCTTATCACACTGGATCTTACCAAAGAGTCAGTGTGGCCTCAGGGGGGTCCAGTGCCCAGGCCCTCGGGCAGCTGCCCAGGGCGGGGACCACAGGGTGCAGGCTGGAGATAAGCATGTCCAGGGCTGCCACACACCGCTGGGCAGTGGGAGGTGGCAGCTCAGGGCCCCAGTGTCAGGTAGGTAGCCACACTTCCCTGTGGATACAATTGCCACACCCGGAAGGTGACCTTGGGCTGATGACATGTTGTTCAAAAGCACAGCTGTTACAAGTGAGCTCCCAGCCCTCCAGTCTGGACTCTGCCTTCTGACTCTGGCAGCTTCGTTCCAGCCAAACCCAGACCACTGCTTCCCACGACCTACCTATGAAATCAGAGAAGCACGATAACATCACAGTTAACCAAAGTGGCAATTAAGGGTTGACTGTACCCCTATCTGATTCTCTAAACGAGCCTCCAAGAACAAGACCCAAAGCCGCAGAGGCTGGCGAGGCCCTGGAACTCAGGCGGGGTGGCTGAGTTCATGGCCCGTCCATGACTTTCTCCTGACCTGGGACTCATTTCCCAGCCTTTCACTGGCTGCAGAAATTCCTTGAGTGTTTTGACCAAATCACCATCCAGACAGAGTGGGCCAACTACTCCTAACTCTGCTGTTTCTGACTTTATCGTGGAGATTATTCCTGTTGTCCATCAGGTAACCTAAAGCCATCGCCTTCCCCATGTCCTGCCGCAGTCGTGATGAGCAAAGGTACTGAGTCCTGCCCCGCTGACGGCAAGGCTGAGGCCGTCTTGCCCACACCTGCTGGCACTGGCTCTGAGCTTTCAGACAGTGTCACGCCCACAGCCACCCTCCGAGGAGGCGTTTGTGATCCGTATGTTACAGACAAGGAAACGGGACTCCCAGAGACAGTGACTTCACACTGGTTGCCAGCAAGCTGGGATTCGAGTCCTGCGTGGACCAACCACACGAGCCAAGCTCTGCCGTGTGCTGTGACTGGTTGAGGGGCCCTGTTAGGAGTTAGGGCTGTGCCCCTGGGCTGACCACCTGCCTGATTAGATGGTCTGACCAGGAGCCACATGTGCTGGGAGCGCTCCTGGGAAAGGAAGCAGAGTGCCATCCGTGAGCCAGTTGGCAGTGAGCACCCAAATCAGTGTGACGACAGTGAGGGGGAAGGAGATGCCAGGATGCAGGCTGCACACCCCAAAGTCCTCCCTGTGACGTGTCATTCTTTCAAGGTTGAAACAGGCTCTCTCCACTGGAATCACTAAGTTATGAAAATGCATGAAATCCCCAGAGAGAGAAGTCAAATAAGAAAAACATAATTATTGCAAAACAGGAGAAGGAATTTAACGTGCATGAAATAGTCCCAGAACTTGAAGGCAGACAGTTGAGATCATTTTCAATATTGGATCTGCCCAGTCTCCGTCTTCCCTTTTTCATTTCCTAAGGTGTACGCTGACATGACAGCCCCAAAAGCAGATTATCTACATGGAGATTAAGTTGTTATAAGAGTTCTTAAGACTCCCTAATTCATATTTTATAAGCCTTTGTGCATTTGGAGAGTGATCAACTGAAATTTAATTGGGTTAGACGTTATCATTTTAAATTTTAAATAACTGCACAAAAATGAAATTTAAAATCTCCCCATGTCTAATAAATTAGTACCGTAATACTGATACTAGCCTCCGAGGAACCAAGCACAGTTCAGCATGGGTAAGGAGGGGCTGCCAGCGGGAGGTCTGGCCATCAGTCACGCAGGGACGCTGAGCGTGTGAGGACTCTTCCACTGAGCATCACCTCCCGTTCACAGTCAGACACGCCAACGATTCAGAGCGCCAGTGGCTCCGTTTTATGAGAAATGCCCAAAGAAAAGGCTGAATAACAATTAAGTTATTCAGGCAAGCCTGCTGCCTCGCCTGTCCAGCAGGAGGATTCCCCTTGTTTCGGGGGCTCCTGGCCTGGCAAGGTCATATCTAGGCCAGGCCAACCTTCTTCCAGGTAAGGAGGTGCTTCCTGGGTGTCTTCCAGAGGCCATGTCCATGTGGAACCCAGCAGCCCTGGGTTCACAGGGCCCCACAGGCCTCACAGGGAGTGGCAGGGGTCTCTCTGCAGTCACCTCCTCTGCAGAGACCTCCCTGCCCAGGACCAGGACTGATGCATGCCAGGACCAGGCTGGCCAGAGGTAACCCCCCAGGGGGTCAGCAAATTGTGCCAGATGGCACCTGGTGGCATGTCTGAGAAAGAGGCACTTGGAGAGTGGGGATCCCGGAGGGGCTCCAGGACTGCCTGGAGTCAAGGCCAGGACCAGCCTCCCACAGTGGCCCTCATTGTCCTCTCCATGCAATGGAGCTACGACTCCAGAGTCTCCCAAACAACCCTCCCTTTCCTGGGGCAGGTTTGAGCAGCAGGACCATCACCACGTGGTTGTGGCCTCCCTGCCATAGATGCATCAGGGTGTCAGCCACTTAAAGGGTGGCCACAGCCCAAGGGCGACTGGCTGGGACCTGGTGGACATGGCTATGCACCACTGCCCTCTGGTGGACAGGTCAGGGCTCACGACATCCGGGTAGGGGCTGACAGTGCCCACACGAGGACCCTGGCCCAGGGAGCACATGCTGGCTCACGGGCCTGGGCCACACAGCCGGTGTCCACGCACAGCGGGGCCTCCCTGCACTGGCCTTTCAGGGAAGGATCAGTTTGCATTGCTCTTCCTACTTTATACAGAACCACTCTGGCTGGTGGTGGGACGGGGCACAGACGGGGCCTGAACCCAGGCCAAGACCCCACAGAGTGTGCATCCCCAGCCACGGCCAGGTGCATCACCTGAACTACTCACACGGAGCATCTCGCCTGATGTGAAGAGACTTGCTTCCCTCTAATCCAGCGGTTCTCAACCCGTGGGTCGCGACCCCTTTGGGGGTTGAACGACCCTTTCACAGGGGTCGCCTAAGACATAACAGTAGCAAAATTACAGTTATGAAGTAGCAATGAAAATAATTTTATGGTTGGGGGTCGCCACAACATGAGGAACTGTATTAAACGGTCGCGGCATTAGGAAGGTTGAGAACCGCTGCTTAATCTATCCTCAAAGAATCCTCTCAGCCCCGGGGCCGAGAAGGCTTCCACCCCGAGTGGGTCCCATTTCATTCCAGGCAGGTTGTAAGAGCAGCTAAAGAGCTGTGAACACATCACTGTGCTGCTCGTGCAAGATCCGTCCTCTGGAGTCTTCCCGGTTCTCGCTGCGTCCTCTGCAGAAACCACCAAACCACAAATGGTTTCCATGTTTATTAAGTTACCACAATGAAGTCACAATGTTTCCAGTGTTACAGACTCCCAGGGGATAAAAGCCAGAGGGGCCAGAGGTCAGCATAACACGGATCTGGGTAAAAGTCTGAAATTAAAGAGTCTCTCCATCTACAAAGTCCAAAAAAACGCACTTGTTTTTTTCTGGTCTGCCTCACTTCTGGGTCATAAAATGAGAGGACATGAAGAAGCAGGGACTCCATGGGGTAATGGGAGGCAGGGAGGTGGGGACACGCAGGGTGAGGCCCAGCCCCTCCGGCAGGGTGCTCAGAGGGGCTTTCACCCACCCACCTCAAGCAGAGAAATGTCTGGGGTGGGGACCAAGCCCATCGCTTCTGTGTCCTCACTGGCATACCCCTCCAGGGTTGGCCAGGGAGGGGGAGCCCCAAGATCCAGCTCCCCCAGTTCTTGCCCCTCAGTGACCACCCACCTCCCTGACATCAAAGATGTCTCCTCAAAGGAGCCTTCCCTCCCCCACTCCAACACCTTTCCCACTCCGGGCCCTTCCCCTCTATCTGTCCCTGAAACAACTTTGATGGACTTGGTCCCTCTCTCCTGGACTTGAGGGAGGCTCCAGTGCAGATGCCCCTTGCACCCCACCAGATACAGGGGCCCCAGTGGGCATGGGTATGACCTCACAGGACGGCTTTTTCCCTGCACACCCAGCTCTCTCCTGTCCACTCTCACACCTCATAGGGGTCCAGCCTTGGCACCTCGTCCATTTGTGGGCCTTAGCAATGTCTGCACTCAATGCCCTAAGGAGAAATGAGACACAGTGAGACCCCCAAAGACAGCCTCACAGACCGAGGCTGGCTGTCCCAGCACTGAGGTCTGGTGAAGACTCCAAGGGGATGGGTGGTGGCCCCTAGAGACCTGGCACCCGGGGAGCCAGGCTTTGAGGTGTGCAGGGTCCCCCGAGGGCTCTGCCCTGCTCCTCACAAGCAAGACCAGAGACATGTGTGCCTGGAGCCAGCTGCCCTGACAAGAACTTTAATTCTGAACTGTGACTTCTGTGGGTAACGGCAAGCGCTTGCTTCCCCGGTCTCTGATGACAGCCTACCCGGCTTCAGGAGCATGCGGCCGCGAGCACACTGCTCCTCCCTACAACGGCCCCTGACATCCAGGAGTCTGTGAACCAAGAGCATCTGCGTCCAGACATCCATGGAGCATGGTAGTGACGCTGCTGCCCTGTTGGTTCATTCTGGAATGACGTCACTTCCTCCACTCTCCTCAGCATGAAATCATTCATTTCCTGGAGAAAATTAATATTAGGTGGGGTAGAGATTCACTTTGCTAAAAGAACTTGCTGTACAAGTGATCCTTCGGCAGGACCCCTGGGTTAACATTGTCAGGCACTCTGTGGTGTTTCTTAACACACCGCTGTCCCTGGACACCTGCGGAGACGTGCAGCACCCCCCCCCCCCGCCCCCGCCAGCACTGCTGCTTCCTCCGGAAAACCCAGTGATGAGACTGCGTCCACAAACCTCAACTGGTCCTTCCAGCAGTCACTTTCATCTCAAGTGTCACTGGACTTTTGTAGAGACATTTGTGATTGGGAAACAGGCCTTTGACTTAGGGCCACACCTCTGTGTAAGATTCACTGGGACCTGTGCTGGAATTCACAGCCAGCCGGGCTTCCCCAAGTCCAGCCCCAGCAAAGGCATCCTTCTCTGGGAGGGACTGAGGGCACAGGCGCCAGGCGCAGGGAACAGGTGAGGAGGGTGCCTGACCTCCACAGTGGAGTCCACTGATAATGCCACTTCTGACTGCGGACAGGCTTCCTGGTGTGACCTCACAGCTGGGACATCTCCCGTAGAACGCTCAGACGTGCTTGTGCAAAGCTGGTCAATTTAATACAACTAATACATTTCCTCTTCATAATCAAGTGGCTGTACTTTTTACCTTTGTTTTCAGTGAACCCAAAAGAGTAGTCCGTGGTGGGTGGGTGGGGCAGTTTTGTGCTGAGACCAATCCTGCTGGTCTCAGAGGGACCAGGACAAGGCTGTGCATTAACAGAGGCCCAGAGCTGCGCCTGGGCAGCCCTCCTCTCCGTCTGCTCCCCTGTAAACCGGGAAATAACATGACCTGGCAGGCTCGCGGGGAGACACAGGGGGATGGACACTGCTGTGAAGTCGGAGGTCGGGGCCCTTTGCTGGACTCACAGACGCTGACCATCCCTATTGCTGCTTGATTACACGAGCATACACCTCGGAGTGGTTCTCAGAGCTGGGAGGGACCGCCTCTGAGCGCAGAGCCAGGCCTGCCGCTGTGGGCCCGCCACCTCGCCTCTGGGCGTCGATGAAATGCTGCACTGGAATGCTCCTGTTCTAATAGGTTTCCATTTGCTCCTGTTTGGCTTCAGAAAGAGTTACTCCCATTGTTAAGTCTCAGAATTAACTGGTAGGTGTAACTTTCCTTTCTTGTACAATTACTCGAGTTTTTATGTTTATTCAGATTTTTTTTTCGTAGAGAAGGAGGGGTCCCCAATTATCTTCCCTTCACTGAGGGAAGCTGTCCGGCTGTGCACATTCTGCTGAGTCCTAGCAGAGGTGTGGGCAGTGACACTACCCTAGTGTCAGATCCGGCCAAGTCACCTACCTGAAGAGGCTGGCTGGGCCCAAGTCCTCAGAGCCCAGTTGGCTGAACACCTGATGGTGGTCCTCCCAAACAGGCCTCCCCCGACCCTTCTGGGCAGTAGCTATTTAATCCAGGCCTTTGTTCCACCTGCTTTTGGAATCTGAAGGGAGTAGTGAGAGCATGAATGAGTCAGAAGTGAGTGCACCCTGTCCCCGTCCTAGGGGTGAGTGTCCCCCAAACTTGTGTCCACCCAGAACCACAGAATGGGATCTATCTGAAAGTCAGATTTTTGCCGGTGTAATAAGGTAAGGTCATACTGGATTAGAGTGGGCTCTAAATCCAAGGAGGCCATGAGAAGGAGGCAGAGACTGGAGTGATGGGTCTACATGGGGAGTCAGCAGCCACCGGAGCTGGAGAGGGCTGGAAGATCCTTCCTTAGTGTCTTCAGAGGGAGTGAGGCCCATGAGGCCCTGGGACCCCTTAATTTCTGACTTCCGCCCTCTATGAGAGTAATTTCTGTGTATGAAGCACCTGGTGTGTGGCAGTTCGTTAGGGCAGCCCCCGTAAACAGCCCATTTCTCCCTGGACTACCAGGTGTCTGCAGTATCCAGTACACAGCTGCTGTAAATCACCAACCTCTATGGAAAAGAAAAATGCGTGCACTGCCTTCTGCCATCAAACCAGGAAACTTTGTGCATTGCACACATAGAAAGTCACAACTCGGAGCCCCTTTTCCATGTGTCTGGCCCAGTGGGACCTCTGGCATGGCCAGGCAGAGAAGAGGGACTCAGGGCATCCCACCTGGGCACTGGGGTGTGAACATGGGCCCCGTCATACATCAGTGACATCAGCACCCTAAATAAGGCCTAGCCCTCATCCTCTGGGCTCATGCTGTGACATCTGGGACTCTCATCACTGTCTGCCTACACACCCACAGGGTGGAGGGCTGGCAGCTTCAAGACTGTGATCTGGGGGAGCTGCTCCTTGATGTGGGGGATGGATCCATGACAGAAGTCAGGCAGGGTGGCTGATAACATCGTGTGGGCGGCTCCCTGATCTCAGAAGGCCCCAGAGCCCTGCTCCAGCTCCCAGGGCCCCTACTGTCCAAGCACAAAGTAGGAAGGGAAGGGGTGGTGTTAAGAGGTGGAGCCCTGTTTCTGTGGGAAAGGACATTTGATTTCCTAACAACCTTGGGACTGGGGATGCTCGAAGCAGGGAAGCCCGGGCTCACCCCACCTGGACGGTACCTTTGAGGACCCTGCATCCTGTGCGCAGAGATGCTCAGATGCACTGTGGAAACCCAACCACGATCACTGGCTCTGAGAGCAGCTGCTGCCTGGTCACTTATTTTAGACTGTGTCTGGACATACTGTTTCTACAAAGACATCTAAAGCTGGAGGTTAGAATGGTGGACTAGGAACACTGTGATCACAGTAGCTCCAAGTTGTGTAAATGACAGGAAGCTGGAACTACAGCTGAAGGGGTAACAGTCAAATTTTCTCCCATTTCTCCCAGCTGCCCGGTGTGGCCACATGGTTTAAAGGTCATGCTCCAGAAGCACCTGGCAGGAGACCCTGGAGGGGACCCCTCTCCAGTCCCCACTTCTAAGGGATATGCATTTTCAAAAGTCCCTTCTGTGAAAGAAACACACTTGGGAATGGCCGTCCTTGACAACAACGCCCTTTATTCACAGTAGGAACGCCCGCGTGCAGCCCGAGGACCTTCCCTATGTTATGCTAACACTGACATGCTCACGTGCATAGCCTCCCAAGACGCAGGTGCATGGTCTGCTCTAATGATGGTGCTGTTTGAACTGGAGGCCACAGTAACCGCACGTCCCAGTTTTTGTTTCTTTGTCCTGAAAAAAATTCAAAACGGAAGATCTCATATTTCCATATTCTACTTCAAATCTAATAATTAGAGATTATTCAACTTACACACAAAACTTAAATGCACTGGCAGCTCGGAACACCTGTAAAACCCAAATCACAACTGAGCTAGGCACTGTGACAGTGCCCACGGCCCGGGGTCCAGCTCTGCCTCCTCCCCAGCCTCAAGTCCTGCCCTGGAAAGCGGGGCCATCTCAAAGAACCACTGCAAGGACAGAAAGTGTCAGCACAGCATCCACTTCTTGCCCTCAGCTCGATCCCTCCAGGAGAGACAGGGTCTCATCCTGAGCACAGACCTCAACTGACTCGAGCGGGTGGGGTCCCCACAGGGCTGGGGTCTAAGCTCACTCATGCCACCAGCAGAAGGGGCAGCAGTGGGTCCTGCGGGCTCCCTTCCCCTTCCTACACACCATCGGCACATCTGGGCTTTAGCCTGTGGCTTCCTTCTCGGCTCTAATGTCCCACGTGCTCCTCTTCCCTAGGCTCTGAGCGTGTGTTTATCAACAATCATGGGCTCCAGAATGATGGTGCAGGGAGAAAGACAGATGCCCACATGTCTGAGAGGAAGCTGGAGAGTCAGTGCTGGCGACACTAAGTACACTGCACAGCACGTCACAGCTGATAAGATGCCACTTGATTCAGCCCCTGCCGTTGGGTTTTGTAGACAAGATCAAGTGGGAGAGCATGTAGTCAAAGAAACACTGCAAGGGCCCCCTTGAGAACAGGGACAGGACAGAACAGAGATGGGTGAGCACTAGGGACCAATGGATCACGTTACCAGGTTTATGTAGACTTTCGGGTGGCCAAGAGCCCCACCACCACCATCACACGATACTATGCGATTCTCCACTTGACTCACAGGCTGCTCGGCTATCAAATCAATGGCAAAGTTCTCATTCACCTGGAACAAGAAGAGAAAACCTTGTGCAGACATGTACAAAAACTTGATGATTTCATGAAATTCAAATGTATGTAATTTATGTAGACAACCCGCCCCCACACACATTCATGTATTGCCGGCACAGGCAGAATTATATTCTGCACATTTTCATTTAAATATTATTTAGATCTTCAAAATACACAAATAATTTAGTTAATACACACATACATACACACACACACATTTAGTTTTTTATTGGATACAATTTCAAATTTACAGAAATGTTGCAAGAATTCTCATTTTGTCTTTACCTGGACTCAGATTGCTAACATTCTGCTCCATTTATCTCTTGCTCTCTCCTCTCTCCTATCCCTTTCTATACACACACACACCGAGTTTCACAGCACTGTCCACTAGGAAAGATTAGGAACAGAGACGACCCAGTGGCAATGAGTCCACACTGTCTCTGCCACCATTTCATACTATAGGAACCAGAGCTCTGAAAGGAACTGGTTCCGGGTCCAGAGAAGATGTTACAGATGAATCAGAGACATGTGTTTGTGACAGAGAGAATGGAAGCCAGCAAAGACAACTGCAGTTATGTCGAAAGGGTAGCCAACTTGGGAGCACTGCCTATCTGGAATAAAATGGATATGGGAAATCTGAGGGACCATGGGATTATAACTACAAAGGACTGAAGTACAATGAATACACTAAAACCCATGATTCCACAATGATACTTTAAACTTCTTTAATTTCCTTACTACAGGGAATCAACTCATTTTAAAAACTGGTAAATAAAGGGAAAGAATCAAGCATTTCTTCTTCTTCTTTCCACAGGATAACCAAACTTGTTTTGTTTTTGTCTTTTGTTGTTTTTTGTTTTTTTAATGCAAGTCCTCAAGCTACTAATGAGAAGAGAACACCATGCCTCACAGCCTACGTGAGTTCATGACCTAGAGCCGCTCGTCCACTCTACAACCAGATGGCCACGTCACCTGCCCACTAGGGTTACCAAAGACAAAGAACCCGAGTCTGATCTGACAAGCTGCTGGGTCCAACCACAGCGTGCACACCCCGAGGACCGGAGGTGCCAAACAGCACAAAAGGAATGCAGTCCGTCAGAGCCAGCTGTGGGCGACCTTACAGAAGAAACGCCCAGGGTCTTGTGACAGGTGAGTCCAAGGAAGAAAAGGGGTCGTGTGTGTGTGTGTGTGTGTGTGTGTGTGTGTGTGTGTGTGTGTGACAGGAACCTAACGATTAGAGAAACTTGGATGCATCACAACTGCAAAAAGGGACTGAGCATGTGTGGGGGGTAATAGGAAGCTAAAGATAAGAGAAAGTTGGATTTGTCACAACCACAATGCATGGGACTTATTTCGATTCTGAGTCAAATAAGCTATAAAATCTTAAAAAATATGACACAGTCGAGAATATTTAGGCCACCTAAATACTGAATTGAAAGGAACCTCTATAGTTTCAGATGAGGTAATGCTGTCAATGTCAACACCTGGAGGTGTGCATGGTCAATTTCAGATCCGATGACACAAAAGAAACAGTCGAGGCCACCTTGGTTAAGTATCCTGTGGCAACTGTTGAAACTGAGTGACCAGGCACATGGGAGGAAGGGATCACTAAACTAGTCTCTCCAATGCATAGTTACAACAGCAATTCAAACACCCTGGCTGGGCAAATAATTTCCCTGACAATGCCCTACTGTGACAAATGTGGGACACTGGGCAGGAGACATGTCTTGGTCATGTCTGCCTCCATGAGAGCTGTCCTTGGTGACCACAGGAGACTAAGCATGTGGTGCTGGGGACTGTAGAAGTGAAGTGTCAGTGTCTGTGTGTGAAGGCAAAGAACTGAACTTGGACCCTCACAGTCCCCAGTGGACCTCAGCGCCCTACTGCTCATGTCCTGTGGTCACCAGTCCCACGCCCCGGGGCTGTGGCTCTCTTACTTCAAGAGCTGCATATCCTGTGAAAAAACTCAGCAGTGTCTTCTCCAAGCTTCCTCCTTTCTGGAGCCATCTACAGAGATCACAGTCACCCTCTGTCCAACACTCGGCTCCCAAGGGTTAGCTTGACTGATGGTGCCTCTTAAGCCCAACATCTCTCCCACATCTTTAGCCAACCCAGGGTAGATGACAACAGCAAGACCACATCTTAAAAGTCACCCTCTTCTGGAGGCCAGAGGATCGTCAACTGGAACACACAACATACAACAGAGGGCAAACAGTCACAGGGGCAACACCATTCTTCACTTTTCAGGTCTCCAAAAAGCCATCACAAGTTTACAGGCAGAAATGACTTAATGGAGACAAGATGGGGCAGTGCCAGGCTAAAACTCAGATTAATAAACACTGGCCAAGGTTATCCTGCAACTGGGCTTGGGAATAATCTTGGTACTTGTTTACCATGATGGGTGAGGAGTGCTGCACCAGGTCAGTCCTGGCCATCCAAGGCCACGTGGCTTCCAGAATCCCACCTACACCAGAGGCCTACTGCTCTAGGGAAGACAAGAAAACAAAAACTAGGCATAGATAAATACTTATAAACAAGGCAGGCTGCTGGGGGCCATGTAAGTTTAATAAAATTTGAAAATAAGAACACAGTCAAGCTCATTTAACTTTTCCAAAGCCAGCTGATGGCCCAGAGGACACACAATCCAGTGGCAGAGCTCCTGGCACCACTCACACACAGAGAAGTCCTCGTCTGCATCAACACAGATGACACTAAACCCCCACCAGAACTCTGACGCCCTGAACCCACACAATGTGGACATTTTGGAAAGGTTTAATTATTTTTCAAAAGCTTTGTCAGTTATAGATTATGATTTTATAAAGCTTTTCCCTAAAGTTCTATTTCCAGAAACACAGCAGGAAGTTACCAGGAAACTGGGCGACGTTAAAACAAACTCCACAAGCCTGCAGTGCTGCCTTCGTGTTGTTTTACAAGCTCCTTTAAGCACAGTGCCTCCGCAAGGTCTCCTGCTCCCCTTACACCATATCTTACAGCGGTCTACGCGGTGAGTGATGGCCCGCTCACCTCCTCTGCAGACAAAGCCACGCACCATACAAATGAAGCCTCAGGGTGTAAATAATACGGTGTCTACCTCAGTGACAAATGTGTCACAAAGGCCACACTAACAAACTCCATCACGCAGTCCAAGAGACCGGCTGTCTCCTGTGGGAAGGGCGGCTGATGCCTGACGCCTGAGACTGACACGGGACTGCCCCTGTCATTCAGGACTGCAGCACCAGGACGACCCCGACCTCCCATGATTAACATCCTGGGACTCAGCTCAACCGCAGGAAAACAAAGAACCCAGGAGTCAATGCCCAGTCACAGCAGCCAACCACAGCCCAGCTTCTGATTCTGTTAAAATTCAGGGCTGTAGCATGCCGAAGGAAGGGACAGGGGAAGGAATAAAGCATTACTGGTCCTTATGAGGAGATCGGTACAGAATACATGTCATAGCATCCCGTACACTTTGCATTAGCTGTAAATGTAGTGTTCTCATAAGTATACAGTGTGTCACAGACCCAAAATTGCCCAACCACTGTAAAAATTAGTCCTCCAGGTCACTTAAAAAAAAAAAATCTCCCTTTATATTTACCTCTTGATCAAGTCACTGGGCCTACAAATGTTTAGGTTTAAATTATTCATTTGTCAGTAAGCTGTTCTATTTTTTTTTAACTCATGTTTTTGGGAGTGACAGTTCCTATGGAAAGTTTACTCCTTTATGTCAAACTGAGATTAAATTCATTAAAAATAAAATATAAATATAATTCTACAAAATAATATTAAAACTAGTACAAAAAGGATAACCCAGTTGAAAAATCAATGTTTTGTAAAATTTTGATCTAATTAATGGAAATTTATAAGTTTAAAATAAACTAAAAGCCCTTCAATTATTTAGAATATCAGGTGTTTTTAACACTAATACAAATAATTATATTTAGCTAAACATACATGTATACACACACATATACAGTTTTTATATCACAGTAAAACCTGAAGTTTTCATCCAAATTAATTTTTTAAACTAAATAAGTTTGGAAAAAATGCTCAAAAGCAGAAATGAGTAGGTGGAACACACAGGACTTTCAATAAAACTACTCTGTATGACACTGTAATGGTGGATACAAGACATTACACATTTGTCAAGACCCACAGAGGTACAGCAAAGAGTAAACTCTAATGTAAACTATGGGATTAAGTTGATACTAATGCATCAATACTCATCCAGTGTTTAAATCAATCACTTGTTAAAAATGTAGCACACTAACACCAGATACTGATAGGGGAACTGTGTGAGGGGAAAAAGGGGCATCAGTACTTTCTGTGCAATTTTCCAGTATACCTAAAGTCTTCTAAAACTATAATGTCTCTTGGAAAACAAAATAATTTTAAAATACCACTAAACGCCAAATTTTTATAACAGCCAAAGCCAGAGCAGAATGCCAATTCATCATTTACAAACGTGCTGTTCACCTTCACAGCTTGAGGACGTGCGCCTAGACTCTCATGATCCCAAAAAGGAAAAGGCCCCAGAGACCCTAAGCTGGGACAGGCCTTAAGGATCAGCCAGTTCAAGAGAGCTAAGGAAGAGAGAGTCTGATGATGCCCTGGCCTGTCTTGCTCAGTGGTTAGAGCCTCGGCCCAAGGACAGTAGGGTCACAGGTTCAATTCCTGGTCAAGGGCAAGTACCTGGGTTGCAGGTTCAATCCCAGGCCCTGGTCAGGGTGAGTGCAGGAGGCAACCAATCGATGTGTCTCTCTCACATCAATGTTTCTGTTTCTCTCTCTCTCTCTCTCTCTCTCTCTCTCTCTCTCCCTTTCTCCCATTCTCTCTTTAAAAAAAAAAAAAAAAATCAACGGCAAATATATCCCCAGGTGAGAATTAACAACAAAAAAAAAACCCACCAAAAAAAAGGAGAGAGAGAAGCAACACTGGCAGCACTTTACTGCCTTCAATAACTCTGATTTTGTTTGTTTAGTTTTGTTTTTAAGTTGGTCCCTGTTGCCCTCTGTTATGACAATCAGAAACCAGAGCCACAGAAGAATTTCCAGCAGAGAGGAGTCTGTGACAGGCCCAAGTACTTGCTAAAGCATAAGAAGAGCTGAAATAGGAAGCTGGGGGCCAGGCTGCAGGGTCGACTCCAGAACTGACTTGCTCTTAATTGCCCCATCCAGCCCTCTGAACTCCATCTCCATCACACTGCCCCTGCCCTCCTGAAGCCCACAGAGCAGGAATGGAAGTAGAAAACCAGACTGTAGGAATGGACAATGTAACCAAGATCAAAGGGGAGGGGAAACACAATTTAGGGAAAGATGAGGCTTAACAAGAAGAATCAACAGGCTGACTCAGGGGAAGGGCTAACTCAAGATGACTATGGGGAACAAAACTTACTTTAATCTGAGAGTCTCAGGAGTATAAAACACAGAAATAAAGGAAAAGACCACTCCCATTTATATATAAACCAGAACTTCACTTACAAGATGTTGTTACATATTGCAGGGGGGGAAGAGGACCCAAAACAGAAACAGACACATTTAACATTTAGAAAAAGGCTGAAATCCAGAGCTTCTAGGATGCTCACAAATTGGGGAAAATAGTTGAAATCTTACATATTAATTTTTTTTCTTTTTGGTTATATAAAGGTTTTATGACAGCTTCTCTAGATGTTTTACTTACCTCTTTTTGACGACCTACAAATCGAATTTTCCTGTAGTCTTTATCATCATAAACCTGAAAAGAAAAAGACCATATATGAATTTTACAGCCTGATTCTGAACGAAGTCACTTAATATCAATCGTAAACATTATAGAAAAGTGTTTTTCTTAACATTCACACCATTCACGATCAAACACATGAGGGGTAAAGAATAGCTATGCAACCAGAGGCATTTTTCAGCAAGGCCCCTAAAATAACAAGGGGCAATAATCTGAACTGGAAGGCAGCAAGGTGCAGTGGGAGAGGAGAGGAGGCAAATTCCAGCAGAGGAGGTGCACCCTCTCTTCTTCTTCACATATGGCTCATGGCTTATGTCCCCTCTAAATCTACTGGGTGACACTTTATTACTATGGGTACTTACTCTCTCCTCTTTTGGTTTATGATTAGAGTCTAGCACTGTCTTTGTGTTTTGGACTACAGCAGACTTTCAAGTTATTTAAATATACTATTTAATATCACACAAACATTACAAGATTCGAGCCACAGGATCGGTCGTTTTTAGCCAATGGGAAGCCTCCCCATAATGATCAACAGCTACACTCTGGGTAACAGCCTCATTTTAGAGTTCGCGGACACTCTGAGACCAGAGAATCTGCAAACGCTCCACTGACACGGGCATCGCGGTAGCGGTTTTTATCCACGCTGGTTAATGCGTGCGACAGAAGCACAGCTCGACCGCGCTGTCGCACGGGGAACCTGCACAGTACTCAGCTGCCTGTTCTCCGCGAGCCCTGCTCACGGACCAGGAAACGGGATACAGCGGGACAACCTGCGGCACTGGGGACAGCGGGAAGACCGGGGTCAGGGCCGGGGCTCCGCCCACTCGGGTGCCCTCCACGCCGCACCGATTACCTGGCCGGTGTGCGTGATCTTCTCCCCGGTCGGCGAGATATGCACCCCGAAACACCTGGTGCCCCGGGGCAGGATAAGTGCCGCCGCACCGCTCCGGCCCAGCTGCCGGCAGAAGGTCACTGCCGCCGCCATCTTGCAAGTTGACCCTTGACCCAGCGCGTCGACGCATCAGCGCCGACGCATGCGTACAGGGCCCGCGGTGCCGGACTTATCAAGCCTTGCGGAGACGCGCACGCGCGTTGTGGTCCCGCAGGACCGTCCTGGCAGGTGCTGCTGCGGTCCAGATCTGAGCCCCAATTCGGCAGAAAATTTTTGCGCACAACCTTAGCACTTAGCGGCTACTCGATGCTTCTTACTAGGGAAAGGGCAGGGGAGGATAGAAAGTAAAGTTGCATTGTTTGCATTAGACGGTAACCGATAATCTTAGGGGATACACATCATATGTTTTTGTTGGTGAAGATCCCTGCCTAGAGAGAAAACTGGACGTGCATTCCCTAGCGCAGTTCGTATATCTTTGTGGCCTGGAACATAGCCTGTTTGAGGATTTCTGCAGCATAGCCCCAGTGAAGCTACTAGTAAAGCACAACCGATGTCACCCCACCCACCGACCTCAATGTGATCAACCCCGGACAGACCCACTACTCCAGAGTGCACCTGAGCCGGACCCTGGCTGGCGTCCTGGCACTTTCCTGTCCTCCTCCTACCTCCTCCAAACTGCCTGTGCGTAGACGCAGCGAGCTGAGCGAAAATGGAAGGGGGTGGGGGGGAGGCAGACTCAGCTCAGAGCTGAGTCGCGCACCCTCCCCAGTCCCCAGGAGCTGAGGAAATCCACAGCCTATACTCCACTCCAGGGAGGTGGAGAAGGATCTGGCAAGGTGATGAGAGGCGTGATGCCCTGAAAGCCTCTCGGAAAGGAAGGGTACCTACAGACAGGTGCTGAGAGGCAGGCCCGAAGCTCACCTGAGCAGGTGCACCGTGTCTGCAGGTCACCTTCGTGTGCACAGAAAGTAGATGGGTGGGTTCGCGGACACGCCCCCTAAAAAGCAGATGAAGCTAGTTCATCAAGGAACTTGGGTGGTGGGTACGTGGATGTTCGCCATAAAAGTCTTTAAACTTTTCTCTGTTTGAAATGTTTCAGAATAAAATGTTGGAGAGGAAAATAGATATTTAACTGCAACCAGTTAGGGCCATTGTCTGTTTCCACTCGTTTTCCTGAGACTCGCCAGTTTTCCTAGAATGTTCGTGTAATACAAGCATGTGTTTTGGGGTTTTGTTTGTTTATATTTGTTTTGACGTTAGTATTGTCAGTTTTTAAGGGTCTACTTGGTTGTGACTTTTTCATTCCATATATATATATTTGTTCCCATATTTGTATACCCCTACACCCCCATCGTAGACTGCAGGTTGCGGGGGCGTCCTGCTGGGGGCGCAGGGGCCCGGAACTTGAAGGCCAGCAGTGGTAGAACTCGGCTCCCTCCAACCGCGCGCGCAGGAGCTCGGTCTCTGCCCCCAGCAACGCGGCAGCCGCCACGTGACCCGCCGCTGTGTTTCTTTCTGGAGGAGACTCCGGGCAGTCCCCGCCCCACTGCGCAGGCGCGGTCGGAGACGCAGGCGCAGTACGAGAAACGCTGCTAGCTGGGTGTGCGCCTCTTTGCCAGGTCAGGGGTTCCTGGGGGTTCAGAGAGGCTAGGGGCGAGGGAGGCAACGGGACCCCGGGGTTCGGGTCTTACACGGAGCCAGCTGCCGGGCCGGGGCTGCAGTTTCCCCCTGTGGGCCGCGGTGAGAGAGCGCGGGGACGGCGTGCGGCCGGATCTGTCCCCTGGATGTCCGAGCCTCGGGGGCGGTGGGCGGGCCCCGAGCGACACCCGAAGGTGTTGGGGCCGAGGCCCGTGGGCGCCAGCTAATGCCCCTCCTCCGGAAAGCCCCGCGCACTGCGCGCCTGGGAAGCAGCCCGCCGGGGTTCCTTGCCGCACGCCGATCGGGCTTCGGCCCGAGTGCCGGGTGCTCCCTGCCCCGGAAATCAGGCCAGCCCTGCCCCATCCTGCCCCCCACTAAGCCTGAACCGGGTCAGAGGCTTAGGATGCCCGCAGCCAGGACTGGGCTCCCACAAAGGGCGGTATCGGTGCCCCTATCTCCAGGCAGAGCTGTCAGGGTTTGCGCTGCACCTGGGAGTGGTAGCGCCCTGATCCCTCCGCTCCAGTGCCTACACCACAGTGAAGTAGAGAAAACAAAGTTGTAATAGTAGGCAGTGCGGAAGACGCTGTAACACCTTTTTATTCTTTCTCGCATAGATTCAGCCACAACATGACAGCTGCTTCGATAAGGAAAATAATGGTTTTTGCTGTGAAGCCTCTCCTACATCTGATTCCGACACCCCGAGCGCTCTCCACGATCCTGCAGGATTCCTTGCGTGTTGCAGTCGCAGCAGGTTTGAGGCCCCGTGCAGCGATGGCCTCACCGCTCTCCTGCCCGCCCCTGCCCTGCCTGCAGCCTAGTCTGGGGTTCAAGACCAAGGGCGTCATCAAGAAGCGTTGCAAGGACTGTTACAAGGTGAAGAGGCGTGGGCGGTGGTTCATCTACTGCAAAACGAACCCAAGGCACAAGCAGCGACAGATGTAGTCCCTTTGGCTGTGAAAGTAACATGCAAGATTGTACCATTCCTTGAGTTACTTTATGGAAGAAAAATAAAATGTAGGCGTTCCGTTTTCTAAGATTGTTGACCTTCTGGTTTTGTTGACTCTGCTTTTCAGGTATCTCACTCTTTGTCCACATCTAGTCCCAGAGCCCCAGCTGGGAAGCCAGTCGTTTTATCTTCCTTGGAAGCTGGCAAAAGGACCAAAGACAGAGCATAGGGAACGCCAGTTTATTCCCCAACATCAGAATGCAAGTTCTTTTGAAAAAACTAGATTTGGTCTTAGACTGGCCCTGTGTCTGCATTCAGCCATATTGCTGCTATGCCAGGGTTCAAACTCCATTCAACATTCCTGTCTTCAGGATGAGGATGAAAGGCCTCGATAGCAGTCTTTAAGTCAAGGGTAATTTAATTGTTTATATATGAAGGTATTTGGATATCAAATATGTTTGTCACCCTTGGTCTGAGGCTTATGTGCACATGTACATGTGTGTAATGTGTGCATGTATGTGTGCACTACATACCCACTGTGTGAGACAGGAGAGCTCAGAGGTGGTCAAAGCATCATGGAAGGCAGGTGCTGACTGATCCAAGAGCAATTGAGGAGAAGCAGGGGCCATACCCTGGTCGGGGTCTTGGCTCTGCTCATTGTTTGGTGCTGGGCCTTGGATGAGAAGCTTCTGTTGAAGACTCAAGTTTTAAAAAGGGTCTGATACTGCCCAGCCAGTGTGGGTCAGTGGTTGAATGTTGACCCATGCACTAAGAGGTCACTTGTTCAATACCTGGTCATGTTCTCTCTCATCCATGTTTCCATCTCTCTCTCCCTCTCCCTTCCTCTTTCTCTAAACAATAAAGAAAAAAAAATTTTTAAATAAAAAATAAAAAGGGTTTAATAGTCATCCCTCCCTGTAGGGGTCTGAGGACCTATTTCTCAATCACACTTTTACCCTTAGATTTTGCCACAGGG
Organism: Tadarida brasiliensis; assembly: GCA_030848825.1. Lineage (NCBI taxonomy): Eukaryota > Metazoa > Chordata > Mammalia > Chiroptera > Molossidae > Tadarida > Tadarida brasiliensis. Next base: position 36,313,587 of record CM061258.1, read on the forward strand.
TCTGGTATATAGTAGACACTTAGCAAGTGAATGTGGACTGGAATGATCATGTCTCCTTTTAAGCAGGTAGCCCCTTTTCCTCTCTCCCTATTCAGAACCGGCTCTTCCTACAAGGCCAAGCCCAAGACTTTGTTCTGAAAAGTTGGCTGACATCCCACCCAATAGACCCAAACGCCTCCAGCACTAGAATGTGGATCATGAAGTGGGATGCTGGATTTGTCTAAGTCTCTAGCTGTTTCATATATGTATTCACATGCACACACATGTACACACATGTATGCATATGTACACCATATACCTTTTCGATTATTTTCTCCTTGATAGATGAGTGTGAGGTTTACTTGCCTTGTGAGCATCTGGTTCTGCAGGGCACACAGTGCTGGTAATACATGTCTATTGAGATACTGAGGAACAGGCAGTCGTAGGTGTAGTGAAGCGCTGAGGCCTGCATCCACATGAATCTGATTACTGGTAGCAACCTGGAATTCTAACAGGGTATTTATGAGTTTCTAAATCGTTGCTCTCCGAGATTACTAATCTCTGTTTGATCTAAGGTGGTAGTATGTATGCTGACCAAACCCTCTTACAGCTCATCTACTTCCCAACACCCAATGGACCAGCATTTATATGTTAGCAGCAAGACGATGAGACCTCAGGTCTTATCTTCTCGAAGGCAAGATTTGAATCAAGAGACAAAGTGTAGCAAAGTAAGAAAGAATTTATTGGACATAGCAAAAACACACTTAGGACAGTGAAACAAGGAAGGGCACAGAAGAAGCAATAGGAGAGCCTGGTCTGGGCTGCTCTGGCTCACTGGGAAGTAAGAGAATGAGAGAAAAGGGGCCTTGGAGACAGGTTCAGGAGGCTAACCCATACAAGCTGCCGCTGCCCATTGCTCCTCTGTTGCAAGAAGAAGAGGGGAAGGGAGTGGCACTGGCATGCTCCCCTGGGGGAGAGTGTGCACTGGGTCCTTTGTGTTTAGGGTATTTATCTCTCACTTGCAGGTGAGAATCTTAGGGGAGGTCTCAGGGGAGGGTCTTAATAGAATATTTATCAGCTTTCCAGGTGTGCTCTTTCAGGGTCATGGTTTCCACTGATTGGTCGGTTCCAGGACAGGGGGTCATTAGTCAATGTAGCCGGTCTTGAGGCAGCCGCAATGTCACTTGTCTGGTTTTGCTGCTTCTCTGGCCCTAGAGCTGAAATACAACGAGCTGTATATAACAGCTGAGACCTAGCTGTTATCTTTAGGGAGGAAAAGGTCAGGGGGTCCAAACTGCATGACCAGTGATATGCTAGGGGAGGATAGGTTACCCTGGGAGCGCGGTTCTTGTTTTCCAGTTTTGCCCCTTGCTAGGCATCCGGGGCTTTCTGCCCTGGTGAGTTACTGTACCTGGCCCATCATCCTTGCTCTGCTCATGTCTGTCTGCCTATAACATACAGCCCTACAATTCCAGCATAACAAAAAAAATGTGTTTAAGTCAGATGGCAGCAAATTACGTTCCAAAGGCCAAACCCAGCCTACCACCCATTTTTGTAAATAAAGTTTTATTGAAAACAGCCATCTCATTCATTATTGTCTGTGCCTCCACAGCAGCCAGGTGGTAGGTGAGTTAGTTGCAACAAAGACCGTATGGCCTGAGAAATCAAAAATATTTACTAGTTGGGTACAAATTTAAGATGGAAAGTAAGGAAGAAATTAACTTATTTTATTAATTGTATTTCAACTGTACTTCTATTATTATTTTTTTTTTTCATTTTTTGCTCAGATAGAGTAGGAGGCAGAGAGAGGAAGAGAGAGAGAGAGAAATATCGACGTGAAAGGGCCACATCGAGTGGCTGCCACCCGCACAACCAACCAGGGCCGGGGACAAACTGCAACCGAGGTACATGCCCTTAGCGGGAACCGAACCCGGGTCTCTCTGGACCGCAGGCCGATGCTCTAACCGCTGAGCCAAACCGGCCAGGGCTCAACTGTACTTCTTTACTAGAGACCAAGAGCATTTAGGAAAGAAAATAAGCAGTGTATTATTTTCCTGTGGCTACTGCAACAAATTATCAGACTTGGGGCTTAAAGCAACAGAAGTATATTCTCCCACCTAACCAGGATGATCTCATCTCAAGATCCTTAACTTAATAACATCTGCAAAGACCCTACTTCCAAATAAGGTCAACTTCTGAGACATAAATTTGGGGCGGACAATATTCAATCCACTACAAATGGTATAGAATGTTTTTGAAAATAATTTTAGTTTAAATTATTGTTAATAATGTATTCACTTTGTTCAAAATGCAACGGAAGTCTTCCTCCTGAACCCCAGACCCAATTTCTCTCCCTGGCAGCTGGCAGGATCATCAACTCCTAAAATACCCATTCAGTCATGTCCCATGACTCTTTGGGCAAATCCCTGTGACTCCATTCCTGTCCCCATTTGCACAACCATCCTAAACCTGGGACACATCTGGGTGATGTTTCATGCCAGCAACCATGGGGCATCCCCTTTCTTTTCCCAGGCCTCTCTGCCCTGATTTTTTCAACAAGTTGGTGTAGGATATTGTAAGCATCATTTTTGACTCAGGGCATTTTTTCTGCATCTATACAATTTTTTTTTCCTCTTTCCTTTTTTGATTTATAAAGCATTTTGTTCTATTTTGTAATTAGTGGTTGAGATTCCCAATTAGAGGCCAGTTATTCTTTTTCTCCAAGTTCCTACTTGTCATTTTTCTATTTAGAAAGCATGGAAAAAATGAGAAATTTACAGAACAAAGAGAGCTGTTTTGCATTGCATGAGAAATTGACTTTGGCTGTGTCGATATTCAGAACAAAGCTGTCAGGAAGCTAGCCCTGTGAGCCTCAGGGGTCCAGCCAAGCAGCTCCCACGTGTGGGGTGCAGACAGATTTCCTCCTCTGGCTGCACCATGAAAGATTCATTTTCTTTTCTTCAGAAAGTGATGCTTGTTTTTCCTTACATAGTGATGCCATTATACGAAGCATAACATGAATTTCTGTGCAGAGATTATAGCACTTCATCCTCTGAGTTAGGCTTTCTCCTAAGAGTTCTGTCTAAAGGTATAATTGTTCTTTTGGTGTTAATAACATGCAGTCATCTATTCTAAAATGAAGCCATAGCTTCTCACTTATAACTTCTATCAGTTTAATTATCTAACACGTTGTTTGATCTAGGGTAAAGGAGTCTTCTCTGGCAAGTCAATCGCACTCTGTGATTCTTCATTTATTTATTGATTCACTGCAATAGTTATTAAGCTTCTATTTTGTATCATCTTCTGTGCTAAACACATAATATGATATGGGTTCAAGCACGAAGACAGTCCTGCCAGAGCACCTGGTCGCATGCCTCTTATTGTGTCCACTGCAAGAGATGGGGCTGGAAATAGCAGTGATTTAAACAAAATATGCAGTGTGTTGCCCACTTACATCAAGGAAGGACATCAGCAGGCACTCTTGATGTTTGGGTTTCCCAGTCTCTGTCCTCCCTGTCACTGGCAATTCTTGGTGCTTGGTTTCTAGTTTCATGACAACTTCATGGCACATAAGGGTGGCTGGAGCCAGCATTCCAGGCAGTCAGACAGAAAAGGGCCAGAGGACAAACCAAATACCAGATGCCCCTCGTCCCTCTTATCCTTTTAAGCAACTCTCCCAGATTCACCTGGGATTTCACTTTCTTGCCAGACACTGCCCCTAACTGTGAAGGCAGGAGGAGAAACACTGCCTGACAGCTGTGTGCAGGGCTGGATGGGGCTCTGCAGCTCTGTGGGTGACCAACCATGTGTCTGATAACAACTTGCAGTGGCTCACAGCCCTCACAGCTGCATCTGGAACCTTCCATGCCTCCCAAGCGATAAAAGACAAAGGGCCCAGTGGACAAATGGTCAAAGGTTATGGACATAAGGACAGTGAGGGCACACGCTCCCCTGTGCCGGCGGAGCAGGACTGTCCACCTGGTGGCCTGCTCAGGTGGGCACAGGGGGGCATGTGCCCTCGCGTTCTTGCATCCACCCACCTCACTGGGCTGCTGCCGAGTCGCCCCTCACTTCCATTAACTTTCATCCCTTCTCCAAGAACGTTCAGTAATTTGGTGTCCTGAGACCTTTTATTAGAAGAGTTTCAGGTGGCTTTTCAGTTCTCAGTATTTTCAGAATTTGATGTGGATTCTTCTACTATCTTGAAATACAGATCTGGCCAGTTGCTTTAGTATTTATTGTACTTATGGGCTGAGTTCAAGGGCATTACTCTGGCTCCTCTAAAGTAGGCTTGTTCTGTTTTACATGTTTGAGCTCTGGCTCAACGCCACTGATAAATCAGCCCCGTTGTCACCGCCAGATGCTGGTGGCACTATCACTGTGTGGAGGCATTGTTATAAATGAGGGTAAGAGGGTGGCTGAACACCATTTCATTTCTCCCAGGTCTCAGCCCCAGGACATACCTGGCCATTTTTTAAAATGATATTTCTGAAGTTCCAGATTTGCACAGCTCCAGCATGGGGACCAGGGTCTCTGGAGCAAGGCTGAGTCAATCTCAATCTCTCTCTCTCTCTCTCTATCTCTCTCTCTCTCTCTCTCTCTCTCTCTCTCTCTCACACACACACACACACACACACACACACACGCACACACATACACACACACACGCACACACCTTCTTCCTTCTTTACTGTCCCCCTGCAAAGCCTGAACTTGGTCTCCGGGTTCTTCTCTACCTGTGTACTTAAGTTCCATTCCAGCCATGGCTCCTCTGCCTTCCTCTGTTCTCTGCACAGTCATTTGCTCAGACTGTGCAGGGGTGAACTCACCTGAATGGCTGGGAATAGTAATGTCACCCATGGAGGGGTTGGGAGGATTCAACAAGATCCCACACCCTCAGCCCTTCCCCCACCCAGAGTGGGGCTGGAGCCCACCTGGATGTGTTAGTGGCAGTGGAGGGCCACTTAGAAGGGACTGTGGGAGGTTCCAGGAAGAAAGGTAACAGAGGCTGGGAGAAAAATGCCTCTGGCAGGGGGGTGCTCTGGGAGCGTGCTGGTGGCAGGTGGGTTGGGGGGTGGTGGAGAGGTGCTAATGGCAGAGGTTCCAGGGCTGGTGGCTGACACAGGGATGGGCCAGATCCCACACATATTTGGGACACATGGCGGTCCCAAGAGGTCCTATGGCCACCTAGCTGAAAGACAATAGGGGCTCAGCCCAGGCTGAGGACAAGGAGATAAACAGAAGAATCAGTTATCAGCCTCCAAATCTGAGATGAGGCCAGAGTGCTGCAGGATGACGCTGGGACTTGAGGGGTGACAGGGTGATGGCCCACCAGCATCCGGCCAGGGCAGGATGTGTGGCCGGCCATGTTCCATGAAGTACTCCACGGATCATTGACCCCAGTGGGCTCAGTTAGATCCTGGAAGAAGCCCTTTTACTTACAAAAATGACTAGAATGGCCATGAGTTGGTCACCAAGTACAAAGGCAGGACTTTAGAAAGGTGGGAAACAGCCCAACTCAGCTGAGCTGGGTCCGGGCAGCCACTTGGGGCTGCGAAATGAGCGTGGCCAGCACCCACCAACATCAATCAAACCAACATCTGTGTCAGGACTTGGGCACAGCCTGGGAAAAATAAGGTCTCTGTAGCCTGAGGGGACATGCACTTTCAAAAACAGAATTACAGTCCAGCTCATTAGAGAGAGAGAAGCTGTGAAAGGCACCATCACGAGCTTCCCTCGGAGCCCAGCTTTCTCCATTTCCACTGAGCAGAGGCAGCGTCAGCCACCTGCAGCTCCCAAGACGACAGGCCCACAAAATGATGAAGTGGTGCCAGCTGATCACATGTACGGCAATCACAGGGACACCTACAGTCCTGGACTCGAGATGGGGTCTGTCGGTTTCCGATCACTTCCCTCTTCACCATCGCCACCCCCCCATCAACTGACCATGTCCTCTGTCACCTGCATACCTGTACCTCCCACCTTCATGTGATTCTCCTGTGGTCATTGCAGGTAACAACTCCTGGGTCCTAAATGTTCTCTTTTCCATCCGTATAGCCACACTCGCAGCTACGCTGACCGGCTGTCCAGCCAGGCCGCCAGGTGGACAGTCCTGCTCCGCCGGCACAGGGGAGCGTGTGCCCTCACTGTCCTTGCGTCCATAGCCTTTGACCATTTGTCCACTGGGCCCTTTGTCTTTTATCACAAATTTGTGAAAGGTTTTTCTTTTTACATATTCTCAATATTAACTTTAATCTTTCTGTACATGAATTCTATTTCAGCTTCCAGAAACTGGAATCTGAGCCCATGGTGGCAGGTGGCCGCTTCTGAGCTCCAAGGGCTGACACACTGCTACCCCAAGTGGCTGGGTGGGGACTTCCTTGTCCCCAGACATCGTCAGTGCCCAGGCCCACAGGCAGCTGCACCTCCACCCAGCATAGTCGGTGGTGCTTCGCCCACCTTCTGAGTGGCTGCTGGGTCAGTTGCCCCTTATTCCCAAGGCAAGGCCTCTGCATCCCTTCCTCACTCTCAGCTTCCTGACCGTCTTCCAGCCACTCTTCCTCCTCTGAGGCCCAAGCCACTGGGTTGGTGGATGGACACTGCACCAGCACCCGACCCTGGGATGCTCAGGTGATCTGTCTGCGGCCCCACAGCTCAATGCCAACCAGCCTCCTTAACCATGACCGCCCCCTGCAGGGAATGACCTCGTCCCTCCACCTCACTCTAACCAGACTCTCTGCTTCCTTGACCACCAAATGAAGCCCATCTGTCCCGCTCACTGCCTCCTCCAGGTCCCATGGCACTTTCTAGAAGCAGCTCAACATTTGATCACTCGGTCTTGCTTTGCCTTCATTAGTTGCCACTGCCCACTGTGTCGTACAATTAATTAGGTTCACACTCTCGCATGACCCTCTAACTGCCTGTGTCTGCCTCAGCTGCTCGATCAACCCGAGGTGCAGAGGCTCCTACAGATGCATGGGGAGACCCCACCCCAATTCCAGGGTGGGACAGACCAGCCAGCACAGGAATGAAAAAAGAGATGAAAGCTGGCACCAGGGGTCACGAATCACCAGGGAAGTGAGAGCTGACAGAGAGAGGCACAGCCTCCTTTGGGTGGGAGACCTTGGTTAATAAAATTGCTATTTAATATAGTTTATTGTATATTTTATTTTAAAACAAGCCATAATAGACTGGCCAGAGGGACCAAGGTGCCCGGACACACACTGGCCCAGGCCTGACAGTGATGCCTCCTTCAGTTTTGCCCCCGGGACCTCCCAGCCTCCTACTCCCAGACTGTACAGCAGCCTGCTAACACAGAAATTCACCCTGCAGATTTGCCAGAAGCTTCCCTGCCAGCAAGTAAAGGGATCGTGGCCGGTAACAGGACCCCAAACTGGCATTAGGTCCTCGAGGAGTTGTTTCCTGGGCGGTGGACTTCCACATGGAGGCCACTCCTGCCACACAGGTTACCTGGTGACTTCCTTCTAAGGCCTCTCAGGAAAGCTGAGGCTGCTCTTAGGGTCAAAGGGTGAAGGGTGAACGTAGGCTCCCAACAACCTACTGTGACCCAAGATGGAGCCCGCCACCTAGAGGGACCCAGGATCAAGTAGGGCAGCAACCAAGGTTCCTTTCCCTTCTTTTTTTTTTTTTTTACATTTACCTTCAGAAAGAGCAGGAGGGAGAGAGGGAGGAAGAGAGAGAGAGAAACATCGATGTGAGAGAGACATATCAAGTGGTTGCCACCCACATGACCCCAACCAGGGCCGGAGACAAACTGCAACCAAGGTACATGCCCCTAGCGGGAACCAAACCCAGGACCCTCTGGTCCGCGGGCCGACGCTCTAACCAGCCAGGGCCCCTTCCCTTCTTTAGGGTCAGTGTTGGGCAGATCCATCTGACCCAAAAATTCTCTGAGTGGACGGGGCCGAGGACCTGAAACCATGGCCCCGGGCTGTAAGAAGCATGGACAGAAGCGAGACCTGCAGCAGGCCCAGGAATCCCCTGTGGAGACAAAGCAGGGCCACTTTGCCGTAGGAAGGAGAATGGTCAGGGCCCTGCATGTTCTGCCCACTCTGCACCATGATGAGGACATTAGCTGAGGAACATGCTCCACCACGGCCACAGAAATTCCCGGAAGGCATCCAGGGAACGTCTCGTTTTCAGCGGTGTCATAGCTCCAACAGACCTGTCAGGATGCACTAGCTGGAAACAGCCCCCGGGGAGCAGAGTGGAAGACTGCCGAGGAGAAGGTGGGTGTCAGCCAGTTTCGAGTGGGAAGACCACAGCCAGAGTGCTGATTCCCGCTCACAGCACTCGATCGCCCGTCGTCGTTTTTCTGACTCAGTCACTAGTGAACAATACAAAGTTGTTTCAAATTTCTGGCCTTGTCCTGTGTTTTCTTTTCCACTCTGGAATCACTCTGCAAGGCCCAGGACACACCTGAGCTGTGGCCCCCAGACCCACCGGAGTTCGGAGAACCAGAGACGCCTGCAGCGGGGCCCAGGAGCAAGGCGTGCAGCGTGTTGGGTGTTGCCTGCGTTTCATGGGGGGATGGCAGCAATCCTAGCAGGACCGTGTGTCTGGAGGAATGTTTCCTGGGAATAGATGGCAACATCGACACCGGCCCGAGTTTCCAGCCTACAGGTTTCAGACTCAACACCAGAATATCAATTCTTCTTCTAATTTCCTCACATGATTCTAAAATCATGTGAGCCAATTGCTTAAAATACATCCTGTTGGTTCTGTTTCTCTGGAGAACCCCGTCTCGGTCCGTCCGGCCTACCATAACGAATACCGCAGGCTAGGGGCTTATAAACAACGGACAGTTAGTGCTCAGGGGCCTGGAGGCTGGTTGTCCGGGATCGGGGTGCCAGCCTGGCAGGTTCTGCTCAGAGCCTCTTCCTTGCTTTCAAACAACAACACACCTTCTGCAGGTTTCTCTTGAGGTCTTTGTCCTGGCAGCCTTCAGTGGCTGTGTAAGAAGTTTGGTGACCCTGAAGCCACCACATAGAGAGGCCATTTAGAGGGAAAGAGGTCCACGGAGCCCAGGTGTGGGTCTTTCCTGCCAGATGCCAGGTATGAGAGGAAAGGGCCTTTGAGGTGACCCGGCCATGGCCACAGCCACCGTCTGATGGTCACTGTGTGGAAGACCCCAACAAGAACCACCCTGCTGAGCCCAGCCAACCCCAGATGCATGACCCAAGTGAGGGTTAAGAGCTTAGAAAGGTTCACTGCATGCACAGTGCTATGGGACTGATTCCAATTCCCAATGTGATGCATTTGGAGGTGGGACATTTGAGCGGTGACTCAGTTTACTTGAGGTGATGAGGGTGGGCCCTGGTCTGGTGTGATTAGGCCCTATCCCAAGAGACACCATAGCTTGTGCTCTCTCCTATGTGTGCACGCAGCCAGAAGAAGGCCATCCGCCAGCCCAGAACAGGCCTCACTGGAAACCAAATCCACTGCACTTAGATCTGAATGTCCAGCCTCCAGGTCTGTGAAAAATAAATGTGTTGTTTAAGCCCTCTCTGTGGTGTTTTGATATAGCCGCCAGAGCTAAGAAGCTCTGGTCACTGTGAGCTGGCTGAGTACGTTCAGAATGCCCTTGGGGTATAGTCCGTAGATGCTACCCTCTTCAGATTCTGCTCTGAGCCTCATGCCATTCTGTACACAGACCAGCCCTGGAGGGTCAGAGAATGAGTCCATCTCCACTCACTTGAAGTTGAGGAAGCGCCCATGCCCTGCCCTCCCTGCAGGGCCTCACGCCTGTGCCCCCAGACCTGTCTCCTAGCTGAGTGGTTTTCTCCCCCTGTTCACCCTTGACCTTAGGGCCCTCATCCACCAAGCCTTACCCTCCTGCCCGTCCCCCAGTGAAAGCCCACCTTGGCCTTGTCCTCAGAACCAGGTTCCAGAGAAGACGCTCAAGTTTGTTTTGCAATTCATATGGGTTTTAAGGTAAAAAGTCTCCTCTTTCTCCTTGGAATACAACAAGACGAATTGGGAGATGTTCACCCAGAGCAGTGAAAATGGGCTGTTTAGTGAACTGGTTGAAAGTGAGGAGCTCAGCATTCCAGGAAATATCCTGATGGAGTCTTTATGTCTTCCCCTTTGAAGGTTTTCCTGTCAAGTGCTTGCCGTGTGCATGTGCAGGGGGATTTAGCCGGACTCCCCAATTGCGCTCTTTTTTAATAAACCAGCATAAAGTAGGATTTATTTACATAATGCAATGATCCGTGAAGGTTACCATAACACCGAGGGACCATATTAACCGCTTGGGTGGAATTCATTAGAAATTAACTACCACTTAAATTAATTTTCCCACAGTCACAAGGCTGTAATGGTGGGAGAGGGGACCGTTCATCAGCGGGTGCTGACAGGGGACCTGTCACCGCTGTTATTTATAGGTGAGCGAGTTAACCCATGGAGCAGGCACACCTGGCCTAACTCGGAGCCCCAGACTCACAAAAGCCACTCCAAAGGCCCCAAATTCCTCATTAATAAGTCATCTGGCTTTGTGAACCTGCCCTTCCTCACACTGGGCGAGGGTGACACAAAGCGACTCTGGTCATCACAACCTACAAACAGGATGACTGTTTTAAAAACCTCATTGTAAAACATATGTTCTTACCTGCAGAGTTGCTCAGAGCCCCTGCGGCCTCTCTAGGAACCTTTCAGAGTACCAGGTGCAGATTACCCGCTCATAAGGTCCCTTGGGGACTTTAGGGTCAGGGTCAACCCAAGAGGAGGGCTGACCCTCAATGAAGAGAGCAAGCTGGCAGGGACCCACTGGGTCTCCTGTAGAAGGGCAGAGAGCGCATGTATGGTGTGTGCACACATGGTGCATGTATGTGGTGTGTGCATGTATGTACATGTGTATCTATATGATGTCTGCATACCCTTTGTGCTGTATGTACCTGTGTCTATGTGTGTGTGGTGTATGTGTGCAAACACGTGGCATGTTTGTGGCATATGTGTGCATGCATACCCGCATAATGTCTGCATACCCTGTGTGGCATGTGCATGTATGCATGCATGTGTGGTGTGTGTATGTGTGCACACATGTAGGTGTACACTGTGTGGTACATGTGTTTGCATGTGTGACATGTGCATGTGTGTTGGGTGAGTTATGGTGTGTGCACATGTGTGTGAGAGAGTGAGTGTGAGAGGGAGAAGGACAGTGTCATCCCTCTGGGAACCCATGTGTGTGAGTGACATTGGGCTTACTTGGCAGGGAAGGGTGGGGTGGGGCTGGTTGAAAGGCCCACTGCCTGGCAAAGAAGGAGGGGAGGGCAGGGATCCAGAATGTTTTTGTGGGAAAGTCCTGGGCCACATTTCCAGCTCCCGCTGAGGGAGCGGTGGCTGCAGTGTAGGTTCCAGCTCCTGACTCCCTCACAGCCATGTCGCCTAACCAGGAACCTCAGCAGAAACTCCAGGCCTCGGAGGCCACCACTTGGGGCTCACTGGCAGAGGGTGGGAAGAAGCAGGGTGCCTGGCCTGGGTCCTTCTCAGCCTCTGACACCCCCTGGGAGACTGGCGCACGCAGTGGGGGAACCCCCATGCCAGGGTCCAGGGTGCACCCTGAGCTGGACCTGCGTCCCTGAAAGGACAGGCTCCAGGCCCCCTTCCTGTCTAGACTGGGCTGAGGGGGAAGTGAGGGAGGACCAGGGCCAGAGGGGAGTCTTGCTGGACCCCTGTCAGGAAGGCCCCCAGAGTGTCCCCAGCAATGACCATGGGGGACACTCCGAGCTTAGAGATCCTGGTGCTTGACCCCAAGGCCAGCAAACGGAGATGCATTTATGGGGAAGAGAGGACACCTGCAAGTTTAAATCCCAATCAGAGCTGCCTCTCACGGAGCAAGTTTCACACCGTGCCCCCTCTCAGGTGCAGAGCGTCTTCTGAAAAGTGCAGGGGAGGGCGTGCCTGCAAGCCAGAACCACCGGAGTGGAAACACCCGAGACAAAGTTGGAGAGGAGGTAACACAGCGCTGAGGAGCCTCCGGCCTTTGGAAGGGGAGCTGGCAGGCATGAAATGGGAGCCAGAAAGGGGTCCCTCAGGAGCCCCCAGGACCAATGGCGCTGTGCCTTCTGGAACCCAAGCCCTGTCACCCTGAACTTGATGCAATGTTTGCTCTCCATGCTCACGTTCCAGGGGGGAGGTTTACAGCCTCCCCCAGATTTGCAGGAGGGGCTGTCACCCAGACCATGTCAGGTCCCCCGGCCCTAAGGAGGTGGCTGCTCTGATGACACTGTATTCTTCTGCACAAAATAGGCTGTGGTGGCTCTTTCAGGGAGTGGACCATTGATAAACTTTCCTCATGTCTTTCTAAGGAACCCCCCTCCAATACATCTCTGTGAAACCTGTGATGACGCCAGCCTCCTGATTAAGAGGCACGGAAACAAGCTTCTGACCAACAGCGGATTTCACACACGTGCCATGCGGGTGACAGTCACCTACCGACTCAGGCACTGTTTGCTGCCCCGGTCTCTCCCTCCGGCACCCCGCACCCTGGGCCGCCCCTCCCGGCAGCACCTGCTCTGCGCAGTTGCCGGACCCCGACCTGGGGACCTGGGAGTTCTTCCTCACGCGCAGCTTTTCCCTCCTCCGTTCTCAGACTGGAAACAGCACATAGCCTGAGGCCACCCGAGTAATGCTGGTGTCACGTGTTAGAAAACATATTTGTTTTGTGTCCTCCAAGGACAAATGACAGACATGTGAAAACGGTCCCGCTTTCCTTTCAGGGATACTGAGTTTACAATTAACTTCTGTCAGAGGAAATAGCGTCCCTGCGTCCCCTCGGTGTGACTGCCCGCTGCTTCCATTTTACAGGGAGAACGCCGCGTGCTGTTTGACATGTGATTACGAGTTTGCAGAACCCACTCCCGTTCCTGCTGTTACTGCTGTTTCTCTTTAGGAAAAGCACTCATTAGAACCAAACGAGTGCACATGGGGAATGGGTTACCCGAGCGCAGTAGGCATCGCTGGTCTGCGTGTCTGGGGAAAACTGGTGCCTCCAGGGCTCAGAGCACGGGAGCCCAAGTCCCGCTCCTAGACCTCAGAGGCTCGTCTCTCGGAACAGGGGACAAGAGCTGGTCCCAGGCTTCCTCCTGAGAAAACGCACAGACAACACCCACTGCATGCACACCACACACACGTATACCTATGCATGTGCACATATGCACACACATTCACCATATCCACATACACGCATGCACATGTACACACATGTACCCACACTTACGCATGTGTATGCACATCACATGCATGCATGTGGACACACCATGTACACATACATGCATGTACACATACACACACCTGTGCATGTGTACACACATGTGACCTTGCCCTCTCAGGGACAAAGGGCTCTCTTGGGACAGACAGCAGTGGACAGATGTTGGTTTTCTGTGCAGTTGGGGCTGTCTTTCTGCCTCCTGCTTGGCAAGGCCTATATTCACAGTGGGCTACGTGTCCACTGCTCCCTGGGAATGACCTGGAGGAGATGGTTCTGTGTGCTCAGAGGCTCTGGGAAAGAGGTCCTCACAGATGCCATTGCCCAACTTGTCCCACCCATATGTGTCCCGAAGTGGGGCAGAGAAGAGAAGGAACCGAGAGGAAAGGGGAGTAAGGAGTGACCACTCACTGTCTGTATTGCCACAGCAGTTGACAAGCAGTTGACAATAAATCCCAGGATAAGAATAGGGCCTCCCACCCAGCTGGTGTGGCTCAGTAGTTGAGCATCGACCTATGCACCAGGAGGTCACCAGTTCGATTCCCGGTCAGGGCACATGCCCAGGTTGTGGGCCCGATCCCCAGTGGGGGGCATGCAGGAGGCAGCCAATCGATGTTCTCTCTCATCGATGTTTCTATCTCTCTCTCCCTCTCTCTCTAAAATCAATAAAGAAAAAAAATTTTTTTTCTTTTAAAGAATAGGGCCTCCCTCAGGGTCTCAGAGGTGGAAACCCATGAGCTGACGCCCCTCCCCAGTTAGGCCTGTGAGTGGGCTGCATCTCTCCAGATACGCCACTACGTGTATGTTGTGTATTCCTTGATGGACTGTTACACCTATTGTTTTCTCACTTTTTTGTCTCCATTATGTCAGTTTCCATTTTGGGGGCAGAGAGAGATCTTTTTATTTCTGTCTTCTAAATCTGTTACCAGACTTTTGATGGTACGTGTTTTCCCTTGCATGTTCTCTTGCCCTGTTTCACCTTTGAGGACCCGCCAGACTTTTCCGCAGCAGCTGCCACAGTTTACATTCCCACCAGCCATGAATGAGGACTTCAATTCTCCACAGCCTCCGCAGGGGTCTTCTTGAATTGAGCTGGCTTTGCAGGGAGGGGAGGCAGGGATAGAGGACTGAGGCCTCAGGGAGGGTCCAGCGCCCATGGGTGTGAGGTCTCTGCTCCCAACCTCCACATCAGCTGCGGGCCCAGCTGTGGGAACTGGAACAAAACCGTGCCCTTGCTGGAATTAAATTGCCCTAGTGAAGCCCTCAGCCATGCATGGTCATGGAGCCTTATGGTGGCCCGTGGACATGAGCTTCATGCCCTACTTCTGTGATGGGCCCACAGAGTAACTCCAGGAGGTAACCGCTTGCCCACATGTGATCTCTGCCTGTAACCAGCTTGTTATGGTCGTGGTAGTGGGGCCCATGGGCTTGTTCTCCCCGCTGGATACCTCAGGATTATCAGAGGAAGTCAGGTGCCCTTGCTGAGAGGTGATCACCAGAGCCCGGGGAAAGCAAGGGGACAGCAGAGCCACCCTTGCTCGACATATCAGGACCCAGGCAGCTGCCACTTTTTACCACACCCTTGAGCCAGCCTTGGCTCACCCACTCAGCACCCTAGCCTGTTTCCACGCCAGTCCCACTCCACCAGACTTTCCCATCCTGGCAGGTGAGCCTTCGAGGACTGCAGCCCTTTCGACAGAGAGCTCAGTGACCCCCGCGTCAAGGGACCAGCTTTGGCCTGGACCCTGTGCTGCTGCTGGGGGGCAAACTTCTGGTCCTGTTTTCCTCTCTAAACAAACAGGGCTTTCTGGGACCTTCGGCTTCCTGGCCAGCCCTCCACATGTCTAAGCAGATCTTGGACGAGCAATGGCAGGGTCGGGATTTATCCGGATGTCCTAAGCCCACACATGGGCCCAGCTCCCCAATCAACACATGCTCCCTCCCTCCTGGCTCCTGGCCCCTTATCTGGCTTCTTGCCTGCACCCTCTTCCAGGGCTGATGAGGCTCCCTGCACCCGCAGCAGGGTCCTGCTTCTTCCTGGATGGGCTATAGGAACCCATACTACCTCTTTCCCAGACTCTGCTACCACCCATCCCCCCAGACAGGGAGCAGCCCCTCTGCGACCACCTGTGAGACAGGAGACACATGGGCACAAGCAGAAAACACAACATGTTTCACAGATCCTCAGGAGTCTTACATTGGTCCTTCCTGTGTCTCTGGCGGCCTCACCCGAGGCTCTCACAAGGACACAGGTCCTCCTTGCACCTGCCGGCCTGAGAACCACTGGATCCTAATTAGTTCAATGGACCCTTTTAATTTTGCATAAAACCAAGTGGATTAGTGTCAGGTAGGAGCAGCTTCGTGCACATCAGTAAGCAGAGATACCCGCTTGGCTCTCGAGCTGTTGGTCTCTGTGGCTTCTTTCATTTCCGTTGGTTTTGCTCCTTTTAAATAAAGAATTTTTGTCCTCTCTTTCTCGCACTCCCAACCAAAATAACATTGTAGCCAAATCGAGATACCCCTTTTTCTTATTTCAGAAGAAAAAAATGATAAAGCTGCCTTTCTAAGCCATCTGATTTTTTAGAGTTTTAATTGACAAATTCTGTGTGTAGAACACAGAGCCTATTCTAAAAAAGACCATATTTTCTATTTGTTTCGAGCTCTAGGATTTTCTGTTTATCAGCAATACTACGCTAAATTAACCTTGCATATTCTATTTACAAGTATATTACATTTCATTTATATGAGCAAATTATTTATGTATCTAGAAACCCAACAGATTTAATTAGGAATTAGTTTCCAGTTCAATCAGGAATTGTTTCCTTTTTTCTTAAAATGGTTCTCTTGTTTCTTCTAACCTGGCTACATAAAGAGGAAAGTGATAACCGTGAGAACAAAGAGATTTAAGTACTGTGTCAACCTCATTCCTTGTGAGGTCATGTGGAATTGAACAGAAACTGAATTTGGGGATTGATAAATAATAAGAAAGCTTATTTTTTTGTTTGTTTGTTTTTTTTTCAGTTATCTGAGCACTTTGCCAATGATCCAACACAAAACAGCGTGGGGAAAACTTCCAAGTCTGCATGTTGGGTTCCAACAGTCACATTGGATTTCTCCAGACCACCCATTGTTTGAGGCGGTCCTGGACACCTGTCATAGGAGGGGGGTGGAGACAGTTTGAACTTTTTGGTCCTCTGTGATCTCACTGCCCATGGATTTCAGACCATGGCAAAGAACCAGAAGAAGACCCCTTCAGCCCCTTCTCTCTTTCCCCCTCCACCTCAGAGGCAGGACAGATGACAAGACAACCCTCCCAGCCTGCTGTGTAGCTAGGAGCAGCCAATGGCACAGCCCACTGGGTGAGAGCAACGGTGCGTTCACGACTGTTTGAGTCAGACTTCCCCAGAGAACCAGAGCCAATAGTGTACATATTGATTCTTATACAGACACACAGACAGAGATGTTAAGGAATTGGCTCATGCAGTTTTGGGGCCAATTTTAAATCTGTAAAGCAGGCTGGCAGGCTGGAAATTCAAGGATGAGGTGACATTTCAGTCTCGAGTCCAAAATCTGCAAGGCAGGTTGGCAGGACCAGAATGCAGGCAGGGTTTCTGTGTTAAGGTCTTAAGAAGAAATCTGTCTTTGTTCTTAAGACCTTCAACTGACTGGATGAGACACACCTACATTGTAGAGGGTACGTCTACTGGCTAAAATGAAAAAATAAATACCTTCACAGCAACATATAGACTGGTATTTTACCCAATAATACGGCACCATGAGCCAACCTAGTTGACTCATAAAATGAATCATCACAAGGGCTCTGATATAAGGGAGACGTAGCCCACGTCTGGAGCTCCAGCAGCCATTTCACAACCATGAAGAACCAAAAATGAGGGAAAGGCTGAGAGACAGAGAGCAGTAGCCTTTAACTCCCTGAGCACATGAACCAACACCTGCAATGGCCAGCCTCCAGCCTGTGGGTGGGGAGGAAACAGACCCCGGGGTGTTCAACCAATCACTCTGCTTGATTAGTCACGGGCCGGGGTGGGGGGTCTTTCAACAATTGAAGTCAGCAAAAGATAATTAAAGCATGAACCTTCCTCACAATGTTGAAATGATGCAAGGATCAGGCTATGGCAAGAGCTCTGGGATGAGGTTTGGTGCCAACAGCCGATCCTTTTTGTGGCGCTGTCGGCCTGACGAGCTGCCCAGAAGTTGACCATTGAGCCAGCAGCACCTACCTGAGCCATCTCAGGGACCGGGTGAAAGCCAGAGATCGTTTCTACTACACTTGGATGCGTTTGCCACCTGTGTCAGGGAACTGAGGGGAACATCCTGTGGCCTTGCCAAGCTTGACTCCGTTACTTAGTATATCTTCCTCCCTTGTAAAGAGATCGAGAGACAGAGGCAGTCACTCATGGGGAATGTCAAAAGGTTATGCATCCAGTTCATAATTTATTCTTTCTTTCGGAAACCTAAGAGTCGGGCACAAGTTTCTACTGCCCACTGGGCAGTGGTGAGTCGAGCGCCTGTCTTGAGGAGCACAGTGCCGTGAGGGAAGAAGGACAGGTGGACGTGTCCCTCTGACCATGCAGGCAGAGTGCAGGCGTGCTCAGAGGAGGGAGCCCTCAGGAAGCCTCCTGAGAAGATTACATGAGATAGTTCATGAAAACTAGCTCTCCGGGACCCCCACAGAACAAGTGACACAGTCTTAGCCGCACTTGTTATTCTGGAAGGAAATCTGAAGTGACAATGAACCAGGCTTTGCAGTGACGTCAGAGATGTGGAGACTCCATGGAGGAACGTGGTTAGGACTAACGGGTGGGGGTGAGGAGGTGAAGTCCAGGGTGACCCAGAATCCCACTCCGGCAACTGCATGAGAAATGGAGCTGAGCACGCGGCAACATTTAGAACTCAGCAAAGAATCACAAACGTCAAGTATGGCCCCTAAGACTACAGTCCGGGTGCTGCCAACGAACTGTCTTCTCTAGTGCTGGCAACGACGCTGATGGCACTGCCCCCAGAAGGCAACCCAAGTGTCTTCCAGATTCCCAACTACAGGCACATTCTTTCCCTTCACTCATATTTTTTCCTTGTACATCGGCTTCCTCTAGAAGGCTAGCTGCACGTGTGGGTCTAATGGTTTTCCAGGCAAAGGGCGGCCTCACCGAAGCAGCAGAGGGTCTGCCCTCACAGGACTCACATCTGTGGCCAAGCTACACCTGAGCTCAGTGCTGGCCTGCCCGGAGGCCCTGGCATGGCGTGCGGGGGCGGTGGTCTCAGTGAAGGTGGGGGATGAGCTCTTGCCCCAAGGCTGAGGGGGAGGGGACAGGTCTCATTGCCCCACGCTCCCTGACTGTGTCCTCGGGAACACAGAATCCCCCCACCGTCTGTCTCCTCGTCTGCACCCCGGGATTCACTTCTCCTGTCAGCAAATCAGAAGAGGACACGACGGTTTCTCCATTTTCTTCTGTTCAGAATCGGCTACACTGAATGTTTTCTCACTGTCCAGGAATGTTTGACTTTTTAGCTACTTGGTTTCATTTCAAACCAACACATGCTCTTGCAGCCGCAACGCAGGGGTGCTGTTTGTTCCAAAAGGAACAACATACACAGCTATGACATAAACACAAATAATTGACTCTATGACATTCTTAATAAAAAAGACATGTTGATTTTGTTGTAATGGCAAATTTATAGCATATCTTTCTGCTAAGTGAGAACAAATGTGGTCCGGGCCTGAGCACTCGTTCCATAAATCAAGACTGCCCTCTACGGACACACGGGCTCTGTCGCGGCCTCCGGCCTGTCCTCCAGCTGCTCGGGCACCTGGGGGACGAGGGCCGCTTTCTAAGCTGAACAGCCTTCAGCTGAGAAGGGGCGACATTCCTTCTTGTCTCCTGTCTCACAGCAGCTCTTGGGGGCAGGTGTCCTCCATCCGTTTCCATCAGAGCCGGGCTCCAAGATCGAGGCCCTCATCTGTGGCCCCGAGGCCTGTAACTCTCAGGATTCTGTGGAAATTCCCAAGGCAAAAGGGTGACAGACTCTCAAGAAGCAGCAGAAGTTGGAAATGCCGACCACTATGGACAGGAAGAGATGCTTGTGAATTTTCTCTAAGTGCAGAGAAAAGCTGGCCTCCACTGTCTCTGTGTCCAGAGAGAGATCCCTGCAGTCAGGAAAACCTGACGAGAAGGCAGGAGACAGCGGGCCACGACGGCAGTTTTTCAGAGTTGTTGAATGGCTGCCATTTAACAGTTTGCGAGGCTAGACCAGAATACACAGGGAGATGGTGATCTGTCCGTATACACTGAAATGGGCTAGAAAAGCGGTGTTTCCTGCATGGTCCCAGCTGCCGAAGCGACCTGCTGGCCACGGCGACACTTCTTCCTCCACTCTCGGGCTTCCTGCTGGTCTGATCCCCCACATAGGGCAGCACAGGAAACCAGGAAATGGGCCCCAGTGGGCCCCTGGGGTGCATTGTCCATATTTCCAGTGACCAGCACTCAGGCCTTACCCCAGCTGACTCCTGCTGTCCTCAAAAAGCTGGAATTCCACTTTCTGAAGTGAGGATATCAGAAGACAGCACCTGGCATTGGTCTCCAATGTGTTGGCTTAAATGGGCAATGGAAGGAGGGGCCCAAAATGGGAACAGAGGAACCGTCCATTAATTTCCAATGGCAGAGGAGTCTAGAAACCCAGGTCCCTCTTGTTAAAAATGAAAGCCAACTTGTGATCTTAGCACCGGTTCCATTGGCCAGTTTCACATTTCACTAATACTGTAAGAGGGAGGAATGCTTGCTTGACGGCCACACTGAGTGGGGAACGACTGAGCAGTGCTGTCCTTCTGGAGGTCCGAAAGGCGAGAATGTGAGCCCAGCACACAACATTGTCACCCAGAGACACACGCTTAGGAGAGAGGGCCTCAGGTAGGCTCTGTGCCTCCGGGGCAGAAGCCTTTGGTATGACTCTCCTTGCTGGGGAACTGCATTGGCTGGACCTCTCCTGTCTCTTCCCCTACTTAACCTCCCAGGAGTGTGACCCATACAGCCCAGGTCCCTCCAAGCCGAGACAGAGCCGGGCCTTGCCCTTTGCCACCAGCCTAGACCCAAGGAAACGGGGACTCCAGCAAAGATTTTGCCCAGAAGTGCACTCAGGGTGGTGCTCTGTGATGGGGAAGCAGACCTTGATGTCACCCACATGCTGACTCCACGACACGATTTGAGCAGCAGTGCCTGGCATTTGAGTGCCCTGGGGCTGCCTGCCTGGGGATCCTAGCGGGTGATCCCGGTGAGCACCATCCGGGTCCAGCCCCCAGCATTCGGTACTCTATTTGCAAGTGGGATGATGAGAGGCGTCCTGGGCTATTGTGTGAATTTCTCCACCTCAAGACTCTTCAGATGTGGCCTTTGAGTGCAGAGAGCTGAAGGCACCAACGTGTCTGTGATTCACAGAACTTGAAATCGGGCCCCCCCTGCCCAGAAGAGCCAGGTTGAACCACCCAAGTGGTAACATGTGACCCGGGCCCAGGCTAGGCTAGACAGGAGTTGTTCCTCCCCAAATCCCGTTATAGCAGGGAAGTCAGGCTCCACCAGGAAACAAACAAAGAAACAAACAACTAGATATTCCTGATTTAGCAACAGGACCGAGTAGCCAGCAGAAAGTTGACAGTGACCTTGTGTCATCCTAAACTTCACCCAAAGGGGAGGCCAGGAGTCTCACTTGAGCTGCCGCTCACAGACACAGAGAGCAAACAATGAATAGCCCCCCGTTATCAGACACCCGTGGGTCCCACGGCCCCCTTGGACTGCTGCTCCAGGACTCGGTCCCCAAGGCGTCGTCCTGTGGCCAGCACCCTGTCACGGCCGTCTTGCTGGGATACCTATTTTTGATTCTCCCTTTCTAGTTCAACGTGTTCCTATACTGACTCTTACTAATTAGTGTTACTTTTCCCAAACCACTTCAGTTTTGCCGATTTTAAGTCACTGGCGTGGTGTGGGCTATGAAGTCCACATGGAGCTTGCGTTCACGTCTACGTGTCAGTATTTCATGAATTTGAAAACGCATTGGACTGGGTTTCTGTCCTTATAAATTAAACCAAATGTGGCTTTCACTCCCCACACCCCTGTCCCCTCGGCGCTGCTGGCTTCTCATGGAGCCGAACAGTCAAACACTCATTCGGATGGGGTTTCATTTTGTTCTGTTGCCAAACTCTGTGCAAGAAGGAACTTTTTTAACTTAAAAAAAAAACAAAAAACACAACACTTTGTAAAGAGTTAGCACTCTGTTCATATTCTGGATGGAAAATGTATTTGGAAATAAAGCAACTCTCAAGAGCTTTAATAATATGGACCTTACTGATCACGGGGAACAATCTTCTGCAGATTTGAACTTAATATTGATTTTTAATGCTTTTCAATAAGACTATACACTTCTCTCAATAAGCACACTGTCATTAGAATGGACTAACAGTGCTGTCAGAATGTGTCAAGAATGAGAGCTTTGCCCTGGACAGTTTGGCTCAGCGGTTAGAGCGTCGGCCTGCAGACTAACGAGTCACGGGTTCAATTCCGTGCCTTGGTTATGGTCCCTGGGTTGTGCGGGAGGCAGCCAGTCAATGTGTCTCTCACATTGATGTCTCTCTGTCTCTCCCTCCCTCCCACTCTATCTGAAAATAAATGGAAAAATATCCTCGAGTGAGGATTAAAAAAAAAAAAAGAATGTGAGATTTACCACTTTCTTAGGGTAATTAAATATACATCGTAGAACCTCCTTATATAAAATAGCATAAAGTCACTTTTCTTTGCAAAAGTTTCCACTCCTGGAGAGCTGTAGGCTTCTCCCTGGGCCCCCTGACTCCCCACCAGGCCACGCAGCCTTTGATACAGGGGCAAGGGTGAGGGGTGAGGGGATTGGGCAGGATAGGGGTGCAGAGAGGGGGCAATACATTTGTTCTTGGAGGGCCAGAGGGCCAGAGAGTGGATATTTTCAGCTTTGTAGGCCTCATGCAGTCTCTGTCACAACCATTCTCTTCACCATGTAGCTTGAAAGCAGCCACAGACAATTCGTGGATGAATGAGTGGGGGCAGAGTTCCAATAAAATGTTATTTATAAAAACAGCAGGGATTCACCACCCCTGTGACATGGGCCCCTCCTCCTCCCTGAACCTATGCCCAGTCTGACTCCTGCATGAGGCTGTGAGGCCAAAGTCAGGTCGATCCGTACCAAGAGCACACTGGGAGTCACAGGCCTTGATTCACAAAGTTCGTGAGATTCCGGGCAGTGCGCTCAGAACTTGGACTGTTGGGTGTTTCCTAAAACCTCTCCAGGGGATTTTAATGAGAATACAGCTAAAGCCCCCTGGTGAGAGGAATAGCATGTGACACACATGCACGCATGCACACACATGTGCAAACACAACACACACATATGCACATAGAGAGGCATACATGTGCACACATATACATGTGCACACCACATGCAGACACACACGCCACACCAGAGGCGCACTAGACATACATATACCTACACACACACACAGGCACATATGCGTGCACAGACACTCAAACATGCTTGTGGACACTCACACACCCCTTACTCTAGTCAACCCAGTACAATTCTTGACATTCCAAATTAGGAAAAGGATTTTTTTTGTAATCACTCTTTCTATTAGACTCTGAAACAGTTGACACCCACTTTGACTGTCAGAGGGATGAAATGCACACGCTCTCCAGGCCCAGGGAGAGCAGAGCTTGGAGTCCCACGGGCTGGCTGTGCAGCTGGCATGAACCAGCATCCTGGGAATGCCCTTCATATGGTCACACGGGAACTAGGAAAATGGAAACCTACTAACACTCTTGGGAATATGTGGTCACAGGCCCACACCCCAAAAATAAGCACCCCAAACTTCTAATTCAGGAGGTGTGAAAAGTCATAGTGGCAGCTCAGTCTGGGGGATCCTGGAGAGGAACCAGTGTTCCGGCCGTGCTGAGCTGGGTGGTGGGCTGCCCCTCGCGGGCCCCACCAGTGGCCAAGAGCTGCTTCCCCAGCCGTCTTAGATTTCAGAGACAATACTCCTTTTCCTTAGTCTCAGCCTCAGCAGCGTAAGGGGTGGAGTTTATTAGAGAGTTTTAAAAACGACTAAGTGTTTATTTTCATAGCATAAAATCTTTTAAAAATATAGTTTATCAAGTAAAAAGTGAAAGCACATGGGCCCTGGCCAATGTTGCTCAGTGGTTAGAGCATCAACCCAAGCACCAAAGGGCCGCAGGTTTGATTCTTGGTCAAGGGTATGTACCTGGGTTGCAGGTTTGATCCCCAACTCAGGTCAGGCACATTCAGGAGGCAACCAATGGATGTGTCTCACACTGATCTCTCTCTCTCTCTCTCCCTTCCTTCCTTCCTCTCTCCCTTCCACTCTCTCTAAAAATCAATGGAAAAATATCCTCGGGTGAGGATTAACAACAACAACAACAAAAACACATGAGAGCATATCTTTTTTTTTTTCTTTTTCTTTATTGATTTTAGAGAGAGAGGAAGGGAGAGGGAGAGAGAGATAGAAACATCGATGAGCGAGAACATCAATTGGCCAGCTACTACGTGCCCCCCACAGGGGATGGGGCCCACAAGCTGGGCATGTGCCCTGACCAACTGGGAGTTGAACCAGCAACCTCTTGGTACATGGGTTGATGCTCAACCACTGAGCCACACCAGCTGAACAAAATATTTTTAAATACAAATGGGGTCTCACCATTCTATAATCATGTATTTACTGTCTTGATAATCCCTCCACATCAGCCATGTATAGTTCTATTAATTATTTTAAATGTCCACCAGGTACCCCATCATATGGTTTAGCAAAATTTATTTCTTTCCCTATTCATGAACATTTGTGTTCTAGTGTTTCACTCATAGAAACAATGTTTCTAAGAGCATCCTTGCATGTGTCCTTTTGTGTCAAGTATGAGTGTATTTCTAAGAAAGTTACCTAGAAATAAAACTCTTGGGTTGAAGATGAGATTGCTTTGCCTGTAATTCATGCTGAGCTTGCCCCCAAAGTCTTTATATTTTTCTGGTGTCCAGGGTCACTGATGAGAAGTCTGATGCACATTCCTCCTTTTGGTGGTAAGCTGCTTACTTCCTCTGGAAGATATGGGGGCTTTCTCTTGTCTTCGGTGTTCTGAGCTTTGGAAGATCAGCCCAGAGCATAACGGTGGCCTCAGACTGGTTCTTCCGCCATTAACTTTCTTAACCCTCGTTGAGTCAAAGCTGATCATTTATATTTCTTCAGCTGTGAGAACTTTTATGATTTATTCAATTATCTTCTTTCCACTTTCTTTTTCTCTCCTGGAAACCCTGGAGAAATGCTAAGCGTCCACATCTTACTCATGCCTGTTTCCTACGGGATTCCTTTGAATTAGTTCAGTAATTCCACTTGAGCTGTGTCCATATACATACAGTCGGCCCTCGTTTATCGCGGTTAATCAGTTCCAGACTCTACCGTGATAAATGAATTTCCGCGAAGTAGGATTCTTTATTTACTATACAGTTGTCCCTCGCCACTTTGTGCTTCAAACTTCAAATATAGTATACTATACTATATTTGAAAAAACCACGATAGAATGAAGCCGCAAAAGTCCAAGCGCGAAGTGGCGAGGGACAACTGTACTGATCTGCCTTGTTCTTGCATTTTTTCTTGGGATGGGAGGGTCATATTTTTTATTTTTAATAGGTGTCTATTGTTCTTTGTTTCTTTTTGGTGGGGCCTTTAACATTTTTATGAACATATTAGTCTTTCTGATACCATTGTAGATACTAATTAAAATATTTGTAATGATTTTTTTCAGATCCCTAAATTATTAGTTTCCCAGATTTATCTGCTCTGCCAGTTTATCTCATCCCTGCCCTTTGCACTGCGGGTTTGAGGGAGAATCTGGAGATGCTGGTGCTGTGTGGGTGGTTGGAGGAGGCTCGGTCCATCAGCAGCAGCCACTGACAGGCTTCCACTGCCCGACAAGGATGGATTTCTCTGTCACCTGAGGACTCAGCTGCCTGGGCAGGCAGACAGCACAGGACATTAGCTGCTCTATCTGAGGGGCAGCTGAGCGTGGACTAGGCAGCACCTATGGGGTCATTCTCAAGGGGTGACTCAAGTGACTCTGTGAAGGGCCTTCCTCTGACCCCCTCCCAGGAATCGCTGCCTCTTCTGTGTTGACAGATTACAGTCAGGAGGACTCCAGGGAAAGTGGGAGGTCAGAGTGACCCCCTGAAGCTCTCTTGCTCCCTGAGCGCCCTCTGCTCCCACCAGTGGCCCTTGTAGAAGGAGGATAACTCCATGTGTCTGTAGCAATGGCCCCCATCCAAGACATTGTCTGGGGGCTCCCATGAGGCCGCCTTCACCCCTGACAGTCCCGACCATCCAGTGGGTTCTCCTGCCACATTCTGGACTGTACATTCTTCTCCAGTTCAATCTAACTCTGTTTCTCCTCATTGTTCAGGAACGAGTCACGGCTCCTGGGCAGAACACGCCGCTCTTCTTTCCAGTGCGGTTAAGGATTTACTATTTTCTAGATACATCTTCTGGCATT
Organism: Tadarida brasiliensis; assembly: GCA_030848825.1. Lineage (NCBI taxonomy): Eukaryota > Metazoa > Chordata > Mammalia > Chiroptera > Molossidae > Tadarida > Tadarida brasiliensis. The sequence continues at coordinate 36,339,375 of CM061258.1, forward strand.
TGGAAGACTGTGGGTGGGAAGGACCGTGGGCACATACACAGTCTTCTGGCTTGATTTGGATCAAAAACAAATGAGGGTGAAGTAAGTTGGGTGTTGAAGCCCCTGAGGTGCCTGTGCACTGGGGCTAAGGGTCAGATCAGGGAAACACGGCAGGGGAGACATGGGAGGCGGTTTCCGCCTGAGAAATCCGTGCAGTGGCTGAAAGATTACACAGACTGCAGACAGAGCAATAGCATCATCGGAGGGACATTTTAAGATACTGTTTTATAACCTGGAAGTCGGTTAAAAGGAAAATCAGACACCTTCTACTCTGTCGAGTTGTGTATTTTTGTACAGCAAGGACACGTTACAGAAATACAAACAGAGCAGTGAGACTGAGAAAAGTGTTTGCCGATATGGCAGACAAAGGGCTGATCTCCTTACTAAGCAAAACCTTCTTACTTCTTATTTAGAACAAGACAAGCAGTCCAACGGGAAAATAGCAAAGAACAGGAGCGAGCCATTTGCCAGGCAGGCTGTGCAAACGCCGAGTGAGGACCGAGAAGATGCGCGGTCTCCCCCGGGCCAGGGAGACGCAGCTCGGGAGGCGACACTTGCGCAGAACTGCCCCCGGGCTGCGCAGGGACCGGGAGTCCTTGCTCCCGTGTGTTTCTGGCCGAGGCGTGATTTGAAATGACCCTTTGAGAAGGCTATCGATACATGTCCGAAATTGAAAGTGGACGTGTTTTAGCCAGCATGCCACGTTGGCAGATGATCACACAGAAACGTGAGCACTCATGTGGGATGATGCGTGTTTCCGGGCGTCTCTTAGATCAGTGTTTGTGTTGGCAAAACTGGAAATAGTTCTTGAAATAACTTTCATTCCTGCAAAGCATTTGAACGGAGCTGGCAGAGCGGCGCTGCAGACACGAGGTTCAGCCAGGTGGAAATGCAGGCGGCCGTGGTTTGGAGGCACACACAGGCATTGTCAACAGGCTCTGCTAACGTGCTAGCTTTCAGCTAGAGGTGTTGACTCAGAAGCAGCCGGGATGGGCATTAAGAGAAAAAAGGAAGGTCTGAACACAAGTGGGGTGTGGGTCCTGCTTTTGTTTAAAAATGACAAGGAGACAGGAAAAGGCCACTCGGGTGCGTGATTTAAGCTGTGCGTGTGCGTACACACGTGTAGAGAAACGTCCGGAGGATAAGAGCGGTTCTAACAGTGCACCTCAAGGAGATGGGCTGGGGACTGGGAGGGAGCCGGTAACTCCTTTATCACATTGTTTGACTTGCTACAGTGAGCATACACTGCTCTGGTAATTAAAACGTCGACTAACACAAAACAAAACAAAAATTAAATGGAGTGAGAAACCATCATAATGGTTTAGATTGCTAGGTCAGAATGAGCAGTCTCAAAGCCGAGGATAGCGTGCAGACATTTTTTTAAGAAAGCAAAGACCTCCCTCCCTGGGGTATTAGTTTGATTGGGGGCCAAGCCTTCCAGCAATGAAAGTGGGCACTTCAGGATGGAGGAGGGTTGTCTGGCACCCAGAGGGAGTCAGCAGCAAGGACCAGATTGCACATGAGATGGGGATGTGTGTTCAAAAGAGACCAGGAAGCCGAGTTGCAGTGAAGTGACCTCCAGAGGAGCGCACGGCATGAGGGCCCAGGACAGGCTAGGGACCAGTCACTGTGGCAATGCTGCCTCCCTCTCCCACCAAGACCCCATGACCCGTAGGAAGAGTGACATCAGGAGGGAAGCACACAACCATTCGACCCCTCCTGGTGTCTCCTTCATGTCCCTTCAGGGCCAGTTCTAGGTGCTGGAACACCAGAGGACCTGGGCTCTCATCATTTATCCTTCTGGTGGCTCCAGATGGGGTGGGGGTGGGGAGAATAAAATAGTCAGCCTAACCAGGATGAGTGCTTCGGGGGAAGGGGGGAGAAGGGAGATGAGGGTACTTTCCACTGTCAACAGGGTGGTCAGGAAGGGGTCCTGGGAGGCTGTCCTTTGAAGGAGACCAGAGGGGAGAGGGAAGCCATAGACACCTGGGCACAGAGTCTGGGCAGAAGGAGCAGTAAGGGCAAAGCTGGGCTGGAGTCTGAGGTCAGGAGGGCAGAGGCCGGAGGGCAGAAGGACTGGGAAGAGGTGGGGGGTTGGAGGGGGAGGTTGCTGTGGGTTGGGGAGTGTGTTCTAAATTTTTGCACAGGAAAGGAACAGAGGCTCTGCAGAAATCCCCCTGGGTGCTGAGATGGGAATGGATCTCGGGGACCAGAGAGAAGACAGGACCCTGGACAAGGGTCCTTTGCAGGGCTGCAGGGGACAGGGGAGAGGGTGCCCCCTGGAATCACCAGGGCTGCAAACAGGTCAGACCTGGCGCAGAAACTTGGAAGCACACCTGACACCTGCAGGTCAGCAGGGAGAGCCTGCACGGCCTTGGCCTTCTCTGCTGGGTGGGGCCCTGAGGAAGGGGCTCCCAGGGCTCCCCTTCCCTGGCCCTGTCAGCACTCGCCCCCAGTGGTCCCGCTCTCTCCACCTCCCTCTCCTCTCTCCTCCTGCTTCTCTCTCCCAATTTCTGAAGGTCTGGCGGGTCTCTCTGGCTCCTCCCCTCAGGATAACTTCCTTACAATACCGGGGAAGATAAATAGTCAAAACACTGTGTTGTCAAGTCACTGGAAATAATGCTTTTCTCCCCAGGGTCTTGTCACCAACTTGATACATAATTAGGTTCTTTGTTTTAGCCTGTTTTCAATTTTCAGGATTGCATTTTCTTCTTTTCTGCTGAATGTTTTCCTTCATTTGTACAAAGCCCAAATGACTCCAGAGCCAGCCATACACAGGATGTGTTGGGAGACAGCTCTCCCCGCCCAGGAGACTGTCTCCGACTTTGTCCTTACCTCCCAGTGCTTCCATCTGCAGCGTGGGCATGAATGCACGTGTGGATTCCACACCATGGCTATGACTCAGTCTCCCACTGCCTGGAGCACCAGGGCTGAGGTGACCACGTCCAGCCTTGCTGGCCACTGTGCAGTGTGAGGCGGCAGGGCGACTGGGTCCCGATGCTGAAAGCTGGGCTTCTGGGTCCTCGCGGGGCTGTGGCCAGAGCCCCTACCCTCCGTCTCTTCATGTGGCTTGTTGGCCTGGGTTCCAAGGTGGATGGCCTTTGGTGACCTAGCTTTGCACAGTTACCCAGTGTCACTTCCTCCCAGTCAGGGGCCTGGCCAGAGGCAAAGGTGAGAACAGGCCCTCGTCATGGTGGCCCTGCCATTGCATCCTTGTGGTTTCACAGACTTCAAACTGCCAGCCATTAACCCACCAGAATCACGTGGGCTTCCCCAGCACGGCTTTGAGAAGGGTCCGAGGAGTGGAGTTGCTGGGCTGCGGGGCAGACGGTTTGGTTTTGCCTGTGGGTGGGTCTAGGATTTCATTGCGACACTGATTTTCTTTCTTTTTTTTTTATTTTTTAATTTATTGGGGTGACATTGGTTCACAAAACCATACAGGTTTCAAATGTACAATTAATAAAACTTCATCTGTGACATTGATGTTCACTTCCTGGTCTCTCGGGGGCTCTCCTCTTCATGTGTGTGTTTTCCTTGTGAGCGTCCTCCTCCGTTAGGTGCCTTGTCAGCTGCTTTATTATTATTATCATTGCTGTTACTATTATTATTGAGGTATAAATGACATACAACGTTGTGCTAGTTTCAGGTGCACAGTGTAAAGATTTGGTATTTGTAGAAGGCCTGTGAGTTTTTGTACGTTCTTCTATTGGGTCATCTATCATTTCCTTATATATTCTGAACCCCAGTCCTTTATTGTCTGTTTACGTCATCAGTGTGGCTCTTGTTCTGTTATGGTTGCCCCTTTCATAAGCCCTGGATAAATAATAAGCAAAGCTGGGCTCGGTCTCAAGACAAAGGGTAAGTGAGTGTGTGAAACACGGAGGTGCTGGCCTGGAGCCCAGGACTGGCCCCGCCCTGGCCTCTCCGTGGCGACAGCACTGCACTGTCCTTGCTGGGGGAGCGGCTCTCCCAGCTTTCGCTGGGAGCTGGGCATCCCGCGCTGTGTTCACAGCAGAACATGAATTCTTCACTAACGCCTCCATTTGTCGTTTGTGCAGAACACTTCGGAGCTCATGCAATATGAATTGCGTTTTGTAATGGCCTTCGTGTGCAGTCTTTGGGGAAAATATTGTTTTCAGGAAGACAAAGCAAATGGCAGGCATTCCTGAAGGGGCCAGACTCCTGTCCACAGAAACGCATTGAACCTGACAAAGTTACTCTAATGATCTCTGCTGTTGTCTTTCATTGGACACAAAATGAGGTCTGCCCGTCAAAGTCATGTGTGGCCAATTGTCCTGGTGCTGGAACCCTGGGTCAGAGTGGCTAGAGATTCCAGGAGCAGAACCTGGGCGGTGTCTGAGGAGGTGGGTGGGCTGGGCCGACGGCACACAGCACCGCCTTGTCGCAGGGAGCAGCGGTCGGGGGGTCCTCCTAATCCTCTCCTGAGACAGTACTCACAGTGCCTGGGATGCCTGGCTTTTGGTGCCAGCCTGACCCCTCCTGAGCCCCTGGTGCCCATGAGCTTGGGAGAGGGGTGATTATTGTAGCCCTGGACCCCAGGCCCTCCAGGCCCTGATCTTCCAACCTCCCCAGCTCTGAGCAAGGGCTCCAGGCTGCCAGCCTCATCTCAGCTCCTTCTGCACAAGTGACGGATGAGGATGGATCAGGAGGCCTTCCAGCCTGGTGACTGGTTCGGAGTCATGGGCATCTTGCACCTCCGCTAAGACGTCTGGCAGGCACCTGCCAGGTCCTCATCCCCTCTGTGTCCCTGCCTCTGTGGGAGGCCCCTCAGAGGGAGGAGCAGCATCGACTGTATTTCTGACTGACCAAGAGGCCTAGGAAGGGCCGCTGCATTTGTGCCCCAGGGAGGTGGGCCCCTGCAGCGACGATGACCCAAGTGCAGTGACAGGCCTGGTGACTCGAAGGGTGGAGGGGCCCGGAGGTGAGGAGGCCCTGCTAAGGGCAGACTACAGTGAGGGAAGAGGGACAGTGGTTGACGACCCCTGAAGCAGGAGGGGGACCTGTCCTGAACGGCAGGGCTCCAGGGGCAGGAAAGGAGGCAGGAGAAGGGCGTGTGCACTGAGAGCCCTGGTCTGACACGCTCAAACTGAGGTGCAGAGGTCAGGGGGTGGGGGAGAGACTAGCACCCCCAAACCCCAGCCTTTCCTCATTCCAGACACTGGCTCTGCCAGGCTGCCCTCACAGGGCCATTCGGGGACATTGCGGGCTGTGACCACCTGCTTAGGATGGAGCCCCCAATCCTACAGAATGAGACACTTCTGAGATAACAGCATGTCAGTGACCCATTGCTGCCCAACAAGTTACTCCAAAACTCGGTGGCGTCCAGCAGGCTGCAGAGCCCGTGGGTAAGAAGTGCCATGGCTCCACGGGGTCCCCCCTGGCTGGAGGAGGAGTGGGCAGGCTGCATCCTCCAAAGGTTCTGTGGGGTCAAGAGCTGCTCCCAGGCTCACTGCACAGCTGCTGGCGGGGTTCACATCGTCATAGCAGGTGGACCGAGGCCTCTGTGCCTCACTGACTATTGTCAGAGGCTGCCCTCTGATCCTACATGTGGCCTTTCCACAGGGCAGCTGGCAACACAGGGAGGACAGAGAGAGTGGCAGCAAGACCTGGCGGTGGCCTTCTCTAGCCCCTTGCCGTCTTCCCCGATTTCAAGCCCTGTGGGAAGGAGGCTCACATGACCCACGGAAAGGACACAGACTCGCTCCTCGGCACCTTGTGGGCTGACCACTGCTGTCTCGGGACGCTGCTGATCCTGCCCGTCCAGTGGCCTGATCCAGACAGCTGCTTGTGCCCAGCTGGGGACTCTGGAGGCTGCCCCTGACTTCACCACAGAGAGAAAATTCACACTGCTGTCCCAGCCCGCAGCTCTCAAAGCACCCTTGGGCCTTGGAGTGACTCTTCACCCCATGGTGGGTCACTGGGCCACACTTCCCCTCCAAAGGCCTCCACCCCCACCCTTCTGAACACCCAGTCCCTTCTCCTGACCCTAGGAGTGAGCCCCGGACCTTGGGACTAGCCTGGGTACCGTGTTGGGGTGATGATCAGCTTATCCGGAGAAATGTGGCGCTGGCAAGCCTGCTGTCTGCAGAAATGCCCAGCGCCCTGGGATGGATCACACCACACGACAATGCCAAAGCCAGGCCACATGGATGCTCCTGACTGTGCAGGAGAATCAGCTCCCATGATGGACACCCTACTAATGGGTCAGAAGAACCGTGCCCTTGCCGCGAACGCCATGGCCTCGTTCGTCTTGTAAGGAGCGCAGATCCTAATCTCTGAGCCAGCTGCTCACACACATCTGTCTTTCTACTGCCCCCCTACCCCACCCCAGAGCAGAGGAGCACCAGCCTCCAGGAACTGGTGGCTCCGTGGTAAGGGGCTGATTTATGGGGGTGCAGCGTGCAAGGGAGCCGAGAGTTGTTGGTCTGCTGCCTGCAGTTGTGCCAGCCTGGACTCCGGGGAAGAAGCCGGAGCATTGGGCCAAGCTGCTCCATCTGTGGATAAAAAGACGCCTGTTTGGGGAGGGGGGGGCCTTTCATGTCCTGTTTCCAACAGCACCCCGAGGTGGTGGTGGTCTGGGGCATGGGAAAGGCAGGCAATAAAATCCTCTTTTCCCCAAGTTTGCTAAAAGGTTTCCCTCCCTCAGCGATCATTTCAAGGAAAGCCTGGGCAGATCCGGCGAGCTGCTTTGCATGTGGGATCTCTTTAGCTGAAGACATCACAAAGAGGGTTCCCTCGGGGTCTCAGGTGCCCCCTGAGCCAGCTGTCTCCTCTGGTGATATCGGAGCCTGTGGTGCCAGCAGGTCAACGGCCCCAGGGCCCCACACGTCACCCTGGCTCTGCTAATTGAAGAGAATGCATTTTCCGACCTGTCACATGCACGCACTCCCAGCCTTGGAGGCGGGCTTCTGAAAGACGTGGCAGGGCCCTCTGTGCCGGGCAGCGAGGTAGGCCACGCTGTCACCTGGGCCTCAGAGTCCTGGTGCCAGAGGGAGCCAACGAGGCAGTGGCTGGGGACTGTTTCCAGGTTCAGCAAACTTTGTCTAGCAGTTCCCAGGGCTTTGCCTCGCAGGCCCCACCAAGCACAGCATCAGCGAGACGTCACGTGGAAGACACAAGACAGGCGTCTGCTCTGGAGCCAGGCCTGGACCAGAACCACAACACTGGGCAGGAGCTCCTCTGTCAGCTGTTTCCAAAATAATGGCCAAGCGCAATCAACGCGCTTACTGGAGTTTCAGTAATGAACATCCAAACCTCACGTCGGCCTCTTCTTCAGCAGGCCTGTGGGGCCCTCGGTGTATCATGAACCCTTTTTCTCAGACTCTGGTGACATCAGTTTGCTCGGGCTGCTGAATAAGCACCACAGGTGGGGACTGAAACACAGAAGTTCAGCCTCTCCCGGTTCTGGAGCAGATGTCCGAGGTCAAGCCGGGCTGGTTCCTTCTGAGGCTGTGAGGGTCCAGGCCTCTCCAGCTTCCTGTGGTCTCTGCCCATCCTGGGCATTTCTGGGCTTGTGACCCCATCCTCCCATCCCTGCCTCCATCTTCACATGGCGTCTCCCTGTGTGCCTGTCTGTGTCCAAAACCCCCCTTCTCATAAGGCCACCAGTCCTGTTGGGTCAGGACCAGCAACTCCAGCATGACCACATCTTCTCTATTAATCCTGCAAATGCCCTGTTTCCAAATAAGGTCACACTCTGAGGTCCTAAGGGATGTCTCTAATGTGTGTGTTTTGGGGGACACAGTTTAGCCCCCAACACTGTTTATGTCTGAAAACGATAGTCATCAGCTTTCTTGAAGTTGGTACGTCTCAGCCCCCACTGCTCCAGGTGGGAGACTGTGGCCAATTGCCTTGACTATTTCCATTTTTATCAGGTTCCCTCTGCTGCCTGTCAGGGACATTTTGGGCACCCCTGGACACCCAGGAACGACCCTGCAGCTGAGGGTCCTCTGAGGAGCCCTGAGTCCTCTGTTCCTGTGGCTGGACCCTCGCCCAGGTTGTTAGCGATTGGGGGACACCCCCAGCGGCCCCTTTCACTGGCACCCTCACGGCCTCGCCACAGGTAGACCAGCTCTCGTGGGCTCAGGCAGGGAGTATTTGCTGATGAAGCAGACAGCCAAGTCACTAAGTTTGTGACTGTTCGGCCATATCTTTCACTGATAATCAGAATAAGACCCCAACTCGACGTGGACACAGTGAGTATGTGAACAGAGACCTGGAAGCTCTCTGAAACAGTAGACATTTGATTTCAGAAACAAGTTGTCATAACCCCAGAAGAACCAGCTCACTGGGACAGGATGGACTGCAGGACAAAACTCCTCAGTAGCTCAGGTTCCTGGGCTGTTTGGGAACCGACTCCTGGGGCTGATTTTTGGGAGGGGGCATGGTGAGCCTGCTTCCCAGTGTCAGGCCAGAAGGGACCAGGAACCAGGAGACAGGATGCAGTATCGTGTCCCCAAGTCATATCTGGAAGGGACAGATGGCAGACAGAGGGGCCAGGCTGGCCGGGAGTGGACAACCCAGCCATAGGTGCATGGGATGCTAGGCATGGGGTGCTGGGAGCGTGGACACTTCCCCAAGGGCTCAGTGCCCTTCCTGGCTAGATAGCAGGTGTCTGACAGTACGGCCAAGGACAGGGGCTCATTCCAGTCGTGGGGCGGAGGCTCTGCTCTGTGTCTCATCATCTCCTGGTCTGGAGGGCCCAGCGTTGGAGACACCAACCCTCTGTCATGACTTCCACACTACTGGGATTAGTCTTACAGGATGCGGGCCACCCTATGACCTTATTTTAACTTGGGGTCTGGAAGAGGCCCTAGAAGACTGAAGAACGAGGAGAAAATAACTGCATATGAGCAGTTCTGGTCTTCAAGCCCCTTCCCTATGGGGCCACGACTCAGCCCAAATGGACTCTGAGGGAGCAGTGGCTGACGGGCCTGCATTTGCCTGGCCATCATGCTATTGTTGTCAAAGCCCATACAGTCACTGGAGGATGTTAACAGCCCCATTTTACATCTGAGAAAATGGAAAATAAGAGAAATTAGTTGACTGGCTCAAGGTCATAGCCCAGGACTTGGTGCACAATGAAGACATAACTAAATCCCAACATGGTACAGTGCATCCAGGGTGACCACGTCCCAGTGCATTCTCTGCAGCTCTAGGGTCGCAGGAACCAGCCTGCACTTGAGCTGAGCAGTGAGAAGGCCACCCCAGCCCCCACCAGAGTGCACTGTGCTGACTCACAGTGCAGGTCTGGACATTCAGAAGTCCAGTATGGAGGCCCGTGAGCCCAGTGTCAGCCCCCTGCCGGTCCAGCTGCCTCCTCCCAGGCCGAGTGGAGAAGCATCAGTGTTCCCACCCTCGCCCAGACCTTACCGGGGCTCCTCTAGCACAGGCCTGCCCTGCCATGCCCATCTGCAACGCAGTCTGCAAAACCACACAGCCCACATCTTTCTTCCCTGGCTTTATTTTTTTTAAAAAAAGAGAGAATGGAAAGGAATAAAAAGGGTTGGGGGGGTGGAGACTAAGAAGGAGATGCAGGAGATAAAAGGCACATGTGGGTGACAAAGAAACTATGACATAGTCAAATTTTATTAATGGCTCACCCATATGCATTCAGAGAATAATTAACTATTCACAGGTGAAATCAGCTGATAGGAGTGGCTGTCTTGAGCAAATCGAATGAGCTCCGATTATATCAATAGTTTTCAACCAGTGTCCCTGGTTATCAAACCATCAAATAAATTTGTCCACTCTCTTCCTTTGGGGGGAAAAACTTTAATTATCCAGCCCCAGCGTATGGCAGGTCATTAATAAAACCTAGTTATCAGGCTGCAGGTTCGGGAGTTTTACTGTTATCCATCTTTTATCTAAATAAACATTTGGGAAATGTCCTTAAAATTATTATAGATACTTTGCCCCTGCCCCACAATAGGAATTTCTAAGTGGAACCCTCTGCATTAGATACACAATGCGTGGCGTCTGTCCACCTGCGGCCTCCCGCGGATGGATCCTTGAGCCGCTGCGCCTGCGTTGATGGATCGGGACCTGCAAATGCAGATAAGGGGGCACCGCCGCCCGCTGGCTCTCCTTAATGTTATTTACGCTGCCTTTATGTTATGCATGCGTTCTTTATTTCCGTGCAGCATATATCAATGACAAGTGGAAGAACTGAACGGCCAGCAATAACAGAACAGGGCCCATGGTCTTCCTTCCCCGGGTGCAGGAGCCAGACAGTGTTCTTCATTAAAAGAAAGAACGCTTCAAAAATCTTTTATTATTCCGTTTCCATGAAAGTGAAGGTCATTCCAGAGAAACCTCCAAGACTGGTCTATCTGTGTTACTACGTACAGAAGCACATTAGGAGTGCGGTGTGTGCTTACCCTTGGCTATTCCGTGCTCCAGACAGGATTTGCATAACCCACACCAGGCAGGAAACAGAAAAACAATACCTACGGCACGAGTCGTGACGTGTCGCCGTGTCAGCAGCGTTTCCCCTGTGGTCACTGCGGGGCCACTGTGAGCACATGGAGGCACCCCACTTCTGGGCGCCACGGGCAGAGATGTCACCAAACCCGAACACAGCCCCAACACGCTGGGGTGCTCTAAAGAGCACCTGGCCACCCCTAGCGCCCTGTTGTTTCTGAGTATCTGAGCTCCCTGCATCCTAGCTGTGTCTAAGGAGAGCTTAGACCCCGAGAGAGGCCTCCAGAGCGGGGTGGGAGGCCTGGACTCGGAACCCCGCGGCCGGAGTCTCGGACAGGGCCCTCTCGGTGAGGATGGGCAGCTCCCTCCGCTCGCGTGTCAGGCACGGGAGGTCCTCGTCCCACAGGATGATTGGGAGGAAAACCGGGAGGGATGCAGGCGTTGCCTTCACCCTAATGCAAATCACTCTTCTCTTGGCAAGTGTTTGGTTTTGAAGAAAACTCTCAGCTATGATGTAAATCCCAAACCCTGCCCAGCTCCATCCTGCACCGAGCTAGATATACGCACTGCGGCTCTCGAGCCCCTAGTCAGTCCGTCACTGCGCTGGTTAGCTCCGCGGCTGGGAAAGGCACCACAGACAGGCGCTTCACAGCAGAAGTGTATTTCTCTCGGATCTGGAGGCTGGACATCCAAATTCAGGGTGTCAAGATCCAGTTCTGTTTCTGTGGACACAGCAATCAGGTTCAAACATCACTATGCAAAACCTCAGACTCCCGTGCCCACCCGCCCACCCGAGGTAAGAGGAGGCTCTGGGATGTGAGTGGGCTCAAGTGTCCTGTGCTAACCATTTCCAAACTGTTGTGCTTGATTTGGGGCTGGTTTCCTCTCTGAGTCCCCAGCCAGCCCTGCAGCGCTGTGACTGATCACCAGAGTGACTCCTAACAGCCTGTTTCTCTCTGCAACATCCATTAAACAAAAACACTTAACACTTAGGAATTTTTTTTAATTTAAAAAGAAAAGTCATGCTTGGGGAGCAAGGTACTCTTTCCCGTGGATACCCCATCTCCCTAATTTTTCAGACCTTCACTTGCTGATATTGAAGCAGCAGAATTTGCATCTCAACCTTCCCATGAAGGGCTCCTGGCTCCAGGGCAGGGTCTGAGCAGGGCAGGGAGGACACCCCAGGAGGGACACCTCCTGAGATGGGCCTGCCTGTAGGAAACCTCTAGGGCCTGGGGCAGAACCAGACTGTGGAGCAGCAGCCAAACTTGGGGATAAGTCAGAGCGGAGTCTAAATACCGAGGTGCCCCAAACCTGAAAGGGGGTAGATTGAGGGCCAAGAGTAAGTGGGGATGGAATCAGCCCTCAGAGCTCATGCCCAGGGACTCCGGGAGAAGAGAGGGTTTGCAAGGCCTCGTCCATTTGCCTGAAAGTGCTTCCCTCATTCTCTCCCACGCAGCAAACCTGCATCTCCCACCCCCCTTCTTCAGGGCCTTGCTCAAAAGTCACTCTTCCAAGGGGCCTGCAGTGAGGTTGTTGCCACATGAAGACCCTTAATGGCTTCAGTGCCAGATGAGGGAGATGTAGGATCAGAAACCAGTGCAGGTGGGATCGGGGTGCACAGAATGAGGAGGAGGGGTCTCCACCAGGAAAAGGATGAGAACAGACCTGCCCTGACCTCCTACAAAGACTCTCCTCAACCTCTTCTGAGCAACACTCCCCCAAACTGTGCTTCTGACAGGCTGTCTGCATCCCTAGGAAGTAGCTATGGATGACTCACAGGAGTGCACATTGGTTAAACCAGGAGGGTTTGCTTTAGTCTGAAGCATCTGTGTTCCAGCATCTAGGACTGTGCCATCAAGACAGTGGCACAAGCCCCTTGCACCTGGCCTGAACCGAAAGGTGCCAGGTCCCCAGGACCTTGTGCAGAAAAATATAAGATGCAAAATAGCTATTAAGTACATGTTAAATGATCTTATTTTAAATATACTGAATTGCACCTGCTTCTCCTCCCTAAAATGGCACATGTGGCTCACGTTACATTGCTGCTGAACAGCAGGGTCTATAAATCCCAGGAAACAGGGATGTCTTCCACTCGGTGAGGAGAACTGGACCCCAGTCACCCTGTGGGCACCACTGCCAGGAACCCAGCCTGAGACTTGGTGGACAAACAAGGCCAGCTGCATGTTTTCTAAAATGTGCCCAAACTGAGAGGGAGGAAAGGGGAGAGAGAAATGAGACCGAGAGACTGAGCGGCTGAGTGAAGCTGATCAGTCAGCAGTGGGGCTTTGTAAGATCCTTAGTTCCTCGAATTCTGATGCCTCTGAAGGAGTGTGCCAACTGGGAGGAATGGCACGCAGATTTCTGTACACTTATCTTCGCACAATACTCTAAGAGGCCTTCAGACAGGTGGAGAGCACAAGGGACCCTCCCTGTCACTGCATCCCCGACACTCATGTGAGCCTGCGCTTAGGAGGTGTGAGCACTTCCTCATTCACAAACAAATCAGCGTTCCCCCTGCCCTTCGGATGCAGTCTTTTTAGTTACAAGGCTCTAGTTCTACTTCTTCTTTAATTCTGTCTTCCTAATGATGCTTCTTTTTTAATCAATGTGACTTCAACTTGCAGCTGCTTGTGAGTTTGGAGGATGCGTGTTTCTAACCTGCTGCCTCCTGGCTGTTCCATGCTTACTTTTACAGTCTTGGCTACATTCTCAGGCCCATCACTTCTTATTTTGCAATTATGTCTGCTCTGCTCACTGCATGCTGTCTTTGGTGGTTATATAATTAAAGAGCAGAGACTTTTTTCCCTTGGCTGCACAAGGTGAAAAATGTTAGCTATTTCCACACTTCAGAGACCCAGCTGCTACAAGCATTAAAAATTACTTAAAACATAAATTGATGGCATTGTGATCACAATGGATTGTGTTCTTGTAAATGAATTGCACTGCAAATTGCTGTTTTAAATTAAAATATAGCTTATTAGGAATGGCAGGAGAGTAATACAGAAGGAAGTAAGGTTTCATATAATTGTCCCTAAAAGCCCATTCCTCCAAGAAGTGATGGCAAAGGATGTGCCAGAAGCAGCTACTGCCTCCTAGCTGCATTGGACCCTGCAGCTTACTTCCTTCTCCCCAACCCCCCTCACCTCCCATCTGCCCTCAGTGTTTCAGGAGGGTCTATGCTGTGCATTGCTCTGAGGTAGGCAGTGGACATGCTAAGATGAGCAAGATGCTGCCGTCCCTCAGACCATGCAAGGTCCATTAGAGGGCCAGCTGCCAGGTGGGCAGACAATGGAGGAGGGGCAGTGATGAAGGCACACGTGGGGTATTCTTTCAGCAACAGAGAAGAAGCAAGAACATTCAAGGACACACAGAGGAGATAGGGACCTGATTAATTAATCTAAGCCAGCAGCTGTTAAGACTGACAGGAATTGAGAATCTTGGCATCAGGAGGGGTTGCCATGAGGTGAAATTTACCCCTCTCTCAAGCACTTGTGAAAAATGATTGTTTATGCTCTACTTGGACACTTCCAGTGGTGGAGATGTTGCCACTCTGTGAAATATCTCCTTTCATTTGTGAACACTGATTGAAATCTCCCAACTAAACAGTCTGAAAATCATGTCTTCAGTTTGGACACGTCAATCTGGAAATGCCTGGGTGACTTCCAAGAGAAGATTCATAATAGGTGCCCAACCTGGGCACAATCAGAATAGCCAGGGCATGTGGACACAAGATAAGAGGAACCCAGGGCAGGACTTGCTTATGTATAAAAAATGGAATACAATTGACCCAGCTGAGGGCACTTATGAAACCAGGGCTTGAATAAAAAGGCAATTCAGGCTTTTTGGAGGTTTGTGAGCAATGGAGTGAAATGATGTTAGGAGCATTTTAGGAAGGTTCATTTGCTCTCACATTGGATGGAGACCGCGGTAGTCATCTAACCCAACACTACACCGGCTAACAGCTCCCGTGAGACTGCTGCCATGTGACTGCATGACTGTCCCTGCCACCGCGGCTTCACTGCAGCATCGGAGCGGGGCTGCCTACCACTTCAAACTTCCTTCAGCTGAAACAGCCCCAGCCTCTTGTCCTCCTGGTCCTTCCATATCTTGCCACACCTGTTCTGGGTGCTTCATCACACATTAGTCCAGAAATTTTAGATGTAGCAGAGGGGTAAATGCTTGTGAACATACTCCCACATTCCCAGGCATGTTATTTAGTAATTGATCAATGCCAGATGTTGTAGGAGGCACTGAGGGTGCAGGGGAAAACCAGTGGTCTTTACCCCAAGGAGCCTCAGTGAATGAAGGGAAATGGACCAGTGAAAATACACATGCAAAAAAAAAAAAAAAAAAGCATATAGGCCAGGACCCAGGTCTGCAAGGGGCCGTGGGTCCTCAGTGGAAATACCTCTATGCCATGAGGAGAGATGTTCCCAAAGCCTTAAAAGGTAAGTGGACCCTTAGACGTGGTCTTGACAGATGTGTAGGGCTTGCCCTGGAAGATAGAAGTGGAAAAGTCTTTCCCGACAGAGGGAGAAGTGGGACTCCTGTATAGAGAGAGGTGAGAAATGCGGGAGATGAGGAGTAACAGTGCCCAGAGGAAAGGAGGCACCAGCCGTACATGCTGCAATTCTTTCTCTGAAACTGGAAGAAAGGAAGGAGAGGAGACACAGATGGACAGCAGTTCAGGTGTGTCCAGCACATTTGGGGGGGTTGCAGGAGTGCCCATTTTATACCCTCAATTTTCTCTGGAAAACAATTTTTTTTCTTCCATAAGAGAGAAAAGTAGTGAGGTAGAGGGTTCAGAGAGAGCACTCAAAATACATTAACATATTCTTGAAATAATTATCTCTCTTTATTCCTTACCCACAAATAATGCAAGTGAGATACATTAGTGAGTTAAAATGATAAGGTCTCTGGGGTACATTTTATCAGGAAAGAAGAATAAAGGTATTTTGAGCAGCACTGGTAGATTGAAGAACAATATAGCAATGGTGAATTTTGAGAGACTGAGAAAATCACTTCAAAGAAGGTAACTTTGACATTTATCCCATTATTTATATTTGTCTATAAAACTTTTTCACTCTTCTTCTTTTTTTTTTATCCTCACCCAAGGACATTTTTCCATTTTTTTGTTCAGATAGAGTGGGAGGGAGAGAGAGGAAGAGAGAAAAAAATTCAACGTGAAAGGGACACATCGAGTGGCTGCCTCCCGCACGACCCAGGGGGCAAACTGCAACCGAGGTACGTGCCCTTAGTGGGAACCGAACCCTGATCTCTCTAACCACTGAGCCAAACCAGCTAGGGCAACTTTTTCACTCTTACGATGAAACTTGAAAACTTCCTGCAAGATGTTTTTCTGGGTGTACAAGTAGAGGTTGACAGTTATTTACTCTCGGCACTTTGAAGACGTAATTACATCGTCCTCTGGCTTTCATGTTTATCATGGAGAAGTCAGATGTCAGTCTAATTGTGGCCATCCTTTGGTTTATAATCTGCATTTTTTCAGATACTTTTAGGACCTTCTATTTGTCTTAAACATTCACTATATTTCATTTAGGGGCAGATTTCTTTTTGCATACTTTGCTTTGGATTTGTGCTTCTGATTCTAAGGATTCATGTATTTCCTCAATTTTCCGATTATTCTCCGTGATTAACTCCCTGTATGTTAATTGTCCCCCATCCTCTCAATGATGTCCTTTGTGAACTCCAACCAGATAACATTTTTTAGGCCTTCCTGCTCTATCTTAAATATCTGTCAACCTCTATTTCACAGTTTTTATTTATGTGACTCTGTGTTGAGTTTGGGATATTTTCAGATTCATCTTCTAGTCAACTTATTCTCTCTTCATCTGTGTCATCTTCACTATTTACCTTGAGGTTTTATTTCTACTTTTACATTTTCCCACTTACAGAAATGTATCTGACTATTTTGTTTCCAGTATATACGATTGGTTTCTGGTTTTGTCTATAAAATAAGCTTCTTATAGCATTTTATTTTGTAACATCTTTATTAAAATATAATTGACATACAATAAACAGTACATATTTAAGTGTACAATGTGACACATTATGACTGATGTATACAATCATGAAACCATTACCACACCAAGATAATGAACATTTGATTTGTCTCCACCTTGAGCTATTACAAATAAAGCTGCCCTGGGCATTTATATACAAGTTTCTGTGTAAACCTATGCCTTTGTTTCTCTTGGATAAATGCCTAGGAGTGAAATAGTTGGGTCATTTGGTAGGTATATGTTTCATTTTTTAATAAATTTCCACACCGTCTTATTGAGTAGCTTCTGGTGAATTCTGTCAAATCTTAAGGAAGAAATTATACCATTTCTACACAAATTGTTCCATAAAATTGAGGAAGAAAGAATTTCTTTCCCAATTCATTTCATAAGTTCAGCACTACCCTGATGCCAAAACTAGACAAAGTCCTACAAGAAAAGAAAACTACAGAAAAAAAAAAAAAAACCTCTCATTAATATAAATGCAAAATTTAAAATAATTTAAACGACTTAAATCCAACGATTTATTCAAAACAAAGATAATACATCATGGCCAAGTTCATTCCAATATTGCAAGGTTGGTTTAACTTTTAAAATCCACCAAAGCAATTCCCATTAATGAAGAAGGGAAGCTGAGAATCCAATATGGTGGCAGAGTAGGTGGAAGCTACACTCGTCTCCTCCCAGGACCCAACGAAATTACAGAACACTCATCCTGAATAACCAGCTGAAGACTAGCTGAAGAGAAGTCTTATAACCAAGGAGAGAAACCACAGGACTTTAGCATGTGAATGGGGGGACAGCTCTGCCTCCCACACACTTGCCTGCCAGGCTGTGCCTGGGCTCCCTCTCCCTGCACCACAGCTTGGAAGCAGACTCACAGCAGGAAGCTGAGGGGATGTCAGGGCTCAGCTCATTTGTTTCTTGTCTCTCATGGACTGCTGGCCTTCACTGCCTGGTATCTAATATCATTATTGTGTTTGCTCTACTGTTAAAATTATTTTTTAAATACTGTCCAGTGGTAAATGGAATAAGTAGGTGAAAGTAGCTAGCGGCCCAAGAACCCAACAAGATACAACTTCACCTATGCCCTGTGCTGAGCCTGTCTATTCTGGGTGCGAGATTTGGTGCCAGTTTTCACAGTTATCTTTGGAACTCTGTCATCTTACCTGGAGATCAGTGACAAGAAATTCTGTTTCCAGTTTGTCTGGTAATGACACAGACAGCAAGAGTGGCCAGGGTGCGAAATGAAGAAAGGATGATAGATAATCTCTGGCAAATGAACTACTCCATGAAAGTGGTAGGGGGACTGGGGTCAACCAGTTGTATTAGTTCCGGGGGCTTGCCTTCCCAGGGCAGATGATTTTCATGCTGCAGGTATCATTAGGTTCTCATGACCTCACCAAAGGACCAGAAAAATCCTCCCAATTAGGGCCCCAGATGTAAATCTTGGAGGACAACAGTGCTGCTTTCATCATATCTTTGAGGGAGAGAAATTGTGACACATAAGCCCCTCACAGGTAATGGAGTAAGAGGTATTTTCTGTAAGTGGGAGAGCCAAGGTCCATGCCAGTCCTGAGTGTGAGGGGAATTGTGGAGGAAGCCCCTTCCCTCCTTCTCACCCGTGGATACCACCGGCACTGACTGCTGAGGACGAAGGGGCTGCAGCTGGCAGGCCCTCATCTGCCTTTCGGCAGAGGCAATTCCAGTAAGATGCACGTTCATCCCCACTGCCCACCCTGTGCCCTGGTCTTCCTTGAGCACCCTGGTCCCCCTGCCTGTCTGAGACAAAGCCCCCTAGACAGGGCTCAGAAAAGGGGGGCTGGAGGTGATGTGTGCGGATGGATGACAGCAGTGCCACCTGACTCAGCCTTTTGCGTCTTCCAGATGAAAGTCAGCCTGTTCAGATAACCTGCTCAATGCGTACTAACACATTCCGTGGAGAACCGGGACAAGTGATTAGGTTGGAACAACAGGAGGGGAACTTACAAAGGAGCAAGTCTTTGCTGAGTTTGAATTTCATGCCTGAAGTACTCAGCAGAAACCACACTCAGCCATTTCATCAATCAGCACGCCGCGTTTCTGCACTCCAGGTGGGTGAGACCCGGCAAAATCCAGCCAGGCGTTAACAAGCTCATCTTCTTTATGCGGCCGCAAATTCTGGTTGTCATTTTCTGATTGAGGGTGCCGGATTAGCTTGACTCCTCAGTCCCTGCTCAACAACACACGCACACACTGACAAACCACGCAGACACTTATGGACACACAGCACACATGTATCACACACAGACACACCACACAGAAGGACATACCACACACACACACACACACACGGCCATGTATAAGCATAACATGGAAAGATGATAATAAAATGAGTGAAATTTGTTTCTGAGAAACTTAGCTACAAATAGTAGCCCTCAAATATATTTGTTTTCCTAAAGTATCCCTCCCATGAAGTCTCTCAATGGAAACATATTTTTCTTGGTCAAGAGGAGAAAATAACTTTACAAGGGGCTAGCTGCTCCTCCTGAGGCAGGAGAAGGGGTGCTGAGAGCAGTGTGGGTGCCCTGAGACCTCCCCATGCGTGAACAGCAGGCACCTGCTCTGCCACCCGGTGCACCCAGGTCAGGAGCCATCCTCTCAGGCTGGAAAGGTTCCTTTCCGGGTCCCTCAGACCTCACACTCTTCCTCTGGAAAGGCCTTGCTCCCCACTCCATAACAGGTCACTCATCACGCTTCTAGGGGTCCTCAGGCCTGCCCAGCAGCTTCCCTCCCACATCCTGTGCTGGTGATAGTCCCACGTTATAAATAGAGCATGTGAGGTCTCAGGAACTTAAGAGGCTGAGCTCATTAAAGGGGCAGGTCTCCATTTCCAGCTCTGAAAACCCTCCAGGCTGGGTGAACGAGCACACATCTTCCACGACGGCTTGGGTCTAGCGTGCAGAGGAAGAGCCGTCTGTACAACACCAGCAGTAAGTCAAAGGTATGCAAATGTCTCTTCAGTCCTTACACAGCCAAACATACAAAGATGCAGGCCAGATGGGCTCAGGTGAGGGGCCGGCAGGGGCTACAAGTGTACAGGGACACCAGGTACCTGCAAAACAGGCATGGGAGGGGGCTGCTGGGAGCTTATAGAGTGGGTCCCTCTGCAGAAAATGTCTCCTTGGCTTCACCTCTCCTAATACTGATATACAGAGGCTTCCC
This sequence comes from Tadarida brasiliensis, assembly GCA_030848825.1. Taxonomy (NCBI): domain Eukaryota; kingdom Metazoa; phylum Chordata; class Mammalia; order Chiroptera; family Molossidae; genus Tadarida; species Tadarida brasiliensis. Next base: position 36,359,084 of record CM061258.1, read on the forward strand.
CTGCCTGGCTGAGGCCCCGCTGGCTTCTTGCACACATCGGCCCATCCACTGCTGGGACCTAGGTAGCTCTCCTTGTGTCCCCCTGTTCCACAAGGCCCTGCAGTAAAAACCAGTGTTCCCAACACTCGCATTCTAAACCTTCCAGAACACCTTGCTTTGCCAATGTCTTCAACAATGCTCGTAACAGAGTGACATTTAATTTTGCAAACGCATGGCTTTGAGGGTGAAAGTGAGTAATTCCCTGGACAGGTCAGTATCAGAAAAACAGAGTCGGTGACCAGTGAGTGTTTCCTGCCCCCACCCTCCAGGTGGTCTTGCTGACAATGACTAGGTAATACTAACCATAATACCAAGACTATGAAAGCAGTCAGCTCAGCATTGCACACTGCAGGCATGCAAACGGGACACCTGTACATTGTTTTCAATCAATCATCAGGAATGTATAATGAAAACCTGCTAAACTGTTCTTGGAACGAGGTAGGTATGAGAGAATGGAACCTGTATCCCAAACCATTGATTAAACTTACTGACCATTGATCAACGTTACTTCCCTGGGAAACATTGGAAAGATCTATAGGAAACTTTCTTACTGACCATTTTATCAATGTAAACCAAGTCAAACTGTGAGATGATGGCAATGCTGGAGCCTTTGGAGGGACACCCATCCACACGTGCCACGGGGAGGGGTACCAGGATGAATCTGGCTGCCCTATGGCTGGGTTTCCTGGTCTTCTAGAGCTAGCTGACCTCTTTCAGCAACTTGTACTAGCTTCCCCCGGCCATTGAGGGGGCTCTTACTGGTTCACTTTATTTCTGCAGATCTGGGGGGGTGATATTTGGGGTTTTCTGCTGTGCAAGTGTCTTCCACGCAAGTCTCTTTGTGAAATTTATGTCAAGCAAACACCCCTGTACCCACTACCTAAGCTAAAAAAATAGAAAATCAGCATTACCTTGAGCAATCTTTCATCTACAGTCTAACCATCTGTGCATATATCTCTGAAAAATAAATCACTTAACATTGAAGCACTGAGTAGCAGCAGGCATCCAGCTGTGGGTGGGCAGGGTGCTGCTGCCTTGGGAGAAGCCCAGAGAAGGGCAGCTGACAGCTGGGGCCTGTCCACCCTGGGAACTGATCACAGTGGAGGGAGGTAGTGTGCACTGGGGAACGGTGGTCCCCTCAAGTAGCCCGCGAGCCAGGGCTATGACCTGCAACAGCCCAGCAGGTGCAGGACAAGCAAGTGCCCTGAAGCTCACTCCTTCATGTCATTTATGCCCGGGCCTGGAGATACACGAGAAGGGCAGAGTGTGGCCCGGCCATGGGAAAGGGTTTTGGGAAGGCTGTGCTGGCCAGAAGCCAGCCCTCTCACCAGGAGCACATGGGAAGGTGACAGTGGGAGAACATCAACAGAGGACTTTGCCTTCCCTTCCTGCTTCTTCATCGAGTCCCTTGCAAAATGCAATTCAGCCTGGAGACGGCACCTGTGCAGGCTGGACGCTGTCCCCAGGCACATACTTGGCCTCTTACTCTGTGGAGACTGGTGGGGAGTGTTGGATCTGAGCAGAGCTTGAGCCAGTCCTTCCCAGGATCCAGCATCCAGACAGGGGCACACCTGCTGAGGAGTGAGGATCTGAAAGGTGAGCAGGCTCCCCTTGCATACTGCCCCTGGTCCTAGAGAAAGGGGACACTCAGGTTTATATTTCCTCAGAGTAAGTGAGGTTTGAGGGGCTCCCCTGCTTGTTTCCTCCCTGGTGACAGCTGGGAAAGGGGGCTCTACGGAAATGAGAGGGCATTCCTCTCCCTTCTCTTCCCAGCTGCACCAGCACGAATGAAACAAGTGTACTCTCTAATGATAATAATAATAGCTGTTGTTGTTTCTTCTAAGTGTCCATGTTGGGTCCACTGGTCACAGCTCCAGCTCACTGATTTTGTAGGGAGCAACAGCCCAGTTTTCCAAAGATTCAGTTTGGATGGACTGAGGGGATTGGCATCCAGGGGGCTGTCCCAGGTGCTGAATTGAGTAGGGTGGTAGGCAGGGATCATGCTGTCCCCTGCTGTCAGACTCAGGCCAGGCACTGCCCAGGACTCACACAGGTAAGAGTGCACTGCTGGTGGGGGTGCTTGTGCCCATTAGTGCCATTACTTCTGTATAGACTGAACTTGAAGGTCTCGGGTACTGTGGCAGCCTGGCCTGACGTGATGGCTTGAATGGGGATTCCCCCTGGCCATCGGCACTGCGGGCTGCTGTCCACGTGTCCAGACGAGATCCTCAGGCAACATGTGTCCAGCCCATCTGACATGGAGTCAGCCACACTCGGGGCACTTTGTCTCTCAGGTTGTGGAGAGCCTACGTTACCGCCATCTGGAGACCTGAGGGCACCCCTGGGGACTCCCAGAGCTCAGAGACCTGTGAGTCGGGGGCCCTGCAGACCCTGACAAGAGGGAGGCGTGTACACAGTGTCCTGTCACTGTCCCAGGCGACTTCCACAACCTGCAGGACATTGTGCCATGAGGATGAGAGACAGCTTTGATCACAGACATGACAAGCAGAGCAGACGAATGATTGGAGACAGTGACAATGTGGTTTCAGAGAAGTGGGTTCACATCATTTCTGTTAGTGGCCATGGAAAATGAGACTTTCTGACTGAAGTAATAACACTCATCAAGGTCACTTAGCAGTAATTTTGGGGAGGGAGCTATCATGAACCTGGACACCTTTATGGCACTTTCCTAACCTCCTGGTAGGTAGTGTGTGAAAGTCATTAGACTATGAATCTTCAGTCTCTGAGAAGGTCACCTGCCCCCAAAATTCTTCCATGGTTTTAGCATGAGTCTCCAGTTGTAAAAGACATAGCTTTGCCAAAAATCCCCCTTTCCCTGCAGGGTTGGCTCATATTACACCTGGAAGTACAGTGGAATGCCTAACATGATGTCTACATTAGTTGGTACAAAGCAGGAAGCTGTCAAAACAGTGATCAGGTTGGTTTGCAGTGGGTGGTATTTTACACTAAGTGATGGACCTCCTGCTCTGTATTAGTTTGCACCTCTGGGCAGACTTAAGTTTATTTAGGTTTACATTAATCTGTGCAATAGAGATTCCTATAATCATGGGTTCGGACTGCCTTCTGTTTACTGTTGCAAGTTCAGGACCCCGTCTGTGCATAGTGTTGTCATGGATGATGCTAATTAAGGACCCTAGAGGAGGCTTGGTTTCTATGGCAAAACCACATGCTGCTGGGAAAACCCCGGCCAGGCCCGTGAGCACGTGAAGAAACGAAGCAAGTTCTGGTTGGAAGATAACTCAGGCGGAAACACCTGCCAGTTTCCAGGGGATAAAACCACCACTGTTTGTTTCGTGGACTCACAGCAAGAGGGTGAAAAGTATTCAAGGAGCCTGGCACGTGAAAAGTAAAAAACTGCAGAGAAGGGAAGACCTGCTGCCTTGCTGAGGGGAGTAGGGGACTACAACACGCTCAACACAACTGAGATGACCCAGCAGGGCTGCTCAGCTGGCCGCTTTGTCTTCAACCACCCTGCAGAGGCAGGGAGCCAGCTTTCTGAGCACTTTGTGGGCTCCACAGTGCAGACACAGCCCCACCTAGCACTCTGATTTTCTCTGGCCTCCAGGCATCGGTGTGCAGCTGGGGCTCTGCCTCTCCCCAGATGCCATGTGGGCCTTTGTTTTCACCCAGGTTGTTCAGTGTTTCCCTCTCCAAAGCCTCTGACATACCTTTGGGAGCTAAGGATCTAAAACTAATTAACCCTGTTGTCCAATCCTGGGCATTTGATCTGATTTTAAACAATGCAACAGCACTCTGGGTTCATGCTTCCTACAGGGAGCTCTAAGACACAATGCCAGCTTTTATCTCCAGGAGAGCCCTCACCACAGCAGGGCAATGGCCACATCCCTCCATTCCTGAGGGATTTGCACCTGCCTAGCCGTGGGAATCTCCTAATGCCTGTGGGCTGGTTTTAGCCACTCAGGAGTCATGCAGCCTCCTAAATGGCCCAATCGTGGGACCCTGTGGCAGATACTAATAGCAGCAGACTATTTTCATTTCTCAAGTCCACTTCAGACTAATAAAAATGCCCCCCTTCTGTTTTTCATCCACAAGGAGACCCCTTTTGCATATCCAGTTACTGTTAAATTGATGGATTAAATTATACCAAGCTCAAAATCAATCCTGCATGTATCCATTAGAATGGACTGGGTCCCTGGGTGAGGACAGAGCCCAGAAAATGCATTCAGAGACACTGATAAGTCCAGGCCCATCATATGTCATTTTAAACAAAGAGCAAAGAAAGCCCTTTGGAGAGGCTCTATCAGCTGTTAAACAGAGACACCGCGTGCGCAAGGAGATGGATGGCTCTCCCTGGGCTGATGATTACAGGGAAATGCTTCTCCGTGTCTCTGTCACAGTTCACAGGCAAACAGATGCCTCTGTGCTGAGCTTTCTCTTTGTCTTTCCTGAGGTGCAGTCAGTTAACAAGCGCCAGGCGAGGACCTCCCACTCCGCCCAGCTTAGCAAGTAGACACACACGGTGGGTGCCAGAATCCTGTTTCCATCTCCTGAGACACATGAGGCAGATGTGTGTAGATAAGCTCCTGAGCACAGGAGGGGCATGCAGGGCTGCAGAACAAGGAGGGTGACCAAAAAATACAATCACGATTGGGATATGTCAAAGTGGCCTGAGGGAAGGCAGAGTAGAACTCCATTAGGACATTTTCTATTTCTCCCACATCAGACTTTCCTATGTAGCCTCCATCAAATTGCAGTGTCTCTCCATGAACACCAGGGTTTTACTTATCAAATTATTCTACTAGTTGGCTTCAAGTAACTTTCCTCATCAATGGAAGTCAATATATACAATAAGGTGTATTTTTAAAATATATATATTGTAACTTTTCCTTTCAAGTAAGATGTAGCAGATATCAGCGGTGTACATAACTATAAAATCTAGAAAAAAAAATGGAACAAATTACAAAAATCATTGTTTTAAAGACTTCATAGAACAGTAAAAGTAATGAGAGCAGATGAACTAAAACATCAGTGCTGGGCCAGAAAGACAAAGTGAAATGTCCTGTATTCTCACAGTAGTTATCAGACCAAGTTACAGTAATATGAGGGGCCTGTAACAAAGATGCCAGCTCTTGCTATCAAGGTGTTTGCCAGATTTTAAAATCCAAGGAATATGGACAACACAAGGTGGGTTGAATCTAGTTGTAATGACAACCCAACCTCAATACAGTTTAATTCCCATTTGAGGTGATGTGATCATCCCTTACCCTGTCTACCCAATAAAGAGCAAACAGACTGCCTCTAGGGGAAAATAACAGCATCATTAAACTTATTAGTTCTTTTAAGTATAGTGTCCAGCTTTTGAATTGTTTCAAATTTTGTGAGAAATGTAAAGCATCAGAAAAAAATGATAGTTAATAAAAATATAACAGAAAATAGAAAAAGATTTATAATACTTCAGATTTGAGAGTTATCAAATACAAATTTTAAAATAACTCTTATAAATATAATAAAGAAAATAACCAAAAAGATAAAATGGATTAAAAATGGGAAATTTCAACAGAGAATAGAAATCCACACAAAAGAATCTAGTTGGCATTCTACAAATAAAAATATATTTGTACTTAAAATTGTGTCAGGGGTGTTTAATAATAGACTGGATATTGTTGAAAACAGGATTAATTAACTGAAAGACAAGTAATCCCATCCCATGCAGAGAAAGGGATGGGATGGAACTATATTTGAAAGTATAATGGCTGAAATTGTTTTTCAAAATGAAAGACATCAATTGAAGAAACTCCATGAACACAAATATAATAAATACAAAGAAAGCCACACTGGATGCATTACAATCAAACTATTAAAAACCAAATACAAAAAAAAAAAAAAAAAAAAAAACAAAACTAAAAATTAACCAGAAGAAAATGACATGGTACTTTCAAAGGAGGAAAAGATATGACTGATGAATGACTTATCACAAGAAACTATAGAAGTCAAAGGACAATGGAATGCTATCTTTAAGTACTGACAGAAAAAGGAAAAAAACTAACAATCTAGAATTCTATACCCAAAAAAATATTCTTTAAATATGTTTTTTATTGATTTTTTTTTTTTTTTTGAGAGAGAGAGAGAGAAATATCAATGCAAGAGAGAAACATTGATCGGTCGCCTCCTGCACGCCTCCCACCGGGGATCGAGCCTGCAACCCCGGCATGCATCCCAACCAGGAATTGAACCAGGACCTCTCAGTCCATGGGATGACAACCCAATCCACTAAGCCACCCCAGTTGGACAATAGTGTTTAAATTATATGTTCATACAAAAAAATTGAGAAGATTAATCTCCAACAGACTTGAATTACAAAGCATAATAAAGCAAAATTGTGACTGAAGGAAGGAAAGGAAACATGGAAATACATGAAGCAATGAAGAGAACCAGAAAGGATAAATTTAATGATAAGTATTGATTCTTTAAAGCAATAACAATAAAGACATCTTGCAGTATTTCTAACAAAGGTAGAAGTAAAATATAGCACCAATGGCACAAAAAGCAATAGTGGATACATGACAAAAAATTATGTCAGAGTTATCAATTGCTCAGAAAGTGGTAAAAGTACTAACTTAAGGTATATTTTTATAAATCAAGTATGCATATTTTAAAATACATAGAAATTAAAAATATATAACTATGATTCCAAGAGAGGAGGAGGGACTAAAGTAATAAAAATATTTGGTTATTCCAAAAGAAGGACAGAAGGAATAAAAGAATAAAGAACATTTAGAATGAACAGAAAACAAATCACAAACTATCAAACTAACCACCCAACTGTGAATACAATTAAATTAAATGTCAATGGACTGAATGCTTTAATTAAGACAAAGCTTGTCAGAATGGTTTTTAAAAAAAAAAAAAAGAAAAAATTCCAATGTGCTCCTTATAAGAGATGAACTTTAGTAGACTGGGTAGGTAGGTTGAAGTAAAAATATGGGGAACAAGCAAACACCAGCCAAAAGAAAGACATGGAGATTATATTAATATAAAACAAATAGAATTTGAGGTAAAAGTTATTGCTAGGGGTAAAGAGAGACATTTCATAATAATAAATCAGGCCTATAACAAGAAGATATAGAAAAACTTTTATTTGTATGCATAGATTAAACTATAAAAAGAAAAAATATATAAATAAAAAATAAATATATCTACAATCACAGGTGGGAGATTTTAAGACAACTCCTTCAATAACTGATTGAAGAAAAGACCAAAAATCAGTAAAAGTACAGATTATAACCACACAACTAGCCAATAACAGAATGGACATACATTGAACATTCCAGTGTATAACTGCAGAACAACATTTTTTTTAAAGTGAAAGTGGAACAATTGCTCAATCTGACCACATTCTGGCTGTAAAGTAAGTCTCAAGATATTTCTAAGAATTGAATTCATACAGAGTATTTCTCTGCTCAGTGTTAAGTGAATCAGAAATCAATAACAGAAATGCATGGGTCAAAGAAGAAAGCACAATGAAAGTTATCAATTGAAAGATCATTGAAATAAGACATATTGATACTTGTGAGATACAGCTAGCATACTACATATAAGGTATATTTATATTTTCAAATGCATATATGAAAAAAATAAGAAAGAATAAGAATCACTTATCTAAGCTTCTCCATAATAAAACTAGATAAATACCTGCAAATAAACACTAAGATAATAACAGAAGAAAGCAAATAATAAAATTAGTAGTACAAATCAATGATTTCGAAAACGGATATGCAAGAGGAAAAAATAAGAAGTCAAAGATTGGTCCTATGCATATAGTCAATAATATTGTAGTAACGATGTATGGTGTCAAATGAATACTAGACTTATTGGAGTGATCACTTCAGAAAGTATACTAATGTCTAATCACTATGTTGTATATCTGAAAATAATGTAATATTGTATGTCAACTATAATTTAACATTTTAAAAATAGGTCCTATGAAAATTCATAAAATTAATAAAACATCAAAAATGGATAAGAAAAGATAAATCACAAATTTGAAAGCTTGACAAGAAAAAAACATATATTACTATAGATCCTACAGAGTTTTAAAAGTCAATAAAAAGATATTATGTACAAGTTGATGTCACTAACTATGCAACTTAGAAATAAACAGATTTCTTCAAACCACTTACCAAATGAGACACAAAAAACAGATTCTGTAAATAGACATATCTGTTTAAGGTATTAAACCATTTTTAACAAAATTACTCCAGATCCACATAACTCCACTGGTAAATTCTTCCAAACAAAAAGACAGACGTAATAACCACAATACACAAACTCTCTTAGAGGATATAGGAAAAGGAAACACTTCCAGCTCCTTTATGAAGCCAGGATAATCTTAATACCATAACCTGATAAGAACACTACAAGAAAGAAAAACCAAAGATTAGTATCTCTCATGAGCAAGTTATTAGCAAATCAAACCCAGCAAACAATAGAAGACAAACCAAGTAGAGTTCAACATCAACATTTAAAGGTAACGCATCATGATCAAAAGGTTTTATACCAGAAATGCGATATGTTTAATACTCAACGTTCAATTAACTGAATTCACCATATAAACACACAGAAAAAAAACCCCACATATTATTATTTCAGTAGTAAAATACAAGACATTTGACAAAATTCTCCCCAACTAAGTTCAGAAACAAGGCAAGAACATTCACCCTCACAATTTCTATTCAACATTTTACTATTCTTCAAACAACCATTAGAAATTATAGGTGAATGTATTAAGTTTGTAGGATACAAGTTTAATACACAAAAATCAACTGTATTTTTATATGCTAGTAGCAAACAATTGGAAAATAAAATTCTAAATTTTTTATTTACAATAGCATCAAAAAACCCACAAAATACAGAAATAGGACCTTTTTAAAAAAAAAATTTTTTTATCCTCACCCGAGGACATTTTTGCATTTATCTTCAGATAGAGCGGGAGTGAGAGAGGGGGGAAGAGAGAGAGAGAAACGTCAATGTCAGAGAGACACATCGACTGGCTGCCACCCACACGGCCCCGTTTTTGCCAGGGACAAACTGCAACCAAGGTACGTGCCCTTAGCGGAAACCAAACCTGGGACTCTCTGGTCCACAGGCCGACGCTCTAACCGCTGAGCCAAACCGTCCAGGGCAGAAAGATGACCTTTTTAATGTACCAAACTTCTACATTGAACACTACAAAACATGTCTGAGACAAATTCAGGAAGACTTAAGTAAGTGGGGGAGATATAGCATGTTCTGCATTGGAAAATTCAACATAACTAAGATGTCTGCTCTCCCAAACAGGTCTATATTTTAAATACAACCCTTTCAAAAATTCCAGCAGGCTTCTTTTGTAGAAATTGACAGTCTAATTACAAAATACATACTTTAAAAAGCAAGGTAGCCCTGAGTGGGTGGCTCAGTTGGTTGGAGCATCATCCCATACATCAAGAGGTTGATGGTTTGATTCCCTGTCAGGGCACATACCTGGGCTGCGAGTTCAATCCCTGGTCAAGGTGTGTGTGGGAGGCAGCCAATCAATGTTTCTCTCTCCCTCTCCCTTCCTCTCTGTCTCTAACAATATCAGTGAAAACATATCCTAGGGTTAGGATTAAAAAAAAAAAACCAAAGTAGCTAAAATAGCCAAAAATGAAAAAGAAGAATGAAGTTCAAGGACTACACTCCCCAACGCCAGGGCTCACTACAGCCCACAGTCATCCAGAGAGTGTGGTGCTGGCACAGAATCACATATAGGTCGGTGGAACAGAGGAGGGGGACGCAGAAATAGACCCACATTTCATGTGCATTTGCTTTGCAGCAAAGGACAAATGCAATCTAATGAAGAAGAAAAAGTCATTTCAACACATAGTTCTGGAACAAGGGAGTGTCCACACACAAACAAAAGGAACCTCAGCTGGACCTCACATCACACACAAAAATTAACTCGAGGTGGATCATAGACCTAAATGTAAAAATGAACTTCTGGAAGAAAGCATAGGAGAATACTTTGACCATCGGGGGTAGGCAATGATTCCTGAGATAAGGCACAAGAAACAATATCCATTAAAAGTTGATCATTAAATATCATCTACTTTTAAACTTTCAGTTGAATAGTCAAACTATATTTTGGGAGAAAATATTCACAAAACATATATTTGGTAACAAATTGATATTCAGAATATATAAAGAATTCACTTATGCAACTCAATAATAAAAAGACTAAGACCCCAATAAAAATAGACAAACAGTTGAACATATATTTCTCTAAAGAACATGTGAATGAATGATAAGTACATGCAATAATTCTCAATATCATTACTCACCAAAGATGGACAAATTTAAACCACAGCTAGTCACCCTTGCGAATGGCTACAACAAAAACGACTGCTATTACCAAATGTTCACAAGGATGGGGGCAAAGGGAAATGGCAGAAATGTAAAGTTACACAACCATTTTGGAAGTGCCAGACCACAGCCTATAAAAATAAACATACAACCACCCTATGACCCAGGAATGTGCTCCTGGGTACTCACCAAAGTACAGCAACAGCATCTAGTCACAAAAAGAGGTGTCCCAGAATGCTAACAGGAGCCTCATTCACAATAGCAAAAACTTGGCAATAGTGTCGGAGCCTGTTAACCGGAGGACGGATAAAAAAATTTTATCTGGACAAGGAATACTATTCAGCAACAAAAAAGAATGAATCACTAATAAACACAACTACATGGACAAATTTCAAAAACATTCTCTCAAGTGAGAGCAGCCAAACACAAAAAGTACATGCTATGTGATGCCATTGAAGTCAAGTTTTAAAACAAGCTAAACTCTTTTATGGAGAAAATTGCCGGGGTCCAGCCTCAGCAGTCCAGGGTTTCCCTTTGGTGAAGACGGAGTCGGCGAGAGAGAGAGAGAGAGAGAGAGAGAGAGAGAGAGAGAGAGAGAGAGAGAGAGAGAGAGAGAGATGAGACGCGAGTCAGAGGTGCTTCACTTTATTACACCGGCGGACTGGGAGGCTCTTTTCACATCCCAGCCACGAGCTTTCTTTGTTGCCTGCTTTTAAAGGCACAAATTACAGACAAAAAAACTACATTCTTGGCACCGCTTTTGGCACTGTTAAGGGGGGCTGTTACAGAGAAGGGGGGAGAGGAGCAGGGCAACTATTAATCTCTTTTTTCTCATGGTTTCTCTGACTTTCCCAAGGCCATCCTCAACCCCTTATCTTTACAGTTTTCTTTGGGTGTCTCAAGACCCTTATGTTTACAGAAAAGAAACTGCCAGGGTGTGTACGTGCAGTAACTGAAGGCCAGAATGGAGTTTGATCCTGTTAATACATTATTAACCCTTTCATTTTCATCCAGACATAACAATGATGTTTAACAGCTCTTTTTTTTTTATTATTAATTTATTTTTGTTACAGATGTTTCTCCTTTTTCCCCATTGACACCCTCCTCCCCATCCCTCTCCCCCTTCCCCAGCTTTGTTGTCCATGTCCATCAGTTATGCTTACATGCGTATAAGTTCTGTGGTTTATCTCTTCCCTCCCCCCCACCCCCTCTTCTGGGGGTTGTCAGTCTGTACCCTACTTTCACATCTCTGGGTCTACCCTGTTCCCCATACTGTTATGTTTATTATATTCCACAAATGAGTGAGATCATGTGATATTTTTCTTTCTCTGCTTGGTTTGTTTCGCTTAGGATAATACTCTGGAGGTCCCTCCATGTCGTCTCAAAGGATAAGAGATCTTTCTTTCTTACAGCTGCATAGTACTCCATTGTGTATATGTACCACAGCTTTTTTATCCATTCATCCACTGATGGGCACTTGGGCTGTTTCCAGATCTTAGCTATTGTGAATAGTGCTGCTATGAACATGGGAGTACATATATTCTTTCTGATTGGTGTTTCAGGTTTCTTAGGGTATATTCCTAGAAGTGGGATCACTGGGTCAAATGGCAATTCAATTTTTAATTTTTTGAGGTAACACCATAGTGTTTTCCACAGTGGCTGCACCAGTCTGCATTCCCACCAGCAGTGTACTAGAGTCCCCTTTTCTCCACACCCTCGCCAACACTTGTTGTTTGACGATTTGTTGATGGCGGCCATTCTGACAGGTGTGAGGTGATACCTCATTGTTGTTTTAATTTGCATCTCTCTGATGATTAGTGATGTTGAGCATTTCTTCATATGTCTCTTAGCCATTTGTATGTCCTGTTTGGAGAGGTGTTGGGAAAATTGGACAGCTACATGCAAAAAAATGAAACTAGACCATCAACTTACACCATACACAAGAATAAACTCAAAATGGGTAAAAGACTTAAATGTGACTCGTGAATCCATAAAAATCCTAGAAGAAAATGTAGGCAACAAAATTTCGGACATCATACGCAGCAGAATCTTCACTGATACATCACCTAAGGCAACAGAAATAAAGGAAAAAATGAACACATGGGACTACATCAAACTCAAAAGCTTCTGCACAGCAAAAGAAACAACCATCAAAACGGAAAGAGAACCCACTGTATGGGAGACCATAATTGCCAATGATACATCAGATAAGGGGTTAATCTCCAAAATATATAGAGTGCTCATACAACTCAACAAAAGGAAGACAAAGAACCCAATTAAAAAATGGGCAGAGGAACTAAATAGACACCTCTCCAAACAGCTCTTAACCTTTACAATTACTTTCTGCCATATGACTTATTGCTTAGCAACCTTTCTGTTAACAAACATGCAGACATTGTATCATTTAACTTTCTCCTTTCCCATACCCTCTATTTCAATTCCTGTAACTTTCTCTTAGCTCTTGACCTATTCTCCTTTTCTAAGCTCCCTCTTAATTTTTTTTATAATCCTATCCTAAATTCTTATTACATTTTTGTCTTTTCTTTCTGCTGTCTATTCTAACATCTATATTATTGATCATCTACATGTTATTTCTATAATGATTCCTAACAGACAGATAACAGATAGATAGAGAAAGCAAAGATTAGTCTCCTTCAGTTGCCATCCTGCATTTTTATTTTCCCATTACTCTATATATCTTCAGTCACTGTTCTTTGTGATTCCTGCCACGCAGTGAATCCACTTCTCCAGGAACTATGTCAAATCATGGAGGTCTTCATTTCTCCAGGGACTATGTCAAACCATGGAGGTTGCTGTTGCAGTGACATCGCTCCCAACAGAAAATAAATATGAACACTGGTTACCTGCTGAGAGTGGGATATTGACTAGAAGGGAGCATGAAAAAAAAATGTGGGGTGGTAATAAAATTATCTTGATAAAGGTTTGCATTACACAGGTATATGCATATGTTAAGACTGACTCAATGGTGCACTCAAAGTTTGTGCATCTCATTTAGAACCAAACTAGACATACATGGATATTCAACTCTTAGTGATGTTGTACATGCTGAGATGTTTAAGAAGCAAGTGTACTCATGTCAACTTACTTTGAAATACACCAAAATGTACAATAAACTGATAGGATAGAAAAGGGATATACATGAGATACGTGAAATGTAGAAAAATAATCTAGTTAATGAGGGTTCACTGTGCAATTCTTTTCGCTTTATATTTGAAAATTTTTACAGTAAAATATTAGGAATGCAAACGACAATTATAGACATTAACAAAATAAAGGAGGAAACCACATAATCATGTCAGTTGAAGAAAAAGATAAAACTCAATATCTGTTCATGTTTCCAACCCCTAGAAAACTAGGAATAGAAGGCACTTCATTAATTAAAGAGTACCTTACGTGCGCGCGCACACACACACTCACACACACACACACACACACACACACCATGCACACATGGCAGCTCACATCAGACTTAATGGTGAAATATTGAACACTTTCCCCCTGAGGTCAGGAACAGACAAGAATGTCTACTCTCACCAATTCCACTAAAAACTACTCTCTCAGTCTTATCTAGGACAATAAGATAAAGTACAGATTTAAATAAAGAAATGCATGTATAAATAATGTGAAGTTGGAAAGTAAATAGAAAAACTGCCATTATTTACATACATTTATATACATAAAAATCTAAATTAGTCTACAAAATATTAGAATTAAATAAATTTACAAGGCCACTGGACCCAATGTTAATATACAAAATTCAATTAATAATATTTCTATATGTTATCAACAAAGTAACTGGAAAATGAAATCAATACACCAATAAAATTCAATTAAAGAAAAACAGTGGTATCAAAATATGTGACATATGTGCAAAACTGATACATTTAAAATAACAAAACATTGCTGACGGACATTAAAGAAGAACTAAACACATGGAACAATATAACATTTTTATGGATTAGAGAACTAAAAAAATGTTAACATGTTAACTTCTCTCTAAATTTCTCCATTGGTTTAATGAAATTTCAAACAAAATCCCAACAGGTTTTCTTTGTAGAAATTGACAAGCTGATTCCATAATTTATGTGGAAATGCAAAGCACCTAGAAAACCAAGGCCATCTTAAAGAAGATGAACAAAGTTGGAGTCTTAAACTACTTGATTTGGAGATTTACTAAAAGCTACAATAGTTAATTGAGTGTATTAGTGGCATGAGGATGGGTAAATGGTCCAGTGGAACATTGGAGAGTGTAGAAATAGACTTGTTCCGTATTCCCTCATTGTTCTGCTGACATCTGTGGGCTCTGTAGTGATGCCACCTTTCTTTTCTGATATTGGTAATCTGTGTCTTCTCCATTTTTCTTCCAATAGGTCTTGGCCAGTACACTTTTCATCAATTATCTCAGAGGGTTGACAGTGTGCTGACCTATGAATTGGACACTGAATTGATGAATGTTAGCGATCTCTTTTCTAGGCACCCAAGTGAGAGTCCTATCTTGACTGGTAAGCCCTATTCTAGGTAAATTTAGGGCATGGCAATTTTCAGGTGTCTTTAAGGAATTAAATTAGAAGTTAGATGAATATCCAAGGACTCATTTTAAAGATAGGGGCTGGAGATGGACACTTATGAGTCATCTGTGACACTGGGGGAAATCATGGAGAACAGAGGAGAAAGACTGGGACCTCAACATGCAGCCTATGTTTCGTGACAGAAGAGAGAATGCCCACCTCACAGCAGGCAGAGGGAGGACCTGGTGAGCATCACTGGCACCTGTGAAGCATGTGTTTGAAAGCTGTAATAAAGCATGGCTCAAGGTGGCATGCCAGGCATGATGCCGTAACCACAGCCTCTTTGCCTTGAGGATCTCTGACTTGAACCCAGGGATAGGTCTGGACCCAGAGCCTGAGCTTATATGTTTTAGAGCTATCTTTAAAATAAAGCACTGAAATTATCAATAGATCATTAGGGACTGGCCTTGAAATGATGCATGCAAGTGGGGGTCCTGAAGTTTGAACTTCTTGGCTTCAGGGAGAATCCACTCACAGTCAGAGCAAGGCAGTGCCCTCTCCCTCCCTCCCTCCCTCACCACCATGCACACACAGATACACATACACTCACACAGAACACTCAGTGACAAAAAGTCACACCAAGTCCACATGGGGACGAAGTGAGAGAAAAGCTGATGTCGCTGTCTCCACCATGAAAAGCAATAGTCCAATAATATTCCACCCTGGGGACATCTGTCTTTTTTGTGAAGTCCTGAGAAAATACATATGCAGTGTCCCCATATCTTTAGGGGACTCTGACCTACTGGGACCAACATGTCCACTCCCTCACTTCATTCTCATAGCGGGGTTCTACACCAGTTGGATAACTGCTCCTCTATTTTTTGGGTAAAATCAATAGGAAGAGGGAAATATGAATGAAGGATAAACACCTCTGG
Organism: Tadarida brasiliensis; assembly: GCA_030848825.1. NCBI lineage: Eukaryota > Metazoa > Chordata > Mammalia > Chiroptera > Molossidae > Tadarida > Tadarida brasiliensis. The sequence goes on from CM061258.1 coordinate 36,374,946, forward strand.
AGCTTTGGGAGGGGCTGGCTCAATTTCCTGAAGTCCTGCAGAGCTTCTCCTGGAAAGAAAGGGAGTGAAGAGGCCTCAGGCATCCTTGAGGGGCGGCTCCTGGAAAGTGTGTGTCTGGCAGGCCTGAGCAGTGAGCATGCAAGAAGATGGGGAGAGGGGCCTCCACAGGAGATGAGAACCTAAGGACCAGCCTCACCGATGACTCAGAAGGTCACTGGAATGGTCAACCTCCAGGAGCAACAGTCTGTGTCACCCCTCTGTCACTGTGGCCTTTAGGTTCCGTGACATTGACATGGGTAGTGTGAGGTGTTGAGGGGGTAGATCCACACCCCTAACTGGATGGATTTCCAAGCCCGGAGGCAGGTTCATCCTACAGAGCAAAATCGCTGTTGACTTTGTTTTGAGACAGTTTCCAGGGAGTCAGGCAGAAGGCCCAGAACACTCACAAATGTAGTCAGGGGCAATTAGGAGCTGAAGGGCTTTCTTTGTGGAGCCCTAGAAGTCCTCCACCTTCCTCCAGTCATCCCCAAATGCAGAGACGCATCTTGGGCTGCACAGACCCAGGCTCGTTTGCAAGGCCCTTGTGCAATCAGAACAAATGAATGACTCAGCAATTTGCTATTAAGATCCCGAAACTTGCCCGGCCAGTGTGGCTCAGTGGTTGAGCATCGACCCATGCACCAAGAGGTCACCAGTTCGATTCCTGGTCAGGACACATGCCCAGGTTGTGGGCCAAATCCCCAGTGGGGGGGCATACAGGAGGCGGCCAACTGATGTTTTCTTTCATCAATGTTTCCATCTCTCTCTCTCTCTCTCTGTCCCTCTCCCTTCCTCTCTCTCTAAAATCAATAAAGAAAAAAAAAATTGTCTGACGATAAATGGGAAAATATCCTCAGATGAGGATAAAAAAAAAAAGATCCCGAACCTTCCCAGAGCCATGTTTTGCTTTCTCTGGCAAGTAAGTCTTCCTAAACTTTCAGACCTTCTTCTCAAAGCAGTGAGCAATGGGCATGTGACCACAGGGGTGAGGGCACCCTGGGGGTTAATCACATTCAAGAGCTGCCCTTGAGCCTCTGAAGTGTGATAAAGGAAGGTGAAGCAAACCACACTGGAGGTGTGCAGAGGAAAAATCAATGTAGCTCAACAAAGTGTTGTGATTTAGGGGCGGCAGAACCTGGCCCCATGACCATCACCTGGAGAACTCTGAAGAAGTGCAAGTCCTCCAGCCCCACCGAGCCCCCTCCGGGCCCCCTCCGGCCCTCAGTGATGGCCCCGGGAATCTGGACCACTCTAAGCTGCCCAGCGGCGCCCATTGGGCTGCTTGTGTCTGATGAACTCCTACCCTATCAGAAACTTCACCTCTCCGGCTGTGGCTGGAGTGATGGAGCAGAAGAGATGGCTGGTGGATTATTTATAAAAGCCAGCTTCACCTCAAGACTGTCTAGGAGAAAGCCATCCCCGAGCTGGGCTCCCTGGAGAGCCAGCGTGCCAGCCTCTCAGACTCCGGCAAGCTTCCCTCCCCTCCGCACATATTGACAGGTTAGAGTGCCTCGGGTCCCAGGGAGGAAGAAAAGCCAGCAGGGCGGTTTCCACCCTGAATACAGAGTGTGGGGTCAGAGCAGAGACCTGGGAGTCAGGGCCCATGTGACCTCACCCCATCTTGGCGAGGGCAGCACCACCAGCTGAAGCTCTGACCAAGGATCCTCACAGGTGTCCTCCACCCTGGCACAGCCCTCCGGGATCCACAAGTCCTGCAGCATCCCCACCCTGTCCCTGCAGAACAGTATGTACCCCACTTCCCAGCCGGAGCACCCTTAGATCAGTCTTGGGGTCTCACAGTCTGCGTCACCAGGAACCTGTTCTGGCGGTCGGCTCACCTGCAAGGCAGTCTTGCCCCTTCCTCCCTGAGCGCAGTGAGAACAGCCTCTCACACCCTCAGCAATCGTGTGCACAATGTCCACACTCCATGGCCTTGCTGCCAGCATGGGGACGTCACATAACTCTCTTCCTCTACACCCTGCTCCCTCAGGGGGGCTGAGCCCGCTAACCTCTATCATACATCTCCTTGGCCCCTGCAGAGTCAGGAGCAGCTACCCAAGACCCATCTACCATTCAGGGGGCTGCCCCAGTGCCTGGCTGCTCTCCACCTGCCCACTGATACTCAGGCAAGCTTTCCTGATCAGTGGGTGCTATACCCAACCTTTCCAGTCCATGCCATCATCTGCTCCCACCTCAGCTAAGCGACAGTGGAAGGGGCTTAGCTCCACAGGTCATAGACAAACACAGGTGATCTCAGAAGTTGGGCGTGCTCAGGGATGGCACTGGAGTGTCTCATATAGACTAACTATGTGTCCCACAGCATGTGGCTACACAGATATGGGGGTGACACAGTGTAACCACTGTGGCATCTGATGATGTCGTGTGTATCTCAACATACAACTTCTTCTGATGGAGAAAGTAACTTATTTAATTGAATTAGCTTGTTTTTAGTTGTGCATTGAAACTTACACATATGCATATCCCACACACTCATGCACACACATGCACTCACAAGCACACGTGTATACACAGCTTTGAGAGGCTAGGTCTGCATATTTGCTGCAACATTTTCTTTATGACAGCCCACACTTTGTTCTCGTAACCTTAGTCATTGTATGCAGTGTGTAAGGAACAGAGCCACTGGGATGTGAAGTGCCACAGCAGAGTACCTGCTTCAGCAAAGCTTGTCCTCAGAGGCCTGAAAGCACTCACAGTTTACACGAGGCCCTGCTGATTCAGTCTGACAGGCCAACCTCCCCATGGATGCCCAGGGTAGCCCCCCAAGAAAAGCTTGCTGATTCAGTCTGACAGGTCAACCTTCCCATGAATGCCCAGGGTATCCTCCCAAGAAAAGCTGTGCGAAGTCACCCTCCTCCAGGAAGCTGCACATACAGTTTCCTTTTGCTCTTCAGAGATTCCTAAAACCAAATGAATACACCTCTGCAAATGATAAAGAAGGAAAGCAAACAGTGAAGTAAGCTGTTAGGACAGAACGGGCATGTCCCCAGGCTCTTACCTGTAACCTTCCTGAAGCTCGGCAGGAGAGGAATGCTCCCGGCAAGTGGCTCAGGGAGGAGCTCAGGTGCGTTTGCACCTGGGTTTCAACAGGCAGAGGGAACCTGATCTTTTCACTTGCACTGTCGACAGAGGATGCTCATCTGACTACCTGCTTTGCTCTTTGGTCTTTGACGGATTTTAAGAGTTAGATAGATGGCCCTGCCCGGTCTGGCTCAGTTGGTTGAGTGTTGTCCCATACACCGAAAGGTTGCCAGTTCAATTCCCGGTCACGGCACATACCCAGGTTGTGGATTTGGTCCCCAGCTGGGGTGCATACAGGAAGCAACCAATCAATGTTTCTCTCTTACATTGATATTTCTCTCTCTCTCTCTCTCTCTCTCTCTCTCTCTCTCTCTCTCTCTCTCCCTTCCTCTCGCTTTCTCTCTCCCTTCCTCTCTCTCTAAAAATCAATAAAAATGTATTTTTAAAAAAGAGTTGGATGAATGGATCAGGGGAGTCTTGGGCACTCTATAATTTTCCCAATTGTTCATATAGGCCAAGAGGCCCTCAAGGAAAAGGTCAGACTGTAGGGATGTACACGGGGTCTGTATAGGTTTCCCAGATGCCACTGAAAGTTAATTGACAGGACAATATTTGTGTTTAATTTGAATAGGAAGGTCTCAATCTGACACTGTTAGAGTGGGTGAATTTTCACTGGGTACCACTGTAGATCTAGTAAATTTAAGCCAAGATTCAGCCAAATGAGAAAATCTGAAACAGGATAGGTTGGGTCTGATGTTAAACATAGGCAGAAAGAATCATGGCCACGATTATAATTCCGATAATGAGAAATAGGAGAGGATTGAAAATTATAGATAACAATAAAAACTGCTGAAAAGTGCACACAGATATCTTTCTCTTTTCTTCCAAATAGCTGCTGGACTTGGCAGTGGCTGCTGAGCAGATTGGACCCCTCTCACACATGCACCTCACTCAGTTTCCTCTGCAACTATGTCTGACAAACTGATGTGGCTGAGATAGAGATATTCAGTAAGTTGAAACAGAAGACAGAAATACAAGAGAAAAATTCACTGCCTTCAAAAGAAACGATTGAACAGGAGAAGCAAGTTGGCAAATCGCCATGAGTCATGTACCATCAATACGCACTGTACATTCCACAAGCATTGCCTTCTTATTTTTCTTCTTTTAGTTCTTTACCTTTGTAAGTTGCAAAAAGATTGATCAGTTTAAATAACTGTGCTGTCCCTTTTCACATTAAAGAACTACTGACAATGAAGGCCGCACCTGTCTCTCCCATCTGCCTGTCTGGCTGGCAGGGAAGGAAGAGAACTTGCATGTTGGTGAAGGAAGAAGCTGGGTGCAATGACAGTGAAATCTGGAGTAAAAGCCAAGCTGGTGCAAGATGACCCGCAGGCTGTAAAATGTGGTTTAATCAGAGTGCCATTTTTTTCTGTTCAAATGATTTTAATTATCAGAATGCGCAATTTCTAAAATATTCAAATAAAAAGTTTTAAAACCTGAAAGAAAAACAAATAGCTGCAGGAGTATTTCGCGTTTCTATTTCAACTCGTCACTTTTAGTCATTTGTGTCTTGCAATGAATTTGTCCAATTCATCTAAGTTGTTAAATTTATTCCCTTAATTTTTCATGTTTCCTTATTATCAATATAATTTATGTAAGATCTGTAGTGATGGCCCTTCTTTCATTCCTGAGATTGGTTATTTATGTTTTTCATCTTTTTTTATCAATCTATCTAGAGCTTTATCATTTGATTGACCATTTCAAAGAACTAACTTTTATTTTCATTAACTTTCTTTGTTTTCTATGCTATTGTTCCTGGTTTTACCTTTATTATTTCCCTCCTCCTATTTATTTCCAATTTGGTTTATGTTTCCTTTACTTGATTCTTCAGGTGGAAGCTTAGATCACTGATTTTAAACGTTTATGTCTAATATAACTATTTAATGTTGTAAATTTCCCTCTAAGCACTGCTTTGTTGCAACTTATAATTACTGATACATTGCCTTCTCATTCTCACTCAATTCAAAATATTTTCTCATTTCCTCTGTGATTTCTTAATTGAAACAATATTTACTTAGAAATGTGTTATTTAATTTTCAAACATTTGGGAATTTTCCAGTGTCTTCTTGATGCTGATTTCTAATTTAATTATTTTGTGGTCAGAGAACATACACTGTACCATTTCCATCTTTTAAATGTATGGCCCATAAAAAAGAAGAAAATCTTACCATTTGCACCAGCATAGATGCACTTAGAGGGTATTATGCTCAGTGAAAGAAATCAGAGAAAGACAAATGCCATATGATTTCACTTATATGTAGACTCTAATGAACAAAACAAACAAACAAAATAGAAACAGACTCATAAATACAGAGAACAGACTGACAGCTGTTAGATGGGAGGGGAGTTGAGGGGGCTGGGAGAAAGAGGTGAAGGAATTAAGAAGTACAAATTGGTAGTTACAAAATAGTCACTGGGATGTAAAGTATAGTATAGGGAATATAGTCAATAACATTGTGATAACTATGTGTGGTACCAGAAGGATACTGGAAATAGCAGGGAAGGGGGACGGGGGGAGAACACTATGTAAAGTAAATGATTGTCTAACCACTATGCTGTACACCTGAAACCAACACAAAATAATATTGTAATAAAAAGATATGGAACATTACCAGCATTTTATAGTTTCCTCATGCCTCTCTCCAGTCAATTCCTGACACCAAGAGAAGCAACTACTATTCTGATCTTTTTCAACAAGTTAGCCATGTCGTTCTAAACATTTTCCTGATCCCCACCAACATTTCCAAGCTTGTTCTTAATTTATTATTTCATAATCCATGTTCAATGATTCCCATTTCTGAATTCTTCATGGACTTTTTTCTATAAAGCTTGTTTGTACAGAGATGTGTGTTTCCGGGTTAGTCAGGGTATAATAAGAGTGAGTTTGAAAAAGTTAGTTCAGAAGAATTTCATAAAAAGGCGGGGGGGGCGGGTAGATTCCTGGGTCTGTTTTTATGGTCTAAAATGACAGTATCGATAGTAATTAATACTTTTAAATTTATACATCCATTATTTGTATTAATTTCCATAAAAACTCCCTGTGAGTTAAAGATTCTACTCTCTCCGTCATGGATGAAGAAACTGAGCATTGGGTCAGATGATGTCTTGCTAGATGCCTGCAGGGGAAAGTGGCAGAGCCAGAACTCATGGTGACGTAGAGAAGACGGACCGAGGTGCACGAAACAACGACCTTAAAATTCAGCAGGGATGGGCCAACATGTGGGTGAGAAATGAAATGAATGGGTGGAAATACCTGAGCCTGTGACTCCCTACAGAGAGGTGACATGGAAGACCAAGTGTCAGCACAGGCCGAGAGAGGGATCTGTGGTGTTCCTGGGGATGGTGTAACAGAGTCTGGAACCCACTGGGTCACTGTTTCCTTTACCTGCTGTAAGTGTCCGGACTGGGTGGCCACTTGTCACTGACCTCACATCACAGTATGTCACAGTGATAAAAAATACACCTTAGAAAAATAAAATACAATTTTTCATCTCAGTATCTTTTTGTTTGGAATTTGAAGAATTCATACCTATACTTACTATCGCTTACGTAAATGTTAAAGAAATGGAGACAAACAGATTTTTGTGTGGACACTTACAACATATATCCCAAACCCCAAACATTTCTCTGAAAAATAAATGTTAAACTCTTTATCATGCCATAGTGCTCCCTGACCATCTGACAAATGTCATCCATTCGTCATGGCTCACTGCACATACCACCTTCTCAGAGGAATGAGCCCTGTCGCCCCGGATGGTCACTGCCCTCTGAGCGGCCACAAGCTCTGCGTCCACGTGATTGAACCACTCAGCCTGTGACACAGGGTGCTCTCCCTGGACACCCCGATAACCATCACGTCCCTGCTGGATTATTAGCAGCGGGAGGGTTTCTTTTTAGGTTCTCTGAATGATTTCATCCACCAGGGACTCAGTTCCCTTGTGGAAAAAGCAGGTTATAGACACAAACTAGCTCACTGAGTGTGGAGTGTAAATCAGGCCTGGGCTAGGAGCTTTGCATACATGACCTTATTTAATCTTCACAACACCATCAGAGGTGGGCACTTTGAGGCTGGAGACTTACTTTATGTAATGTTCTCAAGGTCAGGTGGAGCAAGGACTAATCCTGGTGAGTAGACTCCTCACATCAGACTCCTTACAATCTATCCTGTTGTTTTCAAGAATGTGTTTAAGTGATGGTGAATGAACTAAGAAAAATTGTAACATTTCTTGGCACGTTACTCTTCACTCATTATTTGGGGCTCCAGCCTCCAGGATGATGTTTACTCGTGCTGATCCAGCCACATTTTCTAGGATCAGCCCCCTCTTGGAAAAATAGGTAACCGTGAAAACTAAAGGTAGCATTGTCCCTCAGGGCCTGCACTGAGGGGCAAATTTTCACTTAGCTTACAGTCTAAGCTGCTCCGCGGGCTGAGGGCGGAGCAGGGCAGCCAGTTCGTCAGGCTCTGAGAGCAACACCTATGTCTCCTCTCAAATGCTCACTCAGCGACACCACGTTGATATCCTGAAATTGGCAACAGTGGGAGTATTTACACCACAGCAATCAGCAAGCCCTGCAGACCAGGGTTGTCTTCCCCAGAAATCCAGTTGCTAAATATTACAAGCACCCCAATGGAATAAACTAAGAAGAATATGGTGAGCGTTCACATGGTCTTCTTCATGCATTGGACATTAAAATAAAATAAGTTAAAATAAAATAAAATAAAAACAACCAGAGGAAAAATATTTGACAGAGGTTGATAAATTAAAGTTTGATAAGAATCAAACTACTGTAAAGTAAAATTAAGTTATAACTTTTTTTGTAATGGCAATAATATGCCCTTATTCCTAGGGCACTTTTTAATGCTTTAATGTTGGGATTGATACGTCTACTAACCTGAGACACTTGGAACCGCACCCTTGGAACAAGAAAGATGGGTACCCAACATCAACAAGTCTTTTGAGCTATCGCTTTAAGAGAAGCTCAAAAAATGAACTTTATTGGCTATCCTAAATTTCTCCAGCTTATTGTTGGCTCCTGAAAATAGTAATTTCCTCCAGTTCAACCTACGAGGCATTTGAGCTGTCTGGGCAGCAGCAGGTGCTTTGGGCTCTGGTGCCAAAGGCTGGGCCTGCCACCTCAAGCATGAAATCAAGAAAGTCTTTAGTTCAGGTCCATGACACTATTGGTCAACATTAGAGAAAAATTCATAGTTTCTCTATCTTTTCTAACCATACAGTCCATGCTTGAGCAATTTATTGAATAATGGTGACGAAATGCCCTTGCCTCTATCTCTCCACACCAAACACAGAGCTCTCTCCTGGCCCATTACAGGGCTGATGTGGAGCCAAATCTTGCCCAAGGGGGGAGCCCCAGTGTTGCAGAAGAGCCTATTATCCACTCCACATTTGCCCACATACCTGCCCCTATTCCCACCTGCCCTCCGTCTCTCAGGGACCAGAGAGGTCTATTTACCCCACAAACCCTTAAGGTTTCTACTTGAGTCATTCCCATAGTCCCAGGGAGGGAGAGCTCATTCAGGTAGGAGGAAGTCCTATTCTGTGTCCAAATTGGAAATGACAGTGCTTTGTGCTCCAATATTTGGGAAATAAAGATGACGTTTGGAAGAGAGCCCCTCAGCAGAGCATATCAAGTCTCTCCACAAAGAATGCTTCTTTGATTCATAAACAAATTATGTAAACTCTCTCTTCTTCCAGAGTTAGCAATGTCACAATTAATTATGCAACTGACAACAATGGACTTGGAAATACGGAAAAGGATGTTGTGAGTGTTTCAACTGCCATGTAGTCAATACTTCATCACCGCTAAGTAGATCAACCCTCGTCACCAGGACCTCCTCCTCTTATAAATAAACCTTCGGTGGCGGACTGGACACACAGGATTCAGGCTGGACAGTGGATGGGGTGAGCACTTTGGGGTGGGAGCCACATGCTTACGTTACTAGCTGCGTTTGGTGTTATTTATTGTCTGTATTTCTTTTCTTTTTGTAAAGGCATTAAAAATTGATTGCAATATGCCTTCATTCCAACTTTCTTGCTCTCTTTAACAAGACACTTTTCTTTCATGCTCAGAGCCTGCTGTAAGCCTTCTTTCCTGCTATTAGATATCACTTGAGATAATACAATTTCAAGGTAGGCACCTATCTCCTTACCTTGCAAACTTTCCATGTGACTGTGTGTCCTGAGTGAAAGGCCATCTTTATTTAAGATCGTAGAAACTGGCTGGAGATTCCTACATGCTCTCCCTCCCCACTCAGGGCAGTGCAAACTGTACTGGACAAGCCTGCAATGCTCTTGGCCTCTGTCTGAGTCCGCTCTGCTTACCCAGGTCAAAAGGGGACACAGGGAAGGTAAACGCCATCTCATCACCTTTCTCAGGTTAACAGTGGCGATGGCCAAAGCCTCCACAGGACTCCATCCTTAACCTTAATCCTGAAGGCCAAGCAAGGGCCATGTGATGGCCTGAACAAAGGGGCCATGCTTCCCCTGCCTGGATGAGGGGGGCATGCAGTCCCTGAGAAGTGCAGAAGTCACCCAAAGACACTACAATGAAGGTGATTACCTCTGTGATTCATTTGCCTCCACGCAAACCTGGAGGCAGCTTCTTGGAAGAAGAGTTGTGCCCTCTGGCGTGTCTGGCACAGGATTAGTGTTCGCTGTATGAATATTCAGTCTTCTCCCAAGAAGGAAAATTGCCATCACATGCCAGCAGCTCCGGCCTCAAAAGGGAGCCAGCAGGGCTGCTGATGTTCTCAACCGGCTGCATCCCAGGCGTGCAGCAAGCACCCCAAACTGGCCTGTTTTCTTCTTCTTGTTCAAAATCTTTGCTAACTAGTCACCATGCTTTCATAAGACATGCTTTCATAATTTAAAATAATTAACATTTTAAACACAATGTGATATTTTGGAGTAGATCAACCAGTTTGGGATAACAACAACAATGACAAACAAACAAACAAAAAAACAAAACAAAACAAAAAAAACCCATCATGGAAAAACTGGTGAAATCGGCATTAACTTTAATTTAGTGAAGAGTGATGTACCAGGGCAGTTTCCTTAGTTGTGAGTTCCTTATCAGTTTTGTATACGAACGAGGGGAACTAGGTGAGGGGCATAGGAGAATGTCTGCAATCTGACTTTGCTGTACATCCTAAGTTATTCCAAAATTAAAAGTTTACTTTTAGCCCTGGCCTGTTTGGCTCAGCGGTTAGAGCGTCGGCCTGCGGTCCAGAGAGACCTGGGTTCGGTTCCCACTAAGGGCACGTACCTCGGTTGCAGTTTGTCCCTGGCCCCTGGTTGGGTCATGAGGGAGGCAGCCACTCGATGTGTCCCTTTCACATCGATGTTTCTCTCTCTCTCTCTCTTCCTCTCTCTCCTTCCCACTCTATCTGAACAAAAATTGGAAAAATGTCCTTCGGTGAGGGTAAAAAAAAAAAAGTTTACTTTTAAAAAGGGCAATCTGCAAATTAAATGGAACCACTTCATGGCATGTTTCAGTGAGTTGTTATTACCACATCAAGACGGTGTTATCCCGAAAGATATGCTTGCCAATGTCTACTAGCTCCGCTAAAATCTGTATGAATTTCATTAATAACCTCTTTTAAAAAAATGAATACATGAAACCAAGTTCTTGGCTAATTGGCTACTTAAACACAGGAATTTAATCACAACCATATACTAATTGAAAGCAGAACATTAAAAAAACACACACAAACAAGAAAAAATCCAACAAGTAAAACAACTAGGACATGGTACCCAGAAACTTGCTAAGTATATTGATTCGGGTTCAAGGAAGTGACTAACTGTCCAGAACATTCCTCCTGGAAAACCCAGCATGTGTTGGTTAGATTCTTAAAACACTTGCCCACATGTAAGAGGGAGGACTGGACCTGAGAACAGGGAGAGAGATACTGTGATCTGATCAGCAGATTGGAAGGTAGCTGAACAGAGAGGGCCAGATGGAAACAGAATGCAGGCGGAAGGAGGTTATACGGTGGGAGAGGGCAGCTCCAGCAAGGATGTTAGAAACAGGTCCACTGCTTTCTAGAGTTGGCCAAGGAGAGCTGGCCTCTGCCCGCACACCCACAGAGGAGAGCCCAGAGGTGGAGTTCACCAGCTGAAAGCACCCACAGCCCAGCTCCTGCCCTCTCTTCTTGGCCTTCTGGATATGCACAAATATCACCGTGCCTGAGTTCAGGTGGGAGAGAACTCCAGCAGTCATTCTCAAGAGGGAAGAAGTGGAAAGGAACACCACCGCACTGCTTCCAGAGAAAGAGATGCAGAAATAAGTGTGTTTAGGGGCAGGGTAGAAGCCCCAGTAATAACATGCATGGGTCTGTGACAAGATGCTGAAACTGAACAAGTTTAACATAGTCCAAGGGATGGACAATCAAAACTAATTTTAGAAAAGATACTCTAAGAATCAGAAGTAAATTTTGGACAGCATTTATTCTCCTTACAAATTTTAAGAAAACAAACTAGAAAATGGACCCCAGAACCCTCTTCCAGGGCAAGGCCCAACACTGAGGCCCCATGTTGGAGCGATAGACAAGGGGAAAATAGGTCATATAAAAAGTTAAGGAGAAGATAAAAGAAAGGGAACAGAGTCAGGAATCCCAGGTCACTGTATTTTTTTACTATCAAAAAACAAGAGGAAGATTACTGTGAGATTCGGAAAGCTGTCCTGAACATGCCTCCTTCTAAAAGTTCAGGAAAAAAAATAGTTTTACATTAAAAATGATCATCAGACATATGAAAAAAAATGCTTAATGTTACTAATCATCAGAGAGATGCAAATTAAAACAACAATGAGGTATCACCTCACACCTGTCAGAATGGCTGCCATCAACAAATCATCACACAACAAGTGTTGGCGAGGGTGTGGAGAAAAGGGGACGCTAGTACACTGCTGGTGGGAATGCAGACTGGTGCAGCCACTATGGAGAACAGTATGAAGTTTCCTCAAAAAATTAAAACTGGAACTACCATTTGACCCAGTGATCCCATTGCTAGGAATATATCCTAAGAAGCCTGAAACACCAATGTTCATAGCAGCGCTATTTACAATAGCTAAGATGTAGAAACAGCCCAAGTGTCCATCAGTAGATGTATGGATAAAAAAGCTGTGGTACTTTTACATGATGGAATACTATGCAGCTGTAAAAAAAGAAGGACCTCTTACCCTTTCAGATGACATGGAGGGACCTAGAGAGTATTATGTAAGCCAAATAAGCCAGTCAGAGAAAGATAAGTATCATATGATCTCACTTATTTGTGGAATATAGTGAAAATAAACTGATGAACAAAATATATCTGGAGACATGGAAGCAGGGAACAGACTGACAAACCTCAGAAGGAAGGGGGAGAAGGGAGTGGGAAGAACGTATATGCATATATGCGTAACCAATGGACACAGGCAATAGTGCAGTGAAGGCAGGGGTGGAGGACAGGAGCAGGGAGGAAGGTGTCAATGGGGGGGGAAAGAAGAGACATATGTAATACTTTCAATAATAAAGATAATTTTTTTAAAAGAGAGCACCAGAAGAGGATCAAGATCAAATTCTTCACTGGGGCATTACAAGAAGAAAAGAATAAAGAACAAAGTAGCCTCCCTGCAAATCAGGAAAACATGCAGCGCAGCCGGTGTGGCTCAGTGGCTGAGCGTCGACCCATACACCAAGAGGTCACCGGTTTGATTCCCGGTCAGGGCACATGCCCAGGTTGAGGGCCCAATGCCCAGTGGGGGGCATGCAGGAGGTGGCCGATCAATGTCTCATCGATGTTTCTATCTCTCTCTCCCTCTCCCTTCCTCTCTCTCTCTCTCTCTCTAAAATCAATAAAGAAAAAAATTTTTGAATTAATAAATAACGGAAACATGCAGAAAGATATGTCCACAAAATAGATCAAACAGTAACCTACTAACAAAACAAGCTGATTGCAACATATAAGTGTTATAAAATATAAAGACAAAATCATTAATAATTAGAAAAGCTCAGAAATGAGCTTTTCCTAGGATATAGATAGAAATAAAAGGAAAATGACATTTCAGAAAAGCAGAATAAGCTAGAATACAAGAATAAACAAGGTACACAAGAATGAATAAGCAAAATTGATAATGACTTAAGGGGATTAGAAATTGAAAAGGAGGACACATTCTAATAATAAAAATTATTATTAGAATTTCCGTCCGCTTACTCCAAGCACAGGACTGGACTTGAGGCTAAACTGCAGAGCATTCAACTTGAAAAACCACCTGAAAATAATTGACTGGAAATGCTGGGGAGCATACAGAGGAGACAGGAGAACACTCGAACTCGGGTGGCTGCGCAGTGTGGCTGGGAAGACAGAGGGAAGGTGCGGCGGTGCAGCTCGTGTCCCCTGGGAGCAGGGGGATTCAGCCCGACACAGAGATCCCCAAATGAGAGCAACAGAGAAAAAAAGGGGAGCCCACTTAGCACTGGACAATGGGAATCAGAGGCAATTCGGCCCAGCAGGGGGACTCAGCACTGTCCCAGGCTACAGGCCAATGCATGGCTGCAGTGCCAGCCTGGAAAGCTTGCCCTGACTGTGGGAGCCAGAGAGGCTACTAAGCAGAATGGCACACCTGAGGAGGGGTCTGAGCACAGCACACAGCAGCAAATCTAAGGGGCTGGGTATTCACTCAAGGAACTTTGATGGGAGCTAGCCAGAGTGCCCCGGGGAAAGAGGAGCATTCCTCCTCACCTCAAGTGAAGAGGAGGCGCTCTTTCCCCCACCCATGGAACAGCTCTGGGCTGGAAATTGGCACCCCAGTGGCAGGGCCTGGTGGCACTGAGGATTCGGACGTCTGGCCAGGAGGGAGCCTGGGCAGAAGCACCTCCCAGCGAGAGCTGGCTGTGCTGAAAGATTGAAAAGCCAAGCATGGCATTTTTTATGTGTTTTTTTTTTTTTCATTTCTCCTTTTTTTTCCTATTCTCCCCTGCTTGAGGTGGTGACCAAGGGGTGCAAGCAACCCAGCAGAGCTGAGGCATTGGAAATAGAGAAAGAGACTGCGTGTCCCTCCTATAAACTATAGGACCATCCCCAACACAAATCTGTTTAAACCACCTTGACTGGACTGATATCCCACAGAGCCTAGTGTCATGGGAGAAGGGAAAGCAGCCCAAACAAATACATACAAGTGGCAAGTTCCGAAGGTGACCCCACCTCTGGGCTAGGGAAGCCCTACCCATAAGACTACCTGGGATCCTGCCCTGTAGGGCTTCAGCCAGGAGGCCCAGGGCCAGGCAGGCAGAGCAATTCACATTGGCCTACACCAGAGAACTGCCCAAGAGAACAGGGAGCCACCCCCAAGGGGCCAGATCCAACAACATCAGAGCAAAATCCAGTGAGCTTCATAGTGTTTTTTGTTGTTGTTATGGTGTGTGTGTTTTCCTTTGTGTTTTTTTAATTTAATTTTGTTCTTCTTTTCTTTTCCCATTGTTTACTTTCCTATTCTATATTTTATTCAATTTAGCATTATTACTTTCTAAAATTATTATTGTTATTTCAGTCATTATTTTCTAGCTTTTATTTTTTATACTTACCCTATTTCTGGTCTCTGCCTTCTTTGTTTTCATATTATTTTTTTTCCCCCTCTCCTAACCCTTTTGGTCTCATGGCTTCTAGTATTCTGTACGTGTGTGTGTGTGTGTGTGTGTGTGTGTGTGTGTGTGTGTGTGTTGTCTGTTTGTCTTTTAATCTTTTTGTTGAGGCTGGTGCTTTTTATCATTGTTGATGCCAATATTTTTTTAAGGTGCTTTTTGGTTTGGTTTGGTTTTGCCTTACCTTCTTTACTTTCATTTTTTTTTCTTTCTCCCTCTTCTAATTCTTTTGGTCTCACACTTTCTAGTATTTTTCTGTGTGTGTGTGTGTGTGTGTGTGTGTGTGTGTGTGTGTGTGTTTTCAGTTTGTCTTTTAATCTTTTTGTTGAGGCAATTGCTTTTATGATTGTTGATGCTGATATTTTGGGGAGATTCTTTTTGGTTTGGTCTGGTTTAGCTTTGTTTTGTTCTACCAACACTTATATAATAGTTGGTACAACAGGATTGACAGAGTCGGGGTTGAGACTCATAGTTAAACACCCTGAGGACTGAACCCACCTACAAATGGACAACAGCAATCAAGACCCAGATTCAGGCCCTGGCCGGTTTGGCTCAGCAGTTAGAGCATTGGCCTGCGGTCCGGAGAGACCCGGGTTCGGTTCCCACTAAGGGCATGTACCTCGGTTGCAGTTTGTCCCCAGCCCTGGTTGGTTGTGTGGGTGGCAGCCACTAGATGTGTCCCTTTCACGTCGATGTTTCTCTCTCTCTCTCTTCCTCTCTCTCCCTCCTACTCTATCTGAACAAAAAATGGAAAAGTGTCCTCGGGTGAGGATAAAAAAAAAAAAAAAAAAAAAGACCCAGATTCAGCAGGAGAGCCCATATAACCCACACAGGGATCATTCCTAGAGCACCCAGCTCAGAAGATCAAGGAGGCTACTACACTGGGTCCCACAAGAAGCCCACGATACCAAGACTGGAAGGCATAGCAGTCTTATCTGATACATACCAACCTGCCTACATATCCCAACACACCTCACCTGGCCCTGAACTATCAGACTGATAAAATGGTGAAACAAAGAAACAACCCCAAAATGAAAGAAAAGGAGGATTCACCAGAAAAGGAACTAGATGAAATGGAGACAAGCAGTTTGTTAGATAAAGCATTCAAAGCAATGGTTTTAAGGGTGCTCAAAAAACTTAGTGAAATTACAAGCAACTTAATCAGAACTACACCAGCATGAAAAAAAAAAAAAAAAGAGGTAGAAGCTATGAAAAAAATTAAGTGGAAATGAAGAATGACATAGTTGACATAAAAAATACCTTGGAAGGATTCAACAGTAGGTTTGAAGAATCTGAAAGCCAAATCAGTGAGTCAGAAGACAAGGTAGAAAAAACACCCAATTAGAACAGGAAATGGAAAAAAAATTAAAAAGCAGGAGGAGAGTTTAAGGGAACTTTGGGACAATATGAAATGTAACAACATTCACATCATAGGGGTATCAGAAGGAGAAGAATCAGAGAAAGAAGTAGAGAACCTGACTGAAGAAATAATGACAGAAAACTTCCCTAACCTGGTGAAGGAAAAGGTCACACAAGTCAAGGAAACACAGACAGTCCCAATCAAGATGAACCCAAAAAGGGACCCACACCTAGGACACATCATAATTAAAATGGCAAACATTAAAGACAAAGAAAGAATCTAAAAGGCAGCAAGAGAGAGGCAGAAAGTTACCTACAAGGGAGATCCCATTAGACTGTCAGCTGATTTCTCAATAGAAACACTGCAGGCTGGAAGGGAGTGACATGAAGTACACAAAGTAATGAAAAGTAAGGGTCTGAATCCAAGACTACTCTATCCAGCAAGGCTATCATTCAAAATTGAAGGTGAAATAAAGAACTTCATAGAAAAAGAAAAAAAAATGGCTGAAGAAATTTACTACTACCAAACCAGCACTGCAAGAAATGCTAAAGGGACTGTTGTAAAAAGGAGAAGAAGAAATAGAGAAAGAGGAACACAGACGTAAAGAACAAAAATGGCAATAAGTACCTATCAATAATAACCTTAAATGTAAATGGCTTAAATGCTCCAATCAAAAGACATAAGGTAGCTGAATGGATAAGAAAATATGATCTATATATATGCTGTCTACAAAAGACCCACCTCAGAACAAAAAACTCACACAGGATGAAAGTGAAGGGATGGAAAAAAAAAAATTCCCATGCAAATGGAAACAAACAAAAAAGCTAGTGTAGCAATACTCATATCTGATAAGATAGACTTCAAAATAAAAGCCATAATAAGAGACAAAGAAGGTCACTACATAATATTAAAGGGATAAATCCAACAAGAGGATATATCCCTGGTAAACATATATGCACTGAATATAGGAGCAACAAAATATATTTCAAGACTTCTGGAGGACTTCAAGGGAGAGATCAACAGCAATACAATCACAGTAAGGGACTTTAACACTCCACTGACATCATTGGATAGATCTTCTAGACAAAAAGCTAACAAAGAAACAGAAACCCTAAACAATGCACTAGATCAGCTGGATTTAACTAATATTTACAGAACATTTCACCTCAGAGCTGCAGGATATACATTCTTCTCAATTGCACATGGGACATTCTCAAAGATAGACCACATGTTAGGACACAAACTAAGTCTCTACAAGTTCAAGAAGATTGAAATCATATCAAGCATCTTCACAGATCACAATGGCATGAAAGTAGAAATCAATTACAATAAGAACACTCAAAAACATTTAGACACATAGAGGCTAAATAGCATGTTATCAGAGAATGAATGGGTTACCAATGAGATCAAGAAATAAATTAAAAAATTCCTGGAAACATGAAAATGAACACAAAACAATACAAAGTCTATGGGACACAGCAAAAGCATTCCTGAGGGGGAAGTTCATAGAAATACAGGCCTACCTCAAAAAACAAGAAAAAATTCTATTAAACTATTTAACCCTACAACTTAAAGATTTAGAAAGAGAACAAAAAGAAAAAACCCAAAGTTAGTAGAAGGAAAGAATTAATAAAGATCAGAACAGAAATAAATGACATAGAGACTTAAAAAAAATACAACAGATCAATGAAACTAAGAGCTGGTTCTTCGAAAAGATAAACAAGATTAATCAACCTTTAGCCAGACTCACCAAGAAACAAAGAGAGAGGACCCAAATTAATAAAATAAGAAATGAAAGAGGTGAAGTAACAACTGACACCACAGAAATACAAAGGAATGTAAGAAAATACTATGAATAATTACATGCCAACAAATTCAACAAACTAGGTGAAATGGACAAATTCCTAGGATCCTACAGTCTTCCAAAACTCAACTGAGAAGAGTCAGAAAACCTGAACAGACCAATAACAACAAAGAAAATAGAAGCAGTAATCAATAAACTCCCAGCAAACAAAAGTCCTGGTCCAGATGGCTTCACAGGGGACTTTTACCAAGCATTCAAAGAAGAGCTAACACCTATTCTCCTCAAACTATTCCAAAAAATTCAAGAGAAAGGAAGATTTCCAAGCTCAAGCTCTTTTTATGAGGCCAACATAATCCTAATCCAAAAACCAGATAAAGACACTACAAAGAAAGAAAATTACAGGCTAATACTCCTGATGAACACAGATGCCAAAATCCTCAACAAAATTTTAGCAAATTAGATCCAGCAATATATTTAATAAAATTATACAACATGACCAAGTGGGATTTATCTCAGGATTCAAGGCAGGTACAGTATTTGCAAATCAATAAATGTGATACACCACAAAAACAAAATGGAAGATAATATCATATGATCATATCAATAGATGCAGAAAAAGCACTTGACAAAATCCAGCACCCATTTTTGATAAAAACTCTCAGCAAAATGGGAATAGAAGGATCATACCTCAACATAATAAAGGCCTTATATGAAAAACCTACAGCCAACATCATACCAATGGGCAAAAACTAAAAATATTTCCCTTAACAACAGGAACAAGACAGAGATGTCCATTTTTGTCACTCTTATTCAACATATTACTGGAAGTCTTAGCCAGAGCAATCAGACAAGAAGAAAAAATAAAAGGCATCCAAATTGGAAAGAAGGAAGTAAAACTGTCATTTTTCACAGATGACATGATATTGTACATAGAAAACCCTAAAGACTCCACCAAAAAACTACTAGATTTAGTAAACAAATTTGTCAGAGTAGCAGGATACAATATCAACATCCAGAAATCGTTGGCATTTTTATACACCAATAATGAACTCTCAGAGAAACTAAATAAAACAATCCCATTTACCACTGCAACAAAAAAATTAAGATACTTAGGAATAAACTTAACCAAGGAGGTAGAAGACCTGTTCTCAGAAAACTACAGGACATCAAAAAAAGAAACAGAGGAAGATATTAAAAGATGGAAGTATATACCATGTTCATGGATTGGAAGAATTAACATCATTAAAATGTCCATACTACCCAAAGCAATCTATAGATTAAATGCAATCCCCATTAAAATACCAATGGCATATTTCACAGATCTAGAACAAATACTCCAGAAGTTTATATGGAACCAAAAAAGACCCTGAATAGCCACAGAAATCTTGAAAAAGAAGATCAAAGTGAGAGGGATCACAATTCCGGATATCAGGTTATACTACAATGCCACTGTAATCGAAACAGCCTGGTACTGACACAAGAACAGGCATATAGATCAATGGAACAGAACAGAGAACCCAGAAATCAACCCAAGACTTATGCTCAATTAATATTTGACAAAGGAGGCAAGAGCATACAATGGAGAAAAGACAGTCTCTTCAATAAATGGTGTTGGGAAAATTGAACAGGTACATGCAAAAAATAAAATAAAACTAGACCACCAATTTGCACCATACACCAGAATAAACTCAAAATGGATAATAAACTTAAATGTAACTCGTGAAACCATAAAAATCCTAGAAGAGAATGTAGGTAGCAAAATCTCAGACATCACACGTAGCAGAATTTTCACCAATACATCACCTAGGGCAAGAGAAACAAAGGAAAAAATTAATAAATGGGACTACCTCAAAC
Organism: Tadarida brasiliensis; assembly: GCA_030848825.1. Lineage (NCBI taxonomy): Eukaryota > Metazoa > Chordata > Mammalia > Chiroptera > Molossidae > Tadarida > Tadarida brasiliensis. Next base: position 36,394,740 of record CM061258.1, read on the forward strand.
TAAAAAGCTCCTGCACAGCAAAAGAAGCCAGCATCAAAATGAAAAGGGAACCCACTCTATGGGAGAACATATTTGCCAATGATACATCAGATAAGGGGTTAATTTCCAAAATACGTAGAGTACGCATACAACTCAACAAACAGAAGACCAACAATTCAATTTTAAAAATGGGAAGAGGATCTGAATATACACCTCTCCAAACAGGACATACAAATGGCCAAGAGACATATGAAAAAGTGCTCAACATCACTAATCATCAGAGAGATGCAAATTAAAACAACTATGAGGTATCACCTTACACCCATCAGAATGGCTGCCATCAACAGATCATCAAACAGCAAGTGCTGGTGAGGGTGTGGAGAAAAGGAGACTCCAGTACACTGCTGGTGGGAATGCAGACTGGTGCAACCACTATGGAAAAGAATATGGCATTTCCTCCAAAAGTTAACAATTGATCTGGCATTTGACCCAGTGATCTCAGTGCTAGCAATATATCCTAAGAAGCCTGAAACACCAATCAGAAAGACTATATATACCCCTATGTTCATAGCAGCACTATACAATAGCTAAGATCTGGGAACAGCCCAAGTGTCCATCAGTAGATGAGTGGATAAAAAAGCTGTGGTACATTTACACAGTGGAATACTATGCAACTGTAAGAAAGAAAGATCTCTTACCCTTTGAGACGACCTGGAGGGACCTGGAGGGTATTATGCTAAGTGAAATAAGTCAATCAGAGAAAGACAAACATCACATGATCTCACGTATTTGTGGAATATAATGAACAAAATAAGCTGATGAAAAAAATAGATCCAGAGATATGGAAGTAGGGAACAGACTGACAAACCTCAGAGGGAAGGGGGGTGGGGGAGCAGGAAGAGATAAACCAAAGAACTTATATGCATATATGTATAACCAATGGACACAGACAAGAGTGCAGTGAAGGTGGGGGGGAGGGTGTCAATGGGAGAAAAAGGAGGGACATCTGTAATTAAAAGATTAATTAATTAATTAACTAAAATAAGTAAATAAACAAAAAATAAAATATAAACGTGGGGGGGGGTGGTAAAGAGCATGACAAATATTGACAATAGGCAAAGAAAACCCTGAACATATGGATAACAGGAGCCAAACCATATGAGGGAAGGGGGGAGGGAAATGAGAGATGTTGTTCAAAGGATACAAACTTCCAGTTATTAGTCCCCAGGAAGTCATGTACAGTGTGGTGGCTATAGTTAACAATACTATGTTGTATATTTAAAAATGTTGCCAAGAGAGTAAATTTTTAGTTCTCTCTCTCCCTCTCACACACACCCACAAACACACACTGTACCTGTGTGAGGTGATGGATGTGTTCACTAGCCTGTGTGATCATTTCATAATATGTCAAATCATCACATTTTACGCCTGAAATTTACATAGTATTATACGTCAATTATATCTCAATAAAGCTGAGTGGGGGGATGGAAAGAACAGAACAAATACTAACAACTGTAATTCAAGAGTTCCTGAATTGATTTATTAAAAGATTGGGAGTATAACTTTGAAAGATTACACTGTGCACCTGACCACCCACCCAGAATTACCATCATGAGGACATATTCTCTTATATATGAAAAACTTTTTTCAAAAAAATAAAGAAACAATCTATTGGACATCAGGGAAAAGAATGAATGACTTTTGAGGAAAAGAACCTTAAATTGTAATTAGGGTTTCAACAGCAATGCTGTAAATGCCAGGAAAAGGAAGTAACAGTTAAGATTCTCAAGGAAAGAAAATTGAGCCAAACATTTTATTTTATATTTAACTTATTTGACTTCCAAATACAACGACCTCAGATAACCTGTGCTCAGCATACAAAAACTTAGTCAACGTTGTTCCCAGAGTCTTTCCGTGGATCTACTTCCCAGGGAGCCTCAGAAGGCTGCTGACTTGGGCAGGTGGTCCGGCTCTGTCCTTTTCCAGACCGCGACCTGGGGTCTCAGTGAAGGAGCCAGGAGCCAGGAAGTCGGTGCACAGCCTGGCTGTGGGCTTCTGCAGACCCCCATTCTCAGAGCCCGGTGCTCCCCGGCTCCCCTCTCGCTGCCTTTATTTCAGCTGAATGTGGACCCCTGGAGTCTCCAGCCATCTCTCCCTAGAGTGGGTGTGGAACCTGTCTGGGGCCCCCAGCCAGTCTTGGCACTGGCAAGTCCACGGGGACAGCCAGGTGGGACTAGAATTCAGGAGCTGGTATTGGACGCGACCTTCACCAGAGGTCTGGGTGCTGAGAAGGAGCAGAGCAAGGGACTGGTCAAGAAGGTCACTGTCCCGCCTCCACGTGCCTAGGCAGGACCCGCAGCTCACCAGGACCCGCACTCCCCCGCAGTGGACTAGCTCGGAAATCAGCAGGAGAGGGGAGGGCGCCTCATCTTGGCCTCCAGGGAGGAAGGGCCAGCGGCCCCGACCCCTGCTTCGGTCTGTAGGGTGGAGTCTTCGGGTCTGCTCACCCCGCATGTATTTGGGCATTCTGGCCCCCAAAAGCCCCACCCTCAGCGAGTCCTGCATCTCGGGTCTCTGAGTGCGCCCGCCCGGCCCCGGCCCCGGAGTCCTGTCCCTGCTGAAAACAAGGCCCCCAAAGGCTAGCAGCCACGGGGTCGCTTCGTTCCAAGGGCAACAGCGCCACCGCCGGGCGGCGCGGTGGATGCACCCCATTGGAAAGAGGGAGACCAGCCCAAGGGGAGGGTACCTGGGGCTGGACAGACACAAGGAGGGTAACCAGCGGGTACACAGGGGGCCGTGGGGCAGGGACGCGTCCGGCCCAGAGGGCAGGGTGAGGGGGATGTCTCCTAAGATCATAAAGATGACAAACTCAGGAAAGGGAAAGGCCCCTTCTCACATGGCCCCAGGGGGTTTGGGCGGGATGTATAGTATCCTATCAACAAAGTAGCTTAATATAACACAATTCAAAGAGAAATATAACAGAATCTAATGCAGTATGATACATGTGATACAATGTAATTATCTTTAACATAACGTGCCACAATGTAACAAGATGCACTGGGTATAACACAATGTAACAGAGAGAAGACAGACCACATTCCACAGTACCCGCCTGGGGTCCACCTGCAACCCCTCTGCTGACACTTGCTGCCTGGGATGCTGGCATGCCAAGTGTTCAATCTGGGAGCAGCCCCTGCCATCCATCTGTGTGTCCTTGGACATGGAGGACACCTGAGTCATCACCTGCATTCTGGCTTCTGTCTAAACCTAGTCTCGTGACACCTGTCTGGCTTGGAAACCTGAGTGTTTCTACCTGCACAGGTGAGATTCCAGTGACCTGGAGCAACATCTTAGACTGTCGTTTCTGGTCCCTGAAGGTGCATTTCCTGTGAGTGAAGGTGACCCATGTCCACCCATGTCCAGTCCTTCCCGAGCATTGTGAGCTCTTTGGAAAGGACTGGGGGATCAGCTGGAATTTAAAGGGTGGCTGGATTGGGAAAGGCCGATGAATCTGAACTAGGGTAGAAGTCCTCTCCCCACCAGCCTCTGCCAGTCTCTTCCATTTTCATTAATTTCCACAGCCATCAGGCCCCAAGGTGCAGCAGGGCTGAGCCACCTCTGTCTCCTTCACTGTGGGTGCCAGTGTCTAACAGAGGCCCTGAGGCATGTTCTTTCATCAACACCCATGGAATAGCTGAAATTTGGGATGTGTCAAGGTGGAGATCCCAAGACAACAGCACTGAGAAGACTTCCCTCCCAGGAAAGCGCAGGAACGGGAAGAGGTGGGATCTGGGGATGAGTGAGGAAGATGAGTTCTCAGAGTCCCTGGGAGATGCAGTCACGGGGTGGCCTGGGCCCGGATCCGTCCCCTGGGTTTATGGCAGGCAGCTGTTTGGGGGCCAGAAGAGCCCTCACTAGGAACTGACCGCGCTGTCACCCTGACCTTGGACTTCCAGCCCAGAACTGTGAGAAATAAACATCTGTGGCTTAAGCTGCCCTGTTGTGGTGCTTTGTTTTGGCAGCCTGAGCTGACTGAGGCAGAACTGAAGTCTAAAACCCTGTAAATTCTGCCTTTCTGAACAGGAGAATTTCTTCAGCCGCTGGCCTTTTTCATGCCCAAAATGAAAGGCCACCAAGAAAACCAGACTGGAAGAGAGACGGAGTGGGGCTCGGCACTGAGAGGTCAGCACGGAGCACCTGAGTCACGTGGGCCCCTCCACTGGAGGTAAAGTCCCCTTTAGAGCCCATGGAATGGGGTGTGATTCGTGGAGCTCCGTGCAGGGCAGGTGACGGAAGCTGGCCACAGTGTCCCCGCGTGTGTCTGTGGAAAGCCTGGTGCTTTCTATCTGATAAGAGCATGGCTATGAGTCCCTTCCGCCCTCCGAGAGAGGGTTTTCAAAGCAAAAGGGGTTTCTTGTTGGACTTTTCTTTCTGATGACTAAGTCAGCACATCCTGCTTGGAAGTAATCAAGGATGATCCTCAGTAAAATGACGTTTCAAAGACAAAAATCACTAATGTGCTAGGGGGAAAAAAAGAAAAAGAAAAAAATCTGGGATTCCTTGAGGGCTGAAAAAGAGAGAGAGGTGGCTACTCTCCTGGCTTTGGGGAACATTATAAAAGTTAAAAACAGAATTTGTTTTGTTTCTAAGATTCAAGTGTGTCAAAAGGATCTCATTTAAGTGTGTCACCATCCTGATGATCAACACAGTATCCATTGTTGAAATTCATTGCCCTGGAGCTATGAAAAAATTAGACAGCCTCCTTTACATGAGTGATCAGGGAGAGAGCAGGTGGTTGGCTTCGGGTTGCTAAATTGCATTTCTCTGTTTTAGAAATTCCACTGTCGCGATGTGGCCTGGTGAGGCCCCCACGCGCCATTAACCTGCCGCCCGGGGCCTTTGCCCTCTCGGCTCCTGCCACACTCCCCAGGCCGGCCGCCAGCAGGAGCCACGTACGTTATCTCCTTCTAAATTAAAATTGTAACTCGTTCAGTCCCATTTACACAAAGCCTCGGCTTTGACACATGCAATTACGACGAACACAGGGCCAACATGATTGCTAAGGGCTCCAGAAAGAGAGTTTAATCAGAGAACACGGAGTTGTTCCGGCCGACTTATAATTTCACTACTTGCTATTCCTTTATGTTCTTATGTGTTCAGATAATTAGATACACTGGTTCTTGCTTCCCGAGAGGCCAGAAAGGGCAAAATTCCTATTCTTTTTACATTAAAAAGATTAAATTATAATATAGAAAATCTGTAACTTTGGGTGGAAATGACAAATTCACACTACATTAATTTCAGTGCTTACAAAATGTTACCAATAATTTGTGCATTCTTTCCTTTCTTGTAGGTGCATGTGAATTAATTACCTATCCAATTTCGATGTCTTTCAAGTCAGCTTTCCACAGACAACTCTGAAATTAACAGAAAATAAGGTTTGATTTCCACTCGCCAAGTGTATTTGTTTCCGATGTTTAACCGTTTAAGCCTTTGTATGTGTACATGAGGACATGGACACTAACAGACATGTTTGCATCTGAAACCCCACGGGATGGCGAAGTCCATGGGATGGATAATGATGAAGTGAGAGGGCAAATTTCAATTTGATACTTTGAAAATAGGAGCAGACTCACTATAACCCAAAATCAGAGATGGCCGAACACCCCAAGCCAGCAAACTCTATGAAGAGTCATCTCCCAGGGGCTCCAGCACACAGGGTGGGGGGTGTTTGTTAGGGGATCCATCTTCTCTTCTTTGTCCAAACAACAATGGATTGAGGGCCCGACGATGTTGGGCTCCATGCTAAGCAGTGGGAAGCAGCGCTCTTGGCAAACAGTGGACATCCAGTTCCCCATGGAGCCCCCAGGGCACTTAGACAGGGTGAGCCTCTCCTAGGCGCCCAGCTGTGACAGGCGCTGCACAGGGAAACACAGGCGGCTAGGAAAGGCTGCAGTGGAAGACTGCTGGGCTGAATGATGTCCCCCAAATTCATGTGACCTTGGAACCTGTGAATGTGATCTCATCTGGAAATAAGGTCCTTGAGGATATAATCAGGCTAAGACGAGGGCCATACTGGAGTAGGATGTACCCTAACCCTATGTGACCCATGTCCTAGGGGAAGGCCATGTGAAGATATGACAGAGGAGAAGTCCTCATGATGGCAGAGGAAAGATGGGATCAATGCACCCACAAGCCAGGGAATGCCAAGGAGCAGGAAGGACCCTCCCTTGCAGCCTCCAGAAGGAGTGTGGCCCTGCGACACTTGATTTTGGATTTCTGGCTCCAGAACGGAGAGTACATTCCTGCTGTGAGCCGCCCAGCCTGCAGTCCTCTCTCACGGCAGCTCCAGAAAATCACACAGTGGGTGCCTGACACGAGAAGCAGAACAAAGACACGGAGGTGCACAAAGGGTCACGCAGAAGACAGCCATGTGAAAACAGGAGTGGCAAAGCCACAGGCAGGGACACTAAGCTGGTCAGATGCCTCCAAAAGCTAAGGGAAAGGCTAGAGCAGATTCCCCCTCACGGCCCCCGAAGGAACCAACTCTGCCAACACCTCATCCTGGACTTGGGCTCCAGACCGAGCGACAATAGTTTCCTGTTGTGTAAGCGGCTCAGTTCGTGGTGCTTCATTACAGCCACAGGAAACAGGCTTAATGTAACAAGAGACTTCTTTAGGTTTGGGGGACCAACCAAGAAGGCTTCTTCCAGAACACAACATTGAAGCTGAAATGTAAGAGCGAGTGGGGGACCCCAGGTGAAGGGGGAGCCCTGGGCACAGCACTGGGGAGCACACACCATGAAGGCTGTCAGGACTTCTGTGGTCTCTTCCTGAATGAGAAACAGAGAGGCTTCATTTTATGACTGCATTAGTTTAAAGAAAGACCCATTAATATTATATATTAAAACACTGCTTTGACCTAACAGTTCTTATTATTTTTCTTATTCTAAAAGAAATGAAAGCATTTAGAGGAGCCCCTAAAGGTATAGTGCAGCCTGGTGTCTGATGAGCATCAGAGGGGCCGGTGTGCTTGGGAAAAGGAAAGGTGACCCCTCACAATGGGCCCAGGGGAGCACAGAGGAGTTTTGCGAGGGGGGCAGGCATCTGAGCACCCCAAGCCTGCAGGCCAGGACAGAGGTGACAGATTATTCCATCCAAAATGCACTGAGGATCCTGTGAAAGGTTTTGTTCTCTTTTTAGGGTGCCATTATCTACTGTATAGACCACGGATTCACAGGATGGTTTTCTGCAACCCAGGCAGGGCCATCAGGGTGCCAGTGCCCAAGTGTAAGCCTTCCTCTGGGTCTGTCCTTCCCGCCTTCATCAGGGGAGCACAGGAGGGAAGAGGGGACTGAGTGGCGGTGCAGGTGGCATTTGCACATTCTGGTGGCTTAACCAAGGCAGGTGTAACAGGTGGAGGGCCGGGGCTGGGCAGCCTGTCCCGATCCTCCGCTCCCTTGGGACTCACTGGTCCCAAGCAGCCTCCGGCCAATCCTCCCAGGTGAGCACTCTGCTGCTTCACAGGCCCATTGTGGGTGAAGCCGAGAAAAACCCAGCCGAAGTCTCTTAGGCCCCAAAGGAACTTATTTGCTAAAAATCCAGCTATGGACCTGCCTGTTGCTGCATCCATGGATCGATTATCCTGGTCTTTCTGCGGCCCTATCCAGGCACGTGCACTAGTTAAGCAGCCCTTGGCCTCCTCTCCCCGCTCTCCAAAAGGAGGCACAAATCAGCTGCTTTTCCAGCTCCAGCAGTCTGGCTGGGCTCTCATGGCCGGGAAGGCCTTGTGCGCTGAAGTGCGCCGAAGTGAAGAGGCACCAGGGGGCGCTGTGGGCTCGGTCACGGCCAGCGCTGAGGGAAACCCGAAGCCCGGAGCTGAGGGGGCCGTCAGAACTCCAGGAACCAGGTGGCCTGTGTCTTCGAGGCAGCCTCTGGACTGTACCAACACTGCTCACTTTTTCGAGACCCACTTTGAAGGACAACCAACCCCGGGGTTCGGCAAGAGTCTCAGCTGAACACAGGGCCTGTTTATGTCACCAGCCCCATATAGACAGTGTCTCATTTGTTCACACCCTGCCCTACCCTCTCCCCCTCCCCTAACTCAGAGCTAGCTTCTCCTGTTCTTCCAGAAAGGTAGGGGAGGGTAGGCACCCGTTTTCTCATCACCCTCTCCTCTATGCTTCCCCTCCAACACACTCCTACAGACACACACACCTGTGAACACACACATGAACACACGGATGCATGCGTGGGCATGGCCACACATGATCAGAGAACTGTGCATATGCTTGCACATGTGTACACACAGGCATGTGTACACTCGGATGCATGCAGACAGCCACACATGTTCAAAAACACACCCATGCTGAACATGTACACACCCATATGCACACTTGGATGCATGCAGTCACACATGACACACGCACATACTTGCACATGTACACACACAGGCACAGGCACACTTCCTCACACTCTTGCCCACTCTCTCACACACACACTCCAGGTGCAGACGCCCCCTTCTAGGAGACTAGGACTCTGGTGGGGGAGACAGAAGCTGAGTCAGGAAAACCAGAACAGGCAGCTCCCCACCCTTTGCCACACTTTGTTCCCTTGGCATCTGCTTTGGGGCAGACTTTTCCTGGACCAAGGGAAGAAGACTTCTCTGCACTAGGTCCAGCCCCTGGAGATTACCATGCATGCATGCCACTGGGGTACCCCCACCCCACCCTGCCTCCCCTCCCTCCTGAGAGAGCCTGGACACTGGAGTGCAGACGCTGTCCACTAGAGGGGGGTGTTGGCTGCCATGCCAGCGCCTGGGTCCAAGGCCAGGATTCAGGTGGATTCAGTGTCCTGTGCCATCGCTGTTCTAACTACAGAAACAGAAAGAAACAGGACCTGCCTTTTGTGGCAGGACACCTGCCATTGTGCTTGGAAAGGCTGGGGAGCCCCCAGTCCACGCTGACCCTCCCTGGTGAACGCAGTCCTGCCCCCATAACCTTCTAATTCACTGTTATTCAAAGGGTGGCTCTTGTTAAAACTCAGCCTCCTGCGCCCCTGCTGACCAAATGGGATGTTTAGAGACGGGCCTGGAACCCTGCATTGACCACAGGGAGCCTGAGTGAGGGTCAGAGGCCAGCCCGGTACAGGGGCTCCCTTCCCTGTCCTGATGCTCACTCCCCTCCACATCTCAGGGCTCCCTCTCCAGAGCATAGGTGGTCTGACCTCCAACCATACAGTCCCCAGGTGTGGAGAGAGGAAAGAGTCCCTTGGTCAGCACCCCCAGGCATGCTGGCCCCTTACTCCTGCCCTGGTCCCCTCTGGGCCAGACCGTGGACTGTGAGGGACTGTGGAGGGTCAGGGGCTCTCTCCTCCTGCAGGAAAAGCTGGTGCCTTGCCATTGTCCCCAAGGACCTAACAAGCCCATGTGAATAAGCAGGTAAAGCACATGCACCCAGGGCTGGCCTGTCCATGGCTGTGCAGACAGTGGCCACCACAGGTCACAGCTGCCACTCTGACAAAAGGATTGTTTTTGAGCTGAAGGCATTCAGGGAAAAGCAGACTCAGACGGTCTCTGCTGTCTCTCTCTGCCTGATCGAAGATCATCAGTTCCCTGTGAAGGTCCCCCACTTCCGGTATCAGACAGGGGAGACCAGTCCTATCACACAGATGAGGAGGGGTCCACCAGACACACCTGACCACCAACCTCGATCCCATCAGTCCCCAAGTGTTTGCCTTCCCACAGCTTCCTGGCCCTCTCCTTTGTCTTGTCACTTCTCTTGAAATTCATCCTCCTTTGTCCAAATGGCATAACATCCTACTCACTCAAATGTTTCTCTTGGGGGTTCTCTTCTTTATGAACCACCAACAACAACCACATAAAACTAACATCATATAAACATGTATGTCTTTTCCCTGGGAATCTCTCTGTGGTCAGTTTACTTTGCAGACCTGGAGCCCTGTAGGCCATTGGGGCTGGGGGAACAGAGGTGTTCGCTGTACCCTGGAGCTGAGGGTCTCTAGTACATAGTAGTCTTTATTTGATTATTTTTACAACCCTTGAAAAATGTAACAGTCATGCTTAGCCCCTGGGCTGTACACACACAGGCCACAGGCTGCCTTTTGACCACTTGGCAATAGTTTGTTCCATCCCCGCCTGACCCCAACATTACCCATACAGCAGGGTCCTAAAGACAGAATTATTCTAGGCCAAAAGGTATGCAGTTTTAAAGCTTTTGATACATTTTCCAAATCCCTCTCCAGAAAAATTACACTGATTTGTGCTTTCACTAGCAGTACCCTAAATGTATTCCTCTGAATATTTGCCAACATTGACTATTTTTGTTTTATTTTACTTTATTTTTATGTTTTTATTGATTTTTTTTTAGAGAGAGAGAAAGAGACAGAAACATCAGTGTGAGAGAGAAACATCAATAGGCTGCCTCCTGCACGCCCCCTACTGGGGATCGAGCCTGCAACCCAGAGAGGCCTCTCAGTCCATGGGACAATGCTCAATCCACTGAGCCACACCAGCGGGGATTGACCACTATTTTTAAATGGGTTGCTAATTTCATAGGCGAAAGCCAAATGGTATCTTGTATCTTCCTGGGTGATTGTGAATCTGTATGCACATTTTAACTTACGGTTCCGTGGATGTCTTCCTATTGGTGGTGGATATTGGTCCCTCTGTCACAAGCCTCGCAAGTGTGTCTCCAGTTTTCGTTGGCTTTTGTTTGTTTTGTTTTAGTGGTTTTGAATTGCCAAAGTCTTTAATTCTATGACTCAAGGAGTGGTTTTCAAAGCTGCACCTCAGAACCTCCAGAGGAAGCGCTCCTTTGGCGTTGGATTCAGGAGGGGTTGCCTGAGCGCCCTACTGATGCTCCAGCGAGAACAAAACTCGCATCTGTTCTCTAAGGAAGATGGTTCCAAAAGCAAACGAAAACAAAAACTTCCTAATCTGAAGCATGTTGTCCATTTGTTATGGCTGCACTCTCTGCATTTAACCCTTACATACACATGCATGTGCACACATACACCCACACAGACACACACACATACCCACACACATACACACTCACACACACATGCATACACATGTGTACACAAATAATATACACACACTCACAGACACACACTGACACACTCATATACATATATACACACATTTCCTTTGGGCTGTGCCCGAAAGCCTGGGGGTGTCCTGGGGTGCAGGCCAGTCAACCACCTCGCCACCCTAATTCTGATGACCCTCAGGCCAGGGGAGTGAGAATGGCTGGGGGATTGAGGGTGGGCCAGCAGGAGACCAGGCTGGGATAACAGGAGCCCAGACGTTACCTGAAGAGCAGGCGGGACGTGGAATTAGATTCACAGGTGTGCAAGGCTTCTGGCTGTGGGAGTGAGAGGAAAAAACTGATTAGAATCTCAAACAACTGCTAACAGTCTAAACTCCTTATATGTGGTGTTAGAAGGCAACTTGGTTTTTTTAAGCCTGATTTCTTATAAAATCTACCTCAGTGAAACATGAGATGGGGAAACTAAAATAAACCCAGGCGCAGGTGGCCCCTTGATCCACACCCCCTCCAACACTGGGCTGGAGTCTCCTTGAAATGCTGCCTGTCTTGTGGGTCACTTTTTTTTTCTTCTCTGTGTTCTTAACTGTGGCGGTAAGCAGTTCTGTCTACGGTCACATCTTCCTCTTTCATGGGTTTTCTTCTGGTCGCCAGCGGTTCCTGAAGAGTGGTAGGGCTCTGCTCACGGTCCACGTCCCTCGTGAGTGCCCACCCGGCAGTTTCACACCCCCGCCAACCAGCCCTGGCTTTGCTGTTCTATGGAGCCGATTGGCGGGCACCACAGACTTGCCCAGAGGAACAGGCTGTAGGCAACCAGAATATTGAAAAGCAAGCCCCCAGATAATACAATGTATTGGGACTGCAGGAAGGGAACAAGCTGGGGGTGATTGACTGCGGGGCTTGCCCCTGGCCTGGCTTTTCCCATAGCAGAGCTGCTTCTCATCCTAACTCCACTCGCCACACGGGGGCGCTGCAAGCAGAGCTTTCCCCAAAGTTCCTTTCTCCCCTGTGAGCTCCACTTGAAACCAGCACTCATTATTAGAACAGAGGGAAAAATAAAAAATCGAAGAGCGAAAATGAGTAAGTTTAGGTTCTGTTTTAAACCTTGGACTTTACTCCCAGCATCTCTTTGTAAAACTCCTCATAACAACAATGTGTGAGATGTATTTCATGGCTCAGAAAGACCCTCTAAAACGTCATGGAAATTGTAAGTTACTAGATAGAATGAGCAGCATAATCTCATTTTAAAATTTTATTTAAAAAAATTTGAAAAGTAAAATTGGTATCTGTGGTGTTCTCTGGGTGTGGGAATCTGGGTGAGGGAATATATATAGATTTCCATTTTCCCGGGTCTTTTTACAATGAGTAATTTTAACAAAACCACGACCCTCTGAATCACAACATCCTCAGAGAAGCTGTCCCTTGCCTGGTCAGAGTGTCCCAAAGTGACCCTTTTGGGGGTGGGGTTTGGGAAACCCAGGGTCCCCATCCCAGGGGTTTTCCTGGAGGCAGTGCATTCCTTCTCCACTGGGCTGGCTAGTTTGCATGGGCTGCTCAGACCCCCGTGTTCCCATGTCACCCAGGAGTGCTCTGATGTTCACATGCCCCAACTCCTAATCTGTGAGCAGGTCAGCTTTACCCTGGGAGCCTAGGGAAATGCAGATGTGGGCCCACCACAACTGCTGAGTCAGAACCCACACTCCAACGTGACCTCTGCTGACTCATGGATGGGTGGATGGGTCACATGGATGCTGGGACGAAGCCCTTCCTGGGCTGGAGCACTCCACAAAGGCCCAAGTGACACATCCCCCTTCCCTGTGAGCTTGGAAGGTGGTACCGTCTTAACTGAGGAGTTCCATGAACAGGGACCTCACTCCTTACCCGGTCACCTGCTCCCCTAAGTACCTGAGAGAGGTGTGAATTCACAGCTGTCACCAGGCGAGACCCAGCCAGGGACCAGGAAGATTTGAGTCCCCCTTTCTTGACCCGTCCACTAGGGGGTACCTGCCCACATTTCTCAGAAGAATCAGGTGCCAGGCCTCAGGGGCTGCTGGGGACACAAGTAGGGGCTTGAAGAACTCATCCTGGCTGTTTGCTTCTCTGAGGGCCCTTCATGTGTCCTTGGAGGGAGTGACCCAGCCTGAGTGAAGGGCTGGAGAGACGTGTTTCCCGTGGGGCCTGGGGTGACTTCTGGGAATGCTGATGGGGCAGGGCATGCCTCGGCCACCAGAGCTGAGGGCTGGTGCCAACCTCAGTAACTCCTCCCTGGAGGCTGGCTCCCCCAGGTCTGCCAGCCGCTGACCCTCCATCCCTCAGACCTGCCTCCCATGGGCTCACCTAAAAGCCTCTTTCTCAATTTTCTCACAACTTGTGCTACTGGTGTAATTGTGACCCCCTCCACACACACACACACACACACACACACACACACACCGAAGTTCATATGCTGAAGTCCTAAATCCCAGTATCTGAATGCACCCGTACTTGGAGCTGGGTCTTTACAGAGGTAATCAAGCTAAGATGGGGTCACTGTGATGGGTCCTGATCCGACAGGACTGATGTCCTTACAGAAGGAACGCTATGTGAAGATAAAGGGAGAAGGAGGCCTCTACCTGCCAAGGGGAGAGGCCTGGAACAGACTCTCCCTCACTGTGCACAGAGGAACCAACCCTGCCTACACCTTGACCTTGGCTGTCCAGCCTCCAGATCTGGGAGTCAGCAGGTGTCTGACGTTCAGGTGCCGGTTGTGAGGTGCTTTGTGACCGCAGCCCTGTCACAGCGACACAGCCTGCCTTTAACACGTGACCTCAAACAAGAGGAGCCTGGCACGGCCATTTAACATGCTGCCCTGCTAGGCCTGGGCTCCTCAAGGACAGGGACCAAGCTGTGCCCATCCCGGCTTTCTGGGTTTGTGTTCACAGAGCTAAAGCAGAAGGCACTGACACCTCTGGACTCCTGTTCAGATTCTTGATGTCCAATAGGAAATGAGGGGACAGTGTCCCCAGCTCCCTGAGACATGAGCGGGGTGTGTGTTCCAGCCTTGCCCCATGTTTGGGATTGAGATCAGAGCCACGGGACTTCTCTCTTACGAAAGAGGAAACCAGCTCATGGTGCCGGTAATCCCCCGTGGTGTCAGCCCGCTAGGACCAGGGCAGTGGGTGAGGAAACACCTGACTGGCTTGTGCAGAGGTCACCTGTGGCATGCACGCTCCACCAGGGGCCGGCAGGCTCTGAAGGGCTCCAGGTGGCTGGCTCCTTAACCCACAGTGCCATGAATGTGGCACCTGCCTAGTAGGCATGGTTGTCCGACCTGACAAACTTTGTGGATGTCCCCTCCCACCATGGGGTCCCCATCAGGCTATGAGACACTGACCCACATTTGGAGCAGGGGCACTGCCTTGAGGAACAATTACCCAGAAAGTCGGGTTGGTTCCCAGGGCAAGAAAGAATCTGTTCCATGGACATTTGTGCCAACTACAGTCACTGTGGGCAGTTGGAAGCGTGGCATGCTCTGCCACCACCTTCTCTCCTAGCCTGGGCCTCTCCTTCCCACAGTGACCCTCCAGAGTCTGCCACATCAGCATTTCCTCAGGCTCCCCAGCCCTGTGCAGGAGCTCACATGGGTACACCACACCCGCATGCGCATTTCCACACGCCTACCCTCCTACTCTGCACTTGATGCCACGGCCCCACGCAAATCCTCCCTACAGCAGGGGAGATCAGGGCCACGGGCTTCTCTCTTACGAAAGAGGAAACCAGCTCATGATGCCTTTAACCCCCCATGGTGTCCGCCTACTAGCCGGAAGATGGAGCCAGCTGAGCCCAGGCCCGGGCGGCAATGGGACCCCAGAGAGCATGCAAGTAGGCGAGCCTTGGACAGAGCACCAAAGGAGCAGGCCGACTTCACCACCAGCTGCTGAGTGGCTGGTCTCGAGCACATCCCCCATGCATTGTGACTGGAACCTGCTCATTCCAGCCAGACTTCAGTGGCCCCACCGAGGCCGGTGGCCCAGGAAACGTGCCTTGGGGTCAGCTCTCGTGTGTACAGGGAAGAGGCTGCTCCAGGCCCTTGCGCAGCACGCTGGTCTGAGTTCCAGTGGCCTCCGCCCACTTCGCAAGCATTCCCCCCGAGGTACTGTCCTCACCACAAGGCCACTGTGGCTGAGCTCTCGTGACCACCAGGTTCCTTTCCAAGTCACACCCCACCTGCTGCTGAGGCCCGGGCACCACCCTCGGCTGCCCTCCCCCCGCTGGGAGAGCCTGTGCCCGAACAGCAAAGCACCTCCAGCCGCCCACACGGGGACCTCCCAACTTCCAGGCCCCACTTGAGCACCTTAGCAAGGCTCGTACCACCACGTGGCTCCTTCAAGGGTCCCTTCAAGGAACTCAGGTCACTTTCTCGTTCACCTAGGGAAGGCAAATGCTTGGAGCACAGCTGAGGAGCCCCAGAGCCCTGACAGAGCAGCTCATGCCCACTGGGGGGGTGAGAAGAGGTGGTCATGGGAGTGAGCCATCGGCCTCCTGCCCTACAGCTCTGGAGGAGGGAGGGCCAGGTGACAAAATGGCCAAAAGGTTCGGAAACAGCCAGAAGGGCAGACATTGCTGGTGCTGGGGAGAGAGCTTCAGGGGCTGAGGCAAAGCTGGGGGCCGATGAGTCTCCAACAGCTCCTTCCACTGCTCTGGGCCTCCCAGTGTGGACGGGAGGAGACCCAGGCACACGCGCTGCCTCCCTCCTGGAAACATCCCAGGCGCTCTCGGTGTCTGAGGGTCACTGCTGCCCTGTTCCCAGGAGCAACTCTGCCTAACAGTGAGGACCCTGGGCTGGGGTGGGGGCATCCTGACAACGTAGAGACACTAACCAAACAGGTCTGGGTCCTGTGTTTGCAGGATCTCCATCAGGCTGCAGTCGGCCATCTTCCCTCTGGCCCTGGGCTCCATGTCTTAGACTCACTTCCAGCAGAGGCGGTTTCACAAGGGTGCGCGTGGTCAAGGAGCCACTGAGGAGAGTGCGGGCAGGTGCTCACACCTGAGGACACTGGCCAGCCCAGGTGCTCGCAGGTGAAACATCTCCCAGGCCACCTGCACCTCCCTTTGGTTGTAGCATCTGGGTCCCTGCACAGGGCTGGTCCCAGACAGCACCTTCCTCTCCTCCCTCTTGAGCTGGTGGATATGCACACGTGTTGGGACACCCGTCCCCGGCCTCAGGCTGGCTGTGTCCCCAGGACTTCAGGGGCAACATAGAGTCACGGGGTTACCTCTGGGCTGCCCACCCCCTCTGCACCCTCTGGGGAGGTGCGTGGTGGCCTTGGGGGAGCCGGAAAAACCTGCGGGTGGTGGTGGGGCATCGCTGGGCACCCAGGATCCAGGTGGGGCCAGTTCCAGGTGGGGCATGCTCAGAGGATCTGTGGGCAGGCTGGGGTTCTGGGAAGCAGAGTGGGCAACAGTCACACGTGGGCTTCCAGGGTGCCAGCAGGCCCTCCCTCAGGCTCCTTCTGCCCTGTGGTCACTGCTGAGACCCTGCCTTCAGCAGGAGCTCACACCACTCCCACGGAGACCCACGGGCTGCTGACGGAGCCCGGAAGATCGGCCAACCTGGAGGCAGGCGCTCCTCCAGGCAGGTTTGAGCCAGCGCCTCCGTGGGCAGGCCTGGGCACACCCTCAAAGCTTCCCCTCCCTGCATGGAGAGGGTCTGGCCTCCACGTGAACTTCCTGGTTGGCGTCCTGTTGCCCCTCGCTGGTTTCACCAGTCGGTGTGCTATGGTCAGGAATCTCCCCAGGCAGAAAGCAGAACTGTTTTCTAACCGAGGACTGTGAAAAGAATATGAAAAAGTCCATAAAAGATCACTACATTCAACTACATCTGAGTAACCAAAAATGTGGCACCACAGAAAGAAAGAAAATCAGAATGAAAGACAGTGGAGAGACTGGGAAACTGTGTACAGTGTTGGGAGGAGTGCTGGTCAGTAGTATCTGTTTTTGCAAAACTACAAATAAAAGACAAAAACTCAGGAGACGCGATGAATGAGTGATTCAGAGAAAGGAAACGCACATGGACAAGCACGTGAAAACGCTTGACCTCGGCAGCGAGGAAACGCAGTCTGCCCCTAGGTGACCATCTCCAGAGACACAGGGCCCAGGGACAGGTGTGCTCCCCCCCCTCAGGTGAGCTCGCACCTGAGCTCCACCAGGAAAATGCCCATCTGTGCACCTCGGTCACTGCCTGTCTCCAAGGCCTCTCTCGGCCTCCCCGAAGCCCCTCCGAGCCCCCTCCATGCCCAGGGCTCCTGGACTGCGCAGGAGGTGGGAAAGGCCTCGGGTTTTTCTCTGGAAAGAGCTTGGGAGGAACACCTTCAGGCAGCCGGAGGGAGCAGAACTCCTAACAGCTGGATTTTGTTACCGGCATTTTTCAGGAAATACAGGGTGAGGGCCCTTTGGTCCGAGGCTCCGTCTCTCCGTAGCAGCCCAGCCCTGAACCAGCAGGTGCGGGTAGGCAAGCACAGATGTGTCCTCCAGGCAGCGCTGGTTGCTTGCTCGTCGGCTGTGCAAACAGGCCTGCACCGTCAGGGGTCACAGACCCACACAAAGTAGCATGCGTATGAGCTCCTGGGTGTGGGAGATGTGGGGCCAGGTCTGGGGTCTGGCCCTCATGGAGCACAATGGACCAAGAGGAGACAGGGGCCAGAGTCAGGACGACCTGGAGCCCAAAATTCCTGAGGTCACAGAAGCCAGAGGGGAATTGGGGGTCTGCCAGGAGTGGATCCTCAGGGAACCCTGTGGTAGCCTATGGGGTATTACTGTTGTCCCAACTTTACAGTGAGATGGGCAGCCAGAAGTGTCGTCTTGAGGTCACACACTACAGACCAAGTGAAACCCCAATATGGTTGAGAACTCCTCTCAAGACCAAGAGGGAGTGAGGGTGGTGAGCAAGTGAGGACGACAGTCCCCCCCCCCCACCAGGGCAGGGCTCACCACACCCCAGAATGGCCCTCCCTCCCACTTTATGTTCTGGTTCTACAGTAAGCATGCTTGGTTCCTGTAGTGAGAAGTATCCAGATCGACAGTGTTCCAGCTACTTTGTCTTCCTAGTGGCAGGCAAGCCTGTGGTGCTCACTGCACTTGCCCAGGGCTGGTGGAGTGTGCTTACCTGCCAGGCCAGATGGGGCAATCTTCCCTAAGTTACCACCCAGACAGCAGTCACCCCGGAGCAGCCCGTGACTCAGGCCCCCAGCTGCACAGCTCCCTCAGTAACCACTGGCACATGTCTCGACAGGGTCGATGTCAGAATCTGGTAGTGCAGCTGGTTCATGTGACCGGAGCAGCATGTCACGCCCAGGCCAGATTTCTGCCGATGTCCAGTAGGAAAAGGTCAAAGGAAGCGCAGAGAGCGGAAGGAAGAGGCAAGAGGAGGGAGAATGAGCATGAAAGGGGGGCTGCTCATCTGGGAATGTGCACCTCAATTCTAAAAGTTTAGATAACAAACTATACTGCGTGTCAGTATTTGGAAAAATTGCTGACAATGATGAATACATTTTAACTGAAATGACCAGTATAGGTCAGGAACTCTGTCTTCTGTGAGCAGGAGAATTCATAAAAGTTAGGCTTCACCAGCTTTCCCTCTGGATCTGGCAGTCGGTTCCCACCCTCGTCTACCCATCTGACACCTTCGCTTTTGGTGTCCACCTCGCCTGCTGGACCCTGGGCTTGCTGGCGGTCCAGCTGACCCGCGTCAGCCCAGCCAGAGGCGGTAAGCACCAGCTGAGCCGACTCTAACTGACAAGACTGAAGAGTGGCATTTTTCATAAATTTCCACCAGAGCCTATGGGACTTTCATGCTGAAACCAAGATAGCAACAGGCAGAAGGGGCCACCCTGTATCTCTGAAGAACATAAGGGGCCTGTGGGGTCGTCCTCGGGCTCCTGGCTCGGGCCTCCCCTCCCAGGGCACGCCAGGCGGCCGCAGCTCCCACAGCCTGTCCCATCTGCTCTCTGTCATCTGTCACCTGCCTTTTGACTCATGACCACTGTGTTGTTCATCCCAGGGATTCTCAGAATGGAATTCTCACCATGGTTCTCTCTCTTCTAGAAAGCAATCTGTCTGTTGGAGAATATCACGGTACGCTGGGTTAGGTCTGCTGGCAAGCATCTCAAAAAGCTACTACAAGGCTCCAAATTGCTCTAAGTAGTTAAGTAACTTAGAAAAATCAGAAATATGTGAAGAGCAAGCAGGCGGCAGGGTGGGGCAGGGAAGCATGGGATCAGAGCACCAGGAGGCAGAGGGCAGCTCTGGTCTTGCAGAGGAATTCCTGCAATTTTTTTGTTGTTGTTGTTGTTAATCCTCACTGAGTTTTAGATAGAGTGGGAGGGAGGGAGGGAGAGAGAGAGAAACATCGATGTGAGAGAGACACATCGAGTGGTTGCCTCCTGCACGACGCTGACTGACCCTGCAACCCAGGTACGTGCCCTTGACCAGGAATCAAACCCAGGACCCTTCAGTCCAAGGGCGAATGCTCTAACCACTGAGACAAACCGGCCAGGGCATGCCTGCAATGTTAAAATTCACATTAGAAAGCCTTAAGATGTTCTGACACCCTCAGTGACTCCAGCCAAAGGGGCATGGATGGTCTGACGAGCCACTTTATCTCTGTATTAAACTGACATTCTCTGAGGCTTCCAATGTGCAAGTGGAAGAAAGATAAAGATTTTGAGCTGTGGCATCAGTGCTATCCTGCTGCAGACGCCACTTCTCCGGCTCCTGAAAGCGTCCCTGGCCAACCCACACGATGTCTCCGAGGCTCATTGCTGTCCACTCTCAGAGAACTGTCCCTGGGCCAGCACCTCTGTGGCCCCTCACGCATGGGGCTTGGTTAAGGGCGGCTAGAAGTACTGTCAGCAAAAACTTCACTGCAGAGAGTCTTCTGGGACGCAAGAGTCTCTCCCTTTATGAAAAACAGCCTGTCATGTATAAAAATCTCCTGTTTGAAAAGCCCCAAATGTGTATATATTCTAATTCATTATTGCTTCTTCTGATCTATTTTAGAAATTATCAGAAGTGCTCACTCGGTTTATAGAGAAAGATGTTCATTTCAGAATTGATTATATTAATAATAAAGAGAACTTGTACATAGTTGAGTGCCCGGATGCAACATTGTAATAAAACGCATACAGTGAAATATTATGCAGCTATATTTAGCACTTATTAAACTTCATAAATATCTTGAATGCTTTATAAAACATTAATGTATAACTTTTTGTTTTGTATGTATGATAATGATGGTAATGACTAAGCGAGTAATCAAGGAAATGGCCAGATAATTTAGAAAATAACTTCTTTGTTATTATGTTAACTTTCACTAAAAGGCAATGTTTCTTCTCCTCCCTTCTTCTGAGACAATTCTCTTTCATTGGACCATCAGTGCTAATTATAACGCTATGAAGTGCTCTCAAATGCTACTAGGAAGTAGGGAAGCCCAGGCCGAGGTTCTGTCCTCTATGCACCCCTTACCTCTGCGCTGCGCCCCACAAACAGCTGCACAGAGGAGCAACGATGTTGTTAGAAGTGCTTTCTGCCCTGGCTAGTTTGGCTCAGCGGTTAGAGTGTCGGCCCGGGGACCAAAGAGTCACGGGTTCGATTCCGGTCAAGGGCACATACCTGGGTTGTGGTTTGGTTCCTGGCCCTGGTCAGGGTCATGCAGGAGGCAGCCAATCAATGTGTCTCTCTCACACTGATGTTTCTCTTTCTCTCTCTCTCTCTCTCCCTCCCACTCTATCTGAAGATAAATGGAGAAATATCCTCAGGTGAGGATTTTTTTTTAAAGTGATTTCTACTGTCCCCTAAGAGACTCTGAGGACCGAGTCCCTACCGTGCCCCCTACCCCACTCTGCTCAACACCTGAAAAGCTCTAAGGCCACAGGCATGTTCCTACATCACACCACGTGGCTCCACTGAGCACCTGGGACAGGTCTCCTCATTTCCCCCCGACCCACAACTGTCTTCCAAGGTCTTTCACCAGAGTCCCCCATGCCGGTGATTCTCCAACCCCATCCAGACCCCCAGTCCACTGCCCCTACTACTGTTCTGCTGTCCCGTATCCTCACAGAGGCACCAACCTGGCCAGTCCCGTGGGGCATTTGAGGCCCACGCAGAGCCCTCTTGTGGGGCTAGCCAAGCATCTCCACCAGCTGAGAGCCACTCACCCAGCCTCCTCCCAGGTGCTTCCAGCCACGCACACCCCACACGTGGCTAATGGCAGGAGACTAACGTTGCCCATGTCCACGAGTCAGGGCCACCAGCTGGAGCTCTCACACATCGGTGGGGATGTAAGATGGTGCCTTCGCTTTGGGCAATGACCTGGCAGCTTCATGCAAAACAGAAGGCACAGCTGCCCTGCGACCCCCCAGCACCACCCTCACGTGCTCACCCAGGAGGAGGAGAGCCTGTCCGCACAGGGCTGTGGAGCAGGGTTTGAGGCGCTTCATCCTTGGCAGCCCCACACTGGAAACCACCCACGTGTCCGTCAGCAGTAGGACCGATGAGCAGATAGTTGCTCATCCACACGACGGAGGCTGCACAGGAATGAGGAGAACGAGCAGCAGCGGCAGCGGCAGCCTAGCTGCTCTGCGCAGACGTTAAATGCCGTACCCGTTACTGATTGCTGCATAACTCACCACCCCAAAACTTACTGGCTTAAAGCAACACCAAACACGTATCTCCACGGTTTCTGTGGGTCAGGAATTCCAAAGAGGCCTGACTTGTTGGTTCTAGTTCCATGTCCCTCAGGAGGCTACAGTCCAGATGTTGGCCAGATGTCTGAAGGCCTGATAGGGCTGGAGGACTGGCTGCGGGATGATGCCACAGCTGGGGGCAGGGACCTCAGTTTTCATTGTGGAAAATTCTCCATGGGGCTATTCGTTCATTTCCAAACTGGCTACGAGGGCAGCCCTCTCGGTGTGGGAGGGACTTCAAGGCTGTAATTATAAAATGGCCAAGAGTAGGGTCATTGGTGCCCACCTGGAAACTGGCCACAAGTACCTACCATGTGCTTCCACTTTTTGGAGCTCCAGATCAGGCCAAACTAACCCACGGGGCAGAGTTCACAGCAGTGGCTCCTGCTGTGGAGGGCGCTGTTTGCCAGGGCGTGGGGTGGGGGTGGGGGTGGGATACGTCTGTATGTTGAACTGGGTGGAGATTGCGCAGGTTCACACACACAGCGAAAACAGCTGAACACTTAGGACCTGTGCCTTTGACGGCAAGTCAATTACACTTTGACGAAAACAGAAACATTAAAGCGTACAGTGTGGTAAACACTGTGACACTGTGACAAGGCTACATGCCGGGCCCGTGGACGGCCAGACCAGAGGAGCAGGGCCCTGAGTCAGGCAGCCTGGGAGGAAGGCTGAGGCTGCGGGCACGGGGAGAGCAAGGAGGGTTCGTCTGCGTCTGCGAGGGACCAGACCCCAGGCTGTGCGCTCAGTGATCCCCTGGTGGATGGCACTCAGGGGACCACCTGGGGAGGCCCTGAGAGGACCTAAAGGAGAGACGCCAGCCAGCCCTCAGCCGCTCCATGGGCCCCAGCCCCAGGCTTCCAGCGCAGCCAACACCTAACCACAGCCACAGAGACCCTGAGACAGAGACACCAGAACCTTCCAGAACTCCAGACACACAAATCCATGAGTGACGTGACCTGGCTGTTCACAGCCGCAGGGTTGGAAAGTTCCCTGAAACGACCCTCAGCCTCCGACACCCCTTCTCCGCTGGCACACTGGACCCGGGCATGTTCACGGCGCCTTCTGTTGTAAGCAAACTCATGATTTGACTGTTCTGAAACCAGTTGAAATGTACCAGGACCCTTGTAAAATGCTCAGAATGAGAAGAACCTGTCTGCGCCCATCAGAAAGTCAGGTTGTGACATCTGACTCACTATTGTCACAGACAACTCTCTCGTCCGAGAAATGAGAGGCCTCGAGGAACAAACCAGGCAGCTGGCCGCCCAGTTAAACCCTGGTTGCAGGAGAGGGTGCCAGCCGGCCTCTACTTGCTTCCAAATCCCTCCTTCACCTGTTTTCACCCCCAAAATCAATGTGCTCAAAAAGCAGCCCCTGGTCTTTGGTGTGAGCCAGGATCCTGAGGGGCAGGTCACAGGCACGGCTCTGAACTCACACAGAGGACAGGGACCTAGGGATGGGAGCCAGAAAGTAACCAGTTGGCTGTGGGGGTGCCAAGTCTGGAGCAGGGGGTGCAAGGAGGCCTCAGGACAGGCATGGCCAACACCTGAATTTCACTTTGTAGTTCTGAGGACCTCGGCATGTCCGTCCTACGTGTCCATCTGTAACTGCCACCGAAGAGCCACCCAGCTGGCTAGTGAGCAGGACTGTGGGGCTTGCCTGGCCTGGTGGGCAGAGCCTGGAGTGGTCACCCTCCTGAGTGCTGGGCAGGCTCTCCAAAGGGTGAGCATCTGAGTGTCCTGGGACCACTATGAGAAATTACCCCACACAGCAACAGAAAGGTATTCTCTCCCATTTCTGGAGGCCAGAAGTTTGACATTGAGATCCTGGTCTCTCAGAGGCTCCTGAGGGCCTGCCCACCTCCTCCAGCTGCTGGTTCTTAGATGTCCCTGGGCTTGTAGCCGAGTCACTCCAGCCTATGCGCCATCTTCACGTGGCTTCTCCCTGTGCGTGTGTCTAATCTCCTCTGTCTCTCTCTTGTAGGGACACTGGTGATGTATTCAGGGCCAACCAGTTAATCCTGGATAATCTCATCTCAGATCTTTAACTAAATCACATCTGCTAAATCACATTTCTCCTACTTGGAGAAAGGTCACATTCACAGGCTCCAGGGATCAGGACGTGGACATGGCACCAGCCGCAAGGAAGGTGTGCAGGTTATAGAACAGCCCATTCCCAGCTGTGAACAGCAGAGACCACTCTGCCCACATCAGAAGCATAGGAACCATTGGAAGGACATCAGGGCGTCTCCAGCTTCTCAGGGAGACTGGAGAGGGGGGTTCAGAAAGTGGCACCAAGGCAGGAGGCCAGAAAGCAGCCAAGGTCCAGGCCCGAGAGCAGCTTGGGTGTAGGTCCCACCTCAGCCACGGGACCCCCACCCAGTGACCTGGCCAGTTGCCCTGGAATGGACTCTGCCATACACCTGTGTGGTGGCCTGAAGGATATGACACCTATGAAGCCTCAGGCCATGCAGGACCCTTCGTGATAGGAGCCTCCAGGTGGAGTTTCCTGGCCCGAATGTATGTGGAGCCCAGTTCTCAGGCGACAGGGCAGAGCACAGGTTAGGGGCAAGTCATGGATGATGCAGCATCTTCAATTATAAGAAATGAAAGCTCTGGGATATGAAGACTTGAGAGTCCCCCACCTGTGGGACCCAAGCCATGCAGCTGGAAGGCAGCTAGTGAGGGAAAGGGGTCTCAGTTCTGCTGACCACTGACCCACATGAGTCTGAACAATGGGGTCCCGAGTGATGGGGCCCAGGAACTCCGCCAGGATGTGCTTCTGCTGGCCTGGTTTACAGGGGGGATGCCTGTACTGTGAAGGCAGGAAGGGGATCAGAAGCAAGAAAGCCAAAATGACAAATCCAGCCTCTGCAAATGCTGAGGTTCTACCAGCAGGCTCCCACAGAGATGGGAGAAAAATCCATGGACAGAAATAGCTAATCTTTTTTTTTTTAATAGTTCACCTAACCCTTTTTTTAAAATTTTTTTTCCTTTATTGATTTTACAGAGAGGAATTGAGAAGGAGAGAGAGAGATAGAAACATCGATGAGAGAGAACATTCATTGGCCGCTTCTTGCATGCCCCCCTCTGGGGATCAGGCCCACAACCTGGGCATGTGCCCTGACCGGGAATCGAACCAGCGACCTCCTGGTGCATGGGTTGACGCTCCACCACTGAGCCACACTGGGCGGACAGAAATAGCTAATCTTTCAAAATGAGTTCTCCTCTGTAGTTTCTACAGCATGCATTTTTAGTGTTTGCATTTATTTTATTATGAATTCTTAAAATGCACATTCTTTTCTCTCTGTGTCACTGGGCCTTGGAAGAACAGTCACTTTGAGGCCTTGGAAGTGAAAAAGAGACAAGTATGAGTCAGGAACCTTAAACCCCAGCCAGTCCCAAACCACAAAAGACAAGTGATGACAGGCAGCATTGATGTGAGTGACTGTCATCCTCTCAGAAGGAAACAGCTATTGTGTTGCTCCTTTTGCTGTGGTCACAGCCTCTCTCCATTCATAAAACACGAGTCCCCACTTCCGGTCAAGATGGCGGCGTAGATAAACGCGGTATCTTGTCCTCCCACAACCACATCAAAGTTACAACTAAACTACAGAACAACCATCATTCAAAACCGCCTGAAATCAAGCTGAATGGAAGTCCTACAACTACAAAATTAAAAAAGAAGCCGCATCGAGACTGGTAGGAGGGGTGGAGGAGCAACAGGCTGGTCCCACTCCCGCATGTGGGGGATAAAAATTAGAAGGACACCTCAGCTGGGAAGGTCCTCCCTGAGGACTGAGGGGTCCCGGTCCCACACCAGGCGCCCAGCTCAGAGTTCCAGTGACAGGAAGAGAAGTCCCCATAACCTCTGGCTGGAAAAACCAGCAGGAACTGAGGCTGAGGCATCTGGAGCCCCAGGCAGCTCCTCTTAAAGGGCCCATGCACGGACTTACTCGGACTCGCACCCTCCAGGCTCCAGTGTGGGGGAGGTAGCTTGAAAGGCACCAGAGTCATATGGGGAAGAACTGAGCTGTTTGGCATTGGAGCGAGGGCTAGAGAGGCAGCTTTCTCCTGGACAGATGTGCTATCAGAGGCCTTTGTTCCTTTGGTGAGCCTTTCCCTGGGGTGGCAGACACCGCCATATCTGGGACTCCAGCAACCTGGTTCACACTGTTTGCCCAGCCCAGGTGATTCCCTGAGGCCCTGTCCCACCCAACATTGGGGCCCACCCAAGCTGTTGCCAGTTGCTTTACCATAGGATTGGCCTGTCTTGGATCCTGCTTCAGCTTTTCCTAAATTCTTTAAAACAAGCAGCATTTGGTCTCAGCTAGTCCCATACCTCTCGCTAAGTAATACATAGAAAAAAAACACAGGGAGGCAGCCAAAATGAGGAGACAAAGAAACAGGTACCAAATGAAAGAACAGAACAAAACTCCAGGAAAAGAACTAAGCAAAATGGAGATAAGCAACCTAACAGATGCTGAGTTCAAAATACTGCTTATAAGGATGCTCAATGGACCTAGTGAGAACCTCAGTGAACTTAGTAAGGGCCTCAAGAGCATAAAAAAAGACCAGTCAGAAATGAAGGATGCACTAACTGAAATAAAGAATAATTTACACAGATTCAATAGTAGAATAGGTAAAGCCAAGAAGCAAACCATCAATTTGGAATATAAGGAAGCAAAACACACCCAATCAGAACAGAAAGAAGAATCCAAAAAAATGAGGACAGTGTAAGGAGCCTCTGGGACAACTTCAAGTGTGCCAACATTCGCATGGTGGGGGTGCCAGAAGGAGAAGAGAGAGAACAAGAAATCGAAAACCTATTTGAAGCAATAATGGCAGAAAACTTCCCTAACAGGTGAAGGAAACAGACATACAAGTCCAGGAAGCACAGAGAGTCCCAAATAAGATGAACCCCAAGAGGCCCACACCAAGACACATCGTCATCAAAATGCAAAAGGTTCAAGACAAAGAGAGAATCTTAAAAGCAGCAAGAGAAAAGCAGTTAGTTACCTACAAGGGAGTTCCCATCAGAATGTCAGCTGATTTCTCAAAAGAAACTTTGCAGGCCAGAAGGGAGTGGCAAGAAATATTCAGAGTGATGAAAAACAAGAACCTACAACCAAGATTACTCTATCTTGCAAAGCTGTCCTTTAGAATCAATGGCCATATAAAGAGTTTCCCAGACAAGGAAAAGCTAAAGGAGTTCATCACCACCAAACCATTATTATATGAAATGTTGAAGGGTCTTCTTGAAGAAAAAGATTAAAAAAATATGAACAAACAAAATGGCAATAAATACATATCTATCAACAATTTAATCTACAAACAAAATGAACAAGCAGAACAGAAACATTCTCATAGATACAGAGAACTTTTGTTGGTTACTAGATGGGAGAGGGGTTGGGGGAATGGGTGAAAAAGGTGAAGGGATTAAGAAGTACAAATTGGTTGTTAGACTGACAAACCTCAAAGGGAAGGAGAGTTAGGGGGTGGGAAGAAATAAACCAAAGAACTTATATGTATATATGCATAACCAATGGACACAGACAACAGTGTGAGGAAAGGCAGGAGGAGGGCGGGAATAGGGAGGAGGGGGTCAATGGGGGAAAAATGAGGAACATATGTAATATATTCAACAATAAAGATAAGTTTAAAAAAAACAAGTCCCTCTTTAATTTTAGTTCATATATTTTTTTTCTGCACATTAGTGAAACACAACAGGAAAATTAAGCTTCAAGACAGCAGAAAGTGTTAAATAACTGGAGAGATATACCATGTTCATGAATGAAAATACTCAGTTTTGTAAAAATGTCAATTCTATAAGTTCATTGCCATCTTAATATTCCAACAGAATCAAGACTCTACAATGCACAGAGAATAAATCACAGAAGTAACCAGAAATATTTGACAAAAACAAAGAAAGAGTAGGGATAAAGGAGCATTTCCCACCTCAAATTAAGGGATATTATAAAACTATAGCAAAGAATACAGTGAAGTTACCAGCATAGACAGCCCAGTAATTGATGGAACAGATTGATGACATGTAAGAAGTGATTATGTGATTCAACGTGGTCTCTGAACACATGGAGAAAAGATAAATTCTTCAATAAATTATGTTGGGACTGTCTATTTGGAAAAAAAACACATAGAATTATATCCCAAAGATGAACTCCAAATATGTTAAGACCTGGACATTGAAAAACTGCAAATATATATCTGAAGCCAATGTAGGATGGAGGGTTTATGATCTTTGGGAATTAGACCCTCTTAAACCACACAACAAATAAAGTGGCTGATGAAGTTGAACACATCAACATTTGAAACTTCTAGGTTAAAAGACAGTAGGTATACGGACTAGGAGTATTGCTGCTTGTAGAGCAATCGCAATCATTATCCAGCGTGAAGAACTCAGAAAACCCAGCAAACGAAACAGACACTCAACAGGAAAACAAGTTGTGAGCTGGCACTTATCAGAGGAGGAAATTCCGATGGCCGATAACAACTGAGAATATACTCAAACTCTGTATTGAACAACAA
The DNA here is from genome assembly GCA_030848825.1 of Tadarida brasiliensis. Lineage (NCBI taxonomy): Eukaryota > Metazoa > Chordata > Mammalia > Chiroptera > Molossidae > Tadarida > Tadarida brasiliensis. Next base: position 36,423,054 of record CM061258.1, read on the forward strand.
AATGCAAATTGAAATAACCATTTTTCACCGCTCAGATTGCAATTATTAACGATGGGTCTTTTCCCGGGGGAGGAGGGGAGCGGGTGTGTGAGAGACTCCTAGTAGTCCAGCCATGTGTCTCTCCCTGCATCTACGTGGCCACATGGCCCAGTCCCAGGCAGTGGCTCCTGAGTGGAAGGAAGGCTGTGCACATCCAGGTGAGTGACCTTAAAGGGCAGGGACATACCTTCTTCCTTTTGGCTGGCTGGATTCAGGAGGGAAATGAGGGCTGGAGCTTGAATGACGAGTGGACGCCCTGGTTGAGGATGGCAGAGCCACAAAATATAGGGGCCAGTTTCTGCCTGACTGTGAGCCACCACAGAGACCACACCAGGACCATTGATTTTGTTTTTAACTGAAGGCCCTGCTCTTTCTGGTTTTCTGTCCATTGCAGCTGAAGCAAATCCTTCCTGCTATTGGCTCTTCCTCGTTGTGGGTGGGTAGAAGTGTACATTTGTTTTGCTACTTTGAATTAAATTTTAAAATAAAGATACTGCTCCCCCCAATCCTCAGGCAGCCTCCCCACTTTCCCTCTGTTATCCTTGAAATATCCTATGTTGAACTGTCACTGAAAATAGCCACTCTGGGAGACTGCCGGATGGCCTGGAACCTGCATGTGTGACGGTCAAGGTTGTCCAGGTGTCTGCTGCAGAGGCATTGGGCATTCATCCATGCCCTGATGACCGTGGATCCCTCCTAAGACAGTCTCCAGAGGGTTTCTGGAGATGCTTTGCTCTTTCTGAGCAACGGAAACGGTGGGCACTGTAATTGTTTCACGGGAAATCAATGATTCCACGCACGTGTGCATTTACAGCACATCCGGCCCAGGTATGAATAGGGTGCTCTCACCCCCTCCCTTCTCCTGAAACCAGCAGCTAGTAGTGGATGCCTCCCTCAGACCCTGCTCCACACTGCAGATGGCAGCTCGCTTGACTGAGGCCACACCTGGGTTACAATTTGGAACTAAAATGATCCGCCCAGCTAGATGGCCTGCACTCCAGACATCTTCTCCTACGTGAACTCCTCAAGGGCCCTAAATCACCCAGACCCTGACCGTCTCCTTGCAGTGATGTGACCCTCAAGTAATTTACTTCATTCCAGTAAGAAAACACAGGCAGGGTTGTTGGTTTGCATAGTTCATTGGAAACATTGGTTGACTAACTGACACCGCACGTTTCCGTAACAGCTATCTTGGTACAGTGTAGATGCCGCTGGGTTCGCCCCTGTGGCCCTGGGGTAGCCTCCTCCCACCTCTGAGAGCCTAGGTCTGCCCCAGTATTCTCCACAGGCAAAATCGCAAATTGGGCAGCTGTGGGAAGAATGACAATAGCGGCAGGAGCGTTGTATCCAGCACAGGTCTATTTGTGGAAACACCACAGCGTGGTGTTTACAGAGCAAGGGACACGGAAGGTGGGGAGGGATGCTGACCTGCTCTCATGCGGTGAGCACTTAGAGACATTTTCAAGAAGGAAGCTGAGATTCGATGGCTTAGTAAATATTAGCACATCTGGATTCGGAGATGGAATAGGAGCCCTGATGTGGACAGGTCCTGCTGAAGTCAGCCTGCCCCAGTAGGGGGAGGGCACCTGCTGCAGGGACCCTCCCCAGCAGCGCTTCGCACCCTCTCTGCTCAAGGGCACAGCCCATGGTGACAACAGCAGCCTCACCCTCCCCACCTGGCCCAGCTCCACACCAGCTCCGCAGGGCAGACTCCGAGTCCTACTCTATCTCTGGGGAGCTGAGGAGCGTGATGTCAGGCCTGCCAAGAACCCAAGGTACTGCCCTGCCCCCGCCTTGTGTCATCGAAACCATTAGAAATTGTTCAGAAAGACAAACACTGAGCAAGCCCCACGGAGGACGCACGGCCATCCAGACATGGTTAGATACATAAGAGCAGCACTCAGTTAAACAAAAAGAAACTTTAACACTAAGGAATCATTACTGCAAGGTTGAATAACCCTTGTTTTAATAGAAAAGTCAGTTTCCAAATTAATGTCTCGCAATTGAAAATCTTTAATTACTGAGGCGTCTTGGAGTGAAGCGCTCCCACAGCAGGCCGCCCTGTGCCTGCATCGTGCTTAGTACAGACCAGCGAGGATGGGTTAATCAACAACCACGCCGCCTCCCCAGTGCGTTGCCAGGCTGAGCTGCACAGGACTCTGGGGTGCTGCCTTCAGGGTGAGCAGTGGACAAACCTGTGTTTACAGCAGCCTTGGAAAACATGGTTTAGGTTCATAAAAGCATTGGGGTGGGGGAACCAAACTCATCCCGACACAGAGGAGGGAGCTGAGGGGCTGAGTGTCCCGTCTTGAACAAGGACCCACAGTGACCAGACCCAGGCCAGGCCTCCTGACCCCACCTGCCCCACATCACATCACACATGGCTGGGTCTGCAGAATTTCCACTTGGCACAAAGACCCTGATCAGTCACCTGCCTCCAAAATACCTCGCCCTTTGCCTGCCTCAGATTGCTAAATTCAAAAACACAATCCCCCTCCCCACCCCGGCTTCCCAGACACCCACTGAAATGTATGGGAATATAAACACGTCTGAAGACCAACCTGAGCGCACCTCTCCGACCTAGGCATTTTGGGTCCAGGGCATGCTGCCTCCTGTGGCAAAATGTGCCCTTTAGCGCCCATGGGAGAGGGATTCCTCTAGGACAGTGCCCTCTCTCCCTGCCTGGGCACCACCAGCCAGCCTCCCACATGCACCCTGTTTCTTCAGCACAGTCTTATCTGCATGTCCGGGGAGGGGGAGGCTCATCAGGAGACAGGGATGGGAGTGGGGGAGTCATCACAACCGCCCTCAGCACACCTTGTCCCTGGGGACCAGCCTTCTAGGCCAGAGGCACGAAGGTATAAAGCAACACCTTGAAATTTTGGCTGGAGGAAGGAGAGGAACAGGGGGTCTGTTGGGATGGAGACTACCATGGGGAGCCTGCAGCTCACAGCAGGTCTGCCTGAGAGAGGATGCCCACAGGGACAGAGCACTCAGCTTCTGCTGCTTCTAGCTGACTTCCAGCCTGCATTTCAGCCTGGGTTCTGCTCCGCAGGGTCTGGGTCAAGTGTGGCTTTGAGGGTTGTGCAGGGAAGTGTGAAGGAGGGAGCCATGCCCTCTGCCCTCTTTCTGCTCCCCTGATTTCTGAGAATGGAGCCCAGCAGCTTCCCAACACTAACGTTGTCACTTAACAGGAACTAGGGCGCATTTATTTGAACAAGCCAACTTTAAAAAGTTGCACCATGGCTGGCAACACCCCTGTATTTAGGGCCTGAAAGACCAAGTGCCACCTGGACATCTTGGAGGCTCACAGTGTCTCCCAGGCCTGACTGTGAGTCCCCTGACCTCACCAGATGTGCCCCCACTTAGGGCGGGATCCCTCCCCAACTGGGGGGAAGAGTGGGTGAGCAGAGCGGCCCCTGAGAGACGTTCCTCCACCCCAGCCTCTCAGAGACCTTCTGTCTGTCCCCTCCGCCACCCTAAAAGTACCTATAGTGGAGCCTGAGTGTTTGCTTCTCGCGGGTCACAACATTTGGAGGCCCCAGCGAGATCCCTGGTGCTTTATGACACCAGGGGCTAGATACCTAGGATGAACGGCTTCTCCAAGTCCTGTCGCCGGATGCCTGTAGATCTTTAGGTGGGGTACCCCCTGAGATGTTCCAGGGCCTCAAAGATCCTACTTAGGTTTCCGACGAGCCGCTGGGAGATGCCAAGACGTCCCAAAAAGATTTAAGTTGACCTGGTAAAAAGCCTCCGGAGGTGAGTTCTGGGTGACCGGTCCATCTGGATGAGAACTGAGAGGGCCGGACGCGGCGCAACCTCTCCTCTCCAGGATCCCCCTGAGACATTAGGTGGGATTCAATTCTGGTAAATTCTGGTTCTGGACCGCAGTGCTTTCTGGTCCGCCAGTGGGGCGGAAGGGGAGACTGATCACCTCCTGAGAACTGCTGGTGTGTGAGTGTGACTGTGTGAATGTAATTGTGTGTGAGTGACCGTGCTCCACGACGCTCACTACGGAGCCTGTGTGAGTCCTACCCTGCGGTTCCGTGATGGCCTCATGCGGCTAAAAGGCGGTATCAGGTTCTTGGGCCACTATGGTGTCCCACCAGCGAGCCTGATCCGAGTTGGGGGCTTATTCCAACCTGCCACATGCCAAGAGGCGTCTGAAATCTCCACGAGGGGAGCGGCCAGGCAGACGAAGCGAAAGTTTCTGTCTTGTGTGTCTTCCCTTGTTTTTGTTCTCGTCTGCCTCCCTACTGTGTCTCCCTCAACTTTGTTATGGTTAGTCTAATCATGGATAGCAGCCCTAGTGCCCAGAAGACCTCATTGGGTTGCATAGTAAACATTCTTAGAAATTTACCACCCAGGGACTGACTCTGGCCTGGACGGGACCATACACTGTTATCCTGCCTGCACCAACGGCTACCAAGGTCAACAGCATCCCGGTCTGGCTGCACCATTCCCGGCTAAAGGTGGAAAAAGCAGAATAAACGGTCCGGGCCTCTCCAGATTCCTTAAAAATGAGACTCGTGCGTTTATTGGGACTCTAATTTTTCTGATTACGACTGTACAGGGGAATTTTTATAGATCTGGGCCCCAATAGAACTGGGAACTTGAAAATAGGATATTGGGGGAGGTCTTAAGAAAAGTCACCACAAAAGGGGATAGAAAAACCTATTTTCAGTCTCGACCTATGTGACCTCATGAGAGGCACCACAGGCACAGATGGTATTACTGAAGATTAATGTCATATAGAAGGGCCCCTTTCCTGGAGTTATGGGACACTTATGGGGAAATGGGGACTACAAGGGGTAGGAATATATATGCCCAGGGAGCGGTACAGTCACCACAAGTTGCTTGAATGCAAATGAATACTTTTGTCCATCTCGGGGGTTGTGAAACCATATTTACTACTAAGGGCTATATAAGAAGCAGGCAGACTCATATAGATTTTAGAAGGTTAACCAAACCCAACAGTTTCCCTATAGGAAAATCTGACCCCATTCAGATTAATATCATTAGTCAGCCAGACCTTTATTAGGCCACAGGAAAGACATAGGGGCTGACTACTAGTTATGCCTAAATTCAGGGCCACCTTATTATATAGGGCTAGGCCTCTCCGAGCCAATTTCCCAGACCTCAAATACTGACAACTGTACATGGGACCAGCCCAAGTTAACTTTGGGGGATATCCAGGGGCAAGGGACTTGCATACTCCCACCTAAGTACAACTTCCAGCAATACAAAACAGACTCTGTGTAGCACTAGGTGAAACCTGCTGTTTCTATGCCAACAATTTGGGAATAATACAGGGACAGAGTTAATATCCTTAATAAAAAAAAAAGGGTCAATGATTTGACTTGTACATAAAACCAGTGGGGATGTAATAACTCCATTCTGACCCTCAGTTACTGCACATACACACCCTGGCAGTTTCTTTTCTGTAAACATAAGGGCCTTGAGACACCCAAAGAAAACTGTAAAGATAAAGGGTTGAGGATGGCCTTGGGAAACTCAGAGAAACCATGAGAAAAAAGAGATTAATAGTTACCCTGCTTCTCTCCCCCCTTCTCTGTATCAGCCCCCCTTAACGGTGCCAAAAGCGGCGCCAAGAGAATGTAGTTGGTTTTTTTTCTGTAGTCTGTGCCTTTAAAAGCGGGCAACAAAGAAGGCTCGGGCTGAGGATTTGGGGAAGCTGTAACCCCCCAGACCGCCGGTGTAACAGCCAGCCCACCGGTGTAATAAAGTGCTCCTTTACAATTCGGCTGTGCGTCTCTGGTTATCTCGCTGTCAGGTTATAACAGTTGGCCCAGCTTCCGGGCCCACCAGAGTCTCTCTGGATAGGCTTTCCCTTCGGGCACCAGATGTCAGGGGAGCCCAACAGTTCAGGTTTCAAAGCCTGAGCCTTGAGACTGAATACAGCGGTCTCACAAAATCTGCACCAATAGAGGTCTCCTTCCTGGTGCTGAGTTGGGGGCGCCTCTCACTGAGGCAGACAAGTGCTGCCTTGGGCCCAGGCCCCCTCCCTGAAAACTAAAAGCGGCCCCTGTGTGCTTTAGGAAGCGAAGATGGTTGTGAGGGTCCCGTGAACGACTCACTGCCTGAGAAATTCGTGGGACAGGGTTTCCTCTGGGTCCACCCACTGAACCAGGGTCAGGTGCCCACTGCTTCTCCCGCCTGATGACTGGCCTGAGTGAAGAGCTGTCTCCCGGGCACCCATCTGTGACTCCGGGCCCCACGGGGTGACAGGGCCAGACCCTTTCTGTTCAAGGTCCATCGTGAATGAACAGAGGCTTTTGTTGTCCTGAGATTCCCAGGGCTGAGTGATCTTGCTCCATGGACCGAGGATGCCTGGCCGGAATCCAGAAGGACACAGAGGGATCTGTGTGTCGTGCTGGGTCAACAGCACAGCACAGCCGTGGCGGGAAAGTGGGGCGGCCGTTCAGAAAACTGACTTGTGTGAAGGAGGCTTGCTTTCGCCAACGCAGCCAATGTGCCGGCTCCTGCTGAGAGCTCGCTGCCAGCCAAGGTATGGCATTAGATTTAAAATGAAAATGTGACAAGATCAGAAGCTGGGTACATTTTTTTTTTCTTACTCTCGCTTGGCAAACCTGAATGGAATTGAGATCAAATCCTAGCCTTGAAAAAAACGCATTTGGCTGAGAACTGTCTGTGCCAAGTGTCAGCCAGAACAATTGTTTTGCTGACAGTAGAAGCCCATGAAAGACCGTTCAGCAGAGGTGCTGACGCCACAGACGCGCAGCAGGGCAAACGAGACGCGGCCCTCTTTAGTTTCATTCTGGAAGTGAAAGGGCTTGGCTGCTGAGCCGAGTACAAAACCAGATTCCTGTGAATGCTGTTAGCAGCAAGAGAGCTTATTATTCAGATAACAGTGTGACACTCAAGCACAAAGTAAAAGAGAAAAATTGAGATTAAAATTAAAAAATAAAAACCCATAGCTTTATTATCAAATAAAATTAAATTTGCATTCATAATTAAATAAACACTTGTACCTTTTCTTAGCCTCACACCCATTCCTCCGTCTGGCTCCCACCCCCAGGCGGCTTTCCTCAGCAGACCCTCAGCCTCATGGACCCACCTGGACCCCAGCTCACACCTCGGCAGCTGACTTGTCCCCACTCTCACCCACGCTGCCTCAACTTTCCAAATGATGTTTCAGCACCTGCCGTCTCACTTGTGAAAACCTGCTCTGTCTCATAGAGAGATCCGGAGTGACCGTTCAAAGTGCTGCCTCAGAATGCCCCTCGCCCTCTGTGCCTCTCCTCTCTGGTCTCATGTTGTGATTATTTCAGTGCTTCTTAAAAACCCCCTTCACCCGCCGTTCTGAGGCTGTGCCTGGAGATTACTGATACTGGTGGCTTCATTTAGTTCTTGGTTATTTGACTCTGTTCAGTATTCTGCACATGACCATACAAACCAGATTTGTCACTTTCCTCCTGGATGGCCATTTCCCGTTTCTCACAATTCCAAAATAAAGATTCTTCTCATGTGTGAGATTTCTCTGGGACACATTCCAAGGAGCGTAATTCCTAGATCATGAGGCGTGTGCATGCCACTTATTGGACATTTGCACACTGCCTCCACAGGGGCTGCTCTCGTCCTCCTTCTCAGCTCTGCTGCAGTCTCCTGACAGGTGGCCTCAGCAGACCCTCGCATGCTGCGGGCTGAGGAGTATGAGGGTGCGTCTGTCTCCCCGGCGTGGTGTTTGCATTTCCTAGGCAAACACGCAGGGAGCTGGAGCATCCTTTCCTCTGTTTGTGTTTTGTTGTTGTTTTCTGCCCTGTGGGTTTCCTCTTCCAGAATTGCTTGTTCATGTGCTATGCCCATTTTTTGTTGTTTTTCTTTCTGTGAGCTATGTTGAAGTTTTTTATGTTACACGGATGCTGCTCCTTTTCCGATGTTCATTGTAACTCCCCCCTCCACCCCACCCCCCGCGTTTGTGGCTCATATTATCAATATGTTGATGGTGAGGCTTTTACAATATTACTTTATTTAAATGTATCATTATTTCTCCGTATGGCTGTGCTTTTGGTGAGCTTATCAAATCCTTCTCTATCTCAAAGTCACTAAGATACTCTTGTATTTTTTAACTTTAAAGTTACACTGCCCACATTTAATCACTCATTCATTTGTGGGGTTTTTTTATTGTGGTAAAATGTGTATAATATAAAACTTGTCATTTTAACTGTGTTAAGTGTGCCGTCCAGTGGTATTAATTACATTCTCAATGCTGTGTGGCCCCCACCACTATCTATTTTCAAAGCTTTTTCATCACCCTAGACAGACTCATTCACTTTTTAATTTATTTATTTGACAGATTCTTACCGAGCATCTCCTAAGCACCGGATATGAGGTCTGGGAATATGTCAGTGAGCAAAATCAACAAACCTTCCTGTTTTCAGGGGCTGACCATTAAGGGGATGAGGCTGACAGACCCAACGGGACCACAAATAAGTGATAAGATAATGTAGACCTGAGCAAGGAGTACTCAGTCCTCTCCAGTCACAACCCACCATCACCCTTGGGGTGACATGTGGAGCCTTCACACCAGCCCATTGGTCGACCCAGTTATACCAGGACCCTGCTCCATCTCCAAGGAGTCTCCTCGAAAAAGGTTGGTTAGAGCCCCTGGAAGCAAACGAAGTCCCCATTGCTGTAGGAGTGTCTGTGTGTGCAGAAGGTAAGCTGGTTAATGGGAGCGTTTCTGCCTTCCTGGGTGCAGAGACGAGAACGCAGCTTGGGCTGATGGGTAAGGGTCCCAGGTAGCTGTTTAATGGGCCATCGCTCAAACCTTTAAGGAACTCATGATAACCACTGAGGGCAATGGTGCTGGTTCTGAAAGGGAGGCAGAGAGCTCTTCAGAGACACGCTTTCAGAGGTGTGGCCCAGGTGCCCTGGCCCTGGGGTCACATGGCAGGAGGCGTGGCTCTGAGAACAGCCCCATCCTAACCGGTACCAGGGAGATGAGGCAGGCTCCCTGGCAGCCTCATCGGAGGTGTAACCAGAAGTGACAGGACCAAGTGTGGCCCTGGCTCTGCCAGAGTTCTTCAGTGTGGGGACCCTGGCTCTGAACTCGCCCTGGGTGGGTGAGCAGGAAGCCAGGGTAAGGGCCATACCCACAGCCCTCGATGGACATCTCAGGGCTAACTCACAGTGCCAGGCAAGAGTGAGACACCCTCGCCACCCCTGGCTGGACGGACGCAGGACAGACTCACTGGCCTCCCCGTGCTGTATTTCTCACACCAGGCCCCTTAGGCCATGCTCAGTCTTGTCCTGACTCATGTCACTCCAGGCTGCCATCCATCATCACCATTTTCAATGTGTATTCTCCTCAGTGACACTCTACCTCAGACTGTGGTGACAAAGCCATCAGAGCAAGTGGTTGAGGCAGGAGGGTTCCTGTGGAGCCTTGCCAACCTCATGCCACTGGGAGAAATAATTTGGGGGGTCCCTGGTTCCCTGCAGAACTTGACTTAGGGTGCCCTTCTTCAGATGGCAACTCTGGGAGAAAGGGGCAAAGAACCCAGGGAAAAGTTTCCACAGCTCACGGGGCCTGGAGTTTACACAATTATAGATGCTTTCTTTAAGAAAAATCGTATAAAATTAAAATAACTGATTAGGTATGAACTTGAATATTTATTTAGAATGTGCAAAGAAATGACAACAAATTACAAGTGTTTTAAAGCTGCACACAAGAAACAGAACATGGGAGGAATGAGGCCTCCCGCGACCTGCCTGCCCTGCCCTGCCCTGCAAGCCTGCACTGGGAGCTGTTCCCTCATCCCTTCAAAAGATTTAAGTTCGTCCTGGCCAGTGTGTCTCCATTGTTACAGGGTCAGTCCATGCACCAAAGGGTTGCAGGTTCGATTCCCAGTCAAGGGCATGTACCTGGGTTGCAGTTTCGATCACCAGCCCCAGTCAGGGTGTGTTCAGGCGGCAACCAATCGATGTGTCTCTCTCACATGGATGTTTATCTCTCTCTCTTCCTCCCTCTCTCTCTCCCGCTCTATCTGAAGATAAATGTAAAAAAAAAAAAAAAAAAAAAAAAAAAAAAATCCTCAGGTGAGGATAAAAAAAAAAAGATTTGTATGTGTAACCAAAGGACATAGACAACAATGCTTGGGGGGAGGATTGGGGGAAGGGTGTCTGGGGGGGGGAAGGAGAAACATCTGTAACAAAAATAAATGAATTAATAAAAATAAAAAAATTTAAGTTAAAGCACAAGAAACTTGTTACAATTTGAGGAATTGACAAGAAAAGAGGTCATCACAAAAATGTTACAAGTTTAAATGTGCAAGTCTATTTTGCCCAGATTTTATAGTGAGTTTCATGCCTTAAGGTAGAATATGATTCTAGGAAAGAAATCATCTCTGGATATACTTTTTAGAAAATGTCTGCCTGCCTTCCACTCTTTCACAGTGTATCTTTACATTTGGACTTTGGAGAAAGTAGATGCTACTCTGTTTAACATATGGTCCTGAGGAAAGTTATCTGATTAGGGAGTCCACCTCCTGACAGTCACCTCCAGAAAGCCCCGCTGGGCCCCCAGGCGTCCTGTCCTCTCCACTCTGAGCCCTAACTCTGAAAATGCAATTGACCAGACACCAAAATAAGCAAATACCTGTTTCATGTAATTGAGATTTAAATGTACTTGACACCCTTTGGGGAGATCCACCCACTTCCCAATGTGGGTTTTTAAGCAAGGAACCCCATGGTGGCAGAAATAACTGTGGGGGGGCACACTCAGGGGCTGCACAGTGCTCCTGTGTATTTAGCTGCACTTATTTCAGAGAACCAGGTCTCTTGTCACTGTCCCACCTGTTGGGACCCTGCAGGAAATCTTTGTGACTGCTCAGCGGTGTGGAAGGTGTGTCCTCTACTCAGGCAGTGCTGTGGAGCAACCACCATGGGCCCCCAGGGGAAGACTGTGCTGGGTGCCTGGAAGGAGGAAATGGTCCTCACATCGGTTTATTGAAGATACTTTATGAATCACAGGAACCCTACAGAACAAAATGCAACATCGTAAAGACTGTATGAGTTCCCCTCAAAGTATAGTGTTTTGTTATGTGCAGTATTTTCCCAGGGTTTTCTTTTTCTAACAATGAAAAGACAGAGTTTCCTTAGATCTGCTGCCTCTTGCAGTTTGAGTTAGTGTCGGTTGGCTCTTTATGGGCAAGTGGAGTCACTCTGGTCTGTATCAGAGGCTCACATACCCGCCCACCCCAGCTGACTTCCTCAGCGTGAAGGCCAAGCCTAGAGGTTGGACCGTTTACTTAGATATTTTCTCCATAAATCTCTTTTGACAGTGATCAAAGAAGAAACAAGATCTGGAGGCAGGACTCTGGTGAGCAAGGGACAGAATTAGAATTCAGAATTGGAAGTGGATTTCCCGTAGCACCTGGCTGACTTTAACTTTCCGCAAAGCACAGCATGGCCGTGGCCATCCAAGGTGTCAGTTAATGTTTTCTGATAATATTAAACATCACCTTTAAGACAAGAAACCAACTGTGAAAGTGTACTCTGACTTAGAAGAAGAAGAAGAAAAGGCAGAAGAAGGGGGGGGGAGGGGGAGGGGAGGGGGAGGAGAAGAAGGAAAGGCCCGGCTGGTGTGGCTCACTGGCTAAGCGTCAACCCATGCACCAGGAGGTCGCCGGTTCGATTCCTGGTCAGGGCACACGCCCAGGTTGTGGGCCAAATCCCCAGTGGGGGGCATGCAGGAGGCATGCAATCGATATTCTCTCTCATTGATGTTTCTATCTCTCTGACCCTTTCCCTTCCTCTCTCTCTAAAATCAATAAAGAAAGAAGAAGAAGAAGAAGAAGAAGAAGAAGAAGAAGAAGAAGAAGAAGAAGAAGAAGAAGGAGAAGGAGAAGGAGAAGGAGAAGGAGAAGGAGAAGGAGAAGGAGAAGGAGAAGGAGAAGGAGAAGGAGAAGGAGAAGGAGGAGGAGAAGGAGAAGAAGGAGAAGAAAAGACCACAGGACATCAGTTTACTAGGTTCCTGAGAGGTAAGGTGAGGATGTAGACCCACTGGTCATGAACACCCAGCAGACTCCAAACCAAAAAAAAAAAAAGCCACAATTTCACAATTTTACACCTAATGGCACAGCTCATGAGAAATACCAGAATGTAATATTTAGGTAAGAGAAAGTGGCTCACACTTTTTATGCTAACACTGAGAGCTACAGCTTAGTAAGAGCTTTCTATGGGCCAGCTTATGTTAAGGCTCGACAGGATGATGCTATTTGCAAACATGAGATGGGTTGTCTCATAAACTCCTTTTTCTAGATGAGATAATCAAGGTTCAGAAGTGTAAATAACTTGTTCAAAGTTCCCCTCATGGTAAATTATGGTGCTGTGTCTCATGCCTGACCCATGCCCTACCACCAACCTTGGGTAGCCAGCCCCGAGGGAAGGGCCACGGGGAGAGTCTTGGTTCTCCTGTCCCTGTTCTGTGTGCATATGCACACTTTTTATTATTATTATTATTTTTAAACTTATCTTTATTGTTGAATGCATTACAGATGTCCCCCCTCTCTGCCCCATTGACACCCTCCTCCCCACTCCTGCCCTCCCCTCCTGCCTTCCCCATACTATTGTCTGTGTCCATTGGTTATGCATATATGCATAGAAGTTCTTTGGTTTATCTCTTTGCCTCCCCCTCCTCCCTTCCCTTTGAGGTTCTTCAGTCTAACAACCAATTTGTACTTCTTAATCCCTTCACCTTTTTCACCTATCCCCCCAATGCCCCTCCCATCTGGCAACCAACAAAAAGTTCTCTATACTATGAGTCTGTTTCTGTTCTACTTGCTCATTTTGTTTGTAGATTGAATTGTTGATAGATATGGATTTATTACCATTTTATTGTTCATATTTTTGTTCTTCATCTTCAAGAAGACCCTTCAACATTTCATATAATACTGGTGTGGTCATGATGAACTCCTTTAGCTTTTTCCTGTCTGGGAAACTCTTTATATATCCATTGATTCTAAATGATAGCTTTGCAGGGTAGAGTAATCTTAGTTTTAGGTCCTTGCTTTTCATCACTTTAAATATTTCTTGCCACTCCCTTCTGGCCTTCAAAGTGTCTTTTGAGAGATTGGTTGACAGTCTTATGGGAGCTCCTTTGTAGGTAACTAACTGCTTTTCTCTTGCTGCTTTTAAGATTCTCTGTCTTTAACCTTTTGTATTTTGATGCTGATATGTCTTGGTGCGGACCTCTTTGGGTTCATCTTGTTTGGGACTATTTGTGTTTCCTGGACTTGTATGTCTGTTTCCTTCACCTAGTTAGGGAAGTTTTCTGTAATTATTTTTTTCAAATAGGTTTTCAATTTCTTGCTCTCTCTCTTCTCCTTCTGGTACCCCCATTATGTGAATGTTGGTATGCTTGAAGTTGTCCCAGAGGCTCCTTACAAAATCCTCACTTTTTTGGATTCTTTTTTCTTTTTGCTGTTCTGATTGGGTGTGTTTTGCTTCCTTATATTCCAAATCAATGGTTTGCTTCTTGGCTTCACCTACTCTACTATGGATTCCTTGTAAATTATTTTTTATTTCAGTTAGTGCATCCTTCATTTCTGAATGGTCCTTTTTTTATGCTCTTGAGGTCCTCACTAAGTTCCTTGAAGTTCTCATAAAGTTCCTTGAGCATCCTTATAACCAGTGTTTTGAACTCTGCATCTGTTAGATTGCTTATCTCTGTTTTGTTTAGTTCTTTTCCTGGAGGCTTGTTCTGTTCTTTCATTTGGGACATGTTTCTTTATCTCCTCGTTTTGGCTGCCTCCCTGTGTTTGTTTCTATGTATTAGGTACAGTTGCTATGTCTCCTAGGCTTCATAGGGTGGCCTATTGTAGTGGGCGTCCTGTAGAGTCCAGTAACACAATCTCCCTGGTCACCCTAGCTGGGCCTCAAGGTGAACCCCCAGTGTGGACTGTACCCCTTCTTTTGTAATTGAGTCTTGACTGCTGCTGGCATGTCAAAGGAAGGGATTTACTCAGGCTGATCAGCTGCAAGGTCTGGCTGTACCCACTGACTACCGACCTCTGACTATGTTAGAGGATCAGCTGTGCAGGGGCTCACCACAAAGAGCAAGACTCACTTCATCAGGGCTCTGGTACCCACTGAGTCCACTCCTTGAGTGTATCACTTGTAGAGGTGGTTGGGTGGTAGTGCTTCAACATGGTCTGAAGCTGTCCACTGGGCGTGCTGGCTCTGGGGCAAGGTCAGGCTCTGCCTGTGTTCTACCTGAGGCCACCAGACATAAGCTACAAAGCGATCTGCTGATGGCTGCTTCTTGTGCTGGGCTTGGAGTTTCCCAGGCAAAGCCAAGCTGTGAACCAAGGCTGGTTGCTTCTAGTGCCAGGCCTGGGGCCACTAAGCAAGAGGTATGGGCTCGCTGAGGCCAGATGCTGCTTGTTTGAGAGAATTTAGGAAAATCTGAAACAGGAGCCAAGACAGGCCAATCCTATGGTAAAGCCACTGGAAACAGCTTAGGTGGGCCTGAAAGCTGGGTGGGGCAGGGCCCCAGGGAATCACCGGGGGGGAGGGGGGAGCAGACAGTATGAGCCAGGTTGCTGGAGTCCCAGATATGGGTCTGCAGGCCTTATGGGGGAAGGGCTCACCAAAGGAACAAAAACCTCCGCCAGCATGTCTCTCTGTCTGATAGGGAGAAAGCTGCTTCTCCAGCTCTCACCCTGATGCCAAACACCTCAGTTCTTCCCCGTATGTCTCTGGTGCCTTTCAAGCTGCGTCCCTCGAACTGGAGCCTGGAGGGAGTGGGTTCGAGTAAGTCCACGCACAGGCCCTTTAAGAGGAACTGCCTTAGCCTCAATTCCTTCTGGTTTTTACAGCCAGAGGTTATGGGGGCTTCTCTTCCTGGCACTGGTACCCTGAGCTGGCAGCATGGTGTGGGACGGGGACCCCTCACTCCTCAGGGAGGACCTTCACAACCGATGTTTCCCTCCTGATTTTTATGTGCCACACGTGAGTGTGGGACCAACCTGTCCACTCCTTTACCCCTCCTACCAGTCTTGATGTGGCTTCTTTAATGTTGTAGTTGTAGGGCTTACATTCAGCTCAATTTCAGGCGGTTCTGAATGTTGGTTGTGCTGTAGTTTAATTGTAATTCTGATGTGGTTGTGGGAGGCGGCGATACGGCGTTTACCTATGCCACCACATTGACTAGAGGTCTCATATGTACACTTTTAATTACATCCCTGTGTACATGGGCTAGGAACGTAGATCCAGAGAAATATGTGTGTGTCAAGTAACAAGCTCACACTGTTATAATGAAGGATGGAGGACGCCCAGCACAGCTGAGCCCACAGTGTAAGAAACCACTTGTTCAAAGAGAATCTGGTGACTTGCCCAACACAGACTATTCCAGCTTTTCCTCTAGGAACTGGAAACACTCAAACAGAGTTTTACTGAGATTCACTGAATTGGCAGTGCTTTCTCCCAGTAATGTAGCCAGTGGCTGAAATCACACCCAGCTTTCTACAAAACTCCATTCACAATCCAGGGTCAAACTCAAAGAAGGGTGACTAATTCCCTCATCTTCATAAAAGGATCAATGCTTTGCCCTGGCCGGTGTGGCTCAGTGGATTGAGCATTGTCCCATGCACCAGGTCTCTGGTTCCATCTGGTCAGGGCACATGCCTGGGTTGTGGGCTTGATTCCTAGTAAGGAGTGTGCAGGAGGCAGCTGATCAATGTTTCTCTCTCCCTCTCCCTTCCTCTCTCTCTAAAATCAATAAAAGCATTTTTTTTTTTAAAGAAGGATCAACGCTTGGTGTTTACCCAGCCATGTCAACCCAACTGAACTGAGAATTTGGGACATGCTCTTGTCCACCCCAACCGCCCTTGTTTGTGAAAAGGCTGCTGTGTCCGGAGGACGACGGCCAAGCACCTGATAAGACAGCTGGCTTAGTGAGCCCTTGCTGAGGGCCACACTCTGCTCCACCGCTTCCTGCACCCACTCTGAACTTCACAAAAACCCTCAGGCAGATTCTACCTTATCCCTGTCTCACAGGTGAGGAAGGAGCTTGAGGCAGAGACAAACTGAGTCACCCAAACGTCACACAGGACCTGCACTCTAACCCTTCTCCATCGCCTATCCATGTCATGCGGTATAACTCCGGGGATTAAAAAAGGCCTGTAACCGGTGCCAACTGGCCCAGCGATGGATCCCTGTTGGTTACAAGTGGATTTCTAGGATAACCCTTTAGTTCTGAGCACAGAGGAAAGGAGAATGGCAGAAAACAGCACTGCTTACATAAAGTTTTACTTAGCCAGACTGAAACTAGAGCATTTGCCATATGGGAAGGAGTTGGCACAAGTGAGTGGTATGTAAGTATGTATGTCGATTCTGCTTGAAGAATACCACTGCCGAAGACATCAGGTTCATTTTGGTTATTAGTGCATGTCCTAAGTGAGGATCATCCTAGAAACATGATGAAGCAAAACACATGCCATTTCAGTTCTGACTAAACAGACTTCCAGGAGTCCCCAGTTATGTTCAAAAAGTCCTTCCAAAAACACAAATGCTAGTTTCCTGCTCCTTGTTTTAAGAAACACACCCTCTTTATTGAGTCTTTAAACTCAAGTGGCTTATAAAAGGCCTCCAATCCAGTAAGAGTTCCTGGCCTTATTAATTCAAGTACTGAAAATATGTACAAGGACACTCTTATGACAAACATCCTCGAGTGGAGGGGCCAGATCAGGGGGTTCTCAGCTCTCAGCGTCTGTTAGCAGAGACCAAGTGCTTCCACTCAGGATGACTTCCTGTTTGCTAAAGCTAGAACTGGTACAAAGCAACCCCACCCTGACTGCGCAAGTTGGGCAGGTGTGTGTACAGGTATGGGTGGGCATGCAGGTGCAGCTGTGTGTGCAGGTGTGTGTTCAGGTGTGTACAAAAGGGAAGGTAGTCATGCAGGTGAGACTGTATGTGCAGGTGTGTATGCAGGAGCAGGTGTGTGCACAGGTGTGTATTTGCATGTGTGGATTCAGGTGCAGGTATATACAGGGGCAGGTGTGTGTGCAGGGGCAGTGTGCAAACAGATGTGGCTGTGAGCAGCACACTCAGGGGGAGCCCATGGCTCTATTGCCAATCCCACCCACACCTGCTACACCCATTCACCTCTGGGAATGAGTAGGGGATTTGACACCACCCAGTTGTGTGAGAGGCCTTGCCAAGAAGCCAGTGGACAGCAGTCATGTCCCCAGAGAGAAAGGAGGGGGAGGGAGCGGGCTCACATACCTGACCCTACCTTCACCTGGTATGATTCTGGTTCTGGGACTTTTCAAGACAAGCCTCTTATAAATGACGTTGATGATGTATGTTTCCACCTCCTCACTCACTAGTTTTCTCCTGGGCCTCTTCTCAGAACTTCAAATACTGCTTCTTCCTGAGACCATCCTCATCTTCCCAGTAGGAGTTACTTCTCTCTAAGAGCTCCTCCACCTTTCCCAGGACCTCCTTTCCCACACACCCCTGGGGGCCCACCTGTGTCAATGTCATTGTTAATCTCCAGTTGGGAGCAGAGCCCACCTGTTACACCAGGACCCCCCGCCACCACCCCCCCAGCCAGAGCTTAGAACACACTAAGGGTTAGATAATGAATATGAGGATTTATGTCACTACATCCTTCTAGAATAAACTTTTTGGTTCTCCAAATGAGTTGATTCTTTTTCTTTTTTTCAGACAATAAATATTATACAACCAAAAGTCTCAGGACTTTATAGCCAAAGGTGGTACCCTGGATCCCGATCTTCTACAATGTTCTGGAGCTTTGCTAGGCCCCGGACCACTGAGGAGATGGTGGCTCTGGAGCCTCGGACCACCGAGCAGGGCAGACCCTCCTGAAGGGAAAGTAGGATGGATTTGGGGGAGTGAAGTGGTGTGGGAAGGAGTGAAGGAAGCCAGGCCGAAGGGTCCTGTAGAAATCGGGATGAGAAACAATGCTGATTTGAAGAGGAAGCAGCAGGCAGGCATATTCAGGGGGATTTCAAAGGGTTCTCTAAGTCAATTTCAATATGCAAAAATCAATACCACATCTCCTCAGGCTTTCCTTTTTCAATCCAAGCATCCCAGCAGTATGTATATTCATTAAGATTAAGTTTACTTGCAAGTAGTAACAAAAAATCCAATATAATAACAACTTAAACAAGATAGACATTTACTTCTTTCTCACATTCATGAAGGCCAGAGGTAGCCAGTCCAGGGCTGGGAGCAACCTCCATGGGGTCTGGACTCAGGATTCTACTCTCTGGTGGTTCTACTGGCATGGCTTCCATTCCCAAGGCTGTCTCATAGCCCAAAATGGATGCTGTAGCTCCAGCCATTACATTCACCTTCCAGCCAGCAGGCAGAGACCCTCCCCTTAAGGGCAGTTCTCATTAATTCCACAAATCCTGTGCTTGTGTTCCATTTGCTGCCAGGATGTAATCACATGACCACAGGCTCACTGTTGGCCAGGCCACTGCCCCCTCTTCACTGTGAATCTTGCCTTCAGGAATTTTCCCTCCTGCCACAAAATGAAATCTCTGTCTTTGCAACTTTGCAAATATAATTCGACACATTATTTCTCAAAACCAACTGGAAAGAATTACCATAAGCATTTTTTTCATAAAAGATCATTCCTTTGAGAATAATTGTTTTCATATTTGCGCTTTTTTGACATTTTAGGAAGCAAAATTACATGCAAACATTTGTTCTGCAAATCCAAAGTGTGAAGAAAGTTGTACTCAAATACCAAAAAAATTGTTTCCATGCCTCTCAATTTCAAAAATATTTCTAGTTTGCATAAAGGCCCACAGAAAAGAGGATCTTTTTTTTTTTTAATGTCAAGGAAAATAAAACAGATGACACAGCCAAGGGAGATCCTGTGTGGATGACACATTTTTAAATCACTCAGGGCCCTTTAACTCTGTGTTTCTGTGAAGGTGGTTTCAGATTGCTGGCTGTTGACATCACTACCTCATGTGTTTGAAATGCTGAACTGAAAGTTAAATAAGAGTTGAAATTTACAAATAAAATATAAAATAATGTCAAATATTTCTATTCTTATTTGATGTGAAATGTTGTGTATTTGAAGAAAATGGTTTTATCTGGAATCCAAGTGTTATAAAACTAGGACCTGTCTCTGGAAGACCACCTGCGGAAATAATGACCACGGGCAACCTCCAGTAGGGAATCCTGACTCTGAGCCAAAAAGAAAGACTTCTGGAAATGAGGCTGCAGCTTTCACTGGTCCTGGCTGCAATCTTTGCCACAGTCTCTTGTGCTTCAATTTTCCTGTCTATGAAATGGTCCTACAATGAGGGAGGAAGGAGGTGAAAGGGAGGCTGGGGAGGGGAGCAGGGAAGGACCACGGAAGAAGCCCTGCAAAAGGTGTGTTCAGGGATGGACGAGGTGTGGAGGAACCACTGGACAAGCCAGGGGAGGGTGAACAAGACAGGAGGGAAGCGAGGTTACTGTGGCATCTGGGAAGTTGAGGAGAGTGAGAAGAGAGTGACCACGTGAGGGAGGAAAGCCTGGTGTGGTGGGTTCAGGAACACAGGGAGAAGTTCCCGAAGCAAGGTGTCCACTATGTTCATGTGCTGGAAGGCATCTTTTCTGTGCCTCCAGAGATGCTACTGGACCCGCCACAGGGTGCCAGAGAATAGCTCGTGCTGGAGGTGCTCACCTAACCAGGCACAGCATGACACTGTACAGCCTGTCTGTGGCGCGCATCGCTGGGAAGTGTCAGGATTCTACATGGAACCCAAGCCCTACAATGGGAACTTTCAATGGGCAGCGTCCTTACCTCCACCAGGTGCAGGAAGGAGGAAAGGCCCTAAAAGCAAGCTGATCTCTCTGGGACAGCCCGGGGTGCTCCACAGGCCAGGCTAGGGACCCCAGACTGAGAGACTGACCTGAGCTTGCGCGCCTGTGCAGCCTGTGCCGGAAGACAGGTTCACGTGGGCTCCAGCCAGGACAGCTTATGAAATACCGAGGTACCCACATTTTCTTTATTTTAAGGAACCATGTAATGTCAATTCCTCAGTGTACAGAAACAGTATTTTCTTTGTGTTTCTTTATTTGAGTTTCTCCTCAAAACTAAGCTGAGTACACACAAATCACTTTCTTTACTGTGTGCCATATAAAACCTGCCAACTGTCACTCTTCTATGTAATAATTTTTAACTGGTTGACATTTATCAACATGATATTTTGGAATGTTTAAGTCCCAAAATAGGTACTATTTTTTCTCTTTTCTCCAAATTGCATCGATGTTGAGTTGAATAAGAACGCAGAGTGGGGTGTATTAGTGGCGGCTCAATTTTGTTTTTCCTTAGAAATGCATCACCTACACGATCCTATTGCCCACGCTGGCGAAACCTTGGGGAAGTCACAGACACAGCAGCCCCTGCCCCACAGCTCACTGGGAACACTGCAGCCCGATCACCCGTCCTCAGAGCCTCTGAAGCTGATGGACCTCCAGTAACCTGAGTGGCTGAGCTTCCCACAAGGGCATGGCTGAATAAGGGTCCAAGTCCTGACCCCTGGTTCCTGTAATGGTGACCTTATTTGCAGATGTAATTAAGGTAAAACCTGGAGATGACATCCAATGGCTGATGTCCTTATAAGAGAAGGGAGAGGGAGACTGGAGACCCACAAAAACTACCCTGAATCTATTAAAGAAATTGAATTTAAGTTAAAAACACTCCCAGAAAGAAGACTGCTGCTTCACACCTAGATGGCTTCATGGGAAATTCTACCAAACATTTGAAGAAGAAATAATGCCAATTGTACAAAAGCTCTTCCAGAAATTTTAGGACAAGAAAATAACCCCCAGATAATTCTAGAAGGCTAACATTGCTCTGATATCCAAACCAGATGTAGACACAAGGAGAAAAAAACTGTCAAGCAATATTCCTTGTGAATACAGATGTAAATATTCTTTAAAACGTTTGCAAATAGAATACAACAATGTAACAGGATAATACATCATGCCCAGGCAGGAAGATGGGGATGTCCCCTCACCACTTCTGTTCAAAAGCTTTCTCAAGATTCTCACCAGTAAACTCAGGCAAGAAAAAAGAGAGAGGGAGAGAGAGAGAGAGAGAGAGAGAGAGAGAGAGAGAGAGAGAGAGAGAGAGAGAGAGAGAAGGCATCAGATTAGAAAGGAAGAACTAAAACTGTCTTTATTTGCAGACATATTTGCAGACAGCATGATTTTCTACCTAGAAAACATGGAACCTATGAGAAAGCTACTAAAACTTGCAAGTGAATCTAGTAAGGTTTCAGGACACAAAAATCTATATATAATAAATTATATTTCTAATACTAGCCATGAACAATGAAAAATGAACTCTTTAAAAAGTACATGTACAATAGCACTGAAAAATTAAATAGTGATAAATCTGACATGTATAAGATTTGTACACTGAAAGCTATAAAACACTGCTGAGAGAACCAAACAAAGGTTAAATAAATCAAGAGATATGCAATGCTAATCAAAAGACTCAATATTGTTAAGATGCAATTTCTCTCAAAATTGATGTATGGAGCCAACATAATCCCACTCAAAACTGAAGCGGAATTTTTTTCTGTGGAAAATCACAAACTGATTCTAAGATTCCAGTGGAAATGGGAAGGACCTGGAATAGCTGGAACAATTTTCAAAAAGAAAAACTGAGTTTAGTTTGAAAAACTAACGCAATGCTGCCTGATTTCAAGACACATCACAAAGCTATAGCAATCAAGATGATGTAGAACTGTCATCAAAATGGATAAACAGACAAGACAGGACAGACTTCCAGAAGTAGAAGCACATATATGTGGTCAGCTGAGTTATGACAAAGGTGCAAAGGCAATTCTGTGGAGAAAGAACAGTCTTTACAACAAATGGTGGAACAATTATATATCCATATACAAAAAAATGAAACAGCCTTGTAGCTATACCTCACTTCATATAAAAATTAGCTCACAAAAGATTATAGCCCTGAATGGAAAATATAAATTATAAAACTTCTTGATGAAAACAGGAGAAAATATTTATGACCTTGATTTAAGCAAGGCCTTTTTAGATATAACACTGAAAACACAACTCATTAAAAAAAAAAAAAAATGATAGATTAAAAAAAAAAAAGAACATGAAAAGCAGAACTAAAATAAATACATGCTCTGTAAATAAGTATCAGGAAGCACAGAGAGTCCCAAACAAGATGAATGTAGAGGCCCACACCAAGACACATCATAATCAAAATGTAAAAGGTTCAAGACAAAGAGAGAATCTTAAAAGCAGCAAGAGAAAAGCAGTTAGTTGCCTACAAAGGAGCTCCCATAAGACTGTCAGCCAATTGCTCAAAAGACACTCTGCAGGCCAGAAGGGAATGGCAAGAAATATTTAAAGTGATGAAAAGCAAGGACCTACAACTAAGATTACTCTATCCTGCAAAGCTATCATTTAGAATTGAAGGACATATAAAGAGTTTCCCAGACAAGAAAAAGCTAAAGGAGTTCATCACCACCAAACCAGTATCATATGAAATGTTGAAGGGTCTTCTTGAAGATGAAGAACAAAAATATGAACAATAAAATGGCAATAAATCCATATCTATCGACAATTGAATCTACAAACAAAATGAACAAGCAGAACAGAAACAGATTCATAGATACAGAGAACTTTTTGATGATTGCCAGATGGGAGGAGGGTTGGGGGGATGAGCAAAAAAGGTGAAAGGATTAAGAAGTACAAATTGGTTGTTAGACTGAAGAACCTCAAAGGGAAGGGGGGAAGAGGGGCGGGAAGAGATAAATCAAAGAACTTATATGCACATAACCAATGGACACAGACAATAGTGTGGGGAAGGCAGGAGGGGGGTGGGAGTGGGGAGGAGGGGGCAAGGGGGAAACAAGTGGGGACATCTGTAATACATTCAACAATAAAGATAAATTTAAAAAGAGAAAAACATAAAATATTTGGAGACAGAAATAGAAAAACATAAATAAGATCTATAAATTATAAGCAAAATTTATAAAACATTGCTGAGAAAAAGAAAGCCTAAATAACAAAGCATGAATAACTCAATAATGCTAAGCTGTTGAATTTCCCAAATGATCAATAGATTCAACACAATCTCATTAAAAATTTCAGCAGATATTTTGGGGGATATTAACAAATTGATTCTAAAATGTATATAGGAAACAAGCACCTAGAAGAGTCCAAACAATTTTGACAAAGAGGAACAGAGTTGGAGGACTTACATTATCTAATTTCAAGACTTATTATAAAGCTTCAGTGATAGAGATGGTGTGATATTGGCATAGGTGTCGATGTGTAGGTAAATGAAACAGTACGAAGTCCAGAAATAGACCCACATAGAAATGGTCACTTGATTTTCAACAAAGTTGCCATGGTAATTCTATGGGGCAAGATATTTTCTTCAGCAAATGCAGCTGGAGCAGTTGGATATCCAGACAGAAAAAAAATGTAAATCTGTGCCTTTACCATCAATTCATGCCATACACAAACATTAACTTAAAACGGAATATAGACCTAAATGTTAAAGCTAAAACTATAAAACCTCTGAAATAGGAAAATCTTTTTTATAAGTTAAACATTTTTTATTTATTAAAAATATCTTAATGACCTTGGTGTAGGTAAGTCCTTCTAAAATAGGATATCAGAGGCACAAACCATAAAAGAAAGATATTGATAAATTGGACTTCATCAAAATCTAAAACATCTGCCCTTTGGAAGATATTATTGATGCTTCACAAAATGTGCCAACACTTAGCTACTGAAAAGCACAGGATTTATTGTTTATCAGAATCTGTGACTTTCCTGGGAGGTTCAGCCAATGCAGGTGCTGGGGTCCCTCATTCAGTCCATCCACCTGGGCAGAGACAGCTACGTCGTAGGACAGGGACATCCACCTGGGACAGGGACATCCACCATGGCCTCTCACCCCCCAAGGTCTGTCTTTACACAACCTCGACAAGATCAACACAACCAGGTGTATTCCTCCATATGTGCCATGAACAATTAGAAAAAGTTATTAAGACAGTAAGATTCCTTTGTTTTACCACTGCAAAATTGTAATGTATCCAGGAATTAATCTAATAAAAATGTGGAATCTTTATGTAGAAAAAATTTAAGTGCTCTCAAAGAACTTAAAAGACCTAAATAAATGAAAAAATAACCATGTTGGTAAAAAATAAATGCTTAAAATTGCCAAGTATCATATCATCTGTATGAAACATGTTTTTTATTTTCTGTATTTCTAATGCTTTGACATCTGGGGGCCTTGCTGACCCCTGATTGCCCCTTCCAGGGCCACCTGCCTGGGAGCACACCTTTCAAATGCAAACCGACCAATCCAGACCCAACACTCCCACCCTCTCCTCTATCAGGCACTCATACTCAAGGCCACTGTCCCCTGCCCTAATCACCTCAGGGCAGATACCAGACAATAAGGGGCAGCCCCTACACCCTGAGCTCACTGAAATTTATCAAACTAGCCAATCCTAAACCTGTTTACTCTTAGTGTCCTGTTCCATCTTGTGAAAATCACAATAACGTGTTGTGCCCATGTTTTCCCTT
This sequence comes from Tadarida brasiliensis, assembly GCA_030848825.1. Taxonomy (NCBI): domain Eukaryota; kingdom Metazoa; phylum Chordata; class Mammalia; order Chiroptera; family Molossidae; genus Tadarida; species Tadarida brasiliensis. The sequence continues at coordinate 36,447,696 of CM061258.1, forward strand.
CACTCTCTGTGTCCCCTGACCTACCCTGGTTTTTCCCCTGTGGCCCCATGTCCCTATGTGTCTCTTGTTTCTAGGGAGCTGTGAGTAAAATTTCTTCCTTGATGATAGTCACCCCCTGTCTCTGTGCCTTCCCACACCTGATTAAACCAAACTCCAGATACCCTGCGACACAATCTTACTAAAGCAATCTCTACATTTAATGCAACTTGAAACAGAACTTCCAGTAAAAACTTTTAGCAACCAGACAAATTGATTCCATAATTTGAATGTAGAAAATTCTATGAATCACTGAGGCAATTCTTGAAAAGAAGTACCAGCAGGAATGCACCTTATTTCTAGGGTACAGAAGTGAAAACGGTGTGGTGTCAGCACAGGACAAATAAACCAATGGAATAAAACAGAGCACCCAGAAATAGCTTTTTTCTTTTGTTTGTTAGTTTGTTTTAGAGAGAGTAGAAGGGAGGGAGGGAGAGAGAGAAACATCAATGTGAGAGACACATTGATTGGTTGCCTCCCGCATGCGCCCGGCCAGGGCTGAGGATGAAATCTGCAACCCAGGTATGTGCCCTTGACCAGGAATTAAACCCATGACCCTTTGGTCCATGGGCTGACGCTCTAACCACTGAGCAACATCAGCCAGGGCCCAGAAATGGTTTTATAAATACTTCTGTTCATGTCCAAAGTGGAGCCACAACTGGGACTGATAAATGGTTGTGAGAATATTGGGTCACCATATTAAAAAAAAAAGTCTTTAGACAGATTAAAAATAACCACAAAAAAAATGAAAGGCAGAACTAAGAGTAAATATTAGAAGAAAACAAAGGAAAACATCTTCCTTTCCTGTAAATAACTCTAAAATTCAACAAATAAACATACCACAAATCCCCAGTCCTGCAGCAACCAGCAGGCACCTGTGTCCTCAGTTCATCCAGAGGATGGGAAACAGTTCTCTCTCAATTTACCTGCTTAAAAGAGTAAAAGAGCAGGGGCCACAGGGTCTGAGCATGGCCAGAAGCTCCTGTGCTCCCAGTGTCTGCATTCTAGAAGGTTCCTAGAGAACCATGGAGGACTTGCCTTAGTAGTTAAAGGGCCTGTCTGGTGGTTTTTCCAAAACTGAGAAACTAAGTCCCAGAGATAAATTGACGCTTATTCCCCTCTCCTGAAAGAAACTGCTTATAACTCCACATCCAAGACCAACTTCTCCTAATCAAGCTTCCAGGACCCTTCGGGACTTCTAGAACACTCCATCACAGTATTTAAATTGAAGCCTAAGAGTAAACAACCAGTGCCAGCCAACCAACCTCCCAGCCTGCACTGTTCTCCCTACAACCCCACCTGCCAGCCCCCACCTGTCACTCAGCCTCCAAAAGAGAACTGACTTCCTCACACACAAAGGACCTTTATCCACAGTGGGTAACTCATCCTGTTAGCTGTCTCTCCTTTCCAGCTGTAGCAGGAAGGGGTCCCAACCCCTGGTCCCAGCCCATCCCTTCCCCTGACCATGGATCCTCTGGACTGAGATGGGCCCATCTGTAGGTTTTAACTGCTCCTGCAAAGCCTGCTCTTTGCCTTCACCTAGTAACAGGCCCTGAGAGTACCCTCCTTAAAGCAAAGGTCCTGGATCTGCCCTCCTCCTCTCTACCCGCCACATCTCAATCTGTACTCCTCCCTTCTTCCCTCCCTCCTCCTTCATCAGGCAGCTTTCCAGAAAGAGACTCCTGCCCTGGCCGGTTTGGCTCAGCGGTTAGAGCATCAGCCTGTGGACCAGAGAGTCCCGGGTTTGGTTCCCACTAAGGGCACGTACCTTGGTTGCAGTTTGTCCCCGGCCCCGGTTGGGGTCGTGTGGGTGGCAACTAGTCGATGTGTCTTCAGGTGAGGATTAAAAAAAATAAATAAATAAAAGAGAGACTCCTGGAATTCCCATTCCCTATCCACCACATGGCTCACTGCAGAGTGGTCTCCACTGCTGTCTACTACAACTGGACAGCCTTCAAGTTCTATTCTGGCCAGTTCTCCTGAGGGGGCAATTCCTGGACTCACCCTTCTGAGCCCTCCACTCCTCCACCCTGTTCTCCTGGTGACCTTTGGCCCTCGTTAGCCTCCCAGGGTCCACCACTGCTCTGTTTGTTGTGAATAAGTGGAGCACCCTTTCCCTTGCTCTCCTCTCCCTCTTTCTCCTCACTGTGCCCAGCCTCTGAAACTGCTGCCTCAGCCTTCCCAGCCGGGCTCTTGAGTCTGAGATCACAGCAATTACCAAGTGAATCCCCGAAGATCAGTAGAGTGCTGATGGCCACAGAGGCAAAGGAAACAGTGCCTGCCAGTGTCCACCAGCAAATAATGCCCACCACTGTCCCCAGGGCCTTCATGACATCACAGCACAGAGTGGAAGGCAATACTGCCACTAGCTGCCTATCACAGATGTGCCAACCAAGGTTCAAGGAGAGCTCACTTGCCCAGGTCAAGCATAATGCTCTGAAGCCATGTTGGACCCAGCCCTGATCTTCCCTTTCTTATTAGTGTTGCTGCATAGGATGCCAGGGGAACCACTCGCCTCTCTTTTGGCCCCAATTCTCTCCCTCCATCGAAACACAGAAGGGGCCCAACATGGTGATACTTCACCGTGTTAGAGGTGAGAGTTCCAGCTGGGTTATCAGAGGGTACAGTCACTCCCTGACTCAGTGCCCAGGAAGGGATGAGGCTGGGGAACCTCACAAATCACAGAAGCCCCCCATGACGTTTGACTTTCCTGCAGCACTAGAGCAACGCAGGAAGAGCTGGGGCTCCTTCCCCTGATGTCAGACGCCTATGTGTGAACAGAGGGGCTACTGGACTGTACCTGAGTCATCTTCCCTCACCCACCACCCTAATGCCTGCTCCTCCATCTCCTGACTGTCTGGGCCACAAGGAGAGGTGTGTGGAGAAAGTTAGCTGGTCTCACTACAAAAGGTTTGAGGTGAACTTTTGAAATTTATAAATTTTGAACATGGAGCTACTTCACTTTTGCTCTAGTTAATAATGTGCCATAAATTAGGGATCCCCAAATGTCTCCTCTTCACCCAGAGAGTAATTCCATGAACCAGAGTAATTAGGGAATTGAAAATCATTTGATTCAAACCACTGGGTCCCAGGTAGCAAATGCCTCTGTGGACGCCCTCCCGCCTGGTCCCACCATCTGGGTGGGCACCGTGGTCTGAATGGAACACACGTGTTGGGATGAAGCCTACCCTAACAGCTAGAATTGGCACGGACCAAGTAGAGTGAAGGGAGAATCTCCTTCATCAAAACCACCTTCCAGTAACCCCATCTGAGCGAGGACAAGGCAGAGGGAAGAAAAGTAGAGGCAACTAGGTCTGGGAGTCCTAATGGAACCTGGTATGCTGTGGCCTCTTACATGTGCTTTCGGCCTGGCCAGGCCCTGCTCCTCCAGGGCCTCAAGATTTGAGCAGGAGGGGCGGTCTCGCACCCAGACCGGGATGGGGAGAGGCCTCCACAAACACAGCCCGGGGGAGCGCGCGTGTCTGCCCTGACCGGGTCCCCGCGTCGGTGAGTACTGGAACCACAGACCGCGCCCCCGGCCGCGCTATGAGCCGCGGAATGGGGCGACGTGGCGAGCCACACCGTGCTGGGGACCGGACCTCCTCTTCTCCCGGGACCGAGACCGGGCCCACCAGCGGGTCCCTGTGGTCCGGCCAGATGGGAGGCATTCCGGCCATAGCCTATGCGCTCCTCGGGACTCTCCTTGCCCTCTCCCACGGCCCCCAGCGGACCCCCGAGGCCCTACAAAACCTATCTGGGGTCTCAGGGATGGGGCCGCGGCTCCAGGTCCGCGGTGGGCGGGGTTTGCGGTGAAGCTCCGCCCCCGCCCCGCCCTCTTCGGCGCCCCCGCCCACGTCACGCCGCCGCCCCTCCCGCGCCTGCGCGGCCGCACACCGGCCCGCTCCAGGCGCCGCGCATCCTCGTCCCGCGCTCTGCTCTGCGCTCACCTCTGCTCCGCGTCCAGCTTCGCGTCCGGCTCGCCCGGCTTCCCAGCTCCCGGGCTCCCCGGCTCCCCGGCTCCCCTCGCGGAGGACGGCGCGGCCATGAGGCTGGGGGGACGCGGTCCCCGAGATGCCCCCGCCTCCAGCGCGGGGGCCGGCGACGCGCGGCGGCTAGCGCCCCCGGGGCGGAACCCCTTCGTGCACGAGCTGCGTCTCAGCGCCCTGCAGAAGGCCCAGGTGGGTGCCCGCCCGCTGTCCCGCGCGCCCGTTGCCTGGGCCGTGCCGAGGGGCGGGGATGCGCTGAGAGGAGGGGTTCGGGGAGGGGTCCTCCGGCACGGCCCAGCCCGGCTGCCGCCCCTCAGGCCCCAGCGGCCCGCGACCCCCACACTGCCCTGCGGCCCGCATCCCACATCCCGAATCCCCACCGCCCTCACCCCATCCCAGGTCTCCTCCCTACTTTCCCGCCGCCTGTGCCCCAGACCTGGCTCCTCATCCCCTTCCCCAGTCCCCCGCACCTAGAACCTGGTCCTGTACTCTCTTTTCCTGATTCCTGCGCCGCCCTCACCCCTGCTAGGTCCACGCAGCTTGGTCCCTGGTTCGGTTGTCCACTCCTGCGATGTGCAGGCCCAGCGCGGTGCTGGGGTGGACCCCCCCTCTGAATGTGACTTAGTCACTTGATGAGCTTCGTGTGTGGGGACCTAGTTGATCATTTGAGTCAGTGCCAGAGATAGTGGGGTGCGAGCTATATGGGGTCCCCTGAAGATGAACAGCAGGAGAATTTACACCTCTATGTTTGCAAGTTGTTTTCTGGGGAGTGTGCAAGGGATGCTCCCTTGGGGGTTAGTCCATAACCAGAATCAATTGTAACAACTTCCGTTCCAGCTTAAGAGGGAACAGTGTGCAGTGTGCTTCCATCTGGTTTTATTTGTGGGGGTCATCTGGTCCTGGCTGAGGGATGAGCGGCTGCAGGAAGCAGTAGGACCTCCACACTTGTTCCCTTTCTCCTGGTTTCTGACCTGGTGGAATGACTCCCTGGCTGTGTTGGATCTCCACACTCTGGTTGTGTGTGGTGTTTGGATTTCCGTGTCTGGATTTCTGTCAGATCGCTCACAGGACAGCTTTTCTTCCGACTCCAAAACTATACACAGAAGCAGGCACAGATTTGGGACTTAAGTGTTTGTCCAGTTGGTGGGGAGTATATTTCCAATTGTGACAAAACTTTTGGGCGGGACATTGAGAATTTTTTAATGTGTAAAGTAATTCATCTGAAATAATGTTAAAGTGGAAGTTCTTGAAGTCAGTCTAAAGCTGTCATTTTCCAGAACTCCTGTCTTTTCTCAAAGCGCCTTCTTGGTGGGTTGGTTGGCATGGGTGATAGAAGAAACTGGGCAGAGATTGAAAAGAGAATGGAGAGGGTGGTGTCCCTTCTGGTGATAGGAAAGAGCAAGGTTGACTCCAGTTGGCTCCTGGTCCCTCTCCCTGTCCCTTGTGTGTGTCCAGAGCCAGACTAGTATCTGCCTATTATGTGGTCTGCCTCTTTCATTTGTAGCCTGGTACTCATCACCTGCTAGGTACTGTACCCAGCATGCTAGGGGGTTAGGACATATAGTCACTTCCTCTCTGCTCCTGAATGGGCCCCCAACCACCAGGCCTGCCCCCCCACCCCCCGCCCTGAGGTTCGGGGGCCTTCCTCTTCTCACTGCTCTGCTGCTTAGAAACCTCCGAGATGCCCTGGGGACCAAGCCAGCCCTGACTCCTTCAGGTGGTTTCCAAGGTCCCTTCTGGGCCCTGTCCCACCCCCACTCAGGCTTGTCACCTTTGGCTCCAGCTGCTACAGGGATCTTCCTCTCTTGTCTTGCCCGCTCACTCCCTGCCTCTTTGCTCCTCCTTCTTGGGTGAATAACACCTCCAGGAAGAAGCTCCCTCTTCCCTGGAGGTTCCTGAAGAGCCACCTCCACATCCCTGTCACATTTGCAGCCCCCTCCCCCAAAACAGGTCTGTCCTGTCCCAAACTATATGCTCACTGCCCAGGTGGGTGGGGTCCACTGCAGAGACTCAGCTAGTTGTTGAATGAATAAGCAAGTGAAGGAAGACGATGTCAGAGCAGAGTCAGAAATCCCCAGCTCCCCTTCGCCAGAGGTCACAGGGTTGTAAATTGGATGCTTGGAGCAGTGCCTGCAAGCTGTTCTTCCCTGAAACCGCTTACAGATCCTGGTGTTAGATGTTGGCAGGCAGCGTCTGGATGACATTCAGAAAAAGAACAGGTGGGTGGGATGTTTTAGCCACCTAGGAAGGGCAGGATACTTTGTGTACACCTTGTCACAATGTTTCAGAGAGCGTAGTCAGAATAATCACATGTATTTGTAACAAAGTCATCGCTACTGCTCAGATATCTGCAGTGTGTGGCTGAGGGTGTGTAGCTCCTCAGTGCTCTCTAAGTACCAAGTCCCGCTCTACAGACACATTTTGTTTTTCATCAAGCAGTGTTCTGTCTGCCACGCCTTTTACCTTTATCTACTGTATTTTAGGGTAAAGTTTCCACAGAGTGAATTGGACTATCCAAGCAAAGAAAGCCTGCCTCCCCAATCAATCAATAAATGGATTCAGCAATGACTGAGATACCAAGAGTGCTCAGAAACTCACCTAAATTCTGGTTAAGATAACCCAGTAAGGGGACCCGCATTTACTTGCTAGAATTTACCAGGGAAGAGCCATTGCATGTCTGTGGATTAATGACCAGTTCATCTGTCATTTAACTACAGATTTAGCAAGGAGCTTAAGCATCTCTTTGGACAGAAAACAATACAGTAAGCTCTGAAAACTGTGAATAATATAATATTGAAGAGTCACATGGTGATTTGTTGCTTCTGAAATCATGAAGTGGTTTTATATCACCTGAGTTTTTGGGTACTTCCCACTGGAACCCATGGGTTGTGAGTGCATCCCACCTCCAGCTCTGAAGTTTCCCCATTTCTGAACTCTCTGTACCAGTGTCAGTGAGCACTTACTTCCTGAAAAGCCGACTGGCTTCCTGTACTCCTTGGAACTGAGTCCTGGGAGGGAGGAGGCTAAGGAGCGAACCCCTCCCCTGGCCTAATCCCGACAGAGGATTACCAGGAGGGTTGAGTCCAGGGAGACTCTCACCCACCATACCTGCAGGTGGCAGCCCTTACTGGAATTTACCCAAAAGTGGGTGGTCTTTTTCTACAAGTCCTTATCCAGATGCCTGAGTTTTTATTAAAAAAGAAGCAGCAAGTGCCCTGGTCAGTCTCAGCCTGGATCCTGGGTTAGATATGGCCATTCTGGGGCAGGGAATCCTACTCTCTGTTTACTCAGGACCATTGGTGGTCTTGACACCCTGCCCACTGCCCTCAGTGCCCCCCCACCCCCATGCACACAGACCAGGCCTGGCATTTCCCTCCTGCTTCACTAAACTGCCAGACTCCTGGGCCCAGCCCAGCCCTGCCCACCACGCCCATCCTGCTGCCCCTTGTATCTGCATAGTCTATGCCTTAGACTTCATAATGGGTAGCTCTTTATCCAGCCCCTCCTGTGACTCCAGCTTTCAGCTGGGGGTTTGGGGGAATGGATAAGTGGGAGATAACCCTGTCCAAAGGTTGTGTTCTTGAGGGTCTTCTGGTAATAGAAGCCCCAGGGGAACATGGGATGGAGGATTTCCAGGAGAGCATGTGTCACATGGGAGGACAGAGAAGGCCTCACTCTCCCTGGATGCCTGGAAGGCTGAGACTCCAAGTGGACACCAGGCCTTGGGTCCCTGGCCACCTCTGACCACCTGGGAGTCTGATGGTGATGCCTCTGTTGGCACATTTGTAGCCCAGAGGGGTCCAGGGAAATTCCCAGTATCCTTGTGCTGGTCACTCTATGCAGCTTGGGTGGGGGTGGGGGATCAGTGAAGGGTCAGGTGCAGTGTTACCATGTCCCAGGTGGTGAGACAGGCCCAAGTACATCGTTGTGCCCAAGTCCCGGGCAGTGAAGGCTGCTTAATGCAGACATCTGACCTGACCTCACAGGGAACCCAGCCAGTAGGGAACTGGCTTTCTGTTCTAACTCACCAGTTCTAATTTATGGAAGGATATACACATAAAACTAAATTGTGGCTAAAGGTGAGGGTGGGAAGGGAGATTCAAAGTTAAAAAAGGCTTATATTTCAGTTTTTATACTCTTTGGTCCTGAAATGTGGATTTTTAACATGTGTGTATGTTTTATATATATATGTGTGTATATACACACACATATACACAGATGCATGTACACATTTACAAACACATACCCAGAAGGATATACACATACTCATATACACAAAAGTACAGGATGGGGCAAAACTGTAGGTTTACAGTTGTGAGTACGCAAAACACAGAAATGTTTTTCTTGTATTATTATTTAATTATTGTATTATTTTTCCATATGAACTACTATAAACCTACTTTTGCCCCACTCTGTGTATCCACACACTCATACACATTATATACACACATATACACAGATGTATATAACACACTCACATTATGTACACACATATATACAAAGAGGTAAATATACACACACACATATACACAGAAATATATACATATACTCATACACACATATACACACAGAAGTATATATTAACACAGACACATATATACAGTATATATATATACACCCTTATACACATTGTATATACACATATACACAGAAGTATATCACACACACATATACATGGATGTATATATACACACACACAAAGTATACACTCACACATTATATACACACACATATACACGAAAGTACATATAGTTTTGTTTTAACAATGTCTTTAATTTCTTAGTACTGAGCAAAGTATAGTCAGCCATATTTCTCTTTTTAAAAAATCAGGATTTTGTCCCTGAAACAGTGGTCACTCAAAAGCCATGCTGCAGTAGCTGGGCACCTTCCCCACCCTGCCAGGCCCACAGGCATCAGTGCTCTGGGAGAGCACACCCCCAATGATGGAGACCATATGAGGAGGTACCCTGGACTTTCCTTCTCAGGTGAGCCTGAGCAAGGCTTCCACAAAACCATGTTCCACAAAGCCCTGCCCCTGCCCTGCCTGCCTGCCTGCCGCAGAGACCTGGAGCCTTGCTGGCAGCCCTGCTCCCTGTCTTCAACCGACACAGCAGGACAAAGTGCCACCATCCCCAGAGCAGGCAAAAGCCCCCATCAACCCCCTGGAGTTCCCATGGATTTGGAAAGGTGGGTTAGGGCGACCTGGCCTTACTCTCCAGGTCCATCCATGCTGTCACAAAAGGTAAGACATACTTCTTTTGTACAGCCAAGTAGTATTCCATTGTGTAAATGTACCACAGCTTTTTTTTATCCACTCCTAGATACAGAGAATGGACTGACAGCTGTCAGAGGAGAGTGGGGTTGGGGGACTGGGTGAAATAGGTGAAGGGATTAAGAAAAAAACTCATAGACATAGACAACAGTATGGTGATTACCAAAGGGAAAGGGGGAGATAAATGGTGATGGAAGGAGATTTGACTTTGAGTGGTGTATTATAGAATTGAACACCTAAAACCTATATAACTTTATTAACCAATGTTACCCCAATAAGTTCAATGATGATAATAATAATAATAATAATAAACTAGTGCCTTATTCTTTGGCATTTTAACCATGTCGCAACCTTGTGAGCTTAGGTGTTTTGAATGCTAAAATGTTTAAATGCTGTTCTTACATGGCATTAGGCTTCCTGACTTCCTTCAGGCATACTCTCCTGGGCTCTGTAGCATTTGGCGACAGTCCACAAGCTATTGCAGACCATCCTGGACGGAGCCTCTGGCCTCGCCCTGTGTCAGTACACACTGCAGGTGTCCATGGGACCATGGCCATTTTCCTCTTAAAAGTCATCTTAGAGTCAGAGGAGTGATTTTTCTTAAAAAATTATTTGCCACATAAAAACTTAAAAAAAAAAATTCACAATTTTAATATTTCAAATCCCTAGGATGGTGACAGAGCTGGGCCTCTCCATGCTGTGTCTCATGCAGGGCCCCTAAGACCTGGAGGGCGAATACCAGCATGTGACACCCAGTGGGGCCTGGTACCCCATGGCCTGCCTGGGAGCCTGAGCTGCTCAGAAGTGACCTTGGTGCCCAGGACAGCCAGGAATGCCAACGGGCTAAGGGCGCAGTATGAATCAGGCCCTGGACACCCACCCTGGGATGAGGGTCTTATATCTTAGCCCATTTATTCTCCCAGGCTCCCACTGGGGATGGATGACTGTCTCACATACAGAGCAAATAGCAGAACACTCCCCCACCCCCAGCTGGCCTCCCGGCCTCACACCCTCCATTCCATCTGAGCTGAACCTGTCTTACATCTAAGGAACAGTCAGACCAGTGACCTCTGTCCTTCCTTACTGTGCTCTGACCAGGGGACAGACTGCCCCTGGCTCCTCTCCACTCCTGCTCCGCCGACTGGCACCAAGGAACCAGTGCCAGGACCAATGTTATTGGTGAGCCAGAGGCTCCTTGAAGCTGGGGAGCAGAGCCCTGATATTCTGGGATCCTCTCTGTATTTGAGGGTGAGGTATAGTAGTAGGTGCCCAGGTGGGGGGCTGCCTGTAGTTGGGACAGCCCAGGACTTCTGGGGAGGGGCCCCCGCAATGGGAGATTTAGGACAGGCTGTCACCTGGCTCTGCTGGCTGTGCAAGTATTTGCTCAACAAATGGAAGCAGCTGGAAATGCTGGATTTCAAGATTCTCGAATTTCAAGATTCTTTTATTCAGACCATAAAGTAAGGCCTCTGGAGATAAGGGATTTCCTTCGGCCACAAGTCTGAGCTGAGCTGGGGGGGTGGGGGGAGGGCATGAGCGTCCTGCAGGCCTTCTGTGCAGGTGGGCCTTTATTCTTTTTTTTTTAATCCTCAACCGAGGATATTTTTCCACTTATCTTCAGACAGAGTGGAAGGGAGACAGAGAGAAACATCGACGTGAGAGGGACACATCGACTGGTTGCCTCCCGCATGACCCCGACCAGGGCCAGGGATGAACCGCAACCAAGGTATGTGCCCTTGACCAGAATCGAACCCAAGACTCATTGGTATGTGGGCCGATGCGCTAGCTGAGCCAAACGGGCCAGGGCTGGGCCTTTATTCTTTTTTTTTTTTTAATCCTCACCCGAGGACATTTTTGCATTTATTTGCAGACAGAGCGGGAGGGAGAGAGGGAGGAATAGAGAGAGAGAGAAACATTGATGTGAGGGAGACACATCGAGTGGTCGCCACCCACACAACCCCAACTGGGGCCGGGGACAAACTGCAACCGAGGTACGTGCCCTTGGCAGGAACCGAACCCAGGACTCTCTGGTCCACGGGCCGATGCTCTAACCGCTGAGCCAAACCGGCCAGGGCTGGGCCTTTATTCTTTACTGCTGGGGTGCTCACAGCATCCTTGTCCCTGCCTCCAGAGTGTTGTGGTCTGCATCCTTCCACCTTTTCTGCCCCTGCTCACCGTCTCCGTGAGCCAGGTGCACCCCTGGCACATTTAAGCTGCCCACTAACCCTGGCCCTGCCATCTGTGGGAGGACGCACCTGACTTCAGACGGTTAGAATGTGGGGAGAGGGTGCACTTAGGAGCAGGAACTGGGGCCTTTGCCTCACTCTCTCACCTGAGGCCCCTCTGGCCTGTGAGCCCCGAGAACAGGGACCTGCTCTGTCTGGGGACACATCCAGGGGCTTACTGCCCCTGTCAGATGAACGGACGTGTCCACCCCTGGTGCTTACAGCAGCACTCTAGTTCTACCGGCCCCTCCAGGTGCCATGCTGGTACCGCTGGTATTCTGACCCTGATGTCATTTCTGGACATCACTTTTTGGTGGACCAGGACAGGGTCTTCTCTGTGCCTGGCCTGTGCCCTCCCCTCCCCACTGCCCTCCACTTCCTCCTGAGTTACTTATCTCCTTATAGAGACTTTCTCAAGGATAAGCCAATACCTCCTAGAGTGGCTCTTGCATCCTGGCCCCTCACCAGGTTGCTTGTGTGGGGGCCCTTGCCCCATCCCCCAGGGCTGGCCATCCAGCCTCGCTCGTCCTGGGCTTTTACAACCATCTGTGGGACTCAGCCTCCTGGGTCCATTTCTGCAAGTGGAGCTCTGTGTTCTACGGACGTGTAATTACAGGGTGTGCTGCCCATGGGTGAGGTGCCGTGGGCAGGACACCCTGAGTCGCTGAGTCCTGCAGCCTCTAAGGGATGCATAGACAGCTCCTGCCTCTGGAGCTGAGCGTCATCCCAGAATGAAATGTACAGCCAAGGAAGTTTACATTTCCAGTGTTTCTGCCCCTACTCAGGGCCCCCACCCACCTTTTGGTTTGTTGTGGAATTTCACATCCAAAATCCCAGGGCCACAGGGACAGGCTCTAGGCTCCAGCCAAGGGGCCCTGAAAACCCAAGGAGATGAGATTTTGTAGAAACTGAGGAGCAGGAGGAGGAGGGGTGAAGACAGAGCGTTTGGAACCCCCAGGATGCAGGATGGCATCATTCTGAAGCAGGGGTGGAGCATCAGTGTCCCATGTGGTTGCCCTGCCTGTGCGCTTTACTCCTGCCCACCCTGCCTGCCTGGCCCCTTGGCCCCACCGGCCCCTCCCACAGGCCTGACCCTCCAGCCCAGAGCCTTTGCACTAGCCTTCTCCCTATGGGACCCCCCCTTCCCCCCCTGCACTTCCTCAGTTTTTGCTTGAATCCCGCCAGTCATTGTAGGGATCTTTCTCAACTCCCTTGGAGAGAAGATATTTGCCGCCCACCCCCATCCCACCCCAGGTGTGCCCACCTCACTCGAACACCTATTGTTTGCTCATATGTATTGTTTCTCCTCTGTCTTGGGGCCCAGCCTCTGACCTGTGAGGACTGCGGTTGGCGTCTGGGCAGTAGTTTTCCCTGGAGACCTGAGTCCATGTGGCAGGTGGCTGCTGATGTCCCCGGGGGTCCGCTTTTCTGGCCCTCATGTGGAGGCTTTTTTGCTCATCTGCTGATGTATGACCTAGGGCCAAAAAGCTCTTGAACGTGGACTGAGTGCTCTGCCTGGCCACCTCGGGGTCCCAGTGCCATAGTATCTGCTCCCTTTGCCTGGAGGCCTCGTGCTGCCCACTGCGCCGACTGCTGACTGAGGGGCTTATTTCATGCTTCCTTCACCAGCTGGACTGTGGGGTCCTCTGCTTCAGGCTGTCCCCCAGGTCCTGGCACCAGGGGCCTGCACACGCTAGGCCTGTGAAACCATCAGTGTTGAGGATGGAGCCAGACATGAGCCCGAGACAGGCAGGGTCAGCCATCATGAAGGCTCCGGCCTTTTGGCTGAACCCCTTGGGCACTCGCTAAAGGGCAGGCAGGCAAGGACTGTCTGGTGGTGGTAGGTTTCCTTGCAGGGGTATCTGGTTGTAGGGTGTCACGTTGAGGGTTACCTTAGATCCAGAGGTGCTGACCCATGAAGAACTGGGTGGGTGTCTGTTGCTGCCTCACGAGACGCACCATCACTTGGTGGTGAGTTGAGAATGGTCAGTATGGTCATCCAGGAAGATCGCCTCTACACTGGACTGCAGGACAGAGTTGTACGCTCAGAGGGAATTACCAAACGACACTCACTCTGCAGAAGTCTCCAGATTGGGCAGTGAGTGTAAGATCTGAGTCGAGAGCTCTTGAACAGTGATGATGTGGGATGGCAGGGATGTTGGGGTTGGCTGAGTGTTTGAAAGACAAAAATTGCTGTTTTAGAAAAGCTACATTTAATTTTAGATTTGAGTGGGATAGCTAAGAAGAAATAGCACGTATGTAGCAGTAAGCATGGGTGCTGGAAGGAGTTTTCCCGAGCAGAGGCATAGGTTATCCTAACGGTCACACAGATGGACATGGAGCCTCAGAGTGGGATACAGTTGACACCTAGGGTCAGGAAGATAGTCAACATTCACACATTAGTAAGAAAAAAGCAAATGAGTCCATGTGAATTTGGGCAAGTCACAAAACCCCAGGGACCCAATACAATGTGTTGTCCCCTCTGAAGCTGACCCACAGATGTGACCTGCACTCCCTGGCCCCCCAACAGTCATTCCCACCCCACCCCCCATGTTTACACCTCAACTCTCTTGCCACCTTCATGCTTGTAGTTTTGTAAAGAGGAAGCTTTTTCATAAGAGCAGTCGTGTGTGTGACAAGATAAAACCGACCTCCACCGTTCAAAATAATCAGCTTTTTGTTTCATTTTTGCCTTCCAGTATTCTACTATTAGAATCCGTGTGAAAACTGCTGTTTATTCCACGCTGCGTGCAGCATGGGGTTAGGGCCGGCAGTGTTTTCTATCCAGCGAGAGTGCCGTGGGGACTGGGGGAAAGCACAGAGGAAACCTTCTTGTGGGCGGGTTTGCTGGGTTAGCATCTGTGCCACGTCGGATCCAGGGCTGAACCTCTGAAGCTCTTTCCAGGCTCAGCTCCAGGCTTCTGCGGCTGGTGGGGTTTTCTAAGGAAAGTGCTTGATTGTGCCGGCTGGTGGGGCTCCTTTTAGGATCACTGTGCTTTTTCCAAGTTGTTTTTTCTTTAAAAAGAAAAATAAAATTAGACATCTCTCTTTTCTCACTGCGTCAGGAGAAAGTGGCCCCCGTGGATTTGAATGTTTCTATGTGGCTCTGAAGACCGCTTCCTGCCTGGACAGGCTGAGGTGTGGGGACCACAAACTGCCCGGGGCGTTGGGTATCAGCTTCCCTGTTTTAGATTATTCTGTCTGTTCTAAATCGGGATTCTCAAAAATAGCTTGCTCTACTTATTTTTTTAAAATAAGTAATAATAAAACACAAAATTAATTCCCTGGACAAGGTTTTCCTATTTATCTCTCATTGCCTTGGAGCTCTTTCCATACAATGTATGCATTGCATCTCCAACCTGTTCCTCGTGGCATGAGCTTGGAGGTGACCAAGGCCAGCTTCCCAAGGTGTGTTTGAGGAGTGTGCCAGACCCAGCCCCAGGAACTGCTGCTCGCACAACTTCTGAACCCTAGTGCATGCTTTGTTCCAGAGATAAGACCTTGTCCTCCCACCCCCAGACTCTAGCTAATCTGCCCTCATTCATAGCTCCTGTTCCTGGAATGCCCCTCCCAGTTTTGGGGAAGGGTTGGTGAAACTGTCTGGCTCAATTCCTTCTCACCTGGCGGGGGTAGGGGGTCCACCATGGCCCCTCCTGTGTGGCCAGGGGGTGGGTATGTAAGCAAAGGTTCTGGGGCCAGCCCTGCAGCCATTTGGGCAAGGGCCTGCCCTGCAGAGGTCCTGGGGTCTGAGGATGACTCGGCAGCCATGCAGAACTCTGAGCACCGAAGGACGAGGTCTGGTCATGTGTGGAGAGCAGGGTGGGAGCTGCCATGTTCCACCTTGGAGGAGAAGTGGTCTCAGATTCTGGATTTGTTTTGGAGGTGGAGCCAGTACGACTTGGTAGGAAAGAGAGGTGGCGAATATGACTCCGAAGTGTGTGTCTGCTGACCGAAATGGGCCTGAGGGACAGAGCCACCCTCCTCAGGAAAGCCAGAGAGGAGCAGGCTGGCAGGGGTCAGTTTGGGTGGTAGTTGTGCATGGCTGTGAGTTGCCAGTTATGCTATTGACAATACCTGTCTGGAGCCCTGGGCTGCAGACCTGGCTGGGTTATCAACATCAGAGGCACCGTCTCCATGTCAGGCCAGTGTCCAGGGGCTTGAGGTACATGGAGGAGGGACTGGGTCCTGGGCCTGGGGCTTCCCCCTCAGGGCACCTCTTCTTGTCTTGGCTATTCCTTGAACCTTGGCTTTTGCTCTGACCAGCTGACTGACCTTAGGAAGCTGCCTGCCTTCCTGTTCCAGCCCATCCACTGTGTGTATCTTCTCTCTGGGATGGGGACCACACCCTGCATTCCCTGGCAGGACTGTCCCTGCCTCCCCTCAGCAGCTGCCTGCCTGTCTGCGTCTCACTCAGCCACGCTTTGCCCTTGGTACACATGCCGCCTGTTGGTGGGTAGTTGATTTGTCTGTTGTATTGTTCCTGAACTGCTTCTTTGTGGCCTCATGAGACCTTTGTTTGAGAGGCATCCCTTGAGCTGGTGAGCAGTTCCTTTTAGTTCCAGCCTGCATGGGGGGACCCTGTAGGCTGGGAGCAGGATGGCGCCCTGGCCTCTGGCACTTCACTCCATGGCACAGCAGGTCAGCCCCAGCACCTCTGTGCCCTAGGGTCCCATCCTTGCGTTTGCTGTAGCAACCCCATTAATCCAGGCCCCACCCATACCACCTGGGTCCCACACCATTAGTGATTTGCCCACCTCCTGTGTGCTCACCTAGGCCTGCCATCTTTGAAAAGTGCTTTGTTCACATGTAAATTAATCCAAGTTGCATAGTTATGAGTCCTGTTTTGTTTCTTACTAAGACAGAAGAACCTAATTGCCACCTCAGCACCTATCCTCAGTGCCCCCTGTAACTCATAGCCCCTCCCTCTGGCTGGCTCCTGTATCTGACTGTTACACAGGTGTTCTTCAGTTCACCTATTCCCTGGTGGCATCCAACTCGGCAACCAGTAATGCTGGGATCGGCAGCTTCTGCCATCGCCTACACCCTTGTGCGCACACACAGGCCTGACCTGAGTTCTCACCTGCAGCACCCGGGCTGCATCACCCTCACAGCTTTGTGGGAGAGCCACCCTGTGCTATGGTTGTTCCCCAAAGTGGCAGGAGGCTCCATTCAGCCTCCTCATGGGCAGTGGTGCAGAGCTTTGGTCGCGTAAAATATAGGGGCCGATGCTTCTGATGGTCTGCATTTGTTTACCCGTTTACCCTTCTGACCCACTGACCTCCAGGAACAGTCTGTGGTGACTGAGGATAGGTTGAACCCTCACCGAGTGTGAGTGCAAAGTCTATTTCTGTTAACGTGATTTTCAGAAACTTAGAGGAAAGAGATAAGGTGTGGGAGGTCACTACTACGCACGTTTTCTGTGGCCAGCAGGCACTGTTGTGCGTGGAGGTGCTTACGTTTTCTTTCATTGTATGGGGGTAAAGCTCTTTAGTGTGCTGTGACTGCATTGCCACAGTCCTTTGGAATGGTGATCATTACTTTTTCCACAGTGAAGCACACTGGCGTGGGAACACACCTTCCGGAGCGTCTTCCTGCAAGCTGCCCTCGTCATACCGATGAGGGACGGGGCCACTGGCGCTGCGTGTCTGAACGTCCGCGTCTGCGGTGTCACAGCCCTCTGCTTTAGGAGCTGCCTGCGCCGCTCCCCTTGGGGCAGTCACACCTCCTCCCCTCGTGCTCTGCTGGCTGCGGGCGTTGCTAGAACCTTGCACGGCTGGCTGGGGTCCCTCAGCGTGATGTCACTCCAGTGTGCATGCTCGAAGGGTGCTGGCATCTCAGGGCCCTGGCTGGCCTGTCCATTCCTGGCAAGGGCATGTTTCACTGCAGTGACCCAGCCTGGCACAGGGACAGCGTGGGTGGAGACAAAAGGGACCCATGTACTCCAGAGATCCTTGTCTCTCTCTCTCTTTTTTTCCATATGTGTTTATTGATTATTTAGTGAGAGAAAGGGAGAGAGAGATAGAAACATTGATGTGAGAGAGAGACATCGATCAGCTGCCTTCTGCACGCCCCCCCACTGGGGATCGAGCCCGCAACCCAGGCATGAGCCCTGACTGGGAATTGAACCAGGATCTCTCAGTCCATGGGACGATGCTCAGTCCACTGAGCCGCACAGGCCGGGGCAGATTCTTGTTTCTTAACCAGTATATCAGTGGCTCCATGTCAGCTGTGAAACACAAGGCCCTTGGACCGACCAGCGTGCACAGAGACAGTGCCAATGGCCTTATACTCCTTTTTAATGGGACAGTTTACCATCGTTGGTTTCCAGTAGTTAAGTAACTCAGCCAGGGACTCTAAATGCAGTTCCTCATAGGACTGGGTTACAAACCCTCATGAGCTCACAGGAAGAGTGAAGTCACCTGCCTCTTGTGAAGGTAGCCGGGACTCTTGTGAATGACAGGAGGGCTGTAGCTGTCGACATCTCAAGACGGATGTTTCCTTCCCCATCCACAGCATTCTCCCCAATGTTCTGCTGTTTCTGCCTCTTCTGGGCCTGGACCCCCGTTCCTGGAGCAGCAGCCAGTCGTCACCTGGGAGCAAGGCCCTCCCTCTCCAGGGCCACTGTCCCAGTCCACACCCAACTGCTGCCTGCGCAGGGGTTGTGTGCCAGGTGCTGCCCCACCTCGTGGGGGGAGGGGCTTCTGTGAGGGGCTTCAGTGGGAGCAGGTCCTGAGGGCTCTCCCCGGGCTGAGGCATCTGTGTCAGCGTCCAGCACAGCGCTGGGTCTCAGCTGGGGTGTGGGGAATGGACAGCTACCCTCTCTCCCTGGTGCATCCCTCTGCCTCCCTGCGTCTTATTGATGGGGAACAAAGTACTAGGACTCCACCAAGCCTTGGGCTCGCCTGCTGGGCTGGCAAAGGAGGACAGCACAGCCACCTCGGAGGAATCGCCGTGTCCACCGGTCACTGATTACTGTGGCGCACTCCCGGCGTTCAGCCAAAACGGCCTGGAAACAGCACGGCGGCCTGGTTTTCATCGGAGGTTTCTGGTTCTGTGTGTTTCCAGTCTGGCCAGGGTTTTCTAGGGATATGTTTGCCATGACACCTCTTTTCTCAGCCCCACTGGAGTTGTGTATGTCCACGTGGTTGTCGTGGCTGCTCAGGCCGTCTTCTCTGTGACTCCGAAGCACCAAGGCAGCCCAGACAGGCTGAGGCCCTTGGCCAGTTCACACCAGGGCATGGGGGACAGTGAGGACACGAGAGGCGGGTGTCTGGGCTTGGGAGGGACACAGGCAACAGAGCCTATAAGGTGGGCCAGAAGGTGCAGGAGGATGGGAGGGTCCAACCAAGGGGTACCCTGCTCTCAGAACAAGTGACCAGAACCCAGGGAAGTTTCTGGAAGGAGCTGCAGCAGGCCTTTCAGATCCTGCCCTTCCTGGGGATGGTTTCTGTAGCCTTGGGAGCAAGGCTGAGCCTGGCAGAGAACACACAGGCCATGTGTGTGCTCGAGCGAGGGTGAAGACAGCTGTGGGAACCTGGTGGAGCACTTTGAAAACACAGGGGCTCTTAGCCTGGGATGCCAGGAACCCCTATACCCTGTGGGGGTGCAGTTTACACACATATGCACACACACACAAACACACACTCCTCAGTAGAACTGCTTCCTCCCCATCCTCCAGACAGAGCCAGGCAATTCTCCGTGGGTCTACGTTATGTCCCTACCCACCCACTCATCTCATTAGAGGCTTGTCTGTTTGCCGAGGGTCAGAGCCTGTCCGTTCCCTGTTTGCTGCGAAACTCAGAAACAGGACTGAGTCCTTCCTGATAAGCACTAATGCATTATCTGAGGTTCACGTACTGTGTTCCATGTGGAATGACCGAGTGAATCCCATGGCCGCTGGCCAACCTACAGGAACCTGTGTTGCTAATTAACCAAATAACCTGGACAGCAGCTCTCTGGCCCCAGTCAGGGTGCTGGGCAGGCTTGCGTCCTTTGACCAGGTCTCACCAGCTTCTCCCTGTTGGTCCAGACGGAATGAGGTGCTGTTTCCATCCCAGTCTATGGGTCTGCGATGCAGAGGTGGGGAGCTGGAAATCATGTGCTCTTTCTGGAGCCCCCTGAGATACGGTTGTTTCAGACCGTGATTTGTTGTAGAAACTGTCCTGGAAACAGAAAATGCTGCAGAGCAGGGTGTGGTGTGAACGCCAGTCCGTCAAGTGTGCGGACTCGGAGATTTTCCGTGGCTGTGCCTGCTCCCTTTGTCTGCAGCACAAGTACCAAACGGCGATTTATGGGGACAGTGAACTGCCCAGTAGCTTGATTTCTCTGCAAATCGAGAAGAGAGGTCCCGCTGTCAATTTTAACAGCAGAGCAGGTATGCTGAGCTCCCAGCTGGCGCCCCAACAGTGAGGGCAGCCCGAGGGGTGGCGAGAAGGGTGCGTGGTTGGACTCACATCTTGGGAACAGGAAGGAAGTGTCTCCTACAGACGGCAACCTCTTTTCCCTCTGCAGCAGAATTATAAAGTAATCACTAAGGATATAAAAGGACATAATATTTTAAACTAAGTGTTAAAAATAAAGGAAAGGCTACAAACTTGTGGGATTAAATTAAAGAGGTACTTGAGAGGAAGTTGTGTGTTCTCAGTGTGAATATTGGGAAATAGGGTATTTCTGAAAATAATGCTCCTGACTTCTATTGCAAGATGTGAACTAGACCGTTAGCATAGACTCAGAGTAGGAGACTTGTAGGAGCCAGAATCAGTTACTGAATGGGACACAGTGTATACCAGGACCACCTCAAACTGGTTCTGTAAGCAGATTAATGAAATAGAAGAATGTCTGTCACTATAGCCTGAAAAGTTTTAGAAGGCACAAATAATAATAACAGTGAGATTGTAGATCGGGACTGATATAAAGTCACAGCGATTGTCCTGGGCAGCTTCACTCAGTTATCTTCAGTCATGCACGCTGGGAAGTTTGGTGGGGGAGGAGACGTCTGAGGACTTCTGGAGATTTCCTCATTGACAAAAGCACTGAAATGAAGTCAAAAAGAAAGAAATTTTGATAAACAGTAGTCTTAGAAACATTGAAATAGCAGTTAGAAACCTCCACAGACATTTGTCTAAAGAGGCAGCTGGCGGGAATCCTAACGCCGTTCCCACTGGATCCACTGGCTGGAATCCTAACGTTCACGCAGGACCCACCCAGAGGGGGCAGCACAGGAGGAGACCCGGGGATCAGGTCACCTAGGATCCCACGATGACTCGATCTCAGAGGCATGTTCTCAGACTCTGCAGTTCCTTTTAACATTTTTTTTCTTTATTGATTTTTAGAGAGAGAGGAAGGGAGAGGGAGAGAGAGATAGAAACATCAGTGAGTGAGACGTCGATTGGCTGCCTCCTGCATGCCCCTCACTGGGGATTGGGCCCACAACCTGGGCATATGCCCTGACCAGGAATCAAACCTGCGACCTCTTGGTGCATGAGTCGACGTTTAACCACTGAGCCACACCGGCTGGGCAACTCTTCGATTCCTTTAAGAAAAGAACTGTAGCCAGCACTATAGCCACGGTTTTAATATGAGACGAGCTGTGAACACATCACTAATGGTAAGGACAGGCACAGGATTGCCCACCAGACACAGGGAAGACCTGTGATAAAGTCCAGCACCCAGTCATGATTTAAAGCAAAACAAAGTTCTCAGAAAGCCAAGAATAGGAAGGTATGTTCTCGCCAGTAAAAAGGCATTTACTGACATCCTAGAGCCAGCACCCACTAGTAGGGAAGCATTGTCACCAACATCAGCAGGACAGCAGGTCTGGCATTGCTGCTTCTGTTCAACCTCACACTGAAACAGGAGCTTCCAGCTGGGCCGTTGGTACCCGCGCCCCTGAAACCGGAGGAGAGATGAGCTAATAAACATTGCCATCATTTGCAAAACGTGGTCATCAGATCCACACTGTCTAACAGGCAGCCACAGCCACAGGTGGCTGCTGAGCACTTTAAACGAGGCGAGTATAAATTGGGATGCCCTGTAAGCATAGAACTCACACTTGGTTTTCAAGACGTGAGTGTGGGCTAGCTCATAATTTTTGTATTGAGTATGTGCTGAAGTGATACTTCAGGTATATTGATTGGGTTAAATAAACTGTCTATTAATTTTAAAGGTGCCACTAGAAAATTTAAAATTACACACATGGCTTGCATTGTATCATGTTAGGCCATGCTGGTCTTGATAGGGAGCCCAGGGGAATCTGCAGACCAAGGGAACAGTCAGCATGCGCTCAGTTGCAGGTGACAGACCCAGCAAGATGAGGCAGGTGGGGCCGGTCAGGCTTAGCTACCTGAAAGCTTGAGACCTCACCACAGATCTTCTGCCTTTTCGGTCTTCTCTGCACCAAACCTACATACTTGAACTGTGTATTATTGCAAATAATCCAATACTGCATCTGTGGATCATAAATATAAAGCCTTTATATGTTTTCAGTTCTGTCATCCTTGCCCGGTCCATTTCTGACTGACCACCTGAGTACCGGCTGGTGCAGAGCCAGACTATCGCTTTGTGCATGGAAGTGCTTGTGTTGTAGTGACAGTCATTTGTCCACCCAGACTCTCCCTGACTCGACCACTCCCCTGAACCCACGTGTCCATCATTCTCACTCCCCCCATGTTTGCACTGCCCCTCACCTGCAGGGCCTGCCCCTGCCCACGGAACCCCAACCCACCGTCCCAGTGTCACCCCAACCAGACCCATGGTGGCACATTCTCTGCTGGGCTCCCTCCCTGTGACCTCCTTGGTCTGGAAAGCCACCGAATTCCCTGGTCTTCCTGTGGTCTAGTCTTGCCAGCTCTGTCCCTGCAAGCTTGGCACTTCACAGATGGCAGCTTAGTGCCATGAAAGTGTCCTCGTGTCCTGTAAGGCTTGAGTTTGGGGCTGCCTGCAGACATGGGCTTCGGGGCAAAGTGCTGTTGACTCCAGGAGAGAACGCCCCACTCCATTCCTCAGCCATACCTCAGGGGTGCCCTTAGGGCAGAGCGAGAAGGTGGGGCAACAGGGCGCCTGTGACCCTGGGTGGGACATTGCTGCTGCTCGCACCCTGGCCAGGGTGGGTCCAGATCGGGCTCCTGGGCAGCTTCCGCACAAGGATTCCAGAGGAGAGGTTCCCTGGTGACAGTGCTTCCAGAATAAACTCAGTCTGTCTCCCCAGATTGCGGTCATGACACTGACGCTCTTTCCCGTCCGGCTGTTGCTTGCTGCCTTCATGATGCTGCTCGCCTGGCCCTTCGCACTCATTGCTTCCCTGGGACCCGCTGAGAGGGACCCGGAGCAGCCCCTGGCCTTGTGGCGGAAGTAAGTCCTCGTCTGTGATGCTCTGATGTGGGGAGTCACAGGGCCATTTCTTCATTCTCACAGCTTCTCCTGTTCACCCAGTGCAGACCAGTCCATCCTCCCCTTCCTGGGCCAGTGTGCACCAGGGCTGCGTTTGCCGGGCTGGGGACATCGCGGCCTGCTGCTGCCCCCTTTGAGGGTGGCCAGTTTCCTCCCTGCCACACCACTGCCACAGTCTTCAGCTTCTAACAGGGTCCTTTGCACATGTCCTGAGCACAGAGCTCCCTGTTTTCCATGTCCCCCAGGCTTCCGAGTGCCAGCTGACATGTTTCCTACCTGCTGCCCCTGACCTGGTTTCTGCAGGGCCAAGTGTCCCTCCTTGCCTTACAGACCTAAATGTTTCCTTGCTTTTACACACTGAACATTATAAGCCACAGTGCTCTGTAGATAGACGTGTGAACACATCTCAGCTAAGGACACAACGTGGACCTCAAAGAATTAAATCAATCACTGTTTTCTTGTTTATTTAAATGCCTAAAGCTGTTCTTTAATTCACAGTAAATGCCATTAGTAATGAAAATGTTGAGATAGTGTAAGGATTTTGGTAAGTACTTTCAGTGTCTTAAAAGATATCATTCCTGTTGAGAAGCCAGGTGCTGACAACCTATGTCTTAACATCTTCAGTCAATCATGAGGGTCCTTGAATAGTTTCTTCAGAAATAGAAACATTATTAGTTTAGGGTGGGAAGTTGGCCAAAGGGCCCACAGGCCAAATCTGACTTCTGCCCGTTTTTTGTAAACAAAATTTTATTAGAACCCAGCCACACCCACTCACTTACGCGCTGTCCAGACTGCGGTCACGGAGAGCTGAGTAGTTGTGGCCCCACGTGGCCCACAAAGCCTAACATACTTGCTGCCTAGCCTGTAGGTTGAAGGGATTAGCTCAGTCCTCCTTTCTCTGGGAAGTGTCTGAGCCACGGGTACACTGGTGCCCGTGGAGGGGGTGGGAACTGGCCTCTGTCCTGAGTGTGGGTTCTCCTGACATCCACGTGCCCTAATTAGACACAGCAGTTACATGCAGGGCAAAGGTTCAAGGGTTTGCTGAGCTGTGACCAGGCTCGGGGATAGTCCAGGTGTCCAGGGGACCCTTCACACGGGGCCTCATGCGCCCCTCATGGTGTTTTATGTTCTTAGAGTGTTCTCCGTTTCAAGTGGACCACAGTCTCTCTTCCTCCCTAGGAGACCGGAAGGCAGGCTCTGGCTGGACAGTAGTTCCCCACTGAATGAGTGAGAAGACTGAGTGAGTAACTGAATGAATGAGCGAGAGAAGGAAAGAATGAATGAATGAGCCAGTGCTGCTGGGCCTGGTGTCCACTGTGGTCCCTAGGGGCACTGGGGCAGCACTGGCTGTGGTTCTTCATTGCACCTTTTGGATTTTTTTATTTTTCATTTTTTATTTTTTTTAATTTTTTTTTAATTAATTTGTTTTTGTTACAGATGTTTCTCTTTTTTCCCCCATTGACACCCTCCCCCCCATCCCGCCCGCCCCATCCCAAGCACCATTGTCCATGTCCATTGGTTATGCACACATGCATATAAGTTCTGTGGTTTATCTCCTCCCCCCCAACCTCCCTCCTCTGAGGCTTGTCAGTCTGTACCCCACCTCTATGTCTCTGGGTCAATTCTATTCATCAGTTTGTTTAGTTCATTATATTCCACAAATAAGTGAGATCATGTGATATTTGTCTTTCTCTGCTTGGCTTGTTTCGCTTAGCATAATATTCTCCAGGTCCTTTCATGCCATCTCAAAGGATGAGAGATCTTTCTTACAGCTGCATAGTATTCCATTGTGTACATGTACCACAGCTTTTTTATCCACTCATCTACTGATGGACACTTGGGTTGTTTCCAGATCTTAGCTATTGTAAATAGTGCTGCTATGAACATAGGGGTACATATATTCTTTCTGGTTGATGTTTCAGTTGGATTTTTTTTAAAAACATCAGTGTGAGAGAGCTACATTGATTGGCTGCCTCCCACACGCTCTCTACTGGGGACTGGGCCCGCAACCCAGGCATGTGCCCTGACAGGGAATAGAACCGGACCTCTCAGTCCAAGGGACGACGTTCAGTCCGCTGAGCCACGCCAGTTGGGCCACCTTTTTGGACTTTTAATTTCTATTTGAAGATCAAGTTTTATGCAAATGTTGTTTTTTAATCTTATGACTGTAACATGTGAATTTAATATCAAGTACATAATCAAGCAAAATAAATCCAGACCAAATAGTGGTCAGAATTTCCGCTTTGGGAGGTTGTGAACCCATACCTAGAAAGCAGAGATTTTGTAGTTTTTGACAAATTACAAGTGATTTGTTTAAAAGTTTGGAATTTTAGTGATGGTAGGAAAAGGACACCTCCCAGCAAGTTTTGTGTGAATTCTTACTTCTCCTGCCCTGTTCTTAGGCAGAGCTCCCTCTGCCTCCGTCCCAGCTGCAGATTCTATCTTTTCAAAATAGATGACTCTGGGCTGATTTCCATTCCTCAAGCTAACTCCAGGCAGCCTTTCTTGTCTGTGAATAATTCACTTGGCCTCACCGAGTGATCAATGGGCCTCAGCAGACAGTTCCCACAGCCCTGCCTCACAGATGCCTCACGTGTACGTCCTGTGCGTGTGAAGAGCCCCACGCAGGGAGACACAGGCGTCTTCAGTTTCACGGGAGCTCTGGGTATCCAGGTGCACAGAGACTATGTATCATTCTTTGTGTGTGTGTGTCTGCGTGTGTGTGTGTACATGTGTATATGCAAGTCAGTGTGTGTGCATGTGTGTTTGCATGGGTGTATGAGCACACATGTATGTACATGTACCCAAGCTGCACACATTGCCCCATGTTGAATTCCTGCGGCACAGCCCTTGGGATCTCCATGCAGCAGTTATTATGGGGATTCACTAATGCTGGGCCCTGGGCTAGGGATGGTGCTCGAGGAAGAACAAGGAAGAACAAAACAGGAGAACAAACACTGTCTTCTCAGAGGACAACACAGTGACAGCATGCCCAAGTGTGGGACCCAGGGAGTCAAAAGGAAGCAGATTTTGAAATAAGGGTTCAGAGCATGTGCACTTCTGCCCTTGTGCACAGAGGGGAGCACCATCATGCAGTTGGCGGGGGAGGTGGGTCCTTTCACGCTGTGCACAGCTGTTCAGTTCTGAGTAGACTGATACTAGATTAGGGAGCATTTTTGCTGAATGTAAGTTAGTGTCATTCAAAAGTTCCTAAAATAACATCTTAGGTTTTTTAATGAAAGGAAAGACACACTTTTTGCAAAAGGCACTTACTCTAAGTTACTTTCAAAACACACAGTGTTGTAAAAGCTGTAGCGTCTTCTTGCAAAACCTGAATAGTGGGCCAACACCTGAACCAGGCCAGGCGGGCCCACGGTGGTGGTCGGTCTTGGTGCTGACCCTCCCGAATCATGAGGTAGAAAGAGGGTGTCTTAGTCCTCTCAGGCTGCCTGACCAAGTACCACCAGCCAGGGAACTAAACAACAGACATTCATGTGGAGTCTGGAAGTCAGGGGCCATGGTTCCGGCATGGTTGGGTTCCTGGTAAGGGTCTCTTCCTGGCTGCAGATGCCTCCTTCTCACCGGGTCCTCACAGGCCAGAGAGCTCTGGTTTCTCTTCCTCTTCTCATAAGGACATTGTTCCTTTTGTAGAGCCCTACCCTATGACCTCATTTAACCTTATTTTAAAATACAGTCATAGTGGGGGTTAGGGCTTCAACGTAGGAATTTGGGGGACATGATTCAGTCCTGAGCGCCCCATATAGGGACTCCACTCTCAGATCTGAGAAGTCCATCTTCATGACAACTCCTGGTGCCATGTGTGCACTGGAGATTGGAGCCTGACCTGCTCTCCTGCTTCTCCGTTTCAACACAACAGTCAAAGGTCCTCTACAAAGGGAAGTCAGAGCATGGCTCTCCTGTGCCTCAGCCCTGCAGGAGCTCTGTATTAGGGTACCCAAGAGTAAAACTCTCTTCCTCTCAGTGCCTGCAAGGCCCTCGTGATCTGCCATTCCTCCCACCATCTTCCTTCTCCTCCCTCCAGCTACACGGGCCTCCTGTCTTCATCACTAGAGCACAGTGCTGCCCCAGGACCTTTGCACAAGCTGTCCTCCCTTCAGTGTGCTTCACCCAGATATGCACAGGGTTAGCTATTACTGTCATGCCTGTGCTGTTCCTGACCTCCTGACTTTGCTTTCCTTTTATTTTTATTTCATGGATGATAATACCTCTTTCTAATTTACTCCGTAATTCACTAATTTAAAAAAACAAACATTTCTCACCCTAGAGTGAACTGCAAGTGGGCAGGGGTTTCTGTCTGGATTCCCTGATGTGTCCTCATACCTGGCAGAGGGTGGGTGTGCAGTAGACATTGCATGAATGGAGGGAGCAGAGCAGTGAAGGAGAGTGGGCGGTAGAAGGCAAGTCTGCAGCCCACCCTTCCGGGTCCCACTCGGAGGTGTTCACTGTCTGTGTATGCTTGTAGTTTGTCTCTGGTGGGCGCCATGACCCTAAGGAAAGAGCTGTTACTTGGTCTGTTTAGGACAGACCCCCAACTACGTCGGAAGAGACAGCTCAGTACCTTTCACATGTTCACACGCTGCAGCACCACCTCGTGGAGGGTTGGAACACGCTCCCATCACAGTCCTTGTCCTGGATGTTCTTTCCTCACACCTGTGATTCTCAGTTATGTGCACATTAGCTGGCTTTGTTCGAACTTCATTTCCTTGTATTTTTTTCTGTTTTACAGAATTCTGATCTTTTATTTTGCCTCTTTCAAAAGCGTGGTGATCCCTGAGCGTAGCCGTGGAATTCTCCACCTCGCGGTCACTGCTGCCTCTGGGACCGTGTTCTCTTCCTAGTGTGGCATCGCTCTGCTCCCATCTGCTGCCCTCTTGGGTGCCGTCGACTATTTCCTGGGCCTGTTTCTGTTTGTTTTTTATTATTATTATTATTATTCTTTTGTCCACAGTTTGCTGGAGTGTCAGGCTCTTTCTTTAGAAAGAGGACATACGAGAGGAACTTGGACGTGTTTTGAGTCTGAAAATGTCTTTGTTCCCTGCACAACTGATGGGTAGTTTGGGAATAGAATTAAAGGTTCTGAATCTTATGTCCTCAGAGCTTTGAAGATGTGCCACCTTCAACGTTGATGCTGGAATAACCTGTCTGTTCCTCACCGGGAGGGCTTAGAGTCTTCTCTTTGTCCTTGGTCATTTGAAAAAATCTTGAAGGAAATTTCTAAGTATGAGACTTTATAAAAAATTTATTCTGCTCAGCACCCTGACAGAGCATGAAGATGTGTGTCTTTATTCAGGGCTGAGAAACCCTTTTCCTCATGCCCTATAATCTGTACCTCCCCCCCTTACTTTTCTGCATGTTCTGGGAGATTCCCTGCTCCTCATTTTCCAGACTCTCATGAATAGATTATTTCTCCAGTGAGATCATTGATTTCCAAGAGTGTTTTCTTGTTCCCTGAACTTTTCAGAGGACCGTGTTCTTGATTTTCTGTAACAGTATTGATGACGGTGTAGGTTTTTAACACCCCCCTGCCTCCTGTGCCTGCACTGTGGATCTCCTCAGTTCACAGTCCGTTCCCTGTCATGTGGCTGGTTCTGCCCACATCTCTCAGATTCTAAGGTGTCCACTGTGTGATGAGTGGAGAGTGGAGCAGAGGATGGAGGTCCCCACCTGGTATAGGTAGATCTGTGTCCCAATTCACGTTCCCCTGGAAAAGCTCAGGGCACCTCAGACCTGTCACTGCTGCCTGGACCTTGGGGTGAGTGGCTCTGCGCCCCAGCATTGAGCAGTGAGCAGGGCTGTGTTCTGAGGCCAGCATCTGAACTGCAGCCTTTCTACAGTTTGAGTGGGGATAGAATTCCACCGAGACCTTTGGAGAATTGTCAGTACCCCTCGCCCCCTGATATGTTTCTGTTGAGTGCTGTTTGAGCTTTGATCGGAAGTGGTGGGTGTGTCTCTAATACAAAGACTAAGATTTGATCTCCACTTTTTTTTTCTTTATTGATTTTTAGAGAGGAAGAGAGAGGGAGAGAGAGAGAGAAACATCAATGAGAGAGAACATCGATTGGCCACCTCCTGCATGCCCCCCACTGGGGATCGTGCCCACAACCTGGGCATGTGCCCTGGCCAGGAATTGAACCGGTGACCTCTTGGTGCATGGGTCGACGCTCAACCACTGAGCCACACCAGCCAGGCTGATCTCCACTTTTTTTTAACAACTCTCCTCTCCTGCCTCAGAACTTGCCTTCAGGACAGTTCCTGTTCCCAGCTTCTCCCACAGCCCCATTTCTTCCTCCTTGGGTATCTGTGCGCATCTACTGACTTTCATTTCTGTACACGTTTTTATTGCGAACAATAATGTGTATTTAAAATGTGCGGTTGAGCCCTGGCTGGTGTGGCTCAGTTGGTTGAGCATTGTTCATGCACCGAGAGGTCGCAGTTCGATTCCTGGTCAGGGCACATGCCAGGTTGAGGGCTCAATCCCCAGTAGGGGGTGTGCAGGAGACAACCAATTGATGTTTCTCTCTCTCTTCGATGTTTTGCTCTCTCTCCCTTCCTCTCTCTCTAAAATCAATAAAAACCTATTTTGAAATAATAAATAAATAAAACGTGCAGATGGACAAATAACTGAAGTGCGTACGTGCAGATCACACCAGCTCCAGCAGTAGAGCTTGGTGCTCAGTCCCCAGCATCAGTGTCACCTCACAGTCACTGTTGACCATCCAGGCAAACAGATACTTCCAGCAGCTCCTCGGGGCCCTGTGCTCTTCTGGCTGCTGGTGACTGCTCCGATCAGTCAGGCCTCATCTTCTGGAATCTTCTTGAGGGTTTTCAAGCCCCTTGGGAGGTCAGTCCAGTGAGGTTTGAGGCTATTGTGTTCTCAGCAACTTTACCCTGTTTGATCACCCAGGTAAACCAACTGTCGAGTGAGGCATAGCTTTTTATAAAGGTGACTCCTTCCCGTGGGCTGGCACATGTGTGGCTGTGGTGACCCACTTGCCAGGCCATTCGCCCACGTGTGGTTTCAGTGACGTGTTGAATAGTGATCTCATTTGTCATGGTCAGAGGTTACCACCAAAAGGAATGTACCAATTTAAATGCCTAAATTCTCATATATTGAAGAAGAATAAATAGGAAACAAATTAGTTGACCTAGCCTGAATTTTACTTTATCTTTCCAAAGTTATTATTTATCTAATTACATCCAGAAAAGGCTTATTAATATGACATCTGATGCCAGGAACCTCAGACAACCTGTGGGGGATGAGATTGGGGAGTTCACATGGCAGATCTCTGCTCCTCATCTCAGCTCTGGGTTTTCCTCCGTGTTTAATGTGCATGTTTGGTGTTCTGATGTTTTATCATTTAAAATGTATATATTTAGAATGCCGATAAATCTCTCTAACATTTAAGGTATTGGTGTCTTTAATTTTGGTCCCTGTGCTCTGCTCTGTTATATTCCAGAGTCATGTGTTGTCTCCAAGCTGCTGAGTAATGTAGCAGAACACGTTATTTTCTTGATAAATGAATGTTAAAGAACATCCCACTGCACATTTAAATAGAACAGCGCCTTTTTTGTACCCCTTTGGGACGTTTCAGTAACAGCTGTGGCAAGTGTGAGTTGGCCCTGGATGACTGAGCAAGGCCCACACTCAGGCCCCGGTGCTAGTCCCCGTGTGACTGGCTCTGTGTGACTGGTGTGTGCCTAATGAGATGGGCGTGGCTGGGGCCCACCACTTGGCCTCATTTGACTTGCACCTTCTTTTGCAGGGTCGTGGACTTCCTGCTCAAGGCCATCATGCGTACCATGTGGTTCATTGGCGGCTTCCACCGGGTGGCTGTGAAGGGGCGGCAGGCCCTGCCCACTGAGGCGGCCATCTTCACCCTCGCCCCACACTCCTCCTACTTCGATGCCATCCCCGTCACTATGACCATGTCCTCCATCGTGATGAAGGCAGAGAGCAGAGACATCCCGATATGGGGAAGTGAGTGAGACACCACCACCACCACCCCCCCGCCCCCCCCCCCCGCCCCCCGTCACCCACAGGAGTGAGGGAGCCCACCTGCTGGTCGGTGCAGGCCACGCCCACATGAAATAGGTGCTGGGTCCTGCGTCCCTGTTGTTTTCCTTTGTTGTGATTTCCTCTGTAATAGTAATTGTGGTTTTTATTTTGTATTAGTACACTAGTGCCCTCAAATATTATAACTTGTTGAAGTACTTCTTCAAGTTTTGTCACAGAGGATTCTAGAAGTCTGGGAACAGCTCAGTGGCTCCGTCTTGGCACACTAGTTACTGTACCATAAACCCAGGTATGAATGTCCTTAGATGCCTGACAGATTACTGGTGGCTTAAAACAACAGAAATGTGTGCTCTCTCGTTCTGGAGCCAGCAGGCCCTCATCACGTCTCAGCGCTGAGCACCCTGTGGGAGTCCAGCGGGAGAGGCACTGCCTGCCTCTCCAAGCTCCTGATGCCCCAGGCATCCCTGGGCTCATGGCCAGGTCACTCCAGCATCTTTCTCCGTCATCCTGTGGCCTCTCCTCTTGTCTGTGTCTGTGTCTTTTATAAAGACACGTGTCATTGGATAACGCTCATCCTTGCCCACCAGCCTCTCTGCCTTTTAAACTTCCCATGGATTCTGGAGCAGGGCTGGTCCAGGCAGAGGCAGGCGATGCTGGGGCGAGGGCCGCGGGAACAGAGGCGGCCACTGGCTTCGGGTCTCCGCGTCATCCGCCTTCTCTGAGTTTCCATGTGGCACCTAACAACATTAGTGCTTATTTGACAGTTATATTAGAGAATGTTGTGTAGATTTTATTTCGTCTTTCTGATGAGAGGAACATTTTGGGAGAAGGTCTAATGCATTGTTGCTGTTCGCAAAATGGGTGCAACCAATGTTGATTTGATTGAATGTGGATTGGGCAGCATCTGTCCAGGCTGCTGTCACAAAGTGCCACAAAGGGTGACTTAAGCAACAGACGTTCATGTCTCACAGTTCTGGCGGGTGGACATCTGAGTTCAGGTGCCGGCACAGGCCTCTGGAGGACCTTCTTGGGGGCTGCAGAAAGCAGTTTCATCATCCCTCCCTTTCTTTCTCGATGTTTTAGCAGAGCCAGGAATAATCGGCAAAAAAGGAGGAAATAGTTCATAAAATGGTGGAAAGGCAAAATGTTCAAGACGTAGGGGAAAGAGCACCACTAAGATTCATGTGTCTTAGATGTTATGAGCCCCAGGGACCCAACCAAATAGAATTTTATTCTTTTTTTAAAAATAAATGTTTTCGTTGTTCTTTGGGAGACCTCTAAGAAGTCACATAATATTATTCCTTGCAAGAAATGAAAACACTCAGAAGAGGAGCTGGAAGCTAATCTTGGGTTCAGCGGGGACTCTGGGGCAGAGCAGGGGTGACACGGCCTCACTCGCCCCAGAGTGTTACCGGCTGCCTTGGCCTCTGGCTCAACTTCGTTTTCAAGAACAGAAACTGTTGCTGAAGATAGTTGTACTTTTTTCTTGTTGTTGTTAATCCTCACTTGAGGATATTTTTTCCATTGATTTTTAGAGAGAGTGGAAGGGAGAGAGGGAAGGGGAGACGAGAGAGAGAGGCCGATGTGAGAGAGAGACATCGATTGTTTGCTTCCCTCGCATGCCCCGCCCAGGGCCAGGGATCAACCCCGCAACCCAGGTACGTGCCCCTTGACCAGGAATCGAACCCTGCAACCCTTCTGTCCGTGGGCTGACACTCTAAGCATTGAGCCACACCAGCCATGGCAGAGGACAGTTGTATTTTTTTGTTTGTTTTTAATCCTCCCTCGAGGATATTTTTCCATTGAGTTTATCAGATAAAGTGGAAGGGAGGCAAGGAGAGAGAGAGAGAGAAACACTGATGTGAGAGAGAGACATCAATTGGTTGTCTCCCGCATGACCCTAACCTGAGCCAGGAATTGAACCCACAACTGAAGCATGTGCCCTTGACTGGGAATCGAACCTGCGACCCTCCAGTCCACAGGCTGACACTCTAACTGCTGAGCCAAACTGGCCAGGGCAATAGTTGTACTTTAAAGTCTAGTCAAAGTTTTCTTCTAAGAAGTGTCTTCCCACCTTTAAATCCTCTTGCAAGAAGACTGATGTCAGCTTTGGTCGAGGGAGCCCTGACCTGCAGGTCAGGATGAGTGTCCCAGGGCTGCCATGACAAAGCACCACAAACGGGGGCTTAAACAACAGAAGCTTATTCTCTCCCAGTTCTGGGACCAAAAGTCCAACATCAAAGTGTTGGCAGGGCTAGTTCTGAGGGAGAACCCATCCCAGGCCTCTCTCTGGCTTCTAGTGACTCCCGGCAGTCCCTGGGGTCCCTTGGCTATGGCCACACCACTCCCATCTTTGCCTCCGTCACCACATGCTGTTCTCTCCCTCTCCTCTGTCTGTGTCTGTTCTCCCTTATAAAAACCCCAGTCACTGATGAGGGCCTGCTTCAATCCAGACTACCTCCCATTACCTTGAGTACATCTGCAAATACCTTCTTTCCAAATAAGGTCACAGTCACAGGTGTCTGGGGCTAGGACATCAGCTTGTCTTTTTGAGGGATACAGTTCAACCCACAACAGTAGCCATGTGCCCTGGGCCC
The DNA here is from genome assembly GCA_030848825.1 of Tadarida brasiliensis. NCBI lineage: Eukaryota > Metazoa > Chordata > Mammalia > Chiroptera > Molossidae > Tadarida > Tadarida brasiliensis. The sequence goes on from CM061258.1 coordinate 36,481,235, forward strand.
ACTGACTCTGAGCCTACGGCCCCCACACCCTCCTTTATTTACATGGTGACAGAGGCTCTCTGCTCCCTAGCGGGTCAGCCTTGTTCCATTCTTTCCCTGATCTCTCTCCTGTGGATACTCAGTGTTGTTACTCTGGGCCTTTCATGCTGTAAGGCTTCATGCTGTTGTCTAAGTTCACCGGAAGCTTTGGTGTTTTTCCGATTCCCTTGTGGTCAGGCACTGACTCCTGCCCACCCACCCCGGGGCACAGCCCTTGGGTATCTAGGGGTCTCGCCTCTCACCCAGTCCTGCTGGGGCAGAAGCAGTGCGTCCCCACACAACCCCTCACCTTCTCTTTCAGCTCTGATAAAGTACATACGGCCAGTCTTCGTGTCCCGGTCAGACCAGGATTCCCGCAAGAGGACCGTGGAGGAGATCAAGAGACGGGCACAGTCAAACGGCACGTGGCCACAGGTAATGCAGCCCTGCTTGCATTTGAGTAGATTTATTCCAAAAGATGTGAACTTAGCCTTGGCAGGTTTGGCTCAGTGGTTAGAGCGTTAGACCACAGACCGAAGGGTCACGGGTTCAATTCCCGGTCAAAGGCACGTACCTGGGTTGCAGGTTCGATCCTCAGCCCCAGTCAGGGTCGGGCAGGAGGCAGCCAGATCGATGTCTCTCTCTCTCTCTCTCCCCCTCCTTCCCTTCCACCCTGTCTAAAAATCAATGGAAAAATATCCTAGGGTGAGGATTAACCAAAAAAAAGGATGTGAGTTTGCAGATTGGGGAGGTAGGGGGAGAAGAAACAAAGCTAAAGGGCCAGAACTTGCCTTCCCTGGGGGCTGGGTGTGTTTAGTTTCCTTTTATTTTTGGTGAGTGTGCAAATCCAAGAATCTTCTAAATATCAGGTACTTTTGGTTCTGGAATTTTAAAATTAAAAGAAATAAGGAGAAACCGTTCAGAATTGCATCTCAGTTTCCCCCGGTCATTTTTATTGACCACAAATCTTTTTATAAGTTCTGAGTCGGAAAAAGCTGCTAAGTCCCCCGGGGTCAGCACCATCTCGTGTCTGAATAGTGCATTCATCTGGGAGGTGCTTCTGGGTGTCCTGGCTGAGCCTCCTGTCTGTGTCTGGTTACCTAAGCCATGAGGTGTCGGCCTCGGCTGGTGTTAGCTGTGGATGTGTTTGACCCACGCTGTATTTTTCTTTTCGATTGAGCTGATATTGAGAAGCTGGGTTCTGGGTTCTGGCTGCTCAGGAAACATTAGGGGGCCTGGCTCTCGGCACCTGTGCCCAAGGGCAGCCACTTGGAGCGGTTCCCTGGCTGCCACCCCTATAAGTACAGGTCATTCCCGCTCCTCCTTCAGCTTACCTGCCTGGCCCTTGGGCATGCCAGGGTTGGACCCAATGCTGGCTCAGTGCCACCTGGAGATGGTCTTCCCTTCAGGGACCAGAATTGAAAGCACCCACATGGGCTGTATTTTTCAGCAGTCAGGAAAGTTCACGTTACGTTGCTGTAAGTCAGTACAAATCAGTGATGAGAAGTCCAGTGGGGAAGGTGTTGCTTAACTGCGGATTCTGCTGGTGTTTCTACTTGCTGGGCCAGCACACCCCTACCCCGGGGCCATTCCAAGCCCTTCAGTGGCAGGCTGTTGTCTGTGCACCCGTGTGTGCTCTGCCTGTGGGATGCCTGTGCCCAGCTAACAGTCCACTCTGTGCAGTTGTGTCTGGTCCTTGTGGGAGCTGGGAGGCGGGGACCACGGATAGCCATCTGCAAGTCCCGGGTCTGAGAAGGCACGAGCTGTTGTCTGTTTGCATTGCTTCCAGATTTTAATAAATCCCATAGTTAGAGAAGAAATCAGCATAAGCTTCCACGGTACATTTCAGCTTGTTCAACTGAAGATGATTAAAGTATCTAAATTATGTCAGCAGTAGAGACAGAGATTGCGAAAATTGGCACCTGTGAACTCTGAATTATGTCCCTTTATTGCTGAACTCTTTTTTCTTTCTTTTATTTCAAGATAATGATTTTTCCAGAAGGAACTTGTACCAACAGGACCTGCCTAATTACCTTCAAACCTGGTATGTAGTTTTCTTAATTACTCTTTTCCTTGAGAAAGTTGGGGAGACCCTCACTCCCGCCAGGGCTCCCAGTTGTCCCACCAAAGTGCAGCCCAGCCTGGAGGCGCTTCTGTCTGTTTCCGGCCAGCAGGGCTGTGACCCTGGAGTTCTCTGGTATTTTCCACCAGCACGGTAGTGGAAAGAACCTTCCAGGCCCTGGTCGCGGCTGACTGGGCAGGCCTGGCAGGAACCCCGTTTTGTTCTGAGGCCAGTGTAAGCCGTGCACACGCAGGACCAGTAAGACGGTGCTCCTTTGTCCCTTTTTCCTGCAGGTGCCTTCATCCCGGGAGTCCCTGTCCAGCCTGTGGTTTTGCGGTACCCAAATAAACTGGTGAGTGTCTTCTGGGGATTTGTGTTAAGACGAATGGCCTGGGAGTGAGAACTGCGAGGTGTTGGAACACACCGAGTTTCTAATCGACCCTGGTATTCCAGAATATTCCCCAGTATTCACGCAGAGTTCTGCCTTCATAGGTCAGGAAGTGGCGGTCCTCCTCTCGAGTGATCAATCCTGGCATTTTCAGTGAAACCCCCTCCCCCACCACCACAGAGTCCCCAGCAGCTCTCACTGCCTAAAAATTTTAATGAAGAATATTTCAGTTCTGAAAGGCCAGAGGCAGCAGGAGAGAAAGGAGTTAGGTGACTTTGCGACTCGTGTGCCTGCATCCTGTCTCTGTTGGGTAGAGAGGTTTTGTTTGTTCTAAGAGAACAAAATAACAGAAGAGGTGTTTTGGGCTCAGAGCTCCTGGATGATATTATCGGACCCCCAGCTCAGGGGCAGAACTTGGACGAGGCCTCAGAGTAGGTTCCGGCCAGGGCCCCGCTGGCCTCCGCATCCACATCTGTGAAACAGCCATGGCTGTCCCTTGCTCCCAGGTGCTCTGGGAACGCTGTCCATGCTCGCTGCGTCCCCTTTGTCCTGTAACCCTGAGTAGGCGTCTTCTTGCCTGATGGGCTGAAGGGCTCTTGCAGCTGAGAGAGGTCCACACAGTCGTGTCCCGAGCCCTGCCTGGGCACTGGACGCACGGCAGTGGTTCTCCATGGAGGACACAAGGCGGATCTGCTCGTAACACGGAGCCTTCTCTCCGTCGCAGTGTGTCTTTGTGACGGCAAAGGAAGAATCCCGCAGGTCAGGACACCGTGGGCTCTGGAGCTCCTGGTGTAGATGGTGGCGGAATGACATGTGGTGTCTGTGGGCATGGGAGGCTTCTGGTGCCCCTACTCCAGGCCGTCCCGTAGGATCCGGGTTGGCACACTGGACCCTGTGCCTGCGGGTGTGGACAGGTGCAGTAGAGGCTTTCTTAGTGGCCAGTAAATAAATGTTGGTCAGAACCAGTCGGCATGCAGACTGACAGGTAACAGTATTCTCACGGCACAGCTGAAACTGAAGAGGTGGTTTTTTTCGCCAGTCTCTGAGAATAAGAGAATCTCGTTAGTGCGTAGAATTCTAGATCTTTAAGTTTGTCCCATGAATGTATTTTAAGCAAGGTTCCTTACTAGGTCCTAGACGCATTCAGCCCAGGTGCCAGAGGAGCAGAGCGTCTGCTCTGTGGGCCCGTGCCATGTGCTCAGCTGCGTACCTGCAGGAAGAGCCCCACTGCTGGCAGGTTTGAGCACAGACCTGTGCAGACTGGGGCTGCGTGGGTGACAGGGAGCCCAGGGAGCAGGGGGTGTCAGGACTACAGAAGGAAAAAGACTGCATTGGTGACCTTTGTCCTTTGTCAGGGTAGAAACAGGCACGTATCTAATGTCCCCACCTAGGTGGCTGGTGTGGTTGCTGAGGCTGAGGATGGAGAGGGTCTGAAATGCCCCAGGGGGCCCTGGGCTCACACAGGGGTGCGGGAGACACGGCTCTGCAGTGGCTTGTTCTACCCCTCCCCAAGCCTGGGGCCGACCCGCTGGAGTGGGTACAGGTGGGTGTGGCTTGTAATTCAGCTGGTAACAGTAACAGGCAGGCAGGTGTTACAGGCCCTCATGAGCAAGTCTGGGGGGGCAGACGAACAAAGCGGCTTCTCGTTGTAGATTGAAGTTGCCAGGGATACCTTGAGTGGGGAAGGGCAGGAAAAGGCAGCTGGGCTGGGTTATATGTGGAGGTTGGAAGTGGCGACCTTGGAGCAGTGGGAAGAGAGATGAGTGTGTCTGGAGGGAGGTCTGGGGACCCAAAAGTGGTAAGCACCCACCTTTTCCTCTGCCCTAGAGTGGACTTGGGAGGATGGGGAAACCAGCATCTCTGGAGTCAGAGGAAGCTAGGACAAGGGCAGGGATGAGGGTGGGCATGCCTGCAGAGGGAGGAGCCCATGTGGCATCCACAGGAATTTCTGGTGCCTGACTTCCAGTCGTGCTTCATCCATTCATTTCTTGCCCCCAGGACACCATCACATGGACCTGGCAAGGCCCCGGAGCGTAAGTCAGACATTGTGCTGTTTCGTTTGTCCTGTCTTCCTGGGAAAGTGCTCTAGTCACTTCAGCAAATGTGAAACCTGAACACGTGACCCACTGCTGTTTGACAGCAGTTAGATTCAGCCCACTGTGAAAACTAAATGTAAAAATCTGGCCTGTCCTCACACCCTGGGTTCCTGGACTTAAGTTCATTGTTTTCAGCCCCATTGGGAAGATAATTGTGAGAACTCTTCTCTTCCTGCCTTGCATCTGTCAGCTCAGTGATTACCATCCTGTCCCTGGAAAAAACAGCAGACCTCCAGGGGGCTGCCCTCCTCTTGCTCAGCCATGGCGGGGGGGCGGAGGGGGGGGGCAGGCAGGCACATGGGACACAGGCACATTGGGCCTCCAGGGTGCTGCCATTTGAGCTGGTGTTTGGAAATGGAAGGGTGGGTGCTGAGGCCAGGCAAGAGCCTTCCCAGGGCTCCCAGCCCTTGGCAAGGTGTTTGGAATGAAACACTGGGGAGGTGCCATGAGGACTGGTGTGTCCAAATGGTAGTCTTTGTGTTTCTGAGGCTGGAGTGTGGGGGTTGGGGGGTGAGAAGCAAGGTAGAAGCTAGGAGAAGGGCTGGAAGGGGCTCCTTTGGGGTCCTGGTGGCCTGGGCTTGAGGCTGTCAGTGATGAGGCAAAGTGGGCTGCATAAGAGAGTTAAGAGAGGGACTGTGTATCAAAGGGGTCCCTTGGGACAGAGAAGGCCCAGGGACAGAGAATTCCAACTCCTGCAAATAAAAGCGTGGTAATGCTGATTCTGAGGTCAGGAACTCTGGGAGCCCAGCTTGGGGATGGCATGACCTAGGGCCTGTCCAGTCTGCACTGCCATGGGGTGACCAGGGTGAGAACAGGTAGACAGAGTTTCCTGAACTGGAAGTCAAACTTGGGAAATAGTGGCTTGCAGGCCAAACTAAAGCTGTATATATGGACATATTTAATAAGAACAACAAAGACCGCTATTTAATAAAAGTAGCCTTTTCTCTCACTGCAGTATTTTAAGGTTCAGATTTGGACTTAGGAAGGCTTAGCATCCCTCTCCTGAAAGAGAATTAACTGCCCAGTACTGCCCTCTGCAGGGCAAGGGGTCTGGAGATTTTGCTCCAGAAATGGACATAATTTAACTAAATGGAATCTTTTAACCAGTGCTACAAATCTATTTGTTTTTAAGGTTGGAAATCCTGTGGCTCACCCTCTGTCAGTTTCACAGTCAAGTTGAAATTGAGGTTTGTATAGATATAGTGTTATAAAATGTTGTGTTGGTGTTATAAATACATTGTATCAAGGTCTTTAATAGTTACAATATTATGTTAGTGTCTATACAAGTTAATGTTATACAATGTTATGTCGTCTGTATAGATACAATGTTATATTGGTACTATATAGATACAGTGTTAGTGTTGTTTGGGGGTTTATATAAATACAATGTTACATTGCTATCTCTATAAATACAATGTTATGTCATCTGTCTCTTTGAATTCTTGCCATTTCTCATGACTCCTTAGAGGCACTTCCCAATAATTTTTCATCAATCACTTTGTGTCTCTTAGATGATTTTGGATCTATTCAAATATGATTTTTTTAAATCAACAAGGAAGCTAAACCTGTCATTCTTTTACTATGGTTAGCACAGCTTAAGGACATAAAAAATTGACACATATGCAATAAATAATTTTTTAGCCTTTATTTTTACCTCATACTAATAATGCTGAATTCATACTGCTAAATGGGTCGTATTATCATCCTCTCTTTAATACTTGGTCAGATCATGTAGCCTGCCTTTCAGTTTGCATCCCATTGGATGTCTCAGACAAAGTCACAACACCCATTCTCTCGGCTAAACTAAATACAGTTATATTTGTTCAGCTTGTAAATTTTATCTGAGTGGGTGGAACTAGTTTATTTTCTTAAAAAGGGAATTAGCCTACTCCTGCACCTGGAAATTAAAGATGAGTCATAAGTAACTTAAGTGTTTAATGAAATAATGTACTACCTTCTGATAAATTTTGCAGAGTAATGCTGACTACAAATGAGCCAGCTTTCTGCCAGGTTTTTCCCTTCAGTAGAATGTAAGCCACTTAATACTCAGGACCGAGCTGAAAGGGCCTTGACCCAAGTCCAAAGGTAGCAGGCCTGCTGCTTGGGACATTTTACGTGGTTCTCCTGCTGGTGGCCAAGAGCACAGTGGAGCCAGGCTCTGAGGAAGACAAGCTGGGGCTGCTCTGGGCCTCCCAGTGGAAACAGCTCTGTTTCCCATCTGGCTTCTAATTGTAGGCATTGGAAAGAAGCTGTGTGGCTTGTGAAATCCCTCTAAATGTATTTCCTGGTGTTGCTCCTCCAAGACGCCAATGCTAATGTGAGGAACTATTGCAATTCATGTGATTCTTTTAAATGTAGCTGTAAGCAAAAGGTTAGAGTTATATGATGAGAATTGATAGGATTTCAGGATATTCCTGGATTCTTAAATATTTGTATTAAAGAAAAGGGGCTCAGTGGTGGTTATTTGCCTTTTCTGCATGGTAAGATATTTAAAATGCTGTGTCATTGTTGCTCACTCAAAGACACATGTTCATGGGATGCCTTATTATAATCTCAAAATGCAGATGTCAAAAAGCTAATAATTATCTTTTACATAGAAATAGTTTGTCTTATTATCTCCAACACAAAACTGAGACCTTTAGAAATGAAAGCACACATGTAATTCTTTTGCACCTAAAGACTAAGCCTCTGTGTGAAATTACAAATACAGTACACTGGCCACAGTTTCAATGTCGGGGGAGTGGCTCTCCTAGTGAGGAATGGCGAGTTGTAAAATTCACACACACACATGTTCATGTGTGTGCACATGGGTACGTGCATGTGTGACCACTTTGAAGATGATTCTAATGGGAAGTGCTTTGACAGATCTTAATTTTGTCAGACTCACTGTTGTTACTCATGCTGGCATTGGTAAGGTGGGTGTCTTGTGATACCGTGGAAGTAATGCAGCCCTCTCTGTGTGCTCAGTTCCTTCCAGTGTACAGCCCTTCAGAGGAGGAGAAGAAGGACCCTGCCCTGTACGCCCGCAATGTGCGAAGCGTCATGGCCGAGTGAGTGCACCCTCTTTGTCCTCTTGGACTCCCTGATTTCTTTGACTTCCCTAAGTATAACTCAGTACTCTTGTTTACCTGCTGTTTTCCTCCCTAACATTGCTGAAAACAAGAAAGCCAATAGCATTAGGAAAAGTTAGTGCACAAGCATGCACTGTGCCTGTTAGGCGTACACTAAATGTCTCCCGTTTTGTCAGGTGACATTTCCGCTTATTCATTTGGAAGATGCTTAACATCACTTAATTTCACAAATATCAAGTGTGCCCATAGCCATCAGTCACCCCGGGTGCTGCACGTGTGGGCATCCCAGTGGTGACCGCCAGCAGAGCCATCAGCCAGAGCGCCGGCCTGTGCAGACTTAGGGTCTGAGCTGGAGCGTCCTGGAAGCTGCACTGTCCATCTACTCATACAGTGTTTATTAATGTTCCTGCTCCGTCTTACCGAGTCCACTGTGGTAATTGTACAGGAACCCATCCCACGCGTGTGGCACCCATGCTGCACTCAGGAACGTGCTCACCTCCTGTTGCCTGCTGTTCCAGCTTGTTCCAGGTAGCGGTAGTGTCAGCTCACACCCGTCCCCCTCTAACCGCCTTCATCCCTCCTGTGCCATCCTCTCCCCCTCTCCTCCTCTCTCCTATTCCAGGGCAGCAGGGGCTGCCTCTGACTTTGGCCACCTCGGTGCCTGGAGGGGGCTCAGCAGCTCAGCGGCTCTGACAGTGAGTGTCATTCCTGTGGGGGTCCACGTGGCTGCATAAGGGGTTTTAACAGTTGCTGACCTGTGTGACTTAGACTTCTAAAATAAAACATTTCAGTGTACGCATTGCATCCCCACTTCAGTGCATTCCTTGAGACTGTATTGGGCAAAATCATGCATCTCAAATCAACATACATGAATTAAAACTCAGCAAGGTGTTCAGTTTTTGTCCATAGGCTCCTCGGAAGGTTGGGCGCTAGGGATAGAGTGCAGTGACACACTCCTCCCTCTCACCTTGGGCACCCGCCCTCTGAAACTCCTCCCTCTTCCTCTGATTCACCCACCAGCCACAGGATATGCTTGATCCTCAACTTTTGGGGAATCAGGGCGCTCAGTGACACCCTTGTCCAACCTCTTGATTAAAAAAAATAATATCCATCCCAGCTGGATGACTCAGTGGTTGAGCATCAACCCATGCACCAAGAGGTTGCTGGTTCAATTCCCGGTCACAGCACATGCCCAGGTTGTGGGCCAAATCCCCAGTGTGGGGCATGCAGGAGGCGGCCAGTCAATGTTCCCTCTCATCAATGTTTCTATCTCTCTCTCCCTCTCCCTTCCTCTCTCTCCAAAGTCAATAAGGGAAAAGAAAAATTTTTTTAATAATATTCATCCATGGAATTTTAGGCTCAACAGGTTAGATATAAATATTCTTAATACACATTGAAATAAATTAACTACTAACATTTTTAAAGATATGTATTCTAAAGAAACTGTCTGTGACATACTCAGTGGAAAAGGACAGATAACCCATGGAGCAGCCCCTTGCCTCAGCAGCTGCAGGGGAGTCTCAGTGGGTTGCCGCCTCCGTCATCTTTAGTCTCACCTTCAAATGCACCTAGGAGGGTCCAGGAGCCCCAAGGGCTCTGTGGACAGCCCTGAGCTGGCCTTGTCCCGCCTTCCTGTGGGAGACACTGCTGGTATGATTCTGGCTTCTGTCCCCAAAGGGTTATACCTGAGTTTGCCAAGGAGAACGTCGGAGTTCCTGTTTCCCTCTCACGTGGCTGCACACTGTGTTATCATGGCAACAGGAACTCTATCCAGATGATTGAAAGCCCATTCAGTTATGATGGTGGGGAGCTATTTAGTTTTCTATACTTGGTAAATTTCCTACCTTGAATGTTTTCTTTAATAGTCAGGAAAGGTTATTTTTCATGAACTCTGATGCAGCTCTGAGAATGGTGAGTTCTGACTCTCTCTCCAACTTCAGGGAGGTGTCAGCTCTCAGAAAAGCAATCCCTGGTCACTGTAAAGAGTTGAGTTTCTCCGTAAAACACCCCCCATAGGGTGGTGTCATTATCTTTAAGGCCCAAATGCGTGCTTGTTTTCTAGTGGGGTGTAAACTGAGATAATTCTGACCTAACAGCGAAGCTTGAGGCAGCGCCAAGTTCCAAGTAATTGAAATTTGGGGTCAGCTTTAGGCATTCATGTTTAGTACTAAGTGTGGACTTCACACATTGCCCTTGCGTGCATCTCAGCGTTCGGAGCCCTCCCCTCGTGTACTGGTTGCGTGTGATGAGGGTGCACGGGGACTGAAAGCAGGATGTGGGGCGCGCATGTCGCATTGCCTCTGCCAGGGTTTCTGCAGTCAGAGCTGACTCGGGAGAGACCACAGGAAGCTCCTGTGAAACAGGGTGGCCGCTGTGCAGGGCGCTCACGGTAGGGGCCCTCCTCTCTGCTTCAGGGCCCTGGGCGTCTCCGTAACGGACTACACCTTCGAGGACTGCCAGCTGGCCCTGGCGGAAGGACAGCTTCGTCTCCCTGCAGACACCTGCCTTCTAGAATTTGCCAGGCTGGTGAGGAGCTTGGGGTGAGTGCCTCGTTTTGTTTTTATTTTTTACTCTTGAGCAGTTGGTCAGAAAGGATGCTCCCTCGAGTGCTGTGACGAGCACCGGGGCTGCAGGTGACAAGGCAGGTGCCATGTGCTCAGCAACCGTGAGAGAAAAGCTTGGTGCTGGACCAGGAGCTTCTGCAGAGCCTCACAGGGGCCTCCACCCTGCAGGTGTTGGTGACCAAGCTGGAAGTCACAGTCGTGCCCAGGGCTACCTGATGTCACTCGAGACAGGGACTCAAGGAGAGAGTTGGAGTGCTGTTCTAGTGGTTTGGTTCTTTTTTTTTAATATCAACTTCAGTCCACACAGAAGTGTCTTAAACCCCTAGTGGTGGGTGCCAGCTCTGTGTGGAGCTACCCAGGAGGACGTCCTGGCTCACAGACTGCCCTGCCGAGGGTGTCATGCAGACACTTGGACGCAGCGCACTGCCTGCCTTCGCATTATTAGCAGCCTCTTCTTGAAAACCAGCTGCTCAGTCTATTAATAATTTTGATATTTTGTTGGGTCTTAAAACAAAACAGTAAACCTATTTTTGGCATTCTGTGATTTTATTGAAAAAAATCCTTTCCTCTTTTTTTGTTTAGCCTGAAACCAGAAAAACTTGAAAAAGATCTGGATAGATATGCGGAAAGTGCCCGGATGAAGAAGGGAGGGAAGATGAGTGTCTCTGAGTTTGCAGCATACCTGGGAGTCCCTGTCTCGGACACGCTGGCCGACATGTTCTCCCTGTTTGACGAGGTAGCACAGTCCCCCAGTGGCGGTGCAGGGGGGTGGCACAACCTTCGCCTTGTCAGAGTATAAATTGTTTTCCTTGTAATATAAGCATTCCTTAGACAACTGTGGTAGCAGAGAAGGGAAAAGCACCCCTTTGTGGCCCCACCCTACCAGTCCACCTTGCCCTCTGGAGTATCTTCTCCACATTTTTAAATGCACAAAGAATTTGACATTTAAATTAACATTTGCTGATAAACATGTCTATAGTTTGGGTTTTCTTAGATCACTAAAAGGACGAGTGATATCACACAGCAATGCTGGCCGGCCTGTGGCCCTGCTGTGTCCCTTCCCCAGAGGCTTCCACTGACCCAGCTCAGCCAGGCCTTCGGAATTTCTAAACAGTGGCCTCTTTCTGGACAATCGGCTTAGAGATTCCCCATCGACCTTCTGTGTAGAGCAGGGGGATCTCTCCCTGGTACAGCACACCCTCCCCGCTCCACCAGGCACGTTGTAATCAGGTCAGGCATGCTGGCTGAACACAGTCAACACGTCGCTGTAGCTCTGGAAACGTGGGCTGGCCTTTTGGGGTTCGGGTGGGTGGGAGACAGAGAACCAGGAGGGCAGGCTGCCATGGCTAACCAGACACCGGCCACGCCTGGTCATTCCTGGACATTTGTATCGCAGTGTGGACACCTGTGCTGTGCGTCCTGTAGGAGACAGTCACGCGGCACGGTGTGTGTGGAGGGGCCCCTTCACTGCGAATGTTTCATGTGAAAAACATAGTATGTTCTGTGTAAAGAATGTAGCATGTTGCATGTGGACAGCATAGTGTATTCTCTGTGGACACTTCAAATTTCATGTGTGTACAACACAGTATGTTCCGTGTGACCGTTGCATGTTCCATGTGGCCACAAGGCACAGTGTGGTCTGGCATGGTAGGATCAGGTGAGTGATTTGGGCACAAGGGTCCCTCGTGAGTTTGCAGGTTGTGCAGCACCACAGTGTATGCTGAGCACCTGCCCATCTGGGAGACCTGACGTGAAGGCAGCTTTGCGCATGCTGAGGGCGTGGGTTTCCATTGCTGTCAGAGCCACAGCATTTCACTCAGGCACTTTGACTACAGTGTCAGGTTTGAAAGACGAGTGTGAGCATGGTTTCGGCTGGTGACATCTCCTGGTGGTGCGTTACTAGTGAGCCTTCATCGAGCACCAGCCATCTTACCACAGTTTGTGGGTTGTTCATTTTTATTTTTCACTATTTCAAGGGCACATTGGTCTTACAAGGTAGGAATATTCTCCATTTCACAGAGAGCCTCACACCCAAGGCTAAACACCTCCCAGAACCAGGAGCACACAGGCTTGAGACCTGGCGTGAACTCGGCCTGCTTGGTACCCGCAGCTGGCCTGGTGCTGTGTGTCCACGTCCAGCTGAGGACTCCCCTTTGTTTCACATGCTCACTGCGTGGCCATGAGCGGGCTAGGTTTTGGGAGCCTGGGAGTGAGCCTTGCTGTTGGCAGGTCTGCTGTTCCAAAAGGAAAGCAGCAGATTGCATCATCTGCACAGACTGTCTTGAGCAGTTTCATGTGACAGTCCTGTAGACTGAAAATTAGTTGTAATGGCCTCAAAAAGTGGAGGAACCAATGGTTAGGAACATTCTTCAAATGATCTTTTCATGTAGACACATGATTTCCAGTTTGTGTGGAACTAACGTTTAGTTAACACCCATGGCCAGTGTTAGACCTCGGCTCTCCCACGGGAGGTAGCCGAGCTGCCCCTGAGGGGTCTGTCTTCCACAGAGCGGGAGCAGCGAGATGGACCCACGGGAGTATGTGGTTGCCTTGTCTGTCGTCTGCCGGCCGGCCCAGACCCTGGACACCATGCAGCTGGCGTTCAAGGTAATTCATGGGTACAGTGAGACATGCGTTACATCAGACCTGTGATGCATGTCTGTAGTCCATTGTAATGTGGTAACACCTGTTAGCCTGAGTGCTGTGTTCACATAAACTTATACCAGCCGTTGTTTGCAAGAATGCACCCAAACCTCCTCAAGTCAAATCTTCCTGGAAGTAATCATCCTCACTCATGAGAAGAGCACAGGACAAGGTCCTCCTGAGGCCTGGGGCACTTGGGTGGGGCAGCTGGGTGCCACATGCCTTACCGGTTCTCCCAGCATGTTCTCAGAATCAGCCCATTGACTGGGAAGAAAGCAGGGCCCAGGGCACTAAGGAGCTGCCCGCCCCAGCACATTCCAGACAGGCCATGCACCACTAGTGCTGGGAGTCTGGGAGCTGCACAAGTCCCATGATGGGGTCCTGGCCCACCTGCAGATACTGCTGGCCTCACCAGGATGGAGTTGGGCTGGCTTTGCCCACCTAGAGACAGTTCTGTCAGGGTCTCAGAGTGGGTGCTTCTCTCAGGTTTAATTCACATTAGCCAGACCCATGAAAACCTGATGTATTACTCAAAAAGCTGCTTGCCTCTCACTGGCTGGAGAAGCCCCTCCTCTTGGTTCTGACGCAACAGACCTTCTCCACAGCAACACTGGAAGGTTCTCCTCAGTACAGGTGGCTTATGTAGATCACACCAGGGGGCTCACTGGGTGATGTCAATATTTGGTAGCTCCTGTCTAGGGAAGCTTGACCTGCCTCCTCCAGGCCTAGGCAGGCCACATCCAAGGGCCCCAGGCCTGCGTCCAGACGGCCCCATGGGTTCCCAGTGCCTGTGGCGGCCTTGCCTTCAGCACGCCCTGTTCTGATGGGCCCCTGCCCCGCAGCTTCTCTCAGTCACCCAATAGAATCTGTGGCATAGTGACAGTTGTGGGGGAGGTGCTCAGCTTGTTTCTCAGAACACAGCATGACCATGTTGGGGCCATGTGCTAAGGATCCCACCTGAGGGGCCAGTATCATGGGCAGTGGGAGGAGGTGGTGCCAGGGGAGGATGGCACCCTCCTCCCAAGGGATGGAGCACATATCTCCAGCACTTCTCTGCGAAGCCTTCCCTCACAGGGGAGCCGGCACTGATGGTCCCAGCACGCGCCGTGTGTGGTGACTACCCCACCACTCGCCTGAAACTGAACAGAAGCCATCAGAAAGAGGGTGTGGTCAGCAGGTTGGCCACCTCCTGAAGGTCAGGCAAGGTGCTAGCTCACTTGTTTCATTAAACAAAAGCCCATGTATGCCAGACAAGGCCCAGGGCACAGGCGCCATCTCTGACCGGGAGGACAAACACCCATGGAGCCCAGCTATAGGTGGGAGCATGGGTGACTGCTCCGAAGGCTCAGCACTCTCTAGGGTGACATGCTGGTTCTAGTCATGCTCTCTGGGCGATCAGGGCCTGCTGGAGAGCTGGAACACCGAGGGGAGGAGAAGCAGGCCATTCTAGACGGGCAGTTGGGGTTGGTGGGGCCTGAGGACAGAGGAGGGGGACCTCGGGGTGATGCCGGCCTTGCCTTGCAGATGTACGGGTCTCAGGAGGATGGTAGCATAGACGAGGACGCCCTGTCCAGCATCCTCAAGACGGCCTTAGGGGTGGCGGAACTCACCGTGACTGACCTCTTTCAGGCAATCGACCAGGAGGAGAAGGGGAGGATCACGTTTGGTGAGAGGCCCCGGGAGCAGGGAGGATGGCCCACTCATGCAGGACGTGGGGAATACACAGGTAGTCCCTGGCCACATGTGCTCGCCAGGCCACCCTGTGTCTTCGCAACACAAATTCTCAGGAGGAAGGCTCTTCCTAAAACTGGCCAGGATGGGTGGGAGCTTTCTAATCTGATTTCTGCAGGTGATTAATAGAACCAGATTCCAAGCTCAGCTGTAGAGCTAGGACCCAGGATAGATGCCATTCTGGGGGCTGTGGGTGTGTGTGCCAAGCCAGGGCAGGACATCTGCAAACTCAGGGTCTCAGATCAGGGTCCTAGTGCAGGGCGAGTCCACCCACCCATGAGGACTGACTGCTGGGCAGCTCCTCTCTGGGAAGGTTTTGGCTTCGTTACCTGTGGCTATACAAAGCAGGATGGCCCAGATCCTCGGGCCAGGACCTGAAACCCACTTGCAGGCTGAGGAGGGGGGCTGGGCAATAGGATCTCTGAAGGTGGCCTGCTCAGCCCACAGCCCACTGGCCAGTGTGCACATTTCAAAATGAGTAAGTGTTCTTGCTGAAAAACAAGCAGACATTTGCTCAGGAAAGGTCATCGTGCACATCTTGTTTGGACATGTTTTAAAATTGCATCCAAATGTCAGGCACGGGTGTGGGGTGGGAGGTGGTTGTTAGCTGTGTGAGTGTGTGTGTGTGTGTGTGTACACATGCACTCATGCTCTCATCTACATTGAAGTAGGCCCTGCTTCCCAGTGGATTTGGGAGTTGTTGATGAGGTTTGTAGTTAAGTTAGCCAACTGCAGACTTTTCCAATAAAAGCAGTTCCAAGTTTCCCACAAGGAGAGACACATGTCCTTGGAGCCTGTGAGTTCCCACACCCAGGCCTCTGAGCATCAGCTGCTCTCAGGTTGCCTTAATACAAGCCGGAGGGTGTTCTCCACCCTGACACAGGCCCTAGGCCACTGGGAGATGCACAGGCATGGAGGCATCGGGCCCTGTGACCAGCTCACAGAGGGACCCTCTGTGCACGCCTAGTCTCCCGAGTGATCAGACGTGTCCATCAGTAGTGCCTGCCTCATGGAGTATTAGCCACCACGTGATGCTCCGTCCTGTCCCTGAACCAGCTCCTGTGATGAGCAGCACCTCCCTCACATGCTCTGAGTATCTAGAGTACCCACTGAATTCAGAATTGTGCCATTTCTTCAGATTTCCCCAAAGCAGGAGCAGCTGAGAGGACACAGTGACTGCCCCTTGGCTGTGGCTGTGATTTTGTGAGCAGCAGAGAAAACTGAGTGCGGGTTCTGTCCTCACCTCCAAGACCATCCGTATAGACCCACCCTGCAGAGGGAGTGGAGGGGATGCACGTGGGTCCAGGGAAGAGCTCCAAACCCTAGATGTCTGTCCCGGAAGCCCCCGTAACCATGGCGCCCTTGTCTTTCCAGCCGACTTTGACAGGTTTGCAGAAATGTACCCCGACTTCGCAGAGGAGTATCTGTACCCCGACCAGCTGCCTTTCGAGGGCTGTGCACAGACGCCCCCGGCTGCCACCCCCAACGGCTTCTGTGCTGACTTCAGCCCTGAGAACGCGGATGCTGGGAGGAAACCCGTGCGTAAGAAACTGGACTAAGACGGAAGGCGCCGGAGTGACGAGGCTGCTCCCCGGCGGGCGCCACCCACCTCCACGTGGCTGCGAGCCCGTCCGCTGTGACCTTCCGGGTTCCACTCTCCACGCAAGCTGCACGTCACTGTCCCCAGGCCCGAGTCCAGAGGCTGGGGTGTTTCCACGTGGCTTCCCTGTGAGGCTGCAGCCTGGGGGCGCCTGTGCGCATCTGGAAGGAACACCGCATGCTCATGGCGCCTGGTCTCCTCACAGTGAGACCGCATGGGGCACGTCCTGCCCGTCTCAGCCAGGCGCCGGGGCGCTCCCTCTCGGGCAGGTCCTTGGGGGGCTGGGTGGACACCAGGTGTGGCTTGCTTTCACCCGAGGTGTCCTGGCTTTAGATTTTCATCTCACTCTTTCCACACGGCCCCTTTGGTCAGTTCGAGGCGGCACACGGGCGGGCAGCCTCCGCGCACTCGGAGATGGGACACGCGGTGTGTGTCTCGATGTCAGCACAAACCCTCTGCCGACCACTGGCGTCACAGCGGCCGACCCGCCATCTGGTTTTTAAACATTTCTATATTTGTGGGAGTTCATGAGTATTTTATAAACTTCATTTAGATACTTCAGGAAACATTCAGCATTTTTTTTAAAAAACAGAAAATTGTTTTTCTACTTCATTTTCCTTTGAGGGTCAGAGGATATTTATTTATAGGCCCTTTTTTGATAGAAGCTGGGGCCGTTTGTGGCTTTGACTTCACTTTCTCTCTGGCCTCTGTCTACCGGGTCAGTTCCTCTCCCGTTCAGGCCACCACGAGTACCAGCCCAGAACTGCGATTTCCGATCCTTAATCCTTTTTAATAGTCCCCCTCTTTTTTTATAAACGTTACCAGCTTGGTATTTCTGTTTCAACACGACGTCATCTACTTCACTGCAGTGTCAGCTGCAATGGAAGCACTGGGCGTGGGGGGCATGAGTTCGGCCGGAGGTAAGGACTGGCCCCGGCCCGTTGGTTGCGTGTGTGGTTGTGCGCCTCGAGCCCGCGACAGCCCTGGACAGGTGCGCGAGTCCCACTCGGAGGATGACCATCTGTCCCCTTTGCTCTGGCTCTGGCGAGCAGGGTCAAGCAGCTGCCCCTGCGGAGAGATGAGCTGCATGGACAGAAACGGTGTGGAGAGTAGCGGGGGCAGGTGGCAGCCTCGAGCAGACGTCCCTCCTGTCATGGCCTCAAGGGCAGCAGCAGGCAGGGAAGATCGCAAGCCCCCTCCCCGGGTCGGGTGAGGAGCAGTGCTTCCTGGCACGGGACGGGACACTATGGTGTTGCCTTTGTTCTTCCTGGAGCCACCTTGATCCGTTTGTTTAGGACATCATTGGAACCTGTCCTGAAAGCACAGTCACACCACAGACTCTAGTTTGTGCCCTGAAGCAAAGCCACTAGGTTCCTTGGGGGAAAATAATTTTTTTTTTTTTTTAATTTCTAAAATGAATCGAATTTTATATTTGGGGCATCTCTCTTGAAAGTGACCACCAGGGCCAGAAGCACAGGGAAAATGTTTACTAATTTCCTGAGGCATCATGATGTGTTCCACCAGTAGCCGTTAGGAAAGCCCTTCACTCCGGGTCAGCTGTCACCTCCACCTGTTCCAGCCGCTCACTGCCAGCCAGGACGCACACGGGTGGGGCACCGAGGTCCACGCCGGGCGCCCAGCCTGTTGGACACAACAGAAACTCAGATGCAGCCTTGGTAGCTAATGGTATTTGATTTTATAATCATAATAAATGTGTCAAGATTCATTTTTAAAAGAGGAAAACCTGCCAGTGACCAATGAAGGAAGTGAGTAAACTAAGATATTCTGAGGAAGGGGCCTGAACGTGTGGCCCCTGTCCTCCGTGTCTGCGGATGAAGGGTTTTTTGAATGAAATGCACTGTGCGTTTTCAGGAAAAAAATCTCTGATAAGCAGACTTTGAATGGATGTTTGCTCCTCCTGATCCACTTTCTCATGGTGACTCAGTGCCATTCAGTGCTGCGAGTGTACATAGTGTCAGAGTGGCAGCCCCCAGTGGGAGGCGGGCAGCCCTGCTTGGGTGGGGGGGCCTGCTGGAAGGGCGCCATGTGAAGAACTTTGGATTTTCCATGGAATGAATAAAACGTAAAGTCCTATGTACTTAAAGATACTCTTTGTCACGTGTGGGTCTTTTTCTTAGACAACATGAACGATTCCTAGGCTGTGACAGGAGGACCAGTCAGGATGAGGTTTCTAGCATGTTTGGGAGACCCAATAATTGAAATTCTGTAGCTTTCTCGATAGCAAAGGGAAGGTCTGCAGTGTTTCGATATCAGATGGACAGTGGCTGACATTTCACAGAGCTCAGACTTGCATGGCTGTGTCCCAGGTGAGTAGATTTCTGTAATGTCTCTGTGTTCAGCACATACACCTTAAACACGCTTTGCAGTCCTTCTGTTAAATCAGTAAAGGACTCAGAAACAGAACTAGAACAGATAGACTGTTGTGTTACAATCCCAAACACTGTGCATGAAAATGTCCAGGTCGTGTGGCCACGGCGCAGGGCTCAGGTAGCACTCGGGGAGATGCTTGTTCACAGTAGTCGGGGGCCACTGCCGTGGGTAGCAGGACACACGCACCAGAAACATCACTCCCGCAGCAGCTGCTGTTCTTTACTTGCTTGTAGGCCCCTTTTAACCTAATAAATAGTGTTGCCTTTGAAATTGGTTAAATTTATTTATTTTTTAATTTTAAAAAATTTTTGTTCTTTATTGATTTTAGAGAGAGAGGAAGGAGAGGGAGAGAGAGAAACATCGATGAGAGAAAATTGACTGGTCGCCTCCTGCATGCCCCCCACTGGGGATCAGGCCCACAACCTAGGCATGTGCCCTGACCGGGAATCAAACCGGCGACTTCTTGGTGCATGGGTCGTCACTCAACCACTGAGCCACACTGGCCGGGCTTTTTTTTTTTTTGAGTAAAGGAAAAGGGTAAAGCAAAGACAGGGTCTGGACATTTCACATCCAAAGATGGACACAGCCTCCCAGTCTAAACAAAAGAAGTCACCGCAGCTGTGGGCATGGGTGGTGCAGAAAGAGGGCGTGTGGCACACGATGATGAGCGCGTGCCTGCCGCAAACCTGCCGCGGCCTCGGTGTGTGTCAGCTCTGCCTGCGCTCTGATTGGAGCAGGCTGTGATGGGACGCATGCACATGGCCTACTCCAGACTCACTAGAATCCAAAACAGAAGAAAGTCTCTGCCCCCCTCCCTTGCCAGTCTTGGCTATCTCTGTCCCTGTCCCTCCCCCACATCTGCTGACCCAACCAGGAGCCGCTGGTAGGGTAGCATCAGACCCCAGTTCCAGCTCATGAAAATGGGTGCCGAGAGCCAGCAGGCTGACGAATGACCAGCACTGTCTATCCTGCAGCTACTCGGCGTCCATTCTCACCCTTCTTCCCGTATGTGAGTTACATCCGTTACGCATTTCTTCCTGATGCAGTGATCACGCCCCCAAATAGAGATGCTTTTGCGTTTTCCCAAAAATGTGCCATCCCTTGAGTTCAGATCCGTCCCCAGGTGATGTTACTTCTAGCATAGTCACACACCCATCTGGACATTCTCTAACATGAAAACTAAGTTATAAAGTTCCCCATTCACCACCACGCATCTTCCCTCTGTGAAATCGTGGCTGCTGAGAGGTGGGGGAAGTGAGGAAGCCCTTTAACGTGTGTGCTGGCTCTCATACGTGCACGCGCGTGCACACACACCAGGCCGGGAAGACAGGCTTGCGTGGTCACCACTGTCCCCATTTCTGCAGCCAGTTACGAGGTTGCAGCAGCTGTACTTAAACCTTCCCCCAGCCCCATCACCCCCTTCCGTGTTTCCGTGGCTCCAACCAGTACCTCTGGAGATGAGGATTCTTCACCTGGTGAGAGGATTGACATTTTTGTTCCAAAGTATCTGCCTTGCATTTATTAGTCACAGAAGTACAGACGAGCCCAGAGGACCACTGGGTTCCAAATGCAGTAAGCACACCTCACTTCCCGTGTGTCGTCAGCACCGGGAGCACTGCTGTCCTGCTGGTTCCGTCGCAGGAGTAGTCCCACGTGGCTGGTGACCATCTGAACTGCAAGTGTGATGGGTCTGTGTGTCCCTGAGTAGGAGCATCCTTGACGCCGAAGAGCCCAAAGTTACAGAGAAGAGAAGCAGAGACGTGGAGGGGCCCGCCAGTCAGCACGGCTGGTCTGCTGTGGTGACGGGTCAGGGGCAGCAAGCGCATCATCCTCTCACCTTTCCTCAGGCAGGTCACTTGCAGCTCTGCACAGCGTCTTCACTGGGTCCCCGTCTAACGGCACCACCCCCTGCTGGGACTCTGCCGGGTGAATGGCACAGGGAACAGAAGTGACGAACTACACACTAGATGTATCTTCTACGTCCAGAGTGAATCTCGTGGCCGCACTGAACTCGACTGGCAGGAGGGCGCTCCTGCAGAGGTGGGTGCTGCAAGGCTGGGAAGGACTGTGTGAACACAGTGCAGCACAAACCACCGTCCGTGGTCAGGCCAGCTGCTTGGGTGCGTGGAACTTGGGAGGAGCAGGGAGCTCAAGTCTGTGCCTGCTGCCATGTTTCCTTTGCAGTAAAATGCGTCCCTTTGCAATGTAATACAAGGTAGGCGATGGGGAGCCAGCTGCTCACTTAGCCCACAGGGGCTGCAGAAGCAGTACTGAGGGTAGAGAAGACAAACCTGTATCAGGATAAGAGCATTAAAATGAGGACAAGCATGTCCTCTTGACAATGGGAAGATCCAGTGAGATCAACAAGACGTCCAGAAAATGGTGCCAGTCGGGTAAGCCCTGGACTGCTCTGACAAGGTGAGAATCCAATGCTGACCACATCGGCTGAGGCTGTTGTTGTCAATCTGTGTTGCTGACTGTGCGTCATCTCAGTCCCCCCAGTGCCATTTTGTGCCGAGTCTAGTAAGTACCCATGGGAGGAGGCAGGCGTCTGCTGCGTGTGCCAGACCCCGAGGGCTATGGAGAAAGTACCAGTGTGCCATGTGTGTCCCAGTGAAGCGCAGACTGAAAAGAAAACTGACCCCAAAAAATAGATGTTTTATCACATGTACTTGGAGTCCCAGAAAAGGGAGGAGATTAGGGCAAAATTTACTTGATAAAATAATGACCAGAATTTTTCCAAGTCTGTAAACTCAGCAATTCAAGAAGCTCAAAAAGCCACAAGCAGAATAAATACAACAAAAATACGGGAAGGCACATTATAAAATTCTGAATACCACTGATAAAGAGAAAATCTTAGCAGCAGCCAGAGAAAAAGAAAACATTATCACAGAACAAAAGTAAGAATGACATCCCTGTGCGAAGTGTGTCTGCACAGAGGATCAGTGTTATTTGAAGGTGGACAGGGATAAATTGAAGATACATATTGTAAGCTCCCCAAAGAAAACAAAATAAAAACACAGAGGTGTTATTTATAAGCCAATAGTGCAAATAAAACGGGATATTTTAAAGTAATTATTTCATCCAAACTGAGCAGGAAAGTAAAAAAAAGAACAAAGTACAGATAACACAAATAGAAAACAAGTAGCAAATGGTAAACTTAAATTCAGCCACACTAGTAATGACATTAAATATAGACTAAAAACTCCAACATGACAGTTGCTAGGCCAAATATAAAGAAAACCACCTGCCCTAGCCAGTGTGGCTCAGTGGTCAGATGGTCAGAGCATCGGTCCACGCACCGAAGGGTCACGGATTCAGTTCCCAGTCAAGGGCATTTACCTGGGTTGCAGGTTCAATCCCTGGCCCTGGTTGGAGCACATGCAGGAGACAACCACTTGATGTCTCAAATCAATGTTTCTCTCTTTCTCTCTCCCTTTCCCTCCCTCCCTTCCACTCTCTCTAAAAATATCAATGGAAAAAATATCCTCGAGTGAGGATTAACCAAAAAAATAAAACCACATAACTAACCTGACTATACGCTGTTTAAACACGTATTGAAACTAAAAAAAAAAAATTGGGAAATATATGTACCATACAAACATAAGATAAGAAAGCTGATACGGCAAGAATAACATTACACTAAGTGACCTTTAAGACAAGGAGAATTACCCAGGTCAGAGACAAACGTGGTGCCGTGATAAAGGGTTCAGCTCAACTGGAAGACACAGTAAGCCTAGAGGTGTATGTACCTAATGACATAGCTTAAGATTAAAAGGAGAAATAGCCCTGGCCAGTTTGGCTCAGCACTTAGAGCGTCAGCCTGTGGACCAAAGGGTCGCAGGTTCGATTCCAGTCAAGGACATGTACCTCAGTTTCAGTTCGGTCCCCGGCCCTGGTAGGGATCGTGTGGGAGGCAACCAGTCGATGTGTCTCTCTCACATCGATGTTTCTCTCTCTATTTCTCCCTCCCGCTCTATCTGAAAATAAATGGAAAAATATCCTTCGGTGAAGATTTTAAAAAATAAATAAAAATAAAAGGAGATATAGCCCGGCCAGTGCGGCTCAGTGGATTGAGCTTTGTCCATGGACTGAGAGGTCCCGGTTTGATTTCTGGCCGGGGTGCCCAGGTTGTGGGCTGGATCCCCAGTGGGGGGCGTGCAGGAGGCAGCCGATCAATGTTTCTCTCTCACATCGATATTTCTATCTCTCTCTCTAAAAAAATCAATAAAAAAAATACTCTTTTTTTTTTTAAAGGAGAAATAAACCTAGTTGGAGATTGTAACACAATTCTGTCAGTAATCATTAGAACCACCAGGGAAACATAATTATGTAGGACATTCGAACAACGCCATTTACTAACATTTAACAACGCCATGTCAAGTGTACATGAAACAGGTGACAAAATAGACTATATGTTTGGTTAGAGAGTAAATCTCAATAAATTTCAAAATATTTAAATTTTACAGTGTGTGTTTCCTCATGAAAATGAAGCTAAATAATGGATTCTGCCCATGTTCCAGGGACAGAACTGAGCTCCACAGCCCACCCACTAGGTGTCTGCTTAGGAGGACAGCAGACACATCAGTAATGAAAACGGGGCTGATCTCTACCATCTAATATTGTCAAGAGCTGGTTACATTCTGATTAATTCTTTTACACGTAATAAAAGTGCAAGAGTCCAAAAGTTTGCTTCCAGTCAAAATGGATGAACAGAGACTGGATCCACCCTCCCTGATGGTGGAAAACGTCGATGGGTTTTTTTCTCAGTAGTGAGGAAATAGACAAAGCACTGCTCTGGTCCAGCTGAACAAAGCTTAAAAGCAAGGCCTGAAAGAATGGCCAGCGTTTATAAGTAACTTACCTGCAGCCCCAAAGTTCTAGAATATTCATGGAAATGCAAAATTATCCAGCACCCCACAAAGTAGAAGTCACAGTGTCTGGCATCCAACCAGAAATCAGCTGGATGCAAAAAAAGATGGAAAAGATTATCTATAATCAATAAAAACAGACCCAGAAATGACTGGTGATAGAATTAGTAGATGAGGTTCATTTATTATGCAATGTAACTGTATTACCTTGTTCAGAAAGCCAGCAGGAGACGAGACTGAACGTGTTCAGTAGAGACATGAGAGGTCTTTCATGAAATAAATATGAATTCCAGTATAAAAACTACAATGTTTGAAATTCCAGCATGAAATCTACAATGTTTGAAATGCGAACTACACGGGCGAAGAGTAGGAGTAGATTCAACATCACAAGAGACTGCAAGTGGACCTGAAGATACAGCGGTACAAACTATTCAGAACAAAAGAAAAACACAAAAATTTGAACTGAGCATCAGTGAGCAGTGGAACTTTCCCCAAGGAAAGGGGCAAACAGAAAAAATATTTAGAGAAGTACTTTTCCAAACTTGATATAAACCGTGAGCCCGCAGATCCAAGGAGCTCAGTGAACTCCAAGCGCAGGAACCGTGGTGGAAACCACACCAGGCACATCACAGTCGATGCTTAAACAGATGATAAAGAGAACATCAGCCAGAGCAAAAAAGACACATTTCATACGAGGAACAAAAAGATGTGGAAAAGCAGGTTTCTCCTTAGAAATAAGAGCATCTGGAAGACAGTGGAGCAACATCTACAAATCAGGAAGAGAAAAAGACAACTGCCAACCTAGAATTCTTTACTCAGCAAAGATATCTTTCTAAACAGAGAAATGAAGCCGTTTTGGACATATAAAAGCTGAAAGAAGCCTGGCCAGTATGGCTCAGTGGTTGAGCATCGACTCATGCACCGAGAGGTCACCGGTTCAATTCCCGATCAGGGCACATGCCCAGGTTCTGGGCCAAATCCCCAGTGGGGGACATGCAGGAGGTGGCCAGTCGATGTTCTCTCTCTTTGATGTTTCTATCTCTCTCTCCCTCTTCCTTCCTCTCTCTAAAATCAATAAAGAAAAAAAATTTTGTTTAAGCTGAAAGGATTCATCACTGGCAGACCCTCACTACAAGGAATGTTGAAATAAGTCCTTAAAGCTGAGAGAAAATGATAGCACTTTGAAATCTGGATGTACACAAGGAATGAGGAAGACCAGAAATGGTTATCACATGGGCAAATAGAAACACTTTTAAATCTCTTTAAAAGAAGATTGAATATCTGAGGCAAAATCAATAATGCATTCCTGGGTTCATAGCACGTAGGAGTAAAATGTTTGGCAACAACAGCACAAAGGCCAGGAGGGGTACGAAGGAGTCCTGTGATACAGTCCTTACAGTGTGTGTGCAGTGGTGTGATGTCACCTGAATGTGGACTGTGACAGAGGGAAGGTGCATACTTCAGCACGAAAACAACCACTAAAATAACACAACAAAGAGATTTGGCTAATAATCGCACAAAAGAGGAGGAAAATAGAATTTCTAAAAAATATTTTTTGTGAATCCTCACCCAAGGATATTTTCCCATTGATTTTTAGAATGGGAAGGGAGGAGAGAGAGAAAAACATTGATGAGAGAGAGAGATTGTCTCCTGTATGACCTGACCAGGGCTTGGGATCAAACCTGCAACCCAGTCACATGCCCTTGACCAGGAATTGAACCTGAGACACTTCGGTCCCTGGGCCAATGCTCTAATTGCTGAGCCAAACTGGCTAGGGTGGGAAATAGAATTTTAAAAACTGAATCCAAAAGACAGCAGAGAAGAAGATAAAGGGAACAGAATACAGTGGAAAAATAGAAAACATAGTTGGTGGTAGACAAACGCAACCACATCGATATTCACATTAAATGTAAATGGTCTAAATACCACCCAGCAAACAGTAGCTGTCAGCTTGTATATAAAAGCAAGACCCAACTATGTGATGCTATAAGAAACACAGTTTACCTATGGAGACAAATCGGCTAAAAGGAAAAGAATGGGTGCTGACTCTAATCAAAAGAAATGTGTAGTGGCTGTTTTAATAGCAAAGTTGACTTCAGAGCAGAGGTTATGAGCAGGTCTAAACAAGGTCACTTCATGATAAAGATTCAGGTCCCCAGGAGGACATACATTCCTAAATGCATGTGCCCCTGAAAACAGAGCTTCCGCAGGGTGAAGCAGAGAGAATAGAACCACAGGGAGAACCAGTCCACACACTTAATACTGGGAAATACCAACACCTCTCTCAATAACTGAGAACAAGTATGAAAACTTTGTAAGGATACATGCGACTGAAAACAGTATGAACTAAGCTGACCTATTTGACGTTTATACAATTGTTCACCCAAGAGCAGAACACACTCTTCAAATGCATGTGAGAAACATCCTTTCTTTGGAGTGGGACCCTCAGACGCAGCAACTTGCCTTCCACGTGGTCGTGTATCTCCACCAGTCACAGACCAAGAGACCTATCGAAACCTCACCACAATGGCCAGCTTGGATTTTTTATCTCTCCTTTTTTCCATCTTTAGCAAGCATGTGCCTTACCAACGATCTTGATATTTTGTATTTCTTGCTCACCAGGTTGGTTCAGCGTGATGTCGCTGTAGTGGGACCGACGTGATCTGCTGTGTAGTGATCTGCAGGATGATAAAGGTCTCTATGATGAGAAATGGCAGCAGGGTAGTTGACATAGCACTGAGATGAGACTGTGAAGGTGTGCTGCTGTCCCTGTCACATGAAAGAAAAATGTCTCTTCTGGTCTTTCCAAACAAGTATGTGTGTGTGGTGGGGTGTGTGTGTGGGGGGGGGTGTTGGTTGTACCAGCAGCAGCACAGACCAGGGTTTGTGTGGATTTACTCCAGTCAGGAAACCAGCAGCAGAAACTGGAGCTGAGGGCTGCCCAGCAAGTGCCTCAGGCAAAGCTGGGGGTTCTGGAGAGCTGAGCAAGGGGCCACTGGGAACGTCAGTCTCCAGCACACCTGACTTGGAACCTCAGAAGAGTAATGGTTTCCCCTCCTCCTTCACCCTCCTAATCCCATGTGACTGTCCTAGGCAAACCCTAACAGAACCACACAGGAAAGGGGCTCTGAGAGACAGAATCCCGGGCCCCTCCCTCATGGCGCAGAGATCTGAGAAGTGGACAGTGGCTGCCAAGATGACAAAATACAAAGCAGCCCACACGGATCCCAGGAACCAGTACAAGGAAGGAAAGTGTTTGAGCGAGTCCCAGAGGTGCGCTGATGGGAGGCACAAGGACACCATTTGGGCAGCAAGACGGGAGGGTGAACTATTCAAATCGGAGCAAGGAGGAAGGCTCAGATAACAAAAACAACAAGAAAAGTGAACAGAATGCTGCCTGGGTTGCAGTACCTCTAGAGGATATATATATTTCTGTTGAATTAATAGGTGAATTAATGATTGGAACATGGAAAATTAACCAATGGGAAAATAGGCAATTATTAACTTACATGAAAACAAAATATTTCCAGGTAAGGGGATGAAATCCTAGAACACTATAGCTCAGTTTGAATGATAGAAACATTATGGTCCGGGACTGCAATGCACTGTTTGTGCTCCTCCCAAATTCCCACATTGAAGCCCCAACTCCAAGGAAGGATGTATTAGGAGGTGGAGCTTGGGGAGGTGACTCCTTCAGATAAGGTCATGAAAGTGGGGCCCAGTGATGGGAACAGTCCCCTTATAAGGAGAGACCAGAGGGTGTGCTGGCTCCTTCTTATCACCCCCATCCACCTCCCAACCCCCATTTTTCTCTCCTCCCCTCATGGGAGGACACAGACTGAAGGTCCGCACCAGAACCTGACCACGCCAGCACTCTGATCTTGGACTTCCAGCCTCCAGACAGAGAGAAATAAATGCTTGAGCTGCCCAACCAGGGGCATTCTGTTATAGAAGCCCAGGCTGACTAGGGAACATCAGCCACTCTACAAATTATAAACAGAGATGGATTTCATGCAGAAAATTAGGTTAAAAATTGCTAGGTGGTTTGAAGGGGCAAAGGTGAGAGGGAACGGCTGTACCCTACGTTAAGGAGCCGCAGGGAACCGCCCCTACTGCCTGGACCTCCTGCCCCTTGGACTCAGCAGGTGCGCCCTCTAGTGGCAGATCCTGAACTGAGCCTTGCCGGCCAGGGCATTTCGGAAACGCAATTCCCAGCCTCCAGCCACCAAGCTGTGGGGAGTGTGATGTTGTAGAGTCCAGCCATCCGTCCAGAGGGTCATAAGATGCACGGGACCTGGCAGTCGGTGTTGCACTGGACCCCAAGAGCCTGTGGCTTGAAGACAGCAGTTGACCTCTTACTCCCAGAGGAGCACCAGTGGGTATGCCTGGTCTGCTGGTGGCTTTTCTTCACAGGGGTCCTCCTGCTCAGGGCTGTGCTCTGCACCACCTCACTTCCTCCCTCTTGATGAGGGGCTGCCAAACAGCAGAGCATGGTTTGGGGCACTATCATGTTCTGAGCTGCTCCCTCCAGAACAGGCCTATTAGGGTTCCTTTTTGGAATGGGTTGAATTGTGCCCCCCAAGTTCATATGTTGAAATCCTAAGTGCAGGATCTCAGAATGTGGCCTTATTTGGAGATCTTTACAGAGGTGATCGAGTTAAAATGAGGGCATCAGGGTGGGCCCTGGTCCAATAGGGCTAAGGACAGTTGGAGACACACAGTTGCACCCCTGCTGGGCTTGCATTCCTGCCTGATGTTTTTTGTTCAGTGTGTGCATGTGTTTAACACATAACTGAACTCATGGGTTCTGCCCTGTGTTCCCCTATTTAAAGGACGATCATTTCCTCGATGGCCATTGACTTCCTGTTGATTAAGGCCCCATCACCGATTACTGCTGTTTCTGGAAACCTGTGCTGCTGAGCATGTGTGGGAACAGCCTCTGTGATCGTCACTGTGTGTACAGTCAAGGTGGCACATCACCATCTCCCAAAATCCCTGTCACCTCCCCAAGTGCTATGGGACTGCACTGTGTCTCCCCAAATTCATATGTGGAATCTTAACACCCAGTTAAATGGTGCTCAGAGGTGGGCCTTTGGGAGGTGATTGGATCCTGAAGGTGGAGCCCTCGGGATGGAGCTAATGCCCTTATAAACAAGGCCCCAGAGAGCTCCATGTGAGGTCACAGCAGGGAGAAGATGTCTGTGAGCCAGGAAGCGGGTCCTCACCAGAGAATGAGTAGCCCCTGCCTTGATCTCGGACTTCCAGCCCCCAGAACTGTGACAAATGTCCATGGTTTATAAGTCACCCTGTCTGTGGCATTTTTGTTACAGCAGCTGGAGCAGACTGATACACCAAGTCATGGGTTCTTAGTGCTTGATTAATCAGCCTGGCAGAGCAGTGTCTTGGCGCCGTGGCTGGGTACCAGCCCCATTTTTGTCACCTGCCCATTGGAGGCTGTGGGTAAGGAAGTGATGCTGGTCTCCAGGTGGAAGCAGGAGCGAGTGGGGGAAATGGTACTGAGGATGTGACAGGGTGTGACAGAGGGACACTCCTTCCATGACACTTCTGAGCAGCAACTTGCAGTCCAGACAGAGCAGAGAGCCCGGGACTTGTGTGGATGTCCCCCTACAGTGACATACGCTAGGACTGTTAATGCCTGGGATTTGGGTCACCCAGCCGAATGTGATGCCAGAAGCCACAGCTCACCTTGCAGCCATTCTGCACCTGGAGGACCTGGACCTTGCTTGGTGGCCTGGGGTCTTCATTCCTCTGTGAAATCTTGCTGAAGGCAACCCGCTAAGAAGATTCCTACTCTGTTGGGTCCCGGAGCCGATAGTGACTGCCGTGGCGGGGAATCATTTTGCGATCTGAGCACGATTTGAGCCCCTTGGTACCAGTCAATGCACAGTATGTGGACAAACCACCAAGACGTCCCACTGCTCGCCCAACGCGCTGGGACAGTGCTGGCCATGGAAGGACTCGCGTCTCCGCAGCCGGATCCCGGCGACTATCCGGTACCCTGGGGCCGGGAGACCCAGGTCCTCCGCCGCAGGTCAGGTCAAGGCAGAGGTCGCCGCGGCCGGGCTGGGGACGCAGACAGGACACCACCCGCGCGGGACGCGTTGGGAAAGGTCCCTTGGGCACCGGACCTGGGGAGGGACGGCCACGGGGTGGTGGGAGTCCGTGAAGCTGGGCGGTTGGGTAGAAGGGTCGGAGCAGCATCAGGATGGGAGTCGCGCAGCGGAGGGCCACGGGGAGGAAGGGCACAGTCTTGGCCTGGCTCAGCCCGTCGGTTCCTCGCTCCCTCCCGCCGGCGTGTGCCTCTCCCCCGCCGCATGCTGAGACGGAGCTCTGGATAGGAGCCCGTCAAGCAGGTGCCGGTGCACGGGCAGGCCTGGGGGATGCAGGCGAGGGCGGGAGGGAGACCTAGACTGGTCCCGCTGGGAAACTGCCCATCCCGGTTCTCCCACACCTTTGATCCACAAGTGTCCCCGCTTGCAAGCCTCGGAGGCTCCGGGACGCGCAAGACCTGGATCGAAGTGTTCTGCCCGCCACGGACTGTTGATCAAGGGCTCCTACCTGCTGTCTGGGTCCCAGGGGCGGGTGGAGGGTGCGCCGGGCTCGTCCCCCGCCCACCCGGGGCGGCGCAGAAGCGGAGCCTGGCAGGCTTGCGCCCCCGACAGCGGGCGGGGCGGGGCGGGCCAGGCGACAAGATAAGAACCCGGAGGCCGAGACCGCCCAGCGCAGCGGGACGGGAGCCCGAGCCTTCGCGGACGCTACGCGGCAGGACCCCAGAGCAGAGCCAAGGCCGGGGAGGGCAGGTAAGGCCCCGGCACTCCGTGGGTGACTTCCCGCACAGCACCCCCCCACCCCCCGCCGCGCATCCTCGGAGCTTGCCTTTAGCTCCGTGGACCCCGAAGGCTGCAGCCAAGGGGCACAAGGTTGGGATGGGCACCGTCAGGAGGCGCCGCGTTCCTCAGACGACAGCGTCTCCAAAAGTCGCTCACAGCCGGGGTTTGCACAGCGCGCCCCGACAGACAGTGCCATTGGAGACCATAAGGCGATCGGCGGCTGAGAGATGTGTACACGAGGTGGGGTGCGCGCCCCGTGGCCCCTGGCCCTGGCCTTGCAGGTGGGGCGCCTCGTCCCAGGGCCGCGCCGGGTTCCAGGAGCAGCGGGTAGGGGCCGCTCCCCGGCGGCGCCGGCACCGTGGAGCGCATTGTTTGTGACCGACTCCTGCGTGTTGAACCAGACTCGGTGCAGGGTGCAGCCTGGGCGGAGAGCCCCTGGATCCGATTCCGGTGATTTTCTCAGCCAGTGCTCTCTCGTGCAGGCTTTTGTCTTTGATTTTGAGGGTGAGGGTAGGGGCACCGAGCTGTGCTTCCAGGCTGATTACAAGGCAGACAGGAACAGAGGAGGGAACCACCGCTTATGAGCCAGCTGTGTTCCTCTAAGTGACCACGTTTTGCTTTCCTTACCCAAACCTGGCCTCTGAGGCCACTGCCCAGGAGTGGGTCAGCTCACCCCAAATTCTGGATGTGGGCTTCCCAGGCAGGTGGCCTGAAGGGACTGCAAGGGCCCTTGTCAGACCAAAATGGCGGGATTTACCACCTGCACAGCTGCAGCCCCTCCAGCTGCACCCCAAGGCGGGCTAATCCCACCTGCTCCCCAGAGGGTGCAGCCCCCTTGG
Organism: Tadarida brasiliensis; assembly: GCA_030848825.1. NCBI lineage: Eukaryota > Metazoa > Chordata > Mammalia > Chiroptera > Molossidae > Tadarida > Tadarida brasiliensis. The sequence continues at coordinate 36,512,360 of CM061258.1, forward strand.
CCCGTTTTTCATACATCTCAGGAACGTGCTGTTGGGTTTGTCACCAGAGGTGAAGGGGCCACAGAGAAGCAGTGCATAAAATAACTTAAGTTGTGAGTTTTCATTCAAACTTGGATACAGTGGGAAATACCTCCCATTAAGCTGTTATGCTTCTGCTTCACCCGCTGTGTGTGTGCGTGAGCATATGTGCGCCCACCCATGTACGGACCACTGAAACAGTGCTGGTGGGTCCAAATGCCAGGAGTCAACATTGAAGTGGCTCTTGGCCCCGAGGGTCCAGCTTGTTCATGGCTGTCACTGTGGAATTTCTTCTGTTCCCCTAATGACATTGCCCAGGGTTTATGAAGTGATTAGGAAATGAGCTCACTGGTAAAGGTGCTAAGTATAGGAGCTCATGGTCCCTCAGGTAAGTGCTGACATGATGCTCTGATCTCTGCTGACTCTTCCAGGTGGGGCTGGTGCATTGTTGGGCCACAGGTTTTTGTGGATCTTTCAGGCATTCCTGGAAGAAACTGTTATAATCATTATTTTAACTTTTTTTTAATCCTCACCTCAGGATATCTTTTCTATTGATTTTTAGACAGAATGGAAGGGGGGGGAGGGAGAGAGAAACATTGATATATCATACGAGAAAGACACATCGATTGGCTGCCGCCTGCACGCACCCTGATTGGGGCCAGGGATGGATGGTGCAACCCAGGTACATGCCCTGGACTGGGAATCAAACCCATGACCCTTTGGTGTGCAGACCAAAGCTCTAATCACTGAGCCACACCAGCCAGGGCTCATCATTTTAACTTTTATTTGCTGTGGCTTTAACTTTTATTTTGGTTATAGTGGGAAGAATAGGTGTACACTCTTGTAAAGACTTCCTGTTGAATGCTATTTAAAGATTGTAATTTACTCCCTGCAATGTGGGGTATGGCAGAGGTAACCGTTTGCATTATTGTTAAAAGCAAAATTAGAGATTACACACGCGTTGTACTTCCGTTGGACTAGAGAGGAGAGCCAGGGGAAGGGGGCCAAGCACATGTCTGTCCTGAGGTTTCCACAGCTTGTCTCCCCTAGCTCTCAGAAGAAATAACTCATCTCCTTTGGTCCTCAACCTTGGCCGTGTCTTCTTAGCTGCTTGGAATGTATTTGTTCTGCCCCAAAGAAATGAATATAAATGCCTTGGATCTCTGCTCTTGCCACCGGGTACATCCGTAGTTCTGGTTACTAACTCATTGCATTCCTGTGTGTGTTTATTTTTCATGCTGGCTGAAGACCAAGAGGAAGAAGCACAGAATCCTAGATTCCATCCAGTCTGCCCATGAATAGAAGCAAATACCCAGTGGGACTGATGCCTTCCGTGGTGGCCTCGGCTAAGGAGCCCAATGCCATGTGCCCGAAGGCAGTGGAACTTGTCCTGGTCAAGGAACAGAATGGTGTGCAGCTCACAAACTCCACCCTTGTCAACTCCCCACAGAGCCCTGTGGAGACCCAGGAACGGGAGACGTGGAGCAAGAAGATAGACTTCCTCCTCTCAGTGATTGGCTTTGCAGTGGACCTGGCCAACGTCTGGCGATTTCCTTACCTGTGCTACAAAAACGGAGGGGGTGAGTCCCCGCCTGCCCTCCCTATGTCCTCCCGCTGGCTAGAGTCCAGGACAATTGAAGTAGGGCTTTTGAGAAATGCATTCACTCTGGCAACATGGCACTGTTTTGTAACTTAGCATTAGCCGGCACAGATCCCCCAGGTGTATGTCACAGAAACATAGAAGTGGAGTTCAGAGCATCCCACGCCATGTCAGGACTTTGCGGCTGAGGACCGTGAGGCCAGGAGAGCAGAAAGCAGGACTTAGCAGCTGGAAGCACCATGATTCTGCCTTCTGTTTCCAAAGGCGGTTTCACTTTGGAAAGAAAAGGCCCACAGAAGGGTATATTTGGCTGGCTTAAAACAGTATTTACAAAGTGAGGCCCTCGAGCCTGGAGTGGTGGAAGGTACCCTTCCCCTACCCCCTGCTCCCATGACTCCCTGAACTCACCAGCCCTAGAACCATGACCATCTCTGGACTTAAGGCAGAAAACTAAGCTACAGGGCAGGATCACCCCAAAAATTCAAGTTGAGAAGCCAGTTAAGTTGGAGCTCATGCCCATCCTCCTGGTGTTTCCATTTCCCTGATGGCCTACCAGATTCATTGGCCACACCACACCACACAGATGCAGGGCCTGGGAAGATAGTCCTGGGAGGGCCTTCCAGCATGCCCATGGGTAGGTTGGCATTACTCTGCCCAGGTCGAGGGGTGAAGACTGAGGCCTCAGCAGTGCATTAACTTGCCCAAGGACAGACAGAGCTGTGGGGTCTCCCTGCCTCCCTCCCAGCCCAGGAAGAGAGCCCGGCCAAAGCTACTACTCATTCAAGGCAGAGCTTTGGGAAGCAGAGCCGTGGGGCCCTGAACTTTGTGCTCAGGGCAGGATGTAGCGCCAAGAGGAACAAGGTGCCTCGCTGGAGGCACCGGAGCCCGCGAGTGAGGCAGGTTTCAAATGCTGGGAGCTGGGATTGATGACAGAACCCACGCAAGGTCAGAGGTGGCCCACAGATCCCAGAAGAGTGCAACTCAAGAGCGGTAGCCATCCCACAGAGGATCCAGACGGTGCAAAGGCAGGGAAGGAGCCACGGTGTGGGCATGGCCTCATCTGCCATGCTCTTGGGGGTTGGCTCCATAACCTGGGGCTGGGACAGTGGGGGTTCAGTAGGGATGGGCTTACTTTGAGAGCTTTAGCAGGGTTTGGAGCACTACAGACAACTGCCCCAGCCTGTGGATTCCCTTTGGAGGGTGGCCGGCAGGGAGCTTCAGGAGAAGCAGGGACAGGGACTGGGGTCAGGGCCAAGATGCACGTGGTTGGTGGAGATGGCTGAGCCCTTGAGACCCTCAGTGAACATGCTGTCATGTCCCACAGGTGCCTTCCTGGTCCCCTACCTGCTCTTCATGGTCATTGCGGGGATGCCGCTCTTCTACATGGAGCTGGCCCTTGGGCAGTTCAACAGGGAGGGGGCTGCTGGCGTCTGGAAGATCTGCCCCGTACTCAAAGGTAATGGTAGGGACACCTCCTCGCACCTGGCACGGCACAGACCGGGGATGTGGCTCCAGAGCTTTCAAAGCAAGCCCACCCAAGTCACGTGCATCCCATACCACTCTGCTGGACATCTGCGCACAGGAACACGCCACTTGAATTTTGGTCCTACTCTACCGACTTGTAATGACCAAGAATTCAAGAACGTATTTACTTGCTTCCAGGTGAAGCCTCCCTGCAACTAAATTCATTAGTGGCATTATTTTGTCAAAGAGTTAAAATGATAAATGAGATAAAACCTCTATCTATCCATCTGTCAACTACCTATCATCTATCTATCTATCTATCTATCTATCTATCTATCTATCTATCTACCTACCTGCCTATTTATCATCTATGTATGATATCTATCATCTATTAAATGTCAACTGAACATAAACAAAATCAGGAGGCTTTGGCTAGAAATAAATGATAAAGATTTATTCAATGGTCTTAAGGTTTACAAATTGGAAGCACAGCTAGATAATAGCCAGGGTGTTCTGAAGAAGAAGAAAGAAGAGCTGATGTTCTCATAGTAAAAAGTATACTCTTGAGAAGAATCAGTCCTGCATTCTTAGCTTCTAGATTGGTCTGAGATGGTAATCCTCTGGTGACCAGTGGTCTGGATACTGGATGTCAGGTGGTCTGGACACCTCTCCCTCGTCCTTCAGGGGTAGTCAGGGTTGGAGAGGTTTGCTGTATATCTAGGTATTGAAGCAGGACTGGAAAGTGCAAAGGTTTAAGTTCCCAGGCTACTTAAAACAAGAACAGAATTGTTTCCTCATGCCTCAGCCTACTTGTCTTGATTAATCTAGCAGCTCGACTATCTACCTATTTATCTATGTATCATCTATCTATCATAGCTACCTATTATCTGTCATTTATCTGTAATCTAATTGTCTAGGTATTCAGTGAGCCTTCCAGGCTACTACTGAGATGCCACCACACCATGAAGCGAACACCCTCATGCTGAGTCCTGGTGACTAACCTCCCCACGGTCACCTGGCTCCATCCTCATGAGAGCCCCGGGGAGGGCACGTACGCTGTTGTCTCCATCTTGGAGATGTAGGCACTGAGATTAGAGGGCTTGAGTAACTGGCCCCTGTCACCTGTCAGGGGTGGGTGGGATTCAGTCGCAGACTTGTCTGACTCCCCACTGGGCCAACAGGAGCTGATGGCTCAGAAGGATTCGGTATTTCCTCAAGGAGACCGGAGAAGGTGCCTGGTTCAGACAGCTGGTTTCATTAAGAAAATAGCTATTAAAAGATCAGGCTTTGTATTTTCTTTAAAGTTCTTGAGAAATTGGTGTTTTGAGGAGAGCAGAAGCCCCATGGTCTCTCCAAGGGTGCCATGGGGGTGGATCTGTGGATGTGAGCTCAGATAGAAACTGATCTGGCCTCGGGAGTGAGGACATCGCACAGCTGCTGAGGTCAGTCTCAGTGGGGGGAATTGCCCTCACACAACGGAAATGCTGAGACTGGCCGAGTGTGGCAGCTCCTCCAGGCGCTGTGTGTTATTCCTGCTCAATGGTCTGCTGGGTAAATCTTAAGACGTTAGCAGTTTTTTCTGAGGCTAAATGATTCATGGGCCCACTCTAAAGTGGAAGTACTGAGCAAGATTCCGACACCTCTGGGTTCAGGTGCTGGGTGCTGGGTGTTCCCTTGTGCAGTTTGTACACAGAAGTCAAAGCTCAGATGAGTTGCCTGAGACTCGCCTCAGGCACCATCATTAATTCCCCAGTGGGGAAATGTGCAGGTAACTGAAGACACCAGGCACCTATTACGACAGAGGCAGGTGTCAACTTGGACATTGCAGTATCTGTGTACTGACACAATGTTGGTGCCACTAGGGGCAGTGAACCCAAGCGAACAGACAAGACACAAATGAGTTAATCGTGTTCTCCCGGGCTCTGCTGGGCAGCGCTAACATGTCACGCGGTCATGCACTGCAATGAGCTTTCGCCGTGGTCAGTATTTATGGAGCATTCAGGCGCCGAGTCGGAAATGAAGTATGTCTATCCTCAAGTGACCATCTGGGGAAATGCTGAGGAAGGGTGCCTCCAGCTGTGACACTGACTGTGGTGATACCAGTTTGTATTTCTGGATTTCCAAGAAGCACATCCTTCTGGTCCAAAGCATGTCGGTCATAAGTTTCTTACGTGACACAACCCTGTGCCCCCACCTTCCACCAGGGAGTCTAACAGTGAATCAGAGTAAATCTGCCTCTTTCCTGAGCGCCCCATGGGACTGCAGAAGAGGAGAAGGACGGTGGCCCCATGGAGCTGGAGGCCAGCAGGTGAATGCTGATTCCCAGTTTTTCCTGCCACAAAACGAGTTTTCTCCAACCAGGCTTCCAAAGTGATTTATTATGCTGCAGCTTATAAAATGTCAACAAATACTTTCCAAGGATTTCAAAGTGCTACTTAATCCTAATGAACTGGGGTCAGTACAGGAAAAGTGACTGTCAGCACCCCATTCTAGAGAAGCTGAGACCACAGACGGGGCATTTCACCTCATCCCAGCAAAACCCGAACATGGAGGCGAAGTCAGCGGACATCGGACACCTCAGGAACCGACTCCAGGTCCCAGCCTCAGAGTCACGCTCGGGCAGCTCACGTCACTTTTGTCCAGTTTTGGAGACTCAGCGGAGGGCTGAGCTGAAACCAATCGAGGCCACAGGAAGAAGCGCCATGTGGCCCGAGGGTGGAATCTCGGTCGGAGCCTGGTCACCCACCTCATGACCTGCAACTGAGGTACTCGCAAACCACAGAAAGTCAGCTGTTGAGCTGGGAATCTGTGCAGTCAGCACAGGGCCGTGCTCGTCAAGGAGTAAACGAATCAGCACGAGAACACCAGACTTTCATGGTTCGAGAAGAGACACCTTGAACTGTTTCATGCCAACCAAGCTGCAGTCCCCAGCAGGTGATTTCCTACATGCTCGGGTTCTATCCTATTCATACGTTGCCCATTTGATAAGAGATGGTCATTGTTCCTTAAATTAGGTGAGGTAAACTATGCTTTACTGGATACCCTGACACGTGTGCCTTCTCTTTTCTTCTTGGTTTTTTTTTAAAAAATCAATTAATAAAAGTGCCAGTATTTTCATGTGTCATTACATAGGGGTAACACATGGTAAATGACATCAGTTAAAATGCCCTAAATCATCATTATGAAGCTAAAAGGTTATCCAGTCCTTCAGGGGATGATCGGCATGTCCCAGTCCCTGTGAAAGCTTTCTCCTGCGTTTGGAGCCAAGCTCTTGGACGGCTCACTTCCCCAGCCTTCCTCCCTTACTTGGGACCACTGCCCGCACCTGACCGGCACTGAGCTACACCGGAGGAAGTCAGTGAAGTCCACAGTGAGGGTGACCTGCTGCAGCACTGCGCCTCGTCCTCGGTTCCCTAGATGGTCTGTGCGGAGTCCCGCAGGGTGGGCACGTGACTGGAGAGGCTGCAGGTGGCCTTCAGCACCCAAATGTGTCATCACAGGGTCCTGGGGGGAGGAGTCTCAGAACGATCCTTCTCTCCCACTTCCTCTCTGCCCCTCTCTCTGTCATATGAGCACACATGCACACACATACACTTGCACACATACCAAGCAGATAGTACAGAGACCCAAATCAACAGAGGAGGAATTCTCTCTAGCTTACGTAAAAAAAATTTTAAAAAACCACCAATGAGTCTCAAGGACTGGAAAAGTACTCCACCAGGGAGCCTTTCTCCAGCTGGTATTCTTGGAATTAGTATTTGTTTATGACATTCTCACCTAAGCCAGCTTTGTGGACACTCTGGAGTGAGCTGGCTCTGGGGGATGGTGGAGAGGGGTGACTGCTGTTCTCTCTCGAGGCCTGAGAGGACTCCTTTCCAGGCTGTTTGGCTCATTGCCATAGACACCTTCATTTTACATAGGCCATGGAAACACTGCCAACCTATTGAATATAAAACAATTTATGATATTTTGTGGTCAATAATATTTTAGTGTGATTTATCAAACTCTTCTTTCTAAAAAGAATTTGAGGTTGCTTAAAACAAAATGCACACAAGGTTAATATTAAAATACTAAGAAAAACAGAAATTTAAGAGAAGTGACCTTAAGAGCTATGATTGAAATTCATATCTAGCCCTGAGCTTCCTGGAAGTCAGACAACAGAAGGACACATTTTCATTGGAAATATTAGAGAAACTGAGCCAGCCACCTCCTTAGCAGAGACAGTTTCTCATGGCAGAAATAAAAGAAGTATATCCGGTGTCACTTCATTCAAACGACATGATGATGTAATGAACAATGATCACGAGAGCATTCTTATAGTAAACAGAAAGTGGATTTCATGTGGCTGGATTGTCAGGGGCACTGAGGAGGAACTGGTGAAGGTCGGGTTGGTGAGGGCGACACGTCAGTGTCCCAGGCCTGTGGCTCTCACAGGCTCTGCTGTCCCGAAGGACAGAACTTGTCATGACCAAGCCTACAGCTGACACTTGCAACCACCTTCCTAAGGAATCGTTTCCATCACTCAGGCATGTGGGGTACCTGGACGGCAGCCCAAACAGTGCTCTCGGCTGAGGCAGAGCTCCAGGCCCGGTGTGCCGTGTCACTGACGGGGCAAGCCTGTGTGCTCCTGTGGTGACCTTGTCACTCTGCTGTGAAAGGCAAGAGACCTGGCCTGCCCAGATGGAGGGCTATCCACACAGCGGCGGGTTCCAGAAGGACCAAAGGCAAAGTCAGCTCTTCCTTCAGATGCTGGACCTGGATCTGCTCTAGTGTTTGATCAAAGGCGCCTTTGAGTTCCCAAAGTTTCAAGCTGAGGATTTGGTATGCAAAGTTTTAACCTTAAGAAGATTTCAAGTCAGACATCCACAGTCCGTCCACTGCCGGGGAAAACCTTCTGTGATGCGCTTCCTGACAGGGCGGCTTCCTGACCAACAGGAGGCAGCCTTCTAACCTCCACACCCACCTGCCCACCAGTCAGTGTGCCACAACTCCAGAAACTGCTCACCACTGTCTTCTGCTCTAGTGCACCAGGAGCTAAGAGCCCCTCATAACTGATCTCAAATTCCAGGTTTTGTGATCCTAGAAAGGGTATTCTGAAAGGCCCTGGGTGGCCTTGGGAGGCCCTGGATAGTCATGTATGACCCTGGGAGACCCTAGATGGTCATGCATGGTCTTGGGTGACCTTGGGTAGCCCCTAGGTAGCTATGCATGAACCCAAATGACCCTGTTTGCCCTGGGTAGTCTTGAGTAGCTATGGGTGGCTGTGAATGGCCCTGGATGGCTCTGGGTGGCCCTGATGGGCATAGATGGCCATGGATGGCTTTGGACAGCCCTATATGACTCTGGGTAGGCCTGGATGAGCCCTGGTGGGCCTGGATGGTCTCAGGTGCCCTTCGTGGACCGGGATGAGCCCAGGTGGCTATGGATGGCCATGGAGGACCCTAGTTGTCCCTTAGTGACTCTTGGTAACTCTGGATGGTTCTTGGTGTCCCTGGATGGCTCTGGAAATCACTGAGTATTCTTGTGTGACCCTGGATGGCCTTTGATGACTCTATTGTCATGGGTGGCCCTGAATGTTTCTGGATGACTCTGAATGATTTGGGGTAGTCTTTGTTGACATTTGGTGGTGTTTTGTATATCTGGTTGCCCCTAGGGGACCCTGGGTGGCTATTGGTGGCCATAGGTGACAGTGGATGATTCTGATGGTTTTGTATGGCCTGGTGGTGCTGGAAAGTTCTGGGTTGGATTGCTCAGGGTAAGCCAGAGTGGCCCTAGATGCCTTTAAGCAAGCCTGGATGATCCTATTTTATCCTGAGTGGCTGTAAGTGGCAATGGATAGCCATGGATGGCCCTTAGTTATCCTGTATGTCAGCAGGTGACCTAGTTCTACCAGGGTGGCCCTAGATGATCCTACATGTTCCAGAATTACTCTACATGTCCCTGGGCATACCAGGGTGGTTCTGGATATCCTTCAATACCTGGGATGGTTTTTCAGACCTTGAATGTCATTCAGATACTCAGAATGTCTCCGAGTGGACAGAGATGGCCATAGATAGCTTTGGAAGGGGGAAGCCCCTCTCTGTGACCACAGCATAAAGTCTAGCATCTGCCCTTTCACTTCTCCTCCCCTGTGTATTTAAAGATGTTGCCTGGTATTAGGATGGTGGCAAACAGCTGGCCCAGGCTGGCACTGTCTCCGGTAGGGAAGGTGGGAAGGGTGTTCTGTTGACAGTGGCTCTGTGCTCTCACCACCCAGGTGTGGGCTTCACGGTCATCCTGATCTCGCTCTACGTTGGCTTCTTCTACAACGTCATCATTGCCTGGGCGCTGCATTACTTCTTCTCTTCCTTCACCATGGAGCTGCCCTGGACCCACTGCAACAACACCTGGAACAGTCCCAACTGCACGGACGCCTACTCTGGCAACACCAGTGACGGCTCGGGCCTCAACGACAGCTTCAGGACCACGCCTGCCGCCGAGTACTTTGAGTAAGTGGGAGGTCCACTCATGGGGGTTCAGTGACTCCTCACTGGCTGTGTCTGCCTCAGGAAGGGAAGGCCGCAGAGCCAAGCACTCTATGGCAGCCCAAGGGTCAGCCACCCACCCTTGCTGCCTCACAGTGATGTGAGAGGACCCTTTCCTTGTCCTGTGCCCGTGCTCTGGTCCCTTGAGCTTTTGTGGGACAAAGCTAGCGTGAGTCCTCAGCACAGATGGAAGGCTGAACAGGCCCATGGCTTCTCTGTCCTGCCCCCTGTTTGGGGTGGGAGGCCAGTCGGAGGCACCACACACACTGTGGTGGTGTTCTTAGTCATGAGAACTTAGTTATAACGCATGCTGGGACGTGGGCCCTGAGGGCTGCAGTGTCACCTCCAAAGTGGGCTGGACTCCGAGTTCTCACTCATCCGCAACCCTCCGCATGCAGGCCAGGCCCAGCTCTCTTCAGAAAAGACGCCTTCCTGGGCAGGCTCAACTGCATCCTCACTACGCAGACCCTGTCTGCAGGAGCGCTGGCTGTCTGCTCTTCACGGGCGCTCTTTTCTTCTTACAGACACGTGCTGGCTTTTTCACGGGTCTCTCCTCGGTCCCCATGTGCAGCAGCCTTCCAAGTATCCCACTCCTTGCCTCCCCTTGCCAAACCTGGCCCTCAGCATTGCACACCGGGTGGCACCCACCACCTGCAGTCCCATCCCGCCCCTTGATGCTTCTCTGGATGCTTTCTGGCGCTGCGTCAGCTCTTGGCTTCCCCTCCTTCCTCACAGCATGAGGCAGCGTTTGGAGGGTCTGGAGGGACTGCTAGAAGGATCGGGTGTTTTCTTAGAGCATCATTAGGAAGATCATGGTTTGGGCATGGGGGTTGTGTGATGGGCTTCATTTTTAGGAAGACAGCCTTTGGGTGGTTTGGGATTGGACAGAGTGAAAAGTGTCTGAGGAGGACAAAGAGGGAACACCCATGATTGGAAAGAGAGGGGCCCGCTGAGAACCCGCCGGGCAGGAGAAGGGAGACTCCGAGCCTGGGGGGTTGAGGACTTTCTTCTCATGGAGCTCACAAAAGGAGCAAGCTGGGTTCAGAGGATGTGGTGGGGAGAAGAGTCTGCCTGGAATCTTTCCCATTCCATTTGCCCACAAGACATGGGGGCGGGTGTATCCTGGAGAAATGGAGACACAGGCAGGGCTATCTGAGTATGTGCATAGGACTCAGTGTGACAAACAGTCAAGAAATGATAGAAGTGTCCAAATATAGAAAAGTACAGCATTCTACAAAGTGATTTTGCTGTTCTTAGGGGCAAAAAATAAATAGTGCTTGCCAATGGCCTGTTTATTACTACGTTTCCCAAATATCAGAGTGCCTCATTAAGAGGCCAAGGCCAGGGGGTGCACGTGCTCTCACCCATGTGGCCCCATTCTTGGGGTTGGTGTGTGATGGAAAGAAAGGGCAGAGGACCTCTGCACAGAAAGCAGCCATGCAGAGGTGGCTGTGGCGACAGCCTGGGAGTGTCCTAGTCAAATCCTACCACACAAAAAGACGTTCAGAGACAGCTCGTGCTGGAGGTGGGTTTAATTTATCATTTGCCAACAAAACGGTGGCCCAGTGGTCAAGTTAGCATGTCTTTTACAGTTTCAAGATGGATTTCAGTGCAACTTAGAACATATGGAAAGCTTGCAGAGATGTCAAAAGGTGTCAAGTGACACCGTTTGGGGACTGCTTATCTTTTGTCTGGCAGGTGTAGAAAGACTTCGTTTATCTAAGTGATTTTCAGATAAGAAAATTAGTTGCTCTAGTGATTTATGACTAAGAACACTAGAGGGAAAGAATATATGTGATACGCAATTTTAAAAAACCAGACTAGTGAAATCTATTTGAAAATCTACAGTCTGGGAGAGAGATGTTGAGACAGAAGTGCTTCATGACGGGCATGTTAGCATGAGCAGAAGCTGCACTGTTGCTGGAGGTGATGGCGGGACAACCGTGGGGCATTTGAAGAAGTTTTACAATGAAGTCATGGATTCGTGATGACACTGAGACCCTGGTGCTCCTCCTCAAGCACTTTACAGGTGACTTTACTAGGCGTGGTGACTGGGTTTTCCTGAGACAGGACCCTGTGACCATCAAGCCTGCAGGCCAGGGTGTTTTCTGGAATTTAAACCCACTTTATAAAGTGGATCACTGTGAAAAGGATTGCATGTTCCTACAGGCACATGTAAGTAGGGAGCTCGCCATGAAATGCCATGAAGGCCAAGATAACTGTAATCATGAAATAGTAATTCTCCTAGTCCTAAAACATGGGCATATATAGCTCTGTCACTAGCCATCAAGGGACTCCAGTCCCCTGTACAATATATAAAGTTATGAACTAGCATGCATTTGACAACTGGAATGTGAGCAAGGTAGATCTGAAAGGTCTTCACCATGCTTTTTAACTCCAGGTCCTCAGAGAACACTGTCAGGCTTGGGGAGATGACCAGTTGCTGGTAACAAGGAGTTCTCACACCTTCCTGGGCCAAGCTGTGTAGGTTCAGGGTGGCTTTTCCACACTCCACAGACTATGGGTGCAGAACTCTCCCAGGCAAATGAACAAGTGTTGCAGGAACTGATGTGTTCCCAGCTCCCTGGGGGCTCCAGCAGCCTTTCTGTGGCAGCTTCCTCTACAGATAAATGAAGGGAAGCAAGCACAGTGGGGATGACTCCACCGATGTGACTTCTCAGCCTGGAGACTAGATTTCTTTCTGAAAATCACTAGCCCGTGAAATTTCCTTTATTTTCATTCCTCTTATCTGAAATAAAGAAACCCTTTAGTATTCACCCCCAGTTTGCCCATTTTGTGGAGTCCTCATTTCTCACCCAGAACTTTTTCCTCATTAGTCCCTGTACTTGCTGACCCTCCATCTGCAGTCCCTTGTGGGTGTGCATGAGAAAATGCTATAGGCTCAGAGCAGAAACCAGAAGATTATGGCTGTGACTCCAGACTTGTGAAACAATGCAGTGAACACACTTGACAGATATTATATCTGAGCCAGGAAAGGGCTTATGGGCTCTGGAAGCCCTAAAATAGTCCCATGCAACTCCCACTGATTTAAAATGTCCCTCAGTCCCATAAACGCTCATCAATATCAACTTCACCTACTTTCTAATATAAACTAGAAAGCTAGGAACCTAAGCTACAAATTTGCCTCTAAGAGACTGCTTTAGCTGCCTCCTGCAAAGTTCCATATGTTGTATTTTCATTTTTATTCAGTTGAAAGTGTTCCTTGATCTGCCTTGTGATTTCTCCTTTGAATCACAAGATATTCTTGGAGGTTTGTTGTTTAAATTTGAAATCTTTGGAGGTTTTCTTGTTACGTTTTGTTATTTACTTTTAATTCTGATTTGGTGAGATAACATACTTGTAAAACTTTATTATTTCAAAATATACTGTGACTTGTTTTATGGCTTAGTATATGGTTAATCCTGGTGAGTGTTTCATGGGCACCTAAAAAAGAATGTGTATCCTGCTGTTGTTGGGTCGAGAGTTGTGTGTCAGCCAGGTTGTGTTAGTTCCTGGTGCTGCACAGGTCTCCTTACTGATTCTCTGTCTACTTCTTCTTTCATTACTGAGAAAGGCGTTTTGAATCTCAACCGTAATTGTTGGTATGACTATTTCTCTTCATAGTTTTATCAGATTTTGCTTCATTTGTGTATTTTGATGCTCTGTCATGAAGTGCATGTATGTTTATGAATATCAACTCTTTGAATTAAACCCTTATTCAATATGAAATGTCCCTGTTGGCAATATTTCTCATTCTGAAGTTGGCTTGGTCTGATATTAGTATGTATGGTTACCCAAGCTTTCCTATAAGTGGTGTTTTCTATTTACCTATGCATTTACCATTTTGGGTGCTCTTCTAACCTTATGAGCCAGGTTTCCATTTCATCTGAAGAATTTCATTGAGCATGTCTTATAGTGCAGACCTGTAGGCAATGAATTCTCTCAGCTGTCTTTTCCACCCTTGTATTTTTAACCTATATGTGTCAGATTTAAAGTGGGTTTCTTATAGACAGCATAGAGATGGTTCTTTTTTATTATTATTATTCAGTATGAGAATCTCTGTCCTTTAATTAGAGTTTCCAATCAGTATGGTAGGTTTTAAGTCTTTAATCTAGCTATTTCTTCCTCTCCCATCTCTCCTTTGTTTCTTGTTTCCTGTTTATTCCTTCTTTTGAATTAATTAAGTTCAGGCTTTCATTTTATCTACACCATTGGTTAATAAGCTATAGCTCTTTGTTTTAATTTTTAGTGGTTATTACAGGGCTTGCAATATACACCTTTAGTTTATCATACACTACCTTCAAAGGACATTATACCACTGCATATATAATGTGAGAACCATCCACACTATCCATCCATCTCCCCTCATGTCCTTTGTGGAATTATTGTCATAGATTTTGTTTCTACAATATGTTGTAAACATATACATGTTATTTTTTTTATTATTTAAACAGTCAATTACATTTTAAATAAACCTAAAACAGAAAAAAAAAAAACAACTTTTCTATCTTCAGATAGAGCAGGAGGGAGAGAGGAAGGAAGAGAGAGAGAGAAACATTGGCATGAGAGAGACACATCGAGTGGCTGCCACCCACATGACCCCAACCGGGGCCAGGGACAAACTGCAACCAAGGTCCGTGCCCTTAGCAGGAACCGAACCCAGGACTCTATAGTCCGCAAGCTGATGCTCCAACCACTGAGCCAAACAGGCCAGGGCCCACCAAGCATTTTTTTTTTTTTTATCCTCACCTGAGGACATCTTTTGCATTTATCTTCAGATAGAGCGGGAGGAAGAGAGAGAGAGAAACATCGATGTGAGAGAAACACATCAAGTGGTTGCCACCCACACAACCCCAACCGGGACCGAGGACGAACTGCAACCGAGGTACGTGCCCTTGGCGGGAACCGAACCGGGACTCTGTGGTCCATGGGCCAACGCTCTAACCGCTGAGCCAAACCGGCCAAGGCCCACCAAGCATTTCTTATCATGTACACCTGCAGGCAATGAATTCTTTCAGCTTTTGTTTTTCTGAAAAGAATTTTGTTTTCTTTGGGTTTTTTTTTTTTTTTTTTTGGTATGGTGGTAAACGATACATGATATAAAATTTGCCATTTTAACCATTTTTACGTTTACAATTCAGTGGCATTCAGTAATTTCATACTGTTGTGCAGCCGTCACCACCATCCATCTCCAGAACTTTTTCATCTTCCCAAACTGCACCTCTGTTCCCATTACACACTAACTCCCCACCCCCTCCTCGCCCCTGGCACCCACCATCTACTTTCTCTCTTGGCATTTGATGACTCCAGGGACCTCATATCCGAGGAATCATATAATCTTTGTCCTTCTTGTCCAGTTTCTTTCACTTACAGGGGTGGGGAACCTCTTTTCTGCTAAGGGCCATTTGGATATTTATAACATCATTCTCGGGCCACACAAAATTATAAACTTAAAAATTAGCCTACTATAGTTGGCTAATTTGGTAAAGTGTGTGATGTTAGCTGGTGTTGATTTCAAGGGCCTTATACGGCCCACTGGCTGAAGATTCCCCACCCCTGGATGTCCTCAAGGATCATTCATGTTGTAGTGTATGTCAGAGTTTCCTTCCTTTTTAAGGCTGAATAATATTCCATTCTATGGATGGACCGTGTTTTGTTTATCCATGGACACTCGAATTGCTTCTACTTGTTGGCTACTGGAAATAATGCCACTATGAACAATGGTGTAAAGACATCTGTTTGAATCCTTGCTTTCAGTTCTTTTGGGTATATGCCTAGAAGTGGAATTGCTGGATTATATCAGAATTCTATTTAATTTTTAAAAAAACCACAATACTCTTTTCCACAGTAGTTGTACCATTTTACATTCCCACCCAAAATGCACACAGGTTCCAATGTATCTATCTCCCAGACAACACTTGTTTTTTGTTTTGTTTTGTTTTTGTAATAGACATTCTAATGACTATGAAGTGGTATATGATTGTGGTTTTGATTTGCATTTCTCTACTGATTAGTGATGTTGAGCATGATTTCATGAGTTCATTCATCATCTATAAACCTTCTTTAGAGAAATATCCATTCAAGTCTTTTGCCCATTTTTAATAGAGTTGTTTAGAGTTTTTTGGTTATTGTTCACTTTTAGGAGCTCTTTATATATTCTGGATATTAATTCCTTATTGATATGTGATTTGCAAATATTGTCTCCCATTCTGTGTGTTGTCTTTTTATTCTTTTGATAGTGTCCTTTGACACACAAAAGTTTTTAATTTTGATGAAGTCAGTTATCTGTTTTTTTCTTTTATTTTTCTGTGCTTTTGGTATCATATAAAAAAATTCAGAGCCAAAAAGAAAAAACCACACACATGCACAATAAAAGCAAGCTAAGCTCATAGACATGCAGAACTGATTGGTGGTTGCCAGAGGTAGGGGTGGGGGTAGAAAAAATGGGCGAACTGGGTTTCTTTGTTTGATGTTTGTTTAAAGAAATTGAATATATATACATATATACATATATAGTATATATATGTTTTTTAAATCCTCACCCAAGGATATTTTTCCATTTATCTTCAGATAGAGTGTGAGGAAGAGAGAGAAAAACATCATTGTGAGAGAGACGCATTGATTGGTTGCCTCCCGCATGACCCTGACCAGGCCGGGGACTGACCTGCAATCAAGGTATGTGACCTTGACTGGAATCGAACCTGAGACTCTTGGGTCCGTGGGCCGATGCTCTAACTGCTGAGCCAAACCAACCAGGGCAATACATTGAATATTTTTATTTAAAAATCCATTGCCAAATCCAAGGTCTTGATGATCTATGCCTATTTTTATAGGCATGTTTTCTTCCAAGGGTTTCGTAATTTCAGCTCTCACATTAAGTCTTTTACCCATCTGAGCGGATTTTTGTATTTGGTGCGAGGGAGCTATGAATCGATTTTCCCATGTGTAGGTCACATCGTCTTGCTTCTTGTTGTCTAGTAATTATGTGACCTTCCTTTAACAAGTGTTGGATTTGCCCTGGTAGGAAGTTCATTTGCTCGTGGTGCAGTTTTCTCCTTTTGCAGCTTGTTGTTGAAATGCTTCTGGGGCAGGCTTTGCTTCAGGAATGGTTTGTCCCCTCTACTGCAGTGACCCTTCCAGGGTCTACTGAACTCTCCATGTGATCCGCAAGTCCCCTGCCCTAGCTGGTGAGCATTCAGTGGTCCTCAGCCCTGCAGGAGCTCTGGGACCTGCAGAGTCTTGCCCTGGGCTGAGCCAGCGGGCTCCTGGGGAGAGCCTTCCCAGCACCTCAGACTCCCTGAGCTCCGTCACTGTTTCCTTCACCAAGCAAGACCCCAAGCTGTACTCAGGGAGCCCCTCTCTGCCATTGGGAAGGTGCTTCCAGGTGGGAAGTAGGGCCTTGCAGTGCTCACCTCACTGCGTCCCTTCTCCCGGGGGTCTCAGCCCTGGGTCATCTCCAGTCCCACATCTGCAAGTACTCGTTTGGTGTACTGTGTCCAGGTTTCTAGTTGGTATGATGAGAACCCCTCATGGCCAGAGTGGAGTCCCCTCATCTCCTTTCCATGGCAGCCATCTCCCCCTAGGCAGAGCATGGCTTCAGAGTTAGGCTGTCCGGGTCCAGGGCCTGGGTCTGCTGCTGGCTGATTCTGGATTGGATAGTGTTCTTACCCTCTTGGCTCCTGGGTTCCTTGTCTGTATATCGGGCAAGACAGCTGCAGCGGGGATCCAGCGAGACAGGGCAGGTGAAGCCCAGTGCATGCCTGGCACACCTCAAATGCTCCATTATCCAGATCCAAGGACCATGACAATAAACACACCTGAAGAAGGAATGCAGCAGAAAGTGGAAGTGTTATACTTTTGCCAAGACTGGTAACATCCCAGACCATCATCTTTTCGTCCTCCAGGCTACTTACGCTCCAAAAACTTCTGCATTTCAGCCTCAAACCATCTTACCCAGACATCCTTTCATCATCCTACCATGTGCCTGCTCTCGGGAAGCACCTGCCTCTCCCCGTGCCCTGTGGCGTCCTGTCGAGGCGGTGTGGTGTCCCACGCAGTGCTGGTGCCTGCTAGCTCCTCTCCCCGGCTGACAGCATCTGCAGGGTCCTGTCCTCTGAAGTGTCTGGGATTTCACAAAACTTCAAACAAGAGGACTTTTTAGTCTTGGGGAAGGAAATTGACCAGTGCAGATGAAGTGCTAATTCTCAAAGCAGTTTGAAATGTTTATGGTAAAAGCAGTATGTGCAGTGTCCTAGAAGCAACTTTATGAGTAAGTCCCCAAGGAGAGCCACACACTTGCTCCCCAGACGCACCTCTCAGGCCTCAGAGGCTGCAGACCCCTGCAGGCCACGGTGCCCCTTTCCCAGGCAGACGGGTAGGTGGTCATCGGCCCCCAGGTCAGATTGCAGCCCATGCCTGTGTGCAAGGCGCTGTGGTGTGGCTGGATTGTGTGGAGGGATTGGTCTGGGCCTCACACGATCACCTTTTGGCAGTGTGGCCTCACTTGGCAGATGGTATTGTCCCAAGGAGATCTCTTTTTGGTGCAAAGATGTTCCAGGTGATAAGGCCTGTGTGGAGGCTCCAGGACAAGTGCGGAGGGCGGAGCATGGGCAGCGGACACGGAGCAGGGCTGAGGTGGGGGAAAGAGGAGAGGAAGACACTGCCCCAGGTGAGGCAGGCCCAGGAGGGCGGTCTCAGGAGGGCAGGCAGGGCACAGCAGGCTGAGTGATGTCCCAGCAGGGGCCCTCCTCCGCCTGCCCCAGGAGCTCCATGTCCCAGATCTCACACTGCACGGCTGCGGACAGCGCGGACAGGCTCCTTTCACTTGAGCGTGTATCTCGTGCTCCGTAAAGAAAGGATGGTGACAACAGTTCAGACAGTGCGTCTGCCCCCAGGCCAACCTGGGCCTGCTGGGTTTTAAGCGGAATAGGAGTGCTGTGCTGGGCTCTTCGGGCCTGTCACAGCCTCTCCTGTCCCAAGACTATCTGAGGACCTGAACTTTCCCAACATGGCCCCATGATGCCTGCAGCTGGTGGAGAGCTCTGGAAGGCTGAGGTCTGTGGCGTTCTCCCACGAGTGTCAGGAAGATCTTGGACCTCAGCAAAGCCGGGCAGTGATGGCGCTTTCACAATGTGGTTTTTCCACTGCCCCAAGCAGCAGCACAGCCTTGGGTCAGCTTTGATTCACAGTCCCGCCTGGGTAGGTGAGTCGGCAGGTGCAAGGTGGACATGGTGGCACCTTTTCTGCAGGTCGTCACAAGGATCTAATGAGATACTGTGTGGAAAGTGCTCCAGACCCCTGCCTGACCCACAGGGAGGGCTCCACTGGCCATTCTTCTGTCCCCTTTCCGTGTGGCCTTACATTCTGCCCTTATGGTGGATCCTTCTACCAGACACTTCTTGAGCAAACCAGGAGCAGACTCATCCTGAGTCTGTTACCTGCAGAATCGTCCTCGAAGCAGCTGGAAAGCGCTCATCAGCTGTCACCCTCGGAGAACAGCGCAGACCCCTGTTACTTCAAGCCCACTCAGCCCTGTAAGGGGGCCCAGGACCTTCTGTGTGCAGCAGCAGCCACCGTATCGCTGGGCTCCTTCCCTCTGGTTTCTGTAGCTCCTTTCTTCAAACACCCAAGGCACCCACCCATTCCCTCCCCAGCTCCAAATGCAGGGTGCTGAGAGGCCAGGGCTAGGCATCTGTGGGCTCCCATCATGCCATGCCTGTCTTCTCCCCTCACCTCGAGGATGCACCCTGCACCTCAACTAGGACTGCTGGGCCTGGCCCTTCTGGGTGGGGATGGTCTCTGGACCTGCCAAGCTGAGTCCTTTCTGCCATGTCGAGCTGGGCAAGCTCGGCTGTCTGGTTGCAGTTCTGGGTGCGGAGGCAGTGTTTCTCTGGGATTCCCACCTTTCCCCCCTCCAGGCGCGGTGTGCTGCATCTCCACGAGAGCCGCGGCATCGACGACCTGGGCCCTCCCCGCTGGCAGCTCACGTGCTGCCTGGTGCTGGTCATCGTCCTGCTCTACTTCAGCTTGTGGAAAGGAGTGAAGACTTCCGGGAAGGTGAGGCTCACTGGGAAGTGGACACATGGCCATGGCTGGGCAGTGGGTGGAGGGCCGTGGTTGGTTATAGAGTGGAGGGGTGGTGATGGATTGGAGAGTGGACAGGGAGTCTATGTTTGGGCTGGGGAGTAGATAAAGGGGCCACATTTGGGTTGGAGAGTGGACAAATGGCCATAGTTGGGTTTGAAAGTGGATAGGTAGCCATGGTTGGGTTGCGGAGTGGACAGGGGTGGCTGTAGTGGGGCTGGGGAGTGGACAGGGGTGGCTGTAGTGGGGTTGGGGAGTGGACGGGGGTGGCTGTAGTGGGGCTGGGGAGTGGACAGGGGTGGCTGTAGTGGGGCTGGGGAGTGGACAGGGGTGGCTGTAGTGGGGCTGGGGAGTGTACAGGGGTGGCTATAGTGGGGCTGGGGAGTGGACAGGGGTGGCTGTAGTGGGGCTGGGGAGTGGACAGGGGTGGCTGTAGTGGGGCTGGGGAGTGGACAGGGGTGGCTGTAGTGGGGCTGGGGAGTGTACAGGGGTGGCTATAGTGGGGCTGGGGAGTAGGCAGAGGTGGCTGTGGTTGGGCTGGGGAGTGGACAGGTGGCCATGATTGGGTTGGAGAGTGGACAAATGGCCAAAATTGGGTTTGAAAGTGGATAGGTAGCCCTAGTTGGACTGGGGAGTAGACAGAGGTGCTGTGGTTGGGTTGGAGAGTTGACAAATGGCCATAGTTGGGTTTGAAAGTGGATAGGTAGCCATGGTTGGGTTGTGGAGTGGACAGAGGTGGCTGTGGTTGGGCTGGGGAGTGGACGGGGTGGCTGTGACTGGGTTGGGAAGTAGACAGGTGACCATAGTTGGACTGGGGAGTGGACAGGGGTGGCTGTAGTGGGGCTGGGGAGTGGACAGTGGCCATCGTCAGGTTGGAGAGTCAGCACATGACTATGGTTAAGGAATGACATCAAGGGGAAAGCATGACAGAGTGTTTTCAGCATTAAGACAAGCACAACATAAATTGGCTTTTGCTGATGGAAATATTTTGGTTATTATCTGGACACACCAAGCAATTTTGATCAAAATGTGTTCATGACTTATGATAATACATGTACTGAAGTGCCAACACATGGGAGGGAACCTTTTGATAGTGATGCCTTTTCTCCCCTCCCCCCGCAGCCCAGAATCCATCCTTCACACGTAATTCCCATCGCTCACATCTCACTCATCAGAAATCCAGCCACTCCTGCTACTCCTACTGTGACAGACCAAATACAGAACAGGAATGCTCCTTCCTTGCCAAATTGTTTGTTCTCTTTTAATCCCTGGGAAAGAGGCACCGGATAGAAGGCATTTGTGGTCACAAATTTGTGAGCATTTGCTGAGCTGGCATCCTGTGAATGTTTGGGGTGTTGGGCCTCCCAATCAGAGGCCACCTCTCTCTTAGCACAAACCATCAGGGTGACCTTGTGCCCACTCCCTGCCAGCAGGTGGCCTGTGCAGCCCGGTGACACTGTCCTCTCCCCAGGTTGTGTGGATCACAGCCACCATGCCATACGTGGTCCTTTTCGCCTTGCTTCTGCGAGGAGTCACTCTTCCTGGAGCCATGGACGGCATCAGAGCATACCTGAGTGTTGACTTCCGTCGACTCTGTGAGGCGTCCGTGAGTAGAGTATGCCCATCGCTCACGGCCCTGCAGTCCGTGTGGACTGGCAGGCGCAGTGCCGGGGGGCGGGAGGGGCTGTGTTTTGGGGCAGGAGATCCCACAGGTAGCAGCTTGGCTGGAATTTCTCACTCACCCTCTAAACCAGCAGGTGCTGGTTGCCCTGCTATTTGCGAGGTTCTGCAGGACAATGTGCACACCTGACCCCACTGGGAGAGTTCACTGTCCTGTTCAGAAGGGGATGTGAATGGACCAGAAGAAGGCAGTTAGGGGAGAAG
Source organism: Tadarida brasiliensis (assembly GCA_030848825.1). Taxonomy (NCBI): domain Eukaryota; kingdom Metazoa; phylum Chordata; class Mammalia; order Chiroptera; family Molossidae; genus Tadarida; species Tadarida brasiliensis. The sequence continues at coordinate 36,533,933 of CM061258.1, forward strand.
GCCACCTGCTGGGTCTCTGCAGGAATAGAATGAAATCTGCTGCCCATTGAACTCTTCTCCAAGTCCCATCCCGTGTTCTGGAGGAACGCTCCTGGATTTCCCGGATGAACGCCAATGGGCTGCCCAGTCTGTGCCACAGCTTTGCTACCCACCTGGAATGCAGCCCTGAGCGCCAGCTCCCTGTTCATTGGCCCAGCAAGGCTGAGACATGTCAGCAATGCAGGAACCAGGACTCCATGCTCAGGAAGCCAAACCTTAATGGTGAAACACTCCAGGTGCCCACAGCACAAGAGCACGATTTAAGTTGCATCATATCAAAAACTAAGTCCAGAGTCGGGCTGCAAGTTTCTTCAGCAAAGGAAGAAGTACTTGGAGAAAACCTCCTGAAAAGAGACTTGGCCAGGCCATGGGAGAGGGGTCTCCCGAGGAAGAGAGAGAAGGGGTTGGCATTGCAGGGAAATGGTTCAGGAATGGCAGTGATGCCGGCAGGTGGGTGCAGGGCTAGTGGGAATGGCAGCTTTAGAAAGGGAATGGGTACAAATTCAGGTGGACTAGAGGGGCAGATGAGGGAGCTCCAACAGCTACCCCGGGGAGTCCCACTAGGTGTGGAAGGAGCAGGTGCCCAGAAGGGGAAGGTCAGGCTGGGGGCAGAGGGCCTTTTGGAAGGCGGCTGCCTTATGCTGCTAGGTTGCAATGAGAGGCAGGCGTGGGGCTCACCAGGAACTCAGGAAGGAGCAGTCCTGAGGCAGAAATGGGAAAGAATGAGGGAACAAGGAGGGAGGGGAGGGTGTGGCTCCCAGGAAGCCCCGGAAGGGGAGGTCACTGCAGGAGCCACGGGAGGAAGTCTCCTCAAACATGACAGGAGGTGAGGGCATGAGCAGACACGTTTTCCACACGCACGAAGGCAGAGGGAGCTGGACAGCTGAAGAGCAAGGAAATGCAGCAGAGGCCCCAGGCCACAGCTCCAGGCAGCACGCGGGAGGAAGCAAAACAGATGCCAGCATTAATTCATAATGGATCAACTGTGATCGTGTGGAAAATCCGTACTGATAGTCCAGGGAGATCTCAAAGAATGCACAAAGACGCAGCCCCTTCTCGTCACACTCCTCCAGGCCCGCGACACCGGAAGGTTTCTTCCCTGAGACGCATTTACTCTGATCATGCTGTTGACGCCAGCTGCTTGTTGATAATGTTGAGTTTAAATTCAACCCTGTTCCGTGGAGCTGGGGGCATCTCAGCTGGAGACACCGGCAGGGAGGACAGGGAGCTGAGGCCTCGGTCTCTGCACCGAGAGCTGGCTCTCGCTTCCCACATTTATCTCTAACGGCCGCTCATCTCCCCTCCGCTGCAGGTTTGGATTGATGCTGCCACCCAGATATGCTTCTCACTGGGCATTGGGTTTGGGGTGCTAATCGCCTTCTCCAGTTACAATAAATTCACCAACAACTGCTACAGGTAGGTCCTGAGCTCCCATCCCATCCCCTCCCATGATTCTGTAAAATCAAGGGGCATTGCTAACACAGGGGTGGGGGCATCACAATGCATCCCTGATTGAAGGAAGGGGAAATTGAGCTGTGCGTGCCAGAGCTCTGAACCAAATGGATTTTTAGTGGAAACTGAAATGAGGAAGCTACAGGCAAAATGTTGATTCTGGCTTTAAGGAAGGTATTGAAACATGGGAAGACGTGTATCACCTCCCTGCAAGGAAGCCTCCTAGGTCCAGGAGCAGCAGATTCCCTGAGGCCCCACCCCTGCACCCTTCCCCACCCCTGCCTCCCTCCTCTTCCCAAAGCCCGGGGTCAAGCTCCTCCTCCAGCCTTCCCCACAGTGAAGCACGTGAACATGTCCCCACGGCCTGCACCTGGGAGCTAGGTCCCGGACGGTGTCCCGGACACTGTGCAGAAGCACTCAGGTAACCCAGCATCAGGACAGGAAGGAAAGTGTCAGCACCATGTACCCACAGCCTGATGGCACCTTGGCCATGCCACCTGGCCCAGAATGACCTGACTTACCTGCAGCCACATGTTGGACTCAAATTCCTTCTTAAAACAGAAACAGAATTCACCTGGGACCTGCTTTCTTTGATCTTGGCAAACTCATGTTTCTATTCTTTCGTATCCTGAGGTTAAAATGTGATAAAAATACAAAGACAGTGTGCACAGCAGAATAACCTGACAGACTGCCACCAGGGTCCCACAGAGGGTGAATTCTGTGTGGCTGTTTCCGACACAGCCCTGCCTGAGCCCACTGTGGCCCCCAGGCCTGGGCACTCTGCCATGTCCTTCCACTTGGCTCCCAGGAGGGCTGACCCCACGCACATCCTCCCCTGCTCTCCTCTAGCCCTCAGAGTGGGGTCTCCAGACCAGCAGCACCCCCCCCCCCAGGAGCAGCAGGAAAACGCGTCATCAAACACATCACCAAACCCACCCTGTGAGAACCTGCATTTGAACAAGTTTCCCCTGCCTGACAGCCTCATCATGGCTGGGGACCCCGTGTCCGTCTGTTCTGTCCACCCGGAGCCCCAGCATTGTGTCTTGCCTTCAGCACTGAGCCATGTGTCCCAGAAGCCTCTCTGTCCCAGGCAGACATGACAGCTGGTCACCTAAGGACATGCCCAGAGCCTGCAGCTGGGAGGTCCCGTCCCATAGGCAGGGCGGCCGGAGGACAGGCTCCGCAGCTGCGGGAAGGACTGGCCCTGCTGACAGAGAAACACACGTAGTAAATTGAGAATAATGACTGAAATTGCAGCTGCTCCCACGCTAGGATGGGGTGTCTTGTTCTCACAGAGATGCCATCATCACCACCTCAGTCAACTCCCTGACGAGCTTCTCCTCCGGATTCGTGGTCTTCTCCTTCCTGGGGTACATGGCCCAGAAGCACAGTGTGCCCATCGGGGACGTGGCCAAGGATGGTGAGTCCCCCAAGGGCAGGCTGGGGCCCCCTCGCCTCCACCTGCTCTAGGCTAGTTCTCAAAAGGTGTTTTCCCAGAAAATGAGGGGAGACACACAGCCCGTGGTACCATAAGAGTTGCTGACCTGCCCTGGCCGGTTTGGCTCAGCGGTTAGAGCGTCGGCCTGCGGTACAGAGAGACCCGGGTTCGGTTCCCGCTAAGGGCATGTACCTCGGTTGCAGTTTGTCCCCGGCCCTGGTTGGTCGTGCGGGTGGCAGCCACTCGATGTGTCCCTTTCACGTCGATGTTTCTCTCTCTCTCTCTCTCTCCCTCCCACTCTATCTGAACAAAAAATGAAAAAAAATGTCCTCAGGTGAGGATAAAAAAAAAAAAAAGAGTTGCTGACCTGAACATTTGCAAGTGTTCATGTGCTGGACTGATTGCAAGACAAATAACTGAAAGCAGGACAACCCCTGTCCCCGCATCCTCCCACTCCCACCCCTTTGTGAGGCAGTGTGACCGGTGCTTGGTCACATGCTCCTCGCAGAGGCCACTTGGGCTGCAGGATGAGGGTCTGGGTCCCTCCTCACTCTGGCTCCCCTGGCCTTTGTTTACACCTTGAGAGGAGGGGAGTGGGGGTGGGAGCACTGAGCTGTGCCGAGCAACAAGCCTTTGGACATCCACGTGACCAGCCCAGAAGAAGCTGGGTTGTTTTAGACATGAGCAGCTAATCTGTTCCAAAGCTTTTCCCTCTGAACACCCAGGGACCATGATGTGTTTAGATGGGATTTGGATAGTATTCAGAGAAATCCCTGGACTCTCCAGCACACAGTGTCTGTACACTGGGAGTCGGCAGGGCCGAGGGCGTGGGTACAGATGACACAGGAGCCGGCTAGGCCCCAGCAGGAAATGTGCCAATCAGGGGAAGCTGGGAGGCCGGGCACAGGTGCTGAGGGGTGACTCTGATTGCTGCAGCCCCGGGGCACTTGGGAGTCAGCTTGGTTCTAGTTCCTGATGGAAACAGTGGCCTAGGCAGCCTTGAGTGGGGTCAGTGCAGGCTCCGGGTCTTTTGAGATGGTTGTCGCCCCCCCCCTTCGTGACTGTTCTGCAGGTGAGTGGTGAGGGGTCTCCCCCTGGAGACTGTCCTCTGGCTCAGGGGCACCTGCCCTGAGGCCTCCCTTCCCTTCTCCTGGCGGCTGGGAAGTCCCTTCTGCTGGGGCTGCTCCTTAGACTCAGAAAAGCCCTGTGAGTGCCAATGACTGATCTTCCTGGGTCGGCGGTGATCACTCGGGGAGGGAGGGGGAGCAGAGGACCCATGCCACCTCTGCCCTGAGCTCCCAGCCCAGCGGCCTCATCATCCCATCTAAGTCCTGCAGAGCTGAGCATTAAGACCCCACTTTGAAAGTAGGAAACAGACTCCCAGACCCAAAGGACCCCTCTGAAACTGCAGACAAAGCAGGGGGCTGGGATGAGACCTTTGCATGTTTTCAAGTCCATATTCTTTCCTCTAGGAAAAAACACATTTAATAAAGGTGGGAGAATGGGAGCATAATGCAAATAAGTACAGAGCAGTGAAATTTACTCACTTGCATTTATGCATTTTCGACGTTCTTTTTGCCCTTTATTATGATAAATAGGAATAACTTACAAAAACCTCCATTAACCCTTGAAAGTAAAGCTGAATGTCTTCTATGCATTTGCATGACAAGCAAAGTAAATGTCATTTATGGCTCTAATTCTCAAGAAAACAGGGTGAAATGTTAACTCAGGTACAGAAATGAAAGGTGAGGGTGTTGACATTAGTTCAACTGAGCTGATGAATATCTTTCTGGGTTCTGATTTTATGACATTTAGGCTTTAGAGCACCTCAAAGAACCAACCCCGGCACTGCATTTCGGTAATCAGAGAGCCCAGCCCGAACCCAGGGCCCATAGAGCCTCTGGGAGGTTGGCGGTCTCTGGCCTGCGTTCCATCCTCTAGAAAGATGATAAGTGCCCCGTTCCTGGCTGGTGCCAACAGGTCTGCTGAGGACTGGGGGAATCAGAAAAGCTATAAGTTACCTCTGTAAGCAGAGGCTCAGTGGGCAGTGCTGGCAGCTAAGTGTATGCATATCTAAAGTCGTCCATGAAAACGGTCAGTTACCAATTTCCTGTGGGAATCATTTTTACTTTGGGATCATTCAAGGCCAAACTGCTTCTCATCTTAGCTGAGTCCTGCTGTTCCCATCCCCCTCTCTGTCCAAGCCCACAGTCTCCCCCTCCACCCAGATCTCACCTGCTGGGCATGAGGAGCAGCGTGGTTGCCCATGGTGCCTGTCCTGACCCAGCAGTACCAGCTCCAGAATGTTGGAAGAGGGGCTGATCCCAGGAGCCGGCGTGTGCACGGGAGCACCGGTTCCCAACAACACACCAGGCAGCATTTGTGAATGTGGTCTGTGCCCTCAGTTTGTGGTGCTAAAGGGCACACGTAGAATACTTCAGGGCACAGAAAATATTTACAACACATTGCTCATGAATCATAGTGAGTGCAAGTGTGTGAGTATGTGCATGTGTCTGTCTGTGACCTACTCAGGAAGAACAAACCCAGAGGGTCACCTCATGCTCAGGGACACAGGCAGGACCCCAAGGCTCCTCCCTCTCCTCCCCCAGAGCCCTCACAGCCAAGGACAGGAGTGATTTGGAGCAGGGCTGTGGTCCCTGGGGATGGACAAGTGAATCAGTCTCCCACTGGTTCTGGGTTTCCATTCTCTAGAGTCCAGAGCCGGGTGCCTGAGAAATTCAAGGAAGGGAGGACAGCAGAGGCGGAGATGGGAAAGACTTTGTGCTGCTGAATCTGGAGGCGCTTGAAGGGGGCTGAACTGGCCTCTTGGGTGTGGGGAAGAGGGTGTGAATGTGAAGTGACACTCGGTGGCAACCAGAGGTTCTGCTTTCAGGGCCAGGGCTAATTTTCATCATCTATCCCGAGGCGCTCGCCACACTGCCGCTGTCCTCGGCCTGGGCTGTGGTTTTCTTCATCATGCTGCTCACCCTGGGGATCGACAGCGCTGTGAGTGACACCGGCAGTCCCTGTGCCTGGGCCCCACCCATGACAGCCAGGCTCATCTGCAGCCACAGATGCTCCCTGGGGGTCCCCTAAAGTTTCTGTGTTCACAGAGTCTCGCGTGGGTGGCAGGGAGGGGTCCCATGATTACTTGAGACCCTTCCTGGGATGGGGTGTTCAGACCAACTCACCCCTTCTTTTCTCATTTGGGGGTGTCAGCTACGCCCTCTTCCTGAGCCACCCTGGACCCTAAATATACGTGAAGCAAGAGGGCTGCGCAGGAAAACAGGGTGACGTGACCACACACAGTCAAGGCAGGTTCCTCATGACTCATCACTTTCCCTGACCCCCAGCCCCCAGGAGGGATGGCTGCATTTGCAGAATAGGGCAGCCAAAGTCTCCAGCCGCAGCCCAGGCCTGGCCCACTGAGCGTCTTATGTGTGTGTGTGTGTGTGTGTGTGCGCGCGCGCGCGCGCACGTGCACATGTGCATGGGTGGAGGGGATGTGCTGTGTGAGAGGGGAGCAGAAGATGGACCCTCATTCGGCCCTGGGCCTCCTGGACTTCCTCAGCCTCCTTCCTCATTGTCTGCTCATGACCAACAGCTGAGCCCTCAAGTCTCTCATGACTGGCCTTGTTGACCTGAGCTTCCTGGAAAGTGCAGAGTCCCTCCCCATGAGGGACACTGGTCATGCTCCATTGCTCTCCACCTCCTCTCCCACCAGCCCAGTCACCAGCCTTTGGGGGAGCCGCACCCTTGGATGGCATGTCTGGTGGGGATCCAGCTGTGACACTGCGTCCTGAGAGAGGTGGTCCCAACAGAGTGGGGCAAAGAGGGTCCCCAAGCAGCCAGGGCCATGTGAGCAACACTGAATCATGACACTCGGAGTCAGGAAGGTTTCATATGTTAGTCACGTAGCACTTCTCCCCACGCCCTTCTCAGGACTTCATAGTGGCTGAGAAAGTCACCACCAGTGGACAGAGTGTCCACCCCCAGTCCTCTCTCTCCAATGGCTGTGTCACCAGAGAAGCCCGCACAAGGGCTGTCTTGTCTTTAGGGCATTCTGCACCTTGGACACCATGCAGTTCCCACTCCATGTCCATTTTCCTGGTAAACATCCACTGAATTATGTGTAAATCACACCCAGTCATGTACTGAGCGCCCCCCAGCGCATCCCCTACTCTGTGTTGGCTGCAGATGGGCGGGATGGAATCAGTGATCACCGGGCTCATTGATGAGTTCCAGCTGCTGCACAGGCACCGGGAGCTCTTCACCCTCTCCATCGTCCTGGTCACCTTCCTCCTCTCCCTCTTCTGCGTCACCAATGTACGTACAGGCTCAGCTTCACCTAACAATGCCTCACTAGCATTCAGCACTGGGCAGCAAGGCTGGTGCTGTCAAGCTGGAGGGAGCCACAGTTTTTCTAAGAGCTGCTCCCCCGAAAAAACAACCCTTGACTTGTAATCCTACTCGGATAACCGTGGTCACTCAGGTAGCCATGGTCACACAGAGTAGCTGTGGTCACACTCAGGGTAGTTGTGGTCACATGGAGTAGCCGTGGCACAAAGGAACTTGGTCTAGAGTTACTTCAGCACCTGGACAGCTCCCTGGGAGGCGCCTTGGGCTCAGGCCTGTTGGATTTGTGGGGCTGGAGGGAGGCCGATCCAGGGGTGCAGGGCGCCCAGGTCATCCCCTCTCCCAACAGAGGTTCTACGAAGCTTGGCATTTCATTGCTTTCATTTCTAATGGTACCAGGAGCCCTGAGAAAGGAGAAGAGAGGTCATTTTTATTTATTTTATTTTTATTTTTTGGTAATAGATGTGTCCCTAAGAAGTTGCATGTGGATTGAATTTTAGTGACTCAAATCAGACTTTATGAGGAGTGAAACAGAATCTGTCTGTAAACTGAACCCACAGGCTAGGATTATGTTGGGGGAAGTACTTTCATGGGTGAGGCTTTCATGGGCCAGGCGTGCCACACTGGGACACCCCAAGTTCAGCGGGCGCTCCCCTCTCTTCCAGGGTGGCATCTATGTCTTTACACTGCTGGACCACTTTGCAGCCGGCACATCCATCCTCTTTGGGGTGCTCATCGAGGCCATCGGGGTGGCCTGGTTCTACGGTAAGGACGAAGCCTTTTCTGGGGACTGGTGAGCTTCAGCGGGCAGGGGGCCCGCGCTGCTGCTCCGGGGCCGTGCTGCTTCCTCTCTGGTAAAGCTGGCTTGAAAAGGGATGAATGTGAACTCTAGGAAGCTGATTTAAGCTCTGGTGACCACAGCATCACAGAGATGAGAGGCTTGGCAACCGTCATCCCATTGGATCAGTGAAGACAGCCTGGATGGTACCCCAAAATCCCTACTGTAGTCAGAGGCATTCAGTGTAGCCACTTAATTATGTGCAAAACATCGTAATTGGTTCTTAAGAAAGAATGTTTCCTGGGACATTGGGACACCAACGTGGTGGAGGTGAGGTCCATGTCCAACTAACCAGATGACTGGACCCCAAGACACCAGAGAAACAATGTGATTAACAAATGTCCTTCCTCAGTTGTCATGTTTCAAAGTGCCCCTGCTCACACATCGGGCTCCTGCAGGTGCAGAACTCCTTACCCCTCAAGGATGTCACTGCTGACCTGACTCCAGACCCACCCAAGTCCAGCCACTTCTTCAGAAATCAGAATGATGAGCCCCATGAGGCTGGGGGCCTGCTGGTTGGCAGATGGCCCCAGATGAGGCTTGTGTCCAGCCTGCAGCCATGGCCTTCTACCCCTCCTGGGGTGGTGACTGATCAGAAAAACCTGGAGGAATCTTTACCCCTTCCCAAGCGCTGGCCTGGGCAAGCCACCCACCTGTCTTCTCTGTTTTCTCTTCCTTAAAATGGGTCATGGTGCCAACTCAGCTCACCTGGCCAGGTACCTTTGAGGGAGTTGCCAATGAAAGCTCTGCAAATAGCCACATTGCTCCATACACGTGCGTGCTGAAGCCAAAGGCCTGGTGTTGCACAAACCCCACTTCATGTGCTCCCTCGTGTCACCGAGGGGGTCATATTCTCTGTCTCAGAGCCATGGAAACTACAACCTATTAATATGCCCTGCCCTTGAGATGCTTAACTGACAGTTTGCATCTTGATAACATTTTTCTATTATATTTTTCTACAGAAAAGGGAAATATTGAACTCTGCACTTTCATTGGCACCATGAATCAATACGTTGTTTATCATTTTACATTGTCATCTCTCCTTCGCCCCCCAAATAACGCTTACAGAAAGAGAGAGAAGCTTCAAACCTTCCCCACAGCTGTGAACTCAGTGCTGGTGGAGGCTGGAGGGAAGCTGGCTGGACAGGGGCTGCGTGCTCCCCAAAGCCTCAGATGGCAGAGATCCGCATTATTTCTCCAAACAGCAATTCACAGCCCTCTAATCTAAATGAAACAAAGTCTGCATTTCCAGTAAGACTACATTGGAATGCACCAACCTTTCAGTGCACCGAGGATCTCTGTGGGTCTTAGAGCTGATGGCCCAGCACCAGGCAGGGCCACCCTGGAGCTGTTCATGGGGCTGAGTCCAGAGAGACCAAGGGCCCCAGGTGGACAGTCCCTTTTTGCTGGCCTTTGGGTTTGCCCTTCTCCATTCCCCTTAGCCCCCAGGTCCATTTCTGTGTCCCGGATTTTGATGATGGAGTTGGGGTGTGAGAGGAAATTCTGAATGGAGGGGCCTTCCTGATATATGCCCACATATGACACCTACGAGACTTACCCAATAAGCTCAGCAAAGCAGCCATGGTCATTTGACCAGAGCCTGGGGCAAATTCAGGGCAGGAGAACACACTTCTACAATCTCCTAGAGAAAATACTGGTCATCTAGAAATAGCTTTCCTTAAAAAATGATGATTATATGCATACAGTGGAATACTATTCATCCTTTTGAAAAGGGAAATCCCAACCCACACGACAGCGTGGATGAACCTTGAGGACATTGTGCTAAGTGAGATAAACCAGTCCCCAAAGGGAAAATCCTGTGTGAGCTCACGGAGATGTCTAGAGTGGTCAAACTCATAGAGACAGGAAATAGAAGGGTAGTTCCTAGGGCTGGGGGAGGGAGGGGGAGCTATTCTTTAATGGGTTCAGAGCCTCACTTTGGGAAGATGGAAACATTCTAGAGACCGATGGAGGTGATGCTACACAACAAAGTGAATGGACTTAATGCCACAGAACTGTGCCCTTAAACATGGTTAAGATGATATATGTTGTATTATATATATTTTGCCACAATTTCTTAAGTGAAAAAACAAATAATGATTGCAGAGGGGAGGTGCAGACAGCTGTGGGATATGGGGAGGAGGACCTGAGTGAGCAGAGGGTGGAGAGGGGTCAGGCAGAGCGGCTAGTACCCCACAGGTGTCCCTGAGTGACCATCAGGATTGAGGAGCAAATGTCACCCAGTATCACCATGGGGGACATGTGTGGGGACCCACTGGTCAGCCAGACAGCTGGGCAGTCTGGAGTAGGACTGTTCCCTACAAGAAGCAGACTGAGCTTGGGGTCCACTGGGGCAGACCCGGGGGCCAGCAAGGACCAAGGCGCTCACCTGGGTCTCAGGGAAGGCGCCATCCTGACCTCCCTTCTGGGCTCCCCCAGGTGTGCGGCAGTTTAGCGATGACATCAAGCAGATGATCGGGCAGCGGCCCAGTCTGTACTGGCGGCTGTGCTGGAAGTTCGTCAGCCCCTGCTTCCTCCTGGTAAGGGCCCAAGGCCGTGCGTGTCCCTGCTCTGCCCCAGCTCTCATGCCCACCCCAGGGTCAGAGGTGGTGGCCGCAAGCAGGTTGTCACCTGAGCCAGTGAATGTGCTCGAGGCTGGGGAAGGGTGTTCCACGCTGCCTGGGGACCAGGGTCCCTGAGGTGGAGTCGGTGGTCAGGCAGGCTTCAGGAGGGCAGGCTGGGCCCCGAAATCCTCTATGGACTCCTGAAGTTGTACCCCACCCCACCCCTAGACCCACTGAGAAACCTCACGTGGGATCCAAGGTGATCTCCCCCGATAAAGGCCCTTGTGTGTCCTGCATTCGGCCACACCTCTGCTTTGGAGGGGAGGCCTGAGATGAGTGAGGTTACTGCCTTTTTTTGCCTGTGCGCCCCCCACCCACCGGCCAAATGCTGCCGTGTGACCTCTGCCCTTGGTTTCAGTTTGTGGTCGTGGTCAGCATTGTGACCTTCAGGCCCCCGCACTATGGAGACTACATCTTCCCTGAGTGGGCCAACGTGCTGGGGTGGGCCATCGCCGCGTCCTCCATGTCCATGGTGCCCATCTATGCTGCCTACAAGTTCTGCAGCTTGCCCGGGTCACTGCGGGAGGTGCGTATGTGTACAGAACCCCTTACCCACCTGGCCACCAGCTGCATCACATAAAATTTCAGTACCCAAGATGGGTGAGGCTGAGGGAGGGTCCCCTAAGGTTAGGAGACTGGAGCGGAAACCTGGCCACAGAGAGTCAAAGATGGCAGCCGCTGAGAGATGGGCACTGGAGGACCAGCACGGAGCGTGGCTGCTCTTCGTCTGGACCCTGGGGCATAGGTCATTTGGGCAGGAGGTGGGAGGAAGGCCAGCTTCCTGGAACTGAATATGACAGGAAGCAGGTGCCTTTCCTCCCATGGAGCATGTAAGCTTCAGGTGCCCTGGGGCCCGACTTGGGCCAGTGGGAGTGCGTGTTGTTACCTTTACTCAGAGCCCACCGAGAGCTGGTGTGGAGACAAAACTTCTCCAGCATCTGCCTTTTCAACCTGTGTGGACTCTGCTCCAGGGTCTAAGGGGACCTGGATGTCAGCTCCTGCAGCTGACCACCCACGTGCCGACCAGGGAGCCTAGTCACCTTTCTGAGCACGTGCTGGCGCCCACCATCTCTCCATCTCTCCTAGAAAGTGGCCTATGCCATCACCCCTGAGAAGGAGCACGAGCTGGTGGACAGCGGGGAGGTGCGTCAGTTCACGGTGAGTACTGCTCTCCCCACCGTCCCCTTGGCATGCAGATGGATCTGGAGAGCGGGCCTTATCCTTGAACCACAGCCCTCGGAAAGCTGGGAGGCTCATCTATTCATTCAGCAAATGCTCCCTGACACCACCTTCTGAGAACCCCTGACCTGAGGAGGGCGGGCAGGAGATGAAGTGTATCAGGAGCACAGGGGAAAGAGAAAGCAGAGAGGGGCAGAATGTGACTTGGGGCCCACCAAGGAGGTGGCATCTGGGCAGACATCTGTGGGCCTGCATTTCAGGTGGGGGCACATCACAGGAAAAGGCCCTGAGGGATGGGCAGGGCATATTGTAGGATCAGCAAAGGACCCACCTGCCTCACTGGGGGATGAGTGAGAGACGGAGAAAAACCTGGAGCAACCCAGGCCACCTTGCTGGTCATCTGCAGGAGGTGAGAGGCTCCAGAGGTCTGGAGCTGCGATCTGATGGAGCCCAGATCTAATGACATTGGACAGGGTCACTTAGGCTGCTGTGTCAAGGTGGCTGCAGGGAGACTGGGGGAGATAAGGGGAGGGTCCATATGGGAGTCACACCAGGCCTGTGGCAGGATTTATTCTTTCTCCTCACCTTACAACTGGGAGCCATCGGAGCATGCGTGAGCTTCCACATGTGTTTACCACATGCTATGGAGCAGCTTCAGAAACGGTCCTAATGTTGAGAGACAGAGTAAAACGTGAGACAAATTTTAACTCCCACACCCTACAAGGTAAGTTGTCATTCTCTCTACCAAGATTAGGCCTCTGAAGTACAGAGAGGCTAAGGAACACCCCACAGTCACACAGCTGGTCAGTGGGAGGTGACATGGCAGACACTCCTTTTTCCACCACCTTGGGGGAAGGCCCCAGACCAGGTGAGGGCCAAGTCAGGGCGCTAATGACAGCTGTGACTGCCAGACAGCCAATCCTTCCAGGACTTGGATGCCACATTGATTCATAAACCATCTAAGGGACATGATTTTAGGCAGAGGTGGGTGGGAGAGGTGTACTGAGACAGAGAACTTCCTCTTACACTGTTTGAAGGGCAGACGACTTGGTGCAGGGTACTATTCTTGCTTTGCTTTTTATCATTAATTTCCACTCCTGTCTTTGTTATTTCTTTATTCTTTTTCTTTGGGTTTACTCTGTTATATTTTTGTCAACATTTTAATTTAGAGCTTGGATCACTAATTTTCAACCTTTCAGTTTTCTGATATAAACCTTCAAGTCTATTAATTTTCCTCAAAATACCCTGTTGGCTGCATTCAACAATGTTTAACAGTATTTTCCTCATCATTCAGTTCTAAGCATATTTTAATATATATTGTGATTTCTTCAGGTCTGCTTTTATAATCCCAAATATATGGGGATGGTTTATCTATCTCTGCTATTAATTTCTAAATGAATTGCTTTGTGTTCAGACACCTGTGCTACTTATTCTTTCAAGTGCATTGAAACTTCTTTATAGCTGAATAACTAATCAATCTACAAACATTACATGTAACTTTAAATGAATGTCTATCTCTAATTATTGATACACAATTCTCCTTCTGTCCATTAGATTAGGCTTATATATCCTGTTATTCAAATCTTCTACCACTTTGCTAATTTAACTCTACTTGACATGAGTAATGAAGAGATATTTACAGAATATCCCACCTTGATGGTGTATTTGTCCAATTTCCCCCTGCAGTTGTACCACTTTTTGCTCCATACATTCTGAGCTGCTTTCTGGGATGTATACATGTTTAGAATTCTCACACCTTCCTGGCAGCCTGAGCCATCTTCTCTCCCTTGTGATACTTTTGCTCTTAAAGTAATTTTACAGCTGCACTAGGTTTCTTTTGAGTTTTCCTGAAATATCTTCTGCAAGCTTTTAACTTTCAACTTTGCAGTGATCTTAGAATTTAAGTATTATTTTTTAAACTTGCATATACTTGGAATTTTTTACTCTGACAATCAGGCAGATTAGTCTATTTACATTTGTTGTAAGTATTCATATATTTGGTCTTGATTTTATTATCTTTTCACTCTATTTGTCCCATTTTTAATGTTTTATTACCTTTTTATGGATTGATTTTAGGGGGATTGTTATTTTTTTCTTATTCTACTTCTTTCTTTCTGTATGTTTAGGATTAATATACTTTATTCTGTTCCTTTAAAAGTAGTACCATGCATATTTCAACTCAAGTATAAAGTTAAACAATAACTCCACACCCATTCTGAATATTACAAATATCTAAATCTTCCTTCTGCTGATTTATATGCTATTAGTGCCCAATAGCCCATTTTTTTCTTTTATAACCTACTAGACATTATTATTATTGTTGTTATCACTATTGCTACTTTGTACAGAAATGTACCCTTGAATTAATGTGCATGTTTAATGTTTATTTGTTCATCATACTTTTTGGCATACACGTCTTTCTTTTGAGGATCATTTTCTTGCTTTTCAGAAAAAAAAAATCCTTCAGACATTCCTTTAAGGTCTCCTGATAAACTTCACACTTTTGCAAGTCTGTAAATGTCTTTCTTTTGCCTTCATTCATGAGAGTTTTCATGGACACAAAGTTTTTGGTTGACAGTTACTGTTGTGCAGCATTTTGAGATGTGAATTCTCCACCGCTGCCTCTGTCATCACACTGAGAAACTTGCAGTCCTGTGGGGCATGGTCACCGGGAGCCATGGACCTTTTCCTGTTTGCTTTGGGTGTTGCAGTTACCCTGTAGGATGCCTGGGCATAGACTTCTTTCTATTTGTATTATTATAAAAACATTATAAATAGTTTTATTTATTTATCCCTCTCAGGATATCTTGTGTGTGCAGGGTGTGTGGGTCCATGTTTTTTGTCAGTTCTGGGAATTTCGCAGCCAGACTTAAATATTGTCTCTCTGTTTCCCTTTGGGGCTCTGGTGTGTGAGACTCGCCTGGGTCCTCCAGGTCTCATACTCTTTCAGATGTTTTCTTAAATTTTGTGTCTCAGGTGCACAGTTGTACAACACACTCTCATCATTAGACACATGGCTACTTTTATTTATTTATTTATTTATTTATTTATTTATTTATTTATTTATCCTCGCCTGAGGACATTTTTGCATTTATCTTCAGATAGAGTGGGAGAGAGAGAGGGAGGAAGAGAAAGAGAGAGAAACATCAAAGTGAGAGAGACACATCAACTGGTTGCCACCCACAAGACCCCAACCGGGGCCGGGGACAAACTGCAACCGAGGTACATGCCCTTAGTGGGAACCGAACCCGGGACTCGCCGGTCCGTGGGCCAACGCTCTAACCGCCGAGCCAAACTGGCCAGGGAAACACATAGCAACTTTTTAATTATTTATCTTCATGACAAAATAAGCCCTGTGAGCTCCCACGGCAAAATGTCACATTGATAGTAACTTGCCTTCACCCACCTATCTGCCTCCCTCCATTCTGTCCCTACAGTCAGCATCAAGTCGATCTCAACCTGGCTGGAGCATTCCCTTGTCCTTTTCACGATATATTTGTGTTGCCTCTTGCTTGGTTTCAGTTGTTTTGAACTTTATAAAAAGGGCATTATGCCGACTGAATCTTTGGGGGTTGCTTTTCCCACACGGGTGGTTGCAGCACGCCTTCCCTGTCTTCCTGCTTCTGACACCCATGGTCCATCGAGCCTCTTGGAACTCTGCGTTTAGTTCCCAGCAAATCTGGAAAACTTGGCTATCATTTCTTCAGCACGTTTCTGCCCCACCTCCCCCCAGGGCTGCGATGACCTGTACAGGCCACTCTGATTCTCTTCTCTGTGTTTTATTTCATGTGCTTTCTGTTGCTTCTTATCTTAGTTCACTCTCTTTTTCCTCTGCAGTATCTAATCTGCTGATAGTTCAGCAATGTATCGTCTCACACGTTGTAGTTTTCTTCTCTAGAAGTTCAGTTTGGGTCTTTTCACAGCTTTCCTGTCTCTGCTTAACTTTTCGAGCATATAGAATGCAGTCATAGTCATGGTCTTAATGCCCTTATCTTCTGATTTGAACATTTGTGTCAGTTTCTGCTGGTTGACTTTTCTCATTAGGGGTGAATTTTACTGCTTCTTTGCATGTCTGGTGATTTTTAATTCAATTCCAAATAATGTGAGTTTTACCTTGCTAGGTGCTGGGAATTGTTGCGTCCCTTTAAATATTCTTGAGCTTTGTTCTGGAATGTTGTCAAGTTACTTGGGGACAGTGTGATCTTTTAGGGGCTTGCTTTTTAAGATTTGTTAGGTGGGACCAGAGCAGCATTTAGCATAAGGCTGACTATCTCCCGCTACTGAACCAGGGAGTCGTCAGTCGCGCTGGCGGAGCAGGCACGGTGCCCGTCCTGGGTGCGGTTCAGAGGCTGTTCCCTCTAATGCTGTCAGGTGGCTCTTTCCCTGGCCTCATGTGCACGGAGTCCTCTGCTGAACCCTCATGGGGAACCCTGTGCTCTCTCGGGGAACCCAGGGCTCCCTGTGTAGGTCTCTCCTCTAGGACACTGCATCCTACAAACTCCAGCTGCCTTAGTGTCCCCAGCACCAGGGGGTTCACTGGCTGCACCAGGCTCCCCCCAACACTGCAGCCTAGAAATTTCTTGGAGGCATCCAGCTGGGCAGCTTGACAGCTCCCATGCTTGTTTCTCTTAATACCACGTCCCTTGTCATCTGATGCCCTGTGTCTTGACAACCATTATTATGTACATTTTATTCATTTTGAGTGCCTTCAGATGGCAGAGTAAATTCAGTCCCCATTACTCCATCTTGACCAAAGCTAACCGTGTATGCGGCCGTGGCTCTCTCCCTCTGCCCGCTGCACGACATTCACGGTGTAAACCTGCCACAACCACGTCACCACGGCTCCCTGACTGTACCCCACTTCACAACATTTACACTTCACTTCATCCCTGGAAGTTGCATTTGGTCCACCTGTTTCTTGTGAAATGTGCATCATTGTAAGTTGCACGTGTCACTTTTAAAACATGTCTTACATAGCTGTCCCGTAATCTGATAGTCGCAACCTCTCTCTGGTCCGTGGGGTGTGAAGTTTCCGGTTGGTTTCAGGGTGGGCTGCAGCCATGTTCCTGGTCTCCTTATTCACGAGCTCATGGCTTGATCTCAGTCTGTGGGAGTTCTGAGATGCTCCCTAAGCACACCTTCCTCCAAGAAGGTCACCTTCTGCTGCTGTCTATAGCCAGGACAGAGGGTTGGGGCTCGGAGCTGGGGTCCCAGGCATGGCCCCCCTTGCCCACCACTCCCTTCACAGAGCACCCAGGCTCTGCTAGTGCTGGCGGCACCTGTCAGTTGCTGCAGGGCCCCTGAAGTCCCCATTCCATGTGGGTGATGAAAGAGCCCTGCAGTGGGACCAGTGACAGATGGAGCATCTTCCTGTCCCCATTGTGGCTGGGTCAGAAAGAAGCCCTGCATGATCTTGTTTTGAAAATGTTTAAAAAGCACAGTTCTTGCCATTTAGTGTGATTGAATGGCTTGTGCTCAAAAATAGGCTGAACTCCCAGCTGCATAATAGGCGATGACATTTGCAGGAAGACTAAATAGCTGTCCTGTCGATCTCATCCATCCTGAGCGGTAATGAGGCCTGCTCCCACACCTGTTGGGGTCACAAAAGCAACATGGAACTGCAGGGTGCAGCCTGTCACTGGCACAGACCAGAGGCACCAGGATAATGGCCATAGAGGCCTGAGGGGGTGCAGGTGACAGGCATGCTGGCAGGGATGTCATCTGAGACCAGCCCCAGCTTTGCTGGTGTCCAGCCAGCAAATGGTAGCATGCTGTCTGTCCAGGGCCACCTTGGCCACTGGTCTGTGAGCTGGCCCGTTGTTGCAGCTGTGCTCCCCAACTTCTCTTTGTCAAGTGATGACTCATTTAGATGAGGTTAAATAAGCACCAGGTCTAGGGTGCCCCAGGCACAGCACTGGCCCCGTCCCCATGAGCTTCCCAGGCTGCATCCTCCCCATCCTCTCTGCTGAGACTTCTCACAGCTACCAGTCGGTCATAGGCTTCTTGGTTCACTTCTAAATAAACCCTGTTTTCTTCACAGCTGCGCCACTGGCTCATGGTGTAGAGGGGAGTGGAGAAAGAAGACCCTGGGCCGCCATCCCTCCGTGCGAGAGACGCAAACCAAGATGGAAAAAACTGAGCTTGGACAGAAAGGAGGGCTGCTGTACTCTTCAACTTCTGCTTCACTGGAAACAAACAGGAGCTTTATCTTCTGACTGTTTACACCCTCGTGCCATGGGGAGAGGACCTGCCATCCTTCCTGTGTCGCTGTGTAACTCCGTAGCTCTGTGCCCGTTCCCGCAGGTAGAAAACATTGTGTTCTGTTCGTGTGACATGGCTCCCCACCCTCGGCCGCGGCCCGGAGCACAGGTCTCGCCTGTCTGCGTGCCAGAAAGAAATGCAGTAATTACAGGTGCGCTCTGCAAGAGCCCAGTGCTCACAACGGCTTCCTGAGTCATTTATTCTGCTCATTTAAAAAAGCCAAATATCATATTTTGCCTAATTGTGCAGAAGGTGAAATGGAAGAAATTGTGCAAATTGTGTTAAAGTGGGGGCCTCCTGTCTCTACGTTACACACAGTCTGTTCAGGGCCACCGAGGGTGAGGGACCCTTATGTGATAGGAACACTATTTATTTCCTTGTAGCTGAGAAAAACAAACTCTGTGGAATCTACATGGCTGCCACCACTCCTGTCTAATGTAGGCCCTGGTCCGCTCATGGTCACCTCGCTGTGGACCCCCAGCCCCAGGAGAAAGTGTGCTCCCAGTGAGCAGGAGGGCCTCCCCGGCTGGTGGCCCTGAAGGCAGGCAGCCTGGAGACCCTGCCAAGCGCAGCCTTGGGCTGTGACCTTGGGAACAAGACCCCACCAGAATTGTATTTCTCTCAGGCACACATCACATCAATAACAACACTTTCTAAGTTAGGTAATGGCTTTTTAAAATCCTATTTACCTGTGAATGGAAACTAATTCCCAGAATGCAGGATTGGTTTCTGAACCTCTGTTTGCTGTATTCTAGTTGTTGTTCACAAGAATATTAGCAAAGCCAAGTGAAGGCTGTTGGCCAAGGACCGCTCTCTGGGCACCTGGCGCCTGCCTGGAGGGAACGCGGCTAATGGTCATCAGAATGCCCAGCTCTGTGCCCCGAGAAGTCCCACTGCGTGTGCTGGCCGTGCAGAGCCTTCTCCGCATCCCCTGCCGCGGACCGTGGCCCCAGGGGGCGTGGAACTTGCTGCTCCAGGCGGGGTGGGGGGAGGAGGGGAACTCTAGCCTGTCAGCTGGAGCTTGTCTGCAGTGTGGCCAAGAGGAATCGGGTCTGCCCTGTCCTCCTTTCAGGGAGCATCAAGACCTCCATGTAGAACACCGGTGTTGTCAATGTCTGTCTGTGTCCATACTCAGCACCACCAACAATAAAAAACGTATGCGGGAAAGACGCAGCCGTGTGGCCACATGTTTGCTCGACCATGTTGTTTTTACGGGCTAGCTGCCTCAGGCTCTCATGAGTTCTTCACCTGGCACCTCTCCCACCCAGAGGGAGCACAGCCTGGGCCCTGAAGTTCTGCTGGGCTTAACCTGGACCGCACCAAGGCCCATGCCTGCAGCTTCCCTGGTGCCCGCTGGCTCAGGCCGACCTAGCGCTGCCCTGCCTGCCTCTCGTGAGCCCTCATCTGCCCCATCAGCTCCCCTGCAGGCTCGTACGAGGCCAGACGCCAACCCTGCTGTCTGACGACCACCCCTGCCCAGGCCAAGTGCCTCTCCCAAGGACATGCCACCAGGTCTTAAGCGGCTCCCTGTCCTTGGTCCCTGAGGGTCTTTCATCCACTCTGTGGCCAAAGGGGTCCTTCTAGATACCAGTCACCCTGGGCCACAGCCTAGAGGAGAACTCTGTGGTTTCTCGTTACACTTGAAATAAACACCAACTCTGTGATCCGCGTGGTCAGGCAGCTAGTCATTCCCGTCAGGCTGTGGCCCACGTGACAGTCACTCCTGCCAGACACTCCCGCCCTGCCCCCAGCAGACACTCCCACATCAAGGCCTTCGTGGCCCCACCCCTGCATGATCATTCTTGCCCCAGTTCCCCAAAGAACATCCTCATTTCCTTTGGGTCTCACTTCCCCAGGAGCCACAGGACCCACACAGAGTCTGCCCAGTTGGCTCTACCCATCCGGCCACAAGCTGGCGAGCCACGCCTCACTGTCCAGCGCGTCCTGCTGCTGCTTCCCTGGGGTGCTGCCTGCCCCGTGGCTGTGACTCGCCCCGTCCCCTCCTGGCTCCACAGGTGTCTCCACCTCTGTCAGCCATCACAACAGACCCTGGGCTGCACACAGAACCTGCCCCAACAGGGCAGAGCGAGCAGACCTCAGCACCATTATGTCACCTCTGCTCCCTGGTCATCAGGTGCCTCGGGAGCAGGCGTGGTCCACTTTGACTAACCATTCATGGCCTCACAGGACCTTGGCTTGTTCTGTTCCAGCTGTGCCCTCACCCTAGGTGCAGTGTGGGCACCTGCAGGTCCCTGGAAGAAGTTCATGAAACAAAGGCCTGATTGTGGCCACAGCCCCCACATGGAGCATTCCAGGTGCCAGGGTGGAGCCAAGTTGTACTTTCTTGCATATCCTCCCACACAGAGAGACACATGTACATGCACACACAGCACACATTCTGCACATGTCACATGCATACACACACACATATGCTGCACACATCATATACATACCACACCCACACATGTGAACACCTGCATGCGCACATACATACAAGCGCACACACCATGCATGCTTCACATCACACATGAGCATGTGTATGCACACACACACTCTCACACTGGGTCTGCTGCAATCAGTAGAGATCCCTGTGGTGAGCTGGACACAGCCTGGGAGCTTCGTGCCTCTCTGGACAGTCCCAGGGAGCAGTTCCAGGCAGCCAAGCCGCCAGAGCTGCTGAGGGTTGTTGTCTCAGCAGCCACTGGTTACAATGGAAGTTTCCTCAGTGTCCTGATCCCAAGCTTCTGGGCTGGGATGCCTCCTAGGCAGCCAGCCAGACAGCCACATGCTGCCCAGAGCTGTGCCACAAATGGAAGTGACAAAGGGCTTATACCCTGAATATGTAGAGAATTCCTACAAATCAATAGAAAAAGAGGGACGACCCAATAGGAAAAGGAACAGGCACATAAGAGGAGGCAGGTCCAAATGGCCAACAGCCGCATGAAAAGATGCTTCACCTCATCAGCAATGTAGGACACGCGAGGCGAGCCACGTACACCTCCACCTCAGCCCGCCACACCGGCAGGCTGCGAGATCAGACACGCCCATGGATGAGCAGGCCGGGCACTGGGAGCTCTGGCACTTCAGGCACCAGAGTACATTACCTGCGACCTGGAAAGTGTTGTGTGTCTGCGAGGCTGACCCGCAGCAGCGGACACTGCAAGCTCTCCATCTGGCATGGGGGTTTCTTTTGCCATCAGGTGGGCATCTGCTGCAGGTCTGTGCCCCAGAGCGTCCTGGGGGCAGGCTGGCCTTGACTGCTCCTGAAAGCATGCCCATTTTAGCCTTTCTCCCCCTTACCCCATTTTCTTCCCATTTTCTCCTGAGAGGCCCCCTCTACTGAATCAGGGAACCCTCATTTCAGGCTCTGCTTCTCAGGAGTTCCAGCCTAAGGAGAAGTACATCCCCAAACACAATTCCACCTCTGGCCATGTGCCCAGCAGAACATGCACACGTGTCTGTCACAGCACACTTGTGGGAGTTCATGAATGAATCACAGGAAACTGCAGGGTCGCTGGTGAACATGCCGTGAGTACACTTCAGCCGGTGAGGGAGGACCTGCCAGCAGATGGCACTGACTTACAAGGGGCACTAGAGGTTAACTTCTGTGCCCCAGCAAGAGACCGTGAAGTCCTAACCCCGGCACCTCACTGGAAATGTATCATCACTATATATGAGGGCAGGATCAGGGGTACACCAGAGCAGCAGGGCGCGGCACTGGAGCAGATGAGAGGATGAGGACAGAGAGTGTAGGGTTCCTGTTGCTCCTCAAACACTCACACAGGAGTGGTCATCTTTTAAATGTTAGCAGCTGTGGACGGGCAGTGCTATTCCCATACAGGAAATGTACTTACTGGAATGTAATTAGTTAAGATGAGGTCATACTGGAGTGGGGAAGGCTTAATCCAATATGACTTGTGACCTTATAAAAAGAGGAGAGAGACACAGAGACGGGGGGGGGGGGGGAGAAGGCCATGCGATGACCAAGGGAGAGATGGGAGTGAGGCAGCTACAGCCCATAATGCCCAAGACCACCAGTTACCTCCAGGAGCTCCGAGAGAGGCACGGAATAGGCTGTCCCAGGGCCCTGCAAGGAACCAGCCCTTCCAACAGCTTGATTCCAGACTCAGACCCCAGAACTGTGGAGTAAATATAGTAAAATTTTTAAAGGTAAATAAAATAAGTTTCTGGTTTTTTCAAGCCCCCCACCGCACCCAGGCTGTGGTGCTTTTTTACAGCAGCCTCGGGAAACTAACACAGGTGAGCCTTCCGGGGATGTTAGAGAGCATGGCCCACCTGAGTGGAATTCGGGTCCCTGAGACCGCACTCCAGGTTCCAGCCTAAGCGGACACATCTCCAGATTCCTGAGCCTCCCACTTGTTCCCTGTCTAGAACAATCTCCTTTTCACTCTCGTCCCCCGCTTTCCAACCACTGACTCCTAACACCATTCCACCTTCTCTGGGACATCGCCTCCGCAAGCCTGCTCCCACCCCCACTTCTGGGTTCTGGCTCCTGGTCGGTGCTCCCTGAATGCCCACTCTCCCCGGGTGTCACACACAAGGGCCCGTGCTCCTCCTCTCTCCCCAGCTGACTGGGAGCTCCCTGGGAGCAGGGCCTGAGTTGGTCCTATTCACTTCTACCAGTGTCTTGAATAGTCCCAGTACACAGCAGACAGTGTCACTTACGTATTTGCAGATGGATGAGTTAATGGGTTGGTATTTAGATGAACAAGTGAGTGAATGAATAAGTGGATGTTTGGTGAATGGGTGGATGGATAAAAAAGGATAGGTGGGTGGATAGAAGGAGGAAGGGAGAAGAATGGATGAGTGGGTGGATGATAGATTATGAATGGATAGATGATAGAGGGATGGATGAATGGATAGATGGGTATGTGGATGGATGGTTGATGGGCAGGTTGTTGGGTTGATGAATGGATGATAAATGGATAGATGGATGGATGAATGGTGAAAGAATGGATAATAGATGAGTGAGTGGGTAGATGGGTAGACAGAGGGGAATTGGACAGATGAACAGGTAGGTGGATGGGTGGAAGGTCCTGTATCACATCTAAAAGTCTGTCATGCTGGCCCAGTGTAAGATTCCCCCTGTGGGACTAGACATAGGAATGCTGTATTTGCCATTTGTTCTCCAAGGAGGCATCAAGCTCTCTAATACTGTCCATTTCAAAACACCTGAAGAAGTGTATTCTTCTCACGCCAGTGTGTGCAGAGACCAAGGTCCCGGGGAGGGAGAGCCTGCCTGTGCCCCCAGTTCCGTCAGGTGGGAGTCTCAGCCCTCTGTCCACCCTGCACTTTACCGTCGCATTTACCCTGTTTGCCGAGTGACCTTTAGACAAAAGTCTGCAAGTTAAACCCCAGAAAAGCCGTGTGATTTTCCTTTGAGAGAAGCATTTTAATTTAAGGTTCAGCAACAGTAAAATCAGTGATTTAAAGGGTAAACAGATTCCTCTGCGTTTGGCTTTTTTGCTTTTTACTCCACGATCCTCCTTTAATCTTTAGAGCTGCATCTGACCAGCCCGGTTCATGGCCTTCACCTGAATCCTGATTACTGGAAGCAGAGAAAAAGGTCACCTTTTTTGAGACAGTTAATTAACAAATCATGCTCAGCTGCCCCCATGGACAGTTGCCGCCACGCACACGCCATCTCCAGCCACACGCTGAGGCGCCTCACCCTCCCACAGACCAGGGTCCTTCAGACCAGCCCCCGGGGCCCCGTGCTAACTGGCTGCACAGAAGGCTCACCACGGAGCTGGGGAGACAAAACATGCGCGGACAGCCACACACCAGCTTCCACCCCTCAAGCCCCCCACCCTGCCTGCCAGGTGACTGGGAGAGGCTGGGCCACCTACTGCTCCCCAGGAGATCCATGCCACCAAACAAAAGAAACTCCCGCAATTTTGAGGATCATCCCATAGAATGGAAAATGTCAGAGTACTTCAGCTTAGTGAGTCTGGCTCGCTACTTTTTAAAAGTTTAACAAAATAAACAATATCAGTTAGTACACCTGAGAAGGGCAAGGTCTTTTTGTGAAATGTGTTTCAGGTGTGTGGGTGGGGAGGCGGGTGAAGGAAACAGGACTTTGCAGACCAGGTTCAAAGACGTGAGGCCCTGCCCTGGGCAGGATAAACAACCACCGCAATCTGCCCAGCACTTCCCAGGAGGGTTGGTCACCGGAGCCCGCAGCCCCTGAGTCCCCCACTCTGTCCCTCTGTGCAGACTGGTGGATGGAACCCTAAGTTTAGGAGGACTGAGGCCCAGGACAGGTAAGTCTGAGAAGGGGCCACTGTGTCCCCAGGGGGGAGGTAGCAGAGGGGTTTTGGGGAAGAGCAGACCTCACTTGTGTCGCTGTGTCCCCAGGGCAGCTATGGAGGTGGCAGCTGATAAGTGACACAATAGAAGAGAATAGTGTCCAGTGAACTGGGGATGCTAAGTGACCGGTTTTCCTGTTCAGGACACCTCACAACACTTAGTGTGCTAATGTGCACTGCTGTCTGTCGTGGGAACCAAGGGCTCCACTGGGGGCCGGGGACGGGTCACCGACACTAGTGCAGACCAGCCAGGTGTGGACAGGTAACAGAAATGAATGTAGACACAAGGAAATTCTGCCCTGGTAGCAGCCTCTTCCCTTTCTCAGAAGGGGTGGTGTTCGCTGGGGAGGCTGCCCCTTTGGGGACACCAGCCCTAGGGATCCTTGAGTACACCCAACAAATAGGTGGCATTGGAGAACATGCCACAAATGCTGTTTGCTTGGAATACTCGCTCTTCCAAATTAAATGCAAAAAGCTTCCGTTTATATAACTGAACTTTAAAAGTCAAGCCACTTATGCACCGAATGTTTTATCTAGAATTATTTATCTAGAATTTAAATAATTTTACTTATTCCAGGAGCTAAGTTCCTCTTGCCTTAAAGTTATTTGTTGGGTAGATGAAGGGTTGCGTCAGACGGAACATTTATTGGGTTAAAATTTGAATGGTAAACGTATTTACAAACTATCCCATTTTAAACTGTGCACCTAGCCATAGCTGCATGTCCCAGCCAGCAATGCCCTGTGGGTCCTCACAGGAAGCGAGTCCTGGTCTGGGTCAAAGGTTAATATTTGAGTAGCTTTTCCATAAATGTATTCAAAGATGGTATTACCAACCATCAGCTATTAAACATTCTAATATATCCCTTAAGCCTTTTTCACAGAGATACTAAATCTAAAATTTTAAATGTTCTGCTACCACAAAATGACCATTTTATTTTATTTTAAATCCTCACCTGAGGGTCATTTTTATATTTATCTTCAGATAGATTGGGGGAGGGGGGGGAAGAGAGAGAGAGAGAGAGAGAGAAACATCAATGTGAAAGAGATACATCGACTGGTTGCTTCCCCGACCAGGGCTGGGGATGAACTGCAACGAAGGTACGTGCCCTTGACCGCAATTGAACCTGTGACTCATTGGTCCATGGACCAACACTCTAACTGCTGAGCCAAACCGGCCAGAGCACAAAATGATGATTTGAAAAGCTTAGGAGGAAAAGAGGAGAAAGTCACCTATAGATCCATTCCCCACTGCCGCAAAGTAAGTGTTGGCACTTTGAGGATGTCCCTGTGCTGGGACACAGGGTTTTGTCTCAGTGTATGTCAGTGCTGTGACCCTATGTCGGCCCTGTACTCTGTCCACCCCAGAGGTGTTGGAGGAGGAAGTGGGAGGAGGGGTGAGGGATGGGTGGGGGTCCACTGCCCAGGTAATGGGCGAGGTTCCCCTACTGCCTGTTTACTCATCTGTAAACAGGTGCTTGCTGGGCCCAGCTGGAGGTTTTGAAACTATTCAATGAGTTCAGTATGGAATGTGTTCAGAGCACCTAGTGCTGGGAAGCCTGGATTATGGGATGGTTGATATAGTGCCATTTTCATTGGCTCTTCCCAGTGATTCACTAACGAGATCTCTGTTGCACTCACCAATTGTTGCTAGCACAGAGAAAATTTGTTTTTAACCCAAGCAATAGTTTTTTATGGCCCCTCTCTGATTTCTAACTAGAAATGCACATTTGTCTGAACCAATAAGTTGATCCTTATTTCCGTTTCTGACCCCAGCAGCGTCATGGCTTTGTGGGCAGTGTCCTGGGATGATGGTCACTCCAACACCCTTCCTGTTGGCTTGGCGGAGGTGCCAGTATCCCCACAGGCATGACTGGGTGCTGACAGGTGGAACACTGTGGGCTGGGGCTTTGCCAGGGAGAGCTTTTGCCCGAGTCACAGAATTGTCCACAGCAGCAACCAGGTCTCCTATGGGAATGGACACGCCTTCCACGGCATCAGCATCCCCCTGGGCCACCTGTGGAAGGCAGGGGACATGCTGGGGCCAGGGCTGGACCTGCTGCAGCTGTGAGTGTCTCAGCCGGGCGACTGGCAGAACCCGGGGACACACACATTAGTGCCGATGCCCCCCACCCAGAGGGTGATTTGCCCTGAGCCCCAGACTTCTGATTCCAGTGCAGATCAGTTTCTTCCTGGCTGCTTCTAACTGGAGTCAAAATGCTGCCCAGCCCTCCCTGGCTTGAGGGTCAACTGACCGGCCACTCCTCAGACTCCAGGTAGAGCCCAGGCCTCTCCCGCTCTCATCCCCCCAGGTGTCCCTGAGGGCTGCAGTGCACTGTGGGTTCTAGTAACTATCACAGCAGCAGTGGACAGGCTGGGAAACCACGGCCAAGCAGGCTGGGGCACGAGGGTGGGAGCAGTGCTTACAGCCCCCACAAGTTAGCACGGGCCAGAGGACTCTGTGTCCCCCAGAGGAGTGGCCCAATGGCGAGAGGTGTGAGCTTTTGAGGGGCCCTGCAATGACCACTGCCCTTCCTGTGGTCGGGTCCGGGAGCTGGCTGAGTCCCATGTGTGTGTGAGCCCTGGGCCAGGGAGGACTCAGTGTTGCTGTGTTAAGTTGGGACTGAAGAAAGAGCATGGCCAAGTGACCCGGAGGAGACAGGCAGCCTGAGAGCACCCTTGTCATTTCCATGATCCCACTACCTAACAGGGCTGCATTTGCCCCCCCAAATTCATATGTTGTAGTCCTGACCCCTAGTATCTGTGACTGTAACCTTATTTGGAAAGAGGGTCTTAGCAGACCCTGTTTCTAATTGGTTAAGAGGAGGCCATGCTGGAGTTGGTGGCCCTGATTCAATAGGATTGGTGTCCTTATAAATGAGAAGTTTTGTGCAGACACGCCCACAAGGAGACACCAGATGAATATGAAGGCAGAGATGACAGGATGCTCTAAAAGCCACAGAACACCAGCGGTGGCCAATGGCAGCAACACCAGAAGCTGGGAGAGGCCTGGAGCGGAGTCTCCTCTCCACCTCAGAAGGAGCAGCCTGCTGGCACCCTGGCCTCAGACTTCTGGCTCCAGGTCCGCTGTTGCAGCAGCCCCCGGACACTCAGACACCTCTCCTCCCTCATTCTCTATTCAGGGAACATGCACAGCATCCCGCTAGGTGCCAGGCACCTGTGCGGTGCTGCAGAAACAATGGGCCCCTGGCAGACCTGGCCATGTCCTAGGGGGTTCACAGCCCACCCAGCAAGACCCTTGGCTCAAGTAACCGCCCCAGCAAATGCACAGGGTGGCTGTGCAAAGAGCCCCAGAGCCTCGTGTCTGAGCACAGCAGGTAGGGTGTAAAAGATGATTCTCTGTGGTTGTAGTGATGAGAGGAGCTCACGGGGCACACGGGAGAGGAGAAGCAATGGGCCAACACATTCCCAGGCCCTGAAACAGGCCTGAAATGGGCAGTGAGGCCTGCATGCAGGAGTAGACCCCACCGCCCTGCTCTGTGATCCCTGCCTGGAACACACAGACCGTGGCCTTCCTCCCACCAGGAGGAGTGAGGGTAGTGTTCCCCAAACTGCAGGTGACCAGCAGTGGATTGAGAATCAGCACAGTGAGCAGTGACAGGCTCTTTTTGTTACATAAGTTAGAAAACACCACCATGGGTTGCATGTAGCAAGGATAAGAATTGTTTCGGGAGACTTTTTGGTTCAGTTATACACTCAGTGCAAGTTAGGTGTGCATGGGCCCAAGAAGTAAACTGTGTTTTCTGTCTGAGGCTTCCAGTCAGATGTAGGGAACCAAGTGTTCCCACCAGGAACCAGATTCATATGATTATCTGCACCGTCAATGTCCTCCTTCCTAGGACCATGGCTGCGCCTGGGCCCCCTGACAGCCGCACAGCCTTTTTATCAGCAGCCACATCCATGGTTCAGGAGCCAATGCCGCCCATTCATTTCCTGAGCAGTCACCTGTCAGAACCCCAGTAGGGAGAGCCATCCCAAATCCCTACACTGAGGGAGGGCTTACTCTGTACAGAGTGTGCCCTCTGCTGGCAGTCCCATCTGATCCTCATGGGACCCTCAGACCGGCCCTCCACCTCCTGAATTTGCAATCTGGAGCACACAGGAACACTATAAAGAGAGTTGTCTCCCTGGCCCATGTGGCTTAGTTGGTTGAGCATCATCCCAAGCACCAGGAGGTCAGGACACATGCCTGGGTTGCAGGCTCCAACCCCAGTAGGGGGCATGCAGGAGGCAGCCAATCAACGTTTCTCTCTCCCTCTCCCTTCCTCTCTCTAAAATCAATAAAAACATTTTTTTAAGAGAATTATCTGCTATAGTCACCAGTGTGGTGACTGGGAGACCCTGTTATATGGCCAAGCGAGTGGTATAGGTCTTCCTGTGTATGCACATGTGAGTGGGTGTGTGCACATGTGTGCATGCGTGCAGGGGGGTATACATGTGCTCCAGGGTGAGGAGGGGCTGCTCTGCCATTGGTGCTGGGGTAGCCTGTGCCCATGGTATTCCCACTATCTTCCATCTTATTTTTCTTGACAATGCTGGACCACTGCCTTCTGTGATGTTAGTTTAGTTAAAGCTGAAGTGACCAGATGAGGTGCAGGTAAGTTTTGTGAACCCTGGGTGGCAAACTGGGCTCAAATTAAAAAAACAAAACAACAACAACAAAAAAAAAACAGAACCTAGCAGCCATTTCTGCACAGGGGCCTCTCACGCAAACTGCACTTCACAGAGACTCCTCTGTGCTAAACCACCTGCCCCTGTACTAAGCTGCCTGCCTGCACTGTTTCTGCCAGCTGAGCCAGCACTTAGGTT
The DNA here is from genome assembly GCA_030848825.1 of Tadarida brasiliensis. NCBI lineage: Eukaryota > Metazoa > Chordata > Mammalia > Chiroptera > Molossidae > Tadarida > Tadarida brasiliensis. Next base: position 36,563,276 of record CM061258.1, read on the forward strand.
TCTTGGAATCCTAATTCAACCAATAGGATTGAGGCTTTCCCCAACAAGTCAGAGCTGCACAGCTCTGACCAATCAGAGTGGCTCTATTCTAACCAATCAGGACAGTGCCTTTTGGACCAATCAAACTGTGAAGATTTGGTGTCCTCATTTGCATGAGAATAAACCAATCAGGGACTAGAGGTAGGAACTTCTGTCCATATAAGCCAGCTCCCCTGTGGCTAGGAGAGCACACTTTTCACGAGGACTGGTGACTGGGTTTCCCCAGCTAGAGCAGAAACATGTGTCTCATAGGAACAGCGGACCATGGAGGAACAGAGCAAAGCTATCTAGCCAGAGAGAGGCCTGGCTCCAGAGCTGTTCTATGGCTGTGATGTTTTCATAGCTGAGCTGTAGCACTATTGAGCTCTTCCATAGCCGTGCTGTATCACTGTTTGCACTGCATAAAGTTTCCTTAACTGAACTCCAAGTTGGGGATTCTTGTAGGCGTTGAATTGACCCAACAATCATTGGTTGACTGATACAACACACATTCCAGGCATAGCCACCTATATGGAGCATGGCTCCTGCTCCTATCTGGGCAGATCCCCACTGGGTACCAGCTCTGCCATCTCCTGGCACCTGGGCTCCCAACCCCTGGCCCAAGCCCCTAGGACTCCCCTTCTGGCCCTGCAACTCACGCCCCCCCCCCCCCACTTCTGTCCCTTCCCACCAGGCTGGCCAACTGTCCACTGGCCTAGAGGTGTGTCAGTTCAGCCAAGATGAGGGACACCTGACCCCATCCAGGTTTCTGGATAGCAGTATTTTTACTATATGTGGTAAGGCAAATAGAAATGTACACAGATAATGTGCCCCAGTTAGGAAATTTGTTTTGCACAGAGCTGTGAGTTAGCAATCCTGGAGTTACTTTGTTTTCTAGAATTGAGCAAGCAAGCAAACATGTTTTGGATAATCAGAACTGGATACATAATTTTACATAATTTCCAGGCCCTGTACAAAATGAGAATGTGGGGCCCTTGTTCAGAACTCATTAACAATTTCAGGACAGCGACAGGAGAGCATTAAACCAAGCCCTTCTGTGAGGGAGGCCCTGTGCGTAATGAGTCTCACAGTTGGGTAAGGTTGGATAAGGTGAATGCTCGTCCCCTCAGCAGAATCCTGGTCATAAACACAGAAGGAATGTCAGGCAGAGAAAGACAAACACTATGTGATGTCACTTATATATGTTTTAAAAAAGTTTAAAAAAAATCCAGAACTCATAGAAAAAAAGAGATTTGTATTTACCAGCGGTGTGAGATGGGGCAGAGAGAATTGGAGGGAGAGGGGCCAAGGTACGAACTTCTAGTTATAAGATCAATCAGTTCTGGGAGTGTCACGTAGCACGGTGACTACAGTTAACACTGCCATGTAGAACATAGGAAAGTTGCTAAGACAGCAGATCATAAGAGTTCTCATCACAGGGAAAAAGACATGTTTTTTCCTTTTTGTATCTGTGCGAGGTGATGGATGTTAACTAAGCTTACTGTGCTCATCATTTCACAATTTATGCAAGTCAAATCATTATGCTATATGTGATTTTGTTTGTTTTTTTGTTTTTTAATCCTCACCCGAGGATATTTTTCTATTTATCTTCAGATAGAGTAGGAGGGAGGGAGAGAGAAACATCAATGTGAGAGAGACACATCAACTGGCTGCCTCCCGCATGACCCCGACCAGGGCCGGGGACAAACCGCAACCGAGGTACATGCCCTTGACCGGAATCGAATCCGCGACTCATTGATCTGTGGGCTGATGCTCTAACCACTGAGCCAAACCGGCCAGGGCTATGCTGTACATCTTAAACGTATGTCAATGATATCTCAATAAAACAAAGAAAATAAAGCTATTAAAGTTTAAAATAAATAACAATAAAATAAAATTTGAAGTCCCAACAATAACAAAGTACTATTCATATACTGCTGGTGGGAGTGAAAAAGAATGCAGAAGGAATGATGGAAACAAAATAGCCATTTGCCAAACACCACAGAGGTCACTGTCCTAGGCAAGAACCATCAAGGGGTGTGAACATCTGTAGACAGAATCATGAAGAGAAGTGGGGTGCTTACTTGGTCTCCCCACAAGATAAAAGGGGAAGTAGTACCTTTGCAGTGGAGAAGCCTGGCAGACACCCATCACCAAGCAACCCAGGATAGCACGGCTGGTAGTGGGCACAACTACAGTGCCGTTTCCAGGTGAGGATCCCTGAGAAGGCCCAGTACCGTCCATGGGCTTCTGCCCCAAGGACACGTCCTGATAGTGGCCATGAGGAAACAGCAGTCGAGCACATGCTGGGAGACTGTGTACTTAGCAATGGCCAGTGCCCCCCAAACGTGTAAAGACTGAGGGACTGATCCTTTGGAGGAGACCCAGGAGACATGACAACTAAATGTAATGTGGGTCCTGGCCCAGGAGAGGGCGTTGAGGTCAGGCTGCAGGTTGGTCAGCAGTGCTGCTGGTGTTAGTCCCCAGAGTGAGCTGTGTGCCACGGTCACGTGAGCTGGGAACTTTTGGGGAAACTACTGCTGGAATAGGCTGGAATTCCCCATGTGGCCTGTGTAACTTTTTATGTAAGTCTGAAGTCATCTCAAAAGGAAAAGTTACAACATAAAAACATTAACAGAAGAGGTTCTCTTTTGTCCTTTGAGTGTCTCCCACTAAGAATATCCATCATGCATGCCTTGTTCAAAAGTCATTCAGAATAATTCCTTCATCTGTGTGGTTATGTTGCTACCACTTTGACATACAGTTGTACTGGGGTGAATAGTGCTCCCCAAATTCATGTCCACCCAGAACCTCAGAATGGGGCCTTATTTGGAAATAAGGTCTTTGTAGATGTGATTGGTTAAGATGAGGTCCTACTGCAGTGGGATGGGCTAGTGTCCTTGTAGAAAGAGGAGAGACAGACACACAGGATTGGCCGTGTGAAGACAGACAGAGGCTGAGTGACGCGGCCACAGCCCAGGGACTCCCAAGCACTGCCAGAACCACCAAGCTGGAGAGGCCTGGACAGGTCCTCTGTCAGAGCCCCAGAAGGCACAGCCCTGCCAGCACCTTAACTGAATCATCGATTTCTATCGAATGATTGAAATCATCATTGACCTCTGGTCTTCAGAACTGCAAGAATCAATTTCTGTTGTTTGAGCCCTGCAGTTTGTATATTTGCTACGCAGCCCCAGGAACTGAACCAGCAGTTACGTTTATTTGTTCCCACCTCAGTGGCCCTTGCTTCTCTCTTTCTGGTGTAATTACATTATTCTGTACATGGGGAAGATTCCGAGTGCTAAAGTGAGAAGGCACAGCAGATTCACCCGGAGGGCGACCCCTACCCCGTCTCGCCTTTCACGGAATCACCTATTAATTTTCTATTCCCCCCAACCCCCCACCTCCACCCACTGGCCATCTCTGTGCCCCGTAACGGATCACGGTGATGCTTTAAGGCCTTTCTTGTTTCACTTAATAGCACATCAGGGAGACAGCCACAGTCAGCACAGAAATTGTGTTTTATTCAATGACAGCTTGCATTGGCAGCTGTCCCTCAGTTTACGTGATGAATGAATCTGCGTTCTGATCTGATATTGCACCACCAATGCCATCAGCAGGTACATGTGGACACAGTTCTGTGGCTGCAGCCACTCTCCCCTCCCCAGGGTGGCAGCTTGTCGCGGGACCACCTGCTTCCTCTTAGGACTCCTCAGGCATGTTGTCAAACCTCCCCAAATTCCGCCAGTGATGCTGGTCCCCTTGCCCATGGTCCATGGGAGCTCTAGCCCTTCTTTCTCTGCACACTTTCCCAAGAGATAGTTGGGCTTCCTCATCTTGATTGTAGAAGTGTGTTATAATTTATTATAATTTATAAGCAAACACTTCCCTACAGTGTGCTGCTTGCTTTGGTTTTGTTTGTGGTGCTTTTGGTTGCGCAAAATTTATATTTCATTTTTAATAGACTAATTTTTGGAGCAGTTTTACTTTCACAGCAAAATTGAGCAAAAGGTACAGCAATTTCCCATATACACTCTTCCCCTACACCCTCAGAGCCTCCCCTGGCGTCAACATCCCCCCAGGTGGGACATTTGTTACAACTGATGAACCTACACTGACACGTCATCACCACCCAGAGTCCGTAGCTTACATTAGGGTCACTCTTGGTGCCATGCATTCTGTGGGTTTGGACGATGTATAATGACACATATCCATCATTATAGTGTCATACAGAGTAGTTTCACTGCCCTAAAAATCCTCTGTGATCCATCTGTTCATCCCTCCCACCCCGACCCCTGATAACCACTGATCTTTTACTGTCTCCATAGTTTTATCTTTTCCAGAATGTCATAGAGTTGGAATCATGCAGTGTGTCACCTTTTCAGATTGGTTTCTTTCACTTAGTAATAAGCATTTAAGTTCCTCCATGTCTTTTCATGGCTTCACAGCTCATTTATCTTTAGCTGAATAATATCCCATTGTCTGGATGTACCACAGTTTGTCCATTCACCTACTGAAAGAAATCTCAGTTGCTTCAAAGTTTTGGGAGTTATGAAGAAAGGTTCTCATGTGGACATAAATTGTCAGATCATTTGGGTAAATTCCAAAGAGCATAATTGCTGGATCATACATGGTAACAATACATTTAGTTTGTAAGAAACCACCGAACTGTTTCCCAAAGTGGCTGCATTCCCACAAGAAGTGAACAAGAGTTCCTGTTGCTCCACATCCTCATTGGCATCTGGTGTTGTCAGCGCTCTGAATTGTGGCCGTTCTAAAAGGTATGTAGTGGTGTCTCATTTTCATTTTTATTTCTTTGATTACATACAATGCGGAGCCTCTTTTCATGTTTATTTGCCATCTGTATATCTTCTTTGGTGAGGTGTTTATCAAGGTTTATGGCCCATTTTTTAAATCAGGTTGCATGTTTCCCTATCGTTGACTTTTAAGAGCTCTTGGTCTATTTTGGATGACAGTCCTTTATCAGATGTGTCTTTCGCAAATAAAGTAATCTCCCTTTATCTATGGTTTCACTTTCCATGGTTTCAGGCCTGAAAATAGTAAATATTAAAAGGAAAATTTCACAAATAAATAATTTATATGTTTTAAATTGTGAGCTGTTCTGAGCAGCATGATTAAATCTCATGCCATCCCATCCTGTCCTGCCTAGGACACGAATCACCCCTTTGTCTGGCATGTCCACACTGCATATGTTACCACCCGTACACCACTTAGTAGCTGTCTTCATTATCAGATCAACTGTCTCGGTATCACAGTGCTTGTGTTCAAGTCACCTTTATTCACTTGATACCAGTCCCAACGCGCAAGAGTAGTGATGCTGGCAATTCTGCTATGCCAAAGAGAAGCCATACAGTGCTTCCTTTAAGTGAAAAGGTCTGTGATATAGGAAAGAAACAGTTAATATTGGGTTTGGTAATATGCATAGTTTCAGGCATCCACTGGTGGTTTTGTCATCAATTCTCCTCCTGGGAAATTGGCCGTCAGTGAGGGTGGAACCTGGTGAACGCAGCACCTAGAAGAAGGCACCGGAATCAGTGGCAACTCTGAACTGGAGAGGGCACAGCTGTGAGGTCATGAGCACCCACCTCCAGAGCCCCCTCTTGACACAACCTCTCCCAGTGCCCGCCACCCCCACACCAGCCCCGTGTTCAGACAAGGACAGAGCAAACTGCCCCCACATGGGGAACATCTCCTGGGCCCAATGTGGAGCTAGCTGTCGGACAGGCTGAGGAGCACCCAGATTGGTCTCACCTCCCTTCCTCTCTTCATCTTCAAAACATCAGAGACTATGGTGACACTTCGGGAAAGATTTGCAATGGAATGGGAGGCTGTTACATGATGAACTGTGTCCCTCCAAATTTTTTTTCCAATTACTTTTTATTTTTATTTTATTTTCTAAAAATTAACTTTATTTGAATGTATTTTTATGAATGTAACTTTTATTGAATGTATTTCAGATGTCCCTCTTTTTTCCCCTATTGACCGCCTCCTCCCCACTACTGCCCCCTCCTGCCTTCCCACACTATTGTCTGTGTCCGTTGGTTATCCATATAAGTTCTTTGGTTTATCTTTTCCACCCTCCCACCCCTCTTCCCTTTGAGGTTCTTCAGTCTACCAACCAATTTGTACTTCTTAATTCCTTCAGCTTTTTCACCCATTCCCCCAATCCCCCTCCCATCTGACAACCAACAAAAAGTTATCTGTATCTGTGAGTCTGTTTCTATTCCACTTGTTCATTTTGTTTGTAGATTTAATAGTTGACGGAGCCTTGGCCTGTTTGGCTCAGTGATTAGAGCGACAGCCTGCGGACCAGAGAGTCCCGGGTTTGGTTCCCGCTAAGGGCACATCCTCAGTTGCAGTTTGTCCCTGCCCCGGTTGGGGTCGTGTGGGTGGCAACCAGTTGATGTGTCTCTCTCACATCGATATTTCTCTCTCTCTCCTCCTCCCTCTCTCCCTCCCGCTCTATCTGAAGATAAATGCAAAAATGTCCTCAAGTGAGGATTAAATAAATAAATAAAATAAAAAATAGTTGATGGATATGTATTTATTGCCATTTTACTGTTCATATTTTTATCTTCTTTTTCTTCAAGAAGACCCTGCAACATTTCATATAATACTGGTTTGGTAGTGATGAACTCCTTTAGCTTTTTCTTGTCTGGGAAACTCTTTATGTATCCATCAATTCTAAATGACAGCTTTGCAGTATAGAGTAATCTTGGTTGTAGGTTCTTGCTTTACATCACTTTGAATATTTCTTGCCACTCCCTTCTGGCCTGCAAAGTTTCTTTTGAGAGATCACCTGACAGTCTTATGGGAGCTCTGTTGTAGGTAACTAACTGCTTTTCTCTTGCTGCTTTCAAAATTCTTTGTCTTTAACCTTTTGCATTTTGATTATGATGTGTCTTGGTGTGGGCCTCTTGGGGTTCATCTTGTTTGGGACTCTCTGTGCTTCCTGGACTTGTATGTCTGTTTCCTTCACCAAGTTAGAGAAGTTTTCTGTCATTATTGTTTCAAATAGGTTTTCAATTTCTTGCTCTCTCTCTTCTCCTTCTGGGTCCCCCATGATGAGAATGTTGGTACGCTTTAAGTTGTCACAGAGGCTCCTTACACTGTCCTCATTTTTTTGGATTCTTTTTTCTTTTTGCTGTTCTGACTGGGTGTTTTTTGCTTCCTTATATTCAAATCAATGGTTTGCTTCTTGGCTTTATCTACTCTGCTATTGATTCCCTGTAAATTATTCTTTATTTTAGTTAGTGCACCCTTCATTTCTGACTGGTCCTTTTTTTATGCTCTTGAGATCCTCACCAAGTTCACTGAGCATCCTTATAACCAGTGTTTTTAACTCTGCATCTGTTAGATTGCTTATCTCCATTTCATTTAGTTCTTTTCCAGGAGTTTTGTTCAGTTCTTTCATTTGGGACATGTTTCCTTGTCTCCTCATTTTGGCTGCCTCCCTGTGTTTGTTTCTATGTATTAGGTAGAGTTGCTATGCCTTCTAGGCTTCATAGGGTGGCCTAATTGTAGTAGGTGCCTTGTAGAGTCCAGTGGCACAGCCTCCCTGATCACCCCAGCTGTGCCCTCAAGGTGCACCCCTCATGTGAACTGTACCCCTTCTGTTGTAATTGAGTTTTGATTGCTATTGGCACATCAATGGGAGGGATTTACTCAGGCTGATCAGCTGCAAGGACTGGCTTTGCCCACTGACCACTGACCTCTGACTACCTTGGAGGACCAGCTGTGCAGGGGACACCACACAGAGCAAGACTTTCTTCAGCAGGGTGCTGGTACCTACTGAGTCCACTCCTTGAGAGTGTCACTTGTGGAGGTGGTTGGGTGGTGGTGCTTTGACGTGGTCTGAAGCTGTCCACTGGGTGTGCTGGCTCTGGGGCAAGGTCAGCCATTGCCTGTGTTCCATCTGGGGCCACCAGACATAAGCTACAAAGCGATCTTCAGACGGCTGCTTCTTGTGCTGGACTTGGAATTTCCTAGGCAAAACCAAGTTGTGAACCAAGGCTGGCTGCTCCTAGTGCCAGCCCTGGGGTCACTTACTGAGAGGTATGGGGCTTGCTGAGGCCAGATGCTGCTTCTTTTAGAGAATTTAGGAAAATCTAAAATAGGAGCCAAGACAGGCCATTCCTATGGTAAAGCCACTGAAAACAACTTGGGTGGGCCTGAAAGTTGGGTGGGGCAGGGAATCACCAGGGCAAAGCAAACAGTATGAGCCAGGTTGCCAGAGTCCCAGATATGGCAGCCATCTGCCAGCCTCATGGGGGAAGGGCTCACCAAAGGAATAATGGCCTCCGCCAGCAGGTCTGTCTGGGAGAAAGCTGCCCTACAGCTCTCGCCCCAGTGCCAAACTCAGTTATTCCCCATATGTCTCTGGAGCCTTTCAAGCTCCCTCCCCCATGCTGGAGCCTGGAGGGAGCAAGTCCAAGTAAGTCCATGCACAGACCCTTTAAGAGGAGCTGCCTGGGGCTCCAGAAGCCTCAGCCTCCCTCAGCCTCAGTTCCTGCTGGTTTTTACAGCCAGAAGTTATGGGGACTTCTCTTTCTGGCACTGGAACCCTGAGCTGGGGGGCCTGCTGTGGGACAGGGACCCTCATTCCTCAGGGCGGACTTTCACAGCTGAGGTGTCCCTCCTGATTTTTATCTACCACACATGGGTGTGGGACCAGCCCGTCTGTGCCTCTGCCCTTCCTACCAGTCTCCATGTGGTTTCTTTAATTTTGTAGCTGTAGGACTTCCATTCAGCTCAATTTCAGGCGGTTCTGAATGATGGTTGTTCTGTATTTAGTTGTAACTTTGATGTGGTTGTGGGAGCAGGCAAGTACTGCGTTTACCTACACCACCATCTTGACTGGAAGTCCTCCAAATTCATATGTAAAGTCCTAACACCCAGGACCTCAGAATGTCACTGAATCTGGACATACGGTCTTTAAAGAGGCAATTGGGCTAAATGAGGTCACTGGAGTGGGTCCTGATCCCATCTGACTCATGTTTCTATAAGAGATCAGTACACAGATTCGGACAAAGAACAACTATGTGAGGACACAGGGAGAAGAGACCCTCAGAAGGAACCAGCTCCCAATACCTTGACTTGGACTTCCAGCCTCCAGGACTGAGACAAGAAATGTCTGATGTGCAGGCCACCCAGTCTGTGGGACTTCATTACAGAGGCCATGGCAAACTCACACAGGGCCCAGTGCCAGGCCTTCCTCATTGTTCACTCCCAGCCCAGACACTGTTTCATTGTTCACCCCAGCCCCCCACACCTCATACACACGGTCACCCTAAAGGATGATGTGACGGCTCATACCACGTGGCTGATCCTCAGTGGGTGCACTGGCCATGGGTCCTACTCACTCTTCTGACCCCTTGGCAAATGGGCAAGTTATCCTGATTTCACAAAGGTGACAGTAGGAGAGGTCATGCATCCATGGAATTTTGGAAACACGCAGCTGATGACACCAGAGGAGGTGCTCAGAGGTTGTGCTCACCCTGAATTCCCTCAGGTAGCTGCTCTGGTTGTTTCTCACATTTGTGACTGGGAGGCACCTAAACTGCTTTATTTCACAATTTCCCAAACCCACATATTTACTTAATAGGATTTTATTTTTGCTGAATGAACCTGCACCGTTCACCTCCAACATACTAAGATGAATGGATTGTGGTGGTTATTCCTCGAGCTCAAAAAACACCAGGTGAGAGCAGGGTGGTTCCCAAAGGAGGCCACTTATTTTCCATAACCAAAGAAACATAAACAGAACCTACACTGAGTTACATCTCACCTATCATATTGGCAAAACCCCAAACGTTTGACACTTGCCAGGGCGGAACTATGAGAAACTCCCGCATTCTCACACTTTGCTGGTAGGAAGACAGCAGAATGCCCCTGAGGGAATGAATTTGGCAATATCTGATAAAAGAACATCTGCATTTTTCATTTGAATCAACAACACCACTTCTTAGAATCTGTCTCAGAGATGCACTCTCAAAAAATATGAGACCATGTATGTTCAAGTTTATCCATTATAGCCCAGTTTTAAAGTGAAAGGCTGGAAACAATCCATATGTCTATCAATATGGAGATAGTTGGGTAAACTGTGGTACATCCACAAAACGGAGAAATGTGCAGCTGTAAAAAGATAAAAGGAATGTCTTTATTTACTGTATGGCAGTTTCTCCAGGATATAAAAAAAGAGAATAAAAAATTCAAACATCTGGAGATAAAAAATATAACATCTGAAATGAAACACACACACACACACACACACACACACACACACACACACACAAGCTGAGCTTAACAGCAGTTTGGAAATGGAAGGCAAATACTGGTGAACTTAAACACATAGCATTAGAAAGTATTCAAACCCAAGCACGGAGAGGGGGAAAGTTGAAAAAAATTAACCAGCCTCATTGACATTGAAAGGGCATCAAGCTGTGTAACATACATACACCTGAAGCCCAGAAAAGGAGGCAGAAAAATATATATTTTGAAGAAATCTTGGCTGCAATATTCTCAAATTTGATGAAACGCTCTCATTAAGTTCAATAAGCCTCAAGCAAGACAAACAAGGGAACCCATACTACAGCATATCATCAACAAATTGCTGAATACCCTCCACTTCTTCAAAAATATTCTAAAAGCAGCCAGAGAAAACCAACTACAGAAAGAGAAACAAAGATAGAAATAACTGTTAACTTTTCATCAGAAACAATGTAAGCCATAAGACAATAAAACAATGTTTTAAGGTGCTGGAAGAAAAACTGCTGATCAAACTAGAATTCTGTAATTAGTGAAAATATCTTTCAAAAAATGACAGCAAATTAAAAACATTTCCATGGCTCAGTTGTTGAGTGTTGACTCATGCACCAAGAGGCCGCTGGTTCGATTCCTGGTCAGGGCACATGCCCAGGTTGTGGGCACGATCCCCAGTGGGGGTTATGCAGGAGGCAGCCAATCAATGTTCTCTCTCATCGATGTTTCTATCTCTCTCCCTCTCCCTTCTTCTCTCTAAAATCAATAAAGAAAAAATAATAATAAAAACATTTCCATGCCCTGGCCGGTTTGGCTCAGCAGTTAGAGCATCGGCCCGCAGACCAAAGAGTTTCGGGTTTGATTCTGGTCAAGGGCATGTACCTCGGTTGCAATTCGGTCCCCAGCCCTGGACAGGGTTGTGCAGGAGGCAGCCAGTCGATGTGCCTTTCTTGCATCAATGTTTCTATCCTCCCACACCCCCCCCCCCCCCACACACACACACACACACTATCTGAAGATAAATGGAAAAATATCCTGGGGTGAGGATTATATTTAAAAAAAAAAAAAAAAAAAAAAAACTCAGCCCAGCTGGTGTGTCTCAGGGGTTGAGTGTCGACCCATGCACCCAGAGGTTGCCAGTTCGATTCCTGGTCAGGGCACATGCCCAGGTTGTGGGCCCGATCCCCAGGGGGGGGTATGCAGGAGGCGGCCCGTCAATGTTCTCTCTCATCAATGTTTCTATCTCTCTCTCGCTCTCCCTTCCTCTCTCTCTAAAAATCAATAAAGAAAAAAAATTTTTTAATATTTTTTTTAAAAAACATTTCCATATAAGCAATGGTTGACAGAATTCACCACCATTAGATCTGCTTAACAGGAAATGCTTAAGTAATTGAGGCTAAAGGAATAAAAACCAGCCGAAAGCCAGGCTACATACAAAGGAGCCAAGAACAGATAAATATATGTATAGATATTGTCAACTGATGGTTGTTGGCGCCAATTCAATGCCAGTAGGAATCCCCAATTTGGGGTACAGCAAAGGAAACTTTATTCAGTGCAAAACAGCTCAATTGTAATACAGCACAGCTGTTCAGCAGCTCTGGGGCCAAGCCCGTCTCCAGCTACACAACTCTGCTCCTCTACGGTCTGCTCTGCTGGTCTGCTCTGTGCTGGTCTGCTTCACACTGCACTGGTCAGCTCCACTCTGCTCTGGTGAGACACTGGTGTTTCAGCTCAGTCAGGAAGACGGTGCCTTCCATCTTACATGAACAAGGAAGTTGCTCTCTCCCAGCCAGAGGGGAGCTGGCTTAAATGATCCCTGATTGGCCCATCATCACGCAAATAAGAACTCCAACCCCCCACAGCCTGATTGGTCCAAAAGGCACCATTCTGATTGGTCAGAATAGAGCCACTCTGATTGGCTGGAGTTGCACAGGTCTGGTGAAAAAACTCAGTCCTATTGGCTGATATAGGATTCCAGAAATTCCTTTATAATTGCTGGCTCAGATGGTGGAAACAAAGTGCAGGCAGGCAGTTCAGCACAGACTTCTCTGTGAAGTGTAGTTTCTGTGAGAGGCCCCTGTGCAGAAATGGCTACTAGGCTGTTTTTTAAAATTTTGAGCTCAGTGCCCTGGCCAGTTTGCCTCAGTGGTTAGAGTGTCAGCGTCACCTGAGGACCAATGAGTCGCAGGTTCGATTCCGCTGATCAAGGGCTCATACCTGGTTTCGGTTGGTCCCCGGCCCTGGTTGGGGTCGTGCAAGAGGCAGCCAGTTGATGTATCTCTCTCACATCAATGTTTCTCTCTCTCTCTCTCTCTCTCTCCCTCCCTCCCTCCCACTATATCTGAAGATAAATAGAAAAAAATATATCCTTGGTGAGGATTTAAAAAGTTAAATAAAATAAAAATATTTGAGCTCAGTTAGCCACCAGTAGTCCTTCTTAGTAGGTGTCTCCCCAACCCCCACCTCAGAGTTCACAATATAAAATACATGTTTGCTCATTTTTTATTTATTTAAAAGATAATTGTTCAAAGCAAAAAATAGCAATATATCATGGAGCTGATGGCATAATAGAAGTGAAATATAAAGCAATAAGAAAGGAACAGGAGAGCAGAAATAGAACTTTACTGTTTCAAGTTGTTACAATCTGTGAGAGATATAATATGATTTGAAGGTGGATCGTCTTAAAGTAAAGCTGCATATTGACAACTGAAGGAAAACCACTAAACAAAACCAAAAAAGGTCCAGCTCAGATGCCTATAAAGAAGATACATTTAAAAATTTTAATAATAGGCAAAAAATAGGAAAAAGAAATAGAAAAATACTCATAAATACATTAAATATAAATGATGGGACAAATAGAAAAATACTGATAATTACATTAAATGTAAATGATGTAACACCACATTAACTGGCACAGATTGTCAACCAGAATTTTTAAAAAGTAAGAACTAACTCTACACTGCCTACAAGAAACACATTTCAAATACAAAGATGCAGAGGTTAAAAGTAAAAGATCAGAAAAGAATATGCTAGGGAAATACATCAAAAGAAAGCTGAAGTAGTTCTGTTATTGAAGGTAGACTTGAAAAGAATATCACCAGGGTTAAAGGACAGGTCAGAATGACAAAAATGGTCAATTTATCAAGAGGACATAATTCTAAATGACTATGCTCCTTTTGAGGCCCTGAGAGGGACCCTAGCCATTTTATTCCAGTAATTTTGTTATTTTCTTTAACAGTGTGCTCCCTCCTCCCCTGGAGTTTATATTGAAAAAACAACAACAAATGTTACTAAACTCAAGGGGTTCACCAGGTGGGTTGTTATATTCAAGGAGATCTGGCTGTCTCCAGGTAATTTTATTTTCTTGCAGCAAGTAGAGACAGGATTTACATCCAAAGCTCTGTCTCCCCAAGAGAGGCCTAGCCATTGCTTATATCAGCAATTTTCAACCTTTTTCATCTCATGGCACACATAAACTAATTACTAAAATTCTGTGTCACACCAAAAAAACATATTTTTTGCCAATCTGACAAAAAAAAAATAAGTATGATTTTGATTCATTTACACTGGACTACTATTGTTGTGTTGGTTGTTGTCATTTTTTTATCTGACAATCTAAGGAAGAAGAGGTCAGTGCCCCTGACTAAATAGTCAGGTATTGCATGTTTTAAAAATTCTTGCAGCACATGGGTTGAAAATTGCTGGCTTATATACACTATTTGGTCAATTACATGTAGTAGGCTACACTTACCTGGTTGGGTTCCTATCAAGCTTATCCTGTTTACAGCAGGTCTGCAAAATACTGTGCTACATTTTAACATTTAGTAATGTGGACTGAAAAGGGGGCCACATACTAAACCTGACAAGGGGGGGGGGGTGCTGCATGGTAGTATGGAAAGTAACCACACAGGATGTTCTGAACATACAAATTCCTAACTAAAAGCAAGTCATGGCAGGGAGTCACATTCTGGGCTGGTAGCTTGCTTAACAAAGGTTAATCTTCACCTTAAGTGAGCCTGTCTATGAACTTTATGCATCTAACATAACATAACTTTGAAACGTCAGTCATCTCCTTTTCCAGACCCCTGGGGACACAACCTCCCACCAGAGCAAGAGACCACAGAATCCTTATTGGTATCTTGTTGCCCACGTACCAGTGTAAAACAGTTTGTGTCTGTTTTGCTTTTTATCCAATCCCAGAAATTTCCCAGCTTTCCTTTCTCCTGCCTCCCTCATCTACCACTCCTCCATTTCAGGTAACACCCGCACCATCCCCACCCTCTAACATCTCCTTTGATTCTAATGTATAAAACAAGCTGTAAAACTGCCCTTCTCCAGAGCATTTTCTCAATCCCTTGAGCTTTTGCTTCCTGGCAATTGTCATCAGTTTGGCTAAAATAATCATGAAAACTCTACAGGTCTAGACAGTCATTAGAACCGCCCAGACCTTGCAACCCTTGTCCTAACAAAACCAAAATGAAATCAGGTATTAATTTTTGTGGATCTAGTTACTATGTTTTTCTCATTTAACTTTTATTTTGACGTCTCTAGACTTAGGGCTGACAGAATAATACAGAATCTCTGTATCGCCTCCGCCCAGGTTCCTCAAAAGTTAACATTTAACTCATTTTTGGGACTGGCCAGGCCTGGGGGATGGCGCGGTTCCAAGGCGAGGGTACGCTCGCGATCTCCGGTGGAGGTCAACTGCAGGGGGGATGCGGGGGCGCCGCCGCTCCAGGATGACGCCCTCCCCACCCCCCATCCCCCAGGCGCCCCATGCCCCCCCGGTTCTGTGTCCCAGCTATACAATCCCGACCTCACGAAGCCAAAGCGCCCTGACCCGAAGAGCACCTTAGAATCACGGTGCGGGAAGATGACGTCACCGCCTTGCCTCTGATGCGACGTGTGTGTGCGTGCGTGCGCGCGTGCGCGGCGGCTAGACTACTCTTCCCAGGTGGCCGCGCGGCACGTCCACTTCCGTCTGGTGGCGGAGGACCCGGAAGCTGCCGGCGCGCCGGCGAATCCCGCGGTGACAGGTAGACGGCGGCGGCGGCAAGAGTATGCAGGGCTGCCGGCGGTCCGCGGCGCCCGGCGCGTTAGCTCCTCGGCGGCGGCGGTGGCGCGCGGCGGCTCTTGCGTGAGCGGCGACGGCCGGATTGTCCACCAGGGTGCCAGGAGGGAGGCTTGCGGGGCCGGCGGCTGCGAGACGGACCGGGGCGGGTGGGCGCCGCGTTCCGCCCGGAGGCGGCGGCGCCATGTGGAGCGGCCGCAGCTCCTTCACCAGCCTGGTGGTGGGCGTGTTTGTTGTGTATGTGGTGCACACCTGCTGGGTCATGTATGGCATCGTTTACACCCGCCCGTGCGCCGCCGACGGTAACTGCATCCAGCCCTACCTGGCTCAGAGGCCCAAGCTGCAGGTGAATTAATTCCCCCGTTGGGGGAGCGGGGTCTCCGCGACCGGGCAGGGGCCGGGAGCTATTCTCTCCTGAGCTGAGCAGGGTAGTATGGGGTAGGGGGCACTTCTCATTTGAAAAACCCGGGACTGGGCAGGGGTTTGGGCTCTTCTCAAACTACCTACCTCCACTACCTACCTGAGCCAGGCAGGAGCTGAACTGAGGGCTCTCCTAGCCTGATCCCTGACCTCCCCACCCCTAATATCCTAAAGACCCTGTCTTCATAGTGGCTATAGGCAGGCTCCAGACGCTGCCCCTTGTCACCCCATTACAAGGTACCTAGAGCCAGTGTACCCCTACTCTGTTGAGCCAGTCAGCTACACACTTTAGCAAGTTGTTCTTTTGCAGCAGACACATCAGATACAGCCATTCTTTCACAGGTCAGTTTTTTTCCCTTTGGAAGTTAGAAATGAAACCTTTCCCCATCCAGTAGCATCAGATTGCTTTCTTTCGTGTAGCTTGATGTATGTATTTTGTGGCTGGGGCCTTGCCAAGCTAAACTTCTTCACATCGTTTCCAGCTGAGTGTGTACACCACCACACGATCCAACCTTGGTGCTGAGAACAACGTGGATCTTGTCTTGAACGTGGAAGACTTTGACGTGGAGTCCAAATTTGAAAGGTGGGGTTACGGGACAAAGTGCCAGTGATAGGGTTCACATCATCAAATGTTTAGATTGATTAAAAGTTTAGCATTCTGTATGTAACAAGGTTACCTTAGAGAAGCAGTATTGCCCACTGTCTTATGAATGATAGAACTGTTTTAATGGGAAACCTGTGTGTGATATGTGAACAAACTTTTGTTTTACTTGAAAGTAGCAGATAAGTTTGTCATTTAGGAAGCAGCTGATGCCAGCACTGGATGACTGTGTGGTATGCAGCAGCCATGGGTAGTTTTTGAAGGAGTGGATGTTGCAGGGGGAATGACATGCGGTTTCCCACAGCAGCCTACTCGTCTCTTCCTAGCTGAAGGCATATCATATTTAACTATGGCTCTAGTGTCTAAGATTTCAACAAGCATAACTTAAAAATGATGTACTTGTCAGGAGTCTACCTTTTTCCTCTACGTCATCTGGGAGGTATCAGGTAGAGTGATGGGAATGTGTGCTGGAATGGACGTCCTCTAGCCAGCCACCCCCATCATAGAGCTGCAGAGGCAGTGCAGCAGGCAGGGCATGTATACGCTTGGGGTTGCCACTACTGACCTGTGACCTAGGCGAGTGACTGACCTCTCTTGAGTGCTGGGAAATGGAGGCAGGAAATGCAGGCTTTCTGGCTTTCAGGTATAGCTGCTCAAGCTTTTAGAAAATGTTCCATAAACCCCTGTACCTAGGACTCTCAGTCATAGGCAAGTGGATTTTGTTTTTAATACTTATAAACTAAAATTACTTGGTGCAAAACAGCATAATTTGTAAAGATATTTGAGTAGTCTCTGCTGTGTGTGTATATACATAGAATGTAAATGTACACATTTGAAATTGTAACTTGTCTTGTTTTAGGACAGTTAATGTTTCTGTACCAAAGAAAACAAGAAATAATGGGACGCTGTATGCCTATATCTTCCTCCATCATGCTGGCATTCTGCCTTGGCACGATGGGAAGCAGGTGCACCTGGTGAGCCCTCTGACCACCTACATGGTCCCCAAACCAGAAGAGGTCAATCTGCTCACTGGAGAATCTGCTGCACAGGTAAGCATCTTCAGATTATCAGCCAAACGGAGCCTGCACTCTCCCTTTTGGAATTCACACTCGCATGTTCCTGCACATGCAGCTTAGATGTAGGGCTGGAGTGACTGTTGCAGGGTAAAGCTATGTGATGTTATTGACAAACATGTCTGTCTTTCAGCTGAATAATTTCTCATGGTTTGCAGATAAATTTTATGTCAAATTAGTGATGTGCACTTTAAGTAATCTACTGATGTTTTTCATCCAGATTTTTTCTCAGGGAGCATGGGTGCAGGGCAGCCCCTTCTGCAGAGCTCAGCTGAGTCATTACTTAAGAGTTGGGAGACTCACTGCACTGTGTGTATAAGATGGACAGCTCATCATATACTTATTCTAAGAATATAATTCAAAATTATTTAAAAGGCAGGTGTACAGATTATATTTTGTACATCTGTAGAAAACTACATGTACCAAGAAACACTGAGAATCACATAAGTTACCATTAACAAAGCCTTGAATAAAGGAATTCTGGTGTTCAGGTCTGTGTTGAATGGAAGGTGAGATCGTTTACAAACAAGAAAGATGGTGGCAGCTTTGTCGGATGTTTTTGTGATGCTGCTCCTTGCACAGGGACAGGGCTGTCCATGGAAACCCTGCCAGCCTGCTCTGGCCCCTCCCGTTTTGCACTCCCTGCTTTATGTCCTTGAGAAGATCCCTCACCTCCTTTTCCATGGGCATAGTATGGCCCTGCTTCATGGGGCCTTCCTGGGGAATCAAGGAGGCGGTGGGTGTAAAGGGAATGGAAAGGTCTTTGGAACATACAAATGCCAGATGTTAGCTGTTATTATTATTTGAGAGATAAATTATTACATCAAAAATATATCTTTAGGTAGGAGATAAATGAAATGACACTGTTTACTAGAATATATCAGATTTGAAATAAAGATTTTCCTGCCAATCAGCTTCTTTCTGAGTTTAGTTAATTGGGGTGGTTGCCTAGTCATTGACACAGCTCCTTCCAGACAACCTGACATCCCTGATTGAGAAGCAGTCTCATTACACATACACGGTGGTTAACTCCAGCTCACCTATACCTCCTGCAATTGTCTTGGGGACTCACCCTCCTCAGGATCCCTGAGAAGTAGGCCTACTTAGGTGGAGGACCCAAAACAGGAGTCAGTGAGATCCAGGGCCATACATTGCCTCTGTGGAGAGAAGGAAGTGAGAGGTATAAGAGCTTGGGGAACTGGCAGTTGTGGCCTCCCACACTCTGCCAGGCTCTACTTCCTGGTTGTGTGGTCTTGGCACATGGGTTGTTCCCAGGTAAAGGTGCCAACCACCCTGCTGCCTAATCTGTTTCAGGCCTGGTTTCCCACCCAACATTGGCCTCTTTTTCTGCTAAGTCATTCCTTTTCATTTAGCAGAAGATCGAAGCTGAGAAGAAGCCAGTGAATGCCCTGGATGAGCCCGTTTCTCACTGGAGACCAAGACTGACACTGAATGTTATGGTGGACAACTTTGTCTTTGATGGGTCCTCCCTGCCTGCCGATGTGCATCGATACATGAAGATGTAAGTGCGCTTATCTGGCCAGTGACTGAGGACCAGCATGGTAGAAGTGACTGTAGGATGCACTTACTTGCCTGGCTTTGAGCATCACCCGTTTGCCCTGAACTGACAGCAGAGGGAGTGACCCCCGTGGTGTGGAGGTGGAGGAAGCCCCTCGGGATAGTGGCCCACCAAAATCCAAAAGTGGATTGATTGGTCACACCTACATCTTTGAGCTGTCGCTGGGATTAGAGGCCCAGAGGGGGCTAAGGTGCTGCCTGGGCACCCTCAAGCCTTGTCCCTTTTCTCTGGGCAGTCTTGCTGACCAAGATTGCCACCCGAGCTTTGGAATGAATGAAACTGGAAGGGAGTCATCCTGCCTTTTGTTCTTGGCAAATGCTTCCCTTAGAGAGCAAATGGGAGCATTGATGAGCATTGATTGTCATTTCAGTTTTGTCCTGTCTGCATTCTGACTACCTTTGTTGGGGCGCCATGGTCAGTTTTAACGTGACTCATTTAAGTGTATTTAAAATTAACTTTGTCCTGGCCGGGTAGCTCAGTTGGTTAGAGCATCGTCTGGATATGCCAAGGTTGCGGGTTCAGTCCCTGGTCAGGGCACATACAAGAATCAACCAATGAATCTTAAGTAAGTGGAACTGATCATCTCTCTCTCTCTTTCTCTCTCTCTCTCTCCCCCTTCCCCTCCCCCTCCCACTCTCCCTACCCCTAAAAATTCAATCAGTAGATCGATTCCCCTTCCCAGTCAGGGCACATGGCCGGGTTGCCAGGCTGGATCTCCAGTAGGGGGCATGCAGGGGGCAGCCGATCGATGTTTCTCTCTCTCCCTTCCTTTCTCTCTAAAAAAAAAAATCAATAAAAACATTTTAAAAATAAACATTAAAATAATAATAAAATAAAATTAACCTTTGGATTGTGTCACTGTCACTTGCCAGTGTTCGTTAAATATAACTGTTAACGTTGATTGACCAGTTTAGACTAGTGTGTGTCTCTAGGCTTTGGGGAGCCTGCTCTTAGGTTAAGCCCTATTATCAAGTCATCATGTAGTATTAACAAGTGGCCACAATAATAATTGTTCTTCATTTGTTCCTGTGGTATTGTCAGGAGGGGTTTTCCTTTTGTAAATTTAAACTTTATTTTTGCCTACATGATACAGTCACAGTTCAAAATGTGAAAAGTATAGAAAATATCATTCAGTAAAAAGCCCCCACTCCTGTCCTCTGATGCCCCCCCACCCCTACCCCTTCCAGGCATGAAAAGCAGATAGATTTTTATTTTTGTTCTTACTGCTTCTTTGGACCACTCATGTCAGAGCACAGATGGGCCCCTTGCTCTTTTTTACACCCTGGATGTTTCACAGTGTGGCCATGTGGCCAGGTCCCTATTTATTTACCCACCTCCTCCTGGTGTCCACTGTGTCAGGGAGGAGCATAGCTTGTGAGACCTCTTTCCGTTGGGAAGGCGTGTCCTGGGACTGTTGTAACCAGAAGCAACTAAAGGTGCTGGGAGGGATTTCTCAGGTAAATGCAGTCTCTGGGGCTGCATTCAGTTCATCTAAGGTGACAGAAGACTTCACAGTGACTTTGAAAACTCTGCTTCACCCCCAGGATCCAGCTTGGGAAGACCATGCACTACCTCCCCATCCTATTCATCGACCAGCTCAGCAATCGGGTGAAGGACCTCATGGTAAGCACTGCTCCCCTCTGGACTTCTCAGTCCTGCAGTGATGGCTTGTATGTGTTTCTCACTTGGCATGGGTGTGCTCTGGGTTTGGTACTGGCCAACGGCGTGGTCCAGCCAAGCCACCCCTTTTCAAGCTCCTGTGCCTTTGCTGGTGAAGGGCTTTGAAAGGTTCTTCATTAAGTTTGGACAGCAGGGGCACAGAGCTCGTGGAAGGGCTGCCTGCCAGCTGAAGCAGCTTGTGAATGTTGTTCCAGTGAATCCTAGGTTTCTGCCATGAAGATGCAGACTAATTCAGAAAGTGTCCTGAGCAAACTCTTCCTCCAGGGCCAGCCCTGCATGTCACCACCTGCCCCAGAGCCCATGCTCCCTGGGCAGCTCGAGGGCTGGGGCGGGGCTGTGTGAGTGGGTGGGAGCTCTGGTGCCTGTGGCGTCCTGGGACGGCCATAGTGCCTACTCTCCCAGGGTGGATTGGAGGGCAAATGAACTGTGTCCAGCCTTTGGCCAGTAACAACAATAACAATGGTTACCATTTTATTAACTGTGCCAGGCACTATGCTTAGCACTTTACAGAAATTTAAAGGTCCTGGTCCAGTGGAAGTGTGTCATTATGGTCTGTGTTTCACAGGGGATTTATTTCAAGTCACAGATGACTTTAGGCCAAGGTCACCTCTGAGCAGAGTTTTGATGAACCATCCTTTGCTGCTGCTCCAGAGAGCCATTGTGGTCCACTGTGGCCTGCATGGTGGGGTGGGTAGTCATGGCCCCTTCTCAGCATTTACTGGAGTGTGCTACGGTGCTGTATGCAGACCTCAGCTATGCCAGATTCAGCAGAGCTACATCAGATCGTGCTTTGTAGCCCTGGGGGCTGCCATGATCACCCTGGGTAAACACTTGGGAAGCAGTGAGGACAGACAGTTCTGTGCCTGGGCCACTGAAGAATCTGGGCAGCATCCACAGAGCACCTGCATTTTCCCGGTCACCACATGGTTTGGTGAAAGGCCCAGTGTTCAAGAATGCCGTTATTCACAGAAACAGAGACGTGTGTACAGGCAGCTAGCTTTTTCCCAGGTTGCCTTCTGCCACTAATGCTTTGTCTCACTTGGAGCTGCTTTTCAGAAGGAATGCCATCTTTGGAGGACAACCAAGCCCACTGGGGTGATGGGGTACTACCTGCCACGGGAGCCTAGACAGTGCTACCTCCTATGAGGCAGGCCTGGCCTGCTACACACCTGGCCTGAGGCTAGTGCACTGCATGAGGTAGCCCGATGCTTGGGCCTGGTGTCTGGTTGCCGGGCTCACAGTGTCAGCAGTGCTCACTGCACGGGGTCACAGTGAGCATGGAATGTGACACTGGTGGGTATGCCAGGACCCTCAGGGATATCACTGCCCTGTGTGCTGGGGGAGGGGGGGGTACCTCCCTCCTGGGACCTGGCCACATATGCTGCTAGACTGTGGGACTGCGCTTTCCTTCCTGAGGCAGCCTCCACTCCCAATTCTGTGCATCCTCGTGAGCCCAGCCTGAATGCTGCCTCTTCCTGGAGCTTTCTCCAGCCCCAGATGGAGTGACTGCCCCTGCCCTGTGCCCCAGGGCACTTGCCTGGGGGTGTGGGTAGAGATGCTAGGTCTCTAGCCCTTCCAGGAGAGGGGCCTATGTTTGGCTCAGTGGCACATGTGTCCCTAGTCCCTAGCACGTGGTGGTGGCGCTGCTCATACTAGGAAGGATAAACAGAGGGGATGTGATCAAGGGAAATGTGCAGGATTCCCTTAGGAAGAGCTCAGAGTGGTATGTGGAGGAGGATCCCAGCCCAGTTTTGAGAAGATAGCACATGGGTGCTGGAGCCCCAGAAGAGGGAAGGAGGGAAAGAAAGAAGGAGGGAAGTTCAGCCTTGGGTGTGACCACAGCACCTAGGATGTAGGAGTGTCTAAAGTCCACCAGCCGCGTGGCCCTGAGTCTGAAGCCTTGGTCTCCACTGTGCCCAGGCTGTGGTAGGTACAGAACTTGGGGGCCGAGGTGCAGTGTCTGTGTACGAGGTGAGCCCAGGGTGTTCTAACCAAGGTGGAAGGATGTGGGCTGGCAGGGCGGGTCTGACTGTGCAATCCCTCTCTTAGGTCATCAACCGCTCCACCACTGAGCTGCCCCTCACTGTGTCCTACGACAAGATCTCGCTGGGGAGACTCCGCTTCTGGATCCACATGCAGGACGCCGTGTACTCCCTGCAGCAGTTTGGTGAGGCCACAAGTGCCATTCCAGACCTGTGGACGGCAGTGTCCTGTACTTGCAAGTCCAGATAGTTTACACAAGCTTATTGGCCTTTGAACCTTTGGTGCAGGTTCTTTTTTTTTTTCTTTCTTTTCTTTTTTTCTTTATTGATTTGAAAGAGAGAGGAAGGGAGAGGGAGAGAGAGAGAGAAACATTGATGAGAGAGAACATCGATTGGCCACCTCCTGCATGCCTCCCACTGGGGATTGGGCCCACAACCTGGGCATGTGCCCTGACTGGGAATCGAACCGGTGACCTCTTGGTGCATGGGTCGACACAACCACTGAGCCACACCAGCTGGGCAAGGTGCAGGTTCTTTCATGTAATTTTAATCAGAGGGTCACTAGTATCTTGTTTCCATTTCCTGTCTTTGAAAAGTTCTTGCTGATTACCTGAAAGTTTGCCTTATTCAGAAATAGTATTTGAAAGGCCACAGTTTTGTTCAGGTGAACTCTTATTACCGACAACCTTAGAAACCTTTGTAACATTAGGTAAGGTTGACGTTGCCCATTTTGCATTGTTTTCTTTTTCCTTTACAGGGTTTTCAGAGAAAGATGCTGATGAAGTGAAAGGAATTTTTGTTGATACCAACTTGTATTTCTTAGCGTTGACCTTCTTTGTCGCAGCGTTTCACGTGAGTGGGTCACTGAGTCCTTGTTGGTGACGACAGTGGCAGATGTGGGCAGCTCCGAGGGCACCAGCCATCCTCATTAGGATGGGTTGGTATGGAGGTGTTCCACCTGGCAGTCCCCAACAGACCTGAGACTCCACAGGCCGTAGTGCTAGGGCCTTCCTCCCAGCTCAGAAGAGGATGTGTGGACTTCAGGGTACTGGCCACCTTAAGTACTTAGGACTTGGCTGATTTTGGAGACTATTTTAAAAAGAAATCCCAAATCACTGAGGTGAATTAGTGACTATAAAATAAGTATTTAATTGTATAAATCCTAGTGTGGTGATCATAACATTAAATGCCAGTCCTCTCTGTGGAGTCCCTTTTTGAATGTGGGGTCTCCAGGCTGGTGGCGGAACGCCGTCACTGTAACTGCTGTGCTAGACTCAGGTCCAGGCGGGAGGTGAGACGACACTGACGTGGGGAGCCGAGGCACAGCCAGCTCTGAGTGTCTGGGCTCAGCTGCCAGTCTAACCGAAACCTTTCAAAACTGCTGGGAAGTAGCACTTTTCTCAAAAGGTCATGTCTCAGAATGAGCCTGTGTGCTTCTGAGATGGACGTACCATCACTGTTGCCGTGAGAGGGAAGGGGAACATCCGGGCGTCCTGCAGCCTCCCTGCCACTGCAGGCAGGGACACTGGTTGTAGTGACCCCACAGTGGGCACCACGGCACATGAGACATGGGTCCACCTTCTGTGTCCAGTGCCCACCTGCAGACTCACATGGGAGATGGATGCACACTATTGTTCTCTCTCCTTTTCAGCTTCTGTTTGATTTCCTGGCATTTAAAAATGACATCAGTTTCTGGAAGAAAAAGAAAAGCATGATTGGGATGTCTACCAAAGCAGGTAGATGCCCTTGGGATTTTTGACCCATTCCCAAAGCATAGTCTGCTGTTGCTAAAGAAGGGTTATAATGTTCATTTTGAAACCTAAAGTTACGATTGTCTATGACAAACACTAGTTGCAGGCCCCATCCCCTGCTCCCGTTCAGAGGGTCCTCTTTAGGTCATGTATGGTAATAACTGGGAGGGAGCTGTCTCCACGATCTTGGTGAGTGTCATGTAAGCATGTGTCCGCAGAGGACAGAGGGCCACGGAGGCCACATAGCCGGATGCTGGTTCCTATTGCCCTTCTGTGTCTGCCCGACAAGTGTCTCCTATGGAAATGACATGCCGCAGTGAATGGTCTGGGATGCTTGGGTGCCCCCCTGCCCATGTCATCAGTATCTCGGATTCTTCTTTCCTGTCCTCTGGTTTCATCAGAGAGGACACCCCTTCCATGCTGAGCCCTCCTGCTCTCTCCCAGCCTTTTCAGGAGAGGGGAGAGGGGGGGGTCCCCGAGTCTGTGCCCATGGAGGGCAGCAGGCCCGTGCTCCTGGCAAGCGCCGCACGGAGCTGGCTCTGCCCCTGCTGCCGAGAGACGCTCTTAAGGCAGTGGGATGTTTTTGGTCGGCTGCGGTGTTTCCTAAAGCACGACTCTGATTATTAAAGTGTGTGTTTATTGATTGATTTTTGAGAGAGAGGAAGGGAGAAGGAGAGAGAGAGAGAAACATTAATTGGCTGCCTCCTGCACTCCCCTTACTGGGGATCAAGCCTGCAACCGGGTATGTGCCCGGACTGGGAATTAAACCAGCAACCTCCTGGTGCGTGGAACAACGCTCAACCAACTAGCCACCAGGGCTAAAGCACGACTTTAAAACAAAAAGAGTACAGCTTTTAAAAGACAGATGTGTTTATCACAGAACTGGCATAAAAACAGGAAAATGTGATGACTATAGGAAAGCAAGTCATTATAATTCCAGTCAAGACCCATTTTCTCAGTGTATTTTCTGTGTGTGTATGTGTTTACAAGTGTAACTTAAACATGTTTACGTAGCTGAGGTTGCCTCCTGCTGGGTTCTGGAGCCTTTTCTAATCATTTTAAACCATTTTCCTTAGTGCATGTGGTCTACTGTTCACTGTTAATGGACAAAGGGGGAGAAATATTGTAGGTCCACACGTGTGTGTGCTGTGCATGTGTGCAGAGCGGGGGGCAGGGTTGTGCATGTGTGAGCTCTACGTGTACAGGTATGTGTTTGAGTCAGGTAGAGGTGTACATGTGGGCTGTATACATACAGGTGTATGAGCAGGGCAGGGCTGAGCATGTAAGCTTTACACATGCAAGTGTATGTGAGCTGGGTGGGTACGTAGGGAAGGGGCTGTACATGTGCAGATGTGTGTGAGCTGGGTGGGGGTGTGTGCTTGTGGGCTGTGCATGTGCAGGTGCGTGTGTGTATGGGAGCTGTACACATTCAGGTTTGTGTGTGAGTGGGGTCATGGCCCCCCTCAACACCTCCCCTCTGTCCCCAGTACTCTGGCGCTGCTTCAGCACTGTGGTCATCTTCCTGTTTCTGCTGGATGAGCAGACAAGCCTGCTGGTGCTGGTCCCGGCGGGTGTCGGAGCCGCCATCGAGGTGAGCTGTTGTCTGAGTTGCCACATGCTGTGATCCTTGGGCACGAGTGGTCAGTGCAGTCAGAACCTGCGTAACTGCCTAAGAGGGATGTGCAGCCACCTCCGTGGGTAGACGAGTGCAGCTGCTTCAAGTTGTTTACCAGAGTGAGAGCTCAGAAGGTGCCTTTGGGTGGTCCTGCAGTTTTTATTATTGAAAGGCCCCAGTTCATCACATCCATCACAAAATGTGTTCCGACACGGTTAAAGTTCCTCATGGCTCATGCTGTGCTGGATGCCACTGGAAGCAGAAGGGTGCAGCGTGGCTTCCAGAAGCTTAGTGCCCTGTGGCGGTCCTGCTGTGTGGGGCTCAGGAAAGGGAGCCCTATGGGACAGGAAGACTTGGGGCCAGTCCTCAAGGACGAAGGCGGAGTTGGGATGCAGGAATAATGGAGGGAGGTGGTGGCCTGCACATCCTGCTCTGTGAGTCCTGGCCCTCCTTGCACGTGGCTGTCCGGTCAGGGTCAGTGCTTTCCATGCCTGTGGAGGAAGATTGCTGGGGACCCTCCTGGAGCCAGAGCCACAGTATGGAAACTGCTCTCTAAGGGGATGATGCCCCTCCCATCTCAGCAAGGCAGCAGGTGGGGCATGGATCCCCAAGAGACCCAGAAACGCAGGGCTTGGATCTTCTAGTACCAGGAAGAAGGTGCCAGGGTGAATGTTGAGGCAGGAAGGGTGAGCCAGCCAAGTGTAGACGAGCTGGGAAGGAGGTAGCCCAGAGGAGGATAGCCAGGCTGAGAGCCAGTGTGTTGGCGCCGATAGGTGGTTACAGCGTCTACGTGGGGGACAAGGTGTTGGACTGGCATGTGGGCCAGGGGCCAGGTCCCAGGGCCTGTGCCTGTGAGCTAACCCAGCAGGCACAATGGGGCTGGGGGCAGTTGGGCCGGAGCAGACAGGTGCCTGGTCCACGAGGGTTCGAGTGGTGGGTTCTGGCACCTCCTTGCTCTTAGAATTATAAATGTTGGTTTCTTGTTTCTCCTCAGCTATGGAAAGTGAAAAAAGCTCTGAAAATGACTGTTGTTTGGAGAGGCCTCAGGCCCAAGTTTCAGGTGAGTGTTTCTGGGGGTTCCGTCTTCCTCTCTCTTGTCGACTCCATCTGCTTCCCTCTATACCGCCCATTGTTCACGTGCAGCTGTTTCATAGCCGCACCCAGTGAGGTGCAGGACCCTACGAGCAGGCGACTGTCCTCCGATGACAGGACTGCCCTCCTGGCACATGGAGCACCTCCCTCGGCAGAGCCAGCGTTGGTTCCTTGATCACAGCTGATTCTGGGTTCACATGGGACACAGACCTAGCAGAGCCCACCCTGAAAGGCGAGCCGCCTCTACACCAGATGGGACACTGGTCTGACAGCTCCCACGCTCCTGCGGGCAGTTCAGGCCAGCTTCCCAGATGGCCAATCGCAGCCTGGGGCTTGTTCCAACTACTAGGTGTTGAGGAACTTCCCTCACAGATCAGGGCTGGGGGTGGAGTAGCATTTGAGGTTTGCAGGTATGAAGCTTGCTGTGCTCTTGACAAACCGCAGTTGAGGGATTTTTGACCCTCTCCTGTCCAGATCCTAAACAGATCAAGGATAAGAAACTCAGCAGATGGAGTGCAGTTTATTTTCTAAGTTAGACTAGTAAACCCACCTTTACTGACTAGAGTAGTGTCAGATTGTATCTGTGCAAAGTAAGTGTTTCACTGAAAAAAACCACCAGGGGTAAGAACAGGGAGCGCGTAGTGAGTGGGACACACGTGGGCGGGGCTGCTTCTGCCACACGGTGTGGCTCAGGGTCCAGGCCAAAGTGGAGCCGAAATGCTGCCTGCCAGTCCTCCAGGTGGAGGGAGGTATGTGGTCATGCCAGCCATAGCCTTGATTGAGGGCTCATGCCTCACACTGAGTGTGGCCAGGCTGGGCATCTCTGCTGGGCAGCACACAACCCTGTCACTCCTTCAGTCCTAGCGAAGCCGTGTTCAGACATCTGCCTGAAGTCACTTAGTTAACGTGATTGTATTAAATTTCACAACAGTTTGGCACCTACAGTGAGTCTGAGAGGAAAACCGAGGAGTACGACACTCAGGTGAGCAGCGGGGGAGTGTGGGGCAGTGTGCATGTCCTGTAGACAAGTAACTGAGCACCTTACTCTGACGTTCAGCATGGGAAGGCCATCTCCACGGAGGGGTGGCCACGATCCCAAGTGGTTTCATGACTTGGAAAAGGAGCCAGGAGGCTTCTCCCAGTTTCCGGGTCCCTGCATGTATTCCCATGCCTGTGTCTCCCACGACATCTTTATTTTTCATAAGCAGATCGTCCCCTGAGGGTTTGCTGTGGTTGCTGCAAGCTCACTCTGTCACTGGTACCTGGGTGACCCCGTAGGGGGCCCATGTGCTGATGCTACAGTTGGGGAGCAGCAGTTTGCAGCATGACCATACAATGGGTCGTATACAGGGATGCATATATTTATTGGCTAATGAGCATCAGCCTGCATTCCAACTTTTATTGGGGCTACGATAAAATCCAAGTCAAAATAAATACAAGGATACAGCTGCATTGATTTGGACAGCATTCTTGACACAATCCTAGGAGAGTTTCTTCAGATTTTTGTCCACCACGTTTATTCACTGACCTGTCATAGGCTAGTTTGTTTGGGGTGAGCCAGTATGTTATTGAAATCACAGTCTACATCAGCCGGGCTGTGAGTTCTGTGGGTTTGATAAACACACACTGGCATGTCCTTCATTGCAACATCACACAGCTGCCCGCATATCATCAGTTTCTTGCCCTGTTTATGTTCCATCCTTGTGAGTTAGTTGCATGAAGTGTTTACCAAGGTTTGAGGATTGGATTCTAACAGGAAGTACTCTGCTCCCTGCAGGCCATGAAGTACCTGTCCTACCTGCTCTACCCTCTGTGCATCGGGGGTGCTGTCTACTCACTGCTGAACATCAAGTATAAAAGGTACAGGTGCCACCAGGACTTCCCCCTGCCACACTGTCACCTGGAGATCCCAGTGCATTATTGACTGCCATGCAAACCTCGCCCCCTCAGCCTCCTTCCGCATCTGCTCAGCACTGTGGAGACTAGGGGCCAGGCTGATTCTGTTGCTTCGTCTCCTCTGCAGTATGGAAAGCAGGAGGTTGGGGGTTGGGAACATTCATGGGAGTAGCCTTGGAATTGGAGGCACAGCTGAAATTGGGGTGTCCCCTTGCCCCTTTTTCCAGATCAGCAGGCACATAGAGAGGCCAGCACCACAGCACTGGTGTCTGGGGTGAAGTTGGATGTGTTTGACGAGGGAAAACCTGGTAGCAGAGTATGACTGCTGCATTCTGGGCTGCAGGGGCCTGGGAGAGTCCTGGGACGAGGACGCAGCCCTGAAAGCTGGGAACTTTCAATCTGACTACCAGGCCTGAAGGACAGTATCTGTCAGTGCGGAGTCTCCCATCTGGCAGCGAGCCCAGGCTCCCAACAACCAGTTGTTGTGCTGGTCCTCCCTGACCCATCTTACAGCCCCGGGCCTCCAGTGTGCAGACGCCACACTTGTTACAGGCTTCTGGGAGAGCCTGGGTGTTTACAGAGGGCTCCCACAAAAGAGTTGAGGTTGTCAGTTTAACAGACACTGATGAGGGAAGTTGGGCCTTCCACAGTGACAGCTCTCTTCCTTTTCAGTTGGTATTCCTGGTTGATCAACAGCTTCGTCAATGGTGAGTCATGTGTTTTTCTGTTCAGGTAACAGCATTCACAGCAGGTACCTTTTCATTGCTCCTGTAACGTGGGATTACCCTGTCAGGTCCTCTGCCCTACCCTGTGCACTCGGTTGGGCCCCAGGACTCCCAGCTTGCCTGCAGAAGTCCCATGCAGGCTTCCTAGAGCCCTGAGCAGTCTGTTTTTTCTTCATGGAAACATTCAATGCCAGCAGAAAGCAGCACTGTTCTTACATCTGATTCCTTAAGGAAGACAAAAGCAGCAACTCCACAGCGTGGAGCTCCACATGGGGCCTGCCAGCCCTGGGCTGGCCCTGACCACAGCAGTAAGGACATAGAGCAGACGGGATGAGCTCACAGAAAGCTGTGTTCACTGGGTGTGGTTCTCAAACCTGGCCGTAGCCCCGGGAGGGGACCATGTGGGGTGGGCAACCTGTCCTCACAGCCCCAGCACTCGCTTGGCTCCTGTGGGCAAGACTTATGGTACTACTGAGGAAAAGGATGTTGCTCTCTGAAGTCACTCTGCCAGCCAGAAAGCCACAGGATGCCAAGCCCAGCTCTAGGGCTGTCAGGGTACCATAGTCCGTGCGTGCTCTCCAGCCATATCTTGTCTCCCCAGGGGTGTACGCCTTCGGCTTCCTCTTCATGCTGCCCCAGCTCTTTGTGAACTACAAGGTAAGACGCATCCCCAGCTGGACGGTCACCCATGTGCTCTGTGCAGCCTGTCCCTGACCTGCACGTGTCTCCTTGTCCCCAGATGAAGTCGGTGGCACACCTGCCCTGGAAGGCCTTCACATACAAGGTCAGTGCTCTGCCTGCAGAAGGCGCTGTGTGTGTACAGGGCCACATTCCTGTCACAGTGTCTGGGTGTCTCCTTTATTTATTTAAAATTTTTTTTTTATCCTCACCTGAGGACATTTTTCCATTTTTTTGTTCAGATAGAGTGGGAGGGAGAGAGAGAAGAGAGAGAGAGAGAAACATTGATGTGAAAGGGACACATCGAGTGGCTGCCTCCCACACTACCAACCAGGGCTGGGGACAAACTGCAACTGAGGTACGTGCCCCTAGCGGGAACTGAACCCGGGTCTCTCAGGACCACAGGCCGACGCTCTAACCGCTGAGCTAAACCGGCCAGGCAAACATACTTTTTTTTTTTGTACATGCCCCTAGCGGGAACCAAACCCAGGACTCTCTGGTCCGCAGGCCGATGCTCCAGCCGCTGAGCCAAACTGGCCAGGGCTGGGTGTCTCCTTTAAACTTAAGAGCCCCAGCAAGGGGCTCTGACTCTCATAGCAGCAGAAGATGTCTTCTTGAGCTAAACGCCATACCAAATGTATCAAAATCGGACACCCAGGCCCTGGCTGGGTAGCTCAGTTGGTTAGACCATTGTCCTGATATGTCAAGGTTGCAGGTTTGATCCCCAGTCAGGGCACATATAAGAATCAACCAATGAATATATAAATAAGTAGAACATCAAATTGATCTCTCTCTCTCAATCAAAAAATAAATTTAAGATTTCATTAAAAAAAAAACTGGACACCCCTGACCCAGTGGACCGGACGGTAGCCCACATCCCAAAGGTTTGACTGCCCTGAGGGCTCTCCGGGCATGTTGTGGGCAGTCCAGAGCCTCCACCTTCTCATTTTCTGTTTTTATTGTCACTACAAGAGTCTCTGTTGCCTGTGGTGTGTCTGCTTCATTTGCTGACTCAGGTTATGACGATGAACAGGCTCAGGCAGTGGGTTGGGCATCTCTGAGTGAGCCCCCACGGCTTGTTCCTCACCCCATCCCCTCTCCCACCTGGCACAGGCCTTCAACACTTTCATTGATGACGTCTTCGCCTTCATCATCACCATGCCCACCTCCCATCGCCTGGCCTGTTTCAGGGATGATGTGGTGTTCCTCATCTACCTGTACCAGCGATGGTGAGTGCGGTGACCCCGAAGTGCGCTCCCCGGGTGGCATCTCAGAGGTCCTGCTGATGTGCACCTGGCCATCCTGTGGGGAGAAGATACAGTCTGCGGGGGTCTTTGTGTGTTGCCCAAGGTAGCATTCTCATTGCCGATGGTAGGCCGTGGAAGAAATTATTCTGCCTGTCTCCTGGTATAGAAGTGCTTGTTCTGTCTGAATGATGGAATCAGCCTCTGCAGGCTCATCTCCATAGTCAAATTTGGTGCAGCATAAAGGAGGTCGCAGCCCTGGGATCAGTCCCCTGGGGCAGGCTTCCCTGGGGGGCGGTGTTCCAGCCCTAGCTTCCACTTTGGCACAGCTGTCCTTGTCCCCTGATCAGCCTCAAGCATAGAGCTCTGGCCTGACCATTTAAACACATCAACAGGAGGGCACGAGGTGAGCCCCAAAATTCCTCTCATGCAGTAAACTGACAATTTAATTTTTTTTTTTCATTTATACGACATTTGATTGTTAATTATTGGGAATCGAAGACATGCCTGTCCTCCCTTCAAAAGCAGTAGAGTGCCCATCGTATCGTTGCAGGCTCTACCCTGTAGACAGGAGCAGAGTGAACGAGTTCGGGGAGTCCTATGAGGAGAGGCCCCAGCGGAAACTCCACACACATTGAGCCCTGGCCTGGGCGCCCTCGAGCCACCTCACAGCACATCCTGGATGGTCAGCTGACTGAGTATTTTTGGATGCTTCTGGTGAATTCCTGGACCTTACACCTTCTACATTGCCAAAACCTCTGAGCATTTCTCATACGTCTCCTGAGTCCCTTCACGTGGTGTTTGAGAGGAGCTGGCTTCACTTACGATGCCCCAATGTGAAGACATTTCTCTTGGTCACTGAGATGTTGGGCGCTCATGGTCACCCTTGGCCGTTGGCTCTTGGCACAGGAGCGTCCATTGTCGGCAGTGGCTGTGCCGTCACCGCAGCGTCCCCCGCCTGGCAGACTCCGGAGGCGGGGGGGTGCGGGTTTTCATTTCCAGTGGTCTGTAAGTGCTCCTTACGTACAATTTCAAATGCCTCTAAATCCATGCTGTATAGACTCTGGGATCAAATGGCTTTTTTCCTTTTTGTTTAAAACTTGACTATTTTAAAGCTTAATGTATGTATGTTTCTATTTTAAAATAAATTTCTCTGGCTGTAACACTTTCTTGGCCTGCCACATGTGGAAAGCCTTTCAGATACTTCAGTTGCCCTGGCCAGTTTGGCTCAGCGGTTAGAGCGTCCGCGCACAGACCCATGAAACCCGGGTTCAATTCCGGCCAAGGGCACGTACCTCACCTCGGTTGCGATTCGTCCCCGGCCCTGGTTGGGGTCATGCGGGAGGCAACCAGTCAATGTGTCTTTCACATCAATGTTTCTCTCTCTCTCTTCCTTGCTCCCTCCCTCTCTCCCTCATTCCTACTTTACCTGAAGATAAATGGAAAAACATCCTCAGGTGAGGATTAAAAAAAAAGTCAGATACTTCATTTTACCCCATTCCCAAAGATGAACATGTGATGTGGGTTTGTGTTTGTTAAAAGGACAAATTTAAAGACCCGCTAACTAGCCTTGGAGTCGTGAATGTTCTTAAATATTTATGTCTGATATTGAAAACTAAATGACTAAATTATATGGTCACGACTGGTCACATTGATGGTGTTTTTATTAGAGAAACGCCCTAGGCTAACGTAGAGTAAGAAATAGCACAGACAGGGCAGAGAGCCACAGATTTGGGGGTAATGAAGTTATTTTTTTGTTCAGTGAAATTGCATTCTTTTTTTTTTTTCTTTATTGATTTTTTAGAGAGGAAGGGAGATGGAGAGAGAGACGGAAACATCGATGACAGAGAACATCGATTGGCTGCCTCCTGCATGTCCCGCACTGGGGATTGGGCCCACAACCTGGGCATGTGCCCCAACTGGGAACCGAACCTGCGACCTCTTGGTGCATGGGTCGACGCTCAACCACTGAGCCACACCGTCCAGGCAGAAATTGCATTCTTGATCTGTTTTCAGAGCATGTGTGTCCAGGTGTGTGAGTGCAATGGTTGTTGTCCGTGTCTGCAGCAAGGACATCAGTATCCCAGCCCCAATGGTACATGGGCCAGGCTTGGACTTCAGTCTTCTTGCTGCTAAGGGTCATCTGGACGCTCTGACCTCTGCAGAAGTCCGTGAAAGAGGCCCCTTCTGGGGAGAAGGTGGAGCTGAGCAGGGGGCCTGCTTGAAGGGAAGTGCGTATTCTTCCCCTATGTTCCCACTTGCTGTCAGCTTCTCGAGAACTAGCAGGTTTTAGTTAAGGCATGAGCCTCACTCGATTTGAAAAAAAACACTGCTTTCTAGTTACCCCTTTTTAGTTTTATCAGAACACTGAGGGTCCC
Source organism: Tadarida brasiliensis (assembly GCA_030848825.1). Lineage (NCBI taxonomy): Eukaryota > Metazoa > Chordata > Mammalia > Chiroptera > Molossidae > Tadarida > Tadarida brasiliensis. Next base: position 36,597,357 of record CM061258.1, read on the forward strand.
ACAATCGGTCTCTAAGACTTGGTCACCTCCAGGGAAAGTGCTTATGAAGGTTGGACCACCCAGGGGGCTGGCCCTTGCTGCACTCACGAGTTTCACATAATGTGTTTGCTTCGGAGGAGTGGTGGCTTCTGTGTGAAGGTCACCCCACATGTGGACACGGCTCTGAGTAAAGGTGCTCCCTGAACAGACCGGAGGGTCTCTGCTGACCCCAAAGCCAATTCAAGGCAGACCACAGGGCGCTCTCAGTGCCCAGCCCCTACAACCTCACAGAACTTCCTTGCATTTGAAGCCTCAAACTTGGCAGACTTAGAAAGTTCTCTACGAATTGTTGCTGCTCTCTCATTTTCAGTTTCCTTATAAAATAGGTGTTAGGAGGACTATTGTTTTTGCCAAAAGGTGGTACAAAGGTTCTCACCATGCAGGAACCTAATGAGCCTGGAAGCAGAGTGTGAGAACACGGGTTTCTAGATGGTCCTTTGGAAATTCCTGAGGGCTGGCATTCGGGCGGCGATGCCTTGTTCTGCCAGCTGGTTTGTTTCTGAAGAGTATGAGAGCTTCCAAGTGGCCCTTCAGTGACTTTTTTCCAGGTTGCAAATCCTATTACACATGGACAAGTTTTGTCTTGTGGCTGCTGAAGTCACATTCTTTTAAAAGAAATGTTTAATCCATAGTGCCTTTTAAAAAGCTGCGGTCTTGCGTGTTAATAAGTTACTCACGTGGGTCACTTCAGTGCCTGCCTCCATTTTTAAGATAAACAAGTTTAAATCAAACGAGTTTGATATGAGACCTTGAAGTCCCTACTAGCTTCAGGACGGAACATTTTATTCTGACACTCGCTAGAATGTCTCAGAACCCTTAGAAGCTGTTGAGTTGTTTACTGGGTAAAAGTGGAAACCTTGAAAGCGACAAGGACCTAGAGCCACACAACAGCTCTTGATTTGGGCCAGTGGGCTCCGTACCTGGGCAGGTGGGCCCCTCAGCACATGCACCCGTGTCACAGAAGACGTCCTTCAAACTGAACACCTTGGCCCTGCTTGTATTGCACCTGCGCAGAAGCCCACTCTGGACGCTCGGGCCTGGCTTCTTGGCCAAACTCTCCCACCTACGCCCACATTGCTGGCTGTGGCGCATGTGTTGTCTCCTGCGCAGTGTTCTGTGGCACGAAGAAACCACCGTTTATCAACTGTGGACAGACACTGGGGCTCATCCACTTTAGCTTTTAGGAAGTTACCCTGAGCGTTTGTATGTGTGTCATGTGAGGGATACACAGTCATTTCTTTTAGGGACACATGGAGGGGGAGGGGGTACAGGACCATCGTGGAGAATGTGCTTCAGTTTAGCAGAGCTCAGTCTCCAGCGCAGCCTGAGTCCCACCTTGTCACGCCCCCGCTGCCCTTGGCATGGCCATCCAGTTACCCGGTTCAGTGAGTGTGTGCGCTTGTGCACGGGTGTGTGTGTGTCATCTTGTCGAGGTCCTGCTGACTAATGGTGTGGAGTACCTTTTCACATTCTCACCACTCGGATGTCCCCTTTTAACACCATCATCGGGTTTGTTCAAAGCTGCCAGAGCCATATAAAGTGAGACAGAGCATTTCCTCTTTTTCCTATGCCTGACAGTCATTCTGACATGATTTGTTGTTTTAATTGATTTTTTTAGGGAAAGAGAGAGAAACATTGATGTGAGAAACATCGATCAGCTGCCTCCTGCACACCCCCTACTGGGGATCGAGCCCGCAACCCGGGAATGTGGCTGACCAGGAATCAAACCAGGACCTCTCAGTCCATGGGACAACGCACAATCCACTGAGTCACACTGGCCGGGCTTTTGTGGGTACGTTTTTACTACTGACTTAGCTGATGTGATTATGGTCAGAGTACTATGTAGGTGTTCTATTTCTTCCTGAAGTTTTATTGTTTTGTTTAGTTAGAGAATTTGTCGATTTGATCTAAATTTTCAAGTTTATTGGCATGAAGTTGTTCATAACATCCTGTCACTTTTTATAATGTCTGTGGCAGTGTCTGCTTTTACTCCTATGCTAGTTTCCCAAGGCTGCCTAACAGGGTGCCAGGTCCAAGATCAAGGTGTTGGCAGAGCTGGTCCCTTCTGAGGGCCGAGGAGGACCTGTTCTCTGTTCTCTTTGGCTCCATCTTCACTGGTGCTCTCCCTGTCCACATGTCTGTCTTCAAATTTCACATTTTCATAAGGACACAGTCACACTGGATTAGGGCCCACCCGAATGAGCTCACTTTAACTGGATCATATGCAAAGATCCTGTTTCCAAATCAGGTCATGTTCACAGGTCCTTGAGGTTAGGGCTTCAGCATATGAATTCGAGGGAGATACAAATACAAGTGCACAACAACTCTTTGCATAGTTATTTCTATCTTGTTCTTTTCTTGATCCATCTGAGTTTGTCAATTTTTCTATATTGGTGTTTTCAAAAAGAGTAAAGGGTTAGCTATGTTGATTCATTACATTTTGTTTTCTCTCCATTTCTGCTCAGATCTTTACTGTTTCTTTTTATATGTATTGGGTCTATTTTGATATCCTTCTTCCTACTTTTGCAGATGGCTAATTAGCTCATTAATTTTCAGTCTTCCTTTTTTTCAAATGAGGCATTAAGTTCTGTTTTAGGAACTTAATACTTCTGGACAAGGAGAAGCAACAGGGGCTAGGTTTACCTGTTGAAATGGCAACAGCTGGAAAATATATGATATCATAGTCCTAAAGACCCTGAGCATCCGTCAGGGAGAGGCAGTGATCTCCGAGAGGCAGTGGACAAAAGAGGCCTATCCACAGTTGTCCACCAGGAAATACTTTCCAGGCTCCAGTGTGTGTACCAGGCAATCTGGTGATTTCCCTGAGGTGAGGAGACAGCACTGGGAGATGGTGCTGGAGGGGAGGGAACTGCACAGGGAGAAGTTTGGGGACCAGCGGAGGGTCCCCTGAGTATTCGGCTGGTTACTGATCATCCAGTGTGTATCAGGAAGCTACAAGTCTAAGGAGGAACCACCCAGAAGGACTGGAAGGAATGATCCGTGGGACTCAATAGCAGCCAAAGCGGAAACCTCATAATTCAGGAGGTACCAATAGAGGACTCACAGGAACTTGGCCTCAGTAGTTGGGGGAAAAAACAACAGACTAAGCACTGCTCTGGTCCCACCAACAAAGCTTAAATGCAAGTCTAAAAGATGCACATTGTTCCCAAAGACTTTAAGTGTTTCCCAGTAAAAAACTAAAAAATACTCAGAGGAATACACAAATGTCCTTTCATGCCTCTATAGTCAACAGGACAAAATGGACAAATTCCACAGTTCACTCAAGAAGAAACAGGTAACCTACCCTCTATCTATTTAAAAACTTGAATTTGTCATTAAGACCCTCCCACAAAGAAAACTCCAGGACCACCAGTCACAGTGGAGTCTGACACTCAGGGAAGAAGTAATACCAGTGCCACGTACACCTGGAAACAGGAGACCATCAGCCTCCCAGCTCGGCCCCAAGGCCATTTAACTAGGATCAGCCCTCAAACTTAGTGCTGTTATTGTCAGTATTTTAGCTTGCTGTCTCGTTTTGAGCCTTACCAATCAAATCTTCCTTTTATTTTATACACATGCATGTTTCCTCGTTCACATTTCTTTCCCTTCTTTATAAATTCGGCTCCTGGTAAATCCTTCAAGATTTGTTCAGATAAAATGTCTTTGTTTCACCCTTATCCTGGAGAGAGATGTTTTTATGGGAACTATTGGAAGACAGATGGTGATTTCCCCTGGTTACCTGCAGGTGTTTTCCTGGAGTCCCTGTCATTTTGGTCAGTGATCTGTCTTCTCCCATCTGAATTTAACATGTTCTTTCTACATTTGTGTAGCCCCATCTACCTATTCTTTTGGTGTGTAATGTACTTACTTTAACGGTGCATTTGTGAGTTCCATCAACAATAGAAAATTTCAGCCGTTTTCTCTCAAATCGTGCTGCTCCCACACTTTTTGGCTCTCTGCTGCAATTTTGTTCCAAGTTCTTAACCTATTCCTGAGTCAACCTCCTTGCCTCTGCTGAAGTCTGTGTAGTGTTTTCAGTTACATCATTTTCCATGTCGCATATTGTCTCTACTTGGATACTTAGTTCACCTTACTAAATTTCATTCATTGATACATACATATAATTCTAGTCATTGTTTGATTCTCTTTAAATCTTCCTGGTCTATTATAAAAGCCCCGCTCTTGAGTCATACCTTACCCGCCTGCTTTTGTTTTTAAATATACAAAGTAAATTTGTACTATACTGTACATCTTTTCTTTTATATATATATATTTGAAACTTTTTTTTTATTAATTTATTTTTGTTACAGATGTTTCTCCTTTTTTTCCCTATTGACACCCTCCTCCCCATCCCCCCACCCCGTCCCCAGCTTTGTTGTCCATGTCCATCAGTTATGCATATATGCGCATAAGTTCTGTGGTTTATCTCTTCCCTCCCCCCTGCCCCCTCTTCTGAGGGGTGTCAGTCTATACCTTACTTTCACATCTCTGGGTCTACCCTGTTCCTCAGACTGTTATGTTCATTATATTCCACAAATAAGTGAGATTATGTGATATTTGTTTTTCTCTGCTTGGCTTGTTTCGCTTAGGATAGTACTCTCGAGGTCCCTCCATGTCGTCTCAAAGGATAAGAGATCTTTCTTTCTTACAGCTGCATAGTACTCCATTGTGTATATGTACCACAGCTTTTTTATCCATTCGTCCACTGATGGACACTTGGGCTGTTTCCAGATCTTAGCTATTGTAAATAGTGCTGCTGTGAACACAGGGGTACATGTATTCTTTCTGGTTGGTGTTTCAGGCTTCTTAGGGTATATTCCTAGAAGTGGGATCACTGGGTCAAATGGCAATTCAATTTTTAATTTTTTGAGGTAACACCATAGTGTTTTCCACAGTGGCTGCACCAGTCTGCATTCCCACCAGCAGTGTACTAGAGTCCCCTTTTCTCCACACCCTCGCCAACACTTGTGTACATCTTTTCAATTGCTGCAGAATTCGGACATCTGCTTCACTGTATTTTGTGTTTCCACCCACTCTCACTCATGGCACTTTGTCTCCTTGTGTGTTTGGAGGATTCTAATGGTGTGTTCATAGGTTAACCTTCATCTGTGGGAACCCCCACACCTAAAATGTGGTTGAGTCCCTCCAGAATGATCGAGTATGTCAGATATGTCTGGGGCTCTGTGGACACAAATGACTGTAGCTCTTTCAAGGGTTCTGGCTTAAGACAAGCATGTGGCGGGGGTGGAGAGACCAGACAATGTACATTTCTGAAGGCCAGAGTAAAAAGCCTGGGTTTATTCTAGATCAGTGACAGGCCTTAGCAGGTATTAGCAGGATGTGACATGCTCTTATTCGCGTTTTTCAAAGATCCTTCCAGATGCTCCCTGGAGAATGGCTAGCAGGAATGGAAGGACTTAGAAGCCTGTTGCAATAACGGAAGAGATGACAATGTGGCACATGCCAGAAAGAGGAATCAAGGACATTCCATGGCATGCGGCTTCGGTTTGCTTTCATCTCCAGCAGTGACTGAGTTTATCTATAAGGAAGTTCGCGGTCAGTTCCTCCTTTTATAAAACCACTAACACTCTTCTGAGGCAAAACCCAGAAGCCCTGTCTTTGTGGTCACTACCTCCTCTCTCTGTCCCTATCTTCCCCTCACTCTCGCGGATGGGAACAGACTGCCCCTGGGTGAGTTGCCCAGCCCCGAGTTTCTCTGAGACTCTGGTGAGGACCCTGCTTCCAAAGAGCCTCACAGAGGCACCCAGTGCCTGTGCCTTGCTGTCAGGGAACCATCACACGCCAGGCCAGGAATGTGGTGTTCACAGAGGGAGTGAGGAAAGGACCTAATTCTCTAAGTAAATTCCACCTTTTAGCATCCCAGTGGATAATTTTAACTTACCGCTTTCTTAAATTTCATCAAATACCTCTTAAGAGTGCAGAAATATGAACATGGCCGGCAGGAAACGACTGTTTGCCAAGGTGCAAGGAGTAAACACTGGCACCCGTGGGGGTTTTGAGCCCTGAGCATTTTTTATTGGTTTTCATAAGGGGGTTTAAGGTGCAAGAGAAAGTACACAGGAGATGGAAACGGGTCAAGAAGGATTAACGTGGTGAAGCCGACAGTGGGGGAGATCAAAGGTCTCATCCAGCTAAGAAAGTGGGAAAACATGACCGGTTTCCCTGGGAGCTGCCAAACTGTGAGACGCTGCAGCCTCTGAGTTCCCGTGGACTCTCAGGACCTGGTGGGGCCATGTCCCCAGAGTCCCCACCCTGACGCTGCCTATCCTGGCTGTGCCACATTCCTAACACCAGCCTGGGACACTGGAGGAACACTGGCCTGGGACATGGACAGCCTGGGTTTGTGCCCCAAATTATCAGGGATTTTCAGGAAGCCACCACCTCTGAATCTGTAAGAAAGCACCATGGCACTTACCTACCCACTTTCCAGGGCTGCTCAGTGATAATGAATTTGCTAATGTGCGTGACTTGTGTGTGAATTTTAAAGCTCTTTATAAACAAAGACCATTATTCATATTGTTATTTATCTTCACCACTAAGAATTAAATGTTCCAGTAACCTCTTCGACATAATAAAACAGGCATAGAGCAACCACTGTTTTATTGTGCTCACAGAGACCTGCCCAGACTCCTGACTAATAAACTCAGGACAGAAAATGAACTGGGGGTTGCTGTGAACCCCCCAGTTTGGGGTAACAATAGCAAATGGAACAATGGGTTCTTGAATTCAGAGAACCTGGGAGACAGGACAGACAGGTGCAGAGGTTCTGCAGGACAGCCCTCCCCCACCCCACCCACCCATCCAGGGACTCTGGGACACAGATCCACACAACTGTGTCCTCTGCTCCGTCCCCTTAACAAGGTCCCTTGCCTCTCCTGCCCCTCTTTGCTTCTCCAGAAATCACTTTCTAAACTTGCCTTAAGGCTGTCCCCTCTCTTCAATCCATGTCTTGTTTGAATGACAGCACTCTCCTGACTTTATCTTCTGCCTGCCTCACGGCCCAAATGCAGGTCCTTGTGTCGCAGCCCCAAACTCTGGCTCTGCCAGCTTCCAATCCAGACCCCCACATCCCAGAAGCCTCCCCCATCCCTTTGTCAAGTCCTCTCAGGACTACCAGAGAGTCTCTATCTCATCTACACACCTATCAGAGTGGCTACAGTAAAAACTAGTGACACCACCAAACGCAGGCGAGGACATAGAGAAACCACAGTGCTGGGCACACAACTCCACACAAGTGATAAAGTGACATCAAACTAGTCGGCCCTCGTTTATCGCGGTTAATCAGTTCCAGACTCTACCGCAATAAATGGATTTCCGCAAAGTAGGATTCTTTATTTATAAATTGAATATTTTCACAGTTACAGCATAGAAAACCTGTTCACGACCTTCTAAATACGTTTTTTAACATTAGAGCCCTCTAGACATGAAATAATACCCTTTAGTCACCATTACACTCGTATTACCCAATGTATTAGACAAAATAAGAGAAAATAAGACATATTAGATGTTATAAATATCATATTATTGTACATTTAATTACACACACACACAGTTCTCACACACAACCACTTACCTATGAAAATAGTGCAACTTGTTCGATGATGAAGGGATGAAGATGAAGAGATGTACTGCACAGCAAAGAAGAGCAAGGTTACTGCTCGTCTGAAGGCACGACCTCAGTAGGAGAGTCTTCAGGTGGTGCAGTGTCTTCAGCAGGCGCGTCGTCGTCTTCTTCCGCTGAAGGAGTGCTAGGAGTAGGCAGTGGGTGTCTGGGTGCGCGGCTGAAGGACATTGTGATAGGCCGTTGCTGGCGCTGTCTTTTCATATGCGTGAGGAGGCTTTTGTAGGGTTCTATGGCTCCATCAAGTGCATTCTGGAACTGCAATGCACACATCATTTGTGGGTCCCATTCGCCAATCATGTCCTGTACTACCTTAATAGTTCTCACGACTTGTGAGAGATGCTCAAGTGTAGGGCCAACTTCCTCCTCCTGACCCCCAGGAACCTCTGGCTGCTCTTCCTCCTCCTCACTCGCACACTGTCATCTCCACCAGATCCTCGCCAGTTAAGAACACCTGTTCTGGATGATACTCGCCCTCCTCAAGGATCTTCTGGAAAGTGTTGTTTATGTAGTCCTCTGCTGCAGGCTGGTCAGCAGAGGCAGCTTCTCCGTGGAGAACGACACTCTTCAGATGATACCTCTTCTGGAACTTCTCGAACCAACCCTTGCTCGCCGTGAAACCCATGAACGTTGCAGAACAGGGTCCTGGTTGAGGTTCGTCCAGCGCTGATAGAGCTGCCTCGCCTTCTCCCAGATGACCAGCGAATCCAACGGAATGTTTTTCTTGCGGCTGTCGCTGGTCCAAACGGCTAGGGCAGACTCCATTTTCACTATGGACTTATTACAACTTGTCACGACGTGCTTTGCTTCCTTGTTGAAAGAGACAGTAGTCGTTGCACGGATGTTCTTTTCATCTTTATGGATGGAGTGAACGGTAGACTCATTCAAGTCGTAATGGTGGGCAACCTCCACGATTTTCTTGCCATCTTTGATCATATCCAAGAGTTTCACCTTCTCCTGGATGGTAAGCATCTTCCTCCAGCGCTTGATTTCATCGTCAGAAGGCTAAAAGAAGCAGCACATTTAGGAGCCATCGTGGGGCTTAGATAAAAGTTCTCAGAAATCGCAAACACTTACAAGAGCAAAGATGTGTCCAATGCGTAGTGATGTAGAAGCGTGTATGAGAGAACGAACTTGCATGAGGCTGAGCCAATCAGTGGCCAGGATAGGAAGAGGACAGGATAGCCAATCAGTGAACAGCACGCTCTGACTGGCTTGGTTTTATGACACCCGATTTTTTGGAAAAAGTTATTGCCCACACGCAAGGAGTGGTAGAGTGGTTGCACCTGGCATTGAAGGATTTGCGGGGGTGCTCAAATACATAGACTTACAGTCCATATGTACAGTAATTTTAATTTTCATTGTAATACAGGGGTGTATAATTGACTCAGACAACCGAGCGTGCGCTGTATCATTTTCACTGTCTCGATCAACATTTTAATGAATATATTTGAAAAAACCACGATAGAGTAAAGCCGCGAAAGTCACAGCGCATAGTGGCAAGGGACGACTGTACCCACACATGTACCAGGGTCAGCATCCTGGCTCTGGCTAAGTTATGGGAAGTTAACCACTTGGGGATGCTGGGAGAAGAACCCGAAGCTGAATTGGTTCCTCTAACAGCTGTACTCTCTGCCATGCTGAGTGTCTGGGGCAGAACAAGGCCCCCAAGATGCCACATCCTGGTCCTAGAACCTGTCAGTGTGACCTCATCCAGCACAAGGGGCTTTGCACATGGGATTAAGTTAAGGATGCTGAGGTGAGGAGGTGGCCCTGGATTTTCCAGTTGGCCCTAAATCAATTATTCTGAGGGGTCCTTGGGAGAGGGAAGCAGAAGGGTCAGGGTCAGGAAGAGAATGGAGTCAGAGAGCTTAGAGGGTCTCCCAGTGTCTTGTCCTCATGCCTGGCGCTGGCACCCAACAGCAAGGGTGCACTGTTGATGGGTTTTTATTTTATACTGCTTTGTGGTCAGGTCATAAAGATGCTTTGTGTGCATCTCATTACATCACACTGCATTCATCTGGCCCCCAGCCTGACCCACTGAGCCCTGTTTGAATCCTGATTCTGCGATCTAGTCTTCCCTCCTCCTCCCAGCTGTATGTCTGAGACATGAGCCACGTGTGTTCATCCAGGACACTGACAAGAGGCTGCCCTGGTGGCACATGCACTGGGCACTTGGCAGGCTGTCCAGTGAACACGGGCACAGGCAACACCAGAGCACTGCACTGCAGCTTATCCCCATGTGCAATCCTTCCCCTCTCCCACGGGCTGCCACCCAGAGTTGAGTCCTGCAGTGGAACCAACAACCTAATCATTTATTTAGACATCTCCCTGGGCTCAAGTTACACAGACTGGTCTGGAGTTCATGGAAATTCCGTTTCCCTCCCTTTGCTCAGATGTCTCCTCCGCAGGGTTTTCTGTCATCGCTCATGGACTGGGACCACAGTGGGCAGCACTGCAGGGTAGCTCTCAGCCACAGTCCAGCCAGGGCTCCTGACTCTCTCCCCAGAGGAACCCAGTGTCCAGCTACTGTGCACATTGTTGCAAATCTTGGGACATCAGTCTCTTATTTGTCATCTTCCAGTGAACAAATGGTACATTAGCATCCTTTGGTTCTTGGCACAGAATCCGCTCCGTTTAGAAACTTCCAAGTGTAAGGTGGAGCCCATCCCCGTCCTCCCAGAAGACCCCTAAAGGGATTTTGTGCTTGTTTTATCTTAAGTTGACAATGCCACTTTTTTTTTTGGAACATTTATCACGTCTTATGAGGCAATGATTTAAGACCATCACTCGAACAACCGAAGCTGCACTACTGGAGGACTCTGGAGGTGAACAATTCCATTCCAGCTGGGAGGTTTCCTCACCATGGACATGGTACTAGTCACACGCCTGTCATTTTCTGCCTCGGTTTCATCTATTCTTATTTTTTATTATTATGTTTTCATGGCTTCTTTGGGCAAACCAGAGTAACTTCATTGTTGAAAAAGAACAAATTTCCTGAAGCAGCCCCAAATCCTCTAGCCACACAAAAGAGCAAGTGCTCACTCCCTGGACTTCTAGAACAGCAACCCTTCATTCCAAGGATTACCAGGCAGCAGACACCCCGAGGGCACCATAAATCTGAAACACCATCTGTCTGTCAAGGGAGGGAGAGCAGGAGGCCTGTTTAAATGCTAAGACCATGAATTAAAGCAATTTCCTGAGCAAGTTTCTTCCTGTTGTGTGAAAGGTTAACATTTGTTCAGCCATTCACTGGTTGCCAAACTCAGATCTGTCACCTCAAGGAGCCTCCCAGACCTGGAAGCGTCTCCACTTCTTAGTGATGCAAACATGAACATCCTGCAGCAACGGGGTTTGGGTGTAATCTCATTAGGGTGACTCCTCTGAACTGCCTTGTTCTTATGAACAGCCCTTGTCAAAACTGTCCTCCTGTCTCTGGGGACTGGTGAAGGGTTGTGGAGGGCCTCTGCTGCTGAGCTGGAAGTCAGGGATCCTGGCTATTTCCAAAGCTGCAAGGCTGTAGGCAGGTACCCTGGCCTGTCCAGTCTCACCTTCCTCCTCTTGGGTTGGAAGGGCTCAGGCATGAAGGGGCCGTGCAGGTGTGAGGAGCCTGCAGAGAGTCTGTGGTTCCACTTTCTCCCCTTCCTTGGCAGACCGACAAGGTGCATGATTAACAGGGAATTGATTTGGGGTTTTTTGTTTATGTTCAGGACAAGAGAAGCCTAAGAAGCCAAAGAGAAACTACAGCCCTGGGTCAAGGAGACCAAGCAATAGGGGGAAATAATGCTGCTGCCGGATGACCACTGCCCGCTGCTCGCGCCGAAAAAAGCTCCAGGAACGCCATAGGATGGACCTGTGCCTTCGATCCCCGCAAGCCTGCCTGGCTGGAGCAGTGGGATCCATTCTCTCCATTGTACACCATTATATATTGTCCTGCTCCTTCTAAATCTCTTTGCTGAACCCTATATTAGCTCCTGTGCCCGGGAGAGACACGGCCCATGTGAGAAAATGATAAACTAGAAGGACCCTCTCCCCAGGGGGTGCAGAGTGCACCAGGTCCCCCAGGGGTCCCCTCGTGTACCCCCAGAGCCTCTCCGCTGTGCGACCCTTGCTGCGAGCCCTGCACCCTGGGAGGGGTCGTGGGGCGCGGGTAGGAGACTGCCCTGTGCACCTGCCTGGTAGGGGCACGCCGGGCCTCATTGACACCCTACGCCAACACAAGGGTGCCTACACCCGGGGCGGGAGGGAAGGTAAAGGGCGGAGCACCGATCGCCCGCGACCCCGCCCCTTCGGCCTAACCAGGCTCCGCCCCTTCCTCCCCCAGCCTCACCTCCTCTGCGCAGACCCCGTGGGCCCCGCCCCTTCCTCCGCGTAGACCGTCCTCCTCCCCAACTCTCCCAGTTGCGCGGTTAGGGCCGCACTGGGTCACAGCACGTGGGAGCCCAGCCTGCCTCCTGCGATGCCGCGCGCTCCCCGGTGCCGCGCCGTGCGCGCTCTGCTGCGGGCCCGCTACCGCGAGGTGCTGCCGCTAGACACCTTCGTGCGGCGCCTGGGTCCCGAGGGCCGACGCCTCGTGCAGCGCGGGGACCCGACGGCCTTTCGCGCGCTGGTGGCCCAGTGCCTGGTGTGCGTGCCCTGGGACGCGCAGCCGCCCCCCGCCGCCCCGGACTTCCGCCAGGTGCGCTTCCCGGGGACCCTAGTCGGGCCTGTGGGGTGGGGTGAGGGCTGTAGGGAATAGGCCGGGCACCGCTGCCGCTGTCCTCCGGTTCCCTGGCACCTCCGTGCCTAGCGACTCGAGACCCCTCCCCCGCAGGTGTCCTGCCTGAAGGAGCTGGTGGCCAGGGTCGTGCAGAGGCTCTGCGAGCGTGGTGCGAGGAATGTGCTGGCCTTCGGATTCGCGCTGCTGGACGGAGCCCATGGCGGCCCACCCGTGGCCTTTACGACCAACGTGCGCAGCTACCTGCCCAACACAGTGACGGAGACGCTGCGCGGCAGTGGCGCGTGGGGGCTGCTGCTGCGTCGCGTGGGCGACGACGTGCTCACCCACTTGCTGGCACGCTGCTCACTCTACCTGTTGGTGGCTCCCCGCTGTGCCTACCAGGTGTGCGGGCCACCACTCTACGACCTCTGCACCACAAGACACGCGGGCAGAACCCCAGGGAGCCTCGGACCCACGCGCCAGGCCTCGAATGGTGGCGGCAGCGGGGAGGCCCTGGTATCCCAGGGCCGCAGCACGAGGCGACGGCGAAGTAGCAGCGCTGAGGTAAGAAGGCCTCAGGCCAAGAGGCCCAGGCGTAGCCTGATCCCGGAGGTGGACCGGCCAAGTGCCAACGACCCCCGCATGGTAACACCTATCAGAGCCATTGCGGAAGCCTGGTCTGGGGGCGAGTTGCGTGGGACACGGCGCCCCTTACCTCTGCTGGGCCACGAGCGCGAGGCCAGCTGCCCATTCTCTCTGCGGTCACGTCCCCAAGCCGCTCCTGGTCCCAGAGTGGTCGCCGAGACCAGGCAGTTTCTCTACTGCTCTGGTGGCAAGGAGCGGCTGCGCTCCTCCTTCCTGCTCAGCTCCCTGCAGCCCAGCTTGACGGGGGCCCGGAGACTTGTGGAAACCATCTTTCTGGACTCGAAGCCCCTGCAGCGGGGGTCTCCCCGCAGGACACGCCGCCTGCCCGCGCGCTACTGGCGGATGAGGCCCTTGTTCCAGGAACTGCTTGGGAACCATGCGCAGTGCCCCTACGGCGAGCTGCTCAGGAAGCACTGCCCGCTGCGGGCCGCAGCCACCCCAGTGGAGGCGGCAGTGGTAGGGTCCGGCGACCAGGCGTGCGGTGGAGTGGGCGTTTGCGCCCAGGAGGAGGACACTGGGCCGCAGCGCCTGGTCCAGCTGCTCCGCCAGCACAGCAGCCCCAGGCACGTGTATGGGTTCCTGCGGGCCTGTCTTCGCAGGCTAGTGCCTGCAGGCCTCTGGGGTTCCAGGCACAACGAGCGCCGCTTCTTGAAGAACGTGAAGAAGTTCATCTCTCTAGGGAAGTACGCCAAGCTCTTGAGTCAGGAGCTGACCTGGAAGATGAAAGTGCAGAACTGCGCCTGGCTGTGCGGAAACCCAGGTGAGGAGGTGGGTGCCATGGCCCTACAGGCCCAGACCTCAAAACTGACAATACAGTAGGGCCCCCTCCTTCCCTTACCTCCACACACCTGGCTTCTTGCTGCTGCTGGGTGGTTCTGTCTGGTCTCTCTGCTTCTGGTCCCCTCTCCCACCCAGTTTGCATCAATCTACAAGACTTTCATGCACTCAGGCAGGTTCTGGGTGCTGGGAACAGGCAGTGAGCAGATGGGACACATGGAGTAGGGCTATGGCAACTGGATGGAAGCATCCAGAAGCTCTCGTGAGTGTTCTTGAACGTAATTCATAAACCCTTTTTTGACATTCACGTTTATCACCATGAAATAGTGCCCCGCTGAAAGAAACAGGCTGGGACTAGAACCCATTTTGCTGGAGGATGGGAGATAAAGCTCCAGCGTCCTGGGTGCATCTGGTCAGCCAATATATAGATCCAAATTTAAGTTTTAATTATGCAGCTGCTATGCCAGTGCAGGGCAGCTGGACAAGTGAAAAGACTGTCTCCTGCACAAGGACCCTAGCCCCATCTTTAGGAAGGAAAGGGTCACCAGGGAGCAGAGGGAGCAACGGGACACTCTCCTGTGTCAGGGAAGTAGACGACTGCTGTGGGTGCTTGCAGGAAGTTTTCTGCCCAGCTAGTCTGTGGTGTTCCTCCCCCCACGCCCTTTGGTTTTCTGGGCTTGATGATAAAGTTCCAGCCATCACTCAGCCCCCTCTTGGCTAGCATCCTCCTCGTCTGTGCACCAGCGCCTGGAGCGGACAGGACCAGCCACCCTCCCTGCTCCCCCTGACAGAGCAGTGAGAATAGACCCAAGTTTTGCTGTATTTGACCTCCCCCAAATCCCTAGACATTTAGGACTTTTAGGAGAAAGATGGTTCAGAGCCCTCTATTATAGCCAGGCTTGCCCATCCAGGTGCACGGTACAGCCTCCTGGGATGGGGGGCCTTAAAAATCCCCACCCCCAAAGATTCCAGTTGCAGTGTCCGACAGAGGCAGAAGGGCACACCTTCTCAGACTCCCGAGACCCCAGGGCCAGGTGATTCAGGCAGCAAAGTAACTTTCCAGCAACTCGATTTTTTTGTTTGTTTTGTTTTGTTTCTTTTTGATAGTAGAAACCCCCACGTAACATGAGATCTATCTCTGAACCACTGTTTTCGTGTATAGGACATTTAGAATTTGTTCATACTGTGTGACTCATACACCCGTGGACCATGTGGGCCAGGGTAGGTGATCCTCAGACAAGTCAGACTCAGTTGAGTTAGCTATCACATGACTCATTTTACTTGGGGCTTCACTTTCCTTGTGAAAGGAGAGTTTGAGCTCTGTGACTGTTCCCCAATTTAAAACAAGGCCCAACTCCGCACTGCTGTTTTCACAGGCATCTGGGACCTCTGTGGCGCCCTTGCTCACTCAAACTGTACCCCGGACATTTGCTTCTTTCCATGGCTGAGCCATCCCACTGACTGAATAAATGATGCATGGGACAGCCTTGGACTTTGAGCCACCTCTTCTTTTTTTTTTTTATTCCTCACCCGAGGATATTTTTCTACTTACTATCAGATAGAGTGGGAGGGAGGGAGAGAGAGACAGAGAGAAACATCGATGTGATGAGCCACATCAACCGGTTGCCAAGGACAAACCGCAACTGAGGTATGTGCCCTTGACCAGAATCGAACCCGTGACTCATTGGTCTGTGGACTGATGCTCTAACCACTGAGCCAAACCAGCCAGGGCTGAAACACCTCTTCTGATCATGGCTGTCCATGGTCACCTCTTCCACCCTCTCCTGCTAGGATACCCCTTCCTCTGTGTTGGCCATCTGCCCTGCCAGGCACTCCGTCCACAGTATCTGGGCTCCTTTGTTTCTGTCTAGACAGCCTTGACCATTGTCCCACCCATCATGTGGCCCACTGACTCCCATCAGCTGCCTGGTCTCCAGCCCAGAGGCCAGACTGCCGGCTGACCACATCTGCTGCAGAGTGTTGCTAGAGACATTGCAAGACAGGTGGAAACTCAGGAGCTGCTGCTTCTTGTCCACTTACTGCCTTTCCCTGGGCTGTCTTGTCCTTGGGCTGGTGGCAGCCCCTGTCCCCTAATGTGAGCATACACTGCTGCTGGCTTAGGTTGTGCTCTGCCTCCAACTCACTTCGACCACACAATCACTTTTCCTGAACTGCCATCCGTGTGTCCCTCCTGCAGAGGCCGCCTTTGCCTTCAGAGTGGAGTCTGGGTGGGGCCTTTGTTTTGAATTCCATTAGTTTTTCTGATCTTTCCTCTACTCTCAGGCTCGTTCTGTCCTTCTCTGATGTCTCAGGTGGGTGTCTGGCTCTGCGTTTCCTTCAGTCCTGCTCAGCTGCGCCTGTGTTCTGATGTATTGTTCACATTTTTATATCAACTGCGTTTAAGTACTTTTGTAGTTTTTTCTGTCATTTCTTCTTTGATCACTGAGTTATTTAGACACGTATTTTAGATTTTCCAAATGAGTGGATATTTTAAGTTATCTTGTTACTGATTTCCAGCTCAGTGTGTAGTGGTCTGAGTGGCCCCAGTTATTTGAAACTTGCTTTGTAATCTCGTGCATGGACAGTCTTCACCAGTGTTCCTTGTGTCCTGGAGGCTATGTGTACTGTATCGGGCTTGTTACGTGCTACAAGAAACTGGTGCGTCCTTCCCAAGGCTGAGTGCTGAGCCGTGCTTGTCTCACGTGGGCGACTCGTCCAGCTCCTCCTGTTCCGACAGTGTTCACAGGGTTTTCTTAGGCACACGCACATTGAAGAAGTTTCATCTTCCTGACGAACGTCTGCTAATTCTTTTTACCTTAAAGTCTGTGTTGATGGCCTAGAGAGTACCTGCACTAGCTTCCTTTTGATCAGTGTTTACCTTTTATATCATTTGTCATTCTTTAACTTTTATTTTCAACCTTCTCATCTCATAGTTTAGATGTGTCTTATTAATGGCATATCATTGACATTTTAAGTTTATTTTCGATCCACTGTGACAACCTGCCACTTTTCTGAAGAATCTGATTTGTTTTAATTTTTCTGTAAATATAGGTGTGTCTGCATGTTTTTCTTTTCAGTTTGCCTGCCTTTTCCATGTCCTGATTCCCTGTGTCCTGACCGATTGATTGTGTATGTTCTCATTCTGGTTTTGCCGCCCTAGTAACTAGAAATTATATTCTCTGTTCTCTTCCCTGAGTGGTTTCCCTTCTCCTGAGCAACATAAGGGCCTTAGTAAATCTTAATCTGGTCACCATCCCAACCTCTATGCTGTTATGTCCCAAATTAGGCACCGTTACTGGTTTCCATGGTTCCTGTGTATTTAGCTTTATCCCCACCCCTTTGTTCCCCATCCTGTCTTCTGTCCCAGACCTGCCCCTGGGTCCCTTTTCTTCTCCTTTACATGTTCCTGTCTGTTCCATGGCCCTTATGGCAGCCGAGTCGCACCGTGGACCTCTTCCCACGATGTTTACAGAATAAGATGCAGAGGGGGACAGCAGCCTTGGTGCGTGTTGGCGCCCTGCAGCATGTGGATCCCTCAGCGGGCGTGGGACTGCCACCACTCACCGGTTGTCCAGCCCGGAGAACCCCAGGCATTTCTGGGTCTTGCTGCTCAGTGAGGATGCCTGAAATCATACACACCAACACCAGCTCTGCGGCCCACGTGGAGAGCTTGTCTGTGCAGGCTCCACTCTGCTTCACATCGTCGCTGCCCAATAGAACTAGAACGTGGGCCACGTGTATAATGTAACATGTCCTAGTAGTCACATGAAAAAGTGAAAAGGGAATGGTAAAACTAATTTAATGGTACATTTTATTAAAGCCTAATATAGCCGAAATATTGCCACCTCAACATGTAGCCAGTCAGCAGACGCGTCACTGATGAGGTGCTCCGCCTTCTCTCCCTGCCCCAGTCCACGAGACCCAGCGTGTGGGACGCATGTGCAGCAGGTCTGGTCCAGACCTGCCGTTTCCAACAGCTCATGGCTGCTGTGATGGGCTTTGCAAGTGAGGTGAGCACGTGCCTCTCGTTCCAGGGGGTCGCTGTGTCCCGGCAGCAGAACACCGTCTGAGAGAAGTGGTTCTGGCCAAATTCCTGTGCTGGTTGATGGGCACGTATGTTGTTGAGCTGCTAAGGTCATTTTTTTATGTCACGGAGACCACGTTTCAGAAGAATCGGCTATTTTTCTTCCGGAAGAGTGTCTGGAGCCAACTGCAAAGCATTGGGATCAGGTATCACAGCCGGAGCATCCCGGGACCTTTTCTTCCCATCTGCAGCGCAGCCCTGATCCCTGCTCCAGGCTCCCCGTGTTCCCCCCACTTGGGGCTCCTCACCCGGCTACTCCAGGGGCCGTCCTGGCCCATAGTGGTCTTGCAGTGGCATGGACTTCTGGAGCCCCTCTTTCCTTACCTGTAGCATCGGGGGTTTGAGCTGGGTGATCTCTAGGGTCTCGAAAGTGGGAACAGTGGTACAGGCAAACCACTTATCCCTGTCATGTGGTGTGTGGTCAGATTCTGTTTTAATTTGCATAGAATAATTGGGACTTGTGTCACAAGATAATAAACCCGCCTACTTGACAACTCACTGTAGGAAGTGTCTGGGGACAGAGGTGCCAGCTGTGAGGCAGGACCCTGAGGTGCGAACTTCCAGGAGGTTGACTTGTATCTGAGTGGATTTGTCTTAGCTGCTCAGTGGCTGTTTTGGGTACATTGTGCAGGATTGTGGCAGATGTAAGCTGAATTGGTTAGGGACGTGACGGCCTGACACATAAGCCCTCCTCCTCTCTGTGACCAGCCTGGCTGAGGTGCCTTGTGTCCTCAGAGGGCTTGGCAAGGACCCTGCAGTGGCCAGATCAGGGTTCCTAGGCTCCGTGTACATTTAGGCCAAACCCAAGCCTGAGCCACATGTCTCTGAAGGGAGGTGGCAACTCCTGAACAGGGGCCTGGTCCTAGTTGTCCTGTGCTGGGGAGAAGGTCTGAAAGCCTTTATCATGGGTCTCACTTGATACACAGTGCATCCTGTTTAATCATTTTAAAAATTCATGGCATATGATTAGAAGTGATCACTTATACCCTCACCATGGGGACCATCACCCTGCCTGCTTAGCATTTAAATCCCATGATGCTGTGCTCTCCAGCCTCCCTTCATGGCTAGGGCCACAGCTCGGAGCATTCTCAGCCTCTGCCCTTCCCTGTGGGTGGTTCCAGGGGAAAGGTCCCTGGGGAGACAGTTCTGACCCTTGTGGGGTTGTACCAAGTAACCCTAGCCCCCCTGCACATTCCATGTGGCAGAACATGGGGTCTTTCTCCCAGGGGTCCTGGGCCCCTGCCGTGGAGGGTGCTCCAGCAGCATCTGGGCCGGTGTCAGTGCAGCCCCAGGGGCACAGGCATCTCCACAGGTGGACCCACCTGGGCTCTTGCGTGGCTGCTGAGCCACACCCCATGAGGTCCTCTGTTTCAGACAACACTTCGATAGGGTGCAGCTTCGAGAACTCTCGGCAGCCGAGGCCAAGAGACATCAGGAAGCCAAACCTGCTCTGCTGATGTCCAGGCTCCGCTTCCTCCCCAAGCCCAGCGGGCTTCGGCCGATCGTGAACATGGACTACGTCATGGGAGCCAGGACGTTCCACAGGGACAAGAAGGTCACCACCTTTGTTTCATTTTCTAAGGAAACGGCATTTAAACCCCAGGATTGGCGGACAGAGTGCCGTGGATGGGCCATGTTCTTGGGTCCAGAGAAGGAGTCCGCAGGAAGGCCAGTCCTAGAAACTGCTAAACAGGCTCCGAGAGCCCACAAGGTTCTTGTGACATGGACCCGTGACACGAGGGACTGACACAGTGCCCGTGGTCCTGCTGTAGCCCTGGGGTGCCCACTCTGAGATGCAAGGACGGAAGGAACTGGGCCATTTAGCCTTCAGGTTCCTGGACCTTGTAGGACCCCATTCTGTGGTTAGCACCCCCTTCCTCCTATGGCATCTCTGTGTCACCAGCAGTCTGACTCCTTCCGAGTGCCTCCCTGTAGCGTTTGGGGTTGATTTTGTTGTTATTGGTGCCCCTTCCCACCCCCCTACCCAAAGAACATGAAGCAGTTGATGTGGGTTAGGAATCTGGTTTGGTCTGTGAGTAGAGAAGTCCTCGTCTGTGGCGGAGGTGGGGGGCCAGGTGGGAGAGATGGTCCTGCGTGTAGCTACTTGGCGGTTTTCCATGCCATGTTTCTGGGATTCCAGGATGGGTTCTCTGGGGATACCCCAGGGTCTGGGGTTGGCGATGGGTGGGTTGGCCATCTGGTCCTTCCATCTGTGGGAAACTGAGTGGGCGGGGGAGGAGTGCAGAAGCAGAGCTGCCTCATCCCTGAGCTCCTAGGTGGGATAGGGACAATCAGGCCCCAGATTCCCTTGGCTGGGGCATCCTGTGATGATGCCACCATCCTGGACTGGCCCTGTAGGTGCAGCATCTCACCTCGAAAGTCAAGACGCTGTTCAGCGTGCTGAACTATGAGCGAGTGCGGCGCCCTGACCTCCTGGGCGCCTCTGTGCTGGGCATGGATGACATCTATAGGGCCTGGCATGCCTTTGTGCTGCGCATGCGGGCTCAGGACCCAGCGCCTCAGCTATACTTCGTCAAGGTAGGTCTCCCTGCGCCCAGCGAGCTCACTCAGCACCCTTAGGCTCACCCACTGGGTGACTCCGAACTGTGGGCCCTGGCCATGGTGTATGGTGTGGCTGGCATTTTCAGGACCTGTGTCTGCCAGGGTGAGGTGCCTGTGTTGGAGCTATGGACTTCTGGGAGCAGGAAGGGCACCATCTCCCTTTGGGAGCGCCTGGCTCCCAGGGCCAGAAGCTTGGAGCCTTCCTTGCTGGCATGGACTCTGCAGCTCTGCACCCCAACTTCACAGGGGTCCCTGTTCTTGGGGAGAATATGACACTGCTACCTGCTCAAGGTGTGGGGAAGACCCCCTTCTGAGAAGGCAGCACACCTGGCTCAGCTCGCAAAGCCGGGGTGCCCTAGCACCAGGCCGTCCACCAGGGGCGTCCTGCTCATCAGCCTGCACTCAGAGGGTCACAGTTTGGGGTGTGGAGGGAGGAGGCCAGAGCCACCCTGGGGTGCTCAGAGTCTGGGGGATGTGGGGGTGTCTCAGCAAGAGCCCTGCAGTGGGGCAGCAGGTATGTGTGGCTGGGATGGGGCTCTGGGAAGGGTGTTCAGGGGCCCCCTGGTCTTGCCGTGTCCAATCACCCCAGGGGTTTCTAAGGGCAGGCTGGGGCCCCAGCTTGGAGAATGGGTGGGACCCAGGACGCGGGGCCAGGGTGAGTGTGAGCAGCCTGTAAACGCACCTCCATCCACGTAGGTGGACGTGATGGGTGCCTACGACGCCCTCCCTCAGGACAGGCTGGTGGAGGTGGTCGCCAACGTGATCAAGCCCCAGGAGCACACGTACTGCCTGCGCCAGTACGCCGTGGTCCAGAGGACTGCGCGCGGACACATCCGGAGGTCCTTCAGAAGACACGTGAGTCCCATGGCGTGTGCCTGTGACATGGCCGCGTCTGCACCTGTGGTCCTGCCATCCTCATGTTCATGTCAGTCAGTCCTCTCCTGCCTGCTGTCCCTTCACAGGCCCCTGGGTTTGTGCGAGGAGGTGGCAGCAGAGTCACGCATGTTTCTTTGGTGTCCCCACAGCTGCCCCCAGGAGCCCAGGCCTGGCCCGTGGCTGCACAGTGGAGTCAAGCGTTTTATGGCTGGCTGTGCTGGGTCTGTGTGAGAGGGCCAGCGGGCACCTCGCCCAGGATACCTGGCTCGCTCACTGCTCTGCCTTTGAGGTGGGGCTGAGGGTCCAAGGGCACCCCTTCTCACAGTGGCCAGGGGCCTGAGGCCTCAGTGGTGCTGGGGAAGGACAACTGGAGTTCAGGTTGCACTTGAGGCCCGGCCAGCATCTGGGGGTTTCCGAGCAGTTGTCATGACATGTTGCAGTGTGAGGGCACCCAGCCCTCCCAAAGCTGCACTGTGGGGAAGGCAGGAGGGTGCAGAAAGAGTTCCCCCAGACATTCTTGGGAAAGGCATGCCTGGAAACCCCTGGCAAGTCAGGTGAGTGTGGGTTGCAGATCCTGAGTGAGCAACACAGGGAAATCAGACATTTGTGGACAGGTGGTGGCACCACCTGCATCCAAGTTAGAAAGTCACCAGCAGCTGCAAGGCTCCCCCGTGCTCCCCAGTGCCTACCACTCTGACCTCTATCATGCAGACCCTTACCTGTCTCAAATTCCGTGAATGTGAATCAGATGGAACGCCCTTCTCATCTGGTTTCTGTTGCTCCCCAGGGAATCTGAGAAGCAGCTGGGCACCCGCTCTGGGCATGTTCTGTGCCCACACTACACAGCGTGGCTCTGCTTTCCACTGCTGGTGGGCCTTTGTTGGTTTGGGTTCCGAGGTTTGAACCCTCCTGGACCAAAGAAATATGCATATTACTGTGATGTGTTATTTGGTGGGTTCAGGGGTGAGGTTGCCAGACCGTGAGCATGCTTTATTTAGTCTTAAATGTCACCAAAGAGTGTTCTTGAGTGGCTGTGCCAGAGTGACCACGAAGCACTTGTCCCCACTGTGGTCATGGGCCAGGCCTGGGCTCCAGGGGGCAGCCTTGGGGACACCAAAGTGGTGCTGCACAGGAGGGCCAGGTGTGCTCATCTCGCACACCTGCATCAGCATTCAGGTGGCAGCCGAATTTCCTGAGGGTGTGCGCAGCATCTTGTGTGGTTGCGATTTGCATTCCTGATGACCTTCATGTCCAGCCTCACCGTGGACATCTCTCAAGTGAATGCCTGTTCGAGGCTCCTCCCCACTCTGACGGGCGGGCTGCCTTTGTTGTTGATTTACAGGTGATCTTTGTGTGTTCTGGGTACGAGTCCTCTGTTAGGTGTACGCCTTGGTTTGTCTCACCTTTTAGTTACAAGTGGAGTCTTGGTTTGTGGCTGAAACTGTTCTGTTTGAGAAACCTTCCCCCGAGTCATGATGCCATTCTGACATGTTTTCCTTCAAGATGTTTATTGTTTCAATTTTCGCATTCAGGTACAGGGTCCATTTTGAATTACTTTTTGTGTATGGTATTTTTAAACTGCTGTTTCTGCTTAAATCCAGATTTCTCATGAACCTGCCTTCCAGTTCAGTGATCTCTTTTTCTGTCTCTAGTTTTCTGTTAAACCCACTTACTGAATTCTTAAGTCCAGCTATCCTATTTTTCAGTTCTAGAAATCCCATGTGAATTTCTTCATACATTCAAAGTTTGGTAAAATTCCCCGTCTTCTCTCTTATTTTATTGACTCCTTTATATTTCTTGATTTTTAAATTCCGTGACTCAATAGCTACCTCCCCCACAGTGGGTTCCAATCGACTGTATCTGTCTCTGCTGTTTTCATTTGTGGGTTGGTCATACATGCCTGTTCTTCAGTATGCCTCATTATTTTTTTCATGAGATGGTGGACTTTTAAATAAAAATTTAAAACATAGATTTTAGCCCTGGCTGGTTTGGTTCAGTGGTTAGAACGTCGCCCCTCGGACCAGAGTCCCAGGTTTGGTTCCCGCTAAGGGCACGTACCTCGGTTGCAGTTTGTCCCTGGCCCCGGTTGGGGTCGTGTGGGTGGCAGCCACTTGATGTGTCTCTCTCACGTCGATATTTCTCTCTTTCTCTTCCTCCCTCCCTCCCTCCCACTCTATCTGAAGATAAATGCAAAACTGTCCCCGGGTGAGGATTTAAAAAAAAATAGATTTTACATAATGTTTTCCTCTAGAGAGAATAATATTTTCCTGACAGTTGAAGTGATGGACGACCTTAATCCTGCTAGGGTCGTCTTTACCCCGTGTGGGGCTGGTCTCCTTCCTTTTGCTCCTTCCTGGCTGTGGCCCTCTGCTGTCTTGCCTGAGACTAGGTGAGCAGCCCTCAATGGGCCCGGGTCCCCTCAGCCCCAGGTGACTGCTGTGACCACACTCGGCTCAGCTCCAGCTTCCGCCAGGTCCAGTGGTCTCCCCAGAGCTCCTGACACTGGGAGTGGGCAAGGCCTGGAGAAGAAATCACGCATACTTTTGACTCCTCTATCTGCGGCTCCTCCTCCCAGGACCTGACCCAAATCCCAGCTGCTTTGATGGCCCTGAGCTCCGACTGTCTTCAGTTGTAGCCTCCCACTTTCTGCTCGAGTTCCACCTCCCTGGATCAGACAGGCCTCAGGGAGAGAAGGTGGGACGTACCTAGGACTGGGACTCTAAGTCCACCTGCTTCCTACCTCTCCAACACCCCCAAGAAGCGTGCATCTGCATTTATCCGTGGGCTTAGTAGGCATGGGGGAGGTGACTGGAGGTGGTGTGCCAATGGTTTTGTAGCTCTCTCCTGCTCCTCAGCATCTCTGTTCTCCCTTTCTGAACACAGGCCACACAGCAGGGCCTTCCTGGGATTTGTCCCAATCCCCACTTAGTCTTCCATGACACGACTTCTGCTTGTTGATGTCCAGGCCGGGGCTCGGGGAGAGAGGCATCCTCCTACCTCACACCCTGTCCTCTTCACCGGCAGGTGTCCACCTTCACGGACCTGCAGCCTTACATGAAACAGTTTGTGCAAGAACTGCAGAAGACGAGCTCGCTGCGGGACGCCGTGGTCATCGAGCAGGTTGGTGTGGCGGACATTGAGGCCACCCTCCTCAGCCGGCAGAACTTGCTTCTGCCTTCAGCTGCATTTCTCTTTTGGTCACTTCGCTGAATTCTGTGTGCTGTCCAGCTGCTTAAGATTTGCTAGAGACGCCCTGGCCAGTTTGGCTCAGCGGTTAGAGCGTCGGCCCGCGGTCCAGAGAGACCCGGGTTCGGTTCCCACTAAGGGCATGTACCTTGGTTGCAGTTTGTCCCCGGGCCTGGCTGGGTCGTGCGGGAGGCAGCCACTCGATGTGTCCCTTTCACATCGATGTTTCTCTTTCTCTCTCTCTTCCTCTCTCTCCCTCCCACTCTATCCAAACAAAAAATGGAAAAATGTCCTTGGGTGAGGATAAAAAAAAAAAAAGATTTGCTAGAGACGTCTTCTCCCTCAGTTTTGATCTTGAGGTCAAAAGAAAACATGTCCCCTTCCTTTAGGAAGACACATTGGATTTGACCCATAGACCTACCTTGAATTGACCCATCAGGTGGGAAACCCATTTTTCTTGTGCATGAGCACAGACTGTTCCTGAGTCTGTGGCTTTCTGCAGAACCAGTTTTAGGATCGAGCCGGTCCTTCAAGTATGGCTCTGAGACCCCCAGATGCCTTTCCTTTGGCCACCAGGTCCCCACCATGTGCCACAGAGTCACAGTGTGTGGCATACACCGTCTGGGCCAGTGGCCATGGGTCTGAGCCCAGCCAGAGCCACGGATGACCCACACTGTCCCCGCTCATCCGCTACTGCCCCCCCCCCACCATCGCCCTGCACATCTCTTGCTTGTGTGTCCTGCTCGCCCACACGCATCTCCCACTTGCCTTTGCAGAGCTGCTCCCTGAACGAAGCCGGCAGCAGCCTGTTCGATTTCTTCCTGCGCCTGGTGCACAACCACGTCATAAGGATCGGGGGCAAGTGAGTCAGGGCTACCTGCTGCCCCCTTGATGAAAGGTTGTGCCACGTGTGGACAGTTCATGGCAGGGCTTCGTGGGCAGGTGTGGCGTCTTGATTCACATATCCCCAGGCAGTGGTGGTGTGTGATCTGTGCTCTTTGTGTGTGTGGTGTACGCATATGTTTATGTGGTCCGAGCACTGTGTCTGCACCTGTATGTGGTCTGCGTGCGTGTCTGTGATCCGAACGTGTGCTCCTTCTGCCGTCTCTCCCCAGGTTTTACATCCAGTGTCAGGGGATCCCCCAGGGCTCCATCCTGTCCACCCTGCTGTGCAGCCTGTGCTATGGAGACATGGAGAGCAGGGTGTTCCCCGGGCTTCAGCAAGACGGGTAACAGGTTCCTGTCACGGGTGCCTTTGATTGCTTTCACCCCTTCTCGTGCTCTGGTGCAGACAGGCTGCCTTTACGGAGGTTTCACGGGCCTCAAACGTAGGCTGTGAGTGGCTCCCAGAGCACTGGGGAGTGAGGTGTTTCCCGAGGACCCAGCGGTGGCTGTGCTCGCATGCCTCTGCCCTCCGTCCGCAGCCAGTATCGAGTCCCACAAGTTACTTTGTTCTTGTGCACGTAAACTCCGTTTTTTAACGCCCTTTCTTGGGAATCTTTCCCTATCAGGGTGCTCCTGCGTTTGGTGGATGACTTCTTGCTGGTCACCCCTCACCTGACCCGAGCAAAGGCCTTTCTCAGGTAAGGGCCTGCACACACGTGCTTCTGCGGCCACATGCAGCTGCCCTAGCCTGTATAAGAAGGAATTCTCACCCGTGTCCAAGCTTCCGCCATGTCCCAGCATCTCTGCTGAGGTCACGTGGCACAGTCCTGCTATTCTGAGAACCCGGGCATACAGTGCAGGAGCCTGGAGCTGACAGTGTGGCACCAGGACACAGGTGTCCCCAGAGGGAGGGAGCAGGCATGGGCCAGGTCTGGGCTGGGCTGAGTCCTTGGAGACTCCTTGGAAGTTGTGCACGCCCAATGCGCTGGATGGTGGAGGGAGCGGTGGCACCTCCTCCAGGAGGCTGTGCCCACGAAGGGGAACAGGGGCCGGCCCTGTGTGCTTGTCTGCAGCTTCTAATGTGGACTCACCTTGGTGGAGGGCATTGGGAGAGAACAGAGGAGGGGGGTTTGCTT
Organism: Tadarida brasiliensis; assembly: GCA_030848825.1. Taxonomy (NCBI): domain Eukaryota; kingdom Metazoa; phylum Chordata; class Mammalia; order Chiroptera; family Molossidae; genus Tadarida; species Tadarida brasiliensis. The sequence goes on from CM061258.1 coordinate 36,623,888, forward strand.
AATGACAGTGTTGCGAGGCACCGGGATCGCGTGGGGTGTTGGTCTTGAAGTTGATTTTGTTCACACTGGAAGCCTGTAGAGCACCATCCCTTCCAGGACCGAGGGATCTGGGGCCTGTTTCACCGTGTGGTTTTCCGAGGAAGGAGAGAATGATAAAACCAAACTCTCAGAAGTGTCGCTGCCTGAGGGGCAGTTTGCTGTGGTAGCAGGGTTGTGTTTTTCGAGAACCCACCTGGATGGCGTCCCCATACCGGTGTCTGCCCCCAGGGGAGTCCTCGGGGCTTGGAGGGTGCCCAGTACTTCTGGGACGTGCTGAGCCTCACTGCGACACAGGAGCCCCGCACGAGATAATGTGCAAATGTAAATTCATCAGAGTTCAATCACAGGACAAATCCAGGACCCCGGGCACCCTCTACCTTCAAAGACATCAGTAACCACATGTGCCCAGTGGCTTCCAGAGGGCACGGTGCAGACAGGGAGCATGGCGTTCATCATGGAACATCTGGGGGACACCACTGCTCTGAGGGTGTTGGGCAGGGAGGTGGCTCATAGTGTGTACATTGGGGTCCCCCCCAGGAGCTGGACCACTGGGGACATATACAGAGGTATTGCAAGGAGTCAGCCCATGTGATGGCGGGGGCTGGCAAGGCAAGTCTGAAATCCACGGGGCAGCAGCAGGAAGGGCAGCAGGAAGGGCAGGCGCTCAGGCCACTGGCCACGGGAGGACTCTTCCTTCTCAGGACACCTCGGGTCTTCTCTCGGGCCCTTCCACTGATGGGCATGACCACCCCATTTTGGACGGTAACCTCCTTTAAAGTTGGCTGAATGCAGATGTTGACCCCATCTACAAATACCCTGTCACACCTGGGGACCGTGGCCTCTGAGTGGATGCAACTGGCCATTGAAGAGAGGACATATGTCATCCATGGGCCCTGCCTGCCCTCCCACCTGGCCTGTCTCAGCCTGGAGCTTGAGCTCGTGGCTAAACTGTCTTACCTGTGAACAGGGTTACGCAGCATCCACTTGGCCTTCAGGATTCAGCCTCGTGTTCCCCTCCCCTGCTGCCGGCCTCTGCCCTTCCTGGCAGCCACCCTGTTCTTTGATCGTTAGCACCGGTCATCCAGAGCCTTTGGAAACCAGCACCTGGAGGCCAAACAGGATTGGGGTGGCCTCCCTTCAGTGCCAGCCCTTGCTCCCAGCTGCCTCAGGGTTTTGCATAGCATCGAGTGAGTGCTTCCAAGATCCTGGGTGGTGTCCCTCTCCTCCCAGTGGCTGATGTGGCCCCTCTGCTGCAGGACCCTGTCCAGGGGCGTGCCTGAGTACGGCTGCATGGCGAACTTGCGGAAGACAGTAGTGAACTTCCCCGTGGAAGACGGAGCCTTGGGCTGTGCGGCCCCCCTGCAGCTGCCGGCCCACTGCCTGTTTCCCTGGTGCGGCTTGCTGCTGGACACGCGGACCCTGGAGGTGTTCTGTGACTACTCCAGGTAAGTGCGCCGGCCAGGTGTACATGAGCTGGTCCAGTCTTGTTCCTTCTTTGTGCAACAGGTGGCTACAGTCCTAAAGGGTCCGAGGCTGAGGTGCTCTCCCCTTCCAGAGGGGGCAGGAGCATGTCATTCTGTGGGGGTGAGGGTACTCACCAGGTGAGCAGTTTTCTGGGGCATTTTTGGTAAAACGAAATTGTGTGGCTCTGGCTGGTTTGGCTCAGTGGTTAGAGCATCAGCCCATGGACCAAAGAGTCGCGGGTTTGATTCCAGTCAAGGGCATGTACCTCGGTTGTGGTTTGGTCTCCGGCCCTGGTCGGGGTCATGTGAGAAGCAGCCGATAGATGTGTCTCTCACATCGATGTTTCTCTCTCTCTCTCTCTCTCCCTCCCACTCTGTCTAAAAATAAATGGAAAAATATCCTTGAGTGAAAAAAAAAAAAAGGAAATTGTGTGGCAGACTCGGGAACCCCAGCAGGTAGGGAAGAGGCATAGATCTGAGCCTAGAGATTTCAGGTGCTGTTGGACAGGAGTCTGTTTACAGTCAGGGCACACACTTTAATGCCTACCCACAGCCTCACTGGACGTCATGGGTTCGTGGTCGCCTTTGACCTGCCAGGGAAGCAGGGCTGTGGCACATGGGGCTGCTCCATGCGTGATACCGAGGTCCCTGTCTTAGCTCAGGCTGCCGTAAAAGATACCACAGATGGGACGACTTAAACCACAGACACTCTCCCAGTCTTGGAGGCCAGAACTCCGCGGTGCAGGTGTGGGCAAGGCTGGTTTGTCCTGGGGCCTGTCCTTGACGTGTAGCCAGCGGCTACCCCCATGTGCTCACGTGGCCATCCCTCTGTATTCGAGCATCTCTGGTGTCTCTCTCCTTAGAAGGACACCAGTTACATTGGATTAGGGCCTACTCTACTGATCTCATTTAACCTCAGTTACCTTCTTAAAGGCCCTGTCCCCAAACGCAGTCACATGGGGAGAGGACTTTAACATGTGCATTTGGGGGACACAGTTCAGCCCTAACAGCCTGTTTCTCCCAAACCCGAGAGATTGCACACAGCCCAACCTCCGGCCTAGCACCGATGTGAACGACTCAGGTGAACACAGATGCAGGAATCGGCCATTTTTTTAATAAAAAGTACAGATTCCAAGTCGGTGGCAGAAGGTGGGCCTTCCCTTCCCTGTGCTGGGAATTCCTGCTTTTCTGCTTGCCCACTCTGGGTCTGCACTTGCTCCTGTTTCCAAGAGGCTCTCTGGGAGTTTGCTTCGAAAGGGAAGAGGCAGATGCAGGCACTTTCTGTGCACTGTCTCCTGCCTCACCGACCCATCCCGCCTGCTTCCTGTGCTGACCCCACTCCCAGCCCCCAACTTTGTCTGCTTGATTTCTCCTCATCCTGAGAACTCTGCTTAGACTTCCCAGGCTCTGGTGCAATGGCAGAAGGGCACCAAGGTCCGGCCCCGCACTCCGTAGTCCTTGCAGTGCGCCCGTCACCGAGCCCTGGAGCTTGCGAGGCACGTGTGTGCGTTTTTTAAGGGGGGGGCAAACAAACCATTTTTCTAGAAAGCAGTACGTTTGTATCAAAGTTCTTACTGTGTTAAAACATTTTTCCAGTAATTTCAATTCCAGAAATTTATCCTAAGAAAAACAGACATCGTCAAAAATTTTTGACCATTTTTAAATGCTTGAGGTAGCATGACTTGCCACAGCAATGAAACAGCCGAAATAAATGACTGAGATATTACATAACCCCAAGAAACATTAGTCTGCCGTTAAAGTTGTTTTAAAAGAATATTAGTAAATGGGAAAATAAATGAATTTCAAGATAAGTGTGTTTAAAGCTAACAAAGCAGCCCGGCTGGTGTGGCTCCATGGTTGAGCATTGACCCATGCACCAAGAGGTCGCTGGTTCGATTCCCGGTCAGGGCACATCCCCAGATTATGGGCCCAATCCCCAGTGGGGGACATGCAGGAGATGGCCAGTCGATGTTCTCTCTCATCGATGTTTCTCTCTCTCCCTGACCCTTCCTCTCTCTCTAAAAATCAATAAAGAAAAATCAATAAATAAAGCTAACAAGCATGTGTGTCATGTCTGTCTGTCTTTGGAGAGTGACGGGCAGGGGGAATACGTGGCGGGAACGCTCGAGCTGCCAGCAGTGGTGAGCGGGGCCCTGTCCATGCTCTGTCCCTCTGTTTCCTGTCGAAAGACTGTTGGTCGTCAGCTGGGTTGTGCCAAGAAGATGTCGGTGGGGTACCCTTTTTTAGGTAGAGCCCGCAGGTTGTGTGGGCAGACGCATGCGTGTGGGGTATGATCAGAGTACATGTTGATGGCAGGGGGCGCAGGTATGTGTGATGGTGTGAGGTGGACATGCGTGTCATGGGACACCCCTTTGTATTGCAGTTATGCCCAGACCTCAATCAGAGCAAGTCTCACCTTCAGCCAGGGCTTCAAGGCTGGGAGGAGCATGCGTCGAAAGCTCTTTGCAGTGTTAAGGCTGAAATGTCACAGCCTGCTTCTGGATCTGCAGGTGAGCACACGCCAGCAGGTGAGCCACGCAGCCAGCTGAATTCAGAGCTCAGACCTGCCGCCCAGTCTACCTGTGGGAGTTGGTTTATAGGTCCTATTGTGTATTTCGTGTGGAAGTATGCAGATGTGCATGTGTGTGTGTGCGAGCATGCGAGTGAATGCATGGGTGTGCTTGCATATGGGTATGTTCACGTGTGCATTTGTGGGTGGGTGTGCGTGTGTGAGTGTGTACATTGGGGTGTGCATACATGCGTGTGAGTGTGCATGTGTGTGTATTGAGGGCCCCTTCCCTTATCCTCCCTCAGGCCCCATCTTCCTCAGCCCCGGGGTTCCTCCTCACCAGGTATGGGGCTCTGAGGCCTCAGTGGGCTCAAGCCTTAGAGCCTTGAGGCCCCAGGACGTCACCCCAGCCGGTCTGGGCACTCACCTCCTTGTCCCTTCCTGCCTGGTTCCCTTAGGCGGCCCCAGCAGAGTCCTGACTCCACCCCAGGCAGTGAGGGGCCTCCGGTGAGGATCTGGTGGGATGTCACTGGAGAGACAGTGGTCTCCTTTTTCACTCCATTTGAGCCCGTGACAAAGCAGAAGATGGTACTGTACATTTCAGACGTATTTCCAACATTCCCTTTCTTTGTGGCTCCAGGTGAACAGCCTTCAGACAGTTTGCACAAACATTTACAAGATATTCCTGCTGCAGGCCTACAGGTGGGCTCGTTGGCTGTGCTGCCGCGGGAGGGCGTGCACGGCCACACGCGCCTGGGCCCGCTTTCTCACGGCCTGGGGACGCGCCCACTCCGGTTCCCAGACCTGCACGTTGAAACCTTCCGTTTGTGAGGAAGCGTTTTCAGCAGCAGAGGCTCTTCATGCGCATCCACAGAGGCTGTGCTTTGTTGAAATCTGTTCCCGGTCAGCAGGTGGTGGTATGAGGCCAGCATGGCCCCGGGTGTCCTTGCGTCCCTGCGGCCTACCCGTCCTGCTGCAGGAGGGGGTTGTAGGAGGAGCCGCAGAGCATGAGGAAGACAGCCCATACGTGGCTGTGGGAGGCAGATGTCCTCGGGGAGAGGGTCCCAGAGAGCAGAGGGTCCACGCAGGTGCAGATGACCATCCATGGCCACAAACACCCCAGTGCCCCCCACACAGCCCAGCCACCACTCCTGCCCTACTCACTGATGTGTGCTCAGGCCCGGCTGTGCTTCCAGAACATTCCCTGTCCCCAGGGTTTCGTGGTCATGGGGCAGAACTGAGAACTGTTGGGTAACCGTGGAGCCATTCACTGGTTGCGCCTGAGTCTTTGCTGGGAAAATAGTTCCACTGTCGGGCTGTGCTGGTCCCTCAGGAAGATGGACATGAACCTGGCCCCCTGCCCGTCCGGCCTCAGGACACAAAGCCAGTCTTTGCTCAGTGGTTTCCAGGAGACACCTGCCACCAGGCAGCTCAGGGAGGAGCCAGCTACCTTCCCATCCGTCAGGGGGAAAGCGCTCTGTCCAAAGTGGAGACCAGTGGCTGTAAGCCATGGGGTGGATGAGGGGTCCGCAGCCATCTCCAGGTGCTGGGAAGCCAGGTGTCGTCTGTTTCAGCCTCTGAGGTCGTGTTGCCCAGGGCTGTGCCATGTTGCGAGACGGTCGTCTCATAGGAACTGGATGGGGCTCTTGGAGGAAATGCCTGTTAAATGTCACCAAGAATTTCCTGTGCCCTGTGCTTTGGCCACAAGGGCCATGCGTGGGCTTCCATTGTTCCCTTGGTGTCTGGGAGGCGTGGAGCCCGTGTGCCCAGTCCAGGGACCCCAGTGCTCAGGCCGCCCGCTGTCTCCTGCTTTTCCTGTTGTCTTTCTTCCTTCACCTGCGTCTTCTCCCTGCGCACTCGTGCTCTCATGTGCAAGCTGCCGTGACACCTCCGTAAATGTGCTCAGTGTAAATGGGAACGTGCCCACAGGCCTTTCCCAGTTAACAGCAAGGTGGCTGTGATCCCTGCTCACTTCTCAGGGACCCTCAGAGGTGAGGAGCAGTCAGGTGCTGCTTCCCAGTCAGCAGGAGGCCAGCCCCTGACCAGTCCCAGGTCCCCGGAGGCCACATCACCTCGCCTGCTAAGGCCCTGCTCCGGTGTTAACCCCGCCTCACCCTTGTGTCCCGACAGTGGACCCCCTTGCTCTATGGGGCCCTGGCCCAGGACACCTGCCTGCCAGGGAATGTTGTAGAGACCTGGGTGCAGGGCAGGCACCCTGGGGCAGCTCCATGCTCTGTCAGGGAGCATGTGGTCCCAAAGTGACAGCGATGCAGAGCTGCTCTCTGCCCCACCACAGAAGTGAGTGTCAGCTGCCTCCCGACATGAAAGGTTAGGCGTGCAGGGGGTCAGAGCCCCGTGCCCTCCGCTGCAGGAGGGGGCTGCGTAAAGCTGGACCATGATGGTCACAGCAGCCAGGGCTGCAGCAGGTCAGGCCAAGGGAGTCTGCCTGGCACTCAGAGCAGGACACTCACCATGCACTGTCTGACTGGGACCCGCGGGGCTCAGCTCATCTTGGACAAGTGTGGGCTTCAGGCTAGGGTCGGGAGATGTAATATCCACTAGTGGAGGACTCCCCACTCTGCTCTGAGCACCATCCCTCCCTTGGGAGGGGGTCCTCCACTTGCAGAATGTGGTCCCCTTCCAGGCCACTGGTGTGGCCCCAACCCTGTTTGCAGGCCTGGCTCCCCTGTCCCGTAAGTGGGGAAGATGCTTCCACCACGACAGGGTGAGCGTGAGTGAGGGATCAGATGGGTGGCTGGATGGATACATACGCACGTTGTTCCAGGAGGAGCCCAGGTAGTGGCGAGATCAGTCCAAGGCACCTGGCAAGGGGCTTGTCACGTGGTCACGTGCACATGTACATGTGCACACCTGTACCTGTAGACATACACGTGTATGTGCACACATTGCAGCCAGGGCACCTTCCTCTGATAAGCCTGATCTTCTCTCAGGTTTCACGCCTGTGTGCTCCAGCTCCCGTTTAATCAGCACGTCCGGAAGAACCCCTCGTTTTTCCTCCGTGTCATCTCTGACACCGCTTCCCGCTGCTACGCCCTTCTGAGAGCCAAGAACACAGGTGCGTGCAAGTGAGCCAGTGCTGGGGGTGACCTGTGGTGCTGGCGAACACGTGCTCACCTCACGATTCCAACACGGAGCAGCCCTGTGCTCCGGGAGCACCTGTGGCTGGAGCAGCACCCGCCCTGGGGTAGCAGAGGCAGGAGGCAGGGAGTTGGGCTCTCGACCCTTCCCGGCATGGTTTAACTTGCTCACCACTCACTGACCTCATCTCCCCCACCCCCTGTGTGGGCAACATCCTTCCTGATTGGAACGCCATGGGACATTTGGGGACTAATTAAGGGGCCTCCTCTCTGGGTGCTTGGGGGATGCTTGCACAAATCCAGTCTAGTAGTCAGGAGGAGGCTGGGCCCTGAGCTCCCAGCTCGTCCCAGGGGGAGGGACGTGAGGGGCAGCACACAGTCCACTCACCCCGTCTCCGCTCCCACAGTCTCGTCATGCATGGTCGTGATCAGTCAGAGTTCAGGTGGTGCTGTGTCTGCGTGGTCCTGAGGTTAACAGACTTTACTTTCTGTTCTTTCTGTCTTGTGGACGTTTCTTTGAAGAGGTTGGAAACATTTCCGTTGTCAGAATTCCGTGGTACTCCTGTTGGGTGGCCCCTAAAATGAAGTCACCTGTTTGTCCCCTGCTTCTCAAGCCCCCGCTCCTGCACAACCTGGCAGGGACCCCGTGTCTGTACTGAGCCCATGGTCGCCCCTGGGCGGAATTCTGTGGGCCAGTACAGGCATCAGCCTCTTCGTATGTTGTTCCCCAGGGATGTCACTGGGGACCAAGGGCGCTGCCGGCCCGTTTCCTTCTGAAGCCGCAAGGTGGCTGTGCCTCCACGCCTTCCTGCTGAAGCTGTCCCGTCACAGCGCCACCTACAGGTGTCTCCTGGGAGCACTCCAGGCTGGTAAGCTTGGGCAGTGTGCCCAGCCTCAAGGCAGCCATTTGTGCAGGTGCAGGGCCTGTCCTTGTCCTTGAGGGAGTGATTGTCAGCCCTCTGTGTCTGAGTAGCAGGCGTGGAGGAAACAGGAGCCCCCAGGATAGGCGGGCAGATGACTCGAGGGTCATGGCTCCCTCACCCCAGGGGGATGGCATGCCCACTCCGTCACTCCCCTCTCCACTCCTCACCTCCAAGGCTAGCATTTCCCTCGGGAACTGCGCCTCCCTCCCTCTCTCCTCCAGCCCCTGCTGGTCTGTGTGCCCTTCTTCCCACCCCGGCCTGTGTCCTGGCTGCACTCCCCCCTTTGCCATGCCCTGACACCCTACTGGTCCCTGTCTGTTCCTCGGCCACGCGGGTGTGTGCCTCTTGCTGAGGTCCCAGCACCTGGAGCCTGGCCTGCACACAGTCTGCTCAGCACTGCCCGTCCCTTCCTGGCCCCTCGGTGGGTCCACCAGGCTGACGTGAATCACGTTCTCGGGTTTCTTCCGGGAGGAAGTCTGATCTCAGTCATCTTGCAGCCCAAGCACAGCTATGCCGGCAGCTTCCGAAGGCGACACTTGCCACCCTGGAGGCCGCAGCCGACCCAGCCCTGACCACAGACTTCAAGACCATACTGGACTGATGATCAGCCCTCTCATATCCTGGGGTGGACTCCAGGCCCCTGAGACCCCAAGACATGTGCTGCTGGCTGGGCTGCTACCTGGAGGGGTCAGCCCCCAAGTCCTCAGGGAAGCAGAGCCTGCCTACCTCCCCGAACCACACCCACCCCCTGCCACTTTCTAGGACAGCTTCAGCTGCCTGTAGCCAGGAGGAGGCAGGTAGGAGAGCCTGGTTGGGGCATTAGCATCTGGAAGGGAAGTGTCAGGGACCTTTGTCACCCTCCTTGCTGTGGGGACACCCTGGTCTGGAGTGATGGCCCACGTGTGGTGGGTGTGCGTGAGCTCCCTCCCACTGATCTGCATAGTGCCCTGAATCAAGCCGTCCACACCCACTGGAGCAGCACCCACCCCAGCTGACCCCCCAGCTGCATCCAAAGTCCATGCCCCTTTGAGCCTGCCTGGGGCCTAGTCAGCTGTGTAAGGCCCATCCCTGCGTCCACACCCACGCTTCTGACCTGCGGTCCCCTGCCCTGCCCAGGCGTCCTGGAACCAAGTGTGCAGCTCCCCCCACTCACTTGCCACCCCCACTTCCGGAGTCTTCTGCGGGTCCCCACTTAGCATACAGCCTTCATGGCCCCTCCGGCCTCCACCCCACCGCCCCAGTGACGGGGTGAGAGCTGTGGAGAGAAGAACCTTTGTTTATTTTCTTAGTTTTTAAATGTTTCTCTTATGTTTGTATTAAAATATGCAGCACATAAGTACTGTTGCCTCTATAAACGTGAGTATTGACGTACATGGGTCCTTGGTTTGCTGGTTGGTTTGGTGGGGGCCAGAAGGGCTTCCTGGCGTGGAGATATGGGGGGAAGAGGGTGCTCCCGGAGAGGGGGGCAGGTGCAGCGTGACGGTGGGCGGGAAGGCCCAGCCCAGCACCCACCCCTGCCTGCAGCTGGCTGCTCAGTTTGGAGGTGACCTGGGAGCTCTTGAGGCAGTAGGTTTCAGCCTGAGCTCGGGGTTCCCTGGGGCTCGAACCACACATACTTGTGCGGCTGGGAGTTTGCACTTCTGAGAAGTTCCTGGTGCTGCTGACTGGCCGGCTGAGGGTCTCACACAACCACTGCTGGGGGCCCTGGGAGGTTTGGGGGCTGGTCGTGGGCCTCTCCTATGCAGTGGCCTGGGGGGCAGACAGCTTCCTCAGTCCACAGTCAGGAGTTTGGAGGTGTATGGAGGTTATGGGGACATGGGTGAGGCCACCCGGGAGAAGGGACTAGGAGTCCTGGAGGGGCTTGTATGAAAGTGGGCGGTCTGGGGCCTTGTGATGGGGAGAAGGGACTGTCCTCACAGTAGCCTCACCAGAGCCTACACACACACACACACACACACACACACACACACACACACACATCCCTGATCAGATCCCCACCTTTGAGTCCACTCTGGCCTCCAGTCCCTGTGAGGAGCCCCAGTGAGAGAAGGACTTGTGCACGGAGCTGCAGGTGTTGTCAGGAGAAGGAGCTGGAGTTATGCCCTCATCTTGGTGAGAATGGCCCCTCGAGTGGGAGACCACAACATGCCATTCTGGACCCCCCTGGGGGGCATGCTGTGCAAATGGGGCTATGCAGGCTGCTGGACAAATGTCCTTGAGCAGACAGAGCTGGAAGGATTGCACAAAAAGCAACACGGGAGGGGGGGCAGCTCAAAGGGGGTGTCATCAGAAGAAACTCGCCACCAGGGTAGTTGACACTCTGCCCTGTACTCTGAGGTGATGTGGTGAGCAGTCTCGAGGCTTCCTTCCGGATGTCCCTGATGGGGCCACAAAACGTGACAGGTGCCATTGAGTGGACCTTGGAGGGGGCTGAGTGCGTGCTGCGGTCAAAGTTTATGGATATTGCCCTGTTTACTGCTTGCGGAGAGTGTTCATTCAAATAACCGGGCCGTGCTTTTATGGCTGACCCAAGTCCACTAAGTGCATCGTAAATGCCCAGAAGTGAGCAGTGAGAAGTGAGCCCCACCCGGAGCACTGGCCTGCAGCGTCCTTGATATCGCAGACGGGGAGGCCTGCCCCGCTGCCTAGTGTGAAGGACACTCAGGGTAGGTGGACAGGACAAACCGGGACCCCACTGCAGGCACCTGAGCTGACCCGCCTTGGCCACCATGGGCTAACGGCACCCTGGGCATTTCTGGCATTTCCATAGCACACTGGGCCCGGAAGATCAGTTATGGCTTTGTTATCCATCTTCTGGAAGCTCCAAAATCTTGTTCTCTGGGAAATGCACTCTGTGGCAGTTTCACTTGGGGTCACGGGCATCTTTACCCAGGGTTAAACCCTCAAGAAGGGTGCACGCTTGGTCAGGCTTCACTCACTAATAATTTCTGGTTGATCTCTTTTTCAAAACCACTGTGCAGTCTGCCAAAGCTCAGGGCGAAATGTGAAAATAATAAAATTTTAAGAAGCAAAGGAGAACAATGTAGAGCTTTGGTCTTCCCTGAATCTGACCTGCAGACACAGGAGCCCATGTGCCCCTTCATCCCACAGATGGCGTGGAACTAGTGGAGTCAAGACATGAAAAGGAGTGACGAGGAAGCGAGCGTGAAAGCAGGTGCCTACGGGACCCCCGGGGGGCTGAGAGGTTCTCACCCCCAGGCCCACGGCCCTGCCCCTCCCTTGTGCGTGTGCTCGGCACCTGGCTGGGAAGGACGCTGTAGAGCAAAGGGTTCCAACTCTTGGGGGCTCAGCACCCTCAGGTGCTGTGGGAAACAGAACAATGACCCCCCCAAGGGCCCTGATCACGAAACCTGCGAGGAATGTTAGGTAACTAATCAGCTGACTGACATGGGAGATGATTCTGAATTATCTGGGAGGACCAGTGTGATCACAGGGTCCCTAAAAGGCTGAAGAGAGTGTGTCTGAGACACCACGTGAGGAAGACGCACTGGCCCTTGCTGGCTTTTCGACAGAGGAAGGGGTCAGGGCTGCAGCATGGGGCAGAGGTCAGGACGTGCCCACCCGTGGGGCTTAGCACACACTTTGGGGTACCCTTGAATTCAGTCCATTTTTCTTGTTTTGGTAAATGCAGGACCAGGTTATAATAGTACTTATACTACCACCAAGATCTTCTAATGATCTGTTAGGGGCTCTCACTAGCCCACAGGGTGTGTTTTATTTACTTTTTTTTTTAATGATTTTTATGTTTTTATTGATTTTTTAGAGTGAGAAACATTGATGTGAGAAAGAAACATCGATTGGCTGCCTCCTGTACACCCCCTACTGGGGACCGAGCCTGCAACCCAGGCATGTGCCCTGACCAGGAATGGAACTGGGACCTCTCAGTCCATGGGATGATGCTCAATCCACCAAACCACACCAGCCGAACAAATTCAGGCCATTTTAACACCCAGCTGTTCTTGGGCAGCAGTAGCGTCTGTTCTGTTTGCCGGGGTCTGGGCTGGCTCTGGGCACAGATGGCTCCCAACAGCAGGCCTGGCATGGGCTGTTTATAACCTGCCATAATACTTATCACCCCCAGGCCCATGGGCCTGTCCCTATAATATTATATTTGTCCTCTGGGGATTTTCAGAACCCTGGACAGTGTTAGCCCAACTAGGCACTGGTTTAAAAGGTGCTTAGAAAGGCATGTGCTGGGTCTTCATGGAAACCGTTCCCAGCAGCATGTAGCCAAGGACATAATGGCCTCAGGGTGGCAGGTCAGAAGCCTGTGCGTCAGGCTCAGCCTTTAGACCTGATCCCTGGCTTGGTGCTGGTGGCGGAGGAAAGAGGGAGGGAGGGAGGGAGGGAGGGAGGGAGGGAGGGCGAGCAGGTGGAGGAGTTGGGGAAAGGCACCGTTCCAAGGGCTCTAGAGCAGGCAGGTCCTGGCCGCCAGCTGCAGGAGGGCTTGGTGCATGGCGGCACCAGCACCAAGGAGTGACTGGGAGCAACTGGGAATGACGGAGGGAGAGAGTGATGTCGCTCCCTGGAGGCAGTGGGAACCTGAATGATAATTGGCCTTTTCGTACCTTTTTTTTATTTTTGTTGTTGTTAATCCTCGGGACATTTTTCCATTGATTTTTTTTAGGTAGGGAGGGAGAAGAGAGAGAGAGAAACATGGATGTAAAAGAGACACATTGATTGGTTGCCTCCTCCATGACCCTGACCAGGGCCAGGGATCAAACCCAAAACCCAGGTATGTGCCTTTGACCAGGAATTGAACTCGGGACCCTTCTGTCCTTGGGCCGGAGCTTCAACCACTAAGCCAAACCGGCCAGGGCTTTTTGTACCTTCTTGACACACCTATAAGTCTTTGAGAAAGTGTTAAAAGAACAAAAGGCAGTGTTTCTGATAAAACCTCAGGAGAAGCCAGGCAGCCCCCAGCTGCCTGGCTGCGCTCACTCCTCCCTTGAACAGGGTCCGTCCTTGGGTCCCGGGGTGGACGTGGGTTCCCTGGGACAAGTCTCCATATCAGGCTGCCCACCTCGCCTGAGACAGATCCTGCTCCTGCTGCCTGCATGGTACCCCTCACCTAAGTGGTCATGACAGACCCCCCCCAGGATCCGAGTGCTGTAGGCACAGGGGCTACTGAGGACCAGGGACTCTGCTTCTCCGTGGTGATCAGCCCTGCAATTCCCACAGCTCGTGCAGCACAAGACCCCACTGCAAAGGGTGTGGGTGTGGCTTCCTCAGACCCCTCTGCTGGCCTGCTTGGCAGCGGGCCCTCCTGCCGTTTGCCTGTGGATTTGCCAGGCGCAGCCCATGGCCACCCAGCTGGTGCTGTGCGGGACCCCAGACTGCAGGGCCCCAGGAGCCCGATGCCGGGTTTTCTCCCAGCTGCAGAACAGCATGGACTGTGATGTCGAAGCTGGGCTGCGTGCTGAGCAGGGTGGGAAGGCGTGAGAGTGTCTGGAAGCAACAACCACAGGTCTCGGGCCGGGTGAGTATAATGGAGCTGGGTGATCTGTGAGTGAGGGGCATACAGGCTGGGCCCTCCCCACCCTCAGCAGACCACACTGTCCTGCAGTTTCAGGTGCATGTCCTGCTGCACATTCTCCTGCTTCCGTCTGTGCCGGGCGAGCAGCTGGGCCAGCGCGACCCCTGGGACCCACAGTGCGGGCAAGAAGGACAAGAACGCACAGATGGCCTGCACCCAGCCTGGGTAAGACTTCTCCTGTCGCAAGGGGAACAGCTTCTGCAGAGACACGAGGCCACAGGGTGAGCATCTGAGGGAGGGGACAGTGTCACCCCCGATCGACCACCCAGGACAGAGTGGCTGACCCTCAGCCAAGTGAGCGTGGTTTGTGTGGACAGCCTCACCCCACCTCTTCCTGCAATAAAGCAGCAGGTCGGCTCATTCCAGCTGGATGAGTGGAAAGGCACAGGGCCAGGGGCTGCTCCCTCCGCAGTGAGGCTCAGGGGGCTGACGTGTCAGCATAGGGGCCAAGCCTCTTGTGAGGACTGGGCTCGGAGACAGTCCTGGAATGTGGGGATTGTGTTCTGAAAAGAGGAAACCCACAGCCTCGAGGTTGCCTCAGCCTGACCCACCAGGCATCATCAGACCCTGTGGCCCCCTTTTCTCCCTCTGTTGGGGAATGAGACAACACATCGCCTTCAGGCCCTTCTTCTGAGGTTCACAAACCACTGCTGTGTGAATCTAACAGGATCACATTCGCGAAAGTTCTTCGAGAGGCCTAGCACCTTCTCTCCGTCTCCTGCCTGTGGTATCTGGGCAGCTCCCCTTCCTAAGGGGCATTTGGAATGGAATTACTTCCACGCTCCCCAAAAGGGGCACAGTGAGGTGCCGAGCGGCCAGACAGGGTGGCAGGACAGCCGGGCCACAGGGCTCAGCCCTCTGACAGGGCCTGGTGGCAGTTCAGTGACACTTGCTATATGCACCTTCTCTCATCTCAGACTGGGTGAGGGCAGTGTGCAGTGCCTGTCCTCACAGCACTCGGGCAGTGTGGCTGGAGGCCACATCTCTGTGTGTGGGACGACAGGGACCCGTGATGTCACCGGAGTCTGGAAACTGCTCCAGCCCTCTGCCACCGGCTGAGGTTGTCTGGCCTGCTGGAGTTGCCTCTGATGCTCCAGAGGACTCTAGAGGTCCTGTGGCCTCGGGTCACATAGCAGAGGTCAGTTAGGGTACAAATGTCCACCATGAGGGTCATCTGGGTCCTGGATAGCACCAGAGCCAGGCCAGGCCAGGCCCGAAATAGATCCCAGGGGCCCTGGGTCCCCATCCGAAGAACCTACGTATTGGGGGTTCCAGGCCCTATAGCTCAGCGTTGTCCAGGCCAGGAAGGTAATGTAAGCCACAATGATGGTGAACAGCAGCAGGGGGCTGATGACCTTCCAGGTTACCCGCCAGTAGAGGCCAGGCCGCCTCCCGGTCATCCATGCTATGTCGTCACAGAACCTGCCAGAGACATTGGGTTAGGTTCTCCCACCCGCCCCATATGCAAGCCCACATGCTCAGCCAGCAGTTTCATCCAGCGTCACCAAGATGTGACCCATGGAGGCTGTCCCCCGTCCCCACTTTGTCCTCTGCCCCCATGCCTTTCTGAGCAGCTACAGATGGGCAGCCCTCTCAAGTCCTGATGAGGACTCAACCTCCCATCCATATGTGGAAAAGGCCCGAGTGAGCAGGTCAGTCTGGCTGAGGAAGAGGGCTGGGCAGGGGCTGCTTCAGGGGCTCCTGGCCTGTGCCAGACAGCAGGGAGGAGGTTGGCCTGGCCCCAAGCCTGGTCCCAGGGTGAGGTGCCATTAGACAGGAACTGTGGGTTTCACCCCTGGGGTTCAGCTGCTGGGTAAGAAGCAGCAAAGCCCCTGCCAGCCCAACAGTAAGAAGGAAGCTGGTGCCTGACCTGGTGCCCTCAGTGCCCAGGGTGGAGAAGCCACCATGAGCTGCCCTGGCCTGGGGGACCGGGACAGAGTTGACCCCAGAAAGTGCAGCAGCTGCATCTAGGAGCCAAGAGAAAGGCAGGACCCCCTTGCGACCCTTCCTCTGCCTGCTCCCTCCACCCCAGCTCCACTCCAGGTGGTTCCTGGGTGTCTCCTGAGACCCCACAGCTGGTTAAAGTCCAGGGCTCATTGTTTGTTCCATG
The DNA here is from genome assembly GCA_030848825.1 of Tadarida brasiliensis. Lineage (NCBI taxonomy): Eukaryota > Metazoa > Chordata > Mammalia > Chiroptera > Molossidae > Tadarida > Tadarida brasiliensis. The sequence goes on from CM061258.1 coordinate 36,639,587, forward strand.
TTACAAGGTCAATCCCCTTCCAGACAGCTGCTTCTCACTTCCGCCTCTCCAGGTGGGCAATGCCTCACCTTTGGACAAGCACACTGGCCCCCATGCCCATAGAGCAGGGTGAAGGCCCTAGATTGGGTCACTTTTAGTACGCCTGGAACCAAGGACAGAGAGCACAACCTCTAGGGTCACTCAGGCAAGGCTGTGCTCAGGGTGGCAGGTGTGAGAGCAAGTCTGAGTGTGGGTGTGACAGGTGCAAGTGACAGGTGTGAATGCAGGTGTGGGTGACGGGTGTGAGTCCAGGTGTGAGTGACGGGTGTGAGTCCAGGTGTGAGTGATAGGTGTGCAGCAGGCCCAAGCCGGGGGAGGGGGGTAGGGGGCAGGGCCAGTGCTGAGACTTCTCGGAGGCCTCCAGGAGGGCTCCGGGCAGGGGGACCTCCTGGTCCCTAGTGCTCACCTACCCTTGTACTTGAGGAGCCTGCCCTGTGTGACTGGAGACTAGCCATGTTGTTGCTTGTCTTCCCACAGGCTGGGAGGCCGGCACAGCCAGATGGGTGGGTCCTGTGGGAGCTTCTGTGGACCCCTGGGAGCCACTCTTGGGTATGTTTTGGGAGGGGCCTCAGATGATTGTGTCATCCCCGTAGCTGCCCTGGAGACTGGCTGCCGTAATGCCCAGACATTGTATACGAGGGGCGCTGGGAGCAGAGGGGCAGGACCCCAGCCCCGGCTGATGCCCAGGGAAGCGGAACTCACCGTTCCATCCCGTAAACATAGATGACACCCACCACCTCGAAGAAGGCAAAGATGATCAGGTTCAGGGAAGCGTAGTTGTCGAACACCTCGAGCCAGTAGTTCCCAGACTGCAGCGTGAAGCAGGTTGCCAAGAGAAAGCAGACCAGGCAGACCAGCCCTGTGGGCACAGGTCGCAGGGCTGAGCAGGTCGCCCTGGCTGCTGCCCTCCCCGCTCCTCGCCACCTCTCTCCTGTCTGCTTGTCCCCACCAATTCCTGAACTGTGCCCAGAGGGCAGGAGGATGCTGGGATTGACCTCAGTGGTCATCGTGGGAGGAGATCCCTGGTCCCTGCCCCGCTGACCCTCTGCTCTCCCATGATGGCTCTTGTGAGCATCAAGTCAGCACAGGGCCGCTGGGACCAGCCCTGAGAGGTGGCAAGGCTGACCCACCCTCCATGGGGACTGTCCTCGAGCCCTCATGAAGGAGGGTATCTGGGCAGCGGGAAGGAATGGAATGAGAGCTGGGAGGCAGGAGGACAGCAAGGACACTCACCGGTCAGGACCTCCTTGGGGACCCATCTCGGCAGGGCCCCCATATCCAGGAGTGGTGTGATGACAGCCTCCATGTTCCCGAACATGGATGACAGCCCCAAGGTGAACAGCATGGCAAAGAAGAGCACGGCCCACACCGGGGCTCCCGGCATGTACAGGATGGCCTCCGTGAACACCATAAAGGCCAGGCCCGTGCCCGAGGCGCTCTGCAAGACACGGACAGCCGCACTGGGACACGCGTGCATGGGCTCCCACGACGTGACACGTGCACTGGCACGTCCTGTACTGGGACACGCGTACATGGGCTCCCACCTTGTGACACGTGCACTGGCACGTCCTGCACTGGGACACGTGTGCACTGACACCCCTCCTGGCACCAGGGCTGAGGCGGTGGTCCTGCTCTAGCTGGGCTGCCAGGAGCACAGGTACGCCTCTGAGCAAAAGAAACCTCCTTCCCTTTATTTTATTTAATTAAAAAAATTTTTTTTTCTTTATTGATTTTTAGAGAGAAAGGAAGGGAGAAGGAGAGAGAGATGGAAACATCAGTGAGAGAACATCGATTGGCTACCTCCTGCATGCCCCCCACTGGGGATTTGGGCCACAACCTTGGCATGTGCCCTGACCGGGAATTGAACCGGCAACCTCTTGGTGCATGGGTCGATGCTCAACCACTTAGCCACACCAGCTGGGCCCTCCTTCCCTTTCATAGCCTGCAACCAACATGTGACATGGGACCCAGGACCCTGGGCCTCAGACACCTATCAAACCGCTGTCCTGAGGACCTCCCTCCTGCTTGCCCATCCCAGCCTGCTGCACTGGTCCCTGAGGGTCGGCTGGCCAACTCCTGCCACAGCCAGTGACGCCCTCTCCCCGGGTCAGCTGTCTGCAGCAAGGCCAGGCCCCTCAGTACCTTATCCAGAAAGTCTTGCAGATGGCAGGACTCCAAGTGCAGCCTGGCCACGCTCTCAGGCTGGGTGGCATTCAGGTGTGCGAGGACAGCAGCATAGTCGTCCCTGGAGATGCTCTGGTCAGGGAAATCAAACTCGTTGGTGAGGCTGAGGATATTCCTACAGGGACAGAGAGGCTGAGTAAGCACTCATCGGGGCACCCGGCTCCCACAAGTGAACACAGCCAGAACTGCCCAGAAAGGACCACAGTACTGGTGAGTCAGCCCCTCCGGACCTGGCAGGGTCTCAAGGATACCTTGAGGGGGGAGGGCAGGTGGGGGTGCTTATTACTTCATGCACACTGTGGGAAGGAAGGCTGTTCTCAGCCTCAGAGTGGGCTCCAGACACGTGGGGTCCAATGGGGCCTGGGCGGTGGCAGCTCCCTTGCCTCCTCGACCTGTGGGTCCCTGTCAACACAGCACGGCGCCCCCGAGGCTCCGGGAAGGGGGGGCCCAGCTCTGCTCCTCCAGCCTCCCAGTCAGCTTCACTCCGTCTCCAGGGCTCCCAACTCAAAGTAATATTGCAGGTGTTTCTGTATTTGCAAGTTTGCCTACCTGCTAAAGTTATTTGTAGCCTCAAAGTCAACGCTGTGGCCCTTCCGCGGTTATTTGAGGACATACCCAGAGTGGCATTCCCACCGAGATCGGCCAGGCCTCGCGCTGCCTTCCTGTTTCATCTCTACTGCGGACAGTGTCCTTCTTAAAGCCCAGTTAGGGCCACGGTTTTCACATTTTTTGTGCTTTTTAGTGGTGATTTTAATGTGTAAAATGTCCCCCAAGTGTGGTACGGATGTGCTGTCCCTAAATGCAGCGCGCTCAGGACAGGCTGAGCTGGAAGCTCGTCAGGCTGGCTTCTGGTGCAGGGAATGGATCAACAGCTCGCACTCACAGGCGTCTCGGAAGCAGCGGGATCGCACTGCTCTCCAGGCTCGGGCCGCAGCCCTCCGGAACATTCCGCCCCGGCCTAGGAGCACCATCTGTCCTCTTCCTCCCTCTGCAGGCTTGGCCCAGCACGTTAGAACAGGTGTCACAACAGCACCATGGACATGGCCGGATCACCTTCTGGGGTCCTCGGGGTGGGGGGGTCCTTCCTGCCTCTCCAGCTCCTGGTGCTCTAGGACTTCCCGGGCTTGCGGCTGTGTCACTCCAGCCTCTGCCTCTGTCATCACACGGCCTTTCCCTGTGTGTCTGTGTATCCTTCCTGTCTCGTATAAGGACACTCATGGATTTGGGGCACCTTGTCCAGTATGACTTCATCTTGACCAACACTATCTACAAAGACCTTATTTTCAAGTCAGGTCACATTCTAGGTTCCAGATGGACACACCCTTTGGGGGACACTCTCAGCCCTCCTCCCCTAAGGAAATAGAGGGTCATTGAGAGGGACCCCCAGTGCAGCAGGCCCCATCTGGTGGCCCCAGGACACTGTGCTCACCTGTCCAAGCAGTGCCCGTAGTCATTGGCCGCCTTGAAGCCCAGGACAGAGAAGACAGCAATGGAGGCATAGAGGGAGGTCATGCTGTTGACCAGGGAGATGATCACTGCGTCCTTCTCACAGTCGTTCCTGAGCAGACATAGTGCATTGCTACGGTTAGGGCCCTCAGGGAGGAAACTCGGAGGGGCCTGCTACCTTAGCACCCCCATCTGGATGCCCCCCACGCTGCACCTCAGGCCTCTTGTGCATGACCCAGAAACACTGCTCTGTTCCTGGGGGTCTCAGGACAGCCTCAGCCCCTCCTCACCAGCCCCTCCTGCCAGTTCCAACTCCAGGCTGCAGAGGTGGGTTGAGACAGTAGCTTGTCAACACAGCCCAGGGCCCCGCTGGCCTTTTTCCCTCCACTCCTGTCCCTGCCCGCCCTGAGGGGCAGACATACTGACAGCACAAGGAGTTAGGTTTACAAGTGGCACAGGGCCTCGCCGCACAGTTTACAGTGCCGTGGTTGTTGGGGGGTGATGGGTCTCGCGAACGGTGGCTGTGGCTCCTGGCAGACTGAGGCCTGAGTCTGCTTTAGTGACTCCAGAGGCAACACACGTGGCACTTCTGCCTATGCCCTGCCGCACCACACACGTGGTTCACGTTGACCGTGTGCGCCCCGGCCGTGCCCCCGCCCCTGGGTTTGGTTGTCTGGGCTCCCTTCCAGCAGCGGCTCTGGAACGTGCAGGAGGCCGCTGCGGAGGCCCTGACCTCAGCCCGCAGCGGTGACTCAGTAACTGCTGGAATCCCCAGAGTCTGGTCTCAAGTTCACACTAGGGTGCCCTCTGTCCCAGCCAGGGAGTCCCATGAAAACATGCTGAGTGAGCATCGGGACAGGCCCAGCACCTGGGCTGGGAGGAATCCACCCTGAGCCCGGCCCTACCTGGGTGGGTTGTAACTTGCTAACGCCATGTGTCCTCCGAAGGCCAAAGACAGAGAGAAGAATATCTGGGTGGCTGCGTCCAGCCACACCCGCGGGTTCTGGAGAGTCTGCATCTGGAGGGGGATGGGAGAACCTTGTGCCACAGACAGACCACACCGGCTCCAGTGCCTACTGTCCCGGAACAGTCCCAGGGCCCCCTCTGGGGCAGCTGTCATGAGTGGTGTCACCTGCTCAAGCCCCAAGGGCAGTTGAGGGCCATGCCTGAGGGAGCATGCTTGGAAGGGCAGTTTGCAAACTCTGCCTCCCATCCTGTGACGAGTCAAATAACCCACAGCTCCCGTCCATGTGGGTGTTGAGAACTTGGCTGTAGACCCCTGAGGGCTGGGAAATGAGTGTGGGCAACTTGAACCTGGGTGTGTTTATCTGGTCCTCTCAGACCTGGTGGGTGGGTTTGACTAACTTGAAATCGCCTAGGGTGGGGGGCAAATGCACTTCACACAAAGGTGTCCCCTTCCCTTTCCCTGGGGCAAGGCACCGCTTGGGGAGCCTGGAGCATGCCATGCAGCCTCAGAACCTCCCAGGGCATGCTGGGATCTGGACCATGTGGAGTGGCCTAGAAGGGTTGTGGGTTCTGGTGAGCAGGCCCCTTGGTCCCCCTCGCCTGGTGGGGCCGTGCCGTTAGACAAGGCTCTCAGAGGTGTGGGGTCCAGGGCACTAGGAATGAGACACTGGGTCCCCACCCAGCCTCTCCCCTAAACCCTTGCCCCAACCTCCCTCAAGCACCAAAGTTCACATGTCCCAAATTGTGTCCTGCTTCCTTCACTCCAACCCTGACCTCCTCCTTGAGGCCCAGGCTCCCCTCCCCCTCCCCCTCGCCCTCATCCCGCATGGCCAAGGTGGGACGGGCTGGGCTGGGCTGGGCTGGGCTGTGGCCCTACTTGTGTGTTTCCTGGTGCCCGGACTTCCATGTGGGACCCACTTACGTTGGGAGTGAACAGGTAGATCAGCCCTTCGGTTGCCCCAGGCAGGGTGAGTCCTCTGATAAAGAAGATCGTCAGGACCAGGTAGGGAAACAAGGCTGTGAAATAAATTGCCTAAAAAAAAAAAAAGATTTTGAGACTTTGCAGTGGTATCTGCTCCACATAGAAGTCTTTAGAGAGGCGGGCGTGCTGGAAACCCCTGTGCGGCCTGTGTCACGTCATTCACCGGGATTCCGGGCAGGCGGGCGGAGGGCACTGTGAGGGTGAGGTGGGCCCCGGCCAAGCCTGGACGGGTGGAGCTCAGAGATGGGCACAAGGGGACTGACGGGGGTGTTTGTGCCGCGGGTCAGCTGAGGGGCGCTGACCGCCGGGCAGCGGCCCCCGCTTGTTCACTGCAGGCTCTCAGCTCTCCCTTCACCGACACCCTCTTCCCGCCCAGTCCCCCATCTGGCTGCTCTCGGGGGCCTTGGGTCCCACACCCTCTCCCACATGGCACCCATTCTGTCAGGCCGGGGCAGGAATCTGCACACACAGCATCTACATAAAATACATCGAACGTGGACATTGTTTTCTCACTGCCCGCCTCAAGTCCCCGAATACAGACTGACACTGGGGGGCCGCCCGGACATAACTTTCAGGACTTTCATAACAGAGTTGTCTGGAATCTCTGGCCGGCTTGTTGGGCCTCATGACTGCTGTGATGTCCCTCAGCAATTCCAGTCCTCTGCAGTGTGAAGACCCTCCTGGGAGAGCAGCCGTGCCATCCACGTGCCCACCGGGGAACACCCAGGCGCACGCGTGTCTGCAAGCCAGCAGCCACGACAGGGAGCTGGGATCTACAGGCGCCTGGAGCCGCAGGCACAGATTTGAAAGGTAGACATGATCCTCGCCCGTGTGGCTCAGTTGGTTAGAGCGTTTTCCTGTACACCGAAAGGTTGCGGGTTCGATTCCTGGTCAGGGCACACACCTAGGTTTCGTGTTCTATCCCCGGTTGGGTGCATACAGGAGACAGCTGATTGATGTTTCTCTCTCACATCGATGTTTCCCTTTCTCTCTCTCCCTCTCTCTGAAATCAATGAAAACATATCCTCAGGTGAGGATTAAAAACATTAAAAGATAGCTATGTAAGATGCTGGACTCCGTGCTGAGAGGAGAGAGGGAGGGAGGCCGCTGAGCTGGGTGTGTTTCAGAAGCTGGAGGCTCAGGCTTCCCTGGTCCCGACCGCGTGGGAACTGTCAGTATGCTTTTTCTCGTTAGGTAAGATTCCTTAAGAGGTCATCAACTGTTTAAAACAAAAATGCTAACAATGTACTTGGTGTTTATAACATATTATAAGTAAAATGTACAGGGTGGGGCAAGAGTAGGTTTTCAGTTGTGAGTGCGTGAAACACAGTTTATTCTTGTATTATTATTTATTAATTATCGTATTATTTTCCATATGAACAACTGTAAGCCTACTTTTGCCCCACTCTGTATAACAACAGCATGGACATTGGAAGGGAGGAAGTGGGGTGTGGGGCTAGGAGGTTCTTCTACCACATGCAACGCCACTCAAAGGCGGACTGTGATTCAACCCTAATTGAACTCTAAGGTAAAACAAAGCATTATAGTTAATTAGCCAACAAAGGACATAGAGTGGGATCATAAAAAATACTCAGAAAATGCCCAGCTGGTGTGGCTCAGTGGTTGAGCACTGACCCATGCACCAAGAGGTCGCCGGTTCAATTCCCCAGTCAGGGCGCATGCCCAGGTTGTGGGCCTGATCCCCAGTGGGGGGCATGCAGGAGGCGGCCAATCGATGTTTCTCTCTCATCGATGTTTCTCTCTCTCTCCTTCTCCCTTCCTCTCTCTCTAAAATCAATAAAGAAAAAATGTTTTTATTTAAAAGGTACTGAGAAAAGCCCTGGCCAGTGTGGCTCAGTGGCTGGAGTGTCGTCCTGTGCACCAACTGGGCACATACCCGGGTTGTGGGTTTGATCCCTGGTTGGGGCATGTGCGTGATATAGTCGATTGATGTTTCTCTCTGACACTGAAGTTTCTCTCTCTCCCTCCCCCTTCCTCTCTCTCTGAAATCAATGAAGAACATATCCTCGGGGGAGGATTAAATTTTTAAAAAATAGAAAAGAGAGAAACAGGTACAAAGAACAGACTTGACAAGTAGAAAACAAACACAGTGACAGACTTACACCAACCAGATCAATAATCACATTAAATGTAAGAGGTCTGAACACCCCCCACAAAATGTAGGGACCATCAGACTGGATTAAAAAAGCAAGACCCAACTGCATGCTGTCGACAAGAAGCACACTTTAAACAGAGATCCCAACAGGTTAAAGGAGAAGAATGGAAAAAACTTAGGATGTCAGCATGGTCAAAGAAGCCTGGGTGGCTATGTTAATATCTTAATCAGCTTCAGAGCAAAGACTATGACTAGGGTAAGGACAGTCACTCCACAGTGACAGAGGCGCCGGTTCTACAAGGAGACATGACCGTCTTGATGCCACGCCTCCCTTAGCAGAGCCTCTCAGCCCACTGCCGCGGGAGGCAGCGGGGCAGTGGTCTGCCCTGAAGGCCCTTACCTTCCCGGTGGACTCGATGCCTCTGATGACACACAGGTACACGACGGCCCAGCAGGCCGCCAGGCAGACCAGCAGCCGCCACTGGATGGAACCGCTGTAGTCGATGTCGGCTGTGACGTTCAGCGTCTGCCGGTACCAGAAGTAGCTCGTGGAGCTGCTGCCCTGGCACTCCTCCACGAACCCTGAAACCAGGAGGTATCGTCACAGGCTGGCCAAGGGGCTCAGGTGGGATTTGGGCTTGGCTAACCTCCGCCCAGGAAGGAGTCTGTGCATAACCCATCCTGGAGCTGCTGCTGGAGTGCTGGGCCCACCGGGCAGGACTGGTGCCCTCCTCTGCCCGGGCGTCCAGCGCGGCCGATGGGGCAAATACAGGGGGCGCTCAGGGCCAGCCTCGTTCAGAATGACCGGAAGGGAAAGAGGGTGAACACAGCTTCGTGAGCAAACTGCGGAAAACAACGACAGTTTTCCATGTCGCTAAGGTCTAGTCTGATCCAGCACTAGCTGAGGTCTGGGCCTATAGAGCTCATTCAGCCGAAGCAGCAATCCTCTCGCTCTCCCTCTCGGCACGGGGCATGGGCATGGCTCTGGAGCCCACAAGCAGAGCTGTGTCTGGGGCCCTGGCCCAGCAGTGAGCAGACACCAGGTGAAGGGAATCAGATTTCAACGTGCCACCTCAGGGCGACCGTGTGGGGCTCCGAGCAGAGGCAGAGTGTGAGCTTCCCTGGTCCTTGGCGTTACCTGTCTGGTTGCGGTCCAGTGGGCAGGTGCTCCAGGGCAGCGGGTGCTGGAAGGAGTTGAGCAGGTACCACAGCACCCAGGTCAGGACGGTGTTGTAGTAGAGACTGATCAGGAAGGACACAGTGAAGGAGCCCAGACCTGTGGGCACACACAGTCCCCATGCTCCCTGTTACAGACGGTCCTGACTTGCCTTCCACCACTGCTGGCTGCGTCTGGCTGAATCTCCTGGCCGATGACGCGTCATTTTATAACCCCCGTTCAGCACCCCTTCCGCCCATGCCCACGAGCTCCCAGGACATTCGGGCTCAATGTGTGCACAGGCCCATCGGACCCGGAGCCTGCCGCTGCTCCGTGAGGCTAGCCTGTTGCCTCCTCCTCCTGCACCCTGAGCTCACCCCACACAACACCCTGCACCCAAGTCCTTCCTCAGGGGAACCGAATGAGGCCTCCTCAGAGTGTGACCAGGGGTGGCTCCCACAGGGACACTGCTGCCTGGTCTCCCTGCACATTGACAGAACCTCCTTTGTCTGCAGGTTCTGAACCATGGATGTGCACTGGCGTGCCGAGCAGACCACAGCACCCATGGAACTGCAGCCCCACTTCGGCCCTCCCCAGGCAGGGGTCCCAGAAAGGCAGCGTACCGACTCCGCCCAGGTAGGGGGAGATGGCTCTCCACACCCCGATGCTGCCTCTGCGCAGGCGCTGGCCGATGGCGAGCTCAATGTGGAACAGCGGGATCCCCTCAAAGGCCAGGGCGATGAGGTAGGGGATGAGAAAGGCCCCTGCAAGGATGCGATGGTCAGTAGAGGACCCACATGGCAGGACAAACACCGTGTGCTCCCTGAGAGGGGTCGGACCACGGGTCAGCCCAGTGCTGTTGTTTTAAATCTGGGCTGTATTTAACTTTTAGGGGCTTTGGAGGAGGGTTTATCAGCAGATGGGCTGTTCTGTTCTTACTGAAACCCATGACCCCTGGTGACCGGCTCTCCCAGGATATGGGGCTGTCTTGTTCACACAGTGTCAGAGAAGGTCCAGGCTTCAGGTCATCTGTCCAGCTTCGCCCTGAGTTGGGCTGGGACCTGTCTCTGTCCCTCGCCAGCTGTGCAGTGGGAGGAGCGGACGAAAAGCTTGGTCCTGGATGCTAAGCGGTGTGAGCAGGGCCAAGCCTCTCCCAGAGCCCGCCGACCTGGGCACCCAGCACAGTTGAGACCTGCAGGCTTGCCTGCAAGGCCTGAGGACGAGACTGGCTCTTTGCACCCCCAGATCCTGTGGACAACCCCAGGCTGTCAGGAGGAGAATGGGGTCCTTAGCAGCCAGGTTGTGACCTTCCCCACAGAGTGTGAAATGGTGTTTATGTGACGGAATCACTGTCAGTCTCTACATGTTCTGTTCAATTCCACCTAAGTTTTATATTTATTTATTTATTTATTTATTATTTTTATCCTCACCCGAGGACATTTTTGCATTTATCTTCAGACAGAGCGGGAGGGAGAGACGGGGAAAAGAGAGAGAGAAACATCAATGTGAGAGAGACACATCGAGTGGTTGCCACCCACACAACCCCAACCGGAGCCAGGGACAAACTGCAACCAAGGTTCGTGCCCCTAGCGGGAACCGAATCCGGGACTCTCCGATCCACGAGCTGACTCTCTAACCGCTGAGCAAAACCGGCCAGGGCCTAAGTTTTATATTTAAAGAGAAAGTTTACAGCCCAGCCGGTGTGGCTCAGTGATTGAGTGTCGACCCATGCACCAAGAGGTCGCTGGTTCAATTCCCAGTCAGGGCACATGCCCAGACTGTGGGCCAAATCCCCAGTGGGAGGCATGCAGGAGGCGGCCAATCGATGTTCCCTCTCATCCATGTTTCTATCTCTCTCTCCCTCTCCCTTCCTCTCTCTCTAAAATCAATAAAGAAAAAAAAACTTTTAAAATTATTTTTTAAAAAGAGAGAGAAAGTTTACAAAGCTGAATAATCACGAATGGGAGAGAAAATAATAGTCACCCTCAGTGTAGTCACCGGGCAAATTAAAAATGTGACACATTATCTGCTTATCACTGCATTTCATTTTCAAAATAATCAGTGGTGATCAAAGTGAGACAGGAGGGCCTTCGCACACATGAGGGGTTGTGTTTTCAGAAGTGTGAGTTAAAGAAAATAACATTTCATGACATTTCACCAAGTGCTCTCATATATGCAAATAGGTCCTTAAGAAGTTTTTCAAAAACAGGACACTCAAGAGTTTCCCAGACAAAAAAAAGCTAAAGGAGTTCATCGCCACCAAACCAATATCACATGAAATGTTGGAGGGTCTTCTTGAAGATGAAGAACAAAAATATGAACAATGGCAATTAATACATATCTATCAACAATTGAATCTACAAACAAAATGAGCAAGCAGAACAGAAACAGACTCATAGATTCAGAGAACTTTTTGCTGCTTGCCAGATGGGTGGGGGCCGGAGGGATGGGTGAAAAACATGAAGGAATTAAGAAGTACAAATTGGTTGTTAGACTGATGAACCTCAAAGGGAAGGGGGGAGGGAGGGCAGGATGAGATAAACCAAAGGACTTCTATGCATATATGCATAACCAATGGACACCGACAATAGTGTGGGGAAGGTGGGGGGAGGGGGAGTTGGGGAGGAGGAGGTCAAGGGGAAAAAAATGGAGGAACATTTGTAATACATTTAACAATAAAGCCCTGGCCAGTTTGGCTCAGCGGTTAGAGTGTCGGCCTGCGGACCAGAGAGTCCTGGGTTCGGTTCCCGCTAAGGGCATGTACCTCAGTTGCAGTTTGTCCCCGGCCCCGGTTGGGGTCGTGTGGGTGGCGACCACTTGATGTGTCTCTCTCACATCAATGTTTCTCTCTCTCTTCCTCCCTCTCTCCCTCTTGCTCTATCTCAAGATAAATGCAAAAATGTCCTTGGGTGAGGATAAAAAAAGAAAAAACAAAAAAACAATAAAGATGAGTTGTGCTCGCTTCGGCAGCACACATACTAAAATTGGAACGATACAGAGAAGATTAGCATGGCCCCTGCGCAAGGATGACACGCAAATTCATGAAGCGTTCCATATAAAAAATAAAAATAAAAAATAAAGACGAGTTAAAAAATAAGTAAATAGCCCTGGCTGGTTTGGGTTAGCGGTTAGAGCGTCGGCCCGTGGACCGGAGAGTCCTGGGTTCGGTTCCCGCTAAGGGCACGTACCTTGGTTGCAGTTTGTCCCTGGTCCCGGTTGGGGTCGTGTGGGTGGCAACCACTCGATGTGTCTCTTTCACATCAATGTTTCATTGATGTGAAATGGGGACAAAAGCCCGTGGGCTCAAGTGGTGACAGGGACTGCTCTCAGTCCTCTTGGCACTGGGGGCACAAGCCCCGCCCCCATCCCCGAATCAGGCAGCCTGGGTTCTCAGATGCGGTGATGAGGACTCAGGAAGGTTAGTTACCGACCGTTGGGGCATGCGGCTGCACTGACCATGGTAACCGGTTATGCATGGCGAACTCTGCAGACCTTGGTAACTACCAGCATGTCCAGCCTTGCATCAAGCCCTCTTTCCTGATGCAAAGGGCAGCAGAAGGGCCTTGGCAGTGAACCCGCCTTCTGCCTGTGTCAGGGTGTTGCGAGCTCCCCGAGCTTCCTGAGGGGCCTCAGGGAGGCTTGCTGTCAGGAGAGCCATGGCTCCAGGTGCTGCCTTGCCCCAAGGTTCTGACACCTCTGGGGGCAGCAGTGACAGGCGAGTTTCCTCCTGTCTGCATTTTCAAATTTTCTACATGCCACGAACCTTCTTATAATCAAGAAAGAAGAAAAAAAAAAACTTTAAAGAAGTGTTATCTTGCCCTGGCCGGTTTGGCTCAGCGGTTAGAGCATCGGCCTGTGGACCAGAGAGTCCCGGGTTCGGTTCCCGCTAAGGGCATGAACCTCAGTTGCAGTTTGTCCCCGGCCCCGGTTGGGGTCGTGTGGGTGGCAACCACTCAATGTGTCTCTCTCACATCGATGTTTCTCTCTCTCTCTTCCCCCTCTCTCCCTCCTGCTCTCTCTGAAGATAAATGCAAAAATGTCCTTGGGTGAGGATAAAAAAATATAAAAAATTTTTAAAAAGTGTTATCTTTATAACCAGAGAAGCCGAGTCAGACAGTGCTGTTGTCTGCTCTGCTCTGCGGAGGCTGGGCCACGAAGACCCCTCAGAACCTTCCTCCGTTTCCCTGACGAGATTCAGCCCTGACCTCTGTCTACCTATCGTCACCAGGACAGCCACCTGCTTGCCCTTAAAAAGGAAAAGGGTGATTCCTGACCAGAAAACGTGGCATGAGGGCTCACCCACCCACAGACTTTCCTTCGCCCCTCATTTCCTGGGAGAGGCCACAGTAATTGCCCAAAGGAAACACTCCCCACACTTCCAACCACAGACCTCGTGGAGCCAGGTGACCACCGTGAGGGACTCTGGGAGCCCTCAAGTCTCACAGGAGCAGAGGGAGCCTTGAAGGCAAGCTGACCTGGCACTGAGGCAGGACGGCCCCTAGAGGGTGGGATCCCGGAGAAGAATGAGGCTAGGCTGGAAAGTCCTCTGCTCATCACATCGGAGGACAAAATCTGGAGATGATCCATGGTAGCTGCCAAGGGGGCTCCTGTCTGCCTGTGCCCTCAAGTCCTCTGCACCGAAAAGGCAAGTGGCGGGCACACTCACACTGCCCCAAGAGAGACCAGTCACGGGTACGAAGAGCCTCGCTGCTTTGGTTCATACCCTTCTGACCATCAACAAAATGACTCTACCTGCCCTGGCCAGTAGCTCAGTTGATGAGAGCATCGTCCTGATATGCCAAGGTTGTGGGTTCGATCCCCAGTCAGGGCACATGCTAGAATCGACCAATGAATACATAAATAAGTGGAACAACAAATCGAAGTTGCTCTCTCTCTCTCTCCCTTCCTTTCTCTAAAAATCAATTTAAAAAAAAAGAAAAGGCTCTAACGGGGCTGAAGTTCCCCACAGGGCCTGCAGTCTCCTGTGGAGACCTGCTGTCTTAGGGATGCTCCAGGCCAGAGCTCTTTCGAAGGGAGCACGGAGGCTGAAAAGACTCGGGAATTAGAGGCCTGGTGAGTCTGCACACACGGGCAACCCCAAGGCCAGGCTGAGCAGAAGCAGCGTTTGGAGAGTTCACCTAGGCCCCAAGAGCTTGGACGCCCTCAGACTGCACCCCAAAGGGACAGGTTTCTCCTGGGTCATGGTGTATCACTAATTCCCGGGAGGACCCGCTCCCACACGCGGCAGGGACCAGTGACAAAGTAGTCTGAGGTGCAGCCGAACTCCCCTCCTCCTGTCTGAGGATTTGGCCGGGGCACAGGCTTACCTCCCCCGTGGCTCTGGCACAGGTACGGAAACCTCCAGAAGTTGCCCAGGCCCACGGCAAACCCCACACAGCTCAGGAGATACTGGAGCTTGTTGTCCCACTTGGGCCTCTCGTGCCCACTGCTGTCCCCCAGCGGGTCTGGTCCCGGGGCGCACGCCATGCCTGGTCTCTGGCACCCTGGAGACAGCTCTCGAACCTCTGCTGGGGCTTGAAGCAAGGAACAGTCTCCCCTTCGGGTGCATTTTTTGTTATTTAAAGGAAAGTCATACAGCCAGTTAATTGGTAACTCAGGCCAGGCCTGCGTGCAGTCCCTCCCTGGCCCTTCCGGCCCCACCCTGCCTCCTATACTCAGTGCCATCAGCCTGCAGGTGCCCCCACCAGTGAACCATTTCCAACAATGGCCTCCACTCCCTGCGGGGACACTCAGGAGCCCCACGAATGAGGCACATTTGTCTATCTTGATTGTGAGATAGTCTTCTTACTTTTTTTTCTTTATTGATTTTAGAGAGAGGAAAGGAGAGGTAGAGAGAGCTAGAAACATGGATGAGAGAGCACATCTATTGGCCGCCTCCTGCATGGCTCACACTGGGGATCGGGCCCACAACCCGGACATGTGCCCTGGCCGGGAATCAAACCAGCGACCTCCTGGTGCATGGGTCGACGCTCAACCACTGAGCCACACTGGCCCGGCTGTGAGATAGTCTTCTAAGAAATACTACAGACAGACCATGCACCCAGTTCCCCCAATGGCAACATCTTGCAAATATCTTGTCAACATCACAGCGGGATGTTGATGTCCATAGGCCAATTCAGGACCTATCCATCACCAGAGGGTCCCTCCTGTCCCCTTTTATGGCCACACCCACCTTCCTTTCACTTCTACCCCTTCCCTAACTCCTGGCAACCTCTAATCTATAGTTGTCCCTTCAAGAATGTGATATAAATGGGATCACACAGTGGTGACCTCTAGGGGTGTGGGGTGGGGTGGGATGGGCTTCCTCCTCTTAGCCCTGCAGCTTCCCCCCACCCTCAGCACCCACTGCTGTCCTCAGGCAGTAGGTGGGACAGGGTGATACCCACCGCACATGGGGTGAGGGGATTTCGGGGGCATGTGACACTTCCCCTCGAGGGAGAGGTGATGTGCTGACATGAGGAGGCTTCTGCCTGGGCTCTCCCACGGGGGCTGCCTGGACAGGTAGACCCTCGCCCCACTGCAGATTCTCCCACCAGGACAGGCCAGGGCCTCAAATTCACAATTCCTACTTCCCCAGGACACTGCATCTTTCAAACGTGTGGCCTCAATCCCAAACAGGCGGGTCCTCATGGACACAGTTTAAAAAGATTCTTTTTGGGGTGAGAGGGAAGAGTGACAAAGAGGAGAATCAAAGCAGATGGAAAGGGAGGGGAGGGGCTGGGGGGGCTGTGTGGCCCAGCCTGAAACACCTGCAGGGGCTTTTCCCAGGTCCTTCTTACTCCCTCTCCCTGCTCCTCAACCCAGCTGACCTCCAAAACACCTCCCACACCCTGAGGCCAGGCCCTTCCAGCCAGTGCGTTACAGGGCGCCTCGGGCAGTGGGCGGGGCCACCACCACGCCTTGGGCTTCCTGGACACCATGTTGTAGCTTCTTCAGAGGAAGTCCTGGAAAACCAGACCCTCAGCCCTGCACCATCCCTTCCAGATGGCTCGGCTGTCCCTCTGCTCATCCCTCTGCATTTGGACATTTAGGCTGAGAATAGGAAATACAATTTATTTAGATAGGTACACTTTATGCTCATGAAACTTGCATATCTAACAATTCACAAAGATAGTAAGTCTATAAAATGAGGCACTCATCAAGTGACATAAACTGATGGGATTAGCCCCACCCAGTGTCTCCTCTCTTGCACCCCTGGGTGGGACAGTGCATCCACGGGATACTGATGAGCATTTTCTCAATCAAGGGTCAGAAGACTTTGTGGAGACAGAGACTTGACATCCCACGGAAGCCATCGGCACCTGGAGGTGGAGACCAGGGCATCGTGGGAACCGTGGGCTTCCTTGCAGGGATGTGCTGTCGTGGCCCAGGGTGGAAGTCTGTGGGTGGGCCTCCCGTTCTACCTCTGGAGTTTTCTGTGGATCATGACGTCCAGGTGACTGGCCATGTGAGAGGGCTCCAGACACACCAAGGTGTTTTGAGGTTCTCAGTCGGGCTTCGGGGTTGAAAGCTGTGGTCACTGTTGGACAGGAGGTGCTGGGAGCGGGAAGCGCGCAGTGGGGCATCCCCGGTGGACAGACAGACGGCTCCAGGACCCACCCTCCACTCAGTGCTCCCATCCCTGCCTGGAGAATGCTCAGAAAGTCCAGTCTAACTTAAACTTCCAGATGTTTCCATGGAAAGTGGAAGTGACCGACCGGTTCATTGAAACAAACACCCCAAGTGCCAAGTGACTCTGGCTGAGGTTGAACACTGACTCCCAGGGAACGGCCCTTCTGTGAAGGGGGAAGGGACCTTGCCTTCCCCGAGTGGCACCAAGTGGTGGTTTTCCAAGGACTTCCCAGTCCCTGACATTGTTCAGGACACATGAATGTCCTCAATCTCAGTGACCAAGGCCGAGTTACCCTGTAACCCATCTTTTCCAATATCAGGCTAAAAATTCACACAGTTAATGTCCTCTTAAAAAACACAAAGGGTTTCTGCCTTAAACTATGCCAAGTTCAGTTTTATTTAACTGTCATCTATTTGTGGCAGCCAGAAGCAATGATTAAGTGGGTTAATGTTTATTAAGCCAGAACTTTGCCAAGACTCAGGAACCCTTTGCTGGCTGGCGGACACGCAGGTCTCACAGGCCTAGGAGCTCACGGCCTCTTGAAGATGGGGCTCCTTATCGTGGGGTAAAACTGCAACATTATTGCAGGAGCTCCTAGGTCAAGGGGTCGACAGCAGAATGATGGGGAGGGGGCAAACAAGACTGTTCCAAGGATCTAAGACAGCAACACATTCCCATCTCCCATGGGATGTGGCCTCCCTGTTGATTGACTTTCCCTTGGAAGGTGGGGTAAGACCAGAGCATAAGCCCCACCACATCTGTGACATGGTGAACCAAGAGGGCAGCCAGGTCCCACATGGGAGACTTGTATGCTGCAGGGCAATGTGCATGTGTACACGTGCGCGCACACATATGCATGCACACATGCACTCATATCTGCATACATATCGTATATATGTACACACAAATACACACGCACACTTAGACATACACACTTACACACATGCACACAGCACACTATACATAGCACACACATATTCACACATTTATAAATACGCAACTTGCATGGGCACACAATACACATATATACACTCACATGCATGTACACATGTGTACACACATGCTTGCACATGTCTACTCGCATTCATATACTCACATGTGTATGCACACCCACACACATACATATGTGTATACATGATAACACAAGTGTGTGCTCTCATGTATATGTACACAGAATCACATAGGCACATACACGGAAGCACAAGTATACACATTCGTGTGTGCGCACATATCTGTGTACATATAACTTAGGCATATGTACACATGTACAATACGCATGCACATGTATACACACTCTCACCCATGTGCACACTCACGTGCTCACACATGCATATGTATGTGCACCCGTGCAGTCATGGGCGGGGCACTCAGTACTTCAGGTCCCCATTTATGGAGGCTGTGGACATGGTGCTGACCAGCCCCTGCTCGCTTTTTCGCCCCTGGCAGTAGTTCCTGATGAGCTTGTAGATGGCAAAGCCAGGGATGCTGAGGCAGGGCACGCCAGCAATGATGACCACCACAGCATATGCCCAGTTCGGGTATGAGACTTTGTGGGATTTGGGAAATTCCTCCTGGGGAGAGAGCAACCACAGGGTGAATAGACACAAAGACAGCCAGCGGGGTCTCTTTTAGATGCACAGTACTCCCTTCTCCCCAAGATTCTCACCTCCTGGCCTTTGTGGGGGAGGGGAGGGAGAGCCAAGTCTCCTCCACCCCCACACACCTCCTCACAGGGACCCTGCTTCCCATGCCTCCTCCACCTCCTCCGTCTCCCACGCCTCCCTTACTTCCTCTGCCCCCCCCATGTATCCCCCACCTCCTCCCTTCCCACATGCCTCCCACAGAGAACATGACCCCACTCCCTCACCCAGTGGTCCCTTCACACTCACATAGGCAGGGTCCCAGACGCTGTATATCAGTTCCTGATTGACGCTGACCACGAAGAAGAACAGGAAGATGACCAGCATGAGCAGTGGACTGACCACCCTCCACGTGATTTGCCAGAAGATGTTGGGCTTGTGGCCAATCATAAACTCAATGTCCTTGTTGAACCTGGAAGCAGAGGCCAAAAGGGAGCCATCAGCTGGTGACATCCTGAGCCTTTAATCCCATCGAAGCAGAGGGTGGGCCAGCCTTTCCACATGGCTACATGGTGGCCGTGCTACAGTGCTGCCCCTGGCCTCTCACCCATCACAGTTCTAGCCGTCCTCTGGCAAAGACCCGCACAGCCACCACGGGAGCTCTCGGGAGGCCCCTGGAAACCTCCCTACAGAGCCACAGTCCAGGTGCTTCGACTTGTGAACTCACACACCCTGGCAGCCACTTATGCAAATAGGAGTCAACATTCTGGAGGAAATGGAGGAGGGAAGCCTCAGCCCAAGTCCTTGGAGGGGCAGTGGCCCTGACCTTGGAGGCCCCACCATCTCCTGCCTATCTCATGCTGAGCTCTCTGCTGCACAAATGAGTTTATTATCTGTAGAAATAAACTGTGGGAAGAATGTAAATGTGAACCGTCCAGGACCGCCGGGGAGCCCACAGGACACTTCTGGAAAAGTACAGATGCCCAGGTGGGCCTGAGAGCATGGTGACGAGTCTCGCCTGCTTGAGGCCACTCCTGGCTCTCCACCTCCGCTCATGTGGCCTCCTTGAGGCAGCGTTGCATAGGACCCCCGGCAGCAAGTGTCTGACTTCTAACTGTCCGTGGGCCATTCACAGAAGGACGTGCACTCATTAGGACAGTCACGCCTGCTTCATACCCAGCAGCAGGCACACAGCATCGCTCCTTTCCACCTGCGCCTTCCTCCCCAGCATGTGCGGGCGTTACGGCACGGTGCGGCTGCGCATGCTCCTGTATGCCTCCGCGCTGCCACCCCGCTGTGCCCACTGTGTGGCTGAGACAGTCCTCCTAGACGTGTGCCCTTAAACACACACGTCTTGGTGATGCAGACAGGATTCTCAGAGTGGGGTCCCTGCCCCGGGAGCTTGTGCGTGTCATGTTAATAGACACCGATGGTTATTTCCAAAGTTGCGGCGATGCCCTGGCCAGTGTGGCTCAGCGGTTAGAGTATCAATCTGTGGGTTCAATACCGGGTCAAGGGCATGTACCTCGGTTGCGGGTTCAATCCCTGGCCCTGGACAGGGTCGTTCAGGAGGCAACCAATCGATGTGTCTCTCTCACATCGATTTTTCTCTCACTGTCTCTTTCCCTCCCTCCATCCCCTCCTTCCGCTCTATCAAATAAATAAATAAACAAATAAATAAATAAATAAATAAAGTTGTGGCGAGTCCAACTCCTGTCAAGGACACAGGGCTGTTTTCTGAATTCCCTCCATCTATGATAATGGAGTGATACCCTGAGTATTTGGCCAAGGGGATGGCTGAAAGGGCTTCTTTGTCTGAGTCTCTGTCTGGCTACGGAGACCTCTCTCCCCCTAGGAAGGCCCAGAGCACGCCCACCACAGGTGCTTCCCTGGCCATGGACCCCCAGTTGACGTAAAACACCCAGCTCCCTCCCCCTGGGTCACGGGGAGGCCCCCTTACCCACAGCTAATGTTCCTGTCCTGCCACTCCCCCATCCTCGCCTCCCTTGCCTGCTCCCCAGCCCCTGGAGGGTGCTTCTGGGCTCCACAGACACCGAGCACCCTTCTGCGTTTTCTGGTCCCTCTGGTCACGTCTCTTCTGCCGAGGGCTTCTGGAGTACCAGTGCTTCGCCTCCATGCCGTGCAATGCCTCTCGAGCTAAGTACTTGTCTTTTGACTTTGCTTATGACACTCTAGTTATATATGTTTTAAATCACATGGTCAGATCCGAGGCGCCAGTATTTTCCTTCGTGAGGCTGTTTACGTCTCCCACTCCGGAGACTACGAAGTCTACCATCTGTGGTATCTTCCTATGCTAGGTCTGGAAGCATCTGGAAGCTGGGAGAGGGGGTATGGTTTTGACTGCTCTGGATGGGTGTCCATCTGGGATTCATCTCTTGTCCACCTCACCCATCCGGCTGCTAGACCTGCGCCCACACCATACCAGTCCCTCAGGCCCATGTCCCACACAACTGTCCTCCACCTGCGACTGGACGCCACACAACTTATCCCAGGATGGGAGTGTCCTATGACTGTTGGAGATAGTCACACGCCTCTGTCTCCCTCCTACCTGTCCACACCGTACACATAGACCACAGCGAACATCTCACAGAAGGCGATGATGAGCAGGGGGATGGAGCCGGCGTAGCTGTCCATCAGGGAGAGCCAGTACTGGCCGGAGTTGAGCGTGAAGATGAAGGCGATGAGATACGACCCGAAGCAGATGATGCCTAGGGGCAGAGAACGGCTGCTGCAGACAGAGCTCCCCATCAGCCTCCCGGCCATGGACCCCGAGGCCTGTCCTGGCCACCTGCCTGCCCAGCCCAGCCCTGGCCTGTGTACCTGTGATCAACTCCTTGGGCCACTTTTTGGGGATGACTTTGAGGTCCTGCAGGGGCACGACCACACCCTCCATGTTCCCGAACATGGAGGACAGGCCCAAGCAGAAGAGCATGATGAAGAAGAGCACGGACCACAGCGGGGACACGGGCATCTTGGTGATGGCCTCCGTGAAGACAATGAACGCCAGCCCCGTGCCTTCCACGCCCTGCGTGGACAAGCAGAGGTGTCACCCACGCGTGGCACACGCTCCCCAGGTCTCCTGGGCTCGGTCACATCCCTCTCCTTCCCTGTCAACCACGGTCTGCTCTCCGCACGCCACGCCCACACTGCGCAGGGAAGGGGCTCATTGGAGCCGTCTTGTGAAATAACCAGTCACTGTCTCTCCAACCAACTGTACTTTTAAAAGCTGAACTCTGTTTAGTGAACAGGAAGGGATCGCATTGTCCAGCAGCAGTCGGGACCCTGAGCTGCCTACGCAGACATACAGCAGCTACGCAGACTGCTCACGGACAGGGTGTCCCACCCACAGACGACTCCTGAGATGCACCCACGTGGCCAGGTTCAGAGCCCTGAATAACTTCGATAGGGCCTGAGTGAGTCCCTCAAAGAGCTCCCTGGATGTGTGGCCCATTGGTTAGAGCCGGTTAGAGCAGGCACAGAGCAGGCATGTGACAGGTGGGTCCTAGGGGTGTAAGCACCAGCGTAGGGCAGGAGGATCAGAAGCGGGCAGGCACGTGAGCATGGAGACAGGCCCATAGGAACTGAGCTCCTGGGGGACTTCAGTGTCCCTCAGGGGTGTCCTTCCCTCCCTTGCCTTGCGCTGCCCGAAAGAGAGTCACCTCTGACAGGAAGGAGTTCATGTCGCAGGTCTGGAACTTCAGCTGTGCGTAGGTCATAGGGTCAGTGGCATTGCACCACCGCTGCATTTCCTCGAAGTTATCTTGGGTGACATTGCCTTCAGGCAGGTCGAACCCGTTGATGAGCGTCAGGATATTCCTGGAAAGAGAGCGAGAGTGACACTGGCCCTGGGCGGTGCAGGCCTGGTGACACTGTCCTGGGCGGTGCAGGCCTGGCAGCTCCTTGGAGGTGGGCGGGCAGGCCGGGAGGGAGAGGCACTCACTTGCTGAAGCAGTCATCAAAACGCTCTGTGGCACGGAAGCCGATGATGGAGTAGACCACGGTGGCTGCGTACACGGATGTGAAGCCATTGATGACGGACACGACCACTGAGTCCATCTCACAGTTGTTGCTGCGGATGAGAGTGGTATCAGGTCACTACAGGTCGGGGAGGCCGTGTCCACCTACTTGCCATGTCAGCACAGGCAAGGAGCCTGGCCTGAGCCTGAGCGGCTGGGGTGCAGCGGGAGAGGGGACACAACCCACCCACTTGTCCTTCCCCAACTGCACCCAGCAAGCGGTACCCAGAGGGCCGTCCCCAAGCCCTGCACCTACAGGCAGTGTCCTGCCCTTCTTATCACTTCACAATGCCATCTGCACTGCAAGTTGGTGGCCTGGATACCCCTGAAAGCCCTGGGGACCTCTAGAACAGCCTTTAACACTCCAGAGCTGGGTGGGAACCCCTGCACCATTTCTTTCTTGGCCAAAAGCAGCTCTGGGCCCAGGGGGTGGGCACTCAGTGAGCGCTCAGCCTCATGCCAGCAGGACTGGCCAGGGCCTCACAGCCCACACCCCAAAGGCTCAGAGGAGGTGGCCTACCCCTCCATGCTCCTCCCTCAGCTCCTCCTGGGCCCCCTATCCCACCATCCCCCCTCCTGTCCTCCTCTCCAGGTCCTTTCTCTTCCCAGTTGACAGCTCCCCATCTCCCCCTAGACTCTAGGTCCTAGAGCCTAAAGGCTCCCCTAGCTCAGTGTATCCAGAACACAACCCCTGACCTCCCCAACCCTACCCAGCAGCTCTCCTGCTGGCCCCCACTGCTAACACTAACACCATCCTTCCAGATGCTTCCAGCAGAAACCTAGTCCCTTGGCCCTCAGGGAAACACAAATCAAACCACACTGAGACACCACATCTCACCCACCAGGGTGGCCAGAATAAAAAGTCAGATTAAGTAACAAGTGTCAGCATGGATGTGGAGAAATCAGGCCTCACCACTGCCCTGCCCGGCTCCCATCCTCTCAGACCATCCCCTGTGGTCAGCAGCCAGCAGGCATCCGCTCTCACCCACTCCCTGTCTGGGTCTTTGCTCACATTGTACCTTCTGCAGACGAGCCCACCTGGACTGAGGACCCCAGCCTCACGCCCCTCCAGGGACCCCCCTCCTGCTCATTTCTTTTGTTTGTCTCTGCCAGGCCACAGCCACAGGTCTCAGGACAGAACCACGTGCACCAGGCTGGGCACACAGTAGATGCTCCGTAAGTGCTTGTGGAGAGGAACGGATAGCAAGGCATTCCTCTGAAGGCCCCTAGGGGCCCTTTGCATGTTGGTCTGGGGTGAACTGCAGTGGCCGGGCATCTGGGGTCCTGGATGCCGAGGGGCAACCAGACAGGGAATGTGGGGGATGGAGGGGCGCACACCAGGGCTCACCATCCCAAGGACCAAGGCACCATAGGGAGGATGGTCATAAACCGGCCTCACTTGAGGCACCCCGTATGTGAACATCTCCCAGATCCTAAGTCTGCCTCTCTGGCACAGAGCCCCATGGATCCCATGATCCACTGGGGCACGAAGCAAGCCCTGTGCCTGGCCCAGAGCCCCTGTCCACACTCACTGGACAGAGTTGTAGCTGGAGAAAGAGATGAGGCCCCCGAAGGCCAACGAGAAGGAGTAGAAGACCTGGGCCCCTGCATCCAGCCAAGTCACTGGGTTGGCCAGCTCCGTGATCTGCAGACAAACAGAGACCCTCAGTCGGGTGCCCCACAGGCAAGGGATCACAGGAAACCAAGGAGGTAGTGGCCCAAGGGAGAGGTGTAAGCCTGGAAGCTGGTGACAGCTGGGTCTGCTGGGCAGGTGGTCAGAACAAACCACGCCCCCTAAAGCCGGTAACTGATGGCTTGGAGGTGGCTGCCCTCAGTCCACACAGAGCCTCCTTCAAGCTCACAGGCCCAGCATGCATGCATCGAGGGGCCCCGGGACTGGCCAGGGCTGGTCTCAGGGGTGAGGCCTCTCCCACAGGAGCTGGAGCCCCGGGGTGGACAGCAGGACACTCACATTAGGCGTGAAGAGGAAGACGATGCCGTTGGTGGCTCCCTTCAGGGTCAGTCCTCGGATGAGGAAGATGGTCAGGACGACATAGGGCAGTGTCGAGGTGATGTACACAGCCTGGGGACAGGGCAGACGTGGGGTGAAGGGGAAGACAGGACTCGCAAGGAAAAAGGGTTGGTCATGCAGGACCCTGGCTCCCCTCCGCCAGCCACCCCTCTGCCCCCAGCTCCCAGGGCAGGGAGAGGTGACACTCCTGTGTTTGTGATGAGGATCAGCTCCTCCCAGTCAGAGAGCTACTGTGGGTCACTCTTGCTGCAGTTTTTTTTTTAAAAAGTTTTCTTTATTGATTTTAGAGAGATAGGAAGGGAGAGGGAGAGATATAAAAACATCGATGAGAGAGAACATTGATCGGCTGCCTCCTGCATGCTTCCCACATGCCTCCCACTGGGGATTGGGCCCACAACATGGGCATGTGCCCTGACCGGGAATCAAACCAGTGACCCCTTGGTGCATGGGTTGATGCTCAACCACTGAGCCACACCAGTCAGGCAGCTTTTTTTTAAATCCTCACTCGAGGATATTTTTCCATTGATTTTTTTTTTTTCATTTTTTGTTCAGATAAGAGAGAGGAAGAGAGAGAGAGAGAGAAACATCGATGTGAAAGGGACACATCGAGTGGCTGCCACCCACACGACCAACCAGGGCCGGGGACAAACTGCAACCGAGGTACATGCCCTTAGCGGAACCGAACCCGGGTCTCTCTGTACCGCAGGCCGACGCTCTAACCGCTGAGCCAAACCGGCCAGGGCTCCATTGATTTTTTTCAGAGAGAGTGGAAGGGAGGGAGGGAGGGGGAGAGAAAGAGAGAAACATCGACAAAAAAGAGACACATTGACTAGTTGCCTCCCGCACAACCCCAGCTGGACTGGGATCAAATCTGCAACCCAGGTACGTGCCCTTGATCAGAATCGAACCCGAGACCCTTCAGTCCGCGGGTCGACACTATAACTGCTGAGCCAAACCAGCCAGGGCATCTTGCAGCGGCTTTTAAGCACAGGTTTAAGGACCATTCAGGCCAGCACCATGTGTCCAGGGCCAAGCTGCAGAGGCAGCAGAGGCCCCTCCCGAACAAATGGACTCAGGGTGGTGACCCTCAGAGCTGGTTAAGGGACAGTGAGCTCCTGAAGCGCGGCCCTCACCTTGCCGGTGGTCTCGATGCCACGGATGGTGCATACGTAGAGGACACTCCAAGCACAGGTCAGACAAAGCAGGATCCACCACTGCACAGAGCCTGAGTTGCTGATGGAGTCAGAGATGTTGAGGGTCTCCCGGTACCAGAAGTAGTCCACCGAAGAGCTACGGACACACTCCTCCACATAGCCTGCAGGGGGCGCTCAAACCAGTCAGCGTGGATCATAGGGAACCAAGGAGGGGTATGGGGAACAAGGCAGTGCCACAGGAAACCGGGCTGTGCTCCAGACTCACTGACAACTGGGACATAGTGCACACAGTCATGCATGTGCACACCTACTTAGACATGTGTGCATGCACATAAGCAAACATGCATGTGTGTACACCCACACAGATACACATGCATGCACACATGCACACACGCACGTGTTTTCACATGCACACGCATGTGTGCTCACAAGATATGCATGCACACATGGGTATACCTGAATACAAACCTGTGCACCTGTGTGTGCACACAGATGTGTGAGCACACCAGTCATGCATTCACACACACACACATACACTGGCCACTTCCTGCTTATTGGACCCATGCTTACAGATCAGGCAGTTCGTATCCTGATGCAAATGTGTGCAAGCTGCCGAGCTGAGCACACAGCCTGTGCCCTGCACAGGCCCCAGGCAGAGGGTCTGCTCCCCACTCTCCCTCCCTAGAAGGGCTCCCAGAAAGACCCAGTGGTGAGGGGAAGACCTAGGGAATGCGGTGGGAAGGGACAGTGGAGAAGCAGGCCACCACCCCGTGTGATGTCAGGGAGCAGCAGGTCTGTGTCACATCCAGAGGGGCCCTCCCACCTTTCCTGCTTTTCGGTCTTGTCTGGCAGTGCTCCTGCTGAAGTGGACGCACCTTTTTAAAGGGCTTTTCTCCAGCACAGTGATTTTTTAAAAATTCCCTGTTGCCGTAAATGTGCTCTGGTTTTCGCCAAACCTGAGCAATAACCATTTGAATTTGGGGAAATACTCATGGCCTCCGTCTGCATGTTCAAAGGTGCACATGGCTCTCACACAGCCAGCCGTCCTGCCCCCTGCCCCAACCCTGCCCTGCCCAGGACTCACTTGTGTGGTTGGTGTTGAGCGGGCACGTGCTCCAAGGCAGGGGTTCCTGGAAGGAGTTGAAGAAGTACCACATGACCCAGGCGATGATGGTGTTGTAGTAGAGGCCGACCACGAAGGACACGAACATGGACGCAATCCCTGCGGGGTAATGGACACTATTGTGGGGCACCACTAGGGGGCACCTCTGGGGGCACCGTTGGGGGGACACCACTGGGAAGTGGGGCACTGTTAGCAGGAGAGGGCGGTGCTGGGGGAGTTTCCTCAAGGACTGAGTGTGAGTGGGCTCCGGGTTCCAGAGAACAGGGTGGTGGTCCCTCAAGCGCTTACTGAGCCTTGCTGTGGGCGGCAATGGGAGACACAGCTCTCCCCACGTCCACACACTCCCAGGCCCTGGGCACGAGGGGACTCGGAATAGCCTCTACTGCCCAGCTGGTCTCTGGCGGCCAGGAGTGACCCCAGCCTGGACCTTGCCACCCACACTTCTGTGAGGTACCAAGGAAAGGTTTGCAGAGGGCTAGGGGTGGTGAGTGCCCTGGAATCAGAGGGGAAAGGAGAGAAGGAAGGAGTGTGCTGCCCATACTGGACCTGGGCAGGGGTCCCACCGACGGGGCCCAGACACGCACCTACGCCCTTCAGGGCTGGGTGGATGGAGCTCCAGGCGCCCACGCTGCCCTTGCGCAGACGCTGCCCAATGGCAAACTCCAGGTGCAGCAAGGGGACGCCCTCCACAACCAGCAGGATGAGGAACGGGATCATGAATGCTCCTGGTGGGGAGAAGGCAGCAGTGTGTCAGGTTACACACGCCAGATGCAAAAGGTCCCCTCTGGAGACACAGGCATTAGAAGAAAGTACCTACAGAACTTGCTCACAAATACAAACTTAGAACACCACCATCAACCATGCACCACACATGACAGCCATTGGCACTGTTTTATGGGGGATGCTTCATGCCGCCTCCTGACAGTGGCCAGCTTGTCTGCTGTCCCCCCAAAACCATGCTTGTCCTACAGGGTGAGCACACGACAGCTCCTGGGGGGTTAATGAAGGTGTTTACACGCTGGGCAGAGCACGGGGAGGTCACGGACCCTGGTGAGCCCTCTCTGGGGCTTGAAATCCAACCAGGAAGGCATGGCCAGCACATGGACCCTTCACTCAAAGGTGATGGTTAGCTCACTGTGACAATGAGATGAAAAGCAGACAGCAGTGGCCCGGCCAGTGTGGCTCAGTGGTTGAGCATCGACCCATGCACCAAGAGGTCGCTGATTCGATTCCCGGTAAGGGCACATGCCCAGGTTGTGGATCCGATCCCCAGTGGGGGGCATGCGGGAAGCCGCCAGTCAATGTTCTCTCTCATTGATGTTTCTATTTCTCTCCCTCTCCCTTCCTCTCTCTCTCTCTCTAATATCAAGAAAGAAAGAAAGAAAGAAAGAAAGAAAGAAAGAAAGAAAGAAAGAAAGAGAGAGAGAGAGAGAGAGAAAGAGAGAAAGAGAGAGAGAAAGAAAGAGAAAAGCAGACAGCAGTGATGACCCCCTAGCATTCAGGGGTGGGGAACGTCCGGCCCATGGGCCATATAAGGCCTGCGAAATCAATACCAGCTAACATCACACGCCTCACCAAATTAGCCTGACCAAATATAGCAGGCTAATTTTTAAGTTGATAATTTTGTATGGCCTGTGAATGATGTTATAAATATCCAAATGGCCCTTGGCAGAAAAAAGGTCCCCCACCCCTGGATCTCCTTCTGGAGGAGAGTGAGGAGCTGCCCTGGGTCTGGGGTACCTCTGGGGCTACAGGTTCATGGGCAGGGACTACTCACTGGGTCATAGTAGCAGTGAAGGTAAAGTTAAAATAAGAAAAGAGCCCCGGCTGGTTTGGCTCAGCGGTTGGAGCTTCAGCCTGCGGACCAGAGAGTCCTGGGTTCGGTTCCCGCTAGGGGCACATACCAAAAAAATAAATAAATAAATAAAATAAAATAAGAAAAGATTTGCCTCTCTACTGTTTTCTCAAGAGTTTGATGGTAAAATCTTTTGGGCAAAACTATGAAGAAGAAAACAAGTCTATGGTTCCCAAATGTCCTTTGATCCCACCCCTACCTCATGATGTCACTTTTACCTGCAGGACCTACTGGCCCTCCATCTCCATCAGGAAACTCCTATTCATCCTTGAAAACCCCATTTAGATAGCCGCTCCTTAGGAAACCTCTGCTGCCTGTGCTCCTGGCAGCCCTCCCCGCTACAAGCTCCTGCAGACGTAACAGGTGGGTGCCTGATAGGCCTCCTGTCTGTAGGGGCCTGTGGTCGTGTGCCCTTGCACACCAATGGACACACACAGAGGCAGAGATAGGGTGGGACAGGGTAAGGTATAAAGTTTTCACAGGAGAAACATACACTAGCATAGAAATGCAGATTTCTTGGCCCTGGCCGGGTAGCTCAGTTGGTTAGAGCATCATCCTGATAAGCCAAGGTTGGGAGTTCGATCCCTGGTCAGGGCACATACAAGAATCAACCAATGGCCCTGGCCAGTTAGGCTCAGCAGTTAGAGCGTCAGCCCTTGGACCAGTGAGTCTCGGGTTTGATTCTGGTCAAGGGCACATACCTCAGTTGCATTTCATCCCCGGCCCTGGTCGGGGTCATGCAGGAAGCAACCAGTCGATGTGTCTCTTTCACATTGATATTTCTCTCTCTCTCCCCCACCCCTCTCCCTCCCTCTCACTCTATCTGAAGATAAATAGAAAAATATCCTCAGGTAAGAGTTTTTTAAAAAAAGATTCAACCACTGAATGCATAAATAAGTGAACAACAAATCGATGTTTCTCTCTCTCTCTCAAATCAACAAAAATAAATAAATAAAAGAGCTAAAATAAAATTAACAAATGCAGCTTTCTTTCTCTCTGAGAATTTGGAAAAAAGGTTGGGGCAGGAGATGGGGGAGGGGAAGGGGGAGGGGACAGGAGGGAAGGGCTGGGTAGGGGCAGCTGCTGCCTTCAAGGGCAGGGTCTGAGCCTTCCCCATCTCTCTCCTGCAGGTGGTGCGTGTGGCACAGAGTAAAAGCTCCAGGAGTATTTGCTCACGGTGCAGGGCCAGGACCAGTAGTGGCAGGCAGCCCCAGGGACCAGGCTGGAGAGGCACATGGCAGCCCTGTGGTGAGCAGACAGCATGGTCCTTGGGGGTGCTGCCTCCTGGGGCTCCCCCATCCCATACACCATCTCTCCTAAGTGCGCCGTCCCTCAGAAGGGGTAAGGGGAATGCCATGCGTCAGGGGGTGGCAGCACTGTGGACAGACATGTGGTACATTCACATAAAGAATGTAAATTCAGAGGCTCTGGGCAGATGCATGCAATGCACCTGGACGTGCTCTGGGCCTGGTGCCGGTGCCGAACTCCTGGCAGGGGACCATCTGGTCACCGGGTCATGGCTGTTTGTGGTCAACTCAGGGAGCCGGTGAATCCTGACTCTGACTAAGCCTCCTGGTCTCATCTCCTGCATGCCCCCCACTTCTACATCTGCAAAGCTCGACAGAGTAGCTTTGTGGTGCCTCCCTCAGGTCAGAACTCCATCACTTTCCATCTCACAGGTGGGAACCCCAAGGCCCAGAGGTGCACAGGAGAGTAAGCAGGGCCAGGACACGGACTCTGATATCAACTCAACTCAAGGCTGACTTTTGAAACTTTTGAAATACCCTTCTTCAGAAAAGGGCCCACGAACCCACCTTCCCCAGCGCCCACGCAGGCTGTTCCCTGAAGGCTGAATGAGGAGAGATGCCCGCCCCTCACCTGGGCCACCCCTGCCACCTGCAGTCCAGACTCAGCCCAGGCCGGCCCACCGTGAGACACCTGCTCATTTCCTCTCGGTGTGGTGGCCAGATGGACCCTGGCAGAGGTGGCTACACCCTACTGTTTGCTGATGGCAGACACACAAGCCCAAGAAAAGAGACCTAACTAAGGTGAGGCAGCTGCGGTGATGCAGGCAGAGGACACAGCCCACCTGGCGCCCCATTTACCTGGCACTTTGGTCACAGAGACGCCCCATCAGAGATCTAGAAGGTGGGGACTTCTCCCGACAGCACATCTCAGTGTCACACAGCACACAGGGCTCTGTCACACACTCGGACCCCTGCCACCCCACCAAACACCGCCAAGCTGCAGACGCTGGTCTACGTCGTGGGGGAGGGGTCTTCTCTGTAGTTTTCCCTACTTTTCTGAATCTTTTTCATAATATAAAGTTAAACATAAAGTAAATGATGACTTGTTTTACTTTTCAAATTACCCAAAACTCCTAGAATAAATAACTGAAAGCAAACTAAGGTTTTTTTTGTTGTTTTTTTTTAATCCTCACCTGAGGACATTTTTGCATTTATCTTCAGATAGCGTGGGAGGGAGAGAGGGGGGAAGAGAGAGAGAGAAACATCGATGTGAGAGAGACACATCGAGTGGCTGCCACTCACACGACCCCAACCGAGGCCGGGGACAAACTGCAACCGAGGTACGTGCCCCTAACGGGAACCGAACCTGGGTCTCTCTGGTCCACAGGCTGACGCTCTAACCGCTGAGCCAAACTGTCCAGGGCCAAAATAAGTTTTCTCTAAACCAGGACTGGTCCTCAGAGTCCTCAGATCTGTCATGTTGTCTCCAAATTACCCAACCGTTCCCCCCTAGAGCTGGGGCTACAAGGGTGGGAAATGTCACCAAGGAGGTGTCACCTGCCATGGCCTGTCATTGTCCTCAGCAATTTTCTCCTGGGGTTGGCCCCTTATCACTGTCCTCAGCAATTGTCTCCTAGGCTTGGGGGTTATCACTGTCCTCAACAATTGTCTCCTGGGCTTGGAGGACCAGTCAGTTCCTGGCCAGAGCTGGAGGACAGTGAGAGGCCCTCCAGCTGGGAGGGAACACACAGGGGCAGGGCGCAACCGGGAGTAGACAGGAGGTAGGCTCCCAGGAGGGTCCTGAGGAGGTGGAAGATGGCCCTGGCCCTTCCCCTTGCTCCCAGAGCTGGCAGAGCTGGGACCTCTCGATTTGCTGTCCGCTCCTCAGGACCCAGGGGTGATGTGGGACATCTCCCTCTCATCCACAGTGTCAGGAGACAGTGTTCCCACGCCACCCCTCAGACTCACAGTGAGTGTGTGCTGAAAACCCCCATTTCCCAGGTGTGAACTCTTCACAGTCCCAGACCCACCCCGCCCTCGGCCTCAGTCCCTTCCCTTTGGAACTAAGTAAATTCTGCAGGTGTTGCCAGAACGCTGGTCCTAGGGCGGCCCTGGTGAGGGTCAAGGAAATGACCAGGACGTTCCAGAGGGAAGGAGCAGCCTGACCTCTGAGACTGTCAGTGATTCACGGGCTCCCAGAGGTTCCCCTCACCCCTCCACAGGCGCCAAGGTGTAAAGGCAGACCCTCCCAGACATTCAGAAGCTTCGGCCTTTGGCCATGGATTGGGGGGGAGGGGGGCGGGTGTGTCACAAAGGTGACCTGGGAATAACCCCATCTGCTTTCTTTTCTGTCACAAAGCCTGGTAAGAGTCTTCAGAATAAAACAAACTCACATCACTAGAGCCTTTGTGCTTTCAAAGGAGGTTATTCAAAAGCCCACAAGACCAAAAGCATCCTGGGAGCATCCAGCCAGCCCTGCAGAGCCTGTCTCACCGGTGAGCACTGCACCCACCCAACCTCCTCCCAACTGACAAGCACAGCTCTGTTCCCCTTCCCGCCACCCAACTCCTGGTTGCAACCCCCTCCCAGGGCTGGGGGCCCAGGGCAGACAGAAGCCACAGACACATGAGGCTGATGGGACTATAGGTATGACCTCTGTCCCTGAAGCCTGTTGACACTGGGAGGGTGGGTGGAAGGACAAGACCATGGGGACTGAGACCCACCAGCCCCAAGGGG
Source organism: Tadarida brasiliensis (assembly GCA_030848825.1). Taxonomy (NCBI): domain Eukaryota; kingdom Metazoa; phylum Chordata; class Mammalia; order Chiroptera; family Molossidae; genus Tadarida; species Tadarida brasiliensis. The sequence goes on from CM061258.1 coordinate 36,671,873, forward strand.
ATCTTTGCAGCTGGGGAGAGGGAGTGGCCTTAACCCAGGGGAATGAGACCCCGGGGCTATGGGCAAGGCCCTCAGAGACCTCTGGAGGCAGCAGGACAGGCTGAGGCCAGTGTGATGTGGGCGATGCAGCCTTACACCTCTGGTCCGTGTGCACACTGGGCAAGAGCCTGCTGCCTGTTCCTCTGTGGGTCATCCACTCCAGGCCCAGCTCCCTCCTCTGTCCCTCAGGGAGCCCAGCTGTGGGGTTCGGACCTGGCCCAGTGCCCATATGGTATTAGAAAGGAGGGCTGGCCTCATTGCCATTCCTGGGGCCACCTTCCACACTCAGAGAAGGGGCTCCACCAGACAAGCGCTGGTCCCTCTCTGTCCCCTTACTCCCAGATCAGATCTGTTCTCCGGGAACAGGTCAGGGCTCCTGGGCCCTAGAGCAAGGGCGGCCTCCCCTGACACACAGGCACTTGGACATGTGGGACCCGGCGCTGGGCTTCCCTCGCCAACTCGGACAAACCAGGCGTGGAGCAAAGGTGTTGGCACCTGTGCCTGCTTTCCGTCCCAGCCCTCTGCCCTATCCTGCCCTCCGTGCAGACATGGGGGGCTCCGGTCGACCGGTGAAGGGGTGGGGGGCACGAGCCTGTGCTGTCCTGCCCGCAGCCCTTTGCCCTCCAAACGTCTCCCCTCTGCGAATGGGGTGCTGGGTTCCTGGGGGACCCCCGCCTGCCCGCCTGCCCAGCCTACCTCCGCCATGGCTCTGGCACAAGTAGGGGAAGCGCCACACGTTGCCCAGGCCCACACAGAAGCCCACGCAGGTGAGCATGTACTGGGCCTTGTTGTCCCACTTGGGCCGAGAGCTGGCCTCCTCCTTCTCCATGACCTCCAGTTGCTCCAGGGAGGGGATTCGGTCATCCAGGCCCGGGTTGGGCAGTACAAGCCTCACCATGGTGGTCACGAGCGGGTCCTTCTCAGCAGGACAGGACAGGAGCTGGCGGGCAAGTGTACAGAGCTGGAGGGCGAGTGGACACAGCCGAGCCCCAGCACTTTATAGGGAACCTTTGGCACCTCACCCCAAGCACCTAGGCTGAAAGGAAGCGTCAGCAGATCTGAAGGGTGAGTCCACAGGACTGTTAATGCCTTATCTGCAGAGGCGCTGGCCGACCCTTTGAGGCTCTCAGCTGGCACCAGCCAGCCCTTCCCCCTGTGCAAACACACAGAAATCACGGGCACAGATGAGCTGCCCCCACCCCCACATATGCTCTGATGGCCAGACTCCCAGGGAGGAGGAACCCAAGGCAAAAAGTTCGTATCAATGGCCCTGCCGGGCTCTGCAGAATGCTGGTTCTCTCCCAGACCTTCGGAGCCCCCACCACTCCCCACCCAGCAACACTCCCACCTTCAGGGGGATGCCAGGAGGGGTCCTCTCTCCCCGGTTCTCTCTGCCAATGGGCTAGGTGCTAGGGTACCTCCATCCACCACCCCAATACAAGAACATGAGTTGGATGCCTGGGCCCTGGGAACAGCCCACTGCCCTGTCCATACTCGGCTCTAAATAGCCACTCAGAGAGCCTGGGTGTCCAGAGCTGCTTCAGGGTGGGGCCTTCCCGGAGGCTCCTTTCCATGAGCTCTGCCTGGGGCTCCGGGAGTGCACTGTCCCCAAGCCGCTGGGCTGCAGCTTCCAGGCCTCTCCCCAAGCTGCAGGACTTCTGTCCTTCCACCCCGTGCCGAGTGCTGGGACGGGGGCAGCCCGAGCTGGGTCACAGGACAGCCATGGTAGATAGGGCAGTCAGGCAAGGAGACATGGGAAAGCCAGAGGCACCTCCGGAGAGCAACGGGCCTCCACCTGGTGACCTCTAGGCCAAGGAGAGGCCTGAGGGACTGGGGAACGAGGGAGACCCCAACCAGGCTAAATCAAGGCCCAAGGCAAAGCTGGGGCTTTTTTTTTCTTTTAATATGGTTTTTTAAATTGATTTTTTAGAGAGAGAGGAAGGGAGAGAGAGATAGAAACATCGATGTGAGAGAGATATATCACTTGGCTGCCTCCTGCACGCCCCCTACCGAGGATCGAGCTGGCAGCCCAGGCATGTGCCCTGACCGGGAATCGAACTGGGACCTCTCAGTCCGTGGGATGATGCTCAATCCACTGAGCCACACAGGTCAGGCCAAAGCTGGGGCTTTTGAACACAGTTTCCAGTTCAGGGAGTGGGGTGAAGTGCGCCTCCAAGCTCTGGCCCCCGAGCCCCAGCCTGAAATCTTGAGCTCAGCAATTCCCCCTCCCCCAGCAAACCTTCCCCTGGGCCCTTTCCTAGCCCGTAAAACATGTACATCCGCCTGCCAGTGTGGCTCCGTGGATTGAGCATCGTCCCAAGGACTGAGGGTTCCCAGTTCGGTTCCTGATCAGGGCACATGCCCGTGTTGCGGGCTTGATCCCCAGTAGGGGGTGGGCAGGAGGCAGCTGATGGATGTATCTCTCTCACATCGATGTTTCTAGCTCTCTCTCCATTCCTCTCTCTAAAAAATAAAAACATATTTTTAAAAAACAAAACATATTGTACATCCAACTCCAAGGTGGTTTTCCTGGGAAATATTCAAAATGGCACCTGGCAGACTGAAGGCCAGTTCCAAGTGCTGTCCCTGAGCAGATGGGGATCTCAGGATCTTCCTGACAAGGACAAGGGGGCTGCTGCCAGGGACCAGACTCAGCCAAGGCTCCTTTCACACAGCCCTGGATGGGGGTCGGGTGGAGAGCTGAAGAGGCAGACCCCTCTGTGCTGGCACCGTGGGCTCACGGGGCTGCGTGGCCTCTGCGGTCTGAGCATCCTGACGTGCAGGGCAGACGCGCGGTTCAGGGCACACGCGAGAGGCAGAGGGACAGCGAGAGCTGCCGGGCAGGGAGTTCTCACAGCCTGGTGAGGGCATGGCATCCCCTGTCCCTGCTGCTCAGGACCTTCCATCATGCTTCTCCAAGGGGAAAGGCCCCGGGGGCCCGGCATCTGACCTGCCGGGGCTAACAACCCCTCTGCGGAGGCTAGTCCTTGCGCCTCAGGCCCGTGCCTGCTCCCCCTGCCTCGAGTTGTCTTCCCACGGTGTCCACCAGGCCTCCCTCCCACCTTCAAGTCGTGTGCAGACACCACGGAGCCACCCTGGTCACCCCCTTGACATGCAGCCTGCCCTCCGCTCCCTGCTCCACTGATCTCTGCTTTTCCTTTGGACACGCTGTGAAGGTGATTCAGTCACTTGGCTTACGGTGTCTCCTCCACACAGGATGAGAGGGCCACGGCGCGAGGGCTGGGGGTGGGGGGTCTTTGCCTCCTGTTTGTTCATGATAACGCCCCTCAGAGAGTGTCTGATGCCTCAGAAATACTCGGTCGATGTGGACCCAGTGACAGTTCATGCAGTTGGAGGCTGGTCGTGCCCTCCCTGGACGGCAAGGCCTCTGCCCTAAGGAGGAGAGACTGTTCCATGATGTGACGGGGTCAGAAAAGGGACTGTTTCCCAAACCCCCTCAGAGACTGACAGCAATGGAGGCTTTCCTTCTGCCCTGGGTTCCTCCACATTCTGGTTTCTGGAACAGGCTGTGGTCCTGACCCGGTCAAGCACGTAAAGGGTTGTCCCATGCCTGGGATGAGTCACATACCCATATCCTGTCCACCCTGCCCTGTTCTTTATAATGCTTTGGCACCTGCCAAACAGCATGGAGGATGTCCACCTAAGACATGCCTCCCATGTAGGTTTCCCTTGATAACCTCTATCAGTTGCCAAACTGGAACTGGAGAGGTAACTGGAACAACTTGTGAAAAGTTACGTGTGTCCACGACACAGACACAGAGCGGGTCTGACGGTGAGGATCTTCTCAGAAGGGCACACCCGTCTGACGGCACCCACAGCCTTCACTTCCCACAATCCTGAGGCCACCTCCTCTTGCCCTCATCCTCACACCGTGTCTCCTCAGCCACATCTGCCACGACAAGATTTTATTCCAAAGAAAAACATGCTCCTTAAAGAAAATCGGACACTTCCAACCACCACCTGGAGGTAAACACTAAGAGCTTTCTCGCTGTTCTGTCGTTTTAGAAACAGGTATGCATGTGGGTGCAGGGCCCCTGGGGGACGCGCACAGCTCCCTCTTTGCTTCAGGACCGCACCAGTGTGTGCCACGACCTCGAAAGCTTCTGTGAAGGCTGCTCTTGTCTCTGCACACTCGTGTCGGTGTCCGAGGCAGAGCCATTCTCCTCAGCATGCACGCGCCCACTTGAAAGGATGCTGCCATCGCCTGCAAGAGGGGCCAAGCCAGTTCCCCAGCATCCCTGGGGAGGCCCCACCCCTCGCCACCTTGGTGTCCTTGCCTCATTAACATTGTGGCAGTTGTGCCTGTGTGAAATAATCACCTATGGTTTAAAAAAAAATTTTTTTTTTAATCTTCACCCGAGGATATTTTTTTCTACTTATCTTCAGATAGAGCAGGAGGGAGAGGGAGAGAGAAAGGGAGAGAGAGAGAGACACACATCGGCTGGTGGTCTCCTGCATGACCCAGACCAGGGCCAGAGACGAACGGCAACTGAGGTATGTGCCCTTGGCCGGAATCGAACCCACGACTCACTGGTCCGCGGGCCAACGCTCTACCGCTGAGCCAAACCAGCCAGGGCTCACCTGTGGGGGTTTTTTTTGTTGTTTTTGGTTTTTTTTGGTATGTGCCCCTAGCGGGAACCGAACCCGGGACTCTCTGGTCCGCAGGCTGAGCTCCAACCGCTGAGCCAAACCAGCCAGGGCTCACCTGTGGTTTTTAACTTGCATTTCCCTGGTGGCCTGTGTCATGGAGCTTCATCCCATGAACTGACCGGCCATCACGATCCTCCTGATCGTTTACTTTTCTTACCTTATTACATTGTGTCCAGCACAATGACGGACAAAATTGTTACCAGGAGGCATTCTGGCCTCATTTCTATCTTGTAAGGAGCCTCTGCTATTTCACCATGGACTATTGAAGATGGCGATTTTTATACAAATTCTTGTCAAAATAAGGAATGTCCCTTCTATTCTCCATGTACTGAGGGGTTCTTTTATTTTCTTTTTGTTGCAGGTTTATTGAGATACAATTATCACAATATACAATTTACTCTCTTTTTAGTATATTCACAGCATTGTGCAACCGTCACCACAACCAATTCTAGAGCTTTCCATCATCTGCAAGAGAAACCTGCACTTTTTAGCCATCACCCACCCCATCCTTGAGGGTCCTCTTTTATTTTGAATGGATGATAAATGTTATGAAACGGTTTTCTACATTTTTGAGATGATTACTAACTTGTTCTCCTTTATTCTCTCAATGTGGTGGTAACAGTTCGACTTTTTCAAAATGAAACAACCTTACATTCCTAGAATAAGCCCGAATTGGCCACGATGCATACTTGATGCATCACTGGCTTCAGTGTGCCGCAAATGAACATCGAGTTGTCACACCTGTGTACCTGGGCCCCGTAAGCCCATCCACGTTTCTGAGGACTTATCCAGGGTGGATTGCTCTGGGGAATGCGGGCAGCAGGCTTCTCCTGTCTCTCAAGCTGATGGAGCACACACACTGCTCTCTAGAAAAGCTGAGTTATATGTCCACCAACAGAAAGCAAGAACAGTCCACTCCCTGCACTTTCTCTAACAAGAGATATTATTTTAAAATCTTTGCTCTCTCAGAAGTCTAAAAAAAAAAAAATGTAGTTTGAGCCAGAGAGCTCATCGAAGCCTAGGAAGAGGATGTGGTCCTTAATCCATCGTGTGCCTGCCTCTCACATTTTATTTCAATAGGCCACATTCAGCTCCAGATGTTTACACATCAGTATTAGAAGAAGACAATGGGAAATAATTCGGAGTTGTAACCTCTTCCTGTGCTGGGCCAGGAGCCAAGCGAGGGGGCTCTGCTCCTGGGATAGCCCCTAGATAGGACATACTAAAGGACAGGACACCCAAGCCCTAGGACAGCAAGGCACGGGACTGGCTGGAGTTGATCACGAGTGACTGATGTCTGCCCGGCCACACACCCACCGTCTCAAGTCCTCAGTACTGCATCACAGCAGCTGAGGGAAGGCCTCGTACTGGTGATCTTCAGTCATTGACCTTTGTCTTGAATGGGGTGGTTTGTTTTCATGAAGGCCTGAGTTGCTGAGCAGTAGTAGCCTTGAAGTCACGGGATGTCGATGCTTCTCTGCTCCAACCCCAAGTCTGCATTCACTGACTGTGGGCAGGAGTTAAGCCCACAGGGTTAGTGTCACCCCATCTGACGATCAGCTCTGGCTTTTTTTTTTTTTTTAATCCTCACCCGAGGATATTTTTCTATTTATCTTCAGGTAGAGTGGGAGGGAGGGAGAGAGAGAGAAACATCGATTGAGAGGGACACATCGACTGGCTGCCTCCCACACGACTCCAACCAGTGCCGGGGACCCAACTGCAACCGAGGTACGTGCCCTTGACCGGAATCGAACTCGTGACTCGACTGCTGAGCCAAACTGGCCAGGGCAGCTCTTTCCTTTTATCTGTATTCCCTCTGCCCTTGTGTTCCCACGGGAAGAGGGAACAGAGCACTCTGTCTGTGTGGGAGCAGGAGAGAGAGAGAGAGAGAGAGAGAGAGAGAGAGAGAGAGAGAGAGAGAGAGAGAGAGAGAGTTATGAAGAGGGAGGGAGCAGGGAGGAGTGGGCCAGCTGTCCTGCACTTGCCAGCTCGAGATGACAGCCACTGCATTCATAGAAGGCTTTGTGCCCCCAGTGCCATGCTCACCGGGAGTGGATCCCCGGTGTGCCTGCTCTGAGTGACGCTGGCACTCAGGGGTGCTTGCTTTGTACTCTCACTCAGCCTGGCCTGGGGGGTAGGGGGGCAGAGCAACCGGAGTCTCGTGCCTATCTGTTTGTTTACCCAGTTGTTCGGTTGTTAACAACCTGGATCTTTGAGGAAATAACCCAGAGATAAGCTGGGACAGGATGCAGTGTGATTCTGCCTGTTATGATAACACTTGCCCTTAGAGCCCAGCTGGTAGCAGTGGGAGGAGCACAGGGGGTGCCTGGTGCCCCATTCCTCTAAGTGGTCCCCAGGAGGCCTGGGGAGAGGGAACATCCCCAGGTTGGAAAAAGTGGACAAAGTATTGGGTTGAGGGTCTAAGGTAGTTTTGTCAGATAAAAAGTAATATATGAAAATGTATATTTTAATAACTTTTGCAATTACAAGAGTAACAGATTTTTTGTAATGTAGTTGAAAATTTCAGAACAGAGATGAGTAGAAAACATTTATAATTTCACAGGTGGTTGTAAACTGTTAATTTAACATTTCCTTCTTATACGTGTATATATGCATTTAAACATGCACATCACACATATATTCTGATACTTACTCGTAATTGTTCCATTTTGCATTTTTCCACTTAAGGTATTGTGTTTTCCCATGCATAAATTCCACGCTGCGCACTCGCCCTCACGCAGGGACCCGTTGAGTTGTTGCCCATTTTCTGTTTTGGGGCAGCTATGTTGTTCCAGCTTTCAGTTATTGTAAATGTTGTGGCAATAAATATCTTTGTTCAAAAACCTTTCTCCCCATCTTTGAACAGCTGGGACAGATTTTTCTAGAAGTGGCTTGTTAGGTTGAAGGGATGAAACCGGACTTGAGAGACTCAGCAAACCCAATAAGGCAGTGTGCCTGTGACGTCGCCCACCTGTGACACGACCCTGCAGAGGACAGAGAGGGCAAAGACTGCTGACCCAGACCTCAAGGACTTTCACAGGAGCTCTGGGGCTCCAGCCTCGTGTTAAATCCGCTTCCGGAACCCTTTGTTCAGGTGAAGCTTGCAGAGGAAGCTCAGTCTAAAACGTGGGAAAGTCAGGGTGAGGTGCCCCCGGGGCCCCCAGCCCAGCACCCACAGCCCCTCACAGGGAGACTGCCCCAAGGCCCCTCTGGGGCTCCCCACCTGCCTGTCCTCAACCAAAGACAAGGACTTCATTGGCCTCCCCCAAGGGCTGTGCCACCTTCCACCAAGGGCTCCGGGGCCCCTGGGGGCCTGGTTAGGGTCAGAGGAGATGGTCCGTGAAAGAGCCCCAGGGGCAGATGGGGCCTCCAAGCCCACCCACACCCCCAAAGCCCAGAGCAAAAGCAAGCACAGGGCTGAGGTCCCCTCTCCCAGAGGGCAGCCTTTTCAGGGAGCAGAGGGCAGTCCCAGGCCATCAACCCCTGGGCCACTGTCTCTGGCTCCTCCCTGCTCAAGGCATTCCTAGAAGAGAGTCAAGTTGTTTTCAAAGTGACTAAATGTGATTAACCATCAACCTGAGGAAGTGACTTCTCAGCAGACTCCCAGGTGGTACTTTTCCAAGAGGCCTGTGCCCCGCCCTCCCTGTGTCCCTTTGGAGGTGGGGAGGGCTGGGCAGTTTGGGTGAGACAGGCTATTAACCCAGGACAAGTGGGATAGGAAAACTGAGACAGATAGTTAAACAGCCTACCAGTTTACAGCCATCTAGTAAATGGCAAAATCCTATCTTCCCTGAACCAAGGACACTTAAGGTAATGGGAGAACATCTGAGATCTTGCTCCCAGCATATGTCATCAGTTTGACTCAAATAAACTCATAAAAATTCTCTTTTAAAAAGGGTAAATGGCCCGGCTGGTGTGGCTCGGTGGTTGAGCATCGACCCATGCACCAAGAGGTCGACAGTTCGATTCCCGGTCAGGGCACATGCCCAGGTTGTGGGCCTGATCCCCAGTGGGGGGCATGCAGGAGGCAGCCAGTCCATGTTCTCTCTCATCGATGTTTCTGTCTCTCTCTCTCCCTGTCCCTTTTTCTCTCTCTCTCTGTAATATCAATAAAGAAAAAAAAAATTTTTTAATAAATAAATAAATAAAAAGGGTAAATGGTTTATACTTCTCCTCCCCAGCCAGAGGGTAAAAAGCTCAAATCATCCTACTGGAGGAGACAGATAACAGAAATCCAGTTAGTACCATTTGTGCCAACCACACCCAAGGACGGATAAAGTCAGAAGAATAAATCTCACTTTGACCATCAGCATAAAGCTGATGAATATTCTATTGAGATCCTCCCCTACGATCTCCCCTAAGCCCCCAGCCTTTAAAACTCTCAAAACAAAGGACCCAGCACACTCTCCTCCCAGGAGCTCAGCACTCCTTTCACCTCCCCCTTTCCCTCCAGACATGTTACCTTTGCCTTTCTCTCTCCTAAGCTCCAAGGGCCCTTCTTTTGCCTCTGTAACTTTCTAAATAAACTTCCTCTATAGTTTGAGTCTGGCTCTGAATTCTTTCTTAGCCAGACTCAGGAACCCAAGTCCACCTTTGCCTGTAACAACGGGTGCCCTTTCGCCACCAACACCACCAGTAACATGGGAATCCAGCCTTTGTACCTGCAGTCCCTTCGGAGGGACCCCGCACAGCACCCTACATGGAAGCCTGCTTCTCCCAATCCAAGCTCCTTCTCCCTGAACCTCCTGGTCCCCCCTCCAGGTTCATCCCAGGCCAGCCCCAGCATCTTCCCGGCCCCCAAAGGTCAGCACCTTCTTGCATCTCAGCTTCTCCATGACACTCAAAATCCTTCCTTAGGTCGAGCAGAATGAGCTCAGTGGGCCCAGCCCTGGGGCTGTCCTCTCCCACATATCCATCTTACTGGGGGCCCTGGGGCCCCCATGAGGGCAGGGCTCCCCACTTAACCACACCCAGTCTGAGTGTCAGAGGAGGTCTGAGGTGCACATAGATTGTGCAGAGCAGGTCTGAGGGGTCCACCTGCCGAGGCCCAGTACCTGGCATGTGTACACTTCTGCTCCGCCCTGGGCAGAGCTGGCCGGGAGGCACCAGCAGTGGCCTCTCGGGAGCAGAGCCCCATGTTGGCAGAACCATGTGTGGACCAGAAAAGGGTGCTGTAATAAAGTATAAACCCCCACTGGGCCGGTCATAGCGGGTAGTCAATCCTCAGGCATATAACTTTTTTTCCCTCAGTAAAGTGTTTATCTTCGCCTTAAGCAAGTGCATTGTTTTTTGTTGTTGTTGTTTGTTTGTTTTTGAGAGTACATGCCCTTAGCGGGAACCGAACCGGGGACTCTCTGGTCCACGGGCTGACGCTCTAACCGCTGAGCCAAACCGGCCAGGGCTGCAAGTGCATTGTTTCTGAGCATCTAGGTTAACACACCTTTAAAATAAGCCACAACCAAGAGACATAAAGAGACACAAGGAAGTCAGGCACAGAGGAAAGACCATATGAGGACACAGTGAGGATACGCCATCTGTACATCTGCCATCATGTGTGTGTGTGTGTGTGTGTGTGTGTGTGTGTGTGTGTGCAAGCCAAGAAGAGAGAGGCCTCGGAAAAAGCAAACCTGCTGACACCTTGGACTTCCAGCCTCTACAACTCTGAGGCAATAAATATTTGTTTAAAAAATAAATAAATAAATAAAATACAATACAATAAGCCACAACCACCCTCAAGAACACACGTAATCTTGTTAACTATCCTGTAATTGGACCCCTGTGTTTTTTTTTATTGTTGATTTTATTTTATATTTATTATTATTATTATTATTATCCTCACCTGAGGACATTTTTCCATTTTTTGTTCAGATAGAGTGGGAGAGAGAGAGAGGAAGAGAGAGAGAAGCATCGATGTGAAAGGGACACATCGAGTGGCTGCCTCCCGCACGACCAACCAGGGCCAGGGACAAACTGCAACCGAGGTACACACCCCTAGTGGGACCGAACTCAAGTCTCTCTGGACCGCAGGCCAACGCTCTAACCACTGAGCCAAACCGGCCAGGGCATTATTTTTTTCCCTTTATTGATGTTAGAGACAGAGAGGAAGGGAGAGGGAGAGAGAGATAGAGATATCGATGAGAGAGAACATCGACTGGCCGCCTCCTGAATGCCCCCCACTGGGGATTGGGCCCACAACCTGGGCATATGTCCTGACCAGGAATCAAACTGGCGACCTCTTGGTGCATGGATCGATGCACAACCACTGAGCCACACTGGCCAGGCATGGACCCCTGTCTGGTTCCCCCCCACCCTCATGTACTCTTCCTTAGACACCTTAAATACAAATGCATAAAAGAAGCTAAACTGCAAAACTGTTGTTCCTGGAGCATTTGAGATCGTGCTCCCCAGCATATATCATCAGTTTGGCTCAAATAAACACATAAACATTTCTAAAGGTTTGGACGCTTCTCCCGTGGACACCTGCAGCAGCAGGTGAGTGGGAACTGTCATTAAAAGGGCATTTGGCTCCAGGCTCGTTGTGGACCCCAGACAGGGACAGTGGAGCAACCACGCCACTGCACCCTGAGATAGGGGTTGCGGGAAACATTTTCATCAAAAGAGCAAAATTTGCGGTTTATTTGTAACCACCATTTGGAACTTTTCCTCTGCACCCGTGGGCTCCTGTGCTAGAGGGGTCATGTGACAGACTTCGCTGGAAGCCACGTTGATTGTGGCAAGCAGCCGAGTTACTGGGCTGGTGGACTTGGGGTGGCTGCAGATCCTGCCAGGGTTCCCATGGCCTAAGTTCCTCTGCTCTTCTTCAATAAACGGGTACAACCAACGGGGGAGACTTCCATTTGTCCGGATGTGTTGGCGGACTGGTCTGACGCCTTGCAGGGTGGTCCTTTATGGCCTTCAACACAGCAGCCCCTGACCCGTCAGGTGCTGACCAAGCACTTCCTGCGCACCTACTCTGTGCAGGAGTGGAGAGGAGCCCCGGGCCGCTGTGTTCAGAGACCACTGTGAGAGTCTGGGTCGGAGAGCAGGGAAGAGGCAGGCAGGGGTCAGGCCAGCGGGGGAGGGGGCCAGAGAACCAAGGAGAGTGGGCTACAAAGAACCCCCCTTGGCAGCCCAACCCAAGATGCAGTTGCCCCGCGCAGGTGTGGGGTGTCCCATCGTGGGTCTGCCACAGCTGCTGGAGGACACAGAGCTGGAGGCACCTGGGTGGGGAGCTGGGAGACTTCAGGGGTGTCCAAGGTTAGAAGCCAAGAGTGGATCTTACAAAGATAACCGAGTGAAAAGAGTAAGAAAGAGAAGGAAGTTCTGAGCAGAATATTACTTCCTAAATGAAACCACACATTTCCCAAGGACTCAGGTAAGCGAAGTTAATTCCTTCAGCATAGTTACTGGGGAAGGAGAAGATGCAACAAGCCAGGTACAGGTACAGGGTCAGCTCTCCCACCTGATTCTCCAGCTAGAGGTAGGGATGGGGGAGGGGAGGAGAAGAGCTTTGGAGAGAAAAAGGAGGTCCGTGGAGGGGAGGGCCTTGGAGAGGGGTGCCTGCAGGGGAGGGCCTTGGAGAGGGGTGCCTGCAGGGGAAGGGCTCACACAGAAGCTCAGGGATCTAGATCCCCGACAAGGTGTCAGGAGCGGTCATCTTGGCGGTCGGGAGTGTGGATTGTATTGAAAGGCTGAGATGGGGAAGGTAAAGGAAGTAAAACAGGACCCCTCAAGCTCCTGGGGACCCTTGTGAGGGACAGAGGGTCTGATAACTATGGGGTAGCGGGGAAGACTTGGGGTGGCCTACAGAAGACTTGGGAAATTTGGAAGAAGGGGATGTAAAGGCCCTGCTCCCCTGGTCTAAGGGTGTTGCTCAGGACTTTCAGAGCTTGAGGACAGGTGAGGGCAGTGGGGCATGGTCAGGGGCATGGTCAAGGTCATGGTGAGCCTAACTTGGGCTGTGGGGCCTGCAGTGGGAGACCCAGGTTGTCAGGGAGGCTCATCTGGTCCCCAGGGCAAGCAGACCAAGCAGACTAAGCTGAGGGAGAGGGTCCCAGGGCCCTGGGCACTGACCAGGCCAGGCCTTAATTAAGCAACCCCAGATTCTGGGCAGGTGAATATGGGGATAGGGGCAGATTGGATGCTGGATAGAGGGTGGACCTGGGGAGTGTCAGGCATGAGGTGTGGTCTTGGATAGGGGCCAAGGTTCAGAGGACAAGGTCACTGGCAGGAGGCCTTAGTCAGCTGGGGGAACAGGGGAGGAGCAGGGTGGAGACCAGACCAGAGTCTTCAGAGGAGGGGCCCGGGTCAGAGGTCTAAGGTCAGAGAAAGGAGGAGGAGCAGCAGGGGCTGTGGTTTGGGAAACGGAGGTCAGCAGACTGCTGGGGGAGCAGAGTAGACACCTCCATCCTGAAGACCTTAGGCCCTAAGGCTTAGGGGAAGGAGTCGGAGAGAAACAGCATGGGGAACCCCTCCCTCCAGGTCTCAGCTGAGCCCCTGAGCAAGGGGCATGAGCCCCACCTTTCTCCCAGCCAGGAGCCTGTCCCTGCTCTCCCAGTACAGGGAGGCAGGGCTCCTCAGGAGCCCCACACAGGGGGAGAAGCCAGACCCCTTCTCTCCCCCTCCCCTCCCCTCCCCTCCACCTCCCCTCCCTTTCTCTTCTGCCCCTCCCTCTCACACCCTACCTCCCCTGCAGCCTTCCCCACATCAATGTAAGCAAGGTCCAAATCTGTAGAGAATGTTTGTAAGAGTACCTTTGAGCCAAACTGAGGACATATGCAGGGGAGCAAGCTCTCAGATGCTCCAGAGGACAGTTTCGCAACTTCTTTTATGCATTTGGACTTAAGGAATATTATTACATTGTTACCGGAAAGGGGACCTGGCCCTGAGCGGTCTGCCTAGGGCCAGCTGGTAGTGTGTGGGTTCTTGACTTCGTGCAGGAAATATGTCACAACATGAGTCCAGGTGAATTTTCCAGGTCATTTATTAAAGCTGGGGACAATGAAACAAGGAAGGGCTGGGGGAATGAGCCTAGGCTGGGCTGCTTTGGTTCGTTCATTAAGAAGTCAGAGAAAAGGGGACAGGTTCAGGGGATTTGTCTGGGATGAACTGCTGCTGCCCGTCGCTGCCCTGGTCCCATCGCTGCCCTGGTTGCAAGCCTCATGGGGTCCCTTAGAGTTTAGGAGATTCGTGCCTGTGAGGAAAGAAGGGAGGGCGGGGGTGTGTGCTCCTGGGAAGGAGAGTGCGCCCTGGGACCTTCCTTTTCAGGGGTTTACAGGCTGGGTGTGTAGGGGAGGTCTTAGGGTAGGATCAATAGAATATTCATCAGCTTTATGCTGATATACCAAAATGAGATTTATTCTCTTCATTTGTCTGTCCTTGGGTGTGATTGGCAAATGGCACTTAACTGGATTTCTGTTATCCGTCTTCTTAAGTAGGGAGATTTAAGCTATTTACCCTCTGGTTGGGGAGAAGTACAAAGCATTTACTCTTTTTTTTTTTCTTTTTCCATTTTCATTAATTTCTTTTTGTTACAGATATTTCTCCGTTTTCCCCCCTAGACACCCTCCTTCCCATCCCCCAGCATTGTTGTCTGTGTCCATTGGTTACGCATACATGCATAGAAGTTCTTTGGTTCATCTCATCCATCCCCCCCTCCTCTGAGGTTTGTCAGTCTAAACCATGCAAACGTTTACTCTTAAGTGTCCTTGTTTTAGGGAAAATAGGATTCACTAGGTGGCTGCAAACTGCTGTTTAACTGTCTCAGTTTCCCTATTCTGCTTGTCCTGGAATTTCCCTAGCTTCTCACTGTTTTATAACAACATGAAGGTGGGAGAAAGCAAGGCAGGAACTGTATTACAGAACAGTTAGCAAGACAATGTGTTCTCCTGAGAGTTAACACCCTCCGGGAGGGGTATTACTTCTGGTATTTTAAAGGCGTTAACTTAGATGTACACAAGCAATGAACAGGGCTGGCTTAAGGCAAAGTCAAAGCTGTCACTAAAGAAGTCATAGGCCTGGGGTGTGACTACCTACCATGACCTGCCCAGTTAGGAATTTATGAGCAGATCACCTGTGAGGTTACTTTCTGTAGAACCCCTCTCATCCACACCCAGTCCTGCCCTCCACGATGAGGAACAGGTGTGGTCTGCTCCCTGGGCCTGCCCCTCTGCCAGCGGCAGCCCTTAAAGCCACGCCCCTTCGGGTTCACTTGTGTTTACATAAGAATTGTCCAAATCTGTACAGAATTTTTTTAGTTTATTTGAGCCAAAGTGAGGACATATGCAGGGCAGCAAGGTCTCAGATGCTCTGGAGAATTAGTTTTGCAGCTTCTTTTTATTTTATTTTTTATTTTTTTGTTAATCCTCACCTGAGGATACTTTATCCATTGATTTTTAGAGAGAGAGTGGAAGGGGGGGAACATGAATGTGAGAGACACATCAATCTGATGCCTCCCACACATGCCCCAATCAGGGCTGGGGATCAAGCCTGGAACCTAGGTACTGCAACCCAGGTATGTGCCCTTGACTGGGAATCAAACCTGTAACCCTCTGGTGCTCGGGCCAACGCTCTAACCACTGAATACACCAGCCAGGGCAGCTTCTTTTTATTTTATTTTACTGTCATTGACACTATTACAGATGTCCCCCATTTTCCCCCTCTTTGCCACCTCCACCTGCCCCCCCCCACACACACACACACACACCTCCCCTGGCCTTCGCCACACTGCAGCTTCTTTTACAAATTTCAAAGTAAGGAGGGAACTTAAGGAAGATGACAGAGGTGGGAGAAAGCAAGGCAGGGACTGGATTACAGGACAGTTACAAGACATGTGTTCTCCACGGTGGTTATGGCTGAGTTCAAAGGTGTTAACCTAGAGGCACAGGAACAATGGACAGGGCTTGCCTAAGGCAAAGAAACGTTTTACTAAAACGTTGTATGCCTGGGATGTGACTACCTATCATGACCTGCCCAGTTAGAGACTTATGATTAGATCACCCTGTGAGGTTATTTTCCATAAAACCCTTTGCTTTCATCCACATTTGGCCCCAGGATGAGGCCTGACGCCACCTAAATACCATCATAACTCAGAGCTCCAGTCTCCCCCAGCCTGTCCGGCTCAGGATGGTGAAAACCCTGAGGCAGAAGATCCTGGCCATGGAAAGGGCAGATTAGATGGGCCAGGAAGGGGCCTGGGGGAAGCCCCCTGCCTCCCACCCCCACTCACCTGAGTGCTGAGAAGATACCAGTTCCCTTTGCAAAGCTGGTGCCTCCAAGCCCAAAGTGAGCAAGGGGGTGTGTGCAGGAGTGGGCCCAGAGGGGGCCCTGGAGTTGTTTCAGCAAAGGGACTGCTTGAGGCAGGGGGCTGAGAAGGCCAAGAAATTTCGTCCTGGGAAAGAAGGATTCTTTTTTTTTTAATAAGGATTTTTGTTTTTATTTTATTTTTTATCCTCACCTGAGGATTTTTGCATTTATCTTCAGAGCGGGAAGGAGAGAGGGAGGAAGAGAGAGAGAAACATCGATGTGAGAGAGACACATCGACTGGTTGTCACCCACACGATCCCAACCGGGGGCCGGGGACAAACTGCAACCGAGGTACGTGCCTTTAGCGGGAACCAAACCTGGGACTCTCTGGTCCTCAGGCCGACACTCTAACCGCTGAGCCAAACCGGCCAGGGCGAAAGAAGGATTCTCAAGGGAGATTTTCAAAAGAGGCAGCCAGGTGTGGGCAAAAGGGGCTCTGCAATAAAACTGACAAGTCCAGGGATGGAAAGGAAGGTA
Organism: Tadarida brasiliensis; assembly: GCA_030848825.1. Lineage (NCBI taxonomy): Eukaryota > Metazoa > Chordata > Mammalia > Chiroptera > Molossidae > Tadarida > Tadarida brasiliensis. Next base: position 36,688,364 of record CM061258.1, read on the forward strand.
GGAAGGTCCAGTGAAGGCACAGGGACATGTCTCCAGGTGCAACCTGGGAGCAGGGAGAGTCAAGGCTCTGACTGCTGCCCTGGCCAGTTTGGCTCAGCGGTTAGAGCGTCGGCCTGTGGTCCAGAGAGACCCGGGTTCGGTTCCCACTAAGGGCACATAGCTCGGTTGCAATTTGTCCCCGGCCCTGGTTGGTCGTGCAGGAGTAAGCCACTCGATGTGTCCCTTTCACGTCGATGTTTCTCTCTCTCTCTCTCTTCCTCTCTCTCCCTCCCACTCTATCTGAACAAAAAATGGAAGAATGTCCTCAGGTGAGGATAAAAAAAATAAACAAAAAAAGGCTCTGACTGCTGCTCCTAGTGCCCCACGGCAAAGTCCCATCCCTGCAGCTCTGGGAGAGAGAACTCCCTGCAGGGACAGCAGCAGGTCCCCGGCTGCAGTGGACCTCTCAGCTGCTCTGCCTCCAGCCACGCAGCAGCTGCTTGGAGCTTCACTCCAAGGACACAAGGATGTGAGGGGACTGTGAGGCTGCTCGGGCACCATAGCAAAATACCATGCAGATGGGTGACTTAAAAAACAGACATTTCTGGAGACTGAAAGTCTCAGGTCAGGGTGCACACGATGCGTTCCTGGTGAGGGCCTCTTCCTGGCCTGCAGACACCTTCTCCTGTCCTCACAGGGCAGAGACAGACAGCAACTCAGTCCACAGCAAGGAGTATGTCTGCAATTCGGACATTCTCCAAGGTGCCTCTTAGCACTTCCAGAGGAGACGTTAGGAGAAAGTTTCAGCAGCCATTGCAGGCAGGACCCCAAATGACTGAGACCAGATATAAGAGATGGGTCACCTACCAGGTCAGGACTGTGTGCAGCTGAGCTCTGACATGACAGGAGCGCAGCAACCAGGAGTGGAGGAAGGACAGACTAAGCAAACACCATGCAGGGTGCCTGCTGGAGGAGGGGGGTGTTGTGTAGATTTCCATGTCGCCATGCTGGGGAGCTCTCTGTTCAATAATCACTTCCTCTCATCTCTGTTTCTCTCATATTGCACATAAATGTGTTGGTGTTGCTAATCTTATAGTAGAGTCTTTAATCCAAGGCAGGTGCCTGGGACAGGTGAGGAGACATCATCCAGAGGCGATCAATAGCTGACAGGACTTTGACACCCAGACAGGGATAGGAGGGCACCCTCATTTGCATGGGGGGGTTGCTGTGTTGCTAAAGTATCAGCTCCAATGGTTAAATTTGGGAAGGGTGATCACAGAGGTCCAAGGGATGGAGCATACTGGATGGTCTGCTGACACTTTTCCTGTTCTGAGCCCTTTACTTGGGGACTCAGGGACCTCATTTCCCAGAGAATCTGCCACTGGGTTCTGGGCAGCGTCCACTAAGAGGCAGTCACAGAGCATGGGGACAGAGAGGGGTGCCACCTCCACATTGGAGGCAGAGTAGAGTGGGTCACCCAGGGGGCTGGATGGAGGGAGACACAGAGAAGACCCTGGGGACAGAAAGCCCCCACTGCAGACCCCAGGAAAAGCTAGGCCTCTGCCAGCTGGAGACCCCAGGAGGATGCTGCCACCTTAGCACCGTCACCAGCACCCCCTCCTCTCCAGCCAGTTACCCTGGCAGAGTGTTGGGACAACAAGAACAGGGAGGTGCTTTGGATGGGCGACCAGAGAAAAGAAGGGGGCCCCAAAGGAGAAGTCAGTTCTCAGAGGAAGACTGAGGAGGAGTTTGCTTCCCAGAGGTAAATTTCCATAAACCATTGTCACCAGCAAATACTAACATTGCTCTGAGCAGCCTCTGCCAGGTGCTAAGAACCACCTGCTTTTTAACAGCTGAGGAGGCACAGCTGGTTCCCTTTAATCCCAAACACCACCCCCTGAATAACAGGCCTTGTTCCTGGCTGCGCCATGAGTCCTCCTCACGTGTCAGTCACGTGGGGAAAGCACCTTCTGGATCAGTCGTACAGGGGTCAGGCAGGCATCACCAGCACAGAGACTGAGACAGACACCGAGGAGGCTGTGAGCTGGTCCTTCATGGATTGAATCACCCTCGTTCCTGTGAGCTTCTGACTGCTGCTGGCATCTTAGGACCCCACTTCCGGACCATTACCTCAACCCCACATTTTGGCAGAGGGTCTCTGTTAGGCCATCAGCACATACTCTGCCTCCCCTGCTTCCCCTCACCCTGCAGGACCTACTGGGAAGACAGGCCAGCTCAGCTCTGGAACCCTGGACAGCAAGGCGGCGGCCCAAGTTCCTGTCACCTGTCCTGTGTTAGGCAAAGTGTTTTATTTATTTAATTGTCAAAATAGGGATTGTGCTGGACACTGGCTTTACAGTCTGCTTTTCCCCCACTTGGACTCATATGATGAACATTTTCCCATGCCAGTGAACATGCCTCACGTATCTGGTGTTTAAGGGTCACGTGCCCCCAGTGTCTGATGTTCCTTCACCTCCCTGATCCTCTCCAACGGGACACATGGTCGGTGCCAGTTTTTGTTTTATAAATAATGCTGTGTGTACTCATAGTTCATGTTCCTCTGGATGGACCGCCAATGTGGGCTCTTTTTAACGCTCCTGATACTTTCGGTGCAAGAACCCTACCGCCCCAGCTGCAGCAGACAACCAGGGGAGGTTCTGGGCTAGGGGCTTCCTGCCTGAGGTTCTGCTGTCCCCACCTCTTCTGAACTGTCCCTGGGACAAACACTCCCAACCCCTGCTCACCAAGCACTCACCCTCTCAGGCAGGGACCCAGGGGCTGTACTGCGGGGACAGGGATGTCAGTCACATCCTGGCTGCACTTACCTGGTCTCACCAGCCCTGAGGCCGAGCTTCCCCCTGTGCGCGGTAAGGATGGGGGGTGGGGTAGAGTAGGGAGTGGGGGGTGTAGTGGAAGAGGCAGTGTGCACAGAAAGCAGCCCTCTACATCACTAGAGGGGTAGTTGCTTCCCCTCAATGAAATGGTCGAAACCAAGAGCATTTTTTTTTATTTTTATTTTTTTTTATTAATTTTTTTTTGTTACAGATGTTTCTCCTTTTTTCCCCATTGACACCCTCCTCCCCATCCCCCCACCCTGTCCCCAGCTTTGTTGTCCATGTCCATCAGTTATGCATACATGCGTATAAGTTCTGTGGTTTATCTCTTCCCTCTCCCCCCACCCCCTCTTCTGAAGGTTGTCAGTCTGTACCCTACTTTCACATCTCTGGGTCTACCCTGTTCCCCAGACTGTTATGTTTATTATATTTCACAAATGAGTGAGATCATGTGATATTTGTCTTTCTCTGCTTGGCTTGTTTCGCTTAGGATAATACTCTCCAGGTCCCTCCATGTCGTCTCAAAGGATAAGAGATCTTTCTTTCTTACAGCTGCATAGTACTCCATTGTATATATGTACCACAGCTTTTGTATCCATTCGTCCACTGATGGACACTTGGGCTGTTTCCAGATCTTAGCTATTGTGAATAGCGCTGCTATGAACATGGGGGTACATGTATTCTTTCTGGTTGGTGTTTCAGGCTTCTTAGGGTATATTCCTAGAAGTGGGATCACTGGGTCAAATGGCAATTCAATTTTTAATTTTTTGAGGTAACACCATAGTGTTTTCCACAGTGGCTGTACCAGTCTGCATTCCCACCAGCAGTGTACTAGAGTCCCCTTTTCTCCACACCCTCGCCAACACTTGTTGTTTGATGATTTGTTGATGGCGGCCATTCTGACAGGTGTGAGGTGATACCTCATTGTTGTTTTAATTTGCATGTCTCTGATGATTAGTGATGTTGAGCATTTCTTCATATGTCTCTTAGCCATTTGTATGTCCTGTTTGGAGAGGTGTCTATTTAGTTCCTCTGCCCATTTTTTAATTGGGTTCTTTGTCTTCCTTTTGTTGAGTTGTATGAGCACTCAATATATTTTGGAGATTAACCCCTTATCTGATGTATCATTGGCAATTATGCTCTCCCATACAGTAGGTTCCCTTTCCGTTTTGATGGTTGTTTCTTTTGCTGTGCAGAAACTTTTGAGTTTGATGTAGTCCCATGTGTTCATTTTTTCCTTTAAAACCAAGAGCATTAACTCATCCCTGCTGGGTTGACATTAGGGCAGAAGGAAGGTCTTCTCTCTTCCATCACTCCTGCCCATGGCCTCGGGCCCTGAGAAACCCCACTGCCAGCTCCTGGAAGCTCCAAGGGTCTGCAAGCCTCGGACTCAGGTGCTGGATCCAGCCTGTGAGACCCATGCTCCTTGCAGGGACCAATGAGGGTCCCTCGCACTATGCCAGCTCCGCCGCTCAGGCACGGCCTGGCTGTGCGCGCGGTGGCCAGCAGGGGGCACCCCCGGGCCGGGATGCGCGCTCCGGAAGCCTACGTGAACTGCGCGGGGCTGGGGCTCCCGGCTGGTGTCATCTCCCTCACGGGGCCCGTCGTGTCTCCCCGAGACCGCGCGGACACCGGGTGGCTCAGCACCCTGGCGCACCTCTGCTCACCTTGGTTCATCCTGGGACACCCTGCTTCACCCCCTCAGGGGACCCTGGGCAGGTCGCTCCCCCTCTCTGCGCCTGTTTCCTCCTGGGATCAACTATGCATGAAATGGGCCCTGGTTCAGGGATGTCAGCAAGATGGGCGGGGGTGGGGGAGTGGGGGTGGGGGTGGGGGTGGGGAGGGGGTGCGTCAATGCGGGTTGGGGTGCAGCTGCTCCGGGAGCCCAGAGTTTTAGAGGTGAGCAGAATGCTGAGCCCAGAAGGGACTTGCACCCGATGTACATGGGGACCCCAGAGCAGAAGTGGGGCACACAGGTATTTGGAGCATGGGCAACGCCAAGTGGAGGGCTGTAAGTCCTGACGGCTCACTACTGGAGTCCTTGCTGGGACCCCACCCATCCATCTGACCAGGAGCCCTTGGGACCTCACCAGGCAGGCATCTGACTGGAGACCCCTGTCCCCCCGTCCCTCAGACCGAAGCTTGTGTGTGTTCAGCACTTGAGCATAAGGTTTATCCTTCAATCAACAGCAGAGACAGAAACACACACACACACAGGAACAGAGATGGAAGGCCCCACTTCATAGGTAAGAAGATGGAGGGTATGTAGGTTGAGTGAGAAGCCTGCCTGTGGACAGGGTCTAGGATGGGTAAAGTTGGCCCCAGACACCCACCAAGGAGAGAGGGCAGGGTCAAGCATCAGGGGTCCAGCAAGATGTTCACCAAGTCTCCTCCTGCCCAGGGTGGTGGTGAATCTGGGAGATGGGCATTAAATGACCTATTAAAGAAGGTGAGCGTAGCTCAGTGGACTGAGCGTCATCCCATGGACTGAGAGGTCCCAGTTCGATTGCCAATCAGGGCACATGCCTGGGTTGTGGGCTTGATCCCTAGTAAGGAGCGTGCAGGAGGCAGCCGATCGGTGTTTCTCTCTCTCATTGATGTTTCTATCTCTCTCTCCCTTTCTCTTTCTCTAAAAAAATCAATAAAAACATTAAAAGAAAAAAAAAAAGGTGAGCATAGATAACCCACTCATGCTGCTGGGTGCTAAAGGAGCCTATAGGGGCAGCCACCAGTATTGCTGATGAGAGAGTCCTCTCCCTGCAGGTGTTTCAGCACCCCCACCCAAGGCAGCCCCAATCCTGTCATTGTGTAAAATGGTACTGTGATAGGCACCTCTCACAGACACCAGAGAGGTGTTATTTGACAGCCCCCTGAATCAGGGGGAGCAGGCTATCCCCACCTTCAATCCTTGTCTTTTCATATAAAAGAATTTATAGGAGAGATCTTGACTGCATTGTGTAATGTATTTATTAAAACATTAATGCAAGTGGATTTATTGAAACATTAAAGCATGCACATGAAACAAAGCGAGCAAACCTATGCATCTGTCTTATGAAGTACAGATGGGCTGTCAGCTAATCTGAAGAGCAAGTGGAGTGGGTAGTTTCTGCCTTATATCCCCTTCTGTCTGTAAGTTTTTAAAAAATTCCTCTGCCAGATATCCTGGTACAGATTAACTCTGAAAGTCTCCCCTTTTCTTTGCTATCATGTTTCCACAATTTATGGGAAGCACCTGGCATTTTTGTTTATACTTCTTTTCCCCTCCTCCCTGCTGTCCTAACAACTTCAGGATGATTTGTACTAAGTGGACTTGGATTCCTCCTCCTCCTCCTCTCCCCCTTTCCTCCCCCCTCCTCTCCTGTATTCTTCTGTGAGAAGAGGTTTTAACTCTTTGTTCTCAAGATAAGGCCCTGCTACAAGAAGCCTGCAAAGCTTTTTGGCTTTATTTAACTTTCCTGCCTCAGTTTCCATATTCCACATGTCCCAGACTTTTCCTAGCTTTTCTTTTCTTTTTTATATTTTAATTAATATAGTAATATTATTTTCCTTTTAGTGCCATTTATTTAATTTTTTTCTTTATTGATTTTAGAGAGAGAGTAAGGGAGAGGGAGAGAAAGGTAGAAACATTGATGAGGGAAAATGGATTGGCTGCCTCCTGCATGCCCCCCACTGGGGGTCTGGTCCACAACCTGGGCATGTGCCCTGACTGGTAATCAAACCGGCAACCTCTTGGTGCATGGGTCGATGCTCAACCACTGAGCCACACCGGCTGGGCTTTCCTAGCTTGTCATTGTCCTACAACAGTACTACCACTTTGGGAAAACCTTGCCACTTCTTCAGAAAATTAAATGTAAGTACTCTGTGGGCTGGCCTTTCCACTCCTGGGTACTCAGAGACGTGAACACGGGTCCACATGGACACTCGTACACAAAGGTCCATGGCAGCTTTACTCCTAACTGCCCACCAGAAACAACCAGTGCCCGTCAGTGGAAGAGAGAGAGAAACCAACTGTGGTTCACCTGTGCTGCAATGTCGCTCAGCCACAGAAAGGAACAAACTGCTGATCCACCAACAGGTGACAGCCAAGAGCACAGACCCCATGATCTTGTCTACTCTGAGTTCCGAACAGGCGTGATAGGTCTCGCACTGGCTGCCTATGGGGTGGGGCCGACAGGAAGGTCCAGGAGAGAACTTTCTGGGCAATTGGCACTTCTGTATCTTGTTCTGGGTGGTGGTTGCACAGGTACACACAGTTCTCTAAACTCTGAACAGTTAAGATATGTGCACTTTATCACATGTAAAATCTATGTAAAAAAGTGTTCAAGGGGCCCCAGACCTCTAGCCTCTGAGCCTGGCTGTGGCCTCTCCCAGCGTCCACCTGGAGAGCAACCCCCCAGGAAAGCAAATGCATCCCATGTTGCTAGGGTCTGCTTGGGAAGCCATGCCGGACAGACATTTCTAACAGAAAGCTCTGTTCTTGCCTTAAATTGCACCCTGGCCATACCTGGGTTGTGGGCACAGGTCTGAGCTGAGCCTGTACAAGTGAATACATCTCCTGGCATGTCTGAGCCCGAGCAGGAGGTAGGGACAGAAGGTTGGGACAGCAGGTCAGGACATGCCCAGACAGGCAGGAGAACCCACAAGCAATACAGGGCTGAGGGAGCAACAGGAGGTAGCCCAGAGGAGGGGAGGAGGGGGAGAGGGTGTTGGGAATTCCAACCTTGAGGGATTAATCGCCTCTGGGGGCAAATGAGGACACCTTGGGAGCAAGGCCAGTAGTGGGAGGATGAAACTAAGGGTGTGTGTAGAGAGTGAGCAGGAACCACAAGGAGCCCTGAAAGCCACACAGGTTGAGTCGGTAATAGGGAGCCACTGAAGATTTTAGGTGGAAGGCAGCCTTAGTAGAGGAAAAAAGATGCACCTGGATCAAGGAGTTCTTTTCATCATCAGCTTCTGGACTATAAATGACAGGTGCACAAGTTAAAAGTATCTTAACGAAAATGAAAGAAAGAGGCTACTTTGCTCAGGAGCCTGACAGGCAGAGTGTGGCCAGGAAGATGGAAGCAGGAATGACTAGCCTGTCATCTTCAGTTTGCACCCTGTGTCATTTATTCCCTGCTGCCTGCAGCCTCCGCATCTCTGCTGCTTCTTCACTTCTCCGAACCCTCATCTCTGGCCTGATGGGTAGGGTAGGCCCCACGGTGGGGCCTATGCTCCATGCCCCCTGTACTGCCCACCACGTGACTTTGCCCTTTTCTGGGCTCCTTACACATGGCTCCTCTCACCTTCCTCCTGATAGTGGGCACCTAAGGAGAGCCACCACAGGGCTCTACCACTGTGCAGCATCTCATTCTCTGCACATCCTATACCACGGATGGATGATGGATAGATAATGGGTGGGTGATGGAGGGATGACAGACGGATGGTGAATGGATGATGGATGGGTGTGATGGGTGGTGTGTGGATGGATGGATGGATGGATGGATGGATGGATGGACGGACGGATGGATGGATGATGGTGGTGGATGGGTAGATGGTTATGGTGGTGATGGATGGGTAGATGGGTGGATGGATGAGTGATGGGAAGTAGATTGCATGTATTAACTATATTCTGTCTTAGACCTACTCAAAGAGCAGTCTGTCTGCTATGTGAAGCCTTAGAGATTCAGACTGTGCACCTGTGGGTGGTGCCCAAGCCACCCAGTATGGGAGGCAGAGCTAACAGGTTTGCAACTTTTAGAGGCTTGAGGGCCACAGGCTTCCATGCACTCTGTGCCCCCAAAGCCGTGGGAAGCATCTTGAGAAGGCTCAGGGCCAGGATCACCTCAGGCACCCCTTGCTAGAGCAGGCTGAGATGCCCAGCCATGGAAACCTGACCTCCCAGGGGAGCGAGGGGCCAGAAGAGCCCAAGGGATCGTGTCACTCTGATGGGTGAGGCAGCGGGTCGGGTGGCCCAAGTTTCCGTGTTTACACGTCCAAAGTAGAGCAGGTCTCGCTGCAGGGAGGGGGCCACAGCCAAAGGCTGATCCAGTGACGTGGGAGCAACATGGCCGGGGTTGGAACTGGGGCCTCCAGTGGGCAGAGGCAAGTGGGTCCGCCATGGGGGGTTGTGAGCATCCTGACTCTGCCATCCCCTGAGACTGATCTCAGAACCAGGACAGTCCTGTCCGAAGCTAACTAGACCCCACAGCACCAGACACCATTGTTATATGAGCCCAGATAAGGACCAGGGTCACCTCCCACTGCACTGGCCACAGGGTACAGCAGACAGACCCCATACCCAGGCACAGGGGTCCCTATACCTCTGCCACCAGCCTGAGGAAAAAACTGTCACTGCGACTGACACCTTTTCACCTGGCTCTGCAGAAATCATTCTCAGTAACCTTCCCTTTCCCCAACCCTCTTCCCACACACCCACCCCCATAGCTCATTGGCCAGACCCTTATTATCTGCCCACACCTAGACCCAGCAAAAAAAAAAAAAAAAAAGGCGGGGAGGGGCTAAAGAGATGGGTGCAAGGTGTCCGGACCTGTTGGAGTCCTTCCTGAGCGTGATGGGCATCTGGACGAACCTGGGCTTCCCCAGCAAAGCAGAATGACAGGAGGGGAGAGCCATGAAGGTGAAGGGCAAAGGGGCCACCCTCCAGCTGGCACACCTGCCCTCTGTGGTCCTGTGTGGTCTCCCCCAGCCCCTGGCTTTGGTTTCCATCCAGCCCGCTGATGCCCGTCAGCCCACCACTGGGGCCAATCCTGGCATCTCCCCCAAGAAACCTGCCACATCCCACCCTCTGGTGTGCCTGGCTACTGACCTTTCTCTTTCTCCCCCTCCTCTAGGCTAAACTCCCCAGGGTAGTTAGACTAGCTTACCGCAACTCACAGCTCAAGGTAGAGATGCAGACCAGAAGCCCAACAGCCATGAGGATTTTAGGGGCTAAAAAACACGAGTACTTTTCCTCCCACTTCTAAGTTTTTCTGGCAGGGATAATAAGCAAATTAACAGAGACAGATTAACAGGGGGAACTCAAAATTTTAACACATCCGCATGAGGAATTTGCATGAGCATGAAAAGTCTAAAGACAGTGAAGCAACATTGGTTATATAACACATTTGGGACCAAGGAGAAAGGGGTGGGGACAGGTATTAGATTTCAGAAGTGAGAATGGGCCTTTACAGGTAGTAGAGAAAGAGCAGAACACACTCCGCAGGAAAATTCTTGCTTAGCTACTCAGAAACATGGGACACTGGGCGTATCTAGCTAACAGAGCACTCCTGCCTGAAGCCCTGTATTTACTGTGCTTAATTCAAATTAGGCTAAGGTGACCTGCTAAGATCTCCTTCCTGCAGCAGGATTCTCTGTCTGAATCTCTTGGGCAGGAAAGGCGGGAAGGTCAAAGTTTCTTTCTGTGTCTTTTGTTTCCTATTAAACAGCTTGACATTAATGTCCCAAAAAGGCAGCTTCAGGATGACAGAACTTTGGTTCACTTCAGAGTCCAGGGCAAACAGTAGCAATTTCTACACTTTCTAGAAGAAAAGAAGGAGACTGAACATTTACTGAGTGCCAACTACACTGTAAGGAGAGTTCCAGGCGATTATCCATCCCTTTGTCATCTATCCACCACCCGTCCATCCATCCACCCACCATCCATCCAGCATTCTTTCATCTACCATTCATCCCTCCCTTCCTCCCTCCCTCCCTCCCTCACCATCCATCTGTTACAGGAGAAATTAGTGGGCCAGATTTCCCCATCGCTCGTGGGAGTGAGGGTCTTGAGGTACCGCTTAAATGAGCATTTTCAGAAGCCCCCACAGGAGAATGAGATGTGATAAAAGATTTTATTTATTGCTGGGGTTCCAAAGTCCCATGTCCCTTAGTTGAGTCCTGGAAAGGGGGAGCTGAGGCTTTAGCAGAGCTGGAAGCAGGGCCAGTGTCCACAATTTCCTTTCCACGGTGAAGCTGGGTCTGGCAGAGCATCAGGCTAGATCCGAGCCATCAGTCCATTGTGTGGGTTCCACGTGGCCATGAGCCACGTGGGCGAATGCAGGGTATGGGAGCCCTGCAAGCCAGGAGTCCGGCGCAGGCAGCGAGAGAGAGCACCAAGAGAGCAAACTTCCTTTGTTCAGAGTTTAAAATATTCAGGTTTCGTACCCTTGCAGTAGCCACGCCTATTCTGGCCACTGACTTGTTCCCAGGTGTGACAGACGGGTAAACACTTCCCAGGTCACTCAGAACTTACTGGGTGTTCGTCTAAACTGCCCTGGTCCAGTCTCTTCCCCCATCAATCTGTGGGGAATAGACCTGGAGAGGGTTAATTTGCAGCATTCTGGTAAAGCTGTATAAATGATATGCCTATATTTGGTCTTCTCTTTACTCCTTTCCTATTCAATAATAACCAGATTATTATAATGGTATCACATCCACCATCTATCCATCATCCATCCATCATTCCACATTCATTTAGGAACGCCAGAGGCACTACACACAGTCCTGGGTGCTGGAGCAAAGCAGGAAATAATACAGAAGGGCTCCCCCTGGAGAATCAAGGGCCACGGCAGCTGCCTCTGTCCAAAAGGGTTGTGGGGGCTAGAGGGAGCCATTCAGTGGGTGCACAGCGCATCTGGTGGGTGCTCAGAGCTGGCGGAGAATCTTCAAGTGGGGCAGTGGCACCAAAAGAAAACTAACTCCCCTGGGTTGTCCTGTGGATCCTGGGAGCACCTGCCGTGGCCCTGCATATACAGTGCCCAACTCTCTTCTCAAGGCAGCCGGGGCCAAGGGTCCATGTCCCCTCCTGAGCCTCCCCTGCCAGCCCCAGATGACCCAACACTGTGACTGAGGATGCCAGCAGTACAGCACATGTCCAGCACCTGCCATCACACCCATATTCCCAGCCTCACCCCAACCCCTTCTCACTGCACCCCTCCCTCAGGCTCCTGATGGCCAGCAGCAGAGTGAGCCCTGTCCTCCAGGGCCCAGGAGAGTATCCAGAACTCCAAGGCTGGGGACAGGGTGGCCGCTGTGGGTTTGCTGCAAGTCTGCCAACCCCACTGGCTCAGGGGAGGGAAGTGCTGAGGCAGGAGGGGCTGATCAGCATATACCCCTGCCCTGGGTTGGGGTACCAACACCCTCCAGCAGGGTCTTTGTGTCCTGCAGCCAGGAGGGGCCCCCTCTTCCTGAGGGAAACACATTACCATGACACACTCAACCCTCAGCCTGCCCTTCTGGGGAGCTTGGGGGACAGGTTTTCCACCAGGTCAGGGAGCAGTGAGAGGCCAGGTGAAGTGACTGTGGCCCCTCAGAGCCCGTCTCCTTCCTGGATGAAACCCTGAAGTGTGTGAGGGTAAACGCCTTCCCGGCTCAGGAGTGACACCGCAGCCAGGTCCCCAGCTCAGCACCATTGCCGCAGGTCCCCAGAACACAGCCACTGGCAGCATTAAAAAAGACAACTAAGCCCCTGGCCAGTTTGGCTCAGTGGTTAGAGCGTCGGCCTGTGAACCAAAGAGTCACGGGTTCAATTCTGGTCAAGAGCATGTACCTCAGTTGCAGTTCGGTCCCTCCCCGGGGTCGTGGGGTGGCGACCAGCTGATGTGTCTCTCTCACATTGATGTCTCTCTCTCTCTCCCTCCCTCCCGCTCTATCTGAAAATAGATGAAAAAATATCCTCAGGTGAGGATCCCCCCCCTCCCTTATTGATTTTAGAGAGAGAGGAAGGGAGAGGCAGAGAGAGATAGACACATCAATGAGAGAAAACGTCAGTTGGCCACCTCCAGCATGCCCCTCACTGGGGATCAGGCTCACAACCTGGGCATGTGCCCTGATCGGGAATCGAATCAGCGACCTCTTGGTGCATGGGTCAACCCTCAACCACTGAGCCACACGGACCGGGTGAAGATTTTTTTTAAAAAAGACAACTAACAACAGAGGGACTTTCTTTCTTTTTTAAAAGCATTTTTTCTTTATTGATTTTAGAGAGGGGGGGAGGGAGAGGGAGAGAGAGATAGAAACATCCATGAGCAAGAACATCAATTGGCTGCCTCCTGCATGCCCCCCACTGGGGATCCAGCCCACAACCTGGGCATGTGCCCTGACCAGGAATCGAACTGGTGACCTCTTGGTGCATAGGTCGATGCTCTACCAGTGAGCTACACCAGCCGGGCTGGTACTTTCATTTTGAAGGGACGGAGTGTGAGGCGGCTCCAGGATGTCCCAAGCCTCCTTCCCCGTCCCAAGCCTCCTTCCCCGCTGGTCCTCCTCTGGAATGAGGTGTGGCCTCTCCTGCTCTCACAAGAGGACCTTGAATTTCTCACAGAGGTGACACTTGAAACCCAAGTGGGATCTGAACCCCCAGGAAGGTCCAGGATTGTTGTTAATGGGTGAGGGGGAGGACTGGGTTTTAATAAATAAAAGGAAACCTGAATATTTATAGGTGAAACTCTCTGGTGGCAGGGGGGTTTATTTAATTTAATTTTATTTTTATTTTTATATTTTAGATAGAGCAGGAGGGAGAGAGGGAGGAAGAGAGAGAGAGAGGGAAACATCAATGTGAGAGAGACACATCGAGTGGTTGCCACCCACACAACCCTAACCGGGGCCAGGGACAAAGTGCAACCGAGGTACGTGCCCTTAGCGGGAACCGAACCCGGGTCTCTCTGGTCCACAGGCCGACGCTCTAACCGCTGAGCCAAACCGGCCAGGGCATGGCTAGGGTTTTATTAAAAATAATACTAGTGTGGATAGATGGGGAGTGTTGGCAGGGCTGAGCCATGGATAGGACGGGCATTAGATCAGAGTCCACGGCATGCACTCCCAGTGCACGTGCCTCCTCACTGTGCCTCAGGAGTAGCCCATGGGCCCATGTGACACACAGCTCAGCCCAACTGGGAATGAAGCTGCAGGGCCTGGGCCCAATTAGCCTGCATGGCTCAGCCCTGGACCACACATGTAACCCTGTCTGTCCTCATGACTGACTATGGGGCCAGGGTTCAGGTTCAGAATGCTGGTACAAGGCTTCAGGCCATCCTGACTTGTGTGTGTGTATGTGTAGGGGGGTCAGCCTGACTGGGGAGTCATCAAATATGGCTCCAAAGTGAGGGCTGTAGGCTCCAGGTCGTTAGTGTCCTTGTCCCCAAAGCACAACATTATCTGATGAGGCCCAGAGTGCCCTAAGGTCTCCCTACCAGCCAAACTGACTTCTCAGCCAGCTGTGTATTCTGATTAACCTGTGTCCCAGTGCCCCTCCTGGTCTCTTGGCTGGCACATACTGAGGAGGGGGGCAGCTTTAGGCAGACAGAGGTCCTCCTGGGCTACACGGACAGCAGCCCACCGGGGCCCTTCTTGGCCTTGACCCTGTGGATGGCTCAGCATGGTCAATGGGATAAGCCCAGGATAGCAGTCGAGTCCCTGGAGTGACTGCCAGGTGGTCAGGTCAGCACTGGGGACAGTGGGGCCTTCTGTGCATGCCTGGTCAGATGACACCGGGGACTGCCGGTTCCTGCTATCTGTACCCACGATGGATGTGCTGGTAGCACGCTGACTCCTCATGGATACCCAGAGCCTCCACCCCCACACATGCACACACTTACACAAGCACACACATGTGTCCTCTGTTGGCCATATTCTGTCATCTAAATGACTCCAAGACTGTGACTTTCAGGGTCCACCTGAAGAGCCCGCGCTTTGCCATCACTCCAGCCTGGAGGCCTGGCCACTGTTGTTCCTGAAAGTTAGACTTTCCCAGGACATTTTTATAGCCAGGGCAGGTACTTTTAACACAGCTTTAAATTTTTCCAGGCTAAGACTCAAAAGACCACATATTGGCCCTGGCCAGTTTGGCTCAGTGGTTAGCATGTCGGCCTGTGGACCAAAGAGTCGCAGGTTCGATTCCGGTCAAGGGCACGAACTTCGGTTGTGGTTCATCCTTGGCCCTGGTTGGGGTCGTGCAGGAGGCAGCCGATCGATGTGTCTCTCTCGTGTCAATGTCTCTCTCTCTCTCTCTCTCCCCCCTTCCCACTCTATCTGAAGATAAATGTAAAAATATCCTCGAGTAAGAATTAAAAAACAAAAAGGCTACATGTTGTATGATGGATGACACTTATGGGACATGTTGGAAAGAAGGTAGGGAGAGACTGACCGGTGCTTCCAGGGGCTGGGGGACAGAGGTGGTGATGGTGCTCTGTGTTCTGCTGCTTGAATTTGCCAGAACCCATGGAACTCCCTCAAGAGAGGGTGACTCCTACTGTTCGTACATTAGACCTCAGTTAACAAATCAACAAATAAATTATATTTGTGTGTGTGTGTGTGTGTGTGTGTGTGTGTGTGTGTATAATTTCTTTTTTTTTATCCTCACCCAAGGACATTTTTCCTTTTTTTTTTGTTCAAATAGAGTGGGAGGGAGAGAGAGGAAGAGAGAGAGAGAGAGAGAGAAACATTGGCATGAAAGGGATACATCGAGTGGCTGCCTCCCACATGACCCCAACCAGGGTCAGGGACGAATTGAAACCGAGGTACATGCCCTTGGCCGGAATCGAACTGGCCAGGGCTATATATATATATATAATTTTTAAAGTGGAGGCTCGCCCAGCCGGTGTGGCTCAGTGGAATGAGCATTGTCCAATGGACGGAGAGGTCCCGTTTCGATTCCCGGTCAGGGCACATGCCCAGGTTGCTGACTCGATCCCCAGTAGGAGGTGTGCAGGAAGCAGCCAATGGATGTTTCTCACATCAATGTTTCTATCTCTCTCTCCCTTCTTCTCTCTCTAAAAAAATCAATAAAAACATGTTAAAAATAAATAAAAGTGGAGTCTATAGAAAGGTTTTTAGTGGAAGAGATTAAAACTATAATTACAGGCTATGTAGAAAATTATGACATTGAGAGAACACCCAGAGATTGTCCTGAGAGAGGAGGCCAATGCTATTTTCAGAGGAAAATGTATAAACTTTAGTGTTTTCATTTACAGAGACATAGTGAAGATCAGTTTTTTAAACTGAGTATTCAGATCAAGATGGTAGAAAGATTGAAAAAGAAGAAACAGAGAAGATAAAAGCAGAATTTAATGAATGGGAAAAAAAGAGAAAGCAAGACTGATCACTAACTCATTCCCTGCACCCTCCCCACCTTATGACTGTCTCATGTCCCTCTGCATGTTTTTCTGGCATCCCTGAGCTTCTTCTTCCAGCACCTGTTACTCTGTATTCACAGCCTTTCATCCTTTTCATCTCCCTTTACCAGGCACATTGAGAGCTTACGTGAACCAGGCTGCATTTTTCTTGTTTGAATATTTAAAAGAAGTAGCTAGATATTTTACATTCTCTCCTGCAGATGGATAGCAGTGATCAGAGGCCATATGGGTTCTCCCGGGTTAGGTCCTGTCCACCTTCATCATGACAGGCAGAGAGTTCTGAGGCACCCAGAGGCATTCACCAAAGACCTCCCAGGTTAGATGATGCAACAACTATCTACGTGGGGCCGTTCATCCAGACTGAGGTTGAGTGGCCAGAGATTTCTGTGCAGTTCCAGTGTCTTTGAATTTCTAGGATGGCCACGTGCTCAAGGACGAGGTGGGCAGAGAACCTGTTTCATCAAAGGTGTGGCTGGGCCAAGTAGGTTTGGATATTTTGAAGGGAAAGCTGGATTTACAGGCTGTCCTCAGGCAGTCCCTAAACAGAGGGAAGAGAAGGCTTGAGAAAGAGAGCCCAGTGTGGGAATTGCCCTCAGCAGCTCCATTCCAGGCCTCCCAGGTCAGATATGTCCACAGCTGCCTCCTGGTCTTAAGGATGGCTGCTGGCTTCTGATGGCTAATGTCATGGCCACCAGGGCTGGTGAGGGGAGGGCAGCAGAGCAGGAGCACTCATCCCAGACCCCTGACCAGCATGATGCTTCATGGGAAGACACCAGGACAGGTCCCATTCCAGATTAGGCCATATAAGGAGTTCTACCAAGCATGGTATTTCATATTGCCCTGGAATCTCTATAAAACTCCAAAACAAGAACCAAAAGGGGAAAAGAAAATAGAAAAGGTAACAATGAAGAAAGACAAAGCTATCATTCTTTCTAGGTAAAATGATTCCCTTGCAAAACCTACGAAGTTGAACTTAAAAAGGCAATTGAATAATAGAATTCAGAATTCTGTGAGGTGGCAAGTTACAAAAGAAATACACAGAAACCAGTAATGTTTTGTTTTGGTTTTGTTCTTACATATCAGCATAGTTGCAAGATCCATTACAGTAGTAACAAAAAAAATGTTTATTAGCCCAGCTGGTGTGGCTCAGCGGTTGAGCGTCGACCCATGCACCAAGAGGCCACTGGTTCGATTCCCGGTCAGGGCACATGCCCAGGTTGTGGGCCCAATCCCCAGTGGGGAGCATGCAGAAGGCGGCCAATTGATGTTCTCTCTCATCGATGTTTCTCTCTCTCTTTCTCTCCCTTCTTCTCTCTCCAAAATCAATAAAGAAAAAAAAAAGATTTAAAAAAATGTGAATTAACTAAATGAAGAAGACATTCAAGACCTGGATGAAAGATTCAACACCATAAAGATGTCAATTCTCAGCAAATCTATTTATAGATTGGGTGGCATTTCAATCAACACATAAGTATATTTGGGGGAAAACTTTCCAAAGTGATTCGAATGTTCACCTTGGGCAAAAAACAAAACAAAACAAAACAAAACAAAACAAAACAAAACAAAATAAAATAAAATAAAATAAAATAAAATAAAATCAGTGCTCAAGAACAACCTAGAAAATATTGAAGAATGGGTGTCTGAGGGGCAGGGCTGCTGTCCCCACTTGTCACATATCTGTGAAGGGGGCAAGAGGGGCTCCTGAGCACCCAGAAGAGCCCAAAAGGTTGTGCAGGAAGGAGATGGGTGTGGCCAGCTGTTCCTGTAGGTGTGAGAACTTGGACCTGGCCCTCTCTTCTTCCAGTGAATGGAAGTAGGGGGACATAATGAGAGGGTGGGTGCACGAAAGGAGTCCTCATCCTCCAGAACTCTGGATCTTTTCTCCTGTGTTCATTGTGCCCCTAATACCTAGCCTCTCTTTCCTCCTCATTATCAGAGCCCTCGAACATTAGTGGGCACATTTCCCAGCCTTCTTCACAGGCAGATGTGGTCATATGACTAAGTTCTGGTTAATGGGTCAAGCAAAGGTGCTGTATGCAACTTCTGGGTTGGGCTCTCTCTCCCCTGTTTTCTCTCTCCATTACTGGAATACAAATGTGATGGCTGGCCCTGGCCAGTTTGGATCAGCAGTTAGAGCATCCGCCCACAGACCAAAGAGTCTCAGGTTCGATTCCAGTCAAGGGCACATATCTGAGTTGCGGTTCGGTCCCCAGCCCTGGTCGGGGTCATGTGGGAGGCAACCAATCGTTGTGTCTCTCTCACATGGATGTCTCTCTCTCTCTCTCTCTCTCTCTCTCTCTCTCTCTCTCTCTCCCTCCCACTCTATCTGAAGATAAATGAAAAAATATCCTCGGGTGAGGATAAAAAAAAAAATAATGTGATGGCTGGACCAGGAGCAGCCATCATAGACCATGAGTGAGTGAATTGAAGCCATACACAGCTGACTACTGACCTCCTTTAAGTCATTACTTTCAGGTGTCATCTTCTCCTGGGGCCCTCCTGAACAACCCATTCACAATTTCACCCCTCCCAGACCTCTTCTTGTTTGCTTCTCAATCAGAGCTCTTATCTCTGTCTCCACTCTAGAATGTATGCTTCAAAGAGGCAGGGATTTCTGCCTTCTTATGTCATCTCCAGGGCCTGGTATAGCTAGGCACTAATAAATATGTATTGAATGAGTAAATGTGCAAACCACGTTGCATATTGTAAAGTGCTACGTGAATAAATGTAAAGTGGTAACAATAGTATGGTAAAATATTAAGCTGTGGCGATGCATGTGTTGTAGGAGCCCATAAACAGAGTGGCTGATTCTCACTCAGGTCTCCTTGTCCATTAGTTCCCAGCTCTCCGGACTCCCAGTCTCATCTCCCCCTTCCTGCTCTCCCAGACTCCACGGACTGGCGGCCTCTCCCTCACTCCGGGATTATTAGTACTTGCCCTCAGTGGGCGTGGTCAGTGGTCCCAGGCCCGCGTCCTGGGGCTGGGGGTGGTGGCCTTCCGGGACCAGAGATCTCCGGCGTCCCATGGCCTGTCCCTCTCCTGGACCAGGCCCTGGTTTGCTAACCCTAGAGTCCTGGGATGGGATGGGGTCTCTAAGGTCTTGCAGCGAGACACCCGAAGTTGTGTTACTCGGAAGGGGCAAGAGTGGCTTCAAGATCAAGACTTTTGTGTCTCACAGCGGGCAAGGGCTCTAGGCGACGGTTGGCGAACAAGTCCGCCCTAGCCGCCAGACGCCCCCTCCCCGGTGCCTGCGCCCCGGGCGACGCTCCTGGCTCCTCCCCGGCCCCTGACCACGCAGAGTCCATCCGACGGTCTCCTCCCCGCTGGCCGCGCCCGCCCCACCTCTGCCCCGCCCCGCCCACATCCACGCCCCGCCCACATCTGCCCCTCCTCCGGCCCCGCCCCCACCTGCCTTCCCCAGTACAGGCCCGGCTGGCGTCCCGCAGCCTTCGCGGCGCCCGGGGACCAGAGGCCACCATGTCCCAGCGTTTCGTGGTTACCCCTGCGACAGGCGGGGTGGAGAATCCCGACCCCGCAGCTGCCCCGGAGCCGCCGCGGGTGGACGCGCTGCCCATTCTGCACTACGGACGTGAGCCGAGCCGCTATGGTAGGTGCGGCCCGACGGGGACGTCCCCTCGGGGGCGCGCGGGAGTCCGGAGCGTCGCGGGAGCGTGGCCAGTGGTTTGGGTAGGAGAGCTGCCGAGGCGCTGGCCTTGGGGACGGTCGCGTGTCGCCGCGTGGTCAGCGCTGGGTTGAGCCGGTACGGTGCGTCCACAGCGCTCTCCTCGGAGACTTTGACAGCAGCGGGATCCCCGCCGGCGGTTTGCCCTGTCCGCAGGCCTGGAGGGAGATGCTAGGGCATTGGCCTCGGGAATTGGCCGGTGACAACGTCCGGGCCCTCTGACCTCCTGGCTCGTGGAGAGCAGAGAGTCCATCCAAGTCACATTCCAGATATGTGTGGGGGTGGGGCTTGCAGACCACCGAGGAAATGCTCCGCTGGGCTCCTCCTGCCTGGGTGACGCAGCCCAAGGGTCAGTGAGGCCTCCCTTCAGGGCTGTGTTTTCATAATATGTACAGCCCTCTAGTCAGTCGCTTGGTTTGTGTCCTTTCCCCCAGTGACCCCACTGGCCTTTAATCACTTTAATCATCCAACGGCTACCTTAGTGTACCTTCAGTTTTGAGAACTCTGATTTCAAGAAATTGAGAAGTGCTGACAGCCACGTTGGTGACCCCTGCCTTGTCCCTATGTGGGAGGATGTACAGACAGTGTCCCTCCTGGCCACTCACTGCTCACACAGGTGGGCCCACAGCCCTGGGAGGGGAGGTGGGGACATGGGAGGCAGGGCAAAGCCTGCAGAAGCAGGGTGTGACTGAATCTGAAAGGCTGCTAGAGCCCTGTCCCTCCACTGCAGGCTCTCTCCATTTGTGGGGGGGTTTGTCCCCCTGGGAAGGGAGGCCTGCCCAGGGGCTTGGCCTCACCCCATCCGCTCCTGGGGCAGACTGCCCTCCGGCTCTCACTTGCCCACAGGACCTCGACCAGTTCACGGCTGATGTTGGTCCAGCAAGGCTGATGGTCCGAGCTACCTGCAGCTTCTCCCATGCCTAGTAGTTCCCACAGATCAGCTTCAGGGAGGTGGCTCTTCAGGTAGAAGGGCCTCCTGTCTGTCCCCTTCCCCCACTAGGGGAAACTCAGTGCATGTGTGTGCACGTGATGAGGGAAGGTAGCTCTAAGCGTGAAGGCTGAGAAGAGAAGAGGTTTTAGATGCTTGTTAACAAGACCTTTCGTTGAGTTACTGGGAAGTTCCATTAGTATCATGGTGACATCTGAATGGTGATTCCCCTTGTAAGCAGTGGGCTTTTCATGGTGTGGGTGTTCGTGCAGTGTGCGTGCCCATGTGCGTGTACATGTATGTTTTGCAGACACCTGCTCTCTAGAACAGCACCATTGGCATAGATGTGAGATGTGTGTGTTCATCCAATTCTGCTCTGAGTTCTAGGTCAGGTGTGGATATGTGGACAGGGCACTTGTCATCTTGGTAGTGTCTGGTTCTCAGGTCCTACTTCCTTCCTGTCATCCTTGGGCTCCAGGAGGGGTGTGTGTGGCACCTGCTGTGCACCTGTGGTATCAACTTCAGAGCAGGGGGAATCCCCTCCATCAAACCCTCAAACAGGTGGAGAGCACTCTCTAGCAGGAGGCTGAGGTTTCTCCTGCTCCTGCTTACCCCGTTACATGGTCCTTTTGTTTTCTTCTGTGAGCAGGTAATTCTGCAGGTTATTGACTAGAATAAGTCAGAGCAACTAATTATTTCTCAGGGGTCGTGTGGGCTTCCAGCCTGTTCTGAGGGAAATGGCTTTGATGAAGGATTCAGTGGAAATTTCAGAAAGAGTGTGGGTAAGAAAATGAACCTGTATGAGAGCCTGGCAGGTGAAGACTTCCTGACTATAGTCAGCAGCAATGAGATAAGCTGTTTCTTCTGGGCGGTGAAGCTGGGTCCATACTCCCTCCCTGGGGGACCGTGAGGGTAGTGGTCCATGTTCTGCACCGATCCCAGCCTGGGCTTGCTTGCCCCCATGCTCTCCACACAGAAACTAAGGCCTCTATGGCCTTGGCCTTGCCTCTGGGCTAGAAGATGGACTCCCAGTGGGCACTGCTCCATCATGGAGTTGTTCTCCCAGCTAGTAGGGCTTGGCTCCCAGCATCCCAGGCAGGGGCACAGCCCTGGGTCAGCTGACCCTCCATGTCCTTCTCTCGAAGCATCCCCCTTTTGGGCCCCTCTGCCTCCCCGGCCCATGGCACCTAGCATGCTGGCCTGTGCCCTGGGAAAAGTGTTGAGTGCCAAGAAACATGCTCAGGTCTCAACTTGTCTTTCTGCTCTCCTAGGCTGTTGAGATTTTTATCCTCATGCTGCCATGGAAGAAAGGCATTGCACCAGAGTCCCGATGGCACTCAGAGATGGGGCTGTTGGGGCCAGGGGATCCCACCTAACCCTAGAATTCCCCCACACCCACCTTCACCTCTTTTTGTGAGCTGCTGCTCTCCCTCCCCACCATCACTCACACAGGGACAAGCCACCCCAGCCATTCCCCCACCTCAGTCCTCAGTGGTGGAAACTGCTGAGCCTGGGGCCACTTTCTGCTCCACCCCCAGTGTTTGCCATAGACCTTGGGCTCTATGGTGCGGGAGTTCTAGCCAGCAGTCAATCAAATGATTTTGTATTGTGCCCACTATATGAAAACAAAATCCCCATTATTTTGTGCTCCATTTAAGCAATGTAAACAGGCTTTATTGGCACTCCTTGGTCCAAGCCAGGAAGTGAAGCATGATGGGCACTTGTCCAGAATTATCTATTCACTTCCAAGTACACGTTGGGGGCGGGGAGGTGATGGAAGGGAATTTCTCATCCTTGGGGACACCAGCCTCTCAACTCATGCTCCTAATTACTTGTCGGTGTCTCTGGTGCTTCCTTCAGTGTCCAGCCTAGAGAGGGAATCACAGAGTCTAATCGTTCAACTTTGCTCTCAGACCAGCTCCCCTCTAGTGCATGTGTGGGGAGGGAGCATGCCACAGTGGGGTCTCCCTTGTCTGGGACAGGACATAAGCCCAGCTCTGAGTCCCCATTCCTGTGTCTCTGGCTCAGCCAGCATTTCCTGAGGGCTCCCACTCGAGCCCACAGTGCACACTGGTCACGACAGCGCACCACTGAGCCTTGTTCAGTTAGCTCATTAGGGTGGCATAAGCTTGTGCTGGGACAGGAGGGGCCTGCTCATCTTCACTCGTAAGAGGTGAGGGATGCTGCTCCAGGTGTGACTACCTGCCCCCACCCCCGACATGGCTGCAGGAGGGGAGACGTGGTGTGTAAGGGACTCTAGAGCCTCCTGTCTCACAGGAAAGGTCTGGCTGTGCTGCCATGCGGCTGGAAATGTCACAGGTGATCTGGGAGGTTCCAGGTGAGTGAGGCTGAACCATCAATCTATTTTCATTCCCAGTAAAAGGGTGCTGGTGGGAGCCCCCAGTGCAGCTCCTTTGCTGGCTAATTAGAGGTGGTCCCAGATCCAGAATCAAGACGTGAGATGGAGCCCGGCCATTGTGGCTCAGTTGGTTGCGTGTCCTCCCATGAACCAGGAGGTTGCCCCTTCAATTCCAGGTCAGGGCACGTGCCTGGGTTGCAGGCTCTATCCCCAGTAGGGGGCATGCAGGAGGCAGCCAATCAATGTTTCTCTCTCTCCCTCTCCCTTCCTCTCTCTGAAATCAGTAAAAATATATTAAAAAATAAATGAAGACATGAGATGGACATGTTCCCCCTCAGCCTGAGGGTAGAGGAAGAGGAGAGGGTCCAGCATGGAAGGAGAGCCTGTGCAGAAGGCTACCTTGAGGACAATGACATTCGGGGAAAGTCAAAGCCAGCTCTAGGCCATGTGAGAGGAGGCAGCCCAAGGAACATACACCCACCTACCCCCTTCCTTCTCCTGTATGCCCTCCCAACCCCCAGGGCCACTCCTCGGAGGGCAGCTTGGCTCTCTAGGGGCCTGACTCCCCTCGGCCACCTCCGTGTTTCCGTGTCCTAGGGCAGGCTGCACCTGAAGCAGACCTGAGTGGAAAGTTCTGCATGCGAGGAGGGCAGTTGAGTGACCTGTCACAGGGGCTGTCGGGGAGGGGGGCATCCCCCTGGGCTGACAGGGACAGCAGGAGGCCATTGGCATTGGCTAAGGGAACATGAGGCTCCAGGATCAGACAGTTGTCCACCTGGGCAGCGGGAGCAACAGCGAAGGGCCCTGGTCTGGTCAGGCACCTCCCTCAGTCCCACAGCTGCCCAGGGGAGGAGGAGGGGATGGAGGGCAAGCTGACTCCCCAGGTCACCCTGTGTGACACACCCTCAGCCCCTCAGTCCATGGACCCTCAGACAGCCCACCCCTGCCCCCGCTCCTCTGCACTTTTTACACGACTTTGTGCCTCTGTTATCGCAGTCATTCATGGTGTTGGTCATAGGTCTCGGTTTGAAGAAGGTTTCAGGGAAAAGCCCCATTTTTCTGGCTAAATGTGGTGTTTTTCCATCAGGACCCAGGCTGCTGTGGTTTCCTCTTGGCTGACTGACACCCAGGGTCGGCTGGCGGCTCTGGTGTCGACCCCCCCTTCCCCAGTGCGCTGGGCAGACTCTGTTTCCTTTCCTTTAAATATTTTATTGAGCATGGCACATGTTAATCTGCAAGCCACCTCTGGGTCTCAGGGAGCAGTGCTTCTGTCCAGAACACCCAAGTGTTTGGTCAGTCTAATCCTGAAGAATTCCTGCCGTGGTGATTTCTAACTTGGCTTGAAAAGAAAACGCTTGAAGTCACAGCCATTGTTTCTTCTTTGAGTCTTAATGTTCAGTTTGGCTTCTTTTCCATGGGGTGGCTATCATGGATTTTGAGGCACCAACTTCCTTTATACATCAAAATATTCTTTAAATAACGGCTTTAACATCCAAGAGGGATTCACAGCTCGGACTCGAAGAGTGGGGGTCAGGGTCTGCACAATGGGGTTGGCCTCTTCGGCCTCTGTGCAGAGCTCCCCACACACAGGGGCTCCCGGGATCCCCAGTCCTCGCTGCCCATCCACAGTCTCATTTCACACAGGTAACAAACACGAGAACATCTGTGTTCAGGCAGACACACAAACATCCTAACCCCCTGGAGGCTGCCAGGGCAGGTGCAGGACCCCAGGGGAGACACCTGAAACAGCCCTCCTGCTGCCCCGTGGGTGGTGCCTGCCTGGGGCCCTGGCTGCCCTGCCCTTACAGCCTCCACCCAGGCCTCCATATCCGTGAGCTCAGGCTCGAGTTAGGGATCTGCGTCCATGGGTGTTGGCTACTGTATGCATATGTGAGGGGGTGGGGGCAGTAAAAAAGTAACTATAAGCACAGGGTTTAAAAAATGCAAACATGGTCCCGCTGGTGTGGCTCAGTGGATTGAGCATCGTCCCATGGACTGAGAGTTCCCGGTTCGATTCCTGGTCAGGGCACATGCCCGGGTTGCGGGCTCAATCCCCAGTAGGGGGCGTGCAGGAGGCAGCCAATCGATGTTTCTCACATCGGTTTCTATCTCTCTCCCTTCCTCTCTTTCTAAAAAAATCAATAAAAACATATATATATATTTAAATGCAAACATGCACCAAAGAACACTACAAAAAGACAACCCACAGAATGGGAGAAAATATTTGCAAATCATATCTGATGTGGGATTAATATCTAGAATATATAAAGAGCTTCTATAACAACTCAACAATAACAAATCAAACCAATTACAAAATGAGCAAAGGACTTGAATAGACTTTTTAAAAATTAAATTTATTGGAGTGACATTGGTTAATAAGGTTACGTATGTTTCAAGTGTACAGTTCTAGTCTCCTCCATCACCATATATTTGACCCCCTTTACTCTCTTCATCCTCCACGCACCCGCCTTTCCCTCTGGTAACCTTCATACTGTTGTCTGTGTCTGAGTCTGTTTGCTCATTTGTTGCTTTCTGTTTTATATCCCACATATGACTGAGATCACTTGCCCTTTTCCATCTGGCTTATTTCTCTTAGCTTGATACTCTCAAGATCCATCTATGTTGTCACAAATGGCAGGATTGCATCCTTTCTCAGGACTGAGTAGTATTCCATTGTATGTATGTACCACACCTTTTGTGTCTAGTTGTCGGTCAAAGGACACTTTGGTTGTTTCCATGTCTTGGCCACTGTGAATAATGTTGTAATGAATATAGGGGTGTATGTCTTTGTGAATAAATGTTTTCAAATTTGGGGGGTACTCAGAAGAGGGATTGCTGAGTCGTATGGTAGCTCTCAAATAGACGTTTTTCCAAAGAAGACATATAGGTGGACAATAAACATGTGGACAGATGCTCAACATCACTGACCATTAGGGAAATGCAACCAAACCCACAATGAGTTAGCACTTGATCCCCATTTGAATGACTGTCATAAAAAATAGAAGATAACAAACCTTGGCAAGGATGTGGAGAAAGTAGAGCCTGTGTGCACTGCTGATGGGGATGTATAATGGTCCAGCTGCTGTGGAAAACAGTCAGGAGGTTCCTAAGAAATTAAACATAGAGTTGCCATATGACTCAGCAATTCCAGTCCTAGGTGTTTACCCAAAGGAATTGAAAGCAGGGTCACGAAGAGATATTTGTGCAGCCATGGTTATAGCAGCATTATTCACAATAGCCAAAAAAGTGGAAACAACCCAAATGTCTATCAACAGAAGAATGGATAAAGAAGGTGTGGTTCATCCATACAACGGAATATTATTCAGACTTAAAAAGGAAGAGCATTCTAACACATCACGAGTGAACCTTGAGGATATTATGCTGAGTGAAATAAGCCCATCACAAAGGATAAATACTGAATGATTCCACTCATACAAGGTCCCCAGAGGAGTCAGATTCAGAGACAGAAAGTGGAAGGGTGGGTGCCAGGGCCTGGGGGATGGGGATGGGGATGGGGAGTTGGTGTTTAATGGGGACAGAGGCTTAGTTTGGGAAGATGAAAATATTCTGGAGATAGTGGTGGTGATGGTTGCACAACAGTGTAAATGTGCTTAATGCCACTTAACTGTACACTTAAAATGGTTAAAATGCTGAGTTTTGTGTTATATATATTTTATCACAATACACACACACACAAGCAAGCAAACAGGAGGTAAGGGCCAAGAATGAACTATATCCCTCCCCTCCCCGCCTGTTCCTGCCAGAGAACCCCTGGTCTCCGGTCTTCCGGGAGGAGGCCAGTTTGATTAAATCAATTCTCACCATTCAGGGTTCTCCCAGGAGTGGGTCCTTTTTCATCTAAATTGCTCTCTGCAAGTGCAAATTCAGGCCTCTTACAGGAGATATTTTTGTCCAGGGACCTTCCTGTTTCAAAGAATCCTGTGTGATCCCTTCCGGGCTGGCTCTGGAGGGGAAGAGTGGGCTACTGACTGGTTTCCTGAGTGCAGATTCTGGGAAGGGGGCTGTAGGCCGGGTACAGCCCCTCCTTACACTGCTTCCCCCAAGGACCTGCTCCTCCCTGGACACAGATCAAGCAGCAGCCTCAGCCACCCAGCCGGGCATGGTGGGAGAGGTGGCCACGGTAGCTGTGTCCCTTCAGGCCCTGAGTCCTCCTGCCCACTCAGCCCCCCACCTTCCTGGACATGCACTGGCCTTCTTGGTGCCCAGAGTCAGCCTCAGCAGGCTGCACAGACCGCATGTCCTGGCCACTGGGCCTGCGGCCCCTGCCTCACCCAGGCCTCCACTGTCCTTTCCCAGAGACCCCAGAGTGGGGGCAAGCTTTCCTGTCGGAAGGAGGGGTTGGGCTGGGCGCTCCAGGCTTCTGAGTCCTTTCTTGTTTTTCTGCTGGTGTTTTGCACTCTCCCCTTTTTTTTTAAATCCTCACTGGAGGATATTTTTTCATCTATCTTCAGATAGAGTGGGAGGGAGGGAGGGGGAGAGAGAGAAAGAGAGAAACATCGATGTGAGAGAGACACATCAATTGCTTGCCTCCCGCACGACCCTGACCGGGGCCAAGGACTGAACCACAATTGAGGTACATGCCCTTGACCAGAAGCAAACCTGCAACTCTTTGGTCTTCAGGCCAGACTCTAACTGCTGAGCCAAACCCGCCAGGGCAGGTGTTTGCCCTTGTCTTAGCATCAGTGGCATGTCCCCAGAAATGGGAAGGTGGCTGCTGTCTGCACTTCCTCCCTCAGGAGGCAGGAAATGTTGGCTTTTTGCCTGGGGCTGTTCAGAGTTGGCCTTGGGGGATTGAGGTCCCAGCTTTGTGCCCAAGGAGGGGCCTGTGGACCACATGCAAGGCTGTGTCCTGGCCTCAGGAAGGGAGTGTGCATATGTGTGCACACATGTGTGTGTGTGTGCATGCAAGGTTTCTCTTGCCTTAGCAGAGGTGCTGTCCCACCTCGTTCTCACTTTGGACGGTTTGCAAAGCAATGCCACATCATTACATCATTTGTGTCTGTGAGAGCCCAGTGAGCGAGGGACAAGGTGTGCCGCCCAGTGGAGACTGTGCCTCCACGATGTCATCAAGAACTGGGCAGCCCTGATCAGTTTGGCTCAGTGGTTAGACCATCGACCCATGGACCGAAGGGTCTCGGGTTCAATTCCCGGCCAATAGCACTTATGTATCTGAGTTACAGGTTTGATCCCCGAGGGTCATGCAGGAGGCAACCAATCAATGTGTCTCTCTCACATCAACATTTCTCTCTCTCTCTCCCTCCCTCCCTTCCACTCTATCTAAAATAAAAAAAGGTCAATGGAAAAATATCCTCAGGTGAGGATTAATGAAAAAAAGAGAGCTAGGCAGACGTGGCCCCAGCCCTTGCTGGGTGTGGGGGAGCCAGAAACCCTCCTGTAGCAGCCTTGGTCCTGTTGCCACCCCTACTGGGGCCTGGGTGGGCTGGTGGGCTTTCCAGCACTTTGAAAAGTCCCCTCAAAGCCATGCCAGAGTGGTGATATTCACTGTAGCACCTGAGAAAATGTGAGAGGTGCAGTCACTAGGGCCCCAGAGAAACAGACCCCACAGGATGTGTGTGTACACAGAGATTCACTGGCTTATGAAATTGTGGCTTGGTGAGTCCAAA
Source organism: Tadarida brasiliensis (assembly GCA_030848825.1). Lineage (NCBI taxonomy): Eukaryota > Metazoa > Chordata > Mammalia > Chiroptera > Molossidae > Tadarida > Tadarida brasiliensis. Next base: position 36,716,903 of record CM061258.1, read on the forward strand.
ATCTGCAGGGCATCTGGAGGATGGAGACCTGGGGAAGAGTGGCAGCTTAGTCCACAGCCATCTGCTGGCAGGATTCCTTCCATTCTGTGAGGTCAGCCTTCCACTGATGGCACGAGGCACACCCACGTTACGGAGGGCAATGTGCTTCCTTCAAGTCCACCAATTGAAGTGTTAATGTCGTCAACATCTTCACAGAAACATCCAGAAAAAATGCTTGACCCAATATCTGGGCAGACTTCCAACCTCCAGCACTGAGACAATACATTTCTGTTCAAGCCTTCCCGTCTGTGGTGCCTGTCATGGGAGAGCTGATTGAGATACACTGTTCAACTATTACAGCCCGTGGGCACCTGTCACCCTCGGGTGGGCCTGTCTCAGTTTAGCCTCCCTGGTGGCCATGCCCTACAGCTCTGCTCCATCCTGAGCCCCCCATTGGCTCCCTGTGAACTGCCTTCCCATGGTGGTCCCCCATGAGGTCACTCTTAGCTGTCACAACACAGCCTGTGCATTCTCCAGCCAGGTGCTCAGCTGACTGCCTCACCTGGACTAAGGCTCCCTCCCTGGCAGCCATCTCCACTGGGATCCATGCTCTCCTCCCTCCGGCTACCTGAGTCCTCCCCCCGGGGCCTGGGCTCCTTGTTGCCTCTTGTTGCCTAGAGACCCTAGTGCTCCTGTCCCCCTGGACTACATGGCACCAAGATCCCAAGCAAAGGGAAGGTGGACCACACTGGTACACTGGTGCCATCACTGAGCCACTACCCCCCACCCCCAGCCCCAGCCCCAAGAGAAGCAGGTTTGCTGGTGGAAGGGGACTGGGTCGCAGAAGTGGAGCATGGCTGCTCAAGAGGACAAGCCAGGCCACTCTGCTGTTGTGGGAAGGACAGTTAAGTGGACACCTGCTGAGGGGTATTGGGGTTCCCCAAGCCCCTTTTCTCCAGTGTTGCCCCCTCCCCCATAGGGACTACCTCTCTCAGAGGGAGCCAAATCTCACTGTGTGGGCCAGGCCCCACTGTCTTGGCCAGACTATGCCCTCTTGGTTGGGGGACCTGGGTCTCATGAGAAGCTGAGCCCCACAGTGCTGCCTTCCCCCATTGCCCGCCCACTCGTTTGCTGTCCTCAGTACCCACTCTGGCATGTGTAGGCCCATGGTGTCCAGGGGACCAGCCCAGGTCCCCTCCGCAGGAGTCCCTGCCAGACTCCACAGAGGCCAGGGTGGCCTTCCTCTTGCCCTTGGGCTGTGAGGGTGTGAGTGGGGATCTGACCAGCCAGGCCCATGAGAGTGAGGGGGGAACCCAGCTTGCAGGACCATAGGGGGCTCCCAGAGTGGACCTGCTGCTGTCTTGAGGACCCTCAAGGTGGCTGAGGGGCACCCCTGGCAGCCCTTGTAAAGTCAGGACCAGTTCCACAGTCAGGGTCCACTGAGGACAGGCACAGATGATCCCCACATGCCTGTCCAACTGGCTGAAGTGGTCCCACTGTGCACAGAAAACTGCAGGGGTGCTGTGGGAGGGCCTCACTGGGACCCCTCCCTCGGGCTCACATACTTTCAAGTTTGGACCTGAATCCCGTTTTAGTTTTGAGGTTTGTAGTGGGCCAAATGGTGGCCCCCAAAAGTTATGCCTACGCCCTCACCCCTGATTCTGGTGAATGGGACCTTATTAGGAAAAAGGCTCGAAAATGTGATTAAGTTAAGGATTTGGAGATGAGGAGATCATCCTGGATTTTCCAGGTGGCCCTGAATCCAGTGACAAAAGTCCTTGTAAGAGACACAGAGGAGAACAGACACATAGGGAGAGGTCATCTGAAAACAGAAGCAGAGACTGGAGTGACATACCACAGGCCCAGGGATGCCTGGAGCCCCAGAGCTGGACAAGGCAGGCAGGACCCTGGGGCACCTTGAGCTCATACTCCTGGCCCCAGAGCTGTGCGAGCATGCATTTCTGTGTAAAGACACCATGTGTGACTCTGGGTACAGCAGCTGTAACACAGGCTCTCTGAGTGGTGCCTGCAGAGGCTGAGTGGGTTTGCCTGAGAGGTGTTTCAGGAGTGCCAGGAGATCTGGGGGTTGGAGTGAGTGTAGGAGAACGGACACAACTCCTGCTCCAGCCTCATCAGTCAGCCTCCCCATGGTGTGGCATGGTGACTGCCATCCAGGGGTTCTTGCAGGTGCTGCTGCTCTGGGCTCCTGGTTGAACCCATAGGGCAGCACCACTGTCTGTGACTACAGGGACAGAGGGGGAGCCTGGGAGAGCAACCCTCAGCCCAGACTCAGCTGTCCTGGGGCAGTCCCAGGAAAAAGAGACTGGACCCCAGCAGGGAGGTGACCCATGTGTCCTGGAGTCAGTGGGTAGTGGAGAGAGTAGGACTGAGGGGTGACGAAGGAGCCAAGGAGGCTGGGACCAGAGCCAGAAATCAGTGCCCAGAGCCGACCTGGCTCCAAAGTTCAGCCCTGCCAGCGACTGAGTCACCCAAAGGCTGCCCTCCCCCCAAGAAGAACAGGGAGGGGCAGTGCCACCCTCCACCCTCCAGGGCCTAAGAAGCAGCCCCAAAGGAAAGACAACACACACTCTCCTCAGCCAGAGACTCCTCCAGTGCTGACCACTTCTGGGTTTCCTGCACAGAGCCAAGGCCCGGTGGCCACACGAATTGCCAAATTGCTGGAACACAGGGTCTGGGGAGCTGCCAGTGCATGTGTGCGTGTGTGTGTGTGCATGCATGTGCGAGTGTGTGTGTGTGTGCATGCATGTGTGCGTGTGCATGCATGTGCGAGTGTGTGTGTGTGTGTGCATGCATGTGTGCGTGTGTGTGTGCGTGCATGCATGTGTGCATGCATGTGTGCGTGCGTCAGTGATTCTCTCAAAAGCCAAGGTGTCTACTGGAGTCCAGAATGGGAGGCCCTGCAGGGCCCTGGGCCCCACCTGCACTTTGTCTCCTGAGCCCTTTGAACTTTGCTCATGTTTGCTAACAGGTTTTACTTGGAAGCCAGGTTGTGACTTCAACACCCAGCAGGGGGTGAATGTCGACTGTCCTGATGGTGAGGTCAGGGCATGGAGCCACAGTGGTAGGAACGGGATGCAGACATGCGCAGGCGGAGCGGGGGCCAGCGGCTGGTCAATGGAACTGGTTTGCAAGGGGCTGTGACCGTTTTCCTGGGAGGGCAGAGTGTTTGCTCTTCTCCTGCACTTGTGTTTGAAGACGACGGGTTCTGTTTGTTTGGTTCCATGACGTTATTCTTTCAGTTGAGTGTTGGTGCTCCTGGTGGCTGGACCCTTTTACCTTGGTGTCCAGCCAGTGGGGCTGGTTGTGGATGAACCCTCACACTCGGTGACACTCTGAACACAAACCCTCAGGACCAATGACAATGGGAACAAGAAACTGTCCTGGCAGAATCCGCTCCGTCATCTCGGAAACGTGTGGTCACCTACGTGTGCCAGCACAGCTAGGATCTCACTGTGAGGTGCCGCCTCCCCATCTGTCCTGACTGTGGGTTCCAGTGACATGCTGGAATGAGTAGGAAGGACCTTGACAGCAAAGGCTACTCCCAGGAGGAGATGCCCTCAGCTGCCTGCATGTCCAGCCCAAGGACAGCAGTACAAAGGCCCTGGAGGCAGTGATGATTTCCAGACAGGGCTGTGGACGTGAACACAGACCTGCCAGTGTGAACGGGCAGAGCCGGCTGTGGCAGGGTCAGCCCATCACTGTGCTTGGCAAAGACTCCTGGGCAGGAAGATGAGTGGGAGAATGTCACAGTGGAGAAAAGGGGGTGAAAGTGCCAGGATGGGGGCCATGAGCCTGGGAAGCAGGAGGCAGGAATTAGAAAGGGGCATCCTGTGTGGGTGGTTGGGGAGCATTTGCTTTCTGTGGCTGGTCCTGAGTGGAACTGGGGCACTGACCAAGTCCTGACCATCTGGACCCATCGCTGCTGAGGCTGTGGCTGGGCTGTTGGGCTGCTGGCTGCAGAGGTTGTGGGGCAGGGTTCTGTGTTATCTGTGGTCTGGCCACCGTCTGCTGTATGCAATGTCTCAGGGTGCAGATGATGGGGCTACCTGGGGAGCGGCTCCAGGTCATTCAGTTGTGTTTATTTTCAGGTTTATGGGAGGGACCCCACATGGCCCCACCAGTAACGGGGGTGGACCCTTCCAGTACAGCAGAGTGAGCTCGGGGGGATGGAAACCCCAGGGAAGACAGTGACCTCCAGTGACCAGTGAGAAGTTGTGGGTTGTTTCTGCGAGGGGCATGGTGTGACACTGTGGTAGCACTGTGGGGGGCATGGTATGACAAGGTTGGTACTGTGGAGCTCTGAGAGGCACTGTGGGGTACTGTTTAGGGGCTGTGAGAACACTGTGGGACACTGTGGGACACTGTGGGGGAAGCATCAGTGTTGTGGGGTTCCTCACCCACCCACTGGAGGGCGGGGCTCAGGGCTTCTGGCCTCCAGGTGACCATTGGAGTAACAAGATGACCAGTAGGGGGCAGGGGAGGACTGTGACAAAGGCCGTGCAGTGGGACCTCCGTGTGGGTTTGAAAGTCAAACCTGTCTGATGCCTAAGCTCTGCTTCCAGCTTATTCTCCTGTGAGGGTGCCTGGTCTTTGGGCTGACTCTGGGGCCTTGTCTACCAATCCAGACCCTGCCAGGAGGCCATGGCCAGGGGAGGGGTTCCAGAAGATTCCAGCCCAACCTCACAGCCCTCACTCAGAGACCCTCAGATCCTCTTCCCATCCTGCCGACCCCCCTCCACCAGCTTGGCTCTGGAGTGTCTTCCCCCCACCCCAACCACACCCCAAGGCTCTAGGCCTACACAGCCCCCAGATCACCCTCCCCATCAGATTCCTGACTGGGGCCTCAGGCTGCTCCCCACTGCCCCCCAGCACCCCTGGCCCCCACCACCTAGCTAGCCCCCTGAACTGGCTAACTGCCTGCTGCTTTTAACCCAAAAGACAGCCTGGGTCTTTTTGAACTCTGCCTCCCCTACTGCATCCTGGGCCTCGTCCCCTCCTGTCACCCAGTGGCCTTCCTCCTCCATTTCCCTCTCAGGGCAGGGGTCTCTCCTTGCACCCATCCAGTGTCAGAGGGAAAGATGGAAGCTTCTCTCCTTTCTCCCACCAGCCCAACTAAGGGGGACACCAAGCAGGAGGCTGGGGCAGGTTTGCACCCCCACCCCCCATGTCTGCTCCTGGGAAATAGAACCTTTCTCTCCCTCACTTCAGGCCCAGGGAGGGCAAATGCCGTCCTCCCGCTCCCCTGCCCATATGTGGAGAGTTCCCTTCCACATGTTGGGGCTCAGGGCCTACCCCCCATGAGGTTTCCCCTGATGCCTCAAAGGTCACTCCGATGAGGTGGGCCCAGCCCAGGATACTCTTCATGAGGGCACCTCCTCGCAGCCATCCTCACCAGGGGACCCACCCAGCGCCTGGCCAAAGCAAATGCTGCGGCTTCTGGAAGATTCCGGAGGGTTCTGGAGCTGCCAAATTTGGCCACCTGATGGGAACACTGGGGCAGTAGAACCATCACCACTGCAGCCAAGTCTCCTGTAGCCAAACTCGTTCAATTTTAGGTGATCTTCAGCATTTTTCTGAACCACACTCAGAAATACAATCATGGAGGTAACATCAGAAGTTTCTTGGTTTTTGGTTTTTTGTTTTTTAGTCCTCACTGGAGGATGTGCTTTCACTGAGTTTAGAGGGAGAGGAAGGGAGAGGGAGAGAGAAACATTAATGCGAGAGTGAAACATCAGTTGGTTGCCTCCCACACACACCCCGACCAGGAATCAAAACTGCAACCTGGTTATGTGCCCTGACTGGGAATTGAATCTGAAACTTTCGATATGTGGGACAATGCTCCATCCACTGAGCCACACCCGCCAGGGCCTTGGGTTTAACTTTCTTTTTTAGGGGAAAATGGAGACATGAGCCCTGGGCCGCCCTGGCATGGACGTCCCTCCCTTGTGGCCTGACCCCGGGCCCTCAGGCACAGGGCCCGGATCGGATGTTCACCCTCTGACGACAGTGAGGCACTTTCCTTTTGAATCTCCAGGTTTCGGGCCGAGGAATAATGCTGCACCTTGGAAGCAGCTCTGTGTATTTGTGAATGTAACCCCATCTGAAATCTTTTTTTTCTTCCTGTTTAATTATGTTAGTTATGCCCACAGTCAAGGCTGTAATTTTCCTCCCAAGATGATGTCAACTGTTGGTGACTCCTGGGTGTTCTCATGTTCATTCATGGGGTGGCTGTGGAGGCTTTTGCCTGGCCCCTCCTGAAGGCTGGTAGCATGCTGTCGGGGCACCTGGAGGCCACACCCTCCCCACCTCTGGGAGCCCTGGGGGCGCTGTGCCTTCTCTTGGTCTGGGCCTCAACATACCACCTGGAGGACTGCAGGGCAGGGGGTGGGGAATCTGGTTCTGCACCTCACGCCAGGGGAAGGCCTGGAAGTCCCTCCAGCCTCCTGAACCTGGGCTCTCAGGCTGACTCCATGGCCTCAAGGGACACTCCTGGTGGCCCTCTTATCAGCCCATGCCTGGGAGGGTACTCCATGAGACCCTACCCTTCAGGGAGGAGAGGGGGTGGGTGTCACCCCCTCTGGCTTTCACAGTTCAGGAACAAGAATCACAACACAAACCAGCAGCCCCCTCCGCCTCACCTTGCTTGTGTCTGCTGAGGCCTTTTAATTTTATTTTTCAATTGTAGTAAAATGTACAAAACAAAACATTTACCATCTTACCCATTTTTAAGTATATAGTTCAGTGGCATTAAGTACAGTCATAACATGATCACCACCATTCTCCTCTAGAATTTTTCATCTTCCCCAGCTGGAACTCTGTCCCCGTGAAACACTAACTTCCCGTTCTCCTTGCAACCTCCAGACCCAGGAGCTGGGTCATGGGGAGCAGGATGTGGATTCTTGTGGGTGATTTCCTTGTCTGTAACGACATGTCTTACCAGTGAACTGGAGCCCTGGTGGGCCTGTCTCCCCTGTTCCTGCTAACCTCACAGACCTCCGCAGGCCTGTTCCTCCTGCTGCTCCTTTCCATCCTTTGATAGTCCTTGTTGACCCACATAGTATAAGTAAATGCATCAGGAACTTAGCTAGAAATTAATAATAAATGCCGTCTCTCTTGGCCTGCTGGGGGTTGGTGCAATGCAAGGAACTACAAGCACACGCTGGTAGGAGGGAGGGGGAGCATTGCAAGAGAGCAAAATGCTCCAGATTTTTGGATGCAGCCCAATTTATTTGCAGAGTGGTTCCCCAGGTTACATGTTGATTTAGGTAATTATTTCCTTGAGATGGCGCCTCTGCTGACCATACAGCCAAGCCCTGTCTCTCGCTTTTTACAGCGAAGAGACATCCAAGATAAAAAAATAACAAATCCATCCTCGCCTGGGCTTCCATGTCCATTATCCTCTGGGGTGGTCTTCCAAACCTTTGTCATGTAAACCTTATCTATTCACATGTAAACAAAACATTCAATTCCAAACAGGGTGGTCTTCCTGCCCTCCAGGCAAACCTGTCTGTCCACACACACTTTGATCCTAGGCTGGCCAGGTCATGAGAATGCACATCACAAGGTCACATTTTGTTCATCCACCAAACCCCCATCCCTACAAATAAAGATTTATTCAAGGGTCTTAGGAGTTGCGATACCCAGAGTGTTCTGAAAAAGAAGGAAAAGCTGAGAGTTCTTATAGTAAAAAGTACACTTTTGAGAAGAATCAGTCCTGCATTCTTAGTCTGCAGATTGGTCTGTGATGGTAATCCTCTAGATGACTGGTGGTCTGGGTAATGGATGTCAGACAGTCTGGATGATGGGTGTCAGGTGGTCTGGATATGTATACATTCTTTCCTTAGTCCCTCGGTGGGTAATCAGAGGGATATTTGGAGGTTTAATGTATATCCAGGCATTGACGCAGGACTAGGAAGTTTAAGTTCCCAGCCAGGCTGGTTAAAACAAGAATTGTTTCCTCACACCTCAACCTATGCGATTTTAGTAATTTATCAGCTTGACTATAGTGACTCCATTTTATTTTCTCACTCCTTCCTCACTCTTGACCCTCTGGAAACATCCCTGATACATTTAGCAGCCACCGTCCTGCTTGCTTGTATGTGGCACCTACATTTTCACAGTCCCTTCACACCTTGTATGGCCTCCCCCAGTGCCTCTCTCCCCAAAGTCGGGGGCTGATCCCCAGGAGGCAGGGGACATTCCAGATGCTCACTGGTGATCAATAGCCAATACTCACCCTTTGGCCCCATCCAGTGGCCTCACATCTCCCTCAGTCAGGGCCCCCAGTGTTTCTATCTGGGGTGACATTTTTCTGTGCACGTTAGAGTCCCCTGACCCTGGACCTGAGCAGTGGGGTTCAGCTTCCTGTCCCTCAGGAAAGCATGGGGCTCCCAGAGCACCCCCCCCCCACCTGTCAGCTGGTGTAATATGTAGCCTCAGAGCCTGGCTGCAGCTCTATTTGCCCAGGTGGAGGTGTTTACTTTCCAAACACTTCCAGACCTGCCTGGTGCCACTCAGGCTGGGCTTAGGGTCTCTGCCCTTTCAGAGGCAAGAAGCATAGCTTCCCTGCAGCAGTGAGAGGCCCCAGCTGGACACCTCTACCCTGTGCCCGTTCCCCTGGAATTGGCATAGGGGCCAGCAGGAGTGGTCTGGTCATGTCAGTGGCCCCTTGCTGATGGCCCCCTGGGGAGGTGCCCTTGTTGTTCAGGACATAAGCCATACCCCAGGAAGGACAGGGCCTTGGGTGAGAACTTGACCAAAGGTCAGCAGAGGTGTGGGCAGGTGGGGAAGGACAGGGTGAGGCCATCAGACCTGAGATCTTAAGGGGTCCCTCCTCCTCTCTGCAGAGGGCAGCAGGGTGCAAGTGCGCAATTCAGAAAAAGAGAAAACCCAGAAAAAGCAGTGGGGTTAAGGTGAGGGTGTGGAGCCCAGGGTGACCGAAGTGCTGGCCTCTGTGGGTTGATGGAGGGAGGTGGTCTGGCCTCTGTGTGGGAGCAGGTCCAGATTGGTGTCTGCATGAGCAGGGTGCCTCAGGGCCACTGCCCAGGCATGCATAGCCTGTGGGGTGACTGACCCTGGGCTGCCCCAGGCCACTTAAGGAACACAGTGTGCGCATGTGAGCACACACCCACAAGCTGACTGACACTCACAGTATGCCTAGGGCTACAAGCAAAAGGGCGCACACTCACAGTCATGCTCATCCACTAACACAGACTAGCACACTCACACTCACACACTCACACATGCTCTCTTTCTCACACACACGCACGCACACACGCACGCACACACACTCCACTGCAACCGTGCAGGGATTGATAGGAGCCCGGGGACAAGTGGCCTTGATTTCACTGGATTCTGGGGTTATGCTGACTTCCTGTCCAGTTGAGACCAGGTGACATGGGCAGCTCTTCGACCTCACTTGGTTCTTTGGCGACCAGGCTTGCAGAAGCTGAAGTTGCTGTCCTCCAGCTACTTTGTCCACTCTGGTCTTTCCTGATGGACATGTCCATTTCTACATAAATGGGCACCAACATGTAACATCACTAGCCAGATGTACACAAAGTCTACATTTACTGCGTGGGTGTAACCAGCCCTGTTCAACAGAAACCTTCATGGCGGGAAGCTTTTGAGCCATGTGCCACCCAGGAAAAGGACCAGGTCCTGGGGCATCAGCCTGAACCACCAGCGGAAGGGCTGGATGGAGAAGGCAAACAGGTCCGCTGTCCTGGGGCTGCTGGGAGCCATTTTATTACGGTAAGTTTGGGGAAGAAGAGCGTAAGTTGTTTCGGAGGAATTTACACTGGCTAACTAAGAGGCAGGGAGAAGGTAAAGCGGGGCTAGTTCTGGGACAGGTGAATAATCCGTAAGAAAGCAGTGTTTGCTGATTCTGCACTGGCTGTGGGCCACAGCCCAGAAAGTTCACATGTAAGCAGGATGTGGTGGCATCTGGTGGTCATCTAACTCTCTAGATAGAGCTGAAATAGCCCCCCTGGAAGTCTATTCAAAGTTTCAACAGTCAGGACTGAACAGTCTTTCCTTGGCTTCTGTATGGTTGTTAACTGACCAGCTCCCTGTCTCTTCTTCCCACCCCCAGGCTGCTGTAACTTAATGTAGGACCTCTCAGAATGTTTCTCTTGTCACCCACCAGGTGAAAAATGGAACGTTACAGCCGCCCCAATCAATAGCATTTTATATATTTCCATGGCATGTAGGTGATCTCTTCGTGTCTGTATCTTTCAGTTCCTAGGTGACCAAGGCTAATTTGATTAAATGAGTTAGGCAATATACCTTCTTTTTAAAAATTCTCTGGAAGTGTTTAGTATAATTGGTGTTATTTCTTCCTTAAGTGTTTGGAAAAATTTACCAGTAAAGCCATCTGGGCCTGTGTGTGTGTGTGTGTGTGTGTGTGTGTAGGTTTCAAATTATGGTTTTAATTTCTACATGAGATATAGTGCTATTCAGAGTTTCTATTTCTTCTTGGGTAAATTTTGGTAGGCTGTGTTTCCCAGAGAATTTGTCTATTTCATCTATAATTTCGAAATTATTATCACAAAGTTATTCACAAAATCTGCTTATTTGTATCAATTTCTTAGGGATATTGTTAACAAAGTTGCACAGTCTGATATCTTAAAATAACAGGAATGTATTTTCTCCAGCTGTTGGGTGTCGCAGGGTCACACCCCTTCAGAGGCTCCAGGTGTCCCCTTGTGGCCGCATCACTCCAACCTCTGCCTCTGTTGTCACATGACCTCCTCCCCTGCATCTCTCCTCTGGTGTCTTCATATCTCTCCTTTTTAAGGCACAGATCATATTGGATCAGCCCCCAACCCTCACCCCCCTACTCCAGTGTGACCTCATCTTAAACCTCAGCAATGACCCTATTTCCAAATAAGCCACACTCCAAGGTACCAGAGGCCAGGACTTCAACATTCTTTTGGGGGGCCACAGTTCAACCTACTACACTATCTTTGTAATTTTTGCAGGATCTCCTATGGTGACAACTTTTTCCTCTGCTCAGTTTTAGCTGTATTTTATGTGTTGATAGGTTGTATTTTCATTATCAGTTAATTAAAAATGTTACCTGCTTTCAATTGTGGTTGCTTCTTCAGCTCATTGGTTTCTTGGAATGTGTTGGAGATTTTCCAGTTATCTCTCTGTGGTTAATTTTCTGCTTTATTCCTTTGTGGTCAGAGATCCTACTGTTATTCCAGTCTTTGAAAGTGATTAAGATTTGCTTTGCGGTCCAGAATATGGTCTGTTTTTCTTAATGTTTTGTGTGCATTTGGAGAGAACATGAGTTGTGCAATTGTTGGGTGCATGTCCAAGTACCTGCCAATTATGTCAATCTTGTTACATGTTTGGTTCAAATTATCTTTATCTTTGCTGATTTTTTTTACCTGTTCTATCAGTTACTGAGAGAGGCGTCTGACTGTTTCTAACTATTGGCATGGAAGCGCCTGTTTCTTCTAGTTCATTAGGTTCTGCTGTTCGGGGTCGTGCCATCAGCACGGGAGTTGGATGTGCCAGTCTGCCAGGGTGGCCATCCAGTCGTGAGCATGGATCTTCTGCTCTTGCCTTCTTTGGTATTAAACATGCCCTTTTGTTATTTTGTTTTCTCTCTCCATTTGCTTGTTAGTTACACATGCAACTGTTCTTGTCATGTTGCCCTGGCTCGATGGGGTCTATATAAATAAGCACAGTCACCACGTCCCACACAGCACAGGAATCCACAACTCCGCCCTACTTCCTGGGCCACTGTAGCTGCAGGTTTCATTCTACACGTGTATGTGATGCTCTGTACGTTTAAGGTCCTATCACCACTGCTGTCCTGTCCAGTCAGCGCACTTGACCACTCACCTGCATACTTCTCCTCGTGGTTATTCTGCATTCCTATGCTTCTATTAGGGGCCATTTGCCTTCTGTTTGGGAAGAATTCTCTCAGGTTTTGTTTGTCTGAAAATGTCTTTTATTTTGCCTTCATTTTTAATGACTGATTTACTGGCATGGAAATCCAGGCAGGCAGTCATTTTCCGTGTGCACATTGAAGAGGTCTTCCGCTGTCTTTTCTGTGACCGCCTCCCACAGGTACGAGTCCTGGCTCCAAGCCAAAGTTGCAAATCTTTCTGTTTTGGGTTTTTAATGTGCACCTTTTTCTCCTCAAAAGCAGAGTGTAGCAATCAGACAGTCTCAGTCACCTTGTCTCTGTTTCTTTTTCTCTGTGCTTGTCAGCACCTTTGTATGACATGTTTTTGGCCTGCGACCCTCATTAGTGAAGGATCTGGCTGGTTACTGGGTTTTGAGTTGTGGATGAAAAAAGGGGTTCTAGCCCTGGCCAGTGTTTCTCAGTGGTTAGAGCATCGACCCACACACTGGAGGGTCTTGGGTTCAATTCCTGGTCTAGGGCATGTACCTGGGTTGCAGGTTCAATCCCCGGGCCCATTGGGGTATATGTGGGAGATGACCAGTCGATGTGTTTCTCTCACATTAATGTTTTTCTCTCTCTCTCTCTCCCCTCCTCCTTCAAAAATCAATGGAAAAAATATCCCCGGGTAAGGATTAACAATAAAAAGGGAAGAAAGAAAAAAAACAAAAAGGGATCGGTTCTATGGAAAGTAACCTCACAGAGTGATCTGATCATAAATTCCTAACTGGGCAGGTCATGGTAGGAAGTCACACCCCACGCATACAACTTTTTAGGTAAAGGTTTATCTTTTTATCGCTTCTCGGCCTTTTGTGCAATTGTTGGGTGCATGTCCAAGTACCCAACGGGTCAGATATTAAACTAATATTAAATGTATTTTCGGAGCAGGGAGATGCAATAGGAGCTTGCTCAGTCCATTCCACACATCAACCCGGTATTGCAGTACTTCTGGGAACAGTGCACCAAAAAAATAGGTTTATCTTTTTTTTTTTTAATTCCTCACCTGAGGATATTTTTCTATTTATCTTTAGATAGAGTGGCAGGGAGGGGGAGAGAGAGAGAGAAACATGGACTGGTTGCCTCCCCCACGACCCTGACCAGGGCTAGGACAAACTGAAACTGAGGTATGTGCCCTTGACCAGAATCGAACCCGCAACTCATTGGTCCGCGGGCCGATGCTCTAACTACTGAGCAAAACCAGCCAGGGCTATCTTCTTTTTTTTTTAATTCCTCACCCAAGGATATTTTTCCACTTATCATCAGATGGAGTGGAGGGAGGGAGAGAGACAGACCAACAGAAACATCAATGTGATAGAGCCACATCGATTGCTTGCCTCCTGCACAACCTGACCAGGGCTGAGGACGAACCGCATCTGAGGTACGTGCCCTTGACTGGAACGGAACCCAAGATTCATTGGTCCGCAGGCCGACGCTCCAACCGCTGAGCCAAACCGGCTAGGGTTCTTTTTTTTTATTATTGTTATTTTTTAAGATTTTTTTGTTTTAATCCTCACCCGAGGATATTTTTCCATTTATCTTCAGATAGATCAGGAGGGAGGAAAGGAGGAAGAGAGAGAGAGATAGAAACATCCATGTGAGAGACACATCAACTGGCTGCCTCCCGCATGACCCCATCCAGGGCCAGGGACAAACTGAAACTGAGGTATGTGCCCTTGGCCAGAATCAAACCTGGGACTCTTTGGTCCACGGGCCGATGCTCTAACCGCTGAGCCCAACCGACTAGGGCTGCTTGCTTTTTTTTTTTTTTTAATAAGGGAAAGTTTATTTAGAAAGTCTCAGAGGTAAAAGAAGTGAGCCACGGAAGACATGGGAAATGAGTTATAGAGACAAAAGAAGGGCCCTTTAGCCCGGCCAGTGTAACTCAGTAGTTGAGCATCAACCCATGCACCAAGAGGTCACCGGTTCGATTCCCAGTCAGGGCACATGCCCAGGCTGTGGGCTTGATCCCCAGTGGGGGGCATGCAGGAGGCAGCCAATCAGTGTTCTCTCTCATCAATGTTTCTACCTCTCTCCCTCTCCCTTCTTCTCTCTCTAAAAATCAATAAAAGAGAAAATAAGTAAATAAATAAAGAAGGGCCCTTTGGGGGGGGGGAGGGGAGATACCGCCCTGAGGTAGAAAAGGTGAGGGAGAGAGCTCAGAAGGAGGAGAAGAAGAAAGAGAGAGAACAACTTAAAAGGTTTATCTTTGCCTTAAGCATGCCCTGCCCATTGTTTCTGTGCATCTAGGTTAACACTCCTTTGAAATGATCACCCTCAAAAGAGCACATATCTCGTGAACTGTCCTGTAGTCCCTTCCCCATCTTGCTTTCTCCCACCTCCATGTCATTTTCCTTAGCTCCCTCCTGAACTTCAAATTTGTTAAAGAAGCTGCAAACTACAGCATTTGAGATCTTGCTTTCTGGCGTAGGTTGTCAGTTTGGCTCAAATACTCTTATAAAAGTTCTCTACAGGTTTGGACGTTTCTTATGTCGACAGAGGTGTGAGGCCCATGTAACCTTGGTAGGCTTCTGTGGCAATGCAAGCTTATTTTTAAAATGTATTTTAAAATCATCGCCCTGAGAAAATAGAAATCAATGACTTGCAGTATTTACAAAAAGTAGTTCTCTGTAGATAGCAGTAAATCTTAAATATTTAAGGTTTGAATGAGGTAATTAAACCAAGAAGTAGTCATCTAACTCAGAAACTGTTAATCAAACTTTCCCTTCTCTCTCCTCTTAAACAGAACAGAAGAAAGTCAAGAACAAGAGGTGGCTTTGGGTTCAATTGACTAAGCAGAATCTCAAGTTTAAAACTTGAGGTGATGGCTCAGCCAGTTTGGAAAATGTTTGGCACAATTGACTACAGCCAAGTCTGTGACCCTGGGCCTCTGCCTGACTCCAGGCCCATGGCTCACAGACACACACGCGTGCCTCAGATACTCACACGGGGCTCAGCCTGGAGCCAAGCGAGACCCCAAGCCCATCGTGGGCACGTCCTCTCCCTGGGCCTCCGTTTCAGGCAGTTTGTTAGGATCCCTTGCTGTGACCTTGGGACAGGCTGTTGGTCACCTTATCTGGGCTGTGGGTAATAATAGGATACAAATCACTGCCCTGGGCGCCAAAATGTGACCTGCTTATCTCCAGGCTCTGCAGCTGCTTAATTTAAATGATTGTAAAGTATTTTTGTCTCAGCAATGCTGGCACAGGCTACGAAATGTAAAAGGTACAGAGGAGCGTGCAGTGGAAACTGTCTCCTTTCCCTCTGCCCACCCCCGTCCCTGCTGGGACTCCCCTCTGTCACACAGAGGGGTGTGCCTCTGTGTGTGTGATTCTTTACAAAAACGATGACAAATTGTTCCACATTGCTCTATACAGGGGAAAACCATTTAGTAAAGCAGAAATTATTCACAATGGCCAAAAAGTGGAAGCCACCCAACTGTCCATTGACGAATGACTGGGTAAACAAAATGTGGTCTCTCCGTACAATGGAATATTGTTCAGCTTTAAAATGGAAGGAAATTCTGACACCTGCTACAACATGAACCTTGAGGCCACTATGCTCAGTGAAATAAGCCAGTCAAAAAGGACAAACACTGTATGATTCCACTTACATGAGGTCCCTACAGGAGTCACGTTCATAGAGACAGAAAGTCGAATGGCATTTGCCAGAGCCCAGGGAGCCTAGTGTTTAATGGGGACAGGGTTCTAGTTTTGCATGATGAAAAGCGTTCTACAGGGGAAGGTGGAGATGGCTGCACAACATGTAAAAGGCACACTGAAGTTTTTAAGAGTCTATCTGAGCAGATGCCCATTCCAGTGGGTGGGAGTGGGTGGGACTGCTCCCCCGACAGCAGCGACAGGAGCCAGGGGAGATGTGGAGGTGAAGCAAAGACATTGGTGGGACGCCCTCAGCTGGAGTCGTCGGCTCCTTTCGGAAGCCTCGCTGGTGTCTTTGTGATTTAACAAATATTTGCTGGCTTGTCCTTTCCTTGTTGACAGAAGGGTGTGATGGAAACAGGCCCAGGTCTCACTGTCAGGAGAATGAGAGAGGAGGCGTACGCACGTGGAGGGCTAGGCTTCGGAGCTGCTTCCCTTTCATAACACGCCATGAGGTCAGCCTGCACTCATGCTGCATCCCAGAGGCTCCAGCCACCCCTTCCCCCTGCGAGGAGCGGCTGGCTGACAGGGAGGCACGCCAGTGTGCACCTGGTGAATTCTGTGCCATGTTCTGACCAGGTTCCGTTTTCTCAGATCCAGAGTTGTGACTCTGGCTGAGGGTCCATTTGCCTACATCAGGTGGCCTCCTTATTTAATTACTGAAACACTCGAGAGTGTACCTCCTGCACCCGGCGGCACAGTGAAACACGGTTATACGGCTAATTTTACATCATGTATATTTTATCACAAACAAAATTAATTTTTTTTAAGAGGGAAAGAAAAGTCAAAACTACTAAACAGTTTTTGACAGGTTACTGAGGTTGGTGTTGAGGAAGGCAGGGGGGCCACATGGCAACAGGACCCGCAGCAGGAGCGACCCCCAGGGTCATATCCCACACATGGTGATGGCGTGGCACTGGATGGCCGAGACACCCCCCACACACACACACCAAGGAGGTGCTTTCATCCCCACTGACCACATGGGTTGAGGTTCTGATGCTTGGCGGGAACACCACAGCCAACTGGCCACCGGATGACAGAACTAGCGTCCCTTCCCGGCTGGGTGTGCACACAGCTACTCTCTCCTAGGAGAGCCTGCGTCAGCTCCTGTGGATGGCCTGTGGACATTCGTCCAGGGCTCACCTCACAGGTCCTGGGTGAAGTGTGGACAGGCAGTGGGCTCACCTCCCAGGAAAGGCACAGCTCCATCCTGGCCCCTCCACTCACCACCCAACGGACTGGGGATACCCAGCTCCTGGAGTTCCCTTCCTAGTCCCGGTGATGTCTGGCAAGTTACTTAGCCTGTCTGGGCCCACAGATGGGCATCATTATTGTGCTGAGATAGTTGAGGTTCCGCACATAAAGACTCAGAGTAGTGCCTGCCACGGTGACTGTTAGCGACAGCTCCCTGAGAGGGCTTGGGGGCTGGGATGGGGAGATGGGCGCACAAGGCCGCAGACATCTGCTCCGCGCTGTCCAGCAAGGCTGTGAGCTACTGGTGAGGACACACGGAGGTGCTCTGGCTCCTCTGCAGCCCTGGCACAGGCCCCTAACAGGGCCAAATATCTTCGCTCGAACAGACTATTGTCTGGGGACCCACAGTGGAATTCCACGCGCACACTCTAGGCCTCTGCCCCAGGTGCCTTTGTTGGGGACTGCAGGCCTAACGGAGTTCTTTTCTGCCTAGGCGGCTTTGTGTTTTAACAAATATTTGCTGGCTTGTCCTTTCCTTGTTGACAGAAGGATATGATGGAAACAGGCCCAGGTCTCACTGTCAGGAGAATGAGAGAGGAGGCGTACACACGTGGAGGGCTAGGCTTTGGAGCTGCTTCCCTTTCATAACATGCCATGAGGTCAGTCTGCACTCATTCTGCATCTCAGAGGCTCCAGCCACCCCTTCCCCCTGTGAGGAGCGGCTGGCCGATGATGGGGCACGCCAGTGTACACCTGGTGAACTCTGTGCCATGTAGCCCATGCAGGTCAAAGCAGGGCCAGAGATGCCCAGACTTCCCCTCCAGCTGCCAGGGAGCCACCATCCTGCCGTCTGCCTGCCCTTGAGCTTGAGGTAGACAGGCTCACACAGCCTCCACCATAGGGCGGCGAGAAGGAGTGTGGCATGTGTGGTCGTGGCTTGTCCCCCTCACTGCCATGTGCAATTTCACTGGACACACACACCCATCTGCTTAGCAATGTTGATGGGCATGTGGGCTGTCCCAGCCCAGCTGACATGAAGGTGCTGCTGTGACCCTCCTTGTGCCTGTCTGTGACCGTCCTTGTATATGTCTTCTGTTCCTGTACGTTTCTGTTGGGAGTGGAACTGCTGGGTCATGAAAGATGTGTGTGTAGTTTCCCAGGTGACTGCCAAACAGTTTTCAAGGTGGCTGCATCTTTTGCATACCCATGTATGTAGAGGCTGCCCCAGGGTGTAGAGGGCCCATTGCTTCCTGCTGTCAGTGCTGTTCGTGGTTGTAGACACACGGCTGCTGGCTCCTCCTCTTCTGGGAAGCATCTGTTCACATCTTCACCCTTTTTTCTAGGTTGTGACGTTTCCTTTGTAGGCTGTCTTTATAGAATCCAGGTACAGGCCTGGGTTGGGTGTGTGGATGACAGCTATCTTGGCACATTGGGGCCTGCTTTTCCTCTCTCTCTCTCTTTTTGTTTGTTTGTTAATCCTCACCTGAGGATATTTTTCCATTAATTGAGTAGAAGGGAGGGAGGGGGAGAGAGAGGGTGAGAGAGAAACATCTACGTGAGAGAGACACATCGACTGGTTGCCTCCTGCACGACCCTGACCAGGGCCAGGAACCAACCGCAACCAAGGTTCGTGCACTTGACCGGAATCGAACCCACGAGTCATTGGTCCTCGGGCCGACGCTCTAACCATTGAGCCAAACCGCCAGGGCTTAATGGTGCCTTTTGAGGAACAGAGTATCTGATGTTAAGGAGAACACTTTGTCAGTTTCTCGTTCATGAAGAATGCCTTTGAGGTCACGAAGGAATTCTGCAGCCCTCATTTGTGGTGTAAATCTATGTTGTGCAGCCCCCTATTACATGCTGTGCTCCTGCAAGGTTGGGGCCTCCCTGACAGCTTTGCCTCTCGTCTAGGCCCAGCCCAGGGGTGGCCTCACTGATGTCCTATGAGCCTGCCGGGTGGGCTAGGCTCACCTCACCCCTGGAGGGATCCATGACACTCTGAGGGGTGAAATAGGAGACCCAGCCAGCACCGGCAGCAGAAGTGTCCAAGTTGACACCAGAAACTTGCAATGGAGTCAGAGAGAGTCACATCTGATGGCCCCAGAGGGACTGAATGGCTGGGAACAACATGAGTGTCTGTTAGGCTGGTGTGGACTGGATTTTGGAGGGAGGTGGGGGAGCAGCAAAGGGGAGCAGTTGGGCCTGAAGAGAGGTCAGAGGCACCAGAGCCTATGCTAGTTGCTTCTGTCCCCACCACTGGCACCGGGCAGCCTGGGGCTGGCTCATTCCCTGGAACACTGGGGAAAATCCAGAGGAATGGGGTGTGTGCCTGGCCTGCACCCTGAAACACAGCCTTCCAGTAAAGGGTGGGGCCTGTCCTGCTCATGCCACCTCTGTCCTGGGCTAGGGTGTGTGGGTGGGAGCCTGGGGAAAAGGGGCTGGTACAGAGATGGCAGCATGGGCCAGATTGATGCCACAAAGCCCTATTGCCCTGACAGTTACTGCTGGTCCTTACCACCTGCCCTGGGGCACTTGCCATGGGTGAGATGACAGTGTGGTACCTGTAACCAGGACAGGTATGGACAGAGTGTCATACTGTGGCTAGGGCAGTAATATGTGCTTGCTCCTAGCCTTTCCTGGGAGCTGACGGCCCTTTGGGGATCAGAAGGGTACAATAAGGGTGGGGGGAGACAGCAAGGTCCCCCACCTGTGCCCAGTACTGGCTGATGGGTGAGGGCCCTGGACATCTGTGCTCTGGCTGTGACTCTCAGGAGGGGGTTTGGGGAAAAGGCAGCAGCACTTGTGGGTCTGGCCCTTGCCCCAGGTTATCAGTTATGGCTTTTAAAATGCTGCCGGCAGTATTGCAATGCTGTCTCTCATCTCCACCGGTGAAACATAAAATGACGTGCTGATTAGAGAACATATTCTTAGAGCTTCCCGAAAACGCCTTTAACCTGCTACATGTATTGTCTTGTGTCAAGAAGAACAATCTCTATTTCATAGACTGAATTTTCACAGTTCAAACTTTGCTTTCACAGAAATGAAGTAGAACGTCCTTTCAGGACCAATTATAAAATGCTGCTACACCCTCCTCCCTCCCTGCAGTTCTCAAAACATCCCAGCAGAGGAGATTGTCTGGTGTGTTTATCACTGACAGATGTGCAGGCAACTCATTTTCTTCTAAATGAAAACAATGGGGCCTGGCCCGTGTTGCTCAGTGGCTGAGCGTCAACCTATGCACCAAGAGGGATTGGTTCGATTCCCGGTTGCACGTGCCTGAGTTGCGGTCTCTATCCCCAGTAGGGGGTGTGCAGGAAGCAACCAATCAATGCTGATGTTTCTCTCTCATTGATATTTCTCTCTCTCGCTCTCCCTTCCTCTCTCTGAAATCAATAAAAAACATATTTTAAATTAAAACAACGGGGCCCTGACTGGTGTGGCTCCGTTGGTTGGAGTGCCACCCCCTACACCAAAAGGCGGCGGGCTCTGTTTCCAGTCAGGGCACGTACTCAAGTTTCAGGTTGGATCCCTGGTTTCAGGCACCATCTCTCTCTCCTTCCTCTCTCTAAAAATAGAAAACATATATTTAAAAAAATCAAAACAACAACAACAAAAACAATTGGTGCTTGTGATCCCCTGAGGCTGGGGGCCACCAGGGAAGTGAGGTTCTCTATCTGTGGGTACAGGTGCTGGGTCCCTCTCTCTCTGCTCTGCAGATCCTGAGGGGCTAAGCCAGACCCACCAACTCTGCCTTTCCAGTCAGCCAGGCCAAAGGCTCGTCCCGCCGCCTCCATTCCTTGCAAGAAATCCCCCAAAACTGCCATGTCCTCGGGGTTTAGCTCAGTTTATTATGAGGGCAGTTCTTGGATTTTCCCCATTTTCAAGACCACAGGGATGGACTTGACCAAGCCCTTTCTGGCCAGACCTTGGGCCAGGGCTTTCCTCCCTCATGGACTCAGTGTGATTTCCTGGTGGTATGACCCCTGAGACCTTTCATGCCCAAGAACAGCTGGATTTGGCCTCAGGGCCAGCCGTCTGGGCTCACAGTGACCGTCCTCGAACATGTCTGGGATGTTACTGCAGTTCATTCAGGATGCATTGCTGCTGCCAAGAATTTGAGAATTTGTCTGGTCTGGTCTGCTTTCTCTTCTACTCTGGTCAAGGCTGCCTGTACCTCAGCAGGGACTGTGCCAGCTCCAGGGACCCTGCCTCAGTCCTAGGCTCACTCTCCAGCTCTAAAGCCTGGACTCTGGCACGGAGCCGGAGCCAACAGCAAATGTTTGTCCAAGATTTCCTCGAAAAGAAGTTAGTGTGAAACCAGAACAAGGCCTAGAGGGCAAAATGGTGTTTGGGCCATTTCACACTTTGCAATGTGCTCAAGACGGCTGGCTGCCATCTCTGCACCAGCCTCCCTTTAAGCCTTCAGTTTGTCATGCAATTTGTAAGCTCTCACAGCGAAGTTACCAGGTGTGTGCAGGATTTCCCCGGTGTCTGAGGAAATCTGTGCACGTGCTACCCAGGTTCTCAAGTCTCATAAAAGGAGAGGATGGAAATCCACAGCCAGCCATTGGGGCCGCCCAGAGGGTGTGGCCCAAGGCTGGCTCTCTGCTCATTAAAGGATCTAAAATCCCCTGGAGTGCTCAGTCTTAACTTCTGTGTTCTACTTTTCCCAAATACCAAATAAAGCCCCAGTGTCCCGGCCAGGTGGTTCAGTTGGTTGGAGCGGTCGTCCCTGTACACCAAAAAGTTGCAGGTTTGAGATTCCTGACCAGGGCATATACCTAGAGAGCACGTATGGGAGGCAACTGGTCAATGTTTCTCTCTCCCTTCCTCTCTCTCTAAAACCTATAAGAACATATGCTTGAGTGAGGATTAAAAAAACAAAACAAAAAAAAGCCCTTGCAAGGTCTCTAATAGCTCTTTTGGTAGGGATCCCACTTTCCCGTTTTGAAGAGACTGCTCCCTGCACCCCAATCCTGGAGGCGAAGGGCAGTGTGGGCAGCTTGAAACATCCAGCCACCGGGCACCTGGGATGTCCTGAGCTGGGACCCAGGAGCAGAGCAAGGCCAGCTGGCCGCAGGATGCCAGGATAACTCACTAGGGACATTGAAGGTTGTGACCACTAGTGTTTTCAGTATACCCATCTGTCACTTTGAAACAAGGAGCTTTCTCCTAGACTTATGGAAATGATTTTATTTTGAAAAATTTCAAATTGACAGGAAAGTCAAATAGTGTGAGGACATTCACCTGTAGGCAGCTCCACACTGCCCTTCCCAGCTGCCCCTCCCCTCTCTATCCTGTGGGTCTTTTTAGTTCCTTTCATCTGGCCAGTCTGTGCTTTTTGTTTGTGTATTCTCAAGTGACAATGACGTGTTTCAGGATCCAGGACACTGTTTTGCTGCACCCCAGAACGAGTTAGGTCCTCAGGGCAGGCAGCTTGCCCAGTCCGGCTCCTCTTCTGTGAGGGAGATGTGTCCCCAGGGCCAACGCAGGGCTTCTGAGCAGAAGGAAGGGCATGGAAGCCCAGTCACAGGGGTGGAGCTAGGGTGGAAAGGCCCACACTTGGAGCCCTCTATGTCTACTGAGGCAGGGCAGGGGACGTCTGCTGTCCTGACTGCAACAGCCCCTTTCCTAGCCACTGCAGGTGGGACAGACCTGGGATCTTCAGAGACCACCCTGGCCCTGAACAGCCCTCTCCAAGAGAATTCTTCCCACCTTGACAGCCAGGAGAGTCCTTGTCCCACAGGGCACCCAAAGGCTCCAGACATGTCCTCTCCCCTCTGGACTTTTGTCCCTGTGGTCCTCACATCCCCACCCTGCCAGGAAAGGCTCACCACACTTTTGTTCTAAAAAATACAACTTTAGCTTTAGGT
This sequence comes from Tadarida brasiliensis, assembly GCA_030848825.1. Classification (NCBI taxonomy): domain Eukaryota; kingdom Metazoa; phylum Chordata; class Mammalia; order Chiroptera; family Molossidae; genus Tadarida; species Tadarida brasiliensis. The sequence continues at coordinate 36,739,546 of CM061258.1, forward strand.
AATGTACCTCCCTCCTCTCACCCTTCCCTTTCTCCCCTTCTCCTACCCCTGACTGCTGCCCCGCCCCTCCCCTCCCCTGCTCTCTGGAGGAAGTGGCTGCTGGTGGTGGGCATCTTCTCTTTTTGGGAGGATAGGCTTATTCAGGGGGGTGGGGGAGGGCTGCCAGGCCCCCAGAGCATACATCTGGGTGGGCTGCGCTCTTCCAGGCTAAGCGCAGGTGGAATTCCTGTGAAGAGTGGTCTTGGGCCTCTTGGTCCCCGGGCATGGGAGACATCAGACCTCCAGCTTCTGCCAGGAGCCTGGGACAGAGGGTGGGAACTTGGGCCACCACACCTTTTTCTCTCCTTTGTCTTTCATTGGAAATGGCTTTCCTGAATTTGGTTTTATGGTGTTTGGTTGTTACAGGAATACAAAGCTGGGGAAAAGCAGAGCCCCCAGGGCCTAGAGAGAACCTGGTCATTGCCTTTTGGGCCTGCAAAAACACACACGTTTCAAACACGATTAGTCCATTCTGATTATTATGTTTCAATATATTGCGACCACCTTTGTCCACACCACCTACATTTCTTCGTTATGGGTGTAAAACTGTTTGGGGTGACTCATTGCACCTAGATGCCATAATTTTTCGGACTCACTTCCCTTTGATTGACATCAGGTTGTTGGCCCGTTTCCATGTGTCCTCATTGGTTAAGAATGTGAACCGAGGCTGTAAAGTACAAGGCCAACGGGGCTGCGCCTGCCCCATCGTCCTGGCCTTGCCATCCCTGCACTGGGGCACGCTTCCCTTTCATGACCCGTGGGGTAGGGGAAAGGCAGGCTCCCCTAGGCAGGCAAGGATTGGCCCGTGGTCCTGTCGCAGAGCTTTAGTGACTTCTGTGTAAGGGACAGCTTAAGTCCCTTGTGGACCAAGCACCGGGAGCAGTAACCCCCCCCTCCCCCCCAGCACGTTTCTGCAAGAATCCCCTTCCCACGCGCTGGGTGAGCTCCAGGCAGGCAAGGAGGGGGAGGGGAGACCAGATTCCAGCTCAGTCGGTGTGGGAAGGGGGCGCTTCTGTTTCGCGAAGGAGCCAGATTGTGTCTGGGGAACTACTCCGCGGGGTGGTTGGGACACCGGGCAGGGGCCTGCTGGAGGGGGGAGGGGACAGTACAGGCAGGGGCCTGCTCTGCGGCGGGCAGGGGGGAGTCACTGTGAGAGTGGAGAATCACCCGTTGGGGAATGGTGACACAGGGCAAACGGGGGGCGCGGGCAGACCTGGTACAGGCTGGGGGAGGGACATCTGTGGAAGGCGCCCCGCCCCGTGCAAACTTTTCCAAAGGCCGCGGGGACCGCAGGTGAGGTCACGTGGCTGGCCGGGGCGGGGCGAGGACAGGGCCGGGGGGCGGGCCGGGGGCGGGTCGCGCGGACCCCGCCCCTGCGCCCAAGTCCCGCGGCGCGTCGGCAGGAGCGGGCGGAGCGCGGCTGGAGCGCGCTGTGTGTCTTTGAGTGCGCGGTGTCCGGAGTACCATGCCCACCAACTTCACCGTGGTGCCCGTGGAGGCGCGGGCGGACGGCGACCAGGATGAGGCAGCCGAGCCGACCGAGGCGCCGGGCACCCCCGAGGGCCACGAGCCCGGCTGCTCTAGTCCGGGTGAGCGCGGCCGCACCTGTCCGCGGGACAAAGGCGGAGCCGGGCTGCGCCGGGCTGGGGGCGGTCCGGGGCGGGAGGAGAACCGGAGGAAAGAGTGTGGGGTTGCTTTTTCCTCCTTGCCTACCCTTTCCCAACCCCCCCCCCCGAAGTTCCTCTCACTCCTTCTCCTCCTGAGATTCCCTCACCCTCCTCCAGCCTGCAGAGTCCCCCACAAAGCTTAGTCGCGGGGACGCATGGCGAAGGATCCCTGTGGTGCCCAGGGCTCCTAGGGCTGTGGGCCCCCGCTGCTGCTCCCCACTGCTAGACCCATCTTTGGACCACGTTCCTGGCCGTCCCCCCACCCCCCACCTCCACCGGGGTCCAGGAAGCACCTTCTTTCTCACATTCAGGGTGGGGCAGTGGGGAGGTGTAGGAGGTGGGAGACGCCCCGGGGTAACTATGGGCACGGGGGAGGGGCCTCTCGTGAGAACCCCCGGCCTGGGTGGGGTGCGGTAGCCGCAGGGGGTGGTTCCCCCGCAGGAGCGCCTTCCTGCTTCCTCAGGCCTGTGCTCCCACGCGGCCGAGTTAAGGGCCAGCCAGTCAGTCAGATTCGACCCTGCTGAGGTTCCAGTTGTGTGCACCCACTCTGTGGGTCATCAGCAGGAGGGATAGCAGGTCCCTGGCGGGTCCGAGGGAGATCCCCCCCTAGCTGTGATCAGGCTGAGGGACCCCCTGGCTCTCTTTGTTCTGGAGTCCCAGGTCTGTAACACTTTCACTTTCTCTTGTGGGGGCTCCCCCAGGCTTGTTCCTCTTCATCCCCCTCCAGGCCTGGGTTCCTGCAGCTGATGGATCATTTCCCCCCAGTGAGCAGCTTCATCTCTGCTCTCAGCTCCCTGTAGAAATTGGGGGAGTGAGAGGACCCAGTCTAGCACCCACAGCTGGGGATTTCCCTGCCTGTGCCATCTCCCCTCTCCCCCATTGCAGCCTTGAGAGGAGGCTCCCAGCTCCTGGCACTTAAGGAAAGAGGGTGAGGTCAATGGAGGCCACAGGTCCTGAGTGCTCACTACCCTGGCAGGAAAGGCCAGGCCCTCCTGGGGGCACCATTAAGAACCTGCTGGAAGGCATGTCCTGATGGGCTGTTGCATCATCTGTCATTAGGGTCCTGTCCCCTCCCTCAGATGTCCCTTCCCTCAAGGTGAGGCAGCTGCCCAGCTTTGCTCTGCTGGTGTGGGACTGGTCATGGCCTGGCCTCTTTCTGGCACAGGGCTTGAGACCAGGTAGAACATGAAGGCAGAGTCTATAAGCTCAGCCTTTCACCACCGCCCCATGGTTCTGGCTCTGAGCATCAAAGATCAGCTCGTCTGGCCACTAGCAGCCATTGATTAGTTCCCAGAGGACCCCTTAGCCACCCTACTGGATGTCTGGCTTCCTGCGTGCTAGCCCCATCTTGGGACCAAATTCACTTTCTCTTCAGACTTTGTGGCTTGTTTTGAAGCTGGGGATAATTTTTCTCCTGTTTACCCCTTCCGCTCCCAGTAGCTCTTGTGTGGTGCCCTGGGCCTATGGCTGATGGGTGAGTGCCTCACCCAGCTTATGGAGAGCCTCTAGTTCCCCCTCCCTGAGTGCTTTTGCTTTCTGAACCCTGATCCCCCCCAGTTCCTGCTGGGGGCTGGACAGAAATTGCATCTGCCTGACTGATCTCAGACTCAGAGCCAAGTATGGGCTTTGTGCTCACTTGTTAACAGACCCTTTATGGTTTGAGCTGAACTTATGACACTTGGCTGAACTGGCACAGCTGACTTGGGACTTTGACGTTTTGTGTTCTATGCACTTCATGCTTTCTCAGAAAGAAACGGCAGAGGAGGTTGTCCCTGCTGAGTGGTCACAGTGCTGTTGTCTTACGGGGTGTCTGACTGGGCTTTGAGTTTTAACTTAAGCTGTCAGACCACAGTCAGCGCTCAGATGCCGTGTGAAGGGCACCGTGTCACCAGCATGATGAGGGAGCCTGAGGAAGCCACCATGCTCCCTGCTTGTTGGGGAAGGTCCTGCAGGGGCCAGGAACAGCCAGGCTGGAGCTGTTTCCAAAGGCCAACGTGTGGGGTCCATGCTGTTCAGGGTCTCCACTCCACAGTCCCATGCCAGTGACCGCGCCTACCATATCACAGGGTCACTGGCACTACTGAAGTTCCTTCTTGACTCTGGGTGACCCTCGAACCCCCCTAGGGAGGCACCTGGCTTTCTGGGTGGGCCTCCTGGTGGTGGTGGAAGGAGTTTGGGGAGACCCTGTACCTGGAAGTCCCTGGGCTGTCTTGGAAGTAGGAGGCACCATCCTCACCCCTTGCCCTCAGGTCCCATGCCTATTTGCACTACAGTGCTGGGGCTGTGAGACAGACTCTGGTCTGTATCTGGCCTGGAGGCAGGGAGGGCCTCTTAAGCCTGTGACACCTAAAACAGGAAGGATCCCACAGAGTCCTGGGCCTGCTCTGTGCTCCAGGCTGGGGCCTCTTTGAGAGTCTTGTTCACGTGAAACTTAGCCCATTTTCTGGCCACTAGAAGCCCCTGGGGCGCTCAGGCAAGTGGCAGTGTGATGAGTGGTGGCTGCTGAGCATTGACCTTGAATTAGCCCTGCTGCCTTGACCTCAGCTCTTCTGGCTGGCAGGCCTGTGCATGATGCTTTAGACCCAGGAGGACAGTGGCCCTGCACCCCGGCGCTGCTTCGTAGAAGCCTGGGACCCCTTGGAGGAAACACTCCCCCAGTGAGTGAAAATCGGCTGGGTACAGGGAGGCCTGGCATGAGAAGCAGAGGCCAAGGTCAATGTTATCTTCTGTGGATACAATTGAGTGCCCTCCCTGCCCCCCCATTCCCTTCCAGTGAGAGGTGGGACCTGGTGTTCTGGTATGACTGGGATTCATTTTTCCTGGGGGCTGGCCCTCTTCCCTGAGGACAGGCACCACACCCTGGTCCCCTGTGTGATGGGAAAGTTATTCTGCATTTTATTGTGATGGGAGACTGGTCTGGAAGTAGAAAAGAAAGGTTTTTATGTATCCCATTTCCTCAGTACTTTGTTTCTTGGTAGAAATACCTTATATAGGGGAGGTGGTGAGAAGGAGGGTGCTTTTTCCTGACTTCTGATTAGGGTGGGTTTTTGTTGTTGTTTTTAGTATTGATTTTAGAGAGAGAAGCGGGGCGAGGGAGAGAGAGAGAAAGAGAAACATCCATGTGAGAGAGAAACATTGATTGGTTGCCTCCCAACCAGGATCGAACCTGAAACCTGGGTATGTGCCCTGACTGGGAATCGAACCTGTGACCCTTTGTTGTATGGAACGTCACTCCAACCAACTGAGCCATACCGGCCAAGGCTGATTATGGTGGGTTTTTAACTGACTTTGGGTAGCCTGATCCCCTCTCTTGGTGACTCCCCTCCATGTGGGGTGAGTTCTGGAGGCCACGGGCAGCCTGTGTTGGACCACGGAGTGGATAGGCATGCAGGCCCCTAGTGAGGCATGGTCTCAGGCTCAGGCCCCCAAAGAAGTTCCACCCCCAGCTTTGGTGGCTAATGGGGTGGGGGTCTGCCCTTGGAGGGTATGTGGAGCCCTGGAGGGTGCATGGGGCCTGCAATCCCTTGTGTCTCCTGCCCCTGGCCAAGGTTGTTCCTCACGTGGCATTTCCCGTGGCTCTGACTCTACTTCCTCTTCCTTGGGTTGCTGTTCTGCTTTTTGGATTCCTTTTTGTGATTTCATTCTCTGCTGCTCAGGTCCTGTTGGTCTCCTCCTGCCCTCTGTGAAGGGGATCTGGGCACCCCGACACAGTGATCTAGCCAGTCCTGGGGAGCATCACCTTTGTCCTGTCATGGCACAAGGCAAGGTGGCCATTAGGAGTGGCCAGTTGGTAGCTGGTAGCATTCTGTGAGGCCATCAGCTGGGCCAGGTCAGGGGTCATGGGGCCTCTGAGGCCATGACTGCAGGTTTTGAGTGAGTTTTCTGCCGTGTGTGGGGCTTCTGCCACTGGGATGGCGAGAGCACAACTTCGAGGCATGGGTATGTGGGGTTCAGGGAGCAGTACAGTTGAAAAGTTGGGGGGGTGGCAAAGCTTTCAGGTTCTGTCCTGCTGGGCAAGGACACGGAGCAACATTTGTCACTGGGTTTCAGGAAGGAAGGGATGCGTCACACTGACTCAGGAAGGACAGTTGGCATGGGGCAGATCCCATGTTCGTCTGTCTCCTTGGGACTTGCTGTAGGCAGCTTGGCCCATGGATGTTCTCTGAGGGGATTTCATACTAGCTATGGTCGTAGGGGTTACCAAACATGTGTTTTGTACCCAATTCTTTGTAAAGGCAAAGGAACAAAAAGTAGTTGGACTCACCAAATGGAGTGTGGCTCCGAGTGCTGGGAACATGACCTTTGTCCATGTGTCCTCCGTGCGCTCTGGAGGACCAGCCCATCTTTAGGTGACAGGCCCTTTTCTTAGAAATCATATGAAGCCGGTGTGTTCACGTGTGTGGGCGTGTGTGTGTGTGTGACTACACGCAGTGGTGGTTAGAGAGGGGCTTGATCACTAGCATTGGGTCACGTGGTGTGAGGGCATCTGTTCGTTCCTGCAGCCCCCAGTGGACCGGGTCCAGTCATGTGGCTGGGGGTGCCCTCCCCATCCTGGGCCACGCAGGTGTTGGTGATGCGTCTGCAACCTGCTCTGAAACGTGTTTCCAGCTTGTGTGCCCTGTGAACAGTGTGCCCATTGCCTCTTACGTCCAGTTCTGTGGTCTTTTGTTCTGGAAAGTTCCCCAGACCTGATCTCAGTGCTTTGCTGGAGTGGGCGTCTGAGCTGTGGACACTGGTGGTGGTGGCTGTTGCTGCTTGGGGGTGGCCACTGTGGGGTTGGGCTTGAGGGGTGCCTTGAACAGCAGCCCCAAAGGACCAGGCAGCTCCAGGGCCACTGGGCACTAGTCTAAGCAGCTGCCGCCTGTCCTGTAAAGGTTGTGGAGTGTCCTTCATGGCTGATCCATTGTGGTCCTTGGTGCATCAGTGAACAGAAGGGTTTCAGCCCTTCTCCTGGGGCATGGCGGCTGTAGGATCTAGCACGAGATTTGTGGTGCAGTGGGGAAAATCAAGCACCATGAGGGTCTGGGTGTCGGGGTGGCCTCTCAGAAGGGGACACTTGTGCAGGACTTGGGCTGGGGACCGTGACACCAGCAGGGAGAGTGCTGAGGAGGCTGGGTGGGCCTTCAGACTTGAACCCTGGCCCTGTCCACGTGGAGACTACAAGCTTGAGGACCTGTTCTGCTTCTGATGCCCCCGCTGTGTGACTGCGTACCTGCCACCAGGAGTCACGAAGGTTGGAATTGCTCCCTTCAGGCGAACCTACCTCCTACCTGCCGTTGGTCATGTGGTGGGCTGTGGCTGTAAGCAGGCCACAGCTGACCCTTTAGATGGGCTCTCTGTTCTTGTGACCCCCTTTGCTGACATGGGCACTTGAACCTGTGGCTGTCCCCATATCATGTTTGGGGCCCAACAGACCAGCTGGAGTCAGAGTGTCTGGTGACATGGACGAGCAGCCAGCTCCCTGAAATGCAACTCTCCAGAATTGCAGCCCCCAGGTTGAGTAAAATGCTATGTCCTATGTGTGACCCTGGCCCTAGACAGAGGCGCCTGGGCACTGAGTCAGTGTCTGCAGCCAAGGGTGGTGGACTGGCCCAGGGGAATTCCACAGGGGCAGCCTGGAGCCCATGAGGCTACACTGCCATGGTGCAGGGAGGAGGAGGGGCGGCTGGAGGAGAGCCTGGTGTATAGGTTCTGGGGGCCCCTGGCAGAGTGGGCCCATGTTCTTGGCAGGGCTCTCATCACTGTTAGCTGGGAAGGAACAGGCCATGTAGTCCAGCAGGGCTTGGATATGGAGGCACCACTGTGCTGTGCGTGCAACCCACCTCTCTGTGCCAGGCAGCTCTGTGGGGCCGGGTGAGCCTGTGGAGTTTGCTGCTGTTCCTAGTGCATCGATGGGGCCTGTGCACTTTTGGTGTCTCGTGTGCTGTTGGAGAGTGGGCACCCCTTTTCTCACCCTTGCCCTGGGACACAGGAGGGGACCAGGAGCCATGCGGCACCGCCTGTTCCTTCCTCGGTGGCCCAGGCTCAACTGAATTTCAAGAATGTTTCCTTGAAATAATTGACCCCAAATGGCATCTACTTAGAGGTGTGTGGCAGGCTTACTCTGTACCATTGGGGTTTTGGATGAAGATCTCACTCATGGGGCCATTGGAAAGAGAGTGCTGTAAGGGTGAGGTAGGTACCTTGTGGTCTCAGAGCTGGTCAGGGCTGAGGCCACATGGGAGCTTGGACATGTTTGGCTCGTCATGTGCTACAGCTCAGGCTCACAGACCTCGCTGGAGCCGCGGAGTGGGCCAGAGGTATCTGTCCAGGTTGGACCCAGCAGGTGAATGGCAGGCTATGCTTGCCTCCCTGCTGCTGGAGGACCCAGCCATGGTGGGCAGCCCGTCAGGGCCTCTGACCAGTCGACCTGCAGCCACGGTCCTGGGACCTGACCAGATGACCCCCAGTCCTGGGCTCCTGCGTAGGGAGGGGTGGACCTTGGACCAGGACACCTTCCAGGGCCACTGTGCTGGAGGGGCCACTGTAGATGGCCTCTTGCTGCTGCACAGCTGTTAACTGGACTGAAGGGGTCCATTTGCCTGCTCCCATCAAAGCCCATTAATATGCTTACAGGAGTTTGCAGCCAAGAAAGAATAGGTTTATTTTAAGGAAATGGTGCCAAGCCCAGAGTCACAAGTAAGCTAGAGCTCGAAGACCTGGCTCCTCAAAGGCTTCCAGGGGTGGGTTACGTGGGGGACAAATCATTAATCACGGTGCTAAGGGAGTTAAGGTCTTGGGCTCTACTGATTGGCTGGGGCCAGGGTAGGGGGTAGTTGATCATGTGTCAGACCCTGATGTCAGCCACTGTTCTCTCTATTTTCGTGAGGGTGTGGTCTATAGGGTCATCCACTTTCAGGCTTTCTTGAGCCTGGGGCTGAAACACAACTGAGGTCAAGATGTTATCTTTAGCTTGACGGAAATTCCATGGTCAGCAGACCTGAAGCTTTGTTCCTAAGACAGTTTGATGTTGACCAGAATCTGTTGTCCTGAGAGCTTAATGGTGAAGGAAGAGAGTGGACAGACAGAAAGGAGGAAGTGTCATGGTAAAGAAATGGACTTTCTGCACTGTTACAGCTGGGGCGCAGCAGATGGGACGATGCTTAGGTTCAGGGCCGCTTCCGCTGGTGTCTCATTGATCGCTTTGTGTTGCCAGCTACCGGGTCTGCTGTCATCGCCTCTGTGGGTATGAATTTTATAAGTGTTGCTTTCTGCAGATGTGAGACCGGAGGGCAAAGTACGATGTCCAGTGCTAGGTTTTAACTGCCGTTCACTCAGCCAGGTGCTTTCCATTTCGGCGTGTTTGCGGGGGTGTCCTGTAGAGTTTGTAGAGACAGCTGTACTGGAGAGTGTGTGCCGGCGTCTGCAAGCAGCTCTGGGCATGTGAGGTCAACCAGGGGCCTCTGTGGGTGTGCCAGCCCTCATGCGGGGCCCCGTGGGGCTGAGGCCGAGTAACAGTGGTGTGGACGGCACCAGGAATAGATGGGTGAAAGGGCTCTCCAGACCCTGGCAGGCGGCTGGCTGTGGGCACCTTCTCAGGACTGGCCCAAGGGGGCCTGGGCTCACTTCTGGGGGATGCTGGGGCAGTGCTATCCAGCAGAGAGAGCAGAGCACAAAGGGTTAACACCTTTTTTTGTGAAAAAGAGGGGAACTCACTTTTAGGAGCAGAGAGCTGCTTTGTGTAGATAACTCCTGAGCTTCAGCAGGACCAGCCAAGAATGAGGGGCCCAGCTCCCCCATCCATGTCTGCAGGCGCCGTGTGGGTCCTTGAACTTCCTGCCAGGAGCCCCGGTGAGCAGGCTCCGTCCAGGTGGTCTCTGTGGCTGTTGGGGGACTATGGGGCTGTATTTCTGGGTACCTGTGAACTATTGGCGTTGGGGTCTTGCCTGGGGTGGGGGCGTCTGTGTGGGCCCCAGGGCCCGTCTTGGGCAGGCCCTGAGCAAGGCCCTGGTGCCTCCTTGGTTCTTGGCTTGCTTCATTTTTCTTTCCTTGGGCGGTTTCTTTCTGAGAAAACAGTTGGGGGAGGAGTGGAAGTGCGTTTTTGTTTTGTGTGGATGGGGGTGGGAGCTGTGTTCCAGGCGGCAGTTTAGTTTCCTGTGTCTGGGTCATTCTTAAGCACAGTCTCCACTTGCCTGGTCCTGTGTGACTCACAGGCCTGGGGTCTCTGGCTGTTGGGAGGAGAGCCAGTGGCGCCTGGGGCCTGCGTTCATCACTGAGCGCCAGAACCGCTTTCGATTCGACTGTGTGACGCTGCCCTGACCCCGAGCCTGTCTGGGTGTTCGCAGGCCGGCTGTGCCCTTGGCCAGCACCGTGGCTGTGGCCTGGTGCTGTCTTCGAGGTGGGGGTGCACTGTGAGTCACATCTGTCACCCTGTGCTCGAGCAGGCACGTCCACCTCAGAGTGCTGTGAGGCCCTAGGGGACTCAGGGCCATCCTTGTGTTCTCCTTGTGCCTCAGTTTCCCTCTCCAGGAGCCAGCCTGTCCCAGAGGTGACCGTGACCTCTCGTCTCCTGGGCTCCGTCTGTTCATGGCGCCTGCGGGTTGGGCCTGGGTTCTCGCAGGCTCAGAGGATGGTCACTGGGGAGGGATCGAGTTGAGCCGAAATCAGAGGAGAGAAGCGCCAGGTTGTTCTTAGGTTTCCTGTTCCCTCCCACCAAGGGTCTTGACCACAGCCAGACAGGAGCCGGAGTTGGTAATGGGAGCTGCCCCAGGGGGCTGGTGGGAGTTCTTGCCTACCCCCCTCAGATTGCCAACTGCTGGTCTCTGAGGTGGGAGGCGTCAGTCCAGCAGCAGCAAGCAGCCATGTGACGGAGGGGGTGTAGGGGAGTGGGGTTCCCCAGGGACCTCTCATTTCCCACGAGGGATTGCATCCTTTAGAGAAAAGTCTGGGAACACATTCTTCTCTTGAGAAGCTCTTAGAGCTGTGGTCCCCAGTGATGCCTGTGTGCTTGTGTGTGAGTGCATACACGCGTGTGAGCGTGTGCATGTGAGTGTATATGCATGTGTATATCTGCATGCACAAGTGTTAGTGTGTGCCTGTACAAGCATGTTAATGTGAGTATGTTGTAAGTGTGCATGTTCTATGTGTGCATGTATGTGCCCGCACATGCATGCGGTGTGTATGCCATGCATGTGTGTCCGTGTGTGTTTGTGTGTACTCACATGTGGCTGTTCTGTGTGTGTCTGTGTGTTTGTGCGTGCATGCATGTGTGTCTGACCACTTTGCTGGAACTTCATGGCCACTCCTGGTTTGCCATTTCTCTGTGTCAGTGCCTCTTGGTAGCTGAGCACCTGATACTGTCTTTGCTTTCTAGACTGTGTGTCAGATTTAAAAACGTGCCAGAGGCGGGGTCTTGTCCAGACAGTGGGGACTGAGCCCCTGAATGGAGTGATGACTAAGTTGAGGCGGGAGCGGGTGCCTTGGTCCTGGCTAAAAGGTGGTGCGTTCCTTCAGCGTCTGAAGCCCTGACGTCTTCCTTCAGAATTCCCCAGATTCCTTCAGTGGTTCCCATGAGAACCTCCTCCCAACCCATGGGGTGCTGTAGGAGACGATGGCAGGAGTCCCGTTGGAGGTGCCTGGTTGGTTGGGGAGCGAGAGGAACACACCTGCGCGCAGGTGGGCTTTAACCTGAGGCTGCACATGGATGTCACTCCCGTGTGTGGTATGTTCTCAGAGGACCCTTTCACTTCCCTGGAAGCCCCATTGGGGAAGGGGCAGATTGTCAGTCCTTCCAGAAGACAGTGCTGGAGGGAAAGCCCTTCGGGACACAGCGGTGGCTGTGGCTGGTGGATTGTGTGTGGTTCTTGTCCTCTCAGTGTTTCCTCTGTTTTTAATGCAGAAGGCATTTCTGTCTCAGCCAGGAACTTGCTGTTAAAAACGTGGGGACCCAACCTCAAGCTTTCATGTTTTCTTGGCCTGAGTGCAGAGCCCCATGGGCACCCTGCTGGCCTCAGTTGCCAGGCTGCTGGATTTCAGGTCCCAGCATTGATCCTGCTGCACAGTGTGGAGGACAGAGGGCAATAGCCAGGGGTCATTATTTAACTGTTAGGATTGTGGAACCTAAAATCACTTTATGCCAGCACTTAACCACTTCAAAGAGGATGTGGCCACTGGGGTAGTAGCTGTGGGGTGCTTTGGGGTCCAACCAGTTGGGTGTACCATGAGGTCACCAGAGGGGACGTCACTCTGCTGGAGGTGCCTTGAGGCTCCATGGGCAGACTATGTGTTCCCCCATTGCCAGCGCCTTGGTGCAGATCCCTGTGTGGCCCTCACAGTGTCCTTTGATGGGCAGACCACCCCTGCTTGGTGGCAGGAAGGGGTGATGGCTGCTGATGTGAGTCCGGCCTAGCCAGCTGATCCTTGGGAACATGTCTGGCTCTGAGCCGCAAAGGTCACTCTGCTCCTCCCTGGGGAGCCGTTCTGGGAGAGACGGTGGTGAAATCCCACGTTGGAGCTGGAGGAGGAAGGCGTGGGGGAGGAATGTGCTGGCTCACTTGGGGAGGGAAGATTGTGTGTGGAGATGGGGGCGGGGGGTGGCTGGTAGAGGCTGTAACCGGAGAGTGGAGAAGGACACAGTGCACTTGGGGCCCACTTGGGAATGCTGCCCTTGGCAGGACTCGGGCTCTGACCCAGTGTCCACAACAGACCACCGTGGACTGGGCTCCCAAGCCACAGCAGGACCCAGGCTCTGACCGAGTATCCACAGCAGACCACCTGGGTCTGGGCTCCCAGGACACAGCAGGAAGGTGGGTCTGCTGGCCTCCTCTTTGCGCCTGAGCCTCGACAGCCTCCGCGGAGTGCCACTGCCCCGCCTGTTCCTCTGGGCTTACTGCTGTCCCCTCCGACTCTGCAGAGGACTCGACTGTGTTTGCTCAGTAATGACGAGAACGTATGCACTTCTCTCAGGGACACAAAGCCTGAGTGCCCTGCAGCTTCTGTGCGGTCTCCAGAGTGACCGAGTTCAGGCGTGGCCTGGGGAAGGAAGTTGCTCTTTGCCAGGCTGACACCGTCTCTGGTCACCATCTAATGTTTATTGATGATGGGATTAAGTTTGTATTTCAGGGAGCCAGAAACTTGGGCATCAAAATTGATGCAGGTTCCGCCAGTGTGGCACAGTGATTGAGCATCAACCCATGCACCAAGAGGTTGCTGGTTCGATTCACGGTCAGGGCACATACCCAGGTTGTGGGCCTGATCCCCAGTGGGGTGCATGCGGGAGGCAGCCAATCGATGTTCTCTCTCATCGATGTTTCTATCTCTCTCCCTCTCACTTCCTCTCTCTCTAAAATCAATACAGGAAAAAAAAAAATTCTTTTTAAATCCATACAGTTTTCGAGGGCCGAAAAAAAGAGACCAGAGATTGCCTGTAGGGGTCAATTTCACAGGGTGTTGTGGCTGCTATGCAATTTGAGATGCCCCTGGCCTCAGCTGGATGGGAAAGGTTGGTGCTTGGGGTGTGGCCAGCACTGGTGAGGGGTGTGGGACTTCACGGAACATCTGTCAACTTTGCCAAGTATTGAAACATTTTTGGGATGAAATGACAAGGTGAAGACACAGAGGAATGACTTCATCTGGGGCAAACTTGCCACTGCCTTCACAGGGAGGAGGATGGTGCTGGTCAGGGCTGTGTGCCCTTGGCCTGCCCTGCTCCTTCCTGCTGCAGTTGCTTCCTGAATCCCTGGGTTCTCCACTGTTAGGTGCTAGCCATCCGTTCTCTTCCTGGGAGAGCTCCTCTGTGGCCTTGGTGGGCTGCGGCTCTAGGTCCTAGGCTTGCTAACCAGTGGCTGTCGGTCATCTGTCCAGAGCCAGGACCTCTGGGGATAGATAGTCTTGTGTGCGGAAGGTGCTATGAGCAGACATATTACTGGAACTTGGTTGAAATTTTGAGGGGACCAGCAGATGTGTAGACCACTGAAGCTTAGTCATATGTTGAGAAGTAGCCCACGAAGTGCTGGCTTCCTTGGGGCCAGAGAGCCAGGGGCCTGAGGAGGGCTTCTCCAGGGAGTGAGCTTTCGTACCCGCTGCAAGTGGGGCCAAGTCCTTAAGCCAGGAGGCCGGAGGCTGGCTGGAGTAAGAACCTGCTGTGCAGCCTCCAGGCTGGTGAGAGAGTCACATGAGCTGTGTGTGGAGAGCTGGCTGCTGGGCTCTGCAACTTATGGCCCAGCAAGCCACCTGCTTTTGTCAATAAAGTTTTTTACTTTATTTTTTTTTGTCTTCACCCAAGGACATTTCTGCATCCATCTTCAGATAGAGCGGGAGGGGGAGAGGGAGGAAGAGAGAGAGAAACATCGACGTGAGAGAGACGCATCGACTGGTTGCCACTCACACGACCCCAACTAGAGCCGGGGACAAACTGCAACCGAGGTACATACCCTTCGCAGGAACTGAACCTGGGACTCTCTGGTCCACAGGCCGACGCTCTAACTGCTGAGCCAGACTGGCCAGGGCTTGTCAATAAAGTTGTATTGGAACATGGCCTGCATTTATTCACCCATTGTCTTCAGTGGCAATGAGTGGTTGTGAGGGGACAGTTTGGCCCTTTACAGAGAAAGCTTGCTGGCTTATGGTCTAGAATGTTCCCCACCTGGCTATCTTTCCTGATCTTCGCTCGCTCATGGATTCTGGGTCAGATATCTTGTAGAATGCCACCAAACTTATATACGCCCATTTCCTTGGGGCTATTTTCAGGAGAAATGTTTTGAGGCAAGAATGCCAATGTCTAGTCATACCTAAATATTGGGATCAACCTCCCATCACCTATATTACCTCAGGCAACCCTAGTACTGGACCCTTCACCTTCGTAATCAGTATGTGGGGACCTGTCCCCCCACCCCCACCCCACTGCCTTTCACCCGGTGGTTTCAGGGTATCTCCCGGGTTCTTGCCAGTCATTCAGTATGGTTACAAATGACGATCTCTCTCATGCCCTGACGTTCACAAGCTGCCTGTCTGTCTGTGTGTTTTCCATGCCTTGATTCTTAAATTTTCTCTTTGTGGTCTCACCAAGATGAGAATTACTTCTTTACTTAATGAACATAATGTTTGGCATAGTTCTGGATGTATAGGCGTGTGGGTGAAAGGGTGTCGTGGGCCCTGGTGCGCACTCTGCACACACCGGCTGGTCCCAGCTGAGGGCCGGACCCGTGTGGACTGCACTCCAGACCCTTAGCGTCTCACCTCCTCCCCAGCGTCCTTCCCTGTCTCCAGACCCATCTTGCACTCAGCTGTCATGCTGCTTAGTGTCCTGTTGGCTGCTCTTGTTTCCCAGACTGTTCTTGTTTTCTGTGGCTAGTTGTGCGGAGGTGGGCACGTGGGCTAAGGATGTACTCAGCTGGGCTGTGTCTCATGTTGTCCTCATGACTAGACTGGGGTTGTGGGTTTGGGGAGGAGGCCCTCAGAGAGAGTGTGTCCTTCTCATCTTGTCATATCAAGGGGGCCTACCGCCACTGTGGCTCACGTGGCTGAGGGAACCTTGGGCGCTTGTGAGGCGTGTTTGTCAGGTTTCTGCCCTAACATTGCTCTTTTCCTCTTTCGGTACTTTACTAATTAGAAGCAAGTCATTAAGTCCACCCCCAAGCCTTTTAATTTTTTTAAAATGAGTGGCACAGTGGCCTTATGATTTGTTTTATTCCGTGGAGTAGCCAGTTGTCACTGTCTTGCTGCCCAGGTCACCCTGTATTTGGGGCAGCCACTCTGCTGTGGAGTCGGTGGTGCTGAATGCTCAGCATTTCTGCTTTTAACTAGGTGATTGGTGTTGGTGTCCTTGGCCCAGGACCCCTGAGTGCTGCTAGGGCTGGTGGCCTTGGGACAGTCAGGGAGCTGGGCTGCTGTTGCCCTCTGCTGTGGGACCATTAAATATACATTTTAAAGGCCATAAAAAGATTAATTATAGGAAGGAGCTGCTGTGTCAAATGTCTGGCCTGAGCGCATCAAGAGTTCAGAGCTAATTGAGTGGCAGAAATCCAGGCCGTTGTGAACCAGATGCTAATGGCTCGTGGCCGTGTGACGCTCACCGGTGTCCTGGTGGGTTTTGAACTCTGATGGCAGTCTCTGCAGGATCCACGCCCTGTGCCAGTTGTTGCAGGGCCACTGCCACAGGCTCCACATCCAGTACATAGCGCCGGCCACCCCTCCTGCTGCTGCCACGTCAGGGATGACTTGATGGACCCATTCCTGATGTTTCCATAAAATCTCCCCATTTCAGTCTATTTTTAGGAAGATTCTCTTTTATTCTTCAAGAGTCATTGGTGCCTTGGTTCTCTCCCTCGTGATGTATCCACAGCTCAGCCTTCCCGTGGGGGCGGCTCCAGGGAATGGGAGCCCACCTAGCCACCCAGAGCCACTCCAGCTTGGCCGGTGGTGTTTCCTGGTCAGGTTGGTGGGAGGAGCTCAGTGAAACTCATGCTCATGGGTTCTCCTGCAGGTTTGATTGGCTGAAGCGTCTGTTTTCTCAGTGATAAGAGGAACCAGTACCATGGAGGACGGGGAGGTGGTTTTGGGGAGTCTTCCTGAGATAGGCTCCATGTCTGTAAACCCCCCACACCCCACCACATGTCACCTTGAGTTGGAATCCTGCCCGCTTTCTGAGCCCAGCGATCAAACGGCTGTAGCATGTGCTTGTATCTCGGCCTTGGAGAGAGGGGCCATGGGCTCGAGTGAGCTGTGACCTTCCACCTTACTGCATTGTTTTTCTGTGCAATAAACAACAGGTATGTAGTTACATCGAGATTGTAAAATCAACGATTTTAAAATTACTTTTGTAATTGTGAGGCGAGTGTGCGCATTTTCAGTTGGATATGGAAGTGAGTCAGAAGCGGGTTTACCTTTGGGCAGGAAGAGGGAGTGTTGGGGGATGATTTGGGGTTAATCCCATGACCCCTGGGCCATACCGTGATTAAACATCTGACTGGCAGACACTGGCTCTTCCATGAGAGCGGGTTAACCGTGGCCGGGTCCTCTGCTGAGAGTGCTCCTGCCCTCGCCCAGCTTGGCCAGGACACCCGATCCTGCTGTGGGGCCCTCCCTCATCACACGGCCTTCCGCCTCACCCCGCTCCATCAGAGGCCACCACCATGCAGCAAGGACACCTGGGGCCTGGGGGCTGCGTGCCTGGTGGAGCACCACCCAGGGGCCGCCCAGGAGGACGCTGTGGGGCCTGGTGAGGATGGCCTCCTCCTCCATAAGCTGTGCCCCAGGGTTTTCTCTGCTCAGGCTTGTCCTCAGGCCTTGTCATCATGAACGAGCAGAGTGACGAAGGTCACATGAGCCCAGGTGAGCGGCCTCCCCAAAACTCAGGTGGGTCTTGGCCAGAGCAGGACCCCTGCCCTCCAGAGCTTCGGCGGGCCTGGCTGTGTTGTGTCTAAGGAGTGGGAGAGGGTTTGAAGGTTGCTCTGGCCTCTGAGCTCTAAGTGTGGGAAAGGATCAGGCCCTGGGGGTCCTTAGGACCCAGTTTTCTTTGTCCAAACTTTAATTGTAACCTGATCCTCAAGAAATATACAGCCCTGGCTGGTGTGGCTCAATGGACTAAGTAACCTCCCATGGACTGAGAGGTCCTGGTTTGATTCCCAGTCAGGGCACATGCCCGGGTTGTGGGCTCGATCCCCAGTAGGGGGCGTGCAGGAGGCAGCCGATCAATGTATCTCTGTCACATTGATGTTTCTATCTCTCTCTCCCTTCCTCTCTCTCTAAAAAAACAACAAAAAAAAAAAACAAAAAAATATTTAAAAAATATATATATATAACAAAATTTGAGTGTATTCAAAGGTACAAATCGTCAGGAATCCTAAGAACCGTCCAGGTGCTGTGTTAATCGTGTTCCATATTATGGAGGTGTAGATGAGTCCCTCACGTCAAAGCGTTTGATTTTTACCGAGTGTCTTGACTACAGCAGAGTTGAGAAGTAGGGTCACATGGGCACGTCCTACTGTGAGGGGCTGCTGCCGTCGCCCAGGTGGCAGCAGGGAGTGGAGGCTGTGTGTCCTCAGATGCTGTCGGTGCCTCTGGACGCAGGCTGTGTCCCGGTCTCTTTCTGGCCTGCTGGGTTCGGGTCGCACTCCAGCTCGGTGCTCACCACACAGAGATGCTTGTCTCCGGATGGGTTGTTCGTTCTGCTCTTGGTGGCACCCCTGAGGGTTGACTAAGTAGACACTTCTCAGAAATGAAGGGAAATGTATTCTCTTTAAAGGACTAATGACTAACGTCATGGTTTATGGATAACAAGAGGAAACGTGGTTGGTCCTAAATGCGGGGCAGTCTCCAGATTGGAGGATTCACCCAAATGCAGAGGGTGCCTGCTGCTCCTTTGTTTACTTCGTGCGTTTCTCCACTTCACGCCCTCATCGCATGTGTCACTTTGGTAACCTGCAAAAGGGAAACCAGGTCCTGGGGTCTGCAGCTCATTCCCGGCCAGTGGCCTGTGGTGCCCCGACTCCCTGTGTGCCCTGGCGGCTCACTTCCTTCATGCCACTGGACTCCCACTCATCCTGGTCTTTGTTTTTGGAGGGGAGGGTGTTTACTTCACCAGGTTTCTGTCTCTGTTGTCAGGCTTGTCTACAATGTAACCACATCACTAAATGCCCACCTACCTGGATAAGTCATTCCTGGTGTTTTTTCTTTTCTGCTCCCACGGGGAGCTCTGGGCACACTTTTTACCTGTTTGTTACCTTCGAGTCCTCTGTCAGGACGCCTTATCTTAGGTGTTCCGATGGCAGCGCTTGTTTGATGGCATGTCCACAAGCCACCTGCTCTCCGTGAGTGTCAGATGCCCAGGAAAGACATCAAGGGACCTCAGGTCAAGTACTCAGAGTTGCTGGGTGCGCACGGTTCTGCCTGTGCAGCTGGCAGACGGGTCTGATGCATGGCGTTCTCTTGCAAACAAGTCCCAAGAGCCATGGCTACCAGCCTTTGCTTTCCCAACACAGCATGGGGTTGTGGCTGGCAGTGAGCTGAGAGTGGACCTTGCAGATGCCCGGGACGCTCCGGGAGCTGCCAGCCTGAGCTGTGCAGCAAGGCCCTTCCACATCGTCCGCCTCTCCCCGGTGACAAGAAACACGAGACCCAGGAGCCCGACTTTGTCCAAGGTCATGTGGCCAGGCTGGCTTATCAGAGGGAGAACCTAAAACTGGGTGCATCCCCTCCCTCCCTCTCTCCCAGGGCAGTAGGCCACCTTGGGTGCTGGGCGACCACATCAGGGCCTGGCCCAAGGGTCCTCTAGATAGGCTGGTCTAGACAGAGCCCTTTGCATCTTGCATTCACTCCGGAAACACTGTCAGAAACTGCTCTGTGTCAGCCATCGGTCAGTGTCACTAGAAAAGTAAAATCCATATTCCCAGACAAAGTGTGCTGGTGGTGACTCACTGGTGTGGTGACTCGTAAGTGGGCACAGTGTTGGGGGACTTGGGTAGGATACAGATTGGGAGGTTCAGGAGGGGCTGGTGGCTCCTTTCCTTGCTCATCCTGAGTGTCCCTGCCAGTGGCTTCTGGGGTGGCATTGATGCCTCTGGTTGAATGTCTCAGGGGTGCTAGAGGGGTCAGTGCTCCTTATCACTTAGGGATTGTTGTCAGAGCGATACCACATAGTCAGGCCCCATGGTTCAGGATCTGGGAGCAAACTTGCACATTGAATTCAGGCCGAGCCCTGTGGGCTCCTCTGTGACCTGGCTGCGGTGACGTGGGGACCTGGGTCAGGCTATCCTGATGGAATAGCATGGACCGGGCGTCCGAGATGGCCACCTGTGGGCCGTGTCCTATGTTTCAGCTCTGCAGCCCATGGCGGGATCTGCTCTGAACAGGCAGGGACCGTAGGTAAGGCCACCACAACCCCTCGAGATCCGAGTGCTCTCAGACAAAACTAACCAGCTGTCTCCGTGTGACCCTTGGCTGTGCGAGCGTTTTCACGTTCCTGGAAGTTGCAGGCCAGTGGCGGTGAAGTTACATTTCATAGACCTTTTGTTTATTTTTATTTTTTTTATCCTCACCCGAGGACATTTTGCATTCATCTTCAGATAGAGAGGGAGGAAGATGGAGAAACATCGATGTGAGAGAGACACATCGAGTGGTTGCCACCCACACAACCCCAACCGGGGCCGGGGACAAACTGCAACCGAGGTATGTGCCCGTAGCGGGAACCGAACCTGGGACTCTCCGGTCCACGGGCCCACACTCTAACCGCTGAGCCAAACTGGCCAGGGCTACGTTTCAGATATTTGTCCCCAGGAGTTCGGGTGAAGCATAGGGTCTATGGGACCCGGAAGGGATGGATTGAGACTTGGTTTCTGAAAAGAAGGCTCTACTTGGAGTTCTTTTTACCTGAGCCCCCTTCCCAACAGGGAGCTTTAAAAAGTCAGAACAACACAAAGAAGTTGCTGTCTGTGATCCCAGCCCCCCGGTGAGCCCCACTTTGCCTCGAGCTGCCCCTCCGGGCTGCAGTCCTGTTGTGCGCGATGCTGTGCCACCTGCTTTTCATCTCACACACCGTGGCCATCACTCCTGGCAAACGCAGCCCATGCCTTTTAAAATAAGCGCACAGTTTTATTACGTAGTGAACCATATTTAAAACCGAATCCCCACTAATGGCCATTCGGTTGTTGAGCAGGTTTATCCTTATAAAAAGAGCTATATGTTTGGTCTGAAAGTGTCCGGGTAATTGTAGGGAGGGGCGCAGACGTGGCGTCTGCCAGAAGCCTGTGCCTGCTGTGGGTCCCCTCCCTTCCCGGCAGCTGCACCCCAGGACAGGCGTCTGCCTCCCGCCGCCCACCCTCTTGCCCGGGGTGCGCAGTGGAGTCAGGCCAGATAGGCCTTGTTTAGCTCTGGGCTCTTTCCTCTGAGCTTGACGGGTTTCATGTGTGAGTTCTCCTTAAGCTGCCTGCTGTCCTTAGGGAGTAGGTGAAGGGCGGTTGCCGTCCTGCCCTTGCTAGCTGGCCATGGCCTGGGAGCTCGGCTTCGTCCAGGCTCTTGGTGGTGGTGGTGGCGGGGGTGGGGGGGTTCTGGCTTTTGTGGGGAGTGAGGGGTCCCGGGTGGCACTTCGCCTTTGGGCACGGCACAGGCGATGTGGCCGTGACTTGGACTTCTTCTGTGTCATGATTCAGCCTGTTTGCCCCTCACTACAGATGAGGTGTTCTGTATCCTGGCCCCTTGCTCTTTTTCTTCTGAAGTAATAAACAGTGTTTCTTGTTGCCGAGTTGTGTTTTTGGCCTCAGGGCAAGGAGGCCACTCCTGTGTGGGGGCATCTCCGTGTATGTCAGCAGACTCTCTGGGTTATCTTGCACCAGGATGCCTTCCCGCCAGCCTGTGTGCCCGGGTTGCTGCCCGCTCAGCACACTGGACTGAGGCATCCTGGCCCAGTGCCTGGGGCCTTAAGCCCCTGAGGTACACTCCTGCTGGGCACATGGACTGTCCCCTCATGGTCAGACTGTTGTCTGGGTGATGAGGGGGGCATTCTGCAGGGGGGCTGTAGCAGGGTCTGAGCCCCCAGGCATCCAGTTCATGTTTCACTGAGTGTCTGGGGGCACTGTTCAACTTGGTGGTTGAAGTGCAGCCCGGGTCGGGGTCCTGCCTGCTGTGGGGGGTGGCGCTGCAGGAGCCCCACCCGTGCCCAGACCTGGCTTGGCTGCCAGGATGGTGTGACTTCCCCACGTGGAGTCCGATGTGTGTGGGTGGAGGGACACGGGTCTGATTCACCAGCACTACTTTCCCTCCTGAGTTTGGGTGGGCAGGGATGGGACCCTCGCTCCCCTCTGTGCTCGCCAAGGACATTGCGTGGCAGCTGAGTGGCTCCATGGTTTGTCATGTTGTATTGGATGAGGGTCACCTGGGCTCTGGCCTGTCCCACTGCCATGGGGGACGATAGCCCGATCCTGGCCTGGCCGCATTCTGTGTGCAGCAGTCACTGTCCGTCCTGGCTTCTCACTTCTCGGCCCCCAAAGCAGGGGCTGGGACCTCGCGGGCCTTGATGGTTTGGGGTCTCAGGCAGAGTGTGGTGTTGGCCGGTCACCTGCATGTCTGTGTTCCCAGAGAAGGAGAACTGGCCACACGTGGCTTGGAGCCCGGTGCCCTCAGCGCCCCCTCTGTCCACAGTGCCCTGTGCTTGGCTCAGCTGTGGGTTCCTGTCTGTCTTTGGAATCCACCCCCAGCCTGCCATTCCCCTGGTTCCCTGTTGCCTCCACCTCCTTTTCAGCTCCTAAAACTGACCCGGACTATTTCCCAGCAGGAGAGGGACACACGAGAGAGAGCAGCCCCATCATTAACAATGGCGACATGGAGAACGAGAGTTTCTTTGAAGGAAAGAACATGGCACTTTTTGAGGTAAGTTATACTCTCTCCTGCAAAGAGCAGGCGTCAGTATAGTAGCTGTAATTTGGGCAAGTGAAGGGGTCGTGGTCTCGAGTGGACTGGGGCTGGGCCGCCTGACTGGGCCCTGTGTGGGGAGGGAGCTGGTGGCCACCCCTGTCTCGAACATCTGGCGTCATGTGCCCCCGTGGATGGCACCTTCCCGTGAGGGGCTCTGAGAAGCGAATCCTGGACCATCTCAGGAACCCTGGTCCCCCTCACTGGGTGGGTGGCCTCGTTCAGCGTCTCTTGGAGCCTGACCTCTAGCCCCTGACCCCTTACTTCAGACCTGCTGTGACTGGCTGGCCGGCCCTTTGGCTTTAGGACCAAGGGCAGAGCTGGGCTCCAGACAGCCCTGGAAATGGGCTCTCTGGAATGTCCACACGGCAGGAGATCTGCTGGACCTGGTCGGTTTGGGCATGTTTCAGTGTGGACTCCAGGTGACTTATTGCAGATCTTGGTCCCACACAGGAGGAAATGGACAGTAACCCCATGGTGTCCTCACTTCTCAACAAGCTGGCCAACTACACCAACCTGAGCCAGGGCGTGGTGGAGCACGAGGAGGACGAGGACAGCCGGCGGCGTGAGATCAAGGTACCCGCCCACCTGCGCCCCGGACCTCGCTGGGCCCTCGTGGCCTCCTCTCCTTCCCTTTGTTTTTCAGCGCTAGGACAGTTCGTCTCTCACCATTCTCCTAGGAGTTTTATCTCTTAGGGATGCATTTCTAGGCACCTGTCCTAAAAAACCAGCAGAGCTGCTGCCGTGAGGATTCGTGTAGAAGGAGGTTCTTGGGGAATTTGTAAGAGCCAAACTTGGGAACCACGCAGACGCCCCTGAGGGCGCTGGCGGGCCGTGTGAGGACGGAACAGCCACATGAGGTTTTCACGCCTCAGGACGGTGTTCAAATAGGTGCAGACGAAGCTGAAGTCGGGGGTCTTTCTGTGGGAGAATGCTGGGTTATTATTAGTTTTTTCTTACTTCCCTTTACTTTTTAAATTCTCTTGCAATAAGTGTGTATAACTTTAAAATCAAAGATACAGACTAAACATTAACCACCAGAGGAGTCCCTGCAGTGCAGGCTGCAGCTTCAGAGGTCCTGACGGGCCGTCGCACTTCCTGCCTCTGAAACCTCGACAGAAAAGGGCGTTCCCCCAGTCTTGGCGGTAGTTCTTCTCTTCATCTTTCTGCAGATGGCTCGCTAAAAGGTGGAAATTGGCTTTTCTCCATTTTCAAGGGTGATCCCCCGCCCCCATCGGCTCTGAGAACACCACACGAAAGGCGCTGTGTTCTGAAGGGAGGGCCTTGTGAATTGCGTGGCTGCCTGTCCAGCAGGACAGAGGCCACGTGGGGCCTGAGCCCCTGGCCTCCCCGAGGGGGTCTGGCACTTTCTGCAGTGTTCAGCCAGCTGGATGGGATCACTGAGTGACCCCACAGCTCTGAGCTGGGACAAAGTGGGAGGGGTCTCAGCGGCTATCTTTCTGCCATCTCTTCCCCTCCCCGCTGTGTCCACCCTGCCTATCGGGTCAGTACTGGGGCCGAGGTGCCGGGGGCCCTGTGTCCACACGGCCTCACTCACTCTCCCTCCAGATGCCTCTCTCGTGCCTGGGTCTGGCCTGACCTTGGCCCCCTTGGGCTCCAAGCCAAGGCCTTCTTCCTTTTCTCCTCCCTCTGACTGTAAATCCAGCAGGACTAACACTTGTTTCCTGACGAGGGCATTGCTCCTTGTGTTCCAGAAGAGCTGCTTGTTCAAGATGGATGTCGTAGAGACAGGGGACATGGGACATGAGATGTGGCCTCCACGTCCTTCCTGGGCAGAGGGCAGTGGCCTCTCCAGCAGTGGTGTGTCTGGACTGCACCTTTCTTGGTCCCCCTGCAATGATTTTCCTGGCTCCTCTGGGCTCTGTGGCCACCCTGGCTGTTCATGGAGCCACCACCCCTTCCCCCACCAGGCAAGGGACAGGGAACACTGACCCTAGGTGATGCCATGTGGGAGGTTACAGATTCGGGTGAGTGCCCTGGGCTCTACCTGTGGTTTCACGGGCTCTTGCTCTGGCTCCCCTGCAGGAGCCCAGCTATTCATGCACACGGCACACATCTGTCCCTCTGTCTGCTGGAGCCTGTGTTCCAGGGAGCCGTCAGCTTGCTCCAGGAAACATGCTTTCCTGCAGGGACCTGGGTCTGAATGCTTCCTGGAACCAACCCTCAGCCTCAGCTTGTGGCACCACCTGGGCCTCCTGCTGCTGCCACAGTTCCTTTCAAGCACGTGGTGCAGCCCAGCAGGTCACAGATGTCCTTGCAGCACAGACAGAAATGCAGCCCATGCCCTGCCCAGTTTGGCTCAGCGGTTAGAGTGTCGGCCCGTGGAGCAAAGAGTCGCGGGTTCGATTCTGGCCAAGGGCACGTACCTCGGTTGTGGTTCATCCCTGGCCCTGGTCCGGGTTGTGTGGGAGGCAGCCAATCAATGTGTCTCTCTCACATCGATGTTTCTCTCTTTCTCTCTCCCCCTCCCACTCTATCTGAAGACATTTGGAAAAATATCCTCGGGTGAGAATTAAAAAAAAAAAGAAATGCAGCCCAGACCCCTAGTTGAAGTTTTTGTTGAGATGTAACCTAAGTGTCAGCCTGGTGAATCCGAACAAGGCCCATGGTATGGACCCACTGCCAGATGGGGACCTAGGACAGTACTGAGTTTCAGTCACAGCAGGGACAGCTACCTGTGACCCTCAGCAGGTCTCTGTGCATCCGGGTGGGCAAGTTTCGGTTGGGATGAATCTAGTCACCCAGTTAGGAATGCGTGTCGGTCCCCTGGGAAGAAAGGTGGGGCTGCCCCTTACTGTCTCTGGCCAGCCGGATGTAGAGCTCGTTCCCAGAGAGTTTGTTCCCGTCTCCAGGGCCTCGGAGCTGCTTGGGTGCATCCTTCAAAGCTGCCTTTTATAAGAGAACTGAAGGCCGCTGTGCCCTTCCAGGGTGACTCAGGACCATGTCAGCCGCTGGGCACAGAACTGGCCCCGGTTGGGCAGGGCCCACAGGAGGCCTGGAGTCCCAGCTACTCTGACTGGAGGGTTGCTCCAGCCTCCTGTGGTGGTTTATTGATCTCTTCATATATGAACTAAGATTATAAAATAGAAGCTGGCAGTTTGTCCAGCGTTGCTGTTACTTTGTTTCCAATCTCATTTTTATACAGTTGACATACACCCCCCTGTAAGACCCATAACCACTGCTGTTTACACAAAAAGCAGTTACACTGAGCTGCCCTGAATCCAGGACTTGGGACCCGAGTCTGTGCAGCTTTCTTTTTTTTTTTGTTTTTGTTTTTGTTTTTATCCTCACCCGAGGACATTTTTTTCATTTTCTGTTCAGATAGAGTGGGAGGGAGACAGAGAGAGAGAGAGAAACATCGACGTGAAAGGGACACATCGAGTGGCTGCCACCCGCACGACCAACCAGGGCCGGGGACAAACTGCAACTGAGGCACATGCCCTTAGCGGGAACCGAACCCGGGTCTCTCTGGACCGCAGGCCGACGCTCTAACTACTGAGCCAAACCGGCCAGGGCTGTGCAGCTTTCTGATCCTAGCTCCCCACTCTCCAGGCTGCTCCCTTAGGTCATTCTCCCAGGGGGGTCCTAGAGTCTATGGGAGCTCTGTGGCCTTGTCAGTGGCAGGTGTTCCTAGCTGTCGACAGCTCCATTTTCATCTGAGATGCCTATCTGCTTCCTTTAGTGGGGATTCGGCCGTTCTCCTTTGGGCGTTTGCCCTCCAGCCACCTCCTCGGGACTGGGTTATGTCCCCCTGGACCCCAGGGCTGTAGCCCCTCTCTGAGCTGCCACATGAGGTCCTTGTTTTCGGTCAGCCTTTTCATTCCCAGGAAAGCTTCCCAGGGGTGTGTGTGTGTGTGTGTGTGTGTGTGTGTGCGCTTTTGTTTTTGTTTTAGTTCAAGACATTTTCCCCATGAAATAGCATCTTGTTTTTACAGCCAGATGTCCCGAAATCCCAAGTGTGCCGCCTGACTGTGTGGTCACACTCGCTGTCACCCCAGATCACAGACAGAGTGGCTGGGGCTGGCTGGCAGGCTCCTGGCCATGTCGCCGCCTTATCCTCTGGGCTGGTCTGCTCATCTCATAGTCTTTCCAGGATCACAGCAGACATTTCTCTCAGGCACCTTCCCAGCCCTGCCCGGTCTAGTGCTTACCCCATGTCCAGTGGCACCCCTGCCGCGTTTCTGAATCTGCGGTTGTGGGCTCGGGGAAAGGAGCTCGCTGTGCGCCCAGGCGGCCGGTTCTCTGAGCTCTCCATGAGTCCCCTGATCCCTTCCTCCATGGGCGTTGGACATTGCTGCTTTCTGCACCTTCTTTGGTTTTAGGGAACGTGACTGTCCCATCCTTCATGGCCCTCACTTCTCCTCACACTGTGGTCTCCCGAGGGTCTAGAAGCCAGAGCCCCAGCCACACCACACAGAGCCCAGAGCCTCTTGCGCCCATCTTTTCCCAGACGTTCCCTCCTTCCTGCCGTTCCCCTCGAAGAGGAGGGAAGCCGAGCCTGGCCGCCCCCCTCTCTGCTCCCTGGAGATGATGTGGTTTTGGTTTCTCCCAGAAGCCCACCGTGCTCCTGGGCAGCCAGGGTCCTGCTCTGGAATCTCCTGGAGCCTCAGTTCATTCTGGGGTGTGGTTCCCCCTCAGCCGTTTTCCCAGGTCCAGGCAGCTGAAGCTTTTCACCCTCGCCGGTTCCTTTCCTTGTTGTTCTGTTCCTGGGACCTCTTCCTGGGGCCCGAGGGTGTAGCCACAGGGAAAGGGCTGAGGCTGTCCCCTGCGGGGTGCAGGCTCAGCCTCCCTGGACCCCCGCTCTCGTTCTCTCTCTCAGAGCCCTGGCATGGGCACCTTCATCGGCGTCTACCTGCCCTGCCTGCAGAACATTCTCGGCGTGATCCTCTTCCTCCGTCTGACGTGGATCGTGGGCGTGGCCGGCGTCCTGGAATCCTTCCTCATTGTGTTCATGTGCTGCACCTGTGTGAGTGACCAAGGCTGTTTCTGGGTGTGATGCTTTTTGACTTTGGGGTAGTGGCATCTGAACTTCAGGGACCCCAGCCATATGGACCCCAGCCATATGGACAACTGTGGACTCTCCAGGGTCCGCTGCCCTTCAGTCTGAGGTTGACCATGTGGACTCTGTCCCAGGGAGGCTTCCTCACCGGTGCTGGTGTGATCATGGGGGAAGTGGATGTGGCCTGGGGGCCATGACCCTGCTGTCCATCAGCCCCAGGGAGTCTTACTCAGT
Source organism: Tadarida brasiliensis (assembly GCA_030848825.1). Classification (NCBI taxonomy): domain Eukaryota; kingdom Metazoa; phylum Chordata; class Mammalia; order Chiroptera; family Molossidae; genus Tadarida; species Tadarida brasiliensis. The sequence continues at coordinate 36,766,888 of CM061258.1, forward strand.
GAAATCTGCAGAAGTACCGAGGGCTTTCACCGGCACTGCCACCATTCACAGGACTCTTGCACTTTGACCAGGTCCCCTTCCAGTTGGACCCATCTGGACATTTTCAGGGACCCAGTTTATAGGACGTGTGTCGGTGACTTGTTGAGCCCCAGACCCCAGCACACCAGACCTGCCACTTGGCCTCTGCACCTGTGTCCCTGTCTGTTAGCGACACGTAGTTGCTTCTTTCCACCATTTGGTTGTGTCTGGTTTACTCTCTGTGGGCTCCTCGGTGCCTTCTCCCCAGCTGTGGTTTTTCCCGCTTCCTTTATTGTTAGGAGGGTGACTAAGCTGTCCTGTCACCATGTGTCACCTGGAGACAGCTGTCTGGAGATGAGCGGGTGTCCCCTGGGCCCCTCTCAGGCCACTTTCCCTGCTGCCCTAGACTTCCCGGACCTGTGGTGTGGTCACCTAAATGGCCTCACTGCATTCTCCCTGGGTCACAACATGTTTCTTACATTTAAGAGTTGGGATATGTCTGGAGTCGTGCCAGATACACACAAAAAAGGATGAAAAGCAGGATAATGGGTGGAGCCTTGTTCAGGTAGCAGACACGGCCCAGCAGGAACCAGGGCACAGCGGTCCCCAGGGCCTTTGGTTTCCAGGATGTTCCTTTTGGCCCTTAGGTTGTTGCTTCCTGGTGGCTGCTTCCTGGGCAGGTGGGCACCTTATACCCCATGGGGGGTGGGCACCCAGGTGGAAGCTGGCCCTTCAGTGCTGGACAGGGTTCTGAGTCGGGTGGTTTCTGGGCAGCCTGTAGGAACTCAGTTTGGGGAGTTAAGTGGGAGAGAACATGGGTTTGGGGCTGCAGTCCTGAGTGTCTGAAGCTTCTCCTGCTGGTTATTCAGCCCTTTTGTGATCAGGTGCTGGGGAGCAGGCAGTGGGCCTGCGGGGCTCTGCCCAGGCCTGCTGCTGTGTTCTCATTGCCGGGCAGCCCTCAGAAGTGCTCTTCTAAAAGGGTCACCTGTCTCTTTGCAGACGATGCTGACTGCCATCTCGATGAGTGCGATTGCCACCAACGGCGTGGTCCCAGGTAAGGGGGTGCTGGAGGCTGGGTCGTCTGAAATGAAGCCTTCCTTTTGGGGGTAGTAACTGAGCTGAGCCCTGCTGTGGATTCAGTGCATGCTCCACTTTCATTTCGATGATGACCTTGACACTTGCCCTTTTCCCAAGTGGCCACAGGTGAGGCAGGAAGTGGGGCCCTGTCCCAGAAGGCCCAATGTGGACGTGTCCTTACCCACTTGGAGGTTGCTGCCAGTCATTTGTGTCTGAGCACAGAGATCTCCATGTCTAGAGGGGTCGGATGGGTGGGAGAGGGTCGGCTCAGCTTGGCCAGGCCCTTCCGAAAACTCTGTTGGCAGTGACCCCCCCACCTTTGGGCAGTGATGCTCATGCAACTCTTGGCTCTCACCTGCATGCAGATTGTTTTTAAATAGGTTTTTTAAAATTGATTTTAGAGACAGAAGAAGGGAGAGAGAGAGAGAGAGACAGAAACACCAATGAGAGAGAAATATCAATCAGCTGCCTCCTGCACACACCCCACTGGTGACCGAGCCCGCAACCTGGGCATGTTCCCTGACTGGGAATTGAACCTGAGACCTCGGGGTGCATGGGACGACGCTCAGCCAACTGAGCCACACCAGCTGGGCTGCACATGGACTCTTGAGGGCTAGTGCCCCTTGTGTCCTGGGGCCTCTTCCTGTGTTTCCCACAAGGGCACCTTGGGGCTTTGCTAAGACTAGGGTAGGGGCCCATTTTACGGCTCATCCCCCAGCACCTTCCTGAGTGCTCAGAGGCTGCTGTGCAATTGGGATTCTCCTTGGAGCAGAAACTCACATCAACACCCCAAAATATTTTCTTGTCAAACTTATGCTTTGCTGTCTGGACAAGAGGCTGGCATTTTATTTTTATTATTTTTATTTTTAAAAGTTTTTCTTTATTGATTTTAGAGAGGAAGGAAGGGAGATGGAGAGAGATAAGACATCAGTGAGACTGAACATCTACTGGCCGCCTCCTGCATGACCCCCACTGGGCATCGGGCCCACAACCTGGGCATGTGCCCTGACCGGGGATTGAACCGGCGACCTCTAGGTGCATGAGTCAATGGTCAACCACTGAGCCACACAGCCGGGCAAGGCTGGTATTTCATGGCCAGACGTGTCCCTTTGATTCTGAAATTTAATTTCCCATAAACCATCATCCTCTTTTTAAACCAATAAAACGAAAGCACCACAGGCTTCATTCCTTGCCTCTGGTGCTGTCTGACCGAGGGGTAGGAACACAGGAGGGGCTGGGTGATGGGGAGGGGGCGCTCTGGTCTGTTTCCTGAAGTCATGGCTGTTTGTTTTCCCCCATTTTGCAGCCTAGCTCCCATCCCTGGTACTGGGAGGGCAGTGCCTGGGGGGCAGTGAGCTCAGCAGAGAAGGGAAGGTGGGGAGGCAGGTAGGCCGGGGCTGCACCCGGTTTGTACCTTAGGCTGTGTTGTCTCTCGTGAGCAAAGGTGCAGGCCGAAATGCCTCTAGTTTATTTGCTACTTGGATTCAAGGACTGAAATGACACCACTTTGTTCCCCTGCAGCCTGTGCGGCCTGTGTGTGTATAAGTGAGGTCCAGCATGTTTTGCACCCCAAGGCCTTGACTAGCTGCCCCTCCCCCAGAACTTCCCAGGCCTCCCAGAGAGCAGCAGCGGTGAAGAGGCCATCCTCCCGCCGGCCTCAGAGCACGAGGCCCCGGAACTCGGTGTTGGAGGGGTTGCGACACGCTCACTTAGAGAGTTGACTCTAGTGGCAGACTGGCTTCTAGGTTTGCTTTTAGAAAGAAGGGCACGGCCCGAGAAGTCCTTCAGGCATTCCAGGGCCACACCACGGTCTCCCGGCTGGTATGTGAGGGTGGGCTTGGCTGTCCGACAGAGTGGCCAGCGACAGACCTGTGGGGTGTGGCTGTCAGCTGCACTCGGGCTGATACGAAAATGGTGCTTAAACAGCTCTGGGTTCTCAGGCCTCTTGGGGCCAGAAGTTAAGAGAATGGAAGTGTTGGTCTTCCGTCAAATGTGCAGCCTTATGGGCTCTGCCCAGCTCGTGGCTGTTTTTCACCACGACCCTATTTGGTCACAACTTCCAGAGTAGGCTGTCTGTTGTGTGAAGTCCATGTTCACTGTGCGTGGTGGGTCCTTAACCCGTTTCTGGTTGGTGTTTTCGCAGCTGGTGGCTCATACTACATGATATCGAGGTCCCTGGGGCCGGAGTTCGGAGGGGCCGTGGGCCTCTGCTTCTATCTGGGCACGACTTTCGCAGGTGCCATGTATATTTTGGGCACCATTGAGATTTTTCTGGTAAGTGCTTTGTTATGGGCTGATTCCCCTTGCCCGGGTACCTACCCCAAGGGCAGCGCTCCCTGTCCGGCCTTTCTTCTCAAGCCATTGTTCCTTATCATCTGGCGAACCTTCTGGGTTCCCCCGAAACTTGACATTGAAGTACTTATGATCAGTCTTTTAATGTGTTTTAAGGTAGACATGCCTGGCTGGTTTGCCAGACCCTTGAGAGGTCGAGCTCTTCGGGGCTCCCCACCCTTCTATCCCGACTTTTCTTGTTGCCCCCGTGCCGAGGGCATGGCTGTCAGGAACACCAGGGTTCCTGATGGTGGGCCATGGGTGACGTACCCCCCAAGCCCTCGTTTGTCAGGCCCCCGTACCTGGTCCCACTCTCTCAGAGCTGAGTCACCGGTCCTTCGGCTCGTCATTCCAGCAGGGTGCACCGAGCACCCACGGGGTGTGTCTGCACTCGGTGCCAACCCTGCGTGGCTCTGGAAGGATTGTGCCATGCCGACACTGATCTCCAAGCTGGAATTACATCCCTGTTGGCAGAAAAACATTGCTCTTCTTTTAAATTAGGAAGGTCGGGGATCCTTGTGTTCTAACATTGCTTCACTACGAAGATCCTAAGCTTCATCTCAGAATCGTGCCCACCCCTCGCCCCTTGATGCCTGTGTTTTATGTACCCAGGGGTCCCCTGTGGGTGCACTCTGGTGGTGGGGGGGCCCTCGGGGAAGGTGGGCGCCCAGAGAACGGCCCTTCAGGAAGTTGTGCCTGGCCCTGTTCCTCTCCCCATGTGGCTGTCTTCCGGGCAGGGATGGGTAGGCTGCCCTTCCTGACCTGCAGTGTCCCCACAGACCTACATCTCCCGGGGCGCGTCCCTCATCCACGCCGACTCTCCGGACGGCGAGGCCGTGGCCATGCTGCACAACATGCGCGTGTACGGGACGTGCACACTGGTGCTCATGGCCATGGTGGTCTTCGTGGGCGTCAAGTACGTCAACAAGCTGGCCCTGGTGTTCCTGGCCTGCGTGGTGCTGTCCATCCTCGCCATCTATGCTGGTGTCATCAAGACCGCCTTCGACCCCCCGGACATCCCGTGAGTCCCAGTCTTCCAGAAGGGGTCCCTTGTCCTTGGTCCGTCTGCTTGGGTCAGGTCCGTAAGGATAGTTCCCTAGTTTGTAACTCGGGTTTAACCTGTGGCCATTACGGTGGGGCCTGGGGTGGAGGTGCTGTGTGTCTGGCAGTCTCGCCTCCTCTCACTGTATCAGGGATGAGCAGTCAGGATGCTCTTGCAGCCCGCCACCTGCAAGGACAGGACGGGGGTTTTGGCGAAGGTCCAAGGGCATATAGGTTGGCCGGTGGCCCTGAGGACAGTCAGGCAGCACTGAGCTCTTCCCAGGCGTGGCCCACTCCCCAATCCTCATGAAAACCCTCAAGTGGGTGGGACCTTTCCTTGTCCCCCTTTTCAATGAGGACACTAAGTCACAAGGAAGTGGCTCTAGGTCACAGAGGGAGTAAGTGAGCAAGCGAGCTGGTGGTGTGGTGGGCGGTCAGGGGTCAGGTTGCCTGCTGGCCGGGGTGGGGTGGGCAGGGAGGCAGCTGGCAGCCAGCCCCTCCTGGCTCCTGCACTTTGCTGTCTCCATGTGGAGGGAGCTGCCTGGGCGGGAATCGTCCTGTTCATTCCTGTGTCCCACACTCCAGAACAGGGTAGCAAAACAGACCATCCCTTAGCCCCACACTGCGTGAAAGCTGGACTCCTGCTTAGACACTGATTTCCAGCAGCTCATGCAAAATGTTCCCGTCGTGCTAAACGGAGAGTGTCAGAAGCTGCTTCCAGGGAACCCCTGCAGAAGTCCACCTGGTCACCGAGGAAAGTGGTGGAAGTAGTTTCACACATCCTGCACGTCCCCTCACGCCCCCACTCCTGCTCCAGGGTCTGTCTGCTGGGAAACCGCACGTTATCCAGACGCAACTTTGACATCTGTGCCAAAGTCCACACCACCAACAACGGCACAATGACCACCACGCTCTGGGGCCTCTTCTGCAACAACTCCATGCCCAGCGCCACCTGCGATGAGTACTTTGCCCAGAACAACCTCACGGAGATTCAGGGCATCCCTGGTGTGGCTAGCGGCGTCCTCCTGGGTGAGTGCCCACTGGGGTCTCAGCGGGCCTGAGTTGTCCAAAGCCCAGTCCCTGGGAACCCGTCCATGGTTGTGCCACTCCTTGCTCGATGCTGACCTGCCAGGGCCCCGGCTTGGCCTGCTTCTCCCCAGGGCCATGGATGCAGCTGTGTTGTGGAGGCCAGCGGTTCAGGGACTCCGGGTTGATCCTTTCTCTAGGACCTCATAGCAGCTCTGTTAATAAGGGAAGTGATTAACCGGTGGGGACTGGATTTTCCCATCTGAGTTCTTCTGTGACGAGAACTTGGGCTGGCCCCCCCATCACACCAGGATAGAGGCCTGACTGTTTGTAGAAAAGGAAGTGGAATGATCCTGAGGCTGTGATCACTGGGTCCCAGGCTGTCTGTCCTCTGGTAGATCGATACCCTCCGAGGCTGTGATGACAGCGGGTGTTGGGGGATTCGCGGGCTGTACTGAGCTGAGATGGGTCAGGGCTGCACATGTCCACACATCCCTGGGATCCTGGTGCTCACAGGCCCCTGGCTAGTGAGCCCAACCCCTGCTTCTGGGTTCTGGCAGAGCAAGACCCTGTTGACGGGTCACACAGGGAGAGTAGAGGTGGAGTCAGTGTGCCCTGTTTTGAGGGAGCAGGGATAGGTGGGAGGTGGGAGTGAGACATAGAGATGACCTGCGGGGTTGGAGGATCCCTTGGGAGGAGGGGATCCCTATCGGGGGAAGGGCCCTGAGGGGATGGGCTCTGCAGCAGGGACCCTCTAGGGAGTTTGCAGGGGAAGAGGAGTCTGTATGGAGAGGATGCCTGCAGGCTGGGGTCTGCCTCGGGGTGCATTTGCACAGGTAGGAGGTGGGCCCAAGGTGTCACCTCAGTGGGGGATGGGGCCATCGCTACCCCGTAGGGATCCTCCGTCGGTGGGGCAACCTAGGTGAAGGGGTTGCTGACTGACTCCCCCATGTGGAGACCCTCCCTCAGAGCCCTCAGGGACACACTTGTTCAAGTGAAGTCTTTTCTTCACATTTGACTTCAGGACCAAAATCTTTGATTCAGTGATTAGGTGAACAGAGTCCTCAGAGGTCAGGTTCCGGTTTGATGTCCTTGTCCTTGTGTGAAGTTGAAAGTTGGAGCATGCCCATGCATCTGCTGGGCCACCCTGATGGCAGGTTCGTGGTCCCCTAACCCATCCTTTCCCCCCACAGACAACCTGTGGAGTGTGTACACAGACAAAGGGGTGTTTGTGGAGAAGACGGGCACACCCTCGGTGCCCGTGCCAGAGGAGAGCAGAACCAGCGGGCTGCCCTACGTCCTCACCGACATCATGACCTATTTCACCATGCTGGTTGGCATCTACTTCCCCTCTGTGACTGGTGAGGCCTCGGGCATTCCAGGCGGGCCGGAGCTGTCTCCTCCCTCCCTCCGCGCGAACAGAGTCAACTCTGTCCCCTCCCCTCGCCCCGTTTTCTTTCGTGTTTTGCTCAAGAAATGAGCGAAATTTGCTCCCCGCCTGTTCTGAGTGGGGAGCACAGGAAGTCGTGTGGTTTAAGGGAGCTTTGTTGTATGCTCTCTGGGAGGCCCGTGTTATTAGAAGTAACTCTCTCACTGCGGTGTGGACATGCTGAGAACACCCAGCCCACTCTTAGGTGGTGCCTAGGAGTGAACATGACAGCTGTTAGTGGCCGGGTACTGCAGCCATCCTTGTCCTTACAAGAGAGGCAGTTGACCGTCTCGGGTGGCCCTTAGTGTATGAAAGTCCTCCCCCTGCAGCCCCGTACACACACACACACACCCGCAGCCCCGTACACACACACACACACACACACACACACACAGCTCCTGGAGACCACCTCCCACTGGGACACCCCTCCGCCTGACCCCCACGGAGGGGGAGCCTGGCCTGGCAGAGTGGGCAGCCTGTAGCTGTTGTCGGTGTGTCTGTCCCTGTGGTCCCTGTCCAGGTCAGCTCCTGGCCCCCACTGCAAGCCCGTCTGCACTCTGTAAGGCAGGCTTGCGAGGGGCCGCTCACCAACTCTCTCCTTCTCAGCTCTTACTAACGCCATGGAGTTCATAGGCGGGGGTGAGGGAGATGTCGGCAAGTGCTTCTTTTTAGTCTCCCCCCAAAAGTGGGGTCATGGACTCACTTTGGTGAGTGGTGGGGTCTGGATCTGGCCCCTGGGGGTCTTTGTGCTGTGTCCCCCCATCTGTCAGTGTGGAACACGTTCTGGGTGAGAGCGGACCTGGTAGGTGGACAGCATGGAAACGTCCTCTGTGGGTGCAGGTGTTCCAGAGCCCGTGGCACCCTGTCTGTGGGCTCTGCCAGCACACTCACCCACCCCGCACTGCCGCCTTTCTGAGCACGTTGGCACATCAGGTCACACCTAGAATGTGCTCGTGAGGCACTGAACAAATCTGCCATCAGTGGTGTTTCTTTGAGCCCAGTTGGAATCATTTTGCTTCATGTACCAACTGGAATGAGTCTCGGGCATGGGCAGTGATGCACCGGCGCGGGAATAGGAGGATGGACCCAGTGCCAAGTTCATGTGGGGGGGCCCCGGGGTACCTTAGGGTCATGTTCTCATAATGCTCGATTCAGACTTGGCTTCTGGGGAATTTAGCATTTAGCATCGTTATGCTGGGAGTTTCTGACCTCCAGCCACGTGGCTTAACTCAACTCTTAGAGGAAAGTGAGCTTGGAGCCAGGTGTACCGGAGGCTGACTCTGGGTTGAGCTTGCTCTGGTCTTGACTGACTTAGTTCATGGTGGGGTCAGCTGTCCCCGTGAAGAGTGTGGGGGACATTCTCCCATGTGCCCTGCAGCAACCCTCCCACAGCTGCATAGCGACATTTGGGCTGTGCTCTTTTTTTATATATGTAAATGTTTTTATTGCTTTTTTTTCTTAGAAGCATCGGAGAGAGAAACTCAGTTGGCTGCCTCCTGCATGCCCCCTACTGGGGATCGAGCCCATGACCCGGGCATGTGCCCTGACCAGGAATCGTACTGGGACCTCTCAGTCCGTGGGACAACACTCAATCCACTGAGCCATACCGGCCGGGCTGGGCTGGGCTCTTTGAGGCCCAGGTTGGGGAATTGGGCCCATGCAGATGTGGTCTTCTTCGGCTCACATCTTTCCAGCATGGTGTAGCCGAGGTCCCAGGCTGTGTTCATCCTAACTCAGCCTCAGATGGACCTTGGCCAGTGGGGATGGAGTTTCCCAGGTTTGCTTGGTAACAGGTCAGCTCCTGTTTCCGCAGGCATCATGGCAGGCTCGAACCGATCTGGGGACCTCAGGGACGCCCAGAAGTCAATCCCCACAGGGACCATCTTAGCCATTGTGACCACATCTTTCATTTGTATCCTTAAAGGGGCCAAGGCGGGAAGGTACCGGGGCTGACCATGAGCAGCTTTGGGTGCGCTTCTCTGGTTTCGGCGAGTTCTGATCACATCTGTCCCTTAGAGAGGGACCTCAGAGAGGTACTGGCCTGGTGCAAGAAGATAAAACATGGCACCTGAGCCGGTTATGGAATGTGATATTGTGTGTACAGTAGTCATGTTACCACATGCAACATATCACATATATTAGTAACACATAATCACGTGTACCGTGTGAGTCACACACGTGTGCTGTGTCAGCCCCACGCGCTGTGTCACTGGCCTCAAGGTGCCAGTGGAGCCTTTTCTCTCTCTGAAGTTCGCCCCTTCTAAGCGAGCATCGTCTGCGGTGGTCACACTGCGGGCCTGGCATGTCCTTCCCGACCCGAGGCCCGTTCTGTCCAGCCAGGACGCGGCCGTGAGGGAGGTGTCTGAGGGCCACGGGGACGTGGCAGTACGCCCAGAGTGGGTGGGCGGGCACAGGGTGGCTCCAGGCCTGTGCCACCGGGGCCCTGCTGCCAGCACGTGGCGTCGCTGCTTCCTTGACACCAGCTGCAGACCTCTCCTGCATCGTGCTCTTTGGGGCCTGCATTGAAGGCGTGATCTTACGAGATAAGTATGTTGGTTTTAATGTGCACCTTCTAGAAATGTCTGGGGTCAGAGTCGGTTCTTTTGAATGACTTTAGCTTTGAAATTGAGCTCACTCAGGATTTCACATTTTGTGTGTAGAGCAATAAGCCCCCACGGTCCCTTTGTTGAGGTTCCATTTGGTCTGATGCGTCCATCCTTCTCCTGCTCCAGCCTGGAGCTGGGAGGCCATAGAGTCACCTCAGACCCGACAGAGCTGGGGGTGCAGGGGATCCTGGGAGAGGCCATGGGGAATCCCACTGGCCCCACTGCTCAGTGGAGGAGCGGCCGGTGCCCCAGGCTGTCGCCCGCCAACTCTTTCTGGTGGGTGTGTATCCATCAGCCCCTCGGGGCAGGAGGGCTCCTGCAGATCCCTGACAGTGAGGCCGTGGTCTCTGTCTGTCACTTTTGCAGGAGGGACTGTCCTCCTGGACCCTGGGCTGGCCTGTGGCTTTCCTGCCCCTGAGAAGAACCCTCAGGAGCAGGACCCTGTGTTGACTCGGGGTAGTAGTGCCCTTGTGCCCACTCAGAAGCTGGGAAAATGTTTAATCTTCAGCTCATGCTTTGAAAGTCCACCCCACCCGCCCCTCCTGCAGGTTCGGGGATGCCCTGCAAGGGAACCTCGTCATTGGCATGCTGGCCTGGCCGTCCCCCTGGGTCATCGTCATCGGCTCCTTCTTCTCCACCTGTGGCGCCGGCCTGCAGAGCCTGACGGGGGCACCTCGCCTGCTGCAGGCCATCGCCCGAGATGGCATCATCCCCTTCCTCCAGGTGAGTGGTGGCTGCCCGCGGGTTTGGGGCTGCATCGATGGCTCCCGTCTGAGAGCAGGACCTTGGGAAGGAACATATCTGGAGGGTTCCCTAGGTTCTGTCCCAGAGCACAGTCTTTACAGTTCAAGATGGTGGGAGGGACCCACGTCCTCACCTCCAGCCTGGCAGCCCCCACCCCAGATGGTCACTAGGCTGAGGGTGTGGGGTGCATCGGATAGAGGTAGCCCCTCACCACCTGGCTGGCAGAGCAGTTCACAGGAGGGAACCTCCACTTCCTATGGGGTTGGCATCTGTCCTGTGGGACCCTGTACCTCAGGACTATCCTACTGTGGTGATGAATGTCATGGCGTCCGGAGCCCCTGCTTCCTCCAGTTGGGGCTGAAGCTTTCTGGAATGAAATTGAGGCCGTTGACATATTAGTGTGGTGCCACCGTGACAAAGGCCACAGACAGGGCAGCTTGAACAACACGAGCTGGTTCTCAGTGCTGGAGGCCGGAAGGTCTGAGGTGGGGGTGTCACAGGGCTGGTTCCTCCTGAGGCCTCTCCTTGGGGTGTAGACAGCCCTCTTCTCCCCTTGTCCTCACATGGCCATCTCTTTCTGTGTCCGTTCTACTCTCTTCTTATGAGCCCAGTCAGATTGGATCAGGGTCCGCCCCAGTGACCTCATTGGTCCTCTCTTCATAGTTCTCCACTCCAAACACAGTCACACCCTGAGGTACTGGGGTCAGGACCCCAGCAGGTGAATTTTGGGGACAACGACCGTCATATTGATTGAGCGTCTGTAGTGACCACGGCTAGTGTGTCGCTGTGGCGCCAGTGTCCACCGTTCTCACCGTAGTTTCTTGAAACCAATCCCAGCAGACTTGGGTTTCGTCACTTTTCACGACTTCTTTTTTTTAAATCTTCACCCGAGAACATTTTTTTTTTTTAAAGTTTCTTTCTTAATTTTTAGAGAAGAAGGGAGAGGGAGAGAGAGAGAGAGAGAAACATTGATGAGAGAGAACATTGATTGGCCGCCTCCTGCATGCCCCACACTGGGGATCGGGCCCACAACCTGGGCACGTGCCCTGACCGGGAATCGAACCGGCAACCTCTTGGTGCATGGGTCAACACTCAGCCACTGAGCCACACTGGCCGGGTAGGACATTTTTCCATTTATCTTCAGATAGAGCGGGAGGGAGGGAAAGAGGCAGGGGGGGAGAGAGTGAGAGATACACTGATGCAAGAAAGACACATCGACGGGTTGCCTCCCACATGACCCGACCAGGGCCAGGGAGGAACTGCAACCGAGGTATGTGCCCTTGACTGGAATCGAACCCATGACTCATTGGTCCGCAGGCCGACGCTCTAACCACTGAGCCAAACCGGCCAGGGCACCTTTCACGACTCTGTTTGTTCAGGAGAGGCGAGGTCATGGAGGTCCCATGGGGAGGTGGCCTGGCGGGCCCCTGGGCTCATGGGGCCCACCTGGACTCCCTGAGGCGTGGCCGGCGGAGCCACTGCGCTCAGTCTGCGTTGTGTATTCCATTCTGTGTGTCTGCAGCATGTGCTGAGTCTTCCCTCCCAGAACCCCCCGTGCAGCACGGAGTGGGTAGGAAGAGCTTTCCAGGCCTGGTGTCCCTGAGCATGGGGCAGACCTTCTGGAAGTTTCTTCCGCCCCCCACACGGCCATAGGTGAAGGTCGAGGCGCCTTGAAGTGAGGTTCTTGCAGATTTGTCTTCACGCGAGGCTGCACTTGGAGCCCCAGGAGACCCCTTTCCAAGACATTGAGCATCTCCCTGCACCTCGGCTGGCGCTCTGCCGGGGCCCTGGGTCTGATGGTATCTAGCTGCCATCTCCTCACAAGTTTTGGGTGTTGGGTTTTCTTCCTGGGCCCCTGGGTAGGGTGCAGGACACATCATGCGAATCCACTTCTGTATACGTTGCATCCCTGAGGCCTTGTGGGTTGGACCAGCCAGCTCCGGGCATTGTTCCTACGGCCGCCTGCCCCTGGTCCCCAGCCCACATGCCCTTCTCCCTACAGGTGTTCGGCCATGGGAAGGCCAATGGGGAGCCCACGTGGGCCCTGCTGCTCACAGCCCTCATCTGTGAGATCGGCATCCTCATCGCTTCCCTGGACAGCGTGGCCCCCATCCTCTCCATGTGAGCACGGGCACAGCCGGGGCACATAGGGACCAGGCATGGGGACGAGGTCTCCACTGTGACCACTGCAGAGATACGAGGCCCTGCTCTCAGGGCTGGCCTGCTTGGGACAGCAGACAGGGATGGGCCCAGGGGCCCGGGTAGTTATGGTGTGGAGCAGTGATGTGGATGGGAGGGGGGCAGGGAGACCCCCAGGAGGGTGGTGATGTGGACAGGGACAGGGAGACCCCACAGGAAGAAAAGTGATGTGGATGAGAGGGCTCACCGGAGGTGGTGGGCAGAGGGGATGTTGGGGCCACTGTGGGACCTGGCCCGGCCCCTCTAACACTGTGTCCTGGTCCCCAGGTTCTTCCTCATGTGCTACATGTTTGTGAACCTGGCTTGCGCCGTGCAGACCCTTCTGCGCACCCCCAACTGGCGCCCGCGCTTCAGATACTACCACTGGTGAGGTCACCACCTGTAGGCTGCCACCGGGAGGGGTGCGTGGCGCATCTGCAAGGCCAGCTTCTGTGGGGTCCTGAAGGCGGCAGCGCCCTGGCTGGCCTTTGTGGAAGAGCCCAGCTAGGCTGGTGAGGGTGGGATGCCTGTGTTTGTCACCTGGGACACCCACTGTGCGGCAGCCCTTGTTTTCAGTATGGGACCCGGGGCTGCTTGTTCCCTGGGCATCGGGTGCTGAGTTTCGTGCCCAGCAGGGGGCTGAGTGCCTCAGGGAACAGAGCTCAGCACAGTCGAAGAGCCAGGGCTTCGACAGGTGTCAACAGGGCCGTTCCAGCCCTTTGGAGCTGGCTCAGGACGGAGGAGCCAGTTGCCAGGCATCTGCCGTTTGTTAGGAATAACTAAAAGAGAGATTTTCACTAAGGGACCAGTAATGTTTTTGAGGTAACTGCTCAAATGTTAGTTTGGGGCATGGGGATAGGCGGCATGTGAGGTGTGGGGGTCGGGGTGCGGGCCAGGGCACAGACTCTGGTCCCCGCTTGCGGCCACTAGATAACCACACACTCCCCCAGGACGCTGTCCTTCCTGGGCATGAGCCTGTGCCTGGCATTGATGTTCATCTGCTCCTGGTACTATGCCCTGTTCGCCATGCTCATCGCCGGCTGCATCTACAAGTACATCGAGTACCGCGGGTGAGCTCTGTGGGCCACATGTTCACCGCAGTCACAGGGTCCCTGCCAGCCTGGGCGTGCTCCCCGAGTGGGGCCTCCCTGGGGTTCTATAGTCGAGTCCTGTCCGGGGCCCCTTAGACCAGGAATGTGGGGTGCCTCTCCCGAGGACAGGTGCACAGCGACCTCAGCAGGATCTCATGCAGCCGTGGTCGTCACAGAGCAGCCACATCCGGTGTTCTCGGTTAATTTCATGTTTGTCTGACACAGCACTCATCTGTCTATGTATAAAAGCCATAATTTTTTAGGGTCCTTTTTGGAAACAAAAATCTACCCAATGGCAGCACTGATGTGTGATTTCACAATTTCCAGAAACCGCACTGTCAAAACACCGTGGGCAGCGGTAGTGCCATAGGTTAACTGCATCTCAGAGCCCGTGGTTCCTCCCTGGGGCATCTCCCCAGCCCCCTGTCCCTGCGGGGGAGGTGGGAGGGGTGCCACTGGGGTAGGGCTTTTCAGGGAGGTGGGGCCACTCTGGCCAGGTGGTGGGTGGGGGGCTGCCTGAAGTTCCATCCTGGCTGTCGGAGTGGTTGGAGGAGGGTCTGCTCATGTGGGTGAAGCCATCGTTTGGCACCAGATCTGCCCAGGTCACTGCCTGCCCATCAGAGTCCCCACCACATCTTCATTTCCCCCAGTTGGCCCCAACTCTGAGGTACCATACAGGGTGCCAGGGTCACCCCCCCTTCCAGCCAGCGTGCACCTTCCCATGTCCTGCCCCTCACCCCTGTGGCCGGCCTGGAAGCCCTCCTCCATCACAGAAGCACAGAGGGAGCTAAGTCAGCTTACCGGGGCGGCTGAGTGTTGTGTGGGCCGGGGTCTCACTGCCCTTCCTCCACAGGGCCGAGAAGGAGTGGGGGGATGGCATCAGGGGGCTGTCACTTAACGCTGCCCGCTACGCCCTGCTGCGTGTGGAACACGGCACCCCCCACACCAAGAACTGGAGGTGAGCGCCTGCAGCACCCCCAAACCCCGCCCCGCCCTGTGGTCCCATGGAGCATTTGTTTCTAAAGTCAGACTTAGAAACCGGCCCTCCTCTCGTTAGGAAACGATGTCTCAGAAGCTTTTAGCGCCTCCTTCAGTCCATGGTGGGTGGGCTGCGTGTGATCAGCTTGCGTGTGATCAGACATCTGGAGGGCAGTGCTGGGCTGTGTGGTGGGCGAGGAATGGGCGAGCTTTCCCGGGGGGCCCCTCCTGTGGACGGAGGACTTAGCATGTGACAGTGGGGCTGTGCCCACTTCTCACTTCTGGAAGGGGCGGGGAGGGGTGTCCCCACGGACCAGGAATTTAATCTGTACTGAAAGCCCTTGGTCTCCGTCTGCACTTATCTGGAGGTGTTAGTTAACAGGCTGGGGCGGGAGGTGTCCCAGGGAACCTCAGCCTCCGGGGCCCCAGGAGGCCTGTGACTGTTCACTTGTCTCACCTGTTCACCGGTCCCACATGGTCACCTATTTCACCTCTCCCACCTAGTCACCTGTTTTCACTTGTCCTACCTTTCTCACCTGTCCGCCTGTGAGAGGATGGTGACGAGTTGCCATGGTAACTGCTATCCCTCCACAGGCCCCAGGTGCTGGTGATGTTGAACCTGGACTCTGAGCAGTGTGTGAAGCACCCCCGCCTGCTGTCCTTCACCACGCAGCTCAAGGCTGGCAAGGGCCTGACCATCGTGGGCTCTGTGCTGGAGGGGACCTACCTGGACAAGCACACGGAGGCCCAGCAGGCCGAGGAGGTGGGTGGGCATGGCTGGGACTGAGGACGGAGGTGGGACCAGGGCGGCCTGTGAAGGAGCAGAGGGGTGGCCAGGCCTTGTCTGCCGGGCTGCACCGAAGGTCTTCCATCTCCAGCGCCCCAGGCACAGTGTGTGCCTTGCTATCGTTCGTCTCAAAAAGGACAGTGGTCTTTGAGTTTGAAACATGCAGGACTAAAACCTGCGTAAGAAATGCCCCCCAACATGCGATGCTCCGAGACCTTAAGGAGACAGCCAGTGCAGGCTGTGCTCAGGAAGGCTGCCGACCAGTGCGGAGGGCCGTTCGCGCAAACCTTGGGGAAGTCCTCCTGTGGACAGGTTCTCTAGAGCCCTTGTGACAGTCTAGCTCCAATTTCATGTCTTTCCATGTTTGAGGTCGTCCCTGTCCTTCTGGGTTTGCCTGCTCAGAGGCTCTGAGGTCTCGGCAAGAGCAGAGGGAAGTGACTCTAGCCCTTTGTATGAGTGTCCTGCAGCGGCTGTAACTCATGACCACACGTGGGAGGCTGACAACACAGGTTCATCTCCCTCTCTTTGGGCCAGAAGTCCAAAGTCAAGGTGTAGCAAGATCATGTCCCCTCCCGACTGTGAGGGGGACCCTTCCTGCCTCCGTCAGCTGCTGGAGGCTCTAGGTGTCCCTGGCTTGTGGCTGAATTCCTCACATTTCTGCCCATCTTTAAATGATGTATCCATGTCTGTCTTTTCTCATCTGTCTCTTATGAGGACACTTGTCACTGGATTCAAGGCCACCTGGGTGATCCAGGATGGTCTCATTTTAGGACTTAATCATACCTGCAAAGATCCTTTTTCCAAATAAGGCCACATTCCCATGTTACCAGGACTAGGATGTAGACTTTTCTTTTTGGGGGCCACCATCAACCCACTATTATAGTCTGTCCCCTGACCCCCAAAATGCTCATCTATCTTATGTGCAGAATACAGTCGACCCTCGTTTATTGCGGTTAATCAGTTCCAGACTCTACCGCAATAAATGAATTTCCGCAAAGTAAGATTCTTTATACAGTCGTCCCTCACCACTTCGCGCTTGGACTTTGGCGGCTTCACTCTATTTAAAAACCGCGGTAGAGTGAAGCCACGAAAGTCGAAGCGCGAAGTGGCGAGGGACGACTGTATATTCACCTTACCTCAACATCTTCCCCAGTCTCAGCTCATTATCAGTTCTCAGTGCAGAATCCCATCTAGATATGAACAGCTCGAAGGTCCCAAATCTCATCTTCTGCATCATTTGAGTTGGGTATTGGTGGGACTCTGGAGTAGTTCATCCTGGGGCTCAGTCCCTGTCCACAGACCTGTGAGACAAGGAGACGGCAATCTGTGTTCCAGAGTGCAGTGTGGGGCAGGCCTGGGAGAGACGTTCCCCTTCCAGGAGGCAGACGTTCGAGGAGCTTGAGACCCAGCAGGCGGTCCCTTTGGTGTGGCACCCGGGTTGCTTCTCTGTGGCGTATGGCTCTGCCTAAAGGGAGCCCCGAGCCTGGCTTCCGTGGGCTGCTCAGGGTGGCCAGGAGGACCAGCGTCCACAGGTGGCATTAATGGATGCCCTGTTGTTGGGCACCGCACGCTGGGCCTCCTCTGAGATCGAGCTGCCTGGTCAGAGCCTGGTGTGTGACCGAGCGGACAGACTGCGGTAGCGGGGCGCGGGGCGTGCACCTGGCATTTTATGCCCGAACCTGTGAGGTACCACAGCTTTTCTTAGAAGGGTGTTTAGACTTGACATGTTCCAGTAGAGTTTTAACAAACCAGGTGTTTGACACAGGGCTCAAGGTGTCCCAGTGAAATAGTGGGCAGTTCTGTGACGCTGTAGATCGTGTGGAAAGAACCACCTCAAGTTGTATGCACAGCACTGAACATCGCCCCCCCACACACGTGGCCACGCGCACACAGACAGTCCCCAGAGCACCTGCCGGATCCTGGCGTTAGTACCACAGACACCACCAGGCTGAGCCTGTGGCCTTCCCTGAGGCAGTGATGTCGGTGGAGGGTCTGCCCAGCACTGCCCAGGCCCCTGTGGCGGGTTGGTGAGCTGACGTGGGCACTGTGGCACTGACTCCTGGCCTCTCCTCAGAACATCCGGTCCCTGATGGGTGCCGAGAAGACCAAAGGCTTCTGCCAGCTGGTTGTGTCCTCCAACCTCCGGGACGGTATGTCCCACCTGATCCAGTCAGCCGGCCTGGGGGGCATGAAACACAACACAGTGCTCATGGCCTGGCCCGAGTCCTGGAAGGAGGAGGACAACCCTTTCTCCTGGAAGAACTTTGTCGGTGGGTAACGTCTCCCACGGGCCGTGGGTGCCGGGTCACCAGCCTGAGAGCTGCTCCCTGGAGGCCTTCGGGCCCCAAGCTGTGCCCTTTCACCTGAAAACATTTGGAAAGCGAACGGCCATTTGAAAGCCTTGCGCTGCCCTCTCCCTTTCTCCTGACCATCCCCCCAGTTTGGCCATCCCTGGGGTGGTCCCCGGTTTGGCTGCCCGCACCCCTGTGCTGGCTTGGAGTTGCCGATAGAGCAAGGGCTGCCTTTGGGGCCTGCTCCGGGGGGAGCTTTGTGGGGACCCTGTGGCCACCCATCTCCTGCACTGGCTGATGCCTAGCGAGTCCGTGGGGCATGCCGCTCTGCCGAGGCCCTGCTGACCAGGTGCTGCGTCTCCACAGACACTGTCCGAGACACCACGGCCGCACAGCAGGCCCTGCTGGTGGCCAAGCACGTGGACCTGTTCCCGCAAAACCAGGAGCGCTTCAGCAACGGGAACATCGACGTGTGGTGGATTGTGCACGACGGCGGCCTGCTCATGCTGCTGCCCTTCCTGCTGCGGCAGCACAAGGTGGGAGCGGGGTCACAGACGGGGCTTGGGGGGCCACAGGTGGGGGCGTCGTCGTTCACAGATGGGAGGTCATGGGCCATTCACTGGTGGGTTGGGGGTCACATGAGTTGGGGGCCCTGGGTGGCCTGTCTCCCGAGGCGGGCGGTGGGGGGCAGTGGTGTCAGAAGCGGCCCTGAGTGCAGACGTGTCCCCCCCAGGTGTGGAGGAAGTGCCGGATGCGCATCTTCACGGTGGCTCAGGTGGACGACAACAGCATCCAGATGAAGAAGGACCTGCAGACGTTCCTGTACCACCTCAGGATCAGCGCAGAGGTGGAGGTGGTGGAGATGGTGAGGCGTGTGGGCCCGGGGGCAGGGCTGCTGGCTTGCTGTTCTGTTCCAGGTGGGCATAGTTCTGGATCTGTGGGCACGTGGAGGTGGCGCAGGGTCCCCGGGGGCCCGGCGCTGACTTCACTCTGCTCACAGCTGAGGGCCGGCCCTGCGCACCGCCGCCCTCTGTGCTCCCAGCCGTCGGCGTCGCCCCCATTCCCGACGTCCTTCTCTGTCTCAGGACCCCAGGCTGCACTCCCTCCTCTGGGCAGGGACAGTTTCTCTCTCTCTCTTTTTTATGACTGCGGTAGTTTGGAGGGACTCAGGTATTTTGTAGCATGTCCCCCAGGTTAGGTTTGCCTGATGTTTTTCTCGCGGCTGGACTGAATTTTGTTAATGGGAAGAAGACTCCAGAGGTGGCGTGCCCTCCCCAGCGTGTCCTATAAGGGGATCGTGACATTTAACCCATCAGAAGTGATGAGGCCCTGTGGTCCAGGTGCATCACAGGCACCCCTCTGTGAAGTCCAGACTCTGCTCTGGAAGTGCGTCCCCAAGTCCTCGGGGAGCAGGAGGGGCTGGGCTGTCAGGCTCTTCTCCGCGTGTGTCGGGTGCATTTGCGTGTAGATCCCACACTGCTTTGCACTTTGGGTTCACCGCACCGTTCATTCTGTGGCTCGTGTTGTCCAGCTTTGGCTGTTGGGACGTCTTCCATGCAGCTCCTGTGTCCCTTTGCTGTCGTCCCCTGTAACCATGCATCGGCAGCCTCACACGTTTTAAACCACCTGAAGCCAAATAGAATTAAGATGCAAATGACCTGGCCCCCATTTGAGGGGTGCTGAGGCACGGTGCCGGTGTCACAGTTTTGAGTAACTGTGGTTATTATATGTCAAAGCCACTGGTCTCATTCAGCTCTCCAAGTGGGTAGTTGGTGCCATTTAACAACATTGTTAGAATCTACAGCCCTGCTAGATTTCAGTCATGGTTGCTAATTAGGTTTAAGTAGAAAGCATCTGTGGTTTAGGGACACGATTGTGTTTCCACTGTGAAAGTGAGAGTAGTCCTGTCCTGCCTGGGACCACCTGCCACCCTGCCATCGGAGGGTGGGTCCTGCGGGGTTTCTGGTTGTGGCGAGCACGCCGGCAGGAGCAGGAGGCCGTGGCTGGTGTCCAGTTAGTTAGGTCCTCCCTTCTCCCGCTGCCTCTGGGTCTTCTTCAGGTCAGCCTCCCCTCCAGGGCGTTGCAGGACAGAGATGGTCCCAGACGCTGCTCTCACGTGGAGTGGGAGCTTGTTCACAGAGCGAGGGCCCGTGGTGTCCTCTGCACCCCCAGAACCTGGGATTTTAAGGTCCTCAGGAGACAGGGGGCCCACGGGGTGCCTAACGGCGATGGACTTAGGGGGAGTGTGAAAATGAGTAAGGAGAGGAGAGGCCAGCGGTCAGAGGCTAAAATTTAACAATAAGGAATCAGGGCCACTAACAAGGAAGGAGGTGTTGCAGCCAGCAAGGTTCAGAAAGACCAGAGACAGGAGCGTGAACCGTGAAGTATCGGCACAAAAGAGCTCGGAGGTTTTGCTAAGACTGTTCTTTAAAATGAGTAGATTTTACTAAGAGCATCAGGGAAATAAGTATAAATGGATTCGAAGAGCACGCAAGCCAAAACCAGCTTGCTGTGAGCGCCGAGGGTCAGCACGGCCCAGCAGCCAGGTCAGCCAGCCACCGGTCCGCAAGGGTCTTGCAAGCCTCCTGGATCCTGATGTCGCAGCCTTACATGCCAGAAATGAGGGTGCCTTTTATTTTGCAGAGAAAGTAATTTAAATACCTGGAAAAAACAAGGAAATAAACATTTTATTCAGCAAGAATTAAGTCGAGTGGACTGACACAGAAGTAATGCGTAAAAATGAGTTTCTTCACACAGTGACTCATGAGAAAGTGTCAGGGAATGACACCCAGCTCACAGAGCTCCACGGAGGTCCTACGGGCAGATCTCCTCAGGGCCAAGAGGGTTGAGGGGGTGGTGCACCCCCAGGGACAGGGAGGACCCAGCATCACCCGCTGAAGGATGGGCCAGTGTCAGGAAAGGACCAAGCTGTATGGTCAGTGGGCAGGTTACAGTTTATCCTGTGTGGGCAGCTAGCTCTTCTGGGCACAGAAACCACTGCTGTTACTGTGTGTCCCTCACACCCAGGCCGTGCGCCGTGGCCACTGCCAGGTCCAGAGACCTGGACATAAAGCATGTGCTTGGTTGGCTGTTGTGTGGTGTTTCCTTCTCATGGCATCTTGTGTTAGTGAGTGTGGGCCCTGGGGAGGAATAGGGGCGGAGAATGAAGCGTGTTCAGTTGTGAGGGCTGTTCACACACTCATGCGCTTGCACGGTCTCACACTCTTCTGCTCACATGCTCATGTTCACCAGCATACAAGTTCATTCACACACGCACACACACACACACACACACACACACACACACACACTCATGCACATGCTCACCTGCAGATGTGCTCACACACACCCTCACATGCTGATTCACCTATGCTCACTCACATGTGTACACACATACACACATGCTCAGCTGCATGCAGGATCACACTTACATGCACTCCTATGCACACATGCTCGCCCCTCCTGGGGCTGGGGCTCTGAGCCTGCAGAGGTGAGGCTGAGAGGCAGGCCGGGCAGCCTGTCGTTCCAGCACTTGCTCAGCCTGAAGCAGTGAGCTGGGGTGGAAGTGTCATGCTCTGCACACGCTGAGCTTACTTCCGTGCCCTGGGCTGTTGCAGGTGGAGAACGACATCTCCGCGTTCACCTATGAGAAGACGCTGGTCATGGAGCAGAGGAGCCAGATGCTGAAGCAGATGCAGCTGTCCAAGACGGAGCGGGAGAGGGAGGTGCGTGGGGGTGATGGCGCAGCGCGCCGTGCTCCTCCAGACCCCGCAGGGCTGTTGGGACCAGGTTCTTTGTGGTCGCTTAGAGCTGATCATCTCCATCCCTGGTTTTGTGAATGGTCGGGTGGCCTGACTCCCACCTCCACCTCCTTTCCCCATGTGGATTGAGGTCTCACACCCTCACTGGCCTCTGGCTCATGCCCAGGCCGACACATGGGCTATGTCACCCTGGTCTCCCACACACAGTCTACTTAGAGCTGTCCCAGCCACGCACAGCCCCCTCCTCTCTTTCCTCATCTGCTTGAACCACCACGGTGGCCTAATTGACCACCCTTCTGTCTCTTTCATCCTCAAATCAGCAACCACAGTGAATCCTGAAGAGCCAACCCCTCCCCCAGGCTCCATGCCTGACCTCACATAGTCCTGTTGCTGCCTGAGGAACCTTCACTCTGGCCATAGAGGCCCCCGGAGTTTCTTACTGATGCCAGCCCCTGCCCTGAGCCCACCTCATCCCCACAGGCCCCCCCCCCCCCATCTCCCTCTGGCAATTTGTCCACACCTTCTTTGCACGCAGGCTTCCCGGGGTGCTCTGCGTAATGCCATAGCTGCCTCCTTCCACACCCACCCGTCCCCAAACTCCGTGGCAGTTATTGCCCATCCCAAAGCATGGGCTCCCTGGCAGCCCTCTGCTGTTGATGAATGAGTGGATGGATGGATGAATGAATGAATGGGTGAGGAGGTGAATGAATGAAAGGAAGGATGAATGAGGGGATGAATGAGTAAATGATAGAAAAGAGGATGAGTAAAGGGATGAATGAATGGAAGGAAGGAAGGATGGATGGATGGATGAGGGGATTAATTAATGGATAAATGAGTTGATAGATTAATTAGTGAGTGAATGGGTGGATGAGCAGGTCCGGAAGCGGAGCAGAGCGTGGAACAGACTTTTGGACATGAATGTCCCCTTGTGTGAATATGGAGTCCTGGGTTCTTTCTCAGTGGCTTTCAGAGCTGGGGCAGGAGGAGACAGAGAAGGAGGTGATGAATTTGGTCTGGAAGCCCAGGAGGAAGGCAGACTGGTGGGAGTAGGGGCAGCACTGGGGCCCCAACTGGGAGGTCGTTCGGGGTTCTTGGGTTGGGTTGGCCATGAAATCCCCTTAGTTTTGTGGGCCAGTGGCTTCTCCCTTCCATGCTCACCTCCTCCCCAGGGAGGTTTGGAGACCTGCTATGGTGAGTCCTGTGCTGCCCCTGCCCTCCCGCCAGGCTCAGCTAATTCACGACAGGAACACTGCTTCCCACTCTGTGGTGGCCACCAGGACCCAAGCCCCTTCCACACCAGACAAGGTGCAGATGACCTGGACGAAGGAGAAGCTGATTGCCGAGAAGTTTAAGAACAAAGATACCAGCATGTCTGGGTTCAAAGACCTCTTCAGCCTGAAACCGTGAGTGTCCACCTGGTGGCCAGGGTGGCAGGTCCCAGCTCCCTTCACTGCCTGTGACAGGGCAGCAGGCACACAGCTGCAGGCTGGCAGGGCAGGGAACCAGCCCAAGGGCACAGGGTTCTCTCAGGGCCGCTGAGCCAGGGCCCAGGCAGTGAGTCAGTCGTGAAACCAGGCTTGTCTGTTCACAGCAGCTGGAAGTTAGTGCTTCTGGATGGATCAGACTCCCAGCTTGGACCCCGCTGATGATGCAGGCTGCCTGTCAGGGCCAGGGGCCTGACCCCTGCGTGGAGCTGAGAACCACCAGGGCCGACAGAGGTGCCCGTGGAGGACACAGCGGGGCTGGGTCCCGAGAAGCAGTCTAGGTTGAGTCGCAGTTACACAGCCCTGGGTCCCAGGATAGGAGAGCAGAGCAGCTTCCCCCTGGGGGCTTCAGCAGTGGGCTAGACCCTAAAGCCCAGGTTGTTGGAAAGGATCTGCAGGCTTTCTGGGGCTCCCGGGGTTGAGAACCCCTCGAAAAGAAGACCAGGGTAGGCCAGGAAAGGACATCCTGGGGTGAGCCTACACATGTTGAAAAGGGTTCATTGCAATCACTGCTGAAGTAACATGTTCTCTGTGTTTTCTCTTCCATGTAGAGAATGGGGAAACCTGTAAGTCACTCACTTGGTCTAGGACATCTGTTAGCCTGCTTGCTTGCATGCCTGGCCCTCGCACCCCTAGTAAACCGTGTGCGCGTGGCTGCGTGTGCACATGTCCCCATGTGTGCATGGGTGTCCGTGTGTGCGTGCGTGCGTGTAGGTGGAGCTTACTCGCCTCTGCTGTAGCTTTCAGTTGTTTTCTGTGTAATCGCTCCTGTCCGTTCAGAGCGGCTCACGGCACATTCCTGAGATTCATTCTCTAAATACCACGGGAGAACGGAGACGTGGGCGGGTTGGTCCTGAGCCAGCTCCGAGCGGAAGCATGTGTCTTGGTAGCTGTTAGTTGATTTATCCACATCCCTGGATCAAGGTGTTGAGATGCAAAATCTCAGTTTTGCAGGGGCTGGATTTCCTGTGCCCCCCACATCAGACACCTTTTCACCCTGTATGAAGCTACTGTCCTTTAACATCTGTGAAAAGGGATGTGGACGAATCCTCTGCATGGTCAGGCTGGGGCTTTGTCCCACGGCCAGGGGTCCAGGGCTCCAGGGCCAGGCTGGCCAGGTGGGAGGGAGGGCCCCCTGAGGCTGCTGTTGGTCCATCTATCTGTCCCTCCTCCTCTCCGTGCTGTGTCCGTCCTCCCTACCCCGCCGCCCCAGGAACCTTCGGGCCATTTTCTCCTGTGGTGGCACAGCTCGAGGCAGAGTCCGTAGCAGAACTCTGGGTACTGAGTGGCTACCCTTCCTTTGTAGATCCCTAAACCTGCGTTAATCACGTAACAGTGTTGGCCCATTGAGGGAGCAGATGTGTAGATGTATCAGGGAGACTCTGCTCGGGGGGCATACATAGGACCACTTTCTGCTGTTTTTCTGTAAATTTAACCCTCCCCCCCAAAAGTCTATGAATTAAAAAAGACAAAAACATGTAGGCACAGGATAGGTTTTCTCCCTAAAGCACTGTTGAACCATGAGGTCCCTGCACCCACGTAGCACCCTCAGGACGGGCATTGAGCAAGGTCAGAGTGCACCCCGCGGGCCTGTGGACGCAGAAGAAAATGAACCAGGAAGAGGCTATGTATGGACAGAACTAAGTATACAGGTGGACTGTTCCTCTAGGGCCACACTTGTGTCTGGCCCTCCTCATGGGTAGGCTGGGAGAAGTTTCTGGAAGGTGGGAAGTCAGCCCATACCTGACATGTGCGTAACTTACTATGGTGTCCCCAGGGCACATGCACTGGGTGTGTGCCGGCCCTCTGAGGTGTGCTGTGTGTGTCCTTTCTGTGTCTCCTAGTCTTCCTGCCATGTTGCCACCAGGGACCAGAATCTCCGTTTTAACTCACTACCCCGGGTATCCCCCACCCCGGACTCTAATTCCCAGCTTTGGAAACCCTGTTTCAAAGGCTCTCCTCCCTCTGGCAGACTCGCTGTGTTTCTGATACATTTCCTGCTTTGTGGACTCACAGCTATTAGCTTCTGGGTACATGAGGGCTCCCCTGTCCCTGTTTGGGCCTCTCACCCCCAGCCGGGGCACTTCGTCCTGGAGCCACGGGTTTTCCAGGCCCAAACCCCTGGTTTTAAGATTATATGTTTTCAAACTCTTAACCCTAAGAGATCCTTTAATATCTCACACATGCATTTCTAGAAATGCTGCCCTCCCCAAGCACACTGGTAATTTTGGTCTCTCCAAGCACCTAATTCATGGTGGTTGTGATGAGAGACAGAGACCCGATCTCTAATTTATCAGACGGAATTGGAGGGAGAAAATAAAGGGTCTGTGTCCCTGTTTTCCTCCTGGTAATAATTGGTGGTTATAATCAGATTTACTTGGCTTAAGGGTTGAGTTGATCAAAGGGTACAGCCTGGGCATTTGTCCTGCAGGCCTTTTCCTGACCCCTCGTGTGCGGCCTCTGTCTGTCTGTCTGCCCACCCCTCTCGTGTCTGGACACAGTGACCTTGTAGAAGGCTGCAGGCGGACTGCCCAGGCTGGATTTCCTGAGGCTGGCCACGGACTCCCTGAGTGTGCCCCAGAATTGTTCAGCACAGAAGATGCAAATGCTTTGAGGCGGGCAGGGCTCTAGGGCAGCTTTTCCCGAGTGCTCATGGAACACAGATCCCAGAGAAGGGACCCATGGCCACCTGGCTGGGGACCCGTAGGGTCCTGTGGGTACCTGGCCTGGGCGTGCCAGTGGGTGTGGGTCTGCAGTCTCCCTAGTCTCACTGGCAGGGACCCTCCCTTGGGGGCCGCTGCTGTGCCTGGGCCGCTCAGGACACTTGGGGAAGTGTCAGAGCACGGTAGCCCCTCTGCCTGCTTTGTGGAGTGTGGAGAACTGAGCAGTCAGCGAGGACTCAAGAAACAGGGTCACCGAGCATTGGAAGCTCTTGTCCTTCGGACATAGCCAAGAGCAGCAGCGTCCTGAAGGACCGAGAGCTGGTTGGACCTTCACACCGGCCACATCCTCGGCCAGGATCTTGGGCTCGGTTACAGGACGCAGGCTGCAGTGGCGGTAGCAGCCAGGTGCAGGGCCCAGTTCCTTCCCCACCACCCCTGGGCTCCTCGGACCCCAGCCTGTCTCGGGATGAGCGAGATGTTGCCATGTGCACTTGGTTTAGCGGACTCACCGCAGGGCAGTGTTTAACGCGAGGTTGGACCGCAGTGCCAGGGATTCTGACGGGACACAGTTCAGAGCCCTGCGCCCGACGGCAAGCTCGCCCCCAAAGCATCTGTTTCCGCCTGTGTGGACAACTGCTTGTAAACTAGAAGCTTGGCAGCTGTAGTGATTCTCAGTCTAAAATGTTGGGAGGCCAAAGCCCTCTGGTTGCTAAATAAATCCCCCTCCCCGTCCTCTCATTCCCGACACGGTTCTCCTGTGGAATCGACGCCCATGGAGCCTTCAGGGCTGTGAATCCATTTAAATCGGATTTGTTTCCTCCTGGCCCTTTTCTCATGAGAGTGAAGGGGGCGGATCAGGGTTCAGACCTGTCCTGGTACCCAGCATTGTGGGCTGGGGTGCACAGTGACTGTCGCCCTTTTGCAGAAACCAGTCCAATGTCAGGAGGATGCACACGGCTGTGAAGCTCAATGGTGTCATCCTGAACAAGTCCCAGGACGCCCAGCTGGTCCTGCTGAACATGCCGGGGCCCCCCAAGAACCGGCAGGGCGATGAAAACTGTATCCTTTCCCGATGCCCGTGGGGTGGGGGCAAGGTGACGTGGGCTGTGGGCTCTGGGCTCTAAGCGCCCACCTGGCCGGCTCTTGTCCTGGTGTTTCCCTGGGGGCTATTGGGCACCTGCGTGTGGCTCCATCTCTGGGGCAGAGCGAGCCTGGGGCGATGGGTTTACAGGCTCTGCCGAGGCTCAGCTGTGAGCCCTCTTGGCATCTCGCTGCCCCTTACACAGCTTTCTGCCCATCGAGCCCCGTGTTCCCACATGGGCCCCTCCATGCCTCCCAGTTGGTCGGGGTGTGCCAGGCACAGAGTGGAAGGTTGTGACCTCAGAGGTCACAGGTCAACCCTGCCCCAGACTGGTCTGTCAGCCCCTAAGTGTGCATCAGCAGCCAAGGGATACAGGGACAGGTCCTCGCACAGGCTCCAGGCTGCCCAGGGCATGGCCTGGGGACCGTCCAGAGTTTAGCCCCCACCCTCCCCTGGGGGAGTAGGGGAGAGGTAAGCAGGAGGTCTGCAGCTTGGTTCTCAGGTTTAAGCTTCACACTGGCCATAAGTTAGGAATTTATGTCTTGGTGACCAGGATATCCTGGCCTCTTTGGTGTCTTGGTGGACAGTGGATACATCTGTCAGGCACATCCCTCCTGGTGGGTCTGCACCTGGAGCTCTGGATGAGGGCAGGGGTCTTCTCTAGGTCCCCAATCAGGCCGCCTGTGTCCAGTGGCAACCTCTTGTTGGGTGGGGTCAGCGCCTCAGGCTGCGTTCCTGGGACCCCTCCCCTGCCCTGGACCGCCACCCCACCCCAGGGACCTGGGGTCTGGCTTTTCCTGATTTAGCCCTCACCCTCCTCAAATTGATTCTTCTTTTTTTTTTAATCCTCACCCGAGGATATTTTTTCATTTTTTGTTCAGATAGAGTGGGAGGGAGAGAGAGGGAGAGAGAGAGAGAGAAACATCGATGTGAAAGTGACACATCGAGTGGCTGCCACCCGCACGACCAACCAGGGCCGGGGACAAACTGCAACCAAAGTACATGCCCTTAGCGGAAACCGGGTCTCTCTGGACCGCGGGCCGACGCTCTAACCGCTGAGCCAAACCGGCCAGGGCTCAAATGGATTCTTAAGGACCCGGAGTAAGTCACTCTTCATACTTTAGGCTACGTGTGGGATCAGCTGTGGCCTTAACTCGTCCACCCCAGACATGGAGTTCCTCGAGGTCCTGACTGAGGGCCTGAACCGGGTCCTCCTGGTCAGAGGCAGTGGCCGGGAGGTGATCACCATCTACTCCTAACGCTCGGCCACTCTGGAAGCGTGCTGGGCAGCCCGGGGACAGTGCCGTGGGCACAGACCACGGCCTGACCTGCCAGCGTGGCTTCCTACAGAAGTTTCTAGAATACCATCGGGCTCTCCCGTCCAGGCCGAGAGCCAGCGCGTGACTGAAAAGGTTTCCTGGAGTCTGAGGGGAGATGAGATGCCCCTGGTGCTCGTGGGCTCCTGAGGGAGGCTCGGAGCGCCTGGACACAGCTGCTCCTCTCTCGAGGGCCGTGCACTGACGCTCTGGATTCTGAGTGACTCCTGGGCTGCGCCACCGTCTGTGGCAGTCACATTTCAGCTCTTCCCCATTCAGGACATTCACAAGAAGCCATACTCGGACTGAAGTTGACCCTTGGGCCATTAGGGTCCGTTCATGAAGGTGAAAGGTCAGCCTGTGCCTCGGGGCTCAATACAGGTTGTGCATCAGCCCCCTGACCCTTTGGCTGTCCTTGTTTGAGAAGCCAGCTGCCCACGCCCACCTCCCCGGGCTCAGCGGGGTGGCCTTGCTCAGGTGTCTGGCTTGTTGGGGACGCCTGGTAAGGAAACCTGGTTGTTTGGGAACTTGAGGTGGGTTGTGCAGCTGGGTTTGTGCTCCAGGAAACTCCCAAGGGAAAGAACCCCCCGTCAGGAGCCCCCCGAGCCCAGGTGTGTGCTGGGAACACCAGCATTTTACAAGCACTGGTGGGCCCAGCCCTGTGGGCACCTCATTCCTGAGACCTGGGAGCGGTCAGTGCCGAGTGTTCGCACCTTCAGAACCGCGAGCACACCGCAAGTTCAGCATCTGACACCCCCTTGCTCCTGTGACCTCCGTGTCTACCCTCCACGCTCCAGGGAGGGGTAGCGGGCTGCAGCTGTGGGCGTCCTGGGTGGGAAGGGCACATGCACTGAGTTGTCCGGCTGAAGCCCATGCCCCTGCACCGCGCGGAGGGCCTGGCAACAGCTGTGTTTAGGGCACTGACTCGGTACCTTTTAGTGATCCGTAGACTTTGCACTTTCCCTCGTGGTCTTTCTGCTTCTGGTCATGATCACATTCACTGTAGCTGCTGCAGTGATTTGTGCCTCACTTTCCGTGTGGCTTATTTATTTGTTTAAACACCTGGGCGTTCCAGTGCTAATTAAATTGTCCACAAAGAGGTTGTATCCGTGAAAGAGGCCCAGAGGACCAGGTCCTTGGATTTCTCCGGCTTCCTTGGGGTCCCAAGAGAATTGGCCTGGGCCGAGAGTTTCATGTTGGGGCGAAGACTGTGCATTTCCAGGTGTTTCTGAGGAGCCATCGGGCAGCCTAGAGGGCCAGCATCGCCATCAGAGTGGCTACTGGCCAAAGTGTGTGCCAAATAGCCGCAACCGGTGAGGGGTTGGGGTCCAGATTGTTGACCAGCCTGGTTCAGCATGGAGTTCAGTGAAACCCGTCTCTCTCACGTGTGCTGAGGGTCCACGTGTCTGTGCCCCGTCCGCCTGTCCAGGGTCTCTGAGCACCACGCGGCCTCTCCACACTTCGTGGGACTGCAACTGCAGCCAGTTCAAGTGGATTTTGTTTTCCTTTTACAGGTTCCTTGTCTTTGTATGATTTTTGTTAGTAGAAGAATAAAATGGAATAAAACCTATGTTGAAGCGTCTCATGTGTCTCATTCAACATAAAAATTAGACAGTGGCAGAAAATGCCCCCATGCCTCCCTTCTCTTGGAAGCGTTTGCTGAAATGACTCAGTCTGTGATTTCTATCAGGATAGACCCAGCAGATAAAACCTGTGGTGTGAGGGACACCTTATTCCAACACACAGGCTCACAGGGAGACCCCATCACACCCCAGGATGGAGGTGAACCGAGGGAACAGGAAACTGCAACGTGTGCAGGTGTGGTTGCTGCAGAGACTGTTAAAGCTCCTAAAATTGTCAGAGTCACCGTGTGACCCAGCAGTCCCGCTCCTGGGTGGGTAGCCCAGGGAGATGTGCACACACATTCACAGTAGCGCTGTGCACACCAGCCAAAAGGTGGGAACAGCCCAAATACCCATCCGTTGGTAAGTTACTAAACAAAACGTAAACATTCACTGGAACCTAATTCAGCTGTTAAAAGGAACGTTGGTCTAACGTGCTACCACACGGATGAGCTCCATGAAAGCAGCCAGCCACAGTTGCGTGTGATTCCACTTACATGAACTCACAGAACAGTGGAATCCAGACAGAAAGGGGGCTGGTGGTGAGTGGACGGGCTG
The DNA here is from genome assembly GCA_030848825.1 of Tadarida brasiliensis. Taxonomy (NCBI): domain Eukaryota; kingdom Metazoa; phylum Chordata; class Mammalia; order Chiroptera; family Molossidae; genus Tadarida; species Tadarida brasiliensis. The sequence continues at coordinate 36,796,970 of CM061258.1, forward strand.
GGGTACGGGAGGGAGTGGGCAGGGGTTCCCGCTGAGGTGAGGATGTTCTGAAGTGTGCATGGTGAAGTCTGCAGTCTGACTGTGTGAGAAGACCGGATGCCACGTGAACAGGTGTGTGAAGCTGTTAACCGTGCCTCCTGGGGACCTGGGGTGGTGGACCCGGGGCTGCTGGAGAGTGACCTAGAGTGCTGAGCTATCCTTGGTCTCTGCTGGAGACGTTCACATCCATGACCTGGAGCACAGGAGCCCAGCCTTCAGGGCAGGGGTGTGGGTGTCACAGGGGAGTGGAAGGACCAGGCCCCACGGGGGGCTGGCAGAAACTCGGAAGACTTCGTGGGCACCCACGCAGTGGGTTCTGTGGTGGAGCCAGTTTGGGCATTGTGGTCAGCGCAGCAGTGTCCTCCGGGCCTCAGACGCAACGTGGCGACTTTGCCACTGCACAGCCCTGGTAAGGGGTGCAGATGCATGAGACACCAGAGCCCCGGCATGGCGTGAAAGGCAGACCCAGGCTGCTGAGACAGAACTGCTGATGTGTGTCGGCTGCAGCTCACAGTGCCTTCTGAGGCTTCCACTGCATTCGGCCTGTGGGCAGGCGTCCTCCTTGCTGGGTGGGCTGCCGGCACCTGGCCCAACCAGGTCCTGCACCACGTCTGTGGACCCTGGGCACTGTTGGTTTCTGGGTCCCACTCAGCCCCACTCAGTGCCACCTACCCCCACTTCCACACGCAGGCCCCTGGGGCCCGGCCAGCACAGCCTGTCCAGTCTGGCCTCGAGCCTTCCAGCCCAGCGTTGCTGGGGCCTCTCAGTGACAACTTCCCCAAAGCCCTGTTTCGCCAGGACCTCGTCAAGCGCTCAGGAGACAAGAGGGCAGCTCTGGCTGATCTGTCTGTTCCTTGGCTTTCCTGCAGTGGTCTCGTCCCGAGTGAGAGGTGAAGAAAGGTCTGGGGACCAAAAGGTCTCCGGACAGTGCTCACATCTGCCCCCAAGAGCATGACTGCTGTGGAGAAAGGGGCCAAACAGACAACGGCCCACTGAATTCCAGCACCGTTATCTATGAAATGTCCCTGGGAGTATCATCTTGGCGCTGTCGGTCCAGAAATGAACGGTTAATACGTGGGAACGTCTGTGCGAGCTATCATTCACCGGCCAGGTGCTGTTTTTATCTCTTCGTTGTGGCTGTCACAAAGTGCACCACCCTCGTGAGGAGGCGAGGTGTGTGACCCCTGCCCGCCAGAGGTCGCTACTGCCTGCAGGAACCGGTGGGATTGACACGCAGGCGGGGCCAGGCGCGGTCATTTCCGTCTGGACAATGGTATCCTTCTCTGCTGCACGGACTCACAAGCAGCAACACACTCAGCTTCCGGTGTGTTTGCTGCGTTTCACTGCACTTACACACTGCTTTTAAAACGAGACTTGGTGGTCAGAGGCTGGAGTTCAGGCCCACCCAACTTCCCTGGCAGCCAGTCAGCAGAACACCTGCCCACAGGCTGTGGCAGGGCCGCAGGGGTCTGCTGGGATTCACGAAATAAGGTCCCCGGATGTAGGACCAGGTGCAGCAGCTCTGCACACTGAGGAATGGACCCAGGTCGGGACCACAGGCGTTTTTTTAAAAACCTCGATACCAGTCGTGTGGGTGTCATTGTGCAGGATTCCCGTGTGTGGAGTGCAGACGTGTCCCCACAAGAGGGCGCTCTGCCCTGGGGCAGCCAGGCACCAGCTGGGGTCTCATGATCTGAAATACCTGGAAAACTGAGATTCGAGTACTCTGGCTTGAAAGATCCTGGGAACCCCAGTTCTCCCTACACATGTGGCCTCAGCTCACAGGCAGACGCCAGCTACTCAGAAATTCCGAGGGCGTTACTTTACAATGGCCGCGAACAGGGATGTGATGGTAGAAGGGAGGAGACAGTGGCAGATGACGCCTCCAGAGTCTCATCACGGAGAGCCCAGGGTCTCCATGCAAACCGTGGTCCATGAAGCATCCCGTTAGCATAAACCCAACTGGGGGCTCAGATTTTGTTTGTTTGTTTTTTAGAGCAGTAAAGTGGGGGGAAAACATTACCCATAAATCTGGAGTTGTGTATTAATTTTCCTTCTACAAACGTCTGTATAAACAGAGACAGACACACTCCTGTGCAGCCCGATGCCCCACAGGCTAGTGCAGGTGGACTGACCGTATCTATTTTAAAAACTCATTTGAAAACAGGGAATGACATATTACAAAATGCACACTTTTATTATTCCTGGGGAGAAAAACCCTCAATTACAAGTCAATCACCAATTTGCTTGATTCTTAAAAACAGTTCCATGAAGGTGAATGTAAAATCACCTGCACAAACTCTCGAGTTGCCAGCAAGTCCACTTGCTCGTCTCAGATGGAAGAAGGAGCAGCAGTGTCCTGCCACAGGGGGACGCTGCCAGCCAAGGTTCCACGACCCTCAGACACCATCACTGCCCCATCTCCGACCTCACTCTCCACAGGTGGGCATCGCGGAAGCTGCGCACGAGCACTGAGGTGGTGAGCCCAGAAGACAAGCATCCTGGCTCCTGTTCCGCGGACTGTGCTTGTTTTAGGTGGAACCTACCACCTCCCTTGGCCTTGCTGTTCACGTCTGTCCACTTAAGATGTTGGTGCTGGCCCCACCCCACCTGTGCCCTCCTCTTTGCTCTTATGCCGCCCGAATTCTCTGATCACTGAGGAGCACCTCGCGCCCCCCTTGTGGCTGCCCTTCTTCCACTATGACCCGTGCTCGGCGACGAAGCAGAACTCACCACTGCACACACAGCGTACTGAGGAACGCCTGCTCCCCAAACCACCCCCTTTGGCCTTCAGAAGGAATAATTACATGAGGGCTGCAACGCTGCACGTTCTTCACTCCCAGCTAAGTAGCAGCCAGGCCTCAGCACCCTGCCCGTCTCAGTCCAAGGCATCCGAAGCATGAGGCACCATGAGAAAAACGCGGAAGTCATCTGAGCAGAGTCCCTTCTGCGCCACGAGGGCTTGTTTTGGAACCATAAATGAAAGATACAATTGTACTTTTCTATGCTTACATATGGTTTTATGGGTTACACAGAATCACTTCGTAACTGGGAAACAGTGGCATCAAACGTGTTCATCTCAACATGACATCCGTCAAGAGCACGGAGGAAAGGAGAGCAGAGGAACAGCGAAGGGCCTTCTCCACGACTGTCCACCTGGTGCCACCTCCGCTGCCCACACCGAGACCTGGAGCTGGGCACCTGGTCGGGGCAGGGGGCGGCTGCGTCGGGCCGTGCACGCTAGGACGGGTGATGGTGGTGGTAGTGGTGGTGGTGGTGGTGTTCGTGGTGGTGGTGGTGCTCGTGGCGCTGGACCACGGGCACTGAGTAGCCCTCCCCCACCAGCATGGGCGGCAGGTCCCGCACCACCTCGTGCTCCATTACCGCAGGCTGGCCCAGCACGGCCTTGAGTGGTGAGTGGCCCTCCCTGCCCTTCTGCCGGTACCGCTTGTGGCCGTAGGGCTGCGGTGGGGGCTGCGGTGGGGGCTGTGGGAGATGGTGGCCATCCTGGGGGGGCTGGGGCAAGGCAGCTGGCGGGTGGTAGCTGAAGGCCCTCCCGGGCTTGCCCCCACCAGGCAAGCCCCCAATGGGCATGCCCCCAGTGGGCACCCCGGGAGGCCTGCCTGAGCCCTTGGGGGACTTGAGGAACTGCTTTTCCTGCCCCTTCAGCCGGGGCGGCAGGTCCAGGGCCCGGGCAGTGGGCTCGCCGGCCAGCAGCACTTGGTCAGCCAGCACCTGGGACCTGCGGTTGTGCACAGTGTGTGCATCGGACTCCTGGGAACGAGACCTGCTCGGGGGGTGCGAGGCCTTGCCCTGGTGCTCCTGTTTGGCCTGCGCCGGCGGGGACCCTGCACGCATGGGACACAGACCATGAGACCCTCTGCAGGGCCTGGACGTCCCACCGTGGACCTGGCACCCCCCCACACACACTGGATGCAATGCTGCAGCACGGCTGCTGTGGGAGCCCGGGAACCCTCAGGCCAGGGCTCATGCCCCTAAGGGAGGCATCCACACCCTGGGGTCTCTTATCCACGGGACTGGTCTCTAGTACCTACCAGGTCCGAATTTAGACGTGTAGTTCTCTATTCCGGCCAGGTCCAGGTAGTGGTTTCTCCGCTCAGTGTTCTCATCCACGCAGTACAGCCCCCTTACGGGGCAGGGGTGGGGGTCCGCATAGGGCCTCCTGTGTGGGGCACAGGGCAGAAGGGGACTGACCTTTGCACAAGGCCAGAGCAGACATTCCTTGGAGATGAAGAGGGCGCTGGAGTGGATGGTCCAGGGCAGTGGGCTCCGACCAGCACCCACTTCCCAGAGAGGAGCATCAGAAAGGATAGGAGTCCAGGACAGCAAGGTCCTCGGCCAGCCCAGGACCCCATCAGGACCTCAGGATCACTGTTGCAAAGTGCCTTAGGGAACCTGCAGGGACTCCCACCTTCTGGTCCACCTAGGACACCCAGTTGTGCCCCGAGGCAGAGAGCAGGTCACTGCTCTGAGACATCCACTGTCCCTGTCACCACCACAGCCAGTGAGTAGAATCACTATGTGCCACACTGAGGGTCTCCAGGCTGACCTGCCCCTCAAGCCTCACCCATCTCTCAGACAGATGCTGGGTGTGCGCAGCGCCAGCCGGAGTGCCGGGCCACCGGACAGCGCCATCACCCCAACGGGAGGCTGTACCCAGGGCTCCTCTGCACCCAGGTGCTCGTCCTGGCCGTCTGCCCTGAGGGGGCAGTCCCTGAGGCCTGCAGGAAGCAGGGGTGTGGGCGGTCTGCTCCCACTGAGGGTACACCTGGAGGGCAGAGCCAGACCCCAGCCCCTCACCTGATGTGAGCAGAGAGCCTCCTGTCAGCCGCCCTGGGGTCCTCGGAGATCTCACCCTCTGTCCTGCAGCGAGTGGGTTCCCGGTCTGGAAGAGCGAATTCACTCATGCGTTTGTTCACTCATTCATTGGCTAAGCAAACACTTCTGAGCCCCTGCCAGGTGCCAGGCCCTGCTTTCCATGTTCAGGAAACCACAGAGATTTTGTCCCGGTGGAGAGGAGGGGGGAGGATGGGGTGCTGAACAGTAGGCACAATTAACAGTAACCCCCATAGCCCGATGCGTGGGACAAGGGCTATGGGGAACGCAGAGTGGGGTGGGGGGCCAAGAGGGTGTCTGCAGGGAGGAGGTGGGCTGCCATTTAAAGCAGGGTCTCAGGGCATGTGAGCGGGGGGCCCGGCCCCTCACCCTGGCTGGTGGAGAGACCCTCCCTCCTTTTGCTGGAGGGCTCAGGGCTGACAGTCAGCTTCACACGGAGGGTCTTACTGCTGCCAGAGGAATGGTTGACTGAGGCATCGACGACCTCGTAGATGGTGTGCATCAGACTGGACATGTCCTAAGGACGGCACCGACGTCACTGACACAGGCAGACTGTGCTGGGGAACTGCCCCCCCACGCCACCACCTCCAGGTACCTGCCCGTGTGAGACTGCATCCCACAGACCGTCTGAGGCAGGACGTGCCGAGCAGCCTTCCTCCCCCCAAATCTAGCCCGTGCAGCACCCGACAGCTAATAGCCCTGCTGTTGTTGGACGCCTATCCCCTGGACCTTTCAAATTTCACACTGAATCTATATGCTCAAAGGGCTTAGCAGGCAGACAGCTCCCAACGTCTCGCTCTTTAACCCAGAGACACTCATTTCTGTCGTCCTGCAAGTCTGCTTCCTGTCGAGGGGCACTCTGCCCTCCTGGACACAGGCCAGTGGAGGTGCGTGCAGGGGGCACTCAGGGATCCAGAAACAGGCCACACAGGGCTCTGCTGGAGACAGTGCTGACAGCCTGGGGCCACAAGGCTCCCTAGACCCCATTGGTTGCTTGAGTCCATGACCCCACCCCCGCGCCTCGGAGAGGTCCAGCTTTTCCTCCCACCCTAGAGGGCACGGCCTGTCTCCCCATCACAGAGACCAGAGGCAGTGGCACCTGTCTGCTGCCAGCCCCCTGCCCTGTGGAACCCCTTCCGAAGACAAAAGTGCATCACCTCCCTGGTGGCCTTCCCACTGTTGTCAAAGCCGTAGAGCGTGAAGGTCCACTCCTGGCGGTTGTCCTCCTCCACCGAGACGTCGCATTGGAGTGCCTGCAGGGCATGTGGGGACAGACGCAGGCGGGTTGTCACCCTGCACTGGGACCTGAGCCTCCCCCATGTCTCAGGAAAACAGGTCCCCTGCCATTGCTCCCTGGAGCTCCTGCCCTGGGTGGGCCAGAAGACAGTGGAGGGCCTGTGTGTCATCCCTGTGTGCTGGCACCACACCTGGGGAAGTCCCCCACAGTGTCTGGTGCCACATCCACCAGTTTCAGCTGGATTCGTGGTGACATCTTCCTTCCACGCACCCCACCCCCACCCCGAGCTGTGGACTTTGGAAGCACATGCGAGCTTTGCGGTAACTCCTCCAACCGGCTGAGCCTCAGGCAAACTGTCCAGGGAGGACCCTGCTGTGGGCTGATGTGCGCCCATCCCAGCCGCAGGCCCTCTCGCACCGTGAGGCGGAGCAAAGACCTACATCGATGTTCAGGCGCTTCTTGCCCTGGCCTCGTGGGCCCTCGCGGTTTGCTGCTCTTTCAACATCTTCTGCACTGAAGAGCTGTCCGGTACCCTCTCGACCCTCAGCCTTCTCAAGGGGGAGAGCCACTGGAGGTAGAAAAAGGAGTGAGGAAGAGCCGGTTCCCCTCCATCCAGCCCAAGCAGGCGACAGGGCAGCAGGATGGGGGGAGGTGCTGCGGGAGCCTGTGTCCTTTCCAGATGTGCCTGAGCTGAGAGCCCACCCTTCCAGAGCAAGGAGGCATCAGGAGATCTGCGCAGAGGGCAGGGCAGCCCTCACTGGGTCAGCCATGGGCAGGTGTGTCTTCCTGGCTCTGCCCCACCCAGCCAGCCGTGGCTCCAGAGACCAAGGTGGGGAGGGAGCTGCCCTGGGTGGGTCTGGGTTTGGTGGGGAAGTTAAGGAGCATGGAGTGTGGGTGGTCCACATCATCAGGGCCTCCGCTTGTCCAGGTGTCCTGAGGGCAAGTTTTGGACATATGCCTGGGGGACAGGGTAGTCTATGAGGCTTTGGGAGCAGGACTTACCCTCTAGAGGACACTGGTCCTCCCGGAAAGGTCCCTCCTTGAGGTCCCCACTGAGAAGTTCCTGCAGAGAGAACAGGGAACAAACACATGGCTCAGTGGGGCAAGTCATGGACACCACCTTCGGGGTATCACTGCAGAGACACCAACCTGTGCACACCTCACTACGCCTCAGATTTTACAAAGTGAAGCACACGCACATTCCACAGTGTCGTCGGTTCCATTAGAACCATCTCCAGGACAAGATGCAGACACGAGAACTGGAAGAGCACTGCCCCGTAGCTGCCCAAGAGCCCAGGTGGCCGGACTCCCAGCTGTGGGGGAAGGCACCTCCCCAGGGCAGCCAGGTCAGAGAAGCCCCTTAGCCTCCAGAGCTAATCCCAAAATCAGCCATGGAGAAATGGGAGACTTCCAACAGAAACTCTACAGAACAAAAGCTCACGTGGTCCTCGTAAAGAGCCCGTGAAAGTGAAGACACGAGGAAAGGACACATGAACAGGGTGATCAGGGAAGCACCTGAACCAGAGGACCCTGCTTGGCAGAGAGGCACATGCCTGCACCAGCCACCTGCCCCCAGGACAGCAGCACTTCCCAGGGGCTCTTGGGCAGGCAGAGCGTTGAGGGCCCTGCAGACGCTGGAAGTAGAGGTGTCTGTGTGGGGACATGAACCCCCAAGGCTACTTGGCGGGGCAGCCCTCCAGCCCCACAGCCTCGTCATTCCTTCTGACGGAGCCATGGCGTCACTGGAGGCCCCTCATCTCTCCCTTGGCTACAGGCCTGGAATGCAGTGTGAAAGGGGGCCCATCAGGGTCACCCCTGGTGCTCAGCAGTCCTGGGTCAGGGTCCTGGCCGAGGATGGTGGAAGGTTCCAGGTGGACCTGCTGCCATCCCCAGGATACAGGCAGTGGGGAGGGCGCCAGGCTAACATCACCTCCAGGGTGTGAGGGTTGTGGGTCAAACAGGTTTATACCACCAGCCTCCTGTTGTTGCGCAGATGGACTGGGACTTAGAAGCAATCTATCCAGCAGGTCAAGTCTGCAAACAGCCTTCCCAAGGCGGCCCAGCTGGGGGAGAGGAAACACTCGGGCGTGGGAGCAGCCTCTTCCCCTCCCTCTGTTTCAACAACAGCATCAGTACCCCATGGTTGGCCTGGTGGCATCTGTACGCTGACCACTGACCGCAGGAGCCTCTGTTGGTCCGAGGTGGCCCAAGGCACCCAGTCACTGGAAGAAACAAGAGGTGGCTTTGGTTCCACCTCTGCAGCTCTGGCCACATGGCCGTTATGGCTGTCACATGCTTCCAGGGCCCCCATCCCAGGTGCCTCCGAGTGACTTCAGGGGTAGCCCATGTCTATTGGCTGTAGGAAAAGGGATACCAGCCTTCCTCCAACGAAGAACACACAATGTGTTTAAAAAGGCACAGTGTTGACCAGCTGGTGTGGCTCAGTGGTTGAGCATCGACCCATGCACCAAGAGGTCACTGGTTCGATTCCTGGTCAGGGCACATGCCCAGGTTGTGGGCCTGATCCCCAGTGGGGAGCATGCAGGAGGCGGCCAATTGATGTTCTCTCTCATCCACGTTTCTATCTCTCTCTCCCTCTCCCTTCCTCTCTCTAAAATCAATAAAGAAAAAACAAACAAAACATATTTATTAAAAAAAAAAAAAAAAAAGCACGGTGTCTCCAGCTCATTCTTTTCGAGAGGCTCAATGGCAGACAAAACAAGAACCTAAACATTTTCACCCAAATGTACAAAGTGATTCTCAGGAGTCATTGAAAAGGAACATAAAAGGCCCTAAACACCAGGGTGCACAGAACTGAGGAGATCCGCAACTCTGGGCACTCACTCTCTGGGTTTGGTGAGGATGAGCCTGAACATCCTCTCTGTGTGGACAATGGAACCCCGACAGGCCTCAGGGTCTCCCCAGGACCTCCTGGGAGTACAGTAGGGGTGACCCGAGGGATGGAGCACCAGCCTCTTTGGGGGTCTTGGAAGATCCCCTCATGCATAAATGAGCCAGCTGAGCGGGCGAGCTCTGGAACGGGCAGAGTGGACAGCAGACCCATGCCCACGAAGGGAAGCCTTCCTGGGCTTCAACAGGGCCGAGGGCACCATCACAGGGCACCCGGGGCAGTTCAGAAATCACTGCTGCTGAGACTGTGTCTTGAGGGAGATGGAAAGTTGAAGGTGCATGACCTGCGCCCAGGAGGGGCTCTGGACGGGCAGGGAGAAGGAAGACCCCTGCTCTCTGCCCCAGCGTCTCCTCTCCTCATCCCCCGGTCCCTCTGTCATACCCTCAGAATGAGGCTACTTCCATAGTTCATTTTTAGGATGCCAGTTGGAGAATATGTTTGAGCTTGTTTTCATAAGAAATAACACCTAATTATTAAAATATACTATTTCCCTTTCTTTCTGTACAGCCTGCTGACATCTGAAGAACTTGATTTTGCCACAGTGCTGGGGCTCACTCAGGGTCCTAAGAACGCCTTTCGTGCTCAGGGCACCAAGCAGGGCAGGGTCCTTGAGAGCCCCAAGGGCTTTCCTCACCTGTGGGCAGCTGAGCTCTACCCAGATGAATATTAAGCTAAAGCCCAATCACTTCTAAAAACCAGATTTTTGGTTAAATTTTTTTTCTATAAAATTAAAACAAGCCATGAAGCTGAGGTCCCAGGCATTTAGGGGGAGCAGGGGCAGAGCCCAGACTTACTGGATGTGGGGAAGAAACGGGGTGTTGAAGGTCTAAGGTCAGCGGCAACAGAAATCGTGTTATAAAGGGTCGTCAGGAGCAGCTGACGGGCAGGCTGGGGCTGTAGGCTCTGAGGTCACTGTCTAGAGCCCGGAGGGATGGCCAGGGGCCCTCAATACCACCGCGCAGATACCGAGGCCCCAGCTTGCGCCTTCTCCTCTGGGGCGCAGAGTGGGGTGGACCAGAAACTTGCTCAGTGAAGAGCCCCCCTCTACCCCAGGGTTCTGACTGCTGCCTCCTTCACCACATTGCCACCCCACCCCCAGGTACCCAGCCAGGCCAGCAGTCAGAGCTCTAGAATCCTGCATGACTAGATGATTCCACCCTGATCTGAGCACACCATCATCTCGTTACAATCACAGAAGTAGAATAAATGGTAACACTGTCTCCTCTGAATATGAGGATCTGAGACCGGAGTGTGCACAGCACTTCTTGTTGAAAGAGCTAAAGTTGCTTAGTGAAAGCACTGAAGCCCCCAGACCCACTTCCAGGAAAGTGCCAGAACCCAGAAAAGGCTGTGGGACACACGGATGGCGAGTGAGAGAGCAGGCGACAGCAGACCCGTGCTCGGTCTCCTGTGGCGCCCCCAGCTGTACAATAACGACACAGTAACGAAGCATGGATACAATAGTCAGCAGTGGATACAACAGCCAGGGACTGGGGAACAGGAAGCCTACAACAGCCAGCCTGATTAGTGCCCTAAAGTGCCTGGAAGTTCCTTTTGGAAAAATGTTCCTCCACATGCTAGAATCCACAGTGTTTATCTACAAGCTGAATCGGCAGCTACCTCTGAGATGCGGAGGCGCAAATAAGGGGAAAAAAACATTTGGGAGAAAAGGAACAATTCTCGTCCCTGTGACTGGTGGTTTCAGTCAAATTCATCCTGGTTCCATAAAAAATGCCCTTTAATCTGTGCTGCTTTGGCTAAACAGAAGGGCCAAAAGCTTTAATTGCAACAGATAAACCTACCACAGGGATGCTGGCCAGATGTGCAGCCCCTCCTCACTGGGGTGACCTCCCAGGCAGCCTAATCCCAGATAATTGGGGCCCTCAAGCAAGACGGGGGTGCATGCAGACACCCCATCTCCTAAAGTCCAGCAAGTGCCGACCTCCCACAGAGCCCTGCCCCCTCCTGGGATGCCCCTCACCCACCTTCCCTGATCTCAGCACCCTATGGTGGAGACTCCCCTCCTGAAAAATCAGTTTCTGCTCTCACTCCCTTTGCCACCCCCATAGGAGTCCCAGCCTCATGCCTATAAAAGTCCCCAACTCTGCCTCTTATCCTGATCTGGCCCCACCTTCTACCTGGCCAGGTTTCCGTAGAGGGTCCTCAGCACTGTCCTTACTCTCCTGGCTGATAGAGCCCTGTTCCTGCCACCCCCTCCCATCCCTGGGGCTCCCTTACCCAGCCAGCAGGGCCTCCTGGCCGCTCCACCCACCTAGCCTTAGACCTGCTGATCCCCTCAGGCACACTCTCCTAGCTTCCTGCTCCCGCCTCCAACTGCCCTGGTGCTGTGTCCATTCTCCAGCATCTGCTGACTACAGGGGACAGGATCTCAGCCCCACACATAATGCTTTATGAGCACTCAGGTCCTTATTTTGCATATCAATGTTAGGTGGCTGTGACCTTTGCTGCAGGGTCCCCATGGTCTGATCCCTACCCCTCTCACCCTGCAGGGGCTCTCAGGAGAGACCACCCAGCTGTCCCAAGGTACCGCCATATCTCCTGCCCAACTCTGTCCTGAGCTCGGACTCTGTCTGCTCCATGAGCCACAGCACAAAACTAAGCTCCTTGTCTTCCCCAGCAAGCAGCCCTGTCCTGGATGGGTCCTAGTGAAAGGCCCAGGACTGCCCATCTGCTCAGGTGAGACCGTGAGATGTTTCCCACAGCTGTCCATGAGTGCAGGGTGCTGGGAGATTCACCTAAAATCTCGGTTCCAGGCCTCCCTTGAAAGGCCAGAAGGTCCAACCACACCTTCCTATGGGACAGCACTAGGTGGAGCCCAGCAGCCCTGCCAGAGTCCTCACCCCCATCCACCAGAGCGGTGGTGACATGGGCTGTCCACCGCAGGTGCCAGGTCTGGAGATCTCATACACCTGGCTGAGGGAGGGGCAGGAGACAGGCTCCGATTTAAGGCAGTGAAGGTGAGAAAGGAAATGAGAAACCTTTTGTGATGCCAACAACCACATCCTGAGTGCTTCTCAGATTTCAGTGCTCACATATTCCTTCAAAATCTGGAGCATCTGGGATCTTAGCAAACACATTCCCGGTTTTCAGGGGCCTCTGTTTTCCTTGGATCCCCCCCACCCCCAATGCTCTTGCATAAAAAAAGGCTTTCTATCCCTGCCTCTGGGAAAGATCTTCGAGGAAACCAGTGCAGCGGAGCTAAGGCTTCTTCCCATGGCAACTGAGGGAGGCAGGACCATGACAAGAAGGACCTTATAAGACCTGATTCATTTCCAACCAGCAGTTGTTCTGTCCCAGGAAGGACAGATAAAACCTGCTTGTGTTTTCCTTGAAAGATGCGTGTTAGCTCAGACTACAGTTCTCTAAAGGAGGCTAGTGCAGAGCTCTTGGGGATTTGGGCTTCAATAAACAGCATCTGTCAAGGATAACAGGACCTGGGGGACAACGTGATCATGTCCCGGGAAAGCCATAACACATGGCCACAGACTGGGGGCTTAAGCAATAGAAATTTATGCTCTCACAGTTCTGGGGCCTGAAGTCAGAAATCCAGGTGTCACGGGGCTGCACTCCCTCCAGAGGGTCCTTCCTGTCTCTTCCAGCTCCTGGTGGCCCCAGGTGTTCCTGGGCTTGTGGCCACATCTCTCCAACTTCTGCTCCGTCGTCACACGCCTCTCCCTGTCTCCTCTGTGTCAGTCTCCCACGCCTCTGTCTTACAATGATACGTGTGCAGGCAGCTAGGGCCCCACCAGGGTGAGAAACCCCCTTCCACATCAGGTCACAGCCACAGGCCCCAGGGAGGACAGGGATCTTTGGGACAGTGTTCAGCTCCTACTGTCTGAAGCTGGGCCTGGTCTCCATTCTGCTACAACTGGCCGACAATCCTGAACCGGCCGCCTAATCACTTGGGCCTCAATTTCCTTTTGGTGAAACCAAGGAAGGGGTTCCGAGGAGGGATCTGGGGTTCTCCAGGTGCCCACCTGTGCCAGGAGCATCCACCCGCTGCACTGTGGGGCCTTCACCCCAGTGGGGAGACCTGTGCTGTGAGGACAAATAGGGCAACACCATTGGCTCTGACACCCGGCCTGCTGCCTCCTCTCACCTAAACGGGCCAGAGGAGGCCGAGGGCAGAGGAGAGGCAGTTCCCGCTTCAAGCCAGAACTGTGATGAACACACTGCCGGAAACTCGTTTGCTTCTCCAAGTGGATTCTTTGCAGGCTCCAAGAGGCCTCTCTGGCTTGCGTCCCTGAGAATGTGTGCCCCAGGGGCAAATATTTACTCTGTCCAGAAAACAAGCTCTGTGTACTGAGTCCCAGAAGCAAGTCCCCTTTCCGTGAAAGGGTTCGGGATATTTGCGATGAGAATCCAGTGTGACCGTCAGGAGAGTGACCACCTGGCACCTGGGGGCACCCCATCCACCACGATGCAGAAGCTGCTCTGATTGCACCACTGCTCTCGCAAAGGCCCCTCCTTTCCATTAAAACAGATTCACGGACCCACTCAGTGGAGCTCACAGCCCCTGATGGCTCACGACCTAGAGCCCCACCACCTCTGGGCTTCTGGAGGTACTGCCCTCCTGAATGTGAGGTCAGGGCTGCTCCTCCGAGTGATGGGGGGGGTTCCCCAAGCCCTGTGTCTCCTCCTCCCAGGTGTAGTGTGGGTACACGAGGGGGCTCCGGGTACATGAGAGTCCAAGCAGGTGAGAAAGAGGTGGCAGTGGGGAAAGGGGGAGACAGAGAGCAAAATGGGCGCAGGGAGGGGCTTCTTTAGGGGTGGGTGACGGGGAGGGGGAGAACTGAGCAGGTATGTTGACGGCATTTTCCAGAACTAACTGCTCTTAAGAGAACAGTCACTGGATGCTGACTCAGTGGGTCCCTCAGGAGAGGAGGGCCTTAAATGGTGGGTGAATGGTGGGACTGTGGGGCCTGCAGGGCCTACACTCACAGTCACAGGGGTTATCGGGAAGGTGCTGTTCACCAAGTGTTCCCGTGAAGTCAGAAACAAGATGCATCTCTTCTGGGGACGTTCAGTCACCCCAGCAAACAGTGCTCCTGGAGTCAGAGTGCCACTCCATGGCTGCACCCCCTGCTCCCCAGCTCTGGGCAGGGACAAGGACAGGACAAGGTGACAGAGCGGCCTGGCGGGTTTCTGGTCAGCAGGGAAATAAAATGGCCTCACCTGACTTCCCTGCCCTTGACAGGTAACGCCCTGGGCAGGTGAAGCAGGTGCTCTAACATATCACATGGAGAGGGCAGGGCCTTGGGGACAGCTGGGAAAAAAGGGCCATTGTCACCATGTCAACTCTGGCTTCTGTAGTTAGTGCTGCCCAGCCAGCCATGGAACTCTCCAGAAGCAAAAGGCTGCCGGGTCAGGAGCTACCAGGGCAACCTTGCTCCTCTTTGCAGGCGGCTGAGCATAGGGTTAACCCCACAAATGGTGGCAGCGTCAGTGCTGGGTGGCCAGGATGGAGCTGGGGGCCAGGAGCCATCTGCCCAGTTAGGATGGGCCGTGGAGTTACGGGCCCCATGGCCAATGCAGGGAGGCGAGGATTTGTGGGGCTCAGAGAAGAGGCTGAGGGGTACAGGAGGGAGACCTGGTGTGGCCGGGGTACCCCCGGGGAGGTGTCCATCAGGCTTGTGCTATAGGTGGCCAAGGCCCCTTCAGGGAAGTTTGAGAGGCACCTTGGGCTGGGTGACATCCAGGCCAGGATGACCGGTGCCAAGGAGATGCCTGGGCTCCCACTTGAGGCCATCAGGACACTGGATGTGCTATGGGATGGATGTGGAGTGAGAGATGGGGGAGGTTTGGGTCATCATGCACCATACAGAACTGGACCATGCAGGAATAGGCAAAGAGCAAAGCTGGGGCTCGAGGAACTTCAGGGCTGGGACACCTCAGAGAGGGTGAGAAGTGTCAGGGCCAGAAGGGTCAAGGGTTTTGGAGAGGAGAACGAGGAGGCCCACGGCACAGCTGGTAGGGTGGGCACCCTGGGAACCATCAGGGGGCAGGCGAGGGTGGATGGGAGGAAGGGGGGTGAGTGGGAGAGCGGCTGCAGGTGGAGGGAGGGGACTGGAGGCCTGTGCTCTGTGCTTCGTGGGGGCCTCAGGTGGGAGAGAACAGTCACTAGGTGCTCCAGCAAAGAAGCATGGGCGTGGAGGGGGAGCAGCTGCTTCCAAGGCTGTTTAAATAAAAGAACCTCGTCGTCAGGGCCAGGCATTCGAGGCGGTTTTCAGACACCATCAGACTGAAGGCTGTGTGGGAACACATCTGCCCCGAGTGTCTGAGGGCAGCAGGCTACTTTCAGAGTTTGTACGACGCGCTCCGCGAGGGGGTGGAGGCCGCTTGCTGGTTGCCGGTGGATGGAATTCGACTTCAAGGTGATCCGCCAGCGTCTGTCTGGAAACACCACGGCAGCTTTGAAGTGGAAGTCTCGGTTTCAACGGCTAAACAGTTTCAGATGTGACAATGTAGTTTTATGGGCTTAATAATTCCGACACATGTGCGGCTGAGGCCCACGGAGGGTCCCATTCAAGGGGCCACTGTAACTGTTGTTCTGAACTTCTGATTTTAAAGCGAAAGATTAGGGACGATGAAACCCAGCATTCACGGGCAGGGGGCCGTGCAAACAGGCTTCCCAACGAGCTGCAGATGGTTTTCATTTCTTCCTTTCAAAATTAAAACAGGGCTTCAAGGCCCAAGAGGGGCGCTGCTAGATCTTGCCCATCAGTACTTCTGGGTTAGGGCTACTTGATCGGACTTTGCAATAACCAAATTTGGAATGTACATGTAAAACTCAGTCATTGGGGATCAAAGGGTCTCCTAAAATAAACACGTGTCTCCTCACAAGACAGCGGTAACTTATGTTCTGAATGAGGTCTCTGTCTTCTTAACCCTGTCCCAGCTTTCCACAATTTTGCTCATTTTAATGAGACATAAAATGCATTGCACACCCCACTTACCCTGTGGGTGGAGATTTATTTGTTGGCACTCACCCACCCAAAAAACACCCTGACCCTGGGACGGTTCCCAAGGGCCCCACGCTTGGGCCTTGCTGGAGAAGGACTGCCAAGCCTGTGGTAAGAATGACTGAAAACACGTGCCATAGGGACAGGAACATCCACTGATGACACACTGGGGACAGGAGTGTCCACCGAGGACATATACTACCAGCGGTCCAGCCTAGCAGCCAGCCCACAGTGTGTTGTTATGAGTATGTTACCAGGGGTGGACCCAGGCCACCTGCTGCAGGAGTAACTGTCCTGTAAATACACGTGCAGGGACAACATGGTCATCAGTAGAGGGCCAGTGAGGAGCTGGGTGTAACAACGTGGTGGCCAGGAATCTCTTTCTCCCACACTTTCTCCCACAGGGAGAGGGACCTGGCAACTCACCTTACCTACATTAACTGACATGATTGGGAAGAGAAGCTGTAAGAGTCCCCGACCCCAAACCCCAGGCTTGTCACTAGGACCAGAAGCCACATCCTCCCAGAGTCTCTGCTTGAATCAGGCGTGGCTGAGGATGAACAGACTTCCCCAGGTGGGAGATGACAAGTTTCAACACAGATACTAAATGTATGTGAACGTACACACGTGTGTATATCTAGTCTGTGAATACATAATGTGCATACATGTATAGTACACACTATATATATACAATATGTATATACACATACCCCCTCATTTTTTATCCTTGATAATTGAGAAGTGACCATAAAATATGCCCAAAACCTCAGGGATTTCCATTCTCAGCATCTGGCATTTTGTCTTCAGTTCAACACTAAATGTTACAGAACCACCTTGCGGCTACTCAGCAGACCTCATTTTCTCCTCCCAGTTGTGCTGCTACTGTTTTTGTCTTCAGAGCGATTAATTCCTAGTTTCACAGAAAAGGGAAAATCAAGGGTGATCGATCTTCCAAATGCAGCCGCTGTCCGGGGCACACTGCCTACAGGTCACAGCACACCGAAAGCAAGACCCACGCCTCAAACTCCTGACCCCTTGGCACCCTCGCCCCAGACGAGCTCCATGCCACTGGTTTCAGCTGCAGAATTCATCTGCCCCCATCTGGATTCCTCTGCCGGAACACCCTCCGCACTTTCCGTTTTCTTACATGAGTATTAAACCCTCCTGTTTCCTATTTCGAAGGAAGGTTATTACAAAGCTGGGAAGGAACAATATACATTTAAAATCTTTAACTCAGAAGGCACCATGGGTTACCTACCGCGCATGTCAGTGCTCAGCAGAGACGAACAGACTGAAGTGTGGAAGGGCTATTCTCTGATCCCAGCACCAGGACCCCCGGGCTGAGCTACTCTGACAAAAGGAATGAGCGTGTTTTCTCCTTTAGAAAGCACCTCTGTAGCGTCATGTGGAAACACACCCTGCCCAAGACGACGTAATAACCTCAGCCCAGCTCTGTTTTTGTTGGCAGAGGCTCCTGAGATCAAAGGAGGGAGGCCGGGGCTGGGTACCCCTCCCTCCGCTCTGGTGTCTGGCAACCGGGTCTTAAAGGAGCAGAGACAAAACCTAAGCTACTTTTACAAACACCAACCAAAATCCACCCTTAAAGGAATTTAGTTGAGACTCCAGGTGTGAAAGATACAAAGTGTTCAGAGGAAACCTGCACACGTGTTTGTTAAGCAACAATCTTGTCCTGAAGCCAGGCCCAGGGCAGCTGCATGGTTTGGGAAATTGGGGGCGGGGCACAAGCCCAAGTGCGGGACACCCACTGTGCAGCCCTTCTGTGGGTCATTACCAACACCAGAGAGGAAAGATGGCCCAGTGCAGGGTTCTTGGGATGAACACAGATCTGGCACAGTGATGGGTGAAGCTGGCCGGCCAGCCAAGGACTCATTGTCTGGCCACTTGGGGCAGCAGCCTGGTCACGCAGCCCTTTGACTTAACACTTGCCTGCCAGGGCTCTGAGCCCCCAAGACCATCCATGACAGATGTGGTCAACATCCACTGCCCCCACCTGCTGACCCTGAGAAACCTAAAAGTAGGAACTCTGTTCCCTCTGTCCGTGCACCCAGAGGACGAGCACATTCCTTCCCTCTGGGCCATGCTCTCTCCATGACAAGCCAAAGGAAGGGGAACTAAGGAGGGGGCTCCCCGAACACCAGGCCCTGGACCTACCCAGCAGCTTCCCCAGCCAGGAGGCTGGTGCCACCCTGAGTTCCCTGGCCACTCCAACAGAACACTGGATGGCACTGGACAGCCCCAGTGGAGTGGCCTGGGCCCGAGCCAGCTGGTGCAGGTGCCCCTGAGCACGGGCTGAAAGCAGCAGGACCAGTACCGTATTCCAGCCAAGGGCCTTTCTGGGGCAGCTGCCAGCTCCTGCAGCCTTTCCCTGCTCACCTCAGGGACAAGGGGCCACACGTGTCACCTCCACACAAGGACCACAGATGTGGTTGACTCATCACGCCAACCACTCCCCGAGCTCCTGAAAAATGCAGAGCTGATCTCCACTGACATACATCTCAGGCCTTGGAGAAACCTCATGGAACAGCCATAAGCACCACATTTCCCAAGGGCTGAAGGCAGTTTTGTTTGAAAGAAAACCTAAACCACTTAAAACAAATTAATGGAAAGAGAGAAAGGGCAAGATGCCCCCCTTTTCAGCTCCAGCCTCTTTTTCCAAAGCTGAGAAGATGGGGTCTGGGAACCCCAAGAATGCCGACTTGGTGGGTATGTGACCCAAGGGCTGCCTGGCCCTTCTGCCAGCAGGCGGCACTTGTCATAGACAAAGTGTCCAGCCTCCCAGAGCTGCAGAAAAGTCTGGGAGGCAACCACGTCGACATTTAGTGTAGCTGCTTCTGGGAGGTGGGAACGGGATGTGGCCATGGTTATTCTTTCCATTTCCCTTTTTGCACAACAGTCCCCTGCACACATGGCCTCAGTGGCAATGTGGCAGAGCCCAGGCACCACACTTCCCCTCCCTGTCCTACCCGTTCTCCATGCCTGAAGATGCAGGGACGGCTACCCCCACTTCCATCAGACTTTTTGTCAATGCCACGCCACCGCTGACTGTGCCCATGTCCCCACATCTGAGGCAGCCTCCACCCCCACCTGGCTTCTCG
This sequence comes from Tadarida brasiliensis, assembly GCA_030848825.1. NCBI lineage: Eukaryota > Metazoa > Chordata > Mammalia > Chiroptera > Molossidae > Tadarida > Tadarida brasiliensis. Next base: position 36,816,113 of record CM061258.1, read on the forward strand.
TGCACCTTTGCTTTAGTTCTCCAGGCACCAATGGCACCAGGGGGCACCTGTTCTGTCACTCGCTGGCTGGCTCCCCGAGTCTGTGAGGAGCATGGTGCCTAGAGCAGGCGAGGAAGCCTGCTGGTCAGAGCACAGGCCCTGGGGTCAGCCTGGGTTGGAGTCCTGGCTGCACGACTCCATGCTCTGTGCCTTCGGGCAAATTGCCCGAGCCCGCTGTGCCTTGGTTTTCTCTCTGTGAAAGGGGGAATGACTATTGTGGGGGTAACCAGTCATTGTGCTGGGTGCTGTGAACACATCACACTCCTGAGTTAATGAGTGAGGCAGGCACGGAGCTTCAGGAGGTGGCGGGAAGATGCCGAGGCCTGGACGCCGATCGTGGAGGGTAGGATGTGCCAGAGGCCACTGGGATTTGGAGCAATACCTCTAGGGAGGTCCTTCTTGAGCGCTAGGATCAGGTAGGTTTGTTTTTTTCCTGTTTTTTTTTTCAGAAGACAAACTGTACCTGGGTCTCACTTGCCCCTGAGCTTATGAGAGAGGCTGTGTTCCAAAGGGTCATCCACTTAAAACCTGAGACACACAGGGTTACAGGCAGGACACAGCCCAGGCGGGATCCTGCCACTGCTGACCGACTGTCCAGGACCCAGGCCGGCAGCCTCCTGTTAGCGAGCTCTGATGGCAGGAGGGGCCTCCCACTGCAGTGAACCGCTCCGTCCCGGCCTGCTGAGCCTGCCACAGCCGCACTCCAAAGTCAAGCCTGCCGAGACACTTCAAGGGTTGTGTGAAAATAATCTCCAGTTTGGATTTTTATAGTAAAATATGCTGGGTTTTGGTGGTGGTGGTTTTTTTGTTTGTTGTTTGTTTGCTTGCTTGCTTCTCTGATTTCAGAGCTCAAAGGTTGTTACAATTTCCTTGGGAGACACTGCAGAATGAAAGGAAGTCCTTCCCCTCTGGCTGCCGAGGGCTGGCTGTCATCGTGAGCAAAATTCCAGCTGGTGCAGCAAACAGGATCGAACAGACCTAATTTGTTTCATTCTGGCATGAAAAAGGCTGCCAGCCATGCCTGCCACATATCCATCAACAGGAAAGCCAGTGAGGAGCTCACAGGCCTGTAGTGGGTATAGCTCATGGTGAGGCGGATGGTGTCCCTGCAAGGCCCGGAGTCCCTTACACTCAGCACTATGAAGAGAAATGAGAGGAGAGGCAGTGGAGGGTGCCAAGAGGGGGTCCTAAAAGGCCTTTGGAGAGGGACGTGTGAGCAGACACCTGAATGCAGGAGGCAGTGAGCAGAGCTGTGGAGGATAGGCCTCCAGACAAAGGAACAGCATGTGCAAAGGCCCTGGGGCAGGACTAGCAAGGAGGCCAGAGCAGAGTGGGCACTCTCTGAGGAGGTTCAGGGGCAAGATATAGGGTGAGAGGTGTCAGCCTACTGGGCTTTCACTGGGAGGAGGTGCTGGTATTGGGTGGCCTTATGTTCCAAACACTCACTGGGCTGGCAGAGGTGGAGGGGGAAGCAGAGGTCTGGTTAGAGGGGAAGGTGTCAGGAACTGGCACAGCAGAAGGTGGTGGAAATGGCCAATTATGAGACCAAGTTGCTGGGTTCCCTGAGGAATGGGACCTGGGTGTGGCAGATGGGATGAAGGACCACTTCGCTGAGATAGAGAAGCTGGCCAGTTGTATCGTGTCCTGCCCTATTCCCACAGGTGCAGGCAGCTTCCTCCTACCCCAGCTGCCTGTGAAGAGGGAAACTGCACGACAGAAAGTCTCCCTACTATTTGGGGACACTACTGGTTAAGGGGACTGCTTCAGTCTAAAGTGGCCACCTGAAGTGTTTCTTCTCAAGCTAGATAATTCAATGTGTTCAAATTGGACCTCAGCTAATTAAAAGTTGTTCCAAATGTAGAGACAACCACGTCCACAATCCTGCTTCTAGCTGGTCCAGATGTGGGGCTGAGCTGGACTGCTGTGACGAGCCCATCCTGCTGGCTGCCCCCCTTCCAAGCCAGGCTACCAAAGAACCAGAGAGCTGACCCAGATGGGGGCCAAATGGTGATAGGCAGAGCATGGCCCTCGACTTTTGTGTGGCTAAGAAAGAACTCGTCATTACACCAGAGGTTCTTCCGCATTCATGGTTTAGTAACTAGTTTTCCTGAGCAAAGAGCTCAAATCTGAATACATTCTTTTTCTTTAAATCCTCACCTGAGGATATTTTCCATTTATTTTCAGACAGAGTGGGAGGGAGAAAGAGAAAGATAGAGAAACATCGATGTGAGAGAGACACATCAATTGGTTGCCTCCCTCACTACCCTGACCTGGGCTGGGACCGAACCGTAACTGAGGTACGTGACCTTGATCGGAATCGAACCCGTGACTCTTTGGTCCGCAGGCCGACGCTCTAGCCACTGAGCCAAAGTGGCCAGAGCTGAATACATTCTTAAATCAACAAATGCTAAATATGGAGCAGCCTTCATTGTCGCTCAGTGTGAACACTGTGACCTCAAAACAAGGACTTAGGATGGAGACATGGATGTGCAGACCACACCGATCTGGACAGAGAGCTCTGCTGACAGCGTTCGTTACTAAGGCCCTTTGTGCCAAACAAAGTAGAAAACGGCAAGCATTCTGACGTTACGTTTCCCTGGGTAACGTACTGGGCTGAACAGTACCCCCAGAATCCACGTCCACCTGGAACCTCACAATGTGACTGTATTTGAAAGTATTTGCAGATGTGATTAGTTAAGATGAGGTCATGCTAGATTTAGGGTCAGCCCTGATCCAATGACCAGTGTCCTTGTAAGAGGGAGGACAGAGACACAGAAGAGAGGCCACAGGAAAACAGAGGCAGAGACTGGAACCATTGGCCTGAAGCCCAGGGGTACCTGCAGCCCCCGAAGTTGGAAGAGACCAGGAAGGACCCTCCTCTAGAGCCACCAGAGAGCACAGCCATCCGACAGCTTCATTGCAGACTTCTGGCCTAGAGCTGTGGGAGAATACGCCTGTCAGTTCAGGCTGCCCAGCTGGTGAAGCTTTGTCACAGCGGCCCTAAGAAACCAACGTGGGTAGGTTCAGGCTGCTTTTTCATTACTTAAAATATTGAGCCCTAAGGCCCTCCCAGCTTATACTGATTGGCTATCAAAGTCCAATAATTCCTGAATGATCTACCATCAGATGTCGCTGCTGACCACATGACAAGACTCTGTGGCCGGTTTCCTTCAGGAAGAATTACCCAGACAGTACTGGTGGGATGTGGGGTGGAGTCTGCCCCAAACTTCTCCTGAGGATCCAGGGATCCTACGGCCGTGGGCCAGCCCTCTTGGGTTTAGGACACACAAGGGGACATCTGTAACCCCGCAGGCTGGGATGCTCGCCCTCCTCGGGAAGCAGGATCTCGGAGAAACGGATGTCCCTCCAGACCAGGAGGATGGCCACATGCCCCAGATTGTCAGGGTCTGTTGGGCTTCCGGACAGGGAGAAAAGAGGAGGGGGAGAAAAGAAAGAGGAGCAGGAGGAGGGGAGGAGAAGAAGGGGAGGAAGAGGGAGGGAGGTGGACAGAAGGAGGGGGAGGAGAAAGGAAGGAGGGGGAAGAGAAGAGCGGTGTCCGTCCCTGAGAAGAGTGGGACAGGGGTGAGGCCAGCCCCTGCCTCCCCCGAGCCATGTCCGGCAGGCACACCGACCCCAGCAGGGCAGGCTTGGTGGTGCGGCCTGCGTGAGAAACCCCAGCCCCAGCCTTCGCAGAGCTTCCTTGTGTTTGTCGCAGGAAAAGGAAATGAATGCTCAGAGAGGGAGGAGCGTTCCAATGCATTTTCTTCTCCAGATGAGAACAGGGAAACACTTTCTTATAAGAGTTAAAACAGGGATAGTTGAACCACAGAAAAATATCCACCCTTCCTTCTTCCAACCAAAACAAACCGAAGGAGTTACAGGAATTGGCTCTGGAAACAGGAAACAGAAAATGCAGCTCACAGCTCCCCCCAGACCCACCTCCCCTGGAGCCCTTCCAGGGGACCCACGGGTAGCAGCAGGGGAGCTCCCACGGGTAGCAGCAGGGGAGCTCACGGAGAAGCAGTGATGCCCAGAGACCTTCCCAAAGCCAGGGTGAGGGCAACCACGTGACGGGACAGGAGCCCTGGTGCCAGGAGCCTCCAGCGACAGGTTGGAAGACGAGGCTGTAGGAGCCTCCGCCGTTTGAGGACCAGACACCCCTTGGTCCTGCTCTCCCAAAGGACAGGTCCCACGTTAGGGGACAGCAGAGCCAAGAGAGCCTCTGACACTGGAGTGAGCAATGCGGACAGACTGGCTCAGGAGAGACAAGCAGCGTCTCCAGCCCTAAGTACGTGGGGGGCTTGGAGAACACGAGGGGGCATGGAGGTGCTGAGGACGGACGCAAAGCCGGCACACAATGAAAAGACATGGTTTAGAGAATAAAACGATAGGAAAAGGCGCACAGGGGCCAAGGCTGAGAGTGGCATCCTCCTGGTCCCCTGCTGGACTGACTGCTTCCTTCCGATCATCACAGCGGAGAGTCCAGCAGCCAGCAGGGGCAGTGAGGAGAGCACTGGGGGGGACATGGAGGGAGGACGGGGTGGGGGAGAAGGGAGCTGAGGAACCTTGTGGCCTGTTAGGATCTCATATACTGAAATCCTGCCCCCGGTACCTGTGGATGGGACCTTATTTGGGGTTAGGGTCATTGCAGAGGTTATTAGTAATATTAGGGTGGAGCCTAATCCAATATACCCTGTGTCCTGACAAAAAGAGCATCACATGAAAAGGAAGACACGCAAAGGGATGACCATGTGAGGACTTAGGGAGGGGACACTCTACAGTCCCAGGAGAGAGTCCTCAGGAGAAACCACCTTGATCTCAGACTTGAGGCCTCCAGAACAGCGAGACAATAAACTGTTGTTGCTTAAGCCACCGGTCTGTGGTGCTGGTGATGGCTGTCCCAGGAAGTCCATACACAGCTGGCCGCCAAGGCCTGCCCTCTCCCTGTGCAGGAGGGTGTCCCCGTGGGAGGCAGACAGCAGACCCTGCCCACACACTTCTCTCTGCTCTCCTGGAAGCTCAGCATTAACCCAACAGAACGAAAGGTTGTTTCACCTGTCCTGCTTCCCAGGTCTCACAAGTAACGGAGACGGAACTACAGTGGTGCAGGACACACAGCCAGAACAACACAGTGAGGCTGGGGACTCGCAGGCTGCCCCCGAATGGCCCTTGGCCTGTGATTCCCCCAGGGCAGCTCTGCAGGAACCTGGGATCTGTCCCCCGCTGGGCACCAGCCGGGCCTGCCTACAGGCTGCCTCGGGCCTCAGAGGCTGCCCTGAGAACTTCTGGGGACAACACAGGCCTTTTCTTCCAAACCCAGACACTTTCTGAGGCAGGTGTCAACCTAGGAGAGGCTCCACTTCACACCTGCAGGAACGGCTGAAGGCGATGACATCACAGTGACTCAGCCAGTGGCTTTCCTCAAATCCCGCCTACTGGACAACTCAATTCAGGAGGTGAGCTGTGCCAAGCTCAGGCCCGAACCGCTGCTTCCATAAACCAAGCCTCTGCTAGCTCGGAGACAGCGGCACAGATTTCCTTTCTTGGGGAGAGGAGAGGCAGGGCCGCAGGACCCCGTGTTCCCGTGCCTGCTCAGTGCACCTGCCCACGCAGCACGATGCTCCTTCGTAAGGAGGATGACCCACGGGTACAGCTCACAGGTCCTGGTGCAAACGCGAAGCCTCGCGCCCTCCAGCCCAGGAGCACTTGGTGTCAGAGCTCAAGGTTGGGAATGGAGCCTGACACTGGTGTTTACTGACCACATGTGGGCTGCTGTCCAACGGGCCACCCTCACAGCCCACCCTGGCAGAGGACGCAGAGCCGCCCCTGCCCGGCAGTGCCCGAGCCAGCTCCTATTCCAGATTCTTCACATCTGCCACTGCATCTCCCTCGGGCTCCAGGTGGAAGCGCACGGCCTGTGAGCGCAAAGGACAAGCTGTGACCTACAGACACGAAGGTGAGCAGAGCACCAGGCCTGGAGCCGAGTCTGGGTGGCTCTGAGTCCACATGGGCCACCTCTCAGTAACAACCATGTAAGGGAAACCTCGGGTCGGGCGAGCCTGCCACATTTTAAAATGGCCGTGTCACGGAGTTCCAGTGGTCATCTGTGAGCAGGAGTTCTTCAACAACCCCTGTTGGGGCTGGCCGGGTGGGTGCTCCTTGGCCATACAGTGCGGAGTGGAGGACAGAGGACAGGGGCCTTGACTTCTCACCTCCTGAGGAAAAAAATGACCAAACACCTGACCCCAGCCTAGAGAGACAGGTGGAGAGTGGCAGGGCAGTGCCGTCCAACTCCCACACCGAGGGAAGGTCTATGGCCTGGCACAGCCTGGGATGTGCTGCCCTGTTCCAGCCAGGTCGGGACAAATGCTGGCCACCAGGTGACCGCCGGTGAAGGACAAACTGCTTAAAAGAGAGATGAATCTAAAATACAGATTTCATTGGTCACTTTGCTGCTCAAATAAATGAGAGATTAGTCTGTTCCTTGCAAGCACAGCGGGGTCACAGAGCCAGGAAGATCATTCGGGAGGCTAGGTGTCCTGTGCGCATGGTGGGGTCACAGAGCCCAGGAAGATCATTCGGGAGGCTAGGTGTCCTGTGTGCATGGAGGGGTCACAGAGCCAGGAAGATCATTCGGGAGGCTAGGTGCCCTGTGTGCATGGTGGGGTCACAGAGCCCAGGAAGATCATTCGGGAGGCTAGGTGCCCTGTGTGCATGGTGGGGTCACAGAGCCCAGGAAGATCATTCGGGAGGCTAGGTGTCCTGTGCGCATGGTGGGGTCACAGAGCCCAGGAAGATCATTCGGGAGGCTAGGTGTCCTGTGTGCATGGAGGGGTCACAGTGCCCAGGAAGATCATTCGGGAGGCTAGGTGCCCTGTGTGCATGGTGGGGTCACAGAGCCCAGGAAGATCATTCAGGAGGCTAGGTGTCCTGTGTGCATGGTGGGGTCACAGAGCCCAGGAAGATCATTCGGGAGGCTAGGTGTCCTGTGTGCATGGTGGGGTCACAGAGCCCAGGAAGATCATTCAGGAGGCTAGGTGTCCTGTGTGCATGGTGGGGTCACAGAGCCCAGGAAGATCATTCGGGAGGCTAGGTGTCCTGTGTGCATGGTGGGGTCACAGAGCCCAGGAAGATCATTCGGGAGGCTAGGTGTCCTGTGTGCATGGTGGGGTCACAGAGCCCAGGAAGATCATTCAGGAGGCTAGGTGTCCTGTGTGCATGGTGGGGTCATGTTGCATAGGACACATTCACTGATGGCCTGTGTTCATCACCTCGAGCTCACGTCGGACCCTGCAGTGGTAGAGTCAGAAGGACCAGGCTCACTCCTACCCAGGGCTCTGTCCAGGATTTGGGGGCATGGTCGGGGCCAGGAGCTGACATCTGTTCACCCCCATGGCTCTGTGGCTTCCCTGCACAGCTGCACTGGCCTGCGCCAGCTGCAGCTCTCCACCCACTCCAGAGTTTACAGCATGTCTTGATCTGTGCTCTCATCCTCTTTGAAAGTTGCCAGTTTGGCCAGACGGCTACGAGGGCTGAGCGCTGATTTCTGAAGACTGTGAAGTAGCACAGATCTTTAAAGATATGATGTAAGCTCTTCAACAACCAAGACCCTCAAAGTTATTCAAACAATTTAGCCACAGTAAAAATGTAGGAGAAATAAGTGACAGGCGTGACTTGGATGCAGCCTGGTGTTTTCCCGCGGTGGCTAATCGCCTCCCTGAGGGCAGGGCGACTTCGGGTCTGTTCTTTTCCTTTCGGGCAGCCGAAGTTTCAGCTCATTCAGCAACCAAAGGCTGCTTGTGCCTGAGGAAGCTGTCACAGAGACGTCTGCCATCTGTGGGCTCCTCCACTGTGAAACCCCCCAACTCAGAACTGTGTTCTGGAGCAGCCCTGGCCTTGTCTGTGTGTGGGGCCCCAGTGTACCTGTGGACGCGGAGGGTCAACATTCTCTTAAGCCGCTGCCACATGAGAACACATCTTCAGACATGCCGTGCCCCTGGGCGGACCAACAAGCGGCACAAGCTGCGTCTCCAAATGCTTCCTGGGAGCGTCTCTCAAGATCAGCATCTCAGGGAAGGTGCCTCTGCTGACCACTGGCATGGAGGAGGCACTCTGCAGCCAGCCTGTGGCCCCACTGTGGCCAATACAGATCTTGGGCCTAGCCCCAAGACTGGAGTCCCAGCTCAGCCTCACCCGGTGGACATCAGAGTCCTTGACACACAACGTGAGGATGCCCGCACCTGAGCTAATGAGAGGTAGGCACACACACTGCCCCTTGGTGGCTGAGCCACCCCCCAGAGCAGCCCCTCCATGGGCACCTGGTTGGGGCAGGTGCAGGTGCATGGCATCCAACCCGTCCATACAGCCCTCAGCCTCTCCTGAGAGTCTAATGCTGTTGGCTGCATGCCCACAGATGACCCCAGCACCTCCTGCAATCCTCACCGACACAGGGGACAGCCAGATGAGTACAGAGGGTCCCCCTCCCCTCCGAGAGTCTGTCTGCAGACAGCACCCGTCCACATTTCCAGGCGAGGAAAGGAGGCAAACTTCAGCTACCCACTCCGGAAACAAAGCAGCAAGCTCCTCACAGGGCCCTTAGGTTGGTCCCGTCACCCCTTTCCCAGACGTGTTTCCCAGTGTGGCCTGGTGGCTCCTCAGATGTGAATTAGTTGGGACCACTCGGCTCACCCTTAGGTGGAGCAGGGTCCAGGAGGGCCATTTGCAATTTCAGAAGCCTAGGCTGGGGTGATAGACTGATGCAGCTGACCTTGGGGAGAGGCCCCTGGTGCTTGGCAAGTCCTGGACCCCCAGGACTCTTGTCAGTGCCCCCACATCCATGTGAGCCTCCAGGCCTCTGTGCACATTTGTGCCGGCCTCACCACACAGCAGGGCCATGAGGGCAGAGACACGGCTGCTGAGATCCAAGGTTTCCACAGTGGACGCCAAAGGACAGTGAAGAGCTGCCAGCCTTGATGCCTGGACACCCCACAAAGGCTGGAACTCCATGAGCAGAGGTCCAGAAGGTCACAGAAGACTGAAGGAGTTGCACTGTGGCAGGAGGACGTGCCTCCTGTCTCACTGAAGGTCACAGGGGGATGCCTCTCCTTTGACAAGGCCTGTGGCCCGATCGCCAAGGAGGAGCCGTGGCACCCACTCCTCCTCGTCTCAGGATACACACTGATTGTTCTCTGTGTTGACTGCAGATGGGGTGGTGTCCAGACTCCGTGCAAAGCCAAGGGAATTTCCCAGGGATTTCAACAAGAAGCCACAGAGTTCACGTCTCAACGACTCTTAACTGAAATGTGTAAATCCTGCTGCCACCATGTACTCTGGTGGTAGGTGAGTAGGTGGGCAGGTGAGTGCTGGCTCCTGGGCTGCCAGGTGAGTGGGAAGGAGCAGCCCTGCCCTGCCACAGCGGGATGAAGGCCAGCTGCAGAGGCAAGAGGGGTCTGAGGTCCTGGTGACTGGCTCCAGGGAATTCTAACCAGACGAGAGGCATCAAACCATGCCGTGGGGCTGAGCCCCCAGATTCCAAAAGCAGTGAGAGGCCACCTGTGGACAAGACCGCATGGAGGGCAGATGGACTTTGCTGGAAGCCAGAGGCCTGTCCAGAGGCGAGTCTCTCGGTGGTGTTCCAGGGCTCGCCACCTAGACTCCCTGCAAGGCTGCCTCCATCAGGAACATGTGCAGAACGTCAGTGCACCAGACGTGCGTGGGACTGCGGTGCAGACCCTTGAAGCTGAGAGCCACCTAAGACAGCACGGGCAGAGCCCTGCCCAGCTGCCTGTCACGAAGCCTCAGAGGCTGAGAAGCTACATCCTTCTAGGACAGCCGAGAGTCCCCCCAGGCAGGAGGCCTCAGCCAGGCCCCAGTGGCCTCCTCGACTCATGCATTCCTGTCTCAAGTCTCAGTTAAAATGCCACCTCCGAAGTTGCCAAAACATCCCTTTTTCAGGCTTACAGATGGAAATCTGTGTTTTATCCACAACAAAATTTCAATTGTTAGTGGCGATGCTTATCGTTTGAACTTTCCCCACCAGCCTCAGGGAGCGTTGGAGAAATTACAGGGAGGCAGACAGATGATGAGTGACTGTGTGCAGGGAAGGGTGTGTTTCCAGGATAGGGACAACCATGTCTCCACAGAGCCTCACCGTGACCCCTGCTGCTCCATGGCTGGCCCCACCAGTAACCATGACCCCTGCTGCCCTGTGGCTGAAGCCACCTTTAGAAACAGCACTGCCAAGTGCTGCTGGTGCTACCGCCTGTTACTTCTCGTCATTTTAACACATGTATGACCTCAGTTTCTCCACTTCTTAGATCCTCTATGCTTCACTTGCCAACATCCCACATCACCCTGGCACAGCCCTGGCCCTTCAGGGGCACTCGGCAATGGATCGATGCAGGTCCTGCCATGACCAGGCTGCAGCATTTCTCAGAATCAATGAGGGACACTATTCTAGACTGAAGCAAGAAGTACACTTGCCTGGAAAATGCTTATATTTATAATAGTAATTTTTTAGATGTGCACTAAGTAGATACCAGAAGCCAACATAACTCATAACTCATTAACAATTAATGGGCAAAACCAATCTCATTTCCTTTATTTTGGTGACAGTTAGATGCACTTTATTTCCATGTGGTCATTTGCCACAGTTCTTGGGCAACATACAGGGTGAACTTCAGGGAAAGGAGGAATGCTGCCTAATCCAGGCTGGCCTTCCTCAAGGCATCACCTAGGAGACCAGAGATGATGGATGGAGCTCTGGGCAGCACACAAAGAGAAGGGCACAGGACACCGGGCTGGGAACAGGAGATTTCTAGGACTTGACACCTAAACATCCCCTGATTGAGCAGCTTCCAGTGGCAGAACCAAGAGCAGAGGTGGTGGGACATGGTTCGACTGAACCTGGGCCACAGCCACCCCAGTGTATGCCTGGCAAGCAAGGGAGCAGTGACGTGGCAGTGGTGAGGATACCTGTGGCAGGGTGAGAGATGCCTGGTCCAGGAGGTCTAAACTCCAGGCTGGTGCTTGATCAGGGGCTCACAGCCCCATGGCCAGATGAGGAAAAAGCAGTGCTCTTGTCTTAAAGCAGAAATGTATTTAATTTAAAGGACCATCCTGTATTCTGAGGTTTTGCTCTTTTTACATCTTAGTGTTAAAAGGACCTTTCTCTCACGAAATGAGGATGTCCTAGTCCATTCGGGCGGCTACAACAAAGACCACTGACTGGGTGGCTTATAAACAGCAGAAATGTATTTCTCACAGTTCTGGAGGCTGGACGTCCAAGATCCAGGTGCTGGCAAATTCGGTGTCTGCTGAGAGCCCTATTCTGGTTCCTAGACAGCACTTTCCTGCTGTGTCCTCACACGGCAGACCGGACAGGGAGCTGTCTGGAGTCTTTCATAAGGGCAGTAATCCCACCATCAGGGCTCCACCCTCATGACCTACTCACCTCCCTATTGCTTTACCTCCTAACACCATCACTTGGGGGGTTAGATTTCAACATATGAATTTGGGGGGGGACAGAAATATTCAGACCACAGCATAGGGCAAAATGAAAAGAAAATAACCTAGGACAACTCCCATGTCATTCTTTCAAAAAATATCCCAGGAGTGTGGAGTCCATCAGCCTAAAAGAGTGTTCTAGCCCGAGCTCTGACAATCTCACAGCGACACCAGACTGTTTTCATTTTCAAGAGCATATTCCCAGTGAGCCCCTCAGCCCAGGAGAAGCACTGCCTGGTGCTGCTGGAACCCCCCTCTACTGCTGCCACTCTCTGAACAAATGAGAGCAAGCACCCAGAGAGTCCTAAGGACTGAGTGAACACTCCCAGGTCCAGCGTGCCCATGTCCCCGGGGAGAAAGCTCCCAGGCCCTACAACTGGTGGAACCACGCCCAGCCTAAACCCTTGACCATGAAGCCAAAGCCCACACAGCCTGCCCCCATTTACATGCCACACACAGTAGAACCATACTAAGAGGTACCATCCTGTTATCAATAGGCCTACCTCTCCTGGAGGGAGAAAGATGGAACTAGGCTGCTCCCTGGGTACCTGCCCTCATCCCTTGGTACCAGGAAGCACAAGTCCATCTAACATTACCATCCGATGTTACTATGAAGTACCCAGAAAGTACCTCAAAATGTATTTCCTAGCTTCACAGACCTGGGATTAAACCTTCACTCCCAGAAAGCAGGAACTCTAACTCCAGTATGGGTTTGATTTCAGGGCAAATCTGGGCCCTTCCCAGGGTGAGGTGCGGTGTTTACAAATACACTCAGAACTTTTCATTTATCAACTGGCCAGAAGAATGTCCTTCCAAAAACAGAGATGACTTCCCCTGAACTGTGGAAAGGGGTGGGGGGAGGCGCGGGCTAGCAGTGGGCAAGTAAGGGTCTCAGCCATCTGGTGTGGCCATCTACACAGATCCAGTTCACATTAATGCCCATCCGATGTCCACTTTCTCCTGCTTGGCAAACATGTGCAGGTCTAGTTTACTCAAGGCCCCTCTGGTGTCACACACACACACATCCATCTGGCAGTTCTCTGCTTCTGGATGCCCTGGCAGCACCTGCAGTCTGGGTACCACCACCATCCCCAGGTCCATGTGGAGCCTGGCTTTCCCATGAGCCTCCCTGTATGCCGGTGGTCACCCACCCTGCAGATGGGAGGCCTCTAATTCTAGCTATCTTTGCTGTGCAAGCGATTGATCCTAAAGCAAATCATGCCCCCTCCCCCAAGCCTCCAGACAGGGATATTAAGGGCGCATCCTCAGGAGCCCCACCCGGCCTGGCCTGTGGAGGCTGGGAGGGACAGGTTCTTTCGGCCCAGCTGGCAACACTCCCGCCGGCCATCTCAGCCTGCGCCTTCTAGGACTGGGTTCCGACGAGGGGGCGCCATTCTAGCACTGGAGTTCCCGGGCCCCGCGGGGCCGAACCCCCCCGCCCGCCCCACCACCCACCCCGCCACGCCTACCTGCTTCTCCCGTGCGCGGTGCTCCACGCCGCCGCGCCGCTCCGCCTCCACAGTGCCTTTGCGGCCACTCGCGTACGCAGACACCACGAAGCTGTCCCCTGCGGCCCGGCGAGAGGAAGCGCGGGAACCGGGCACCAAGGAGGGAAGGAGATGCGCGGTGAGCCCCGCGGGCGCTGCGCCTTAAAGATGCCCCGCCGCCCGGCGCGCCCACCCCATCTCCGTGCGGCCTGGGGCGCAGGGCTCCAGCTGGGGAGCCAGGGGCGGGGGTGGGTGGGGGCCTACTCGCTCCCGGACACCCCGCGGCAAGATCCCCCCACCCGAGGGCACGAGGGCAGAACGCACGTCGGGCTCTGGGCTTGGGGTCCCGGCCGGGTCGCTGCCCCACCCGGCCCGCTCACCTTCAGGGCTCTCTCTCCGCTTGAAGGCTGCGGCGGCTGCGGCGCGCCAGAGGGAGGGCGCGGGAGAGGGAAGGGTCAGTGAGGAGCCGGCGCCCGCCCCGCCAGCCCTCCCGCCCGCCCCGGGCCCGCATCTCACCGTGCTTGGATTGAAATTTCCCCATCCTGCCCCAGCCCCTGGCTGCCGCCCGCGCTCTGGGCGCGCGCTCAGGTGCGGGTCTGGGGTCCGGTGCCGAGGCTGGGCGTGCGGGGGTGCCGCATGGACCGGTAGCCTGGCCTCCGCGTCTAGTCGGGGGAGTGGGGTTCCGGGGTCCGGTGCAGTCGGGACTCTGGGGCAGGCGGACTGGCGGCCGCGGGGACAGCAGCGACAGAAGCAGCCTGACTCCCTCTGAGCGCGCGCGCCCGCGCTCGGGCTTTAACGGCGGCCCCCGCAGCGCCCCCCGCGGCCGCCGCCCGCAGCGCACCGCCCCCCGGATCCCGACCCCCACGCGGCCTGGTCTGGGCCTGGCCCTGCTCAGTGTGTGCCAGTTCTGGGACATGGAGGAAGGCGCTCGTCAGCGACGAGGACCCCGGACAAGCTGCCTATGAGAGTGGTCAGGGGCTGCAATGGACCCTTTAGTTCTGTGCTGACCTTTTTGGGGAAAGCTCCCGATAAGGCCATGCTAGGTCATGGGGTCCCCAATTCTAGAGGAGCTGAAAGCCCCTCCGCAGAAGAGGACCCTGGGGCACTGTCCCAGGACTTTGGAAACACAACCTGCATCCTTGTGGCTGATGGTGTGGTGAATGGGGGAGTAAGCTTGGGAGAAGGGAATTCAGAGGACAGGAGGCCCAGGGGGGAGGGACCTTGGAGAGGGGGCCCAGGAGAGGGGGGTCTCTCCACAGGACCAACTCCCAGCCTTGGCCTGGCTGGTATGGACCAGCTGACTTCTTTCCAGAGGTCCAGCACCAGCCTCTTTCTGCCCCACAGTAATCCAGGACAGGAAAGGACCAGCACTGGGCTGTGGGCTGGGTGCACTCTGACACCCTCCCCCCAGCTTTGTCCTTGGCTGGGACAGGGCCTTTTCTGGGCAATAGGGGAGTGTGTCAGCCACTTCTCGGAGCTCTGGGCCTGGCCACCTGTGCTCAACCCCCTCTACTCGAGGGACAGGGCTGCCAGCACACCTTTCCTTCCCTCTGCATTCTTCCCTAGCCCATCCAGCTGCCCTGGTGACCCCTCCTTCAGCACCCCCTCTGTTCCTTTTTCTGCATCCCTCACCCTTTGGGGACCCCTACCCTTGCCCTCTTCTGTATTTTCCTTTGAGAAGCCATCCTTTCTCACCTCCTCCCTGGACCCCAGGTTGCTACTCTAGCTCAACTTCTCCCCTTGCCTCCCCTGAACCTCCCTTACCCACCAAGCAGTTGTATCTCCCACAGTGGTTTCAGTTCAGCAGGTGCAGTAACCCTGTGGTCACTCCCACATCTCCTGTTTCCATAGATGACCCCCACCATGGCCTGGTGCCAGCTCCAAACCCTGGAGGTAGACTGCCCTGATGAGGTTACTCACCTGCCCAGGCCTGGCCCACCTCCTCCTCCTTCATGGAGCCGGACCTCTCCAGCTCACTGATGTGGCCAGTCCCCACTGTTGCCAGAACCTTCCCTACCTTTTGCC
This sequence comes from Tadarida brasiliensis, assembly GCA_030848825.1. Taxonomy (NCBI): domain Eukaryota; kingdom Metazoa; phylum Chordata; class Mammalia; order Chiroptera; family Molossidae; genus Tadarida; species Tadarida brasiliensis. The sequence goes on from CM061258.1 coordinate 36,831,169, forward strand.
ACTGAGATAACAGGCATTGATGAGTTGATGTCCAGCCAAGCCCGGTGGACAATTCACATGTATCATCTTGTCCAATTCTCAGGCCATCAAGGGGCAGGTGCTGTCATTACCCACATACAGTGGCCCCAAGCACCACAGGATTCCCCCAGGTAAACAGCTGGTCGATGACAGAACCGGAGATAGAACCAGAGTCCTGCTCCTGACTCCAGCAGACCCCTGCAGTGACCTTCAGCCTGGAACCAAGCTGCACCCAGGAGTGTGAATATGGGGCATGTGAGCCATGCAGTGGGCACCCTTGCCTGTGAGCCATTCCCACCAGCCCTCCTGAGGGACCCCAGCTGGAGGCCCAGCCACAGAGTGGGCCACTTTATGCAAGCCGACATCTCAGCACCAAGAGGCAGGGGCCTCTGTCAGGTCTGCACTTGGCCCGGGCTCTCACCCTGGAGATGGGCACCTTCCAAAAGGTACCCAGCTCCAGGGCCTGGGTCCAGATCCCCCTCTCTCTGGGCTATCCTCCCATATTCTTCCAGCCCTCTCTCTGTCTCCCATAAACTTTAACCCTCAATGTAGAACATAATGGTTTGTCGTCTTCAGTGGTTTCATGTGTCTTATTAACGTGTTGGCGACAACAATAACAGTGATACTATTGTGGGTTATGCAAAGTCACAGCTTAGTGATTGAAGCCCTTCCAAATGCCTTGTGTCTCTTTCCATCACCCTGTCTGTTCCAACTCGAGGATGGGTGTGCAATCCGTGTGCAGATACGGTCCTGTGTGGAGCCCTGCAGTGATGCTTGCAGACGCTGGGAAGTCTGCCACCCAGTCTTGTCACACACTGCCACAGGAGAGGTTGGCTGGGATGCCCATCCAGGTGTGTTGGCAGGGACCATTGAGTCTCATTCTTGAAGCTCTCGTCTTTGTTAAATGCAGATGGCTCGAGCGCTGAAGAGAGCTGGGATGGTGCTGAGGCCCCTGGAACCAATTCCTGCTCCCTCATGCCCCCCGACCCCCATCCCAGGCTGGCCTACCCTGGGCTGGCCAGTTTCTGTGGTCACATCTACCTTGTCACACAGAGCTAGGCAGCAGAAAGTTCTCACGTGTTCCACGTTGACCTGGATTACCTGGAAAGGGTTTAAAATGTATTTTTTAACAGCTTTATAAATATGTAATTCACATACCCTCTAAGTCACTCACTTAAATTATACAGTTCCGTGGTTTTTAGTATCTTTGTAGATTTGTGCAAGCATCATCAATTTTAGAACCCTTTGGTGGTCTCAACCCCAATATCCCTGTCAACCCCAGCCCCAGGGAGCCACAGTCGGCTCCCTGTCTCCATGGATTTCCCTGTTCTGGACAGTTCATGTGAATGGAATCATGTAATGTGTGGTCTTTCACGTCTGGCTTCTTTCACTGAGTGTAGTATTTCCAAGGTTCATCCATGCGGTGGCACGTGTCAGAATGCTATTCCTTTTCATGGCTACATAAAATCCAGTGTGTGGACAGAACATGCTGTTTATCCATCCATCTGCTGATGGACATTTGGGTTCCTTCTACTTTTTGGCTCCTGTGAGCAGAGCCGCACAAGACTTGTGTGGACACAGTTCCATTCTTTCAGGCACAGCTTAGGAGGGGACTTGCGGGTCACATGTTAGTTCCCTGTTTAACTATGTGAGGAACCAGCTCTCTGTGGGCCCAAGTGTTTTCCATGGCGGTGGCCTTACTTCACAGTCCCACCAGCCATGTGGCAGGGCTCTAATTATCCACATCCTCTCGGGCACTTGTTACAATCTGACTTTTATTTTGGCCATCCTGGTGGGTGGGACCTGGAGTCTCACTGGTTTGATTTGCATTTCCCAAATGGCTAATGACTGTCTGGCATCTTTTCATGTGTTTACTGGCCATTTGCATATCTTCCTTGGAGAAATGTCTGTTCAAACCTTTGTTAAGGTGTAAAGTTCTTTATATATTATGGGTACAGTTCCTCATATCATATATATGATTTACAAATATTGCCTCCCATACCATGGGCTGTCTTTTCACTTTCTTGATGGTGTCCTTTGGAGCACAGAAGTTTTCAATTTTGAAGTCCGGTTTATCTGTTTTATCTTTTGTTGTTCCTGCTTTAGGTGGCATACCTCTGAATTCTTTGTCTTAATTTTTGACTTTCTGCCCACATGGCTGCAGCCAGGAGGTAGGGCATAGCCAGTCATTCCAGGAACTCCCAGAGTGCCGGGAATTTCTTGATTGCAAGAAACTCAGCTCACTCACTAAGCCCCCAAAAAGTGTAATAGAGCCGCAGATGGGCGGAGGTGTGCTGGGGTGACTGTGCAGGGGACCCACCCGCCAGCACACTTTGGAGGTCTCTCAGCCGGATGATATGGACTTCCTCCTCAGGTGTCCACACGACCATGGCAGCTCCAGGCAGCCCCATTCACACTCAAAAACGGGAGACGCAAGGACGGCCCACCAGCTTTTGCTGGGAGGGTCCTGTGGAAGGGCCTGTGCGCAGGGCAGGAAGACAGGGCAGAGGTAGCCATCCTGGTCAGTGTCCACCCCCGGGGCCTGGGGATGACGGCAGAAGGGGTGTGCTGGACTGATGCAGACACTTCCCAGTAAGGTGCCAAGGCAGCTAACAGGGCTGGGCCCAGCCTACGGGCTTTGCTTATTGCGCCTGTGTCCTGGTCACTCTGTCTGGTGGTGGTATCACTTTAGCACCACCTGCGCCTTGAAAAGGCGTCCAGGCCTCTGAGGGGTCTGTTCCTCGTTCCCACAGTCAAAGCTGCTCCACCCAGCCAGTGCCCACGCCCCTCCCGAGCCTCACGCTGACTTTCAGGAAAGAACACAGGCTTCGTTTCTCATCTGGGCACTTCCAGCAGGAACGTCTATGAAAGGCCTGCCCACATGCCCAATGCATGGAAATCACAAATTCCTCACACTCGGGAGCTTTGGAGGGGGCGCCGCATGGTGCTTAGACTTCATGGATCCCAGGAGGTCTCATGGGCTGGGACACCAGGCCTCTCCACTAGGTATAGCTGTGGCTGCGTCCCTGCCCACAGCTCTATCTACCTGCCCAGGGAGGCACCAGTCCCTGCTCTGCTCGGCTCCCTGGACTGTCTGAGAGGAGCTCGCAGTGGGCATCTTGGTGCCTCGAGGAGCACGAGGGGCCTCCAGGCCTCCCTCAGTTCAGGCCTCCAGGCCCGGCCGCTTAGCCTCTTGTTACCGTGCCTCCCAGATGCAGGAGGAGTTCGGCTCCGCCACAAGGCACACGCCGTGGTGATGCACACGCCTTGATGATGCACACGTCCCTGTGCTCAGCCCACGTGGGTCTGTGAACACCTTTCGCAAGGGGTCACAGGGTATCCCGCGTGTCCTGCCAACCTCCCGGGCGGCAGCAACAGGCTTCTCCACATCTCCAGCTCCATGTGGGCTGGGGAGGTGAGAGGATCTTGGAGGTGGGGCCCTCACCGTGAACCCCTGACTCTCAGACTGTGGGGTGTACTTGCTGCTTGAGCTCAGAAAGGTGGGGCTGGAATGCTGGCTTGAAAAATGACATGTTCACTTGCCCATCGAGCAAGGCCTCCCCCTCTAGCTGTCCTGCTCCCTGACCCAGAACAGGGGTCTGCAGGACCTTGGGGGACCCGTGGCCACAGGCACTTTGGCCTTCAGAGAGCTCTTTCTCCCTAAAAATACAAAAAACCATGTCTTAGAACTGTGCCTTTCCTTGTCATTTTCCTGGTCTAGTGGCATCGTATTTGCAATGGTGACGTCATGATGACATGACTGCTACAAGGTGCTGTCTGCTTTCCCAAAGTCTCTGGACCAGTGTTGTTCGCAGGCAGCCCCCTTCATGACATTGACCAGCATGTCCTTGCCGAGGCCTGTTTGTGGCTCAGCCGTCTACCCCCTTGGCCTGTGGGGTGGGCCTACAGGGACTTTGCCTCTGGACACACTGCTCTGACCTCCCCTGACTTTGGGCCCCTGAGCATCCTCATCCTCTAGGGTTGGCCAGTGTGGGCAGGGACATTTGCAGCATTTCATCCGCTGCAGCCCAGAGGAGAGGGATAACGGGGAACACAGGAAGCACCAGGAGCTGAGACCGGCTCTGGCCCACAGCAACTGCAGCTCGAGTCCGGCCCAGAGCCCCTGACTGCCCTACATCCTCTAGGTCCCTGGGCAGCCCTTGAGAAGGCAGAGCAGGGTGGGGGCCTCCCCTGTGTCCTGCATTCTCCCTCTGCATCATAGAGCCTCGAGGACAGTTTCATCTATTGATAAAATCAGTTCTCAGTACTTTCAAAGAGCAGGGCCGGCTGCAGCCACATCTTCAGTCTCTAATCGGCATCCTTGCAGATTTTCAAAGCCTTCTCATTATCATATCAGTGCTTTCAAAAGCCTGGAGATGGGGGTGGGCAGGGCAGGGCACCTTGTCTCTAAGAGGAGCAGATGCTTCCTGGAGGCCAGACTGCCCATTTACCCCAGCCTGAAGGACATGCCCAAGAAGCGAATCTCCTGATGCCCACTTCTGTGCCCGCAGCTGCACTGTGTGCCACGTGTGCTAGTCTCCCCGGTGCAGCCTCAGGTTGGGATGGCCCAGGACCCCATAGTCCAAACAAGGCTGTGGCCGTGGGGATCCTGCCCAGGGGCTTGCGTGCTCCTCCTGCAGCCTGGAGCTTGCAGCAGGGAGGGGAGGCGCTGGGCCAGGCATTTGGAGACGAACGTCCAGTGGGACACCTTCGCACTCACGAAGCCTTTGGAAATGAAGCACCCCCGTGTTCTTTATTAAATCAGGACAAAACATGTCAAATGTGGGGGTATTGCCTGAAAGGGGCCCCTGGAGCACACGGCGTCCAGAGCAAGGGCTCGTCCTGTTTTTGTGGTTGTTACCGTCACCATCTGTTCCCTTTTAAGGGGAAGCAGATGATGCTGTGCTTTGTGGTCTGCCCAGCTCACAGCCCACACCGTGGACCAGGGCTGTTCTATCTGAAACCGTGACCACACTCTGAAAACACAGTTTTTTTTCGGGTGCAACCAGGCCCTTTGGGTCCCAGGCAGTCGTTCAAAGCCCTGTGTGTGGCCTCAGGAATGCAGCCTCCACCCACACAACTGCCCTCTGTTTACTGAGGTGTAAGGTGCTTCCTGTGAACTGCACTGATGGCAATGTGCGAGTGTCCACACTGTGGACCAGCCCCAGATCAGCCCGTTGACCCCCAGTGACCCCAGTCCCTCATCCCTCCAGCCACATCTCCCCTCCAGGTCAGCAATAGCAGAGATGGGCTGAGAGGTAGGGCTCCCATCTCTAAGTCAAACAAGCCCAAAGGAAATGAAATGGGTTTAAGACTATCACCACCTCTATCTGGTTGCTTCTTACTTGCACAGGATTGTTAGGAAATAACCACAATTTCAGTTGTCCTGGCTGACTGGGGGGTGGGGGTGGGATTGTAAGGGTGAACTCTGCCCTCCTCCCCACTACCCACCCAGTGCTCCTCCCATAAGTGGTTCCTGTAGGAGCAGAAGGGCTGGGCTGGGAGGCAGGACCCTGTGCTGGTCCAGCTGTTAACAGCTGCTCAGCCGTCTGGTGTCTGAGATCATTTTCTTCTGTAAACAAGATTCTTGACCCCAATTCTCTCACCATGGGGGTCCAGGTACCAGACAAGGGGTGCCCTGGCCATCTGTCCTGGTGCCACTCAGAGCAGGGCTGGGCAGGGAAAAAGTAACCTTCAGTGGGGCAGACCCCATGTGGCTGCTGCCTGTGGGAGGCAGGGGCTCAGGCAGGGATGTGACTCAGCCCATCTTCAGCACCTTGAAGCCCCAGATCCCCAACTAGCCCTTCAGTAACTTAGTCATGTCGTCCCAGAGGGCAGGGGCCCTGTCTTACTCAGGGCACACAGTAGGTGCTTAATAGCTGTGCTGCTCTGTCAAACTGAACTGCCTTCTGTTCTTTCCTAGGTTTTTTAAGTGTGCAGTGGGCGGGAGCCTGGGGCACTCTGTGGCAAGTGGGAGCCACTCTTGGCTTCTGCAAGGGGGAAGCTCTCTCTCCAAGCCCCTAAGGGACTGGCACCTTTCCCTGGTCACAGGGGAGGGGGGAAATGTGATGGGGAAGTCCAGCTGAGAGTTGGAAAGCCTCTGCTGAGAGGCAAGGGGCGGCTGAGCTGGGTCTCTGGTCTCTGATGACCATGGGGGAGGCAGGCCTGGTCAGGGAAGGGATACAGGGCAGCGACTCTGCTCTGGTGAGAAACCCCAATTATCTAGTGACCCTGAGCATGGGGTGGGGTTGGGGATAATGCTGGGTGGCCCAGGGGATCCAGAGGCATGGTCAGCCCTGCTCCTGACGGTTCTTGAGGCTCCAGGTTCCTGGGGACCACAAAAAGTCTCTTGTCTCCAAAAGTGCACCTTGAGGGGGAGCAGGGACCTTGGATTCCAGTCTTCCCAGGCTTCACCGTAAATATTGTATCAATGTGACATTAGGTGGGGAAATGCCCGCCAGCCCTGAGACAGCACCAGCCAGTATGGAGGCTCCCTGATGCTGCCAGGACACCAGTCCTGAGGCCAATGTGCACCTGCTCCCCCCTCAGCCCTGTGGGTGCAGGGGCTGGGCTACCAGGCGAGGGTGGGGTGGGAGGCTGCGTCCACTTTCACTGCCGTCTTCCCCGCCTTGGCTGCCGGCAAGGCCCCTGGCTGGATTCCCGGGACTCTGAGTCACGGGTCTGTAGGGGTCCCACACATTCATGTTTCTCAGCTCCTTGGGTGCCACTGTAAAGACCTGGTGCTGGGACCCTGTTTAGTTGTGTGACGCTGGGCGGGTCCCTCTACCTTTTCATCTTCGTAATGGGTGTAATTATGGCGGTCTTCAGCCAAAAGATGGACTGAGGATAAAGCAAGATAACCATCAGCAAGCAGGACGAAAGAAGCCAGAAGCGGCCTCACTTGAGCTGATCTGGCCCTGAGAGCGCCCGTCTTTGTACGGTGCCCACACTGTACAACAGGGTTCTCACAGGGGGAAGGGGCCCAGGGAGGTGGCCCGAGAGGGGATGGACACTGCTCAAGTCTCCTGCCAGGGTGTCCAAGCCTCTCTGCACATGTCCCAGGAGAAGTGGGGGGGGGTCTTCTAACCCAGCCCCCAGCCAGGCAGGGCCCCTCCTGCTGCGCTCAGCTCTTTGAGGCCCTCCCCCTTTCAGGTTCCAGGGGAGGGACTGGGTCGCCCCTGGGTTTGTGAAGAGTGAGTCCCTCAGGGAGCCCTCCGTGTGAGAGGTGCACAGGCAGGTCATTGTCACTGCTCTTGGAGAGAGTGGTAAGAACCTTCTCAGAATGAAGGGCGGCCTTCTCGTGAACTCCCGTTAGCCTTACCGAAAGACCTATCCTCTGGCACTGTTTTTCTTGTTTTTACCACAGACGGAGGAAAACTTCATTATGGGCTCTCACTGGCCTGGGGACCAGTTTCTGGGAACCACTGATCAAGCGCCTCCCTGGAAGAATTTGCAAATAAAGGAGAAAAGAGACTGAAATATGACCATAAGTCTGGCCCTTCCTCTGTGGCCAGACAGCCTGACAAAGAAGCCAGGGTGATTGTCCCTCCTTTCTGCGGACAGTGGGGAACCAAACTGACACTCAGGTCAAAGTCCACGTGAGCCGCCAGGTCCCCACTGTTTCCCCTGGGGAAGGGGCTCTGTTGCTTCCAGGGGACTTGGAGCTCCTGAGGCCAGCAGATCAGCCCGTCATGAGGCCAGCCAGGCCCCCGGGAGTGAGGGCTTCTCAGCCCAGCCACCCATTAGAATCGACCTGGCACTTTGCCTTCCCAGTGCCTGGCGTCCCCCTGACAGAGCTGAGTGTCCCTGTTTTTAAAAGGCCTCCTGATCCGGCTGTGCAGCCTGAAGAACACCTTAGACCTGCTGACAGCCCTGGGGTCGCGGCCGGCGTGGTGTGGGAGTCACTTCAGGACTGAGGCTAGACTGAGTTTGATTTCTTCGTAACTTTGATTGATGTGGGGCGACCAGAGTGGTGACATCAGTTCAGTTCTGGTTTACGGAGCCCTTGTTAGTGACCGCGTGGAGACTGGGCGTCTGTGGCCTCTCAGAAATCCAGTGTCCTCAGCTCAACTCCGGTCTCATTGATGCCCGCTAACAGCCGACCGGATGACTGTGTGCAGCCCCCTGAGGTGTTCTGTTGATTGCGGCATGAACTTGTATCTGTCACAAAGACTCGAGTCTGGGGCTGATCCTGGATGAGATTGTGGAGTAGGAAGAAGGGGCCTTTGGACTCAGTGACCACTTGTCTCGGTGGGCATGTTTGTTCTGGGTGGAATGTTTGAAATAGGGATGTGGTCATTTAGTCCTGCTGAAGAGTCCCACCCTGAGAAACATCTGCTTGTCTTTTGGGTCAGGGCACCAACCATGGGAAATTTCCCTTACAGACATGCTTGTGCGTGCGTACATGTGTGGGTGTTGTGTCCCCACTGCAGCCCTGCTTTCGAATGGATGAAATCATTGCAAACACCCTAAATATCCACCAATGGCAACATACTGTAATGATCACATCCATGTGGCGGAATACTACACAGCCTTTAAAAATTGTCCAGCTCTGAGCAGACTCAAGTGGGACGATGTCCAGGACTTATTGTTAAATGAAAAACAGAGCCGTTCTCAGAGCATATTTCTGCTATGATTGCATTGGTACAAAAACAGTCGTATCTGCAGACGCGTGGGAACCGTCTACATGCTGCACATTAAATTGCTAACAGAAGTTGCTTCTATTAGAGGGAGGATGGGAGACCTTGGTTTCAGTTCTGAACTTTCGTTTTTTACAATAAACACATGTTTTTTAATAGATGGGGAAAGCTTTTAAAAATTACAAGTGTAAGGAGAGACAGATGGCGAGAGTGCACCCCGCGAACCCGGAAGCACTCTTCTGAGAAACAGACGTGGACGCGGTTTTGAGCAAGGATTCTTCTTCAGCGTCCACCCAAGGACTGGTTAACCGGTGAACCCACTAACGAGTCCTCCAGCAGCCCACTCTGGTTCTAAGGTAACTGGCAGGCTCCACCAGGGAGGTCTGAGGAAAGTGGACATCAGAGAGACAACGCTAAGGACTAAGATGCTTCTAGACACGTTGTGTTTTCTTTAGAGACTTGTCCGTGGGGACCAACCAGCTTTAATGTCTTGGTGTCTTGGGTTGGCTTTTTTTTTTTTTTTTTTTTTAATCATTTGTTTTGCTCTAAGGAAATAATAGTCCAAAGTCTGTGTTGGAAACTGACCACTATGTCTTGGTACAAGAGGAGTCATATTAGAAAACAGGGAACACATCCGATCCAAGCAGTTGGGTTTCGGGCCAGCTGTTCTCATCTGGAGACGAGCACCAAAAGGAACCGGCCGCTTCTCTGACTGCCAGGGGCTGGGACCCTGACCCCTGGTGCTGCCTGCCAGGGACGAATGTGGAGTGGGGGAGAGGGGCCTGCTGGGGGCAGGGCTGGAGCAGATCTTTTGCATTCGAGGTGGTTTTATACATCAGCCGGCACAAAGGCCTGCCGCTTTTCCAGGAAAGGCTTGCTGTGAAAAGTGTTATGTCTTCTTTCAACAAGAAGAGGAAAAACAGAGCCTCTCTCTGTCTCTGAAGACAGGACTGGCTCAGACTCAAGACACGTTGAAGGAGAGGAATATATGCTATTATTTTGTTCCTTTACCCCAACCTTCCCTGAGGTGAATGACTGCTTAGATACAGCAGGTACATGGAGGGGTCACCACCAGAAGCCTGACCCAGAGGACCAGGCCCCACACACCGCATGGTCCCATTTGTCTTTGAAGGGACATGTGGAGGAGGGGGCGTGTTTCAGTTCCCCACAGCTCCTGCCAGCCTCCAGAGAAAAGGCAGCTTTTTTCTCTGGAAAGTTGGCAGGACAAAGAAGGAAGTCAGCTTGCAAAAGACCAGCAACAAAGCATCATTTTTGTCTTCCTGGGGTGGTTTCCCCTTTGGAGTAGCTGTGAATGGCTACTTTTGGCTTGGAGGACACAGGGGGAGCCCAGGGTGGTTGGGGCCCCATCTGTCCAGCAGGTGCCTGGTGGGCTTCTCTTCTATGTTCTCATGTCCCCCCACCTGCCGGAAGTGCTGCTGGATGCTTTACTGAAAACCTCCTCTCCAGACTGGAAATGGCACACATCTTATTTAGCCGTCGTGGAAGGGGGAATTTTCTTTAAATGTGGTCTGCCCTGGCTGGTGTGGCTCAGTTGGTTGAGCATTGCCCCACCCCCCAAAGGATCGCAGGTTCAATTCCGGGTCAGGGCACAATCCTGGGTAGGGGACATGCGGGAGACAGCCAATCCATGTTTCTCTCTCACATCAATATTTCTCACATCGATGTCTCTCCCTCTCTCCCCCCCTTCCCTTCTTCCCTCCCTCCTCCCTTCCCTCTCCCTTCCTCTTTCTCTATAATCAATAAAAACATGTGTAAAAATGTGGCCAGACACCTATTTCCAACCTCTCCAACATGTCTCAGGAGGATGGTGCTAACTGTGTTCACCCACTTTCGTGGGCATAGTGCAGCCTGGCCAGCCCACGGTCACTGGGAGTGGTGGCTGAGCAAGGCATGTGGGCTGGACCCAGTAGGTGCAGGTGAAGGGGACATCTGGAAGAGGAAGAAGAGCCAGGCAGGACTGACTGGTGCAGGTTTCCAGGAGCCGGGTCTGCTGAGGGGGTCCCTGCCCTCCCGGGCTGGAGTGAGGAGGGAATGGCAAGTGGTAGCATCATCTGGAAATTGCTGGTCAGCATCCCTGCGAGCTTTGGATGGAGACCTGAAAACCATGGAAGACAGAGAAAGAAGAGAGGTGACACTTCATCTTGGGGGTGCAGAGTAAGATGGCCCTGAGTGGGGCATTCCCTCTGGACTCGGATGGGAGCAAAGGGGACGTTTGAAAACATGCAGGGATGTCCTGACCCTGCCTCACCCCAGGGATCAAAGCTCCTCTGAGGAGATTTAAGAAATCGTGGGTTTCCCCTTCTGCTGAATCACATTCCCTTTCTCACTCACACCTGTCACCGCAGCTCTGCAGCTGAACCCGTCCTGCCCAGCTTCTCCAGAAAGGGTGTGTGTGAGGGGGTAAGAGAGTCGGGGTCAGGTGGGGCCCAGAGAGAGGGAGATACAGAGACAGAGACAGAGACAGAGAGAGACAGAGGGAACCTGAGAGGGGGAGAGAGACAGAGAGAGGGAGAGTCAGTGTCTGCTGCCTCCTCGGCCCGCTCGTGGGATGAGCCCTCCTCCTGGTAGAATGCTCTTCCCCACACAGGCTCAGGTGAGGCACCCAGCAGGTGGCCTGTGGCCCTGGGAGTCCAGGTCGACTGCTGTCATCACATTTGAAAACCAGGGATTGGTCAAATGTTCCCTGAGAAAGTTTTCACTTTGTGTTTTTATTTCCCAATCACTTTGACCCGAGGGGAGAAACCGGAGTCAGGGCTGTCAGGTGGGGTGCCTGCCAGAACGCTCCCCCTCACCCCAGGGGCGCTGGCCCCACCCAGACACACCTGTGGTTTCCCAGGAATGTATGTGCAGCCACCTGGGACAGGACCAGCAAACACTGTGTACTTGTGTCTCCTTTAAACTGAGGGAGCCCACATCCAGGGGAGCGCACAGCTCCTAACTGCGGGGTTTGACTACCATGTACACACACAGGGTCGGGGAAAAGTAGGTTTGCAGTTTGGAGTGTGTGAAACAGTTTATTGTATTATTATTGTATTATTTTTCCATATGAATAACTATAAACCTACTTTTGCTCCACCCTGGAAATATACATATATTCATCTCCCCAAATCAGGACAGACAGAGGTGCCCGCACCCCAGGAGGTCCAGATATCCCATCACCCCCATTCCTGTTGCCTGGGCCAGTGCCTGCTGTTTCTCAGCTTCCAGAGCAGAGTCGCACTGCGGCTGGCCAGCCTCCTTCCACCCTCAGGGTCGGAACGGCCGCCACCTGTGCTGTGACATCTCCAACCTGTGGCTGACTGACCTACAGGCATTTCCACGGGGTGCTGTGGCCCAGGACACGTGTGCTGGCCTGTTGGCTTCTCACACTTACTCTGGGTGTCAGCCTTGGGTGGGCATGGCATGCGTCCAGCTTTGGTAGATGTGCCCAGCAGGTGACCCCATCCTCGACATCACTGTCTTTGACCCCTGTCCTCTCCCCAGCTCCCATCCTGTCCTTGGCCTCTGTTCTTGGCAACCCCGCCCCCCCCCCACCTCCTCACACCAGCTGTCCAGCATCTGCAGAGTTGGCTTGTTGTGGTTTTAGTTTGTGTTTCCCTGATTATCAGCGTTATTGACAAGCACCTTCCCACACACTTAGTGGTCACTTGGAATTCCTCCCTTGCGATGTGCCAGGTCAGAACTTTGATTGCTTTTAAGTTGGCCATCTGTCTCCTTGGTCCAGGCTCTGGACATCTCCTGTCAGCTCTAACATCTCCCCACACGAGGCTGGACTCCTCCCTTCAACGGTCCTTTCAGATGAACAGACATTCTTATTTTTAATAAAGTCCCATTTATACCAATTTTCTTTTATGATTAGTGCTTTCCCTGTCTTGTTTGAGAAATCTGCCCCCTGGTCATGAACATATTTTCCTGTTTCCTTTCAGAAGTTTTATGTTTTTCACATTCCCATTAAGGTCTATGATCCATTTTAAGTTCATTTTTGATGTGAAGTATGGGTCACGGCTCATTCCTCCCTCCCATGCTGACATTCAGTTCGTTCGGTACCAGCTACTGAAAGATCTTCCTGCTCCACTTATTTGCAGTGGTGTCTCTGTCACAAGCGGCTCCGTTCTGTCTCACTGCCTTTGCCTTCCCTGCACCAATGCCATGCTCTGGCTCTCTGGGAGCGAGGACCAGCACCGCTTCCTCTGCTCCTGCCCCAAGCTGGACTGTGAGCAAAGGTGCTGGGGTCCTAAAGAGGCTGCCCTGCGTGCCCACCTCACCCAGTGTGGGATGTCAGCTCCACGGCACCCCCACGGGCTGGGCGCTGGGCTCCACAGAGGGCCCCTGACAAGCCAGGGGGATGACCACAGTGTGTGCAGAAAGAAGAATGCATTGTTTTCCAGGAAAGCATTTAACGAGACTCACCAGCCAAGACAGTATAAGAGAAATAAATAAGGCACAATCGGATCCTTTATTCTACAACATTCCCGGCTCCGCTGTTTTTACAGACTACGCTCTGGCATGCTTTTCCTGCTCGGCTCCCTGTTTGCCTCACGCCTCTTCAGCTCTCACGGTGAGCAGCCTGGTATTTCCCTTTGACCATAGTGTTTATTAAATATCGATTGCAGTAATAAGAAACGATTTCTACCAAAGTCAAGAGCGAAAGAAAACATATCAAGTAAACCAGAAGGTTTCTGCCTTGCTCCTGTTTTAAGAGGCAGTGCCCACGGAAACGAAGCAGACATTTGATGCGCAGGCCGTGGAGCGGAGATTTCTCAGTGAATGGCCTTTGGGGGGCGGGGAGTTTGAAAACTGCTTTTGTCATCCTGGTTGTAGGTGAGGGGTGTCTTGGCAGTTCTTTGATAAATGCATGAAAAATAAGAAAGTCAAAAGCAAGTAGCTGAAAGAAAATTGGGTCCCCGGGAGCAGCCACAGAGCTCCATGAGGAGCCATCCACGACACAGACACCCGTGGGTGGGCCAGACGGGGCAGGTCCTGGGCCATCTGGGTCACGTGCCTCGTTAACTGAATCTGTGTTGCTGTCAGGAGGGTGAGGGGTGACCAGCGGCAGATCCAGGCCGACCACTGGATGGACCTCAGTCATGGTCTAGAAATCATGGTCTTGGTGAAATTATGTATCAATTAATAGCTGTTTGCAGATTCCTTTATATTTTCTATGTGTTGTCTATACATGAAGATAGCATTATTTCCTCCTTTTTTTCCTTTCTGTTTCTTTTACTTGTTTTGTTGCACTGGAAGGAGCCTTTAGTAAAATGTTTAATTAAAGTGGTAAAATTGGCCCTAGCCGGTTTGGCTCAGTGGTTAGAGCGTTGGCTCGTAGACCAGAGAGTCCCGGGTTTGGTTCCTGCTAAGGGCACGTACCTCGGTTGCAGTTTGTCCCCGCCCCGGTTGGGGTCGTGTGGGTGGCAACTAATCGATGTGTCTCTCTCACATCGATGTTCCTCTCTCTCTCTTCCTCCCTCTCTCCCTCCCGCTCTATCTGAAGATAAATGCAAAAATGTCTTTGGGTGAGGATAAAAATAAATTATAAATAAATAAATAAAGTGGTAAAGTTGGTATCCGCAGCCCTTCATGTGAACGCTCTCAACATTTCAGCATTCTGCACCATGTTTGTAGAGACGGTTCGTTATATAAAGGAACGTACCTGCTTCTCTCTCATTTCTTAGAGTTGTAATGACCGGGAGTTGAATTTTTCAGAGCTCTTTCCCTGCAACTGTTGAGAGGATTATTTTTATTTTACTTGGTTATATATTGACTTATTTTTTAGTGTTTTACCATTTTTGCATGTCTGCATTGTACCTCAGTTAGCTGTGGTGCAGTTTATAGTCTATTGACTGTGATTTGCTCATTTTTAGAGCATATTTGTGTCCATGTTTTTAACAGGACTATTCAGACTTTTAAATTTTTCTTGCATCAGTTTTGTCAAATTGTGTTTTTCAGGATTTGTTTAATTGATCTAAATTGTCAAAATTATTGGCATAAATTGTTCAGCATACTTTTTTATTTAACATTTGTGCGATCTTTAGTAACGTCCCTATTTTCATCTTTGATACTGTTGATTTGTGCCTCATTTTTTCCTTGATCAGACTTCCTAGGAGTTTATCATTTTGTTTTCAATTATCCTATTTTAAGCAAATAACATTTGGCTGTTATTTTCTTTCTTATGCAATGTTTTCTATTTCATTAATTACTAATGTTATTTTTGTTTTTTTCTAATTTATTGACTATAATAGTTTAATTTCGTGTTCTTTTTTCAAGTTCTTGAGAAAAATACTAGTTCTTTGATTTTCAGCATTTTTCTTAACATATGCATTGAAGGCTGTATATTTTTTTTGTTGTTAATCCTCGCCTGACGATATCTTTCCATTGATTTTTAGATAGAGTGGAAGGGAGGGAGGGATGGAGAGAGAGAGAGAGAGAGAAACATCGATGTGAGAGAGACACATTGACTGGTTGCCTCCTGCACAACCCCAACCAGGGCCAAGGATCGAACCTGCAACTGAGGTCTGTGGCTTTGACCAGGAATTGAGCCCACGACCCTTCAGTCCACAGGCCTGTGCTCTAACTGCTGAGCCAAACTGGCCAAGGTAAGGCTGTATACTATTTTCTCAGTACAGCTTTTCTTGTCAGTACATCACACAAGTTTTTTACTTTACATTTTCATCATCATCCAATTCAAAATATTTTCTAATTTCCATTGGGACCTGTTTGCCTGATGAATCATTTAGACGTTTATCACTTTACATTCAAACATTCAAGATTTCTCCATGTATCTTTTTCATATTTTTTAAAATTAAATTTATTGGGATGACATTGGTTAATAAAATTATATAGGCTTCAAGTGTACAATTCTGTAAATACATCATCGGTATAATGCACTGTGTGTTCACCACCCAAAGTCAAATCTGCTTCCCTCACCATGTATTTGAGCCCCTTTACCCATAACTACCCCATCCCCCTTTCTCTCTGGTAACCACCATATTGTTGTCTGTGTCCATAAGTTTGTTTTTGTTTGTTTGTCTGTTCATTTGTTGCTTTCAGTTTACCATGCATCTTGTTGTTATTGATTTCACTGTGGTCATAGACTATTCTCCCTATGTTCTCGACCTTTAACAATTGGTTGAGGCTCTTTACTGGCCCAGCATGTCATCAATTCGGGTTTATGATCCTTAGGCACTTGAAGAAACAGTGTATACTGCAGTCATCTATTAGATGCAGGGTTCTGTGCATGTCAACCAGGAAAAAATGGTTTATTATGTTTTTCAAATCTTCAGTATTTCTACTGATTTTTGTCTGTTTGCCTGGTGTGCCTTCTCCCATCCTCTCGTGTTTACGTCCTTATAGGTAGGTCTCATCTGAAGGAATGAAGTTTGTTTTTGTTTTATTTTTGTAATCCAACCTGACAATCTTTGCCTTTTAATTAGAGCATTAATGTCATTTAATGATGTGATGAAATAATGATTACATTATTTTAGTGTAACTGATGGTATATTTGTGCTTAAATTTAGCACATGATAATTTGCTTTGTAGTGATCTCCTCTGTCCCTTTTTATCTTGCCAGTTTCTGACTAATAGAATATGTCTTTTATTACCCTCATATTAGATTTTTATTATTCTTTTAATAATTTCCCACATGCATCCTTTTTTTTAAAAAATTTTTTTATTAGCCCTGGTCAGTTTGGCTCAGCTGTTAGAGCATCAACCTGTGGACCAAACGGTCTTGGGGTCAATTCCCAGTCAAGGGCATGTACCTGGATTGCAAGTTCTGTCCCTAGTCCCAGTGGGGTTGTGTGGGAGGCAACCAATCTATGTGTGTCTCTCACATCAGTGCTTCCTCCTCTCTTCACGCCTCCCTCCTTTCCACTCTATTTAAAAATAAAAGGAAAAATATGCTCAGGTGAGGACTAACGACAAAAAAAATTTTTTTAATTAAATTTATTGGGGTGACATTGGTTAATAAAGTTATATAGGTTTCAGGTGTATAATTCTATAATATATCATCTCTATACTGTATTGTGTGTTCATCACCCCAAGTCAAGTCTCCTTCCTTCACCATTTATCCCCCCTTTACCCTCTTCCACCTCCCTCACCCCCTTTCTCTCTGGTAATCACCATGCTGTTGTCTGTGTCTATGAGGTTTCTTTCTTTGCTTAATCCCTTCACCTTTTTCACTCAGCCTCCAACTGCCCTCCCCTCTAACAGCTGTCGGCCTGTTCTCTGTATCTATGAGTCTGTTTCTAGTTTGTTGTCTGTTTGTTATGTTCATTAGATTCCACATACAAGTGAAATCATATGGTACTTATCTTTCTCTGACAGGCTTATTTCACTTAGCATAATACTCTCCAGGTCTATCCAGGCTGTTGTAAAGTGTAAGATTTCCCTCTTTTTTACAACTGAGTATTATTCCATTGTGTAAATGTACCACAGCTTTTTTATCCACTCATCTACTGATGGGCACTTGGGCTGCTTCCAAATCTTGACTACTGTAAATAATGCTGCAATGAACACAGGGCTGTATATATTCTTTCGAACCACTGTTTCGATTTCTTCAGCTATATTCCCAGAACTGGAACCACTGGGTCACAGGTAGTTCCATTTTTAATTTTTTGAGGTAACTCCATACTGTTTTCCACAGTGGCAACACCAATCTGCATTGCCACCGGCAGTGCACCAGGGTTCCTTTTTTCCCACATCCTCGCCCACACTTGTTATTTGATTTATTGATGAAAAACATTCTGACAGGTGTGAGGTGATATCTCATTATGGTTTTAATTTGCATTTCTCTCCTGATTAGTGACATGGAGCATCTTTTCATATGTCTATTGGCCATCTGTATGTCTTCTTTGGAGAAGTGTCTATTCAGGTCCTTTGCCCATTTTTTAATTGAATTGTTTGTTTTTTTGGTGCTGAGTTGTATAAGTTCTTTATAAATTTTGGATATTAACCCCTCATTGGATGTGTCATAAGCAAATATGTTCTCCCATTCAGTGAGTTGTCTTTTCATTTTGTTAATGGTTTCCTTTGCTGTGCAAACTTTTTAGTTTGATGTAGCCCACATATGTTCTTGATATTAGTCTCGGCACTGTTAGTCCTCCTGGACAATGCAAGCTCATTATAGTCCTTTAATCCCATTTACCTATCCCAGCCTTTGTGCTATTGTTCTGTATCCTAATTTTACATGTATTTAAATTCTACAAGAGATTATTGTTATTGTTGCATTCAGTCGTAGTCATCTGGGTTTTGCCACACATTGACCTTTTCTGTTGTTTCCCATAATTTCCTCTATTTTCTTGTTTAAAAAACAAAACAAAACAAGATTTGGGGCTGGGGGATAATTCCCCTTCTGCCTGAAAGTCTTTATTATTTATTTTAGTGACAATCACTGCTGACAAGTTTTCTCAATTTTTTTCATTTGATATATCTTAACTTCCTGTTTATTTTCAAAAAGTATTTTAACTGGATGTAGAAATCTAGGGGAGCTGTTATTACCCCCCCCCTCCCCATTTAAAATACAGCATTCAATTGTCTTCCAGCTTCCATCATTTTCATTGAGAAGTTAGCTGTCTATCAATCTGTTTACTTTTATAATTTTTTTCTGTTTTTATTTCTGACAGTTTGTGATATGTCAAACTCTGTATTCACTTTGCTAGTGGTCTTCTCTGTATTCTCTTTGCTTTGTGTTTGCAAAGCTTCACAAATATATGGTTTGATGTCTGTTATTGCTTTTGGAAATTTCTTGACCAGTGTTTCTTCAAATATTTCTTCTCCCTATTCTTTTTCCTCTCTTTCTGGGACCCCAATCCATGCATGTTATACCTTTTCACTGCATATGTTTTACGCTCTTTTTTGGTATTTTAATCCTTGTAACTTTTATTGCTTTGTTCTTAATATTCTCTACTGACCTGTTTTCACTTTTATGGACCTTTATTCTGCTGCTAACTCATTGCTAAATCCATCTTTAAAGTACTTAATTTCAGTTAATGTAGTTTTTAGTTCTAGTATTTTCATTTGATTTTAAAATATCTATATTTTAGCTTTCCTGTGAAACTGTCTATTTTGTCATTTTTCTGCATACATATTAATAATAGTTAACTTAAAACCCAAAAATAAAAATAAAACTTATACTTGGAAAATCCAATATTTGATCACGTTTTATTCTGTTTATACAGTATTGTCTTGGTGTTTGGCCATTTGGCCCTTGGTATGGCTGGAAATTGTGAGGCTATTTTGGATGCCATGCATGGAAATAAAGGTTTTGGATGATGTGTTTGCTTCCAGAGGCCACTTAATTCACTTCTACGGGAAAGTGAGCTCTGAGTCAAGAAAACTAAACACTCAAGAAGTTTTAAAAAATTACAAAAGAAAAAACTCCAAGCTTATAACATTTGAAGCAGAAGTATCAGACAAATTACTGAAAATGAGACAAATATCTTTAAATATATAAGGGAAGAAATTAGCAATTTTAAAAGGAAAGATTTTGGAAAAAAAAAACAAAGAGATATAGTAGGTATAAAATATAATAGTTGAAACAAACTATTTTGAAGACATAATAAGAATATTCTCATAAGGTTTCAATAAATTTGCCAACAAAACCCACAATGAAAATAATTTTGGAGGAAATCTTAACATAAAAAGGGGAACAAACCCAGGGAAAGCTGTAAGAGATATGAGAAGAAAAAAAAAAGATTAAACCTATACCTCTACAAAGTTTGCTGTTATCTTAAGAAAAACACTGAGACCAAAGAAACACATACACACACACTAATATCAGAATTAAAATTCTCAATAATATCAACAAAATAATGGGCTTATATATGCCAAAAAAGAAAAGAAATGAAACCACCTTCTTGCACCATACACAAGAACAAACTCAAAATGGATTAAAGATGTAAATGTAAGGCTCAAAACCATAAAATCAGAGAAGAAAACACAGGGAGTAAAATCTCGAATATTTCTCATAGCAATATTTTTTCTATGTCTCCTTGGGCAAGGTAAACAAAAGAAAAATAAATAGATGGGATTTAATCAAACTAAAAAGTTTTTGCACAGCAAAGGAAACCCTCAACAAAATGAGAAGACAACCCATTGAATTGGGAGAGCATATTTGCTAATGATATATCTGATAAGGGATTAATATCCAAAATTTATAAAGAATTTATACAACTCAACACCAAAAAAACCCCAAACAATCCAATTAAAAAATGGGCAAAGGACCTGAATAGACACTTCTCCAAAGAAGAGATGGATGGCCAATAGACATATGAAAAGATGCTCCATGTCACTAATCATCAGAGAAATACAAATTAAAACCACAATGAGATATCACCTCACACCTGTCAGAATGGTTTTCATCAATAAATCAACAAATAACAAGTGTGGGTGAGGATGTGGGAAAAAGGAACCCTGGTGCACTGCCGGTGGCAATGCAGATTGGTGTTGCCACTGTGGAAAACAGTATGGAGTTACCTCAAAAAATTAAAAATGGAACTACCTGTGACCCAGTGGTTCCAGTTCTGGGAATATAGCTGAAGAAATCGAAACAGTGGTTCGAAAGAATATATACAGCCCTGTGTTCATTGCAGCATTATTTACAGTAGTCAAGATTTGGAAGCAGCCCAAGTGCCCATCAGTAGATGAGTGGATGAAAAAGCTGTGGTACATTAACACAATGGAATAATACTCGGTTGTAAAAAAAAGGGAAATCTTACGCTTTACAACAGCATGGATAGACCTGGAGAGTATTATGCTTAGTGAAATAAGCCTGTCAGAGAAAGACAAGTACCATATGATTTCACTTATATGTGGAATCTAATGAACAAAACAAACAGACAACAAACTAGAAACAGACTCATAGATACAGAGAACAGGCCGACAGCTGTTAGAGGGGAGGGCAGTTGGGGGCTGAGTGAAAAAGGTGAAGGGATTAAGCAAAGAAAGAAACCTCATAGACACAGACAACAGCATGGTGATTACCAGAGAGAAAGGGGGTGGGGGAGGTGGAAGAGGGTAAAGGAGGGATAAATGGTGAAGGAAGGAGACTTGACTTGGGGTGATGAACACACAATACAGTATAGAGATGATATATTATAGACTTGTACACCTGAGACCTATATAACTTTATTAACCAACATCACCCCAATAAATTCAATAAAAATTAAAAACAAACAAAAAAGTGAGGGACCAGGAGGTCGAGTCGGAGGGCTGCGAGAGACCAGTAAGACACTCATCTTGTCAGAAGAACAGTTGTTATTAATTTAAATAAAGGCAAGAAATGAGAAGAAGGAAACAGAAAAGGTAGAGCAAATAGAAATGTAACAGATGACAAGAAATGTCCAAATATATCAATAGTCACTGAAAACCTAAGTGGGCTGACGTGTCCTGCTGGGACTTCACACACCCGAGTGTGCTGGATACCCCGGCTCTGGGTTCCCCTCCCCTCCCCTCACACCCCGGTTCCCTGTATCCTCGACCCCAGCCTCAGAGTGCCACTCGCCCAGACCTCTGCACTTGGGTGGCATGGGTGTTGTCCTGGCTCATTGGTCACAAGTCCCCACACTGACACCCTCGGCTTCTCCCCCTGGGACCCCAGATGTGAATTTCCAACCACTCCGGTGACATCTGCCGGATGCCCCTCCAGCACATTCCCTTCATGGCTCCTTCCCTCAGGACCAGCAGCAGCCTCCTGCAGGGGATAGGTCTGGCCTGTCCCTCACCTCAGTCTGACCTATTCCCAGATGCTCTCAGCTCTACTTTCAAACCCACCTGGAACCTCGTCACTCTTACCCCACCCGTCCAGGTCTCACCAGCTCCCTGAGCTCTGGCCACAGCCTCCTAGCTGGTCTCAGTCTTGTCACCGAAGGCACAGTCACCCCATAACCGAAGCCCCATGCTTCCCCACCTCTCCAGTAGGAGCTGGGGTCCTTAAATTGCCTGCAGCCCCACACCATCACCTGTCCCCCCTCGGCTTCCTCCAGCACATGGGACTCAGACAGGGTGTTCACTGCCCGAGTGTCCACAAGCTCAGTCCCTCAGTCCCTCCAGGTTTCTGCTCAGAGGCTGCACTGTCATGCCCCACCCTGTCTCCTGGGCCCTGGCTTTCACTGGCCACTGTGTGGGCACTGGACGTGTGAACACACTCACAGCTTTCCACCCATCACCGGATGGCTTTATCACGGGCCCAGGGCAGGGCAGCCTCACAGTGTGGGACTTTAGGGCAGAGGCGAGTGGAGGACATCCCTGCTTTCCTGTCCATTGTTGGGACAGTGAAGACCACTTCTGCTTCCTGGAACCACCTCTCACTATGATCATGTATCCCAGTCCCCATCCTGGGGTCTGCTTGGAGGGGACACCCCCTTGAGCTCTGCAGAAAGCAGCTGCTCCTGCTTCCCTTCTCCGCACACGCGGCCCCTACCATCACATCCGTGTTCTTACAGTGCCCCCTGGGAGGACAGGTCCTCTTTATCTCACCGCTGTACCCCAGAGCGTGGAAGACCCCTCTCCCATAGCAGGTGCTCCAGAAATTGCTGATAAAGGGAAGAAAGAAAGAAAGAAAGAAAGAAAGAAAGAAAGAAAGAAGGAAGGAAGGAAGGAAGGAAGGAAGGAAGGAAGGAAGGAAGGAAGGAAGGAAGGAAGGAAGGAAGGAAAGAAAGAAAGAAAGAAAGAAAGAAAGAAAGAAAGAAAGAAAGAAAGAAAGAAAGAAAGAAAGAAAGAAAGAAAGAAAGAAAGAAAGAAAGAGACGGAGGATTGAGCGGAGGAGCGCTGGTTGTTTCTTGCGAGCACAGGAGGCATCTGCTGTGACGAGAGTGGGATGGAAAATGAAGCTCCCTCCATCTAGGCCTGTGGGACTCGCCTTTATCACTGCCACCCACGGGGCCCCAGGGTGAAGGTGTGCTCTGCACCCGCCCCTGGTGGGACCTCGGTGGAAGAGGACGCGTAGGCAGAGTTGTCACAGCTCCCAGCTGGGCCTCGGGGGCACTGTCAGGACTCAACGCTCCGTTCTAACCACTTTCTGTCCAGATCTGTTCCTCATATGGAAATAATATTGGGCCTCATAAAAGATCCAGGTTCTTGTTTCAAATTATGAAACAAACATTCTTCTCGGATAATACCATGTCAAGCCACGAGTGAGGTTTTGAATTCCAACTTCAAGGGGAAGTTGAGATTAGCTCTAAAGCGGAGCATGTAAGTTTGTAATAAACTGGAGGCCACGTTCTGCTGCCAATTAGAAGGAACTGTGGGATCTGTTCCTTTGAATTATTTGAATCTATGCTCATGTTAGGCCCTTCGCAAAGCCTTAAAGTCATGCACAAAAATATAAATTTAAAAATAATTAATGCGATTTAATGTCAATGAGTAAACTTCAAAGCCCTGCAAAACAGCAGAACCTCATCAAAGCAGAAAAAACAAATATGTTTCCAGTTCAGATCTGAAACCCTCCCAGCGGCCCAGCATTTAATCTTGCGGGAAGGCTTGCGAAACCCTCTGGACCGAGGGTGTGCGCCTGCTCCCTGCCCTCTCCTCGAGACTGAGACGTGGTCATGTGTGCAGCCTGTGCGCCCAGAGATCTTAACTGCCTCTAATGTAGTCAAGAGAGAATGCTTCACCGAGTAAGCAGACAAGGCTAAACCTCGAGACACATCCCAGTTTAGCAAAATGGTGTTTAAACTTTTGCTTTAACTGAATGTTACTTTTTTAAAAAAAGCAACCAGCTTCTCCACTTTAGGCATTTTCTATTAAACTTCAGCTCAGGGCTTTGCTACTGACAAATGTGTCTCTCTTAAATGCCTTTGGAAACTGAAATCAAAATGAGTATTAACTAAAAGTTAGTGTTAAGAAGAGGAGCATTATTTCATGAACTCTGTGCTAAATGCATGAAGATTAATTTTAAGTGTGCATCATTTAGAACTGTGTAAGAATTAACAACGGGTTCCATCATGAGACTGCATGCCTTGTTTTACAACTCGCCGCTGCTCTGGAAAGCACACAAAGATCACTTAAACTATGTGTATAAATGTGAGCACTGTGGCCTTTCTTTCAGTGACTCTGGTGGCCCAGAAGGGTCAAAGTCATCCAACTTCAAAGGTCCTTATGACGTCTTCCCAAGTATTTCTCTGCCCGGAATTGACCCAAACACCCTCTGTGAGCCTCCAGAGAGGAGAATAATGCAGTCTTTCTTGGAAATCTGTTCTTATGTTTAAGCCTCTGTCAGGAAGTTATTCCTTGTCTGTGTCTCCATGACATCAATACACAAAGTCAATTAGGGCAAAAATTGAGTCACTCACCCACATGTTTTGTCTGCATGGGGCTCAACAATGGGGGACTGAATTGACAGGAGGTTTTGACATCACTGTAGCCCAGACGTTGTGTCTGGACAAGCATTCCTTTGGTACAATGTAGACCAGTGTTTCTTTTCTATGTTGATTACAACATTTTGCTCCTAGAAACCTCCTTGAGCCAACCCGCAGTTACAGGCTTCTCTGTGTCTTTGAGGAAATGCATGCACTCATGGTGCCATCACCCCTGGCCTGGGCACCGAAACAAGTGACATCACCTGCCCAGGTGAGTCAGGCCCAGCCCTCATCTACCCCTCAGCTCCAGAGGGAAAGAGAGCAGTGGGCCACCCGACCAGGCCAAGTCCACACCATGCCAGCTGTGGGTGAGAGAGCTTGGCAAGGCCCCAGATCTCCCCTCCATTCCTCTTCCCTTACTGCTCATCCATCAGTGTACTGAGTGCCTTCCTTGTGCCAGGCACTGGGGTGGATATGAGGACATCAGGAATGACTGTTCCTGCTTTAAAAGAACAGGAAGATAAAAGGGAGGGAAATACAGACTAAACAAGAGACGATGGGGTCCCTCCCTCTGCCGGCCCTGTCCTGCAGCTCCTCCATCAATCCAGCAGTCTCCTCGGATGACAGGGACCTCTGTGTTCATCACTGCCCTAGGGTCCCAGCCACAGCTGCTGACCCTTGCCTGCTCCCGGGGTTTTCTCACAGTCCACCGTCTTTGCTGGGTATAGTGTGGATGTTGGGGTTTTGTCATTCTCTGGAGCCCTTGTTCCAGGGAGGCCTGGGCCCAGAGCTGCCCAGAGCCCAGCTCGCTGCCATCTTGGTAGAAACCAGCACTCCTCTGGCCCAATCTGAGTCATGAAAACAGGATATAAATGCAAATCAGCAAGTGTGAGGCAGGTCCTCTGCCCCAGCGCACACCTGGAGGGGGCGCAGACTCCAGAGGGTGGAGCCCTCTCTTCTTCCGTCTGGCTCTCTGGAGAAGGTGGGGTGTTGCCCGACGAACACAGCTGTGCAGCTGCACCAACACGTCAGGGGGACCAAAGATCTTAGGGATTCATGCTGCCCATCTGGCTCCCTCTGACAAAACGGAAAGTGGGGTTTAAGTTGTGTGTGCACGTGAGGGACAGTGACCCTCACAACAGTGGGCTGTGCACCTGCTGTCGTCCCACAGTCACCTGGCTTTTCCTTCACCACGAAGGCCTCAGTGAGGACATGCGGTGTTTGACTAGAGGAAGATAACTATGTGTAGATGTTTGAAGGTTGACGTTCGTGTGTGTGTGTGTGTGTGTGTGTGTGTGTGTGTGTGTGTGTGAGTGAATCTCAGCAGTGATGGCTCCAGGGCTGGGTCCTCAGAAGGCCAAGCTTCAGGTGGTGAATTACGCTGACAAAACCACAACAAAGAAAGTAAACCCTACGTTGTCGTGGCCCAGCGAGCAGTACCACTGTGTGGCTGTTTCTCATGCTGCCCAGAACCCTCACCACATCACAGGCTAAGGGCTGCCCAGGAGGGCGAATCGGCATTCACCCGTGCTAACCTCCAAATAAAAGGCCTTTCGAAGTGAGAAGCAACACACATTTATTGAGATCAGTAACAATAGCAGAGGCCCAAATAGTGTTCGGAGTAGGAGACAAAGGCAAGGGGTATTTATGAGAAAGGGAAGGGGAACAATTACATCAGCAAGAGGCAGGCATTTCATTGGTGCAGATAACATAGTATCACTAATTCTAAACAATGTTTTTAATCTTCAGTCCCTTAGTCATAATATCTGCTTCCTTGTTATCTTTGCAAACAGATCTTTGGGATACAATGTTGCTCTGGGCCCAGTCCAAAGGTTATTTTGCCTTGTTTTTAACACTCCAAGGTTTGAGGTAGAAGACCTTCAAGGTGGTTCCTCTGGGATGGCAGCTCTCTATTTAAAAGTGGGCCCTGGCCAGTTTGGCTCAGCGGTTAGCGCATCGGCCTGCGGTCCAGAGAGTCCCGGGTTCGGTTCCTGCTAAGGGCACGTACCTCGGTTGCAATTAGTCCACGGCCCTGGTTGGTCGTGCGGGAGGCAGCCACTCGATGTGTCCCTTTCACATCGATGTTTCTCTCTCTCTCTCTCTCTTCCTCTCTCTCCCTCCCACTCTATCTGAACAAAAAAATGGAGGAATGTCCTCCAGTGAGGATAATAAATAAATAAATAAAAATAAAAAAAAATAAAAGTGGCTCCTGCCCTGGCCAGTTTGGCTCAGTGGTTAGAGCATCAGCCTACGGACCAGAGAGTCCCGGGCTCGGTTCCCGCTAAGGGCACGTACCTTGGTTGCAGTTTGTCCCCACCCCCGTTGGGGTCGTGTGGGTGGCAACCACTCAGATATGTCTCTCTCACATCAGTGTTTCTCTCTCTCTCTTCCTATCTCTCTCCCTCCTGCTCTATCTGAAGATAAATGCAAGAATGTGAGGATTTAAAAAAAAATTTTTTTTAAGTGGCTCCTTTTTTATTATTGTATACACCAGCTTGCAGGAGAGACCACAAGCTGTTGCCTGTGTCAGGGGCACCTGAGCCCTAGTCCCTGAAGACCCGTCAGTGTCACAAAGGCACTTCAGGCACAGAGGATGGGCACAAGGACTCGTATTGTGTTTTGTTAGCTCTTGCCTTCATATCTAGAAATGGGAGTGGTATTTCTGAGGGGTCTTTCACAGTCCCAGCCCAGGTGGCTTCTGGTGTTCTTAACCCTCTCAAGTGCATCTTGTTTTCTCTCTGATCCAGTGGGAAGCAGCTTCCTCGTCCTGCAATCACGGTCTGAAACCTCTCAGCCTCCCTGCTCTGCCCCGGCACTGCCAGGTAGGTTTGTACCCCAGGGCCCCTCTGGCCACTCCTGCTCCCAGTGGGGTAGGCTCGAGCCCCCATGAGGCCCAAAACCAATGGGTGCTGTGGGGCTGGTGACCTTAACCCCCAGGGGACCTCCCTTCCCACATAAGAAAGTCAGAATAATGCCTCTGACCTCAGAGGCTGTTTGGGGTGTGCCTGGCCTATCACGTAACTGCCTGTTCTCTCTGCCTGCTGGGTGGGACAAAGGAAATTGTGCATGAGAGGAGGGTCTGGAGCCAGCACAGGGAGGCCAAGGCTGGGTCAGCACATGATGAGAGGGCATCTGTCCTGCTTGACATCCCAGGAAAACACGGCACACTCAGCCTCCGCGCCGAGCTGTCGGGCAGGGAGAGGGCCAAGCGGGAGCTCTCGCCGAGCAGCCCCCAGCACAGATGCCTGCAATCAGGGAGAGAGGCCAACTTCCTTCACACCATTTACTCGGCTGCCAGGAGAGAGGAGGGACTGCTGGCCTGTCCGAAGTGTCCCAGCTCAGGTCCCTTAGGAGGCGGAGCCTACAACAAAGACTGGGAGGTGCTGGCCCACAGCTGTGAGCCTGAAGGACAGGGGGTGAGGAGCAGTGCTGTGTCACCATTCTGGTGACCCCTTCTCCATGAGCCACAGCAGGCGGGACTTCTCTGACAGGGCTGCAAGAGGAGCTGTAGACCCCGATGGCCTGTGGGTGGCGATGGAGGGGACCTTGGGACATGTAAAAGTTTTGTCCACAGGGAGTGAGGTAGCAGTAGCCCAGGGCATCGACTTCCAGGGGACAGCGTGGAGATGGATGAAGCCTCACCTTACAAAGTGCCTCATGGGCTGGACAGAAACCAGAAGCCCGCCTTTGACACACGCGCCAGTCCTTCCCTGCTGGGCTGGGAGCCACATTCCTCCGTCTTCCTTCTAGGTCACCAGTGCATCTCCGTCCCTGCAGGGACCGGGCAACCCTCCCGACGAAGCAGTAGTCAGGCATCCATCGTGGGCGTGAGCTGGAGGCCAGGGCCTGGTTCTCACGGCTCTGCCTCAAGGTCCCTGTCACCACCCACTCCACCTTCCTCCCCCTTCCCCCCTGCCGAGATCCTCATCCCACTTCTGAGGAAAGTCTCTCAAAACCCCAGCAAGGCGCAACAAGGCATTTGTGTTGTCCCCGAGCCTGTGTTTTGTCAGCCTCATGACTTTCTGTGTGGGGGCTGAATACACAAGTTCAGTCAGATTTCACAGAGCACAGACTCTGCTGGAGACGCATTGTTTGGCAAACCGCTCACTCTGTTCTCCTAGGGCACAGAACTATAACTTTTATATTGACTTGTACCCAATACCCTTGCTAAATGTAGTTATTAATTCTAATCACAATTCGTTTGGATCAATTTTTTGATGTCAGAGTCCAGCCTTCTATGTGGCAGTTTTATCTTATTTGACCTCTTTTTCTTACCACAGGACCCAGCAGGCCCTTTGGATAGGATAGGCGGGAGCTGGCACCCGCCACAGGGAAAGTGGTCCATGTTTCCCGTGGTGGTGTCCCAGGGCGGTAGATGCCTGTCACCAAGTGGGAGCCTCAGATGTTTTTCATGGGTAGTGTTGACTTGTAGTGAATGGTTTCTTAAAAACATCGACTGAGATGATTTATGCCTTTTCTCCTTTATTCTATTAATAGACTGAATGACCAACTTTGAATTTCTTGAAAAATACCGCTTTGTTATTATGAATTATTCTCTTTATGTAAAAAATGAAATATGTTGTCTGATTTGATTCACTAATATTTTGTGTGGGACTCTTGCATTCATGTTCATGAGATTGATTTGTAGTTTTTTTCTTGTAATTTCTCTTGTTGTTGGAGACCGAAGTTATGCTGCTCATGGAATTATCTGGGAAATGTTTCCTCTTTCTAGTCTATAGGCTAGTTTTTGTTGTTGTTGTTAATCCTCACCTGAGGACTTTATTTCCATTGATTTTTTAGGTAGAGTGAAAGGGAGGGAGGGAGAGAGAGAAACATTGATGTGAGAGACACATTGATTGGTTGCCTCCCTTGAGAACTGACTGAGGCCGGAGATTGAACCTGCAACCCAGGTATGTGCCCTTGACCTGGAATCAAACCTGAGACCCTTCGGTCTGTGGGCCAATGCTCTAATCGCTGAGCCAAACCGGCCAGGGCACTATCGGCTACTTTATGTACGTTTGGTATTAATTCTTGCCTAAACAATTTACTACTAAAGCCATTTAGGCCTAGAGGTGTATCTATGGAAAGATTTTATTTATTTATTTATTTATTTATTTATTTATTTATTTATTTATTTATTTATTGGTATGTGCCCCTAGCGGGAACCGAACCCGGGACTCTCTGGTCTGCAGGCCAACGCTTCAACCGCTGAGCCAAACTGGCCAGGGCTATGGAAAGATTTTAAATTGTAGAGTCCATTTCTTTAAAAGAGTTAGATTTCTCCTCTTTTTTAGTGTCAGTTTTGGACATTCGTGTGTATCTAGGAATTCATCCATTTCCTCTATATTTTAAAACATAGTGGCATAAAGTGTTTCAAAACGATCACATGATACTCAAGTATCCGCAGAAGGTGTGGTGCCCTTTCTCGTTTTATTTTGATGTTCAAAATCTGTGCTCCTTTTTCCTTTCCTCTCCACTTTGTCAGGGTGTGCTTGATCTTCTCAAGACTCATCTTTTTGAAAACAATACTTTATTGTGTGGTTTTTAAGCTTTGTCTTACCTCTATTATTTGGTTCCTCCTGCTCCATTGGCAAATTTCCGTGGGTGCTGGCTCTAGACGCTTGTTCTGAGGCACGTGTCTGGGGCCGTTTTAGCCCTTCTCCCCCAGGTAGGCCCACAGCAGCCTTCTCAGGTGACAGGGGAGACCAGCTGTGTTGGGTGTTAGGCCCCTTTCATCTTATTGAGCGTGTGTAGGGACCAAACAGGACACCACTCAGGCCTCCTCCTTCTTCCCCCAGCCATGCAAGCACTCACTGGCCACCCAACAAACTTGCAAGGGTCCAGCACAGGCCAGACTCTGGAAGGAGAGCAGCAAAGACAGCATGCCCACCCCAGTGGGGACCAGGCCCAGGCTGGCTGCGGCACGTCCACTCCCAGCAGAGGCATGAGGGAACAGAACTTCCAGTCTCTCTGCACACCTGGCCCATCCCTGGTGAGGGGGAATGGGGTCCATGGATGAGGAAGAACCCTGGGGGGTGTCGCAGGCCTTCTCCTCTGGGCTCTGCCATCCTGAATGGTCCTCAAGGCTCCAGGTGACAGGCTGTGGGTTCGGCCAGAGCAATCTGGAGGGTCAGCCCTCATGCCCTCTTGCCTGTATGCGCCACTGCATGCTTTTGGATCCAGCACCTCTACCCCGTGTCTATTCCTTTGACACCAAAGGGAGACTGTGGAAAAGAGGACCGTGAACCTATGGATCTATAGGCCAGGGGAGAGAAGCTCCAGGACAGCTGGGCTAGGAGCCACCTGGCTGTGGTGCCAAGCACTGGACAGCCCCATCTCAGGCCGTCCTTCAGGGCCAGAGGTCACTTCCCCAGCAATGGAAGACCATGGATGTGGGCTGAGTTCTCTAGGATTCAGGTGGAAGGGGGATCCACATACAGGTGTGCATCTCCAGCTGCTGGCATCAGCTCTGGCCCTGGCAGTTCACATTTTCCCAAGTGGCAGCGGGTGCAGGCCATGACTGCAAGCAGGTGAGGGTTTGGAGAACAGGTGGCATCTGCATTGTTTAGCTTTGAGCCTGGGGTCTGCCTGGGCATATGGCAATCCTCTCTGTCTCCTCGCACCTAATGCCCCATCCCACAGTC
The DNA here is from genome assembly GCA_030848825.1 of Tadarida brasiliensis. Taxonomy (NCBI): domain Eukaryota; kingdom Metazoa; phylum Chordata; class Mammalia; order Chiroptera; family Molossidae; genus Tadarida; species Tadarida brasiliensis. The sequence goes on from CM061258.1 coordinate 36,861,784, forward strand.
TGTGCTGAATCTGAAGCCGGCAGGTTCGTGCTTTTACTGTACCTGGGCTTTCCCAGGCCTGGGGGCTCTTTCCAGATGTGGACAGAGCAGGAATGCACCATGGACCTCTGAGAGGACAGGCTGCTCCAGTCACTGAAACCATTTTATCATTTGTGGATGAGGCAGTTCAGGCACCAGTAAAAACACACACACTGCAGGCAGGGGCTCAACATTTCGGAGGCTGGAAGGCCTAAGACACCGCATGTGGCTCTGGCGCAGCTGTAAGCTGGCCACCGAGGCAGCCACAGGGCCATCAGTCCTTATCCCCTGTCCCGGCTCCAGCTCATGGCTCGAGGCCCCCTTTCAGGGTTTTCACATGAGGATTTTATTCCTTTTGTGTGACATTTTCAGTCATTACAGATCTATGAAACTAGATTTCTCATTTGCACCCCAGCATACCACGGTCATCAATGGGTCAGCGCATGCCTGGGGGAGTAGGGATCAAAGAGGCCCAGGATGGCCCTGGGCTTTGTACCCTGAATCACCAACACTACTCACCCCAAAAGGAGAGGACCACCAGGATTGGAGCAGGGCATGGGACTGAGCCGAAGAAGATGAGGTCAGAGCAGAGGGGCTACGAGGACAGCTGGGACAGAGTGAGGACAATGCCACACAGCTGGGCCAAAGGCAGTGCTCTGCAAACAAGGCTGTCGAATATTCCTGAAGACACGGAGCAGAGAGCAGGGCTGTGCTCTGTGGGGAGGACCACCTGAGTCCTGTAACAACCCAGAGAAACCCAGCTGGAAGGACACTGCCTTTCCCACCACCTCCCAGGAGCTGTGTGACCACGGTCCATGGAATCCGTCAGTGTGCACAGGAAGACACACACCATACACACAGAAACACACACACCACACACACACATTCAGACATTATACACACGTGCACACGTGCATCACAGACAGACGTATATCACACACAGATAAACACATTCAGGCACACTCACACAGACACAGACACATCACACATGCAGACACACACCACACTCACATAATTGTACATGTATCATACACAGTCATACACACACTATACACCATAAATATACACTCAAAGATACACAGACACACAGGCAGACTCACAACACATACACCATGCACACACACTCACAGTCACCTTTTCCTGCCTCTGACATTCATGACTTTCTCACAGACCTTTACATTTTTTCTGGTTCGGTGTCATTTTCTTCACTTCTTTCATTTCCAGTTCTTTTTCTATGACTGCTTTCCATGGTGTCTATTATTCTTAGATTCTTTTAAATTTAGTCTCAGTTTCTAAAATGGCCTTTCCTTTGTTTTTCACAGTATTTCCTGACTTCCTTAGTTGTTTCATGTATACATGTTATCTGGTATATTGCTGCTAGCTTGTTCGTTTCTGGCTTGTACTCTTGTCTCAAAGCTTAAAAATTGCCTTAATTTCTTTAACTTATTTATAAATATTAGGGTATGATTTTCATCTGTTTTTCAGTCATAACTTTCTGTTGTCTGGTGGAATATTATTTAACTCTTTTTTATTGCGATCAATGTTATAGGGTAGATTGCAGTCCAGGTGTGTATGTGTGTGGTGTGTTTGTCCCAAACAGTCAGCACCAAGATATAACCTCACAAACTATCAGATCTAAAGATAAGGGGAAAATCCTTTGGACATTCAAACAAAAAGAGCCCAAATTTGTTTACAAAGGAAAGAACAGAAGATTGGCATTAAATGGCTCAATAGCAACTCTTTGCTAGAAAACAATGAAGCAACGTTTTAAAAATGCTCCAGGGAAGAAATTGTGAGCCAAGAAGGCTGAATCAGCTCTGCGAGAATAAAGGCAGGAGAAGTCATAAATTTGCAAGCACTCAGGGAGCATCGTCCCCATGAGCCCTTCCTGAAGAATTTACTAAAGAACCAACTTCCAACAACCACAAAATAACTGGAGAAGCTTCAGCAGCAGCTCCGAGGACGGCCACGGATGTATGTACTTGTGGAGCTGAGACAAGGAACCCAGACAAGGGTGACCAACGAGGATACATATGTTACATGTTGAAATATAGGAGCAGTGCAGCTAATGTGAATAAAGTAAACTTCGTAATCACCCCAGTGCCCCCTCACCCACTGCCTGATGCATGCAGGGCTTGGGAGAGGAGGCAGAGACCCTTGGTCGTGAGGCCCTCTAGGGACTCACCTCCTCAGACCCTCTGAGCAAGGCCTCTGTGCTCAGCTGCACTATGGACCCTGATCTCTAACTGCACCTGGATGGCATCAGGCACACCACACGGGGCCATGTGTGCTGTGTGTCATCCATCCTGTGGGCCAGGGTTGCCTTGATGTCAACTTCTTTTTTTTTTAATCCTCACTCGAGGACATTTTTGCATTTATCTTCAGATAGAGCAGGAGGGAGAGAGGGAGGAAGAGAGAGAGAGAAACATCCATGCGAGAGAGATACATCAAGTGGTTGCCACCCAACTGGGGCAGGGACAAACTGTAACCGAAGTACGTGCCCTTAGCGGGAACCGAACCCGGGACTCTCTGGTCCGTGGGCCAACGCTCTAACGGCTGAGCCAAACCGGCCAGGGCTCAATGTCAACTTCTTACACAAGATTATGTCATGTTTACCTTTTAGTGAACTAGTACCATGAGCCTTTCCAGGCAGGACCACAAAACTTTAGCAAGGCCTGTCACCCTTCCTCTGAAACTCTTCATCAGGGAATCAGAGGTGCCAGGATTCGTCGCCCCGTTGGTCCTCTGTCCGGCCCAGCGCTGGCCCACAGAACACGCTGCAAGCACACATGTGCAGGTTTCTAGTAGCCACATTAAAAAACCCCAAAGAAACAGATGATATTAATTTCAATAATATGTTATTTAACCCCAAATATTATTTCGGCATGTAACCCAAATCTAAAGTTGTTTTGCATTCTTTCCCAGCACTGCGTTTCCCAGTCTGGGTCTCACACTCGCAGCACAGCTCTCTGGGGGGCGTGTTTCCCGTCAGGGGCCGCCAAGCTGTCCACGCAGGCCTAGACTTCTCCCCTCACCTTCAGATGCCACCAAGCCCACCACAGTGTGTCTCAGTCAGCTTTGAAGCTAAGCTTGGTTTATACGGCTGGGAGCGGGGAGCCAGTGTGAGCTCTGTCCCATGGGGCCCATTGAGGGGGATGTGTGAGGTCCAGGGCGAGGAACACACGGTCAGGACGGGTAAGGACCCCATAAGACCTGCCTTGCCCTGCATGCTTGGCTCCAAGTGCATAACTGTGAGCCCTGCACGGGAGGCCAGCACCCAGGGATGAGCACACCCCATCTGCTGAGGCCCTGGCAGGCGCCGTCCTGGGCTCAGGGCGACCCTGCCCCCTCTGGAACATCCTTCATACCTAGGGCCACAGACCGTCCTCCCAGAGGGTCCCCATGCAACCACCTAGGATGCTTTCCCTCTAGCCTGGGGCCTGTGTTTCCCGAAAAGGACTGCTGGCCAATGAGGCCTCTCAGCCCCTGCAACAGTCCCCTGGAAGTGGAGCCTCAGACATGCCCAGGCTTTTGTTCCTTAGTGCCCTCCGACCCTGGCCTGTAGATGGAGGGTAGACAACCAGGGGGAACAGGAGGTAGAGCGGATGGCCTCGAGAACAGAGTGGGCACTGAGAGTGGGGCAAAGCCTTGGTGAGTGGACTCCAACCCCTGGATAATGGAGGAACAGGGCCTGGCTGCTCCAAGCTGCAGCATCGTCACCACAAGGGGGACCCCTGGATAATGGAGGACAGGGCCTGGCTGCTCCAAGCTGCAGCATGGTCACCACAAGGGGGACCCCTGGATAATGGAGGAACAGGGCCTGGCTGCTCCAAGCTGCAGCATCATCACCACAAGGGGGACCCCTGGATAATGGAGGATAGGGCCTGGCTGCTCCAAGCTGCAGCATGGTCACCACAAGGGGGACCCCTGGATAATGGAGGACAGGGCCTGGCTGCTCCAAGCTGCAGCATGGTCACCACAAGGGGGACCCCTGGATAATGGAGGACAGGGCCTGGCTGCTCCAAGCTGCAGCATGGTCACCACAAGGGGGCCGTTATCAGAGCCATCACAGCCCTCTGCAGACTCAAACACTGGCGAGGTCACTCTGCAGCCCTGTGTCCTCACCTGGGGTCTGATTCTGCTTTCAAACCCCTGATTTTGAGGAGCAGGTGTTTCTCACATATATCTTTATGCCTGAAGAAAGCTCTCCCATCACTTCCTGGCAGTGTTACCCCAGAAAAGTCACATAACCTCTCTTATTCAAACACTTTGTTTGAACAAGATAGACCCATGGTCCATCCCTGTTCCAATAGTCTGTGGTTCCTATTGAGTTTGGACAGAGTCCCTCAGCTCTGCCCCTTGGGACTAATCTACTGCTTGGGAAGAGTGTGTTCACTGCTGTGACCTTAGGCTCATAAATTGAATTTCTGGATAGGATCTCCCCCCACCTCCCCTTCCACAGGGCAGAGGGCATCATGAAGATTGTGTTCAAAGTCACAGAACTCAGAGAGCCCAGGACTTTAGGGCCAGATCCATGCTGTCCTGGCTGCATGACCACAAGCATACCACCTAGCTCTCCAGGCTCCATGTCCACATCTGTAAAATGGGTATAACACAGTCCCAGGGTATGGGGACCTGGAGACAGCGAGGGCTCAGAACAGGAGCTGGCCCCAGAGTCAGTGCTCAAAAAATGGTTGCCTTCTTTACAAAAAGTCAGCTGCCCAGGGATGTTCTGTGAGCTCTGGAGCTCATACAGCTGGTCAGTTCAAGGCTCAGACTCATACCCAGCCTCAGTTCATGTCACTTGACTTCTTCATCTTCCCTGCTGCTCTGTGGGCTGCTGACCAGGGTGACAGTCATCCACACCTGGCTTCCCCTGGCAGTGCCCACACTGGCCTGCAGAACCGAGGTCGCCAGAGAACTGAGGCTGTCCTTGAATCTGATTGGGGTACAAACCCCACATGGGCAGGTCACCTGTCTTCAGTGACCCGAAAGGCAGAGCGCCAGGTTGACAGGTAGCTGTGGAGATAACCAGCAAACCCAACGCAAGGATCTCTCAAAGGCCGACCTCCCAGTGACTCAGAGGAGCTCTGTGGACCCCGCACTTCACGCTGCCACAGAGAACCCATATCAGAGGACCCGAGTCTTCTATGGGGCTGAGGGCTGAGGGCCATTCGATCTGAAAGGCCCTCCCCTGGTGTGCGATTCGAGGAAGAGGTTTTAAAACCATATAATTGGGCCTTGGCCAAGTAGCTCAGTTAGTTAGAGCGTCATCCTGATACACCAAGGTTGCGGGTTTGATCCCTGGTCTGGGCACATACAAGAATCAACCAATGAATGTGTAAATAAGTGGAACAACAAATTGATCTTTCTCTCTCGTTCTCTGGCTCTCAAATCAATAAAAAAAAAAAATTTAAACCATAAAATTGGATGCAGGAGTCCATTTTCATGAAAACAATTTCCATGATGTAGCTGAGAATCCTCCCAGCTCTGGGGTTACAGAAGCCACCTGGGACAGAAGGGACGTGCGTCACCTCAGTGCACACAACGAGGAGCATGGTGCCCAGACACATGCTCCCAGCCTGTTCTGTATGCATCCGTGTTTACCATCCAAAACAGCGCATCTCAGAACAAGAACTGGTGCTCATTAGGGGAGGCAGCATCTGCCAGCTGTGGTTATTTCCTGCCCAGAGCTGCCTGCGGGGAGAACTAGGGGAGTAGCCCCCCTTTACACACACCCCCGTCCTGAGAAGCCACCCTTTGTTGAACTACAAAGGGAAAATAAATGAGGCAATACTTGATTTAAAACGAGTCTGTTGTGTCTTGCACCGGATTGATCTCCAGCCAGCCAGATGTGGCCAGACTCCGCCCTGAGAGCGCCAGCGTGGCTGGGTGTGTTTCTGGCAGGGAGACGCCGGTTTGGGGCCACATGGCTTCAATGAACAATTTGTTCCCTGCTGCAGCCTCAGAGACTAACATTTTCACAGGTGGCCTGGGGGTGGGCAATCGGTGGCAGGTTCCCCATCCAGCATTTTTTATTTTGCAGTGTGGGCTGGAGATGGGGAGACATGACAGAGTGAGGCTGGGGCATCCACTCCCTGCCTCCTGGCAACATGGTCTCCAGCCGGTGCATTCGCAGAACAAAAGGAACCGCGTGCTCAGCTGACAGACAGCAGGATGAACGGTGCCATTTTCTTCCACAAGGGACGGAACTGGAGCCAAGGAGGCCAGTGCTCCTGTCCCTGCGGCACAGGTCCAGGTGAGGTGCTCCCTGCCAGGCTTCTTGCATCTGAGCTCCAGCCTCAACTGCCAGCCGTCCTGGCCCCACCTGGAACCACTTTCTGGACTCTAATTTCTGAGGGGAGTCTTGGTGGTGGTGCATTAAATCAAGGATGTCATGACCTCACCACCAACGTCACCCTGTGTGAAGTTGAAGGGAAGGTAGATAGATGCCTCCTGTGTTTGGAGGCTGATGAGGGAACCAAGACCTCTTTTCAGTCACACCCTGTGGTCTGAGCAACACCTGACATAGCTGTCTGGGTGGGAGGGGGTCTGCGTTAGAACCCGTGGATCCTCTCTCTCAGCTTCAGCAGAACCAGAGTGTGGCCCTCACGTCTTTGCCCAGATGCCTGTCCCAGAGCACGTCTCCTGATCATTTGAGCTCACTCTGCAGCCTTGTTTGTGACCCTCTGAATCTGTTTGTAAAGGGCCAGACAAGACCAGCGTCTCTAGGTTCACAGGCCCTTGGAGGGCCTTGTAAGCAGTGCACTCACACAGTCAATTCTCGGTAAAACCTGCAAAAGAAAAATATTCTGTCAGTCAATATATTCTGCCTCCTTCCATCCAATGCTCCTGTAGCTCAGATGAAGATAAGGTCACCACCCTCAGAGCCAGAGGGAACATGGGGACATGAGCACAGGCAGTAGACGGAAAGGACATGATCAAGTGAGGCTGGAGACGTCGGTCAGAAGTTCTTGTTTATTTAAGACAGCATTAAAGATCCCTGAAATGTGGTAAAGAGACAAATGTCACATCTCTGTATGGCTGCCACTGGTTAAATTTGAGACATTTGGGCAATAGAAAAGTGAAGATAATGGATTATAAAATATTGAATTTTCAAAAATTCATGCATTCCTAGAGATACTTGAGGGAGAGAAAAGAGAAAATAGATAGCAAAAATAACTATTTGAAATACTTTTGAAATCTTGGAACATATGTCTAAATAACTCATTGGTCAAAGAAAAAATCACACAGAAGTGAGAATACTTTGGAGTGAGTGCTGCAGGGACCCGTAGGACCGGTGCCAAGGGAAGTGCATTAAATGCTTATATTGTAAAAAAAAAAAAAAAAAAAAAGAGGGGTCATTATGAGGTAAGCATTTAACTCAAGAAGTTACGAGAACCCCCCCGGGCACAAGGCAGGATAGATAACCAAAGGGAGCAGATTTGACCAACCTCCTTCTCCACACTCTTCTGTCTCCACCCCAGCTGAGGTCAACACCTTCTTTACACAGGGACGTCCTCTGTGTCCTCCCTCTGTCTGTCCTCCTCTCCCAGGGCCCTTTCCTGCTGAGCTGCCTGCCCCCAGAGCCAGGGTCTGGGAAGGGGAAGGAACTGGCTCCTGGGGACCTGCTGTTTCAGCTGCCAGAACTCCTGCAGAGCTCAGCTGAGCTTTGCTGCAGCGACGCCCTTGCTGCGGGGCTCAGTGTTTTGGAACGTGGGGTCTGGGATTTAGGCAGCTGAGCCATAGAAACTCTCTAGCCGGCCCTGGGGGGACCAGGGCACGGGGCCGCTGGCCCAGCAACCTCAACCTGCCTTCTCTTTTCCCTTCAATGTGATGAAGAGATTGCAAGGCTCCCTGAGAGCTCACAGGTAAGCCTTTCCTGGAGCCGACCACTGACTGCTCCCCTGGAACGCGTCGCCAGCACAGGCCTCTCCCAGCCTGCCCTCCCGTTATTGTGTCTTCCTCACCACAAACAAGATGGACAGGAATGTACCCTTCCTGGGAGGCAGCTTGCAGTAGAGGCCTAGGCGTGTCGTGGACAGACCACCGAGGGGCCACGTGTTGGAGCCGCCATGAAGAGGGTCATGCGATGCCACAGAACCAGCCTGAGGCCCGGGCTCAACCAGAGAACTTCGTTTCATCTCCCTCACAGATTGGGCTTCTGGGTGAGATTTCTTCTGAAGGAAGTTTTGATGGATTTAAAAAAGTATGAAAACCACTGGCAAAGAGGTGAAGTACTGAGTTCTTTATCAGAGAAAATCTGGTTTCTGATCATAGATTTCACTTGTGACTAATCCATGTTGAACGACTGACATTCCCTATAACCCCGGGCCCTTGTCTGAGGTGTGGAGCCCCCTCTGGGGGCTGTTTCGAGCTTTTGTGAGGAAGCTGGGAGGCCAGCCACACGTGCGCCCCTTCCCTGCACTAGGTGCCTCTGGAGCGTCTGTGCCCTGGGCGCACAGCGGCACACGATGCTTACTTCTGTGAGTTCCAGCTGGTGTCCAGGCCAGACAGGCTGGAGTGAAGGTGCTGCCTGAGAACCAGCTGTTATGTTGGCCACACTACCCAGGCGCACCGTCTACACTCCAGGAACCCAGATTCAGAGGGCTCAAACATTACACGGCAGAGAAAAGAACTTCTCTTTCAGAGGTGAGTCCAGATGGTCCAGAGACCCCGTTTGAAACAGCCGTTGATTCATCCCACGGCTGCCCTGCTCAGGAATCCAGTCCCAGCTCAGGCTCTTTCTGGCTGGCAGTCTCACATGGGTTATTTCATCTCAAAAGCCACATTTTCCTGTGCAGTAATATGTTTAATATGTTATCCATTTTTCCACCCCCACATCTCTCACACCCACCAGACTAAGGTTTGTCTGGGATGGGAGAAGGGAGGGAAGGGAGCTGGAGGAGACACAGAAGGAGCTGAACTTGGCTGGGGTCTGACCCTCGCCCCACTTGAAGCCAAATCCAATCCCCACATGAGTTCAGGGCCCCGAGAGGAGACTGGCCCATCAGTGCCTCCCGAGCGGAGTCTGGGAAGCCAGGTTTTCCTCCCAGTTCCCACCCCGCACCTGTGCTGCAGGAGGCAGGGATGGGCCTCTCGTAGCAGCTGGCGAGTGTGCACCAGGAGGCAAGACTGCACAGCGCCTGGTGTCGCCCCGTCCCCCAACCTCCATCGTGCTGCTAGGAGCCCAAACCGAGTGCAGCCTGGATGGAAGCACAACAGCTGAGCAGCCCAGCCTGAGCCAGACGTGGTGGGATAGTGAGAACATGAGGTGAAAAAGTGCATAATAAACATCCTCAGAGAAACTGGGAGCAGCAAGTTAGCAGCCCAGACACCTGCCAGAGCAGCAAAGCACCCGCGACATTAAGAGCGCCTCCTTGCCCTGGCTGGCTTGGCCCAGTGGTTAGAGTGTCAGCCGGCAGACCAAAGAGTCACGGGTTCAGTTCTGGTCAAGGGCACATACCTTGGTTGCCATTCAATCCCCAGCCCGGGTTGAGGTCGTGCAGGAGGCAACCAATCGATGTGTCTCTCTAACATCGATGTTTTTTTCTCCCTCCCACCCCCTCTATCTGAAAAGCAATGGAAAAAATGTCCTTGGGTGAGGATTAAAAAAAAAAAGAATGCCTCCTCAAAGGCCTCCGTCCATTGACAAGGATGGAAGGACACTCAGAGCCATGGGGAAGCCATAGCCCTGAGACAGAAACAGCTCTGCTGTGGGGACATCTGCCCACCTGCATCTGAGCGCCAGCCTTGTGGCCTCATAAAGAAATGTGAAGACGGACTTGACAGCACCCAGATGAGACACGGCAGTAAGGAAGGGGAGAACAGACAGCTCAGAATGTGTGACTAGACCTGTACAGATGGTGGCTATGAAAAGAAGGGCAACCGGGACTTGGGGTCCTAGGTCCAATGCAGCAACAGCACAAGCGTCGGGAGGGAGCGACAGGAGCACGGCTCTCCAAGTGCTTGTTTCCAGGGGAGGCCCAGGTGTTCAGACTCTGGGAAGCACGTCACACCGCAGAGCAGCCATGGCAATAGCAAGAAGTGTAACCTCCGAGTTAACAGAATAACAAGGAAAAGGCATCAAATAACTCCAGACACGAGGAAGGGGGTACAACATGGAAGGAGCAGTTATGAAGAGAATGAGTCAGAAACATCAGGAATAAGAACACAGTAGCTGAAATACAGAACTCAGAGTGGGTAAAGGCAGCCAGAGCCCCAGCAGCTGGGTGAGTCCCACCAGGTGTAGGCGCACGAGAGAGGGACGAAGAGAAAAAGGGCACTAAGGACTGGAGGGGGCACCCACATCCAAAGGGGGTCCCAGAGGAGAGAAACAAGTTGGTAAAAATGGAAACACATAAAAAGATTTATGAGAAGAGAAACGAAACTGTGGATGACAGGGTACACTGTGACAGAGGGCACAGGGAGTAAAAGATCCCCACCTAGAATCACTGTCCTAAAAATCAAGAGCATAAAATCAAGGAGAAAAGTCCAGATGCTCAAGAGAAGGGACCCTGCAAACAGCAGGATTGGCGTCAGCTGTGCTGGTCAGCCGAGGACGATGGAGCCAGGTGCCAAGTACACGGGAGCCTTGGATTTTACATGATCCACAGTGTAAGGAGGTCGCAGGGTGACATGGCTTGGGGAGTTCAGGGCATACAAACCTTGTCTGAAGAGCGTGAGGGTGGCATGAGGGGACACAGGAGAGGGGCACTGATGGTGACCAGCTCGGGTTGTCGATGGGAAACAGCTCAACTGTGCCCCCGACAAGTCCAGTGCAACAGAATGAAGAATGGACGCGCAACTTTCAGAGCAGCCCGAGGAAACCTGGTTTCAACAGTGGAAGGCAAAAGAAAAAGCCACAGAGGCAAAGTGTGGGCCGTCAAGCAGATGGAAATCTGTAGTTTGAGGGGCCGGATGACGAGCCTCCAGATTTCAGACACTTCCCTTCCAAGAGGAGACAAGAAGTGGTGCCCACCCTCCCACCCTGCTCAGAACTCCCAGTCGACTCAAGACAAGAGAAAAGGTTGGCCGAGAATCGCTTTCCTAGGGTTGAATTTCTTAGCGTTGCTTTGTGTTTGAGAACCTGCAGCCTCCTGAAAGCTAGCATCTGGCATCGGCCCGCAGACCTGGTGCTCAGCACACGTCACGCTGCGTGGCCCCAGAGCCACCACTGCCAGTCACATGACCCTGGTAAGGCTGCTCCAACTCTGTCACTCACCAGCATAATGCAGATAATAACAGGGAAACCTTAAGTAGGGTTTATGCGGGGAACAAATGGGGTCCACATAAGAATAATGCGATACATGAGGCAGGCGGCTGCCCTCATGCCCACCGCGCTCATCCTTGGAGCTTTTCAAGAAGCACTTTTTGAAATACTCCCAATAACCCACGAGGCCATTATCCCATCATTTGGATGAGGTGCCTGGACTGAGTCAATGGAATGCACTCGCCCAGGCATTGCAGGTCTGACGAGGCCAGGCCAGCTCAGAGTGCTGGGGCCGTCGGGATGTGAGCAGGTCCCCAGGACACTGGTCTGTCACTGAGAGTTTAACCTTTGTGCTTGGGAACACCCCACTTCCTAAGGGTCATGATGACTGAAGGGTTTATGCTGTACAAACAAGGTGTCAACTTCAATATTTTATAAAAATGAGATGAAGCGTCTGCTTGGTAGATACACACAATTTAAGATCAAAGCCATTGATCATTTTATTTTATTTTTTTTTTTTTTTTTCGCTTATTTATTTATTTATTTATTTATTTTTTGATCTGTTCTTTTTTTTTTTTTTTTTTTTTTTTATTAATTTATTTTTGTTACAGATGTTTCTCCTTTTTTCCCCATTGACACCCTCCTCCCCATCCCCCACCCCATCCCCAGCTTTGTTGTCCAGGTCCATCAGTTATGCATACATGCGTATAAGTTCTGTGGTTTATCTCTTCCCTCCCCCCCCACCCCCTCTTCTGAGGGTTGTCAGTCTGTACTCTACTTTCACATCTCTGGGTCTACCCTGTTCCCCAGACTGTTATGTTTATTATATTCCACAAATGAGTGAGATCATGTGATATTTTTCTTTCTCTGCTTGGTTTGTTTCGCTTAGGATAATACTCTCGAGGTCCCTCCATGTCGTCTCAAAGGATAAGAGATCTTTCTTTCTTACAGCTGCATAGTACTCCATTGTGTATATGTACCACAGCTTTTTTATCCATTCATCCACTGATGGGCACTTGGGCTGTTTCCAGATCTTAGCTATTGTGAATAGTGCTGCTATGAACATGGGAGTACATATATTCTTTCTGATTGGTGTTTCAGGTTTCTTAGGGTATATTCCTAGAAGTGGGATCACTGGGTCAAATGGCAGTTCAATTTTTAATTTTTTGAGGTAACACCATAGTGTTTTCCACAGTGGCTGCACCAGTCTGCATTCCCACCAGCAGTGTACTAGAGTCCCCTTTTCTCCACACCCTCGCCAACACTTGTTGTTTGACGATTTGTTGATGGCGGCCATTCTGACAGGTGTGAGGTGATACCTCATTGTTGTTTTAATTTGCATCTCTCTGATGATTAGTGATGTTGAGCATTTCTTCATATGTCTCTTAGCCATTTGTATGTCCTGTTTGGAGAGGTGTCTATTTAGTTCCTCTGCCCATTTTTTAATTGGGTTCTTTGTCTTCCTTTTGTTGAGTTGTATGAGCACTCTATATATTTTGGAGATTAACCCCTTATCTGATGTATCATTGGCAATTATGCTCTCCCATACAGTGGGTTCTCTTTCCGTTTTAATGGTTGTTTCTTTTGCTGTGCAGAAGCTTTTGAGTTTGATGTAGTCCCATGTGTTCATTTTTTCCTTTATTTCTGTTGCCTTAGGTGATGTATCAGTGAAGATACTGCTGCGTATGATGTCTGAAATTTTGTTGCCTACATTTTCTTCTAGGATTTTTATGGATTCACGAGTCACATTTAAGTCTTTTACCCATTTTGAGTTTATTCTTGTGTATGGTGTAAGTTGATCGTCTAGTTTCATTTTTTTGCATGTAGCTGTCCAATTTTCCCAACACCATTTATTAAAGAGGCTGTCTTTGCTCCACTGTATGCTCTTGCCACCTTTGTCAAATATTAGTTGAGCATAATATCTTGGGTCAATTTCTGGATTCTCTGTTCTGTTCCACTGGTCTATATGCCTGTTCTTATGCCAATACCAGGCTGTTTTGATTATAGTAGCTCTGTAGTATAATCTGATATCTGGTATTGTGATCCCACCTACTTTGTCCTTCTTTTTCAAGATTGCTGTGGCTATTCGGGGTCTTTTTTGGTTCCATATGAACTTTTGGAGTATTTGTTCTAGTTCTGTGAAATATGTCGCTGGTATTTTGATTGGGATTGCATTGAATCTATAGATTGCTTTGGGTAATATGGACATTTTAATGATGTTAATTCTTCCAATCCATGAACAAGGTATGTGCTTCCACTTTTTTATATCTTCCTCTATTTCTTTTTTCAATGTCCTGTAGTTTTCTGCAAATAGATCCTTTACTTCTTTGGTTAAATTTATTCCTAGGTATCTTAAATTTTTTGCCTCGATGGTAAATGGGATTGTTTTTTTAGTTTCTCTTTCTGTGAGTTCATCATTGGTGTATAAGAATGCCGTCGATTTCTTGATGTTTATTTTGTATCCTGCTACTTTGCCAAATTCATTTATTAGGTCTAGTAGATTTTTGATGGAGTCTTTAGGGTTTTCTATGTATAGTATCATGTCATCTGCGAATAATGACAGTTTCACTTCCTCCTTTCCAATTTGGATACCTTTTATTTTTTCTTCACGTCTGATTGCTGTGGCTAAGACTTCCAGTACTATGTTAAATAAGAGTGGTGAAAGTGGGCATCCCTGTCTTGTTCCTGTTCTTAAGGGAAATGTTTTTAGTTTTTGCCCATTGATTATGATGTTGGCTGTAGGTCTTTCATATATGGCCTTTATAATGTTGAGATATGATCCCTCTATTCCCAAATTGCTGAGTGTTTTTATCAGAAATGGGTGTTGAATTTTGTCGAATGCTTTTTCAGCGTCTATTGATATGATCATGTGGTTTTTATCTTTCATTTTGTTTATGTGGTGTATCACATTTATTGATTTGCGAATATTGAACCAGCCTTGCATCCCTGGGATGAATCCCACTTGGTCATGGTGAATAATTTTTTTGATGTATTGCTGGATCCGATTTGCTAGTATTTTGTTCAGGATTTTGGCATCTATGTTCATCAGGGATATTGGCCTGTAGTTTTCTTTCTTTGTAGTGTCTTTTTCTGGTTTTGGAATTAGAATTATGCTGGCCTCATAAAATGAGTTTGGAAGTCTTCCTTCTTCTTGAATTTTTAGAAACAGTTTGAGAAGAATGGGTGTTAGTTCTTCTTTGAATGTTCGGTAAAACTCCCCTGTAAAGCCGTCTGGGCCTGGACTTTTGTTTGCTGGGAGAGTCTTGATTACATCTTCAATTTCCTTGGTTGCTATTGGTCTGTTCAAGTTTTCTATCTCTTCCCGGTCCAGTTTTGGGAGACTATATGTTTCTAGAAATGTGTCCATTTCGCTTAGATTGTCGAATTTGTTGCCATATAAATGTTCATAGTATTCATTAACGATCCTTTGTATTTCTGTGGTGTCAGTTGTTACTTCTCCTCTTTCGTTTCTGATTTTGTGTATTTGGGTTCTCTCTCTTTGTTTCTTGGTGAGTCTAGCTAAGGGTCCATCAATCTTGTTTATCTTTTCAAAAAACCAGCTCTTTGTTTCATTGATCCTTTGAATTGTTTTTTTGGTCTCCATGTCGTTTATTTCTGCTCTGATCTTTACTATTTCCTTCCTTCTACTTGCTCTAGGGTTTTCCTTTTGTTTGCTTTCTAGTTCTTTAAGTTGTGAGGTTAGATAGTCTATTAGAAATTTTTCTTGTTTCTTGAGGTAGGCCTGTAGTGCTATGAACTTCCCTCTCAGAACTGCTTTCGCTGCATCCCACAGATTTTGTGTTGTTGTGTGTTCATTTTCATTCGTTTCCAGAAAGTTTTTAATTTCTTCCTTGATCTCCTTGGTAACCCATTCATTGTTTAATAACATGCTATTTAGCCTCCATGTATTCAAATGTCTTTGCATGTTCTTGTTGCAATTGATTTCTAGTTTCATGCCATTGTGATCTGAGAAGATGCTTGATATGATTTCAATCTTCTTGAATTTGTAGAGACTTCGTTTGTGTCCTAACATGTGGTCTATCTTTGAGAATGTCCCATGTGCACTTGAGAAGAAAGTGAATTCTGTAGTTTTGGGGTGTAATTCTCTGTAAATATCTATTAAATCCATTTGGTCTAGTGCTTCATTTAGAGTCTGTGTTTCCTTGTTAATTTTTTGTCTAGAGGATCTATCCAGTGATGTCAGCGGGGTGTTGAAGTCCCCTGCTATGATTGTATTGCTGTCGATTTCTCCTTTGAAGTTTTCCAGAAGATTTTTAATGTATTTTGGTCCTCCTGTATTGGGTGCATATATGTTTACCAAGGTTATCTCTTCCTGTTGGATAGATCCTTTCAATATTATGTAGTGGCCTTCTTTGTCTCTAGTTATGGCCTTCATTTTAAAATCTATTTTATCAGATATGAGTATTGCTACCCCAGCTTTTTTTTCCTTTCTGTTTGCTTGGAAGATTTTTTTCCATCCCTTCACTTTCAGCCTATGTGAGTCTTTTGTTGTGAGGTGGGTCTCTTGTAAGCAACATATATATGGGTCATGCTTTCTTATCCAATCCGCTACTCTGTGTCTTTTGATCGGGGCGTTCAGTCCATTTACATTTAAGGTGATTACCGATATGTACTTACTTATTGCCATTTTTGTTTAGTGTGTTTCTATTTTCCTTTCTATTTCTTCTACTAATTACAGCAGTCCTTTTAACATTTCTTGCAGTGCTGGTTTGGTGCTAATGTATTCCCTTAGCCTTTTTTTGTCTGGGAAGCTCTTTATTTGACCTTCTATTTTGAATGATAGCCTTGCTGGGTAGAGTAGTCTTGGGTTCAGATCCTTGTTTTTCATGACCTTGATTATTTCATGCCATTCCCTTCTGGCCTGTAGTGTTTCTATGGAGAAGTCAGCTGATAACCTTATGGGGGATCCTTTGTAGGTAACCTGTTGCTTAGCTCTTGCTGCCTTGAGGATTCTCTCTTTGTCTTTAATTTTTGGCATTTTAATTACTATGTGTCTTGGTGTGGGCCTGTTTGGGTTCTTCTTACTTGGGACTCTCTGTGCTTCTTGAACTTGAAAGCCTTCTTCCTTCACCAAATTAGGGAAATTTTCTGTCACTATTTCTTCAAATATATTCTCTAACCCTTTCTCATTTTCTTCTTCTTCGGCGACTCCTATGATGCGAATATTATTACGTTTCCAGTTGTCCCACAGTTCTCTTAAGCTGTCTTCCTGTTTTTTCATTGTTTTTTCCTTTTGGTTTTCTGATTGGTTGATTTTTTCTACCCTGTCTTCTAATTCACTGATCCGGTCCTCAGCTTCCTCTACTCTGCTGTTTAGTCCTTCCAATGTGTTCTTCATTTCTGCTATGTCATTCTTCATTTCTTCTTGCTGCTGCTTCATTTCTTCTTGCTGCTTCTTCATTTCCAATTGATTTATTTTCAATATTTCTATGTCTTTGCTCATGGTGTTGATGTCCTTACATATGCTGTTGAGCTTCCTCAAGATCATGGCTCTGAATTCTAGCTCTGTTAACTTGCTTAACTCCATTTCATTTATCTCATCTTCATTGGAGGTCTCTTGTTCTTTCGTTTGGTATCTGTTTCGTTGTTTTACCATTTTGGCTAGCTCAGTGGTTTTTGGAGCCTGCCAAATTTTCCCTGTGGATGTTGGTGTTCTGCTGTTTGTGGCTCCCTGTACTGGGTTTGGATGAGCGTGAGAGGACCCACGTTATACGCCACTGTCGAGTCTTACTTTTCTGGGTAGAGTTGCAAGCCCAGAAAAGGTTCAGTTATCCTCTAGCTTTTTGCCTAGAGGCTATTAGTCCTGGTTACTTAAAGAGCCTTGGGTTCTCAGTTGAATGAAAACCTCCCTCAGGTGTTCAGTGTGAGAGGATTTCCCGAGGGTGGGGCAGATGCTGGTAGTTAATGAGCCTTGATTTGCATTTCAATGGCCCAACTGGGTGTGGCTGAATCTCCGAGGGAGGGGCTGCCGCCTCTCCCCAGAGCCCTGGGATGGAGTAAGTCGACCAGGCCACAGTCCCGCGTGGCTGAAACTCAGCAAAAGCTCTGAGCGCCCTCCAAATCCCGAGTGTCCCCACACAGTTCCAGTCCAGTCCGCCCTCCCTCCGCCGGAGTCCGAGGTGAGTGGCTGTGGCTGTTTTAGCGCTCTGTCCCGGCTCTGCGCTGTGGAGCCGGCTCGGGCTTCAACCCCGAGGGCGGAGCGCTGCTCACGGCTAAGGCCGCTGCTGTCTGTGGGCTCCCAGCCCCCCTCTCGCGCCTCCGCAATCCTACCAGGATCAAGTTAGTGTCCCTGGTTGTATGGTCCTCGCGAGCTGCTTTTCCGTTGCTTTTTCCCGACGATTTGACTTTATTTTAGTTGTATTTCCAGTTTGGTCCTGGGAGATGATCTGTGTAGCTTCCATTCACTCCGCCGCCATTTTGGAATCTCGCCATTGATCATTTTAACCTGACAGCTCCTCATTCGCTGGCTGGAAGTTTAGTTCCCAGTGATCATACTTACTTCTTGTGCTAAAGAAACATCGAGCCATTCACTTTGCAACAGGGGAAAACCGGACAGTACACAAAGGCCTAATGTCAGGCTGATTTCAGAAAGAAAAGCGGGCCTGGCCCATTGTCCACACAGCACTGCTCCCTTCTGAAAGTGCTGTCTTCGTCATTGGGACACCGGCCTATGTGGTTTCTCCATCTGTCTGTCCAGCCTAAGAAATGACCCTACTTCTCTTTCATTTCAAAAATTAAACCGAATAAAAACTAGCTGGAACATTTGACAATTTTTCTTCAAAGGGAAATAAAAGAAGTCAAGTGTCTCAGCAGAAAACATAATAACCCTATGATAGGCTGGTGTGTGGGCCAGGAATTGGCTTCCCTGGCTCTCGTGCCAGCAGCCAGCTCTGTCCAGAGCACCCAGGAAGGGGTTAATAGTTGATGATGTTGTCCTGTCTTATTATCACCATTAGTCCTCTGATTTACTCCGATTAGCTAATAGCAAGGCTGCAGTCACTTGGGCCCAGTCTAAAGCAGCTGGTGTCGTGAGCAGGGGGAGGCCTGGAAGTAGGGGTGAGGGCCTCTAGCCATGTGGCCACTGGTCCTCTGGGCAGGCCACTCTGTTCCTTTGAGAAGGAAAGCTGCATGTGACTGAATGGTGGGCCACAGGGTGGCGCCACCCTCCCTCTGCACATTGGCACAGAACACAAACACGCCAGTGAGGGGGCGCTGACACCCAAGTACAGAGGTGTGACTTGAAGGAAGGTGGAGCCAGTTTTGCTGAGTTTATGCAAAGGGAAGTAAACTGAGCCAGAAACAGCCAATTCTGGCAGGCCGGTGGCGTCCTCACCGAGTGCTACCTGCCATCCCCTGAAGTGAGGACCCGCTGGCCAGTTCATCTCAGAAAGGAGGGGCCGCAGGGTGGGCCAGTCCCCAGCAGAGACCCCACCTGCGAGGCAGAGAGCTTGGGCCTGACATTTCTTATCTCGGAAATGGCTGCTTCATGCTCCTTGACGTCAAAGCCCCTCCCTCAGATCAGAAGTCCCCAGCGCAGGCCTGAAAGAGTCTACTGTCCCTCACTGAGTCACTGAGTCACCGAGTCACTGAGCACCCCATCTCCCTTTGCGAAGTTCCCTGAAGGCTCCTGCTGCCAGGGTTGCTAATGGAGCAATTACTCAATTCTGGGCCTCCCAGGTGCCCAGAGGCAGCTGAAAAGGACTCTTCCCTAAAATGACTGAAAGGAAATGTTTGTTTTAAAGAAACAGCCAACCATTAGATTTAGCCGCTTGGTTGGGTTTGGGGCCTCTCCTGCTAGTGGGACCCAATGCCACTAAGACGTCAGCCCTTTATCCTCAAGTGGGAACTGTGGCCGAGTTGCCTGAGACTTCAAGTGCAGGCAGGAGAGACGGGGTGGCAGGTTGGGGTGGTGGAGTCAGTGGTGACCAGGCCCTGAGCCCATGGAGCACAAAGCTGCCGCATGAGGGCTGGAGGGACACGGAGACTCTGCCTGGGGAGCCGACCGGTAGGGAAATCATAGACGCCAGCATCAGAAGCAAGACAGTGGTCCCTGCTCTGGAAGAGGAAGAAGCCACTGCATGCTGGATCGCTGACACTCACGAGGCCACACTACCTTGCAAGGCAGGTCGGAGGTTTCTGAACCCTTTCCGCCTGCCCACAGTCATGCACAGGACTGACTGACCATCTCATCACTGTGTGTCCGGGCAAAACCAGAGAGAGCATGGTGGTCAGGGGCCAACACATCTGTTCAGATCCTGGGACGCTCACACCAGGCCACGTGTGCATGTGTGAGATTGTGTGTGTGCAAGCACATGCATTTGATTGTGTGCATACAGTTGTGTGGGTTGTCTGTGTGTCCCGAGCCTGCCCAGGGACGTGGAGCCCAAGTCCTGCCATCTACCCATCCTATAGGGGTCTCTCTGGCGCAGTCACTCCTGTCTTCACGAGGAAAGCTGATCTAAATGCACAGGGTGTGGGTACTCGGTGTCCTAAGAATTGGGTAACTTTGACTTTGGTTCTCTTGACTGACACAAGGACCAGGAAATGCAGAGCGCCTCCCAGACAGCACACACCAGGCAGAGCCTGTCCCGCAGCCATATCATGCCACACACTCTGTCCCACGAGAGCGGGACCTCAATCACACAGGCCGGAGCTTCTCACGCAGATGCATGCACCACCCTAAGTGACAGGTGGCACCAGCCGATACAGTAAATGAGGGAAGAAGAGTCCTCACCCACTCCCAGCACAGCTGCAGGCTCAACAAAAGTGTGCTCGGGTCACAGAGCCAGAGAGAATCATGTTTGTATTTTCTGCTAAGTCTGAAGCTGTGCTCTGGGCTCAGCCAACTCACTGCCTGGTCAGGGCAAGGAGGCCCCAGCATCCTCTAAGCCATGTGATTCTGAAAAGACACACAGCCGTGTGATTCTGAAAACCTGTGTGAAGTCATAGCAAGTGCTCCCTCCACAGAAACTTTCCAAGGAGTCACCTGGGGTCACAGAGCCTGGGGTGAGTGAGGGGTGCTGGCTGGCCGTGGCAGCCTGTCCCAGTGAATATGTAGGATGGGCGTGTCAGTCAAAGGTGGCCTGTCCCTAGTGTGTCAGCACACAGGGCCCTCTGCTTCTCAAAAATACCAGCCACCTGAAGGTCCCAAGACCCAGTGGATATAACTACTCTTCTCGGTGAACAAAGCAGACAGACCACCCTGACTGGAAGGTGGTGTCCCAGGAAACAGTGTGGCCTTTGCCGGAGGAGACAGCACGTTTGGGACTGATCTTGCCTTTCACATCACTGCGTAGTGGCTCTGGGCAACTTGGAGCAAATAGTTGATCCACTAAGAGTCTGAGTCCCCCTCTTGTCAATGAAGTTATGATCACATCTTTACCGAGTTGCTGTGGACTCAACACAAGCCACTCTGGGAGCTCCAGTCTCCTCTATCCCAGCCCAGGGAGAACTGAGTGGGTCACACGTGCCCAAGATCCAAGCCAAAGGGAGGAGCAGGAGCAGGAGTGTGATGGCAATGCCAATGGCTAGGAAGCTAACAAAACTGGGCATACAAATGACCTTTATTTTCTGAAAAACTGAAAGAGCAGAAACAAAACAAACTTATGTTAGAGCAATTGCTAAACTAAACTCAGGTGGTTGAAAGACAAGCTCCCCCCCTTTTTTTAATCCTCACCTGAGGATATTTTTCCATTAATCTTCAGAAAGAGTGGGAAGGAAAGAGAGAGAGAGAGACATTGATGTGAGAGAGACACATCGATTGGTTGCCCCCTGCATGACCCCAGCCAGGGCCAGGATTGAACAGCAACCAAGGTACGTGCCCTTGACCGGAACCAAACCCAAGGGCCAACCCTCCAGCCGCTGAACCAAACCAGTCAGAGCCAGGCTCTCTTCTTTTTAATGCCTCAAAAAGACTAAACAAATACATTAGGAGCAACTTAAACTTTCCTAGGATAACCTGGGAACACATTGTTGCCTTGAGCAATTTCACCTTGTGTGGCATCTTGTGAGTCTATTGAGTACATGATATTGGAAGGAATATTTATAGTGATGTCTTTCCCAAATGACTGCAAAGAAAAATAAGGGGGAAGGGAATCTACCTCAAACTAAGAACAGAAAGTAGGTCAGGACATAAATTCATAGCTATATTTCTCAAACTTCTATTTAACGCTTTTTCTTTCTCCAGGTAAATTATTAACTTGAGAAAAGAAAACCAAAAATAAAATAAAGTGTGCAATGCAGCTATGGAAACAGAAAACTCAAGGGAGAGAGAAAAACAGGTCTTCAACCATAAATGATAACTCAGATCATAGAGAAAAAAGTTCGTCATAAATAATAAGTCACGTGATAAGAGAAGCAGGTTGCAGTCATAAATAATCAAGTCAGATGATAGGGAAAGAAAGCCATCAATTAATAAATGTTGCCCTGACCGGTCGCTCAGTGGTTAGAGAGTCGGCCCATGGACCAATAAATTGTGGGTTAGATTCTGGTCAAGGGCATGTACCTTGGCCCTGGTCGAGGTCATGCGGGAGGAAACCAGTCGATATGTCCCTCTCACATCAATGTTTCACTTTCTCTGCCTCTCTCTCTCCCCCTCCCTTCCACTCTATCTGAGGATAAATAGAAAAATATCCTCAGGTGAGGATTAACACAATAAAAATCTTCTCAAAAAAAAAAAAAGCTTATACAAATAACTTCTTAGATTCTTTTTTATTTTCTGTGTATGAGATCATGTTACTCATGAATAATGAAAATTTAATTTTTGCCATTTTAATCTTTGGGCCTTCTATTTCTTTTTCTTGCCTTATTGTACAGGCTGGGACAAAAGCTAGAACAATGTTGAGTGGAAGTATCAATAGTGACTAACCTCACCTCATTCCTGATCGCAGAGGAAAGTTTCACCTGCTCACCATTAAGCATCATGCTTTGGCATAGATACCCTTTATCAGGTTAAGTTCCTGTGTATGCCTATTTTCTAAGATTTTATCATGGATGGATATTGAATTTTATCAAATGCTTTTTTTTGTATAGATTGAGAAGATAGTTTATTCTTTTATTCTGTTAATGTAGAAAGCATTGGTTGCTTTTTGAATATTAAAACTAGCTATATTCCTAGAGTAAATGCAACTTGGTGGTTGGGTTATATATTGATATTGCAGGATTTAATTTGCTTATGTTCTGTTTAACATTTTTCGATCTGTGGTCATAGTGACATTGCCATGTAATTTCCTTTTGTTTTGTTTTTTGGTAATGTTCTTGTCAAGTTTTGGTATCAAGAATATTCTGCCCTAATAAAATGAATTGGAAAGTGAAAAAAAAAATACATGTTAACTCATGCGATAAAGTTTTCCAGTCATAAATGATAACTCAGGTGATAAAAGCAAGGTTTCCTGTCATAGCAATAATTCTGGTGATGAAAAAGGTCCTGCGGTGGAAATGAGGCCATTGGCCTAGGCCTGCTGCTTCAGAGGGGGCTCGGCAGTGGCCCCCAGGCCTGTTGCTTTCCTGGGGCCACTCCTCCCACCAGCCCGACACGATGCGTCAGGAGCATGGCTCTGATTCTTCTCGGGCTCTTGGGAGCTGCTCTGAGCAGTATCACCCTTTACACCAGAAAGCTAGCAGGCACCATGGGGCAAAAACAAAACTAGAAGAAAGTGGGATGTATGTGGTGGGCAAAGTTCTCACCTGTGGAGTAGCGAAGGGCAAAGTGGAATACCTCCTAGAGTGGAAAGGCTTCTCAGATGCGGACAGCCTGTGGGAGCCAGGAGAGAACACGGACTGTGCCCACCTCACTGCCAAGTTTCTACAGTCACAGAAAACAGCGCGTGAGGGAGAGAAATCACAGGGAGGCAAGCACGATGCCAACTGATTCTGAGGACAGGGAGAGGAGAGCAAACCCAAGAAGAAGGAAGAGTCAGAAAAGCCATGAAGCTTTGCCCGGGGCTTGGAACTGGAGTGAATTATTGGAGCTACAGACTCTGGTGGAGAACTCATGTTCCTAATCAAATGGAAAAACTCTGATGAGGCTGACCTGGTCCCTGGCAAAAAAGCCAATGTCAAGGGTCCCCAGGTTGCCACATCCTTCTATGAGGAAAGGCTGATGTGGCATTCCTATCCCTGGGAGGAGGATGACAAAAAAGATGATGAGTCATCTCCTGAGTACCAGCCCCTGTCACATGTGACTGCGGGTTTCCAGTGGGGAAGGGAAGTTCTACTTGTCATAACACTAAGAGGCGGCTTGAGCAGATGTCCTTTGAAGAGCCAGTATAGTTTCTGTGCCCTGTAGCCGCCCAAGTACTTTAAAGCTGTTCCATGTGGAGGGAAAGGAGGATGTTGCTTCAAGGCAAGAAGAGCAAAGGGCCTTCTACAAAGGACAACACTTGCAGAGTGGTTGTGTGGGAGAGCAAAGAAACACTGTAGGTCTTCAAAGAGCATCTCCATAACACAAGCCTTCTTCCCAATAGTGTTAACTCGGCATTTTTACAGTGTATAGCATGTGTGTAGTTTTTAGGCTATTACTGGTGTATTATTTGGGGGTGAAAGGGATGGGGTGGAAAGAAGGGAGATGGGTAAGACTGTTTTTATTAAAATTTGGGGCCTGGTTGAAAAAATAGTGAAACAATGGAAAAAAACCAAACAACTAATGATGATTTGGTTCTGTCCCCAGAATATTTTATCTTTTCAAAAAATGTCATTGGTGCCCTGGCCGGTTCGGTTCAGCAGAGTGTCAGTCCCTGGACCAAAGGGTCATGGGTTTGATTCCCAGTCAAGGGCATGTACCTGGGTTGCAGGTTCAATACCCAGCCCTGGTCAGGGTCGTTCGGAAGGCAAACAATTGATGTACCTCTCTTACATCAATGTTTCTCTCTCTCTCTCTCTCCCCCTCCTTCTTCCCTCCCTTCCACTCTTTCTAAAAAGATCAATGGAAAATATTCTTGGGTGAGGATTAACAACAAAAAATGTCATTGGCACCCAGCCAGTGTGGCTCAGTGGTTGAGCACCAAGAGGTCGCCGGTTCAATTCCCAGTTAGGACACATGCCCAGGTTGTGGGCCAAATCCCCAGTGGGAGGCATGCAGGAGGCAGTCAATTGATGTTCTCTCTCAGTCGACGTTTCTGTCTCTCTCTCTACCTCTCCCTTTCTCTCTCTCTAAAATCAATTAAAAAAATTTTTTTAAATTAAAAAATGTCATTGACAATCTACATGAGGACTGTGAGAGACTGTTTAAAAGCTGTGAATGGCCTGGGCAGTGTGACTCAGTGGACTGAGCATCGTCCCACGGACTGAGAGGTCCCAGTTCGATATTCAGTCAGGGCACATGCCCGGGTTGTGGGTTCGATCCCCAGTAAGGGGTGTGCAGGAGGCAGCCAATCGATGTTTCTCTCTCACATTGAATGCCTGAAACCTATAAGCCTAGGTGTTCCTGCCTGAACTTAATGCTGCTCTTAACAAAGCTCTAAGCTAGTTGACAACTTACCAAAGCTGCCATTTGGGGGATGAAAACTTGTTGAGGAGGGAAAGTCTTTTATTGGCGCATATTACACAGCCAGGTCATTTTGTCTTAGAGGTGCTAATGCTTGAAACTGACAAGAAGACCCTTTCTTTTTCAACTATGAAGGTATAAATATCAGCTTGCCCACCCAAGCCACTGGCTGAAGTCTTTGGGGAGGGGAAGAGGGTGGCATAGGAGGTGTGGGAGTAGAGAGAGGCCCCATGCTCTTAGGGTGGAAAACTCTTGGAGTCTCTCTATGCTTTGAACTTTGAGCTCTGAAACTATTGGTAGCAGGGTTCAGCCACTGACAGCAAATTCATTAAATCACTTCAAGAGTTGAACTATTTCAAAAGCCCTGGTCTCAGGAGAAGATTAAACTTTCATACTTGGGCAGTAGTTCACTTTAAAACACAAAAGAAAACAATTTTTTAATCCTAAGAATTATTTAATCCCCAAAATGCTGTCTTGAATTGTGAGATCCCTCAGACTTGACATCATCTAGACCTGCATCTAGAACCTCATTGTAAAATGTTTTTAGGCATGTGCTAGGTTTCTGTGAAAACTTTGTTTAAATGTAAACTTCATCCCACACTGTCAGTTTTTGTTTTAATAAAACTACATAGATGCATATTAAAATGTTTCCTAGTACAAGTGATAACTGAGGTGAGAGGGAAAGAAAGGTTTCCAGCCACCAGTGATACTCATCAGATAAGGAGAGTTTGTATCCAATATGAATGATAACTTTGGTGATAGAGAAAGAAAGTTTCTATTCATAAATGATAATATAAGTGATAAAAAAGATATCTCATTATAAATGATGACTCGTGATAAAGACAGTTTCCAGTCATAAATGATAACTCAGGTGATAAAGGTTTCCATTAATAAGTTATTAAGTCAGATGATACAGCCTAAAGGTTTCCAGTCATAAATGAAGTCAGGAGATAAAGAAGGAGGTTTCATGTCATAAACAATAAGTGAAGTAATAGAGAAGGAAGGATTCTAGACATGAATGATAACTCACGTGATAGAAAATGACGTTTTTTTGTCGTAAACGATAGCTCAGGACTACTTCAGCAGGACTCTGGTGCTTCCCCAGTCTGCCCCTTGAGTGTGTCGCTTGTGGAGGAGGTTGGGTGGTGCTTCGACACGGTGTGAAGCTGTCCACAGGGTGCGTCGGCTCTGGGGCATCTCGGGACGTACAGGCCAAGGTCAGCTGCCAATCATGCCCTGCTCGGGGTCAGCCGGCCTGAGCTACAAGGCAGTCTGCAGATGGCTACTACTCGTGCTGGACGTGGAGGCGCCAGAAGAGGGGGCGGCTGTGAGCCGAGGACTGCTGCCTCTGACGCACTCAGTGAGAGGCATGCAGCACGCCACGGCGAGATGCCCCTTGTCTGAGAGATTTTAGGAGAGTTCAAAGCACAAACCAAGACAGGCCCTTTGTATGGAAAAGCCACTGGAAACAGCCTGGGTGAGCCTGCAAGGTGGGTGGGGCGGGTCTCAGGGAATCACCAGGGTGGGGTGGACAGTGTGAGCCAGGCTGATGGAGACTCAGATGTGGTGCCCGCCCGCTGGCTCTGTGGGGGAGGGCTCAGAAAAGAAGCAAGGGCCTCTGACAGCACTTCTGTGGGGGGAAAGCTGCCCCTCCAGCCCGCACCCCCCATGCCAGGCTACTCAGCTCCTGCCTGTGTACCTGGCCGAGCGAGTGAGTCTCAGTCACTCCGTGCACGGGCCCTCTGGATTCCAGGTGGTTCTGAAAGATGCTTGTTCTATAGTTTAGTTGTAACTTTGACGTGGTTGTGGGAGGATTCCAAAAATGTTTCTATCATAAAAATGAACAGGTGATAAAAATAAAGGTATCCAAGCATAAGCGATAAGTCAAGTGATGAAGAAAAAAGGTAGCCAGTCATCAGTTATAACTCAGGTGATAGAGAAAGAAGTTTTCAGTCATAATGATAAATCAAAAGATATAGAAAGAAAAATTTTCAGTCATAAGTGATAAATAAGGAGACAGAAAAAATTTTCTGGTCATAAAAGATAACCAACATGAAAACAAATTTCTAGTCATAAAGGGAACCATGATGATAGAGGTTCCATCATAAATAACTCAGGTTATAGAAATATTAAGAATTAATAGAAAAATTAAAAATTCGGTCACAGATGGTAACCAAAGTCATAGAAAAAAAAAATTTCCATTCTATATGGTAACTCAAGTGATAGAGAATGAAAGGTTTCCTGTCATAAATGGTAACTTATATGACAGAGAAATAAGGTATCAAATAAAAAATGTCAGGTGATAGAGAAAGAAAATTTCAAGTCATAAATGATGTCAGGTGATAAAAATACTTTCAGTCATAAATGATAAGTCACTTGATTGAGAATGGTGTTCAGTCATAAGTGATAACTCAGGTTAGAGAGAAGGAATGTATAGACATAAATGAAACTCACGAGATAGAAAAACAATATTTCCAGTAATAAATAATAATTCAGGTGAGAGAAGAAATTTTTTCAGTCATAAATGATAACTCAGGTTATACAGGAAGAATGCTTCAAGTCATAAACGATAAATCAGGTGATAAACAATATTTATAGTCACAAGTGATAATTCAAGGGGTAGAAAACAAAACATTTTTAGTCATAAATGATGACTCAGGTTATAAGGAAAAAAGTTTTCAGTCATAAGTGAATACTCAGGTTATAGAGGAAGAAGGTTTCAAGTCATAAATGATAACACAAATGACAGAGAACATAACTGCTTCAGTCATAAATGATAACTCAAGTTATATGAAAGAATGATTCCACTCATAAATGATAACACAAGTGATAGAGGAACAACATACTCAACAATAAATTATAATCAAATGAGATAGGACAAAATGTTTTTAGTTATAAAGGATAACTCAGGTTATAATGAAAGAGGTTTTTAGTCATAATGATAAATCAAGTGATAGTGGAAGAATGTTTCCTGTCATAAATTATAATTCAGGTGATAGAGAAGCACTTCTAGTCATAAATAATAATAACTGAGGTGATAAAGAACAAAATGATAACTCAAGTAATAGTGGAAGGAGGTTTTCAGTCATAAGTAGTGAGTCAGGTTATAGAAGAAGAATGTTTTCAGTCATAAATGTTAACTCAGGTTATAGAGTAAGAAGATTTCCAGTCATAAATGATAACTCTGGAGAAAGAGAACATAATGTTTTCAATCATAAATGATAACTCAGTTAATAGAGAAACATTTCTAGCTATAAATGCTATTTAAGATGATAGAGAACAAAATGTTTGCAGTCATAAATGATAACCCAGATGATTTAAAAAAAGGTTTTCCGTCATAAATAATAATCCAGGTTGTAGAGGAAGAACATGTTTTGTAATAAATGACAACTCAGGTGATAAAGGAAGATGTTTCCAGTCATAAATGACAATGCAAGTGAAAGGAGAAGAATGTAACCTCTTATATATGATAAATAAGGTGACAGAGAAACATTTCCAGTCATAAATGACAATTCAGTTGATAGAGAACAACATGTTTTGTCATAAATGATAAGTCTGACTAGAGAGTGTTTCCTGTCATAAATAATGTCTAAGGTTATAGAGGGAAACGGTTTTTAGTCATAAATGTTAACTCAGGTGATAGAGAACAAAATGTTTTCAGTCATATATGATAACTCAGGTGACAGAGGAAGAATATTTTCAGTCACAAGTAATAACATAGGTGATAGAGAAAGAACAATTCCAGGTATAAATTATTATTCAGATGATAGAGGACAAAATGTTTCCATCATAAATGATAATTCAGGGGATAGATGAAGAAAGCTTCCAGTCATAAATAATAAGTAAGGTGATATAGAAAAATTTTCAGTAGTTGACATATCCGTTGATAGAGTACCAAGTATTTTTAGTCATAAATGAACACTCAGTTTATAGAGAAAAGTTCTAGTCATAAATGATAACTTAGGTGATAGAGAACAAAATGTTTAGATCATAAAAGATAACTGAGGTTTTAGAGGTAGAAGGTTTTTAGTCATAAATGACAACTCAGATTAGAGAGAGAATATTTTCAGTAATAAATAATAACTCAGGATACAGAGGAAGAAAGTTTCCAGCCATAAATGTTAACTCAGATGACTGATTTTTAAAAAGGTGTTCAGTCATATATGACAACTCAGGTGATAAAGAAACATTTTCAGTCAGAAATGATAATTTAGGTGATAGAGAAAAAAATGTCTTCAGTCATAAATATTAACTCAGATGACTGAGAAAGGAGGTTTTCAGTCATAAATAATAACTCAGGTTATAGAGAACAAAATGTTTTCAGTCATAAATGGTAATTCAAGTTATACAGGAAGGTTTTTAATCATAAATGAAAACTCAGGTGACAGAGAAACAAAAAATCACACACAATGCAATATGCAGATGATGTATTATAGAAGCGTGCAGTTGAAACCTATACAATTTTTTTTTTTTTTTTTGCAGTTTTTAAACCAAGCTCTGGCTAGTTTTATTAAAGAAAGATTTTGCATGATTTACTTTTCAGCAGTCTGTTCTGGCATGCTTCTAATGATCTCAGAATCACCTGGGTCAGTGATAGCCAGTGTGCATACTGTGGTGTTTTCCACACGCTGTGCCCGCTTCAATATTATTGCCACTGTGGTGACGGACACGGTGTTGGCCAGCATGACACAGTGCCCCATTTCAGATTTCCTCAAGGCTGGACAGTTGTTGCCAGGATGACGTTTCCCTTTGCCCTGTCTGATCACCTTCAGAGTCTGCTTGTAACCAGCACATACTTTCCACTTTTCATAACCAGTTGGAGCCTAGAGTTGCTCGACTCCAATGACTTTTTCGTTTTCTTTGCGGCCACCATCTTTCTGCCTCAAGTGCGGCGCGGTCCCCAACCAAGAGCAGCTGCCAAGGTGGCTGGGCAGCGAGAAAGGCGAAACCTATATAATTTTATTAATCAATGTCATGCCAATACGTTTATTTAAAAATTTTTTAAAAAATACATTCGTAGCTGATAACTTTGGTGATAGAGAACAAAATATTTCAGTCTTAAATGATAACTCCGGTTATAAAGAATTTTTCCAGTCATAAAGATAACTCTAATGATAATCAAAAATTCCATTCGTAATTTATAATTCTCCAGATAGAAACAAAATATTTTCAGCCATAAATGATACCTCAGGTGATAAAGATACATTTCCAGTTGTAAATGATGATTCAGGTGATAGAGAACTAAATATTTTCAGTCATAAGTGAGTCAATGATAGAGAAACATTTCATGTCATAAATGATAGTTCCAGTGACAGAGAAAAAATGTTTTCATTCATAAATTAAAACTCAGATGATTGAGGAACATTTCTAGTCATCACTAATAAAGCACAAAAATATTTTCAGTCATAAATAATAACTTAGGTTATAGAGGAAGAATGTTTTCAGTCATAAGATAATATAGGTAATGGAGAAATATTTCCAGTCATAAATTATAATTCAGATAAAAGAGGATAAAATGTTTTTAATTATAAATGATAACTCAGGTTTTAGTGGAAGAAGGTTTTCAGTAATGAATGGTAACTCGGGTTACAGAGGAAGAATGTTTCCTGTCATAAATTATAACTCAGGTGATTAAGAAACATATCCAGTTATAAATGTTTTGAGAGGTGATAGAACACAAAATGCCTTCAGTCATAAATGATTATTCCAGTTATAGAGGAAGAATATATCCAGTCACAAATAATAACACAGGTGACAGTGAAACATTTCCATGTGTAAATTATTATTCAGATGACAGAGGAGAAAAGTTTTATTGTTTAAAACAATTTTTTTAATCCTTACCTGAGGATATTTTTTTATTGATTTTTAGAAAGAGAGGGAGAGAGAAATACTGATGTGAGAGAGAAACATCAATCAGTTGCCTCCTGTATATGCTCTGACTAGGAATTGAACCCGCAACCTTTTGGTATATGGGACGACGCTCCAACCAACTTAGCCACCCGGCCAGGGCAAGGACAAAATGTTTTCAGTCATAAATGGTAACTCGGGTTATAGTGGAAGGTTTTCAGTAATAAATGGTAAGTCAGGTTATAGTGTAAGAACGTTTCCAGTCATAAATGATAACTCTGGAGAAAGAGAATATAATGTTTTCAAACATAAATGATAACTCAGATAATAGAGAAACAGTTCCAGTCATAAATGTTATTTAAGATGACAGAGAACAAAATGTTTTCAGTCATGCTAACTCAGATGATTGAAAAAGAAAGTTTTCCATTGTAAATGATAACTCAGGTTATAGAGAATATTTTTTTGTCATAAATGACAACTCAGGTGGTATAGAAAAAAATGTTTCCAGTCATAAATAATAACTTAGGTTATTGGGGAAGAATGTTGTCTATCATAAGTAATAAATAAGTTGATAGAAAACCATTTTTATTCATAAATGACAACTTAGTTGATAGAGAACAAAATGTTTTAAGTCATAAATTAGAGGGAGAATGAGATTAAGTCATGAGATTAGAAGGAGAATGTTTCTCCTCATAAATAATAACTCAGGTAGTAGAGGAAAAAGATTTCCAGTCATAAATGTTATCTCCGGTAATAGAGAACAAAATGTTTTCAGTAATAAATGGTAATTCAGGTTAGAGGAAGAAGGTTTCCAGTAAAAAATTATAACTCAGGTGTAGAGAATAAAATGTTTTAAGTCATAATGATCACTCAGGTGATAGACAGCAATGTCTTCAGTCATATATGCTAAGTCAGGTGATAGAGGAAGAATGTCTCAAGTCATAAATGATAACTCAGATGATAGAGATACAACATTTCCAGCTACAAATGATAATTCAGGTGATACCAACATTTTCAATAATATGGTAACTAAAGGTTTGGAGGAAGGTTTTCAGTCATAAATATAATTCAGGTTATAGAGGAAGAATGTTTTCCGTCACAAATGATAACTCAGGTAATTGAGAAACAGAAGTTGCAGTCATAAATAAATTCAGGTAATAGAACAAAATATTTTCAATCATAAGTAGTAATAACTCAGGTTATACAGGAGGAAGGTTTTCAGTCATAAATGACAACTCAGGTTTTAAGGGAAGATTTTTCGGTCATAAAAGATAACTCTGATGATAAAGCAAGAATGTATTCAGTCATAAATGATAATTCGGTGACAGAAAACAAAATGTTTCCAGTCATTTTTTTACTCAGGTTATATAGAACAACTATTTTTAGTCATAGATGATAATTCAGGTTATGGAGGAAGAATGTCTCCTGTCATAAATTGTAATTCAGGTGACAGAGAAACATTTCTGATTATAAATTATAATTCAGATGATTATAAATAAACTGTTTCTAATTATGTGATATCTCAAATTTTTGAGGAAGGTTTCTAGTCATAACTAACTCAGGTCTTAAAGAACAGAATGGTTTCAGCCATAAATGATAACTCAGGTTATAAAGTAGGTTTCCTGTAATAAATGATAATTCGGGAGAACATAATGTCTTCTATCAAATTATGTCAGGTAATAGAGAAACATTTCCAGTCATAAATAACAACTCAGATGATAGAGAACAGAATGTTTTCAGCCATAAATATAACTAGATCATCGAGAAAGAGGGTGTCCAGCCTTAAATGATAATCCAGGTGATAGAGTAACATTTCCAGTAATGTAATCACGGTGATAGGAGTCACAGTGCGTGCATCCACGAAGAGCCGCTGCTTCCTTACCTGGGCCTTGAGGTGGTGTCTCGTACTAGGAGGTGGAACCTCCAAACGAAGGCCTCACGGGCCTTGTATGGCAGGAGTATGTAATCGTCACATTTAGTCCTGGATATTACTGACTGACTGTGCCATTTCCACAGCAGGTGTGAGAAGCTTCAACCAGAGGGCAGGTGTGTGATGGCTAAACTCAGTGATGTCAGTTCTTGCTCAGAGCACAGGGGGTGGCAATGTGGGGGCCGTTTTCATTCACTCAGGACCAGCCTGCGGAGGCTGCATAACTTTCCACATGTGGCCCAGGTCATCTGTCCTTGGAAGCTCTATGTATCCCACCCTTACTCCCACGGGCCACACCAACAAAGAAGCGGAGAAAGTGTGCTGGACGATCAGGGGTGGGATTTGGGGAGTACCATCTCTGCCATGATCTCTCCAGCCCACCCTATCATGCATCTCTACCTGCTTCTATGCCACCTCATCTTTCCCAGGGCTGGGGCCATCAGCTCATCATAATAGCCCCCAGCGGTACCAACCCAGAGTAATGTTCCCAAAGTTAGGCATCAGGCTTCCCACAACTCCCTTCAAAAAGTATAACCCTGTGCCTCAAGGCCTGTGCAGAGGGGCCTGGGGCCTCCTCTGTGGGCTGGGCCAACAGAAGCTGAGGCTGCTAGAACCTCTGCACAGTTGGAGCTCCCAGGAGCTGAATGCGACATTTCCCCTGCCCTATGTCATTAGGATTGACACACTTGGCAGTCAAGGCGATGCCAATAGTGGGTCCTTGCCTGGGGATGAGAGTCACCCTATTGGGGAAGGCCAAGTGGAAACCTCAGAAACCAATCTCACATGGGGGGCAGGGTATGGGGTACACCCATCCTCAATGTTCACTCACAGCCCAGTCCCGCAGAAACCAAGGACACTGGCATGACCACTGACTCCCTCAGGCTTGGCTGAGCTGTGGTTCCATCAGCATGTCCCTGCACTTCTGTGCCAGGTGTGGCCTCGTGGCTGCAGTACCCTATGGGACTCAGGTCCATGGCTCATGCCCACTAATTTGGAGGACCAAGAAAGGGCCAGGTGTGGTCACATGCACATGGCTTCCTGAATGGTGCTCTCTCCCCTGCCTTGTCTTATGACCCTGTGAACTTCCTGAGGACAGCCCTCTGGTCTGCATCACCAAGGAGGAATGAGTGGCCCCCCACAGAAACATGGCTACACCCACCCCTTCACAAACCTGCCTGTTGTGGGCAGGGCAGCCCCTCCCCATCCTTGCCCTGGGCCAGTGGGAGCGTCTAGCCTTGCCAGGCAATGTGCATCTCAAGGATTTTGACTGCATCCCAGAACGTGCCCATGACAGCCTGTGCAGGGTCAGGACCCTGGGGTCCGTGTCCTCTGCCTGGGGCCCCAGGTATGACCCCCTCCTCATACCTTGGCCCTCTCATCTCAAGCAGGGGCCTCCTCTGGAAGGATGGGTGGGTGTGGGGATAGCCCATGTCCCTTCTCTTTACAGAGGTCTAGGTCTAATGAACTAAGTCCTGAGGAGGCATGTTCCCATGCACTGCTCCACCCCCTCCCCTGCAGACACACACACGTGCAGCTGTCCATAAACACACACAGTCACAGGGACAGATGCACATATGCACACATACAAAAACATGAACACATACGGCTTGTAGGGAGGATAGAGGGGTCTGAGGGGCCTGAACAGGGACACATGGCCTGGCTAGCCACCTCTGCTGACCACTTTTCACCCTGGGGCCTTGCTGAGCCCTGAACTCCCTCTGTCCATCTCACAGAGTGGTGTCGCCCTCTAGTGCCCCATGCACAGATGCATCAGCCACACCCACAGAACTCCTAGAACCCACTTCCTAGGAAACGGGTCTAGGTCTGTTGGATGGACACCCCCCACCCCCCAACATCTCTCATCCTCAGTGGACAGGGCCTGGGCTCTAAGGCTGTGCCCCACCTCCTTCTGAGCTCTCTTCCCTGTCTGCCTCCCTTCCTGTGTCCAACTTTTCATCCACAGTGCCCTAGGCTCTCCCTCTCCCCCAGGCCGCTTCCTTCACCTGGGAACCTGGACATTGGGCATTTCAGCAGCAAACCTGTGAAATGAAGCTCCATGGTCCCTGCCTACTCCAGCCCCAATCCTAGGGTATGGAGCACCCCACCCCCTTCTCTCCCAGTGCCCAGACCCCACCTTAACTCCCAGTACAGGGTCTTTAGGAAACCACAGAGCCAGGCTCTGCCTCCGAGGCAGAAGTCACTGGATTTGGCTCTGGATCTGGCTAAAGCCAAGGACAGCAGATGGCACAGAAACAAAACCTGTGTGCGCCACAGCCTTGGGGGTCCTCCACCATGCAGCCTGAGAGAAGCCCTCCCCACAGCGGTGTGCAGTTCCCATAAAACAGGCACGGCCTCTTCTCCCTTTATCCTCAAAGCATAAAACAGGCTAAAAGTTAAGTAACCATGGGAGCAGTTTTGAAATAATATTCAAAGAGGTTGGGAGTGATAAGAGAAACAAAATGAGAAAATTATGGAA
This sequence comes from Tadarida brasiliensis, assembly GCA_030848825.1. NCBI lineage: Eukaryota > Metazoa > Chordata > Mammalia > Chiroptera > Molossidae > Tadarida > Tadarida brasiliensis. The sequence continues at coordinate 36,896,771 of CM061258.1, forward strand.
AAGTTTTTTAATACTTAAAAAGTCATATAACAAAAGGTAACACATTCTTTTAAAAATGTATACAAAACACCAATATAAAATTTATTTTAGCATGAGATAAAAGCAAAACATAATATTCTGTGGAATACACCAATTTTTGGCCAATTTATTTCACATCTGTCAATGTGAATGTTCACCTGGACGCGATAACGTCGCTGAGCAGACGGAGAAACACTGCCACGCTGCTCGCCTGCGCTGGCTCTGAGGGGCGTCTGACCCATGTCAATGAACTTCGAGGACTACACCTTTCCACACAGAGGACCGTGTCTGACTGTTGTGAAGAACACTTTACCTAGGATTTTTTTCTTGATTTCTATAACACAGGAATAGGTTTTCCTTATGCATTTGTCTTTGAAATGTCTGTACTAAACAAAACAAGCTCACTTCAGACAGCAAGTGCCACCTTCCAACTTAATATGTACATTTTTAATGCTATGACCACATTCTTATTTACAGCAATGTAGTTTCTCCTTTGTCTCCCTAACCTAGGTTAATCATCATTTTTTAAATAAAATTTGTCAACATTTGTGTCCAATCAACTGTAGGCAGGATGAAATAAACACATCCAGACAGTTCTTTACAAAGAGACAACAGAACTTGAACTATCACTCTTTAAAACAGTGAAAACTACAGGCCACTTGCCTTCTAATATCCACTTAGAAATATGTAAATACAGTACACTTCTTTTAACGCTTGGTGCTGCACATCTATGCCATGTTGTATGGAGATTTCCGGGGAAGTGACCTCACTGGTTGTACTCATGATTTGAAAACCACAGGTGGGGGCCTAGCTCAATCACAAGAGGAAAGCTGCTTTCTCTCTTCGAACTGCTTGTCCACTGCCAGAGACAGGGCCTGGAGGAAGCCCTCGATGGTGACGGTGGGAGCCTGGAAGGAAATGAAAGAATTGTGGGGTGACCCTCGTCCTTGGGGGCCACCAGCAGCACCTATCCCATCCATGACGCTGACATCAGAGGGGGCAACTCCAGGCCACTGTTCTGTGTGAGCTGAGCCCAGACCTGAGGGGCATGAGCACATCTGAGGGGGCTTGGATGTGGGCTCTTGATGTATTCAAGCAGAGACACACAGCATGGCCAAAGGGCTTGAAAGGGCCCTACCGCTAAGGCATCCAGGCTAGCGCCTACTACAGCCCCAGGAACCTGTCCCTTTGGAAATGGAGGAAAATAAGGCAGATATCCCAATGGTATTAAGTTTGACTTCCTAGAAAGGCCACAGCCTGCTGGACAGAGTGGGTGGTAGTGAGGAGCACACAGAGGCAGAGGACGGCTGTGGAAGACTTACCTGAATGTACAGCGCATGAGCCAGAAAAGGGAGTTTTCTTAAGACACGGCCGCTGAGGCCCTCACTCTTCCTGTGCATGTAAATCAAGTTTGGGGACGTCAATTCCACGTGAACAGTTGTGTGTTTCAGGACTAGTTTCCCCACACCTGTCTCTCAATGTCCCTTCTCCCACAACCCCTCCAATGGGTCTGGTCTCCCTTAGTCCTCAGCTACTGCTCCAGGTGGGACAGGGTCCTTGCTGACCTGATGTGCCACCGACAGGCACTGTTGTGCTCAGGGACCACCATGCCTGCCCAGGGGCATGCATTACCTCATGTCTTTATTAAATTTTGCGCAAGTTTCTGAACTGCTCTCCCCTCCACCCCCTTGGCCCATCTCAACTGGTTTAAATCTCTTCAACAGATAATAAAAAAAAAAACTTTAAAAAATGCTGTTTTTTCCCTGGCTAGCGTGGCTCAGTTGGTTGGAGCGCCATCCCGTGCACTGGAAGGTCACGGGTTCGATCCCCGGTTGGAGCATGTATGGGAGGCAACTGATCGACATCTCTCTCTCTCTCTCCTCTTTCTTCCCCCTCTAAAAGCAAAAAAAAAAAAAAAAAATTATATATATGATGATAATACTATTCTTTATGCTATCTCTTCATTTGAAATCTTCCACATGCCTTACGATCTCAGAATAAAGTTCAAACTCTCTGGTCAGAACTTGGAAGCTTCCCCCACTTGGCCCTCAGCAGTGCAAGCCACCTGAGGTCCCTGCACACAGATTTCTCCTGTTTATCTGAATTCTAACTGTCTTTTGAGGCTCTGCTCCATTTTCCCACCTTCCCTTAATCCCCAAAGCCGACTGAGACCTTGAAAGCGCTACTGGCCCAGGACCTCCATCCTCTAGTCCAGGAACCTGGAACCTAGGGGGCTCTCAAAGCTCCCCCAGACTGTGTATGATGACTCGGGATTCAACTCCATGTCCTCTGACCCCCAAACCACTACCCCAGATGGCTACAGTCAATTATGACTCCCCATTACTAGAGCATATGGACTTTTCTTGGTTACAAAGTTAGATGCATTCACACCTTGAAATTTCATTCAAAAGGAGGCTCAACTTTGACACGTTGTTTTCAATGAAGCCAATCATCTCCAGCTCGCGGAGTGTCAGCAGCTGCTGGCGAGGGTATATGATCTGACACTGGGAAGACAGGGAGCAGAATGCACAGGGTCAGTAACAGGACAGCACTGAGAGAGCAAACATCAACCACATCTCATCTTATAAAAATGTAAACAGGTCATCTAACAAGCACAGCTGACCAGGAAACAGGCTGGTTTCCCTTCTCTCTTGCTGGTGCCCGTGCACATGCACACCCCACCCCTCCCCATCACACACTCCCTGATTCTTCAAAGGCAAGAATACAAGCAACAAAACATGTCTCAGAAAACAGCAGTGACCTAGCCTCTTCTGTGCTTTTGGCCAAAATGTATCCTCACCATGTGTCAACATGGGAGTCCAGTCTGGTATTCAGTTTCAAGGATATGACACAATCCATAGATGGCAGAACTGGGCTCTAAAGCCAGGACTTCACCTGCCTTTCAAGGAGGGTCTGTGTTTATTGTTTTTAAGGTAAGACTCTCATTTGGTGGAATGACACAGACCCAGGATTTGAGTCTCAGAGTTCACCTTGTAGACCACAAGTCTGCGCTTTGGACGCTCTTTGCCAAGTAGTCACACTGAATGGTCAGACTGTCACAATGACCACTACTAAATGAATTTTAACATGAACTGTTTTAATTAGGGATTAGGAGAGGAGAAAGAAAGAATGGCTTCCTCCACACATTTTGGAGGTTTGGTGAGGGTTGTGGGTAAACTTAAGAAACAGGGTTTGTGTTTGATGTATTCTGACCCCTCCTAACTGACTGACTACTTCAGGCTCCCTTCAGCTTCCTGAACTGCCCCCTGCCACCCCTCCATTGACAGGCACCGTCCTGTATGCTTGTGTAAGAATGGCAGACTTCAGGATCTTAACACAGAGGGCTACAACCACATGTCAGCCTTTAGGACCAGCCAAATCTCCACTACAACATTAGAATACCTTAACTTTCTATAATCTATATGAGGAACTACCCCTGCCCACATGCTCAGCTCCCAGGAAAGTCCGTGCACTTGGCTAAACCGTAGAACATCCCCTGGGTTCACAGCACACGTGAGTGTGACAGCACACTGAAGGCACTCAGTGACTCCAGCAGAATCCGCCATCACACTGGCTCCTTGGCAGCAGTACTGAATTACATTTCTGATGGTCACTTGGGGTCTCAAGTCAAAGTTCCATGGGGCCACCTTCCCTCTCCCACACCACAGAAAAGTAGGACGAAAAGTGCACGCCAGTTGAGACCAACTCTCCTGTCCCTGTCAGAGGCCGTGTCATTCTTGAGGATGTTGGGGTCCCAGATCCATGGTGCCAGGAGGTAGCTACAGGGGCTGGGGTTCATTCCACCCCATCAGCAATTACAGTAATGCCATTGCTATGATCACCATGTGAATGCCCATATGTTGGCTGGCTTGGTTACTGCCCACGTCCCGCCCAGTGCCCAGAGCTCCTGGCACCAGCACACGTCAGGCCCGGTTAGACTGAATTATGAGACTGACTGTGAACATTACCGTGCACGCTGCTGCTGCACTCACTACTATCACTAGAACACGGGACCAAAGGGACATGAACACTGTAGCCAATGACAGGCTGTGAACGTCTAGTTAGGATGACTTCCCTGCAAACTATGATCTCCAGTTAAATGACCTCCCTCTCAACTATGACCTCCAGACAGATGAATTCCTGTGAACTAGGACCTCCTGTCAGATGACCTCCCTGTGAACAACCACCTCCAGTCAGATGACCTCACTGCGAAGGACCTTGCAGTCAGGATGACCTCCCTGTGAACCAGGACCTCTACTGTTGTTTCAGGGGAGGAAAGAGGCCCAGAGAGTGGGTCACTTGCAAAGGCCATACAACCAGAACTTACCAGGAATGCTAACTACAGGCCACACCCCTCCCACTCACTCATCACCTGCAGGTAGATCAAACATTCAAGATGATCATTTTGTGCCAAAAGAGCAAAAATATTGAGTCACTGGCCATAATTTTGACTATTAGCACAACCTGCCAGATACGACACACTGAAATTTCAATCTAAGAAAATGGTTAATGCCATGTCAAGATACCTTACTCCATATTGGAACCATTTCAAGCTATGTCAGGGAATTAGGAAAGTATAAGTCTACTGCTTAGTAGAGAGGGGAAAAAAAAAATCAAAGTACCTTCATCAGTTCTTCCAAACAAGAGAGGTAGATTTTGAAGATGGCTGCCACAGAGGGTGGCCCAATATACTGCCTGATGTCAGCCCTGTCCACGAAGGCCACGTCAATCCTCTCCGTGATGTTGGAAGTAGTCAGTATCACCACGTTGGAGTGCCTGGAGGCAGAGGAGCAAGGACCAGTCACTCTGTGACTCTATTAAACCCTACCCTACACATGGACTGTCAGATGTTCTTGCAGTTTCTGGGCATTAAGCTGTCGTTCAGCTAGCTATACTTCCTGTCCCAATACCAGCCCACAAGTCCTCCTGAGGTCTAGTAACTCTGAACTCCTGGCCACAAAAGAGCATGCCAGGCAAATTCTCCAGGACCTTTGCTCTGGTCACTTCTCTGCCTTCTAGAAAGCTCTCCTAGACACTTGCTGGCTGTTCCCTTACTTCTTCCAATTGTAGTAAAGGTCTAATCTCTGTAGAGCATCCCTGACTGTCCCATTTCCTGAACCCCCAGCACCCACACCCCCGCCTGCCCAGGCACAGCCATCACATAGCTAGCTCTCAGCTACACCATGGAACGAATTTATCCCCTTTACCAGCTGCTTTCCCTTCTACCTTCCAAATTCCAAGGGAGCCACCATCACCACTCTGCTCACCGACCTGGGCTGGTGCAAGGTGCCCTGGGGAGCATGTTTCCCAGCCTGGTGGGCTTGGGCACCGGGGATGTGGCAGTGCTGCCCTCGGGGCCAGTGGTCAGCACACAGATGGTCTACAGGCAGCTGTATGGCCAGGGAGCACCTAGGAAGATTAACTTCACCTGGACTCTGTCAACAGGTGTACAGCCCTCTGCAGGGTGAACAGAGCGGCAAGTCAAATGAGGGCAGGGATGGGAGCACAGAGGTCCCAGGAACCTGGGCAGAAGGGACTGGTGTAGAGGCTGGGTGAGTAGCACCCAACTGGGGTGCAGAGGGAGCACATGGCTGGAAATGTGTCCCAGGGTGGGCTTTGTTACAAATGGTCTAACCCACACAAAGGCAGGTGTGCAAGGATCACCCAGAGAGGGACCTGAACAAGGATGTGAAGAAAGTGAGGCAAAGGAGGTGAGAAACCAGAGGCATATATGTCTCTGCTCCTTCCTGAGCCCACATACCCCAGTGATAGAAGTGTCAGGGTGACCCCATGTCTAGGCCTGAGTGGTGGGTGCATGGTATGGTCATCAGTGTCATGGGCACTTGGGGTTTCAGGGCCAAGTGAGTAGCTTAGGAGCATGTCTGATGTCTGGTCATGGTGGACACACAGATCTGTGATGGGGACTTGCCCATCAGAATGGTAAATGATGCTAGAAGACAGAAGGCTATGAACAGGCTATGCAGGGACCCCATGAAGAGATGGCAGGGAAACACCAGAAGCAGAAACAGAAGTAGTCAGGAGAGTGAAGACAGGGGAGTCAAATGCTGTGAAAATTTCCAGAAAGAGAAAACTGAGCACTGAGGTGACCAAGGGGTAGTGGCAGGGCTGGACAGCAAACTGAGGAGCAAGTCAGGGAGGGATGGAAGTAGCAACAAGGGGAGGCTACACCTTCCACAGGCTTGCCTATAGAAGGGTGAAAAGCAAGAGGCTTCTTTCTGCAGCTGACCCCAACAGACAATTGCATCTCCAGGAAGCTAGAGATATTCTCTATTGTAAAACAATGGTAAAGGCCGGGATAAGCACAGTTTAGTTCGCTGTCACTCCACATTCAGTAAGTTAGCTTCTGAATGATGCACTGGAGCCCTGGCACCCTGGAAGCAGAGACACTGGAGAACAAACATGAGGACTCTGATTGAAGGGAGCATTGAAGTCCGGCAAAGATTAGGTGGGGGTTCTGGTTTGGACATTACTTCCATGTAAGTCAGGTTAGTAGTTGTTTTCTAAAGCTGGATCAGCTTTGGGTACATTGAGCACAAGCCCTGGACCTGCAAGGCTAGACTGTGGAGACATGAAATCTGGCCCCATGAAGGGTGAGCAAATGATGCTCCACCTGCCCAGTGCCCCTCAACCATGGCGCACCTAGTTGTGCTGGAGCTGATGCGTGAGCGCAGCAGTGTCACTCATTGTATGCTTGTCTGCATGGTGTTTTCACCAAGCCCAAGTTCTGTTTTACATTTTTAATACTTTAATAAAGTAAAAAATGCTTAATTTCTAAAAAATACATTTAGTATATGCTGCCTCAAGAGTGGAAAGAGAGCAACATTCAATGCTAGAGGCATTTTTAGTTAGAAGAGCTGGAGTATGGTCTAGAGGTGTGTAATCTTCACACATCTTCTTTTTAAAAATTTATTTATTGATTTTTAGAAAAAGAAAGGGAGGGAGGGAGGAGGAGAGAGAGATGTATCTACTTATTGTTCCACTTATTTATACATTCATTGGTTGATTCTTGTATGAGCCCTGACCGGGGATCGAACCTGCAACCTTGGCATATCAGGGCGATGTTCTAACCAACTGAGCTACTTGGCCAGGGCCCTCACACATCTTCTCTGTGACTTTTCATGTAAGGTCACTGTGTGTCAGAGCCTTTACAGCCATGTGCCACACAACGATGTTTCGGTCAACAAGGAACTGCACAACAGTGGTGGTCCCATAAGATCATAATGGATTAGAAGCAAAAGGTTTACATGCAATGTTAAAAGAAAAAGCTAGACCTGACTACACTGTTGAATTTACTGCTAGCTGGGTGGTTTAAACAGACAAGGAGGCTCAGCATGCTGTCCTTCCACTGTGCACCTGCCCATGGCTAGGGCCCCCGACTTGGCGACAGAGAGGGGAGCCCAGAAGCCCACCCACCCCTGCACACATGCACACACATTCATGCACACAAACTCACTTTCTGTTTCTCCCTTTTATTATTTCTTGACTCAGGCTTTATTTATCTGGGTCTCTTTTAACTCTACTCTCCCTTTCTCTCCTCCTGACATCTATTCTCCTTCCAGTGCTTCCCTCAATAGCCCTCCCCCTGTTCACTCACATATACATATATATGTATATATTCATGCACATATATACTTTCTCTTTTATACTGTATTTTTACTGGACCCTCCTTATGTTATGTTCAAACACACAAATACTTACCATGTGTTATAACTGCCTACAGTGTCCAGTACAACAGTAAGCTGTACAGATTTGTAGCTGAGGAGTAACAGGCTGTATCATACAGCCTAGGTGTGGAGAGGGCTATGCTATGCTATCTGGGTTTGTGTAACTGCCTCTACGATGTTCACAGAACAAAATCACCTAACAACGCATTTCTCAGAATGTACCACCATTGTTAAGTGGCACATGACTATATTACCTTTTAATTTGATCAATTTGGGTCAAGACAGCGTTGACCACACGGATGGCATCTGAAGGCTCGGTGCCTGCCCTGCAGGCATTGCGAGAAGCTGTGAGGCTCTCCACCTGTGAGGACATAGCAATGGATAAAAAAATCACAGCACCCAGCCCCATGGGGCAGCCACGGAACTTGTCAACTGAGCAAGAGAACGAATAAATGAATGGGTGTCTGGGTGTGCCAGGAGCTTAATATGTGGGAGTGCCAAGGAGAACAGGACTACATGAGATAGCGAAGGCCCAGTGGAGGCTAGACTGAGCAAGGGGCTGGTTGCACCTCAGCAACAAGAAGAGGCACTCAGTCTTGACTTTCCTCTACCATAGGTTTAATGTCTGAATATGCCTACCTCGTCGATCAGCACGAACACCAGAGCGTCTTTGTCATCAATTAGATCCTGGATCTTCTGGAACATCTTAGTTACTAGCTTGCCACTCTGAAACCAAAACACTCTGTGTTGACCTGTACTTATCATGCTGCCTAGTGCACACATACCCCACCCTGGCATCACTCTGACCCCAGGTGCTCCCGCAAGCCCACCGTCTCCTGATGGCCCTCGGAGAACTCCCTATGTCAGAGAAGCCAGGTCTGCAGGGGTGGAGGTCAACCCAAATACCTTCTCTCCCTGCTTCATGTGCCAGGATACTGACACTTGAGCCCACATCGACTCCTGTCCAGGGCAACGTGGCTCACCTGTCTGCCTTCCTCTTACTTCCCCTTTCCCAGCTGTCCTCACAACTGGGAACGAGATGAATCATGGGTGCAAACATGCAAACCAGCCAGGTGCACCTCTTACAGACACTCCCATCCACCAGAAGGGCCTACTAACAGGGTTGCCTGGGGCAGAGCACTTCAGATGTGAGGGATACCTGTAATGTCACCTTGTTCAAGCCCCTCAGTTCACAGATGGCGGAAAAAGGCTCAGAGCCCTGAGGGCATGCTCAGCTGAGGAGTGCAGTCTAGGTTAGAAGTCGGGATGCTCTCCCTCCTCAGACAATGTTGAATGTCCTGTCTCACCCAAAGGTCTGGATGTGCCCAACATTTTGGGCTTCAGACTATTTCCAAGTTACTGCTTAGCTCTCAAATTTTCCTCTGACCATAAAGTCAGCTGCACAGAAAGTTTGCCTTTATTACAGGCCACCTTTTCAACTACATGGTTAACAATCCAGAAAATTAAAATTAATATTAATACTTACTTCTGAAAACCACTTAGAAAAGAGGCTGTGGCTGTTTATTTCAATTAACTGGCCATACCGGTACCTATGATGATAAAAAAAGAGTTAAGACAATTTCTTTACAGATTAGTCCTCCAGTAACCCCAGTGGCAGCACTTTTACTCATTAAGTACATCTCTCAGCTGCCCAGTGTGGTGAGCATTACTGACTTGTTAAGTCATTATAATTACTGACAAAGAATCGAGGTACCTAGCAAAATGCATACTGAGTATGAAAAATCTAACAGAATGTAACCAACAGTTCTGGTTGAAGCAAATTAAGTTTTTCAAACTGAATATCTTCATTTGAATTAAAACAAAAGCAAAATCTCTCTCTTTTTAAAAAAAAATCCTCACCTGAGGATATTTTTCCATTGATTTTTTTAGATAAAGTGGGAGGAAGGGAGAGAGAAACATTGCTGCGAGAGAAACAAACCAATCGGCCGCCTGTCGCATGACCCTGACCGGGGCCAGGGATCGAACCTGCAACCAAGGTACGTGCCCTTGACTAGGAATCAAACCCAAGACTCTTCAGCCTGTGGGCTGATGCTCTAATCACTGAGCAAACCAGCCAGGGCAAAACCCCTCTCATTTTTAATCTACTTGTAATTTATATTTATGTTTAAAAAGTTCTACTGGTACTAATACAGCAAGCAAATCTAAACAAGCAACAGAAGTTTTGGCTGGAGTTGAATATTTTTCCTCCTTCCACAAAACCTTAAAGACTGTGACAATTCGTTTTCCAGCACAAACTCTAGCACACTGGATAGTCAGATAGCAAAAAGTGAACCTTAACACACTAGCTGAATACCACCCAGCACTAATACTCATCGCTCAGGAGGTGGCTGAGAGGTCTGGCCGCTCGTAGTTCTGATTAGAATCACACAGGAAACCAGACTGAGGCAAGACAGAAGCTGACTCCCAGGTCCTCTCCACAGTCTCTTTCATGTTGAAAGTACACAGAAGGAAAATAATTATTTTCAAAAAGTATCACTGACTTTCCATTTAAAAAAGAGAAAAAGACTATTTACTAATTCTGTTCACAAAAGAGGGGAGAGAGAAGACAGACAACGTAACAAAATAAAGACTGGGTTGAGTATAAAACAAAGTTAATTATAAAGCATTTTGATTAAGTGAGCGACAAAGGCTTCCTAAGGCTTTATGGAATTTACAAGACACAGAAAAAATATATTATTTTGAGATCTTTGTACAGTCATGCATCACTTAATGATGGGAATATATTCTAAGAAATGCATGGTCAGGCAATTTCGCCATTATGAGAATATCACAGAGGCACTTACACAGACCTGGGTGCAGAGCCCACTGCATAACCAGACTTTATGGTACAGCCTAGTGCTCCTGGGCTACCAGCCTGTTACTATGCAAAATACAATGAGATTAAATCAAGCACAAGAGAAAACGATGCAAAAAGAGACATAGTAAACATGAGATGAATGAGGCCAGTAAAACATGGGTACTGTTTTATAGCAAACTTTTTTTATGAGCAGAAAGCATACACTCTAAAATCATGATTAAAGTACAGTATCGTAAGTACATAAACCAGTTACATAGTTGTTTATTATCAAGTACTATGTACTGTCCATAATTTTACATGCTATAATCTTTTTAAAAAATGTTTTCATTGATTTCAGAGAGAGGAAGGGATAGGGAGAAAGAAACATCAATCAGCTGCCTCCTGCACGTCCCCTCCTGGGGATCGGGCCCTAAACCTGGGCATGTGCCCTGACCAGGAATCAACCGGTGACCACCTGGTGCATGAGATGATGCTCAACCAACTGAGCCACACCAGCCAGGCTGTGCTATTCTTTTATACAACTGGCAGCTCTGTGGGTTTGTTTATACCACCATCACCACAAACACATGGGTAATGCTATGCTCTGATGTTATGATGGCTACAATGTCACTAGACAATAGGAATTTTTCAGTCCCATTATATTCTTACTGAACCATACATGCAGCCCATCATTGACCGAAAGGTAATTATAGTATGCATGACTGTACTGGGAAAACTTCTATTTCTTGAAAGAACATTTTCACTCCCTGGTGTTTTAGGAAACTGCCTTTAGAGATCTTTAAATTACAAGTGCATTTCAATACGTCAAGACAAAGGCCAAGTTGCTAATCATAAAATAAAGGGTTGAGCCTGGCTGGTGTGGCTCAGTGGTTGAGCGTCAACCCATGCACCAAGGGTCGCCAGTTTGATTCCCGGTCAGGGCACATGCCCAGGTTGTGGGCCAAATCCCCAGTGGGGGGCATGCAGGAGGCAGCCAATTGATGTTCTCGCTCATTGATGTTTCTATCTCTCTCTCTCTCTCCCTTCCTCTCTCTCTCAAATCAATAAAGAAAAAAATAATAATTAAGGGTTGAAATAAAGCAATTTCCCTATGTAAAAATACAAGACATTTTGAAAAGAAAGTAGATATTTAAAAGTAAATCTCATAGGATTTCCTTTTCTAAAGTCAAACAGGAGAAACAGGTACCAGATTTACCCTCTGCCTTCACCAATTAGAAAACTGGACAGAATAAATGAAACAACAGCTATAAAGTGCACTGGACAATAGGCACCATAGGACTGTGACCTGAGAGAGAGAAATAAAGTAAGCGCTATAATCCACCAGCTCTCTCTGCTTAGAGCACCTGGAGAAGACACAAGAGCACAACCATCGTGCTGAATTGAGGAGACAGAGGTCAGAGTTCAAAGAGCCTGAGGCAGGAAGAGGCTTCAGAACAGAGGTCCAGAGGAGAGGAAGATTTTCAGGAATAAAGCACCAGAAATCATCCTGGGGTTCGTCTAAATCTATATGGAACGCAGAGAAATCCACGAGGCCCTCCAGATCTGTGAGCTGAACGGTTCCCAGTGCTCACAAAGACTGGGTGTGTTCACGTTCCCAACAGCCAAAGTGGAGAATACTTGTTACTCATTCAAGGTGTTCAACTGAGACCAGGAGGGGCTCACTTGAGAATTAAAACTGCACTACACCTAGACCCCTCTCTAATAAAGCTTAAAAACAAACCTCAAAAGGATCACAACAAATCACAAGTAACTGAAATGCCTACCAGAACAAGACCCAACAGTCTTTAGAGAACCCAGACACTTCAAATCCCAATGTCCTCATTCAAACAAAAATTACCTGACATGACAAGAGCATAAAATGTGACTGTAACCAGAAAAAAAACCAGTCAATAGAAAGACTCAGAAATAATAATGATTATGGATTTAGTCAACAAGAACATTAAAACACCTATTATAGACTTGCTCAAGGATTTTTAAAGAACATAATAAGTGAAAAGTATAAACGGAACCAAATGGAACCTCAGAGAAAAAAAAAAATTCACTCTCAGAAGTGAAAATTTCACTGAATGGAATTAAAAGCAAATTAGATACTGCAGAAAACTGTCCAAAGTGAAACACAGAAAAATTTTAAAACCTGAAAAAAAAACAACAAAAAAAGCATATCAGTGGCCTGTGGGCCAATATCACACAGTCTAACATGCAAATTAATGGACTCCCAGAAAAGGGGTGGGGTTGTGGTGGGGGGACGCAGGAAAATTAGTTAAGAATATAATGGCCAATTATTTTCCAAATGTGATGAAACCATAAACCCCAAGACAGACGGAACTCAAGGAGAAACAGACAAATCCATTAGAAGCTTGGCCATTCCTTTCCAGTAAGTGACAGAGCAGCAGACCAGACAATTAGCGGGGACATCAAGTATCCTGAGCTAACATCCATGAAACATTTCAACCAATAAAAGCAGAAACACATTCTTCGAAGTGCACACGGAACAGTCAGGACAGACTATGTATTGGTCATTAAGCAAGTCTCCATAAATTTAAAAAGACTGAAATCATAACTCAAGACTATGTTGAATATAGAGAAATTAATTTACAATGAAAGAAGGGGATCTACTATTCATGTAAAGTTATTAAAAAATAAAGACAGCTTCCGCTATTATAAAGGAAAAGAGGGGAATTCCATTCCTGCTACTCTTCTCTCTCAAATCTGCTTGAAAAAGTTACCTACTCTCAGGTTACCTGCTTGAAAGTCGAATGGTCAATTTCTGGGCAAGGGCTCTACACAGGGATGTTTTTCCAGTTCCTGGAGGACCTGTAACAAAATTGAAGCACATATGTGTTTAAGTAAATGCTGTAACAAATTTCTTAAAACAATAGCAGCTGCATTTTCCACAGAATACAAAATAAGAAGCAGAGAGGTCAATACTATGAATGTTATTACAAGCACTGCTTGATAATTCACAAAGAAATCTGCTAGCAGATTAAGTGCCATAAAATATTACCAATACACTTTAAAAGTTTTTCTTCCTAATTTGAATAGAACTTGTGCTTCTTGTCTTAGCTTCCACTGTCCCTGACACAAGCCCTGCTTCGGGGCCACTGCATTTCCTGGTCTGTGTCTTCACTAACAACCTCCTTCCCTGTCCTCTAGGAAATTCACTTATCAAGGCACCTTTCAATGGTCAAACCCACCTTTCTTGCTAATCATCAGGACTCAGACATGCTCACAGCAGCATGTCTTTCACTACGGTTATTTCTACATGGGCCTGCACCCCATACTAAACCAGAAGTGAAGGCCAGGATTCTTGATTGTATATCTTCTTGTTCTGTGTGTCACCAAGCATGCCTTGCAGAAGCTGAGGTGACCAACGTGGAAGAACCAAATGCATCTAATAAAAAATGCTGACATGTTCAACACTGATTTTCTGCAAAGATTTTCTTTTTTTTTTAAATCCTCACCTGAGGATATTTTTCTGTTTATCTTCAGATAGAGTGGGAGGGAGAGAGAGAGAGAGCCAACGGGAGAAACACTGATGTGAGAGGGACACATTGACTGGTCGCCTCCTGCATGACTCTGACCAGGGCCGGGGACAAACCGCAACCGAGGTGCGTGCCCTTGACCGGAATCGAACCCACCACTCACTGGTCTGTGGGCTGATGCTCTACCACTGAGCCAAACCGGCCAGGGCTGCAAACTTTTTCAATAATAAAAAGGAAATATATAACAAGTTCTAAGTGAAAAATAATTGAAATACCTACTGATTCCTACTCTGATCCTGGTATCAGAATAATGTGCTCAGGTATCTGCTACTTAAGACACACCTTTTTAAAAGGTGTATACAAGCGTACAATCTTAACTGGTATAAAGAGGCTAGTTACTGTGAGCTCCTCCCTTACTATAATTTGGGTATCCTAGCTGTCTTTCCATCCAGTGTTAAGAAAACAACCCATTATCTTTTTCTGAGAAGAACCAGACAGAATTTCTGTATAGTTTTGCAGTTTACTAAGCAAAGCTCTAAGAATGCTACAAAGAAACATGAGGCAATTTCTTTTCCAAGGAGTTTATGATCAGTTGGGAAAATAAGAGTTAATTGAAAAGTTTAATAATAATATAAAGTCACTAGGAAGTAATTGGGTGGCTGCCAAATGAAGGGTCAAGTAACAAATGCCCAGAGTAACGTGCGCTGCATGGGCTTCACAGAGAAGGAACATTCCAGGACAACTCTAGCTCCACCAGAACAAAACTGCTGTAACTCCTCGCAGAAGGACAAAGGTATGAGTAAAGCCTGACATCACACAGTCTATCTTGTCAAATGCAACCCCACATGCTTTACCGTGAAGCAGCACTACCCGGTTCCAAGCGATGAGATTGCTGTCAACATTCCTGTCTGAAAACAGTAACGCTGTCATCACATAATCGAGGAGCTGAGTGAAGAAAGGAAAAATGCAGATAAAGGAGCTAAGAGGCAAAGTTCCCACTATATGTTCTCCTACATGAGTGGCAGGGACAGGAGCAAGGCAGCCCTCCAGAGACTGCCACCACCAAATGCTTCCTGAATATATCACAAGCTTTCATTTTAGAAGGTAACTTAAAACAGAAGACGATAACTGCTGGCTATTGCTATTATAAGCATAAAGGATAAACACAAAGACACTTTTATTTAGAATGCCAAGATCACACAAAATAACTAAGGGACTTGTCAAGTAGGAGTAAGCTCCTTCCTTTGGGCTGACACAGCAGTAGGCAAGCACATGGTACACTTACTAAAAGATAATGACAGCCAGGACGCCCTCCTCTCACCGTGGCTGCCCAGAGCAGCCTGGGGTGGGGGTGGGGGGAGTGGGGGATATAGATTTCTAGTGTCCCCTACAGGTGAAGAAGTACCCTTTCCCTTGAAGGGGGTTCAGACATACTGCTACTTACTCAATCCTGCCAACCTGCTCTGTCTGCTCTGTGGCACTGTCCCCTCGGCCCCTGTGGGTTCCTAAGCGTGAAACCCCACAGAAGCTGTCTTCACATTTGGCACCCTCCCTCTTCTCCCCAGGGAATGCCCCAGAGACCAACTCCACTTGGGAGCAGTCTCAGAGGACACATATCCCGCTGTTGGTGGGCAGTGGCTCACAAAAGCCCATTTGAGTCAAAGAGCTCTGAGATGTTGGAAAGCAACAGAATAATAATTCTATATCAAATAATGAGGCCTTTTGGGAAAAAGTACAACTTACATGAGATTTGACTTCCACATCATACACCAGGCTGTCCCACAGCCCATGGAATTCAGCTGTGACAAAATAAAACAAAAACTTAACTTTAGTTAAGCAATTATTACACCTACCAGCTACATCTGCCCTGAGCCTCCGATGCTCTCCCCTGCTCCACACGATATGCTAAGATTCTGATCACTGGGAAGTTAAATTTTTAAAAATTTTCTTAAAGTTAAATATGTAAAATAAATGCCAGTTATGTAGGACTTCTGACAGATAATTAACTGAGTAACTAATACTTTTTGTCATGTTATTATGCACAGTCGTCTTTTGTGGACCTGCGCTTTACACAGCACAGACCTTGAATCCATCACTCTCCCTATAAGCCAACACTTGGGCAAGGCAGACCAAGCAGGTCTAGTCTAGCCATTAGGACATCAGGCATAAAATCTGATATCTCAGTCAGTCCCAGGACTCTGCCTACAAAAACACATGGGCAACTCCACAAACAAGCATCAAGACAGTAGGAGAAAGGAGTGGTCCAGCAGGACTGACCAAGTGGGCAGGAAAGGAGAGTATGGTCACATTTCAATGAACACCACCCGTGAGGGACCAGTTCAAAAGAACTCTCTACTTCCCTCTTTTGTGATATACTTTCCATTTCATAAGATATAAAATACCCTAAAATCCTACAAAACAAATGAACAAAATCTCCTTGGTTAACTGACCTGGCAAGTCTGAGGTGTGTGCCATCCTCTGACCTTGTGGACTCAGCATGCTCTACCTACTGTTACTATCATACGTACCTGCAGGCAGAACCCAATGATTTGCAGCAATTATATTTTCTGTCTCTTCTTCCAAATTTTCACTGGTGGGGCCATCTTCATTCAGGTGGAAGATGTGAAGTGCAATAGTGCACATACTCAAATTGATGGGCTGTGATGAAAAGGAAAATCAAATGAACCTACACAAATGGAAAATCGCTCACTTCTGAATTCTAACATCCAATTTTAATCTTAAACTCCCAAACTAAAGATTAAAGGTGCAGTATGTTATAAACTAGTTCTTAGATTAGATAAAAAGGCTATTATTCTATTTCAGATTTAGAATGAGCTCTTTTAAACATGTTTATCCCTCCCTCCCCCTTTGGGGTATAACATCTATTTGAAGAAAAAAAAACTGTATTGTTTTTATAATTACAAAAGTAACACCCTTGTTGAAAAGTTGCAATTATAGAATGAAGAATGTCAAAGTCCCCTACATCCAACCTCACAGATGTTTGCCTATAATACATCCGCACAGCCCGGCCGGTGTGGCTCAGTGGTTGAGCGTCGACCCATGTACCAAGAGGTCACTGGTTCGATTCCCGGTCAGGGCACATGCCCAGGTTGTGGGCCTGATCCCCAGTGGGGGACATGCAGGAGGCGGCCCATTGATGGTCTCTCTCATCGATGTCTCTATCTCTCTCTCCCTCTCCCTTCCTCTCTCTCTCTAACATCAATAAAGAAAAAAAATTAAAAAAAAAAAAATACATCCGCACATATCTGACCCAAAACTGATTTTATTAGTTTTCTAAACATGCTTTTCCCACTTACTAGATCTTGGAGACATTTTATGTCAGTAGATAGAAATTTCATTTTTTTTCATGGTTATACCATATTTGGTGTGAATGTGTCAGATGTTTAACCAATCTCTGATGGATCATTAAAATATTTCAAATTGTTAGCTATTATTAACAACAATATTTATTCATGTATCTCTACATTTACCTGTTAAGATAAATTCTTTGAGGTGAATCTGCAGTCAAAGATGAGAACATTAAAATGTTTACCTCGGCCGGTTTGGCTCACTGGTTAGAGTGTCAGCCCCCGGACCAAAGAGTTGAGGGTTCGATTCTGGTCAAGGGCACATACCTTGCTTGTAGTTCGGTCCCTGGCCCTGGTTGTGCAGGAGGCAACCAGTCGATGTGTCTCACTCACATCGATGTTTCTCTTTCTCTCTCTCTCCCTCCCTCCCTCCCACTCTATCTGAAGATAAATGGAAAAATGTATCTTCGGGTGAGGATAAAAAAAAAGTTTAGTGGTTAGCACCCATGTCCTCCAGTTAGGCTGTGCTAACTGTCCCTCCATAACAGTGTTGGAAAGCTCTCCAGTTCCACTCGGGCTGGCCAAAATTGAGTACAATGGCATCAGATCTCAGTATGGATAAAATTCCAACAATGCCTCAAATTTTGGTCCTAATATAAGAATGAAGAGATCCACCACATAAGCGTTATTTGAATGCCATACCAATTCTTCCAAACTGACTCTTTATAAGACAGAAACTGTCCAGGTATCAGTGATGCATCTTCCTGAGGCAGACACTTTGGGTTGTTTTTACACTGGTGATAGAACTGCCCCAATGCATCCACACTGCCATACAAAGCTCCTCTTAGCTCCCATACATGAACTCAGGGAACTCGGCAAGACGGTGGGGAGGCAGTCTGTAAGCTGGACTAGATGAAGAGATTCAAGAAGGCAAGCCCATTTCCTCATCTCTGTTGCCCCACATGTCCTGTGGTCCTAACACATGCTAACCACTCCATAAATTTTGTTGACTGAAAGAATAAGAGAGAAAGTACACAGGCCTCATCAGCACAGCCCACTATTCTACAGTGCTGCATTCTAATTCCTGGTTTCCACTCTCTCCCTGACTGTACTGACAACATGCTGGCACTGGGACCACATCTGCTCCCAGCACCTGGTTCCTGCCAGAGAGCCAGTACTTGTTTGATCATCAAACCAACAGGTAAGCAAAGCAAACCAGTTTCTCACATACACTATCAAAGCAGAAAGCAGACATTCATGGCACCAACTTTTTATTCAGCTAAGGGTTAACTGTTTCTTAGCACAGGGAATTAATAACTTACCAGTGGGTCTATAACCTTTAATTCTGTGTCAACAATAGACACGGACTGCACATTTCTGGTCAGAAAAGGTTCATCAAATTCAGTCCATGTGTAATCACCAAACACAATATTATGTCTGTAAAGCAGCTTTTTAACACTCTGCTTTATATCTTCTTTTTTTGCTGTGCTGGACAAAGAAACAAAACACAAAGATCAGATCTAAATTTAAAAAACAAGATTTTAACAATATTTAAAACAAAACAAAACAAAAAAAAAAACCAGGCCCTGGCCAGTGTGACTCAGTGGTTAGACCTGCTCACCAATGGATCACCGGTTCAATTCCCAGTCAAGGGCAGGTACCTGGGTTGCAGATTCGATCCCACCCATCTTGGGGTGCACAGGAAAGGCAACCAATCCATGTGTCTCTCTCACATCGACGTTTCTCTCTCTCTCCCCTCCCTCCCTTCCACTCTCTCTAAAAATCAATGGTAAAAATATGCTCGGGTGAGAATTAACCAAAAAAGAAAGAAAGAAAGAAATCAGGGCATAATTAAGTGCAATAGTTAAGAGTACAGATTGGGCCTGCCTGGGGATCAAACCTAGTGCCACTCCTTGCCCACTAGCTGTGTGACCTGGGGAGCAGCCCAAGGATTTTGTGCCTCAGCTCTCTATCAGATAAAGGGGGCAATAGCAACAGTTCTCACTACACTGGGCTACTTTGAAGATTACTTAATACGTTCAAAGTGTTTATAGGACAATGCCTGGCACATAGTAAGAACTCAATAAATGTTGGCTACTACTATTATTAGTGAAAGAAGGAAACCCCATAGCTGTGGGGTCAGGTCAAGAGTCTGCATTTTAACAAGCGCCCAAGGCCTGGCATTCACACTGAGAAAACCTAACACTTCCGGCCTGGCATTCAAAGCCCCTCCACTCTGCCCACCTTGCCACCTGACGGCCAGCTGACTGGTTCTGAGATCACACCAAGGTGTGCGATCATGGTGGTGTGCCTTCTTACACGAAAGGGCCTGAGGAATGCTGGCTCCAATGACAACATCTGCATTTCCCCTAGAACTGTGAGCTCTGAGCATCTGGCCCGTCCCGACTTCCAGCTTTCCTGGGTGTGCCCGGCTGGGCTCTGCGTGGGTCCCGTTCAGGGTCGGGCCAGATGAGTCAGGACCGTTATGGCGCAGGGGGCTCCAGTCAGAGTCTGGACCGAGGGTTATCCGTAGGGGCCACTCCGGGGCCGAATCCTCTAAGGCCTACCCGGGTCCTATCGGGTCGAGTTGGCCGGCTCACCTGCCGCTTCGCTGGTGCACCTCCACATGGACAGTCGGCGTCTCGGCCACGCAGGGCAGCGCCTGCTTCAGGTCGCCCACGGCCTGGTCCATGGCGCCGCCGCCGCTGCCAGGAGCGGCGGGTACCAGGCCCGATCGTGGCCGCCGCCTGACGCCGGGCGCCTCCACCACGTCCACCACTACCTCCGCCAGAGCCGCTTCAAGGCCCGCCGGCCCTTCTCACGCTTTGAATCTGCCGCGCGCGGCGCGCCGTCTCCTGACCCGGAAGCACTCGGGCCGGCGAGTGGGCGGAGCCACTTCCGGCCGCAGGGCCTACTTCCTGCGCGGCCCCACGGCCTCTACGGGGTGAGGGGGGGGGCTACTGAGCCAGGGCCGCGGGGGCGGCGGCCACGCTCGGGCCGTGCTCCCTGCTGCCCTCGGCCCCGCGCCCGGGCCCCGCCGCCGCCATGGGCAAGAAGCACAAGAAGCACAAGACCGAGTGGCGCTCGTCGTACGAAGGTGAGGCGGCGGGCGCGCTTTGTGACGCCGGGCCGGGTGGGCGTTCGCGCGGGCGGGCGGCCGAGGGTCCCGGGGACGCGCTAAGGATGCTAGCCGCGCGTGCTTTCGCGGTGGGCGGGGGCCTGGGCTCGCGGGGCAGAGGCTCGAGCACTAAGTCTGGTCCACCTTCCAAGTCCTGGAGAAAAGCCAAGCATCTGAGTTGATTGTGTCTGCGCCTCCGGGAAGCTCTTACTGCACTGTCCTCCCGCCTTTCTCTGCCGGTGCCTGGTCCTGCAGCAGCTCGTTCTGTGTCAGCGGACAGCAAGGGGGTGAACACAGCCCAGGGGCTTGGGGATGCGGGATCGGTTTGCGGGGTCCCAGGTTCTGGCCTTATTGCTTGTCCCCTTTCTCTGGCTCCTTGAGGATAATGCCGTATGAGGGGGAAGGAAATGAAGAGGAAAGTGTAAGTAACACCCAGCCACTCAGCTTTGCCTCACCGTCTTTCCCTGATGGTTTTAGTGTTCCCCTACTCTGCCTTAGTAGAGCCAATCCTCATCTTTCTGGGACCTCCACAGTAACACCCACACCATTTGGGCCAGCCATGCCATCCACTTGGGTGGTGTTTTCACCTGAGGGTTGTGGTCTCTGTCGCCATAGATTACACAGACAAACCCTTGGAGAAGCCCCTGAAGCTGGTTCTCAAGGTTGGAGGAAGCGAAGTGACTGAACTCTCTGGATCTGGCCACGACTCCAGTTACTATGATGATAGGTCAGACCATGAGCGAGAGAGGCACAAAGAAAAGAAGAAGAAAAAGAAGAAGAAGTCAGAGAAGGAGAAATATCTGGACGATGAAGAAAGAAGGAAGCGAAAGGTAAAGATGGATGGTGACCAGTGTGTGCTGGCCCCAAAACCCCTTGCGGGTGCAGACAGAATGAGTACTACAGGGCTTAGAAAAAGGGGGTGTTTTGTTTGTAGCAAAACAGACTACAGAGGTGGTTGCTTCAGTTCTGGCTCTTTGTGCATTGCGTCTCCCCTATCCCTGGAGAGGGTTTTTGCAAGGCCGGGAGTCTGGAGTGAGAAGAGTCCCTGGAAGAGAGTGTATCTTGTAGCTTTGTGTTTCCTCTTAGGAACAGGAGGCTTGTTTAAAACTGTTTGCATTGCTCTCACTGCCTTGACTTTGCCTCACAGGAAGAGAAGAAGCGGAAACGGGAAAAGGAACACTGTGACACAGAGGGAGAGGCTGATGACTTTGATCCTGGGAAGAAGGTAGAGGTGGAGCCACCTCCTGATCGTCCAGTCCGAGCATGCCGGACACAGCCAGGCAAGTGCTGGCATTTTCAAAGACTCTCTTGGAGTGTTAGAGCTTGTCACTGTAAAGCAATGGTTGGTGCTGTGTCCTTTAGCTTTTGGGGAGAAGCACAGAAAGAAGGAACAGCGTTTTCTCTTCCAAGGCGTCACATGAAATATAGCTGGATCTGAGGTTCTTGCCATCATCTTTGAACTCCTAGAGCAGGATTTGGTCAATTGCTGCTCCTGGCTTTTTTCTTTTTTGTTGTTTGTTAGTTTTTGGGTTTTTGTCATTGTTGTTAATTCTCACCCGAGGATATTTTTCCATTGATTTTTAGATAGAGTGGAAGGGAGGGAGGGAGGGAGAGAGAGAGACATCTATGTGAGAGACACATCTATTGATTGCTGCCCACAGGACCCCAACCGGGGTGGGGGATCGAACCTGCAAACTTGACCGGAAATTGAACCTGAGACCCTTCAGTCTGTGGGGTGATGCTCTAACTGCTGAGCCAAACCAGCCAGGGCTTGGCCTTTTTCTTTAAGCACATGAGCTAAGAAGCTCATCATCGATGGGTGGAGGTTAGTGTTTCAGTCAGTTATTCGGGACTTCAGAAACATTGGGAGCTATGCTGGCTCTACCATAGGAGAGCGTCTAGAACCCTCTGATCTGTGTGTGGTCACTTCCCTCAAAAGCTTCTAGATGGTCAGGTGGTTTGCTCTTCAGGCGTTTCTTTTCTTGCTGGGGGAGGTAGGAAGTATTGTATTGCAGTTATGGTGGGGTGCTGTTTTCTGGCAGTACCCTCCCCTGTGTGAGTCATTGCCATGGTGATCAGGTAGGACTCAGGGCTGCTGCGCGTATTGAGAAGAGAAGGTCAAGTGCAAACAACACTTCATTAAATAAATGTGTTTACAAAGTTAGTACAGTCACTAGTAATTGTTATCTTAGTCTGACTTACCTCCTTGAGGTCATACCCAGGGTGCTTCCCCTTTAGTATGCCTGGAGAGTTAATGATCACATGATACTTTCTTTCTAATTCTGAAGAGGGTCATTGTTGGGGGCCTGCTGCTGTGTACTCCTGTTGTGCTTCAGCTTTAGTTCCTCAGTGGAGAATGGCATTTAGAAACCAAAGTTTGGGTGCTGGGTTTGTCCCTCAGTAGACAGAGCTAGGAAGGCCATTACATACATACAACTTCTAGAGGGAACGTAGACCCTTCACCAAAAACCATGTTTCCACATGTGTGCCCAGAGACATAGCTAATAACTGCAGTGCTCACAATAATCTCTGTGCAGTGTGTATTCCTATTGCCGTTTTACACATGAAGAACAGACGTATCCAGAAGTTTAGTACTCAAGGGAAATGATAGTTGATGAATCCAGGATCAACTTCTATATCCAAAGTCTGTGTTCTCTCCTTCATACCTTGTCTGGAATGCACCAGGCCCATTGATGATAGGGGCTAGAAACAAATTGATGACTGATAGCTACAACAGTTCTAAGGGATATTGGCAGTCGGGTTTGGGGACTGATGTGTGGGTGTCCTTTCCACCCAGCTGAGCTTTGTGGAGGGCCAAGGCTGGGTCTGGTTTATCTTTGTATTCAGTTGTTACTTGAACCTTCTTGTTAAAATGCTGTGGAACGTGAAACAACTAAGTACATACTGTGAAATTGGAGCTCTCCAGTGAAGTGATATCAAAATCTTTTGTTCAATTTTATTTTTTTACTTTTTAAATCAGCTGAAAACGAGAGCACGCCTATTCAGCAACTACTAGAGCATTTCCTTCGCCAGCTCCAGAGGTAAAGAGTGTTTCTAAAGAGCTTGTACTTGGGGACATTTGGGTGTCCTCCTCTCTGGTGTTCTTGCCCCCACCACCATCAAGTGTGAAGTAGACACTTGGCTTTCACTGGTAATGCCCAGTCTGACTGGGTGGGCAAGCACCATTCGAGAGCAGAGTGGGGAGGGCTCCGTCAATGTGGGGGATTGTCAGAGATGCTGTGATGTGGGTGTCATGGCTGCAGCCAGGATGCTAGTTTTGGAATTTTTAGTGTATTCAAAAATACGTACCACAATTTTAAAGAGCATACATTTTATTTTTTATTTTTAAGAAATAAACTTTGGTCAGTCAAAATTTTTATTGTGAAGAATTTTGTTATCATTCAGAAATACAGGTTTTAGGGGTTTCCAGTTTAAATAAAGATGTTTTTGTTTTCAGAAAAGATCCTCATGGATTTTTTGCTTTTCCTGTCACGGATGCAATTGCTCCTGGATACTCAATGATAATAAAACATCCAATGGATTTTGGCACAATGAAAGACAAAATCATGGCTAATGAATACAAGTCAGTCACAGAATTTAAGGTAAATTAATTTCAGTTCCTAAAATAATTGTTAGGAAGCTCTGCATTAGTTTATGTCCAGTAAACTATGTTCAGTAAACACTTCATTCATCTTAGGTCATTTCCACTTGCAAGTTTTACCAGATGTTTCTGTGTTTGGGTTGATGTTTCACAAACATAGCATCAAGGAAATAGGTTGGTTGTAATTTTCTCTGTATTTTGGTCTAGAACAGCGATATACAACCTTTTTCATCTGATGGCACACACAAACTAATTAAAATTCCGTGGCATACGAAAATATATGTTTTGCCAATCTGACAAAAATATAGGTATAATTTTGATTCATTCACACCAGATGGGTATTGTTTTTAATTTGACAATCTAAGGGAAAAGAGGTCAGTGCCCCTGAGTAAATAGTCATGTACTGCATGTTTTAAAAATTCTTGCAGCACACCGGTTGAAAATCACTGGTTTAGAAGCAGGCCCACATGTTACATGTTATGTGAAATGCCATTTCCTTTTTTTTCTAAGTTACTGTGCTGGCATAAATGAGACATGTTAGGTTAAGCAAGGACATGTCTTACTTGGCCTGGTTCCAGAATGGGTATTTTTAGAAATACAATTTTTCTAATTCTTAGTTTCTTTTGTAGTAACTGAGAGTTTGGAATTTACAGAATAATAAATTTTTATATCTCATGAGCACTTTGCTCTTAACTCTCTTAGTTCCAGCTGTGAGAGGTAGAAATTGCTGATTGGCTTTGAAACCCTGGCGGGGGGGGGGGGGGGGTTGGGGGAGGTTGGGGGTGCGTGTTCATATGGCAATAACGTAATTTAGAAAGGGGCTTTAGGCTATTTTCTTAGGTCTGTTAACTTCAGAAAAGCTTGGCTTTTCTATATTTGCTGGAGACATTACTGAAAGGGTTTGCTGACCTGTAGAAATGACATGACAGACTAGGAGAGTAGGAGAAAAGAAAAATTTTCACAGGAAGATCCAATAATGCTCCAGAGGGCAGGTGATAACAGTAACCTATGCCATAAATTCCTCTACCTTTTTTAACTGCGGTCCCCTGATTTGGTCTCTCACCCAATGACAAAGCCAAGGTGGGAACAATGTCCACCCCATCTCTTGTCCTCAAGAGAGAGTTTTTTAAAAATTGATTAATGAAGTTATGTAGGTTTAAGGTGTACGATTCTATGATACATCATCTGTATATTGTATTGTGTGTTCACCACCCAAAGTCAAGTCTTCTTCCATCACCATTTATTCCCCCCCTTTACACTCTTCTACCTCTCCTCACCCCTCCTTTCCCTCTTGCAATCACCATACTGTTGTGTTTGTCTGTGAATTGTTTACTTAATCCCTTCACCTTTTTTACCCAGCCCCGCAACCCCCCTCCCCTCTGACAGCTGTCAGTCTGTTCTCTATTTATGAGTCTGTTTCTATTTTGTTTGTTAGTTTATTTTGTTAATTAGCTTTCACATATGAGTGAAATCATATGGTACTTGTCTTGCGAACTCAGAGAGCATTATACTAAGTGATATAAGCCAGTCAGAGAAGGACAAGTCAAAAGAGTGTTCTGAACCCGACACAGCTAGGACCTCAGTTCCAGCCCTGGGGACACAGGCACAGTGACTTGGTAAGGTCCCCAGATAGCAAATGCTATGTTGGTCTGTGGCTTCAGTGGTCATTGTCCATCCTGATTTCTAATTCACCTGTGATAGCTGTGTGTTAAATAATTTGGTTAGGATGTTAAAATACTGATGTTTCAAATAACTTACTTTTAATATAAATTGTCGTTCAATAAGACTGTCCTTATTTTAGCCTTTTTCTAATAGCACTAGAATAACTATCTGTAGACAAAATTTTAAATTCCATGGAAAAATCCCAGAGATAGAGCATATGACTGTGCCTACCTCTGAGTTCATCCCTGGACTTTTCTTTAACTTAGTTGTTGGTCCTTGCTCCTATTTATGTTTGAGTTCCTCCCCAAGAGAGAAGAGAGGGCTGGAGATGGGAAGGAAGCAGAGGGAGCCATCATCTTTCTCTTATGAAGTGTAGATACAGTAAAACCTCAATATAATGGACTAATTTGATGAAGGGTGTCCTTTAAAGCCAAAGGTCCATTATATAATAAAGTAGGTTTTCCGAATGCATGTGTTAAAAAATTGACAAATTAGTTAACTTGTTTTTACTTATGTAGACACATTTACATAATCAAAATTAAGTATGTATATAGAGTTTAATTTCACAGAAAAGTTTTCTATGTTTATTACTGTAATTTTAAATTTATACCTAATAGGTCCAGTAAATTCATACATTTCACCAGTCACCACAAGTAAACAAATGCACACAGCTTAGCGCACGTCGAAATGTCAGCCTGCGAGTATTAAAACTGCTGCAGAAAGTCATGCCACGTGACAATAGAACCAGTTATCTTGAGATCACCAAGTGGTGTGATCATGTGCTAATCATTCCCCGAACATTGTTTACAGTGGTGACTCTTGGATTTAAATATGTAGACTATAGTTGTAGATATGTAGTATTTGTGTTGGTGAAATTAATAGTGGTTTTTCAATATATGGCCTACTTGCTAAAATTTGTTAAAAATAACTGAATAACAAAAAAAACCCTGTTAATTTAATTATAAATAAACCTTGGTTAAAAGCATTTTAAGCCCTGGCCGGTTTAGCTTAGCGGTTAGAGCGTCAGCCCACAGACCAGAGAGTCCCGGGTTCGTACCTCGGTTGCAGTTTGTCCCCGGCCCGGTTGGGGTTGTGTGGGTGGCAACCAGTCGATGTGTCTCTCTCACATCGATGATTCTCTCTCTCTCTTCCCCCTTCTCTCCCTCCCGCTCTATCTGAAGATAAATGCAAAAATGTCCTTGGGTGAGGATTAAAAAAAAAAAGGCATTTTAAAATTAGCAAGGTGTTAATTTTCACATATGATATATGTACAGACCAGAAATTTTGTCCATTAAATGGAGGCCTGCAAAATCAAGGATTTATTTTATTATGCTTAAAAAAGTACAGATTGTTTCATGCAAGTAAAGATCAATGAACAATAATGAAAATTTCTCTTTCTGAAAGAGTCTTAAAGTTATTTTTTTAATCTAAGAGTCTAATTTAATTGTTTTTCACTTAATTTCCAGCTCTTTGTTTTGGCCTCTTTAACAAGAATCTAAACTCTATAAACTCTTTGCTGTTGGTCTGGGTGGTGTTTTAAACTTGATGATTTTTTTTTTTTTTTCAGGCAGATTTCAAACTGATGTGTGATAATGCAATGACATACAACAGACCAGACACTGTGTACTACAAGTTAGCTAAGAAGATCCTTCATGCAGGCTTTAAGATGATGAGCAAAGTAAGAAAGCCACTAACAGCGAGGAGCCACAGAAACGAGAGTTCTCCTCTGCGTTGTTTATGCCTAAACAGAAACTCACTCACAGTGAATGACATGCTTCCATCTTTCCGTCACTGGCCACGGCATGGACCCCTCTGCTCTAGGGTAGACGCCCCAGGCTGCCCTCTCCATGTCCCTCTCCTCCAGGCACTCTCCTCTTTTTGTTCCTCCTCCTGCCCTACCTGTAATATCTCCTTTAGGGTGGGTGGGAAGTTCCGGATCTGTTGATCTCGAGTCTATGTGTCTGTCTCATTGGATTGCCGCCAGCCTTTGAGGTTTGTTTTGTATGGCTGCCTCACTTTTCCAGCCAGGACATCCTGACCATCCTGGTGGCTTCCCAGGTTTGTCCTGTGAGCCATGTTGCATGTGTCATGTGTCTAGGACTAGTGCCTTGTGCCTGATGAGCCTGTAGGTGAGGTGCAGCACTGTGCCCCTGGCCTGTTCCCCTCTGCCGACTCTGAGCGCTCGCCAGCTAATTGGCTGCACCCTTTGGTGCCAACCCCACGACCACTTCCCATTGCACCGCATGGAAGGTTAGCTGTTAGGCCAGGTGAGGCTGTGGCCATCCCCATCCCATCCCATCGTCATGGCACCTTGGCTGTGAGGGAGAGGTAAAGTCGTGCTGCTCTGTCCTTTCTGATTCTAGGAGCGGCTGTTAGCTTTGAAGCGCAGCATGTCGTTTATGCAGGACATGGATTTTTCTCAGCAGGCAGCTCTTCTGGGCAATGAAGACACAGCTGTTGAGGAACCTGTTCCCGAAGTTGTACCTGTACAAGTAGAAACTGCCAAGAAATCCAAAAGGCCGAGTAGAGAAGTCATCAGGTAAAGAGAAGTGCACTTGCCTGTGGATTCGGACAGCCACCTTGGGAAGGCGGGTGCTCCCCACAGAGAGTAGGTTAGGGACACGGGTCTGTGTTTCTGCCGGTATCTCTGGAGTAGCTTAGAGATAGGCTGCTTGTGCAGCCTGGTGGAGCACAGCTCCTTGGAAGCTTAGATTGATGTTCAGAGGGACATGACCATCCTTCCCTGCCCATCTTGAGAGTGAGGTGACCATAGTGTGTGGGTAGTGAATGTCACCATAATCACTGTAAGGTGTCAGAAGACTATGGGACCCCACAGTCACTTCTGCGGGGAGTGGTGGTTTGCTCTGTGACCCATGCTCTCCACGTGTAGACATACCACCATCCTACAGTGAGCACAGTAATTTGTCCTGGAGGAGAACCAGTGTCACACTGAGGGACACAAGAGGCAAAAGGGCTGAGACAACCCCCACTGCATGTACACATGCTCTGTCCCAGGTGTGACATGGTGAGCTCATCTGTCCAGCCCTGCAGCATGTCTGCTGGTCATTGCTGTTCCCACATGTGTCCCATTTGTGAATATTTGTTAGCTTTTTACTTCCAAGAAGCCTCCTTACATTCAGGCCACATGTTGGTGACCTGGGCTTGCCTGTCCCAGGCTCAGGAGACAAAATGTCACGTTGGGCGGGCAACACACATGACAACATGCATTTCTCACCGTGTTCCCTGAGCTCCCTGCTCCTGCAGCTGTAAATGCTGGACCAGAGGAAGGGCCTTGCCGTAGGCTCAGGATCCCCAGTCGGCTTGCTCCATGGCTCCTTGAAGGGGTCTCGCCCACCTACTTCTAGAATCTTCCACAGCAGAGGCTGTCTCTCTTGGGTACTGCACCTAGCACCTCTCAGTATTTTGAATCAAGAACTCCCCCACATGGAACCTGAGGCTGGCCTGCTAAAGTCTTGGGGCATCCTTTGGGCCCTGCAGTGGGAGCTGTTCTTCAGCCCAGCAAGCAGCCTTACGCTCCTAGCCCCAGCTTGCCACCAGCACCTCAACCCTCCACAGGATTTTTGCCACTTTTTCTAATGGTGCCTTGAATGATGCTCTAACCAGTGAGGCTCCTGTCATGATGTTAATTCTTCTTTTTTCTTAAAACAGTTGAAATGTGTAACTGAGATGTGAAATGTGTAACTGGCTTATACTTACTCTTAATGTTAATGAAAGGGTCTTGTTTTACGTGGTTAGAACTAAAAGGAAAGGGAGCAAAAGTACACTGTGTCATTCCTACTGGCCCTTTGTGTGACTCTGGGGGTGTTAGGAACTGACCACAGTGGGGAGGGGGTGAAGTGGTATGCTGCTTGTCTCCTGGTGACTTGTGTGGTGTTCCTACCTTGTAGCTGCATGTTTGAGCCAGAAGGAAATGCTTGCAGCTTGACTGACAGCACAGCAGAAGAACACGTGCTGGCCTTGGTGGAGCACGCAGCAGATGAGGCTCGGGACAGGATCAACCGACTCCTTCCAGGTGGCAAGGTAGTACTCCCTGGCGGGTGGGTGTTTTTTCTGCCAGGACAATGGCACAGTCATCAGAATCAAGAGGTTAACGTCAGGGTGTTATGAGTGTCTAGTCCAAGCTCTGTTGCTGTTGTGGGGTGCCTTTGTCACTAGAGGGCCCAGCTCAGGAGCACATTCTACAATCAGGGTCAGCTCCTTGTCCTCACAGACCATTGTACCCACTTGCCTTGTCTCATGGGGGGTAAAGGGGTCCTCCAGGGACAGATGCATGGGTCAGGAGTATATTAACCTCTATCACTCGACAGAGGCTGAGCCCTCCAGGCTTCTGTACTGCAGGTTAATTTTTTTCCTGTGTACTCAACGTCTTTGCGTGCCCCTGCAGTCACTCAGGTCTGACCCAGGTGTGGCTGGTGGGAGACTGTCCAGCGAGCTGCTGGTCCTCAGGAGGAGATCACATCATCCTTTGAGCATCTCCTCTTCTCTGACATGAGAAGACATTCTAGGCCAGCATGTCCAGTATAAACAGTGCAAACCACATATGCAGCTTTAAACTTCTTCGTGGTTGTGTTAACAAGGACACAGGTGAAATTCTAATATATTTTATTTGACGTGACATACCCTAAATCTTATTTCAGCATGTAGTCTGAACTAGAACTTTACATTTTTTCATACTAAGTCTATGAAATACAGATTGCAAAGGATTTTGAAATAATAACTTTTTGGATACATTGGGTTATATAAACTCCACTAAGGTTAATTTTGCCTGTTTTTTTAAACTTATTTTTAATGTGCCTGTTAGAAAGTTTGAGGTTCCCTTCATGGCTTAT
Source organism: Tadarida brasiliensis (assembly GCA_030848825.1). Taxonomy (NCBI): domain Eukaryota; kingdom Metazoa; phylum Chordata; class Mammalia; order Chiroptera; family Molossidae; genus Tadarida; species Tadarida brasiliensis. The sequence goes on from CM061258.1 coordinate 36,927,313, forward strand.
GTTGTTGTTCTATTGGACCTGCTGGTCTGCACCCCTGTTGCACTTTAGCTGTGAAATTGGCCATTTCTCCAAGGACCCCTGGTTCCTTAGTGGAGACTGGTGTTCAGAAACTCTGACCTGGGCACTGTGTGTGGGCCTCAATGGGTAGAGCTAGGAAAGGCCATTACATACAGCACCTAGAAGGATCGTAGACCAACATCTGAAAACCATGTTTTTATACTGAACCTCTGATGCCATCCATTACCATCAGGCCTGCTCTACCTTTTTCCCTTTCAGTTTTGTAATTCCACAGTGAGAAACTTCACTTCCGTTACCCTTAATACCCTTATTTGATCAAGAGTAACCAATCTCACATCCCCTTATGCCCTACTAACTCTGTTTCCCAAGGAACCCTGGTTCCCCTTCTGTCTTGCTGCTCCCATTCAGACATTCGGTACTCCAATTTGGGCTCCAGCACCTGGACAGGGGGGCACCCTTCTCCACTTCTTCCGCACACACACTGACACACAGATACTGTTTCTTCCTTATTCTTTTCATGGCCTGCAGAGGAGGAGTTGGTCTTATTTGGTGGTTGGTTTTTAAATGGAAATAGTTCTCATGTGCTTGAGAGATAGAGCCTCTGGGCTGTTGTTCATTAATAACATGACTCTTGTTGACCAGTGTCTTGTTCTGACTTGTTTTGTGGAGGCTTCTGACCTACTGTAAAATGTGACCAGGTAAAGTTTTCTGTTTCAAAAGCTCCTTTTTAGAAGGTGTCATGAGGAGCTTTTCTAAATAGCTTCATTGCATTCGTGTGCACTTTGTTTGCAAGTGGGTATGATAGGGGCCTGTGGTCTTCGTTCACGGAGAAACAAGTGACCTTTGTGGCCTTTCAGGATTGTCCAAGCTAGGCCATGCTCCCAGGCCTTTATTTTGTTGAAGCTTCACTAGAAATGTCAGGTGTAGAAGCTAAGGGCTGTCACTCCTTGGGGAAGTGTGTACTCAGGCGTGCTTCCTTGCAGATGGGCTATCTGAAGAAGAGCGGAGATGGAAGCCTGCTCTACAGCGTGGTCAACACGGCTGAGCCAGATGCCGACGGTGGGTGGGCCCTCTCAGGGCTCAGTTTTCTTTTTAGCCTTCATGCTGTTCTACTAACCTCTATTCCTATTCAGTGATTTTTAGACCTTTTAACCTGTTTGTGATGTCTGTTTTCCCTGGAGTGTATGACACCAGTGGTAAACTGTAGATGAGAAGCTCTGTTTGGTTTCCCGTGCCTGCACACCCCCCTCACCACAACACATGTGGTAAATTGACTGAGGTTGGTGGTCCAGTGGGGGGCGGAGGTGCTAGTCAGACCTTTTCTGACTAAGGGTCCCTCGGATGGCCAGCAGGTCTGGAATTGCACTCCCGCAGAGCTACAGGTTGGGGCTGGACTTCCTGATGCTATCTCGAGAGATTTATCTCATAAGTTCACTGAGAGCTCCTTTGACCAAGTCTGTCCCACTCTCAAAGCTTGAAAGAGGTAACTATCAACTGAAATACAAGTTTTAGGGAAAAAAACCCCAGTTGATAATTACATCAAGGAAGATCTTGAAGGAGGCATAAATACTGGTTCCGTCCAACCTGTATGATCGTTTTTGTGATCTTTAAGAAGTATTTTTATACTTTTCCATCTCCTTGAAAAAGCTTTTAAAGGCTTGTCTTTTGAAGAAAAGCAAAACTCATTGGAATTGAATGTGCACGGGTACACATACACCCAGAAAATGAAACACTGTTCTTGGCCTTGCGTACATGGATGCTGGGCAGCCCCCACGGGCCTGACGGGTCAGATGTTATTGCACCCAGCCCTTGACACGCAGGTTTGTTTAGCATTCTATGTGTACAGAGTATAAACTCTGATCAATTTCTTTGCTTTTTAGCCAGAATGAATCATATTGTTCTTTGTAAGAGAATAGATGAGTTGGTTAGCAGTTAGCTTAGAGAGAGAACGTGAGGTGGAGGTTCTGATAGGGGATTTGAAGAATTCTGTGCAGGTCACATGAATAGTTTGTGAGTGACAACTTCAGTGTAGGAAATGTACAGTTGGAGGGTGTACAAAGGCAGGGGCTCCTCTTTGCTATTAGAACATGTATGGCATTTCTTAGAGGTGGTGAGTAGTCAGTTTGAAATGTTATGTTGGTGTCATGGTCAGAGAGCTGAAGTTTTTTATTATGTTGACTTTGGGGTAATCATAAAGTGAAATTGGAGTGCAGTTAAGGTTTGAGAATGGCAGTTAGCTTTTTTAAATTCAATTTTAGATAGTCTTTATAGATAGCCACCGGGCCCTCTCTCCCACACATGCCTACTGTGAGTTGAACAGAGTGCTCGAGGTGCTGTGTGGGGCTGTGGGCTCTGGGAATTGCCGGCTCACAGCCCGGGTCTTCTTGCAGAGGAGGAGACTCACCCGGTGGACCTGAGCTCACTTTCCAGCAAGCTGCTCCCCGGCTTCAGCTTCACCACACTAGGCTTCAAAGATGAGAGAAGGAGCAAAGGTGAGTGTGGGGAGGCGTGTATGGGTCAATGAATTACTGCAAAGGAGCAAGTCCCCAGTTCTTCCTCCCAAGATCTTCCTGACTGACCTGTTTTTGGAACTGTATCCAAATTCCGATTTTGAAACCAATAGGAAAATTAAGACCATTTTGAAGTGATGGGAATAAAATTGACATTGGGCAAGTTCCTCTTTTATCATCTGCTCTTTACTGATGGTTGGGTTTCAGCCCTGCACTTCGTGGAATTCTCCAGATGGGCTGCTGCCGTGATAGCCAGGACTCTTGGGGCCATCTAGCAAACTATCACATTTCATCCATCTGGAGTGGGTGGTGATACTGCCTGCAGCCTAAAGAGATCTGTTCATGACTGTCTCCAGAGAGAATGAGGGAGTGTATGGGTCCGTTGGCTACATTTTATTTGTGGTCAGCTTTCTGGGGGTTTTTTTGGAGTGTCTGTTAGTATGTATAGCTGTTTTGTTCCCAGAGGACATTTTGATTGTCTGGTGTGCTACTGGCATCTAGTGGGGAGAGGCCCAAGCTGCTGCTTCACACCCTTCTGTGCCTAGGACACAGCCCTCGCAGCCCCTGACATTATTCACAGAGGTGCCAGCACATACCTCCTTCAGGGCAATGACCCTCTGATTCCCTTTACATCCCCTCAGCATAAGCCAGCCTCTGTAGGCGCGGTTCCCAGTGATGTCTGGAATGGGACATGAGCTGGCACCAAGAAACCCTTCTGTTTGTCATGTTCACTCCCTTACAGAACACTGAACTGTTCTCTGCTGCAGGTTGCCACAGGTGTGAAAACAGGGTGATGAAGTGATTCTGCTAGTTATGCCCCAAATGCTCCTGTTACCTCAGCTGTGCTCACTAGTTCAGCGAGAATTTCATGGAGGAGAAAGGGTGCCACTGGGGGGATGGATTGTGCAAGAGTATGGGTGAGCAACACACAAGGAGAAAGCTGGAGTGCATCCTGTGCTGGGTATAATTTGAGTGTAAATCTGATGTGTCGTAATGCTTTCCCTTTTTTCTTCGCTCTTAGTCACTTTTCTCTCAAGTGCCAGTACTGCACTTTCAATGCATAATAATTCTGTATTTGGAGACTTGAAATCAGACGAAACGGAGCTTCTGTATTCTGCCTACGGAGATGAGACGGGTGTGCAGTGTGCGCTGAGGTGAGCTATGCAGCGACACAGGCGGACCTCTTGCTTGCTCTGTTGCAGGAGCCATTTTCCTACTGAACTGTTCAGAGCCTGTTTGTGGGCAAGTGGGGGAGACAGCCACTGGCAACAGATTCAAGTAGCAGAAGTTTCCAAGTTATTTTCAGTGAACTATTGTGGTCTACTGTAGACTGGTCATGAAGTTTAGGTAACTCAATCACAATTTTAAGAAGGTGATGATCCAGGCTGTAGCTCAGAAAAGCTGTGTGTGTGTGTGTGTGTGTGTGTGTGTGTGTGTGTGTGTCCGTGTCTGCCCGCCTGTGTATGTTTAGTAAGAGTTTGTTTCACAGTTTTATTGAGATGTGGTTCTTGGTGGCTGTGTTGGTCAGCTTGGGCTGCGTAACAAGCCCCACAGACAGAGAAGTGAACAACTGATGTTGATTGTCTCCTAGTCTTGGAGGCTGCAAGTCCAAGATGTAGGTGTCAGGGGAGCTGCTTTCTCCTGGGGCCTCTCTGTTGCCTTGTTCTTGCTTTGTGTGTCTGTGTCTGAATCTCCTTTTCCTATAAAGACACCAGTCATACAGAATTAGGGGCCACCCTAAAGGCTTGATTTTAATTTAATCACCTTTTTAAAGGCCCTGTCTCTAAGTTGTCACATTCTGAGGTACGGGGGGTTAGGGCTTCAACATACGAATTTTGGGGACACAGTTCAGCCCCTAACAGAGGCTGAAATGTAATATTAAAATTATAGATGTAGTACTTTCTTTTTATATATATATATTTATTTTTGTTACAGATGTTTCTCCTTTTCCCCCCATTGACACCCTCCTTCCCAGTACTTTATTTCTATAGAACTATTTTTAGTGTGTATTTTTTGTTTTCTGTGGCAAAGTAGAAGTTGGTCACTCTTGTAGAATTTTAGTAATTTTTCTATGGGGAAAGTAACTTAATTTTACTATGGCCTTCAAGAAGTGGAATCTTTTCATACTAGATCTTTGTTTTATTCTGAAAAGAAACAAAATATGCGAAAAATAAAAAAGCCCCTAATTCAGTAAATGAATACCAACCCAGATTTTTGTACAACAGAAGAAAAAGTAGAAAACAAGAGGAGATTTCTTACAGGAGAGAATTGTCACAAGTTGGTGACCTTCCCCTTTACTCCTACTTACTCTGGCAGCATGCTCACAGCTCTTCAGGGATACCAGTCATCTTTTGTTCAGGTAGTGCCATGTGGCCGGACCCCACTTCCTTTCCCCAAGCGCTTGCTCCTGAAACACATGCAGTGGAAGTCACAGCGCACGAAGGCAGGCAGACAGGCCCGGCCTTGGTACCAGGATGCCTTCCTGCTGGACTCCCCACATCCCCTTCCCCAGACACTTTGTCCTGAGGCACTTCCAGACCACACTGTGAGTGTTCTGACCAGTCCTTGTTCCCTTTTCAACTGTCAATGTGGTTATCATAAAGTGCTCCTGGTAGAGACTTGGGTGGTGTTGCTTCCAGACCAGCAGCCCTCCTCGCTCTGTGTGAAGGTCTTTGAAGTCTGGCAGCCTTTTTGAGCCTTTGCCTGGCTTGGCTGGTAGGACCATGGGTTTTTCATTTGCTGCCTCCTTTTAAGATTTTTGGTTTTTAAAGCATTCACATGGCCCAAAAATCAAAGTGAAACTAAACGGTGTCCATGGAGAGTCTGGCTCACTACTGCTCCCTCCCCTCTTCAGTGAGTAGCCATGTACATTGTGCATCTCTCCTCAATCAACTTGTTTTTGTTATTTTAAATGTTTTTATTTACTTTTTTAGAGAGAGAGGAAGGGAGAGAGAGATAGAAACAATGATGTGTGAGAGAGAAATGTCAATTGGCTGCTTCCTGTATGCCCCCCACTAGGGATCGAGCTCATAACCTGGGCATGTGCCCTGACTGGGAATCAAACCGGGACACCTCAGTCCATGGGACGGTGCTCAGTCCACTGAGCCACACTGGCCAGGCATCTACTTGTATTTAAACCCAAAGTAGATGGGAATGTACTTCTTTTACAGAGCTAGCATACATCATCTTATGTGTGTGTGTACACTGGTCACCTTGCTCTTTTTTAAATTAATTTTTTCTTGAGATCTTTTTAACCTTTTTGGATCATGGACCACTTTGAGGATTTGTTGAAGTTTGTTGATCCACTGCCCAAATCTACCACATTGGGAGATTCACAGCTCTCAGGAAGAACCTCATGGAGGAGCGGCTGAGGTGTACTGATGTAGCTTCTGTGCTCAGGACTGCTGGCGTTGGTGGCAGCAGAGTCTGGAAGATGAAAACACAAAGCATTTGTGTCAACATGTTCTCTCCTGGCCCTTTCCAGCCTGCAGGAGTTTGTAAAGGATGCTGGGAGCTACAGCAAGAGAATGGTGGATGATCTTCTGGACCAGATCACAGGCGGAGACCACTCACGGATGCTCTTCCAGCTGAGGCAGGTGGGCTGCGCTGTGATGTCCTTCCTGTAGAAGAGCCCATCCAAACGGCTGGCTTCTCAGGGAAGAATGTGCTGTTTTTAGGTCATCACTAGCAGTTCTTCCCGCACTGATGTTTTATTTTTTATTTTAACTGTCAAATGTCTTTGAAAGAAACTTTAAAAAGTTCTCTCTGTTTACCATATATTCATTCTTCATAACTTTGTGTATACCCAGATTTCTTTCATCTGTCATTTTCCTTTGTCCTAAAGAATTTTTTTATAGTATAGATTTGCTGACAGTGAATTTGCTCAACTTTTCTTTGAGAAAGTCTTTATTTTACCTTCATTTTTGAAATTCATATTTCTTAGGTATGGAATTAATAGGTTGATGTTGTTTTTACTTTAAAAGATATCTGACTTGCAATGTTTCTGTGTTTGCAGTCGTTTTTATCTTTGTTTTCCGTGTGTATTGTGTGTTTTTTGTTTCTGTTTTTTTGTCAAGATCACGGGTTAACAAACTGGCCCATGAACTAAGAATGTTTTTTACATTTTTTTAGAGGTTATTCAATAAAACAAAGAATATACTACAGATTGTACATGGCCCTCAAAGCCTCAAATACAGGGTGGGCAAAAGTAGGCTTATAGCCCTGGCCAGTTTGGCTCAGCGGTTAGAGCATCGGCCTACAGACCAAAGAGTCACGGGTTCAATTCTCAGTCAAGGACATGTACCTTGGTTGTGGGTTCAATCCCTGGCCCCTGTTGGGGTCGTGCGGGAGGCAACCAATGTGTCTCTCTCACATTGATGTTTCTCTTCCTCCCTCCCTCCCACTCTAAAAAAAAAAAAAAATCAATGGAAAAATGTCCTCTGGTGAGGATTTAAAAAAGAAAAATAGAGTTGTGAGTACAAAAAAGAGTTTATTCTTCTATTGATTTATTAATTATTTTAGTATTTGTATTTCCATACAATCAACTGTTAACCTACTTTTGCCCACTCTTGTATTTGCTCTGGCTCTTCAGAGAAAAGGTTTGCTGGCTTCTGCTCTAGATGCTTTTAATTTGTAATCTTTATAACTGATTTCCAGCAATTTACTATAGTTTTCAACAACTTCGGAAGATTTTTTCAGCCATTATTTTTTCAAATATTATTTGCCCACACCCTTCTTTCATCTTTTTTAGGACTTTGACCTGTGTGTTAGATATCTTGATGTATTCCACACATTACTAAAGCTCTTTTTCCTTTTTAAGACTGTTTTCTTCTCTTTCAGTTTGAATTGCTTCTGTTGCCATGGCTTTGAGTTTAATCTTTCCTTATGCCATGCCTAAATCTGTTAATCCAGCCAGTGAATTTTTTATTTAAGATACTGTGTTGATTTCATCTCTAGAGTTCCATTTAGTTCATTTTTTGTTTTTGCATCATCCATTCTCACATTGTATTTGTGTTTTCCTTTAAATCTTTGAACACGCTCATAATATTTATCATAGCTCTTTTAAAGTCCTTATCCACTAATTCTGTTATTTCTCTCATTCTGGATCTGTCTCTATTGACAGGTTTTCCTTTGGTTTATAGGCCATGATTTGCTGCTTTGTTGTCTGGTTGGATGCTGGGCTTACACTGCTGCATGTCTAGACTGTGCTAATACAGCAGCCACTGGGCACAGATGGCTATTGGGAAATTTGAATGTGGCTAGTCTGAATTTCGATGTGTCCAAAGTGTGAGCTACAAACTAGAATTTTAAAGACTGGTACAAAAACATAAGTGTAAAAATATCTCAATTATTTTGTTTGTTTTACATGTTAGAATAAAAATGTATTCAGTGGATTAAGTAAAACTATGTTAAGACTAATTGCATGTTAAAGTTAATTTTAACATAATTACTAGAAATTTTAAAATTAGGTATAAGCTTACATTATATTTCTGTTGGACAAGGCTAGTGTGGATTTTATTTTCTTCCTTTAAAGAATGTTTATGTTCATTTTGGCAGAGTTGTTAGTTCTGAATAACCTGATCCTCTTGGGGCTTGTTTTTAGGCTTTGTTAGGATCTGGCTAGGCAGCCTTTCTTCTAAGGCTAGTTTGGCTTAAATACTAAGGAGTGGCCCTAGGAAGTCTCTTCTGGTAGCCCTAGTTTCGATGAAGTGTCTGCTTTGGCTGGGTAGAGTCCAGATGTGTCTCACCCTGCATACCTAGCTTCGTTGTGTTTCATCTGTGCGTGCACAGGTTAGTGTCAGCCCGGCTTGGGGTCCCTCCCAGATTTCTGGAGTTCCTGCTCTGAGCAGACTGCCCCGCCAGCCTGTGATCTGTGCAGCAGCCAGGATCTGGGTGCTGTTCTTTGTACTGTGGTCTGAAAGTTCCCTCATGGCGCTGCCTCTGGGCACAGCTTCTGCAGCCTGTGTCTGTATGCTGTGTGGTTGCAGAGGAGGCCCTAGGATGTGCTGGCACCTCACTTTCCTTTCTAGGTTCCAGTTTGATCGCTTTCTGACAGAGAATTTGTGTTGCAGGGTTGTGAGTTGTATAATTTCAGATGTGCCACAGCATTAAATAATACTAAAATGTGCACGTTAAAAGGAAGCTGGTATGAGGAAACAGAGATTAAAATATGGCAGTACTTTTTTTTCTGCTTAGAAATTTGTGAAAATCATAACACAAATGAATCTCAGAAGCATTATTTTGAACAAAAGGTCCCACATAAAAGCGTGTAAATGGCTATTTTTTGGGTATATACACAGGACTAAGGTATTTTTAAGGTAGAGCTCATGCCAGATTATAGAACCGTGCTCAATGCAGCATTCAGGCCATAGTCACACAGTAGTGGTCAAGCATAAGCCCTCTTGCAGACACTGTACAGGCCGAGGAGAAGGGTGCATGGCCCCATTACTCTGCCCATCCGAGGGCAGTGGCACCTTCAGGCACCTGCCCCTTTCAGGATTCGAGCTGGTCTTGCGTGGCTCTTGCAGCTTAAACCATTAGGCCTGATATTTTCCTGAGCTGCCCTGGAGACCCAGGGTACACATCTGACTTGTTTCTTTTGTTTTACACCTTCCAAGGCTGCAGAAACAGGGTTGGGTGTCCTCTCACCCCTTCATCTCTGTCTTGCCCCTCGTGCTGTCATAGGCACTCAGCTCCCCAGGAATCGTGGCTGGTGCTGCATGGATTGGGCTCTCCGTGGTGGAGTTAGCTGTCTCACACTTCCAGCTGTGCAGAAGCTTCAAGCCCCGCTCCAATTCACAATGTAGTGGGAATATAATGAGCACAGCCCAAGTAGTGAATAAGCCATCATGTGTGTCCGTGATATAGATGAATTGTCCTATATAAAATTGTTTGGAAAAACTGGTTTCCTACTTGTTTTGTTTTGCAGAGGAGAATTGTCCCAATGAAGCCCCCAGATGAAGTAAAGGTGAGTTCCATGGACATGTAAGTAAACAAATAATTATTAGGGTTCCAGCAGGGCAGTTGTGCTCTGCCTTTTTTTTTAATCCTCACCCAAGGGTATTTTTCTATTTGTCTCCAGATAGAGTGGGAGGGAGAGAAAGGGAGACAGAAACATCGATGTGAGAGGGACACATCGACTGGTTGCCTCCCGCATGACCCAACCAGGGCTGGGGTCGAACTGCAACCGAGGTACGTGCCCTTGGCCGGAATCGAATCCGTGACTCATTGGTCCGTGGGCCGACGCTGTAACCGCTGAGCCAAACCGACCAGGGCCGTGCTCTGCCTTTGAAATGGGATGATTGAGAAGAGCTTCATGTATTGTCTTATTTAGAAACTGATTAAGTTTGTGATGAGTAAGATTAAGTCTCTTCCTACCCCCTGATTTTTAATGGCTTAGGGTGAGGGATGTAAAGCCACAGTACGTACCTCCAACTCCAGACTCAGGAATTCACAGGTGCCAGGAAGGGTGGGCCTGCAGGGTATGCAGCAAGCATTATCTCTGCAGTGGGATCTTCCAGTCCACCTGGAAGGTGGGCATGCCAACAGGCAAGTGCTATGTGCCATCAGTTGGGTATATGTGCATTGCACACTTGTGAATGAGCTGAACTTGACAAGTCTAGGTCCTTGGGGCTTCACAAGTACCTAATGTAGATGGTCTCTGTTTGTGGAAACTGTTTGCTGTGATCCAGCTAAGGTTTCCCCCACCACCTCCTTTTTCCTTTTTCTTGGGAATAGCTTGGAGTACACTTGTTGGAGTAGACACACCAGACGCTGGGCAGGGCATTGGGGCCTGGGCCATAGTTGTTACCTGGCCTTGGTGGTTGGAGGGCTTGCCTGGGCAGGAGGGTCAGTTGCCTGGCAGGTGGGTCCTGTAGAGTGACAGACAGAGAAGGTGACATGGTATGTCCCTGGAGGGTGTGCTCCCCAGTGCTGCTGTGTACATAAGGCAGCCAGGATTCTGCTCAGAGTCTCTGTCTGATTATGCAGACATACTGTGGCGTAGAGTGTAAGCCCACATTCATCAAACACCAGGGATGTGCTGCAAGCTGCCTTGAGCTGGGGGACTGGCACACACTCCTGCCCTGCTGCCAGGGCCTCCATAGGGACAGCCCCAGGGCAGGTGGGGGCAGCTTTCAGAAGGGGCTTCCTGTCACCTATACTGTCCCTTGTGCTGAGCACTTGCTCCCCACCCCTCTCTTTGACCCTGTGGTGGCTGTGCCTGTCCCTGAGGTCAGTCCATTCTGTGCTTTCCTGTCCATGTGTGATGTGCAGCCTGATGTTGATATGGGATAAGGCACCCACCTCTGCTCACTTCATTCTGTCATGCTCATGCCCCTCATGGGGTCTGTGGCAGCGTGCTTCTGTCACCACTCAGGGCTCCCAGACATTTCTGCAAATGCAGTGTTCACTTTTGCTTTAGGATTAACTTTTTAACATCCTCAAAGGCAAAAACTGCATTGGTAACATTTCCAGTGATATCTTAGAATGTGGATCTCCACACTTAGCTAGCAGAAGAGGCCAATGGAAACTACCAGAGCAGCTTCCTGCAGGTGAGCCTGGGAAGGCTCGTTGGTATGCTCACCTACATATGCGCATTAGTGTGTGGGGACAGGCATCGCTCTACCTGGTCTCTAGGGAAGTCTATGCTGCTAGGTGCCCTTCTGCTGGTAGAACAGGTGTGAGCAAACCAGCTTTTTCAGGATGTCTTAATGAGCTCCAAGTTGCTTCATGCTTTAGGATCATCAGGTAAACCTGTAGCATCCTTGAAAGACACTAGTTGTGGGATGATCCCTTGAGTCTGAGGAGCGAGGGCTTTGGTGCTAGGCTCTGGGTGGGATAACTAACAGCTCTAAGCCTCAGCCTCTGGTTCAGAGGCAGGATGGTAATGGTGGGGTTGTTGTAGGAATTTATGGTGACACTCTACCCTTGGGGCCTGGCCCATCACTGGGTCTGTAAACATGAGCTCAGTCTGATGGCCTGAATTGTTACTGTAAGCGTTCCTCTTGGGAGAGATTACTTATCAAAGCACAGACAGAAGCAGGTTTTACAAAAGCCAAGTGGAGGGAGCAAATTCACAGATCACTATGGCAGAGGGTTTCACACCAAGGCCAAGACAGCACAACAGTCACAGGGGTCATAGGCCTGGTACCCCCTTGCTCGGTAGCAGGAACCTCAGCTTCTTCCAGTCACTGGGTTCCTGTGAGTCACTGGATGGAGGTGGACACCTCTCCCTACTGTCCTTTCTGGGCCCTGGAAGAGGGCTGAGGGTGGGGTGGGAGCTCATAATAGGCATCCACACAAGCCAGGCCCACAGACTCTTAGCATCTGTCATGTGGAGCTTTTGTCTCCTATTTGATGAAGAAATGATGTCACTCCAGACTCAGTTGGGGTGGGCACTGTCATTTGACATTAAATTGTCTAGTAATGACTTAGGGTTCAGCACCCATGTAAGAGTATGTGATTTGGCAGAATTCTGAGGGCCTTAAAATACTAGAGATGGCCCTTCAAATATTTACTGAAAGTATAGCTATGTGTTAATCCTAAAATTCTAATATTTTGAGAGCAGCAAATCGGATGGAAGAAAATTTGCGTATGTGGTGGGGTAGAGTATTCCAGAGAAGGCAAGGCCAGCCATTTCTGTAATGACGTAGAGACAGCGGGGAACTGACACAGCAGAAGTCTCCCAGAGAGAAGTTGTGCCCCACAGGGCCAGGAGAGCAGGGGTGGCTGCAGTCCGTGCCCTCAGGAGGCTCACTGGGAGAAGGAGAGAGAACGTTCTGGTTTGGAATCTGCTGTATTACTTGTTCAGTGAAGTCCCTGAAAAATAGTCGTGGACTTTTCAGGTGCTGTGTACCTACCTACCTGATGCAGACTCTTCCATGTCCCCTCAGTACATGTAAGTCCCCAGAGAGCCGGCAGCCTTTGTGTGTCTGTCTGCTACTGTTAGTCTAGGTAATGGCTCACTCCTGAGCTCATACCCGATGGTCCCTGGGCTCTGGCAGGGGCTGGACACAACTTGGTCTTGCCCACTCCTTGGGACTGGACATGACAGCAGGCCTGTCCTGCCAGTGGATGTTCACTGCCCACTTAGTAATGTCTTTTTTTTTTTGTTTCCTGTCCTCTGCAGGCTGGGGACTCCCTGGGAGATGGCAGCTCTGTGCTGGATTTCATGTCAATGAAGTCGTATTCTGACGTCTCTCTGGACATCTCCATGCTCAGCTCTCTGGGTAGGTTGTGCCAGGCACATGCCTACCTGGTAACACTGCAGTTGGATTGTCAGACTCAGCTAAAAGGAAGTGGCCCCTAGTACTGCGTTTCCACCTAGCTTGAGAGGTGGTCCCCAGGGGCACAGGGCTGGTACACTGTTGCCTATCCTTGCACCCAAGAGGGTGGCACAGGCTGGTGAGGTGGTCATAGGTGAGTGCCTCACTGTTCTCAGGACCACCTTCAGATGGCTCCAGATGGGGCTTGCCTGGATCTCCTTCCTGATCTTACAGGATCACTGGATCCTTCCATTCTGTTGGTGCAGGCACCTGCTGTTAGTGCATTAGTGTGCCCACCATGATGTTCCCTCATGGACTGCTGACCCTGCCTTCCTCCCATGTGAAATGCCCTCTGTATCTCACACAGCATTCAGTCTTTGGAAATCTACTCTGCCATCCCAGCTCCCTGTTGGCTAGTGGTGTTCATGGTATATCTTCCCTCTTACTTTGGACACACCTGTGCTCTCACCTGAGAGCAAACCCCCCCACCCCCCGGACATGTGGCAACATCTGGAGACATCTTTGCTTGACACCACTGGAGTATGGTGCTTCTGGCATCACATGTAGAGGCCAGAGATGCTGCTAAACCTTCTGAAATGCACAGAGTGATCTTGCCCCAGAGTCTGTAGTGTTAAAAGTGGGTTTCATCAAGCCATTTTAAGAGCGTAAAGTCAAATCCTGCTTTGTCATTCATCCTGACAGTCTCTGCCTTTTGGTTGGAGTGTATTTAGACCATTTGTGTTTAAAGCAATTGCCAGTATGATTGGATTCACATCTGCCATCTTGCCAGGGTTTCCCCCCCCCCCCCATTTTCCCAATATTCAGAGGTCCCTAAGACCATCCCCAGGTTTGGTGATTCCCTAGGACTTAACATGTAATTGTCCTCACAGTTGTGTTTTATTACAGTGAAAGGACATTGACCAGACTTCCCAAAGGAAAAAGGCACATGGGGTGTGTCTGGAGACCAGGCGCTACTTCCAGAGTCCCATCCCCATATGTCCTACAGGATGTGCCTAACCCCCAGCAGTGGTTGTGACAGTGTACTGCCTTCGCTTGGCACAGCCCCAAATTCTGGGCTCCCAGAAGGAAAGCAGGTGTTCAGCATCAATCATATCATTGCCCAAGCGGCTTAGACACAGGGAGTCCTTCCTGTCATTCGGGTGGTGGGAGCCCCCCTGAAATCTTTGTTCAGTAAGGCTAAGCGGTCTAGAGCTGCTGTGTTAACACCTTTCTACACACCAGCTATTCTTTTTCCCTCTGGCTGCATCTTAAGATTTTCTCCTGATTACTGGTTTTCAGTAGTTTAGTTGTAATATGCCTTGTTTTTTAGTTTTTTTTCTTCCTGGGTTATGTTCAGCTGCTTGATCCCGAGGGTTTAGAGGTTTTATCAAATATAGGAAGTTTGGCTGTACCCCAGCTCTGCCCATTTGTTGTCGACTCTGTTTTGGGCTGTCCTGTGCTGCATCCTCAAGGGCACTGGTCATCCCTTCCGCTGTGCTGACCGGCCGTTGTCCTTCCTGGTGTTTCTCTTTCCAAATAGCTTCATTCCACCTTTTCAGTGTTGTCGTTCCTTTCTTGCCTCGTGGTCGTGGTTTCTCTGCCTTTAACACATGGAGTGTGTACTCGGTTGTCTTTTTAATGCTCTGTCTGCTCATTCCCACATCTCTTCACAATATTCCTCCCTGGTGGGGCCATGTTTTCTTGTTTGTTGCTTGCTTGGTGGTTTATTGGAGGCCAGACTCTGCAGTTCTGCTGTTAGGTGCTAGATTGGTCACATGCCTTTGAACTGTGGTGGACCTTGCTCCAACAGGCTGTTGGGCAACTTGGAGCTGTCGGACCCTGTCCAGGTTTGCTTTGAGGCATTCTTAGGGCGGACACAGAGCTGTAGCACAGGGTGAACATGGTCCTACCCATAGGCTACATCCTTTGATGTGCTTGGGACACAGATTGTCCCACACGTGTATGAGCTGTTGAACTCCCTGAACTCTCCAGGCAGCCTGTCCTCTCCAGCTCTTAGCCCACTCACTGCCCAGCCCTGCAGGTCCCCGCCCTGGCTGTGGCCTGTGCGCAGTCCTGGTGTCCTCAGGCCTCTATTACACACACTGTCTTATCTTCTAGTTGTTCATGACAGGAGTGCAAGGCCTCTGTCCATAAAGTGGCTCAGATTGACGTGGTGCCTGGTTTCTTGTCAGGGATGTTGTCCTTCCCATCATCTCCCCGGCCCGCTCGCTCTGACTGTATCACCCTATCCTCCAAGCTTGCTTGTGCTCATCTGGCTTCACTTATGAGGGGTTATTATCCTAAGTGTGCATAGTGACAAGCGAGAAATCGCAATTGCAGACCAGAAGTGCTGGCACGCTGTGCTCGACAGGTAGGCTGGCTGACCTGGGCCAATGTCTCGCCATCCTGTGTTTGCACAGGGAAAGTGAAGAAGGAGCTGGACCATGATGACAGCCATCTGAACTTGGACGAGACAACAAAGCTCTTACAGGACCTGCACGAGGCGCAGGCAGAGCGCGGGGGCTCCCGGCCGTCGTCCAACCTCAGCTCCCTGTCTAACACCTCTGACAGGGATCAGCACCACTTGGGTAAGGTGGCCCCTGGCCTGACCTCTGTCCCAAATCTTCCAACCTCAGTCTGGGAAGAGAGCAGAAACACTGACTGTCAAGAAAGGCTAGAGATCCTAGGAGGTTGCAGCTTGTGCCGGCAGTGAGTTCAGGCCCACAGGGCTGCAGCCTCCTGGAGCTTGGAGAACAGGTCTCCCTTGTCATGTGGCTGCACTAAGGTGAAGTGTTTGAGTGGAATTCAGTTAGTGTTAGGAATTTGTGGCCCTGGCCATAGGATGCTAGCAGTCCATGTGTCAGGAGTCTCAGGCGGTCACATACTGAGGCCCTGGGTCGGGGGCAGAGTGAGACCGAGGCTGCAGACCCTTATAGCCATGCAGAGTTAGACATTGGGAATGTTTGTTTTCCCTGTCGTTCCCGTTTTTACTCCTAAAACTGTGTTGACAAGTTTGTTCCTCCAGAATCCTTATTTGGGGAGAGCACTTGACCTTCCTTGGCCAGGGGGCTCCCGTGTTTAATGAGTGCCATAGGGAACCACGCATTTGCCTTCTGGCTCTTTGAATGTGTCTGTGCTGCTGTTTTAGTTCCCAGATACGAATATTGAATTATTCTTTCAGACAATAATTGGTGGGGGGAGGTAATCAGCTACAGAGGTTTGCCGAAAGCTGTCCAAATAAGGACTGGTGTTTTTGGTCCCATTAACCTTGTGATAAATGGTGCATGACGTAGGTTCCAGGTAGCCCTAGGTTGGCTCCAGATCTGAGGACTCCAGCATCCTGCTCAGGGGGCTAGGGTTTGTCTGGGGGACACTGGCCAGAGAGACTTTGTTCTTGCAGGAGAAGCAGTTGTGCTGTGTGGGGGGTCGGAGCCAACCTCCCACTACCGAGTGTTTTCAGCCATGTCTGAAAAGTGGCCTTCCGCCTCCTCTCTAGGGGTGATGGGGGGTGGCCCAGACCCCAGGGGTTTTGAGAGGGGCTGGCCTGTACCCCAGGAGCCATTGCTCTGGCTGAGTCCTGGGCTTTGATAACAGCAGTCACACAGACAATATTTTGGCCAGGTGCCTGCTGAGCCTGGGTAATGTGTACAGATTTATTGAAATGTGTCATCTTTCCCATGATTGCAGGAAGTCCTTCTCGCCTCAGTGTCGGTGAGCAGCCGGAGGTCACCCATGACCCATACGAATTTCTTCAGTCTCCAGAACCTGCAGCCTCTACGAAGAGCTAGCCTTGTAGATAGTCTTCTATTGTTTTGTTTGTTTGTTTTGTTTTTTAGTTTTTATTTGCATGTACAGAGTTTTTCTTGTGAGACAAAGACTTTCATGTCCCTTTGGCATGCGGGAAGCAGCCTGGGGAGGTGGTGAATTGTCTCTGAGATCATGTCGACCGCACATAGATGCACTGTTTCTGTAGATAGTCCTATGAACCTGAATAGTGGAAATCCTATATAAAGGGTGTGTGACCAGATAGTAGAAAGCTAGTGTGGTCTGTCTCTGAGCTTCGTGGTATCAGTAAAGCCCTTGTCTGTGGCTGGTGTGGACACACCTGTTCTGCCCCATGTCCTCCACAAGTGGCCCTTGGGAAACACGTGGTAGAGTCCATTTGTGTTCTCTTGGGGATCCTGTATGTTCTTTCCCACCCGTCCCCCACATCCCCACATTTCCGAGACAAATCATGATGGGAGCCATACAGGAGCGTGTGGGGAGCTGGTCGCACACCCTCGTGGCCCTGGACAGGCAGGGAGTTGAGTGCAGCTTCCCCTGTTCTCTTTAATTCACGTGCCTGAGAAAGTACATTCTGCTGGAAGACTTAGTTAGGTCAACTGCCCTACCAGTTACGATGAAGTGTTATGTCCATAAAATGTTTTTTTGTTGCTGGATGCCTGTTCATATTGGCAAAACATAAATATAGATCTTAAGGAGATACATGAAGAGTGTAATTGCATAGAATTCTTTACAGCACTGCCAAGTGTTCACTTTGAGTGACTTTGCAGTAAAAATCCTTTGTCACATAAGGTTGACAGTGTCCGTTCTTCCTGCCATCTCCTCAGTACCTAGCCTGGTTTGGGGCCCCCCACAGTGATATCTGGGGTCACACCCATCCCTGCACAACCCTGCTCTGTTTCCTTACTGTGAAAACACATGGAGAATTAGGTACCTCCCAGGGTGGAGTCAGTCCTGGGAGAGAACGTGTGTGACTTTGAGGCAGTTGGCAATGTGACGTATCTGGGCCCAAGAGCACTGCTGGCCACTGCCTGCCTGGGCTGGCCGAAGCCCTGTCTGGAGTAAATAAGGGTGCCCCTGCCCTGCAGACATTTGCTGAAAGGGGGGCAAAACCTGCCACAGGTGAACCATCAGGAAGCAACTGTGGCTTATAGCAGAAAAGGAATTTTTTTTTAAATTCTCACCTGAGGATATGTTTTTATTGATTCTAGAGAGAGAGAGAAACATCAATCGGTTGCCTCCCATATGCGCCTGACCAGGGATCAAACCCGCTACCTTCTGGTGCATGGGATGATGCTCCAACCAACTGAGCCACCTGGCCAGGGCACAAAAGGAATTCCTTAACAGGCATAAGCTAAGGATCGCGACCCCACAATCGGGCTATGGAGCTGCCACAGCTGGCCCTCTGCTGGCCTCAGTGCCACTGCTTCCCCACTGCCCTCAGCCTCCTCCCAGCCCCTCATCTCTGCATTGGCACCCCATCTTCATGGAGGCTGGGAGAGGCAGAATCTGGATTTTCTGCCTTGGGATAGGGACTGGGCTCTGCCTCCACCAGGACTCAGGTCGGGTTCTTTGAAGATGCGATGGAGCTCAGATTTTGGACTGGATCCCGTGGACCTCTCGGGTGAGGGTGCCGGAGTCACCTTTCTGGAGCCTTTGCTTCTCTCTGGCCTGAGTTCTCCATGTCTGCCAATGTGACTTCGGTATAGCTCATGATGGCACCGCCCAGAGCCTCCAACCTCCCAGCAAGGAGTGGTCTCCACCTCTAGGGAGAGGCCAACAGTGCAAACAGTGGGAGGAGCTGCTGCCCCTGAGCCTGGTGCAGCCTGGCACCACCCGGGGCACACTGTGTGGAGGGGGCCCCAAGGCCTTTCTGCTCAGAAGGCTGCAGGCCCACAGGGAATGAAGATGAAGGAATTGTTAGGACTGGAGGAACCTCCGACCCAAGGTCTTCATGTTTTGTTAAATCTTTTTATTTTGGTAAAATTCACGTGAGAAAATTAACCATTACCCATTGTCAATATGCAATCCCATAGCCTTTGTACCTTCACCATGTTGTGCCACCACCGTCTCCATCAAATCCAGAGCATTTCCATCACTCCAAAGGAAAGCCCTGTACCCAGGTGTGTGTGCATATGCGCGTGCTCAGGTGAGCTGTGCGTGAGCACCTGTGACTGGCCTGCCCTGTGCCCACCTCCACTCCCTGTGTGGCTGCTCCCCAGCCCTCCCTGCCCACACCCGCCTCCCTTGCCTGCGATGGAGATCCTTGCAGTGAAGAGGGCGTTTTTCAGGATCTTAGACATGTGCACAGCTGAACCACACCTAGGTTCACAGTGTTACCATAATGGAATGTCACAGACGACCTGAATTTCAGGTGTGTTGATCACTCACACATGATGAGGTGCTGTGTATTCCATAAAAGCAGTGTGGTGCCTCTGTGTTAGGGAAGGGATGATGACGTGCTGCAGTTAAGGGGAGACAGCCAGCTGTGACGTGGATTCCCCCGAACGCTCGTCATGATTAAGTCCCTGTGTGCATGTCTGCACTGAAGGCCCTGGTGGGCCCAGGCTGGGGTCTGGCTTTTCAAGTTCTCTGTTCTTACCTCTATTTCTTAGTGTTTATACAGTGATCCTTTTGTGACCATCAAGAAGGCAGCCTGCAGGGCGATCAGGCTGAGGCAGCTGTGTCTGTACCCTGCTTTTGTAGCTTCTAAATTTATTTTCACGAAGCAAAGATGTCCCTGAGGTGGGGTCATTTCTCAAAGGCATGAGTGGCTGAGGTCACTGGCTCTGGGTCAGTCTGGAGACCCCCACCACCTGCAGACTTGGGGTGCCCTGGGGTAGTGCATTCCCACCTCTCACACCCGGTGGCCTCCTTCAGTCTCACATGGGAACTGCCTTGGGGTCCGTCGGCCTTCCAGACAGCTGGTGTTGAGGTCACCAGCCCCTAGAGCAAGGGCCGTGCAGCCACCCTTCACCATCCATGGGCTGTACACGTGTGTGTCTGGAGAAGCACGAGGCAGAGGTGGCATTAATCTTAAATTACCAGGAAGCATTTTCAAGAACTGTGAAGCCCTGGCAAGGTGGCTCTCTTGGTTGGTGTGTCATCCTATGCTCCAAAAAGGTGGCGGGTTCAATTCCCTTTCAGGACACATACCTAGGTTGAGGGTTCATGCCCCAGTTGGGGTGCATATGGCAGGCCACCAATTGATGTTTCTCACATTGATGTTTCTCTCAGTGTGTGTCTCTCTCCCTTAATCGCTATCTAAAAATAAATGAAAACATCCTCGGGTGAGGAATAAGAAAAAAATGTTTTTTTAAATGTGACAGCCACACTGACCAACAGCTTGAGAGATTAATCCACTGTGCATAGGAGCTGTGACATCACCATCCAAGAATTGGTCTTTCTCAATCCTTTGGAAAGTGTAGGTGCCTTAGACTGACCACCCTCTCTGAAGTGTGCCATGCCTTGGTTTTTAGTTACCAGTGATGATGACTCTGACGTCTCCCATAATCTATGGCCTCCATGTGCTGTTGGCTGGATTGTCAGAGGTCTGAGACCCAGTTGGGCATCCCGATCGTCTACCCTGGGTCTCTGGTAGTGTGTTGGACTGGTGGCTGGTGGACCCCAGCAACACGGGCGTGGCCTGGGCAGCACCACGGACAGCGATGCCCAGCAGTCCTAGCGGCTGTCTGGTCAGCTGTGTGTGTCTTTGGGCTCTTACCTCACGTGGGTGTGGTTTCTAGGTGGTCAGTGCAGCAGAGTTTTGTTGGTGCCAGCTTGGGCCTGCCCAGGCCTGCCCACAGGTTGTACTGGTGTCCAGGGACCCTGGGAGACAGCCACCCAACCCACAATGGCCTGGTGACAAGGCCAGACTCCTCATTCCCTGGGGCCTCTGAGGCTGGTGATCCCAGGAGAGCCTCTCAGGCCTGTCTCCTCCTCGTCACCTGTGATCAGTCCACGTTTCCAGGATTAGTGTCCCTATTATAGGATGACACTGTAGTGTGAGAAAATGGAAAACCAGGTGAGTGGGGACGGGGGGTCAGGAGAGGGGGAGGCCAAGTGGCTGGGTGGAGCGGACTGACCACAACCAGAGCTCAGCCTTGGCACCCTGTGTTCCCGGTTCCCCAACCAGCAGAGAGGTCCCTAGACTCTCCAGAGAGGCTGTCGTGTCTATATGTTGTGACACATGACCTGATTCATAGAGAGCCCCTTCCCTCCAAATGGCCCCTAGCCCTACCTAGGTAGCCTTGTAACCTGCTGTTTTCTCTGTCTTGTGCCTCTGTATGTCCCGGCTCAGCTGCGCATGGGGAGACAGAACCCTGGCCGGCACAGGCGCCGAGCAGCCGGCTGCACACAGCACATTTTGGAGGAGGCATGGTCTGCCTTCCTGCCGAGCCGGCCCTGGCTCAGGTGGCTTCCCCAGGAACTTACGTGATGCCAGGGGCCGGTGAAGCCCATGGGAAGCCACCTATACTGATGGAGAAGGGACACTCTTGGTCCACCCTCCCCCCGCCACCAAGGAAGGGGTGGTGATTGGCCCTAATTTGGGGGCCTTCAGATAGGAGTCCTTGGACCCCACAGATGGGAACTGAAAATTTCTTGAACTTCAGAATTGAGGCAATGAGGGGAGAAGCAGGAAAGGAGGGACCGAGATGTGAACCACACTGGTTGGCTGTCCTCCAGAAAAATCCCCCCCTGACAAGTGACTCTTCACTCAGCACATGGTGTTCACATGTCCCTCACTCCCAGACTCTTCTTCAGCTGTAGCCCTTTTGTGGCCACCAAGAGGGCAGCCCACAGGGTGATCAGGCTCAGGCAGCTGTGTCTGTGCCTCAGTCCCCAGGTCTGACCCAGGGGCACCCAGGCTCTAGACAGATCGTATGAATCTGCTCCTGCAGCAAAAACAGCTGACGCGCCCAGCCGGTGTGGCTCAGTGGTTGAGCGTCGATCCATGTACCAAGAGGTCGCCAGTTCGATTCCCGGTCAGGGCACGTACCCAGGTTGTGTTGTGGGCCCGATCCCCAGTGGGGGGCGGGGGCATGCAGGAGGTGGCCAGTCGATGTTCTCGCTCATCAATGTTTCTATCTCTCCCTCTCCCTTCCTCTCTCTCTAAAATCAATAAAGAAAAAACAAATAAAAAAAAAACAAAACAGCTGACGGGGTCAAGTGTGACCAGGAAAATTGGGACCGACTCCTTGGCCAGCATGAGCTGCTGAAGCAGGTCAGGGAGGGCCATGAGCTGACTACTTTGTCACTGAGGGGCTGTGTTAGGATGTGTTCTAGTCAAAACTAAGGACCACATAAAATGGACTCAAATACAGGTGCCCACCAGCCCACCCCATCTGAGGCCCCTCCATTCTCAGGGTCTGCCCCAGGCCCACATCCCCCACAGCTGGCAGTGGGTATGTCCAGGGGGCTGGGCTCTATGAGGTACCTTGGGCTCTGTCGTTGCCATGTCAGCCAGGGAGGTCCTGAGGTCCTGGTTGCACCGTCTTCCGCAGTTTGGCCCGGGCTGAGCAAGAGTGTGTGTGCTTTTCTGTTCAGTCAGGACGTCTTTGATGGCTGAGAGAAGAGTGTGTTTTGGCTGCCAGGGAGGTAGGCGCTTCACTTCTTACTTCTGTTCTCACCAGGGGACTAGCAGGTTTAACCTCTGGAGGTCCAGAAAGATAGTCCAGGACCCAGCAGGACACAGAGCAAAGTAATTATTCAGAAGTGTCGAGGTCTGTGTTCGACAACAGGGTTCAGAAATGTTTGCACAGAGGTCATAAATACGCTGATAAGTGGTGTGTTTGTGTGTGTAGCATGCGTGCATGTGTGTTTGGTGTATGTATGTGGAGTATAGTGTGTGTGTGGTGTGTTTGTGTGTGTAGTGTGTGTGCATGTGTGGTGTATGTGTGTATGTGTGGTATATGTGTGTGTGTGTGTGTTGTGGTTGTATAGTGTGCATGTGCGTTTGGTGTATGTGTGTGGTGTGTGTGTTGGTGTGGTGTATGCATGTGTGGTATGGGTGTGGTGCAGTGTGCATGTGTGTTTGGTATGTGTGTGGTGTGTGATGTGGGTGTGGTGCAGTGTGCGTGTGGTCACGTGCTGTGTCAGGTGGGGTGGGAGGAGAGCGTTTTTCCTCGCTCTCACTGTTGGGCCCTGACCAGTTTGACTGCATGGCAGTGGTGGGAAGTGGGCTCGGTGAGGGGGGACGAGCCTGCTGGCATCTGCTGTTGCCGGCTGGGTGTGGGAACCTGGCCTGGCCGCTGCCTTCTTCTGTCAGTGGGGGCGTGTGGCCTCTACTGCGCAGCTATTCCAGCCCTGGGGTGCTCACCAGCACACCTGCTCTAAGGGGCGTGGAGGAGTGGGTCTGTGCATTGGCAGACAAGACAGCACTATTGTTTCATTTCTCTAAGTGCGGAGCAGGCAGGGTAGAGCTGAATCTCCAGTAGGAAGGGGTGTTTCCCAGAAGGCCTGGCCCCAAGTAGACAGTCCTCGAAGTTGGATGGATGTGTGATGGGAGGTACATGGCCCTGACTCCCTCAGGGGGTGGGGGGCAGGGGTTTTCCCCGGAGGGGGCACTTTGTCCACACAGGGAGACAGTGGGGGTGCTCACAGGTAGCCCACTTTAATTGCACCCATTTCACCCCAGAAGGAAACAGGAAGTGTCACATTTGTTGACAGCTAGGTGTTTGTTCCCAGATTTTTCTTTTTCTTTTTTTTTAATCCTTACCTGAGGATATTTTTCCATTGGTTTTTCAATAGAGTGGAAGAGAATAAAGGAGAAAAAGAGAGAAACATCGATGTGAGAGAGACACATCAACTGGTTGCCTCCCGCATGACCCCAACCAGGGCTGGGGATCAAACCTGCAACCCAGGTATGTGCCCTTGACAGAGAATTGAACCCATGACCCTTTGGTCCACAGGCCGACGCTCTAACCGCTGAGCCACACCAGCCAGGGCTGATCCACTTTTTTTTAAGTGATCTGATCTCCCAAGAGATAGGAATTTGAACAAGAAAATACGCATTTTCCCTTTTGTACATATTTCAAACTGGGTGAGAAGAACACTTGCATTTTATTCATGGAGATGAGTGCAGACCCTGCTGAGAGGGGAGTGGGATGAGGGTGTGCAGCACCTTAGGGCGGGCGCGGGCATGGCAATCCAGCCTTTCTGTTCCTGAAGAACCCATTTAGCTCCCAGAGCCCGGCACCGCCTGGGGGAGCATCAGACTTCAGCTCCCGCCTGCAGGGATCTGCGTCCTGGAAAACGGGGACGTGCATGCCTCCTGCTCATCACTTTGGCATATGCCATCCTGCTGACACTCTGCCTAATGACCAAGTGTGCCTGCTGACAGACTCATAGCCCTGTCATCAGGCGTTGTTTCAACTTGATTTCCTTGTAGATCTGATTCAGACATAATTGTAGATTCATTTGCTCACCACTGTGGGTAATTTTCAGGTTCAATGATGTGAACCTTTTCAGTACTTACAGAGGCTCACACATTTCAAGATCCTTCCGTTTGCTCTCACACTTCAGTGATAGTTTCGTTGCATCAATTTTAGGTTCAAAACACTATCAGAACTTGAAGAACTGCTCTGTTTTGTTTTTATTTTATTTTTTTGTTAATCCTTACGTGAGGATATTTTTCCATTGATTTTTTTTTTTTAGATAGAGTGGAAGGGCAGAATTGCTCTGTTTTAATTCTACAAAATCTGAAGCCTGTTACAACTTTTAGGTATCCATCTAGTGTAGGCAGTCTTATTTGTGTTGTTCACTATTCCTGTCTGGCTCGTGAAGCATACTTTGAGTCTAAAGTCTTAAATCTTGAGGTACAGACACATGTTCTTCACTTTTTCCCTTTGTTTCTTCTTACATCCTATTGCCTCTTCCAGAAACCCTAACGGATATTGTGTCTCCAGTTTCTGTTCTCCACGTCACTTACATTTTCTCCGGTAATTCTCACTTCTTCACCTCTCTCTTCCAAGATCTGTGCTAATTCCTTGATTTCACTTTCCAGATCATGGGACTTTGATTTTTGGTCATGTTTTTCTGTTAGTTGGCTCTCATATCTGCATGTTGTTTTTATCTGTGAATCACGTTTTTATACTAACATTACTTTTCTGTGTTCTCCCCCACCCCCAGTACCTTGGTCTTGTTTCATAAACGTGATTCTCTCAGGTCTCCCTGAGATTCTTATGTAACCCAAATAAGCTCAGGGCCACTGTGGCCCCATGTCCACCTGGTGTCACACCCAGAGACCAGAGTGGATGACCAAAAGCAGTGGACAGCAGCCAAAATCTGCTCTTAGGAAATTCCCAAGAGAATTCACAACTCATAAGAAAGAATCTTAGAATGTTTTTCAACATCTCTGTTTATTCCCAAAGAAACATTAACATCAACTACATTTCCTGTGCATTTTATTCTAACGGGACAACAAAGGGCTCCAAGCAGGGCATATAATGTGGAAAGTTTTCTCAAAGTCCACCTGTAGCAGCTTTGAAATGTCGTTCACGCCATGTACCCACCTTCAAACGCTCCGCTGTCTCCCTGACACCATGTCCTTTCCTTTCCCTGTGGCTCCTGCCCACCTGACTGGCCAGAAGGGGTCACGGTTCCCTCCCGGCCCCTATACCTGGACAACCCCAGGATGCCCAGAGGTCATGCACCTTCCCTGTCCCCTCAGAAGAAATAACACAGAACTCTGGAAACGTGGTCTCTGGTTCTGTTCTTAAGGGGAGCTTGCAGGCAGAATTCTCAGGGAGGATTTCTGGGAGATGAAAGCATCACCTCATCACACTGGCAGTTTGCTTTTCCTGCCTTACCTCTGTTTCCCCAGGGCTGAGGGCCTTGGGCTGGTGCGGCGCAGCTCATACTGGTGGGTCTGATGAGTTTGCACGTTTAGAAACAAGCCCTGGACTTGTTGGTGAAGCCACCCCTACCAGGCGATGGCCTGTCCATGTTCCTGATCTTGGCTTTAGCCACTTTCTGCATCGCTGCAGGCTGTCCCCTGGCCATGAGGGACTGCCCATGTGGTGCTGCCCACACCTGGGGTCCTGGCAGGTGGTTCCTTGGCCATGTGGGCCACATACCGTCTCAGGGCTGTTTTCCACAGCTGCATCATGGCTGTGGCCTGGTTGGACTCTGCGGGGTTTTCTTTGATTCTCCTGTGGAGGGCTGTCTGTTCACTCCAGCCCCAGCCCCAGCCCCAGCCCCAGCACTACCACCTCTGCTACCATCAGTAGTCCTGGGTGATGCCAGGCAGTGGGTTCCCACCTCTGGGCTGTCCCCAGTTGGGGCAGGAAGCCCATGGCCTTCCAAGCTCCCCTCCTTTGTCTTGCAAATCAATTACTGTGGCAGGAGCTAGAGATGGGTCCTTTCAGACTCGTGGCCAGCAGTGTGCAGCGTACGTGGCTGCCTCGCCTGTCCAGAGTGAACAGGTAGAAGGCCCTCCACAAATACCAGGTGACATCCTGAGCCCTGTTTGTGATCTCGGCCATAGCCACATTTTGCATTTTTATTCCCATGCTGCATAAGTGGAAGGACATCACCTCTGGAGTACCCTTTCCTCGGGCAGCACCTGCCTATTGTCTAGAGGAGGGAGGGGCACCGGAAGGACCCCTCCACCAGAGTGGACTCCAGAGGCCTGCCTGTGAAGCTCTCCTTCTGCGCTTTGTCCTTTACACTGAGTCACCTGCAGGGGTTGTCTCCTACTCCCTACTTCTCACCCCACGCACCCCCCCCCCAGACACACACACACACACACACACTTCTGTTCTCTGTGCAGCTCACTATCTCTGGGTCCTGGCTAAAAACGCAGGTGCTTGCCCAGGAACATCCGCCCCTCACCTATGGCCGGTGCAGAGTGTGCACCTGGCTTTGGGGTGGGGGTAGAGAGCTGTGGGGATAGGGAAGACCTGGAGACCTGGACCACTGCAGCTTTCCCAACAATGCACAGGGGTCTATCTGTGTTGTCAATGAAGGAGAGTGAGTTTAATAAAAACTGAAAGAATGCTAAAGCCTTTTCGATGTACAGCTCAGTCTTGCTTACCCCAGGCCTTTCCAGGTGCGTACCATGGAACCCTGCCTCCCCCAACAGAGCTTTCCGGGTCAGCTCTCACATAGCCGTTTATGGAGTTTCAGGTCCGAGAGCCATCCTGGGTGGCTGTGCTCTGCAGTGTGCCCAAGAAGACATCTCAGTGGTTTGTGTCAGGGCAGCTTGAGGTTCTGTGTTTCTTATTCAATCCTCTTGCAACATCAGCCCATTTGCAGGCCAGGCCTGTGAGTGTCAGCGCCCCCTAGCAGCACCATGGACTGTGTATGAGTTCCCCTGGCTGCTGCCATGACAGGTACCACAGACTGGGTGGCTGAAACAAAGAAATGTATTCTCTCAGTTCTGGGGCCAGAAGTCTGAGGTCAAGGTATGGGCAGGGCCATGCTCCCTCTGCAGGCTCCTGGCAGGACCCATTGCAGGCCTCCCAGCTCTGGTGGCCTTAGATGTCCCTTGGCTTGTGGATGGCTGCCTCCTCTGTGTCCTCACATGATCATCCCTCTGTGTATGTCTATGTCCTAATCTCCTCTTCTTATAAGGACACCAGTCATATGGATTAGGACCCACCCTAACAACCTTATCTTAGCTTGATCATTTGAAAAGATCCTATTTCCAAATAAGATCACACAGGTTCTGAGGGTTAGGACTTCAACATCTTTTGAGGGACGCAGTTCAGCCCCTACCTGTTGATTTTGCTTATGTGCTAGATTTTAACCCGTTATCTTTATTCTCTTTTGACCCAGAACTCAGCCCTGTTTGGCCTCGTGGTCCTTGTCCTGAGCTCGTATCTGCTTTATGGTGCAGCAGCGAGTTCGGGCTCACCTGCACCCCCACCCTGGCCTTCCCTACCGCTGGGGAGCTCGGGCCCAGTCTGTGCTGCCCCTCCCACTTGTCCTTAGTGGTGGACGCAGCATGGCACCCACCCTCACCCCTCCAGTGACATCCCTCAGGCCCCAACAGCTGCACTTGGGCTCTATGCTCTGGCCACTTGCATTGGGGGCCGGGGGTGGGGGGGCAGCATCATTTGGTGCCTACAGGGACTGTGGCCCATGGCCCTAGACTAGGCAGGGTGGGGTCCCCCAGTGGGAACAAGGGAGGAACAGCAAAGGCGGACCTCTGTACAGGGCAGAGGTCAACGTCCAGTATTGGCTGACCCTCTGAGTCAGTGCTTCCCCTGGCTCTCTGATCCCTGTGGCCCATTGTGCAGAAGGCAATGCGATCTGATGGAACTTTATTTAATCTGGGCATCCTGTGCTGTGGCCACGTGGTGAACTTGGGCACGTGGTGGAGAATCTTCTAGCGAGGACAATGAAGCTGGCATCTCCAGCGAGTCTGGCTCGGACTCCAGGGCTGGCCCCGGGAGGGGGAGATAGGACGTGACAGTGGCAGTGGGAACCCTGCTCCCCGCCTCTTCCTGCTGCAAACAGGACAAGAGGTTAACAGTGTGACGAGGGCGTGTCCTGGGCTGGCGCCCTCTGTGCTGTTTGTTTACCAAACAGAGATTGTTGCTAGGGGACCTCGCAGCCTGTTCTCAGAACAGCTCCTGCGAACCCTCAGGGCTGGTCAGGCGGCTCCTGATTTGTAACGAGAGTGTGATCAAGAACCCCCTTCTTTTTTCTCTTTATTATAAACTTGAACCTAAGATAAAATTGCCTCTGAAAGTGAAAGAGGGGAACTTGAGGGTGTGGCATCTACCCTGTGACTTTTCCATTCCAGGGGCTCAGCCCACCCTCAGTGAAGGTCAGTGAGTATTCAGGTCATTTTGGGCAAAATAAACCAAATTTCAGCAACCGTTCCTGTGGGTGATCTGTGTGTTGAGGGACAAACTCAGACCTGGCTGAGTGCTGAGTGCTGGCCGAGGTGTTTGGTCAGATGGACTCCCTTGCACACGATGTGCAAGGTGTACTTGTTTGTGCTTGGGTTGGCAGCTTTGCCCACTGTATCTAGGCAGGACACCACCCTAGAATCTCAGGGTCCCTTCCCCCTGGAAACGTCACCTCTTTGTTTCCAAGGGATCCATTCCAAGAGGTGACCTGTCCACAGCCTTGCAGGTTTGGGGCGGCTTGGGAAATCGGCCGCAGGCAGCTCTGCAGGGCTGGCCAGACAGGCCCGGGCCAGGTGCCCCAGCACCTCCACTTCGGGGCTGAGGATCCTAGTGCTGTCCCCACACTCCGTAGCAGGGTCTTGTGTGTGAGCTGAGTCTAATAGAGAGGGGGCAAAGGCTTGGGCCCCACACCTCAGTCCCAGCCTTACCTGCTGCCCAGGAGGAGACCCCATCCAGCCACTGGCCCCGCTGGCTACCCCCTCCCACCACCACGCTGCCTGCCAGTTTCTGACAAAGGCCATTCTACTCTTGCTCTGCAGAGGAAGGGGCTGCACCTGGGCCACAGTGCCACTTCCTGCTGTGTCTCATTGTCCTTGGCTGGCTGTCACCCTCCTGTGTCCTGCCACTCAGGACGTGCTCCTGTTACCCCAGTAACCACACAAACAGTGCCGCAGGCTCCTCAGGCTTCAGGGACCAGGTGCAGGGGGACCAGCGTGCCAGGACCTTGTTAGTATTACCAGCTGTGACAGTGAGGCCCAGCCGCTGGCCACCTGCCCTGCTGCCCCACACCCTGTACAGGAGTCTGGCCTCGGTCTGCTCAACAACAGAGTAGAGGAGGCACAGGCCTTACCCCAGCCCTGCAGAGTCTGGTGGCCACGGGAAGGGCCTGGGTGTCACCTTGTCCCCAACATGGCACCAGAGGGGTCTGATCAGTTCTGTGCTCTGCACACATCTCCCCACCCCATTTCCCAGCTCCTCCTGGCTCTGCACCCACCCACCTCTGGCCCAGGTACCAGCTTCCTTACTGAATCTCTTGGTGCCTCCCTCTCATCTGCCCTCCTTGGGTTGTCTCCACACCCCCAGCCAGATGGGCCCCAGGGACCTGGTCTGCACTGATTTTCTGGAGGCCGAGAACAAGGGAGGAACATGCAGCTTTGGACAGAGCAGCCTCCATTCAAACTTGCTTGTTGCACACTGTGGACATTTGGTGGACCCTCACCAAGATAGGGCCATTCATAGACCTCAGCCCCACAGCCCCCAGGCGGCGCCACACCGAGGCTGACCTCGCAGGCTGAGTGCAGACCAGGCAGAGCCCGAGAAGAGGGTTCCTCAAGATGCAGCCCTAACTCACTTCCCTGTTCAGAGCCTGTCCTGCTTGCTGGCCCTTCTGTAAACTGTCTGCAGCCTCTTGCACACGGTGGTGGGTCAGATGGCGCCCTCCCGGCACGGAGAAGGAGACCCTGTGCGCGGGCAGTCTTGCCCACCGGGCTGCCCTCTGTCCTTCTGGAGATGGGCCTGTAAACCCTGAACCTTTCCTTTCCCCTGGCTCAGAGCTTGTTCCTAGGAAGCAGGGCAGGGCTAATGGGGAGGCCACGCCAGTGCTTCCGCCCCCTTCTGTTTGGTTTCTATGGGGATGGTGTGTTGGTCCCCAGGGGAGAGGAGGTGGAGAGGTGGGATGTGAGGGCCTGATTTTACCTCTGAGCCTTGCAGGGAGTGAGAGCTGGAGAAAGCCTGAGGGGTCACGGGGGAGAGAGAAAGCACGCCCACTCACCTCAGAGCTCATTGGCTGGGTGTCTGAATCCTCCCTCTCTCCCTCCCTCCTTCCTTTGTTTCTTGATGATACACTTTCTTCCAAATGCCACCCATGCTTTCAGAAGGTCTCTGCTGCCCAATGACGCCCCCACCCCCAACCTTCAGCGTGGGGCTGATTCCTACCTGTGCACACAGGCCTTTCCCTCGGTGAAGCATGTGGGAGCCACACCCTCAGGTAACAACTGTTTGCCCGAGTGAGGCTGAGGCTCCCATTTGAAAGCCTCCTCCCAGCAGGCTCTGCTCCCTCCTCCCTGGAGGGAGGAATGGAGGGCAAGAGAGGCTGCCCTTGGTCCCTGCCACTAGCTGGGCCCACAGCTCCTGGCCAGCCACCAGGGCCTAGACACCTTGTGCCACTGACCAGGCGTAGGGCCCAGTTATTCCTTGACACCGCCCCACCCCCACAACAGGTGACTGGAGGAATTTTCTTTCTTCTTCTCCTCCTCACTTGGTGTCTGTCTCCATCCACCTGGCTGAAGCGAGCGTCGGACACAGTTGCAGTCAACCACTGTCATGTCACCAGGGTCAGTACTGCCCTCTGTGAGGTTGTCCTGTGAGCACTGGGGTGTGGGGCCAGCAACACCAGTGGCCCTACACCCACTCGGTGGACAGCCAAATGTAATTCTCCAGCCACTCACGAGGGCCACTGTGGTGCTGTTTCCTCATAGAAGTAGGGGCTGTTTTCATGCAGCTGACCCGTGCTGTGGCCCTCAGACACACAGCCCGCCCCCCGTGCTGCTCTAGGTGCAGGAGAGCACTGTCTTTCTTGGGGTTTCTCAGATGAGCCCCTGCCCCCCCAGATCACAGGGCTGATCAGGACCCCAGGGTCTCTAGCAGTCCTGGGGACATAAGTGGGTGGCCTGGGAGGGCGGCCCGTGGCTAAGGGCGGGATCCTAGCCCAGCCTGCGGGCCTCAGACCCTGGCGCCGCATGGCAGGTGTGGCTGAGGGAAGGCGCCCACTGCTCTGGCACAGGTCTTCTCTGACTCCGCCGCTGACACTGTTTCTCCCCTTCCAGGCAGAGGGGCTCTTACCCCACCCCTACCTGCACAGGTGGCCAACAGTCTGCTCCTCCCCAATTCTTCCGTTCAGAAGCACGAAAACCGAATACTGTCGTGTCTGCAACAAGGGCATTGATGGCTTTGACCATTACTGCAAATGGCTCGACAACGGCATTGGGAGCAGGAATGACTGGTGAGGGGCTGGGAGGAGGGAGAGGGCAGGAAGGAGGGCACCCAGAAGGGATTGTGTGGGATGGGGCCTCATGGGTTAGAGCTGGGGGCTATGGGCAGTGGGGGGCTGTGTCTCATCCCCCAGCACAGCAGCGCTCAGAGTCCTTGGCCTGCTTGGCCTTGGTCCCTCAGCCTTCTGCCTGCCAGGCCCCAAGCACAGAGGATGTGGGCTGGGGTCTGTGCCAGGAGAAGCATCCAGCCATGACGGGAGGCATTTCCTCTATGAGATCAGGGTGCAGGGCCTGTGGGGTTTACCAGGGCTGTCAGTCAGCTCTGCTGGCCTTAAAGAGCTGTATGTCTCAGGAGAAACCCAGAGCTCTCCCCCGATCCATGCTGCACTTGGAAAGGGAAGGCCTTTGCTGGCACGTTGCGTGGCCTCCCAGCTGCAGAAAGTGGCCTCCACTGCTCACCCACCTTCGACAGCAAACGTGTTCAGTGCTCCCCACCACCAAGCTTGAGAGCCACATGAGAAATGCAACACTTGTTCCTGCACGAAAAGAAGTTTTTCTGCTTTGAGCAGAAGAAAATCCAAAGGTCTTGTAATTAGAAAAATCCAAACAGAATTGCATGACTGGAAGGGACCTGGGAGCCCTCCTCTTGCTTCCTCCCCTAGAGAAGAGGAGCCCCAGGAGGTCAGGAGGGCAGGGTGGAACCCCAAGCCTCATACGGGCACGGCTCCCTCTCCCTCCACTCACCTCCTTACAGCTGGCTGGTCATCTTGAGGTCTGAGGTTCGATCAGCTGTTGGGGGATAGGCGAGGGTGTGTGGCCCTGCCCGAGAGAAGGATGAAGTGGGCCAGGTTCTGGTGACCACAGCTGCAGACCCAGAGCAGGCTGAGCTGGGTGTTCCCAGCAGGACTGTGAGTCCCAGGAGCCCTACCCACACCACTGGCAGGGTTGGCAGGACAGACCAGGTGCCTGGCACACAGCCAGGAGGGGTCAGCTTACCTTGGTAGGAGCACACAGTTGGGAAGGGGCACTACGAGGGCAAAGACTGGGGGACGGGGTCAGGATGAGAACAGGGGCCATGGCTGGCCCTGAGTGGTGGGAAGAGATCATCGCCAGCATCTGTCCCTGGTGACCTCCTGTCCCTTCAAGTATAGAGCAGAGGGCAACAGCATTTAGATTGTAATTTGGCCAAATGCATATATAACAGAGACCCTGAGAGAGGCCACGTCGTGTCTTTCATCGTCGGGACAAGAGAGGCATGAGGAATGGCGCCAGGTTACAAGCCGGAGAGAGTTGTGGCACAAAAAATACAGGAATCAAAGGAGACAGTTCTTCATGGATGTTTGAGGGGAGAGGAGGATGACAAGCTTGACCATTTGGTTGGACCCCCACCCCCACCCTGTCCTGGGGGCCCACCTCTTGCACCAGGTAAGAGGGCAGTTCTGCTGGGACAGCAGGACCAAGAACACCCTGAGGAGTTGGGGGTGGGGCAAGCCCACCTCCTGCAGTGGGCTGCTCTCCATACCCCCGGCTCTTGGAGATAGAGCCAGATGTGAGGGCCACGCCCTGTGTGCTCTCCAGCTGTGGGCCATGGCCCAGGCCCTGGAGCGCCTGCACTCACACAGGAGTCAGCCTGCACAGGGTAATCCGGAGGGGACACCTCAGAGGGACAATGGAGCAGCCTCAGGCCACGTCTTACCCGGAGCCGAGTTCCACATCCACCTGAGCCTCTGAGAACACTCACATTTTAACTCTCTACCTGAAGACTTATGTACAGAAACTCCAAGAAGTTCTACAAAAGAAAAATGGGATCAACTACATTTCTTTTTCTTTTTAAAAAATTTTAATTGATTTTTTAAAGAGAGAGGATGAGAGTGAGAGAAACATCGATGCCTGTTTCTCTCTGCTGCCTCCTGCATGCCCCCTACTGGGGATTGAGCCCATAACCAGGGCATGTGCCCGGACCAGGAATCAAACCGGGACCTCTCAGTCCATGGGATGACGCTCAATCCACTGAGCCACACCGGCAGGGCAGAATCAACTAAATTTCAAGTGAACAAAAGACATTCACATAGAAAATGCAAAGGAATAGTTTTTTTTTTTTAATATTATAATGACACAAAGACTAAAGGAAGACACTTTAGTGAAAGTATATTCCAAGAACTGCTATTTAGAATTTATTTTTTGGATGGACAGGATCATTCTTCTTGTCTTTTGAGCACAGACACAGGGCAGGGATGGTTTCGATCTAATCATTTGTGGCCCATAGGTGTGTGTGGGCCTTGGAAGAGTGTGCCCTATGCAAGCACAGAGTGGTCAAGCTCCTCCACGCCTGCCTGTGGGTGCTGAGTCCAGCTGCGTGGACCACATGCCATCCGGACCCCCTCCATGGTGCCCTCCTGGCTTCGTGTCCCTCCCGGTGCCCTTGATGGTAGCACGCGCCGAGGAGCCCTGCTACCTGATTCCGTTCAAGGTCTTTGCCTGATGCAAGGCTCGGAAGGCTCATTTTTCATGATTCCAGAGCTTAAGGGGTTGGGGGCACGAGTTGTGGCTTGGAGGGAGCCCTGGCCCGAGTAAGTGGGGTCAGGGAAAAGCAGGTGAGCCTGTGGGCTGCAGGCTGGGGACACGTGGAATCCTGCGACGATGTTCTAGGTGGACCCAGGTGGCTTGGGCAGGTAATACCCAATGTCAGATTCAGTTTCCCTATTTGTGAACTGGGGGTGCCCCCCGTCACAATGTCTTGTGGGGATTAAATGAGATCACGTTTGTCTGTTGTGAGGCAATATGAAACCGTAGGTGTGATCAGTGGTGGTTGCAAATACGTCATGTCACCTAGAGCACTGGAAAGACAGAGAGCGGGGGAAGGGCTGAGCTTTAGGATGCGACAGGTGCAGCTGGAGCAGACAGGGGTTGCAGGGTTGCCCTCACCACGGGGACACGTAGGCACTGTCCTCGGCTACCTGGGCTCCCGAGCCCCCACTGTGCTGTCAGGGCCCGGTTACCCACTCTGAGCCATGTGTGCTTCTGCTGCAGGTAGTTCTCCTCCTCCTCCTCCTTCTTGATCTTGTCATTGGTCTTCTAGTTTATTGGTTTTGAAAGAGAGAGAGAGAGAGAGACATCAATTTGTTGTTCCCCTTATTTATGCATTCACTGACTGGTTTTTGTGTGTGCCCTGACCGGGGACGGACCCGCAAGTGGGGACTCACAGGAGGAGACTCCCTGAGATGGGAGAAGCCTGCTGAGTTCAGGACTGAACATGTCTATTTTAGGGTATTTGGATATCAAAGAATAGATTTCCAAGAAAAAGTTGGATATTAGTTATAGTAAAATTACCCTAAAATGTAGCCACTTAAAACAACATGTTTATTACCTCGCGGTGTCTGTGGATCGGGAGTCCAGCACCGCTGGCTGGGTCCTCTGCCTGGATCTCTGGAGGCTTCGGTCAAGGTGCTGGCAGGGCTGTGGTGTCACCTGACTGGGGAGGACCCTCTCTGGGCTCATCACCAGGTTGTCGGCAAGGTCAGTCCTCATGAGTGGTTGGCCAGTAGCCTCCTTCTATTCCTTGTCACGTGGATGTTCCAACATGACGGAGTGTCTCATAACAGGGCAGCTGAGCAAACGAGAGGGCAGGAGCTGGCCTCTAACCCAGTCGTGGAGGTGGCATCCTGTCACCTTTCGGCAAGTCACGAGGACCAGCCGCACACCAGAGGATGGAGTACACGGCACGGACGCCCTGCGGAGGGCGCTGCCAGGAAACATGGGGAGCTGTTGGCCGCCGGACGCTCCATTGTGAAGCTTGAGGTAGGAGCATCCTGATGAGTCCTCAGAGCAGAGTGGGAGTGAAACCGTGGTGACGCTGTGACCCGCGGGAAGACGGGCAGACGTGGAGCGTGCCCACAGCAGAGGTG
Organism: Tadarida brasiliensis; assembly: GCA_030848825.1. Lineage (NCBI taxonomy): Eukaryota > Metazoa > Chordata > Mammalia > Chiroptera > Molossidae > Tadarida > Tadarida brasiliensis. The sequence continues at coordinate 36,962,645 of CM061258.1, forward strand.
AAGAAACGCCACATGCATGGAAAACGGAACAGAATGCCTCCTGGGTGATATTAGGGGAGAGCAGGATTCTACAAACTGCCCCAAACGAGCATCAGAGGAAACACAGTGGACGTACATTAACGCCTGCGGCACTCTGGCCTCCAAGGTCCTCGCCTGCGAGGTCCACAGTTCTGTGCTGTGTCTCCTCTACTTGATCGGCACGTCAGATTTAAATGTTTTAGATGAATTTATTCAGAAAGTGTGTCAGTGCTGGGAGATGTGCAGGGCACGCTTTACAAGCTGATTTTGATGGTATTTGTGCAAACCCATGCAAAAGTATGAATATTTCCACTAGATTATACATAAGTGCAAGTTTGTATCCTCCAGGTTTGGAGGGAACGTGGGCAAATGCAGTAAGAGCCAGGTGGAGTTAATCAGGAAAGATAAGTCAGGCCCAAATGCAACAAAAACAAAAGCACTCGGGGAAGGGGATGGGATTCTGCTCCTCGGAGCTCCCCCGACCTGGGCAAGCAACCTGAGCGTGTCACTATGGGGCGTGGGGTGGCCCGCCCCTCCTTCTGCTCCTCGAGCTGCAAATAGGCTTCTGTGGGTGGCCCTTTTCACTTTCCAGAAATAATTATAAACCATCTGTTCTCATATCTGTGAGCTCCTGGGAGAAGAGAAATGGAACGCTTGGCCCTTCCATGGAAGCACGGGGCTGAAGCAGGCACAGAACCCATTCTCACTGGCATTGCTTTTTATTGACAAACATGTCTCTCTCTTTTTTTTAATTGTTTTTTTTTCTTTATTGATTTTAGAGAGAGAGGAAGGGAGAGGGAGAGAGATATGGAAACATCGATTGGCTGCCTCCTGTATGCCCACATTGGGAATTTGGTCCACAACCTGGGCATGTGCCCTGCCCAGGAATCGGACCAGAGACCTCTTGGTGCATGGGTCGATGCTCAACCACTGAGCCACACCAGCTGGGTGAAGTTGAAGACATTTTAAATAAATGGAAAGATATACAATGTGGATAAATTGGAGCAGTCAATTCTGTCAAGATAGCAATTTCCCCCCAAACTAGTCTATAGACATATTGCAAACCCTATCAAACCAAGCAGCCCCCTTTTTTTAAAAAAGAAATTTACAAGCTGATTCTAAATATGTATGGAGATTTAGGAAACCTAGAGTAGCTAAAAACAATTTCAAAGAAAACGAAATTGGAGGAATTACACATCCTGACTTCAAATTTCCCTGTAAAGCTACAGTAATCAGGGTATTGTGGGAATGGTATAGGGTAGACATATAGATCAATGCAGCAGAATAAAAATTCCAGAAATAAACCTTTACATTTATGGTCAGTGGATTTTAAACAACAGGGCCAAGGCAATCCCATAGGGAAAAATGGTGCTGGAACAATTAGATACTCATACTGAAATAAAAATGATGTAACACTACCTCAACCATTCACATAATTAACTCAAAATTGATCATAGACCTAAATTTAAGAGGTACAAGTTTATCACTTCTAGAAGAAATAATGTAATAAAATGTTTGTGATCTTGTATTAGGCAAAATTTTCTTTGATATGATACTAAAGCACTGTTAAAGAAAAAAGTGAGCCCAGCCAGTGTGGCTCAGTGGTTGAGCGTCGACCCATACACCAAGAGGTCTCAGGTTCGATTCCTAGTCAGGGCACATGCCCAGGTTGTGGGCCAAATCCCCAGTGGGGGGCATGCAGGAGGCGGCCAATCAATGTTCTCTCTCATCGATGTTTCTATCTCTCTCTCTCTCTCCCTTCCTCTCTCTCTAAAAATCAATAAAGAAAAAAACAATTAAAAAAAATAAAAAAGTGATATACGTATACTTTGTAAAATGACCACCACAATCAAATTAATGAACACATTCATTGTCTCACATAGTTTTTTCTTTTTCTTTTTCTTTTCTTTCTTTTTTGTTTTGGTGAGAACACTTCAGATCTCCTCTCTTAACAAATGAAAAGTACAAGTCACCATAATATACAGTAGATCATAATGTTTCTTTTAAAAAGGCCTTCCTTTAGGTACACCCATTAATAAACTTTGACCCAGGAATTGCACTCCTGAAAATGAAAATAGACTCTAGGCTTCCTGGGTTCAATCCAGCTCTACCAGTTGCCTAGGCGGGGAACCTCAGTCACCTGTGCTCGCTTCCTCATCTGTACAACAGGGATAATGCAGCTACCTACCTGTGAGGCTTTTTAAGATTAAATGAGATGTTTCGGGAACTAGCGTAGTAGCCAGCACACTTGTTTACTACCGTAAATCCCCCGTCACAAGTGTAGACACATCTTTGTGCTAAGATGCTCACTGTAATGTTGTTTATAACAATGAAAAATCGGAAACAATCTAAGTTTCTAAACATAGGTGAATATTAAAGTAAATGATTAGGTAAATAAATGATTAATTAAAACAGGACTGAATACCCAGTCCTGAGAGGCGATGGGACCATTTAAAATTCTGTCTGTGAAACTATGTAATAATAGTTGTAAATGTTTATGGCATAACACGTGGGAAAAAGCAGTATATAAAACTGTATGTATGGCATATTTACAAGTATATGAAAAAAAATTCAAATCCTGCAAATAGGAAAAAAAAAATTGACAGGAAATACATGAAAATGCATTAGGATGATTGAACTTTGGGTGATTTTAGTTTTTTTCTATTTTCCAAAGTCTTACATATAGTTGCAGGATTTTCAGAATATATGAAATAATATTAAAATATATGAAATAGAATTTTAAAATTATTTTGAAGTTAAAGAAGAAAAGGAAAAAATGGAACATTGGACTGCATCAAAATTTAGGGATTTGAACACAGCCTTCACCAAAGAGGATCTACGGACGGTAAATAAGCAAGTGAAAAGATGCTCAACGTCATCAGACATTAGGGAAGGGCAAATGAAAACCACAGTAAGCTGTCACTGCACCCCATTGGAATGGCCGTGACCCCCCAGACTAACAAGACCTAGTGTTGACTGCGATGCAGAGGAATTGAAAGTCTCATTTGTTGCTAGTGGGGATGTAAAATAGGAATGCAAGATGACGCCACATTGACAAGCAGTCTGGCCAGTTTCTTAAGTTAAATACACGCTCATCGTGGTCTGGCCACCTCACTGCCGGGTTCTGAGCAAAGAGAAGTGAAAATGTGTGCATGTAACATGGTGTATTACTTGTAACGAAGTACCGCAGACTGGGTGGCTTAAACAACGTATTTTTTCACAATTCTGGAGGCCAGAAGTCTGAGATTAAGGTGTAGTCAAGGTTGGATTCTCCTGCGGCCTCTCTCCTTGGCCATCTCCTCCATGTCTCCGACTGGTTTCTCCTGGGTGTGTCCTTTTGTCCTCATCTCTTCGTTGTGCAGACTCCAGTCACATTGGATTTCGGGGCCACCCTAATGACTTCATTTGAATTACTTCTTTAAAGACCCTCGCTTCAAATACAGTCGCATTCTAAGTTAGTGGGGGTCAGAACGTCAACATACAAACTGAAAGGGGACACAAATCAGGCCCTAACACAGGGACTGGAAGGAAGGGCCCCTCCTACCGGAGATCCTTTCCCTGGACCCGGGGGCCCCTGAGGGACCATTACTCAAAATCAACTAATAATGGACTTGAATTTTGTTTGAGAATAAGCTCCATGTCAACAACTACTTCTTTTTTCATTTTATGAATTATCATGTGTGCCCTCACAGGAAAGAGAGGTCACCTGCACTTGGGAAAGTTTGTAAGCTTACTGGATTTATCTTATCTTTCTGAAAAAGTTATATACTTGTCTTAACTAAAACTGCTTAGAAAGCCCTGGCTGGTTTTGCGCAGTGGTTAGAGCATTGGCCCTTGAACTGAAGGATCTCGAGTCTGATTCCTAGTCAGAGGCTTGTGCCTGCGTTGCAGGTTCAAGCCCCGATCCCAAGGGCTTGTGCGACAGGCAACCAATCGATGTGGCTCTATCACATCGATGTTTCTCTCTGTCGCTCTCTTCCCCTCCCTCCCTTCCACTGTCTCTGAAAATCAATGGAAAAATACCCTTGGGTGAGGATTAACAAAAACAAAAAATAAAATTGCTTAGAAACATAATTCATATATAATGGGATAGTTTAAAATATTGTGATGCCATAATAGAAAATAAAATTGTTTCAGTTAACATTATTGATCACTGATAGCCATTCATGTAGCTTATTGCATTTACCTGACTTGAAAAATTATGATAATTCTTCTCTATATTCCTTACAACTAACTTCTGAACTAATACACAAGTGTAAGTAATGCTCATTTCTTTTCTATCTTTCTGCAACATTCTATGTCTGGATGCCCTTTTAAGAGTTTATAATAGTGTTTGGTTAAGTAGGGCTTGTCCTTTACTCATGCTGGAGTCAAGTAGATGCTAAGTGACTGTGTTCACGATGACAGCGCTGCCCCAGGGACACTGCACACGGCCAACCCAGAGTGCTCGTGACCTTTTCACCTCTCATATCACAAAGGCAGGAAGTTGCCCATTATAAAGATCATGATCCAGGTTCAAGCACACATTTTAAAGCATATACTCTGTCCTCATGACAAAACGCTGTCCGGCCATGAAAAGTCACCTTCTCATATTGAGAAATATACTCACAACACAAATGTAAGTTATACACTCTTTGTTCCCCACGCCATCTACCCAACCGTACGATGAGCACACATTGCCTTTGTCATGGCTTTGTCATGAAAGGCTAGTTCTATGAGACATTTTCCTGTGTTTGAAGTGTGTGGATATGGCATTCTTACCTCTAACCTCAACAGCTTTTCATCCAGCGCCTCTGTGGCAGGTTGGGGTCTCAGTTCTTAAAGGTCAGGGCCTTTGTTTGTCTGAACCATGCCAGGGGGAAAGGTCCACTCACCAAGTGCCCATAGAGTGAGAGTGTGTGAATCGAGGGCATGTTTTATTGCAAAGCATTGTTTGGACTTCAGAAAGTGTCTGTCTGAGTGGTAGCTATCAGACAGACTTACTGGGGAGTTTTTCTTCTGGTCTGTTTATCCGTTATGGAATATGAACTTCAATGGTTGGATAGAAACCGTTGTACTGACCAAATGAAATGAAATCTGGATAGAGAGTAGGGTTAGTCACACATACGAAGCTACTTCTTATCTAACTTTAAAGGTGTTTTACTCAGCTAAAATCCACCACGTGGCTCGTTCTAATTTCCTGCGGGTGGGTGGAAGCACCTCTTCGCCCCGTCCCACTGACAAGCATGCGGGGCCCTGTCCACGTGCGGGGCGAGCCTGTTCGCTGTACAGCACACTCTCAAGCACTCACCCCCTCAGGAGCTGCCTGTCTCTGAGACCGTGCAGAGAAGAGGGGAACCACAATAAGCGGGCGTTTGTAGGGCACTCCGCAGCCTTCGGCGGCCTCTGAGCTCACTCCCACAGCGAGGGCCTTCTTCATTCATACTTTTTTTCTGCCCCGTCCTAGCAGAGTGAACCTGGGGAGTTCCAGGGCTGTCTAGGTGCTCCAGTCTGAGCTCCATCGCTCCCAGCGGCCCCGACAGTGCCCCACCAGCGAAGATAAAGGTGAGCCAGGACAGCTGGCTACTGAGCCTCCAGTGCCGGGGCGAGAGCCAGGCAGGATCTCAGGCTGCCCAGGGACTGAGGTTAGGACAATAGTCTGGGTTGCTTGTTTGACTGGTGTTAAGCATTTATAGTGTTCCCGGGGATGCTACTGAAAAAGCAACAAAGGTGATTGTGGAATAGAAGAAAACGTGAGGGACGCAAAATATTCTTAACTGTAGGAGGTGGAAGTGTGTGAGAGGGAAGCAGAGAGAGGACAAAAGGGTATTGCTAAAACCTGAGCGTCATGCGCTCGCGTTGGTGAAGTGTCCTGACACCTGGCGCCAGTTTTGAAATGCACCGAACGTCAAGGGATGGGTGGACAGTTATGTGATAAAGAATACAGGGCAACGTGTTATCAATGATACAGTCTTGGTGGTGGATGTTTTATGGGTGTTCTCTGTATAATCTTTTCAACTCTTCTATATGTTTTCCTTTTTTCATAATAAAATGTCAGGGAATAACTGTGTGTAGAAAATGGGGAATAAAGATAGGGTGGGTGTAATGGATGGTTAAAAAATAGAGCACATCAGTGTGTGAGTGAGACACTGCAGGGGTCAGAGGCCAACTGAGCGAGGAAGCCGGCGAGCAAGGGGCTGTGGCGCCGGGACAGGATGTTTGGGCAGGACGAGGTGCTGCAAGCTGGAATGTACGAGGCAGACCCACCCGTGGCCCGTGGCTCAGGTAGAACAGAGTTGCCAGCAGCTGAGTGTAGAGACCTGCAGGGTGCGGGAAGCGAGGCTGCCCTAGGGCTACAGGGAGCAGGTTCACAGACCTGGGTACTCCCTCCAGAGTGACAGGCAGCCACAGGGAGCCTGCACAGCTCGACTTCCCATCTCCTTCAGGCAATGGGGCCCGATTTCTCTTCTGTGGCAGCAGAGACTCAGAAGGACTCACTTGAAGTCTAGGCTTTGTCCTTGATTCCACTTAGGGGAGCCCTGACCCAGGAAGGTCAGACCCTGTCCCTTAACCACACATCCACCTTGACTAAGAGTCTGACAACACCCCAGCCCCTGCCTGTGACCTCCTCTCAGTGCAGAGGCTTTGTGGGATGCTGTTGCTGTAATAGCCCCCGGGTGACCCCAGGCTCACTTCTCTGTGGGTGGCTCCAAAGCTCTTAGCAGTGTGATTAGAAACTAATTGGCACCACAAAGTACACTTGGACTTCGGCACCAGAGAGAGCTGAGCGCCACTCTAGTATGGAGATGTTACTGGTGCTATGTAACCTTGAGTACATTTCTTAAACCTCTTTGAGTCTATATTTCTTCATGAGGAAATAAGGGAGTACTATTGCTTACTTCCCAGAGTAGGATGCATGAGAAGACTAAATGAGGAATCATAAACACTGCCGCCCATTGTGTGGCTCAGAGCGACACTTAGTAAATGGTAGTTACCCCCCCCCCCCATACACACACTTGCTTTGGACTTTGGTGCACAGAAATGCATTAATTATAACCCTTGTTTGGGTACACAGACTCATCAGTGATCTATGCATGGCCTGCTTTTTAAATTTACTCAATATTTCATTGATTGATTGATTTTTTTTAGGGAGAGAGGTGGGGAGAAAGAGAGAGAGAGAGATCTGTTGTTCCACTTAGTTATGCATGCATTGGTTGATTCTTGTATGTGCCCTGACTGGGGATCAAACCCACAGCCTTGACACACCGGGCCGACGTTCTAACCAACTGAGCTACCCGGCTGGGGCTAGTTATTTAATTTTGTCTTTTATTGATTGATTGATTGATTTTTAGAGAGGAAGGGAGAGGGAGAGAGAGATAGAAACATCAATGAGAGAGAACATGGATTGGCTGCCTCCTGCATGCCCCCCACTGAGGATTGGACCCACAACCTGGGCAAGTGCCGTGACTGGGAATCAAACCGACTACCTCTTGGTGGATGGGTTGACACTCAACCACTGAGCCACACCGGCCGGGATAGTTATTTAATTTTGTTGGTTTGTTTTTATTTTTTCCTCTTTTTTAAATTGTTGAAAGTAGTACAGATGTCCCCTCTTTTTCCCCATTGACCCCCTCCTTCCCGCTCTCACCCCCCTCCTGCCTTCCCCAGCCTAATGGCCGTGTCGATTGGAGAAAAGGTGACTCTAGCACACTGCTGGTGGGAATGCAGACTGGTACAGCCACTATGGAAAACAGTATGGTGTTCCTCAAAAAATTAAAATGGAACTGCCATTTGACCCAGTGATCCCACTTCTTGGAATATATCCTAAGAAGCCTAAACACCAATTAGTTATTTAATTTTGATAACAGAAGGAGGACCACCACTCAAAAAGGGCAGGGCCCTGACATGGTCTACATTTGCTGATGTGGCCCCCATTCCAAGTCCTTGCACCCCAACCATGTTCTTCATTCTCATGTTTCCTTTTACTCTAGTGTTTTAGATTTTACGTATTTCTAAAAAGTACACGCAATACATTGGTTGCTTTTATTTTATAGGAAGGACACTGTGTGTATGTAATGTTTGAATCTTTGGGGATACTAAATTGCCAAGACTGTCCACATTGTGTCACTGCAGTCCATTTGCTTTTGCTTCTGTGGCTATTTCTTTCCACACCACATTTACCCACCCACCCCCTGCTGTGGATGCGCCTCGGGATGGTTCCCACAGTTTTGCTACCAAGCTGGCACTGTCATGCCCAATCTTGACACCTCTCCTGCTGTAAGTGTGCAAGGTTACTCCCAGGAGTGGAATTGCTGGGTCCATGACTGTCAAACTCTACAAGACAAAGTCATACTGTTTTCAGAAATGCTTGGCTACCAGAAAGCCCCCACACTCACCAGGCAGAGCACTAACGCACATGCCGAAAGCCCTCATCCTCCACCCAGTGCAGTCACCTTAGCAGCCACATATGATGAATGTTCTCACACTTGGAAGGTGAGGGGATTGCCCATGTCCCAAAACTCATCAGTAAGAGAGCCAGGCGTGTCTGTCTCTAGAATATACTTTGTTGCTATATTTTACTATCTTTGGCAATATAACGAATACTATATCTTATGTTCCCATTTATTTCTCTTTCTGTAGGTTGTAAACAATCTTCTGCCAGTGCTGAAAAGAAGGCTTAGCTTTTCAGGTAAGATATTTTGTTTCACCCTTTGAGTGGGCTCTGTGGGTAAATCTAGGTGTTCCCCCAGGAGCCAGCCCCCACCTCAAGAACCCAGCCTTGGTCTCCATTGCAGATAGGGGTGGGCTCTATTCCTGTGCGCATTCTCCCTTGTGGGCACTCACGGTGACTTTCCTTTGCTGTGCAGGAGCCGAGGGGCTGGCATTGGCCGAGTGCCCCACCCAGGAGCCCTTCTCAGAGATCCTGATCCTGGCTGCGGAGTCAGCCATAGAAAACCTGCTGCTCCTGAACTTGCTGCATGGCCTCAGCCGGGATGTGCCATCTCAGGAGCCCCCAGGTGGCCCTCCCACAGGGCCAGGAGGCCCAGCGTGTGCTACCTCCACCATCGTCATTGTGAAGGAGCCGGATGAGGGCCAGGCCCCCAGGATGAGGTCCCCTGCAGCCTAACCAACTTCTAGAACCTAAACAGGAAGTGACTCTGTGCTGGGCCAAAGAGTTCAGCTGAGTGGGCCTCTGAATCCCTCGGGGGTGGACCAAGACCAACCTGTCCCTGGTCCCCCCTGTGGAGCTCAGCTGCTCCTCTAATGAGTCCACTGAGGTTGAAGTGGACACTCCTCCAGAGTCATCCCTGACCGTAATGCCTGATGACCTGGAGCTTGGGGAGGGGACTGGTCCAAGAAGGTTATTTAAAATAAAGAAAAAAAAATGTGTGAACATCTCCCAGATCCTTCCCCTCCCCACCCCCCAAGACACCAGTGCCCCGAGGGGCGCCCAAGACCCACACTGGAGTCCCCTCTGCCTGCACAGGCCTCCACTCTGTCCAAGAGAGCCAAAAAACAGGGAACCAGAGTTCCTGCTCTTTTTTTTTTTGGCTACATGTGATTTTAATGAACTCTGCATTTACTCAAGTTGGAGACTATATTTTATAAGACATTCATAGTTTTCTAAGCATGTCTGTGTTATTCAAGGAAGAAAGTGAATTCAAAATAGACTTGGTGTAATGTTTTTACTCTTGTTGATTAGTGATGTTGATAAGTTTATGATAAGTAGATTTTAAGGAAATTCTTCAGCATTTTTTAGAAAGTTTTCTAGGAAATAATAAAAATTCATTTTAATGGCAATAAACTTAATATCTGTCTTGGTAATTTTATATTTATTTATTTATTTATTTATTTATTTATTTATTTATTTATTTTCTTTATTGATTTTAGAGAGAGAGAGGAAAAGAGAGATAGAAACATCAATGAGAGAGACCATCTATTGGCCACCTCCTGCATGGCCCCCACTGGGAATCAGGCCCACAACCTGAGCATGTGGCCTGATGGGGAATTGGACTGGCATGGGTTGATGCTCAACCACTGAGCCACACCAGCCAGGCAGTCTTAGTAATTTTAAATTTTGGCTTTTGGGTGGCTGTTTCAGTGGAGGGCTGGCAGGGAGCCTGGGTGGGACCCTTCCCCTACACCCACCACCTGAGACACCTGGTGCTGGGCTATCCTTCAGGTTCCCAACTGTGTGGCACAAAACCTGCTCAGGAAGCCAGGGAGGGCAGCGAGGTACTTGGAGACATCTACAGGTGACCTGCCATGGCTGCTAGGCTGAGATGACCACTGCTGGGAGAGCCAGGAAGAGTATCTGTACTGGGGTGACAGTCCACCAGAACCTCAGAATGTGACTCTCTTAGAAAGAGCAGAGAAAGGGTCTCTGCAGATATAATTAGGGACTTCAACATGAGATCATCCTAAATTATCTGGATAGCCCTAAATCCAATGACAATGTTATCAGAGACACAGGGAAGAAGACAAATGGGGTGGAGCTCGTGAAGATGAAGGAAGAGGTTGGAGTGATGCAGCCATAGCCATCCGCCCAGGGACACCTAAACACCAGGAGCTGGAGAAGGCTGGAAGTTCCCCCCTCGAGCCTCTGGAGGGAGGGTGGCTGCTGACACATTAACTTGGGACTTTTGGCCCCAGAACCGAGAGGATTTCTGTTGTCCAAGTTGCCAGTGTGTAGTCCTTTGTTCTCCGGGCCCCAGGAAACAAACAGTGTCCTTCTTACAAATGCTGATAATTCCAGCTTCCAGGCAAAGCCTCTATATGGCCTCTGTGTTGACACACACCTGCCCTGCCAACTGTGCGTGGGGTTTTAATAACTGGAGGGTAAATGGAAGTTGTCCAGGTCTCAGTGAACCAAGAGCCAGGGTGCAGCATCCAGCAGGAAGGGCACTCTGACTCCTGAACCTGGATAAAACATCCAGTTCCATCATGAAGCAGGACTTTCCCAGCTTGGTAAGACCCTACACCACTATCTTAGGTGATTTTCTAAGTGTGGACTGAAGTGACTCACTGTTAAGAAACAGCATACTCATGAACTCAAAACTGCATTCACAGATGACCAGGAAAGGCACAGACAGCAACGCCATCTCCAGCCACTGACAATCCAGAAGCAAAGCGGCAGGCCTGGAACATAGCTGAGCCTCCACACTTGTCCTGGGCAGGTGTGCTGACTGCTTGCTCAGGGCCCTGCAAAGCTGAGCTCCTTCTCCCCATGCCTGGCCTCTGCTTCCCAGTGGTTATGTTCCTTGAACATTTTTGCTTCTGAAGCATGGCACGCACCTCCCAATGCCATTTTACCATTGGCAAAATCAGCGCATTTATGTCAGAGCATTTGTGCCGGTTTTGAAAAACGGAATTAATCCCCTGGCTAATACGATTATTGGAATATACTAGTAATGTTTTTCATTATTTCATTTGCATTGTTTTGTTTTGTTTTTAATATATTTTTATTGATTTTTTTAGAGAGAGAGGAAGGAAGAGAGAGATAGAAACATCGATGTGAGAGAGACACATCGACTGGTTGCCTCTTGCATGACCCCAACGAGGGCTGGGGACAGAACTGCAACCAAGGTATGTGCCCTTGACCAGAATCGAACCCGAGACTCTAGTCCTCGGGCCAATGCTCTAAACACTGAACCAAACCGGCCAGGGCTTCATTTGCATTGTTAATAACTTCCAGGCCACAGCAGTGCTTAGGGCTGTGTGGACACAGAGAAGGCACAGCCCAGCTTCAACCTAAATAGAAGAGAACCATGAGTGGGGAGAGTGGGGCCTCAGGAGGACATGCTTGAGTTTTTCCAACTCTAGGTTTTCGGATTTGCCTTGTCTCTGGGGTATGGAACTTTCCAGGGGAATGAGAATTAGAAGCCCACCTTTGGGCCAGTTTTAAGCAGAAGCAGAAACCAGATGGGTTGAGAGGAAGGCATCGGGACTCAGGACCACTGTGGTCTAGTAGACAGCCAACACTATCGCGCCTTCTCTGGCTCAGCACCCCAACTTCCTCTGTTGCCTTTGCCAGGCTCCCTGACCTGGCTGGAATCTAAGATGAGCCTGGAAGCTGTGCTCCCACATGCTGACTCCTTCCTGCCTCAGGCACTTCTGATTCAGGTGATGTGCTAACTGCAGGACACACCTGGAGGATGGGTGTGTGTGTGAGGGGGATGGGGGGTGTCTTCAGCCAGGAGGTGGAGGACAGAGTCTGGCAGTATGTTTATGGGAGCAGGGGTCTGCAGCTGGGAGAGTAAGGCTGTGTGTGTGTGTGTGGGGGGGGGGGGGTGAGTGGGTGGGTGTTTGTCAGCCAGGCGGCTGAAGACAGAGCTTGGGTGGGGGATCCTTGGCTAGCTTCAAGGGAACCAGAGCAGTGAAGCTGGAAGTGATCTCAAGGCCACCCTCTGCCCTGGAGACTGGGCCTCTCAATAGCCTGAGGAGACCTCTTCCATTGGAGGGATCCTAGAGGGTGAGAGGGAGACCCCTGCATCCCAAGTCCCAGCACTCAGGCCAGTACCTCCCCATCATCCTGGCCCCAGAAACTTCTGCTGAGCAACCTTCTGATGAAGGCTGACAGGGCCCCTCCCCTCCTAACAGCCGGCCCAGGTGGGGAACGGGCAGTAGGTGTCCCCAAAGAAAAAAAAGAGGAGCAATTGGAAGAGGATTTGAGAATGGGGCTTTTCACACAGGTAACCAGGGAGGCCCAGATCGTCCTTAGGAAGAAGGAGGGCCTCAAGCTGGAGTGGAGGGCTGAGAAAGGGGCGCAGCCACTGCCTGTCCCAGGGAAAGAAGACTCAACTGCGCTTGGTGCCTGTGCCGGGCACTGACCTGCTTTCTTGCCTGCGTGCTCCACTCAAGTGCTCGCCGCACCCCCACACCGATACACCCCACAACTCTCGGGACGCTGCCCCACTCCTAGACCCCCGACCTGCGCACCTTCCGTGGGGTTCGGGTCCCCTCCCACCCTGATCCCCCTCGAGACTAGCGCTCCCGGCAGCCCCGCGCTGGAAGGCCGGTCTGCGCACCCATTCATCCTCCCTGTGCCGCCACCCTCGTTCGCCCTGCGTCCTGGGGGCGGGGGTGGGGAGGCTTGGAGACCGGACCCGCCGTCCCGAGGGCCCTGGAGGGCCAGCTGCGGCCATACGGGCACTGCCCCGCGAGGTTCCCACGGCCCTGAGCGTAGAGCCGGTGGACGCGGGGCCTGCGCGGAGACGGCCTTGTAAGGCAGAGGCGGCGCTCGGACCAGCCTCTGCGCACCCAGCGCGCTCCCCTGGCGGGGAAGGACCGGAGGCGGGGCCTCCGTGAGCACCCGGGTGGGCTGGGGTGGGGGCCGGGGCGGGGCCGGAGGCAGCGCGGGTCAGTGTGGGCGGGGCCGGGGGCAGGCTGGGCTAGGGACCCGGGGCGCGCGGGGCGCGTGGGGCGCGCGGGGGTGGGGGCCGTGGAGCCGGGTGGGGCGGGGCTGGGGGGGCGCGAGCGGACCAGTGGGGGCGGTGCCGGGGCGGTGCCGGGGCGGTGGCGGCGCGAGCGCACCGCCAGGCACCCGGTCGCGCGCGGCCGAGTCGCGGAGGCGCTGCTGCTGCAGTCCCTGCGTCTGTGAGGTAAGCGGCGGTGGGGCTCGGTCCGGAGGCACGGGGCAGATGGGCACCCCTCGGAGACGCAGGGCTCCAGGCCGGCCAGCTCCACCCGTCACCTGCGCCCTCGCCCAGGGGCTGCCAGGCGGTCGGCGCTGTGTCCCGTGCGGGCGACGCAGGCGACGCGGGCGAGTATGACTGGCGGTGCAAAGGATAGGTTTATAATTGGGCCCCAAGCGAGGCACTTTACCTTTCTTCATATCGGTGCCCCTTGCAGTCCCGAGCGGCAGTCCCACATCCCCTCCCCCCTTCATATCCAGCGACAGAAGCCCTGTTTACCGACGCCGGGGCCTGGGGTGCTGCTCCCCGTAAGACGGAGGGAAATTAGGACTAAACGGGTTTAAAATGAAGCCACTGTCCTACAGCTCCCTCGCAGGGAGCACGAAAGGGCTATTTGTGTCCAGGGGCCCATAATGAGCGAGATCCTGGGACAAGGACTGCGCTGCCCCTCTCAGGGTCCCAGCCCCTCTCGGTCCGGCAAAAACGTCACCATTTCCCGGGCAAAGTGTCGGGTCTACAGTCTGCAAATCGAAGCTTCCCGAGGGGTATTCTGTTTTCTTATTGCATGTAAGTACAGAACCAGCAGTCAAGATAAAGAGGTTGGCTGCCGGTGCATTTCCCACGCACCTCTGGGGCCAGTGCCCGCCTTTGAAGGAGGGTCCTGAGAAACCCTTTATTCTGCGGTTTCAGTTTTGTACAGAAGCCTTGCGACTCGATGGGAAAGAAATTCATTTGCGATTCCCTGTTGGGACTGCTATTTTGATAGGCATTGTGTGTTCTCCGAGGATCTGACACCTTTTGGGATTAACCAGCTATGCTGTCATCCACCTGCGCGTTTCATTGGCTGATTCCCCTGACATTTATTGGATACTTTCGGAGTCCCTGGGGGACGCTGATAAAAGGACCCAGCTCCCATGGCTGACACCGCCTCCTCACACTCCCAAGGCCAACCTCTCAGGGAGGGCAAGCGGGGGAGGGGGGCTCCCCAGAGCCCAGACCAGCCCCTGGCCTGGAGGACGTGATCAGTAAACACTGACCTGAACTCTGAGTGCAATGGGATCACATCCGGGGACGAAGTGATGGGGCTGGGGAGGGAGAGCTCGCACCAGACAGGAAATGGAGGGTGTATATATGAAGGAGGCAGTGAGACAGACCACAAGGCTTCCCCATGCGTTAAACTGGATTCCAAAATCCTGTCTCTGGTACCAGCCCCTGTTCCCATCACTTGGTCAGAATCACAGGGCTCTGTGATTGGTGATGGGAGTGATGTGCTGATGAATTTTCTGAGAGCTTGGGGCATCTGCAAGTGCATGCCACATGAGGGCTATGCATGCATTGTTTCCTCGGGAAAGGCCCCTTGACTTTAATGATTTCCAAAGGGATCTGACAGAAAGGTACCACAATTTAAGGGCTACAATAAAAAATCTCTCTCCATCTGTAAAGAATAATGAGGTGGTGGAGACTAGAGGAAGCTGTGCTGATTATGTTCTTATCTCCCCTGTGTTGTTTGGCTGATCTTCCTGAATCCTTTGAAGTTGCAACCAATAACTGTTTTAACTATGTACAGGGTTATAAATGCTAATGGTGGAAATGTGCAAATTTCATAAAGAAAATTAAAACCGCTTATCACTGGTGGAGGTTTAAGAGAAATCTTTGAGCAGCCAAACTGTCCTCAGGGACATGTCCAAGTAGCTTTGGTCTCTGAGGGGCAGCAGAGCTGCTCCCTGTAGAAGAGGCCGAGAAGTCCAGGAAATATCAAGGGGAACACTTTGTAACGTTTATTGATTGTCTAACTACTATGCTGTACATGTGAAACCAGTAGAAAATAATACTGAAAGTAAACTGTAATTGAAAGATTTTTTTTTTAAAGAAAGGCTTCCTGGGGAGAGGCTGTGCTGACTTGGAGCCAGGCCTATATATAGCTGGTGATGTTACTGGTGAGGCTGGAGGAGCATGCACAAGAGATACCATCTGGGGATCTTGAGGCAAGGGGCTCTGCTGCATCTTGAAGTATCAGGTCCTCCTCAGGCTGTGAGATCTGGGCCCTGAGCTCCTGTCCAGAAACCACTCTGGACTGAGGGTGGTTTGGGCAAGGTGCCAAGTCCACCTGAGCCTACAAACCAGAACCAGGCTGATGCTGGGAGTAGGCAGGAGAATGGACACCCATCCAGATCCTACTGCTTAAGCAACAGGAATTTGCTGGGAAGGAAGGAGTGGGGCTGCCTGGGTGGGCTCCAGCTCCCATGTGTGTCCTTTCCACTATTCAGCCCCCTCCTGGGGAGACCAGCTTGCTCTTTGGGTGGGGAGGTAGGCAAGTGTAACAACCCATGCCATCCCTAACCATGGCATCCCAGCTCCGCAGAGCCTCCTGGGCAGCTTTCTGGGCAGCTGTCAAGTGCCAGTTCCTGGCCATGGCTTTAAATGGCCCTGCTGGGGTCACAGGGCAGAGCTCAGGGTCTGTGGTCCATTGGCAGCCCCCAAGAACCTCATATGAGGGAAGAGCAGCTCCCCACAGGAACGCAGCATACTGTCTCCAAATCTCAGTTCCTGATATGGGAATTAAGCCTGTTTTTTGCTTCCATATTTTCCCTTTAACTGTACAATGGCATGTAATGGCAGCTCAATTATGACTGAAATTAACTCTCTAAAGCAGTGGTTCTCAACCTTCCTAATGCCGCGACCCTTTAATACAGTTCCTCATGTTGTATGTGGGTGTATCTGCATGTGGGCAGACCCGCCTGGAGACGGATAGAGGAGCGGTGTCTCGGTTCCTAAGACCATCAGAAATATGTATTTTCCGATGGTCTTAGGTGACCCCTGTGAAAGGGTCGTTCGACCCCCAAAGGGGTCGTGACCCACAGGTTGAGAACCACTACTCTAAAGGTTCAAATGCAGGACCTTCTTTGGTTAACAAATGTAAGAGGTCTTTCACAAAGTATAAGACGATGATGGCTTTCTGACTTTTGCACCACACTAAAATGTCTGCTGCCACCCACTGTATGCTCGGAGACCTGAGCTCCTTCGCACTGGGAAGTGTGAGCTCATCCTCGTAAGACCATGTTCACACCGACTTTTTCTTTTTCAGATTAGATTTGTGAAAGGGAAGGAAAGGTCCTTACACCTTTTTAAGCCTAAAATTTAAAACCACCCGGAGCCCCTCTTTGCTCTCCTGTGGCACAGCACCTCCACATATGCCCAGCATGTTTCAAGCGGTCCCAAGTCTCTAGTTTTCTTGGCATGATAAGTGGGGCACCCATGTGGGCTCCGCGTGATCTCCCCCACCCTGGGCCACTTTCCCCGAGATCTCATCCTGTAACCCTGTTGCACCCTTTTGTGTAACAGATGTCTGAGCACCTGCCAGGTGCCAGGTGAGCCAGCGTGGCCTCCACCCTAGGGAGCTCTCACTTGAACTGGAATGTCACAAAACAGCCAGCGTCCTCTAGGTGACCTCGTTTAGGTCTCACACTTCCCTCTGTCTCATCTCCTCCTGGCCAGGGATGAGTCAGGTGGACAGGTTGAGCTTCACTGTGGGGGTTGCATGTGGGCCTCACACCCAGGAGTCTGGCCCCAGAGTCAATGTTAACTCAGATGCCTCCTCACATCTGACTCGAGGGAGCTCCCAGGAGCCTGCAGCCCTGGGTCATGCGCTGCCCCTGAAGAAGTGTGTTGCACACACCACATGTCTCATGGTTCTCACCACTGTCCACTTGATGATCCTCAGCCCCTCTCTGTCCCCTATCCTGCTCTGGTTTTCTAACGCTGGTCCATAGCCCACCCCAAACCAGGCGTTAAGACAGTGACAGGGTTCTATTTGCTCATGAATCTGCCACCCAACAGGGCTTGGCATGGATGGAGGTCTCCGTTTCCTTGGCCGTGGCTAGGCAGCTCCCGGGCTGAGTGGGCCTTCTGAGGCTCCTCTGCTCAGTCACATGTCTGGGTTGATGGCTGGCTGCCACAGTGGGTCCACTTGGTCCCTTCCTGGCCCTGCTCTTCCCCTGGCCTTGTCTCCTTGGCCAGTTGCTCTCATTTTCTGGCAGCAGGCCCACCCTGGGGAAAGACGGCCTCATCGGTCACCCTCCCACTGCACCCTGATGCTGATTCCCACCGCTTGCCAGGGCACCACACTCGGTATCCTCCTGGGTCAGACACTGTTCTCCCTGTCATCTGCAAGTGCCTGGGGGCTGAGTCAGCACCCTGCCTGTCAGGTCCTCTCTGCTAGGGCCTTCTCCACCCTGGCTCTTTTCTCTTTGAGTATCTTGGCTTTCTGCCTGAATTGCCACACAGGTGACTCCTGCCCCCCACCCAGGAACCCTCTCACAGGTGACTGTCCCTTCTCTCTGCAAACCTGGTCTTTCTCCGCAGCCTGCTCCACATGCCTGTTCCCTCGTCCTTGGGCACCTCTGCCACATCCACTCCACTTCTGTCGGTGGCCTTGGTGCTGCACGTGCCACTGGGGTAGGGTCGGCCGTAAGCCTCTGCACCTGTGTGAGGGGCAGGCTGTGGACAGAGTGGCGCTGGAGGATTCCTGTTCCAGCCCAGCCTTCCCTGGAATGCTGGCACCCAGATGTCCCCAAGCCGGATGTGGTGGCTGCTCATTTCTGTTCCTGGAGGATGCGATGTGCCTTTGCTGTGGTTTTACCACCTACCACTGTGGTTGTGTTTAACCTTTATATCTAGGAAGCCATAGAGAACACAGTCTGAGGTCCTGGCTTATTTCAGTCAGTGCCGTGTGAGCGACTCATCCGTGTGGTCTTGGGTGGCCAGTGTGTATGTGTGTCATGCTGGGAGCCCACCACCATCATTTACCTGCTGGTGGGCATGGGGGCACTTCCATTTTTTGGCTGTTGTGAATGAAGCTGCCTGAGCCTTCCTGGCATGCTCTCTGGAGCACACATGTGAGCGTTTCTGTTGGTGAATGCTGACTGCAGAGTAGGCCCTCAGTTATCCAGGCGCCCCGCTGCAGTCCCTGTTGCCAAGGCAGCTGGACCCGTGTGCCCGGCAGTTCTCCGTCGCTCCTCATCCCGCAGACTTGGCATCACCGCCCTTTTCAGTCGTCAGCCATTCTGGAGGGTGTGGTGGTATCTGCCTGTGGGTTTTTTTGTGTGCAGTTTCTGGGTTATGCACATCCCTGTGCTACTGGGCATCTGCTGTGCTCTCACGGAATGCCAGGCCAAGTCCCTGCTGGTGTCCTAGGGCCGCCTGTCTCTTCCCTTGTTGATGAGCAGATTGCTCACAGACTCTGAGACGAGCCTATGTTCGTTATGAGTAACAGATTCCCCCTTCCTGCGGCTTGCTTTTTCACTTCCTCCATCATATTTTCTGATGAACAGAAGTTCTTCATTTTAACCTGGTGTCATTTGATAGCCTTTTCCTCTGGGGTAGTGATGCTTGTGTGCTGTGTAATGAATCTTCCCCGGCCCCGAGGACAGCAGATGCTTGTGTGCGTTATCTCCTTGCAGCCTCATTACCCTGCCTTCCCTGCTTCAGTCTGCACGGGCCTGAGCTGATGGTGTCAGGACCAGTGTGCTTTTTCTTCCCAAGTGTCCACTCAATCAAACCATTTCCATGGACTGAAAACATTCTTTTCCCTTTTTTCCCCCCGCAGGGCCACTTTTGTCATACTGAATGTGTCAGTATATGCTGGGTCTATTGGGGCTTTATTCTGTTCCACTGGTTCATTTCTCTCCTGTGCCAGGACCACTATTGTTTAAGTGTGATGATTTTTGCAGGTTTGTTTTGTTTTGTTTTGTATTTGTAGGTACCCTTTATCAAATTAAGCTATTTCCTTTTTTTCTAATTTGCTAAGAATTTTTATGGTGAATAGATGCTGAACTCCGTCTAATGCTTTTCCTGCATTTTTAAAGATGATAATATGATTTTTATCCTCTATTCTGTTAGTGTAATGAATTATATTGATTGATGTTAATGTTAAACCAACCGTGCATTTCCTGACATAAACCTGACCTGATTGTAAGGTGTTAATTCTTTTTATCTATTACTGGATTCAGTTTGTTAATATTTTATTTAGGATTTTTACATCTACATTCATAAGTGAGATTGGCATAAATTCTTTTTTTTAAATCCTCATCCAAGGATATGTTTATTGATGTTTTAGAGAGAGAGAGGAAGGGAGGAGGAGGAGAGAGAGAGATGTGAGAGAGAAACATCTATCAGTTGCCTCCCAACCGAGAATTGAACCCACAACCTATGTATGTGCCCGGACCGGGAATTGAACCCGCAACCTTTTCGGTGTACGGTACAATATTCCAACCAACTGAGCCATCTGACTGGGGCCATAAATTATTCTTTACTTGTAACACCCTTGTCAGGTTTTGGTACCAGGATTATTTTAGCCTCATAAAACGATTGGCTGGGGGTGCGCCACCTCTTACTCTTCTCTGGGACAATCTGTGTAAGATTGACGTTATTTCTTCTTCCAGTATAAGGCAGAATCTGCTGGCAAAGACACCCATGATGCGTTTTTTTGTGTGTGTGTGAGAAAAATTTTAAAATAAGGATTCAAGTCCTTAATAATTATAAAAATAATTCTTATAATAATTATAATATCTATTTCTTTTTGTTCCCTTTCAACAGGTGGCTTTTTTTTTGAGGAATTTGTTTTTGGGAATTTAAATGATCAAATTATTGGGCTAAAGTTGTTTGTAATAGTCTCTTATTATATTTTAATCTTTTAATACCTGTGGAACGTGTAGGGATGTCCCCATTTCCCATTCCTGACACTGTATGTTTTGACCTTCGCTTTTTTTCCTTGATCACTATCCCCAGTATTTATCAATATAATTAACGTTTTAGTGCACAACTTTTTGATATTGTTGGTCATTTGTATTGTAGACTTATTTTACTATTCATTACTTTTTACATTTATCTTCATTATTTCCACTGTTGTTCTCCTTATATACATGTGTGCACACACACACATTTCCACCACATCTAGGTGTTTTCTTTTGAGTATTTCCAATTCACGAGTTCTTTTTTTTCCCTTCAGATCGGGAGGGAGAGAGAGAAACATCGATGTGAGAGACACACATCAAGTGGCTGCCACCCACACGACCCCAACTGGGGCCGGGGACAAACTGCAACCCAGGTACGTGCCCTAAGCGGGAACCGAACCCGGGACTCTCTGGTCCACGGGCCGATGCTCTAACCACTGAGCCAAACCGGCCAGGGCACAAGTTGTTTTTTTAAAAAAATATTTTTATTGACTTTTAGAGAGAGAGGAAGGGGAGGGAAAGAGAGAAAGAAACATTAATGTGAGAGCAAAACATCCACAGGCTGCCTCCTGCACACCTCCTACTGGGGATTGAGCCCGAAACCTGGGCATGTGTCCTGATTGGGAATCCAACCGGCAACCTTTTGGTGCATAAGAGGACACCCAACCAACGAGCCACACTGGCAAGGGCACAAATTCTTCTTAATGCTATGTTGAATCTGTTCAGCTGTTAAACCCATTCACTGAGTTCTGAATTTTAGTGATTGTATTTTTTAGTGCTAGAATTTCTGAAGTGTTCTTTTTCAAAGTTGCTATCTACATTTTTATAGTTCCCAGTTCTTTGCTGGAATTTCCCATCTTGTCCTTTTTATTCTTTGCACGCGGCACATGCTACCCTTTCTTCTTTGCACACGGCATGCGTGCATAGTTACCTCAAACCCCGTGTCTGATCAAGTGCCGATATTGGGACCTCTAGGTTGTTTCTATTGTCTGTTGTTCTGCAGGTTCTTGACACGTTCCCCCCTCGTGTGCCTGGTTATTTTTTACTGTGTACTAGAAGTTGTAATAAAAATATGTTCATAGAAATACTTTATGGTCTCAACAACAGTCTCTTTCTTTAGAGAGTTTTTATATGTGTCCTGCTGGCATTTATAGGCACTAGCAATCCAGAGTCACCTGAACCCAAGTTGTGGGTGGAGAAGCTGAGCTGACTGGTCTCCTGCCCTCACTCACTCCGGTGGATGCCCTCCGGGAACAGCTGCGAAGCAGTGTGCTCAGCCTCCTCTCCCAGCACCCGCCAGTGCCCACAGAGAAATGGCTGAATGCATGACAGGCCTGTCCAGGCTTCCCTCTTTCCTGGGGCCTGGCTGCTTGCTTTTTTCTCTCCTGTTAGCACGCAGGTTTATTGAGGAAGGTGGGTTTTGTAATTGTCCACTCTTCCTCGTGGCCCCGTGGGCGGGTGGGCCTGGCCTCCATCACAGGAAGTAGGAGTGTAGCGTCTGCATTTTCAAAGCTCAGCTGGTTCTGATGGGTGGCTTAGCTGAAAACCCCTTCACCTAGACCCGTGTGCTGTGTCTGGCCAGGTGGAAGATGGTATTTGCAGGGAACACACCCACTCACACTTGCTGCGCTTCATGCCTGTGCCGGTTCCTCCAGTGTCTCACCCACGTGGGCCCTGTTTAGTCCTCCACGTTTTTCCTCCTGACTACAGTGCTGTCGGCCTCTTCCGACAGTGGCTGCTTTGGGGGGCAGGAGATCTTTGAGGCCCAAAGGTGCTCACACTGTGCTCTCACTGTGAACCAGGCAGACCTGGTCAGTGGCCCTTTCCTGCAGGTCCTCTGGACCTTCTGGTTGCATTCCTGTTGTCCCCCCGGCCCCCGGCCTGGGCGAATCCCAGTTCTTTCTGACCTGCCCTCAGTTGCCATCCTTGTTGGGTTGTCCTGGGGCATCTCCAAAGCAGTAGAAGCACCAGGGAGCTACTCTGGCCTCCAGCTCATCCGGCAGGAAAGGGGGCCCCCCATCTGGAAGGGGCCACCTGCCGTGTGCACATGCAGTTCATCCTTGCCCTGAATTTAAACGTTTCCGGTTAAGGTCTCATGTGCTGCACCCAGTATTTTTCCTCACCCTGAATATGTACCTGCCTTTTCTTTCTGCCCAAATGCCTCCAACCTCAGGCCAGAATGGGTAGCTTAGAAGACAGGTGTCATTTGGCAATCTCTTCCTTAGAGCCCATCCTGGTGTAGGGTGACCTCTAGGGGCCTCTGAAACTGCCACACCAAGGCCCTCTGCTGGCTTTTGCCCCTGGGTTCCTGGTGCCACCACCCAATGGCATTGCCTCCTCTGGGCCTTTCCCATGCTCTTCTCTGTGAGGGACGCTCCCCCTTCTGGTCTCACTTCGTCTGCTGCAACGAAGGACCACAGACTGGTGGCTCAACACACAGTTCTGCGCCCAGAAGTCTGAGATCAAGGTGTCCCAGGGGCACACTCCCTCCAGAGCCTCTAAGGGAGGGTCCTTCCTGCCTCTTCCAGCTCCTGGTGCTCCAGTCTCGTCCTCTGTCATTGTGTGGCCTCCCCTCTGTGTCTGTGTCTCTCTTCTGTCTCATAAGGGCACTCATTGGATTCAAGGCCACCCGATGACCCAGGCTGAGCTCATCTCAACACCTTTGGCTTGACCACATCTGCAAAGAGCCTTTTCCCAAACCAGATCCCACTCACAGGTTCTGGGGTGAGGACAGGACACACCTAATTCAGGGTCACCATTCACCCCACTACACTTGCCCCCTGCATAGGGAGCCCCCCTGACCCCCAGGTTGGCTGCAGGATGAGACACCCACCTATCCACTCTTGTCCTCTGTGGGGCAGGGGGCTTGTGCTGGCTGACTGAGGAAGGGATGGATCTGTGACTAGAAGTTTCTCGAGTGTCCTCATCTAACCCTCAGGGTGCTTCCAGCGAGAGGGTGAGCACCAGCCCCCCATGGTGGATGCCTGTCTGTCGATGTGAAGCATCCTCAGGTCTCCATCCCGTCTGTGCTACGTGGTACCTGTGCTCCCTGGGTCTTTCCTATCCTGCTTCATGGCACAGACTTCTGCTGGGGGCTTTGTTGGCAGAATGTCTCGTGATGGGGATGGGATTTGATCTGTGCGGTCTTGGCAGGCATCTCGGAGCTGGCTGCCCATGCTGGCCTGGGGCCGCTCAGAGGACTTCGCGGGTCCCTGTGTGGGCAGGCAGCTGCAAGCTCCTTGCTCTCCCGTTCCTGTTGGTGCTGGGGACCTACCCTTCCAGCTCCTCAGCTGTCCTGGGTCCTGAGGGGCCCCTTTCAGGAGAGGGGTGGCTACATCGCCCTGGCGGGCTCTCCTGACCCTCGGAGACCCTCGTTTTCGTAGCTCCCTGTGCACACGTGCTCCCCTCAGCCACTGCTGGCCGGCTGTGCTCGTGGGTTTCATAGGAAGCATACTAATGGAAACCAGGGTGTCTCGGGGACCAGGTGCTGGGGCAAAGTGCGGCTCTTGGGAGGTGGGTCCCCCTGAAACAGCCAACTCCATGGTGACCAGAGAAGTTCCTGCTGTGGACCCCAGTTCTTCTGAGGGGTAAGGGAGGATAACTCTGCCTCCCTCCGTTTTCCCCTTGGAAAACCTCTTGGCCCACAAGGCCACCTTTTGGAGAGCTTACAGCCTGTCCTGAGGCTGCCCCCATCCCACCTGGCCCTGGCCTGCCCAGATCCTTTGGTAGCCCAGGGTGAGGACAGCAATGGCAGGATGGGCCATGGCCCTAGTGTGGCCAGGTGGCCTGGGGAAGCTTGCCTACTCTGCTCTTTCTTCTCTTGTGTCCGGGAGAAATCACCTTCGACCTGCGAACAAGGAACAGCGAAGGTGTGATTTAGTTCTCAGGCTTCTCCGACCCCATGGACCCTCTGGGCCAGCAGCCTGAGGCTACATGACAGGACATGAGCGGCGCCCTGCTCACACAGCCCTAGTCCAGCCAGCGCAGCCCGTCGGGGCTGCTGGACACCGGGGCGGTGACGGGCCAGCGTGCAGGGCGTGGGGGGGCTGCTCTCCGCGCGGAGCTGGGGCTCCAGAGACCATCGCTGTGCACTTGGTGGGTGCCTGTGGATCAGAAAAGGCTGCTTTGTCCAGCTCTGGGAGGCTCCCGCTGCCTGGGACGGCCCTCAGATGAGACGAGTGGTCATTTACATCAAGTGTCCGGGGCAGCCACGGGGTGGGTGGCCATGTTATGATGAAAAATGTGAACAATTGCCAAAGGGCTGCGTTGTACTCAAATGGACTCGAATAAAGAGCTGAAGATGGTGGGGGCCGTGCTGGGCTGGCCCTGGGGGCTCCACAGGATTCTGATGGCCTTTGTTCCTTGGGCTGTTTCCTGGGGACGGGGTTGTGGCCTCTCCAGGGGTAGCAGCAGCACTTCTAGACTTCCACAGTGGGGGCCTGAGCCTCCAGTGGGCTCTGGGCCCTGGTGGGATGGAAACGAGAAGGGGGAGGTGAGTCAGACACCATCTGCCTCCTAGCTTCAGGCCCCTGTGGCCTTTCGCATTTACTGTCCCACCCTGACCTTGCCTTTGCTAGGGTCTCACACAGCCCGGAATACCCCGGCAACTGTCACGATGGAAGGTGGAGGTCCGGGCTTATGTGAGCCTGGCAGATAGCCTCAGTGAGCAGAAGGTCTCCCTGGACCAGCCGACCAGGCCCCAGTTTCCCTCGGTGCCTCTGGGGCAGTTGTGCTTGGAATTTATTTGGAGGCTTTTGCCATTATCCCCCCAAACCCCTCTCCCACCTGATCTGGGACCAGGCCCTGATGGAACCCATGGAGCATTCCCGAGAGAGCCTTCCTGGGCCCTTGGCGCCTGGGGTTCCAGGACCCGCCTGCCATGGAGACTTCTGAGGGGCGGGAGGCATGGGCTCTCTCTCCACTTTTTCTGTCTTTCCTGCACACTTTATTTGGAGCTTCCTGGTTGCCTTGGGAGTTCAGCGGCATCTGGCAAGGTGCTTCTTGCCCCAAAGCCTCCCCACAGGTGCCCTTAGGTCAGCTCCCATCATCAGAGCTGTTCCCTGGCTGCTGGTCAATCCTGCAAATGTCAGCCATTCCGATGAGGTCTGAGCAGGAGCCCGTGGATCAGACCCTCAGGAATGCCTGCATTTCCAGGGCCTGTGAGGCTTCTCACACAGACCCTGGGCCTCAGGGTCACACCACTGGGCCGCGCGACAGTCCAAGGGCTCTGGTTCCTAGTCCTGGTGATGGGCAGTACCTCTGACCCTGAGAGGATATGGGCAGCACCACACCCACCCCTCAGAAGCCCATGGGGCCAAGGACCAGTGACGCCCAGGCAGGAGCTCAGGAAACCTGGGCAGCTTCCTTCTGATGCCCACTCTCCCGGGAGCCCTTTCCCACCTACAGGGCCTGTGGCAGCATCTGTCACTAGCCCAGGAGACCCCCGCCCCAGAGCACAGTGGGGCCCATCCACCCATTTCCCAATCCAGCTGGCAACATGTGCAGCCCAGGAAACTAGCCCACCTGAGGGGCTGGCGCTGTGCCTTTAGAGGAAGAGGTTAATGTCGAGAACCCAAGTCGAGATCCTGCATTTAGATAGCGGAGCCACTGCCAGGAGCAGCCTCTCCCAGAGCTCAGCAGGTGTGGCTCCCCGTCCAGGCCCACAGGCATCTGAATCACGAGGGTTCTGTTCTCTTTAAAAGGGGAATTCTTCAGTGGGGTTTCTGCATAACCTTCGTTACGCCAGAAGGTTCCGGAGTTATGATTGTGTGACGTCTCACCAGAGCTAGACACCCCCACCTGGTAATTTGACAAAGATAGTTTCCCTTGTGTTCATGGTGGAATCCAGACTGGCTGAGTCAGGCAGGATGAAGCCTGGGGCCCAAGTGGCTGCCGCTGTGGACATTCTCCTGGGCAGGGGCTGTGGGCCACAGGGCCTCTCGCTGTAGGCTCTCCCATGAGAATCTGCGAGCAGGGCCCAGAGCAGGCCAATGGCCCGGGGATGCTGCTCCCAGGGAGGAGAGGCTGATTGGGCCCAGCATTTCCCAGAGGTGGTCCCAGGGAGGCTGTCTGTTCTGCTGCTCTGAGGCAGAGGTTCCCTGGGTGAAGGGGCCATCAGGAGGGTCTCACGCAGCCCCCGGGCAATGGGAGTATGAGGTGGGGTGGATGGTCCCGTGTGAAGTCTGGGGGCTGGGAATCCTGCTGCAGGCCCCAGTTCCCAGCCCATGCACCCTGCTGGCCTGCACCCTTCCCCACATTGCACGCCATCTCTGGCTGCCCACCCCGGTGTTAGTGCAGCTTGTCCAGGCCCTCACTCAAGCCAGGTTCAGCCACGTTGGTGCGGTCAGCGCCCACGTGGGGAGGACAGTGTGGTCGTCAGCTTGGTAATGCCCAGCACATGCAGACAGTGGCACCAGAGGATGAGTGGCCTTGGGAGCTGGAAGGCACCTGGTTACAGACGCAAGATGGTCAGCCCCACTGGCAAGGTCAGATCACAGGAAGTGCCAGCAGGTGGGGATGTAGATTGGGGACAGGACAAGGGAGCTGGTGGGGCATCAGGAATGAATCTCTGAGCATGTGCTTTGGGGAGCCAGAGAGTAGAAGTGATTCACACCTGAGCAAACAGGCACACACCCATCTTTATATTCAGGGCACAACCATGTCCTGTCCAGGAAAGGGAATCAGGAGAACACAGAGCTGCTGCTGTTGCTGCCTTTGAAACCATAGGCCCTGCATACAAGCATCTGGCCCTGCTCACAGACATACCTGGCCCTGCTCAGACATACTGGCCCTGCTCACAGACACTTGGCCCTGCTCACAGACACTTGGCTCTGCTCACAGACACACCAGGGCCTGCACACAGGTACCCCTGTCCCTGCTCCAAGACACAACTGGTTCTGCTCACAGACACCTGGTCCTGCTCACAGACACACCTGACCCTGCTCACAGACACACCTGGTCCTGCACACAGACACACCTGGTCCTGCTCACAGATACCTGGTCCTGCTCATAAACACCTGGCCCTGCTCACAGACACACCTGGTCCTGCACACAGACACACCTGGTCCTGCTCACAGATACCTGGTCCTGCTCATAAACACCTGGTCATGCTCACAGACATCTGACCCTATTGCAGGCATGTCACTAACACAAATTTGTATTCTTCCTGATTGGGGTGCTATGTGCTAATGTCATGTGGCAACTGTGACTGTTACTGTCGGGGTCTGCCCTGTGTCACCTTTTCTACAGGTTTGGCTCAGGCTGTCAAGTTTTAAAGCAGGTTTCCGGGAAGAGTCATTCTGAAATGGGGCCCAGTTCATTCTGGAAATAGCGACCCTGTCATGGCCTGTCTTTGGAGCATCTATGGCCTACGAGGGAGTGGTGGGCCAAGGAGACCATGTGATAGCCGAGAGACAGCCCACCCCAGTGGTGGGACAATCCTTGGGGACTGGTGGACACTCAAGGGGCAGGTGTTCCCAGGTTTGGATGGGTCGCCCAACCTGTGGCTCTTGTTTGACTATTTCCCAGGTGGTTGCCCTCTGCCCCTGCATCTCCTACTGCTCTGTTCTGTAATTCCATCCTTTGATTGCCCTGCCCTCTCTAAGCCCTCCTTTAAAAATGCAAATCCGGTAACATAGTCTGTCCCCATACCCAGTGTGAGTATCAGTTCCCTCCTGACCCTCCAGAACAGCGCCTGCCCTGCCTCAAGCAGGACCTGGGGAGGCTAATGGCTCCCACAGGACTGGTGAGCTGGCTCCCTTCACCTCACCTGCCTCCCACCTACTGCTCTCCCTGCCCCTCCCCCAGTCCTGTGTGACCCCATTAGGGCCCAGAGCTGCTGAGACACTTGCTGGTGGGGTCCTTGCCAGGAAGGGTCCTGTGGTGGCCACTTGGTCAAAGGCTCAGGGATGGGGAGGGCACAGCTCTCATCCTTCTGCCCAGAGACCCCTGAGGCCAGCCAGAGAGGGGTCCTCAGGGAGCCCAGCTCTTGGCTGGAAAGTAGGTCCCACCTCCCCGTCTGCCTCCTTACCCCTCTGTGCATCCTTCCTCCTCCCTCTTTACCCCGCATGCACACACATATCCCAGAGTCAGGGGTCTGTCCAGGGACGCAGATGAGAAAGGGCCAGGAGGGAGACTGGGTTTTCATGTGGAGCCAGGGTTCCTGGACCATGAAATAAAGCAGAACTTGACTCACTGGGGCTTTCCCGAGCTGTTGAAAATCCTTACATTGAGGGAGCAGGAACAGAGCCTGCTGGACGCCCAGGCTGCCATGTCTGTAGCCAGTCAGAGTGATACCTGATCATACCTGATCAGTCTCCACGCCTACCACACACTGACCTGTGCCTTGTAAGGGGAATCTTGGCCAGGAAGGGGTCAGCTCTCCTGGTAATCCAGGGCACACGCTTGCAGTGCAGGACACACATCTGGCAAAATAAAGCACATACCTGGACATGCAGGGACACACCTGGGAACACAGGGCACACACCTAGAGATGCAGGGCACACACCTGTGGGTGCAGAGTACACAATTGTATGCAGGGTACACACCTGAGAATACAGACTACACCTCAGAGAATGCTGCATTCAGTGGGTTGGCATTTTGACTTCCTGGCAGTCTGTTACCCCACTGACTTTATTTTTCATCCTGGTGGAAAGTGGGTGGCACAGGTGGGAATGGGCATGGAAGGCCCCCCTGGGTTCAGACTCACTGCACTCCCAGAAACCGTGGGGCCAAAAATGCAGAGGGAAGCACAGCCTCCATGGAGGAGAGGAGCCAGCAGGTCAGGTGCTGGAGGCTGGCACTGGGAGGGAGGCCCCCGGGTGCAAGCTGTCATCGTTAGTGTAGAAGGGCCTCTCTGGCCCTCTGTATTCCAGTAGACCTCTACTAGAGCCCTTGGCTTCTTTTAAAATTAAATTTATTGTTATTACATCACTATAGAACTAGCACATGGATTTATTATAGCAATTCAAACAACGGAGCACGCGCCGCCTCCCTGGGCCCAGCCGCCCGCAGTCTTCCCAGCAGTGCCAGCACGCCTCTCGTTCCCACTGTCTGTTTTCTCCGAGTGGGGTGCGTGACTTCTGCTATTCCACGTCCTGCTTCTCCACTCAACAAACAGTCGTCTTGGAGAACTTCCCCTACTGCACACAGGGTCTAACTCCTTCCGTCATTTCTGTTAAAACAAAAGTTTAAATATGTCGTTGTGATCATGCATGTTCATAGTGGAACAAAGTGGGAACCCAGAGCAGAGGGCTGCGTGCTGGTCTGTGGCCACGTTACCTCTGCAGCCTGGAGGTCACAGACTGAGTCACTTGGGCAGGTGCTCTTCTCATGATGTGACGTTTCCTGGACCACAGAACGTGCACTGAGTTGGAAGCATCATGAGAGGTGTCCTCCTCTTTGACCGAGTTGAACACACGCGCACATTCTCACAAGTCGACTCGTGCTTCCAGTAATTTCTCAGCCACTTTTCCTTCCTGGGCACCGAGTGCTGAAGAAATGCCATGTAAACACACCCGATCGACCCTTCAAGAAGCTCCTGTTTCAGACAAAGAAATGGTGTCAGCGATAACCCTGGAAGAGATTCCACAGACAGCTGACTCCTCACCTGGGTGCTGGATCCCCTGGAGAGAGCGCTCCCTGTCCCGCACCTGAACCTGTGGGAAGTCGGAAGCGCTCGTCCAACGCGCTCACGCCCAGAGCCAGCTGTGCTCCGTCATGGGCGTGGGGATTTCTCTCAGCAGCCCTCAGAGGATGGGGAACAGGTGGGGCCACCCTGCGAGGCCCCTGAGAAAACAGTCCAGTGGTGGAGGGCATTTCACTTCTTCCTGTTGGGAATTTGTAGGATCTTGAGTCCAGCAGGGCCACCAGGACCCCCACAATGCCCGGCCGCTCATCTTCTGTCCTAACCGGTGTTGAGAATGGAGATTTGAAGGGGATTTTCAGGGAACGGCAGGGTTGTAAGCAGGTTTGCTGTTAATGGCGTAGACCGTTGTCCGGATTTTGTGTTGTGCACCAGTGGGTCCTGAGTTCTGTCCTCCCTTTGAGCCCAGCAGTGTCCATTCTCAGTGAGGCAAAGATAGAGATGAGCTCCCGTCCCTAGGAAGCCACTCCTGAGAGGCCCATGGGGATCTTACCCTGGTACCCACCCCGTGCATGGGGTTCCCCCATCCTGTGCCTGGGGCACAGCTATGCTCAGCCACGCTCAGCCCCCAGGTTCCTGGGCAGATGCCCCGGGGTCTCCCTCTCCCACTCACAGGAGGGCTTCAGGCTCAGCCCTGAGGTGAGGGTAGCAGCGGACTCTAGATTCCCCCTCCCCGAGGATGACGACACTCCATGCCAGTGGCCGGCAGGTGCTGGTGCTTGAGGGGCAGTGCCATGTCCAGCAGCAGGACAAACACTCACCATTCTGCTGTGGTCACCTGGGCAGGGGTTCTGCCCCCTCATGCCCAGGGCTCGGCTCAGAGGGGCACCAGGGGCCCTGCTACATCCTGGGTGCCTGCCAGCCTCCTGTCTTGTGAGCGGACAGCTGGAAGGGCCTTGGGTAATGCCCCCGCAGAAACAGAATAACCCCTTTCTTCTCTCCTTCCTCCACCAGAAACATGGCTGACAGCAAGGCCAAGCCCACCAAGGCTGCCAACAAGACGCCCCCCAAGTCCCCAGGGGACCCTGCAAAGGACAAGGCGGCTAAGAGGCTGTCGCTGGAGTCCGAAGGTGCCAACGAGGGGGCGGCCGCCACAGCCCCGGAGCTCAGTGCCCTGGAGGAGGCCTTCCGGCGCTTCGCGGTGCACGGGGACACTAGGGCCACCGGGAAGGAGATGCACGGCAAGAACTGGTCGAAACTGTGCAAAGACTGCCAGGTGATCGACGGGAAGAACGTGACTGTCACCGACGTGGACATCGTATTCAGCAAAATCAAGTAAGTGAGCCAGGGCTCTCGCCATGGAGCCAGCTTCCTGGAGGCCTGTGGTCAGCCAGGCTGCACATCCAGGGTCCGCTGGTGGGTTTTGTGTGTTAACGGGACTGTGAGGAAGTGTAATGCTTCGAGATCCTTCCCTCCCCAGAATCAGATGCCCAGGAATTAGAGCCAGAACAGGCTGCCTTGGGGCGGGCCGGGAGGGAGCACTGCCCTGCCCCTTTGGGAGCTTGGAGGGGTCTTGGTGGCAGAGTCCCTGGCCCACTGTGGGCTGAGTCTGAGAGGAGCCTCTGGGAAGCCTGTCCCTAAGGTGTGGCCTGCATCTCGCCTGCCCCTGCCTGTGGCCCCCCGGTGGGCTCCCCTTTGCTTTGGGAATGATTGCACACGAAGTAGAGTATGGGTAACAGCAGTTAGCACCTGAGTCTTCACCTGTGACTCGGTGACTGAGCAGTGTGCTCGTGTGCTTCTTCTGTGTGCATATACACCCGTGTGCATGCACGTGTACATTCCTGTGTACCTGTGAAGACACGGGTCTTGTGTGTGTGAGTGTGTGCATGTACATGTGCTCCTGCACACGTTCTTTCTCCTGGACATTGGGAGCATGCCCGGGAATGGCTGCACACACTCCCTTCCCACACCGCCGGGCCTCTCTGGAGCGTGAAAATATTCGCCTGCCCTCCTCAACCCATGACCACACGTGAGAAAATCAACAGCATCCCCCAAGGCCACCAAATGTCCAGCCCTCTCTATCGAGCTCATACTTGTTACTGGAAAGTGGCTTTATTTTAGCCTCCTTTGGCCTGTGTCCATCATGGTTGGTGGTATCCGCTGGTTGCTGTGGCCTCGCCATCTTTCATCTCAGACGCCCCCACACCCTCCCTGTCAATGGCCTGGCTCCTCCC
Source organism: Tadarida brasiliensis (assembly GCA_030848825.1). Classification (NCBI taxonomy): domain Eukaryota; kingdom Metazoa; phylum Chordata; class Mammalia; order Chiroptera; family Molossidae; genus Tadarida; species Tadarida brasiliensis. The sequence goes on from CM061258.1 coordinate 36,994,824, forward strand.
TCCCTCCATCCTCCAAGCACAGAGGCAGTGAACAGTATTTTTCTTTGCACCCTCCAGGAAGTGGGCACAGGTGAGGAGGAGCTGGGGACAGAGACTGGGATGAGGCCCAGCATGGGCCTTCTGTCCAGTTCCCTGGGCAGGTTCTTCAGGCCCTTAGCACTGGTCTTTGTAAACCCATTGTGCCCAGGAGAGAAAGGACAGACCCAGAAGCAAAGGAACCCCAAGAGCTGTGTCTGTCGGGGAATGGTACAGAAGGGCTGGGAGGAAGGTGAGATGAGTGGTGTGTCCAGGGGCAGGTCACCTCACCAGGGAATGCCACAATTTCCCACACTCTCGGCATTGGCCCAGACACGCAAAGTGCCAGGGCAGGTGGGGGCAATTCTTCTTTCCCTCAGTCTTAATTCCTTCTTCAGTAAGTTGCCTCTTAGCTACTGCATGCAGGCATGTACACACATGTGCACAGAGGAGCTCACAGCCCACGCGTGTATACATAGACATGCCCGTGCATGCGTATGCACATGTGCACACGAGCTCACAGTACACGTGCGCACACGCAGAACTCAGGCTGCCCACACCCTTGCAGGAGGGAGGTGGCAAGTGTGGTGGTGGCTCATTCAGAGGACAAGTGCCCTGGACAAGCCTGGAGACCCTGTGTGCAGGAGGCATGGACACCCCACCACCCACATGGGGGGCACTGGCATCACAGGAGTGAATGGGCACTAGGAAGGACTCCATCTGCTCCCCATGCCTGTCCTGAGAGGCAGGACATCAGCTGCTGGGACCCTTAGGGGCTGAGGTGTGGCCCCCAGCTCCTGGGCATGGCAGACTACCCATTGTGGAACCCAGGGCTGTTTAGGATCCCCTGGTGTCTCTGCCTCAGCTCACTGTGGGGAACGTGGAACGGGAGAACAGGTAGCTGTGGCCCCAGCCCAGTGAGGGGTTGTGGTCACTACACAGTGAAGACCAGCCTGCGGGGGCTGCAGGGGCCCCTGGAAGGGTGCAGGCAGGGACATCCTGCTTGGGTGGCTTGCTGGATACCACGGGGTTACAGTAGGAGGGACTCATGCCTTTGTCCCCGGGATGGGAGAGGTGGACAGTGCCCTGGGTAAGGTCATAGGATCCTGCAGGACGGGTGTGGAACCTCAAAATTGCTGACTTGGTGGAGAAGAGCAGCTCTTTCTGTTTGGGGGCGGTTGCCAGGGCTCTGGGCGGTGACGCCAGCCAGGGTATCTGCAGCCTTTGTTTAGGTCCTGTCGCCATGGCAGTGCCTGTTTGTTTTGATGTTACTATGTGTTAAATTTTAAACAAATTTCTTGCAGCTCTATACCAGGTCTAGATTGAAAACTATTATTACCTAGACAAAGACTCTGGCATCCTCCACACCCCAAAGGACAGATGATGGTCAGTCTGAAATATTAATCAGGACCTCATGCACAAGAGGAGTGTCACCCTGACAGTCCATCTGGGGGCCTGGGGCCTGCCTGCGTGTCTGCATGCATGGGGTCAGGCACTGGGTTCCTGACCGAGGGGGCAGAGGAGGGCAGGGGTCTCTGCTGCAGCCTCTCCTGACCCACGCACACGCCTGTCTTGTGGGTGCTTGTAGAGAAAACAACCTGTTTCCTGTGACACCAGTGCAGGGAGACAGCTCAGCCCCTGTCTGGCATCTGGGTCCCAGGTTAGGAGGGAGCAAGTGGGCGGGGCTCCCTGTCACCGACTTGGAAAGCTGCTCCATTCTTGCCACACATGCTACAGTCAAAGTCAGAACACACGGGAACTTCTGAAACGGGCTCCTGAGCCGTGCGTGTGCACCACAGAAGCTCAGCGTGGAAGCACAGGCCTGGAGCAGGCTGAGCCTGCGGTGGGAAAGCAGCAAACGCGATTGTGGGGCAGGGGTGTCTCGGAGGGCTGACGTGGCCCTGCTCCTGGAGGGGAGGGCGGCCCCAGCCCCTCCCTCCAGGCTGGTGGTGAGGTTGGGGCATTCAGGTTGGGGCTCCAGTCCCCCACTGTGCTTTCAGCTTTGTGTTGGGGTCTCCCAGTGTCAGGGTGGCTGTGATGGGGAGTGCTTCTCTGTGGGGCCCTCTTGTGACCACTGGGGGCAGTGCAGGGTGTCAGATGGCTTCTACCCTGAGTCTCTCAGGCCCTGCCCTCCCAGGGTAAGTCCAGCCCCAGGTGCCCCTGTCCCCATATCCAAGCCACCTCAGGCTTGCGTCAGACAAACACAGAGTTAGGAAGAATGTTAAGGGTGGTTTTTCCTACTTAGGGTAAGTAATGGGGTTGGGGGGGCAGATCACAGCTGTTCCTTCAGGCAGGTAGGGGCCATCTGCAGCCAAACCTAGGATTTGAGTGGCAGCCAGCATGTCTCGTCCACAGCAGCTCGGTCTGCACTCCCAGCTCTGCGCCTGCGGGAGCCCAGGCAGGCAGGGCTGCTCAGCAAAGGCTGGCCCTGGGCAGGGGTGAGGGCGAGAGTCTGCCAGGGGAGCCTGGCAGAGAGCTCTCCCCGAGCACAGCAAGAAATCCTCCAGGCAGGGCTCCCCCAGAGGTGCATCCCCACAGACAGCTCCTCCAGGAGCCCCCACACCCGCTGGCCCAGGGGATCATGGGAATGTCACAGAGGCTCCCGGCTCTCCGACCCTCATCAGTGCCCAGGTCTCCCCCTTGACACCCCGCTTCCTGCCCACAGTGGTGTCCTGGCCAGCAGCTGTTCCCTGGACAGGTCACCAGGTCCCAGCTGCTGCTAGTCAGGGGAGCCTGGGAGAACCAGCATTTTCTCCAACACGCCCCACCCCTCCACCCCCAGCGGATCCAGCAGGCGGACACCGCCTTTCGGGGGGGGGGGGGGCGGGAGTGTGCAGTTCACTTTGGTTCACGAAGGTGCTGGCAAGGAGGGGACTAGGGGGTCACGGTGCTCCATCCTGAGATGCTTGGGCAGAAGCCTAGGAACCTTCATGGTGCTGGTCCTGCAGACACACAAGTCTGGGTCTGTCCTTGGAAGGATGGGCTGACTCCTAGTGTCCCTGAGTGACCTTCAGGAACAGCCAGCCCAGCCCCCTCCCTGCCTGCCCTTAGTTGGGCCAGGAGGCCCAGGGGATGCAGGGGCCTTGTGCCTGGCTTCCCAGCAGAACAACAGCCCTCTGAGCGGGGCGCTGTGGGGAGAGGGGCCCGGTGTGGGCACCACCGTTGTGTGCACTCTTGAGAACAGGCTGGCTCTGTGTGGGGAGCGGGTAACGTGATCGTGTCTCGGGGGAGAGGGCATTGTCACTCTAGAACTCACTGGGGACTCTCTCAGCAGCAGGGCACCAGGGCTCCTGGGAGGGCTCCGAGACCCACACATCGGTCACAGTGGGGACACTGGGGGACACCTGGCTCCGCAGGGGGAGCGGGCAAGTCAGGGCCCTGGGCCTGTGCATTGGCCCCAGTCTGAGTGTGCCCTTTGACAGGAGTCCCTGTGGGCCATCCCCACCCGACTCTAGTGACTCACACTGGTGGTGCCTGGTGCCGCAGTGCCCAGAGAGGGCTGTGTGCTCGAGCGGCTGGTCACCGGGCCAGCCGTCAGGCCTGCTGCCCACATGGCAGCCTGGGCAGGCTGTGAATAGGAGATAGGCGCGCCTGTGACAGCCCAGGACAGATAGGGCTCCTCCGGGCCCTGGAGCTTACCCACCCAGCAGGGTCAAGAGTAAGAAAAGAGGCTGTGTTTACACCATTCCAGGCACCCCAGGCTGAGGGCAGCCTCCCAGAATGGCCCTCAGTGCCTGCGGACCTCAATTGGTTTGTGGGTGTCGAGTCTGAGAGCTTTGAGGGGCAGAACCCCCCACCAAACACTATGGGTCTCATGAAACCCTCACCCGGCATGTTACCCAGCCCCTGCCCTGTGGTTGTTGTCCACACTCACGCCCTGGGTACAGATGGCTCTGAATGTGCCCAGAGGGCCCTGCTCCCATCCCTCCTTCCAAATGGCCTTCCTAAGGGGTGAGGTTGGGCTGCAGCCTCCAGTCAGCAGCCTCCTGACCGTGAGTGTCCATCAGCTTGTCCCCCGTCTTCAGACACACGTGTAATGTGGGAGGGAGTCCCCGTGCTTGCTGTGGCTGTGTCCAGGCATGTCTGTCTGTCCACCGGACAGGGGGCTGCTTCTGTGTCTCTGTGACAATGAGCAGAACTGTGGGGAGAGCAGCAATAATGTGTGAGCTCAAGTTTTCATTTCCCTTGAGCGAGAACCCAGGAGTGTGACCTTTTAGGAACTGCCAAACAGCCTTCCACAGTGGACGCCGCATTGTGTCCCCCTGGCGGCATCTGAGCCCCAGCAGCCCAGCATCTTCCCGGCACGGGGGATGTTGTCAGTCATCGTCACAGGCTGTCCTGCGGGTGAGGCATCTCCCTGGGAGCTGACGCTGTGCAGTCTCCTCATGTGCTCGCTTGCCACCCACAGACCTTTGGCGAAGTGTCTGGTTTTCAAATATTTTGTCCAATTTTTTACATTGAATTTCTTCTCCTTGTTGAGTTTTAAGAGTTCTCCATATATTTCCAATGCAGTCCTTTATCAGATGTACGTTTTGCCAGTATTTTCTCCCAGTCTGTGGCTTGTCTTTGCATTACAGTGTCTTTTGAAGAAAATGGTTTAAAGAATTTTGGTGAGGTCCAATTCATCCTTTCTCCTGGACTGTTTCTAAGGTCATTTCTAAGACCTTGTTGTCTAACTTAAGGTCATAAATATTTTCTGTTAGATGTTCTTCCAGAAGTTTCATAGTTTTAGGTTTTATAGTAAATTGAGGACTGATGCACTTTGAGCTAGCTTTCGTACACGGGGCAAGGCACAGATGGAAGCCCGTTGCCTTACGTGTGACGTCCAGTTGTTCCAGCTCCATTCGTGGAAACGATGGTCCTTGCTCCACTGAATAACCTTCACTCTTCTGTTAAAATTAGAAAAGGTGAAAAAACAGTTCAGAGCCTTTTGGAATTGCATGACTGACCTCCCCTGGGGACGTCTGCGCTGTGATGGGATGTGCTGCTCTCTGGACCGGCACTGGCCAGGCCCTCGCGGCTCTCGGGCAGGGGCCGTGGGGTCCCAGGGCGTGGGCCTGATGTGCCGGCCCTGGGCCCACCTTGCTGGGTGTCCTGGGAGGTGCCTCTTCCTGTGTCTGTGTGGTAACCGTGGCACACAGATGCCTGCAGTGGCCCCGGGCAGGACCAACACCTCTTCCCTGCAGTTCGGATCTGATGGGCTTCTCACCCTAACTTTTCTTTACGAGTCCTTCCCTGAGTGGAGGCCACACACATGCCCCATTTGGAACCAGACAACGGCTCTGTTTTACTGTCCAGTTGTTCATAGAGGATGTGCTTCCTTTAAGCTTTTTCCAAGACAATTTATATTTGCTGCCGTTGCCAATGGCGACTGACTGTTGGGTGTAAATACTGCAGGGGGAGGGGCACGTTCTGTTTTAATGTTAGACTCGCTTTCTGGTGTGGGAGAGAGGTGGGGCGGGGGGTCCCTGGGCAGGGCTGGGGTCCCCTGCTGTCAGTGGCTCCCCAGGCAGGGTTAGGGTTCCCCCGTGTCACTGGGGGTCCCAGCCCAGCGAGGCGAGTGGCCGGTGCCCAAGTCCTCTCTCCCTGCAGAGGGAAGTCCTGCAGGACCATCACGTTCGAGCAGTTCAAGGAGGCGCTGGAGGAGCTCTCCAAGAAGAGATTCAAGGACAAGAGCAGCGAGGAGGCCGTGCAAGAGGTGCACAGGCTCATAGAGGGCAAGGCCCCCATCATCGCAGGAGTGACGGTGAGAGGCAGGCGGGCGGCTCCCTTGGGAAGCAGGGTCTGTGAGGTCTAGGGCACAGACGACAGTGGCCTAAAGATGAGGTGGGAGCCTTAATCCCTCGGTGTGGGCTGACCCAGGCCACCTCCCCAGGCCCAGAGCCGAGAGTGGACCCAGGAGCCTTTAGTGTCCCTTGTGCACGGGCTCAGCCTCTTGGTTGGAATCTTCCCTCAGCTCCCCTCGATGCACCCATTCTTTTCCCTTCGGTTCGACTGCCGTTAATCCCTCTCCCTGCTCTCCTGCAGAAAGCCATCTCGTCGCCCACTGTGTCGCGACTCACGGACACGACCAAGTTCACAGGCTCCCACAAGGAGCGCTTCGACCCGTCAGGCAGGGGCAAGGGCAAGGCCGGCCGCGTGGACCTGGTAGACGAGTCGGGCTACGTGCCAGGCTACAAGCACGCGGGCACCTACGACCAGAAGGTGCAGGGGGGCAAGTAGCCGGTCCCCAGGGACAGGGCCCTCCTCTGCTGTTGGCCCCACATCACCTCACACTTCTTTACATTCCTGGGCTCACGGGGCAGAACTCAGATGCTGGGGTGGAGTGGCTGTGGGTGACTCCCAGGCCTCCCTCCTGCCTGGGGCCCTGGCATGCTCCTCTCCTACCCCAGGTGTGGCCCCTGAACTCACTGACCTTTCTCTAATGCACCTGCCTCGTCCCATGTTGGGAAGTCAACAAATGGTCATTTCCAAAGTGTTTCCTGGATCCGGACCACACAGGCCACCTGGTTTGCAGGCGGAAGCTGTGTTTTAAAGGAGCAGGTGGGACAGACCCTGTCAGAGGTGGTGCCGACCTCCTGACCAGCAGAGCCCTCCCAGGAGCCACGAGGACAACACGCACTAATGCACTAACCAGCAGCACCAGTGAGATGAAGTGGACCTCGAACAGGACACAGGGACCTCTGCGAGGACTCCGTTCAGGTGTGCGACACACAGGTGCATGCTTGCCCACGCACACACATGCTCACGCACACACTCATGCACTCACTCACGGACACATGCTTACACATGCTCATGCACACACACACCCACTCGCACACACGCTTACACACACGCCTATGGACCAGGGCTGTGCTAAGGGCGGTCAGTAAGCAAAGACTGGTGTGCAAAGGAGGGTGAGCCAGTGGGAGAATGCTCCTCAGCAGACCAAAGGAAAGCGATCTGAAGTATGAAGTTAGAAGTTTTTAAAATGGAAACTAAGGACAGGTCATTTCATTTTGCTTTTTAAAGAAAAGAAGAAATAAGGAGAAACAGTGCCCGTGTGTTTACTGTCAGAACGGATTAGGGAAGTTTCAGAACATCCTGTTTCTGTGACTCTCCCTGTTGCCCCTGTCTCCAGGTCGCAGACTCTGTGGCCTCGAGGCTCCCCCACAGGCGGGCGTGTCCCATCTGCCAGTCCCTGCTCTGACCTGGGCCTCGAGGCTGCGGTGCGCGTGGCTACCCCCTTGGCGCACAGCAGCGCAGATCTCTGCAGCTCTAGCCTCTGCAGTTGGTTCTCGCCTCTCTGGACTCTCCTAACCCCCCTACCCCGTACAATAAAACCAAGCCAGGGAGGGCCCCTCCTAAAGGCCCACAGCATTTGCTGGGGTGGAGGGGGGCGCTTTCACAGTGGCCAGAAGGCAACGCTTCCATTTGCATAAATGCAACCACAGAATGGCGAGGGACGCGCTGGGCCATGTGGTCCTGGGAAAAGCCCACGGCACTCTCAGGAAAATGCTTCCTGGAACCCAGCTGCCACAGCCGCTGTCTGCTCTGCACCCCTTCCTGGACACGCAGCCTGGCCTAGCACAGGTGGCTGAAACAGGGACGAGCACTGCCACAGCACACAAGCTGGCCACCTCTGGGACTGGGGAAGCTGCCCCCAGCTCGCTGGCTCCAGGCCAGCGCTCCATCTGATCCGGCCCCTCTGAAGCAATGGTGTCTCCACCAGGCCCCTGCACGCCAGCGCCCCCTACCACCCAGGCTGGCCTCCTCACAGATGGCGGTGCCTGCATAGGCAGCGTCTTCCTGAGGTTCTGGGAGCTCACAGCCTGCGGCATTAGAACCCAGGAGACGATGGAGCACCGGCTCCAAGTGTCACTTTTAGGGCTAATCTCACAAATTTCTAACTGGGGGATCCTAAGCTGCCTGGCTAGGCTACTCCACAGTGGGGACACTGAGGACCAAGGGCTGGGGCGAAGGCAGGCAGGACACCAGACCCCCACCCTGGGCCTCTCTCTCCTCCCTCAGGCTGGACTTTGTGTGAAACCCGAAGGCAAGGGTAACCTGTGGAGAACGCACCTGAAGACAACAGAACAGGCAGAGTGTTTCTTGACAATAAGCTGGTCACGGGGCCAGAGAGGTTTTCTTCAGTGGCCACAGAACACTTCTCCCCAGGTCTGGAGGCGCCACCGTGGAGGAACGCTCGCCAGAGGCCGCGGGCCTCCTGCCGGTGAACAGCCCAGTCCCCATCGGCACCGGAGGCAGCAGGACCTGGGCCACGACAGCGGGCACGCTGGCAAGGTCCCCCTCGCCACAACCCACAGAGAGAGATGTGCCCTGGTCTGCCATGTGTGCAGGTCCTTCTCAGCCCTCCTGTGCCCGCTGGACCCTGGAGAGAGGTGCCCAACGCTGGGACGCGGTCTCCTGCCGCAGAGCGTTGTCTTCAGGCGAGAACGGCCTCCACAGGAAGGTTCCAACCCGTCGAGGGCCAGCCTGCCAGGAGCACGCTGGGAAAGTGGGGTCTAAGCAAAGGAACAACATGAGTGCCTGTCCTCGGGGACCCTGCTGCGGCACCCGCAGTGAGCAGTGCGCCCACCCGCCCGGGGGGCAGGTCCTGGCCCGCGGGGCACCACCACCCACCTCAGGCTGGGAGGTCAGCTGCTTGATAAGAAACGACTGGTCCACTTCTGAGGAAAATTCAGAATGCTCTGCTGACCCTGACAGCAGCAGCTTGTTTTTGGGTTTTATGAATGAAATCAAGTGCACACAGCTGCTCCCCCTTGGTGGCCCCACGCCAGCTCAAGGGAGAACCCCACACCCTGGGCCCGACTCCCTGACACCCCAGGGCCAAGAGCCTGGTCTACAACACCGAGGTCCCGCTGGCCACACAGGCGCTGCGGTCTCCCCGCGTCCCCTGCCCGTCCCCAGGCTTCGTCAGGCACACGCACACGCCAGGACACATCGTTCTCCAGTCAAGGTATATTTTGAAAACCCACCCTCCCCTCTGTCAGAGGAGGAGAAGAAGGGGTAAGTCATGAAGACTCAGTATTCACCATTCTGTCCGTTTAAAACCACCTGGTGCGTGCATCATTGCATCTGTGCGTGTGGCCTCTGACTCACACGAGCTCGGACTCCAACCTCACTGCACAGACAGACACGTGCATGTTCCTCCACCGGGTTCCGAGTGCTGTGGATACATAGGCAGAGCGCGTGTCTGTGCTGCATGTGTTTACGCAATGCCAGTCAGCTTCTACTAACCATGGTTCAATACAAATTACATGTCTATCTGTGAACAAAAAGTGCACAGCAGGCACCCGGGGACAGGACACGTGCTGAGGGGATCCCAGGAGACAGGACGCACTGTGATGGGGACACCCAGGAGACAGGACACAGTGTGATGCGGACACCCAGGAGACAGGACGCACTGTGATGGGGATCCCAGGAGACAGGACGCACTGTGATGGGGATCCCAGGAGACAGGACACAGTGTGATGGGGACACCCAAGAGACAGGACGCACTGTGATGGGGACACCCAGGAGACAGGACGCACTGTGATGGGGACACCCAGGAGACAGGACACATTGTGATGAGGACACCCAGGAGACAGGACGCATTGTGATGGGGACACCCAGGAGACAGGACGCACTGTGATGGGGATCCCAGGAGACAGGACGCACTGTGATGGGGATCCCAGGAGACAGGACACAGTGTGATGGGGATCTCAGGAGACAGGACGCACTGTGATGAGGACACCCAGGAGACAGGACACATTGTGATGAGGACACCCAGGAGACAGGACGCATTGTGATGGGGACACCCAGGAGACAGGACGCACTGTGATGGGGATCCCAGGAGACAGGATGCACTGTGATGGGGACACCCAGGAGACAGGACGCACTGTGATGGGGACACCCAGGAGACAGGACGCACTGTGATGGGGACACCCAGGAGACAGGACACATTGTGATGAGGACTCCCAGAAGACAGGACGCATTGTGATGGGGACACCCAGGAGACAGGACGCATTGTGATAAGGACACCCAGGAGACAGGACGCACTGTGATGAGGACACCCAGGAGACAGGACACATTGTGATGAGGACACCCAGGAGACAGGACGCATTGTGATGGGGACACCCAGGAGACAGGACGCATTGTGATAAGGACACCCAGGAGACAGGACGCACTGTGATGGGGATCCCAGGAGACAGGACGTGTTCTGATGAGGACGCCCAGGAGACAGGACGCACTGTGATGAGGACACCCAGGAGACAGGACACATTGTGATGAGGACACCCAGGAGACAGGACACATTGTGATGGGGACACCCAGGAGACAGGACACACTGTGATGGGGACGCCCAGGAGACAGGACGTGTTCTGATGGGGACACCCAGGAGACAGGACATGTTCTGATGGGGACACCCAGGAGACAGGACGCATTGTGATGGGGACGCCCAGGAGACAGGATGTGTTCTGATGGGGACGCCCAGGAGACAGGACGCATTGTGATAAGGACACCCAGGAGACAGGATATGTTCTGATGGGGACACCCAGGAGACAGGATGTGTTCTGAGGGGAGGACAGCACTGATGGTATCAGGAGAGAACACTAGAAGGAGCGTGTTTGAGAACACTGATCATACCAGAATACTTATTTATTTCTATTTAATGCAACTAGGCAGTGGTCAGGAACAGTTAGCTTTACCAAAATTGAAGTTCAAATTACATAATTTTAAAATATTATAGTAAGATATATATTTATACTGGAGTATTTTTACACCTTTAATATTCTCGGGCTTGAGTCTGAGACAGATGAGAATTACAGCAGATGCTGATCCGTCGGGAAAAGGTCCGCAGAGGCATCCCACTGGCATCACTCGCTGCCGGTCTGGCCCACTCGCCTCATGTCCCGGTGGCTGAGAGCTCCGGGCAGGCCAGTGCCCACCTGACCCTCTGAGTGGACAGGACTATGGCAGCAGGCAGAGGCCCTCTGGCACCCTGGGCCAGTACAATGGCCCGTTTCTGTGAGTCAAGTTTAATGGCACAGTCCATGCCCGTGTGCTTATGTACTGTCTGTGGCTGCTTTTGCAGCGACACTGGCACTGGGCAGTTGACACAGATGCCATGACCCATGAAACCTAAAATATTCACCACCTGGCTCTTCACGGGGAAGCCCTCGAGGACACACTTGGGCTTATTTCCTCCTGGGTGTTTAAACACAAGCTGGCCACTTCCCTGTCCTGCAGCACACACCACACGGGGCACCCTGTTGTCACCTGTTCAATACAGTACAGGTTGACAATTTAGCTGTACTGTGACATTATCAACAGGTTAGACTGCCCTTAAACCAATGATTGTGAATAGTTTCCGTCCACTTATTTGCCACTGAACACTCTGTGAAATCTGGTGGTCCAGGGACCTGGCCTTTGGTGTGGGCACAAGGAGAGCGTGCAGGGGTGGGGACATGCCAGGCAGTGGCCACTGTGTGTGGAGATACGTCAGTCAACTCTCTCTCTTCCTTCAGACTTTTGAAAAACCAAACCAAGCCAAACAAAGGAAACTTGCACAACTTAAAAGAAACTTGAAAGGGATCATATACTACTAGTTTGTACTAATTTTTTCAGGAAAGGGAAATAAAATTTATATATACATGCAATATATTTTTACACCATCTTATTAATATTAGGGAGTACTGAGTGTATCACTTTATCAGAGTGATGGGTACAGTAAAGTCAATGTCATGGGTGTTCTGACTCGGAAAGTCTAAACTGCGCTCAGCAGGAACATCTGTGGGGTTGTGGGCCCCTGCTCTCCCTCCCACAGAGTGCGAGGCTCAGAGTCACCTGTTGGGTCACTGTCAAGGGTTGGCCTGCAAACCTTTTGTGAAACAGCTCATGTCTGTCTGCACATCGCTCCTCATGTGTTTGCTGTTGTTAACATTGTGTGTCAAAAGTGATCAATAAAGTGTTAAATTGTGGATCTCTTATCTTCAAAGTGTACTGTCTGGACCAGCAGTCACATGGACACCGACATCTAACATGGGACAGGCCCTGGGAGAGGCCACGGGAGGGAGTGCAGAGCCATAGCTCCTAGGAACAGAGCCTCCTGTCCCCTCACCCAAGGAGAGCCTTTCACTCCCTCACTTAGACAGGCAACTGCTGACTCGAGCCCATGAGGAGCAGGTAGACTGACCACTGCTATGTCCGAGGCCGGGTCGAGTTCCAGTGCAGCCCTTTGGGGGTCTACATCCAGGAGGACGGGACACAAACTACATTACAGACAACATAGCAGCCCCAACAGGAACAGAACTGCCAACTGTAATCCCAGCCCCAAGAATAGTTTTCAAAAATAAAGGCATTTTTAGACTATAACTGGGGAACTCCCACCAGGAGGCATGAATAGAAATTCTAAATGCAGAAGGAAAAGTGATCGCAGATGGAATGTCTGAGATGTGAGGAAGAAAAGTGAAGCAAAGAATAAATAGTAAATAACTACAAATACATAGTGACTATATAAATACCTTCTGTGAGATTAACAATATTTCATTAAAATGACTGAAAAGCATCCCATGTGAGCCAGAAGGGGTGCATGGGGAGTTAACGCTCATGGCTGCTATATGACATCAGAGGTGGAGGGAAAGGCTGAATAAATAAACATGAATGGGTATGAATACGCCAGAAACGGTGCATGACTTCCAAACTAGTAGAGGTGAAATGCTAAATGATAAAAAATCTAAAAACAGCAATAGTGGCTAGGGAAAAAAATGACAGAAGAAATTGAACAGCACAAAATGATACGGCAGATTCAAACTAAAATGTATCAATTCCATTAGAGCATAAAGCAAGAGAAACACTGAACAGGAAAATTGATAAGGTAATATTTTAAAGCCAAATGTATCATTCATTTCAGCATGGCTAAAAAGGAAAGGGAAGAGCAGAGAATAAAAACGAAGAGAATGAAATGAGGACCAAGGCTGGTTCTTTGACAGGACTGGTCAACTCAAACTTCTGGTGGCCTAAGGAAGAGATAAAGTTCAAACAACCAATGACACGGCTGACCGAGGGGAGTGGGAATTGGGCCCGGGAAGCAGATGCTGAGCAGTTAGCATGTCACTGGGAGGACGCAGGAGCAGGGAGCCCTCCAGACCACAACGCAGACTGGACAAAGTCTTGCCAGCCCAACAATCTCTGGAGGTAGCCTGTTTGAGGCAATCCCTGTGGTGGGAGGGCCAGGCCCCGGTGCCCTGCCTGCTCGGTCACTGGCTAGGGCCCACAGATGAAAGCTGGGGCAGAGCCTGAGGACACAAGCAGTTGGAGGTCGTCTCTTACATGCACATCAAGGTCTTACTTGAAGGGCCACAAGTGCCCCTACATTCCTGCCACAGCGACACAGCTTGAAATGCTGAAGCTATTAAAATGATACTAAAAGGCCCTGGCCAGTTTGGCTCAGCGGTTAGAGTGTCGGCCCGCGGATCAGAGTCCCGGGTTCAGTTCCCACTAAGGGCACGTACCTCAGTTGCCGTTTGTCCCTGGCCCCAGTTGGGGTCGTGTGGGTGGCAACCACTCGATGTCTCTCTCACATCAATGTTTCTCTCTCTCTCTCTTCTCCCCTCTCTCCCTCCGCCCTATCTCAATGCAAAAATGTCCTTGGGTGAGGATAAAAATAAATAAATAAGTAAATAAATAAATAAATAAATAAATAAAATGATACTAAAAGATCGAGTGTTATGCCAAAAATTTTGAAAAGTAGGCAATTGAACAAATTCCTAGAGATGCATGACTTACAAAAACTAATGGAAGAAGACACTGAAAGCCCACATAGTCCTATGATTTAAGGTAAGTAACTACCAACTGTAGTGGAAAACCTCACAAATCTCAGAGGCTGGACACCACAAAATTATTTATCCTTTACAAGAAGTCTAACTGGAGTCAAGCAGAGGTCTCTTCAACAAAAGAGAAACAGGCTTGCTGATCGTGTGACATAGCTAGCAAGGCCACCGAGGGATGGGAAGCTCTCAGGGTGGCCCACCACACAAACGTCACATCATGCTTCCTGTATGTCAGATACTGTCCTAGAACTTTATTTATAATGAATCATTTAACCTTCACAATAACCTAGAAGGCAGGCACTAGTATTACCCCATTTTACAAATGAGGAATTGAGGAACAGAGAATTTAAATAATTACCCAAAGTTCGACATTAAATGATACACCTAGACTAAAAAATCCTAAGCAAAATAGTAAACAAAATACAACATATCTGTAGAGGAAAATCATCATTACTAAATTGTGCTTATCCCAGAAATTTAAGGTGGTTTTTACATCAACAAATTATTGTAATTAACCACATTAACAATAAAGAAGAAAGGTCATATTGTCACCTCAAGGGTTGCAGAAAAGTGTCTGATAAAATTCATTCGTTCGTGATGAAAAATTCTTAGCAAATCAACAATAGGAAGGAACCTCTTTAACCTGATAAAGGCCATTTACAAAAAAAAACTATCACAAATTTAGTGGTGAAATGGTGAAAGCTGTCCTTTTATTTATTATCTAAAACAAGAAAAAAGAGGCCACTCTAATACCCCACCTAATCAGTAGTATACTAGAATTACTAGCCAGCATGGAAAAGCAAAAAGCAACAGAAAAAAGAAAAAGAAAAAAAAAAAAAGTAAACACCCAGGGTAAAGGAATGGAAAAGAAAACAAGAAAATCCTTTACTCACAGGAAACATGACTGCGTGCCTAGAGAAGCCAAGATAACTGCAGGTAAATTATTAAAATTAGTTTAGAGTTTAACAATGTTGCTAGATATAAAATATACAAAACTCAACTGGATTTCCATATAAAAGTGACAAATAATTAGAAAAAGAAATGCAAACAAAATAAAAATATGTATCTTTTAGAAATGTCATCACAAAATAAGAAAAACGTAGGAATAAATATAACAAAATACGCATGAAACCTCCCCTAATGCTGAACATTAGAGGAGACCTGACAAGTGAACAGAGACACCCTAGTCATGGTTTTTAAGACTCAATATTACCTATATGTAAATTCTTCCCAAACCAACCAATGCAATCTCAAACAAAATCTCAACTTAACCAGCTAATTCTAAAACTTATGAAATGCAAAGGATAAAAAATTTCCCAAACATCCTGCCCTTGAGACAGAAGGTCTTACCGTGGAAGTGTGGCTGTACACAGAGATGGACAGGGAGGCCCGTGGGGAAAACAGAGGCTCGGACACACACACCGTTTCTGCCCAAGGAGTCTTGTCAGTGGCGATGCTAGGTAATTGGACTTACACATGAAAACAATGAAATTGGGTCTTTAACTCTCACAACATGCACAGAAATCAGTTCCAGGTGGAATATATATCTCGTAGACAAAACTATAAAGTCTTCTGGAAGATAATGCAGCAGAATATCTTCATAATTACAAACAGAGAAAGAGTTCTAAAAATTAGGATCTAATAAAAAGACTGATAAATTGGACCATATTAAAGTTTAAAATTTCTCTTCATCAAAAGACATCATTAAAAAGTGAAAAGACAACAAAAGGCAAATGTAAACCACAAAGCACTACTGGCCAGAATTATAAATAATTTGTGCAAATAAATAGTAAAGACTACCCAATAGAACAATAGGAAAAAACAGTTGAATAGGCACTTCACAAAAAGGAAGTCCAGATGGCCAATAAACATTTGAACAGTGCTCAACTCCCTTGATAGTTGGAGAGAAGCAAATTAGAACCACAGGAGGTACATTTCACATCCTCCAGAATGAAGATATTAAAAACTTTGGAAATACATGCTGAAAACATGGACCAACAGAAATTCTTATATACTACTAATAGGAGTGTTAGTTGATATAACCACTCTGGAAACAATTTGAAATTATCTATAGTAAAGCTATTAAGAATACAGTTAAGGAGTTAAATGAAATATGAACATAATGGGAAATAAAACCTTAATAAAAAAGAACCAAACATAATTTTAGAACTAAAAAAATATTATTTCTGAAATGAAAAAGCTTCACAGCAGAGAAGACAAAAGATCAGTAAACTCTGCAACGGGGCAACAGAACTGATCCAAACTAAAGCACTGAGAGAACTAAAATGAAAAAAGACCAAGTTTAGTTACCTGTGGAGACAATATCAAGTGGGCTAACATGAGTGCAGCTAGAGCCCAGGAGGAAAGGGGGAGGGAGATAGATATTGGGTCGAGTAAGAAATCTCAAGACATGGTGGCCAAAACTTTTCCAAATTTGATAAAACAATATAAATTCACAGGTCCAAGAAGTTCAATAAAATCCTAACAAGTGATCACAAGTAGCAGCATGGTGATTATTCTCTATAAGCTTAAAATGCATTAATACTAAACTCTTCTAAATATGTTTTTAAAATGATCTGATGACAGAAATTCCACCCCCACACTTTTGATATGACACATTTCCCGGTTAAGTTACAAAAACTAGTGCTGCTGGACACAACCATGAGCAGACAGACATGTGACTGGAAAGGACACCTGAAGCCCAGAGATCCCCCCTCTAAGGGAGAGACCCGACACCCCTCTGACTTCCAGTGACAGAGTCCTGACACACACAGCTACACACATCATTTCTCTGAGGCCTGTGCTTCTTCCTCAATCAATTAAACATTGTTCTAAAAAATTACTTTGTTTTATCAAAGAAAGCGAGCATTACATAAGATATAAAGTTTTCAAAGTAATAAATCTAATTTTATGCCCTGTTATGACACCATTTTTAGAAATACACTGTAAGCAAAAGAGAGCCAGAGCTTGGGTATTTTTACTGTAGGATGTTAATATCACAAAACATTTTTTATGTTTCCCATACTATGTTACCATTATTAAGTCTTGGAACTTATGTGTTTCTGCTCACCAACCATGGTGCATAGCTTGTTTTATAAAAGAATTCAATCAGCCCCGGCTGGCATTGCTCAATGGTTAGAGCGTCGGCCCAAGCACCAAAGGGTTGTGGGTTTGATTCCCGGTCTAGGGCACATACCTGGGTTGCAGGTTGATCCCTGGCCCTGGTTGGGGTGCATGGGGAGACACCAATTGATGTGTCTCTCTCTCTCTCTCTCTCTCCCCCCCTCCCTCCCTTCCACTCTCTCTAAAAATCAATGGAAAAAATATCCTCAGGAGAAAATTAACAAACAAAAGAATTTAATGATAAAATCAGTATAATTTATAAAGAGCCACTTTTCAGAACAATGTATTCATTTATTAAATAAGAATTGCTTATTACACAATACATTATTTTCTTTAATCATCATACATAGTTCTCTCTTACACTAGGCAGAAAAATACTGCATTTTCTTTATCTTAAGATATTTGATGGGATATTAATAATATGTTTATCTTAAAATGTCAATTTGTTTTGTCTCAAAACATGTGAAGGGCCGAGATTAATCCTGTCTTTTTAGAATGTTTTAGAAAACTGAGCTGTGGGCCCTAAATACAGTTTAGAACTCACAAGATTAACTGCAAACAGAAGAGACAACTTTCAGCAACAAGTACACGAGGTAAAGAACACACACACGCACGCCACACAACTTGGAAGGTCAGGGTTAGGAGCAGCCACCGGGGCGGGTGCTGCTGAGCGGGAACAAGGCCATGGTCTTCTTGAGCTCCTTGTAGCTCCAGTGCAGCTGCTCCACCTCAGCCCTGTGCTGAGCCCGCACCTGGCCCAGCTCCTGCAGGAGGTGCTCGTTGGTGCTGACTAGGGAACTGCAGAGAACACAGCGCAGTCATGTCCCGGCTCTGCTGCTGTCCTCTCCAGAAGCATCCTCCCTCACCTGGCTAAGCCTGTCCACTGACACCACACACCCCAGCCATGCCCAGGCCCGAAAACCTGTCCCTTCCTGCTCCCTCCTGGCGACTCCCATCTGTCTCTTGCCTCCAGACCAGGTGGGGCTGGGTCTGACTCAACCCCTGAGCCATCACGCTGCCTTGCAAGCACTGCCCAGCACCCATGGAATGGATCCATGACTCAACGTGAACAGATGGGTCCCTCAATGCCCCGACCATGCATACTTTACTGAGAAGACTGTCATAGTCTATGGCCAGCAAAACAATGTTCTAATTCTAGAAAAGGTCCAAACACTGAAGTATTTCTAATTCCTAGTCAAATATAAAGGACCCTCCTAAAAATCCTGACATTGTAATAGTACAATTGAAAAGTCCTGATTTTTTAATACTGTTAACCATTTTTAATTGTAGAGGGGATTTCAGAAAGAAAGTGGTATTGTACTTAGCCAAACTGCCCTACTCACCCAGTCAGCAATGACTTAAGCACATTAGTGGCATCTCAAGAAATGGGTGAAAGTAGGGCCATTTTCTCCACAAAGGTCTCTCCACTGACCCCCCGTGCAGGTGGCAGCCCTGTTTGCTTGAACCACTGAAACAGCCATTGACCAGGCAGAAGCTCAGAGTAGATATGTCCTTGTGAATGCCACTCGCTGCACTTAAAGGCTCTGTACCCCTGGCCTTGTCCATATTAATCCCACGGTGCCAATACCTGTGACCTGCCACAGATGGGGCCACTGGGCTCCAGGGAGTGACCTGGCTTTGCCTGCCACTTCCCTGCACCGTGACTGTATCTCATTTCCCTTCCTTCTGCTCCTCCATCTAGTCTTAGCTCAGTCCCACCACTCGGGTAACACAGACCCACATCACCACTCACCATCACTCACATGCTCCTCACCCCTCAGGTCACACCTCACAGAATACTGCAGCAGAAAGGGACATGCTTTTCATTAAGAAAGGCAGCTCGCCTGGCCGGTGTGGCTCAGTGGTTGAGTGTCGACCCATGCACCAAGAGGTTGCCAGTTCGATTCCCGGTCAGGGCACATGCCCAGGTTGCGGGCCCAATCCCCAGTAGGGGGCATGCAGGAGGCAGCCATTCGATGTTCTCTCTCATTGATGTTTCTATCTCTCTCCCTCTCCCTCTAAAATCAATGAAGAAAAAAAAATTAAAAAAAAAGAAAGAAGGGGAGCTCATGGAAGTGCCAACACATGTGGGCCCAGAACACACCAGCAGCTGCTGCTCCTGCACCTCCCCATGCCTCCCCCATGGCCCCACTCCCACGCCTCTCTGCCCCAGGCACCTGTGGCTCTCCTGCAGCATCTGTGTGAGCTCCTGGACCTTGTCGTAGTGCTCCAGGTGCTGCTTCAACTCCACAATCTCATTGGAGAGCCTCTTCACGTTTGTTTGAAGCCCTGAAAAATAAGTAGCATTACTTAGTGAAATTCATTTATACATTTGGAAAACTAAAACAATTCTAGAGTTTAAACTGGACCTGGGACACAAGAAAAAGAATATAGCTTAGAAAAGGTCAATTTTTGTAAGCAACTCAAGGACAGGAGTGATTATCCAGCAGTTCTACCCCAGGGCCCAGCTCTGGCTCCCTCCTCAGGGTTGAAACTGCAGGAATCCACTCTGTAGATGTCCCCGAGGACCCACATCCCTGTGTGGAGGGCAGAGTGATGACAGAAGTGGGCCTGGTGCCCGGTGAAGGATCTCTCCATTGGGCGTGCCGGCTGGCAGGGGAGGGCCTCGGGGTGTCTCTTCCACAGAGCAGCAGCAATGTCTGCTGAGGGGAGGGCCTGCAGCTTTGAGGAGAAGCAACTGGAAGCCCACTGTGACCACATCCATCAGTGCAGAGCACGTGTCTGAATTCCATCTATATGACTGTTGCCTCTCTCTGGGATTCCTTCTCAAGGCGGGGTGGTGGGGCGTGGGGGAAGAAATATACTATTTAATGGCTCAGAAATCCAAAACCAAGATACAAATAACTCCACATGTAGACAAGCCACTGCAAAACCACAGAACAGCAGAGACAATGAGAAAGCCAGCGCAGAAAGATAATGGGCAAAGGGATGCCAACGCTGGCAGCGGGTCCTTCTCACAATGATTGCCCCCGTGATGGAGGGGCGTCCTCCTGCAAGAAAACCCTCGGACAAGAAAACCCTAATCAGAATCTGTGTCCATCCAAACTCCCTAGGGGGCACGCTGAAAGAGCTTCTGGGAAGAGGACAGTGGCGGCATGGGTCAGATCTCCCAGAACCCCACATTAGTCAACACCAAGAGTAACTAGATGACAAGACCAGAACCCCACAGACAACATTATAGCCCCTGGTGATAAGGTAGCCTCAAGACCCCAGATGGAAGGCAGCCACAGCCCTGCATGGTATCCACATGTGTGCGGGTGCAGCACTCAGCAGTGGGGCGGCTGGCAGACCTGAGGACAGAGCACTCCCAAGTGTCTCATTTTCATGGGAAATCCTCGCAGGCCAACTAGGGAACCAGGGCTGGCATGAGGGAGGTTCAACCTCCTCTAATGAGGTGAACCCGGGGGGTGGGGGTGTCCTGTATAATTCGAAGGGGCTAGAGCAACCCATGACCCCTTGGGGCCAACCTGCCTGGTACCTTCTAGAACAGGGCTATTCTGCAGAGAAACAGCTGGTGAGGGGTCCAGGTTAAACTGGACAAGACACCAGAGAGAAGTGGGGAGGGAACAGGGCAAAGGAGGCCGCCAATATTTATCCGTGAAGTTAGAGAAGCTGTCTGACCTGCTCCTTCTAGAAATTCAAGAGAACAAACTTCACGTGACAGTGAATAGAGATGTACTGAGGTCAAACCTCACATGAGTTACTGTACGAGCACAACAGCAGCCCTTCAGACAACGAAAGCCACACCCAGAACAGATCAAAACCACAACTGTTTCAGAATGAACTAAAGTTAGAATCAGACACTGTCAGAAAGGAGGTGGCTGAACTCAGGCAAGAACACAGAATGAAGGCTGAACTAGAAGGAATCCAAGAACAGTGAAACAGAAGGCAAAAAGGGGAAAGGGTTTTTAAAAAGATGTTTAATTGTATTTTAGACAGAGAGGAAGGGAGAGGGAAAGATACATCCACGTGACAGCGAACATGGATCGGCTGCCTCCTGCACATCCCCCACCACAGATCAAGTCTGCAACCTGGGCATGTGCCCTGACCAGGAATTGAACCGGCAACCCTTCAGTGCGTAGGATGATGCCCAACTGAGTCATACCGGCCAGGGCAAAAAGGGAAAGTTTTAAAATAAAAATTTAGCCCTCGTTGGTGTGGCAGTTGATTGGATATCGTCCTGTGCACCAGGAAGTTGCCAGTTCGATTCCCAACAGGGGGTGTGCAAAAGACAGCCAATTGATGTTGCACTCTTGCATCGGTGTTTCTCTCTCTCTCTCTCCCTTTCTAAAAATCAATAAACTGACCTCTTTCCACTCCCAGGGAGAAGTTGTTGGCGAGAATGGGTCCTGAGCCCCGCTAATGGATTCCCCAGCCTGCCCGTGCTTTAATCCTTGGACTGCATGGTGAGCCCCAGAGGGAGGCCATGCAGCTCTGGGGCTTGGGAGAGTCTTCGGGCTGGGTGTGGACAGGGCACTCGTGGTATGGAGGGGTGGGGGAGCATGGGGTGCATGGCTCCGGAGGGGAGCAAGGCACGGAAGGGACCACAAACTGGCATTGGTCACACAGCTTTCCTTGGTCGCCAGCGCGCTGGGTGTTTGGTGCTGCACGGCAGTTTCCCTGTTTTCCACTCTTGGGGGAAGGGAGGACAGAAGAGAGCCTTGAGGGGATGTAGGGGCGCAGCGGTCAAGTTGTTGTCCAGCTCCGAGTTGCCCTGGACCTCAGTTTAGGTCCTACCAAAAGCGTCTGAGTCCTGTTCGAGTTTTAGGTCATAAGGGTAAATACTGTAACAAACTTATCTTTCTTATAAATAAGTTATCTCAGGCCTTCAACTTTTGTCATTAACAGCTTCACGAGCTCATCACGCAGACGTTTTGAGACCTAGGGCCTGGGGAGGATGTTGTTTTGTTTTGATGCATTCACAGAAGTCAAAGGGTTAACACGGTTTACCCAGGGCGAGGGTGGATGGCAAAGACACAGCCAGTAAAACACATGTGTGACAGCTGTCATTGCTTATCACCTGATGTTAAAGTCTTAAAAAAAAACACCACCCAGAAACCTTAGTGCATAATTGTGCATAAAGCATTTACATTAAGAGTGAAATAATTATGCAGCTGTCAAAACACATTCACAGTGGTAGGGCAATAGATACAGGTGTGTGTTTGAAATATTTTAATTTAAAGGACAATTTATGATTCATTAAGCCAGAATCTAGTTAATAATTAGAAATACCTTTTTCAATCATTCTTCAGTTTGTCACAATGCCAGCATTCTGGGGGTGAGGTGGGGGGAGCAGGTTTTTATGCCAAATTGGGAAACCTTGCAGGTCTTTGTGTTTCTTCTCAAAGAAGGATAAAATAATGACTATAGCAACCTTGTAAGTATCCTCTTAAGGTCAGTATGTGAGCTGTTTGTTTTACTACTTTT
This sequence comes from Tadarida brasiliensis, assembly GCA_030848825.1. Classification (NCBI taxonomy): domain Eukaryota; kingdom Metazoa; phylum Chordata; class Mammalia; order Chiroptera; family Molossidae; genus Tadarida; species Tadarida brasiliensis. The sequence goes on from CM061258.1 coordinate 37,017,221, forward strand.
TCTCATTTAAATTTCACGGCAATCTAGTTTTACAGATGGTGAGGAAGGCTTTCAGAGTTTCAACCATTTGTCATACAACTAATAAATTGTTTAATTAGAATTAGAATCTAGGGTTTTCTGACCACTAGTTTATACCTCTTCCCTAAAATGATCATAACTACATTTTGAACTTCAGGCACTGTGGTGTTGTGGAAAGCTGATGAGATTTGGAGTCTTAAAGGTGAGAGTGAGGGGATATTTTAGTCTGTCTCTGTCATTTAATAATTTTGTGGTTTGGGGCTTAACTTTACACTCTTTAAGCCTCCATTTTCTTACCTGTAAAAGTGGGGACATACAGCCTTAAATAATTGTCCTGAGGATCGAACAAGATAATACATGTAAAGCTTCCATTTTGGTGCCTAGCATTTGTTAGGCATTATACCACTACATGCTACTAATGATGTAATTTTCTAAGGAAGGACTCTTTATTACCCAGGGGGCATCAGAGATGCCTCTGCTGTTGTCAGTTACCGTTAACAACAGTTTGTATAGTCAACTTTCATTTGATTATTTTCACCTGTTCGAGGTACTGTAAATTGTGGTTATTTTTTTTCTTTAGGATTCTTTTTCACCATGCAGATGAAAAATAAAGCTCTTCTGAGAAAAGGAGTCAAACTGGTCAGTTTTGCTCTTTCTTAATGGAAAACAGCAGTTTATGTTCAATAAAGTAGATAAGAACTTTGGATTAAAAAATAATAAAAATTAATAAACTATTCTTTTAAAAAAATTTAAAAAAGAAGATTGTAAACAACTCTCACCACTCAATAAACTAGCCCAATAAACACAATAGGCAAGGACAGACCAGGGTGACTCTCCATGGCTGCATTCATGTGACAAAGGCCACAGTAAAGCCTCAAAATATCTACTATCTGGACCTTTTTTTTTTTTTTAATATATATATATATATATATATATATATATATATATATATATTTTTAGAGAGAGAGGAAGGGAGAGAGATAAAGAGATAGAAACATTGATGTGAGAGAGAAACATTGATCAGCTGCTCCCTGCTCGCCCCCTACTGGGGATAGAGCCTGTAACCCGGGCATGTGCCCTTGCCAGGAATTGAACATGGGTTGATGCTCAACCACTGAGCCACACTGTCTGGGCTACTATCTGGACCTTTAAGTAAAAGCTTTTGGCTCCGTAAGAGGTGAGAATGGGAAAAGATGCTCAACCTGTCCTTCCTCAGTGAAATTTAGACGTTCAAGAGACCCCATTTCACCCAGAGAAAGTTACCATGGAAAACAGATACCACCAACACCTCCTCATTCTAAAGTCCAGTATCTGATCCTGAAATACCGAGAATATACTTTTGTAAAATGGCAAAATAGAATCAAAGAAAGTGAAGAGACGGAAATGAAAATGATCTGGGTCTGGCAGGCACAGTGATCAGGAGAAGGACCACTACACCTTCTGGGGACAGACAAGGCTGAGCAGAAGTGCTATTACCCTGCACATGTCAAAGGGCAGACAGGCTAGCACCACAGTTCATGGTGCCACAGCCATGGGATGACCCCTGAGCCCCTAAGGAGTCAAAGGAATGGAGCAGTGAAGACCTGACAGAGCCCATGGCTGAGGCGCCTCTCCCTCAGGCACAACTCCCCTTCCATACACATGAGCGTGCCATGAGCAAGCGTGCACATCACTCATGAGCCAAGACAACTCCCAGAATAACCAGGGGTGTGGGCTCCAACACCCACTGTACAGTATTTGCTGGTTCTGAATTTTGTGAATAATTGAAAATGAAGTCTCATGAGTGTTTGAACACTTATATTTCATCAACTAGTGGTACCAAACAGAACACAAACTCACCGGTTATCTGCAAATTTAACGCAGCTGAAGCATTTGCATTTTTTACTTCTTTTTTCATGCTGGACAAAAGAGACTTTAAGCTACTATTCTCCTCCAAAGATTTGTCTAAACGTTGCCTCAAGTCATCCTAAGGACACAGAACAATACAATGAAAAAAGAAGTAAAATTCAGCAAAATGCATACAGAAAATTAAATAAAATCCTTTGAAGTAAACACAGATATGAGTTTCCTTTTACATATCAGAATTGCTAAATCACAATGTGAAAAGCTGTAGTCATGCATCACTTAACAACAGGGTTATGTTCTCAGAAATGCGTTATCAGGTGATTTCGTCGTTTTGCAAACATCAGAGGCACATACACATACCTAGATGGCACAGTCCACTGTACACCTAGGTTATGTGGTACCATCTGTTGCTCCTCAGCTACAAGCCTGTATAGCATGTTACTGTACTGAGTAATGCAGGCAACTGTAACACATGGTTAAGTATTTGTGTATAAACATACCTAAACACAAAAAGGTCTTTAATAAAAATACAGTATAAAATATAAAAAATGGTACACATGTGTAGGGCACTTTCCATGAACAGAGCCCACAGGACTGGAAGCTGCTCTGGTGAGCCAGTGAGTGGTGAGTGATGCGAAGGCCTAGGACATCACTGTACTAGACTGTAGACTTTATAAACACTTCACACTTAGGATACATTAATTTATAAGAAATATTTTTCCTTCAATAATATATTAACCTTAACTTATAACTTTTTTACTTCATAAACTTTAAATTTTTGTAACTTTTTGACTCTTTTGTAATAACACTTAGCTTAAAACACAAACACTGTACAGATGTACAAAAATCTTTTCTTTCTTTATATCCTTATTCTATAGGCTTTTATTTCCAAAAAACTTTTTTTTTTTTTACACCTTTTTAAACTTTTTTGTTAAAAACTAAGACACAAACACACACATTAACCTAGGCTCACACAGGGTCAGGATCATCAATATCACTGTCATCCACCTCCACATCTTGTCCCACTGGAAGGTCTTCAGGGGGCAACAACAGGCCATGTGGTCATGTCCTATGATAACGCCTTCTTCTAGAATACCTCCTGAAGGACCTGCCTGAAGCTCTTCTTGAGGACTCACTCTTTCTAAAAATATGACCATGGTGGTTTGCTCGGTTTCTTCTTCTTTTTAAATGTTTTATTGCTTTTTAGAAAGTTAGGGAGAGGGAGAGATAGAAACATTGATGTGAGAGAGAAACATTGATCTGCTGCCTCCTGCACACCCCCTACTGGGGATCGAGCCTGCAACCTGGGTATGTGCCTGCTGGGAATCAAACCACTGACCTCTTGGTGCACGGGTCAACCACTGAGCCACACTGGCCAGGCGGTTTGTTTCTGTTCATTATAATGTGCTTGTAAGCAGACAATGCATCATGAGTATTCCTCTCTAGTAATGAAAAGCTTTTGGTGTTGAGGTCCATGTTTTCTAACTTTTTAAGGAGCTTACTGAGGTCTGCAAAAGCTTCTGCTTAATCCTTCACTGTGAATTTTCTTGGGGGTTCTTCTTTATCTTCTCCTGCCTCTTCTTTGGCTGTGCATTCCTGTTCCAGTTCCAACAACTCCTCATTAGTCAGTCCCACATGAACCACCTCTAGGAGCTCCTCAATGTCATCCTCATGCACACCTGGGTTAAAGCGCTTTCCCACATCAACCACAGCCTTGGTAATTTTTACAACCTTTGTGCTACGTCACTAGGCGACAGGAATTTTTCAGCTCCATTATAATCTTAGGGAACCACGGTCATATGTGCAGTCCAATGTTGACTGAAATGGCACATGTCTGTAAGCATGTATCTTCCCAGTCAGCAGGCTGGCCCAGGCTGAGAGCAGTGTCCTTCAGAGAGGACAGAAAAAAGGGTAGTTCACATCGTAAGGGAGCACCCATCTTCTCATGTCTCCTGGTGAGGGGTGTGCTTCAGCAGGAAACACAGGCCTGATGCTGAAGGGAACAGATGTAGTGGCTGCTCGAGCCCTACCTCCTCCAGGAAGGCCCCATGGTTGCCATAGCAAGAGCACAGGCAGATCCCAGGCCTTTATGGTCTGCCTGAGCAGGTAGCCTCCCTCCAACTTTTTTATGTTCCATATATGGGCGAGATCATGCAATTTTTTCTGCTTGACTTACTTCACTTAACCTCAAGGTCCATCCATGCTGTTACAAATGGCAGGATTTCCTTCTTTTGAAGGCTGAATACATGTTGTATATACACATGTTCTTTATCCACTCCCCTGATGGACAAAGACTGCTCCCATATCTTGGCTACCATAAATAATGCTGTAATGAAAATGGGAGTGCAGATATCTCTTCGTGATACTGATTTTATTTCCTATGGGTATCTATCCAGAAGTGGATTGCTGGATTATATGGCAGTTACATTGTTAATTTTTTGAGGAAATTCCATACTGTTTTCCATAGTGGCTACATCAATTTACATTCCCAGCAACAGTGCACAAGGGTTCCCTTTTCTCCACATCCTTACCAGCACTTGTCATTTATTGATTTATTGATGATAGCCATTCTAACAAGTGTGAAGTGGTATCTTATTATGGTTTTGATATGCATTTCCCTGATGATTAGTGATGTTGAGTACCTTTTCATATACCTGTTGACTATTTGTATGTCCTCTTTGGAAAAATGTCTATTCAGGTCCTCTGCCCATTTAAAAAAAAAAATGTTTTTATTGATTTTTTTAGAGAGAAAGGGAGAGATAGAAATATCAATCAGCTGCCTCTTGCACGCCCCCTACTGGGGATTGGCCTGCAACCCGGGCATGTGCCCTGACTGGAAATTGAACTGGGACCTCTCAGTCCATGGGATGACGCTCAATCCACTGAGCCACACCGGCTGGGCAGCCTCTGCCCATTTTTTAATGAGGTTGTTTCTTTTTTCTTTTTTTTGCTGTGGAGCTATATGAGTTCTTTCTGTATTCTGGATATTAACCCCTTATCAGATACATAGTTTACAAATATTTCCTCCCATTCTATAGGTTGCCTTTTCATTCTACTGTTTCTTTTGCTGTGCAGCAGCTTTTTAGTTTGATATAGTCCCCCTAGTTTATTTTTGCCTTTGTTGCCTGTGATTTTGGTGTCATATCAAAAAATAATTTCCAAGTCCATGTTAAGAAGCTTTTTCTTATGTTTTCTCTAGGAGTTTTATAATTTCAAGTCTTACATTTAAATCTTTCATCCATTTAGAGTTAATTTTTGTGTACGCTGTAAGATAACGGTCCAGTTTCATTCTTTTGCAGGTGGCTCTCCAATGTTCCCAACATCACTTATTAAAGAGATTATCCTTTTCCCGTTGTGTATTCTTGGTATCCTTGTGGAAAATTAGTTGGCCATATATACTGAGGTTTATTTCTGGGCTCTGTATTCAGTTCCATTGATCTGTGTGTCTATTTTTATGCCAATATCATACATATTGCTTTGATCACTATAGCTTTGTAGTATAACTTGAAATGAGGAAGTGTGATACTAGAACTCTGTTCTTTCTGAAGATTGCTTTGGCTATTTGGGGTCTTCTGTGGAACTAGAAAAAGAATACAATTTATAAGAAAAATAATTACATGAATTTTAGAATAGATTTTTTTTTCTATTTCTGTGAAAAATGCCATTGAAATTTTTATTATGATTGTGTTTAATCTGTATATCGATTTGGGTAGTATGGACATTTTCACAATATTAAACTTCCAACCCATGAATACAGGATATCCTTCCATTCGTGTCTTCCTCAATTTCTTGCATCAGAGTTTTCAGTGTTAAGATCTTTAAACTCCTTGGTTAAATTTATTCCTAATATTTTATTCTTTTTGGTGCTATTATAAATAGGATTGTTTCCTTGGTTTCCTTTCTGGATAAATTGTTGGTATAAAGAAATGCAACAGCCCTGGCTGGTGTGGTTCAGTGTCACAGCATGGACCAGGTCATTGGTTCGATTCCCAGTGAGGGCATATACGCAGGTTGTGGGTTAAATCTCCTGTTGGGGTGCGTATAGGAGGCAACTGATGGATGTTTCTCTCTCTCTTTTCCTTCCCCTCTCTCTAAAATCAATAAAAAACATTACAAAAAAAGAAATGCAACTGATTCTTGTTACGTTGCTTTTGTATTCTGTAACTTCTCTGAACTTATTAGTTCTAACAGGTTTAGGGTGTGTGTGTAGCCTTTAGGGTTTTCTATGTAAATGACCAGGTCATCTGCAAATAGAGATAATTTTACTTCTTCCTTTCCAATTTGGATACCTTTTTTTCTTGTCTGCCTGCTCTGGCTAGTACTTCCCATACTACATTAAAATAGACTGCAAGAGCTCACTCGTGTCTTACACTGGATCTTAGAGGAACAGCCTTCAATTTTCTTCCACTGATCATGTATAGCTGTGGCTTTCTTTACATAAATGGCCTTTATGTGTTGAGAAAATTTTCTTTCATATCTATTTTGTTGAGGTGTTTTTTGTTTTTAAATTATGAATGAATGTTGAACTTTGTCAGACCCTTTTTCTACACCTACTGAGATGATCATATATTAATTTGCATATGTTGAATCCCAGCTTTTCATTCCAGGGGAAAATCCCAGTTGATCATGGTGTATAATCTTCTTGATGTAATGCCAAATTCAGTTTGCTAGTATTTTACTGAGGGTTTTTACATCTGTGTTCATAAAAGATACTGGCCTGTAGTTTTCTTCCATGAGGTGTCTCTGTCTGGCTTTGATATCAGGTGACGCTGCTTCATAAAATGAGCTTGAAAGTGTTACCTCTACTTCCACTTTTTTTTTTTAGAAGGATCAGTATTAATCTTCTTTCAATGTTTGGTAGAACTCAGCCATGAAGCCATTTGGTCTGGGGCTTTTCTTTTTTGGGAGCTTTTTGGTTATTACTCAATCTCCATATTTGTTATTGGTCTATTCATGTTTTATATCTTCTTGATACAATCTTGGCAGGTTGTATGTTTCTAGGAATTTATCCATTTCTACTAATTATCCAATGTATTCACATATAATTATTCACAATAGTCCTTTATGATTTTTATTTATTTCTGCTCTGATCTTTATTAATTTTCTTCCTTCTGTTAACTTTGGGTTTAGTTTGTTGTTCTTTTTCTAGTTCCTTGAGGTGTAAATTTAGGTTGCTAATTTGAGATCTTTCTTATTTTATAATGTAGACATTTATGCGTGATGGCCTTATGGTGAGGTTACAAAGGACAAGGGCAGCCCTGACAGCCAGGAGTCTTGGGCTCTGCTACTAGGCCCAGCTGTGCAGGCTCTGGCTGCCCTTTGGTGCCACCTAGTGGTGGAAATTCCCTGAAGTCCAATAGGACACCTTGGGTCCTATGCCTGGTGCGGGCAGGACAGGAGCAGGAACCCTAGGATCACCCAGCTAACTGGAATCTCTCTCATAAGTGGTCTGGGGCGCCTGGGTCAGGGAACATGGGGCCACAAAAACTCCACCTTAAGCCCAGCTTCATCTTCTGTCTCTCCCACTCACCCTCTCTCAGAAGAGAAGGCAGCCACTCAGGACAGGCAAGGCTGGGAGAAGTGGTGATCCCTTCTCCATCTGCAAATCGCTGTTGCCGTGGAGTCTGGGAGTGATACAAAGTCAGGCTAGAGTCCCCACAGGTGGGGAAAGCCTGGTGGGGAGGGTTTGTGATCCTGGAAGAGCAGGAGAGGGGCCTCAGTGCTACAGCCGGACAGCAGCTAAGGGGAAGTGCAAATTGGAGAGTTTCCCTCGTTCTGTGAAGTCAAAGCATCTGTGAACAAAAAGGAAACACAAGGGGCGTGGCTCACCATCTCCTTCCGAGTGTTGTTGAGCTCTGACACAACCTCACTCATCTTCTCACTAAACTGCTGCTGTTGTTCAACAAGGTGATTTTGCAAAGATTTATTTTCAAGAGTCAGGTAGCCAATTTCTTCACTCACAAGTGTTGAATTGTCCTGAGTTGCTGTAAAATCTTGAACAGATGACAGAATATGTCTTGCCTGAGCTAGGAGTAAAAATCAAATATTATTATTGCATTTATGCTGAAAGGATAAAGTGCAAACAAAATATGTTCAATACATCTTGAATAACACACACTATATGCCTCAAAAACACTGACAGGAATGGAGACTGGCAAAGGGACAAGGGCACCATTGAAATTACCTTCACTCAGGCTGTTTTACATCTAGTCAATGATGGGAGGCAGTAAAGAGCAGGAGTTTTATTCTAGAGAAAAGGTAGCCCTCGGGAGAAGGCTATGACTCGGATGCTGGGCTGAATGCCCTCGCAGTCCACCACACTCAACAGCCCTGACTGCTCCTGTGCCTGGCCTGACCTGCATGCAGACCCCATCTGCCAGTTCCAGGACTGGGAATAGCAGCCTGGTAGCACAGACCAGTCCTGGTGCTGCCCGAATGAGAGGGTGTAGATTTATGGGGTCAGCATCCAGAGACTCCAGCTTCTTGGGGCATCCTGATTCTAGGAGGAGAAGCTGAGAGGCCACAAGACTGAGCAGGTGAAGTGCTCAGGAGCCTCTGGTGGTGGCTAAGATGGCAGTTCCAGGCAGGGCCCAGGGTCTGTTGGAAAGGAGAGAGCTGGCAAGTCCCTGCTCCCAATGGGACATTGAAGGCTGCATCCCAGACTGTGGAGGAAAGAGGTGGCTCCCTGGGGATGCAGCATCCTATTTCACATCCTGACTCTAGGGCACAGGGTCTCCAATGTGCTCCTGCACCCAGGCACCAGGTGGAAGCAAACCAAAGTCCTCTCAGGGGTAAGGGGCCATCCTCCTGCACCTCAGTCATTTCCATCAAAATCTTGGCAAATCCTGGGTCCTCCATGCGATCAAACTCTCAGAAGATTCAGAGAAGACAGCAGCAGCTTTCTGGTCTCTCCAAATCCCCATGTGAAAACAAAGCCACGAGAACCAAATACCTGCGAATGGCACTTCCAATAAAATCAGGCAAGGCATCTCACCGAACACCAGAGCCAGTGGCTGGGAAAACCAAAAGCCACACCCCAGAGGAGCCCCCAGCTACTGAGAGAATGCTCCCTGCAGCCCAGCAGCCACAGTGATGGCTGATGAGGAGGGTGCAGCAATGTGGGGGACCCAGAACCTAATGGGAGAACAAGTACCTACTAACACAATGCTACCCAAAGGGTGGGCCTGCACATGGCTCTGAACCGACGGGCTGACTGTCCCTGACTCACCCAGGAACACCTCATTGCTATGCAGGGACTTGCAGCCACTCCAGTACCTGTCCACCAGGTCGAGCAGTGCTTCCAGGAGCACCACCTCTAGAGTGGCCTTCTTCCCAGGTGGCATAGCTGAGTGCAGCTTGGGAGACACCTACAATGGAAACAAAACCATGACACTGGTTTTCAGTTCCAGAAACACAGACTTCTAACACTGCATGCTCAATATGCCCACCATGCACCATGCTGATGCCTCTGTTCATGGAGACTGCAAGACGGGGCTGTTCACAAATTCAGAGGGGGTGACTCATGGGATTCACCTCCCCACTCCCTGGACATGTGACCATGGGTGGGTTAAAAGAGCTTAGTGCCCTGAGTGTCCCCAATTGTGGGGTGGGGATGACATCTCACACCAGGAGGAAAGGCTGAAGAAGGATGCGAGTGACACGAAACTATAAGGCATTACATCATGTGTCAGCACTGACACATGGTCATGAAACCCACAATCACAGTCTAAGGGTTAAGGTATGGGAATGTCCCCTGTGGTGGCTGTTCCGGGTCTTCTTGACCAGTCCACAGTGACTCCTGGAGAGGGGGACACCCTTCAGAGCCAGTCTCAGCCTACACGGTCACATGCAGAAGAGGCTACCGGACAGAACTGTCCAGGCTGCACCGTGCCCGAGCATACCAGTGCCCACAGGGGCCTTGAAACAGTCTGCCATTGTCGGCACTCACCTCCACACTCTCTTTCTTCCCTTAAAAGAAATTATTTTACCAATTTGAGAGAATTAGTGAAGGGGGATAGCTCATGCTTTCCTCCTCACTTTCCAAGTGTTTAGGGCACACTTACTGTGTGTAGGGGATCTGGGGAGGAGTGCAGAATAAAAGCTTACATCTGTCCCACAAGCCATGACCACAGCTGAATCAGTTCCAGGCAGAGGCCAGCGAGAGTCCCACCCTTCACTATTATTTAACAGGCAAAGGGACTTTCTACCGAAGAACTTCTGGAACAGCTGGTGAGATCCTGAGTGACAGGAGAACCTGGGCCAGGGCAGGTAAAGCTGCTTCAACTGGGATGCCCCTCACCTCCCACCACTACTGCCTACCTCAAGAGAGCCCCACGAGCTTCAGGGAACACAGGGTGAGTGATGGACGTAGCCTCAGTCCCCAGGAGCAAGCCCACCAAGGGAACAGTTCTGCCCAGGTTCACACCAGGGGTGGGGCAGCCCATATCCTGTAACCAGTCAGCATGGTAACACTAAGGCCTGGCTGCCTACCTCCCAGTGAGTGTTCGACACAAATACCTCCATCAGAAGCTGTATCTGGACACTCGGCCAGGGTGACAGAACCAAGGTCCTCAGAGTGGACATGCGGCAGTCACTCAGATTTCCGTCTTCCACCTTAGAAGCACGGGTCATGTCCTCTCCAAGAGGATGACCACCACCCTGGCTGGTTTGGCTCAGCGGTTAGAGCGTTGGCCCGTGGACCAGAGTCCCGGGTTCTGTCCCTGCTAAGGGCACCTACATTGGTTGCAGTTTGTTCCTGGCCCCGGTTGGGGTTGGGTGGGTGGCAACCAGTCAATGTGGTTCTATCACGTTGATGTTTCTCTCTCTCTTCCTCCCTCTCTCCCTCCCGCTCTATCTGAAGATAAATGCAAAAATGTCCTTGGGTGAGGATAAAAAAAAAAAAAAAAAGAGGATGACCACCATGAGGTCATAGCCCTGAGCCGAGAGAAGGAGCCCTGGGCAGCACCTCCTCCTGTAAAGTCCCAACCCCACAGCAAGTGTGCAAGTCTGCTGGGTGCAGCTCAGCACCTGGCGACGTCCACCAGTGGCAGACAGGAAAGGCCTACACACATTCCCAGCTGGAGCACAGCACCGTTTTCCTTCCTCCCCTCAACCTGGACAGTGAGACAGTGAGAGATTGCATGTAAGAACGGACGACAGCCAGGCCCTCTGTAAAAGCAGACTCTGACCCACGGACCTGCAGTGATCAGCCGGGCAGCCTGCCTACCATGTCTAGATCTCAATGCATGGAAGCACATTTCTAGCAAAGTAGAGAGGTGACAAAACTAAGGAAAAGTGCATTTAAGAGCTGTATTTTCCTTGGGATCAGTTAATGTTGAAAATAGAAGACATGGCATTACCAAAGACAGCAGCCCCTCAACTATAACACCCAGTCACCCCCCAGCTCTCCACGCACCTCCCTGGCACCACTCGTGCTGTGGGGCCTCTGTTCTTCAGGCTCAGATGCCTCCAAGTGAGAAAAGGTCCTTTCGCTCCTGCCCTCGGAGCTGTTCTGCCTGCTCAGATTCTCCTCCAGGCAGCTAAGACACTCCTGGTCTGCAGGCGCCTGGAATCTCCCACCAGGCATTCTTCGCTTCCTGTACCTCTCAAGAGCAGGCAAAGGATTTAATACCTTTTGTGTTGACAAACTTGACTTCTGAGAAGAGGAAGCTGAGTCCTCAACATCTGTGGAGTCTGTAACAGAGGGGAGAACACGGCCTTCATCAGACCAAGTTCTCTGGGTGCAGCGATCAGTACTACTATTTTAAAAGGTGTGCATGTGCATGCCTGTGTATGCATTGTGTGTGTGTGCATTGTGTGTGTGTGCATGTGAGCACATACAGAAAATCCATCAGTGACAAGACTGAAGTAATAACTTTAACAAATGAATTGACTGATGATTATGTTTTCTTGCCAAAATTATATATAACAAAGATGAGTTCAGTGAGTAAAATCCTAAAATTTTGGAAATTAAAGAGGACTCAACAATTTATTTCTATAGGTTGTTAACATTAGTACCTGGGACCCTCCCTACCCCAGGGGACACAGCTCCACATCTGCTGACAAAGAGTATGTGTGTACATACATATGGACATACACATATGTATATACACACACACGTGTACATGCACACACAGGAACACACATACATACACTGGGCAGGGGCAAGGGTACCACAGAGCAAATGTGGTCAGTGCAGACTTTGGGGGTCTGGATGAAGCAGATATGAAACTTCCTTGCTCTGCTGTGGCAGCCTCTCTGTGTTCACTCTGGGAATTCTCAGGGCCCACAGGTCAATAAAGGGGTCTAAACCTCAAGCACATGTACCTTTATGAACAGAGGTGAAATGATGAATTCTGACAACAGACGGAAACGGGGGTTCTGTGCACCCATACACCATGCATCATTATGAAGTCTCAGGATACAGCGTAAAAGCAACCAGGACAATGAACGCAGAGGATGTAACAGGGGTGTGTGCTCAACACCACACCCTGCTCTGCAGTGGCCACAGGTACCTGGGCTGCTCATCACCACAACCCATCCCGTCTCCAAAGCCCCCATGAACTCACCCCCATGAGCCTCAGGAAGGTGCTAGGTTCACTCATATCAGGAGGTTTTCTGACACTTTTGTCACACATGTGCACACAACACTCTCAATTAACGCCCTGGCCGGTTTGGCTCAGCGGTTAGAGCGTCGGCCTGCGGTCCAGAGAGACCCAGGTTCGGTTCCCGCTAAGGGCATGTACCTCGGTTGCAGTTTGTCCCCGGCCCTGGTTGGTCGTGCGGGTGGCAGCCACTCGATGTGTCCCTTTCACATCGATGTTTCTCTCTCTCTTCCTTTCTCTCCCTCCCACTCTATCTGAACAAAAAATGAAAAAATGTCCTCGGGTGAGGATAAAAAAAAACAAACAAACAAACAAACAAAAAACCACTCTCAATTAACTTATTAATTTTCCTCATCTTTAATTTTTAAAATGCAGCTATTGTCATAACCTGAGCCCATGTAGTTATAAGAAATTATGTGTGTGTGAGTGTGAGAGAGGGAGAGGGAGAAAAAGTATGTATGTATGATGTGTGTGTGTGTGTGTGTGTGTGTGTGTGTAGAGAAAAGCAACAAAGTACTCACAGACTAGGAATCTAAAATATGGATGTATTCTAAATTTTTTTTTATCCTTACCTAAAGATGTTTCCATTGGTTTTTAGAGAGAGAGGAAGGAAGAGAGAAGAAGGAAGAGAGAGAGAGAAACATTGATGCAGGAAACATCGATCAGTGTCTCTTGAACACACCCCGACCAGGGATCAAACTGGCAACCTAGGTAAATGCCCTGAATGGGAATTGAACCCACAACCTTTTGGTGTAGGAGACGATGCTCCACCCCACCAGGGTGGATGTATTCTAAATTTCAAGGTACATGGTTCTTTCCTAAGATATTTTAGAGTTCCACAAACAAATACACATAATAAAGTGAACAGAAGAAATTTACATGCTTAGGGAGTCCACGGCAGCTGTTGTGTGAGATTACCTGGGTGTGGGGGGAAGTGCACGTGCTGCCCAAAGGAGCAGCAGGCCTCTGGCTGGTCTCCCTGCTGTGGCGGGAGCTCTCCGCAGTACTGGTTCTGAAATCTCTTTTCCGGACAACACCCTCTGGAGCTGCTTTTTCTCTTCTCATGGCCACTCCTTATGGAGTCCCCACACTGGTGCTGCACTGAGTGAGGACTCAACAGATGTCTGGATTCTATTTTATTAAAGAATATTTTTAAAGTTTTAGTTCATTAAAAATGACATTTTAAGCTTCTGAAAGTGTATTATATCTATTAAGTATATCAATTAAATAAGAAAAAGATGACTGAGTGGGTTAATCATGCAACAGCCAAACCTGTAGTGAGCACAGCAGTCACTGCAAACAATGCTACAGGTGCAGGACTACACTGACCAACCACCACTCACTACATAGCTGAGGAGCCAAGACAGTGTGGTATCAATACAAAGACAGATGAGACGACAGATAAAGCAGCGTCCAGGATTCAGAGAGAGACTCAGGTCAACGGAATTAACAAATGTGCTAAGGTTATTAAATGAGAAAAAAGACAGTATTTTCAACAAATGGCATTAGCACAAGTGGATATATGGGGTGGGGGTGAGGGGGAGACAACCTGACCCATTTCACACTACAGTCACAAATCCACTCTAAGTTTGGACCACAAACCTGAACACTGGAACCACAGGACATCTACATGTCCATAGGAGAAAATCTTCACCAGCATGAGGCAAAGATTTTTTTTTTATAGGGCACCAAAAAAAACCCCATAAATCATATAAAGAAAAAAACTGTTAAACTGGACTTCATTGAAATTAAAACTTCTGGTCTTCAAAGCAGTCAAGAAAATAAAAGGCAAGCAACACAATACAAGAAAATTTGCAGTACTTACATGAGAAAGAGTTGTGTTAAAAAAACCATAAAGCCCTGGCCGGTTTGGCTCAGCAGTCAGAGCGTTAGCCCGCGGACCGGAGAGACCCGGGTTTGGTTCCTGCTAAGGGCACGTACCTTGGTTGCAGTTTGTCCCCGGCCCCGGTTTGGGGTCGTGTGGGTGGCGACCAGTCAATGTGTCTCTTTCACATTGATATTTCTCTCTCTCTTCCTCCCTCTCTTTCTCCCGCTCTATCTGAAGATAAATGCAAAAAAAAAACAAAAACAAAAACAAATAAAACAACCATAAAGAACTCTTATGACTCAATACCAAGAGAAAAAGGGAGAGGAACAGACTTGAGTAGAAATCTCACAGTAGAGGATATACAAATGGCCTGTAAGTACATAAAGAGATTTTTATCATGGGTCTTCAGGAAAAAGCACATTAAAATACTAATACATACCCAGAAAAACAGCCAGAATGAAAAAGACTGACAATATACCCTGGCTGGTACGGCTCCGTGGTTAGAGCGTCAGCCCTTGCACTGAAGGGTCATGGGTTCGATTCCCGGTCAAGGGCATGTACCTGAGTTGCAGGTTTGATTGCCAGGCCCAGTTGGCGGTTAGGGTGTGTGCGGGAGGCAACCAATCATGCGTCTCTCTCACATTGATGTTTCTCTCTCTCTCTCTTTCTCCTCCTCCCCTCCCTTCCATACTGTCTTTAAAAAAAAAAAAGACTGACAATACCAAGAGTTGGTAAGAACACCCAAAGAGCAGATATCCTTGTGCCAGCAGGTGAATCCTGGGATTTCAGCCCAAACTTACACCTCAATCTGTTGTCTTCAGGAAAGGCTCTCACAAACTCAAAATGGAAGAAGTGGTGTTAAAGCCTATAGAAAAGTCCTAGTGGAAAAGAGCCCTTGGTAAAGTAATGAAGTTCATACGTGCACTAGAAAGACTTCACAATGTCCTTGTCGGGTTTAAAGTTCTTATGTGGCAGCCTGAGCTCTCAGTGCTCCCTAAAGCTAAGTGAACACCACCTTCGTGGCTGACAGACATCAGTTCCACTAGCCACAGGACACACTGCCTTCCTGCCCACTTGGACATTTTACTTCCTCCCTGTAATTGTAATTGATCTGAGGAAGAATACAACTTGAAAAAAAATTTTTTTTTCCTTCTTTCTTTCTTTTTAGAGAGAGAGGAAGGAAGAGGGAGAGAGAGAGAGAAACATCAATGAGAGAGAACACTGATTGGCTGCCTCCTGCATGTTCCCACTGGGGGTTTGGCCCACAACCTGGGCATGTGCCCTGACTGGGAATCGAACCGGCGACCTCTTGGTACATGGGTCAAAGCTCAACCACTGAGCCACACCAGCCGGGCAGAAGAATACAACTTAAACCACCATGAAGTATGACTATACTCAAATACATGACTTTTTCTTTTAAAATTCTATAATCCAAATTACTGATATTTATAAGTACACAGATTTCATGAAGATTTTATATTTAAAGGTAAGTTTTCTAAAAAGCACAACTGTGCCCAGAGCAAGCTGGACCCACTGGGCCTTCAGATGGAGCAGCAGTGTACCTTGGGAACTATGGAAGTCATCTTCTCGCTCCTTCTGGCTGGAACTTGTACTCCTAGGAGGGTTGCTCAAGTCCCACTCACACTCAGCAATGAGGTTCAGGACTGCCTCATCATCTGCATCCATGACCAAGCACTTCTTGGCTGAAGGGTCAGTGCACTTAGTTCTGGAATGGTTCGGCCTGCAAAGAAAACCAACTCAGTGCTGTTGCTCCAACTGGGGTGCACTCCAGTCCCAGCAGACTCCGTGAGTGCCCAGCACAGTCACAGGGCACTTGGTCTTGGTGTATAATTCTTTTTAAAAAAAAAATATGTTTTTATTAATTTTTTTAGAGAGGGAGAAAGAGATAGAAACATCGATGTGAGAGAGAAACATTAATCAGCTGCCTTCTGCACACGCCCCCTACTGGGAATCAGGCCCACAACCCAGGCATGTGCCTTGACCAGGAATCAAACCAGGACCTCTCAGTACATGGGAAGATGCTCAATCCACTGAGCCACACTGGCCAGGCTATAATTCTTTTTATACATTGTTGGATTCAGTTTGCTAATATTTTGTTGAGGATTTTTGTATCTGTGTTCATGAGAGATACAGTTTTCTTGCTTTATCTTTACTAGTTCTGGTATCTTTCACATTGATGTTTCTCTCTCTCAAATCAATAAAAAACAAAAACAAAAACAAAACCAACCAAACAAACAAAAAACCCACATCCTCGAGTGAGGATTAAATAAAGTTTTATTGGAACAGTTAACCCTTTAGGTATTGCCTATGGCTACTTTCATGCAACACAGGCAGAGTTTAGAAGTTGAGACAGAGATCACATGGTCCACAGATCTAAAAATATTCACTCTCCAGACTTCTGGCCAAGATGGCGGTGTAGGTAAACACAGTACTTGCCTTATCCCACAACCGCATCAAAATTACAACTAAACTACAACACAGCCATCATTCAGAACCACCTGAAACTGAGCTGAATGGAAGTCCTACAACTACGAATTAAAGAAGTCACATCAAGATTGGTAGGAGAGGTGGAGATGCAGAACAGGCTGGTCCCACATCCACATGTGGCAGATAAAAATCAGGAGGTCCCCCCTTAGAAGCAAGGGGTCCCAGCCCCAAACAAGGCCCCCCTGCCCAGGGTTCCAGTGCCAGATAGAGAAATCCCCAAAACTTCTGGCTGTAAAAACCAGTGGGGATTGAGGCTGAGGGAGACAGAGGGCTTCTAGAGTTCCAGGTAGTTCCTCTTAAAGGGCCCACGCACAGACTTACTCGAACTCACTTCCACTGAGCTCCAGCAATGGGGGCAGCAACTTGAAAGGAATTGAATTGTTTGGCATCAGGGTGAAAGCTGGAGGGGCAGCTTTCTCCCAGACAGAGGTGCTGGCAGTAGCCAGTGTTCCTTTGAGGAGCCCTTCCCCCACAGAACCAGTAGACAGGCGCCATATCTGAGTCTCCAGCAACTTGGTTCACACTGTTTGCCCCACACTGGTGATTCCCCGAAGTCTTGCCCACCCAACTTTCGGGGCCAACTAAGCTGTTTCCAGTGGCTTTTCCATACAAATGGCCTGTCTTAGCTCATGCTTCAGATTTTCCTAAAATCTCTCAAACAAACAGCATTTGGCCTCAGTGAGCCCCCCGTACCTCTCACTAAGTGGCCCCACGCCTAGCACTAGCAGCAGCCAGCCTTGGTTCACAGCTGGGCCTTGCCTGGGCATCTCTAAGCCCAGCACATGAAGCAGCCATTTGCAGATTGCTTTGTAGCTTATGCAGGATGGCCCCGCGCAGAACACAGGGGGTGGCTGACCTTGGCCCGCACCTCCCAGGAGGCCCCAGAGCAAGTGCACTCAGTGGCCAGTTTCAGACCACGCTGAAGCATCACCACCCAGCCACCTCCACAAGTGACACACTCAAGGGGTGGACTCATCGGGCACCAGAGCCCTGCTGAAGTAAGTCCTGTTTTGTGTGGTGGGCCCATGCACAGTTGATCCTCCAAAGTGGTTGGAGGTCTGTGGTCAGTGGTCATAGCCAGTCCTTGCAGCTGATCAGCCTGCGTAAATCCCTCCTACTGACATGCCAACAACAATCAAGGCTCAACTATAACAGGAGAGTGTACAGCTCCCACTCGGGTCATACTTCGAGTACCCAGCTTGAGTGATCAGGGAGGCTGTGCCAATGGACACCTAATACATTAGGCCATGCTACCAAGCCTGGGAGACATAGCAACTCTACCTAATACATAAAAACAAACACAGGGAGGCTGACAAAATGAGGAGACAAAAAAACATGGTCCAAATGAAAGAACAAAAAAAACTCCAGAAAAAGAACTAAACAAAGTGGAGATAAGCAATCTACTAGATGCAGAGTTCAAAACATTGGTTATAGCCCAGCTGGTGTGGCTCAGTGGTTGAGCGTTGACCCATGTACCAACAGGTCGCCGGTTCGATTCCTGATCAGGGCACATGCCCAGGTTGTGGGCCAAATCCCCAGTGGGGGGGGCATGCAGGAGGCGGCCAATCAATGTTCTCTCTCAGCGATGTTTCTGGCTCTCTCTCTAAAATCAATAAAGAAAAAAAAAATTTTTTAAAAAACATTGGTTATAAAGGATGCTCAATGAACTTAGTGAGAACCTGAACAGCATAAAAAAGAACTAGTCAGAAATAAAGGATACACTAACAGAAATAAAGAATAATTTACAAGGAATCAACAGTAAAGCAGATGAAGCTGAGAATCAAATCAGTGATTTAGAATATGAGGAAGCAAAAAACGCCCAATCAGAACAGTAAAAAGAAAAAAGAATCCCCCCCAAAAATGAGGATAGTGTACAGAGCTTCTGGGAAAACTTCAAGCATACCAACATTCGCATATGGGGGTACCAGAAGAAGAGAAAGAGTAAGAAATTGAAAACCTATTTGGAAAAATGACAGAAAACTTCCTAAATTGGTGAAGGAAGTAGACATACAAGTTCAGGAAGCACAGAGTCCCAAACAAGATGAACCCCAAAAGGCCCACACCAAGACATCATAATTCAAATGCAAAAGAGAGAATCTTAAAAGCAGCAAGAGAAAAGCAGTTAGTTACCTACAAGGGAGCTCCCGTGACTTTTGCAAGCCAAAAAGATTGGCAAAAAATATTCAAAGTGATGAAAAGCAAGGACCTACAACCAAGATTACTCTACCCTGCAAAGCTGTCATTTGGAATCGAAGGACAGATAAAGAACTTCCCAGATAAGAAAAAATTAAAGGAGTTCATCATCACCAAACCAGTATTAAGTGAAATATTAAAGGGTCTTCTTTAAGAAAAAGAAGATAAAAAATAAGAACAATAAAATGGCAATAAATACATATCTATCAACAATTGAATCTAAAAACAAAATAAACAAACAGAATAGAAACAGACTCATAGATACAGAGAACGTTTTGTTGCTTGCCAGATAGGAGGGAGGTCAGGGGGATGGGAGAAAAAGGTGAAGGGATTAAGAAGTATAAATTGGCCCTGGCCAGTTTGGCTCAGGGGTTGGAGTGTGGGCCTGGGGACCAAAGGGTCATAGGTTCGATTCCCAGTCAAGGGCACATACCTGGGTTGCAGGTTCGATCCCTGGTACCGGTTGGGTGGTGCAGGAGGCAACCAACAGATGTGTCTCTCTCACATCGATGTTTCTCTCTCTCTCTCTCTCCCCCCCCCCCTTCCCTCCCTCCCTCCTACTCTCTAAAAAACCAATGGAAAAATATCCTGGGGTGAAGATTAACAAAAACAAAACAAAACAAAACCCAAAAACTTCATACAAAACAAAATGGTGCAGTACATAATCCTAGCACATTACAAGAAACATAAATAGTTTATTGACTTTTGCCTTTAGAATCAATCTATACACAAAGCATGAAGACTCTTTATGGCTTCAGAACATTTAAATACTATTGATCCTGACAATCTAAAGTAAAACATAAAGATGCAGATGGCAGGAGCAGGGAGGCACAGATGACACAGATGGGCATGTGCTCCCACAGCCCCACCAGAGCAGAGCCTGAAGCAATGGCCACAAGGGCACTGAGCAGAGAATACAGGAGGGGCATAGTCCACAAACTGTCACCATGGGGTGGGGAAGGGGCTATGGCAGCTGTCAGGTCCTGCTTCAAGTGTGTACACCCAGAAATGGCAATCCACTTGTGTTGTCTGGGGATAAGGAAGGAAGCAGAGACAATTACAGAAGTGAATGAAAGTGGCTGCTCTTAGGAGTGGGCCAAGCAGTGGGGAGAGGGGACTGTTGTTTCTCATCGCAAGTCTTCTGTGCTATTTATTTTACATGTATTACTTTAACAAACATTTTAATATTTAAAAAGTTTTTGCAGAAAATGTGGACAACAGAAAGAGAGAGAGAAAGAGGGGAATGAGAGAGAGAGAGAGAGAGAGAGAGAGAGTCTCTGTCCCACTGTTTCCTTGAGCCCTGGCTGGTATTTGGGCATTTCTCCTTCCCTCTTTTCCTGCATGTCTGCCCTTTAAGTGGTGATCAGTGTACAAAAACATTTACATCTTTTAGTTAATACAGAGCCTTATATCTTTTAGTTAGTCATTCTATGAATAGATAAACCTGAGCTTCTTTCCACATTCAAACACCACTTGTGTTCATACCTTCCAACTCTGCAAGCAGCTGGGAAGTTGTGTGTGGTGTCGAGTGATTCCTCTGAAGCAAAATGCAACTGGGATGCTTTCCGCTCGCTCTCTCTCACAGGGCGGTCATCTACGGAGAAAGTGTCAGAGAAACTAGCAAATGACACCATGAAGCAGGTGCACCTTCCGATGCCCCATCACCGCCCTACAACACACCACACATGACCAGGGCTGCCACAGCTTGTTCCGGACCTTCTGTCCCCATGGGGCTGACCCTGCCATAGCATCTCCCTCCCATAAGCACTGAGCAGACCCAGTAAAGGGATGCTGGGCTCTGGTAGCTACACGTATTTTCTCAGAGATGCTGAGTGCTGGTTTCAAGAGGACTGCCCTGCTCCCACAAAGTTCACTCCTCAGACACTGCTTTGAAGACAGGCTACTGCTACAGGAAAAGAAATACACATACAAGTTCACACACAGGCAAATCCTTCTGGGTTCCCTTCTTTTTTTTTTTAAATCCTCACCTGAGGATTTTTTCCATTTATTTTCAGACAGAGTGGGAAGGAAGTGGGGGTAGGGGGAAGGGGAGAGAGAGAGAAAACATCGACGTGAGAGATACATCAATCGGCTGCCTCCTGCACAACCCCGACCAGGGCCGGGGACTGAACCGCAACTGAGGTACGTGCCCTTGACTGGAATTGAACCCGTGACTCTTTGGTCTGTGGGGCCGATGCTCTAACCGCTGAGCCAAACTGGCCAGGGCTGAGCAACCTTCTTTTTTTTTTTTTCTTTATTTATTTTAGACAGAAAGGAAGGGAGAGGGAGAGAGAGATAGAAATATCGATGAGAGAGAACATCGACTGGCCGCCTCCTGCATGCCCCCCACTGGGGAACGGGCCCACAACCTGGGCTTGTGCCCTGACCAGGAATCGAACCGGAGACCTCTTGGTGCATGGGTCGACACTCAATTACTGAGCCACACCGGCCGGGCTGAGCTCCCTTCTAATATACATTTTGGGTGCTTCATGAGGTTCTCGAACCACACTGAGCACAATTGAGAATCTCCATAGGTTAGAATCCTGAACACGTTAAAGAGAGAAGACATCCTAGCTGCTGTGTGTCTATGCCTAGCATTTGCATCTTCAGATCCTCAGGACTGGGAAACAGAGAGATAAGTTTAAACTGCCCCCACATGCGTACCCTGGGCCTCAGAGGCCTCTACTCAGCAACTCCCAGACTTCCCTCAGGAAGTACTGAAGATGAGGTGGTTCCCAAAATGCTGAAAGTCAGTGATGTGGAACTGGCAACAAAACTGAGCACCGAATTAACGTTACAAACAGTAGTTAAGTTCTGAAGCTGCCTCTCAAAGAGCAATTAACATGAGCCACAACACAAAAAGTACATAATTTCAATAAGAAATGAGTAAATGAATGATAGTACAAAAATCACTTTCAAAACAGAAAAACAAAGAAGCTGTGAAGACCATCCAGAAGTGTCTCTGTGCACTGAGGCTCCTCCTTGAGGTACAACTGCCTTCCTAATCTTACTCCTGTCCATGTCCTGTCCTCAGTGACACTCCCCACCCCCATCCTTGAGAAATGGTCTGGGACCTCCTGGCCTCTGATCTTCCCACATGCCCTAAACACAGCACCTGCTTTCATAGTGTAGACACTCCTTTGTGCTAACAACACACAGCTCTACTCACTGAACCTTAACTTCGCTTTTGAGTGAGTTCCAAATCCCTTACTCTAAGAATATTTCTCTGAACTATTACACTATAAATTGAAACTCAATATGCCTAAAATCAAATGCAAACTCATGCTCCCCAAAACTACTCTCTCCTGACTTTGCAACGTTCTCCCAGACCCCATAATCCCTAGACCCATATGGATTGCTTGCTCTGCTCCCGGACCCCACTCACATTCCAGACGCCCACTGCTGTTCTCTGCACCCCTCCAGAGCCTTTCAGTTATTCACTCGGAACAAATGACTAAGCTCCGATCTTACTGGGCAGCCTATTAGATAAGGTGGGCCATGAGTCCTGCAATGACTTTAATGTTCAAATATGTTCCTTTTTCATGTCTGAAAATATCTTTCCCATGTGGAAAGACTCTCATATTCCTTCTCCATACAAACAGTATAAGATTCTTAACCTAAAAACCTTATGACAAAGGAAAAGTAATGGTTTAAGACAGAAAATTTCCCATAAGGATTGTAATGCTTCTGAGAAAGAGCCAAATTCAGCTACTTATAAGTTAATTAGAGTCAAAAGTTAGAACAGAAGCACTTTTTCCTCCCAAATACCTAAAAATTAAAATGAAACATGGAAATTCTAAGTAGGCTTGACACTGAACAGTGTGCCTTTGGGGGTCAGTCATTAATACCCACAGCCCAGTCCCCCAGCCAAGGCAGAGCAGAGGGACTGGGGATAAGCTGACACACAGGTGCAGCTGAGCTGTGCTTACATTCACTCACAGCGAAGAGACACAGAACATGGGTTTCTACAGACACTGGCTGGACGCGGACAGAACAGTAGCAGCAGTCTGCCCACAGCTCAGTATTTACCACAGGGACAGTGATGGACCAGTGTCTTTCCCTGACAAATGCTGCCCTGAGGTGGGTCTCACTTTGGTTTCATTAGGTCAGAACACAGGAGATGGAGATGCCCCAAATGCCTTGCTGAGAAGTGAATGGGCCTGCAGACTGAGGACATGCTGTGATCACTGGGACACATGACAGCACCCTTCAATCAGACATTCCTGCATTACAGCTATCCAGCACTTACCACCACCCTTCACACAGGAGGACTAACGATATGAGGCCCCAAGCCCTCCCTTCCCATGACCTGCACGGTCAGTGCATCCTGGACTCATGCTCCAGCTCTCTCCCCTTGAAGTGTGACGTATGGGAGCATCAGAAGCACCAGTGGCCACACTAATCATGGCAAAGACTCATCCTGGTAGGTGGGGAGGCAGGTGGGAAGGTGTTAATGTGGCTTCTCTGAGTATGATCCCCCTGACTGGACATGTCCAGTTGGCAACCTGCAAGCTCTGCCTGTGAGCCTATCACAGAGACCCATTTCTTTTAGAGATATGGGTTACTAAACCCAAATGGTGGCGGTACCCACCAACAGAACAACCTCATCCCTATCACCTGCGGCAGGGTGTGGCACAATGAACTTCTAGTCCTGTATCTTTCTAGGTAGATGTGAAACCAGTAGAACCCAGCTGTCCAGCTGAGCCTGAGATGATGCCCAGGGGCCATGCACGAAAACAGGGCACCAGAAGTTCAGGAACATGCCCAAGTCAAACAGCTAGACAGCAAAGCCAGAATGAGACCGAGCAGTCCAACCCACACCTGTGCTCCTGGCATCCCGGTAACTGTCTGTGGCCCTGGGGCCCCTGTCACCTTCCCAGATGGCTCTCCTACAAGACTGATCCTGTGATACAGGGACTCATGCCATCAGAGTAGAGAGTAACTTCCCTTTTCAGGAAGATCAACACTGTGATAGATGTGACAGCACCAAACACTAGTCAGGGCTCCACTGAGCAAGGGTGTGAGCACACTGCACCTACCCAGCTGCCTGAGCTTCGGAAGCATGTGCACAACAAAGAGGCGGTAATCAGACTCATTCTTCACCACAGGGTTCAGTCGGAAGTCCACGTCCGTGAGCTCAGTCAAGCAGTGGAGCCGGAACACTTCTGCTAGCGAGGAAATGCAGTTGTAGTAGAGATTGAGGCTTTCCAATGTAGCCAGGTACTGAATGCCCTATTAAGAGGACAACATGCTGAATGAGTTTATGCTTTTAAAAATAAACACACAGTAAATGCGCCATCAGTACAAATTGATCAATCAACTTAACAAACGCATTTATTATTGTTACATATTGTTACAGGAAGAGCATAAAGATGAAATGTGCTCTTGTCTACCAATTTCTGTCCTACACACAGTGATATGACTGTTCATGGAAGTTTGTAACAGTTGTGACTACTAACGACAGCTGGTGTTCTCAGTATGTGCCAAGCCAAGTGATTTACACAGACAACTTCATTCCATTGCACATAACCCTACAGGGTAAGCCCTACTACTGCTCCCATTTCACAGATTAGAAAACTATGGCTTGGGGGGTTGAGAGATGAGCCAGCACTGGGTGCAGCCTGGACTGGAACTCACCTCTGACTATGAGCCGATAGACTCCTGACCCCCATGTCAGGGGCACTGAAAGTATTGTGTTCCAAGGCAGTGATGTCCTGCCTTTCTTTCAGGCAAGAACCCCTCTCTATATTAGCCACTTGCCATCATCCGGGTAACTTCTTACTCACTCACCAGAACTGAGCCCCTGCCAGGTCAGGCCCCCTGCAGCAAGCCTGCCAATTGTGGCCCTGCCATTCAAGGGGCTGCGGCCACTGACAGGCAGACTATACAGAGAGGTACAGTGCAGAAAGTGGATGAAGAAAAACACAGCTGATAGAGGGATGGAGAATGATGGGCACACACACATTAGTCTTTTGGGCCTTATTTTACTTCTTACAAGTGTCTTCATCAGAGAGCTAAGACTTTTGGTGTCAAAGTAGTTTAAAGATGTAATATGATGCATAAAAAATCTAGTACATAGTAAACACAAGAAAAACAACCCCGTGCTTAAATCATTGTTAAGTGTACAATTTAAAAGTATTAGAGGCATAGTTACAAAACAGATTGCATTTTTAATTATAAATATACTTTCCATTGTTATTAATAGCAATAAATTTTCTTTTAAGAAACAAACCTAGCCTGTCTGGAGTGGCTCAGATGGTTGAGCATTGTCCCGTGCACCAAAAGGCTGCCAGTTTGATTCCTGGTCAAGGCATACGCCTGGGTTGCAGGTTTGATCCCTAGTTGGGGAGCGGTACAGAAGGCAATTGATCGATGTTTCTCTCTTTCTCTCTCTCGCTCTCTCTCCCCTTCCTCTCTCTAAGCATGTCCTCAACTGAGGATTTAAAAAAATAATAATAGCCCTGGTCAGTTTAGCTCAGCAGTTAGAGCGTCGGCCTGCGGTTCAGAGAGACCCGGGTTCGGTTCCCGCTAAGGGCATGTACTTCGGTTGCAGTTTGTCCCTGGCCCTGGATGGTCGTGCGGGTGGCAGCCACTCGATGTGTCCCTTTCACGTCAATGTTTCTCTCTCTCTCTCTCTCTCCCTCTCTCTCCCTCCCACTCTATCTGAACAAAAAATGAAAAAAAAAAATAAATAAATAAAATAAAACAACCTCTCAATTTCCTTCTTTAAAAAAGAAAGAAACAAACAAATATTAAAACTTACCTCTAGACTAACCAAGGAGTTGCGTGAGAGATCTAAAGATTTTAGACCTGTTAAATTCATCAAAGAATTTCCTAGGTGAGTAATCTTTTCTTGGTAAGTTCCAGGAATAGATAATGCCCGAAGTTCAGCTAAGAATAGAAAATTATGAGATTTTAACCTTATTTTTTTAATTGAAATAAATCATCATAAAAGTGAGATATTGTAATCTCAAGAACAAGAATTGCATATAAAGTTTTAGCTTATGTTCACCTCCAAAATGTCTGCAAACTCCTGCCTGCTCCTTATCCCAATGCCTCTTAGTCCAACACCCTGTCACCAGGGACGCCCTACTGATTGGGCTCCCACTTCCACTTCCGGCTGCTCACTCCGTTGCTTGTGTAGCTTCCATGCAGGGGTCGCTACTTAGCTGACCTGGCCACTCCATACACATCACACGCGAGGGCGGACTGTATGCTCTATGCACTGTATGCTGCATTATTTACAACAGCCAAGATATGAAAGCAACCCAGGTGCCCATCAATAGAGGAGTGGATAAAAAAGCTGTGGTACATACAGGAGTGGGCAAAAGTAGGTTTACAGTTGTTCATATGGAAAAAGGTATGCAGGTTATGATTATTATAATAGCTTTATTAACTCAAAAGAATGTCACTCACAGCTATAAACCTACTTTTGCTCACCTGTATATACAATGGAATATTAGCCATAAAAAGAATGAAATCTTAAATCTGTGATAGCATGAATGGACCCAAAGGGTATTATGCTAAGTGAAATAAGTCAGCCAGAGAAAGACAAATAGCATATTATTTCACTTACATGTGGAATCTAAAGAACAAAATAAACAAAATTGAAACAGATTCATAGATATAGACAACAGACCAATGGTTGCCAGAGGGAAGGGGGTGTTGAGGGACTGGGTGTAAAAGGTAAAGGGATTAACAAGTACAAATTGGTAGTTGCAAAATAGTCATGGGGTGTGCAGTACAGCATAAGGAATATAGTCAATAATATTGTAATAAATATGTATGGTGCCAGGTGGGTACTGGAAATATCCAGGGGAGCGCTTTGCAAAGTATGATTGTCTGACCACTGTCCTGTACACATGAAACTAATACAAATTAATATTGAATATACACTGTATTTTAAAAAAAAGAAAGAAAAGAAAATGGTCAGGCAATGAATGCCCTGGGTTGGTTTGGGTTTTTTTGTTTGCTTGGTCTCCTATACATCCCAATCTGAGTGCCAAAGAAGCTATTAACCCAGAAACTCCAGTGGACACTGACCAAAAAATAAGGGTAAGCCTGCTGCCACCCAGGAGGAGGAAGCCTTGCAGAACAGACTCCTGACAACATCAGCCCCACTCCAGTCCAACACCAAGAGAAAAAGATGCACCTCATACACCTGGTCTTGCACAGTGGCCAGCACAGGGGCTGTCTGAGTGGACCCTGACTACTATCCTAGCCTGGTTGGAATGAGGTGGCCTGCAGGCATCTGCAGAGGCCATGTGTGTGGCAGGAGCCTGGCTATCACCTCAACAAGGCAGTACCCAATCAGTGCCAGTAATGAGCAATGAGATTTAAACAGAAAGCAGAATCTCACCACTTAATATCCAAGATGTCCACGACACAATAAAAAATTACCAAGAACTAGTAACATCTCAATTTGAATGAGAAAAAAAAAAAAAAAAAAAACAATCAATAGACATCGACACTGAGATGACAGAAGTCAGTATTATCTAACAAGGATTTTAAAGTAACTATTATAAAAATAATTCAATGAGCCACTACAAACACTCTTGGAGCAAATTAAAAAATAGGAAGTCTTGGCAAAGAAACACTATAAAGAAGAAACAAAGAGAAATTTCAGATATTTGAAAAGAGAATTTGTCACCAGCACACTTGCCCTAAGATAATTGCTAAAAACAACAACAACTACAACAACAACAAAAACACCACAAAAAACAAAAACAAAAACCTCTTCAAACTTAAAGGAAAGACACAAGAAGGAAACCTGGAACATTAGAAATGAAGAAAAAATAATGGATAGGAGATAAACGTGAATAAATGTTTCCTTCTGAGTTATTTATTTTTAATCCTCACCTGAGGATATTTTTCTATTTATCTTCAGGTAGAGTAGGAGGGAGAGGGAGGGAGAGAGATAGAGAGAAAGGGAGAGAGAGAAAAACATTGACAAGAGAGGGACACATCGACTGGTTGCTTCCTGCACGACCCCAACCAGGGCTGGGGACAAACCACAACCGAGGTACTGCCCTTGACCGGAATCCAACCCTGGACTCATTGGTCCACGGGCCGACAATCTAACTGCTGAGCCAAACCAGCCTGGGCCCTTCTGAGTTATTTAAAATGTTGGATGACTATAAGAAACAACGTGTCATTAATGTAGTTCTCAAACTATGTACAGGAAATATTTAAGACAACTAAAATATAAACAGGAGATAATAATGAAACCTAATGTGCTGAGGTTTCTCCATTTCACCTGAGATGGTAAAATGACCACACAAGTAAGTCTAATTTGTAATGCAACCATTAAAAAAACTATCAAAGAGATATGCTCAGAAATATAAAAGACACATCAAAATGCAAAACTAACAAATATTCAAGTAAACCACAGGAAGGCAGGAAAAGGGAAACAACACAAGAACAACAAAGAGAACAAACAAAAAACAAATAATAAAATGCCATACTTAAGCCCTACTATCTTTATAATTACATTAAGTGTAAATGGTCTAAACACACTATAAAAGACAGAGATTGGCCGAGTGTATTAAAATGAACGAACTATACACTGTCTACAAGAAACTCATTTCAAATATAATGATATAGGTAGGTTAAAATATTAAAAAGTAAATCGATGGGGAAAGATATGCCCTGCAAACACCAAAGTAACAGCTGAAGGGGCTACACTAATATCAGATAAAGTCGATCTCAACAAAGAAAGTTATTATGCTACAAGAGTCACTCCAACACGAAAACAGAAAAATCCTAAATAGTTTGCAACAAATAGCACATCTTCAAAACACAGGAAGTGAAGGAGAAACAGACAAATCCACAGTTATAGTTAGGCCCCGACCTCACCCCCTCGCACCCACCTACCCCCACCTCACCCCTCCCCACATCCCCACATCCCCACATCCCACCTCTTCCCGCACAGGCCCCCACTCCCAGCCCTCCGCCCTCACCGCCTCCTTTGCACACGCCCCCCTTGGGACCCCCACCCCTCACCAGCCAGGCCTGTGACGGTTCGGAACCGCTCAGTCCGTGTGGGGCGGGTCTCCAGCCTGGCCTTGACCCTCTGTCGGGAAGCTCGCGTCCTCAGCCAGCGCCCCCCCGCCCACCATCCGGCTGGCCAGCCGCCACGCACCCAGGTCGCGGTGAGGCGACAAGCCGCTCTTCTCCCTGATCTTCTCTTCACACAGTACCAACCGCTGGCCCGCCGGCGCCATGCTTTCAAGCGGCAAGCACCTGGGCCTGCGCCTGCGCAGTTTGGCCTCCGAAGGCCGCCAGGGGTGGGCCCAGGGCGTGGGCGGGGCCAGAAGCCGGGAGAAGGCGGGGCCTCCAGTGGGCGGGGCCACGAGCTGGCATAGGGCCGAAAGGGTGTGGCCAAGGACCTAAGCGGGTGGGGCAAATGGCCGAGCCTTGGAGGGACCCGGAGAGGATTGGGCCGGGCCACCTGCCACAGGGTTGGGTTGAGTTGGAGCTTGTCCTAGGGCGCGGGGCGGCGACCCCGGCTTGCTCTGCTCACGATGCCCCTGGAATGCTGCCCCTTCGTGGGCGCATGCCCGTAGGGAACGCTCCACCTGGAGACCCGCCCCACCTGGGGACCCCGCGGGTCCCCAGCCTTGCCCGCGTCCTGGGCGGAACACCCCGCACGTGGAGTCGTAATTCTCTCCCTCCATAGTCACTCGGTGGCGGCCAGTCCTCCTCCGTCCCCGTCCTCAACTTCCCGGCGATCTCTGGGGTCCGATCTTGCGAGTTACCCGCTGACCGAAAGACTCGTTGCGTGTCTGTCCCTCTGAGTCCTTTATAGGGCGTTGTAAGGAGCCTCTAAGATCTGCAGGATTTAGGGAAGACCCCATTACCTGTCTATTTCTACTTTTTTATGGTGACAAATCTAGTTGGGTGTTGTTTTGAAGTTTCTTTTGAGATACTCTGGAGTGAGCCCAGAGTGTAAAACCAGGTGGTTTCCCACCTGCCATTACGGGTCTGAATTTGCCCCACCCAGCCGGTGCGCCCTGGGTGCGCCTCCCTACCCGCCTCCTGGTGTCTGAGGGCTCCCCTGCGACCCCTCATCCCAGATTTAAACAGTTTGTTGGTAATGTCCCCTGGCATGTCACAGCCCAGGTGGTGGAGGTGTAAAGGGGTGGCGTGCAGGGTGGGTCATGCAGGGTGCCCCATCCTAAGCAGCGCAGATTCAAAACTGGTGCACAGGCCTCCCTCATTTATTGTGACTGGAGAACACTCAGTAACATTGGGTCGAGATTGTCCTGTAACACAATCTGTCCTGATGCTGCTCCTCAGACCCCTTCCTGTAAGACTGGAGGGATTCCAGCACATCCCAGGCCAGCTTGTGCATACCACACCAGGTTTCCACTGAGTGGAACTTTGTGCAGCCAGGAGACTTGAAAAGTGAACAAATATCCTTGCTTTTCAGAAGCAAACAAAGGCAGACAAAAGGCTTTTGTCGGCCCCAACCCAAGACAAGTAGCTTGTCAGGTACAGCCCACACTCCAAACACCTGCTGCTTCCTTCTGCCTGTGGTAACTTCAGGTCAGGTGGCTCAGTATTTGAGGCTGAGCGGTGGAGAACAGACCTCTCTGCACATGCCCTTGGGACAGCACCACACAGTGTTTCTAATGTAATGGAAGTGCCAACGAAAACGTTGAAAATCATGTTTTCTGTTACTAAAGTATTGCATATTCATTGCAGAAAACACAAAAAATTCAGAAGACAGAGATTAAACATTTTACCACCCAGAGATAATCAGTGTTAACACTTTCACAGGTATCCTTCAGGGATGTCTTCCAAGCCTGCGTGTATTTAACAGTGGTGAGATTATGCTGAGCATTCTCATAAATACGTATTTTTGGCTTTTGATGAACACCGTTACTAAATATTCTTCAACATCATTTATTAAACATCATTTTAAATTTTTATTTATATTTATTTATTTTTGTTACAGATTTTTCTCCTTTTTCCCCCATTGACACCCTCCTCCCCCTCCCTCCCCACCCCGTCCCCAGCTTTGTTGTCCATGTCCATTGGTTATGCGTACATGCATATAAGTTCTGTGGTTTATCTCTTCCTCCTACCCCCTCTTCTGAGGATTATCAGTCTGTACCCTACTTCCATGTCTCTGGGACTACCCTGTTCCTCAGACTGTTATGTTCATTATATTCCACAAATAAGTGAGATCATGTGATATTAAACATCATTTTTAATGGTCACATTAGATCATGAACTAAACCCAGATTTATTTAACCTATTTTCACTTTTTTATGGTGACAAATCTAGTTGGGTATTGTTTTGAAGTTTCTTTTGAGATGCTCAGGAGTGAGCCCAGAGTGTAAAACCAGGCGGTTTCCCGTCTCCCCCAAGACTCAGGAGCTTATCCCAGGTCCTCAGAGCCAGAGCAGCCGAGGGGAACCAATGTGAGCCTGAAATGTGTGTTAGCTACTATGAGTTGTCATCTCTGCATCGTGGGAAAAGCCAGCACTGTTATTTCACTGAAAAGAAAACAGTGGCCAACTGGGCACAATTTGACTAAAAATCAATGTCATATTAGAGCATAGCCTCACCTGTGCTTCTGCACCAGGCACACGAAATGCAGGGAGCTCCCATGAGCCTGAAGATGAACCCACATACCCACATCTCCCCTGTGTCCACTGACAACTCACACACATGCACATTCATGCACTCACTAACATCAATGCACACTCTTTGGCAGGCTCTCAGCCGTATACCCAAATGCACACTTGCATACACTCACACAAACCTCCAGGGCCAGCACACAGTCAGAGCTCCAACTCGGTGGGTCTTTCCCAGCTGAATGGTGGGAACAGCCCTTGGTTACCCATGAGGCATGGTTGAGCCCAAGTGCTCTGTGGGCTTACCTCGACCCTGGACGAAGTAGATAATGAGCAGATGCACCTGAGAGATTTCTCATTCATGGGCCTGTAATCGGTGCTGCTCCTAAGTTTCTAGGGAGGCAGGGGAGGCCATCAGCCCAGGGAGCAGATCCTCCCCACCCTCCTGTCCCCTCACCAAAGCTTTTTCATGGGAAGCATATGATCAATGACAGCTTTGCAGTGGATATACTTCCTTCTTGTGCTCATTCATTCATAAATGTTGAACAAAAGAGCCCTTTCCTTAGCTGCATTTCTAACTGTAAAGATCAACATCAATATTTGTGAATAGTCAATGTGTCGTTTTGCCAACTAACTTCTCTCCAAAGTGTGCAATGAACTGGGATGCAAAGCCCTTTCTGTGGCTGCTTTAAGGTAAATCTCAAGGGTGGGTTGGGGGCTCACGATAACATCTTGACCTGTAATAAGTAATATTAACACAGAGCCTGAGCCCTGCTTCTTCTGCCTTGTTGAGAACAACAGGGCACCATGTGAGTTCCATCAGCTCATGGGACAGGCTATGGGGTGGCTGCTGTTGCCAGGAGGGAGTCCAGATCTGTGTCTTTGCTTTATGTTGAAACTCTCATTGCATGTGATTCACGCTTCATCCTGAGAAGGTGAGATGTCAAAATTAGTGGTGTAAGGCCTCTCTGCCTGCAAGACCATAGCTCTAGTGGCTTCCCGTGGGAGTTGGGGGTCCTGGTCCCTGGGGCAGTAGTCTCTAGGGATGGGGAGGACACACACTCAGCCTGGAGATGTACCCTCATGAGTCATCAGTACAATGGACACAACACTGTCTGTGTGAAAGGGGAACAGAGCAGGAAGGGGTAGATGAGCCACCCTGTGGAGCATGGGAGGGAATTCACCTGAGAGTGTTTGTAAACATTTTCATCTAGTTGAAAACCCAGCTAAAACAGGCTGCACAAGGACACGAGGCAGGGAGGGTTCATTCAGTCTTGCTGATCAGCAACTGAACTCAGTTCCCACGAGGCTGGACGAAAGTCCTTCCATCTGCACCCAGCAGGAGACCCCTTCTTCCACACCCTGCCCACTGGGCCCAGAAGAGCTTCCCACAGATGCTCAAGTCTCCCATCCCATCTGCCAGCCCGCAGTCACTGTGTTCCTGAGCCACCCTGCACTGGGGTGGAGCTTCAGCCCTGGTAAGAGGAATAGAGGCTGGCTGTTTCTTACAGTTGCCAACACGTTAAAAAAAAAAAAATTTCTCAGGAAAATTGTGACTTTCAGATCTTTCTGAACATGAGGAGATGTGACAACAAGGCCTGCATTTCTGTATTCCGTGGCTCCATCTGGACAGGCCCTGCCAGCTTCTCAGGCATCTCACCCTAGAATACAAGGATAGGTGTTCCCACGGCCCTGCACATCATCTGGGTCAGCCACCTCCAAGTGGTGGGCAGCTCTAGCACGAGTCCTGGCACACAGCACCCCACAAAGATACAGGGGTGCTGATACAGCACCCCTGTATCTTTGTCCATCCTGGCTGTGTACCTGGCATCTTCCAGGTAGGAGCTGTCTGTGTGCCACCCCCCCATTGCCCCTCATCCTTTCATCTGTGACCCAAGAACTGATGCAGGATCAAGGGGCAGCCCTTAGGGATAACCTCAGGGTCCCTAGCCCTTCTAAGGACAAGGCCCACTTCTATGGGGTCTGGGGACCTGCAGCCTGCTCTCACCTACAAGTCTCTAGTGAGCGCAGGGCTCAGGACCAGGTGGAATGTGGCCTGGGTTCATACATCATGTACAGTAGAGCTCATCCAGAGCCCACCCCATCCTAGTCCTTCATCAACAAGCCTAGGTCAGCTGGCCCTAACTGCTCCCCAATAGCTTGCCATTGACCTATACTGACCGTGAAGATCCTGGCTTTACTCTGCCTGCCGCCAGGTTGCTGTTCCCATTGGGCTTGGAGCCGTCACATGGCAGAGCTGGGTGAGCACAAGGAGAGGCCACACACTGCCACCTTTTGTGGATGGTTGATTACATCCACATTAAAGTGGGCAGCATGAAGTGTGGGGACATGCGGGCTGAGATGCAGGTGCGCTTACTGAGCAGCACAGCTGGAGGCAGTCATGGTTGTCAGTGGGGCAGCTGGGCCCATGAACCAGCAGGGGTGCTATGGGCAGGCTCACTGGCTCAGGGGGCCAGTTTCTCATCTCTATAAAAAGAAAATTAACAAGGCTCTTGAGGGGTTCCCAGCCCCCTTCGACCTTGCCTGTCTCCAGCATAGAGGACTGCGGACCCCCCTACATCTCTTACAGGTGTGGTTGGCCAGTTCTGGCTGATGAGAAGTAAGCATGAGGCAACAGTGGCATTTAGGGTAAAGTTTTTTTTTTTTAATAAACTATTTAATTATTATTTCTTTAAATATGTTTCTATTGATTTTTTTTAGAGAAAGAGGAAGGGAGAGAGAGATAGAAACATCGATGAGAGAGAACATCGATTGGCCGCCTCCTGCATGCCCCCCACTGGGGATTTGGCCCACAACCTGGGCATGTGCCCTGACTGGGAATCAAGCCGGTGACCTCTTGGTGCATGGGTCAATGCTCAACCACTGAGCCACAGCAGCCTGGCTGGGGTAAAGTTTTGATTTCCTAGAAAAAGGAATGTGTAGGTAGTACATGCTATGCCCCCTTTCTCCTTGCCTTGAACACAACTGTAATGCCTAGAGCTGCAGCAGCCATGTTGGGGCAATGGGGGTGAGGAGGAGTTGGCATCACAGAGGTACCCAGCCTGGCTCCAAACCAATGTTAGCTAGTACCTGCTACCTCTAGATTTCTGGCTGAGCGAGAAAATATGAGTTTGGAGTGACTGTTGATTCTTGCTGCAGCTAAACGTATTCCTACCTCATCCTGGGGTCTGCTGAGGTGGTGAGTGAGAGGTGTAGATAGGCTATGCCACATGCCATTGTGCAGTTGAGAATATTCATAGACATGTGACTGTAAGGCAGATACGGAGTGGCAACTGTGCCAAAGGAGGGGCTCTCTTTCTACGTGGGGGAGACAGAGCAGAGACCAGTGGAGGAGTGGGAAGGGGGCATGGAGCTGAGTGCTGCTAGCAGAGGAGTGGGGAGCAAGAGGACCCAATGTGCCATAGGCTCAGTCAGAGGGGAAAAGCCTGAAGGAATGGGCACCTCACTCTCTCTGCCCCGGGGGGTCTGAGCACCAGTCCAGACTGGCCAAGTCCAGACAGTTTGTGTAGGTGATGGAGCAGATCGGGGCAAAGTACAAACAGAAACTTGAAACTTAATTAACTGGTTTCCTAACTACAAAGTGACAGGGAATTCTGATAGCCAGCCCTTCTGCCCTTTGTCATTTATAACTATCAAGAGTTGAAATAAATAGTCAATGAAGAGACTCCTGCGGCAAGGATGGAGCCTGGGTTTGTTGTTACAGGTGGCATTCAGAAATATAAAACAGAAGTGGAGGATCTTTGCCTTAAGAAGCTTACAACTGACTTGGCAGCGTGTGCTTGTAAAGGCTGTGTTGGGAACACTTGGTGTCAGACTTGGCTACAGAGCTGTGGGAGAGAAAACTTGTTTTGGTTTTCAGCCACTCCATCTGTGGCAGTTTGTTGTAGCATCCCCAGGAAACTCATACACACAGAGTCCAAATTTGGCAGCATATCAAAACACAAAAAGACATTGGACGTCGATTTGATCAGTCTGCTTATACAGAAAACTGATGTTCACAGATGTCAAATGTCTCACCAAAGTTCCAAAGACAACCAATTGTTTTATTTGTGAGGACCGCTGCTCTGTGGGCTCCTGTCTGGGTCCTGTCTGTATGGTAAAAGTGAACCTGCATGACGCCCGGCCAGTGTGGCTCAGTGGTTGAGCATTGACCCATGCACCAAGAGGTCACCAGTTCAATTCCCAGTCAGGGCACATGCCCAGGTGTGGGCTCGATCCCAGTGGGGGTCATGCAGGAGGCGGCCAATTGATGTTCTCTTTCATCAATGTGTCTATCTGTCTCTCCCTCTCCCTTCCTCTCTCTCTAAAAATTAATAAAGAAAAAAATTTTTTGGAAAAAAAAAAAAAAGTGAACCTGCACATGAGATGCTAAGAAGACAGCTCCACAGGGTCCTGCATCCTCTCATATGTCAGGGCTCCCGGACAGGACCAGGGGTGTGTCCAAGGACACTGGGCAGCAGGACTGACAGTGGGATGGGGTGCAGGCAACCCAAGAGAAGACCTTCATCTGCATCGCTGAGCAGCAGGCCCTGCCAGGAGCAGATTCAGCCTTGGTGAGCCGTGGCAGGCGAGTTGCAGGTGTTGTCACAAGGATCCCATGGGAGGGGACATCGTTCTCTCACGTCCATTTTACAGGGGAGTGATCTGGGCTTGAAGGAGCCATGGAATGTGACACGAGCCACACCTAGTTCTGACTCCAGACATCAGTTCTTCATTAATGGAGACCACCTTCCATAAGATGCAAGCACACTGCAGGACCCCTGAAATGGGGAGGTTGTCACGTTGCCACCAGACTGCAGCATCTGGCCCTCCAGTGTAAACTGTCTTGTGGTGTACTCTCCGCTGGCACAGTATGGCTCCGAAAGGTGTCCACTTTTCTCAGTACCCCACCGAAAAGACTGAGGGTTACATATCATTTTCTGTACTCATTTAACCTCCAATAATCATTTTTCAGAACTCAATCCCTGTAAATAATTTTTTTCAAAGGCCCCTTTTCAGTCTCAAGGAGCAGGAAGCAATATTCGTTTAAAAACCAATTAGCCACACATTTTTGCTCATTAAATAAATATTTTTACTTTAGACCCAATTGATTTTTCAGATACGTGGAACAATGGACTGAGTCACCTGTTTGCAGGTCTACAGCCCCTTTCCTCTCCCGACCTTTGAAGTCC
The DNA here is from genome assembly GCA_030848825.1 of Tadarida brasiliensis. Lineage (NCBI taxonomy): Eukaryota > Metazoa > Chordata > Mammalia > Chiroptera > Molossidae > Tadarida > Tadarida brasiliensis. The sequence goes on from CM061258.1 coordinate 37,053,993, forward strand.
ATGGGAGGCAGCCACACCTGGCACATGGTGGGACACAGCCCTGTCCCACAGACACATGCCTGAATTCTCACCAACTTCGAGGTTATTTAGATATTGACTTTTAATCTGCTAACATATCCCTCTTCTTGGAATCCCATGATATACCCTGCAGAGAAAAATGCCAAAGGGATGAAAACATGTGCGAAAGAGTGCCAGGAAAGTCTGCCCTCGGGAGCTACTCACATAACCCCCACTCTTGCCAGCTCCTCCCAGCAATGTCAACCCAAGGTCTTTACCCAGCCTTGTTTATGGGCCCCCAACTTACCTTGTTTCCTGACACCTCTTTCTCTATTTCATGGCTGCTGGTACCAGTGGAAGGTAGGCAAGCGAGGCCAAGACTTGTTCAGTTCTGTAGAAGAAGCCTTCATTCATTCATTCATTCAGCACATGTGTATTGAGTGCATACTTATTCCAGGTCCTGCTGCAGGGGCTGGGTATAGAAAGGACCTTTGTTAACACACTTTACAGTAAGGGAGGCAGGGATGTGGGCATCAGTAAATGATACAGCATGCCTGAAGGTGAGAAGTGCCATGGAAACAGTGAAGAGAGGAGCAGGGCTAGGACACCAGCACCGGGCGGGTTCCGAGTTCCACACAGGCAGGAGAGGCCTGATCAGGGAGATGCTGTTTGGGTAGAGACCTAATGGAGCTGAGGTGTTGCTGTCTACACCAGGGCTCTGGGGGAAGAGCAGGAGAAATCCTGACACAGGTGCTCAGGGTCAGGGGCTGGTGACCATGGCTGGCCACAAGGTGGGTGAATGGGACATGCAGTCCTGTCCACACTAGAGCCGGCCTGCACTGACTGCATCAGCACCTCTTGAAGTCAAAATGCCAAATAAGTGTTTGTTTTTACCAGTCCTACCATTTTCTTCTTGCCTGGGATTATTTTTCTGCTTATCTCCACAAAAATCCATGTCCCACTTAATCTTATAGTGCATTGAGTCTTTCTCTATTTCTGTGCAGACCGACAGGATACTAAAGCAAATGACAGCTCTTACAGAAAGTGTATTTAATTCAGTCTAAATAAGTGTCATATCAGTTATTTAGATAGTCGAATGGTTTGTTTAATACTCTTGAACAGAAATAGCCATAGGAATGAATAACTAAAGATTTAGAGTAGAAAGAAGCAGAATTGACAAATAATTGATATATGTAAACAGGTATCTTTCAATTTTTAATAGTCCTCAGTTTTGTTGTTTACACATTCATAAGTTGATTAATTTAGTGATATTAATAGAACTCATTTAAGTGGTTTATTTGCTAATTCTTGAAGTGAGCTTAGAACTGGCTTATGGGCTAATGTCTAACCCACTCTAAGGACTATGTGTAATTAAATCCACACAGCACATCAGAAAGATACACTAGAAAACATGAAAACCATAACTTAATATTTTGGAAGGGGCTTCTTCCTGGAAGAAGAAAAACCACTTGAAAATATATAGGAAAGTGAGGGCATCAAGTCCTGGAAACCAATGCAGCGGGACCAGCACCAAGCACTGTTAACAGAACCAGTGGACTTTACAGAAAAAGAGAGCTTATTTGGTCATGAGACAAAAAGATCAGCTCACTTATAAAGGAAAGAAAACCAGGGTCATCTTTTTTGGCAGGAGTGATGTATTCAAGATAATCAAGGAAAGAGAATATAGGCCAGGAACTTACATTCAGCCAAACTAACTTCAGAGTCTTGACAGAAGAGCTGCAGACACGCTGTGGATGTTCTCGAGAGCTGAGGGTCCACCACAGCCGTGGGCAGCCATGTTCCCCTGAGGGCGAGATGGGAGAGATTGAGGCTCTCCAGGCCAACAGGCAGACTAAAGGGACTACGTGGGGCCTTATAGGACCACTTAAAAAGTAACCACTTAGAACATGAAAACCATTCTTCTTGGGAATGGCTTGACTTTGACGTGAGTCAGGCTGTGCGGACCTCTGTATGAGAACTAGTCTCAGACCACCCGTGACAGGGAAGGTGAGCTAGGACTTAAAATCTAGCATTTGATATCTGGTTTTGGATTCAAGATGCTACACACAGAAGTTGGAACTCAGAATCTGACACAGATCCTTTTCGTGTCTTTGGGGACATAATGACAGCTCCTCTTTCATTACAGATATTGATAATTTATATCTTCTCTCTCTCTCTCTCTCTCTCTCTCTCTCTATATATATATATATATATATATATATATACATATATCTTTCTTTGATAAGTCCAGTTAAAGGTTTATCAATTTTATTGATCTTTTCAAAGAACCAGCTTTTAGTTTCAATGATTTTTTTTTCTTTATTGTCTTTATGGATTTGTTTTGTTTTGTTAATCCTCACCTGAGGATTTTCCCATTGATTTTTAGATAGAGTAGAAGGGAGGGAAGGAAAGAGAAAAACATTGATGTGAGAGAGACACATTGATTGGTTGCCTCCTGAACAACCTCCATCGGCCCAAGATTGAACCTGCAAGCCAGGTACGTGCCCTTGACCGGGAATGGAACCCACGACCCTTTGGTTCAAGGGCCGATGCTCTAACAGCTGAGCCAAACCGGCTAGGACTCTTTCTGTTTTTAATTTAATTGATTTCTCTTATCTTTATAATTAGTTTTCCTTCTACTTGCTTTCAATTTACTTTGCTCTTCTTTTTCTAATTTCTTAAAGTGAAAGTTTTGCTTGTTGATTTTTAATTTTTTTTTAAAATATAAGTATTTCTTTATTCTTTCTAATTAGCTTCTAACATAAGTGGTTAATTCTATAAATTTCCCTCCAAACAATGTTTAGTTTTGATATAGTGTATTTTTATTTTCATTCAGTTCAAATAATTTTCAATTTTTCTGAGTTATTCTCCTGAATACCTGGATTGCCTGGAAGTGTGCTGTTTAATTTCCACACACTGGGGACTTTTCCAGATATTTTTGTTACTGATTTCTAGTTTAATTCCATTGTGGGTTATTTTTTTTCCTCATTTTAACTTTGTTAATGTTTGTTTTATGACCCAAGGTGTGGTCTATCTTGGTTCTTGTTCCATTAGTGCTAAAAAAGAATGTGCCTTTGATGTTGTTTGGTGTAGTAGTCTATAAATGTCAGTTAGACCCAGCTGGTTCATGGTGCTGGTCTGTTCTCCTATATCCTTGCTAATTTTCTGTCAACTTTTCTAACAGCTACTGAGAGAGGAATTGTTATGGACTGAAGCCCTAACTTTCAGTGGGACCATATTTGGAGATGGGGCCTCTAAAGAGGTAATTAGGGTAAAGTGAGGTCATAAGTGGGACCCAGATCCAATAGGGCTGGTGTTTTCATAAGAGGCAGAAGAAACTCTAGATGTAGCTCTTCTCTTCTCTTCTCTCCCCTCCCCTCCCCTCCCCTTCCCTCCCCTTCCTTTCTGTCTCTCTCTCCATGTGAGCACAGAGGAAAAGTTATGTGAGAACACTGGCAGAAGGTGGCTCTCTGTAAAACAAGATGAGAACTCTCACCTAAACCAGCCCTGCCAGCACCTTGATCTTGGACCTCCAGCCTCTAGGACTGTGAGAAGATAAATGTTGTTTAAGTCATCATCTGTAGTGTTCTGTTATAGCAACTTGAGTTGGCTTATACAGAATGTGGATGTCTCCAACTATAATTGTTTATTTCCTCTCTCAATTCTATTAGTTTTGGCTTTGTGTATTTTGAAGCTCTGCTGTTAGGTGCATGCAGATTTAGGATTATTATGTCTTCTTGGTGAATTGATCATTTTATCATTATGTAATATTGCTCTTCATTTCTAGTAATTTTCCTTACTTTAATGTCTACTTTGCAACTTCAGTTTCTTAAAATTGGTGTTGCTTGGTATATCTTTTTCAGTCCTTTTATTTTTAATCTACATGTATTTTTATATTTATAGTAGGGTTTTTTGTAGATGCAGGTGGATAGGTCTTGCTGCTTTTATCCAGTTTAACAAGTCCTGTCTCAATTGGTATGCTGAGATCATTCACATTTATTTTAATTATTGATACATTTGAGTTTACATCTTCCATTTTATTAAATATTCTATATTGATCTCTTCTGCTTTTTTCCTCTTCCCTTTCCTGCCTTTTTTTGGATTATTGAAATATTTTTTAGTATTTTACTTTTATTTACCCTCTTTTTTTTTTTTCTACATCTTTGCATAATTTCTTTAGTGGTCACTGTAGGGATCACAATATACATATTAACTTCTCACTCTACTTTTTAACCTACTTAAAATTAATACTTTACCACTTCAACTGGGATGTGGAAACCTTCTCACCACATAGATCCCTCTCACTTTACCCTTTATGTGACAGTTGTATTGCATCCATATGCACTAAAAATTCCACTGTGCAATGTTGTAATTGTTCATTAACCATCACACATATTTTAAAGACACATGTACATGTGGTCTGTGATTTAAAATATAGTAGTGTAGTTAGGTTATAAATAAAGGGATGGAAAAAGTATACCAAACCGTGGACCAAAAAAGGGGTCACATACTAAATCTGATAAGCGGGAGTGGGGGCATGTCACATGGCCGACCTTACAAACTCAGAGACTAAAAGTCACCACATAGGATGGTCTAAACATAAAAATTCCTAACTATAAGTGGGTCACAGTGGGTAGTCATATCCTAAGCTGGTAGCTTCCTTGACAAAGGTCATCTTTACCTTAAGTGAGTCTAACTATTGTCTCTTTGCATCTAAGATAGCACATCTTTGTAATGTCAGAGTAATCTCCCTTTTCTAGACCCTGCAGGGCACAACCTCCCACTAGAGCACAAGCCCACAGGCCCCTCGTTGTTATCTTGTTTCCCACACATCATCTCTATGTGCTGTGCTGTAAATGTTCATTATTAACGATCCTGTACCCACCAAAGTAAAACAAGTATGTGTCTCTTCATTTTGCTTTTTATCCAATCCTAGAGATTTTTCCACCTTGCTTTCTCCTGTCCCCTTAATCTACCATCAGTGGATTTCATGTAACCCTCCTTAAAGCTTCTCTTTTGATTGTAATGTATAAAATAAACTGTAAAACTGCCATTCTTCAGAGCATTTTCTCAATCGATTGAGATTTTGCTCCCCAGCAATTGTCATCAGTTTGGCTCAAATAAACCCATAAGACTTTGTCTTAGGCTGGCGTTTTTACGTTTTAAAAAAAAAAATTTTTTCTTTATTGATTTTAGAGAGAGAGGAAGGGAGAGGGAGAGAGAGATAGAAATATCGATGAGAGAACATCGATTGGCCGCCTCCTGCATGTCCCCCACTGGGGATCAGGCCCACAATCTGGGTATGTGCCCTGACCGGGAATCGAACTGGCGACCTCTTGGTGCATGGGTCAACGCTCAACCACTGAGCCACACCGGCCGGGCAGGCTGGCATTTTTTAATTGACAAGACAAACATCAATTAAATAAAACTCTTCAAATGTCCTTATTAATGTTAGACAAAATAGACATCAGAGCCAGGAAAATTAGTAGGAGTAAAGAGGAGAAATAATCCATTGTGATTACTCAGATATCTACCATTTCTCCTGCTTTTGCTTCCTTCTTGCAGTTTGGGTTTCCCTCTGGTATCATTTCCTTCTGCCTGAAGGATTCCTTGGCAAGCCTCTGGAACAGGCACACTGGCACAGACTCTCAGGGCTTCTTGCCCACAGAACATCTTCACTGGCCTCACTTCTGAGGGTGCTGCTACTGGACATATGACTCTGACCCACTGGCCCTTTAGTTTAAACATGTGTAGTTTAAATGTGTTACTTTAAACACGTTATTCTACGTCCTTCTGGTCTCCACAATGTCTGATGAGAAACCTGCACTTGTTTGGATGATTGTTCCCTATGGAGAATGTGACTTTTTCTCTGATTGCTTCCCTGACACTAAGTTTATTAATTTAAACACTCTCCCCCCACCCCAACAAACACTTTATTTTTTTAACTGTCAAGATAGTTGTATTTTTAAATTAAATTTAATTTTTTTCTATCACCATTTATCCCCTCTATGCCCTCTTCCACCTCTACCCACCCCCACCCCCCCCCCTCCCCACCCCTCCCCTCCCCTTCCCTCCTGCAATCACCACACTAAAACACTTTATTGAACATTTGTCACTGTCACTTATTGGACATGGTGAGAAACTGAGCTCTGTTAAGGGGTGAAGCAGACATGTAACAAATGATTGGAAATCAAATGCCTTCTCTCAATGAGCCATCAGTTCGTCATATGGAACTTTGGGGAAACAGCAGTATCAGGTCTAAGGACATCAGGTACAGGTAGATGATAACATTGCAAATTTATGCAAAAGAGGAAGCACACTGTTGCGGGTTGAATGGTGTGCCCCACAAAGATATATTCAAACCCAAACCTCTAGTACCTGTGGATGCAACTTTATTTGAAAATAGTGTCTTTGCATATGTAACTAAGTCAAGATGAGGTCCTACTGGATTAAGGTGGGCCCTAATGCAATGGCCAGTGTCCTTACAAGAAGAGGGAAATGTAGACACAGACACATGCAGAGGGAGGCAGCTACACGAACAGGCAGAGACCGGAGTGATGATGCTACAACCCAAGAAACACCAAGGATTGCCAGCAACTTCAAGAAACTAAAAGAGGCAGAAAGGCTCCTCCCCTAGAGTCTTTGGAGGTAGTGTGGACATTGACACCTTGATTAGACTTCTGACCTCCAGGACTGGAAAATAATAGGTTTCTGCTATTTCAGGCCACCCAGTTTGTGCTAATGTGTTATGGCAGCCCTGGGATGCTCACACACACCCCTTTTCTGTGTGTATATGCCTCTTCTCCTTTCAGTCCCACAGGTCTGCTCAGGCTCAAGCTGCAGGATCCCACTTATGGGTGAGGACTGGCCATGTTGCTTTTTGGCACGGTCTTCTTGCTGACTTAGGGAAAATGACTCTAATCAGCAGGCACTCACCTCTGAGAGGGACACAGAGCTTCTTGAATCTTGGACCTAATTTGAGGGATAAGTGATTTGCTCATGATTCCTGCCGCCTCAGATGAGAGGCAATAAGAATACAGCCAGCCAGAACCCCTGTGACACAGAGGGCACATTGATAAAAATAGTGTTCTCTGTAATGGGAATACCAGTAAAGACAATCTCAAGTGCTGAGGTGGCTCTAGTGGTCAGTACAGATGTGGGCCTGAGTGACATGTGGGACACTTCACAGAAAAGAGTATATAATGCTAACAAGTTAGTCTGTGCCTTCTACCATATAACCAGAGCCAGTGCCAGCAGAGAAGTTGGAAAATGCATAATGTCTCTTTAAATATTAAAATGAAAAAATGTCGCCCTAGCCGGTTTGGCTCAGCAGTTAAAGTGTCAGCCCGCGAACCAGAGAGCCCTGGGTTCGGTTCCCGCTAAGGGCACGTACCTTGGTTGCAGTTCGTCCCCGGCCCCAGTTGGGGTCGTGTGGATGGCAACCAGTCAATGTGTCTCTCTCACATCAATGTTTCTCTCTCTCTCTTCCTCTCTGTCTCCCTCCCGCTCAATTTGAAGATAAATGCAAAAAAAAAAAAAAAAAAAAAATGTCCTCAGGTGAGGATAAAAAAAAGAAGAAGAAGAAGAAGAGAGGGCAAGAACACAGAAATCACAGTGAGAAGATCTAGTATATGTATAATTAAATTTGTAGAAGAAAAGAATGGAGAGAATGGATCAGAATCAATATTGAAAGAGATAATGGATGAGAAATTTGCAAAGGTACATAAAGACATCAACATATAAATTTAGAAATAGCAAAGAGCTTCCATCAAAATGAATTAAAAAGAAAGTCACAGCTTAGGCACATCATAGTAAAACAGAGGAAAATCCTAAAAGCAGCTAGAGAACAAAGTAAGACTACTTTATTATTATTATTTTTTATCCTTACCTGAGGACAGTTTTGCATTTATCTTCAGATAGAGCAGGACGAAGAGAGAGAGGAAGAGAGAGAGAGAAACATCGATGTGAGAGAGACACATCGACTGGTTACCACCCAGGGCTGGAGACGAACTGCAACTGAGGTACATGCCCTTAGCAGGAACCGAACCTGTGGCTCTCTGGTCTGCGGGCCTATGCTTTAACCGCTGAGCCAAACCGGCCAGGGCAAAAGTAAGACTACTTCAAAAGAAACAATCTAATACACATCTAACTTCTCAATAGAAACAATGAAAGCCAGAGAACAATGGAATAATATCTTTAAATGCTGTAAAAAAGAAAAAATAATGCCCAGAATATTACATCCAGTAAAAATGTCACTCAAGAATAAAGTTAAAATGTAAACATTTTATAATTAAAGACAAAAGAAATAAAACTCCTGGGAGAACAATAAAAATGTTGGCAGAGCAGTGATAAAACCACAATCTTTTCCATAAATAATGCTGGGTTAATTTCATATCTATACGGAAAACAATGAAACTGACCCCTCACCTGACATGGACCTTTCCTCTGAACCTTAAGACTGACTGGCTCCAGCCAGCTGGTTTCCCTCCTCAAAGGTCTGAGTTTAAAATTTTTAATAATTCCAATCTTTTCCCTTTGTTCCCTTGGCCATAAGCATAGTAGTTCCTACCTGCAAGATACCTTTTAGTTCCTGGTAAACTTCATACCCAGTTAACAATCCTTTATATTTAATTCTCTGTATTCAAATAATCACTGTGTTCTCTTTTTTCTGACTGTACCCTCACAGATACACAAGGTTATGACTAGTTATCATTGACAAAAATGGTAATCTTTTGCCACATCATTACAAATGAACATTCTTGATAAGAAAATTATTATTGTAGAGTGTCAAGGGAACACATCTAATTATACCTGGCACTTTCTATCATGGTTACAAGAGACTCTGGCATGATACAGTCCTTCCCCCAATTCTCTGATGGCTCAATTTTTCTTTATTCATCTGTCTTACTCCCAAATAGGCTTTCTTTATTGATTAGTCCAAACCCTGCCCTTATGTGCTAAGATCCCCACTACTTTTTTCTTAGCTTCCCTGTGGAACAGTAACTTCCTCTATAGTTTATGGAAAATACTAAGACCATGATCATTCATTCATTCATTCATTCATTCATTCATTCATTCAAAAAGCATTTATCTTTCCAAGAAATTTTTCAGATTTTCCTTACAGGCAAAGGTTGTGCTTTTTTCTTAGAAACTGTGCAGGGTGGTCCGGCTGGTGCGGCTCAGTGGTTGAGCATTGACCCATGCACCAAGAGGTCACCGGTTCGATTCCCAGTCAGGGCACATGCCCAGGTTGTGGGCCAAATCCCCAGTGGGTGGGCATGCAGGAGGTGGCCAATCGATGTTCTCTCTCATCGATGTTTCTATCTCTCCCTTCCTCTCTCTCTAAAATCAATAAAGAAAAAAATTTTAAAAATCTCAATATTATTAAAAAAAAGAAAAGAAAAGAAACTGTGCAGGGTGAAATAGAAATGGGAATTGCAGACACAAATTCTAATAACAGCTCTATCACCAGCTAATTGTGTCTTTGTATCTGGGGCAAGTTTCTGCCTCTCTCTGCAAGGCCAGTTCTTTCTGCAGCAAAATATGAAAATTTAACAGTGAAACTGTTAAGGTCTTGCCAGATAAATAATTTTTGTCTATAACATTTAGCACAACATTATAAACACATCAGGCATCCAATAGATGTTTATTTAAAATAAAGGAAATCCACTCTGGCTGGTTTGGCTCAGTAGTTAGAGCGTCGGCCCGCAGACCAACGAGTCGTGGGTTCAATTCCCGTCAAGGGCACGTACCTTGGTTCGTCTCCGGCCTTGGTCGGGATCGTATGGGAGGCAACCAGTCCATGTGTCTCTCTCATGTCCGTTTCTCTCTGATGTCGATGTTTCTCTGTCTCTCTCCCCCACTCTATCTGAAGGTAAATGGAAAAATATCCTCGAGTGAAGATTAAAAAAAAAAAAAAAAAGATTAAAAGAAATAAAATAAAGGAAATCCACCTAAATGGTCTCACTTTGCTGGTGGCAGCCTCCCCGGTGGCCCCATGATCTTGCTCCCCAGTTCACACCCTCATGCAGTTGTTCTCATCACAGTAGGTTGGGCTGCGGTCAACAAGAAATGGCAGGGGTGAAGGGATGTCACCTCCAACTTGGGTGTTGCAGACTATGTGTCTACCCTGAGTGCTGGGTCTGGGAGGTGCTCCAGCAGCCTCTGGAGAGGGACTGGGGCCTCCTGCCAACCTCACATGGGTGAGCCTGGGGGCAGATCCACAGTTCCTGACTGGGCCTTCAGATGGGACCACAGCTCCAGCTGAAAGCTTGACTGCCACAATAGAGACCCCGAGACAGACTGGCCAGTGAAGCCACTCCCAGATTCTTTGCCCACAGAAAACATAAGAAAAACAAATTTGTTGTTTCAAGCTCCCCAGTTTTAGGATAGTTTTTCTGCAGTAATAGGTAGTTATGACTATTCCAGAAAGATGATTTGGGTGGAGCCGGGCAGTAGTGGAGTTATGTGGATGGTACCCTTTTCCTTTCTCCCTTGTGGGTGATTGATGACTTTAGAGCCAAAACAACATGTCCCCACTTACATTATTTATGACTTAGCAAAGCAATGGCATCACTGTAAAACCAGGATATAGATCACAGTGTCCTAAAGGATAGTTGTGAAAGAAACTGGCTCAAAGGTGTGACAGAGAAAGTAACATCCTGCTTAGCCCAGTGCTTCTGAAGATGCCTTCCTGACAGTGTGGGACCAAACAAGATGGAATTCCACTCTCCCTGAAGGTGGACACCTTCTGAGCTGCTGAACTACAAGCCGAAATCCCGACATGTTAATGACTGGGAGCGAGGTGAGTGCTAAGCACAGTGCACTTCCTCTGCCTCTGATCTGGAAGAGCGGTGGGTCCACAGCTGCCCCGGCCTACAGCTGCTGGTTGGAGTGAGTCGCAGGCCAGATCAGCCCAGCTCCTCCTTGGCAAGCTGCCAAGTGACATTTTGCGGACTGGGAGATGGGTGTCATATCTCACCCTCTTTTTTAAAAGTCCTCGCCCGAGGATACTTTTGCATTTATTTTCAGATGCAGTGGGAGGGAGAGAGATTAAACCTGAGACTCTGGTCCGCAGGCCAGGGCTCACTCTTTTTTTGTTTTGTTAATCCTCATCCAAGGATATTTTCCCATTGACTTTTTAGGGAGAGTGGAAGGGAGGGAATGAGGGAGAAAGAGGGGGTTCTGTGGTCAGTGTGCTTGGGAAACACTGAGCACTGGGGCTCCTTCCAGAAAGACATGCAACACACATGACGAGAAGCCCTGTAGCAAAGAAACGTAGCTTTTTCAGTCCACACCAAGCTGATGTGGAACTTCTCACCCAAGATGCCTATGACCATAATTCCAGAGGGAAAATCTGGGCTTATTGCTGGAGGAACAACTGCTATGGAAGTGATTCTGTGTCCATTCCTACAATATAATTCACCAGGTTAGAAAAGAAGTTTGAATAGTTTCCTTCTGTTGGAAGAATAAAGAGAGATGAATGGAAAAACCAGGGTGGGAAGAAGAGCTTTGGGGTTTGGAGCAGCTGATGAGGGGATGCTTTAACTTTGTTCTTTTCTTTCAACTTTTCCTCTTCGAGATCAAGGCCCACTGGGACCCCGGGACGGTTGCAACTTCTGGTACCATCCAGGGCAAGTTGCAGGGTCCGAGCCTTTGGAGTCAGGTGTGGACCTGGCTGGTCAGATACAGTGGGAGGATGGCATCTGGTTATAGTCCAGCCTTGCCCTCAGCCCTGTGTTGCACACCCAGTTGTCTGCCTCTTGGTGGCTTGTCTCCTGTGGCCCTTGCATTTCACCAAGCTTTGTGGGGAGTGAGCCAGTGAACATGTGTCCAGCACTTGAAACATTGCGGGGCAGAGACCAAGCAGTATGCTACTTCTATGTGAGTTTCCTTAAATTTTCTCCAACTTACATATTCTTTTCAAGAACGATAATAAAGCACATAAACTAAAATTGGGATCATGCTCTGACTGGTTTGGCTCAGAGGTTAGAGCATCGGCCCTCAGATGGAAGGGCCATGAGTTCGATTCCCAGTCAAGGGCATGTACCTGGGTTGCAGGTTTGATCCCTGGCCCTGGTCCAGGTTCTGTAGGAGGCAACCAATTGATGTGTCTCTCTCACATCGATGTTTCTCTCTCTCTCTCTCCCTCTCCCTCTCTTCCACTCTATCTAAAAAAAATCAATGGAAAAATATCCTCGGGTGAGGATTAACAACAATAGAAATAATAATAAAATAAAATTGGGGTCACATGGAGATTAACACAGCTCTATGTGAGGATGGCAGCACGCTTGTGTGTGTCCTATGCTTCTCTCTTCAGCCACTTCTGGTTCCCACCTGTGGAAAAATGTCCACTTCAAGAGAGGAAAACTGAAGCAGGGCATGCCCTTGGTCCCCTTGGGAGTTACACCTTCCCTTTTCCACCTGTTCACTGTACAATTCACCAATTGTCTCAGAAGCAGCTGATGGTCACCAAACACAAAGCACCAATAAACCTGAGAATGATCTCCAGAAGGCAAGTTAAGAAATGAAAAATACAAAGTGTCAGAGCAGATCAGTCCCAGATGGGAACAGACTTGCAAGCAGAACAACAGTGTCTACACACAGATGTGTATGTCCGTGCACATGTGTGCATTAATGTGTGTGTGTGCAATTTTGCTTTGAAAATATAAAATATCCAATATAAAATATAAAATACCCCCATGCCATATGTTTCTTCCAAATGCTATTATTACCCAAGAAGCCCACTGTAAAGCACACGGCTCTCTTGACAGTGTAGCTATTTCCTGGAGCAAACATGCCCCCTATGTCATATGCAGTCCCTACTGTTTATTGTGGCCAGAAGCCCTCAGCAGCTATATTGAGGAGCCCTGGTCATTTGTAGAATGCCTTGCACCTGGTCACCCATATTGGGTTTAAATGTGTTTGCCACCTCAATGAGTTAGCAGGTGAAGGAAAGACCACCTCTATTTTGACATCTTGCAAACATACAAGTAAAATGTAAATTTTAAAATTACAATGATAATGGTGTACATATTTGATTTTCTTCATATCCTATCCATTTACCCATCCACCCAGCTCCTTCACATGGTTTTAAAATGCCTGGAGGTTGTACACCTTCCACACCTGCTCTGGTGGCCTCGGCACGAGGCAGTGCCCCTAGCTGCAACACCAAGGGTGAGGATCGCTGAAGCCTACCATGCGAAAGGCACTGCTTTGTTTATTCTCTTCCTGCTTTTTATTTTGTAGCAAACAAGAGCATAATACCCGTGTGAAGGTTTAGGAATTGAAAATATCAAATATCAGCAGAAACTGAAGAATTAGGAGCAAAGAAGGGAACACCTTGTGCTTGGTGTCATGTGAATGCGCTAATAGGGCAGAACAAATGCAAAGAAATCTTTAAAATACACATAATGAGACTGGATGAAATTCAAAACAAGGTAGAGCTTATCAGAGGAGGAAACTCTGCCCACCAATTTAAGAATTACAACAAAAGGATGTGATATTTACTCACATGCTCAGTTAACTCTGTGCTCACTCTCACGTCTGCCAGAGGAATCCCTGGCTGCCTGTTTAGTGGGTCTAAGGCTTAGTCAAAGATACTCACCCTGCAAAGGGAAGCAAGGGTGACCGATTGATGCAACCAATAGCTGCCATCTGTTGAACACCTACTGTGTGCCAGGCACTGTGCCAAACATGAGGACATCTCTAGGTAGGGAGGTGGGATTAGTTGGGGATGCATTTATAGTTGAACTTGGGTAGAATGACATCTTAGCAATAATGAGTGTTGCCACCCATGAAGGGTATTCTCCATTTGTTTAGGTTTTCTTTATTTTTTCCTTCAGTCATGTTTTATATGTCTTATATATCTTTTGTTAAATTAAGTCCTAAGGATTTTATAGTTTTGATGTTATTATAAACTGAATAAGTTGAAAGTTTTATTTCCAAATTATTTGCTGCTAGTGTATAGACATATAAGTGATGGTGGTGTCTGATCTTGTATCGAGACACAGCTAAACTCCAATTAATTCTAGGAGATGTTTTAAAAATTCCTTAAAATTGTCCATGTTAATAGTTGCACTGTCAGTGAATAGAGATATGGTTTTACTTCTCCCAGACCAATCTTTACTCTTCTATTTCTTTCTTGCTTTTTTACACTAAGACCTCCACGAAAATGTGAAATAGAAATGGTTAGAGCTGCCTTCTCTCCCTTCTTCCTGGTCTTAGAGAAGCATCAAGTATTTTGCCATTAAGCAAGAAGTTAGCTGAAGATTTTATAGCAATGCCTCTGATTGCTGAGCATTTAATTTATCTTGTATGGACTTTGAATATTGGTAAAGGCTCTTCTGCTCCTCTTGCGATGTTCTCCTTTATTTGTGTCAATATGGTGAATTCCATTGATTGGATTTTCAAATACTAACCTAATCCTGCATTCCTGGAAAAAAGCATTCTTCTTTATACATTTCTGGGTTCAATTTACTAGTATTTTGCTTATTTTTTTTTTTTGCACCTCTTTTCATCAAAATTTTCATCTGTAATTTTCATATCTTAGAACATCTTTACCAAGTTTTGACATAAAAGTCAAGCTGGCCTCATACAACAAGTCAGGAAGGTTCTCTTCTCCCTAGTTTGGGGAATAATTTATGAAATTTTGGCCTTATATCTTCATTAACTATTTCATAGAATTTATTTTTGAAGTTGTCTAGCTCAGGAGTTTTCTTTGTGGAAAGATTTTTTGTTTGTTTATTTATTGTTGTTACAGATGTTTCTCCTTTTTACCCCATTGACACCCTCCTCCCAATCCCACCCCCCATCCCAGCATTGTTGTCTATGTCCATGGTTACGCATACATGCATATAAGTTCTGTGGCTTATCTCTCCTCCCACCCCACCATCCCCCTCTTCTGAAGTTTGTCAGTCTCTACCCTACTTCTATGTCTCTGAGTCTATTTTGTTCATCAGCTTGTTTTGTTCATTATATTCCACAAATAAGTATGATCATGTGATATTTGTCTTTCTCTGATTGGCTTGTTTCCCTTAGCATAATACTCTCCAGGTCCCTCCGTATCATCTCAAAGGATAAGAGATCTTTCTTTCTTACTGCTACATAGTATTCCATTGTGTAAATGTACCACAGCTTTTTTATCCACTCATCTATTGATGGACACGTGGACTGTTTCCAGATCTTAGCGATTGTAAATAGTGCTGCTATGAACATGGGGTACATATAGTCTTTCTGATTGGTGTTTCAGGCTTCTTAGGATATATTCCTAGACGTGGGATCACTGGGTCAAATGGCAGTTCAATTTTTAATTAAAAAAAAAAATTTTGTTTTTCATCCTCACCCAAGGCCATTTTTGCATTTATCTCCAGAGTGGGAGGGAGAGAGGGACGAAGAGAGAGAGAGAAACATTGACGTCAGAGACACATCGAGTGGTTGTCACACACACAACCCCAACTGGGGCCAAGGACAAACTGCAACTGAGGTACATGTCCTTAGCAGGAACCGAACCTGGGCCTCTCTGGTCCGCGGGCCGACATTCTAACCGCGGGCCGACATTCTAACCACTGAGCCAAACTGGCCAGGGCTCAATTATTAATTTTTTGAGTTAACACCATATTGTTTATCTGTGGAAAGGTTTTTGATAACAAATTAAATTTCTTTAATAAATATAGAGTTGTCAATAGTGTTCAGTTCATTAAAGTTCTCACCTACAGAAAAAAATACAGGGCTATTCAAGTTTTTTATTTCACCTTGCATTAATTTTGGTAACTTGAGTTTCCAAAAGAATTTATTTATTATGTAAATTGTCAAGTTTATCAGTATAAAATTGTTCATAATGTTCCAATATTATCCTATAAAATCTATAGAATTTGTATTGACATGATCTCTTATATTCTTGATAGTGGTAATTCACGATTATTTTTTCCTTTGATCAGTCTTGCTAAGGTTTTATCAATTTTATTAATATTTTCTTTTTTTATTAATTTATTTTTGTTACAGATATTTCTCCTTTTTTCCCCATTGACACCCTCCTCCCCTTCCCCCCCCCACCCCATCCCCAGCTTTGTTGTCCATGTCCATCGGTTATGCGTACATGCATGTAAGTTCTGTGGTTTATCTCTTCCCTCCCCCAACCACCCCCTCTTCTGAGGGTTGTCAGTCTGTACCCTACTTCCACGTCTCTGAGTCTACCCTGTTCCCCAAACTGTTATGTTCATTATATTCCACAAATAAGTGAGATCATGTGATATTTGTCTTTCTCTGCTTGGCTTGTTTCACTTAGGATAATAGTCTCCAGGTCCCTCCATGTCGTCTCAAAGGATAAGAGATCTTTCTTTCTTACAGCTGCATACTACTCCATTGTGTATATGTACCACAGCTTTTTTATCCATTCGTCTACTGATGGACACTTGGGCTGTTTCCAGATTTTAGCTATTGTAAATAGTGCTGCTATAAACATGGGAGTACATATATTCTTTCTGATTGGTGTTTCAGGCTTCTTAGGGTATATTCCTAGAAGTGGGATCACTGGATCTAATGGCAATTCAATTTTTAATTTTTTGAGGTAACACCATGGTGTTTTCCATAGTGGCTGCTCCAGTCTGCATTCCCACCAGCAGTGTACTAGAGTCCTCTTTTCTCCACACCCTCGCCAACACTTGTTGTTTGATGATTTGTTGATGGCAGCCATTCTGACAGGTGTGAGGTGATACCTCATTGTTTTAATTTGCATCTCTCTGATGATTCGTGATGTTGAGCATTTCTTCATATGTCTCTTGGCCATTTGTATGTCCTATTTGGAGAGGTGTCTATTTAGCTCCTCTGCCCATTTTTTAATTGGGTTCTTTGTCTTCCTTTTGTTGAGTTGTATGAGCACTCTATATATTTTGGAAATTAACCCCTTATCTGACATATCATTGACAATTATGCTCTCCCATACAGTGGGTTCCCTTTCTGTTTTGATGGTTGTTTCTTTTGCTGTGCAGAAGCTTTTGAGTTTGATGTAGTCCCATGTGTTCATTTTTTCCTTTGTTTCTGTTGCCTTAGGTGATGTATCAGTGAAGATTCTCCTGCGTATGATGTCCGAAATTTTTTTGCCTACATTTTCTTCTAGGATTTTTATGGATTCACGAGTCACATTTAAGTCTTTTATCCATTTTGAGTTTATTCTTGTGTATGGTGTAAGTTGATAGTCTAGTTTCATTTTTTTGCATGTAGCTGTCCAATTTTTCCAACACCATTTATTAAAGAGGCTGTCTTTACTCCATTGTATGTTCTTGCCACCTTTGTCAAATATTAATTGAGCATAATGTCTTTGGTCAATTTCCGGGTTCTCCGTTCTGTTCCACTGGTCTATATGCCTGTTCTTGTGCCAGTACCAGGCTGTTTTGATTAAAGTAGCTTTGTAGTGTAACCTGATATCCAGTATTGTGATCCCACCTACTTTGTCCTTTTTAAGATTGCTGTGGCTATTCAGGGTCTTTTTTGGTTCCATATGAACTTTTGAAGTATTGTTCTAGTTCTGTGAAATATGTCATTGGTATTTTGATGGGGATTGCATTGAATCTATAGATTGCTTTGGGTAACATGGACATTTTAATGATGTTAATTATTCCAATCCATGAACAAGGTATGTGCTTCCACTTTTTTATATCTTCCTCTATTTCTTTTTTCAATGTCCTGTAGTTTTCTGCAAATAGGTCCTTTACTTCTTTGGTTAAGTTTATTCCTAGGTATCTTAATTTTTTTGCTGCAATGGTAAATGGGATTTTTTTTTTAGTTTCTCTTTCTGTGAGTTCATCACTGGTGTATAAGAATGCCGCCGATTTCTTGACGTTAATTTTGTATCCTGCTACTTTGCCAAATTCATTTATTAAGTCTAGTAGATTTTTGATGGAGTCTTTAGGGTTTTCTATGTATAATATCATGTCATCTGCGAATAATGACAGTTTCACTTCCTCCTTTCCAATGTGGAGCCCTTTTATTTTTTCTTCATGTCTGATTGCTGTGGCTAAGACTTCCAGTACTGTGTTAAATAAGAGTGATGAAAGTGGGCATCCCTGTCTTGTTCCTGTTCTTAAGGGAAATGTTTTTAGTTTTTGCCCATTGAGTATGATGTTGGTTGTAGGTCTTTCATATATGACCTTTATTATGTCAAGATATGATCCCTCTATTCCCACATTGCTGAGCGTTTTTATCCGAAATCGGTGCTGAATTTTGTCGAATGCTTTTTCAGCATCTATTGATATGATCACGTGGTTTTTATCTTTCATTTTATTTATGTGGTGTATCACGTTTATTGATTTGCGAATATTGTAGCAGCCTTGCATCCCTGGGATGAATCCCACTTGGTCATGGTGAATAATTTTTTTGATGTATTGCTGGATCCAATTTGCTAGTATTTTGTTAAGGATTTTGGCATCTATGTTCATCAGGGATATTGGCCTGTAGTTTTCTTTCTTTGTAGTGTCTTTTTCTGGTTTTGGAATTAGGATTATGCTGGCCTCATAAAATGAGTTTGGAAGTCTTCCTTCTTCTTGAATTTTTTGGAATAGTTTGAGGAGAATGGGTGTAAGTTCTTCTTTGAATATTCAGTAAAACTCCCCTGTGAAGTTGTCCGGGCCTGGGCTTTTATTTGCTGGGAGAGTCTTGATTACATCTTCAATTCCTTAGTTGTTATTGGTCTGTTTAAGTTTTCTATCTCTTCCTGGTTCAGTTTTGGGAGACTGTGTGTTTCTAGAAATTTGTCCATTTCGCTTAGTCTAATTTGTTCATAGTATTTGTTAATGATCCTTTGTATTTCTGTGGTGTCAGTTATTACTTCTCCTCTTTCATTTCTGATTTTGTGTATTTGGGTTCTCTCTCTTTGTTTCTTGGTGAGTCTAGCTAAGGGTCCATCAATCTTGTTTATCTTTTCGAAAAACCAGCCCTCTGTTTCACTGATCCTTTGAATTGTTTTTTTTTTTGGTCTCTATGTTGTTTATTTTTGCTCTGATCTTTAGTACTTCCTTCCTTCTACTTGTTCTGGGGTTTTCTTTTTGTTTGCTTTCTAGTTCTTTAAGTTGTGAGGTTAGATAGTCAATTAGAAAATTTTCTTGTTTCTTGAGGTAGGCCTATAGTGCTATGAACTTCCCTCTCAGAACTGCTTTCGCTGCATCGCATAGATTTTGTGTTGTTATGTGTTCATTTTCCTTGGTTTCCAGGAAGTTTTTAATTTCTTCCTTGCTCTCCTCGGTAACCCATTCATTGTTTAATAACATGCTATTTAGCCTCCATGTGTTCAAATATCTTTGCATGTTCTTGTTGCAATTGATTTCTAGTTTCTTGCCATTGTGATCTGAGAAGATGCTTGATATAATTTCAATCTTCTTGAACTTGTAGAGACTTAGGACTTAGTTTGTGTCCTAACATGTGGTCTATCTTTGAGAATGTCCCATGTGCACTTGAGAAGAATGTGAATTCTGCAGTTTGGGGGTGTAATTCTCTGTAGATATCTATTAAATCCATTTGATCTAGTGCTTCATTTAGAGTCTGTTTCTTTGTTAATTTTTTGTCTAGAGGATCTATCCAGTGATGTCAGCAGGGTGTTGAAGTCCCCTGCTATGATTGTATTGCTGTCGATTTCTCCTTTGAAGTTCTCCAGAAGATTTCTAATATATTTTGGTGCTCCTATATTGGGTGCATATATGTTTACCAAGGTTATATCTTCCTGTTGGATAGATCCTTTCAATATTATGTAGTGACCTTATTTGTCTCTAGTTATGGTCTTCAATTTGAAATCTATTTTATCAGATATGAGTATTGCTACCCCAGCTTTTTTTTTCCTTTCCGTTTGCTTGGAAGATTTTTTTCCATCCCTTCACTTTCAACCTATGTGAGTCTTTTGTTGTGAGGTGAGTCTCTTGTAAACAACATATATATGGGTCATGCTTTCTTACCCAATCAGCTACTCTGTGTCTTTTTTTATCAGAGCATTCAATCCATTTACATTTAAGGTGATTATTGATATGTGCTTATTTATTGCCATTTTTGTTTAGTGTGGTTATATTTTTCTTCCTATTTCTTCTACTAATTACAGCAGTCCTTTTAACATTTCTTGCAGTGCTGGTTTGGTGCTAATATATTCCCTTAGCCTTTTTTTTTTTTTTGTCTCGGAAGCTCTTTATTTGACCTTCTATTTTGAATGATAGCCTTGCTGAATAGAGTAATCTTGGGTTCAGATCCTTGATTTTCATGACCTCGATTATTTCATGCCATTCCCTTCTGGCCTGTAGTGTTTCTGTTGAGAAGTCAGCTGATAGCCTTATGGGGGTTCCTGTGTAGGTAACCTGTTGCTTATCTCTTGCTGCCTTTAGGATTCTCTCTTTGTCTTTAATTTTTGGTATTCTAATTACTATGTGTCTTGATGTGGGTCTGTTTGGGTTCTTCTTACTTGGGGCTCTCTGTGCTTCTTGAACTTGAATGCCTTCATCCTTCACCAAATTAGGGAAGTTTTCCGTCACTATTTCTTCAAATATATTCTCTAACACTTGCTCATTTTCTTCTTCTTCGAGGACTCCTATGATGAGAATATTATTATGTTTCCAGTTTTCCCACAGTTCTCTTAAGCTGTCTTCCTGTTTTTTAATTGTTTTTTCCTTTTGGTTGATTTTTCTACCCTGTCTTCTAATTCACTGATCCAGCCCCCAGCTTCCTCTACTCTGCTGTTTAGTCCTTCCAATGTGTTCTTTATTTCTGCTATGTCATTCTTCATTTCCACTTGGTTGGTTTTCAATATTTCTATATCTTTACTCATGGTGTTGATGTTCTTATTCATGCTGTTGAGCTTCCTCAAGATAATGGCTCTGCACTCTACCTCTGATAACTTGCTTAACTGCATTTCATTTATCTCATCTTTGGTAAAGGTCTCTTGTTTTTTCATTTGGGATATGTTTCTTTGTTTCACCATTTTGGCTATCTCAGTGGGTTTTGAAGCCTGCCAAATTTTCCCTGTGAGTGTTGGTGATCTGCTGTTTGTGGTTCCTTCTACTGGGTTTGGATGAGCATGGGAGGACCCACGTTAAACACCATTGTCAAGTCTTACTTTCCTGGGTAGATTTGCAAGCCCAGGAAAGGTTCAATTATCCTCAGGCTTTTTGCCTGGTGGCTATTAGTCTCAGTTACTAGAAGAGCCTTGGGTTCTCAGGTGAATGAAAAACTCCCTCAGGTGTTCAGCGTAAGAGGATTTCCCAAGGGTGGGGCAGATGCTGGTCATTATTGAGCCTCAATTTGCATTTCAATGGCCCAGCTGGGTGGGGTTGAATCTCCGAGGGAGGGGCTGCTGCTTCTCCCCAGAGCTCTGGGAAGGAGCAAGATGGCCACTGTCCTGCGTGGCTGCAACTCAGCAAAAACTCTGAGCACCCTCCAAATCCCAAGTGTCCCCACACAGTTCCAGTCCAGTCTGCCCTCCCTTTGCTGGAGCCCAAGGTGAGTGGCTGTAGCCAATTCAGTGCTTTTCCCCAGCCCTCTGCACTGTGGAGCCAGGTTGGGATTTTAAGCTCAAAGGCACTGCTCACAGCTAGGTCCACTGCTGTTCGTGGGCTCCCAGCCCCCCTCTCGTGCTTCCACAGACCTACTAGGCTCGATTCAATGTCCCTGGTTATATGGTCCTCTCAAGCTGCTTTTCTGTTGCTTTTTCCCAACGATTTGTCTTTATTTTAGTTGTAATTCCAGTTTGGTCCTGGGAGATCGTCTGTGTAGCTTCCATTCACTCTGCCACCATTTTGGAAAAACCTCTTATTAATATTTTCTAAAAATAACTTTTGTCTTTTCTTACTTCTCTGTTTTAGAATTCTTTTTTTTTTTTTTTTTCATCTCTGTCATTTTCTCCCTCCTTCTTATTTTGGATTTACTTTGCTCATCTTTTTTAAACTTCCTAAGGTGAAATCTTTGAAATTTTGAAAACTTTCTTTTTTCTTTTTCTTTATTATTTTTTCTAAAGTGAACATTTAGAGCTTCAAGTTGCCCTTTAAGCTCATCTTATAGATTTGATGTGTTATATATTACAGCTTGAGATATTTTCTAATTTTCCTTGTGATTTTTTAAACCCATAGATTATTTAATAGTGTTATTTAATTTTTACATATTTGTGTATAATTAGTTTTTTTAAACTTGTCTTTATTGTTGAATGTATTACAGATGTCCCTCCTTTTTCTCCTGTTGACCCCCTCCTCCCTGCTCCTACCCACCTCCTGCCTTTTCTCACACTATTGTCTGTGTCCATAAGTTATGCATATAAGTTCTTTGGTTTATCTCTTCCCACTCCTCTACCCCCTTCCTTTTGAGGTTTGTCAGTCTAACAACCAAACTGTACTTCTTAATCTCTTCACCTTTTTCACCTATTCCCCCCCTCTGGCAATCAACAAAATGTTCTCTGTATCTATGAGTCTGTTTCTGTTCTGCTTGTTCATTTTGTTTGTAGATTCAATTGATGATAGATATGTATTTATTGCCATTTTATTGTTCATATTTTTGTTCTTCTTCTTCTTCAAGAAGACCCTTCAACATTTCATATAATACTGGTTTGGTGGTGATGAACTCCTTTAGCTTTTTCTTGTCTGGGAAACTCTTTTTATGTCCATTGATTCTAAATGATAACTTTGCAGGATAGAGTAATCTTGGTTGTAGGTTCTTGCTTTTCATCACTCTGAATATTTCTTGCCACTCTCTTCTGGCCTGCAGAGTTTCCTTTGAGAAATCAGCTGACAGTCTTATGAGAGCTCCCTTGTAGGTAACTAACTGCTTTTCTTTTGCTGCTTTTAAGATTCTCTCATTGTCTTGAACCTTTTGAATTTTGATTATGATGTGTCTTGGTGTGGGCCTCTTAGGGTTCATCTTGTTTGGGACTCTCTGTGCTTCCTGAACTTGTATGTCTGTTTCTTTCACCAAGTTAGGGAAGTTCTCTGTCATTATTTTTTCAGATTGGCTTTCAATTTTTTGCTCTCTCTCTTCTCCTTCTGGCAGCCCCATAATGTGAATGTTGGTATGCTTGAAGTTGTCCCAGAGGCTCCTTACCCTATCCTCATTTTTTTCTTTTTCTTTTTGCTGTTCTGATTGGGTGTGCTTTGCTTCCTTATATTCCAAATTGATGGTTTGCTTCTTGGATTTACCTACTCTACTATTGATTCCCTGTAAACGATTCTTTATTTCAGTTAGTGCTTCCTTCATTTTTGACTGTGCATCCTTCATTTCTAACTGGTTCTTTTTTATGCTTTTGAGGACCTCACTGAGTTCATTGAGCATCCTTTTTTTTTTTTTAATTCTCACCCGAGGACACTTTTGCATTCATCTTCAGATAGAGTGGGAGGGAGAGAGGGAGGAAGAGAGAGAGAGAAACATCAATGTGAGAGAGACACACAGAGTGGTTGCCACTCACACAACCCCAACCGGGGCTGGGGACAAACTGCAACCAAGGTACATGCCCTTAGCAGGAACTGAACCCAGGTCTCTCTGTACTGCAGGCCAACGCTCTAACTGCTGAGCCAAATGGCCAGGGCCACTGAGCATCCTTACAAGCAGTGTTTTAATCTCGGCATCTGTTAGATTTTGTATTTCCATTTCATTTAGTTCTTTTCCTGGAGTTTTGTTCTCTTCTTTCATTTGGGACTTGTTTCTTTGTCTCCTCATTTTGGCTGCCTCCCTGTGTTTGTTTCTATGTATTAGGTAGAGCTGCTATGTCTCCTAGGCTTCACAGGGTGGACTATTATAGTAGGTGTCCTGTAGGATCCAGTGGCACAGCCTCCCTGATCACCCCAGCTGGGCCCTCGAGGTGCACCCCTCATGAGGACTGTATACCCTTCTGTTGTAATTGAGTCTTAATTGCTCTTGGCACATCAATGGGGGGGATTTACTCAGGCTGATCAGCTTTAAGGACTGGCTGTGTCCTCTGACCACTGACTTCTGACTACCTTGGAGGACCAGCTGTACAGGGGCTCACCACACAGGGCAAGACTTACTTCAGCAGGGCTCTGGTACCCACTGAGTCCACTCCTTGAGTATGTTGTTTGTGCAGGTGGTTGGGTGGTGGTACTTCGCCATGTTCTGAAGCTTTCCACTGGGTTTGCTGGCTCTGGGGCAAGGTCAGCCACTGCCTGTGTTCTACCCCAGGCCACCAGGCATAAGCTGCAAAGTGATCTGCAAATGGCTGCTTCTTGTGCTGGGCTTAGAGGTACCCAGGCAAAACCAAGCTGTGAACCAAGGCTGGCTGCTCCTAGTTCTAGACCTGGGGCCACTTATTGAGAGGTATGGAGCTCACTGAGGCCAGATGCTGCTTTTTTGAGAGAATTTAGGAAAATATGAAACAGGAGCCAAGATAGGCCATTCCTGTGGTAAAGCCACTGGAAACAGCTTGGGTGGGCCTGAAATTTGGGTGGGGTAGGGCCTCAGGGAATCACCAGGGCAGGGCAAACAGTATCAGCCAGGTTGCTGGAGTCCCAGATAAGGTGCATATCTGACTGCCCTGTGGGGGAAGGGCTGACCAAAGGAACAATGTCCTCTGCCAGGACTTCTGTCCTAGAGAAAGCTGCCTCTCCAGCTCTCACCCCAATGCCAAACAACTCAATTCTTCCTCGTATGTCGGTGGTGACTTTCAAGCTGCCCCTCCCACACTGGAGCCTGAAGGGAGCAAGTCCGAGTAAGTCCATGTGTGGGCCCTTTAAGAGGAACTGCCTGGGGCTCCAGCAGCCTCACCTTCAATTCCCACTGGTTTTTACAGTCAGAAGTGATGGGGACTCCTCTTCCTGGCACTAGAACCCTGATCTGGGGGGCCTGATGTGGGATGGGGACCCCTCACTCCTCAGGGAGAACCTTCACAGCTGAGATGTCCCTCCTGATTTTAATCCGACACACGTGGGTGTGGGATCAGCCTGTCTGCGTCTCCGCCCCTCCTACCAGTCTCATTGTGGTGGCTTCTTTAATTTCGTAGTAGTAGGACTTTCATTCAGCTTGATTTCAGATGGTTTTGAATGATGGTTGTTCTGTAGTTAAGTTGTAATTTTGATGTGGTTGTGGGAGGAAGTGATACTGCGTTTACCTACACCACCGTCATCTTGACCAGAAGTATATAATCAGTTTTGATTTGTAATTTAAGTCTACTGTGATCAGAGAATATACTCCCTAAGATTTGACTTATTGGAAATACTTAAGACTTATTTTATGACCCAGCATATGAGCTTTTAAGTTCCAGAATTTCCATTTGGTTCTTTTTAAAAAAATAATGTTTATTTCTCTGCTGAGATTACCTGTTTATTTCTTGTGACTATATATATATTTTTGAATTCCCTGAACATATTAAAGTCATTGTTTTCTAGTTTCACCCTCTTCCATTATCTGAAGTTGGTTTCTATTGACTGCTTTTTTTGTACCTAGGTCACATTTCCTTGTTTCTTTGCATGGTTAGTAACTTTTTTTAAAAAAAAATATATGTTTTTATTGATTTTTTAGAAACAGAGGAAGGGAGAGAGAGATAGAAACTTCCATCAGCTGCCACATGCATGCTCCCTACTGGGGATTGAGCCCACAACCCAGGCATGTGCCCTGACCAAGAATCGAACTGGGACCTCTCAGTCCATGGGGCAATGCTCAATCCACTGAGCCAACAGTGGCTGGGTGTTTTTGTTCTAAACTATTGTATACCAGTCATTGCTGTCAGTATGTCGTAGAGACTCTGGATTATGTTATCTTCCTATGAAGATTGTTCAGTCATGTTCTGGCAGGTTGTTTACCTGGCTGAACCCAAGCACGAGCTCTTCTTCCCTGCAGTGGACTGCAGTGGACAGCTGCGGCCACCTCTGCTCAGCTCCTTTTGCCTTGAGCTGCTGCTTTTCTTCACTGAGATCCTTGGCACCTTCCCCATGCATGCAGTCAGGAGTCAGCCAAGAATTTCGAGGGGATTTCTACACAGGTTTGATGGTTTCTTTGTCTGTGGCTCCCCCCTTTGGAAATGAAATAAAATCTATTATTTTTCAGCATCTGACTCTTCAAGCCAGTGATGCTGCAGCTTCTTGCCCATGCTACATTAACCAGGTGTGCCCTCTGACATAAAGCTGTACACATGTCTCCCCTGTGGCAGTCCCATTCTTTCAAGGTTGCCTGTATTTAAGTGTCTGCCTTTTAGTTGCTCTCTAATATCTTCAACTAGTGTTTTATATTTTTTTCCAGAATGTATAATTATCATCTATGTATAATTATTGAGCTTCTTGACCATTTACAAAGCAAAATTCTCTGTGCAATTTTATATGCCCCCACCCCCAATTTTTATTTTAAAATAATTTATATTTATTTACACTTACTAACAGGATTTACCAATTTCTTTTTTTTTTTTTTTTTTTTTTTTTGCTTTTCATCTCACTCCTTCCTTCTGAATGAAGTATGTACTTAATAGTTATTTCAGAGAGAGTGTGAGTTACACTCTCTTTTTAGTCTTGATATGTCCCAAAGTGCTTTTATTTTATCTTCATTCTGGAGTGATAGTTTAATTGATGTGTTAGGGGTGACTTACTTGCCCTTCACATGATGAAGTCATAATTCCATTGTTTCCTGGTATGTATTGTGTGGATAAGAAGTCTGCTGTAATCTCTGGTTGCCATCCCTTGCAGTTCCATTCTTGGATGGGTATGTAGGACCATCTTACATGTCCACAACCTCTGAGCCTCACCTGCTTTCTGGACCCTCAGTACTTGCTTCACCTCAGTCTTTGCCCTTCACAGATACCTAAGTATCTGAAGACGCATTCATATCCCACTTCCTGGAAAGGGTTACTCACATATATACACTTGTCAGTCAAGAAAGTTATACCTTCTAAGTCACTAGTAGGAAAAAAAATCAAAGAAAACATTGCAGTGTTTTAGGACATGACACAATTAGGAATGATATTTCAATTTACATTAGATCTATTTGGGACCCTTTTCAGTGGAATGAGACAGAAGTGTCAGGACACCATGAGAAACACAACAGAGGCTTATTGCCCCTTTATTCCTTAAGACAATGCTGAGCAATGTTTACGCATTCCCACCCACCCTCTTGCCTTCTGCGGAGGTAAGATTTTTAATGGACTGAACAGTTTGGGTCCTGAGTGTGGTTGTCTGCCAGGAGGTGGTGGGCAGGCACAGAGGAGTGTTCCCACAGCCTAGAGCCAAGCTTTGGGGGAACAACTAGACATCTATCCCAGGAGTAGTTGTTCTGTTACCCTCAGCATCTTCCTTTAGGAACCTTGTGATATCCAGTCATAGCTCTCTTTCTTCATTTGGGACACTTGAGAATTGGTTTCTTTTTGTTTTCCTTTGAAATATAAGTGGTGAAGGGTTCTATTAGAGGATCCTTAGGGCCAAGACAGAGGTGCTTCTCTGGACCCATAAGGCTGAATCAAGCAGATTTCCCCAACTCCATGCCACGCAAACACAGCAGACCCCAGGGTTTGGTCTCCCTTTTCCAATGCCATATGCAAAGGAATCAGATTAGTTAAGGACATGCCCTACCTGTTCTTAAGTCCAAAAACAGCCCTGGCCGGTTTGGCTCAGCGGTTAGAGTGTCAGCCCATGGACCAATGAGTCACGGGTTCGATTCCGGTCAAGTGTATGATTGGGGGTTTGGTGGATGAACAAAATGTAACCTTGAGATAGACCTGGCCAGCCAAGGATCAAAGTATGCTGTGGATAGATAAGGTATGCCTGGAGGGTAGGAATGCCACCCTGCCTGAACTGAGTGTATTGTTTACATACGAATAAATAAGGTCAAAGGGCAGGAACACTACCCCAAAAGTGACAATGGGCAAGAAAGCCCAGGCCAGAACAGGTTTGTTTTCTTCACATCTCATTTGATGTTTCTCCACTGAAAAAAGTGAGAGACAGGGCTTGGCTGTATGGTCAGCAGAGATGCCATCTCAAGGAAATAATTACCTAAAACACCATGTAACCTGGGGAACCACTTTGCAAATAAATTGGGCTGGATCCAGAGATCTGGAGCATTTGCTCCCTTGCGATGCTCCCCCTCACTCCAAGCAGTGTCTGTTTGTAGTTCATTGCATTGCACCGACTCCCGGCAGGCCGAGAGAGATGGCAGTCAAAGGCACGTACCTCGGTTGCAGTTCGTCCCTGGTCCTGGCTGGGTCGTGCAGGAGGCAACGTGTCTCTCTCACATTGATGTTTCTTTCTCTTTCTCCCTGAAAAATATCCTCGGGTGAGGATTAAAAAAAAATAATAATAAGACCAAAAACATCAGATCTAAAATACAGCTGACCTGCCCGGCCGGTGTGGCTCAGTGGTTGAGCATTGTTGACCCATGCACCAAGAGGTTGCCAGTTCGATTCCAAGTCAGGGCACATGCCCAGGTTGTGGGCCTCATCCCTAGTGGTGGTGGTGGGGGGGGGCTTGCAGGAGGTAGCCAATCGATGCTCTCTCTCATTGATGTTTCTATCTCTCTCTCCCTCTCCTTTCCTCTCTCTCTAAAAAATCAATAAAGAAAAATAAAATACAGCTGACCTACCATTTCTGGTCACCATTTTTCAACTGAATTGGAACAACCATTCATCTTGAAGGAGGAAATAAAGGCAATTTAAGGCTGGGTAGTATCACAACCCTTTAGCATGAAGAAAATGTTATGGAAAGAGGGAATGTTTCTTTTAGAAGTGGTTAAGAGAGGATTCTGGGAAGATGGCAGAGAAGTAAGCACCAGAAATCTGTCCCCCCACCTAAAAACAATTGTACAGGAAGAACCTGTCTGCTATAATTATTTTGCAACTCTGAAGTCTACTGAAGACTTTCATGGTCAATTTCAGTTCTTGGCATAATACCAGTTACCCATCTCCCAGCCATGCCTGACACATGTTTCTGGAGAAGCGCTTGCACATAATTTCTGGAGAAGCTTGCACACAGTTTGTGGGCAAAGATGACCTCATTTTCCAAATAGTGGAGAGGTGTGGCCCAATCGCCAACTGCAGCTTCTGATCACAGATGTGCAGATTCAGAGGGGGATAGCCATTGTTGTTGCACCCCCATTGTTGCCAGACCCTCTCCCTCCTGCTGAAGTGACTGCCAGAGGATTTAAGGGCCAGTGCCTTTCCCTCACTTCATAGCTATAGAATATACACAAAAGGACATGAGAAAGGAATTTAAATGTTACACTACAAAAAATCAACAAAACATGAAAGAAGATAGTAATGAGGGAAATGAGAGACAAAACCTATAAGATATAAAGAAACCTAATAGCAAAATAACAGAAGGAAAGCCCCCATTGTCAGTAATTGATTTAAATGTAAATAGATTAAATTCTCAATCAAAAGACAGAGTTTGGCAAAATGGATAAAAACTGATGATCCAACTAATTATAGGCTGTTTACAAAAAACTCACTTTAGATCAAAAAACACAAATTAGATTGAAAATGAAAGGGGAAAAAAAAAGATATTCCATGCAAATAGTTACCAAAATAGAGCCGAAATGGCTATACTAATGTCAGACAAAATATACTTGAAATAAAAAAGTTTACAAGCGACAAAGAAGAAACTACGCATTAATAAAAGGCTCAAAAGATTAAGAAGATATACCAATTATAAATATTTACACACCTAATGACAGATAATCAAAATAGACAATGCAGAAATGGAAAAATAATTCTACAATAATGTTTGAAGACTTTGATACACTACTCACAACAATGGCTAGAACAACCAGACAGAACATAAATAAGGAAATGGAGAATTTAAACAACAATAAGCAATTATATCTAACACATATACAGAACACTCTACCCAACAACAGCACACACATTCTTCTCAAGTGCATGTGAGATGTTTTCCAGGATATAAGGTAGGTTAGGACACAAATGAAGTCAATAGATTTTATTTTTTTTGTTAATCTTCACCTGAGGATATTTTCCCATTGATTATTTAGATAGACTGGTATGTGTCCTTGACCGGGAATCAAACCCATGACCTTTTAGTCCGGGAGCTGACACACTAACCATTGAGCCAAACTGGCTAGGGCAAGTCAGTAGATATTTAAAGATAGAAATCATACAAAGAATATTCTCCAACCACAACAGAATGAAGTTAGAAATCAATAACAGAAGGAAAATCAGAAAATTTTCAAAATTGTGGAAATAAACCACATATTTCTAAACAACCAATGGATCTAAGAAGAAATAGATCAGGAAAATACTTAGAGACAAATGAAAACAAAAACACAACACATCAAAACTATGGGACACAGTGAAAGTACTGCTAAGAGGGAAATTATAACTATAAATACTTAGATTAAAAACAAGAAATCTTGCCCTGGCCGGTTTGGCTCAGCGGTTAAAGCATCGCCCGCGAACCAGAGAGTCCCGGGTTCGGTTCCCACTAAGGGCATGTACCTCGGTTGCAGTTTGTCCCTAGCCCTGGTTGGGGTCGTGTGGGTGACGACCACTTGATGTGTCTCTCTCACGTCGATGTTTCTCTCTCTCTCGCTTCCCTCCTCTCTCCCTCCTGCTCTGTCTGAAGATAAATGCAAAAATGTCCTCGGATGAGGATAAAAAAATAAATAAAATAAATAAAATAAAATAAAAACAAGAAATCTCAAATCAACAAACTAACTTTACATCCTAAGGAATTAGGAAAAGAAGAACAAGCTAAGCCCAAAGCTAGTAAACAGAGGGAAACCATAAAGATTAGAACCAAGATCAATGAAATAGAGAATAGAAAAACAATAGAGAAAACCAATGAAACCAAATACACTAGTCCGGCGATTTTCAACAGGTGTGCTGCAAGAATTTCTAAAACATGCAATATCTGACTCTCTGGTCAGCTGCACGGACTTCTTTTCCCTTAGATTATCAAATTTGAAACAAATGACAACAGCCAACACAACTAATAGCCGTCTGGTGTAAATAAATCAATTTTTTTTGTCATATCAGCAAAACATATATTTTATGGTGTGCAGCAGAATTTTAGTAATTAGTTTGTGTGCCATGAAATGAAAAAGGTGAAAATTGCTGTTCTAAACTCTAGAACATGGTAGAGCCAGTCCCACGCCATGGCTTGTTCCTTTCCAGAATTTTCCTTGCTATTATTTATTTAGCCACAAAATATTTTTATTTCATTTATTTAAACTTAAAAAAGAGCCAGTATACTTAAAAGTATTCTTTTGGTATTTTTATTGGTATCACTTTAAATCTATAGATTTACTCAGCTACATTTTTATCTTAATGATACAAAATCTTTGTGTTCAAGAATTACATGCTTTTTCATTTGTTTCATTGGGGGCCCTCAGTAGCACTTTAAAATTGTCTTTATGTAGCTTTGATTCCTTAAGGTTATTCCTAGAGAGTGTATCAATTCATTACTATTATAAGTAAAGTCTGAACAGATTATGTCCATTTACCTTCTTCCACCATTTTTGGTATTGGTGTCATACAAATGTTGTTTAACCCACAAGATGTTGCTATTGCTGTTAGTCAATAATCAACCATATTTATATTAACCCATGTAATTGGCCTTTTTGGTACCAGTTATTCCTTCCTGCACTTTGCTGTCTCCAATCTGGGACCATTTTCTTTCAGCCTGAAAAAGTTCATTATTTCATCACATGAGTTTTGCTGACAACAAATTCTTTTTATTGTCTGACAATATTTTATTGACCTCCATCTTTGAAGGTTATTTTTGCTATGTATAAAATTCTAGGTTTGCAAGTTTTGTATTTTGTTTATTGGTTGGGTTTTTTGTTTTAGTTTTTTGTCAGCTCAGTAGATGGTGTCTTTCATTGTTTCTGTTGCATTGTCAGCTAATATTCTTATTGTTAATCCAAGGGTAACATGCCTTTTTTCTATGGTTGCTTTTAAGATTTTCTCTTTACTTTGGTTTGCAGGAGTTGACGGTGAGTTTCTAGGTGTGTGAGTCTTTATGAACGTATTCTGCTTGGATTTCACTGGGATTCGTGAATGTGTGCTTGACATCATTTATAAATTTTGAGAAATTATTGACCTTTACCTTTTGAAGTATTGCTTCTGCCCCATTTCCACTCCTTTCCTGGGTCTGGGTTTCATTTGCAAGAGTTTTTTATTGTTTGACTATTTTTCTGTAATTCTCACCTACACATGGGTAGTGAAAGTGCACTACCTGTGACTAAGGTAGACTCCTCCTCCACTCCCTGCTCTCTCTGGGGAGATATTAGTCCCTTCTCCCCTGCAAGGGGCTCCTTACTTCCAGTGGCTCCTTGATGGATTTCTAAAAACTATGAATTTATAGTATAACCTGCTTGTTTAGGTTGTTAGGTGAAAATAGTCTCCTGTGATTTCTGCATTGTAATTGAAGAAGTTAAATATGCATTTTTATATAAACTTATTTATTTGTAGAATTTTTAAAGTAATATATTTTTGTTTTGACAGAAATATTGTATGCACAATACAAGTAACTTCCCCCCCCCTCCCCCGACCATTTGAAAGGCAATTGCCAAAAAGATGTCTATCATCCAAGTCTCAACATATAAGTCAGAATATTAACTTGATTCACGGCCCTCAGATTTCACAAAATTTCCCCAGTGTTCCTGGGTGTCTCTGAACAGAGAATCCAACCAGAAATCAAGTGTTGCTTTTAGTTGCCATGTCTCTTTAGTCTTCTTTGACAGTTATGGTTTATTCATTTTTTGAAAAGGTCCCTCAGTTTGGATCTGTTGGATATTTCCTTAGGATTAGATGCAGGTTATGTGTCGAACACAGGAATATCACAGAAGTGATGGATGCCGTGTTTTTCTCACAGAATTCTACCACTCCGCACAGTTCCCATTGGTTCCATGACTGAGAGGTTCATGTGTTCACGTTGACCTTTAATTGAGGTAGTGTTTTCAGGCATCTTCACTGTAAAGTTAATTTTTTAAATTTAGAAACCAAGGTCTGAGTATTGCGTGTGCTGGTTGCTATTGGGGTGCTGCTGCTCCCCAGCTGTTTTGCCGGTTGCAGGTAAGGAGCACACATGCACACATGTACACACACAGAATTATTTACATCTATATTTATGTCTGTAGCCATGTAAATATTTGAAAATGATAAGTTCACACAGATGCTATCAATAATAATCCAAGTCAGAGTTCATAATCATTTTTTTCTCTTTAAAAAGATGTGTCACTCCCTTTTCTGAAAGTAAGAAACTCAGTTTCTGTTGTCCTCAATATAGTTTATATTTGACCCATCCCCCTTTAGGTAACCAGTCTCCTGATACCCCCACCCCTCCTCACCTCCCATGGCACTCTCTTCATCTTGCTTGGGTCTGACAACCCATACCAGGTCACCCCATGTGGATGCCCCCTGCTTGGGTTTCAACACCACATGTCAACCCAGGCCCTTGTCCTCACCCCCATCTGCCCGGTGTGCTCAGGCTTGGCCAGGAAGGATGCCCACCCTACCTTCAGACCTCTGGTTAGGGTCTCTTCACTGCACTGGGCAAGGTCACTTGGGCTCAGGTAAGTGGGAGCCAGCTGAGATGAAGACCCAAGCCTGAGCCTGACTTGGAGGGAGGGGGCCTGGCAAAGGCAAAGGCCCTGGGGTCGCTCTGATGCCAAGGAGCCCCAGAAAAGGTGAGAAGGGGCTTTGTGAAGCACACAGCTTGCTGCAGACCCCACATGGGAACTGCACTGCTGGTGTTGCATTTACAGGTAATGTTATCAGGTGTGATCCCTTCCTGTGGTTTCCCCATCCCACAGCAATATTCCAAACAAAGACTGAAACACCTGATAAAGAACCCATTAAACCCCATTTCTTCATCTGCTTTTATTTTATGTGACAGGCAGAATTTAATCTGGTGGGGACGGGCAGCCCCTTATCTTCCCAGCACAGGGAAATGGGCAGCCCCATCCCGGCAAAGGCTTTGAACTCCTGCGGGGAGAGAGCCAGCCCCAAGGAAGGCCTGCTGGCCAGAGTTAATGGGCAAGGAAGGAACCAGGAGCTTATCTGGAGATGACCTGGGGGTTAGGGAGCTGCCCCGGACTAGGCTGGTCAGTGAAGGGAAGGTAGTAGAGAGGTGGAGGGTGGAGCCGACTCAGCTTTAGGACGAGGTGGCTGGAGGGAAGTGGGGCCAGGGTGCTGCCAGAGACCAGCTGGGCAGTTCCCTGTATTGACCATGTCGCTGCCAGTTGTGAAAACCTGCAGTGGATATTCAGCGACTGGTTGGAGCATGGAACCCATGCCTAGCATGCAGGCACGGGGGTCAGGTCTATGTGCCTTCGCATTGCTGACCTGGCTGTTGGGCACCGTCCACCTGTGGGCACTCGTTAGCTGGGGCCCAGGGCCAGTACCCACTGGCCCCCAAAACAGCAGGGGTTCCTGGTAGCCAGCCTGTGGTGGCTCTCCCTTTGGGTCCCCTTCTTCATCACCCTGTGGACCCTCGTGGACTCTCGTGGCCCTTTCATCCCTCGGGGGTAAGCTCACCATGTCAGTTTGAGTATTTCTTTTACTCTGTCCACAGAACAATCTTCTAGAAGCATCTGTGTGCTGTTTGGTCTGCAGGGCCTTTCTGGTTTTATTTCTTGACTCCTCGTGCCTTGTACATATTCTGCCAGTAAGCACTGTTCCTCTGGAGCAGCAAACAGGCCTTCCAGGCCCAAGTGAGTGGCTGATGAGCACTGGGCACTCACTGTCCCCCCTCCTGTACTCTGAAACCCTGACACCTTCTTGGACCATCTCAGTCCCACACCTACCCTGCGGGGTGAAGAGGAGGCTGAGGCATGGAGCTTGCTGAGCTTTCAAGAGCCTCTTTGAGGTGGAATGGCTCAACTGAGCACACACAGGCCCTGTCCTGGCCAATGCCACTGATGGAGGGAGCCCTCAGGGGCCGTGGGTGGAGGGCCTGCCTGCCTGGCTGCCATGTGTCTGTGCACAGATATTAGCAGAGAAGGTTGTGCTCCCTTGTATAGGAGTCAACTGACCCCTTGCAACTCTTGGTACATTTGTTTAGGTTTTTTTTTTTAAATATGTATATTGAATGTGAAAAGATTAATGTCAACCACTATTTTCACAAATTTCTGAGTCTGAATTTGTGAGTGTTTATTTCTAATAAAGCATGTAGCCGGGATGAGCTGCCACTGCCCATTGCTCCTCTGGTTGCAAGTCTTGGGGTTTGGAAGTGTGCTTGTGGGGGAAGGCTAGAGGGAAGGGAATGGCAAAGGTGTGCTCCCTGGGAGGGAGAAAGCATGCTGGGTCCTTCATTCTGAGGGTATTTATCTCACTCTTGCAGGTGGGAATCTTAGGGGAGGTCTCAAGGGAGGGTCTCAGTAGAATATTCATCAGCTTTCAAGGTGAACTCTTTTAGGGTCGTGGTCTCCACTGAATGGTCAGTGCCAGGATAGGGAGGTCATTAGTCAGTGCAGTTGGTCCTGAGGTAGCCAAGGGCCTCACTTGTCTGGTTTTGCTGCTTTTCTGAGCCTGGAGCTGAAATACAACTGATACCTAGATGTTATCCCTAGGAAGGAAAGGCCAAGGGGTCTAAACTGCATAACTATTGATATGCTAGGGGAGGCAAGGTCCTTGTTTTCCCAGTTTTGCTCCTTGCTAGGATCCAGGGTTTTCTGCCCTGGTGACCTTCTGTACTTGACCCATTGTCCTTGCTCTGCTCATGTCTGTCTATTACAACTGGGGCTTTTTAGGAAGCAGGAGGATGTCTGTGAACCCTGAGTGGCCAGCTTTCTGAGTCTTCTGTGCAAACTGTATGGTGGAGTCCACAGAACTCCCTCATGAAGCAGAACTCGGGGTTCTGATATTTGAAGATAGATTCAGATTTGGCAGATTTTTCTTCCTTTTGCAATGTGACCAGCAAGCTCCAAGGAGCCCAGAGGAGCCCAGGAAACAGGTTTTAGAGCTGCAGGGCACTGAAGGGGTGTGGAAACCACCCAAGGCAGGGTACCCTGAACAACTGTTTCAAGTTCTCAGCTGGCCACTCGCACCTCGGGGGGCTACCTGGTGCTGCCTGAGCCTTTGCTTGGGGTGGTGAGTGTCTTGGTGTGGCCGCAGTTATGGAGTGGACGTGGATCAGACAGAGAAGGCGTTCACCACTGGCCAGTAGCTCTGCAGGGAACTGACAGCTGGTGTAAAGGATGAATGAAAGGGAGTGGCCTGGGAGTCCTCCAGGGATGGCTGAAGAGAGCCCTGACCGTGTCACACAAAGCCATCCAGGGCACTGACAGCCCTTTCCTTCCTTGTGCCGGAGGAGAGGCTTGTAGACAGCCAGGCCATGCCTTGGAAGTGGGACAAGTGAGCGGGTACCTAGTGTGGGTTTCCCAGCGGCGGAGGGTCTGATGGAAGGAAAGTTTGTCTTCTGAAATGGGAGAAATTCACAGCTTGTGTATAGGCCAATAGGGATCATCCAACAGAGAGAGGAGGGTGCTGGCCTGGGGCCTGAGCTGGGGCTTGAGGTGGGGCTGTGCCTGCACCTGCACAGGCAGTGGGCAGGAGGAAGAAGGAAGCAGGCAGCAGGAGGGCACAGGATTGATTTAAACACAGGAGCCTTTGCCAAGTGGGTACTACAGTGATGAAGTGGAAATGGAAGGAATCCAGGGAAATGTAAGAGTGTGATTGTACTAGAGGGCGGGTCTGTGGAGGCAAGGCACTAAAGGGACAGGGAAATATGAGGATCAGTGGCCTGGAGGGCCCTGCTGCTGGGTGGTCTGGGAGTAGGAGGCTTGCAGTTGGGTTGGAGGGGTGCAGTGATTGGCAGGACAAGGTCTAGGGTATGACCGTGGCAGTGAGGGGCTTGGGTGGGCAGAAGACAGACCACTGGAGGGGAGGGGCCCAGTAAGGAGCCTATGTACATTTCAACAGTGACAACATCGAGACAGTGTTGGAGTGGAGAGAGTAGCGCTGAGCCAGAAGCCAAAATCCTGGAGAAATGAGGGGAAATGACCTGACAAAGGATGCTATACAATGACCTGGGGTTTTTGGCAAAGAGAAGGGGAGCGTGGTCTGGAGGCAGTGGAATGATTTTAGGAGTCAGGGTAGAATGGGGTGAGCAGAACCAGGTGAGTATGCACTATGTGAAATGACGGTGGTCCAGGAGTCCAGCTCCTTATAATGGGCAGAGATGGAGATACTAGAGGATTCAGGGCAAAGAGGAGAAGGGGCTCTGAGTGTGGGGGAAGGGAGTGCAGTGTCTTCTTCACCCAGGCAACAGGGGTGGGTGCAACCGTAGTCCCATGCAGCCCTCCTCCTGATGCTGTACTGGGGGTGGAAAATCTAAGGGTGCCAATTTGGAATGACCGGACAGTTCTTGGGCATGCCTACAAGGGCTTCAGACTTCAGGACTGGAGCTGCGCCGTGAGTGTGCACAGGCATCGGTACTGGGACAATACACATGCAGGAGGCACTCACAGGAACAAACTTCCACCTGTGCGCTGCTTCTTTTCAGAGATGGAGACTTCATTGTCTCTTCAGCAGCTGTGTGAACTGTGTAGAGGTTTCTCTAACGATAGACAGAAAGGGCTTCAGGGACACTGCTTCCCAGGTCTCAGTTCCCATGCCACCTGAGGAGAGGCCCCTTCCCCCAGGTGTGTGCTGTTGCAGCCACAGCTGCAGGGGTTGGCAGGCTGGTGGGTTGGGTGGTCACCAACCACATCTCAATAGTGGACATTGCTTCTCTACAGTGGGCTGTCTCCAGCAATGTTACCCT
This sequence comes from Tadarida brasiliensis, assembly GCA_030848825.1. Classification (NCBI taxonomy): domain Eukaryota; kingdom Metazoa; phylum Chordata; class Mammalia; order Chiroptera; family Molossidae; genus Tadarida; species Tadarida brasiliensis. Next base: position 37,091,651 of record CM061258.1, read on the forward strand.
AGGTCTTCCTGCACTCGTCCCTGCTGTAATGTACAAGAGTTTTGCTGGGGGAACACGTGGTCGTGGGCTCGTGACCTACAGTAGTCTCACAAATTCCCACCAGCAGTGGAGGAAACCCCCATGCTTCATGTCCCCATAACTGGTATTATCAGACCTTTGAATTTTAGACATTCTGGTGGTTCTCATTCTGGAGTTGTTTACATCGTCCTGATTGCTGATGAACTTGGATTTCCTTTACAATGACATCTGTTGATTCTATTGTTCACTCCTCTTGTTCTCATTTTTGGTAGCTCTTTAGGTAAACTGAATACTAAGCCTTTGTCACTCACATACAGTCATGTATCTTCTCCAACTCTGGCTTACCTTTTCCTCTCAAAATCATGTCTTTTTCATGAATAGTTCTTAATTTTAATGTAGTCAAATTCATCTATATTTTATGGTTAATGTATTTTGTGTCCTGTGTAAGAAATCTTTCCAAATGGATGCCTAGTTTTGTTTTTTTCATACAGACACTCACTTGGCCCAACACCTTTTACTTACAAAGACCATCCTTTCTCCACTGGCCTACGATGCACCTTTGTCACAAGTCAGGTATCCATACACACTCTAACTGGGCTCTTCATTTCCTTCCATTCAACATTCAACCTCATGCTAGAATCCAACTCTCTTAAATGCTATGGTTCTATTAGTCCAGACACCCAACAGAGTATGTTCCCCTATGGTCTTAGTCTGCTGTAGCTGCTGTAACAAATACCTCAGGCTGGCAGCTTAACAACAGACATGTATTTTCTCACAGTTCTGGGGGCTGGGAGTCCAAGACCAAGGTGTCAGCAGGGCTGGATACATTTACTATAGAGAGAACTCCTAAAACACAACAACAAAACACCCCGATTCAAAAATGAGCAAAAGACTTGAATAGATATTTCTCCAAAGAAAATATATAAATGTTTGCCCTGGCCAGTGCGACTCAGTTGGTTGAGTGCCATCCTGTGCACCATATGGTCACTGGTTTGGTTCCTGATCAGGGTACATACTTGTGGGTTCCATCCTTGGCCAGGGTTTGTGCAAGAGGCAGCCGATTGATGTTTCTCTCTCGCATCAATGTTTCTCTCCTTCTCCCTCTAAAAATGAATATGTTTTAAAAAAGAAAATATATAAATGCTCAATAATTATCAGTAAGAACATAAAAAGATTCTTCAACTCACTAGCCATTAGGAAAATGCCAATCAAAACTACAATGAGATACCACCTCACAACCATTAGAAAGGTTTCTATAGAATAAAACAAAACAGAAAATAGCAAGTATTGTCAAGGATGTGGAGAAATTGGAACCTTTATGCACTGCTGGTGGGATGCAAAATGGTACAACTGTTGTGGAAAACAGTATGGTGGTTCCTCAAAAAATTAAATTACCATATGATCCAGCAATTCCACTTTTGGATATGTACTAAAAAAAAAAATTGAAAGCAGGGTCTGGAAGAGATATTTGTGCGCCGTGTTTACAGCCGCATTACTCACAACAGCCAACAGGTGGAAGTAACCCAGGTGTCCACCAACAGATGAATGGATGAACAAAATGTGCTATATACAAGCAATGGAATGTTATTCAGCCTTAAAAAGAAAGGAAATTCTGACACATGCTACAACATGGATAATATCTTGAGGACTTTATGCTAAGTGAAATAAACTAGTCACAAAAAGATAAACACTGTGTGATATCACTTATACGAAGTATCTAGAGGAGTCAGATTCACAGAGACAGAAAGTAGATGGTGGCCAGAGTGTTTCATGAGTACAGAGGTTCAGTTTGGGAAGAAGAAAAATACTGGAGATGGATGGTGGTGATGGTTGCACAAAAAATGTGAATGTGCTCTATGCATTTAAAAATGATTAAGATAGTAAATTTTATGTTTTATATAGTTTACCACAATAAAGAATGGGAGAGCCTAGCCAGTTTGGCTCAGCAGTAGAGCATCGACCTGTGGACCAGAGAGTCCTGGGTTCAGTTCCTGCTAAGGGCACGTACCTCGGTTGCAGTTTGTCCCCGGCCCCAGTTGGGGTCGTGTGGGTGGTGACCACTCGATGTGTCTCTCTCACATCAATGTTTCTCTCTCTCTCTTCCTCCCTCTCTCCCTCCCACTCTATATGAAGATAAATGAAAAAAAAAAAAAGTTCTCGGGTGAGGATTAAAAAAAAAGGGAGAGCCTGGTCAGTTTGGCTCAGCGGTTAGAGCGTAGGCCTGCAGACCAGTGAGTCGAGGGTTCGATTCCGGTCAAGGACATGTACCTCGGTTGCAGTTACTCCTCGGGCCTGGTCGGGGTTGTGCAAGAGGCAACCAGTCGATGTGTCCCGTCTCACGTAGATGTTTTTCTCTCCTTTCTCTCCCTCTCTCTCCCTCCCACTCTATCTGAAGATAAATAGAAAAATATCCTCAGGTGAGGATTAAAAAAAAAATGGGAGAGAAACGTCAACAATCTAAGGTTGAGAAACCCTGGATGAAGCTATCCCAGCAACCTATTAACATCACTCCTGAGTGCTCAAGCCAATGTTAAACCCTATGGTCTATGACCATCCCAGCCAAGGCCTTCTCCCCCTGGACCGGCACTCAGAGAGCCCATGTCCATGCTGCCCAGGCTGGCGTGGCTGCTTCCTCATGGGTCTCTGTAACTTGTTATCCTGCCCCCGTGTTCCGGTTGCGGTGGCCTACGCTGTCTCCTCCCACCCGGGGCTGTCTCCCTCAGCCCTAGGAACCCTCCGCGTTGTGTGTGGTAAAGCTCTGCTTTTGCTTATCTGAAAACACCTTTATTTGCCTTCATTTTGAAGGAGATTTTCTATGAGTACAGGACTCTAGGTTGCAGGGTTTCTTTTCTTTCACTACTTGTAAGATGTCACTCAATTTTCTTTTGGCTTCCATAGTTTCAAGGTCAGGAAGCCTTGCCATACCAGCTAGCAAGACTTCTTATAAAATCATTCATTAAGATGGTGTTACATGGGCTCAGGAAGGGGCACATATTAAAACTGGATTCTTCAAACAAAAACTTTGGATTACTTGTCTTTCTCATATTAATTTACAAAAGTTCTGTTTCTCTGGATATTAATCTTTTGTCCATTTCATGAGTTGCAAATACCTTCTCCTAGTCAATAGTTTTACTCAAAAAGGTGTTTTCTTGGTGAGTAGTTTTGAAAATCTGAAATTAATTTATTGTTAAACCTATCCTTTCAGTTTTCTTTCATTTATGACCACATCCATCCCCAAGACCACATGGTTCTTACTTAGCTCTTGTTTTAGCAAACTCGTTGAATTTAGTCAGTTGGTTATAAGCTAGTGATAATCTCAGAAGTGTGGAAAACAATGCTCTCATCTTGAGATGGGGTCATCTTGCTGCTTAAGATGCCTCCCTGCACAGCTCTGCCCCACACAAGGGGGTGTCTACCCAGCAAGAGCTTGGGGTCTTGTCTCTCCTTAATTGTATCAGGGACAGAAAAGAACCTCCCAGGATCACACCACATCCATCCCCTTGGAGAGGACTGCTGGGCCAGGGAGGTGGCACAGAGCTGTGTTTCCTTGTCTATAAAATAGCACAGTAATAGCACCTACCTCATTGAGTGTGACGAAGATGAGCTAATACAACGTGCTTACAACCTCCCCACAGTGTCCGCTGTCATTTTTGTTTTCCTAAGGGGCAGATACACTGAGACCCTGGGCAGTGTTGGTTGTCTGGGCAATGCGGGTGGTCCAGGCAGTATGGGTGGTCTATGCAATGTAGGTGATTGTGAGGTTTGGGTAAACCATGCAATGTAGGTGGTCTATGCAGCATGATTAGTCTGTGCAGTGTGGGGGTATCTGGGCAGTGTGGGTGGTCTATAGAGAAAGTGGTCTGTGCAGTGTGGGTGGTCCTGGTAGTATGAGGGATCTGTGCAGTGTGGGTGGTCTGTAGAGACTAGGTGGCCTGGGCATAGAGACATCAAGCTATCAAGCTCGGTCCTTTCCTTTGGAGCAGTGGTTCTCAACCTTCCTAATGCCGCAACCATTCAATACAGTTCCTCATGTTGTGGTGACCCCCAACCATAAAATTACTTTCGTTGCTACTTCATAACTGTAATTTTGCTACTGTTGTGTCTTAGGCGACCCCTGTGAAAGGGTCGTTTGACCCCCAAAGGGGTCGCGACCCACAGGTTGAGAACCGCTGCTCTGGAGCCTCCTCGGAGCATAGCTTGAACAGCCTTGCGTGTGGTCTGACATCTCAGCCAGGCCACAACCAGTGGGTGCTGTCCCAAAACCCACTGCTCCTCCCAGTGGGCCTTGACCATGGCTCTGACGTGGGGAGGCACTGACTCACCAGTAGGTGGCAGGCCGTCACTTCCCCGCCCAGGCCACCAGTGGCAGAGGCCCCTTCCTTTGCTGTTCCTTCTCTTCTGCCATTTAGTCCACAGCTCAGAAGCAACCTTACTGCCCTGGTCACTTCCATTTATCTTGGGAATGTATGTGCTTGGTTTTCTTTTTCTTTTTTAAATTAATCAGAATTAAGGTGAGAGGTCAGAGTCCACGGAGTAGAACAGAGAGAACCCCACCGGAGAGTGCGGGAGCAGGGTTCAGATGGAGCACGTTCTTATGGCTCCATTTACTCTCTGTTGGGTTTGGGCTGTTACTGGCTGTGCGATTGTTGTGTTTTCACAGCCGCTTTAGGGTTTATGATGCACACCTTATTTATCACACCTCCCAGGGGTGTCACACCACCTAAGACCTTCACAATGGGTGTTTGTTCTGCACACCTTACACATTCCACAATACATTGTCAATTTGTTTTCCGTCTCTTGGGGATCACTGTCGAGGTGGCCTGATGTCCGGTGTCTCCGTAACCTTTGCTCTGTTTATTATTCCGGTTCTCATTTGTCTCAGTAAGGCAGTAAAATTGGTCCCAGTTACTCCATCTTGACTTCCAGCTGGAAGGAGAAGTCAACCCACTTTTTAACATAACTCTTTTTTTATTTGTGTGTAAGTAGTGTGTGTTCACTCTAAAAAAAAAAAAAAAAATTCGAAGCTATAGGAAAGTAACAGTTAATAAAATAAAACCCATCCCAAATCCTACTCTCTAGAGCTAACTATATCCTCCATCCACTTATTTTTCTGTACGTATGCATATATGATATTTCTCTCTTGTGCAGTTATAATCACAATGTATATATGTGAGTCCTGATTGTATTTCTTCTAACATCATACGGGGAAGCACAACATCCATCATTTGAATGTACTGTAATTTATTTAATTGGTCCCTTTATTTAGGTTGTTTCCATGTTTTTCTTGTCTTTGCAACTCATGGTTTCCTTAGGGTAGATTCCTAACTGTGGAGTTCCTAGATTAAAGGAAGCCCAGGGCATATAATATGAAAGAAAATTCTGTGTGTATGTCCGTGTGGACACACTCACCCTGAAGTTCCACACCACCATCAGGAGAAAGAGGACCCTGCAGTGTTGGCTTTACCACAACCTAGGCGCAGATTACACAAGTTTTCTTTGCGTGTAGAATGAGGAGGTGGTTCTGGTCATTAAAACTCCTCTCTGTAATATTAAGACCCTTGCGCTGAGGTCAGCTGGCGACTCTTCCCTCTGGTAAGACGGGAGAAGCCTGCGTATGCATTGCCGGAGCCCCAGTAGGCATCTCTCAGGACCTGCGGGAGCGGGAGAGGCCAAGGTCCACCTCAACTCCAAGGTTTGATATGAAGGCTGGACAATTCAGTAAATATAGCAAGACTGTAGCATTGTTTATTTATTCATTTTCACTTTTGGGGCCCATGCAGTTGACGATTTTACGTGGCAGAATTTCAGGGAGTGGGTACCAGATTGATTTGAAACAGACCAAAAGAGGAAAGTAACAGCCTGGAGGCAGCCCCAAGTTCACAGGTGGCTGGGGCAGCACACAGCAGCATCATAGCCTGTGGAGAAAGGATTCTTCCACTGAGATTGTGTGAATTCCTTCTAGGCATTGGGAAGCACAAGGCTGGGACCACTGTCATGCCTTCTGCCAGTCGAATGGCGGGGAAAATGAATGAATGGTTTACAATCAAGAGATTGCCAGATCAACCTTTTCTCTGTCTTCACCTACAAGCCCCTCCCTCAGGTCTTATCCCAATGTCACCTGCTCTAGGAATTCTCCTATCCCCTAGCTAGGTGTCTTCCCTTTGGGGCCCACAGGGGTTCCCACATTCCTAGCAGGTCCTGCACAGAGCTGAAATGTCTCTTGAGCACTTTGAGAGCGGGAACGTAGTTCATCCATCTCACAAGCAGGAGCCTGGCTCTTGCCGACACTCGGCCAGCCCCCTCTCAGGGTCTCCCTCTCTCCAGGGTGCACAGTGCACAGACTTTTGCACAGAGAGCTGCTGGTGGGTAATTGTCTCCGTAATACAGATAACAGATGTACTTATAGATAAAGTGATAGGTCTCGTAGCCCCCAAAGCTGTTCAAGTTGGCATTAGTGATTTTAGAGTCTGTTTGCTGGTTCACTGTAGTCAGACCTGAACTTACTAGGATTATCAGAGTCCTAATTGTAACAATGTATCTTGTATAAACTGCATCCAATCCAAAAACAAGATTATTGTGTGGCAATATTAAAGTTATCTATTATGATATGGATTGTTATTCATTGGAATAAATGGAAAACTATTCATCGTTCACTTACCACTGACAAACGCAGGTGAGTTAGTGTCTGCAGGTTGGGAGAGTCCCTGTGGTTCCGGTCTTGGTAGGAGGCTGGACACCACGAAGGCTGAAGGAGAAGGCACTTGGCTCCTCATGCAGGTGTGGGCAGAACCGGCTTTCTCCACCTAGTGCCTGAACTTCAGGTGAGTTTGGATTCACCTGGGCGGCAGCACCTTGCATGTCAGGCTCTATCCACTGGTAGCCAGCAGCAGGAGCATCGTCCTGACCTGACCACGCGTGGGCCAGGCTGCCCTGGGCCAAGTCCCCTGGGCGCCAGTGGAAGCAACGCTGTTGGGCCCCCCTGCTCTGCACAAGTCCCACACAGCTTGCATCCCCACCCCATCCCAAAGCTACACCCAGCTGGTACACCAAGACAGGACAACATGCCAGTGAGAGTCCTGGATCACTGCCTGCCTTGTCAGCCCCATCCCCAGCCGGGTTCCTCCCCAAGCCACTGACCACTGTACAGCCAGTGTCTGAATTCAGACCCTGCGGACTGTACTTGACCTCTGGGCCGCAGACGCCCTGTGGCTGGACCCCAAACTTGCCCTCTTCTCTATGTCGGGTTTGAGCAGTCTTGATCTTGGACCCCTTGACATACCCCAAGTAAGAGCATGGCCCCTTCCTGGCCCCAGGGGCTGTGTGAGCTACTGAACTGAACTGTCCAGCCAGTGCCCCGTGGTATTGTGGTTGAGCCTGCTGACACCGAGGCCACTAAGCAGTGGAGACAACACAGAGGGGCTCCTGCTTCCGTCATTTCAGTGATTCTAATGAAATACTCAAAACTCCATTTGAGGGTACAGCTTCCCTACCCCATCGTGGTGGGTACAGGGGGCTGAGATGAGTGGGTTGTGGGGAGCAGTGGGCCATGGCTGACCTTGCTCCCTCCCAGGCTGCTTGCTCCTCTAGGGCCAGGGCAGGCCAGGGGGAGACCCTTACATGCTGAGGACCCCTAGCTCCTTGGAGGCCCCTGGAGTATCCATTCTACCTCTGGGCTCCACACTTGGTTCTCCCTTCTGCCTGGGGGCTCCAAGTGGATCCTCGGGGGGCCCTTTGCCCCTCCAGAATGGACCTATGAATTTTAAACTCCAAGAGGCAGGAGGCAGCAGCGGTGGGCACCATATTCCTGCCCATCCGGGAGGCTCCAGGGCCAACGCTGAGCTATGGAGACAGGATTCCTGCCTCGTTATCAGGAAGCAGGAAGTCAGCACAGCAGGTCTGAGTGGCAGGAGTCATCCAATGGCACAAAGTCCAAGCCTGTAACTCTGTGAACTTTATTGGCGGGAGGGGCCATCTTCCAGGCCCTCTTAGCCCCATTCTCAAAACAGTTTTGGCACCAAGTATGTGTGTCCCAGTCCACAGCAAGTCCTTTCGGGGCAGAGGACATCTGTGCTCGACCTCCAGCGAGGCAAAGGACGGAGGACCTGGAAAACCAGGAGAGCCCAAGCTGGGCCTCAGGAACGGGGCTGGCACTGGGATCGTGCTGGGCAGGCTAGCCCATCGCCTGGCCCCACGGCCACACACATGTGAACAAAGCTCCCGGCTTGGACAAAGGCTCTGCTGGGACCACAAAGTGATAGGCATGCGCAGGCAGACTTTCCTCCTCCTGATAAGTCCCTGGCAACCGCTCCAGGCCTTTGTTGGGACAAAGTGACTTTCCTCCGCCTCCTTTCCGGAACCTTCCGAAAGCTGCTGGAGGCAGCAGAGGCTGAGGCTGCTGAGAACTGGAGGAGCACGCTGTGGGGTTGTGGAAACATTCTCCACCTGTGCCCCTCAGGGCCCAGGGCCTGTTACCAGAAAGGGACCAGCCTGGAGTGGGTCTGCCTCGGGCTGGCCTGAAGTATGTGGGTTCTTGACTTCATGCCGGAAAGATTTCACCAGACAAGTTCAGGTGATTTTGAGAGTACGTTGATTAAAGCTGGGGACAGTGAAACAAGGAAGAGGTTACAGAAGAAGCAATAAGAGAGAGCCTAGGTGTGGCTGCTTTGGCTCTGCAGAAATGTTTAGGAAAGAAATGAGCCTAGGTGGGGCTGCTCTGGCTCACTGAGAAATAAAAGTCACAGTGACAAGTGAACCAAGGGGACACTGCTGTCAGCTCACTGGACAGTCAGAAAAAAGGGAACCTTGGAGACAGGTTCAAGGGGTCAGCCTGGGACAAGCTGCTGCTGCCCATTGCTCCCCTGGTTGCAAGTCTCCTGGGGTCCCTTGGAGTTTAGGAGATGCACGCCTGTGAGGGAAGCGGAGGGGGAAGGGAAAGGCATGGGGTTGCTCCCAGGAGGAAGAGAGTTCGCACTGGGTCCTTGTCTTGAGGGTTTTAAAGGCTGGGGATTTAAGGGAGATCTTAGGGGGAGGATCTCAAAAGAAGAGTCATCAGCTTTATGCTGATGTGCTAAAATGAGATTTATCCCCTTAACTTCATCTGTCCCTGGGTGTGGTTGGCACGATGGCACTGATTGGATTTCTGCTATCTATCTCCCTGAGTAGGGTGATTTAAGCTATTTACCCTCTGGTTGGGGAGACTGTAAACCATTTACTCTTAAGCGTCCTTGGTTCAGGGAAGATAGGCTTTTGTGATTTACTAGATAGCTGTAAACTGCTTGGCATTTAACTATCTGTCTCATTTCCTTATCTCACTTGTCCTGGCTTACTAACCTATCTCAGGCCAATTCTGCAGACTCTGCCACATGGGGTCCTCATGGCCTTGAGAAGCAGTCCCCAGAGCCCCCCATTCCCTGTGCCTTCGGCTGCCAGCCGCCGGGCTCTGCAGGACCCTGACAGGCGAGGGGTGGGCAGGCCGAAGGCTGCTGTGCTGGAACGAAGCCTGGTGGAAGAAGAACCCATGCTGGGGAAAAGGAACCCGAGAGACTTACCAACAATGTACTTCACGCAGGGCTCCCCACAACACATCCTGGGTTTTCCAGGGACATCCTGGGACCAACATGCTTGCACGTGGGAGCAGGTGCTCCCCCGGGAACACCCTCCCAGCTTGAACAGGGAAGGAAGAGGTGCTTGGGCCCAACACTCGATGCTGCCTCAACAGAACCCAGCCTTCCTTCCTTCTGCCTGGCTCCCGTGCACAGACTCAGGCCTGGGGCCCATGGCAGTCGTTAGGTGCCTGATGCCAGCATCTGGCATGTCCTGGACCACCCCAGCGACTACACCCCCAGGGACAGTTCTGGCCAGCAGGGAAGGTGAAGTTATCTTGGCTGATGGCCCAGAGGTAACACACCACCCTGAGATCACCCACAGCAGGACAGGTCATTAGTGATGTCAGACCTCCAGTCTCCGTCTGCTCACGTGTCCAGCCAACATTGGTTCAGCAGTGCCCAGTAGGAAGGAGTTTCTTAATGGCCCAGTTGAAGTGGAAGAGTCTACATGTTGTGAGTCCTCTGCAGGTCACCTGCACACACTGAGGATCAAGTGAGACCTCTTTGGTCATGACTGACTAAGGGCGCACAGCTGACAGTCACACGCAGATGGCAGTGGGGGCTGGCCTCTGGGAGATGGGGCTGCTCTGAGAAAGACAAGCCCTGTTTATGCCCCTCTAATGGGTTTGGGGAGTTTAAGCACCAGAGAACCTCCAGGGCATATGTCAATTACTCTGCCTTGAAAGCAGATGGCAGGAGAAGGGCACAGTGACCTGACCAGTGGGCACAGGGCATTGGGGTCCCCATCCAGCTCTGCCCCCAGCCTCAGGCCACTTGGTGAGAAGTGACTTCTCTGGGTGGTCCAAGGTGGCCTAATCTGCCGTTTGGGTTTTGTTCTTCACCAGGCTCATGTGAAAGTTCAGATCCACTTCATACCCTGCTGGACAAGCCTAGAGAACAGGAAGCGGTGTGCAATGGGTGACATGGGCCCGTGGGTGGCATGGACCATCTTGAGTCTTGCTGAGAAACAGCCCTGACTTTGCTCAGAGGCCTCTGTAGCAGCTCTTCATCAGTAATGATGAGGAAGCAAGTCAATGTCACCCAATGTCACCCGTCCCTAGGGAGAGGGCCACTACAAATGGTCACTCTGTGCTCACTTTCCAGGGGGCGGATCTGCCAGGCTGAAAACCCCCAGTATCTGATTGTTACAGCTGCAGCACTACCCACCCTCCCTACTCTACTCCCATAATTGTAAAGCATGTAAAAATGAAGCAAGGTGAGGAAGTAGAAGGCACAGGGGCCTGGTTCCTCCCACAGCTCAAGGGCTAGAGCTTTGAGCCTGCACTTGGCCAGCATGTTTACTTCCCTGCGCTGACACTTCACCTTCAGAAGGGTGATGTTGGCTAAAGGTGACTTGATCATAAAACTATTTTTGGATTCTCAGTGCCCACGGCAGGAGCCCTGCCCATCAGAAGCCATCACAGTGAGACAATCTTGTTCTTTGACCAGCTCCTGCCATGGCTGCTTTTTCTTTCTCTTCAAATGACAGACGGCGTCCAGGTTCACTATTTGCTCCTAGCAGTTAATCTTTTCTCTTTTGCTGACTAGGGCGTCATAAATCACACGAAGCTTATGACTGAATGTGCAGAGAAGAGACTCTAGATCTCCTCTAAGCCTGACTATGACTCAGGCCTAGGTGGGCAATGTTCTTGGGAGTGGCCTTTATCAGCCACCATTTAGACCCTCCATCCAACCCTCCCTGCTCTCCCCAGGGGCCCCACCAGATCTTTGTTTCCTGCTCAGGGTCCACAGCATGGCACTGGTGAGGTTGTTGGCCCACCCCGTCCCCTGACCACACTCGCTCTGATGTCTGAAGGTGACAAGGACTGGAGGAGCATCCACAGAGAAGGACACAAGCCCAGGGGCAAAGACTCCCACCAGGACCCAGAGTTGGTGTGTGTCCAGCTGGGATGCTCACTCAGGCTGCTTTCCGCCTGCAGCCCGAGGCCCCTGCCTCCCCACTGTTGTCCAGCGCCCCACGGAGACTGCCTTGCAGAAACAGCAAAGGTGTAATCTGCCCTGGGCTATCTGAGCAGTCGGCACCGAGTGTCTCACTAATAAACAGTGAAGCAGCCCAGAGGATGTACCCTCAACAACTTTAAGGCAAGAGAAACTGAGCAAAGCCTGCTTTCAACATTGCGCAGGTGACTAGCAGTGTGCCGCCCACTGTCGGCCATTTGGGAGGGGAGGGCGGCCTTCCTAGTGCGGCAGAGGCACAAGGTGACCCTGATTTGGAGTGAAGCATGGTCGTTCCTGCCAATCTCTGAGAAACCCTACCCCCCGGAGCTACGAGTCAGGGGGACAGACTGTACGCCAACGGAAGGGAGAACACACACTGAGTCCGGAAGTGGGCCTCGGGGCATTGGTGGGGAGGGGGTGCTGTCCCCAAGGCTGGGCCAGGAGACCACTCAGCCCCTGGCACAGGTCAGGACTGATGGAGCAAAGGGTGAGCACATGCTTTGGAGGGAGGATGGGTCCACAGAGGCAGGAGGTAGGGGGACAGGGGGACATAGGGACCAGGTGGGTGGCCAGCACAGGAGGCTGACCCCCCACACACACCTTTTTTTTTTTATCCTTACCTGAGGACATTTTTGCATTCATCTTCAGGTAGAGCAGGAGGGAGAGAGGGAGGAAGAGAGAGAGAGAGAAACATCAATGTGAGAGAGACACATCAAGTGCCACCCACACACCCCAACCGGGGCCGGGGACAAACTGCAACCGAGGTATGTGCCCTTAGTGGGAACTGAACCCGGGTCTCTCTGGTCTGAGGGCCGACGCTCTAACTGCAGAGCCAAACCGGCCAGGGCCACATTCCTTTTAAAAGGCTCTCTTGGGCCCTGGCTCGGTAGCTTAGTTGGTTAGACTGTTGTCCCAATTTACCAAGGTTGCAGGTTCTTTCTCTGTCAGGGCGCATGCAAGAACCAACCAATAAATGCATAAATAAGTAGATCAACAAATCGATGTTTCTCCCTCTCTCACCTTTCTTCTCTCTCTCTAAAATCAATAAATAAAATAGAAGGATCTCTTGGCCTTCTGTGGGGGCCACGGGCCTGCACCTGCCAGGGAGGTGGCTGGCAAGCAAGGCAGCTAAGTGCCATGTCCTGCATGCCTTCCTGCAATGGCCACGCTCTCAGGTGACCCAATGCCCATTGCCAAGTTCTGCTTCTCCTTGGGGATTAACTAAACTCCACTGTCCCTTCCAGACACTTCTTGTTGTCTTTCCTTATGACTATTTTCTTAGAGCAGTTTTAGGTTCACAGCAAAGTTGAAAGAAAGGTATAGGGATTTCCCTTACACTCCCTGCCCCAGAAAATGCACACAGCCTCCCTCATTATCAACAGTCCCCAGCAGATGGGACTTCTGTTATAACGTCATCATCACCCAGAGTTCATAGTCCATATTAGGGTCACTCTTGGTGCCATGCATTCTGTGGGTTTGGACGATGTATAATGACACATATCCATCATTATAGTGTCATACAGAATAGTTTCACTGCCCTAAAAATCCTCTGTGATCCGTCTATTCATTTCTTCCAGCCCCAAACCCCGATAACCACTGATCTTTTACCGTCTCCATAGTTTTGCCTTTTCCAGAATGCCATAGAGTTGGAATCATGCAGTGTCACCTTTTCAGATTGGTTTCTTTCACTTACTAATATGCACTTCAGTTCCTCCATGTCTTTTCATGGCTTCATAGCTCATGTATTTTAAATGCTGAATAATATTCCATTGCTTGGACGTACCACAGTTTGTCCATTCACCTACAGAAAAACATCTTGGTTGCTTCCAAGTTTGGGCAATTATGAATAGAGCTGCTATAAACATCAGTGTGTAGGTTTTTGTGCGGACGTCAGTTTTCAGGTCATTTGGGTAAATACCAAGGAGCATAATTGCTGGATCATATACGGTAACAGTATATTTAGTTTTGTAAGAAACTGCCAAACTGTCGCCTGGCCGGTGTGGCTCAGTGGTTGAGCATCGACCCATGCCCCAAGAGGTCGCCAGTTCAATTCCCGGTCAGGACACAAGCCCAGGTTGTGGCCCAAATCCCCAAAGGGGGGCATGCAGGAGGCAGCTAATCGATGTTCTCTCTCATCCATGTTTCTATCCCTCTCTCCCTCTCCCTCCGTCTCTCTCTAAAATCAATAAAGAAAAGAAATTTAAAAAAAAGAAACTGCCAAACTGTCTTCCTTTGTGGCTGCACCACGTTGCATTCCCGTCAGTAGTCAGTAGAGTTCCTGTTGGTCCACATCCTCACCAGCACTTGGTGTTGTCAGTGCTCTGGGTTTTGCCCATTCTGATAGGTGTGTAGCTGTTTCTCACTGTGGTTCTAATTTTTATTTCCCTGATGACATATGATGTGGACCATCTTTTTCACACGCTTACTTCCCATCTGTATATCTGCTTTGGTGGGGTGTCTGTGAAGGTCCTTGGCCAATTGGTAAATGGGGCTGTTTGTTTTCTTATAGTTGAGTTTTAAGAATTTATTGTCTATTTATCAGATTTGTCTTTTGCAAATATTTTCTCCCTGTCTGTGGCTTGTCTTCTCATTCTCTTCAAACTGTCTTTTGAACAGCAGGATTTTTTTTAATTTTAATGAATTCCAGCATATCAAGTATGTCTTTTGTGGATCATATCTTTGGTGTTGTACCTAAAAAGTCTTTTTCAGACCCAAGGACATCTAGGTTTTCTCCTGTGCTATCTTGTAGGAGTTTCATAGTTTTGTGTTTTAAAGTTATGTCTGTGATCCATTGTGAGTTAATTTTGTGAAGAGTGAATGCTCTGTGTCTAGATTCATTTTTCTGCATGTAGATGTCCAGTTGTTTCAGCACCACTGATTGAAGAGACTATCTTTGCTCCATTGTCTTGCCTTTGCTCCTTTGTCAAAGATCAGTGACTCGATTTATGGGCTCTATTCTGTTTCACTGACCTATTTTTCTGCAACTTCACCAACACCACACTATGCTGATTACTGCAGCTTTATAGCAAGTCTTACAGTCAGGCGGTGTCAGCCTCCAACTTTCTTCTTCTCTTTCAATATTGTGTTGGCTGTCCTGGGCCTTTGGCTTCCATATAAACTTTAGATCAGTTTGCCCCAATCTGTGGATTGCACCCTGGGTGGTGTTAATGCCCACCTGCCCCAGCCCCGGGCTGCACATGCTGCCACCCCTCAGAGTATGATCTCAGAAGGCTGATTGCATCTGAACATTCCCTAGACCAAATCAGTGATTAGCAAGGATTTCTCTAGGAGTGAATACAAATTTTTCTTTGAAGCCAAACATGACTGTTGGATCTCCCTGCCCTAGGCCTCTTTTCCCAAGTAGGGTCACTGGACAAATCTGCTGCTGCAGAAGGAGGTCTGTAGGGCTGGGGTCCAAGGCCACCAGACTCAGGTCCTGATCTGGGTAGGGTGGCCATCTGGGAACAAGCACCAGGGTCTACAAAGGAGGCTGGCTCTTGGGCACAGCCACACCCTCCTCTTGTTCTGGGGTCCTTGAGCTTCAGCTTGAGGACTTGAATGTGACTTGGGGGTTTGGTGATGCTCCAAGCTTAGGCTTGAGGGAACAGGGGAGCAGGGAGCTGAGGCCTGGACAGGTGGGACAAAAGGGTGAGGAGACAAAGAGCCAAAAGGCAGTGAGTGCCCTGAGGGGTAAAACTCGACCAGGCATGCAAGCCAGTTCCTGGAGCAGTTTGAGGGCATCAGTGGATCCCCAGTCCTCCCCCTCACCCCATTCATCCCTACTGATTCTTACCCCCGCCTCGCTGTTCCCCCATCTGGTCCTATCCACCAGCCCCTCCAGACCCCACTACACATGGGGCTCCTGCTGACACAGGGAGGCAGGCTAGGCTCCAGGTTACCACTGAGAGCCTTCAACCACCTTTCCTCCTAGAAAATGCCCCTCACTTCTCACCTGTCCCAGGTCCGGTGTGGATGTCACCCTGCAGCTCCCCCTCCCCCCGGCACCTGCTCCCTGATGGGCACCTTCCCTGCACACAGTGCCCCTGGTCCTCACATGGCTCAGGACAGAGCACCCCTCTGACCAGGTGCTCCTCAAAGCAGCCGGGCACAGCCCTGCAGAGCTGGAGGGTCAATCCTTCCCAAGAGAAAGAGCTCCAACAGCCCAACACCACTCCCGGAAAGCTTGTCTCGCTACTCACCATGCCCTGTATGGTTACAGATGTTATTGTCATTGATTATTATTGCTATTATTACTGTAGATGAAGTGATAGTGTATCTGGGATGTCTCTCAAACCATCTAAGGGAAGCCGGAGAGGAGGTAACTCTGGCAGAGCCCATTCAGGGCCAGTAGGTCAAGGAGAAAGGAAGATGTGCCCATGGAAGGGGGGCAGGGCTTGCAACTGCAGCTACAGGAGAGAAGACTAAGGACCCAGGGAAAGGAACAGAGCCCAGGCCTCAGCTGGGCCTCAGAGATGGGCAGGGGCTTCTTCTGCTGTCACCGAAGGGGAGACAGTTCTTTGAGGTTGAGACAATGGACAGGCTCAGAGGGGGACAGTCACCCCAATTGCTCTTGTTGCTCTCAGAGGGGAGGCTCAGGAGGTGTTTGAGACAGCTCCCCAAGTGGGGACAGGGAACACAGGGGAGGGCCTGGCCAGCCTGGGGGGCGGGGCATGCAGTTGACTAGCCCTGAGGCCTGAGACCAGATTGTCAGGCAACCACTCTCTGTGGAAGCCGCTGTTGAGGGTGGTGGTCCAAGGCACCATCTACCGTAAGCGCCTACAGAAGCATTAATTAGCACAAGTTAATATATAATTCTGCTCGCGAACGTGTGCGTGCACACATACACACATACACACACACACACACACACACACACACACACACACACACTGGTATCTCGCCAGTGCCAGCACTATTGTCTGATAAGGATTTAATGAGAAGTAGGAAGGGAAGGCGCCTGATAAGAGCCTTCTCTCATTGTGAACAGCACCAAGGTCACAGGATGGGGGGCGGGTGTCCCAGGGAAGGACACCGACCCTGCTCCTTTGCCACCCACTTAGGACTCTGCCACAGGGAGCCCCCCACTCGCATCGTCCAGGCCCTGGTGCCCCACTGATGTCAGCACTCACCCTGTGAGGGCTTTGGGGTGATGCCTCAGCGTATGCTGTCACTGACAGTTTCAGGAGGGTATTTTACCATTATTTTGTGTTAATGTTCACCACCGGTTGCAGCTTTCCTGAGAGGCTTGTCCGCACAGGTCACCCACAAGCACCCAAGCCATCCTGTCTCCGTGTGCTTTTCCCTCTTGGCGCACAGACAGCAGTCCTGGGAGGACAAGGTCAGGGAGCGGGTGATTTGTAGAGTCACGCATTCTCGGACAGGCAGTTCCCTTCCTGCAAGCAGGTTGAGGTGGCAGGCAGGGCAGAGCACAAGCATTTGGGGTTTAAGGCAAGAATATGGCATGTCATAAACTGGGCTCACCTCCCAGCCCATCCTGTGTCTGGGGGTGCCAGTACACTGCCCCATTATGGGCCAGCTGCCAGCAACCAATAGGAATGGTGACTAAGTGCTGACACTTGCTGTTCCCCAGAATATTCTGCTAGGGCCAGTAGGAGCACAGCAGGTGGGTGTTGGCCTTCCAAGGGCACAGAGGAATGTGTCTCAGGGAAAGGAACAAGTGGGGGGCCCCTCTCCCTGACCTGCCCTCTGCCTCTGGTCACTGCAGCCACATAGTGGGTGACTGTGCCAAAGCTAGGAGTCCTCTGCCTGTGTCAAGGCCACACCTCTACCCTCCTTCCTGGGGAGGCAAGTAGAGCCCCCACATGACCCTCTGGGTGCTGCCCCTCTCAGATGAGCTAATCCAGAAGGAAAAGTGTACACACATGTGTGTAAGAGAATAGTTCATGAGACAAGCCCCCACCAAGGCCCCTGCTCAAATGTAGACACGCAGAGATCATTGTCCTGGTCTCAAGGCGCATGCACACGCACACGCACACACACACACACACACACACACACACACACACACACACACACCTTGGTTTCAAACATCTGGTCCTGGTCTCAAGGACAGCTTTCTGTACAAATGTGGTCGGTGAGTCAGTCCCCTTTGTCTCTGCACTGTGGGTAGGTGGACTTTGCCAGCGTGGGAGACATATTTGGGGCTGGGCAGGTGGGGAAGAATGTCTGCACCTGATTCCTGCTCCGGTCCTGGCCTCCCCGCCTCTGCCAGCTGACCGAAGCCAGTCCTGTGGGCTGCGGGCTGGGCTCTGGAAAATGCTGGACAAAACCTCAGGAGAAAACCTTCAAGTGCTTGTGCATTCTCTAGCTGGCCAAAACCATGGCTGTCACACATGCTGACACATCAGACCACACCTCTGGAGCATTTGTGGCATTAATAAAAAGTCAGCTGTGATCTTCAGCAAATATTTAAGTGGTCACTCAGCCAGCCCGATGCTGGAACAGTCAGGAGAGGCATTTCCCCCAACAGAGCCACTCTTGTGCCTGTGGGCCTCTGGGCATCCTGAGGTGACCTCATCCATAGGCACGGGGGACGTGAACAAGGCTGAGCGCGGTCCCAGATGCTGTTTTCTGCATGTCTCTCAAAACCTGCCATGTGATGGGCTTCAGCTGTTGGGCAAGGACTCATTGGGTTTTTCCCTCCCTGACCCCTGCTGCTGGCCAAGTCACCTGTCCACCTCACCATCCAAGCCTTCCCTTTTAGCCCTCTTGCTTCCCAGTTGGGGACTCCAGGCTTTGGAGAGAAGCCTGGGTGCCCCTTTTGCAATGGTGCCATGGAGAGAGAGAGGGAAGCTCCACACTAGGCCTGCAAGTGCATTGTGCCTGGGATGGGATACCGGCCGACACCTGCTAGCAGAACACCTGTTGCCCAGGGCTGTCTGGGCAAATTAGTAAATAGTTCACTGTTAGCACCATCATTCTTTTGTTGTTGTTGTTAATCCTCACCTGAGGATATTTTTTGCATTGATTTTTAGAGAGAGTGGAAGGGAGAAAGAGAAACATCAATGTGAGAGAAATTTATCGATTGGATGCCTCGCACGGGACCCTGTCTGGAGCTGGGGACCAAACCTGCAACCCAGGTACTTGCCCTTGACTGGAATTGAGCCTGCAACCCTTTGATCCTCGGGCCAACGCTCTAACCACTGAGCAACCAGCCAGGGCAGCACCATCATTCTTAAAATAAACCAGCCACTTGCCAGCCCCCAGTGGGAGTATACTCATTCTGGCTGATTTTTGTGCTATCCCTATGCCTGGGCAGTCACTTCACTGGGATCATCACGAGTGGCCTTCAGTACACACAGAGTCCCCTTCTTCTGCACCAGATGGCCACAAGCCCACACCTGCACTTAATGACCCCAGATGCTGGACCCTCATGTGGAGCTGGTGAGCAGGGTGCTGTTCCCATCAGTCTGACAAATAAGGTAGTTAGGCACGGAGAGGTTAGGTAATTCCCCAAAGACAACACTGCTGGCCCGCAATGGGCCCAGCATTCCTCCAGGCCCTTGGGCTGGTGCAGACCCACCCATCACATGTGCTGCCTCTCAGAGAGAAAGTCCGTGGTCAGGGCCATCGAGGGACAGGGGCCTGGTGCTGCGACCTCGTGATCTTGGCAAATCACTGAGATTTTCTGCTTTCTTGCTTTAAAATGGGATCCGGAGGTGTGGGCAGAGAGTGTCAGTTGGACCTGCTGTGTGGGGTTCCCAGAGGTATCAGATGAAGGTTGGGGTGGGGACCTGTGCAGGGTAAGCAGCCGCTCACTGTTGTTATTTTTCTGTGTAGCTCATACCCTATCTCTAAATAGGGAAGTTCAGAGACAGAACAATGGATATATTCATTTGCAGATGGGCACGAAGGATGGTCCCCATACTGAGTTGAGAACCCATGGCAGCCAGCGCTGCCTGAACATGGTGGGCACAGGGTCTCTGCCACACTGTGGAGCATATTCTTTCTTGGTAACTTTTCATAAATGCCAAAGGCTATGTTAAATAAAGGAGACCTTGTTCCCAACCCACATACAGAAATCAGCGGGATTAACGAATTCCTGTGGCAATAACCTGTCCAGGTGAGCGGGTGCCGGTCATGAGCAGAGCATATACCTTCGATACAATGTCAGAATGACAGAATGACTGAAATAAAAACACAGGCGTTTTTACGTGAGGGACATGGTGAGCAAGCTACCACTCATCTTATTTATTAGGTTAGTGACATCTGTCTTCCTGGGCAGGTGAGCCAGCAGGGGCAGGCCAGTGGGGCGGGGGCGGGGGTGTCTGATGACGGTGGCTGTTCTGCAGGAAGACCCTGTCCATATCCAAGGAAAACACCCTTGTTTTCACAAGCTGAGTCGGCAGATGCAGGAGAGGTTGATTTTTGAAAATATTATTCCTGAAATCTAAACTTGCAGCTACTGTTTCTCGGCAGCTTGGCTCTGTGGGCATCTTGGTCTCAGGACACCCCAGTGTCCACCCTGGGGTTTGGCTGAAGCTGGACAATGAAGTACATTGGAACTGGGGAGGACACACTTGAATTTACATATTGTCCCCCCTGGGGGGTTGGGGGCAGGGGAGTGGCTCTCACACCTTTCGCACCTTGCACACCCTGTCCTGGGCCACTAAACAGTGACTCAGATTGTGCTGGCTTTCCATTTTCTCCTCAGAATTACACTCAATAAACCCAGTGACTCCTATTTCTGGAGAGAAGTCCTGGTTTATGTTCAGCACAATGACATTTCCTTAACAGCCCAATTGACCTCGGCCCAGCCTGCACCCTCGGGTGCCCTCGCTGCCAGGCCCAGGGCAGATGCTCAGGGCCAGCCTGAGATTCCGTCCTGTAAGATCTCAGGAGGGGTGGACAAGGATGGCGCTGCAGGACAAATCCAGTATGTAAGAAGTCGTCTCTGGCAGGGGAGGGATGGAGGCAAGAGGGGGCCTTAGCTGGACTCAGAAGGGGCTCCCTGGGCTCCAGTAGGAGCTGCCTGAACCCAGTGGGGGCCGGGAGGGCCACACCCTAATGCCTCAAGCGGCAGAGAGGAGGCCAAGTGGTCCTCCAGGACTGCCTCTCGGGATGATGGGCTCAGTGTCCCTCTCCCTTCCCTCCTTGGGCTGGATGGACTTGGCATGGAGAGTCCCAACCCAGATGGTGTTGGTTACCACCCACAGGGTCCCCATAGAACCTGGGGACAGCATGGTTCACCACACACAGGTCAGGGCAAGGAAGGGCAGTGAGGGGCTGCAAGGATGGGCTCTTGTGGACAGGCCACCATTAGTCTCTGGCCTGGGGCAAAATCTGCCTTCTCTGTGCCTCAGTTTCCCCATCCACTAAAAGGGAGATGAAGACTCTGGTTTTGCCCTCCTTCAATCCTGCTTTCACACTCATTTTACAGATGGGAAAACTGAGGCACAGAATGGTTGAGTGCTCAGCCAAGTTCCATGACCCCAAACGAAGGCCCCGTGTCTGATGAGCTTGGTGTGCAGTGAGCACCCAGCAGGCCTCGGTGCCACCACGGATAACTGGGAGTGCAGGCAAAATCCACCAGGTGGAGCAGATGGTGCAGAGCACCGATCACAGGCCCGTGACGACACCCACGGCCAAAGGGTGGACACTCAGACTCACTGCCCTTAGAGTCAGTCTCGGTCACAGTGGCTCTGAAGCCCAGTCCTGGTGTCCCCTGGCGGTGGGGCTCAGCTGGGAGGAAGTGTCCTGGAGAGGCCCTGGTCAGGGTGCCATGAGAATCAGGGTGTGGAAATCATGTGCCTGGCTCCATGGGGTCTCAGGGCCCTAAGAGGGTGGAGCAGAGGGGGTGGAGCAGAGAAGGGACTGGAGGCAGATGGGGAGTGTCTGTGCACACAGCCCCCACTGGGTCCCCCTGCCGTGTGGTCTGTGCAGCCCCGCCCTCCCGCATGCTGCCCTGGTTCAGAACAGCTGGGTGTTGCACTGTCAGGACCAGGGCAGATCCACTGGGCTGCCCTTGAGATCTGGCTGATGCCCATCCTTGGTCTCCTCATGCCCTGGAATCCAACACACCCCAGAGGGCAGGGTCCCTGCCAGGCCAAGGCTGAGGTTCTTCAGGGACCAGGAGGCCTTTCTTGAATCCTCTTCCTCCAGTGAGGACAGGTTCCTCGAGAGTCCTTATTTCTGTTTTAGTGGTGTTACTCATGGAAATCTGAACAAACAGGTGTGCTCGGGCAAGTCTGAGTCAACACAGGGTGGCCCCTGGATGGGTATGCTGCACATGTTAGTGAGACTGGGTTACAGAGACCAGGCCAGAAGAGATCCTCCCCATCCCCACATCCTGCAGCATCTAGACAGCAGGCCTCCCTCTCACAGCCACTCAGATGGCCCAGGGCCAGGAGGCCAGGACGGTCTAAAGGGCCCCAGGCACCTTCCCAGGGAATAGCAGTGAAAGGAACAGCATAGGACAGTGGTGTGCCTGGGCTGGGGTCTGTCTCCTGCCTGGACATCTATGAGTCCCCACTGGGCCAGCCCCCACCTACAAGACTGTAAAGGATTGTGTGGGGGGCTCAGGGGACAGCGCAGGCGCAGTGCACTCCATGTTCTCGCTGAGCGTAAGAGTGAGTCCCTCTGCTCTAAAAGCACCAGCAGAAGGGTCAAGCCAGAGAGTAAAGGCAGGCACAGTCAGCTCCCATCCTAACATCCTCAAAGTCAATGTGAGCAGGTGACTAGAGGCCTTTTGTCTTCCCTGTGGTCCTCCTGATGAAGGCAGTCAGCTATGCCGAGCAGCTTGGAGGGAAGAGGCCATGTGGGGGCATGGGAAGCCAGCCCCATGCAGGGACCTTGACTCTGCGCCCGGGACGCAGAGTCCCCCCCAGAAGCCGTTCTGTGCCGGTCAGGTCTTGCATGAGCAACATTCCCATCTAAAAGGCTAATTTGTGCAAATGAGTGTTCTGCTCACCTCTACCTAGGAATTCCAGTCCCCACCACGCAAGCTACAGACATTCCTCTCTCTGAAAACTTTCCACTGTCAGGTGAGCCCAGCTGGTCCCACTGGAGGGACCACATGCTTGTTGTCTGGGGGAGCCCAGCTCCCATGTGTCTACTCCTACTTCCAGCGCTGTCTTTGGGTTTAGGCAATACTTCAGGAGGCCAGAGCCTTTGATAGAGCTGTCCTGACCACAGGGCCTAGGGTCACCAGCTGGAGCCCTTGGTGCTCTGCTCTCAGGCTCAGCAAAGCAGGGGAGGAGGGGGCTACATCTTCTCAATCAGTGGGTTTGGGGCCTTAGATACCAGTCACTGATTCTGCCTGTGAGTCCCACCAGAGTACCTATGGAGGCCTGACTCCGCTGGTGGGATGCCCGCAAACAGGATCCCAAAGCGGGGGTGTATGGCATTCATGGCATGCTTCCTAAAGGGGGAGGGTCCCTCTGGTGACAGTGACAGGCCCCCCGAGGCAACTGTGGCAAACCAGCCGACCCACCCTCTCACTTGCTGACCACGGTGAGGGCTCTCTGGGCCGCGCCGCTGGGTGATCAGGTTCTGATTTTGCCAGCATGGTTCCCGGCAATCCATGGTGGAACCAAAATAGGTGGAGGTAAAAATGAAACTTGAAAGGGCCTGTGGGACACACTGCAGCTCAACCCGCTCCTTTGTGCACAGCCCCCACTTGAGCCACGACAGAGAAGCTGGGGTTCATCCCTGCTCCCCACTGGCCTGCCTCCCCGACCAAAGAACCCACCTCTCCCAGGTTCTCCAGCAGCCCAAGGCGGGGGTCCAGAGGAATGGGCTGTGACCCTCCTACTGCAGGAACGAATGTCCCACCACGGCCCCTCTACCTCTGTGCACAGCCCCCAAGCTCCTCAACACCTTTGGGGATGATTGAACCCAACACTTACTTTGAGGCCTCCAATTCTCTGGAAATCTGGAGGTGGCCAACCAGACTTTGGCCTTTGCTTACATTAAAAAATATAAATAGAAGGACAAATGCACAAAAAAGTTAATAGTCAATTTTCATAGCAGTTCTAAAGGTATTCCCATCAACAAAACCGCTATTTCTTGCAGAAATACCTCTGGATTCTTTTCAGAAGAAATGCTATCAGGAGCAGATATGTTAACAAAGTTTATCTACCTCTGTGAACAGGGCCACCGGTCTCTTCAGGAGCACTGTGTGTCCCCAGGATGGCACCGGCTCAGAGGCTCCCAAATCCTCTGGCACACACTTCACAGCCTTAGACAAAGCCCAGCTGCCTCACTCTCCCTGTCAAGCTATTGTCACCGGTGTTTAGGGAGTATTTGCTCTGTACCTGGTCTGATACTATTGATCGACAGGCCAGGCAAGGCCCATGGCAGTTTTCAGGCCCAAGGGGACCAGGCCCACTTCCAGCAGCCTCTGTGAGGGCTGAGGGCTCTACCAGCTTCTCCTCACACTGACATGTTAGCTGTGTGTCTCTCCCCACCTGGGAGGTCCGGGGAGCAAGGGACAGGCTGGCACTCCTGCTCCAGGTCATACCCAGTTTCTTTTTCTTTCTTTCCTTCTTTCTTTCTTTTTTTTTTTTTAACAGTGCCTAAATCTTTATTTTTCATAGCCTACATTTTTTTCAAATTAAACAGTTTTACACTGAATGACAAAAAAGGAAACTGAAATGACCAATAGTTACACATAAGCTTGATTCCAGTCTTAATGAAAAGAATAGAACAAAAACAAAAACCCTCCAGAAAGCTTCCCCATTCACTCCCGTTCTGTGACGGGGCAGCTGTTGGCTCTCCAGCAGCCTTCGATGTCTGCTGCTTTCTGGGTAAGCCCTACCGAGAGCTCGCCCTCCACCTCGGGGGAAACATGACCTGCGCTGTTCCTGACTACAGCCGGTGATGCTGGTGATGAGGCTACAGGAGGGCCTGATCAGGAACATCGTGACACTAACTCTTTTTTTTTTTTTATTTTTTTTATCTGAGGACATTTTCCCATTTTTTTTGTTCAGATAGAGTGGGAGGGAGAGAGAGGAAGAGAGAGAGAGAGAGAGAAACATTGACGTGAAGGGTACACATCGAGTGGCTGCCTCCCTCACAACCCAACCAGGGCCAGGGACAAACTACAACTGAGATACGTGCCCTTAGCGGGAACCGAACCCGGGTCTCTCTGGACCGCAGGTCGACGCTCTAACCGCTGAGCAAAACAGGCCAGGGCGACACTAACTCTTTAAGAAGCAACTACAATACTTGAAATTCACATCTGGAGAAACGGGGCCAGATTATTATTTTTCCAAAGTATCATCATCACACAATTGTACAAGTTAAAATGTCATTTGTGATCGCTGTATCTCTGATTCTACACCTCAAAATATTGCTGGAGAAAAACAAAGAGTTACAGTTTTTAAAAATGTACAAGCCACATACTACTAGCTGTGTGACAGCTGCCATCTGCATCACAGCTTCCTGCTGTGACAAACTCCCATTCTTTTCTGTGAGTAGGAAATCTCAAGGATAGAATCAGAAAGTTTGTTTTTGGACATTATACATACAGCTATTTGGCATATCACCTTTGCTTAATTAAAAAGGATGTTCCAGGTCATACCCAGTTTCAAGATGGGAACCACCACGGTGCACCAGAGTGGGTGGCCGCTTGGGGAAAACTGAGGCTCTTTAATATAAACAAGATCTCCCCCAAGGCAGGTGGGAGTCTGGGTCCAGGGTCTCCAGAGCTTCTGTCTCTGATATCAGGTTCTGGTCAGAAATGCCTGGTTGCTTCCTGGCACTTTCAGCTCAAAAGAAAACTATGGAAAATAGAGGAGTGGGGAGCATCGGAGCTCTCCTGGGGGAGGAGGAAGTTTCCCCATCGAGGGGTGAGTTAGGATCAAGTGAACAATCGCTGATTAATCAATTCCTTCCTTCTTCAGTAATGTTCATCAATCCAGAGTGCAAGGGCTCCAGAGGGCAGATGCAGTGATGACCGGGGCCCTGTGAGCGGGACCCAGCTCCTGCTTCCGTGGTGTCAGGCAGGAATTCCACCAGCAGATAGCACAGGTGAGTGTCATTGCATGCAGGCTACCACATGCTCGCTCTGAGTGCAGGTTAACATTCTGAATGACACTTCGCTCCTAGCGGGCACAGCCTAGTGGTCCAGACTCCCAGCCTACGGAGAAGGATAGGAACACAGAGAGGGCAGGCTGCTCACAGTGACAAGTGGGGCCAGCACTGGGACACTCCCTCCCGAGTATCTGCTCCCAGCTGCTTCACAGGACTCCTGACGATTCTGGGGGTCTAAGAATCTGAGTGTGTGCCAGGGTCCTCAGCCAGCACGAAGCCTAGGGTCAGCAGAGACGGCTGCTATAGTGCCTCTGTGGGTGAACGAATCCTCCTAGAGGGTGGGCCTTGCAGGACTGGGGAGGGGGCTAAAAGCAAGTCTCCTAGAAAATGGGAAAACCCACAGGTGAGCCAGATCAAAAAGCTCAGTCCAGCAAACCCAAATGTGTCCAGCTAGGAATACACCCTGGAGCCTTTGGGCCTGGGAGGAAGCCGAGGAGGAGACCTGGATGACCACTCAAGTATGAGAAGCCTCTGGGACACCAACAAAAGCTGAATTCTGCATGAGTAGTGACTGGAAATGCAGCTGTGCAAAGCAGCAGGAAGGCCTGGCTCTCCGGGATGTGGGTAAGATGCCAGTTGTGGCGTTGCCTCCTGGATCTCCCCTACTCTGTGTCCCCAGGCTCACAATCCTTTGTGCTGTCTTCCAACTTTTACATGCAAGGGTCCCCTTTCAATAAATTGACTGAGGCCATGTCTGTGCTATGCACAGAATCTTGCAGTCCAAGCCAAGCTGGCTGAAGGGAAGTGACTATAACAAGAGAGCTTAGGGAAACTAACAAGGCCCAAAGGAAGAAGAAAACATCTGAGGACAGACATGCAGAGCAAACTCACCTTTCTTTAAGCTGAGTCTGAGTGAATGATGGACCAAACTGAGCTGAGTCGAAGTTAGTGATGGACCAGATGGAGCTGAGTCTGATGAAGTAATGGACCAAAAGGAGCCTGAGTCTCAGTAAGCGAAGGAGCAAACAAAGCTGAGTCTGAGTGAGTGATGAACAAAAAAGAGCTGAGTCTCAGTGAGTGGTGGACCAAAAAGAGCTGCTTCTGAGTGAGTGATGGAACAAATGGAGCTATGTCTCTGGCAGAGAAGTGTAAGTGATAAGAAAGACAAATGTCTGCCGCTCATGTAAAGAGCAAGAGGTTATTAGCAACATCCAGACCTTAAATATATAGATCAGCCAGTTGTGGATTATTAGTTAAGAATAGATGCATGAAGACGAATCTTGTCAGGCTTGATGAGAAAACTAAAAACTCACTTTAACTATTAGGGGGACCGGAAAGTAATGTCGTGTTTTATGACATTAATTCAAACAGATAAATTTTTAATAAGTTTTTATTTTTAATCAATAATGTAATCACCCTCGTTATCAACAACCTTTTGCCATCTAGTGTGCAAATTTTCAATGCCAGATCGATAAAAATCAATTGGTCTTTGAGTAAAATATCTGGAGATGGCATTTTGGACATCATCCAAATTTTCAAATTTCTTGCCACTTAGAAAATGTTGTAGCGATCGGAATAAATGGAAATCCAATGGCACAATATTGGGCGAGTATGGTGGGTGAAGCAATACCTCCCACCCCAATTCATTAATTTTTTTCCAGGGTTCGTCTTGTGCAATGCGGTCTTGCATTATCGTGTTGCAGAATAACGCCTTTTCTGGTGACAATCTCTGGGTGCTTTTCAATTAAAGATCGATTTATTCGATCCAGTTGTTCACAGTAAAGGTCTGCATTCAGTTTGTCCAGGTTTCAGCACTTCAAAATGAACGACCCCGCAAATACTCCACCAAACACACAAAAGTGCCTTTTTGGGGTGTAAACCTGGCTTAGCTGTACTTCATGGCGATTCATTCGGAGAGAGCCACTGCCTTTTGTATTTTGGATTATCATAGAGGACCTATTTTTCATCTCCAGTGATCAAGCGATCAAAAAACGCTTCTGTATTGTGCCGCTGAAGCAATAAGTTGCGTGTGGTGGACCGGTTAGCTTTGTTTTCTTCGGACAGATTACGCGGGACCCAAACACCTGCTCTGCTTACTGTACCAATCTGCTGCAAATGTTCTTGGATAGTCGACCAAGGTTGGTTAAGAGTGTTTAACAGTTCCTCGATTGTCTGACACGGATTTGCTTCCACTTCCACCCTTAACATGTCATTGTCTAAAGTTGTTGGTCTTCCTGATGGATACGAGTCAGATAGATCAAAATTACTGGATTTGAACTTAGAAAACCACCTTTGGCATTTACGAATGTCTAATGCACTTGGATAAACATCGCAAATGTTTTTGGTAGCAACTGTTGCGTTACTCAAAAAGCATACTATGCCGGATATGTACCTTGTGAAATTCAAAAAGCATACAATGCCGGATATGTACCTTGTGAAATTCAAAAAGCATACAATGCCAGATATGTACCTTGTGAAATTCAAAAAGCATACAATGCCGGATATGTACCAATTCTGGTATTTGGCTGGCCATTTCATTATAAATTGCAAAAAAAAAAAAAAAATTAAGATTTAATTATTTACGAGTAAACAAGTCACTCTAACCTTAAAATGTCTTTGGCACAATTTTGAAGTACACAATGAGCTGGTAAATGACAACCGAATATTGAAACGTGCAGAAACGACATTACTTTCTGGTCCCCCTAATATAAGAACACTAGTAGATTGCAAGCAGAAGAGTGGGAAATGGCATGCCTTACATGCATTAACCAAAAGAAAACGGTGTTTCTATAAGAACATCCCAGTAGATGTTAGGTAAGAACTATTAAGAAAGAAACAGAGGGGCACTCATGATGATAAGGAGCCAATTCAATCTGAAAACAGAGCAACGCTATTTCTTAGCTTAAATTATAGAAAGCAGAAGCTAATAGAACTAAAATGACAGACAAAGCCACCATCGTAGGTGACGATTTTAACATGTCTCTCTCAGTTACCAAAATTAGTAAGAATACAGAGAATTTGAACAATTTAAATTTTTTTTTCTTTATTGATTTTAGAGAGAAAGGAAGGGAGAGGGAGAGAGAGATAGAAACATCGATGAGAGAGATCATTGATTGGCCACCTCCTGCATGCCCTGCACTGGGGATTGGACCCACAACCTGGTCATGTGTCCTGACCGGGAATCGAACCGGTGACCTCTTGGTGCATGGGTCGACGCTCAATCCACTGAGCCACACCGGCCGGGTGAGAATTTGAACAATTTAATTGCCCCATTTTACCAAATGGACAAACATAGCACCCTACCTCCAAGCGCAGAATACACACTTTTATCAGGAGCACATGGGAACTTACCAAAGTTGCCCAGATTCTAAATCACAAAGGATTGAAATCTTTTTTTTTTTTTAAATCCTCACCCGAGGATAGGTTCATTGACCTTTTTTTTTTTTTTTTTTTTTTTGAGAGAGAGAGAGAGAAACAAAACACATCGATGTGAGAGAGAAACATCAGTTGGCTGCCCTCCACACGTGTCCTGACTGAGGATTGAACTCACAACCTCGGTATGTGGCCTGACTGGGAATCAAACTTGTGACTTTTTTGTTATTGTTGTTGGTGTATGAGATAATGCTCCAACCAACTGAGCCACCCAGCTGGGGCAGGATTGAAATATTACAGTGCATGTTCTCTGGCCACGGTGGGATTATATTATATTTCAGTGACAGAAAGACAGAAAACTCTCCAAATGTTCTAATTAACTGCCATCTGAGCAACAAACTTTAAGTAACCTATGTCAAGGAAGAAACCACAACAGAAATCAGATAATATTTTGAACTGAATAGGAAAATACAACATATTATAACTGCTGGAATTCACAAAAGTAGTTATCAGAGGGAATTTCATAGCTTACTGAAAAAGTCATATACTAAAAAAAGAGAAACACTGAAAATCAAAGACCTAAGCTTCCAGCTAAAGAAGCTAGGAAAAGAACATCAACATAAAAGCCAAGAAAGTAGAAGGAAACAAACATTTAAAAGTCAGTGAAAGAGAAGACAAAAACACAATGGAGAAAATCAACAAGACCAGAATCTGATTCTGTGAAAAGAGGAATCAAGTTGGTAAACTCCTAGAAATATTGATCATTAAAAAGAGAGAATACAAAAATTACCAACATGAGGAATAAAAAGGAAACCATCACAGCATAGTTTTATAGACATAAAAAGGTAGTAATGGACTCTACATCAATAAACATGATTAAAAAATTTTTTTCTTTATTTTTAGAGAGAGATAGAAGAAGGGAGAAGGAGAGAGAGAGAGAGAGAGAGAGAGAGAGAGAGAGAGAGAGAAACATCAATGAGAGAGAACATCGATTGGCCACCTCCTGCACGCCCCCCACTGGGGATCGTGCCCACACCCTGGGCATGTGCCCTGACCAGGAATCAAACTGGCGACCTCTTGGTGAATGGGTCGACGCTCAACCACTGAGCCACACCAGCTGGGCTAAACATGACATTTTTGATGAAATGGGCAAATTCTTTGAAAATACAATTTACCAAAATGAACACAAAAAGAAACAGAAAATCTGACTAGTCTTATATTTATTAAATAACTTAAATCCCTACTTTAAAACTTCTCCACCTAGAAAGCTGCAGAGCCAGCTGGAGGATTGGAGAGAATCCTCCCATAAACATCTTGCACATTTTTTGTTAGACTTTTTCCCCAGGTGTTTTATAGTTTTTGATGCTATGTAAATAATATTGTCAAATTAACTTTTATTTTCTAAAACTTCTGTTGCAGTGTATAGAAATTAATTTTATAGCCAGCAACTTTGCTGACCTAACTCTCCTTAATTCTAATAATTGGTAAGTCCTTTGGGGGCATTACATATAGACGACATCTCACATGCTAAGAACAACTTTGTTTCTTCTAATCTCATTCTTACAGTTTTCTTTCTGCTCATGTGTGTGGAGAACAGCAATGAGGGAGGCATCTAGACAGCTCCTTACCTCCAGGTGACAGGTCCCAGTTTCATCAGCACTGTGCTGCTCACTGTGGGGTTTGTAGACCCAATTTGTCAGGTTAAGGAAACTTGCTTCTCTTCTAAGTTTGCTAAGAGTTTTCCTTCTTGCATGTTTTGCATTAGTGGATTTATAATTCTCTCAAAGGCTCTTTCTGCTTCTGTTGACACATCATTGAGCTTTCTCCTTTAATCTGTGGAGGTGATGACTCATAAGCAGCTCCTCTAATATTAAGCCAGCTCCTTGGCCTGGCACCTTCTCTGCACTTTGCAGGATCCAGCTGCTCCTTTGTGCTTAGGATATTTCCAGTGGTTGATGACTGGGCTGGTTTCTGGGCCAGGTGGCAGGCGGGGGGTGGGAGGATAGAAGGAAGTGGTTGGTCACCAGCCCCCGGGGCTTTTGTTGGGCCTCAGTCAGGAACTGGGTTCAGGGGTCCTTGCTGACACTGTACAGGCAGGTTGAAGGGTGTTTCTGGGGAAGGGGTCCCAGCCAGGGAATGTCAGGGGGCATGGCCCATGGTAGGGGTTCCCTCTCAGGATGAGGTCTTGCCTCCAGAAAGGAGGGGGATGTCAAGATTCCTTAGAGGAGGGGGAGAGGCCCAGAGAGCGAGGCTCCCACCAAGGGGTGTGGTGAGGTTGACAGAACATCACAAGGGACATGAGGTGGGAGCAAGGAGTGATCAAAGTGGTTGAAGGAGGGGCTTCCTTGGGAGCTCAAGGGAGCCAGGGAGTCCCTGTTTCGAATGAGTCCCCCCTGTCCCCAAGGGTGGATGGCGTAACAAGCCAGGGGTGCAGGTGTCAAGACAGGCCCAAGATCCTCAGAACCTCAACCCCACTCCAGACTGCCATACTCACCTGCTGCCAAGCCGTCCACCAGCAGGGCAGTGGGAGGTTATGGAGTATGATTGCAATCCCAGGCCTGAGACCACAACCTGGTGACCCCAGGGCCTGGGGACACTGTGGCCAAGGTGGCAATGTTGGAGCTGCTGCTTGGCTTGAGACCCTGCTGCCCTGGATGCCCCTCGCCTGCATGCTGATCACTGGCCGTGGGCTGGGAAGGCTCCAGGCTCACCTGAGGCCCCAGGGCCACCACAGGCTGACCACAGAAGAGCCCCTGCTGGTGGATTAGATTACCGTTCTTTGAGGTCTGGTTATTTGCATTATATTAACATTTTTGAGTCAGTAATGTGGTGTCTCACATGTGCTATAGACTCAATGTTTGTCCCTTAATTGTTCTGTTGAAGCTGGAGCACCCACTGTGGTTGTATTTGGCAATGGGGTCCTTGGGAGGTAATTAAGGTTAAATGAGTTCATAAGGTTGGGGCCTTAATCCAACACGGCCTGTGCCTTTACAGGAAGAGGAAGTGAGATATCGCTCCCTCTCTCTCCCCTCATGCCTGAGGAAAGGCCATGTGAGGACACAGCGGTTGTCCCCAAGGCAGGAAGAGGCTCTTACCAGAACTGAAGCCTAGTCAGAAACCTGATCCTGAACTAAGACAACATATATGCAAGCAAACCCACAGGTGATCCTCACCACCGGGGAGGGTGGTGGGGCAGCTCTGCAATGCTGCTTGGGCCTGCTGATGACGATGGTGAGTAGGGCAGTTATCAGATCGTCACACACCAGCAGGACCCTGAGGACACCTCCCAGCACCCCCCCACACACACACACACAGGCCTCTGGCTACATTTGGCCACATGGCCCTTTGGATTGTGCACTGCACAACTCCGGGGGCGCCGTTCATAATGGTAGCCCTGCAGTGGCGGGATGCTTCAGCCCTGCT
Source organism: Tadarida brasiliensis (assembly GCA_030848825.1). NCBI lineage: Eukaryota > Metazoa > Chordata > Mammalia > Chiroptera > Molossidae > Tadarida > Tadarida brasiliensis. Next base: position 37,124,023 of record CM061258.1, read on the forward strand.
TAAAACCACAGCCCAGTTAGAAGAAAAGAGGTCATGAGGGCCGCCCACCCACCACGTGGCCCTAGTCCTCGTTGCGGGGGGCACTGTGGTCAGTGGGTCAGTGGGAATGGAGCAGTACACACTCCCCTCCTCCTCTAAACTGACTTCTGCTGTTAAGGGAGGCTGGTATTCTCACCACACCATTATCCTGCAGCCTTCTACAACCTGGAGTGCAAATGCATTCATTCTACACTTGCTCGTAGATCCTGCAAACAGCCTGCTTCTCCCCGGAGCTTGTTTGCCCTGCGTGGTCACACCACGCTCCCACTGTGGCATTGCAGGGGCTTGCTTTCTATCAACTCTCCCTTGTCCTTGGGCAGCCTGTGGCCACCTCTGCAGCACACCATCTGATGGCCAATAAAGAGCATCAGCCTTCACTCTGATCCGAAAGTCTGCACAATAATGCTCTGCCCCTCTGCCCTTTGAACTGCCTCCCGAGTCTCAGAAGCAGCTGCTCCCAGAAGAAATGCCCTGAGCTCTTGGGACAGGCCCTGGTAAAAAACAAAAACAAAAAAAAACCCAAGGGTAGCATGACCGGAGGGTCACTGGGCATCACAGTACATGCTGTTCTGGTGGGCATTTGGCCTTCATGTGGAATGCAAGGGCACCATCTTCAAAGAGGATGCCCTGGTAAAGGCTTCACGCAGGAACCATGAGAAAGGAACAAGGAGAGTGTCTGGGTTGCCGATAATCTGATCATGTCCAACTGGCTCTACCTCTGGGACAGGAAACCGAGAATAGAGCTGGGAACAGAAGCAGGTACAGCATGGACAGGCTTGAGCTGGGAGTGACCACCACCTACCACGGCTCACCAAGCAGAGCCACCCTGGCAGCAGCCCATCACATACTCCCTGTGCTCAGCTCAGTCCAGCCCCCACCCTATGCTCACAATAATCCTTGAGGCTGGCCTTCCTCCCCCACCAAGAATCCCTGGGCTACCACAGAGGCCCTTACAGCAGGCAAGTCCTCCCAGGACCCCCAGGGAAGGCTGATGCCCTCTGGAGCATCCTTCCAGTGGTCTCCCAGCTTCACTCGCCACTTAGCACCCAGCCACCCAGCCAAGTGAGTATGATTTGAACTTACTCTCTCTCCACTACATGACTGATGGCCAACTCTCATCATATGAAACTAGCGAGATAATTCAAGGAATAAAGTCATCCAGCTCAGCACTGCCCTCCAGACCTCCTGTGACACCGACATATACTCAGACATTAGATGTGTCCACCTGCCCTCTCACCTACTTGTCCATCCATCTGACCAACGTCTCCTGAGTGCTCCTGTGTGTCAGGCACCATTTCAGGCACGGAGGATGCAGCTGTGAGCCTGGCTGGCTCTATGTAGCCCCTCACTCAGGGAACAGGTGTTCCCATGGAGAGGGCAGACAGTCAACAGGCAAATAGAGCAGGCAGCATGTCAGGGGCCCAGAAGGCATGGAGGAACACAAGTTGGGGAGGGGGGAAAGAGTTGAGAGATCAGCGGATGGGACAAAGAGGTGATATTGGAGCAAAGACCTTACAGAGCCAAGGGAGCCTGAGAACAGAGGTCCCCAGAAAGGGGGAGCATCTGGCAGAGGGAGGCTCCGAGGTCAGGGAGGGGCCTGAGTCTTGAGAATTCCTCTGAGTTGAAGGATCCAATAGGAGGGCCAGACCAGGCCAGTGAAGGGGGAGCCAGAGGTAATGAGCAGTGGCTGGTTCCGTTTGTATTTCACAAGTAGAGCAGACAGGTTTTCTGAGATGCAAACAGCAGGAGCTGAAGGAGAAGTCAGGTATGCCTGCTAGGTCTGGGGCTGAAAGGAAGACAGGGCTGCCCTTGCTGAGGCTGCAGGGTGGGTTTAGGGAGGAAATGTGAGGTGCGTTTGCATTGTGCAGTCAGATGTCCAGGTGAGCCCAGCTGCAGAGGCAGTGCAGACCACAGGGGCTTGAGGGCAGAGCCCCATCTCCCCCCAACCACCATATCGATCCGAAGCCCACCCTGCAGTAAAAACGGGCATTTCAGCTCTGATGCTAGAGGTCTAAGCAGTGTCCTTGGGCTCTGAGGTTGGGGGAGGGGGACAGGGAGGGGTCCCTCACAGAAGGAACAGCGGCCACACGCACGGGGGCGGGGCGGGGGGCGACTTGGATTCTGCATCACCCAAGGTTGATGAGGAGTAGGCTCTGTTTTCTGACAAGTCATTGAATCCTGTGATGTGAAAGAAAGCACGAAGCTGGTGGCCTGGCCACCTTCTGGGTCCTGCAGCCTCTAGTGAGGTCTGCATAGCCCCAGGTTCTGCGTTTGTGGAGAAGGAGTGGCTTGGGGCCAGTGTGCCCACGGGCGGCCTCAGGCAACTCGAAAGCTGAGCGAACGCCACCGAAGGGCGCCCGAGGCACCAAGCGCCCACCACCCGGCAGCTGAGCCCATAGGGACCCCCAGTCCCGGGCGCTGCGCTCCTTCCCAAGAAGACGGTCCTCCATCGCCCGGCAACCGCGCGGACCTCCCGGCCTGCGCCCTGCAGCCCAGGGCTCCAGGAGAGGGCAGGATTGGGTAGCGCGCAGAGCGGAGAATGTGCAGGTCAGTGAGGGAGGGGGACAAAGGGGAGCGTGTGCGCAGAGGTGGGAAGGTGAGGTCAAGGGGCCGGTCAGGCCCGGGTGGGCGTGCCAAGCACGCTCGCGACTGTGTTTGCGCTCGCGTGTGCGCAGCGGGGGCGGGGAGGCCCCGCCCCGAGGCGGGAGGGGGCCACCGGATTAAAGGCCATCCCGGCGGGCGGGGACCAGGACAGCTGCCCGCACCCGGAGCGCTCTCGGCTCTGCGCCGCCCAACACGCAACCCAACGTCTCACCGGCCGGAGCGCACAGCGGCCCTAGCGCAGCGCGTCCTGCAGAGCGCAGCGGGACTCGCACGACATGAAAGTCGGGACAGGGCAGTGAGCGGTGATGACGATGTCGCGGTGCGGGGCCGTAGGCCCCGGTTGGGGGCTTCTGCTAGCGCTGCTGCTGGCACTGGGCGAGCTATCGCAGGAGCAGGACATCGAACTTCAGCCTGTCGTCGAGCAGGAGCCTGGCGGCGACGAGCACGACACAAGCCAGGGTTTCCAGGTGGTCACTTTCAAATGGCACCACGTCCAGGACCCGTACATCATCGCACTCTGGATCCTTGTGGCCAGCGTGGCCAAGATCGGTAAGAGACCCTGGGCTCGAAGGGTCTCGGGGTTCTGGTCCCGCCACAACTTTCCCTCCACCGACCCCGCCTGAGCTCCAGGGGACAGAACTAAGCGTCTGCTTTCTCTGGGTCTGTGCCGGGCCCACGGTCTTTCCTGTGGAAGGGGCGCGCCCAGCGTCAGTTACCCCGCGGTCTGGTCCGAGAGCACCGCACCCTGCCCGGGGGAGTCAGCCCTTGGGTCAGACAGGGCGAGGCTCAGGGGCCGCGAGCCTGGCCGGGCCCGGAGCGGCAGTGCTGGTCCCTGAGAATCACCGGATCTGGCCGGACGGCTGCAGTTTGGGAAGCCCGCGCTCTCCGGGAGCTCCGGGCTCCCTGGTCCCACATTTGGGCTCCAGCATGCCCATCCAGGCCTGCGCCGCTCCACTCTGGCGCACTTGCGTTGGGTTTTCTGTCTATATGGCTTGTGGGGCTTTTTAATGCCCTGAGAGAGGGAATGTCCTTGCTGTCAAGCACTGAAGTGATACGTTGTTCCCAGAGTAGAAGGGAAACGGTGCCACTTAAAATTAAACCCAGTAAAATCCTATTTATAGGAGCGATTTTCCCATCGAGAGTGTTTCTCTTTCTAAAATCCCTTCCTGTTGGATTTCTCTTCTCTTAACTTGCTCCAGTGAACCAGCAAAGTGGGATTGCTGCAACTCTGAGGGAAGGTGATGGAAAGGTCAGTTTCTCTAATAGCTAATGAGGACTAAATTTCTAAGTGTTGGTCAACACCAGGGAGGGTCTTATTTGAAGTGGTGGAAGTGTAATGGCATTTGTAGCATAGTAGGGGGAACCTGAGGGAGGGCCCACTGAAAGCAAGGTCTGAGGACATCCCCCACCCCAGTCCCCCAAGGAACTGTAGGTGGCTAGGACAGATCACCAATGGTTTTGGATTGGAGAGGGGTAAGGCAAAAAGAAGAGGGCCTCTACTGGGGCCTTGGGGGGCACTGACATCCTCGGCATGACGAGAGGGACAGGTTTGGGGCAAGACCTTAGAGGGCTTTGGACCTGGGGTTGGGGGTACCTGGCAGAGGCTGGTTGCAGCTTGTTTTCCCTTCACTTCCTGCTTCAGACAATGGCCTCCCTTGAAGTCCCTCTCACTTATGCTTTCTTTTTCTTAGAAGCTCTCTGGATCCCTCTGCCTCCTCCCTTCTTTTTCTGGCACCTGTGTAGCCCCTTGGCCCTACCTACCTGATCACCATGCTTACTTTGTCCCCCACAGGGCTTTCCAGTGGGGGTTGTGATATCAGGAGTGAACTGTGAGCACCAAGAGGTGGTCTCATATGCCGTGTCTCTGCCAGATGCCTCTGCCATGGAGAGATCACTGACACAGGCCATGTACATTGTGACATCTACTCGGCAGGTCCAGCCTCAACCTGGGGCTCTTGGTGCACCCCGCCCTGATGTTCACACTGCTTACCTAAAAACTGACCTGTTTCTGGGGCAGAGTTGGGGGGTTGTCTCTTCCTCTGCCACCTTCTCTCCTCTATGAAACCACCACAAGGATGATGACATGTAGGGTAGGCCCAAGACACTCTGGGAGGTGCAGCACCTCTGTTGTGTCATCAAACGTGCATTTTCTGTCTAGCCTGGGTGTCTGTACAGGTGTAGAGTCCAGTGACAGCCATCAGGCACCAGCTGCTCAGTCTTGGGTGGATGGGGGGCCACTGACCCAAGTATTTGCCTGGTCCAGATTTTGTTACTCACCCAGGAAGAGCCATGACCTGCATGTCTCTGAGCACTCTAACTGTCCCAAGAGGCTGGGACCTGCCTTCTCCAGGGAGGGGGCCACCCGCTCCAGCTGCTCCAGCTCTGTCTCATGGGCAGGGCAGAGGGTGTTTTCCTGCTGGCACTCACCATTTAAAAAGGCTCACCTTGCCCTGGCCGGTTTGGCTCAGCGGTTAGAGTGTTGGCCTGTGGTCCAGAGAGACCCAGGTTCGGTTCCCGCTAGGGGCATGTACCTCGGTTGCAGTTTGTCCCCGGCCCTGGTTGGTCGTGCGGGTGGCAGCCACTCGATGTGTCCCTTTCACATCGATGTTTCTCTCTCTCTCTCTTCCCCTCTCTCCCTCTCACTCTATCTGACAACAAAAAAAAAAAAATGAAAAAATGTCCTCAGGTGAGGATAAAAAAAAAGGTTCACCTTAACACACCACACCCTGTATGCTGTTGTAATCCTGGGAGACTGGAGGTGGGGGCTTTTGGGACAATATGAAGAGACTCCCAGGGAGAAGATCCACAGGGCTGACCAGGCATCCCCTGGAGTACCCTCTTGCCCTGGGCCAGGACTTGCCCTGTCCCTGCCCACACAGTTCTTCTGTATTTGGAGCCTCCCACTATGATGGCATTGGGGCCTTGCCTGAGAATAGGCAGCGCTGAGACACCCAGTCTCCCCATCTTAAGAAGTAAGCTGGGACTCTACCCATACTCAACCCTCTCCCAGCCTTGCTCCCTCCCTGTCCCTCCTTGTGCCCCTCCCCTCCATAATCCTGTCCTCTGGAATCCTCTGCACTGACCCAGCCCAGGTCCTCAAGGCCCTCTTCATGGCTCAGCATGGGCCTCACAGGACCCTACCTCTTTTCCTTGCCCTCTGGAGCCCCCCACCCCTTACTGCCTTGTCCTGTCCCCATCGTCTGAGCCCGTTCCTTCTCCATCCACCTTGGGGCCCTGCCCCTGGGCCTGGGCCTGAGGCCTCGCCCCTGCACTCTCCCTGCACTACCCCACACGCAGCACCTCCAGGTACTGGCTGGTGCCCGGGCCCTCATCTCCAGCGCAAGGTTCCCTGAAAGTGCAGCTGGTCACCAGGCATTCTTGCACAGACATCTCACACCTCAGACAGAACCCCACACACCCACCTCTCAGCCTCTAGGCTCAAAACCAAAGCTTAGCAAACAAGCTGGACCCAACGCTTATACTTAGCCCCACAAACCAGGAGTCACCTCGAGCCAGTCACTTTATCTCAGTGGTCCTGACTCATTACAGACCAGACCTGACTGTGCTCTAGCACTCCAAGGCTCGGGTCCCACCCCCCACAATCCACAGTGCTCTCTGCAGTGAAAATCAGAGCTCTGACCTGGTTTCTGCTGGACTAAGCCAGGCATTTCCTACTGCCCCGCCCTCCTCCCCGCTCAGCCCTCTGCATTTGGGTCCCCCTGCCCCCAACCTGAGAACTCTGGACTTACACTTAGGTCCTGACTCAGGGACCAGGCCCCCTCAGATATCTCCCTCCCTAGGAAGCCAACCCTAGTGCCCCATCACTCAAACTCCTAAAGACCACTCACGCAGACACCTTTACCTGACTGGGCCTGGAGGCTGCATGGAATGGGTCCAGCCTGTGTACAGATGAGGGACGCATTTGGATCACAGTGCACTTCCTCCTGCCCCGCAGTCCAGGGTTCACGCTTGTTAAGCTACTTGGCCCCTTTCATCATTTAAAATGGTCAGGGATCATCCAGACTATTTGAGTCTCAAGTTACAGGAACAGAAGAACTGGATGGATATTGATTTTCAAACATTTGTTGAATGTCTCACACATGATTCTAAGTTCTTAGCCACATATGCACCTTGTATTGGTGAGGTCAGATTTTTCCAGCCATTTGTAACCTTGCTGGGGAAACAAGGTACAGGAGACCCTGAGACACAGGCAATAAATTCATGCATATGTTTCAAGGTGGCTTCTCTGCTCAGCAGCAGGGGACAGAGAGCTGTGGAGAACAAGGTCACAGCGCTATCTCGGTGGCCCAGGACTGGATTCTGACACTTGGCAAGATGTGGCTGCTGTGCCCACAGATACCCGAAACCCCGTGTCTGCAAGCTCCCCACATGTATACATTTGGGCCTGTTATTGCATATTTAGGAAATTCAGGGGAGAAGGGGGTCACTGAGGCCAGGGAGCCATCCACAGCTCAGGGCCAGGTGGAGAATGAGGTTGAGGACCCTTGTGCAGTGGGATGGTATCTGCCCTTGGTCGGGGACTTCCTCTGGACAGCCTGGAGCCCTGGACATGTGCTTCTCTGGGGCGTCCTGAGTCTGCAGCCACCCACACCAGGGTCACTTTGGACCTTGGACCAGGCCAGGCTTTCTCTCCCTGGTAGTGTTCTCAGTCCTCAGGCCTCCCCTGACTCTGTGACTTCTGTCTAGACCCATTGCCTAATGGTGGAGTTCTCTGAGGTACAGCTATTGGGCACTGGTTGTGTGCCCTGAACTAGGCTCTGGGGGAAGCCCTGGGGTGGTGTTTACCTCCTAGGGTTAATTTCACATGCTCTTGTTATAGACCAGGAGCCCCTGGTGCTGCACCCAACCCTTGTTCCACTCTTTTTTTTTTTTTTTAATCCTCACCTGAGGACATTTTTGTATTTCAGATAGAGTGGGAGGGAGAGAGAGAGAGAAACATTGATGTGAGAGAGACACATCAACTGGCTGCCACCCACACAACCCCAACCAGGACTGGGGACAAACTACAACTGAGGTACGTGCCCTTAGAGGGAACCGAACCCGGGTCTCCCTGGTCCATGGGCCGACGCTCTAACCGCTGAGCCAAATCGGCCAGGGCTCCACTCTTTCCTGTGGGCTCCTGGGCACCCTCCACCGTGCTCTCCTCCCTGTACCCACTGAATTTTCCTTGCTCCCCTGGAGGAAACACATGAGAAGATCTGGAGGTCAAGAGTGGCCTAGAAGTGCAAAGTGACCAGCAAGAGTTCCCAGTGGACCCTTTCCTCCCACGAATAGGCAAAGTCAGTGGGCCCTAGTGCACCCCAGTCCTGACAGGACAGATGGAGTCAGCAGGCCTGCAGTGAAGACCCATTATCCAAGGCCTGGAACCCAGAACTCACCCAAGAATCTCTACGGGAGGGAGGGTTCCATGCTGAAGGTGTAAAGTCTCCTTTTTCAGGAACTGCTCATGGAAGAATTAGCCCTCAGCTATAAAACAATCCATGGGCATTTGGAGCTAAGATATTTTGCTGGAATAATCTCAGGAAGGGGGCAAAGGTCAGGAAGTGCGATAGCACCCAGTCCTGCCTGCTCCGTAGAGGGGACTCCCCAGGGAGGCTTCCACCTGGGCCAGCTTCCCATAAGAGTCCAGGAGAGAATCATTACCTGTTCCCAAGACTCCAGGCCCTTCTTTGGATCTGGCCCCCAGTCATCATGGGCACGCACAGGCTCTGTGAATGCTGGAGTTTGGTGAAACTGATCTCTGAGCTCTCTGATCTGGCCTTTAATCGCCTCACATTTTATTTCTTCAGACATGTCAGCCCCACTCCCCGCCCCCAGCTCTGGCCCAATAGGACGGAGGTGGGTTTTCCCTGCCACATGTGCCAGACCCTTCACCATGTGCTCCCCAGGAGCGAGGGAATGTTTAAAGTTGGGGTTTCCATCCACACATCTTCTCCCCAGTGTCTCCCCACTCCCTTTCTGTAGCGAGTTTTACCAGGAGCTGTGCACCCAAAGGGGTTGAGGGTGCTCAGTGTCTGATGAACGAGGCCAGCCAATGTCAGGGCCAGCCAAGGTTAGGACTGGCCAAGGTCAGGGCCAGCTCTCCTTAGCTCTTCCCCCTGCCCTGCCCTGGCAGGAGCTCTGAGTTTCTTTCAGAGAAGGGGTTTCTCTGGCTCTGTCCCTGCTGGGGTGCTAGAACAGGCCTGCTCCCAGGAGCACAATGCCCACAGCTCTGAGTCTGGCAGCTCTCTGATCTTGGGTCTCAGACACCAAGCCTTGGGGTGCTGAGTATTAGGGTGCTAGATCTCAAATACCAGGTGTTAGGGTACCTGGCCTCAGGGATCATATCTTGGGGTACCAGGTGTTTGGCGGGGGTCTAAGCAGAGCCCACTCCCCACACCTCAGCACTGGAGCCCTGAGTAGGTGGTTTCCTGCCTGAGCCATGCTAGGCACAGTGGAGTCCCTGTCACCTGCACATAGTAGAGCTTCAAGGTGGCTGAGTGTTCTCCTATGAGGATCTGAGCTGTCTGAGGTTTGCTCAACTGCGGCAAGTCTCTGCCCCAACCCGTGCCTGTACCTTGCTCACACCCTGCCCCCACCCTCTGACCTCCAGCCCTTCTTCTCACCTGACCTCATGTACTTATTTCCAGCCCTTCTCTATATCTTCATACCTTTGTCTTCTATCTCCTCCCATCTCTGTTCAGGGCTGGGAGAGAGCAGTGAGAGTGAGTCCAGGTGCCTGCTGTGCCCCTCTCCACCCAGCTCTGCCTGCAGAGCCCATCAGACTGGGGGCTGGTGAGCTCAGGGGGCCATGTGGGCTGGGGGTGGGTGAGTTCGGGACAGCTTCTTATCCACCCCTCTGTGGCTCTGCTATGCAGTGACTTTTCTTGGCTTCACCTGAAGCCCAGACTCCACACCCACACCTCCTCACACACATCCACACCCTACACACACACACACACACTTAGGCAGGTCACCAGGGTACTGAGCCCCACCTACCCAGCATCTCTCTTGCCTCATCTCTTCTGAGCTCAGAACCCTCCAGTCCCCCAATCCCAGCTCCTGAGGATGCCTCCACAGCCAGCTCAGCGCTGCAAAGGCAGGGACTGTGTCTTTCTGTTCTGCTGTGTCCCCAAAGCCCGGAGCCCTGCCCACCCCCAGCAGTACCCCTGAAGATCTGCTTGTGCAGGGGTGATGGACGAATGAATGAATGAGTGAAAGAATGAACGTGCTGATAAATGTCAGCTTCTAACCTGTCTGTAAGCTTCCTGCAGACTGCCCAGTTGCTGGGTTTGGGAAGCGGGTCCCTAAGCTCCTTGGCTGCATTTTCCCCCAAATTGCCACACAGACTCTGGTGAGCTGAGTGAGCGGCACACCCTATGGCAACACCCTACAGGCAGGCAGGCCACTGACAGGCGGCGCCAGCACTAGCTCAGAGCACTGTGGGCGGGCTGGGTTTCAGGGTGGGGAGCATCATCACCCCACACAGAGCTAGCCTGGGTGGGCCGGGTCCCCAGGAGACAGCATGCTCACCCATGTGATCTAAAGTGCCCTCTACCTCAAGTTGAAATCTGCTGCCCTGTTCACCGCCAATCGACTTTTTGGAACAAGACAGAATGAATCTGGCCTGGCCGGTTTAGCTCAGCGGTTGGAGTGTTGGCCCGTGGACCAAAGAGTCGAGGGTTCGGTTCCGGTCAAGAGCACATACCTCGGTTGCGGTTCGTCCCCGGCCCTTGTCAGGGCTGTGCAGGAGGCAGCCAGTCAATGTTTCTCTCTCTCTCTCACTCTCTTACTCTCTCTCCCTCCCTCCCACTCGATCTGAACAAAAATGGAAAAGTATTCTTGGGTGAGGATTAAAAAAAAAAAGACAGAATGAATCTGCCAGATCCTGACACGCTGGCCTCTGGAGACACAGATACCTGCACAGGTCCTGGCTCATGCACCTTCTTGGTACAGAGCCTGGAACTTGGGTCCCAGGCAGGTCAATACCCTCAGCACCATGATGACTCTTTTGGGCTTGAAAGGTTTGATTTATCAGTGCAGTCCAAAATGATTGATTTTTTTAGCAGCCACAGTTCTGGGCACTAGCTGAGCTCTGACCAGTGTAATATTCATTTAACAAATGTTAGTGCTGCCACATGACTGGCACTGCCGTAGGCCAGGCGGCCGCTTCGAACCAAACAGACCCAAACCTCGGAGGGTAGCATTTGTGCAGGGACAGACAGATGCAATCATGCCATGGGATAATGGCATTAAGTGAAATAGTGAACAAATGATGGGAGGATTGAGCCCTTGGGTGAGGGGGAAAAGCATTTTCAGTGGTGGAACAGCCAGTGCAAAGGTACTGTGATGGGCATGTGAGGAGCAGCTGGGAGAGCCACCAAAGGAGGGGTGGGAGGTGAGGTCAGAGAGGCCAGGGAAGTGGAGCCATGAGGGCTTCTGGACTGAAGCAAACTTGACCCCACTGGGAGGAACAAGACACCAGGGAGGGATGAGGGCTGCTCAGACCCATCACCCCTTAAGCTGAGCTGCCCCAGGGTGATTTGTAATATGGCAAAACCCCTCTGATTTCATAAGATTCTTCCCAATAACATGTTCAGAATAAACAAGTCAGAAAACCGGCGCATAGGTGCGCTAGGGTCTGATTAGAGATGCAGGCTCTTCCCTCAGCAGCTGCTGACGGCCTTGGTGAGACACAGCCTCTGAGAGCTGAAGGGCCCACCAGGCTGTTGTTCTGGCCAACTCTGTGCCTGCAGCATCCCAGGAGGGCACAGGCCTGGGAGGTCAGGAGGGTGCGTGGTGCGCAGCTCTGTCGGACCTGAACCACGTGCAGAGGTGTCACCCACACAAGATGACCACAGACAGCATCAGGGCTGTGGGTCCCGGTGGCGAAGCCCTGGGCAGCACCTGAGCAGGGTGAGCGCTGATGTGGCCATTCTTCAGGTGAGGCAAGGTGTCTCGACTGGGCCCGGGGTCCTTTAGGGCTGGCTATGTCTCAAATCTACATCTATAACCCAAGTAAGTGTTCATTCAGGTCTAGAAAGAGGTGAGAGCCCCATGGTTTACTGGGTGAGGGGTCAGAGTCCAGGCAGAGGGGTCAGATGGAGGCCAGATGCAGGCTTCCCATTCGGTGGGTAGTCAAGATGGGCCTCAGAGAAAGAGAGGGGACTGGGCTGGGCGAAAGAAGCTGGGGGGAAAAATGTTCAGGCAGAAGCACCGGCCCAGGGGGCTCCAGTGGGTAGGGGCCAGAGCCATTTGGGCTGCAGTGGTGGGTGGTTAGGTCCTGAAGATGGAGATGGGGGATTGGAAGAGGTTGAGCCAAGTTGTCTCCCAGACACCGCCCCCCCCCCCCTGCTAGAATGCTCTGCTTCAGGCACAGACATGACCCCTGCAGACAGACAAGTGTCAGCCCCAGGAAGGTGTCCTGTGAACCATCCCCAACCTCCAGCCTCTGGGGGCAGAGGTAGATCAGCTCCTTTCAGGGCCAAACCAGTGCTGGGGGGGGGGGGGGGAGCAGGGCTGCTGGGGGAGAGTCGGACTCTGTTTCTTCCCTTCCGTGAATTCACCACCTGCCGAGCTGTCATGCCAAAGTCCAACCCGGTTTGAGTTCTCAGCTGGAAGAGGGTTTCTTGCAAAGGCAGGATGGGAAAGCAGGAAATGCGTTTCTAACAGCTTTTGGAAAAATGCAAAGGATGGAAACCACCAGATCATGGGAGCTCTGTTTCTCCTTGGATTTAGCTAGCCCTAGTTTTGGGGTACAATGAGCATAGTGCTGCAGCCTCCCCTTCATGCTTTCCCTTAGAACTTGGCCCCCATGTGCTAGGCACTCAGCACAGTTCACCCTCACCCCCACTGCTTGCTAGCTAGACATGGATGTGAACAGAGCAGGGCCACTGGGGATGCCCACGTCTGTGCATTTCCATGTGCATGTCCATGTGTGCACATGTATGTGTGTGCACTGGTTCCCGTGGGATTGAGGGCTTCAGCCTGTGGCACTAAGATCTAGTCCCCATGTGGCCATGGATGCTGGGCCTGGGTTTGAATACTGGCTCTGTCATTGCCCCAGGCTCCTCAATTACCTCTGTGGCACCAGCACTCCCTATGAGGGGTCAGTAAGGAGTGGATGAAATTCGGGCCAGGACCGATAGTGGCAGGTGCTTAGGGAATATCCAGTTAACTATCAAGTTATTGTCATTCTCACACACATCTGATGAAGTGTTGGCATGATGGCTGTTGAACCCTAGACCCAGGGTCACTAGGGAGGCTCCCTGGACCCACCCCAATGGGAAAAGCTGGGCTCCCAGGGGAATGGGCTAGGGAGGAGCTGCCCTTTGGCTGTACCCATTGGCAACTTGGCCCACTGAAAGTATGTTGGGGTCACAGAAGCCTTTCCAGTTTGAGAGGTCAACAGGCACCCCTAGGGCAAGGCCCCAGAGCAGGCCTGGGAAAGGTGTGGTCAACACCAGTGCACCCGAAGGGCCTCAGTCTCCTGCTCCTTCTCAAAGGCCAACTCATAGGCCAGACTCCCTGAAGACAGATGTCATCCCTGTGCGGTGACAGCAGTAGCTCAATAACTGAGCAGAATGTGCTACAAGAGTGCACATTGTAAAACAAAACCACACCCCCATGTGTGGAATTGCTGCCCACTTTCATGTCCTGCTCCTTCAGCCAAGAATCTCGATGAGGGACCAGATGCCTGTGTCACCTAGGGCAGCAGCTGAGCAGCCTGGTGAGGCCAGCGGTGCTCAGCCTGTTCAGTTCCCTGGGGGTGGCTCCAGCCATCTCAAATTAGAGCTTCTGGGGTGAGGCTGTGGCCAGGACCCCAGCTCATGGATCTCCTGGAGGGAAGAAGGAGGGAAGAGTCTGGTCACTGTCCCCGAGCAGACACCACCCCACTTGCAACTTCATGGAATTTGAGGACTCTACAGAGCCTACCACACCCTGGCTCCTGCCTGGTCTGTTGCTGCCTCTGAGAGGACTCTGAGGGCAAGCTGCTGTCCCTTCTGAGCCTCGGCCTCCACAGCAGGGACATGGCCAGCAGTGACATCTCTCTCAGGTGTGACTGTGAGGGTGGACTCAAGCAGGTGAATGAGTGCATGGAAAGTAAAAGGTGCCTGGTGGACTTTCTGTGAACATTGTAATTACCCTGCCTAGTGCCCAGCACATAATAAGAGATCAACAAACAATAGTTGAATAAAAACGAAAATGCCAAGACAGTTACACAATAGCTACAGACACCTATATCTGAACCACGGAGCTGTGGATCTCATAGCACCCAGCAAGGGCAGGGGCCAGTGTCCTTTGATGATGGTAAGGAGGGTACACAGCAGTCCCACCCCCACTCACCTGTAAACTGCAGCCTCTTGGTCCTCACTTATCCTTGAGTTAGGAATAATTTTGTGGTCCCATCCTGGTGGGGGCTGGCTTCCACCCACTGAATCCCCAGCCACAGGGTTACTTCATAGAGCTGACCAGGCTTTTGAGGAGTGGACCACCCTGAGATGGTGTCGGCCCCATGAAGGTGCACCTCCCACCACAACCACTAAATTACCTTTTGTTCTGCTGCTGTATAACAGTGCTGGGGTTGGATGGTGATCTCCAGTACAGTGTGGCTAAGATTTGGCGGGGGTCATCATAACTGCCATTTAAAAATATAATTAGTTGCCCGGCTGGTGTGGCTCAGTGGTTGAGCATTAACTTATGCACCAAGAGGTCGCCTGTTCGATTCCCGGTCAGGGCACAAGCCCAGGTTGTGGGCCCGATCCCCAGTGGAGGGCATGCAGTAGGCGGCCAGTCAATGTTCTCTCTCATTGATGTTTCTATCTCTCTCTCACTCTCCCTTCTTCTCTCTCTCAAAATCAATAAAGAAAAAAATATTTGTTTTAATAAAAAATATATATATAATTAGTGAACAGAGCCAGGGGTGAGTGAGGGTCAGGTGTGGGATGGGGCCTCTGGACGTTGTCACCACATGCAGGTGTTAGCAAGCCTAAGTACAGCACCCCCCCCCCCCCAACTGAAGCTTTATTTTCTGGAGAGAAACTGGAAAAGGAAGGCAGTGTTAAGTTTCTGAGAAGTCCCTGGGGTTGTCAAAAGTCCTTTACTCATTAACTCAATAATGCTGAGAACGTTAGGATGGCCCAGGCGCCCTCGGCCTAGGCTGGCATGAGCCTTGCCCCACACCCTGCATTTCAGGGCCTTGGGGTCTGAGAGGAGCACGTCCTGGCTGGCACCCCCTCTGGCTTCTGGTGTGTCCCTCACAGGAGACACTGGCAGGTGCAGGATGGGCACACATGGCCAGCCGCCCAGGGTGAGGATGGGCTCTTTTCTCCAGACCAGAGGAGCCACTCCAACCTCCTGACCACCAGCTCAAGGTCAGGAGCCCTCCACCCCCAGCCAGGTGCTCCAGGCTCCTCTTCCCAACCCTCTGGCGTTCTCCAGCTGGTGCAGGGGGAGGAAAACAAGGGGATTTGTCTTTGCACTCATCCTCCCTTGAGACCCCCGCCAGGCTGCCCATGTGAGGGGCACCTCCAGTGGGCTTTCCATTTATATTCCTGGTTTTCTCATGATCTGAAAATGTGTCTCAGTGTCAATGAGCTGAGTGGGAATCTACTGCCTGTGGCTAACACAGAACCGAGTAGAATTTCTCAGGTAGACCTGATGTGGCACAGTCGTGTTTGCTCCCAGGAGAGGAGCAGGAAGGATGCTGCTGCCTTGGAAGCTCTGTCCTTGGTGCAGGCCTGGCCCCTGACCCACATCTCTGGTGGCCACCCGCAGGGCGGAGTTGCTGAGGGTAGGCAGCCCTTGAGTTGGGTGGGTCCATCGTACCAGCCCAGCAGCCTGCAAGAGCCTGAGGGGCTGTGTTTAGCTCTTTTCCCCTTAAATCCATGTTACCAGGCCTCAGTGCCTGACTGTGGGAAGTTAAACAAGACACTCTCCCCAAGAAAAAGATTTTCCTGCTTCATACTATACCCCTCAGGGTAGCACCCCATGCCTCCATCAAGGGGAACAGGAGAGGGTCTGTGCTCTCTGGGCAGCCTGGCCCTGAGCCCACCCTCCTGCCATGAGAGCCACTCAGGCAGCCCACGGCTGGGCCCAGGAAGGATGCCTGTGCACACCATGGTAAAGGTGTGTGCGTGCCATGGTAGATGTGTGCATGCTTCGGTAGGGGCATGTGTAGGCCATGGTGTGTGTGTGTATGTGTGTGTGCCATGTTGAGGGCATGTGGGGTGGAAGATCCCTCCTTCCTGTTGCCCTGGCAAAAGGAAAACGAAAACTAAAGAAAATAAATAATAGCTTTTCCCGTTTGCTTTCATTGGGCTTGGGGAAGAATCACTCAATGCACCTTCCTTGCAGGAATGTGATGTTCATCTTTACAACAGCCTGGAAAAGTCTAGACTATCATTATACAATAAGGAAACCAGGTTTAAAAGAGATAAAATACTAATAACTTGTAGCAAGTGGCAAGACAGGTCTCTCCTACAGAAAGCTGTCCAATGTGCAGGAATGTGACACACACACACACACACACACACACCATAGTGTAGCCCCATGAGCTGGGGGCGGGGGCACCTCCTAGCCAGGCCATTCAGCAGGGCCTGCTGCCCTTGGCCCTTGACTCTCCTGCATTTGGGGCACACAGTGGGATGTGGGGATACAAAAGCTGTCCCCATGAGGGTGTCTTCGCTCTGTGTTTGCCTCCAGGAGCTTTTGCCTGCATTTGCCTCAGTTGAGATTTCTAGAGACTCTGTACTGCTGCAGGACCTCTGGGCTGGTGGTGTCTCGTGGTCCTCCCACCTTGGGGAGCCCTTTGTCCTCTCATTGTGCTGCACCAGTTCCAAAAATCAATCATCCCATCGCTTCCTGCTGCTCTGTGCCCTATGAGAAAGTCCTGGCTTCTGCAGGTGGTGCTCGGAGCACCCTGATAGTGGTACTGTGGGGACACAGTGACTCTGTGAGCAGGCGTAGCCTTGTTTATGATGCCGTAGGACGTCACCCACACTTTGTGCCTGCAGGAAGATGTTCTCAGGGGAAGTGGCCTTGCTGGGATATTTTACATGAAACTAAAGGTTAATGAGATCCAAACTCACTCCCCTTCAGAGCATCTGTTTGCCAAATCCTTGTAGCCTTTCCAGGGGTCCCTCTCATTCCCCAGCCTCACACCAAAGTGAAGTGTCTGCAACTTTGCCTCAGCGGACTTTACGATGAATTTGATGGTTAGAGACAATCTCCAGATCTCCAGTCAACCATAACCCCAATTGAGGGTGAGATTTTTCTCCTCTTACAATGGTTTCCTGTGATATAATGAATCTTTTATGTTCTTGAAACCTAAAGCCTTGATGAAAAACACCCCTTGCCCTTGCCCAGCCCAGCAGGCCTTGGCTTCCTCATTCTGTGAGAGGGAGGCCAGCACACATGCTCTTCCCTGGCCCTTTCTCAATCTTGTGCAGGGACAGGGAGCTCGGGTGGTGCTGGCCCAGATCCCTGCCACTCTGATGGAACACCCTCACTTCTACCAGACTCTCTGCTTTTTATTTATTTTTTTATTCCTCACCCGAGGATATTTTTTTTTATTTATCGTTAACTAGAGTGGCAGGGAGGGAGAGAGAGACAGAGAGAAACATCAATGTGATAGAGCCACATCGGCTGGTTGCCTCCTGCATGACTGGGTCCAACTGCAACCGAGGTACGTGCCCTTGACCGGAATCGAACCTGCGACTCATTGGTCCGTGGGCCAACACTCTAACCGCTGAGCCAAACCCGCCAGGGCTGTCTTCTCTGCTTTTTTTTTTTAATCCTCACCCAAGGACATTTTTGCATTTATCTTAGGATTGAGTGGGAGGGAGAGAGAGAGAGAAACATCGATGTGAGAGAGACACATCGACTGGTTGCCACCCACACGACCCCAACCGGGGCCGGGGACAATCCGCAACCAAGGTACGTGCCCTTAGCGGGAACCAAACCTGGGCCTCTCCGGTCCGCAGGCCGATGCTCTAACCGCTGAGCCAAACCGGCCAGTGCATGTCTTCTCTGCTTTTGCCAGTGCGCCTGTCACACTGGGGCTCAGTGAGTCATTTGTTCAACAAGGTCTCATTGACCTGATCACCAGTACCTATCGAAGTTGTGCCCCACGTGTCATTCAGTCGTCAGCTTGATTGGTGTGTGGGCTCTGCCTTCCCTGGTCCAGCCCCCACCTCCACCCAGCTCACCCTCAACACCAAGTGCCGCTTTTCGAACCTACCCCCCCACCCCACCCAAATTTACCTGCCCTGGATCCTCAGCTTATTTCACAACTGTTCTAGCTTCACTTGAAGATAGATCAGTAGAAATCATCCAATCTGAAGAACTTCTATAATCTATAAATTTGTATATTTCACTAAACTGGGGGCATTTGGCCATTATTTCTTCAGATTTCTTTTCTACGTCGTCCTTTCTCTCCTCTTCTTCTGGGACTCCAGTTGCTCATAGATGGACCTTCCACTATTGTCCCACAGGCCACGGGGGCTCTTCATTTTGTAATCTTCCTTCTCTTTGTTCTCAGATTGGATAATTGCTATTGATTGACCTTCAAGTTCACCATCTCTTCTGTCATCTCTGCTGTTAAATAAGCCTACCCATTGGATTTTTCATTTAGATATTGAGTTCTTTAATTCTAGAACTTCCGTTTGGCTCTTTTAGATATCTTCTGTTTCAGGGCTTAGTTGACTACAACCCATGGGTTGGTCACCTGTTTTTGTAAATACAGTTATATTAGAACACAGCTGTGCCCATTTGTTTGTGTGTGTTATGGCTGTTTTTATGCTAAATAGTGGAGTTGAGTAGTTGCAAACAAGGGTGTATAGTGCACAAGCCTAAATGATTTACCATCTGGTGCTTTTTTGCCTTTTATTTCACCCATGAGCCACTCTCCTACCTTTTGGTAACCAGCACCTTATTCTCTATCCCAATAGTTCTGTTTCTGTTTTGTTTATTCATTTGTTGTTGTTTTTTTCAGAGTCCACATATAAATGAAACCACATGATATTGGTCTTTCTCTGTCTCATTATTTCATTTAGCACAATACGTTCTAGGTTCACCCAGATTGTTGCAAATGGAAAGATTTCACTCTTTGTACAGCTGACTAACATTTCATTGTATATGTATATACCACATCTTCTTTATCTACTTATCTATTGATGGACATCTAGGTTGCTTCCATATCTTGGCTATTACTAGTAATGTTGCAATGAACATAGGGGTGCATATATCTTTTCGAATTAGTATTTCTGTTTTCTTTGGATAAATACCCAGAAGTGGGATTGCTGGGTCATATGGCAGCCCTATTTTTAATTTTTTTGAGGAGCCTCCATCTATTTTCCATAGTGGCTGCACCAGTTTACAATCCCACCAACAGTGCATGAGGGTTCCCTCTTCTCCATATCCTTGATAACACTTGTTTGTTAATTTATTGATAGCCATTCTGACAGGTGTGAGGTTATTTCCCTGATGATTAGTGACTTTGAATATCTTTTCATATGTCTATTGGTTATCTATATGTCTTTGGAGAAATGTCTATTCAGGTTCTCTGCCCATTTTCTAATCAGATTTGTGTGTGTGTGTGTGTGTGTGTGTGTGTGTGTGTGTGTGTGTGGTGTTAAGTTGTATGAGTTCTTTATGTATTTTGGATAGTAACCCCTTATCGGATATATCATTGGTGAATATCTTCTCCCATTCGGCAGGTTGTCTTTTCATTTTGTTGATGGGTTCCTTCACTGTGCAGAACTCTTTAGTGTGATTAAGTCCTATGTTTAATTTTTTCTTTTGTTTCCCTTGCCTGAGGAGACATATCCAAAAAATATATATTGCTAAGAGCAAAGAGTTTACTGCCTATGTTTTCTTCTAGGAGTTTTATGGTTTTAGGTCTTGCATTTAAATCTTTAATCCATTTTGAGTTTATTTTTGTATATGATAAAAGAACGTGGTTCAATGTCATTTTTTTGCATGTATCTGTCTAGTTTTCCCAACACCACTTATTGAAAAAACTGTCTTTACTTCATTGTATATCGTTGCCTACATTGTCATAGATTAATTGACTATATAAGTGAGGATTTATTTCTGGGCTCTTTATTCTGTTCCATTGATTTACATATCTGTTTTTATGCCAGTACCACATTGCTTTAATTATTGTAGGCTTGTAATATAGTTTGAAATCTGGGAGCTTAATACCTCCCACTTTGTTCTTTTTCAATGTTTCTTTGACTATTCGGGGTCTTTTGTGATTTCATATAAATTTTAGGATTACTTGTTCTAGTTCTGAGAGAATGCCATTGTGTGTGTGTGTGTGTGTGTGTGTGTGTGTGTGTGTGCGTGTGTATTTTTAAATCCTCACCTGAGGATATGTTTATTGATTTTTTTTTTTTGAGAGCGAGCGAGAGAGAGAGAGAGAGAGAGAGAGAGAGAGAGAGAGAAACATTGATGTGAGAGAGAAACATGGATTGATTGCTTCCCTTATGCACTCCAACCAGGGATCGAACCCAAAACCTACGTATGAGCCCTGCCTGGGAATCAAACCCACAACCGTTTTGGTGTATAGGACGATGCTCCAACCAACTGAGCCACCTAGCCTGGGCACCATTGGTATTTTAATAGAGATTGCATTGAATCTGTATATTGCTTTAGGTAGTTAGGACATTTTAACAATATAAATCCTGTCAATCAATGAGCAAGGTATAGTCTTCCATTTATTTGTATCCCTTCAATTTCTTTCTTCAATGTCTTATAGTTTTCAGAGTACAGGTCTTTCACCTATTCAGTTAAATTTATTCCTAGGTAATCATGCTTTTTGATGCAATTATAAATGGGATTGTTTTCTTAATTTCTCCTTTTGATCATTTATTATGATACATAGAAATGCAACAAACAGATTTCTATATTTTGATTTTTTATTCTGCAATTTTAATGAATTCATTTATTTGTGCTAATAGTTCTTGGTGGAGTCTTTAGGGTTTTCTATATATATCATGTCATTTGCAAATAATGAGAGTTTTACTTCTTCTTTTCCAATTTGGATGCCTATTACTTCTTTTTTCTTGTTTGATTGCTCTGGCTAGGACTTCTAGTACTGTGTTGAATTGAAGTGGTGAGAGTGGGTATCCTTGTCTTGTTCCTGATCTAAGAGGAAAATTTTCAGCTTTTACCATTGAGTATATTATTAGCTGTGGATTTGTCATATATGGCCTTTATTATGTTGAAAAATGTTTCTTCTGTATTCACTTTGTTGAGAGTTTTTATCATAATTTGAATTCTGTCAAATGTCTGCATTTATTGGGATGATAATGTGATTTTTATCATTCACTTTGTTAATGAAGTGTATCATGTTGATTGATTTACTAAATCATCTTTGCATCCCCGGGATAAATTCTGCTTGGTCATGGTGTATGATTCTTTTAATGTATTGTTGAATCAGTTTGTTGACATTTTCTTGAGGACTTTTGTCTCTGTGTTCACCAAGGATACTGGCCTGTACTTGTTTTTTTTTGTAATGTCTTTACCTGGTTTTGGTATCAGGGTAATTCTGTCTTCATAGAATGACTTTGGAAGAATTCCTTTCTCTTTGATGTTTTTGAAATAGTTTAAGAAGGATAGGTATTAAGTCTTCTTTAATTTGGGGTAGAATTCATCTGTGAAGCTGTCTGATCCTGGACTTTTATTTGTTGGGAGTTTTTTTATTACTGCTTCAACATTATCACTAGTAATCAGTCTGTTTATATTTTTTATTTTTTTTTGGTTCAGTTCTTTATGCTTCTATAAAGTTATTCATTTCTTCTAGATTGTCAAATTTGTTGGCATATGATGGTAATATTCTTTAATTATCTTTTGCATTTCTGTGGTGTCAGTTGTAACTTCTCTTTCACTTATGATTTTATTTATTTGGGCCCTCTCTCTTTTATTCTTGATAACTTTGGCTATGGGTTTGTCAATTTTGTTTATCTTTTCAAAGAACCAGCTCTTAGTTTCATCGATCTTTTCTTTTTTTAAAAGAAAATTTTGATTTCATTTATTTCTGCTCTGATTTTAATTATTTCCTTCCTTCTGATTACTATGGGATTTTTTTGTTCTTCTTTTTCAAGTTCCTTTAGGTGTAAAGTTAGATTAAAAAAAAAAAAATTTGTCCTGCTTCTTTTTTGTTGTTGTTTTTTGTTAATCCTCACCCGAGGATATTTTTCCCATTGATTTTTAATCTTTTGTTATTGTTGTTAATCCTCACCTGAGGATATTTTTTCATTTATCATCAGATAGAATAGGAGGGAGAGAGAGAAACATTGACGTAAGAGAGATATCGATTGGTTGCCTCCCTCATGACCTGACCAGGGCCCAGGACAAACTGCAACTGAGGTACGTGCCCTTGACTGAGGTATGTGCCCTTGACAGGAATCGAACCTGCGACTCATCCCGCTGAGCCAAACTGGCCAGGGCTTCCCATTGATTTTTAGATAGAGTAGAAGGGAGGGAGTGAGGGAGACACACACACACACACACACACACACACACATGCCCAGCTGGTGTGGCTCAGTGGTTAAGCCACATGCACCAAGAGTTCGCCGGTTCGATTCCTGGTCAGGGCACGTGTCCAGGTTGTGGGCCAAATCCCCAGTGGGGGGCATGCAGGAGGTGGCCAATCGATGTTCTCTCTCATCGATGTTTCTATTTCTCTCTCTCCCTTCCTCTCTCTCTCAAATCAATAAAGAAAAAAAAATTTTAAAAAGAGAGAGGCACACATACACATTGATGTGAGAGAGACACATCAATTGGTTGCCTCTGACATGACCCTGACTGGGGCCAGGGATTGAACCTGCAACACAGGTATGTGCCCTTGACTGGGAATTGAACCAGCCACCCTTTAGTGTGCTATCTAACACTCTGACCACTGAGCAAAACCATCCAGGGCTTGTCCTGCTTCTTAAAGTAGGCATGTACGGCATTAACTTCCTTCTTGGAACTACTTGTACTGCATTTCATAAAATTTGGAAACGTGTTTTTGTTTTCATTTGTCTGAAAGTAGCTTCAATTTCCCTTTTGCTTTCTTTTTTGATCCATTGATTGTCAGTAGCATGTTGTTTGGCCTCCTTGTATTTGTGTTTTTTTCTAGTTTTCTTCCTGTAGTTGATTTCTAGTTTCATACTATTGTGATAGTAAAAGATGCTTGATATGATTTCAGTCTTCTTGAAATTATCGAGGCTCGTTTGTGGCCTAATGTATGATCTATCCTGAAGAATATTCCATGTGCACTTAAAAAATGTATATTCTCCAGTTTTTGAATGAAATGGTCTATAAATGTCTTTTAAGTTCATCTAGTGTAATGTGACATTTTAAGGCCATTATTTTCTTATTAATTTTCTGTCCGGATGATCTGTCCGTTGATGTGAGTGGGTTATTAAAATCCCCTACTATTGTTGTATTACTGTGAATTTCTCCCTTTATGTCTAGTAGTATTCTCTTTATATATTTAGATGCTTCTCTGTTGAGTGCATAGATATTTATGATTGTTATATCCTCTACTTGGATTGACCCCTTTATAATTAGGTAATGTCCTTCTTTGTCATTTTTTTACATTGTTTGTTTTAAAGTCTATTTTGTCCAATATGAGTATTGCTGCCCCAGCTTTCTTTTTGCTTCTATTTGCATGGGATATCTTTTTCCATCCCTTCACTTCAGTGTGTATGTGACTTTCCATTTGAAGTGAATGTCTTGTAGGCAGCTTATAGAAGGGTCATGATTTTCAATCCATTCAGCCTGCCTATTTCTTTTACTTGGAGCACTTAATCCATCTACATGTAAAGTAATTGTTAAGTAATGTACTTATTGCCATTGTGTTAATTGTTTTGGGTTGTTTTTGTAGTTCTTCTCTATTCTTTTCCTCTTCTCTTCATCTCTTCCCCTATGATTTGCTGGTTTTCTTTAGTGCTTTGTTTGGGTTTCTTTCTCTTTATTCTTTGTAGGTAATTTTTGTGGTTACCATGAGGTTTATGTATATCATCCTATATCTACAGCAGTATATTTTGAACTGATAGGCATTTAGTTTTGACATATTCTGGCAGGGAGGCCAGGGGCATGTGGTAGTAACCTACTACGTTCTTATTCCCCCATCTATGCTTTATGTTTTTGACATCATATTTTAGATCTTTTTGTTTTGTGAATCTCCTAACTACTTATTATAGTTTGAGTTGATTTTGGTACTTTTGTCTTTGGACCTTTATAATAGGTATTTTAATGTCTGATTCACTGAATTTATTAAATATTTGGCTTTACCTGTGAGAATTTTTTCTTTCTCATATTTTCTTATTTCTGATTATGGCCTTTCCTTTTCTGCTTCAGTTATACCCTTTACCATTTCTTGTAAAGCTAGTTTAGTGGTAAGGAACTCCTTTAGTTTTTGTTTGTCCGGGAAAGTCTTTATCTCTCCTTCAGTTCTGAATGATAACCTTGCTGGGTAAATTATTCTAGGTTGTAGATTCCTTTCATGTCATTCCCTTCAGAGAAATCAGCTGATAGCCTCATGTGGTTTCCTTTGTATATAACTAATTGTTTTTATCTTGCTGCCTTCAAAATTATCTCTTTAACTTTTGCCATTTTTATTACACTATCTTGGCGTGGGTCTGCTGTGCTTCCTGGACCTGGATTTCTCTTTCTTTCCCTAAGTTATGAAAGTTTTCAGCCATTTATTTCTTCAAATAAAGTTTCTGTTTCTTTCTTTCTTCTCCTGGGGTCCCTATAACGCAAATGTTTGTGCACTTGATGGTATCCCAGAGGTCCCTTAAACTATCCTCATTTTTTAAAATTCTTTTTTCTTGTTGCTGTTCTGATTGGTTGATTCCACTAGTCTGTCTTCCAGATTGTTGATTTTTTCTTCTGTTAGAGTATTTTTCACTTCAGTTATTGTATTCTTCAGCTCTGCTTGGTTCTTTATTATACTTTCTAACTCTGTGTTGAAGTGTTCCCTAAGTTCCTGTATTCCGCTCTCAATTTTGGTGAGAATCCTTATGCCCATTTCTTTAAATTCTTTATCAGGCAAATTACTTGTCTCCATTTGCTTACGATTTTTCCCTGGGGATTTTCCTTGTTCCTTCATTTGAGAGATATTTTTCTGTATTTTCATTTTGTTTGGCTTTCTATGTTCACTTATATGAATTAGACAAAATAGCTCTCTCCCAGTCTTAAAAAAGTGGACCTGTGTAGAAGTGTGCTGGGTGGTTTTGGCAAGCTGGTTGGAGCCTGGCAGGTGCCTACAGAGCCTGGGGCACTGGCCTGCTGGGCTGGGCAGCTCTGGGCAGGGAGGCCAGGTGCATGTGGTGACACCCTGTGATCCTGCTTACTCCCTTTCGTCAGAGCAGGAATGGGCTCTGAGCAGTGTGGCTGGGAATGTGCTGCAGTGATCATGTAGGTAGGCTAATGGACCCAAGTAGAGCTCCCACCCACCCTGTCAAGGTGGAGAGGGCCGGAAACAGTGGTGCTTGTTGGCACCTCTGACACTGGAGAATTCCTGCAGCTCCCAGAGAGCTTCCCCAGTTTCCAAGTCTTTTCTATTTGGTCTCTCTTGCTCTCATCTGTTGTTCAGAAGCTGTTCATTCATCCCTCAGTTTTCTCTCAGAAGGAATTTCCCTCTATATACATGTGTATTTATTTCCATGTGCTTGTGGGAGGGGGTGAATTCAGTGTCCTCTTATGCTGCCACCATCTTGAACCTCACTGTCTAGCCCTTTTAGGAAAAATTTGCCAATCCCTGTTCTATTACACTACTAAGGTTTACTGTTTGTTAATTTAGTGTATTTTCCTTAACATCCTTAAGCATAGTTTTAATAGGTGTTTTTAAATCCTTGACTGCTACTTCCACCATCTATGTCGTCTTGAGGTCTCCATTGATTTATGGGTCCCACTTTCCTGGTTCTTCAGATGTCTAGTGATTTGGGATTGTATCCAGGACATTGTTACTGATACATTGTAGACACCATTGCTCTATTAGATTCTTCTGAAGAACACTGAATTTTTTGTGGTAGTTGTTGCTGCATTGTTGTTTTACCAGGACTGGACTGAAATTCTGAATATGTCTCCCCTGTGGTGACGGCAGCTGAAAAGTCTGTCCAGTTATTTTTGCTTCCGTTGGTACTTGGGCCTGCCTCTCTTGTGTGTAAAGCAAGGATCAGCCAGAGATCTGGAAAGAATTCATATACAGACTCTGGGGTTTGGCCTCTCCAGCTCTTCCTTTTCTGGGATTTGCCCCCCTCATTTATTAGCTGCTGTGCTTCCACTGATCTTTGTCCTCTGATTTTTCAATCCAGAAAGACTGCAGGTTTATTTCTGAGTTTTAGCTGCTCTGCATGGCCCTGGCTGGGATCTGTTCTCTGGCAAAGAGCCATTTAAAAAAAGAAATAGGGAAATCACTCAGTGCGTGTTCCTTTCTCAAAGTTTACAATCCCCTCCAGTTTTGGCTTTTTTTTTTTTTTTTTGGTCTCCCTTCAGTGTGTTCAGTAATTTTATATGTGGTTTTTCTTTTTCAGAGTTCACACTTGTTACTTGAGGGAGAGTTGGTACTGTAGGAGCTACCCCACCAATTTCCAGCCATAAAGATGTACAGGTTCCTCCACAGTTCAGAAATAGAACATTCCTATGAAAACGTTCTTAAGTCAAAATGATGTAAAGGAGAGAAACAGTTACCATTCATTTATATGGAAAAATTTTTGAGTGTTCCCAGACTGAAAAAATACCCTACCAAATCATACCAAACAACACATAAGACCTAAAATGACACTAACATGTAATAAAAGCATCGCCACTCTCCCTGCCTGGGGTGCCACTGCCTCTCCAATGGCTGCTGCAAAACCAATGCTGAGTGATTTTTACGCGTTTTGCCTTTTTTCATAAGAACAAAAATCCTCTGAATTTCTTCCAGTTTGCAAAAGCAGGTTCTAATGTAGGTCTTTCCTAAAAGTGAAGTGGCATAATGCCAACTTTCGAAAATGGCCACAAATCTGCTCTCAAATCTTTAAGTTAAAATGTATAACCTCTTGAATGTGGAGCACTTTGGGAGCACACTGACGCAGAGGAAGAAGGACTGAGGGAGAAGGCACTCGGGGAAAAGGGCGCTGCAGGGTGGAGGCCCGACTGTGCGGGTGTGGCTGGTGCCCTGACTCCTGTGGGTTGCACCCAGGCCACAGACCATTCGCTCATGGCTTCACCTGACAACACTTCCCATGTATTACTGTTAATGTATGTGACCACACGATATATCAGTAACACCTGGTGGGTGGTTGCTACCTGCCCTACAAGAGACAGCCTTGGGGTACATTCCTCTGAACACAGGATGAGAGCTATTTTATTTATTTATTTAAATTGCTATGAACATTTTTTTAAATTATTATTATTTTTACTGCTCACCCGAGGATATTTTTCCATTGACTTTTTTTTTTTTTTTTTAGATAGAGTGAGAGGGAGAAAGAGAGAGAGAAAAACATTAATGTGAGAGAGACACAGCAATTGATTGCCTCCCACAGGACCCCAACTGGGGCCAGGGGTCAAACCCACAACCAAAGTATGTGCCTTTGCCTGGGAATCAAACCCATGACTCTTTGGTCTATGAATTGACACTCTAATCGCTGAACAAAACTGGCCAGGGCTGAGGGTTATTATATTTTATTTAAATAAATTTTTTTAAAAATATTTTTTCTTTATTGATTTGAGAGAGAGAGAGAGAGAGAGAGAGAGAGAGAGAGAGAGAGAGAAACATCGATGAGAGAGAATATCGATTGGCCGCCTCCTGCATGCCCCCCACTGGGGATTTGGCCCACAACCTGGGCATGTGCCCTGACCAGGAATCGAACCAGTGACCTCTTGGTGCGTGGGTTGATGCTCAACCAGTGAGCCACACTGGCCAGGCGAGAGTTATTTTAAATAAAAGTGGTCCTCTAGGTCTCTTTCTAGTGCCTGAAGATGAATCTAAAACCCCGTCCCTTTGTTTCACCACTTTTCCCGGAAGCCCTGCCTGAACCCCAGGCCCCAGGAGCCACATGTGGGCACCACCAACCACCAGCCTCCAGCTCCCTGCTGGCCCCCAGGGAAGCAGTCCACTGAGTTTTCCTCACTGTGGCTTCTAATCCGACCCCAGAGGACACGTTTACTAGTGACTCAGGTCACAGGAAAGCAGTGGGGGCTGTCCTGAAAGCTGCACCCAAGCCTATTTGAGGAGCACCTTCTACAAAGATATTTATGGGAGATGGTGTGACAGATCAAGGTAAATGTCTTCATTTGGCTCAGCGGATAGAGCATCGGCCTGTGGACCAAAGTGTCGAGGGTTCAGTTTCAGTCAAGGGCACGTACCTGGGCTGCTGGTTTGATCCCTGGCCCCGGTTGGGGTTGTGCAGGAGGCATCCAATGGATGTGTCTCTCTCACATTGATGTTTCTCTCTCTCCCTCCCTCCCTCCCTCCCTCCCTCCCTCCCTCCCTCCCTCCCTCCCACTCTATCAAAAAATCAATGGAAAAATATCCTCGGGTGAAGGTTAACAAAAAAAGATAAATAATGAGGATAATGAAATAATTCAAAGCAGCAATGTCTGTGATTCAAATGCATTCTCCAAAGAGGCAGTCACAAGGAGGGACCTCAGTGCTTCAGGACTCAGGCACCACCTTGAAACGTAGGCCCAAAGGACTTTCTGAGTGCGTCAGTGCTGGTGACCAGGGGATGCAGGGTCTGTCTCCCTGCCTGTTGGACGTGAGGAGCACAAGGTAGATCAAAGGTTGTAGCTGACCCAGAGAGGCCAGCCTTCCTTCTGTCCTCATGTCTGTTGCTCACAATGGCTCAGAATTGAAGAATCCACTGCTTTCTTAGGAAGCCACTAACAATTTTCATTTTTTAATTTAAAAGTTGACAGAGTTTGCTTGAGTTTTGTAAACATGTGGTGTTTAAACACTTTGCAGATTGTGAGCAGAAAGGCCAGTCCTCCAAGCCCTATGCACATGGGGCAGGAAGCAGTCACCTCCCTGCCCACCAGGGTGCACCTACCGGGGAGCGGGGCTCCCTGCACAGCCCTTCCCAGGGACAGGCCAGGGTCTCACTCTGCTTTGTCTGATGGTGGCCTCAGAGCGCTCATCCGGAACATCCTTACAGGCAGGAGGTGTGGGGTCAGTTAGATAATATTTGTGGACACTATAAATATCATTGCCTCCTGCCCTGGACTCGGCTGACACATTTACTATAATTCCTCACAGGGTGCCGCGTGAGCTCAGCCAGTGCATGGAGGTCAGAGAGGAGCAGACTGGTGGGGAGTGGGTACACAGAACCGGCCCCTGTCCTGGAGGAGTGCTGGGGGGACCCTGTACCTTATCTGTAGAGAATGCTGGAGAGTTAATGCTGGGGACCCATGTGCATGTGTGTCTGTGTATATGAGTGTGTCTATGTGTGTATTTGTGTATCTGCATGTGTCTGTGCATCTGTGTGTGTCTTTATGTATATGTGTGTATCTGTGCCTTTGTGTATATGTGAGTATCTGTCTGTGTATCTGTGTGTGTCTGTGTGTTCATGTGTGTATTTGTGTGTGTGTGTCTGTGTGTACCTGAGTGTGTGACATTTCAGGTCCAACACTTACCTACTCCTCCTACAAGCGTCGTGGGTCCCAAGTGCTTCCCATCCCTCCTGGAAAGGTGTTACTGTTTGCTCTGGTTATTTTGTCCACAAGGTTAATTTACCAGGCTTGCACATGTTAAAATAAAACCAAAGGATTTACTGTGCTGCTGCATTTGCGTGGACTCAGCTGAATCTTGTGGAAAGATCCTTGGAGGCGGCAACCATGCAGAGCCTGACCCCAGGTCGAGGGCCCGGCTGCATCCTGACGGGTGTGACACACATCAGCAGTGACCTTCCTGAGCCCCGTGGTGCCAGCTTTGTTCAGGGCCTGCTCCAGAAATGGCTAGCTGGCTGGCCAGAGCCTTCTGACCTTTAACATTGGTCAGCGGTTGTAATTAGAACCAAAAGTGTGTGTCCCCTGTCGTTACCACCCTATGGCCATGTTGTTTGAGCTTAGTTAGCTGTAACTCTCCTGCCTCAGTTACCTGTGGGCTTGGAAGTCACTTAGTGGAAGTTCCTTGCTGGAGGACACCTGCCACAGCAGAGGAGCTTCGGACCCAGCCGGGCCTCACTCTGCTGTTCAGTGGTCTCGTATCCTTGGCGCACTTTGATTTTGTCCTGTGCAGAGACTCCGATGCCACCTCCCACTGTCATTATCACTCAGTGCTATGGGCCCTGGGAGTGCCGGTCGGTGTTTGTTGAGCTGAAGTTTATACCGGTGTGTTGCTGCCAAGGAATTGTTTGAGGTGTGCAAAGCCTTGGCTATGTCCTGGATCTGTCTGCAGCTGCAGTGTCGACCCAGGGCTGATGCACAGCTGGCTGGCACTCTGCCCATTACATACCACGAGGCACACAAAGTACAGCTCCTCTGCCCTTCCAGCGGGAAGGGTCTGGCTTCTCCCCAGCCAACGTGGAATTCTGATGCACAAGGTTACACCATGTGCTCGCGTCCCTATCAAGGCTGCTCTGGTAGTGCGTGGACATAGGATACTAGGCCCTTCTCTGTGTTTGTGGCTCAGGCCTTGGACAGGCCAGATGTGGACCCCGGAGCTGTGGGTCCAGAGGAGGTGACCAGATTACTGCTCACATGTGCTTGCTGGTCCCTTGTCCCTTTGGTGGTAAAGGGAACAAAGGCTGGGAGGGAACTGAGGGTCTTCCCGCTGCCATTGGTGTCCTGGTAGCCAAGCCACCTGAGCACATGGTTCCTACAGCGTGGGCTGAGCTGCTGGGTCTTCTGGTGATGAGGACAGTGGTAACGAGCAGGGCAAGAGCCTGGAGCCCCTAACCTGACCGCTCTGTGTCCTGTTCCCACCACCCTGGTGCTTTCCTTGCATCCCCCCACAAGACCAAGCTGCCCCCGGCGGTGACTGTGACAAAGCTGTTAGATGGGAGGCTGCTACACAAGTGCTGGGTGGGTGTTCTCCCTGCCTTTGCACGCACAGGCTGCGGGCTGTGGGCAGAGGGTGCAGGGAAGAAGGAAAGGCCCTGTGCGTGGTGCCAGCAGTTGCTTCCACCTCATTACCTGGGTACATTTCCACAATAACCCTGAGACTTGAGTATCAGTACCCATCCTGGGAATGTGCAGGCAGGAAAGAAGGTGTGGCCCGCAGTGACTCGGGTCCTGACCGAGTGCGGAGTTCTTGCCTGTGTCCGGGGCCATGCCACGGTGGCCGGGCCGGTTCTGGCCGGAGCAGTAGGAGCGGTGCTGCAGGCACTTGGAGTCAGAACCTGGCTTTCTGATTCCTAAAATGCCCATTATGGACTTAATTGCTAAACCACTAGCAAATTGCCACTTTAAACCTATCAAGTCTTCAGTTTAATTAACTCATTACAATGCAGCCTGCCGTCCGAGGGTGGTCACGGGAGATGAGGATGGCTGCCCGTGGGCCTGACCCATCCCACGCTGGCAGGACATGCTCAAGAAAAAAATCCCATCAGCCAGAGACCCCGAGTTGTGGGTGGAAATGGAGAAGCCAGACAATCTCAGACTGCCAGCTCCTCTTGTTCCCCAGCCAGAGAGACAAACCAGGAACAAAGGCCGATTACTGCAGTGGGGGTAGGACAGAAGTTGCAGCTGAAAAGACGTCCCCAGTATTAGGAGCAAGAAGGAAAATCAGCATTGAGAGGTTTCCTTGCTACAAGGATGTTCTCAAGGATGAAAAAATTTCTGATAACCAGTCAAAAACCAACAAGCCAAAAGGCGATTCGCACAGGTGAAATAAGTCCATAAAAGCAGCTGAACTGCCTCCTCCTCACCCCGCTCAGCCCGAAGGTGATGGGCAGCATCTGCGGGAGGTTCTGGGCAGCCGTGCAGCCCAGGACACTACCCTGCAACACAGGCATCAGGAAGATGTCTGCAAACGTGAGCAGGCAGGACCCAGCCACTGGGATGCAGGAACAGAGCGTGGCTGAAGGGCAGCAGTGAGCTGAGTCCGTGCCCGGGAGAGAACACGATGTCACAGCTGGCTGGGCCCCAGCCACAGGGGCAGTGAGTTGTCCACGGACACTCAGACTCCAGGGAAGACCCTCTTTAGGATCGGGCAGGCCCTTCAGTTTCATAACTTTTTTTTTTTTGCATTTATCTTCAGATAGAGCAGGAGGGAGAGAGGGAGGAAGAGAGAGAGAAACATTGATGTGAGAGAGACACATCGACTGGTTGCCACCCACACGACCCCAACCAGGGCCAGGGACAAACTGCAACCGAGGTACATGCCCTTAGTGGGAACCGAACCCGGGACTCTGGTCTGCGTGCCGATGCTCTAACCACTGAGTCAAACCGGCCAGGACTCACAACTATTTTTAAATATTTTCATTGTTAAATTAAAGTTAAATCGAATGTTAAACGTTTAGTAGAAATCAGAGGAGTAGGGAAGGCTTTTTGAAGCATAACACAAAACTCAGAAGCTGTAAAACAAAAGACCAATAGATTTATCCAAAGAGAAGATGTCTGTGTATAGCAAAACAACACAAACAAGTAAAAATATAAGTGGCCACACCTTTGACAGTGAGGATATCCCTGGACCAATACAAGAAGAGCAACATGTCAATAATGTGAAGTTGCAAAAAAATGCTGTGAAGAAACAGGTCAGAGAAAAGGAAAAAATGTCCCCCAAATGTGAAGAGAAGTTAGATTCGATCTATGGGGGTAGGGGGTGCTGTTTCTCACCTGCCTGGGATGAGGATAGGGCTCCCCGTCCCTCACTATGGGCAGGTGTGACAAGCACTTCCCCTCAGGAGAACGCAGGTGAGCCTTCAACTTGAAAATGTGCCCACCCCCAGGATCCCACCCACAGAGCGTGCCCAGCATTGACGGCAGAACTTCAGAAACAAGTGTATGTTTCTTTCTCAGTGAGTGAAAAATGCAAATTACTTTTTTCTGTGGATTTTCAGGGCTTACCTCTGAGCAGGAGCATCTGTTCTGAACTTGGCCTGTCCCTCATCCTCTCATTTCCCAAATTAATAAGATTTTGTAGTAACCAGCTGCCATACAGGAATGCAGCCAAGGATTAGCTGGTGGTGCCAGCGAGGACTTCCAGTTCCTAAAGTGCAAAGTTTGTTGTTGTTTTTGAGGATAAGCCTGGTCCCTCAGCACCTTCCCACCCCGCTGGCCCTGCAGTTATCCAAGGTAAATTCACAATGCTCATGGTCCGTGGTGAATCTCTAATTTTGGAGACACTGTGACTAAACACTAAGTCCTGACCACACACCCTGAGCCAGCTCTGGGGACCCCTCGCTGCCTCTTCGGCAAGGGGCCTTCCAGAGGTGCCCCCCACATCTGGCCCTGGGCCCTCGGTGCTGTGTCTTTTGGTCACTGGATTCCGTCTTCCAAGAGGCCTACAGACCAGTGGGCACCAAGGACCCCGGCCTCCCAGCTACTGTGGGAGCTTTGCTGGCCTTTAAATGCAAGAGGAACAAGCGAGGGGGTTTACCACAAACAGTCTCTGCTAGAGCCTGGCCAGCACGTGGAGGACAGAAAACATGCATTTTACAGAAAACAGCAACTTCTACGAATGGTGAATGGGAGTAGAGCCTCCAGGAGGGTGGCCCCCAACATGGCTGGCTTGGAGCTCCTGGGAATCCATGGGGGCGGGAGAGGATGGCACCCCCACCCCAGAGAAAGGCATTCCCTCTCCAGTGGCCCAGCCAAGGACAGAGAAGTGGGGCTAGACAGGGGCAGGGACCGCTGGCCTTCTAAACCCAGCTCCTGGACACCAAGTCCATTAGGAAAGAAGAGAAGACCATCAGCTTGGCTCTCTCTGGACATTAATAAACACTTAGGGAGAGTCTGGATGGAAGGACATGTGCCCCAGTCCTTTCCAGAGTCCACCAGGGAGGGGCCTTTAGACCCGTTAGAATGCAGATTCCTGGGATGGCCCAGGACCTGCTGAGTCTGGTGTCTGGAGTGGGGCTCTGGGACCTGCAGGGGTTCTTGCGCTGTCCTGTGTGCTTGGATGTCGGGGCCACAGACACAGGGAGGGCAAGGCCTCCAGGTCTCTTCCTGAAGCACAGGGCAGCCCCCAGTGCCCCGGGCCCGGGCAGGTGGAGCACGCTATCAGGAGGGGCCGATCTGTGCCCTTGCCACGGCCAGGCCTGTGCGAGGATCTGGGAGGCCGGTTGCTGCCAAGGGAGGGTGGGGACTCTCGGATGCCGTCATGTGGGAGCAAGACTGGGCCCAAGGGAGGCCATGCGGGACGCCTGTCCTTTCTTACCCGCATCACGGCCCCTCCCAAGCTCAGGGAGGACTCCCTGCAGGGAGTGTGACCCTGAAGACTTCGCAAGGCCAGGATGTCTTCCTGCCGAGCAGCCAGGCAGGCCTGAGGATCTCCAGGAAACCGGCCCTCCCTGTTCAGGAACAACCTCCCTCATTTCAGGTGGTCACCCTCTGGGGCCACTCGTCACCTGTCCTCAGGCATGACCCAGAAGCACTAACCCATTCTGCCTCTCTTAGCTGAAACCTGATCCTTACCAAGCGTGGAGGGGCCCTTGTACGTCACTGGTCACAGGCCAGGGGCCATGGTACCTAGACGGGCCTGTGCTAGGCCTGTCACTCGGCTTCTCAGCCAGGTTGGAGAGGGCTGTCCATGGGAAAGAAGCAGCAGTGAGACCAGGAGACCTCCTTCCTCTGGGAGCCCCCACAATGACCAGGAATGACAAGTGAGCAAACAGGCCAGGGAAGGGGGAGGCAAGCTGACAGCCAGGGTGGGGCTGGGTCAGAACCAGCAGGACCCAGCCTCTGAGCCGGCCACCTCCGCCGGCCTTGCCCAAAAACTCTTCCTGAGGTGGGACAGGGTCTGCACGGGGCAGGACCCTGGCAGGACAGCGCCCTGGGCTCCGCATCCCCCTCCCCCTCCTGGGGATTGGGGTCCTGTCAACTCAGGACACAGCTCTCCTCAGAATCTTAAAGACGGCCCCTCAGTGAGCAGAACTTTAGCAGACGAGAAAGATAATTATGCCACATGTTGCTTCAGCAGGAGTCCACCGCTGTCAATGTAGGACTCAGGCTTAACGTAGGAATTACCACTGTGTTCCTGAGTCTTAATAGAACAAAAGAGAAAAGCACTCCAACAGGCCTGTGTGGGCGGGGAGTTCACACCCTAAGATCCTGGCAGGTTTGATGGCCCAGGGGGCCAAGGGGCCAGCTTCGGCCAGGAAGACCTCTGGAGGTCACGGTCCCCTGAAAGCTAGAATGTGGGCAGTGGAGCTAGTTTCTTCAGGGGCCCTGGAGACCCTGGCTTTAGAAGGCTCTGCCCCTGGGAGGGGCCATGCTCTGAGCAGGAGATAGGGAGATCCCTGAGGAGGGTATACCCTGGCCAGATCCCAAGGGGGCAGCTGACATCGGACTGGCCAGGCCTCCAGGCCACGTGAGTGGGACAGAAGGAAGCATCCACTGGATGTTTCTGGGGCCCATGTGTGTCCTGTGGTGCCAGGACGTCCTCCTATGGGGTCCCCGTCCCCAACCCCCTCCCTCTTACCCTCTCCCCATGGAGTTTCAGCTCCCCACTCTCCCTCCCTTTCCCTACTTCCCCCAACCCCACTCCCCTCCCTCCAAGGGGTCCTGGCCCTCTTGACGCCCCTCTCCCCTGCAGGCTTCCACCTGTCCCACAAGGTCACCAGCGTGGTCCCTGAGAGTGCACTGCTCATCGTGGTGGGCCTGGTGCTCGGCGGCATCGTCTGGGCAGCTGACCACATCGCATCCTTCACACTCACGCCCACTGTCTTCTTCTTCTACTTGCTGCCTCCCATTGTGCTGGACGCCGGCTACTTCATGCCCAACCGTCTCTTCTTCGGCAACCTGGGCACCATCCTGCTGTATGCCGTCATTGGCACCGTGTGGAACGCGGCCACCACTGGCCTTTCCCTCTATGGCGTCTTCCTCAGCGGCCTGATGGGTGAGTAGGCGCCCCTGTCCACCAGGCAGGCTCTTCGGACTGGGCCACATCAGGGTGGTTCTGCCAGGTGGGCTCTGAACAGCCCTATTTAAGAAAGCTCAGAGTGTAGAACACAGACCAAAAAAGTGGTGTTTCAGGTCAGCGAGAAATGTCACCACTGGGTCCACTTAACCCTCATGGTTTGTTTAGAGTAAGGTTCAATTCATAAATAGCTGGTCCATGTACAGCCCAGCATCCCCCAGGCCAAGTTATGTGTCCTGCTTGGGAATGAAGTCCTATTGGACCAGGGAGGCCAGTGGGCTGGACAGGTGGGAACAGCCCAGCTGTTGTCCCTTCCCCTTGGCAAAGAGGTGGGGTCCGGCCCCACTCCCCTGTCTCTGAGCCCCCAGGGACAGAGAGGAGGAGGCCCCTCTGGCAGAGCCCCACAGTCCACATAAACACCCACCTAAGCAAAACATTGGGGTGTCCTTTCTACCCAAACCTTGGAGAAAAGGCCACGCCCTTTCACGTGCACTCGAAGCTACTCCCCTGCTGTGTTTCCTGCAGTTTGGTTACTTAACTCAGCCCCGGCCTGGCGGACCTGTGAGGTGCACCCCACCCACCTGGGAGTTGGTCATTATCTACCTGGGAAACTGGAGCAGGTGAGGCCAGGGGTTCACCTGAGGCCTTGCACAGACATGCCTGCATGGTGCAGCCCTAAATGCTGGCCTGTCTGGGGTTGTTTCAGCTGCCCCTGTTGCATCATGGGGCTGCCGGCACTGGGGTAACCAGGGCAGCGAGAGGGTGGATGTCGGCACCCGTGGATGCCTGTGGAGCACGCAGCCCCACCTCACATACTTCCTCCATCGGAGCC
This sequence comes from Tadarida brasiliensis, assembly GCA_030848825.1. Taxonomy (NCBI): domain Eukaryota; kingdom Metazoa; phylum Chordata; class Mammalia; order Chiroptera; family Molossidae; genus Tadarida; species Tadarida brasiliensis. Next base: position 37,160,502 of record CM061258.1, read on the forward strand.
AGACTCGTGGGGGTGAGCCCAGATCGGCGATGTCCCATCTGACTGAAGGAAGAGCCTCGCATCACCTGACCCGAGGCACCACCTGAGCCCCTCCTCTCCTCCTAGTGACAGGAGATGCACTGAGAAAGAGGAACCAAAGCTCCCCTGACAAGAACAGTCACCTGGCCTAGCACATTTGTCACCTCAGGACTTTGTCCTTACCCCACGGGGAGCACACATGTTCCCTCAAGTGTCCCCACTGTTGGCACCACCCACCAGGCCCAGCCCAGAGAGACCTACCAAGGGTGACATGAGGCCACACTTGCTTAGAAGCTGCAGGCCCGTGTGGTGCAATTAGTTTACATTTATTGGTGACGCTTTTAGGTAGTCAGGACATACCTAAGATGACATGGCCATCTCTGGTCGCTGTGCCCAGGGGAAAGTCTCGGGGTTTAGGGTAGGGATACCTGTGACTGGCACCCAGGACACAGCTGGTCAGGCTGGGCGTCAGCCCAGGTCATGGAGCACAGCAGTACCCAGGGGCCAACATGTCTGTTCTGTTCCCTGGTAAACAGAGCTGGGAGCCAACGGAGCTAGGAGGGCAGGTCCATCTGTGCAGGCCAGTGGCTCAAGGCCCAGTGCACCCCTCTGAGGAAGGGTCAGCCTAGGCGTCCTGGATCACTGTCCAGGTGAGCCAGCGTAGGGACAGGCCCTGCAGAAGCTCCGGGCTGTTGGAGAGGCCCCTGCAGGTGGGTGAAGCCACAGGTCTTCTTGCCCAGGGTGGAGAGAGGGGCTAGAACATGCAGCTTGGTGGCCGTGAGCCCACGGTCCAGTCCACAGAACTGTCCTGGCAGGGCCGGTGGGTGGTGGACTCTCCTGCCAGGGAGGAGGGCAGGCTGCTCCCGGCCCCAGGTTGCATCCTGCTTGGAGTGGCTGGCTTCTGGAATGTACCACTGGGTCGGTCAGGGTCCACCACAACTCAAGGCTGACGTTCAGGGCGTCTTTTAAGGATTGATGGCCCAGAGAGTGTGCATCTGGAAGCCTCTGGTGTTTGAACTCGGGGAGAACTGTGTTTGCACGTCTGCCCACTGACAGCATCTGGGGTAGAAAAGCAAAACCTATGATCCCCATGCCAAATAGGGCGTTTTAAACTCACTGGAAGCTGGTTCTTTTTTTTAATCCTCACCGGAGGATATTTTTCCACTTATCTTCAGATAGAGTGGGAGGGAGAGAGAGAGAGACTGGTTGCCTCTCACACGACCCCGACCAGGGCTGGGATGAACTGCAACCGAGGTGCGTGCCCTTGGCTGGAATTGAACCTGTGACTCTTTGGTCCGCGGGCTGACGCTGTAACTGCTGAGCCAAACCAGCCAGAGCAGCTGGTTCTTTTAACACCTGTCATTTCTTCAGGATAGTGATGCTGGCTCCAGGCTGTGGAGCTTCAGGAGCTCACAGAGAACTCTCTCTGGGAGTCAAACCTCTCCGCAGAGACCACCATCTCCGAGTGGGCCCTAGGGGCATGGCTGGGCCCTGAGGAAGAGCTGGGCTCCCGCAGCTGCCCCCATCTCAGAACTTGGGCAGCATTCAGCCCACTGTACTCAGCCTCTCCCACCCTCCCTCTAGCTCCCTTGCCCTGTAGGTGGGCCTCTTCCTGCCCTCAAGGCATGACTGGCTCCTGGGCCCCTGGGGTCCACTCAGGCTGGGGAGGGGACTCATCACCAACAAGGCAGCAGGAAGGTCTACAGCCAGGGTCCTCCTCCAACCAAGCCCAGCAGAGAGCGGGCCTGACACCCGGACTGAGCCAGACAGGCACCCACATGCACCTCCCCGAGGTTGTGGGCTTGTCGCTGGGAAATGGGGTTTGCACATGGCTTGTTGGTGACCTGGGACTTGAGATAACTCTGGGAGGACTGCAAGGGTGAAAGTGCACTTCAGCATGACCTCCCCACCCACGGGCGCCCAGGAACCCCCAGTGCAGGAGCCGTGCAGCAGAAGGAAGCAGGGGGCTCGGCTCTGCATGGACCCACTCCTTCCAGGGCCTCCTCCCTCCCTCCAGCCCCTGCTCCTCGCCTCCCAGCACCCCCAAATGTGTCATCCATCTCTCTCCCCTCCTTTCTCCCCTGTCCCCCTGTAGCTGCTCATGTTGGGGGCCCTTAGGGTTTCCCAAGGGCAGGCATGGCCCCCGGGGTCTTGTGAGACCTGCCCCAACCACATCACCTCTCTTTAGGCCAGTCCTGGTTACAATCATGGCTGAGACATCATTTTCCTGGGAGGCCTTCTCCTGCCCCATCAAGTCCCCCAATTCTTTCCCAGCACCTATGACTCTGCGTCTGTACTCACCTTGGCCGAGGCTGCCAACTCCCCAGGGCTGGGGCCTGATTGCCTGTCTCACAGCCAGGCACCACCTGAGCCCCTCATCTGCCTGCGGTGGGCTCACTCGTGAGCCAGCCAGGAGGGGTCAGCCAGGCCCAAGGGGAGATGAAGAAGAAACGGGCGGTCAGTCTCCTCTGGATGGGCTGCTGCTCCCTGCCTTTCTTGAAGGACTGTGGGAGCCTCGGCGGGAGGCCAGTCGTCTGATCCAGGCTCCTACACCACCAGCCTGAGCCCTCTTTGAGTCAGAGTCCCCCCTCTGGGGGTTGCCAGCCCAGCATTGCCAGGCCGGCCCCTGAGGCAGCCCTGGGAAGGCCAGCAATGTGCTCCTGCCTCTGCTCCCCACAGCCCCTCTTCTCTCCCAGGTCCTGGGAGCCAGGGGACGCTGCAGGGACCCTCATTCGCCTGGCCCTCTAAGGCTCTCCCTGATGCCCCGCTTGTCTCCCAGGAGACCTGAATATTGGGCTGTTGGATTTCCTCCTGTTCGGCAGCCTGATAGCTGCTGTGGACCCGGTGGCCGTACTGGCGGTGTTTGAGGAGGTTCACGTCAACGAGGTCCTGTTCATCATTGTCTTTGGGGAGTCACTGCTGAATGACGCTGTCACCGTGGTGAGAGAGCGGGGGAGGGTGGCCTTGCCACAGAGCGTTTCAAAGCTGTGGGTGGGGGAAACCCTATGAACTGTGCTGGAAAATGCGGAGCCCACACTCCCCGGGCGCCACCAGTGTCCCTTGGTGCTGTCGGCATAGGGGGAGCCTTGCCTCCGTCGCCCACAGAACCTGAGTAGCTCCTGGGCCCCAGCACCCTCAAGGCTTCGTAGTTGGGGGCTTTCCCTAGGCCAGCTCCTTTCACAGGGGGCCCTTTCCTCCACTTCTTCCTAACTCTGAATCACTGATTGTTTTAAGCAGATTTCTTCATTCTTTCACAGTTCTTAGCAACCCCCCTCATTCCCCCCACCCCCACCACACACACACACACACACACACACACACACATCATTCCTTCACCGGTGGTGGTTTCACTGTTGAAATCCCATGGTCACTGTTCCCGGAGCAGAGGGTCTTTAATTTTGGGTCCATGGTTGGCGCCCTCCTTCCTGATTTTCCGAAGAGAATGAATACATAGACAAACAAAACCTCACCGTAATCAGGGAGGGGAATCAGCTTGAGCTGAGAGTGTGCTCAGGAGGCTGGTTTTCCCTCAAGGAGGAGGTGCCTGGGAGCTTGGCAGGGCCGTGAGTGGGCAGGGGCTGGAGGCCACGTTAGCACTAGGAGAAGTGAATGCAAGATTCATGAAACGTGAGGAACTATCTCAGCATTGTGGCCATCTTGCAGTTTTGCAAACCCATCCCCAAATTGGGCCCCACCCTCCCTGTAAGTAAATGAGTCTCTGAGCTGGCTCTAGGCCAGGCTGCATGCCCCGCTGTGCGCCACCTCAGCCCACACCTTGCAGACACAGTGGGACCTAGAATGCCCTGTTTGCTCTAAAAGTGCCTGTGGCTTCTCTAAGAAATTCTTGTCTCTGAAGTCCCTTCAGGGTTCAGGAGATTGAAGAGCCTCAGGGCAGATTGCACCAGATTCCTTATGTGGCAGATGAGATAATCTCCGGGGAATTAAAAGTAATTTGAGCCATAATCAGAAACACAGTGCAAGGCCCCTTCAGGGCTGGGGCTACTCTGTCCCGAGGCTCTGTGTCTCTGCGGAGGCGTGAACCCTGCTGGAGCCAGGGAGCTCTCCACTTATTTCCCACGGGAGGCCCCATCTTCCCTCCCAGCCGGAGAAGCAGTGGTCTGGTTCCCAGTGACCTTCACGTGTGTGCCCTGTCCCTGTGCACGGCACCTGTGTGTCTCCTTTTGGAAACAGTTTCATACACCCACCCCTTGGGGGTCCTGGAGAGCACAGACTTGGGGGCACAGATAAGTTTCCTCCCGAGGGGCCTGCAGCCCACCCAGGGAGCGCCTCGGCCTCCTTGGGGTGGAGCAGAAAACACAGCTGTCTCCACAACCCAGGCCTAGGATAAGGTTTCTGGGCGTTTTATCTCAACGTCTGGATGGGATAAAGTTTAAATATCAACATGCAAAGACGCCAGGGGGTGTGACCCACATCAGGGGGCAACATAACAGCGAATTCACTGAAGATGAAACTCTGGGCTTGTCTTGGAAAATGAAATTGAGAATTGAACGCAGTGGGTTAGCTTTGTGGCCACCCCTGTTTTGCCCAGGGTAGGAAAGGGCCAGGTTGCTCCTGAAGGTTCTAGTTCCTTCCAGAATGTTCCGCCTCCCAGTTCCCACCTGCTGGCTCACCTTTGGCCTTCTTCCCATTGACCATGACTGCCCTGTGATGATTTTCCTGCCAGCAGTTTGCAAGTTCCAAAATAGATGGCTCCACAAGCTCCTCTCTCCAGCCCCAAGTCCCGGAAGGCCTGGGGCCCAAGACAGGGAGGGGTCAGTGCTGATGGGGGGCTGACCCTATGTCTGCTTTGCCTCTCTGTCCCCCAGGTCCTGTACACCGTGTTTGAATCTTTCGTGACGCTGGGTGGTGACAAGGTGACTGGCGTGGATTGCGTTAAAGGCATAGGTGTGTGGTTGGTGGGTCCGTGTGTCAGGGGAATACCAGGGTAGCATCTCTTTCTCCAGAATGCAGGCCACCTGTTGGCAGTGCCTTTGTGGACTGTGGAGCTGGGCTGGGCCAGGCTTTGGCACCAGTCCTGCCCCTGGGACCCATAGCCTGACAGTCCTTTCTGTCCTCAGTGTGTTTCACAAACACGATTTCACTGGGTTCCAGCCACCCTGGGAAGCCAGGGGGTCATTGCCCCTTAGACCCTTGAGAGTATCAGGTTGGATGATGTGGGTCCTGGTGTCCTGGGGGGTCCTAGGTGTTTCTCTGGGTAGGGATAATGACAGTCTGCCTGTGCCTGCAGGTACAGGGCTTGGTCCTTGCTGCTAACCCACACCAGAGGGCCTCTTGTCACAGTGCTCTCTCTGTGATGGAGGCAGGGAGCTGGGCCCCCCGTGGGCTGCAGGACTGTCCCCTCCCCAGCTTTCCACACTGAGGCTTGAGGAATCCAGGCCTCTTCCAGAGAATGGGCCTCTTGTTTGCTGAGCTGTTGGCACCTCTGTGGGGGGTGGGGGGAGGGGTTACCAGGCAACTGCCATGAGGAATGGCCTGGAAAGAGGGCCAGCCTGACCAGCCTGGCCCACGCCACATGGGTCAGGCCACGCCGAGGCCACAAAGGGCCATTTAGGCCGCCCAGCGTTACACCCTTGCCCCTTGCAGTGTCCTTCTTCGTGGTGAGCCTGGGGGGCACGCTGGTGGGGGTCGTGTTTGCCTTCCTGCTCTCCCTGGTGACCCGCTTCACCAAGCACGTGCGCATCATTGAGCCCGGTTTCGTGTTCGTCATCTCCTACCTGTCCTACCTCACCTCCGAGATGCTGTCCCTGTCAGCCATCCTGGCGTAAGTGCTCCCTTGCTCATACAGGCCCCAGAGCCCGGAGCACACCCTGGGCCTTGCTGAGTGGGGTGGGCTGTGGAGGAAGAGAGGTACAGGGGAGCAGGACCCTCCCAGATAAGGGGGAGGCGGGAGCGGCGCCTTGGCTCCCTTCGCCCTGTAGAAGGCATAGCCTTTCACAGCCCCTCTTCCAGCCTGGCCCGCTTCCCACGCTGGGTGGAAAGTCACTGTGGGGGCGAAGAATTTGATCTATTTAGCTTTTTAAATAGGGAGTTGGAGTTCTGATGCAATGGTGAGAGCCGCAGCCAGAGGGGAGGGGCTTTGTGTCCTGGCCCACACCCACCCCTCCCTGGCCTGCCCTGTGCCTCCCCTCAGAACCAGCCCGCCCAGCTTGGGCAGAAACAGGCAGCCTGCTCCGCAGCTCGGGGTTCGGCCGCAGAGGCTCATGACCAGATGGCAGTGATGTTGGGGTACTGGAGCTGGGCATGGGCCCAGCTCAGGGTGCTGATCCCCAGTAGGAGCCCTGAGCTCATGGAGAGAAGGGCTGACCAGTGAGGTGGATGTTTCTCCAGGACACAGAGGTCCTGAGGTGCCGCCAGGGTATGGGACGCTGGGTCTTGGGAACGGCCCCACGGCCTCACAGCCTGTTGTCCCGCCCTCCAGCATCACCTTCTGCGGCATCTGCTGTCAGAAGTATGTGAAGGCCAACATCTCCGAGCAGTCAGCCACTACCGTGCGCTACACCATGAAGATGCTGGCGAGCGGGGCCGAGACCATCATCTTCATGTTTCTGGGCATCTCGGCGGTGGACCCCCGCATCTGGAAGTGGAATACGGCCTTCGTGCTCCTGACGCTGGTCTTCATCTCCGTGTACCGAGCCATCGGTGAGGGCGTGGTGGGGGGTGGTAGAGGGAGATGATGGGCGATGGTGGGGGACAGTGTGGCGATGGGGGTACCATGGATGATGAGGGCGGTACTGGGGTACCATAGGGACCATGGGAGATGGTGGGAGACAATGGGGATAGGGCATGATGGGGGATGATGGAGGGGTGGAGAGATGGGGGGTGGGAGACTGTGAAGGATGATGGGAGATGGCGGGAGGACAGTGTGGGGGACAACACTGGGGAAGACAATGGCAGGGTGACATAGGGACTAGCTGTGGGGAGTCCATGGGAACCAGGAACTTGATATTGGCCCCCAGCCCAGTGAAGGGTGGGTTCAGGAGTTCCTGGGGAGCCTCAGACAGACCGTCAGTAGTCCTCAGTGAAGGTCCAAGCCTTCCTGTGGCCTCACCACAGTGAGACTAAGGTAGGACAGCTGAGGATCAGGACGGAAGGTTCCGGAACCCAGAGGAACCCATTTGATTTCCCACTGACTCACTCTGGATGTGGCAGAGTGACTTGGGGACAGTGTAGGAACCCCTGCTGCCCCCACCCAGTACCTGTCGCCATCCCTGGTGTGTGGTGCCTTGGGAGCTTTGATGGGGGCCAGTGGGAGTGAGAGAGGCTCCCAGTGATCATAGCTGCTCACCCCAGTCCCTAGGGACTAAGGGCTCTAGGGAGCAGATGCCACGTTGGGGTAGGGTCACCCTCTTCCTGCTGCCCTCAGCAGTAGCCTTTGGTCCTGGAGTTGCCTGAGGCATCAAGAGACAAGGCCTTGGCCAGTACAGCCTCAGTCCCAGTGACACCTGAGAATATCAGAGCTGCCCAGCAGCCCCGCACCACAGACTTGGAGTGTTCGGAGTGTCCCCAGAGAGAGGCACAGTTCCAAGGTGGAACAGGGTACAGGGGTGAGCAGGGCCACAGGTAGAGTTTTCACCATCCCCTTGCTAGCTACTGCTGTCACCTGTCACCACCTTCCCTCCTAGGAGGAAATTCCTAAATGTTACCTTTCAAGTGCAGCAGCTGCCAGGGAGGGTGATGCAGGGCACACGGCCCCTGTGGAAGCTGAGCGCATGTCTGGTCCCTGCAGGCGTCGTCCTGCAGACCTGGATTCTGAACCGGTATCGGATGGTGCAGCTGGAGATCATAGACCAGGTGGTCATGTCCTATGGCGGCCTGCGGGGGGCTGTGGCTTTTGCCCTGGTAGTCCTTCTGGATGAGAACAAGGTCAAGGAGAAGAAGCTCTTCGTCAGCACCACCATCGTTGTCATCTACTTCACTGTCATCTTCCAGGTAGCCCCTCAGCACTGGGCCAGCCACATCTCGCTGTCCGCCGGATGGCCCTCCATGCCCGACCCTGCCAGCCGCAAGGGGCAGGCCCCACCATCACCATGCTCTCCAAAGAACCTTTCCAAGCTCCAGGCCCTAATTGAATTTTATAATTTTAGTAACTAGGAGCTGTTTTGTAGGTTTTCATGTGGCCCCACAAGGGAGGAAGCACAATTTGGCTTAAAAATGTCCTTCCTTAGCCGTCACTGGATAACGGAGCCCCAGTTAATATCTTATCATCCTACCTGGCCTTGCTTTAGGCTCATCTGAGGAGCTGATTTGGGGCTCTCAAGAGGCATCAGTGGACCCGCAGGAGCTGTTGGGGGCTCCTCCCTGCAGGGAAGGTCACAGACCTGCCGGGTCCCTGGATAAGGGTGGCCCACTTCACCCCTTGTGGGTGTGGGTGGATCGGGTGTGGATCCCCACACTGGGGGCCCAGTGGGCTGGAGTGGGGTGCAGTGGGGCCTGCCCCAGCTGTCAGGGTCAGCGTTCCTCTGTCTCCCAGGGCCTGACCATCAAGCCCCTGGTGCAGTGGCTGAAGGTGAAGAGGCGTGAGCATCGTGAGCCCAAACTCAACGAGAAGCTGCATGGCCGGGTAGGGGTGGTGGGGAGGGAGGAAGGGCGGGGAAGGGAGAGAGGACTCGGGGGAAGGGGCAGGCATGGGAGGAAGCACAGGGAGGGCTGTCAAGTGACACCTACCCTTCTGTCTGTTCTGGAAAGGCTTTCGACCACATCCTCTCAGCCATTGAGGACATCTCAGGGCAAATCGGACACAACTATCTCAGAGACAAGTAAGTGGCTGGCGTGGCCCCTGACTGGATGAACCGGGAAACTTGGGAGGCACTTTTGCCTCAGTTCATTTCCCTCCCTCCTCCTTTATCCAATGACTGACCATAGGACCCTCAGGGTAGAGAGAACACTGCCTTTCACCTTAAATCTAACCCTACAAAACCCCAAATATGGAAGAACACTACCATCAGAGGAGCCCTCTTCCACCTGGGACCCCTCCTCCCCTTCCTCTGCTTGGAGTCCCTCCTGCCCAGGGTGCCCCTCTCCCCCAGTGCCCTGAGCCTCTTCTCAAGGTTCCTCTTCAAGTCTGTCCCAGCCACCTCCTCTTCTGACCCAAACAACTGGTCACTCTTCTAATTGTGTTGAATTTAAGAACTCCTAGGAAGCCTGGTTGTCTCCAAGTGTGAGAGCCGGGGTTGGGGTTGGGGGAATGTGGTCTCCTGTGCCTTATGCAGGTACAATGTGCCCCTGTCACTGTAGCCAGAACTCGGGTCCCCTGCTCTTACCCGGCCCCGCCCTGTCCTCAGCCCACCTTTTTGGAGGGTTATGTAGTGACTTGGAAAACTCTCTGCAATATCAAATTAAATGAGGAAACTGAACCCACAATTTTATGTACATTCTAATGACCACTGTCATCAGATAGAAAGGTAGGAACAAAGTATAGAATTGTGAAATAGTCCTGATGGTGGTTTACTGATTTTATTTTAAAACTCACCTTTGTGGTTATTATAAATATACATAAAAACCAGGGAGAGAGAAGGGTCCACCCAGCTCTGGGAGACCACATTCAGTGAGTCTGGGTAGTGGGTGGGGAATGTCCTGCCCAGGCCTCAGCCACAGCCCACCAGGTGCTGACACTGTCTGGTTCCATCCCCTAGGTGGTCCAATTTTGATAGAAAATTCCTCAGCAAAATCCTTATGAGAAGGTCAGCCCAAAAGTCACGAGATCGAATTCTTAATGTTTTCCATGAGCTCAACTTGAAGGATGCCATCAGCTACGTGGCCGAGGTACCAGACACTCCACATGTTCTCTGTGTTGGAGGTGGGGGCTGATGCAGGACTCAGACATGGGATGTGGACCGCCCCTGGGGTCTTCCTGCACCCGATAACATGGGTGGGGGAGTAGTTGCGGGTGGCACCATGCTGTTGCTAATGGCCCAGCCACAAGTCTCTGTGAGGCTCATGGGTCCTCCATCACCCTGGGAAAGGGTCATGTCACAGTTCCTTCTCACTCATGGGAAGCTGAGGCATAGAAACTTCCCCCATTACTCTGTAGGACACTCTATGGTGCTGGTGGGTCTGACCTCTGAGGCCAGGTAGGGAGTTATGGGGCCATGGCTCCCAACATACATGTACACACAGACATGCATGCTCATGCGTGCACACATATACAAATACATACACACATGTGTGCGTAGCAGCAAGGATGTCTTCTCAAGTCCCGTGGGGTAAGTAAGGAACACACCTGTGAACAGGCTGTGGTTCTGAAGTGATCTCCTCAACATCTCCACGTCCATCCAGGTGAGCAGGACTCTCCTGCCTTCACAGAGCTCCCTGCCTTCTCCAGGTAAATGGGTCCGCCCCCAGGTCTCTGAAAAGGCTCTCCAGCCCCATGCATCCAGAGTGTGTCATCAATGAGCAGGGCTCAGGGAGCACTGAGTGCATAAGGAACGAGCATGCTGTGTGGGCTGCGTGGTAACACATGCATCTTGCTGTTTCTGACACCACTCCCCTAACAGCAGCCTCCAGCCACTCACAGTTGGGACTCAGGATGTGTCAAATGGCACATAAGTCATGATGGGTCTCAGGTCTAACTCCGCTCCTCATGGGACACGCAGTCCAGCTGGCCTCTTCCCCGTGGCCACACACCTCCTGGCAGTGCTTCCGGGCTTCTAGTGCGTTCATGTGGCCGCCACATGGCCATCACGTTGATCATCAGACCTCTGCAATATGCACGTCTCCATACATACCCCGTGGGCTCCAAAGTCACCTGGCACCTTGCACAGGCCTGTGTCTAGGCAGGTCTCAAGCTGGCTTCTCCCTGTCCCCAGTGTGTGACCTGTAACAGACTTCCAGGCTGTCCTGTACAGCCCTGCTGAGCACTGCTGCCCACAGTGGCACCCAGCATTCACAGTGGCAGAGTCCCTTTAGACCTCTGCCCAGGCCTCCTCTGAGGGGCTCTGACCAGGCAGTCCCTGCCTTCCCTCTGATCCCTCAGAGCCTGCAGATTTCATGCGTTCCCTTTGTCCTTTCCCGTGCCAGCTGGGGTCTGCACAGAGCCTGGTGAGCTGGGGGTCTCAGCAAACCCTGTGGCCTCCCCAAAGAGATGCAGTTAGGGGACTGGAAGCATCTGTTTGTTCGGAGAGGAAGTGACTGCTGCCTCTGCAGGGCTCCTCTGCCCCACACTCGCGGGACACTCCGACTCCCGCGTTGCTCAGAGGGACCAGGTGGTTCTGGCAGAGGAGCTGGGGGCCACTGGGGGATAAGGAGAGGGGCCCCTAAACCATCCACTCAGCCAGTGCTACCCAACCCTGCTCCATGGAAACCCCAACCCACATGCTCCAGACCCCAGACCCCACTGAGTGACACAGGCTCCTGGCAAGGCCCCCAGTCTCACCTCTACCTGTTGCTCCCCTCATCCCGTGCCTTAAACCCTGGCCGTGTCTGTGGGCTCCTCCCCTGGTATGACCTGCTCAGAAGGCCTGTGCACCTTGCTGTCTGCCTTCAGCAGTGGCCCAGCTTGGCCACCCTTCCCAGCTCCAAGCCCTCCCCTAAGTGGTGCCCCAGCACGTGGCCCAGCCCCCACCAACAGGAGCCAGGCTGTGCCTTTTGTTCCCGTCAGGCTCTGCTCTGTGTGGTCTCAGTCTGAAGGTTCATTCAGTTCCTAAGGGTTCCCTTCTTGGAGAAACGAGGACAGCTGGTTTGGACCCCCGGTGGGGACAGGGCTCACCTTCCTAATCCCATGGGGGATCTGTCATGCTTTCCCAACACTCCTCACAGTGCCCACTGAGGTGCTGTGTCCTCAGAAAGTCTTCACTTTCCTCTTAACACACTGGCTAACTAACTGCTCAGCTCAAACATGGCCTTGGATGTGGCTTCTGAAATCTCAGCTGTCCAAGCTGAGAGGTGACATGGTCCGGTGCTGTGGGCTTCCCTGACCCAGCCTGGGGTGCTCCCTGTCCTGGCTTATGTAGGCATATCCTCTTGCAGGGAGAGCGCCGCGGGTCCCTGGCCTTCATTCGCTCCCCCAGCACGGACAACATGGTCAACGTCGACTTCAACACGCCACGCCCCTCCACTGTGGAGGCCTCCGTCTCCTACCTGCTGTATGTGCCCCAGTTCACCCAGGCTTCCCCCCAGGAGAGGCTACCCCCACCAGAACACCTCTCACCATGACCCTGGAGGCTGCTGTGGGCATGGGGCTTGGGGGGATATTCCCTGCCCAGCACTTCCCAAGTCTTCCTGATCACAGCCACACCGGGGGCCTTCTGTACAGACATCAGCCAGTGGGCACCTTGGGGCAACTGAGAGGGATAAAAGGAGCCAGTGAAGGCTCCCAGCCTGAACACCATGGGGAATGGTACAGAGTGTGAGGAGGGATATGGAAGCAGGTGGGTGCCAGGTATTCCGCCTTCACAGACAAATTCACCTTTATTACCCAGTCAACATGTCAGCGTTGGCAGAGAGGGAGGGAAGGAAAGCCAGGCAGCAGATTTGGGACCAGGGCCTCTTGCCTTTGCTGGGCCAGCTGCCTGGGTGGGGCTTGTAGGCAGCAGAAGACTGTTGGCCTAGTCAGCCAGTGTCCGGGTGCTGGGGAGAGGCAGTGAGTGCTGGGCGCACAGCTGGGGCTTTAGAGGGGCTGTGGGAACTAACTGCACAGGAGGCCTTGTGGGGGTCAGTCTGACCAAAACCCCCAGGGAGAGGACTCCCAGGATCAGCCTTCTTGGCAGTGGCTGGTGCCCAGGCCAGAGGGCATGGGGGCAGGACGGGCAGACGGGAGAGCAATGGAACTCGGACACTCCGCATGGTCCCATGTAGGAGGGAAAATGTCAGTGCGGTGTGCCTGGACATGCAGTCTCTGGAGCAGAGGAGGAGGAGCATCCGTGACACGGAGGACATAGTCACTCACCACACGCTGCAGCAGTACCTGTACAAGCCCCGGCAGGAGGTGGGCTTGCCAGCGAGTGGGGGCTCTGGGTCCTGACCAGAGAGAGCCCGGGGTGGGGAGGGGCACAGGTCCTCCTCTCTCGGGCAGACACCACTCAGGCTGGAGGGCCAGGGCTCAGCCTACCAGCCGGGTGGTCCCGGGGCTCTGTAGTCCCGAGGGGTCTGTCTGGCCGACTTCACGGAGCTTCCCTGGGGCTGCACTGGGACAGTGAGGTTGGAGTGCCTCCAGCTCTGCAGATCACTGCCAGCTATGACTGTCCCTGTCACCTTCCCCCCTTCCCCAGTACAAACATCTCTACAGTCGACATGAGTTAACTCCGGAGGAAGATGAGAAGCAGGACAAGGAGATCTTCCACAGGACCATGAGGAAGCGCCTGGAGTCCTTCAAGTCGACCAAGCTGGGCATCAACCAGAACAAGAAGGCGGCCAAACTGTATAAGCGAGAGCGTGCCCAGAAGCGGGTGAGTGTGCTGAGTGAGCGACTACGGGCAAGGGGGAACATGGGTCGGGGGTGACGGGGGTGGGGCACCATGCAAGGGGAGGCATGTGGGGGTGAGGTCACCAGGGGACCATGCTGGTCAGTGATGGAACCACCAAGGCATACCCTTCAGGGACAGGTCTGGGCAGGGAGGGGATCTGGGCTGGGGACCAGTGGGGTATCCCAGGGACAGTCTGCAGTCAGGGTCCCTCTGGCCACTGTAGCAATACCTACAAGCGGTTTCATTCTGTTTTTCAGAGAAACAGCAGTATTCCTAATGGGAAACTGCCAATGGAGAGCCCCATACACAACTTCACCATTAAGGAAAAAGGTACCAGTTGGGGCCATGGCAGAAATGCTTGTCAGCAGGAACTCAGGGATGTGTGCAAGGGGCCAGGCAGGGTGCAGAGGGCTGTCCTTGGAAGGAGATCCTTTGCCCAGCACCCAGGACCCTCCTATGTAGGCTGCTGCCCTGCTTGTCAGAGTGACAATGATGACAACTCTCAGGGTGCTCTAGGAGACTGGACCAGGACCTTCTTGTTTCCAGCCCCTTTCCCTTGTGCTGCCCTTTCTTTGTCACCAGATTTGGAACTTTCAGAACCGGAAGAGACCCCCAACTACGATGCTGAGGAGATGAGTGGGGGGATCGAGTTCCTGGCAAATGTCACAAGGGATACAGCAACAGACTCCCCATCAGGTGAGAGAATAGGGATGGCCCACTGCTTCCTCAGAAGTGAACGCAGACGTTGGACAGAGACAGTAGGACAGGACTGTGGCTGTGCAACTGCACCTGGCAGGCTGGGAGTCTCTGCTCTGGGAGAAGGGGGCTGTCACCTGTCCTGCGCATGGTGTGGGGAGGGAGAGCGTGGGTGGAGGGCCTGAAACCCCAAAGGCACATGACCTCACCCTTCCGGATGACCTCCAGGTGATGGCTGCAGGGCGCGCTGGTGTCTGAACCCTGGGCAGCACCCTCCCTCCTGCCATTCTGAGTACACCTGGGAAGCTGATCAGCCACTGCCCTTTCTCCTAGGAATTGACAACCCTGTATTCTCCCCGGATGAGGACCCAAGCATCCTGTCCAGGGTGCCGCCCTGGCTGTCTCCTGGGGAGACAGTGGTGCCCTCCCAGAGGGCCCGTATGCAGATCCCCCACTCTCCTGGCAACTTCCACCGCCTGGCTCCCTTCCGCCTCAGCAACAAGTCCGTGGACTCCGTCCTGCTGGCTGAGGGCCCCAAGGAGCAGCCCCACACCACTCTGCCTGAGTCCACACACATGTAACTGGTTCCTCACCCTTCCCAAGCCCCTAACACCTGTTCTTTCTTCAGCTCTTCTCCCCAGGCAACTGCCTCTTTCTTGGCCCTGGACCTGAACCTCTGCAGACTTTCTCTAGCAGCTGCTCTTCCTCCTGCTAAGTCTGTTCCCACCTGCCTCTTGTTCTGGCCGAACATTTCTTAGGAGACCATCTGAGTCTATTTCTCCGGCTGGGATGTTGGGATCCAGAGCTGTTTGGGGATTTAACTGTTTTAGCTTTTTATTTATTTATTAGATAACTAACCACTCTAAGTATTTAATCCATGTGGTCAGCCCATGAATCTAAGTCATGAACTCAGAGGGGACTGGGCATGGGCTGGGCTAGGGTACTGTTTGGAGAAGGAACATCTATTTTATTCTCTGAAGACCCTCCTGGGGCCCTGGGAAAAGCCCACATGACAGAAGTGAGTCCAGGAGAGAAGCAGCAGGTCCCTTTTACCCTCAGACAGAGGAGTGCAGCTGGTGTGCCCATATCCTTGCTGCAGGCCTGTGGTGGGCTGCCCTCCTGGATCAGAAGAGGAGGGGAGAAGGCAAGGAGAGGGTGGTGGGCAAAGACGGTGGGTGAAGGACGAGGCCCCCATTCAGTAGGTGCTGCAGGGGTGCTATTGCTGGGTCCCAGAAGGTGCTGTCTCTACTTTGCCTTCTGCAGAGAAGGGCGTTCAGCCCCCTTGGGCAGGATTTTGGGCTTATCTCAGTGTACCTTGAGTGTTTGGGGGAATGTGAGGAAGGAAACAGAAAACAAGACTTCCCCAGCACAGGTTGGGTAGACTCACTCATGGGGGTTTCACGTTCCGAAGCAGTAACACCTGTTTTTCTCTCCTGTGGACACTTGGAGAGGGGTGATTATTAGCCCTGCTGGGGGACGCAGTCGTGCTGGCTGGGCTGGCGAAGTGGTTTCTTGGTATACGAGCTGGCCTTTCTCCCTGATGTTTCTGGGACTGGAAGTGACGGTGCACAGGGACGAGTCTCGCACAGTCCCACGGCCCATTCTGGCAAGGAGCTTGTGGGCAGGACCCCGTGGTGCTTCACCCCGTGGTGCTTCTATGCTCCTTCTGTCTCCTCCTGGCTTCCTCCTTCCTGGGGTCTCTTCCTTGAACATCCTGGGTCTTGGTGCTGGATGCTGTACGGTGGTGGGCAGAGAGGGCACCTGTTCGTCTGCACAGTCAGAGCCTCAGCTGACTGTCACTGGGGACCCTGGTGGTCACATAGCCAGGGTGTGGCCTGCAAATGTCCTAGAACATTGCAGGTAGTGGGGGTGGACCCCAAGTTGCACCTGTGGGGGCCCTCCTGTGTTCCCAGGTACCCACGCTTATGCTGGTTTCTCCCGCAGGTGACACGGGCTCTGACGTGCCGCTGACCGGACGCACATCCCCGCGCGTGGCACCGCTCGCAGCCGAGAAGCCTCCGCGTCCGCTCGCTCCGCCACCGCCCACCGCTTCCCCGGCCTCGCCCACTGCCCAGAACCCGGGGCCCGCCGCACCACCTGACCTCGGGCTGGGGGCGGGGCCTATATCAGAGGCGGGGTCTGCGTCGGAAGCGGGTTATATGCTGGGGGCCTGGCTGGATCGCCGTGGGCTGCCGGGCGCGCACGCGCGGTCCGCGGCTGCGCGCCGCGTGCACAGCCGGCGTTCGTTCCAAAGGCCCCGCGCACGCCGTCGCCCTGCGCTGCTCAAGCTAGCGTCGCTGCAGCCGTCATGCTACACGCCGCCGCACTCGCTGGAGCAGGAGGAGACGCCGCTGTGATGGCCGCTACTGCCCGTGCGTCCCTCCATGGTCTTGACCCTGGGGGTCTTCCCCTGGCCTTGTCCACCTGGGGTCTTCCCGCCATGGCCTGGGGCAGTCTTGGGCGCCCCCCACCCCCATCCAGGGTGTGGAATCTACAGCAGAAGGACCAAATGTCTGCAAGGCATGAACCTCAAACTTCCTTGGCACCACCTGCAGAGGAGACCCTGTGGGGCAGGAAGTGGACAGTGGCCAAGCCTCCAGCTCTGGGAGGTCTTGGCAGGTGCCCTTGTAAGGAAGCTGCCTCATGGATCCTTCTGCACACCTGTCCTGGTTTTGAACTGATCCGGCACTTGTTACTATTCCCGTTGTCACCCTACTCAGGAACTGGAAAGCCCTGGGACTCCAGAGGCCAGGCTCCGTGTTTGAGTTCTTGCCCCTTTGTGTCCATTCTCTCTCTCATCAGCACTGCCAGGGAAACTGAGACCCAAGCAAAATAAGATTTGCCCATGACACCAACTTGATTCCAGGCCCGGCTGGCCTCTCTCAGGGCCCTAGGAGGTCAGAAGCCCTGACTCCAGGATCAATTCACAGGCCGAGGAGTTGGGGCCTTGCTCATCCTAGGCCCTTTGTGATATCATGTCCACTTACCAGTTCTGTGAACCACCTGTCATCACCTTATGGACTGGATACAATTGCAGAAACATGTTTGTTCATCCTTTTTGTGTTGAGACTCCCAGAGCCCAGCACTTGTCATGTTTGGGTCTCAGTGTGGCAGCCTCTGGGTACCAGGTGCTGCCCCATGCCCAAACACCTACCTGCTCTCTGGTCTGAGCTGCCTGCCCTCCTGACACTGGCAGATGGCCCAGGCTGGGTTAGAGGTTGCACTAGCCTCATGGACACACGCACATAGCGCCAGCTAAGTCAAGTGGGGCCTTCATTATCAAGCAACTTCTGTTCAGAATTACAGCCAGTCCTTAAGTGGACCAGGGCCAGGTGGCTGCTCTGGCCTCTTCTAGCTGCAGCAGGGGGAAGCTGATGGAAGCCCTGCCCTTGGGAGCTGCTGTTTCATCAAGAGCTAAGGGGACTTGGAGGGGGTCTCAGACCCTCATAGGACCCCTGGCCCTGCCCTGAGGCTGTTGTAGCACAGACCTCCTGCCACCCGTTTCAAGGTTTCAGGGACATGGCCTTAGAGCTACCCTGGGATGCCCACACCCTCACCCCACCAGGCCTCTGGATGGAGACTACTAAATGGTCCTGGGGGGAGCAGTGAGCCAGGAAAGGGGACTCGGAGTTGGCCCTCATCTGCCCACCCATTCCTCAGAGGTAGGATTTTGTGTAAAGACAAGGTAGTGAAGGATTAAAGGGACAGTGGACTTCAGGACACTCCTAGAGGCTTTTCTAAAGAAACCAGACTCGCCTTGGCCTGTGTGGCGTAGTGGTTAGAGTGTCAGCTCAGGCACTGAAGGGTTGCAGGTCCGATCTCCAGCCTCAGCCCTGGTTGGGGCATGTGCAGGAGGCAATCAATTGATGTGTCTCTCTCACACATCGATGTTTCTCTCTCTCTCTCTCTCTCTCTCTCTCTCTCTCCCCTTTCCCCTTCCCTCTTCCTTTCATTCACAATGGAAAAAAATATCCTCAGGTGAGGATTAACAACAACAAAAAAAGCCAGGGTCAGCTCTGCTCAGGAAAGGAGACTTAGTGCTATGCTTAAGTGCTCACAGCCATCACAGGTGAGGATTACTAGTAGTCTGTAGTGTTTTCATGGTGCACATTGAGTCCCTGATGGGAAAGTCTCTACAATTTGCTGTTGAGAAAAACAAGTGACAGCAAAAGGAAAATTCAGTGTGATGTTTGTTCACCAATACAGAGAAGGCTCTTTATCCAAAGGGGAGCGGAGGTGCTCATTGAATTGAATCATTAGCTCAGCCATCACAGGTAAAGACTTGACAGTTGGTTTTCAGTAGTTGTTCCCACACTTTGCAACCATTTTAATCAATTCTGGGAGCACAAAACCCAGCCATGATCTGCACAATAAAACCTGCCCATTAGTGATCTCAGGCCAGCAGGCGCTGAGCCACAGCCACCACCAACAACTTAAGGAAAGTGATGCTTTGTCCACTCCCTGCAGAGGTGGCTTATCCAGAGCAGGCTGGGTCCAGGCACAGATGGTCATCCAGGGTCCACAGCCCAGCCAGTCCAGCTGCCTTAACAATTCCCCTGGACCACAGGACCCAGATCCCATTTCCAGCTGCAGGGCCAGAGGCTGAGTTGGGTAAAGCAGCTCATGGGCAGTTGCTGGACGCCCTACTCGACCCACTCAACACACGAAACTGCCGGGTGGTAAATCCATTTGACAGATATCTCCTGGACAAACCCTTTAGCCCTGTGTTTCTGCGGTGGGTGGGCAGATTTTCTGTTTGTTGAACTGCACAGTCTAAGCACAGCCATAATGGAACCAAAGTTCCAGACATGAAACCTCACAGAACCCCAAACCCCACATTTCAGTGATCGAGAGACAACTCCGTCTGTCGACACAGTGTTATAAACCCTAGTACTGTGGATACATTTCATAAATGAGAATCCTAGCTGTTCTTGTCACTGTAAAACAGAATGTAAACAATATCTTATGAATGTATTTCCTTAGGAAAACTGTTGTAAAATTTTTTATTAGGAAAGAATTCCTATTTATTTAATACTGAACTTTGGCCTACTTTGTGGTAGACTATAAAGCATACAAATTTAGGAGTTGCTATCTCTCACTTCTGTATCTTCTTGAAAATAATTTTGTCACAGTGCTCACATGCTGCGTACTATTGATCTATTATGAAGGAGATTTTTTAAAGCAAGAATTTCATTGAAGCTGGAATTGAAATGTATTATAAGTGGTGAAATTGTGATTTAATTTTGTGCAAATGATCTTAGCCAAACTTTGTGTAACCCTAATCACAATCAATGTGCCTTAAAGTGCTCCCCAATGTGCTGTTGGCAGTGTCTGGGCAGGGGGTCCATCATATACCCTGCCACAACTGCCTGATCAAATCTATTAAAAACATTTCAAGGCTTTTTTTTTTTTTCTGGTGCAAACCTTATCAATGAGAAAGCACATCAAGGAAAATGTAAGGAGCTGCTCTGGCGCTGGAATTAATGTTGACGTCTATGTGCATGTGTGTGTGTGTGAGAGAGAGAGAGAAAGAAAGAGAGAGAGAGAGGGAGGGAGAGAGAGAGAGGGAGAGAGAGAGAGAGAGAGAGAGAGAGAGAGAGAGAGAGAGAGAGAGGGAGGGAGGACGGCCCTTCTGGCTGGGAGACGTCATTGGACACACAGCTGTAGGCAGAGCCTGGGCCCTGGAAACTGGTTCCTCCCCAGTAGAAACAGGCGGACACCGCCACTCACTCACTTAGACTCGTCACTGCACAGAGAGAACAGGGCCCAGGAAGGCTGGGAGCAGTGCCCACCCAGCCTAAGTGGGAGAATGAAGCACCTGAAACATCAAGGAGGGTGAGTCTGTGGCTGAAACAAGAGCTGGGCGGGGACAATGGGGTTCAGAGCCTAGGTGAGCAAGGAGGGGCTCTGCAGGGTCAAGATAAGGCTAGTCGGGGAGGCATAAATGTGGGTAGACCCAAGAGACAGAGCCATGTGCAGTCCCAATGGATCCCATCCCCAGGTGGATCCCATTCCTCAGGTGTGTCCATCCCCCAGATGGATCCAGCCCTCCAGGTGGAGCCACACAAGTGGCCTAGGCAATCTTCAGTAGGTCATCCTTGAGGTGTTGGTGTCACAGACACACTTTTTAATAGTTAAAATGTTGACCATTTATTACAAAAAGAAAATAGTGTATCAAAGGCGAGTCCATAGATACTGTTTATGAAGAGTCTGACTTGCCATTTCAGTTGACAGAAAGGAGTTTCCTGGGGCTGCTGCAGGAATCACCTTAAACTGGTGGCTTAAAACACAATTTTATGGCCATAAGTCAGAAATCAGGGTGTGGGCAGGGCCCTGCTCCCTCTGCACCCCATAGGGGTCCTCCCAGTTTTGCAATCTCTGCTGTTCCTAGGTTTGTAGAAGCATCACCGCTACACTGTCTTCACCTGGTGTCACCTTGTAAGGACACAGTAATATCAGATTAGGGCCCCACCTCTTCTCTCCCAGAGTGGCTATCAGAGAGAGCCATTTTCCAGCCTCTCCTTGCTCTGTGTACCATGTCTGCACCCAGGTGGCACCTGCTGTCCGGTGCCATTCTGGCCAAGGCATGCCCTGCACAGGAGGGTGAGGCAGAGCAGCCTTGGTTGCCTACCAGGCATCACTGGTTTCCTCTGGATAGAAACCCCATGCTTGCAGGCAGTGTCTTGGAGTGTCCTCATTACAGCAGCCTGAATGGCACGTTAGCAGATATAAGGGGAGACTATACCAGCTGAGCTAATTGGCAAGAGCTACATGCACTCTCATCAGTTAGACGGTTAGTCGGGAGCCCTTTCTCTCCCACTCTCTGCAAATACACCAAATAAAATGAGGAAATTTCCTAAAGATGTTCTTTCTCCTGAACAGCAAGTGTTTTTATGAAGAATGACCCTGAGACTCAGTGAGTAGAGTGGCCCAACGACAGGAAGAAGCCGCCTCCCAGTACAGGCGGCAGGCTGCCTGTCCTGTTAAACCCAGGGTACTTGGTAGGCACTGGCCTTCAGCATGGGTGCTGCTGGCCTCTTGCCAGGTAGCCTGGACGTGACCCTCCCGTGGGTGTTGACATGAACACTCACTGCCCACCCACCAGGACATGGCACTCCACCATGGGCCCCCCATACCTCCCAGCACATCCTAGCCAATGCTTAGCCATTACTGTGGGTGTCCCCGAAGTGGACATAGCTAGTGACCATCATATAACCAGAGCAGGACACTAGCCAGAACAACATGTGCCACTTGGGTCTATTATTTTCTTTCTTTTTTTTCTTTATTGATTTTAGAGAGAGAGGAAGGGAGAGGGAGATGGAAGTATCGATGAAAGAGAACATGGACTGGCCACCTCCTGCATGCCCCCACTGGGAATTGGGCCCACACCTGGGAATTGAACCAGCGACCTCTTGATGCATGGGTCGACTCTCAACCACTGAGCCACATCGGCTGGGCAGGGTCTGTTATTTTCTAAATAGTCAACCTGGACATTTATTCCAGGAATAACATGGAATAAAAGTAAATGGATTTTTATTATTATAAGGGGCAATAATGATTAACAATTAATTTAAAAATATTTATTGAGCATTGCCAGGTGCTGTTTAAGGCATGTTGTAAGTACGGAACTAGATTAATATGAATATTGAGAAATTACACATTAGCTAGATGTCTTTAGGAAGATTACATCTCTTCTGAGTCAGTAATATTAATAAGAACTATATTTAATTTTTAGTCACTTAGTTACTTAATTCCACTTCAGTTTTGATTCTTTCAAGAAAAAGTCTTATTTGTGAATTCTTTATGTCTTATGAGGATGAAAGTGCAATATCAACTTTGCCATCTGGCACGTATCTTAAGAGGAACAAGCCTGCCGGACACACTCGGATGCTCAGAGCAGCCCAACACCCCATGCACCAGCCGTCCTACCTGTGCTGTTCCCTAACAGCACAGGTGTCTCCCCGAGGGACAACCCTCCTGCCTGGACTGGCCAGTCCCTGGGACCCCGAATCAAGGGTGGAAGGCATCTGCAAAAGAGGAACGGGCACACGCCTCCACTTCCTGTTTCAGTCAGCACTGTACAGCTAAACCAGAGCACCGCCCATCTAAGAAACCTCGCTCCCTGGGATGGCAGTGTGAGGGTTTGGGGAGGCACATACAGGGGCTCACTGTTTATCCTGGATGGACCTTTCCATGAGCCTGGTATGAAGATCAATGTGTGAAACAAAGCTACCACTGAAGGCACCCATGGAGATATAGCTGAATGACAGAAAGAGGGTCTCAGGGACCCTGTGTCAAGAATAAGCAGGGCCCATAAATTTGAAATGCCCAAGGCTGCTGCCTGTGTGGGTGCAGAGCAGCAGGCTGGAGGGATACCAGTGGGATACCCCCAGGCAGATGAGGGCAGGGACAGCCTTCAGATGCTGTGTCTGGGCCCCTTGCGGTCACCGCTAATAAGAAACAGCTGAGAAACTCATTTCCCCACAGCGTTTACTTTTATTGAACAGCAGCATCAGAAGTGTTAATACTACAGAAGGGAGTGAGACCAAGAGGCGAACGAGAACAGCCAACCAGGACCCTGCTCACAAAGCTGAGAGGGCCAGAACCCACAGCCAGAGCGCCTGTAAGGCAGCCTTGTGCTCAGCACCATGAGTCACTCACTGGCTGTCACACATGGGGTGCAGATCATGGGACCACATTCAGGCAGGAAACTGAAAGGCTACTTGAGGAGCTTGGCCACGTTCAGACTGGGAACTATGATTTCCCTGAAGATGGGCACGTAGTTTGGATTCACCTGTGTGGGGCCCTGCTCCAGGCTCTCGATGATGGTTTGCTTCATGTCCCGGCTGGCATCCCCTCGCACGGCCAGCAGCGCGCCGATATGGTCATCCCTGGGAAAGAGGGGGGGAATGGCAGGGGTGCATGGGAGGATACACCACGTCCCCCACCTGTGGCTCAGCAGACATTGAGGATCCCAAAATGGGGTCAACAACTGCAGGTGAAAGGCATGTCACCCTTGTCATGTCAGAGGGAGAGAAGCCCGAGTTTTCATATTATAATGTGGTCTTTTTTTTCAACCTACAATTGCAAAGTTGTTAAAGGTTGCTTTTCTAAATCTTTGTTCAATCAACTGTTTAACTAGTGCACGAGGACCCTGGAAAGCACAGGACCCCTGGTTCTTCCTGCTCAAAGCAAGCCCAGAACAGCAGGACAACAAAAAGGCCCCTTTCTTTATGAAAGCTGGAAGGTGTCCTGGCCAAGCATGGCACACAGGTTCCCTTCTTTGAATCCACCATAAGCATAACACAAGCTTCCTAAAAGCCACTCTGCTCAGCTACTTTCCCACCCACATTGAGCCCCCACCCAGCCCCTCACACTCTGACCACTGGGAGGTACATGAACCATGGCAGGGCTGGCAGGAGGGCACATGAGACACAGGCACGTCCGCTACCGTTCTCAGAAACCCACTCTGCCTGCAACTGTTGTATGCACGGCTGGTCCTCGAAGGAGCCCAGACCTGCCGCACTGTCACCCTTCAGGGTCACGCCTAAAGCCCAGGACCGTAGGAATGATCCTGCTGCTCTGCGCCCCAAGTTCTAGCTGAGACAGTAGGCCATTACCTGATGTCTGGGTATTTGCTAACTAGAGTTGAGACTTCCAGGTAGAGCAGGGACGGGTCTGTCAGCTTAATCACTTCTGCAACGGCGATGATCGTGTCACAGTACCCATCGGCGTCTTCACCAAATCCCTAGAAGTGAGGTGGAGGCCATGAGCAGCGTGCAGCACCACCATGCCTCGAGCCAGACGCGGGCTGGAGCCTGTCCAACCCTCTCTCTGGCTAAGGATGCCTGGCTGGATGCCAACCCTCTCTCTGGCTAAGGATGCCCACTCCCTCCTCTCACATCAACACCAAGACTGGTTGTGGGAGCACTCAGCACAGAGACGGGGTTAGGGATCTCGGTGGGTCATGAGTCAGCTCAGCTACTCATAGGGGAGGGGACGTGTGAGCATTGTGTCTCGAAGCTCAAGTCTGGCTGCATGCTGCCACCAGAAGAGTCTAGAAGCTACTGCCCTGAGTGCCTGTGCCCCAACCACAGGTCAGACAGATCTGCATGCAGATCCTCCTGTTTACAAAGGAAACAAGAATCGATAGTCACTTGGTTCCAGAAGTGATTGATCTTGTTCAACTGTCCTAAAAGTCCTAGGGGTGGAAACGAAAAGAAGCCACAGCGACACTTAGTGACAGTAAAGGGCATGAGGTGGTGGCACTCACAGATGCCAGCTTGCGGAACAGGAAGCGCAGCTGCTCGGCCTCACGGACCATCCTTTCGGCACCCTCCTTGCGTTCCTCGGGGCTGCGGAAGGAGATGCGCTTCTGCATAACAGCCCGCAGGTACTCCACCACCACACGTCGGTGTGCCTCTGCCGTCATCCGCTGAGGAGCAGAGACACGTCAGCTATGCAAACACGCAGGCTTCGTTTTAAATCTAGGTCAACATGTGAACAGAGCACATTCCTTCCCATTTCCCGTCAATACAAATGGCAGAACATCAGAGTAAATATATTATGTAAATAAGCACCTCTGTGACTTTGAATTATAAATTTTACTTAGAAAATCACAGCAGTATTCAGTTTCCCTAAAACCCAACGGTGAAAGGCAATTACACAGGCAGGGTGCAGCACGGGTGAGAGCCGTGCAAATGGGTGCCCATGGAGTTGACCCTGCGCCTCAGATGCTGATGGTCCCTCCAGAAGGCAAACAAAGGTCCCCAAATGAAGCCTGCCTGCAGTCTCATGTGACATGTCCTTCTAGCAGCAGACGTCACTGCAGGACAGCTTCCCACTAGGTACACCATCACAGCACCTGCTTTCCCCAGACCCCTTCACAGGGCCTCATACCTACCCCCTGGGTAACTCTGGTCAACTCCTCCAGCTGCCCTGTCCTGCATGCGTCTCAGAGCACTGCCTTTTCTCTTCATCCTCTCATCAGAGCCATGGCCACTACCCCCACCACCCGCAGGGTTCCAGGTCTGCAGCCATGTGCCAGTGTGGGTTTAGTGGGGTGTCAAGAGGCAGTAAAGTCAGATGAATGGTCTAAATCTTCACTCAGAGGCCCCATCACCTCCATCTCTATCTTATCTTTAGGCACTGATGTCTCCTACTTGCCTTAGGTTAATACAACTACCTGTGAACTTCCACTCATAGAACTAATGTGACACTGAATTCCAACACAAAATGCCACGTGGGCTCCAGCACGCAGGTGAGCTCATACCACACAACTGTGCCCCAGACTCTTACCTTTTTATATGGCTTTTTAATTTTGGCAAAATCATTGAAATAGTCTTCCACAGTGACACAGATGATGTCTACAGCATTCGATCCCAAAAGCCACTTTCTTGTCATCAGCTCACTGAGATGTTGCTAAAAAGCACAGACCACAGAAAACATCACCTTGACACTGGCCCCAAGGCACGTGCATTGGGAGGGAGGTGCTGCACATCTGCCTGATGTGATGTGACAGCACCTGGTAATCACAAGCACTACTGGTGTGTGACCTGCAAGTACGGACTTTACCACACGGGACTCAGACCACACACACCTGGGAAGTATGCAGGTATCTGTGTGTACACATTTCACCTTTAATGACTACATATACAGGGTTTGGCAAAAGTAAGTTTACAGTTAGGAGTACGTGAAACAGTTTATTCTTGTATTATTACTTATTAATTATTGTATTATTTTCCATACAAACAACTATAAACATACTTTTGCCCCATCCTGTATTTATTATATGAATACTCTGTAATTTATATACCTAATTCTGACATTTAAAATTTTTCACATTTTGAAATTAAAAGTAATGCTGCAGTGAATTTGTACACTTCTGTAGGTGAAACTCCTAAAAGTGGAATTGCTCAAAAAGTTTGCAAATTAAAACCTTAACTATTTCCAAACTGTCCATCAAAAACTGCACAATTCACATTCTACACAGAACACAAGACTGTCCCTTTGGCACAAGTTGGGTGGCTCAGTTGGTTGGAGCATAGTCTCATACACCAAAAAGGCGGCAGGTTCAATTCCAAGTCAGGGCACATACCTAGGTTGCGGGTCAGATCCCTGGTCGGGGCATGAAAGGGAAGCAACTGATCAATATTTCTCTCACATTGCTATTTTTCTTTGTCTCTCTCGCTTCCTCTCTAAAATCCTTTATCTTCTTTTCGATTATATTGTCTTTTTTCATATTTTGAAATAATTTCAAAATTCATACATTTCATTTGTTTCCTAAACCATTTTCAAGAAAGTTACATACATCATGAAATTATCCCACCAATCATCCAAGAAGTTCCTTTCCAGGGGACCTAAGATAATCATGGTTTTACTTTTAAAATATATGCTGGTTTCTGCCAATACATCTATATAATGTTGAACCATCTTTGTATTTCTGAAATAAACCTTACTTGTTCATGGTGTATTTATGCCTTTGATATGAAGCTAAATGCATTTTGTTAATGACTTTGTTTTGTATCTTTATTCAAAACTGAGACTGGTCTAAATAACATGTGTATCCACCATGCATGTGTTCTCAAGTTGGTTTGGCATCAAGACTCTGTTAACGAATATAGGTCTTCCTGTGACATACTTGATTCTAGTTTGTAATCCACTGATATTTATTGGGACTCTCTATTCAGCTGTATAGCAGAAAGACCAAAACTTGGGCCTACGCCACATAGAGAACACCATGTCACAAAAAAAGCCACAGCACTTTAATTGTGATTGAGGATGAATGAAGGCAAGTGCACACTCAGCTCGAATATAGTCGGAGTGCCCTACCTCCAGGTCCAGGAAGACCTCCTCCAGCAGGCTGCTGCAGCCCTCCTTTGCGATGGCGTCCAGAATCCCATCCATGCTTGGCTGGCTCAGAGACACTCCTTCTTCCACTTCATTTTTTAAATACTTCCTCTTTAAACTGACTATGGATTCCCTGCAAGGGAACAGCTGAGGCTCAGTGAGGCAGCTGAGTGTCCTCACATGCCTGTCTTCATCCCTAATGGTCACTTACTTGAAGGTCTGGCAATTGTTGATGATGGCGATCATGTACTGGACGTAGCAGTGTGGGTGCTGCCGGTTCCTCAGGTGCTCCTCTTTATACAACTGAGCTTCGTCTTTGTATCTGAGAATAGACAACCCACATCAAATACTAGCAGAGGGTAACCTCCAGGTGTTTCAAATGCCATGCTGACACCATACCTAATAGATGTTTCATATCACTAACACTTAACCAGATGAGTCTTTATTTATTTATTAATTGATTGATTTTAGAGAAAGAGGAAGAGAGAGGGAGAGAGCGATAGAAACATCGATGTTCATCTATTAGTCGCCTCTTGCACACACCCCCACTGGGGATTGGGCCCACAACCTGGCATGTGCCCTGATCAGGAATCGAACCAGTGACCTCTTGGTGCATGGGTCGATGCTCAAACACGAAGCCACACTGGCCGGGCAACCAGATGAGTCTTTAAAAAAATTTTTTTGGATGCTCTATACTAATAGAAGAACAGAAAAGCTGGTCATTTAAAATAAATTATTAAAAACTAATTTCATATCAACCCTTTGAAATAGGGTTCAGTACTGATTATACAAATATTCTAAAATATTTGATTATGAATAATTGGGAAAATATTTTATCTGACATAATTCACCTAGAAACTTATACAATGGGAACAATACTATCAAGTATTAAACAAAATGTCCCTTTCTGAAACTCTCCCTGAAGAAATCAAATTAGCCCTGGCTGGTTTGGCTCAGCGGTTAGAGCGTCGGCCTGCGGACCAGAGAGTCCCGGGTTCGGTTCCCGCTAAGGGCACGTACCTCGGTTGCAGTTTGTCCCCGGCCCCGGTTGGGGTCGAGTGGGTAGCAACCACTTGATGTGTCTCTCTCACATCGATGTTTCTCTCTCTCTCTTCCTCCCTCTCCCGCTCTATCTGAAGATAAATGCAAAAATATCCTCGGGTGAGGATTAAAAAAAAAAAAAAAGAAATCAAATTAAAAATAAATTAGACTCTTTAGATGTCATGAAAACAAACAACTGAGATGGCTACATTCTTTATTTTTTTAACTTACTATGGAGATTCTCAAACATGTGCAGGAGTAAAACAGTACAATGTGCCACAGATCTTAAGAAAGGACCAAATTATTCAGTATTTTTTCTACCTTTCTGTCAAAAGTTCAGGTAATCAAACGGCCAAGGTAAATGAGGAAAACTTCCTCTTTACAAAAGAATCCCACCTCATTCCTCAAACAAAATGACTAACTCAGGCCATGTTCCCCAGATGGACAGATGATGGGGACTCTAAGGGGCCTGGCTGTTGGCACTGAGCCACCAGAGCAGGATGGAGGGACATGAATTTCCTGATGTGCTGCCTTGTGGAACACACACACCACCTATGCAAGGTTCTTGCAGAACAATAAGTAATGAAGGGGGGGGGGGTTGTCAATGGGGGAAAAAGGAGAAATATCTGTAACAAAAATAAATTAATAAAGATTCATTCTTCAAAAACTGGTCACTAGATGGTACATTCTATTCCTGTTAAATGTCATTCTAAAAAAAAATAAAATAAAATAAGTAATGAAGGGGAATCCTACAAACTTTTAGGGAAAACCTGTGGTTTGTGGGCAGACAGCAATCTGAGACTGGGACTAGAGGATACTGATCACTCTAGAGGACAATGTGTGCGTCTCCACAAGCCAATGGCTTAAAGAGAAGAGACCGTTCTCTTTTACCAGAGACCTGAGAACACCAAAAAACCACATGTTGTAGTATATATAACTATAAAGAGATATGTCTGCGACCCCTGGGAAAATCCAAATACAAACCTGGTATCAGATGGTCCCATGGAGTTATTGTGCAAGTTTTTTTTTTTTTTTTATCGTCACCTGACGACATTTTTGCATTTATCTTCAGATAGAACGGGAGGGAGAGAGGGGGGAAGAGAGAGAGAGAAACATCGATGTGAGAGACACACATCGAGTGGTTGCCACCCACACGACCCCAACTGGGCCGGGGACAAACTGCAACCAAGGTACTTGCCCTTAGCGGGAACCAAACCCGGGACTCTCCGGTCCGCAGGCCGACGCTCTAACTACTGAGCCAAACCGGCCAGGGCTGATTGTGCAAGTTTTATGTGGGTTGATAGCACTGTAGTTAGGGTAGAGAATGTAGGGGAAATGCCACAATGGGATTTTCTTTCAAGTTATTTCAGCAGAGAAAGAGAGAGGGGGAGAGGGGAAGGGAAGAGAAACCAGATGAGGCAAGGGGTGGCTTTAAAGGGAGAGCTTTTGAACCTGGATGATAGGTAAACAGTTATTTATGTCATTCTTTCTACTGCTGCACAGGTTTGGAAATCTTCATGAACAATTCAAAGGGAGAGAGGTGTCCTGGAGACACAGTCCCTCTTAGCCCCCTGTCCAGGGCTGGCTCTGCTGGGGATGCCTCCCAGTGGTGGGAATTCAGACTACTGCACCTGAAGCTGTCATCCCGGCCCCAGAATTCAGACTACAGGAAGGGTAAGTGTCTCAGGAGAAGCTCTAACTCCAGTCCTGCGGCACACTGACTACACTGCTAGGGCCGTCACAGATTGGATCTGGGCTCTCAGGGGATTAGTGAAATACATTCAATAGGAGGTAACAAGAAAAGGCTGCCTTCCCACATAACAAAAGAAGGCGACTACAGTCAACCCAGGCTTTTCTTTTTTAATATCAAGCATATCAGGATCAACACATTCACGCTTTTAATTTTTAAAAACATATTTTCTAAATTAGTACACTATCAAAAATACATACCTACTTAAGAAAGAATTCATTTGCTGAAGACACAAAACTAGTACCTTTGTTTTCAAATCTTCACTTATCTGAGCAGCAACTTGAAGATTCTGTTCAAACATCTAAAAATTAGAGAACTTATGAATTTTGACATAAACTCACAAGAGCATAGGTTTCCTGTTATATAAAACCCCCATCTGCTAACTGGTAGTTAGGACAATCCAAATTCAGAGAAAAAAGTGAAACCATGTGAAAAATAAAGTTAGTTAAACAAACAACTTTCTCACCAGGTAAAACACCAAGTGAATTATTTCCCAATTACTTGCAAATGGGCAGGTCTCCTTGAAGGGGAAGCTGACAGGGAGATGGAGACCCAAAGGCACAGTGATATGGGTGCCAGGGGCTGCCCTATGATTACTGATGTGGATTTCTTAAGAAGATTAGGACATATGTTGGAGCTAAGGGGAATCGGACTTGGAAAGACAGAAAAGGGGCAGCAGGCAGAGCTCACTCCAGGTCCTTGTTGCAAATGGGCTATCATGATGTCAGATTTTCCAAAATAAAGAAAGGGTGAGGACCAATCTGTGGCTAACTAATGATATCACCTGGAGAAAAACACCACCAGCACTCACTTCTGCTGGCTAGAGTCCCTGCACTGTCAGCAGACAGAGCACCATACGAATATTCCAATAGGACTCAGCCTTCCTACAGTCAGCAACTCGCTCAAAGGGAAAAATTTCCATGAGCCACAGAAAAAAAGGACACTGGGGGACACCAGCAGGTGACTGGGCATTAAAAAGTAAATTAACTGTAAGAACACATGATTATCATTAAAATCTAAAGGACTCTTCCCCAAATCCATCAGGTTAGACTCAATTTTGTGGCATTTATGAAGATTCTTGGCCATTTACAATATCAGGAAACTCCAAACAAGCAAACTCAAATATGAGTGTTACACACAAATAACACAGAATTTGGTTCTAGTTCAAGTCCAAAAGGATTAGGAAAACTAAAATGACCCTGGGCAGAACTACATGGCAGATACAACCCTCAGTTTCTTCAGCTCCAGAGAGAGAAGGACCTAAGGAACTACACAGGGTTCTTTCTATCTTCACTGTGAAATGGGGCACTTTGTGTTCATTTGTAAAACCCGCAGAACCTCTTAACTACCCAGAAATGAACCTCGAAATTGGCAGATGGTACCTGGAAGACGATGGCCGGGAGTGTTGTCTGGTAGTACCCATCTTGGTCAGCTTCAGGCTCAGTCTCTTTTATCCAGTCTTTCTTGTCTGTTTCTAGAGCTTTCCGAAGCCAGGCAATGATGTTTGACTAAGGAAGTTTAGCATCAGAGGAAGGGAGAGAAGAATAGGCCCTCTGAGCCAAGGATATAGTGGTTCGGCTGCAGAAACCAAACACAGCACCCTAGGAATTCCTGTTCCCAAACAAGGGATCACCAGAAAAGCCATCCCTAGAGCCAGCTCCACAGTGGCAGTGCCCCTGTCAGCCTCGACTTAACCTTTTGGAGGACAGCCTGGGTTTGTCACCAGTAGACAGAAGATCGAGGACAACCTGTCTGTGAAGACCAGACACCAGCACTGCCACCTCAGGTGCACAAAGCCCCTCCCTGCCTCCCAGGTATGGGCCTCCACATGTCAGAACACTGATGAGCACGTGCAGCATCCCAGGAAGCAGACCCTGACCTCTGCATCTTACTGAGACCGCCTGGGGGTCACTGGGCAGCATTCGGTGCCCAAACTGCCACCTTCTCATTCCCAGGCTCAATGCTAAGTGGCTGGCAGGTGCCACCACCACACATCAGCAGGACATCCTGAGGTCTTGCCAGCCTACCAGGGACAGGACAGGCTCACTCCTCCAACCAGAGACAGTTTCCATGGAATGTACACCCCAGACAATCTCCAGATCCAGGGCCAGAGACTGGGCCACTCTCCTCCTCTAACTGGCAGATGTATGTTTCAAGACCCAATTTTCCAGAAAGTCTGAGCATCCTTAGGAGGCCAATGTCAAGGCAGGGTCTCACCCCCTGCTTTTGCCCATGGGCACTGGTTCCAGGCTCACATGCAGAGACTCGATGCAGTGTCTGGGCACTAGGCACAGACCGTTTTGGGACAACACCCTGCTCTACTCACAGTTAGAGTTGACATGTATGTGTCCAGCAGCTCAGAGACCACATTTGGAGAAAGCAACGGCTCTAGGATGCTGACATCCACTTCCGGGGCCAGCTCCACATTTCCCATCATCTCTGTGCTACAGGAAAACCCAGGAATTAAAAAGATTAAGAACCAGGAAAACAGAAAATTCTCAGGTTTGTGTTGCAATTTCTTTTCACACATAAATACCCAACCACCCTCAAGGCAGTCAAGAGGGGAGGCGGGGCCTAGGGAAGAGCCTGACCAAGGAGCCCCTGTGCCCACATCACGGGGTACTGGAGGCCCACTTAGCAAAGACGCCCGGTAAGGGCGAGATGTTTGTTCCATCCACCGTGTCTCACATGGAAGACCAGTGGCAAATAGGAGGTACTACAAGACACATGCTATGAAACAGGAGAATAATTTCTAATGCAGAGGACACATGACATCCATAATGAAACTCAAGTCAGCAAGGAAAATGTCACTGTATCCAGTCTACTGTGCTCAAGAAGGCAGGGATGTGAACTAAGCTTCAGAAAAAAGTTTTCCTATAAAACAGTTAATACCGGTGTATGTGGTTGGGCTCTTTAAAATCCAAGGTTCAACTGCTCAGAAAATTCATATGCCTTATATGCTGCATTCACTAAATATATATTTAAATGACACTATCCATTCTCTATAAGAAACCCAATGTCTACCTGACTAAAAAAGCACTTCATAAAATCAGGCCAATGTCAAAAGACTGTTTACTTAACCCACATTATTTTCACCCCAAGAACCTTAATTCAGCATGAAAATGTTTGCAGTATGAAAGCAGTTCAACTCTTCCCATGATAAAGCCCAATGTGACAGAATGGGATGACAACTGGAAGCTGCCCAAGAGTTCCCAAGGACAGAAAAGTGCTTACAATGTAGTGAGTGAAAAAACAAAATCAACACACAAAACTGCGCACATCACACAAATGCACACTCAACGGTCAGGTGGCTGGAACATAGGTGAGGGCCCAGGGTCCCAATTTGAATCGTTCCCCACTCAACTCGCTGGCCATGTGAACTGGGCACATTACACCCCATGCCTCAGTTCCCTCAGGTACAAAAGGAAGATAATCATCACAGTGCTTTCTTCACAGGGAACACGTGTAGGCCAAGGATGCATGGAGATGACTGACAGGTGGGGCAATCATGGCAGCTGCAGACTCCCGGGCTGTGTGAGGGCAGCACACAGGAGGCGACAAAAGCTGCACCCACAAGGATCGTCATTAAAAAGATATTTCCTCTCTCTATATATTTTTCTGCGTTGAAATATACACATTCTCTACTATGTCATTACCAAAAACAAACAAACACAAACAAACAAATCCCAAAACCTTACTGCTATAACAAGTTTAATTTCTACACAGTAGCAACAAGACTAACAACAACAAAAAACCTCCAATACAGTACTTAATACACTGTTTTCTATGCACAAAGCCATGCAAAATTAAAATGTGTTTTCCTCTTAGCTAGCTGATCTTTAAAAATTTCAGAATATGCCACCATTGCCTTGTTTTACAAACCCTACCTCAAACTAATACATGAATGAAATGAATCATGTCCCTTTTGTGAAATGACAAAGTCCAAGGCTGAAATGCAAAAAGGATAACTGATTTTCCCAGGATATTGGTGAGAAGAAACCAAACCTGGGGAAGGAGTGAGTTGGTGTCTCCTCACCAACCATGTGATTTTAAAGGACCTCCTGGGCCCAGAAAAATCCAACCTGAACTACTGAATATGGATTAGATGTCAAGGGCAGAGGCACCACCCATAAGAGCATTCACACAACTAGAGGCTGAGCCCTGACCTCAAGGACAAGCCCCCACAGATGGACCAGAAAGAAGACTTTCATTAACCAGAAGATAATGCCTGTGGGTGCCAAGCACCCAAGAGGAGCAAAACAGCAGTAGCTGTTCAGAGTTGGTCAGTATGTTTTTGTACAGTTTCTATGTAAAAGAAAACAAAATGAAAAGTTAGTGTTACCTTGTGTAGGTATTTAAGACCCAAGTCAACAGGCTCACAATCTCATTTGCTTCTAGGTCTTCCGATGCAAGCTCCTGCATCCGTGTGGTCAGGGCCTGGTGGTACATCCTCAAGAGATTCCTGAAAATCTCATAATGGGGAGGAAAACACTGAACCATCAGGTTTTTGGCAACGAGGAGGTCATCTAGGACGTACTTCCTTATGATTTCTAGGTGGCGAACGAGCCACATCTTGTCGGACTCCCTGGTGTCTGCCTGTGTGCCCTCAATTCTGGTAGTTACGGTTCTGTCCAAGATGGCAAACATCTTCTCCTTCCAATTCTTGGGCCTTCCCGGAGGAACAAAGCTAGTTTGCTTTTTCCGATCAAGTATGCGCCTGTCAATCTTTTCTTCTCTTTCGATGATCCTGACAACTGACACCAGCAAGGTGGGGTCACGGCGCACAGTGACCAGTGACCTCTGCAGTACCATCCATAGCTGCTTAGCCAGCTCATCAGAAAGCCCCTGGGTACTCCCGAAGTAGCTGTGGATGAGGGTCATGTCACGAGTATTCCCACTGTCCATGCGATACTGCTCATACATCAGCCCATCCCGGGAGCACTCCAGGTCCATCAACTTCCGGTGGGCCTGCAGGAGCGCCCCTTGCTCTATGAGGTCCTGGGTTTCCCTCACAATCTCAGGCACTAGGGAAAAAGGCACAAAATGGCGCTGTAAAAAACCACATAAGGCTGTGCAGGATTCTGGGAAGATGGCAGAGAAGGAAGCACCAGGAATCTGTCTCCCCCCATCTGGACAAAAATTGCACTGACAGAATCTATCTTATGTAACTATTCTAGTACTGAAGGCTTACAACTTCCATGGGAAGGCTCCAACAGTAAATTGCAGCAAATTTTGGTCAATTTCAGCTCTTAGCACAACAGCAACTACTCCTCCACCAGTCCCAACTTCTCCTGTCACATGTTTCTAGAGCAGCTTACGTACAGCTTATGGGAGCCATAGTATACAAAAAGGCCCTGCCCTCCAAATACTGGGGATCTGTGTTCCAACTGTTGATTGCTGCTTCTGATCATAGAGGTACAGTCAGAGGCAGGTGCCATTGTTGCTACACCCCCATTGTTGCAATTCCCTCCCTACTAGGTGAAGTGACTTCCAGGACCAGTGCTTTTTTTTACTCCCTTCATTTTTCTCTTTTTCCCTTTTGGAAGCCATATGTTTAAAGACTAGAACATTCAAAAGCAACCTCATATACAGGGGTATTTAGAAAGTGACCGCACAGGCCCAGGGAAAGGCACAGGCTCAGAAAAGACCTGAGAAGACCGTAAGTTTACTTCTCAGGGTGATCCTCAGCAGAGACAGCTTATAACAATAAAAAAAAACAAAAACAATAAACAAAATTCAGCATACTTGGGGAAGAGGAGAATCTGATTTCCAGCTACCTAGTTATTGGAGTCAAATGTCCAGCGTTCAACAACAACAAAAAATCACAAGGCATACAATACAGGAAAGTATGAAGGTTCAAAGTAAAAAATAAACCAACAGAAACTGTCCTTGAGAAAGACTAGATGGTAAATTTGTTAAACAAAGATTTTAAACAAGCCTTAAATATGCTTAAAGAACAAAGGAAGACGTGGAGAAAGTTAAGAAAATGACACATGAACAAAATGAAAATATAAGTCAAGAGATAAAAAAATCTGAAAAAGAAACAAAACTTTCAGGAGCTAAAAAGTATAACTGAAATGAAAAATTTACTTCAGGGATTCAAAGACAGATTTAAGCAGGCAGAAGAATCAGCAAACCTGAAGACAGTAAAACAAATTATCAAGTATGAGGAACAGAAAGAAAAATAACTAAAGAAGAGTGAACAGAGCCTAAAAGACCTCTGGAACACTATCAAGCAGACCAACATGCACACTGTAAGAATTCCAGAGGAAGAGAAAAGAGAAAAAGGGACAGAGAGAGGAAAATTAACCAAATTTGATGAAAGACATGAATATAAATATCCAAAAGTTCAACAAACTCCAAGTAGGAAAAACTCAGATACCCATACTAAGACCTTATAATCAAACTGTTGAAAGTCAAGACAATGAGAGAATAATGAAAGCAGCAAGAGAGAAACAACTAGTCATATACAAGGGATCCTCAATAAGATTATAAGCAGATTTCACACCAGAAACTTTGGAGATGGAGGACAGTGGGTTGGTATATTCAAAATGCTAAAAGAAAAAAACTGTCACCCAAGAATCCTGTATCTGATAAAACTATCCTTAGAAGTGAAGGAGAAATTAAGACATTCCCAGATTAACAAAAATTGAGGGAGTTCATGATGAGACTCGCCCCACCAGAAATAACAAGGTTAAATGGAAGGACACTGGACACTAACTCAAAGCTGTACAGAGAAATAAAAATCTCAGTAAAAATAAATACATGGGTGTCCAGCCAGTGTGGCTCAGTGGTTGAGCGTCGACCCATGCACCAATGGTCATCATTTCAATTCCCGGTCAGGACACATGCCCAGGTTGTGGGCCCAATCCCCAGTGGGTGGCATGCAGGAGGTGGCCAATCGATGTTCTCTCTCATCAATGTTTCTGTCTCTCTCTCCTTCTCACTTCCTCTCTCTCTAAAAATCAATATAGGGAAAAAAAATTTTAATAAATACATGGGTAATTGTGAAAGCTAGTATTTTTGTAAATTTGGTTTGTGACTATTTTTTACTCTACATAATATAACAGACTAATACATTTATAGAAAATAAAAATACTACCCCAAAGCTAGTATTGCTATAACTTTGGTTTATAATTCCACATTTTGTTTTCTACACAATTTGAGAGACTAATGCATTAAAAATCTACTAGTCTATGATTTTGGACACACAATGTATAAATATGTAATTTTGTGACACCAATAACTGAAAGGAGGAGAGGACAGAGTTGTAGAGGTACTGAGTTTTTATATGTTATTGAAGTTAAACTGGCATAAATTCAAATCATAACTTTAGGATATTAAATGTAATCCCCATGGGAACCACAAAGAAAATAGATATAGAATATACACAAAAGGAAAAAAGAAAATAAAATTAAAATGTTTCAGCACCAAAAAAATCAACTAAACACGAAAGTAGACAATAATGTAGAAAATGAAGGACAAAAAAGCTCTAAGGCATATAGAAAGCAAATGGGGAAAATGACAGAATTAAGTTCCTCCTCCTTATCAATAATTACTTAAAATGTAAATAGATTAAACTCTCCAAAAGACAGAGCTAGGAAGAATTGGTCAAAATCACATAGTCCAACTATATGCTATCTATAAGAAACTCACTTGAGATCCAAAACCACAAATAGATTGAAAATGAAAGGATGGAAAGATACTACATGCAAATGGTAACCAAAATAGAGCAGGGGTGGCTATACTAATATCAGGCAACATAGACTTGAAATTTTTAAAAATTACAAGAGACAAAGAAGAAAGTATATATTAATAAAAGTTTCAATCCAGCAAGACTATACAACAATTATTAACATTTACACACCTAATGACAGACCATCAAAATATACAAAACAAAAACTGACAGAATTGAACAGAGAAACATAGCTCTATAATAACAGCTGGAGACTTCAACATACCACTCATAACAATGGCTAAACAATCAGACAGAAGGTAAGTAAGAAAACAGAGGATTTAAACAACACAATAAACCAATAGATCTAACAGACATATACAGAACACTCTACCCAACAACAATTGTACACACATTCTTCTAAAGTGCACATGGGACCATAGGTTAGGCCAATCTCAATAGATTTTAAAAGAAAGGAATCATACAAAGCACAATAGATAAACTTAGAAAGCTGTTAACAGATGAAAAATTCACAAATTTGAGGAAATTAAAGAACATGCTCTTAATCAATGGGTGGAGCAGAGTTTGGGGAAAGACAGAAAGAACTTGCTGAGACCAGACATGAGATAAAGGCTGGAAAGTGGTCAAACCATCCTAAGGATTCTTGCTGGAATACTGGTGAACCTGACAGAAGCAAAGGGACAGGCTCTTGGGGAGGCACATAAGGAGCTCCTGTCACAGCATCATGTAAGGAAGCTGTGCTGAACACAATAGGGAGCCCACCAGGTGACAGCTGACACTTTCCTGACTAGTCTATAGAGCACTCTTTCTATCACTATGGAGGTGTTGGGAAGATTACTCTGGTCATTCCCACACTTTCCTGCCCCCACACCGTCCCCACCAGCCCCATAGCCTCCACCAGGTCTGGTTCCAACTAAGTCTGAGACTCCAGAGAGTGCCCCACCCCTGCCCTCCAGGCCCCTGTCCTATGTACACTCTTCCTCCTCCTGGAAACTGCTGCTCTCCTTAATCACCTCTCCCTCTAGGGATTACTCCCTCTGTCCTGTTCACAGGGCTGCTTCTGTCGCAGACCACAAGCTCCTTTCAAGGATCTGGTGTACCTTTATTCTTCTGCATCCGGCAAAGTTCCAGATGATCTAACAACCACCACTGAGGGAATACAACTCACACAGCACTGGTTCAGTTACCTACTTCCATGCCTCTGTCCCAACAAGCACAGAACTATTATACTAACCTTTACTTGCTCAGTTGATCATTTCCATCCATGTTCGTAATAAGCTAACTGTGCAAAGAATCATACCTACTGGCCACTTTGAGATAGGTCTACAAAACACACTGCACAGAAGCTGGACTGCCTCTGCATCACCCACAGAACAAGGAAAACCAGGCAAGAACTGTGGGCATAAGCACTGGTGGCACTCTGATGCCCTGTGATTCCCACGGTGCCCACCAGCCCAGCTACCTGAGAAAATGTTCTTGAGGTTCTCCACAGCGGCAGCAAGCTGGCTGTGCCGCACCACAGCATCCTTCACGTCCTTGAGGCTCTCGATGGTGTTGATGCCCTGTCTCCAGTCCTTGCTGACATCGGCCAGGGACCGTTGGATGTCCTTCACATCATTCAGTGCATTGTGGAGCTGGCTCAGGCCCGTGCGCACCCCATCTAACTGCGACTGGATAGCTGCCTGGGGGAGATAGTGAGCAGTGAGCAGTGCTGGGCAGCTACAAACAAATCTTCCCAGGAGGCTCAAGTGCAGAAATGCCATTTCAGTAGCAGGGAACAGTCAATACCCAGAGAAAACAGAATAAAACTCAACAAGTACCTAACTGATTCCCAAAGGAACTTTTTCTTTTTTTTTGCTGCCTTGGAACAAAACAACAATGCCTTTTATAGCTTTTTGAGAAAACCTCACAACACTCCTCATTCAGGCCCTCTGCCTGAAGAGAATGGACACCACTGTGGGTGTACCTCAGGGCCCATGGCCACCCCTTAAACGGTACCTTTAGAAGGACCCCTCCCATGAGCTCCCAGATGCCTCTCAGTATCCTAACAGGCCTTATCTCAGTACAGAAAACTGTCAGGACTTGCTCATCAGCTTTAGGAATGAGGGGTCTCTTGCCATTCAGTCCAAACCAGACTCCGCTCAAGGACAGCCAGCCACACTGCGCAGAGCTGGTACACATAAGATGTGAACTCACTCTCCAAGAATGCCACCCAGTAAAATGTACAGTCAGAAGGCAGAGGACATGACAGAGCAGTAGCAGGTGGACAGGAAGGGAAGGGAAAGACCAGGTAGCATAAGAGGCCAGGAATACCTTTAATCCAGGAGTCTTAAATTGCATTTAGAAATAATTAACAATGATTGTAACAGATCACACAAGATTTCTAAGTCTCTATTGATAACCCTTAGTTAATTCCACAAGTTTCCAGAACAGAATAAAATTCTGACTAAAAATGAAGCAGCTCCACACTCATTTTAAAATCATTATAAAACTGCTGTTTCAAATCCATCCATGGGTTTTGGGATGCCTCCTTGGTACAAATGGCCTCATCCTGTCTCACCAAGGCTGCTATTACCTTACCTGAATGCTAGCATTTTCTCATGAAGAGAGGCCCTCACTGCCGTAACAGTGTGAGAATTAACTTTTGTCAAGGACAAGTCCTCAAGACTGTTCTGCTGCCTGTCAACCACAGCAGCCCAGGGTTTTAACATTTTTATAACTATACTGAATGTGCATATTTAATGAGATCTCTCCTTTTCATATGAATTAAGTTGAAAGCCGATCCAAACCATAAAATATCCCGAAAAGAATGATTTTCATCCTTGCCCCACTCTCATATCTTCTTTTTTAAATATGTTTTTATTGATTTTTTTAGAGAGAGAGGAAGGGAGAGAGTCAGAAACATCGATGTGAAAGAGAAACATTGATCAGCTGCCTCCTGCACAACCCCTACTGGGGATGGAGCCCGCAACCCGGGCATGTGCCCTGACTGGGAATTGAACCAGGACCTCTCAGTCAATGGGACAACACTCAATCCACTGCACATGGGCCAGGCCACTCTCACATTCTTAATAAATGTGTCTAACTCTCCTCCTCCCTCCTACTCCAGGGTCAGCAGAATACCTGGCATACAGTCAGCCTAGTATACAGAGTGTGCTGAAGTTATCTAAAGAAAATATTCTCGGGAAGAATTCTGTACAAGAGCTTTTTTTTTTTTTTTTTGGTACGTGCCCCTAGCGGGAACCGAACCCGGGATTCTCTAGTCCGCAGGCCGACGCTCCAACCACTGAGCCAAATCAGCCAGGGCTGTATAAGAGCTTTTAAGAAAAAAGAATAGTCCTGGCCGGTCTAGCTCAGCAGCAGTTAGAATGTTGGCCCACGGACCAAAGAGTCGCAAGTTCGACTCTGGTCAAGAACACGTACCTTGGTTGCGGTTTGGTCCCTGGCCCTGGTCGGGGTCATGCAGGAGGCAACCAATCAATGTGTCTCTCTCACATCAATGTTTCTCTCTCACTTTCTCTTTCTCTCCCTCCCTCCCACTCTGTCTGAAAATAAATGGAAGAATATCCTCGGGTGAGGA
The DNA here is from genome assembly GCA_030848825.1 of Tadarida brasiliensis. Lineage (NCBI taxonomy): Eukaryota > Metazoa > Chordata > Mammalia > Chiroptera > Molossidae > Tadarida > Tadarida brasiliensis. The sequence continues at coordinate 37,201,553 of CM061258.1, forward strand.
TTAAAAATAATAATAATAATTGTTAAAGGTTGGTCTCCTGGTGTTTTCAATATTCCCACAATCTTGGTTATAAATTTACTGAATGGTAATATACTGTTGGAAGGAATGTGCTAAGTAAAGGTAATGCTCCACGCTGTCTCTTTCCAGATCATCACTAAGTCTAATTTAGGAAAATTACAATAATGAAGCTAAGCAAGAACTTAAAACTGAAGATAAGTGACTCTGTCCTGCCTGGGGGTGCAGCAGGGGCCTGTGGCCTCTCTGGCCTCGTACCTTCAATCTGGCCTCCACAGAGGCCTTTTTCCGGGCCTCTCTTCTGCGATACTGCTCCACTTTGTCCAGCTGGTCCGGGCGCTGAAGCATCCCAGCAACCCTTTGGACCGCTGTTGCAACAGCCTCCCGGTCTGTCTCCTTCATGGTTAAAAAGCAGGTAGAATCTCCGAACCTGTCATACTAGAGTTACATACCCTGTGTGCATGGGGGAGAGGGAACAGGAGGGGAAGATGTGTTAGAAAGGTGGAAATGTTAGGTGTAACCAACCCCCCCCCCCAACAAACAGTTGTTCATAGTGGAGCTATAAGGAGAGCATTTGCTTTATCCAGTAAACCTGAAAGCACACTGAACTAGGATTATCAACGCCTTAAAAAGAAATACAAACCTTCAGAACTCAAATATGGAGAAAGTACTACCTTTAAGGAAAGCAGAGGCATTCACAAGTATAAGATATGAACATATTGAGGATATCTCTATGTGGACCCCAGACCACTCATCATATCAGATGTCAGTCTCCAAGGCATTTCTCTTGCCCAGACAGGACCAATTTTTTCCCCCCAGAGCCTTCACACTACCTCTTGGCTGTGCTGGTGGGGCAGCTGTGTCAGAATGTCTTAGTGAGGACATGGAGGCACAAGGACAGCACACCTCACCACCAGAGTCGAAGTCCCAGTATACATCCTATGATTCTTCTAAAAAATCATTACTGTCCGTAGCATCCAGATTTCTGTTTCCTACTATTTAACAGAGCCTAATAAACAAAGCTGAGAGGGCAGAAGGCTCAGGTACAACGTAGAGCAGAGATGCTCAGATACCAAGCAAACCTGCCTTCAACCCAGCTTCACCGACATCCTGGTCATGGAGCCAACAGGGAGATTTGGTGAGAGTCAGGCAAATGATAAAACAAGAATCTATTCCCCTTAACTTCAGCCATTGAACTTCCATTTCCGTGCATATTTTCTGTACACAACTTCTCAAAGACATGAAAAAGATCCACCCTGTCCCTAAATTTTCCATTCCCCATTCCCACATGCTCTCAGAAAAACAATGCAATCCATGAGGATTTCCTAAGGGCTCAGTGTTAAGTAATTCCTCCGTCTGTACATGATATGCTTTTTCATTTCTCTTTCAAATGGAACTATATTGTAACCACTGTTCCTTTTTTTATTTTTGTGATCAGGAAGTTATGGACGCCAAAGCACACAATCAGAACAGGCAACCCTCCTTAAACCCGCCATCCAGAGACAGGCACTTCTATCAGGGCTCCCGGTTTCTCCTTTGCATTCCGAAGTGACAGCCACCTGCGTACATAACCCTGCATTTGCTTTTGTTTCCTTGTTTCGCTTTGACATGTTTCCAGCAATGCCAGCGACATTAACACCTGTACGATTTTCACTAAGGAGCGGAGAGTCGCACAAGGAGAGGCCTCCAGCTCGCAGGTGCGCAAAGCGTCAGTCCGCGCCTCGGGACTGTGGGCGGCCGCAGCTCCACCGCCGTTCCCGGGGACAGCCGGGCGCCCTCGGAACCCGGCAGTCACCTACTCGCGAAGGGACCCCCAGGCGAGGGGTGACACCGCGGCCGCTCACGAGGAGGCGGCGATCGACTGCGGCCCGAACACACCTGGGGCGACGGGCTCGCGCTGGCTGCTCCCAGAGCTGCGCCGCCCGCCTCCGGGGTCGCGTCCGCCTCCGGGGTCGCGCCCGCCCGCCCGGGCTCGGGGAGGGACAGCGAATGAGACCCGCGACCACTGCCCAGGAGACCGCGTCCGCGGCCAGCCCCCGCCCCCTGTCTGCAACCCCCTCACCGTCCGTACTGTTGCCGCCCGCCGTCCAACCGGAACTGAGCGGCCCGGGGCCACTTCCGCTTCCGGCCGCAGACCGGAAGGGCGGGGCTGGTGGCGTGTGGCGAAGGGGCCGCGCCCACCCGCGGAGGCCGATAGGACCTACGCGGCCGCTCCTTCAGGCGGGGTGACTGCTGGTGGAAGAGGCCCTTCGGCCCTCTCCCGTCAGTGCACTGGCCATCCCCTCCCCGGACCCCGTCCTCAGGGTCACCCTCACCCGCGCTGTCGCCCCGCACGTCCTCGGTAGCCCTCGCTGACCTCCCAGCGCGGGACAGCCAGGGCCCGCCTCGTTTCGCGTCTCCACCACGGCGCCACCTCTGATGCTCCCTGACATCTGCTACCCCTGTCTGCTCGGCGCAGTGCGGCAGGGCTCGGTCCCGACCAAGGATTGGCACGCGGCGGATGTTCAGTAAATGCGCGTTACTGTGACACCCGACACCCTCCGTGTCACTCGGCAGCTTCTTTATGAGGTGTCATCATTGCACCCTGGAATCTGACGTGAACTAAGCCCGTGAGGGAGCACAAACAGATCAGAAGCCCACCTGGGGCTGGCGGTCACGGAATGCCAGATGCGAGGTCACGGGCCGAGCCGAGGGTCTTAGAATGAAGGCGCCGGGGCCGGGTGCGAGGGGTGGTGGGGGGCGTTCAGAGGGGGGCTGGGCTGGAAAGGAAGCCAGAGGAGGAAGGTCCCTGTGTTACTCCTTGAGGGAGAAACGTGTACTAATAAGGTTTCAGGGCGTGTCTGTTGTGGTTGGAAGCATTATTGACCTTAACTCCAACTGAAAAGGAAACCATTCACTGTTACCTACTACTGGACTGTACCAATGGGCACCTCCTGAAAGTCAGCCGAGATGGTAAAATGAGGGCCGAGTCCTGAACAGGCAGGGACTGGGTCTGGAGGAGAGGAAGGCGGGGTCAGCAGCACAGGAGCTGGGCACCTGCACACATAGGAACACACACATGCATGCACACACACAGGTGAGCCCATAGACACAGGCACACCCTGGGTGCACAGCTTGGGGGGGAGGACGCGAAAAGATGGAGGTGTATGAGCCCCCCACCACTGCCAGGGCAGCTGATTTCGTGCTACAGGTCATAGCTGTGGAGGGGCAGTACCACATTATTTTAACTGATGGCCGATCCCTTTATTATTTCCTCTGTACCTAGAAATTGTAAACAAAAAATTAAAATTACATTTGAAGTTATGACTGTAAAGACATTTTGAAACTAATGAATAAAAAGTGTGCCAAAATGATCAAAGAGCTTTTAGGACTGTCACTTCAAAACATAGCAACATTTAACATAGGAAATGGAGACTCATGCTGTCAGCATCTGTGCTTGGATGGAGGCTCCCTAATTTCTTCAGTTTACCAGGATGGTTAAAAATGTGTTGCTTTATCTGGCCTCCAGAACTTTAAGAGAATAAATTCCTGTTGTTTTTTTAAAGGGGATGCTTTATTAAATGACTTTTTTTTATCCTTAAAAACTAAAAGAACAAAACATTGATTAAAAATCTTTTTTGACTTCTGTATTTTGGCAAACGAAATAACTGAAATGTCCCCTATAAAACATTTAATAAAAATAGCAATCACCCTTTTAAATGCACAGGAAAATTCACAATCAAGTACAGGAAATAACCAGGGTGGAAAAGCAAAGGGGGAGGGGAGAGTGAGGTGAGCAAAAACTTCCTGTGGAGCAGGGGTGGAGGGTGGTCCTGATACCCAGGGTAGGGTTTTCACACCTCCTTGGGGCCACAGCTCCAGCAGGAGGACTCTGAGACTCCTCCATAAGGCCGGAATGCTCAAAGGGCTCATCAGTGCAAGAGTGGAACGGGAAACAACAACCTCCAAAAGCAGTTTCTTCCAGTTACTGGAATCAAGAGAGGCACCCAAGAACTCATAGCAAGAGGGCTGCACTTCACTTGGGTTTACACCCTCCTCAGCCTAGAAGCTCTCACTGAAACTCACCCCTTGGCAGAAGCCAACCAGAAAGAAACATTTCTAGAGGGGCCCCTGCAACGTTGCAGAAGTAAGAGGAGTTAAGTGCCTGAGACCCTGTCTGTTCTGGGGGAATGGAGATCCTGATTAGCTCCAACTGAGACCTTGTTAAATACACACACACACGATAACCACTGAAGAAAAAGAAATAGAGTTGTGACTTCCAAACAAATCGGGAAAAGAACAGAGGGAACCCAGTAATCCTACATGGACAGTAGGAAAAAGAGGAAATGCCAAAGGATCATATGTAACTAGGAACACAAAGTAGATAGAAATATGTTCAACTAGATTAATGATCAGAACACAAGGAAATGCATTTTAACACAGCAAAATTGTTATTAACGAGAATAATCTAAAACATGAAACAGGGTGGCCAGGCATGGAGGGGGGTTGCACATGGCTAGTTGGGGCCAGGCATGGAGGGGGGTTGCACATGGCTAGTTGGGGCCAAGGAAGTTGGTGTCAGACAAAATGGGCCTTATGTCAAAGGCACTGTCAGAGTTGTGAAGATACTAAATGCCTAAGCCATAAAGAAACAGTTTGCTATGCTAACATCTTAAACTCTTGTGTGATTTTAAAAAATCCTTAATTGAAAAAACAAGCTGCAGACAGAGCGATCTATAACTAGGGGGACTGCTATCCTAAGCAAAGAGAAACACAGATCACCCAGGGAGGGCAAACAAGTGCAGGAAAGCAGGGAAGAAACCAAGCCTGTGCTGCCCCAGGCCTGGTCAGTGTCCTTAAGGAGGCATGAAGGCTCCTCCCGTCCTGCAGCCCTCAAGACCTTCAAACCACAGACCAGGGTCATACTCACTTGAAGGCCTGCCATCCCCTCTCACTCAGACCTACCTGCAACCTGAAGGCCCTATAGGACCTTGTCCCATCCTCTCTTCCCCTCCCACACCAGCCCACGACCACCTCCACCCCCACCTGCCCTAGCTGTTCCTATGCCTGCAAGTCAACTTCAGGTCTTGACTCAAACATAGCCTCCCAGCACGGCCTTGCCCATAGAACTGCCACATGGGCTGCCCCTGCCCCATCCCAGCTAATCTATTTGTGTGGTACCCATCCCCTTCTGATGCATTACAGAACTTAGTGGTTCTGTGATCACTTCTCTTCTTCCCCAGTGCACACGTGTGCACATACATGGGTGTCAGCTCCAGCCCAGCACTGACGACTGCATCCTTCCATCTCAGGTGTGTCCCCAGCCCTGTCACAGGGCCTGACATTCAGCAGGGACTCAACAACTACTGTTGACTGATGGAAGGAAGGAAATACACATAAAACAACTACCATTCACCCTCTGAAGGACAAAACCAAAGCACCTGACAACGCCCATTGTCAGTGGGAATGTGAGCCCTGGGGCTGCTGGTGGGGTATGACTGTGGTCTAAATGTTTGTGTCCCCCAAACTTCATATGCTGAAACCTAACCCCAAAGGTGGTCATGTTAGGAGGTGGACCTTTGGAAGGGACTAGGCCCTAAGTGTCCTTAAAAAAAGATGCCACAGAGCTGGCCCCTCCCACCAGTGAGGACACAGTGAGGAGTTGGCTGAGCCCTCACCCACTGTCCAGCACTATGATCTCAGAGTGCAGCCTCTGGAATATGATAAATAAGTCTCTGTTGCTGATGAGCCCCCGTCTGTGGTGGTGCTGTTGTAGCAGCCTGGGGGGACTGAGGCACGCCCATAGCAGGGCCCCTTTGGAGGACCATGGGCTGCACTCTTGAGATGTCTTCAGTCCCAAGGAGCGTACTGGGGGGTCTGGAATTGACCCCCATGCCCATCTGTCCCCAGAGGAGCGGGGTAGAGTGACAGAGTGAAAGTGAGTGCCCTCCATCTCAGGTCTCAACACAGGTGAGTGTGAAGAACACGGGCAAGACAGGGAAGGGGCATGGGGGTCACAAGGGAGGACAGGAGGCCACCACAGAGGGAGCAGCTGGGTTTGGCCCAGCAAATGGGGCCTGGCTGGCCTGTTCTCCCCCAGGAAGGACCCAGGAGTCTCAGGACCCCAAAGGAGGCCTGGCCAGTACTGGACCTGTTGCAGGCAGGGGCAGATCTGTGCTTTCTCCAGGGCACCTGAAATGTGTTCAGTTTGGGGAGCGCTTTTTGACCAATTGAAGGAAACAAAACCACCACTCTCTGGGCCTTGGAAGGGGTCTCTGCCTGGGCCTGCTGACCCTTGCCCCTTCCCACACACCTATCACCAGTTCCTGGGCCAGGCAAGGCTGACCCCACAAGGGCCTCACACACACATGTGGTGGGGGGGGGGCATCTGCGCTCACAGGAAAGGTCAAATCTTGGGTGTCCTGAAGGCACCTGGGAGGGTCCCCCAACCCTCAGTGATGGGCAAGAGAGGGGCTGGCAGGCGAAGGGAGGAAGCACTGTGAGGCCACAGCAAGAACGCTGCCCAGGTAGTCGGTCTCCCTCCACCTTGTGACTTTGGCTCCACCATGTTTATTTTTACTTTTATTACTGCCTTGTATCTGTAGTGAAGGACTGTCTTAGGATGTAATTTAACCAGTATACACTTTGAAGGAAATAAAGTGACTTCATTTGAAAAATCAAGTAGATATTTCCATTTATGCTAAACACATATTTCCGTGATTTATTGAACATCAGTATTGCAAACGTAATGAAACCACAGTATCAGAAATACATTTGAAAGCTCCTTCTAAAGGCACCAAGAAAACTACAAAAAGTTATGTTATAGTTATTCATTTATAAAATTCAACAAATCGGTCTAGATATCAAAAACTTTTTTTCTTCCAATAGAAACTGTAAAAATATAAAATATAATTTGTGTTTGTCTCCCCCCCTTCTATCCCATTCCCACCTTTTCATTACAGGCAAAAGCTACAAACAACAGAAGAACAGAGCATGTAATTAGTACTGCTACTGACGTCTCAGAGCAGAAACGCCAAGCTGCACCTTCTGCCTCCCGTCCTCATCTTCCCCACACAATTTTTAGGACAGGCAAGCATGTAAAATAATAAAAGTGCTGACTCGGGGAAGTTTTGTTGCTGCTGACCCAGCAGAGGAAGGGACCTTAGCCCAAGCACAGCTGAGGTCTCAAGGACAGAAAACCTGTGGAGTTGAGGTCCAGGTGCTGAATTCTCCATCAACAAGCATAACCTGTCCACCCAACGGCGACCAGTTTGATGCTCATGATCCAAGGAGAATGCAGACAGACGGGGTCCTCTGAACGTCAGGGAGGAGGTGGGGCAGCACAGGCACTGATGTTGGCAGATGGGCAGCTCAGGCATCTCAACCCTTGTGGGCAGGGACCACTGAGTGGGTTCGGAAAGGCTTCTCGCGTGAGGTTCATGCCTGCAGCTCTCCTTTGGTTACACTGGGATCTGGCTACACTGTGCAAACATGCAGTGACGTCTCTGAATTCCATCTTTTCGGTCCCATGTTCTCCCAGTCACATATTATGCGTGTGCAGTACTGCCTGCCTGAGATGGGGAGGGCAGTGGCCTGCACCCCCTCAGATGAATGGAGAGGAGGAGCTGAGGGAGAGCCCTCCCAGACGGGAGCACAGAGAGTGGATGGTTACGCAAGAGACGCCGGGGCTTCCGGTGATGAGGGGTGTGAGTAGGAGCCGGCACTCAGTTCGAATAGGCAGGAAGCAGGAAAATTCTGAAACTCCACTCCTCGTCTTTGGGATAAATCTATAGCTACCCAGAGAGCAGAGGTGTGATATGCTCAGCATGACAATTGGGTAGACAGGTGACACTGGGCCATTGTAAGGTGAGAAGGGGAAGTAGGTGGTCCTCGGAGTGGCTGGTCCTCACAGCTGGCTGGTCCTTTGGATGGCTGGTTCTCAGGGTGGCTGGTCCTCAGGGTGGCATTTACCAAACAGTGTCAGCATTAACCCAGGAACTGAACACTGCCACCCCAAAGCCACCAATGACAGAAAGAAAAACCCTGTGCTGAAGAGCAGAATTTCTAGATGGTGGAACAGCAAGTCCTCACCCAGGGGCTCCTGCCACCTCCTGAGATACCCAGTTGGAGGTGACTTTAAGGACAGATATCCTTGTCCTGTACAGGCAGGCTGGGCCACAGGGGGACCCCCAATCCAGGGCCTCCCTGCTGTGGCCTCCTCCTGCCTGTTGTTGGTTTCCATACCCCAATGGGATGCCCTGGAGTCCCCCTGGAACTTTGCCATCAGCCATAAGCTATCTCTGAGTGGGGATTGGGGGTCACCTTCGCTTTCTGATGGATGCTTTGTATCTAAATGTCCTACAACCAGAACATGTTACCTTTTCAACTAAAAAAAAATTACCTGCCTGGCTTTTCTTCCTGGGATGGTGATTGGAGTCCTCATTTGAAAAACTGTGCACAGTCAGCAAGACAGCAGAACAGTGCAACCTCCTGTTTCTTTCCTCCACGTTTTCAACTTCTCTCTACCTCCAAACCCAGACTCTGTGAACTCTGGGTTACATGCTGCACCAAGAGACAGATGAGGCCCATTCAAAACCCCAGAGAGACATCTGGAAGGAAGTGGACATTACCCCTTGAATCTCCACTCCGGTTTGGCCTCAAACTCTGCTGCAGGGTGCAGAGCACATGCTGCAGGACCCGGTGCTTCCAGTGCCTTCTGCCTGGAACTTGCTAGATTCCTTCCGTGATTGGGGCACGGTCACCTGCAGCTCAGTGAGTTATAGCCCTAGGCTACTGTGTGGCAGTGGAACCCCAGGGTGAGGCTGCTCTCTGCACTGGACGTAGGAGCTGGGAGGCAGGTGTGGGCCCACAGGAAACTTCACCTCAACAGCTTTCATGCACTGTAGACATGATGGCCCGTTGGCCCAGAGCTTGCTGCCACCTCTCGAGCCTGGAGGATGCCCTCCCAGGCCCACATGCCTCACTGTGGCTGCTTCCTGAAAAATTTTAATTCCTCAGAGAGAAATACTGTCATATTGAACAGACTTAAGACCACTTTGCATTTAAGAACTTCAGTGATGGTTCACAAACAAAGAATACACTCTTGCATCTGCCATCACGTGTAACAGGACTGACCCTGGGCAGCTCTGCAGAGGGCACTGAAGAAAGGCTCCGACCTGCACCTGCCATCCCAGCTGACAGGTAGATTGGAGGGTGGACAGACACCACTTTTAACAAACAAACGCCCAGCTCTATGGCAGAAAAGAGCACTCGGAGGCTTTGGGCGGCACCAGTGTCGCCAAGGCACTTTTGGGGAGCATCCTGGGTACCCCACCCTGGCTGTGAGCGGCCCATGGGGGTGAGTCCAAGGGCTCAAGCTTGATCATGGGTGTGGTCCCAGGAGCTCTGCAGTCACAGCCCAGAGTAGGGGGCCGGTGGCCCCGCATACAGAGGCAGGGGGGAGGCTCCGGCTCAGGAGGGCCATGCCCACGCTCCAGGCAGACAAAGTGTGCAGGGTGGAACGGGGTCAGCTCTCTGCCAGGCCTGGGGGGAGCCCCCAGCATGCCATGCCCCAGGTGTGGGGGGTACAGGTGGTGCTTGGAGTCTGGCTCTGTTTTCAGGTGCATCCTGGTAGGGAAAGTGACCAGCTGTCTCTTAGCCATGTCACTGGCTCCCAGCCACACCTGGCTTGGGGACACAGAGTAGCCATCTGCTGCATCCTCGGATCCAGAGTCACTTTCCATCTTGATGGGCACATTAAGTGACAACATGGGGTTGCACGGGGCATCTGGGGGCATGGGCACACTTGGCAACTTGATGTCCTCAGTGGAATACCCCCCCAATGCGAGACACTGCACTCCAGGCTGAGGGAGCTGGTTCTCCAGGCTGCCCTGGGGGAAGGGGCCACCGGTGGGAGGGTGTACCTGGCCCTGATCGCCATCCTGCAAGGCTCTGCTCGGCCGGCTGGCATAGGCACTGGGGGACTGGAGAGAGCCAGGTGAATTCCTGAAGGCAGGGACGGTGCCCGGAGCGCCAGGGTAGGGCATACAGGAGCTCCGGGACATGGCACGCACAGAGAACGGATCACTCCTGCTGGGCTCCAGCTTCAGCTTGGTGCCATCCTGACCGTGTTTCCCTGTCGTCCAGTTTGGCTGCCTCGTGGGTCCCGGTGTCTCAAAGCGGCAGTCATAAGCATGTATGTCCCTTCTCCTCCTCACCCCGGAGGAGCTGCTTGGCACTTTCCCGTGCTCCTCTCCTCCCCAGTCCCTGCGGAGAGGAGATGGCCCATCAGACAGAGCAGGGTGGGGATAAGGGAGGGCTCTAAATCAAGGTGACACTGACTGAATCTATGTGCCCACACTACACTGCCACTCTTAACCTGCCTGCAGCCCTACGACACCAGTGCCAGCATCTTTCCTTCATGTGCTTGACCCTCCCACCACCTCCTGGGAGCCAGGTGGACTCTGAGGGCCGGGTTGGGGTGGGGGTACAGGGAGCAGCGTCTCCATGAGGCAAACGCCATGTGTGACAGGTCAGCCACACCAGTGGCTACTAACACTGGGGTAGGGGGTTCTGGGTGGTTTCTGTATGCCAGGTCCTATATGGACCATGCTGCTGCCACACCCATTATATGATACGGCATCACCTGTGGTGACAGGGGAGGCGGTGACTGGGAGGGTGCAGCAGAGTCCTGCAACCACACAGCCAGGCCAGTCCCCGAGAGGAGACCCACTGGTCAGGAAAGGGGTGGGGACTGGGGGAGTGCAGAGGGTTTCTAAGCACAGGGGAGGGGAAGATGGGGCAGTCACCCAGGGTGCACACTACAGGCAGAGAGAGAGCTGTCACGGTCAAGGCCACCACTTGCTCTTTTCTTTCTCAACACCGGCTGGGAGCCTCTCTGAGCAAAGGCACCACTTACCCTGCAGCCCCCTCGGGGCAAAGGACGAGGTCAGGGCCACCCCTGAGGCACAGGCATGTGGCCCTGGCTGGAACCCGGGCCCAGCGGCAGGCATCCATCTGTGCCCTGAACACTGAAATGCCATTTTCTCCATTGTTTCTTCCTGTCAGGTCAGAGAAGGGAAAAGGCGTCATTGCGTGAACTGAACAACCCCTGGACCTGAGGAGCGGCTCTGCTCTCCATGGACGTGACTCATGGAGTTCCTCAGAAAGGCGCAGACCAGCGTCCACAGGAACTGGCCCTCGTCCCAGCCTCGCTCGCCCACTCCAAATGGCATTTCCATGGACTAGGCTGAGGTTTCCAGGAGCAGGGAGAGCCCTCCAAGGGACACGGGCACATTTTGCCCATTTCAAAGGGATGACATAGTGAACTTTTAAAGGTACCTGCTAAGTAATTGGGTTTTCCGTGCAATTCTGACACACACAGGCTCCTGGTGGCTTTTGCTCTGCAAAGAACAGATAATGGCAAAATAACATGCAGATGACATGTGTTGATGGTGGAAGTTAACAATAGGACAGGCCTTCCTGTCACAGCTGGGAGGGGGAGACACAACAGTAACTCATACTTTGCATAGATCGTAGTCTTTTCTCAGCTAGAGATTTGCTGAAAATTCCAATTCACGTCACTTTTTGGGCCAATAAAGGGTTAATGAATTTGTTTCAGAAAGTAAACGTGTACACAGAGTGATTTTTCAGTGCTTTTGTTTTATTCTGGTTGGCCAGAATGAAAATACAGTCGATTATTATTTACACTAATTATGCTCTACACAGTCACTGTGGACACTAAATTAGTGAATACTAAGTCATTGCCCGTGAGCACACGCATGTGCATGCACACACACACACACACACACCCCTCACAGAGCTTGGGTGGAATCTTAAACCCAAGGCAACTGCTTCTGCTAGATTCTATTTTAAAATTATTTTTCAAGAGAAAATACAGGCTCAGAAGTGTTAAGTGACTTGCCTGGGGCCACCCCTCCAGCAGGGGCAGGAGTGGGACTCAAATCCAGTCCTCCTGGCTGGCCCCAGAGCCAGAGCTTCCTGCCCTCTGTACCCGGCCCCACCTCTCCATCCTCTGGTCATCTCCGTAGGAGAACAGAGACAGGAGAACAGAGACAAGAGAAGAGAGAGGGAAGAGCAGAGACAGAGGGTGAAGTGTCTCCCTCAGTTGGAATGTATTCATCGAGGGACTCAACTGTTACTCTGTGACCATGAATGACTGTAAAAGCCCCGTAGGTATTGATTTTGGAGCACAAATAAGTGTTAGTAAGTACATGGATTCACACATACAGAATCCATGGACAACTGGGTGTGAAGGTGTGTCACAAACCCATTAGGAAAGCTGTGAAGAACTTGAACAGCTTTCTGCAGGGACAACGACACATGTCCAAAGCAGTCCCCAAGGCCTCTGATTCTCTTGGTTTTCCCTTCCATGACCTCTGAGCTCAGAGCGAAGCAAACATGACATGTGAACTAAACCTTGGTTTAGGAATTCCATTCAGAGCAGCTGGAAATCCCAAAACCAAGAAGCCAAGGAAGTTGTTCTCTCCTTTCTTAAAATGTCGAGTAGAATCAACTTTCTCGCAGCGGTTCTCAACCTGTGGGTCCCGACCCCTTTGGGGGTTGAACGACCCTTCCACAGGGGTCGCCTAAGACATAACAGTAGCAAAATTACAGTTATGAAGTAGTAATGAAAATAATTTTATGGTTGGGGGTCACCACAACATGAGGAACTGTATTAAAGGGTCGCGGCATTAGGAAGGTTGAGAACCACTGTCTTAGGGCCTTTGTCTTTCCCTATTATGAGTTCTAATGATATTCTGTGAACTGGGATGTCTAGCATTGACTCAACTGTCATTATGTGTGTCACCTCCACATCCCTTACTGCCACATCTCCCGCCCATGCAAATGCAGCTCCTGTGCAGCCAGCTTGCACTTCCCCGCGGGGCCACCAGGGGGCGGTAGAAGCCCGCCTTGCACACAGAGCTCTAGGAGGCAATGGGAAGGGTAGAATTTTCCTCTCGTTTGTAGGGTTGGAAAAACATATACAGAAAAGAGAAAAGTCATTGGGTGAGTTTTAATTATAATCATCAAGCTACAACAGCTTAAAAACACAGAAAACGCAAAGACAGTAAATGAAGATGGAGAATAACTCACAGTGTGAGTGTGTTAGCTCAGGCGGTAAGAAAGCAGGTGTGGATGGACTCATCTCCCGCCAGGCACAGAAGACCTTTGCAGTGGGCTCTGCACAAGTGGGTTGCTCTCTGGGCAATAACCTTTGCGCTTTGGCACACCTTCCTGATCTAGCTTGCTTTGTCACTTACGTTTATAGTTGTTTTCACTGGCTATCCTGTTTTTCCTCTCTCCTATTTCATGACATATTATATCTTTAAAAGTAAAAAGGCATAGCCCTGGCCGGTTTGGCTCAGCGGTTAGAGCGTCGGCCTGCGGTCCGGAGAGACCCGGGTTCAGTTCCCGCTAAGGGAATGTACCTCGGTTGCAGTTTGTCCCCGGCCCTGGTTGGTCATGTGGGTGGCAGCCACTCAATGTGGCCCTTTCACATCGATGTTTCTCTCTCTCTCTCCCTCCTACTCTGTCTGAACAAAAAATGAAAAAATGTCCTCGGGTGAGGATTAAAAAAAAAAAAAAAAAAAAGTAAAAAGGCATATATATTTCATTTAAAACTGTTTCACAAAACTGCTGTCATAGCATGCTGGCATGTGTCCAGGACCCGGAGGACAGCCCCAGGCTCACAGTCAGCTGTGTCCCTGGAGGCCACCTTCCAGGCAGACATGTGCGCCCAGCAGCAGCAGCAGCAGCAGCAAGGTGGGGGGTTGTGCCATGAAGGCCGTGGCTCCAGCTGCAGACCTGAGGCAGACCACATCACAGAGAGTGGAAATGAGAATGATGGTCGCAAGAAACCAGACACACAGGGGAGCGTTCCCGTCACCACAGCTGCTGTCAGATGTTCTAATCGTCTAAATGGTTGTTGAAGACAACAGAGGTGGATCGTGGGTGCTAAAGAGGAGTGGACACTCACCCCACCCAAGGGGGGAGTTCTGAAGGCGGCCTTTGGGGCTTGACTGCAGTTGGAGGACTTAGGGACAAAGTGCTACAGGCAAGTGTTTGCTGCCACAGTTCACAGAAGCATTTCTCTTTTCCCATAGTTGCTTCCATAATGTGCTAGCTTAAAAAAATACACCACATTTCTCATTTTATTGCTTCCTGGAAGTGAAGAAAACGTAGACAGGAAGTGCTGCGTGTCAGGCGCTTTGCTTTAAGCACCAGCGACAGCGAGTGTGGCTGCAGGGGGGCTCTTACTCACTTCGTGTCCATGGGGGTCGGGATGTCTGCCCTGTGCTTCGCCCTCAAAAACGCACCCTTCACCTTCATGTCTGACACAGGAGGCAGGAGGACGGGCACCACGATGCAGAACAGTGAGAGCCGAGGGGACAGGACGCTTCCTGACGGCGCCTTCCTCTTCTGTCCAAACAGGAATTTTAGTTTTCCTTGAAACTGCATTGTCTGATGTTTTAAAAGACAGAAACATGTTCACAGCGATTAGCAACATGGTCAAAGGACATGGAAACGACATTCTCGGGGATGGAAACACGGACAAGGATCTTATCCTCAGTCACTGAGGAGATATAAACCAACATTTCTCCATGCTTGGCCTTCTTGGGACAGGGACTATCCCAAGGCCTTTGGAGTGACTCAGAGTTTCTCTGGAGTCTCTGTGATATCCTTTAACTGGCCAGCATGTTCTCATGGGTGCACTCACGGGTGCGTGGGTGTGCAAGCCGACCTCTCACATGAGCGTGACTGTGCACCAACTTGGGCTGTGGCTGTCCCAGGGCACAGCCACCAGCCAGCCCCCAGTAGGGTTTGCTGGAGTGGATAATCTCTGAGGGCTGTTCCAGCTTTAACCCCCCATTTCCAAATTATCATTCCTTCACGCATGATGATAAAATTTAGGGACAGCTTGATTTTGTTTATCTACAGTACATAGTGTAAGTTTAAAAGCCAGCAATTAACTTAACACTTTGTGATAGAGAAAAGATCTCTCTATAATGGAAAAGCTGATCTATAATGAACTACCAAGTGCCTTCAGGGTGCTTGTGCTCCTGCCTTTGATAGAAGAATGACCCCACAGCATAGCCCCACTCTCTCCCTATCCTTCCTTCCTTCCTTCCTTCCTTCCTTCCTTCCTTCCTTCCTTCCTTCCTTCCTTCCTTCCTTCCTTCCTTCCTCCCTTCCTCCCTCCCTCCCTCCCTCCCTCCCTCCCTCCCTCCCTTCCTCCTTCCCTCCCTTCCTTCCTTCCATTGGCCCATCCATTTATCATTCCATCCACCCACACATCCACCTCTCTATCTCTCCATTTTTCTATGGATTGGCTGAATGAACAAATACTTGCAAAGCACCTGCTATCTGCCAGTCACATGCTTGGTGTGGAGGCTTCAAGGCAGCAGTGTGCTGGGACATGTTTGTTTTTTTAATCCTCACCTGAGGATGTTTTTATTTCAGATAGAGTGGGAGGGAGAGAGAGGGGGGGGGGGTAAGAAACATCGATGTGAGAGAGACACATCGATTGGCTGCCTCCTGCACCACTCCGACCAGGGCCGGGGACTGAACCACAACCGAGGTACGTGCCCTTGACCGAAATCCAATCCAAGACTCTTCGGTCCAGGGGCCGATGCTCCAACTGCCGAGCCAAAGCGGCCAGGACAGGGACATGTTTAACATCAGGCTCTCCAGAGAAAAAGAACCTGATTTGTATTGTTTGCCAGTTTGGGGGGCGTAAATATTTCCACCATGGTTGATTACAAGCTACTAACCTAATGTCAGCTGCATCTGTAAATTCCTGAAATTGTAACAAGCCAGCTCCGTGTAACACCGCCTTGCCCAGTCTGTGGAAATGGGGCGGCTCACACAGTCACAGGGGAGCTGGGAAGAGCCTTGCGGCCACACAGACACCGTGTTGCCCACGCACTGGTTCTCAGCACATTCCTTGTAAGTGCCTGAGCACTTTCCACTGTGCAGTAATGAACACACGAGTGAAACATAACGTGGCACTTCTCAGACTAACTTATTTTGCTTGTTTCCTTTACTCAGTGCTTTTACAGTTTCATTTTTAACCTATATTTCAATCTCTGCTTGAGTGCATAGTAAAATGTATCTATATCTAGCTATAGTAAAACGATCTATGTTTCCCCCCAAATTTAAAACAAAATATCAAAATAAAAACTTTATGAACAACCAATCGCCTGACATGTATGTCAGGATCATGGTGCAAATGAATGGTTGCTTCTCTTATGAAGGGTCCTGGTGGGGGTTGGGGAGACCTGCAGAAGCAAGCGGGGCATCCAGGCGGGGGAGACGAACCCCTCAGGGGCGCACAGTCCAGGTGGGGCTGGGAGCGGTGTGCGGTGGGCAGGGGCTAGATAGAGGCACAGTGCACACACCCAGACAGGGCTGGAAGCTGAGCCCAGGGGCCTGTCCTGCAGTATTGACGGCGAAAGGCCCTGGGTCAGAGGGTCTCCGGACTGAATTGCTGCCCAAAGAGGGGAGCACTGGGGCTCTTGGGAGGCTGTGACCCAGAGGAGAGTGTGAGGACTGGCTGGGGAGTGGGTAGCGGCAGAGGCTCTGGAATGCCACAGAGTCTGGGAGGTGGGCAGAGGTCTGGCATGGGCTGGGGGCTCTGCTCTGTTGTGCCCCCAGGAGGACATCTCCTCCCTTCCTCTCATCCCTTCAGTGAGGAGCTGGAAGAGGAGATGGTCAGATATGAGAAGTGAGAGTATGTATTTGCAAGAGAAGAGGTTAAATCAAACAGCCTGGCAGGAAGGTGGTCTCGGTGCTTGTGGGGTATACTGGGAACATTTTTTTTTTCTTTATTGATTTTAGAGAGAGAGGAAGGGAGAGGGAGAGAGAGATAGAAACATCAACAAGAGAGAACATCGACTGGCTGCCTCCTGCATGCCCCCGACTGGGGATGGGCCCACAACCTGGACATGTGCCCTGACCGGGAATCGAACTAGCGACCTCTTGGTGCATGGGTCGACGCTCAACCACTGAGCCACACCAACCGGGCTATACTGGGAATATTTTTAAAAATAAATTTGAAATAAAGGTACAACTAAAAAATAAACACCCAGTACAGTGTAAGACCTACTGCAGATTCTTGACATTCCAGCTGCGCCGTGTCATCTCTGTAGCAGGTGTCACACGCTCACTCTCGTTCACCCACCTGTTGTCACCGGGTCCCGCTGAGAACAGCCCCTCACTCTCCCTCCTCCGCTCCTTCTGCAAGCAGATGCAACGACCCACGTCACTGGGGCCTCCGCTCACTCACCAGGAAGCCTGAGGTGCTGTCCAGCAGGCAGCGTACGCGGCAGACGAAGCAGCGTGTCAGGAAGGCCGAGTACTCGGTGGGGCCCGTGCCCCCCTCCTGGGCCCGGAGCAGCCTCCCCAGGATGGCATCCTCTCCTGCCCAGGTGGGCACAGGTAGTGGTGAGAGCCAGGAAGGCAGTGACCCAGAGAAACCGAGAAAACACGCTGATGAGCAAGGTTGTAATGTAACAGCCAGCTGTCACCACATCACACACCGCCCTGTGGGGCACAGTTCGAATGTCCGCCTGGGCTCCCGCCCACCCCCCGTGCCCATGACCCCACAGAGACAGCTGCTCCGACATATGTGCTCACAGTCCTTTGCCCTCAAAAAGCCACTTCAGCCCTGGGTGGCTTACTGGGTTGGAGCATCATCCCATACACCAAAAGGTGGAGGGTTCAATTCCCAGTCAGGGAACACACCTAGGTTGCAGGTTCAGTCCTGGTTGGGGCACATATAGGAGGCAACCGAATAGATGTTTTTCTCTCACATGAATGTGTGTGTCTCTCCCTCCCCCTTCCTCTCTCTCTAAAATCAGTAAAAACATATCCTCGGGTGAAGATTTAAATAAAAACAAAAACCCCACGTCACTCCAGTATGACTGCACGTGTGATGCCACCGGTTGCTCCGTCTGTCCGTTTTGAGCTTTATAAAATGGGTTTGCTCTCTTCACTCAGCTTTATGAGGAAGTTATGCTGTTGCGTGAGGTTGTATTGGAAACTTCTCTTGAATTATTTACAGCTTCTGGGGAGACGTGTGAAAGAACTGGACTCACTGTCCCCTGCTGGACCCCAGGTGGACGGCGCCTGTCCCCTAGCGCCCGGATGTGTGGCCCTGAGCGCCAGTCTGCTCTGTTACCACTGCAGGATCTGGACGCCTGCCAAGCACATCCCGAGTGGGCAGGGGCCTCGGTCTGGTGGGGCTTTGCAGGGGATCCGGCCCACAAGGGGCAACATCTGTGAGCAGACAATAATCTTTGGGGTTTTTTTAAAAAAGGTAAATCTAATGTGGGCCAAAGGAATTTCCTGGAAGACTGCACCTCGAGGGGAAGACAAGAACTGCAGCTTCTTGGCGAGGGTTGCCCGGGCCCTGGCAGAGCACAGAGAAGTGGCCAGACACGCCATCGAGCTCAGGAGCCCAGGAGCTGCGTTGGGCCGACTGGGGGAGGCAAGAGGAACGCGGGAGGAAGTCTCTGAAAGAGGCGAGCGCTGCGTTCAGTGTGAAGGAAAAGAGATGGAAGCTGGCTGGGAAGTTTCTGGGCAGTGCATGTGTTTACATGAAGGCCTCCCAGCCTTGGTGAGACCCACCTGTCTCTGAACGCAGGGGCTGCCCACACACCACCTGGGGAGGGTCCATGGCCCAGTGGAGCTGCCGGCAAAAGTCCTGGCGGTCATCCACGTGGATGTAGTCATAAATGTTCTGGTGCATCACGTCCGTCTGGAACAGTGAAACAGCTGTTTCAGCCTTAGCTGAGAGTTTTCACACGGTACCCAGTGGTGCTACCTGAACAAACGCCTCATCCACCTGTCAGGAGCAAGTCACACCCACGAAGAGAATATTTGCAGAAAAGACCAGAGCTTGGCCTGGAGGCCGTCCCCTTCCTGGGAGGGTGGGCCATGTGGCCTAAAACAGAGTCCACCGGCCCCCCACCTACCTGCCAGGCGGTGACTTCAGGGGCAGAGTGGGAGGCTCGGAGACCAAATGTCCTCTGGGCCAAAATACGCACTTTTCTAAATTGATTCTGACCCTCAGTGACGCAAGGAACTTATCAAACTGTATAATTTGGGCACTTCGCAGCCTGTATGTTGTACTCGAACCACAAGTTTATTAGGAAATCACCCCTGGGAGGTGAGGTAGGAGCTGCCAGTGCCTCCTGGCCAGTGACTGACTTCCTCCTGGCACCTCCAGGCCACATCCACCGCTCCCAGGATGGCACATGGACCCACCAGTCCACAGCCCTCTCTCTGGTCCTCTGTCCTCCCATTTGCTTGGGCACAGATGTCGACCCTCGCGGGTCCACTGGGAAGCCACCATCTGGAGCACAGAGGCCACAACCACAGGCCACAAAGACTATTGCTATTGTTGGTAAAAACGTTCTCACAGTGTGTTGATACATGACGAGGGCCTGTACACATCTCCCACTACCTTCTCTCAACTGGAACTCTGTGGCTAAGGTTGGTTGGGATGCCCCGAATGTCAAACAAGACACAACCTCAGGAAGGTAGAGCAGGAATGTGATCATAACTCAAAGATTGGACTCCAATCACCTGCGCACCCCACAGTCCAAAGAGACTATGTTTTCACAGAAAGAAGTGGACACAGAGGTCAGAAGTGATGCTGTCCTTGGTCAGCGCCGTCCAGGATCGGGGGCTCTGCACACGAATGTAGGACCAACAGGCAGAGACCAACTCATGGCGGAAAGGGATGCACCAGGCTTTCCCTCCAGCTCCAGACCTGCTGCTCCCACCTCACCTGAAGGTTCAGGTCTCACCTTGTGGCTTTTTGCCACCTGATGGCTCTACGATCGCAAGGTCACTTCCCACAGGGATATTCTCCTAAAAACTTTTGTGAAAGTTTATTACCCGGGGCTCTATGATCGCAAGTTCACTTTCCACAGTGATGTTTTCCTAATAAACTTTTGTGATTCAAACATAACATATAGGCTGAAAAGTGCCCACATCATAAATCTACAGCTTGATGAATTCCCCGTGTAGCCACCACCCAGTCAGGAAACAGGACACCAGCGCGCCTTAGGGCCTCTTCTCTCCATCCTCCCCAGAGGCGGCCACAGCGCTGACTTGGCTGCTTCTGCACATAAACGGGGTGCTGTGTGCTCTTGGGTGCCTGTCCATTTGCCCACGTGTGTGTGGCAGTTCTCACCCCCATCGTTGTATGAGTTTTGCTGTATGGATACCCCACCTCTGGCTAATTCCCTCTCCTGCTGACGGACTCTTGGGCTGTTGGCCGTCTGGGCCCGTTATGCGTGACGCTGCCGCATCTCTGAGTGCACACCCAGGAGTGGAATTACTCGGTCATGGTAGCCAAAGTTCAGCTTCAGGAGATAATGCCAAACAGCTTTCCAAAGCGAGTGTACAAATCCCACTTTCGTTGTGGCAAGTACGGAAAGTCCAGTTGCTTTACATTCTGGCCAATATTCGGCACTTCAGCCTTTTTAGTTTGAGCCACGGTGGCAAATGTGTCATGGTTTCTCAGTGTGGTTTTAATTTGCATGTCACGAAATCTAAGGAAATTGAGCATCTCACATATTTATTGGTCTTCAGATGTGCATGTGTGTATGTGGCGTGTGTGTGTGCGTGTTGCCCATTTGTGTCTTTTTCTCCGTTTTCCATGAGCCTTCGTGCTGACGTGTCCGCGTGCTTTGTCTGTTCTGGACTGGGGACTTTGTTGGGCATGTTCCACTGCAAACACCCCGCTCCTGGCCTGCCTTCCTGCTCTCCTAATGGATCTAACACAGTTCAATCCACCATCTTTCCGCAAGGATGGGGTTCTGTCCCGAGGAATCTTTCCTCGCAGATCTCCTAACTCTGCCCTGTTATCTTCTAGAAGCGTCTACAATGCACCTAATATTGATTGTGTATGCTGTGAGGCAAGAATCAAGATTCGTTTTTCTGCCAATTCATTTATTGACCATTTCCCCACTGTCAGCTGTGCTGTCTTCGCCATAAATCCCGTCTGAGCACACGCCTGTTCTGACCTCCAGTTCTCCTATGGTCTATTCGTCTGTCCCTGCACTCAGGTCACACTGTCTTATCTGCTACGTTTTGCAGGAAGTCTTGTGTCCAGGATCGTAAGTCTCCCATAATCTCCCCCACTCCCTTAACCTGTTCCGATCACCTTAGCTTTAAACGCTCCCAGTTAGTTTGTCAATTTCCAGAACAGCCGCTCAGGTGTTGTGGTAATGTCATTAATTCTACAATCTGATCTGACATCTTTATAATAATATTGGGTCCTCCCATTCACGAATATGGCAGATCCCTTAATTTATCTGGAACCTCTTTAATTTCTTTAAAGAATGTTTTATATTTTCTGTGTGGTTGAGTCATTACTGAGAATTTGGTGTTTTTCCATCCTGTTGGAGATAGATGGTATTTTTCCCTCTATGGTTTTGATTAAGGAAAAGAGTATGCTGACCTCTGAGCACTGGGCAGTCATGTTCTCACTGTGGTTCATATTATTCTCTCATGCGTTTTAGTCAGTGACCCCGAGCTTCACAGAACCCAGAAGATGGTGAGCTGCCCACAGGTTTCCCCGGTGCCCTGCTCACACCCTAGTTATTAACGAAAGGGAGGTGTGGAATTAACATGCAAAGAGTGAGTCTGTAGCTCAACCCAAACGGCACAGATTAACTTGGAGGAGGGTATAATAAAACTGGAAAAGGCATTTCTGACTAAAGAAAATTTGAAGACATTAAATGTGAATTTTTTCAGTTTGAGGAAGCAAGGATCTGTATTGAGATCATTAGGGTGACGTCTCTGACCACCCTTCATCTTTCCTAATCTCCTAGAGTTTGATTCCCAGGAAGTGAGGTCAAGAGAGATACATTGTGGGGCAAATGCGAGGAGGGGAGAGAATAATATAACAATTATTCAAATAGACAAAACCACGGCTTTGATCAAGTAAAAGCAGTCGTTATTTTCGCTCTAAACCGTCATTATGGAGTTAAGAATAAAAGCATTACTTGAACAAAGTCCTCATTCCAGCAGTTATCATCTCTACTTTTTGTGCAAAGCGTGTGCATATCTGTGATCCATGCCTGTGCTCCAACCAACAAGCTCCAGCAGGCACCCTGGCTCATGAGGGGACAAGTCCCCAACTGCTGACCTTTGAGAGAACAGACAACTTCTTCAATCAATAAATGTCAGCGGCAACTGAAATATGCATCTCAGCCTACGTACGTATTCATCACAAGAAGTGCTGGACTTGAAGACAGACAATGGGCGCAGGCTGTGATAGGAAGAACCTGGCTCCTGACTTGGTAAAGCATTTTGCCCAAGGAGCTCACAATAGCACGAAGCTGTTCTAACGTTTTTACGAAATGTTTTGCATAAATTAGTCAATGCCTGATTTAATGGCATTTGGAAACAATTTCCTTATAATAAAAGGCAAAACTTTTTTTTTACTTCTAACTCTTGGAGAGACATAACCAAGCTCCAAGAAAACGAAGGTCCAACGACAAGTTCAGACCTGGGATCAAGGCTGCTCTACGAGACTCCTGCCTCGGTCACCAAGCCAAAGGCTGTGCTAAGACCTTCAGATTACGGTTAAAGAATTCTCGGGGCAACTCCGGTGACAGCACAAAAAGGCAAACCAAACAGCGTCTCTCCAGTGTCAGGTCCATGCAAGCGATCGAGGGAAGTCAGCTGAAAGCTGGCCACCTGGGGCTGGAACCGAGCCGTGTCCACAGCCTGTGCTGTCCACCAGCAGTCCTGTGAGCTCTGCACTGTGTGAGTGGACCCCCAGCACAGGAGCCGGTAACACCAGCCACGCCCACCAATCTGCTGGTCACTTAGGGGTGAAGAGCACTGTGTAAATGAGGCACCCCAGAGGGACTGTGACGTACGGGGGGGGGGACCGTGGACAGGGAGGGCATCAGGGCTAAGCTGGCCATGCCTGGTGCTTGCATTGTCCTAGGAATGAGAGACTCATTACCCATTACTTTCCATCTCCCTCAGACGGGACTTCAGGAGATGGACGTGGTGACAGAGCTCTTGTCACACATTGCTGGGTACAGCCAAGGGGAGAAACACCTCCCTGTAGTGGGGCTGGTATGGGGATGCCTCTCATGAGTGTCACAGGTGCCAGTGCCCTTCCCAGTGCCCTGCATGTTCAGGGACCCGTGGGGTCCCAGCAGCTGCCTTGGCAGTGGACACTGCTGCTGCCTCGCCCCATGGAGGAGCAAAACGAGGCTCAGAGCCGTCACCTGACCACCAAGCAGCAGAGCCAAGGCTCAGCCCTGTGGTCTGACATGCGGCCCAGGAACGCCACTTGGAGGTCTTACCCACAGCACTTCATTCACTCACTGACCATGCCATGGGGTCCCTCAGAGGTCACACCTCCACGTGCTGCAGGGTCTCACCTGGGCCACACGATGGGCTGCACTAGAAGCTGGGGTTGGGGGGAGGTGGAGGGAGGAGAGGACCGTGTCCTACCGTGGATGGTCAAAGGACTGCCCTGAGGCCCACGACAAGAAGGAAGCCTGGTCAGAGCAGGGAGTGGTGGTCATTCGGTCCTTGGGACCAGGTGGTAGGAAAGCAACTTAGAGGCAGGTGCAAGAGGAACTGCTCCTCAGAACCATGGTGGAGTGACAGCTACTCTAGTTTTGCAAATATTCAAAATGATGGTTTCCATGGAAATCAGATCCAATGCTTCCTCAGCCTCAAGGGCCTCAGGCAGACTTGAACTTGCACGGTGTGTCAGAAACCCATTCTCAGATCTGGGCTCCCGTCGTCCCTTGCTTCCAGCCACCCTCCGTGGTGTTTTGTCCATCCAGTGAGATGTTTGTTACTAACTTCACAGCCTGCCTCCTGGCTCCAAAGCCCCCTTTCATAGCTCGGCCCTGATCCTGGATCCCCTTGGCTGGCAGAGGTACTCTGGGCTCTGCATGGGGAGGCCCATCCCCTCAGGTGCCAGACACTCCCATCAACCTCCTGGGGAGCACCCCACCATGGGCAGTCTCCTCGAGAGTACCATTAGCATCCCAGTGGGCAGTTTCCTGCTGGCCAGCCCTGGCCTGGGGCACCTCAGGGACTTCTCTACCAAGGCCTCACCTCGCCAGTGAGGAGAGGTCTCCAAAATGCGCTCCCCCCAGGGGCCCGGCCTCAGCACCGTGTGTGCCTATGTCTGTTCTCCCTTATTGCTAATCTGTGTTACTAGTTGATAAATCTTCACATAAACTTACAGTAATTCTTTACATTAAACTGTTCCAATTACTGCATGGTTTGTGCCTCCGGGCAGAACCCCGACTGAATGACACACTGTCTTCTTCGTTTTTCTAAGTCCTATTTTGTTCTTTCTCAAATCCACCTGTTTGTCATCATGAGTCCTCAGGGACTGTGCCAGCCCCTTGCAGGCCACGGCTTCCCGTGTGTTTGTGATTTCATCCTGTGGACTCCTCCTCCCAGACTCAGGAGGCTGCACTCTGGGGAGTGGAAACTGCTTTGGGGTTTTGGATTTCTCACGAGACTTCTTTCCTTTCCCAGAGGCCATGCAGGGAAGTTTCCCTTTCCCTCCCTGGGCTTTGGGTGGGACTTCTCATGGTAACTTTTCTTGCAGGAGCTGCCCTTCTGGGTCCCGAATGTCTGGCACCACCCCAACCGGATCACCTGTGCCTCCATGGGGGCATTTCCGAACTCACTTTGTCTGGGGTTTAAGGCATCGAGGCTGCTGGCAAGGCCCGCCAGGGTGTGACAAGCGTGGGGCCTGTGCCACGGTCAGCACTTCGACTGCTCTTAGACTCGGGACTCCCTGGACATTGTCACGTCTCTTGCATGACTGAGCCCCAGACAAAGGTGGAGTGTGGAAATCCTTATCTGATAAAACCTCTGCAAGAAGGAAAGCTGGACTTCAGAGATGTTTAAACCTTGAAGACAGCGAGCATTCACAAGTAACAGAGCCTATCCTGTGGCAGAGGGAGGGGCTTGCTTACCTGGTGGAAGCCCAGGTAGTCGGCGATCGTTGCTGATGCATAAAATATCACCCCTTCCGCGCTCACAACCAGAGCAAAGCCGTCCAGAGACTGGAAGAAACAAAAATCGAGGTGGCTTTGAGACATATTCATGCAATTACTCAAAATGAACAAGTGCAGGCATGGTTTTGCTTGAGATTTCAACCTTTTCTTCCCCGTGCAGTGTGTATTCATAATCCCCAGAAGTACCCACTTTTCGTTGTTAATCCTCAGCCGAGGATATTTTTTCCATTGCTTTTTAGAGACAGTGGAAGGGAGGGAGGGAGGGAGGGAAGCGAGATAGAGAGAGAAAGAGAGAGAGAGAGAGAGAGAGAGAGATATTGATGTGAGGAGACACATTGATTGGTTGCCTCCTCACACTGATTGGTTGCCTCCTCACACTGATTGGTTGCCTCCTCACATTGATTGGTTGCCTCCTCACACTGATTGGTTGCCTCCTCACACTGATTGGTTGCCTCCTCACACTGATTGGTTGCCTCCTCACATTGATTGGTTGCCTCCTCCACACGCCCCAATGGGGGCCGGGATCACACCTGCAACCCAGGTGCGTGTCCTTGACAGGGAACTGAACCCACGACCCTTTGTGCTGGGGTTGATGCTCTGACCACTGAGCCACACCAGCCAGGGTGAGAAATACCTACTTTTAATTAATTTATGACCATTTTGCAACAGATCCCAAGTTAGCAGATGACGTGGGAACTTGGCCATGGTTTATAAGGCTCAAGACTTGGGTTCTTGTTTTTGTGATGATTACAGATTTGTTTTATAAAATGTAAATATCGTCATGACAAGAGGACACACCATCAGTACCTGAAACAGAACAAAAGACTTTCATTTCACCTGTGGAACTTCCTCAACATCCACCTTCTTTACTGTGTTTCGGTTTTTCTAAGAGTTTTTACGATGAAAAAGTGTTGAACTCCACCAAGTGCTGTTTCTATATGTACTGAAATAGTCACATAGGTTTTCTTGGTTTATTAATGTGGTGGATTACAGGGATAGGCTTCCTGAGAGAGAAGCATCCTGGCACACATGGGGTAAACTTATCTGATCATAACTTTATATGCTGCAAATTGATTCATTTCACTTGGGAGTTATTCATAAATATATTCTATATGTAAGGAAAAGCCAGACTGCAAGCTTCTCTCACTCTGGTGTCAAGTATACATAATCATCAGACATGAGTCGGGCCCCTTCCCCCTTGTTTTGTTTTTCTGGACCCACTTATTTAAGGCAAAGTTCATGTGTTTCTTGAGAGTTTGATTCACCTCACCTCTTAGATCATCCAGTTTGGGCATATTCTGGGGAGATGGTAAATGAAAACAGGTAGATTTTAGTACTATATCATTTATTTAATGGTTGTTAACATATTTAGGTTTAATTTTTTTAAATACGTTTTTATTGATTTTATAGAGAGAGGAAGGGAGAGAGAGAGATAGAAG
Source organism: Tadarida brasiliensis (assembly GCA_030848825.1). Taxonomy (NCBI): domain Eukaryota; kingdom Metazoa; phylum Chordata; class Mammalia; order Chiroptera; family Molossidae; genus Tadarida; species Tadarida brasiliensis. Next base: position 37,228,038 of record CM061258.1, read on the forward strand.
CATCAATGAGAGAGAATCACCGATTGGCCACCTCCTGCATGCCCCCCACTGGGTATCAAGCCCACAACCTGGGCATGTGCCCTGACCAGGAATCGAACTGGTGACCTCTTGGTGCATGGGACAACGCTCAACCAACTGAGTCACACCGGCCTGGCAGGATTAAATGTTTTAATATAAATTCTGGCATCCCAAAATATTTTGTAACAATGCATCCATTTCATCTTGAGTTTAAATTTGTTAGTGTATGTTATTTACAATGCTTTTATGATTATTAAATCTGTTATATCTATAATTATTTGGACTTTGTGTGTGTGGAGAAAAGTACAGCATGTGGCTGTTGTACTTGACTGAAAGTCTCCCTTCATTTGTTTTTTGTTTGTTTGTCTCCCTTCATTTGTAAAGCAAGCCCTCTGGACCATCCTGCAGTGGCTTCCCAGATTCATCACTGGTGAAGATGCACAAGAGACCACAGCACCTAACTGCATGACCAATGAGCATGATACGAATTATCTAGCTAGCTAGCTAGCTATCAATCATCTAGCTAGCTACCATCTATCATCTATCTACCATCTATCTATCACCTTCCCCTTCATCATCGCCATCACCATGATAAAGTAAGGACAGCACACATGGATGCCTCATGAGTGTCAGGCATCTTAGGTGAAATATCTCATTCCATTTCACGTCACCTCCATGAGGCAGAGACAGTTGTGACTCCACTCTGCCAGCACAGAAGCTGGACGTGAGGGAGGCTGAGACACCCAGACAGTGGAGTTTATAAATATTTCCATTTGTATCTTTAAAACACAGATATTTAGAGACTTCAAATTTTATAAAGTCTGTGGCCATCTGCAGTATATCATAATACTCACTTCTCTTAATTCTTGACCATCTGGGTACTTTCTTTTTTACACTTTTGCCAATTTGATAAGTGATACATTATTTTACTATTATTAGGACTTTCATTTCTTTCATCATCAATGAGACTGAAAACATTTCATATAGACACCCGTAACTTGGATTTCTTCTTTGGTAAACTGTCCATGCAGGTTGCATGCTAATTTTTTTCCATTAGGGTTTATAAATACCAGCTTCTAAGAGCTTTTACATGACTGAAATTGAAGACTTCTAGACACCCTGGGATAATGGCAGCCACCTAGACCCAAGCCCCACATGTCTAAAAAATGATGGAGAGCCACAAGATCAAGCAAAGCTGCACAACCCATGCCTTCAGCTTGATGAGGACATAGGAAACTGGTAAACTTCAGGTTGCTTATAAGCAGAAAAGGCAACACTGAGTCCCAGTGAGCCTAAAATGACTGTTTAAAAGGAAAAGTGTAGAATCCCCCCTCAAGAAGCTAGGGAAAGAAGCCAATGAAATCCATAGTAAATAGAAGAAAAGAAAAGTAAGAACAAGTGTAAAAATTAAGGAAAATTGTGTAAAGCAGTCAAATAATAAAGGTAATCAATAAAGTCAAAATTTGGTTCTTTGAAAAGATTAATAAAATTAATAAACCCCTAGGAGGCTTGATAAAGAAAAGTACCAATTACTGACACCAGAAATTTTAAAGACTACATCATTACAGATCCTACATACACGGAAAGGATAGTAAGGGCCTGGCCAGTGTGGCTCAGTGGTTGAGCATCGACCCATGCACCAAAAGGTCGCCGGTTCAATTCCAGGTCAGGGCACATGTCCAGGTTGTGGGCCTGATCCCCAGTGGGGGACATGCAGGAGGCGGCCAATCACTGTTCTCTCTCATTGATGTTTCTCTCTCTCTCTCTCTCTCTCTAATATCAATAAAGAAAAAAAAAAGGATAGTAAGGAAATAGTAAGACTGCTATTCAATAAAGTAAACAATTTAAATGAAATGGACACATTCCTTGAAAAACATTAAGAAAAGTAATATATAAAGAACTAGAAAATCTAAAAAGTCCAGTATCTATTCAACAAATTGAAGTTGTAATAAAAACTATCCTACAAAGAAAACTCCAGGCCCAGATGAAAACAAGATGAAAAAAAACCCTAGGAATAAATCTAATAAAACATGTGCAAAACCTACATGCTGGAAACAATGACAGTGCGAAGATCTACAAACACCGAGAGAGATGCAAGCTCCTCACTGGCTCAGCGGCGTCAGAAAGTCCAGTCCCCCTAAATGAATCTGAAGCTATAAAGCAATCCCAATCGTATTACAGTAAGAGTTTTTCTTCTTGTATAAATTGACAACCTAATTCTAAAATTTATGTGGAAATGCAAAGGGCCCAGACTTGCCAAAGCAATCTTGCTAAAGAAAAAACCGTAGACCGTACGCGGACTGCCTTCACGACGGGTCTAAGGCTGCGGAGGTTAAGGCCACGTGGTGTAAGGACAGAAGCCGTCTTCAGTAGAGGTGCTGACTCTACCCAATGGAGAAAGGAGAGTCCTTTACACAACTGTGTCTGGGACAGCTGGTTATCTGGATGGGGAAGGTGAAACCTGACTGCTATCTCACTCCAACACGTTCAGCCATTAAGGTATAATTCAGAAAGGAAAAGCCACGGTGCTCATGAAAACATAAAACAAGCTCATAGCAAAGTTCTACTCGAGGGGGAAGCAGTGAGATGTTAAAACCAGGCTAAAAACTATTGGGAAGTGAGGTGACTCCAGGCAGTCAGGACCTGGTTGCTGTTAGATGCATAAGTCAGGAAACTTTTTTTTTTTTAAGTGGAAAGGATATGCCACCCAAGTTAGGGCCATCTTTCTCCCCCCCTCCCCAAATCCTCACCTGAAGACATTCTTAGAGAGAGAGGAAGTGGGGGGGGGGGAGAGCGAGACACTGATGCAAACCCACAACCCAGGTATGTGCCCTGACTGGGAGCTGAACCAGCAATGGCTCGGTGCATGGGCTGAAGCTCAACCAACTGAGCCACTCAGGCCAGGCTTGTTGCCTTATTTCAACGTTTCAGATCACATTCCTGACACAGAGGTACAAACACCAGGGCAGCGACTTCACAATGCGATTTAGACTTCGTACTGAGTTTTCTGAACAAGAAATCCCAGCTCACGTGGCAGTGCAGCTGTGGTGGCTGCTTTAAATGGTCCAGCCAGAGATGATGACCACAAATCATCACAAAGCCCATTATCAACAACCCCTGCCTGCTCCGATGTACTTCGAAAGCATGGGAAACTGACCCGTGCAGCGTCTGCGCCCGCCACAGCATCTCCGGGAACTAAACAGACGGTGTCATTTGTCATCTCAATTTCTGTGTGGCTCCACGGAGAAGTGCCTGGTCCCACTGTCCTAACATCTCTAAGTAGAGTGGGACATGCAGCGTCTGCCTGGGCCTCCTCCTCCTGGGCTATTCTGGAGTTTGTGAATGTGCCACAGTTTCCCCAGTGCCTCTGTTCTCAGACACACAGTATTTCTTGGGGAAAAACCTGTGAAACATTTGAGATTTACTTGTTTACATCATTTAACAAAAGACCCAATTTGCATCCGGCTGGTGTGGCTCAGTGGTTGAGCATCGACCTATGCACCAAAAGGTCGCTGGTTCGATTCCCGGTCAGGGCACATGCCCAGGTTGTGGGCCCGATCCCCAGTGGGGGGCATGCAGGAAGCAGCCAATCGATGTTCTCTCTCATCGATGTTTCTATCTCTCTCTCCCTCTCCCTTCCTCTCTCTCTAAAATCAATAAAGGAAAAAAAAATTTTTTTTTTTAAAGACCCAATTTGTTTGGTCTGATGAGTGCAGACAGGACACAGCTCTTGCCCTGGCATTTGGATCAGACCCTAGGACATGAAGCAGGCAGAGCGGAGGGTGTGAAAGCTGCATCACATGGGTGCTTTCCTAAGCAGGGGAGTCCTGTGCTCAGGGGCTCGTCTCCCCTGCCTGGCAGTCGGCGAGTGTAGATACTCCCCACCCTCACCACCATGTCCTGTGCCACTTTAGAGACATTTTGCCTAAAAATCTAAGACCATCTCATCCACTTCCACCAGCTCAGAGGCTTTCCCAAAGCACCTTTCCTGTCAGCACCCGTGACCAGGCTGGGACCCACTGTGGCCAGATTTCGGTGTCCCTCAGACCACCGACCCAGCCAAGGCAGCGCATTTTTTATGACAGTTGTCATACATATACATAACACGAAACTCACTATGTTAAACATGTTTAAGTGTACAGTGTGTTGGCATTAAGCACATTCACATCGTTGTGTATCCATACCCACCATCATCTCCAGAACTTTTCTATCTTCCCAACCGAAACTCTGTCCCCATTAAACACTAGCTCCCCATGTCCCTTTCCCAGCCCTGGCACCTTCCCTCCTGTTTTCTGTCTCTATGAATTTGACAACTCTAGGGACCTCGCATTAGTGGAATCATACAGGATGTATCCTTTTCAGACCAGCTTATCTCACTCAGCATAACGTCCTCAAGGTTTATGCACATTGTAGTCGGAATTTCTTTCCTTTTTTAGGGCTGAGTAGTATTCTAGTATATGGAGGGACCATATTGTGCTTATCCATTCACCCACTGAAGGACACCTGGGTTGCTTCCACTTCTGGCTACTGTGAAAGATGCTGCTGTGGCCATGGGGGTACCAGTAAGACAGTGAGTGCATTTTCAAGAAGGAAGGCATCTGAGATAAGAAAGAAATTCATCTCAACAACACTTTGCTCTTCCCTGCCACCCTGCCCGGGACAAAAGAGGCTCATAAGGCTTAAACGCTGCCACCCTGCAGAGCTGGAAATCTTTTAAAAAGGACAGATGGTGCCCTGGCGCTCAGCCTGCATCTCACGCCCATTCTGCGATGGCTTCAACGTGCTTCGTCTCAGAAACCTTGGAGATCCTGTTCACCTGGACCTGATCAGAATGCATGCACAAATTGTCCCTACCCTGTGCTCAGCAGGACCTGGGCACAGCTGAGGCCTTGGAGCTGGTGCTGATGCAGAATGTGGGTCTCAGGGCCTCAGCAAGCACAACAGGGATGGTACCATCCACTTCCCAGGTGGTGAGAGGGGCACACTCAGACAAACCAGAAAAGCTCAATGCCTGGCTCCCACAGGTGCTCAATGGATGGAGTGCTGTCACCACAGCAGCTCATGCCTTGTCAGGTGCCAGCAACAGCATCCCAGGATGGGGGACCCTGCAGGATGCCCATCTAACACCCATTCCATCAGGCCCCTGCAGCCCCATTCCCAGCACCTGGGCAGAGGTAGGGTGGGGCGATGCTGGGGTCCACCGAAGGATTGTTAGAAGATAAGACATCAATTCTAATAGACTATCAGTCTATCAGAGCAACTATTTGCTATCACAGCAAGTCACTAAAAAGAGAAAATCTGATATAACCAGCGGGCCACATGCTAAAAGGGCAGTGGTCAGAGTCCAATCACCCATGACTGCTGGCCGTAATGACCGTAAGGGTCCTCAAGTCCATCGCCTGGGTAAGCTGAACGGGTGCAGCCACCTGCAGGCTCAGAGCAGCCCCATCCTCCACGCGCAGCCACTTGCAAGCAGCCCGGGTGGAGGAGGTGGGCACCCAGGCTGGGCACCGGCTCCCCGACAGCTTCTCCCAATGCCGAGGTTGTTGCGTACTGATGTCCTACTAATAATAGTTCAAAGACCAAAGAAATGCTCAAGGCTTGAGCATATAAAATGCCTTCTTAAAAAAGATTTTATGAGATTAGTCACAACCAAAACAACCTTAATTTTAACTCACAAAGCAGAAATTTAAAAAAAGAAGAAAGACCATAAAATGCTGTTTGCCGAGTCATATGGATTCAATATCAGACTAACTTTCTGGTCCAGAGTCATCGCGCCAAATACTTTTACACATGTGGGACCATCCTTCAAATATGCATCGCGAGGATTTGTTTGTTTTCTCTCCCTCTCTCTTTTTAATCCTACAAGAGTTTTGTGTTTTTTTTAAAACATGGTACATGGAAAATGAGATCACTTTTCCAAGTGGAAAAAAGGATTTGGCCCCAAGCTTAAGGCTGCACTTTCTTAAAAGGGGAAAATAATCACATCTACATTCAATTACTGAAAGTCACGAAACGTGCACCTGCCACTTCAGGGGGAGGGTCCGAGGTGCCATTGCCTCCCAGCCAGCTTGGCCACAGACACTGTTGCCACCCGCAAACCTTTTTTGGGAAAAGGGATGTCTGAGAAAGCCAGAACTTCCTTTGGCCAATCGTTTGACTATCCTGATGTCTTCCAGTCCTGTGGCAAAAAAATAGCCAGCGAGTACTTCAGAGATGCTTTTGTCAAGGTCATGGCAGAGGAAAAAGAGGGAAAAGGAACAATTCTCACAGCCCCTTATTGCTCCTCCCAGAATAAAGGGCAGCGGGGAGCAGAGAACTCCCCTGAGAGCTGTTGCCAAGGTCACCAAGCAACAACACAAGGCAAGCCCCGCTAGTCACGCGAGCTGAGCTAGCAAGCAAGCAAGCGGGCACCAACCCGCGGGTGTCAGGCAGCTGGCTCGGCCTCCTGGAGCCAGATCACTCGCTGGGCCTCTCCTCGGCCAGCCAGTGTGCGTGCGAGCGGCGTTCCTGCTTGGGGAGCGGAATAACTGGCTGTTTATAGATCCCACAAACAGTACACTCAGGCTTGACTCTCTGCCATGAAGCAGCTACAGCACTTGAGAGCAGTTCTTGAACGATGCAATTGTCTGAGGGTGGGAGGGTTGCAAAGATGGGCAGGTGGGCCCCTGGGCTCCTCTCGCTATCCCAAGGCTGTCTGGGTTGGGGTGAGGAGACCGGAGGTTGTAGCCTGCAGGGGTTTGAGGGAAGCAGAGAACAGGTGGAAGAAACCGTTTTTGTTATGTTGCGGCCCCTCCCAGTTGTCTGGGGACAGTCTCTGCCTTGTGGGACAACAAGGGCAGGACTGGAGGTACAGGACCAGCTGGAATGAGAACCTGACTAGCTGAGCTGTCCTCCAGGTACTCACCTCTTCTCCTCCTCTTGTGCAAACCCCAGCCCAGGGGCTCCTCCCACTATGCCCCTTTCTAAAGGGGAGGCAAACTCCCACCCAGCCCCTCCCCTCCCCTCCCCTCTGACCCTCGACCCTCGGCTGGCACAGACTAATCAGAGGAGCTAGTGTCAGACACCTGCAGGGACAGAGCACACAGGAGCCTGGGAGATGCTCAGCGCATGGGCAGCACAGAGCAGAAGCCAGAGAGCTAAGACTAGCATGATTTTAATTACGTATATTTAAGGAGATAAGAAAAGCTATTAGCAAAATGAAACAAGAACACAAAAATGGTACAAACAAATCTACTGGAAATACTAGGAATGACAATGGCACAAAAGGAAGAAAACTTGAGGGGTTTGGGGTGATGGGTCCACCGCCTGCTGAGGCAGCTGGGAGGAAACCAGACAGAATAGAAGAGAAGCCGTCTGGAGGACGATGCAGAAGGGCCAGCACCTGGACAACTGCAGCTCCAGTAGATGAAATAATGACTCAGAGGGGTCAATGTTGAATGAATGATGGAAGCAAGACGTCCAGACTGAAGACGGAAGAGCTCAGATGGACAGCGCGCAGAGCACCACACAGGTGATGCAAACAAATAACACCACAAAATTTGAGAACATCAAAGCCAAAGAAAGAATTCCAAAGTTAAGAGAGATGGCGAGAAAGAATGGGAATCGAACCCTTCAGACTTGTCCAGCAGCCACAAGGATGCTGCAAGCAATGCGACACTATTTTTGAAGGTTGAAGGATAAAAACTTTGAACCTAAAATTGTCTATTCAGCCCAATTACTATCCAGATGTGGAGGCATAACAACATCCCATCATGCGGGGATCAAGCCTTCACACCCAGGCCCACAAGGAAAACACTTTGGGGGAAGCACTCTAAGAGAAACACATCTGGGCTGCAAGACACGACAAGGATGGTGACCAAATCCCAGTGAACTTTACAGAGGAGTCTTTCAAAGTTAGGAACAAAGACAAGAATCTGTGCTGTCCAGGATTCAACGTCTAGACCAAATCAATGCACAAGTGTGTGTGTGTGTGGGGGGGGCGCCCAGAAGATCCAAGCATATGCTGCGTGCAAGTCCTGTTGGGGAAATGCCAATACTGATAAGTCTAACAAATCAGATCAAACCAACATGAAAAGGGCTTATGCTAAAGGCAACCCCACAAGAACAAAAGCTCAATCTATAAATGGAGAACCAGAGAGGAAAAAGGAAACCACTGAAAGTATAGTAAGTAGAAAACAGAAAATATGATGACAGAAATTAGCCCCCAAATAAGAGTGATTACAAGAAGTACAAATAGGTTAAAATAATCACCCGAAGAAAGTTTGGGGGAAGGATTCCCTCATGTACGTCCACAAGAGGCAGACTTAACAAGAGAAGAAAAGCTGAAAATAAAAGAATGCAGAAGATGTATCAAGCGGCAAGGAACTCAGAGAAAGCTGGAAACAATTTTATATCTGATAAAATGTAATTTACTAGGACAAAAGGGTTAAAGTCAAATGTGCATGACTTAGGAGGAATGGGACACCCAAAGCCTGTAAGTAAATGGGCCTTCCGTGCCTGACCCCGCCACACAGCTTCCGCTCCTTAGAGCCCTGGCTTCCAGCTCTTGCTCTGCGGTGGTGGGAAGGGTGGGACTGACCTCAGCTCGCTCAGTTGCTGGCTTACATAACACCTTGCTCTCTATTTCCCCGGGTTCAAACGTCACTGCTGGCTTGTTGCCAAGAGTACCTACCCACCACACACACTCACATGCTCACTTCCACTCCAACATCCTAATTTAGCTGTGTCATAATTTTGCTTAAATCAATGCACAGTGTTTGTGTTATTACAGACTCTTCTCAGCTGAGCCAGGTGGGTGCACTTGGAAGACTTCACTGTCCCTCAACAATATGTGGGCCTGGAGTTAACAAATGTCTGTTTGTTGTCTTATTTACACTGTCCCTGACTTACCCCCAAATCTCCTGAGTGGAGTAAAGCCTTCTCTCTGTAGGCATCCTGTCCACCCATCTCCTGGAAGCTTGCCTCCTTCCCCTCTGCATCACCCTGGCTGTGGTGGAGAGATCCTCCTCCTGAGAAACCATGTGGAGGATGTGAAACCTTTGAGATGCAGAATGTCTGAAGCTGTTCTTACGCACCTCCTCTCCAGTGATGGAGCAGGTGCGTGTGAGCAGGTGGGAAATCACCTTCCTTCAGCGCTTTGCAGGCATTTCCTCCTGGTGGTCCAGTCTCCAGCATCCCATGGACACATCATGAAACCTCTCCTTCTCTCTGGGAGCACAGAGGATTTTCTCATTGTCCCTGAGTGTAGAATTTCACAAAGGTGAACACCCTAGTCCTTTATGCATTGTGCTAGTCACCCAGTGGGACCTTCTGGGCCGGAAACTCAGTCTTCAGTTCTGGGAAACCTTCTGGGTTGCTTCCTTGCCCGTTTCCTTCCCTCTGATCTTTCTGGAACTCTGATTACTCAGGTCTGTGGAGTCTGGCAGTCTGCCTGACTGTCCTCTCCTTTTCTCTCCTACTTTTCTTTTACTCTGGAAAGATCCTTTCAACTTTAATTTCTGAACTTCCTATGTATTTCTAAGCTTTTCTCTCATGCTTTTAATTGTTGATTTTTTAAAAAATACGTTTATATTGATTTTAAAGAGAGAGGGAGAGAGAAACATCAATCAGCTGCCTCCTGCATGCCCCCTCCTGGGGATCAAGCCCACAACCCATGTGCCCTGACCGGGAACTGAACTGCCGACCTCTTGGTGCATGGCACAATGCTCAACCAACTTAGCCCCATGGTCTGGGCTGTTGATCTTTTTTTTAAATCTCTGAATATTCTCTTTTACAGCAACCATTTTCATTTTGTTGACCTTCGGTTCTCTCCGAGGAGCCTACTGACATCGTGGTTTGTTTTTTCTTCATTCCTTCCCTCTGCACATCTGCTTCGTCCATTTTGCCCTGACCCCGGCCCAGTGTTTTGCGCCTGTCTTTCATGGCAGCCTCTTTCCTGAAGGGTCCAGCAATCCTGGTGTGCCCCGTTTAGGAGCAGGCAAGGACACGACAGGAAGCCCTGCCCCCCGTCGGAGCCTGTGCACCCGCTGGCTTTGGGCAGCGTGCTCTGAAGGGAAGACTTGGGGTTGGCGTTTTTGGGTCCTTTCTCTGAGATGTCAGGCTCCTTGGAGGCGCCTTGCCCTTCCTTGCACCCCGAGGTGGAAGTGGTCAGTGCTCTGGGGGCCGAGTTAGGGCTTGGGCTCAGCACAGGTGTGCAACATCCACCATCCCACTGAGTCAGGGCCCAGAGACCCCGACCTTCTTCTGCAGGACAGGAGGGCCTTCTGGTGGCTAACTGCTTCCTAGTTATGTTTTTCTTTTTTTGTTTTTATTCTTCACCCAAGGATATTTTTCTATTTATCTTCAGATAGAGTGGGAGGGAGGGACAGAGAAACATCGGTGGGTGTGATAGAGACACATCGATTGGTTGCCTCCCGCATGACCTGACCAGGGCTGGGAACGAACCGCAGTTGAGGTACGTGCCCTTGACTGAAATCAGACCCGCAACTCATTGGTCCGCGGGCCGACGCTCTAACGGCTGAGCCAAACCAGCCAGGGCCCTAGTTATGTTTTTACAAGTTATTCTGATCAGAGGCCATAGTGTCCACACGCTGAGATGGTCTCTAAGTCCCCCTGTGTTGGTTGTATTTTGACTTTAATATCTTCAATTTTCTTTGAAAACATGAGTTCAGGGTCCAGGGTCCAGGGTCCAGGGCCTCGTCACCACTGCTCCTAGTGACTTCCATGGCTATTTCTCTTTGGTTTTCAAGGACTTTATGTAAAATTATGAACCTATTACTAACACTATCTGAATTCACAGCTTTTTCCCTTTAAAATCCGTCCCTTCAGCCTGATCTGCTAACAAGTCCCACTCATATCCAAGCACTGGCTCACCCCCTCATCTGGCTCACCCCCTCATCCCCACCTTTCAGCCCTCACGCCCCGATATGGGCTCCCCAGGACCCTCATCAGCATTATCACCAACTTATGTGATGGCTGGTTTCCCCAAGGAGCCAGTACTGCAGCACCCAGACCCAGCCACCTGCGTGAACCTTGATTCCTGGGGAGCGTCCTGCCCAGTGGCGCCCCCTGGAGGACTCTTGTCCATGAGTGGCCCAGCCAGTCTTCCATTCTGAGTGTCATCACACTGGCTCTTCACCCCTGGGTTTCCAGCCGGGTTCTGTTTTATCTTGTGTGTGAAATGCTCGGAGAAAATCCTCTACCATATGGGTTTAGTCCTGAAAACTGGCACCCAGCCACCCAGCCCTGGCTGTTGCAGCACCTTCCTGCCACCTTCCTGTTTCAGTCTGGCAGGAACTGAAGGCCTCAGGGACTGTATCACAGGCCCGATAGAAGCTCCCCAGTCCACGCTTCCCTGGCACTTTGAGGTTTGAAACAAGCTCCAGGAGCATTCTGCAGGGCCAGGAGGGGTCACTCCCTTGAGATCCTTGTCTCTGCTAACAGAAGATGACCCCTGGTACTGACACCAGCCCCTCACACTGCCAGACCCTACTGGGCCACCTGGGGCAGGGCATACTCAGCCCAGGGCCCTGCAGAGTCCCACAGAGAGGGGCTCAATAGCAGAATGGAGGTGACAGAGGAACGAGTCACTAAAGTTAAAGATAAACCAGTAAAAATTATCCAACCTCAGAGAGAAAATACTGGGGAAAATGAACAGAGCCTCAAGGACCTATAGGACAATATAAAAAGATCCAACATTTGTGTCAATGGAGTTTCTGAAATAGAAGAGAAAGCGATTGGTGCAATAAAAAGTATTTGAAAATTACAGGCAATATCCTTGATGAACATAGATGACAAAATCCTCAACAAAATCTTAGCAAATCAAATCTAGCAATATATTTAAAAAATTATACACCACAATCAAAAGGGATTTATCTCAGGGATGCAAGGCTGGTACAATATTCATAAGTCAATAAATAAACAAAATGAAAGATAAAAATCATGTGATCATATCAACAGATGCTGAAAAAGCATTTGACAAAATCCAGCATCCATTTTTGATAAAAACTCTCAGCAAAGTGGGAATAGAAGGATCATATCTCAACATAATAAAAGCCATTTATGACAAACCTATAGCCAACATCATACTCAATGGGAAAAAACTGAAAGCATTTTCCTTAAGAAAAGGAACAAGACAGGGATGTCCACTTTCACCACTCTTATTTAACATAGTACTGGAAGTCTTAGCCATAGCAATCAGACAAGAAGAAAAAATAAAAGGGATCCAAATTGGAAAGGAAGAAGTGAAATTGTCATTATTCGCAGATGACATGATATTATACATAGAAAACCTTAAAGACCATAAAAATACTACTAGATTTAATAAATGAATTTGGCAAAGTAGCAGGATACAAAATCAACATCCAGAAATCACTGGCATTTTTATACACCAATAATGAACACACAAAAAGAAAAACTAAAAAAAAAATCCCATTTACCATTGCAACAAAAAAAAATTAAGATACCTAGGAATAAACTTAACCAAAGAACTAAAGGACCTGTTCGCAGAAAACTACAGGTCATTGAAAAAAGAAATAGAGGAAGATATAAAAAAGTGGAAGCATATACTTTGTTCATGGATTAGAATAATTAACATCATTAAAATGTTCATACTACCCAAAGCAATCTATAGAGCCAATGTAATCCCCATTAAAATACCAACGACATACTTCACGGAACTAGAACAAACAATCCAAAAGTTTATATGGAACCAAAAAAGACCCCGAATAGCCACAGCAATCTTGAAAAAGAGGAACAAATTAGGAGGAATCACAATATCAGATATCAGGTTATACTACAAAGCCACTGTAATCAAAACAGCCTGGTACTGGCACAAGAACAGGCATATAGATCAAGGGAACAGAACAGAGAACCCAGAAACTGACCCAAGACATATGCTCAATTAATATTTGACAAAGGAGGCAAGAGCATACAGTGGAGTCAAGACATCCTCTTTAATAAATGGTGCAGGGAAAACTAGACAGCTACATGCAAAAAAATGAAATTAGACCACTAACTTACACCATATGCAAGAATAAACTGAAATGGCCCTGGCCGGTTTGGCTCAGCGGTTAGAGCATCGGCCTGCGGTCCAGAGAGACCCGGGTTCGGTTCCCGCTAAGGGCATGTACTTCGGTTGCAGTTTGTCCCCGGCCCTGGTTGGTCGTGCGGGTGGCAGCCACTCGATGTGTCACTTTCACATCGATGTTTCTCTCTCTCTCTTCCTCTCTCTCCCTCCCACTCTATCTGAACAAAAAATGAAAAAATGTCCTTGGGTGAGGATAAAAAAAAAAAAAAAAGAATAAACTGAAATGGATAAAAGACTTAAATGTGACTTGTGAATACATAAAAATCCTAGAAGAAAATGTAGGCAACAAAATTTCAGACATCACACACAGAATTTTCACTGATACAAGAGAAACAAAGGAAAAATTAATACATGGGACTACATCAAACTAAAAAGCTTCTGCACAGCAAAAGAAACAACCATCAAAATGGAAAGGGAACCCACTACATGGGAGAGCATAATTGCCAACGATACATCAGATAAGGGGTTAATTTCCAAAATATATAGAGTACTCACACAACTCAACAAAAGGAAGACAAAGAATCCAATTAAAAAATGGGCAGAAGACCTAAATAGACACCTCTTCAAACAGGACATACAAATGGCCAAGAGACATATGAAAAAATGCTCAACACCACTAATCATCAGAGAGATGCAAATTAAAATGACTATGAGGTATCACCTCACACCTGTCAGAATGGCCGCCATCAACAAATCATCAAACAGAAGTGCTGGCAAGGGTGTGGAGAAACGGGGACTCTAGTATACTGCTGGTGGGAATGCAGACTGCTGCAGCCACTATGGAAAACAATATGGTGTTTCCTCAATAAACTAAAAATTGAACTGCTATTTGACCCAGTGATCCCACTTCTAGGAATATATCCTAAGAAGCCTGAAACACCGATCAGAAAGAATATAGTACCCCTATGTTCATAGCAGCACTATTTACATTTGCTAAGATCTGGAAACAGCCCAAGTGTCCATCCATAGATGAGTGGATAAAAAAGTTGTGGTACATATACACAGTGGAATACTATGCAGCTGTAAGAAAGAAAGATCTCTTATCCTTTGAGACGACATAGAGGGACCTGGAGAGTATTATGCTAAGCGAAATAAACCAGTCAGAGAAAGACAAGTATCACATGATCTCACTTATTTGTGGAATATAATGAACAAAATAAGCTGATGAACAAAATAGAACCAGAGACATAAGTAGGGTTCAGACTGACAAACTTCAGAGGAGGGAGCGGGGGGAGGGAAGAGATAAACCAAAGAACTTATGTATATAAGCATAACCAATGGACACAGACAACAATGCTGAGGGTGTGGGGGCGGGAATGGGAGGAGGGTGTCAATGGGCAAAAAAGGAGAAACATCTGTAACAAAAATAAATCAATTAAATTTTTTAAAAAAATATTTGAAGACTATGGCTGAAAACTTCCCAAATTTGGTAAAAGACATAAATGTTCAGGCTCAAGAAGCTCAGTGAACACTAAGCAGGACGAGCTAATAAAACCAAGTTTAGACACATCATAATTAAGCATAAAAATTAAAACCAATGATAAGGAAATAATCCTGAATACAGCCAAAGAAAAACGGCACTATATATATAGGGGGACAATAATTCCAATGACTAGATTTCTCATCAGAAAACATGGGGCCAGAAGAGAGTAGACAACATCTTTCAAGTGCTACAAGAAAAGAAATGTCTGCCCAGAATTCTATTCTTAGCAAAAATATCAATAAAAAATGGAGGCAAATAAAGAAATGTTCTGGTAAAAAGATAGCTAAAATAATTCATCACCAGTAGGCCTACACTATAAGAAAAGCTGAAAGGAGTTCTTCAGGATGAAGAGAAATGACACGAGATGGAAACTCAGAACCTCAGGAACCAACGGACAGCATTAGAAATGGTAAATATCTGGGAAAAATATAATAGACTATTTTCACCTCTTGGGTTCTTTAAAATATGTATGACCACTGAAAGCAAAAATTATATTGTTTAGAGAGTTCAATGACAATATATATGACAAATACAAGAGAAGCAGGTAAAAGGATTTAATGGTTTAAGGCCTTCTGTGTTTTACTTGAAGTAGTAAAATTTTAATTCTGACTGTTGAAAGTGGGGTTTGAATTGTATTCTTTAGAGCAACTACTAAAGAAAAATAATAAAATGAAATTTCTACCTAAAATCCAATAGCTATACTAAAATGGAATACTAATAAATATCCTTATAATTAAAAATAAGCAGAAAAGATGAAAGGAACAAAAATAGAAAAATTATTAAATGCTAGACTTAAATCCAATACTATCAATGATTACCTCAATATAAATGACCCGAATATACTAATTAACAGAAAGATTAATTCTGGATTTTAAAAGAAAACAAAAACAAGACCCAACTATACACTGCCAACGAGAAATACACTTTAGAGACTGCTGCCCCCAACCACTATCTGCAGGGCTGCCGCTGCCCCAACCCAACCACCACATCCCCGCCGCTGCCCTCTGTGTCGCGACCACCTCTGGACCAGCTGTATGATAAGGCCACAATCTTCAATAAGCAAACATGTTCCTCAGTTCTGTGGTGTTCTTGGTCGCACACTTACAGAATTTCTGAAGGGCAGTAGAGATTACTGCCGGGCACACCTCTATGCAGACAAGCAAACTGTAGAAATCTATTACTACTCCACCAAGAAGCCCCCATATGAGTGGTTAACCTGGACATAGAGCGTTGAATCGAAATCTGCAGAGCATTTTACAAGAGTTCTGACCTGGCTGGGGTATACCTCAGGGCACTTCCTTTCTATTGCCTCAGTATTGCTGGATTGAAGAATTGCTGCTTCTTGTTCAGAGGTTCATTTCATTCCCCATTACTCCCACCTTCACTCAAAGCACTGAGAATTTCAAGTGGAGTATGTTGAAGTAGACTCCATTTCTTTGAATCATTTCTGTATTCAATTTTTAAATTGTTTCATAACCCTATTGAGCGTTTTAAACTAAATTAACATGGCTTGAATGAACTGCCCAGCTCCTGTGGAAGTCACAATCAAGAATGTGAAATTTCTCACCTGGCCAGTTTAGCTCAGTGGTTAGAGCGTCGGCCTGCAGACCAAGGAGTCACAGGTTTGATTCTGGTCAAGGGCACGTACCTCGGTTGCAGTTCGTCCCGGCCCTGGTCAGGGTCGTGCAGGAGGCAACCAGTCGCTGTGTCTCTCACATCAATGTTTCTCTCTCTCTCCCTCTCTCCCTCCCTCCCCCTCTATCTGATGATAAATAGAAAAATATTCTTGGGAGAGGATTAAAAAATAATGTGAAATTTCTTATTACATACGATCCAACCACTGCAACCTTAAACAAATTTATAGGAGTTCACAATAGTAAAAGTATGTGAAGCAACTTATGACACTACTCTTGTGGAGAAAGAAGGCATCCGTGTTCTTGATTGGCCTTTTGGTGATGGTACACGACCATTCAACCAGATTGTTGATGACTGGTAAGTCTAGTAAACATTAAGTCATGAAGAACCTGGTTGTTATATTGCTGTTCATCGTGTTGCAGGCCTTGAGCTCCGGTGCTTGTGGCTCTAGCATCAATCGAAGGTGGAATGAAATATGAAGATGCAGTACAGTTCATAAGACAAAAGCAGCATGGAGCTTTTAACAGCAAGTAACGTTTGTATTTGGGGAAGTTTGTCCTAAAATGTGGCTGTGCTTCAAAGACTCCAGTGGTCACAGAAACAACTGTTGCATTCAGTAAAATGGGTGCCTGATGCCATTGCCCTGGAAGTTGAACTTGAGACAGGACCTGATTTGCCATACATATTAGCCAACATGCTGGCTTGGTGAACAAGTCTAATGAAGCTTGCATAGGAGTATTGAAAATCAGTTTTACCAGGCCACAAGCTTGACAGAATTGCAACCTCTATATCTGGGATATGATCAACCTATTTTGACACTTAGCAAAAGATCTTTACTGTTCAGCATTTAAAATGTGTTTGTCAGAATCATAAAAGCAACAAGAGAAAAGCAGTTTGTAAACTACAAAGGAGCTCCCATAAGACTGTCAGCTGATTTCTCAAAAGAAACTTTGCAGGCCAGAAAAGAGTGGCAAGAGATATTCAAGGTGATGAAAAGCAAGGACCTACAACCAAGATTACTCTATCCTGCAAAGCTATCATTTAGAATTGAAGGACATATCAAGAGTTTCCCAGACAAGAAAAAGCTAAAGAAGTTCATCACCACCAAACTAGTATTATATGAAATATTGAAGGGTCTTCTGGAAGGAGAAGAACAAAAATATGAACAATAAAATGGCAATTAATACATATCTATCAACAATTGAATCTACAAACAAAATGAGCAAGCAGAACAGAAACAGACTCATAGATACAGGGAACTTTTTGTTGCTTGCCAGATGGGTGGGGCCAGGGGGATTGGAGAAAAAGATGAAGGAATTAAGAAGTACAAATTCATTGTTAGACTGATGAACCTCAAAGGGAATGGGGAAGGGAGGGTGGGGTGAGATAAACCAAAGAACTTGTGTGCATATATGCATAACCAATGGACACCGACAATAGTGTGGGGAAGGCAGGAGGTGGGTGGGATTGGGGAGGAGGGGCTCAATGGGAAAAGGGGGAGGGGCATCTGTAATACATTCAACAATAAAGATGAGTTTTAAAAAAAACCTGAAAAAAAAAATAAATGTGTTTGTCACTTGTATCAATTAACTTTTCCTGAAATCATGCAGTATTGAGTTATATCTTTAAATTTATTCCTATGCCAGAACTTTATCAATGTATCAGAGCTTTAGAAAGAGTAGGTACCTAAATACCCAGCACAATACTTGTATATTTTTAGTTTCTTACAGAATTTAAATCCCAGGAACTCTGAACACTCTGGACCTTATATGGTTTATCCCTTCAGTTATCTCAAACACATGAAGTAGGGCCTATATTTGTCTGGTCACTTTATGTTCACACCTCCCACATTCATACAAGTATACATCAGGGCCCTGGCCGGTGTGGCTCAGTTGGTTGGAGTGTTGGCCCATGCACTGAAGGGTCATGGATTCAATTTCAGGTAGGGTACATACCCAGGTTGCAGGTTTGGTCCCTGGTTGGGGAGGCAACCAATTGATGTTTCTCTCCCTCTCTCTCCATCTCCCTTCCTTTCTCTCTAAAATCAATAAAAACCTATCCTTGGGTGAAGATTTTTTTTTAAAAAGTATACATCAGGTTTGCTCAACTTTTAAAAAAAATTTTTATACCAAGTCTTAGTGATTATTTAATGTCTTTCTATAAATTGCATTTTGTGCCATTATGGAAAGCCTTCATTTTGAAAAGAAGCACGTGTCTTTAATGTCTCTAGACAAAAAGCCTTACAGTTAATTTTGATGTTTGCATTTGGGGTGCAACTCATAGGGAGGGCCTGAGAAAAGAATGGGAGGGAGCTAGTAAGTATTTTTAGTAAAATGTTACCTTTGTCTTGTGTGGAACATGTAGAATATGCTCTTTAATGTAATAAGTTTGTTTTAAAGGTAGAGATGCTTTGTCACTGTAGCTAAAACAATTCTTAATCACAAATATTCTTGTATTTTTTCATTCTTTCTAAAGTTGTTTACCAACCTATTTTTGTTTAAAGTGTGATTTTTTTTCCTTCCCATTCTCTCTTGCAAAAAAAAGAAGTGGGTTTCTGCTAATGAATTGAGCAGACATCTAATATTTTATATGCCTTTTGAGCTGTGTAACTTAATATTTGGATACTTGATCATTTGTTTTATTATGTAATTGATAAAATGGTAATGTGTATTAATGTTAGTTCAACCATATATTTATACTCTCTGGGAATGTGTGGTTATAGTTCTGTGGGAGAAATAATTTGTGATTACCAATTTGTAAAAATCTACTGTGAGAGCTTACACGTATGAATAAATAATGAGATGCATTTTTTTTAAAAAAAGAAAAAGAAATATACTTTATACCATAAATGGATTAAAAGTAAAAAGATGGAGTAAAATATGCCAAGCAAACATTAATAAAATGAAAGCCAGAGTAGCTGTATTAGTATCAGGCAAAGTAGACTTCAGAACAAGGACAGTTACCAAGAACAAAGAGACATTTTACATAATGATAACAGAAGAGTGAATTCATGAAGAAAACATAATCCTAAATGAGTATGCACGCTCCAACACAACTTTAAAAACTGATAGAACTGAAAGAAGAAATTTAAAAATCCACAATTATACCGAAAAATATCAACACTTGTGTTTAAAGTTGACACTAGAAAGAAAATCAACAAGGATAAAAAAGACTTGAACATTGTGCCCTGGCCGGTTTGGCTCAGTGGTTAGAGTGTCAGCCCGCAGACTGGAGAGTCCCGGGTTCAGTTCCCGCTAAGGGCACGTACCTCAGTTGTAGTTTGTCCCCGGCCCCATTTGGGGTCGTGTGGGTGGCAACCACTTGATGTGTCTCTCTCATGTCGATGTTTCTCTCTCTCTCCCTTCCCCCCTCGCTCCCTCCCACTCTATCTGAAGATAAATGCGGAAATGTCCTCGGGTGAGGATTTAAAAAAAAAAAGACTTGAACATTGTCAACCAACTAGATATAATCAATGTTTATAGAATACCTCACCCACTGACAGTGTCTAGTGAGGGCCCACTTCCCGGTTCATCAATGGCTGTCTTTCTTTGTAACATCACATGGCAGAAGGGCAAGGGGTCTCTCTGGGGCCTCTTTTACAAAGGTACTAATCCCATTGATGAGAATACCACCCTCATTACCCAATCATCTTCTAAAGGCCTCATGTCCAAACACCATCACATTGGGGATTAGACCTCCACATATGAATTTGGGGGGAGGGCATGGATACAAATATTAAGTCCATAGCAACCATCAATGAAACCAATAACTTTGTCTTTGAAAAAAATCAATAAAACTGGTAAACCTCTAGTCTAACTGGCTAAGAAAAAATTAAAGAAGACACAAATTACCAATGGAATAAAAGAGGAGGCATCACCATAGAAACCATAGTCATTACAGGATAACATGGGAAAACCATGAACAACTCTGTATCTACAAATTCAATAAAGTAGGTGAAATGGACCAATTCTCTGAAAAGACCCAAACTACTAAAATTCACACTAGAATAGATAACCATAACAGTCCTATATGTATTAAAGAAATTAAATTCATAGTTACAAATCTTTTAACAAAGGAAACTCCCAGGGCAGTTGTTTTCACTGATGAATTCTATCAAACATTTCAGGAGGCAATAATACCAATTCTATACAGTCTCTTCCAGAAAATAGAAGAGAAGGGAATACTCTCAACTGATTTTATGAAGCCTACATTAACATATCAAAACCAGATAAAGACAATACAAGAAAGAAAAGTACAAAAATATTTCTCATGAACAAACACAAGTATCCCCTCAAAATATCAGCAAATTTAGCCCTGCTGGTGTGGCCCAGTGGTTGAGCATTTATCCATGCACCAAGAGGTCACGAGTTCAATTCCCAGTCAGGGCACTTGCCTGGGTTACAGACTCAATCCCCAGTAGGGGGCTTGCAGGAGGCAGCTGATTGATGTTTCTCTCTCATTGACGTTTCTATCTCTCTCTCCCTCTCTCTCTAAAAATCAATAAAAACGTATTAAAAAAATATATATATATAAGCAAATGTAATCCAGCAACATATAACTAAGATTTATCCTGAGCATGCAAGGTGGGCTCAACATGTGAAAATCAGTCAATGGAATTTACAATATTAACAGAAGAAATAACCATGATCATCTCAACAGATACTGAAAACACATTTGACAGAAGTTAACATCCAGTCATAATAAGGACTCTCAGAAAACAAGAAATAGAAGGAACTTTCTTAATCTGATATAAGGCATCTACAAAAAACAAAACAACACAAAAAACAAAACTAAGCTAATATACTTAAGGTTGAAAGACTAAAGATTCCTCCCTAAGACCTGGAACAAGGCAAAGGTGTCCTCTCTCCTACTCTACATTGTACTGAAAGTCCTGGAAGTGCAACAATGCAAATAAATAAATAAATAAACAAACAAACCATGTCAACTCAAAAAGTAAACATAAAACTGTCTCTGTTCTCAGACAACATGATGATCTATATAAAAATTCCCATAGACTCTGCGAAAAAAAATCTCCAAGAACTACTAATGAATTCAGCAAACTCACAGATACAAAGTCAACCTAGAAAAATAAATTGCCTTTTTATATCCTAGTAGAGAACATTGAAATTAAATAACAGTTCTGCTTATAATAGCAATCAAAATATAAAATACATAGGTATAACTCTAACACTATACACAGTATCTGTATACTGAAAACTACCGAACACTGATGACAGCAGAAACAGAAGACCTGAATGAGTGTAGATACACCATGTTCATGCACTGGGAGAGTCAGTACTGTTAGGGCATCAATTCGCCCCAAACTCACCTACAGATTTACACAGTCCCAGGAACAATCCCAGCAAGATATTTTTGTAGATATCAACAAGCTAATTCTAAAATTTATAAGGAAAGACAGAGGAATTAGCATAGCCAAAATAACTTTGAAAAAGAACAAAAAAAAAAAAAAAAAAAGGAAGATTCACACTGATTTCAGGACTTATTATAAAGCAAAAGTAATTAAGATAACATGGCAATTACTTGTGAAAGGCCCAACTCACAATCAATGGAACAGAATAGAGTCCAGAAATAGACTCACAAAAATATGGCCAAACGATTTTTTTTAAAAAGTGAAGGCCCTGGCCAGTTTGGCTCAGCGGTTAGAGCGTCGGCCTGTGGACCAAAGAGTCACAGGTTTGATTCCTGCCAAGGGCACATACCTCGGTTGCGGTTGGTCCCTAGCCCTGATCAGGGTCGTACAGGAGGCAACCAATGGATGTGTCTCTCTCACATGGATGTTTCCCCTCTCTCTGTACCTCTCTCTCTCCTTCCCTCCCTCCCACTCTATCTGAAGATAAATGGAAAAATATCCTCGGCTGAGGATTAAAAAACTAACTAAATAAATAAAATAAAAATGTGAAGGCAATTCAACAGAGAAAAGACAGTCTGTCAAGTAAATTATTCTGAAGTGACTGGACATTCCTACACAAAAACAGTAGATCTTGACTGCTACCTCATACCTTGTACCAAAGTTAACTAAAAATAAACCACAGACCTGAATGTAAAACATAAAACTATTAAAGTTTGGAAGAAAACATTTTTTAAAATCTTTGTAATCTTAAGTTAGGAAAAGAGTTTTTAGTTGTGACACAAATATTATCCTCTATTAAAAAATAAATTGATAAATTGGACTTCATCAAAACCAAACAGTTTTGCTCTCTGCAAGACCTTGTTAAGAGAATGAAAATATAAGCCACAGACTGGGAGAAAATACTTACCAATCATACATACGACAAAGGATATGTGTCCAGAATATATAAAGAACTCTCTTGCCTCAATAGTAAGAAAGCAAACAACCTGATATTTTAAAATGAGCAAACAGTTTACAAAGAGGAAGTATGGATGGCAAATAAACACAAGAAAAGATGCCCAGTATCATTAGTCCTAAAGGAAATACAAGTTAAAACCTCAACGAGGCTCCAGTATACACCTTTTCAGGTGGCTTTGAGAACAAACAATGCCTTGCAAGAGCCCTGAGGTGGAGCAACTGGAACACCCACCACTACCAGTGGGGACTCAACATGGCACAGCAGCTTTGGAAAACAGTGTAGCAGTTTCTCATAAAGTTACAAACAAACTTACTTTATGACCTGGCAATCAGACACAAAGGTGTCACCCAAACAAACAAACAAACAAAAAACCTGTGTGTGAATGTTTATTGCAGTGTTAGTTATAAACACCAAATCCTAGAAACAACCCAAATGTCCCTCCACTGTTTCATGGACCAGCACATTGAAATAAACCTGCACGACAAATGCCAGACAGGGCCTGTGATGCACGCAGCAACACGGCAGGTCAGAACTGAATCTTGCTGGCTGAAAGCAGCCTAACCCCAAAGGCTGTGTGCTGTCGGCATTTATTAAGGGGCATTCTGAGAAAGACCATAAGGATGGGGAGCACAGCAGTGGTGAGGGCAGGGTAGGGGCTCTGACTGCACGAGGGAGATTTGGGGTGATGGAATTGTTATATATCTTGATTATGGTGGTGGTTCCACCAAACTGCCAAAAAGAACAAATTTTAGTGTGCGTAAATTTAAAAATTTTAGAAAATAATTATGAACAATTATATGTCAACAAACTGGACAAACTAGATGAAATGGATAAATTCCTAGAAACATACAATCTTCCAAAATTAAATAAAGAAGAATCAGAAAATCTGAATAGACTGATTACAACTAATAAAACTGAAGCAGTAATAAAAAAAACTCCCAGCAAACAAAAGTCCTGGACCAGATGGTTTCACAGGCAAATTTTACCAAACATTCAAAGAAGAGCTAACACATATCCTTCTCAAACTATTCCAAAAAATTAAAGAGGAGGGAAGACTCATTTTTACAAGGCCAGCATTATCCTAATTCCAAAACCAGATGACACTACAAAGAAAGAAAATTATAGGCCAATATCCCTGATGAACATAGATGCTAAAATCCTCAATAAAATATTAGCAAACTGGACCCAACAATACATTAAAAAGATCATACTGCCATTTGACCCAGTGATCCCACTTCTAGGAATATATCCTAAGAAGCCTGAAACACCAATCAGAAAGAATATATGCACTCCTATATTCATAGCAGCACTATTTACTATAGCTAAGATCTGGAAACAGCCTAAATGCCCATCAGTAGACGAATGGATAAAAAAGCTGTGGTACATTTACATAATGGAATACTATGCAGCTGTAAGAAAGAAAGATCTCTTACCCTTTGAGATGACATGGAGGGACCTGGAGAGTATTACACTAAGTGAAATAAGCCAGTCAGAGAAAGAGAAGTACCACACGATCTCACTTATTTATGGAATATAATGAACAAAATAAGCTGACGAACAAAATAGATCCAGAGACATGGAAGTAGGGAACAGACTGACAAACCTCAGAGGGAAGGGGGATGGGGGGGTGAGAAGAGATAAACCAAAGAACTTATATGCATATATGCACAACCAATGGACACAGACAATAGTGTGGGAAAAGCAGGAGTGCGGTGGGAGTGGGGAGGAGGGGGTCAGTGGGGGAAAGGGGGGGGCATCTGTAATACTTTCAACAATAAGATTTTTTTTTAAACAAAAAGATCAGCCCTGGCCGGTTTGGCTCAGCGGTAGAACCTCGGCCTGCAGACCAATGAGTCACAGGTTCAATTCCGGCCAAGGGCATGTACCTCAGTTGCAGTTTGTCCCCAGCCCTGGTCGGGGTCATGCGGGAGGCAGCCAGTCGATGTGTCCCTCTCATGTCGATGTTTCTCTCTCTCTCCCTTTCTCTCCCTCTCTCTCCCTCCCACTCTATCTGAAGATAAATAAAAAATATACATATCGTCGGGTGAGGATTAATACAAAATAAATAAAAAGATCATATACTATGATCAAGTGGGATTTATTCCGGGGATGCAAGATTGGTACAATATCCACAAATCAATAAATGTGATATACCACATAAAGAAAATGAAGGATAAAAACCACATGATCATATCAATAGATACAGAAAAAGCATTTCATAAAACCCAGCACCCACTTATGATAAAAACTCTCAGCAAAGAGAATAGAGGGAACAAACCTCAATGTAATAAAGGCCATATATGACAAACCCACAGCCAACATCATACTCAATGGGGAAAAAATAAAAGTGTGTCCCTTAAGATGAGGAATAAGACAGGAAAGTCTGCTTTCACCACTCTTGTTCAATACAGTACTAGAAATTCATAGTACTATAAAATCAGGCAAGTAAAAGAAATAAAAGTCATCCAAATTGGAAATAAATAAATACAAGTGTCATTATTTGCAGATGACATGATATTGTATATAAAAAACCCTTAAGACTCCACCAAAAAAAAAGCTGCTAGAACTAATAAATGAATTCCATAAGTAGTAGAATACAGAATTAATATTCAGAAACTGGTGGCATTTTTAAAAAATATGTTTTTATTGATGTCTTAGAGAGAGAGGAAGGGAGAGAGAGATAGAAACATCAATATGAGAGAGAAATATGGATCAGCTGCCTCCTGCATGCCCTCTACTTGGGATTGAGCCTACAACCCGGGGATGTGCCCTGACTGGGAATCGAACCCTGACCTCTCAGTACATGGGACAATGCTCTATCCACTGAGCCACACCGGCTGGGCAAAATTGGTGGCATTTTTATACACCAATAATGAACTATCAGAAAGGGAAACTAAGAAAACAATCCCATTTAAAATTGCATCAAAAAAATATAAGGTATATAAGAATGAATTTAACCAAGGAGGTAAAAGACCTGTACTTGGAAAACTATAAGATACTGAAGAAAGAAATTGAGGAAGACACAAATAAGTGGAAGCACATACTCTGTTCATGAATAGGAAGAATTAACATCATTAAAATGCCCATACTACCCAAAGTAATCTATATATTCAACACAATTCCTACCACAATACCAATGGCATATTTCACAGAACTAGAACAAATATTCCAAAAATTTAAATGGAACCACAAAAGACCCTGAATAGCCTCAGCAATGTTGAGAAAGAAGAACAAAGTTGGAGGAATTATGCTACCTGATCTCAAACTATATTACAAGGCCATAGCAATCAAAACAGCATGGTATAGGCATAAAAATAGACACATAGACCTTTGGAATAAAATAGGGAGCCCAGAAATAAATGCATACCTTTGGTCAATTAATATTTGACCAAGGAGGCAATGGTGTTGGGGAAATTGGGCAGATGCATGCAAAAAAACAGACTAGATGACCTCCTTACACCATACACAAGAATAAACTCAAAACGGACTAAAGACTTAATGTAAAACACAAAACCATAAAACCCACAGAAGAAAACAGGCAGTAAAATCTTGGACATTTCTCATAGCAATATTTTTTTCTGATATATCTCCTTGGGCAAGGGAAACAAAAGAAAAAAAATAACAAATGGGACTACATTAAACTAAAAAATTTTTGCACAGCAAAGAAAACCATCAACAAAATGAAAAGACAACCAACCCACTGAGTGGGAGAACATATTTGCCAATGATACATCTCATAAGGGGTTAATATCCAAATTTTATAAGAATTCAAACAACTAAACATAAAAAAACAAACAAAAACAATCCAATTAAAAAATGAGCAAAGGACCTGAATAGACAGTTCTCTAAAGAGGACATACAAATGGCCAACAGACATAAGAAAAGATGTTCAATATCACTAATGATCAGAGAAATGCAAATTAAAACCATAATGTGATATTACCTCACACCCATTAGAATGACTGTCATCAATAAATCCACAAATGACAAGTGTTGGTGAGGATGTGGAGAAAAGGGAACCCTCATGCACTGTTGGTGGGAATACAGATTGGTGCAGCCACTATGGAAAACACTATGGAGTTTCTAAAAAAATTAAAAATGGACTACCTTATAACCCAGTGATTCCACTTCTGGGAATATATCCAAAGAAACCCAAAAACACTGATTCAAAAGAATATATGCACCCCTCTGTTCATTGCAGTATTATTTACAGTAGCTAAGATTTGGAAGCAGCCCAAGTGCCCATCAGTAGATGAGTGGATAAAAAAAGCTGTGGTACTGCCCTGGCTGGTGCAGCTCAGTTGGTTGGGCATCGTCCCAGGCACCAAAAGGTTGCTGGTTGGATTCCTGGTGAGAGCACATGCCGGGATTGCAGGCTCAATCCCAAGTAGGGGGTGTGCAGGAGGCCCCTGATCAATTGTGCTCTTGCACATCCATATTTCTCTCTTCTCTCTCTAAAAATCAATAAACTATTAAAAAATAAAATAAAAACACTGTGGTGCACTTACACAATGGAATGCTACTTGGCCATAAAAAAGAAGGAAACCTTACCTTTCACAACAGCATGGATGGACCGAGAGGATATGATGCTAAGTGAAATATGCCAGTCAGAGAAAGACAAGTACCATATGGTTCCACTGATATGTGGAACCTAGTGAACAAAATAAACAAAGTAGAAGCAGCTGTTGGGGGAGGGGTGAAACAGGTGAAGGGACTAAGCAAAAACAAACAAACAAACAAACACAAACAAACCCAAACTCACAGACACAGAGAACAGTACAGTGATTACCAGAGGGAAAGGGGGGTGGAGGCAGGTAGAAGAGTGGAAAGGAGGGATAAACAGTGAAGGAAGGAAACTAGACTTTGGATGGTGAACACACAATATAATACACAGATGATTTATGATAGAATTGTACACTTGAAACCTATATTATTTTATCAACCAATATAACCCCAATACATTCCATTAAAAAATAAATAAATAAAAACGTCAGAAAATGTACCATGCAGCCACAACGCACTTGAACTCTAGCCAGGGTCAAGTGGTCATAACATCATCCTGTTCCCTCCTACCCCAACCTGCCAGGCCCAAGTTCACGGTTCCTGTGAACATGTTGCCATGTCCGCACTAAACACAATGGCTTTGCAGCTCACCTTACAAGTAGAAATAAAAACCCAGGCACTCTGAACCATGCTCAAAGCTCACAGCGTTGCTCTAGTTATACACCTAATGTGTGTGTGTGTGTGTGTGTGTGTGTGTGTGTGTGTGTCACCAGGACCCTCTATTCCACATCCCCTCTCCCACCACATCCCCTTCTGGTTTCTTCTCCCTACCAACCTCCAGCCCCAGGCCTCCGCTGTCACCCATACCCAGTGCCTGTGCCAAGGTGCTCCCTAGGTGGCAGCTCTCTGTCTGACCTGGCTTCGCAGGGGAGCCGAGGGCTTGGAGCCACTGGGCCCACGAGCCTCCAAACTCAGAGAAAGAAACACAGGTCCAGCCCCAGCCCCAACCCCAACGGGGACCCTGGGCCAGCCCCTAACAGCTGCAAATCTTGGTTTCTTCATCTTAAAATAACAGACATTAGACCACAGGCACTCTACAGTCTGTGCCAGCTCTAAATTTTTTATGAATTAATAATGCCCTGTCATAAACCTCTCCTTTTTTCTAGTTTATCTTCAAGAGGTTGAAGTTTGGAAATAAAAGCTGGGGTTTTCTTGTTATTGTTGTTTAATCTGCTTCTTTTGCTCTATTTAAGAATACTTTCAAATTTCATAAAGAGTCTCTAACCCCAAAGTTTGAGAATCACCAGGTGAAGGAGGACACTAACCACATAATCTCCCTGACTACAACCAAAGGAAGCTTCCAGAAACTTCCTGTGGGCCACAGAGAACAATAAACAAAAGGCAGCAGAATGAGGCTTCAAGAACTTTTAGAGATCTCATTCTCTAAGACACAGAGGGGGGACACTATTCCAACCTGTTAGAGATCTCATTTCCCAAGACACAGAGGGGGGACACTATTCCAACCTGTTAGAGATCTCATTCTCTAAGACACAGAGGGGGGACACTATTCCACCCTGTTAGAGACCTCATTCTCCAAGACACAGAGGGGGGACACTATTCCACCCTGTTAGATACCTCATTCTCTAAGAGGCAGAGGGGGGACACTATTCCACCCTGTTAGAGACCTCATTCTCCAAGACACAGAGGGGGGACACTATTCCACCCTGTTAGATACCTCATTCTCTAAGAGGCAGAGGGGGGACACTATTCCACCCTGTTAGATACCTCATTCTCCAAGACACAGAGGGGGGACACTTTTCCAACCTGTTAGAGACCTCATTCTCTAAGACACAGAGGGGGGACACTATTCCACCCTGTTAGAGACCTCATTCTCCAAGACACAGAGGGGGGACACTATTCCACCCTGTTAGAGACCTCATTCTCTAAGAGGCAGAGGGGGGACACTATTCCACCCTTTTAGAGACCTCATCTCTAAGAGGCAGAGGGGGGACACTATTCCAACCTGGCTGGGAGCTGGCGGGCAGGGTGGGCACCAGAACAACCCACAGTGCTCGGAGCAGATGGGCAGCAGACCCCAACCCCTCAGCCCCAGAGAGTAGTTCCAAAAACATCCGCACACACTAGGCAGCAGGACTTGGAAAATCAGTGGCAGATAAAGGGGCTGGGTCCGCCTTCCCCTCTTTCCCAGGTCCTGAGGGAGCTTATAGGGACCCAAGAGTCGGCCTGGTCATTAGTTCCTGGGCTTCAGCCTCAGCCAGGATGCCATTCACATCCTGAGGCCCCCAGGAAAGACTCAGCCTCCCCCTCCCGCAGCAGAAGCAGGAGGATGGTGCAGGATAGCATGGGGGGTGCTGCTCTCTGTAAACCCAGCAGAGAAGCAGGAAGAGGGCTGGAGGTGAGGACATGTGTAAACATGTGTGAAATTGTCCCCTGAGCTCCGACTGGGAGAGTGGGCGCTTTGCGTGTAAGCTCCTGTATTTATAGCTCGGAACAAGAGTTTTAAAAAGATTTTATGATTAAGATTTTATTATCTTAACTTTGAACATGAATAATAAAAAAGTAATGCCAATTATCTTTGCCAAGAATAAAATTCAAACTGCCACATCTCCAGCTCCAATTTTCCTAGCACTGACAAAAAAATTTTTTTAAGGAAAAATAATATTTAAGAGTTTGCTTCCTAAAAACCTGATAAATAATGAAGTATGAAGGTATTTCCGCCCCTGGAAGCACGACATTTCCCCCCGCACTCCCACTGGACTCACGCTCTGCTCCAGACAGAACTGAAATGAAACTGCACTCGCTCTAAGACGGGAGTCCCCCAAACACCCACAAACCCAGCAAACTAGACAGCAAGAATGTACTTCCTCATATAATTTTATTTTTTAAAAAGGAAGTGATTTATAAGCTCATTGATCCTCATGCAAGCACACCCAAACCCTTCAGCAGGGCAGAGACCTTGGGGGGCTGTGGGGTCATGTGGGACCATGGGGGTCATAGGGGTTCACAGAGGCTATGGGAGCTGGGTGGGGTCATGGGGGGTACATAGAACCACCAAGCTCCATCTGGCACCAGTACCCCCAGATCCTACGCTGCAAACTTCTTCTGCTCTCCCAGTCTCCTCAAATCACCCTAACTGTTGTCTGTCTGTCAGTCTGTCCATCATCACTCTTACTGGGCCCCACTGTACTCGGCTACCCACCCAGGTACTCAGAAATGGGGGAGCTCACAGCCGGGCAGATGGGAAGGCAGAGGGTTGGACACAGTGAACACACAATGAGAAGGTGCAGCATGAAGGGGGGACATCAGGGGACCAAGAAGTTTCGGGGTGAGGGAGGGGTCTGAGAAGATAAAGCAGAGCGAGGACCTGTGGGGAGAGACGAGGAGGGTTGGGGGATGAGGAGGAGCACGTTGGCCAAAGCCAGCCACCACTGAAGCCTGCTCACAGGTCCCTGGCCATCCATCATCCTGTCTTCTTGTCTTTATGAGCATTTGACATTTCTAATTAAAAAGCTGAAAGGGAAGAAGGGGAGAGGGTGCCGATCTCTGAGGGGCGTGGCTGAGTAGGATAAGAAAAGGCGTCAGGCAGGTTCCCCTTCCTCACCAGAGAGGGCTACAGACCGAGACAGATTCCAAGGCCTGGGATGACCAGAGGTCACGCCACCCCCACCACAGCCCACGCCCGTTAAACGACTGAACATCTAAGAACTTATGAGACTGATCAGAGAAGCGGCCAAGAGGACCCAGAAAAGCACCGAGGGAAGCTGGACTGAAGAGCTGGAGTCAGAGGAGAAGGGTCGGGGGACTGAGTGAGCCTGAGGGTGGGGCCTCACCTAGTGTCTCCACATCACACACGCAGCCTCACCAGGCCCCCAGGTGGCCCGGTCCCACTCTGGTCAGTGAGGCCACTCCAGGCTAGCCAAGGTCAGCCACATGTCTCTGCGGGAGGGCTGAGCCCAGGGGACAATCTGTCCTTGAAAGGCTGGCACCCCACTGGGGAAAAGACAGTGAACGGCGAGTGAACCACATGGAGGTAATTCCAGTAGCATGAGCATCAGGTTGGGAAGAAGAACTGGGGTTTCCTTTCGGGTCTGCCTGTCACTCTGGCTGCTGCTGAGCAGGTTGGGGTACAAAGAACCACCTGCAGTGAAGCTGCTGCCGGCGTTCCGAGAAGTGGGGAGTTGACCCAGCTTAAATGGCACCAACAGTCCACCATGTCTGCCCTTCAACCCATCAGCCTTCCAGATGAACCAAATGTGGGGAGGAGAGGAGTCAAGGAGGCTTCACCTGGGGACCTGGAACCGCCCGCCGGAAAGGGCTGGGGTGTGAGAACCGGTTCTGGACACAGGGGTCCGAGTGGATGCTCGAGGGAACACGTGGGCCCAGCTTCTCCCGGGGAAGCACCTTGGCTGCTGGTTATGGGGCCACCTACCACGGGCTTCTCTCCCTGTGTCCCCCACACCCTTTCATGGAGGGATGGCTGCATCCTCCCAGCTCCTTCTGAGAAAGGACAAGCCAGAGCCTGGGCGCTCAGAGTCTTTGACCCCTGGTGAGGCAGTGACACGCTCACTCTGTGAAACAGTGACTTGATACAACCCAGAGAACTCCTCACCATTACATCTCCTTAAGAAACTGACCACAGCTCCCCATCCTGCATACAAAGGCCCACACGACAGGGTCAGGGAATCACCCCAGAATCACGAAGGGGTGTCCATCTCAGGTGAAAAGGCCAACCCAGCCTCGACATCCAGCGGGTAACACCAGTAAGTGGACCAGCCAGCCACGCCTGCCAGACCCCGGGAAGCTTGATGTGCGATTTTCTGGCCTTAATTTGAAAGGGAAAAAAAATCCTGCTTAATATTTTACTGGGTTCTCCCATGGACGAGTAAAATCAGAGAATGCAGAATGAAAATGGTTTTCACATTTAAAGCCTGGCCATGGCTGTTTCTCTCGTCCAGCACCTCACCCAGAGCACCTGAGACCCCAATTTCGCGCTGCTCCCAGGAGGTCCTGGGACTCCATCCACAGATACTTCTCAGAGCCTGAACTTCTAGTTAACTGTCAACAGTCACACCCTCAGGGTCCTGGGCGAGATGGCCTCTGCACACTGACCATGCGAGTGACCCGGGGTGAAGGGAGCTCACCTCCAGCAGCAGCCTTCCCTCCAGCACGGCTGACCCTCCTCGCGGCCCACTGTCTCCTGGTGAGGGGGCACCGAGCACTGGCTGCCGTGGGCACTTCTCCTGCACAGCTGTCAGAGAGAAACAGAGCACGTTAGCACCCTTCCTGGGCTCCGGGCCTGGCTGCCAGCCTTTGTTAAGTTACATTTCTCCATCCTTCACCCCACCATTCTTCACTGCCATCCTCTTTAAGCCAAGTCGCAATCCCACGCTGACCTGTGGCCACCAGGATGCGCTGGGGCAACTCGGCCTCCCCAGGCAGAGGGCAGGGCAGGAGGAGCCAGGACACCTGACCAGGGCAGCCAGGTGGGAGCAACTTGCTAACATTTGAGATCAGGACATCACGGCTGGCCCTACCCTGAGGGCCCCACCCTACTCTGCCCCGCAGAAACTGCTCTCTGCCCCCTCCTACAAACCCCTCAGAGCCCCCCACTGACTTCAGGGATCCCTGGTGTGGAGCAGCCCACACCCCACAGGCATCCATTACTGCACTGACTACTCCAGTCCAGGAAGCCCCCCTCGCATTGCCACCCTTCCCTGTGCTGCTGGGGGCACCCTTATGCCTCTCCAGTCCCCACATTCCCCTCCCCTCCCCAGGCTTGCTTCATCGCCACTTTGGGGGGAAGAGCTCACACAGACAGACAGACAGACACCCACATCTCAGCTCCCTGGAGCTGGTTAGGGACCTTCAACTCCATGCTCAACACCCTCATTGGCATCCAGGAGTTACGGGAGGACCCCCAGGGGCAAAGAGGACAGGCAGTAGAGGGAGCCAGTCAGTAGGTGAGGGCCTTGCCTCGAGGAGGGCGGGGGGCGGGTGGGGAAGTGCCTCCCAGCTTCCCTCACTTCTGGGATTTGCAAACCGAAGCTACCGGTGATGTCAGTGCAACTGAGGGCCAGGGGCCGTTCTGGAGGTGGAGCCCCAGCACTGGCTCTGGTCTTGGGATAAAACACAAGCGTGGACACTTAAATCTCCAGCATTTTCTCTTTCAAACCCAGCAGGTTGTGCTGAGCTTTCGCTCCAGGATGTGCTGGTCTGTGATGCTCGTCTTACTCAGGCAGCTTCACCCGTGGATGGTGGGGGAACCACAGGCTCTGCCTTCACCTCCCCACCGAGCCCCACTCAGACACAGCCTGCTCCCCACAGACACGCCCTCACCCCTGGTAGTGAGAGGTGGGCAGCATCTGCTCTCGGGGTTTCCAGGCCTCCAGACCCGCAGCACAGCAAGGCCCGAATGTGAGCTCCAGCTTGAGACACCGAGTCTGACCCTCCTCCCCACAGAGCGGACACGCACCAGGTTACACCCAGCAGACCCACCCCCAACACACACGGAGGCCATGCTGGGCCCCTCCTTTAAGCCCTCTGGTGCTGACCGGCAAAGTGTCCTTAGGGCAGAGAGCTCAACTCTGGGAGGCGGCCCCTGGGAGAGCCCACAGACGCTGTGGCCTTTGGTCTCCCCTGGCCTCTCCATCCGTCTCTCTCAGAGCCTTTGTACCATCACCCTCTCTCCCAGCTAATACACACTTAACCCTTGCTCACTGCACTGATTATAACAAGAAAGGAACCCATTTCCTCCCAGAGGGCAGTTGTATTCCTAGAGACACAAACAGTTGCACCTGGGGGGTAGGAGGGGGGGTCCCTAAGGGTCCCTGACAAATACCCAGAGGCTGTCTGCACTGCCAGCCACCCTCTCTAAGTGGAAACCTCAACAACCAAGCCCCCAACAACTACTGGTTTTCCAGGCGGACATGCTGAGCTCTGAGACCTTATTTGCAACCCTCTTTGTACTGCTCTCTGCTTCCTCAGCCCGGAGTTCAGAAGTCTGAGAGCTCTGAATACACTGAACTCCTAGAGCTCTGCCCCCCCCCCCCCCAAGACAGATCTGGGAGCAGCCCCTTCCCTCAAAGGGACCTCCTGGTCTCAGAACTTTCTGGAAGGCTGAGGTGAGCTTCTGACAGGGAGTCTCACAGTCGGTGTGTTCTCAGACGCTGAGAAAGATCAAGGAAAAGCCAGTGTGGAAATAGGACAAGAAGGTCTACCCTGCCCCCTTCCCTTCCCACCCATCCCCCTCCCCCCACCTTACCCCCTCCCCTCCAGGCAGCCCCTAGGGCCAGGCCAGGTTTCCCAGCCCACCCAAGCAGCCCTACCACATTAGCTCTTGGGGCTGGACCCGGTGAGGTGGGGGAGGAGCCCATAGCGCCTGGGAGGATTTGGGGCTCAGTAAAGGCCAGGAATGGTGCTAGGGGGCAGGGGGCAGGACCCCCACCTCAATGCACCCAGGTCGCCTGCTATAGACCCAGACCACCAAGACCTCCTGTTTAGCAAACTCCATTGCAGGGGTCGCCCCCACCCCCACCCCAGCTCGAGTCAGCTCCCTGCCCCCAGCCCTCTCCAACTGGACCCTTGAATTGAGGGGAAGGGGAGGTTTGTGCTGGACTGTCCCTGCCTTCCTACTCTCTTGCCCCTGCAGATGCTGTGGATGGGGGACGCTGAACCCTACAGTTATGAGGCTAGGGGGGACCCCAGCAGTGACATCACTGCGGATGCGGATGCTGACCTCTTCACCCCAGCCGGGACCCTACTCCCACACTGCAGGGCGCGCCGTTCACTCCCAGATGCACAGGGGCTGCAGCCCACGCAGGGGGCCAGAAGTGAGGGGTGCCCACCTCCTAACTTCCCCCTCCACCCCCGCAACTCTCTGCACCTGGATGCAGCCCCCCCCCAGCATCTCGTCCCTCCCTTCTCTGCAGTCGGATACCACCCCCTCAGCATTGTGCCCCCCTCCCCCACTCCCCGCTGCTCCGCGGGCACGCCCCCAACACACTTCCCTCCTCCACACATCTCTGCACCCGGACATCCCCCCAGCATCGCAGGTCCCCCCTCCCCTACGCCGCGGGCACCCCCACTTCCCTCCTCCGCAGCCACATTCCGGGCCACACCCAGCGGCCTCCTCGGGTCCTGTCACGCGATGGGGCCTCAGCGCGCAGTGACAGCCGCCTGGACCCCAGCCAGGGCCTCGCGTGCGAGCAGGGCCGCCACCCCCACCCCCAACCCCACCCCCAGGCCTGCCGCAAGACAGAAAGGAACCGAATGCGATTCCGTTTGGAGGGGCGGCAGGGCAGCTTTCCCCAAATCCCTGAGCCCCTGAGCTGACGGGCCTGCCCCTCACTTCCCAGGTTCCCTAGTTCAGGGGTGCTCAGGATGTTGAAACAGGGCAGCAAACTCTAATGGGGGGGGTCGTCACAGCGGGGCCCAAGGGCTCTGGATCAGTTCATTTCCATTACCAGTGGGTGAAGGTGGTAACACAGCAAGGAGGTGATGGGGAGCAGCCCTCACCCCACCACCCCCTGCAGGCACCCCCAGGACCCTGTAGCTCCTGGACTCAGCACTGCCTGGTCACTCTGGGTCTGCTATTCCATCTCAGGTTTTCTCCTGAGTCACTCTTCTCCCTGGGACTCAGACCTGAGGGTCTGACCTACGAAAGGAACCCACCTCCTGAGAGGGGAGCTGGGTGGAGGTGGGGCTTGGGCAGGAGTGCCAGCAGACAGACCCCAGCCCCACACTGGCACACCCTGAGGGTCCCGCCCTCTCCATACCCAGTCTCCTACTGTATGAGGAGGCAAGCCCACACCAGGGTCCAGGTCCCCTTCCAAGGAGAAAGGCTGGTGGGGAGCAGGCATGGGGTGTCTTTTCAGGGAGCTGGTGAAAGTGTGGAGAGAGTCGCTGTGCATCCCCCTTCCCAAGGCCCAGCTTGTGGGGGAGGTGTTGAGGAGGCGATGTTCCAGGATGAGAAGTGCCCCAAGACCCAGGGTGCAAGGACTTCCCCGTGGGATAAACCAGTGACCCATGGGCCCATCCATATCCAAGTGTCCAGTGCTCAGCCTCTGAAGGGCAGTGAGGATGGGGGGGGGGGGTCCCACAGAAGCCCATCTCAGCCTGGGGAGAGCCTGGGGCATTCGGCTTCCTGTCTGACAGAGCTCAGGGCCAGGCAGCAGGGGCCAGGGCTGCCCACTCCCAGAAAAGAAGGGGGCGCAGTCTCACGCAGCTGCCTGAACCCTGACAGAGTCTGGCCCTGCTGTGTCCTCCCCCACTGAGTCTCCACAACCCCAGAACTGCAGCCACACTTAAGATTGTCACTGCCCCATCCACTCTGTCCCCCAACTGGCTGCAGAATTAACTGGAACCAGCCTTTTTCTCATTTCATTGATTTCTTGCATCCCTGGAAAGTTTCATTTGGAACAGAGAGAATGTGAAGAATTATGGAGATAGTGGATGTCTGTGTGTGTGCCCATGCAGGGTGGGGTAGGCTCAGACTGGGGCCGACTGTACCCTGCCTGCCAGCCCCCACCCAGTACTCCCCACCCTGCTTGCATGGAGGAGACTCAGGGCAAGGTGTGACCCTGAGCTGAACCGCGTGCCACGGGTGCCCAGACCCCCACCAGTGGCTGCTTAGGAGTTATATGCCTTTGTCTGGCCAGTGAGAGGTGCCAAGTGTTCCTGGCAGAAGTCAGGAGACTCCCCCATCTCTGCCTCTGGACCGTGCTGTGATGCCCTGAAGGTAGCAGCCACTTTGCTCCCAGCTCAGGTGAAGCCAACTCTTTGGTGGACAGACAGGTGGGTCCAGGACAAGTGAGTCCACGATAGGTGAGTTCAGGACAGGTGGGTCCAGGACAGATGAGCCCAGGATGTGGGATGCACTGAATGTGGAATTCATGGGGCTGTCTATGGGTTGGGGTACAGGACCCCTGTCACTCAGACTGATAGAGAGCCAGGGCTCCCACAGGGGGCTAGACTGCAAACCTGATTCTGACCAGCTGTAGTTCCTATAGAGGACTGGTCAATGACCACAGACCGGCCCTTGCTTAGAAAGGAACCTATGTCTGGTAAAACCTGGCACTATTTTGTCATAAGTCAAGAGCCCCAAGGGCTCTGCTCTGTGACCTGACTTCCATGCTTGGGGCAGCATCCACAGCAAGTGTCATCTGGGTGTTTCTTCCTCCGCCCTGGTCCAGCAGCTTGCTGCCCCAGGCAGATGCTGCCCCAGGCCCTCACAGGTCAGAGCCCACTTCACCACCTTGTGTCCTCTTCAGGCAGCTGGCCGGATCACAGCCCCCATTTCAGCCCATTCTCATTGGAAGCTAACTTCCAGCCCGGCCTCCGGGGAGTCGTGCTCAGCACAGGGATGTACACGGCTTAGAGCAGCTTCCCAGGACCCCCTGTAAGAGGGGATCCAACGAGGCCATACACCTGGCATGCCTTATGCAGCCTGGGCAGCCGGTGCTCCACAAACACCTTCCCGTTCTGCTTCCACATCTCATTGCTGCTAACTCATCACCAGCCACAGCTTTACTGAATGTGCGCCCCCCCCCCCAATTCATGTGGTGCAACCTAACCCCAAGTTGTATTTGGAGGTGGGGCTTTGGGAGATTATTGAGTCATGAGGGTGGAGCCCCATGAATAGGGTTAGTGCCCATACAAGAAGAGACCAGAGAGCTCCCTGCCTCCCCCACCTTGCGAGGACAGAGAGAAGGCAGCATCTGCTACTGGAGTAGGTTTTCACCAGAACCTGACTACCGCGTGGGCACCCTGGGCTCAGACACCCAGCCTCCAGAATGTGAGACACAGAATCTGTTGTTCATAAGCCGCCTTGTCTGTGGCAGCCTGAGTTGAATAAGATGGGTAGTTACCGAAGTATCCAGATTGTGACCACATGGCCGCGCATCTTTCGGGACAGGGTCCCTGGCAGCCCATGCACAGGGGCCACTCACCAGGTGCACTGCAGGTGGCCTGTCCACTTTGTGCAGCTAAGAAACTGGGACGGGGGGCGGGCAGCACAATGAGAGTGTGCTGCCCCTTCTTGGTGACTGTGGTGATGCCTCTCCAGGGGCATGCTTGTGAGTCCAACGCAGTGTAGTGTAACCAGACCAAGGGGAGTAAATGACCAGGGCCTGGCAGGGAGAGCAGAAGGGTGGATTGCCCGGGGAAGGGAGAGAGGAAAATGCAGGGAGATAGGTGGGGAACTCCAGCGAAGGGAGAGAAGGCAGGTACTCTGTAGGAGGGTGGAAGCGGGTGTGTGTGAAGTTGCCAGGAGGGGGTGTTCCATCTCTGACCCCTGCTCCTCATCCCGACTGTGTCTACACACCCACCTTCGTCGACATCACTTTAGTGGACTCCCCACCTGGAAGTTTCCGACATTCAGTCTCCTTCCCCTTACTTTTCCAGAACTAAAAGGTAAACTCCTTGGCTCTGGCTGCTTTGGCTCAGTGATTAGAGCATCGGCCAGTAGACCCATGAGTCACAGGCTCAATTCCAGTCAAGGGCGCGTACCTCAGTTGCGGTTTGCCCCCGGCCCTGGTTGGGGTCCTGTGGGCAGCAACCAGTCGATGTGTCTCTCTCACATCAATGTTTCTCTCTCCCTCCCTCCTTCCTTCCCACTCTATCTGAAGATAAATAGAAAAGTATCCTCAGGTGAGGATTTTTAAAAAAAGAAAAAGATAAACTCCTTGCTTTGCCTTGGAAGAGGAACATGAAGGGTGTTTGTAGAGGAAGCTACTGGCCTCAGGTACCTTCTGCACAGACCTGCACCCGGGGTGCAGACAGCTGATCCTTCAGTCACTCTAAGCAGCTGGCGGGCTTGAGGCACTTAGTGTTGAGCACTTGTCCAGCTCTGCAGGTGGAGGGTGGGCGGAAGCTCTGGGTACCACCCAAAGGTTCTCTGTGCAGGAGACTCGGACAAACACAGCTCTCACCTAATCACCCCAAGGAGGTGGAGTCCCCACAAATGAGTCAGGAAGCCCAGATGGGTGACAGGAAACATGCAAAGGCAGCTTTAAACTCAAACTACCTGAAAAGAGAAGGTGCCAGGCAGTTCTGGAAGGACCACAATGGCTCTGGACAGCCTGCTGTGTGCGCACATCTACAAGTAACCGAGGAACACACACAGCAGGCTACTCCAGCACTGGGACACTGGCCAGGGTGAGTCTGGGGAGGGGCCAGGATGATGAGGGTCCCAGAGAGCCACCAGCCCTCCCAGAAAACACGTGGCACCAGGTGAGAGGGAGCAGAGTGTTGTCCAGGCTGCCACCTGTGGGACTGCAGGAGCTCCTGAGCATCACAGAGGTGCGTCTGTCCTTTCCTGCAGAGGACTTGAGGACTTGCTGGCCCGTCCCTGGGAGGATGGGCTTCTCTGGGAGGATGGGTTTCTCAGTGGCTCTCCTCTACCCAAGAGCTCCCTCTGTGGATCTGTGGAGATGTCACCCGCCTTGATCAAAGGGCATTACCCACAGTGCACTTTGCCTGCAGGCTCTACAACGTGCCCCAGGCTTGCAGGTGAATGGGGAGTTTCCTGAGGAAAAAAACAGTGGCTCCTCTCCTCCATACCCCACTTCACCTGGC
This sequence comes from Tadarida brasiliensis, assembly GCA_030848825.1. NCBI lineage: Eukaryota > Metazoa > Chordata > Mammalia > Chiroptera > Molossidae > Tadarida > Tadarida brasiliensis. Next base: position 37,267,690 of record CM061258.1, read on the forward strand.
TGCAGCCTGGCCTGGAGGAGACCCCCAGGGGGCAGCGCAGGGGGGCAAGGTGAGGGGCAAGCCTGCTGGCCTCCCCCTCCCTGGCCACATCCCCACTGCTTCACTGTCCCGCAGGCCCGCCCTCCCCAGGCAGTGCCCCTCCAGTAAGGACTAGCCACACACACGCCAGCCAGGTGGGCCCAACAGGTGAAAAAATAGGCAACAGGTGGGGAGGGACTGCAGGAGGGGAGTAACCAGCAGGGTGCCTGAGAATGCTCTGTGTGTGTGTGAGTGTGTGAATGCTGTGTGTGTGTGTGTGTGTGTGTGTGTGTGTGTGTGTGAGGTGTGAATGCTCTGTGTGTGTGAGTGCTCTGTGTGTGTGTGAATGCTGTGTGTGTGTGAATGCTGTGTGTGTGAGTGTGAGTGTATGAATGCTCTGTGTGAGTATGAGTGTGTGAATGCTCTGTGTGTGTGTGTGTGTGTGTGAGGTGTGAATGCTCTGTGTGTGTGAGTGCTCTGTGTGTGTGTGAATGCTGTGTGAGTGTGAGTGCTCTGTGTGTGTGCGTGTGAGTGTGTGAATGCTCTGTGTGTGTGTGCATGCTCTGTATGTGTGTGAATGCTCTGTGTGTGTGTGAATGCTGTGTGTGTGAGTGTGTGCATGCTGTGTGTGTGAGAATGCTCTGTGTGTGTGTGTGCATGCTGTGTGTATGTGTGAATGCTCTGTGTGTGTGTGAGTGTGTAAATGTTCTGTGTGTGTGAACGCTGTGTGTGTTTTTAGTGAACACTGTGAGTGCTGTGTGTGAACATTGTGTGTGTGAGAATGCTCTGTGTGTGTGTGAACACTGTATGTGTGAACGCTGTGTGTGTGTGAATGCTCTGTGTGTGTCTGTGTATTAATGCTGTGTGTGTGTGTGTGTGAACGCTGTGTGTGAATGTCCTGTTTGGGGTTCAGACAATGAGTGGGAGAAAATGATTCCTTTGTGAGGAAGCTTTCCACACATGGTGCGGACATGTTTTAACTGAGCATGACACACACGTGCACACGTGGGGAGAGGGGCTCCAGCGTGTGGGATTTGGCATGTGTGTATGCTTGTCCACCCTCCTTGTTGGTACAGCTTGAGGGGAGAAGGGATTAAAACTGCCATTCAAAGCCCCAAGTCCCCTCAGACAAGAAAACTCATCAGGAGTATAAATAAACATGTGTGTTTCACGTATTTAGAAAATAAGGGCTTGTTCCAAGATGTCTATGCATCAAATTGTTAATTTTATATAGAAAGAACTTCCATATTTTCTTTTTATTCCTCTTTTTTTACTTTATTTTTATTGTTGACATTATTACAGATGTCCCCTTTCCCCCCCCTTGCCCACCTCCTCCCAGCCCCTGCCCCCTTCCCTCTCCATCACCACTCTGTTGTCTGTGTCTATGGGTTATGCATATATAGAACTTCCACATTTGCTAAAATGCACCAGGCAAGCTTTAGACATTCCACACTGCGATATGGCTCAAAGAACCACCAGAAATGCATTTCCTCAGAGCAAGTGATGATGCAGAGGTAGCAGCCGGCCAGTCTGATTTCTCTGGTCAAGAGGACACATTTCTAATCTCTTTCTGAGGTCACCTCCCTGGAGCCCACAGGGGACTCCGTGGAAACTTGGTCACAGGTCCTACAGCACAAACACATCCTTCCTATAATCCCCATGCCACTGTGCAAAGTGCAACCAAGAATAGCTCTTTGGAAAGAAAAAGAAACAGGAATATTATTTCTACGCATTGCGGGTCCATATTTGTTCATGGTGTAAAACACCTGGAAGAAGCCAACTACTTGGGTGTTTTTGTTAAGTTTCAATACACTGGAAGGAAAGTGCACCAGTGTCAAGCCGAGGGTTCAAGAAATGTTTTGCAAAACAAAACAAAACAAAAAAAATTGTGTCCTAGTGCTTTTAAAAATTCATATATTTATTCAGTTAATAACTGTGCAATGTGCAGGTGTGAAGACAAGGGACATGAGCCACCGTGCGGGACCCAGCACCTCACACAGCGACAGCTGGGGAACCCTGGTCGGGGTTCAGACAGGATAGAGCCCCACAGGGACAGCCCACACGGTGTCCTCATTAGCAGTTCCAGCAGACAACAGTCCCAGACCCGTCCACCTACGGGCTGGCGTCCAGACTTCAGAGGAGTGCCCAGCTCAGCTGTCAGACAGCATCTGATATCTGCATGCGTCATGAATTTACAGTACATTTACAGTAAGTTTATATAGGAAAACCTGGAGGCCCAGCCGTCAGTTACCCATATTTGCAAATAACTCTGACTTGAAGTTGGCCTGTCAGTCATCATCACCTTCAATTTCCTCACAAATCAATCACATGTCACTATAGGTTCTTGGTTTCTATCAGTCACGCATAATTCGCCATCAATAGATACAGACCGAATTGATGAAAAGACCTGAAAGAGCTGAGGGACTGACTGGTGGGGGCATGGCTGTAAGAACAACTGGGTTGTCAGGAGAGCACCCCCATCTGCCATGGGGGATCCATCCTCACGCTCCATGGCACCCTGTCCTGCCAGGGCTACACCCCAGGCCTCGTAGCCACAGCCAGACCACACTGGTGAAATGGTTGGTGGTAATGGTGGCTGGGAGGAAAGTGCTGGCTACTCTCGTATTTCTCTTTACAAAAAGATTGGGTGCCTGAAAATGCCAAGTACTCCTAAAAGGTCCAAACATGACACAAGCACACCATGCTCCCCAACACAGCTGCCCTTGTCTCGAGATAGTTCCAGTTCTGCCCCGCACACCCCCATCACCAGCCTCCCCGCTCCCTTCCTGGAGGGACTCGCTCTCCCCACCACCCCTCCGGGAACACTACCATTCACACCTCAGAGAAAATTTCTGTTGTGCAGTTTCCTTTGTTCCTTCTTCTGCTTATTTATGTTTGAGACAATGTCAGACTTTGAGGCAAGTTATAGGAATAGTACAAAGCACCCCAAATATCATTTGCCCAGAGACTCCACTCAAGTTTTGCCTACTGTCCCACTAACATCCTTTTAGGCTGGAGTCTGGTCCGCTGTCCCACCACTGTTTCCATCCATCTAGAGTACTCCTTGGTCCACTCTTGACGGTCATGACCTTGACTTTAAACGTTATAGCAAGTTATTTTGCAGACTGTGCCCTCAGTTTGGGTTTGTTGGGTGTCTCATGATTATTCATCTTCAGCCGGAATACGACAGAAGCGACCCTGTGCTCTTCTCCTTCATGTCAGCTGTTCCATTACTGGGGGAGGGGGTCAAATCTGATCACTTAGGACAGTGTGTGCTGGGTTTCTCCACTCTAAGTTTTGTACCTTTGTAATTTATTTGAATATTGTTGGGAGATAGTTCAAGACTATAAAAATCCCACTTCTCACCCCACTTTGAAGCACTCATTTTAGCATCGTTGATGTTTCTTGCCTGAATTGTTACTACAATGATTACCAACTGGTGAGTTATAATTCACCTCTTCTACCTACAGTCATCTGTCTAGAACTCTGTCTCCTGAGTTAGCAGTTTACTATAAGGAAGAACTTCTTTTATTATTCATTTATTCATACCAGTGTGGACTTATGGAATCCTATTTTAGTCACTGGCTTACAATCCACTATTATCTTTACTCTTGTTAATGTTGAAATTGTCCCAGACATGGCCAGTGCAGCCCCTTCTGATGGTTCTGTGTCCCACAATGTCCCCCATCACTGTCTGAGCACATAATTGCTTTCTGGCCCAAATGTTCTAAGCTTCCCTTGTACTTTTCCTGCTCCAGCTCCAGAGACCAAAAAAAAAAAAAAAAAAAAAAAGCCCTCATTCCTTTTAATAGTAAATGGTGTCTAGACACCAAGATTTGAATGTGAGTTGTGCTCATTGAAACTGTGACATCACTGCTCTCAGACTCCGTTAGAGCTAGAACGCGTGTGCGCGCACACACACACACACATTTATACATATATATATTTAGGTCTATATCTATATATATAAAAATCCATGATTTCACACCAATACCTCCAATTCCAGTATAGAATTCAGTATAGAGTAAAATTCTTTTCCCTTTAGTATTTGGTAGAAATCAGGGCCTAGATTTTCTCTGTGGGAAGATTTAAAACTGATTCAGCTTCTTTAATGGTCATATGACTATTCAGGTGTTCTATTTCTTCTTGAGTCAGTTTTAATAAGCTATATTTCTAGTTTACTCATTTATGTTTTCAAATTTATTGGCATACATTTGTTCATAGTAGCCTCAAAGTATCTTTGAAATATCTACATCATCTGTCAATGTCCCTTCAAAATTCCTGACATTGTTTATCTTTTCTCCTTCATCAGTCTCCCCAGATCTTTGCAAAAGAACTCTATTATATGTTTCTTTCCTGTTTCTCGAATATCTTCCTTCATTATTTGCTTTCTCTGACTCTCTTTTTGTTTATTATATTTTTCTTGATCAAAACTAGTAAACTGAATGCGTAAGCCATAAATTTTCAGTCTTCTTTTATGTAAACACTTAGGGTTATTTATTTCTAAGTATTTTGTTAGCTGTATCCCACATATTTTGATTTGTAAATATTTTCTAAATTCCATCACATTTTCTTCTTTGAACTATGATTTATTTACAAGAGTGTTTATTTCCAAATATGAGGGTTTTACAAGTCATCTTTTCATTATTGATTTCCAGCTTAATTGCATTGAGGCCTCACCATGCATTCTCCATGACTTTGTCTTTTAAAATTTATTGAGACTTGCTTTATTGACCAATCTGTTTTCAATATGTTTATAAGTTTCATGTGGGCTTAAAAAGATGTAAATTCTGGCCTGACCAGTATGACTCAGTGGATTGAGCATCGTCCCATGGACTAAGAGGTCCCGGCTCAATTCCTGGTCAGGGCACATGCCCGGCTTTCAGGCTTGATCCCCAGTAGGGAGCATGCAGGAGGCAGCCGATTTATGTGTCTCTCTTACATGGAGTGATATTTCTATCTCTCTCTCCTTTCCTTTCTCTCTAAAAAAAAAAAAAAAAAAATCAATAAGACATATTTTTTAAAAAGATGTAAATTCTGTAATTTCAGACTGTAGTGTTTTGTGTATGTCCATTAGATTAAGCCTTTTTCACATTGTTCAAATAGTCTATAATTTTTACTGATTCTTGTTTATTTGATCTATTAAATACTGAGAGAATTATTTAACATCTTTCTCTCTGGATGAATTCATGTATTTTTTTCCTTATAGTTCTGCCGAAATTTTGTTTTTAAGGATGTTATTAGAAGCACACAAATTTAAAATTATTTTATCTGCTTGATGAATGTTCTAATCATTATGTAAAGACACTGTCTTATGATTTCCAGTAATATTTGTTACCCCAAAATTAATTTTTTGGAATTAACATGGTTCCATCAGATTTCTTCCAGTTAGCATCTCTCCATCCGCTCACTCCCCTGTCCCGTGCCCTCTGTGAACAGACGCAGCTGTCCACTCTCATAGCCTCAGGCCACTAGTTGGCATGCTTGGTCCGTTTTCATTTTCTGTATTTAGTAACATGTTTGGAATTCTGTGCTTTCTATTTGTTCCACCCTTACCATGTTTCTTTTTTCTCCTTTCTTGTCTTTTTTTTCTTTTGGCTGATCACATTTTTCATTCCACTTTTTTCCCTCCACTAGTTTGAAAGTTAAATCCCATTTCTCTTATCTGGCTGATTATCATGGAAATTTTATAATAAATTAGCTAATCAACTTCCAAAGGTAATTAATGCAAGAGCCATTGAACTATTTAACACAAATCTCCTGCTCCAAATTTATATGCTCTTATGGCTGAAATTTATTTCTCTTTGTTCTTGCGATGTATCAGTGCTATTGCTTCATATGATTGGGGCCTGATGTACCCACAGTCACCACCTCCTCGTCTTCCTTCCTCCTTGCATCTCAGATCCGCCACCTGGAATTCCCTTCCTTCACAATTTCCTTTAATGAAGCCCTTGGGTTCTCAGCTTCACTTAGTTTTGGTCTCTGAGTATTCCTTAATTTTCTGCTGGCTCATCAACATATTTCAAAAGGGTACAGATATATTCTTTTTTTTAATTTTATCCTCACCCGAGGACATTTTTGCATTATTCTTCAGACAGAGCGGGAGGGAGAGAGGAAGGAAGAGAGAGAGAGAAACATTGACGTGATAGAGCCACATCGACTGGTTGCCACCCACACAACCCCAACCAGGGCCAGGGCCAAACTGCAACCGAGGTACGTGCCCTTAGCGGGAACTGAACCCGGGTCTCTCTGGTCCACAGGCTGACGCTCTCTAACTGCTGAGCCAAACCGGCCAGGGCCAGATATATTCTTGTATTTTTGGCTATTATACGCAGGAGGACTGACTGGTTACTTCTCTGCTTGCTCCTGGAAATGGAAGCGACTGCATTTGAGCACCTCTTTCCCACTGAAGGCCAGGAGGGCGGGGACTGTGGCTCTTCTCTTTACTTGCACTATAACAGGTTGTTAATGTGGAACTCTTTTAGACTGAAGTTTGGATGAGGCCTCAAGACAACAGGTGCCAACTATATCCAAGCTCCACAGTGAGATTCCAGGTGACCTAGGCAGGGCTGCAAAGCTGGTGTCAGGGATGAGAGACATTCAGGCTGGGAGGAGGGTTTCCTTGGAGGGCTGTGCTGTGAGTCCCATGTTCCCACCTTGTGCCCAGTGAGAGGGGCTTCATGAGGACCCCTGCGGGGGCTTGCCATCTGCCTCCTGGGCTGGTGGGGCACAGAAGGCTGGTGTATCTCTACACTCAGGAAATCCAAGGAGCAAAGGCTGCACCTGGGGCTCCTGCAGGCAGTAGGGCTGAGTGTGGGAAGTACCACGTGCCAACCCACAGGGTGGGTCAAAGGTGCACGGTTCCTGAAGAGCAGGTAGGGTCACACGCCCAAACATTGGCCTGGGATGACTCAGATCCTCCCAGGAGGTGCCTGTCCGGCCTGAGAAGAGGCTGGAGGCACCACTGACACCTGGGACTAAGGAAGGAAGCGCAAGGGACCAGCCAGAGAGGAGGGATCCTCTCAGTTGGCCAATAGCAGCAGACAGACCCCTGGTAAGTGTTCTCTCAAGAAACCATAAAAGCCCCCAAGAGCCCCGGATCCTGGCCGAGCTGCTGTGCCAGTCACAGCAGTGCCAGCTGCATGGGACCCCTCCCAGCTCTCCCCTCTCCCACTGCTGCTGCTCAGCCTGCTTGGTGGGCAGTGACTGGAAGACACCAAATTAACTGAAAAGGGCCGGAGAAGTCCTGGGGCTGTCCCCATTCTTCCGGACGCAGAGGGGAAGCCAGCCTACAGAGGGGATTTGTTGGGGCAGCAAGAGAAAGTCAAAGCTGTTTTCTGTTGACCTGTGTTCTGGCTCCTTCCTGTGTCCTGGCGGGTGGACAAAACATCAAATGAACCGAGGGCCTGCTCCTCCTCTTGGTCAGGTTTATCTTTTGGAAGTTATTAAGAGATGGTAGGAAAAATAAAACCAGCACATAAAATAATCAAAAGAGATCTTTCCGCACAACTGTGTGGGGACCTCCCGAGGCCCAGCTGGCCACACGATGGTCACCACGACTTTGGCGCAGGGCTGGCTCTCTGTCCTGAATGGTTCAAAACCAGTGTGTCCTTGCTGGAAACGCCCCAGGGGAAGTTGGCTTCTGGACGTGGCTCTGGCAGGAATGACCCACTGAATGTTCAAAAGAGAAAAGGCTGGTCCCAAACCTCCTGCCACACCACAGGGCCATCTCAGTCTGCTCAGCTGCTTTAATGATGCCACACACGGGCGGCTTAACCACGGTCTGCAGGCTGGACGTCCAAGCCCAGGTGCCGCACATTTGGTTTCCAGGGACTGCTCTTTCCCTGGCTGGCACACACTGCCTTCTGGCCATGTCCTTCCATGGCCTTTCCTGGGCCCCTCAGGAGGGAGAGCGGGAGGGAGCTCTGGTGTCTCTTCTTGTAAGGACACCAGTTCTATCAGATCAGGACCCCACCTTGTGATTTCATTTAACCCTAACTACCTCCTTAGAGACCCCATCTCCAAAGACAGCCATTATGGGGGTCAGAGCCTCAATATATTCATTTGTGGGGACTCAATCCAAAATATCCATAACAGGGTTCACAAGGGAAGATGAGTCTTTTTTTCCCCAATTTTTATTAATTTATTTTTGTTACAGATGTTTCCCCTTTTCCCCCCCTAGACCCCCTCCTCTCCATCCTGTCCCCCCACCCCCCAGCATTGTTGTCTATGTCCACTGGTTATGCATACATGCATATAAGTTCTTTGGTTCATCTCCTCCATCCCCCCACACCCCCCTACCCTGAGGTTTGTCAGTCTGAACCATACTCCTTTCTATGTCTCTGGGTCTATTTCATTCATCAGCCCACCTTGTTCATTATATTCCACAAATAAGTGAGATCATGTGGTATTTGTCTTTCTCTGATTGGCTTCTTTCACTTAGCATAATACTCTTGAGGTCCCTCCATGTTGTCTCAAAAGATGAGAGATCTCTCTTTCTTACAGCTGCATAGTACTCCATTGTCTATATGTACCACAGCTTTTTTATCCACTCATCTATTGATGGACACTTGGGCTGTTTCCAGATCTTAGCAATTGTAAATAGCGCTGCTATGAACATAGGGGTACGTATATTCTTTCTGATTGGTGTTTCAGGCTTCTTAGGATATATTCCTAGAAGTGGGATCACAGGGTCAAATGGCAGTTCAATTTTTAATTTTTTGAGGAAACACCATAGTGTTTCCATAGTGGCTGCACCAGTCTGCATTCCCACCAGCAGTGTGCTAGAGTCCCCTTTGCTCCACACCCTTGCCAGCACTTATTGTTTGATGATTTGTTGATGGCAGCCATTCTGGCTGGTGTGAGGTGATACCTCATCGTTGTTTTGGAAGATGAGTCTTTAGTGAAGGCTGCGAACTGGTACAATTTAGCTTAATAATCGTATACTCTTCACCCAGGTTGTAAGATCATTAATGGTCTCAAGGAGCACTTCACTTCTGACACCTAATGAACATGGCACCTGCATGGAGGTCCCAGGCCACACGCTCGTGATTTGGGGGCTTCTGGACCTGCTCGCCCGCAGTGGCGGTGAAGCAGGCCCGTCCAGCCCAGGTGCTAGGGGACCAGGGCCAGCGGGCAGGGCTCCGGGATAGGCATTTGTGGAACGGAGTACCAGAGGCTGAGCACAAAGAATCAAAAGGACAGGAGGCCAGTTTCAACCACAGGGTGCGTGAAGCATCTGCAGGTTTTGTAATCTCTCCCTTCTCAGCTGTGTTCACTGAGGGTGTTCTCCTCTCCGGGGCATCAGGAGCGCACAGCTGTTACCCACACGACACTTCCATCTGTGACTCACTGGGATGCTGTCACGTGCCAGGTCTGCATGGACATCGGGCCCTGTCGCCTGTCTGTTCAGCTTCTCCTTGCCGGGCACTTGTCCTTGGACCCAATGAGTCTCCTGAATGAGTGGGCGCTCAGGGAGGGTGACCTAATTGACCGCTCAGCCTAAGTGAGGGGGTGAGGGGTTTCTTGGACCCACACATGTAGGCGCCACACATTCTGGAAGGAACCCAGCTCTGCTCCAGCCCCGCCTACAGGGTCCTTCATGCTTCTCCTCTGCCCACCTTCTCCCACAACGTCCCTCTTGTGAATGCTGAGATTTATGAGTGGAAATTTCTGCTCTGGTACAATCAGAGGTTTATAACTCAGAAGCACCAGCCCTTTGCTCTATGCAGAAACCTAATAAATAAAATAAAACAATCCCACTCCCTTTTAAAAATCCCTGAAAGTCAACACTAAAGTAAACATTACTGGAAATTTTCAGGTCATCGTTACCCTTTGAGGATGAAACTTTCCAGTTCGTGTCCTTCCCAAAGGTGACTTTTTATAGAAGCTGTAATGAGATTAATACATCCATTTCTGAGTCAGGAAGCACAGATTAAGATCCAATTTTTATAGCTTGACTTTTTTCTAACTACACAGTGGAAATGAATTCAAGAGAGTGTTTAGAGTTTTCTCTAAAATGTGCAACTTCGGAACCCCTGATGGAAAAGGTGTGATGGAGAGATCGGGTCTGTCATTTCACTCAGTGGGGACACAGTCTCGAAGCTCACATGGCGTCTCCGAGCTCTGCGGCCTGGCCGGCCTGCAGCAGGGCGTGAAGTCAGTCTCACAGGCTCAGGCCATGGGGTCCCGCACCAGTGGGGGCCGTGGGGTCAGCAGTGAGATGGCACTGTCACTCTGCTTCTGGTTAAAAACTAGGCATTCAGGTGGACACCTGGACAGTCCTCTGAACTCCCGGGAACAGCACAGTCTATCCCAGACTATCAACCCTGGCCTGGCTGGGCACAGCTGGACCGGTCCAGAGTGGAAGTGACTGGTCTCCTCCCAATCTCCCGGCCAGGAGGTCTGGTGCTCGTGGGTGTGTCAGTGGAGGAGGGTGAACCGACAGCCCCATCGGGCAGCCCCAAACCTGGCCTGAGCTGTCCAAACAGCCCAGTAGCTCCAGCGATAGGACAGGTGCTTTACGGAGGCAAGTCGGGCCCCACGCAACGGCGCTCTGTCATTTTGTGACCTTCTCAACTTCATCCCACAGCAGCCCCCCTGGAAAACCACAGTCATCCTGCACAACGTCATAACACTCAGCTCCCTGCAGTAAACTGACCTCAACAGCAGGCATGGGGACGGAGCCTGGTGAGGGGAGACCCAGGCTCCGGGACATGGGCGTGTGGCCCCCACAGCCTCAGGCGGGGCAGAGGGTTCTGAGGGACAACTGTGTGCCCGCAGCACAGGCTCTGAGTCTCACGGGCTCCCTTGGTCATTCCCTCTGGGAACGCTCTCAGCTTCGTGACACAGCCCTTCTGGCCCAGCAGTCAGGGCACAATAACTTCTACTTTCTCAGTCTCAGAATCATGCAGCTTTTCCTGATGACAGAGAATCCCTTCTGCTCTGTCAGCATTTCCACAGCAGGCTTCCTTCTCCGCCTGGTGGATGCCCACCCCCACGGGCCGTCCTTCAGTCCACGTGCGGGGGTGATGTCTGCTCACCCTCGATTGTGTGAATTACTGAGTTATGTGTGGTTGTAGCTTTTATACACAAGGAACTAAGTGATGACTTCAACAAGTATTCGACTGACTGGAACTATCTGCCCAGCAGCCCCAGCACAACTGGGTCTCCGGGGCAAGGAGCCTGGAGCCCCACATCGAGATGACGGCAGCGTGGCTAAGACTTTCCTGGCTGTTTCACACAATTGAGTTTTTCCAATTTGTAAAATTAATACATGTCGGTATGAAATTGAAACCCCTGTAAAGTAAAACAAAATCCCTGGAACGTCTCCACTCAGAGATACCTGCTGCTAACACATTCGTGTGTTCAATTCCAGGGGCTCTGGGGCTGGCCAGGACCTGGGGAGGGCCAAGGACGCCCCACTGCAGGGTCACGGGATGATGCTGGATACTGATACCATTTGGTGCCCTCTCCAGCGTCCCCACAGCCAACACCCTTCACACGGGGCATCTGAGGTGCGGGAGACCAGCAGGACCCCTGTGGTGAGCTGTCAAGCAGGCCCACAACAGACCTTCCTCCCTGAAGGGACAAAGCAGATCCGCTTGGTCCCCTGGAGCCCTGGGGTCATGAGGACAGCCCCAGGGCCCTGCAGTGAGTGAGGCCAAGCGAGGGAGAAGCGACTGTGCCCCTTCCCCCAGAGCTGCTCTGGTTCGTCAGCATCCAGTGAATCCTCCTCTAAGTGGTTACACAGGACAGGAGGCACAAACTGGACCATCCCAGCAAAGAGGGTGGAACCCAGGTGAGACCCAGCTGGGCACAGGTGAGAGTCCTACCTTGGAAGAAGCTCTTCACCCTGAGGTAACTGACGCTGAGACGCAGGACGGAGAGCTTGTCCAGCTTAGACACGACGTCTGGCGGAAATGGCAGCAGGCTGGCCAGGTGGTCCAGCTCGGCGTTGAGACGATCTCGGTGCCGCTTGGAAGGGTTCGACTTCTCGGCCCCCACCGTGGGCTTCCTGTGCGGAAACGACCACAGTCAGACTCGGGTGACTCCACCAGAGGCCATCAGCCACACAGGTGGAAACCTGTCCCTGCTTCAGACTGGAGCTGCCGCCAGGAAGAAAGTGCGGAAATGAACTAAAACTCACCCATTCCTGAAAAAGCACATGCTAAGGATCTGAAACCGCACCTCAGGGACTATATCTCATTACTGCAAGGGAATGAACAGAGATGAGGAACGGGTAGCCTGAGAACGTGGCTCAGTGCAAGCTGTGTGACTCCGGCATGGCTCTTGACCTCTCTGTGCCAACTTTCCCAGAAGTGGGAGGACAGCTGGCCCTAGGCTGCATCTGCTCACCTCTTTCAGTAATGCTTCGGTGTCTAAACACATGGCCTTGTTAGGACCTGGACTCCTAGCTGTGCAGTCCAGGCACAAGTGGCCTCTCTGGGCCTCAGTTTCTCCTCTACACACAGGGCTGAAATGGAGTGAAACAAGGGTAATTGAGGATCCTGGGCATCATGGGCGCTGCTCCGACTGCCCCTCCAAAGCCGGAAGTCAAGGGCTGTGCTGCTGTGTAGGTGGGCAGGGCCCTGGCTGCTTTCTCCCCTTGCCCCACGACAGACCAGCTCTGTCCACCCTCCCTGACCCCAGACCCCCGCCTGCCTCACAATGCCCACCCTCATCTGCCCCTCTTGCATCCAGGATGACATTTCCCTTTATCTGACCCTATTTCCCACCTCACAGAACAGCTCCCCCCTCGTGTCCTTCCTAGATCTCATCACAGGAAACCTGGCCCTAAACGGCAGCCAGAGCGCTGGAGCTGCTGGAGCGGGGCGCTGGCCTCAGGGCCGACCCCCCAGGCCCCCACTGCCTTTAGGGGCTTGGGTCTCTTGTCCAGAAGTTCCTATTTTTCTGTTGTATGTTCACTTGTAAGTACACAGAAAGCAAGCCTTAAATAGCCCGTGCTCTCTGTTCTGTCTCCAAAACTGTCCTCTGTGCTGAGGGCCTCAGCCACAAGGACCGCGGCAGAACCTGTAGCCCAACCCAAGTCACTCCTTTTTTTGGTTGAAATATAATTCATATAACGTTAAGCTGACCGATTTAAAGTGTACGGTTCGGTGGCATTTAGTACATTCAGTGTTGTGTAACCACCACCTCTGCCAGGGTCCAAACCACTTTCATCATCCCCAAGAAAACCCATACCCAGCTTCTCTCCATTTCCCTCCTCGCAGCCCAGAAACCCATCTGCTCTCCGTCTCTATGGATTTGCCTGTTTGGGACATTTCACACAAATGGAACCATACCATTTGAGACTTTTCGTGTCTGGCTTCCTTCACTGAACACCACGTTTTTAAGGATCATCCGTGGTGTAGCATTTATCAGAACTTCATTCTTTTTAAGACTGAATAATGTTCCTCTGCAAGGACTGACCATTAGTTTATCCCCTCGCCAGCCCACGCGTACTTGAGTCACTTTCATCTGGTGGGCTTTGTGTACACTGCACAGATATCCATGTCCAAGTCTGCACCTGAGCACATGTGCTCAGTTCCCTTGGGCATAAGCCCTGCAGTGGAGTAGCTGGGTTGATATGTAATTCTGTGTTTAACTTTTTGAAAACCTGCCCAACTGTTCCCACGAGGGCCGCACCATTTCATATTCCCAGCAGGAGGGTCTCAGTTGCTCCACATCCTGTCCACACGTGTGATTTTCCTTTCTGTTCTAACAGACATTCTCGCTGGTGTGAAGTGGTATCTCAATGTGCTTTGATTTGCATGTCCTGAGTGACCAACCATGTTGAGCATCTTTTCATGTGTTGGTCATTTATGTATCTTCTTTGGAGAAATGGCTATTCAATTCCTTTGCCCGTTTTTAATTGAGTTGTCTTTTTATTGTTGAGTTGTAGGAGCTCTTTATATATTCTAGATACAAACCCCTTAGCAGATATATAATTTTCAAATATTTTCTCCCATATCTTTGGTTATCTTTTCATTTTCTGCTTTTTTTGTTTGTTTGTTTTAATGAGGCCCCTACCCCAAATTTACTCACACCACTAGCCAATACATAAGTAGGCAAGAGACTTGAGGATAAACTGAGCAGACTCCACCGTGGACTGGCACTTGCTGGCCAGAGAAGAGGCCCATCCTATCGGTGAAAGACACCCCCCCAGGGACCCCAGAAACAAGTCAGCACCAAGGGCAGTTGTGGGGTCAGAGAAGAGGAGAGATGCCAGGAAATGGGCAGAAAGCCCTGGCTCAAATGTCACCTCTGTGTAGACATGGGGCAGCAGTCACCTACCTGCCTCCCCAGAGAGCAGGTGTCTGAGAACGAGCTGAACCTGACTATTCTCCCAACACGACCCGCCGTTCCTTCACTTTCTTAGAACACCGGGCTGCCCTCTGATGCAGCTCCTCCACCCCACTCCCAGCTCCAAGGGCCAAAGCAGGAACTACCCAGCCCATACTCAGGTGGGTGAGAAGGGAGGGGGTAAGGGACACATGGAGGAAGCTCCACCCCCAGGGCAGAGCCTCAGCAAGAGGCAGTGGGGACCAGGGCCCAGCACCATCCGCACACGACCTGCACAGGAGGAGCCACAGCAGCTCAGGTAGAAGGACAGTTACTAAGGAAGCCTTGTGACACCAGAAATATGAAATTCTTAGAATAAATCTATCAAAAGACATCCCAGACACCTAAACTGAAACCATCAAATATTACTGAGAAAAAAATGTAAAAGACCTAAATAACTGAAAAGAAATAACATGTTCGTAGATTGGAAGACTCGATATTGTTAAGGAGGCAATGCTCCCATGAGCTGATCTATAGGTTCAATGTAATCCCGTTAAAATTCCAACAGGCATTTCTACAGAAATTGACAAGCTGATTCTAAATTTGCACAGAAATGCAAAGGATCTAGAACAGCCCATTAAGAAAGAAGAATGAAGTTGGAGGACTTACGCTATTGATTTTAAGCCTTCTCTAAAGCTACAATATTCAAGATGATTTGATATTAGAGACAAGATAAAAATATAGATCAATGGAACAAATCAGTCTTGAAATAGACCTGTGTCTATTTTTAAGGCAATTCAATAGGGAAAGGAAAGTCTTTTCAATAAATGGTGCTGATCAACTGGACATCCATGGAAACAAGTGAACATCAACACTTACCTCTCACAGAACCCCCAAATTAACTCAAAATGGACCATAGACCCGAATCTATAACCTGCAGTATAACTTTACAAGAAACTATGTGAACCCAGCCGGTGTGGCTCAGTGGACTGAGCGTCGTCCCATGGACTGAGAGGTCCCAGTTTGATTCCCGGTCAGGGCACATGCCCGGGTTGCAGGCTCGATCCCCAGTAGGGGGCCTGCAGGAGGCAGCTGATCGATGTTTCTCCCTCACATCGATGTTCTATCTCTCCCTTCCTCTCTCTCTAAAAAAATCAATAAAACTATATTTTAAAAAATAAAGGTAATAAGTACTCAAAATGTATCACTTTCTAGCTAGCTCACTCTATCTGTGCCCCCGAGGCTGTCTGCGGAGGAGGAACGCGAGGGGCCACGGCATCGCTTCCCAGCTCCCTGCTCAGGGCTGTCGCACTGACGGCTGCGGACTATTTACACCACAGACATCAGCCCGCGCTGTAAATCAGGGCTGGATTCACTGTGCTGAGTGTGCAGATGGGGGCTGGAGAACTGCAGCACACAGGCCAGATCTGGCTCAGCCAGTGTGCAGGAGGCAGCCGGTCAATGTTTCCCTTTCACATCAATGTTTCTATCTCTCTCTCTAAAAAAATTAGTTAACTAATGAATTAATTTAAAAAATAAAAATAAAAGAAAATACGTGAGAAAAATCTTAGTGACCTTGAGGTGGTCCCAGAATCTTAGAACACACCCAGAAAATCATAAAAGAAAAAAATTGATAAATTGATCTTCATCAAAAATTTTAAAACGTCTTTTGAAAGTCATCCTTACAAAGATCAAAAGGGAAGCCATAGATAGGAAAAACAATATTCACAAGAACTTGCAATCAGAACATGTAAAGAAGTGTTATGACTCAGTGAAAAGACAAATAACCCGAAAAGACAGACGAATTATTCAAGCTGACACTTCACCAGAGATGTGTGGTTGGCAGATAAGCACCTGAAAGGAGCTCGGCACCAGCAGTCGCCAGGGAAACGCCCGTGGAGAACCACAGAACCGGAAGAATGGCTGATGCTAAGGGGACCGGTGTTCCGGGTCCTGGACGAGTGCACAGGAGCCAGGATGCTCACGCACTGCCACCGAGATGTAAACAGTGCGACTGCTTCGGAAACAGTTTGTGGTTTCTTAAGAAGTTAAACACACACCCACTACGTGACTCAGCGATTCCACTCCTTGGTATTCATTCAAGAGAAGTGAAAACATCCACACAAAGACCCGCACACGTTCCATGTTCACAGCAGCCCCAGCCGCAAAGGCCCCAAATTGGGACCAGCCCACGTGTCTGTCTGCACGTGAACACATGGACGTGCAGCTTCCCATCTGGGGCTCGACTCCGAGGCACAAACCATGCAGGAGTCTCTAAGCCGGTCTGCCCAGTGAGGGGAGCCCCACACAATGGCGTGTGATTCCATCTACAGAAACTTCCAGGAAATGCAAACCAGTCTGCAGGACACAGCACGTCAGACGTTGCCAAGACAAGGTACAGGAAGGAATGACGGAGACGCTGGAAGTGACAGGCATGTCTGTGACCTTGGTTTCAGCGATGCTTTCACAGGTGTTAACATAGGTCAAATCCGTGCAGTCCAGGGTACTTCAGTTAAAGCCCAACAGAGATGGAAAATGCAGACAACAGAAGGGAAGGCCCACCACTCACTTAGCCCCATGAGCTCAAAGTGCCATTCTGGGAGCTCTGTCTGCGACCACTCTGCGTCCAGCCCCAAGGAAGCCTCTCAGGAGCGGGTTCTGCCCAGAAACTGGGCACCCGTGAGTCCAGCCCAAGTCTATCTCCTCTGTTCACCCTGTGCTCCACGACTTTCACCACTCACACCTTCCAGGAGAAAGATGGGCATGTACAGACCCATCACCCACCACCCACTCCAGAGGGCAGGGCAAGACCAAAGCCCCACAGCCCTCTGGCGTTGTAAGGAGGCTGGGACCACAGCTGGAATGGAGGGATGTAGCTCACACCCAAAGAGGGGCTGCGGACTCGGGTGCCCTGCGCTCAAACATAAAATACTGAAGTCGTCTGGCCCCCCAGGTTCCTGGAACGTGTCCCTGTGGAGATGCTCGGTACACAGGCACACACCTAGTTGCTCCCCCATGAGCTGCTCAAATCTCAAGTCTAAAATGCCCAATGCCACTTAAATCAGTGAGGAAAAGAATGATTAGTCAATAAAAGTGTTAGGAACAACTAGTGTCCACAGGAGAAAAGAACGAGACAGATTTAGACCCTACTCCTTGCACCAGGAAAAATTCCAAGGGCTGAAAAGTCTTAAATTTTTAAAAAAGAATCCATAAAAGTTGAGAAGAAATAGTTACAAAATTCTCTTATAAATGTGAAGCAGAGATCTTTCTGATCGTGGTGTAAAATTAACCACAAAGGAAAATATTAATACATTCAACTTCATAAAAATTAAATTTTTCTGCAAGGCAAAGAACACCATAAATATATTAAAACTGGGGAAAAGTATTTGAAACACACGCAAGAATTAGTCTCCCTGGTATACAAGTTCCCCAGGATCAAGAAGCACAAAAACATTAACAACTTAATAGAAAAATGAACAAAAGTTATCAACACAGACAGTTCACAGAGAAGGAAATATAAGGGCTCGTACATCTCACTTGTGACAAAAGCATGCAAATGACCAAGTCCGAACTACACCATGTGCCCAGGCTGGGGAAGAGGCACATCTCAGATGCTGGGCAGTTTGGTGACTTGTCAACGTCACAAACACCCACACTGTTGACTGAGCAACCCCACTTTAGGCACGCGTGTGCATGTTGGGCCTGGGCCTTGATTTACCTTCTTGCAAGTTAATAACCTGCTACTGCTCCAAGGATGCTGGTAGGAGGCACAAGTCTGCGCCCCTCTGCCATGCCCTCGTCCAGGTGCGCGTAGCTCCATTCTGCGGCCGTCTTCCCCTGCAGACCACACTTGTGCCTGTGCTCCTGGCACCCACCCCACCTGAGGCCTGTGGTGCCCCGGGGCCACAGTGACCACATGACAGACTAAGGTGACAAATCCACTGGCCAAAGTCCAGCCTCACCTTGGGGCTGCCTTACACAGACAAATCAACCGACCCTGCCGTCACAGCACAGAAGCCAATCCACATGGCACCCGGGAGCTGCCTATCCTTGGGGCTGGTGGTGCCACATTCCTGAGAACCTCCCACAGAATCCTGCAGCTGCCAGAGGCCAGGGGGCAGCCCAGGCCACAGAAACAGACCTAGACACAGACCCTGCTGCAGGTGTGCACCCAGACACACAGTCCATGCACACACACAGCCACTCAGAGCTGTATTACACACACACACACAGCTGTATCACACACATAGCTCTATTACACATACACAGCTGTACTACACACACTCTCATACACAACAGTATTAGACACACTCACACACAGCTGTATCACACACACACAGAGCCCCAGCTGATGGTGGACACCTGCAGGACCCCTGTTGGAGGAGCCAGGGGTAGCCTGTGGGCCTCTGGCATGCTCTCTGCTGACCTCCCAGCAGGGCATCCCCCAAACCCCGTTATTCCTACAGCTACCATAGGCCTCACACCTCTGTGGCCCAGGACTCTCTGGGCCAGCCACTGGCAGGTAGCGGGACCATGAGCAGTAGTGATGTGTTCTGGGGGTGGCAGGGGAACCTAGAGCCACCTGGGAGTGACGAGGGTTCCGGAAGCCCTCAAGCTGGAAGGATGAGCCCCCCATGGTCTCCTTCAATCTGTGATGAAGTCTCAACGGAACAATGAGTGCATCCTCACTGCGGACTGGGTGTCACCAGAGCAGAGAGGGAGTCGGGTGCTCACCACAAATAGGGGTGACATTGCAGCCCTCAACGTGGGGCCTGTGGCCAAATAAGCATCACCCCACCCTCCATCAAAGTCGGAAGAGCAGCCGCAGCGGGTTCTACCGTCAGTCACCACCTGAAGGAGGGCAGGGGCAGCCTCCTGCCATGGGAGCCGGTGTGCACACCCCCCGCCAGGTTTCTGCAAGTCCTTCCATCCCTCCAGGAGGCGTGGCCCTCCCTCACTCTGTTCCTAAAATTCACTTTCGCCAATGAAAACACAAACACCTTCCCCCTTCGTCAGTAACAATCAGCAGAAAAAGAAGGTGATACGTTACTGCTTCTGGATGGGCTTCCTTCTTTTCCTCCCTGCGTACATGCACTCCCCCGGCGGGATCATCGTCTTGGCCCTGAAAGAGAAGGGAGCATTACGTTGGTCATGTCGAAGAGGTCCCAGTGCTCCCTTGACTCCCCCAAACACCCTAGGCAGCAGTGTCAGCTGAGGGCCCTGTGCTGGGATCACGGTGTCATGCTGTCCTGACCGCCACTGTCCCCCGTCCTCAAACGCCATCCAAGCCAGATGACCCACAGCACTTCCAGCACCAGCCTGCACTACTCATGCCTCCTCTCAGTACACCCCCTGGCCGACACCTTGCCTACAATGGGCAGCATCACGGTCCCCCAGCCTGGCCCGAGGACCCATATCACCGCATCCCTACAGAGAACGGCCCTGTGCTCTTGTGCCTGTCTGGGAAATCCTACACAGACAAATCAACGGACCCTGCCATCACAGCAGAGAAGTCGATCCACATGGCACCCGGGAGCAGGACACACAGCCAAGGCACAGCGTCAGGGTTCTGTGCAAGCCCGGGGCTGCGTGTCCTCTCTCGGTGGCCTTTGTGGTGGGTCTTCTTCTTCCTCTTCCCATCCCCCCTTATGGCTCTGAACTTCTGAGCCAATAGGCTTCCTCTTTTCTGTGTAAAATCTGTCACTCGAGGCCACAGTGTGCGGCTTCCATTTTGGCTACTAACTCACAGCTGCACCAAGCCCAGCTGACCAAACTCGCCAGCCTCCGCCAGCACTGCTGGGCACAGCTGCCTGAATTCGAGCAGTGACCCTGAGGGGCAGTCCACGCTGTCGGAGCCCTGAGGCTCGTCAGCTCGCCCATCACTTCAGGTTTCTGGGCAGTGAGGGTGGCTGAGACCTCACACATCCTGCGGATGAGTGTGCAGTGACCACTCAAGGCCAGCTTCTGGGCTAACAGATATGGAGAGGTCGGGAGCCCTCACTTGGCCTCACGCATGTGCAACCTGGAAGAGGAGGCGGACTCAAACACAGAAATTTCACCCTGTGCAGAAAGTGCCGTGAGAATACTGGAAATGTGTCATGGACCCACTTTAAATACAAGAAACACACATGAGTAGGTAAAATAAACAGAAGGGAAAAGATACATCATGCAAGCACTAATCAAAAGAGGCTGTAATAGCTGTATGAGTGTCAGACAACGTAGACTTCAAAAAAGGGATATTCTCAGGGACAAAGAGGGATATCACCTGCTGATAGATGGTTCAGTTTTCCAAGAAAACATAGCAATCCTAAACGTGTACACATCAACAACATGTATGCTTCCAAATACATGAAGCCAAAGCTGATGAAACTGAAAAGATAACTCATCGGAGACTTCAACATTGCTCTCTCAGTAATCAACAGAACTAGTAAACAAGATCAAAAGGATATAGAACATCCAAACAACAGACATGAACACGTTGAAACTTAAAGATCATTCCATCCAACAACAGCGGAGTACGCATCCTTTGTACACAGAACATCCACCAAGATAGACTATATTTTGGGAATTAAAACAAATTTAAAAGAATAGAAATTATATAAAATATATTCACTGACAATTAGGGAATTAAACTAGAAAGATATATCAAAATTCCCAAATATTTGGAAAGCAATCTATTTCTAAATAACTATGGGTCAAAGAGAAAGTCACAGAGAAATGTAAAAGCCTTTTGGACTGAGTGAAAATGAAAATACAACGTATCACACTTTGTGGGATACCACTGAGCAGTGCTTTGATGAAAACTGATAGCATTAAACATTTATATTGGAAAAAAGTGTGAAGTAGTAATCATCTATGTTTCCAATTTGAGTAACTAGAGAAAAGAAAAGAAATCCAAATCAAACAAACAGATGTGCATAATAAAAAGGAAAAAAATCAATGACATTGAAACAGAAAAATAGAGAAGAATCAATGAAACCAAAAGTTGGTTCTTTGAAAAGATCAATGAAATTGATAAACCTCTAGCCAGACTGATCAATAAACAGAGAGACACAAATTACCAATATCGGGAATGAAAGAAGGGACATCACTATAGACCCCCACACACACTAGAAGGAAAATAAGAGAATACTCTATGAACTTAGTTGTATCCCCCCAAAATCCATATGTTGAAGCCCTAACCCTCCATTTGACTGTATTGGAGACACTGCCTTTCCGGAGGTAATTAAGGTTAAATGGGCTCATAAAGATGGAGCTCTGACCCAATAGAAATGTTCCCCTGGTAAGAAGAAAAAGAGCTCTCTCTCTCTTTACCACGCGAAGGAGGCCAACTGCAAGCCAAGAAGAGGCTTTCACTGGAAACCAACTCAGCTGGCACCCTGATCTTGGGCTCCTAGCTTCCAGAAACGTGAGAAATAAATTTCCATTGTTTAAGCTGCCCAGCCACAGTGTTTTGTTATGGCAGCCCAAGTTGACTAAGACAAATACTAGCCCCACAAATCCAACAGTTTAGATAAAATGGAGAAATTCCTTGAAAGACACAAACTACCAAAATTCACTCAAGAAAAAAATAGATAACCTGTTTAGTCTTATATCTATTCCAACAACAAGGGTTTCACTGATACATTCTACCAATTTAAGGACTAAATAATACCAATTCTCTGCAACCTCTGGCAGAAAGTTGAAAATAAAAAATTGCCAACTCATTTATAAGTTCGGCATTACCCTGACACAAAAAGCAAAGACATTTCGAGAAAATAACAGACCAATATCCCTCATGAACATAGACATACAAATCCTCGATTAGATATTAGCAAATGGAATCCAGCAATATATAAAGAGGACAATACATCACAAGTGAGGTTTATACAAGGAATTCAAAGCTGTTTCAGCTTCCAAAAATTCATCAATGTATTAATAAACTAAAGAAAAAATACATATGATCATCTCAATATATGCAAAAAGCTCTTGACAAAATCCAAGTCATTCATAATAATGAATGATTCTCATCAAACTAGTAATAGGTAATTAACCTAATTAACCTGAGAAAGGGCATCTACAAAAAAGTCTGCAGCCAACATTACACCCAGTAGTGAAAGACTGAGCACTTCCCCTGAGACAGAGCAAGGTCAGGACGTCGCCCATCCCATCATCCCATTGCCGTCAAACATCTAATTTGTGCACCATCAGGGCAATGAAGTGACAAAGAGAAATGTCATGAAATCGGGAAAGGAAGAAACATGCTCTGTGTTCTCAGTCACATGGTTGCACGTTCCAACAATTTTACTAAGATAAATATCTTATAACCAATACTTGAGTTCAGCAATGTCACAGGGTAAGAAGAATACACAAAAGTCCACTGTGTTTCAACAGACTAGCAATAAACAATCTGAATACAGATTTTTAAAAACCAGTACCATTTACAATAGCACCAAAATGAAAATAATATACTTGGGTATTTCGGGAGGTGTAACTGGGGCCCTAAAGAATAGGAGGGTAAAGGGTGATGGGGAAAATAATAATAATCATAATAATAATAGAAAATGTTCCAAATGTAATGAAAACTATAAACCTACAAATTCCAGAAGGTCAATGACCTCCCAAGCACAATAAACATGAATAAAATAACACCCAGGCACATCATAATCAAATGTTCATAACCAGCAATAAGTAGAATAATCTTAACAGCCACCAGAAAAGCAGTCATTGGGCAGAGAAGCAAAGGTGAGAATGCCAGCAGGCGCCTTGTCAGAGACATGCGCAGAGACAGTGGCGCCTAAAAGCAGGGAGAGAAAGACCACTGAGCCCTAGAATTGCACCCCTGTGAAAATACCTTTCCATAATGAAGGTGGAATAAAGACTTTTTCAGACATATAAAAGCTGAAAGAATTCACTGCCAGCTGACCCACACTAGAAGAAATGTGAAAGGGTGTCTTCAGGCCAAAGGAAACCGATACCAGATGGTAACATGGAACACAAAACGGAACACAAAGCTCGGATTTGTTCTTGCTATTAAATATCTTTAAAAGATAACTGTTTAAAAACAATGATAACAATGTATCATGGGGTTTACAACATATGTAGATGTCGAGCGTAAGGCAAGATAGCACAAAGTCCAGGAGGGGGGTGTGCTGGGGAAGGTCCTCCACTGCTCGTGAAGGGGTAGAACGGCGTTGCCTCCAGGCCCCACATTCACCTCCTTGCCTGCTCTGCACTGATGGGCTGGACCGCTCAAGCTCAAGCATTTCTTCTTTGAAGTTAGCACAATGTGTCACTGCCAGCAGAGGCAAGGAGGGACGTGCAAAAGTGAGGGGCTTCAGATTCCAGCGCTTCTGATCTTTCTGCTTGTTTCTGCTCACCACCGCCAGGGGCTGGGACCAAGTGAACTGCACTAACCAGGGGGCTGAACAATACCTTCTCCAAGGAGGCCTGAACCCAGGCTTGGGGAGGGCCCTCCCTGTCCAAGTGCGCTCCTTGACTTGCTCAGCCCCGGAGAACCCTTCAGGGTCCTCTTTTCACCTTTGCAGTTACTCCACTGTTGTAGCTAGGGCTTCTTTATATGTAAGTCTCTCAAATCACACAACAAACAAAGTTAAAAATATAAAAAGCTAATTTTTAAAAGTGCACATATTTCAGAGATATGTACTAAAACACACATGAAAGAAATTACATGTCAGGGATTTACTTCTACAATGGGGGAGGACTAAATGGAACTGGATCAGCCCTGGCCAGTTTTGCTCAGTGGTTAGAGCACTGGCCCTCAGACCAAAAGGTCACAGGTTCGATTCCAGTGAAGAGCACGTACCTGGGTTGCAGGTTTGATCCACGGACCTGGTTGGGGTCATGCAGGGTGTGACCAATTGATGTGTCTCTCTCATATCCATATTTCTCTCTCTCTCCACCCCCCGCCCCTCCCTCCCACTCTATGTAAAAAAAACAATGGAAAAATATCCTCGGGTAAGGATTAACCAAAAAAATTTTAAGTAAAAATAAATAAATGGAACTGGATCAGCCAATATGGATAGTTGACCATCTATGCTGGCTGACGAATAAGTTGTGCTCATTATAAAATTGTGTCCACTTTTGTATAAGATTTTACTATGGATAAGTTATTATCCATAATAACTTTTTAAAGCACTAAGAAGAGAGAAGATGTACCATAAGAATAGGCATACTGTGGTCATTTGATTTTCAGCATGGCTGCTGAGGCCAGTCAATGAGCACAGGACTATTTCTCTAACAGATGGCGCTGGGACAACTGACTACCCGCAGGCCAGAGAATGAAGTTGGACCTCACAGTGTATGAAAAAAATGAACCAAAATCAGTCAGAAGACTGAAGTGTAAGAGTTAAACTATAAAACTCTCTCAGAAAATACAGGACCATATTTTCATGACCTTGAATTTGGCAATGGATTCTTAGAAATGTTACCAAAAGTACAAGTAAGAAAAGAAAAAAAAATAGACAACTTGGACTTGATCAAAATGAAAACTTGTGCTTTAAGAACACTATTAAAAAAAAGTGAAAAGACAACCCACAGAATGGGAGAAAACATTTACCAATCGTATAACTGATAAGAGTCTAGTATTCACACTATACAAAGAACTCCTACAACTCAACAACAAAAAGACAAGCAACCCAACTTAAAAGTGGGCAAACGACTTGAATAGTTTTCCAGAGAAAATATAGAAATAGTCAACGAACACATGAAAAGATGCTAAACACCATTGGTCACTGGGGAAATGTCAATCAAACCTACTATGAGGTATCACGTCATACCCACTGCGAGGGCTGCAATCAAATAAGTGGAAAATAACGAGTCTTGGTGAGGCTGTAGAGGAATTGGGACCCTTGTGCACTGCTAGTGGGAATGTAAAATGGTGCGGCTGGTGTGCAAAACAGTGTGGCATTTCCTCATAAAGCCAAATGCAGAATCCCCATATGACCCAGCAACCCCACTCCTAGGTGGATGACCAAGAGAACTGAAAGCGTGTTCAAGTAAAAGCTGACACACAACTGCTCACAGCTGCATATTCACAGGAGCCGAAAGGGGGAAGCAGCCCAAATGTCCATCCTCTGATGGATGGACAAACAAGATGCACTCTCTCCACAGAGTGGAATATTATTTGGCCATTAAAGGAATGAAGTTCTGTTGCTATAACATGAACGAACCTTGAACACTTGACACTACATATAAGGAGGCAGACACAAAAGGGCGCCCACTGACTCCATCGATATGAAATGTCCAGGACAGGCAAATCCATAGAGACAGAAAATGGATTCGTGGTTGCCAGTGGCTGGAGGGAGGAATGGGGAGTGACCGCTAATGGGTACAGAGTTTCCCTTTGGGGAGAAGAAAATATTTTGGAATTAGACCGAGGTGGTAATTGCACAACTCTGGCAATATACTAAATAAATGCCACTGAACTGTATTCATTTTTAAATGGTTAATTTTATGTTATGTGAACTTTACCTCAATAAAAAAAGTACAACACAAATTTATATTCAAATATAAATATAATTTCTGGAATGGTAAGATAGAAAGGGTTTGGCAGGGAGAAATCCACACCAGAGACAGAAATGCCGCAGGGAGCTCTTCCTGGAGCGAGCGGAGAACGGTGGTGCAGCAGGGGCTTGGAGGTTAAAGTGTGTTTCAAGCTGCTGGAGATAGTGCTGTGGAGGGAACAGGGAGCCCTGAGCCATGGGTTGTGGGGGTGAGTGGGGATAGGGTCCAGGTGGCCCCAGGCTGGAGCAGGAACAGGTGGACGGATGTTTCAGAAGGCCTGGCCTTCTCAGCCTCACTCTGTGCCAGGGCCTCCACTCCTGCCCTTCTTGAGAAGCCAGGTCAGCCCTCGGTGGCAGGATGCCAGTGCCCTCCCATCTGAACTGCAAGGCCTTTCGACTCAAACAGGAGAGTCCTGAGCCGCACCAGGGCCCAGTCTCTGCCTGGGGGAAAACAGGCCAGGGAGGTTTCCCTGTACCCCGAGAGGGGCCGGGCACTCAGTAGCCCACTCAGCCACTCCTCAAGGTCAAAGGTGAAGGGAACAGCTGACCTGCACCAGCCCCAGGAGACCTTGTTCCTAGCACCACCATTCCCCAAATGAGCCTTGGAGCAGGGATGATGTGGGGTGGGGGGACAGCGAGGAAGATGAGGAAGGGACCAGGGAACACTCTCCATCCAAAACCCTCCTCCTCACAGCAGGAGCTAAGACAGGATCCAGGCTCCTCTGTGTGACTCCTCACCAGCCTTGCACACCACCTGCCCCTACCCCAAGCCACATTCTCCCTCAGTGTCTCCAGCTCAGTGCTCAAAGGGCCCTAAAACGCAGGTTATAGCAAAAAGCACCAAGAACAGATAAATATCTCCAGGTACCTCTCTTTTGGGGGGTGTGGAAGCTGCCCATTGCACCCCACTTCCCCAGCCACAATCCCAGTTGAGTAACACAGTTTGGAATCTGATCTGTGCCGAGTATCTAGCCTAGGAATCATAAATGCAGGAGACAGATACTATGCAGTAGGTTATCTGTTTTACTAAATATTTGTGCATTCTCAAAAAGACGAAGCCTCCTAGGATTGAACCAACCTTCCCACAGAAATGCCCCTTTGTGGAGAGACTCAGGTCCCAACCCAGGATCAGCTTCCTTCTCTGCCTAAGGGGGGCAGGAGACCCTCCCTACTAGGCTCCTTGTAGCCTGCGGCTGCCCGGGACCAGGGTTCTCCTGCAGCAGCGGACAGTGCCGGGTGGGACACGCAGGGGGCTGGGCGCCACACAGTTGAACAACATGCGCACTGAGCCCGACCAGGCGGCTTGTGGGCCTTCCACACCCACCAAGCTCTGAACTGACTGTGTCTCAGAGAAAGCAGAACTTTTGCACGAACCTTTCTCTTATAAGAGGTAAAAGGAATAGCTGTCCTTTAAAGAAAATACAGGTAAGCAAATAAAACAACAACAACCAAAAATCCTCCCCACCCAGCAGTGCCCCCACTCTCTTTCCACAGGGCACACGTCACTCTGGGACCAAGCCCGGATAGAAACCACACACAGCCTGGGTCCAAACTCCGCCAGTTAGTGCCTGGAACTCCTCCTCCGTAAAATAGGGTGACTTCCAGTCACCTCAGGAGGGCCACAGGAGATGGCAGAGCCCCCAACATCAGGGCTGCACCGGCCCACCAGTGGGGACAGTCTGCACATCACAGAGTCTCCTCCTTCACCATGATTAACAGGCTTCAATCCAGGAGCCAGCAGAAGCCAGGCCTGACGTGGGGCAGAGGCCAGCCAGGTTTAGGAGACCGCCTCTGCCAGAAATCCCCTGGAGAGTGCTCTCTGTAGAGAAGTCCAATTCACAGCTGTCAAGTACCCAGAGCCTGGGGACAGATGCCCAGGGCATACACTTAGGACCAGAGCCTGTGGCTGGTCCCACAGAAGCCATCTCACCCCCTTCCACAAAGATGCTAACAGCTGGAGGCCTACTGGATGCTTCCAGGGGACAAGTACCTCCAGCCCTAGCCCCTGGAACCAACCTGGAAACAGAAAGAGAGACCCCAAGAGCTGAGCAGCCTAAGGCCTCTGACCTCTGACCTTGACCAGCATCTGTCCCTCCCAATGGGGGGTCACTGCCGGCAACAGCAGGGTGGGCAAGCCCCCGAGGGTCTGTGCCACTCACAAAGTATCCACAATCTGGGATTTTCAGCCACTCAAAACAAGACTTTAGGGGGAAAAACTTTCTTGGTGCCACTAACTGAAACCGAGCGAATTCCTGGAACTTGGGCCCTTCCGTTCTTTCCCAAGTGTGAGAACCAAGCCTGGTGCTCCATGCCCGGAAGCAGCGGCGGAGCTGTGCCAGTGGCCAAGCTATGCCACCCTGACTCTGGGTGCGCTCAGCCCAGACTTCCCCACCCCCTAGCTGCCCTGGTGAGGGCTCAGGGCATGGGTTCACAGACCCCTGCCAGCATCTGCGCAAAACATTTCTGAAAGAAACTGGGTTAAAACTGAAGGGCAATTCAACCAACTCCCCCAGAGCGGGTGGGTCGCAAACAGGAGCTTCAATTCACTGCATGGGGGGAAGGGGAGGATGGCGACTGAGGCTGTTGGTGGGGGGTAAATTGAGGGACCATGATCAATGGAAGTGGACCAGCTTTCCTCAAAAGTCTCCTTTTTATTTTTAAGTGAGAAGCTGCCAGGGCCTGGAGACGAGGAGATGGGGTGGGAGGAGGGTGAGCCAAGGGAGGATGGGGTAGGAGGACCCGTGGGAGGAGGGCTCCCCACAAGCGTCTCCATCGCGCAGCGGGGCCGAGGAGCCCACCCAGAGCACTTACCAAGGCCGCTTGGCGCGGAGGCTCAGGCGCACCCGAGGGGGAAGCCCGCCCGGGCAGGGAGCTGTGGTGGCGCGGCTGAGGGCTCTTGCATCTCGGGGACCAGTCGGCGGCGGCGGCCGCGGAAGGACGGCCCCACCCCGGCACGCGAGCCCGCCCCGCCCCGAGCCGACCGACCCGGAGGCGGCAGGGGGCGCGCGCGCGCATCCCCTCGCATCCCCTGGTCCTCCCGGTCTGTGTGCTCCTTGGCAGGGTCAAGCCCTACGCCCCTTTGTCCCCATGGCTTCCCCAGGGAACTGTCCTTTCCATGGTGGGTGGTGCCCTGTGCCTCTCGAGGCCCCCATGCTCCCCTCGCATCCTCTATTCCTTGCCTCTGTCACGCGCCCCTTCACCTGCGCCCGCAGAGCTCGAGCGCACACCTGCGCGGTGCAGAGGTGCAAGGCTCAGGCTCCCCTAGCCGCGGGGTCCCGGGGTCCGGATCCGAACAGGTAACAGGAGGATAACGTGTCCGACTCCGTCTGCTCCAAGGCGTTGTTGTAAGACAAACGGTTTTACAAACTATAAAATAGTAATACATACGACACTTTGACCCTGAACTTCCCAGGAACAGCAGCGTGGTTCGTGCGACGTCCAATCCGGGATATTTGGGGTCCCACCAGGCGGGTGCGCGCGGCGTGGTC
Source organism: Tadarida brasiliensis (assembly GCA_030848825.1). Taxonomy (NCBI): domain Eukaryota; kingdom Metazoa; phylum Chordata; class Mammalia; order Chiroptera; family Molossidae; genus Tadarida; species Tadarida brasiliensis. Next base: position 37,296,983 of record CM061258.1, read on the forward strand.
GCCCTGCTCTGCCAACCCGTGCGTGGTGGGCAACCGGACTCTGTGCGGCCGAGCGCACCTTGCTCTCCTCGCCCCTCCTCCCTGGACCTCCAGCAGGGAGCACCTGCCAACCCTTGGGCATGCTCCCTCCCTCCTCCTCCTCTCTTCCCTTCTTCCGTCCTGGTGGAGACCTCCGGACTTTCACACACACACACACACACACACACACACACCATGAGGCTCCGACTCCAACTCCGTGTTCTGCTCTGGAGCTCCCAGCACAGCCCCTGAGCCTGGCCTCACATCTTGAGGTCTCTACCCAACGTCTGAGAGGGCCCAGAGACCCCAGCCCACTCTGAGGCCCCTGTCCTCACCCAGCCGCCATGAGGTCCCCAGGCCTCCGCTCTCTCCCCAAGACCTCGGTGGTTCCGGGGCGGCACCTCAGCACCAGCCGCAGTCCTCATCCAAGCCCCATCGAGGGACCTGGCATCCCCGCAGCCAGCCCTGTAGGGGTTTCCGTGTCTGCCCCACAGTTACAGCCAAAGATGTCACTGCATGCGCCCCCCAACCCCAAGCAAAATGCTGTCTCCCAGAAACCCCCACTCCTTTCCTTGGCCTCACTGATGCGCTCTGAATGAGCAATGTTCCTCAGGACCTTTGCACTTGCTGTCCCCTCAGGAAAATGCTCTTCTCCATGTACTCACAGGGCTAGCCTCCTGTTCTTGTCGCCTCAAACAGAACACCAACCCCAAATGGAAGGCCACCACTATCCATCTCCTCTCCCTTATGTTTTTCATAGTTTATACACCCCTGAAATCACAGCAGGTGTTTCTTTCCCCCTTGTGTTTAACAGGTAAACTTACCAACCAGAGCTGCTCTGTTCGCCTCTAACCAAGGAAGAGCATGGCGCCTGCTGCAGAGCAGGGGCTGAAAATGTTGGCTGAGTAAATGATTTTATATTATTTTTTGACATGGAACAACATGCAGCTATATTGCTGCATGTTTTAAGTAGTTAAAATCAGTAGTTGTGACTTGATACAATTTTTGTAAAGTGCATTATGTTACCAGCTTGATGATGAGACCTCGGTGCTTGTGTTCTTGAAGGAAAGATATCAGTGCAGCAAAGCAAGCAAGAATTTATTGGCCAAAGCAAAAACGCACTCAGATGGGACGTTTACTAAGGCTGAGGACAGTGAAACATGGAAGGGCTTAGCATAGAAGAAGTAACAGGATAGTCTAAGCCAGGCCAGGCTGCTTTGGCTCACTGGGAAGTCAGAGAAAAGGGGGTGTTGGAGACAGGTTCAGGATGTTAGCCCAGGACTCACGCTGGGTCCTTTTTGTTGAGGGTATTTATCTCTCTCTTGCAGGTGGGAATCTTAGGGGAGATCTCAGGGGAGGATCTCAATATTCAGCAGCTTTGCCCGCTGGTGTGGCTCAGTGGTTGAGTGTTGACCTATGCACCAAGAGGTCGCTGGTTTGATTCCTGGTCAGAGCACATGCCCAGGTTGTGGGCCCGATCGCCAGTGAGGTTTGTGCAGGAGGCCACCGATCCGTGTTCTCTCTCATTGATGTTTCTATCTCTCTCTCCCTCTCCCTTCCTCTCTCTCTAAAACAATAATAAAGAAAAATCTTTTTTAGAAAAGAATATTCATCAGCTTTCCAGGTGTGCTCTTTCAGACTGGTGGTCTCCAGTGATTGGTTGGTGCCAGGTAGGGGGTCATTAGTTAATGCAGCTGGTCCTGAGGGAGCCATGGTGTTCCTTGTCTGGTTTTGCTGCTTTTCTGGGCCTGGAGCTGAAATACAACTGAGGCCTAGATATTATCTTTAGGGAGGAAAAGTCGGGGTTCTAAACCATATGACCAGCTATATGAAAGGGGGTCCAAACCGCATGACCAGTGATAAGCTAGGGGAGGAAAGGTTACCCTGGGGGCGAGGTCCTTGATTTCCCAGTTTGGCCCCTTGCTAGGCATCCACCTGGGGCTTTCCGCCCTGGTGACCTTCTGTACCTGGTCCATTGTCCTTGCTCTGCTCATGTCTGTCTAGCTGCCTATTACAATTATACACAGGAAAGTTGGTTGGATAACTTCGAGGTTACAAGTGAACTTTAATTTCTTTTTTTAACTTAAAATTTTTTTTACAATTCCTAAATATTTTGGCAAGCAGCATGTAGTACTTTCGTGCCTTTTTGGTAGTTTTTCCTTTTTGTTAAAGAAAATAAGTAAGCACATGTCTGACGCTGGGGTGGGACCTCTTGGAGGGCAGTGGCGATATGGATCTGCCGTGGGAAGTCCACAGGCTTGTAGGGGGACCCTTGGTTCTAGGATTGTGGCCAGAAACACCTGGGTGGGGACCCTGAGAAATTTTAGCTTTGTAGTAAGAGCTGACACTTGCCCTGCATGGGAAGAGAGCACCCCCACATCTCAGGGAACCCCCTGCTAGCCTTGTCCAGACACTAGTCACACTCACCCACCCCATCCCATCGGGGAATTGGCTGCAGTCAGACAGGTGAAGCTGCACAGCCCAAGATGCCAAAGAAAACCCGTGTCCACCTCCCCCCTCCTTCCCTCAAACTGCCCTGGATGGGCACAGGCCCCCCACCTCAGCCACCCCCTGTGCTGGTCCCCAAAGCAGAGCCTCAGGCAGTCAATGGAACTGAGCAGAAACAGGATGACCCTCCCCAGGTAGGCTGCCTCCCCTGCAGTCCCAGGGCTCCCAGAGGAGCCCCCACAAGAACAAGTGGCTCCCACCCCCCTCCATCCCCCGAGGCAGTGTCCCAGGAGCTCAGTGGGCACAGTTTCCCTCTGGTAGCTTCTTGTTCACACAGGTCCTACGCGCACACAACAGTTTGCAGTGTACATCCAGCGTCCCCTATACCTTCACCACGGGACCACCCTGCCACCGCGAGGGTCCAAATGCAGCAGGACATGCCCCGATCACGGTGCAGGAGCCCGGACGCATCAGGCCTTCTCAGAACCTCCTAGTAGATGCCCCTTTTCCCCTCCCAGTCAGGCCCCCCCACTGCAAACAGGCAGTGGGGCTGAGTCCTCCCACTCCCACCAGCTGGGCGTGAGTTCCTCTCTCCTGGGCCAGTTGTCTTCCCAGAGTGACAGGAATGAGTGCTGAGGAAAGAGGAAACCCCAAGGTGCCACCCTGCCCCCTAAGCGTCTGTGTCCAGATGTGGTCGTCCCCAGTGAGAGCTCAGCGATGTGACAGCTACATGAGCTGGGACCACTCAAAGGATGGCCCTGCAGCACCTGTGGCTCCAGGTGCCCCCAGACTCTCTGCCCTCAGAAGGCCCCAGGACGGCGGTGGCAGGAAGGGGACGAAGACAGACCGCTCAGTAGATGGCCATCCGAGAGGCCAGGAGCTCCGCTGGCCTAGGGACATTTGAGCCGATTAAATGCAATTCAGGGGTTGTTCTTAAACGCCTATGACATTGGTTGTGGTCAACTGGCAAACCGGTACAGAGGGTGAGGAGGCGAAATACTCTCAGGGAAAGGCTGGTCCAACCCTGCCACTAACCTCCACCTCCCAGTGCCCCCACCCTGGTGTCAATAGCTCGGCCTCTGGTGGCCCCGAAGCCCACAGAACCCAACCTCTGCCAGCTGATGCATCTCAAAGGTTCCTTGGGCACCCGCTAGGTAACCATCCTTTGCAGGTTCCCCTGCTAGCAGGGAACCAGGACAGAATCTCTGCCTGAAGCAGACCCTCAGGGTCTCACCCGACACGGGATGTCTAGCAGGGAAGCTGCTCCTGGGGTGCAGGACAGCACCCTCCTTCCAAGGAAGTGGGGGGTGGGGAACCCACATTTGTGAAGAGGGCATACAAAGACCCTTCAGGGTTTGCAGGTACTGTTCCCTCTGGCTGGAATGCTCTTTCTCGCACATTCTGGCCTATCCTACTCCTTCAGCATAAAGGTCCCCTTCTGGAAGAGGCCACCCTCATGCCCTTCACCACCCAACATTCGGGTTTATGGTGGGGACAGTGCAGGAACTTTCATTCACCTTGTAGTCTGCTATAGCTCCACAGCCCATGGGGAGGGGGAGGGGGAAAGGAGGCAAAGGGGGAGGGAGACAAAAGGGGGAAGGGGGGAGGAAGGGGAGGAAAAGAGATGGGGTGGGGGGCGGAGGTGGGAAGGAAGGGGAGGAAGGGAGGCCAACTTACTATACTTTATTTCCTGACATATTTGCTGTATTTTATTTCCTTTCTTGCACAAGCCCAGCCCCGACTGAGTGAAGACTCCTTTGCCTGGTTTTCTTTGAACCTGCTGTTCTCCTCCATGTCCTTTGGCAGCTCTGTGAATTCTGTCCATGAACCTTCCACAGGCTTCCATGAGTCAGACCATCTCAGCCCCACACACGGGACAGCTCCCGCGAGGCCGCTGCCTACTCCCCCAGCTTCCCTCAGCCTGTCCCATGTTGGTTCTGTTTCCTGAACCCCGGGCCTTCCTGTTGGTCTGCTCACTTTTGCTGGAGCACACCCTCCAGGAGCCAAATGTAGCAGGAGAACCTGAAGACTCTGTCCACGTGCACAGCTGGCGGGCGGCTGGACAAGGACAGAACTGAAGGTGGAAACAACTCTCCCTCCACACGCCTGACTTTTGCTGCCATCCTGTCCCCGAGCCTCACATGGGCCTGTGCCAGTCCTCTTGAGAGGGTTAGGGTCTCCTTGTCCCCTATGGTCCTCAAGGCAGCCTTGCCCACCCACAGGGCCAGGTGCCAGTGCGCCCTTCCTTCCAAACCAGCCTCACCTGTTCGGGAAAATGCCCCCACTTTGTTTTGAAATTTTCTTCCCTATAGTTTTCTCTGTTCTTTCATTTCCCCTACCAGATAGTCTGTTTTTCATTTCTACAAGTGAATTCTCATTCTGTATTCTTTTTTTATTAAAGGACTGGTTTGTTTTTTAATGGATGAAGTGTCCAGTCCTCTCGGAGATGCCGGCCGTAGGGTGTAGGATTCTAAATGCTTCAGTTGCCTTTTACAAATGGCAGGTGGGTCTTCCGGGCTTCATACTAGAGGGCAGCATGGCCCTGAACAGGCACTCTGAGAGGTGGGCTCGTTGGGTGGTGGGCATCACAGGCATGTTCTCAGTATGGTGGGTTCTCTGGCCTCCTGGGAGCGGGGGGCTTGTCCTGCAGGAAGCCCCCAGGACTCCCTCATCCCCGTGTACAGCCCCTCCCCACCCACTCCTTTGCTGCCACTACCCTCCTGAGCCTTCCCAGGCTCTGCAGGGGCTGGCACCTTCTCCACTGAATTGTCCTTCCTGGGATTTAGAAGCAGGTGTCCCCTGAGGTCATCAGAGGCTGAAGCTTTGCTTCCTGCTCTGGTTCTTTGCATTGTTGAAGGCAATTTCAAGAGGAACTTTGCCATTTTAAAATCTTCCTGAATTATTATTAGTGTGACCTATTTAAAACACCTCTGCTGGCCCGCGTGTCGTCTGGTGGGAAGAACTGAAAGGTCAGAAGTGCCCTCTGCACTCCCCATCTCCGAGCGTGACAGTCCAAACCCACGGCCGATCGTGTGACCTCTGCCAAATTATGGGCCTCTCGGGGTCTCCATTTTCATCTATAGAACAGGTAAGTGTAGGCCAATGGGACAAAATAGAGAAACCAGAAACAAACCCTCACATGTGTGGTCAGTGATGTTTGACAAGGGTGCCAAGACGACTCGATGGGGAAAGAACAGTCTTTCCAACAAGTGGTGGTGGGACAGCAGGGTCTCCACATGCAAAAGAAGGAAGTTGGACCCTCACCTCACACCATATGCAAAAATTAACTCAGAATGGATCAAAGACCTAAAGATAAAAGATAAAACTCGGAAGAAAGTGTAGGGGGAAAGCTTCATGACATTGGATTTGGCATTAATATTCTACATAATGACACAAAAAGCACAGGCAACAAAAGGAAAAAGAAATACCTCAAAATTTAAAACTTTGTGCACCAAGGACACTAACAATAGAGTGAAAAGGCAACCTTTCATAGAATGGGAGAAAATAACCACAAAACATGTATCTGATAAGGGATTAATCCAGAATATATACAGAGCTCCCATAACTCAAAAATAAAAAGGCAAACAACCAATTACAATGGATAAAGGACTTGTATAGACATTTCTGCAAAGAGTATATACAAATAGCCAACAAGCACATGGGAAGATGCTCAACTTCACTGATCATTAGGGGAATGCAAGTCAAGCCGCAATGAAACACCACCTCATACCCATTAAAATGGCTATTATATATACATACAAAAGTGATGTGGAAAAGTTGGAACCTCGTACACTGCGATAGGAATTTAAGATGGTGCAGCTGCTGTGGGAATCAGTATGGAGGATCCTTAAAAAATTAAACATAGAATTACCTTATAATCCACCGCTTCTGGGTATAGAACCAAAAGCATTGAAAGCAGGGACTTGAGGATATTTGTGCACCAATGTCCATAACAGCATTGCTCACAATGGCCAAAGGATAGAAACAAACCAAATATCTATCAACAAATGAATGGATGAGCAAAATGTGGTAGCTACATGCAATGTAATATTATTCAGTCTTAAAAAGGAAGGAAATTCTGACGCATGCTGCAACATGGATTAACCTTGAAGACATGCAGAGTGAAATAAGCCAGTCACAAAAGGACAAATACTGTGATACTACGTACATGAGGTCCCTAGCATCATCAAATTCAGAGACAGAAGGTAGACAGTAGGTGCCAAGGCTGGGGCACGGGGATGGGGAGTTAGTGTTTCATGTGGACAGAGGTTCATTTCGGGAAGATGGAAAGTTCTGGAGATGATGGAGGTGACGGCTGCACAACAGTGTGAATGTGCTTAATGTCAACGAACACTTAAAAATAGTTAAAATGGTAAATTTCATTTTCTCTATATTTTACCACACACACACAAAACAGGTAAGAATTCCCACCTTTACCTATTTATCCACCAGGTACGTATGTGCCCACTCTTAGAGGCAGACGTGGGCCGCTTCCTGGAAGCTCTACTCTATGAGGTCAGACACTGATCAAACGATTACATGCACACATACACTCACACATGCACTCACATGCACGCATATACACATGCACTCATACACTGATGCACACGCACACTCACATGTGCACTCATACACTGATGCACACGCACACTCACATGTGCACGCATGAGTAAGTCCCCACTGCACTTAAGTGCTAGAGAAGCAGTGAACTTCAAGCTGGCTCCAGGCTCATCTCTGCCAGGTGGTGTGAGGGTGAGGGGCTGGGTATGAGGAGGGCACACACCTGCCAGCTCCTCAGGTCCTCCCCTTCCAGGGCATCAGGGAAGCCCCTCCTCACGGGTACCCTGGTCAGAGGGAACAAGAGGAGGACCCAGCAGGGACTCCATGAGAACTGACTCAGCCGCACAGCAGGAAGAACGGATCTGACCTCTGCTCTGCCTGCAACCCTCGCCCTCCACAGGTGAGGGGTAACAGCCCCCATCTCTGCCAGCTTGGTCCCTGGTGGTGATGCCCCCTCTCTGTCCCCAGACTCCCATCTACTCTCCTCCTTGGTCAGACATCTCCCAGCTGGCAAAGGTGACTTTAGTGGTGAGCTGAGTGGTGGCCAATGTCAAGTGTCCTGACTTCCGGGATTATTTTCCTCTTCATGAAGAACTGGGCAAGAGCTCCAGGGGTCTTCAGCAGGTTCTTCATTTCTCCGAAAGTCAAATTAGGAGCTGGGTCAACACATGTTCAAATGGCGAGAGGGAGTCGTGAGAGCATGTGACTGAGGGCAGTGACCAGGGGATGGGGAACCGGGGATTGGGGATGCAGATAGGGGATTTGGGACTAAGATTGGGGTCAGGGGTGGGGGTGGAGGATGAGGAAGGAGTTATGGGGAAGGAAAAATGGGGGACAGAGGATGGGATGGGGGGTGGAGAACAAGGATGGGGGACTGGGTACAGTGGTGCCTTGGCAGCTAGCCTGGTTCAGCCTCCCTGGGACCTTGCCCCGCCTGGCCAGGCCAGCTGCTGGCAGTGTTTCCTCTGCTCATCCCAAACACCTACTCCAAGTGGACCAGGTGCAGCTCAAGCAAAGCAACGTGATAAATGAAAAGCTGCAAAAGTCAGTGTTTCCACAACTTTCTAGGGTGTTGTTGCCTCCCCACCACTTTAAGCCCCACCGTTCCTGGTTTCTCGGTGACTTCTGTGAATTCCATGCCTGCAGGTCAGAATGAGGTGGCTGGAGTCCCCCTGAGGTGTGACTACACTGCCCCCATGTGGCCAAGACTGCTTGGGGGCTGCATTTGGCATCCTTTATCTTCCTGCCCTCTGCCAGGGCAGCCTGGTAGCTCAGGAGGGCTTGCTCACCATCCTTCAGGTAACCCTGCCCCCCAACAGAACCCCTCCCCCCTCCCCCAAAGCTCACCTGCCTCTCTGGCCTTCCAGAGAGCAGGGTTGTGTCCTCTCCAACCCCAGCTCTCAGTGGCTGCTCATCTCCCCCCTTCACCATCCCCCACATGCCCATGTCCCCCACTCTTCACTGTGACTCCACTGGCCAAAACCTTTGACTCCCACTGAGAGGGTCTGAGCCACACACCTGAGTATCTGTACCACACACATGAGCACATCTGTGCCTTACCTCATAGTATTTATACCACACCTGAGCACATCTGTAGCATACCTGAGTATCTGCACCACACACCCGAGTACACCTGTACCTGACCTGAGAGTATCTGTACCATACCTGAGCACATCTGTACCTTACCTGAATCTGCACCACACACCTGAGCATATCTGTCCCTTACATATCTGTACCACACACCTGGGAGTTGCTGAGAAGCCCACACTACTTTTATATAGGAACAGCTCTCCCTGCTGATGCGGGGAGACCTAAACCCATCTGCACTCTGACCTTTTCTTTATAAGTGTCCGTCTCCCCTAAGTCAGAAATGCAGAGCTAATCACATTCACACGTCATCCAGCCTCCTCACTGCGGCTGATCTAGTGTGAGAGGACAGGTCTCTCAGCATCTACTGTCTGGCGTCGAGTGACCCACAGAGATTAAACACCATGTACCTGGGGGCAGGTACCTCACCAAGGCCTTGAACTGCCATTGCTCCAAGACCAGCTCGAGGGGCCTCCAGCTTCCCAGAGCTTCAGGCTGAATCCAGGGCCCAAGTGGCTGCAGGTGCAGGGCGGGGTGGGGGGGGGTGGTAAAGTGGGTGGACTAGGAAAGCCAGCATTTGGAGGATGGGGCACAAAGCAGGGTGAGGCTGAACGGGTGGCCATGCCTGGTGCCCTCACCAGATCTAAGCTTGGGGTCCTTACAGACCTGAGCTCTAGGGAGAAAGGGGAGCGGAGTCTTCCACAGGCATCTCTAGTAGCCATGGTGTGTCCTCGGCATGGGAATGGGGACAAGGAAGCAATGCAGATTACTGGGTGCAGGGGTGTGGGTATGGGATTAAATGGAGATGTTGAATCCAATGTTCACAACTCAAAGAGAAATCACCTGAGCACCTGGATGTGTGGGACTCACAGTTTGAAGGCCTCAGTCTGGAGCTTGGGACCTGGGGGTCTGAAGGCCACTTGTAGTTGTAAAGTTAGGGTTTGGGGTCAGGGGATTGACATCACTAAGTAGAACTTGGGGTCATGTGTTGGTGCTGTGTCATGAGTGTGTAGACATCCAGAGAGGCATCCATCATGAAAAGGAGTGGAAATCCTCAGAGACCCCTGTGGACCCTCCCCTACTGAGCTCACAAGGCCAGTCTCTGAGCTCCAGACTGTGATCAGTGATGCTCTCATCCCTCTAATCAAAGACACCAGATAAGAAACCCACACCACCCCAGGCCCCCATCTCTCCAACAGGCAAGGTGCCCAATCACGGACCCTCAGGGCCACTCACTTTCTCAGGACAACCATCCAGAACCCAAGTGTCCTCACAATGCACCCCCCCCCCCCAATTCTGATGTGAGGAAGCATACTAAAAGGGGGCAGCCTAAAGTGATTCCATGAGTGGCAGGGCCAAGGGTCATGGGCTGACAGACCACTCACTTCACTTTCATGTTTGAAAACTCTAACAGACCATCACAGGGCAGAGAATGAATCACTAGTAAATGACAAAAACACACCTCTACACTACATTGGGATTTTTATGTTCAAAGAAGTTCTGTGAAATTGAAACAAACTCCTGTAATAGGACGAATGGGATCTATACATTTCCACAAGTGAGTCGTGCAGACACCTGAAAGTGACCTGAAGGTGTCCCGAACCCCTCGGAGTGCCCCTCATGAATACATCAGAGATAGAGTGGGACAAGGGGTACACTGTTTTATTGCTTACATTGCATATTCAAATGTATACAATAAACCTTATTAAAAAGTAAGGCACATGAAAAGCCTTCTGTGCAAGTTCCGTATTATTTTCAAATTCCTATTGGCTAATAACAGTATTTCCACTATAGAACTGGAACTATATAGAAAAGCACATGATCAATGTTTTACATGCAGAATACCTGAAACATTATTATATCTTACCTCATGGCACAATTAAACAGTCCCAAATCAAATACCTGTATCTGAATAACAATATGACTATTGTTATGACTACAAAAGTATTAATCAGCTTATCCACATATGTACAGTTGGGTCACCGAATATTAATTATATAAAGTCTAAAGGAGGAACAGCATCTACTGCATCTGCACTCCGTTTCATTAATGGTAAGAGATTTGGCATTTCCAGTCTTTTTTCCATAAGTCACGTTGCTATTTGTACAAGGCCAGCATTATACGATGCTGAAGACCATGGAGAGATACTGTTCGTATGACACCTGAATCCAGCCGTCCTGATCTGTATCATAGCGTCTGAATATATCTGTCAACCTCTGGGGGAAAAAAACACAGGCATTTAGATCTTGATATTAAACTGAAGTAACAAAATGAATTTGGCAAAAAGACATTAGGAACCCAATTTCAGGAGCATTCCTGCTTCCATATTCCCTGACAGAGACCAGTGCAGGGAAGCACACGTGGGGGATTGATTCTTGCCCACCTGCCAAGCCAGGCCTGACCCCAGGCTCCTCCCTCAGATCCTGTCCCCAGCAGGTGAGGCTCAGTGTATATCTTGGAAGGGCAGGCCTCCCTTCACCAGCTCAGGGCCCATCCTGCCCCCCGCATGTCCTTCTGTCTGCCAATCCCTGATCCCAGGGCTCTATCTTAGTCTGTTCATAAGTCTGACCATCCAGGTCAGGTCAGGAGCAGAAGGGAAACCTCCAGTACCGAACAGCAGGCACAGTCCCGTAAGGGCTGCCCCAGGGGACAGGGCTGGCAACCACAATGGATTCTGACGAATTATAATGACAAGAGAAAAAAACAATGCCCAGATTCATTATGGCCTTGGTGGCCAGCCAGCTGCCCAAGGAGAGGCCTGGAGAAAGGCTGGAGCCTGGCCCTGTGGGCTGTGCGTGCCCCAGTCTCCTCAGGGCTCTACCTGTTGCCCCCCCAGTGCTGGGGCGGGTGAAATGACTACAAGAAATGGGGTCTTACACAGGTGACCACCCCTCAGTGTCAGCCAGGAGCATCCCAGCCTGTGTGCAAAACAACGACAGAAACCACCAGCAGCACTTAACTCTGGCTTAAAGAACAATGGGCAATCTTTCTTTCTTCTTTTTTTAAATCCTCCCAGGAGGATAGTTTTCCATTTATCTTCAGATAGAGTAGGAAGGAAGAAAGGGGGGGTGGGAAGGGAGGGAGAGAGGGAGAGAGAGAAAGAAACATCACTGTGAGAGACACACATCGACTGGCTATCTCCTGCACAACCTGACCAGGGCCAGGGACAAACCGCCACCAAGGTACCTTGCGGAATTAAACCCACGACTCATTCTTAAGCTAAAGCTTAAGTGTTAACAGACATGGATCTGAAGAGAGACTGACCCACAAGATTCACTGGTAAAGAAATCAGAAAAACTTCACTTTTACTGATCTATCATTTTAATGGGAAAAATAAAACTCTGAGAATATTTTTTAAAATTCCAAATTGCAGTTAAAAACCTCATGCTGTTCACATCCTCAGTGCATTCTAAAGCTGACAAGATGGAACCTCAACTTGGATTCAAGTTGCAAGGACTTATCTTCTAGAGATGGGTTCTACTGAAATATTGATGGAAAAAACACTCTCTTTCCATAAGTGGAATTTGCTTCAGAATAATGGGAGGTGAAGGGTTATAGTTATTATTATAATTCATCGGCCATGAGTGACAACTGTTGAATTTAAGTGATGGGCACATTGGGTTCATTTTACTGTTGTCTCTGCTGCTGTTATTTTTTGTTGTTGTTAATCCTCTGCCGAGGATATTTTTCCATTATTTTTAATCCTCACCAGAGAATATTTTCCCATTGCTTTCTAGATAAAGTGGAACGGGGGAGGGGGGGGGAAAGAAAGAAAAAGAGAGAGAGAGAGAGAGAGAGGGAAACATCTATGTGAGAGAGACACATGGATTGGTTGCCTCCCACATGACCCCCCACCAGGGCCAGGTATCAAACCTGCAACCCAGGTACGTGCCCTTGACCGGGAATCAAACCCAAGACCCTTCAGTCCACAGACCGACGCTCCAGGGCTATTTTTCCATTTTTAGATCAAAGGGAGGGCGGGAGAGAGAGAGAGAGAGAAATATCAATGTGAGAAAGACACATTGATTGGTTGCCTCCCAAATGACCCCGGCCGGGGATGGGGATCGAACCTGCAACCCAGGTAGGTGAGCTTGACTAGGAATCAAACCCCTTTGGTCTGTGGGCCGATGCTCTAACCACTGAGCCAAATTGGCCAGGGCTACTGTTTTGTTTTGTTTTATAAGTATGTCATAATAAAAAATTTGAAAGATATGTGTATTTATTTAATTCAATGTATTTCTAAGGCTTAAAATATATGGAACTCAGATCCCTACCTAGAAACAGGGTGGGAATAGCCATCGCAGGATCGATTGCTCTTCCGTCTTAAGAGGGTGTCTCTGGGCAGGTTCCTTAAGCTCTGCACTTAGTTCTCTTGGGGGCAAAATGTGTGGCCGTAGGATGGACACCTCAGAAACGTGTGGGGAAGTGGGGGTCAGCGCAACTCCAACGCTGGTTGAAAGGGCACCAACACCTGCACAAGGACGTGAGCTTGGGAGCCAGGTCGGGGAGTTAGAGCTCATCTCACACAGGAAGCAAGGCAGAAGGAAGACCACACGGAAAATTACCCATTTCCTCAGAATAAAAATACAACAAAAACAGCAGAATAAAAATACAACACAAAAAAAAACATGTAAATAACTTGCTGGATATGGGAAAAAACCACCTCTTCCGAATGGACTGCTCTATAATATTCCCAGGGGGAGAAAGAGCACTATTGTCTACACCTCTGTATACCAGGGAAAACAGTTACTTCTCCAAAGGCAAGACTAACTTTTAAAAGATTCAGGAACTAATTTTATATCCATCTGACTCCATTAAATCGATAATTCCAGAATGGCACCCCCCCTTTCCCTCCGAGAAGCCCAATTACCTGCAAGACAATGCAGCCCTGGATGAAGTCATCAAAGGCAATCTGTCCCCGTCCTTGTCTGTCAAACTTTCGAATGAGGATGTCATGAAACTGGTCAGACAGCCGGTAGCCTTGAAAGAGAATCAGAGTAAATAGATTGCCAGGAGAGGGGCGCTTCCTTCTGCACCACACTCGCCCCACCCCACCCCCAACATACACATGCCCCTTGTCACAGCTAATGGATGGTCTGGGCTGGGTGGAAACACCCAGTGCACATTCATTCAAATGCACTCGAAGCTACAGGAGTCACTCAGCAGTGACCACTGCTGACAGGCCAGAGCATCTTCCCGGAGGGTGGAGTAGCTGGAGGCAGGACTGCACTGCAAGTTGAAGGATCCCTTGAACTCACTAGTTCACATCATATTTGAACTCTGCAGGGTGGCCCCACTACAGACCAGCCCACAGGGCAGCAAGGCTGTTTCTTGAATGAAGCGAAGTGATAATTTTAAAAAGCCCTTTTAGCCCTGGCCAGGTGGCTCAGTTGGTTGGAGCATCACCCCGTACACCAAAAGGTTGTGGGTCCAATTCCCAGTCAAGGTGAGCATGGAAGGCAACCAACTGATGTTTCCCTCTCACATCCATGCTTTTCTCTCTCTAAAATCAATAAAAACATATCCTTGGACGAGGATTTTTTAAAAAAGCCCTCTATTGACATATTTTATTACATTTATTTATTAACCTAGACGTTTACATTTATTAACTTAGATGTGAAAGTTCTGAATATTCAGCTGTCCTGGGTTAACTCATTACTAGAGAATTTGAAAGATAAAATATCACTGATGTCTTCTAATTAAAAATGTAAACCTAAGGAAACAGATTGATAGATATTTCTCCCATGGAAATTAACTGATTAGGAATTGAACATTACAACCAGTAAGGTAGCCTCACAAAGTTAAAAACCATTACAGGTTCATCAAATGTTATGCAAAGGGTCACTGATTCCATTTTCAATTTACTGGATGTGTCTTGAAAAGATCTCCAGCAGGAAGATGGCTCTGAAGATGTGGGGACGAACAGCCCCTCGTGTGTGGGACACCCTTGGGGGCCAACTAAACAAGGACACCTACTTCCTTCCCCTTCCTCCCCTCTTAATCCCACTACCTGTGTGACCATGGTATCCTTACTTATTCAGGAGACAAGATCCAGGTGCCAAAATATTTTTACTGATTTTCAGTCTTGCTGCAGTCTTTGCAAGGAAATGTACACCCACTGTCTGAGTGAATTTCACAGTTAATTACCTATATGAACATTTAACACTTCACTGAAAAAGATTCAAACATGCAAACATGTGATGGTACCTTCCTGAGTGGCCAGCGTGCTTTGCACGTCTGTGACTTAAATTCAGGGCCCCCTTCCCTGCAAGCTGAGTAGAAGACAGGATGCCCAACTTAGTCAGAAAGAGACAAGTCCTGGATGGTTGCCACTCCTCCTGGCCCCTATGATTCTCATCTCCTCACACCAGCACTTGTGCCTGTGGTCAGGTAAGACAGAGGCCCAGGCTGGTGAGGGCTGAGCTTGGGACACAGTGACAAGGCTGTGCCCATTCAGGGTGCAATGGTCTCCTGCCCAGACTGGGAAAGGACAAACAAAATAGCAACAACACATTAACTCCACAATCTACAGACAATGGAAGCAACTTGTATTGCCCCTGGCATTAACTTTCAATGTCCCTGGCCCTCAATACTACCACAGGGAAAATAAAAGTAAAGGAAGTCAGACTAGAAAAATAAATGACAGACAAACCATGGAAAAAAGTATTTATCCAAGAGGCGAAAATTTTGGAGCAGTCAGTTCTCTATGAGGTCCTTCCAGTGAAAACCCATGTAACGATAATTAAACGGAAGTGCCCTTTGCTTGTGGCCCCCACAGCCTGGGGGCCCTAGTCAGGACTGGCTGCCCTTCAGACCTGGCATGCTGGCCGCAGGGCTACACCCAGATCTGCAGCTGAGTACCTTTCTACTTCTGCATAGAATGGGAACCAAAAAATGCAGCAAAAAGATGGAAAACATCTGAAAATGAGTGATAAGTAAACAGAAGTTCACTACACATTTACAAAGCTTTCATAATCAACACTACCCTGGCTTAGTGGTCACCAGGGCCAGGATGGAGGAAAGGAGAATAGGGTGTGGAGCAGCCCCGTGCCTGCCTGTCAGAGGCGAGAGCTGTGCCTCATGCACCTTCTCATTTCCAGGTCTCTGTACATGGCATATAGAATATATTAATAAAAAATTTAAATGACTGCACTATCAAATCCAGAATGTGTACCAGTCAGTCACACAGTGCTGCCAGGGTTGGCCTGAGACACCCTCATGGAACTGACAAAGGTCAGAGGGCACCTTAGGGCTCAATCCTCTGAACTCCCTCATGCATCTGCTGAGCTAAAATTTATCCCCCTGCTTACCTGAGGCAAAACTGAACGGAACTTTTGCTTCTGTGGCACATTTCCTAACAGTTACTACAGAAAATCTTCCAAAATAATCAATATGAGAAAAGGATGACAATGTTCCTGTCACAGAAAACAAGGCTTCGGAAAAGCCCTGGAAAAATCAAGAACCAATCACAGGAAGAAACTTTATGGAATAATGAAAGAAATGCTGCAAAAGAGTATTTACTTTCTCCAGAAAAAACTCGGAAGTCAGGAAGGATCTCAGCACTGACTGTGTGAGAGGCCTGCCAGCTTCTGAGCTTCAGGAACCCAGTGATCACAGCACTAAGTGAAAAGAAGGCTTTGGGCCTGATAAGGTTAGAAAATGCCGGGTTCCATGATCCGTGATATACCTGAGGTCACTTGACTGGAAATCATTCATAGGACCTGGGCTCCTCCCAAGTTCTCCCCAGCCTGGGCAGGCCCCTGGCTCCTTCCCTCCCAGACTTCCCTAGGGCCTCCACAAGTCCCCCCACCAAAGGGCAGAGCAAGGTCAGCTGCATTCTGAGGTCCAACTCCTAAGGTCTATGTCCTGCCCAAACTCTGATCACATCTGGTGAGCTCCAAACAGATTTCCTGTGCCATCCCACAACCTCCACCTGATACTATGTCTGAGTTCATAAAGCAAGAAAAGAAAGCGACAGAAAGATAAAACAGCCATAAAGTACACGAACAGAGAAAAATGGAGAGGGCAGGACCATGCTAACCACCACAGGAACCTAAATGTAGTTTGTATTATTAAAACTCGAAATACCTAGAAAATAGTACATCATAATCTAACTTTTCTTATTTTTTCTAGAAGGCATTTATAAGTAGTCTTTTATGAAAGACACAGAAGGGGTTTTGCAATAGGAGCCCAGTAAACAGAAGGTCAAGTAAAACTCAGTGTAACTTCAAACCTTGAACAAGTCCTTGAACATTTCAGTTTTTTCTCTATTAAAAAAAACCCCAACTTCTTCTCAGATCCATGCATTGGTATCAGAAGGCCCGCTGACTCACTCTGGAAAGGTACCTTGTACACACTCCTGACGGCACTGCACACACACACCGACCCACACTTGAGAATGGGAGCTCGCTCCGACTCTAATGCCCTTCCCGAGGCCCGCGATGTGCACCACAGCTTAAAGAATAGTCTCTTATGGGTATTTTATCATCTTTCTGTGTATTTTGATGTATCATAAAATATAAGCTGCCCTACACTATTTTTTTTCACTTATTCACTTTAAATTGTTTCAAAACCACATTCTCAATGTGCTTGTGATGTCATTCCAATTCACAAAAGATAAATGATTGCATAGCCCTTATCTCATTTTGGATGAAAAACTGCATTAAAAAAACTGCATAAAAGTCTCCAATAACATCAAAATATAAGTCTGTATATTGTATACAAAATTCCACATAGACTGGGTTAAAAAATCAGTATGCTGCCCGGCTGGTGTGGCTCAGTGGATTGAGCACTGTCCCATGGACTGAGAGGTCCTGGTTCGATTCCCAGTCAGGACACATGCCTGGGTTGCAGGCTCCATTCCCAGTAGGGGACATGCAGGAGGCAGCTAATCCATGTTTCTCTCTCACATCAACGTTTCTATCTTTCTCTCTAAAAGAAATCAATAAAAAACATATTTAAAACAAAACAAAACATCAGTACGTTGAACAAAGTAAAAAGATCTTTAATGGTACCTATGTTCCAAAATGAAACATGCTACACAATCAAGGTAAATGAATTACCAAAACCTGAGAGTGCTTGCTTGAGCTCGTTCTTGTCAATCATCCCCGAGTTGTCCCTGTCGTAGGTGCGGAAGACATTCTGCCAGTCTGTGATGTACTTCCAGACGCCTGTGAACTCACTGAAGTTCACGCCAGCCTTGTTCTCACGGTCAAACATTGCTGAGACAGAAAGGAGTGTGAGTGGTGCGTAATGAATAAAATCTCGATGTTAATGAGCTGGAAATGTAGCCATGGCAGTTACCTCCCCAGCATGGCGCTCAGCCAGCAAATCCCTAAATGTTGCTAATCATGCTCATTGGCTGAGTCAGGGGGGACTGTCACCCAGCCACAGCCCCCTGTGAAAAGGAAAGTGCAAGCAAAACACACTCTTAGAGTCACAATAAAAAGACTACTTCACATTGAAGTAGATTCTACAGAAGCATGACC
Organism: Tadarida brasiliensis; assembly: GCA_030848825.1. Taxonomy (NCBI): domain Eukaryota; kingdom Metazoa; phylum Chordata; class Mammalia; order Chiroptera; family Molossidae; genus Tadarida; species Tadarida brasiliensis. The sequence goes on from CM061258.1 coordinate 37,315,084, forward strand.
ACTGGTGGGTGCTCTTGCTTTGCCAGGAAGATTCCAGAGCTAAGTACCCCTTACTCCCAGCTCCTAATTCTAGGCCTAGAACACGGGGTCCCCTACATTCCCCAAGACCAACATCCTCCAGTGGAGGCCACTCTATTGAGAAAGAGATTCTACAGGCTTTAGTGTTTTCTTACCTGCTTTTCATTTTTTAAAAAAATCAGTCCAATTCCAGGTCCTATACAAAAGAACCTACAACTACATTCACATAAAACTGTAAAATGGCTAACATATACATATATGAAAACTCAGTCTGAATTACTGCCATAAAGAAAATGATCAATCATTTGGTGTCTCCTCAGGTAAGATTAATGGAAGCCTGTATTATGAGTGCTCTCGGTTTGTTCAGAAGTACGTTACATTCAGTGAAGTTTCATGTAATAAAAAATCAGGGGAGTCCTCCAGTCAGTGGTTACACAGGATAAGGACTGAGTGTGGACTGTAAAGTCCAGTGTGTGCATGAAATCTTCAGGCTTGGCAACTGAAAGGGCCAATCAGATAGGTGTAAACTGACAGTGAAGAATCAGAGAGGGGACAGAAGGGTGGGATGATGGCCCACGTCTAACTGAAGGTCTGGGAGAATAAGGCAAGAAGCACATACTGCACCAAGCAGCCCACACCCGTCTGCCTGCATAGGCAGGACCCCAGCGCCCTTACTTACATATGATTGACCTGACAGTCACGGGATTAAATGGAGTCCAGGTGCCTGAAAACAAACAGGAACTAAAGTAAGAGAGTGATTTGTACCTTTACTGATTTTTACACTTGGTAAAAACAAAGTTAAAAAAAAAAAAAATGTTTTTAATGTGGAGGAAAAGCAGTATCTCTGCCCATCCCCCACTTGTATTTTTAAAAAGCCCATTTCGCCCTGGCCGGTTTGACTCAGCGGTTAGAGCGTCGGCCTGTGGTCCAGAGAGACCCGGGTTCGGTTCCCGCTAAGGGCATGTACTTCGGTTGCAGTTTGTCCCCGGCCCTGGTTGGTCGTGCGGGTGGCAGCCACTCGATGTGTCCCTTTCACGTCGATGTTTCTCTCTCTCTCTCTTCCTCTCTCTCCCTCCCACTCTATCTGAACAAAAAATGAAAAAATGTCCTCGGGTGAGGATAAAAAATAAATTAAAAAAGCCCAGTTTTTCTCCTATATACACAACTGTTTCAGTTCTGGGTGGCACACAGAGATCCACTTCTGACCTTTGAGCTGCAGTGGGCTGGACAGTCTGCAGGGTGCCACGCCTCACACTCAGGGACCTGGGCCCTGCAGCACCTCCAAAGTGCCACTCCCACCCAACTCGGGCTTGTCCAGGTTTCTCTCACCCTCACATGTGCCCCTCCAAACACACGCACACTCTCCACCCAACTCCTACCTCCCCTTTAAGCCTCAGGTGAAATGCTTCCTCAGGGAGCCTTCCCTCAGTGCCCCATATTCCAGGTCCATAAGTCAAATCCATCTGCTCTGCCTGCACCTTCTGACTGCCCCTTCAGAACACCTGCAATGGTCATTATTCCAGGAAGGCTGGTCCTCCCACAAAAGCAGGGAGGACCCAGGCTTGGCACACATCATAGCTGGACAGCACCTTTGTGCAGGTTTCACAGACCTTTGGTGGAAGGTGGGAAGGTGGGCAGGAGTACGTATAGAAAGGTATGAGGAAAAATCAGTATTATTGGAAACCAGTATACAAAGAAAACTATGTTATAGAAAAAGTCCACATACAGGGGACTATCACTGCTTCACCCATGCCTGCTGTCCCCTCCCTTCCTCTTAGTGGCTCCATGCACTGAACTGGATTTCACAGAAGATAACCCACCACTGACCAGAAGCCAGAAACCACAGGCACCCACTGGAACCTCTTCCTTCCTTCGTGTTCCCTCCACCTGATATAGATTAGTGACCACAGGAGAAGAGTCGTGAGTGTGGGCTGAACTGAGCTGACTATGCAGAGCTGGAGCAGTTTCAGAGATGAGGTGCACCCACAGTCCAACGCGACTGCGCATATCAACCCTGGGCCGTCAGCAACTGACTTGGCGAAACAAGTGTTAAAACAAAAACAGTACAAGTAAACACGTTAAATAAGGCTGCACACAGGCATTCTTGTGGTGAGGGCCAAGGGCCTGGACAGCACACATCGTCGAGTGCGTAGATGGTGCACTTCAGACAGGCAGGCCTGGGGGACCCAACTGTGTTGGGGGGATCTGAGTCAATGATGGAGAGACCTGGAAGGTGGATAAAGGCTATGGACATCCACTCGTCCTTCTTGTTACCCAAATGGGACCTGACTCTGCACAGAAACCAGGGGCAATAACAGCCAACAACAGGTAATTGACTCTTTGTTATGTGCTAGTCCTGTGGCCTGGTTCCCAGGCCTAACATCAAAGCTTACCAACCCACAATGAAGCCAAAATGTGGCGATGTGCAGACATTTCATGTTTTGGTTATATTAAGCGTTAAATGCACCTGAGTGTCAGCCTGAAAACCTAAAGAGTTTATAAAAGTTTTCTGTAAGAAATCACACTGCAGTGCCAATATGGCATTGTCAACAGCACTTGCTGAAGACAGAGGACACATCCTACAGGTAGGTTTTCTTCACAAGCCTTTCACACCCCAGCGAGCCTCTGTCCCAGGTTTCCTGGGCCAGCTGCAACTTCAAACATTCCCATCAACTCTTCCCAGTAACCCAATTTGCAAAAGATTTCCTGTCAGACTTTTACATAGAAATATATGTTCACTGTACATATAAGTCTCAACTTCACCTCAAAGAACCAAAGAAAACAGAAACAGACTATTATTTCCCCTGTAAGTTAAATACTCAACTTTTCACCCATGATTTAGGAACAGTGCTAAAACCTGAAGAAGCTGCAAGAATGGTGTGCTGGCAGAACAAGCTGCCACTGCAGGGTGGTCTGTCACCACTGGGGGCTTCAGCGTCTTCCCACTTAAGTTCCAAGCACACAAATGATTTTAGGAGTTTTCACCTGCTCCCTTCTCAACGGGAAATCCCACTCTGCTCTGCGATAATATATTCTTTTTACTCTCCAAAGAGTTTTCTTTCTTTCTTGAAATTATGTCCTATTAACCACAAACTTAAATTTTGGTTGATGAAGACTTTAGTGATGGTGAAGGGTTAAGTCTTCACAACATCTCGCATACATACAACTGAAACACCTAAGTACCTGGAATCTTTGGGGGAGGGGGAACAGACTTTCCCCACCATCACTGGTGATCTCTGTGTGCTTCCCTGCAGCAGACCCAGAATCTAGCCTTCCTGGGCTTTTATGCTGGAGCAGCTTGTGAGGAGGGGGTGGAAGTGCCGCAGGGCCTGGGCGCTGTTCAACACATGGATTTGCAAGGACTTTGGTGCCTCTTCAGGTTCAGCAAAGTCCCACATTTCACCAGTCATCTTCAGTTCCGGCTTTAAACAGCCACAAATATGGAAATATGGCCTTTCTGAAAAACCATCTGAATACTGACCCTTTGGTCTGATAAATGCCCCTTCTAGAAACTTGTTCTATGAAAATTTGGGTCCAATCACTGCAGCAGTTACATTAATGAAGATTAAAACAATCAAAGTGATTAAGGTGAACACTGTAAACTCCATTCTGGGAGATCCAACAGTGTCTTGCAATAGTGGACCAGGCAGGGTGGGTTCTGGTGGAGATGGGCTTGGCTGGAGGGGAAAAGGGATCTCAACTTCCAGTTGTCCTGTTTTTACACCCAAAGACAGAGACCAGGAATGCGGTGACCCGCCCAGGCTCGTGCATTTCCCTGGCAGCAAAGCCAGGTCACCCCATTTCAACCTTCCTTGTTTCGATCTGAAACTCTGGTGGGCAAGTTTCTAAGAAGAGCAGATGTGACAGGGTATACTAAGGGTCCCCAGAACTCTCTCAGGCTTAATAGCTAGCCAGGTCGACAACACTCAGGGTCAGTTTGTTACAGTGAAAGGACAGAGAGTAAAACCAGCACAGGGAAAGGCGCTGGGACAGGTCTGGGGAAGACCAGGCACTGCTTCGAGAGCCCCATGTGGAGTCACACCGGACAAGCTTAATCCTCTAGCGACAGGATGATGACACACATGAAGTACTGTCCACCAGGGAAGCTCCCCTGAGCCTGGGAGTGCTGGGTTTCTCGTGGGGACCAGATGCCCAGAGGGAAGACAGGTGCTGGCCATTACCAAACTCTCAATGTGAATTATCCAGGCAAACGGGTACAATGTGCTCAAGGCCCTCAATGGGCAGAACACTCTTATCAGTCAGAACATTCCAGACGCAGCCTGTCATCCAACCGGCCCTTCTTGGAAACGTGTAGGCTCTGAGTAACCAGCCTGCTGAGTCAGCCCTCACCTGCATACAGGCAGACGGGGGCTGGAGGTGAATTTCACTCCCATGACACTGGGTTGGGGGCAGGACAGGGATGCAACTGCAGGGAGTGTCTGCTTGGATGGGCTCATTTCTCTCATTTCTTCAAATTTGGGATCCCCAAAAAAGCTGGAACTCTATTTTGATCAAAATACCTTTAAAAATATATGATTATCTTTTTAAAGCATAGCTAAAAATGCATCCTCCGAATACATCAATATCTTATGTTAAGGCAAACCTTAAAGCACAAAAAAGAGGCTTAAGCAAATTTTTTTTTAAAAAGTACCTAAAAGCCAAGATAGTTTGTGACAGGTTATTTTAAAATGAAGGCACAAAAACAATCTTCTCTCTCTTCAGACTCACTGACCACACACGTCCTGACAGCAGTCATGTCTGGAGGCTTTCCTACAAAGGACTCAGTGTGCGGGACCTACAAAAGCTCTTTTTCAAGATGGTTTCAGCTCAAGTTGAACAGAGAGCACTCCAAACCACAGGTCTAACTAAAGTGAGAGACTACGTTGTTCTGTAACTTCAGTTTCCCACCAGCATAAACTAATAAAAATAATGTCCTGAAATAGCTCAATAGTCTAGTTCTAATATGAAAACAAAAGCCCGTTCCTGGGAGAAAAATCAGAACTGAAAATAACTTCAATCATATCAGCTATAGGAATTGGAGGAGTGAAGAGAATCAACGTTGTCTATCCAGTAACCAGCTTGGCACTCACTTAGGAGGAGATAGCTACAAAAATGGTTACAGGAAAAAGAGAAAGTAACACATGAAAGAAAAAGAAATGCTGTTCAAAGGGAGGGGCAGCACACACCGATGTGGGAGGATAGGGGTTTGGAGACATGGCAGGATGGGTGGAGTACATCCCACAGCAAGGAGAGGCAGGAACTCTAGGCTGAAGGAGCAGACTCCAGGCCAGGGTGGACGCCACAGGGCACTAGAAGCATTAGGTGGCTTCACCAACATGAAGAGACAGGTGGGAAAGCACCAAGGTCAGCGAGGGCCTGACTGAGGAGTAAACCCAACCTGGAATGTGAGTAGCGGCCCTGCTGTGCATCAGCAGCACACTTCAGGATTCAAATCCTGGCTCTGCAATGTGAGAGTTACAAGGGGGCAAGCAAGTGGTGGTAGTACTCTTACCTACTCTGTGTCATTTTAAAAGGACTAAAAATCTGTACCCATTAATAACCTGCCCTGTTGCAGAAAGAACGTAAAGAAGTTTATGAAGCCCCGGCTGGGTAGCTCAGTTGGTTAGAGTGTCATCCAAATTCACCAAGGTTGAGGGTTCCATCTCTGGTCAGGGCACATATAAGAAGCAACCAATGAATGCACAGATGAGTAAAACACCAAAATGATGTTCCTTTCTTTCTCTCTCCCCCTACCCCCCAACCTCTAATAAATAAATAAATAAATAATAAATTAAATTTTAAAAGTTTATGGAGACAGTCACGAAAGTAAAATTTAATTATGTTGGACAGGAGGAGAAAAGTAGGAAGATAAGAAAGTGAAGAGTCTGAGGCTACATCTGTGAAATTTGCCTCTTAAAACTCTAAACTGTAGTCCAGCCGGTGTGGCTCAGTGGTTGAGCATCGACCCATGCATCAAGAGGTCATGGGTTTGATTCCTGGTCAGGACACATGCCCAGTTGTGGGCCCAATCCCCAGTGTGGGGTATGCAGGAGGCGGCCAATCGATGTTCTCTCTCATTGATGTTTCTATCTCTCTCTTCCTCTCTCTCTAAAATCAATAAAGGAAAAAAAAATAAAAAATAAAAACAAAAAAAACTCTAAATTCTTGTTACTGGTGAACCACAAATTTAACTAAATTTTTAGCACCTAATTTGAAGAGGAAAACATAATTGGTTAAAAGAGTCAATGTTTATAAGATACAAACAAGACAGAACAACCCCCCAGTTGCTTAGTACACAAGAAACACCACACTTCCAGGGAGAAGTGAAATAGTCATTTTTCTGGGACTGCCCCAGAGGGCACTTCTCTCAGGGTTAAGGGACTGCTTCACTGGGCCATTTCTTACATGCCCCCAACAAAAACTGCGGGCATCCCACAGGGCAATTCAAGAAAAGTGACTCCAGAGGGGCCACTAGAGATGCTCCCAATATATACTTGTTAGTTGGTTTAAACCAGGTATTGATTTCAAAGTTATCTTAAGAAGGGGGGAATGATCACCCTTTCAACAATCCTTTAAAATTCTCTCTCCGTCAAGCAGGCTCCTGGTTCAGATTCAGTAGCAACGGAGTTCAAGACTAAGCTCTGACAGAACAAAGAGTCATCTGTTCCAATAATCAGCGAAACCAGGGGGCAGTGCTGACACCTCTAGTGAATAGACAGGAGCCTAACCCACAGGTCAGAATAGAGGGTCCCCCACTCACATCCATGGGGCTCAAACAATAATGCTGACTGTGGGACAAGGTCTGTTAAGTGCCCACGTGTAGTGGATGCTCAGTACGTGGTAACCATCATCACCACTGTCATTAGGAAAAGAAAAGCCATCAAAGACTCGAGCTGGCTCTTTGACCAGTAACGGTGGCAATAACACCACTATTCCTCATCCCAGCAACAGTACTGACCCCTTGCTTTGTGCCAGGCATCACGCCAGTGCTCTGCATGCATCTCCTCTATTTACCAGCCCAGTAACTGTGGGACACAGATCCAGAAAGGCCAAGTCCTTGCTCAAGGTCACATTCCTAGAACTGGTAGAACCAAGATTTGAATCCAGGCAGGCTGACCCCCACACTGACCCCACTGAGCCTCCTCCCCCGGGTGGACAGATTTAGAGCATTTGACCATCACTCCCAACTGAACATGTTTCACACAAACCCTAAACCTGGGCAGCACTCTCAAAACTTACAGCAAATGAACAAAAGGAGATGTCCGAATGGATGATGTATCAGTCCTCACCAGAAAAGAGCTTAAAAGAAAAGCCTTACTCCACCGGGCACTCTCATTGTCATGGCCAACATCTTTAACCTCTGGCCACAATTAACACATGATGTGAAGAAATCACCCATTTTGGTCAACACTTAGACAGTTTTAACCCAGGATCTGCGTTTGCAGCCTGCTGGACTCCAGTGCTCTGGATATCTTTCTAGTAATCCTGTCTTCTGTGTGCCCTAGTGTAACTCTAACAGTACTTCACAGATTAATCAAGTTGAAACCGGCAAGAACTCAACTCCGTGGAGAGCCCGAAACACACCACCCACAAAAGCTGTAACCTTCATCCCTGTCTGATTATCTATAATTCTGCCACTGACAAGACCAGCTCCCCACAATTCGGCGGCCTCTGGGACCTTGGTGATCCTCTCCAGAAGGGTCACAAAGATTACCTAAGAAATACAATGATCTTCAAGATACCTGAAGGATATCTGCTGTACAAAGCTAAACTTCCTATCCCTCCCTAAAACCTACGCCCCCAACTTGCCCTTCTCAAACAGCATTTCCCTGTGTTCACCCACAGTTGCTCCGCAAGGCACTCGGAGTGGCAGTGACAACAATCAGGAAACCATTTGGCAAAATAAATCAGAAGCACCGCCACCACGTGCCAATAATAATAATTAGGGCCCTGGCCAGTGTTGTTCAGTGGTTAGAGTGTTGGCCTGCACACCAAAGGGTCATGAATTCGATTCTTGGTCAAGGGAACGTACTTGGGTTGCAGGTTTGGCCCCAGCCCCAGTGGTATGGCAACCAATCGATGTGTCTTTCTCTTTCTCTTTCTCTCTGTCCCACCCCGGCTCCCTCCCTTCCATTCTCTCTAAATAATCAGTGGAAAAATATCCTTGGGTGAGGATTAACAAAAATAACAATAATAATAATTAGGTCTCCAGATGGGTCAGGCTTGTAGTTTAGAAGTCCTGATGGCCAGGTCCCACTCACCATTGGACAGTGCTTGCTGAAGCTCATTGTCGGATATCACGCCGCTCCTGTCTTTATCAACCCTACAAAATCAAGACCAGTTCAACTGGTGATTAAAAGTGCACGAAAAGCAAACCATGACAAGCACAAACGTTTAACCCCACTGATCATCCTAGATTAATTCTGGCATGTTCCTTCTCATGGACCTTTCACTTTGTTCTGATGGGGAATAAGGTAACACTGGCACTCCTTCACTAATCCTAAGTACTCCACCTGCCAAAGTCCAAGTTGGTTCTCCTCAAGGAGACCAAGTCATCTTTTTCACTCTCCTTTCCCTTTCCCAGGACTTTCTCTTGAATTATCCCTTGGCCTGAGTTCCACCTGCACCAGTTTCTCTCTTGTTCACAAACAGGAAAAGGTTCTTTCCATCAAGTCATCCCCTGACCATGAGTCACTCAAGTTTCCGTCATTTATTCACTATTAGGACGGCCATGGACGGAGGAGCTCAGGTAAAGATCACCTGTCCCGGCAGCGATCACGTCCCAGCTTCTTTCCTGGCTGCTGGCATTTTAATAGCACTGGGGCAGAGTCTTGTTTCTGTTTATCTAACACGAGCATTGCCAGGAGACTCTCCAGGAGCAAGAACCCGCCCCTCAATTGCGGGCATTTTGTTGTTAGGGGGAGCGGGGTGGAGGCAGAGCTACAAGGTGTCTCCGGAAAGCGCCACACCTCAGGAGGGGCCCGTTGCGAGGGAGAAGCCCGGAGACGTAGGGGACAGGGCAGGGGACTGGAGTGAGCAGGGCGGAGGCCTCGGGAAAGGGGGGGGGGGAGTCGGATGGGACGGGGGCAGGAGGCCAGGGAAAGGCTGGGGGAGGCGGAGCGGAGATCGGGGGGAGACCGGGGAGAGACCAGGGGCAGGCCGGAGTGCAGGCTGGGAAGAGGCCGGGAGAGGCGAAGGGAAAAAACGGAGCAGAAGGCTGTAAAGAGGCCGGGGGTGCCGGAGTGCAGGCTGGGGAGAGGCCGGGGGGGATGGGGCAGGAGGCCGGGGAAAGAAGCGGAGGCCGGCGGGCTCCCGTAAGCGCCCGCGCGCCGGATCTCACCTCTGGAAGACGTTCCACAGGAAGCTCTGGTCCGGCAGCGCCGCGCCCACGGCGGGGCCGGGGCCAGGGCCGGTCCCAGGGCCCGGGCGGTAGGGGTAGGCGGCCATGGGCCCAGGGTGCGGCTAGACTTGGGAGTCCGAGGCGACACGAGACGCCTCCGGGCAGCTGTACTTCCGCCTCTGCCGGGGGCGTAGCCTGTAGCTTACGTCACTTCTGGGGGCAACGGGAAGTGGGCGTCTCCGGGAAGGTCACGGGGCCTGATTCTGCCAATCCCTTCGCGGCCCCGTTGCCAGGCGACGCCCGAGTCCTGCCGCTCCAGTGCGGTCGGCGGCCTCCGAGTTCGGGTACCGTTTGCGTCAGCGCAGCAGAGCGCATCTGAGGGGCGGAAGGGGTTCCACTCGGGCACCTTTCATTCTTGCACCCAAAGAAGGTCGTGAAAGCGAATGAGATCGAGGGGAGAGCTTCCTCACGTCGGGCACCGGCGCGCCTTTGCCGGGTCTCCCCAGCGGCTCTCCACGCCTGCGTACCCGGGAATCCTCACGCTCCCGGCCCGTCTGTCCCCTTCTCCTGGTAACAGACACCGCCCTCATCTGGACGGTGGAGCGATTCGGAGCGTTTTTAGCGAGCTCGCCGCTTAAGGGCACTCGCGTCCCCCTCCTGTGCGCCAGCCTCGCCCCTCTGTCGGAGGTCCCGACGCTGCATTTGTTACTGTGCGTTCAGACTTCCAGCTTCGCAAGTGTTTAAACTTCTGATTCAGTGATCGCTGACTTGTTTCATTCTCAGAGCTGGGAAGCATTTCTTACCAGAACGTGAAAGGATCGGGAGCCAAGGACATGACCTTTTATCGGAGGCACCTGAGACTGCTCCCTGTGGACACGAATCCATTATTCAGCGCTCTGGGCCCAGCTCAAGATCTCATCCTCCCAACGGTTACCCTGTGTCCCACTTAGCACAAGGCTGCATGCTAGAGAGTTCTTTCAAATTCTACAAATAAATTAAGATATTCTGTGACATTAGCATTCACCTAAACTCTCTTCAAACCTCAAACCACTTCAACAACGTGGATTTTTCTCTTGACTCAGTGAATTAAGTGGTTTCCAGTTTTCTCCTATGAAGTATTCATGTCACTTATTGAATAGTCCTTTCCTGATTTTCTACAGCTCTTTAATCTGTAGTTTCTGAACTCCATCTTTATTCTATCTCCCATCTCTTGCTCCTTTTTTATTCTCTAGAACTCTACAAAACTAATCACTATAATTTTCCAACCCAATTTGTAAGTTTTCTGGTACAGTTCGTATAGGGCACTTTAGCAAGAAATGTCTAGGTGGCTGCAGAGGACCCCTGCCTCCTTTCTCTCCAGTGTCACTGGCTCCACCAACCCATGGCCAAGTCTCCAGCCTGGATTGGCACAGCCAACACCATCTGTGGGGCCTAGAAGAGCCCCATTCTATTTTGTTTAGTTCTGGAGGTGGGAAACCATTCAAGATAAGAATCACTTACTGGATACTTACAATGAGCTAGAATCTACCTTAGTGTTCAAGTGTTACTTTATGTAATCCTCCTACCAGCACCTGGTAGCGAAGTACCAAATCCACATTTTCCTGATGAGAAAACCATGGCTGGCCTAAGGTCAAACAGGCAGTTGAGTCTGCTTTTCCTACATTACCTTAGTGGTTGCAAGGCTGACTCTTACAAGGGAGATTAGTTACTAGGAAATAACGGTTTATAGAAAAATCACCCCTGCCCCATGTCTACTCACCAGACTGGCCTGTCCACTCGCAAACCAGGCAGCCTCAGTCCCTCCCTTCAATGCAGTCCTGATCTTTAAGGAACCTCTGGCTCTGAGAGGCTAAGTCTGAGTACTGCACGTGGGTCACACACCTGTGCTGCACTGCTAGGGCACAACCAGGAACCATTGCCATTGATGAGGGGCATTGCCTGGGGTCCTGTCACCACATTACAAAAATTAACAGCAATAATGAATACCACCTTCTGCCAATAGAAAGAAGCATATCATCTCCTGCCACTGGTCCTGCTGACTCAATCATTTAAAGTATTGATGTGCTTGCCACTATCTCCTTGCCTATCTTGGGATTCAGTTCCCTCCTAACCAGGTCTGTTCTAAGCTTTCCATTGAGATGGTGCTCCTGGATGGAGGAGGAAATAAACTGAAAGACAACACTGCTTTCTTCCCTACATTAACGTTATCACACAATGTACCAAAGCTCAGGCCAGTCTTTCCTTTTGGTCTAATTTCTCTGAGGTAATTGGGAAATGCCTTTTATTATCCTTAGAATTTTTCTTTGGTTCTATCTGGATTCTGGAATTCCTAACTTACCACAGTCCACCCTCTTGTTCATACAGTAAGTTCTCTATAAATGTTAAATGGATGACAGAATTTTGTATGTATCTTACCCAAACAGATTACCTGTCTTTTCTCATCAGCTGCACTGTGACATTTGCACAATGGATAACTTTTTTCAGTCTCTTTCCCATTTACAGCCTCTGGTGTAGAATTCTAGGGGATAGAATCCACCACACCCAACCTCCCCCTTCCTTCCCAACCAATACTGTCAGAATTCAGTATGAAAGGAATGCCCTACCACTTGTCAAGCTTCTCAATAGTGGTCAATTTATCAAATATATGTTGTTTTCTTGGTAGCATATGTCTACATTAGCAGTGGCCAAGAGAACTTTCTGCAATGATGGGATTGTTTTGTATATGCTGTCCAATCTGGTAGCTACTTGGCACATATGGCTACTGAGCACTTGAAATGGATCAAGGTGCATTGGAAATAGAATTTTAAATTTTAATTTTAATGAACTTAAATGTAAATAGCCATGTGGCCAGGGCTATTGCTATGGACAGTGCAAGTCTGAATATTTTACTATATGCCTTACCTTTTTGCTTCTTTTAATCCATATTAGGAATTGTCTACATCATCTCTCTGAGCAGTATTCTCTTTTTCTCTTGACTCATTTTTTTTTTTTTTTTTTTTTTTTACATCTCTGGTTCATCAATTCCCCTAGCACAGGTGGGTTCATTTAGAAACTGAACACATTTTACAAACATTTCCAGTGTGAAATATTGTCCCATGGATCCTTAACTAGTAGAGTCCCATAGAAACTTACATTTCCAGACTACCTACTTGCTGGTGGGTTTCTAGGTCTCAGACTACTCATCAAAGTAGTTTGAAGTAGCAGACAGACATAAGGAAACTACCTGTTATTTCTTTGAAACCTAATTGGACCTTTTGTTATTATCCTATCCTGCTTCCGTGGTTACCTGTGCTAGCTTTTAATTCATTGTCTTAACACTTAACTTGCTCGAAAACCTGTATTAAACCTTCCACTTAGTTTACAGAATGCTCTGGCATATACTTTCTCATTACATCTACTGGTTGGGATAATCTTTCTAAGGTGGTCAGTTGTCTTTCTACTTGTTTTCAATGACCTCCTTCATGTTTGTTGGACATCTTTCCATACAGGTGATTTTCAAAGTGTGGTCTTTGGACATGTTAGAAATGCAGGACCTACTGAATCACAAGTTCTGGGGTCGGGGTAGAAATTCCTTAACTACTCAGTGGATTCTGATGGGCACTCAAGTTCCAGAACCACTGTGTTAGGGATTGCAAAGTGATGATCTTCAAATCCTATCATTCCTTACTCATTTATTTATAGAAAATCCTCTGTAAAGAACGTTCCCTAATCAACTAGGTTATCCTGAATTGTAGTTTGTAGAGAAAAAGCAGGATAACTCTATATTTTCTTTTAATTGTCCATTTTCAGTGTTAGGAGTTTGTGCCCTAGTTACTTCCAAGAGTGACCAATGTTTTTGTGTGGTTGGTTTGGGGGTGTTTTTCTTTTTCTTGTATTATCATTATACATTCAGTTTTTAATATATTCAATGTTTCAATCAGATGTGATCATTATTGTTTGCTGGCTCCCATGTGCCCTTTGACATGGTTCCAGCTCTTTGATGGCTTCCTGGCTCTCTGAATCAGAAAACCATTTTAGGCTCATCTTGCACATTTCCTCCCCCAGCCCAGTGAGCAATTTTTCAAGGAGCCCTTCAGTGGGATATGGTGTGCAGGCCACAATTCACGTAATTGGGGTGTCCACTGCTACTGGGGAAGAGTTAGGAAATGAATATTTTTTAGAACAAGGAAAAGAATAAGTTTACACTTATATATCAAATTGGGCATTACAGGGTTTTCAGCTCTCTGATTTTGAATGTTTCCCCTTTCTTGAAAAAAAAATCTTAGTTTTAACATTAACATAATTATTAGCTTTAACTCATACTACATAATTTCAAATGATAGATACCAACATTATGACCAATAATGAAATTTCTTAGTGGCTCTATCTCTATTTGTAGTTCGACTCTAGTTTATGAAAGTTGCAGACGCGGTGCCACTTGAAATGTGTTCTCCTCTGTGTGCCTGTCACAGCTGGATTTGTAGTTGGGTTTCAGACACCTGATGCTGTCCCTTGGTACTCACCAGATCTGTGCAGCCCCTACCTAGCTTCTTGCCCCAAGAACCTGCAACTCTGCCTGGACTTTCTCTGGTGGCAGAAGTGTGGCACAGAGCAGGGCCAGGAGTTTGGACACCCTGGATGCAGCTCTCAAGCCACGAAACTCACCAGTCCCCTTTCTCATGAACTACTGGTTCAGCAGCATGGACAAATCTCAATTACCAAGCTAAGAAAAGCCAGATAAAATATTACATGCTGTGTGTTTCCACTTATATAAAATATAGAGAATGCAAACTCATCTGTAAGAATAGAGAGTAGATCAGTGGTTCCCTGTGAAATGGTGGTGAAAAAAGGGGCGGTGGGTATTTGGAAGTGGTGAATACATTTATTATCTTCTGCCAATTATATCTCAAAAAAAGATGTTAATGCCCTTGCCGGTTTTGCTTAGTGGTTAGAGCATCAGCCCTCGGACCAAAGGGACAAGGGTTCAATTTCAGTCAAGGGCACGTACCTGGGTTGCAGATTCAATCCCCGGTCCTGGTACGGGTCATGCGGGAGGCAACCAATCGATGTGTTTCTCTCTCATCGATGTTTCTATCTCTCTCTCCCTCTCCCTTCCCCTCTCTCTAAAGTCAATTTTAAAAAATGTTAACAATGTTAACAACAACAACAAAAATGGAAAAGCTATACTAAGATAACACTTCTCATTATGTGAATGGTAAACATCCAGAAGCTTACCATTACACCTTCTTTGCAAAGCAGGACTCTCATACATTGCTGGTGGGAATGCAGAATGCCACAGCCCCTAAGAAAGAGAATTTGGCAACATCTGACAAAAGGTGACCCAGCAATTCTACACCTAGTCCTCAAAGAAAATGTCAATGAAAACAACTTCACACACAGACTTATTCATTGTGGCATCTGTAATATTGAAAACAACGCAAATGTCTACACTAGGGGATAAGGTCCATTCAGCAGTGGAGTACTATGAAGCTGAAGAAGGAATGAGGACAACTCTGCTGATGATAAGAAATAACTAACCCCAGCATATATAGTCTATATAATATAATGCAAATATCTATTTGCTTTCTTTTTTCTTAAAACACTCACTAGAAAAATAAAGTGGTGCTCTGAAGGGTAGAGAGAGGGTGCAGGGACAATTAAGGAGGTAAGCTCTGAATACAATGGACTGAAATTATGTAAATGTTTAACATAAACTTTAAAATTTTAGAGACAATCTATAAAACTGAAAAATAGAATCTGTAATGAATGAACATAATTGCCTTGACTGGATTCTACGAAAGCCAACACTGAAAAAGAACTAGAGGTGCCCCTAGCAGCACCTGATAGGAAGTGGGGAGAGAAGAAATCCGTATTACATCTACATCACTTTCATTTAGTATTTGGTTATTTAAATGATTTAGGACACAAGTTCACCTATGAAACCATATGTTTACTAAAAACAAGGAAGGAGGAAATGTATGTTTTCTTCATTTGCTGCCAAGCACTAAAATTCATTTTCCCTTACATATGTAACAAAATTTTGGGCTTTCAATGTACCAGAATGAAAAGATAATCACATTTAATATTTCAGGTCAATAAATATGCCTAAAGCAGTTTGTAATTTATGTTTTATTTAAGAATCCTGCCAAGTTTTATCATTTCACAAGAATGAAGCAAGGGATAAAGGTAAGCTTAACACTTTTGACTGATTACTGGCAACCTGCTGGCCACTGATCTCTATTGAGATGGCACTCCTTATTCACTAGAGTACAGAATTTTAAACATACAGTTATGCTTTGAACACATCTGTGAGCTATTATACATAATTACAAAAGCGGGTCAACTCCGGTCTCATCAGTAGGAGCGGATGGCTGGGGGGACTGTGGCGCAGTCAGACTCGTTTAAAGTTTTGTCGATTACAGGTCTGTATTCCAGCGAAACCTTAAACAGAAGAGTCAGTGGTAAGTTGGGGCACAAAAAGATACTAACAGCACTGTCATATGCTCTTTTGAAAAATCAGTTATAAAAGTAGATTTGCAGACAAATATGCAGTCACTTAAAAACAAAGGTACTCAAAACGGTGAAGGGGGGTGGGAGAAGGGTGTCAAAGGGGGAAAAAGGAGAGACATCTGTAACAAAACATTTAATAACAAAACAACAACAAAGGTACTCAGTGGAGTATTTTTCAACAACAAACTTGAAAATGATCTAAATAAACAGCAGGGGACTAGCCATGTAATTACAATAAATCTGTACAGTAGAACACAGCAACTAAAATGACTACAAAATTCTTGATGTCTTACAAAAATGCTCAAAAAGTAGGTAAAACCTCGTATATACTGTCATTTCTAAAGTATCTTTATACTATATATTTGCTTCCATTTCCATTTTATTCTACTTGTAAGTGAATATTTATACATAAAGAACATACACATACACAAAATGAAGGAACTATTTCAATAATAAAGAATACTTCTAACTGTTAAGCTTATAAATGTTAATTTTTAAAATTCTTTTTGTACTTTCTAAAACATGAACATATATTTCTTTTATAATCAGCAAAACACTAAATAGTCCTGGCTGGTGTGGCTCAGCTGGCTGAGAGTGGTCCTGTGCACCAGAAGGTCACCAGTTCGATTCCCAGTAAGGGCATATGCCCAGGTTGCAGGTTCAGTCCCCCGGTCGGGGTTTGGATGGGAGGCAGACAACTGATAGATGTTTCTCTCTAGCATTGATGTTTGTTTCTCTCTCTCTCCCTCTCCCCTCCACTCTCTCTAAAATCAATAAAAACATGTTTTAAAAAATAAAATCCAAACACAGGGTTGTACCAAGAGAAAGAAGTCTGACTTCTTCCTATAGTCAGAAAAACTATGAAAATGACTTACTGCCCAGATTAGAGGGTTACTTACAGTGGGTCCTCTCTCATATATATTCCTCACTTGAGGATACAGTTATTGATTTGAGAGAGAAAAGGGGGGAGGGGAAGAAATAAACACAGTTGTGAGAAAGGAACATGGATTAGCTGCCTCCCCTGAACATGCCCTGACCTGAGGATCAAACCTGAAACCTAGGTATGTGCCCTGACCACAATCAAACCTGTTACCATTTGGAGAACAGAATGACACTCCAAGCAACAGAGCCACCTGGCCAGGGCGTAGGCACTCCATATTAAGTGATGACCACAGAGCACAACTTAATTTCTACAGACCCAGTTAAAGGATCAAGACTATCCTTACAAGCCATGAAAAGCTTAAGGGTAAATATTTTGTTACCTCAATTATTTTTATCTTAATGCCTGGCAAAAATACCCAATGGGTAAGACCAGAAGCTTCTATTGCAATTTCAGCTGGCTGTTCATAGGACCTGCCCACCCCACCCCCTCTCTGCTTGCTCCCTGAATCCCCTGGACTTCCCTGAGGCTAATTCCAGGTGGTCTAGACAATGGGAGGGAAGGGGAGAGGGGTGTTTTCCTATCTCACCCCTAACTCTCCAAGGGCTCTGGAATCACCATTTCAGACCCTGCCACCAGGCCTTGGGCACTCACTCCCTGCCTGGCGCCAATGCTGTGGAAGGCCAACCCTTCTGAACCACTCACCCATGCTAAATTCTGTTTCCAGGCAGAAGCCTGACTGACAGTGTCTTTTTCAGTGGTGTATCAAATCTATCAGCAGTTCATTTAAATCCGTGGTGCTTCTCCCAGTGCATTAAATACATGTGTCAGTGCACACATGAGCAAACCACACTCCCCACCTACCTTCCCAGTCCTGACATCAACATAGGAAAGTGTGTGCTTCCTCCAGTGCTGCTCAAATGGCTTCTTCTGCTGCCCCTGGATGGGCTTGGAGTAATCATACTCATCAACCCGCTCCTGAGGCACAGAAAATAAGTATATTTCAGAAAACGTCATTGACAATTCATTCCAAATTTCTTATTACTCTAACAGAGCAACATAACCACAAAATATGGCAAACTCATTAAACTGATACATTGAGAGACTGGTCTGATATGAATCTCCACATCCCACTCAACAAGAAGGTCCCACTGTCCAAAGCAGACCTTGTTCAGAGAACCAGAACCTTCCTAGTCCATTGTCCAACCCATGTCTGCCCCTCTACAATGAAAACCACTTGTGTATATCTCATCAAAAAGAACACATAGCATATAGCAGTGCAACTGAGTACCAGATGCAGGGGAATGGAGAAATGAGACGTGCCTTCCATCTGCCAGCTGTCAGCCTCTAGAGTAATTGGTAAGCCCCTCACTCTGTACCAGCCCATCCTAGAACCCCACACCCTTACTCATCCCATTTCCACTAGAGCCCAACTCCTGACAAGGTGAGGACCCTTGAGGTCAGGCCACACAGCTGGGCAGTGGGCCTGCAGTGGCAGGGAGGGTACAGAGTTCAGTTTATGTGCTTTGATGCACTTAAAAGTTTATCACATACTTTGTCTTTTTGTTCTGTACTCTGGGAGATTTCAACTTCTTTTAGCCTTTTTTATTTAAATGTCTTAAGCTTAGCAAAGTATATTAAAATTTTCAAAATCTCTTAAAGAGACGCTGAATGCTTTTAAGGAATAACTTGCACGTGGTATTGGATAAACCATACAAGAGCCCTTCAAATAAAACATAAAAGATCCAAACACCTGTTATTTCTTCGAAGTGACACAAGTGTGGAGGTGGGCAGAGGCGAGACCTCTTACCGAGGGGAAAGCAAGCCACAGCACATTCTCTTACTTCTAAACTTGCTCTCCTGCGGTAAGGGGGTTCTATGTGCTGACTGAATGAAATGAAAACTTCATTGCAGCCCCAGGAACTGCCAACTCACAGCCTAGAGAAGCTTCCCGTCTTTATGTACACATGACGAATGTGCTTACCAATCTCTTCCTTCACACCAAGTAAACAGCAAATCTAATCCAGCCCCAATCAGTGGAGAATCAATTAATAAAATTGGTTCACAGTAAATCAAGATCCTCTTGCTTAGCCAATCCCCACTCACCCTGTCTGGTGGACTAGCAAGGCTGTCAGCAACCTAAACACTGTCCTGGATCAGTCTGTGTGCCTGTCTGGGGGAAGTGGCTCAGAGCTTGCTGATGTCATTCACCCTTAACTGGCATTTGCCCCAAGCGTCTCTGTCCACAATTTTTTGCTTTCGTAAGTTGAGTACTGTTTTCTGGCAGAATCTGACCAGTGTGCTCTGCATAAAAATCAGCTCCTTTCAAAGTACTGTGGCTCCAAGAGGAGAATCCATAATCGCAGGCTCAAAACGATGATTTATTCATCATTTAAAATCACTAAAGTAGCATTTTCTGGCAACAGTACTCGAGCTGCAGGCTAACCCTCACCCTAGTGAGGAATCGTGCACTCTGCTTAGAGGTGCCACTGCTGGCAGCAGAAGATACTGACTCAAAGCCAGAAAAGTCCTATGGTACGAATCCAGTGAGAACACAAGTGTAAAAGTTACCAAGAGGAAAGAAAAGCATGTCTCAATTTACTTCTCTCATTTTACTCAAAATGGAGTAAAATATGGAAAAATTACAGGGTCAGTTAGGGATGCCCACAGGGAGGACACATAGTGCTCACGAGTGTGTCACAAAGGCGCACCTTGTAATCTTCCCGGGCATGAGCACCACGTGACTCCTTGCGGGCCTCTGCTCCATAAATAGTCTGAAGCGCACAGAGCATCAGGTTCTGCAGCTCCAAGGTCTCCACCAGGTCTGTGTTCCAGACCATTCCTAGGGACACAAAAGGCATCCGTGAGAGCCAGACAAGATGGGGCTAAGTCATAAATGAATGGGACATGCTGCACCCCAACTGTGTGCAGGGGCCTGGGAACTGCTCACCTCTGTCAAATGTCTTCAGATGCTTTAGGTCTCCATAGAGCTGGCTGATTTTCTCACAGCCCTCCTGTAACACGCTGCCCACACGAAACACTGCAGCATGAGTTTGCATTGACTGTAACACAAAATATCATTGGGAATCTTTATCCATATGAAGAAGCCATATCAAAAAACTGCTAAGCCTTCACATTTTCTTTTTGTGCACTTCATTTTCTGTAAAATATTTATGTAAATTAAATAGAAAAACTAGGAAATTCAGACTGTTGTTTATTACTCTGAATTTTAAAATGAAGTTTTTTTGTGAGATACTCCCTTAGCAACTTTCAAATATGCAATACAGTATTATTCACTATAGTCACCATGCTGTACATTACATCCCCAGGACTTCTTTTTAACTGGAAGTTTGTACCTTTTTGACCCCTTTCACTCAATTTGCTCACTCCCTATCTCTGGCAACCACCAATCTGTTCTCTGTACCTATGAGCTCAGTTTTGTGTGTGTTTTATTATGAGTCCTGGCCGGTTTGGCTCAGCAGTAGAGCATTGTCCTGCCGACCAATGAGTCGTGGGTTCGATTCCAGCCAAGGGCACATACCTAGGTTGTGGTTCTTCCCCGGCCCTTGTCGGGGTCATGCAGGAGGCAACCAATCGATGTGTCCCTCTCACGTCAATGTTTTTCTCTTTCTCCCTTTCTCTCCCTCTAAAGATAAATAGAAAAATATCCTCAGATGAGGATTAAAAAAAATAATAAATAAATAAGATTCCACATATAAGAGTATAGGGTAATTGTCTTTCTCTGACTTAAATCACCTAGCATAATACCCTCCATGTTGATCCATGTTGCTACACATGGCAGGACTTTTTTTATGGCTGAATACTATTTCATTGTATGTATGTGCCACATCTTTAAACATCTGTCAATGTTTTCACGACTTTGCAATTGTAAATGTTGTTGCAATTAACACAAGGGGGCATGTATCTTTTATAGTTAGTGTTTTTGTTTGGATAAATACCTAGAAGTGGAATTGCTGAATCAATAATAGTTGAATTTTTATTTTTTGAGGAACCTCCATACTATTTTTTATAGTGGCTGCACCAATTTACATTCCCATTAACAGTGCATGAGGGTTCCCTTTTCTCCACATCTTCGCCAACACTTATTTCTTATCTTTTTGATGTTAGCCCTTCTGACAGGTGAGGTTGATATCACATTGTGGTTTTTACTTGCATTTCCCTGATGATTGATGTAGAGCATCTTTTCATGTACCTGTTGGCCATTTGTAGGTCTTCTTTGGAAAAATGTCTATTAAGATCTTCTGCCCATTTTTAAATCAGATTTTTTTTAGCTATTAAGTTATATGAGTTCTTTATATATTTCATTTATTAGTCCCTTGTTAGATAGGATTTGCAAATAATTTCTTCCATTCCACAGGTTCTTCTCATTTTGTTGATGGTTTCCTTTGCTGTGCAGCTTTTTAGTTTGCCACAGCCCCACTTCTTTATTTATGCTTTAGCTGCCTTTGCTTCTGCTGTCAGAGCCCAAAAATCATCGCCAAGATCGATGTCAAGGAGCTCACTTCTTCTAGGAGCTTTATGGTGTCAAGTCTTACATTCAAGTCTTTAATTCATTTTGAGTTCATTTTTGTGTATGGTGTAAGATAGTGATCCAGTTTCATTCTTCTGCTTCTGGCTGTCCAATTTTTCCAGCACCATTTATTGAACAGACTGTCCTTTCCCCATTGTATATTCTTAGCTCCTTTGCAATATATTCACTGACCACATATGCATGGGTTTCTGATTTCTCTATTCTATTCCACTGATTTATTATATATGTCTGTTTTTATGTCAATATCATACTGCTTTGATTACTATAGCTTTGTAATATAATTTGAAATCAGAGAATGTGATGCCTCCAGGTGTTCTTCTTTCTCAATATTACTGTGGTTATTCGGGATCTTTTGTGGCTCCATACAAATTTTAGGATTATTTGTTTTATTTAAGTGAAAGAATGCCATTGGCATTTTGATAGGGATTGCACTGAATCTGTAGTTTGCTTTGGGTAGTATGGACATCTGAACAATATTAATTCTTACTATTCATGAGTGTAGAATCTCTTTCCACTTATTTGTGTCTTCTTCGATTTCTTTCATGAATGTGTTATAGTTTTCAGTATAGAGGTTTTTCACCTCCTTGATTACACTTATTCCTACGTATTTTGATGCAAACATAAATAGGATCATTTTCTTAATTTCTCTTTCTGATAGCTAGTTATCAGTATATATAGAAATACAACAGATTTTTGTATGTTGATTTTGTATCCTGCAACTTGAGTAAATTCACTAGTTCTAGTAGTTTTTTGGTGACATCTCTAGGGTTCTCTATATACAGTATCACGTCATCTGCAAATAGTGACAGTTTTACTGCTTTTCTAATTTGGATGCTTTTTAGTTATTTTTCTTGCCTTACTGCTCTGGCTAGGACTTCCAATTCTATGTTGAATAAAAGTACTAAGAGTGGGCATCCTTGTCTTGTTCGTGGTCTTAGAGGAAAAGTTTTCAGCCTTTCACCGTTGACTATGATGTAAGCTATGGGCTTGTCATTTATGGCCTTTACTATATTGAGGTATGTTCTTTCTATATCCACTTTATTGAGAGTTTTTATCATAAATGGATGTTAAAATAAAGTTTTAATTAAAGCTTTTAATACTTTGTGGCAGAAAGGGCCTAAACTCCCCATCCTCGAATACCTGAGGACACAGCAGCTACGTGAGGGCTATAGGACACCTTCCTGCCCCACTCACAAGGTTTGGTATTCAATGTTACAAGAGCCAGCAGATGCCCCCTTGGTGATGCAAACTAAGAAGTGCTGAGATGATGAGGTGGTTAGCAGTGGGTGCTGAGTTGGTAGGTTGTGAAGAGGCCTGGGAACCCTTATTGCTTGCTCTGCTGGTTACTGTTTAAAAGCTCCTCATATACTGAGTGAGTACCTATAGAGTTTTGCTGTTTATGCTCACAAGAAATGTGGTATGAAATAAACTTGAAAATTATTTTAGGCATGATGAGAAGTAGAATCTATCTTTGTTTCCTATCATTTACTGAATGACTTTGCATCACTCTTGAAAAACCCCTTTATCATATGCTAAATCCCAGTATGTACTGAGAGGCCTATTTCTGGACTTGATTTTGTTCTACTGACCTAGACGTCTCTTCCTCTACCAATATCAAACTAATGTAGCATTATAATTTAATTCTATTTAATAGGCATCTCACCTACTTCCTTAGAATGATGCATCACTGAAAGACTATAATGCACACCATCGATGTCATGATTTTTCAGGAAGAGCAAATGGGAAAAAATGTCTTAGAATCTAGTAAATATTAGTTAATACATTCTTTACATTCTCGGTAGTCCTATTTTTTCACACCCTTTTTACATAGGGTAAAAAGGTTAGGTTTATTCAAGGCATTTAAAATTTTTTTGGCTGCACTGTGAATATTAACTTTTGAATGGATTACTGCTGACATATTGGAAAGCTACTGATTTTTGTATATGAATCTTTTATCCAGACACCTTACTTCATTCTTGCATTGTTTTTTTTTTACTAGTTTAGTTTATTCTCTTGGAATTCTTAGGTAAGCATATCTGTAAGTAGTGACAATTTTAACTGTTTCTTTTCAATACTCCAATACTTTTTTGTTTCTTACTGTATAAGCTGGAATCAGCAAAAAATTTACACCCTCCCCCCCAGCTCAAATGTAAATTCCACCAGGGTAGGAATTGTTGTGTTTTATTCAGTGCTGACTCTGGCATCTAGAACACTGCCTGGTATACAGTAGATATCAGTACATGCCTCCTTTGGTGGGAAAGTTCTAGTGCTTCCTATTTCAAAGTCTCTCATGGATTTGCTATTTCCATTACCTGTATAACACAATGGTCACTTCTGTCCTAGCTGGCCCCCTATCCCTGATATCAGCACCCTAAAAAGTCCTGCGGAGTATCACTTGACTGGTTTTCTGTAAACATACTTCTGTTCTTCACTTAGGCTTTTTTCCCTTTCCAGTCTGTGAAGCCTCCCTGAAGCCGTCTCACCTGAAGACAGAAGTTGTATGGCCGTGTACAACCTTTTTTCTTTTGGTGGTATCTGTGTGTATTTCCCATTGGACTCCTTTCAGAATATGACTAAAGCAAGGGGCTGCTTTTTAGAAAATGTCTCCACATAGAAATTCTTGCTAATAATTTCAAGTGGACAGAGATCTCATTCATGGACCAAGAATCTCCCTGTATTAGAAGAATTTGATTGATTCCTAGATGTTTTACGTATTATTTTTACTAATCTAAACCTGTGTTATCCAATATAGTAGCCACTAACCACGTGTACCTATTTACATTAAAACTGAAAATAAGTAAATCTAAAATTCAGTTCCTTAGTCAGACTGGCTACATTGCACGTGCTCCATAGTCACATGTGGTCAGACATGGAACGTCTGCACTCTCACAGAATGTTCCACCAGACATGCTGATCTAGAAGGTAACTACTCGGATAGTAACCAATGCACAGAATATAGCTTCTACCCACGATCCATGCTCCCTCTTCCTGATTTTATTTACATGCATCAATGGCCCAGTATACAGGCATTTCCCAGAGTTGCTGGAAGCTAGGTGTGACGATGGGATTAATTTCTCAGTAATGAATGTAGTGGGCCTGCTAAAAGGAATCTTCCAGATGGGAACTGAACTCGGACCTTCCACTGTCCCTCCTCCTTCAGGCTGTGACATATACAGGATGGCCAGAGATGGTGTGAGGTAGGAAGCCCACAAGCAAACATCCTGGAGCATATGAGAGAAGGCTGAGTCCCTGATGCTGTGGAGTTGCTATTACTGCCCTTGGCTGCTGCCTCCAGCCTTCTATGTGGAAAGATGTGTTGTTTTATTTTATTTGATCTCTTTTGTACCCCTACTTGATACAGCAAGGAATATATCCTTCTGCTGTTTACCCCAAACCCCAGTGCAGGACTATCGATGTGGCCAGTCTGCTCACTGCAGTGTGTGCAGGTTCTTACCTTCTGCATGTTGAGTCGTAGTTCGGATGTTCTTATACTTCCTTCAGCAAATCTCAATTTGTCAAGATTCATGACAGATTCTTCCCCAGCATTTGCTTTAATAGGAGGAACCTTATCTCCTTTAAAAAAAAAAAAAGGCTAGAATTTAACTTCTGAAAAATATTGAAAAAAACTGGACAAATTTAATGACACCAAATGTGTATTATAACCATTCAGGGAGTTTGGAAAACCTATCTGTAACTACCTGGACCACCCTATACCCAAGGAACCATCTGCTGACTTGGGGTCAAAGAGTAAACATAAAGACAAAATGTCTGGCATAGAGTATGTGTCCAATAAGTAATTTTTAAATGAACAAAAGAGAAACCATCTTTTAAGTTTAAAAATTAGATTTATGCAAACAGACCTTGTACCATTACTCTCTATTAAGGGGGGAAATGACGTCCTTCAGAAGAGTGTTTCTCAGCAAATCTGCCAACCTTCCTTTCCCTCCACAGGCCTGGCCAGCTGTGTTTATGTCTCCCGCTGATCCTGACCTTTGTACTCCCACACCTAAAAGTTTACTGTTCTTGACTTTCTAAAAAGGTAAATGTTTTGAGGATTTTTAAGGCTATTTTGGTGATGACATTTTTAAATGTATTTTCTTCAGCATGTAATACACGCAGGATATATAAAATGCGTGAGACAAAGGTCTACAGATAAAGCAGGGCACCAGCCTCTCTGTGATCTGCCTGAGCTCTTCTAGGCAGGCTGCTGTTCCCGTTTGCTTTTGTTTATGTTTTAAAAAATTACCATTTAGTAACACTGATATTTTTATTTAGGTGCATAGTTCTACACATTTTAATATGCATACAGATTCCTGTAACCACCATAATCGGGATACAGAACAGGGTTCAAACACTTTAATTTTTAAAATACTCGTATTTGGAGGAAAGCAGCAGTGCAAACATTTTTCTCTTTTCTTTTTGCACCTTAAGAAATTAAAGTATAACTAAGGTACAATACCAGTTTTAGTGTAGAGTTTTGCAAGTTTGGACAGAGAGTTGCATAAGCCCCACAAACAGGATAGTCCCTGGCAACCACTGATCCATCTTAGTCCCTACTTTTGCCTTTTTCAGAATGTCATATAAACAGAATCATACAAATGTAGTTTGAGTCTGGATCATAGAGCCTAACACATTTGAGATTCACTCATGTTGTTGCATGTATGGGTAGTTTGTTCCTTTTTATTGCTGAGTTAAAAAAATTTATTTATTGCTCTGGCCGGTGTGGGTCAGCGGTTAGAGCATCGGCCCGCAGACCGGAGAGTCCCGGGTTTGGTTCCTGCTAAGGGCACGTACCTCGGTTGCAGTTTGTCCTCGGTCCCGGCTGAGGTCATGTGGGTGGCAACCACTCGATGTGTCTCTCTCATATCGATGTTTATTTCTCTCTCTTCTCCCTCTCTCCCTCCTGCTCTATCTGAAGATAAATGCAAAAATGTCCTCACTTGAGGAGAAAAAAAAAAAATTATTTATTTAAATTATTTTTCTTTATTGATTTTTAGAGAGAGGAAGGGAAAGGGAGAAAGAGATAGAAATATTGATGAGAGAGAACATCAACTGGCTGCCTCCTGCATGCTCCCTACTGGGGATTTGGCCCACAACCTGGGCATGTGCCCTGAACGGGAATCGAACTGGCAACCTCTTGGTGCATGGGTCAATGCTCAACCACTGAGCTACCCTGGCTGGCCTAAAAAAAATTTTTGTAAGTGTGCATTCATCTTTCAGATACAAAAGTGTAAGGTATTCTTATGAAACATCATTTTTCTCATTTTCAAAGCAAGGGAACTTCACATTTTCTGCTTCACTTCAGAAGATTTGTTATCAGGCTCCCTGCCAGGGAAATGAGCACCAGATCTGGGGTCAGATCAGGTGGGTTTAATTCCTCCCTTTGTGACAATGACTGGAGACAAGTCCCCACTTCTGCATTTCAGCCTGGAGTTGTGGTCAGAGCATGGAAGTGTCTCTGAGCATGTAGCCTGTCCTCTTTATTATGTACACCTTGATAAATGCAGAAACAAAAGGGTTATGATTAGTGGTTAGCAAGACTGTACGGTTTCTATAGCATCACTTTCACTAATTTAAAATCTGTACAAAAAACTGTTCAATAAAAACAGTGAAACTGATACTGAACAGTTAACATCAGTGAAATGTAATGGGAAGAGTGGGGGCCTAGGGATCCCACCATCCTTGCCTCAGGAAGTATCTCCACCTCACATTGTTGTTCTGAACATATGGGACAAGGTAACTAATGTGAAGATCCTTTGGAAGGTCAGAGCAACAGGAACTGTCCTGTTCTTAGTATATGAAGAACTAAGTATAGATTTACACTTTCAGCACACAGTATATTTTCCTCTGCAAATATTTTAAATTACCACAAGAAGAAAATCACTGCTTAGAACCCATTCTATCACTGAACGGGGAGAGCCACAACTCCATCCTTTGTTTGCATTCGGTCATCCTTTTCTCCTTTGGCAGATTAGTTATACTTTGTTTTTAGAACAGCCTAAATTACTTTTCTATAAGTACCAAAAGGATATATTCATTTATACCTATAATTTAAAATATTTCATAGCAAGAAAGTAATTCATATTAGGTACATAACGTGATAAACTTCCCCTCAAAATAACAATTTTATTTTTTTTTAAATCCTCACCCGAGGATATTTTTCCATTTATTTTCAGAGTGGGAGAAAGAGAGAGAGAGAGAGAGAGAGAGAGAGAGAGAGAGAGAGAGAAGCATCGATGTGGGAGAGACACACTGACTGCACAACCCTGACCAGGGCCGGGGACTGAATCGCAACCAAGGTACGTGCCCTTGACCAGAATCAAACCCCCAACTCTTTAGTCTGCAGGCCAACGCTCTGACCGCTGAACCAAACCGGCCAAGGCAATAATTTTCTAATAATGATTTTTCTAAGCATAACATAATAACTGCAAAAATATTTTGGCCAACATGTTACCCTCTTTACTGTTAAGACCCCCACCCAGCCTGTGTCCAGTCTCAAGTCTGCCAACATGTAAACCTCTGAATTTGTTTCCTCACTTTCAGGGGGAAAACCAGACCACCACTATATGATCACTAAGCAAATCTCCAATTACAGACCTTGACTTTGTAAACTTTTGCCCACTGAAATACCCTGGCTAGCTACTTGAAGAAAACCTACCAGGTCTGCAGGACTCTGCGATACTCAGGGCACATGCCCGGCCAAAGACAACCAGATCCAAGAGCGAGTTTGCCCCAAGACGGTTGGCACCATGCACCGAGGCGCAGGCAGCCTCCCCACAGGCGTACAGGCCAGGCACAACCTGGTCCTGGCCGTTCACATGCCTCAGAACCTTTGGGAGAGAGGAACAGAGATGTAAGAGTACAGTCTGCACAGGCCCTTCCCCAAAGGAGCAGCGTGCTGTAAGTGACATCAAGGACAGGGTCTTCTCTCATCTGCAGGGAACCCTCTGGACCTATCTGCCAAGTCTCCTCCCTCTGCCTCCAGATCCTCAGTTACCCTGTGCCAAGGTCAAAGGACCCCAAACGGCAGCACCTGTGATTTCAACCCCAAGACTGATTCTCATCAGAAACCTCACCCACCACCTGACTTGACCCCCTTTATTCCCACTCTTCGATTCTGGATTCAGATGAAGGGAGCATGGCAGGGTACAGGAGCATTAAACTATGAGGTAGAAGACTTGAGTTGTAATTCAGATTCTTCCAACTTACTACTCATCTATGAAATGAGAATGTAATTCCTACCCACCTCACCTGAGGAGGGACTAAAAGTAACTGATCGAAAAGCTCTTTGTGAACTGCAAACCACCCAAACATATTAATTGCAAAGAACACAATTTACAAGGTCACTGTAAAAATAACATAAGATCATATGAGAAAAAACGGCAAATGATGTCTATGACTATTTACTAAGAAGAGATTAATAAATAATTAAGAATTCATTGTTACTAAGGAGTGAATGCAAAAACTGGAATATAACTAAGGCCTTCCTCTGCCCTCCAGTAATAGCAATTTAAAATAAGTGCAGCCTATTAAACAACTTTTTTGAGGAAAAATCTTCCTTTTCCTCCAAGATCTAAAGGGACAAATGCGAAGTGAGTCCACTGTCACCATCCTCTTTCCTGAAGTGTAGTCACCTGTCCCTTGTAGTTGGTGGGAATGCCACCCATGTTATAATGCACGGTGGGAAGGACTGGGATGGGCTCCTTGGTGACGTCCACACCCGCAAAGATCATGGCCGTCTCTGAAATGCCAGGCAGGCGGATGGCCAGCTGCTCCGGGGGCAGGTGGTGCAACTGTAGGTAGACGTGATCTTTCTCGGGGCCACAGCCTCTGGTGAAAAAGGACAATACAACATAAGGCAAAGAACAGTGATTACAGAAAATGTGAGATTACAAAATCATCAAAGCATATGAGACTCCCCATTTTTTGATATTGAATAAAACTATTCATTTCATCTTTTCTAAGCACTTACTATGTGCCAGGGTGAACTCCAGACACTGGACAGTCATGAACAACATGGACAGACATCCTGACCTCACGGGGCTCACAGTTTGCTACACTTGCCTTGGTAATTGTATCAGAAAATCCTTTTATGCCAAATATTCCAAAAAATCATTTGACTTCTCTTTTGAAAAAAGGTAAAATCTCCAAAGGTCGCCAGCAAATATTTGATGTGTCACCACAGTAAGGCAAAGTGTCAGGCACTGAAGGGCCTAAAGCTGACTTTTTGAAGAACAAATAGCCCACACCTTGAAGGTCTCAAAACATGAATTAAAACACAACACAACACTAAAGGCTCCCATGCTACTTTCAGGTTGGGGGTGTCATGTCTTGCTTCTCTAACACTGTCTGTCTGTCTCTATCACATACTCATACACACACAAATTATGTTCTAAAGAGTTACACCAGACTGGCTAAATTTCTTGCCTTGGCCAGGTGGCTCAGTTGGATTGGAGCGCTGTCCCTTACACCAAAAAGGCTGTGGGTTCAAGTCTCGTCAGGGCATATACCTAGGTTGCAGGTTTGATCCCCAGTCGGGGTACGTATGGGAGATAACCAACAGCTATTTCTCTCTCTCTCTCTCTTAAAAATATCAATAAAAAATCATCTTCGGGCCGGCCAGTGTGGCTCAGTTGGTTGAGCACTGTCCCATGCATCAAGAGGTCACTGGTTCGATTCCCAGTCGGCACACATGCCTGGGCTCAATCCCCAGTAGGGGCTATGCAGGAGGGAGCCAGTCAATGTTTCCATCTCTCTCTCTTCCTATCCCTTCCCCTCTCTCTAAAACCAATAAAAATATATTTTTTTAAAAAATCATCTTTGGGTGGGATTAAAACAAAACAAAACTGGCTAAACTTCTCAAAATGTAACTCTCTAGAGCAGGGATGGGGAATGTCCGGCCCTCAGGCCATATAAGGCCTGTGAAATCAATACCAGCTAACATCACATGCCTCACCAAAGAGAAGCAGTTCCAGACATCACATCAGGGGTGAGTCCATTAAATATTTGACCAAATATGGAAGGCTAATTTTTAAGTTGATAATTTTGTATGGCCCTCGAATGATGTTATAAATGTCCAAATGGCCCTTGGCAGAAAAAAGGTTCCCCAAGCCTGCTCTAGAGAGACAAACTAACAAACAACAGTCAGAAGCAGTAGAGGCAAAAGCCTGACTCCTACGCAGAGGTGGGGTGGGTGCTGCAACTCACACAGCAGTCACAGCAGCTCATGTTAAAACACAGATGTGAACAACAGCCGCCAGAGAAAGGAGGCTGTTCATGCATGCATATGCACTCAGGCACCTTTGGAGATGATCACACAGACCTTCCTTCACGGATTTCCAGAGTCATGGACCGAGACACGACGTCTCTGGAGGCCAGGTCCTTTGCAACTGGGGCATATCGCTCCATGAACCTCTCGCCTTGACTGTTAATGAGAATGCCTCCCTCTCCACGGCACCCTTCCGTGATGAGACAGCCAGCACCATATATCCCTGCAAAGAACCCAATTAATTAAATATCTATAACCTGACAATGCTAAGCCTATGCAAGTATTTTCTAAAAGACATTGGGGGGTGGCAAAGGGTATGCAAAAGATATTAAAGTCAACACAGTAAGACAGAAAAAAAGATAAGTTCCCACTAAGGGCATGTATGTCAGTTGCGGTTTGTCCCCAGCCCTGGTTGGTGTCGTGTGGGTGGTGGCCACTCGGTGTATCTCTCGCACATCGATGTTTCTCTCTCTCTCTCTCTCTCTCTCTCTCCCTCCCGCTCTGTCTGAAGATAAATGCAAAAAATGTCCTCGAGTGAGGATTAAAAAAAAAAAAAAAAAACTGCAGTGAGGAGGAAGGACAGCAGCAGTGGACAATGATGCAGCCCTGCCGAGCACTCTGGTTTTAACTACACTTGAACCTTTCAAGTTCACTGTCTCAGCTTTTGTTTTAATTTTTAAACATCCTTTTGCACCCTGAAATTGTGGTGACTAGTTTAGGTTAAAAAACAACAACAGCTTGGAAAGTTCCTGTCTAAAGTAACCAAATACCAACAACGGTAATAACTATATAGTTAATACTTGTAGTTGCTATGCACAATTCTAAGTTTCCCAATTACTCCAGATAATATCATCTTCATTTTAGAGAAGGGCAATTAAAGCTCAGTAAGTTGCCCAATGACCAACTGGGAAGGACAGAGCCCAAACTCATGCCTGGTGACACACGAGGTCTGTGCCCTTCACCTCAACTCAGCCCCTCTATGTTATGAAAACGAGGAATGCCAAGCCATGCTCCGGTTTTAAGGAGACAGATACATAATGTAATTTGACAGCTAACACTTTCATCCATACATCAAAAATTATCTTACTTTTAAAACAAGAGTGCAATTCTTGCATTTCATTTGCTTTTCAGTGTTCTAGTTTCAATGGCATTTTTTCCAGATTTATTTCTCACACACTGAAAAGGAAGCATGAGAAATAGAGCTCTAAATAAATCACAGAGGGAATTCAGAAGTCTGGTTAAAATGAGCAATTATAAAACCACCTAACACATTTTTTATTTTTCATCCCTGCTAGGGATCAGAAAGAACATACTGACAGAGCAAAGAGAAAACACAGGTCTAGCTCTCGGCATCGTGGTCACTGCCACCATGTGTGACGTTTCCTCTGTTGACAGGTCAGAAAAGCAACCCAGAAAGGTCAGGATGAGATTCATCTTTTAAGAGACGGGATTCTCAGATTCACTTATGGATAACATCCCCCAAACTCTCTCAAACATGAAACCCCAGGCTAGACCAGCCCCCTTCCGAATCCCACTCTTGTACTGTCTGATGACCGAAGATGAGTTCATCTCTGCCATGACTGGCACCCTCACTCATTAACACCTCATGGAGCCCTGCAAGTCAGAGCTGCATCCCGACGTCACTCTGTTTCTGTGGCACCCTGATGTTCTCCCTACGGATCTGCTTATGCTACTTTTCTGGTCACCTACCAGGTGCCAGGCACTGAGAACACAGCAGTAAATGAGACAGACCTGTCCTCACCTCCTGGAGCTGACAACCCAGTGGGAAAAGGGACACTGAACAACTATTGCTTTACAAGTGGGATAAGTACACCTGGGCAAGGTGTAGTTAAGACAGGACCTCCACTACCTTGGGGGAAGCAGGGAAAGTCTCCTGAGGAAATGTCAAGTTAGGACCTGAGAGATGAGAAAGTGGGTAAGTTTGTACAGGAACTACAGACGAGCATTCCACAGGTATTGAGCGCGTAAAAGACACAAAGAGCCCCAGTTCCACAAAGACAGCCCCATCCTACCTGTGGGGTGGAACTGAACAAACTCCAAGTCCTGGCAGGGAAGGCCTGCCCTGGTGATCATGGCAGTGCCATCTCCAGTGCTGGTGTGGGCAGAC
The DNA here is from genome assembly GCA_030848825.1 of Tadarida brasiliensis. Lineage (NCBI taxonomy): Eukaryota > Metazoa > Chordata > Mammalia > Chiroptera > Molossidae > Tadarida > Tadarida brasiliensis. Next base: position 37,347,759 of record CM061258.1, read on the forward strand.
GTGCAGCTGAAGTAGGTGCGCCCGTAGCCTCTGGAAAACAGACAAGCTAGCAGAGAGGGTGTTGACTGCACACAGCGCCCCGTCAGAACCTCCTTTCTAATGGCACTGGGTGGACAGCAGCCCATGCGGCACCACCACAGGTGCCCTCTGCCCACACTGCCCTGGGCAACTGGGAGGGGAGCCTAGGACAGAGAAGGCACTCTCATTTGTACTTTAGTACTTTTGTGCTGTCTGAGCAATTTCTCTTATGATAAGCATGTATCATTTTTGAAATGTTTATGAATTTACTTTTTTAAAGGGTTAAAATAACAGACTGATGGTATAAAATGGAATTTACTTATTTCCATCACGTGAACAAACAGCACTTATCTACCTGAGAAATCATTATAAAATAGTATCCATTAAAGCAAAAGAGATGTTACTCTAGAAAGTGTCATGTGACTCTCTAGGCCTTAGTTTCCTCAAGAGTCCTCCCCGCTGCAAACTGATAAGACACTTTCTTTCTTGCCCACCTCAGAGGTGGGTGCTATTGGTGTCCCCCTGAGAGGAGAGGAGCTGAGGCTGGCAAAAGTGATGACCCTCACAGGTTAAGAGATGGCCTGTGACTGAACCACATGTCCAAAATGCCTCTACTTTGATTAGGATAAAGGACCCCTGAAACTCAACTTCCACACAGAGAAATTAAATACAATGAACATTAGATTCCTACCCAGTAGCTATAACAGTGTTCTTCGCTCTGATGCGATGGATGGACCCATCTTCTATGCACAGTGCGATAACACCACGACACTCCCCATTTTCCATCAGGAGGTCCAAGGCAAAATACTCTACAAAATAGCTGGTATCATATCGTAGAGACTAAAAAGAAAAAAGATCCCACATTTAGGGTGTTAAACCAACATTAAGGCAATGTTGTTCGTGTTAAAAACCTTGGATGTGTGTGTAACAAATGGATCAGGTAAACCCTGGGAGAGAGTACCAGGCTGGAAACAATTCACAGATGCCAACTCTCACCAACACAGTGTTGATACTATCGTGAAACAACACAAAAGGGGCTGTATAAACAAAACATAAAAAGGTGCACACACATCAGTGCATGCCAGGAGGAGACTGACTCCAGAAGAGACATCTTCTTATTTCTATACATCCTAATAGGCATTCCAGGCTCTCTGGCGCCACACACAGCTTTATACCAGAGCTGGGGCCAACAGACCACAGGGTCTCTACTTAGGCTGGGCTGTACTATACGGGAGCTGCTGGCCACATGTAGCCACTTAAGTCTAAATAAAGCAAAACATTCAGCCCCTCAGCACACCAGCCACATTTGTGATGGTCACATGTGGCGAGAAGCTGCTGGATTGGACAGCCCACATAAGCATATTTCTATGGCAACAGAAGGTTCAATACTGGACAATGGTGGCCCAAGGCCTGGATCTGTGGGTCCCCTCGGCTAACAGAAAGGTCTCTCATGAAACCGTCATCTTCCCACGTGACACACAATTCCATGGGATGAGCAGGTCCTGTTACATATTTGTCAACACATTCGGCCAGAGAAGCCACTGGTGTCCTAACACTTACAAATCAGTGAACTGTCTCATTTGTAAACAAGAGTTCAGAATACTGATTATTCTGAATCAATATCATTCAGAATATTGATTATTTGGCTATGCCAACATTTGCCCTGATTAGTCAGTAACTGCTAGGCTCTGAGTGTTCGTCTAGTTTTAACAGTTAAGTATTAAAACAAATCAATCATGATGGACATGGACAACAAAGCTGGGGACAGGGTGGGGGGATGGGGAGGAGGGTGTCAATGGGGAAAATAGGAGAAACATCTGTAACAAAAATAAATTAATAAAAAAAATAAATAAATAAATTTAAAAAAATAAAATAAAAAAATAAAACAAATCAATCAGTTCATGAAAGGACCTTAAAATGTGTGCTCTGCTCTTATATTTTCAGTGTGACAGATTACAAATTCAAACCTGATAATGATTATCGATTTAGTTTTCTAAAATAGATACTTTCCAATTAACAATTACAACACACAGCCTACCAAGCTATTCTGTTGCTTTTTAAGACACTCCTTAGGCTGACATTCTGACACTCTGATGAATCCCCAGGGTGGCCTGTCTCCGGCTCACCACCCACCACATGCTTGGCCAGACTGGACCAGGTCCCATCACCCCGGCACCCAGGGCAGCTCACCCTTCCATACAACGTGTGTAGCAGTGAGTGGCCAGTGCGGTCAGCCACGCAGCAGCACCGATGGGCCTGCCCGCCTTTCCCAAACTTGAGGCTCTGACCGCCAAAGGCCCGCTGGTAGATCTTCCCATCCTCAGTTCTACTAAATGGCATGCCATAATTCTCCAGCTGTGAAACAAAAACAAACACCTAGTACTTTAAGGAATCAAGACACATGGCTAATTTACTCTGAGCAACTTCAACCTAAATCTGCGAACCTAACACTAATATAGTCTATGAAAACTTTGACAGTTTAGGAAAGAGAAAATATCCTTATTAAATGAACTGAATGGTTAATAGCAGAAAAGATTTCCCTTGTTACATTGGCTCGTCACCGTCCTTTCAGCTGACCACACCTGCCTCAATCCCATTAGAAACAGACTGTGAGGATGTTACCTCAACCACAGAAGCTGGGGCCTGCTCTGTCATGTAGTGGATGGCGTCCTGGTCCCCCAGCCAGTCAGAGCCCTTCACGGTGTCATAGAAGTGCCACCTCCAGTTGTCCTCTTCCATGTTCCCCAGGGCAGCATTGATTCCTCCCTGAAAACACAGAGCAACCTTAGAAACTACAAATGGGAGCCCCAAGGCGTCCTCCAGGCTCATCTCTCCAGGTCTCCCACCACCCCAAACTGGATGTGGAGGAAGCCAAGTACTTGTGAGGCAACTGTCTGTGAGATATCTGACTGCAGACTAGTTTCAAGACCTTCCCTAGCAGAGCGAGGCAGCACTGCACGACAGATTCCAAATCACGCCTCCTCCCCTTACCAAGCTAACGATGTGGGCCAAGTTACTGAATCCCCCGGCCTCAGTCTCTGTATCCATGACACTAAGCTAAACTCCTTGAAGAGTTGTCTGGAGAACTAAGTGAGAGAAGTTACATATGTAACACTTCTTACCAAACCTGGCACATAAAAGGTACTCAACAAATCTGTGTAATTTTAAGACAAAATGTTCCTAATGGTATTTTATGAGCGTTAAACACAAGAAGTACTTACTACCAAGTCCAAACTCAGAGTCACACTCCCCACACCCCTACTTCCTTTTGCTGTGCATGGATAACCCATCCCTGCCTTATCTATCCTCACTGCCTCCGCCACTCAGAGGCACAGAAAATGCAGCACAGGGACAAATATAACGTTCACCCCTTTTCCCACAACTTGAAAGTAGATTCCTCTTCTTTAGATAATCTTTTCTTCACAAGGCACATTTTCTAACTTACCTCTCTTTTTTCACATTGTTATTCAATCACAACTTTTGAATCAAGCACACCTACATTGGAATTCCTTTCCCACTTAGTGCTTCTGTGCCTCAGTTTCCCAAGTTATGTGTTAGGACAAAGTGAGTCACTGGCAGAGAGCAAGGGACCTTGTTATTTCCTTCTTTCCTTCTCCAACCCCTCCAACTGTAAACCCGAATGCAACTGATAAAATACATTAAGTATTAGAGTAATGGCAGAATATAGAAAGTTGGTTTAAAATAACATAAAAATATTTGGCCCAGTGCAAGCATAAATGCATTTATTTTATTGCTACTCTTAGTAAGAATCAGGGCCATGGATGCCTGGCCTTCTGGGCATTCATAGAAGTACTCTTCAGACTCTCATCCTTCCAATTAAACCTCTTTTCTCAAGAACCAATATTCAAGTTAAGCTATCCTTTCCTTATTCTTTTTATTTGATTAACACTGTACTACCTAAACATATTTTGCAATATTATTTAGCATTATCTGTTTGTATTTGTCCCTTTAGACAACAAATTCTCCAAAGGTATCTATTATTTATTCTTTAGTTTACAAAGCATAGCTTAGAACAAAGCATCTGGACAGCTAAGCGCCTGAAGAATGTTGTTGGACACTGAATACAGGCTGCTCCACATTAGGGTGGTTTTTATGGTCCATGGAAAGTCACCACACACTCTGTTGTCTCTATAAAAAAACACAGTCAAATATGATTTTGGAATACTACCCGTATGCTGGGCATACCTACAGCGTGCCTAGAATGAAAGAACAAAATTATGAAAACCACTGAGTAATTTTTCACCTTACTTTAGTCCTCTTCCCTAAATTCAGAGCCGCTGTCTTTCTGTCCTGCACATTCACGCCATCATCAAAGCTCATCACCACCACACTCAATGAGGATGCAGCAGTAACCACAGGATTCAGAACAGACATAAAACAAGCCCAGAGACAAGCTCATTTCAGACTGGTAAGTGCAATAAAGGAAGTTAACCAAGAAGAGGGGAGGGGGGCTAGGTGGAGTGATCAGAGAAGATCCGAGTGTGACTAGAGCAGAGACAAGAGTGACAACAAGGCTCTAGACAGTGAGTAGAGGAAGTGTGGGCAGAGATGCCTAAGGGAGTAAGCTGAGTGAGTGCAAGGAGAATGGTGGGAAGGTAGCCTGTGGCAGGAGGTTGTTCAAGCAGAGGCTGGACTGCACAGCGCCTTGCAGGTGGCCAAAAGCACTGAGGGAGCCCCTTTCTCTTACCTGAGCTGCCACAGTGTGGGACCTGGTGGGAAAGAGCTTTGTAACACAGGCAGTGTTAAACCCTGCCTCAGAAAGGCCAAACGCGGCTCGCAAGCCTGCCCCTCCAGCGCCAACCACCACTGCGTCAAATTCATGATCCACTACCGGGTATTGTGTAGAAATCTGGAAAAGAAAAATTCACCTGTCAATCACCCATTCAACTATGTCAAACAGACTATAGCTACAGTGAAAGAGCTTAAAGGTAATGAAGAAAAAACACAAAAGAGCAAGTGCCCAGAGAGCCTCCACCCTGCGTGAGGCTGAATACCAACACCTCGAAGTCCTAAGACGTGGTGGGCACACCCTCAGTGAAGGGGGCCAGCCCTACCCATGCCAGGTAGAGCCTTATCCTATGGAGCTAGGAAAGCACCATTAGCTGGAACGCTGAAAACGTAAAGGTACACCTCCAAACTGGGAGCTGTAGACACAAAAGAAAGTGCCAACACAGATCAAAACACCAATTCCAGAGTTGGCTTTTCTTTTTAATGATCATTTTTACTTTTTTTTGTTTATTTGTACCCATATATATAGGCTTAAATGAATCTGAGCTTATAATGTAATGTAGGTCACAATTCTCCACCTGTGATCTGCAAGCTTCCCATGAAAATGTTAAAATTAAATAGTTTTCATTCAGATAAGCATAGTCCAGTTCACCTGGCTGACCACAGAGGAACCAAGGACCACAACTCTATTTCAGCCCCAGGTTTGCATTTTTGACTGAGAAGGTGCCAACTAGTATTCACTAACTGTTGTGAGGTTATGAGAAAAGAACCTGTAAGCAAATTTCAGATTCTTCCACAGAAAGCAGATGAGCCCACTGGACAAAAAAAAAAAGGCCCTGGCTGGTTTGGCTTAGCGGTTAGAGCGTCAGCCTGAGGACCAATGAGTCACGGGTTCGACTCTGGTCAAGGGCACGTACCTCAGTTGTGGTTTGTCCCCAGCCCTGGTCGGGTCGTGTGGGAGGCAGCCAGTTGATGTGGCTCTATCACATGGCTGTTTCTCTCTGTCTCTCTCCCTCCCACTCTGTCTGATAATAAGTAGAAAGATATCCTCAGGTAAGGAATAAAAAAAGTCTACATGGTCCTGAGTGGAGTAGGGTATCATCATCTACCACAGTAAACATGTTCATTTGTTATTTGTATTTTATAATTTTGTTGCTTTACTTAATTTAAATTTTAATCTAGCATATAGATACATAAGAGCTATAAGAAAAAAATGTTAGCATCTATGTTTATATTTGTAGTAACAGTATTACTACACTAAAAAAATAATCTGGACATGCATTGGAATGAGAATTTTTTTCCTTTAAATAACACCTGTATACTACTCAAATATATTAAAAACCAGTATAGATCATTACCCCTCTGAGCCAAGAAAATCATTTATAATGGAACAAAAAGACATGAACTTACTGAATCTGAAACTTTAGCAGATGATCTCTTATTCCCATCAACAGTGAAGTGAAAACCACGGGACCTTGTCTGCAATACTGCCGGCCGCTGCTGAGAGAGATGGAGAGCATTAAGTGCCCTGAAGAGACAGGGGACTTGTAATTAAAATTTCCTCTACTGCCCTGGCCGGTGTGGCTCAGCGGTTAGGCAATGGTTCTCAACCTAATGCTGCGATCCTTTAATACAGTTCCTCATGTTGTGGTGACCCCCAACCACAAAATTATTTTCGTTGCTACTTCATAACTGTAATTTTGCTACTGTTATGTCTTAGGCGACCCCTGTGAAAGGGTCGTTCGACCCCCAAAGGGGTCGTGACCCACAGGTTGAGAACCGCTGATTAGAGTGTTGGCTGGTGGACCAAAGAGTCGAGGATTCGATTCCGGTCAAAGGCATGTACCTCGGTTGCAGTTCATCCCCGGCCCTGGTCGGGGTCATGCGGGAGGCAACCAATCAATGTGTCTCTCTCACATTGATGTTTGTTTCGCTCTCTCTCTCTCTCTCTCTCTCTCTCCCTTCCTCCTACTCTATCTGCAGATAAACAGAAAAATATCCTCAGGTGAGGATTTAAAAAAATTTTTTTTCCCCTCTACTAAGTTGTTAACCTTTTTGTGTATTCAGGTTTTTCCCTTCACCTAGAAACCTCACCTGGAAGCCTTACTGAACCCTGAGAGGTAGAGCAGGGGCTAAAGACCTAGACAAGCCCAAAGGGGACATGGCCTTCTAGGAAAAGCCCTTCAAGATAAAGCTGGTTTCCAAACAGGATTCTGACTCAGATAGGAAATGAAAAGGGTATACTTTCACATTAATTTCTTAATTTATGTTACTTAAATGGACAATGGGGAAGACATCTATTATACACTGAATAAGTGGTAGTTTTGCAAACAAGGAAGCACTTTTATTGAATCCATCATAACTTCACAGTAGAGATAAACCCATCTGTGAGGTTCTGCAGTTCATTGGGAAAGGCACAGGACCTTGTAGCAGGAGATCAGTGCTCTGAACAGGTGCTACTGCTTGCTGTGACACTTCGGCACCAGTGCCGTTATCCCTCCACTGAACACACAAGGAGTCCAGGCCCAGAGATGCTAAAAGTTCTGCTTCACCACTCTCCACATCTACCCTAGGCTTCAGCCACACCTTCTCTCTTCTATCTACACCACAGTGCCATTCCCTCTGCCTGGACCCTTGTCCCTGGCCTTTCCCTAGAGAACCTCTGCAATTCTCCATGCCTCAGCTTAAAGGTCCCACCCGATAAACATTTACCTAAGAAAACTCATATTAATGAAAACACAGCTCAGCATGAGAGGCAACATTCTTCATATACTAAGAATGGTCAGCAATTTAGAAGATATGATTTTCCGTTCTGCTGACTGCATTTTAGTAGACTAATGATAAAAACAATGAGTCTTAGAAATATCATAAAGAACAGTTTTAGGAAATAAATACATTCCATGATGACAAAAGGTGTTATGAGAGACGACTTCAACTATTCTGCAGTCTGGAAGAGATGTTATTTACTCTACGGGTTAAAAAAAGTATTCGGCAGGACAAACAAGTGGAGATTACAGGGAAGACAATTTGGCAAAATACAAAATAAACTCTCACTTAGCTGCTGTAAACTAAATGGACTTTGCTGTAAGATGAAAGGACTCAGGTGGGGGCTGGATGACTTGACCACCTGTGAGGAAAAGTCAGAGGTGGCGCCTACCTTTAAAGCTCCCTCTAACTCTGAGACTGAATGATAACTAGCACAAATATTTGAGTTTATTTTAATAGCTCCAATTACAAAATAATTTAAAATTTTTGAGATTTAAGATTTTTGTCAATTTAAGAATTGACAAAAGCAGTATTCTTAAATTCTCCAATTTATTTTTAAGTACATGAGGTAATTTGATTTTTTCTTTCAGAAAATAAATTTAAAAAGACCTAAAAAGGCCCTGACCAGTTTGGTTCAGGGGTTAGAGAGTTGGTCAAAGGGTCACGCAGGAGGCAACCAATCGATGTGTCTCTCTCACATGGATGCCCCCCCCCACCCCCAACCTTCCACTCTATCTAAAAAAATCAATGGAAAAATATCCTTGGGTGAGGATTAACAACAACAAAAAGAACTAAAAAGAACAAATATTCCTCTGCTTCAATTTAATTTTTTAAATGGTAAAGTCATATTTTAACAAAGAATTAAGTCACTGAAAGAATTTTAATACAAATGTTCTTGAAAATTGTATAGAATACAATATAAATATAGGTAATAGTACCAATAAGAACAGTACATTTTGTAATACCAAATTAAGATAGAACAGTGAGATTCCTTTAGCATTTATTTCTTGTTTGTATGTTCATGTTGAATAAAGACACACACACACACACACACACACACACAATTAAAAAGGGGCAGCTACTACAATGAAATCTTTAACAAATGATCACACTGCCTCCCTGTGGAAAATAGTAACAACACTGACTTTTGTTTCTAAACCTGATTTGGGATGGGGGGTGGTGTGGGGTGGGGGCGACTGTAGAATTTGGAGAGTCCAATCACAACCCAATGTCTGTCTTTAGATAAAACTAATTTTGAGTCACTTACTAATCTAATGTTTTTTGAAGGGAAACCATCAAACATTTTCTAACAGGGCAACATGAAGAATGGGAAAATCTACCTAAGGTACAACTAAAAGGAAAATTCAGACCTTTTAATAGTATAGGTGACTTAATTAGGAGGTAAAAAGGAGAATAAAGTAAGGATAAGGGTAGATACTAATATCATTAATCTAGCAAAGTGGGGAGTCCTCATCTAACAGAATACACATATGAATCATGAATAAGAAACTCATTTGTTAGTTCAATCTATACAATTACAAAAGTAGCCAATAGAGTATCTGAAAATGGGTGCATAATTATATTGGGAGGACTGAGAATGTGGGAAGTAAGATGGTTTACGTAAACTAAATCCTTACTTACCAGCAAAGGTCCATGTCTAAAACGGATAAAAATGCACCATGCAGGTGCAGAGAAATGGAGGTAAATACCAAGGATCAATACCAGAAATAATTCAGAACTGAATCCATTGGGGAACAGGTCTGGGAAAAGAGGGGGGGATCTTATTCCTTTTCATTTATAAGGCCTTCTGCACTCATTGACTTCTTTTTTACAGCTATGTATAATTATTTTCATTAAAAATTTAAAGATATTTAAAACAGGGATGCTTAAAATATAGCTGTCAAGGTTGTAATACAGTTCGCAAAGTTACTGAGCACAGGCTGCAAGCAGTGGGCCCTGGCTCAGGTGAGCACACACGAAGATTTCACATATTACATCACAGAATCCTCATTAACCCCACAGAGAAAGTGAGTCTATCCAGGGTGCCTGAGCTTTGGACTTAGGTCTGGCTGGCTAGTCCCAGTTCCTGTACTTTCCCTACTACCTAAGGACCCTTGGGGAAAAAAATCTCTGGAACTCCAAATTAAGATGAATATCCACGTTATATATCAAAAACAAAGCATAATTATTCAAGTGAACCAGGAAAAATACCACACACAATACAAAACTATGCAATTGGCACGCTTATTATACCAAGAAGCAAAAAATGTAATTCTAGGCCATCATCGGCCCAGTACCCCATGGCTTGGTGATGTGTATCCCTTCCTTGTGGATATCCCCATCCCCCACGCCCTTTTCTTTAAATAAACCCATTGTTTCTTTATACACCATCTGAGATTGCTATTTAGCTGCCCACACACCTCCAACCACAGACTTTCACCTTTAATTTTGGTGGCCATAAGGGGATATCTAAAAAGGAAGCCTTCCCTTCTCCTCTTCTCCCCACCCCTCCTTCCCTCTCCCTTCCCCTGCCCCCTAGAGACTATTGGTCTTGGGATCCAACACGACCAAGTCCGGAGTGGCAGCAGGAATGCCAGCTCATCAAACCCTCTGATTTCTACTAAAAGCCAACCATTTTGATTATCACCATCTCTGCCCTTGAAAAAGAAATCTTCGAATGTGGAAATGGCAGTGGAGTGAATGGAAGCTACACAGACGATCTCCCAGGACCAAATGGGAATTACAACTAAAATAAAGACAAATCGTCGGGAAAAAGCAACAGAAAAGCAGCGGGAGAGGACCATACAACCAGGGACACTGAATGAGCCTGGTAGGATCTGCGGAGGCACGTGAGGGTCGCGGGCTGGTAGCCCACGGACAGCAGCAACCTTAGCTGGGAGCAGCGGTGGCACCCGCCCTCAGGGTTGAGAGCCCCAGCTGCTCCACAGCACAGAGGGCCGGGACAGAGCGCTAAATAGCTACAGCCACTCACCTGGGGCTCTGGCAGAGGGAGGGCGGACTGGACAGGAACTCTGTGGGGACACCTGGGATTTGGAGGGCGCTCAGAGTTTGTGCTAAGCTGCGGCCACAAAGGACGGTGGTGGCCAGCCTGCTCCTTCCCGGTTACACAGAACAGCAGCCAAGTTTGCTCCTTCTCTGAGCGGTGGCAGCCCCTCCCTCGGAGATTCCCAGGTGAGGCAAAGAGGTAAAGAAATGCAAATTGAGGCTCATTAACAACCAGCATTGGCCCCACCCTCGGGAAATCCTCTTACACTATAAACACCTGAGGGAGTTTCTCATTCAACTGAGATCCTAAGGCTTTTCAAGTAACTGAGGCGAATAGCCTCCAGGCAAAAAGCTAGAGCATAACTGAACCTTTCCCAGCTTGCAAATCTACCCAGGAAAGTGAGACTTGACAGTGGTGTTTAAGGAGGGCCCTCCACGCTCATCCAAACCCAGTAGAGGGAGCCACAAATAGCAGAACACCAACACCCACAGGGAAAATTTGGCAGGCTCCAAAACCCACTGAGATAGCAAAAATGGTGAAACAAAGAAACAGATGCCAAATGAAAGAACAAGAGAACTCTACCGATGATGAGATAAATGAAATGCAGTTAAGCAAATTATCAGAGGTAGAGTTCAGAGCCATGATCTTGAGGAAACTAAACAGCATGAGTAAGGACATCAACACCATGAAAACCAACCAAGTGGAAATAAAGAATGACACAGCAGAAATAAAGAACACATTGGAAGGACTGACCAGCAGAGTAGAGGAAGCGGAGGACCGGATCAGTGAATTAGAAGACAGGGTAGAAAAAATCAACTGATCAGAAAACCAAAAGGAAAAAACAATGAAAAAACAGGAAGACAGCTTAAGAGAACTGTGGGACAACTGGAAACGTAATAACATTCGCATCATAGGAGTCCCCAAAGAAGAAGAAAATGAGCAAGGGTTAGAGAATATATTTGAAGAAACAGTGACAGAAAACTTTCCTAACCTGGTGAAGGAAGAAGACATTCAAGTTCAAGAAGCACAGAGAGCCTCAAGTAAGAAGAACCCAAACAGGCCCACACATAATAATTAAAATGCCAAAAATTAAAGACAAAGAGACAATCCTAAAGGCAAGAGATAAGCAACAGGTTACCTACAAAGAAACCCCCATAAGGCTATCATCTGACTTCTCAACAGAAACACTACAGGCCAGAAGGGAATGGCATGAAGTAATCAAGGTCATGAAAAACAAGGATCTGAACCCAAGACTACTCTACCTAGCAAGGCTATCATTCAAAATAGAAGGTCAAATAAAGAGCTTCCCAGACAAAAAAAAGGCTAAAGGAGTATATTAGCACCAAACCAGCACTGCAAGAAATGTTAAAAGGACTGCTGTAATTAGTAGAAGAAATAGGAAGAAAAATATAACCACACTGAACAAAAATGGCAATAAATAAGTACATATCAATAATCACCTTAAATGTAAATGGACTAAATGCTCCAATAAAAAGACACAGAGTAGCTGACTGGATAAGAAAGCATGATTCACATATATGTTGTTTACAAGAGACCCACCTCACAACAAAAGACACAGGTTGAAAGTAAAGGGTTGGAAAAAAATCTTGCAAGCAAACGGAAAGGGAAAAAAAGCTGGGGTAGCAATACTCATATTTGATAAATTAGATTTCAAATTGAAGACCATAACTAGAGACAAAGAAGGCCACTACATAATATTGAAAGGGTCTATCCAACAGGAAGATATAACCTTGGTAAACATATATGCACCCAATATAGGATCACCAAAATATATTAAAAATCTTCTGGAGGACTTAAAAGGAGAAATCGACCGCAATACAATCATAGCAGGGGACTTCAACACCCCACTGACATCACTGGATAGATCATCTAGACAAAAAAATTAACAAGGAAACAGAGACTCTAAATGAAGCACTAGACAAAATGGATTTAATAGATATCTACAGAGAATTACACCCCAAAACTGCAGAATTCACATTCTTCTCAAGTGCACATGGGACATTCTCAAAGATAGACCACATGTTAGGACGCAAACGAAGTCTCTACAAGTTCAAGAAGATAGAAATCATATCAAGCATCTTCTCAGATCACAATGGCATGAAACTAGAAATCAATTGCAACAAGAACATGCAAAGACATTTGAATACATGGAGGCTAAATAGCATGTTATTGAACAATGAATGGATTACCATGGAGATCAAGGAAGAAATTAAAAACTTCCTGGAAACTAATGAAAATGAACACACAACAACATAAAATCTATGGGATGCAGCAAAAGCAGTTCTGAGAGGGAAGTTCATAGCACTACAGGCCCACCTCAAGAAAGAAGAAAAATTTCTAATTGACTACCTAACCTCACAACTTAAAGAACTAGAAAGCAAACAAAAAGAAAACCCTAGAGCAAGTAAAGGAAGGAAATAGTAAAGATCAGAGCAGAAATAAACGACATGGAGACCAAAAAACAATTCAAAGGATCAATGAAACAAAGAGCTGGTTTTCTGAAAAGATAAACAAGATTGATGGACCCTTAGCTAGACTCACCAAGAAACAAAGAGAGAGAACCCAAATACACAAAATCAGAAATGAAAAAGGAGAAGTAACAACTGACACCACAGAAATAGAAAGGATCGTTAACAAATACTATGAACATTTATATGGCAAAAAATTCGACAATCTAAGCGAAATGGACACATTTCTAGAAACACATAGTCTCCCAAAACTGAACCGGGAAGAGATAGAAAACTTGAACAGGCCAATAACAACGAAAGAAATTGAAGATGTAATCAAGACCCTCCCAGCAAACAAAAGCCCAGGCCCTGATGGCTTCACGGGGGAGTTTCACTGAACATTCAAAGAAGAACTAACACCCATTCACCTCAAACTATTCCAAAAAATTCAAGAAGAAGGAAGACTTCCAAACTCGTTTTATGAAGCCAGCATAATTCTAATTCCAAAACCAGAAAAAGACACCACAAAGAAAGAAAACTACAGGCCAATATCCCTGATGAACATAGATGCCCTGATGAACAAAATACTAGCAATACATCAAAAAAATTATTCACCATGACCAAGTGGGATTCATCCCAGGGATGCAAGGCTGGTACAACATTCGCAAATCAATAAATGTGATACACCACATAAACAAAATGAAAGATAAAAACCACATGATCATATCAATAGATGCTGAAAAAGCATTCGACAAAATCTAGCACCAATTTCTGATAAAAACGCTCAGCAATTTGGGAATAGAGGGATCATAGCTCAACATTATAAAGGCCATATATGAAAGACCTACAGCCAACATCATACTCAATGGACAAAAACTAAAAGCATCTCCCTTAAGAACAGGAACAAGACAAGGATGCCCACTTTCACCACTCTTATTTAACATAGTACTGGAAGTCTTAGCCACAGCAATCAGACATGAAGAAAAAATAAAAGGGATCCAAACTGGAAAGGAGGAAGTGAAACTGTCATTATTCGCAGATGACATGATATTATACATAGAAAACCCTAAAGACTCCATCAAAAATCTACTAGACTTAATAAATGAATTTGGCAAAGTAGCAGGATACAAAATTAACATCAAGAAATCAACAGCATTCTTATACACCAATGATGAACTCATAGAAAGAGAAACTAAAAAAACAATTCCATTTACCATCGCAGCAAAAAAATTAAGATATCTAGGAATAAACTTAACCAAAGAAGTAAAAGACCTATTTGCAGAAAACTACAGGACATTGAAAAAAGAAATAGAGGAAGATATAAAAACGTGGAAGCACATACCTTGTTCATGGATTGGAAGAATTAACATCATTAAAATGTCCATATTACCCAAAGCAATCTATAGATTCAATGCAATCCCCAGCAAAATACCAGGGACATATTTCACGGAACTAGAACAAATACTTCAAATGTTCATATGGAACCAAAAAAGACCCCGAATAGCTACAGCAATCTTGAAAAAGAAGGACAAAGTAGGTGGGATCACAATACTGGATATCAGGTTATACTACAAAGCTATTGTACTCAAAACAGCCTGGTACTGGCACAAGAACAGGCATATAGACCAGTGGAACAGAACAGAGAATCCGGAAATTGACCCAAGACATTATGCTCAATTAATATTTGACAAAGGCAGCAAGAGCATATGATGGAGTAAAGACAGCCTCTTTAATAAATGGTGTTGGGAAAATTGGACAGCTACATGCAAAAAAATGAAACTAGACCATCAACTTACACCATACACCAGAATAAACTCAAAATGGATAAAAGACTTATATGTGACTCGTGAATCCATAAAAATCCTAGAAGAAAATGTAGGCAACAAAATTTCGGACATCATACATAGCAGAATCTTCACTAATACAACACATAAGGCAACAGAAACAAAGGAGAAAATGAACACATGGGACTACATCAAACTCAAAAGCTTCTGCACAGCAAAAGAAACAACCATCAAAGTGGAAAGGCAACCTACTGTATGGGAGAGCATAACTGCCAATGATATATCAGATAAGGGATTAATTTCCAAAATATATAGAGTGCTCATACAACTCAACAAAAGGAAGAAAGAACCCAATTAAAAAATGGGCAGAGGAGCTAAATAGACACCTCTCCAAGCAGGACATACAAATGGCCAAGAGACATATGAAGAATTGCTCAACATCACTAATCATCAGAGAGATGAAAATTAAAACAATGAGGTATCACCTCACACCTGTCAGAATAGCCGCCATCAACAAAGCATCAAACAACAAGTGTAGGCGAGGGTGTGGAGAAAAGGGGACTCTAGTACACTGCTGGTGGGAATGCAGACTGGTGCAGCCACTATGGAAAACACTATGGTGTTACCTCAAAAAATTAAAAATTGAATTACCATTTGACCCAGTGATCCCACTCCTAGGAATATACCCTAAGAAACCTGAAACACCAATCAGAAAGAATATATGTACCCCCATGTTCATAGTAGCGCTATTTACAATAGCTAAGATCTGGAAACAGCCCAAGTGTCCATCAGTAGACGAATGGATAAAAAAGCTGTGGT
Organism: Tadarida brasiliensis; assembly: GCA_030848825.1. Taxonomy (NCBI): domain Eukaryota; kingdom Metazoa; phylum Chordata; class Mammalia; order Chiroptera; family Molossidae; genus Tadarida; species Tadarida brasiliensis. The sequence goes on from CM061258.1 coordinate 37,363,370, forward strand.
ACATATACACAATGGAGTACTATGCAGCTGTAAGAAAGAAAGATCTCTTATCTTTTGCAACAACATGGGAGGACCTGGAAACTATTATTCTAAGCAAAACAAGCCAAGCAGAGAAAGACAAATATCATATGATCTCACTTATTTCTGTAATATAATGAACATAACAGTCTGAGGAACAGGGTAGTCCCAGAGACGTGGAAGGAGGGTACAGACTGACAATTGCCAGAAGAGGGGGTGGGGGAGGGTAGCGATGAACCACAGAACTTGTACACATGTACTCATAACCAATGGACATGGACAACAAAACTGGGGACGGGGCAGGGAGGGAGGGGGAGGAGGGTGATAATGGGGGAAAAAGGAGAAACATCTGTAACAAAAATAAATTAATAAAAAAAATGTAATTCTAGATACACCATTAAAACATACTCAGAACAATACATACAAAGAAAAGGAATGAACTTAGATAGGACAAGGGTCTCAAGGTCTGGGCAGTTCTATTATTTCTTGCTAAATGTTAAAATATAGCACAGTATTTTGCAGATGCAGCAGTAAACAGGAAGTCAATACCAAAGGTTTATATACTCTGACCTGTTGTGCTTAGGACCTTACTGTTACTTTCAGCTATAAGCTGGAGCCAGAATTCTAGTCCAGCCTGGATAAAGAACAACTTTTGTTTTCACACATTAACACAGGGTGGGTGTGGGTGAAGGGAGTTCCACAGGCTGGAAGGAGGTAGGGGAGTCTTAGTCTGCACAAGGAATGTTTGAGCAACAGTCCCAGCTGAGGACAGACATATTAGCCCTTTTCCAATTACCACCAGCTTACCCAATCTGTCATTTCACCTAACACGTAGGAAGCACTTAGAAGTCTGCTCATGTTTGGCTGACTAAAAATACCCCACGGACAACAACTTCACTTGGACTCCCTACTGAGTTATGTCTTAGAGCCCAAAATGGGGTGGGGGTGGGGGTAACCCCTCTGGTCACTAAGCACGCTATAGTATTTAAAATGCTTTCTCCTGTGGGCAGGATGGGATGGCTGACTAAACCCTCTCACATTTAATTTAATTGTTAATGCCTTGGTTTCTACTGGAACTTTTACGATGTAATTAAATTACTAAGTAGATGGGTGAACAAGTTCATTTAAAAGAATCAAATAACCAAATCCTCTAAACTTAAGTGTGCTTGCAGAAACCGTAAAAGATCTATTGTGAAGATGTACTTGTAAAGAGTATGTTTGACAAACCCAGCACCGAGGGCTGAGGAAAGCACACCTCTGCGAGTCATCCTAACTGACCCCAGCAGGCGGCGGCAAATGCTCCACCGACTTCAGCCTCCACAGACACCGCAGCGTCCCAGCGTCCCAGCGTCCCAGCGTCCTCTCCAAAACGTGGTTTTGCAGTCAGTGTGCTGACATTCTTCGTCTAATTTTTAAAAGCGTGCACAAAGGCCACGACACAAAACCCCAAATGAAAGGCCTAAACTTACTTGCCAGGCCTCGGTGTGGACACACAATCTATGCTTTCTCGAAAGGGGACCGGGTTTTGCAAACAGTTGCAAGGCAAGCGGCTGTTGGGCATGCGTTCCACTTCACCCCGCCTTGGGCGCCAAGGACGGAGCCGGGCCGGGGACCACGGGCTCGAACCCCACCCTGCCACTGGCCACCCGGGGCCGCGGCCGCCCCATCGCCGGGCTGCGGGGATCACATGGGACAGTTCCAAAGACCGTAGGCAGAGTGCCCCGCCCTGCCGGCGCCTGCGGCTACGGTTCCGCCTCTTGCCCAGTTCTGCGGACGTTTTGCGATTCCGAGGTTCCGGACACTCACAGGCCGCTACCTGCCGGCGTGACCTTGAGCAGACTCGCTTCCTCTCGGCGTTCATGCGCCTGGAGCGGAGCCCAGGAGACCTTGGCCCACGGGGCACCCTGGACGGAGAGGGGATCCTGGGGAGGTTCGTGGGATCATGACCTTCAACAGGACACAGCCCGGCCGGCTTTGGAAAAAGTCCGAGGGCCTACCTGACGGCGCCCGAGCCTCTCGGGCGGCCCCGCAGGTGCTCCCCGCGGCTCCAGCCCGCAGGCCGTCCCCAGCCCGTCCAGATCAGAGACCGGGGCACGGGGCCCCGGCGTCTGCTCCGCCCTGGCCTGCGGGGACCATCTGTTCAGACCTCGGCCCCCACCCGCCCCGCCCCAGCCCAGACGAGCCCGGCCGGGCCCGGCCCGCGATGCCGACTCACCGCCTGGGTCAGCGCCAGGCGTCTGGCGCGCAGGAGCCGCGACACAACTTGGACCCCCGACATGTTTAGCAGCAGCTGCCCAGTCCCACTAACCCCAGCACCAAGCCGCGCCTGCGCACCTCGCTTCTCCCAGGGTCTAGGCGGGAGGACACCGCGCCTGCGCACCACGCCGCGCCCAGGGTCGAGGCTGGAAGAGAACCTGCGCCTGCGCACCTCGCCACGACCCAGGGAGGGGGCTGGCGTGGGGGCACCACGCCTGCGCAGAGAGGACTCGCGGACCGCGGTGTGCTGCGGTGCTTTATTCCGCGCTCCAGGCACCTGGGTAGGTTGGGGCTCTTCTGCACTCCAAGTGCTGGAGGTCGGGCTGTGTTCGGGGCGGGCCGGGTAACTCGTGTGGAAGCCCCCGCGGTTGAGGAGTTGAAGACCCGGCTGGGGTCTTGTTCGGCTCCGGGTTTAGGTGTCTTTACCCACTCGCCTGATGTCCCCTGCGGTCTAGATGATCTTTCTGTTTTTTTTTCTGTGTTGTGAGATGTCTGAGGATCTTTTGTGGAAGGAAGTGGCGTGGGAATAATAGTAGCAATAGTCAAAAGTAGTATGAGCATCATCCCGCTTTTCACATAACTTTAGATTATTAACATCTTTCGGGGGCGCAGTTGTGTGCAATCATGTACTTTTGAATTATTTTAAGTTTGCAAGGGACCCTTCCCATTTTATTGACATTTAGGTTGTTTCCAAATTATTGCTACTAGTTAATGAGGCCATAAAATATATATTTGTGCCTAACTTGTGTCTTTATGTGGGACTACGTTGCTTTTATTAGAATTACATGTTTCCTAGGCCACAGACCCTGAGGGAATGACACTTCCCACATGTCCTTTGAAAGTCATGCAGTTTAGTAGTTTCAGATAACTTTTTTATTCCATGGTTACCACAAACTCCTTAACATGAATTCCTGAGCCATATTTTGGCACTTCTTTATTGCCAGTTAGAATTTTAGGTTTTTTTTAGGTGTTAAACAAGTGTCTATTGAAAAACCCATTAAGATTTTTCAAAATCGAGTTGAGTTTCTTTTTTCTTAAGTGTCCCATGACTATTTCTTTTGTCATCAGTCTGTATGATTTGTCACAATCAGTCGCAAAGAAACAGGCTGAAAGCCCTCATGACTGTATTTTGTGAAAATGCCCAACCTAGTGTAGGCACTTAGTGAAGTGGCAAATCCGTATTAACATGAGATCTCAGCCTGGTGATGGAGATAAACCAGAAGCTTCAGGCAGAAAGGTCTGTAAGCTGCAGTTCATGACCAGTGTCCAGATGAAGCCTCCTCTCACTGGGCCTTCACCCCTCAATGCCTGTCACCTTTCCTAAAGCAGCCAGTGTTTTGACACCTTCCTATTTATATGTCTTAATGTACCACCATAATTTAAAACATTTTTATACAAAAGAACTTTCCTCGTTCTACTTGTTATTTATACAAAAGAACTTTCCTCGTTCTACTTGTTATTTCAGTTGAGACACATTTCTGTCCCCACTGTACTGGGAGCTGCTTTTATCTGAGGTCTTATTGTTTTCTTCTTTTGATCCCATAACGTTCAGTGATGTGCAACACATATGTAGTCTGAACAACATTTTTTGGAAGAAAAAAAGGCTTCCTATGAACCACACAGATGATAAAATTGTGATGTATTTTATTCCTTTTGTATGGTTAATGGCTTTATTATTTACTTCAAGGTATATCTTCATGAATAACTTAAATGACCCCCCAAATTGGAATATCCGGCCTAATTCCAGGGATGATGGGGGTGATGGAAGCAAATGGAATTATGCCCTGTTGGTTCCCATGCTGGGATTGGCTGCTTTTCGTAAGTCACAGTTTTCCTAAGAGTTGTATTTTCTGGGCTGATGGTGTGGAACCCAAAGACCTCAGGCTCTGGAACCTGACAAATGCACGTGTACATCCCAAATGGTGTGTCATGGGAAAATTACTATACTCTTTGAACTTCAGTTTCCCTGTCCATGGGAAATGGCAAATCAGAATTACCTTGATGTGTTGTGAGGGTTAAATAAAACAAGATATTTAGGAACATTTGTGGAGTGGGTTTTTTTAAAATATGTTTTTATTGATTTTTTTTTTTTTTTTAAGAGAGAGATAGAAACATCGATGCGAGAGAGAAACATCTATCGGCTGCCTCCTGTACACCCACTACTGGGGATTGAGTACACAACTCAAGGCATGTGCTCTGACTGGGAATTGAACTGGGACCTTTCAGTCCATGGGATGATGCTCAATCCACTGAGCCACACTGGCTGGGCAAGAGTTGGTTTTATATTTTGTAATGTCCCAGGGTTCAGGGTTGGCATTAAAAATATGAAAAAATAAATTACTGAATGGAAGAAAAGCAAAAGCTGTTCTCTATTTGCAGTGATACTTTTTATAGAGAGGCTTTTTTTACGTGCCTGGATTTTTCAGGTTGACATAGAGGAAGTGGAGGCTGATAAGAGTGGAGTTTATCAATTTCATTTATCTGCCTTTACTTTTAGACTATGCTAGGGGTCTAGTTAACACCCTTACATTGCAATATAAGTTCTCAACCTTGTAGTTACACACTTTTTGGAGAATCCTTACAAGAATGCAGTTAAAAGACTTCTCTGATCACATTACCTAAGCAAGACAACCAAGAAGAAAAAACAAAACATTCCTCAACCCTTCTCAGGGACAGAAAACATCATTTCAAAAGTCCCAAAGCAAGAACTTCAAAAGTGAAGGTTATTCTGAAAAGCTATAAAAGCTAGAGATCAGTCTGAAATACAGATGGAAAATTAAAGTCACTTTAGGGCCTTTCCCAGCATCAAAACTAATTATTACATTAGTAATTGTAATTTTAAACCTTTCAATGCACTCACCAAGGTCATCACCCTAGCCACAGGCTACAGGTAGTCCTTCCAAGTGTTAAGTTGTGTCTTGCAAGATGGCAGGCTTGTGAGCTTCTAAATGATAATAATGCCTTAGGGCTGGATTTAGTCTTTCGCCAAGAAGCAGACACAGTGCAGATCACTAGTCATAAAAATCACCAACTCTTTAGTGTTTAGTTCTTTAAGAAAGTGCCAGAATGTTTTTCATCATGGCTGTACCATTTTACTTTCTCACCAGCAGTGTGTGGGTGATCCAGTTTCTTGGTGCCCTCGCCAGTATTTAGTGTGGTCACCATTGTTTCTGCTTCACCATTCTTGTAGGCTTGTAGTGATAGCCCACTGGGGTTTTAATTTGCATTTCCCTGATGGCTAGTGATATGGAGCATCTTTTCATTACTTACCTGCCATCAGTGTATCTTCTTCCATGAAACGTATGTTCCTGTCCTTGAGCCATTTCCTAATTGGATAGGTTTTTAATGCTGACTTTTGAATTTTTACTATATTCCAGATTCTAGTACTTTGTTGGATATCTGATTTGCAGACATCTTCTCCCAGTCTGTAGCTTGTCTTTTCAGTCTCTTAATGGAATTATTTCACAGTGCAAAAGTTTTAATTTTGATGAAGTCCAGTTTACCAACTTTTTTTTTTTTCTTTAATATGTTTTTATTGATTTTTTTAGAGAGAGAGGAAGGGAGAGAAATATAGAAACATCGATGTGAGAGAGAAACATCGACCGGCTGCCTCCTGCACACCCCCCAATGGGGACTGAACCAGCAACCGGGGCATGTGCCCTGACTGGGAATTAAACCAGGACCTCCCAGTCCATGGGACGATGCTGAATCCACTGAGCAACACCGGCCAGGCTCAACTTTTCCTTTTATGGGTCATGCTTTTTATGCCAAGTCTGAGAACTCTTTGCTTAGCCTTAGATCCTAAAGATTCTCTCCTATATATTTCCTAAAATTTAATTTTACATTTTACCAAAAAATAGTGGATGATCCATTTTGAGTTAATTTTTGTATAAGATCTGAGACTTGGGTTTTATTTCTTCCTTTCCAATCTGTTCCTCTTTCTTGCTTTCTTCACTGGCTGAAACTTCCAGGACTCTGTTGAATAGTTCCTGATCTTACAGGAAAAGCTTTCAGCCTTTTCACCATTAAGTACTACGATAGCTGTAGGTTTTTCATAGATGCTCTGTATCAAGGTAAGGAAGTTCCCTCGGATTCTGTTTCTGTGGGTTTTTATCATGAATGGGTGTTGAGTTTTGTCAAATGTTTTTCTGCATCAGTTGGTATGGTCATTTGATTGTTCTCTAGCATACTAATATGTTGGATTACACTGATTGATTTTTGAGTATTGAACCACTCTTACATTTTTGGAATAATCCCCATTTGATCATGCTGTATAATTCTTTTTGCATATTGTAGAATTACATTTGCTAATATTTTGTTAAAGATTTTCATGTCTCTGTTCATAAGGGATATATCATATTTCACCCCTTTGTCAAGATTCTCTCTCTTTATACCTGTTTCGGCATCCTGATTTTTTATTTCAGTGTTGTATTTTTCAGTTCTAAAATTCCCACTTTTTAATCTCCTATTTCTTTACTGAAACTTTCTGTCTCTTTGCTTAGACTTTCTATTCTGATGGCTGCCTTAAACTCTTTGTCAGGTAACACTAACCTCTCTGTCATCTTAGCTTTGACATCTACTAATTATGTTTTTTTTAGTCAGTTTGAGATCTTCCTGATTTTTGGTATGAAGAGTGATTTTTTGGTATGAAGAGTGAAACCTGGGCATTTTGGGTATTATGTTATGAGAGTGGTTTTTATTCAGACCTTTTTTTGGCTGGCTTCTTGGGCAGTGCTGCCTCCTTACTCCCAGCGGGGGGCAGAAGTCCAGGCTCCCCACCCGGACTCTGGTCCATTAACACCATGTCTTGACATTGAACTTCTCACACTACCTTACTTTTATGTACTCCTATCATAACAACAAACATCTGGGACTTAAGCAGTTTACTAGTGATGACCAGGCACAGCTGAACACATTTTGAAATTTACTTTAACCTGGCCAACAATAGTTGAAGTATACCCATATTCATTTTTTTCAACAAATAACTTACGTTAATTTTTAAACTTTGCCAATAGTACGTGGGGCACTGTGGCCAGAGTAGGTTTGAGAGCAAAAGAAAGCAGTGGGATTTCTTAGCCATGGGAAATTAGAAGACCAAAAGGGGGACAGACTCTTTGTCTGCGGTTTTTCATACTCGTCTTTTGGGAGCCCTTATATGACTTAAGAACTTTGCATATTATATAGTTTCATAAAAATGTTATCTTTTTTGTAACTCTCAGGACTTAAAAGTTTATTGAAATGATATCTTGGCTGCTTTATGTTTTCTTTAAAGATTATAGAACCTCAGCTCTGGATTTTCATTATGTGTATTTTTCTCTCTCAATTTGTTCATGTCAGGTTGGATTTGGTCTAGGGAGGCCCAAAAAGAAATAGAAAAAGAGAGAGAAGCATACCGTCAGAGAACGGCTGCTTTCCAGCGGGATCTTGAAGCCAAGTACCATGCCGTGATCTCAGAAAATCGACGTTCTGTTGCTCAGTTGTCTTTGGAACTTGAAAAGGAAAAAAACAGAACGACTAGTTATCGAGATGCCCTTATTGCTCAGGGACGCAAGTTGGTGGAAGAAAAGAAGCTTCTGGAACAGGAACGGGCTCAGGTCATGCAAGAAAAACGACAGTTGCGGCCCTTGAGAAGTATATATCTGAGCTGCATGGAAAAGGAAGAAGACTGGCAGAGGAGAGCCCAGCTTCTGCTGAAAGAGTTTGAGGGTGCTCTTTCAGAAAGACAGAGTATCTACTGCAGCCTGGTTCTCCCTCGCAGCAAGCGACTGGAAATAGAGAAGAACTTACTGGTCCGAGCAGCTACTGACCCAGTTGCTGCTGACCTAGAAATGGCAGCTGGCTTGACCGACATATTTAAGCATGATACCTACTGTGGTGATGTCTGGAACACCAACAAACGCCAAAACGGGAGACTCATGTGGCTGTATCTCAAATATTGGGAACTAATTGTCGAACTGAAAAAGTTTAAAAAAGTAGAGAAAGCCATACTAGAAGAGTAAGACAAGAATGAAATAAAACTTCTTTTAATAACTCACGTCAGACTGTCATTGTGACATTCTGGGTTAGCTGACGTTTTCTTTTTTCCTTCTTCCAGTGCTACCTGTGTTGTGGCCACATGCACAGAGTGGCCTTCCAGCCTGCCACCCTCTTAGTGGGACCGCAGCCCTCAGCAGACAAAGGGTTTCCTCCCTGATCCTCTACAGTTATTAAGGAATCTGTTTCTCAGAAGCATATTTAAGCCATCAGCATTTTATTAAGCAAAGAGTATAACCTCATATCTTAGTTCTAGGGGAAAGTTGTTTTTAAGAAAGCGAAATACAATGGTGATGCTCACTGTAAGAAATTTCCTGTGTCGTTTTATCACTCCCCAAACAACTTCTCTTTTTTCCTTGAATTATTTTTCTTTCTTCTAAAATTACATTTAGAAGTTGTCAGGCAATGGATAGAACTGCCTAACAGATGATAATAGGAAAATACTCATATTATCAAGGTTTTATATTGTTTTAAAGCTCTCTCCCACCAAAGGGAAAAAAGGGTTTCTTATATCCACTTGATACCCTAGTGTGTGTTTGGAATTTGGTTGTGTCTGTATTCAATAAACGTTGTTGATTAGTGATGACATATAATAAAAGATACCTACAGTTTAAAAGATACTACTTCTTGTGTGTGTAATTTTTTACTCTTTACAAAATGTTTTCACATAGATTATCTCAGTTTTTGCTACATACTAATAGATAGGCAGGCACTCGTGACCCTGTTTTTCACAAAGCTAATATGAATCAGCCTTTACTGTGCTTTATGTACATCACTCAAGTAATCCTAACCCCAATCCTATGCAGTAAAGTAGTATTACTACCCCCTGGGTCCAGGGTCCCCGAGACCACCCCTAGGTTTGATGACTCAGCACAGAGCTTGCTCATACCTAAGATTTAATACATGGAAGGGACACAAAGGGAAAGCACACAGGATAAAGTGAGGAGATCAGGTACAGCCCCAGAGTCCCCTCCCAGGGACTTAATCCCCAGCAATAAGCTTCAACAACGTGAGATGTCGCCAACCAGGGATGCTTAGAGACAGCACCCAGGATTTCTGTTGAGGGTTGGTCGCATAGGCACCCTCTGCTTGGCATGGCATGTACCCAACAAATTCCAAACTTCCAGAAGGAAAGCAGGTGTTCAGTCCAAACTGCACAAAATTTAGGCACAGTGAGCCACTCTTACTAGTTAATAGTAGTGGGAACCCTCCTGAAACACAGGACCCTGGGTGCCAGCCAAGGGCCAACCTTGTAAGCAGAGCTTTCAGAGGACCGCAGTCTCAGGCCTGCTGTGTGAACTCTTTCTGCACGTCCTCATTTTACAGGTGAGGGAACTGGCATTGAGGTCAGGAAAAGTTAACCTGCCCAAGGTCACCCTGGCAGTGATGTTGGAGTCAGTACGAATCCAGGCATTTTGGCTCCAGAGCTGCTGGCAACGTACGTGCAATTATGTAAGCAGCCTTACAGTGACTGGGTGGAAGTCCATCTGGTTTCAAATCCTGTCTCCACGCTGCCTGCCTGCTTGTCTGCCTGTGTGGCAATACGACGTACTATTAAGAACACTAAGCTTATAGAAAACCATTTAATTGTAGGGTGTAATCATTAGGGCTACTCTTCTTTTTTGGTACATACTGCACACTGAATCTTACGTAATTTATCTTTATACTGTTTAAATCTTCAGAACCATTTTAAAGATGAGGAAGCTGCCTCAGAAAGTTCCCTAAAATGGGTGTGGGCCCTCTGCCCCTGGCTCTCCCTGGAGCTCTGGGCTCTGCTCATGGAGGTTCGATGCTTTCTAACAGTTCAGAATGTCTTTCTGCTATATTGTCACCACTGATCTGAGCAAGTGATTTCTTCAGTTAAATCTGGTACATATTCTAGTTCCTATTACTCCACTGATTTGTCACGTGTCCTTGGATAAACTACATAATGCTTTTCTCTTGGTTTTGTCTTTAAAATGAAGAAAATACACCCAGCCATTTAGTAGGTAAATGATTTTCAAGAATTGTTAATCCTCATCGTATTTTCTAATGTCCAACATGCTCTCAGCCTCGCCTCCTTCAACAGTTAGATAAATATGTTCAGATAATTTAAATCAGTTTAGATTGTAAGATGAGGAAGAGAAGTTTTCTACAGAAAACTAAATCCGGCCATGTTGTATTTGAATGGCACAGCTGCCTTCCATGAGCAAACTTAATTGAGTATAAATTTGATGCCATCTATCTTTTTAAAATCGATATGATCAGGCTTGAAATGTTTATACAATGTGGTGGCATTTGATGGCTTCACAGATGTACCAAAATATGTCTGGATAAAGTGAGACTATGGTGGAACGTCACTGAACTGGAATGGTTTAAATTGGAGAAAAAGAATAGCCCAAGAGCTTTCTGAATATGTAATTGGGAAGAACCATCTGGAACAAGGATTGTTAAGGTAGGATGGGCCAAGTGGAAGCCCCTGAATCTGTGCCCTCTCTTTGCCAGGATGGTGAACAGGAAGCAGTGCTGAATTCCAGGAGGAAAAACAATGCTTAATCCACTACAAAGGATGTAGAGGCAGCAAGGGTGGTGGCCCCATGTCCCCGATGGTGGTCCCCACAAGTCCAGGAAGGTGGTTTCCCAGTGTCCATCACAGTGGTGCCTATGGTGTCCATCATGGTGGTCCCCACAGTGTACAGGATGATGGTCCCACCGTGTCCATTGGTGGTCCCTCATTGTCCATCACAGTGGTCCCCATGGTGTCCATCATGGTCATCATGGTCCCATCATGTCTCCATTCGATTCACCTGTCTGGCCCCTGGCCCTTGGCTGGCACATAGGTACTGAGTACATTCTATTTAAATTGATTTTTCAACTACAGTTGTCATACAATATTATATGTTTCAGGTGTACAGCACAGTGATTAGACATTTCTGAGTGCATTTTCTTATGCCCACAGTTTGCTTTTGTGTGGTGGCTACGTCCTCTGCTCCTTGACCCTGGCAGAAACCCGTCAGCTGCTGCCACATCAGGTGTTGTCAGAGCCACAAGTTGCGGGCTGGGCAGGTTGTGGCTGGAAGTGTCACATTCAGGGTCGGGCAGAGCAGATCCACAGGAACAAGTTAATTGCAGGCACCAGGATTGGGTGCAGGCACAGGTCCCACTCAGGCTGCTCCTCGGGCTTCACAGTGGCTCCACCGAGCCCCTTAGCCTCTTGGGCTTCATAAGAATGGGTTGTTCCCCAGGGGTCCCAGGGCACAGGGGACATTTGCCACTAGCAGACACCTGTGTGCCTGCCTCTGCCCCAAATCACAGGTCCCAGGTCACTGCAGCACCCCTGGGCCCTTCTGTACCACAGCTGCCAGGCCCAGCCACACCTGTGCTGGGGTCCCACCTGGCTGGCACTCAGAGGCCAGGTCTGTCATCAAGAGAATTCCACAGACACAAATAGTGGAAGCTACTCTGCTTTCCACAGAATCAAATCATTTAAAAAATTGCTGTGCCTACTCTTTCCAAGAGCTGCTTACAGTAGCAAACTTCATGTGCCTGAAATAGGATTTCGGAGACTACCAGCACGATAGATCTGAGACGTGCAGCAGGTACGCAGAGAGCAGACCTAACGAGAAGTCACCACTTCCCTCCCCCTTCTGCCCACTCAGTGGAAGGAAGTTCATTGCCTCCTCAGCAGGCAGACCCCTGAGATGGTCTCACTCTGGAGCCCCAACCCCGGAGCCCCACTCCGCTGTGGGAAAAAGGCATGGGAGATACCTGGCGGAAGGGGTAGAAGTACCTGGGTGGGGACACCCCTGGGGGAGGGAGATGGGAGCACGTGAGAGGGGGACATTCCTGGGGAGGGGGCAGCATAGAGGGCAGCACCTGCTCTCACAGTGATGTAAACCCTCATGGAGCACTGGGATGGTTGTGGCGTGAGGAGGATTTGGCCAGATCAAGGACTAGCTTCTGTCTTGAGAAAAATATTTTACTTTCATACGTTCCTTTAAAAATTCTGAATTGCATTGAAATTAAAATCACATCTGAATGAGACACACTTCTGTTTTATTGGTATTTAATCATCCTAATAATCACCTTTGCACAAATCAGAGCTTGGTAGAAACCAAGTCCATCTGCGTCCTCCTCTCAAGCGCCAAGACTGCGATAACCAGGCAGAACAGCTCCCTTGGATCAGAGCAGAGAGCCCTACCCAGGGCCTCACAGTCCAAGGGCAGCAGGGGTAGGGCCATTGCGGGCACTGTGGTTTCCCTGCAGTGACAGATGCCCTCCTGGGAGGCCCTTTGGTTCCTCAACCACATGCTCTCCGGCTCAGCCAGCAGCAGCAGAGCCTGAGCACTGCTAACCCCCTCCAAAGTAGACAGAAGCCACTGATAGCCCATGGTCCATGCTAGACTGGCCTTTGTAAATATTCAAACAGACATCACCTTGTAAGCGTCAGCACTGTAGACAACCAAGGGTTTGGGCCAGCATGGGGCTCCCACGCTCTTCACTTTCACTGCTTTCCCAGTTGGTTGTTTTCTGCTGTTTGTTCTGTGACATTCTCTCATTTCCTCACCTCATGCCAGCCTGATGTCCTGCTCCCCACACCTCCTGTTCGCACACACAGCCCAGGACGCACCAAGACCAGGACATCCACTCTCAGTCCCCTGGTGTTTCTTTGTGCCCACCGCTGTGATGGGTGCTTCTGCAGACCCCGGGGCATCTTCCGCTCCAGCATGCCCCCCATGCTTTGATACTGAAGTGGCCACATGTCACATCTACTGGAAGGCAGAGCTTCATCTCCTATATCACCTAACAGATGCCTTGTACAACTTTGACTAAGAAATGCTTTGGATGATGGTGGTAAGGGCGCAAATACTTGGCCCAAACTGCCGACCTGGGGTCACCGATTGATCGGCTGAAATTCGAGACCCGCTGTGGCCTGGTGCAGGGCCTACCTACTCCATTTGTTTCAGAGCCCTGGAAAAGTTTTCCAGGGCAGTTTTGAAAGCTTGAAGCAAGAAAGTTCCAAGTTCATTGCTTGTTTCTTGAATATCTGGGTCAAAACTTCCAAAGACTGGTGTGGAGACCTGGATGTCGTCCCGGCCAGCCCTCAGCAGCACCCCACGCAGGTCCTCGGCAATCATGTCGTATTTCTGCTGGTCGAATTTGGACATGGCCAGCTCATCCTGGGGATAGGCGGCACCCTCAGGGTAGCAGTCCTTGGGCACCGGGAACTCCACCCACCGCAGCTTGGGGAGCTCACAGAGAGCCAGGAAGAGGCGTCTCAGGGCAGAGGCCGACAGCGGGTTCCCCAGGAAGCGGAGCTCCTGGAGCTGGTGGCAGGGGCTCAGGGCCAGGATCAGTGTGCTCAGGTGACCGTCCTCGATGCTGCACTCCTCCAGGGTGAGGACCCTCAGTGTCTGGGCAGCCCGGCCCAGCAGCCTGAAGAAGGTCGAAGGGAAAAGGTGGACCAGGCTGTGCCCACTGAGGTCCAGCACCTCCAGGTGGGTGGCATGGGTGCAGTCTGCCAAGAACGCCATGTCCGCATGGTTCAGGCAGCAGTTGGCCAGGTCCAGTGCTCTCAGCGGGGTTCTTAGGGGTCTACAGGGCAGGGTGGAAAACAGCAGAGGTGAGAGGTGGTCCCAGTGAGGAGCTCTGGGGGCAATTAGGTGAATTCTGTCTCAGGGGTCAGTAGTCCATGACTGGAGGGCCAAATCCACCAGCTGCCTGATTTCGTTCAGCCTGAGAGCTAAAAAGGTTCTGACGTTTTAATTTTTTTTAATTAATTAAAATTTTTAATCCTCACCTGAGGGTATTTTTCTGTTTATCTTCAGATAGAGTGAGAGGGAGAGAAAGGGAGAGGGGGAGAAACATCAATGTGAGAGGGACACATCCACTGGCTGCCTCCCGCACGACCACAATCAGGGCCGGCGATGAACCGCAACTGAGGTACGTGCCCTTGGCTGGAATTGAACCCGGGACTCATTGGTCCGCGGGCTGACAGTCTACTGCTGAGCCAAACTGGCCAGGGCAGTTCTGACATTTTTAAATAGTTGAACGAATCAGAAGAAAAACAGTTTGTGACATGGGAAAATTACATGAAATTCAAGTTTCTTTGGCCACGAATGAAGTGTTACGGGGACACAGCCTCGCTCATTCATCTGTGTACTCTCTGCAGCTGCTCTGGGGCTGAGCAGGCAGAACTGCATCCTTGAAACTGGTGTGGCTACATGTAGTGACAAGTTCACTTTACCAAAGACAGGTCTGGCCTGGTCCACGGCTCCTGAAAGGATACATCTGTTTTGTCGACGCTCTGTGGGTTGAGTGTAGGGAGGTGACCACAGGGGTCCCTGTAGAAAATGTCTGCTCACAAGCTTGTTGGGGCAGTGAGATGTGAACTGGCAGGAAATGAAACACCCAGGTTTTATTCAGGAGTGAAAGCCACACAGTTTTAGGGCTGGGAAGGGCCTTGGAGCCACCTAGTCCAGCCTTAGCATTGCCTGGGACCTAAAAGGCCCTCCCTTTCTGATGTAGGTGGCCCCACATCAATAAACACACAGCTGGGGTGCGACCCTGCTCTGGCCCGCGGTCCTCAAAGTCAGGAACAGCATGCACACCTGGGTCCTGTGAGAGATGCACGTTTTTGGTCCACCTGTACCCAGGACTCTGGACCCGCCTGGTGTCACCAGGCTGAGTGCCGAGCACAGGAGGATGTATGGGGTCCTGTTCTCTGTCCCTGCCCACCCTCTTGCTGGAGCTGCTTCCCTTACCACCTCCTGCACCTGTACTGTGAGTGTGCCGAGTGCCTGGTGTCTACCCACAGACCTGCACCGCTGAGCACCTGCTGTCTACCCCACAACGTGCTCTCTGCATCCTTGCTCGGCTCCATGGGTGAATGTTTCTTTCCATTTCTCTCCTGTCACATCCATCCATGAGGAAATCCTGTCAATTGTCCCTCACATCAAGTCTAGGTCTGCGCTCTGCTCAACCCCTGCCCTGCTCACAGACGGTCCTAGCCCGTCCTCTCCTATCTGGATTGGCAGGGCCTCTTATATTTAAAAAATGGTCAACAGACAGGCCCGACTGCTGACTTTGGGAGGTCTAGGTCTGGGGCTTGGATTTGGGAAGCCCCACCACCCAGCTGATGGGTGGTCCCCGGCCCTAGATTGTATAGACAACCTGCTTCATACTGAGCCCCTGCTTCCTTCTGGAGTCTGGAGTCTTGGTGTGCTCCTGGCTGAGGAGCCCACCTGCTAGCTCCCAGAAAACACCCTGGGTGTGGGTGTCTAACTAGCTCCTTGCTAGAGGGCACCTATACGTGCTGAGGGATAAAGCATATCTGGGGCTCCACTGGGAGCAGACCTGGGAGCTCTGGCCTGGCCTCTCAGCCTCGCCCCATGAGCCTTTCCCTTTGCAGACTATGCTGTGTCCTTTTTCTGTAATAAATCACAGCTGTGAGGACTACTGTATGCCGAGTCCTCCTAGGAATCACCAAACCTAGGTGGTCTTGGGGGCCCGACACCTCCTACCCCTCGACCCTCCATCCAGGGGCACTGTGTGGGCCAGAGAGGGCGGAGTGACCCTTGTGAATACAAACAGATCATGCCACCTCACTGCTCAGAACTTCCGGGGCTTTGCTCACTCAAGAAAAGCTGAAGCCCTTCCCTCCTTTCCTCCTTCCCCTGCCACCTCCCTCACCACTCTCCCCCTGCCAACCCCACCCTCCCCCTGCTGACCCCTGGCCCTGTCACATCCCCAACTTGGGCCCTTTGCACCTAGGGTCCCCTCTTCAAACTACTGTGCAAAAGACTTCCTCAGTCCTGAGGTGACCTCAGGAGTGTGCCTTCCCTGACACACTCCACGCCTGGACCCTCCAGGGACCTTAGATGGGCTCTCAGCAACCAGCCCGACTGAAATGTGCATGAGCACGGGCTCCATGCAGTGGAGGGTCAGAGTGTGCCGGGCCATGGGGAGGCATATCAGGGTTAACCTGACAGCCCTGCCAGGCTTGTGATGGGTCCTCTGACTGTGGAACACATTCCCCCAGCACAAAGGCACATCTGGGCTGAAGACCAAGGCTGCCAAATGCAGGACTGTCCTGAAGGTCCCAGAGAGCCAGCAACCCGTAAGAGTTTTACTTGTACGTGGGCTTGGCGGCTACACTTTCCTATGTAGGAGATTGATGTCCTGTGGAAGACAGAGGGAGGGAGCCCTCATTCCTCTACCTGGAAGATTTGGGGTGGAGAAGCAGGGATGGGTGACCTGGGGGAGCTGGGGTGCCTGTAGGGGAGGAGAGAGAGTGTGGCCTCCAGCCACCTGGGCTGGAAGCTTCTGGGTTAACTTGTATAAGAGAAACACCTGTAAGCAAAGGGCTCCCTAAACTAGGAAAGAAACCTTCACATTCTCTGGCTCAAGAAATGAGAAGTTCAATTTCCTATACATTTGTGCGCACCAGCCCCGCTGGCACTCCGGCCCTTTTGTGGTGACTGGCTCCTTACCAATACAACATGCAAAAATGAGGACATGCTCTCCAGAGGAGGTTACAAGAACAGCCTCCCCCCTGGGCGCCCTGGCTCTCGGATGAGCAGCCAGAGGCTTGTGCAGAGCCTGTGTATGTGTAGCAAGGAGCCTAGGTCACCTGCCCACAGCAGGTGAGTGAACCTGGAAGCAGACGGCCCACTTTCCCGCCCCACCAAGCCTTCCAGGAGACTGCAGTCCACCAACAGTCAGAGGCAACCTTGAGGTAACTTCGTGTGTACAGCCCAGTGTTGGCGTAATTTGTTACAACAGCAAGTAATTAATACAATAATATAGTTACTTCTGTGTTACTGGTTTGCTACTCAGTAATTTTCTCTTTTGCTTACTAACTGAAAACACTCCCCTGAGAGTTCCCAGTGCTTCTCCCCCTCCCCCTTTCCCTAGTCTGTCCCCTCCTGCTGCTTTGGGCCTCTTGTAAGTCACAAGGTCCCATTATCCGGTCCTTGGTACATCTTTAGCTTAGCCTCTAAGAGGGCTCCGTGTCACCCTGACCCCAGTAAGGGGCTGTGGGCAGAGACTGCACCCACCCTGCCTCCCTCTGGTCACCCCAGACTCACCCGAGCAGTTTCTGGATCTTCCCGGTCAGCGTGGAGAAAGCCACACTCAGCTCAGTGAGCTGGGTCATCTGGCTGAGCTCCCAGGCAATGGCGGTGAGGAGAGGGTCCTCACCTTCTGTGGCTGGGGTGCAGGCAGGGGGTGTGTCGAAGGCCTTGGCAGGCAGGGTGAGCGAGGACAGCTGGCGGAAGCGCAGCTGGGCCAGCAGCTGCTGCACGAGGCCCGCATGCAGCCGCACGTTGTGCACCA
The DNA here is from genome assembly GCA_030848825.1 of Tadarida brasiliensis. Classification (NCBI taxonomy): domain Eukaryota; kingdom Metazoa; phylum Chordata; class Mammalia; order Chiroptera; family Molossidae; genus Tadarida; species Tadarida brasiliensis. The sequence goes on from CM061258.1 coordinate 37,380,992, forward strand.
CCTGTAGCCTGCGCAGCTCCCCTGGCCCGGCCAGACACAGCACCTGCAGGAGCTGGCTGGGGTCCAGGCTGTCTGCCCGGAAGGAGAGGCAGCGCAGGCGCAGTGGGGCAGGGCCCACCGGCCCCAGGGCCTGCATCACCACCTGGAAGTTTCCCTCCGTGACGAAGAGATCAGCCAGGACCTTGATGGAACGCCGGGCTGCGTGGGGGCCTGCCTGTAGCTCGCTGCAGGTCCGGGCCAGCAGCTCGGTGCGGCCCCACCTGCCCAGTGTCCTCCCGCAGGGGCACTGTTGCACCTGCACATCTCGGACTCCTGTGAGGTCAGCCAACTGCAGCCGCTGCTGTCTCCTGCCCCGGAGCACGTGGTCTGCCAGGCCCCTCACGCAGGCCTCCAGGCAGGCCCTGCAGGCCCGGTCTCGCAGGTCATCTGCGTGGTCTGCACTGGGTCCCAGCAGTGCACCCAGCCGGAACTCCTCCAGCGGCCAGCACTCCAGCAGAACTCGGATTACCTCCGCCCGCTCCAGCAAATAGCTGGCTTTGAAGAGGAGCGGGTAGAGGTTGTGGGCTACACTGTCCAGGCTCTGCAGGGCCACCTGGGGGTGGGACACCAGAGCCTCAGCAGAAGCAAAGCGTAGTGACTTCATCATGCCCACCTGCGGTGACAAAGGCAGGACAGTGCTCTCCCCTTGTGATTCTTCCAGAGACACGCATATGCTCTCCCCTATTTTTAGCTGCAGCTGTTGTGAGCAGCTTGCCTTTGGGAGGGAGGTGGCCAGCAAGCCCTGTGGTCATCTGATGGTTATTTTGGTCGTGGGTGTCTGTTTGGCTCTGGGCAAGGTGTCTAGCAGTGACCGGCATGTCTTCGTGGAGCTCAACTGGTGAAAGCAGAGCTGAGTGCTTAGCTCAGGGGAGGCTTGGGCCCCTGAAAAGTGCCGCCCATGCCCACTGCAGGGGTGGCCTGTGCTTGGGAGCTGCAGTAAGCTGGTCCTGGGGCAGCCTCCTTGGGTGGAGCATGTCTGCCCCAGCTCTAAACCCATCCCACAGTTATAGGAGCAGAGAACAAGGTCAGCCTTGGGCTAACAAACCTTTCATGGGAGGCTCTGGGGGCTGGAGTCCCCCCTTGCCTTACATCTGGGAATAGGGACATGGTACTAAGAATGGGGGTAGGCACCTCTGACAACTGCTTTCTGATTTTAAGAAAAGACAAATAATGCCAGCCCCATGAGGCATCAACACTTTGCTTCATCCCTTCTCTTCCTTTATTCTTTCCGAGGACCGGGGGCAGCCTATGGCTTCTGCACTTCCATGGGATGGTGCCATGGCCTGAGTGAGCTGGGAGGACATGCAGATGGTCCCCTGTGGGCCTGCCTGACAGCAGCTGGGAGAGGTGGGGCCCAGCACCCCTCCCCTCAGCCCCCTGCAGTGTCCTCATCTGCAACCCCAGGACCCAGGAGGCAGGTGGTGCTGCAGATTGGACAGGAGGCCCTGGGAGCTGTGATGCCTCCCGGATGTGCTTTCACTATTCACTCTGAAGGGTGGCAGCATACAATGCACCACACATGCCACTTTGGCATAAGGATTATTTTGAGCTAAAGGCACCTGAACAACAGCAGTTGCACTGACCTCCCCCTTTCTTCCTGCACCAGGAGGGATGGGGGTCAGGCCAGAGAATTCTGAGCAAACAGACCTCATTAAGTAACTCATCTTCCTTTACGTTTCTGCAGTTGCCTCTTTACTCAACTTAGTAGAGAAATGCTTGGACTTATCCACTTTGGGTCTTCCTTTCCTGTGAGGGTTCCATGTCACCTAAAACTTATGTTAAATAAATCTGCTTGCTTTTCTCTTGTTAATCTGTCTTTTGTTACTAAAATGGGTGGAGAATATTTCCTCCCTTCAGAGCCTGGGCATTGATGGCTGTTAAATGATTATTAAATGACTAACACCCCTCCCACCCCCAACACACACACACACACACACACACACACACACACACAAACACCCACACACCCCACCATCATTTGGGGCAGGGATGGAGCAATTAGCTCACAGGCCACCTGGATAAGCACAGGTCTGGGAGGGTCACAGCTGGGGCAGAAATACAGAGGCAAAGAGACACACAGAGAGAGAAAGATGAGGACAGAGAGAGAGAGGTAAAGTGCAAGAGAAGGAGAGAGAGAGACAGAGAAAGGCAGTGGGAGGGAAGGAAGGGGGAAAGGACGTGCTGAGGTGTGTGGGCATGTGAGTGAGTGTGTATGGGGTGTGGACCCTCCCTCAGGGTCCTGTCAGGCAGCTGTCCCCTTGAGCCTCACTGCACCTCTCCCAGCAGGGGGACAGATGGGCAGGCCTCAGCTCCCAGGGTGGAACTCACTATAGTCTGGCAGGTGAGGGGTGTGTGTGAGGCAGTGGGACTTCGCCTGACATTACCAGAAGGTGTTCAATGTGGATGTGGACCCCAGAGTGAGGCCCTGCTGTCCCGGCCACATCCCCTCAAGTCACAAGAGCTGGGCTCCCTGGTGACACAGGTGACATGCAGCAGATGTCCTTGGACACAACAGACTGTGTAGAGACGCGTAGCCATGTGGTAGAAACACATCCCATTTATTTCTGTTCCTAAAGTGTGGGACAAGTCAGCACTGAAAAAGTAACAAAACAGTTTTCACAGCTGGAAAATCACAGAGGTGTGGCCCCGGCCACCACCACTTCTGGCCTCAGTGGTCCATGTGGTGGGGGTGGGGGTGGGGGTGGGGGTGGGGTAGATGCCTGCGGCAGGAAGCTCATTACAGGTCTGGCGTCTTCGGGGCTCTGCCTGCTTCAGATTTCAACTCATCTGGTGAGGGTTGTCCTCTCGGGCACACCAACAGGACCTCCAGCACCGGCTCCTCAGAGCTTCAGGCCCAACTCCTGTGCCCTGCCCCAGCCTGGCGCCTACCTGGGCAGCAGGGCGTAGCCTCAACCCAGGCTCACAGGCGGTGGTGACCAGTGGCCCCTGAGCTAATTCTAGTACTGCTCTGATGACTACATACAACTTGTTAAAAAGGAAACAGAACAGAGATTCCCATTACACTTGCTCTGCATCTGGGACACATCTCTGTGGGGCCCCACCTGGGGACCGTCACCTATGGCCTGAGTTGCCCAGAAGGTGAGGAGACAGTCCCAGAGGGTTCACTCTGCTTTGAGTCCCACGTCTATCTGGGCCTTTGCACTGGGTAAGGGGTCTGTGTGTTCCCACCACGGTGGGAGGGGCTGGGCCACAGGAGGTGTCCATGCTGGACGGAGGTGGAGAAGCCATACAGGAAGGACGAAGGGGAGACGTAGCCATGCCCAGGCTGGGGGTGGGGCATGATGGGGATGACTTCTGTCACTTACGGAGTGTTTTGCCTGCCACTCAAATGGCTGTCCAGAAGCCTGAGAGGTTTTGTTCTGACAGAAAGAGGGGGAAATCACTACAGAACCAGCATCACTGGTCATCACGAGTGATCTAGGACATGGAAACTAAAGACCCGTTCCCTCAAGTCTCAGTTCAGTGACCCTTAAAATCGGACCTTCCGCCCTGGCCAGTTTGGCTCAGCAGTTAGAGCATCGGCCTGCGGTCCAGGGAGACCCGGGTTCGGTTCCCGCTGGGGGCACGTACCTCGGTTGCGGTTTGTCCCCGGCCCTGGTTGGTCGTGCGGGAGGCAGCCACTCGATGTGTCCCTTTCACGTTGATGTTTTTCTCTCTCTCTCTTCCTTTCTCTCCCTCCCACTCTATCTGAACAAAAAATGGAAAAATGTCCTCGAGTGAGGATTAAAAAAAAAAAAAAAAAAATCGGACCTTCCCTTCTGATGCTCCCAGGAGGTGGTATGAGGGCATCTCCCCAGAACTGGAGAAATGCTTGCAGAGTGACACTTAAGACCCAGGGTGGGCGAAGGCTGCTGAACACACAGGCCTAGCCAGGTCCTGAGGAAAAGGTCTCTTTGAGAGAGGTAACTTGTTTCCTGTCTGAGTGGCCCCTCTCCTTGGCCACTTCAGTCCCTCCCTTTCAGGGGTGATGTTTCTGAGTGCACATCAGGGCAATGTCTGGGGCCTCCTCCTATGACAGACACCCTCTGAAGGTAAAAACACACATTTGCATCAATTCGGGGAAACACTGACTTGCCACGTATGTGATCCCATCAGAAGGGCAGGACTGCAGTCCTGTGAGCGTCCCAGGAGGGCCTGGATGCCAGGCAGAGCCCCTGACCCTCGACCCTGCATCCTGGGATTCCAGCTTGCTCCTCACCAGGCTGTTTGGAAACCGCCTCTGCTGACCATCAGCCTTCCTTCACCCAGGACGGCGGGGGCCTTGAGTGGGGGCACTGTTGAGCCTGGAACCAGTAAATGCCAGATACAGGTCAGGTACAGGTCAGGCCTCCAGGTGGCCAGCAAAATCTAGGCAGTGAGGAGGCCCTAAAACCATCCTCATTGAAGTGACTACTAAGTGACTCGGAAGTGCACAGGATGGAGCCAGGCCTTTGGTTTCAAGCCAGCCTGCCCAGCATGCAGTGCTGCGTGCAGGTGGGGAGCAGATTCACATGCAGAATGACCCCTCAAGGTGGGGGGTCTGTGTGGTCCCAGGCAGCCCAGCATCATGTGGGCAGATACTGACTACCCCCTAAGCACTCGGGCCTCTCGCATGGAGACTCAGAAGGGGCACTCACAGTTGTGGTGAACTGAATTCCATCGAGCTGCTGGTCCCTCTGGGGAAAGGTGGAAGATGCGCTCTGGGAGCCCTTATCAGAGAGCAGTCCAGGGGGGAGGGGCTGTGACAGCCCGGGGTGGCCTGGGCTGCTGTCCCCAGACATGCACTGAGAAGACTCAGAACTCTCGGTCCCTGTGGAGAGGAGCAGAGTTAGGGCTGGTCCATCAGGGTGAGGGCTGCCCTTCCCCCACCTTCCGTGCTCAGGGGCCCCAGAGCCTGTCAATGTATCAGCTGTGTCTCTTTGTTTTATTTTAGTGGTTGTTTTGGGGTTTATAATCTAACACCACAATTTACCTTCAAGTGACATTACTCAGTTCACAAATAATACAAAATGTCACGTCAATGAATTCTGTTGTCCGACAGCTCACTGATGTGCCCCTCCTCCTCCTGAGGCTCTGTTTCATTTTGGATACTTTCTATTGATGTATCTTCAAATTCACTAGCATTTTCTTCTGTCACCCCATCTGCTGTTGTTTTCATCTCAGACATTGCAGTTTTCGTCTATGTTCAGCCTTGGTGTTTTCACCTCTTCCGTGTCATTACTTAACTTGTTAGACATTAGGAACGGTTAGAACAATGGTCGGAAGGCCGTGATGGGCAATTCTAACATCCATGTCAGCTTTGGGCTGGTTTTGCTTGATTGATTATTCTCATGGTTTATGTTTTCTACATCTTTGCTGGTCTATCGCTCTGATTGGATGTCACACAGTGTGAATTGACTTTGTTGGATGCTGGATACTTTTGTGATTCTATAAATCTCCATGAGCTTTGTCCTGGGATGTAGTTAGGATACCTGGAAACTGGTCCTCTTGGGTCGTGCTTCATGATCTGGTGGGTGGGTTGGGGGCAGGGTTCAGTCGCCTGCTTCCTCCTCCTGAGCTGGGCACTTCCAAGGACTCGCCCAGCACCCTGCAAACCACGAGTGTTCCATCTGGCTGGTGGGAACAGGTGCCCGTGTGATTATGGGAAGTGTTCTCTAGTCCTTTCAGAGGTTCCCGGCTTTGGGGGCTCCTTACATGCTGTGTGGACAGTACTTTGCTGGATTTTGGAGGGGATCCATCTGTCAGACCCCCAGTGCCTCTCGCTGCATGGGTCTCTCCTACTCCATCCTGCAGACCTTGGTCCCTTCCACTTGGGGGGTCTGCAGCACCATGCCTGGGACTCAAGGCAGAAATCAGGGCAGTCGCAGGGCTCACATCATCCTCCTGCTTCTAATGGTCACATGTTCTTTGTTGTTAGATGTCCTGTGTTCTGAAATCTCTCATTTTATGCATTTCATCTGGTTTTGTCTGTTTTCTTTCTCTTTTTTTGGTTTATTTGCTTTAAATCTGTTTCATTACTTCATCTTGGGTGGAAGTAAAAGTTTTGTGGGTTTTTTTTAAATAAAAGAAAATTTCTAATTTGTTTGAAAATGTGGGAAGTATATACAATCAAGTGAAACAAAGGAACATGTAAACTGGCCCTACCCACATCAGCTGTCAGAGCGTGGAGCACATGGCCACAGCGCACAGGTACACTCACGTAGCGGAGGCTGGCTCTCCGTCTCCTGCTCCGGCTCATCCTCCTCGATGCAGGCGTGGACGTCGTACGACCAGGGCCAGTGGGCTTGGCTGGTGGACACATGCAGGGCGGCAGAGGACTGGCTGCTGGAGGAGGAGGTGCTGCTGTCTGAGATGGTGGAGTGCGGTCTCTTGAAGGGGGTGGTGTGGTTACGGGAGGGCACAGCTGTGGATGCTTGGGTTCTTGACTCTGAAAGGAGACAGAAAGCAAGTCAGTCTGGCCTCTGCTTCAGAAGTGCAGTTAGACACAAGAACCTGACAGGACCCTCAGAAAGACTGACCGGGTCCTCTGCCTGCGGTCAGCCTGCATGCTGAGTGCCACCCCTGGAACTCTGGGGCCTGGATTCTAGTTAGCAGAGAAGAGTGAGGCGTGGGCTCTGGACACCTTACCTGTTCTGTTCATGTTGTAATTGACAGCCCGATCACTTATGGCTGCATCGCTCGGCTTGATGTCCAGGAACGGTTTGCTGCCTAACCCCATAGACACCATTTCTTGCATTCTGACTTCTGAAATAGAAGAATGCAGCACACTTTTCCAAGCAACTCCTTGGGTTTAATACCACGCTTGATGGTGCTCTGCACCTGACACCGTCAGTCCAGACCAGAAGCATGTCAGGGCCAGGCCCTGCTCCCCAGAGTGATTCGGGGGGGCGGGGCAAGGTGTTGGGGCTCCCAGTCTGGCACATGCATATCCAGGAACAAGGTTTGCTGCCTAACCCCATAGACACAATTTCTTGCATTCTGACTTCTGAAATGAGGCCAGACCTGGCCTCACAGTGGCCTCTCAGAGAACATGGAGGGACAGAGGCCTCCAGGAGGCACATGGCCATGAGAAAGACACACTTTTACAGGTGTTTCTGTGCGTTTGAATACTGAGAGGAGATCAAAGCATAGAGTGAGAGTCTGAGAATGAATTACTTCCTGGTAGAACTAAGAAAAAGCTAATAAAGATAATAGTTATAGTTGGTGAGAGGGCATAGAGGGAGGGGCAGGAGCAGAGGAGCCTGGGGAGGGGATTGAAGACCCAGCCCTGGAGCTTCCTGCTCTTCTCAAGGGCTGGATCCACTCCAAGAGGATCCAGGAGCCACTAGGCACCCTGAGCAGAGCTGCCTTGTGAGGCGTGAGCACATGTACATGTGCATGCACATGTGTGCATACATGTGGGTGCATGCACACGGGCACTGTGTATGTGTATTCACACATGTTCAAGGGTGGTCTATGCTTTGAAGGAGGCAGCAGTGGGGGACTGTGGGGCACCTCTGTGATAGGTTAAGGCTCTGGCCAGGGTATAGCCACTGAGGCTGTGTTGGCCGTTTGGTCATTAGAGCCCTTAGGGTTCCTCAGGCCTGCGGGTCTGAGCTGCCGTAGGAAGGCCAGGTTGAGGGGTCGCTATGAAGATGACATTTGTAGTGGTCAGACTGGATGAGTGTAGACAGAGGCGCCCCAGTGACTTAATCAGGGCAGAGGAGGGACCAAAGGGGTGACATTGGGGAGGAAGAAACCTGGGGGGGGGTCCCAGAAGGGACAGATGCCTTACTGAGGAGGGGCCCTCATGGGCGAGGAGAACAGAGGCTGAGCATCAGCCCAGCATCCAGTCAGTCAGGAGGCCTGGACAAGCAGGCCAGGGCAGACAGCTGACCCCCATGGCCTAAGGGGTTGGGGAGCCTGAGCATGAGCCCTTTCTCTGGAGGTGCTTCAGTGCGGGGAAGGGGGTCCTGTTTATGTTCGTTTTAAGGAGAAACACGTGTTTATGGGCTGATGGGATGGATCCAGGCATTTCCTGGTAAATGGTGCTGACGGGGGCATCCCAGGGGCCACCAGGGCTGGGCCTCTTGGATGGGCCCTGACAGGGGGCTAGCCTCATGCTCTCTCTCGCCCACCTCTGTTCCTCAGAGCCTGCCGCCATAGGATCTTCCCTATCGTGTCAGTCCACATGGTCTTGACCTCTGGAGAGCTCGCCTGGAGAATGTAGGAGTCCTGGGATTTCCTCCGCCTGCGGAACCAGATCTCAAACCTCACACCACTGTTCCCGACAGTTTCTGTCAAACCGATTTCAGCCATCTGCAGTCACAGCATGGGAGAGAACCACAGAGACGCTCTCTGAACAACGAACCACTTTTGGGCTGACACTTTGACCCCAGTGCTCAGCTAGAGGCCCCTTCACCCAGATACCAGATGGTGTGGACAAGGCAGGGCTGGGGGCTAGTACAGGACGAAATGGATCAAGTTCTCACCCCATCCACACTGGCTCCCTCTTGGGGCCTCAGTTTCCCCACTGGAGAAATGGGGCTGGACTGGAAGGTTCTGTGGTGCCCTCTGGCTGTCACATACTGGGTGGGGTCACACACCTGTCACACCTCAGACATGTTCCTTGGTGCTGATGGGTAAGGGTTATGGGTGTGGGCTCCTCCCAGGAGCCCCAAAAGCTCTTTACCCTCAGAGCCTCCTTTAGGGGCAGGCGGGCTGTCCTCAGACCTGCTGAGGGGTGGGCCCCTTTGGTGTCGCTTTTATCAAAATCCAAAATGAAGTGGCTGATTGAGGAGACAGTTTTCTAGCCACTGAACCAGCACATGGAAACCCTTGAAGCTTTTGGAGTCTGAGGTTTTCAAATTGCAGCCAAGGAACCACAGAAAAGAACAAATACCATGCAGACAAGCAGGGACCAGCCTGATGCCAGCGGCATGAGGCTCGAGGTGGGTGCGTTACCTTGAAGGATTGCTTGTATGTGTAGATGTCGTAGCCTCCGTCCACCTTTCTGGTCTTGCTAAATAGGATGAGGTCTTCAAAAAGGAAGATGTGCCTCAGGTACTTCTTTCTTCCACAGCAAACGATGAACTCGTCCCGGCATCTCAGCTGCCCCTGCTCCTTCAAATTCACCTGCGGACAGAGCAAGCCTCCCTCAGGGACCACTGGGTTTGATCTGATCCCACCCTGACCTCTGGGGGGGGGGGCTGGAGGCTGAGTCAATCACACCTATGTAACAAGACCTGCCCCAAACCCCAAAAGGATGGGTTTGCAGAGCTTCCTGAGCATGTGAGGATGTGGGGACACTCCACACCCTTTCCCCACACCTTGCCCTGTGCCTCTCTTCCATCTGGCTGTTCCTGAATTGTATCCTTTATAATAAACTGGTGATCCAGTAAGTGAGATGTTTCCTTGAGTTCTGTGAGTTGCTCTAGCAAATGGAACCCAGGAGGGGGTCATAGGAACCTCCTATCTACAGCTGGTTGGTCAAAAGAACAGGTGAGAACTTGGACTTGTGACTGGCATCTGAAGTAGGGTGAGGAGGAATCTTGTGGGACTGAGCCTTTAACCTGTGGGGGCTGATGTCATCGAAGGGTAGATTGGTTCCGAAGTGAGTTGAATTGCAGGACACCCAGCTGGTGTCTGAGAATTGCTTGGATGTGTGGGAGAAAACCTCACATTGGAATTGGGTGCAGAACTCTCAGGCTGGGTTCCCTTGTGCCCATGTTCCTGCTCATCTGCACGGATGTTACAGTGAAAGCACCTGTCTTCAATTCCGTTCAAGTTTCCGCTTCAAAGTCCTTTTGTTCATTTTAATGGAAACCCCCCTGTTGAAGTGCCCGAGTCTCGCTCACTGTGTATAAACGCCCAATGTGGTGGCCTCAGGAATCACATTATGAATTCCACAACTGAGCCGTCCCACACCACGGAGATCCCTCTGAGCTGAGACGTGGGCCGATAGTCGGGGGTATAGCTGCAGTGCCCCAGCCAGGCTGGCGCTCTCTGTGGATGTATCCTGAATGACAGACGCCATTAGGATGTCTCTCCTACGACCTGCCTTCCATGCACAGCCCTGTCCTGGGTGATGCCTGAGAATGCTAGGTAGATACTAGTCATCCCACTTGCTCAGCTGAGCTCACTGGGAGAGTATGAGGGGCTGCGGGTTCTTGGTGACGACCCTGTTGTTTGTTGCTCTGCTGTCATCTTGAAACTCAATGCTGCTCTTAGCAAGGCACCCACATTTCCACTGAGACCTGGGAATCCTGTAGCCGTTTGACAATCAGAGACAAGGGGTCCTGCCTGAGAGGACCACGTAGTCCTGCCATGCCACAGTGTGGGGGATATGGACACCAGGCTTTGGCCCCCAGGAGAGACCAGCCTGTAAATGGTCAGACCAGGCTCCAAACCCAATGGCCCGACTCAATTTTCATGCATCCAGGTGTTTTAAAATAGCTCCAGTAAGCAGACATGTAGCATTTAGAGCCCACCTGCTCTCTCACCCTACAGCTGCTGCTCCAAAGCCAGGCACTGAGCTTCTCTCGGCTCCCCTCTCCCCTTTGGGTAGAGGCCTCTGGGAGGTCTAAGCTTCAAAGACATTCCCTAAAGAAAAGTTCTGTGCTTCTGAACCCAGGCATGCCCTTCCCCTTGATCGACCCAAAGCCCTGAACCACAAGAGCCTGTTGGGGCCTTGGGGCACTTACGTCGCAGCCACGGACAGCATCCATGGCCAGCAGATCGTTGCCATGGCGCAGCTGGAAGCGGACCATGTCTTCGGCAGCCTTCAGCTCACCCAGCTCCTGCTCATGGGTGGGGCAGCGTCCGGCCTCCTTGACCAGGTCCTGGAGCAGCAGTGCATACTTGCCCATGCGCTGCACAGGCTTCAGCAGGTAGGAGGCCAGGTCCATCTTGTCACCCAGTGCCCGCTGCTTGTCCTGCAAGGGCCAGGGGACAAGGTCAGTTTGGGCCAGGCCAGGGGTGGTGTAGTAGGCTGGCAGGCTGGGAGATGACCTTGAAGAAGGCGTGACCGTGGCTGCAGAGCAGGGCGTCCGACTGCGGCTTGTTCTTGCTGTAGAGCGCGTACATGCCAAACTGTTCTTCCTGCAAAGGAGAGGGAACGATGCACCTGAGCAGGGGCCCTGGCAGACCCTGTACTGTGGCCCCAGCCCTGTGGCGCAGTTCTCACCATGGTCACGAGAAAAGGACACAGTGCCACCTTAGGGCCACCTCAGCTTCCCCAGCACGGTGGGTGCTCCTGGGGGCAATGCCAGAGTTCTGGATGGGTCTGAAGTATGGGGGGAGAGGCGTGAAGAGCACTCACAGGGCAGGCTGGAGAGGGGCATGGGGAGTGCTGAAACTTTTGTTAACTGTCAAGAACCAAAGTTATCTAAACATTCAAAATTCTCACAATTACGAAACATTTAAAATTCTCACAAATATGAAACATTATGCGAGTTGCACCTTATGGCTAAAAGCACCCTCTAAAAAATAGCCAAAAAGATATTATGTGGCCTTTCTGTCATCCACGGTGCTTTCTGGTGGTTACTTACATTTCATAATGCTGAGGCAAGCGTGTCATCTGCCACAGCACAGAGCCACCTGGGTGCCCCGCGCCTACAACAGTGCACTGCTTGTTGAAAGAATCTTTTCAGAGACCGCAACGGGGAGATCATCCATGTTCATGGTTCAGAAGAGACTTAGCAAAGAGTGGGCAGCTCTCCCCAAGTTAGTCTGTGCATCCTGACCAGGTTCTCTAGGAACTTGTCAGGCTGGTCCTGGGGTCCATCCGAAAGGGGAGCTGGCAGGAGGTCCATCCACAGGCAGGAGGACTGTGAGGGACCGTGGGCTTCTTAGTGCAGAAAGCAAACTGATTTGGGGAGTTCCTTTTGGCCGATTAGGCTCGAGTGGTGAGGAAGAGGGGCTGTTGATAGGATTAAGTAAGATGATGTAAATGAAGCCCCCAGTGCCATGTGGCCTTCAACAAGCGTGCCACCAGGTGAGCCATGAGTACGATGTCCGGCACTGTTGTACCTACAGGCTTACTGTCTATGCTGGGCAACTGTGTATTGACAGGTCTTACTGTGCTGCTGGGGACACAGTTTCTAAGCCTGGACCGTAGGCTCCCAGTGATCTAAAGTGTGGGAGGGCACTCCCGACCCCGCTGCTCTGAGGGTGAGCTGGGCCACAGTCACCCCTGCCCACCGCACAGGGGGACTTACATGTCTCAGAAAGCTGCGCCCCACGACCAAGGGGCAGTGCCGGCAGTGCTCCAGCTCCGCGAGGAAGTGCTGGCGGTGGAAGTCGTAGAGCTTCTCCAAGTTCCCAAAAATGACACCACGCTTCCCCCGCAGGTCCTGCGGCAGGTCCACTCTTTCCATTTCTGGAAAATAGTTGTCGACGACATATCCTAAGGACCTAACATACTCCCTCTCCGTGGAGATCATCTCGGCCATTACGTGCTGCAGGCGGCTGCTGGAAGACACAGAGACCGGACGGGATGCTGAGGAATACAAGGATGGTGCACGGACGGGGCACGCACAGCACAGAATCTTTCCAGTTATGTTTTCTGTCTTCTGCTGTGAATACTGTCAATGATGCCCCACACCTGAGTCGTGCTTGGTTACCTGGAGCTGCTCCCCTGATGCAGAGTAAGAAAAGGTAAGAGATACAAGGGAGAGGTGCATGTTACATGGAATGTTCCCATGTTATTGGTCATGGCCTTTTCAGATGAGATCCTTTGGAAACTGAAAAGGAGAGATTCACAGGCTCCCTGACTAGGCCGAGTCCTGTGGGTTCTCAGTTCCAGGCCATGGTTAGCGCCTGCTTCAGGGGGCAGCTCCAGCAGTAAGAAGACTTCACCTTCAGCAGCGAGCCCTGTGCAAGGAAGGCTGTGCTGGAGATTTATGAGAAGACAGATTTCTGATGCACCCTGACTGCTGACCTCTCAGAAGAGATTTCTGAAAAAACACCTTTAAACTGTAGTGACATCTGACCCAGGGGCTAAAGAGAAGCAGCTGGAGCAGACAACATCAGAGCAGGGCCTTGGGGCCCAGGACGGTTAGGAGACAAACAGTGGGGTTCAGGGGTTGGCAGAAACCTCCTTCCACAAGCCCAGAGCTCCTGGGGCTCTTTCTGGTATGGCATGCTAGCATGTATGTGTTACCAAGCAACTGCACCAAAGGCACTTCATCAGGACACCAAGAAGAGGTCTGCGGGTGACCTGGGCCCCACCCACTAATAACAAGGCACAATGCTTTTCTCCCCTACTTGATAGCATCCTATTGTCAAACTTCTTAAATTACTCAATCCTAATGACACTAATGGAGAATGGCAATTTTTTTCTGCTGTTATATGTCATTACTTTTATTTTAATTTGGAAAAAAAAGTTATAAGTGAATAATGATGGAAATACACCTGTGGTCAGAAGTGTTCCTGACTACATCTCGTTTACTGCAGAACTGAAGAACTCAGCCCTTCCCTGCCCCATCCACACACAGCAGCATTTACAAATACTTATTGTTTCTAAGAAAACAGCACATCTGGCCAGCTGGGGGCACCTGCTGCTGGACAGCCTGGAGGTGCCCCGGGTGTACAGCACAGGCCGAGGGGTCACCTCCCATCATTGCTCATAGAAAACAAGTGTCCTCCTTAAATACTGAGACACAAAATTAAACTGAGGATAGTGTGGGGATTTGGACCAAATTAAATGGAAACTGACTCATGAGGCCATAATAGCTAGACATTTCTGGGGAAATGACTGTTGACCAGGTGACAGGAGCTCCCTCTGGACACCTAGCAGGTCTGGGTTTTTAGGAAAGACAGGTTTGGTTTAATGATCTCCCCCACCCCACAACCTCCGGACCCTAGAGTTTGAGGAGGGCTTGCTCCCTCTCTGAGTGTGTGTTGGACTCATTGCTACCAGACCTTGGGGTGGTGGGTCTGTGGCCTGCGAATGATGGGAGAGGGGACCTGTCGCCAGGGGCAAAGGCAGGACAGTTTCCAAACCTGCTCCCTTCCAGACCCAGGATGTCCACTCTGGGTGACCAGGGGAAGCTCTTTTGAGTGGATGGCTTCACCCCTTCGTTCTGCTGCCCTGGAACTTTCTACATAAGCCCAGTGAATCTGGAAGGTCATCCACAAACCAGCGTTTCGCCTTGTGCCTTCCCATGGCTTCCAGCCCACAGGGCAATACGCCCCAGCTGCTCCCACCACTGTAAAAATGAAACCTTTACCTTTAACAAGATACACTGTAACTGCCCAAGGTTTTGGAACTTAAAGGTGTGTTTCAGAAGTGTGTTTTGTAACCATCTTGGTTCAGATTAAAGCTGCTCTGCATGAGGAAGAAACACAGGACAACAAGCCAGCAAATAAACTAGGACGCCCCACCTCCAGGCTGCAACACTCACTGTGAAAATGGCCAACAGCACAGAAGTGCTATGACAGGCCAGTGTGGCTATCTGGCACTAGGGGTGGGTGGAATTCTTGCCACTTTATCTAAACAATTAATAAAAAGTATCACTTATAAACATTTCAAATATTAACAAATTAAAATGGACATCTATCTTCATTTGGGCAATAAATAAACGGGTACATACTTCTTACAACAGCACTTAGAGATTGTTTTAAAGCAATTTTTTAGGTATTTTCTTTATATTGTGGGCTCGATTTGCTTATTTTAATTTTCTATAAATGGGCTCCAAGTGACTAGACTTGGTTGTTTAATCACCAGAGCCAGTGTGCCAGGTCACCCCACGCCATGAAAAAGAACACATTTTCAACGATTCTGTTCTGAACACTGGAGGTAACTGTTATCTTGCTTAAAGTCAAATGCAAGTCTGTCTGGCCTGGACAGGACAGGGCAGCCTGGAGAGATATCTGTGGATTTTCTATTGTGCAGAGTGCATTCAGTGGCTTTGCATTTCTAAATCCCCACTGACCACTAGACCCTAAGGCCGCAGGGCATCCACCTCACCTTCCTGCTGGCCTCCTCCTATCCTCCTCAGAGGAGTGGATCCTGGAGGGAGAGGACAGGCTCCGGTTCCGAGTGACTAGGGGACTTTCGGCACGTGGCCTCAGTGGGGGCTTCTTCTCTGTGGCCAAGGTGCTGGTCACCTCCAGGCCTTTGATGAAGACCCCAGTGTGGCCTGGCCAGTGTGAGTCCCTGGGGTTACTGTCAAGCTGTGGAATCTCGAAGCTTAGTGTTTTCTTCATAATTTTCTTCAGGGGATGTTTCCTGTGGTGGGTGATGGGGTTCTGGATGGGCTCAGAGGAGCGGGTGGAGCTGCTGTCTGGGGTATGCACACCTGGGTCCCGGTGCTCACCCTCCTGCCCACACAGGGCGACTTTTCCAGGGAGGCTGGAGAGCAGTTGTGCCCACTCCCCAGCGTGGCCCTCGGGGTCAGTGAGGGGGATCCAGGATGGCTCACGGTGTTTCATCTCGGCCCCCTGGACAAGCTCACGCTTCAAGGGCCTCTGGCCCGGAGGTAGGGCACTGGGGCCCGAGGCAGCCTCAGAAAGGGCCTCCTGGCAACAGAGTTGGGTCTGCTGGCACTGTAGCCACAAGGTGTGCCACTGCTCCAGTGCCTGCTGGCCGCCTAGGCCCAACACCGCCATGCTTGCAGACACCTCCATGGCATCCTGGTGACAGCTCTTCAAATACTCAGCAACCAGCTCTGGGCCCAGGGGTTCCAGGCACTCACTGCAACGCAGTGTCCCCCGGTTCACCTGTACAGCAAAGGAGGGCACTGGTGAGTACAGTGAAGGACTCACATGGCCAGATGGCTTTGCAGACCCCACCCAGTGTCACGTGGCAAGTTAGTAGCTCGAGTGAACTCAGGTCACACTTGTTCTGCTATCCAGGCACCCATATCAAGGTTCAGGGTGAACCAGATGGCCAAAGCGAGAGGAACACCCTTCTACCCATGGGGGAAACTGCTGTCCAGACTCACCCAAAGGGCATTCAAGTCCTCCACAGACCCCAGGAGCACCATGAGGGGTGTCCCAGGACCATGGGATGTCTGGGAGATCAGTTATTTCACATCTCCGCCTGGTGTGGGAGCCCAAGAGGCCGTGACAGTGGGGCAGAGAACTCCTACCCCTGCCCTGGCCTGTGCCGGCCTTCCCTGACCCTTCGGATTCTGTCAAGAGGGGCTGTGCTCCTGAGGGCTCTAGCCCCAGGGTCCCCAGTGGCCAGGCAATTCTATGCTGCCGGTGAGGTCACAGGTGTGTGCTGTCCCAGCGCTTGGCCCACCCAGACTTGCACAGGGACAGCACTCACGAAATGTCTGAAGAGTGAAGGACATGGGCAGCACATGTGGATCCCAAGAGAAACTCCTGTGGGTCTCTTACCGGCTCACAGAACTGGGGCTGGCGGACCCACTGGGCAAGCTCTCCCTCCTTCCACTCAGCCCGGCCGGCTGTGGCACTCAGACACCTCCCGACGTCCTGGACTGTTTCCTCTGTGTCCTTCGAGTTGTTCTTTTCCATCAGCTGTCGTCCTTTCTGACAACACTGCTGTAGCCCAAGGAATCAACCATCAGCACAAGCTGGGCACTTACTCTGGGGTTTCAGAGCGAGGGCTGGACTGCACCCACCGTGGGCCTGGGGTGCCCGGCCTGCAGCTCCCGCTGCTGCGGCGTCACGTTCTCAACAGAGAGCAGCTCCAAAGGGTTCAGGAATTTCTCTTCCTCTTTTTCAAACCATGATTTGATCTACATGGGAAAAGAAGATTTTACTTTTAAATAGGTAAAGGAGTCTGGCTCTAAGACTGGAGGATGAAGGAGGATGAAGGAGGCGTCAGACGCCGCTCAGGGGCTGGCTCACTCATGCCGGCAGATGGCACTCCTCGTCCTGATGCCAACACTGCATCTCACTCACAGGTCATCGTCATCGTGAGTAACGACACAGCAGCGAGGGCCACAATGGAGGCTTGTTTACAACTCTTTTCATTGTTTGGAAATGGAAATTGAGATCATTGAACAATAGATTTAGAACTTTCAGTTTTGAAACTTCTTACTATGCTAAACATACCCCAGAAATATTCTTCAGGCTGGTGGTGCTTGGACACCTAGGGGCTGCCTGGGTGTGACAGAGGGGCCGACGGCAGCCCTGCCTGCGCCTCACAGTGTGACCAGGTCCAGGTTCTCATTTTAGAGACAAATCCTATGGCAATATCACAGGGTTGATACTGAACATTCATAGGGAAATGCTTCTTTTTCATGCACAGTTCTCATTGGAGAGCAATGCCAGGGACCCCTGGCTGTTAGCTGCCCAAGAAGAGAGGCCGGTTATTAAAAATAGTGTGATCAGGCTGCACCTAAGACCACAAGGATTGAACTTAGTGATCCCAGATGTACAGGCAGAGGAGGGAGATCAGAGTGCACATTCTTTGTGGACAGAGTCATGGAGAAAAATATCAAGACAAGACTTTTATAAGGAAGCACTGCTAACATCAGAGCTGGTGGAGGAGCAGAAACGGCCAGCAGTGCACAGGCCTCTCAGAGGTAGAGTGCCCCTCCAATCTTGTGAAAAAAATAAATTCTATTTGCTTTGAAGATTTAAATGAGAAAATTTAAATCATAAAATTCTTATGATGGAATATATTAGTCATTCTGTAACCTTAAAGTAGAAAAGGCCATTTAAATCACAAAGTTAAAAGACAAATTACAAACTGGGGGAATTATCTGCAATATAATCAAAGGATCAGTAGAAGTGATACACTTTCATACAACTGACAGCACAGTGGGCGTGTTTACACCAGCATCAGCACAAACACCTGTGCTGTCAGTTGTATGAAAGTGTAACACATACAGCCCTGGCTGGTTTGGCTCAGCGGTTAGAGCATCAGCCCATGGACCAAAGAGTCGTGGGTTCGATTCCAGTCAAGGGCACGTACCTCAGCTGCGGTTCATCCCCAGCCCTGGTTGGGGTCGTGTGGGAGGCAACCAATCGATGTGTCTCTCTCACGTCAATGTTTCTCTCTCTCTCTCTCCCCTTCCGTCCCACCTATCTGAAAGTAAATGGAAACATATCTTCGGGTGAAGATTTAAAAAAAAGTGTAGCACATACAATTTTGTACAGTACATAATACTTGATTATGATAATAAACAACTATGTTACTGGTTCATGTGTTTACTATACTATCCTTGAATCATGATTTTAGAGTGAACCCTTTCTACTCATAAAAAAGTTTGCTGTAAAACAGTAGCCGTGTTTTGCTGGCCTCATTCATCTCGTGTTTACTGTGTTTCTTTTTGCATCATTTTCTCTTGTGCTTGATTTAATCTCATGTTGTTCTGCACAGTAACAGGATGTACAGGCTGGTAGCCCAGGAGCACTAGGCTGTACCACAGAATCTAGGTGCAGTGGGCTGTGCACCCAGGTCGGGGTAAGTGCCTCTGTGATGTCCTCACAATGGCGAAATCACCTGACCATGCATTTCTCAGAATGTATCCCCATTACCAAGCAACACATGACTGTACAAGCTTTTGAAAACATTTATATGCATGTATACAGGGGGGAAAGTCTGGGTTATAACATTCTGAGTGTTAACACTGGTTATTTCAAGAGGCAGAGTTTTAAAATATTTTTCTCATTTGGCTCCTCTGACTGGAGCATTAACCTGGTCACCTCCCTCTTGGAGCACTGACCTGGTCACCTTCCTCCTGGAGTATCCTCAGTTCCCGTAGTCTCTCCAGCTCCTGGAGACACCTGTTGGAGGTGAGGACCAGCCTATGGACCTCTTCATCCACTTGGTTGTACAGCCGGGAGGCAGCCTCAATGCTGTCTCTGGAAGAGAAGGCAGCTGTCTGGTGTCGCGTCCTGATCACTGGTTTGTTCACAGGCTGTCCCCTTAGGAGTATGCTGTTGGTGACAACCTACTTAAAAACCACAACTGCATTCTTCTTATGTCCTTCACGTCTGACAGAAAAGGAAGCCCCAGATGTGGCCCACGGCCAGAGCAGGAACTTGCCATGCCCATAAGCGGTGACACCTGCTGGCCACATGTATGTAGGCACCTCAGAGGTGGGACTGGGACTGACATGTGGGTGGGTGGACGCAGCACCCCAGGACCGAGGAAGCACTCGGTCAGGACCTCTGACTGCTGAATCCCACTGTGATGAATTTTGTCTTCCACTGGAGCATTCCAAGGAATCGGCTAGTTTTTCCTTAGAGTCCTCGAATGAGACAAGCTCTGGTCTAGTCAGGCATGCCTATCAGAGGAATGGAGGTCTGGGCCCCTTGGAGATGCTGCCTGTGACAGAGACGGCTTCCCCTGTGGGGCAGAACGCTGCGCTTCACCCCACCTGCCCAGCATTGACACTCACCGGCTGTCCTCGCTGGCCCCGTGCTCTTTCCTCCTCAGCTGTGCCAGCACAGTGCCACCTTCCAGGCGGAGGGCGACCAGCAGTGTGTCTTCCAGGACTTGCTTCATTATGGCCTTGTGCTCACTGATTAACTCTGTGACCTCCTGCGGGGAAGAAGTGGACCTTTGGAAGTCGTTTGCTAACTGAAAGGGATCAACAACTCTAAAGGGTTTGAGAATCTCTGCTATGGATGATGGTGAAAGCAAATATTAATTTCAAGCTTCGGCTAAACTTCTGTGTTTCCACCTGTCAAATAAAATAAAATAAAATACCAAGGACCCACCTGTGCCGTGCTTAGGGTTCTGTGGGTGTTCAGGGAGCCAACTAAATTTTGTAGGAAAGCAATGGCATCCTGGCAGCTTGTGGTAAAGGGCTCCATTTTCTATTGTGGTTTGAGAGGACGAGACAATAAAGACACATTCTGTTAGACACCGAAGTAAGCAGCTGTGAGTTCCCACATGTAAACTGATCTCAGGTAGTAAGCCCGTCACAGTGTCACCCAGCGACTTCTGGGTGTCTACAGAAGCACGGGAGCAGCACCCTCCCGGCCCAGGGCTGGCTTTCAGAGGTATTCTTAAGCCCATGCAGCATGGTTGTTAGAAACAGACTACAAATGGCAACTGTGAAAGGTGTGAGGCCAGGGTTGGTGATACCCTTTCAGATTTGAGTAAAAACACCCACTGGGAGGAGTCCCCTGGTGACTGCGGCACACGCAGCCACTGTGAGCTGCTCCTTACCCTACGGAAGCAGATCCAGTCACTGTGGCTGTAGGGAAAGGAGCCTTCGAGGTCTGCGGTCAGCTGGGAGCTGTCGACAAACTTGTGCAGGGCCTTCAGGGAGCCCACCACCTCACACTGCCGAGGAGAGGGAAACACCACTGGAATGGCTTGTTCCTGGGAGAACTGCCATTGATGGGCTCAGCTATGCACCCTGGCTGGTGCCACTAATGCACCATGTGTGGTTGGATACAGGAATGAAAGTGGGAAGAAGTGAAAGGAGAGGGTAGCAAAGAGAAATGAAGAAAAAGCCCCAATTAAGGAAAGACAAAAAAGGGAAAAAACTAGGAAGGAAGCAAGGGCAAGATGATTAAAGGGAGAAAGGAAAAGGCAGGAAGAGGAAGGAACAGAGGATGTGCTACTTTTGGTATGGCAGAGTTGATCCTTCTCAGACAAAACCACAAACTCTGGACAAAGTGCAATGATAACTGTCTAACAGCTCTGAAGGGGGAACAAAGCCAGGTTTATTGTGAGCAATTGAAACCTGGATGAAGGAACCAGCATGGAGGAAGCACCCCATTCTTGTGGCTCTGGGTGGAAGGCAGGCTGCCAATGGTGAGACTGGAGTGGCGGAAGCTCTGGTAGAAAACTGACATCTTTCTGGCCCAAAGAACCAGAGGACAAATGGGGTGGAAAGTGAAGATCAATTCTCACAGGGGAGAAAGCTGGGGAGCTCCAGGTATCTGTAAACTCTGACCCTGAACCATGTGTGCATAGGAAGGACCCCAAAAAGTAAAGGAAAAAGGAAGTGAATTGGGCCTATGCAAGAGATGGTTTTCATTTTGAGTCTAACCAAGTTAAATTCATGCTAAAATAGTACTATGTGGAGGTTTATAACAGAATCCAGAGTCTTTACAGCAGAATATTCACAATGTCTAGAATACCATCCAAAATTACTTGACACATGAAGAATCAGGAAAATGTGACTCATTCTCAACAGAAGTCAACCCAGAGAAGACCCAGATGTTGGAATTATTAGACAAGTACTTTAAAGTAACTGTTATAACTATGCTCAATGATGTAAAGGAAAAATGCTTATAATTAATGAGAGGATAGGAAATCTCAGCAGAGATACAGAAAATATATTTAAAAACCCACTGGAAATTTTATAGCTGAAAAAGACAATATCTGAATTTAAAAATTCACTAGATGGGATTAATAGCTGACTGGAGATGAGGGTGTAGAGTCAGTGACCTTGCAGCTAGATTAGTGGAGTCAATCTGATCTAAAGAACAGAGAAAAAAAAATGTTTTAAAAAACACATTCTCAGAGACCTATGAGATGACATCAGTATGTGTAATTGAAATCCTGGAAAGAGAGGAGGGAATCAGGCAGGAAAAAAATTTCAAGAAATAATGACTGAAAACTTTCTAAATTTGGTGATAGACAAAAACTTTCAGCCATACTAACAGGACACATATGAAGAAAACTGTACCTAATCACATTATAGTCAATTTGCTGAAAAGAAAGAGAAAATATTGAAAGTAGCCAGAGGAAAGTGACATTTCCATAGATGAACAATTACTTGAATTACTATGAATTTTTCATCAGAAAATAGGGAGGCCAGAAAACAATAGAACAACATCTTTAACGTGCTGGAAAAACAAACAGAAAAACTATTGTGAAGCCCAAATTCTATATCTAGTGAACATCTCCTTCAAGAAAGAAGGCAAAATAAAGAAGTTTTCAGATAAAAAAAGAAAGAAGCAAGAAGAAAGAGAAGGAAAGAAAACAGCTGAGGTGGAGAAGAAAGATCAGATTTTCAAAGTGTTCTGATGTTATGCTTTGCACGGCTCCTGCAAGAACTGAAGGGTCAGAGACAGGTCTCCAGGGTCCTTTGTGGGTGAGACTAGAACTTACATAAATTCTTCCACATGTTTTATCTCATCTGGGTGCCTTAATATTTAATTTTATGCATCACTCAAAGTCACTTCTAATGCTGAGGGTCAAAAACCATTACCTGAATTGCTACATCCTTGTCAGTCCTGAATGCTGATTCTTTATCCACCAACAGCAAAATATTATGAATTATGGAGGGAGATGTGTTCTGAAATAAGTAAAAAAGAAATATTAATTAGCTTTCTAATTTTTAAATTCATGGAGTTAATAGAATTCTCTAATTTTGATCGGTGCTACTTCCACTTTGATATTTTCCCAAAATACCTAGAATGCGAAAAATGCAGTTGCCCTTGCTCTGAATGTAAATGACTTGCCCTTATGAATTATTTAATGTAATGAGGTTTATTGACTGTATTTTACATATAATAAAATTCACTCTTTTTAGTGTACAGTTTTCTAAGTTTTGATATAACTTATAGTCATGTGTCTACCACCACTATGAAGCTATAGAACAGTTTAGCAACTCCCCAAATTTCCTCATGCTCCTTTGTAGTCAAGGCCCCAGGCCCCTGGCAAAAAATAATCTGTTTTCTGTCTCAATAAATTTGCCTTTTCCAGTTCTCATATAAATGGAATCACACAGTATTGGCTTCCTTCACATAGCAAAATGCATTTGAAACTCATTCATGTTGTGAATATCAGCAGTTCATGCCTTTTCATTGCTGAGTAGTATTCCACGGCATGAGTGTACAACACTTTGTTGTTCCATTCACCAGTTGAAGGACATTAGATTGTTCCTAGCTTTTGGCAATCATAAGTAAAGCCACTGTAAACACTGTGTGAACATATGTTTTCATTTCTCTTGGGTAAATAGCTAGCAGTGGGATTGCTGGGTCCTATGATAAATTATGTTCAACTTCTCAAGAACTAGCTCATTGTTTTCCAGAGTGGCTGGACCGTTCTGCATTTCCTCCAGCAATACCAAGCACTTGTTCTTGTCAAGTTTTATTGTCATGGTATGTGTGTTACCTCGTTTTGGTTTTCAGTTGCAGTTCTCCAATGACTAGTGATATTAAATATATTTTCATGTGCTTATTTACTATTCATACATACTCATTGGTGAAGTTATGTTCAAATCTTCTGTCCATATTTTATTGGGTTGTTTTCTCATTATTGAGTTTTGAGACTTTATATATTCCAGGTATCAGTCCTTTATCAGATATGTGTTTTGCAAACATTTTTCACAGTCCATAGCATGTATTTTCATTTTAGTAACAGTGTCCTTTGATAAGTTTTAAATTTTGATGAAGTCTAATTCATCATTTTTTTTTCCTTTTATGAATTATGCTATTGGGGCCATAGGTAAGAAATCTTTGCCTAAACCAAGGTCATGAAGATTTCCTCCTATGTGTTCTTCTGGTGGTTTTGTAGTTTTAGATTAAAAAAAATTTTTTTTTCTTTATTGATTTGAGAGAGAGAGGAAGGGAGAGGGAGAGAGAGACAGAAACATCAATGAAAGAGAACATAGATTGGCTGCCTCCTTCATGCCTCCCACTGGGGATTTGGCCCACAACGTGGGCATGTGCCCTAACCAGGAATTGAACTGGCGACTTCTTGGTGCATGGGTCAATGCTCAACCACTGAGCTACACCGGCCGGGCTGTAGTTTTAGATTTTACATGTAGGTTCTATGATCCACTTGTAATCAATTTTTGTATATATTATGTGTGGAAGATTTTTTCCCTTTCTTATACATACTTACGTCCAATTGTTCTAATCCTATTGGTTGAAAATCTTATTTTTTGACGTGTTTATGACATTAATCAAACCTTCTTGGTTTCTGTTTGCTAGATTATATTAAGGCCAGATAATTTAGCAATAAAATGCTTTTATTTACATAGCACTTCTTCATTCATATTCTCTAAAGCTTTACTTTTTCAAAGTTTCTTATAGTGTGATAAATAGGTTTTAGGTAATCCCTTATTTTGAAATGAACTTACTCGATAACTAACTGATATCTCAACTTAATCTTATATATTTGTACTTTTGTTAAGTGGCATCTTGTGGATGGCATTTTATAAATATTTGTTGAATAAATAAACCATAGAAAGCCCAAAGAAAAAACCATTGTTGCTTTCCTATTCTAGTTCTACTTCTCTCACTCAGTGTAGCTAAACTTTTTTTTTTCCCCTCACCCAAGGATATTTTTCTACTTATTATCAGATAGAGTGGGAGGGAGGAAGAGAGAGACACACAGAGAAACATTGATGTGATAGAGCCACATTGACTGGTTGCCTCCTGCACGACCTGACCAGGGCCGGGGACAAACCGCAACCGAGGTACATGCCCTTGACTGGAATCAAACCTGCAACTCACTGGTCCGCGGGCTGATGCTCTAACCACTGAGCAAAATCAGCCAAGGTGTGTAACTTTTAAGTCATGCATTAAAACTACAGTTTTGCAAAGTGTTTTATATTTCTCATACATTCCTATTTAATTGAATTTTTACTATTAAGATCTATTCTATTGCAAAGAAAATTAATATTAATTCTTAGATAAGTGAGAACAAAGTCAATGCTTTATGACAATTACCTAAATTAGTGTAAATCATTATTTCCTTTCAAAATGGACCATTTTTAATGATATTTGAACTTCAATAATTTAATAAATTTGAAGTATAGTTACTTGAGGTAGTTATGAAAAAGAGATGTATTTTTGCCCTCTGTGGAAGAATTTACCTACTTTTGTATATTCCTCAAAAGTGAAATTAAAAACCAAAACATGACCCTTAAATTCCAGCTAATTTGCCCTGGCCGGTTTGCCTCAGCAGTTAGAGTGTTGGCCCATGGACCAAAGAGTCGTGAGTTCGATTCCGGTTAAGGGCAAGTACCTTGGTTGTGGTTCGTCCCCAGCCTTGGGCGGGGTTGTGCAGGAGGCAACCAGTCAATGTGTCCCTCTCACATCAATGTTTCTCTCTCTCCCCCTCTCTCCCTCTCTCTCCCTCCCTCTCACTCTATCTGAAGATAAACAGAAAAATATCCTCGAGTAAGGATTAAAAAAAAAATTCCAACTAATTTCCATTCTTCTCACATAAATCACAAATCTTGCTATTGCCCCCCCCAGCCAGGGGCAGCGGAGGTGGGGACCTGTGCCAGGACTCAAGCGTCAAGGCCTCAGGCAGTCTGATGCAAGTATTGTGGAATAGTTACAGTGGAATTGGATCCCTCTAGGAAACCAGTATGAAGTTCCTTAGAAGATTCACTTGTGATAAAAAGTTACAGCTCCCAGCTTCTGCTTTGGAGATGTGTGAGTGGAGAGGGGCCATCTTACTCTGGTCTTAGTCTCCCCTCGCCCACCCCGTGGGATTTGAGTGGCATGGGATTTAAGGGAAGTCTGAACAAAAAGAAATGCTGGGGGGGGTATTCTTACAAAGAAAACCAATTGGACAGAGTCTGGGCTGACTCTGTCCAATCTGCTGAAAACTCAGACAGACAACTGAAGGGCTGTAGGGCCAGGCAGGACCTCCTGGGCCTCATGTACAATGGGAAGTGCTATTGCTGAGTAAGACATCCAATGAAGGGCTCACTCATCTCTGAGGCTGGGCACTTCGTTTTCGAGTTGTTATTGGATGCCAAAGGAGCAGAAGTCTTCAGGAAGAGCCTGTACATCAGCATCTTGCTGGTTGTATGGCCCTGCTTTGATCCTGATCCCACACACAACACACACATAACAGTGCAGCAAGAGAACCAACAGGTGGCTCATGTTGGTACCCAGATAACTTCTCACAAAACCAGTGCCACTGGGCACAGGCAGGGACATCGTGGAGGGGAAGGTGGTGATATCATGCCAGCCCCACACTCAGCACACATGTGGTTTTAGTCTCTCTTTGCATTTGCCTGGGGTTCTGCCCTCATTCCTACCCAGAATCTGCACCTCACCTCTCACTACTGGCCTGAGCATGACAACCTGCTATCAGAGTTCTCCAAGCCCTTTACAGCTATGAAAGGTGCCCCAGCACTAACCCCAGGGCCTTGGGGGCCCTAGCCATGCAGCTTAGACAGGAGGAGACTCCATGGGGAGATTGCAGCTGGAACACCACCTGCTAGCCAGGAAGGGTGCTGTCCTGGGTCCTGAAGCAAGTTGCTGGATTTCCAGACTTCCTCTGAATACAAATTTCAAACCTTCATCGCAAACATTCTCCAGGACAGCTAATGGCAAAAGTGACCATTATGGACACAATTTACTGACTCTGAATTAAGGGCTATGGATCAAGGCTGGCAAGGGGGGCAGGGCACCTGGCAGATGGAGTGAGAACCAGAATGGTCTCCCCCATCACCCCAGGCCCCCCATCACCACCTGGGGCTGAAGGTGGAAGAAACACACAGGAAAGGAGAGGAGGGCTGGCCCAGGCTTTTGAGCCCAACAGCTGGTTAACAGCAGGGAATATGAGCAAATAGGAGATTATGCGCTTCTGAAATGTCTTACGGAAATTGAACTTTGGCATGTCAAACCTGTTGCTGTGTCAGAGAAGATAGTTCAGGCTTTAAAGGAATGCAGTATGAACCTTTTTTTGCAGAAAGCTAAGACTGTGCATGTACATCCCTTTGAAATGCAGACATCACCCGTGAGGTTGGCTCTGAGATTCCTCTCAGCACTGCTGGGTGGCCAGTAGCCTTCTTTCCACTCCCAGAATCTGCCCCCTGGCTTTTATTTCTGTGTCAGGTCAGGATTTGCACCACTGCCCAGGTGCCCTAACCAGGTACCCTGCTTCTGCTAACTGGGTCCACCTCACTGCCTGGCCTCAGCTCTGGGCCTCATGTCTCCTACCTGGAGGTTTCCATAATCTCTCCGGGTCTCTCTGGCCAAGCCCCCAGGGCCCCAACACTTGCATTCAGACTCGCCCCAACCTCTGTCCCCGAGTCTTTCCTGGGCAGAACTTGCATTTGGCATCCCTAAACTTAAGAACCTAGGTGAGAGCAGTGACCTGTTTTGTCTCTGCACAGAACACAGATTTTAGCTCAGGGAGCAGCTGGGGCAGCTGGAGAAGCTTCCAGGAGCCTCTGACACCCCAGATCCCAGCACAGCACTTGGCACACAAGGGCCCTGTGTACACACGTCTGAGGAAGACTGATGTTCTCAGGCTCCTGTCTGGCCCTGGGTCCCTGGAACATTCCAGTGGTGCCTTTATCCCCATTCCATGGACTCCCCAATTCTCTCTGGATTTTACTCATGAACGAGAATCCAGGATGGGGTCTTCCTGGGGGGATCATGAACCCACTGGACAACCTTCCTTGAACCCGTCCCAGATGCCCCTCACAAGTCCTGGGCATCCAAGGTCCAGGACTGGTAGGGTCATGTGTGTACCTCTGCACCCTGATTTAGCCAGGGGTTTGATATGGACGTGCTATGAAGGGACGGGGTCGTTACCCTTCCTGCTGAGCCAGAACATGACACCAGAACGCCTACATAGGCGAATCCTCTGGGCTCTGCTGTTAAGGTTCGCAGTGACGACCAGGGGATGGGCTGGATACTCCCTCCAAGAGGCCTCTGTGCTCATGGCCCACACAGCCCTGAGATGCTTGGGCACCGAGGACAGGAGTGACCCCAACTTACCTGCAGAGCTGCCAGGGCCTGGAAAAGGGCAGGGGCAGCCAGACTCTTGCGTGCGTCTACCAGGATGACCAGCCCCAGGTCCCGCACCTCCTTCCTGGAGAGAGAAAGACAGATGGTGTTAACCACTGCAGGTTAAATCTCTTCCAGGATGAGTTTCTCCATCTCTCAATGAGACATCCTCACCCAAATCCTCCCATCTCTAGAACTCAGAAGTCTTTTTTTATTTTTATCCTCACCCGAGGACATTTTTGCATTTATCTTCAGATAGAGTGGGAGGGAGAGAGGTAGGAAGAGAGAGAGAAACATCGATGTGAGAGAGACACACTGAGTGGTTGCCACCCACAAGACCCCAACCGGGGCGGGGACAAACTGCAACAGATGTATGTGCCCTTAGCAGAAACCGAACCCAGGACTCTCTGGTCCTCGGGCCGACACTCTAACCGCTGAGCCAAACTGGCCAGGGCTAGAACTCAGGAGTCTTGACTTGACACACATCAACTTTTGGCCTCCTGAGGAATCCAGCTGCTTATCAGTTGGAAGCGGGCAATCAGGACTCACTGTAATGGACCAGTCTTGTCTGTCAGCATCTCCAGGCAAGGGGAACTGCCGAAGTCTCACAACTGTCTTCTTGCCACCATTCTGGCCTCTCTGTCCACTGCCACTGAGGTCAGCACGCTCTTCTGGCCCACGGGGCCTTCTCCCTTCATACTGACTCTTGTCCTCACTCTTCTGCCTCTGTCAGTGCCACCAGAAAGTGACTGACTGCCCTGGGGCTGTGTGTACTCTTCCTTCTACCTGGAGAGTCCTTTTCTTCTTGTCTGAACTCAGCCTCCTTCAGGACACAGAACATGCCGGGAAGTCCCCTCCCCTGGCTGAGAATGCAGCTCCTTCCCAGCACTGTGGACTTGTCTTATCCTGGAAGCTGTGGTAAACTGGGTTGCCACGTGTGTCTCCTTGAAGGTAGGAACCATATCCTATTCTTTTGCATTCCCAGGTAAAGTGTTGGATGGATGGATGGATGGATGGATGGATGGATGGATGGATGGATGGATAGATTCCTTCACTGCACAGGTCGGACGAATGACAACCACCATCCTTTCCAATTTTAAGATGTTTGTGCATCTAAGAGTCTGATGGTGGTGCATTTATAAGGTACACCCACAGAACACGTGGCTCCTTGTAACACATCTGCAGTAATAAGATACTGCTGGATGCTTTTCCTAATAATGCTGACATCTCAGGTGCCTCATTCAGAGAGCTGATGGCACGTGTCACATCCCATGACGGTGAGTGGATTTCGGTTTCTCAAGGTGTAATACTCTACCAGGATGCTAACAAAATTACAATGCTTGTAGGGAAATAACCAGCGAAACCATGGGGCCCCAGAATGAGTATGTCCTAAGCGCTTTGGGAATGTTCCCCAACAGAGCTTTCTCCCAGAGCGTCATGAGCTGGTGAAGATGCCTTCTCTGGTGAGCAGCGTTGGGCTGTCTGAATTTGCTGTGGCAAGGCAGAAAAAGCAGAGGGCTGAATTTCCAGGTTCAAGTCCTGGCCTGCCAACCCCATAAGTACCCTTGGCCTTGACTCGCAGATGTTTCATTACAGAACGGACAGCAAAGCACCACTCGCCAGCTGTGCGAGGCCAAGGATGCAGAAGGGTATACACTCCCAAAGCACACAGCTCTCCACTGCGGCTCCCATTAAAGAAAGCTTTTGTTCATAGAAAACGCCGTTATCCAAAGGCTTGAAGGTGTTTACCTGAGGCTCACAAGGTATAAATTCATGTGCGAGTGAAACTACTCTTTTCAGTGTAGTTTCAGTATATATTGAAATCTGTGCCGAGGGACAGATTTGAAATCCCAGGCTCCCCCAAAGGCAGCGAAATTAGTGCCCTGCAGATAACTGGGAAACCTGCTCTGTGAAAGGTATGTTAGGGAGAATACTTTAGTTCTTTTTCTGCCTGAATGTTCCCACGCTGATCCTACCCATGCTGTTTCAGAAGAAATTAAAACAGAAAGTTGATACACCACAAAGAACATGAGATCACATGTGATGCTGCACCATGTGACATGTGCCCACATCATGTCATGTGATAATGCTCCAGGGAATATGTTCTCACATCACATGATTGCGTGCCACATAGCATGTGCCCACAAGAGCTAACGTGTATTGCACGACATGTTCTCACACGAGATCACATCACATGATGTGTGCCATGTAACTGCCGTGACGTGACGTGGTGGAAGAGGAGACTCTGGACTTCAGTCTAGGTACTTTAGGGAGATTATTTCCAATCCTATAACAAACCTTGGAGACAGCTGTCACCATCCCAGTTCATGCTGAGGTGCACCACGTGCCCGGCCAGTAGGCTCAATGCCAGGATTCGGAGACGGGCCGTGTGTCCTTACGACTGAGCTCATCCTCCTTTAGGGGGCTGCTGTGAGGACTAGCCAAAGTGTGTCTGCATCTGATGAGATCGAGGGGCCCTAAATAACACACTTTGACCATCCTGGACTCCAGCTCTCCTGTCTCTGTCCTTGGTCCATGGAGAGACCCGAAACCACAGCCCTGAAGAAGGTCCCCGAACACGGCTGCTTTCCCGGCAGTGCTCCAGACTGCAGGCCTTACACAGGACGCCTGGTCCTCTGAGAATTCTGTCAGGAGGATGTGTCTCTCTTGAGCTGGCACACTTTCTCTCTGGCCCATGGCATCACCCGGCTGAACGTAAGGTTCAATTAGCAGGAGTCAGTCTTTCCTGCTTCCTAGTACAGTTGTCTCTCGCCACTTCGTGCTTCGACTTTCGCGGCTTCACTCTATCGCGGTTTTTTCAAATACTATACTATATTTGAAATACCATACTATATTTGAAATACTATACTATATTTGAAAAAACTGCGATAGAGTGAAGCCGTGAAAGTCGAAGCTCGAAGTGGCGAGGGACGACTGTATATAATAAAGAATCCTACTTCACGGAAATTCATTTATCGCGGTAGAGCCTGGAACTGATTAACCGTGATAAACAAGGGCCGACTGTAAATAAAGAATGCTTAGAGCAAGCACTGAGCGATGCAGAGTTATGCGGAGTTCAGGGCTCCAGTGTGTGGCAGAGCCTCAGTTCTCAGGGGAGAGGTCAGGGTGAGCAGAGGGAAGTGGTTCATGGAGGAGGGGAGAGGTGGGTGACGGGGCTGGGGGCGCAGAGGAGCCAGAGAGCAGGAGACAAAGGGGCAGGCAGGACTGTGCTACACAAATCACAAGGGTCCCCGAGGCAATAGACAAAAACTCTTGCATGAAGACACATTCTCACTCAGGTTCATCCCCACAGGGGTCTGAAAGGGGGAAACTTGGCTCAGTCTCACCTGGGGATGCCATGGAGGTACTTCAGCAGGCGGGTCAGCTCGGCACTGGACATGCGTTGGCTGGACCAGAGTGGGCTCCTCATGCAGACCTGCACTACTGCTCTCCCCTGGCGGTCTCGGGTCCCTGCAGAAGCAGAGGGCATTGTGAAAGGGGGCAGCCCCAATGGGGGCACATGTGGCTTCAAGCTTGAGAAATAGTGAGCTAGGGTCTGCAAACTGTTATTGGCTTACATGTGAGATCTGCCAGGAGAGGAGAGTCTGGCACTCACCTGGGCAAGTGAAGGCCGTGCTCACCTGAGAGAATGATGGCCATTGTTATCATCTCAATGTTTGTGTTCCCCCAAATTCATATGTTCCAATCCTAATGCCTGATTTGATGGTGTTAGGAAGTGGGGCCTTTGGGAGGTGCTGGGGTGATGAGGGTGGAACCCTTGTGAATGGGATCAGTGCTCTTAGAAGAGGTCCCACAAGGCTCCCTTGCCCCTTCCACCACATAAGGACACCGTGAAAGGCGCTGACCACGAACCAGGAAGAGGTCCTGCACCAGAACTTGATGACATTGGCACCTAATCTTAGACTTTCAGCCTCCAGAACTGTATGAAATAAATTTCTGTTTTTACAAGCTACCCGGTCTGTGGCCTTTGTTATTGCAGCCCAAACAGTAAGACAGCCATGCTCACCTGGGAGGGTGATGGCCCCAGACTGCAGCAGCTCCTGGTTGATCTCCAGCACCTGCCTGGGCTCCTGGTTGGGCAGGTCTCCTGTGCTGGGTAGCTGTCCTTCACCCTCGGAACACAGCAGCTCAGCAAGCATGTCTGGAAACCTGCTGGGGTCGTGTCCTGGGAAGCTGCAGCCATCTGCGTTGACACCGGCTGGACAACAGAAAGAGACCTGGTCAGAGATGAAGTACTGCTCTGGTTTGAAGGCAGCTGCTCGGCTTACTACAAACCAGGATAAAATCATGAGTGAAAATAGTGGGTTTCCATGGGAACTTGTCCCATTTCTGGTGGAAATGTAGGTGTGGCACACCTTCTGGGATAGGTGTGTACTTGAGAAGTGGGGCATACATGTACAGTTAAATATTTCAGTTCCGCCAGGAGTGCTCACTACCTGAAGACCTCAGGGAAAAACATTTTATACCGGAAGTTGTCACTCTAATTTATTTTGTAACACAGACTTTGTTTTCCTGTCCCTAAACCTTGTCTTTAACTTCTTTCAGTGCCGACATCGTATAACTATGCTCGGCTTTCTCATTAGAATTGGGCTGAGAAGTCCACAGCATTCTTTTGTATATACAGTATTTTTAAAAAGTTTTATTGAGATATACTTTACATATCATAAAATTCACCCACTTCACGTGTGTACAATTCAGAGGTTTTAGGCAACTTTACCAAGTGGTACAACCATCATCATAAATCAGTTTTAGAACATTTTTGTCCCTTGAAAAAGACACTCCCCCCATGCCCATCTACAGTGAATCTCCTCTCCCGCCCCAGTCCCAGGCCATTGCCTGTCTACCTTCTGTCTGTAAATCGACCTGTTCTGGACCTGTCATATAATGGAACGAACATGGTGTGGTCTCTCGCCTGGCTTCTCTCACTCAGCAGCATTGTTTTCGAGGTCCGCCCAGGACACTGCCTGTGTCAGAGCCTCCAGCTTTTCCGTGGTGGGTCTCATTCCACTGTCTGATGACCACACTTCGTCTATCCCTCCACTAGCTGATAGACTCCTATCATGCAGTGTCCTTGAGAGTTAATTTTTTCATGTATGCTTACACATTTTCTAGGACACATCACGGGCAAGGTAAGACCAATTCTGCAGTGAACCCCAAGCTTTCTCACATGGACGGGGGAGCAGGCATCATATTCATGTGAGCCTTTTCTCATCACACACCTACCTAGCTGAGTAGGTCATTCGTGTTGGCTTTTCCTGAATTCAGGAAGAGGAGAGGTCTGAGGCAGGGCCAGGAATAGAAGCAGTACCCACATGTGGCTAATGAGAAACAGTTGCTCAGTTACCACTGGTTGCATGGACAATGAATGATCTGAGTATGATATATATTTTTTTAATCCTCACCCAAGAATATTTTTCTATTTATTTTCAGATAGAGTGAGAGGGAGAGAGACAGAGAGAGAAAAACATCGACATGAGAGAGACACATCGACTAGTTGCCTCCCACAAGACCCCGACCAGGACTGGTGACAAACCACAACCGAGGCACATGCCCTTGACCAGAATCGAACCCATGACTCATTGGTCCACGGGCCAACGCTCTAACCGCTGAGCCAAACCAGCCAAGGCCTGAGTATAATATTCTTAAAATAAATTCTGAAATGCTACATTTATAGTTTTGAAATTACATTCATTTTATGTTCAAATAGGAGACAAAGCAAAGTTTCAGGAGCTAGAGGAAGCCAGCAGGGAGGAAGAGCAAGCTGGAACAGAGGAGGAGAAAGCTAGACCACAGGAGGAGCAGCCAGAGCAGAGGAGAAGAAAGCCAGAACAGAAGAGGAGAAAACTGGAGCAGAGGAGTAAACCAGAACAAAGGAGGAGAAAGCCAAACCAGAGGAGAAGCAAGCTGGGGCAGAGGAGGAGCGAGCTGGGGCAGAGGAGGAGCGAGCTGGGGCAGAGGATAAGCGAGCTGGGGCAGAGGATAAGCGAGCTGGGGCAGAGGAGGAGCAAGCTGGGGCAGAGGGCAGAGGAGGAGGGAGCTGGGGCAGAGGAGGAGCGAGCTGGGGCAGAGGAGGAGCAAGCTGGGGCAGAGGAGGAGCAAGCTGGGGCAGAGGGCAGAGGAGGAGGGAGCTGGGGCAGAGGAGGAGTGAGCTGGAGCACAGGAGGAGCAAGCTGGGGCAGAGGGCAGAGGAGGAGCGAGCTGGGGCAGAGGAGGAGCGAGCTGGGGCAGAGGGCAGAGGAGGAGGGAGCTGGGGCAGAGGAGGAGCGAGCTGGGGCAGA
The DNA here is from genome assembly GCA_030848825.1 of Tadarida brasiliensis. Classification (NCBI taxonomy): domain Eukaryota; kingdom Metazoa; phylum Chordata; class Mammalia; order Chiroptera; family Molossidae; genus Tadarida; species Tadarida brasiliensis. The sequence continues at coordinate 37,414,909 of CM061258.1, forward strand.
GGAGGAGCAAGCTGGGGCAGAGGAGGAGCGAGCTGGGGCAGAGGATGAGTGAGCTGGGGCAGAGGAGGAGCGAGCTGGGGTAGAGGGCAGAGGAGGAGCGAGCTGGAGCAGAGGAGGAGCGAGCTGGAGCAGAGGAGGAGCAAGCTGGGGCAGAGGGCAGAGGAGGAGGGAGCTGGGGCAGAGGAGGAGTGAGCTGGAGCAGAGGAGGAGCAAGCTGGGGCAGAGGAGGAGCGAGCTGGGGCAGAGGATGAGTGAGCTGGGGCAGAGGAGGAGCGAGCTGGGGTAGAGGGCAGAGGAGGAGCGAGCTGGAGCAGAGGAGGAGCGAGCTGGAGCAGAGGAGGAGCGAGCTGGAGCAGAGGAGGAGCAAGCTGGGGCAGAGGGCAGAGGAGGAGGGAGCTGGGGCAGAGGAGGAGTGAGCTGGAGCAGAGGAGGAGCAAGCTGGGGCAGAGGGCAGAGGAGGAGCGAGCTGGGGCAGAGGAGGAGCAAGCTGGGGCAGAGGAGGAACAAGTTGGAAGAAAAGGAGGAGCAAGTTGGAACAGAGGAGGAGGAAGCCAGAACAGAGGAGGAGGAAGCATTTGACTTGAGAAATATGTTGTCACTCTTTCCTTATCTTTCTTTATGTACCACACACACTCCTCTAGATAACTATTTTCCCTCCAGAGTCTATGGAAAAGTACTCCTGAAATGGATGCTCAGAAATTTACTGAGTGCCTTTGAGTGTGTGTAACTAAGGAGCATAAAGTCACTGATCTGGTGTCATTTAAAAATGAACATTACACCCAATTACCTCTATGAACAGGTATTAATACAGTGGTGGGGTGTATGGTGACCACAAAAGGACGTGTCCACTCCCAGAACCTGTGAATGTGACCTTATTTGAAAAAGGGTCTTTGCAGATGTGAACATGTAAAGTTTGGGGTGGACCCTAAATCAAAAGACAGGTGTCCTCATCAGAGAGAGGAGAGGGAGGCTTGCGGCAAGGACAGACAGACAGGGAGAAGAGCCGGGCGTGCGACCACAAGCCCGGGAATGCCTGGAGACCCCAGCAGCTGGAGACAGTGCCTGTGGCACTGTGAGGTCAGACCCTGGCTTCCAGACCGTGAAAGGACACGTTTCTGTTGTCCTAAGCCACGGTGTTGGCTGTACTTTGTGTAGCAGCCACAGGAAAGGAACACATATGAACACTATTTTCAATAGTCAGTATGGATATGGAGACAGGCTTCTACGAAACCAAGTGACCAGACCAAATGGGACAGCGTGGGAGAGGGAAGGAGAAGAAGTTGAGGGAGAAAGGGGACAGTGGAGGAGGGGAGGGAAGAAGGGACATTTACCTTCCTCTTTGGTGCAGCCAGAGGGGTAGTTGGAGCCCAAGTTTCTGGTCCCCACATCTTGTCCTCCTAAGAGACCTCCGGGTCCAGCTCTGGCTGAATGTGGGGAGACCTGCTGGATATCACCTCGGAAACTCCTGAGGGATCTGTCCCAGGACCGAGACCTCCTGGTAAGGGTCCTCCCAGAGGTTCCTGGACAGCTCTCTTGACTCCGGATCCCCTGGGGGTCTCCCTGGGGGCCTGGGGTTTCTTTCTGGGTCAGGCTGGTCACTGCCTTCTTTTTCTGGGTGCTGCAGGCCTCATCCTCAAGGGACTCCTCGGAGCTGGAGCCCAGGGGCATGGGGTTCCGAAGGGCCTCCATGTAGGACTTCCTGAACCAGCGCCTGGCCTCCACGCCGGCAGGGGACCCAGGCGGCCGCCTTCTAGAGTTTGGGCTGCCTGCGTCCTCGGGAGAGGTGAGGGCCTGGGGGCCATCTTTCTTGTCCATGGAGTCCAGTCTCTCTCCTGGTCCTTCGGGGTTCTCAGGGGGCTCCCAGGGGCCGATGTCAGAGCTCCTGGGCAGGATCCTGGGGCTTTCGCACTCAGCTCTTCTCAAGGAAGGCAGGCGGCTGGGCTGGTCACTGCCAGGATGCCCACCAGAGTGAGGCAGGGTTGGAGTATCGCTGGAAGAGGTGCTCCCCTGCGGACTGGGACTGGCCATGGCTGGTGCTGGGGCCGGGGCCTCCGAGACACTGCTGGGCGGCTTCTCAGGCCCCAGACGGCTGGAGCAGCTGGGCAGGACTCTTCCACTGGTGGGTACAAACACGGGGACGGTGACGTTGCTCCATGGAGTGCGGTAGACAGCAGAGCCTGAGGTCAGCAAGCAGTTTTTCAAGAGGACACTGTTGCGTTCCCTGTTCACCCGGTCTAGGAACTCTCCTGTGAAGACACAGCCGTACATGGCCTCAGGCACAGCAACTTCCTCTGAGCCTCGTCCCAGCCGAGAAAGGCATTTTAAGACCAGTCTGGCCGACTGCTTCCCCACCGATGTGACCTGCAGGTAGAAGTCCCCGGGCCTGAGCCTGACTCCACGGAGGGACGCCAACTGCACCACTACCTTCCCGTGGATGCACAGTGGCCAGCCTTCGTGGAAGAAGATGAGGCCTGTGTACCTGGCCTGGGACAAGAAAGGGAGGGAGATTAGCAGCTGGCATGGAACCTGTTGGGACCCCTGATCTCCATCCTGCAGGGAGAGTGAGCAATGGCCCCCCTGTATCTCAGAATACCAAACAGATCATTAGGGCTGAAAACAGGGAGTTTCTCTTTGATTCAGTGAAGTCAGTCAAAACCACACTAGTATAGCTCCTTCTGGGAGGCTGGGGAGAGGCGGACAACAGGACAGGGAGGGAGGAAGCCACCCCAGGCCCAATCTCATGCAGCCAGAGCCCAAGGGGACTCTGAGTGGCTCCTAAGGGATCGTCCCTTCTTGGGTTTCCACATTCTCGTCTCCCTAACCCCCTTCCAGGCACCCATGGGCAACCCCTCTCCAAGAGCATGGCCTCTGGAATCACAGGGTTGGGACACAGTGAGAAAATGTGGAATCTGGGGAGGACACCAACAACATTGGCTACAAACTCCCACCTAATGGAACAGGTGGTTTCTACTTATTTAAGGAGTCAATAAAGTTTACAGCCAAACTGTAGGTTACGGGCAGAGCTCTTAAGCACTCTGAAAAGAACTTGCTCCTGACTTCAGGACTAATAGACAGTCAAACAGGCCACGCGACTGTCTGGCAGTTAGGGAACAAGGGGTGGGGCACTGACATGTCAGAAGCTGCAGCTACACGTTCTAACATGAAACCACGTTCAACAGTACGAATTTAGTACTACAATTTTTTGCTTTGCAACTTACTTTTCCCCATCTCAGCACTGACTCACTGCACATACATGATTATAATAATAGAAAAAATAAAAATAGGGAAAAAAAAACTCAACCTAATATATCTCAAGAGATTTTGAGTTTTCTTTGCCCTTATCCATTATAGAAAATAACTTCTCTGAACTGTAACAATGATGTAGACACAATTTGGCATTCCTGTCTGCAGTCACCTTAGCAAACATTTCTCTATATCATCCTCTCATAGTTACTTGATGGCTACTTAACTGTTTCCTCTATTGTTGTAAATCTACAATGCTTCTTTTTCTATTATAAACAATAAATGCAAGGAACATTTTCATGACAATTTATTTTTCCTTTAAATGATCATATTAGGATATATTTCTGGGATTAGGATTACAGGATCAAAGGTTATGAACGTTTTTTATGATTCTTGGCACTTTGGCCATTTGCTATCGAAGACATACTGTCAACAGTGTCACTTTGCTATGATTCAGTAGCACAAAGCTCTGCATTAAGAAATCATTTTATAAATAGGTGTGCATACTGTAGAATATTGTTTTTTAATTCACATTTATGTGATAGTGAAGTTAACCCCTTTATTTTGTGTTTGTTTTCTGTAAATATTCCATTGTCTTGTTTTTGCCTTATGAGTTGTTGCTTTTTTTTTCTTGAAGTCAGTATTTCTTTATTTTTAAAATTTTATTTATTTATTAATTAATTTATTTTTGTTATGCTGTGGGTTTTTAATGTAACAGCCTGGCCGGTGTGGCTCAGTGGTTGAGTGTCGACCCATGCACCAAGAGGTCTCCAGTTCGATTCCTGGTCAGGGCACGTGCCCAGGTTGTGGGCCAAATCTCCGATGGGGGGCGTAAAGGACGCAGCCAATCGATGTTCTCTCTCATCGATGTTTCCATCTCTTCCTTCCTCTCCATTCCTCTCTCTCTAAACAATAAAGAAAAAAATTAAAAAGAAAATGTAACAATTTTCTGCGCTGACCATTAGCAAATGTTTCTGTAATGTATCTCCTGCTGCACATATTCCTCCTAGTTCATTTGGTTTATAGTTCAGTTATGCTCTTTTCTTCTCTATAGAAGTTTAAATTTTATACAAGTTTCATTTCTTGAGTTTTTGGTGATATCTTATATTGCCTTAAAACTTAGAACTTCGTATCTTACCAAAGGTTGCCTTTTACATTTATTTTGTTTAGTTTTCCTAAGAGTTGAGGTTTAAAAAATATTTAATATTTCATATATTTGGAGTTTACTTTGAAAATTGTACCTCAAACATACCAGTGTGTTCTTAAGAGCAAAGGCCTCATTCGATATGTTCCTGCTGACTTACGAGCTCACTGTGCACACCCACACTACACAGGAAGAAGAGCATGGTCTGGCCCAGGAACTGCAGTGGAGAGCTGCAAGGAGGGCAGCACAGCATGGCCTCTGGTGCAGATGCAGCTAGTATTTACGGGGCACCTGCCAGGTGCCATCACACCTGTGGCCACATTTAATTAAAAATTAAGAGTTCAGACTGAAAAAGTAATACTGTGTACTGCAGAAACTGGAGAATCCAGAAAAAAATAAAGAATAAAATATCCCAAAACCAATCCCCAGGTCAGCATTGTGGACATTTTTGTTTCACTTCATTACTTTTTCTGTGCATTTTTTTTAAAAGATTTTTTTATTGTTTTTAGAGAGAGGAAGGGAGAGGGAGAGAGAAAAAAAATATTAATGTGAGAGTGAAACATCGATTGGCTGCCTCCTGCACACCCCCTACCAGGGATCGAGCCTTTAACCCAAGCATGTGCCCTTACCTGGAATTAAACCAGAAAACTTTCAATGCATTTGACGACTCCCAACCAACTGAGTCGCACTGGTCAGGGCTTTCTGTGCACTTTCAATGGTTGAGATGACATCACAAGGACAGCTGTGCACCTTGATTTCTCATGTAACATGATTTCATCAGCATTTCCTGAGCTGCTAGAAATTCTTCCCACAGATCACTTCATTGCTGGAGCCCAACTTCCCCTGAACTTTGCTCTGACAGATGAAAATACCATGACTATCTCTGGACCCAGGGCCCAGCCAGGATTTCAGATGCTCCTATGGAATCTGAGGTCTTAGAGCAGGTCAAAGAGTGTGATTATTCCCAGGCCTCTGGGGCGGGCCAGTGCCCGCTGGTGTGTGTGGCCACAGATGTGGGCCAGCGACCTCCCCACACTGCACATGAAGATCCAGGACACTGCCCAGCCCCTCAGTCAGCAACGGTGAGATTTCCAGCCTGGCAGCTGCCAGGTCTCTGCAGTCATCAGGAAGAGAAATTCAACCTGAGCTGTGGCCTAACGGAGTGCAGCTCAGGTCAGTAGTTTGAGCACCGGGAATGACCTTCATGACAGAAAGTTGCAGTATCAGAGGATCCAAAGCTAACTGAGGTGACCCCTTTCTTAAGGGCCTAAGCAGGGTCAGGGTGGAGCATGCGGGTAGACTGTCCCTGTTACCAGTAGGGAGAGGTCCTTGTCCCCACAGATTGCTCATGGGAGTGGAATTCTTGCGATATCCCAAGAAAAAAGAATTTTCTGAGACTCGTACGAGAGAATGAGTAACTTTGATTTCTGTGGAATTACATCCTTGAGTTTCCAAGGTCCCCTCTCCTTCAGTTCCACCATAGAAGTGTAGCTTTGGCCTCAGCAGGGTTAAAATCAGAGGCAGTGCCCAGAGTTTCTGTCGGGACAGCCTAATTCAACATAGCTTGTGTTCCCTGCTGCAATCCATCAGTCCACTGCATGTGGGGTCTGCAGGGCCACATCACTATAGAGGAAACATGGACAGGAAGCCAAAGAAACCAGAAAGCCAACAAGAGTAAGCCCCTTTTAGGGGATTATATATCCGCAAATTTTCATGGGCTTGCAGTGGCCACACCCATTCTGGCCAATGATCTCTGTTCCCAGGTGTGACTGATTGACAGGCACCCTCCCTGCATCATCCTGATTTAACTGCACATGCACCCATCTCCCCTTTGTTGGATCCCTTCCCTCAGTGATCTGCAGGAAATGGGTCAGTGGTTCCCTGGGGAGTGCAGAGTTGCAGTTTCCTGGTGAAGCTGCCCAAATTAAATGCTTATAATGTCTGGCTTCCCCCTTTGCTCCTTTCCCATTATTAATAACTAAGTAATTACAACAGTATCATCCCTTGGTGACCCATAACTGTGTAATCCTTACACCTCAGTCCTGCCAATTCTCCTCCTGGCATGAATACAGCTTGACTGTCCGCACCCTGGGTTTGCTCCCATCACCCAATGGGCCATAGACAAGAAGATCCAAGGCTGAGGCAGAGAAAACTGGCCCCACAGGAGCAGCAGCTGAGCTGCCCTGCCAAGGGGAGGAGCTTGTGCTGTGGCATTTGGCACTCCAGCCACATGGTCTCCCATCAGTCTCCAGTCCAAATGAGAACCTCTCACCTCACACACGGCTCCCAACCCCCACCCCCACCCCTGTCGGAAAGGAGGGTGATGCAAAGATCAGCCTGTCTGAGCTACGTCTGTTAGGTCTTGTGAGAGAGGCAGGCATTTTCCCATCTTTGTGAGAAACTTATTTGTTTTCAACAATAAGAAATTGTTTAAAGTTTTTATTAAATATTGAGATACAAAAGAATGTTTCTATGTATTATATAAGTGTCACCATACAGCCGTCTAAGGAAAATAATATTGCCATCATCTTTGCCATCTCCTGCATGCCCACGTCCTCTCAGAGGTAGGCACTTTCCCAAATTTTGTTATTAGTCCCTTCCTTTTCCCTATATTTACCACATGTTTGAATCCCTAGACAATAAATTAGTTTTGCATGTATCTGAACTTTGTAGAAATATAGTCATAGAGTCTGTATTCTTCTGACTTATTTTTCAACTAACACTGAAATTCACTGATACTGTTACATACAGCTATAGTTTATTCATTTTCTTTGCTATGTAATATTTTCTATGTAGTAATTTGATCTATTATTATTACTAGTATTAACCAACTATCCCCAAATTTAGTGGCTTACAAAAATTACTTTATTTTGCTCACAATTTTTTGAGTCAGGAATCAGGGAAGGACTGGGCTGAGGGGTTCATTTTGGACCCAAGTTGTGAGCTGGGAAATCTGGGCTGGAGGAGTCACTGTGAGATGGCTTCCTCAACCCCACATCTGCACTGTGGGACTCCACGGTCTTTCTTTGTCTCTCTCCTCTCATCTCTGTCCCTCCTCCAAAGGGCATCTGATTCTTCAGAGCTTCCTCCCCTGACATGGGCTTCCTCACAGCATGGCGAGTTCAAGGTAGTCAGACTTCTTATGAGGTACTGGCTTCCCCACAGTGACTATTCCAGAAACAAGCATTCCAAACCCCGACCTCTATGACCTTTCTCAGAAATCCTGGAACATCACTCCTGCTACATTTTATTGCTCAAATGAGTTACTATGGCCAGTCTAGACTCAAAAGGATAAGAGCCCCACAATGCCTAGGAGACAGCAAGTCAATCTAATACATAGAAACAAACACAGGGAAGCAGCCAAAATGAGGAGACAAATAAACATGTCCCAAATGAAAGAACAGAACAAAACTCCAGGAAAAGAACTAAACAAAATGGAGATAAGCAATCAATCAGATACAGAGTTCAAACCATGGTTATAAGGATGCTCAAGGAACTTAGTGAGAACTTCAAGGAAGTTAATGAGAACTTCAAGGAATGTGGTGAGAACATCAACAACATAAAAAAGGACCAATCAGAAATGAAGGATGTACTAACTGAAATAAAGAATAATTTATAGGGAATCAATAGTAGAGTAGGTGAAGCCAAGAAGCAAACTATCAATTTGGAATATAAGGAAGCAAAAAACACCCAATCAGAACAGCAAAAAGAAAAAAGAATTAAAAAAAAAATGAGGATAGTGTAAGGAGCCTCTGGGACAACTTCAAGCATACCAACATTCACATCATGGGAGTGCTAGAAGGAGAAGAGAGAGAGCAAGAAATTGAAAATCTATTTGAAAAAATAATGACAGAAACTTTCCTAACTTGGTGAAGGAAATAGACATACAAGTCCAGGGAGCACAGAGAGTCCCAAACAAGACAAATCCAAAGAGGCCCACACCAAGACACATCATAATCAAAAAGCAAAAGGTTAAAGACAAAGAGAGAATCTTAAAAGCAGCAAGAGAAAAGCTTTTAGTTACCTACAAGGGAGTTTCCATAAGACTGTCAGCTGATTTCTCAAAAGAAACTTTGCAGGCCAGAAGGGAGTGGTAAGAGATATTCAAAGTGATGAAAAGCAAGGACCTATAGCCAAGATTACACTATCCCGCAAAGCTATCATTTTGAATCTATGGACATACACAGAGTTTCCCAGACAAGAAAAAACTAAAGTAGTTCATCACCAGTATTATATGAAATGTTGAGGGGTCTTCTTGAAGAAGAAGATCAAACAATATGAACAATAAAATGGCAATAAGTACATATCTATCAACAATTGAGTCTACAAACCAAGTGAACAAGCAGAACAGAAACAGACTCATAGATACAGAGAACTTTTTGTTGGTTGCCAGATGGGAGGTGGTTTGGGGGTGATGGGTGAAAAAGATGAAGGGATTAAGAAGTAGAAATTGGTTGTTAGACTGGCGAATTTCAAAGGGAAGGGGAGAGGCAGGAAGAAATAAACCAAAGAACTTATAAGCATATATGCATAACCAATGGACACAGACAATAGTGTGGGGAAGGTAGGAAGCGGGTGGGAGCAGGGAGGAGGGGGTCAATGGGGGCAAAAATTGAGGACATCTGTAATACATTTAACAATAAAGATAAGTTTTTAAAAAAAGGATAAGAGAGAATGCCTTCCTAAACAGGGAGGGAGGCCTTAGTGAGCACCTTGGAGAAGGGCTATTGGTGGGCATTTGAGCTGCTTCTAAATGTCTGGCCCATACACTTTGGTGATTACAAAAAAAGCTATAGTGAACATTCCTGACCATGAATCCTGGTGTACAGATATAGGAATGTTTCCAGAGATTATCCCTAGAAATGGAATTGGGTTTGTGTAAATCAATTTTGCTACTGCCAAACTGTTTTCTAAAGTAGTTGTGCAAACCCACACTCCCCATAGTATGTTATAAGCATAACCATGTCGATCATTCCACATTCTCACCTCATTTGGTATCAGACTTGAACATTTTTGTCAACCTGGAGGCTGTGAAGTAGTATCTCATGTCTTCAGTTTGCATTTCCCTGAACAATAGTGAAGTTTCACATCTTTTAAAATTTCCTTTTTTGAAGTGCCAGTTCAGGTCTTTCATTCATTTTCCTTCAGGTTGTTTTTTTCTTATTTATTTATAGATTTCTCCATATGATCTACACATGGTCTTTTATTGGTTATGTGTTGCAAATGTTCTCCTATGTTGTTTTCTCAAAGTTTTATAGTTTTAAGGCTTACATTAGGACTTAGATCACTTGGAATGGATTTTTGTGTATAGTGTGAGGTAGGGTCCAAGTATTAGGGGGACCGGAAAGTAATGTCGTTAAAGTAATGACATGTTAAGGGCAGAAGTGGAAGCAAATCCATGTCAGACAATCAAGGAACTGTCGAACACTCTTAACCAACCTTGGTCGACCATCCAAGAACATTTGCAGCAGATTGGTAAAGTAAGCAGAGCAGGTGTTTGGGTCCCACATAATCTGTCCGAAGAAAACAAAGCTAACCGGTCCACCATATGCAACTTACTGCTTCAGCAGCACAATACAGAAGCATTTTTTGATCGCTTGATCACTGGAGATGAAAAATGGGTACTCTATGATAATTCAAAATGCAAAAGGCAGTGGCTCTCTCCGAATGAATCGCCACGAAGTACAGCTAAGCCAGGTTTATACCCCAAAAAGGCACTTTTGTGTGTTTGGTGGAGTATTCGCGGGGTCGTTCATTTTGAAGTGCTGAAACCTGGACAAACTGAATGCAGACCTTTACTGTGAACAATTGGATCGAGTAAATCAATCTTTAATTGAAAAGTGCCCAGTGACTGTCACCAGAAAAGGCGTTATTCTGCAACACGATAACGCAAGACCGCACTGCGCAAGACGAACCCTGGAAAAAATTAATGAATTGGGGTGGGAGGTATTGCCTCACCCACCATACTCGCCCGATATTGCGCCATCGGATTTCCATTTATTCCGATCTCTACAACATTTTCTAAGTGGCAAAAAATTTGAAAATTTGAATGATGTCTAAAATGCCATCTCCAGATATTTTGCTCAAAAACCAATTGATTTTTATCGATCCGGCATTGAAAATTTGCACACTAGATGGCAAAAGGTTGTTGATAACAAAGGTGATTACATCATTGATTAAAAATAAAACTTATTAAAAATTTATCTGTTTCAATTTAATGTAAAAAAACGACACTACTTTCCGGTCCCCCTAATAATTTTTCACATGTGGATACCAAGTTGCCCAGTGCCATGTACTGGGGCCCATCCTCCTCCCACTCTTCTGCTATGTCCCAGAGGTGGGTGTGGGCATGGTTGTCTGTAGGTTCCAGGAGCAGCTTTCCCTGTCTCTGCCAATCTCCACTTTCCACTCTGAGATCATGACCAGAGTCTGGTCGTGTCTGGTCTGAGCAACAGGAATGACACACTGGACGCTCCTCCTGCTTGCTCAGACACTGGGCTCCACCACTTACCTATTCCCTCCTTCCTGAATGTTTGGCTCCTCCCATCAGCTGTAAGCATAGTCAACTCTCCTCCATAAAAGTGCACAGCCTCCCAGACCCCTGCTATATCCTCCCTGTGGTCACACTCACTCTCGTTTCTGCATTCTCCAGCCCTCCACAGGTCACTGCAGTCCAACTCCAACCCTCCTTCCCAATGAGCCTATGCCCACCAGATCCAGTGGTCACATTTAGTCCTTGTTCCTGGGTTGGACCCTACTGCCTATGGAAAATCATGTGCTGATTTCAGAAAATAACATAAATTAATAATTGAAAGCAATACAGTAAAACAACAGAAACTCTTTCCATTTCAGAGGGGGAAAATAGCTAGAGCAGGGTCTTCCCAGGGTCTTCTGTGGCCACCAAACAGGAGTTGTATCATTTAAACACCAGACGTCGGGAGTCAAGCACAGGCGCTCTCTAGGACGTGCTGAGCTCCTCAGCTGCATTGTCCACTTCAGCATCACCTCATATGTTTTTAAAAATCTCTAACAGATAGTCAATAAAATTATATAGGTCTAAAAAATAAATAAATAAAAATCTCTGAGAATGTTCCTTACATCAGTGAGCACATAATTCAAGAAGTGATTCCGCAACATACCTCCCCACAAATGCTGCACACTGGGCCTGGTGCCTGAGGAAATGTATGTCCCCAGACTGGGCCATCCCTGCATTTCCCTGCACATTTCACCCCAGTAAAGGAAGGCATCTGCTGGCCTACTGGGGCCCTGCCCCAAGTCTGTCCCCAAAACACCACCAAGGATCCATGCCTAGTGATGCAACTGCCCATCACTGCACAGTATCTGGGTCCAGGACATTTCCACTGAAGAGCTGATCTGATGTGGGATGCACAAACGACCATTTAAAAAATAGTTACTTGTTCTTGGAATAGCCATTGGATTTTTCTCTGTGTTAGAAAACACAAGTGGGAACAAGTTGGAGTCTTTGGGGTGTTTTGCTCCACCTCCAGGGGTCCACATCTCTAACTACTAAATCTGTGACAAGACAAACGCTGTTCTCAATATGGGCTGATTTGTCTGCTGTAGAAGGAAACCAGTCCAGTGGCACACACTGGGGGGGGGGGGGGGGGGCTCAGAAACAACATGGAGAAACAGCTTCTTCTTTTGTTTTGACAAACTACACATAACATAAACCTACCATTTAAATATTTTTAGGAGTGCAGCTCAGTGGCATGAAGGACATTCACATTGTTGTGCATCTGTCACCACCACCCATCTCCAGTACCTTTCCATCTTCCTAAACTAGAACTCTACCCATTAAACTGTAACTCCCCAGCCCCATCCCCCAGCCTGTGGGGACCACCACCCTACCTTCTCTCTCTGATTTTGACTCCTCTAGGGACCTCATATAAGTGGAATCATACAGGGTTTGTCTTTCTGTGACCAGCTAGCTTATTCATTTATGATCAAGGTTCATCCACATTGTAGCATGTGTCAGAATTTTCATTTTTAATGCTGACTAATATTACATTGTATACATGCAGCACATTTTGCTTATTCATTCATGTCAATAGACACTTGGGTTGTTTCTAGTTTTTGGCTACTGTGAATAATACTGCTATGAACATGGGTGTACAGTCCCTGCTTTCCATTTTCTTAGGTATACACCCACAAGAGAAATTTTTGGATTTGATAACTGTTTACTTTTTTGAGGAACCTCCATACTGCTTTCCACAGCAGCTGCACCATCTTACATTCCCACCCACAGTGCACGAGGATTCCAAATTCTCCACACCCTTGACAACACTTCTTGTTTGGTTTGGTTTGGTTTATAGTAGCCATTTTAATGGATGCAAAGTGATATCTAATTGTAGTTTTGATTTGCATTTCTCAAATGATTAATGAAGTTGAACATCTTTTTATCTGCTTATTGGCCGTTTATATATCTTCTTTAGAGAAATATCTATTCAAGTCCTTTGCCCATTTCTGAATTGGGCTGCTTTTCACTTTTGTTGTGGTTGTTTATGGAGTTCTTTATATATTCTGGATTTAATCCTTTATCAGATATGTAATTTGCAAATATTTTCTCGCATTCTGAGATGCTTTTTTTGCTGTTGAAATTTAATCTAAATTAATAATAATCTAAAAAAATAATCTATTTCTTTTTCTTTTGTTGTCTGTGCTTTTGGTGTCTTCTGTAGAAAATCACTGCCAAATTCAATATCACAAAGCTTTTCCCATATGTTTTATTCTAAGTTTTATAGTTTTAGCTCTTGCTTTTTTAGGACTTTGATTCATTTTAATTTTTGTAAATGGTGTTAGATTAAGGGTCTAAGCTCAGTCTTCTGCATATGGATATCCAGTTTTACCAGCACCATTTGTAGAAAATACCCACTGAATGTTCTAGGCACTCTCGTCAAAATCATTTGACCATATTATGTGTAGATTTATTTCTGGGCTCTTTATTCTATTCTATTGGTATATATCAGTGATTTTCAACTGGTGTGCCACAAGATTTTTTAAAACATGCAATACCTGACTATTTAGTCAGGGGTGCTGACCTCTTTTACCTTAGATTTTCAAAAACAAAAACAAAAAAACACAACAGCCAACACAACAATAGCCGTCCAGTATAAATGATCAAAATTATAACTATTTTTCAAACTGGCAAAAATATTTTTTTTTTGGTGTGCCATAGAATTTTAGTAATCAGTTTATGTATGCTATGAGATGAAAAGGTTAAAAATGGCTGGTCTATAAGTTTGTTTTTATGGCAGTACCACACTGTTTTGACGACTGTAGCTTTGTAATGAGTTTTGAAATCAGGAAGTGTGAGTCCTCCAGTTTTGTTCTTTTTCAAGATTATTTTGGCTACTTGAGTTCCCTTGAAATTATGTAAGAGTTTTAGGACAGTTTTCTATTTCTTCAAACAATATTTTTGGGATTTTTATAGTTTTGGGTAGTATTGACATCTAAAAAATATTAACTCTTCTAATGAACACAAGATGTCTTTCCATTTTTAGGGCTTCTTTTATTTCTTTCAGCAATGTTTTGTAGTGTTCAGCATACAAGTCTTTTACCTCTTTGTTTAAATTTATTCCTAGATATTTTATTCTTTGGATGCTATTGTAAATGGAATTTTTTTTTTAGTTTACTTTTCAGATTGCTAGTGTATAGAAAACACTGATTTGTGTATGTTGATTGTGTATTCTGCAATTTTGCTAAAGTCGTTTTTTAGTTCCAACAATTTTTCTGTGGAATATTTGGGTTTTCTACATATAAGATCATGTCATCTGTAAAAAGAAATAGTATTACTTCCTTTCTGAATTGGATATCTTTCTTTTCTTTTTCTTGCGTAATTGTCTGGCTAGAACTTCCACTACTGTGTTGAATAAAAGTGGAAAAAGCAGGCACCCTTGTCTTGTTTCTGATCTTAGAGGAAAACCTTTCAGTGTTTCGCCACTGAGTGTGAAGTTAGCCATGGGTTTTTCATATATGGCCTTTATTTTGTTGAGGTAGTTTTCTTCTATTCTTAGTTTAAGTTGTTTTATCATGAATAGGTGTTAAATCTTGTCAAAAAGTGGGTTTTTTCCCCTACATCAATGAAATGATAAGACATAAACATACTGAACTTGAGGAGGCTTTGACTGTGATTTCATAATAATACATATACTACAAACAACTGAATTATTTCACCATTATTCCAAATAGAAGGATTTGAAAAGAGAACAAATAGAGAAAGAACATAATTTTTCCTCGACTCAATACAATTCACAGTTTTGAGAGTCAAACTCACCATGCTTTTTTTTTCTTTTTATCCTCACCTGAGGGTATTTTTCCATTTATCTTCAGAAAGAGTGGGAAGGAAGGTTAGAGAGGGAGAGAGAGAGAGAGAAACATCGATGTGAGAGAGACACATCGCCTAGTTGCATCCCGCCCAACCCCGACCAGGGCCAGGGACGAACTGCAACCAAGGTACGTGCCCTTGACTGGAATCGAACCCACGACTTACTGGTCCATGGGCCAATACTCCAACCACTGAGCCAAACTGGCCAGGGCTCACCATGCTTTTTAATGTAAATCTTTTGGCTCCCCCGAGATTGCTGCGAAATTAGACCAATACTAAGAATCTCCTAGTCATGTTCTGAATAGTTCCAGGTCTGAGAAAACTGCACGTGGCAGAGTAATTCTTTCTCTCGCTTCACATTTTCTCTAAATAGTGTGCTCAGATTGTTTACAGTGTTTCAAGGAAGAGGTGTCAGAACCAAAGTTTTTATCTTCAAAAGGAGGTCAGTGGGCATCACTGTTTAAGAGCTGCAGTTCAGCTGCTAAAAACAAGTGCAGGTCCTTCTTTATAATGGGTTTTCACAAAGCAGTCCAGGAACTTGAATTTCTCAAGATCATTAGCAGGTTTTCAATCATAAATAGATGCATCACACCAGTTATTACAATATTCCAAAAAGCTCAGCATCACTCTCCCACTTGGAAAACTAAAAACAAAACAAAACTTTTCTGGGCCTTTGGAAAAGCCAGAGGAGGGGGGCAGGAGGGGATCTTGGTTGTGCATTGAATGTATAGACTGTGTCTGAACCTTCCTGGGCCCTTGAGACTCCACATCCTGTTGTTCAGTGGAGACTGCCCACTCTTAGGTTGTCCTGGGTAAGGGGACAGGCAACCTTCCTGGAGACTGAGCACAGAGGATGTCCATGGAACACCCTCTGTGTGTGTCCATGGAACCCTGTCTTCACTGTCCACTCGTTGGGGTCCTATCATCCTGGTCCTGTGGCCGACTCCAGGTGGTCCACTAAACAACCCATCACCAGGCACCAGAGGCACATGAACGTATTTGCAGACTGACCAGCCTCCCGAATGGTAACTGTACAGTGGTCAGGCCACTAGGTCTTCAACGTGCCCTCAGCCCTAGCTCTGTACATGGAATCTGGCTGCCACATGCAGCTCCGTGCACCTAGGGTCTCATCAGTGTCCATGTTTCAGCAGACGCTAAGTATTACACGCTGCCATAAACGAAAACATCAGTTTTTCTTTTATCTTTGAATTTTTAAGGTTTCTTTTCTGATTTCACTAATTAGGGGATATTTTTACAGCAATGAAATCTCAGACATCTCTCGTAGCAATATTTTTGCCAATATATCTCTTTGGGCAAAGGGAAAAAAAATAAACAAATGGGACTACATCAAACTAAAAAGCTTTTGCACAGCAAAAGAAACCATCAACAAAATGAAAAGAGAACCTACTGAATGGGAGAACATATTTGTCAGTGATACATCTGATAAGGAGTTAATTTCCAAAACATATAAAGAACTTACACAACTCAACACCAAGAAGACAAACAATCCAATTAAAAAATGGGCAAAGAACCTGAATAGATATTTCTCCAAAGATGACCAAATAGACATATGAAAAAAAAGCTCAACATCACTAATCATCAGAGAAATGTAAATTAAAATCACAATGGAAATCACCTCACACCTGCCAGAATGGCTACCATCAGTAAGTCAACAAACAAGTACTGATGAGGATGTGGAGAAACGGGAACCCTCGTGTACTGTTGGTGGGAATACAGACTGGTGCAGCCACTGTGGAAAACAGTATGAAGTTTCCTCAAAAAACTAAAAATGAAACTGCCTTTTGACCCATCAATCCCACTTCTGGGAATATATCCTAAGAATCCCAAAACACAAATTCAGAAGAATATGTTCACTGAAGCTTTAGTTACAATTGCTATGATCTGGAAACAGCCCAAGTGCCCATCAGTAGATAAATGGATAAAAAAGCTGTGGTACACTTACACAAAGGAATACCACTGTAAAAAGGAAAAAAATGTAAAAAGGAATAAAATCTTACCTTTTGTGACAGCATGAATGGACCTGGAGATTATTATGCTAAGTGAAATAAGCCAGCCAGAGAAAGGCAAATACCATATAATCTCATCTATATGTGGAATTGAATGAACAAAATATAAACTGACAAAATACAGAGGCATGGATACATGGAACAGACTGACAGATATCTCAGGGGAGAAGGGAGGGTGGGACTGGATGAAAGAAGGTGAAGGGATTAGCCAAAGAACATATATACATAACCCAAAGATACAGACTACAGTGTGGTGATAGCCAGAGGGAAAAGGGGGTGGAGGTGGGCAAAGGAGGGAAAATGGGGACAGAGAGACTTTGCACGGGGCAATGGGCACACGATGCAGTGTGCAATGGTTTTATTGAATTGTACACTTGAAACCTGTATGGTTTTGTGAACCAATGTCACCCCAATATATTCCATTAAAAAATAAACTAATTTTAAAAAAGAAAGTAGAACAGGCAGAACCACCCCATATCCATACTCATGAGCCTACCGCACACAAGAACACTATCACCATTGCACATCCTCTTGTGATTGTTTTTTAAAAAATGCATGTTTATAAAGTAGATTTATACTCTTTTTGGCTTAGTATTATATCATACTCATTTCCTCATGTATTTTTAAAAATAACTTCTTTAAAAACAATTTTATATCATGTGTTATGGGCAAAATTTCTGATTCAAACTGTACATGACAATTTGAAGAGTCTCCATTCATATTAATACAATTGCTTTCCACAGAGGTCATTCCAACTTCCATGACTACGAGAAGAGTATTAGCTTGTCTATCTTACTGAATTCTGCCTGCTCTGAATATTAATCTTTATAGTTTTTTATTCATTAGTAAGCAAACACTTGCGTCTTATATACGTTGTACGTCTCTGACCCCCAAGAGGTTGAACTTCGCAGGGCTTCCAGGAACTGTAGCTCCTCTTCTGTCTATTTATCTATTCAAGGCTTTTCGGACTTTTCTACTGGTGTTTCAGTGTTTTTACTTATGGCTATTGAGTTCTAGGCAAACATGGTGGAATAAACAGCTTTTATTTGGTTTTCAATTTTGCTTCCCATGCTTTTGAAGCACAAATTTTCCAGATGTTTCTGCCATCAATCTATCAATTTCCTTTTGTTTGTGAGGTCACTCCTTGTGAAGCCTGATAAGTCAGGGCTTCCCCTGGGAGAGCAAGTTCCTAACTCACCTCCCTACATCCCTGTTTGTAACTTAACTCACCTGGATTTAATGGGTCTTGGGAGGCAAAAAGTCTGCGTTGACCTTTTGCTGATGACCTGCTGGGTGATGGCTCATCACACGCTTGAAACAGGGCCTCTCCACCAGCGATTTTAGTGCCAACTGTGCCATACCAAGTTCGCTCCAGCTCTGAGTGATCAGAACTGGTGGGTGGTTTGCTAAAGCAGATTATCACTAAAAAGAATGGTCATACATACGCTAAACGTTTTATTTTTGCTTTAAATATATAAGTGCACATTCACATGCCACCATCCTGGTGGGAACTAGGGAGAGGACGCTCTTGGAGCTTGTTTCCATCTGGTGCTCTCATTAGCCTCAGGGGTTCACAGCTCTTGTTGCCCCTTTAGAGTTAATCCCATGTTATTAGATAATGATATTAAGCTCCTCTGATTAAATGTCTGTGGTTTCTGTCTCTTGATGGGACTAATGTGTACAGAAGTCCCAACTTTTCTCTGCTGATTTGGAGGGCTCCACTGTCTTCCTTGGGCTGAGCACACCCATAATGCTTTGTCTTTTTTTTTTTTTAATCCTCACCCAAGGATATTTTCTATTTATCTTCAGATAGAGTGGGAGGGAGAGAGAGAGAGAGAGAAAGGAAGAGAGAGACACATCAACTGGTTCCCTCCCACACGGCCCTGACCAGGGCCGGGAATGAACTGCAACTGAGGTTCTTGTCCTTGGCCAGAATCGAACATGCGATGCGACTCACTGGTCCGCGGGCCGATGCTCTACCACTGAGCCACACCTGCCGGGGCAACGGCACTTTTTTTTTTTTAAGTGACTTTTCGCAAGTCTTTGCAGAGTATTCAACTTCACTTTCGCAGAAAAAGCTATCCTTATTTTTGCACTCACTCATACTTAATCAGTTTAGGTTTCAGTTACATTGGGTTTATTCAGCTCTTTTTCTCCTAGCTTCTTAAATTTTAATAATGAATATTAGAACCCTCTTAAACTATATATTATATTAATACTTTAAAAACTGCTTAACTGTATATAAACATTTCTACATGTTGTGTTTCATTATTATTCAGTTCCAATAATTTTCCTCGTGATTTCTTTAACCCATGGGTTATTTAGAAACAAGTTACTTAATTTCCAAATATGTTAGGAGCGTCTATTTATTTTTGTTATTTAATTCTGATTTAATGCCATTGTGGTTAAAAAAATAGGTTCTATATAATTTCTGTCCTTTGAAATTAATTGAAACTTGTTTTTTAATGACCTACAGTATGTGCTCTATCTTGAAAACTGTCGTGTGCATGTGAAAGCACTGTGCATGCTTCATCTGTGGGATGTAATGTTCTATAAATTTCAAATAGGTCACTTTGTTCATAGTGTTGGTCAGCTCCTGTATATCCCTACTGATTTGACTAATTGTTCTATCAATTGCTAAGAGAGGAGTATGAAAATCTCCATTTAGTGTTGTCATTGTTTGGCTGTATGTGTTTTGAAGCTCTATTGTTAGGTACCTTGTTGATAAATTGGGCCTTTAATCACTATGAAATGTCCTGTCCCTCTTTGTCTCTGTTGGTACTCATGATCTGAAATCTAACTTGTGGCATATCTTATTCCATTCTTTTACTTTCATCCTTTGTATGTGTTTATATTTAAAGAGCATTTCTTATCAGCAGCAGTTAGTTGCTCTTGCCTTTTTTCCAATCTGAAATCTCTGCCTTATATTTGGAATGTTTAGTTCATTTAACTACATTTAATATAATTATTGATATGGTTAGATTTAAATCTATCATCTTGGCATGTAATTTCTATTGTCATATCTGTTCTTTGTTCCTTTGTTCTTCCTTTTATCCCATCTTCCATTTTTTGGATTCCATTTATCTCCCCTGTTGAATTTTTAGTTATATTCTGTGTTATTTTTAGTGGTTGTTCTCAAGATTACAATATGCATCCGTAATTTATCACAGTCTATCTTTAATATTTTATAATTTAAAAACAATATAAAAACCTTACATTAGTATAATTCAATTTACTCCCTCCCACACTTTGAACTTTTATGTATTTTATTTCTACATCATAGATCCCACAATATATTGCTCTCCATCGGCAGGGAACTTTTTTTCTGCCAAGGGCCATTTGAATATTCATAACATCATTCACGGGCCATACAAAATTATCTACTTAAAAATTAGCCTGCTATATTTGGTCAGGCTCATTTGGTAAGGCATGCGATGTTAGCAGGTAATGATTTCGCCAGCCTTATACGGCCCGCGGGACAGACATTCCCCAACCCTGCTCTAAGCAGTCAATAATTTTAAAGCGAAATTCACACTTAATTCATATATTAGCCTTGCTTATGATCTTCATTTCTTACTGTAGATCTGAGCTTCTACCTGGTACCATATCCCTTCCCTGAAGACCCCTTTCAATATTTCTTTGCATTGCACCTCTGCTAGTGCACTTTTATTCATCTGAAAATATCATTATTTTATCTTCATGTTTGAAAGATATTTTTGCTGGATATGAAATTTTAGGTTGACTTTTTCTCCTTTCAGCATTTAAAGATGTTTTCCCATTGTGGAGATCCAATGCTTCTGATGAAAAGTCACTCATCATTCTTGTGGCTGTGCATTGTATGTGATATGCCCTTTTTTCTGTCAGTTTTTAAGATTTTCTCTTTATGATTGTTTTTCAGATGTTTAATTACAATGTAGCTAATTTTTTTTTTTTTTTTTTTTGCATTTATCTTGTTCTGCATTTGATGAAATTCCTGGATCTATAGGTTGCTGTGTTTTAACAAACTGAAAAATTTTTCCAACGATATTTCTTTAAATACCTTTTTCTGCCCCATTTTCTCACTTCTCCCCTTATGGGAATCCAGTTACACATAAGTGTGACTACTTGATACTCCTACAGGTTATTGAGGGTGCATCAGTAAGAGAGAACATTGATTGGCTGCCTCCTGCATGCCCCCCCACTGGTGATTTGGCCCACAACCTGGGCATGTGCCCAGACCAGGAATCAAACCCGTGACCTCTCGGTGCAAGGGTCGACGCTCAACCACTGAGCCACACCGGCCGGGCTATCACAGTTTTTAAAAAGTCTTTGATAATTCCATACCTGGATAGTCTGAGTCTGTTTTTATTGACAAATTTTCCTTTTGTTTATGGGTTGATAATCTGGTGCCTTTGCACAATCTGTAATTTTTTAATTTTATGCCAGAGATTCTATCTAAAGTAGATGATTTTTTTAAAAAGAGGAAGTGCTCTTTTCTCTGTTAGGCAGCTAGGATGAGGGGTTTATCAGTTTAAGACATTTACAAGTAGAGCTAGTTTGGGGTGGGGCTTTAAACTCTAGCAGAGCCTTGGAATTCAAGCTCCAGGAGTCTAATGAGATACTTTTTCACTTTCCAGCTCAGTCCCTGACTCCCTTGACCACCAGAGGTATCTTATAGAATTTGAATTGGGTGGGGTATAGTTCAGCTTTGGTTAATTTCAATTTACCTCTGGTTTCAAATGCTTTGATGGCGAGTTCACAAGTTTCCAGCCAGGGGAGCCTGGTACCAACCACCACTGGACTTCAAAACTGAGAGATGCTGAAACTACGGTTCTACAATGTTAAGAAAAGTGTGACACTTTGAAACTGTGAGACTATAAGATTTTGAGATCTTCTTTTGCTTTCTCTCCCCATATCTCAGTCTCCACTTACTCAGCAGAATTTCCTGTAAGAGAATTGTTTAGGATTAGGAAAGAGGATTATCCTTACCTTCAAGGCTTACATAGATTCTTATCTGATGTATCAGCCCTGAGGTTTCTTAAGTTCAATTTCTTTTCATCTGAGCAGAGATGATCCTTTTCTGGCAGCCTGCGCCTCAATCCGCACTCCCTGCAAACTCAGTGACTGGCCCCAGGTATGAAAGTGTTTGTTCTTTCCTCATTTAGGAAAGCATTGTCTCTCCATATTTTAGTTATTTTGGATCTTTATGTATCTATAGCTGTTGGATTGCTTTAAAGGGAAGTGTAATTGTTTTGGTTCATCGTGGGATTTCTTGTTTTGACAGGAGTAAAAGTCTTTCATATACTTCTCCATCCTAACTAGAAATAGGACTCACTAATTCATCAGCAAGAAACATTTTGCCAACTTCCTTTGTGGTTCTCTATTTGACCCTTTATCTATTTATAGGAGTGCATTTACAATTTTACAAATGTAAGGGTGGTTTTTTGTTGTTGCTGTTGTTATTGATTTCTAGTTTTATTGTCTTGCAGTCTTTAGATATCAATTCTTTGGTATTTGTTGACACTTTATGGCTAATGGTCAATTCTGGTCAATTTTGGTAAATGTACATGTACACTTAAGAAGCATGTAAGTTCTCTAATAGTCTCTAATTGTATATATTCTTTTTTTTTAAAGGCTGTATTTTATTTATTTACTTTTTTCTTTATTCATTTTTAGAGAGAGAAGAAGGGAGAGGGAGAGAGAGAGAGAAACATCGATGAGAAAGAACATCGATTGGCCACCTCCTGCATGCCCCCCTTTGGGGATTTGGCCCACAACCTGGGCGTGTGCCCTGACTGGGAATCGAACCGGTGACCTCTTGGTGCATAGGTTGATGCTCAACCACTGAGCCACATCGGTCGGGCTAATTGTATATATTCTTGAGATAAATGTATATTCTCTTATTGTAAAATTTGATCAGAATTTTATCAAATTTTGAGTAAAGTTGGAAAATGTTCCATGTACACTTGGGAAGGATGTACATTCTAAAATTATTGTGTTTGGCACTCTATGTGTGCCCATTAGTGGAAGAGAAATATGTGTTCAAATGTATATCTTAATATATATTTTGCTTATCCTGTTTGTTTTAGAGAGGTGAAGTAGCCCATTAAGATGATGAATTACTCCTTGTAATTCCCTCAATTTATGCTTCAAACATTTTCATGCTATGTTGTTAAGCGTTTACAGATTTTTATATATTCCTGGTTGTGACCAGTACTATTACTGAATGATCCTCTTTAGCCCTAACAATGCATTTTGCCTTTTACTATATTTAGTGTGTTATGAATATTGCTATAGCAGTTATTTGGTTAGAATTTTGCTGGTCTACCATTTTCAATAACTTTACTTTCAAACTCTTATGTAAGTTGTGCTTTTTTATTTCCCATATCTTTGTTTTGTTAACGCCCTCATTTTTTAACTTTGATTTCATTTTCTTTATTCTAAGTCTCTCCTCTTGCTTTCCTTCCTTAGGAGAAACATTCTATTTTTATATTTTTCTGATTACTTTTCTTTAAACTTCTCCAGACATTTTCTGATCCAAACTATGATGAAACAAAATTACAAGTATGCCAATAAGTGATTTTAAGCATTTCATCTATCTAGAGAAGAATGACAGAATGGTGGTCATTAAAATATTAGTTTAATACAACAACTTACCTTAAAGTTAATATGATTAATAATGATTTCCAAGCCACATACTTTTACAATAGTGGGTAAATGAATAAAAACGGCATTGAATTTATATTAACTAAAATATGTGTATATTCATAGTTGTTAGGATAAGTTCATTTTCTCCTATATCATAAAGATCAAATTTTATGTTCTATTAAAAAGTAAAAAGCAATAGCAATAGAAACGTAAATAGTAAGGTTGTCTCTAAATTTCGTTTTGTGCTTATTAAACACTTGTAGCTATGCATCCATATTACAGGGTAATATTATTACTATGGCTTTTTCAGAAAACAGGCAATTTTGTAAGTGAGAAGGAATGACATGGTTAAAATGTAAGGTAAAAGAAATTTGAAGAAGAAAGGCAAAACTTTAGGTCAGAATAGCTCTTCAAGACACACCTTTGAAAGAGGACAGGTATTTTCAGATCTGACTTAAAGCAGATTGGTTCTCTGTGCTGCTGTTTACCTCTCCTGAGAGGCACCTCTCTCTACTGCTGCCTATGTCAATGTGCAAAAGGCACATAATCACAAAGGAAAAGAACCTCTGCGTAGACTACTTCAAACAAAGAATCAAATCTAGGATATTCCTGGTTATTTCTCTACCACGGTCATTCTAGCTAAAAGATATTCAAAGAGTTTAATAAATCAAGGTAGCCCAATGGTAGTTTAAAAAAGAAAACGCCCTAATTCAATATCAATGGAGTAATAAAAGGTGCTGATAAATAAAGATATTTCTTTTTAAGATTCAGCCATAATCTTTCCAGCAGCTCACTTCAATATACCCACAACTTGACTGTCATTAGTTTTCTTTTTTTTTTTCTAACCTACAATAAAAATATCCCAAGAAATAAACTAAACATGTGAGAAATTCATTAAGCAGAGTCTATTTGTATGTATGGAACTGCTCGAATAAGTTGGCTCTGAGATGATTACTCAGGAGTGTGACTTACTTCCTTCGCTCAAAGACTGTAATGAAAGTTCACTGGGGGAAACCAGAGTGGATGTCTGCAGACAAAGTGGGCTCTACACTCACTGGCAGGCTTGAGAAGCCTGGTTTCTGGGACACTAAGTCTTATTTCACCCATCATTTGGGATGAGGAAAAGGAGGAGCCAGAAGCTAGAAAAAAGGAGACGAGACAGGGCCTGATGGACCCATCAAATAGAGGGAAATAGGAAGATTTCTCCATTTATGTGTTTAAACTCTATGAAAACATGGCTGAGGTTATAACACAGTTTTGTTTTTTTCATTATCTCACAACTTTCTTTCAGAAAGAAAACAACAAATGCTCATTGAATTATGTTGGTTTTAATTACTGGTTTAATTTCATATGTTCTCCCTTGCCTCCATCAATGGCATATTTCCCTGATTCTAAAATTCTACTTCCTCAGCTTAAATATTTTGCAGGTACCAGGTATCTTGGCCTGTCTCTTCTCCAGGTAAAGAATAGTTATGGTGTTTCCTGCAGGGGAGGTCTTCACACGGGATTCCTTCTGCAGGGAAGTCCTCACACAGGCTCTGTCCCCTCAGGGAAGGACCTCACACAGGCTATGTCCTATGAGGGCAGGACCTCACAAAGGCTCTGTCCCCTGAGGACAGGTATCACACAGCTCTGCCCCCTGAAGGCAGGTCCTCACACAGGCTCTGTCCCCTGAGGACAGGTATCACACAGGCTCTGTCCTATGAGGGCAGGACCTCACACAGGCTCTGTCTCCTGAGGACAGGTATCACACAACTCTGCCCCCTGAAGGCAGGTCCTTACACAGGCTCTGTCCCCTGAGGACAGGTACTTACACAAGCTCTGTCCCCTGAAGTGAGGTCCTCACACAGGCTCTATCCCGAGGGGAATTACTCACACATGCTCTGTCTCTCGAGGGGAGGTCCTTATACAGGCTCTATCCCCTAAAGGGAAGTCCTCACACAGGCTCTGTCCCATGATGGCAGGTATCACACAGGCTCTGTCCCCATGAGGGAGGTCCTCACACAGGCTCTGTCCCATGAGGGCAGGTATCACACAGGCTCTATCCCCATGAGGGAGGTCCTCACACAGGCTCTGTCCCATGAGGGCAGGTATTACACAGGCTCTGTCCCCATGAGGGAGGTCCTCACACAGGCTCTGTCCCATGAGGGCAGGTATCACACAGGCTCTGTCCCCATGAGGGAGGTCCTCACACAGGCTCTGTCCCATGAGGGCAGGTATCACACAGGCTCTGTCCCCATGAGGGAGGTCCTCACACAGGCTCTGTCCCATGAGGGCAGGTATCACACAGGCTCTGTCCCCATGAGGAAGGTCCTCACACAGGCTCTGTACTCTGAGGACAGGTACTCACACAGGCTTCCTGCTGCAGGTGCTGTAGGGCCCTCGTGGCGGGGATAAGGAAGTCAGTGAGGCAGCGCAGCCCATCCCCTCCGTGGAGCCTCTCGGCCACGCTGAAAACCTGCCAGAGCACCGTGGCCGCTGTGGCCTCAAATGGTGGGTAGAGGTCAGAGAGTGTGTTCTGGATGTAGGTGTCAAGGGATTCCAGATCCTGAAATGGAAGAGAGGATCCGGAAATTTAAGATACCAATAAAGACACATACATGGACACTTTCTCAGGCTGGCACTTAAGGGTCCCTGAGTTATATTTGTGAAACAGGCAAGGTATAAGTGAATCCTCAGCACAGAGGGGAGTTCCTGTTGGGGACTTGTCCTTCACGTAGTCACACAGCAGTAGCACATTGAGGAAGTGCCCACAGCTGCATTAGGTAGACTTGAGATCTCTGCTTACTAGGGCGACCCTAAATAACACTTTGTAAGTGAGGGTTGTCACGGTTATCACAGGAGGCACAACTGAGTTTATATCTGGGATAAGTTCCATCCCATCAAATTCTGAAATATGCACCTTAAATGCTATGTTTTAGGATCTTCAGTGGAGCACGTGAAATTTCTCAGGGGGACTTCCCCTTCCCTGGAAATCCTACGTCATGACACATGGAATGGGGGTTGGTGGCTGTAGGGAGAATGAAGTTGGTCCACATGCCATTTAATGCTCAGAAATAAGTTCATCCACAGCAAATACATTTTTTTTTTTTTTACATAACCTGGTTTTTCTTTTTTAAATTTATTTTTTATTGTTGACAGTATTATACATGTCCCCCATTCCCTGTCCCCCCTTTGCCACCTTCCACCCAGCCCCTGCCCCACCCCAGGCCTTCACCACACTCTTGTCTGTGTCCATGGGCTGTGCATATATGCATATAAGCTCTTTGGTTAAGCTCTTTCAGCACCTCCCACCCGCTTCCCTTGGAGAGCTGTCACTCTGTTCCATGTGTCCATGTCCCTGGACCTATTTTTTCATCAGTTTATTTTGTTTATTAAATTCCACATATAAGTGAAATCATGTGATATTTGTCTTTCTCTGACTGGCTTATTTCACTTCACATAATAATCTCCAGGTCCATCCAGGCTCTTACAAAGGGTAAGAAATCGTTTTTTTTTTATTTTATCCATGCATATACTAATGGGCACTTGGACTGTTTCCAGATCTTATCTATTGTAAATAACGCTGCTATGAACATAGGAGTGAATATATTCTTTCTGATTGGTGTTTCGGGATTCTTAGGATATATTTCCAGAAGTGGGATTGCTGGGTTAAATGGTAGTTACATTTTTAATTTTTTGAGGAAACTCCATACTGTTCTCCACAGTGGCTGCATCAGTTTCCATTCCCACCAGCAGTGTACTAGGGTTTCCTTTTCTCCATATCCTCGCCAGCACTTGTTTGTTGACTTATTGATGGTAGCCATTCTGGCAGGTGTAAGGTGATACCTCATTGTAGTTTTAATTTGCATCTCTCTGATGATTAGTGATGTTGAGCATTTTTTCATGTCTATTGACCATCTGCATGTCCTCTCTGAGAGTACCTATTCAGGGCCTTTGCAATTTTTTAATTGGATTGTTTGTCTTCCTGGTGTTGATTTGTCTGAGTTCTTTGTATATTTTGGAATTAACCCCTTACCAGATGTTTCATTGGCCAATATGTTCTCCCATACACTGGGTTCCCTTTCATTTTATTGATTTCTTTTGCTGTGCAGAAGCTTTTTGGTTTGATGTAGTCTCATTTGTTTATTTTTTCCTTTGTTTCTCTTGCCCTAAGAGACATATCAGTGAGAATACTGCTACGTGAGATGTCTGAGATTTTACTTCCTATCTTTTCTTCTAAGATTGTTATGGTTTCGTGACTTTAAGTCTTTTATCCATTTTGAGTTTATTCTTGTGTATCATGTAAGTTGGTGGTCTAGTTTCATGTTTTTGCATGTACCTGTCCAATTTTCACAACACCATTTATTGAAAAGACTGTCTTTACTTTATTATATGCTCTTGCCCCCGTTGTCAAATATTAATTGACCAAATTTGTGTGGGTTGATTTCTGGGGTCTCTGTTCTGTTCCATTGGTCTATATGCCTATTCTTGTGCCAGTTTTTGTTTGTTTGTTTTAATTTTTTTAAATTACTTTTTAGAGAGAGAGAAAGGTAGAGGGAGAGAGAAATATCAACTTGCTGCCTCCTGCATGCCCCCTACTGGGGACTGAGTCCACAACCTGGACATGTGCCCTGATTGGTAATAGAATCAGCAACCTTTCAGTGCATGGGATAATGCCCAACCAATTGAGACATATCAGCCAGGGCAGTACCAGGTTGTTTAAATTACAATGGCTTTGTAGTATAGTTTAATATCCGGTATTGTGATCCCTCCAACTTTGTTCTTCTTTCTCAATACTGCTATGGCTATTTGGCATCTTTTGAGGGTCCATATAAATTTTTGGAATATTTGTTCTAAATCTGTGAAATATGCAGATTGTATGTTAATAGGGATTGCATTGAGTCTACTGATTGCTTTGAACAATATGGACATTTTAATGATGTTAATTCTTCCAATCCATGAACATGGTATATGCTTCCACTTGTTTGTGTCTCCCTCTATTTCTTTTTCCAATGTCCTATAGTTTTCCAAGTACAGGTCTTTTACCTCCTTGGTTAAGTTTATTCCTAGATATCTTATTTTTTTTGTTGTTGCAATAATAAATGGGAATTTTTTTTTTTTTTTTTTTTTTAGTTTCTCTTTCTGAGAGTTCCTTATTGGTGTACAAAAATGCCATCAATTTCTGGATGTTAATTTTGTATGCTGCTACTTTGCCAAATTCATTTATTAAATCTAGTAGCTTTTTGGTGGAGTCTTTAGGGTTTTCTATGTACAATATCATGTCATCTGCAAATAATGACAGCTTTATTTCTTCCTTTCCAATTTGGATGCCTTTTATTTTTTCTTCTTGTCTGATTGCTGTGGCTAAGACTTCTAGTACTATGTTGAATAAAAGTGGTGAAAGTGAACATCCTTGTCTTGTTCCTGTTCTTAAGGGAAATGCTCTTAGCTTTTGCCCATTGAGTATGATGTTGGCTGTAGATTTGTCATATATGGCCTTTATTATGTTGAGGTATGATCCCTATATTCCCACTTTGCTGAGAGTTTTTATTAAAAAATGGGTGCTGAATTTTGTCAAGTGCCTTTTCTGCATCTATGGATATGATCAAGTGATTTTTATCCTTCATTTTGTTTATGTAATGTATCACATTTATTGATTTGTGAATATTGTATCAGCCGTGCATCTCTGGAATAAATCCCACTTGGTCATGGTGTATGATTTTTTTTAATGTATTGCTGGATTCGATTTGTTAATATTTTGTTGAGGATTTTAACATCTATGTTCATCAGGGATATTGGCCCGTAATTTTCTTTCTTTGCAGCGTCTTTATCTGGTTTTGGAATTAGGATAATGCTGGCCTCGTAAAAAGAGCTTGGGAATTTTCCCTCCTCTTGAATTTTTTGGAATAATTTGAGGAGGATAAGTGTTAGTTTTCCTATGAATATTTAGTAAAACTCTCCTGTGAAGCCATTTGGTCCAGGATTTTTGTTTGCTGGTTTGTTTTTTTGGGTTGTTTTTTTTTTTGATTACTGCTTAAATTTCATAAGTTGTTATAAATTTATTCAAATTCTGTGGTTCTTCCCGAGTGAGTTTTAGAAGACTGCATATTTCCAGGAATTTGTCCATTTTGCCTAGGTTGTTCAGTTTGTTGGCATATAGTTGTTCACAGTATTTTCTTACAATCCTTTGTATTTCTGTGGTGTCAGTCGTTATTTTGCCTCTTTCATTTCTGATTTTATTTATTTGGGTACCCTCTCTTTGTTTCTTGATGATTCTGGGTAAAGGTTCATCAATCTTGTTTACCTTAAGAACCAGCTCTTGGGGTTTTATTGATCTTCTGTATTTTTTTTTTTAGTCCCTATGTCATTTCTTCTGCTCTGATCTTCTATTATTTCCTTCCTTCTACTTTCTGTGGGCTTTTCTTGCTGTTCTCTCTCTACTTCTTTAAGTTATAGGGTTAGTTTATTAGAGAGTTTTCTTATTTCTTGAGGTAGGCCTGTAGTACTATGAACTTCCCTCTCAGGACTGCTTTCACTGTGTCCCATAGATTTGGGGTTGTTGGGTGTTCATTTTCATTTGTTTCCAGGAAGATTTTTATTTCTTCCTTGATCTCATTGGTAACCCATTCATTGTTTAATAACATGCTACTTGGCCTCCATGCGTTTGAATGTTTTTTGTTTTTCTATTGTAGTTGATTTCTAGTTTCATGCCATTGTGATCCAAGAAGATGCTTGATATGATTTCAATCTTCTTGAACTTGTAAAGAATTATTTTGTGTTCTAACATATGGTCTATTTTTCAGAATGTTGCTTGTGTACTTGAGAAGAATGTATATTCTGCAGATTTGGGATGAAATGTTCTGTAACTATCAATTAAATCCATTTGATCTCGATTGTTGTTTAAGGTCACTATTTTCTTGTTGATTTTCTGTCTGGAAGATCTGTACAGTGATGTCAGTGGTGTTAAAGTCCCCTACTATGACTTTATTGCTGTCTGTCTCTTCCTTAAAGTCCTCCATGAGTTTTTATAATATATTTAGGGGCTCCTATATTAGGTGCATATGTTTACCAGGGTTACAGCCTCTTGTTGGATTGATCCCTTTAGTATTATGTAGTGACCTTTTTCATCTTTTGTTATGGCCTTTGTTTTAAAGTCTATTTTGCTAGATATAAGTATTGCTACTCCCATATATATATTTTTAAATTTCCATTTGCATGGAATATTTTTTCCATCCTTTCACTTCCATGCTGTGTGAGTTTTTTGTTCTAGAGTGGGTCTCTTGTAGACAGCATACATATGGGTCACACTTTCTTATCCATTCAGCTACCCTATGTCTTTTGATTGAAGCATTTAATCCATTTATATTTAAGGTTATTATTGATAGATATTTATTGCCATTTTTAGTCTTTATGCCTATGTGCCCCCCTCCCCCCATTTCTTCTTCTTCTTACAACAGTCCTTTTAGTATTTTTTACAATGCTGGTTTGATGGTAATAAACTCCTTTAGCCTGTTTTCTTCTTCTTTTTATTTTTATTTTTTTGGTCTGGGAAGCTCTATTCATCTTCAGTTTTAAATGACAGCCTTGCTGGATAGAGTAGTCTTGGTTTCAGATCCTTGCTTTTCATTACTTTGAATACTTCACACCATTCCCTTCTGGCCTGTAGTGCTCTTGTTGAAAAATCAGCTGACACCCTTATGGGAGCTCCCTTGTAGGTAACTGACTGTCTCTCTGTTGTTGCCCTTAAGATTCTCTCTTTGTCTTTAATGTTTGCCATTTTAATTATGATGTATCTTGGTGTGGGTCTCTTTGTGTTCATCTTGATTAGCACTCTCTGTGCCTCTTGAACTTGTGTGACTTTTTCCTTCACCAGATTAGGGGAGTTTTCTGTCATTATTTCTTCAAACAGTTTCTCTATCCCTTGCTCACTTTCTTCTCCCTCTGGTACCCCTATGATGTGCGTGTTGTTCCATTTCATATTGTTCCAAAGTTCCCTTAAATTATCCTGATGCTTTTTAAAGTGGGTTTTTGTTTTGTTTTGTTTTTTGGTGCTCTAATTGAGTGTTTTCTTTTCTACCTTGTCTTCCAAATTGCTTATTTGATCCTCTGCTTCATCCAGCCTACTTCTAATTACTTCCAGTGTATTCTTGATGTCAGATATAGTATTCTTCATTTCATTTCCGACTGACTCTTAATCATGGTTTCTATGTCCTTTTTCATGCTGATGTAGTTCCCATTAAATTCCTTATAGATCTCACTAAGTTCCTTGAGCATCCTTATAACCATTACTCTGAACTCTATGTCTGATAAATTGCTTACCTCCATTTCATTTAGCTCTTTTTCCAGAGATTCCTCCTTTTCTTTCATTTGGGGGTTGTTTCTTTGTCTCACCATTTTAGTTGTCTCTTTGTGTTTGTTACTATGTTATTAGAAAGAAATGCTATGACTCCCAGTCTTTTAGGAGTGGCCTTTTGTTGTAAATGTCCTGTTGGACCTAGTGGTGCATTCTCCTTGAAATCCTGAGCTGAATGCTCCAGGAGTGTCCCTTTTATTTGGGCTCTCCTGTTGTAATTGGGTCTTGATTGTTATTATTCCATTCATGGATGGCATCCTCTCTGGCTGGCTAACTGTGAGGCTTAATTAACCCCAAACACATCTTGCGAGCTGTTGTACAGGTAAAGAGACTTGGCCATACCCTCTTCTTCCTCAAAAAGGACTGAGTCCTAAGAACACCAAGCAGAAATGTTTGAAGTAGAGACAGCAGGAGTTTTGAGAAAAACTCAAATACTTAGCAACTCCGAATGAACCAAGCACCCAGTAGACACACCAAGAACCTGTGGATGGCTGTGTCCCCTGCTTCACAGTGATGTTGTCTGTGCCTCAATCAAAATCCACTCTGCAAACAGGCAGTCACAGTAGCGGCAGCAGCCCAGAGTCTCTCTCCCCACTCCTCCCTTTCCTGTTTCTCCCTCTAGCCACAGCAAATACATTATAATTGTATCAATATTTTAAAATTTTAAATGTAAACCATTAGGGTACCCTTCATCAAAATCACAGAATTATGTCCTTTCAGTCATTCTGAAAACAGTATCACTGGAACCTGATTCCCCTTTACATTTTTTGGTGCAACATGCTTTTATGTAAAGATGGAATGCTTTTAGTTTTTAAAAAGTTTAATGCTATTTTTAGATGTAACATTTCCTGAGGAAATACCACAAGGTTCATTTGTTTAGAAAAGAAATGCAAGGCTACAAATAACAGTTAAAAGTCAAATAAGTTAAAATTGCCAAGTGGATTTTTTTAAAGGGACAACAGTTACATCTGAGACTCCTCTGACCAGCTAATCATACAGATAAGGAAAATGAAAATAAAACAGCAAATCCTCTGGGCCTGAAGTGGCCAGGACTCAAAGGGAAGCTGTCTGTCCTACCCGCGGAACCAGGCCAAACAGAGACCGGGTAGGTGTGTGTTGCAGTGTCATTTCAGCTTTTAGAAACCACATGATGTGAGGCATACCTGAGCCAGCTCAGCTCCCACCTCTGTGTCACTGTGGTGAGGCAGCAGGTCAGATGCCCTCCGGAGCTCCCACACCCCAAACAAGTCTTGACATGTCTGTCTGCTCCACTTCCTACACATGCCTGTCTCTCCCCTGTCAATAGGAATTATCTAAATACTGACTTTGTCCAGAAAATGCCAACATTTGATTTCCAAAAACTCAAACCATACCCAAGTCAGAAACAAACATCCAGTCCATAAGAATAAATGGAGCTGGTTCTGAGTCAGTGGTAGGACTCACCCTCCAGGAGCTGTGCAGCTCTTTATAGATGTTTAAAGCAAATGCTAACTGTAATACAAGAGACTGTTAGGAAAGAAGTGGAATGCAATCCTATGGGACATGTCTTTAATGACCTATGTTGGAGGAACTGAAATGCAAACTTTGGACCCTCCCAGAGAAAGATGTCCTTCTGTTGTTCAGCTCCCCAAATCCAGGCCCATTCCTCCTCCAGACCCACTGAGCAGGTCCTGACCTCTCATGTCCAGCTGTGGTCTGCAACCTCCTGATGGGTGGGTCTCCTGTCCTCCACCTCACCAATTTATTTTCTCAAAACTGCCCAACACTGAAGGAGAGGAATCGATGTTTGCTGAGATCCTAGAGACAGCCCTGGTCACTCACAGGGCAACCCAGACCCCTGGCTCTTTCTCTGCCCTTCGATTAACATTGTGACTGGGTTAGGACCCCACACTTGGCCCAGGGGGTACTCCTCCTCTGGTTCCAACTCCCTGTGCAGCCATCCTCAGTCAGAGCCTGGTTCTGGCAAGAGCTGCCCAAGGGAAGTTGTCCACTGGCCAAGAGGCCATTTCCCAGGTCAAGTAAGCTGAGGAAGCCAAAGTGAAACAATTTCTCCAGCCTCTTTTTAAAAATTTTTAAAAAGATTCAATTACAATATTATATTAGTTTTAGGTGTATAATAGTGGTTACACATTTATATTACTTAGGAAATGATGACCCAATAAGTCTAGTACCCATATGACACTATACATTATTATTACAATATTATTGATTATATTCTCTATGCTGTACTTGATATTCCCATGACTTTTATAACTGGTAATTTGTGCTTCTTAATCCTTTCACCTTTTTCACCCGTCCCCTAACTCCCCTCCCATCTGGCGACCATCAACACGTTCTCTGCATCTGTGAGTTTTTTTCTATTTTGTTTGTTGTCTATTTTGCTTTTTAGATTCCACATATAAATGAGATCATACGGTATTTGACTGACTTATTTCACTTAATACCCCTCTAGGTCCATCTATGCTGTCACAAATGGCAAGATTTCATTCTTCTTTTTTGTGTGTTAATCCTCACCCGAGGATGTTTTTTCATTGATTTTTAGATAGAGAAGAAGGGAGGATGGGGAGAAAGAGAGAGAAACATTGATGTGAGAGAGACACATTGATTGGTTGCCTCTTGCATGACCCTGACTAGGGCTGGGGATTGAACCTGCAACCCAGGTATGTAACCTTGACTGGGAATCACACCCGCAACCCTTTGGTCCATAGGCTGATGCTCTAATCACTAAGCCATGCTGGCTAGGGCTCATTCTTTTTTTATGGCTGAGTAATATACCACATCTTTATCCAATTGTCCATTAATTAGGTTGCTTCCATATCTTGACTATTGTAAATATGTTGCAATGAACATAGGGGCACATATATATCTTTTCAAATTAATGTTTTGGGTTTCTTCAGATAAATACCCAGAATTGGAATTGCTGGGGCATATTCTACTTTTAGTTTTTTGAGGTATCTCCATACGGTTTTCCAACAGTGTACGAGGGTTCCCGTTCCTCCACATCCTCAGCAACACTTGTTATTTGTTGATTTCCTGATAGCCATTCAGACAGGTGTGAGGTGATCTCATTGAGGTCTTCTCCAGCCTCATACGCTAATGTGCCCTAACTGACATATGAGGGCCACGCCCAAATTTCCTTGAATATATTCAAGACAGCTTAAGAAAACAGGAAAATATACAGTATATTTTAGACAGCTTTCCATGATAAATGCTTAAAAAAGAGAACAATGTCTTGGTATCTTAAAGGATCAAGTTCAGTCATCTGGAACATTTACTCTGTTTGGCATTTTCTTCCCTCACATGTGCTGGACCAAATGTGTGTGGGTGAGGGCCAGTGTGTGTGTGTGTGTGTGTGTGTGTGTGTGTGTGTGTGTGTGTGTGTGTGAGGGCTGGTGTATATGTGTTGTGTGTGTGGGATGAATGTGTGTGAAGCTAGGTGTGCATGTTAGGACCAGTGTGTGTGTTTGAGACCAGGTGTGTGTGTGAGGGCCTAGTTGCATGGGAGGGCCAAGTGTGTGTTCGAGGGCTGGGTGTGTTGAGGGCCAGTGTTCGTGGGCAAGGATTTCTGAAGGTATGTGTGCGTGGGTACAGAAGTGGTGAGCCAAGAGAAATGCATGTTGGCAAATTCTTAAAACAGTTTCTAGGCCTTTGGGTGCAGAGGAAGAGAAGGAAGTGGACACAGGGTCAGGGCAAATGTTGTGTGAGTACTAACCATTTCAGCTTGGCCTCTCTGCACAATATAACTCATACATTCACCAAAAC
This sequence comes from Tadarida brasiliensis, assembly GCA_030848825.1. Taxonomy (NCBI): domain Eukaryota; kingdom Metazoa; phylum Chordata; class Mammalia; order Chiroptera; family Molossidae; genus Tadarida; species Tadarida brasiliensis. The sequence continues at coordinate 37,450,392 of CM061258.1, forward strand.
CTCACATACCATCAAAACATCCAAAAATGAGAGGAGAGGAGACAGACAAATGTTGATGACTATGTTGACAGTAAAGCACTAATTTCTTTTCCTTATATAACTCAGGATTCTCGTTTCAACCAAACCCACATACATGAGATAGTCTGACTCCAAAACGCAGAACCATCTCCTGTTTACTTGATCATAAATCTTACCATGGCTTAGAATGGGACTATGTGCTACACATATGTTAACAGAATGGGAGGTACAGTACTTGCATAAACACATTTAATCACCGTGTTGCTGATCTGTGAATTCAGTGTGTTGCTATTTGGCAACTGCAGAACTACCTTTGCATTTTAACAGAAAATTTATGTCTGCAAAGACATTTTAAAGCTTCACTCTTCAACAAAGGATTTATTTTCCCTACTAACATTAGGTAAAATTTTATTGACATGAGGATGATTTTTAAAGTTGAGATCTTTGTTTCTCATCATATCTCTGCTCCCCAGAGACTAAGCATGGTCCTCCTGGCATTGGGCTCTTAGGAGCTGACAGTTTCAGTGAGACTCTCCAGGCCTCCCATGTGCCAGATGAGAAGACAAAGGCTGGAGGTCAGAAGGTCCATTGGTGCCCACCCATGGGGGGCTGGTCTCTGGAACTTGGGAAAGCCGCTTCTTCCTCATAGGAAAGGTGTGGGTTTGGGGAAGGGGCAGGTAATAGGCTAACCGTCAAAGCAAAGGGAACTTCTTTTCATTGATGAGGACTGTGCTGATCTAAAGGAGGCCAGCTGAATAGGGCAGGGGAATAGCACGGGTGTCCTGTCCAGGGCCTGGGAGGCTGGAGGGATGTGGCTGAGCCATCCCAGCAAGGAATGCCCATCAACACTCACGTTTTAATTCAAGCACAACATCTTAAGAGCGAGTGAAGGTGCAAGCTCAGAATGGAGCCCAGAGTTCTGGGAGTGGCTGTTGGCAGCAGAGTGGGCCTACACATCAGGACCCCTTTACCCACTGAGAAGGTCTGCAGGGGCTCACTGAAGAGGTCACCCCACCCCCCAAAGAAGGGTGTTCCAAAATGACAGAATGCTGAATAGTGAGGTCCCCACACAGATGAGGCTTCAAGACCCTCTCCCAACCCTCTCTGTAGACACAAGCTGGTGGCTGACCCAGCACAGCTACCTTGGGGATGTCTTTCCTGTGGCCACCCCCATGACCATAGGATTCCTTGATGTTTGGGTCCCTGCACCCCAGGGACAGTGGGGTATGTGTAGGACAGGACTGCAGGACACAGGACATGGTCCTGGGTGGGGTGAGGGGAGGACTGAGCAGTGGTGGTGGTAAAAGGTGGCACAGTCCTCTCCATCCCCCTATCAGCTAGGTTAGGGGGCTCCTCTATTCATATTGTCTCAATCTGAAAATCCACAGTGGGCTGATGTCAGGATGCAAAGAGCAGATAGAATGTGGAAATGTGGGCTCCAACAGGGTGAGAGAATGTGGGCTGGGGGCACCAACAGGGTCACAGAATGTGGGCTGGGGGCATCATCCAGGAGGCAAGGCTTGGGTGGGTGGATAAGAGTGGAGGTGGTGGTCACAAAGGCCCATCATCTGGTCTGGGAGCTTGGCTCCTCCTACAGCCCCAACACCAGCCCCCAGTGATAACACGCTGCAGCCCAGGGTGAAGTCATCCTGTGTGAGGGGTGTGGTGGTACCTGTCACCCAGGCACTTCCATCCCAGAAGGGAGAGAAGCCTTTTAACTCACTGCTGTGGCCTTTGCCTCTAGCCAGAATTTATAAACAAAACCCAGGATGTACAGTGGAGCATCCTGCAACCCCTCGAAGCAGGACCTGGGTCATTAGGGGCCTTGCTCTGTCCCACTTTCCATCAATAGCTGCTTTCTCAACTTCGCAGGTGAAGGAGCTGCGTGTGAAACCCACACTCCCAGGAGGCTTGCTCTGGGCAGCCAACCTGGTTAGAGCTGCTCAGGTGCTTTTAACAGGGGCCTCCTTCCTGAAAGGGCCCAGTGATGATACCCGGCATCCTGCCCAGGGGGGCCGATGGCCATCTCTGGTTTCCTGTGTGCACAGACCCAGAAACCACCTTTGAATCCAAGAAACCTGTGTAAAAAGCCCGGTCCTCTCATCTGGGCTGGTGTGCCAGCCCGTCTACACCCAGTCTGCCTACATCAAACCTGTCTATACCCAGTCTGCCTACATCTGCTCTGTCTGTTCCAGGCCTGTGTATATCTAGTCTGTCTACACCCTGTCTATACCCAGCCTACCTATACCTGCCCTGCTTTCCATGCACAGGCTGCTGTGTATTTGGGATTCCTGACCCTCACAGCTGGGAGGCTGAGATGATTCTATGGGGTGAAGATTCTTTTGGCCCACAGCTGGTGCCCAGAGGGAAGGCGAAGGAAGGGAAAGTGGCAGTACCTCTCTAGGTCTGCACTCTACACTCCTGGAAGAACTCAGTGATTAACAAAAGCAACGTACACCCTAATTCTGCCGATGTAGATTTAGAGATCCTCAGGCCCTGGTGAGAAGCCTCACTCGACATATTTTCCCCAGCCCATATTCTACTGAAACTGGCACGGGAAGCCTAGCAGAGACATGAGACACCAGGGGGTGGGAGTGGGGGGGTTGGCAGTGTGGCTCTGGGGAATCCTCTATCAATGAGATCCTTTCTCTCCTGATTCCACAGCCTCCTTTTAAACCTCTCAGCTATAACTGAGCCTGGGATGGTGACTGCTGCAGAAAGAGCCCCGCCTTATCCCTTTCACCCCAATGCCTGTACTCCCTACAGCCTAGAGACACACATACCTGGTGCATCTAGGTCTGATGCCGATGCCCTACCTGGACAACTCAACCAGGACATGGGGGTGGCCCAGGCGAGCCACTAGACCTTGTGGTGATCTCTCGTGCTGGTGACAACACCGCTGTGATCTGGCCAGAGCCCCCGTTCCCACACCAGAGCACTTCCAGCAGCTTAAATCCTCAGGAGGCCCCTAGTTGGTCCAGTTCCCTTCTTCCGAGTCCCTGCCCAGAGTGACCCGGCTCTCCACTAACTCACAGTGTAAGGGCAGAGGACCCCGAAGAACTGACCTCAGACCGGGGAATGAAGCCATATCAGGGCAGGGTGGGCAGATGGGAGGACAGACTAAGCAGACAGCAGTGCCTGGTATCCAGGCCAGCTTGGCATAGACATGAGCAAGTTCTCACTGGGTGGGCAGATCGGGGAAGGAGCCTTCTAGTGATTCCTTCTTCTTTCCTGCAGGGAACCCACCCATCCCCTAGGATGGCCAGGGCCTGATTGGGCTCTTTGGAGGAACCCACAACAGAGGACAGAATGAGGCCAAGGTCTGGGTGCCCAAATGGGGGATGAGCAACCCAGACCAGAGAGCCCTGAAGGCCAGGCAGGGTGTCTATGGGACCAAGTTCCCAGGAGGAAGCAAAGGTCCCTCGAGGGACAATGGTGAGACAGCACTGTCCAGTGAACCCCAGAGGCACCCGCATAGGCACCTGTGGACTCCTTACCAGGGCTAGTGCGCTCCTCTAGCAGTGAGAGATAGGTAAGGGCTAGAGCTGGCTTTAGCAGAGGAGAGGAACGTCCGGCCCGCAGGCCGTATAAGTCCCGCAAAATCAATACCAGCTAACATCACACGCCTCACCAAATTAGCCTGACCAAATATGCAGGCTAATTTTTAAGTTAATAATTTTGTATGGCCCGCGAATGATGTTATAAATATTCAAATGGCCCTTAGCAGAAAAAAAGATTCCCCATCCCTGCCTTGGAGTCACTAAGCACTGATAATGAGCCCATTACCTTTAACTCCTACAACCCAAGAGAGATGGGTCTATGACAGCACGTCCCAGTGGGCAGGCCTCAGAAAGCCGCACATTCCAGCCTGCCAGGACAGTGCCTTGTACCTTGGTCTCCCTGCATGCACGTGTGTGTACACACACACACACATACACAAACACATGCACACACGCATACATGCATGCACAAATACATAAGAACTGTGCCCTGCACCTTCTTCTCCCTGCACACATGCAGAGACAGTCTCCACATGCATGTACACCCATATACACAGGCACACACATGTACACACACACTCAGAACGTGCCGGAAACTACCCCGACTCCTGTCTGTGCACCCCTTTGGACTCAACCTCTCATTTTGCAGCCTCGCTTCTCACCTGGATTTTTTCTGAGCTCCCGTCTGGCAGCAGCAGGAGCATCAGGGGACACCTGAACTTGGGCCTTCACCCACTAGGGTACCCACAGCACACAACGTGGCACAGGTTACCACCTCTAGACAGGTGTCCTGTAAAGCACCTGGCAGGACTGAGCGGTCTGCAGACGCGTCAGTGTATCCTGAGCTGGAGCTGGTTCAGAGGCTTCCTGGATAGACCAAGCCCCGTGAGGCAGCCTGAGGAGCAGACCTTGGGGATTCTGTCCTCCCACCGTTGGCACGGTGGCTCCAGGGTGAAAGGCCCACTTGGTATTTCTCGATCTTGTGTGTATTTCCAGGAGGCTGAGACTGTTCCAGAAACAACTCAACTCCGAGTTTCATCATCTACAGATTTTGCTTTTTCACGGTACGAACACTTTAGTTTTCGGAGCCAAATTAGGAGAAAGCCAAAACAAAGGAACCATTTTAGTGGTCACTCTTCAGGGCTGTATGTTGTGTAACAGGCCCAGGAGGCGAATCCAGAAAACAGTGTCTTCAAATATAACCCTGAAAACGACTTTTCTGAATTTATACACGACTTACTAAATATGAAACACACAATCACCTGACTTCAGCAATTTAAAGCTGGTGTGCGGATCTCAGTGGATTATGGAGTGTTGGGGATCACTGACGATGAAAATCATTTAACAGCACTAAACACTCAGCCCAGCTACTGTCTGCACCAGCAGGCGTGTTAGAACAGCTCCCCTTCGCAGTCTTACGCCCAGAACAGTGCTGGGATGGCCGCCAGAGGGGCTTCTCTCAAGTTCATGAGCAGAATGAGGCTGCGCTGCCACTTTCTTTTCTTTTCTCCCTCCTCAGATGCTCAGATCCACCTGGAGCAAGGACTTTCCAGGTGGCTTATGCTCTAATTTCTTTTCAAACTGATCTTACGTTCTTCCTGCTATCCCAGCTGCCCAGATTAAACTTCCTGTTGTGGAACCGGTAGGTGCAGCTGGGGTTAGGGTGTTTTCTTTTTTTTTGAAATTTAATGAAGCTTTATTTTTCAAAATGTACAGGTGGTGGGACCTGTCGTTCATGCATCTTCACCAGCAGCCGGGGCATCCCCACCTTTGGTGTTTCTGGTGTAAATTACTTCGTGCTTTGAGCTCTGTGCTTTGAAACTAGTCTGCACACTCAGAATCTTCCTCTGGGTGTTCTCTGGAAAAGCTGCCTCAGGACCTCACCTGGATGTGTGGGGCACCCTGCGCCACCCTAGAGCTGTCCTTGCTGCTCTCTATGAAATGCTCAGCAGTGCACAAACTGCAACTCAGTGGTTGAAAAATAACCAAAGAAGAACACTAGTGTGTGATGTGAAAATTATATGAAATTCAAGTTTCAGTGTCCATAAATAAAGTTTTATTGGAACACACCCACCCTCAGCCTATGGCTGCTTTTGTGCTACAAAGGCAGAGTCAAGTCATTGTGACCAAGACTGCGTGGCCCTTCAAAGCCTAAAATACTTACCATCTGGCCTTTCACAGACAATCTGCTGGCTCCACTCTCAGGGAGGGAACTCCTGCCAGGCAGCTGAGGGGCAGCCCCACCCACCACCCCCTCTGCTGCCCCCGTGGTGTGGACCCTGGCTCAGCATGACTGCAGTTCTGGGTGGAGACATGGAGGATGGAGAGCTCTGCTCACATCATTCTCTAATTCAACAATCAAGTTTCAACTAATTGTCAGTGACATGTGATCCTTCATGATCCAGCCTAGGAACAGCTTTGCTCCATGTGCTCTGAGGCTGGGCAGTCAATGATCTCAGCCCGCAATGGAGGGCACAGCCACCAGGCACCTCTGTCTGTTGGGAATTGCTGATTTCTACTCATGGTCAAGAGCATGGGAAGTGTCTAAAGCAGTCATTTAAAGTTCTGTTATTATTTTTTTTTTTTTTTTGCACTTGATAGACTAATAAACTACAGGGGAATTCCCAAATTGGGGGCTGTGAAAGTCTTGGGGTGCTCCTATCGTGCAGCATGTTAAGGAATGATGGCTGCACGTGGGGAGTCGAGCACAACCCTCGCCACCTGTTGTATATTCACTTGGTCTGTGCCCAGGACAAAAGCAGATGCAAACACAAGGTCTCAGACCAAGGCCTGTCCTGGGCACAGGAGCCCATCGTGCCAGCAGCGACCAGGAAGTGATCCCACCTTACTGTTCTCTTGCTAATCCCACAGTGGTTGGTCAACAGACCCAGCCTTGCCCTCAGCACACAGAAGACAGCCAGAAGGATGAGAAACAGGCACCAGGAAGGGCCCGAGGGAGGTGCCAATGAAGAGGAGGCTGGCTAGGCAGTGGGCAGTGTTCCCAGGGCCCAAGGCAAAAGGGGGGGGATGACGACCATGTAAATGTCACCTGGGGTTCTATATTGGCTGTTTCATAGTACAAAGTCCCCAAGATTTCTGCACATCTGGTTTCTTCATATGTAAAACAGAAAAAATTACTATAAATCGAATTCACCAACTATTCCACAATGGTAACAATTTATTTTATCTTAAAAGGACTTCAAAGCCTTTTATTTTTTAATATAAACTGACTATGAGATGTTGGTTTTCAAGGCATTTTGGCTGAATTTAGTTCTTTAATTCTTTTAGTTCTTTGAAGGTACTTGATAAAAATTGTGTACAAAACTGTTATTAACCACCACCAGCCCAGACAGGGTTCCTCATGCTGGAAGTAAGTTTTGTTTGTTCTAAACCATGGCTAGATCAGAAAGATTATATCAACTTAAAACATCTGTACTCCTAATTACACCAAACTTAACTTTCTGCGTTAAGCCCTCCACTGAGACCTGGTCCACAGCAGAGCATGGGCGAACACAGAACCACCCAACGAGGTTCACGAGCACCTGTCTGCCTCTGCACCCTTAGCTGTCGTTCTTTAGGAAGACAACCGATAACAGCCATTCTTTCCTGCTTAATTTATCTGAAAAACCCTTGGTCAGGAAAGGAAAAGTGCTCTTGAAATGTGTTGGCTCAATGAGATGTATAGCTTCCCACATATAAAGAGCAAAACTTGTTCTCAGCCCTCCCAGTGTTTTGTTGTCCTTTTATGTTCACATCACTGTTAAATTGAGCCACAACAAACCACCTTCAAAAACAGAGTAAGTTCCCTTTTGTCTGAGTCCAGCTGCTGTGCCAGCGTCTGCCCGGCATCCTATCTTCAGCCAGCACACCTGGCGTCCCCACATCTTTCCCATGCAATTTCCAACAGAGAAACGACTAATTCCAGTTGATACTCCTGAGGAAGGGTTGAAACTTATTTTTCTAAATTGTAGATCTGACAGCATATTCCACTGAAATCATAAATTACAGGTGTTTTCCCTACACTTTCAGATTACATTCCAACATAAATAAAAAAAGGAGCAGGTACAAAAACGCTGAGTGGGAGTGTGACTTTGTGTATGTGCACTGCTGGTTTAAAAATGTCACCTAACATCTTTCCTAAGCATACTGTGAGCAGGGACCCCAGGCCACAGCTGGGACGCTACACCTGTGACTAAAGTCAGGAATCAGTCTGATTTGGGTTCTTTAAAATGGGAGTACAGGAATCCTACAAAAGTCCCTCTCAGACTGGCAATGTTTCTCTGCTTGATGGTGCCTTTAAGACAGCTGTTACCCAGGTCCTAATTTGATTTTAACAATTAAGGTAAGAAGGCCCTAATTTATGGTATTAATGGAAAACCACAGGTGTTCTTTAAATTACACGATTCCTGTGCTTTTCCTAAAGGACCTCATGATTTAGCCGTAATCTTTAGTTTCAGTGGCGCAGGTGATGACTGCTGACACTGGGCCGAGGTTGTCTGGGAATCGGTGCTGACACTGGGCTGAGGTTTTTCAGGAATCGGTGCTGGGTCTGGACTGAAGCACCTTTGTTTTTTCCAGAAGAGGTTGGAGTGAAGTCTTCAAGATCGCATGTTTGGCTGGGAAAGCTCTGTAGGAACACCTCCTGAAGCAGTACCGGAGTGCAGGAAGGGAGAGGTAAGTGGCAGATAGTAAAGCACAATTTAAGGTATTTTAAGGGCAATGCAAACTCTATACACATGATAAAAACAATAACAAAAAGTTATTCTAATGAGAAACCTGTGATGTATGTACTTGGAGTGCTAACTAGTCCTTTGCACGGCCTCCCTGCCCAGGGAAGTCACCATTGGGCTGGGGCAGGAAGCACATGGCCCCAGGCAAAGGCAGGCCTGGCATGAAAGGCAGTACATAATGTGAATGGCCTCTTGAGGTTTCCAACATGGGACCCAAAGAGGGACCAAGAAAGAAATGCTAAACAAAAATGTTGGGGATCCTGAGTCTAAAGATGAAGCTAGAACCTGAAGCCTAAATCCACACTCAGAATGGGCATGGCAGGAGGCTTACCAACTGCTGGTATTCCAGAACAGGGGGACTCTGATGCAACAAAGACAAACATAACATAGAGGAAAGGAGGTGCTGGTGCAAACTGGAAAACCACTGACAAAAGGTGCAATGCCCAGTGGTGGCCAGGCTCAGTGTACTACCAGCCTGGACCTGGCAGAACCCTAAGAGTGGGCTGGCGTGTGAGGACAGGGGGTGTGCCCACATCTGCTGGCAGCTGGCTGCATGCTGTGTAGTCAGCATGTCTGCACAGCATGGCTCTGAAGTGCTCCCACTGGAATTACAGCACCTGGCTTTGGGAGGGAGTTGGTAGACACCTGGTTTATGAGCATCCCCATCTTCAGTGGGGGCCTACCCCTGTCATTTACAACGCAGTCTCCAGGAGGAAATGATACCCCAAGTCACAGGGTTCCCCAGACAATTTGGGTTCTCACCTCTGGTCTTGACATTACCTCTCTTTTCCCCTCCAAAGTACTCCAATTTGGACAATAAATTATATGTCCACTCTACTTATAAGATGTGAGCTTCCTTGAGCCCATGAGGTGGCAGTTCTCAGCTCAAGTGACCACAAGTATATTCCTCTGAATTTTCAGTTTGCTTCTCTCCCAAATGGCCTCACCTTTAAGTAAAGGGTTGGAGGTTAGTAAAGAGTGGGAAGCAAATGACACTAGAGATGGCTGAGGGGTTGAGGTGAGTAGAAGTGAAGGTAAGTGAAGAATCAAGGTGAGTGAGGGTGGAGGTGAGTGGAGGGGAGGTGAGTGGGGAGGAGGTGGGTGAGTGAGGGTAGAAGTGGGGAAGGGTAGAGGTGAGTGAGGTGTGGAGGTGAGTCAGGGTGTCGTTGAGAAAAGGTGGAGGTAAGAAGGAGGTGAGGGAGGGTGAAGGTGAGTGAGAGGTGCAGGTGAGGGAGAGGGTAGATGAGGGAATGAAGAGAGGAGTGAAAGGCAGAGGTAAGGAAGGTAGAGGTGAGGAGGGTGGAGGAGGAATTTTGATTAGGTACTAGTAAATTATTTGACCTCTGTGTCCTTTCAGGACAGTGTTTCAGCTGTAGAAGGCATGATCGGGCTTGCTGAACTCTCACAAGGATCTGGCAGGAATTCTGCAAATAGTGGCAGGAAATACAGAGTGACCGCGGAACGCAGTGCAGAAGTGTGTGGACATGAACAAGGTTTGAAGATGCAGAAATCATGTCCCTGCATACAGGGACAAGTGGGGAAATAGATGTGTACGGTTAGAACATGCACCTGGGTCCTCTGGTCAGTGCTCTCCAAAGCCCTTTTCCTTCCAAGGTGGGGGCAGTGTTCTTCCGTCTCACATGCTGTGTTTTACTGACAGTGTTTGAATTCAAAACCAATGAGCCCCGAGAAATGTGTTGTCCTATGAACAAAGTCTGGGAAGGAAAATGAAGCACTCAAATTAGAAATAAGGAAGTAAAATTGTCTCTTTTTGCAGATGACATAATCTTATATGTAGAAAATCCCAAAGAACCCACAAAAAACCTACTAGGGCTAATAAATAGATTCAGCAAAGTTGCAGGGTACAAGATCAACATGCAAAAATCAGTTGTGTTTCTAGTAATGAACAATCCAAAAAGGAAATTAAGAAAACAATTTCATTATACAATAGTATCCAAAAGGAATAAAATACCTAGGATACATTTTACTAGTGAAAGACTTGTATACTGAAAACTATAAAATATAAAGAAACCTAAATAAATAGAAAACATCCTGCATTCATACATTGAAAGACTTAATTATTAAGGAGTCAACAGTATTCAAAGCAATCTGAACAAAATCTTTGCTGCTTAACTGAGAGACTGAATCTCTTTAGCTCCAAAAGAGAAAGGACACTTGCTTCCCCAATGAGAATAGCAAGTGGGGTGATGACTTATTCAGATCCCCAAATCTGGAGTGGTGGAGATGGGCACCGGGGCTGTCCAGTGTGGTCATGCAGCTGATCCTGGAGGAGACAACAGGAGCCCCAGGGAGAAGGAAGGGGTTCACCCCAAGAGAGGGGCCTGTGCTTTGAAGAGAGTGTGTCTAGTGGCATCTTGTAAGCGTTTGCTGGCCCTTGCTTGAGTATTGTTAGGTGACTAAGAATCTTTGTGGGGTTGCAAGGGGGAAAATGTCCTCTAGAGTGTGAAGTGGTCCTGTCGGGACATCCACCTCATTTGGCTCGTCCAGAGATGTGCGCATAAAGGTTGGTTTTCTCTGGAAGTTTGTTCAGGCTATACAGACCTCAAAATTACGTGCGAAAGCACGTCTTCGAGGCTGACAAGCCCCACGATAGTCAGCCTCCTATTCACACTAAGATGGCCAAGACAAGGATCCTTTGATACTTCTGATTTTTGTGTGCACAATTAGAAAAAAACAGGTTTACAATTAGGCAGAATGAATGGAAAGAAAATGATCAGAGATGGTCTCAGAACTTAAAAAGATCTTCTCTCCTAAGCTAAAGTAAAACGATGTGAAAGGATTTACAAGAAAAAAAAAGAGAAAGCATTTAGATAAAGGGATCAACCTATGATGTCGTTTAGGTAGCAACCCAATTCTTTGAATTGGGTTAAAAATGGCTGCCCTTATTTTAAAAGGGAGAATGGTCACTTGGAACTTGACTTGTCAAGAATAGATATAAATCGTAAATGTCTCCAAAACAAAATTTGGATCCATCTGTTCTGTTTGTGTGAGTCTATAAATGTATGTTGTAAATGTGAGATAATATTCTACCTCCAGATGGTATTGTTAAAATTAATTTAAAGGCAAGCACCTGTAAGGATTAGGTACTAAAATTTTCAGAAATATAGAAACTAACTCATGCTTTTCAAATTCATGTGCTCTAAGATTAATCTTTAGTAAATAAAAGCTAGTTTAAGTTTGTTGGTTTAAGTAAAACAGACATGTCTTTATTTTACCTGGGTTTTACAAAAATAAGTCCATGTTAATAACTGACTTTATGTCTATGAAATATGTTTATGGAGGTTAAGTGATAAAAAGAAGAATAGTTAGGGCTATGGGAAACCCAAGACAGCTGCTTGGTTCTTTTTTATTTTTTATTAATTTATTTTTGTTACAGATGTTTCTCCTTTTCCCCTCACTGACACCCTCCTCATGATCCCCCTCCCACCCCGTTCCCAGCATTGTTGTCTATGTCCATTGGTTATGCATACATGCATATAAGTTCTGTGGTTTATCTCTTCCCTCCCCATTCCCTCTTCTGAGAGCTGCTTGGTTCTCTTCCTGGCTCCCTGGGTCCCCGGCTCCCCATTTTTTGGTTTTTGCATTCCTCCATGCATCACAGTGAGAAACTTACGAGCTGACATTATTGAAAAGAGACATCTTACCCTATTGCCAAGGTTTAAAAGAGTTACTTCAAGAAAATGCCAAGTTGGTAAAGGCTTCCTTTCACAGTGAGTTCCCAGAAGACAAAGATTATTGACTGTCACCTGGAGATTTTGTTTATTGGAAAGGACATCAAATAAAAGACACTGTCTAACTTTGCTGGATCAGACCTTACCAGGAGCCTAACCACGAATGGACATCTACCCCTAGATTTCTGACACTTGCTCCACCTATAATGGACATAAAAAACTCCTCAAGCATGAGGAGCCACTGACATAAGAGGTAGACGGCTGTCCCAAGATGTCAACAAGGCCTGTATACCAACAGATTGACATGGAACTCAGAAACCATTCTGTTTAATTGTCTTTATCTATCTGCTAATGATATTAGTCATAACATAGTTAAATACTTGTTCTTTGGGTTTTTCTATATAGTCCAACTGAACACATGTATAAGATAACAACTGTTAATACTCTTTTTTATGGCTATATAAATGTTATACTAGATGCCAAATACAGAAAAATGAGGCAGAAGGCAAAACTCAGATCATGATAGTTCATAGGATAGAAATAATCCAGTGTTTTTTCATAATAAAAACCATAAGACCTGACTGCCTTCCTTTTACCTGCCTTTCCCATTTCAGGAAAATATGGCCTCAGCTCACATACCATGGTCACAGTAATGCCCCATCCCCAGTGGTCAACAAGATAACGTCAATACTAGGCTTCGTAGGAGCAAACCTTCCTAGCGCTGTGACACCACACTAGCCGATCAAAACGTTAGTCATCAATGCATCCTTTGGATAGATTTATGACTAAAAGGGAGGATTATAGAATAAAAATGCATTCTATGGTAAGTAACCTCACAGGGTTATCTGACCACAAATTCCTAACTAAGCAGGTAGGTCATGATGGGTAGTCACACCCCAGGCATTTAACTTTTTTACTAAAAGGCTTGTGTTTGCTTTAAGCAAGCCCTGTCCATTGTCTCTGTGCATCTAGGTTAAAACACTTTTGAAATGCCCCCTTTCTCCCCTCCTTCTAATCCAATCCCTGTCTTGCTTTCTCCCACCTTCATGTCACCTTCCTTATGTTCTCTCCTTAAGTCCAAATGCATAAAAGAAACAGCAAACTGTTATTCTCCTGAGAATTTGAGAGCTTGCTCCCCAGCATACATTGTCAGTTGGCTCAAATAAACTCATAAAAATTCTCTACAGAATTGAGCGTCCAGAAATAAACCCATACAACTACAGTCCATTCACTTTCAGCCAGGGTTCAAAGACTATGCAACAAGCAAAAACTAATTTTGTGGACAAAAAAGGGGCCACATACTAAACCTGACAAACTCAGGGCAGGTCTGCATGGTGGACCTTACAAACTCAAAGACTGAAAGTAACCTCATAGGGTGGTCTGAACATACAAATTGCTAACTAAAAGTGGGTCATGGCGGGTAGTCACGTCCTCGACCTGTAGCTTCCTTGACAAAGGTCAAGCTTTACTTTAAGTAAGCCTGTCTATTGTCTTTTTGCATCTAAGGTGACATACCTTTGAAATATCAGAGTAATCTTTTACAGGAAACCACAGAACCCTTCACTGTTATCTCGTTCCCTGAATACCATCTCTGTGAGCTATAAATGTTGACTATCCTTTACCCGCCAATGTAAAACAAGTACGTCTCTCCATTTTTTAATCCAACCTCAGAGGTTTCCCCGCTTTGCTTTCTCCCGCTCCCTTAATCCACCATCAGTGGAATTCATGTAACACCCCTTACATCTCTTTTGACTCTAATGTATAAAATAAGCTGCAAAACTGCCATTCTCTGGAGCATGTTCTTAATCCATTGAGATTTTGCTTCCTGGCAACTGTGGTCAGTTTGGCTCAAATAAAGTCATAAAAATTCTCTACAGATTTGGACATTTCTTTAAAAATGTTTTTTGTTTTTGTTTTTTTAAATCCTCACCCGAGAATACTTTTTCCATTTTTTTTTTGACATTTAACAGTTTATTTTGAAGGTCATTTTAAAAACAAAGTTAAAGAATATCTGAGAAAAAAATTGCACATAATACACTCATTGAATAAGTATGGTGATTAAATCAAAATAAGGGAAATATGTTTTCTTCTGCAACTCCAATAACAAGTTGTTTTCCTGAAGGTTCTTATACTTCCATAAAGGGGGGAAGGGGAATCATGGCAATTAAAGCTGCCTCAATCATGTAAATCTATAGTAGAAACCAACTTTTTCTGTTCTTCCCAATAAGTCAGTTTCGATCTTCAAACTGTGCCTTGTTTTTTAAAAGATATGATGCTAGAAATTCAATGGGATTTGGTGGTCTTTCCTTTGCAAGCACAGCAAGTCCCTGTAATAAGATAGGCACAACTGTCTCATCCAGGTAGGCACGAGTTGGCAAAGACTGTAGATCCACTTTCTGTTTTGATGATTTTTCTGCATTAATCTTCTCATTTTCTACCATCCTCTCAACGTTATCTGCGAGACCGTACTCTGAGTGAGGATTTTCTGCAGCCTGCGTCTGTCCCTCCAGCATCTGCTCTGGCTCCATGGAGGACCCTGCAAGTCACAGTCCCCAGATACCAGTCCGCGCCTGAGCCATCCGTTCCTAAGAGCCCTGAAGCGCGCCACCAACTCCCAACACAAATCCCTTTTTTCCATTTTTATCTTCAGATAGAGTGGGAGAGAGGGAGAGAAAGAGAGAGAGAGAAACATTGCCATGAGAGAGACACATGGATTGGTTGCCTCCCGCACAACCCCGACCAGGGCTAGGGACTGAACCACAACCGAGGTACGTGCCCTTGACTGGAATTGAACCCGCAACTCTTTGGTCCATGGGCTGACGCTCTAACAACTGAGCCAAACTAGCCAGGGCTTTAAATATGTTTTTTAAATTGATTTTTTAGAGAGAGAGGTAGGGAGAGAGATAGAAACATCCATGTGAGAAACATCAACTGGCTGCCTCCTGCACACCCCCTACTGGGGATCAAGCCTGCAACCCAGGCAGGTGCCCTGATCATTAGTCCAACTGGGACCTCTCAGTTTATGAGACGGCACTCAATCCACTGAGCCACACTGGCCAGGCTGGACATTTCTTAAGTTAGCAATTTCAACAAAAGGTGCTGGGAAAAGTAGATATCCACACACAAAAGAATGAAGTTGGACCCCCATCTCACACCATACACAAAAATTAACTAAAAATGGATCAATGACCTAAATGTAAGAGCTAAAATTATACAAATCTTAGGAAAAAACATGGAGGTAAATCTTCATAACCTTGTATGTGGCAACGATTTCTTGATATGACACCCAAAACAAGAGCAAGTATATATATATAAATCAGACATCATCAAAATTAAAAAATTTTGTGCAAAGGACCCTATGAAGGAAGTACACAGCTAATCAACAGACGGGAGAAAATATTTACAAATCATATATCTGGTAAGAGTCCAGTTTCCAGAATATATAAAGAACTGTTGAAACTCAACAACAAAAAGATAACCAATCCAATTTAAAAATGGGCAAAGGTCGCCCTGGCCGGTTTGGCTCAGCGGTTAGAGCATCGGCCCGTGGACTGGAGAGACCCAGGTTTGGTTCCCGCTAGGGGCATGTACCTTGGTTGCAGTTTGTCCACGGCCCCGGTTGGGGTCATGTGGGTGGCAACCACTCGATGTGTCTCTCTCACATTGATGTTTCTCTCTCTCTCTTCCTCCCTCTCTCCCTCCTGCTCTATCTGAAGATAAATGCAAAAATGTCCTCGGGTGAGGATAAAAAAAATGGGCAAAGGTCTTGAAAAGACAGCTCTCTAAAGAAGATATACAGATGGTCAACAAGCACATGAAAAAATGCTTAACATCAGTAGTCATTAGGGAAATGTAAACCAAAGCTACGGTGAAATACCACTTCATACTCATTAGGTTGACTATAATAATAATTTTTAAAAACCAGAAAATAAGTATTGGTGAGGCTGTGGAGAAATTGGAACCCTTATACATTGCTGGTGGGAATGTAAAATGGTTCAGCTTCTGTGGACAACAGTGTGGTGGTTCATCAAAAAGTTAAACACGGAATTGCCATGTGACCCTGAAATTCTACTCCTAGGTATACACCCAAAGAAATGAAAATATCTGTATACACAAAAAACCTGTAAACACATGTTTACAGCAGCACTATTCACAAAAGTCAAAAGATAAAAACAGTCCAACATCCATCAACAGATAAGTGGTAAGCAAAATGTGGTATATGTATGCAATGGAACATTATTCAGCCTTATAAAGGAAGGAAATTCTGATACAGGCAATGACATGGATGGACCTTGAGGACTTTATGCTGAATGAAATAAGCAGTCACAACAAGACGAATACTGTGTGATTCTACTTATATGAGGTACTTAGTCAGAGTTGTCACAATCACAGAGACAGAAAGTAGAATGATGGTCCCCAAAGACTGTGGGCTAGGGGGATGGGGAGTTAGCATTTAACAGGCACAGAGCTTCTGATTGCAAGATGAAGGAATTCTGGGGATGGATGGAGGTGATGCTGCACAACAGTGTGAATGTATTTAATACACTGAACCGTACACTTAAAATGGTTAAGACGGTAAATTTCACGCATTTTTTTAGGGCAGTGAACGTTTGTTAGTGTCTCTAACAGCTGCACTGGAGGTGGCATCTTCCCTCTCCTGGACCAGATTGGGCCATGCCACCCCACACATGCCCATGTGAGGGGCTCCTACTCAGCTTCCCCAGGAACCATACCCACAACTAGGCCAACACCCTGGGGGAGGAAGGTGGCATTTTGCACCTCAATTTGGGATTGGGGGGGTAGGGAGGAAAAGCTATCAGGAGAAGCAAACACTTTGCAAGGTTTTATTTGACAGCAGGTTCAGGTGGAGGGGGTTCCTGGGCAGGGCTGACACCCTGTGTTCTGCTCAGCCATGTGAAGAGACCCATGCTGGCACTGGTGGTCCAGGGGAACCAGCCAGACGAGATCAGCCAGAATGCACTGTTTTGAGGCTTTGTGTCCATGTTGCCCTTGGCCCCTCCTCCACTGGCTTCCCAATGTCCTTCCCCTGGTGCTTGAGGCTGACGGCTCTCTCAATTTTGCCCAGAACCTGGTTATTAGAAACGGCTTGTCCACTCTCATAGTCCATGATGACCTATGACTTTCCATTGATTTCCATCGTCAGGTCCTTCTGCATCAGTCCCTTGCTCTGCTGGCCCTGCTGAATCACCATGCCCAGCTCCAGGGTCATCTGGCCATGTTCTTAGTGATGCTGTTTGTTCTGGCCACAGGCCCATTTCTTGGACGTCTCCATGTCTCCGCTTCTTTGAGCCACTAAAATGGTCTGCTTGGACTTGGCATGCACAGCTATGGGGCCTTTCTCGTGCAGCGCCTTCATCATGTCCCAGTTGTTCTCGGCCATAGCGGGGCAGGCAGGTCTGGGCGGCTCCGCGGCAGCTCCATGTTACATATATTTTAACACAATTTAGAGTCACATACTGTATGATTCCATTTACATGAAATATTCAGACTGGATATATCCACAGACAGAGAGCACATTAGTGGTGGAATAAGGGGAAACTGCTTAATGGGTGTGGGGGTTTACTTTGGGGTAATACAAATGTTCTAGAACTAGTCAGGGGTGGTTGCACAGCATTGTAAATGTACTAAATACCACTGAATTGTTTGCTTTAAAATGGTTAATTTTTTTGTCATGTGAATTTCACCTCAATAAATTATTTTTAAAAAATTAGTTACAGTACCTTCCAGAAATTGTGCTAAGATCTTTTTTCCTTGTTTGTTCCTATTGCTCTCTATCCCCAATAACCCTTGCACATGCGTTTCCTATTTAATGTTGTGCTTTGGGGCAGGTGACAGTCATCTCCAAGTCTAGTTAACACATGTCACTGGCCACCGTGAGTTTCTGTGCCGTAGTCACAGAGTCTCCGGACACACAAATGTCGGTTTGAGAACTAAATGCTCACGCCTTTACCCAATGTGGTACTCCACAATGACTAAATACTTCCTCCAATTAGGTTTTCTTTAGTCTCTGAATACTCCAGAAGAAAAGCTCTGAGACCCTGGAACGAAGTGGAGTTCATGACCTATTGATTTGGGCACTTCCACAAAACACTTCTTTTTAAAAAACAGATGATTATATTGTTAGAAACAGTACACAATTGCCATCGTAGTTCTTCTCAACTGGTATCTTTGAGTACAAAATGCCTTGAAGATAAGTTCATTGAATATTTTCCCTTAAGTGACTTGACAAAAAAATTAAAACCCAATCCTTTTTACTTCTTATTTGTAGGAAAATCTCTCTCTATACAGAATCACAGAATAGCAGCTAACATTTTTCAAGTACCGAAGACATTGTTCTAAGCACACTGTAATGTTGTTATCATCCCCACTCTAAAGATGGTGAGGTGAGGGGCTGGCCTGCCCACCCACTCATGGGGAAACCAGGACTGAACCCAGGCCTCTCTGGCTGCACTGCCTACATCCCAACCACCAAGCCACTGCTTCTGTGCGACACTGCCCTTTGTTTCATTCTAGCAGGGACAGAGTCAAGAGCTCTCAGAAACTCATTCCAACCCCTACACTCTCCAGGCAAAGTCACCTGATGGCCCACAGCTAATTACAGGTCAAAGAGTTTCTACCAAGCCAAACCACATCTCCTCCACTTGACAATGAAGGGAGGGGTCATCCTCCTGGCTGCCCTTTCCACTCATTTGAAATTAATTCAGGCATTTCTTTTCTGCTCTGTTCACCATCATCCCCACCCCCAAAACACACACACAAAGCACATTCATTACATCACACCAGGGTTTATTAAGCCTTTCTCTGTAATTGTCTTCAGTCTGCTTTGATTATATCCCACTTAAACAAGGTTTCCCAGAATAAGCTATGCCCTGGCTGCTCCCTCAGGTCCCACAAGGCAAGCTCTGCATCTGTGTGGTGGCCCACAGAAGGTTGGACTGGGCAGGAGAGTGAAAGTAGGCTTTAGAAGGGGAGGGTCACCATCATGTGACACTTACTGTGTGCCATGCATTATTCCAGGCACCAGAGAAACAAAGAGAATGGAACAAAGCTTGGAGAGACAAGCAATCAAGGAGAGTCAGGCATAGGTGATGTAAGTTTAGACCCTCATATGGAGGAGACCCACCTAATGGAGAAACCAAGCAGAAAAGAGGTTGTTGGGAGGAGGTGTGAGGGTGATGCCTACCAGTACTGGGGGTCCTTGGGTCAAGGGGCTGTAGGCAGGTGAGACTTCTCCAGGAGAGGTACACATACTTACTACCTGGCTGACTTGATCAATTCTAGTGCAGAATTTCAAATTAATTCATTCCTAACTGTTGTATTAGATTTAAGCCCATTCCTAAGTCTCAGAAACATAAGTAGTTTTAAAGTGATGTAAAAGAAATTCACCACAAAGTGCCTTTTGCACAATCTGATTTTCCCAGTAAGAAAATTCTGTAAAGTCAGACACTTGTCTAAAAGTATCTGAAAACTGTTTTGAAAATTTGGGCCCAGATGTGAACAGACACCTGGAGACACTTGGAAAGGTGTCCTGACATAGGCAGCATTCAACTTGAGGACACAGCTAAATGACGAACTGGGTTTCCTTTCCAGAAGCATCTACACATCCATTTTTAAATTAGACCCTATGGTGCTCCAAGAGGTAGGTGGGCCATGTGTTATTCTTATAGATGATGTACAGACTGAAGCTCAGAGAGGCTGAACTACTAGCCCAAAGGCAGACAGCTAATAAAGGGTAGATGCAGGTGCACATCCAAACTCTAAGACCCCAGGCCTCTTCTCTGGGCACCAGATCAGGGTCTGGTGCCTCTTCCCCACTCCATGAGCACCCGCCCTCCTGGCCCCAGGTAGGCTAAATAGCAAAGATGGGATGTCTTCTCCTCACAAGACCCCAGATTCCCCAGGCACCCCAGGATCAACACGTGCAGGGCAGGACTTAGCATCTCTCAGCCCACCCTCCACATCCCCACATTCCTCACCCCAGCCTCTTCTCGTGACTCCTCACCTTTCAGAAGCACCCTGGGCTCATTCTCCTCATCTGGACCAGTGAGCCCGGGACCCAGGGATGCAGGTGAGGAAGCCTCAATCCCCACCCCCAGAGCTTCTGGACAGGGCACAGAAGCCCTAAGCTCAGTACTGAGCAGACACACCACTGCCTCAGGGCATAGCCCTGTAGTGAAGAAAACCACTGTTTCAGGGCTGCTTCTTGGCTGGGAGACACCAGGCAACAAAAAAACTCACTTTCCACCATCTGAAGAATGGGTATCCCACCTGGGCAGGCTGCTATTAGGGCCTAGCAGGCTCTACGTGACTTGTATTTTTGTTCAAACATAAAGAGAGGTTTTGTGTGAAAGGAGGGAGGTGGTAGCGTGTGAACTGGGCTTCAATGATTCTCTTAAAAAAACACCAAGATCTGGGAACCTGGGGGCTCCTTTGTTGGGTTGGATGATTCAACTGGTGAACACACATCTCAGTGCAAATTCCGGGCCAACTTTATTTCCTTAGCTTTTATAAGTATTCAAGTGAGACCACCACCGTGAAGTAACAGAGGCCATGGGCACAAAGGTCTTAATTTTACCAAGGCCATTTCAGACTAGACCCACACCAGACCACTCTAATGGAATAAAACATGTGGACTGTCCTGCTAGCCACAGGTTACCTGGCATCCAGGCCAACCACCCACCAGGAAGGTCAGGGCTCCGTCCTCTGCAGCCCATCTAGATAGTCCCCTTTGCTCCCAACCCAGGCCTCCTTGAACATTTGCAGACTAGACCCAGCACAGTAAGATCAAAATGCGGTGTCTCATCAGAAGCAAAAACAGGTTTGTTATCCAAGTGGCAGATGCCCAGCTCTGCAGACTGGATCCCATTGTGAATGGAACCTTGTAGCTGTTAAACACCTCTTCTCTGCCTCTGGATATGTTTCACTGAGAGCAAACATTTCCCATAAAGCGACTTGGGTAGTTCCTCCTGACCCCGAGACCCTGTGGATGTGAGGCAGTCTTGGGGAAATGGAAGCCAAACCTCACTTTTGTCCACTTTGAAATCTCTCTACATGGCCCTGGCCAGTTTGGCTCAGCAGTTAGGGCATTGGCCTGCAGACCAAAGAGTTGCGGGTTCGATTCCGGTCAAGGGCACGTACCTCGGTTGCAGTTCCTTCCCGGCCCTGGTCAGGCCCTGGTCAGGATCTTGCGGGAGGCAACCAGTAGATGTGGCCCTCTCACATCTTTCTCTCTCCTTCCTTCCTTCCCACTCTATCTGAAGATAAATAGAAAAATGTCCTTGGGTGAGGATTGAAAAAAAAAAAATCTCTCTACATGGAGCGGAGAAGCTCACCCTCCTCCCAGTGCCCACTGCCTATTTAGCACAGCCATTTCGTAAGGTATTAATTATGCACAGTTTCAACTACATTTAATTTAATTTTGAATTATATGTTTTAATTGTTAATTAGACACCTGAAAGTACCAACTAAATTTTTTAGGTGAAATTGCTGTTGGGTAACAGGAGTCTAGAGTAATTACCAAAACACTTTAATCTAGTTTCACAGGAAAAGGGGAACGACAAACCCAATACACTTTTTGCATTTCACACGAAGCAATATAAAACAGCTTCCATCACACTTTTCCAAATCTGTAATGACTGTCTCGTTTTACTAGTCTGTGTTCATCATGTAAATCAACTGACCTTCCAACATAAAAGTCAATCCTGGCATTTCTTTCAGTAAAAATCCTGTGCCTTCGAGCACCACAGTTCATTGGTTTATCCTACCCGTTTTGAGCTAATGAGTAACTTAGGAACATTCTCATCCTTGGCAACAATTTCACAAGTGTCTTTTTGTCTTACATCCCCCTCCCTCTGCACCCCCTTCAGACCCCGGGAACGCAAAACCGACTTGGAAAGCAAATCTTCCTCATAAATATTCATGAGGCTAAGGGGAAAGTTTGCTAAACTTCGTTCCAAAGATGAGAAAGCCCAAGTTTGCTCCCCCGCGGCAGGAGGCACTCAGGACCCTCGCTCCTGCGCCCCCGCGGCCAGTCCCCTACCTGGGCGCTCGAGCCCGAGTCGCCGGAGCCGTCCGCGCTGAGAGCCATGGTGGTGAGCCTTTGTCCGGCCCCAGGGGCCAGCGTCCCCCCGAGGCCGCCGCCGGAGCCGCGGCGTGAGCAGGGCCCGCAGTTGGCCTGGCGGACCCTCCCCGGCCGCGCCCCCACCCCGTGCGGCGGCGGAAGCGGTGGGCGGACCGCGAGGGCGGAACCTCACCTCGCGGGGTCTCCTAGGCGGGGGCGGGGCCTCACCTCGCGGGGACTCCCAGGCAGGGGCGGGGTCTCACCCCCACCCCACCGCCCCACCGCCCCCATCAACACCGCCCCCCACCCCGCGGCTCCCAGGCGGGGGCGGGGCTTCACTCCGCGGGGGCTCTCAGGCGGGGGCGGGGTCTCACCTTGCGGAGGCTCCCAGGAGGGGCGGAGCCTAACTCCCACCCCACCCAGGGGCTTACACGCAGGGGTGGGGTCCTCCCTGCACCCCGAGCGGCGGACCCTGAGTGCCAGTGCCTGGACCTGGCGCTCTCACCTGGGCGGGGCCCGGCGGGGCTCCTCCTTCTTGGAGCTGGGCAGCGGTGGCATTTGCTTTTACTTTGTTCTCTGGAAGCCTCGGGGACTTGCCATTTTGTTCTGACTAGTGGTTGTGGCTCTGCGCCCGATTTCCACTGGTGTAGACAGACCGCACTCTTGAATTCTGCCAGTGAAGACTACTGAACCCTAATTTTCCCCAGTGTAGACAGGTCTCTGATGTTCGCTGGTGTAAATGGACTAACGAAGACAGTTGTACCCCCGATTTCCACCGGTATAGATAAAGTGAACTTTGATTTCTGCTAGTGTAGACGGACCAGACTTCTCTTCCCGTCCAAGTGAGCACGTTGCTTACAGGGATTCTCTCTTGAGCCCTCTGGGCCTTGTTCCAGAATAAGGGGCTTGAGCAGGGGCCCACCTTCCCCTCTTTGGGGAGTCAGGCACCAGGAGAGTTGAACAGGCTCCCACCGGATTTGCAATTCTAATGCCTTGGTTTATAGACAACCTCCAAAAAACACAGTGTCTCCCACACCCCAGTGAAAAACGACTTCCCTGTAGCTAGGTGACTTGTAGGGTTTTGGTAGAGCACATTTCCTGAGCACCTGCTGTGTGCTGGGGATACAGCCAGGGTCCCAGATGAACCCACCTCCTTTAGGAGGGTCTCCCAGCAGAGCCCATCCATCTTCAGGTCTCTCACGCTGCTATGTCCTGAGTAGAAACTTGGGCACAGGCTCACCCACCCTGCTCTAAGACAAACGTGCTCATTTAGGGATAAAGTTCAGTTGTTCAGAGAGAAGAGCTGCGCCAGAGCTGAAACCTCAGCCACAGGTTACAGAGGGAATGAGGTAAGGATGGCAGGGGTGAGCTTCATGCCCTCCCCCAAGACAGGGCGTGTTTTTAAATTCTTCTGGTTGTTCCCTGCCTTTGTTGCCTGTCTTGCTTCCTGGAACCTCCAGCTCGCCCCCCATCCCCACCCCAGAGACCAAGCCCACTGGTTTAAGTGCTGGGAATCTGGGTGTTACTCCTGTCTGCACCTCCCTGAGCCCCCCTCACCCCCCACCCCAGCATCCCTGCCTTGTTCTTCTCTCACCTGCTCTCCCAACAGGAGTCCTGACCATGCTGCTCTAGGAACAGGAGCCAGGCTTTATAAACCTGTGTGGTCCCAAAGCACCTGCCAGGACAGAGCTGGGAATGTTGGCACACCTCCAGAGCAGATGGCTTTGTCCCTTATCAGCTCTGCCAGGATCCAGGACCTGACCTCAGGAGAGGTCAACAGTAACCTGGATGCCTGGTCAAGGTGCAGTTCTGGACTCTCATTCTTACTGGAGACTTTGAGGCCTCCAGGTGGAAGCTGTCCTGCCACACCTCTGTTGTGCAGAGGAAAGCTGGATCTGCACAGGGCAAGCCCAGGAGTCCTCCATGTGCTGTCTCCAGTCACAATATCTAGGGATCTGGTTCCTTCCTTGTTGTATATCCATAAAGTCAGGGATGTTTTCTAAGAAGTTTCCCCCCAAAATTTGACAATTGAGATGGTTTCATTTATTCAAAAGATACTTAGTGATCACCTACTTTTAGCCAGTCGATTCACAGCCCCTGTCAGGTCCCTAGAGGGTCTGACATTCCAATGCAGGAAGACAAACAATAAACCAATGAGCAGAGAACATAAATCTGGCTAAAGCAGATGGTCAAAGCAGAGAAGACTGCAGGCACGGGAAGAAAGTGAGGGAGCCACCTGTGCAAACCCCTGGACTGGGAACGGATCTGGTGTGCTTAGGGAAGGCTGGTGTACATAGGAACATGGTGAATGAGGGCTATGCAAAGTGGACAAGGTTAGAAAGGCTGAAGGGATAAGTAGGTCATGTTGATGGGTTCTGTTTTATTCTGAGTGTCGTGGGAAACCACTGTGGAGAGAGTTTGGAAAGGAAGTGACACTATCTGATTTTCATTCCAAATATCTCACCCTGTTTGCAGTGTGGAGACCACAGATGGTTAAGGCAGGGAGATCAGTCAGGAAGCAACTGCCACAATCTTGGTGAGAGTGATAGGGTTGGATCAAAGTGGGGATGACAGAGGTTGTGAGAAATGGTCAAAGCAGGATATACTTAGAGGCAGAGAAGGCTGAGAGAACTGGCTAACAGCTGGCTGTGGAGAGTGAGGGAAAGAGAAACTAAGGAGGTCCCTGGGAGGCATTTCGAATTAGCTGAGCAAGACCAATGCCCACTACCTCTAGCTTGCCTTCCTGCATGCCCCAGGTCCCTTGCATCTGAGATCACAGATGTGCCTGGTTTTGCTGAGACATGCACCACATAAGATGTGGAAGGAGCCACAGGAAGTAGTGGCTGTCACAGCAGATTGGTGGTGGATGTGTTTGGTTTGTTTAAGGAAGTTCAGGTCCTATCCCTGGCAGCAGTGGTCCTGAGCAGAAGGGAGCAGGGCGGTGGGGATTTTCCTAACACAGTCCTACAGCATGGTCAAGTGTTTCTCCAGGTTGTTGATGTTTCTGGCTCTTCCTTGTTACTTGACCCTTTCACAGATGCTATAATCTATTTGATATTTCCTACTACATCCCTTACTGCATAAATTAGCTATAGTGGCTTCTGCTGTCTGCAGGTAAGAATCAGCAATTCAAGGATTCCAGGACTGATTGGCAGGTGGAGGTAGGTGCCACTCACTGAGATGGGAGAGACTGGGGGGAAAGCAGATTTTGGAGGAGAAGACATATTAACATTGAGATGCCTGTCAGGCCTATAGAATGGACCAATCACTAAATGAGCTTGGTGCTGAGAGGAGAGGTTAGGTTGCAAATACAAATCTGGAAGCATCTAAACATAGGTGTGTTTAGAGATGAGGAAAATGAATGTGTAAACAGAAGAAAAATGGGACCAGGACTGAGCTGGGGAACATGCTGACACTTAGAGGTTGTTTAAGAGTAGAAAGGCCTGCTTCTCAAACTCTTCCAAAGAAAAAAATTAAGAGGAGGGAACACTTTCTAATGGATTCTATGAGGCCAGCATTACCCTGATACCAAAGCCAGAAAAAGACAAGAAAACTGCAGACTCATATCCCTGATGAATATAGATGCAAAAATCCTCAACAAAAAATTAACAAATAGATTCCAACAGCATATTAGAAGGATTATTCACCATGAAAAAATGAGATTTATTCCAGGAATGCAAAAGTAATTCAAAATAAGAAAATTAATCAATGTAATATTTCTCAATAACAGAACGATGGGGGCGGGGGGGATGATCAACTCAATGGATGAAGAAAAGGCATTTCAAAAATCCAACACCCTTTCGTGATAAAAGCTTTCAGAAAACTAGGATTAGAGAGAAAATTCCTTAACATGATAAACAGTATTTATGGAAAACAGACAGTTAACATCACAAACAATGATGAAAGACTGAAAGCTTTCTCCTTAAGATCAGGAACAAGACAAGGGAGCCTGTTTTCATCACTGCTATTCAACATTGTACTGGAAGTTCTAGCCAGAACTGTTAGGGGCAACAGAAAGAAATAAAAGGTATTCACGTTGGAAAGAAAGGGGTAAAACTATCTCTATTCATAGTGACATTATCCTATACATAGAAAATGCCAAACCACCAAATAGTTACTAGAGCTAATTGATGAATTTAGCAAAGTTACAGGGTACGAGATCAACACACAGATCAGTGGTGTTTCTACACACTAGCAATACATAAACAATTCAAAGAAATTAAGAAAATAAATCCAGTTACAATAGCATCTAAAAGAATTAAATGCTTAGGAATAAATCTAATCAAGGAGGTGAAAGACTTGTATGCTGAAAACTACGAAACATTCTGAAAGAAATTTAAAAAGGCCTAAATAAGTGGAAAGACATGATGTTCATGGATAGGAAGACTTAACATTGTCAACGCTACCTAAAGTGATCTATAGATTTAACACAATTCCTATAAAAATTCCAACAGTTTTTTTTTTTTCACAGAAATTGGAAAGCTGATTCTCAAATTCACATGGAATTGCAGGGGGCCCTAATAGCAAAAACAATCTTGAAAAAAGAACAAAGTTGGAAGACTCACACAACCTGAATTGAAAACTTACCGTAAAACTAAAACCGTAAAACAGCAATTAAAAGTGTGGTCCTGGCATAAGGACAGATATATAAACCAATGGAAGAGAATAGAAAGCCCAGAAGTAAACCCTCACATACATGGTTGAATGATTTTCAACAAGGGTTGAACATTCAGTGGGGAAGGACAGTCTTTTCAACACATGGTTCTGGGAAAACTGGATATCCACATGCAAAAGAATGGTAATTCATACCATATAAAAAATTTAACTAAAAATTGGGTCTCACAGAGTCCTCACTACAACACTGTGAAGGCCCAGTATCAAAGGCACCCTAAATGTCCATCAGCTGGGGAACAGAAAAGCGAATTATGATACATGAAGGAGCACAGCAGGTAAAATGAATTAACAGAGAAGCCTCAAAGGCATTGAGTGAAAAAACACCCAGCAAGTTACAAAAGGATCAGAATGGTGTCTTATCATTCAGGTAAACCCTAGAAATACCCCTAATTATCTGGGCTGTTTATCAACACAAGCTCATACTCTTAAAGCATAAAATCGTGCATGGAATGACAACACACAGGGCTTTGTGTTAGTCTGGTGAGGTCCGGCTGCGGACGAGCGGCTGCAATGATCTTTTAGGTGTGGGACGTTTGCACCGGTTCCGCTGTCGCTGTCCGTGCTGCCAAAGGCTGGAGTCTGGGCTCCAACTGCTTTTCAACTTCTCATTGTTATTCTATTCTACATTTGCTCCCGCTTCTACTTTGAGTTTTAATCAGTTTGAGTTTTAACCAGAGATTATAATGAGAAATATACTGGCACTGACAGCAATTACGTGTGCTATTGGGTGTTCTGGGGAGGACACAACGGATGGAGCGCCTGTAAAACGAGGGTGCCCTTAGGGCCGCGCGCATCCCCGGGTGCGGAGAGTCGCTGCGGGGAATCTGTGCGGGGCTTGGTGTGCTTCGTGGAGCAGCTGCCCACTCCGGGTCAGGGCCAGCTCCATCCTGGTCCAGCCTTCCTCAGATGCCTTTCCTCCCAGACCTCATCTGTCCCGTGAATTTTTAACCGTTTATCTCCCAAGATAAAGGAAATGCGGAGAGCTGCAAGCAGAGGGAGGTGTGTTGGGGAGTGAGCGTGAACGCAGCTCACCCGTTACCCCCATACCAAGGCGGTCGTGAGGTTGGCCTTCCAGAGAAGCAGTAAGAAGATGAGGGAGACACCTGTGGGCCCAGTACTTTCAACTGTGCACCTGCTGCGCTCCGGAGCCTGTCCTGGGGGGCTCACCGCCCATAGGTCAGAGCTCAGGCCCGCCCCCTAGAGGGAAGGGCAGGCAGAGAGGTCCAGAAGCGGAATGGACACAGTGCATTGTGGGGCTACAAAGGGCTAGTGTGGCCGCACTGGGGAATGGGGGTGGGGCCTGGGGACACGGCCAGTGTAGCGCTGGGCTGTGCTTGGGGAGATGACTGGTGGCTATCATTGGCTGTTTGTGGCAGAAAGAGAAAGTATCTGGGAATGGGCCGGGGCTCCATGTGACAGGACTGTGAGACTCTGGCAGGCTGTGGGCCACAGTGGTTGCTCGGCTTTTACTTTTGGAGAATTTAGGTTCTGTTGTTGAGCATTTAGAAGTCTTAAAGAGAAATTTTGAGCATCGATTTTGTTGTGAACTCTGTCCTTAATTTACTTTTTCATAGAATATTTTGTTTTCATATTTTTCATTTCGCAGATAACACTTAAATTTAGAACTAGCTTATTTGTTTCATTTTTTTTCAATCCTTTGTTGCTCCTGTAGGTTACAGTAAAGAATATAATAGCAGAAAATATTAGCTTTCCAGAGGAATGTTCCCACGGTTACAAAACGTCAGAAAGTGCCTCTGACAAACAAGTAGGAGCGCCACTCACGGGCGCCACACAAAGGGGCGACCTCTGAACTGGAATCTGTCCTGTCCCTGCTTTGGTGCTGGCTGCTGACCCTGTTCATGGGTCACTGGTCACATTGGGCGTTAGGTGAGAGGGTTTGTGTCCCTGAGAACCCCTTTCACACAGAGCCCAGAGAGGAAACTTATGTCCTGGGTTACCCGATTATATTTATTTAAAAAACACTTAAATGTGTGCTCAGTGTGAGCAAAGTAGGGAAACAGATGAGGGCTAATGCTTGTCTGAAGCAGCTAACGGTTCACTAGTGTACCGGAAGAGGGGCACCTGTTTAAAAGTGTTGCTGTGATGTTTAAATGATTGTTCTCAAACTATTGGTACTTGAAATTTAAATATTAAAAGTCTAAGACCAATGAGTTAAAAAATTTAATATGACAAAAAGTTTCAACGTGTTAATTTTCTAATTCTTCTGAGAAACAAAAAGGAACGATACCCCTCCATCACTAGAAGTATAATCATGGAGCATATGAATTAAAGTTATTTTCAGTCCAGAAATAGTTAAAACCAAATATTATGAGAAAGTTTAGAAAAGCCACCTGGTGTAGTCCTGCACACCCATGGCCCCTCCAGGGAGCTCAGTGGGAGATGGGGAGCAGTCTGCTGTGCCTGCCTACACCGACTGATTCCATTGTATGCAGGATTTCACTCTGACAGAATTGGGCAGCAAAACACAAAGGGAGACTCAGGCCCTGCCCGCCCTGGAATGTGAGTTATTTCAGAGCAGGGCCTTCTGTGTCTCGGCCCATGGGGAGACCTGCCTTGGAGGACAGAGAGGCCTGTGTAAATGAAAATTACGCTGTAGGCTCAGATGCTACAGTCCCCAGGCCAGGGCACATCAGCCAGGTCTCTGGTCCCTGAAGAGCAGAGACAGACGATGACCCACCTCCCACTCCTACAGAAGTTTGTTTACTGCCCTAAAGTCAGGTCTGTCTTGCTGGTCCTGCCAGCTTTGACTGCCTTCAGTGGAGCATGGAGGGGAGGATACAACTGGCCGGGCTCACAGAGCCTGCAGACCAGCCACACTCTGTGCCATGAGGACTTTGCATAGGCTGTTCCTGCTGTCCAGAATGTGCTCTCCCTACCCATCCCCTCACCCATCTGCCGATCTCAGCTGATGCCCTCTTCAAAGCCCCCCCCCCCAACACACACACCTCTCTAACCAGCCTGCTGCAGTGATTACTGCCCTTGGTGTAACTTTGCATGTTATTTCTGTGGTTGTCTGCCTCCTCAAATAGGGCTTTGGCTCCAGGAGGGCAGCACCTGTCCTCTCTCCCCAAATCCCAAGCACTTAATATGGAGGGAGGTGTGGTAGAAATAAAACCTGTGCCGTGTATTTTAAGCACCCTCTCAGTTAAGTGTGACCATCACACACCATGTTTGCTGAGCTCAGGGGGGAGACCAGCTGACAGCATCTCTGAGAGAGGGACTTGAGCAAGAGCCATCAGCCCAGGCAAAACAAAGCCTAGGTGGCAAGGGCGGCAATGCCATCCTTCCAGATGGGCAGCTGTGGTTGGGAGGTCCTGAGCCCTGACTGCAGGCCTGGGTATTCAGCCTTCTCCAGGAGCAGAAAGGTGGGACAAGAGGCATCTGCAGAGTCAGACTTGAAGGGGAGGTTAAATGCGGAAGAGCTCACATCTTGATTGTACAGGCTCGGCTGTGAGGAGCCACATTCAGGGTCCCATTTTTGTCCCTGTTAATTATTTTTTCTCTTTTATTGTGACATGTCATGTAATCAAATGAGTACATAAAAGGAGGGACATCTGTAATACTTTCAGCAATAAAGATTTTTAAAAAAGAGTACATAAATCAATGCATAACCCCTCTGTTAGCCATCATCCAGGCTAATGCACGGTCCCACTCACTCCTCCCCACCCTGAGGCCATCATTGTCCTCAAGGGGAAGCCTTTCCTTGCTTCACCACCCACACATGCAGTCACACAGTAGGAACCTAGCTGTGTTTGTGAGATTCACGGATGGATGTGATTATGTGCACGTGGATGTCTATGAATACACACTGCTGCTCCTTCCCCTCACTACCTGCACAGCCCATGGTATGAAATATCACATTGTGTCCATCCTCCTCGGGGGCAAACTTGTCTCATTTCCATTTCTTGGTTATTAAGAATAGTAACACCGTGAATAGTCTTGTGCACATCTCTCAACAACCACTCACAACACCTTTCTGCTGTCCATGCTGAGGAGCAGAACTGCTGGCTGTGTGTCCCTTCAGCGCTAGTGAAAGGCCAAAGCCTTCTCAAAGACGCTGAACTTTCAAATGCTTTTTGTGTGGCAATAGGGATGATCATATGATTTTTCTCTTTTAATCTGTTGATATGTGGATTATATTAATTGCTTGTCTAATATTAGTCTTACTTTCCTAGGTAAACCCTATTTGATCATATCATATATTACTATTTTTATATATTACTGGATCCAGTTTACTAATATGTTAGAATTTCTGTACCTATATTCATGCATGAGATTGGCCTGTACTAACCTTTCTTGTTCTACCCTTGTAAAATTTTACTATCAAAATTTATGCCAACCTCATAAAATAAGTTGGGAAATATTTCTTTCATTTTCTATTCTTTAGAAGAGTTTATATAATATTGGAATTATTTGCCCCTTAAATATATATATATATTTTTTATCCTCACCTGAGGACATTTTTGCATTTATCTTCAGGGAGAGGGAGAGGGAGAGAGGGAAGACGAGAGAGAGAGAGAGAAACATCGATGTGAGAGGGACACATCAACTGGCTGCCACCCACAGGACCCCAACCGGGGCCAGGGACAAACTGCAACCGAGGTACGTGCCCTTAGCCGGAACCGGACCTGGGACTCTCCGGTCCACAGGCCAACGGTCTAACCACTGAGCCAAACCAGCCAGGGCACCCCCTTAAATATTTGATAAATTTCCCGGGGAAGCATCTGGGCCTGGAATTTTCCTAGAGAAGTGTATTTTGATGATTGATTTAGTTTTTGTTCATGGTTATAAGACTATTTGATTTAATATTTGTTTTTGAGTCATTTTACATTTTTCTAAGAATTTTTCTACATCATTAAATTTTTAAATTTATCAGCATAAACTTGTTGAAATATTCTGTGAATGAATAAAAAGGGGTTCTATGGAAATCAACCTCACAGGGTGATCTGATCATAAATTTCTAACTGGGCAGGTCATGGTGGGTAGTCATGACCCAGGCTTATATATTTAAAAAATTTTTTCCCTTTATTGATTTTAAAGAGAGAGGAAGTGAGAGGGAGAGAGAGAGATAGAAACATCGATGAGAAAGAACAGTGATTGGCCACCTCCTGCATGCTCCCCACTGGAGATTGGGCCCACAACCCAGGCATGTGTCCCAACCGGGAATTGAACCAGTGACCTCTTGGTGCATGGGTTGATGCTCAACCACTGAGCCACACCGGCTAGATAGGTGTGGCTTAAGTTAGCCCTCTCCACTGTTCTTGTGCATCTAGGTTAACATACCTTTGAGATGCCAGAAGGAATACTCCTCAAAGGTGTAACCACCCTTAAGAAAGCACATACTAATATTGTAATCTAATCCCTGCCTTTTTTTTTTTTTTACCCACCTTCATGTAATCTTCCTTAAATTTTCTCCTTAATTTCAAATGCTTAGAAGAAGCTGCAAAACTGTTATTCTCTGGAGCATTTGAGATCTTGCTCCTTGGCATATGTCCTCAGTTTGGCTCAAATAAACTCATAAAAATTCTGTACAGGTTTGGACATTTCTTAGGTTGACAAGACTGAAACTACATTCTTTGTCTCATCTGTGGTGGCAGGCAGTTAGGACCTCAGTTCAGAAAGCTTTCAGGCCCTGGCCAGGTAGTTCATTTGGTTTGAGCGCTGTCCCCATACGCCAAACTTGTGGGTTCAAGCCCCACTCAGGACACATATAAGAATCAGCCAATGAATGCATAAATAAGTGGAACAACAAAATCTCTCTCTTGCCCTCTCCATTCCTCTCTCTAAAATCAATAAATAAAATTTTAAAAAGAAGGAAAGTTTTCGTTCAGCCTCGTGCATGTGTAGCTGGGGCATTGGCCGGAGACCCAAAATGCAGAGTTCTTTTTCTCTCTAGTTCTCTTCTTTCCAGATTTCCTCTGATTTTTTTTTTTTTTAATCTGTCAACTTGGGTAGGCTACAGGCCCGTTATTCAATGAAATATTAATCTAAGTGTTGCTTTGAAGAGAACAACTCCATAATAAATTGGGGGGGGGGTATAATTAAAGTCCATAATCACTTGATGTTAAGTAAGGGAGATGGTTCTGGATTACCTGATGGGCCTGATTAAATCAATTGGAAGGTTTTAAAAGCAGGACTAAGGGGAAAGAGGGAGAGAAGGAGAGATGGAGAGAAGGAGAGAGGGAGAGAGGAGAGGGAAGAGAGGAGAGAAAGAGGGGCATATTGAGAATGAGAGGGACCTTCTACCTGTGCACAGCAGCTTTGGCCCATACCTGTGAGCTTGCCTGTGGTCTTCCCCTCTGCTGCATAGTGGATTTGGGACTTGTACACCACAGAAGCCAATTCCTTCTATCTCTGCTGGTTTTGCTTCTCTGGGTGGACCCTGGCAGATACAGCTGGTGGTCTGGGATGCCTTCAGCTCTTTCCCTTGGTTCCTCAGGCAGAAAAAAAAAAGTAGACTTTCCACAGTAGTTCTGTTAGATAGGATAAGGGTCTCAAGATCTGGGGAGTTCTAAACATTATTACTAAATGTTATTCTTGCTAAATGTTAAAATGTAGCACAGTATTTTGCAGACCAGCTGTAAACAGGACAAGCTTGACAGGAACTCAACCACATAAATGTAGACACCTGCAAAGAAGAAATGTATAATTGACCAAATAATGTATGTAAGCAATGGCTAAGCCTAAGGGGAGACAGAGCTTTGGATGTGAATCCTCTGTCTCCTTCACTTGCTGCAAGTCAGAAAACGACCTGGCGACAACCAAGAACACCCCAAGAGGCAAACCCCTTGAGTTCGGTAACAGTTATAGCTCTCTTGCACCACCATGTAGCTGTCCTCAGGGCAATAAAAACTGGAACTCACCTGTGCCTGCCAGCCACTTCCTCACATTCTGATTCTTCTTGAAGACCTGTCTGCTTTTGTTCATCTGTCAGGCCCACAGGTGATTGTTTTGTATTTCTCCATTGTTTATAGTTGTCATCTCTGGGAGGATTGTTATCTCTAGAAGCTGAACTCCCATTTTTTGTTTGTGATTTGATTATTTATCTTCTCTTTTTCTGATCAATCTCCTTAGAGCTCGCCAATCCCACTGGTTTGTCAGAGAACTAACTTTTGGCTTTGTTTATACTCTTTATCATATTGTTTTCTAACTCAATAATTTCTGCTCTTGTCTTTGTTTAGTTGTTCAGCAGCTGTTCATTGAGCACCTACAATGACCAGGCTCTAGGAACATAGTGTTGAGAAAAGCAGAGACAGCTCGTGTCCTCGAGATGGGGAGCAGAGAGTAAACCAAAATAAGTATGTGAAATATGTACCATTTTAGCAGCTGCATTGTTAAGGTGGGAGAGTGAAGCAGGGAAGGAGGGGATATGAAGGATTGGGGCAAGGGTTGACATTTCAGGAATGGATGTCTAGGAACAGTCTTACTCTCTGGGTGGTACCTGAGTAGTGAATGCGTAGATCTCTGGGGCAAGAACATTCCAAAGCTTAGAGAGAATCCAGAGCAGACTCTGGGTCTACAGACTTCAGCATTTAGCAAGATGGAGTGCCCCTCCTTTTCCTGGGCACACAGCTAAACTATATTTCCCAGAACCCCTTGCATTTCAGTTGGACTGTACGACTAGGAAAGTCTGGATGGGATGTAAAACGAGGCCCCTGGAGAATAACAGGAGCCTGGAGTTCTCTTCATACAGAATGGCAGAGACCTCACTGGGAGAAGCCATGAGAAATTAGATTTCTGTACAGGATAAATAACTACTCCTTGGAACAGGTGGTTTGAGAACCTACCACCTGGGGACAGAAAGAAGGGGGGGCTTCCTGCATGTTTTTCCACAAGACCAAAATAGTCTGTAGTGGGTTTGGGATGATTGATTCCGTAGAGGCTCCTTAAAGGGAAAAGCGGTGGGAAGTTAGAGTCGATGAAGAAGGAAGAGATGAAGGAGGAGGAAAGATGGACAAGGAGCAGAGAGTTGAAGGTGCTGCTGGAGAGGGAAGTCGGGAGAACACTGAAAATGACCTCGCAGTGATGCTCCACAACACGTTCTGACCACAGGGCTGCTCTGGCTTCAAGAACTTACTTGGAGCCCAGGCGTTAATGTTGAAATTCCATGGGAACCTGGCATTAGAGTCCATGACACAGCTGCAATTTCTACAGGATGAACATAATGTTGTGAGCTCCTTATCAAGTAAAACAGGTGCTCCAGAAAGATGCCCATGGGGATAAAGGAGGTTACTAGAGAGACGCTACAAGCCCCATTGGGTGGACAATCCAGAAGACATCCAGTGGCTTCCAGTGGCAACCAGCAGTTTGTCCTGGGCCAAAGTCGATCAATACACTGGCGTATACACTGTCCTTTCTGCATAAGCATCTGGCCACCTAGGAGTCACCCTAGCAGGAAGCATGCAACTGCGATGAGCTCTGGTGAGGGGGCCAGGCCCTTCGCCACAGGGCAGGGTCTAGAAAGAGAATGCACCACAGCTGTCATCTGAAAGTTGGTCAGCCACATTGTAAAAAGGTAAAAAGAAGTAAACATAAGCAGATGAAATATACTTTAATGACATATTTTATGTAAACTAACAGCCAAATGATATAATTCAACACGTGATCAATAGAGAAATTATTGAGATCTTTTGTTCTGTGTTTCACACTGGATTTGAAAACCCTGTGGCCCTTACACTCACAGCCTCTCAGTTTGGAGCAGCCACATTTCAGTGGCTCAGCAGCCATGTGTGGCTTTGGCTTTCATCCTGAATGCTGCAGGACTTCAGACTGTCCACAGCACTTGGCCTGGAGCTGCAGAGGCACCCCCAGGCCGTGTCCACCTGACTCATTCCTGCCTCCCGCTCTGCTGAGGGGCAGGGGTCCTGCCTTCAACTTTAATCCTTGGCTGGGCACCGAGGACATGATGAGCCCCACCACCCTCCTCCCACTGTCTGGCCTTGTCCCTTCCCCACTGCCAGCCTCCAGGATCCACTGACACCTGGTCCTGTCAAAGTGTCAAAAAGGAAGGGATTTTCATGAGGTTCTGAAACTATCTTGACAATTCAGTCTGACGTCTGAACTAAAACACAATTTAAAAGCTAACTCAGTGCAATGGTTTGAGCATTCCTACAATATAACCATTTTATTCATGAAACATGAGTTTAATGATTTTCATTAAAACCATTATTGTTCAGTTATGTATGATGCTACCCGAGGAAACAGCTTTTCTCTCTCTCTCTCTTTCTCATTAACGCTTTTCAGACCGGCCCCTCTTGAACTTCTTGAACGTTTCTACTCTGGAAACATTGGTTCTAAGGAGACATAAAGACCCAGCTTTCCTGGGGATTACTGAGGGCGCGCTGCGTGGGTCTTTTGGTGAGAAGGACAGGGAGGCTCACTGCAGGAGGGGAGCTGGCCCCTTTGAGCTAGAATCTGCAGGAACTGTTGAGACATCTGTAAACAGCAGCACAGGGCACCACCTCCTCACAGCTCACCCCACTCATTCTGCAACTTGATCATCTGTCTCTTTCAAGGGTTGAAAATGCAGCAACAGTGAGGAGCCTGGAGCTCCCAGGGCTCTCAGGGTTAGAAAGCAAAGACCTTCTGTACCCTAAGGTGATGTCTATACCCAAAAGAAAAGAATCTAACAAATTGGGCAAAAAATGCACATGAGCAACCGTGTCACAGGAAACATTTATGTTATTGAAACAAGTGTACTTTCTTTTTCTTTAAACTATTGAGGCCCGCCCCTCCCTCATTGCCAACCCTCTTTGCACCAGGGCTCAGGTAGTCAGGGTGATAGAGGTAAAGGGGCTGGGGGCTCTCTGCCTGTGGGATCCTTGACCTGCATTGCTGCTGTCCCTCTATTATATGCTGGTGCGTTTCCCCCTCTTTCATCCCCATTTGGAGGCCATCCTGCCAGGTCATCCTCAATTCCTTTTTTACTTGTGATCCGTGCTTTTCTGTCTGCCCTAAACTCTCTCTTCACTCACTCATGGTTGTCTGCAAAGTCACCAAGTGCTGGCCTCCTCCAGGGGTGCACAGGCCTGACCTTGAGACAGGACTGGGTGTGCAGACAGACCAGGTGTGAGGTGAGTCCCACCTCGAGAGCTGCAAACACACTAAGAGGGAACTGAAGTTGGTGGAGGAGGCTCCTGGGTTGCCCATTCTGTTGCAGTGTGTTTCTGAAATTCCCAGGTCTAACACTTTTCATACAGGCAAGAAACCTGCCAAGTAACAGACAGCCATGGTTTTTCTCCCTTACTCTTGGGAGGGATGATGAGCACACAGTAAGGGCAGCAGTGCGGCCAACCTCACAGTGACTCTGTTTCATGGGAGGATGACTGCCTACACCCTGTTGACTGAGCCCCCTCCAGAGCCAGGCCCTCCCTGGAGGGGTGCTCCTGAGGCTTGGTAGGTCTGCCTCTTTGTGAGGACAGAGGTGCCAGGACCCAGCCTGGAATCAGCCTTTAGAAAACCTCTTGATGCTCTGTGAAATGTCAGGCATTTGTAACAGAACAATGGCAGTGAAATCACTGGGAGAGCAGTTTCCATCCCTAGACACTCTGCTGTCTGCTGTCTGAGCGTGCTGACCCCAGTACTATACAATTCCATATGCAGATGTGTACTACAAAATACCAGGTTAGGTTGTTAGTTTTGAACAACCTACTGATAGTTAAATAGCAAACCATAGAAGATTTATAACTAAAGTCACATTTAAACCCAGAACACTATCCAGCACTTCTGATGAACAGTGACAGCCGTCCACCAAAGTCCACGCTTCCTTCAGAGCAGACACATGTTCGGCCTGTGGCCTCCACCACCAGGCTGCTGCGGCACTGAGCTCTCTCCCAGGGGAGGCCCGGCCATGCCCTCCATGCTCTCATTCCCCTTTTACCTGGATACAGGTAGTGGTCCCTAGGGGATGACAAGGCCACTGGCTGGAAGACACCTGGATCCTGAATGAGCTACGGGAAAGAGCCACCTGCCAGGACTGTTGTGAAGCAGGAAATAAACAGCTGTGTGGAGCCATGAACTAATCCTATTGAATTGACCACTAATCACTCTGGTGAGGAACATAATGAACTTTACCCTTCATGACAAAGCAAGATGTGCTAAAACTTGTCTTACTGGATTCTCCTCAAAGCTGGCCATTGCAGTAGCTGCTCCCCTTTAAACAAAGGATGTCAAAACACCTGTCCCAGTGGGACCTGAAGGAGTAGCTCTCTTGGGACTTTCCATGGCTTTCCTGCTCCATACCCTTGTCTCAGGGCCAGCCAGGGTGGTCCAAGGGGGGAGGAGGACAGGGTCCTCCTGGACTGCCTGGATGTCCTCAGCCCTTCCTGGTAAACATACCTGCATCTGTCCACAGCAGCAGCATCCGTGAGGTCACTGTCTCTGACCCTCTCTCATGCACTTTTCCTTCCTATCTGTGTCCCAGAGGACTTGCAGTGTGCAAGGACCAGTGACGAATGAGCCTGGCCACCTGAGCTCAGAGCCCCCTTTCTGTTGCCTGGAGCCTTTATAGCCTCTCCCTTCGCCTTCCTCCCTCCTGTTTCGGATTGGACCTCACAGTGCACGTCTCTGGAACGGCAGACGTGAAGAGTGAGGCCACATCCATGGAGGCCAGAGGGAGAGGAGGGCCATGCTCACACTCCAGATCGAAACCCTGAATATATTGTCCACGGACCCCTGTAACTCGAGACTGCTGGTTTGTGCACATAACACGGCCTTTGGCACATTACTGCCAGCTGAGACCACAGGCCTAGGTTGCCAAGACCATCGGCAGTGGGAGACACTCAGTGTCCCACGTGTACTTCCGGAAGCTCTATGGTTAAAAGTAATTCTGGAACTTCATGGAAAAAAAGAAACTCTACTTTAAATAAATTCTGATCAAATCCCCAAATAAAAAGCACATGTGAAATTGTTTTAGCTAGTACTCAGTCAAATAAATATCCTAAATGCCTCTCCTGAATCTTCTCAGAACCGGGTTTTACTTAAGGTGGACTGATCTAATTCGTGGAAATAAATATGGTCTAACATTCTTCAAACATGTCCCAATTACTTTCAAAAGTCCATTAAAGTCCTTCAAATCTCCTTTCATGAGACTTTCACTTCCTGTCTAATGCACAAACATGTATGCCCTTCCCGAGCCCCCATGGCTGCTCTCTGCACAGCCTCCCTGTCCTCTTTGCTCCCTACAAAGGGCACTCACAAGTCCTGGAATTTAGCCATGGGTTCTCTCTGCAAGGTGTGATTCATGTTTACCCAGTTTCTGGTGTGGACCCTTCTTCCTCTTAAGGGAGTCTGGGCACATCGGGCAGGGAGGAGACAGGTTCCTCCGTCAAGGGCCTTCCCTACACCTCTAAAATCAAACCAGGTGCCTCTTCACCAGCACCAGCTCAGACCCAGGACTCATGGCACTGAAGGAGAACTCAGTGCACTTGCTTTTTCTTTCTGGCTGAATCTACAGCACACAATGAAAAGTAAATAAGGTTTTTAACTAATGCAAGGGGAAATTCATACGTTTATCTCACTCTAGATAGTGCAAACTGTAGGTCTATCCAATGTGGTATGGAAAGCATTGCAATTATGAGACCTCAACACTTCCCTCTGGGTTTCACGACTGGCTCCTGTTTGAACGAAGCTAAAAAGAAGCAATAAGAAAAGCTCTGTTGTCAAAGACGGGACTGTCCCGTAGACTGGATTCCAATGAAAGGTCCCAATGATGGGAAATGAGGCCACTCTGGGTTATGATGAGACAGGAGCAAGAAAGCGACAGAGATGAAAAAATAAAACTTGGAGCTGCTGAAACCTTTCCACACTCACATGTCTAGAGCAGGACATGCAAGTGTGCTATGTGGATCAGTAAGCGTTCCCAGAGCAACCACATCACACAAAACACGTCATAACATTAAAAATGGCCCCAGAACTCACGCTGACAGTTTGAATCAGCACCTATCCTGGGTTGTAATTTTGACACCGTTTCCAAGCACTGTTTTTTCCCTTCCCCAAAATGTACTGGTTTTCGCTCCCTTTCACAGGGCCCTTTATCCATGTCTGTGGTCCTGCCCCTGTCCAGTTTTTATCTTCACAACAAGCCCTCTTGGGTTACTCTGTGTCTCTCACAGAAGCAGAACGCAGGCTAAGCAACCAAGGAAAGGCTTTGCAATGAAAAAAATATGTTCTGTTCTCTGCCCTGTTCCCCCTCTTCACAGTGGGAAACAGCTCCTAATTTCTACAGGAGCTTTACCCCACCACATCTGAGACCCATGGCATTCCTTTTGACCCAGGGGCTTCTGCTTTCCTCCCCAATGGTGTTCTTCCTGCGGTGATACCCCCTCATTCCTTAGAGGCACCTCCATGGTTCATAATGAACCCCACACCAGCCCACTCTCTCTGCAGAGCCCACCTTGTGTGCCTCAATACAGGACATGCTCAGAAGTGGGAGGGATGCTCCTCCCCCATGGGGGTGGTTTTGGCAGGACCCGGTGCACCTGATGAGGAGTGAGGGAAGAGGAGAAGGCCCAGACAGAAACAGAAACTGCCAGGCCCAGGAGGGGGATGGGACAAGCAGGATGGAACGACACTCCTGTTCAACAGTCCCCAGATTCTGGGAAGAGCAAACAAGGACACTTGTGGATGTTTTGTGAGCTCCAATCTGGTGGTGCTAGTGTTTCCCAAAGGAAGGGGGTGGGGAGGGTTGGACAGGACAGAACAGAGACCTCATGGTGAGCAGAGAGGGGACAGACTGCCCTTGGGGAAAAAATCAGGGCCAAAGAAGAGAAATGAAAGACGAGCAAAATTAAGACTTTCTGCAGTTGTGAAGCTGGAGGCACGTGTGATGCAGCTGGACAGGGCAGGACTGAAGCTGCTCCTTCTTCCAGGGCCCAGATCTGTCCCAGCCCTGGGAG
The DNA here is from genome assembly GCA_030848825.1 of Tadarida brasiliensis. Lineage (NCBI taxonomy): Eukaryota > Metazoa > Chordata > Mammalia > Chiroptera > Molossidae > Tadarida > Tadarida brasiliensis. The sequence continues at coordinate 37,491,003 of CM061258.1, forward strand.
AATTCCCAGCCCCAAGGTGCACCTGACCGAGACCAAAGCTGCAGGAACAGAAAAGCAGCACAGCCTTCTGGAACCGAGGGGCTGCTACAACCTACACCTCTATGAGGCCTCAGGCAGGCCCCCCCTCATTCAGCAAGGCTAATCCCAGAGGTCATAAGGAGCAGACCCCAAAGTTCAGAGGCAGTCAAGCCAGCCAGAGGAGCCATGTGCCAAAGCTGGGAGATTCTCCTCCCAAAATCACACACAGTGCACCTGCAAATATACACATTCACACAAACACAGTGCATACACAAACACACATGCACATGTAAATGTACATACTCTGCCCTCTGGGCTGGGCTGGAATGTGGGGGCTGAAACCACAAACTACCCTCCCCCTTTTTGAATCCTGGGGCCCCCACTTGGTGGGAAAGAAGCCATCCTCTTTCTTTTCTTGTGTCTCATAGGCTCTCCTTCCTCTTACCCTAATAGAACTGTGGTTTTCCCTAACAGCCAGGTGTTAGTTTTATGCTGACCACTTTCTGTGCACTGTCAGTTAATTCCTGCAACTCCCTTTCTGAGGAAGTGACAGGGGAGACGCAGAGACTGAGTGGGTATCGTAGCCAGAATTTGAATGGGCAGCTGTTCCCAGAGCCTGTGCATTGTCTCTCCCAGCACCAGGCCCTCACCCGACCCGAATACCCTCTTCTCGCCTCCTCCTGGGTGGCTCCCCAACACTCTGCAAGGATCCTGGCCTGAGAGAGTGTCAAAAGATGTTAGAACTGGTAGGACTTAGCCATTTTGTCATCTGAACCCCTCCTCCGAGAGACGAGGACTCCAAAGCCACACAATGGTCTGCCTACATCCAGAGGGAATCTTTATTTTCTTGACTCCACACCCAACACTCCTTCCAAAGCTGCCTTAGTTTGAATACCATAGCCCTGATTCTGCCTAAGCTCGCCCCACACCACACCTGGAGATCTTGGATCACAACCACAAGCCTGTGGGATCACAGATAGACCCAGCCATGAGGAAGTGATGACTTGGGAAGTTAAGGAGGGAAGAAAGACTGGATGGGAGGGTTGTGGCCCTGACCACACAGGCATCGGTTCCAGGAGTGTCTCCTGGCAGGCCAGAGCTTGGGGTCTGGCCCTGAAATCGGAAGTCCAGTGAAATGAGGTAGAGGCTGATGTCACCCAATCCCAAGAAGGGACAAGTTCTGGGTCTCTTTAATTGAGTGACCCTGCATGAGTGCTGGCTTCCTCTCAGTTGTTTCCTGAGACTAACTCACAGAGTGAAAATAGCAATGAAAACTCAGTTAAAATGAAATGGGAACCATCCAACTCACTGGCTGGCACCTGGTCAACCTGAGGGAAAACCCTATTCCTCCCCTACCCCGGGGTGGGGTGCAGGAGAAGGCCCAGGATGCAGAAGTCTCCCCAAACTCCTCTTAGTATCATTCACCCACCCTGTGAGATATTTTGCCCCACAAAACCCACATAAATATTTAGCCTCCCTTAGGATCATGAATGTGAGCATGTAACCACATGCTCACACATTCTCAGACACTCGCCCTCCCCCAGCCCTGCCCCAAGCGCATGCCAGACAAGCACATTCCTTAGACCCTCCTTCACACTAGCAAGACTCATAATCATCGCCTTTCACAGCAAACATGAGTGTGCAACCAGTATGGAGAATTAGAAAGAAAAGAAATTGAGGGAAGTGGAAGCAAAAATTAACAAACAACAAGAATAACAACAAAAACCCAGGAAACAGAACTTAGGAGAAGGAGAGCAAGAAAAAGAAAAGACAGAACCCAGAAAGACCATATCCAGATCGGCAGCTGGGAGAACACGGAGGGCAACCGAGATTGCGCTGTCCTTGGGCAGACCTCCGGGCCACTTGTGCCCTCTCAGGGAACTTGCCACTCAGAGTAACCTGGTTGCCAGGACAACGCAGTTGACACCTCAAATGAGAGAAATGGAAACAGCAGGAGACAGGCCACCCCTGGCCCTCTAGCCTCAGTGTAGCCCCGATGCTCCCCTTGCCCCATGTTCACTGTGATTACAATCCTGAGGCAGCCTCAGCCTGATCACAGCAACCGACCAGCAGAGAATGTGGATGCCTGGAAGCACTGGTGAGCAGTGCTGGCTCACCTCAGGTAACAGGCAGTGTGGACAAAAAAGGGGCCACGTACTGAACCTGACAAACTCAGGAGAGGCCAGCATGGTGGGCCTGACAAACTCAGAGACCCAAAGTAACCAAGTAGAAGGGTCTGAACACAAAAATTCCTAAGTCAAAGCAAATCATAGTGGGTAGTCACACCCTAGGCCTGTAGCTTCCTTGATAAAGGTCAATCTTTACTTCAAGTAAGCCTGTCTACTGTCTTTTTGCATCTAAGATAACATAACCTTGGAATGTCAGAGTAGTCCCCCTTTTTCAGGACGCCTCTGGGTATACCCACTACACCAGAGCACCAGAATACAGAACCCTTCATTGTTATCTTGTTCCCTGAACACCATCTCTATGTAAAAGTTAATTGTTAACTATTCTGTACCCACCAATGTAAAATAAGCATGTGTCTCTCCATTTTACTCTTTTTCGAATCTCAGAGATTTCTCTGCTTTCTCCCACCTCCTTAATCCACCACCAATGAATTTCATGTAACCTCCCCTTAGGTCTCCTCCTTTGATTAATGCATAAAATAAGCTGCAAAACTGCCATTCTCTGGAGCATTTTCTCAATCTGTTGAGATTTTGCTTTCCACCAATTGTCATCAGTTTGGTTCAAATAAAGTCATACAAATTCTCTGCAGGTTTGGCCGTTTCTGGCATGGACAGCAGCCTCCATGCCCACCTGCCGGTTCAGTACATGCTGCAGAACGGTTCATAGCACTTTTATTTTCTTACACTGCACTGCCAGATGCTTACTGACTACGGGGAGTTGGAACGTTGTCTCCATTCCTTCAAACAGTGGGTAGGGAGCTGAGGCTCCCAGTCATGCAGCCTTCCCTTTGCTAAGTGAAACTGCCGCTGAACTCCTTACAAGCACTCTGCAAGGTCAGATTTTGTTAATTTTCCAGGCCTTTTTACACCAGTTCTTCTGATCCACACAGTGATAGAGCACAGTGTTCCTGCTTCTCCTAGTCTCCATCATTTCCATAGAAAAAACAGATTTGAGCTCCAGCTCTGCACCTTCGCCCAGTTAGAAGGAAAAGGGGACCGGTGAGGGTTACACGTTGCCTGGAGATGATCCCGGGGTTTTCTCTCCCAGCGACCCCCACACAAAGGTCCAGAGAGGGTGTTAGGATGCCACAGTGACCTCGATCCACAAACTTCTGATTAGGAAGGTACACTAGCCCAGGCTCCTCATTCCCTGTATTCTGGTCTCCCAGTCACCCTCAGGTCCTTTCGCAGCGATGCCAGAGTGCGGGAACCTGCGGGGTTCAATCCAGTGGAAAGAAAAGGCGGTTGCTCCGAGGTGGAGGGCGGAGCACTGGTCGTGCTCATGCAGGTGGCTCATGGAAGTGCTTTCTAGGTGGTCACCGACTTTGGGGGCTTTCCTAGTTGGTGGGAAGGTTCTGAACCCCTGGCCGAAGACTCCAGTTAGGGCCTCCTCCAGGGGATTCTGGGCTCCTTACTCTCTTCCTATGACGCCAGGTGCACGTCCCTTGGGAGGTTCAGGGGTTCTGTGCGTGGGGTCTGCAGCAGTGCTAATCCTCCCTCCATGAAACTTCTCACTGCTCCCCATCCCATCAGCACCACCCAACCCCACTCCTCCAGCACTGACCCCCCTAGAACAGCTCCACTCCCCCCAACCGACCTGCCCCTCACCAGCACCCCCCTCTCACCCCCAATCCCAAGCAGGAACCGGTCCCTCTCAGGGACTGCCTCACCCCCCGCAGGTTGGCAGGGTTGGCGCAGAACCCGGCACTCCTGGGACCACTTGCGGAGTACAGGACCCCAACCAGGTGCCACCCTTGTCTGCCTATGGAGCAAGCACCATGACCTGGGCAGAAGCTTCTAGACTCCTGAGACCTCCTCTCCTCCCCCCGCATTTGAGAGTGACTACTGGGACCTCGCACAAGGTGGGGGAGGGGTTAGGGGGACTCTGTGAATAGGGACAGGGAGGGCACTGAAAGTAGCTGTCTCTGGCCCCTCCCTGTCAGCCCCTAGGAAACCAGAGGGGTCTGGAGCAGAAGAGGGTGCTTGACACCCCCTTTCAGATCTCTAGGTGCCCCTTTTCTTCCCGAGGTGCACCCCACTTTGCTCCAGAAACCCCACCCAACCCCTCACAGTGCAGGAGGGGTCTCTGGGGCTGGAGGGCACAGGAATCTTCATATCCAGAGTTAGTAACTGGGCAAGCAAGCAGAGCAGTGCTGTGGACCCGGGGCAGTGACCCCTCCATCCCTCCCTTTGTACCCTTTCGACTCCTAGATGATTAGACAGGGTCTGGATGTGAGTCTGGGAGGTCAATGACGTTGGAACCTTCCTCATTTCATAGAGGTGAGCTGAGATTTAAAGCAGGTAGGTGTTTGTGCAGTTCCCCAGCGAGTAGGAGCCGAACACACGGGCGCCAAGCCCTCACCAAGCCCAGTCTCCATGAGTCCACGCACACACGCAGTCAGTCCCGAGGCGGGCTCTGCAGCCCCGATAGGAAGTCTTTCATCGTCAGACAAGGCATCACATTGCCCTCCTGCAATGAAAATGAAGAGAAACCACCATGTCTATTTTTCCTGGAAACTGACTTGTGCTGTGGGAGATGTGGCCAAGGCTAGAGGCAGGGCAGGATGGCAAGAGGCAGCCCTCCCAACCTGTGCCGGGGATGGTCCTCCCATAGGTTAGTTAATAGCATCTCTTTACAAACAAATCTTGGTGAGCTGCTACTTAGGCACGGAACTGTGGGGAGAACCTGCCGCTCTGGCGGGCTCCTCTGTAGCTGAACTCAGCAGGTTCACCTCTTGGGGTGCTCTATTCAAGACGTGGTTGTCAGGAGGTAGTTTTATTTACTTACAGCAAGAAAAGGAGATGGGATTCATATCCAAAGCTCTGTCTCCCTGAAGGGAGGCTTAGCCATTGCTTATATACACTATTTGGTCAATCAACATGTTGATTTCTTCTTTGCAGTTGGCTACATTTATCCTTTTGAGTTCCTGTGGGGCTCATCCTGTACTACATTTTAACATTTAGTAAGAATAAATAGCATTTAGTAAGAATGGCCCAGAACTGAGAGCTTTACATCTAACAATCCCCGCCTTAGATTTTCACTCTTATTCTTGAGGACATGGGGGTGAGGGTCATTCTTTTGTAACTGCTGCTTGCTGAACATGAGGAGTTATGTCTTTGAGTTAGAGAAATGAAATTCTCTGTCAACCCTATGAAGTCAGGTGCTGGGATTCCTGAGGAGTGCATAAAGAAAGTACTACCCTAACAGGAGACATGGACCATAAGGGCAAGGCAGAAGCAGGGCAAAAATCAAGGGGACAGAAACCCTGCCACTCATAAACACACTCAGGTAGGGATCCAATGAGCAAGATGAACCAGAGTGCCAGCTTCCCTAAGGACAGTGATGTCAGAAAGAGAGAGAAGGGAGGAAGGTGCTGTCATCTTTTAATCTTTTCCCCGTATGGTTCAGGACACCAAGCATGATTTTTATTCAGGAATCACTTACTGAGCTGCTAGATCTATCCAGGACTTTGAAGGACAGGTAGGATCTGGGTAGGAAATGATTATACAGAAAGAGCGAGCCTGGTGGATGAAGCACAGCAATTGCAGAGGGGGAAAAATACCAGAAATGCATCTGGCTATTTCCAATAGTTACAAGAAACTTGTTCATGACCTTGACTTACAAGTTTCCATCATGGGTAGTTTGGCCAATGTCCAGATTTGGACAGTGCAAAATATCCAGTCAGTGTCCCATGGTTTCTCAAGCAGAGTGATGCTTGCCATGTGGCTGAGTGAAGAGCTGCACTGCATAGGCACCTTGGCCTGGGTAGGGAGGACAGGTTGGGAGGAAGCCCTGACACAGCCCTCTGCATCCACTCTCCTGGGACAGTGCACCCTGTGACGACAGGAGGCACTCCGGGGGAATATGTACACACACACACACACACACACACACACACACACACCACACAGAGGGTAAGGCCAAACACGTGAGGCCACACTGTTCAGGCTCACAAGCACAAGGCCCTCTATAAGCAGATGTCCTTTCAGACACCATCCTCTAGTAAGCCAGCCCCACAGCTGCAGTTCAGAGACTAAAGCACTTATGAAAATGAGGATACAGGGAGAAAGCAACAGTTACTTTCTACCTCTTTGTCCCCCAAATCCACTGCCCAGTAGGTGTTGGGATGGACCTTGAGGTGAGATCACCTGAGGTTTTTTTTTTTATCCTCACCCGAGGAGGACACTTTTTGCATTTATCTTCAGATAGAGCGGGAGGGAGAGAGGGAGGAAGAGAGAGAAAAACATCGATGTGAGAGAGACACATCGACTGGTCGCCACCCACACGCGGGGCTGGGTACAAACCGCAACCGAGGTACGTGCCCTTAGCGGGAACAGAACCTGGGACTCTCTTTTCCGCAGGCCAACACTCTAACCGCTGAGCCAAACAGGCCAGGGCCACCTGAGGTCTTTATAACTCACAGTTTTCATCTTTCACAGACTGTGGCTCCTCTACCCTTTCTCCCCTATTTGGAAACAATAGGAGCTCAAGACTAAAAGTGAAGCCCTGGCCAGGTGGCTCAGTTGGTTGGAGAGTCCTCCCAATACACCCAATGCAGGTTCAATCTCTGGTCAGGGCACATGTGGGAGTCAACCATTGAGTGCATGGATGGGTGGAACAACAAATAGATGTTTCTCTCTCTCTCTCTCTCTCTCTCTCTCTCTCAAATCAATAAAAAGACAAGCAAATAAACAGTTGACTGAATATTTTTAAAAAGTGGGCGGAGACTAAAAGTGGACACAGGAAACAGCTGCAGGCACAGTTTGTAATGAATCAGGAGAGAAAAGTAAGGACAGGCAGCAATGCAAGGAGTGGCTGCTCACACAAGGCACCGCCCTGACTCACTTCTCTCCAGCAGGAGACATCCACTACAGTCCTGGCTTCTCGCAGCCTCTGGCTTCTAGACTCCTAGAGAAGATGGGCTGAGCAGGTCTCCCCAAGGCTTGCTTTTCTCCACTCTCTAGTCTCTCTTTACTCCCTTTTTCCCTCCCCTTCTTTTCTTCTTCTTCTTTCTTTCTTTGTTTGTTTCCTCTCTCTCATCCCTTTGCTCTCTTTTTGCTAAGTGAAATAAGTCAGACAGAGAAAGACAAATGTCATATGATTTATTTATATGTGGAATCTAAAGAACTGGATAAATGAACAAATACAACAGAAACAGACTCATAGATGCAGAGAACAGATTAGGTGGTTGCCAGACAGGAGGTGGGGTGGGGGTGGGGGTTGGAGGGCTGGGTGAAAAAGGTGAAGGGATTAAGAAGGACAAACTGGTAGTTATGAAATAGTCATGGGGCTATACAGTACAGATAGGGAATATAGCCAATAATATTGTAATAACTATGGTGCCAGATGAATACTGGGCTTGTTGAAGGGATTACTTCATAAATTAAATAAATGTCTAACCACTATATTGTACACCTGAAAGTAATTTAAAATAATATTGAAGGTCAACTGTAAGTGAAAAATTTTTTAAAAGGAAAAAAATCCATATTTTTTATTTTCTTTAGGCGAATCTTATGAACAACCGATTTCAGAACTGCCGAGCTAGGTGAAATCTAGCAAATTGGGTATAACAACAACGATAATATTACCAAATTCTTCATAGAGTTTACAGTGTGCAGGTGACGTAGCCTGCATTCTCCCACTGAACCATCACACCTGGCCTCACGAGATCACCATACTTTAGAAGCCCACTTGCACTACTTGCTTACGGGCATTCTCTTATAGCTTGTAGGAAGTAGGTTCTGTTTGCATCCTTGTTCTAAATTCTAGATGTGGAACAAAGCCTTTAAACAAATGACATGGTTGTTCCAGGTCAGATTTGGGAAGTGAGTCAAGGTTTGATTCCAGAGCCTGTAAATCCCAGTTTTCCCATCATGCAACACTGCCATGCTGATTTCTGAGGTAGCTGGAGCCAGGCCTCACCTTTTTCTAAGTGAGGAAATTTCGATCCAGAGGGCCTAAGACAACATCAGGATCCAGCTCATTTACTGATGCGTAGTTACCTTGACAATAATATTTTTAGAGGCAGATTTCATGTGCTTTTTATTATTTTCAAAGATATTTCTGAAATGCCTGCACGTAGACTTACTTTTCCAGCACTAGACATAGGTTTAGACTGATCCATCCATAGTCTTTGTACTTTTTTCTTAAAACAACCTTTCAACTGAATGAGATATAGACAAATTGGGGGGTTTCTCTGTAGCCATAGAAGACAGGTTCAAATTCCCTTGACCATGGTAAGTAAGCTAACTGTGGCAGACCTTAATTTTCAAAAATGGCCACAGTAGTATCTCCAGTCCCACTTGCTTTTCCAGGTCTTTGCCACTCACCTAAGAGGTGGGGTCTATGACCCCTCCCTTTGATCCTAGGCAGGTTTCTGACTAGATAGAATATGAGTGACATAATCAATAGAATATGGCACAAGTTTTAAGTGACTTCCAAGGCTGGGTCATCAAAAAAGGATACAGCACCCTAGCTGGTGTGGTTCAGTGGTTAGAGCATTGGCCCATACACTGAAGGATCGTGGGTTCAGTTCCCAGTAAAGAGCACCTACTTGGGTTGCAGGTCAATTCCTGCCCTGGTTGGGGTGAATGCAGGAAGCAATTGGTCAATGTGTCTCTCTCGCTTCGATGTCTCTCTCTCTCTCCCTCCCTTCCACTCTATCTGAAAATAAATGGAAACATATCCTCGGGTGAGGATTAAAAAATAAAAATAAAAAACAAAGGAAAAATATCCTCAGGTGAGGATTAAAAAATAAAAATAAAAAACAAAGGAAAAATATCCTCGGGTGAGGATTAACAACAACAACAACAAAGGATACAACCTCTACTTGGCTCTGTGTTTCAGGGACACTGTGTGGACACAGTGAGGAAGCACGAGTTAGCCCATGTGCACAGGAGCCAGGGCTCCCAGCCAACAGGCCACCATAACCCCCAGATGTACGTATAAGTGAGCAGGCTTCTGAATGACCCTGCCTCCAAGCTTGCCAGTGAGCTTTCCCGATGAGGCTTCAGACGTGAGTCCCACTGCACCCTGTCTGAATTCGTGCCCCACGAAATCCACGAGCATAACAAACTGTTGTTTTACACCACTAAGTTTTGATGTAATTTGCTACACAATCACAGTAAGTGGAGCTCTGACCATAGCCAGCTCCATATTTAAGTTCAGCTAACAGTCATTGAATAGTCTAGAGAAAAAAAAATTCATCCAAATAGGAAACGCAACTTATCAGTTCACATCAAACTGTTCTACCTAAATTACCCCTAAGTAGAATTAAATGAACAGATCCCCCTGTGAAATTGGATTTTGTCCAATATCTTTTTTTTTTTTAATCTTTACCATCAGGTTAAGCCTGTTCTCTGTTCTCCAGGAAGCTGTGCCATGTTTTTCCCTGGGAGGTTGCATCAGGGTGTGATTACCTCAGCATTAGGAAGTATGGATGTAAATACTATCCCTTTTAGAGCTATTCTCATTTTAATATCAGATTGAGCCTTAGAATAAACCAGTAACTGCAGAGTGTAATATCAAGGATGGGAAGGCATTCTGAAAGGCAGGAAAATTGTTTACCTTTCCGCAAAAGCACGTAAGGGAGGCTAATACCCACTTTGCTCCAGCATAGAGCTCAGGTTCAGCTGAGTCCTGGTGGCTTCTAATATGGAGCAAAAGGAATGTGCGCAATTATCACATTTCTCTTGATTAGGAAATCTGGATTGTTAAGAATGAAATCTTTCTGATACAGTAAGACCCAATAATAACTTGACAATCTGAACACCATATTTTAGGCTCAGTTTGGTGAGAATCATTCTTGGTATATCAGGGACATGGATGGTATTGCTATACACATGGAGAATATAAAACAACTAACTGCATATTAAAAGTATAAAACTAGTTTTTAAAAATATCTTATTTCTTTCTTATTGAGTTTTACTACACAACTTGCTGTGTGACCTTAGGAAGGTCATATTACCACTCTGGTTCTTACCTACTCATCAAAAATAGGGAATTTGGCCCTGGCTGGTTTGGGTCAGTGGTTAGAGCATCAGCCCGCAGACTAAGGGTCTCAGGTTCGATTCCCAGTCAAGGGCACATACCTGGGTTGCAGGTTGGATCCCTGGCCCTGGTCAGTGTCATGAGGGAGGCAACCAATTGATGTGTCTCTCTCACATTGATGTTTCTCTCTCTCTCTCTCTCTTCTTCCCTCCCTCCCTTCCACTCTATCTAAAAAATAGGGAGTTTGAGACATATTGTGATTATAATTTTACAATATATACAAATATCAACTCATTTTGTTGTACATGTGAAACTAATATAATGTTGTCTATCAATTATACCTCAATAAAAAAAATAGGGTGTTTAACACTAGTTTTGTTTTAACTGATTTTGTACATACAGAATATATTCTTTTGTATCTCACTTCCTTTGGGCAACATTGGGTTTAAAGATTCATCTACATGTTTGTGTGTAGCTGTAGTTCATTCTTTTTTTGTTGCTGTATAGTATCCCATTTTAGTCTTATACCACATCTTATTGATTCCGGTGTTGAGGGACATTTGGATAGCTTCCATGCATTATGGACATCCTCATGTAAGATGCTCCCCGGGCCTCTGCTGGCAAGCTCTCTTGCCCTCTCCCAGGGTGATCCCTGGCTCCCTATCCCCACCCAAAAATAGGGCATTTGAATCATATGGCTCTCTAAGTCTACCACTCTGTGACTCCAGGACTCAGACGTTGCCTTTGCTAAAGCCACAAGAAGGCTCTGGCATGGCCCCAGAGAGAACCACATTAGAAAACTCTCCTTTGACTTTATGCAAGGAATGAACTAGCTTCTTCTGTGTCATTTAGGGTGTGTTTGGCTGCAAATAACAAAATCTAACTCAAAGAGGCTTTAAATATCGAGTTTGTAAAAATCCAAAATAAAAATCTCAGAAGTAGGATGGGCTCCAGAACAGGTTAATATAGTGGTTTAACGATGTCATCAAGACTCATGATCTTCTGAGCTTTGATGTTTACTCTGTCCATAGGCAGGGAGCCAGATAGCTTCCATGGAACCAAACACCAAATCCAACCAAATTTCATGCGGAAGAAAAGAGAATATCTCCTTCAGGGACTTCCTCTCAGGTGAGAGAGACCTTGCCCAGAGTGACACCCCTGACCCTCAGCTAGCAGCAACAGCAGACTTCTCACGTCTCGTTGACCAGAATTGGGTTACATGCTCTACCCTGAACTTGTCACTGGCCGGGAGAATGAGGGTCCCCTAGTAGGCTTAGACTAAGCACATGGAGTGAAATTGGTGTTGAGTATCAATTGTAATGTCCACTACATTCCCCCTCCAACTCTGCCTCATATTCTCCTGTCATAAGCACTGGCTGTCCCACAGTTCCTCTTCTGTTAAACAGCAGTTCATAGGTGACACCAAACTGCTATTCTAGGCAATGGCTCTCAGCCCTGGATGCCTACTAGAATCACTCGGGAAATGTTTTTAAACACACCGAGCTTAGGCCTCACCCCAGATCAATCAATAATAATGGAATCTCTGAGGGTGAAATAGATGATCCCAGTTTGCCCAGGGTTATAGCAAGTTAGGGATGGAACTAAGTCTCCTGACTCCTGGGTCAATGTTCCTTTGCCACTGGCTTTTACTCTCTCTTATCCCATGCAATTCTATATATGCAAAATGATCTGACTAATAACTGACATTCCAAAACCTTTCCTTCTATGAGAATAAGAACAAAGGTCAAGCTTTATATCAGTCTTTCTTCCCCAAACTTTTCCTCTTTTTAGATGCTCTTCAGAAATAACTGAAGAAAAAGACTCCTACGTGATTCTGACTTGTAGTTGATAGCCCCCTAATGTAGCTTTATACTAAATGCATCTTTTGCAACATACTTGAGCAGCAAGTTCATGTTTTACAATAATCTAACATATTGTGAATGCATAGATTCACCACTTTGTTGATAAACATTCAAAAACATGTTCACTCCACTCTGGCCGGAGTGGCTGCGTGGTTAGAGCGTTGACTTGCACGCTGGTTTGATTCCCAGTCACGGGCACATACCTGGGTTGCAGGTTTGATCCTCTGCCCCAGTCGGGGCATGTGTGGGAGGCAAGGCGACCAATCGATGAGTCTCTCTCACATCAATGTTTCTCTTTCTTTCTCCCCCATCTCTCTCCCTTTCACGTTCTCTTAAAATCAATGAAAAAAATATCCTCAGGTGAGGATTAACAACAATAACAAAGATGTTCATTCCTTACTGTGTTATAAGTGGATCACAGTAGCCCTCAGTTTCGAACCATTGTAGGACAAAGAAAGAAGCTAGAGTCTCTTCCCAACTATCTCTTCATGTGGACAAAAAAGTAAGCATAGAAAATCTTAATTTCACTTTGAAATTAAATATGGATTTGAAAATATCAAAAGTCACCAAAATCCTGCCCACACCTAACATGTTTAAATTGTTTGTTTCAAATCCTATTTGTTATTTCACCTCAAGATAGGTATAGTTTACATAAATGTTGAAAAGAAAGGGAATACTATTCTCTTTAAATGAAAGTGAGATAAATAATTTAAATTAAATAATAGAAATAAACAAAGGAAATAAATTGGAGCAAAGCATGCTATCTCATCCTTCTGGAAATCACTTCAAACCAAGAACCTCCTTTGTAAGTAGATGGAAATGTAAAGACAGGGAGAAACTACTCACTCAGGCTTGCCCAAACTGATGCAGGAGGAAGTAGCATACGTTAGTAAAAATCCTGCTAAATATTTAATGAACCAAGTCTATAAAACCGTTTCCAGCTTTAGGGTTTTGATTGCTTCCTGCCTTTCGCTTTTCTTCCTTCCTCTCCTCCATGAAGCAACACTGTGGCTCACTAACCCAGCTTTAGCGCTCACACTCCACCGCAGCTGCTTCCGCTTTACAACGGCCCGCTCGACCTTCCTTCGGCCTCCCAAATACAACTTTTCTCATTAGCCAACTACTCAATCCAGTTTTTCCTCCTGAGTTTTAAAAATGCTCTCTGGTAACAATATTCTCTGCTCACCCATGTCTACTTGGTCACCCTTAATGTCGTCCCTAATGCCTGGGTGTCGACCCTTCTTTCTCTGCTGTCTGTGGGGTGGGAGTAGAGGGAAGGTCAGTGCGTGACTGCTGCACTGCGCCTGGCTGCATTCCCGTCCTGTGTCCCCAGCTCCCAGATTGACATTATTTAACCTCTCTGGGGCTCAGCTTCCTCATCTGCACGAGAGACTTGGTATTAATAACATGTACTCACCTCAATGGGTTGTTGTGAGGATTAGATTATATGGCACACAGAGCACCAGAAGAGTAAACAATAAGTGTTTGCTACCTTTTAACTGCAGGGCTTTATGATTATACACCTTAACCTCCGTACCATCCTTCTAGCTGAGTCGACTCCTTAGTTCTCCAGTGCAATTCCACACATCCGAAGGATTAACCCTGCTAATCCCACTTCACTGCTCAGAAGTTGTCAGTGGCCCTCAGCTCACGAAGAGGTTTGGTTTACCCTCCATCAGCAGCATCCACAAAAGGTCCAGTATATGATTCCAGCCACATGTCCCTCAAACAGCATTTGCCAACCCTGTGCTCCAGCTCCACCTCACCACGGCCTGTTCCTGAATTTAACTGAAATATTTCAAACAAATAAAATAGAATATAACAATAATATAACAAACTTGCCTTCTACCCAATGCTATCAAGTCTGAATATTTTGGCACATCTGCTTCACATCTCTTTAAGTAGATAAAATATTACAGATGTGTCTGAAGTACCTGTGCATCCCTCCCTTGGTCCCATGGCCCTCATAACCTCCCAGAGGTAACCAATGTCTTGGATCTGGTATCTGTGATTTCCTTGCACTTTTAAACACTATTATTGGTCAAGAACAGGAAAGTCTGAGGTACTGTCACAAAAGAGGAGCCTAAGGAGACATGGTGACTAAATGTAATATGATATCATAGATGGCATAGATAGATCCTGAAGCAGGAAAAGGACATTAGAAAATGACAAAGAAATCTCAAACTATGGACTTCAGTTAATAACAATGTGTCAATATCCATTCATTATTTGAAACAAATGTAGCATACTATGTAACATGTTAATAATAGGATAAACTGGATATAGGTGTATGGGAACTATCTATACTGTTGTCATAATCGTTCTGTATACCTAAATTTATTCTAACATAAAAGGATTATCTTAAAAACATTATTACCACCTACGAATATAATCATTGACAGAATATAGCATTGTTCTAAATGTTCTATATGTTTTCTAATTTGCCTAAATAATATTATATTATAGATTTACTTCATTATACAACTAGCTTTTTTCAGTGGTTAGATTCTAGCGCCTTACTCTAATTCCATTCTCTGTGCCCCAAAAAGATGACCTCTATAGATTGCATCTTCAGGCTTCCTTGCTTTCTGCTGTTGGTTGGAGAGAAACAACAGAAGACAGAAGAGTGTCAGAAGAGAAAGTATGATGTGGTAGGCAAAATGATGGCCCACCGAAGATGTCCATGCCCTAACACCCTGAACCTGTGAGTATGCCACTTATATGGCAAAGGGGACTTCACAGATGTGACTAGTTAAGAATCTTGACAAAGTAGGTGGGATCACAATACCAGATATCAGATTATACTACAGAGCTACTATAATCAAAACAGCCTGGTATTGGCATAAGAACAGGCATATAGACCAGTGGAACAGAACAGAGAATCCAGAAATTGACCCAAGATATTATGCTCAACTAATATTTGACAAAGGTGGCAAGAGCATACAGTGGAGCAAAGACAGCCTCTTTAATAAATGGTGTTGGGAAAATTGGACAGCTACATGCAAAAAAATGAAACTAGACCATCAACTTACACCATACACAAGAATAAACTCAAAATGGGTAAAAGACTTAAATGTGACTCGTGAATCCATAAAAATCCTAGAAGAAAATGTAGGCAACAAAATTTTGGACATCATACGCAGCAGAATCTTCACTGATACATCACCTAAGGCAACAGAAATAAAGGAAAAAATGAACACATGGGACTACATCAAACTCAAAAGCTTCTGCACAGCAAAAGAAACAACCATCAAAACGGAAAGAGAACCCACTGTATGGGAGACCATAATTGCCAATGATACATCAGATAAGGGGTTAATCTCCAAAATATATAGAGTGCTCATACAACTCAACAAAAGGAAGACAAAGAACCCAATTAAAAAATGGGCAGAGGAACTAAATAGACACCTCTCCAAACAGGACATACAAATGGCTAAGAGACATATGAAGAAATGCTCAACATCACTAATCATCAGAGAGATGCAAATTAAAACAACAATGAGGTATCACCTCACACCTGTCAGAATGGCCGCCATCAACAAATCGTCAAACAACAAGTGTTGGCGAGGGTGTGGAGAAAAGGGGACTCTAGTCCACTGCTGGTGGGAATGCAGACTGGTGCAGCCACTGTGGAAAACACTATGGTGTTACCTCAAAAAATTAAAAATTGAACTGCCATTTGACCCAGTGATCCCACTTCTAGGAATATACCCTAAGAAACCTGAAACACCAATAAGAAAGAATATATGTACTCCCATGTTCATAGCAGCACTATTCACAATAGCTAAGATCTGGAAACAGCCCAAGTGCCCATCAGTGGATGAATGGATAAAAAAGCTGTGGTACATATACACAATGGAGTACTATGCAGCTGTAAGAAAGAAAGATCTCTTATCCTTTGAGACGACATGGAGGGACCTCGAGAGTATTATCCTAAGCGAAACAAACCAAGCAGAGAAAGAAAAATATCACATGATCTCACTCATTTGTGGAATATAATAAACATAACAGTATGGGGAACAGGGCAGACCCAGAGATGTGAAAGTAGGGTACAGACTGACAACCCTCAGAAGAGGGGGGGGGGAGGGAAGAGATAAACCACAGAACTTATACGCATGTATGCATAACTGATGGACCTGGACAACAAAGCTGGGGATGGGGTGGGGGGATGGGGAGGAGGGTGTCAATGGGGAAAAAAGGAGAAACATCTGTAACAAAAATAAATTAATAAAAAAATAAATTAATTAAAAAAAAAAAAAAAAGAATCTTGAGATGGGGAGATTATCCTAGATTATCACAAGCATCATTATAAAAGGAAAGCACAAGGATTAGTTTTGGAGAGAGAGATTAGAGGGTGCTACATTGCTGTCTTTTGAAGATGGAAAAAGGAACCACAAGCCAAGAAATTCAGGCAGCTTCTAGACGATAGAAAAGGGGAAATAATATATTCCCATTTAGAACTTCTAGAGGAAAAGCAGCCTGATAACATTGATTTTAGCCTAGTAAAACCTAATTTGGACTTCTGACATCCATAACTGTTCACAGAATAAATTTTAAGTTTTAAGCCATGAAGTTTCTGGTAATTTGTTACAGCACCTATAGAAAACTAGTACATAAGAGATATTTATTCCCTGGGCTGTCTCCCTGTCTGGCTGCATATTTGGCAGTGGCTTCATTTTTGGCTTCCATCACTATTTTCTAGTAGGATCTCTTCTATGGCTTCAGCTCCACCAGGCTCCATTAACACTAATCTCTCCCGTATCACTTGAAGCCTAGAAGTAGTAAAGAATTCTCTTTGTTACTAGTCCCCTAGTGTTTTACCAACCCTCTGGCTCCTTTAACCCATCCACACCTCTTCATTGAATTACCTTCAATTCAACTCCATGAGAGGACCATGTTTTCTGATGAGATTGACAAATAACACTTTTTTCTCTCACTACTAATATTATTATGATATATCCATGGGGATAACATGAAGATCTAGTTTCTTTAATTTAGTAGGTAGATAATATTCTATGTATGAAATACCATGTTTTATCCATTCTCCTGTAGATAGACATTTCGATAGATTAGTTTTACTCATTAAATTTTCTTGTGTATGTATACTTGTATATATAAAAGTCATGTTTTTTTAATTGGTCGATATTTTATTTTATATATTTATTTTTAATTAATTAATTAGTTTTTGTTACAGATGTTTCTCCTTTTCCCCCCATTGACACCCTCCTCCCCGCACCCATCCCCCCTTCACAGTATCGTTGTCTGTGTCCATTGGTTGTGCACATATACATATAAGTTCTTTGGTTTATCTCTTCCTGCTCTCCCCCACCCCATTCCTCTGAGGTTTGTCAGCCTGATCCCTACTTCCATGTCTCTGGGTCTATTTTGTTCATCAGCTTATTTTGTTCATTATATTCCACAAATAAGTGAGATTATGTGATATTTATCTTTCTCTGACTGGCTTATTTTGCTTAGCATAATACTCTCGAGGTCCCTCCATGTCATCTCAAAGGATAGGAGATCTTTCTTCCTTACAGCTGCATAATATTCCATTGAGTACATGTACCACAACTAAAAGCCATGTTTTATTTAAGTATAAAATTATAGGTGGAAATGCAGGTTGTTGACTATGTGTAATTTTCAGTTTTACTAGATCATCTTTCAAATAGGTATTCATCAAAATCCTTCCTGTTCTTCAATGACCAGCTTGAATCCCACCTTCTCAATGCAGCCTTCCTTGACTCTCCCAGCTATAATATATTGCATTTCCTCTGGATTCCCATAGCAATTTTGTTGTCCCACTCATGTGTCACTTACCAACCCCTATTTTTTTTGGCCTATTATATATGTGTGCCTCATCTCTCCTAAAACAGGAGCCATGTTGTTCTGGATCTTTCCACAAAAGATTACATTTGTAAACTGAATAATAACTATCAGCACATCTTTTCCCCAACTAGTTTTTCTTTTTGGGTTATCCCTATCAATGGCATCACAATTCTCCTCCCTACAAAGTCCTGAAGCCTCAGGAATCTTCAATTCTTTCCTGCTAAGTTGTCATTTGCTAAGGACTTGTGGCACCTATGGCTGGTGGCCATATATCCATAGCATAAAACCAGTCTCTCATTTCATTCCTCTTTTTGTTCCCTTGGTCGAGGCCCTATTTACTTGTTGTTTGTACATTTGGAATGACTCTGGATTGACCCCCAGCTTCACCCAAGATGATGGATTCCCCTTTCAAAGCATCCTATAATAGCATCCTCTCCAAGCTCATGTACTTTCAGGACTCAGAACTGAATCTGAAACTCTCCACCAGGCATTCAAAGTTAACATATCTGAAGGTAGAAATTGACAGCAAAGCAATAACAGTAGGAAATGTCAGTATCCTACTTTCAACAATGGACAGATCAGACAGAAAATCAATAAGGAAATAATGCACTTGAATTATACTTTAGATCAAATGGACATATAAAGAACATTCCACCTAATAAAAGCAGAATATTCTTCTCAAATGTACAAAAAACATTATCCAGGAGAGATAATAAGTTAGGTCACAAAAGAAGTCTTAACAAATTTAAGAAGATTGAAATCATGTCAAATAATTTTCTGACCACAATGGATGAAACTAGAAGTCAATAACAGGAGAAAAGTTTGATAATTCACACACACACACACACACACACACACACACACACACAAAATGTGGAGAATAAACAACACACTCATGAACAGCCAATGAGGCAAAAGGAAATCAAAAGGGAAATAAAAAAATATCTTGAGACAAACAAAAATGAAAGAATAATAAACAAAAACTTATGGAATACAGCAAAAGCAGTTCAGAAAGGGCAGCTTAGCCTGGCCAGTGTGGCTCAGCTGGTTGAGCATTGTTCCTTGCACCAAGAGGTCACTGGTTCAATTCCCCATCAGGGCACATGCCTGGATTGCAGGTTTGATCCCCATTAGGGGGCGTGAAGGATGCAGCCAATTGATATTTCTCTCTCATAGATTTTTCTATCTCTCTGTCCTTCTTCCTTCCCCTCTAAAAAAAAAAAAAAATCAATAAAAACATATTAAAATTTTTTTAAAAAGGGAAGTTTATAGTGACAAATGCCTACATTATGAAAAAAGAAAGACCTCAACTAAACAACCTAATTAATGTTATACCTCAAGGAATTAGAAAAGGAAGAACAGTCCTGACTGGTGTGGGTCAGTGGTTATAGCATTGGCCCACACACGAAGGGGTTGTGGGTTCGATTCTAGGTCAAGGTATGTACCTGGGTTGCAGATTCAATGCCCTGACTGGTGGCATGTGCAGGAGGCAACCATCTGACGTGTCTTTCTCACATCGATGTTTCTCTCCCTCTCTCCCTCTCCCTACCTCCATTACACTCTCTCTAAAGATCAATGGAAAAAATATCCTTGGGTGAGGATTAAAAAAAAAAGAGAACAAACTAAGCCCAATGCTAGCAGAAGTAGGAAATAACAAAAATTAGAGCAGAAATAAATGAAATAGGGAAGAGAAAGACAATAGAAAAGATAAATAAAATTAGAGTTGATTTTTTGAAGTGATAAACAAAATTGACAAACCTTTATCTGGAGTAGGAAAAAAAAGAGGTGACTCAAATAAATAAAATAGCAAATGAAAGAGGAGACATTACAACTTCTCTACCACAGAAATGCAAAGGATAAGAGACTACTACGAAAAATTATATACCAACAAATTAGATAACTTAGGAAAAAAATGGATAAATCCTAGAAATATACAAATCACTGAAACTGAATCACAAAGAAATAGAAAATCTGAACAAACCAATAATAAGCAAGGAGATATCATCAGTAATCAAAAATCTCCCCCCAAACGAAAGCCCTGGTCCAGAAAGCTTCACTGGTAAATTCTACCAAGCATTTAAGAAAGAATAATACCAGTTCCTCTCAAACTCTATAAAAAAAATAATTGAACAGGAAGAAACACTCAAAACTCATTTGTATCAGTGTTACCCTAATACAAAAAACAAAAAACAGGCAAGAACATGTCAAGAAAAGAAAACTACAGGCTAATATTCCTGATCAACATAGATGTAAAAATCTTCAACAAAATACTCACAAACCATTTCAAGAGCACATTAGATCGTATACTATGATCAAATGGGATGTAAGATGATTCAACACATGCAAATTAATAAATGTGATATATCACATTACCAGAATGAAGAATAAAAATCATATGATCATTTCAATAGAAGCAGAAAAAGTATTTGACAAAATTCAACATGATAAAAACTCTCAGCAAATTAGGTATAGAAAAAATACATTTCAATATAATAAAAGTCATATATGACAAGCCCACAGCTAATATCAAACTCAATGGTAAAATGTTAAAAGCCTTTCTTTAAAATCAGGAACAAGACAAGGATGCTTACCCCCACAAATTCTATTCAATATAGTACTAGAAGTCCTAGCCACAGCAATTAGGCAAGAAATAAAATAAAATAAAATAAAAAGAAATAAAATTGGAAAGGAAGAAGTAAAATTATCTCTATTTGCAGATGATGTGATTTTATATATAGAAAACCCTAACTATTCCACCAAACAACTCTGAGAACTAATAGATTAATTCAATAAAGTTGTAGGATATAAAATTAACATGCAAAAATATGTTGCATTTCTTTAAAAACATTTTTTTCTTTATTGATTTTAGAGAGAGAAGAAGGGAGAGGGAGAGAGAGATAGAAACACCGATGAGAGAGAATATCGACTGGCTGCCTCCTGCATGCCCCCCACTGGGGATTTGGCCCACAACCTGCGCATGTGCCTTGACCGGGAATCGAACTGGCGACCTCTCGGTGCATGAGTTGACACTCAACCACTGAGCCACAACAACCAGGCAATATGTTGCATTTCTGTACATTAACAACAAACCTTCAGAAAGAGAAATTAAGAAAGCAATCTCACCTACAATTACACCAAAAACAATAAAATATTCAGGAATAAATTTTATTATGGAGGTAAAAGATCTGTACAGTGAAAACTTTGATACATTGATGAATAAAACTGAAGAAGAGATATTCATGTTGTTGTTCAGGAAGAATTAATATTTTTTTCAACGTCCCTACTACCCAAAGTGATCTACAGTATCACAGCAAACTCTATAAAAATTCCAATGGCATTTTCCACAGAAATAAAAAAAAATCCTAAAATTTGTGTGGAACCACAGAAGACCCTTAACAGCCAAATCAAAAACAAAGAACTGAAAGAACAAAGTTGGAGACATTACACTTCTTGGTTTCAAACTATATTACAAAGCTATATAGTAATCAAAACAGTATGGTACTGACATAAAACAGGGATATAGACCACTGGAACAGACGAGAGAGCCCCCAAATCAGTCCACTGCATATATGTTCAATGAATCTTTGATAAGGGCATCAAGAACACACAATGGGGAAAGAAAAGTCTCTTCAATAAGTGGTATTGGGAAAACTGAATATCCACATGCAAAAGAATGACACTGGATCCCCATATTCTACCTCTCACAAAAATTAACTTGAAATGGGTTAAAGGCTTAAATGTAAGATCTGAAATCAAAAAAGTCCTAGAAGAAAATATAGAGAAAAATTCCTTGACATTAGTCTTGGCAGTGATTTTTTGGATAAAACATCAAAACTATAGGCAACAGAAGCTAAAATAAACAATTTGGACTTCATCAAACTAAAAAGTTTCTGCATAGGAAAGGAAACATTAGTAAATTAAAGGCAACCTACAGAATGGGGAAAAATATTTGCAAAACATATATCTGATAAGGGGTTAATATCTATAACGCATAAAGAACTCATACAACTCAATGGCAAAAAAGGAAATAATAGAATTAAAAACTGGGCAAAAGATCTGAATAAACATTTTCCCGAAGACTTACAAATGGCCACTAGGTACTTGAAAAGGTGCTAAACATTACTAATCACCAGGGAAATGCAAATCAAAACCACAATGAGATATTACCTCCTGCTATCAGGATGATTATTACAAAAAGGACAAGAGATAACAAGTGTTGGCAAGAATGTGGAGAAAAGAAACCCATTATACACTATTGATACAAATATAAAATTGATACAGCCACTATGGACAATTTTATGCAGTTCATAAAAAATTAAAAGTAGAACTACCATATGATCCAGAAATGCCACTCCTGGGTATATATCCAAAGGAAATAATATCAGATCTCAAAGAGATATCTGTACTCGCATTTTCTCTGCAGCATTATTCACAATAGCCAAGATATAGAAACAACCTAAATGTCCTTCAAAGGATAAATACAAATTTTAAATTGTGGTATATGTATATATATATATATATATTTTATTCATCCATAAAAAAGAAAAAAAATTCTGCCATTTGGGACAACATGGATGGACCTGGAGGGTGTTATGCTAAGTGAAATAAGCCTGAGAAAGACAAATACTGCTATGGTACCACTTATATGTGGAATAAAAAAAAAAAGGATGAGTTCATAGAAACAATGGTGGTTGCTGCCAGCGGCTCAAGGGAGGGGGAAATGGGAAGATGTAGGTCAAAGGTACAAACTTTTTATAAGATGAATAAGTTCTGAGGATCTATTGTGCAGCATGGTGACTACAGTTTATGATATGGATGGTACTGTAGACTTGAAAGTTACTGAGAGTAGATCTTAAGTGTTCGTACAACAAGAAAAAAAAAAGAATTAATTCTATAAGGTGATGATTGTGTTAATTACCATTATCTTGGTAATCATTATATATATATTATATATATATAATCTCAAACCATCATGTTGTACACTTTAAATATATACAATTATATTTTCAATTATTCTTCAATAAAATTTGAAAAAGAAAAAGAAAAAAAGCATTTGGAGCCTGAACTCACTTTTATACCTTTTCGCCCAACCCTTCACAACTGGGCACTTCCTCTTTCTCCAAACGTGTCTCATTTCCTGTGTCCATGCCTTGGTTCATGCTCTGTCTTTTATCTGGAAAAGCCTTCCTTTTTACTTGTTGAAAACTTCCCTTTCACTAAGATCTTTCCAAATGTCACCTACGTGAAAAAGAAGAATCAGTCCCTGTTCCTCTCCCACTTCTACTCCTGCCCTGGAGCCATCACCACGGCAGCTGGGGACCTTCTCCCCCCTACCCCGGACTCTCACAGCACCTGCACCTCATGGTTCCTTCTATGGCACTTAATTCACTGGTCCCAGCATGACCTCAGGTGTAGAGTTTTATAAATCCTTGTTAGTTTGTAGATGGTGGAAACTATGTTTTAATATTCTTTATTTTTAATCCTCACCTGAGAATACTTTTTATTGATTTTAGAGAGAGAGGAAGGGAAGGGGGGAACACCTATGTGAGAGAGAAACATTGATCAGCTGCCTCCTGTATGCGTCCGGGTGGGGATTGAACCTGCAACCTAGGTATGTGCCCTGACTAGGAATCGAACCTGCCACCTTTTGGTGCACAGGATGATGCTCCAGCCAACTGAGCCACCTGGCCAGGTCTTAATATTCTTTAATTCCCCCATGGTACCTACCATTGTGTTTTGCTTATAACAATGTTCAATTAATATACATGTATACACAAATATACAACTTATAAACAAGAGAAGCAAAGACTAAGAGGAATCTGTAGGGATTGGGAAATTCGGAACTGGATGAAACTTCAGAAATTATTCAAATGAACTCAAACAGCTTTTGTCTCTCCCTTCCTTAAATGCTTTCATGGTTCCCAACTGTCTTAGAAGAATGTCAGATTCTCATTATGGCCCAAGACCTGCCTCCTTCCTGGCCTCGTCCCGGGCCACACTTCCCTTACTGTTCCATTTCAGCCTTGCCCCTCTTGCTTCATGCCAGTCATCACGTTGCTCATTCATTGTAGACTACTCCTCTCACCGCTTCACCGAAATAGTTCTTATCCAACCCCCAGGTCTCAGCCTCTGAACTTCACTGCATTCGCTCATTCCTGTCACAGTATTCAGTAGGTGCCTACTGTGTACCAGGAACTCTCTTAGGCTCCGTGGATAGCATATCTAACAAACCACACCAAGATTCCTGCCCTCAAGGCTCACATGCTTCCTCTAGTCTTGCCTTCCCCCCAAAATACACACAAGAGGTCTGCTTCCCCCTGCTGTGCACTGTCACAGCACCCTGGACTCCTCTGCAGTACATATCACCATTAGAGGTCCTTACTGATTTAACTATTTCATTAGTGTCTATCTTCCTCAGAAGGTTCTTGAGGGCTGAGTTGTTGTCCTTTCTTCACCTTCGAACCAACACCAAGCTCTGCACCAGGCACAGTGCGTCCTCAGGAAGTTTCTTGAACGATTAAATGAAGTAATGAAATTCAGCCCCTCACTATATGGATGAGGAAACAGTAGCCCAAGGTTGGGAGGGGTCACCATCTCCTTCCCATAACATGACGAGGTAGCATAATGAGGTCAGGCCAGGGCTAGAACCTGGGCCACTGGACTCCCACGCCAGTGTAATTTCACTTTAACAAAACTGAAGTGGAGAAGGCAATGTAAATGAGTTGGTAAAGATGTGTGGGGAAAATGTGAAGGAAAAAAAATATATTAAGAAAAGGAGAAACCATTAAAAACATTTTTGTGAACCAAATATAAGAGAAGAACAGGAAAAGGGAAGACATGAACAGATGAAGGTACAATGGGTGTGGGAACGTCCAAGAGGAGATGGTCAGCAGTCGCACTGTCTGTATTTCTATTTGGTCCTGTTTCCCACAACTTGGCAGGAACATCTATCTTTTTTGGGGGGAAGGTGGTGAGGCAGCCATTACTTTAGAGTAACAGTGTTGAATAGTCTCTATCGAACCTCTACCTTTCTTCACCTTGCTCCATGTTTGAAAGGCGACTGCCAAGGACGGCATCATGAGCTCCCTGGACCTCTGGCTTCTGACTGTGTTCAGTCAGTGGGAGGCAACAGCAAGACATTGAAAGGTAGGAGGAAAGAAGAACCAGGGCATTTCTTTTCCCAGCTCCCCTGATGCCAGGAAACAAATTGATATTGGTTGCCTTCCTCTGCATGAGGCCACAACTCCCACAGCTGCAGTTCTTGCCACATTTCATGAATAGCTCATCCTTTCAGGTTTGGGGGTAGTCATGGCTTCCCACTGTTGCTGGCCCTGGAGAACTTGTTAGTTTCCCCCATTGCTGTCTGCACCTTTATAATTATGGTAGTTTTTCATTAAACTCTTAAATCATTTTGGTTGAGAGTGCCAAGAGCCTGACTTACACATTTGGTTTGGAGAATCCCCCATCCTGTCTTAGGAGGCAGAGACAGCTTTCTCTAAAGGAGCCACATGCTCGCTTTCCAAGCTTCCCTTGCAGCTAGGGTAGAGGCAGATGACCTGGGCTCCACAAACTGGGTGCACCCACATGAGAGTTTGCCTCAGAAGCTGGAAAAGCAAAAGGATGACCTGAGTGGAATTCATTCTGAGGAGGGTGCCTACAGGCACAACCAGTTCCTGGCTGCATAGACTTAAAGTCTGTTTTTTTCAACCCTTGCAAGGATTCTGAGAATAATCTTGTCTGCTGAACCAAACCAGACAAGGATTCTATTGTTGGCAACTGAAAACCATGAGTGATACCGCCCTGTCCTGGACCCTTTAAAAGTTGATGCCTGGGTGATTCTCCTGACTTACTCTCTCATCTTCCAACCACAGGTTAAGTTTGACTTTAATGCCTCCCCTTCCTGCACTGGAAAAATGTTTTCTTTGCTCCCAATCACTAAAGTTGACCACATATGACTTGGCTTTTGAAAATAATCCTTGTAAAAGCTGATCACTTGGAAATCAGGAAAGTACAATAGCTCACTACATGGTCTGCAGGAGCCCCATCTCCAAATGTCCTCCGCCTCCCTTCAACACTGGCCTGACCTTGCTCATTAGTGGTTTCAGGAGAAACTCTATTCCTGACTTCTTGCCCTCTCATTCTATAAAAGTTAATCATGAACAGCCACACAGACAGGACTATTTCTGACCCTGGGCTTTGCCGCTTTTCAGAGGAGGCTGACTGTGACTCAAATATGAAAAAGGAGAAAACTCCTTTTAAAGTAACACATGTCACCTCTATTATTATTCATACCCTGTGGGTTTTGACTGTACACGGGTAACAGAAGAGCACACGTAGCCATGTGCACACCAGTGTTTTAGCCCGAGGGGCTGGAGAATGAATCCCAATTGCTTTTTGTTCATATGAACTGCTCAGAGACTGAACAGGAGAAATTCCATTTTCACCTTGAGATTCCTTACCGAGGATCCCAACCCAGTTAGCCCATTTCACATAGGGATCTAGATAATAAAGAGCTAAATTTAGCTGTACCTAAAAGGTAGAACATGTGGTACAGTAAATCCTCACGGAATGTCCTCAGTAGGTTCTGAGACTTGAAGTAGAATGACATACAGGCACACCTCATTTTATTCCACTTCACAGATGCTTTATTTTTTTCAAATTGAAGGAAGACCCTTTGCCACCAAAACTCTACTGTGATGCTCGCTTTATTGTGGTGGTCTGCAACCGAGCCCACGATATCTCTGAGGTACGCCTGCATAAAGAGATCGATTATACCACAGACTAACTGATAGAAACAAGAATAAGTTCCCATGGCATCTCATCAACATTATAACCAAACAGTATTCGAGGACCTGCTGTACATAATGGCATGAGTCAAGTGATCAACATCTGCTAATCATTACAGTATTTTTAAATATCTTTGCTCGCATAACCAACCAATTCACAACATTCCACTAGCAGGAGGCTTAAAATTCATCTGGTTACATTCCTTCATTTTATAGATAAGGGAACTGGAATCCAGAAATGTTAAGTGCCTTCCCAGGTCAGAAAGTTGCTAAAATGCAAAGCCAGATGAAAACCTGGTTCTTTTTGGCTCCTAAACCAGTGTATTTTCAAACCTCAGGAATCTAACAGGGGAAAATATACCTTCAGGTCTTTATTTAATATATGGCCTTTCAAAACCCAAAGATTTATTAAATTTGTCTATAAAACATTATCTGTAGGGGGAGAATAGGAATAATGTGCTGTATTACATTATTTAACGTACTACAGTTATATAGAGCATAAAATACTTTAAGTTTGAAGTGCTTTTTGCCATAGTAGCAAAATCAAACCTAGAACCTTGTCCAAGGAGCTTACCTTTTAAAGTGAACCACCTTTCAACAGTAAATGTGGCTACAAATTAGCCGAAAGTGATGATTCACAAAGAAATCTAAGTGCTAGTTGCAGAATCCATTGAGTGTTCCTCTGTTTAAAGCCGAGGGTCTGATGCAGTGACCCCGGCGTTCTGAACTCTATACACAGCTCAGGAGGGAGTAGAGGGTAGTGCTGGGGCCTGGGCTCTAGAGCAGGGCTGTTCGGAGTCAGACAGCTCCATGACTTGTCGGTGTGCTCTTGACACATTAGGTAACGCGCCTCCATTTCCTCCTTTGTAAAGTGGGGAGACAACGGTGAGGGTTCATACATGTAGGATCTGGTAGGCGATAAGTGTTCCCCAAAGTCAGCAATTATCATTATCAACAAAAGAATCTAAACAGAGATCTAGGAGCTTACACAGGGACGGTCTTTGGAATTGCCTGTTTCTAAATTTAGTGGGCTGGCAATGAAAAGAAGTGCTCCAAAGAGCCACTAGAGGGAGCACGTGGGTCAGACTGTAATGGTGGAGGCTGGCATTTCAGGCAGCCACACAGATGCACATGGCTTCTTGCTTGGACCAGCACACACACGGCCTCCGAGAGCACCCAAAACCCTAGGGCTGAGGCCCATGGATTTATAGATCAGACGTCCATCTTGAATTGAGCTTTCTGTGGGGAGGCTGTTGGCATTTGTCTCCGAATTGTCTGTCCTTTTCAAGTTGCCTGAAGCTGCAGTTCTCCACTGCTGTCAGGACTCAGCCCTGAAGAGTGTTATTGATAGTACACTGAGATTCTTCACTATGAAGGAGAAGGAGGGGAGTGAGTGTGTGTGTGTGTGTGTGTGTGTGTGTGTGTGTGTGCACGTGCTCTCAGAAAGAGAGAGGACAATCAAGTCACAACTTCCACCAGGGCTGGGGCAGGGAGAGCCATGCTGTCTTCAAATGGCACAGCTCCTCAGAAAGGCACTGTGGGCAGCCTGCTGAGGTTCCAGAGGCCAAATGTTATGTTCTCTCCAGGCCACGACTGCAGGAGGCGCTCACTGTCCTGGCCCCGGCTTCTCTGCCCGCTCTGCTGCACTCCTGTCCCCAAGCTCTGCTCAGGCACAGCCCTGGTTTAACAACAGTTCTCCTCCCCTTACAAATCCAAAATGTTGGGGGGAAATCTGACTTAGTTATTTTACCCCTCAGTTTGATTTCAGGATATCATTGGCATTTATTCTCATTTTTTAATTTAGCTATAATTTTGACTTAAAGATTATCTTTATCCTGTCTTCCTTCTACTCCCAGCTCCTAGTGATTTTGAGTGTCACCCCAAGCCCAGAACAGCCCTCACCATCGGATTGAAGGGAGGGAGAGAGTGTTGATCACGTGTTGGGCAGGAGCTACATGCACCACCTCACAGAATCCTCACAGCCTCCCTGAGTAGGAGCAGTTACCACCCTCTGACAGAGCAGGAGACTGAGTTTCCGTTTCTTTGCCTGAAGTCACACAACTAGTAGGTCAGCTCTGCACCTGTCTGTGGCTCAGGCACTCCCCTGTAAGGAAACTGCCTCCCTAGACTCCATTCCGAGGGGAAGCAGACCTGTGCTCTGGATAGAAGAACACTCTTTAAATGGCTGGAGGACAAGCAGGATGTAGAAGTAGAGAATTCACTGTTACAGGAATCTGGCGTTGGCTGTGCTCTTGTGAAGGCTTAGTTCCCCTCCTCCCTCCCCACCTGTTCCCTTCCAAGGCTTCCTGCTCAAGTCCCACCCCAAAACCCAGGTGGGGCGTGTGCATGGCAAGCTGGACCATTAGGTTAGGTGCCGGTTTTCTTCAAATAGAGTGAACAAGAGGCCTCTGGTAGGCGAGAATATAAGATTTTAGAGGGATCAAAGATACTCAATATAATACTCTCTAAATCAAAATCCCTTATCTTGAGATAGCATTTCATAGCCATAGCAGCACAGTATCCTACTTGGGGAAACTTATTCTGAACCCCTACAATAGCATATTGCAACATAACCTTGAATTAATGGTCAAGCTGTGGTTATTTTGGTGCCAGAGAACAATTCAATAATCACAGCGTACAAGTTGCACACTAGATACAATGGTCCCGCCTAAGGTCCTCATTAACTCCCCCCCCCCAATTTCTTTTTCACCTATTGCAGATCCTCAGGGCTCGGAGAAGGAGACCTATCACTCCAGGCACTGGGGAGTGAAGGGTGACGTTGAATATTACCTTAATTTTTCCTGAAGAATACCTGTATTAACTAACCCACAAAAGTGAACACTATACCAAGAGCCCATTTCTATTTCGTTTGAATGGAGATTTTAAAGCCTCTATCAATAGCCACCAATCTGAGAAAGAATATTTCTATGTGTTTGGACTTATACCCATGTGAAAAGAATGCTTTACATTTTCAAGTGTGGAAGCTACTGATGTAAATAGTGAAACAAAGAAACTCAAAGTAAACTCAAAGAAGTTTCTTAGTAAAACCTGTGGAAATTTCAGAAAACAACCTAATAGTGGTTAAAATCTCAGACATGGGAGGATACTGAGTTTTCCACAAAATTCCTGTTGCTTGAATAGATAGCTCTAAACATTGGAGAAACTGGGGTCAGAGATGCATTCATTTTGCAGTGAGCTGATAAATCTGTGCTCATTAACGTACTTGATATGTAGGGCAGCTGGAACAGAGAGTAACACTTTTAAAATAGCGATTTAATTGCAGTAAACATTGTGTTCAGGGTATTGAAATAGTTAAATATAGTGAACAGAGAGCTAAGAATACGAATGAAGGAAGTTACCCCAAATAGTATGTTATCTAAATAACCTGCTCTGACTTGAAGGGAAGGCCAAGTTGTTGACCAAGGCTGGCTGTTTCTAGTGCCAGGCCTGGGGCCACTTAACAAGAGCTATGGGGCTCGCTGAGACCAGATGCTTCTTGTTTGAGAGAATTTAGGAAACTCAAGCAGGATCAAGACAGGCCAATCCTATGGCCTTTGGAAACAGCTTGGTGGGCCTGAAAGCTGGGTGGGGCGGGGCCTCGGGGAATCACCAGGGCGGGGCCAACAGTGTGAGCCAGGTGCTGGAGTCCTAGATACGGGGGCCCACTGCCACCCCAGGGAAGGGCTTACCGAAGGAGCATCAGCCTCCGCCAGCATGTCTGTCCAGGAGAAAGCCGCCTCTCCAGCCTTCGCCTGCAGGACAAACAGCTCAGTTCTTCCCTGTATGCCTCTGGCACCACTCAAGCTGCCTCCACTTTGAGCTCAGAGGGAGCAAGTCCTAGTAATTCCGCACACTGGCCTTTTAAGAGGAGCTGCCTGGGGCTCCAGCAGCCTCAGCCTCCCTCAGCCTCAGTTCCCACTGGTTTTACAGCCAGAAGTGATGAGGATTCTCTTCCTGCCACTGGAATCCCGAGCTGGGTGCCTGGTGTGGGACAAGGACCCCTCACTCCTCAGGGAGGACCTTCACAGCCAAATGTCCTTCTTGATTTTTATCCACCACAGGTGGGTGTGGGCCCAGCCCATCCACCTCCGCCCCTCCTACCAGTCTCCATGTGGCTGCTTCTTTAATCTCGTAGTTGTAGGACTTCCATTCAGCTCGATTTCAGGCGGTTCTGAATGATGGTTGTGTTGTAGTTTAGTTGTGATTTTGATGTGGTTGTGGGAGGAGAGAATACAGCAATTACCTACCCGCCATCCTGCCAGAAGTCTAAGGCATGTTTAAGTGAGCTGTTCACTCATGAGGCTAGAAAATGTCTCTATTTGGGGCAGGCTTCTGCCCAGCTGAGACTCAGGGTCTCTTTCCAAGGAAGAAGGAGGTAAAGATAATGCCTTCCAGTAGCAAAACAACTTCAGTGTTTACAAGCCTCACAACTCCAGACCTCTGCTGGGAGACCTCAAAGGTGTGTTCTTGTAGATGCACAGACACGATGGACAGAGCTTGCTGAAGGCAAAGATACGTTTTTTACTAAAGAAGTTATGCCTGGCCGGTGTGGCTCAGTGGTTGAGCCTTGACCCATGCAGCGGGAGGTCACTGGTTCAATTCCCAGTCAGGACACATTCCCAGGTTGTGGGCCCGATTCCTGGTGGGGGTAGTGATGATTTCTCTCTCTCTTTCTCTCTCATCGATGTTTCTCTCTCCCTCTCCCTTCCTCTCTCTCTGAACATCAATAAAGAAAAAAATAGAAAGAAGTTATGTGCCTGGGGTGCCACTATCCACTTTGACCTATCAGGAATTTATGATCTGATGACCTAGAGGTTATTTAACATAGAACCCCATTTCTGTCTACACTGTATATCTTTGGCCAGGTGTTTGACATCTTTACCCATTTTTAGTGGAGCTGTTTGTAGTATACTCCTTTCTGTATTTTGAGCAGAAATCTGTTATCAGATATTTGTTTTGCAAAAATTTTCTCCCAGAGTGTGGCTTGTCTTTTTATTTTTTGAACAAGTGATTTTACAGAGCATTTTTTCAGTTTATAAAGTCGTGGTTGTGAGACTGGGGTGAAGCCAAATGTGAAGTGAGCTAAGGGGCTGAGAGCAAATAAGATGAAGTGGGGGTGGGGCTGAGTTGAGCAGTGACGGGCGCAGTGCAACCAGTCTGTGAGGAGCAGAGAAGGGTGCCCAGACTATTTCTGGGGTACAAGTCTCAGGTGCCGATTTAAATGAGGAATTCCTGTGGGAACACCTTTCGGGAGCATATCCTCGAGACTGGACACTGGATTTAGGGTTGCACAACTTCTGTTGTCAGTTTACTTGAGCATTACAGGCTCTCAGGAGCAGAGCCGGTTCTTGCATCTAGGTCTTCCAGCAACGAATGTAGTAAGCTACAGAAAAAGAAATTTAGTTAGTAATAAAGCAAAGACCCTAAGAGGTTTGTTCCCTGTCCAAAAGGACACTGGTTGTAAATGGAAGACCCAGGCTCAGATCCGTTTTAGGGACTAAAAGCATAGGAATTTCCTCTATCAGAACTGCTACTGTTGTCCACGAAGGAGTGAAAATTGGAAAAAGAGAAATTGTAGGCTAAGCAATTCGTAATATCTGCCTGCCCCCCCCCCCCACTGTTAAGAGACCACACTGGGTGAGCTAAGAAAGGATTTCTAGTTGTTGTCACCACAATAATCCAGGTTTTTATGTTTTTTTTAACTAGCCCATGTTTTTCTCTAGTAGTTTTTAAAAATGAAAATGGCTGTTTGTTACAACTTACTTAAACAATACAAAAAAATAAAATTTGCTAAAACATCCTACCCCAAGAGGTAAAAACTGCATTGATGTTAAGTACATATTCTTCCAGACAGCTCTATACGCATACACATTTACTTTCTTCTCCTTTCTGTGGATCTAATGTTCTCTTCTAGGTTCTTACGATGGGTGTAAAACTTGCAAAATTTCAGCTCTTCTCTTTTCTTAATATGTGCACTAAGAATGCACACTTTTCTGTAAGTTTTTGTCTGTAGCCTTTTTATTATCGAGTTCTAATTATTTTCTAACTCCAATTGTGATTTATTTTGGCGGTTAATGATTAGTGTCTTTCATAATTTCTAATATAAGGACTTTCTAGTTAAGTTTTGTTACTGATTTCTAGACTAAACGCAACACGAGCAAGAAACAAGCTTCATGTAATTTTGTAATTCTAATCCTTTGGGGTTTGTTGAAACGTGATTTTCCTAGTACGGTATGGTCACTTTAAAAAAAGTTCCAAGTGTGATCCTCTGCTGCCATCTAGTGTGCATGCCTGGAATAACACCGTAGTGCAGGTCAACATCCAAAATGGGTGAATATAGTGAATGTAATGAAAGTTGAATTTGATTTGCTGCTGAAGTTAAGTTTCTGATATGATTACTGATTTTTGGTTGGTATCTGTTGGTTCTAAAAGTGGTATGCTCTGTCCTTGAATGAGAGCTGTGCTAAACGTATTATGATGATAAATTCGCCTATTTTTTTCTCGCAGTTCTGTTTTCTATACTGTGAGTATTTGTTATAAAGTGCTTGTGAATTTGGAAGGAACTTCCTTGTAAATTGAAGTTATTGATCTGAGGTGCTCTTCCTTATTTCTAGTAATGCTTATTGCCCTCAAGTCTACTTATGTTATTATACAATTGTTATTTAGTTTATGTTTTCATCACATATCTTTTTACATGCTTTCACTTTCAATCTCTTTGTACCCTTATGTTTTTAGATAGCCCCCAGTGTTTTGTATGAATAATGAGTGCCCATTAAAATCCATAAGGAAGTGCTTTTGATGGACGGTGTGATCTAGGGATCCAATATTTTTTGCATTCTGTTGTCCCTCACCATTTATCATATGATTCATATGTTTCCAATGGTCTCAGGAGACATCTGTATCATAAAAATTCACACGTGGATTTGAGTCTGTTACTGGAACTTTCTATTGCATCCATTTGTTTACAGGGCATTATGCCACTGTTGAAATTACTGCAGCTTTATACTATAACACATCGTTACATCCAGAGGGGCTAGCATGTATTCATTACTGTGCTTGTTCAGAATTTCCTTTCAATTCTTTCTTATTTTGTCAGGTGAACTTAAATTGAGCTTGTTTTTCTTTTTAAAATCTTTCTGATATTTTAACGTAGATAATATTAAATTTATAGACAAATTTGGGAAATTGACATCATTATATGGTGTTTTCTATCTAAGAACACGATGTTACTTTCCATTTATTCAAGTTTTTTTATGTGGGTAGCAGTTTAAAATTTCGACAGAGATTGCGCACATTCATGTTAAGTTTATTCCCAGGCATTTTGTTGGTATTGTGGGTACTGGTTCTTTGATTATATTGTAAATTACCTTTTACATATGTAGAGAGTATTTCTGCATGTTATTGATCCCCCACCTTAATAAATTCTGAATGTTTTTAAATGGATTCTCATTAGTTTATTAAGGCAAAGGAACTATGATGCAATAATAATAATCACATTATTTTAGTTATATAAAACGTAAAACAGTTAAAGCTTGTAAGAAAACACAGAAATGAGGTAATGTGAAGTGTTAGAAAGATTCTGTTTTTTTTTAGTGATAAGTTCATTAATGTTTAAATATAATAGCAACAGGATTCTTAGCATTTTTTAAAATCATGCTTTTATTTATTTATTCATTTTAAAATGTTATTTTTATTAATTTATATTTGTTACAGATGTTTCTCCTTTTCCCCCCATTGACACCCTCCTCCCGATCCTCCTCCCACCCCGTCCCCAGCATTGTTGTTTATTTCCATTGGTTACGTATACATGCATATAAGTTCTGTGGTTTATCTCTTCCCTCCCCCCCGAAGTCCTCTTCTGAGGTTTGTGAGTCTGTGCCCTACTTCTATGTCTCTGGGACCTTTTTGTTCATCAGTTTGTTTTGTTCATTATATTCCACAAATAAGTGAGATCATATGCTATTTGTCTTTTTCTGATTGGCTTGTTTTGCTTAGGATGATACTCTCCAGGTCTCGCCATGCCATCTCAAAGGATAAGAGATTTTCTTTCTTACAGCTGCGCAGTACTCCATTGGTATATGCACCACAGCTTTTTTATCAATTCATCTACTGATGGACACTTGGGCTGTTTCCAGATCTTAGGTATTGTAAATAGTGCTGCTATGAACATAGGGGTACATATATTCTTTCTGATTGGTGTTTCAGGCTTCTTAGGGTATATTCCTAGAAGTGATATCACTGGGTCAAATGGCAGTTCAATTTTTAACTTTCGGAGGTAATGCCATTATGTTTTCCATAGTGGCTGCACCAGTCTGCATTCCCACCAGCAGTGTACTATAGTCCCCTTTTCTCCACACCCTCTCCAACACTTGATGTTTGATGCTTTGTTGATGGAGGCCATTCTGACAGGTGTGAGGTGATACCTCATTGTTGTTTTAATTTGCATCTCTCTGATGATTAGTGATGTTGAACATTTCTTTATATGTCTCTTGGCCATTTGTATGTCCTGTTTGGAGAGGTGTCTATTTAGTTCCTCTGCCCATTTTTTAATTGGGTTCTTTGTCTTCCTTTTGTTGTGTTGTATGAGCACTCTATATAATTTTGGAGATTAACCCCTTATCTAATGTATCATTGGCAATTATGCTCTCCCATAGAGTGGGTTCCCTTTCCATTTTGATGGTTGTTTCTTTTGCTGTGCAGAAGCATTTGAGTTTGGTATAGTCCCATGTGTTCATTTTTTCCTTTGTTTCTGTTGCCTTAGGTGATGTATCAGTGAAAATTCTGCTGCGTATGATGTCTGAAATTTTGTTGCCTACATTTTCTTCTAGGATTTTTATGGATTCATGAGTCTTTTATCCATTTTGAGTTTATTCGTGTGTATGGTGTAAGTTGATGGTCTAGTTTCATTTTTTTTTTTTTTTGCATGTAGCTGTTCAATTTTCTCAACACCATTTATTAAAGAGGCTGTCTTTACTCCATAGTATACTCTTGCCAACTTTGTCGAGTATTAATTGAGCATAACGTTTTGAGTCAATTTCTGGGTTCTTTGTTCCATTACACTGATCTATGTGCCTGTTCTTGTGCCAGTACCAGGCTGTTTTGATTACAGTAGCTTTGTAGTATAACCTGATATCCACTATTGTGATCCCGCCTACTTTGTCATTCTTTCTCAAGATTGCTGTGGCTGTTTGGGGTCTTTTTGGGTTCCATACGAACTTTTGAAATATTTGTTCTAGTTCTGTGAAGTATGTCATTGGTATTTTGATGGGGATTGCATTGAATCTATAGATTGCTTTGGGTAGTATGGACATTGAAATGATGTTAATTTTTTCAACCATGAACAAGGTATGTGCTTCCACTTTTTTATATCTTCCTCTATTTCTTTTTTCAATGTCCTGTAGTTTTCTGCAAATAGGTCCTTTACTTCTTTGGTTAAGTTTATTCCTAGGTATCATAATTTTTTTTGCTGCGATGGTAAATGGGATTGTTTTTTTCAGTTTCTTTTTTTGTGAGTTCATCGTTGGTGTATAAGAACGCCATCGATTTCTTGACATTAATTTTGTATCCCAGTACTTTGCCAATTCATTTATTAAGTCTAGTAGATTTTTTGATCGAGTCTTTAGGGTTTTCTATGTACAATATCATGACATCTGCAAATAATGACAGTTTCACTTTCTCCTTTCCAATTTGGATCCCTTTTCTATTTTCTTCATGTCTAATTGCTGTGGCTAATACTTCCAGTACTATGTTAAATAAGAGTGGCAAAAGTGGGCATCCTTGTCTCATTCCTGATCTTAAGATAAATGCTTTTAGATGTTGGCTGTAGGTTTCTCATATATGGCCTTTATTATGTCAAGACATGATCCCTCTATTCCCACATTGCTGAGTGTTTTTATCAGAACTGGGTGCTGAATTTTGTCTAATGCTTTTTCAGCATCTATTGATAAGATCATATGGTTTTTATCTTTCATTTTGTTTATGTGGTGTATCATGTTTATTGATTTGTGAATACTGTACCCTCCTTGCATCCCTGGGATGAATCCCACTTGGTCAATGTGAATAATGTTTTTGATGTATTGCTGGATTCGATTTGCTAATATTTTGTTAAGGATTTTGGCATCTGTGTTCATCAGGGATATTGGCCTGTAGTTTTCTTTCTTTGTAGTGTCTTTTTCTGGTTTTGGAATTAGAATTATGCTGGCCTCATAAAATGAGTTTGGAAGTCTTCCTTCTTCTTGAATTTTTAGAAATAGTTTGAGAAAAATGGGTGTTAGTTCTTCTTTGAATGTTCGGTAAAACTGCCCCGTGAATCCATCCGGGCCTGGACTTTTGTTTGCTGGGAGAGTCTTGATTACATCTTCAATTTCCTTCGTTGTTATTGGTCTGTTCAAGTTTTCTCTCTCTTCCCGGTCCAGTTTTGGGAGACTATGTGTTTCTAGAAATGTGTCCATTTCACTTAGATTGTCGAATTTGTTGTCATATAAATGTTCATAGTATTTGCTAACGATCCTTTGTATTTCTGTGGTGTCCGTTGTTACTTCTCCTCTTTCGTTTCTGATTTTGTGTATTTGGTTACTGTCTCTTTGTTTCTTGGTGAGTCTAGCTAAGGGTCCATCAATCTTGTTTATCTTTTCAAAAAACCAGCTCTTTGTTTTATTGATCCTTTGAATTGTTTTTCTGGTCTCTATGTCATTTATTTCTGCTCTGATCTTTACTATTTCCTTCCTTCTACTTGCTCTGGGGTTTTCCTTTTGTTTGCTTTCTAGTTCTTCAAGTTGTGAGGTTAGAAAGTCTATTAGAAATTTTTCTTGTTTCCTGAGGTAGGCCTGTAGTGCTATGAACTTTCCTCTCAGAACTGCTTTCGCTGCATCCCATAGATTTTGTGTTGTTGTGTGTTCATTTTCATTGGTTTCCAGGAAGTTTTTAATTTCTTCCTTGATCTCCTCGGTAACCCATTCATTGTTTAATAACATGCTATTTAGCCTCCATGTATTCAAATGTCTTTGCATGTTCTTGTTGCAATTGATTTCTAGTTTCATGCCATTGTGATCTGAGAAGATGCTTGATATAATTTCAATCTTCTTGAACTTGTAGAGACTTCGTTTGTGTCCTAACATGTGGTCTATCTTTGAGAATGTCCCATGTGCACTTGAGAAGAACATGAATTCTGCAGTTTTGGGGTGTAATTCTCTATAAATATCTATTAAATCCATTTTGTCTAGTGCTTCATTTAGAGTCTCTGTTTCCTTGTTAATTTTTTGTCTAGATGATCTATCCAGTGATGTCAACAGGGTGTTGAAGTCCCCTGCTATGATTGTATTGCTGTCAATTTCTCCTTTGAAGTCCTCCAGAAGATTTTTAATGTATTTTGGTGCTCCTATATTGGGTGCATATATGTTTACCAAAGTTATATCTTCCTGTTGGATAGATCCTTTCAATATTATGTAGTGGCCTTCTTTGTCTCTAGTTATGGCCTTCATTTTGAAATCTATTTTATCAGATATGAGTATTGCTACCCCAGCTTTTTTTTTCCTTTCTGTTTGGAAGATTTTTTTTCCATCCCTTCACTTTCAGCCTATGTGAGTCTTTTGTTGTGAGGTATGTCTCTTGTAAACAACATATATATGGGTCATGCTTTCTTATCCAATCCGCTACTCTGTGTCTTTTGATCGGGGCATTCAGTCCATTTACATTTAAGGTGATTATTGATATGTACTTATTTATTGCCATTTTTGTTTAGTGTGGTTCTAGTTTCCTTTCTATTTCTTCTACTAATTACAGCAGTCCTTTTAACATTTCTGCGTTTTCTTCTGTTTGTGCTTAATTTCTACGTCTTATCTCTCCCTGCTGTTTCTTGTCTCTTTATCTAGTAGGAGCGTTGTCTCACATTTCTCCTGAATTTCTGCATTTTGAGTTCTCTGCTGTCTCTTCTGACTCTCTCTGTTATCAGCGTGTTCTCCTCTTTCTCATGATTCTCTATGTTTTCTTCTGTTTTTGCTTAATTTCTGCGTTTTATGCGTTCCCTGCTGTGTGTCCTGATTCTCTCTGTTTACTGCATTGTCTCCGCATTCTCCTGAATTTCTGCGTTTTCTACGTTCTCTGGTCTGTTTTCTTACTCTCTATGTTTTTAGCGCTTTCTCCTCTTTCTCATGATGCTCTGCGTTTTCTGCGTTGTCTTCTCTTTTTGCTTAATTTCTGCGTTTTATGCGTTCCTGCTCTTTTTCCAGTTTCTCTCTGTTTACTGCTTTGTCTCCACATTCCCCTGAATTTCTGCGTTTTCTGCGGGCTCTGCTCTCTCTTCTTACTCTCTCGGTTATCAGTGCTTTCTCCTCTTTCTCATGATGCTCTGCGTTTTCTTCGTTGTTTTCTGTTTTTGATTTATTACTGCGGTTTATGCGTTTTCTGTTGTTTGTCCTGATACTCTCTGGTTGCTGCGTTGTCTCTGCATTCTCATGAATTTCTGCATTTTCTGCATTCTCTGGACTTTCTTCTTACTCTCTCTGTTATCAGCGCTTTCTGCTCTTTCTCATGATGCTCTGCGTTTTCTTCGTTGTCTTCTGTTTTAGCTTAATTTCTGCGTTTTATGCTTTTCCTGCTGTTTCTTTTCTCTTTCTCTTTTACAGCGTTGTCCCAACTTTCTCTTGAATTTCTGCGTTTTCCAAGTTCTCTGCTTTCTCTTCTGTCTCTCTGTTATCATCGCTTTCTCCTCTTTCTTATGATTATCTGTGTTCTCTTCGTTGTCTTCTGTGTTTGCTTAATTTATGCGTTTTAAGCATTCCCTGCTGTTTGTCCTGATTCTCTCTGTTGTGTCCTCATTCTCTTGAATTTCTGCGTGTTTTTGGTTCTCTGCTCCCTCTTCTGACTCTCTCTTTTATCAGCGCTTTGTCCTCTTTCTCATGATGCTCTGCGTTCTCTTCATTGTCTTCTGTCTTTGCTTAATTTCTGCGTTTTATGCTTTTCCTGATGTATCTTTTCTCTTTCTCTTGTAGCAACGTTGTCTCACATTTCTCCTGAATTTCTGCGTTTTCTGCATTCTCTGCTCCCTCTTCTACGCTCCCTGTTAGCAGCGCATTCTGCTCTTTCTCATGATTCTCTACGTGTTCTTCGTTGTCTTCTCTTTTTGCTTAATTTCTGCGTTTTATGCGTTCCCTGCTGTTTCATGTCTCATTTTCTTTTAGCAGCGTTGTCTTCACTTTCTCCTGAATTTCTACGTTTTCTGGGTTCTATGCTCTGTCTTCTGTCTCTCCCTGTTATCAGCGTTCTCTCCTCTTTCTCCTGATTCTCTGCATTTTCCGTGTTGTCTTCTGTTATGCTTAATTTCTCCATTTAATCCATTTCCTTCTGTATCCTATCTCTTTCTCTTTTAGCAGCATAGTCTCCGCTTTCTCCTGCATTTCTACGATTTCTGAGCTCTGTGCTCACTCTTCTGACTCTCCCTGTTATCAGCGTTCTCTCCTCTTTTTCCTGAATCTCTGTATTTTCTGCATTGTCTTCTCTTTCTTCCGAATTCCTTAGTTTTATGCGTTTTCTGCTGTGTGCCCAGATTCTCTCTGTTTATTGCATTGTCTCCGCTTTCTCCTGAATTTCTGCGTTTTTTTATTTCTCTGCTCTCTCTTATGACTCTGTGTTTTCAGCATTCTCTCCTCCTTTTCCTAATTCTCTGTGTTTTTTGCGTTGTCTTCTCTTTTTGCTTAATTACTGAATTTTATTCGTTCCCTTCTGTTTCCTGTCTCTTTCACTTTTAGCAACGTTGTCTTTGCTTTCTCCTGAATTTCTGTTTTTTAAGATTTGTGCTCTCTCTTCTCACTCTCTCTGTTATCAGCGTCCTCTCCTCTTTCTATTGATTCCCTGTATTTTATGCGTTTTCTTCTCTTTTTGCCTTATTTCTGAGTTTTATGCGTTCTCTGCGGTTTGCCCTGATTCTCTCTCCTTACTGCGTTGTCTCTGCTTTCTCCTGACTTTCTGCATTTCTGAGTTCTCTACTCTCTCCTGACTCTGTTTTCACCATTCTCTCCTCGCTCACCTGATACTCTGAGTTTTTTGCGTTGTCTTCTCTTTATGCTTAATTTCTGCATTTTATGCGTTCTCTGCTGTTTGCCCTGAATCTCTATGTTTACTGCATTGTCTCTGCCTTCTCCTGAATTTCTTCATCTTCTGCATTCTCTGATATCTCTACTGACTCTCTCTGTTATCAGCGCTTTCTGCTCTTTCTCCTGAGTCTCTTCGTTTTCTGCGTTGTCTTATGTTTTTGCTTAATTTCTGCATTTTTTGCGTTCCCTGCTATTTCTGTTCTCTTTCTTATTGAGCAGCGTTGTCTCTACTTTCTCCTTAATTTCTACGTTTTCAGAGTTTTGTACTCTCTCTTCCGACTCTCTCTATTATCAGCATCTTTTCCTCTTTCTCCTGATTCTCCTTAGTTTCTGCGTTGTCTTCTCTTTCTGGCTAATTTCTGCGTGTTATGCATTCTCTGCCCTTTGCCCTGATTCTCTCTGCTTACTATGTTGTCTCCGCTTTCTCCTGAATTTCTGCGTTTTCTGAGTTCTCTACTCTCTCTCCTGACTCTCTCTGTTTTCTGCGTTCTCTCCTCGCTCTCCTGATTCTCTGCGTTATTTGCATTGTCTTCTGTTTTTGCTTAATTTCTGCGTTTTTTGCGTTCTCTGCTCTTTGCCCTGATTCTCTGTTTACTGCATTGTCTCCTCTTTCTCCTGAATTTCTTCCTTTTCTGCATTCTCTGCTTTCTCTCCCGACTCTCTCTGTTATCAGCGTCCTCTCCTTTTCCTTCTGATTCTCTGTATTTGCTTTGTTGTCTTCTCTTTCTGCCTAATCTGAGTTTTCTGCTGTTTTCCATTATTTTCTCTGCCTACTGTGTTGTCTCCGCTTTCTCCAGGATTTCTGCGTTCTCTGAGTTCTCTATTCTCTCTCCTGACTCTCTCTTTTTTCAGCATTCTCTCGTCATTCTCCTGGTTCTCTGCGTTTTCTGTGTTGTCTTCTCTTTATGCTTAATTTCAACGTTTTATGCATTCTCTGCCATTTGCCCTGATTCTCCATGTTTACTGCATTGTCTCCGCCTTCTCCTGATTTTCTTCATTTTCTGAATTCTCTGCTTTCTCTCCTGACTGTGTTATCAGCGCTTTCTACTCTTTCTCCGGATTCTCTGTGTTTTCTGCGTTGTCTTCTCTTTTTGCTTACTTTCTGCGTTTTATGCATTCCCTGCTGTTCCTCTGTTTTTCTCTTTTAGCAGGATTTTCTCTG
Organism: Tadarida brasiliensis; assembly: GCA_030848825.1. NCBI lineage: Eukaryota > Metazoa > Chordata > Mammalia > Chiroptera > Molossidae > Tadarida > Tadarida brasiliensis. The sequence goes on from CM061258.1 coordinate 37,532,923, forward strand.
CTTTTGCCTGAATTTCTACGTTTTCTGAGTTCTGTGCTCTCTCTTCTGACTCGCTCGGTTATCAGCGTTCTCTCCTCTTTCTCCTGATTCTCTGTGTTTTCTGCGTTGTATTCTGCTTTTGCTTAATTTCTGAGTTTTATTCGTTCCCTGCAGTTACCTGTCTCTTTCTGTTTTAGCAGCGTTGTCTCCACTTTCTCCTGTATTTCTACGTTTTCTGAATTCTGTGCTCTCTCTTCTGACTGTCTCTGTATTCAGCATTCTCTCGTCTTTTTCCTGATTTTCTGTATAGTATTCTCTTTCTGAATAATTTCTGCATGTTAAGCGTTTTCTGCTGTTTGCCCTGATTCTCTCTAATTACTGCATTGTCTCCACCTTCTACTGAATTTCTTCATTTTCTGCATTCTCTGCTTCCTCTCCTGACCCTCTGTGTTTTCAGTGTTCTCTCCTCTTTCTCCTGATTCTCTACGTTTTGTGCGTTGTCTTCTGTTTTTGCTTAATTTTTGAGTTTGACTCTTTCCCTGTAGTTTCCTGTCTCTTTCTCTTTTAGCAGCATTGTCTCCACTTTCTCCTTTATTTCTACGTTTTCTGAGTTCTGTGCTCTCTCTTCTGACTCTCTTTTATTAGCGTTCTCTTGTCTTTCTGCTGATTCTCTGTATTTTCTGTGTTGTCTACTCTATCTGCCTAGTTTCTGCATTTTATGCATTTTCTGCTGTTTGCCATTATTCCCTCTGCCTACTGTGTTGTCTCCACTTTCTCCTGAATTTCTGCATTCTCTGAGTTCTCTACTCCCTCTCCTGACTCTCTCTGTTTTCAGCATTCTCTCCTCGTTCTCCCGATTCTCTGCGTTTTCTGTGTTATCTTCTCTTTATGCTTAATTTCTGCGTTTTATGCGTTCTCTGTCGTTTGCCCTGATTCTCTGTTTATTGCATTGTCTCTGCTTTCTCCTGAATTTCTGCATTTTCTGCGTTCTCTGCTCTTTCTCCTGACTCTGTCTGTTCTCAGTGTTCTCTCCTCTTTCTCCTGATTCTCTGCGTTTTCTTTGTTGTTTTCCCTTTCTACTTAATTTCTGCGTTTTGTGGGTTCTCTGCTGTTTCCCTTGATTATCTCTGTTTTCTGCGTTGTCTCCGCTTTCTCCTGAATTTCTGCATTATCTGCATTCTCTGCTCTCTCTCCTGACTCTTTCTTTTCAGCGTTCTCTCCTCTTTCTCCTGATTCTTTGCGTTTTCTGCGTTGTCTTCTCTTTCTGCTTAATTTCTGAGTGTTATGCGTTCTTGATGTTTCCCCTGATTCTCTCTGTTTTCTGCATTGTCTCTGCTTTCTCCTGAATTTCTGTGTTTTCTCAGTTCTTTGCTCTCTCTCCTGACTCTCTCTGTTCTCAGCGTTCTCTCCTCTTTCTCCTGATTCTCCGCGTTTTATGTGTTGTCTTCTCTTTCTGCTTAATTTCTGCGTTTTGTGTGTTCTGTTCTGTTTCCCCTGATTCTCTTTGTTTTCTGCATTGTCTCCTGTGATTACGCAGAAGTAGAGCAGAGGTTGGGAGCTTGTTCTTGGTGTAGGCTGCCTGGGTTTGAATTCAGACTCTCAGTTCCTAGCTGATGTGTGCCTTTGTCATGGTGCTGAATGATTCTGCCTTCAGCTTCTTTACTTGTAAATTGGAGATAATGGTAACACTGACCTCTGTGGGTTGTGGCAGTGCCTGGGGCTTTGGTGGGCAGTTGACACAGGACAGAACTGATTCATTTTACAGTCTGGCATAGTGCAGAGGGCTGAACATTTGGCTGCTGCTCTATAAGCAATCAGGAATGAGTAAATAAATAAACAAGGGTTAGTATGCCCAATTTGCAGATACAGAAATGAGATTGGGGAAGTCATGAGACACACCCAAGGTTCTCAACTTAATGAGAGGTGAAGCAGGCCCCTAAACCCAGATCCTGGCCACCTTCTGCCACACCACTGTCTTCCTTTGATGATGACCATTGTCAAACTCAGTGAGCAGACCCTTGAGGTCACTCCCTCCTTGTCCTGCCTCCCACCCGCACTTGGCAGAGCCACAGGAGACTGTCTGCAAATTTAACCAAACTTTAACCCTGCTCCTTCATCAACTCCTGCAGGCAGGGCGGGTCACTGGAGAACCTTCTCTGGGACACTGCAGGTAGCAAACCCCGTCTGCTCATCTCCAGCTCCTCCTCCAGTTCTAGAACAAATTGCCAGCCAGGCTGCCTCTGCTGTCCTGCAAACTCCCACAGGGCTGCCATGGAAGCCTAAGGATCCCGAGATCTTTGTTCCCTTTGTTCTGAAGGTGAGTGTTTCTGCAGGTCCCTCCTTTCAGCCCCCTCCTCTCAGCCACTCCTACTTGCCATGCTGATGAAATTCTGTCTTTAAGAACTGGACAATGGGGGAAAAAGGAGAAACATCTGTAACAAAAATAAATCAATAAAATTAAAAAGAAAGAAAGAAAGAAAGAAAGAAAGAAAGAAAGAAAGAAAGAGAAAGAAAGAAAGAAAGAAAGAAAGAAAGAAAGAAAGAAAGAAAGAAAGAAAGAAAGAAAGAACTGGACTCCTGCTGTGCTGTTCCCCCCCTTTCCCTTTTCTCCTCTCATCCTTCATCCCCCCCTGCCTCTCTCCCTCCCTTGCTCAGACATCACTTCCCTTCTTCCCCTGCCTGCTTTTCTCTGCCAGTTCCCCTTGACGTATTTTATCCCTCTGTGCTTTAAAGGGGAGGAGGAGACTTCTTTTGAGAAGCCAATGCCTCTTAATCGAAGCAGGACAGTCCTGACACCTCATCCCAGCACTATTAAAATCTCTGCTGTTTCACTCTGCAGCAGGCAGATTAAGGACACAGGCATCTGCTGGAAGCATAATTGTCATTGTTCAGTTTCATTTTCCCAAGGAGCAGCCTCCTCTGACGTCACAGCAAGTGACCTTGAGCTGCCCAAGAAAACCGCTGTGTCTGTTCAAACGTTCTGGTGACTAGAACTCCCCCAGAGGAATAGCTGGTCAAGGATGAATGGGATCAAGAGCAGCAGAAATCACGTCATTCCTCCGGCAGAGAGCAGCATTTCAGGCTCTGCTCTCTGTGGTTAGCCAGCAAATTTTCATTTTTGAAAGATCATTTCTTTCTCAGGGAGGTGGAGTGTAGCCTTGTGGTGTCCTTGTTCTGTGATGGCACCCTGCACCCGGGAAGAGAGATCGCTCAGGCCTGCTCCATTCTGGCCATTTGGTTTGTGGTGATGAGTGTGGATGAGCGAACCCAGGAGGCAGGATCCCTTTGCAGTGTGTTTCTGTCCTAGTTGCATTGTGCCCTTTAAGCACAGATGTGTATTTTTGCGTCCCTCTGTAGCCATCTGTCTCTCTCGTCTCTCAGTTGTCTCACCTGAGCTCCTCTGCCTCCTTTGCCCTTTTGTTTCCTTTGGGCCGTTCTCTCCTTCAAGCATTGCTGCATAATGAGTTTACCTTTCTCTGTGGAACTGTTCCCTCCACCCGAAGGGGAGACCTCTGATACAACTAACAGATGGCAGATCCAGGAACAATGGGATCAATGCTGCAGGTCGAAGGAGTGACCTCCAGATGGCGCCCTACCAAGCTCTCTGCAGATCTGGCTCTAGTGAGAATTTTCTGGTTTTAGAAAACAATCACTGGTGCCCTGGCTGGTGTAGCTCTCACATCCATGGTTGTTGTTTTTTTTTTCTCTCTTTCCACCCACCCCCTTCCTCCATACCTTCTACTCTCTCTAAAAATCAATGGAAAAAAATATCCTTGGGAGAGGATTAACAACAACAACAACAACAACAAAACAATCACTGGAAAGCAAGCACCCTGAGACATCACTCAGCCCAGTGGCCCAGATATATATATATAATATATATATATATATATATATATATATATATATATATTATTTATTAAATATATATTATTTATTAATATATATATTAAATAATATATATATTATTTAATATATATATTAATAATATATATATATTATTTCTCATCTAAACATATAAGCAACAACTTTTTGTAATTGAATTCATTGGAGTGACATTGGTTCACAAAATCATACACTTTTCAAGTATACAACTCAACAAAACATCATGTGCACACTGTGTCATGCACCCACCACCCCAAGACAAGTCTCTTTCCATCTCCATTCCCACCTGCCTTTGCCAACCTCCACCTCCCCCCTCCACCCTTTCCCTTTGGTTATCACCACAGTATTGTCTGTGTCTATTTATTTTACCTATCTCTATCTCTATCTCTATCTCTATCTCTATCTCTATCTCTATCTCTATCTCTATCTCTATCTCTATCTCTATCATCTATATCTATATCTATCTATATCTATTCTATACCTATACCTATACCTATACCTATACCTATACCTATACCTATACCTATACCTATACCCATGCCTCTATTTCTATTTTGTTTGTTGATTTATTTTGTTCATTACATTCCACATATATGTACGATCATATGGTATTTGTCTTTCTCCGACTGGCTTATTTCAGCATGATAATCTCCAGGTCCATCCATACTTTTGCAAAAGGTAAGTGTTTCTTTCCTTTCCTTGCCTTTTTAAGGCTCAGTAGTATTCCTCTGTGTAAATGTACCGCAGAAGGCTGGAGCACAAGTCCACTGAGCCAGTCCACAGGGTCCGCCACATTACGACAGTGTTTACTTGTGGAGAAAGGCGAATGCGTGCCTTGAGCTGAAGAATGCCAGGAGGCTGCCAGTCAGGACCTGCCAGCTGCCACCGCAGGCTCCTGGTGGATCTCAGCCTGAATCAGTCGTGAGTTCCTGCTATAAGAGGCAAGCTCTAGGAGACTTCCTATCGGAGGTAATTTCACATAAGTTACAAGTGTTTCTTACATTTTTTTTGGATGTGTCTATTTTTTGTCTCCCAAAGTAAGTCTGACTTTCAGCAACTGCTGCACTCACTCTACCCTCCAATATTTCACTTTCCCTCTATTCTTACTTACTTTTTTAAGCTCAATTTTGTATTGACCTCCATTTCTTCTTGTTCCTTGGCTCCTCCCTGCAAACAAATATTCAATTCACTGCGTGCTTAATATTTTGCTTTTAGCCTATGCTTTGTTTTACTGTCAGCATCATCCCCAGACTTTGCCTGAATCCCAACTCACTCCTCATCTTTCTAGTATATGTGGGCTTGGCCTCAGCAAGAGACCCAAAGGGAGTGGGGCTCTGGGCATTAGGTGATATGGAGAATTGACAAAAGGACATTCTCCATGGGGACAGCTGAGGGTGGGAGTGAGCTTTGATTGGCCTGGAGGGAAGGAAGAGTGGCTAATAACAGCAGTATGGAAGGGCCTGTGTAAGGAGAAAACATTTTTATTTTTTCCCTTAAGGAAGGTGAGGTAACTGCTGTGATTTACCAAAAGCTGAATATCCCTTGATGCCTTAGTTTGACTGAGGTGATATAACACAGAGAACCAAAACAAAAGTGGTTTAAATAGCTCACAGCTTATTTCTTCCCCATAAAAATCTAAGCTGAAACTCTGCTCAAAGTTGCCAGAAGCCCAGGCCTCAATGCATGGCTTCTAATTCATGGCTGCCACCAACTTGTCTAGCAAGAAAAAGGAAGTAGGGAGAGTACACTCTTCCCTTCAGAGGCATCACCCTGACGTTGCATTTCCCTTCCTCTCGTGTCCAGTTGACCGTAAATCAGCCCCCTGGGAGCACCAAGCTGCAAGATAAGCTGGGAAGCACGGCTTTCACTGGCGTGTGCTCAGCTGGAGCCTCTGTTTCCATGTCAGAAGGGAAGAACGAATATTGGAGGGGAACCAGCTCTCCGTGGACGAGGCTGACTAGGCTGTGGGAGCAGTTCTCAGGGAAAGATTGCTACTGTCTCACAGGATGAGGTTAACCAAGGGGGTCTTCCCTGGAACAAGTTTGGGGCAATCGACAGCAATGCCTTCTTAGAAACATCCTAGTTGCTGATGTACACAGTCCCTTCCGATGGGATTAGGTAAAGGTAGATGAGAGAATGTCAGGTAAACTTGTACCAACCACCACACTCTACCTGCTCAACCTCCTCCCCCATCCACAGCCTGGTATAAAATCTCAGTGGAGCCCTTCAGACCCCTGTGCGTCTAGCATAGGTCTAGGTTCAAACCCCAGCTCTTCCAGCAACCACCGCTATGATTTTGACTGATTTGCCCTCCCTTCCTCTGCATCCATTTCCTTATCTATAAAAGAGGTAGATACCTACCTCATGTGGTTGTTTTGTTCTACGGATTAGATAGCTAATGCATGTTCACAGTACCTGATACATAGTAAACCCTCAACAATCCTTGGCTATTATTATAACACAGACTATAAACACACAAACCCACCCTCTCCCCCAACCCTCATGAGCATACGCAGTTCTCCCTGACTCTGATCTGGCAAAGAAGAAAGAGTAGATGTCCGCGCAGTTTCTTTCCTCACCTTCCATATTCCAGGCTCCAGAAAGAGTAGTGCCAACAAGAAGGGCAACAGCAAGAGGCAAATGTGCAGAAATAAGAGTGAGCATGGGCTTTGGAAAACAATGAAAACCCCAGACCAGCTAGAATGGAAAATTCATGTTGGAAGGTCATAGAAAATAAATTTGGATAGTTCAATTTATGCACTCATCAATAAACACTGATAAAGTGTGAAACCATCCAGCAATGAAACTCTCAATGGTTTAAAAGTCATTTGAGAAAGACATTCTCAGCACCAGCAATGGCAGTAGGAATGCTTGTTACAATGGTTGCAGTTAGCATCATCAGGACTATTGTTAATAAACACATGTTCTGACACCCAAGCTGCTCTTCATATCCCAGTACACATTGCCCTCTCTTGACCCAAAGTATCTGGTTAAAACCTTGGAAAATGAGCATCATGTTCCTTATACTCTTTCCCCAAACCTAGCTGCACTTGTTAACTATCTACAAAGGTAATTCTCAGTGGTAGGAAAGGGGGGAGCTTTATGTTCCCTTCTGAGGAACTTCCCAGAATCGTTGGGGGAGGTTTTCAACTGCACACTAGCTGCATCTCCCCACTGACTGATACCCGCTTACCTGCTCGCTAATGATGTGCTGGAGGCAGCTCCTACAAGCTCACAAGATGTACATCTCCTTCCAGCTCTGTGTTCAGTGGCATTCCATCGGATGCTTGAAATCAGACGTGGGAACACGTACATGAAAGTTGGCAACTGTTATAAACCACGGCTCTCCCCAGCCCCACCCCCCGACAGCTGCTTTTTAAACATTTATCAGTATACCACTACCACCTGCCTTTGAGAATCACCACAATAAGGGTTCATGTTGCCAAGGATAATGTACTTACCTGCCTCCTGGCACAGTGGAGTGAAAAAAGAGAGAATTCAATGTTCTACAGCATGTGGGGAACTACCCTGGGAGCTGCAAGGCCTCTGCTCTCTAGAAGGGTCACGTGTTTGACGACCCCGAGCAGAGTGATAGACTCAGCTCTGGTTCCTGGAAGCAGCACTGCGGAAAGCCATGTTCGGTAGACAACGTGAGTATCAAACACATCCTCTACCCTTGTGATGCTTTTGACTTGACTGACAGACAAGGTATAGATAATAAGGTAGTGAGAGAGATATAATACACAATAATATATGGAGAGGTGCCAAATGACTGGTGTGGATGATAAGTACTCAGAGGAGGTGGAGGAGGGCTGACTGAGTAACACTCTGCCACGCACAATGCTAGGAGACTCAAGCGAGCAAGACAGACCCGATTGCTGGCCTTGGAGTGCTCACTGTCCAGAGTGGTGCCTCTAGGATGTGGTCGAGCGACCACCTGCATCAGAATCATCACCAATAATAATAGCTAAAGTTATGTTACGTGCCAGTTACTATATATATATATAAATTTATCTTTATTGTTGAAAGTATTACAGAGGTCCCTCCTTTTTTCCTCCATTGACACTCTCCTCCCAGCTCCCCTACCTTCACCGCACTGTTGTCTGTGTCCATTGGTTGTGCACAGGTGCATATAAGTTCTTTGGTTTATCTCTTCCTGACCCCTGCAAGCCCCTTCACTCTGAGGTTTGTCAGTTTGTTCCCTACTTCCATGTCTCTGGAACTATTTTGTTCATTAGCTTATTTTGTTCATTATATTCTACAAATAAGTGAGATCATGTGATACCTGTCTTTCTCAGACTGGCTTATTTCACTTAGCATAATACTCTCCAGTTCCCTCCATGTAACAACACTATATTTGATCTCATTATTACTTGTATTTTACAGATTAGAAAAAGAAGAGACAAAAGAAGCTAACTTACATTGCCCAAGGTATGAGCCATGACTCATACCAGGAAGTCTGGCCTCACTACCCATGCCATAAACCTACATTATAAGGGCTGGTTTCCGGGGCCCAAACTCACTGAAGCAGAATCTTTGAAACTATATGTCAAAAATTTTACATTTTTAATTGGATCCCTAAATGACCGTAATGTCTACAAGTATTGAGAGCGAATGGTTTGGAGATAAAGTCAGTCAATTCCACTAGCAATCATAATAAAAATAGCGCTTGATAAGTCTCACAGAAGGAGTATGTACAAGATGCTAAGGGCGTGCTGAGCTTAGATGTGGTCAGAGAGAGCTTCCTAAGGGAATTGCTCATATCTCCCTCAAAGGTAAGTGTTCACCAGGTATCAGAAAAGTGAGAAATCTTCAGGACTGCAATACAGATCAGATAACAGGGCTGATGGCCTTTGAGAGGTGGAAGAAATCCACTATGGCCAGAAGGGAGGAAGGTGGGGCCCCTGCTGAAGAGAAGAGACAGAGGTGCCCCGTGAAGGTGAGCCAGGCCTCCTGCAGAGGCCGTGCTGTTGTGCACTGCGTGAAGTTTCTGCATCCACCCAGGAAGGGTCTTTTTGTAATTCAACCCCTTTCTTACACTCCTTTATGCATTTTGCACAAAGATACCATCTATTTCATTGGCCATCAGTGGGCTATCAGTGGCCCTGGGGCAGATCAGGGAGAGGTTTATTTGTAAGTTCAGAAGTTTGGACAATGGGTAGCTGTTGCAGGATTTTAAAAAAGGAAATGACATGGTTGGGTTTGGGTGTTTGAAGGATCACTGACTGCAAAGATTTCTACGGAGCACGCTTACTATAACAGAGGTTGTAAATAGGACTCCGTGGTGAGATCACCACTGTGGCTCCTTGGTCTTGAGGATGCAGAGTTCTTTCTCACCATGGGGACACCAAGTATCCTCTCATCCACTCCCAGAATGTCAACCTGCTCCCACGCCCCTTTGCTCACATGCTCAACTCTCTACACAGTATGGTGGTTCATTCTTACAACTACACTTACACATAGAAAAACAGAGGGCCAGAGAGGTTAAGTAATGTGCCCATGGCCACACAGCTGCAAAAGTAGAATTTGGAACCACGTAATTTTTATTCCAAAGCCTGCCACTGTACTCAATTGCCTCCAGAAACAAGCCAGACTCTCCTAGGGTTCCTACGACAAAACCTACCTGGGGAAACAGAAGCACTCAATTTCCTCCTCAAATTTTCAGGCCATGGAAAGCTATGAATGAATCAAAGTTACTTTATCAGACAGTACAAATCAGCTTAAGCCAGGAACTTAAATAGCTTATGTAACTTATAGTATAAAGCCTGATTTTGAGCCCGTCAGGTCATAAGGCCTTGGTCACCCTCACTCCATCTCAGCTTTGCTTTCTCTCTGTGTGGCTTCATCCTAAGGTGAACTCCCTGCTGGTGACAACAAGGACAGACACTAGCAGCTCCAGCTTATGTCTTACTTGCTTAGCTACCTCAACTGGAAAATGCCTCACACTGGATCCAGAGAAATTTCTGGTTGGGGACCTCATTGACCGATCTGGGTCCTGTGCCAGCCAGTGAGAGGGGATACAGTCAGCCCCAGTTGATCACATGGTCTGAGAGTGGGCAAGTAGCACCCCAAAAGGAAACTGAGATGCTGTTACCAAAGGAAGAACTGGATAGTAGGCAGAGGAAATAGGTTTTCAGAGCCCTACAGAATTTTTGAATCTCTGCTATTTAGACCTGGTAAGATCATACTGGCTTCATTTTACTATAAACATCTAGTCTTTTCCAAATGCAGAAATAATTTGAGACCCTACTGAATGAGAATTTCCAGCAAAAAATGTCTGAAACCCTCTTTTTGGTTTCATGTGCTTTAACCTAAGAAACAAATTGAAGAAAGTCCAAAGGGAAGAGGAATCATTGATTTATGGGAAATACTAAATAGCATTCTTAAACAGTTGGAAATTTAATAAGAAAGTAACAAACATGAAAGATGAGAAGATGATTTAGTTTAACAAAGATCTGAGGTCAAAGAGAATGAGCAAAGTTGAAGGATGGAAAGGAAAAGAAAATTATTTTGAAAATTGAGATGTCAGGGAAGGAAGAACTAGTCAATGATGGATGTCTCAAAAAAGCAGAAATCCATCAACTTAATCAAGACCTCTATATTAAAATTGCCAAGCTATCAAGAGTGCTGCTTTTCCCAACATGACAGGTGATAGAATAAGCCAAGCAAGAATGAAAAAGATTTACTGGTTCCTCCATCACCATGACAACATCACAAGGGGAAAAGAGTGATGGTGATAACGTCATATTCTAATTATTTTCTCCACCTTCATTATTTTCCATGTTCAGAGTGATGATAATATGTTTTTTAATTTATTTTACATAGATTTTTTTGTTTTTTTGCATTTATCTTCAGATAGAGCAGGAGGGAGAGAGAGCGGGAAAGAGAGAGAGAGAGAAACATCGAGTGGTTGCCACCCACATGACCCCAACCGGGGCCGGGGGGACAAACTGCAACCGAAGTACGTGCCCTCGGTGGGAACCGAACCCAGGACTCTCTGGTCCGCGGGCCAACACTCTAACTGCTGAGCCAAACTGGCCAGGGCTAGATTTTTCTTACTTTAAAGTTGACAGAAGCTGTAGATGTTATTCTGTTTAGTGTATGATTCAAAGATGATACATTATTCAGAGAAAAAATGTAAATGGTGTGAGAGAATACTTTCCCCGTGATTGTGTTAATAGCATTGTATCATTTGGGGATAATTCCATGTAACTGCACATGAGAGGTGGGCTCAGATTTGTCCACCACTGTCCACCACAGAAGATGGACACTGAGCACTGTGGGTTCAGACAGCATTTTAATACCTGATGATTTAAAATTTTTTAAATATATTTTTTCTTTATTGGTTTTAGAGAGAGAGGAAGGGAGAGGGAGAGAGAGATAGAAACATCTATGAGAGAGAACATTGATTGGCCGCCTCCTACACGTTCCCTGCTGGGATCAGGCCCACAACCTGGGCATGTGCCCTGACCAGGAATCAAACCCATGACCTCTTGGTGTATGGATCGACACTCAACCACTGAGCCACACCAGCTGGGCTAAAATTTTTTTAGGATAAAAAAATAGATGGTCATTAATTTAATCACAATTATCATTATCTTTGAAATAAACAAAATAGATACTATTTTAAGTGCTTTCTGTGTGCCAGGCACCATACCAAATGCTTCTTGTGTCCCATTTTCTTAGATGAAAAACTGAGGCTTAGAGAGCTCCAATTACTCGCTCAAGGGGATAAATGTAGGAAGCAGTAAAACCAAGATTTACATATTGGGCTGGTCATCCCAGTTAGCACCTCGCATTAATGGAGAAAACCGTAGATTAAATGCATATGAGGACCAATTAGCCTCACAATATCCTAAGGCCAAAGAGTTTTTGGTTTTTGTTTTTTAGATCTTTTTTTTTTTAAATTGAGTTTTTAGAGAGAGAGGAAGGTAGAGGGAGAGATAGAAACATTGATGAGAGAGAAACATCGATTGGCTGCCTCCCACACAGCCCCTGCTGGGGGTCGGGCCCACAACCCAGGCATGTGCCCTGACCAGGAATTGAACTGGCGACCTCTTGATGCGTGGGACATCACTCAACCAACTGAGCCACACCAGCCAGGCCAAAGAATTCATTCTTGCCCTTTGCCACTGAAGTAATTACTCAAAAAGAGAACTGAGCAAGAGTATGTTTTCAGCTACTAAAAGGCTAACTCATGATGTGCACAGATGATAATCAGCTGCATCTTCCTTATATGTGAAGCCCAATATATGATTATTTTATATTCACCAAATTGTATTGTCTAGGAATTTAATGTATTGATTGCCCACTCTGTGCAAGGTACTGAGCCCATAACTTCAGGGTCAAAAATTATGAGTTAAGATGTAGCCATCGTTTCAAAGAACTTACAATATGGAGCAGGGGTGGAAAAAGTTCAGGTGAGCGCTCTATGGGTAAAACCAGCCACAGTGAGAACACTGCAGAAGGGCTATACACCAAGTATGGGAGTTTAAAGAGAGAGAGGAATCCCATCCATTCGTGGAAAGGCTTAACAAAGAATGTGGCATTTGATGTGGTCCTTGTGGATTTGACAGAATGTCAGCATGTACAAAGGCATGGAAAAGAGGATGCATCAGACAGAAAGAACAGCATAAATAAAAAGGCAAGCAGCCCGTGAGTGTGTGGGCTGGCACACACACTCATGATGAAGTATCGTGGTCTGATTGGAGGCAAATGTGTGTATTGGAAGTAATGAAAGGCAAGGCTAGAAACATAGGTTGCAGACATTGTGCCCGACCTTCATGGCCAAGCTAAAAAACTGGCCTTGGTTTGCCAGGCAATGTGGAAGACGTGCAGACCATTGAGTGGGATGTGATTGGACTGATTAAAACTCATGCAACTGGAATTGATGTGACCAGGTTGTTATGACAACAACTAACAAAATATTTAGGCCAGTGCTTCTCAAACTTTAACGTACCTAAGAATCACCTGGGGAACTAGTTAGAATGCAGATTTAGATTCAGCCGTGTGAGATGGGACTCGAGAGTCTGCATTGGTAACAAGGGACCAATGCTGCTTACTTCTACACTGGAACTCAGAAATGTATGTCTACACAAAATGATTTATTAGAGCCCTTGCCGGTTTGGCTCAGTGGTTAGAACATCAGCCTGTGAACCAAAGAATCTCAGGTTTGATTCCAGTCAAGGGCACATACCTCGGTTGCAGGTTTGGCCTTGGTTGCGCTTTGGTCCCTGCCCTGGTGGGAGTCATGTGGGAGGCAACGAATCGATGTCTCTCTGTCTCTGTCTCTCTCTCTCCCACTCTATCTGGAGATAAATGGTAAAATGTCCTTGGGTGAGGATAAAAAAAAAAAGATTTATTAGACATTCTTAAGCATCTTGGCATCAGTTGTTATTTCTAGTCAGTTTTCTACCCAGACACTTTTTCATTGCTTTGCATTTTCAATGGCAAATCAGATATTTCTACCTGCATCTCCTCCTGTCCCCCCATTTTTAACTTTTTTAAAAATCCCCATCAAAGGATATTTTTCCATTGGTTTTTAGAGAGAGTGGAAGGAAGGGAGGGAGGGGGAGAGAAGTGAGGGAGATAAAGAGAGAGAGAGAAACATTGATGAGAGAGACACATCGATTGGTTGCCTCCCGCACACGTCCCGATTGGGGTTGGGCATCAAACCTGCAACCCAGTTACAAGTCCTTGACCAGAAATCAAACAAGTGACCCTTTGGTGTGTGGGCCGATGCTCTAACCACTGAGCCACACAGGCCAAGGCCAGTTTTAACTGTTTAAATACAATCTTGAAGATAAGAAGCAGCAAGCTTAAATGAGGTCATTTAAGCAGTTTGTGTTTCAACTGCAGATTTTTGTTATGTTAAAGGAAGTAAAAAACATGTGGATGTATAAATAGAGGTGTAGAACACAAGTTCACAGAAATTTATTCTCTCGCTGTGTAAGGATGAGCTCACATTGAGAACGCAGGGTTCAAAGCTGGTTGCCTTAGTGAAAAGTGGGATACTGGTTACACTAAGGACAGCTTGAGAAATTTAGGTCTTTCTGTCACTTGCTGTGGACCAGATGCTGGGGCATTGGCCTCTGGAGCAAATTAAACTGAAGACATTTATTAGCAACCTAATTCTTAACGGCTGAAATAGGGAGCACAGCGAAGGACTTAGAACTAGGTCAAGGAAGAAACTCTGATAAACCTCCTGAAATGGCTGGCTTTTCAAACATTATTCTTTCTATTAGTCATTTTCAAAAAGAAAACATGTTTTCCCTAATGCTATCATTGCTGACACCCAAATAAGATATGTAAGAAGTCATGCATGGCCCTGGCCGGTTTGGCTCAGCGGTTAGAGCATTGGACTGCGGACCCAAGGGTTGTGGGAATGATTCCTGGTCAAAGGTACATACCTGGGTTGCAGATTAGATCCCTGGCCCCAGCCGGGGTCATGCAGGAGGCAACCAATCAATGTTTCTCTCTCACATCGATGTTTCTCTCTCTCTCTCTCCCTCCCTTCCACTCTATCTAAAAAATCAATGGAAAAATATCCTTGGGTGAAGATTAACAAACAAACAAACCAAAAATGAAGACATGCATGGAGAAATGCAAAACCCAGGTCTGCCATACACGCCTTCCCTCTGCACTGCCTGACTTTCCATCTCTGCCTTTTCTGTGTTTTGCTGGCTCCTGGCCACACAATGCAATCAAGGTGGAAACAAATTAACCTGGAATGAGAAACACCCATAAAGAAATAGATTAATTCACAGTTTGAGGTCATTATAATTTAATCCATTTTAGATGGATTGTTTGACTAAACAGATGATGACAGTGTCCATACATAAGCTCATGTCAGTCTCTTGTCCCGTGTCCACTCACACACCAAGGAAGAGATTAGCTAAATGCAACCAGCAATCTAAAGCAAGATTAGAGGAGGATTCACCTACATTTTCCAAAACCCCATTGGCATTCTCTCAGTTGAAATTGTGTTCCTTTGTGAGTACAGAAAGAAAATCTTGCCTACCCCACCCAAGTATTTCCTTCAAGGGAACTTAATGGATCACAAAAGGAGAACACCATGAAGTGAAAGAGCTGTCATTCTTAATGTCAGATTAAAACATATGGGACGAGACTGGTCGAAGCCATGGGCATTTTCATTGAAAACTGTATTTATGGCAGTCCTTGTGTGAGACTCCCAGTCCCTTAGAATAACTGTTCCACTGAAGAAAGGAGCTCTGAGCAGTAATTCCAGTAGGACTGGCAATGTTCAGGCCATGTGACTGACTGGCACAGAAATCACCAGTCTCCAGACTGGCCTGGGACCTGGGTCTCCCACAAAATGCTCTGTGAAAAGAGAGATGATGATAATTAGATGGCCAGCCAGACCTTCCTTAGGAACTGGAACTGGAAATGTGGAGAGAATTGGCAGTGGGGAAAAAAGTGAGAAGATACAAAGATAAGCAGAAACTGAGAAGAGCAGAGCCATAGGAGAGGCAGAGTGCATAGTGAAGAAACCTTGCGTCCTGGAGCTGAGGTGCCTGGAGGTGTGTGGAGGGATCCAAACAGCTATCCTGGCCGTCCCAGGCTTTGTGAGGCCCAGTGTGACCAGCCTTCCTGTTCTCTTTGTGGAGCCTGGTGATTCAACTCGTCCTGAGTTTCCATACAATCCAGCTAGCTATTGGCTGACATTCCCACTGGCAAAACTTGAAACTCCATTCCCAACTCATATTAATTAAAGAGGTCAAATGCTTAACTAACTGGAAGAAAGGAGGAAAAAGGAGAGAAGAAAGAAACAAGACAAGAATGCAGACCCTGAAAGAAAAATTCAAGTGATTTCAAGAACTTGTATGTGAGTAGATGTTCTATCAACATCTCTATCAAGCAAGAGACCCTTGCATTCGGAGACCCTTCACTAAAAATAGTCAACAGTTAATGAGAGCAAATAAATAAATAAAAGAGTAAGGGTATGTTATTCCTCAAAAAGCATTCCAAATTATTTTTATTATATTTTGAATAAATTTCAAGGTATCTAAAATCTTTCTTTGGCTTTCTTAGTTTCCTTTTTTTAAACTCACAGATCAGTTTTTTTTTTCTATTTTGCCATGTCCTGTCATCCAGAGAAGAGAAAGTCTCTCTAAGATAAAAGAAACGATTACACCCAGACCCTTGTTAAATTCTGAAAAACAGAAAAAAACCCAAAAAAACACACAAACAAACCACATTTATTTAGTTTCATGTCTCAATTCTCTTTCCCACTCAATTCATTTCCCAACTGAGAGCTCAGTGCAGATTTTTCGAGACTTCAGAGGCAAGATTGTAGTGAGGACAGAAAGAAAAGATAGGCAGTTCTTTCAAACCCCAGGTTTACTCCTAGTTCAAAGGAAAATACATTCTTTACAAAATTCTCCTCCCTCCTTTTTTTGTCACTTCATGACAGCTCCACCTTCTATTCAAAGTCTTTAATGTCATCATCTGAATGCAGCCTGCATCATTGGTGAGCACTGTCATTGAAATCTCTCTAGTGGGTTGTCACAAGGAGAGGATCCTCGATGAGCATCAACGCAATTGTCTCTGGCTACTGTGACGGTAGAGATCACCATGGCAACATGAGCAGGGTAAAAGGCAATGTTATTGTTTCCTCATGGGGTGATGCCACTGAAAGGGCCTTGAGTTCTCAAACTCATCCTCTCATATATCTCGTGAGGCCTCTCACCATCTCCTGATGCTGGAAGTCACCCTCTCCTTCCTAGTACCTAGACTGCATTCAACACACCAGAAAAATAATAATATGAAATAGATACATCAGTGAGTCACCAGCTACTCATCTGAACATTCTTAAAACACTATCTATATAGGAAATGAACCCTTAGGGAAAGGAGGAGTCTAAGAATTTGAAATCATTATTCCAAATGCCAATATTTCAATCCCTTGAATAAAGAAAAGATAGGGAGACCTTCGGTTTTGTGTGACATCGCATTCTGTTCTTAAGACTTCTCAAGATTTTAGTTTTTGCAATTTTTATTAATTTATTTTTGTTACAGATGTTTCTCCTTTTACCCCCTAGACACCCTCCTCCATATCTCCCCCTTCCCCCTCAACATTGTTGTCTATGTCCATTGGTTACACATACGTGCATATAGATTCTTTGGTTTATCTCATCCCTCTCCCCAAACCCACTCCTGAGATTTCTCAGTCTGAACTGTACTCCTTTCTATGTCTCTGGGTCTATTTTGTTCATTAGCTTATTTTGTTCATTATATTCTATAAATAAGTGAGATCATGTGATACTTGTCTTTCTCTCACTGGCTTATTTCGCTTAGCATAATACTCTCCAGGTCCCTCCACGTTGTCTCAAAGGATAAGAGATCTCTCTTTCTTATAGCTGCATAGTATTCCATTGTGTATATGTACCACAGCTTTTTTATTCACTCATCTATTGATGGACACTTGGGCTATTTCCAGATCTTAGCAATTGTAAATAGTGCTTCTATGAACAGAAGGGTACATATATTCTTTCTGATTGGTGTTTCAGGCTCTTAGGATATATTCCTAGAAGTGGGATCACTGGGTCAAATGGTAGATCAATTTTTAATTTTTTGAGGAAACACCATATTGTTTTCCATAGTGGCTGCACCAGTCTGCATTCCCACCAACAGTGTACTAGAGTCCCCTTTTCTCCACACTCTTGCCAGCACTTGTTGTTTGATGATTTGTTGATGGCAGCCATTCGGGCAGGTGTGAGGTGATACCTCATAGTTGTTTTAATTCACATCTCTCTGATGATTAGTGATGTTGAACATTTTTTCATATGTCTCCTGGCCATTTGTATGTCCTTTTTGGAGAGGTGTCTATTTAGGTCCTCTGACCATTTTTTTAATTATTTTTTTTATTTTTATTTATTTTTTTTTTATCCTCACCCGAGGACATTTTTTCATTTTTTGTTCAGATAGAGTGGGAGGGAGAGAGAGGAAGAGAGAGAGAGAGAAACATCGACGTGAAAGGGACACATCGAGTGGCTGC
The DNA here is from genome assembly GCA_030848825.1 of Tadarida brasiliensis. NCBI lineage: Eukaryota > Metazoa > Chordata > Mammalia > Chiroptera > Molossidae > Tadarida > Tadarida brasiliensis. The sequence continues at coordinate 37,550,803 of CM061258.1, forward strand.
CACCCGCACAACCAACCAGGGCCGGGGACAAACTGCAACCAAGGTACATGCCCTTAGCGGGAACCGAACCCGGGTCTCTCTGGACCACAGGCTGACGCTCTAACCGCTGAGCCAAACCGGCCAGGGCAACCATTTTTTTAAAATGGGTTCTTTGTCTTTTGTTGAGTTGTATGAGTACTCTATATATTTTGGAAATTAACCCCTTATCTGATGTATCATTGGCAATTATACTCTCCCATATAGTGGGTTCCCTTTCCATTTTGATGGTTGTTTCTATTGCTGTTCAGAAGCTTTTTAGTTTGATGTAGCCCCATGTATTAATTTTTTCCTTTGTTTCTCTTGCCTTAGGCATTATATCAGTGAAAATTCTGCTGTATGTGATAAACCCAAATTTTGTTGCCTACATTTTCTTCTAGGATTTTTATGGATTCACGAGTCACATTTAACTCTTTTATCCATTTTGAGTTTATTCTTGTGTATGGTGTAAATTGGTGGTCTAACTTCATTTTTTTGCATGTAGCTGTCCAATTTTCCCAACATCCTTTATTAAAGAGGCTGTCTTTACTCCACTGTATGCTCTTGCCACCTTTGTCAAATATTAATTGAGCATAATGTCTTGGGTCAATTTCGGGTTCTCTGTTCTGTTCCATTGATCTATCTGCCTGTTCTTGTGCCAGTACCAGGCTGTTTTGATTACAATGGCTTTGTAGCATAACCTGATATCTGGTATTGTGATCCCACCTACTTTGTCCTTCTTTTTCAAGATTGCTGTGGCTATTTGGGCTCTTTTTATCCCCCACATAAACTTTTCAAGTATTTGTTCTAGTTCTGTGAAATACGTCGGTATTTTAATGGGGATTGCATTAAATCTATAGATTGCTTTGGGTAGTATGGGCATTTTAATGATGTTAATTCTTCCAATTCATGAACAAGGTATATGCTTCCACTTTTTTTATATCTTCCTCTATTTCTTTTTTCAATGTTCTATAGTTTTCTGCAAATAGGTCCTTTACTTCTTTGGTTAAGTTTATTCCTAGGTATCTTATTTTTTTTGCCGGGATGGTAAATGGGATTGTTTTTTATAGTTTCTCTTTCTGTGAGCTCATTATTGGTGTATAAGAATGCCATTGATTTCTTGATGTTAATTTTGTATACTGCCACTTTGCTAAATTCGTTTATTAAATCTAGTAGATTTTGATGGAGTCTTTAGGGTTTTCTATGTACAATATCATGTCATCTGCAAATAATGACAGTTTCACTTCCTCCTTTCCAATGTGGATCCCTTTTACTTTTTCTTCATGTCTAATTGCTGTAGCTAAGACTTCCAGTACTTTTTTAAATGAGAGTGGCGAAAGTGGGCATCTCTGTCTTTTTCCTGTTCTTAAGGGAAATGCTTTTATTTTTTGCCCATTGAGTATGATGTTGGCTGTAGGTTTTTCATATATGGCCTTTATTATGTCGCGATATGATCCCTCTATTCCCACACTGCTGAGTGTTTTTATCAGAAATGGGTGCTGGATTTTGTTGAATGCTTTTTCAACGTCTATTGATATGATCATATGCTTTTTATCTTTCATTGTGTTTATGTGGTGTATCACATTTATTGATTTGAGAATATTGTACCATCCTTGCATCCCTGGGTTGAATCTCACTTGGTTATGGTGAATAATTTTTTTGATGTATTGCTGGGTCTGATTTGCTAGTATTTTGTTCAGGATTTTGCCATCTATGTTCATCAGGGATATTGGCCTGTAGTTTTCTTTCTTAGTAGTGCCTTTATCAGGGTTTGGAATTAAAATTATGCTGGCCTCATAAAATGAGTTTGGAAGTCTTCCTTCTTCTTGAATTTTTTGGAATAGTTTGAGGAGAATGGGTGTTAGTTCTTCTTTGAATGTTCAGTAAAACTCCCCCATGTAGCCCGGGCTTTTGTTTGCTGGGAGATTCTTGATTACATCTTCAATTTCCTTAGTTGTTATAGGTCTATTCAAGTTTTCTGTCTCTTCTCAGTTCAGTTTTGGGAGACTGTGTGTTTCCAGAAATTTGTCCATTTCGCCTAGATTGTCCCATTTGTTGGCATATAATTGTTCATAGTATTTGTTGATGATTCTTTGTATTTCTGTGGTGTCAGTTGTTACTTCTCTTTCGTTTCTGATTTTGTGTATTTGGGTCCTCTCTCTTTGTTTCTTGGTGAGTCTAGCTAAGGGTCCATGAGTCTTGTTCATCTTTTCAAAGAATAGCTCTTTGTTTCATTGATCTTTTGAACTGTTTTTTTTTTTTTTTTCTCTATGTCATTTATTTCTCCTCTGATCTTCACTGTTTCTTTTCTTCTACTTGTTCTGGTTTTTTTCTTTTTGTTTGCTTTCTAGTTCTTTGAGTTGTGAGGTTAGATAGTCAATTAGAAATTTTTCTTGTTTCTTGAGGTAGGCCTGTAGTGCTATGAACTTCCCTCTCAGGACTGCTTTCACTGCGTTCCATCGATTTTGTGTTGTTGTGCATTCATTTTCATTGGTTTCTAGGAATTTTTAAATTTCTTTCTTGATCTCCTTGGTAACCCATTCATTGTTTAATAACATGATATTTAGCCTCCATGTGTTTGAATGTCTTTCCATGTTTTTGTTGTAATTGATTTCTAGTTTCATGCCATTGTGATCTGAGAAGATGCTTGATATGATTTTAGTCTTCTTGAACTTGTAGAGACTTAGTTTGTGTCCTAACATGTGGTCTATCTTTGAGAATGACCCATGTGCAGTTGAGAAGAATATGAATTCTGCAGTTTGGGGGTGTAATTCTCTGTAGATATCTATTAAATCCATTTGCTCTAGTGCATCATTTAGAGTCTCTGTTTCCTTGTTAATTTTTTGTCTAGAGGATCTATCCAGTGATGTCAGCAGGGTGTTGAAATACCCTGCTATGAATGTATTGCTGTTTATTTCTCCTTTGAAGTCCTCCAGAAGTTATTTAATATATTTTGGTGCTCCTATATTGGGTGCATATATGTTTACCAAGGTTATATCTTCTTGTTGGATAGATTCTTTCAATATTATGTAGTGGCCTTCTTTATCTATAGTTATGGCCTTTATTTTCAAGTCTATTTTATCGGAAATGAGTATTGCTACCCCAGCTCTTTTTTCCTTTCCATTTGCTTGGAAGATTTTTTCTATCCCTTCACTTTCAACCTATGTGAGTCTTTTGTTGTAAGGTGGGTCTCTTGTAAACAACATATATATGAGTCATGCTTTCTTATCCAATCAGCTACTCTGTGTCTTTTGATCAGAGCATTCAATCCATTTACATTTAAGGTTATTATTGATATGCACTTATTTATTGCCATTTTTGTTTATTGTGGTTATATTTTTCTTCCTATTTCTTCTAATTACAGCAGTCCTTTTAACATTTCTTGCAGTGCTGGTTTGGTCCTAATATATTCCCTTAGCCTTTTTTTGTCTGAGAGGCTCTTTATTTCATCTTCTATTTTGAATGATAGCCTTGCTGGATAGAGTAGTCTTGAATTCAGATCCTTGTTTTTCATGACCTTGATTACTTCATGCCATTCCCTTCTGGCCTGTAGTGTTTCTGTTGAGAAGTCAACTGATAGACTTATGGGGGTTCCTTTGTAGGTAACCTGTTGCTTATCTCTTGCTGCCTTTAAGATTGTCTCTTTGTCTTTAATTTTTGACATTTTAATTATTATGTGTCTTGGTGTGTGCCAGTTTGGGTTCTTCTTACTTGGGGTTCTCTGTGCTGCTCGAACTTGAATGACTTTTTTCTTCACCAAGTTAGGGAAGTTTTCTGTCACTATTTCTTCAAATATATTCTCTAACCCATGCTCATTTTCTTCTTCTTCTGGAGCTCCTATGATGTGGATGTTTTTATGTTTGAAGTTGTCCCACAGTTCTCTTAAGCTGTCTTCCTGTTTTTTAATTGTTTTTTCTTTTTGGTTTTCTGATCTACCCTGTCTTCTAATTCACTGATCCGGTCCTTGGCTTCCTCCACTCTGCTGGTTATTCTTTCCAATGTGTTCTTTGTTTCTGCTATGTCATTCTTCATTTCCAATTGGTTGGTTTTCAATGTTTCTATATCTTTACTCATGCTGCTGAGCTCTTTACTTATGTTGTTGAGCTTCCTCATTATCATTGCTCTGAACTCTACCTCTGATAACTTGCTTAACTGCATTTCATTTATCTCTTCTTTGATAGAGTACTCTTGTTCTTTCTTTTGGGATTTGTTTCTGTGTTTCACTATTTTGACTGTCTCATTTGGGTTTTGGAGGCTGCTAGATTTTCCCTGTGGGTGTTGGTGTTCTGCTGACTGTGGCTCCCTCTACTGGGTTTGGATGAGTATGGGAGGACCCACATTAAACACCACTGTCAAGTCTTACTTTCCTGGGTAGATTTGCAAGCCCAGAAAAGGTTCAGTTATCCTCTAGCTTTTTCCTGGAGGCTATTAGTCTCAGTAATTTGATGAGACTTGGGTTGTAGCCCTCAACTGAATGAAAAAAATCTCTCAGGTATTCAGGGTAAGAGGATTTCCAGAGGGTGGGGCAGATGCTTGCTGGCTGTTAATGAGCCTCAATTTGCATTTCTCTGGCCTGGCTGGGTGGTGTTAACTTTCTGAGGGAGGAGCTGTTGCTTCTCTGAGGGGCTCTGGGAAGGGGCTCTTTGAATAAGATGGCCACTGTCTTATGAGGGAGTGATTCAGCAAAAATCCCAAAGCCCTCCTAGCTCTCCAAGCTTCTGAGTCTCCACACTAAAAGGTCTGAGCTGGCGGGAGATCACATCCTCAATGCAAGGCCAGTGTAGAACAAAAAGGAGCACTTTATTACACCGGCGGGCTGGGGGGCTCTCCCCAAATCCCAGCCTTTACACTGGTGGGTTGGGGGGCTCTCCCCAAATCCCAGCCCCGAGTCTTCTTTGTTGCTCGCTTTTAAAGGCACAAACTACAAAAAAAAAACAACAACAAAAAAACAAAACTACATTCTCTTGGCGCCACTTTTGGCACCATTAAGGAGGGGGAACTGGTAGAAGGGGTCTAGGGGAGCTGTTACGTCAGGATGACAATTAATCTCTTTCTTCTCATGGTTCCTCTGAGGCCATCATTAACCCCTTATCTTTATAGTTTTCTTTGGGATTCTCAAGGCCCTTATGTTTACAAAAAAGAAACTGCCAGGATGTGTACGTGCAGTAACTGAGGGTCAGAATAGAGTTTAATTTTGTTAAAATATTATTAACCCTTTCACACACAGTTCCAGTCCAGTCTGCCCTCCCTCTGCTGGAGCCCAAGGTGAGTGGCTGTAGCTAATTTAGTGCTCTGTCCTGGCCCTTTGCACTGTGGAGCCAGCTTGGGATGTTAACCCCGAGGGAGCTGCTCACAGCTAAAGCAGCTGCTGTCTATGGGCTCCCAGCCCACCCTCTCGTGCCTCTGCAGTTTCTACCAGGCTCAATTTAGTGTCCTTTTTCTGTCCCTGGTTATATGGGTCATCTCCAGCTGCTTTTCTGTTGCTTTTTCCCAACGATTTGTCTTTATTTTAGTTGTAATTCCAGTTTGGTCCTAGGAGATGGTCTGTGTAGCTTCCATTCACTCTGCCACCATTTTGGAATCTCTCAAGATTATTTAAAAAAATTTTTTTAAATTGATTTTAGGGCGAGAGGAAAGGAGAGGGAGAGAGAGATAGAAACATCAATTGGTGCCTCCTGCATGCCCTCCACCAGGGATTTGGCCCAAAACCTGGGCATGTGCCCTGACTGGGAATCGAACCGATGACCTCTTGGTGCATGGATCAACACTCAACCACTGGAGCCACACCAGCTGGGCAAGACTTCTCAAGATTTTTAAAAATCCTTATCAAATTCTAAAGTCTACTAGAGTTTCTTGTTATCAATAAAGAATGGACTGTGGTCAGGTGGAAGAGAATAGTGCCTACCTCTTGAGGTGAAAAAACTAACATGGTTTTCTTCCTTCATAAGCATTACACCTTCTCCTTTGCCTCAGAGAAAGCAAAGATTCCTAAATTGTCAAATTTAACTCAAAAGAGATACTAAGTTCCTCTTATTCAACCTTCTAGGTTGGTATGAGACAGTATGGTATTGTGTTAACACTTAGCTGTGTAACCATGGTCAAGTTAATAACTTATTAAGTTAGGAAGATAAGATTTCCTTGGTCAAGTTACTAATCTCTCTAAACAGGAAAACTTGGTTGTAATTACAGTATGATCACTAACTCATAATGTGAGCATGAGCAAATCAATCAAAACACCTTATTTTCCCCAATTGTCAAAGTAAGGTAACACTCTTGCTTTCCTATTTACCTTAAAGCCATACTCCGAAGCATCTTGTTCCTCAGGGTCATAATTGTAGTCAATCACACCCTGGATATACTATGACAAGACAACGTGGCTCACTGAAGGGCTAAGCAAGTTAGACTGCAGGTTATGTTCAATTCCCCCAAGTGCCACTAACTCCTTCTCTTGCTGATACCAGATTTACCAGTGTTGTAGGCAGCCTCTAAGATGGTCCCCAGTGAGTCCACATCTCCTGGTATTGACACCATTGCATAATTCTCTCCCCTTAGGTGTGGCCTGGAACTAGTGACCTTTTTCTAACAACTAGAATACAGAAAAAGTGGTGGTATATCACTTCTGAGACTACAAAAAGACTAGGATTGTCTTGCTCACTTTCTTTTTTACTCACTGTCCTGATGCTAGTTGCCCTGCACAGAGGTCCATATGGAAATGAACTGAGGGAGGCCTCCAGCCAATAGCCAGCAAAGAACAAAGACCCTCAAATTCCACAAGGAAACAAATCCTAACAACAAATATGTGAGTGAGCTTGAAAGTGTGTCCTTTTGCTCTTTAATTGAATCTTCAGATGAAACCACAGCTCTGGCCAACACTTTGCAGCCCGGTGAGAGACGTTAAGGCAGATGCACCTAGCTAGGCAAGGGATGGATTCCTGACTCACAGAAACTGAGATTGTAAATGGGTGTTGTTTTAAGCTACTGAGGTTTGAGGTAATTTGTCATATGCAGCAACAGATAACTAATAAACCGAATGGTCAAAAGTCATGACAGTGTATTTGCACTGAAGTAGTATTTTTCAAATGTCTGTGTCTCAATCCACTCTAATGGTTATGACCCAGTTTAGTGAGCTAGTGAGTCTCAATCAGCATTTTTAAATAAAATGGAATGGAATAGAATAAAAAAGATCAGAACTCACTGTGTTAAAGATAAATATTGTCTTATGGAACTTTTATTTCCCAAATATATTTCATACACTGGGTTATGATGTAAAATGTATTTCTTTTTTTATTATTTTTATATTAATTTATTTTTGTTACAGATGTTTCTCCTTTTCCCCCATTGACTCCCTCCTCCCCCTCCCTCTCTGCCCCGTCCTCATAAAATGTATTTCTTAATATGAGCTGGGCCCAAAATGTTTGAAAGACACACCCTAAAAGGCAATTGTAAAAATCAAATGAGAAAATAAATTGAACTCTTGCTATGGCCTGAATGTTTCTGTCTCCATAAATTCACATGTCGAAATCCTAACACCCATTGTGATGGTGTTAGAAGATCATGTGGGTGGAATTCTTATGAATGGGGTTATTGATCTAACAAAAGAGGCTCTACAGAGCTCTTTAGACCCTTCTACCATGTGAGGACACAAAAATTCTGTGACCTGGAGGACAACCCTCACCTGACTGTGCTGGTGCCATACTCTTAGACTTCCAGCCTCTAGAACTATAAGAAATACATTTTTGTTGTTTATCAGTTTCCCAGTCTGTGGTATTTTGTTATAGCAGCCAAAATGGACTAAGACACTCTCTTTTCCTCTACTTGGCCAAGTTCAACAAAATGTTAAGACTTGACTCAAGTCTTAACTCTCCCTAATGCCTTCCTGGACCACTCCAGCCCACTGACTTTTTCTACCTCCTCTTGGAATATAAGGACTATGAGAATCCAGTGTCAGTGATAATTAGTTATATCAATTTGAGTATTTATTATTGAGCACAGAGTATTTCTCCTGAAATAGATGGCAAGATTCTTGAGAGGAAGGGCTGTGATTTCACTTCTCTGTATCCTCCATAGTATATAATGTGGAAGGTATAAAACATGCAAAGAAGAGGCTTTTGGATCACGTTGGTGTTGGAGATTTGTTATGGAGAAGCACAGGAGTGCAGAGTAATGCAATTATTTCCTTGTGTGAGGCTAGAAATGGTCTCCCCAGAGATGTCCATACTTTAATCACTGGAACCTGTGAATGTTACTCTATATTGAAACAAGATCTTTCCATCTGAGACTAAGCTAAGGATCTTGAGATGAGATGAGGAGTTATTCTGGTGTATCAGGGTGAGCCCTAAATGCAATCATATGCATCCTTATAAATGGGAGGCAGAGAGAAATACGACACAGACAGGAGAAGAAGGCACTGTGCCCACAGAGGCAGAGATTGGAGTAATGCAGTCAGCGAGGATTGTATACTACCTCTGAGTTTGAATTCTGGCTTCCCTTAGTCTGTCACATGGCATAGCAGCCTAGTAAGTCTCAATTGGGCTGCAAAAACAAACATGACCATCAGTATAATAACAGTGGAATGATACTCAGCTCAGAGAATGCTTTTAAAAAGCATTACATAAAGGTGACAATGTGTTCTTACAGGCCTGTGGAAGGACTTCTCTACAGTAGGTGAAGTCTGTTGACTGAGGAGAGCAGCATCTGTGGGAGTTTGTGACTCACTGGGATCCTTGTTTGAGCCCCAGATGAAAAGCATGATCCAAGCATGGCCTAGATGGAAGCCAGGTAGCTTTGTTTGCTCTTAAGGCAAACAGGGCAAAAAAGAAAAGTACCTGAAGAGGTGTTAATTCTGCTTTTCATGTGGGGAAACTTGTGACCTGTAAAGCCTAGATTTCGATCATTTAAATCCAACACTTCTGAGCAAGTCCTTGGAATTAGAAAATGCCTTGTGAATTTTGAAAACAATTCTGAGACATGCTAGACTGCTGCATTTGCTGAAGTCAGCTTGGTGCAAGAGCCTGGGCAGAGCCTGGGGACAGTGAAGAATGAAAACCACGACCACGGTGGGGTTAGCCAGTCTTAGTGACCCCAGTCCACGACACCCTCGGCTTTGTGCTTAACCAGTATTTACCAGACAGATTCTTGGATTTCACTGATTGGTTAAGATGGGTAAGAGAGAGACAGGGAGAGACAAAGAAACAGAAAGACTGAGAAAGAGAGAGAGTCACAGAGAATGACTGAAATAGCATTGCAAACTCTTTATTTTTAATTTTTTTCTTTATTGATTTTAGAGGGAGAGGAAGGGAGAGGGAGAGAGAGATGTAACCATCGACAAGAGAGAACATCGATTGGCCATCTCTAGCATGTCCCTGCCCACAACCTGGGCATGTGCCCTGACCGGGAATCGAACTGGCTACCTCTTGGTGCCTGGGTTGATGCTCAACCACTGAGCCTGGCATATTGCAGACTCCTTTTATGACATTTAAAAACAAACAAACAAAAAAATAAAATCATCCACTGTAGCCACTATTTCATAAATAAAAACCATTTAAATACCAAAAAAAAAAAAAAAAGAAGAAGAAGAAGAAAACACATGATGTTAGAATAAAGGGCAGTCCTCTAAGTTGAATAGATGTAGTTTTAGGAAAAACTCATTACCTTATGCTTACGTTTTTCATTTTACCTCAAATCAGTACTGTAAGTGTTCTGACAGCCACAATTGGAGACTTCAGCTCCTTTAAGTGACCCCAGTCACTCCTTTGAGAGACTCCCTTCTTCCTATATAAATTGAAATGAGCTGGGCTCCTTTTGGCCCAACACAAATCAAGAAAAAATTAAACACCTGCCACAAATAAAAGTTGTACAAAGGTCATGGAAACTTTTTAATCAGCCACTCCCAACTCTAGTTTTTTGTTTTGTTTTTTTACTACCCTGGGAATTTTTCATTATCTCAATAGCTGCTGGGAAAAGTTTCAATAACCTACAACAAATTAAAGTTTAACTTTTGTTTTAGGTGTTTGTATAATTTAAAACTTTAAAAAATAAAGATGACATGCAATATTTTTGAGTGCCTGACTACATGTCAGATGTTGTGCCAATGACTTAGGGATACATATATACATTTTCCCATTTAAAGAAATTAAGGTATTATTTATGTACAATAAAATTTAGACATTTTTACTGTTGAATTCTAGGAGTTTTGACAAATACAAAAGCTGTGTAACCACTACCACAGTGAAGACATAGAACAGTTTAATCAGCTCACAAATCCCCATCACCCCTTTGTAGTCAACCCCTACCCTTAACCCCAGCTGGGAACCACTGATCAGTTTTCTGTTCCTAGAGTTCTACCTTTTCCAGAATAGCCACACAATCATTCTCCAGGTTTCCATATAAATGCAATCATATAGTATGTAGCCTTTGAGTCTGGTTTCTTGCACTTAGCATAGTGCATCTGACATTTTTCTGTGGTTGCACATTATCAATAGTTCCTTCTTTTTTACTGCCAAATACAACATATTTTGTTTATTCATTCATCAGTTGAGGCACAGTTGGGTTGTTTGCATTAGGGGTAGAGAGACTAAAATAAAACTGCTATAAAATTAACATACTGTTTTTGTATGAGTAAATTTTCATTTCTATTGGGTAAATACCTAGGAGTGGAATATCTGAGTCCTAAATTAAATGTATGTTTAATTTTTAAAGAAACTACCAAACTAAATGACTATCATTTTTTGTTCTCAACAGCGATGTATGAGAGACATAGCTGCTCTGTATTTCTGCTAGCACTTGGTATTGTCAATTCTTATGCATATATATGTTTATATAATTATGTGTGTGTATATCTCTCCCCCTCAATATACATATGTATCTTTCTTCTTTTCCCTCTCTCTCTCTTTCTCCCTCTCTCTATTTGAGAAAGAGACTTTCTAGTAGGTATGTAGTGGTATTTCCTGTCATTTCAACTTTTCAAAATTGAATTGAATTTTTAACTTTTTAAAATTTAATTTTAATTCTAATATTTTTATTTTTAATTGAGACAAAATTCACAATTTTAACCATTTTAATTTGTATAGTTCAGTGGTTTTCAGTATATTCACAATCTTGTACAACTGAATGCAGAATATTAGACAGTATGATGATTAATTTTATGTGTTAACTTGACTGGACCATGGGTACCCAGCTGGCATGTTTGAAAACAAATGTCTGGACCAGAAGGTAAAGAAAGTGTGAAAGGATGTCAAGGTGTTAATTCTAGCAAACAATATTGAGAATAAAGGGGACCAGAGTCAAACACTGGACATCAGCGGAAGCATTCTCAAATTAGAAGGGGTGCAGCAGGAAAAGGGAAGAAAAACTCCAGAGGCACAGCCAGAACTGCAGAAAAGAGGTTGCAAAAAGATGCTGCTCAAGGTTTAGAACATCCATAAAGTAGAGAGAGAGTGTCTGGTGGTGCACCGAGCAGGACATTGCTGGTCCCTAAGCCCCAGGGACACAAGACTCAGAAGCACCCATAGCAGCTTTGTTCAAGAATTCTCCAAATACAACAAATATGAGATGAAGAAAGAACCCCCTCTAGGAGACAGGTCTTCAGACCTGAGCAATCTCATAGCAAGAAGCCATGGAAAAAAGATATTTAACAAAGAATAGAAAATGCCTGTTCTACAGGAGTTAGTAAGGGCAAAGAAACTACACAGAGCCCCTCCGTCATTCAGCGTGGAGTGGGAGTTGGGGAGTCAGAAAGGAAACAGGAATATGGGGCTCAAAGAAGTGAAAAGAGTTTCTGATTGGATAGGCAAGAAGGGCAACTCAAATAAAAAGTGGTCACTAGACCTGATTCCATTGCAAGTTTCTAAATCCTGAAAGCAAGCATCATTATCTCAAAAGCCACTGTCAGAGAGGAGAGGGTATACATGGATGGAGTTTCTCTCTAAGGCAAGGTAATGTCTAATGCCCGAAAGATTTCTCTCCAGTGAATTTAAGTTTACAGGTCATGGATTCTGGCCAGCTGGCATGGACTGACCAGCAGCCTAACAGCACTAAAATAAAAAAGTCTTCCTCCATCGTTTCTCCATCACTCAGAGACCGCTGGGGTTCTAGTGAAATGCAGCAAAATAAGACATTTGTGAAGATGGTTTTTGAAATTTAACTTAAGAATTTTGGACATTAGTCTTTGAACTCACTAAAAGGAGAGCTGAGTTTGAATTTTGAGACTTTTTTGAATTTGATCTTGCCAAGTAATTTTTGGACTTTATCTTTTCTTCAAGAATTTGACAATATGATAGGATTTTTAATCAAATTCAGGGTGTGTCCACTTTAGTGTTAGAGTTGATTTATGCATTTTATATCAATATTTCCATTTACTCTCTCAGCAAATCATGTGAGACTATAGACAGGGCTAACTAGTTAAAGTCTTGCTGATAAAATGAATTGTTGCAGGGAAAAGGATCAGATATTAAGTGTTCAAAATACTGCCCACGCATCCAAAATTAATATAATAAGATTAAAAAGCCAAAGCAAAAAAACAAAGCAGTTTCTGACTTTGGACTTGATGTATGATAGTGCCATTACCTCCGCAACAGGAACCTCAAATGGGAAACAACCCGACTAGCTGCTGACAGCGGTATATTGGCTTTTGCCAAGTGCTGCTTCAGTGTGGCCCCTGGACTGTCACACATACCCGCACTCCACCATTGCTCCCATAAACAAGAGAATCCCTGTGCTGCTTTGCTCCTCTTGCAACAAGAAAGGACTCCAATCTAAACACTGTGATTAGACACCATTCTTCTTAATGAATTATAAAACCTAAAACACTTGCCATTCTGTCTGCCAAACCAGAGTTAGTTACTTCCGTGAGTCACAATAACAGATTTTAATTTAAGAGTTTGCTAGTAAAGAAAAACATAATAGGGTAATATTTTCTACCTTTTATTTTATTTATTTTTTTAATCCAAACCCGAGGATATTTTTCCATTTATCTTCAGATAGACTGAGAGGGAGGAAGGGAGGAATACAGAGAGAGAGAGAGAGAAACATTGATGTGACTGCAACCGAGATACGTGCACTTTACTGGAATCGAACCCATGACTCGTTGGTCTGTGGGCCAACGTCCAACCACTGAGCCAAACCAGCCAGGGCCTTATTCTCTACCTTTTAAAATTTATCCACAGTCTGATTCTTCGGGGGCCAGCTATATTTCATCTTGAACCATGCTCTGGTGCATCAATAGCTAAAGGAGACTTTAGGGCAAAAACATTTTCTCTTCTTTTTACCTGAAGTCCTTCCCCTGTTAAGGTCAATTTTCTTCATGAAGACTGTGTCCACTTTGGGTCCTCTGGCTAGGTCAACCATATAATTTATTGTCCAAATGGGACATTGGACATAAAGGAGGGCAATGGGTGTAAACCAAGACTTCCAGGCAAACCTGGTCACCATATGTATGACATTTCCTTGATGACCTTGCTGTGTTTATGGCTTGCTTTATGAGCATCATACATTATTAATTATCCTTTCAAGTATAAGTTCTAAATCAAGTTGCTGTGGTTGAAAATAACTGAAATACCTTAAACTAGCTTAAGCCAAAAAACAAAGGGGGTGCAGGGAGATTTATTTTAAGGCTGTGGAAAAGCCCATGGAATCTGAGAGCAGAGAGTACAACAGATCCCATGGGGTACTTGTGAAGCCAGGAACTGGGACAGCATTGGGAACCAAGGATGCACATCTGTCTGTGGTCTGAGTGCTCTCTCACCTCCACTTCTCTCTGAGCATCTACTTGAGTCTCTTCTTTCTCTGAGACCACAAATAAGATAATTTGTGGGAAATTATAGGGTGCAAAACTCCTGGGCTCAGAATAATGCCTCCTTAGAAGATGCCTCCACTCAGACTAGCCGTTTGGTGTCCTAGCTGTTCAGTTCTTCAAACTCAACTATGCTAGAGACTTGAGTTTTTGTTACTTGCTGATTTATTTTTTAATCCTCACCTGAGGATGTTTCCATAGATTTTTATTTATTTTTTAAATCCTCACTGGAGGATATTTTTTCCATTGATTTTTTTTTTTTATAGAGAGTGGAAGGGAGGGAGAAGAGAAGGAGAGAGAGAGAGGGAGAGGAAGAGAGAAAGAGAGAGAGAGATACATCTGTGTGAGAGAGACACATTGATTGGTTGCCTCCTGCACAGGTCCTGATTGGGTCTGGGGATCAAACATGCAACCCAGTTATGAGCCCTTGACCAGGAATCGAACCACAGAAACTTTGGTGTGCAGGCCAACGCTCTAACCACTGAGCCATACTGGCAGGGCTCCATTGATTTTTAGAGAGAGAGAGAGAAACATAGATGTGAGAGAAATATTGATTGGTTGTCTCCTGTATGTGCCCCGATTGGGGAATCGAAACTACAACCTTTTGCTGTAAGGGAGGATGCTCCAACCAACTGAGCCACCCAGCCAGGGCTCAATGATTTATTTTTAAATAGTTTCTTAACTGCATTTCTTTTTCCCAAGGAAACATTTGGAAATGTGCACTGGAGAAAGGATTTGCTGGCATTTGATGTGGGGGAGGGGCAGCCATGCTACTCATTCCTCATTGCCCTATACAATGAACTGCCCAAGCCCAACTTTTCCCCTCTCCCTTCTTTATCCCCCCAAATTCCAGTAGTGTTCCCATTGAGATGCTGAAACATAGTTTGCTGCCTGCAGGAGCCTGGATGGTTGGGCGTGAGAAATGAATATGTAGGTCACTGGATTGAGATGAACAGAGCACTCTGGTGCTCAGATTCTATCAGCAGGTTGTAATGGCAGAAAATATCTTCAGTGGTCCTAGATGAGAAAATAAAAACTGTAATAGAAGAGATTTTTGTTGTTGTTATGTGTCCTTACACACCAGCTAAATGTCACTAAGAAACATTTGTGGTTGTAGCTACACTAAATGTGGGCCACTGTAAAAAATCCTGGAATAAGAGCACTGAGATAAATGTCACTCACACACCCTCAGGACACTCTGACCTTCTTCAGAGAGTGAACGTTAAAATCCCCCAGATTAAGGTGAGTGTCCTGTGTGTGCTGACAAGGCACCAGCTGTTAAAAATAGCCTATTTTAGTCGCTGGGATAGTTCAATCAATCTTATCAAAGCATTTTTAAATGTCAGAGGCTTTTATCACCTGGTTTTCATCAGCTTCCCAATCTGCTGTTTCCCACACTAATTTTAGGGGATGTTTGGTCTTATAAACCATAAGGCTTTGAACCTTAGAAACTAGACTAAATTGAACTGGCTTGGTTAGGAAGTCTGCAATTACTTCCAAGATGGGATTTTTGGCTTTTCATGTCATGATTTCTAGAGCGGTGAGCTACTAAGCCAGGGCCCTGAGGGGAGCCGGGAGCCTCAGCAGCGAGCACCCCTCTCCACCTCCAGGCTCACTGCCCGCCTTCCTCCTGGATGTCAGGGGGCCCACCACATGGCTATGGGTGGAAACTTGGCTCCCTGCCCTGAGCGGATCCTTTAGGGACTCCTTCAAACTGCTCATATCTTGTGTCAGGAGACAGGGAGGAGGTTTACATTGACATCTTCCGGTGTTATCTAATAGCTTTCCTGAATGACGGAGGAAAAAGAAATCCTGAGGTGTAAAAATAAAACGCAGCAGCATTACCCAACTTCACAGCAGAATCGTCTCTTTTTCCCTCTTCATTATTAATGAAATCAAAATAGAGTCTGACGTTTCAATCCAGTAAGCACCAAGGGTAAATGTGGTAAACCATTTTGTCTATCAAACTCAGGGTCGGTCGACACCTTCCACGGCAGGGAGCTCAGTGCGTGAGTGGCTGGCCTGCGATCCAGGAACAGGCTGGTTCTGGGTGCAGAGGCCCTGGGCCAGGCCTGACGTGGAAGGATGGCAGCTCCCTGGCACATCTGCCTAGGCAGAACCCGGTTAAGAACCACAGACGGATGTGCACAGCCATAGAATTTTCTGGAATGTAATTGTTAGTGTCTTCCTCCTCTTGACCAGAGAAGCACTTTTATTTTCCTGGAACACTGAATTAAACTGTTTTTATCTTTATCTCATGAACTCGTGTCATTTGGACAGCAACTGCAGTCATTGTGTTTACTCCATTCATTGGACAACTGAGATCTTTCCGCCTGTTTGAAGACATGAGAGTTGAGAATAAAGAGCATGGTAGATATTCCAATTTATTTCAGCTGAAGTCATGCCTTGTTTTTTAGCTTTCCATTCTTTTTCTCTGAGTCAGGCATCTGTAATTTTTAATTGCCTTAATTGAAAAGGTCCGATATTAACCAAATGGCCTGTGAAGTGTGTCAAGCCCACGCATGGAAACTGGTGATGTTGCTCAGCTGGCCCACAATGCAGAGGTTAGAGCCAGAACTGAAGGCAGACTGCGTATATGAGATGGAAACACGTATTTTATATGCACAGACCCATTGTTGCGAACATGTCACCCTATTCGGAGATGATTCCCCCAGTCCCTCCTCAGTGAGCATGTTTCCCTGCAGGTCGAGCCTCCCACATTGTCCTCTTCGCATCTTCTCCCGAGCAGAAGTCAGTGAACGACTAGCTGATACTGGGGTACAAGCCAGCTAAATAATGGAGTTTTTCTCTGAATGAAGCTGTCAGGTCTTAAGGAGATGTTTATTCACAAACCTGGCATATTTAGCACCAGTGATCTAACTGATGCAGAGACTTAACTTGCTCCATATATGACCATCTCGTTCTTACTTTCAGAGCTGACCATGCAAGGGCCATACTTCAGCTTCTCTTCTTGAACAGTCTCTAAAACTGGCCAGCTAGATTATTTTGGACCAAGGCAGTACAATTTAGGGGATCATAATCTAGGTGATGCTGTCTGTATTCTCATAGGTATTTCTAGAAAAATATCTTATATGTGCTGTAAAAAGAACCATTTGGGTAGTTTTACTGATTCTAAAATACAATAAAAGGAAGGTGCGTTAGGAGTAAAAGGAGTTTATCTTTTATCATCTTCTCTTTGCTTGTGTCTTTGAAGTTACTAGTGTTCCAAGCGTGGGTCTGGCGGTATGATCAGTGAGGGTCAGAGCTGCACAGATCAGCCTTAAGGTTATGGTGACCCAGCCTCGGCACTCTGAACAAAGACATAGCGTGGGTGGGCACATTGCCTGGGCCACCTGGAAGCCAGGCAGTAGAGCAAGGGTAGTTTGGCTGTGTGTCTGGAGGAGTGTCCAGGGGACCTCTGCTGTGGTTCCAGCAACCTGGACAGATCTGTAGTTACAGCTGCTTCTCTCCTTCAGCAATCACCAGTCCAGCCTTCCCTCGGTTGCCAGCCCTTCCCTTGCTTACCAGCCCATTTGGATGTAAAAGGCCTGTTAGCTAGTCACTGACCAGTTCACCTCAGTAGCAACATCTTCTTTCAGAAAAGCCGTTCTTAGATAAATGAAGAAGACTAGAAGTTATGGATGCTAGTACAGATCAATAATTTAGGATGAGACCCTGCTTAGGTGTCTTGTCACTGAAACAGGAATAGCCAACTCCTAACTAAAATGGGTTAGGATGAAAGGAAAATTGCACAAAATAACTATGTCAAATAGGCAGAACCACCAGCAAAACTGCATTCTTTGCCCTAGATATAACCTTTGACCCCCACTCCACACTCTCACTGACGTGCCTAGCTTCCTAACCTTGCTAGTCAAGTATGAGCTCAAGAATGTTCCAGAGAGTCTCAGTTTGTTGGGTATAAACTCTCTCAGTCTTTGCTGAGCCTGCACAATGTTGAGATTAGTTATGGACCTGGTGGTACCGCATGTTCATAACTACACTCTTCTCTTTCGTCACCCTCACCTGCTCAGCTCCCCCAACTCCCCCACCCCCCACTCCTCCCCACGCCCAGCCCATTCCACTATCTCAAAGTGGTAGAGTAGAACCATAGACACTGAGCCTTTTGAATAACTTGAGGATTGACAAACTCATTGCAGGATGCGGAGGTGTGGAATAGTCTTGAACTCTGAGTTGAATTTGGCTTCTAAGTAAGTATGGAAGAAAAAACTCACTTGAGGGTATTTACTTCCTCGGGGCTTTCACATGGAGCTAAACGCATGACTTTCCAGTGATTCATTTATATCACCTGAAGATGAAACGAAATACAATTAACATAGGATATGTTGAGGAGACAATGATCCATGCTTACAGCCCAGCCTGCAAACTTTGTGCCTGCAGCTAGAGCTCACACCAATTTGGATTTCTAGAGCCAAGAAAGCCAGCCTGGGTGCTCTGAGTCAGCCCTGTGCCTGGGCTGTGGGACAGTAAGGAGTCAGGGCCTCAATCAGAAACTTCTGAAGAGGGAGGAGCCATCACAGGCACAACAGCTATCCCAGGTGGGGGCGGGCCATCCCTTCTCCACAAAGTCTCCACTTCTCCCCTTCTGTACCCTGCCCCATGACCTGTTACCGTGCCTGGAATTCAAATGGTAAAGATTCACTTTTTAGTGTATTGAGAGATAAATGATTTTAAGTTTTCTTTGGGAGTGTAAGACGAACCAGAACTATTACTGGTTAAGTATTTCCCCCACCAGCCTTCTGTGGGAAGATCTTTCACGCTGTTCTGCTTCATTTGGACGATTAAAAAGGTAAAGGGTCCAGAAGCAGAATTATGAAAGGCAGAGGCAAGAAGATCCCTCTCCACAGGAAAGAGCAGATCTGAGAAAACACTGGGTTAGTAAACTGGAGGAGAGGAGAGAGAAGAGAGAGCATGGGAAAATTGGCTGGGGAGAGAATCTTTAAGATCACTTTTTAGATAGTATTGTTTTATATAAAATGTTTCCTGACACTTATTTAGCCACTTTATTTAAGATTCCAGGAAAGACTCATCCAAGGCTTTTTGTTAGAGTTTATCTCTTTGGAGGTAAATGTTAAGGATGGAGCAAAAAGGCCCAGGTTTACTTCAGGTCTGCCTATATCTTGGCATCAATGGCAAAAGCCGGCCAACTAAGAGCAAGGTTTTGCTGAGGTGGGCTGAGGCATGAAATGGGCGGAGGGTGCTGGGAGGGAGTGTGCGTGGCAAGGCACCCTGACACACTTTGCCTCTCCACAGTTCTGCCCTGGGCTAGCCCCATGAGCTCCTTGTTTTTGGCTTCTGTGTGCCCTTACTGCATCAAAGGAGTACCCAGGCGGCTGCCACCAGGGAGTGGAGCAGTAGCAGCAGCTGAGAGGCCGGGCAGAAGTCCAAGCGCTCAAGGCTGCCAACATTGGGGCCTGCCCACCCTCTCAGCCCAGGAGCTCCTCACTAGGCAGTCAAGGGCAGACCGGAGTCCCCCCAGCCCTCTCCGCCTCCGCCCCACCCCCACCATTATCCCAAGGATGATGTTGTGGTCTGGTTCCCAGCAGGAGCACATTGCCAGCTTCCCTCTGAAGCTGGCCTCGGGCCATGTGCTCCAGCCTTTCTGGACTAACCCTAAGAGGGACAGAGGAAACTTGGGCAGAGGAAGTTGGCACTTAATGGCAAATCTGGCTCCTTGCAAAGAGATTTATAACCAGGAAATTCACTGCCTCTGTGCTGCTTTTAGTAAACAGTGCTCGGCTTGTCAGAGGAAGAGAAACTTTTGTAGAAAATGCCTGTCATTCATGTTCCTGGCAGATCTGCGGGCGTTTTACGACACAGATGTAGCTCTGATGATCGGTCACTCTACCAACGCAGACAGGCCCTGGGTCAGGACACCGAGCGCGGTGTGTGCCAGCTGGCAGACAAACCTGGCAGGGCTCAGACTAAGAGCAAAGGTGAGGATGTGTGCCCTTTCCAGCACCCCTGATCCCACCGTGACCGTGCACCCTCCATCCTAAGGGAAAGTGCTTTCCCGAAGGATCTAAGGCACGCAGCAAGCTAAATTTATCCCAAATGTTATGGGTTGAATCATGTCTCCGCAAAAAGATATGCTGAAGTCCTAACCCCAGCATCTCAGAATGTGACCTCGTGTTTGGAAATATGTCTTTGCATAAGATGAAGTTGTGTTGGAGTAGGATGGGCCCTAAATCTAACATGACTGGTGTCCTTGTAGGAGACAGACACACAGGGAGAAGCTGGCCGTGGGCTGGAGTGATGCAGCTGCAACCAAGGAATGCCCTGGTCTGCTGGGAGCCGCCAGAAGCTAGATACCCCAGTGAACTTCCATCAGGAGCGCCAGGTAAAGAGCATGTACTATAGGAAAATGCTGCTGTTGTTTTCTGGCTAAAGACGCTTCTCCTTCGTGATCCTTGGGGGGCTTTGTAATCCCTTTTTCACATCGAACAGAACAAAAGTGTCAATGGTTGTCACCTTGTCCAATAATAAACGTGCTAAGTCCTTGAGCTTTTGCCCTGTGATTTAGACTCGAGGAACAAGAAAAAAACCCTTCAGAGTAAAAAACTCAATCATCTCTTTTTGGTTTCAAGAGGAAAAGGCCTGATCATTCTAGAAAACAAAACAAAAAAAACCAACCCAGTTGCCTGGTTAGGCATAAGGGCGAGGAGCTGGTCACATCATCCTTGGGTTTTAGTTCCTCACTTCTGATCAAAGTTTTGGGCTAAATGGACATAACCTTAGCCACGAGCCACAGCAGTGAATGACGGAGGGGACCTCGAGCTGTCTATAAAGAAGGTCAACTTGGAATCACTTTGGGGATCAAGTAGAGGGGAAAATTGGCTAGGGAGGGTGGCAGGGTGGAGAATGTATAATCTAGGCATGATAGAGCTACTGCTTGAGCCAGGACAGGATGGTGAAGGTTAAGGGGACAGAGTAACTTGCAGAGAAAGAAGCCACTTGAACATAAGGTGAAAAAGAGAGTTTCTACAGACTGTGGCAAAATTCTGGATCTGGCAAGGACATATTTGCCTCATTCATCCAGGAAAGAGAGGTTTTAGTCCGCTGATTTAAGATCATCTAGATTTCCAGAAATATTCCAGATACCTCATACAATTAAACATTATGTAAACCAGGACAATTAAGGGTTAAAGAACAGAAAAGAGATGATACAAAAGAGACATCGAGTTAGATATTACCAGGCACCTGTATGACAGGCACTGCGGCAGCTGAAAGCTAAGGCAGAAAGAGAAATAAGCTAGCAAGTTTTTACTGCATAGTCATACAAATTCATCTGAAGACTAACGTTCCCCTGGAAGGGAGCTTGAAAAGATTTTATCTCATTAATTTATTAATCTATATTCATTTTATGAGAAAATAATGATTATATATATCCTTCTCTAGAAGTGTGTGATTTCTTCAAAATTCACTGGGCTAAATGAGGTTCAGCTTAGAGTTTGCAAATGGGTTCTCTGATTTCTGTGATTATTACCCTATTCTTAAGAAATACAAGGTATGTGATAAGGAGTCAGACAAAACATCATATGATTTTATACATAAATATATTCTCCCGTATCTACTGTCAAGTCCTGGAGTCAGAGACATAGCTATGGTGGTAACTGAAAGACAATTGGTCCCATGATTTTACACAGTAAGAAACAGAGATGGCACCTTTAATCCCCCAGAAGTGTAATTATCACATAGAAATCCCAGCTAGTGGAGACGTCTCCTTACTATTATTAGATTTCTTTGCATTTAGGATGCAAATATATGCTGAAAGTCATTCACTGAAAATTACTGTTTTCTCTGTCAGTGTGTTTGAAATCTGAGCTCTGTGGTGATCAACTTGGTCCCTGAGCTGGGTGCAGCTTCATCATAGCTCTTCCTCAGTGCAAAGCTCGATTCTGGTTGAACTGGCATGTGGCCCCTTAGTCTACTTCCGTGTGTGTTCCCAGAAAACAGCGGGACTGTTCTCTTGGACTGCTGAGATTTCCCTAAGTTCCAGATTTTGTTCCACTGACTGTTTTTCCTTTACAGTTTCAAAGGTTCTTAGTGGCATTTAAAAAAAAAAAATGTCATAACCAAAGATGTGACTGCTATTCAGTTACCTGGTCAAAAGAAAGCCCTCTTCATGCCACTTGATTCCATGTGCCCCTCGGCCCCAAGGCCTCTTGGTGGGATATGTTCCCCAGAGCCACTGTTTCAACAATGGACAAAACGACTGATCTCTAAGTCCAGAAAGAATGAACAAAATTAAAGATGAGAATTTCATATGTACGGAAGTACGTGAGCAGTGTTAGTGGTCTCTCTCTCTTCCCACACTTGCACACATGCACTCATTGGCTAGAAAGATAATGAACTTCTGCATTAACCAAATGACTGACTAAAAACTAACACAGGGAAAGACCTATTCCAATATTAGTGGATAATGTTAACCTTTGTTGTACACCTCTGTGAGTAAGTCCTTTAGGTAACTACTATTACATTAATCTTACCATAAGGAAAGGTTAAGTGGCTTG
Source organism: Tadarida brasiliensis (assembly GCA_030848825.1). Lineage (NCBI taxonomy): Eukaryota > Metazoa > Chordata > Mammalia > Chiroptera > Molossidae > Tadarida > Tadarida brasiliensis. Next base: position 37,573,138 of record CM061258.1, read on the forward strand.
CCCCAAACTGCACATCTACAAGTACCAAAGCAAGAATGTGGGCTTGTATCTGTATTGTTTCTAAACGATTGTCTTACTCTCTTTCTATTCCACCATAGATATTGACAGCAGTCGGCCAAATACAGAATAACTGACTTCTTTAATACATATATATTAGCCAACAAATTAATGATATGCACTGTAGCCACTTCAGAATGAACTGGAGCATAATTTATTGAGGCTTTTGTTATCCTTTGCATAAGTCAAATGAGCTTGCTAAACCCTTAACCCAAGTCAGTGTTTTCTAGAAAAACAGTCTTCAGACGGATGAACCGGCATCTTCCTACTTCTTTCCTCTCAAGAGCATGGCAGCTTCAGAGTTCACTCCCACTACCCATTCTCTGCTTTTTTCTGGGGTTTGAAAAATGAGAATTTGAATAATTCACTGACCCACAGACTACTCAGCCTTGGAAAACCTGCCCCTTGACCTTCCATGCAACTGGCTCAGTGCACTCAAGCAATTGGAATTTCTCAGTGACCAGTGACCAGAGAGGAAATCAGCAGCCAAACTGACCTATAACAGCAGAGGCCAACTCTGCTTCCTTTGGTGGTTTCGTGAGGCTACTGGGAACATTGCCCTCCTGTCCTGGAACACCTTGCAACTCTCCTACATGCGTTATCACTCCCCAAACTGCTCCCTGAGAACTCTCATCTTACTGTAACACCCCATCTTTCTCTCTTCCTCCCTTCCTTCCTCCCTTCCTTCCTCCCTTCCTCCCTCCCTCCCTCCCTCCCTCCCTCCCTCCCTCCCTCCCTCCCTCCCTTCCTTCCTTCCTTCCTTCCTTCCTTCCTTCCTTCCTTCCTTCCTTCCTTCCTTCCCTTCCTCCTTCCTTCCTTCCTTCCTTCCTTCCTTCCTTCCTTCCTTCCTTCCTTCCTTCCTTCCTTCCTTCCTTCCTTCCTTCCCTCCCTCTCTTTTTTCCTTCCTTCCCTCCCTCTCTTTCTTCCTTTCTTCTGCTCTTTTCTTTCTTCTTTCTTTTTAACGAACCTCACGTGCAGAGGATTGCCTTAATCACAGGTCTCAGTTTATGGTACAGTTTACGATCCATATCATCATGAATGGATCATCACAAGGACTCTCTTTTTTTTCGTGTAAATGTCATTCTTCCCCGTTTATACTGATCCTCATTCCTTCCTCCTCAGGCCCCCACCCTAACAGTCTGACTTGTAGAATTATTTGCACATGTACGTGTTTGCGGCAGGCACTGGTCCTTGTCCTCCTTGCATACTAATTGGATTTGTAGCCGGGTGCTGGCCATGACTACACCATGTAATTATGGCCAATGGGATACGAGCAAAAGTGGTGTATGAACTTCTGGTTTGCCCCGTAGGCGGAGATGTGTCCTTGCCTTTCCTTTTCCCTCCCCTTTCCTTGGAGCTGTTGGTAGGAGATCAAGCAGCCACGTAGGAGCCTGAGATCAAAGTTGAGGGTGGCAAAGAAACGTGATAGAAGCAGCTTGGGTCCCTGATGATTTGGAACCACAATGCAGGATAAATTTTTTATTCAGTTTAATCCACTGTTATACTTTTGAGTGCTTCTGCTTTAGACATTGATCCAATTTTCTAAATAAACACAGCATCTTTGCAAAGTATGTAGGGGCATTTAATGTGTCTGTATGTGATACAAACTTGAAATGGCATTGTTCGGTTTCTTAGGTTTTTCACTCAGAACTATTTGAAAAAACTATCCCTGCTGCAATGAGCACGCCTAGTTTTTGCTGCAGAAGAGGCCACGCCATGCCTCTACCATATTTTCCTTTTAAAATTTTATAATATTTATTGCTTTTTCTGAATTTCAAATACAATACATACTTGTCATGTAAAATATTACAGTGATATGTAATATAGAATCAGAAAATTAGCCTTCATTCCAGCTCTTCCTTATTCCCAACCACGTTTTCCTACACACTTCCCTAGTGATAGACACCTAGACTGCTTCCAGCTTCACACCGCCATTAACAACACCGTGATGATATCTTTATGAAACTTTAAAATAATTTTTTTCCTGGCTATATATAGAAGAGAACATTTGCTGGTCATAGAGTAGTCTCATGTTTAATTCCATTAAGTTCTGCCAAATCACTTTCCAGAATGGCTATCCTCATCTGCACCGCCATTAGCGATGTCTGAGGCTCCCAGTCCTCTATATCCTGCCCTACATCTTGTGTTATTTAAGTTTCTAATTTTTGCCAGTCTCAAGTGACTCATTTTTAGTTGCAGTTTATTAGCATTTGTGTAATGGTGCATATACTTGTTAGCCATTTGGGCTTTCCCTTCTATGCATTGCCTCTTCATACTCTTTTCCCAATTCCTGGTATATTCTTTTATTTTTTAAATATATTTTCATTGATATGTTTTAGAGAGAGAGGAAGGGAAAGAGAGATAGAAACATCAATGTGAGAGAGAAACATGGATAGGCTTGCCTCCTGCACGCCCCCTACTGGGGATCGAGCATGCAGCCGGGGCATGTGCCCTGACCGGGGTTCAAACAGGAACCTCTCAGTCCATGGGATGATGCTCAATCCACTGAGCCACACCAGCTGGGCTCCGGGTATACTCTTGATATTAATTCATGTTGGCTTTAGTTGCTTCTATTTATGATCTTTCAAGGCAGATATTCTTAGCATTATTCATCAAGACCTTGTAGCTATTGGATATTCATTTTCACGCTGGTCCCTAGCCCATATCCAATTCCTACATTAGTGTGCACCGCACCTGAAGCCCAGTCATGTTCCTGACATTCCCAAGTTCCTGAGCTGCCAAGTATCCTTAGCTTCCAACAACTTCACTGGTAAACCAACTCTCCCTTTCCTCCCCTTCTCTCTCTATTTCAGTCCCTAAATCTGAATATGGCTATCAAATGGTGACCCTCTTCCTTTCCTGTAGCCTCTTTTGCTTGTCTGCAGTTAAAGAGCAGAGGGTAACAGGGTGCAATTGGGGTCATGCAGCTAGATGCTGACACTCAAATCTCCATTTGGAAATGGACATTGGGATGGAAGTTTAGAGGAGAAACTTGTAAGCTCACTCTTAATTCTTAAAAGCCTCAGTCTTCAGAGTTCATGTGGGAATTTACAAAGCTTTTATTTTCCCTGTAAACCAAGAGGTTTCCATTGACTATACCTCTTATTTTCAGCTTAGCTTTTACTGACCTTCATCTAAAAGCCACTCTCCCTCTGGATTTGGTAACACTCGCATTCCTCACCTGAGCCAAGCCCGCTGCCACTTATACTAGGAGGTCAAGAATGCGGTCGAAGCTGCACTTTTTCTTTACAGAGTCCTGGGAGAATGTCAGCCCATGAAATTCAGTGCAAAAGATTTCCTGGAGCTAACCAGAGGACAATATTTTAAAGCAGCTCCACCAATTAACAAACCAGGTAGGGAATAAAGCTGGTTTCATTCTTGGCATAGAAAGAAGAGAGATGGGTTGCTGCTGAGGGCCCATGGGGTTGACCAGGGGCTTTATGATATAACACTTTAACTGTCACTTCTGGCCCTAATCATGCGTTACTGCTAAACTATTCAGTCCGGTAGTCAACACTCTCAATGTCTTTTTTTTTTTTTTAAGGGCATGATAACTTATTTAAAAATATTGTACCACGCTGATCATAATGACCAGCATATACATTCTGATGGTTTTTCTCTTGGGTATTAACATTGCCATATTTTTATAGAAAATACTAACCAAGAACATTAGAAAAATAAAAATCTGTAATGAAAATTAACATTAATAATTGTGGTATCTTATCCCACAGAATTAATTAAAACCCCTTATGAATCAGAGCGCTCTCAATGTCTTTTATTCTACTACTCGTGCTTAGGAAAATGCCAGCAATGGACAACCCAACCGTCCTCTTTCTCTGATGCCACTGAGGAGTACTCCCGCTGAGCACCACTGATGAAGGTCATACCCTAATGCTGACTAAGGCTCTTGACAAATGCATGTCTCCAACATCAGTTGGGCTTTAAGTGAATATTTTCTTGAATTGCTACCACACCTTTCATCTACCTCTTCTATTCAAGCTTTATGGCAGTGGTTCTCAACCTTCCTAATGCCGCGACCCTTTAATACAGTTCCTCATGTTGTAGTGACCCCCAACCATAAAATTATTTATTTATTTATTTATTTTATCCTCACCGGAGGACATTTTTTGTTCAGATAGAGTGGGAGGGAGAGGAAGAGAGAGAGAGAGAAACATTAACGTGAAAGGGACACATCGAGTGGCTGCCACCCGCACGACCAACCTGGGCCAGGGACAAACTGCAACCGAAGTACATATCCTTAGCAGGAACCGAACCTGGGTCTTTCTGGACCACAGTCCGACGCTCTAACCGCTGAGCCAAACCGGTCAGGGTCCATAAAATTATTTTCGTTGCTACTTCATAACTGTATTTTTGCTACTGTTATGTCTTAGGCGACCCCTGTGAAAGGGTCGTTCAACCCCCAAAGGGATTGCGACCCACAGGTTGAGAACCACTGCTTTATGGTATGGCTTGAATATCCCCTCCGCCAGAAAGGCTTCCTTGATTTACCTGTCCCCAGACTGCAGCAGAGTTGGGTGACCATCCTTTGGTTCTCCTATCAGCCTCTGTCAGAGCACATAGCACACTGCATTACAACTGCTTCTTGGGCTCTCCCCTCTACTAGAGAGATGCTCTGCTGTTTTTTACCTCGGCAATCCCAGTGTCTAGCACAATGACTGGTACTTGATAAAAGTTTGTGAAACAAACAAACAAACAAATGAACAGAGTAAGAATTCATGTCTACATCTGCAGACATGACCAAGGTTCTTACAGTAACCTAAGAACTAGTCCAGGAGCTTGTTTGCTTGAGACAATGACAACAAACATCCCTTTGTTTGTCAGTCATGGACTCCACCGTAAATCCTTGTCGATCCCCGAAGGATGTAGTGGTTGGTCAAATGGTCAGCAGGACAAATGTTCACACTGGCCCCATGTGTATGCCGTCCCTACTTCAAAGCAGGATGTCCATCATCTTGCATGATAAGGCAAGATCAACGTAGTATATAGACATGAGAACAGGCAGCTGACCAGCCTAGAAAGTCCCTAGGAAAGTGGGCTTTGCATGATTTCAGAAACACATTCTGCGGAAGATAGATGCCAGGAAACATCTCAGACAGGGCCCACATTAACACTCGATTGCAGTCAAATTGTAGCTAAATACAGAATGAGGAGGGTGTTAATGTTGGGGGAGGTAGACAGACTGGGAAAAGGAGACACATTTTCATAAGAGCAAGGGCTGTGTTTGTTCACATCTGTATTTGTAGCCACTAGAATAATGCCAGATATATCATAAGCACTCAGTAAATATTTGAAGAATTATTAAATAAATTCTTGATAGGCAATACAGCAAAGCATTAATAGTGGTTGGCTCTGGGTGCAGTATTTTGAATCTTTTTTTTTCCCCCTGTGTTTTTATGTTTTGGGTCCTACCCAAATTTTCCACATAAGCATGAATTCCTGTTATAATTCCTTTTATAGTCAGAAGTATTTCGTGGAAACAAAAGGAAATGATTGTGTAATGTGGTCATAGGGCAGCGTGGTGGTGCGGGTGGTGGTGATAGTATAGAATAAAGGTTCTGCCTGCTCATCATTTCTTCATGCCTCCTCCTAGGCGAACGGGTATACCTTACACAGAGCAGTGAAGAATGAAAGGTCAGTGTAGAACCCAAAGCCTCATCTGTGACCTCTCTCCCTCTGTCCTTTTTTCTGTCTCCCTTTCATTTAGAGAAAAGAACTGTGTATACTGCATGTGAAGATGGTAGAGACAGGAAAATGATGGGGGTTCTCCATGCATTCAAACAACTGTGTAGGAATCCACTCTTTCAAACCAAAGGAGAAGTTATTTAAAAGATAAACCCTATTGAGAATGCTGCATCTGGGTGGATCTTAGGACATTCCTAGTGTGTACATGAAACACTCCCAGGAGTCTCTGAGCAGCCTGGGAATCCTCCAGTGCATTGTCACTTAGCTAGATTTAAAGGCCACTGAGTTCTGATGACAACACTGCTCCCCAGCTCCCCCAGATGACATCATCAAACACTTCATACAATCGACAATGAGGATACAATCAAAAGATTACTAATTCTAAGCAAGAATGAATGAAACCACAAATTAAGGATATGGGTAACAGAGAAAACTAAATGCTTTCAGCTGGAATTTGAAAGGAACTGGAGCTGATTGATGAGGGAGAGGGAGAGGGAGAGGGAGAGGGAGAGGGAGAGGGAGAGGGATATCTATCTAATAAGCCACATCATAGGAGAAATTATCAGGTAAATAAGCTGTCAGCAAATTGGCTGTCTACATTTGGGTACAAACTTAAAGTCACTCCAACCCATTAGGACCCTTTGGTTTTTGTCTTCTAAGAAGCCAACAACAATACCATCAATTTTCAAGGTGAAGTCTCCCAGGAGGATGAAAAAGAGAATCCTTCCATTTATACACATCTGGTGCTTTCCCCAAATGTAACCTGCTTGCCCAACTATTCAAGAAACCAGCTCATTTGTGACTTTCAGGTCATCAGTGCTGTCACTTTCTCCAAAATCATTGAATTTACCCCACATCCCTGACCAAATTCAAACCTCACTTTCCCCCTGTTTTTCTCCTTGGTTTCTGCCAAGATTTGTCATCTATGAAGTACTATGTCATTATCTAGCTGACATGGGATTCCAGGGTATGATGCTCTCCTTATTCTTTCTTTCTAATCTCTCTGGCCACTACTTTAGGATTTTGACGCAAAGGAGGCTCAAGCAATACTGTGAGTTAAGACATTGAAAGTTTCCTTTTGATGATTGTTTTCTCATTAATTTTGGTGTCTTCCCTTTTATTCTTTCTTTACTTTTGCTCAGTAAAGTAACTCCTAGATATTACATCATTCTCATAGCTTTAATTATCAACTCTTATGAATGTGAACGGCAACGTGGCTTGTCTAGCCTTGAATTCTGATCTTCATCCAGTGCCTCCAAACTCCAGCAGCACTTTCTCTGAGTTTTCTTTCTGTGGCCTAGTCAGTGTGGCTCAGTGGTTGAGCATCGACCCATGCACCAAGAGGTTGCCGGTTCGATTCCCGGTCAGGGCACATGCCCAGGTTGTGGGTCTGATCCCCAGTGAGGGGCATGCAGGAGGCAGCCAATCGGTGTCCTCTTTCATCGATGTTTCTATCTCTTTCTCCCTTTCTCTTCCTCTCTTTCTAAAATCAATAAAGAAAAAAACAAAACCAAAAAACAACAAAATATTTCTGTGGCCCTCACTAGGCCCAATTCTCCTCTCACACATTGTAGTTTTCATCTCTAAAGTTTTATTTGAAAGACAATGTAGAAATACTAACAATATTTTTAATTACATCCCTTGTTTATATGAGGTTGTTATACAGATTAGATACATGGCTACATAGTCATTTATCATACAGATCCCAGAAATGGTGTTGAAAGGGGCTTTCTGAAGGCTGAAGCACAATAGCAGATTATGGCTAGATAATGAGCTACAACCAAGGTCTTATGACTTCCTACTTACAGAATGTTCTTTATCAAAGACATAGGCATAAATCCATGGATCTGGGAAAGGCAGACAGACTCCAGCAACAGAAGATACCATGCTATGTTCCAAGGCCTTACTGTAGCCTCCACCTTTTGTTTAAGATGCTTTTAAGTCTTCATGCAAAGATTGCTTGCGGGCCCACACCTTCCAGGCCTTTTATATCTCTGAGTGTGTTTCAATCCCCATTAGCCCTCTGCTACACACACACACACACACACACACACACACACACACATCTCTCTCTATATATACACATAAATATTAATATTTGAGTGCTTGCTATATAACAGGTACTATATATTATGTCAGTTGGTGCCAGTTCAACACCAACAAGAATCTTCAATTTGGGGTTCAGTGAAGAAGACTTTATTCAGTGCAAAATAGCTCAATTGTGATACAGCACAGCTATGAAAACAGCATGGCTATGAGGCAACCCTGGGGCCAGGACCCTCCCCCCCTGGACAGCTCTGCTCCTCACTGGTCTGGTCTGTTCTGCTTTTCTCTGGTTTGTTCTGCACCAGTCTGCCCTTCCCTGTGCTGGTGTGCTCCACCCTGCTCCGGTGAGACATTTTCGGTGTTTCAGCTCCAGCCAGGAAAATGCAGTCTTCAGTGTTTGGTGGAAAGTGTGCTCCCTTAGCATAATATTCTCCAGGTCCATTCATGCTGTCGCAAAGGGTAAGAGTTCCTTCTTTTTTATGGCTGTACAGTATTCCATTGTGTAAATGTACCACAGCTTTTTATCCACTCAACTATTGATGGACACTTGGGCTGTTTCCAGATCTTAGCTATTGTAAATAGCACTGCTATGAACATAATGGTGCATACATTCTTTCTGATTTGTGTTTTAGGATTCTTAGGATATATTCCTAGAAGTGGGATCACTGGGTCAAATGACAGTTCCATTTTTAATTCTCTAAAGGCATAAACCCACAAGGGCAAAGAGAATAGAAAAGGAGATAACACAACAACATTGTAGAAACTGGAAGCAGATAGATAGGTGGTAACTGACCTGGAAGCAGAATGAGCAAAAACCTAAGTCCAGAGTGGGGAAGCCCATCAATAAGCTGAGGTACGCTAAAGAATCCCAGAAAGGCTCAGAAACTGGAGAATCCAGAGAACTATGGATGTGGAGGTGTGGATGGGTTCTGAAGACAGGAAGATTGGTTGAAAATGGGACAAAGAGAAGATTTTAAAAGTTTCAAGAAAATGAAACAAAACAACAATGGAAAAGCAAGGTGATACACAAAAGGTAAACATCAGAACAATGGATTTCTCAATTCCAACACAGGAAATTAGCATGTCTGCAAAGAATGAGAGAAAATTGTTTTCAACCCAGAATTTTCTACTTGACTATCATACAAATAGCAGGCTAAAATAAAGACATTTTTTATATTCAAGTCATAAAATTTACCACCTATGCACCCTTTCTCAGGAAGCTGCTAGTGTATGAGCTATATACCAAAGCAGGCAAAAGAAGAGATAAGCTAAGACAACTAAAAACATTAGGATCCAGGAAACAGAAGATCCAATTAGCAAGAGGGGAAGGGCCTCTCCAGGAGGATGTCCAACAAAGATTCAAAGCCAGTAGTAGTCAAGACAACAGCTCAAAGTCATAGGCCTAGAAAATGACCATCTGCTCCAAAACGGAGCAGGAAGGTGAGACAATGAAAGCCAGGACTCCCTGATATGTTCAACCACAATGAAAGGAGACGTATGCTTCAATGGAGAGCACGTGATGAACAGTGATAAAGACATTGAAAATGAAGGTAATAAAAATTGAAATAATTATTATCTCTAGAAAAGCTACATAAAATGAAATGTAATTATAATAAATGGCATGGATTGGATGTAAATAAGTTTATATAGTGATAACAATGCAAACTTTTAATAATCTAACCAAAAATATGATACAATTCTAGAAGACTTTAAGAAAGCATGTGGGTATGAAATCTGAGGGTAAATCCTCATCTGTGATAGTAAAAGTCAGAAGATTATATCTAAAATTACAAAGCAAGAAAAAGCAGTACAAACTAGTCACTTATATATAGGACAGTAAATGGAGGAAGAAAAAGTAAAAGGAGGGCTAGGCTCTCAGGGAGTGGGAATCAGGGTGTAGAGGGGAGGGATGAAGTGAAGAGTACTACAGTATCTCTCTTATTCTCCCTCTATCCTTTGTTTCTAGTTAGAATGCCTGATTCCTTCCTTCAGTGCGACTTCAGTTCCATCCTCTCCTCCATCTGCCTTTGGCCCCCAACTGTCTCAGTTTCTGAACATCCAATTTATAATCCCTTCTAGGCCAATTCATACCCTTCCCACCCATTATTCACCATCAACCTTCATTCATTCATACAATTACCCAGTTATTCTTTTCTTGTTTAAGAATACTGGCTATATGGCAGACACTGAACTAAGCTGTGGGAAAACAAAGATGAATAAGGCACAGTGTCTGCCTATAAAGGCTCTATTTTAAACACAATGCATATGTACATATACACTCAAATTTGGTATCTGCTATTCTGAATATAAAGGATGGCATGTAGCTCAGGGTCTCTAGGAAACAGCCAGAGGCAGAGATCAAAGTGATAGTAGTTGACTTGGAAGGTACAAACCTTTGGGTGGTCGGGTGAGAAAAAGAGGATTAAGGCAAAAAGTAGCAAGTGAAGTAGGAAAAAAAGGAAGGGAACTAGGAAAGAGGGGAAGCAGTGTGTTGTAATATGTCTCCATTCTGGCTACTGCCTCACAAGGAGTAGCCATCAGACAATGCAGGTGGCTTGGTAGGGTCTTTCACTGGATAGGAACTCAGGAATTGTCCCGATGGGCTTCAGGGGAAAACCAAGCCTCAGAGCAGTCCAGGGAGAGAGAAGGAAAAGAAAAGAACCATCCTGGCTCCCTCCCATCTCTGGATTCCAAATGGTCAATATTAATCCCATGGGTCAAAATTAATACCCTGAACTTCTGGGTTGTGTCATTAGGCCCCTTTGGAAACCCCTGTGATGCCAGATCCCAAGCCTGTGTGCTGTGTGGTTTCACCCAATTACAAAAGTAAAGGGGCACTGGCCTGTGTGCCTGGAGAGAGCCCCGGTGAGGCAGGTGAAGACTGTGAAGGTGCTCAGTCCCTGCCAATTACACTAATGGTCTTTCAGGGAAAATATAGATGTGATTTTCTGTTAGCCTCTTCTCTCCTTTGTATGACATTTTAATCTTTAGCTTATGCCAACTTGTGATGTGTGATATTGTGATTTAAAACAAGAAATATAGGCTGGGAGAAAATGGCGGTGGAGTGAATGGAAGCTACACAGATGATCTCCCAGGACCAAATGGGAATTACAACTAAAATAAAGACATTTCGTCGGGAAAAAGCAACAGAAAAGCAGCGGGAGAGGACCATACAACCAGGGACACTGAATGAGCCTGGTAGGATCTGCGGAGGCGCGTGAGGGTGGCGGGCTGGGAGCCCACGGACAGCAGCGGCCTTAGCTGGGAGCAGCAGCGGCGCCCGCCCTCGGGGTTAAGAGCCCCAGCTGCTCCACAGCACAGAGGGCCGGGACAGAGCGCTAAATAGCTACAGCCACTCACCTGGGGCTCCGGCAGAGGGAGGGCGGACTGGACAGGAACTCTGTGGGGACACCTGGGATTTGGAGGGCACTCAGAGTTTGTGCTGAGCTGTGGCCACAAAGGACGGTGGTGGCCAGCCCCTCCTTCCCGGTTGCACAGACCCGCAGCCAAGTTTTCTCCTTCCCGGAGCTATGGAAGCCCCTCCCTTGGAGATTCCCAGGTGAGGAAAAGAGGTAAAGAAATGCAAATTGAGGCTCATTAACAACCAGCATTGGCCCCACCCTCGGGAAATCCTCTTACACTATAAACACCTGAGGGAGTTTCTCATTCAACTGAGATCCTAAGGCTTTTCAAGTAACTGAGGCTAATAGCCTCCAGGCAAAAAGGTAGAACCTAACTAAACCTTTCCTGAGCTTGCAAATCTACCCAGGAAAGTGAGACTGGACAGTGGTGGTGAAGGAGGGCCCTCCACGCTCATCCAAACCCAGTAGAGGGAGCCACAAATAGCAGAACACCAACACCCACAGGGAAAATTTGGCAGGCTCCAAAACCCACTGAGATAGCAAAAATGGTGAAACAAAGAAACAGATCCCAAATGAAAGAACAAGAGAACTCCACCAAAGATGAGATAAATGAAATGCAGTTAAGCAAATTATCAGAGGTAGAGTTCAGAGCCATGATCTTGAGGAAACTAAACAGCATGAGTAAGGACATAGACACCATGAAAACCAACCAAGTGGAAATAAAGAATGACACAGCAGAAATAAAGAACACATTGGAAGGACTGACTAGCAGAGTAGAGGAAGCGGAGGACCGGATCAGTGAATTAGAAGACAGAGTAGAAAAAAATCAATCAGAAAACCAAAAGGAAAAACAATTAAAAAACAGGAAGATAGCTTAAGAGAACTGTGGGACAACTGGAAACGTAATAATAACATTCGTATCATTGGAGTCCCCGAAGAAAAAGAAAATGAGCAAGGGTTAGAGAATATATTTGAAGAAATAGTGACAGAAAACTTTCCTAGCCTGGTGAAGGAAGAAAGCATTCAAGTTCAAGAAGCACAGAGAGCCCCAAGTAAGAAGAACCCAAACAGGCCCACACCAAGACACATAATAATTAAAATGCCAAAAATTAAAGACAAAGAGAGAATCCTAAAGGCAGCAAGAGATAAGCAACAGGTTACCTACAAAGGAAACCCCATTAGGCTATCATCTGACTTCTCAACAGAAACACTACAGACCAGAAGGGAATGGCATGAAGTAATCAAGGTCATGAAAAACAAGGATCTGAATCCAAGACTACTCTATCCAGCAAGGCTATCATTCAAAATAGAAGGTCAAATAAAGAGCTTCCCAGACAAAAAAAGGCTAAGGGAATATATCAGCACCAAACCAGCACTGCAAGACGTGTTAAAAGGACTGCTGTAATTAATAGAAGAAATAGAAAGAAAATTAGAACCACACTATACAAAAATGGCAATAAATAAGTACATATCAATAATCACCTTAAATGTAAATGGACTGAATGCTCCAATAAAAAGACACAGAGTAGCTGACTGGATAAGAAAGCATGATTCACATATATGTTGTTTACAAGAGACCCACCTCACAACAAAAGACTCACATAGGTTGAAAGTAAAGGGATGGAAAAAAATCTTCCAAGCAAACGGAAAGGAAAAATAAGCTGGGGTAGCAATACTCATATCTGATAAATTAGATTTCAAATTGAAGACCATAACTAGAGACAAAGAAGGCCACTACATAATATTGAAAGGGTGTATCCAACAAGAAGATATAACCTTTGTAATAAACATATATGCACCCAATATAGGAGCACCAAAATATATTAAAAATCTTCTGGAGGACTTCAAAGGAGAAATCGACCTCAATACAATCATAGCAGGAGACTTCAACACCCCACTGACATCACTGGATAGATCATCTAGACAAAAAATTAACAAGGAAACAGAGACTCTAAATGAAGCACTAGATCAAATGGATTTAATAGATATCTACAGAGAATTACACCCCAAAACTGCAGAATTCACATTCTTCTCAAGTGCACATGGGACATTCTCAAAGATAGACCATATGTTAGGGCACAAACTAAGTCTCTACAAGTTCAAGAAGACTGAAATCATATCAAGCATCTTCTCAGACCACAATGGCATGAAACTAGAAATCAATTGCAACAAGAACATGCAAAAACATATGAACACATGGAGGCTAAATAGCATGTTACTGAACAATGAATGGGTTACCATGGAGATCAAGGAAGAATTTAAAAAATTCCTGGAAACCAATGAAAATGAACACACAACAATGAAAATCTATGGGATGCAGCAAAAGCAGTTCTGAGAGGGAAGTTCATAGCACTACAGGCCCACCTTAAGAAAGAAGAAAAATTTCTAATTGACTACCTAACCTCACAACTTAAAGAATTGGAAAGCAAACAAAAAGAAAACCCTAGAGCAAGTAGAAGGAAGGAAATAGTAAAGATCAGAGCAGAAATAAACGACATGGAGACCAAAAAAACAATTCAAAGGATCAATAAAACAAAGAGCTGGTTTTTTGAAAAGATAAACAAGATTGATGGACCCTTAGCTAGACTCACCAAGAAACAAAGAGAGAGAACCCAAATACACAAAATCAGAAATGAAAGAGGAGAAGTAACAACGGACACCACAGAAATACAAAGGATCATTAGCAAATACTATGAACATTTATATGGCAACAAATTCGACAATCTAAGCAAAATGGACACATTTCTAGAAACACATAGTCTCCCAAAACTGAATCGGGAAGAGATAGAAAACTTGAACAGGCCAATAACAATGAAGGAAATTGAAGATGTAATCAAGACCCTCCCAGCAAACAAAAGCCCAGGCCCTGACGGCTTCACGGGCGAGTTTTACCAAACATTCAAAGAAGAACTAACACCCGTTCTCCTCAAACTACTCCAAAAAATTCAAGAAGATGGAAGACTTCCAAACTCGTTTTATGAAGCCAGCATAATTCTAATTCCAAAACCAGAAAAAGACACTACAAAGAAAGAAAACTACAGGCCAATATCCCTGATGAACATAGATGCCAAAATCCTTAACAAAATACTAGCAAATCAGATCCAGCAATACATCAAAAAAAATTATTCACCATGACCAAGTGGGATTCATCCCAGGGATGCAAGGCTGGTACAATATACGCAAATCAATAAATGTGATACATCACATAAACAAAATGAAAGATAAAAACCATATGATCATATCAATAGATGCTGAAAAAGCATTTGACAAAATCCAGCACCCATTTCTGATAAAAACGCTCAGCAATTTGGGAATGAGGGATCATATCTCAACATTATAAAGGCCATATATAAAAGACCTACAGCCAACATCATACTCAATGGACAAAAACTAAAAGCATTTCCCTTAAGAACAGGAACAAGACAAGGATGCCCACTTTCACCACTCTTATTTAACATAGTACTGGAAGTCTTAGCCACAGCAATCAGACATGAAGAAAAATTAAAGGGATCCAAATTGGAAAGGAGGAAGTGAAACTGTCATTATTCGCAGATGACATGATATTATACATAGAAAACCCTAAAGACTCCATCAAAAATCTACTAGACTTAATTAATGAATTTGGCAAAGTAGCAGGATACAAAATTAACATCAAGAAATCGACAGCATTCTTATACACCAATGATGAACTCACAGAAAGAGAAACTAAAAAAACAATCCCATGTACCATTGCGGCAAAAAAATTAAGATACCTAGGAATAAACTTAACCAAAGAAGTAAAGGACCTATTTGCAGAAAACTACAGGACATTGAAAAAAGAAATAGAGGAAGATATAAAAAAGTGGAAGCACATACCTTGTTCATGGATTGGAAGAATTAACATCATCAAAATGTCCATACTACCCAAAGCAATCTATAGATTTAACGCAATCCCCATCAAAATACCAACAACATATTTCACAGAACTAGAACAAATACTTCAGAAGTTCATATGGAACCAAAAAAGACCCCGAATAGCTACAGCAATCTTGAAAAAGAAGGACAAAGTAGGCGGGATCACAATACCGGACATCAGGTTATACTACAAAGCTACTGTAATCAAAACAGCCTGGTACTGGCACAAGAACAGGCATATAGATCAATGGAATAGAACAGAGAACCCAGAAATTGACCCAAAACATTATGCTCAATTAATATTCGACATACAATGGCAAGAGCATACAATGGAGTAAAGACAGCCTCTTTAATAAATGGTGTTGGGAAAATTGGACAGCTACATGCAAAAAAAATGAAACTAGATCATCAGCTTACACCATACACAAGAATAAACTCAAAATGGATAAAAGACTTAAATGTGACTCATGAATCCACAAAAATCCTAGAAGAAAATGTAGGCAACAAAATTTCAGACATCATACGCAGCAAAATTTTCACTGATATATCACCTAAGGCAACAGAAACAAAGGAAAAAATGAACACATGGGACTACATCAAACTCAAAAGCTTCTGCACAGCAAAAGAAACAACCATCAAAGTGGAAAGGCAACCCACTGTATGGGAGAGCATATTTGCCTATGATATATCAGATAAGGGACTAATTTCCAAAATATATAGAGTGCTTATACATCTCAACAAAAGGAAGACAAAGAACCCAATTAAAAAATGGGCAGAGGAATTAAATAGACACCTCTCCAAACAGGACATACAAACGGCCAAGAGACATATGAAGAAATGCTCAACTTCACTAATCATCAGAGAGATGCAAATTAAAACAACAATGAGGTATCACCTCACACCTGTCAGAATGGCCGCCATCAACAAAGCATCAAACAAGTGTTTGTGAGGGTGTGGAGAAAAGGGGACTCTAGTACACTGCTGGTGGGAGTGCAGACTGGTGCAGCCACTATGGAAAACACTATGGTGTTACCTCAAAAAATTAAAAATTGAATTGCCATTTGACCCAGAGATCCCACTCCTAGGAATATACCCTAAGAAGCCTGAAACACCAATCAGAAAGAATACATGTACCCCCATGTTCATAGCAGTGCTATTTACAATAGCTAAGATCTAGAAACAGCCCAAGTGTCCATCAGTAGACGAATGGATAAAAAAGCTGTGGTACATATACACAATGGAGTACTATGCAGCTGTAAGAAAGAACGATCTCTTATCCTTTGCGACGACATGGGAGGACCTGGAAACTATTATCCTAAGTGAAACAAGCCAAGCAGAGAAAGACAAATATATATGATCTCACTTATTTCTGGAATATAATGAACATAACAGTGTGAGGAACAGGGTAGTCCCAGAGACGTGGAAGTAGGGTACAGACTGACATTTGCCAGAAGAGGGGGTGGGGGAGGGGAGCGATGAACACAGAACTTGTATGCATGTACTCATAACCAATGGACATGGACAACAAAAATGGGGACGGGGCAGGGAGGGAGGGGGAGGAGGGTGTCAATGGGGGAAAAAAGGAGAAACATCTGTAACAAAAGTAAATTAATAAAAAATAAAAAAAATAAAAATAAATAAAAAAATAAAAATGTTACACTGAAAAAAAAACAAACAAAAAAAAACCCAAAAAACAAGAAATATATATTGGGTCTTCTTCCCAGTTTCTGATACAGAGCTCCTAAAACCCTTGGAATGTCCTAAGTGACAACAGCCATGAAGGTCATGGTAACAGGTGAGTGGAAATCACCAAAGGATGAAGCCTTGTTGCCAGGGAAACCAGCTATGTGATTAGAGGGCTGGAACTTTCAGTCCCCACCCCTTTGACCTCCAGGGATGGGATGGGCTGGAGGTTGAGTTGATCACCAATAACCAATGATTTGATCAATCATACCTCTGTAATGAAGCCTTCATTAAAACCCAAGAAGGATGGGGTTCAAAGAGATTCCAGTTTGGTGACTGCATGGAGATTTGGGGAAAGTATGTGTCTAGAGGGACATGGACGCTTTTGCCCCTTCCCCACACCTTGCCCTATGCAACTCTTCCATGTGGCTATTCCTGAGTTATATCCTTTTAGAATAAATCAATACTATTTAAGTAAAATGTTTCTCTGAGTTCTGTGAACTGTTCGAGCAAAATTAATCAAACCCAGGTGGGGGTGGGGGGTGGCATTGGAACCTCCAATCAATAGCCAGTAAGTCAGAAGCCCAGGTGACATGGGCTTGCCACTGGCATCTGAAGTGTTGGACAGGAGGTCTTGTAGGACTGAGTTCTTAACCTGTGGAATCTGATGTTATCTCCAGGTAGAATCTGACACTATTGGAATTAAGTTGAATTGTGGGACACCCAGCTGGTGTCGGAAACCACCCCCACCACATGAAAATTGGGTCCAGAACGCTTATGATGCCAATGCATGCCATGATGGTGACAGCCAATCCTAGGTCTCCTCTGTGAACCAATAGCTGGCTTCATCATTCATTTCCTGCTTGGTGAACATTGGCCAAACATGGGATTCTACTGTTCCTTTGATTGCCTTTAGCTTCACCAGGTCACCTGCTGCAACTCTGTGGTAACGTGCATCCCTTTGAGTAAACGTAGTAATGAGTTAGAAAGGGGGTTGAGATGATTACTTTTGCCTTTTTGCAAAACTGAAAGAGAAAAAAATAATAATTCCATAAGGTCTTGAATGGTGTTTTCTCAAACTTTATGGCACATAAAAGTAACAAAAGAACTTGTTAAAACAGATTCTGGGGCCCACCCCTAGAGATTTTTATTCCAAAGACCTGAGTTGGGGCTTGATAATTTGCATTTCTAACAAGACCCTAGTTGATTTTGACATCAGTTCAAAGGAACACATTTTGAGAAGTGCTGGTGTTAGAGAGAAAAGAATAGTCAAATATTAATATCCTGAATTAAATCTTTACTAGCCAGGCTAAAAGGAGTACATTGCCTTAAAAAAAAAAAAATCACAATCTAGTGAGACAGAAAGTAAAAAAAAAAAAAGAGAGAGAGAGAGAGAGAGAGAGAGAATTACAATATATTAGGAGGAAAAAAGCCATTATAGGGATATGTAAAAAATACTGTGGAAATAAATTTCTGGGCCCAGTATGGAGCCACTCTTGCCCAGGGTGCCATGTCATCAAACTGAAACTTACATAACTTCTATGTCCCTGTAAATGTTTTGATTCACCAGAAACTCAGTATATTCAGTCAGCCAATCCCCAAGCACCAAGTCAACTCTGGGCCTTCTCACTTCAAACAAGGTTCACTGTGTGGCCTCAGCCAATCTGATCATTTCTACTTATCTCTTGTTCTTTATTTTTTATCCTATAGAAGCTCTTGCTTTCTGCCCCATTTGACAGATCAAAAGGAGACTGTCCACTTCGTAGTTTGTATCACCTAAATTGTTTTCTTCAATACTTTTTTTAAACAGTTTTTGGCAACAAAGCATACTGTAAAACAGCACAAAATTCCCAACCCAGCAGCACATCCCCCTTGGGCATTAATTTCACTCCAAGAGACCCCAAACTTAGCTAAAGTACCTGGAGTTTCAAAGAACTGAGTGTACCACATCCCAGCACACCCGTGGCCTTGGAAGCTGTGGTATCTACAGAAATGACAACATTTTCTAAGCCAACCTGGACTTACAATGACCATTATGGGGAATGTTCCAATTAGATACGTGCTTTAAAGCAAGGGTTCTCATACAATCAAAAATGGGAAATCTATTTTAACTGGAATGCAGAAGCCTCTAAAAAGCTTCAAAATTCCAAAATAGCTTCATTGTAAGAGGTTAATGAGAAATTAACGACAGGTACCTAAAACACAAGACCGTAAGACTGACTTGACTCCTGCTCCTCTCAATCTTCCTTCACCTGAGGACTCACTAATCCTCTTGTGAACTGCCTTTCTACTCTGCAGAGACACAAGATGGTAAGTGAACACCACTGAGTTATCTGGCAGCTGCAACAGCGTCGAAGTCGGAAACCTAAAACACCTGGGCCTCCCCCTTTTCACCCCTCAGTGCATCCACTATCAAAACACTGGCTCAGGAACCGGTGCCGATCGCACTCAACCAGGACACTGGAAAACAGATTGTACTCCAAGGTTTTGTTAAATGCTTTCACACCAACTCAAACGCCCCCGTGTCTACCCTGGAAGGAGGGCCCCTTCCTGCGTTGATGGGACTCCCAAGGATTCTCCAGTAAACTGCTATCAGTTGTGCCTTTAAACAGCCAAGGGGAAATTAAAATAAAAATTAAAGGAAAACCTTGCCACATTCTGGTGGACATCTGGGCTATATTCTCTACTGGAAACCCCATTCATTTTAGAGCTTGCACATAGGACCCTAGGGAAACTGGCAGAAGCCGAGAAAGCGTAAGAATTCTTACTGGAGTAGCTCTCCTGGATCTCTGTAGTGTCGGGTGGAGAGAGGAAGGTAAAATTTCAAGTGACCCCTTTCTTTCCAAATCCTGACCCACTAGTCATCCATTCTTTCTCTCCCAGGAACAGCAATTGCTTTTTGGCACAACATGTTGCCATCGATAGAAACACATTTTCCATTCCTGTCTTCCACCCACAAATATAGCGTCTTTTCCATCTGAACTAAGCACGCATGCATTGCGGTCATAACTTTTGCAGTTTGAGGTGCGACAGCAAAACTAGCACGAATTTCTTTTTCTTTTATCACAATTTCAGAGACAGATTTGTTTTTACCGTAGATCTTCGCAACCTCAGTATTCAATTATTTTCTTTCCTTATTAAGTCAAGAACTTCCACCTTTTCATTTAAAGGAAGCTTCTCTTTCCTTCCGAATTGCCAGCATTACCACTCTTGTGCTTTGGGGCTGTTACTAAGCCAAATAAGGGTTATTGAACACAGGCACTGTACCACCTCAACAGTCCATCTGATAACCTAGATGGCTACTCAGTGACTAACAGGCAGGGAGGGTATACGGCCGAGACGAGATTCACATCCCAGGGGGCGGGATGAAGCAGGACTCTCGAGATGTCATCACGCTACTCAGAATGGTGTGCAATTTAAAACTTATGAATTATTTCTGGAATTTTTCACTTAACATTTTCATATTGCAGTTGAGTGCAGATAACTGAAACTGCAGAAAGCAAAATTGCAAATAAGGGGGCTACTGTACCCTTATTCTAGTAAAGATTTTGGGGATTGTCTATGTATTAGATTTTTGCTGATTCTTTCTCTGTAAGTCCCTAAAATGTTTTGATGGTCAGAATGGATTATATCGAATATCAGTTTGGTGGCTTTACTTAACAAATATTAAGCACCTACTGTGTACCCGGCAGTTTTAGGTGTGAGGGATACACTTGTGAGCAGACTTTGTTCTCATGGGGCCATGTTCTGGTGGGAGAGGCAGACAATGAATAAACATGTGTATGTCAATTTGTGATGAACACTATAAAGAAAATAAAGCAGGGGAAGGAATAATGAGTGATGGAGCAGGGGTGCTTTCCTTCCACTTCTCACTTTCCTCTCTGGTTCTTTAGAGCTCAGCCCCAAAGCACTTTTTTAAGGAAGCCTTCTCTGGCCCCCCAGAGGAGAGCAAGTTTAGGTTCCTGCTGAGTCACAGCACCAGAGGCTCTTCTGAGCACATTTATCGTGTCATATGTGTGAAGTTGTTTAATGCCTTTGTCCCCTCCAGACTGTAAGCTCACAAAAGCAGAAGCTGTGTGCCTTCTTCACTGCTGAGTCTTTAGAAACTTGCAGTGTTCAGTGTAGCTACCCAACACATAAATGTTGGATGTCTGACATTGACTTTCTGTGTACCAGAATATTCAATTCAACAGAGAAGTCCCCTTCCCAAGCCTGGTTACAAAATACTGTACTTAACCTTGTAGGCCATGCAAATAACTTTGGCATTATTTTTCTATAGAAAGATTAGTCTACATACTTTTGTTTCCCTTGATTATGAATATCAATACTAGCTTATGTCAAAATCCTTTCATTTCACATTAACAATCTTCATTACTCTTGGAAACCTGTGTTGACTGAACTACAATTTAAAATAAATAATCTTTTATTTGTAAAAGACTGAGTCATAAATAGGCAGAATCAACCCATGCTTTTATTTTCATTGCATATAAAAATTTCATATGAAGGTATTGATGTACAGTACTATCCCCATGGGCTGTAAGAGAGGCTAAGAAACCACTAAAAGAATCATCATTTGTAATGCTCACACACAATTTACCACTCTGAAAACATTATCTAAGGAAGTAAAATAAAAAACAACTAAAATCAGTAAGGATGTGTTTTTGTAATTCTAGTGTCCCCTTGGTACTGTTTAAAACAAAAGTAATCAAATTCCTTTGGGCCAGGGCTGCTAAAATCTACAGTTTGTGTCAAAAAAATAAAACAAAATAAGAGGCGGCTCATTTTTCCTAAAAAAAGAATCCTTTCACTAAGTCATGTTTTCGGAGGGCTGGGCAGCGGTAGAAGAAGGTTTCCACATCATCCACTGTGAATTTTTTACAGCTTTTGGGAGCTGGTCATTGTGAAAGGTTATATTTTAAAATTCTAAAGCAATATAAGTTTTGCAGAAACAAATTCTAGAGAAAGGTAAATCCTTTATGCTATATCAATTGGTATTGTATAAAACACCGTACATTGTATATTCAGACTTATATATAAAAAAAAAACTCGGTTGATTTTAGTTGAAGAAAATTTCCAGGGTTAAAAAAAATGATCTTTTTCATATTATATATTCTCTTAACATGACAAGAAGCTCATGAATAAATGACTACCTAGCACGTGAAATCTTTGGCTCTAGCTTCAAATGAAGTTTATTTTCCTATGTGCTCTAGAAGCCAAAAATACTTTTTATAAGCACTGGGCAAGAATATATTTTCCCAGTCGTGTTTGAAAGTAGAAAACAAATGTAACTAACTCAAGTAGCTCCTGATCAACAGCTGGGGAAAACCATCATCATATATGCAATGCTGCTTCATGGCAAGAAGTCCTTAAGCTTGTATCTCAAAAGGGTCTCAGAATCTTTCAGAGGTTGTCTGTGGTTTTGTAAAATCCAGCTATTGCCAGATAACCAATTGATTCAAAGCTCGGATGTAAAATGCCCAGCCCTAGCCCCACCATAACCTTACTTTCAGATGCAGCAAAACAGAAGAAAATATTGGTTAAAGTTAAGGCACAGCCCTGGGACCAAAGACCTGCAGCTATGTTCTTCAAATTTATATATCTTTATGTATTTTATAGTTTTTCTTGAATTTTCCATAAACAAGCTCTAAGGTGACAAGACTATATTACAGGAGAAAAGAAAATGTACAAGGAGTATGTATACACACCATTCATTCTCTCACCAAGAGTTTCCAAATATATCAACACCATCCCACCATGGGATGATGTTTTAATAAGAACTGATAATTTACAATTAACATTACAGTATGTACATTACAATAAATACATGGTTGTAAACAGACAAACAAGACTGTATTACAGGTAAGGTCATTTGGTGAGGAAAAAAAAAGCATGGCACAAAAAATAAATAATGCATTCAAAAATTATCATAAAGCTTTCTGTGAAATCCATTTCATTCAAGTTTTTTTTTTCCTTATCTGCAATTTGTTCTATCTACATTATTTTCTTGTGAAGTTTAAGTGATGTAAAAGAAAATAAAATTAAAACAGCATTATGTTTAGTAACTTGCAAGCTGAAATGTACTGGTTTTATGCAAACTTGGACATTTTTTCCCCATACAGTACCCAGATATTGCATTTTCTTATGGCATTTTAGGAAATGTAAAGCCACTTGTGAAAAAAAATGTTATTTTTAACACGGCATATAATTCTGAAGCACACTTGGGCAGAAGAGAAGGCGAGAGAAAGGAGGAGGAAGGGAGAGGATAAGCAGACCGTACAGTGCACTAGTCCCTGCCTCTTGGATGTCACACATTTTCTACAATTTGATTGTCAATCAGTGGGTACCTTCACAACATGTGACCATTAAAAACCAACAAATTGAAAAAAAAAAATCCTCTCTCTTTTTAGTGCAGTTATAAACCCTTTCAGGTCTGGATTTGTTTGTGACATATTGCTGCTTTAAAAACTTTTTTTTCATTATTAAGATTCTAGGCACTCTGTGGGGGAAATACCAAGTATTAGGGAGAGGAAGGAATGAGATTATTTTGGAAAAGGGAATAAACCCCAGATTCTTTGCCTTTTCTTCTAGACCTCCATCAGGGTTAAATAAAATTAAAACAGAAACAAGTTTCCAAGTGTTCTTGTGAAACCAGTTGGACAAATAGAGGACTTTATTAAAAACATTACTGTCTGATCTTTACAGGGAAAGGAGGTGGAAATCTGATTATTAATTAGTCGATTCCTACTCTGCTCTGTGTCAAAGATCAGAGCTACATGAGTTTTCCATCAGTGGATCTCAGGGGACTAAATAGGAGCTATCTTCAGCTTGGGTCATTTCCCTGGCTCATGACTTAGTTGCTAGTCCCCAGTAGGTTCCCTGCGACACCCCAAATATAAATGTTTTTCAGGGTTATACTTCTTCTTAATTGTTTTATTTATTTTCCATTTGGTCAGATACCCACCCCCTTTAGTTCTATGTCAATTCTTGGATATCAATGTCAAAAAGGATTATGTGGGTTTCAAACTCTTCACAGAGAAAGTGAACACTGTGTTAAGAGCTGAAATGGGAGGAAGTACAAAGTAAATAAATGTCCCAAGATGCCAACTGATAGTAAATACTAGGAATTAATCTCTAAAACTGCAATGGAGTTCTTGATGCTAAATTCTGCCAAGAATTTTTCTCTCTCACTTTTTATTTCGGCAGAATCTTTCTACCCAACCCAGTATTTTAGGCTGGCATTATATTACCAAGCCTCTGGTGCTAGCGGCATCATCCACTTCTTTCCCTTAGGATGTTTAAAGAAGTTCTCCTCTACAGGACATACTCATGAACCAATGGTTACTGATAAAGCAATCCTACATGTTACGTGCTTGTCTGTTAAGGAAGGGTAGTTGCTACACTTAAAATCACTTCTCAAGAATATTCTTTATACAGTTCTTAATCCCATGGTAAAATCGTAGAAACAAATGCACATTAGTTGTCTTGGTGTTTGTTAATATATTCTGCTAATATTGTTAAAACTGCCTAACTAGCTGTTAACTTTTCTCTGTAAATCGGGAGTACAAGCTAGTCATTCTACATGACCTGCGGTAGAAATGAATGCTAACACTAACCTGACTACCTGTTTCTGTTCATCAATCAAAGTGGCAATGCTATATGTGATAGGACCCTATCTAGTGAAGGTGCACAGAGGTTCAAACACATACTAAATAATAAAACAGCACAGGGGGCAAACATTTCTCATACTATAACCGACTGTGGAAACAATAAAAATGAGCATGGCAGGTGGGGGTTATTACAAAGACATGCACTTGTGAAATGAGGGTCTATTGTCACAGCAAAAAGTTATCAGAAGACACCAACTAGGAAAATATCTAAAAAAGACTGAACATTTTAGCTACTGGGTATTTATATATCTCTCACTTGCTTCAGACAACACCAACTGATGATTGAGTGTCCATGAGGCTGAAGACACAGTAGAAAGAATGCACATCGAAGCATTATTGAACAAATATTCACTTTGCACACCATGAAGAAAAAGAGTGAAGAGCAACTCTGCTTATCTGAAAAGACTGAAACAAAAAGCAAAGTAAACAAAGGCCTACAAAAAGAGTTTCCTGCAACATAAAATTTGTTTTTGTTTTAAAATATGGAAGTCATTGGTATATAAAACAAGGAATCACTACAAATCAGTTAATTGCTATGAACTATAAGGTGCAAGTAAAATTCGATTCTATTTTTAAATTAGATTTATCCAGTGTAGCACAGATTTGTACTGAAAACTTGCAAGTTACTCCTTAGAAAAAAATAACCAGTGGCAGATGAAGTTCTGAACATAGTTTTTTAAATATAATACCTCAATACATTTAATAATAAAAGTAAGCTCTACAAAAAATCTGTTTTACATATCATACAAAATGTAGAGGTCAGTGCAGCTCACTGAACCACACTATTCAGTCATGTATCAGGAAGACTTGAAATTAGAAAATTATGCAATTTCTGTGGCTCATCTTCCTCCTGGTAACAGATTCATGCTGTGTCCTGTGTCTGACCCATTTGTTGCTTCATTTGTTAGTTCACTCTGTCTGTATAATGCCTCTTTTCTGCTGAAAATATTGCAAACACATAAAAAGAAACCCCAAGCCATATCAATTTTGGGGCTGCCTGATGAGCCACGCTCTCTTGGAAACAATTTGGAATTGATTTTCTCTGCTTTGTCAGCTCCACCGAGCTGGAATCTTGTTAAAATGCTGTTCGTGAAGATGTCCCCTTGCTCTGATGACATGGAGGTGAAAGACTGGTTACAATATTCCTGAGCGCCAGACTGGGTAGTCAAGGTCAGTTCTGTTCAACAAACGTCCTGGCAGGTGACAGTGAGGTGTGACCATGGCTGTGGCATGTGACATGCACTTTGGAAACAATTTTTCTACTTAAAAAAAAAGGGCGTGAATCAGTCTTCTGCACTGTTACGTGTCAGGAGAATGATCATCTATTACACAGGCTTCGGGCTGGCTCTCCTCTTCTCCTACTGCTTCTTCTTCGACCTGTTCATCAAGGGGAATTTCGGTAGACTCTGAGTCTTGAGTACAGAGAGTCTTGGAGTCACTGCAGCTAGTGTCTTCTTCCACCTGACTTCCACTGTCCTTTTCAGTGTCTGACTCACCATCCTCCTCTAAAGTGAGTTCAAACTGGAACTTCTCCGTCTGACCCTGCCGGCCTTCCTCCTGGTCATCAGGTGCTGGGGAGGGGCTCTGAGGAATTGTGCTCTGGTACCATTCACGATTGTCCTCCAAAGTGTCCAAAATGTCCTGGGCATCAGGATGTACAAGGTCCGCCCATGTCTCCCAGAGAGGATGGACAATGTAGTCTATGAAGCCCACCTAGTTAAAAAGAAATCCAATTTGAGTACAGGACTTGGGACTAAGAAATAATGGAAAAGGTTAACAAGATCCCACAAATATATCTAATTTATATCTATATCTATATAATATAAAATTTAAATAGAAATATATAAAATATAACATGGTCTGCAAATACAACAACGAACAGAAGACTACTAATTTTACTTTGGTAAAACAGTCACTATTTTAGGCAACAAGCCATATAAAAGTGTTGTTACTATCTGGTGAAAATTAGTTTCTAGAACTTATTACAACATAAAAATTCTACAGCTGTTTACATGGTAGGGCTTGGCTTGAGCCCTGGACTTCATTTTAGAATAGCCAATTTGTAGGTGAATTGAGATAACTGAAATAATGCCATGTATTCCATATGAATTCATATAACTGAATTCACTTATAGATTCAGATAAATTGTTCCTATAACTATGAATGTACTATGTGAATATAGCCATTAATGACTATAATGCTATGAGAACATATAAATGACTATACGAGTATAAATCATAAAAATAAAAGAGCTTTTTGGCTTATAAACACTAATGTGCAATTGAGCTGGCAAAAATAAAGTACTCATGTAAAAATCACTAACATACTGTGTGATGTGGACACAATGGAATCAAATGTTCAAGCTGTTGTTTTGGTCTGTCTGAAAGCTTTATGCTTAAGGCATCACCTGTGATTTTTCCACAGATGCATTGTGCTTGTCACACATGGGACTTATCTCCATGCCCCGCTCCCTCTCTCGGTCTCCTTGGCGGAAGAACTCCTCCATGATGCGGTCCGTCCACTGGCGGTACAGCTGCAGAGGCTTTGTTGGATTGCTCAGGTCCGCACAGTGCACCATATTCTGGAGGACCTAAAAAACACAATTGCTTCCTCTACTCAGCACCTGCTCCGTAACATTTTTTTTTTTTTACTACACATTCACATTAAATGACTGTGGCACTTAAAAATACACATAGTGTAAGATTAACTCCAAACAGTTCAACCATGATGTGTCTGTGTGTGGCTCACACTTATATTAATAGTCCCAAATTATGCCACCTCTACTGCATCTAAATATCAAGAGAAACTGTTCATGTGCACAGCTGATTAAATTCAGGGCTGCCTCAGTGGCTGGTTTTGAGGGATGTTAGGTGTTTTTTTTTTTAAATGCATACACAAGTGAAAAGCCCAATCTGGTTAATTCTCAAGATTAAGAATTTGGATTAAAATCCTGTTTATAATTATTAAAATCGTAAATTGGGAGAAAGGAGACATAAATCTTATCAAAGTTAGACACACAGACACACGTGACAATTCAAGTAATGCTTTTTACCTGAATCCTGTCAGAATAATTATCAAGAAGAAGAACTCCAGAACTTGTCACTTTCTTAGTTTCAACCATAGTTTTCAAATCAGCCAGTAGATTCATGTGTTTTGACATGTCTGTTGCAAGTACCTTAAAGGCAAAGAGTATTTTATTAAGTATAAAAGTTCAGAGGGAAAAAAAATCTGTAAATAAAAGTATTATGCAGAATGTGAGAAGAAATGGAAAACCACTATGTCATCTAATAGCAGTGTATGGGAATTCCTTATTACTTCTTGGGGTAGAGTCCTTTCTCCTTTGTTGTCAAGTTTTCTGGAAGCCCAGATACACGTGTGCAATATACAGAAACATGAGGCACTGATAACCTCTTTTATGATGGAACAAAATGGTATATCCATGATTAAGACGTCATCACATATTTTTTCTATTCCTTGGACTAGGAAGTGGTTAGTGAAAGATAATGAACTGATTCAAGATTGCTCACAGAGTACTTTAGAAAAAGAA
Organism: Tadarida brasiliensis; assembly: GCA_030848825.1. Lineage (NCBI taxonomy): Eukaryota > Metazoa > Chordata > Mammalia > Chiroptera > Molossidae > Tadarida > Tadarida brasiliensis. The sequence goes on from CM061258.1 coordinate 37,601,097, forward strand.
TATTCTGGGCAACTTTCTGCTTATCCTTTGCTTTGTATATACAAAGCTTAACAGAATAAACTTTTTGATAACCAGAGATTTTACTGTGTCTCATAATCACTGTGAATAATATGCATAGAGAAAATATTAAAATCATAGATGTTTTCTAAATGGCATTCTGATGGAATTTTTCTCTCCACTCTTTGAGTGGAAAGAATTCCAGCTATGGCCAGCACCCTCTTCTCTTGTTAGTCATATTTCTCTGCCGGTCACCAGACCAAAGGAGTTCAGAAAATAAAATTAGAATAATGAAGGTAAGCTGTCATTATTCTTTAACATTTTTTTAATTGATTGATTTTAGAGAGAGTGAGAAAGAGAGAAAGGGAAAGAGAGAAACATCACTTAAGGAGTGGGAGAAACATCACTTTATTGTTCTATTTATTTATGCATTCATTGGTTGATTCTTATATATGCCCTGACTGGGGATCAAACCCACAACCTTGGCGTATCTCCACAATGCTCTAACCAACTGAGCTACCTGTCATTATTTTTAACTTCAAACTGCTAGAAGTAGAAAACCTATTACAGAACATCAGTGCTGGCAGCAGAGGCAGCTTCTCAAACAAAGGTCAACAATAGGTTTTGAAATATACAGTTCCTTTTATCTAATAATACTAATTCTTTTTTTTTTTTTTTTTAAATCAATTTGCATCACGGTTTTCTTTTTTGCTTTTGTCAGCTACTTACAATGTCAATGACCATTTTCCTTAATGATTGTCTTTGCTTTTTGGTCAAATTCTGGAAAATGTCACAGTTTTCTTCTTGAAGCAACTTAAAGCCCACGGCCAAATGATGGTTCTCCAAGACAGAAGAATCATTGTACATCAAGGCAAGTTCAGAATCTTAAAAGAAAGACAAGAGATAAGATGATTAACAAAGTCATTTATTCTAAGTTTATCTTATTCTTCATATTCTGAGATACTTTTGGTTTAGGATTCAATTTCCCCTAAACATCTCTGCTGGCCTTACCATTACATGCCAACACCAAGGAGAGAATGTACTAGTTACTGTAACAGTAGAAAGAGCACTGGAATCTTGGGAGTGAATTCTAATGAGACTGACATGTGGCAAGTCATTTCACCCTGTGGGCCTCAGCTTTCTCTTTTCTCAAGTGAAAGAAGAACTGGAACAGATGAATTTTAACCTCTACTCCAGATCTGCCGTAGGTCGCTCCATAAGCTTAGCAGAATATGACATTATTCTCAACATTTGCAACATGTCCAAAGCATAAGGTGTTGTATTCCTGATAATTGTGTGTCACCTACCCAACATTTTATATAATGTAAGGATCATGTGACTTAAGACTGTTTGTACTCAGAGGGGGTACAAGAACAGTTTGGAACACACAAAAAATATTAGATTTGTTCACGCTGCTCTTACTTATTTTCATCCACAGTGTAGCTTTGAAAGTAGAGGCTTTAGTCATTTTTCCATTTCCTTTTCCAAGTACTGTGGCAGTCACCATATACATGTATATTGCCCTTTCTACCTACACACTCACGGCTTCACATAGAGGTGGATGTCAGGCTGCCTACATAACTGCATGGTGAAGATTCTGCTACTCTCTCACAACTGGCCTGGACCTGTGTGGTTTAGGTGGTGAGAGATCCCGCCTCCTTACTAGTTCCTGTAAATATCTTATAGACCTAGATCTATAAGATAGTCATTAAAAAATTGACTGGTGCTTTACTGTTTCTATTTAAGTCCTTGTAAAGATTAAAGTGCATGTGTTTGATCTTTTTACTGACTAATGTACAGAAAATATATTTGGAAATATATATTCTTTTCTAAGAAAGAAATTTCCACTACCACTCAATGACTATTTTAAAGGAGCTAGGGAGGAGAAGTGAGGTTCAAGACATATTTCTACTGTGAAACCTATGATTTCATTAGTACCATAGAAAGAGAATTTTTTGCTCCCAACTACAGAAACAAGAGATGTCTAGAGTACCGGGCAGTGCATATGTATATTATTGTCTTTTTTTTTTGGGGGGGGGGGTGGTGGGTAGGTAAAGCAATAGTGTTCATGTTTAAAAAGTCAGTATCTGGTCAATCTGACTTTTAAATAGTCTATAAAAGCACTGGCTATGAATATTTATCTACAGACACTTAAACATATAAAAATAAAAAAAATTTAAACAATAAAGATCTTAGCACATGATGTTATTGTTTCTATAGTAGTATCATATTAAACAACATATATTGAAAGCAAGGCATAATGTTTTCTGAGTGGAGAAATAATGCCGAATTATTATAGTTCTTTTAAGGGAGCAAATGGGCATATAGATAAGGGTATTAACAGAAGAACTGACTCAGGCTTATAAAAACCCAGATTAATCTATATGCCCTGTGAAGAAAGGTGAAAGAAATGCAGGCAATTGAGCCTGCAGAATAGAAGATGAGGAGCTGTTACTTTAAGAGGCTGATCTGTGGCATGAACGTTGAAACAAAGAATTTGAATTCCACTCAAGGTAACGATGGCTTTTCACAGAGAGGGTGGTCTAGCAGCCCTCGCCAAGCCTGCCTAGGAAAGCAGTTAGCTCCAGACTTTAACAAGAGTCCAGACTGTCAAGAAAGTCCATGAAACGATTCCTTATTAGACAGGTGGGCCTCTACTGCCTTTCCAGTCTCTGGGGCTGTTACAAAAAGGTGGTGGTGACTGCTGATTTTTTTTGTTTTAATCCTCACTCGGGAATTTTTTTTTTTTTTTTTAATTTGAGAGAGAGGAAGGGAGTGAGAGAGGGAGGAGGAGGGAGGGGGAGAGGGAGGGGCGGGAGAGAGAGAGAGAGAGAGAGAGAAAGAGAAGCATCAATTGGTTGCCTCCTGTACTCACCCTGACTGGGGATCAAACTGGTAACCTAGGTATATGACCTGACAGGGAACTGAACCCTCAGCCTTTTGGTGTAGGGATGGCGCTCCAGCTGCATGACTGTTGATTTTTAAATGAATGCATGTTAGCATTTAGGCAACCCTACTCTTCTTTAGGACTGAAGATGTGTGGTCACATCTAAAGGGGAGGTAAGATTATGTAGTTCTTGAGTAGATTTCCCCCAAAGGTGGCAATCTAGCAGTTCTATGTAGATTCCTTGAAGGTTCAGGAATAATCAGAAAGTTGCCTTCATACTTTGCTATAAGGTAAAGTAGCACAGAGGGGGAAAGAGGCTAGTTTATGCAACATTTGTGTTGAAACCCTCTCGTTTTTCCAAGGCACAGTATGAATCACCTCTTCCATGAAGCCTTTCTTGATTACCACAGGCAGAATTGCTCACTTTCTCCTGTGATTTCCTATCTACTTTGTACCACTCATTTGGCATTTATCACATTTCACCTTATTGGTCATTATAAGTGTACAAGTCTTAATAGTCCCATGAATGACATCCCAATCGACTTAGAGACTAAAAACCCTATAGAAAATTTAAAGTTATTAATATGATATGCTTGGTTATCCAGTTTCTCCTGGACACTTCTGAACAAAACATTCTTCCATGAAATCGGGAAGAGAAGTGGTGATTTCAACTTAATATCCAGTTGCCAAGGACAAAGGATTAAACTGCCTGGTTCATTCACTCCCTGTGCCCTCAACCTGCACCAAGTGACGTCATACATTCCTTCACTTTTCTAGCAGAAGGCAAACTCTGTCTTGTTCCCATGTACTCCTAGTGCCCAGAACAATGTCTGGCACAAAGTACACTCTCAATAATTTTTGTTGTTGAATAAAAATAATGATCTATGCAACTATTTCTGTATAATCAAATGTGATATTACTTTGAAACGGTTTGATTTATACAGAAAAATAACAGTATACACAGTACACAAATATAACTATGGAAAGCTTATTTTAAAATGAGACTAGAGAAATAAAAACGTATATACTGATAGCTAGCTCTGGCTCCACCTTAATGCACTGAAATGCCTCTGCTCGTGGAATCAAAAGCCATATGCTTTGGCCCTGGCCAGTTTAGCTCAGCGGTTAGAGTGTTGGCCTGAGGACCAATGAGTTGCGGGTTCAATTCTGGTCAAGGGCACATACCTTGGTTGCGGTTCGTCCCTGGTCTGTGCGGGAGGCAACCAGTCAGTATGTCCCTCTCATGTCGATGTTTCTCTCTCTCCCCCTCTCTTTCCCTCCCTCCCATTCTATCTGAAGATAAACAGAAAACTATCCTTGAGTGAGGATTAAAAAAAAAAAAGCCATATGCTTTGAACACATGGCTCATGTAAGTAAATCTTTCTCCACAAAACTTAGTATCTTTGCTAGAAACAAAATTTACTCATTTCCAGGTAAAACTGAATGCTACATTGATTCTGTGCTTTTGACACTGCTTTATTGTTTCAGAAAATAATGCTCCGAAGTGAAATGCTTTTGTTATGATAAATACCCTCCAGCATGTTATATGCAAAAGTTTATGATCCTACTTACATTTTATGGATTTATTTACATAAACTTTTACAGTTTCCCACCTGGAATTTCAACTTCTTTAAATCCTATTCATAGTCTCTCATATCCCTACATCATTTATAAGAGCTTAACCTACACTGCCAGGTAGAAACGATCTGTTTTTAAAACTTCCAGCATGTTTATAATGAGTGTGCATATTATTAGTATCAAATCATTTGCTGCCTAAAACAAACACAGTGGAACAGTTCATGGAAACCATCATCACAGCTAAGAAGCAGAGGAGTACACCGAGGCTAGAATCAGCCAGGGAGCTCCTGTACCTCTCTACCATGCAAGCCATACCACCTCATGGCGCCTTTGCAGCCTCCTTAAAATAGGACAGGTGGCCTCCTAACTATGGGTTTAAAATTTTGACAATTAGAAGTCTTTAGCTTTCTTTATGATAGGAAACATAGATTAAACCTATGGCATTGGACAAGTAAGTTGGCAGCACCAGCTCTAGGGTGGTAAGAGTGTGCTAGTCTAAGCTGCTGATGCTCAATTAATTCACAAAAGAAAGAGAAAACATACACTAATGTCTATAAAAAAAACCAAAAAACTAGTTTACGCCTGGCTGGTGTGGCTCAGTGGACTGAGCGTCATCCCATGGACTGACAGGTCCTGGTTCCATTCCCAGTCAGGGCACGTGCCCGGGTTGCAGGCTTGATCCCTAGTGGGGGATATGCAGGAGGCAGCTGATTGATGTTTTTCTCTCACAACGATGTTTCTCTCTTGCATCGATGTTTCTATCTCTCTCTCCCTTGCCCTCTCTCTAAAAAATCAATACAAACATATTAAAAAAAAAAAGTTTACTGCAAACTAATCATATAATTTTGACAGCGTATTTCACAAAGCTATTTATTATAAGTTTACCAGTTATTGGGGGACTCCTTTATAGCATGCTGTGAAGTTAAAACTTATTTGTGCTACACTTGCTACTAAGCCTCTTCTGTGTCTTGAAATAAAATGCTTGCTGGCATGATCCCTAGGTAAAAGCTAACTAAGGCAGTAATTCTCATAATGCCCTGTGGCTCTGATCAACCCTGAGATATTTTCATGTACCAGGTGATGATGTTGATTCATTCTCTCAGGAATAACACAGCCTCATCACACACCCCACCTTCAAGGTAACAGCGATCCAAAGTTGCTCTGGGAACTGTTCACCTCCCAGTGTTGCTGAGGTCCCACAGAAAAGAGATCATCACAGCATCACCGAGTAACAAAATACTTACAAAAGCAGGATTAGCTATCTCTCACCTCAAGCAAGTCATCAGCAAAATGACCTTACACAGACACCCTTGGACACTGTCATCATATTTATAATTCTCCCCTAAATTTCTCCAATATCTGTCTCAGTGGGCATCAAACTTTGGAGAGCATCAGATTCATCTGTGAACCGAGGAGCTGCTAGCTTCAATTTCAGACTCCACGGTACTCTGAAGCTCACCAGAGTCCTCCAGTGCCAGCCTAAGCCCATTTGCCTTTGAGAGTCCACAATAAAGCATAATAAAGCTGGTCTTCATTAAAAAAAAAAAAAAAGAGTATCTGGAGACAGTGACTTTATTACTAGTTGTTTCCATTTTTTTCTCTAATATATTTTTAGTTCTAATGTTACAACAAGGGAACATAAAATATTATATATAATCGGATGCAAGAAAACACACCAGTCTGAATTTTGGGTGTTATTAATTTAAATAAAAATGTATACCTTTCTTTTTTTTTTTTTAAATCCTCACCCGAGGATATTTTTCTATTTATCTTCAGATAGGGTGGGAGGGAGAGAGAGAGAGACATCAGTGTGAGAGACACATTGATCAGTTGCCTCCTGCACGACCCTGACCAGGGCCAGGGATGAACCGCAACCCAGGTACATGCCCTTGACTGGAATCGAACCCATGATTCTTTGGTCCGTGGGCCCATGCTCTAACCTCTGAGCCAAACCGGCCAAGGCAAATGTATACCTTTCTTAAAGGTAAAAATTAAATTATAACAACATTTTTATAAATTTGTTAAAAATCTCTCAAATAAGTAGCATATCAAGACATGCATAACAATCAAAATAAATCAGGCCGGGCTAAGGAAAAATATCAGTGTATACTGTATTATATGACCTCTCGGTTCTCAGAAAGGACAGTCAATCCTAACCACTGATACAATGTAAATTCATGCAGCTGCATCTAATGTTATTACTATTTACGTGTTAATATTTAGCTGCACTTTGATGGTCCTGAAGGCACGCTAGTATAGGCTCTTATAAGGTAACTGGAATATGAAATGTTATCCTATCTAATCTTGGATTCAATAAGTTCATAAACCAAACTTCTAAAATGTACTTGACACACATTTTAGGAAATCCATGACTTTCCCAATTTTCCTATACATGAGTGAGTCACGAAAGTACACTTTGTTATAGGGTAGTCCAGAGGCTACTAAAAGATACAAAAATAGATCTAAATATTCTAAATATCTGAGTTAAATCTCTCAAAGCAAAGCTTCATTTAAAATCTCTTTTTAAATCTGGCTGCAGCAAAGGATAGGAAATGAAAGTTGAATACATGGAGACTACTAGAGCTAGATTGCTATAGGGCATGAGAAGGCTATTATCCACAAACTCACGGCAAAAAAAAAAAAAAAAAAAAAAGTCATATTCTTAACAGATAAGACAAAAAAATTTTTAACAACTTTGCATTTATTATTTCGTATATAAAAGTAAATTTACAACATTAATCTACTATGGTAAGAGGGAATTTAATTTTAGGACATTTAAATTACTTAGCAATTAACTTAAGTAACAAAGGAATAGAAAAACCTTGCAAAAGCCTAGCTGCAGCACTGCCTAAATATTCTCTGCAGAGGCTTTCTGTGTCAGAGACGCCCCATACGGAACCGTCTCTACCACTCCTTATATTTCCAAATACAGTGACGACTTCTTATTTGATGAAATGTCACCCACTGGTGAGAAAAAAATTAAAGGTTAAAAAAGAACTAAGTTAAAAGAGAAGTTCCTGTTGCCCTCTTAGGAGAGTTAAACAGGAAAGAGCAGGGCTGGGTGTGGTGGAGGGGAAAGGAGTAGTGACAGCTTCTGAAGAGGATGAAATGACAACGTACATAAAGTGAGGAAGGTTTCACATTAATTCTATAATTTTTCTTTTCTTAATATAAAACACAGGGGCAATACAAGTACCTAAATCTTCCTGCCAACTTTTCCTTGGATTATCCTTGTGTACTAACATGGCAACATATTATTTCTACAGAAGTACTGGAACTCATGTGTTTCAAATAGCATATGCCTCACAGGATACAATAATAATTTTCAGAATTAAATTACAATATGACACACTCTCATTAAAATGCATATTTACACACCCCAAAATGCATATTTATACACCCCAAAATAACTTTATGGCTCTGGAAACACCCCCAAGTATATAAAGACCCTCATTCTAAAGTGTACAAAGAAAAAATATCTCCTGCAAAAATAAATGAACACTACTTACTTGTATTGATCAGAAACTGATTTGACACACCAGGATGATCTACATCGTGTATTGCACTAGCAAAAATTGCTGCAAGAATCTCCAAATCTGTAAACACAGCCTGGAAAATCAGACAATATAGACAGCATCACTATTCTATAAGGTTTAAACAAATGGGAAATTACTTCCTAGAATTTGATGGAAACAAAATGAAGTTTCAAAATATATTATCATAATGTGTCGGGAAGAGTCCTTTAGATAATGAGTTACTCGTGAACTTCGTAAGTGTAATCTTGGAAGAAAATATTTTACCTAATATTACTGTAACTTATGATAAAAACTTTTCCATTGGCTATATATTTTTCAGTATGACAAAAAATTATTATTATTATTTTTAATCCTCACCTGAGGATATTTTCCCTGAAGATATATTCTATCTTCAGATAGAGTGGGAGGGAGGGAGGGAGAGAGAAAGAGAAAGAGAGAGAGAGAGAGAGAGAGAGAGAGAGAGAGAGAGAGAGAGAGAGAGAGAGACATCGATGTGAGAGAGACATCAATTGGTTGCCTCTCGTACGACATCAGCCAGGGCTGGGGGGACCAAACCGCAAAGGAGGCATGTGCCCTTGACCGAATTGAACCTGTGACACTTTGGTCCATGGGCCAATGCTCAGGGCTGAAATTATTTTTTAAAGAAAATAATGAAGTTATTTTTCGTTTGTTTGTTTTTGTTAATCCTTACCCAAGGATACTTTTGTATTGATTTTTCAGATAGTGAATGGGAGGGAAGGAAGTAGGGAGGGAGGGAGGGAGGGAGAGAGAGAGAAACATCAATGTGAGAGAGACACATTGATTGGTTGCCTTCCCCATTACCCTGAGTTGGGCTGGGGCTCAAACCTGCAACCCAGGTATGGGCCCTTGACCAGGAATTGAACCCATGACCTGTCAAGTCCAAGGGCCAATGCTCTAATAGTTATTTTCTATTCTTTCATTCAAATGAGGGTTTTTCAACTTCAGCAGAATTCACATTTTGGGCCAGATAATCTTTGTTATGAAAGGCAGTCTATGTATTCAAGGATTTTTAGCAGAATCACTTGGCCTTTACCCATGAGATGTCAGTAGCATGTACCCCCAGTTGTGATGGCCAAAAATGTCTCTACCTATTGCCAAATGTCCCTGGGGGGTGGGAGGGGAAGGAAAGGAATCACTCCCAGTTGAGAACCACTCACTCAAATGATGAGGTATTAACATAGTTTTATAATGAAAACAATCTGAACTATAAGAAATATTAGCAAAAAAGAATCTTTCCCCAAATGATTAAGGAAATCAAATTTCTTAAACAAACATTTCATGAAACAACTTCTTAGGATTTCGTAAAATTAAAGTGTTTCCTTCTAATCAATTCTATGAAACATATCAATGTATTGCTTATATTTTAAAATAATCATCCTTTGAACTATAAAAATGCAAAAGCCATGAGATTAAATTCCAGAAAAACAAACAACCCAAATGAAATAAGCCAGACAGATGTGCTTTCAGCAATGTCCATTAGCTCATTTCAAGGAAGCAGTGTCATAAACAGACAAATCCCTAAATCTCTCATCAACTTTCACAGACAAAATCATCAAAGACTATTTATTTACCACCACCACATCTTTTCCTTTATAACTCAATATACTTTTGATGAAGCTCATTATTTTCTGCCCTGCATATCGTTTAGTATAAAAGTTTAAGAGACCTTTATGAGTGGCAAGTTAGTGTTCTTAATGTTTTGGAAACCAGATTTACCTCCAAAGCAGGCGTAGATAACAGCACATGCGTTGACTGGACCACGTCTGCAGCATGAATATTGTTGTGGTACGCCACATCAGCGTGGTAATGGTCTTCCAGGGTCATAAGGTATGTAATTAAAGTGTCTACTGGAATTTTGAATGTTTTTAATAAATCCCGTTCCTGGAGGAAAAGAAATCCTTTTAACATTTTGTCCTTACATAAAAAGATTTTCCATAGAGTGTTAACAAAACAAAATAAAACAAAAATCACACCCAGAAATAGAAATAGCACTCTCACAATGTCCAGTGAGGAAAATGGAAATCATTGGGATGATCCAGGGACGTGAGGGATAATATCAAGTTTGAGTTGTCCTTCTGAAGCCCAACAGCACTTGACCCAAGATGTATGGTGTGAGGAATGAGCTGCCAGGTATAAAAGTGTCTGTGTCCCAAGATCATGAAGTCAGCCTCAGTCTAGCACCACTGACTCAGCTACTAGATCACACCAGGTGAAAGCAACATCCTTTCTAGGGCTGGCATCTGCCGTTCCAGTCCCAACTCCTCATTTACAATCCTAACCCTGTGCTGGGACAAAAGCAGCTCAAGAGTAAGAAACTGATATGAAGAGAGCAATACACAAAACATCCTAAGATTAGTCAGCAGAGGGACGGATTCATTTTTTTATGGTTAGTACTCTATGCGAGTCAGGGTCATGTGGATGACTTTAAACTATTATTTTAATGATCGCTCCTATTTTCCCACATCATATCTTTTCCTTAAATGGAAAAAAATTAACAATATTGGTTTATTTGAGTTTTGTCCACACTTAGACCTTCCTGTATTCTTTTTTAATCTTTATTGTTGAAAGTATTACAGTTGTTCCCCTTTTTTCCCCCATTGACCCCTCCTCCCCACTCCCACCCCCCTCTTGCCTTCCCCACATTACTGTCTGTGTCCATTGGTTGTGCATGTATGCATATAAGTTCTTTGGTTTATCTCTACCCACGCCCCGACCCCCCATCATCTTTCCTGCTGAAGTTTATCAGTCTGTTCCCTACTTCCATGTCTCTGGATCTATTTTGGTCATTAGCTTATTTTGTTCATTATATTCCATAAATAAGTGAGATCATGTGGTACTTGTCTTTCTCTGATTGGCTTATTTCACTTAGCATAATACTCTCTAGGTCCCTCCATGCCGTCTCAAAGAGGCAAATAAGAAAAAAGTACAAAATATGCAGAAGAGGGTGAGTAGTAAAGAAGGTAAAATGCATGCACAATTCATAGAGTGGACACAGAATGAAGAAAAAGAAAGAAAGGTGATAGAACTCAACCACATTACCTGAAAGATGGTGTGCATGATAACAGTCAGAGGCCGGTTACCAGACAGCTCTGCTATTCTAAAAACGTGAAGACCCCATTTGTTCACATCTTCTAGTTCCTGGGGTTAAAGAAAGACAGAACATTTAGAAGCAGAGGTAGAACATGAAACAATGAACATATTCATTAAAAAATTACTGACTTTAATGAAAAGATTGTTAGATTTAAAAAAAAAGTGATTCACTTTCGATGTAATGGATGCATCATGTAAGTACAGGCAAACTTTAGGCAAATTAACTTAAACGTACTAAAAACTGAATAGTATTGCTTAACCTCGTGCCTTTGACAATACAACATATTTTCAATATAAATTTCAAAGCATTTCTTCAATAGATAAAATCGATTCACAAAAACCTGAACTATTCTCCTAAAACTGGAAGATATAATAGATTTCTAACTCTTTAAGGTTAAACAATCAAATGTAGAAACAAAAAAGGAAAGAACACACATCCCAAGCTACCTGTGTAAATCCACATATTAGTAAAACCCAAATAATTTAGAAAGAGCTTTACTAAAAGAGAAGGAATCAAAATTCATTAAAAGGCATTGCTGCATATTTATGATGACAATCCTTGAAATTTTTCTTACCTTGGCAAGGACATCTTCTTGTTCAGTTTTAACCCCAAACCTCGGGATGCTTGAATTAGTCAAACTGGAGCTGTGCATCAACTTCTTGACCCCGCTGATCTGAGACATTGGCCTTTTCTTTTTCTCCTTTTCCTTCTGAGTTGGAGAAGGAATTTCCACTTCATGTTGCTTATCTTAAAAATAGAGAAAATAGTCTATATTTACTATTAATTCTACCTGGGCTTAAAAAAAAGCATAACATATATAACTGGACAGGTTTTAATTTATCATTATATATTCCAGGAAATATTTCCAAGTTAAGCTCCTTTTAGAGGAACTGAATATTTACAACTTGATGTGGACTTAATTTGGTACCCCAAATTCAGCAAATAAATCCCACTGCAAAATAATTGACACCAAATGTGTTTAGTGGTTACATGTTTGATAGAATACCCTAATGAATTCTTTTGAAACACTTATCATGATAGTAGACTTGGAAAAAGCAAAACACATTGGTTATTTCCACTGTTCAACTCCATTCCTATCTGAAATTCTCTTAGTGGCTTCAAAACTGCTCTTGTCAAGTAAGGACTCCAGTTTCAATACTGCTTGGAAATTGGAAATGGGAGAAACTTCCTGCACAAATATAAAAGCAGCAGGGTAAAAACCTGAGAGCTTACTGAAATGGATCATACTGTGGGAGTATAAACCGCTTATCTGAATGACTTAGATTGCTCTTGCTATTTCACATTTTCTATACTATAGTGAGCTAGGCGTTATGATGTAACAAGTTTTTATGGGAAGCACAGAGACTCTCCAATGTTATCTGATAAGTGAGTATCAGATTTACAAAAGCTATTATTTTTCAAATAAAAGACACAAGATGTATCAGTACATTCATCCCCTATTTCAAGGGATTGAGCTCATCTAACTCATCCTTGCACATACTGTGTTCAATAAATGTCTGTTTAATGAATGTGCTAGTAAGATATGAAGCAATTTTGTTTTTGCTTTTAAATATATTTTTATTGATTTTTTAGAGAGGAAGGGAGAAGGGGAGAGAGATAGAAACATCGACGAGAGAGAAACATCGATGGGGCTGTCTCCTACACGCCCCATACTGGGGATTGAGCCCGCAACCTGGGCATGTGCCCCGACTAGAAATAGAACTGACAATCTCTCGGTGCACGGGACGATGCTCAATCCACTGAGTCACACCGTCCAGGCAGCAATTTTGTTTTTAAAGTAAAGTCAAATCAGGGCTATGTTCAAGTTGTTGACTTTCACTTACTGCATTTTTTTTTCTGGGAATGGGCGATGGGAGTGGTGTTGTCCCAGTATACTACACTCTCAGCCATTGTTATCAGCAAGCTTTTCTTTAGCAATCATATTCTATCTTCCTCACCAGTTTATCAGGCATGGCGCCCATTAGACTACCAACCCACTGAGGGCAGGGACCATTTCTAATTTATCATTTAATACCTAGTGCCCAGCAATGGCTGGTACTTAACAAGAATTTGCATGTATAGATCTTTCTAAAAAATACATTTCACAGTTTAGTACTTTGGAAAGACAAGCAATATATAACTTTAATTCAGAAAATCCCTAAAGTCTAGAATAAAACTAAAAGATAAAAAATGTACTTTGTCACTTTAGGTTCTAAAACTTAGGGGCTTAGAGGCTCAAATTATTAATATAATGAGTGAAAACAAATAAAATTGATTTTGATTTTTCCAAAATCAGTTGGTGCCCTAATCCACCTCCCAAAACAAACAAACAACTCAAAATAAAATTTAAAAACTACACTTAAATTGTCACTCTCACCTAAGAATGTGTTTGATATATACTCCGACACTTGATTTCCGGACCGACTCATTTCAGAGAGATGGGTGAGCTCCCGATTCAGCATCCTTTTAAACTGAAAAACGAAAAGATAAAATAAAATAATAGAAGATGAAAATTTAAGTGAAAGAACATAAGCATATGTAAAGATACAGAAAATACGCCCAAAGAATTTTTACATTGTCCTGACACTTTAGATCAGTGCTTTACAACAGAACTTTCTGCAGTGATAGAAAAATTCTATAGTCTGTGCTGTCCATTGTAGTGACCACTAGCCACATGTGGCCATTAAGCACTTATAATGTGGCTAGAGCAAAAGAGGAGCTGAGTTTTGAATTTTATTTAATTTTAATTTAAAGAGTGATATGTGGCTACGGGCTATCATATTGGACAGAACAGACTTAAACACTCAGGACATGAAGGGGAGGAAAGAGTATTAAAAAAATAAGGTATTAGTAATTTTTAGAGAAGAAAAACCCTAATTTATAGGCAAATAACAGGCTGCCACACAATAGAGTATGTATGTTTTTCTATTAATCAATTTTTCATGAGAAGAAATGGATATGTGTATGGGTCAGAGGTTAAAATATAGTCTTTTACTCCAAAATAAAACCAAACAGATTTGAGTATTCTTGCAGAATTGCAGAGAAATAAAATATTTGAATACATATTATATAATGTTTCCTTTTTAACCTTTTTTCCCCCTAAGTAGGGAGTATAAAATTTATTGGTTTTCAGCATCCACAGAATTTACCAGTCCATTTCTCTAAGTCACATTAATACAAAAAGGCCAGTTTTCAATACTCTACTTCATTACTTCACAATTTTTTTTTTTTTTTTTTTTTACTGAAGCCATGGTGTCTATTTTATCCAAAGAAACCCTGGAATTTACCTACTACCACTACCATAGCATTAAAGACCAGAATTCTCAGAGATGTTATACTTTCTCATCCATCAACTGCTTCTTAATGTCTTTGACTCCCCAAACTGCCCAGTTAGGCCTTTTAAGATACCTTACTATTTCTCTTAACATAAAAAAAATATGTTTTTCTATATATAGAGTAACTATACTATTAGATACTTGATCCAAAAAAGTCACATTTTATTTTAATATTTAATTGCCTTTAAAATTTTGAATTTCACCATAAATTGACATTTAAGTCTGGGGGAAAGATAGTAGTGAGCTCATCATTTAGTAGTGTTCAAAATGTAATTCTAACTCAGTTTATTAAACATTTTTAAAATCTCACTTCTCTGCATAATTCATACCAAGATGTTCTAAGTCCTGATAATTTGGCAAATTACTTCCAAAGTCAATCTTACTGTCCATCTAGATTAGGTATAAGAATTTATCACCACAAAGCACTGAGGAAGATCAATAAAAAATTTCAAAAGACTACTGGATACAAGAAATGCTTATTAGCATTATCCTGCAGCCAAAACCAAAGAACTGGCCATACTAATACAAATTTTCTGGTTGTTAATTTTACAGGCATAGGGAGTTTATTCTCAAATTCAGAAATATAAAGGTCACTGTCTCTGTTCATGCAATGTTTATAGTTGTCTCTGATCATAAAATGCACGTGATGTACAAATCTAGAAAGCTACATAGAAAAAAAAACAGAAATCATGTATAGCCCCAGTGCTCAGATATAACCATGCATAATTAGCTATATTCCCTTTTATGAATTTTTTTATACTTGTATGGATGTATATAATTATTATTTTTTGTTAATCCTCACTTGAGGATATTTTTCCATTGATTTTTAGAGAGAGTGGAAGGGAGGGAGGTAGAGAGACAGAAACGTCGATGTGAGAGAGACACATTGACTGGTTGCCTCCCACACATCCCTGACCGGGGCCAGGGATCGAACCTGCAACCCAGGTATGTGCTCTTGACCAGAACTGAACCTGTGACACTTTGGTCCTTAGGCCGATGCTCTCACCGCTGAGCCAAACCTGCTAGGGCTGGATGAATATTTTTAAAATTGGCATCATGCAGTATGCAAAACATGGATTGCTGCTAATTTTCACTTAGAATTATATATTATGGTTCACTGGGGAAAAAGTAAATTTTGGGGCCTTCTAAGAACAATTATGCCCTGGCTGGGTGGCTCAGTTGCTTACAGCACCATCCAGATATGCCAAGGTTTCAGGTTTGATCTCCGGTCAGGGCACATACAGGAAGCAACCAATGAATACATAAGTAAGTGGACCAATAAACTGACATTTCTCTTTCTCTCTCAAATCAATTAAAAAAAAATACTGATGAAGACATTTATAATAGTGTTCAAATCATTTTCTGTCCATGTTTTATAAAGTCATATTTTCTTGAGTAAGTTGTAGGCAATCAACTAATTAAAGAAGCTAATAGAAAGTGCTTTGTATTTAGCCTGGCACATAACAGGTGCTCAACATTATTTGAGCTCTTCTACATCCCTGGGCTTTTTATAGTGATGGATGATTTTTATCATTGCAGGACAAATATAAGATCTGGATATAGTTATGCACTCCAAAATACATATCTAAATATCTAGCTCCCCTACTCATTTCCATAAATAATTCAGGGTATTCATACAGGAAATGGTCACCATGTTTCAAAAGTATAATGATAATACCATGCACAAGGCCCAAAGGTGAGTAAATCCTTGCTTAACAAATAAAATTTACTTTCAGAGAAAAATCTTTAAAAATTTTTTTTATTTTATTTTCTTTTTTTTTCCCATCACCATTTATCCCTCCATACCTTCTTTCACTTCCACCCCCACCCGCGCAATCACCACACTGCTGTCCATGCCCATGAGTTCTTTTTTTTGTTTAATCCCTCCATACCCTCCCCCCCCCACACACACTACCCTCCACCAGATCTGTCTGTCTGCTCTCTATTTGTGAGTCTGTCTCTATTTTGCTTGGTAGTTCAGTTTGTTCATTAAATTCCTCATATGAGTGAAATCATATGGTACTTGTCTTTCTCTGACTGGCTTATTTCACTTAGCATAATGTTCTCCAGGTTCATCCATGCTGTTGCAAAGGGTAACATTTTCCTCCTTTTGACGGCCGAGTAGTATTCCATTGTGTAAATGTACCACAGAAAAATATCGTTAGGCAAAACATGTTCAAAAGAGTCTGCTAAACCCTTTAAACATACATTTAATTAAATATCTCTGTGACCTAAAATTGTCCATGCTATGAGCTAACAGTTGCTGTGAAGAACTGCCTGGTCATGACAAATTCTTTTTTATAAGATGGGGGAATAGGCAAGGCTTTCAGCCACTCCTGGCCTCTCCACAGTCTTTATAGGAATCACACTGACCACCTGCCCTCCATGCATTTCTTTCAATGTAACTCAATGAAACCTTGTTGGGGGGGGCATTGAAAAGTTAGATGGGTACCCAGCTTTCTATAGAACTACCTTCCAACTTGTAAGCAACGTGATATGAGGAATATGTTGCCATATGCTAAAGCACAAAAACTGCATGGTACTTGCAGATTCCCTACACAAATTCTTGAATTTATCTGGAAGAATACAAAGAAGGAATTATAATTTTCCTGGCAGTTTGCTTATATAAATCATCAAAATAGCCAATTAGTACACATAACCAAGGCAAAAAATGACAGTGAAAGGTAATCTATTGTACAGACTGATAAATTACAGATTGCACATTCCACTGATTATTTTTGCATCATATATATTCCCAGACTACTCTTCCACCTTTGTTCAAAACTCAAAAGCATGGGGTTGAGAAGTCCTTCAGTGCACACCCATCTCTCTACCAAGGCTAGTGAGGTGCTCCAAGGAAGTCAACATTTCCTTTTAACACAATTAGAAGAGACATTTTAGGCAGTCCCCTTTCTTCCCAAGGGAAAGGGGAGGGGAGATCTCCCAAAGATAATAATTAAGGAGTCAATTAAGTTATAGCATAAAGGCATTTTTCTAAAAGGAATTAAAATCACCTCCCTTTTTTTGTTACTGATATAAAACTTTGAGTCCAGGGAAGCTAAAATAATAACCATAAAAATTATCATCAGTGTTTTCTTAACTGGTAGCTGATATTGCAATCTGGTTTTGGAGTGTATAGCTGGACATAAAAAACAATAAACCATTCAACAATCATTTTTAAATGTAAGTGAAGTTTCTCTCATTTTAAGATTGCTACATATTATTTATTAGAATAACTATATAAACTAACTATGAGGGGGAAAATGATTAGAAAAGGTAAATAAAAGATATTTTCCTAGAATACTGTTATTTACAGGTTTAGAAGAGATGACATATAGAACTGCTTTTCAAAAAAACTAAAAAATGCAGAACAATTTAATAGAGGTTTTAGATATTTTTAAAAGCGACCTCTCCATATTTTCTGATTTGTTATTCTGATTGTTGTTGTTTTTTTATTTAAATAGTCTGAAATAATATATAGAATCCTTGTTGCAGCAAAGAAAAAAGATTTCACGGTTAACGCTTTCAAATCCTTTGTTCTCATTGTGCAGAAAGTCTGTGTGCAGCACAAAGGAAAGTGAAATGCAGTTGAATTGAATACTGTAATTTGCTTTTTAAACTCCAGTTCCCCAATTTATATTCTACATTTAAGACTGTTGAGGAAGAAAAATGAAATAATTAAAAATTTTAAGTATTCTTAAATTTAATCATTTTATTTCTGCATTCATGTCAATGTGCTACTGGGTACATTATATATTCTCCTAGTATATAATTAAGAAGTTGGTAAAGGTTAAATATTAAGAAAATTCTTGTTTTCCCCTCATAATGTTCTGTTAAAAATCATTTAAATATGCTGTCCTGATACACTATAAGTTTAATAGATAGCATTAAAAGCTAAAATAAATATTACACTGGCTGTAGAACAATAAACCCTTTAACATGTATAAGACTAAATATATTTATATTTGTCCTTCTTAAGGACAAATATTTTCCTTCTTAATATTATATTGTTTTTAGCAATATAATATCAAATACATAAATAAAGCTGTCCAGCAAAAATTTTCCTCAAAAAGATACTAAAATTCTATACGGAAATTCTTAGAGGTATTGTTCATAGTCATGATACAAATGCGAAGCCCTTAAAAATGTATCAAATGTGAACTATCTAAAAGCTAAGAGATAATTTCTAGGAGGATTGTGAGGGTTTTCTTTATTACCCTTTATACTTTTCTGTATTAAAAAAATTTTAAGCCCAGAAATGGCTAGCAAACTTAAGAAAATCTGCATTTTAAAAAACAATACAAAAAATCCGGACCATCTGCAGATTAAAAGGGAGGTGGGGAATCCTAACTATGTGGACAATGAAAACTGAAATAAGTTTTCTTAGAAGGCAGGTAAATCTCACAGCAAAGAGAAAATTCTCCTTTAAAAAGAAACAAAGAAAATAAAAAAAAAAATTTCAATTTGAGTTCTTAATGAAAAAGGATTCCTAAAAATAATGTATTGTGATATACTCAAATATTCAAGAATAAATTCCAATCTCTGAAGTGATGCTTCATTTAGGACTGAAAAAGGTTTTTCTATCTCCTGCTTCTATTACAGAGATTACCAGGCTATCATGACTAGGGGGCATGCAAGAAGCCTGCTAAGGAGGAACACAGTTTTATTAAATTTAGTATATTAATTCATTTCTTCAGATTAACAGCAGTAGCAGTATCATATAAACATAAATGTCTTCAAGTTTTACAAGAAGATAATCAAATTTTCATTTTAATAATAGATCACTTAAAAACTCAAGTAATGTCAATTTTTAATGTCATCTAAAGCTTTACAACCAAAGGTGAAAAAACACTCTTCATCAGGTTAAACTAGTGTAAATTTTTAGAAAGAGCCACAAGTTAATTTTTATAAACTTTTAAGTGCTACAAATTAACTGGAACCCATATACACCAGTATAAGTAATTTTTCTCAATAATTTATTTCCAATGGATTTATTTAATTGGCTTGATATTTACAAGCATAACTCAAATCCACACAACATGACAAACAGAAGAACCACTGCACATTAAAAATCTATTTTAACATACAAACTGGAACTATTAGAAGTTACATAATTTCTCCTTATCTTGATCATTAAAAACATATGTTTCTTCTATATTCAGGTAAAGAAAAAAGTAAAAGATTGCTTAGAAAGCTTAACTCCATTGTAATATATTAAAACTATCAGTTATACAATCAGAGTAACCAGTAGTTTACAAAGGCTAAATAAATCTTACCTTTATGTAGCCCCAGGACACTGACAGTAAATAGTTTGCTTCAGGCATTTTTGATTGATTATATAGAGACAGTAAGTTCTAAAATATGAATATCTTCAAAACCTTGATAGTTTAACAATCTCCACAAGCCTCGGAGTGTGTGGGTTTTTAAAGATTATTGGGAATTAAGTATATGTAAGAAAGCCTTGCATTTAGATCCCATCCGACATCCAACTGTCTTCCCATTGAACACATGCCACTTGTAAAACTCCAGAATGGAACAGAATTCAACGACTATTCTGAATAAAGAAAATTCATGTGATAAAGAAATATCTAAAGATCTAAGGGTCTGCATCTTTCTCTCCCTGAGCTCCAGAGATTAATGAATAATGTATGCCAATGTGCTTAGCTGCAAGAAAGACAAGTTCTGTCAAAAGCTACCAAATAAGGAACTGCGGGGAAGGTGGGAAGAGTGACAAGAAACCCCTCCCATAAAACCCCAACTATGCACCAATTGCACTCCATCCTTGGATCTATCAGGTCAGGAGGCGTGGACTAGGCCCAGGGTGCTCTGTGATTGGCTGGCAAGGACAAACCTCTGAGGAGGAGATTTTCCTCCTCCTCACCTCTGGTAAATGCCCTTTAAAAATGGTATCCCTACAGCTGAGGCTGCGTATGAAAAGATGAATGGGGTTTCCCTCTCACAGTGATGAATAACAACCATGAAACACCTCAAAATTCATAGTTCATTCTTAAATGAGGACTACCAATCCTTCTGGAGTGATTTCTATGCATTTTAATATACTCTGACTTCTCTTCAAAATAAAAGCTGCTCTGAAAATGGCAATCAGGCATTTTAATTGCTTCTCTCTCTTAATTCCAAAACAAGTGGCTTCCCTGGTGACAGAGATATAACCAAAGTTCTTCCTCCATCCAACATAAAAGCATAGTGTGATTATAAAATAATAAGTTATGTCCAGAATCCACAAATGGAAGTGATACATTTCCTCACTGGTGTAGCATGGCTGTCTTCAGCTCCTTTTGTATGCTGGGTAACCTTGCTTAGGCTTTTACATTACTAATTTGCTAGGAAGAGGAGATTTAAAAAATAGATCATCTGCCCCAGCCGGTTTGGCTCAGCGGTAGAACGTCAGCCCACAGACCAATGAGTCCCGGGTTCGATTCCAGCCAAGGGCATGTACCTCGTTTGCAGTTCATTCCCAGCCCTGGTCGGGGTTGTGTGGGAGGCAACCAGTCGATGTGTCCCTCTCACGTCAATGTTTCACTCTCTCTCTCTTTCTCTCCCTCTCTCTCTACCTGAAGATAAATGGAAAAATATCCTCAGGTGAGGATTAAAAAAAAAAAAAAGAGATCATCTGTTGACACCCCTTCTATTGGGACATTCTAAAAACATCTTAAAAGAATTTGATGAAGGATCTGCTAAGAAAACAGACACTGTCATAAGAAATCTTGCAGCTTTCACCTTGGTCTCCTTGAATGTGCCATTGGGATCCCCGAGTCATCCTGTGAGAAAGTCTGACTATTCTGACACTGCCATGTTATGAGGAAACCCATGCTAAATTTCAGAAGAGGCTGCTGGGAGAGTGACAGAGAGAGAGAGATAGAGAGATAGAGATAGAGAGAGAGATAGAGATAGAGATAGAGATAGAGATGGAGATGGAGATGGAGATGGAGATGGAGGTGGAGGTGGAGGTGGAGGTGGAGGTGGAGGTGGAGATGGAGATGGAGATGGAGATGGAGATGGAGATGGAGATAGAGATAGAGATAGAGAGAGAGAGAGAGAGAGAGAGAGAGAGATGGGACAGGGAGGAGAGGCAGGGAAGGGAGAGAGAGAGAATAAATGAACACGCTTATATATAATAAGTAGTTGTGTTCTAGGTTCAAATAATCATACATAAATTTCTCACCTACATGAATTGTTGTTAGCACAGGGAGCAATCCTCCCATGTAAGGACTACCCCATGTATTCCAGGACATCTAGTCTCCCTGGCTTCCGCCCATAAAATTCCAGGAGTACTCCCCAATAAGTGTACACTAAAATTTGAATGTCCCCCAGGGTTAAGGATCAGTTTTAGTTGCTTCAATTGCCTTGAACTGTGACTCCTAAATCAGGGTAGCAGATGTTTGAGGCAAGAAAGATAGTTTATTGTCTCTTTATAGTTCTCCAAGTAGTTAGTGAACCACAGGCATAAAAAGATTCAATTGCAAATCCCTAATCTTCTGCAGTAAGGGAGATGATGATGATGATGATGATGATGATGCTAACAAGAAATCTTTTTATAAAGGTTTGACACAATTAAAATTCATTTCATTTTCCCCATTATGAGAGACAGACTAGAAGCTCCTTCCCATTACCATGGCTGTAGCAGCCTGCAAAAGTCTAGACAACACAGAAGAGAAATGTGGATGGGGCCAGAGAGATACAACTCTTACTCTCAGACTTGGCTTCTGAAAATTCTAATGAGAACACTGTAATAGGCATGTTACAACATTTATTAAGCACCTATTATGCACCAAGAGCTTTATATATCCTATTTCTAATATTTGCAACATCCAGGTAAGATAGGTATTAGCCCCATTTTAAGGTGAAAAGACAAGCTCTCTTAAATATTCAATATTGTATGTGACAGAACTGAAAGGCAAATCCAGGCTTCTTTTAGTCTTTGCTCTTCATGGTGTAATGAACAGCTTATCATATAATTAGGCAGATGCAAACTCTATGATAAATGGTATGAATTTAGGAGTGGACTCATTTATCCTTAATCCTGTGCTGACTTCACAGTGTCCTGAATTAAAGAACCACTGGTACTATCACTGTGGTCAGATCTCTGGACAGGGTAGATCTTACTAACTTCAGTCAGGAAGCTGGTGCCCAGTCACAGGCAGTTTCACCTGAAAGTGAGACCTACTATGTGTGGGAGGCTATGTGAGCAAGACACAAATGCCCTCAGCACAGGTAGAGCTCACATTTCCTGTCTGGTGATCTGCTGCTCTCAGACACCCAGATGGTTTTATGTACAAATGTATGCAGGTACTGAAATAGGAAAAAAAAATGTCCTTCAGCATTTAGTTCTCTTTTCATGTCTTTCTCTAATAACACTCCCCAGAATCTCCGATGTCACCTCTCTTTTATTCCTCATTTTCACTGATACCTCAAGCAATCACCAATCTTTCTGGACTATTTTAGGATATTTAAATTTCTGCTGATGAGTTGAATCATTGATATATTAACACATGCTGGTATCACTGACTTTGTAATAGAGGTCAAGAGAGATAAGACACATTTTTGAATAGGGGAAAAAGAACCAAACCAAACTATGAGGAAACTGAAGCTCAGAAGGTAAAGTGTCTTGTCCAAGGTCTCAAAGCCAAGCAGCAGAGTAGATCTGAACTGAGGCTGTCTGGCTTCAAAATACTTTAAATTGCCAAAAAGTATTTCCGGCATTAATCCACATTTAGCCTAGAGTCTATAAACAATATGGCTGTTAACATAAATTCTAACCTTACAAGATATTACTGTACCTGAAATATTTAAGGAATAATATTTAAAATAAGTGTATTAACTCTTAGATTTCTCCAACCTAAGAGATCTTCCTGGTAACAGCATTGTTTTTGGTAGAACTTATACCTTTGGAAAATATTTTATTCTATAATCAATCTATATTTATTTTACACTCTTCTACTTGAGACCAACGTTCTGATAGTTATTATTAATCAAGAAGCAAATCTGTATGAAGTGGGCTCTCACACATCCAATACTGTTCAGCTTAACACATGCAAATCTAATTGCTAAATGCTCCCTGAAGAATTCTGAGGCAAGGTTAAACTTCAGATATTAAATATAATAACTAGAGCATACCAATGTCTTTAAAATCACTGTTTTTTTTCTATGTCAACTGCCTTAAAAGTAGTTTTAAAGGCAGACAGTAATCAAGAATTAATTTATAACCTATATTTTTAATAACATGATTTTAATCTATTTTTACATTATAAAAACTATACTTTCTATGATTAATGCTAATTGTACAAAAACAACCTTAACTCAAGTAAACCCACTAAATCTGTTTGTGTTTACTGCCCTCTAGTGATAATGGATCTGAATGCAATTTAAGGAACAGCTTTGTCCTGAAGAATCATTTCAGAAAACAAAAAACATATCTTACAAATACTATATAGGTCTGAAATTAAGAACTCCAGGCTGATTTTAGTCATTGGTAATTAAGGAAATAAAAATTAAAACCAAAATATGATGCCACTACATACTTAATAGAATGGCTAAAATAAAAAATGAAACTCTCATACATTGCTGGAGGGAATGCAAAATGGTATAGTGACTTTCTAAAAACAGTTTGGCACTTTCTTATAAAGTTAAAAAGTATACTGACCATATGATGCAAAATCTCACCCCTAGTTATTTACCTAAGAGAAATGAAAACATACATCCATACAAAAACCTCTATACAAATATTTATAGCAATTCTATTCATATCAGCTGAAACCTGAAAATAGCCCAGGTATCAACTGGTGAATGAATAAACAAATTGTGATACATTCATAAAATGAAATACTAGAAAGCAATAAAAAGAAAAAAATTACTAAGATATGCAACATGCCACTGGATGAATCTCAAAAGCAATATGCAAAGGTAAAGAAGCCATTTGCAAAAGGCTATAGATATATTGTATGATTTCATTCATATGACATTCTGGAAAGGCAAAACTGCAGGAACAATCAGGTCAGTGACTGGGAGTATGGGGAGGGGAATGACTATAAAGGAGCAGGAGACAACTTTTTGGGTAATTGAAATATGCTATATGTAGATTATGGTGGTAGTCATCCAATTGTATACATTTGTCAAAATGCATTCATCCATACCTAAAATGACTACATCGTACCATATGTAAATTATACCTCAAAATCTGACTTTAAAAAATGTTAGATATTATCAAATTATTTTAATTCCAAATTTGCTTAACTGTGCCTAAACAGAAATGAAAAACAAAAATGTCAAGCACAGTTACATACAGTAAAATAACATTTTTACCCTTTCAAAGGGCTCCACCATTGAATCCCAGACAAATAGGCATATTTTTGTCTAAAGTCCATGTTAGCTTTGAAGAATACAATATATAGTAAATTCCTAATTATGCAAAGCCTTTAGGCGATATAATAACAGTTAAACTATCCTCACAGCTATTAATATCATTTTTATTTTAATCCTTTGGAATAAAACATTCCCTAAAATATCTTAGATATTTTCCTGCTGTCTTAAATAAACTGACCTTAATTTAATTCTTTAATGGTAGTCCTGGGCCACATTTATTCACTCATCACTGAATAGTCAATAAACATTTATTTTATTGTATGTCCATTCTAGGCCAAGCACCATGCTAGTTGTTAGAAAAAAAAAAAAAAAAAATCCAGTAAAGTTGGTAGAGCTGCTTGCAGAAAACTGAATAGTCCCAACTGATGTATTCATTTTTTAATTCTTCTCTCACTTTTTCATAGGTTTTATTTTTTGAGTCCTTGGTTGTCAGCCTTTTCTTCTATGGTCCGTATAAATCAGCCTCTCTATAGTCAGGAACGTGTTCATTTCCCCCTTTCTATTACATTGGATTTTTGTCTAAGGCAGCATAGCATTTCCTAGAATGTGTTCTAAAGAACAGTAGTTTCATTCTCAAAGAAGACATCCAGTGCAAAAGAAACTTCTGATATAGTACTAACCTTCTTGGAGACTGTGTACATTAGCATATTAAAGGCTTTACCAAGAACATAATGAATAATCTTTCTAATTTTGCTTGACTTAGCATTTCTCAAACTTATTTTACTACCTAATTCTTTTCTCCCTTCACATTTATTAACAAGCAAAAACAAAATATTAGGGTTTCACTGAAAATTCTTGTGGAAAGTAATGGGCTTTAAATATCAGATAATATATTTTTTAGAATGATTATCGACTTATTCACTCAGCAAAATATTAAACAGTTATGTGTCAGCATGGGCGATAAATGAACAAGACAGAAGAGTTCCCTGCTCATGTAAACCTTGGACTCTTGAGGCAAAAAGACAAAAAACAAGCTTTAGACAAAAAAAAAAAAAAAAAAAAAAGAGTGACAAATACGCTGAATAAAAGAAAAGGGGAATAATATGACACTATGATGATGGACTATTAAGTAGTCAGGGCAAGCTGCATTGAAAAGGTATTATCTGAGATGAAATCCCAATGACTAGAAAGAGCCAACCAGAAGATTGGGGCAGAGCTTTCTGAACAACGGCTGAATGAACACAGCCAGCATGAGGGAATAAGTATACAGGAAGAGATCAGAGGTAGGTCAAGGAAGGGCACGGTGAAGATCATATAAGCTTTCCAGAGGGTGTGGAACACCACTGGAAGGTTCTGAGCAGGGAGTAACTCCACGTGACTTATATTTTAAAAAGTTGTCTCTTGAGAGGATGGTTTGTAGAGGGGCAAGAGCAGATGGAAGAGAAGAGGAAGCACGTAAAGAAGAGCTAACAAGACTTGAGCTGAATGCCGGAGTGAGGAGACGATAACAATCAACTCAGACTTCTCACTTGAATAGATATTTGGGCCATTTGCTGAGATGAAGAAGGCTAGGGAAGTACAGATTTGGAGGATGAAAAAGAAAAATCCTATGAATTGAGTGCAAGAAAATTTTAAATATATGAAGTTTTTTTTTTAACTGTTGAGGGACATTTTACATCCCCCCTCATTCTTCACAGACTTCCAGATAAGGAAAGCTGTCAGTTGTTTTAAATATGTAGTTACTTTCAAAACTTCTAATGATATTACATTCTGATAGACTACTTTCATCTAATTCTTTTTTGAAATTTATTTTCCCCATCAACCATTTATCCCCTCTATGCCCTCTTCTACCTCTATCCCCCCACCCCCCTCAATCAGCACACTGTTGTGTCCATGTCCATGAGTTCTCTCTCTCTTTTTTCTTTTTTGCACAATCCTTCCACCCCTTGGGGCTGTCTGCCTGCTCTTTATGTATGAGTCTGTCTTTATTTTGTTTGGTAGTTCAGTTTGTTTATTAAATTCCACATATGAGTGAAATCATATGGTATTTGTCTTTCTCTGACTGGCTTATTTCACTTAGCATAATGTTCTCCAAGACCATCCATGCTATAGCAAAGGGTAAAATTTTCTTCCTTTTTATGGCTGAGTAGTATTCTGTTGTGTAAATGTACCACAGCATTTTTACCCACTCATCTACTGATGGACACTTAGGCTGCTTCCAAACCTTGGCTATTGTAAATACATCAAATTCTCTTAAGATGTTTTCAGAATAGCCCAACAGAAGGGACAGTAAAAGATAATCTATTTTTTAAAATCCCCTCTGCATAGCAGATTAATAATGGAAAAGCCTAAGCAAGGTTACACAACATAACCAAAATTAGAATCTAGCACTCAAGTCGGCAATATTTTTATTCAAGTACTATGCCTTATTTGAACATTTTAGGAATTACGACTTAACTAAAAGCAATTACAAACACAATTAAAAATGGTGCAGTAATGGGATTGTTTTTTCATTTGCAACAATGACACAATAGCGGAGTACGAGAATTCTGAGAAGTACCATGGTATACAGCATAGGTTTCTCTAGTTGGCTTTACCAGAGTTCAAACCTTGGCCCTGTCTCTTATGAGCACCACAATATACTGCAAGCTCTTTAGGGTCTTTGGTTTGTGTGGAGGGAGTCGGAGTTAACTAAGGTAATCTAGCATAGTATTAAGCAAATGTCAGGAGCCCAATAAACTATTTACATTGTGACCAGAAACACTGAAACTGGTCATAAGAAAAACAATCTGATTAAAACAGCTGCATTAAAATTCCTGCAATAATATCTACCCAACAGTCTATGCAATCAATGGCTTGTCTAAAACTATTAGAATCACAGATATCAACTGAAATGCTTATAGAGATATAAAAAAAAAAATAGGAATAACTTTCTCAGAATGCACTGACCTGACAAATATAAAGACATCCCTGTAGGCTTCAGGACCAAATTCCAATCTCCAAAGGAAAATGTAGGTACAACCCTACAGGTGACTTGGGACCAAGGAGATCAAGCCCAGTACCAATGAGTATATGATGATGATCCTTTCAATCAGCCAATATTTAATTAGCACCAACTGTGTGTTAGCTGCTCTTTCAAGTATGTCAGTCAGCCAACCCTGTGCTCTGAAGGAGCTTACCTATTAGCGTGTGGGAGACAAGGTGAACAAGCAAGTGCAGGAGCCACCCCACGTCCTTTCAGTGTGTCCTCCTGTGCTGCAGAGGCCGGACAATTAAAAACTCCATATCCCAAATGCCCTTGCAGCTATGGCTTCAGATGTGATATAATTTCTTTTAATCAGATGAACCCCTGCTACCTCCCACAAATTAAACAGCTGTCAATGTCATTGTTGTTTCCTCGTAGACAATCTGCCTCTTCTTTCCGGCTGTGTTGAGATCTATTTGTTTCTGCGGTTTCTCTAGGAAATATCTGGATGTGGGTTTTGTGTGTGTGTGTGTGTGTGTGTGTGTGTGTGTGTGTGTGTGTGTGTGTGTTTAAAATTTTTCCTGCTTGGGATTCAACTGAAATCCTAGAATATTTCTTCCCCATTCTCTCTATTCTCTTCTGGAATTCAAATTAGATGCATGTTGCCATTTTGCTGGAAAAGGAAATCTTGCCATATTTTAACTATACATTGCTATCCACAAAATACAGCACAGCTCAGATAATCATCATTAATTCTATAGCCGTCATTTTTATTCAAAATACTGCTTTTAAACAATTTTTTAAGTTAAATTGATTGTTCTTATATCTTGAGACTAAATTATTGGCTCTAAAATACTGGAAAAACCAACTTGATTTATCTAATTGCTTATAAAATAAGATGCACCTATGTTTCTTCTAGTGAAAAACCCAGACGTGCTCTGTCTGGGTGGCTCAGTTGGTTGAAGCATTGTCCCATACACCAAGAGGTGGCGGGTTCAATTCCCAGTCAGGGCACATACCCAGGTTGTGGGTTCGATCCTTGGTCGGAGGGCATGCGGGAGGCAACTGATCGATGTTTCTCTCTCTAAAGTCAGTAAAATTATTTTAAAAACTCAGACCTGAAAACACAGTTTAAAAAATTATTTAACTCACTTTTGTTCACACTTCAGTAAATATGGTTGGAACTACCCTGACATTTATTCTTCTAGGATAACTGCCTATGTTATATCTTTAAGATGGGAGAACATAAGAAGTTTTGCTTCTGAGAATAATGAGGATAGAAAAAAAATACAAACTGAAACAAACAAAAACCTCTGCTTTACTTGACCTTACAAATGTGAATCTAATGCCCTGTGAGACAGCAAGTCAATCACACGTTAGACAGAATGGGATAATCAAACATACAATTCTTACTGTGAAATATGTCCAAGTTGGAAAGTTACTCTAAAGACATTTAGTCCAACCTTCTACCCAGAGAGGAGCCCTACAACTCTTCATAATTAATAGTTCTCCTCTCCTGGATTTCTTCCATTGTTGTGAAAGTCTGTTCCATTTTGGGTGAATATGGTTTTTAAACTTTGAGCTAATACTGAGCTAATGATCACTAGCTTGCATTGACCTAATGCCATTCTCCAAAAGCTCTTTCTAGACCCTTTAAAACTGATTTTACTCTGAACACAGCAAATGAAAACAAAAAGTGGCTTAGAGGTTTTATTGTAGAAGCTGCAACAAACAGAAGAGTAGTCAATAGCCTTAACCATTTACATAAATAAAAACAACACTCTAGGTCTTACAGATAGTGATTAACAGCTAAATAGAAACAATCATAGCTTGGGCTGTTACCTTCCCTCAACAGCTGGGCCACAAGTAAGTGAATTAGAACATATGAACTTCCATTTGGGGTATTAAGAAAACACACTAAGCAGATGGCTTTAATATAGGGTGAGGCAAAAGTAGGTGTACATTTGTTTGTATGGAAAATAATACAATAATTAATAAATAATCATACAAGAATAAACGCTTGTGTTTTGTGTACTCATACCTACTTTTGCCCCACCCTGAATAGCCTCCAGAATACCGGTTCTAATAATTCATAAAATTGTCTTTCCCTAAAACCCAGGGTTAAAAATAATAATAGCTAATATTTACTGAGTGTCTACTATATGCCAAGGATAGTGCTGAGTACTTTCCTGGCATTATTTCATTTGTTTCTAATAACAACCCTATGAGGACTATTACTATTCCCATTTTACAGATGAGCCTTAAAGTCTTAACCATCAACTCTGTGCAGGAAACTCCCAGTAAGGAGGTCCTGTTCTTTCACCAGAATTCCAGTCCTGACAATTGAAGGCCTATAGGGCATTTGTACTGAGATATGTAGTCTTATCTCAATTTCATGTCTAAAAATTTAACTGCCATATCGTCCACCTCACCACCCTCAAATGGGCTTCTCTTCCTGATTTCCCAACTAGCATCATTTCTTTTATTTAGAAACAACAGAATTTCATACTTTCCTCTGGCTACAGTTCCTCCCCCAAAGTCTCATATATCATGTCACCTTTCCCATGCAATCTTTTTTTTTTAATCCTCACCCGAGGATACTTTTCCATTTATCTTCAGATAGAGTGGGGGGGGGGTGAGGGAGGGAGAGAGAGAGAGAGAGAGAGAGAGAGAGAGAGAGAGAGAGAGAGAGAGAAACATTGATGTGAGAGAGAGACACTGATTGGTTGCCTCCTGCATGACTCTGACCAGGGCCGGGGGACCTAACCACAACTGAGGTATATGCCCTTGAATGAAATCAAACCCACAACTCTTTGGTCCACAGGCGGACGCTCTGACTGCTGAGCCAAACCTTCCAGGGCTCCCATGCAATCTTTTTAGTCCTTTCTTTTTATTCCCACCCTATTCCAGTCCCTCATTGCTTATATGCCTAATTCTCTAACAGATTCCTTCTGGCTTTCAATATTTCCCCTTTCTATGATGCATCCATCAAACCACCACCAGACTTACCTTTCTAAAACCATTTTTGCTGCTATTTTCCTTATAATAAAATGCAAGGGTTCTTCAGGACTTATAGGGTAATGGGCAAATGACTTAGTCTGGCATTTAAGGATCTCTGCAGTGTGGCCCCAAGCTACATTTCTCACACCTGCCTCTGTTCCTATAATCAGATTTCTGTTTTAGGCAGGCTCACTTATCCAGAACACTCACTACTCACCCACTCCCACAAATACACAATAAAGCTAAATCCAAAGTGTGTTCCATCCTATCCTGCCTCGTCCAGCCCCTGGAATGTCATTGATTTCCTCATTAGCAACCTATATGAATTCTCAATGTTCAAGATCCAGCCTAAGCAGCACTGTTTTGAGATGCTTCCCAATCATTCTGGTTCTTACTGTTGAACACACTCTGAACACCTCTATAGGACCACAATACAGTGAATCACTCTGTCATTCATTAACACACACAGGCTTACTTATATGGCAGTTGTATTTCAGTGTGTATGTCTATATGCTATTTATTTATTTATTTATTTATTTATTTATTTATTTATTTCCTCACCCAAAGACATTTTTGCATTTATCTTCAGATAGAGCGGGAGGGAGAGAGAAAGGAAGAGAGAGAGAGAGAAACATCAGCGTGAGAGAGACACATCAAGTGGTTGCCACCCACACAGCCCCAACCGGGGCCGGGGACAAACTGCAACCGAGGTCCGTGCCCTTAGCGGGAACCAAACCCAGGACTCTCTGGTCTGCAGGCCGATGCTCTAACTGCTGAGCCAAACTGGCCAGGGCTCTATATGCTTTTTAATAGCTACCTATCCATCTCTGTACCCATCTATGAATCCATCCATCTATCTATGCATTTGAATAAAAACACACATATATAGCCTTGGCCGGTTTCGCTCAGTGGTTAGAGCATTGGCTTGTGGACCAAAGGGTCTTGGGTTCAATTCCTGGTCAAGGGCACGCACCTGGGTTGCAGGTTTGATCCCTGGCCCTGGTTGGGGTCATGTGGGAGGCAACCAATCAATGTGTTTCTCTCACATTTAAGTTTCTCTCTCTCTCTCCCCCCACCTCCGTTCCACTCTATCTAAAAATCAGTGGAAAAATATCCTCAGGTGAGGATTAACAAAAACAAAACACACACACACACACACACACACACACCTCTATAAAAACCTTTGGAGCAGATATATATCCTAGAGTTACCAGACCTCCCCACCCCCAATTCCCTTATGAAAGCCTATATACTGAATTGTGATTATCTGAAGCCAAAAGGCACAAAACAACAACAAAAAACCTCATAATGATTTATTTCCCACATGAAAATGGTACCTGGTAAGTATCAAACACAAAAAATAAAGACACACCAGACTAAAAATCTCACTCAAAAGTAATGATGTCAATAAAAGACCTAAATAAAGGTCATATCTATCAATAAAAAATTTTTATTCGCCACAAGATAAAAGCCTTGACAAAAGTAACACAGGACTGTTTTGTTCTGGGTCACTTCCTCTTTCCTGTGCCTTGTTACCTCATCTGTAAAATGAAGGAGGTGACTAGGTTGATCTCACAAATCTCTTTCACCTCTAAAGACTTCTGGAATTAAAAACAAAAAACAATTTTTATTAAGCATACCAAAGTTTGATTTCTCTGCAAAGTGGCTGACAGCAAGTGGGAAATGGAAAGGCATCAATCACCTACTCAGTGACTCATTTTCAACTCTTATAACAACTACTCTGCTGGGGAATTTCTTTTCCCTCTGGTATGGCTAGTGTCAGACCCATGACTAAGACCTCATCATGGGCTGGAACTACGTTCAAGGTCATTTCATCCACGCCTCTGTTTCTCAGCCGGATTGTCATTTTAAATCTGTGCAATGATGAAAGGGTTTATTTTTGGTTCTTGTTCCCACTTGCCCCAAGAAGAGACACCTAGTAACCTGATATTGATATTTGACACTTTTGTTAATAATCATAACCTAAGTAACTTGGAGGGGGTCTTACAGGCCATCCAGGTAAGCAATGCACCAATTTTTACACAAAGTGGAATGAAGATCTAGCTACATGAGACCCTTGCATCTCTAATTAAAGTTTCTTTTCCTGTCTGCCTTCAGATATATTCTTTCAAAGTAATCATAATTGAGTGGTCAGTGAGAGTGTAAATAAAAATATGCTATCATGGAGTGCTAGGTAACCGAGCTAACACTAAAGTAAACAAACTCAGTGGGCCATCACATATGCAAGCTAGTGAGGTCCCATAAATCACCATGACTGGGTATCAGGATTTCAAAGGCACACTCCGTGAGCTCTGTCGTCCAGGCTTGTTGATTCAAGCTCCAGTTGCATTGGGTTACTTATATGGCAGCATATAAAGTTCACCTTTAAGTTTAAAAATAGTTCCAATCCCCATCTCTGCTAAAGCTAGGCCACAGTACCAACTACGTATGTGCACAACACTATGCACTTGACATAAGTTTTCATACGTTCTCATAACAATCATGTAAAATAGATTGTTAATCCTGACTGACAGAGAAAACAGAGGCTCAGAGAGGTTGAGGCAATTTAATTATCCAAGGTCATAACCCTAATGTGGGGTGGATTTATATCCAAACGGTAAGAAAGATTGAACAAGGAAGATAGAAAGTAGAATCAAGATCAAGGTTCATGTTTGCCATTTGCTGTTCTGTTCCACGTTTCTCTTTTGGCATCTAATAATTACTCATTAAATACTACAGCGAATCAACTTAGTAATTTTGACACGGTCTCTCTTCACCCTGTTACACTTGCACCTTGCTGCCCCATGCTCTCACTCCCAGACAGCAGGTTCCTTAGGGGATAGCCCAGCACTTGGATGCGATAAACCACCCATGCTGCTACTGGGCCATGACTCAAAGAGGCAACAGGTGAAGGAGGTGACGCCAGCTACTTGTGCTAAAAAAGACTCAAGCCTCAGAAATACACTGTCTATAAATCTCCCCTCTCCAGTCAGAACTCCCCACCTCCCTCATCCCCACAGCTGACTGTCTTTCCCTAAACAGTCACACCCTCACACTGATCAGGGGATTTCTTTTTTTCCTTCAAGGCTGTCCCAAAGGTTCATTTCAACCAGATTTTACCATATGAACTCTGAGGTAGAAAGTGGGCAGGAACACAAACTGGTCAGTCTGCCTCCAGCCAAGGAGAGCCCTGATCCCAGGCCAGCCCAGTCAGATATGCCCCCTTCTCTCACATCCTTCTCCTTCCTCCCCTCACTGTCTAATACAACTTTCTCCTACTTTTCTTTCCGTCAATCTTCATTTCTCACTCTAGCCATGAGTCTGTCTTCCCTTCCCCAAACAGGCAACCCCATAGTAATAGGCCATTTAAAACTTCTGCCACCTGCTTAAACCTTCCCTGAGTCAATCCTATCTGCTTCATCTCTCCCCACTATTGATCAAGCGTTATCCCATTCAATTCAACTCACCCACCCCTCCAAATCCCATCAGCTTGGAATCTCAGATCTGCTTTAGTCAACTGGTCTTCTGATACCACTGCCCCCATTACCCTTTAGTTTATATCTGTGCCCTGTTAACTACCTCCCTGCTGAGATGACTGCCAGCCTAACATGCTGTCTCACCAGCATACTCTTCCTAGGAGCTAGGAACTAGGCCCTTTCTGTTCCCATCCCAACATGACACGGAGAACAAGGAAGACAGAATAAGCTGCACTATAGGATTCCCCTCTAGGAATTATATTTTGCTGAAACTGCTCTTGCAATTTTGTAATCCAGAGCTCACTAAATACATTAAAAAATTATTAGGACATATTTAAAAAATGCAGCCAGAGAACAGACACTTACTTTTTTATCTCCCTGCCCCCTCTCCCCCGTGATGTTACACTCAGAAAAATAATGATCTCTGCCGGTGTCAAGAAGCATATGGCTCTTAGACAAGTTGAACACAGCATCCATCTTTCACCTTTAAAAATGAAACAAATCGTTTTGCACGTAGTGTACTGTTTCTGGGACCAAGTTGGAAATTTAAGGTTTGAGGTATGAAAAAACATCAGGATTATGCCTTCCATTAGAAAGTAAGGTATATACTGGTGTTTTCCTGACCAGTTGTCAAAGCCTGCTCATATGTATCATGTGGATGATATTAACATGTTTGAAAATAAGGCTAAGGCAACAAGTAATATTTCCACTGAATATTTCAAGTCAGTTTCAACAATATGTTCTGATGAGAATAAAACTACTTAACGTCTTTGGTATAAATTTTGATTTTCTGTATAATTCAGGGTAATATATAATTCTTTCAATAGACATATGATAATTTGATTTTTGTATAATTCCCACTGTAATGAATGATCTGTTCTTTCTCCTTAATAGGTTTGGATTGGAATGAACAGGTAGAGTTAAAGGAGAGTAACAAAAGAAAAATACATTGATATATCCTCTCAAAATATTTTGGCAATTATTGTTTAAGATACCTTTATTCATATTTAGGTTTAAAACAAAACAAAGCAACCCAAACACTGCTGTGCCAACAATGGAAAGCAGCCTTAAATCAGCCAGTCATTTTCTGAAATGAAGACAATATCAGCCTGCATTTACTTCATGATGGCAACCTCATCTTTGCCTGGTTGCTATGGACACTTCCCTGTCAGGCCTGTGCTTTCAACTCTCCAGACCTGTTTATGACAGACTGAGGTGTTTCCTATTATGGTGCCTATGTCTGCACAGCACACTCCTTTCCAGTAATAAAAACCAGAGGCTGCCACTCTAGGGATTACAGTGCAGTAGACCAGAGATGCTGACGGGAACCCAAGCATACCTTGGGTAAAGCTGCACAGGATGCTCCCTAACAGGCAAATGACAACCAGCACATCTTTTCTTCCCAGGGTAGCAGGGAAAGTATTCAGATA
Source organism: Tadarida brasiliensis (assembly GCA_030848825.1). NCBI lineage: Eukaryota > Metazoa > Chordata > Mammalia > Chiroptera > Molossidae > Tadarida > Tadarida brasiliensis. The sequence goes on from CM061258.1 coordinate 37,636,733, forward strand.
TGTCATTTTTAGTTGAAGCAAACCTATAATAAGAATGTTATTGCTAATATAGATGCAGAGGAGAGAGAACTGTTTAAGGCCATCAATATGGCCTGTATGATTTTTGTCTATATACTATGAACTTTTAATTTAAATGAAATTAGACTAATCTGAGCATAAACTATGCTAAAATTTGTGAGGCATGAGTGTCTATAAGAAGACCTGAGATTGTTAAATGGGAAATGATCAGGATTCTTGTCAGTGAAAGAAAAACACCTTTCTTGCAAGACATCAATTATAACGCACAGAATCCAAGGCGAGAATAGCATTTACATTAACCAGCATCATGCATATGGTACTAATTTATGTGACCAACTAAAAAATGATATATTGACACTCACTGGTTTTGAGTTATAAGGCCGGTAGAGGCTTCATCAATTCTAGTGCATGGTAGAAAATATACTGTTTATATATTTGAACAGTTATTGAATCCATCTGCTTATCAGAAACATGGTTTGTATTCTATTTACACAAAGAGAAAAAAGTGTATCTCCCACTCATGGTTTATGAATATGAGTTGAGAAAAAGGTTACACAATTGATCCAAAATAATGCAGAGACACTCCAGGAAGTGAACTACATAAGAAGACAGGAGATTTCGAACTACACAGGTAGTCCTGGACAAGTTTTGGGTCTAATTTCCCAACTCAGACTAGATGAGTTAGACAAATGATCACTTCTGCCTCTTTAATGCTAACACATCAGGCTTGGGTCTGAGATGAATAATGGATAACAGTAACAATGATGCTTTGAAATATTGATCATGCTAAATACTACCAAAACTACCAAAGAAGTAAGGAGGCAGGAACAGACTATATTTTCATTTTATTAATTTATATTACTTCCACTCAAATGACATTAGACAGAAAAAATTAGGACACATTTTAATTCTTTGACCAAATGTTTAGTAATTCCCTTGCAAAAGGTCTGACAAACAGTAAAATTGAAAATATTAACCATAAAAGAAGAACTTTGATCTTCTAAGCCCTCTTAAGTAAAATTGACCTCAGTTCCCAAGATTGATCAGTAATGATTCCTACAACACTGAGAGCAGAAACATTTAAAGCTGCATTTCAAGGATCACCACAACACCATTTACACAATTCATCCAATATTTATTGAGCACCTACTCCACAAGGCCTTCTGTTCGATGTTATTGAGGCTGGAGAAATAAGACTAATGACCTAATGTACAATGTAAATGTAATAAGAATAAAACAAAGAAATAAATATTGTACTAAGAGTTAAGAGAACTACAAGTAAAGTCTTGTGGAAGGTTAAAGGAGAAAGACATTATACTCAACTAGGGAGGCTGGCACGGAAGACATGGGAGAAGATACAACAGAAAAGTCTTCATAGAGGAGGTAGCATTCCAGATAGGCCTTAAAGGATGGTTAAGACTGGTTTAATAAACTTTTCGTTTTAGAATGCAGAAAAATGGGGAAGTACAGAGAGTCTCCATATGCCCCACACCCAGCTTCACCTATTATTAACATTTTACATAAGTATGGCACGTTTTTCACAATCACTGAATCAATATTGATACATCATTATTAACTAAAGTCTACTTTTATTCAGATTTCCTTAGTTTTCACCTAATGTTCTTTTTCTGTTTCAGGATCCCATCCAGGATAGTACATTACATTTAACTGTCTCCTTAGGTACCTCTTGGCTGTCACAGTTTCTCAGATTTTCCTTGTTTTTGACGGCCTTGACAGTTTTGAGGAGTATTGGTCAGGTATTTTGTAGAATGTTTCTCAACTAGGAATTATTTGATGTTTTTCTCATGATTATATGTTTCTGGTAGGAAGACCACAGATATAAAGCACCACTTTCATCAGATCATAAGGGTACGTACTACAACATCACTTATCACTGTTGATGTTAACTTTGATTACCTGGATGAGCTAGTGTGCGCTTGTCGGGCTTCTCCACCAGAGGTACTCTATTCCCTCTTTCCATACTGTGCCTTTTGGAAGGAAGTCAATATGCACAGCACACACTTAAGGAGTGAGTAGTTTTATGCTCTCCCTCCTTGAGGGTTGAGTATCTACATAAATTGTTTGGAATTCTTCTGCACAGAATTTTGTCTATTCTCCCCATTTAATTATTTATTCAATAAAGTATTTATATCAGTATGAACTCATGGATTTTTTACTTAAAAAAATTTTTTTTCTTTATTGATTTTAGAGAGAGAGGAAGGGAGAGGGAGAGAGAAATAGAAACACTGCTGAGAGAGAACATCGACTGGCTGCCTCCTGCATGCCCTTCCCCACTGGCGATTGGGCCCACAACCTGAGCATGTGCCCTGACCAGGAATTGAACTGGCAACCTCTTGGTGCATGGGTCAATGCTCGACCACTGAGCCACACCGGCCAGGCATAGATTTTTTACTTTTATATTTTGGGTTATAATCCAATACTTGTTTATTTTCTTGATCAAATATTTCAAGTGCTGGTAATTGGGAGCTCTTTCACAAGCTTGCTCTTTGTCCTTTTGGTATGTTCCCATCCATGTGGAGTTCTGTTTGAGCACTTCCTTACTTTCTGGCACTACAGCATGCTCTAGCCTCATTTCCTCTCCCAGTTCCCAAATCCGCTATTTCTCCAAGAACTCATGACAAACCAAGCTGAGGGTGCTAGGTATATTCATTGCTACTGAGTGTCACTGCTTTAGGCCCTCTCAGCTGACAGAGCAGGGAAACATTTATATATATACTAGATAGTTAAGATGTTGAGAGGTGTGATGAGATGCTATGTCCTTAATATACTTTTCTTGGCATTAAAATTAATAAGAGATTCTGTGCCTGGGTTACTTTCAGTCTCATTCAGAAGAATAACGGATACATTCATTTATGAAAAGAACTGGCTAAATTATTCTCTAAAGCTTTATGTATTCTGCCTAGAAACAGCTCAGAGTTTTAGATATTCTTGTAAAACTTCAGGTCAGATTGATGGGCTATTCTGTAAAATTACACAAAGAAACAAAAGGTAAACTCCTTAATAAGTCATTGATGGGAAGCAAATCAAGTGAGAAAAATTCCAACAGTCCTCTTTGGTTAGCATCAACATCATTAGACCACCATTCCTCTTAAAAGCTCACTGGAGGTGTAGGCGTCAGGCCTCACCCCAACAAAAGAAAAAAGAAAGATGGTATTCCTTTATAGATAGAAATAAATGATTTGACATTACTGAGTACCTACTATGTCTCTGACTCTGTCTAGACAATTTTAATTCATTAAATTGTCACAGTAACTATTTAACAGATGAGAAAACCAAAGCACAGAATTGAAGTAAGTTGTCCAATTTACATCTAATAAAAGGCAGAGAGTGAATCCAACCCAAGAGCGTGCTCTAAATCCATAGACTGTTCTGCCTAAGTAATGAATGTCTAATGAATAAGAGATTTCTGATGATAAAATTTGGCATTTTCTCCTCTAGTGGGGGGATCCCATCAATGGCAGAGAAAGAAAACCATAGGTTGTTTAAAAAGAAATTTTTCTAACTAAAAATGACTCACAAAATTGTTCTCGCTGTAGATTTATTTTTATCCTCAACCAAGGATATTTTCCCATTTATCTTCAGATAGAGTGGGAGGGAGGGCAGGAGAGAGATAGAGAGAGAGAGAGAGAGAGAGAGAGAGAGAGAGAGAGAGAGAGAGAGATGTGAGAGACACATTGATCGGTTGCCTCCTGCACGACCCTGACCAAGGCTGGGGACTGAACCACAACTGAGGTACGTGCCCTTGACCGGAATCGAGTCCATTACTCTTTGGTCTGCGGGCTGACACTCTAACTGCTGAGCCAAACTGGCCAGGGCCTTGCTGCCAATTTAGAACAGTATATCCAAAGGTATGCCCAGTGTCTGTGAGTGGTAAGTAAAATGCTTTAAGGTGATATAGATGAATATTTTCTCATTTTGTTACATATTAATTTTAATGTATACTAGAAAAAATGTAACTAGGACTTCAAATCATGATTCTATTCTATGTATATCCTTTCCTTAAGATGAGGCATTCAAGTGGGTATTTACAATAAAAAAATAAATGTTTTAAATTGAAACATTCAACCTGTAGCAATTATGAATGGATACAGAAAACCTGAGCAACACAAATTTAGACTGTTATTTATTAGAGAATAGAAAGGTCATGTTTTTCTTCTAAGAAATATTATTTTCTTACATTGTAAGGAGTATATGGCACATAGTTTTCCTCAATCTCTTTTTTAGAACATATTCTAGACATTGAAAAACTTACTTATAATTTACTGACCACCCAGTATGTGCTATGCATCAAACTGAGCTTTGCATATATTATATCTAATGCTCTCAACAACCTTTCAATTTTATTTCCCCCCTTTACTATCCCCATTTATAAATGAAGAAATTGAGATTCAGAAAAGTGAGGCACGTTGCCCAAAATATTAGGTAGGAAGCAGCAGAGCTGGAATACGAAACCCAGTTCACGTGTCAAAAAACATCTATGTTCTTTCCACTCTACAAAGCTGCCATTGGCATCACAGGTGTACACGCCAGTCCAGGGAGTAATATCATTCATCCTCGTCAAAGTACACAAAGTATAGCAAAACAATAACAAAAAGCTCGGAATAGTAAGCACTAATACAGAAAACTACTTCATTAAAGATCAAGTATTCTCTAAGTGTAAAGAGTGATTAACCTATTATCATCCAATTTAACTAGTTTCTTAATGAACAGAGCAGAACTGTTTGTTGTTTAATCAAATATCAGGACTCACTCCTTATACTACTAGAATGAATGAAAGAAAATGCCTTCTTGAAACGTCCTTTAAAATATCTTTCACAACAAATAAAGAGCAACCTATCTCTCTATTTCCTAGAAAGATCACAGACTAATAGAGCCCAAAGAAACTATCACAACAAATAGCCAGGTACAGCACCACCACCCTGGCAGAGCTATGCCTTCAAAAAATAAGCCTCGGCTATTTGCAGTTTTAGAGGGTTGGTCTCTTTCTGAAAAAGAGAAAATCAGAGTCTACATATTTTATGGATTAAGTGAAAATCATAACATTTATAGCATTTCACATCTGCCAGATATGTCTATCTTAAGTAATAGCTACAATTTATGTGATTATCAGAAATCTTAAATTGAACAAACACATTACGCATCATCCTTGCTATTTGGGGGGAAAAAAGTATGTTTAATCTATCTATAACATTGGGAAAAGTACTATTTTATCTTGACCAAACTTTTTGTTTTGAAATGAAAAAACAAAACAAAACAAAAACCATAGTTGATTATGCTCTGAGAAGGAAGTTACCTCTACCCTGTAATTCAGCGGTTCTCAACCTGTGGGTCGTGACCCCTTTGGGGGTTGAACGACCCTTTCACAGGGGTCGCCTAAGACATAACAGTAGCAAAATTACAGTTAGGAAGTAGCAACGAAAATAATTTTATGGTTGGGGGTCACCACAACATGAGGAACTGTATTAAACAGTCGCGGCATTAGGAAGGCTAAGAACCGCTGCTGTAATTAAATCAAAATGTAATAACTGAAAACAATTTCTCTAGTAATAACTAATTTATTGAATCACAAAATGAGAAGTTTTTGATAATTAGATTGTTAGGGTTATTAAAGCTTACTGTCACTAAATACTGATTGATACAAAAATTGAGTTGATTGTAATAGAGACAATCTGAGATTTGTTTTAATCCATAATGTTTTATTAAAGTCAAGGGTTTTACTATTATTCAATGAAGCATAAAATTTCTGTTAAAAGTTGTTCCCTCTTTCTATTATTACTTAAAAACAATGAAAGTATTTTTTTACTAACATTAATAATAAAAATAAGCATTCTCAATCCTTCATAATAACTATGGCACACATGTGAACTACATAAATTTTTGCCAAATCTGCTTTTATTAAGTAAATTAAAAAGTAAACTCAAAAACTCAATAAGTTGAGTTTCCATAGTTACAGAAAATACCTCTTTTAAAATTTAAAGTTTTTCTTTAAGCGTGTTTATTAATTCTTAACAATTCTCTTATGACTATGTCAATAAATTTAAATATTTTAATGTAGAAAATGACTGTTACTTGCTATTTGTTTTCCATAAAATTAAAATGCCTTTTCCAACTAACTTCAGCATCCTTCTTAGCAAAGTTAAACATTTGTTTCTGTTCTGTTATACTCACATAATGCTCAACTACCTTAAGATTTAGCTACTTCTATGAACAGCCTATATTCATTCCAACACCCCTTTCCCAGAAGAAAATGTATCAGCAGTCACAGAAAGCTCAAGTATATGTTATGTATGCACTGACTATTAAACAGCAGCAGGGGGAGCAGACAATGAAAACACTAAGAAAAAGCACCCCAGAAAAGCAATTTAATTTACAGGCAACAGAAGCATGATAAGAGATACTTCTTAAAAAACAAATAGACAAAATAAATTTCATAAAGAAATAATGACCACATTTGCAATGTTGGCCTATATACATCTGGAATGAACTAAAGAAAAACCTTAAGTTTCTTAGAAGGATGCTTGAATCCTAACTTCAAGATGGACTTTCAGCTTGAAGTACAGTAGTTTCCGGCAATGACAAGGAACTACCCCAAAATTAGAGAGGAGGAAAAAAACCTTTTTTTAGAGGGGTATATTATGAGGAGAAATAAAAATGATTTAGTTTCCTCCTTCAAACATTTCTGCACTTACACTGAAAGCCTGGTCAAATGGGCATTGTTAGGTCACAAGTGGATAGAGTTATAGGATAACTATATAAATAAAGTTATAGGGTAGCATAATCCTTGAAAACCCTGAGGCTTAGACTCCTGGCCTGTCCTCCTTGAATCTTCAATTGACTTTCCATAAGAGAAGGTAACCAAAAACACCCTAAGACTACTCTGCATCAAAAACATCTAAAAGGGGTCCTGGCCAGTTTGGCTCAGTGGTTAGAGTGTAGGTACACGGACCAAAGAGTTGTGGTTAGATTCTGGACAAGAGCATGTACCTCGGTTGCAGTTTGATCCCATGCGGGAGGCAACCAACTAATGTGTCTCTCTCACATCGATGTTTCTCTCCCCCCCCCCCCCGCCCGCCCACACTCCATCTGAAAACCAATGGAAAAATATCCTCGGGTGAGGATTAAAAAAAAAAATCTAAAAGGGTATTTTAGCTTTGTAAAATCTGTACAAAAGGATGAAAATGTGGCCCCCAATCCCAGATTGTTTTACACGTTCTAAAAATTAACAGGAACTGTGTTTTCAGTTTTAGAGTAAAACATAGACATTTGGCTCTTCTGTCTGGGATTCTGTAACTGGAATTTAAGAAAAGACTAAACTTCTAATTAGAACTTCAAAATGTTTATGTCTATATTATACCAAAAAAGTATAAGTATAATTTAAGCATTTTTATAATATACAAATGTACATTAAAGACAGCTATTTAATAATTATATTATGAAAATCCATGAAAGTTAAAATGTCAAGCATAAATTACAACTGAATGTTAAAGAAAAACATTTTAGCCAAGTAAGCAACCAATGAAGTTTGACCTAAACCTCAAATAATAATACCAACAACAACAGGTATAGTGCCTACTATTATCAGGCACTATATTAGCTAGCTATTTTATTCTTTCAAACTCCTGAATTCACCTTTTAAAATAGATATTGTGTCCATCTTATGCTAAGGAAATTGAAGCTACAAAAGTCATTTCTCTAATGTAAGTCAGCTAGCAAGGAACAAAATTATGATTCAACTTCCAGGTTGGTTTGCCACCAAAGCTTTGAGACCTCACTAAAATCTCCCTCCACTGTAGCAATGACGTTCCAAAGGAAATCTGTATAAATCTCAGGCAGATTAATGTGTTTATGAGGGCAAACGCTGTAGATTTAACCACTCAAATTAAATACCATCTGGAGCCTCTTACCCTACTTGGTACAAGCATCTTACACGTTTCACTGCCAACTCTGGCCTAGGACAAGAATTCAATAATTTTCCTATCTTAAAACATCAATAAGCATTATTCACATTATAATACCAATCAGGAAATATAGCTAGTTGCATCTAAAGCATCATTAAAAACTGCTAATAATTTAGATTCTTTTCATTAAGATTTAAAAAAAATATGAAGAATCTGTTAACCCAATTCGCTAAATGGGTTTGAAGAATCAATTTCCTTCTTCCTGACAGCCAAAACCATCTTCATCATAATCATCATAGAGATATAGTGATTATTTGTATAGTTCTCTATATAATCACTTACAAATCCTGGTCCTTACTAGATTTCTATTGTTATTTAAATCTATAAAGTTTAAAAAACCTCAAGAGAGAAGAAAGCAGAGAAGGATATCGTGACCTTTCAAAGGCAAAAAGAAAATAACCTGAAAACATCGGTTGGTTCAAACAAGTACATGTAAAAAAAAAAAAAAAAAAAAAAGTGGTCATAAAACAAATAACCCAAAGCTATGTTTCAGACTTACTCATTCATACTCAAGAGATATCAAAGAACCTAGTGGACGTGTGATACAAGCTGTCACAATTCCAGTTCAGACTTAGGTTCACTCATGGGGACCTTCAGATCAGCTGCTCCAACTCAGTTTACAGCTCATGTGGATGTGACTTATTCGTGCCCTTGTTATCAAGCAGAAGGGTCACTTTACAACCTTTACCAAGAGCTCCCCCCCCACCCCCGTTATGCTAATCCTTTTTCATCTATAAAAAGTCACATGAGCTTAGCATTCATTTAGAAATAAATGGGTTAAAAAAGTGAATATCTTAGACATTAAAAGTTTAAGCAACAGTTTCATCTGAGTTAAGAATTTTAATGTTAAAAATAAGTGTTCTGTCACTAATTATTCAACCATAAGACAAATACACTGCTAGAATGACTACATTTTGAAAAAGTCTTTTCTCAACCTTGATTGCACTTCAATCAAATAAACCCATCTCCTACACTAAATCTGTACATAACAAAGTCTAATTTAGGGTCCTTCAAAATGAAGGTTAAACAAAACAAAAAAATCCCTGTCTCATATGGTACCTTTAAAAAAAAAGGAATCATTTTGAGTAATTATTGTGACCTAAAGTTTTATTTTTAATCTTAAAACGTAGATAAATTAATTGATAGTTATCATATATTATGCATTATTAGATTTCATGTTAATTTTTAAATGAAAAAACAGGCCTCATCATTAGAAGTATGGATTTTTGGGGTAAGTAACTGCAGCTGCTCTGGTTCATTTTGCTGAAAATGTACAGTCAAATCATCTTGAAAACATAAGTAATTGCTTGCACATCTCTTCAGGTGCCTTCAGGTTCTGCTCTTTATTTTACTACACAGAATTAACCAGAGAAGAGAATTAAGAACTCAGGCCCACTGCAGAATGGTCCCATTCAGCAGGTAGGACAATGGGGATACTCAGCTTGTCCACTGCTATTATGAATCAAATTATGAAAGCACAATTTATATTTTAGAAATTTAATAGATGAACTAAGAATTCGTTAGCCAGATGAGAACAATGACACATAATTCTACAGCAGGGACTAGGAGAGCAATCATTTTGATGAGGAGCCATACCAAATTTAGAAATGAGGCCCAAATGACAATAAATAAATAAATAAATAAATAAATAAAAATTCAGATATGATCTGTTGTGTTTATATGGGTAGGTCAGCACGCTTATGGGTACGTTAGTGCCTGCAGACGGTGACTGAAGAGTCCCTTTTATTTTGTTTATTTGCAGGTAACATTTCACTTAAAAACAATGCTGTCTATATAAGCACTGTCAACAGATAAGACAAGTGGCTGATATGTTATGGCATTTTAAAAAAACCACACAAGAAAAAAAAACAAAAAACAGGTGGGATAAAAACTACAATAAGCTAAAAAAAAAAAAAAAAGCACCACTCTTTGAAAAATAAGTGCACATAAACAGTAAAATGGTATAACCTTCCTGACCTTGTAAATAGGTGACCAAAAATTAAGTATCTTTAAGATGCAACTGTTACTAATTGTCACACAAAGTTACCAGCCCTTACTGGCTGAATCCCTAGGCCATTTACATTCAACATGGGCATGCCTCTTTTCCTATCCCCTCAACTAATACTCATAAAAACATACATAATCAATCATTTCCTTACACAAACTAAAGACTAAAAACAGGAATTCCAAGAAATACAGTAAAACAGACAACACTCTACCTTGCTTTACAGCTATGTCAGGCTGAAGGTTACTTCTCAGCCCCTGAAACTCCACTAACCACCAAGCATCACTGTAACTAAATGACCTCAGAAAACTGGACTTTCTCTCCAAGACTCAAGGGAACAAAGGTAAAGATCATAATGAATTTTCTAACTTTGCTGACGTTTCCTCTGGACAGGTATGGCCAAGTGAACATATAAAGGCTCAGTTTTTACAGGGTACCCTGACACCCAAATAAATGAGGGCTAATGTTCCAAGTTCAGTTTGAGTGAGGTAGGTGGTGACATCCAAGAAACTGCACTGACCTCCAGCAGCTCTTATTTCCAACTGGGACTCCCAAGAATACCCTTAAACACGCAATGCCAATGGACTGGGTTTCTGCTGCAAGGGCAAAGTGTCACAAGTCTCCCCATCTGCCACCCCTCAAAAAACCACTGTGTCCTGGAGGTACCGCAATCAAACTATGTCAAAGCTGCTTTTGCAAAATGTTAAATTTATCTGGAGTGAATGAAAGAGAGAGGGAAGGCACAGAATCAGGAATCTCCCTGGAGAGAGCAGAACCGCCAACATACAGTAAATGTGACAAAAATCTGTATATATTGCCCAGGGCCACGGGGACTGGTGGCTTCACCAGCGTGGGAATCAACAGCCCGGGGGCCTCGGGGAGGGCAGCGCAGGGGCTTACCTTGTTGGAGGCCATCTCACTGACGGAGTGCCTCGTCTGCAGGGTCTCTAGCTGGTCCAGACACCAGTCCAGCTCCTCCAGGGTCTCGCTGGCCAGTTTCTGGTAGGCCTCCTCTGCGAAGAGATAGGGAAAGGGGGACTCAGTTCTCAAGCGCTTCCTGGGGCTACCAGCGAGTTCAAAGGGGGCCATCCTGCCATACCCCGCCATGCTCGGATGCCCGGTGCCCACACATGAGGGCTGCTCCTTCATATTGCCAAGCCGGGCACCGCGAGGGGGGCCGAGGCTCTGCTAGCGGGGCAGCCGGCCTCGGGGACGCACGGTCTCTCCAGCTTGGCGTCTCAGTCCGGCGTCCGGGGAGGGCGCGCAAAGTGCGGCACACCAACTTTTCCACGGAGACACCGACGAAAAAACCCACGATGCGACTCTGAGACGGTGCGGCGGGCCGGAGTCCTAGTCCTTGAGGATGACGAAGGGGGTGGCGCGTGCGCCAGGCGCCCGCCCCGCGGAAGGAGCGGCTGGTCCACCGCCCGGTGTCCCCGGTGGCCAGCCCCGAGCCCGTCTCCGCGCCGCCCCGCCCGAGCCTTCGGCGAAGCGAATGAATCAGCCGCGGCCCGGTGCGCGGCCACCACGTTTCCTGTTTTCTTTCTCAACTCCTCGGGCGGCAGGCGCAGCGCCGCTCCATCGCCGCGGCTTTCCGGGAACACTCCCTTCACGCCCCTCTCGGCCCTCGGCGCGCCCGGCCCCTCCTAACTCCCTTCAAAAAGATGCCGAACTGCCAGAGCCCGCCCGCCCCCCGCCGCGTCCGTCCCCTCAGCCTCGCTCCCCGCCGCCTCGCTGTGGCATTGCCAGCACAGCCCGGCGCCGCTCCCTTTGAAGACGAGCTGGAGAGGCGCAGAGCGAGCGAGTGTGACTGTGGGGCTGTGGTGGGTCTGTGCGAGGGGAGCGGCGGAAAACCCGGCGTGGAGCGCCCGCCGCCCGCCCGCCGCCCGGGGTCGCGCCGGCCGCGGGGCTCTGGCGGGACCTGGCGCGCACGCGCGTGGCCGCGCACCTGCCCGCGGGGACCCAGAGCGCCCGCGGAGCCGCTGCCCCTCCCGGGTCGCTCCGATGGCCGGAGCCTCGTAGTCTCCACTGCCGGCCGCTTCCTGGGAGGTTTCGTGGAGAGCCTGACGGGTTGAACAAACAAGGTTATTTAGGACCCGCGCAACCATTTCCGAGGGTTTGGGTATTAGGGTTTTTGAGCCTTCGTTTCCGAGGGTTGAGGATTTGTCTACTTCAAGGAGGACAGGGTGGCTGTGGGAATAAAAGCATGTCTATCAAGACCAGACTTTTTCAGTACCCAGTCCCTGCTAAGTACCAGACTCCAAATTTTTGGAGCCGACATAAGCAAACAAAAACATGCAATGTTGTGGGTCGGAACGCGTTAGAAGTCTCGGATTTGACAATATGCTGTAATTTCACATTCAGAATTGTCTAAGAATTATCTTAAAGCTACAGCAATGTGAACGCACCACATGTGGGCAATTTACACATGTCCTGCATAGTGCTCCAGTCGCCTGTGGAATTGCAAATCAGAGACCAGGATGGTCTTGTGATGCCAATGGGAAAAGTCTGGCAGGGTGTTTCTAGTCACTATGCACCAAATAAATTACAAAAGTGAGAAAACGAAAAGACCCTATATGAAAGCCGTTTCTATTTACAAAAGCTGACCTGGGGACCATGGGCACTCTCCATAAACACATCAATTGCGGAGAACTTCACATTATTAGCATTGCGATAAGTAAACCTCTCAGAGGGGAAAAATAATCTAAACTCCCAAGAGTCCATCTTATCCAACTTTGTTATTTTCAATTAGAAAGAATACATTGAAAGGCTTACATGAAGTTGGTAAGATGGCTTTTCTTTGTCTTGGAATCTACAGGTATTAAAAGAGAAGAAATTCTGCCTTTGAAATTTAGGCTCTATAAATGATCAGCGGCACAACAAAGAATTTCGCGGACTGAATTTCAGGCTCCTGGGATTTTCCAGGTAGGTTTTTATATAACATTTGTAAAAGTTAGAATAACTTTCAAAGTATTTGTTACATGTACCACGTGGCTCATTGTTATCAAGGGTTCTTGAACTGTTGCTATTCACTTTGAGAACTCTAGGTTAAAATTTGCCTCTTCTATTCTACTGTTTGTTTTTTCCTACACCAGTCTCTGTAAATATATACTTGAGGTGAACAAACAACTGCCTAAACCTTGCTAAGTGAGTTATAAAGTGTAAGACTGGAGCTTTTATTCCTGACAAAAGGACAACCTTAAACATAATTTTAAATAGTAAGTATAAAATATTTTATCTGTATAGTCTTGCCTTGATTATAAGAATATAAAAAATATAACATGCTTGTTGTAAAAACTGAAATATTATACAAAGATATAATATAGAAAGTCCCTTGTAATCCCATACCCTTAAGATTATAAACAATAATTAAGTCTATGACCATACACATTTTCATTGTACTTAATATCTTCCATATGCAAGCATAGCAGCACCAAGTTGTGATGGTAGTACATCTACTAAATATATATATATATATAATCATCCTTACCCAAGGATATGTTCCCATTGATTTTAGAGAGAGAGGAAGGGAGGGAGAAACATTGATGTGAGAGAGAAACATGGATCAGTTGCCTCACATACGTGCCTGACTGGGTATTGAACCTGCAACCTATGCGTGTGCCCTGACCAGGAATTGAACCTGCAAACTTCTTGTGTACCCAGTGATGCCCCAACCACCTAAGTCACCCTGCCAGGCCTATATGGTTTGTTTTTGCTTTTTTCATCTCTCTACTGTATAAAATAGTGATGTAGGATATTTTAAGAAGAAATTTACTTACTTTGGTTAATTTGTGCACTGTTAGCATACCCAGTGGGCTAAAGATGCAAAACCATTGTGTCTAGGATTTTTTCACTGTTATCTTTCCAGTCACTGATTACATCGGAAACCAGGAACCCCTCTCCATACCACTAAGGTTTGGCTTTCCACGTTCCTTTTCCATGCACTCCAATTCTTCCAAAGTTTGAGCTCCCATGTAAGTAATCCCCTCCCATCTTCATCAACTTCTCAAAGCTTTTCAGAAGTACAGGCCTTGGGCCTAACACGATGTGGCACCACATATTTCACTGTTTATTTTTTATTCGTAATAGAAATGTAATTCAGGAAAGTTCCAATGCTTCAAAACATTATGCATTTAAATATAAGACTATCTCTTAGGAAGGGAGTACAGGGACAATAGGGACAACTTATTTCAGAAGATCTACTTTATGTCCAAATTATTAGATAAGCTATTTTGATAATCAGCATTTGGGTGCAATCATAATGTGGTAATAAACGTATTTAAGTATTTAAGTTCTAACATCTGCATGTACTGTATAAATCTGGAGAATGAAAAAAATGAACAGAACACATCTACTTACCAAGAAGAAAACAATTACTAATAACAGAGTAAAGAACAGTTTGTTCTATTGAACTGTTGCTCAAATAAAGAATTATGTTGATATTAGCATAGAGCTAATACTACTTTTTCCAAATTCCTAGGTTTATAGGCAATATAGCTAACCACAGTTTTTCAGGATCATTATTAAAGCTAAACTTTTAGGAATCTTAACCCCAAATGTTCTAAGAAATTGAGTAACTGAACTTTTCATCCCTACTACAAAGCCTCAATGTGAAATTGCTAGCCATCTTACAGGAAATTGAATCACCGCACCAAACAACACACATAAATGTCATCAACAGCAGGACACAAACAGTGAACTCGTTTAATTTTGGATTTTACCAAAAACACACACTGTATTCATAATAAAATACTTTTTACCCCAGAGAGTAGTATTCACTGTGGCACTACTTGAAAATGTATGAAAATTCTTCTATTTAACTATCCAAAATCTTGCTACATCAAGGAACTACAGGGAGAAAAACTCCCAATCAACAACTGTTGGCGAAATTTCGTAAAAGCTAGGAGAGCACTATCAAACAGCAACTGAGAAATAACTCGAGCCTTTGGAAGTCCCCTCCTACAGCAGCACTGGTTTTCTTCAAGGCACCCTTGAACTATGTAACACCCGTGGTTCTACGCAGGATCTTCTGTGAACAAACAGTTCTCAATTCTTGCAGGCCGGCACTTGGCTTCCGTCACTGTGATGCGATCAAGGGTTCCCCTGACACATGGCCTGAAATGGTGCCAGGGGCTCCAGGAGAAGGTGCTGAAACAGCAGCTTCCCTTTGCAAAGGAAAAAACTAATAGCCTCGGAGCCACTGCAGTTAGCGAGAGGTTGAGGTCGGTTTCTTGTGAAATGTTTAGCAATTACTCTTACCCACAACTTAAGCAATGTTGACCATTGAGGTAAAAGGATCCACTCTACGTGATGTGTAACTATGTGGATGTTGGCTTTGCCAACACTTGAATGACTAAAGGTCTGTATAAGTTTGTCATAATTCCTAGATAGGCCTATTGGTGTAAATGAAGAGAACAGGCCCTCAAAAATCACTTATTATATGAACACCATTTATTACACTTAATGAAAAAATAAATATAAATTATAACAGCTCCTTTAGTTTTTCTAAAATTAAAAAAAACAAAAACAAAAACAAAAACACCACTTCACTACCTAGCTCTTAAGAACAAACACTTATATATCTTCCTAACCAATTCCAGCCATCTCCTCTACTAATTCCCACCAAAATTTCCCCTTTGTTCCTAGGGATGGAGTCAATGGTATCTGACGTAGGCAGAACTGGAGAAAAATGATTTCTATTTCACCATGTATTGCTTCGAGCTAGTTACTCCCTGAGTTTGCTACAGTAAAAGATTTGTGCAGGTTAGTTCTAACTTTTGCTGACATTTTTTCTCTCCATGCATTTTATCTGATGGGAAATACATGAAGGAGTTGGAGTCACTTTCAATGTGTACATGTAACAGGTTTAAGCAGAGCTTGCCAGTGGCAAGCTGCTCTCAGGTCCAAGTGTATTTCTGGCATCAAAGTTCTTGTTTTGAAGTATTTTAAAATCTTATGAACTACATAAAATTTTTCCTAGTACTTCAAAAATCCTCCAAAGGGAAGATGTGCATAATTTTGTGAGTTTTTTCCCTTTTATCTTCTCACTATCTATGATTTTTTTCCTAGTGCTTTCCCTAAGGCTCTAGTAGAACTTTAAAATTAAATAAATGCAAGATTGGGTTTCAGTGACTTCTAGTACCATCAGTAAGTCAACTTCTAGCAGCATCAGTAATTTATTTAGCACCAACTATGTGTCATGTACTTAACAGAGTCTGTAATAACAAGATGATAAAAAGAGCGTGTCTCTTATCCAAGGAAACCCTCAAGTCCAGTATGGAATGAATTTCATTGTACCATACTAGAAAGCATTCTGAAAGAAGAAAACACATGGCCTATGGGAGAATGAAAGAGAGCTATTCAAATCAGACTGGGACAGAGGTAGAGTGGGAAAAGGCTGAGTCCAAAAGAATGAAACAGGAGATAAAAGGGTGAGAAGGATTTTTAAGAGAAAACAGTATGAACAAACATATGAGCTTATTCACTGAGATATGTGTGCATATGTATATGGAGAAAGGAACTACCATGGGCAGGGCCTTGCTCAGGAGGAAAGAGGCTGCAGAAATCCACAGACACTGACCATGGAAGTCTTGTCAGGCATCTGAAGGTAGGGGCTTTGGACTGAACCTCAAGAATAGGAACCACTGAGTGATGTAGAGTACTGTGTGAAATGGGATCTGATCTTATTTAGATGGAAAATTCTAGGGCTCTGTAATAAATGGGATTGAAGGAGACAAGGTTGAAGTCAGTGAGACCATTATCTTTGGCCATATTATTAGTGGAATAAAATTAATAATTTATAGAACATTTGCTTCTCTGATGATTATTCTTATCTAAGACAATCTCAGAACTAAAATTTTACATAGGCATATGTTCACAAGATATGTCAGGCATGAAGAGAATAGAAAAAGACTTCCCGATGTGACTTGTGAGGGGATAGACTTCTTGCTCTGAAAACTACAATCTTCTAGTCACTGAAATTTTAATCATACTGTATTCACCATAGCTGTTTTCACCAGAATTTCTTTCAAGGAGAGCCTACCTGCAAGAAAATTTTTGATAAGGCTACTTATATAGAAAGTGAGACTTTAAGGAGCCCTGGTTTAGGCTGAATTAATCTGTGGTCTCTTCTACATAGGAAAGGGCAAGAATATGCTAATTGCTTCAGGAGTGTGTGTGTGTGTGTGTGTGTGTGTGTGTAAGGAGTCAGCTTGGTCTATAGGGTAATTCCACCCTATAAATCATCCTCTCCTTCCAATCTTTTTTTTTTTTTTTTTTTTTTTTTTTTTTATTTTTTTATTTTTTTTTATTAATTTATTTTTGTTACAGATGTTTCTCCTTTTTTCCCCATTGACACCCTCCTCCCCATCCCCCACCCCATCCCCAGCTTTGTTGTCCAGGTCCATCAGTTATGCATACATGCGTATAAGTTCTGTGGTTTATCTCTTCCCTCCCCCCCCACCCCCTCTTCTGAGGGTTGTCAGTCTGTACTCTACTTTCACATCTCTGGGTCTACCCTGTTCCCCAGACTGTTATGTTTATTATATTCCACAAATGAGTGAGATCATGTGATATTTTTCTTTCTCTGCTTGGTTTGTTTCGCTTAGGATAATACTCTCGAGGTCCCTCCATGTCGTCTCAAAGGATAAGAGATCTTTCTTTCTTACAGCTGCATAGTACTCCATTGTGTATATGTACCACAGCTTTTTTATCCATTCATCCACTGATGGGCACTTGGGCTGTTTCCAGATCTTAGCTATTGTGAATAGTGCTGCTATGAACATGGGAGTACATATATTCTTTCTGATTGGTGTTTCAGGTTTCTTAGGGTATATTCCTAGAAGTGGGATCACTGGGTCAAATGGCAGTTCAATTTTTAATTTTTTGAGGTAACACCATAGTGTTTTCCACAGTGGCTGCACCAGTCTGCATTCCCACCAGCAGTGTACTAGAGTCCCCTTTTCTCCACACCCTCGCCAACACTTGTTGTTTGACGATTTGTTGATGGCGGCCATTCTGACAGGTGTGAGGTGATACCTCATTGTTGTTTTAATTTGCATCTCTCTGATGATTAGTGATGTTGAGCATTTCTTCATATGTCTCTTAGCCATTTGTATGTCCTGTTTGGAGAGGTGTCTATTTAGTTCCTCTGCCCATTTTTTAATTGGGTTCTTTGTCTTCCTTTTGTTGAGTTGTATGAGCACTCTATATATTTTGGAGATTAACCCCTTATCTGATGTATCATTGGCAATTATGCTCTCCCATACAGTGGGTTCTCTTTCCGTTTTAATGGTTGTTTCTTTTGCTGTGCAGAAGCTTTTGAGTTTGATGTAGTCCCATGTGTTCATTTTTTCCTTTATTTCTGTTGCCTTAGGTGATGTATCAGTGAAGATACTGCTGCGTATGATGTCTGAAATTTTGTTGCCTACATTTTCTTCTAGGATTTTTATGGATTCACGAGTCACATTTAAGTCTTTTACCCATTTTGAGTTTATTCTTGTGTATGGTGTAAGTTGATCGTCTAGTTTCATTTTTTTGCATGTAGCTGTCCAATTTTCCCAACACCATTTATTAAAGAGGCTGTCTTTGCTCCACTGTATGCTCTTGCCACCTTTGTCAAATATTAGTTGAGCATAATATCTTGGGTCAATTTCTGGATTCTCTGTTCTGTTCCACTGGTCTATATGCCTGTTCTTATGCCAATACCAGGCTGTTTTGATTATAGTAGCTCTGTAGTATAATCTGATATCTGGTATTGTGATCCCACCTACTTTGTCCTTCTTTTTCAAGATTGCTGTGGCTATTCGGGGTCTTTTTTGGTTCCATATGAACTTTTGGAGTATTTGTTCTAGTTCTGTGAAATATGTCGCTGGTATTTTGATTGGGATTGCATTGAATCTATAGATTGCTTTGGGTAATATGGACATTTTAATGATGTTAATTCTTCCAATCCATGAACAAGGTATGTGCTTCCACTTTTTTATATCTTCCTCTATTTCTTTTTTCAATGTCCTGTAGTTTTCTGCAAATAGATCCTTTACTTCTTTGGTTAAATTTATTCCTAGGTATCTTAAATTTTTTGCCTCGATGGTAAATGGGATTGTTTTTTTAGTTTCTCTTTCTGTGAGTTCATCATTGGTGTATAAGAATGCCGTCGATTTCTTGATGTTTATTTTGTATCCTGCTACTTTGCCAAATTCATTTATTAGGTCTAGTAGATTTTTGATGGAGTCTTTAGGGTTTTCTATGTATAGTATCATGTCATCTGCGAATAATGACAGTTTCACTTCCTCCTTTCCAATTTGGATACCTTTTATTTTTTCTTCACGTCTGATTGCTGTGGCTAAGACTTCCAGTACTATGTTAAATAAGAGTGGTGAAAGTGGGCATCCCTGTCTTGTTCCTGTTCTTAAGGGAAATGTTTTTAGTTTTTGCCCATTGATTATGATGTTGGCTGTAGGTCTTTCATATATGGCCTTTATAATGTTGAGATATGATCCCTCTATTCCCAAATTGCTGAGTGTTTTTATCAGAAATGGGTGTTGAATTTTGTCGAATGCTTTTTCAGCGTCTATTGATATGATCATGTGGTTTTTATCTTTCATTTTGTTTATGTGGTGTATCACATTTATTGATTTGCGAATATTGAACCAGCCTTGCATCCCTGGGATGAATCCCACTTGGTCATGGTGAATAATTTTTTTGATGTATTGCTGGATCCGATTTGCTAGTATTTTGTTCAGGATTTTGGCATCTATGTTCATCAGGGATATTGGCCTGTAGTTTTCTTTCTTTGTAGTGTCTTTTTCTGGTTTTGGAATTAGAATTATGCTGGCCTCATAAAATGAGTTTGGAAGTCTTCCTTCTTCTTGAATTTTTAGAAACAGTTTGAGAAGAATGGGTGTTAGTTCTTCTTTGAATGTTCGGTAAAACTCCCCTGTAAAGCCGTCTGGGCCTGGACTTTTGTTTGCTGGGAGAGTCTTGATTACATCTTCAATTTCCTTGGTTGCTATTGGTCTGTTCAAGTTTTCTATCTCTTCCCGGTCCAGTTTTGGGAGACTATATGTTTCTAGAAATGTGTCCATTTCGCTTAGATTGTCGAATTTGTTGCCATATAAATGTTCATAGTATTCATTAACGATCCTTTGTATTTCTGTGGTGTCAGTTGTTACTTCTCCTCTTTCGTTTCTGATTTTGTGTATTTGGGTTCTCTCTCTTTGTTTCTTGGTGAGTCTAGCTAAGGGTCCATCAATCTTGTTTATCTTTTCAAAAAACCAGCTCTTTGTTTCATTGATCCTTTGAATTGTTTTTTTGGTCTCCATGTCGTTTATTTCTGCTCTGATCTTTACTATTTCCTTCCTTCTACTTGCTCTAGGGTTTTCCTTTTGTTTGCTTTCTAGTTCTTTAAGTTGTGAGGTTAGATAGTCTATTAGAAATTTTTCTTGTTTCTTGAGGTAGGCCTGTAGTGCTATGAACTTCCCTCTCAGAACTGCTTTCGCTGCATCCCACAGATTTTGTGTTGTTGTGTGTTCATTTTCATTCGTTTCCAGAAAGTTTTTAATTTCTTCCTTGATCTCCTTGGTAACCCATTCATTGTTTAATAACATGCTATTTAGCCTCCATGTATTCAAATGTCTTTGCATGTTCTTGTTGCAATTGATTTCTAGTTTCATGCCATTGTGATCTGAGAAGATGCTTGATATGATTTCAATCTTCTTGAATTTGTAGAGACTTCGTTTGTGTCCTAACATGTGGTCTATCTTTGAGAATGTCCCATGTGCACTTGAGAAGAAAGTGAATTCTGTAGTTTTGGGGTGTAATTCTCTGTAAATATCTATTAAATCCATTTGGTCTAGTGCTTCATTTAGAGTCTGTGTTTCCTTGTTAATTTTTTGTCTAGAGGATCTATCCAGTGATGTCAGCGGGGTGTTGAAGTCCCCTGCTATGATTGTATTGCTGTCGATTTCTCCTTTGAAGTTTTCCAGAAGATTTTTAATGTATTTTGGTCCTCCTGTATTGGGTGCATATATGTTTACCAAGGTTATCTCTTCCTGTTGGATAGATCCTTTCAATATTATGTAGTGGCCTTCTTTGTCTCTAGTTATGGCCTTCATTTTAAAATCTATTTTATCAGATATGAGTATTGCTACCCCAGCTTTTTTTTCCTTTCTGTTTGCTTGGAAGATTTTTTTCCATCCCTTCACTTTCAGCCTATGTGAGTCTTTTGTTGTGAGGTGGGTCTCTTGTAAGCAACATATATATGGGTCATGCTTTCTTATCCAATCCGCTACTCTGTGTCTTTTGATCGGGGCGTTCAGTCCATTTACATTTAAGGTGATTACCGATATGTACTTACTTATTGCCATTTTTGTTTAGTGTGTTTCTATTTTCCTTTCTATTTCTTCTACTAATTACAGCAGTCCTTTTAACATTTCTTGCAGTGCTGGTTTGGTGCTAATGTATTCCCTTAGCCTTTTTTTGTCTGGGAAGCTCTTTATTTGACCTTCTATTTTGAATGATAGCCTTGCTGGGTAGAGTAGTCTTGGGTTCAGATCCTTGTTTTTCATGACCTTGATTATTTCATGCCATTCCCTTCTGGCCTGTAGTGTTTCTATGGAGAAGTCAGCTGATAACCTTATGGGGGATCCTTTGTAGGTAACCTGTTGCTTAGCTCTTGCTGCCTTGAGGATTCTCTCTTTGTCTTTAATTTTTGGCATTTTAATTACTATGTGTCTTGGTGTGGGCCTGTTTGGGTTCTTCTTACTTGGGACTCTCTGTGCTTCTTGAACTTGAAAGCCTTCTTCCTTCACCAAATTAGGGAAATTTTCTGTCACTATTTCTTCAAATATATTCTCTAACCCTTTCTCATTTTCTTCTTCTTCGGCGACTCCTATGATGCGAATATTATTACGTTTCCAGTTGTCCCACAGTTCTCTTAAGCTGTCTTCCTGTTTTTTCATTGTTTTTTCCTTTTGGTTTTCTGATTGGTTGATTTTTTCTACCCTGTCTTCTAATTCACTGATCCGGTCCTCAGCTTCCTCTACTCTGCTGTTTAGTCCTTCCAATGTGTTCTTCATTTCTGCTATGTCATTCTTCATTTCTTCTTGCTGCTGCTTCATTTCTTCTTGCTGCTTCTTCATTTCCAATTGATTTATTTTCAATATTTCTATGTCTTTGCTCATGGTGTTGATGTCCTTACATATGCTGTTGAGCTTCCTCAAGATCATGGCTCTGAATTCTAGCTCTGTTAACTTGCTTAACTCCATTTCATTTATCTCATCTTCATTGGAGGTCTCTTGTTCTTTCGTTTGGTATCTGTTTCGTTGTTTTACCATTTTGGCTAGCTCAGTGGTTTTTGGAGCCTGCCAAATTTTCCCTGTGGATGTTGGTGTTCTGCTGTTTGTCCTTACATATGCTGTTGAGCTTCCTCAAGATCATGGCTCTGAATTCTAGCTCTGTTAACTTGCTTAACTCCATTTCATTTATCTCATCTTCATTGGAGGTCTCTTGTTCTTTCGTTTGGTATCTGTTTCGTTGTTTTACCATTTTGGCTAGCTCAGTGGTTTTTGGAGCCTGCCAAATTTTCCCTGTGGATGTTGGTGTTCTGCTGTTTGTGGCTCCCTGTACTGGGTTTGGATGAGCGTGAGAGGACCCACGTTATACGCCACTGTCGAGTCTTACTTTTCTGGGTAGAGTTGCAAGCCCAGAAAAGGTTCAGTTATCCTCTAGCTTTTTGCCTAGAGGCTATTAGTCCTGGTTACTTAAAGAGCCTTGGGTTCTCAGTTGAATGAAAACCTCCCTCAGGTGTTCAGCGTGAGAGGATTTCCCGAGGGTGGGGCAGATGCTGGTAGTTAATGAGCCTTGATTTGCATTTCAATGGCCCAACTGGGTGTGGCTGAAT
The DNA here is from genome assembly GCA_030848825.1 of Tadarida brasiliensis. Lineage (NCBI taxonomy): Eukaryota > Metazoa > Chordata > Mammalia > Chiroptera > Molossidae > Tadarida > Tadarida brasiliensis. The sequence continues at coordinate 37,659,636 of CM061258.1, forward strand.
CTCCGAGGGAGGGGCTGCCGCCTCTCCCCAGAGCCCTGGGATGGAGTAAGTCGACCAGGCCACAGTCCCGCGTGGCTGAAACTCAGCAAAAGCTCTGAGCACCCTCCAAATCCCGAGTGTCCCCACACAGTTCCAGTCCAGTCCGCCCTCCCTCCGCCGGAGTCCGAGGTGAGTGGCTGTGGCTGTTTTAGCGCTCTGTCCCGGCTCTGCGCTGTGGAGCCGGCTCGGGCTTCAACCCCGAGGGCGGAGCGCTGCTCACGGCTAAGGCCGCTGCTGTCTGTGGGCTCCCAGCCCCCCTCTCGCGCCTCCGCAATCCTACCAGGATCAAGTTAGTGTCCCTGGTTGTATGGTCCTCGCGAGCTGCTTTTCCGTTGCTTTTTCCCGACGATTTGACTTTATTTTAGTTGTATTTCCAGTTTGGTCCTGGGAGATGATCTGTGTAGCTTCCATTCACTCCGCCGCCATTTTGGAATCTCTCCTTCCAATCTTTAATAAAGTTACTGAAGGCATAAAATGCTGAGATAAAGAGATTTTCTTTGTTTTGTTTTGTTTTAACCCAGTGTAGGGACTGAGCTCAGAGGCCAGATTGGCCCAAACTAAAATGTCAGCCTGAGTTGACACTGAAGAGAAGAGGCAAAGAAAGTGGAGAAAGCTGTGGAACTCAATATAAGAGTAGGGAGGGCTTTTGTCCAAGAAATTGGTATTTGAACCACGTTCAATCAGACGGTCTGGGTTGGAGACTCCATATGACCTGTGTTTGACTATAAGCAGTATTATCCCTTGACTGAAACTGGAAGCGTGCAAGGAGGTTCCAATCTCTATTCCACTACATGTAAGCCATAATTCCTGGCATATCACTTAATCTTTCTTAAACCTTAATTTCCTCACCTGTGGATTGGGGATAATAAAAAGTACCTTGTAGATTATTTTAGTTTAAGCGAGAGACCATGAGTTAAATAACCTTGCATCGCTCACCAAATAAATTCTTTTCCAGACACTGCACTAAATGATGAAGATTTAGCAATGAACAAAGTAGTTGAAAGCTCCTGTCTACTCTCAAAAACTTTCCACTCTACTGGTTATGATGATCTTTTATTGAACATCTGCTATGTGCTAGGTATTGAGTATGCAAAAGGGAAGGAAATAACTTTGGGTTTTTAGAAACTCATAGTCCAATGAGGAAGACAGTTATGGAACAGTATGTATGTAACTTGTCCACTAAAACCAAGGGGTAGGTATAGGTAAGCACATGGCAGAGGAAGGGGACAGGGAGAGTGTCACCTACCACAGCCTGGGAGAGATCTGGGAAAGCTTTCTGAAAGACAGAATGTTAGCCTTGAGTCTTCAGGGATGAATTGAAGAGTTAAGTAGGTGAAGAATGGGAGGTGACATTTGAGATAGAGGGCAAATGTGCCATTGCCAGTTGGAGAAAACCTTACAAGGTTGTTTAAATAAGCTAATCTGCAATAAGGCATTTAATACACAGGAGGTTCCTTCCTCTCTTACAGGTTCTCAGTCCTAAACCAATTACATTTTCCTATCATCACCATCAGGCCTCAAACATCAATCAGTTCTGGGCTGAATATGAGTGGAAAAAAATCTAAGATCTAGAATAGTCTTCACAAGAACACACACACACAAATAATGCAAAGTCACTATGTATAAAAAATTATGTACAAGATATATCACTGGAAATGAAAGCACCATTTACTGGGAGTCTGTTGGGAGGAACAGTTTAACATTTCCCAAAGAATGTTCACATGAACATTATTCCTACAGGATTCTTCTTACCAAAAGAATTCTGTGATCAAGCAAGTTTGGGAATAGTTGAAAATGTAGCCTCTTTGCAGAGATTTGAAATGGACACAAACCTACCAAAAACCTAGAAGTTTTACAGCAAAGAAACCCATTTAATGCCATTTTACAAGTATTATCTAAATTTGACTTTTTTTTTAATACAACTATCATCTCTTAAAGCATACTTGGGAAAACTTTGTCCTGTACCATGTCAGGTGAGAAAACAAACACAATACTTGAGTTCTATAGGTTCCCATATATTCAAAATCCCCACCAAGGACATCTTATTTCCTCTTCTCAGGGCCTTCGAGTACTGTTGAGAATGGTCAGAGAGTACTCTTCCTCCTCCCATTCCTTCCTCTCTTTCTCTTTTGCTTTTCCCCAGAAAGAGAGCAGTCAAAAAACCCCATACATATTTATTGAGCCTCTCTGATGTTCTGTTGCTTTGAAATACAAGAACATGAAAGATTCAGTGGCCTGGATCTGGGAAGGACCTTATAATATCCTGCTGAGAAAATCAGACACATGACCAGCTGCTGCTTAGAGACAGTGTAAGGTGGCATAGAAATCATTCAGCTTGGGAGTGCTATTGTAGTCCAGAAGGAGGGGGCGGTATGGACTGTAGTTAAATGTACAGGGTTCCAGGAACGAGGTGAACCTGGATGTACGTCTTTGACGAGGAAGTCTGTGACTTGAATGGCTGTGGGAGGAGGGAGTCAGCTGGCATTCTTTTCAGGTAGAAGAAATGTCTGGAGCCTGGATCAGGGTTACATCTGTGGGCGGTAAATAGCGTGAATGAAGTAGACTCCTTGAAGGGAGGAGAAGGGAAATAGAGTTGAATACTTAAATGTGTGGCCTTGAACTAATGGATATTGTGGGAATTGGATAAGTGCACTGGTAGCCCAGGAGAAGACAGTAAAGAAGAGAGGAGGGAGATCAGGAATCCATTGCAGTATTCCAGATGCACAGCAAGCGATAGGCAGCATTCTCGAGATACCCATTTTAGTGGCCTATTCTGACAGTTATGAGCAATAGAAAGAGCATGACATTGGGAACAGAGATCTAGGCTCAAATGCTGGCTCTGCAACTTAGCAACCATATGGCAAATTTGGGTGAATTACTTAACTTCTCTGTGCCTCAGTTTTCTCTTTTGAAAATAGGGCTAAAAATGCATCCTACAGAAGATTGCCTCCCTCCAGGTCATTCTCCTAATTTTATTTGAATTTTAAGACTAACTTTAATTTAAAAATCACAGATCCACATGCCTATTTCATTTTTGTGGGTTTCATTTCTACTTAAATGCATGACTTGTTAATAATTATGAATATTTATCAAGTCTGTTACATGTAATACATAACAGCTGACTTTTTTTTCTTTATTGATGTTAGAGAGAGAGAGGAAGGGAGAGGGAGAGAGAGCTAGAAACATCTATGAGCAAGAACATTGATTAGCCACCTCCTGCATGCCCTTCACTGGGGATCTGGCCCACAACCTGGGCATGTGCCCTGACTGGGAATCAAACCGGCAACCTCTTGGTGCATGGGTCAATGCTCAACCACTCAGCCACACTGGCCAGACCATAACAGCTGATTTTAACAGCAATTTCTCTCTTTCCCATCTCTTCTTTTTTCTTTTGGTGGGGGGGGGGGGGTGATGGGTGGGAGTGGGGGGGTGCTAGAATCCATTTATTTCCATAAAATTGCACACTTCTCAGAAACTACATTTGTGTCTAGCAAAACATAAAGTAGGATTTGCAATGCCTCTTTTCTCCTAGAACCTGGACTTGTCCAGTTTAGAGCAAATGATCAGTTGCCTGGAGTCATCGGTCTCATGCAATGCCAGCCTTCCCCTGCCCAGACCCTTGCTTGTGTCAGGGCCCTTGGCAGCACTGCACTGGGGTCAGCTATGGTGAAGTTGTCCCAGCCTGGCTCTGGGGGAACTTCGCCAGTGTATCAAGGGACAGCCCACATAAGGGTGGATGTGTCAGTCTTCAGGTGATGTCTGGGCAAAGCAATTATGACTGCAAATTGAATAGTGCTTTTCCCCAGGGAGCACAAAGCTATCAAAACAATTCTGTATGTATTTTTGATGCCAGTAGTAGTCAGCACCTGTATCTCTCTGAAAATGAACATAATTAGCAACAGTATTCATTTTTCTACTTTAAACAATTTCAACTGCAGTTGTTTTTTATGTAAGATGCATAAAGCATGCCACTCATGTTTTATTTCATTCTTAAGATTAGCTTTTGAAAACGTATTATTCACCAAAATCTGGACACTTCTTGCCATGCCTTGATCTTGGAAACCCAAATTTTATTTTGAGTATTCCAGGTTTATGCTTAAATTATAGCTCCTTGATAAGAGAAAAAAATGCAGAGTATTTTTCTTCCCGTTGTCTGAACATAATAGTTGTACATATTTTATATATATTTTATAAATCTCCAGGGCATATTTACTAGCTAGAATTATTTAACCTGTGAATATTTTGCACTGAGATCATTCTATATTAATATGAGTAGGAGGTTTTTGATTTAAGACAAGTCTGAGATCCACTATCCATGGAGAGGCTTATGGATATTTGGATCTACATTCTAATTTCGGTCTTTATATTTTGTTTTCCTAACTTGTCCTTGCTGACCTAGTAATCATGTCTGCCCACCTCAAGAATGTCCTTTCTTCATCAACTTGAAGGCCCCAGATAACCAGACTATTCCTTTTTTTTTGCATTTTTTGATATCTTCCAACAAGCAAAAATTATGAGAAACTTCAACTCCTGTGAAGACTGCGTTTTCTTCTGAAAGCCCGGACTGCGCCCATAGAGTTTGGGGGGAAGATTAAATGAGATGAAGCAGTGGCTTTCAAACTTTTTTGATAGTGAGCCATAGTAAGAAACATATTTTGTATTATGATAAGTATACTTGTTTAAAGTAGGAGGTACAATGAATACTATTGTTAATTGTGCTCCTTTTTGAAGAAGTGTGGGTACTGACTCCTAGCATGAAAAAATATGTACAGTACAGGAATATTTTGATACCTGTATTTGTTTAAAAAGGTAGGGGGAGTGAATTATATATTATATTATAATATAATAGTATATTACATATAGTCACTATTATATTATAAATAATAGTCTTGGCACAATTTGTTCACAGTCTTTGTTTAACAGATCATACATTTAAATTTAAGTGAAATAAATAAAAAGAATTATATATGCAATATAAAGGAAATTTATATATAATTGAAACTGTATACATACATATATACACATATATATTTGATTCAACATATAAAGAATTGAAATAGAACTTACATGAAATAATATTTACCCTTATCATGTGTGACTCACTCTGATGTTTTCTATTCTATTTCATTTAAAAATCTTGATTGTGATCCACTAAATTGATTTTGCAATCTACCAGTAAGTTTGAAAACACTAGGTAAGGAATCACCCAGATTAATTAAAGTTAGTTTGTTTTAACTCTTCTCTGTTCCTCCCACTTTATAATAAAAACTCGTCTACTTTCCTACAGGAAGGGTGAAGTAAGTAGAACACAGAGATCTCTAAGGTATGAGCTGTTTAATAGGTAGATATTTTGTAAATCATTTCTCATGTGTGAGTTTCCTCAGGGCACTAGAATCTTACCAGTTGAATACATAAAGCAAGGATCATCCACTGAAGTGCCTGTAAGAGCCAGACAGATCATGTGAATGAATGATGTGGTTGGTCGGGGACTGCTGGGGTAGTAGGTAGGACTTCAGAGGGCACATGCGGGAATGCAGGCCAACAGATTGCCAGGTCTTCAGCCTTTTCAAGAGAATCCTCACATTTGGATATTTTAATGCAAAATTTATGTTTAAAAAAATTGGGCAACTGATTAAAAAGAGTTAAGTATTTTAAGGCCCAAACAAAAAAGTTCAGATCCTTCGCACAAGTGACAGAAACCTTCCTGAGATCAGTGTTTTAGAAAAGCCCTTAAGGACCTTATAAATTCAAGGTAGAGAAATTAAGTGTTTCTGGAATCCGGAATGCTAATGTGGTGTCACTGAAAGACTATTTGATTTGGAGTCAAAAGACAGAGATTCCTTTCCTGGTTCCAACCGTTACTCAGGAATGGCCTTGGCCAAATGATCTCAGCTGTCCATGGACCAACTGGACCCCTATGAAATGTCCTGTGAGGAACTTGGCCTGACCAAAAATATCTGACTCCAATGACCTAACAATTACTAATGACCCAACCAAATAGGGAGCACTGTTTCCTGAAGACTGCCATACATTCTAACCCTTTTACTGGCAAACGAATAGGAAAAAATAAAATTTTCCATTTGGCCCTCATTTTCCTTTATAGCTCTTAAACTCTTACCAAAAAATTACTGGAAATTCTAGCTGTTTTCTTTATTTTTAGGGGTCTTTTCCTCTTTTAAAAAATGTTTTTTCTTTATTGATTTTAGAGAGAGAGGAAGGAAGAGAGAGAGAGAGAGAGAGAGAGAAACATCAATGAGAGAGAACATTGATTGGCCGCCTCCTGCATGCCCCCCATTGGGGATTGGGCCCACAACCTGGGCATGTGCCCTGACTAGGAATCGAACCAGGGACCTCTGGGTGCATGGATCGATGCTCAACCACTGAGCCACACGGGCCAGGCAGGGGTCTTTTCCTCTTCCAATCTCTCCTACATAACCTTATGTTCCCAAAGCACCTCTTATATAATAATATATCTCCTCGTGCAAGACCATATTCTGGTTTTTATTACCTGTAGGTTTGCATCCAAACTTCAGTTAAACCCCTGAGAGCCCCTCTAAAATCAACCGCACTGGACCCATCTGTCCTCACCATCCCTGGTGGTTGAACCCACCTACACACGCCCACCCTGGTCAGGAAGTGTCCTTAGAGTAGAGTCTCATCTCCGCATATTTGGTCATATTTGTCACTTGCTCATCCAGTCCTTCCTTCCCTCTTTCTTGCCATCTATTGTATTCCTGCCTCTCACAGGTTACTTCCTTCATGGAAACACTCCTTTAAAGGAAGCTCTAGATACAAGCAGATGACAGGCTGTCCTTAGGAGCAGCAGAAAAGCCTGGAATGGAGTGATTCTGAGATAACTCATGGAGCTGGGGCACTTGGGAGGGGATTAAGGGTGATGGGTTCTGGAGTTGGAGGGAATTCACATATTTGGTCTGTTTAGGTTTGACCAGGGGGTGAGTCCTTTCTACAGACAGTTAGGAAAGTAGACATTGTTACGTAATTCATCCTTGTCAACTTAAACTTTGGTTCAGTTAACTACCATATAACTATTTGTTCACTACCTGGTGGGGGATAATCTGGCACTCTAAGAGGTGCTCAATTTAAGAGCTGAATTCAGAAGATCTCTGGCTTTGGGGAACCCACAATCTAGAGGTTCTGATCAACAAATGAACAACCCAATGGCTTCAAAAGCAATTCATGTGTGCTATGGTAAAAGCAGGAAAGCTGCGAGGATCCATCCAGGCTGCCCGGAGAGGCGGCCTGCACTCTCCTCCACCTGGTACCTCATGGTCAGAGTCTGTAAACTTGGCTGGGATTAAGGGAACAACATGAGAACAACAGGAAGAGTGGGTCCGGTGGCTCACACGGGTCAAGAATGAGCTCCTGGCACCAGGCCTCAGGCACACCAGGCACAAAACATTTTTTTCCTTTAACTCTCCAAATTCTCTGCAGTGGAAGCCTAGGAGTGAGGGAGAAAAGGAGGCAGAGAGCTACAACCACTGGAGTGAAGGAGGAAAGTGTAGGCATGAGTCTCTAAAAGTGTAGAAAATCAACCAACTGGAAGCTGATTGATGGATGATCATGTTTATTCAAAAAGAGAGATTAAAAAGGCAACTGTGGGAGGCAGAGGAGAAAAATTGGGGTTGCCAAGTAAGTGGGTGAGGAAAACCCAGCCCTTTGAGAACTTGATTACATTTTGCAGCTTGAATTTCGCACAGGCTGCTTCCTCTGCCTGCTTCTCCTTCCCCAGGAACTGGGCTCTCTGGTCCCAGGGTTCTGCTCTCTTTGTGGGGCAATGAAACTTTAGTAATGAATTCATCAGGGCAAGTGAGCATTGCTAACATAATTCTCCTTCAGGGTGAGACTGGCACCTGAATTTAAACTGGTTGGGTTCTACAGGAAGTTGTCTATTCAACCTGAGTTAAGCCCCTACTCCAACGTGGACTCTCCACTCCAATTCCTTTATTTAGAAACAAGGCTAGCGGGTCCCTGCGCATCTTAATCCCTGAGTAGATTATATACTGGGTTATTCTGGGCCAAAGAGGGACTTTACAAAGACTGAAAATGCAAGAGAATCACTTTTGGAGTAAGGCAGTCCTACACGTGAACTTTGCCACTGACCAGTGTGAGACCCTCATATAAACCAATTAACTTGTCTAAGCTTGTTCTCTAATGTGTAAAATGGGGAGCAGTACCTACATCATAGGGTGATTTTGAAGATTAAATAGGATTATGCATGTAAAGCAATGCTTGAAAAATAGTAAATGTCCAAAAAAACGATGAATTGTGCATGCAGGCACACAGAACATGCCTGAATTTAAAAAAAATTATTCCCAGCTCATTTCGATGTTTCATGCTTCTTCCTGATTTTGTGATCCACTGGCTGACTGAGTCTGTCTAGGCTTTATCAACATGACTAGGAACAGTAATCCTGGAAAGTGCTCTCAAATTATTTATCTAATTAAACAAGCAAACCTTTTAAACTCAGACATCAGAAATCTCTGTAGCCTGTCTCTGTTTTGGTCAGAACAGCTCAGATGGTAGGAAAGGGCTTTGCAGGTGGAAAAATCAATAAATTAGCAGTCTGGTAAACAAGGACCTCTGAGTTATACACACCTCACTAAAACAGCCTGTTTACCCTGTTTATTTTACCATGGTGTCTACCATTAGTAGGGGACTGGGAAAATCCAGTTTACCACCCAGCAGGTGTTCCCTCTAAAGATAGATACTGGCAAATATCATGTTTGATGTGTATGATAGCCAAATCTGAAGTTAACTCTTCAAGTAATTAAATCACTAATCAATCTATCACAATGATTTGTTTACTACTAGACTGAATTTCTCCAGGGTTGCAACCATATCAAATTTATTTTTCAATCTCTGGTGCTAAACACTGCCTGTCACATTCCAGGTATCCACCAAATGTTTGTTGAATCAACTGAACAAGCATGGAGCATTCCCTGTATTAAGGCTACCTTTCCAGAGCTACTAACACATCTAAGAATCAATAACTAGACTTAGAGGAATATTAATATGGTTCAGGGGCTTGTAAAACTCACAGTTTGAGATATTACGTGATTAGAGTGAATTTTGTGCTGGGAGAGAAAGCCCTGGTAGAGTGACCCTTGTCTCCATTTTTCTCCATTTTTTTTCTCTGGGTATCTAAAAACTTTATTACATTTATTTGTTTAGGTATCTGTTTCTTATGGATAGGGGGTCTACACATCCCATTGGTTTGGAATTTACCAGGTTTATGTCTGTTATCCCAATGTAATTATGAATAGCATTGCCTTTCATTCCCAAAAGTGCCCTGGTTTGGATGCTAAATCACATGGACACTCTTCTCACGGGAGAGTTCATCACACATCATTTAGCTGTGCAACTCCAACCCCCTTGGAAGTCTGGGCACTCTGCCCTGTCCAGGCTTTCCTCTGTGGAGGCACCTCTCTCAACCACTGCGTTCTAGAGCTTTGGGCCCGATCCTAATAGAACAGACACTTCTCTTTGGATAGACTCTTGGTGGAGCAACAACAAAAAAATCAGTTCTTTAAATTTAGGTCATTCCTGTCTTCTTGGACCTCTAATAAACACGAAGAAACAAAGACTCCCTAATAATTACATCCCCAAATTTGCTGAAGTGTAGAAGATATGCCCATTTGAAAACTCTAATCTAGTAATTAAACTTAAGCTTCTCAGGTTAAACTGCACCTTAATAATGTAGCTCATTTTGTTAAAATCAGTTAAGGCCCTCTAATGTGTTTTGGAATAAATGGACAGACAAAAATTAAAATGTGGCTACCCAAGGTAATCAGAAAGCTCACTTTATTCAGTCAATAACAATGGCACTCGAATAGGTTCTTTTTACTATTGGGATGTAATTTTGCATGGCTTTAATTTCTTGTAATGATGGAACAAATTGGATTACCTCATATTTTTAGGATCATTTGGTACATCGTGTTTTGGTGCTTCCATAAACCCCATTGGAAATGTAATCAGCTCTTTGATTGCTCATTCTCCCTATTTTGTGACATACCTGCCTCATGTCAGCAGAATGGTAACCATCGTCTACCTTAATCCAAGACACTGCAGTAGAGTTAAAGGAAATGATTTCCTCCACCCTTCTCCTTTCAGATCTCCCTATTTGTAGCTATAAAATTTTGGCATGCCTGCTGGGACACAATCTTGTTAGAACAAGCAGAGTAATTCTCATGTGAGACTTCAGGACTCTTTCCACCATAAGTTCAATATGTACCTGTGATTCAAACTTAGATGAGGGAACGGGTTGGTAAGAACATGATGAGCATCAAACAGTACTGAGAACACAAACTACTTCTATTTTGGACTATTAGTTTCTTCTTTCCTAATTCCAGGTGGACATGCAAGCTTTGAGGTAGGCAGTCTACTGCCATATATCATTAAAATTAATTAGTGATTAGTCTAGTACATTTAATCTTTAGGTCCTTACCCAGAGCAGGTAAAATATTCTAGGAAACCTAATGCAACTTTCCTGAACACTGCAGCTACTAGATAATACTGTAAAAGACCATAGTACAAATGACATTGCAAATACAGTACGGCAGACTGACATTAAATATTTACAACACATTTAACATTATTAATAAGCAGCAATGTCACAGAGACTGCTACCTGTCCCCCTAATACTGGTGCTTTTCTTCATCAGTTGTATTAATAGATAAAATTCAAAATAGAGAAAACTTCCAGACTCCTGTGTAGCCAGGTGTTGTCACATAACTATGTTCTCATAAATGGGTTGATAGAAGTGTTATGTGGAGTTTTCAAGAACTTTCATTAAAAGACATCTGTCATATTTCTTCTATTTGTCTTTATTCATTCTTTTCCTACTGGCTAAATTGAAGTTGATGGATGGAGCAGAAGCAGCCATATTGGACCATGAGTTGAATTTAGGCATAAAAGGCATATGTATTGCTTCCAAATGGAAAGAGCATATGCCCTTGAAAACTTTATGGAACAGTGTTGTCACATTAGCTCTAGACTGTCTACTTTCAGATTTTAACATGATAGAGAATAAACATCTATGTTCTTTTTTTAAAAATTTTTTATCCTCACCCGAGGACATTTTTCCATTTTTTGTTCAGATAGAGTGGGAGGGAGAGAGAGAGAGAGAAACATCGATGCGAAAGGGACACATCGAGTGGCTGCCTCCCGCACGACCCAACCAGGGCCGGGGACAAACTGCAACCAATATACGTGCCCTTAGCGGGAACCGAACCCAGTTCTCTCTGGACCGCAGGCCGACGCTCTAACCGCTGAGCCAAACTGGCCAGGGCAACATCTATGTTCTTTAAGCTACTTCTATTTTAAATCTCTGTATTCACAGTGACACACAATCCCAACTAATATAAAGATCAATAACAAAACTCATATTTCTCTTGATCTAGGACCATAGCTTAGTCTTGTCAAAAAGGAGTGTGTTCATCCTGGCCGGTTTGGCTCAGTGGTTAGAGCATCGGCCCGTGGACCAATGAGTTCCGGGTTCAATTCCAGCCAAGGCACGAACCTTGGTTGCGGTTCATCCCCAGCCCTGGTTGGGGTCGTGCAGGAGGCAGCCAGTTGATGTGTCTCTCTCACATCGATGTTTCTCTTTCCTTCTCTCTCCCTCCCACTCTATCTGAACAAAAATGGAAAAATATCCTCGGGTGAGGATTAAAAGAAAAAGGAGTGTGTTCACATAGGCCAGGCTGTAATTTAGATTCTGGAGGACTGGCTGCCATCTTACTGTAATTCGAAGATATTTTGTAGTAACAGATTGCTAGTTTAGAGCTTCCAGAACTATCTGAAAATGATTTCTAGAAAATATGCTAAAAAAAACCCTATAAGAACAACCCTGGAGCTTTCCTTAGGGCTCAGATATTTGTCTTTGCAGTCATATTTAGAAGTCATTCCAGTCTGGAAGCCCCTGGGATGAACCAAAAAGTGGTTTCCCTGCCATGAAGGTGAACACTGTCATTTTGGGGAAGTTCTCCTTCCCTCAGCCCCCTCCACCACTCACTTATACTCTTGAACACATGGATGTTCACACATTGTTCTGACTCAATAGTCTCTGAGCACACTGCTCTTGTTAAATCATTAAAAGCTGGAGGGTCTTTTCCAAAATATCCCTTTCCGTGAACTGTCATTTAAAGCCAATGTTCTTTCTTCCGGCAAATTCAATAGCTTTAAAACTAAATTCTTGTGCATCCAAGTCATGTCTGAAAGTTTTATAGAATGACATATTGTTGTCATAAGGTCAGAGCACAAATACCTCTGCATGTGCAATATTTTAAAGTAAAACAGTATATGTGGAGGTTCCATGAGGTTATAGAACATGGGATCTTATTTATTACCCAGTTCCCAGTAGTGCCCTCTATATAAATCTGTTGAATGAATACGTGAAGAGTCTGCCCGAGGTAGTAAACTTATTATTTGCACACACTGGAGGCCCAGCTCTGTGTGTTCATTGTCACTGGAGGTGCACACAACCTCCGAATAACTTTGCAGGACTATAATGTCCTCCACAGTTACCAAAGGACCCCCTTTTCATAGATTGCTCTAGCATCATGCCCTCCCCCTACAGAGAATCTTGCTGCACATTCTATTTCTCTGAAGCACTATTCTTCTCACTCAGACCCCCTAATACATAGACATATTGTTGGATATACTTGGATGGAGAAGGATATGTATGCTCAAGGTCTCTTTGGGAAAAACTGCAATTGTCAGAAATGTTAATTACCAAAATTAAGTGCATAGATTGTGAAGCATAAATCTCAGTTCTGTTTGTTCACAGCAGTCTAAACCTGCATTAAAAAATTAAGATAGGAAATAAAAATAGTTATAAGAACTCTTTCGGGAGAGACCTACCACTATATTCGTGAAGGGATGATTACCCACACCCCTGATCACTCTCAACCCATTCAGCGCCACCAGTGCCCCCTACATCTCTCTATTGCATGCTGTCAGGCAGCAAGGTAAAGGCATTGTCTAAGTAGAAACAACATCAATCTTTAAAAATCTTGGTTTATCTGGTTATAAAAGGAAAAAGAAGATAAAGAATATAGAAAGACAAAATGTTCTGTCTGTGCTAATGAATACTAGCCAACCATAATGCCATGGATAAGATGCATCACGAAACAGGTAAGATCTATTAAGGTAAATCTTTTTTGTATTAAGTCATATTTTTTCCCTAAAACCAGCATTTAGTCATTTCCCATATACTAACATGACATGTTTGTAATTTTAAAATGTTAGTGAGATGCCTTTATTTATTTATTTATTTATTTTTATTATTATTTTTTTAAGATAGTTGAGCTGTTCCTTCTAGCAGTTTCAGTATCTGGATTAGAATTTGAGGTAAAAAGGTATAAATATGTCATGCTGAAATATTCAAAAGCCATCAGATGTTTGAGACTGTATTGTAGTTATATAGAAAAGTGTCCTTGTTCTTGGGAGGTATTCATTTGAGGATGAAGGGCCATGATCTGTGCAGCTTTCTCTCAGGTGGTTCAGAGAATAATAATCTTGTGTGTGTGTGTATGTGTGTGTGTGTGTGTGCACGCACGCGCGTGTGTGTGTACACAAAGAGAAAGAGAATGTAATAAAATGCATGAGGCAGAATGTTGACAATGGGTGAATCAGGGTGGGGAATATGCATATGTTCTTTGCACTGTTCATGAAGCCTTCCACTGAGTTTGAAGTTATCCAAATAAAACATATTTTTAAAAAGGCAATTAGAACAGTAACCATGAATAATTACATTATTTCATATTTGAGCACTCTTTCCTGCCCTCCCCATGTACACATACTTCATACACTCATAGATACACATAAGTGACACTTAACTGTACTTTTTTGCCTCCATAATGAGTGCTAGCACGTACATAATTGAGGAATACAGTCTTCTGTTCACGTATTCAAGCTCTAAGTGATTCTAAGAGACTTTTTAGACAATGATTTGGTTTTTAAGACAACAATTTTGAAAACTTACTATAATGTCCTTCCTTATAAACAAGCTGCCCTTTTGTTTTTTCAGATTTGGTTGAAACTGGCTCATGGAGTACAACTACCTGAGAACACATACTTGAAAAAGACAGCTGAGGCATACTGCCTAAACCACAGACTGTTGAAAACCTGGCCAAAAGTGACTGTGACTACTCTGGACTGTTGACTTCACGAGTGCTGATGAATACAATGAACTGTAGAAGATGAATGATTTGTTTTGAACACATTTACTATGATTGATGGTCCAGATTTGGCAAGTTAGTTCACTCCCAGTGGAAATGGAAGTTTCACTGCCTTGCCTCTTTCAACATTCTTGTTGAGACAGATTTCGCTCTTATGGGCCAATGTCACTGATAATTTGCAGCATAATGAATTTATTAGCTACACTATGGATCAATGCTGCACATAATATTCCTGAGTCAACATGAGCTCTTAATTAAATATCTTTATTACAAATGCCTCTGCAAATTTTCCTTTAGATGATCAAACTTGAAGACATGCGTCAAAGTGTCAACCAGTAATTAGGCTAGTCACTTTTTGAGATGAGCCAGGACCAGGGCAAGGGCCAGGGTCAGGTTAGAAAGTGATCTGTTATGCATAGCAGGTTATAAAATGGATACATGTAAAAAACCACCAATAAATTGACTCAAACTATTCTATGCCTGAAGTTATTCTGACACCCAGAGTATCAGCCTCTGAGCAAGCCAATTATAGTAATTGCCTTAAAAATTATAAATAAGATAAAATTTGATATAGTTTATTTGGCAGTGGCCGCAATATGGGGGATGAAAAAGAAGGAAGTTGAAAAAAAAAGTGAGAATAAGACAGTATCAGTTTTTAGTAGGAATTTGAAATCCTTATTTTTTTCCCCAGAAAGTTAGAATGTTTATTGCTACTTTGTTTTTATTTAACTTATTTTTTTATTGTTGAAAGTATTACAGATGTCCCCCATTTTTCCCCATTGACCCCCTCCTTCCTGCTCCCACCCCCCTCCTGCCTTCCTTAGCCTAGTGTCCCTGTCGATTGGTTGTGCATATATGCACATAAGTTCTTTGGTTTATCTCTTACCCTTTGAAGCGACATGGAGGGAACTAGAGAGTATTATGCTAAGCAAAATAAGCCAGTCAGAGAAAGACAAGTATCACATGATCTCACTTATTTGTGGAACATAATGAACAAAATAAGCTGTTGACCAAAAGAGATCCAGAATCATGGAAGTAGGGTACAGACTGACAAACCTCAGGTGGGAGGGGTGGGAAGAGATAAACCAAAGAACTTATATGAAATCATTATTTGATTATTATTAATATTATTGTTGAAAAAAAATTTTTTTTTTATTGATTTGAGAGAGAGAGGAAGAGAGAGAGAGAGAGAGAGAGAGAGAGAGAGAGAGAGAGAGAGAGAGATGGAAACATCGATTGGCTGCCTCCTTCATGTCCCCAACTGAGGATTTGGCCCACAACCTGGGCATGTGCCCTGACCGGGAATCAAACTGGCAACCTCTTGGTGCATGGGTCGACACTCAACCACTGAGCCACACTGACCGGGCTGAAATCCTTATTTTAAATGAATGAATATCATTCAGAAATGCAAAAAGGAAGGTGAGGGAGTAAGAAAGTAATTCCAAGGTACCTCTAAGGAAAAGGGTATTTAAATTAAAAATTTGACCTGGATTATGGCCAGAATTTAACTGTTTCGTTATTGTTGTCATTAATAAAGAAACATGAGAAAAATATATGGTTTCACTAGGAGAGAGGGTGGAGGGTGGAGAGAGAAAAAGAGAGACAAAATCTGGGAAGAAGTAAAAATCCAGCTTTAAGGTCCCCAAATATTTCAGGTCTTCTTCATAATATCAAGTTTTGCTAAAATATATTAAAAATGTTTCTTATTTTAAAAATCAAATTGGCAGACCCATTAGCCAAGGTGACATTTACATTCCTATTACTCTTTACAGTGAGTTATGTGGGCTAACTTTGGAAAGTCCGAGCCAAGCTCAAATTGGTCCACTTTCTGCTAGGTAGACTATACAGCTCTTAAAAATAAACCATGCAGCAACCAGCTCTGACTCTGCTAAAGTTAGGTATGGCATCAGGTCCTACAGGCTACCTATGCCCCAGTATTTTATCACAATGAACCATAAAACTGCTGGCAGTGAATTTTCAATATCCCACAAAACATGGTGATTTATTAATTCAGTTTGGTTCTCTCTCTCTCTCTCTTTTTTTTAAATCCTCACCTGAGGATATTTTTCCATTTATCTGCAGATAGAGTGGGTGGGAGGGAGGGAGGGAGAGAGAGAGAGAGAAACATCAATGTGAGAGAGACACATCAATTGGTTGCCTCCTGTACTACCCTGACCAGGGCTGGGGACAAACTGTAACCAATATGTGCCCATGACTGGAATCAAACCCAGGACTCTTTGGTCTGCAGGCCAACAGTCTAACCGCTGAGCCAAACTGGCCAGTGCAGTTTGGTTCTCTTTTCAACTAGAGTTTTTTTACTCCCCTCTAAAATATCAATAAACTATCTACTTTTACTTGTTTATCAACTAACTTTTAAAAAATGTATTTAATAAGAGAATCAGAAACCCATGAATTAATACATCCATTAGTAATTATCCCCTCTTCACGCTTAGTTTTCTTTTCAGGCACTAGCTTTTTTCTGTCCTTCCAAAAAACAGCCTGACTTCCAAGAGTGAGGAGCATTTCATTTGTAGAAATGTCTACAGATTGCCCGCCTTTCATACAGAAAGGAAATAAGTTTCATTAAAGAAAAGAAAGGCAATAGGTTCTATGCTTGCCTTACACAGTGACTTCAAGTTCACCAACACCTGATTTTCATATTTTGGGGCCTTTGCTTCTTTCTACACATAGGGTTCTTTTCATTCCCTGGCAACAAAAGATAAATGTGGTCTACTTGTTACATTTGTAATGAAAATAAAACATCAAAAACTTTCCTTTGTAGAATAAACATCTTAAATCTAATGTTTCCTTGGGACATAAGAACAGGAAATAATTGTCAAGAGACTGTACACCAATAAAATATTTTGTGAAGAAGTACACCGAAAACCTAGAAATCCCATTCCTTCCTTTGGTTCATACTATTTTAATCATATTACATCATGCATATCAATATTTATTTATTTATACAAAATTGCACATTTCAACATAATATTATCCATAGGATCTATGATTTGGGACTCTAAGAAAGTCAATGTTACACTAATTTGTTTTGTTCCTTGTAACTAGACCTCCTTTGATAGGATCTGAGAATTGATACTCCTATTTCATAAAGAATACAAAAGTGACCCAAGTAGATGAAGTTTCAAAGGTTGTCTCTGTCAAAGTACTTTTACCTCAAGCAAAGTTGTCCAAATTTTTTCCTATGTGTTTTTCAGATTCTCTTCTAAAAAATGAAAAATTTCTAAAAATTCTCTTCGACTAACGAAAAGCCATTGATTCACTGATTCATTTCATAAATATTTGTTGAACATACAGTATATACTAAACAATGGACAAGATGCTCGACAGTCAAGGATAAACAGACAAGGTACTGCTCTTAAGAAGCTCACAATCTGATCATGAAGAGAGACAAGCTAACAAACAATCCTAGTGTACCACTGTGATAAGGCCTCCAACAGTACATACAGAACAGAGGTTCTGTTCTTGGGGTGGGGGCTTCCTAGAGGAGGCAATCCTTGATACGTCCAAAAGCAGGAAGAATTAGTTACAGAGAAGAGGAGCAAGAGTAGAGTCAGAGAAGGAGAGGATAGATGGGAAGGGGTCTCATCCAGAGAGAATAACATGGACAAAGGTTCAAAGTCATGGGGCCACAGTGCAGTTGTTACAGCAGAGGGTGCATGTGCTGGAGAACAGTGTGAGATGAGGCTGGAGAAATGGGCAGGAGAGTATCGTAAAGATAAATGACAAGTGAAAGAAGTTGGTTATGTCCTCAAGTGGTGGAGGAGCATGGATAGAGTTTTATTTTTAAGACACAAATTCTTCTTCTTTTTCTTTCTCATTCTATGGAGAATAGAAGAAGAGAAAATATGCCGTTATGGAGAGTGAGTTGAAAGTAGAAAAAAGCCATAAATTTCTGAAGAGAGAAAAAGATATGTGATCAACACCCTGTCCCAATCAGTAGAGTTTTTTGGTTTTTTTTTTTTTTAAATGCAGTAAGTTATCACCTACTTTATCACATTTCTAGTCTGTATGATGGCGTTGAAATATTGACTAGGTTTCTGATACAGTTTCTGGAGTCTGAATGTCACTGCAGGGATGAATAAACCAGACAGATTGGATTCATATGGGTTTGCCATATGACACTTTTTTTTCCTTCATAAGATTAGAGGAAAAACTGATTTCATTCCATTTACTTCTTTATTTGGGTTAGAACTGAAGCCAGTGTCATTATTCCTTTGCCTATTCTTTTGTATTTAAAAGCTGATATCGGATTGTGCTGTTACAGAAGAAATAATTCAATACCTTCTGCTACATCTTATTTCTCATGGGCTTTAATTTTTTTTAAAAGGAAGAAAAATGGGACATGGACTTACTTCACAAAAAACACACTTTTTAAACTTTAAGACTTTTTAAAGTTATCAAATAAACTAATTTATTATTATTTTATTTATAATTATATAATTTATTTAAAAGTTTTATGGGAAATGGTTCTACAGATATGTTTTTTTTATTGTTGACACTATAACAGATGTCCCAGTAAACACATATACATATTAGTTTACTCTAATTACATTAAACTTACTTATAGGCTAAGCACCTTGTAATATGTGAAATTTTTTCATGTTACTCTTTTTTTGTTTTAATCCTCATCTGAGGATATGTTTTTTTTCATTGATTTTTTTTTTGTAAGAGAGAGAGAGGAAAGGAGAGAGAGAGAGAGAAAAACGTAGATGTAAGAGGGAAACATTAATTGGTTGCCTCCTATATGCACCCCAACCAGGGATTGAACCCACAAGCTAGGTATATGCCCCAAGTCGGAATTAAACCCACAACCTTCTGGTGTGTGGGACAATGCTCCAATGAACTGAGCCACCTGGCAAGAGCTATGTTACTCTTATGTGGTCAGTTTTTAATAACATTTATGAAAACTTCAGAAGGCCACAGGCATTCTATTGTAGACCCTATAGTGACAAAACATGAACCCTGTTGGCTGAGATCCAGAGCTTAAACTGCCTACTTGAGTTCTAGAGTAAAAATTGCTGATATGTATAAAATACAAAATCTGACATTTCTATAGATGAGTATTCTGAAGTCTCGGTATCTTTGTTCATAAAAAACGTAAAGCTTGCCCCTAACACATACTGCCAGCATGCTGCGATTCCCTTAGGGTATAGATTTCATTTGGGTTAACATAACTGTTGATACTGGTAGTATATTTCACATGAGCTTAAGAAATCACTGTCTATTCAGACAATGGAAACTGAAAGTTTTTTTTTAAAAAGTATAATTTTGTTAGGAGCTGGATCTCAGTCCTTCTGCTTCATTCATTTGTTCACGTATTTGTTAGTTAATTTGTTTATTAATTCAAAAATATATATTGGGCAATTTCTGTGGCAGACATTGTGACAGGTGTTAGACTCAATGATGAATAAAACACATCTGGTTTCTGTGCTTAAGCATCTTGCCCTGTGGAACAGAGAGTCAAGCAAGGAATGCTAAATAAAAAATTTAAATCTGATTAACATTACATGTAAAAATGCTACCCCCTCAAAAAAGGTAATTTATCTTCTATTAAGGAAGACTCAGTCCAGTGAGGAAGATAAATATGTAAATAAACATAAAACAAAATGATCAGTGGGTGATGTGGATTTCAAAAAGGAACCCTAGGCAGAAAGTACCGGCTTTGGATCTGAGTTTCAAATACAGTTGTGTGCTAGTTACTCATGTCTTCTAAATCTCAGTTTCTTCTGTAAAGTGAGGATAAAACTACCTTGCTTATCTGATAGCATGAGAATTGGCTAAATGACTAGACAGCTCATTAAATTGTAGTTATTATAATTGTTATTTTCTGAAGTCATGGAAGTTTGCACACTGGAGGGAACATTTCAACTTAGTCTGGAAGAGCAAGTAGAGTTTATCAGACAGAAAAAGTTTGCTAGGGTGTTCCAAAGAGAAAGAACAAAGTGTGCAAATTCAAGTGGTCAAAGTCAAAATGGTTTCTTGGAGGAATGGTGAATAGCTCCGTGCAGTTGGAGCACAATATTACTTAAACAATCTGACTTACTGCCTCCTCTTTTAATGGATAAACAAAGGAAAGCATTCTAAAAATCAATTTAAGTCCTTCTTTCTCCTTATACATTCTCCATTCCCCATGTCATTGAAACACATACCTCTTTTATAATAACTCAGTGTTAGGAGAGTTGGTAAATCAAGACGAACAGATTTCACAGCATTGGACAAAGAAGAGAGAACAGTAACGACAAACATGTTCCATGCGAGACCTTGAATGCTCCAGCAGGTTCAGAAGATGCAATTAAAGGACTAAAAATTGATCCAGGGATATTTCAGTGGTGCTCCTACCATCATCCTAACCATTATTTTCTACCTTAATAAAATCCATTCCAGTCACTCACTGATTTGTGAATTCTGTTCCAGGGAATTACCTTTTCATTCAATAGGAAAGACCTCTCCTTTTTTCCTGGGAGATTCCTGAGCAACGATGAAAACAGCAGTCACTGTCAACACAGCTAGTACTTGCATGGAGCCTCTTGTTCATGGCGCTCGAATGACTCATACTTCCAGATGGCCTTGCTAGCCTTCATCCAGATTCCAATCTTGGCACTATTAATCTGGTCTGGTGTTGTCTCAATAAATAACTGTTATAAAGACTAAGGCTTGTAAAAATTAAAAATGTTTACTGCTCTAATTTCTGAATATAAAAGTAGCCTTTTTCATTATAGATTATTTGGAAAAATGCAGAGAAGTGCAAGAGAAAAAATAGAAAAAATTTGTAGTTTTATCACCTATAATTCTAACACTCAGAGTTCATCACTGCAAACATTTTGATGTATTTTTGTCCAGCCTTTTTTTTTTCCTAAGTAGATCTCTACGAGAGATTTACAAAAGGGAAATTACTAGGTCAAACAGAATAAAGATTTAAAAAAATCTCTTGATGTGTACTGCTAAATTGTTGTTTTAGAAATATTATACCAATGTCCACTTTTAGAAGTCCTGTTTGAGAATTCACAAATTCTCATCAACACATTATAAAATGTTATAAATATGTAACAACTGAAAATATATAATTTATTTTGTTTTAATTTGTGTCTTATTACAAGATTGATCAATTTTTAAATTTAAATTTTATGTTTATCAAAGTTTTATAGGGACATAAAGAATTTAATAGTACTAAAAATCTCCTGCACCATATACATATACATATACATATACATATACATATACATATATTCCATTCCCCAGAGGAAGCCACTTTCATATATTTTAGCTGATATATTTGCTATCTGACTCTGTAGCTCTAAATGACATACCTGTGTTGCTACTTTCTGTATTTCAGTTTTAGGCACTGATTATTGTGGGAGATGACAATTTAGTTCCTGATCCATTCACACTTACTATCTTTAGTTCCTGAAATAGATATTGAAATTTAGTTAGAGTTATTGTGTTTATATTAGTAGGACTAAGAAAACTATAAGAGCCAAACTATGTAATATATGCCAATTACTTCTTATTTTCTTCAGAAGTTTTTGTTTTCTTTATAGTTGAAAATTCTTGTCTGTTGTTTATTTCTTTGTTTCTTTCCTTGTGTTTCTATGTAATTGTACCTAATTCTGTATCAAACTTTGCCCCACCTGCTAAGATCTTCTTTAAGTATGGTTCAAATACATTGAGTTTTATCAAATTAATTTTCTTGACGAAATCTCTCCCAAAGGCCTCTTCTGATCTGGGTTGGTTATTCCCTAGGTTTGTTGCATAGCTTTCAGTTTGGGACTTCCTTCATCGTTATCCTGAAGATAATGTTTTTGGAGTTTACTCCCTTGTTTTGATAAGCACATTTCCAGTAGCTTCCTGAGTAAGTATGCATCAGAGGCAAATTGTTTGAGGCTATAATACCTTTGAAATTGTCTTTATTCTATGCTCACTCCTGAGTAATAGTTGGATGAGTATATAATTCTTGGTTGAGAATCATTTTCCTTCAAAATTTAAAAGGTTAAAGGCACCATCTTATAGTTTTTCAACATCTGTCTCCACCCTGGAGGCAGAGTCTTCCTCCAGAGTTTCTCCTGGCTTCTCCTGAGCTGAGGGGAGCTTTGAAGCTTCAGGTTCTTGGGTAGTGTCAAGGCCTGAGGTCTCCGTGGACTGAGTCAGCTTCAGGGGCTGGAAGCAGCACTGGCAAATGGAGCACATGGAGGACATGGGGAAGGTCTTGACTTTCAACTTTGATTGTACGTTTTTCCCAGTTTGGTGCCCTTTTAATTTTTGATCCTTGTATATGACCTGATGATGATCCTTAGAATAAATTATTTCCTCTTACAGTTTTCTCTTCTTTCTAGAATTTCTGTTACTTGGACGTTAGATTTTTTTGAATTGGTCCTCTAATTTTCTCATTTACTCTGTTTTCTATTTCTCCATCTTTTTGCTCCTATTTCCCTGGAGATGTCCTAAAAAAATTGGTTCATTTTCAGCATGGCACCTCAATCTTCAACTATACCTGCTGTCCTTCAGTCCAGAGATTGTTTTATGCCCTTCAGAGTATAAATGGCAAGTATCTTGCTGGGGTGAATGAGGGACAGTCACATTGCTAGAACATAAAATAGGATCTGCAGGTCTAACGGCTTCTTAAAAAGTTTTAATATTTACCCCACTTTTATAGGTACTGGGTATGGCTGATTTTTGAGTCTTTGGGTTGTTTTGCACTAGTCATGGGATCACTTTTTTTTTTTTTTTTTGTTTTCCCCAGTGCTAGCATAGGATTCAACTTTAACTGTCTACTAGGGCAGTTACCACTTGTCCATTTTCTTTTTTCCCAGCTTCCAGAATTCTGTTGCTGGTCCTCCTTTTCCATTTTCTTTGTCATTGTGTTTTATGCTTTAAAAAGTCTTTTTATAAAGGTTTTCTGAAGACAGAGATGTTCAATGAATGTGCTAATTGCTCTATCTTTATCCAGAGGTCCCAATGTTTTTTAAATATTTTTAACTTGTCATTATATATCTCCTTTTGTGAATTGTCTGAACATATCTTTGACAATTTAACAATGATACCTCAGTGTTTTCCTTACTTATTTGCATGAGCCTTTTCTTTGTTAGTGTATTAATCACTGACCTGCAATATCTTCGGGATGACTGATTTAAATTCCAGAGTTATCTGTGGTTCCTGTGGTTTAGAATGTACACAAGTCACAAAAGGCTTAGATGGAGGAGAAATAACGAAACATACTCTGAATAGTTTGCCAAAATATTTAAAATCACATAAAGAACACTCTTCAGTTACTAGGCTTTGAATTTGTAACAGGCAGATACTGATCTTTAACTATATTAAGTCAATAAACTTCCATTGAACAGTTGATATGTGTGAAGCACCATATCCTTGAAAGCACATATTACAAGGTTCTGAGTCCCTTCCTTGCAGAATTTTCTGGAGAAAACAGATTCATAAATAACTATACAACAATGAGAACTGATCTATAACAGAGATCAAAAGCTGAGAACAACTCACTTGACCTGTGAGTCAGGAGGAACTGGGAAAGACTTCGGAGCTAAAGAGCTGCCATTTGAGGTGGATCTTGAATGAGGAATGGTGGTTTTGCTAGGCTGTAAAGCTGACAGAGGGAGCTCAGGCCGAAAAAAGAGAATGTGCAAAATGTTGTAGATATTTTTTAAAAGTGTGTTTAGGGAATTGTGAGAAGTCTATGGGGGTTGCTGAAGGTACAGAATATAAAAAGTTGAAACTGGACAGGATTTTAGAAAGAGAGTCCAGCCCAACCCACTGAGTTTTACAGACTGGACATCAGTCCTAGAGAAATTATAAGCTGTCAAAGATTCCATTCTTAATGAAAGAACCAGGACTAAGACATAATGTTCTGACTTCTTTTAGAACATTTTTTATTATATCACACAGTTCCTTACTTCTCACTATAGAAATAGGTTCTTTTCCTAAGACCAAGTATGAAAAGAACTGATCAGAAGATCTAAGGGACCCAATTAGGATTTAATTCTAATCCATTGCTAGAGATTCCTTTGAAGTATTTTAAGGATTCAGGTCTACATAAAAAGCACATTATCTTAATTATGTCTGTCTACTATGGGCATAGGATAGGAGAAATGACATGGAATTAAATCTATGAACAGGAACCACCTAATGGGGAATGAGGGGTGGAAAATAAGACGGGGAATGAGGGCTGGAAAATAAGACAGAAAATAATACACCATATGTGATTTATGACTAATTTCATTTTGGCTCAGTTTACATTATCAAATTTATTCTTTTGAAAAAGTCATTAAATTTTGGATTAGATTATTTAAAACCTCTCCCTTTTGAACTTTAATTTCTTTTCCTGTTTTAGTTTTCTCTTTTAAACAGTAGATGTGCTTACTATTCAGTATTTGAGATTACATAAAACTATACTTTAGTCACCTTGATGCCTTTCGAATAGAGTCTGTTGTTTTTTAATCTTCCAAATTACTGGTATGCACATTTGTTGCAAATAAAACTTCTGTCAAATCTTGTTTATTTTGTCCCTCAGTAAATAGATATTTATTAATATACTGCATTTCTTCTATTCATTTATTCTGTGAGTATGTTTATTAAAGCTGGGGACAGTGAAACAAGGAAGGGCTTGGATAGAAGAAGCAACAGGAGAGCCTGGGCGGGGCTGCTTTGGCCTCTGGAAATGTTATGGGAAAGAAATGAGCCAAGGTGGGGCTGCTATTGGCTCACTGAAAAGTCAGAGAAAAGGAGCCTTGGAGACAGGTTCAGGGTTTTTTTGGCCCACTGTTCCACTGATTGAAAGTCCCTTGGGGGTCCCCAGAGTTAAAAATAAAATGTGCCTGAGGGAAGGGTATGGGTGTGCTCCGAGGAGGGTGTGCCAATATACTGCATTTCTTATAAATGAAAAGAAATAAGATTTTCTTCAAACATTTGCTTATTTGGAATCAGGTACATAAGTAGAAAAGACTTTTCTATAATATGTCATGGTTTCAAAATCTATTATTACTTCCTACAAATATAGAGCATACAAACGTTTCTCACCATTTTTCTAAGATTAACAACAGGGATTCATAAGTGTTAATCTCTTAGAATACTATTTTAATTTTTCTAAATATTTTCACAACCTATTTATTTTTATCCATATTTTTAAGTTATACATATCTATTTGTATTTTTAAAAGACCAGTATTATTTTTCTACATGATTTACCCTAAAATGTCATTCTATATTAATGAGGCAATTTATTTCTCCACTTTTCTGCTTTATGATGCTTGTAGTCCTAAATGCCACTGTAGATCCTTCTAGAAAGCACTTTTCAAAAATTGTGCTTTACTTTGGAGCTCTTGAGCAACTATCTGAGAATTCTTGGAATAAACCAGAAGGAAGGCTAAAGAGACAAAGGAAGACTATAGCTCCCTTGAGTTAGTCAAACAGAATCCCCTGGTAAACCAAAATGGCCATTTGTACATCAGTAATTTATATTTTATACAGTACACTGATATTTATAAGTACGAAAACAACACATTTCTCTAGCTGTAAGTGGAGCCTCTTGGCAAATAAAAGAAAAACTGATTCCCATTAGTAAAACATTGAAGTTTAAGTCTAGATAAAAATATTTTAAAAATCTAATTTAAAAAGTCCCTGATTTGTACTCTGTGTAAGCAATTGGTTTGAAAATATTGCTATATAATCACAGAAAATACTAGCTAGACTGTTTGGAGTCTCTAGTGGCAGTAAGAAAAACAGGAAAAGAAAAAAAAAAAGCTAACTCCATCAACAATAAAAATATGGAACCTGAGGAGCGACTGGTGAACATAAATATACACCTTTATGAGCCTGATAATTTATATTCAGTTCATGCAAATAGCAAGTTTGATAAATATGATTATAACTCTCAAGTTGAAACAAATGCTCTTTGCTAAGAGCAAAGAATTGTTATTGAGCAGATGGTATTACTTTTCTTGCCAATTTATGTTCATAGAACTCAATGCTTAGCCTTAAAAATGTCAAATAACTCAGATTTCAGGATAACACATACCAACTAATCTGCTCTGCTTATCTCTACCCTGTCACTCCTCTCTTGAAAAGCTCAAACAAGACAGTATGATTGACACAAATAAAAGCAAAAACCATATATTTCTTACTATTACACGGCCTTATCTATAATATAGCATTTCAATATCTTATAAAAGATACCATAATTCAAAGCAATAATATGCCCCAAAATACTAATCTGCAACATATATAATGTGGAACACTTTATTTTTGCTGGAATTGCCACCAATATGATAACATTTGATTACCAACTAAATAAGAATTCATTTCCAGTGTGCTGTTAAGAGCTAAAATCATAAATATATAAAAACTGGGGTACAAATCCTAGCTCTGCTACTTATAAGCAATGTGACAACTGGTCAAGTTACTTAATCTCTCTGGTCTCAGGATTTATAAGGTTCTTCTGAATATTAAAAAATCATTACCTATAAAGCTCTTAGCAGACTGTCTGCATAGAGTAAATATTTAACAAAATGATAACTAATATTGGTTTGGTTATTGGTGAACTGAAGTTTTAAATACATTAAGAGTTTGTCCCTAAGGTATAGTCAATGCAACCATGATTTAAAAAAAAAAAATTTCAGGGTGGGGGAGGATGAAGAGGGTAAAAGAGATCAAATGTATGGTGATGAAGGAGACTAGCCTAGGGGTGGTGAGCCCACAATGCAATATACAGATGATGTATTATAAAATCGTACACTTGAAACTTATATAATGTTATTAGCCAATGTCACTCCAATAAATTTAATTAAAAATTTTTTTTTGTCACTTTGCTTCCCTAGGGAAAAAAATTTCTCCCCATTTTTTTCAAACTTGTTTTGAATTATGAAAAGGATTTGTAGGCATCTGAACCAGTTACACTATATTGTACATGTAAGACTGACAATCGATTTTCAAGATTTGGCAAGAGTTTCAAATGTTTTCTTTTCTCAAACACACCTGAGGGCTCCCATGCACATATGATCAGTCAGCTGTTCCAGAGGAGTGCTGCAGGGGTAGGACAGGTGACTCAGGGATAGGACTGGCTAAGAGCCTGTCCTCCCCTCATCAGACACCTGCCCCTCCCTTCCCTCCTCCAATTGAGCTACCTTCTGGCTGTAGATCAGAGGAGTCTTTCTTGCATAAAAACAACAAAGGCAAAAACCATCTTAGTAATATGGGTTTTTACCCAGACTTTTTCTTAGGAGCTCCTGAATTCCCCCCAAATCTCTATTTTACAGTAGTGTTGCTATTTCCTGAATGAGTATCTGAGTCTTTCGTGAAGTTTGATGAGACATCGAGGATGAATACTCTGTTCTTCAGAAATATCTGACCCTACCTCCTTTAAATTCTTCTTCTCCATGTCCATCTCCTGGCTTGTTGTCTTTTTTTGCATCTTTATAACAAATTCACTGATCTAAAAATCAGTGTAATACATAAATAAGCATGCACATCAATGTTCACTACACTACTCTTTGTAATATAAAAAAATCCACTCAGTGGTTAGAGCGTCAGCCTGTGGTCCAGAGAGACCCGGGTTCGGTTTCCGCTAAGGGCACGTACCTCAGTTGCAGTTTGTCCCTGGCCCCGGTTGGGTCGTGCGGGAGGCAGCCACTCGATGTGTCCCTTTCACGTCAATGTTTCTCTCTCTCTCTCTCTCTCTCCCTCCCACTCTATCTGAACAAAAAATGGAAAAAATGTCCTAGCGTGAGGATAAAAAAAAAAAAAAATCCACCAATAGGAAAACAATAAAATACAAAATTTGAAACACATAGTATGTTACAGTTTAAGAATATTGGTATAGATTTATATGTGCTGAATAACATAATCTCCAAAACATATTAAATACAAAAGTCAGTCACAGAATAACATGTGTAGTATATCAATTTAGATAAAAAATTTCCTATAATTCTAATATATAAATATTCAGTTAAAAATTCAGAAAGGATATACATCAAATTATATCCCATTGCTAAGTGGTTACTTTCAAGGAGAGCAAATCTAAAGGAGCAGGAAGGCCTGGCTGGTTTGGCTCAGCGGTTAGAGTGTCGGCCTGCAGACCAAAGGGTCTTGGGTGTGATTCCTGGTCAAGGGCATGTACCTGGGTTGCAGGTTCGATTCCTGGCCCCAATTGGGGTTGTGTGGGAGGCAACCAATCAATGAGTCTCTCTCACATCAATGTTTTTTTTCCCTCTCTCTCTCCCTCTCCCTCCCTTCCACTCTATCTAAAAATCAAGGAAAAAATATCCTTAGGTGAGGATTAACAACAACAAAACAATAGTAAAGGAGCAGGAAGGAGGACTTTTCCGTATTCTTAATGTTTTAAGTGTTTTATGACATAAAAGTACTTATCTATTACTATTGTAATAAAACTATACATTAAAAGAAAAATCTCATGGTAGAAATCTTAGGAAATACAGAAAAAGTAAAGAAAATAAAGAAAAAGCACATGTCATTCTACAACCCAATGCTCATTACTATACAAAATTGATACTTTTCCTAATACATTTCTACATACATATGCCCACATTCAATTTTTTTAAGCATGACTGGGTCTCATCTCATTCACCTGATACCCTAAAAAGTTTGAAATATCAAATAAAAAAAATCATTCCTATGAAGAAGCAACACTAGGAACTATTGGCCAAAGTAGGCTGTGGCTTTTATTTGTATAGCTTAAAGCTCAGCTGAAAACA
Source organism: Tadarida brasiliensis (assembly GCA_030848825.1). Classification (NCBI taxonomy): domain Eukaryota; kingdom Metazoa; phylum Chordata; class Mammalia; order Chiroptera; family Molossidae; genus Tadarida; species Tadarida brasiliensis. The sequence continues at coordinate 37,688,607 of CM061258.1, forward strand.
TACTACATAGAAAAGGGAGGCTATGGTCATATGCACACACATGTTTTCCATTTTCCAAGTCCCAATTAGGTCAGGGCAGCAAAAGACTGCCTAGGAGACTGCATTGTCTCAAGCTACTGACCTAATTTCTAGTTCTTGATTCTGGTGCATTTCCTGCATGACCTCAGAATGTGTCATTGTAAATTCCGTAAGACAGCAGTTGCACATTTTGGAATGTGGATTCTGACATGTGGCTCAAATAAATGTTGTGGAAATGACAATGGAGCTCTGTGGGCCTCAGTTTCCTCATTTCTAAACTGATCTCTACATCCCTTCCAGGGTAAACAGTCTGCAATTTACTAAAAGCCACAAAGAATTATGCTGAACTGACCACCATAATGTGGCCTATTCTCAGAGTCCTTAAATTAATCTTCAAAGCCAAATTTCCTGCAAAATGACTTCACTCCTTTATTGTGTATTTGTCTCCATTCTCCAGAATGTTCACCAGATGGTGACTGAGCATATCTCCTCATCTAACAACATCATATTGTTTCTTGCCACTCACTACTTAAAGTTGTAAAAAAAAAAAAAAATCCTGTGGAAGCAAGTACTTAGCTGAAAAATGTAGCTTTCTCCTTAGGAAAAGGGTCGCAGGGCCAAACAGGGGCCCTAAACTGCTATCCTGTGAGGGCAATTATACAGGTGATCCCTGGTTTTGATCTTCTTTGAAGTTAATTGAAAACAAACTTGAATATGTACCAATCTTGACAGGCATGAAAGTCAGATTCACAAATAGGAAATGTGAAGCTTTCCCAATATTCTATTTAATCTTCTAATATGTTCATGAAACTCACTGTAATTCAAGATCTTTACTATTGATATGAAGGAGGAAGTACATAAATACATAATCTTTAAAAAAATATGTTTTCATTGATTTTTTATAGAGAGACGAGGGGGAGAGAAATAGAAATATTGATGTGAGAGAGAAACACCGACCGGCTGCTTCCTGCATGCCCCCTACTGGGGATTGAGCCCGAAACCTGGGCATATGCCCTGACCAAGAGTTGAACCGGACCTCACAGTCCATGGGATGATGCTCAATCCACTGAGCCACACTGGTCGGGCTAAATACATAATCTTATCTCAAATATAATTCACTAGGTAAAAATCTTAAAAATAAAATAATGGTTTTATACTATCCATAGTGAGGAGAAGAATAAAAAATTCTTCATCAACATCCCAAGAAGTTTATGTTAGACATTTCTAATAAAACAGGAATAAATTAATTTCAAGTCAACATTAATACTCAAATTATTGATTACTTTTATTAGAAATTTATTGTCTATAGAACAATGAGGAAAAAGCACAAAGTTCTACTATCCAAGACTTCATGCTTTGTAATGATGCCAAGTCATCCATAGTAAGAAAATGCATTTATTTATTTATTTATTTGAAAAAATTTTAAAATCATTAAAATAGATGGTATGGGAGCCAAAATACTTAAGCAACATTTTAAAGAAACTACAAAATTGCTAAGACAAATGATTAGAATATAGATTATTGATGTTTCCCATTTCAGAAAAGAAAGTTGAATGTTGCCCTATCTTTAAGGAGTAATCATTTCCTGCTGTTCAGTTTTGCTTTTAATGAGCATATATGATAAGCAGCAGAAAAATTGGTCTATTTTTTGCAATTTTGTATAAATTTTACTCAATATCAATATGGATTTTAAATTGTATTGCCATCAAATATTCTGAGTCTTATGCGCAAGAAGAAATCAGGTAAGGAAAGTGGATTTGCCATTTGACCTATCTCTTAAATTCAATCCTTCTATATATATTTCCTCTACCTTTGTCCATACAGTTACACAATTATCACTGGATGGCTGAATTATTAAATAGTTTTCTATATATTTTCCTCAAAATCATATTTATTCTATAATGGTATCCTATAATATAAAATTGAATCCACAATTTTTTCCATTCAACAATATCCGTAACGTAACCCATCACATTTGTTAAAGAGTTGATAGTAAAATAGGACTCCTAGTACAATAAGAATAGAATAATGGTTCCTTATTATGCTAATATTCACTATTCAGCTTTCATTCAACATCTCTAATTAACAATGAAGCAAATCAGAAACAAGAAGCTGCCCACTCTCTCCATTAGTTAATGCTGCTCAGGAAATTCTAACCTAAGCAACTGAATAAGAAAACCAAACATGAGGTATAAATAAAAGGAGGGAGCAAAATTATATTTTCAGATGAAAATTCTATAACTCAAAATTCAGGAGAATCAACTAAGTGTATAAGAAAGATAAAACATTATAAAATACATATACTCAATTGGCTTTTCTATAGATCAGCAATAACCAGTTAGAAAATGGAGAAAGTATCCCATTAACAATAATCATAAAACATAGAAAATACCTAGAAATAAACTTAATAAAATATGTAAAAGTACTGTATAAATAATACTGTAAATCTTCACTGAAGAACATTTTTTAAAAAACTAGAAAAATATATTTAATTTCCTCAGTGGGAAGACTCAATATTTTATTTTTTTTAATTTTATTTTATTTTTTTTATTTTTATTTTTATTAATTTACTTATGTTACAGATGATTCTCCTTTTTTCCCCCATTGACACCCCCCTCCCCTTCCCTCCCTGTCCCGTCCCCGTTTTGTTGTCCATGTCCATTGGTTATGAGTACATACGTACAAGTTCTGTGTTCATCTCTCCCCTCCCCCGCCCCCTCTTCTGGCAGATGTCAGCCTGTACCCCACTTCCACGTCCCCCGGACTACCCTGCTCCTCCCACTGTTATGTTCATTATATTCCAGAAATAAGTGAGATCATATGATGTTTGTCTTTCTCTGCTTGGCTTGTTTCACTTAGGATAATAGTTTCCAGGTCCTCCCATGTCGACGCAAAGGATAAGAGATCGTCCTTTCTTAACGCTGCATAGTACTCCATTGTGTATATGTACCAGAGCTTTTTTATCCATTCGTCTACTGATGGACATTTGGGCTGTTTCCAGATCTTCGCTATTGTAAATAGCGCTGCTATGAACATGGGGGTACATGTATTCTTTCTGATTGGTGTTTCAGGTTTCTTCGGGTATATTCCTAGGAGTGGGATCACTGGGTCAAATGGTAATTCAATTTTTAATTTTTTGAGGTAACGCCATAGTGTTTTCCATAGTGGCTGCACCAGTCTGCACTCCCACCAGCAGTGTACTAGAGTCCCCTTTTCTCCACATCCTCGCCAACACTTGTTGTTTGATGCTTTGTTGATGGCGGCTATTCTGACAGGTGTGAGGTGATACCTCATTGTTGTTTTAATTTGCATCTCTCTGATGATTAGTGAAGTTGAGCATTTCTTCATATGTCTCTTGGCCGTTTGTATGTCCTGTTTGGAGAGGTATCTATTTAGTTCCTCTGCCCATTTTTTAATTGGGTTCTTTGTCTTCCTTTTGTTGAGATGTATGAGCACTCTATATATTTTGGAAATTAGTCCCTTATCTGATATATCATAGGCAATTATGCTCTCCCATACAGTAGGTTGCCTTTCCACTTTGATGGTTGTTTCTTTTGCTGTGCAGAAGCTTTTGAGTTTGATGTAGTCCCATGTGTTTATTTTTTCCTTTATTTCTGTTGCCTTAGGTGATATATCAGTGAAAATTTTGCTGCGTATGATGTCTGAAATTTTGTTGCCTACATTTTCTTCTAGGATTCTTATGGAGTCATGAGTCACATTTAAGTCTTTTATCCATTTTGAGTTTATTCTTGTGTATGGTGTAAGTTGATGATCTAGTTTCATTTTTTTGCATGTAGCTGTCCAATTTTCCCAACACCATTTATTGAAGAGGCTGTCTTTGCTCCATTGTATGCTCTTACCACCTTTGTCAAATATTAATTGAGCATACTGTCTTGGGTCAATTTCCGGATTCTCTGTTCTGTTCCACTGGTCTATGTGCCTGTTCTTGTGCCAGTACCAGGCTGTTTTGATTACAGTAGCTTTGTAGTATAACCTGATGTCCGGTATTGTGATCCCTCCTACTTTGTCCTTCTTTTTCAAGATTGCTGTAGCTATTCGGGGTCTTTTTTGGTTCCATATGAACTTCTGAAGTATTTGTTCTAGTTCTGTGAAATATGTCGTTGGTATTTTGATGGGGATTGCATTAAATCTGTAGATTGCTTTGGGTAGTATGGACATTTTAATGATGTTAATTCTTCCAATCCATGAACAAGGTATGTGCTTCCACTTTTTTATATCTTCCTCTATTTCTTTTTTCAATGTCCTGTAGTTTTCTGTGAATAGGTCCTTTACTTCTTTGGTTAAGTTTATTCCTAGGTATCTTAATTTCTTTGCCGCGATGGTAAATGGGATTGTTTTTTTAGTTTCTCTTTCTGTGAGTTCATCATTGGTGTATAAGAATGCCGTCGATTTCTTGACGTTAATTTTGTATCCTGCTACTTTGCCAAATTCATTTATTAAGGCTAGTAGATTTTTGATGGAGTCTTTAGGGTTTTCTATGTATAATATCATGTCATCTGCGAATAATGACAGTTTCACTTCCTCCTTTCCAATTTGGATCCCTTTTATTTTTTCTTCACGTCTGATTGCTGTGGCTAAGACTTCCAGTACTATGTTAAATAAGAGTGGTGAAAGTGGGCATCCTTGTCTTTTTCCTGTTCTTAAGGGAAGACTCAATATTTTAAAGATAAATTAATTTATAAGTTTTTTCCCAATTATTTTGCCCTAAACTATTAAAAGATTCTTAATTGTACAGGTTGATTTAGGATATCTACTTTTGTTTTGTAAACATTTTTCTTAGAACCCTGTGATGACTCTTTCTAATTTAGGCTGCCTGTTTTCTAGGTCTACTACACTGTTATCATCTTGGAATTCATTTTCATAAAGCACCTGGATTAGTTCCAGTACTTGTTCTATCTTAGGTTATCTTCTGCATAGGATTTTTTTCTTTTTGTTTGATATCTCAAATATATATTTTTTCATTATGAAGCATCTGTAGGAGGTAAACTTTGTAAACTTGAGCCCTTATATGTTTAAATAAATCTTTAGTTTGTTGATAGTTTTGCTATCAATTTCGGGTTCTAAGTAATCTTCCTCAGAACTTTGAAACATTGCCTAGTCTGTCCCAGGTTACCTTTGAAAGATCCTTTTCTGTTCTCTAGAATTTTTTAGGATCAATTTTTTATCTTTGGAATTCTGAAATTTTACCAGCATGAGTAAACAGCATGTGTGTCCTCCCCCCCACCCCCAGTTGGGGAGTGAATGAACTTTTTCAATCCTAGGACTTGAATCACTCTTCAGGTAAAGTAAATTATTTTTCAATTACTTTTCCTGTCCCTTCTTATGCCCCTACTGCCACCACACTCTTCATATCTCTTTCGTTTCATCATATTTTATACCCTTGTCTTTTTGCTCTACATTTTAGGAGATTTGCTTGACTAATTCAATATTTATTCATGTTCAGTTTTTTATCCAATCTTGCTATTTTTTTTTCAGCATCCTGCTCCTATTTCACAGAAACTTTATCATAATTAATGTACTCTTCCCCTGAATCTCTCTGAAAATTTAATATTTTAAGTTTTTATCTATGCTTTTTATCATCTCTATTTCCTCTGAAAAGAAATATTCTTCAGAATAATACTTTTGTTTTGCTCACCTGTTAGTTTCTTTTTGTTTGTGCAACTGGTTTCTTCAAATCATTGGTGATATTTTGTTGATTGCGCATACTTATAATTTAAGAACCAGGAGTTTTGTAGATGGTTGGCAGGGTTTCATAAGTAGTTGTGTAGTACTTGTAAACTACTTAATTAGCAACTTAATGCAATTTCAATCAAAATCCTAATGGAATTTTTTTGTGAGGACTTCTCAAATAGATTATAAAATTAATTTTTATAATTTTAAATTAATATTTATAAATTAGCAAACCAAGTTAGAATAACTAAGCAATTTTTGAAAATAAGATAAATTAACAGGACACATGTTTCCTTAGATACTAAAATATATTTTTTTTATGTATAATAATTATAGCATGATACTTTTGTATAGGAGTAGGCTACAAAGATTAAAAACAGAAATAATCATCCTTAAATTTAGTGAAATATGGAAGTGACATCTCAAGCCAATAAGGAAACTATGGATCATTCAATAAATGTTGTTCTGAAAATTTAGGAAATCTAGATAAAGAATATCAAAGCCCATAATTATTATTAAAATAAATCCTATAATTATTAAAGATTTAGACATGTAATGTAAATCCATTAAGGACTAAAATAAAATATAGGTATACATATAGACTGGGGTAGGAAAAACGTTCTAAGGATTTATAAAATATATTTATATATTTTAATATACTTATATATAGGCTCTGTAAGTGATTAAAAAGTTTTAGTTGATTAAAAGAAAGTATCCATAAAAGTGAACATATAAATGGGGGTTGGGATGGTAGAAGGAAAAAGAATAAAATATTCAGAGGTAGCTAAAAACAATGTTGTGCATATAAAACCATCCTCTATTTTGCAAGGGTTGAATACAGGAGAGTAAAAAAATAAACAATTTAATGGAAAATGTGCTATTATTATTCCCATTTTACACATGAGAAAACTGAGGCTTAGAAGTTATATAACTTGCTGAGGATCACATAGCTAATAGTGGGTTGCGGGGATTTGAACCTAAGGAGCCCACCTTTCAGCCCTATGCTGTACTGCCTACTCCAACCAATCCTTTGGTATAGATTTTATCTCTCTGTCTATGAGACTTTGCTTAAAATGTTTCTGAACGCAGAATCCGTACCTCTTCCTTTCTGCCCTAACAGCTCCCTTTGTCTTTCCACACCCATTTCAATTAATTCCTTCTCCATAAAGTTTTTCCAGCAATCCCAGTCCTTCTTGGAATTCTCTCCTACCTTAGGTTTGAGAACACCACTCTCCTGATTTTCTGCCTACTCCTCAATCACTCCTTTTCAATCTCTTTGTTAGATTCTTCTTTCTCTACACTTTTTTTCTCTCACCTTACTCTTTGACCCTCTGAGTACATTTACTTCCAAAATTGAAATGTCAACCTACTATGTTCTGAAAACTCCAGCTTAGATTGCTCTTCCGCATTCAGATTTCCACCTGAATATGCACAGACACCTCAAACTCCATGTTTCTAACACTGATATTTATTCTGCGATTTTTGCTCTCTGACTGAGATGCCACCATCACTCACCTACTCGTTGAAGCCAGAATTCCAAGCATGATTCTTGAGTCCTCCCTCTCTCAAGCTCAATCTCCAAGTTCTGTCTGTTTTATTCTATGAATAACTATTGCATTTCCCCCTCTCTTCCAAATTCCCTTAGTTCAAGCCCTCTTTGTTTCTCATGTAATTATTGCAGTAGGCTCTGAACTGGTTTTCCTAGTGGCTATCTTTCCCTTTCTCACTCCAATTCTATCTCCACATCAACATTTCTCAAATTTGAGAGGTCACAGATTTCTAAGAACCCTTCCACAACTCTCGGAGGCATACAGTCTCCTTATGAGAAACTTTGCAGCAAAAGTTACACACTTTTCTTCAGGTGATTATGTGTGGTTAATGCAATACTTCATGCATTAATAAATACAAAGGCAAAAATTCAGGCACATGATCCAGAAAATGTTTATATTTAATTATTTTTAAATAAATAAAAATAAAACACACTAAAAACTTTACAAAGATTGCTTTTAATACGCAATTCTAAATTGTGTCAAAATTAAAGAACATGATTAAGACTTAAGGCTGATATTTCTCCCATTGAATAAAATTACCCCAGTGCTTAAAAAAAGAAAAATCCAAGTATCTTGGCATGATATTAAAGATGTCATAGCAGTTCATGATTGGTTGCTTCTCTTTAATCTTTCTTACCCCTACCCCATCACCACTGTGTCACATATTGCAACCTGTTCGGGGCTCTCCTGTGCCTTTCACACTGCAATATTTAACTATTGACCTCTAACTATCTACACCTTTCCTGCTCTAGCTAACTTCTCATCCTCAAAGCACCTGATCCGGGATTTTCATCTCTGGGAGAATATCTGATTTTTTCTCTTCTAGTTCTGAAGTGGTATGTGGGCACCAACAGCATACTGTGATGTAATTGACTATCTTTCTGTTTAATGCCCTTAGCTGCTGGGTCTCTGAAATTTAGGACTGTCTTAATCCATTTCCAATCTTCAAGCCCAGTATAATTCCGAGGCACTCAATACATGTTTGTTAAATAGATCAAAGACTTTAATCATCTTTCTCTTTCTATTTATAAATCTATATTTCTTTTTCCTTTTTCTATTGAAATTAATTAATTCATTTATTCATTCACTAATAATCATTTATCTGTTAGTTTCAGGGAATACAAAGATGCATAAGACATTGTCCTGGTCCCTACAGAGTATTATTGTGTCATTTTTTTTTTTCTCTCTTATCATTTAATTATATAGGTCTTTTGTTCAACAGAATAGCAGGGACTCATCATATTTTCTCTGCTTCGCACAGTTCTTAGATTATTGTAGAAGTTCAATGTCTATTTGTGGATTAGCTTTATTTTGCCTTTAGGGGTGCCTATTAATGCATACTTCTCTCAGAGAACCCTGCTGTGTGGGACCCCAAGTGCTAGACTTTAAGCAATTTATAGGTTTTCTGGCATAAATGTGCTAAGTGGACTGGAGGGCAGAATTATGAGTTCAGAAAAGAAACAGAATGTTGTGTTTGATTCTAGGTTATCAGCTTAGTTCTCAGGGAAATACTTATTCCATGAAGATAAACAGACTAATTTTTATTGAATCAACATTATACATTAATTTTACAATGTTTAGAGATTGTTTTTAGGTATTCTTTATTTCCCTATATAAAGATTAAGAAATCAAAGCAATTGATCTAGGCTGATAGGTATGATTACAAAATTACTTTCGGTTCTATCTCATTATTTCTGGATAAACACGTTATTGCTCTTTATTACTAAAAATAAAGATAACAGAGCTAAGATTTATTAAGCATTTATATTAGATAAGCTCAGTTTTGAGCACTTTTATATGTATTAATTAATTGAATTCTCACAGCAACTTTTATTATACCCACTTTATTGCTAAGGAAACTGAGGCATAGAGAGCTTCAGTAACTTGCCCAAGGTAACTCAGCTGGTTAATGGGGAAATGAAATTCAAACACAGGCAATATTCACTTTTTACAATTGTATTATGCTTCCTACAGAAGGAGTTCAGAACTGGTTGTTACAAAACCAGGTTGTCAATCTTAAATTTGTCATATAATAGTAGAATTAATTTATTTAAGGATGTTATGTTATCTTGAGTTGCATTGTTCTTGCACCTTTTACAAGCTGTGAGGAGGAGTCTTTTATAAACTGAAAAGTTTCAAGATTTTTGTTTTTACAGTACATTAAAATTATTTTTAAGAGTCTGAAAAGGAGAGTCATTCAGAAAGTCCATGTGAAGTAGAGAGAAGGTGGGGCACCAGCACTGGATGTTCAGACTCCTACTAATCACGGTAAGCTGCATGCTTTATTGCTAAACCTAAGGGACAGATTAGATGGGAGGAGAGTGGGAAGCAAGAAGGCATGAAGCCTGCCTATTTGAAAGTAATGTAATTATTTTCTGATCAGTTTAAGAGCATTAAAAACTTACAGAATAAGCAGAGTCACAAAGTTTTCAGGAAGGAATACAACTGTAAGAATGCAGTTAAATTGTTAAAGATGATCAGAACCATCTTTAAAATCATAAACAAATTTCATTATATATCTTTTTTTAATATAATTTAGTTGTTATTAGCAATCACATGATGAACCCTGCTCATGTTTTATGCCTAGAACAGTTCTCGGGCATTTGGCATTAGCCTAGGAGTCAGAAAACCTGAGTCTGTGCCTAGCTTGGTTCCATGTCAATAAAGAAGTGGCCATCAGGCCAAGGGAGTTGGAGGTGGGGGTTGGTGAAGGTGGGCAAAGGTGAGGGAATGGAGGACGTCTGCCATAGTGTCAACATTAAACATTTTAAATAAAATAAATAAATAAAAAGTATAGTCTGTGCTAAAAAAAAAAAAAAAAAAGTGGCCATCTCCCTCTGGGCTGATCTGTCTCCTCCAGTGTAAGGAACATGTTCATGCACTTGCCTCCTCTGCATTTCAAAAAGAACTCTTTAAAAGTTACACCATACACAGACACACTGGCATGAGAACCACTACCATCATCTCTTTTATACATGAGAGTAGCAATGAGGAAAAAATTCTCAAATGCAATCCCAAATTATAAAAATGTTGGGTAAGGATACAAAAAGTTATAGGATAGGAAACAACAACAGTGACGCTGAATCCAAATGAATATTTGCCTTATATATTCTATGGATTCTCAGAAGGGCCAGTTCTTCATTGAGTGTTCCAGAGTATTATCAGCTTTTCTCATTGACATGTTGTAGCAAATATTTTAACTTATGTGGCTTTTGGTTCCCTTAAAGGTGCTTGCAAATGCCTTTTAGAAAATACTTTTTATGAAGAAGTACAATAATAACAAAAATTCAAATATCTACTAAGCATATGAAAGACTGCTCACCCTCACTAGTACTCAGGGAAATGCAATGATTTCATTATAGAGCCTCCATATTTAGAAAAAACTGGAAAGTCTCACAGTACCATGTGTTTTTGGTTAGGATGTGGACTCAGAAATTCTCATATACTTTTTGTACATATTATCAAACACTTTCTCTTTATCTACTAAAATTGCATGACCCAGGATTCCATTCCTTGGTATATTCCCCCACAGAAATGCATGCTTATATGCACCAAGATGCATGTATATGAATGTTCATAATATCTTTTTGTTGGTGCTGGTGATGACATCATATTTTTATTCATAATATTTCCAAACTGGAAAATGTCCAACTTCATTATAAGAGCAAATTGGATGACTAAATTGTGGTCTTTTATACAACAGAACACTATATAGTCATGAAAATATATGATCCTCTGCTACATGCAACATTGATAAACTTTACAAGTATAATATTGTGCAAAAGAAGCAAAACATAAAAGTATCCACAGGTGAGTCCATTTATATAACAAAGAAATTGGGTAATTGGGTGTTTCCAAGGGATAATTAAAATAGGTAGTACTTTAGAACTATTTATTAAACTTAACACTTATATTTTATGTAGTTTTCTAAATTTGTAGTTTGTTATATTTCACAATTTATAAATTTACAAAGATACTATGAAACTATAGTAATCAAGGTGGTATGGTATTGGAGAAAGAATAGACAAGTAGATCAATGAAATAGAATAGAAAGCCCAGATATAGACCCATGTAAATATAGTCAACTGATATTTGGACAAAGGAGCAAAGGCAATACAATGGAGAAAATATATCAACAAATGGTGATGGAACAACTAGACATTCACATGTAAAAAAAAAAAAAATTCTAGACACAACCTTACATCCTTCAGAAAAATGAACTCAAAATAGATAACAGACTAAAATGTAAAATAATACTATCAAACTCCTAGAAATAACATAAGAGAAAAATCTAGATGACTTTAGGTCTGGCATGATTTCTTAGATGCAACACCCAAAGGCATAATTCATGAGAGAAATAACTGGTAAGTTAGACTTCATAAAAATTTAATTTCTCTGTTCTGCAAAAGACAGTATTAAGGGAATAAGAAGACAAGCCACAGACTACAAAAAATATTTGTAAATGACATATCTGATAAAGGAATGTTATTAAAAATATACAAAAAGTCTTAAAACTCAACAATAAGAAAACAAGCAACTGCATTTAAAAATGGGCCAATTTCTTAAACGATAACCTCATAAAAAAAGATTTCCATGTAAACTCATGTAAAGATGCTCCACATATGTCATCATGGCAATTAAAACAAGATACTGCTACACACCTATTAGTATCATCAAAATCTATAACACAGAAAACACCAAATGCTGCCAAGGAGGTGGAGAAACAACAGGAACTCATTCAATGATGGTGAGAATGCAAAATGGTGCAGCCACTTTGGAAGACAGTGTGGCAGTTTTCTACAACTAAACATACTCTCACCAAAAGATCTAGCAGTTGCACTACTTGGCATTTACTCAAAAGAGTTGAAAACTCATGTCCACACAAAAACCTGCACAAAGATGTTTACAGCAGCTTTATTTATAATTGCCAAAACGTTGAAGTGATAGGCTGTCTGTCAGTAGGTTAATGGATAAACTGGTACATTGAGACAATGGAATATTATTCAGTGCTTAAAAAGAAATGAGCTATCAAGCCATGAACAGACATGAAGGAACCTTAATTGCATAATACTAAATAAAAGAAACCAATGGTAAAAGGCTACATACTCTTTGATTCTAATTATAGACATTCTAGAAAAGGTAAAATCATGGAGACAGTAAAAAGATCAGTGGTTGCCAAGGGTTGAGAAGAGGAAAGGGAAGGATAATAAATGGAGTACAGAAGAATTTTAGGGCAGTGAAAATACTGTGTATGATAGTGTAATGGTGGATACATGTCATTATACATTTTTCCAAACCCAAGAGTGAGCCCTAATATGTAAACTATGGTCTTTGAGTGAAAACAATGTGTCAATATAGGTTCATCAGTTGTAAATAATACATCACTCTGGTAGGGTATGTTGACAGTGGGTGAAGCTATACATGTATGTGGGCAGGGGGCATATGGGAAATCTCTTCCTTCTGTTCAATTCTGCTGTCAACCTAAAATTGCTCTAAAAAGAAAGTATATTAAAAAAATAAAATAAAAAAACAAAGAACCCGAGTGCTTATGGCTTCTTAGAAGTTCACAAAAATTTTACAAAGTCTAAAAAGATTAATGATGTGGAATCTTTTATTTCTATTTTATCTATATAAGTGCTGATGAAGAACACCTGGTAGATAATTTAGAGGTTTAACATAAAGAGTCTTCTTTTTTTTTTTAATTTTTTTTTCTTTATTGATTTTTAGAGAGAGAGGAAGGGAGAGGGAAAGAGAGATAGAAACATCGATGAGAGAGAACGTTGACTGGCTGCCTCCTGCATGCCCCCCACTGGGGATCGGGCCCACAACCTGGGCATGTGCCCTGACCGGGAATCGAACTGGTGACCTCTTGGTACATGGGTCGACGCTCAACCAGTGAGCCACACCGGCCGGGCTAAAGAGTCTTCTTAAATAATATGTCCTTGTTGAGAAAAATCACAAAGTTCCAATAGCAAAATGTTAACAAGGGAAAGAACTGAAGACTTTTCTCTCTGAAACTGCCAAGCAAGTCTGGTTTAATTGAAATTGATGGCAAGGACAACAGAGCACACTTAATTGAATTTTACTCTTAATGATCTCTAAGCCATGTTTGAAATATAAACATACATGTGAGAGTTTTTCAAGATGTTGGACATGAATCTGTTTTCATAATTCAAAAGCATACTTTGCTTATGAATCTCTTTTTAACAAGCTTTGGCTGGGAATTCTTTTCTTCCAGATGTTTGGGGTTGTATAGGCACAACATCCATATTTCTGGATATAATTTAAACCATAGTTACAAAGAGTATATTTATATTACAGAATGGTAGGACAGAATTCAAACAGATTGCCTATAGTTTATATAATGATGAGTACCTAAGTCTCATAAAGTAATATAGAGGCATCTGGTCATCTGAAGTAGGTTCTCTTAGTACTTCTCAAACCTGAAAGAATTTAAATTTCATGCGACATTATTAAATAATATGGCCAATTAACAATTTTGGTAAAAAAGAAAGCCTCCTAAATCACAGACACAAAAAATGATTTTTTAATATATACTTTCATTTAAAAAACCTGTTTAAACAATATATTGGAGGCAAATTAGTTTGGTGGTTGACAGCATGGTCTCTGAAGTCAGATCTGGATTTAAGTCCCAGCTCTACCAATTACTAACTTAAACAAGTCATATTACCTCTCTATGCCTCAGTACCTACTTCCTGGTGTTCTTACAAGGGCAAAAATAAATATCCCATGTAAAGAACTTTGCAAAGCTCCAAGCACACAGTGAGCACTCAATAAATATTAGCTATTACCATCATTAGCACCTTCTAGAATCTTGCTGATCTTTCATCCAATTTGTTTTATCTCATCTTTTTTTTTTTTTCCCCACTACAAAGTGCTCTTCGAGGCCACCTTCCTCCTCAGCTATGAAACCAGACATGCTTATCTTCTCTTTCCTTTTCTGAAACCTCACTAAAATGAAAATAAATAAAAACACACACGTCCACAAAGGCATAGATAGTGGGGGAGGAGAGATCAGCAAAGGAGATATTTTAATTGAGTTTTAGAAATCAGAGAGTAGAGAGAGGAGCATAAACTGCCTTAGCACAATGGAGAAAATGATTACAGAGAACAAATTCCAGGAGAAAGTGAACTAATGTGTTCCACTACACCCAGAAAGACTTACTGTGTAAAAGACAGTATAACTAAGGAAGGCAGGAGTTTCTTGGAGGCTGAAAGTATATAAAGATTATATATGGAGACTATGGATCCAAACTAACTATTCCCTCTTATGCTGGAGACTGAATCTTTCTTTTCTAGAGAAAATAAGCTAGAGACTTCAAACTGAGGACATCGGGCACTGTGGCAAACAAAGTGAGGCCCAAGGCTGAAAACAGATGCTTAACTGAGGAGTTTCTAGTAAGATTCCCAACCTTGTTACATGCCATGCTCCCCAAATACTAGCAGAACAGATATATATGTCCCTAGGTGATGTCTCCCAGGCAGGAACTGGGGAATCTTCTCATAATGACATTGGAGAACTTGCCAAAGAATAAAGCAACTGAACAACCAATAATGCTGCAGTGAAACTCTACAATTGACAAGTCTATCCATGTTCAGAGAACTTCAATGTCTATTTATTGTTGTCATCATTGGTGTTGTCTTTGAGCATGTGTGTGTGTCTCACTTTTAAATAAGAATGGATAGTCTCTTGAAGAAATTCTCCAGAATAAAGAGAGACTAGAATATGCAGACCATATAAATTGAATAGAAACCCACAGGAAACAGAGAGACAGAGGAACATCTCTAAGGAACTATCATTTGTGCCCTTAGAAAGATAATGTATTCCAGTCATGAGAATAGATACTATTTAAAAAATAACCAGAGAACAAGAGAGTACTGAAATTAAAAAATTAAAAATTTAATAGAAAGGTTGGAAAATAAATTTGAAGAAATAGAGAAGGTAGAACAAAACACCAAAGAGACAAAAAAATGGGGGTGGGAGGAAGTGAGGAATGCTGATCTAGGAGATCCAGCATTCAACTAACAGGGGCCCCAGGAAGAGAGAGGAGAGAAAATGGAGGAAGTAAAATTACTGATAACTTAATAAAAGAAAAAAATTCCAGAATTAAAGTTCACAGATGTCTGGAATGTGCCCAAGACAATAGATGAAGACCCAGACCAAAACAACTGATCATGAAATGTAGAAATGTTGCAAGTCATTATAAAAACATAACTAAGAATGACCTTTTGCTATTAACTAATGACCCAGCATTCAACTATCTTGTATGACAAAGTGGAGTCATTTTAAATTTGTATGCTTATTGAACTACAATGGAAAAAGTTTATTAACAATCTCATAATGTGGTATTTTAAAATGTGAATTCTTACCTAAAAGCAACGGAGCAAAAAAATAAAACTAAGGGAAAAAACAAAAATCCTTCTTGGTATTTCAGTATTCTTTTACAAAGGATCCAGTTTATCACAGTAATTGACTCTCCTTTCTTACACTGGGGATATTACTATATTAAATGGCTACAGGATAAACTTAGGTAACAGTGGAGCTACAGTTCTTTCAGAAATAAGATAATTAAATAGTTACGTGTGCCAAGAAAACTTTCTTTGAACATTTCTATTATACCCTCTCATTATTTCTAGCTACCTGATTAGCAGTCAGTAAACTTGGGTAACTGCTTCCTTCTGATATGACTTCCAGTCTATTCTCAAGTTCTCCTAGCATTACTTCGACCACCAGAAAAAAAAGGAGATATTTTATTTGCTACTTATAAAATACGCTGAACTGTTAGATTAATGAGTATAAAGTAATTATAATAAACATTGTTACTTAAAATAAGAAGAGTTTCCTGATACTGAAACTGAATTCATACTAAACTGTTGAGTAGGCTATTTCAGGGGTTCTCAATGCATTCCTGATGAAGATAGATTGCTTTTTATTTCCCTCAAATGCTCTTTATTCATTTCACAAATATTTCTGAATTGTGTACCATGTACAAAGCACTGTGCTGGTTACTGTGGAGGAAACCAGGCGGGGAAAAACATCTAGTGTTTTTCTTCAAGATAGAGATAGGTCATCTGTGTGGGAGTTAGCGGTAGGGGCTCCTACAGAGTAAACTGCTAAATGAGAGGTGATGGGGAAAGTAAGGATAAGGAAGTAAGTTGTGAATAAAGGCCAGTCTGACATTTAATTTGATAATTAGTAGAATGTGGTTTGTGTTTAGCCCTGCTTTCCTGGGCAGTCCTCTTGAGCTATAAATAGACATAAGACTTTAGAATCTACTAGTGAACTATGATGGATCTGTCATGGAGTCCATGACATATACAATGAGAAGTTGCTATCCCATCAATAAATAGCACTGTATCTCTTGTGAGCAGCTGGTTGTTACGGATGCCCAGCATTCAGTTCCCCTTTATTTCGAAAACAGTATCCTGATTTCCTTTGGGGAAACTCCCCACTGTTAGGTGGGACCACTGTGATTGGTTCAGGATAGGATCTACAAGTTTAATTATTAATATATGGGAGCTACTAGAGAGAAATGATCTTTTTTTCTGTTGAATATAAAACCTATGGAAAGCTATGTATAGCTCTAGATTCTGACACTGATGCTGTCCCCATTTATATGGAAACTAAGGATGAAGCCAGAAATGGACAGAGTTCTGATAGAGGACCCATTAACTAACTAAATCCCTGTTCTAGTCCAAATGGTACTCATGGTCTACCTAAAACCTCACAGAACCACATTAGGGGTGTGTGTGTGCGGGGGAATGGGGGGGGGTTAAGCCATCCATACACTACATGTAGGAGACTGCATCCAGGAGGGACACATTTTACTGAGTGTGAAAACAGGTGGATAACAACTGCTTAAGGGTGTGTAATACTCTTCAATTATTATACTCCACGATGTCAAATGTTGCCCTTTAATAAGACTGAGAAGTATTCTCAAGGTCACGGAAGAAACAAAGTTGCCTATCAATGAGGAGAAATATTTTAGTAAATGGAAGGTAAAACTTAAAAATGGAATTAAAAGAAAGAAATTTTCTCTTTCTGAAAGTGGATATGGGACTGGTAAATGACAAGGGTAGTGATTATTGACACATGCAAGTCAACAAGCAAAGCCAACCATAACAGGAAAACATGTAGATATGTGCAAAATGAAGCAAATCTTCTGATAGCCAAAAACACAAATTTATAAGTCTGCTTGAGTTACGTATTTTGACTAGTAATATGTCATATTAGTACTTTTATTTAAACCACAGCAATGTTTGCCATCCTAAAAATAGTTCCTGCACTCTAGAAAAGTACAATATGAAATTTCAGACTAGTGCTGGGCTTAACACACCGATAGAGCTGTAACACATTTTTGAAGTCCCTACTCACTAGATTTCACAAAGATCCTGTCCCTCCTACTACCTTCACTCTAAACATACATGCAAACAAATCACAACAAAGCATAATTATTGAAGAACACCATAACCTGCAAATTGCAATATGAGAAGGAGAATCACTGAAGCAAAACTGAAAAAGAGAATCAAAATTATCCTAGAAGAGAACTTTTTTTCTTAAATATAACTTTTCTTTCCTTTGAGCATGCATAAAACCACCTATGAGCACTCATGTGGTTCCTTTTTTACCTTTGCCTGTTTGTTTTAAAGACAAGAGAAGAATCTGCTTAAAAGCCAAATACACTGATAAATGTTTACTGATAAAATCTTCCAGATGGGACTACTTTCAAGGAAGGTCAATTACAAGCCTTGTGTCTCTCCTTTTAATGATATCCTTTAATGACCCTCTTCCTCTCCCAGAAAATTAAATCACAAATACAACTTAGGCAGAGAATGACCCAGTAATCCTCATAATCACATTGCAATGACAGACAAGGAGATCAAAGTACAGGTGTACTGACAAATAGAGGTTTCCATCCTATTATAAAATGTGAACTTGCTACTAAGATCAGAAGTGCTTTTAGATCCCAAAACCTCAACAACTTCCAACATTTAAAAAAATCTGTAGTATCCCTGCTTAATAAACTTCCCTCAATTTTCCCCCCTCCCAATTTCTACCAAAACATTGGCAATTCTTCACATATTGTGGTTGTGTTTTCATAAATTCAATAATTAATTAATTTTAGAAATTTAATGAATTATGTTTAGTCTCTAATAGCACCCAGAAGAGTAAGTTTGTTGTTAATCTATTATCTCCAATATTGCAAACAGAGGACCTAGTGATGGAAAATTATATAAAGATAACCTGATGGCAGGCAATGTGTTAGTTAGAAATGGAGTTAGGCAGCTAGTAGTGGCTTCAATAAAATCTTTATTTTTGTCTCATATTAAGAAAAATCCAGAGATAGGCCATGGATGGAGTAATGACACTATTTTCACTGGAGACCTAGGCTCCTATTATCTTTCTTCTCCACCATCATTTACATATGTTTTCCATTCTCAAGGCCATTCAGGTTGCAAGATGGCCACTGATACCTCAGCCATCCCATGAACATACCCAAGTCAGTACCACAGGAAGAGTGGCAGGGTAAAAGGGAGTGCTTCTAGGTAGAAGCTCCCTCTGCTTACATTTCATTACCTACGCCTCTCTTTATAGGAGGTTGAGAAATGTAGTCTTTTGGCTGGGTAGATATCACCCAGTATAATTCAGATACATTTAGTCAATTTAATTATATTGGTCACAAAACAAATCTGTTGAGGGTATTTAGTCAGCCCTAGCAGTTAGAGAAACTGAGAGCAGAAAGATGAAAAGGTTTTCCCCAAACTACAGAACCAATTAGCCAGAGAAGTAGGAGCAGAATTCAGACCTCTGATTTATCAGTAAAGATCCAGTCTTTTACTGACAAAGTGAACTCCAATGAGGTTAGCCCAGGAAATTCAGCTAACCAACATGAATAATAACAACACATCATACTACCTGGGTCAGACTCCATGACTCACACTTCAGGTTTTACAGTCATAACTGCTCACAAGCTGTAACATCTACCCCCTTTGGTTACAATGTGAGATTCACCATACTTACCGCAAGTCATATACATGTCTATATTGCACTAAATTACCAAGAAAATGAGAGCTGTGCTATACAACGTGACAGTATGAGTTGCTGTTTGTTATACAGCAGCAGGTTCCACACTCATGAAGAGAAATTGGTACTTGAACTTCACGAGTGGACTCTAGGTCTTTTATGGTGGTGGCTTTTTAAGAACACACATAAACACATTATTATGGTGTCTCCTGAAATTGACATTCTGAAAATAGAGTCCACCATTATACAAAGGAGGTTTGAACATTTGAGGCTTTTTTTTTTTTTTTTTTTAAGCCATTGCTCTTATCCTCTTATCTCTTTTCTCACTATGGCCATCACTTCCTCACATTCTCCTCCCAGCCACATTCTCAACCAACCACAGTCCAAGATGATAACTAATATACTGTATGTTTTCTTCAGTACTTTCTTCAAAGTTATTATTATTAGGCCCCTGCTATAATGTTTTACTTATTTTATGTCTTAAGGTTTCTGAGATCAGGGTCTATACATTCTTTATTTTTCCATAACATTCAACATATGGCAAAGATACCAATTTTCTTTCATAATATCATGCTTAGAACATTTTAATACTCTCCCAAACTGGTCTCCCTCCCTGATTCCAGTGGTTCCATTGATCCTTCTTTCTTAGCCCTACTTACCACCTGCCCCATCGAAGTCACCTAAGTGATTTTTCAAAAATACAGAACATAGCAAGCTACCCTTATACATAGTTGGTGGTGCACCACTGTCTATGGAGATAAATAAAATAATTTTAGAAGGTGATCCTAATCTGCATTCACATCGTCTTACTCCTTCCCATTCCAACTGCTTGCACCCTACATACTGTAAGCTACTCAGAAAGTCACCTCTTTTACTACATGTCTGTGATTTTACATATACTGTTCCTTCTTTCTGAAATGCCCCTCCTTCTTTCATTTATAGAGAGAGTCCAAAGGCCTCCAAGGTATAAGTCAATTACTATGCGTAAAACTCTATGCTATGTATATCCAGCATTTTCCAGGAGACAGAGAGCTTGGACAATAAATTTGAACACATCTTTACAAGTACTTCCATTATCACACCTATTCCACTGAATTTGGAAAACTCCATGAGTATAGAGCTGTGTTTATTTTAGTTCAGTTCACTGTGGATCTTAGATTCTGACACACAGGTAATACTCAATAGTTTGCTGAATGAATGAATGGATGTCACTGTCCTTAACTAGACTTAAATAATTTTGAAAATCTACCTGTGAATCATATAGATCTTGTATAATTTGATGCTATGTTCACAGAGGCTAGCATAATACTTAGATGTAAATATTGCTCCATCTCTTTTGTTTTTCCAGTGAATCACTGGAGCCTAGAGCTGTCCTTGCAGTAGAAAATCCACTCTTTCCCTCCTTGAAAACTCCTCCTCCTTCAAATTGCCCAAGACTCTTAGGGATTATTCAGTCTAAAGTAGAATCTTGCTTCTAAACTTCAGGTAGAGAGGGTGGCCAATTAGCATGAAGGATTCTACCACTGCCATGTGGTATCACAGTTGATCATGGGTCCTGAGAAATCCTATGTCCTGCTGGTTCAGGTCTCCATAGAATTCTAGGATGGCCAGACCTTGGACTTCAAGATTGCAGCTCTTTGATTTAATCTCGATGGCTCACTGAGACAAAAGTCATCCCTCAGTCAACAATCTTAGGCCCATGCCCTAAGCAGGCAACACAGGCTTCCCTTTTCCTCCAGATTTGTTAACCCCTCTAGGACTTTTTATATCAGCATTCTCTCCTGACAACAGACCACATGGGCCCCTCTTGATCCATTCTAATGGGTTTCCCTTACTTGTAATTTCAGAGAGGAAATTAAAGTTCAGTCTCTTTTCTCCCATTAGATTTCCAAAATTCTTTGATAATTTGGTCTACTCTCTCCTTAAACTTGACCAAAGGTAGGGGTAGCTTTTAATGAAAAGGGGCCGGGGGATCTTGTCACACGCTTTCTCTAGGGAAAGAGATGCCGACAGATCTTATATTTATATTGCTAAGGGACTCCACTTAGTGATTTCCCCTAAAATAATAAATTTATGAACCCCCAGGAGGTTTTTCCAATAACAGACTAGAAGTGGTGAGCATAGATTTAGAATTTGTGCCTCTCCAATCATCCTTTTATATATTCGTGAAGATGCTTATTGAAATGAACAGAGTATTTTTTCCAAATTCTTTGTTCTTAATAACAGTAATTTATGACCATACAGACAAGGTAGGATTAGGGCAGTTGAGTAACACTTGTCCTGATTGTCCTTTCCTGAGTGGCCAAGGAAACAGTGAGTCTGATAATCAGCTATTTAAAAAGGTGCATGGCCCTACCAATCCAATAAGACTAAAAGAGATTCATTCCATAAGTGAAGATCTGGCATTGCAGGGTCATATTTGAGCACGAGGACAAATGTAATGACAATAAATTTCAATTAGATGACAAAGGCAGCCATACATCACTGTGGCAGCAGTGTCTTTTCCATTAAGAACTGGGAAAGGAAGTCTTAAAATTCTTGTGTTTATTTAAAGAACATATAGTAGCACTCTTTCTTCAAATGTATACACCCAGTTGAGTTTTATATCACATAATCCAGGAGAGATCACCCCAAATTGAGGCTAAATTTCTGTGACTCTAAAAAGTACATATTTTCCCACATTTGTAATGCCTCTCAAATCCATGTGTGTCCTACAATCAATGGCATCTTGAATTTGATAAAGTAATTAATCAAATATTTTAAATTAAATGAAATACTTTAAAAAATGTAATAATGGACTACCTACAAATTGTCTAAACATCCAGGTTCCAATCCCAGAATCAGGATGTTACTGTATTAGCACATTAAAACAGAAACACAGACAATAGTGGTGGGTGAAAATGAATTGGAGCAGGGTGGATCTCACAGGGGGCTCCCCATCTAGCAGTCCATCAGCATCAACATCACTTGAAAACTTGTTAGAAATGCAAAATAATCAGGTCCCACTCCAGAAGTACTGAACCAGAGTCCCTGGGATGTAGGGTTCTGCAATCTGTGTTTTAACAAAATACCTGGACATGAATTTGAGAAACACTCCTATAGTATGAAAGGAGACACTTAGTGTGTACTTGGCATATCTGGGGAAGTGGCAGTGCCATAACTTAACCCAGTGGCAAGGCTACAATAAAGAGAGGAAGATTCTAAGACCCAGTACAGAAAAGCACTTCTTAAAGTCCCTCATTTCCTAGGTTCTGACACCATATGCACAAAAGCAGCTTCTGCTTAGGAGTTTGCTTCCTAGATGGCTGAATAACAAGGAAAGAATCAAATGGTCAGACCAATATGGCATGCTGACACTTGGAAACATATTTCCCCTTGTACATTACTTAATTAGCATTCTTGCTTTTGCATTGAGTTCTTGAGTTCTGAACATCAGTAACAGCACCCAATCTAACTGGGTTCTGAGAAAATAAAATTTCTGAACCTGGAAAACTAAAGGATAGTCCCTGAAATTTGAGTATATTGTGAAGACACTGCCCAGAAGGGTCCACTATATACCCAAGCCACTTAAATGGACTATTTACCAGGTCAAGTGAAGTAGAGAATTAAGGGCGATTAGGTCAAGGTTGCAAACTTGCAGTCTTCTGGCTAGATGTGGTCTACAGATGTGGTTTGTTTGGGCCACACACATAGTTTAAAATTTGAGAAATTTCACATAAAATCTTGGATTTCTTCCTGTCTTAAAAAAGCTAAAGACTTGACAACAGGGAACCCACATCCTGGTACTTCAAGAGCCTGGAGCTAAGCAGAAACTGCTTGCTTTAGATGAGATGTTCCCTGCAGTTTGCCATAGTCCCTATAGCTGACCAGCCTGTCCTTTGATATTACCCACCTGACTCCTAATGCATTTGAATTCAAGAAGCACTGATCTATATAAATATTTTTTTCATGAAACAGATAACTGAAATGATTTGAAAGAAATAAGTTACTCAGAAAATTAACTTTATTTTGTACCCTAATATTTATTTGTGTGTGTGTGTGTGTGTGTGTGTGTGTGCAAGGGTGTAGATATTATTTTTAAAAACAGACTGCATTTGAATCTGTCACTTACTAAATGTAAAATTACCCCTGAGCCTCAGTTTATATATCTGTTATATGGGAATGATAATATCTACCACACATAGGGTTTATCATGATAATTAAAATAGATAATGTATGTTCAAGTTTCTGACAAACCACAGACCCTCAGAATTGTTTGTTAAGTTAAAAATTTGATGTGTTTTGTTATCTGCATTTACTTTAGAATTATACCTAACACAGATAACTGTTTGGAAAAAAATTCAAAATTGACCCTTTGAAAGTATTATACTAAATGAGATAAAGGAATTAACATTATTGATTGTAAACTATGAACCATGAACTATGCTGGGTGTTTTATATACATTGTACCCTTATAGCAATACTTTGAGCTAGTATATCTCTCTTTTACACATAAAAACCGGGGCTCAGAAAGTTTGGGTAATTTACCCAAAGTCACACAGCAAGTATTTATAACCAGGATCATCCTACTCCAAAGCCTTAACATGTGAGAACTTTAGTGTTTCTCAAACTAGCCTGAATTCAAGAATCACTCGGGCTGCTCATTAAAAATACAAATTCTCCTGCTCCTTCCCAAGCGTACTAAATCCGATTTGAAGCGGAGTAGCCCGGGACTCTGGATGTTGTATGAAAGCCTCAGGTAATTCTTAATAATAGCAAAGAAATACTGCTTAAGAAAGTTGACAAAGAGTCAAAGTAAGCAGAGAAAGAACTGCTTTGCATTATGCTCAGTAGAAGGAAAGAAGGAAGGGAGGGAGGGAGGGAGAGGAAGAGAAGGAAGGAATCCTGGAGTTAAGGTCTATCTCATTTGGATTATGAGAATGCACTTACTAGATGGGTGCTTTCTTTCTAACTGCACCCAGGCTGTTTAATGCAAACATAGCAGCCAGCCAACAGGAAGCTCAGCTTGCCACTGCAGAGGAGTAGAGTAAAGCACTTTGAACTACAGGCATCTTGTACACCCAAATTACATGCTGTGATACACATAGTATTTGAGCTGTTCTGCAATACAGAAGCCAGTTATTCTTGGCAAGTACTTCTATCATGCTATTCGAATCACCATCCCTCACATGTGGAACTGTGCCACATCAAATGCACGAAGCCATAAATTCCTTCAACTCTTAGAGATGAAAGTCAAATGTTGGAGAAAAAGAGTTTGGTACACTCATCATACAGCAGAAAAGATATATACTTAACTTCTACTTCACTTAGCTGGATCTATTATGAGAAACTGGGGCAGCAAAATTCTGTCTTTGGAATTTTTCAGAGAGTAAACTAATTTTTTTCAATGTAATTTAGCATAATCATTGCATTTCAGTTTTTGGTAAAGTTATTTCATTTATAGTATTCATCTTAAAATAATTGATTTTCCAGCCCCTCCCTCTAAATGTTTTAAAGCACAGTAAAGAAACAGATACTAAAACAAAGAGTAGAGGCTGTAGGTACCATAAAATTCTTATTACAGAAGCTATACATATGTCTTGAATGATAGTGTTATTTAATAATCAGACCAATTAGTCAACCCAATCCCCTGTCCCTTACCTCTTGCAAATCCTGAAGTTAAGAGAAGATTTAATCAAGACTGTTATGTGATATTAAAACAGAAATCCAATGATAATTGTTAATGGTGTAGAGAATTTAAAACACAAATCCTAAAAGATTAAAAAACAGGAAATGAGGTATTAGATGCACCAGTTCTGGGTTTCTTATACTTCAGTGTGCTTAGGGATCTTGTTAAAAATGCAGATTCTGATTTAGTAGGTCTGCATTTCTGAGTCCTGAGATCCCGTATTTTTTTAAAAATATTTTTTCTTTATTGATTTTAGAGAGAAAGGAAGGGAGAGGGAGAGACAGATAGAAACATCGATGAGAGAGAACATCGACTGGCCGCTTCCCGCATGAACCCCCCCCCCCCGGGATCGGACCCACAACCTGGGCATGTGCCCCGACCTAGAATCGAACCAGCAACCTCTTGGTGCATAGGTCAAGTCTCTATCCCTCATCATTTATTCCCCCTATACCCTCATCCACCTCCCCCCTATTCTCCCCTGCAATCACCACACTGTTGTCCCTGTCCATGAGTTCTTTCTCTTGTTTTCTTTTATGCTCAATTTCAAATCTGCTTACATATTTGACTTATAATATTATTGTATAAAGACTAATGGTTCCTCAATCATTTCTACAAAATATAAGCTGGTTGAAATGTATATTTTTCTAAGGTAAGACATTAAGCTTCTTCATGTTAGGTAGGAAGAAATCACCATATTAAGAAATTAACTATATACTCTTTGGGAAAAACACAAGCTAAAGACCCAGGTATAAAAATTATTGTAGATACAAAGGGTTCTAACGATGTGAAGGGCAATTACTGTTTTATGCTGGAGCTCCATGTGCACTGTTTTTCTCCGACAGTTGTAAGCATCTCACTTCCTAGCTCTTCATACTAGTGAGAAATTATGTAAATATTTAGAGTTGTTATTTAAAAGACAGAGAGAATCAGTTTATTTTTTTAAGAGTTATTGATTACCTAATCTTAGATAAGCAGCTGAGAATCTAGAAATGTAGAAACACCTGTGTGTGTGTGTGTGTGTGTGTGTGTGTGTGTGCGCGCGCGCGCGCGCACGTGTAAAACACTATGCCAGGGATGATGTGAATATGGACATAATGCTATGAGAGTACTGAGTATTGAGAGTACTAATAAATAAGTGATTATTTCCAGTATGAGCTAAGGGGGGTGTGTCAAGGATATAGCCACGGGAGTAGCTTTGAGCTGGACCCAGAAGGATGGAAAAATATCAATACATGAAGAAGTAGGGGGAAAGCATTTCAGGCAAAGGGTCCTATGAGCAAAGCATCATAGAGGTGTGGTGGGAGAATGTGCAGTTTGGACCAAGTAGAATAGGATATTCTATTACATCTGTTGTAATAACTCAGCTTATATAGTCTCCTCTCCTGAACCTGGGCTGGGCCTGGAACTTGCTTTGTGGCAAAATTGGCAGTGTGCCAGTTCTGGGCTTAGTCATTGAGAAGGCCTGGCTTTTGTGCTCTTGGGAGCTCTGAGCTGCCAGATAAGGAAGTCTGACTACCTTGCTGGAGAGATCACCTGGAGAGTCGGCATGGAGAGAGAGAGAAAGGCCCTGAGACTACATGAAGAGAGACAGAAGGCAGAGTCATCCTAGCTGAGTCCCCGGCCCCCAGTAAACCAGCCAAGTGAAATCAGTCACATTCAGTGAGACCAGAGAACTGCCAAGCTGAGCCCACTATAGAGTGCAGAACAGAACGGCTGTTTTTTAGGACACCACCTTTTGGAACAGTTTCTTAGAGAAAACTGAAACAGTGTTTGTCAACATTTTAAATCAGTACCTTCTTTTGATAAATATAAAACTCATACACCCACCTGGAGATTCAGATGTAGCCCTGTCTTTCTACACACACTAGTCAACACTTGTTTTGGAACTTATTTTTAGATTTTGATATACAGAAATGTTTTTCTTTTTATAAATAAAACTTATTATAAATGTTAACAGACTTTTTCAAGTCCCTGTGTCACCCCCCCTTTAACCCTTGCTTGACAGGGCACCTTGGACAGATTACAGTGTGTATGTGTATGTGTGCATGTGTGCGGATTGTGTTGTGTTACACAGACAGCCACTCTGAAACAACTTTACATTACATAATTCTCTATGTGTGACATATACCCATTTTTTCTAACGTATTCAATTTCTTCTTTTCTTACTGCTGGTTGTGACCTACTGAACTGGTTTCATAATGTATGAATAGGTCATGACCCTCAGTTTGAGAAACACTGTCCTAAGAGGCATGAATTATTTAATAAATATTCATTAAACCTTGCCTGTGCTATGCATTATTTTAATCTGTTAGGTACAGCAGTGAAAAATCAAACCCAATTCCTTCTTTCAAAACAGTCACTAAACAGCAACAACAAAATAGGCACAAAGTATGATTTGATTTCATTTGTAATAAACACCAAGAAGGAAAACTATGAGTGCCATGAAAACCTGTGATAGGGAAACTTTGCTGATCCTGGAGCACTGCAGTGGATGTGTTCACGGATCCCAAACCAACAGAGATCGTTTTCAGAGCATTTCCAGACTTTCTGGCCTGCCAAGGGCTAGCAGAGGAGGATAGCAGGAGGCTGCTAAAAAGGCCAAGTGGGACCTTAGCCAGGCTGATGCTCCATCCAATTCTAAAGCTGGTTGTAGGGGCTGGTATATGCCTTTAGCCTGTTGGGTCCAGCTTGTATTCAACACTTTCCAACAAATCTTGGCTTGTTGGGTCTGGATAGGAGAGTGTAAACAGGCAACATTGCAGTGTTCCCCTTAGAGTCCAGAAATGAACAAACTACAATTGTCCACCATATTTAAGTATCAAATTAAGAGACTGACCCAGAGTTATGATAAATCATCTTCAAGAGACTCCCAAAACTGAACCCCAAGAGTAACTGGCTGAAGGTGTTAACATATCAGGAGAAAGAATGCTCCTATTTGAGGGAGGGTGGACAGCCAGTGCCTTTGCCTAGGAAGTGAGCCTGTCTTCCTGAAAAGGACTGTCCCACTGCTCACGCCCATGTCCTAGGTCCTCAAAAGCAGGGGACAGTAAACATTCTTATCCTATGCAACTCTGCCTATTCGAAATCCATGCTACGTCATGACTTGGCTTTCTGGACTTTACCTGCAGAGGGAGAACGTGTGTTGGTGAGCCCAAAACATTTTGTAAGGAATTAACTGATATTCTGGCTTTAAGGCTCTTGTGAGCTTTGAGAGTAGGAGTCAGCATATCTGGGGACTGTGACAATATCACCTTTCTAAGACTGTACGGCTGAGGGGCAGACCCCGGAGTATATTGATTACAGTTAATTCACCAAGAAAAATACTACTCTGCAAGGACCTATCTGGGTGGCCTAGGTCCCTATCTGCAGCCCCATCTTTTTTCCTCTGGCTTTCCTGTGGTCTCACAGGGTCTAGTTCCTGCATATTTTCAATTTGTTTCAGTTTGCCTCTTTCCAATCTACAACTGTGCAAAGCATGATCCTGGAACTAGAAAATAGTCAGCAAAATGTGGGCTTATCTTTGGGAAATTCTTTCCTTCTTTTCCAGGAGTTTATTTTTATACTTAATGTTAAATATCTTTTTTTCATTTCCATTGGTCATTTCTTCCTTAAGGATAAAGCAAGGAGAGTCAGAAAGTTGACAAAGAAGACATAAATGTTCAAAACCATTAGTTACATAACACTACTGGCTAGATCATGAACTACAAAAATTATTTTGAGGAAGTATGTTTTGATGCAGAAAATGTTCATAATGTTTTGTTAAATGAAAGAAAAGTGTGACAGTGGTAAATGATCAAATGTTATGATCTCATTAAATATACATATATATGTATACACACACATATACAAGTTCACAAACATGGAAGGATATAAAGCAAGTATCAGTAGTGGCTGTCTTTACGTGGCTAGATTTATAGTTTTAATGCCGTTTGTGACTCATTTTTGTTTTATTTTCTGAACAAGTATGAGGTATTCAGATGACTGAATAGTGTCACTAACTATAAGAGGAACAAATTTAGGGGAAAAACTAAATTTAATTTTGGATACGAAGAATTTTATAAACCTGTAATAATTCCAATAAATTGTTGGCATTTAAAGCTTCATGGAAGAGGCTAAAATGGACCTGAATATGAATTTAGGGGTTATTAGCATAGAGATGGTGGTTAAAAGAATAAAATTGCAGGAATAAATCCTGGAGAACATAAAGAATGAGCTGGGGACTGAGAATGTGATCCTGGGAACAGTTTCAAGTGGTACTGCCCTTTTACAAAACCTACATCATTAGTTTGTTGAAAATTTCACCCATCTTCTGTAAGCCATAATCTATAATTACATAAATAATCAAAGAAGGGTGGAGGAAGAAGAAGCTAGGAAGGAGATAGAAAGAATGCATAATTTCAAGTCAGGAAGAAGATAGTTTTTTATTTTTTTTAATTTTATTTTATTGTTGACAGTATTACAGATATCTCCCATTTTCTCCCTTTTTGCCCCCCTCCACCCCACCTCTGCTTCACTTCAGGCTGTCCCCATGTTACTGTCTGTGTCCATGGGTTATGCATATATGCATATATGTTCTTTGGTTAATCTCTTCCTCTCCTCTCCCCACCCCCTACTTCCCACCCTGAGATCTGTCAGTCTGTTCCGTGCATCCATACCTCTGGACCTATTTTGTTCGTCAGTTTATTTTGTTATTTAGATTACACTTATAAGTGAGATCATGTGATATTTGTCTTACCTCCAACTGGCTTATTTCACTTAGCATAATAGTCTCCAGGTCTATCTATGCTGTCTCAAAGGGTAAGAGATCCAAGAAGAAGACAGTTTTAAGGAGGACAGATTGATAAGCAGCGGTTCTCAACCTTCCTAATGCCGCGACCCTTTAATACAGTTCCTCATGTTGTGGTGACCCCCAACCATAAAATTATTTTCGTTGCTACTTCATAACTGTAATTTTGTTACTGTTATGTCTTAGGCGACCCCTGTGAAAGGGTCATCTGAGCCCCAAAGGGGTCGCAACCCACAGGTTGAGAACCGCTGTCTTAGAGAAACCTAGTAAGAAATGAGCTGACAAGTATCTATTTTATTTGGCAATTAGGAGATCAGAGGAACCATAGTAGGAACAGTTGCATTAGAACAGTGGGACCGCAAGCTGACAGAAAGTGGGTTGAGTAATAAACGAGAGGAAAAGAAAATGGAAGTAGTGAGAATAAATTCTTCTTTCTAGAAGTTTGGGTGAGAAAACCAACAGAGATATAGGGGGCAGGGCACAGGATCAAACAGGAAGGGAGTATTTTCCCCTTAGGAAGGTAGGAACTCAACCAGTCCAAGGGAGAAGCCACCAGAGAAAGAAAGAAGAGGGAGAAGGGATGACGGATAGAGCAATATCCAGGGGGAGGTGTTGAAAGGGACAGGGGTTAAGTTTGGGGGTATTTTGTCCTCTTATTTTTAAGTGCATAAAATAGATATCGTTTATAATATTATATAAAAAGCAATAGCAATCAAACAAAATATAATTTAGTCTTTTTTTGATGACTCAGTGTCATCAATTTGAAAGTTAATTATTATCCTCAGTGGAGTAGTTAGGGCTGTGCTATTAGTTTCCTAAGACAGGTTGAGTTTATTGTCCCATTCAAAAAGGCCCTAAACAGCTGTGCTTTTTGGATGATTTTGTTAGGTTTCTGCTTCTTCTGTTTTCAGGCCATCAGCTGTCAATGGGTTACTATCAGTAACTTAAGTTGTGACTTATCCTGGAATCTCCTACTCATTTTTTCTAATTGCTTATCCTTTTATAGAAGGCTTGGAACTACATGACCAAACCTTTTTGAATCATTACTAAAATTTATGGTCATGCGTTTCTCTTGCTGGTGAAGTGCATTACTTTTAGTGGGTGAAATTATGAATATCTATTTTGGGTGCTCAGCAACTTCTGTTGCTTCTTTCCTGGTATTGATCTATATTATAAGAGAAAGGGGATACTGTGGGGGTTGGAGTTGAGTTTTTAATCATTAGGATGTATATTGATGTTAATAATTGAGGTATATGTATATATCATGTTTAACAAAACAATGTGTACATGGAGAAAAGGCTGATGGAATACTATGAGCTTACTTATCAAGTTACTGCCTTTCCAGAAAACCTACATAGTTAGTTTGTTGAAGGATTTCATCAGAGTCTTCTGCAAGCCATAATCTATGATGACATTAATGAACAATAGTTGTTAAATAACTTTGTAATGATTCTGGTTCTCTTTAGGTCCCCAACTATGTAACTCCCACAATATTCTGGCAGATTTATAATTATTATTGGAAAACATATTTCTTATCTCAGAGAGTTGGTGAATTAATGTTTTCTGTAGTCCTAACTAATAAATATACAGTCAAAAACTGTGTAAAAGTTCAGGAAATAAAATGGGAATATTAGTTTAAATTACCAACCTGTTTTTAGCATGTACGGCACTAAGCTGTATTATAATGAACTTTTATTGAGCAAATCTATTCAAGAAATTAAAATGGCATAAAGCATACACTTCCCCGTTGTATAAATAGAATAAGCAAGATGAATGATTTTCAGAAAGCTTATCCCTTGGATTTCTTTTCAATGCATATGCTATATGTAATTTACATTGTATGATGAGGATACAAACCAATTTTTTGCCTTGTGACCCTGTTTTATTCACCGAATTTACACAGCTCAGACCTGCTCAGACAGGTTTTGAAAATAATACTTGCCAAGAACATGTGCAAATGTGCTCAGTGAACATCTATATACATGCATTTTACTACTTTTCTTTCTTTTTTCACTCCAAGTGCTTTTAAAGATCAGCATAACTGCAATAAAAAGAAACCACAACTGCCCTCTTATTGAATTGCTAAGCATGTGTGTTGGAAACACCCCTTAGCGGTTTCAGAGGGTCAAAAGGAAGATGCTGTGCACGTACTCCACAGCTGCAGGAATTCTGGTGGAAGGAGATACCAACCCAGAGCTGTCTGAGTGATGACGGTGCAGCCAGGCAAGCGAGGTAGAAGAGTGACTGAAGAGCTTGGAAAGCTGGATGAGGAGTAGGGGAGAAGAAGGAGAAAAGGCAGAAAAGACAAGAGGGATGAGAAGGACAGCAGATGTGCTGCTGGGACAGACCTACTCCAAGTTTTCATGTGTCAGTTTTTTAGAAGTTCTAAGAAAGACAACATTCTGCAAGATGAAAGATTGCTGTAGGCACCTGGTTTTAAGTAATTAACGACAGTTGGTAATTATTCAATATAATCATTAGCAACAATAATGGCATGACTAAACGCCAATAAAAATACTTGATTGTACACAGTAAGTCCATGTGCCAACTCCTTCATCTGAACTCAATTTCTCTATGATTAGCCACTATTATTTCTCTGCCTCCACCATGGCTTTATCCAACACTGCTAAATTGGATCATGCTCACTTACCTGAGGTAGGTCTCATTGGCGTATTATTCTATTCCGGGGTCTCACTGCTATCAATTATTCATCTTATTGTCAGATAAATCCCTAAAATGCTGCTTTTGCGAAAATATTGCTATTCCCATCTGTGTTCAAAAAACATTAATGACTACAAACTTTAAGTTAATATCCAAGACATTTTAGTTTGACTAAGGCTTTCACAGCCTGAATCCCTTCTCACTTCACTCATCTGGACGCTCTGCTACAGGACTGTCACACTTTCACACACATCCCTGATTCAATTCTTATGCATCTCATTCCGGGTACCTGCTCCTCTCCATCCACGATTTTTTTATCCATATTACCCAACTCAAGCCTCACTTCCTCTATGGAGCATTTCCTGACTAATCTCGCTCTTAAAGGTCTCCTCCTCCTCCTCCTCTTCATATTTATATGATTTATTGGTTCTATTATTTATTTGACTTTAAAAATTACAGAATTGCTGTTGCAATGGCATGATAGGACTGGCTGTTGTCTATTGTTAAATATTCAAGAATTTTGTGAAAGGACTATCAAACCAGTGGTATCTTGAAATCAGCTATGGTGGGAGTATTTACACTAATGCAATAGGCAAACACTGCAGATCATGTTTTCTTTTGTTTGGTTGGTTTTTGGTGGGAAAGGAGAAATAGAAGAAAACTAGTTTACCAGCACACCACTGCAGCAGACTCTCTAATTTAATTATGCTTACTACAATTAAAATATTTTATCAACTCTCTATTATAGCTAGCCAGTATAAATTTAAATACTTCTAGGACTAAGTAATCCATGACCTCCCAAGGAATTAAATTCCAACGTGAACATGTATCCATGTATGTAAATTAAATTATAGGCTACATAATAGCTATCTCTCTATATATATTTTACATTCTTTATGGTATTCAGCATAGCATATAATGAAAAACAGAACCCTCTACCTTTATAGCTTCAGTTTCAAGGTCTCCCCATTGCCCTTTAACTTTTAGCCTCACTGAACCTTAGAGTTGTTCCTCAAACATATCAGGTATTTCTTACTTTTGTAACTTTCCAGAGGTCACTTCCCCGTTTTGGCTGGCCCAAACCTATTTTAGCCCTTCATCCAGTGAGTGCCTTTAACAACACTTCACTTTAAACACATTGTATATTAATTGTACATTGATGTATTTATCTCTCTACTAGATCATAAGCTGATTACATGTTAAATCCTATATTTTTCTCCTTTGCATCCCAGGTCCAAGATGCCCGACACATAGAAGGTGCTCCTTTTTTGATAGTGAATAGAGCAATTTATAGATGGTAAGTCTTCTTTGGCTCTTGTCCACAGCATTGATTACACTAAGTAATAGACCTCATGAACTTGCCATACTGTTTTATTGTTGTTGTTGTTGTTTGTTCGTTTCTACAAAGCAATCACCAGGGCATGCATTTCAAAGAGGAGAGAGATCATTCACAACTCCATGAGTACTTTTAACTATTGCTTTCTTCTTAGTCACCTTCCAGTGTACCTGACCTCATTCTCCTGTCTCTTCAGGATCGTGGTTTGGTCATCCAGTTTAGGTGTTCTTTCTTGTGTGCATGCATCTGTCCTTTTCCCTCCTCCAATGGCACCAGTGGTAGATGCACCACAATTGATTACTCCTGGGAAATCTTCATTGTTCTATGCTTAGTACAAACCATAGAAATAAAAATTAAGCTATTGGACTTGGGGAGTGGGGATGGCAAAGGAATCATGACAGAAAGGAGAAAAGATAGAGTAAAGTAAAGCACAAGAGAAATGTATAAATTGGTATGGAGAGAATGAAATTAAACAAATTTTGAGAACCAAATGAGGTAGCAATACTCCAAAACTCTTTATTCAACTTACTGCCAGCCTCCTTCTTTGAAGAAGATAGCAGATGTTACTATATTCATAAAAGTGAGTTTCTCTCTAAATTCCCCAAATCTTATTTTTTCATTTATAGATCCAGGAATCCTTCTCACAATGGGCAAGCAAAATACATAAAATGCTTTTAGGAGAACCCTAAATAATATTAAACACCAAGAAAGTAGAGGGAAGTTATGTCCTCTGTATAGAATATAGGGACAATCAATGTATGGGTTCTGTCGACAGAAGTATATTTGGGTAATTGAAATAATTCTTGACAGAGTTTAGGCAAAAAATTCTAACACCACGGCAGAGGATATAGATGAATTATATAAGCCTAAATTTTACTGTTTATAAAACACTGAATTGTCATAACTTTTTCCATTGTACCTCCAGTTTGTGTTTTTTCCAATGGTGCTAATATGACAATGAAAATAACAGAAGACTATACTAAAGAAAGCTTAGAATACAGTGACTTTCATTTCACTAACACTATTTTTCAATCACTGAGCTCTGCTCTAAGTCTTAACATTAGATGTTCAATCGTGCTCTAAAACATTCTGTGATTGACTTCAATTCCACTACCTTTCCAACGGTTCATATTCAGAGAAATGGACATAAAAGGCCTGAAAGAGAAAAGCAGGACAAAAGAAAACCCCACTTGTAATTTATAGTTCCACAGAGGCCAATGGGGAAGATGCAAAACGAAATCAAGCCAACACTCTGAAATCTGCAAATGTTAAATATGCCTACACTAATCTACATAAAACATAAAACAGCTAATGGCAACTTTAATTTTGTTCATGATAGCATCCTACATTTCTTTACTATATCCCACAACAAATAGTCAAATGGTACACCCACAAAGTGGACTTGACTGACTATGACCTGCTCAGAACCATCCATTCATTCATTCATTCATTAATCAAACACATATGAATCCCATCTATGTGCCAGGCACTATGAGTACTGGAAATTCCAACATCAATAATACATGCTGTAAGTTCTCAGAACATCATAGGCTTGCTGTAGCCAATACCACTTATCTTTTTTTTTAATTCATAAAGCTGCACTCTGATGTCCTTACAGCGCTAAATTCTCTCATTCTTTTTCAAAAATTTTATTAAGGTGAGATTCACATTTTAAAAATCCAAAATTTTAAAGTGAGCAATTCAGTGACATTTATCACATTCACAATGTTGTGCAAATACCACCTCTATCTACGTCCAAACATTTCCATCATTCCAATAAAATCCCTGACCCATTAAGCAGTTTCTCCCTCCAAGACCACTTTAAACTTCAGTATGTTTGGAAGCCTTTATCTAAAAACACATTTTGAAAAAACTCTTCTACGCCAATAGTCACTCAAACTTAAATAATGGAACTGAGAAAAAAATATTAAAGTCAAAGAACTTTTAAAAATCGAAACCAGGCTCCCATCTTGGGGTTTTAAAATGGCATTTTTCATTTTATTATTTTATTTTGTTTTTTACTCTTTAAGTCCAGAGCCTCATTTCAGAAAGCCTGTAGCTCTTTCTTTCGGTCCAGCGGCTAAGGCATTGTTGTACTGATAATCTTATGACACACATAATTTTTAAACAAGAATCACCATGAAGAATTGTCATATCTGTGTGTTATTTATCCCTTATGTCTCAGGACTTCATCTCTAAATCCCACATAGCCTTCTTTCTCTCTTCAGCTATAAGCAATAGTGCAGCTGATTCTAACAGAGTTTCCATTGTATCTTCTTTCTTTAATTTCACATCAACAAATTCTTCTTCAAATATTTACTTTCTAAGCCAATTCAGGTAATTTAGTTAATTACAAAAAACCAAACTCTTTCCAGATAATCTTTGTTTCCCTTCCATAATCTGATGTTTACAAATCCTCTTCATAATTTTGTTAAACCCCTCCGATTCTTCCTACACTGTTGTCTTGCCATCAAAACATTTGATTCCAAAACCTGTGACCTCTCCAGCTCATTTAAAGCATTAATTGCCAAGTTTCCTGCTCTTGACGTTAGAGTTCTTAATACCAGCATCAAACCAATGTTTCACCCTCATCAGACACCCTGTCCTGTAATAGTTACAAATAGGAAATATGTATGCCCTATTTGTAAATTTCAAAACTTCTGGGAGTGGAGGCCTAAATGACAGAGATAGACTGGAAAAAGCTGCGTTTTGAAAGGAGCCTGTCCTGAGGCAGCACAGTGTAGCACAGTGGTTAAAAACATGCTTGTGAAAGTCAGACTCGGGTCCAAATCTTAACACTTACATGCCCCATGACTCTGGATAAGTATATACATTCTCTGAGCATCAGCCTTCTCATCTGTACAATGTAAAAAGGCAGCATTGTTTAATGGACAATCTTGTCTTCACACCACTTTTAGTAGTTGTACAACTCTCAAGCCAATCAACATATTACCTCTGAAACTGTTAAAAAACATGTAACTTTTGGAAAAGTACTCAGGGAGAAACAACTTTTCCTAATCCAAGCCCAGTTTATAATTCTGCCCTGATAGGTATCTATGCATCATAACACCTTTGCAGGTCTTCATTTCCTTAGTTATAATCTAAGGGAGGTTGAGTGAGAATTTGTATTGCTTGCATTCTGGATCTGGGATTCTGGGGTTTTGTTTTACACATTAGGACCACTGAGGAGTAGAGAGAGGCAATCATGGGCAGTGGTGTGTTCAATGTCACATAGAAAGGCATGCTAAAAACCCAGCTCATCCTAAACTGGTTCCCAGCAAGTTTGATTTCCACTTGAGTAGACCATGCTTTCTTAGCTCCCACAGATGCGGTTCCCTCACCTCGTTGATCTCAGCTCAGCCTGACTCTAAGCTTCTTTCACTTCTACCTCCCTGAATTTTTCCCTGAGAACTCTGCAGGCTAACTAGTCTCCCTCTCTGAGAACCTTTCTTCAAGTGGTTATTCCATTAACCTTCCCATATTGGTTACTTGACTACTGTTGCTCTACTGCAACCAGTCAATCCATGGGAATTATGAGGTGGAACAGAAAAGGAAAAAAGAAAAATCCAACAAACATAATATTAACTAGAATTGTTAAGCTAAAAAATACTGAGTTTGAAACTCATAATACATTATTTATGAATAAAAATATAGTGAGATAAAAATGTGGGCAGAATAACGATTTAAAAAAAAAATTTACGGCAGTGGTTGTTCTGAAGAAAGGAAAAGGAAAATGGGGGTGTTAGGGCAAAAGTTAATATTCATTAATTATAAGTTGTGAATATATTTTATATATATATGTGTGTTTGTGTGTTGTGTGTGTGTGTGTGTGTATATATATATATATGTGTATATATATATATATATATATATATATATATATATATATATGTAACTCTGAAAGATTTGTACTTGCTACTCAAAGAACTAAAAAAATTCAGATATCTTGCCGAACAATTCAAATGCTGGGGCAAAGCCTGTACTACAAATATGTGTAACCAAAACCAAGGTGCTCTCAATGCTTCTAGTTTTGGATTACAGCAATTAGAGGAGATTGAGTTATTTTGTTTCCATGGCTCATTAAGCTAGGGTTAGACTGCTGTCCATAATCAGATTCACAGCATTTATCCTTGCCTTCTCCCTATGAAATTAGGCCAGACCTTAGGGAAAAGAAAGACTAAAGAATATCCCAAGTCCAAGGTAATTCTACCCAGAAAAGAAAGTGTTGACCCTGACAGATACCTACTACGGGTGGGTAACTGGACTCAAAACACAACAAAACAGAACAAAACAAAAAAACAGCCTAGCAGCCATTTCTACACAGGACCTCTCAAGAAAATGGCACTTCAGAGAGAAGCCTGCCTGCACTGTCTGCCATCTGAGCCAGTCTTATAAAGGAGTTCCTGAAATCCTATTTCAATGAATAGGATGAAGACTTTCCCCATTCAACTGGAGCTACATAACTATATCCCAATCAACTTCTTCACCGACCAATTAGAGCAGCTCCTTTCTGACCAATCAGAACATTGCCTTTTGGACCAATCAAACTGTAAGAATTTAGAATCTTTATCTGCATGAGGACAAATCAATTAGGGACCAGGGGCAGGGTCTAGTGTCTACATGTCAGCTCCCCTCTGGCTCTGAGAGTATACTTTCCCTTTCTACCAAAAACTGAAGATTGCATTTCCTGACTGGAGTTGAATACTGAAGATGAAACAATGAAGACGTCTTGCTGGAGCAAAGTGGAGCAGACCAGCAAGGAGCAGAGCAGACCAATAAGGAGCATAGAAGAGCTATCTAGCTGGAGAGGGGCCTGGCCCCAGGGCCTCCTAACAGCAGTGCTGTTTTACAGTCTTGCTGTGTCACAATTGAGCTATTTGCACTGAATAAAGTTTCCTTCTTCATGGCACTCCAAACTGGGGATTCCTGTTGGTGTTGAATTGACACCAATGACCATCAACCACCCGTTGACAAAAGCAGAACACCTGACAAAGATTAAATTCTTGTTCCTTTTCTAAATGATCCCCTTCTTTAAGCTTCCTCTGTTAATTGACTGCCAACCCTATTTGGTAATTGCTATCCTTCATCAGGCTCACTAGCACTTCCTGTTGCAAATTAGTGTTCAGTGAACCTGAGCCTGACAGCTTCAAAACACACACAGACCCAGCAGACCCAGACCGGGAGCTTCCTACTAGGTTGCCTGGTGTAAAGGGTACCCAAACTTTGCCAGAGGATGATCCACCAACTGTGGCCTGGGAGTGTTGCAGGTGTCATCAAGGAATAGCAAGAGGCAAAAGGAATCCAGGTAGGAGGAAGAGAGAAAGGCTTTCTTCATTTTCCAGGAGAGGAAATTATTTGGATGGAGAATAATGGAGAACCACAGAAGGGAGAGGTGAGGCAGGATGGGGTATGGCAGAAACACCAACAGGAACACAGACACTTGCAGAAGTGCTTTAGAGGGTGGAAACAGTTGGTGTGTACTGTGTTGCTAGGGTTAATATCAAAGTCAGTGCTTTTTAACCTTTCTGGGGACAACAGCCTTGTGAGAAGACTCATCCCCAACAACCCCTGCCCCACCTCCTCACCCAAAGTACCATCCCACACTCAGGCTCCTGCAATTGGAGGAAGGGCTCTGATCCTCTAAGGGCACAACCCAAGACCCTGTCACATCCTAGGACAACAGGTTCAGAATCTTTTCTCTTCTTTTCGGTGTTAAGAAAAAAACATTTAATACTTTTAAAAAGAAAGGAAGGGAGGAAGAGAAGGAGGGAGGAAGCAAGGAAAGATTTCATATATAAACCTCAGACAAAACAAAACCAAAACCAAAAAACAAAAGTAGCCAATTTGAGCCAAGTTAGAGATTTACCTGTATCTTT
Source organism: Tadarida brasiliensis (assembly GCA_030848825.1). Lineage (NCBI taxonomy): Eukaryota > Metazoa > Chordata > Mammalia > Chiroptera > Molossidae > Tadarida > Tadarida brasiliensis. The sequence goes on from CM061258.1 coordinate 37,728,239, forward strand.
ACAGAGGGTGCAACCCAGGTCCTACATGGGTAATTAGCCATCTTTCCATCACTACACTAAGCAAGACAGATTAAGTGTACATAGCAAATGTGCTTTGCTAAACTCTCTCTCCCTTTCTTTACCCGGTCACATTATATGGAAGAGGCCCACCTTCATGTAACCTTTACTATTTTTTGAGAACAAATGGGAGGGAGAGGTGGGTTCTACTCCAAGCACTATTTGTGTACTTGAAAAGAGTGCTGCTTCTTGCTCCTTTCTTTTCAAAAGGAAACAGGTCTCTGAAAACAAAGAGCCGTTATTGTGCTTCTCTCTCACGTGGCCCCTCTAGGACCAGCCCATTTAAATAGGAGTTTCAAATAATGCAGTTTATTAAGTCCACATTTTTTTGCCAGATTCTGCTTTATGTGCATATGTTCTTTTGTTTCCCTCCTAACATTTCCATGGCTCAGAAACCATTCATTCTTTCAGGGATAGCTGAAGGACATGGATATTAAAATCAGATCAGCAAAAGATTTGATGGACTTGGGAAGCTGCCAATCAATGCTGTAAAATAAAGCACATTGTGCGCTGATATCATCAAGCCTATTCTATGTTGTTTTAATAATCCAGGAGTGAGTGTGGAGATGGCAGAATAATTGGGAGCTGGAAAGAGAATGAAAGGAGCTGGAAAGATTAATTGTGGAATTTGAAAGTGGGGACAATTTACACTAAAGAATTTTTTTCACAGACTTCCGGACCTCCAAGACATTTTCTAGTCTAGGTAACGTTTGAATTACAGACGGAGGTGATGTTCTTGGAGGCGCCTCTGAGAGCTGAAATCACAACATGCCCGCAGTGTTCTCTCTCCAAACCCACAACTTTGTCATTTTCTCCAGCAGACACACAAACACTCCAACTCCACACTAATGGGGCGCAGGGGGGGGGGGAATCCTTGCTTTGTAGTAGCTCTTTTGAAGTGTTTAATTCCTCCTTTGTAATCTATTCATCAGCACACATTTCAAGCATATCAGTTTTAGCTCAACAATTTCATTCTCAGAGGCTTTTAATTTCTCCTGTGGCTCAGGGCCTCTGTCCAGCACCTGGGTGGCACAGTTTCTTTTATCTGAATTCAGAAATGTTAACAAAATTAAATTCTTTCATTCTCTCTCCCATCCTCTCCCCCAACCAATTCAGGCTATGGTGCTCACTGAGGACGAGTGAGCGAGTGAGTGTGTATGCGTGCACAGGAGCACCTGTGTGTCCAGCTTTTTAAAACACAGGAAATGCATAAAAGAAAGAAGTGTTCAGCTGGAGCCATGGCTTCCCCATCTTTGCTTCTTTCTCCTCCGCCCCCCTTCCCCTCGTGCTCTCCCCCTCCTCTCAAGCACCAGCTTTTAATTTTCAAAAGCACTGCAATTGCTTGGTGTGGTTTCAAGAGCTGGGGTGCCATTCTCCCTGATGATGACTCTGCTGACGTCAATGGCATTCTTATCATGCCTAGTGCGACATCAGAAACCAGCCCTCTGAGGCTCCTCTTATTCACGGTGTCTGGACTCTCGGTAAAACGTGGACTGGATTTCTGACATGAAAGGGACTCACTCCTCTTTCCAGCAAGCCCTGAACTCAGCCAGACACCCTTCTTGTCTGTGGCAGCTTGCCAGTTAAGACTTTGTTCTCTCTCTCTCTCCTCTGCAAAGACCCCTTGAAAGAAAGGACTAAGTGGATCACAGAACTTCCTCTGTGTGTGTGTGTGTGTGTGTGTGTGTGTGTGTGTGTCCCTTCACCAAGGCAAGGCTGTTCAACCCATTTCTGATTATTTTTTACATTTTACTAAAGCCATTGATAAGGTGATTTCTGCCTATACAGTGGGAAAGACCCATTCGTTTAAGTGTTCCTAGCTTACCTTCTGGGTCAGAACAGGAGCCCAGGTCCAAAAGTCAAGCCCAAATTCACTTCTTTAGATTGCAGCAAGCAACCCTTTTCTCTTTTATTTTTACTGAATTTATTGAGGTGATATTGGTTAAAAATTATATAGGTTTCAAGTGTACAATTCTATAATACACCATCTGTATATTGTATTGTGTGTTCACCACCCCAAGTCAAGTCTCCTTCCATCACCACTTATCCCCCATTTACCCTCTCCTACCTCCCCCATCCCCTCTTTCCCTCTTGTAATCACCACACTATTGTCTGTGTCTATGAGTCTTTTAGAACAGAAGGGAAATAATCATAGTTGAATAATAAGAGTAACAATAAAAATAGCTAAATACAAAAACTATCATTGAGAATTTAACATTTTCCTCAAAATACTTAAGGCTTTTGAAGAGGCCTGATCTTAAAGGCTGGAGTTATAAGGTCGCTGCTAGATGCTAAAATCCATCATTCACTTTCCACCCAGCAGGTGGGGGCAGTTGTTACAACAATGATGAAACTTTCCTTTGCAGTGGAGTTTATTACAGCCCCAAACTACCCCAAAACATTTCAGGAATATCTACAGTTCAAAGCTAGGGGATGGGGACGGGGGATAAACCACAGAATTTATATGCATGTATGCATAACCAATGGACATAGACAACAATGCTGGGGGTGGGGATCAAGAGGAGGGTGTCAATGGGGGAAAAAGGAGAAACATCTGTAACAAAAATTAATTAATAAAAATTGCAAAAAAGCGCTAGGTGTTTAAGGAGTCAGGTCATTTAACATGATGACAGAATGGTACACACCTAGGTAAGGTTTCATCTGCCCAATCTTTGATACAGAAAAATCACAATGTTCTTGGTATCTACCAACCAACTAACAATGTTTCACTTGAAGGTCACTTATCCATCCATAATAAACTTATTAGGAGCAACTGTTCTAGAAAGAAGCCATTTAACAACCTATGAAATGTACAATCATTAATTCTATCTAGAACTATTTGGAATCATAACATTAAAGGGACATCACATTACTTTGGCATAACCCTTCCACCTTCATGTGAGGAAACTGAGGCCCAGATTTATTCTGTGATTTATTCAAGATCACACAACTATTAGTGACAAGACTGAAAAACTCAAGCTGTTTCACGCTAAATGGTGTGCTCTTTCTGTGAGCACATTGCTTCTGCCTGTTTAAAGCCCAAACTCATTTGCCTATGAAGTTTCCATTTTTTCATAAAAATGAATAATAATTTTGAATGTCTTGATTAAAGTGAATTTTCAGATGAACAGAGACCTAATAAATTTGTGTGTTTTTTTTTCAGTGAGTTACACAAGCAGTGAAAAGATTATGATGTTTATAGTTACCTTCTATACCCCTTACCCCTGCTCCCCATGTTAGTTTTGTCTTCTCCTCAGAGGATTATCATGGCCTTTATAAATGACCTTTGACACTCTCTTTTTGACAGATGTGTAGCATCACATTGTGGTCTAGAATGGAGGAGTTGAAAGATGCTGACTTCAGAGACAGACCTAAATAGGAAACCTGGTTTTACCACTTGCTACTATATAACTTTTAAGCATGTCTTAATCTGTCTGAGCCTCAGTTTCCTTATCTATAAAATAGGAAGAATGACCCCTACCTTGCAGGGTTGTTGAAAAAAAGTTTAGAGATAATGCTTACTAAGCTCCTATCACAACACCTGGCACATAGGAGAAACTCAATAAAGAATAATGATACTAATGATGACTTTTAAAAAATGAGGAGAATCATAACATGGGTAAGGACCAATAACCAGAGTTAGATCTGAGAAGTGCCACTAAAATCGAAAGGGCAATATTTCTTTAAAGCATTTTTTCTAATGAGAAACTAGAACCAAATACATAAGCACAGGCCCACATAATAAATTTCTATCAACTGTAAGTGGAATGCATTTTACAGTGAGTGAGTGATTGATGTCAAGTAGCTACAAAACCTAATTGTGCTCTTAAAAATTCTTCAAGGATTGTTTTGAAAATGCTTCGGGAAAGCTACTTTAAAGGTAAGCGATTTTGGACTGAGCCAGTTTCTGGTTCTCCTCTGCCTGAGATAAACTGCCAATACTCACCTAGGCAGTAAGTAGCTTTTTGTACACTAAGATAAAAACCAGAACTAATTCCTTAAACTTAAAGGCAGACTCACATTAAGGACACAAGAGTTTGGAAAGCCTAGGTGACCATTTGTGAGGTAAGCCAGTGTCCCATAACGCACGTTTTCACTGTATACCACATGGCTACAAACTTGAGTTCATTTCATTAACAGCAAAATGTACCTATATATAAATGCTTCCTCCTTTTCTGAAATCAGTAACTTAACATAAATTAACAATAGCATTTAACTCAGAAACAAACTACAGCCACACCTGTTTAAGGTGGCTCACCCACATTTCATAAGCAAAACTGGAGTGGTCTGAGTCAGTTCTAGGCTGGATAGGAATCAAGGAAACCAAGATGTCCAAAGAAGTGCGTGTGATCAGAGAGGGTGTCCATGTTGGTGATTTAGTCCTGAACTAAGCAATTCTGCCTTGGGCACTGGAGAAAACAGCTCTCTTTTCTAATGGAATTGTCAGGTTTTACCTACCTAATAGGAGTTTTGCATGCACTCAGTATCTAAGTCAACTTTGAATGTTTGATATCCCTTCTGCTTCACTCCAACAGATGGAAAGAAAGAATTTAGTCATATCTAACTACTCCAAACGAATAAGTAAGGTTATAAATGCAAATATGATTATATCTTCCCGTTCTTTAAAATCCTTCATTAGCAATGCTCCATTTACCTAGCCACACCCCCAGTGGGGAGGCCTGGAGAGGACTGAGGAAGGGGCACCATTTTCTAATTCATCCCATTAAGGGACGGCCCTTTTGTAATCTAACTGCCTAGAGATTGTACCTGTTTAAAGTATACAGAAGTTGCCTTAAATATACAACAGGCATGGGGAAGACCTTTCAGAGTCAGCTTAATGCTGATTTGATTACATGCTCTCACAACTTGTATTTTGCCTTCATGGTACTTAAGGCATTTCAATCATGTGTTTTTTTTTTTGTTTTGTTTTTTTTTAACTTTTTCCTTGCTCTACTACACTGTAAAGTGGGAATTGTGACCACATAGTTCATCTATGTATCACCAGCTGCTATTATAGTGCCTGGTACACAAGTTGTTAAAAAATTGTTATATAAAGTTGGGTTGCTATGTCATATTCAATAGCTGACATGTTTCTCACTAGAAGTTTCTGAGAAGACATGACATAATTCTATATCCTGATGAATGATTTTATTGTGGTCATTTCAAAACACCATAGACATATGGAATTCCAAAATGAAGTCTTACTGGCCCTTGGTGAAATAAAAATTAGTAATAGTAATAACAATAATAGGGTTAATGTAACACAGTTACACACACACCTTAATGAAAAGTTTCAACAGCCCTTTTTTGGGGGCTGCCTGCTCTTTATGTCTTTTCCTACTTTGTGAAATTAAATGTATATAGGATATAGGACATAAACGTCCTAATCTGGAGTCATGGTTCTAGTATGATAGTTGTTTTATTGAAAATAGTTTTACTGAGTTGATGAGGTAGTAGTCCTATGTTGGGCTTCTTATATTTTTTGCTTGAAATTCTAAAGTCTAGGAACCATTGACTTCGCAGAATATCTCCATTGGTACACAGACTTAAAGATTTTTGTGACACGTGTCTTAGTTTCTAATTGTGTGGGGCTCAACTTATAATCCTTCCTTACTTTACTTCCCCATTTTTACATTTTGCCTTTTCTGATACTCCCCAGGACTATACCACGCACTCACAGTTCACTGGAATAATTAAAGGTATAATCTTTAAAGGTAAAAGTAAACTAAGTTTTCTTTACATATATTAGGCTTTCTAATGGTGTGTCAAGAAGCAGGGATCACAGTTGAGCCAGATAGCGATTTCCCTCAACCCCTGGAGCAAATGCGTGGGAGCCTGAACACATGCCGCATTCCTTATTTACTTTAGTATTCACTAGAAATGTAATTATCTATGTGTGCCATTTGGGAAACACTGACCTAAATGACCTCTACATGATTCAATACATGTGTAAGTTGAAATCGAGAATACTAAATCTCAAAACTATTCAGAGGACCCTAGTCAATGGAATAATAACATTTCAAATTTCATATTTCATTGCAGTACATTTTCAGGTATCGTTTTTAAAATAGTTAATATAGGGAAATATACAATTAATGAGCACATGAAAATAACACTAGCTTCATCCTCCCTTAAAAAAAGGTTCTTATTGCTATTCCTGTTACACAGATAGGCATGAGACTTCATGGCATTTATGGCATGTTGACATTATTAACATTTTCACTTGATTGTGGGAAGTAGTATTTGTTTTTAGCTCTGCCTTAAAATATTAATAACCTAATTTCAATCTGATATATTAAAAATGTCCTTGTCAGTCAACCCCACAGGCTGTAGAAATGATCATGTTAAACATGTTAACATGATTTGACAATGGTAGCAAGTGAAGGCTGTTCTCGTGAAGGGAGGCCTTCCTATTGCAGCAAGAATTTCTTTATTCCTTTTGCTAAAATTGGCATTGTGATCAGTGTATGTCAAAGAATATATTTGCATCAAACATTCTGCAATCTCTCTCTCTCTCTCTCTCTCTCTCTCTCCCTCTCTCTCTCTCTCTTTCTTACACACACACACACACACACACACACACACACACAGCTATGAAAATGTTGTCATGTGCATAAAACACAAAAAGAGATTTTGCTGTATGCATGAAGAAGAGAAGAACTCCTTCGTCACTGCTACTCATAGCTAGAATTCATACTTTTCTAGTAGGGATAGTAAAATGGATGCTGATTCTATGGTGTAGGACTTCAATGGCTTAGAAGTAGAAAGACCTAGGTTCAAATTCTAGCATTGCTACTTCCTAGCTATGTGAACATTAGCAAGTTATTTAACCTCTTTAAGTCTCAGTTTTCTCATCTATAAAATGGAGTTCATACAGTTCTGAGAATTCAGCAAGATAATTTATTTGAAGCATTTAGCATAATACCTGGTACAAAATAGGCACTCAAGCAACAGTAGAGATACAACACTAAACTACAGTGCACTAGATCAGGACATTAGAGAAGGCGAATTCAATAAATCTCTGGTCTGACCCATGTTCATTCTGCTATTAAAACGTAGGTGAGTACACTGGGCCTGGTTTATGGCCTTCCCTTGGGCATAGGCTGCTTTCCCATCTTCCTGGTGGGAGTAGCCCCAGAAAGTTTTGGTCATCATTGCAATTGCCTCATCTTTTCTGCCTCCCCACCCTGGAGAGTCTGGCCTGGGCAACTGCCTTTGACTTGACAGGAACCATTTAGCTGTATGTAAGATACATGGAGCCTCTGCTTTCCCCAGAGACTTCTGGGAAGGTCAAGTTTCTGTAGAGCAAACTGACCAATGAGCGACAAATGGCGTGTGGGCAGAAAAATGGCTCATGCTTTCTCTCCCAAATGGAATGTTCTAAGACGCAGTGGTTCTATACAACCTCATAGGCAATATTTTTTGAAACTTAGCAACTAGCTGTGTTTCTTGTAAAGACGTGACACATTTCATAATAAATTACCTTGTATTCACTTTCTTTTCTCCCCTACTGCTGTTCCTTTTACCCCCACTCCACTCCTGCTTCCTTGATGTTCCATGACTTACCTTCTGAGTAAAAGGTTAGCACATAAGCTATTTCTAAGGGAATTCGGGCTAAAACTGAGATTTAGAGGGAAAAATGAGGCAACTAGAGTAAAAAAATGAGAGAGAGAAAATTCATAGTACTTGACACCAATTTTACTTATCTATAATTCCTTGGATTTCTTAATAATGAAAGCTCTTAAAGCCACCTTATGAACAAGGCATAACTGATCAAATTAGGAGAACAAGGGGCCTTTGAGGAGACTGTCATTCCTTTCCTTCCATAGAGTCTAATTTCAATTCTAACCTATGATAACATGATTGAAAAACTTAATGCTGTCTTGAAGGAAAGAGAGAGGAAGGGAGGGAGGGAGAGAGAGAGAGAGGGGGAAGGAGGGGTAGAGAGAGAGAGAGAGAGAGGGAGAGAGAGAAAGAGAGAGATTAAGAGATTTTTCTCTTTGAAAAGTCATGTTCCTTTGTATTGAACTAAAATGTAGCAGGATGTTAAAATGCAACTCTGGCATTGTTTTTTCTTTCAGAAATATGCCCACATTTTATAGAGTAAGCTATATATTGAGGTTCCGCAAAAAAAACCAAAATGCAATTTTCACATTAAACATACATTCTAACGTCTGGCATTTCTCCTAGTGCTTGCACATAATTATCCATAATTGCAGTTTTTCCAATGGGGAACCCACAGTAGTCACTCTGATTCATTCCACATTATATGACCCTCTCACAGAGTGATAACGGTCTCTAATTCCAGTGCCCCTGGCTGCCATCTTCCTTCAGCTTACATGGAACCGCTTTCCTCTCATGCCTCATGGGACATCACATATATGAACTCTAGGTTGTTATTCAGGCTTCTTTCATCCCCATTTTCTGTGCTTTTTTTCTATGACTGCTTGTTGCATAGGCACATTTGCTGAGTTGGCGCCTCACAGGTGGTTTGGTTTGTGGCATATTTTAATAGCTATGAAACCATGGGTTCAGCTATTGGGTTGCAGAGAGTTACATAATGCATGTGCAATTCAGTGCACTAAGACCCCAAGTGACCCAGGAAACTAAGACCCCAAGTGACCCAGGAAACTGACACAAGAAAGGGACTGCGCCTCACCAAACATCCCCTTTCAAGCACGTGCTTATCCTAAAGACCATGTCCATACTCTGGAGGATGGTGGTCTTTGGAGAGCAGATCTGGTAATCCTCCAACTACACTAAGGCACATTTATTTCTGTTGCTGTTTGGTTCATTTTATTTTGGTTTGGTTTCTTTTTTATTCTTAGGGATCAGGGCATTTTATGAGTATTTTGGCATGCCGTAGTAATTGTTTTCTCTAGAAAAATTTTAACCTTTCAAACATAGCAGAGATGTTATGGACATTATAAGTTAAATGTGGTGCCCAGACCCAGGTTGATGACCATAACCCTTTTCCTTTTTCTTGCCACTCCTTTTAATTTACTTGGAACGAAGGAAGTGTGACGCTCCAGTGATATTAAGATTAGTTGCCATTCTGGGCCTGTAAGCACAGTCTTCTCTGGTCTGAGCTCAATTTCCAGAAATGCCTGTCATTGATGCCAGAAGATAAAATTCATCCAAGTTCTATTTATCCCATTACTATCATAGTTCATTCATTCATTCACAATATATATTATCTTCAAAATACAGGTTTTGACATTCATTTTCCAAATCTTATGTATCATAAAGAGGAATAAGAAGTAAATAATAACATTAATCTACTCAGGCTTTCATTGTCCATTCATTCAAAAAACATTTACTGAAGATCTACTAGATAATAGGTATTGTACCAAATGCAAATAAAGCAAGGAAAAAAAATACAGAGTAAATACAAACCATATGCAAAAGATGAATTTGACTATAGATTCATGATTGGCAGAATATTTTGTTTGTAAATCCTAGAAGCAGTGGGAGTGAGAATACAAACATTTCTTATGTTGATGGTGGGACTGTAACTTGATGTAGTCTTTCTGGAAGATAGTTTGACAATATCTCTGAAAAGTTTAAATGTAATTTTACTGCTAAAAATTTGTCCAATGACTATATCTCACAAAAAGGTACAGAAATGTTCAGGTACGAGGAAGCTAGCAATGTTATTTGTAGTAGAAAAAAAAAGAAATGGCCCTGGCCGATTTGGCTCAGCGGTTGGAGCGTTGGCCTGCGGGCCAGAGAGTCCCCGGTTCGGTTCCTGCTAGGGGCACATACAAAAAAAAAAAAAAAAAAAAAAGAAATGATCTACAAGTCTGTCAATAGGGTTAAGTGGACTATTGCACATAACTTAGGGAATGCTGTGTTTCAGGTAGTAAGAATGAGGTACAGATCATTATCAAAATTAATACATACAAAAGAGCCCCAAGATATATTATTAAATTAAAAAGAGCATAGTGTAGAATAGTATTTATAATACTATCTGGACAGATACTCAGGACATTATTAACATTTGACTCCAGACAGCCATGCACAAGCAATTAGAATGGGCACAAAGTGACATCTATTTGCTGTCCTGCTGTCTCACGTGATAACATTTACTGTAAGTAGGGCTCTCCCTGAGGGATGTGCTGATCCAAGATCTTCGAATATTTGCCTACAGCTAGAATCAGGAAGAAATAAAGATCAATGTATGTTTTCAAAGAAATGAGGACTTAAAAAGGGCAGAGAGAGAGAGAGAAAGAAACAAACATAAGTAACAAGGGGCAGGTAGGAGAATCAACTCATCCCAATTTGCCCAGGACTTCCCTGCTTTTTTAGCACTGAGTGTCTCACATGCCAGGAAACTCTTCAGTCCCAAACAAAATGGAACAGCAGGTCACCTAGCCTGTGTTATGCATTAACTGTACACATAGGAGAAGCTGAGGTACTTTCTTTCCTGCCCACATTCCAGCTCCCCTGCACCTCTGCCTAGATGTTAAAGGGGACCCACAATTACCTGTAGCCTAAAGTTCCACTTCTATCCTTTGGTGCAAGGGGGAAAATGTTACTTGTGGGGCTAGGAATAATAAATCCAAAGAGGTTTTCAAGGCAACGAAAACTTCGTGGTATGGAAGGGCAGGGATAAAGCATTAGAAAAAGTAAAATGGTATCTATGAAAGTAAGTTAGATAATAATAGGGGCATTTTCGGAAAAGACTTTGTAAAAACACACCGACCCTTCGGAACTACTGGATGTAATCAACATTTTAAATTCCTCTGACAATTTCCACATGACCCAGGGGTACTCTGGAGGGAATAGCTGACCAAGAGCAGAAGACCTAAATTAGCCCCTGCGGCAGGTGCGGTGCTGTGCGCACACCACCGCCCTCAGCAACCCTAACAAGGTGAAAGGCCGAGTCCCTGGGGATCTCATTGTTTACAGTGTCCATGGCAAGAGGGAAGCCAAACACTGGGGACACATGCTACTTCAATTTTGCCCCTGAAAGCGGGTCCTGTTTCAGACTCGAGAACGGCATCAGCAGCATAGTTGAACGTGCATGTGTTTCTCATAATGATGTTGGTATTCCTCTCACACATGTCCCCACAGCAACCACTTACTGAAGGAAAGCTGAAGCCATTTCAGCTTGGTTGCATTTTTCTAAGACTTCCTACAGAAAGAAATCCTCAATATTATTTACAAGCTATTTAATCTCTTGCCTTCAACATTTCTGCCCTTCTAGGGGGTGGTGGGCTGGTTTTTGCATGGATAGATCAGCTATGCCACTTTTACAAAACCATAAGTATTCTGCTCCGTGGGCAATTCATTCGATCATTTAAACAATATTTGCTAGGAAATAAATGGAGGCTGGGGTTTCATAGATGAGTAAGACACAGATTTCACTTTCAGGAAGTAATGGTACATTAGGTAAAACAGGGAAGACCGACTAGTACGACATTGTCAGATGAAAGAAACCCGTGAAGGATTTTATGAAAGTATAGAGGAGGAAAGCTTAAACTCAGGAGGAATTCAGGAATTGCTAATGTAAGGGGAAAGTAGAGGCCCTTAGGTTTCTGCCCTTAGGTTTCTGTAAGAGATGAGGGTGGAGAAGACTTCCAAGGGTAGTAGAACAATATATGCAAAAGCTACAGAGCTGTGGGAGAGCATGACTTGATCAGGAAACCGCAAAATGTGGGCTGGAGTCCAGCAGAGCACAGGAAGGGAAGGCATGGGTGTGGGAGGAAGGAATCTGAAAAGGTTAAGTGTGACCAGACACTGAGGGGAAGGTGGAAGAAAGGACACTTGTATTAACTGAGCATTTATTTTGTACCAGGCATCTGATACTTGTTATTTCATATGATTCCTCCAGTAACTGCCTGACAATGTTCTTTACTCCATTATGCTAAAGAAGAAACAGAAGACAGAAAGGTTACACCTAGGCTGACCTACAATTTGAGGCCAAGTGTATCTAATAGCAAAAACCCCGGTCATTTTACCCCTGGACACTGTTTCTAGGTGAGAAGTAAAGAAGTTTAAACTTTACCTTGAAGGCACTGATGAGTGTCCGTAAGAGAGTGTGATGATCAGAAATGTACTTTAGAAGAAAAGTGCTCTGACAGTTATATTCAGGAGGAGGAACTAGAGGCAGGGATACAAGGGGCTTTTTCCTGGGCAGAGAAACATTTTTCTCATTGTTTTGCAACAAAGGTCAGTGCCCAAGGGCACCCACAGAAAAGTGGATGTTTCCTTAGGCCTTGATGCTTAGAAACAGGCAAGTGTAAAGTACAAGTTACAAAACTGAGGGGGATTGGGCGAGGGGCATAGGGCAAAGTAACAATATATTTCCCAAACTGAGAAACATAAGTCAAGCAGATGCAGTCTCATATGAATGGCCAGGGGGGCTAGAAGACATCCATTCTTCTAAAGAGCAGTAGCTGGAGATGCTGGGGGCAGATGAAGCAGTTGCAACTTGCCCTTGTGTAATTACTTCAGAGGGTTACACTTCTGTTAAGTGATCCCACTGCTTTAGAAGTCTGAGATGATGCCTGGCCGGAGAGCTTTCTTTAGCTACATGTCTCAGTGAAGCTATAAATTTCAGTCGAGTCATGTCCTGCAAATTGGGTCTAGTTAAAGAACTCAGGAAATGTGGGGTAGGGTGATTGGGATATCTACTCAGGTTTGGTGGAGTTAATTTACTTCTTGGATAGAATATCTGATGGTCATTATATTTCCTTTTTTGGTTGGAAATATAGGTCCTTCGATATATATTTTGCACAAATGAAAGAGGCAAACCAAAAGTCAGGGAGTGTTAAAGTTCTCAGACTAAGGACTACTTTATCATAAGCTCTAGTAAAGAAGGCTAGACTGTTTCTGAAAGAATTAGAAAAAATTTTAAATGAAAATTTTGCTGCTTCATCTTATTCAGAAATGATAGCAAGACATCCGTATTCTATAATAGTCGGTGAAAGTGTTTGCACCAGAGAATCAAGATTTTGAGATGTCATGCAAAATTATTATCATAAAGATATGGTTATGGAAGCTAGAAAAGTAGTAATATTTCTTGACATGGTGATTCTCTGATAAAAGGTTAAAACTTCTACTAGATTTTCACCTTAGGGTCAAGGAGATAGTCATTCTTTGAAGGTTGCAATGGTCTGGCTCTAGATTCAGGAATCATCAGTGTTCCTTTGAAGGTAAAAATTATACCTATGCATACATGTTCTACTTGTGAAATCAGAAATAATCCTCCATCTATGAACTATAAATGGCTTATACACACTATAAATGGATGTTTTACTTATATGGCAGAAGGAAAGTTCCAGAAGTTTTAGGATCATAAGTGAAAATAAAATGCAATACAATTGGTAGACTATATGAAAAGCCATTTGGTGATTTTTTTAAAACTCCTATAAAATACATTTTCTACTAATGCTGTTACTTGAAAATTTACAATTGGATTCTTCTTTATACTTACAAAATAAAAATATTCCAAACAGTTGATTACACCACAGTCTAAATGGTCTTTCAGTTTTTTTCTGTAGCTAGTCTGTGGCCCAATAAGTTGTAATAGCGGTTTTCAGGATGTTCACAACTAAAACCATCTTTAAAAAGTAGTTTAGGTGACATTTGTATTTCACCGATTAGGCCCAGAGAGGTAAAAATTTTCAAGGTCACGTAGTCCTAGTCTGTTATTAACAAAGTCAAGATTATGGACAATTTCAGGATCTTGTTTTTTGGTGTTTTCTTGGTTCTGAGGATGCTCCTGAGGGGCTTGCCCTGGACGGTAAATATGATAAACAGGCAACCAGGTGGGCTGCCTAGTCTTTCCCCCTTTCACTTCATCTAAAGCAGATCTGGGCTTTAAACAGTTATATACTGGGCTTCTTTCTGAAATAACATTTATTTGAAGAAATACCTCTTTTACTAAATGACACTTTTAGATGAGTACATGCTGGACCATAGTGACATGGTAGGCATGTAAGAAGAGAAGATGTCCTGGACACTGATGGGCACTCTACCTGTGTCATAAGGCCAGAGCTTTGTCCTACTCATCTTGGAATTAACTTGGTGTCTTGGAGCCTAAGACCTGCACTCGTGTACTAGACATGTCAGCATGCACTCATCTTCTAGACTCCTGATGGAGTCTAATAGTTCTTGTAGCTATACTTCCAGGGGCTTCCTTCTGACCTTAGTGGGTAGTTTATAATTCTCTCCTTGTTTTCTTCCACATACCCATGGGGTGTGGCCAGCTTGTGTCTCTTACTGCCAGCCCTAACTTTTCCTGACATATCTACTCCCAAAACTGTACCTACCCTGTTTTCTCTGCACATGTGAAACTCATATGAATGAAGAATGAATATTAGGTTAATAACTACTGGGAAAGTGATACAAGGTAATCAAAAAGAAGGTAAATGAGTTCACTCTAGCTTTCCACTAGTCCTTTTCTTAGAAATGTTTATGATTGCTTTCTCTGCTCTTTTGTTTGCTATTTTATTCCTGAGATGCATCTCATCCTGTCCTCCTTATAAGGAGGCTCCACAACCCCCATGCTCTACAACCTCATTTTTCCTGCTCTTTCAATTCTATTTGCAAATTAGGTCACTTAAGCTTATAGCTGTCTGTATTATTTCCATCCCCAAGCAAACTTCAGGTTGTAATCTTCAAATGTAAAGTCCCTTTCACAGTTTATTCTGGAAAACCTGACCTCAGGCAATTAGTGACTAACTGACTTGACTTCTTGCTACATTTTGCCTAAAGGTGGGCCCTTTCTGGAACCACACAAAGGGTGGAAACTGAAGCTGGGTTGGGGTCTGGAAAAACATTTTCTATTAACACTTTTGTATTTTTACATCAATGATTACCTTTAAAAATTATGCTTCACCAGTTATAAAGACAAAAACCTCTTTTACAGAGATCTTCACAATGAAAAGGTCTTCCATAAAATAAGACCCTTTAAAATCAATTTCTCAATCAGAGGTCTTCAGAAGTCTTTCCTAATAGTACTTCCTTGGGGAATCTGGAGGAAATTTTTTCCCATTAAAATGGGATTTCATAATAGTTATAAAGAATGATCTGTAAGTAATGGATTTTGGGGGGTTAGGTGGGAATAGAAAGTAGCACTGGGAAATGAGTTGTAAAATTTATATTCATGAAAAACAACATAGTAATAGAGGTTCTAGAGAGACACTAAATTCCTTTTCCTTTCCCTTTCCTCTTTATCTCCCTCCCACTTCCTTCCTAGAATCCTCAAATGCTCAGTTATCTCTAAACATTCATTCAAATGCAAACTCCAGTCAGTTTGATTGGCTTTTACAGTAAGAGCTCCATTTTGAAGAAAACGAAAATTAAATGTCACCATCAATAAATCAACTAAAGGACCAAGCAGATTTATAGCATGGGCAGAGAAATCGATCTAACATAAGGATTCAGAGGTTACTGAGTCAGCCAGACCTAGACTGGACTCCAGCTCCACCACTTACTGTGCATGACCTTGAGCGAGCTAATTAAAGCAAACAACACATCCTCCTATGAAAAACGGGGATAATACTATGTATCTCCAAGTGCAACTGTGAAGATTGAATGACAATATGTACATGGAAGGCTTAGATGTACCTGGAACAGGGTGAGTACTCAATAAATATTATAATTAATATAATGTTATAAAACATACACTACTCAATTGCAAAGCAATAAAGCAAAAGACATTCCAATATTCCACCTAATTAAGCAAATGAATATTTAAGCAATAATTTAATTCATATGCTTCTAGTGTTGTTTACAATTATCTCATTCAAATGATATTTTGTAAAAATCGTTTGATGCTCCAGCTGCTTAGATCTTAGAACCAGTAATGAATTGCCAGGCTTTTAACTTAGGAACGCTCAGTAGTCTCAAGAATTCCACAGGGTTGATGTTGGCTCACAGCTTGTCACAATGTGTACTTCCATCCCTGAAGCTGACCAGCAAAGCAGAATTAGGCAAAGGTACTTCAACTTCTTCAAGATCACATGCTCTCATTTTGATCCAATCATATGTGTTAGCCAGTTGTTTTAAAGATAAAAAATCCAAACAAATGAACCATCAGGAATTTCTCTAAGGTTTATGAGAGAGAAACATCTTTTGTGACTTTATTTGTCTAATTTTCTATTGATAATGATAAAAATAATTCTTCCATTCAGCCAGTTTTATAGAAAGCCGAATGTGTTGTGGGTCAGGAGATGTGAGTTCTGGCCACTACTCAGCTGAGTACAAGTCACTGGCCTTGTCTCCAAAATTACCCTTGCACTGATGATCAGTGAAATCATTTCCAAACACAACAGCCTATTATTTCACACTAAACAACTTTTCCAGATAAACTAGAAGGCTGTAAATGGTATATTCAGAGAAGACAAAATGGGCCAAAGTTAGAAGAGTGTATGTATGTCCCCAGAAAGCAAAGAAAAAAAATCATGAACACTATTCATTAGATTGTTCGCTGAGAAAAAAGATGAGTGGTGTTCTGAATATTAATCTTCATGATATTTCAGCTGTTAAAATTAGCTTTGTAGTTAACTGACTGCCTATAACAGGGCTTTGTGTGTATTAAGCAAGCCTTTTTGAGCATTGACAGTGTATGAAATTTATATCTAGGTGCCATGGAGTCTAACAAAGTTTGGCTTCAACAAAGTCTACCTGCAGCAGCTTGAAATCAAGTAGATAAGTAAGAAAAATGCAGATTTAATATAAATCACTTAAAAGGTGATCTATGTCACATCAAAATAATATATCAACTTGGTTAAGTGACTAACCTGGGGTTATGACTTAAATGGTTTATATGTTTTACACAGGTCTTCAGATTTCCCTTCTAGAGACACTTCTTTTTGAACAATTAAAAACTCTTACCAAGAAGCTACTTGTTTTATAGCTGTCCTTGTGCTTTTAAAGAGATGTTAAAACAATGTGTTGTTTTTATTACAGAATATATACCCACTAAAGATACTAAGTTTGAAAATTCAGAAAAAAAGACTTTTTTTAATCTTAAAGAAAATAAAGGGTGGGTTTAATGGAATGACCATTTTCAAGTGCAAAGTATTATGGTATGTTAGGCACTCTCCATTCAGTCTCATTTAATCTTTGTAATGAAGCACGGTATTATCTCCATTCTATGGGGCAGATGATAGAAATGAGGCTAATGGTTGTGTAGTGATTTTCCTGAATTCCCCACGTAACTAAATTGGGGAGGTGGAATTAACCCCAAATTTGGCAGCCTCCAAAATTCATGCTTTTCCTATTCTTTCATGCTTCTCATTCTCAGTGCTTCTCTGGAATTATGCTTGCAGACAGGTAGAGAGCAGGGATGGCTGCATTTATTGCCCAGCGTGGACCACTAAAAATGTACACCCATCTCCCCCATACGATTTTTAGAAAGTCAGATTCCTAATAAATGAATTTTAAATGTAATTTTACATTCGCCTACAAAGAATGCACATGTCCTTTGTAGAGATATGAAATCTACTGAATTAACCAAGAAAAAACTATGGCAGAGATGCAAAGGGTAAAAGATATCTTATATCTAATTTGATCAAGCCCTAATTGAAAATTAATGATTTCATTTACATAAGTCCGTGTTTAGGTAAATTGTGCAGTGTTTATAATGGACATAAATATGTTTACAAACAGTTAAAAAAATTTAAAATGTGTCTGAAGATAAGTTTAAAATGTTTAAATAAAACAAATCCTGTTCTTATTTTTTTTTTTAATTCTGGAAAAAACAAACAACAAAAAAAAAAACCTTTAGGAAGCTTTTCTTTCCCTATCAACACTTTTTAAAATATTAGCTTAATAAGGATAAGCACTTTTCTATTATGTTTTTAAAAGGTTGCTAGATAATATTTTGCTTGCATATGCATAAAAGTGTTTACATAATATACAAGAAACTTAACATTTGATCTTTTTTTTAGAATACACCTGAACTTTGAAGCATGAGAATCTATTATTAATTTAAAATAATTTCAATTATAAAAATAGTTCTAGACATGAAGGATACTTACTATAGGCAGTGTAGGATAGAAATGTAACACTTTTGAAGCCACTGAAGAGAGTCATTTCTTTAAAGTGAGTTAAATGAGTTAGTTGTTTCATCAAGAAATGAAAATGGTCAGACTCAATTTCTTCCAAATCAAATAATGCAATCTAGTGCAAATTGTTGAAAGAGTTTTGATACTTTTATTTCCAAATTGGATTTGAAGCATTTCTTCCTATTCAGATTACACAGAGAGCAGAACAGTAGGACTTAAATTGGTAATGTAATTGTATAAGACCCTCTACAGAAAAACTGCAGAAAACAATAACCTACTTTATTTCCTGAATTAAAAAAAAATACCTTAATAAAATAAATAGAAATGCCAAAAAAAGTATATCCAAGTTAGAAATATCCTCCTCTTGAACAACTCTTTGACATCTCTGTTCATTAAGTCAACAGTTAAGAACACATGGCAGTTTCATATAAATTTTAAAAATTAAGTGTCTTTGCAACTTTTGTTTTAAATTTTCCTTAAAATGCAAAAAAAAAAAAAAAAAAAAGTAAATTCTTATGGTACAGTTGAAAATAGAGGACAAATAAGTATATTTCTAAAGTAGAAAAGAATACTTATTAAGAGTTTTCAGTTGAACTGGGAAGACCATTTTTTAAAAACTCAAATATTGTCTAAACCTTGGTTAGTCCTAAGCTGGAGTCAGCTTTAAATAAACGGGTAAAATGCATCGTGTGCCACTGTCGCCCACTGGCTGAATTGGAATGCAGTATGACTGATGACAATCTCATCTTGAGTCTGACCCCTGAACATCACAAGTTCTGACACTGTTTAAATCTCTAGTCCTTTAACACTTCTCTAAGTAAATGACAGAACTTCTTATGGTCCTGTTTTTGTCTCTACAAAAAGTTGGATTTAGAAATATTCATAAAGTGCATTCAAGAACTTTAACCTAGTAACTATATTTCTTGTCATTGGTTCTTTGGCCAAAATTTCTGTTTCTCTCCAACAATGTCAAGTGAGATACGGTATTTGATTAAGTTATTTTTACCATAAAATTATATTATTTGAATGGCTTTCTCTTGACCTTCCTATTCTCTAGTCTCTGCAATCTTTCAACTAAGAGAACCAGTTATGAATATCACCCACACTGAATTACATTAGGCCATCAAAGTGTAATGTGTTGGTATGAGGGGATTTTTGAAGCCACTTGCATTATTTATATCCAAAGTATTTCCCAATTTTCTTAGTAGAGGAATGATTTGGTACACAAGCGAATAATCTTTCTTGGTGATTTTTATATTTTAGTCATGTCACTAGTGGAGGTATCCTTAATTAGAAAAATATTTGTATTTTCCTAAACTGTTGACTTTTATGTCGTGGGGATTTTGGTGGCAGTGACCTTAGAGTCCTGGTTCTACAATGTATGAGCTGGTGACTCTTCCTGTTGAGAGTAGAGGAGAAAAATCATATTTGAAAAGTGGGAAACACTTAGGAACTGAAGGAGACTTTTACTTTTTCTTTCTACTGTAACTCCTCAAATCTTTTCTAAAACCTCAATTTTTTCTTCTCTAAGCTTCTCTGTTCTCATCTGTATCATAAAGATAATAATGACAGATCTGAAACTCACATGACACAGAGAAGGCGAAAAAAACAACATAGGCAGAAAGCTTAGCTGAGCACTTGGCATAGTGAGCACTTAGTACCAGATATTAGTTACTATTTTAATGGATATTAATTGTATTTTACACATAACCTGTTCATCCTGGAATAAATCTATTACCAATGAAGACTTTTTAAAAGGAACTCCATGGATGATAGGTTATTCATTGGACCTATAATAAAGATATATTAGAAATAAAACCATTTATCAGAACCAAAATACATATGTACATATTATATATATTTTAAAAATATATAATATGTATATAGAATATCTGTACAAATATATATTTTAAAGAACTGGTTTTGTTTTAAAGAGAAGGAAAATATTTCTGTTACTCTAAAACCACACATGATTTAAATACACCAATGATGTTTAACTATTATCCAAAGGAAAAGCTGATGAGACTGACAATCCTGTAATGCTTTTGCTCAGTGTGGGCCTGGGTGTCAGGATTTTGTGTAAGAGATACCAGACCTGTTTTGGTCATGGTAGTGATCAATGACTAAACTTGGCAATCATCCTCTCATAGAATTTGGTTCTTTAAGCAAAGGTGTAAATTATTCCCTTCCCCTTTTCTTTAAGAGTACACTTTGGTTTAATAGTACCATTTTCTCTTAAATTAACAAACATCCTTAGGCTTTTAACTAGGCAGAAAAGCAAACACAGAAGAACTGATGGGCAAATGACCAGTGAACCTAAGTGAAGACTCTACATTTGAGTCCCAAACCAATTTCAAACTCAGTTTGATAGATAGTAAGTATTTCCTCTTAATCGTTTAGGGGTTAGCAGGAATCGCTAAGCTCTTTCTACAGTATTAAGTTCTTTCACTAAAGGACCAGGTCCCTTTAGGTGCTATCTTATTTGGGATTTAATTTGTCCTAACGTTCCCTCAAGAGCTATTACAGTACACCACATCACTGTATTCCATTTAACTCCCCAACCACGAAGAAGCTGGCTTGCAGCATCAAACAACACTATTAAAAATACCACAAGGGAACCTTGGAGTAGGAATTCCAGGCACAGTAACAGCCTAGGGACAAACAGAGGTTGTAAAGACCCTGAATAATACTGAAATGAGGATTTAAGAGCATTTCAGATTTTGAAAAACCAGTCCGTGAGATTTTTGTTTTAGGTTCCTAGGGCTGGCCCTCTGTAATTGTGCAAGTTGGTTAAAAGACAAGGGTAAACTTTGTCTCTCCCTATTGCCTTTAATTTTCCTTGTCAACAGTTTCAGGATCAAGCATGATTCAGAATGGCTCGGCAGAGATGTCCAAAAGGAAGCCCCCCACTACTGCATACCTTGAAAAGGAACACAGACTCATGAGCATGTAATTGTTTAAAAACCTGGTTATCGCCCTGGCTGGTTTTGCTCAGTGGTTAGAGCGTCAGCCCACAGACCAACGAGTCACGGTTTGATTCCGGTCAAGGGCATGTACCTTGGTTGCGATTCGTCCCCGGCCCTGGTTGGAGTTGTGCAGGACGCAGCCACTCGATGTGTCCTTTCACGTCGATGTTTCTCTCTCTCTCTTTCCCTCTCACTCTATCTGAACAAAAGTGGAAAAATGTCCTCGGGTAAGGATAAAAAAAAACCCAAAACCTGGTTATCTTTATTGTGCCATCTAAGCAATTACTTGGAAGTCTTCAGGTTAAATCCTGACTCTAAGGGTTTAAAATGCAAGTGCAGAAATGAGCACAGCCACAGCTACGTAAGAGTTCCCAGGTATTTCAAATGGGAATGAATGTTTTGGAAATCTAGCAGACTTAATGAATTAGTCCAGAGTCCTACCTCATGGGAGGTCCAAAATCAGAGCCTTAGAGCTGGGAGGAAGATGTTACAGTTGTGTCAGTGGAGGAAGAGGAGCCCCGTGCCTGCCTTTCAAAGAAGGAGACCTTCTCTGGGTGGGAGAACATGAACACAAGAGAGAAAAGCCTGTGGTTGCCCCCAGAGGTCTGGGTCTGCAATAGAATCATCGCCAACTGAACACAACAGAAGCAATGGCTTTTGGCATAAACTTCCTCATTCTTCTTAATGGGACAAAATGCCTCTGGAATCGTCTCAGAAGATCCAGTCTGCTAGACCTAAGGTTTTTTTTGTTTGTTTGTTTGTTTTTTTCAGGAGATTCCAGGAGCATGGGCAGACTGGGCTTCTTTTGGTCTGCCACTCTCATAGAATTTTTCCTTTATATCACATACTTCAGTTTGGAATTTTACATTTAGTACTGAGTATTTGATCACTACATATCTCCCCTCTCCTGGCCCCCAGACTACAGCAGCTAAGGACAGGGATAATACTTCTTCAGGCCATCACTGTACACCAAGATCCTTGCTTAGGTCTGGCACATGGCAGACTCTTAAGAAATTATTTGGTAAAAGAATGCTGTTCAGCCCTGGCCAGTTAGGCTCAGCTGTTAGAGTGTTGGGCCCATGGACCAAAGAGTCATGGGTTCTATTCCCAGTCAAGGGCATTGACTTGGTTGTGGGTTTGATCCCCAACTCCCCAGCCCCGGTCAGGGTCATGCGGGAAGCAACCAATCAGTGTGTCTCTTGCATCAATGTTTCTCTCTCTCTCTCCCTCCCTCCTACTCTATCTAAAAAATTTAGTGAAAAGTATCCTCAGGTGAGGATTAAAATGAATGAATGAATGAATGCTGTTCATATTGTTGAACAGACCAGGTCTAGAGATTGAACCCAAAGGCAGGCAGTTCATGGACTCACCAGTAGTCAATGACCTATAACACAAAGCTAGAATAAAAAATTGCCTAGTAGTATTTGTAAACTTGTAGGTTCCATTTAATTATAATTGTAAATTAGAAATTGCAAATAAGGTAACTGGTGTCAGGAGAAGTAAAAAAAAAGTTATCTTAGATGATCTGAAGTAATATTTAGACTAGAGAAGCTCTGGCCAGCCATGCGCAAGCTGGGACAATGAAAAAGCAGAGTCTGTGAAGAGCAGAAGAAGTGGGTCCAGAAAGAGAAAACAAACAAACAAACGGTAAAGTCTGAAGAAAGATACTATACACCCTACAAGCAAAAGATGAAGTTGTAGGTCTCTAGAATTATGATGATTCCTTAAAGCTTTTATACCCTAAGAAGCATGTAAGAATGACATATATTTTGATTCAGTTATCTCTAATAACCAAGCTGATCTGATGGCAATGTTACTATTTGCTGATGAGGGACCTCTGTGAATTAATGTGTGAAGTAAAGGTGCTTACTTTTTCCCAGTAGCTTGGGAAGCTGGAGTCCTTTCCTGGAATTCTTAGAGTGTTTCTAGGAAAAAGTCACTAAATAGCTTTGATTCAAGGAAATGAAACTCTTTTTTTTCTGGCTGGTTGAAAATATAGTTATGGGAGTAAAATACAATTTTGTTCAAAGTACTACATCATGGTGTACCTCTCAACATTTACTGCAATTGAATTATACATAGAAATCCTACTTGTCTTGGATTTCACAGTTCTGGAGTTGGTTTTTATTTGCTCACTTCCTGATAGTGATCATAGTGAGAGGCATTATCTTTTTCTAGTCACTACAGACCATGGGGAGTTCAACAAAAACCTAATTTGTGAGATGTCTGGTGGGAATGAAATAGCCTTTTTAATCACTTTATAGTCACAGACTGTACTCCTTGTATACAGGAGCAGAGTGACATATGCTCTCCTTGAACATATCCTTGTCTTGTCTGGTGTTTAAAACTGGGGCCACTTCCATCTTAGAGGGACAGGAGTCAGGAAAGCAGAGGTGAAAAATGACAAATGGGGCCTGGAATTGGGAGATGCTGCAGGGAGGAATGAGGAGATATCATGAAGGGAGAATGACGCAGGATTAGGGAATATGGAATTAGTAGGGTGAAGAGGGTAAGAAAAGGGATGTGAGATAAGGAACAAGAGATCACCAACAAATAAGGGAGGGAGGAAGGGAGGGAGAGAAAAGAGTGGGTAAAAAAGGCACAGGATATAATGAAGGGAAAGGGGAGAAGAGTATAGTGAAGAACATGAGAAAAGCAGAGAATGTGGAAGAAACTAAAGTGAACTGTGGTGAAATGAGAGAGAAGCAACAGAGTGTTGTTTTCAGGGTGAAGAATCTGAAATATAATTTCCAGGGTTTGAATCCCAGCTCTACAACGTGTCAGAACACTGACTATGAGCCTCAGTTTCTTCTTCTGTAAAATGGTGTGACAGGTCATTCTACCTACCTTACAAGGTTGGTGTGAGAATTAAATGTGATCATGTGTGTCAAGTCTTAGCACAGTGCTTGGCACAGAGTTCATGTTATTGTTGTTCAGGTTAAAAGAGAGAGAAGCAGAAGGGCAAAGAAAAGAAGATGGTAAAAGTAGGAAGAAGAGATATTCAGATAATGGAAGAATAAAAAAGAAAGAAGTGAATTTCTGCTAATAATTTTAATCTTACCTTCCTAATATTATAATACAAGTTTCTACACCTACTATATTATTTCTGTTTTAATGACACTTGGGAAAATAAGTATGTGTTGGGTATAAATACCTTTTAAAATGTATTTTTGTATTTCACTATCATATAGTAATTGGCATTTCCTTAAGAATTAAAATTATTCCCTGAAACCAGTAAGATCAAGGCTAAATAAAGTTAAACCAGCTATCTAAAAAAAATAATTTATTTCTTTTTCCCTTCCTCTTTAATGTATTGACTAGTCATCTGATGGAATTAACTAAAATCACTGTTTATTTTGAAACGTGTTAACCCAGCTGTAGACAGTAGGGAAAATAGAGCCCCTAGTGTTCTTGGTGATGTATCTTTCCAAGTTTCTCTCCACAACACAAACCACTTCCTTTTACTTGAAGTCATTTTGCTTTTCTCATTAGTTTCACAGTCCAGGGGTTAATGCTGAGTGCTAAAGCAGCACTAAGTCCAGGACCATAAAACAACACAACAGAATTGACCCAAAGCATAAAAGGAAGGCACACAGAGTTGTTCTTCCCCTCTCAAGGACAGAAAAAAGGAAAGATGGAGGGGTAGGGTAGCTAAAGTATGGGAAATATATATATAAAAAAATCTTTTCAGACATTGGGGAGGAGGAATAAAACTACAGCCCAAATCAGAAGGAAAATAACTCATTACACTCATCATAGAAATGCTCTAAAGTGCACTTGGCGTGGAAGTGCAGACTTGTCAGGTCACAGACATATCTCCCTAACATTTCCACAAAGCTGATTAAATAGTGTGTCATAGACTCACCAATGGTAGTGGGATGAGAGGCCAACCTTCAAAGCCCATTAGTAAGTCTACCTTTAAATACCACTCAGAATAAACTGAAAGGAGTTTTATCCTTTTCACAATAATATGTCCTTTTGTGGGACCATGTGAGTTATTTAAAATATTGGCCAATGAAACAGGCCAGTAATAGCATTGCTTCTCACATTTTCCTGATTCTGATTCAGAGGTATGACAATATGGAGAAGGTCATGCATTACTCACTTCTTTTAAGTTATTCCCTTCCATCAAAGGGGTTAAGAGGCACAGTTTCATCCACTTTCCTTTTTGTGCAGGATAAAAAAAAATTATTCAATATTGGCTTCTACTGCCCTATGTTTTGTTTCTATATTCTACTTAATAATCATTTGAGGAATTATGAGAAGTGATGAATAAGGACCTTCTCGACTCCAGGTCTACTGGACACATGCAAGTTGAACACGTTGGTGTCATAGCATCACACACTCTACAGTGAAGATAGAACAAAATAACTGACATATTGACAGCATGCTTGAGAATGAAGAGGCATAGACTACAATTTCTAGAACAATTTCATTAGAGTTATGTTAGAGGTAGGTGTGGTGGCTATGAAAACAGAGAAGAGCCTGATGGCCTAACCCAGCCAGGGGAAGGAAGGGCTTGGATTTCAGGTGTCACATTACCCAAAGAAAGAGGTAAAATTAGCCAGTCAATTAAGAGAGGGAAGTGAATTCTAGATGGGGAGAAGAGAACAAGCAAATGCAGAGAATTGTGAAACATGATATGTTGTGGGTGGAAGATGTTTTCTACTGAAACAATCAGGTGGTAGGGGGTGCCTAGAGAGGAGGTGTGATACATTACTGGGCAGGCGCCTTGTGTACCAATGCAAGGAGTTTTTAGATTTTATCTTGTGGCTGATGGGAGGCATAGAAGGGTTTTAAACAGGGAAGTAACATTTTCAGATTAATTTTTCAACTACATCAATTTGGTTGCACTGTGGAAGGCAGAGCTAAGGAGAGTATACCACAGACAATTTAAGGAAGTGGTTCTCAAGTTTTTTGATTTATAGTAAGAAATAGATTTTTATAGCAAAATGGCTGTGTGCGTATGTGTATGCATTGATAATTTTGTAAAACAGTACTTATCATTAATATTATAGATGTGGTTTTATATTCCATTATTTTCTATTAACTTCAATATAATGTTTTTTATAAAATGCTAAATGCAACTGGAGTTTCAAAAACACTATTTCAGGCACTACTACAGTAATACAGGGAAAAGCTGGTGAGTGCCTGAAGTATCAGTGAGTTGGAAAAAGAGCATAGATTTGAGAAATATTTAAAATGTAAAATAAAAATATAGTTATTTATTTGATGGAGTGGTACATGATCTCCAAGTTTTGGTCTAGGATAATAGTGCTTCCAACGGAGACAGAAAGAACAGCTTTTCAAAGAAATATGTTCTTTGAAATATATCCAGTTTTGAATATATTGTATTTAAATGGCAGAATATCATCAGGTATTGGGTTTTTGTATGAATGAGTCTGAAAATTAGGGAAGAGGTCTGAGTAGAGAGAGAGTTTTAGGAAATCTCCTTCACAAGATGAGGATAAAACTATTGAAATACATAAAAGCATCTAGAGAGTGCACAGAATAAGAAAAGCAGTGGATCAAAAATAACCTTTCAGAGTACTCATGTTTAAGACAGGGGAAGAAGATAGATCATGAAGGATGGTGAGAAAGAGTGTTTGGGGAAGCAAGAAGAATAGAATTACCCGGGAGAGTATGGCTTCCAATAAAAAAAATGTGTTGAGTAAATATTTACTGAGTAAATGAATGAGGAGAGAGTTTCACAGGAAATTCTCTAAGATAAGGACTGAACAGGCAGGTGGGAGCTCATTGGGAATAGTGCAGGGGGGGGGGCAGTTGGAGCACAGGTGTGTGTGAGGGTTGAGGAGTGCATGGGAGATGAGGAAGGGGAACAAACTGACTTAGAAGGGAAGGGCATCCCAGCTGGTGTGGCTCAGTGGTTGAGCATCGACCCATGCACCAAGAGGTCACCGGTTTGATTCCCGGTCAGGGCACATGCTCAGGTTGTGGGCATGATCCCCAGTGAGGGACATGCAGGAGGTGGCCAATCGATGTTCTCTCTCATCGATGTTTCTATCGCTTTCTCCCTCTCCCTTCTTCTCTCTCTAAAATCAATCAATAAAAAAAATTTTAAAAAAAGAAAGAAGGGAAGGACAAAGAACTAGTTAATGGATCAATAAAGGGTCTGTTACTGAATTTTTCTATTGCATTGCTTTTAAGATTGAAAGAGACATGAATAGGGAAAGAGCCAGAAAAAAAAAAAAAAGGAGAAATTCAAGATGTGAGAAAAAGAAAGGAAAACAGGTGAAGCAAGGACCTGGAGGTGCTAGGAGGAGAGAGAATTAAGAGCACAGATGCAGGGGCTAATTTAGAGCAGTAAGGAAAAGGGACATATTATCTGCTGAGACCCAAAGGAGAGAGAGAAGGATGGATATGGGAGTCAACAGAGGATGTAGGAGCTGAGAAAGTTCATGTCTTAATGAGTTTTTTTTATTAAGCAACAAGTAAAGTCATTTTCTAAAAGGTGATGAGCAGCTGCTGGGCGGAGGCTTGAGAAAGGGGAGAATGTTTGAAACAGGCACCAAGAGGACTGAGAGAGAAAGCAAAGCAGGGATCAAGTGTCAAGTGGTATTGAAGGTCCAGGTGAGGCAAGTGATCTTGACTTTATTGGAATTTCAGCTTGAAGTGATGTGGGAACCCTCCATCCCACCCACCCACCCGAGAAGTTCAGGTAAAGAAGTGTAGAAGGCAGATTGCAAGACTTGACAGAGTGTTTGATGTTCCCCAAAATGTATAAGAAGAACAGGATGGCAAGGAGTTTGAGAGAGACTGACTGGGTAGACAAGAAGGAGAGGTTAGGAGGAAGCTCATTTGCTTAAAGGAAATTGAAACCCTTGAATTAGACATTGCTAGAAAAAATACTTTATTTACTCATCTCCTTTGCAGCAAGATATGGTATATGGATAAATCTGAGCCAAGGAGATGTAAATAGAAGCACTATGTGGGATTTCTGGGAATTCTCTTCCAAAAGGAAGGGGTATGCTATTATTCCTCTATTCCTCCATCCTGCTGCTGGAAATTTAGATGTGATGACGAGAGCTCTCATAGTCATCTTGAACATGGAGGCAAAGCCCATAATCTAGGGATGGTGAAGGAATTATCTCCACCCAAAACCCATGAGACCCTAATGATCTTGGAGCAGCCATACCAGCCCTGGACTGCCCACTCTGGGACTGTTTTGTAGGCCAGAAAAACAAACTTCTGTCTTGATTAAAGCATAATTTTTCAGATCTCTTTTCTTTAGCAGAACCAAATTCTAGCTATGAGTGTATACATAGCAACTGGAGCACTTATAGGGCCACCTTGGAAGAGAATGTTAACCCTCCATCATGTCATGCCTAAGCAGAGAAAATATTTTATAGTGACCAAAGAAGCTTTGATCTTTTTAGGAGATTATAGAGTGCTCTTGATTTGGATGGAGAGAAAACACAGTCAAAGCCACATAGACATTATTGTTTTTTCCTGTTACACCAAGCAGTCGGTCTTCTTTGCAGTTCTTATAAAGAAATGTATTACAATTAATGACAACATTTACACCCAAGACTGCACATTTCCATTGTCTTACACTTTTTGTCTTCCTCCCTGAAAGGTCAGAATTCTCATCAGTCAGCATAAAATGGTTTAAGCCCAAGCCTAGTAAATCACTTATACTGAGTTGTTTTAAAGTGACTAAACAGCTGTAGTGTTCGAGGGCAGCTGAATCATCTGCCAGGGTCACATGTGTTTCACATGTCAAGTAATGTATATGGGTTCCACTCCATCCAGGATTGTATGGAAAAAGACATTTGCAAACAAGTGATCTGAAGCCATGTTTCCAAACAGCTGCTATGGTTATGAAGATAAAAGTCACTATTGTAAACCATTTGAGTTTAGGACTATCACTCAAGAATAAAAATTCATTACAAATCACAATGTTCACACCAACGGGGCCACTTTCTGATCATAATGACTCTCAATAAGTATCCAATCAGGATAAAAGTAATAGTATATCACTGTAATTATTATAATGACCTTGTTCATGTGCAAGTGGAAAGAATGTATACTGGGTATAAAAACACCACCAACCAAACACATAATTAAGATGGAACCTTGTTAAACAGCTGAAGAGAGAGGACGTCAAGTAAGGAGAGTTTGCTAATATTTTTCCTCCAGTTCTTGCTCCAGGCAACACTGACTGGAAGCACAAGGTGTGACTCCCCGGTGCTAATAACTTCCTTAACAAGCTGGAGTAATTGGTATAATGGAGCCAGACTGATGGAATTGAGGGGATGACCTCAGGATCTAAAGAGTTTAGAAAAAGAAACACCTTTTCCTTAAAAATAAAAACAACATATTTTAACTCAGAGCATAGTTAGAGAGTATCTGGCTCCAACAGAGAGAAGGAAAAGGGTATTGATTTTTGTGAGCAGCTTCACCACTGGGTTCTATTAACTCACAAGAGATAATTGGCTTTGAATTTACTGAGTTTTCATAATGTGGTTGGTATATGCTCTTCAAAGCCTATGATCAGCCTCCTCATCTTGTTTATATTTACTAGTCCTAATGACCTTTCATGTGGGAGATACGTTGAATAAAGATTGCTTTCGGACCATTTAACTCCTCTCTGCAGGTTTCAAGGTTGGCTTTTGTAAGTAAAATAATAGGTACCTCCAAGTCAGAGGAGTAGTGCAGACAGGCATAGACAAATACCCACTCTAGCTAAGTATGGGCTCCAGTCGAGCTGGAAAAGGTCTCTCAGCTCTGAGTCACTTATATAATGGAGTCCCTGAACATGTTTCTGTCGCTAATATTTTGTTGCTCTAGGCAACCATCAGGTCCACATGAAGATTTCTGCCAACTGGAGAGGATGACTAGCCAGAGGAGCCAGAATTTTCTTTTAACTCTTTGTTGAAAACTCAAAATTGCACAAGTGTCAAGGATATCTTCTAAAGATCCACATTGCGGAAAGTGGAAGTCATACACTGACTTAGTGCATCTTTTATTCACTGTTTAGGGAACTATAACTAAAGAAAATGAAGGCAATTAATCAAAAGCATGAATTTAAAAAATAGTAAAACATTATGAAAGAGCTAGTTGGATCCCTGGATATTATCTAACCCAATATCCTCATTTTATAGAAGAAAAGTCAGGTTGAGTTACTGAGCAAAGGTTAAACAGGAAGCTAGTGACAGAGCAGGGATTATAACTCTGGTCCCTCTACCCTGAGGTCACCGCTCTTCCTATAAGTTTCACAAACCCAGCATCAGATGCAAAAGGAAGGAATGCTAATAAATCACAAGTGATCACCTCTCTTAAAATAACAAATGGTCCTGGATGAAAACTGCCACTTTGCTGGGGTGCTGGAAGCAATCTTGAACCTCTGTGGCTATGTAGTGATCATTCATTGACAAGTTCTTAGGGGTGGGACTACATCTTATTCACTTCCATTTCCCTGAAAACCAAGTATAGAGTTATATGTGTTTTGGTTGACTGGTTGATGATAAATCAGTATTAATTTTATTAGCTCTAGTAGTATAGTAACAAGCTACTTATGCAGAGATTATCCAGGAACTCATACTATTCAACACCGGTAAATAAGTGAAAAGAACCCCAGAACAGTTAAGTAAATGTATTTAAATCACCAGTTATAAAAACTGTCATGGGGATGTACAGAACAGCATAGGGAATATAGTAAATAATATTGTAATAATTATATGTGGTGTCAGATGAGTACTAGACGTATCAGGGTGATCACTTAGTAAGTCATATAAATGTCTGTACACTATACCATACATCTTAAACTAATATAATACTGTATGTCAGCTGTAATTGGAAAACATTTTTGAAGTTGTTATATGCATTAAATATCCTAAATCTCTGCCTCAGATATAGATTGCCCCCCACCCACTTTTATATTGAGTTAATTTGCTCTTCTTTTAGGCTCAATGAAATGGCCTGGTAACCTGGTTTGCCAAAAAGAAAATAAAGCAGCAGGTCAGAAAAGATCCCACTAAGGCCAGGTCTAGTAAAAATATAAGGAGGTGATGATTGGGAGGAGCAGATGAGAAATTAAAGTGCAGCAAAATTGGGGGCTCTTTATTGTAGGGGAAATACGTCCATGTATCATTACTTCCTTAGGGCATCTGTGAGTGATAGAGAACTATACAAGTGGACGAGCATAATGATGACCACTCAAAATGACATTCAGCGCACAACTTTGAGGTTAAGAAAGAGTATACCTTTCAAAGATTTTCATTCCAAATAGTCAAAATTAGATTATGAAGGTTTTCTAGAATATTTGACATATGGAACATTTCTCCTTAAATAAAATATAGGTGATCTAGGCATGGAGATAATTCAGCCTTAAATTTCACACTGGAATGCAGGTATTGACATATTTTTATCCTTTATATAATCTTATATGTCCTACATATAATACCAAGGATTATAAGGCTTCAGACATTGTCAGAAGCATTTTACATCCACTTAATAAGATCATTCAGTTAGCAGTTACTAAATCCTACCCATCTGTCCTTTCATCTTCTGCAACTACCTCTTCCTTTATATACCTGCTATCTAGCTATTTGCCTGTGTAGGGCCTTTATTAGGCCTTATTCTTGGATATTGCTATTGTCCTCTAACTGGTCTCTGAAACTTTAATGTTTTCTTCCTTCACTCTTTGGACTTTTAAAAAAAAGATTCCCAGGTAATTCCAATGAACAGACACGTTTGTGAACCACTACCCTAAATACTTAGCACATTATTCATTTGACTCTTAATTACACCCTACAATGGAACTAATTTCTTTAATGGCAGACAGCATATGTCTGTGATTTCTGGGCTTAGCTGCTCTTAAAAAAATAGTTGCCTTTTAATAAATATTCACCGTTAGTGAAAAGTATGGTCCCCTCCCTTTCCATTTTCTCCCTCCATTTACTTAACAGCCATTTGTAAATCCTTAGGTGCCATTTCTTCCAGAAGACCTTTGTACCTTGCACTGGATCTCCAGCAGAGAGGTACTAACGTTTTCTCTACCCTTCCTCTAGGGGTGCCATTTGATGTTTAGGCACAAAGGGACCAAGACAGTGGGCGAGAGTGGCTCTCTTAGCTTTCCTTTTTCTTTGCAGGGAACACCTAAGGAGATCTGTCACACTTATGAGTCCACCCTTCTTTGAAGGTCTGATTTGAAAGCAGACTGGGCTACATTTTGCACAAAGGCATTTGAAGTGTGCAGGTGTGACTGCTCAAAACTTTAAACTTTGCAGACCCTTCCGTTGAATGATATCAAAACAATTTCGCTTGTAAAGCCTTAGAAAGCTATTGGACCAAATATCCAATTGATATACAAATGGGGATTCACTGCGTTAACTGTTTCGGTGGTTTGTTTGAAGTCCCCAACCAATGGGAAATCTAAGCAGAGAAAACCATTTTCTACAAGCTATGCCTCCAAATAGGGATACTTAAGTTTGAACATCTTCAAGGAAAGCTAATCCTTTTCTTTTTAATATTTTACTGTATTTTAGTTCTCAGTGCACAGATGCTTAATTTGTGTTTGGAAACTAATAATTCTCCCCCCAACCCCCTCTTAATTTGACCGAGCATTAGCTTCTATTTGATGTAAGTAAGGAAGTTCACTGAACACATTTAAATGGACCTAACCTAAGGGAACACTGTATTTATCTAATTGATTTTTAAATGAACAAAGTGTGTCATACAAATCTGTTTGATTCTTCTGGTTATTATTATTCAAATATGTAGCCATGTACCATGTTTCTCCAAAAAATCTTACAAATCTAATCTTTTTCTGTTTTTCTCCTGGCCTCCTTCACTCCTTTTCCTCACTTACATTTCCGTGAGCTCAAGACCACTAAGATTCAGAGTGGGAACTGGGGTACATTCCCATTTTCCCATATTTTAAATCTGTTGTAAAGTAAATATTTATTATGAGCAAAATGTGTCTGAGGAATGTTTATCAAACTATGGTTTTTATTTCGCTTTGTCCTAGCATATTCATTTTTTATAAATTTTTTGCCTCATTTCAATGGTTTCTTTGATGTCTTGTTTTGACCAGCTGCTGAGCTTTGTGTGGCTGTCCATTTACATCACTTTAAAAAATGGTACATAAATGAAATTCGAACAAAATGAACAGTACTTTCACATTGTTTCAAAATCAAACATGTTCCTAAGGAATCTGATTTGTGGCAGATGGAGAACAAAACCTTCCAGAGGGAGGGCTGTTAAATGAGTCTTAATTGCTTGCACATGAAAATATAGTGACTAAGATTGTGTGCACAATTAGGAATTTAAACATGTAGCAAAGAACTGGCCGTGGAACCAGGCAGACATTTTTGCAGGCATAGCTAGTTCCTTGTGAACACAGACAACAGAAGACAAGTTAGTTAAGAAAAACAATTTTAACCGAAATTTAGTTGTCTTCATTCTTCCTTATGTCCAGTTTCCAATTCTGAAGATGACGCATTTGCCTCTAACTCACTGATGGAAGTGTCATAGTACACTCAAGGAAAAAAGGTTTATTCAAGAATTAGAGTTTCTTTTTTTAGTTCCTACTGTGCACCAGATACTAGGCTTGGTGCTTATTCATCTCATTTAACCCTTATAATAACCCTCTGGGAGAGTTTTGTTATTGTCTACATTTTATAGATGAGAACATTGAGGCTCAGAGAATAACCTGTCCAAACTCAAATGGTTAATGAGGGAAAGAGCCAGTATTCTCTGCATTGATTTAATACATACAAAGCTCACCCACTTACAATGCCTAGCTACTCCCCTGAGAAAAGATACATACTGTTTTATAAAACTAACATTAAGGTTAGCTCTACTTTCAATTTCAAGTCAATAATGCCTTCCTCGTGTTGGTGACACAACATGGTGAGGATGGTGGACAGTCCAGAGTTGGTTAGGTGTGGTCAGGGCTGAGATGACAGATATAGAGACAGAGGCGAGGGCCTGCTACAGCTGTGGTTTAAGAATTTTGTTCAGAGCATGGGTGGGGAGTTCAGTGGTCAGGTGGGAGCATCTAGTTAGAAGTCAGTGCCTTGGTGCTCTGTAGGGAGCAGCTATAGGGGCAGTGAGGTTCTACCTGACTGGTTCTGCCACGATGTGGGCCACTCAGTCTAGCTCCATTGGGAGCCTGGTGTTGGGTCCTCTTCCTCACAATGACAGTAACTTTCCAAGTGAGTAGGTAGTGCAGTGTTCCACAGTGAACTTCCACTGATCTTCAGAGACTTAAATCTATCTCATCACACTGATAAACCTAAATGACTTTTCTAGGGGACCTCAAACTCTCCTTCAGATTCTTTCTCCTGGGGAAACCAGCATTCCTGGAATGGAGGTATCTGATGGTTCAAAGGGACCTCTGATGAATGCCAGTGTGTGGATATTCATGACTATGTGTGGATATTCAATGAACCATCACATGAATTAAAAAACCCAACTCATTCATATACCAGGACTTATTTACATGTTCTTCTCAGGAAGCTGAGGGGCTTACAAACAGTCCTTCTCTTTCTATTATTCTGTATTCCATAAAGTAAACCAAATTAGGTAGTGACTTATTAGACCACAGTCCATTTAGATTAAAATTAAATAAAGACCATAGGAATGCAAATTATTCTTTGCTTTGATTCTTATATTTGTAAGTAAACCAGGAGCCACAGACCATGGCACCTTGTATAGAACTAAGCATAAAGGAGTATCAATAAATGTGTGTGGATCAAATAATGAGTCAGTCAAATCATTTTTGTGCCTATGAAAAGTCCAAACACAGATGAATTTGGTTCCTAGGGATACATTAATGAACAAGATCCATCCTGTATTCCCAAGAACCTTAATATCATAAAGAGCAGTTTACTGAGAAATATATTAGCAAAATAAATAGTGTATTGAAGCCAACCCTCTCATCTCACTATAATTGATAATTATTTTTAGCTTTTCAGTATTTATTTCCTCTTTTTAACAGCACCCTAGTTTCTTTCAGGAAATTACTTGGCATCTTCACGGGATAATTCTAATAATAGCAGAGCCCACAATGATCAAGTGCTTACTCTGTGTCACGTATTATGCTTAGTGTTTCATACATCATCACAAATAATTTTCATGAATTCCTATGAGGTAATTACTGTTATTATGCCCACTTCAAAAACAAGGGACTTGAGGATTCTGAAAGTTTAAATGAACTGTTTAAGGAGAAACATCTGTAAATGGCAGAGCTAGAACATGAATGCACGCAATATGACCCTGTGATTTAGGCTCTTACTACTACATTATGTTACATACTCTGGCAGAACAACCAGGTGCCCTATTCTTCATCAGCCAAGACCCAAGACCCAAACTAGAAGTATAACAGGGGCTCTGAAGGCAATTCCAAGGCAAAGTGAACTAGGAGTCTTAGCATGATGGCAACATATGAAGTGTGTGTGTGTGTGTGTGTGTGTGTGTGTGCGCGTGCGCGCGCGCGCGCAGGTTTTCCCAGGTGACACTTTGAAGGAGACAGCTTTGTCTGCAGTACCACACTTGGTCTGAATTCTAAGCAGTTTGTGAGGGGGAATGGGCTCTAGGAATCTTTTTTCACCCTTCAGCCATACCTCATATAGGCTGTTTCTACAGATCCTCGCAGCCAGGTTCTCTTCACTGGGAAGTGCTGAAGGCGCTGGAGATAAAGGAGAAGGCAATATGTGCCCCAGTCCACTGGCTCAGAGAAGGGCCCAAGCCCTCGTTCCAACAGAAGGGGCAGCAAAGGAAATTAGCCTGGCGTTTTGTCCCACCGCTCTCTCACTGAGTCTGTTAAATTACGGCTGGGCACTGACAGTGCTTCAGCGTCCTGTTCTTTGAGGATTCCGTATCAATCTCTCTGAATTGCTTATAACCTCCCCTTATGATAGTCTATCAGCAACGATCCTCTGGTTACAGGATCAAAACCAACTCCGCTAATGTAAGCAAAATGGAATTTAGTGGAAGCATATTGGAAGAATTTCCGCTTCTCTGAGAATTAGCTAGGAGGCTGAAGGGTCAGAGTCAGTGCATCTTCAGAATGCTAGAAAGCACAGACTAAGGAAAAGTCTCATAGGAGGAGCAATCTGGTGATCCCCACAATTGTTTTTGGTTTCTTTGTTAATCTGTTTAAGAGCTGAATTCCAGTGAAGTGTGGTACTGCACACAAAGCTGTCTCCTTCAAAGTGTCACCTGGGAAAACCTGCACACACACACACACACACACACACACACACACACACTTCATATGTTGCCATCACGCTAAGACTCCTAGTTCACTTTGCCTTGGAATTGCCTTCAGAGCCCCTGTTATACTTCTTTCAGGTGCTTCAAAAGTCTTATCCCATGGTGGAGCGGATTCATTCCTAGATTTCGCCTCATTCAAGCTAAGAATATTGAAAATAACGTTTTTGGTCAAAAGTGAAGTGTGATATTAAACTAACAAGAGGTGTTTTTTTCTCTTATATGACCTGCAAACTGTTTGTAAAGTCATTTCCAGAATGCTTTCAGCAATGGCAGCAGGGCTACAAAATGTAGTTTACAAAGATGACTATTTCGAGGATCAAAAATAATTACATAACACAATGATGTCTATTGAAAGTTTTATAATGCTTATCAATATATAAAGCACTTATCACCTACCTTTTGTTAAGAGTTAACACTTATTATTATCAGACATTGTGCCAATTTTTTACATGGAGTATATAATGCAATCCCTCTGAATTAGGAAGGTAATATATTATTCACTTCATTTTCACAGAAAAGACTCAGGGCACAGAGAAACTTGCCTACGGTCACGAAGTGGGTGAGCAGAGAGCCAACAACAAAACCCAGATCTCCTGACTTCGGAACCCTGCTCTTCCTCCTCTACATAGGTTCCAACTTATACAACAAACAAGCAAACAAAACTTACAACAGTCTGGATTTAAAAAAAAAACCTGCAGGAAGAGAAAACCTAGGGCTATTTCTATGTAAACAATTTTAGTTAAATAGCACGGCCAGTGCACAAGGATTTCAGAGGCATCTCACCTATTTCTCAGTTGAGGTCTCTGTTCCACAGCCTACCTGTCTTTTCCTATGTTCCTCCTTGGTGATTTAGGAAATATTACTTCTTTTACTACTCTCAGTCCTCTACTTTCTCATGCTGGTAAGTTTTCCTGAAGTTCCCAAACTGGTTCCATAAAACTTTTCTAGTCTCTAACTAAATTCCAGTGTAGATAGCTCCCAGGATTCTCTAGAGCAGTGGTTCTCAACCTTCCTAATGCCGTGACCCTTTAATACAGTTCCTCATGTTGTGGTGACCCCCAACCATAAAATTATTTTCGTTGCTACTTCATAACTGTAATTTTCCTACTGTTATGTCTTAGGTAACCCCAGTGAAAGGGTCGTTCGACCCCCAAAGGGGTCACGACCCACAGGTTGAGAATTGCTGCTCTAGAAAAAAGACCTTACTCTGTCCCATCTCTTTCTGCTTTCCTTATTTTATCTACTCATTTATCCATTCACTTTACAAATCCTCTGTTTTCTATTTACTTAATGCTCTTTGACGTTTAGTAGAACACATTTTATCGTTTTTAATTCCATGAACCTCAGGAAAATGGTTGTAAAGCTCAGTGGAGGTATTTCATGCTTCACTGGGTCCTCAACATCTAAGCATAGTTTTTCACATTCTAGAGACCGAGTAAGTGAAAGAGCCAGGAGGGCAGCAAATATGATCAATTCAGTGGGCAATATGCAAATATCAGAAAAAAGGTCATAAGCACCCATTTGTGTTGCCAGGCTCATAGAACACAGTGAGTTAGAAATATGTTGAGTGCCCACAGTGCCAAAAAAGAACCACAAAAAAGAGAAAATATGGCACACTCAAAAGCACTAGATATACAGACACCAGAAATATCTAGGGGAAGCATTTTGGGAATAGAGAGCTGGGAATTTCATCACTAGAAATGATACCCAAGAAAATGAGAACAGATATGGAGAGCCTATGGCAGTCCAAACACAGGTGATGAACATCATCACTTGGTAGAAACTGTTATTTCAGAGTTCACAGTGAGTGGTCCTGGGAGTCAGGTGAGTGTACAGGCTCAAGCATGGCTTTACTCTCAACCTTCTGAGAGACTAGGTCTGCCTCACTTTTCACTCCGACCAAGGGGTCTTTCCCTGTTGATGCTCATGCCCTGAGTACTCTCATGACAACAGGCCTTCAGAGGGGTCAGGAAGAGAACTGTGGGAATTGAGGGGTGCTTGAGGAATTCTATATCCCAGGCAGGAATCCTTTCCTGAGCTTACAGAACCAACTTCTGAGGTTGTCCCTAAGGGTTTCTCTGTATTCACAGGTCTTGTCCCTCCTCTTATCCTGTCCTCCCTTCACAGACATTCAGTAACAGATTATACAGATTCATTTTCTGCTCTCTGAAACAAAAAGAGGAAAAAAAATCCCTAGGGAATAACTTTGGGAAGAGGCAGATGACAGCAGACTGTGTATGTCTTGGTGTACATGTCAATAAATTTTAAGGAGGAAAGTCTAATGTTCTGCCTTTGAGATAGATGTAATCTATACTTTGTCATTTGTAGCTATATATTGAATTATAGTAAGGTTTAAAAGAGCTTATGCAGGTAGAGTCTTTAGTATATATCAAATGTCAGAAAATGTAAATTTTTATTAATATTAGTGTTAATAATATATCCAACCGATTTTTTGTTGTTGTTAATCTTCACCTGAGGATAATTTTCCATTGATTTTTTTTAGATAGCATGGAAGGGAGGGACCGGGGAGGGGGGAGAAAGATGAGAGAGATACATCCATTGGTTGCCTTCTGCACCCGGGGATTAAACTTGCAACCCAGGTACATGCCCTTGACCGGGAATTGAACCTGAGACCCTTTGGTCCAAGGGCCGGTGCTCTAGCCACTGAGCCAAACCAGCCAAGGCCCAACCAATTTTTTAAAGCATTTTCTGAGAAAGTGAAAGAAAAGGATGCTGTGAATGAACTTCCCATTTATTCATAGAGTTAAACAATTCAGGGCAAAATTTAACCAGTAAAATTTGAGAAATTAAACTCAAAGGAATTTTCATTGTTTAGTCTCACCATAGTCAGGTATTTCTGAGTATGCCTAGAATATTTTATAAGGCATGCATAGGTGGGAAGCACTTTGTGGATAAAAGGAGTGACTTAAGAATGCAGTTTCTGCCCTGGCCAGTTTGGCTCAGCGGATGGAGCGTTGGCCTGCGGTCCAGAGAGACCCGGGTTCGGTTCCCGCTAAGGGCACATACCTCGGTTGCAATTTGTCCCTGGCCCTGGTTGGTCGTGCAGGAGGCACTTGATGTGTCCCTTTCACATTGACGTTTCTTTCTCTCTCTTCCTCCCACCCTATCTGAACAAAAAATGGAAAAATGTCCTTGGGTGAGGATTAAAAAAAAAAAAAAAAGAATGCAGCTTCTGTCATTCTTTTTTAAGGAGACTTGGTAACGTGTCTGAGAAGACGAAAAGAATATAGTTACTAAACTAACATTTTCCAAGCTCACTCCCACCCTCATACACAAACCTGGACATGATACTTCATTTTCTTCTAGGAGAGGAGCAAGCTGGTCTAATTAAAATCTTGTGTACACTTTGAGAGATAACACCAATGTCGGCTCAGATGATGACGACCATGATGACGAGGACTGCACAGATAATAGTATCACCTTGTATTCTCTTCTACTGATCACAGAACCCTTCACACATTATCTTGTTTATCCTAGACTACATTGTTTGTTAGATGGGGGTATGGGTGTCACTACATACATTTTTAAGAAAGACAGTGATTTTCCAACAAATTACCAGCAACTCAATGACAACACTGTACACAGCAGCACTCTTACCTACTTTATTTAGTTCTATTATACTCCCAAATTTGGCCAATCATGGTTCACCTGAAGCACTTGTCAATATAATAGATTCTGAGCCTTACCCAAAGGTTCTCTTCTGGACTGCCCAGGAATCTGTCTTTCTGTTTTCAAGCATCCCTTGATCAGGCAGGTTTGGGAAACAGCAACCTTTTTTTTAAGTCAGGATAATGGGGAAAGAATATTGGCTGACATGAACTTTAGTAACATTTAGATCCTCTATTTTCATGGTAGTTTTTCTGATCAGCTGGAGGACAATAGAATAGTCATGTCACAGGCTCAACAGTCAACAGATAGAGTGCTGCCCTATCCAAAGGATATTATTATTTGAAAATATAGTCAATTGTCCACTGTGGCACCCTAATGTTGAAATATCACTAGGCAGTGTCATTAGTACCTTTTGGTAGGTGAAGAGAGGCAAATAGACCAGTGAGACCTGAGTAATACTTACATATTTGTCACTACCTACATTCTGTGTAAAATGGTAAAGCTATGTGCCTTTGTTAGTTACACAACAAAGTAGTTAGTCAACATCTAAACAGATCTTAAATTAATCTTTGACATTTCTCATCACAATATATATCTTTTTCTGATATATCTCCTTGCGCAAAGGAAAGAAAGGAAAAAATAAACAAATGGGACTATATCAGCTAAAAAATTTTTGCACAGCAAAGGAAAACATTAACAAAATGAAAAGATAACCACTGAATGGAAGAACATATTCACCAATGATACATTTGATAAGGGGTTAATATCCAAATTTTATAAAGAACTCATGCAACTCAACACCAAACAAACAAACAATCCAATTAAAAAATGGGCACAGGACTGAATAGACACATCTCCAAAGAGGACATACAGATAGCCAACAGACATATGAAAAGATGCTCAATGTCACTAATCCTCAAAGAAATGCAAATTAAAAACACAACGAGCCCGGCCAGTGTGGTTCAGTGGTTGAGCATTGACCCATGCACCAGGAGGTCACTGGTTTGATTCTCGGTCAGGGCACATGCCCAGGTTGTGGGCCTGATCCCCAATGGAGGGCATGCAGGAGGCAGCCAGTCGATGTTCTCTCTCATCGATGTTTCTATCTCTCTCTCTCTCCCTTCCTCTCTCTCTCTAATCAATAAAGGACAAAAATTAAAAAAACAAACAAACACACAATGAGATAACACCTCACATCTGTCAGAATGGCTACCATTAATAAATCAACAAACAAGTGTTGTCAAGAAAAGGGAACCCTTGTGCGCTGTTGGTGGAAATGCAGATTGGTGTAGCCACTATGTTAAACCGTATGGATGTTCCTCAAAAAATTAAAAATGGAACTGCCTTATGACTCAGTGATTCCAATTCTACGTATATACCTGAAGAAACCCAAAACACAATTTCAAAAGAATACATGCATCCCTATGTTCATTGCAGCACTATTTACAATAGCCAAGACATGGAAGCACCCATGTGCCCATCAATAGATGAGTGGATAAAAATGTGGTAGAACATATAAACAATGGAATATTAGCCATAAAAAAGAATGAGATCTTACCATTTGTGACAATATGGATGCACCTAGAGGGTATTATGCTAAGTGAAATAAGTCAGTCAGAGAAAGACAAATACCATATGATTTCACTTATACATGGAATCTAAAGAGCAAAATAAAAGAACAAACAAATGGAAACAGACTGATAGACAGAATAGACTGGTGATTGCCAAAGGAAGGGGCATTGGGAAGTTAGGTAAAAAAGGTGAAGGGATTTAGAAGTACAAATTGGTAGTTACAAAATAGTCATGGGGATGTAAAGTACAGTATAGGAAATATAGTAATAATTATGTATGGGGCCAGGTGGGTACTGGATTTATCGAGGGGGGACACTTTGCAAGTATATGATTATCTATGCTGTACACATAAAACTAATACAGAATAATATTGAATGTAAAAATAAAAATTAAATTAAAAAATAAAAATGTCTTAAATTATATCCAATATAATTAAAATGCATTAAATGCCCACTTAGCACTTTATCATGTACACTTTAAAATAAGCCAGTCTTGGGGGTGGGGGGAGAGATAAACCACAGAACTTTTACGCATGTATACATGACCAATGGACATAGACAACAATGCTGGGGATGGGGCGAGGGGGATGGGGAGGAGGGTGTCAATGGGGGAAAAGGGAGAAACATCTGTAACAAAAACAAATTAATAAAATAAATAAATAAATAAATAAATAAATAAATAAATAAATAAATAAGTGGGGAAAAAATAAATAAATAAAATAAGCCAGTCAGAGAAAGGCAAGTATCACATGATCTCAATTTTATGTGGAATCTAATGAACAAAATAAAAGTGATGAACAAAACAGATCCAGAGACATGGAAGCCTGGAACAGACTGAGGAACCTCAGAGGGAAGAGGGGGGTGAGATTAACCAAAGAACTCATATGAATATGAA
This sequence comes from Tadarida brasiliensis, assembly GCA_030848825.1. Taxonomy (NCBI): domain Eukaryota; kingdom Metazoa; phylum Chordata; class Mammalia; order Chiroptera; family Molossidae; genus Tadarida; species Tadarida brasiliensis. Next base: position 37,770,624 of record CM061258.1, read on the forward strand.
TAACCCATGGACACAGACAATAGGGCAGTGAAGGCCTGTTGGGGGGGGGGGGTGGGAGTGGGGTGGAAGGCGGTCAATGGGGGAAAAAAGGGGGACATCTGTAATACTTTCAACAATAAAGATAAATTTTAAAAAAGAAAATAGAAGCATTATTTTACATTATCAACATTTTCTCATAAACCATTAAAATCTTTTTATTATAGAATATTTATACCTAAATAGAAATCACATACTATTTAGCATTTGGGTTGTTTTCAGTCTTTTATGCACATACACAGTACTGTGATGAACATCTGTGTATATGACTTCATTTTTCACGACTTTTATCATCATTCCTCAACCTAATAAACTGCCAAGTCTTCTCAACTCTATCTCTGAAAAGAGTTGTGAAACCACTCCATCATCTCTACCCCTAACACCACCACCCCAGTTCAGAGCCAGCTTATCTTTAGCATGTACCTGGTCTGCAACAGCCTCCTAATGAATATGGGGCTGCCTCTAGTCTTTCTTCTTTTCAGTCTGTTGTCATTCTAAAATACATACTTGCTCCTCTGCTTAGAAACGATTGATGATTTTCCATTCACCATAAAATAAAGTCCACCGTTACACACATTGGCTTCTAATGCTCCTCACGCTATTGTCTTCATCTACTGTCGGACTCTCTTGTTCAGTTGCTGCCATAACACTTTCAACTCTCTTTTGTCCTTTTCTGTTCCCAGTGCCCTGATGTGGACGGGCACTCCATGTTTCCATATCTCACGCTTGCTGGTCCCTTGGTGTCCTTTCCCCTAACCACACGGCGAACTCCACATTCTTCAAAGCTTAGCAGGGAGCTTTATCCAGGGAGAACGACTTGCCCTTCCTTCAAATACATGTATTTGAATTTGCTTCAATAATGGTACTTAGATTGTACTTAGTTATTCATGTGTTCTTCTCCCCTAGATTATAAATTCCTTGAAGTTCAGTAGCCACATTTTACTCATCTCTTTATCTCTAAACCTACCTTATTGCATGCCATATACAAGGTGCATAAAAAATATTTGTTCACAAAATGGATAATAATAATAATAAACTTACAGCAATAATGCTACCTAACATTGTTGAACACATTCTTGGTACCAATTACTGACTTAGAGTTTACTGATGAAAAAATAAAAGCTTAAAGAATTTAGATAAATTGACCAAGATTCCGCAGCTAGTAAAAGGAAAGCTGGGTTTTCAACCTACACGATTTGACTCACAGCCTTTTCATTGTGCTGACTAAATTAACATGCAGTCTCATTTAATAATTTCAATTGGAGTTATAACAAAATGCCCAGGGAAGATTTTCTGGCAATAGAAATACAATTAAATTATTATTTTTTTTTTTTACCAGATTATGACATATCACTGTTTTCTCTGTTTGTAAAAGCAAGTATTATTTCAATTAATTCTTGGTTGAAGAGTCACTGTGTCAAATCTGGTCTTTTTACATATTAATGAGTATAACTGCTTATCTGAATAAATATATAGGAGATAAAACAAGTTTGCTTGCAAGGAGGGAAACAGAAATTTACCCATCTAAAAGGTTATAGGTTTAATCAATAGCCACACTCCTTGCATCTTGCATTAAGCAAATCTTTTAGTTCAATGTTTTTCCTGGAAAAACCTTTTTAAGGAGGGAATTTTGTTAAAGTAATCTACTTTGGCTTAAAAAATTTAGAACACTTGACAGTCATTAAACGTACTAAGTATAAAAGTAAAACAAGCGAAAACTAAAAAAAGTCAATGTATAAAAAGTCACATGAACAATCTGTATTAATATTTTATTAAAGCTATTCACATAATGTGTACTCAACATTTTGCAATCACATTCCTAAAGAGGTTACTAAGCACTCATTCTCTGCAATTATTAAAACGTTGCCGCAATCTTTGCTCATATTAAAGAGAAAAAAAAAGAACTAGCCAACAAAGCTAGTGCCTGCTAGTGGTTGATGAAGAGGTGAGGCTTCTGTGGCAAAGGCTTGGTCTACATCCTCCTCCCTGTACACAGTGACACACGTTTTATGGTGTGTCCTCAGATCCTACATGTATTTCTCACCTAGATCCCTTTTACCTTCTTTATTTTTAAAATATGTTTTTATTGATTTTTAGAGAGAGAGGAAAGGAGGGGGAGAGAGAGATAGAAACATTGATGAGAGAGAAACTTTAATAGGCTGCCTCTTGCATGCCTCCTACTGGGGATGGAGTCTGAAACCCAGGCATGTGCCCTGACCTGGAATCAAATCAGCGACCTCTTGGTGCATGGGTCAACATTCAACCACTGAACCACACTGGCTAGGCCCTTCTGCCTTCTTTATGTGGCTCCTGCTTTTCAACTGTTATCTGTTTTATGTATCTTGTGTTTTTTAATCCTCATTGGAGGATATTGTTTCCATTAATTTTTAGAGTGGAAGGGAGGGAGAGAGGGAGAGGGAGAGAGAGAGAGAGAGTGAGAGCAAGAGAGAGCGAGCGAGAGAGAGAGAGAAACATCGATGTGAGAGACACATTGGTTGCCTCTTGCATGACCCTGACCAGGCCGGGGATCAAACCTGCAACCCAGGTACATGCCCCTGACCGGGAATCAAACCTGTGACCCTTTGGTCCGTGGGCCCATGCTCTAACCTTTGAGTCAAACTGGCCAGGGCTGTTTCATATGTCTTTTAATATTACATACATTACTTGTTTTTATCACACATACACACATAGAGACTTAAAAGACAGAGACCTACATAAGGATATGGTGTTATTATTGTTGTCCCAATAAAATAGTTGCTGAGTTTCCTTCCTTTCATAAGCTCAATGTGTTAAGTGATTAGTCTAGATAATAACAAAAGAATTGTTCCAGTTAAATATTTTTGTTATTTTTTTCCCCTTTGTTAGATTTTAGGCTCCACTTTGTGCTTTAGAAGAAGAAGAATATTATACAAAATTAAGTTTCTTTTCATTGTGTTTTGACTGACTAGTATTACTCAGTAGCTTACTATTTAAATCCTCTACTTACCAACTGACTGAATTCTATTTAGAATTCATTTTTTAAGGAATTACAAATATTCAGGGTAAAAACATATGAAGCAGAGTGGAGACTTACACCAAAGTTTTGGGACTAAAACTATTATTTTCTGAAACTACTTTTGTGTTGTTTTATGCTTGTCCTTCATCACATGTCTCCCTCTACAGGTAAAAAGTAGGTAACTGTACTCATTTTATTGCTTGGGGAGAACTTTACTTTCTATAGTCAAAGCATCAAAAGTCCTGTGCCTATGTATAAAAATCCCAACGCTACATCCAGTGCTCAGAAATTAGTAACCTTTAGTACTTCTTTAATTTCTCCAAAACATGCACTTCTCTGGTGGGTCTGAAGGCTACCCTAATTTGATGTATGTTTTTATGGAGGTGTAAGAAGGTCCCTGGACTTAGAAAAAGGAATCCTGTATTTATTCCTAGTTCTGCTTCTAAGTAACATTTTCTCTCACCAGGTCTCAGTATTCTCATCTTTTAAATAGAGAAGTTTACATAAATGTTCTCTGACTTACATTCTTCCCTGAAAATTCTCAATTTCAAAATATTAAATAGAGAAACTGAAAATATGGAAATTAGAAACATTGAAAATTGGTATTGTGAAAACATGACAAAGTTTCATGCGATGTCTTTCTTGAGTTAATGTTGTTTAAAAACAAAATGCTCAAAATGACTAATTGTGCCCAAAAAGACATGGCTGTGCTCCGAAAACAGTACAAACCAGCACAACACAGGCATGGCATGGCATCCCTCGCTCTCTGCTGCCTTCTCGGGTTTCAGCATGCCCTTCCCTTCTGCTATTCACCGCCTGCGAAGGACTGTGCAGGTGCGCCTGTCTCTGAGCAACACAGGGATTCCCAAATGTCCTGCCATTACTGCTGGGAAACAGTCATAAATGAAATGAACCAGAAAAGCTGATACATCATCAATGTTCTCCTCTGCTCTACCAGTTTTTTAAATTAACTTTAGGAACAAAAGGAAAAGTCGGGTGCAGAGTAGGGTCGTAGGGAGAAACCCTTGAGGAGTACCATCGCTTGCTGAGCTCTGCTCTTCACCGACTTCTCTCCCCAAGGTGCCACATCCGCACGGGGTGTGGGTGCTCACATCCCTGTGCTTCAGATGAGCAGGTGAAGCAAACGAGGAAGCAGGGCTTACCCGCACACTCCGAATGGCACGCACCAGCTTTTTGTGAAATCACACGAAAGAACAAAATAGCTATTCAGCAGTAAGGCTCTTTTATGAATGTATTATATTTGGGAGCTTTATTATTTTTTTTAATTGTTAAATCATTTTACAGCTATGTATTTCCCCATTGTGTGTGGAAACAAAAACTGGTACGTGACTAAAAGGCCTTAACCCTAATGAAATAAAATGAAACTTTCCTGGCTTTAGCACATGTCCAACAGAATAACCTCAATGGGAAATAAAGGTATTCTAAGTCCTAGGGGAGAATTTTTAGAAAACAGAGTGTGACATATGTTGATAGTCAAAATTCTTCACTCTTTTTTTTAAAAAATAAAAAAGTTGATCTATGGAAAAGTTATGGAGTTATTGTTTTTTCCTTCAAAGAGCTATGGCTCAAAAGTAAGTTCTTAGATTTTGAAAACAATCCTGAATAATAGCTTATCATACATATCATAAAGGCACTGAGGTCTGCGGCTGTGGTGAGAGGGAGGGACACAGCTCTGGGAACACTAGGAGGCCCCGTTATTGACAGGCATGAAGAGTGTTTCTATTTTGACCATCTGTGGGGGGCTCCATAATTTTTACTCTTACGACCCTGCAATCTTGTTTTTCTCTCATTCTTCCCTTTTCTTTTATTTCATCTCTCTGGTCTATCTTTCTATCACCCCCAGTTCTATATACAGTGTGGGCCCTAGAAACAAAACCAAATAGATGATGTATTCAATGTTTACTCTGTGAAGCATGGAGCTAAGAGTATCCCACACGTAAACTCATTTAATTTAGCAGTAACTGTATGATGTATGATCTCCATTTCATAAGTGAGGAAACAGAGAAAGGGTGTGTAACCTGCCCAGGGCCACACGGCTATCATGATAGAGCGTGGTTTGAATTCCGGATGGGCAAAGAACTCACAATGCACAATTCCTGGGGCATCAGTGACGTCCGTGATGTTGCCCTCCAGGGGCCCCCGGAATCTGTATACCACAGTAGCCTTTGGACCAGTCACGAACTTAACCAGATGCTACACTGTCTCTCTAGACCTGCAACAAAATTTCTAAGAAGGCCAAGTTCATCTTAAAGGGGGTCCCACTGACTCTTTTTAACACTCTTCTCTGCCCTTCCCGGGACTACTGCTAAGGTGTAGTTGCATTCCAACAACAAGGAATGTAAACTGGGAGGTAGGACCGGAGTAGTCAGCTGCTAAAGGAGGGAATTCACAAGCACTGCCTTTTCTGTGTATCTCAAGTCTTCCATCAAAGTCTCAACCACTATTATCATCACTATTTATGTTCAAAAAAATTTTTTTTTCTTTATTGATATTAGAGAGAGAGAGGAAGGGAGAGGGAGAGATAGAAACATCAATGAGAGAGAACATCAATTGGCTGCCTCCTGCATGCCTCCCCCCCCCCCCCACTGGGGATCAGGCCCACAACCTGGGCATGTTCCCTGACCGGGAACCGAACCGGTGGCCTCCCGGTGCATGGGTCAATGTTCAACGACTGAGCCACATGGGCCGGGCTCTATTTATGTTTTTAAAAGCCCACCTTTCCATAATGGGCCCAGAGAGGGGAACCTTCCCCTGCTGTTGCTCTCTTCCCCCTAACCCCCCTTCCACCTTCCTTCTCACCTTGGTTTGCTGTGCTTGGGCAAGGAAAACGCCTTCCGTTCTCTAGTCAGTTAATTTCCTATTGTGCTTTGTGATGAACACAGCAGCACTAAGCAGTTAATGACAGTTAATTAGTTTCCCTTCCTAGATAAGATATTTCTGTAGTCCCATTGTGGCCAGGCCCCAAGCCAGGAGTTTGTGGGTACAAATTAGGCCATATTAGCCTTAATTCCCAGATTTTAGTAAACTCACAGTTTTAGTAATTCACAGTTACTAAATTTTAGTAACTCACAGTTCCCTCTGGTATTGCTCCTGGGCCTCAATACTACGGAAACATTTCTCGAGCTGCCATGCGGTCTCTCACACATGTTCAAGACCAAGTCTGTGCCCTTTGAGCGCAGCTACTCTCCCTTTAATCAGTGCCAGGCAACTGCCAGGGTGGGTGGACAGCTGACCTGACCACTGAGCACCCGCCACCTCTTGTTGGGCACAACAGTCTCCAATGGTACCTGCAGCTGCTCCTCTGGGAGGATGCTCCAGTGGGGCTGGCTCATGTGTGACCTCAAGCTACAAAAGGTTTCAGGGACCAAAATAGCACCGCATTCTGCTTATACCACAATGTTAGAGTCTTGCTGATTCCAAAAATAGCAGGGGTCGGGGGAGGGTTTGTCCCTCTTCACAGGGGTCACAAAAGTGCCCGGAGCAGGGCTGGGGACACAGTTCCATGTGGTATCTCTCAATAGAGGACCCAGGCACATGCTCACACAAGTCGGCCTGCTCATCACTTAACATAGTCACATAAGGGATAGAAACAAAGGGTCTCAGTCTACACCCCCATCTCAGGTCAAGCTAATTGACATTTAATTTGGGTTTTTGAAGGAGTAATGTGTTACTCAAAGAACTACATCACAGGAATTCAGTTATTGTTCATCTCTGGATCAATATCAAGAACACTGGTGAACCAGACTTATACTACGAAAAGACAGTTGAAAATCATCACCAATAAAATCTTGAAGGATAAACATGGAAAAGAGAACCAATAATTTAATATTCACTGAACACAAGTCTCATTCGAAAAGACATTCAGGAAAAAAACAACTTTAACAACTGTTCCAGAATCATTTCTGATGTAAAAGTCACTAGCAAGCCAGTTGAAAAGTGCTGACCAGACAGACACTCACTGTGACTTAATAAACTGCTCCTCAGCATATTAGGAGGTGGAGTCCAAGGGAGACACTCGAATCAAATGAAATATTGGTCTATTTTGGATAATATGTTCATTTTCTTCTGGTGATAATTTTAGAAAACATAGGTTTTCTTTTCCAGGCAATTATTTTAATGAATCAATTGGGGTTTCAAGAAATGATTAAATGAATTCAATCTGATTTCAGGTTCAATAAAATGACCTCATTTGTTCTGTTTTGGGTTCAGTTGAGGTCAAGTCCCAGTCTAAAACTGACTAACAGGAATCGGGATAATTTTATTTTTCTGCCCTTTGCGTCCCTCACCCTTCCTTCCACGTTTCTTCCCCAACACCTGATCTTTTGATCCCGCTGAACTTTTCTATATGTCATAATTACTTCTCAGCCCTTCCAAACAGAATTTGTTCTCAACTCTCTGGGTCCAAATCAGGGACTACGACAAGGGTATTCCTTCCTACACGCAACTGGGATAATGATTGACCAAGAAGGTATCTTTTATTTATACTTTCACTTTCATTAAACCAAGCTGCCATACATGAACATCACACTGATAACATAAAACTGGACACAACGTGGTCAGCATTTTGAAAGTGAGGCTATTTCCCAAAGTACAAATGCCCAGAGCAATGCTAAACATAGTATAAAAACACATTTAAATGGTTTAAAAAATGGTATATCAGTAAAGATTTTCCAAGTCATAGTTTAAATGGACAACTTGTGAGATCAGTAAAAGAAGTGATCATATAGAGAAAAAAGGATTAATTTCTTTAAGATGGTACAATTGCAGTATAAAATTGGTGTTAGTATTATGTTGAGTCTTGGAAGACATGGTTTCTTCCTAGACATGAGAAAAACAAGCTCCCAGGCCTTTCTTACCTGTTATGGTGGCTTTGTTGATGGACGGTTGATTGCACATGGGTGATCTTCTGACAAAGAGAGAAAAATACAAAGCAGTAAATATGGGGTGCTTGTTGACTTGAGGCTCTGAGTCATTTCAAATGAATATTTTAAAACTTTTCTATAGTTTTGGAAAACTGAATCGTTGACATGGTTGTTATCTTCTCTTAATATCAATCCTATAAATGGTGTTTGGGAACTTGATATTTCAACCAGTAAGGAGAAGCAGAAAATGTTAATTGTTTGATCAATGGTTACGGTGATAAATAATTTAATAAAAAATGAGTGAGAACTCACTTTTAGAATGAAAAATCTTAAGGGCAAGAAAGGGCAAAGTGATAGGAACCAGTAGGTGGTTAATAAAAGTCAGCAAAGTACATCTGAGTACCCACAAGGGTCAGGGCTTCATTCTTTCTAGATTCCTTTCTTACAGCAAATAAAAAGGTGGATTGTGCAAGGTAGCAAATGCCTTCCACAGAGTTCAAGGGTAAGCTTGGAAGTATTTTGGCAGCTCTGAGAGTGCCCAGCAGGGACATTCTAATTTCCTCGGGGTCATTATGGGATGAACCAGAGTTACATCCACTTTACTATCACTGAATGGAACAGAGCTTGGCTGTGTGTAGTAAATCCTACTATTCTGATACCTGAGGAGGCTGATAATGGTTTGAATCAGTACAAGAAATACCAATCTGCATTGACCAAAAGAGAGACCACAAAGGCCTTTACTTTGAGTCTATCAGATACTATTGTTTGGTTAGATGTCATCCTAGGCATTATACTGTAAGTCAAGACCAGGCATAAACTGTGATTTCTGTCTTCCTCTGGCTGCTCTTTTCCATTTTGATCTATTTTGTCACTGTGAAGCAGTTGAAAACTTTTGTCTTGCATGGAATGGAACTCAGGTCATCTCTTTAGAGACAGAGGACAGTCTGATGCCTTCAGACCTGTCTGATCAACTGTTTGTCTCCCGAAGGTTTAGATGCTGGTACCCAAGTGACCATATCTGAAGAAAGTGTAAAAGGAGTTACAAAGTTTCTTGTTTCCTATTTAAAGCAATACTTCTTATTTCCTGGATAAAATTTAAGACTAAAATGTTTGGGAGTGATACCAATAATTCCATTCCTCCTTCAGGGCTCAGACTTTCCAAAGAGGAGGTGACTGAACTACCAATTGCCATGATAGTGTGTGGTCATGGTGCACAGAAGACATGAGGCAATGAGCACATACCTCTGAGCACAACTTCAGGTCCCACACTCTGCATGACCACCTCACCCTTCCAGACAACCAGCACATCCCGAGTGAGTGCTCTGTGCTGAGTACTGTGCTAGGCACAGGTGTACACATGTGAACCAGATACAACCCCTGCTCACTGGGGACTGACATTCTCAAGAACACTTAGTTTAGACAAGCAAATAGGTACCTTGAGCATAGAGACATAGGTGCTAAAATAGGAGTTAGGTACAGGACACAATCAGACAGAGATAGAAAGGCATACCACCCAGTTCGGGGCCCATGTGCGTGGGTGTGTACGTTGGGTGTTAATTAGGGATGATACCCCCAAAGAAACTGTAATTAAGCTGTGACCTAAGGAATAAATGACAGCCAGTGGATGAAGATGGGAAGAAGAACGTAAGAAAAAAATGTTCAGGCTGAGAGAACAGGACTGCACAAATTCATTACCTAGAAAACATGAAAATCAACGGAAGCTTCTGGGTTCCATGCAATTATTTGGATTGAGGCATTTATATTGATTTCTAAGAAACCTTTTTATACCACAGGAAGTAGGTGCACAATAGCCAGAGCTTTTTTTAAACCATGGAAAATGTGAATTTAGGAGGTCACTTATATTATCATGGGATGAAAAGTTCAGATTTTCTTTGTTCTTTAAGAAGTAGTAACTACTACAAAATTTTATACACTTAGATAAGTTATAATTCTAAATAAATTTCTACTCATTGTCCTTTTAATATTGATTTCAAGAAATTTTTTTTTCTTCTGGAAATTGATTAGAGTTGATATTTTAATGATAATATTTTATTATTAATAAGAGATTGTCAAAATAGTGAGCATTTGAATCACTAATCAAATTTCCACTTACTCTTAGAAAATTAATTTTCTCTTTTTAGATATTTCACAGTTATTAGACCCCTCCAAATAGAATCATCTCCTAGCTCAGCTTTCCTTCTTTCAAATGCTTCCTCTGTTGTCCCATAAATGCCAATTTTATTAATTGCTCCATGACGCTGGTGATCTGAGGGTCGGTGACGGTTAGCAGAAAAATCAAAGATGTTTGCTATGATATGATGCTTCTCTAAGTAATCACTGGTTTAGAATTAAGAGGATGACTTTAGATTGACATTAGACTTGATGAGATTATTTGTCCATGGTTAATTTATGAAGTAAGCCAAAACTATAAAGTTACCCTGAGTGTAAATAACTGGGCAGAGGACTGATCATGCCAGGTGATTTCTGACAGATGGAATCACCATATTTATTTGTCATACTGCTTCAGTTCTGATATTAGAACCATCACTACAGAGTATTTATAGAAAATTAACAGGACATCATATGACTTAGTGTAAATGGTTAGACAACCAGGCAAGGGCTCAGAGAAATCTAATATATTGCCTTGCGTTCAATGAAACTCAAGGAGGGGAAACAAAGGATAACTTACTTGCTAGGTGCTCGATCTGGCAGATTAGTTAATGCAGCAAAGTTGTTTCGTACAGTTCGCAGGCTGGCTAAGACCTAGACCAAAAAAAAAAAAAAAAAAAAGATTCTTTAAACTTCTTGAAGTAGGGCCATCTTTAATGCAATTTAAAATGGTTTGTTAAGTGAAAACTTGACATTGCTTGCAACTTAGTTGCATACACCACTGAAGCACTAAAGCATCTCCCAGTACTGAGGGAAGTTTAAATGCATCTGTTGGAAATCTAGAGGCCAGACTGCAAGGATTTCCCAGTGTTTCTCCTCGTGGTCTGTGAATACGGTGACAGCAGCAGTTTCCACAGCCTTCCCAGACTCCTCAGCCACCAAAGCAGTATCCCAAGTGATGTACATAGAGCAGTCTTGCATTTTTACGCAAATTTGAAACAGTGCAATAGAAGCTATTACTAAAGTCTCAGTTTAGAGGTGAAATTTAAAACAAAGTACCCTCAAATTCGCTTCAAAACTTCACCAAGAATGTCATAATTTCAAAGTCAACAAGCTAAATAAATTTTAAATTGTGTTTTGTTTTTTTTCTACCTCTGCTACTGGCTAGTTTAGCCAGTAAACAGAAATTATTTTTGGTTAAGGTTATTGGAATCTTGAAGTATACGGTTCTCAGGGAGACATTTCTCACATAAAATCGGTCCACCCTATATGTGCACAGTGTCTGGTGCACAGAAGATCCTCATGAAAATTTTTTAATAAATGACACAACGTAGCCACACACAGAAGGCAGGGCCACTAGGTCCCCCTGTCTCTGACAGCCCTCCCTTTTTCTAATTCAATGAATCTAGAAAATGGCCAAAGAAGTGGAAGTAAGATTTAGAGAAAAGTTACGAGAGTGTTATCGTCCTCACTCTCTCCTAGAATCGGCAAGTTTTCCCCAGGTTGAAACCTAGATTAGGTGAGACTATGGCTAATCTGGGTGACAACCAGAATGTTAAATTATCTAAAACACAGATTACAAATGTCCTATTGGGTACTACATAACAACGCAGACTGCTTGGGTCTGTTATGTTTCCAGTGTGTGAACTGAGGCAAGTTATATACTTTCTCTCTAGGTCGGTGTCCTCATCTATAAATTGGGATAGTAAGATCTACCTCGAAATATTGCAAAGATGAGATGAAATGACAAGTTAGGTGCCAAGAACAATGCCTGGCAAAGAGAAGGTACTCAGTGAATATCAGCTCATCATGGCAACATTCCATTTGACCAATGATTTGGTCTGAGCACGGGAATTACAAATGCCCATCACTGATAATATAAAGGGGGCCACATTTATAATTGCTGCAAGGTTCTCAGAACTGTTTCTCAGATTTTTTTTTTTCATTTGACACTGACCTAAACAAAAGTCAGTATAAATATTTTCTAAGAAATTAAAAAAAAATGTCTGAGATGTTCTTTGAAATTGGCATTAATTTGTGTAAATCACTGGGGTGCTGTTTCTGCCCTGGGACTGTGACCTCCAGCACTATCCCCTGAGGGAGTTAACGGTGCTTCCTAAGGTGCCAACCGCGATGAACTCAGTCACTGGAAAAACCTGGCTCATTATCACGTATAAACAACTCACAGCGCTGAAAGGTCACGCTGCCTATGACGATGTATTCAAGCAGCCAACTGCTGACATCAGACTATGATGTCTTTTATTAGGCATGAAATCTTGAATGATGCAGAAATAAATCTAATAAATAATCCATTGTCATTAAATCATGCAGGCTTAATTTATGCTTTAGGAATTGAATATCAAATACATTAATAAAGCATTTTAAATAAGACTACTGCACTCCTTAATCAATCCATTTGCTAGGCAAAATTTTAATCTCAGAATTCTAAGAATTTTATTCTAATAAATTATAATAAATGCACTACATTTGACAGCTGGGTAAATAGAAATCGTACTGCAGGTAATTCATGTTCTATGCTCATTTGAAAGGAAATATTAGTTCATAAAAGATACTACAATTGGTTTTCTGTAAAAAGGATTTTTACTCTGTTATAATAAAGATATTAAATTACAGTAGTTTGAAATTTAAATTTAATGTATTTATTTTTGTATAATTTATACTGTTACATGATGCAGACTTTAAACAGGAAAGGGTAAAAAGTAAAATGCCTCCCCCTCAATAACAAAAACAAAATTCAAAATTATTATTTCTGAGAGGAGGCAGGAAGATGAAATTGGGGAGGAACACTCCAGGGCATTAAACTATTGGTACTGTCTATTTCTTAAACTGTTAACTTTTGGTATTATTCTTTATATTTTAGATAATCACAGATATATTCTCTCATATGTATATTTCAAAATAAGAAGTGAGAAAAGAAATGTCCCTCTCAGCCCCTCCTCCAGGCATTCAGCTGCCTGTCCCCTTGACTGATGGACTCAGGTTGTCTCTTAAAATTTTCCTTTGTAAACAATGAATGCTGCAGTAAATTACCTTGCAGATACATCATTCCCTGTGGGTGTAAGTATTTGATCATTGTTTCTGTGGTAGGACAAATAATATTTAATAAATTTTATAGTATGCATTAACTCTTACCTTCCTCACTATGACACCTGATACTGGCAGGAGTGTAAATAAAAGTTCCAGACAAATCTTATAAGGGGGCACTGCCCTAGGCCTAGCTGATTGACCTGAGGTGTCCCCGTCACAAGTGCACTTAGTCCTTTATGCTGTCATCTGCATCGCAGGACGGAAGAGGGAGACCTCCGCTGCTGTTGGCTGTGGGGAGAACTAGCAAGAGCTTCACTCAAGACACTGAGCGAGGGTCCAAGTATTTTTTGCTTCTGTTCTGGGGCAGGTCTCATTCCCCTTGAATTCAACCCTTTAAGAACTGTTGTCAGAGCTTTAATGCTCCTGTAATTTTCTTCACTCCTTAATGTTTGCTGACCAAAAAGGTCCTTCAGGTTTTTCTCACACAGCCTAATGGTTAAAAAAATTAAGGTAATTTCTTTCCCTTCTGTCCCTCCAAGCAAAAGTGTAATAAGTCAAGGTAAAAAATACACTGGGAATGATGAGAAATATATACACTTTGAGAAAGAAATTATAATAGTGTTATGAAAAACTTTACATAATGATGTATCGTGTATTAGCCCATGAAGGGTTTAAATGCTATTTACGCATGCTACTCTCAGGTTTTCTTAGGTACTTCTGAACATTCACTAACCAATAGGATTCACTGAAAACAGCAGGAAATGTCGACTTCATTAAAAAGTTAAACAACTGAACATAATAACCTAAAAGAAATGTATAATTGTATAATAATGATTTCTTGAAAATATTCAGAAATTTCTTTCTTTCTTTTTTTTTTAAGCTATGGCAATAATGTTGTTACAAAAATCCCTGCCTAAAAAAGTAACAAGGAAATGATTTTGAGGATTGTGGTTTTCATTCCAAATACTCTTTATGCCACGAGATGGCGCTAAAACACAGACCATGTGTTGTCCCCGGCCTTGGGGGAAGTGGGAGAAAGAATACCTTGCCTTGGTTTTACCTCCAGGAAAATAAATGGAGTCAAATTATGATTATTTTTACAAGATAGAAAGGTCATTTTGATAGAAAATAAAACCTCTTTCCAAGTCATGTTTTGGTTAAACCATATGAAATTGCTGTTTTTGTATGTCAACGAATATTGATTTCTGGATTTCTAAAAGATGCTAGCTGTGATTTTTTTTTTTTAATGAAGGATAAAGAAAAACTAACAGATAAAAGCAACTGAAATGTGTTAATTATCTTCTCTCATAGCCTGGCAGGGAGAACCGGGTGGATTCAGTGAGTGGGGGACTGTGATGAGACCACAGAATGGCTGCAGCTTAGTGAGATAGGGAGGGGGCCTGCAGGATGGAACAGTAGTGTTCTATTTTAACACTTCATCTTGCAGATGAGAATTCTAGTTGGCTTAGAATTTTACAAAGTAGTCATAACAAATAATGGGCAGCTGACGACAAAGCAAGGTTTCCTACATGTCATCAGTGTTGTCTCCTTGGTGTTCCTTGGTCCCCCGCAAGAACTCTGGCCAAACTGTTACTGCAGTCTGGGGAGGAAATGGCCAGTTGCCAAGTGGCGTGACATGGTGCCACACTGGGATTCCTCTCAACACCTAGCCTTCATGCCCAAGGAAATTCCCACACCAAAAGATGTTAGCATGGCCCTGGCCGGTTTGGCTCAGCGGTTAGAATGTCGGCCTGTGGACCAGAGAGCCCTGGGTTCGGTTCCCGCTAAGGGCACGTACCTCAGTTGCAGTTTGTCCCTGGCCCTGGTTGGGGTTGTGTGGGTGGCATCCAGTCAATGTGTCTCTCTTACATCAATGTTTCTCTCTCTCTCTTCCCCCTCTCTCCCTACGCTCTATCTAAAGATAAATGCAAAATTGTCCTCAGGTGAGGATAAAAAAAAAATGTTAGCACGAACATAGGAGAGTATTTCAAAATGGAAATAAATCAAATGTTTAAAGCTGTCACTGTTTCTGAAGATCAAGAGGATTCTGAGCTTATAGGGGAAAACATAAGAAATTGAAAGTGGAGGAGAGTTTAGGTTAAACACACCAGGAAAAATTTCTAACCCTGCTCGTGTTGTGGACATGGGAGGGGTACTGTAGGGTCCTTTCTGAAGATTACGTCCATCCAAGATGATTTAGATTTCAGCCCTGTCCATGGAAATAGAATATATCCTTCCGTGACTTCCTAAATTCTCTTATAATTTAGGAGTTTATTCTCTTAGCGTCACAGGAAACCATAACTGGAGGAAAAATGGAAGGATTCTTTCACGTTTTGGAGATGCACTCAGGCATAATAAAAATGAGTTCTGAAGAAGAGGCAGAAGATGAGGTGAATTTGGGAGGAGACCTTTGTCCACTTTAGACAGTGGGAGGCTCATTTTTAAGAATTATAGTAAAGAAAATACACACAGAAAAATAAGCCTAAAGGGATATAAAGTAAAATGTTAATACTAGTTATTTTGGGGTTTGGAATTATGGGAAATTTTCTTTTCTTCCTTTTGCTTATATATCTTTTCTAAACCTTTTATACAAAAAAATATATATATATATATTGAAGGCAGTATGGCTTTTTCACCGGAAGAATTTAGTGGGACATTCCAAATCCCAAAGCATGCTGGGGAAAGAAGAGAATTGTCTGGCCTATTTGAGCATGTCCCTGAGTGACTTGTCTAGCATCAACTGTCTTCTGTTCATTGGTGAAAGCAACTCTGGTATATTAGGCTGAATAATAATGGTATCACCTCAAATGACATAACATCTTACATTTATTTTAAGCATTATAATATTTAGCATTCAATGGCGACTATTTTATCTTGTATTGAAAATTTGAGGAATTATTGGTTAACCCAACAAAATAAGGTAGTTGTACCTAACAGGGCTTAAGAGAAGACTGCTCAAGTTGGGATGATTTTTTCTACGTTTGGTAATGGTTATTTATATTATTTTGCCTGGTTTTATCTTTTCACTCAGCACTTAGAAATAAAATGATGGGTTCTCATTAATAAGCTATTAAAAATCCTTAGCTTTAAATGATTTTGGTATCACAAAAAATGATTAACATGTGAGTGTAAATTTTTTGAACATAGAAATATAGTTACTAGAAATAAGTTATGATCTCCAGCAAAACCTCATGCAAACAAGACATGAACCTTCTGAAAGGGATGGTGGTTTTATTCTACCTTTAATTGCCTTTATTAATAAAAAAATCACTATTATACAGTTGTGTTGTTTATGGATTCATTACATGGTTTATCTAAATTATAGCAATTAAAAAATTTCAGAAAACTTAAAAAAGTAAAAGAATTATATGTAATTTTACTATCCAAACTCTGCCATTATGCATTTTCAAAAATAATACCTATTATGATATTTTAGAAATGGAAAAGCCCTTACTGATAACATTAAAAATTCATTAAGTATTTTATTTTATAGAAATTGTGCTGAGTATTTTACAAGCCTGGTATTATTTCTATCTCTTAACAGCCTTATGAGGTGGGTGGTGCTGTTGGAACTGTCATTTAGGAGGAAACCTGGCTTGGAAAAATTCAGTGACTAACCCAAGACCATTCATTTAGCTAGAGGAGGAGATAGGGTTTGAACTGGGGGCCTATCTTTATACAGCCTAGCCCCCAGTTTTACCAACTGGAAAAAAGAAGTCTCAGAGAAGTTAAATTAGTTGCCCAAAGCACCAAAGCTAGTCTGACATAATTATTATTTGTTTTTATAACTTATCTAGATAACTCACATTCCAGTATTTAACATGTCTTATTAACAGTGTTGGCTTTAAACCTGTTTCATGCCCCAAGTTAAATCAGTTTTACTCCATTCTCTCCTAAGTCTGTCTACACAGAGGCTCTCCACTTTTCCTGGAAAAATGGTCAGGGGTGCAGCCTAGATTAAAAGCTTTGTAGGTGATTCTAATGCATAGCTAGGGTTGAAGTGCACTGATCTATACAAAACAAATCTGGTCATCAACCATTGTATATATATTTCAAAATGCTTTAGATCATTTTATCACCTTCTAGTATTTATGTCATGTTGTTAAAGTATTTTCATGATGTGTATACCTAAAAGGAACAAATAAGTACAAATATATCACTCAGTTAAATCTTTGTACAAATTATATGTAAAAAAAAAAAAAAAAAAAAAGGAGTAAATAAAGCATCAGGTTGAATTGGAATATTCAATTTCAAACACTGATCATGTACCTAATTATACTAAATGTAATTTAATCCGTGATATAGCCCTCTGCTTCTAGTGCTATGTCAGTTTAAAAAGTATGGTCCCATTTAAATGTCACTTAGGGAATTTATAATTTGGAGCAAAGAAACTCTTCAGGGCTATGGGTTTATAGGAAACAGACCAATATAGCCAAGGTCACATTTTCTGGAATTACACTTGAATTACTTGCATGAACTACACAATTTATATTTGTACTTGTGTTTGATTGAAAATTAAATTAAGAACCAGAACTAATCCCCCAAATTAAATTTTCAAATGCGAAACCTGCCCATTCACCAAACCGTGCTTACCTGAGCAAATGGAGTCACAATCAAGTCATCTCCGTGTCTGAAAAATAAACCAAATCCACTGTTACAGGTCACCGATAACTCTGTGACCACTTTTGATCAATATTAAATGATAAGGTTCATTTTCATAAATTCCCATTGAGAATTACAGTAATTCCATTCTTATTCTTCAGCACATGTTCTTCCCAGCCACTGGGGTGAAAATATGTCTTCTGGGATGTTAACCATTGTCCAGTTCCCTGGGTAAAAAGAGGGGCTTCTTGATTATCAGCCAAGGTCACGGTTGCTCATTGAGCACACAGGATATGCAATAATAGAAACAGAGTTCAAGCAGTGGGGCCTGAGTGTTACTCTTGGCCTCTCACTGTGGTTATCGGGAAACGGTGCTGTGGAAGGAGCTAGCAACTGCAGTGGCTTTGGTGAGAGGCCCCTGGCCATCTAACATTTGAATGTGATGAGAATCGAGTGTTCCGCATCATCATGTGTGAGTCTTGGACCGGCTAGGAACTGTAGATGACATGGGACTGCATCATACACTAATAAAAACCCAGTGCAACTTCTCAACTGACTCACGTCCCAGCCGCTGTAATTACGGGGGAATGTTACCCCGTGTGTGCTGTTGCTGCAGCAACCTCAGCTACACTGTGCCCGAGGATGCAGGAGCAAGGTGTCAGCATGACGCGTCTCAGAGGGACAGGGAAAGAAAGGCAGGAAAGTTGTGCAACATTCCACTTGGAAGAAAGTGGGAAACCAGGGCCCAGAGTTCTTTCGTGGTATTTCTTAGCATGAATAATTTGTGAGAAGGATTTCCAAGATCTCCGTGGGACAGTTCTTGATATAGCGAGCTGAAGCTCTTTAATCAGAAGTAAAGGCAATTATTCTACACAGAAAGCTGGACGTGACCCTCATGTAGAACCCTACAACTGACCTTTCAGTCACTCACCAACAACTCAGAAAAGGACCTAAGTGACCTAAAACAACACTCAGGAAATAAGCTGCAGCATTTGGATGACGTTAGTAAACGGATCATTACCAATAATTAGACCAGTTGTTATGGTCGTCATCAAATTCCACAGAGACCTTGAAATTCAGAGTGTGGGAAAATAAAAAGAAGAAAAAGGTTGGAACACAATTTAAAGGAAACCTGTGTTATTTTGCACCCCTTAGTTTCAGAATTACATTTTTTTGAGGGGCACCTGTTCTTTGTAGAGATTATTCAGATAGTCAAAATTAAGATAATACGAAATCTAGATATTTTCCCAAGGTACAGGGTTTTCTTCCATTTTATTCTTTATAATTGCCTGACTGCAAAGTTTATTTTCTACGAACTAAGTCATCTTGACCAGGGCACATCATCCCTGGAAATACGTCTTCTAATTTTTTACATGAATTACGTTGGATTTGAGTCACCCTAAGCCCAAAAGGGTGTAAATGTTTATTAAGACACGTAATTCTTTCTTTAGCTGTATTTTATTCCCAAGCACTATAGAAGATGTATTTAGAATATATAATATTTAAGATAATTTATCAGTCTTGCTTTCTTTCTCTGTCAAAGCATCAAGAGAGACAGTTATAATTTTAGTGAAGGTGTTTCACTCCTTTGAATTACCTAGAAACTGTTTTTGTCAAAATATCTCAATTGTCTCATTTTAATAACAGCAAAATTATTTCCAGCATTTTGGTGGCAAATGTTCTCAATAAAGGGCAGGTCATCTACTATATCCTTTTCTTTTCAAACTACATAATGCTTACATTATCTCTGAATATATACAGAATATATAATTTTAAAATCTCTGTCTGAGTCTGCACCTCAATATTAAGATGTCTTGTCACCCACTGTCACAAGTACAATAATGCATGTAAAATATATATTATTTTGTGTATGGAAAATACACAAGAAAATGAATATAATATAAACATGTTTTAATTGTATCCTATAATTTGCTTATAATAATAAAAAATCAGATCTAGTAGTTAAGATTAACAGAAGATCATTTTGTTATATACAATTTGGCTTAAAATATGTGTGAGTTTTAAAGAATTGATTAAATGTACACACCAAAAAAACCTATGATAGAAAATAACTTGGAAATGCTTCACTTAAACAATTTCCTCAGAAAGAAACATTTAAAAAAAGAAAACCTAGCTAATTAAAGTATTAGAAGGGATTATAATACCACACAATAAGAATATTGCTGCTTCCTAAAATGGGAAGAGACTGCTAGGAACTCCTATAAACTGGCAAGAAGCTAGATTCAAATTTGCACAGTGATCATTGCCTGGAGACCTGAAATTGTACCTCCTGGTGACGACTTTTCTGAAGAAGATTATGCAATATTGTCTTTCCTTTAAATGAAAACAAAGAAACAAACAAAACAACACACGATAACAAAAAAGCAACTGGAGCATGCTTTAGGAAAAAAACAGCTTTTTTAAAGAATTGGAGTATTTATTTATGGGGGACAGGTGGGGAAAGAGTGAGGGCTGGCGTGTGGGATCATAAATAAATCTTGTTTTGACATTACTTGTCTGTCTGTATGTGTGAATGTGTGTGTGTGTGTGTGTGTGTGTGTGTGTGTGCGCGTGCATGTGTATGTACGTATGTATGTATGTATGTGATGAGGAGATTGGTACTCCGGTAACAGTTACAGCAGAGTCAGTGCAATGCTGGTCTCTAGTCTCACGATGTGGAAGGAGGTGCTAAGTCACCTGCCCTGGTTCCCATGGGCTGAAACAGTCACCTCCTCCTGCCCTGGTTTTAAGGGGGGAGGGTGCTTCTTTCTTACATTCAGCAAGAACTTTAATTACCCAGAAATTGTTTTTGCCAAATATCTCAATTGTCTCCTTTTAGTAACAGTAAAATGATTTCTAGGGTTTCAGGGGCAAGTGTTTTCAATAGAGGGCAAGTTCTATCCATATCCTTTTCTTGCTGAGTTCTAGCTGAGTGAGTCTGAGCCAGCACTGCTGGGGGTAGGGGAATAGAAGGCTTAAAGTGCACTATTGAATTTTCCGGTTTTCCAAAGTGGAATGACACAAGAGTCAAGAAAAATCCCTCTGCCTTTGGCCATCCTTCCCCTACTTGTATATCATTTACTACTTTATTTTTCTAACCTCGTTCTTTCTGTAATAGGGAGGCAGAAACATTGGGGAAAAACTAAAGGAGAAAAATCCAAAAACAAACCCTCTTACAGAAACCTCACTGGGATCCAGAGACGATTCAAGTACTTAAATGTGGAAAAGCCCCTTGTCATCTTACAAAGTTAAGTTCAACCCGAAAATATAATTTTGTAAACTAGTGTGATTTTGTTGAAACACACTAGGCATCAACCTTTCCATGCTTTATTATTACCAAACCAGAAGGAAAAGGAGGTGTAATTAATTAGAAGAAAGTTTATACTTTGAGCAAGGAACCCTAACCCTATGGTACTAAGAACATGTGGCCACAAAGCAGCTGCTGCCTCTGAATGCCCTGCATTGCAATCTCAGCATAAGCAGTTTTATGAACCAGAGCTTTGGAGAGGAGTCATGGGCTAAGGCTTACTTTCTGAATCCAATCTTGCAAAAACTTTTTGATCTTCTGTGTTTCACTCTCTCTTGCTATAAAACTAGAAAAAAAAATTCTCCTCTGGAGTTTGTCAATAGAATTAGGGAACTGCTAAACATACAGAAAATTGGTATTTTGAAATCCTGGTGTCTTTCTTTCCTTAGACTAAAAAACATCACCCATTTATCAATTCGCCCTTGATCCACCTCTTTTAGCATTATCGGGAAACAAGTATGTTCTCATCTTTAATACGTACATAAAAATGTTTCTGGTGCCTGGGCTATTGGACAACACCCAAGAATCAGCCGCAGGAGGAGATCTCACCCCTCTCCACTCACATGTTCACTGACGTACAGCCTTGCAATAAACAAATACATAATACAATGTACTTGATCTTTTAAAAATAATATGTGTATTTTGAATGTAAAACCCAAATTACTGTCGAAACTTTGGGAAATGCAGAAAAACTTAAAGAACCACCCAAAGATAACTGTTGGTAACATTTTCCTTCTGGATGTATGTGAGCACATGTATGTTATACATGATGTATATGGAATTCATGATTTCTTACACAATTAGAATCATGCTTTTAACATGAAACATATTGAATCATGAAAAATTTTGCCAGCCTTTATGTTTTTAAAGCATTTTTAATGATTCCAGTCTATGTTTAGTAATCTTTAAAGCTTTCAAGTAGCTATGAATCCAAATGTATTAAAATGTAAGTGTTGATTCTATTTTAAAATTTAAAACATTAAATAATTCCGTGAGTTATTCAGATTCATTTCAGTTCATCCATTCCTTTAAAAACAACTTAGTAAAGAAAATACGCTTATTTTGACAAAACACCCATAAGACAAAGCTAAATATTAAAATACTACATGAGAAATTAGGTTCATTGAGTACTAAGTTCATGGGGATGTTGAAAAGAATTCTGAAAAATTTGGCTACTGAGTACATTTTGCAAAACCAAATTCTATTTTTACATAGATATCATTTAAAAAAGATAATTTATTTTTTAAAATGTTGGCCCTGAGAAATTATAAATGTCACATTTGGGAATATAATGAACCCTTTGAAATTACTTCTGAAGGAGGCATTATGATTTTAATAAACTACTAGTAGACGATATACTGCTAAAACAAACCAACAAAACAAAGGAAAAACTGCTTCACTGGTTCCAGATTAACCTGAGGATGTGCCTCCTCTATCACGAGGCCTTCTAATTTAGAATACTTCCCTTGTAAATCAAGAAAAAATTAAGTAGCATCTCCTTTTATGAAACCCCAGGGAATGAAGTTCCTGTAAAACAAAACCAATCTTAGCCACACCTGAATGTGATTTTCCTCTTTGTAGCTCTTGCCACTTAGAATGAAAGGAATCCATGTAACACAAAAGCTCAGTCCTCTTTTGTGTTACAGCAATATTTTTAAAAGATCTTCATGTGATAAAAAGATTTGGAAGGTTAAAAGGAAGTGCATGCTGCCCTGGCTGGTTTGGCTCAGGGTGTCGGCCCGAGGACCAGAGAGAGTCATGGTTTTGATTCCGGTTGTGGTTCGGTCCCTGGCCCTGATAGGCATGTGGGAGGCAACCAATCGATGTGTCTCTCTCATATAGATGTTTCTCTCTCTTGCTCTCTCCCTCCCACTCTATCTGCATGCCTACTATGACCAGACACTGAGCTCTACTGATACATGGTGTTTAATTCTGATGGTTCTGCATTAAATGGGTGCTCATATTCCTGAGAACCAAAGTCCTGTCGGTGGTCATGCCCTTGGGAAGTAGCAGAGTTCAGTGATTTCCAAATGCCAAGCTGAGACCTGGTGCTCACCCAACAGAATGTTCACTGGTCCGTGCCAAAGCGAGAATAAGCATGGACCATAGAGCGAGGTTTTAAAAGAGCTAAATTCCTTTGGAAAACTCTCTTTGATTCTGAGAATATACCTTTGTTTGTGTTGAAGTGAAATGCCTTTTTAAAAATTGTATATATTGATGTATATTGATGGAAATTTTCTTGTTCAAGTCCTTTTTCTGGCAAAGTGAGCAGTTAGTAACCGCAGGTCAGTCTCCTAGGTGGTTTTAGCAGGCTCACTGAGTCATAAAATCCCAAGGCATGGAAATGTGCAATGTAGCTGGATTTAAACCCAGGCTTTAAAATACTGCTTAGTTTTCACCACACCATGCCACTTTCTGTGTACTCAAATGGATTCAGCTATTCTGAAGCCATAGAAAAATACATATTCTGGACTCTAAAATAGCACTGTCCGACAAAAATTTCTGCAGTGATGGAAGTAGTCTCTGTGTTGCCAATACATTATCCACTAGCCACATGTAGCCACTTAACACTTGAAATGTGGCTGGTGCAACCGAGGAACTGGTTTTTATTTTTATTTAACATTAATTCATTTGAATTAAGAAACCATATGTGACGAATGGCTATCATGTTGACCAGTGAGGTTCTTGAGCAATCATTACAAAACTTGTTATATGATTTCCAAGAAAAGACAATGTCTTACGTAACTGGAAAAAAAGCACCTACTCTAAGCTTGTGAGTGAAAGATCACTGATACTACATTAATATAACAAATTCCTGATTGTTTGGCAAAAACCCTAAATCAAAAGCTTTGCCCTGATGCCCATCAAGAAACTACATTCTTTAAAGTGAAAAAAAGATTTTAGTTTAATTGCTTTACTTATTATATTCTCATCTAGAGGCCACTGTACCTCCCAGGAAATGCCACTGGAATGCTTTAACAGCAGCCATTGGTCAAAATCAGTATGTTCAGGGCCAAGATACCCGGATCTAAATACCCAAATTCATGGTGTGTGTGTGATATACATTTTAGAGCAGAATTTTGTAGTTTCTAAAAAGGAGCTGATATTTTCTCTAGTTTTCTTATATGATTGTTTTGAAGATAAATTATTAAAACTTCATGGAAGAATTATACATCAACCATAAAGACTGGTGAGATGCCATGCAATTTTAAGAACATGTTCTTATATATTCTTGAGTATGTACTTGTCACAGAAACTAAAGGTATGTACTTCATTCCCCAAAGCATCTACGAAGCTAAGCCATGAAAGAGGAAACATGGTGAACCCTGTGAATATCCTGAACTTGAACTGATGACTCCTAGGTTTGTTCATGACCCCTGGGGCCACTTTCAAAGTGCTCCTGTGTTTGGAGAGCTGGATTATGGATAAGCTGTCTGTCTGGGAAACATCAGGTTCCTTGATAAATAGTGCAAGCTGGACCACATTTAAACAAGTGCAAAACAAACAAACAAAAACACCAAAAAATACTGAAACACATGGGAAATATTACTTAATTTCTACAGTACATAGAATAAATAAATGGAAACTTGATGTATTCAAGATAAAGAATGTACATAAAAAAATACAAAAAAGTGTGCAGTCAACACATGAAATTAACTCCATGATTTAATGTAAGAGTTCTTTTTACCAACTGCCTTCTTTTTAGCTTCTGTAAAAATATATTCATAATTGAAAATAATTATGATTAGATGAAAGTTTTATTTTAATGCACTTAAAAAAAATCACCCAAGGGACCTTTAGATAACATACAAATCAGCATGCTTGCTTTCTGATTTTTCTGGAGAAAAACCCCAAAACTAAAACAAACAATCAGATGAAAAAATAATCAGCCAAAGAAACAAAACTGGCCATGGTGGAAATAACACATTTAATTTGAGTTCCCTAAGTCCCAAAGGGGAAATGGATATTGAGACAGGAAAACATGAGCTCTGCATGCAGACTTGTTCTCTCTGGAAGAGAAACAATGATCTTGGGATCATTCATAACATTTACTAGGAGACACAGTCATTCACTGAATTGCTTAAATGATTTCCTGTCACAGTGCAGCTTCCTACATTTGCAGAGGTGCAAGCAGCTGTTCTTTCTGTTTCTGCTTTTAACGTGTCTGCTTTCAGTGAGAGGAATGCAGCAATTAATGCCTTACATATGTTTAGACATACCTGTAGTCTTCAGTGACAGCACTTTTTTTTTTCAACCTAGGTTGGGAAAAACCCTGAAGTCTCAAAACCATTGAGGGAAGCTGATACAAAGCCTGAGAGAAACTGCAATAAGTAGATGGAATAATTGCAGATGTTTCTTCAGCAAATCTGATCAGATCCTCAAAGCCCACTGTTTGCTATTCCTGACTTGGTGTTCCCTGAAGGCTTTCTTTGGCCATATTTGTGAAGCACATCTTTATGTTTCATATTGCAGAGACGCAATGAGGATGATCCACTAAGACTCCATAGCATATCCTATCTCAAGAAACACATCGCATAACTGTTCCAGCAGTGTGATTACTTTTCCATATATGGTTTAGGAAACAATACAGAAATCATTAAGAACAATTCACTAAGGATCTCACACTGACAAGCAAAATAAATATTTAAAGTGATTGATGTGTAAGTGAAAATAGGGATTTATATAGAAATCTCAATATTGACTGGGTAAGCCTCCTCTATCATCTATAATTTTTTAAATAAATAAATGAAGACAGAAATGCACGATCCAAACAAAATTTTTATCTTGTTTTTGTGGATCTATATTGTTGCAAACAATATCCTGGCATAAAGTAGGTGTTATAAATAATTGCTACATGAATAAAAAAATGATATTCTCATTAAAAAATGCAGCCAATTAATATACCCCTCAGTTGGGAAAACATTTAACAAACTATATGACAGTCTTCTGAGTAGAAGCTGCCAGGAACTTCTCTTCTGCCTTACATAAGATTTTAGTTGCTGAGTTTAGCCTAGTATTGTAGATTTATATATATTTTCTAAGGGTTGGTCGCATATTTTCTTTATTACTTCTCTGACCACTTTGAGCTTTTATCTTATTTTATTCTTAAAATATAAATGAAAACCAAATGTTCACAGTGCCACTAATTTGGTCAAATGAATTTGCAACAGGTACTTCTGTTTCTCAACACCTGTTCTGCAATGGTGCAAAGCACTTTGTTTATATTGGGATTATCAAAATAATGTTCTACAAACGATCAACGTGATTGTGTGTTTCTTAAAAAGGTTACATTCTCAGGACCTTGGATCTCTCATCTGTAAAATGACATAAAAACTGTCCCTCTCCATGGGACTGTGAAAAGTTTCAAAGGAGAGAGCAGATGTGAAAATACTTGGAGAAGTGAAGGCCGACATATGCATGTAATGGATCTATGACTTATTACAACCATTCTGCATCTTATTTTCTCCTTGTGCCTCAGCTATGTACCTAGTATCTATTTATAAACAATAAGGTGATGACATCCTGTCCAGTAGGGAGTGATTATTTTCTTTCTCAATAAATTAAATGGTTAAATTTCAACTTAAAGAACATTTAAAGGTTTTCCAAAATATTTCATTCAAATATATAATCACTGGCACTGTTTGCATTTGAAATTTCTAAGGGGTTTTCTCAATAGGTTTTTCTCAAGCTTAACTTAGAACAATACATATAAAATCATCCAAAGCCATTAAAATATGTTAATGTCATTCTCTATAAAGTACAGTTGAATTATAGACATTCAACAATCTTCCCAGCATTACCATGAACTAGGTAAGAAAAGAAAATGGAGATTTACATATGGCCACATGTGAAGTCAAATGTGTATAAGATATATATAGTGTTAGATTAAAGCCTGAAATAGTAATTATTTACTCTATGCACCTTCCTTCTCAGAGAAACTTCATCTCTATGGTAGAAAATGCTTTTCCATGGGTCAGTGTCACAGAAAAACCCTATTGTTCCAATGTAAATATCCAGGGCAAACAGGAAAGCTGAACATGTCAAGACATTATTTTTCAACAATATAAAAAATTGTATCATGGTCCGATTAAACATGTCATTCTTATGTGAGTTCAATCAGATAAAGAAACCTTTGAATAGGCACAAAGCTCTTCTTTGCTTTGGAAAGAAAAGCACTATTTAAATATGAGATATCATAGATTTTTTTCATAAAATGCATGTATATATTTAATATTTACTAACTTGAGTATAGGGTATAAAAGAAATAATCTACACAGTGGTATCCAAAATTCAATTTGCTACAACTTAAGAAATAGAACACATAACCACATCAAATAGACCACTAACTCACCATGAGTCTGTCTCTGGCCTCTGTCTAAAGCTAAGATGTTCCCCCTTCGATGAAGCTGGAGGAGATAACTTTCAACCTGGTCCTTCATCCAGTCAACATATACATTATCTATGGGGCTGTCCTGCATTTTTCTCCTCACCTCTATTCTGTTCCTTTTTGGGTCTGCAGAGGGACTCTTTTAAGCCTTTTCTCCTGTTCTCAGGCTGCCCCACCCCTCTTGCCTTTACTTGTTGAAGGCACTACTTTTTATGTCAATAAAAACATATGGCCCTGGCCAGTTTGGCTCAGCGGTTAGAGCTTCACCCGCGGACCAGAGAGTCCCGGGTTCGGTTCCCGCTAAGGGCACGTACCTCGGTTGCAGTTTGTCCCCAGCCCTGGTTGGGGTCGTGTGGGTGGCAACCACTCGGTGTGTCTCTCTCACGTCGATGTTTCTCTCTCTCTCCTCCTCCCTCTCTCCCTCCCTCTCTCCCTCCTGTTCTATCTGAAGATGGGTGCAAAAATGTCCTCCGGTGAGGATTAAAAAAAAAAAACAAAAACATATGGATCACTAGCTATGAATTTTCTAAATATCTTCCCTTTACCTCCAAATTTATATTTCCCTTTTTCACTTGTGTTGTTCTTCTTTGTCCTTTCTAAATAATACTGTCTCTATTACTTTCCCAAGATTAGTCTTCTTACTTGAGCTCATGATAATACCTTTGTCAGTAGCTACAGCTCCATATTTAACACCCTCCTTCCCTCAGTTCAAGGTTCCTGAATTCAAAGAAATTTTTCCTTTGAATCTAATTCTCCCTCAAGCAGCTTTAGTTTTCCCTCCTCCTGTAACTTATCAGCCTTTTAAAGGGGCACCTGTACTTGCTGGTATCTCCACTTTCAATTCAATCCTGAAACCACTGGACATCAAATTCATTACTTCACTAAGACACTTCGCTCAGTTGTCATTCACACCCAGTCATTACAGAAGGTAATTGGTTTTTCCAGTTTCTCCTCTTCCTCTGGATTGTGTTTCAGCTCTCTGACCTTGTCCTCTAACTGTTGCCTGGTTTCCCCCGGAGTTCTCTCCTTCTCACATAAAAGCCAAAATCATTACCCATTATTTGCCATTATGTTGTCTGCTCTCTATCCTGTGTTCACCATGTCAACATCACCATTAGTTTACTCCTTCAGGGTCAAAACTTCAGCATTTCCTTTGATTCTCCTTCTCCACTGCCTGTGCCCCAACACACGCACACACTCCACTCTGTAAGCCTCTTGCCTCTTGCATCCAGACCAGCCTCTTCATCCCATCCCCACTCCCTTGACCCGGGCCTCCATCATATTTAAACTTCTTTGTTTCTGAGACTATTAACAGAATCCACCTCCCTGCAGTAACTTTACTATGTAATCACTCAACAACAGAGTAATCAGAGTGCAGTACAAATAGGATTGTGATCATGCCAAATCCCAGCTACAGATCTCTGTGGCTTTTAGGTCCCATGTGCTGTATAAAATCTTCTTTCTCTGCTGTCACCTTTCCCTACACACCAACCAGACTGCCATTCGTTACTGACCATGATTTCCCTTGCCTCACATTATGCAAATGTTGCTCCTTTCCCCTGGCTTTCCCTGGATGGCAAACTCTCCTACTCCTCTCTGCCTCCATAGTCTTGTCAATGCCTCGCAGGTGGTTTTACTGCACTTCATTATACAGGTCAGAAGTGCAAGCCCACCCCATCTGCATACCGGGAGCTTTGAATACACTGTAGTTGCTCAAAAAGTGTTTTAATTATGTGTAAATAAACAAGTAAATGTCTTCAATTTCAAACCCAAGAAAGTGGGATAAAAATAACATAGAATCAGAGCTACTGGAAATAGGAAGTTGTTTTGGAATGAAGAAGAGTAGATGCCATTAATACAAGGAATTAATGATAAATACAGGGTGAAACAAAAGTAGGTTTACAATTGTGAATACACAAAACGCAGAGTTTATTCTTGTATTATTATTTTTTAATTATTGAATTATTTTCCATATGAGCAACTGTAAACCTGTATGTACTAATTAATCAGTGTGAGGTAACAGTTGAACAAAAATGTGTACATTTCCAGGATGCAATTAAGCGCTAGAGATCTGAAGCTCACTCACTAATGATGAACATGTACTAATTAATGATTGTGAGGCACAGCCGAGTAAGAAAGTGCAGATTCATAGAAAGTGTTTAAGTGCTACAGACCTGGAGTTCAGCTGAGGCTGCAGGGCTGGAGATACTGAGCAGTAAGTTATCTGATGAAAGCTGCTAGTTGGATACACACACAAAAGAGTCTTCCAAAGAAGAGTCCAAGGGGTTAGGGGCTATACTTTGGGGAAATACAGTATGTTAAGGGGTGATAAGGGGAGCTGGTGAAGGAGAGGGCTGTGAGCAGGAGGGAACAGAGAATACAACAATGATCAAAGCCAGGAGATAAAAACCACCTTGTATTTCCTCTACTAACTGGCAACATGCCTTCCACTTTACGGAAGTGGAATCTATTTATTTCAAGTCTTGAATTAATGGGTTTTCAGAGGTCAAAATGAATGGGAGATAGATTTCAGAATATTAGGGCAGCACAATACGGTGAGGAGATGTAGAGAACAGATGTAGATATGTAGACCTTTGGGGTGCGGGTGGGAGAATGGGGAGATATAACTTACTGAAGAAGTTTCAATGCTAAAAAAGCAGAAGGAAAAAAAAGCATATTTTTCAAAAGATAGTACAGAGTTGTGCATTATTAATGTAGACAGTGAGATGCTTTCCCCTGTAGTCCACAAGGACACAAATTAGGGTTTACATACCGTCTATTCCACTAACCATGTGATCTGAGATCTCTTATTCCATAGATTATTCGTTATTTGAAATCAAGAACATTGTTTTATGATTTTCCTATATCTCCTGAAGTGCTTCAGACAGGGACAGCTACACAATAAGAGTTTAATAATTCAGTATTTGAGTCAAAATGGTTGCAGTTTAGTTGCTCATTCCTAGGGAGACTATAGCATTAATTGTATTATCATTTTACAAGTGTTAATAAATGGCAACCAAGAGCTATATGTTGTGAAAATGAGAAAAGTACAATTTCATTTCTGGAACCCTATTCAAACCTATTGGAATACATTGGTGATATTAGGATGCCAAGAATAACCGCAGACCCTCAGAGGCCTCATATAAGTGAATTCCTGCAGAATTAACTGCAACCTGTCCTGAGCTTTTGAGATGGCATCATGAGAAAATGGTGAGTGTTACTGGACAAATGTCTAGATGCACAGATAAGAATGACCACAAATGACAGTGTAAGTATTGAGTGAGACTAAGGTCCCCTTTAGAAGCTTCCACAACTTAGAAAGCTAAAGAACACGATAGTAGACACAGGATTGGATTGTGCTGAGAAAATGAGCTAATAATAGGGTCTGATCTGTGAACCTGCTTATCAGTTTTAATTATTTTCTAAGCTGTGCCATCTCTTAAATGATATTCAAGTCCACCTAATGTTTTCTGTGCTTGCCTCCAGCAATCCATATTCCAAAAATGGTTTAATTTAGGCAAAACCCCATAAAGACCTCTCAAATGATCTGGCAAACTGGTGCTAACATCTGGATGATACATCAATGGAGATATATTCAAAATGCCATGTATTCTAATATCACAGGGATTTTCAGACTAAGTTTAAAGCTTTTTGAAATATTAGAAAATATGCATGTGGCCAGGTAGCTAAAACTCAGGTCCAGCATGAATAGAAGCTAATGTTTTAAGTGTAAATGTTTCCATTAAAATTTTTAATTCTCACTTTTCCCAAACAATGTATCTGTGGGAAAGTAAATGTTTCTTATCAAGAGTGACAGTAGATGAGTGGATAAAAAAGCTGTGGTACAATTACACAATGGAATACTATGCAGCTGTAAGAAAGAAAGATCTTTTACCCTTTGAGATGACATGGAGGGACCTGGAGAGTATTATGCTAAGTGAAATAAGCCAGTAGGAGAAAGACAAGTACCACATGATCTCACTTATTTGTGGAACATAATGAACACAATAAGCTGACGAACAAACTAGCTCCAGAGACATGGAAGTAGAGAACAGACTGACAAACTTCAGAGGGAAGGGGTATGGGGCGGGGGGGGAGATAAACCAAAGAACTGATATACATACGTGCACAACCAATGGACACAGACAACAGTGTGGTGAAGGCAGGGGTGGGGGCGGGAGTGGGAAGGAAGGTGTTAATGGGGGGGAAAAAGAAGGGACATCTGTAATACTTTCAACAATAAAGATAAATTTAAAAAAAAAAGAGTGACAGTGTACTCCAGTTAAATCTACCATTTATCTTCAGATTGTATAATTTTCCTCACCAGTCTTTCTAAATTCTAGATTGATCATTTTATTACATCATCAACTCCAGAAATAAACTAACTTGATTTGCTACAGAAGCTCCCTCTTCGCCTCGCTCACCCTTATACTTACATATCGCTGGCGATGGAGGAGTTCCGGGACATAGACTTTGGAGAGAGGTCATAATCGCTGTCGGATCGATATAGAAATGACTCCCGACGTTGACTGTGGACAAAGTTTGCTTGGAGAATTAGCCCAGATCCTGGGCTGGTCATGGGATCCAAGGGACTCCGTCCCGCAGATGTGCCATTGTCCACATCAAAACTGTAAACGAGAAGAAATGACATTGCTATGAATAATTGCATGTTGGTATTTTATTAGAGGGAGATTTCAGGTTAGGAATTGACAGTGGGAGAATTTATGGCTGATTTCTGCTGTTAAAAAACAGTAATACTGAAATATACAAAAGTAAAAAAACACACCTTGATTCCATACTCTTGTCTTTGTAAGCTGTGGGATACTTGATACTTTTGTTAACCAATCAGATACAAGACATAAGTCTCTAAACTCAACTTTAGTTAGTTAAAAGGAACCATTCTGAAAAGAACAATTCTAAGTACAGGATTCCTTTCAGGAAAAGAACAAATATGTAGTAATTGACTAAATATTTGGGTTTAATTCAACAAGTGCTCATTATATGCCTAATAGCATTGCTTCCTCAAACCTGGGCTGGCTTCTCTCCCTTTTGCCTATACCAATCCAATCATTAATTTCTCTTATAGCCACTTCCCTCCATCCCCACTGCCAATAAATATATTAAGTCCAGGGTTTCATCAACTCTCACCTACATTATTATAACAGCCTTAAAATTAGTCTCTTGAATCCATTTTTCCACCCTGTACCAAGAATGATTCTTCTTAAACTATAAATTTGACGGTCATTCATCAGTTTAAAACCTTTCAGTAGTTCACTATTGTCCTCAGGAAAAAGTCCAAATTTCTTGGCTAGACAGTCTTAATAATCGATTCTCAGTTACAATTAACCATTTTTCCCAGCGTCAACACTGCAACCCTGATCCATCAGGCATTTCAGTTCCACTCATATTGAACCACCAGCTCAGGCTATCACTATCTAACCTTCAGTTCCCTGCTCAATTGTGTTCATCCGTGAGATGCCCTTCTCTGTGCTCCCAAGGCACTTTCCCACTCCTTATCTGTAGCATTTACTAGGAATAGAAATTCTTACTTCTTGGTCTCCATTCCTAGACTGTGAGCTCTCTGAGAATGGAGAATGAGTGTTGTTGGCACTTCAGAAACCGTTAGTAAGTGGTTTGAATGAATGCCTGAATGAATGAAGGGCATTGTGCTTGGCCATACAGATTTCACAGTTGAGGGGAAAAAGAACCACACATGCACAGTTTTTAACATCTAGATAAACTTTCCACAAAGAGCTTTTCTAGTCAAACATCAACCAGCATTAAAATAAAGTCAACTCACATGTGTTCTTACGAGAGGAGGGTGATAGCTTGGATATGTGGTTAAAGATTGTTGAATGAATAAATAAACAAATTAATTCAAGTTTAGTTGTTACTAACATTTTCAGCAGTAGAACCTTTACCTAAACTATCAACCAGCTAATTTCAAAACATTTTCTTATTTTCTCCCTTGGAATTGTTAATAGATAGTGTTATGACCCAAAGATTAGAAGCCAAAGTGGAAGAAAAAAGTAGGGGCTGGATGTTTCATGGATCATCTACGAATCTATGACTAACTAAGAATATTGACTCTAAATTAATCCATCTATTTAAAAAAAAGAAGAAGAAAAACTCATGATGTATTTGATGTCTTTCAATTTAACATTTTCTCAGAATTGTGTCACTTTATAAATGCATTTATTTGGTCCTTGAAGGACAATGAGAAATTATCTAGTTGAACAGACTCATTTTATAGAAAAGAATATCGGCTCCTAGGAAAGTTAACTGACCAAAGTTACTGAGCTAACTGGATTTAATCATTTAGTTTTCCGAAGTTCTTCCAGCTCTAATGTATAACTATGTAAACCACAAAATGTGTGTTAATAACTGTGACACCCAAACTGGGGACATTTGCTTCACTGAGAGAGGTGCTTCATGTATGTGGGAACTTTGGAAATCCTGAGGAAGGCCAGCAGGGGAACGGGACCTCTAATCATTAAAGAGACATATTAGGGATCTCTGGCAAGCTCTTTTGGGATATGCTTAATTAAATAAGCATTTACTAAGCACCTAATATGAGTACATTGAGATACAAAAACTGAAGGAGATAAGATTAACCCAGGCTGGGATATCTGAGAAATCTTATAGAAGAGTAGTATTTCATATAAAGAGGGCTTTTGGAGGCATTCAGTACACAGCTGAAAGACATGCGAGACCTCTGAAAAGGAGGAGGACAGGAGGAGATTTCTGTTTTAAGACAACAGTCATGGAAGCTCTTTAGCATGAAGATGACTTAATAATGTGAACACATGAAAAAGGTTTATTTTGATTTCCCTTGAATATCAAGATGTTCTTAGCGTTTATTTATTTTAAATTTCATTAAATTTATTGAAGTGACATTGGGTCATAAAATTGTACAGGCTTCAAGTGTGCTATTATATAAGACATCATCTGTATATTGCATTGTCTCCATCCATACCATCCTGAACGTGCACGAGCTGGTCTGTTCTTCGGTTAAAAAAAATAAAAAGTAAGTACTCCCTCCTTGCTATACATTATCAAAAATATAGGAGATAAAGGAGTGTAATTTTTAGTTTAGTTTTCTTAGTTCAATTGAGTAAGTATCAATATAACCAAAAACAAATCAGTAATTTGTGTTATTATTATATATATTCCAATTAATTTACGTGTTAACTTACAGAGACTCTCCATTATAAGGTTTAGAATACTGATACATATCTTAAAATAATTAATATTTTTGCAATGATATTATCTATTAAGAAAAAATTTATTAATAGGTCATAAAATGCTTAATATGGAGTATTCTAAGGGCTTTGATATTTTTCTTAGCAGGCTGTAATACAACACATTGTCCACTAGATGGAGATCAGTTTCTTAAATAAGGAAATTTATTGTAAATAAACCTAAACTAGTTCTTAAAGACTCAGGATAACATGGGTGGACCTAGAGTTATGCTATGTGAAATAAGTCAGACAGAGAAAGACAAATACCATATGATTTCATTTATATGTGGAATCTAAAGAACAAAATAAATGAACAAACAAAATAGAAACAGACTCATAGATACAGAGAAAAGACTGATGGTTGCCAGAGGGAAGGGGGGTTGGGCAGCTGGGTATAAAAGGTGAAGGAATTAAGAAGTACAAATAGTCATAGGGATGTAAAGTACAGCACAGGGAACATAGTCAATAATACTGTAATAACTCTGTGTGGTGCCAGGTGGATACTGGAAATACTGGGGAGAATACTCTGTAAAATATATGATTGTCTAATCACTATGCTGTATACCTGAAACTAATACAAAAAAATATTAAATGTAAACTATAACTGAAAGTTAAAATGTAAAAAAGACTCATGAAAACAACCACTTTAATATTATCCAAAAAATAAAGCCTCACAATTTATAGAAAGTAATTATCAAATTTGATAAATTTATATTAATCTAAAAATATTAGTATTAACTTTACAAACAGATTGAGAATGAAGATCTAAAGATGGTCACTGATGTTTTATTAGATTTTTATTTTAAAAAACAACAACAAAACCTTGAGAAGCTTTTATTGAATTTCCATAAATAATAATAGAAAACCTATTATTGTTGGGATAAGGTAACTACAGCATCATTAATGGTCTGGGGAATCACTCTAAATTTTGATAACAAATTTACTGAGAATACAGTTTTTGGGGGGAGGTGGACCCAGGGTCTGAGGTTATTTACATGGTTGATTTCCATTACATTAAATGCTCCTATAATCAAAATTCATTATCAAGAAAAGGTAATACAGTGATATTCCAGAATTCTTAGGCAGAAGCATTAGCAAATGCCAGTATTGGTGAACGATTTTATAGAAAAACAGACTGCATTATGAAAGTTTCAGTGAGCAAACTTTTATAGTTTCTCCTACAACCTTAGGTTAGGACTAGAATAAATACAGATGTTTAAACATACCACTCCTCTATAAAGCAATGTAACACGAAGCAATAAAGAAAAATAACAAAACATACCATAGCTATATTAAATATTATATAAATAATACATTACTAAATTGTGTTATATAGGCAATTGGAGAATGTGATTTAGACAATGACTATAAAGGGAGTTTAAGAAGCTGAAGGATGTGTTTCTTTGAAGGGCAGATAAAAAATATCCAGACAGAGTAGAGTTGAGGTAGGAGCCATAGACTGAATGTTTGTGTCTCTCGAAATCCATATGTTGAAACCTAATTCTCAATGTGATCTTATTTGGAGAGGGGGCCTTTGGGAGGTGATTAGGTCAAGAGGGTGGAGCCCTCATGAGTGGAATTAGTGCCCTTATAAAAGAGGCCCAGAGAGCTCCCTTGCCCCTCCCGGCATGTGAGGAGAAATGGGCCATCACCAGACACTGAATCTGCTGGCACCTTGTTCTCGGACTTCTAACCTCTAGAACTGTGAGTAATAAATATCTGTTGTTTATGAGCCACCCAGTCAATGGTAATTTGTTATAGCAGCTTGAAAATCAGAGAGAATGGGAGGAAAGGGTGTGTAGTAAATATGAAGCAGCAGAAGCAAACCCAAGGAGGAGTAAGTAAGGCATGTGCATAAAATAGGACAGTGTTTGGCTCAATTTGAGGGCTCATATTAAAGAATAGTGGGGCCTATAAAAATGGCAGTTTCAGATAGTTCAACCTAATAGGCAGGGCTAAGTGTGTGTATGGAAAGTTAGGCAAGGAGTGTCAGCAGAATCTTATTATTAAGAAATACGTGGAAAGGCATATGCCAACTTTTACCACTGATCTCTCAGTGGAGTGAGATGGGAAAGATTATTAACTGTTCAGTTGTATACTTCCAGATTATTTTATTGGCTAAAATAAACACATTGATTTTGAAATTAAAAAGAAATCAATGAGTATAAACATAAATAAATAAACCAAAGCACAGCCCCTCCCCACTGAAAGGATTATTTATCAACTCCTTTAACTATTAGAACTAAGGAGCTCCCCTTGGGAATGGGTAAGTCTGGGGCAAATCAAGGCAATACTTCTTCATTCAGTGAGTAGTAATATCTAAGTATAATAATGATGGTGATGCTAATAACTACAATGATGATAATTATGATAATAAAACTTCTGGAGCACTTTCCATGTGCCAGGTATTGTGCTCTGTGCTTTATATACATTATCACATTGAATCCTCACGGTAATCCTTCGAAGCAGGCACTATGCTTTCCATTTGACCCCCGAGGAATTTGAGGCACAGAGAAAAGTTTTTATGTTAAGTAATGTGTTCAAGACTATACAGTTCATAAGTTGGTTTCAAACTCAACCTGTCTGATTCTAGAGCCTGGGGGAATGGCCCCTGTGTTTATGTCTCTACTGCACAGCCTCCTGTTAACCATTAACATCTCTCAGCTTCCTCACCTGGATGGAACTTCCAATGCTAACTCTCTGAAAGTGACATTCTGATCAACTTATAGATCATGCCTGCCAAGGCTAATTCTCGATGCGGTTTTAATACAACCCCTGTTGGAAGGTGGGGAAAGACCAAAACTGTCCCAATTAGGACTGGAGTTAGAAAATGTGGATTAAATGTCAAATCTTGGGTCTGCCACTTTCTAGCTGCATGCTATTGGGCAAATTTACTGTACCTTTCTAAACCTCCACTGCCTGTTATCCAGCTCTAGGGCCACTACAAGGATTAGAAGAGAAAAAAATGTCAGCAAGCTGCCTGGCAGGTAGTATATTCCCAATATTTAGCAGCTATTGTTATTTTTATTGTTATTGCTCTTTATCTCTGAGGGGGACTTTCCATCGAGGTCATTCTCTGTATCTGAGTACATCGCTTTGGGAAGAACCCAAAAGGAGAGATGAAAGAGAAAGAGAATGAGAGCTGGTCAGCCGTGTCACCTGGCTTGACCCTGACAATCAATGAGGTGACAGATGCTGGAGCCAGACTGTTCTTACATCTCCACCCCACTCCACAATTCCAGTGAGATAACATTAGAGAGAGGGTGGAGACTGTTGATTTTGCTCTAGATATTCCTCACTGAGGAGAAAGAACAATTTCCTGCTAGGAATGGTGGAAGACAGAGATGCAGGACAACCTGGGTGGGACTCCACTGAATATAATGAGCAGAAACAACCCTTTAGACCTTAGGTCTCCAGCACCCGGGTGTACCCTGGGGACTTTAGGTCGAATTCACACTGCTATTTATTTACCTGTGCCTGAATCTGCCATGTATATTGAAACCCATGCTGTTGGTTATATGACAAAATTCATTTTGGTGCTTGCCAGTCAAGGGGAGGGGCTGATGGTTCACCCTTGAGCTTAACAGGAGTGTAACCAAAGTTAGATAATTACTAAAAAATATTATTTTCTTTTTATAATAGTTTATTCATTGTTATCAATACCACAAAGCTATGAAATCTGTTCCTAATTAATGCCAGTGATATTTCCCATTCAAGATATCCCTGAGGGTCAAATAGCTTCTTTGGAGTTAAGAAAAACGACTTCTCAAAATTCCCCATTTTAATATTTACTTTGCTCAGATTATCTATAGAGACGAGACTATAGAAAGCAGTATTTTTTCAGTGATAGGCACAAATGGCAATCTTTCCCAATCATCAAAAATCTGCACCTTAAATTCAAATAGGATGCCCCGAGAGGACATGATATTTAGCCACTTCAGTGAAGTACGCAGATAAGTGAGGTATGCATGTTAGCCTGCATACTATGTATATTTGCACAGAGAACTAACATTTAAGCACAGGAACATTTTACCCTTTATTTTCACAGATGGATTTTACAAACAAAAGCCTGGAACAAAGGTGAAAGGTGTATGCTCACTTATCAGTAAAAATATCAGGTGACCTCTGGAAACAGCATTTGTTTCTAACTCGTCAGTGAGGCTTCCATGTAACATAGGGCAATAAAGAGATTCAAGAGGAAAATGATGGCGTGAGTTTGATATTTGGACTAGAAACCACAAGAGACAAGCCGGACTTGCTTAGTAGGTTTCTGCCAAACGAAAAGGCCAATTTTCCTGAAAAATGTTTATTAGATCTAAAATGTTAAAAGCCCAGACAGAGAATTGTTTTATTTGAGGTGTATAGGTAACTTTTGAATGATTATCTTAAAGGAAACTTTTCTTAACTGAGACTCTGCTTTAGAAAGGATCTCAAGCAGGTCCTAAGTGGGGCTGTGATGCTGGGAGGTAGAGGCAAAGCCTGCGGCCAGCAGATTACGGCCCGTGTTTGCAGCAATTCTCAAGAAATAATGAACAGTTCGAGTCATCACGATATTTTTTAACTTGAATATGTGCTGACAGTGGAAAGGGCCTGTTTTCGTAGTTGTTGCTAGCTCTTCATTTATCTGAAAATTTCACTCAGGCTTCACTGTGACGGAGAATAAAACAAGCAAGCCTGCACTCCTCTCCCTACACCCTGTCTTCATCTGTGGTCGCACAGTGAGAGTGTGGACGGGAAGAGCAGTGAGCGCAGGTCTGCCGGCTGTGCCGGACCCGGGTGTCAGACGCAGCCCCCAAGGATTCACCAGGTTGTATTTTTCTACCAATCATCTGCTCTCTGAGACCACTTCTAAACTATTATATTTCCAAAATGCAGTTTTCCTCAAAACTTGTCTTCATCAAGCTCAATCCCAAAGGGGGGAACACCTCTGTTAATAGGGCGGGGGTAGGGTATTTCTGCATTAATTAATTAATTAATTATTTCTGTGTTACAGAGCAACTAAAATTGCTTTGATAAGCCCGAACTAAAACACTGATATTCAATGGTGTGCTCCCTACTTCTCCCCACCCACACATTTATTCTTTAAAAAAAAATTTTTTTTCCCCTTTATTGATTTGAGAGAGGAAGTGAGAGGGAGAGAGATATAGAAACATCGATGAGAGAGAACATCGACTGGCCACCTCCTGCATGTCCCCCACTGGGGATCAGGCCCACAACCTGGGCATATGTCCTGACAGGGAATCGAACCGGCGACCTCTTGGTGCATGGGTCGATGCTCAACCACTGAGCCACACCGGCCGGACCACACATTTATTCTTTATACAGCAGAGTGATCCTGTTAAAATGTAAATCAGATCCCTGTGAGTTCCTGCTAACCATCCCCCAATGGCTTCCTATTTTATTCAAAGTAAATACTGTTGGGGCCCAGAGCAGGCCATCCCCAATATCCCACCATGGCATATTGATTACTTTGAATTAAAGTTACTTGACTAGAAGCCGATGCCAAAAGGTCACCTTGACGCTCCCTTCTCTCCTTGAATGCAGCAAATAAACCTTCCCTGTGAAAGGTGCTCTTCTTGTTTGAGGGGGACTCAGAGAGACACCCTCATTGCTAAGTTAAGGAATCTGGGGCAGAAAAGCTGACATAAACAAAACTTGTTACTCTTTTACTAAATTTACCATCCAAACCCAAACTGTGCTTAGATTTCTCACTAATGAACACCCAAACCTAAGTGTCTTTGTCCTTTGTCATTGTCACATATGTACTGTTTGTCTAAAAAGATTAAAAAGCTGGCTGGTTCATCATTTCATGGAGCATTGTTTATAATATCACACGTGCACATATTAATGAGGTTTTCTCCTGTTAATCTGAGTTATGTCAATTTTATTATTTGTTCAGCTGTAAGAATTGAAGAAGTGTAGAGGGAAACATTTCTCTCTCCCTGACAATACTATGTCCTCAGAGTTGCTCAGGTCCTGAGGCCTCTCCAGTCTCGTCCTGCCCCTATTTCCTCTTGCCTCAGCCTCTTAGCTCCCTGTCTGTCCTTTGAACACCTGTGTATGCATCCTCCCCAGGGCCTTTGCGCTTACAGTTCCCTTTGCCTGGGATATTCTTTACCCAGATATCAGCTCAATGTCACCTGCATGGCTACTCTATTTAGAATTGTCACCCTAATCTCCTAGCCTTTTCCAGCCTCCTAGTGAAAGGAACCACTGTGCACTGTTGATGGGAATGTAAATTGGTGTAGCAACTATGGAAAACAGCATGGAGGTTCCTTAAGAAATTAGAAATAGAACAATTATATGATCCAGCAATCTCAATTCTGGGTATACAGTGAAAGGAAATTAAATCACTATCTTGAAGAGGTATCTGCACCCCCATGTTCACTGCAATATTATTTACAATAGTCAAGACATGGAAACAACCTAAGTATCCATGGACTGATGAACAGATGAAGAAAATGTCATTCACACACATAGACACACACACAATGATATTATTCAGCTATAGAGGTAAGGAAATCCTGCCATTTGCAACAACATAGATGAAACTTGAGGGCATTATACTAAGTGGTCTAAGTCAGGAAAAGTAAGACAAATACTATATGATCTCACTCATATGTAGAGTCCAAAAAAAACAAACTTGTAGATACAGAGAACAGATTGGTAGTTGACAAGGGTTGAAGACAGGGGTGTTGGGGAAATGGGTGAAGGTGGTTAAAGGGTACAAACTTCCAGTTATAAGATGAATAAGTTCAGGAATATAACGTATAGCATAGTAACTATAGTTAATAATACTGTATTGTACATTTTAAAATTGCCAAGAAAACAACTTTCAAAAATTGTCACCACAAAAAAAGACTTCTCACTATATGAAGTAGTAGATGTGTTAACTAACCTAACTGTAGTAATCATTTTGTAATATATACATATCACTACGTTATATGCCTAAAACTTACATAATGTTTTATGTCAATTATATCTCAATAAAACTGGAAAAAATAAAGTTGTCACTAACAAAAATAAAATTGCCACACTAATTGCCTAGCCTTTCCTAGCCTCCTTTCCTTTTAATTTTTCTCCCCAGCATTTATCAGCCTCTGCTAAACTTTTTTATTTTATTTCTCTTACCCTTCTCATTGGATTGTAAGCTCTACAAATGCAGAGATCTTTATCTATTTTGTTCATTAACATATCCCCAGCACCTAGAATAGTGTCCTGTACATAGCAATTACTCAATAAATATTTGTATTATGAATGCACTGATGTCATTAGATGCAGCACCACTTACTATATCCTGGTTGTTATTTACCATGGTTGCCTGTGTGGCTCGACTTCAAACGAATGTTATTATTTTTTATTTTGGCTAGGAATCACTGTTTTAAACAAAGAATCTTATCCACTAATGAGGTTCATTAGTTTGTTCGAATCAATCATCTGGAGAGGCACTTAGAAAGCTGGTGTGTTAAAAGGCATTTTAATAGGGGTTATTTTGCATATACTCCTGTTTGACCACCAATCAGTCATGGATTCAGGGGTGGGTTCCAGGTTTTATGGCACATGAAGGTTATACAAATTTTGGGAGTCCACTTTGAAAAAAATAATGCCAAAAAAATCTTACTTTTGCAAATTTTACAAAACTTATCACTGCATGAAGCTGCTAGTACCCCTCCCTCATAGAGCTTGGAAATGGCCTAGGCCAGTGAGGGGTCCGGGCTTGATCTTCATTAGTTTCACGTTAAACCAGCATTTGAGACAGTGCTAGACAGGAAAAACAATGAAGTGGCTGAAAATGAAAATGGAGTACCACATTTTTTCCTAAAAGGAAAATTATAATCGAAGTTAATTTTTTCTTCATCCTTTCCTTCTCTCTCTCTCTCCTTTTGGTAGCCCTAATCTCTAAAGCTTACTCATATTTTCCAGAAGTTGTCCTGCTATTTGTACATGTTTATTCTTCCAGATCAGTGATTATCAACTCGTCCTGGGGGAGTGGGGAGTGATTCTACCAAGTAGGATGCCAGAATCACCTTGAAGGTCTGAAGGGGGATGTGCTTCAAACCACACCTGTCTCCACAAATATTATGATTTTCTCTTTGGGGAAGTGGGTTTTTAAAATGTGGTTCTGTATTATCTCCAGCTATTCATGTATGTAGACTTACTAAGAATTAACTTCCAAATGGTTTAATTGAATGAATAAGAATGACTAAATTATGAGTCCCTTGTGAAAATACTTACCATTTAAAATAATATATATTAAGTAGATTAAATAAGTCCAGGCAAGATGACAACTAAAAACAAAAACTGTAATAGTTATACTGAAATTGCCTTGAAAAGTATAACTTAAATCTTATTCTTTTCTACAGATGAATATGAAAACTCATACACCATGTTTTTCTCTGGGTCTGGACTCTCCCTCAAACAGGTCAGGAAACAAGTCAGACTCCCTACTATTAAATCTATTTTGGAAAAGTGATATTACTCAGTTTCTAACCTCAAAGATTCAAGCAGATGGGTTTTTCCATTTGAGTGGGGGTAAAAGGGAACAGAGAGCTGTGTGGCCTGAATTAGAGACCATTTCTTCAGTCCTACCAAGGTTAAAACAATTAAAAGAATATTATCCTATGACTGCCATAAACAATCATTTTTCTTCAGCAATTCTTTAAAAATAAAAATGAAGAAATAAACACTCACACCAAACAGCACACATCTAGTTTTGTAACTGGCACATTAAGATTAGCTTTACTTGCGATTTCTTACATTGGGTGAAATATACATTCTTACAAA
Source organism: Tadarida brasiliensis (assembly GCA_030848825.1). NCBI lineage: Eukaryota > Metazoa > Chordata > Mammalia > Chiroptera > Molossidae > Tadarida > Tadarida brasiliensis. The sequence goes on from CM061258.1 coordinate 37,814,017, forward strand.
TGATCCTTCAGAGGTGTTAAGACATTGGGATGGGCTGCCAAAGAGGCTGTGAGGTCTTGTCTACAATGCTTTTGAAGAGTAAAGACATTTTTCATGTTTCCTTGAAATGATTTTGTATACAATCCTGACTAAAGGCAAATGATCCTGGAAAAGCATAGAATTCAATAATCAGGACCATAAACATGGCAAGTTCTGCCTGCTGTCTGCCAAATTCGATTCTCCGCTTCTTCCTGTGAATATACGAAGTCCTCTTTTTGATGCTTTCCCTTCAGTTAATTTGGCCACGTAACTGGATGTGAGCAGAAATACTGCACGCTGCTTTCAGGACTGGCTCGTAACTCCTCCCACACGCTCATCTCTGTGCTTTCTCCTATCAGCTGGATGACAAAGGTGCCGACACCATGAGGGTGGTGGGAACACAAGACAGGGGATCCCTTAATGTAAGGAGAGCTTCCTTGTCCCCCTAAATTTCACCTTACTTGGTGAAAAATGAACGTATTTTTTAAGACACTTAATTTTAGAGGTTTACAGTATTTGTTAGTATAATAACACTTAATGCACCACATTACACCAAGCTAAATTGGCAGTACTGAAAGTATATCCAACTGTCAAACATATCACATTCAGTCTACCTCTGGACTAAAACAAAACAAAACAAAAAAACAGTGCCCCACAGAGGCCCACTATTTCTTTAATTCTATCATTTTCAAACTTGGTTTTGCTTCCATCACCCCAAACCCCACCATTTCCCTTGCTTACATATATTTTCATTAAAACATTTCTTGCCATCTAAGTGCTTAAGAAGTGTTAGAAAACAAGTTCATAACCATTACACACAGTTGTGACTGTTCTGTAAAGAGTGAAAGCCAGTTCAGTTACGTTCTGCCTCAGTGACAATCAGAAAAGCTGCAAATGCTTCTTCTGGGGGATCAGTTCATGCGTGACCTCTTCTCTAATCATCTCAAGTTGCAAAGTTGCAAAGTGATGTCATTGCTGACCTCCTTAGCTTAGATTAACTATGTTTTCAAACTTTAGCCATTAAAATTCCTTTCATTTTTATGCAGTGATATATCTCAAATATTTGGATATAATTAATCATCCATTTGTGCCAACTCATCTATTTTCTGGAGGATCCGCTCAAGCATGAAGCTAACGCACGAATTTGTCTGTGGATCACTGAAGAGATACAGTCACCTTCCCTCGGGATTTGGATCCATGCTCCACTTGAGACAGCGAGGTCCCAGAAGTATCAGATCGAACTAGGCTTGCCTTAGAATGGGATTCCAGACCACATAAATGTGTTCATTTCTAGGAGTATGGACCAGAGTCTATGGGAAAAACTAGAACTATTTCATAGTTTACCCAAATTTAGATTAGAACCACTCCTCACATTTTTTTTTTTAGCTTATTTTCAATGGAAACAGGGCTGGGTTGGTTCTTTAGACTGAGAATGCTGTAGGGTGAATCAGGAGCTGAAGGCCCTTCCTGTTCTGAACTCATACACTGAATGCCCTCTAATTAGCCAGGTGTCCTTCTCCAGAGGAAGGAAAGGAAGTTACCTGGGGTTTTATTTTTGGCTATAGCTTCTGAAATAATGGCGTGGTGTTCAGTTTGTGCTCCCCTTCACTGAGCTTCACTGTGTTTCTGGTATGAGAAACACTATGTTGTCACCTTAGAAACAAAACTCAAATGATCAATATAGCCAGAAGGTAATGGAGTAGGTCACAGAAACACATCCACCCATTCCACAAATATTCATCAACCACCTGGTGTTGCCAGACACCACTGGGAGGGAATGGAGTTCATTGAGAAGACACAAGGACTGTAGTAACTGCATTGAGCTTCTGCTTCTAAATTAAAATGGGATTTTTTTCCCTCCACACAACCAAATTCATGGTGAGACTGTCAATAAATCCTATTGACTTACCAAATACATAGCTAAGAAAAATGTGTGATAGTTTTCTAAATACATCTGACCACTTCTCTCATCATTTTAACTTGGAAAGCGATGTCATTGCTGACCTCCTTTGCTTGACATTAACTGTGTTTTCAAACTTTAGCCATTAAAATTCCTTTCATTTTTATGCAATGATATATCTCAAATATTTGGATATAATCATCCATTTGTGCCAACTCACCTATTTTCTAGGTAAATTCTGACAATTCAACTATATCTATTAGTCTCTTTTTTTTCTTTCTGTAGAATTTATTCTGTATAATCTTGGCTCCCATTTTTGGATTATTTCCCACTCATGCTCCTTTTAAAAAATGACTTATGCTTTTTTAATGAGGAGTCCAAAATGGTACATGGAGTTCAAAGTACAGTGTAAACAAGGCCATCCATAATGGGACAGCCTTTCAACCCAGCAAAGATTTGTCTAACTGGCTATAGATGGTCATACCAGAATCCTCAGATACAGTATTTCCTAACAGAAACTGTGATTGTTTTTACTTCTGGCCTGTAAAATATTTAGTACTACATTGTACCACCATGGTATGTAAATAGGACCTTAATCTTCAGCCTGCCTATATAAAATGAGTACCACTGGGGGATAATTTAATTGGAAATGTTACTTACTTTTACAGAAAATAAACCTTATAAAATAAACTCTATTCTTTTTCAGACTTTACTACAAAAGTTAACTTAGTTTGGAAGGAGAAAATCCTAACATGACTACATACTTTGCTGACCTTTAAATTTTAATTTTGATCAAATTTTGAAAAGACCTAGAGATGGCTATACTTCATGAAATCCAAATCATAGTTTTTATAAGCATTCTTTCAGTATAGGATCCTTTTTTGCTTTTTTCCTATCTTTAGAACTTTACAAAAAAAAAATCTTAAAACGTGACTTTACCCTTCTTTCTTTTCTTGTAAAATTTAGAACTAGAAATTAAATTTGACAAGAGGAAAATAAATCCAAACCACGTCTATGCTTATTCTGCTCTTGGCTTCTTCATACACAGCTGTCCTTTAAACTTGCAATGTAATTATGAGTTTGAATTCCATGTATGCCACTAATTCCACTAACGTACTTGGCCCCTCAGGCCACATGGAAATAATCTCACAGGGCGCCATGGGTTCTTTAGCAATTGGCTGTGTCCACGAGCAACATCTGGACCTCTAATGATGAGTTGGACTATGATGACCTATCCTCTGGAAACAAAAACTAATCCTCCTCAAAGCCTTTCCCTCCTGTGCCTCTCACAAAGCCCACTCATAGCTATTGTTCAATGGAATTCACACAGTGACCCTGAGCTAATAGGCAATGGGGGAGGAGATGGGGTGGATTCTTATCTTCATTTGCCAAAGAGGAAACTGAAGCTCAGGAAGGAGGGCAATGGCTTGTCTACAGTCTCTCATTGATGTAAGCGGCCTGATTATGACGCAAACCAAAATTTTCTGACCTATGAATTAAAGATGTAAATAGAAGACTGAACAACTGGATTAGTTTTAATTTAATAAAGCTTGAATCCAAGACACATTTTTGTTTTAATATCTCCTATCAAAACTCAGAAATATTATCTAGCTGCCTTGAGCCTATGTTCAAAATCTTTGAATAGAACGTGACATTTTGCTGAAATGAATTGATGCATTTACTTGCCTCTAAACAATAGTATGACAAAAACTGGAACAGGATTATAGTAAGGGTCCTCCACTTTGGTAACCTTGTTAATCATTCTAACCACACTGTAATCCCACGTTGGTAAATGTCTAATAATACTTGAGGGGAGATATAGCAAACAACCTCTCCATTATAAACTTATTTAAATACATTATAGACCAGCTTTGCAAGACAGAGGGGTTTCTATTTCATATTATAAAGAATATTTGAGAAAAAAGGAAAGTATATTTTTATAACTGAAAGATCAGAATTTACCCTGAGCTAGAGTACTAGGTTGGGAATTTGGAGCCTGGAGTTTGTGTTCAACTCTGCTAATAACTAGTTCTGACTTAGGCAAACCTCTTGACTTTTCTGTGACTTAGTAATCTTATCAGTAAAATAAAAAGATTGACTATAAGTTATTTTCAATTACTGGTCTGCACATTACTTTGAAAAGGCTTTATAAATACAGATTCTTAGGCCCCCTTTAGGATACTCTGAGTCAGTAGATCTGGGGTGGGACCCAGGAATCTGTATTTTAAAAATGCTGTCCAGGCGATTGCATGTGTTGTTAGGTTGGGAACACTTGATTTTCTGTTATCTAAGGCCCCTTCCAGGTTTAACATTCCTGATTCTAACTGCACAGCACTGAACTCAACTCATATTCCTGTACCCCATGCTCACTCCAGGGGGAGGATATTCAGAGCCAAAGCTGTTCTGATTGGAATTATCCCACAGTCTTAGTTGTGCCGCTGTCCCTAAGTCCTACTGCGCTACACTATATCTACACTGCTGTTGGGATTTTGTGTGTAGTTGAAAGGAAAGAAATAAGGGAAGAAGGGAAGAGAGCAAGAAAAGGAATGATGGGAAAAAGAAGTAGAGGGAAGATAGCTTGTAGTGGTGGAAAAATGTGACTGTTACTTCCTTGAATAACTACTCCTGCCTACCAAAGCAGGTTAAAATTCTTCATCATGGCATTTAAGTTACTTTAAAATCTGATCCCAACTCCCTTCCAACCTCACCTCTGTCCCCTCCAAAGATATCTTTGCTCTTGCTAGTCTCACTATGTGAGGTACATTTTCAGGTGAAGTTTCATCTGAGCCTCACCTGTTTCTGCCCATGAAATCTTTCTTATTCCTCAAAGGTCTACGTGTGCTGACCAATGTCTGATATGCTTCTAATTTTTCTCCTGAAATTCCAAATACCTTATTCATATCCTCAATAAAACATTATCTTGGGGGTACTGCAAATGGCTTTAGAAACACCACTCCCCTTATTAACTGCCCCTCTCCAGCTATTTGAGGTTGGAAGGCTACATACCATTCATTGACTTTAATCATCATAACAAAAATAACGTTTATGTGCTTTGCCATTTACCAAATGCTTTTATAATACATCCATTATTTTATTTGTTCTTTATAACATATCTGTGAAATACATATTATTGTCACTCCTTATTTGATGATAAAACTGCAACTCAAAGAAATTTAATGACTTGCTGATAAATAAAGTTGAGATTTGAACCTAGATCCCTGTGACTTCAAATCTGTGCATTCCTTACTCTGCCTAACAAGGCATTAGCAGATAGCAGGTGCTCAATAAATGCACATTAAATAATTACGTAAATAAATGATTGGTGAGAGGAGACGTCATGGTGTTGTGGGCAAATAATGGTCTTTGGGCACAGAGAAGCCCATGTTTACATCTTGAATCCGCCACTTGCTAATTGGAAAATGTTGGACAACTTAGTCTTTCTGGGCTTCTGTTTCCTCACTTAACACATGAAGAAATAATACTGCCTTTATGAAGAGGTGTGTGTGTGTGTGTGTGTGTGTGTGTGTGTGTGTGTATGTGTGTGTGTGTGTGAATTCAATAATTAAATTTATAATGTACTTTCTCCAGTGTGTGCACAGAGCAAGAACTCATTAAATGCTGGCTGCTTTACTTTGGTGAGAGGCAGACATTGTATTATTAATTGCACCTGAGTTCTGTGCATATGTCTGTGCAGGGTACCTTCATTCCTAAAACTTTTACCTTTTCTCGTTTTCAGGGAAAAATATTAAGAGGTACTATATCATCATGGTTAAGAACACATGGTCTTGGGTGTCTGGGTTCAAAACCTGACCCTCCCCGTTATTAGCCAAGTGAACTTGGCCAAGTTACTCAACCTCTCCATGCCTCAGTTTCCTCTTCCACGTAATGGAGCAAACAGTGATCAGCCCTATGTAAGCACTGGCCATTTCTAGTGTCATGGAGGCACTTAGCTAACAAGAGGTGTGCTGAGTATAAGAGAGAAAATTTCACCATTGTGCTTCTCAACCAAATGTTGATAACCCTTGTTAAACAGGAACCCAATGTAACACTGTAGCCTTGTCATTTTCTTGTCATTTGGATGAATAGATAATAGCAATTAGTCCTGGCCGGTTTGGCTCAGCAGTTAGGTCTGTGTGTTCGATTCTCGGTCAAGGGCACCAGTACCTGGGTTGCAGTTTTGATCCCCAGCCCTGGTCAGGGTCATGCAGGAGGCAACCAATTGATGTGTCTCTCTCACATCAATGTTTTTTTTCCTCTCTCTCTCCCTTCCCCCCTTCCACTCTGTCTAAAAAATCAATGAAAAAATATCCTTGTGTAAGGATTAACAAAAACAATTATATAGAGATAATAGTAATTAGATAAGCATTTGGACAAGAGGTGAGAACTCACCTATCTATATAACAAAACTATGAGAGTGTGCATTTTGCTCTCATATACTTATAAATGGAATAGGAGTCAGTTGGCTTTTGGTGAGCAGCTCGGGTTTCTACTTCTGATGCTTTCATCTGAAATAAAATCTGACTCTTACTCTCCCTAGCCCCACCACCAAACAGAAAGAACTAAAAGGAAAAAAAAGTTGCCGTACTTGAGAAACTGTTCCTCTGAATCAGTTATCCCTATTGAATATAATATTAAAGGCTCTGTTTCACCTAAGAAATCTCGTACACATTTCAAAATTATAAAAACAAGAATATACGCTACCTGTAATGCCAAAAATATACCAGGCAAAATGTAATAATCTCTCATTCTTCAGTCGTGCATATAGGTGTGAAGTTAGAGCGAAGGTATTTTTGACTGCAAGATGGTAAGCAATGTGAGATCAATGTCCTTGAGAATAACCAGAAACCTGAGCTATTTATTGCATAGAGTTAATGTTTTGTGGCTTCTACTGATGTTAAGACAACCTCAGAAAGATTATCTTTGCAATGGTAGAGATTAAGTTGCTTTTGGAAGGCCAGGTATTCCTGTTACCAAAATAAATACTGCTTAAGCAATGGCAAACATGGGAAAGGAACCACAGAGGAAGGGTTTTCCCCATCTCTTTGCTGAAATACTGTTTGGTAAAGCTTCCCCAGGCAGTCTCTATGTCAGCACTATAATTGCTGTGTGTTGATGTACCTGCGTTTCCCTCTGGATGCTTCAAACTTTGATGCTCGTGAAGGAAGTGTGGTCTTTAACCTCTTTCTTTCTTTCTTTCTTTTTTTTTCATCCTCACCTGAGGACATTTTTCCATTTTTTGTTCAGATAGAGTGGGAGGGAGAGAGAGGAAGAGAGAGAGAGAGAGAAACATCTACGTGAAAGGGACACATCGAGTGGCTGCCTCCCGCATGACCCAGCCAGGGCTGGGGACAAACTGCAACCGAGGTACATGCCCTTAGCGGGAACCGAACCCGGGTCTCTCCGGACCGCAGGCCAACGCTCTAACCGCTGAGCCAAACCAGCCAGGGCTTTAACCTTTTTCATAGTTTTGGTAACACTTTACTTTGCTGAAACATCTCCTCACTGGAGACCTGACTACATGTCAAGCTGTCCTGAACCCCGCTCTCCACCATCGCATTCCCCCAACAGAATTAGAGCTGATATTTTATAGCTCCCAGGCGAGACTTCCCCCAGAGTCCTCAGGTAAGCGATGTATTGTCCATGGGGACCCTGCTGTCCTGTTCTATGGGCCTTTTTCCAAGGTAACACAATAATAATAATAACAACAACAGAGAATGCACTATTCTCAGCATTTCATATCCATTGTCTCATTATTACTACGTTGGATAATGAAACCTTACTCAGAGAAGTGAAGTAATGTACTTGAAGTCTGTATTTTATTCACGACACTTCATTGCTTCTGTAGGATCCAGTGGTCCTTTCTTAAAATATTGGTGCAGTTCATCAAGACTGGGTCCCCAAATGCTGTTAGCTACCCCAAGTATCAAATCATAGCAGCAACTACATGGGCTTTGGAATCAAATCTGATTTGAATACTCTCTGTTCCTTGCTGGCTCTGGGACCTTAAGCAAATCTACTTAGGCTTTCTGAGCCTAAGATTCCACATTTGCTGAAATGGGATAATAAAGTATTCACCTTTAAAAAACCAAAATGGGCTAATAAATGTTAAAATAACTAAGACAGTGTTTTAAAAGCGGTATGTGTTCAGTAAATGTCAATTCCCTTTTCATTCTCTTGAAATACACTGGAGTTCCCTATATATTTCTTTGCTATTTTACTAAGATGGCCATAATTTGGCTCACTGCATGTAGCTTGAGGCCAGTAAAACGCTAATGAAATTATCATTTGCAATCCTTCCACTTACTGAAACTAATGACCAACACACAACTTCCTGATTTCAGAGCCCAACTGGATTTTTAGTGAAGGTGGTCGTATAGTTATAGTTTCTATCAGAACAAAATTATGTTATTACTTTGACTCCAAGACTTTTCTTTTATGTGGCCATACTTTTGTTAAAGCAAGAAACAATTTGACTTTGATCCTGGCTCCCCTCCAAAAGTAATTTCACTACTATAAACTAACTCATTATTATTGAATAGCATATTCCAATCCATGCCTAGGGTAACATATCAGTTTTAGCAAGGTATGAGAAAGCTGAATGCAATGTTTCAAAATGATGTCCTTTTTGCCCCTGAGCTCACCTACTTTTGATTTTCCTAGTTCTCTGAATATTTGATGAGAGACAGGAGTTGTACTTTGAAAGCTACTATCCATCAGTATTGTGCCCGAAAGAAAGATGTGGTGAAAAGGTATTGGTAGTGAACAGCACGTGTCTGTGAAGCACTGGTCTTTCAGCACAAGACCTGCGGATCTTCCTGGTGAACTAGCCAAGTGGTTCAACTGATAACACAAGTAGAGACTCCCCAAAGGTACGATGCACATATTTTTCTGCTCAGTTCATTTCAATAGAAGCCCATACTTATAGTCATCCTGTAGCAGAGGGTTTCACGTTTTGGAGAGCAGTTATTCCTTTAAGAATCAAATGACTTGCAAATCTTCAGAAATGTAAACCTTTGGAACAAATCATAAACATATCACACACACACACACACACACACACACACACACACACACACACACACGTTTGGCTAAAATTCGGTATGGCCTACTGGTTAAGCCTAAAGTTTTTAGAGTCAGATAGCCTAGATTAAAATGCTTATTCTGCTGCTGTAGAGTTATAGATCTTCTGCAAGTTATTTCACCTCTTTCATTTCATTTTTCTCATCTTCAAAATGGAAATAAAAACAGTGCCTATCTTATAGGGCCATTGTGAGATTTAAATGAGATAAAGCATGTGAAGTGCTTAGCACACTGTGGGACACTAAGTGTTGGGTAAATTTTTATTGTCATTATTTTAAGGGGGTTACAGATCCTGAAAGCCTATTTGTGGACTCCAGGTTAAACATTCTGCCATGAAACAGGGACAAAGTTCAAATCAATTAAGGACAATCACTTACCATAAAAGCAACAAGATCCTATTAAAGTAAAGTAACTATCAACAAAAGGGCATTAAACAACTAGGTCTGCTACCCTGCCTGGCCCTAGCAAGTGGGACAATGGGTCTAGTCATGTCCCCTGTTCTTTCTAAGGAGCACCAGCCCGTACCAGCCTCAAGAACTTGGCAGCAATGGCAGCTATTGAGCAAAACAGCTTCTTGGCTGCCTGAACCTAATAAGGCTATTGTTCTGTTGCTGATTTATTCTTTACAGGGTCCTAGGTGTAAGAAAGGGCTGTTAGAAGGTTTTAATGAGAGAATATGTAAGTGCCCAGTTTAAGGATTGACATCTCAATAAATGCTGTCTCTTTCCCTGGCTCAGGAGGAAGGGTAACTTGGCTTGACAAAGTCACAGCTCGAGGAGAAATTCCACTGACACTCAGGAAAATGTCTAAGTTATATAGTTTAAGTAAATATGACTTGAAATAAATAGGTCTTGGAGAGGGCTTTTCTTTGGGGATTATACAGAGATTTTGCTGGCGTAACGATATTTTCTCTTAAGACATTTGACTTATGCTTTAAGGTACACTATTTTAGTCTAAGTAGATTCTTTAGCCAGATTAGTACTTTTTGAAATGATTGAAATACCTAGCAGCCAGCAATTTCTTTAGTTCAAAGTTTGAATAGTGCTTGTATCATATTGTTTTGTTCAGAAAGATTATCATAGAAAATCGCTGAGTTAAATTACTTTAATATATTCATTTCTGTGTCCCCAGCACCTAACACAGTTCTGATACCATGTACAGGAACCTAATAACTATTCACTGAATGAATTTGCTATATATGGACTTTTTTATCCACTTAACGCAATCTCTCTGTTTAACACAGGTTTTATTGCTGAACCAGGTGAAGGGGAATTAACTGTGCAAACACATGCTATGACTGATATAAGATGCAGATTTTAGCTCTGCAGTGGCCTGGAGAACCCATACTTTCTAATGGGGTCTCTGAGCAGATGGGCAGCAGAATCATTATTTTATTTTCAACAAGATTCACTGACACTTTTTCAGTTGGTCTTACCAAACTCTTTGGATAGCTCCTGCTGCTTTTGATCTCAATTTAATTTTAACTCCAGTTGTGTGTATGGATGGGACAAAGAGAAAGAGGGAAAGACCTAAGTAAATAGAATTTAACCATGTCAGAAGGGACCATAGGACAAATCACAATCAATAATCCACCAATAATGCCAGTCATTTAAAGTTATTTAAATTGGTCAATGCAGGAATGATGACACAGATATCATGCCAATGACAACAATGGTAGTAGGAGTTAGCATTTATGGAGTATTTACTATATGCTAAAGATCGTGCTACACCCTTTTGAGGGTTTTATTTAATCATAACAACCCCAGGTGGAGGATACTAGTACTTCCCTTCCCTCTTTATAGATAAGGAAACAGGCACAGAGAAGTTAAATAAGTTATAGACAGATGTAGAGCTAGTGTCCAAGCATTGGAGTCATTCTTCATCATCATATCAATATTTCTCAGTGTGGCCTTAGACATCTACCTCAGAATTAACTGGGGTGCTTGTTAAAATAAATAGTTCTAGGTCATAGTCAGAACTACTGAATCAGTCTTGAGGATAAAGCCCAGGTTTAAAAACACACTCATAGCCCTGGCCGGTTTGGCTCAGCGGTTGGAGCATTGGCCCGTGGACCAGAGAGACCCAGGTTTGGTTCCCGCTAAGGACACGTACCTCGGTTGCAGTTTGTCCCCGGCTCCAGTTGGGGTCGTGTGGGTGGCAGCCACTCAATGTGTCTCTCTCACATCAATGTTTCTCTCTCTCTCTTCCTCCATCTCTCCCTCCCGCTCTATCTGAGATAAACGTAAAAAGTGTCCTTGGGTGAGGATTAAAAAAATAATAATAAAATAGAAATAAAAACACACTGATAGCATTTTTTATGTACACCATAGTTTGAGAATCATTCTCTACAGCATGAACCTCATAGTATGCTATTCCTACATGTACCAGATTTAATAAAATGACTCTCATTTGTACTGTAGAGATCTGAATTATTAGTGGCAAAATACATCACCACACTTAAAAGAAACATTGAAATAGTTCCCCATCAAAAATTGCCTCAACAATTAAAGTAATTTCAACAGAGAACCCAAACTGTTTCTCTACTGAATTACTAATATAAATGTAACTGCTTTCGTCCAGGTTTGGAAGATAGATTTTTGTGCTACTCTGTCTTTTATATGGACTTTTGGCCTTAATTTCCTACCTGTAAAACAAGAGTGTCTGTAGCATAAAATACTATACAAATTCAGATTGTATTAAATATCAATCGCAAACTTTAGAACTTTAAAAAAGAGATTAACTACAATATTTCTTTATAAAGCAATTTTCTTTAAGTAGGGTTAAAATATATTTTAATAAATATCCAGCAATATAATTTGTACTGAGAGTTTTATAAATATTTAAACTCTTTGACCCAATAGCTTTCCAAAGAATTTTGCCTAAGTAATTAATCCCAGATACAGATTAAGATTTCTATTACAAAGATGTCCTATGAACCATTATTTATAAGAGAAAAAGGGAGAAAACTTAACTGCCCAACCATGGAAAGAATGGCTAAATAAAACATTTTGTTATTTGTAAAATGAATTCTGTGCCATCATCAGAATATCAGGTTTTACTAGAATACTAAAAGATATGGGGAAATGCTTATCAAAAGTGTTGTTAAATGCAGAATAAAAAATGACATATGCAGTCTTGACAGTCCTCTGGCATATGACGATAGGCTATACATGGCAATAAACATGTTTCAAATGTTCAGTCTCTGTGACCCAAATTTGTCCATTCTCTACGTATGTATACATACATTATATGTGTGTGTTTGAATATGTTGTGTGTGTGCTTTAAAGTTATGCAGGAAATAAACCAACATGTTTTAATATGGCTATCCTGGATGCTATGATTATAGGTTATTTATATTTTATGACATGTACGTTTTATAGTTCCCAATTTTTCCACAGTGAACATGTGTTTACTTTGTATTTAGAAAAACATATGCTATTACAAAATAATTCAATGAGGAGGTACATTTGGAAATACGTTCATGATGTAAAGTGAAGCAGGTCTGCATTACGGCCCTCGCTAACAAAGGGGCCTCGGAAGCACGCCTCGCCGGTGTTCCCGCCAACAGTGATTTTGGTGACAGCTATGCGATAGCTATGCTGTCAGGGGAGCTGCAAACTCAAATGCCACAATCATGAGCTTGAGCACAGAAGGCTGTACTGGAAGTGGCAGGCAATGTCAGCTTTTGCCAAAAGAATGGTCAAGCGAATGTGTGCTTTTGCCCAAAAAGGGAAGTAATGTGGCTGTAACTGGATATTGTAAATAAGTGGTCAAAGGATCCCTAAATAAGCAATATCACATAAGCCTCCTTGCAGCATATTTTGTCCTCCTGGGATCCGTGTCAGGCTCATAGACATGGAGGCAGACAGGAAACTGTTATCTGTTTACCTCTAATTTATTTTTATAACTGCACATGCCAGCAATGGGAGAAAACGTTTCTTTCAGAGAAAAATAAAATTGGCAATAAACCCTCTGAGTTTCTGAAAAATCTTAACAAACCAAAACTTATACTTTCATGTAGTTGTCAAACCTAGCCTCATTAAAACTTTATTTTCAGTTGAGTTTGCATATGTATGTGTGCATTGGAACCTTGAGACTTGGCCTCAAATCCTGGCTCTGTCAATAGCTTTGTGCCTTTCGGTACATTTCTTAGCCTCCCTGCTTCTAGGTTTTGTCATCTGTAAATGTAGGCAGTATTATGCCACACAGGTTGGGTGAGAAAATGAGAGTAAAGTAGAGGGTATAATGGCAGGCACATTGTAAATACTAAATGCAAGTCAACTTGATCCCTTTCCCCATATGTAAGAAAGATGATTTCATGCCTTGTGGAAGCATTTCAAACAATAAAGGAATGAAGTCAAGCAAGTATGTGTGTGCGCACACATGCTGTGATGAGACACACATATATGTACACACACACACACACATATATATGTATTTTAGACATCTTTAAGGCTGAAAGAATAACTAGTATCTGCTTAGCAACAGCATGGACAGACCTGTGCAGTATATTATGTTAAGTGAAATAAGCCAGTCAGAGAAAGACAAATACCATATGATCTCACTTAAATCTAATGAACAAAATAAACTGACGAAGAAAAAAGAAACAGAGGCGTGGATACATGGAACACACTGACAGCTGTCGGGTGCGGGGGGCACGGCAGGGCTGGATGAAAGAATGTGAAGGGATTAGCCAAAGAATACATAGTCAATGGACACAAACAACAGCGTGGTGATGGCCAGAAGGAAGAGGGGCTGGAAGAGGAGCGGAGGCAGGCAAAATAGGGGGAAATGTGGAAATCTGTAATAGTGTCAACAATAAAAATAATGAAAAAAATTTTAGAAAGATTAAAAAAAAGGAAACTTCTTTATTGTTCCTGGTACTTCTGTGCAGGTGTTGATACAGTCAATGACAAAATATCTATTTCTCTTCTACAGAGTTAGCTTTGTTTGGACAAGACCATGGCATCTATTCAGAAAGGCAACCATCTTTTTTCTTTTTAAATATTGAGGCAGATCTCTCAGAGGTTTCTTTAAAGCCAATGGCAATAAACATGTTTCAACCTCTGTTCTGCTTCACTGTAGACTCTGTGTGTGGTTAGGTTATGAAATTAAAAAAAGCTTGACCTTACAGATATTTAGAAACAAATAAAATGACACAGAATGATGTTAACTATGTACTCATTATCCTAATAAAAACATATAAATATCCAAAAAGAAAAAGATGATTATCCATTAGATCTTCTATTTATTATTAAATAATAGAGGTCAATGTCACAGATCTAGTCAAAACCAATTCTGACCTTAATAAATCTGATATACAGACATATTACCAGATGGGGACTATATTAATCAATCTTATGTGATATTTTCAACCATGATGACTAATAATTCTATAATTTTTATTTGGGTGCTCTTATTGAGAAGAGTAACCATTTATGGAAGTATTCTACATGATTGTTCCTCCTTGAAAGGAAGGCCAGATCTACATGGCGTGTCAACATACTAATAAAAAATACACACACAATCAAATTAGTCAACAAGCTGGAATCACAATCAATTTTATAGTTCCAGATGCTGATTTCTACCCAGATAAAGTGAGAAAATTTTATTTCTTTGTCAGAACTCTAAAAATTAAATATTTATATCACTCAAATATATAAGTAAAACTACCAAGGCATAAGTGTGTGTATATATGCATGTACACATATGCATATGTTATGGGCTCAGAATCCAATTTGGTTTTATAAAAAATATTTCGGTTATAACCCATAATGCTTGTATTACACATTTTGTCTGTAAAACTACTTACACCCACATACATACACACTCATGCACCATTATAATATGACTTTTAAAATTATTTCATATACTTGACCTTATTTGATCATAACAGGAACCACAGTCTAATTGAAATAAATGTCTTGACCATAAAACTAAAACAGTTAATTAGTGACTATAAAAGCAGTTGATTTATAAGACTCTCTACCCCATAGCCATGCTAACTAAGCTAATTAATTACATGTGTCATGCAAAGCTTATTAAATTAGTAAGTGCTGTTACATTAAAAGGTATACAATAAACAACCCCTTTAATTAAAGTACAACATTGTGATGAGTTAAATGTTTCACTCTCAGATACATAATATAGTAGAGCGGATTATCTCTCAATTTTATATAGAAAACATGTCATATGAGTTTATTCTTGTTATTTATATACATTTTGAGAGTCCTAGCATATTAGCATATACAAGTGTTCAATAAATAGTATTAATGAATAAAGAAATGAAGGTATAAACATCTTACATTCTAGCAAAATATTTATGTAGCTAAAATCTAGAAGAAAGTAAAGAACTAGTGTTCACTTATCCATTATAAATTAAAAGTATTAATTCCCCCATTAAGGTTATGCAAAGGAAAAGCAATTTCCAAAGTGTAAAAATTATGGGTTTTATATTTTGTCACAGAGTTCTCTTAAAGAGCTATTCTGGTGATCTAGTGTATATATATATGCATATACATTGTATACAATAGATATTGTAGTGGCTCTAGCTTGGATACTGGCTATCTTAACAGAAATTAGAAGATTTTAGAATACAGGCCGAAGGTTTAATTTACTTCAACTAACAATCAATCTGAAATAAAGATCACATATTTCAGAAGTTAAACTCTTAAGTAGGAAACGTGATTCAGTATTTTAAAGATAAATTTACACTTTATTTTTTCTCAAATATATTAGTTGTATAACTCAAAGTCTACCCTTAATTGATACAAGGTCAAAATGAAGAAAAAATGTGAAGTTCAACCAACAGCTAACTAAACACATCAGAGTATATAATCTTTGTGATGGGTGTCTTCTTAAAATCGGTACAAATACTGGGCATGATTTTTGTGAAAACAGAATAAAGTGTTGATTTTCATGTAATACGTTAGTATGTCCAATGTTTTGGGGCATCATTTAATGCAGAAGAAGCCTATGTTTACTTAGTAAAACAAGGAAATAACAGGCCCTGCCCATATTCACTCAAGGCTAAGGGCAACCTCAGCCTCCCAGAGCCTCAACAATGAGCACTTCAGGAAAGGTGAGTTTGGGATGTTTTGACTGGATTAACTACGATGGCTTTTGATATTGCTAAAACTTCTGTACAATTTTTTATTGGTGGGCATTTTTTTAATAGAAATGGAATGTAGCCACAGGCCTTGGGCATTATTGATCAAGGATTCCCTTGATGATACAGTAGGCATTAGCTTGAAAAATGAAAATTTACTGAACAGGTGGCCTGAACTACAGTTTCTGAAACCTGCTTTCTTGTTCAGCATTGTCACTTGAACTTCACCTGCTGCTCCGAGTCCTCCCTGGTCTCTAGAAATAATTTTTATTTTAAACAGGAACAAATTTAAGAGTCCTCCAAGCATCAGTCTGGAGGAGGCATCACACCACCCTTGCCACAGTCACCTTGAATATATGTCCCATCTCTGAGTACTGGCTTCTGCCTGGATTCCTTGTGCCTGTCTTCCTTTCCTGAGACTCCAATTCATATGACCTCCAGATGTGGGCCTGAGTTGCTTTGTTACTGTTCCACCCTGAACCACAAGCTGGTATACAGACCTTTCTGAGGTCACATGATCTAGACCAGTGATCTCTAATCTTATGGGAGAGTATATTTCTACTAGTTTAAAAAAAAGTGTAAGTACCTCTATCATGTATTTATGTTTAATAAGTTATATTATATTCTTGTATTATTGTACCAAAGTATTACCTATTTTATAAAATACACTACAAAAAGAAATTTTGAGAGAATGAGAAAATATAGTCTTTCTTTTCACACTCTAATATGTTGTCTTGTCCCCATCCTGGGCATATATTTCTTTTTTTTTTTTAAATAAGTTTTTTATTGATTTTTAGAGAGAGAGATATAAACACTGATATGACACAGAAACATTGATCAGCTGCCTCCTGCATGCTCCCCACTGGGGACCAAGCCCACAACCTGGGCATGTGCCCTGACCTGGATTTGAACCAGGATCTCTCAGTCCATGGGATGACGCTCAATCCACTGAGCCACACTGGCTAGGCCTGGGCATTTATTTCTAAGATTCACCTTTTCTGAGCCACTTGTTAGGACAATATTATATTTTGTTTCCACATAGCAGTTGGTAGATGATAATACCACTGTGCCTGGCAGATGGAACTCTCCCTAGTCCCCAGTGGGTAGTCCCTTTAGTCCACTGCTTTTGCTTACATCTAGCATCTCCACCCATCTAACACAAGGTCCTACCAATCTGTGCTTTATCCCAGGGAAAGGGCTCATTTCAGGTTCCAATATCTTGTGTATTGCCTTATCCTCATGCAATGAACTAATCAAGCCTCTGGGATAAGAAAAGATAAATGTTTATATAGGGGTCACCAAATGGATCAAAAGCAAATGTAAAAACAGTTAGACAATTATAACAGCATGTTTCTACCAATGGGCTGCACAGGTTTTTGTTTTGTTTTTTGCTGGTTTCTATTATAGTGTTAATTGTAAGATGTAATTTTACATCTGATAAGTATAGACATGATAGATGATATACAAAAGTTTACATGTGATACAGAACAATAAGTAAAGTAGGGGATATTTAACAAATGGTTGTGGAACATATGGCTAACTATTTGGGAATAAAATACACTTGGACACTTATATTAAAATAAATTTCCAGCCCGGCCAGTGTGGCTCAGTGGTTGAGGGTTGGTCCATGCACCAAGAGGTCACTGGTCCAATTCCTGGTCAGGGCACATGCCCAGGTTGTGGGCCTGATCCCCAGTGGGGGGCATGCAGGAGGCAGCCAACTGATGTTCTCTCTCATTGATGTTTCTATCTCTCCCTCTCCCTTCCTCTCTAAAAAAAATCAGTACAGAAAATTCCAACAGATTAAAGAATTAGGTAAAAAAATTAATCCACAAATAAAGAAAATATAGCTAAATATTGATTTGCTCTTGGTATAGGGAAAAAAAACCTCACAACATTTTCTTTGTTAAAGCAAAGAAAAAAGTTACCAAAAAAATCAATAAATTTGGCTATACAAAACACCATAAATAAAAAAGAGAACTAAGAACTGGATATATGATTACAATAAATGTGGGACAAAAAAGACTCACGTGTATAACATGTAAAGAACTTCTGCACTCAATTAAAAAAAACTATACAAGCATAAAAACAAAACAAAAAAACAGCCCTGGCTGGTTTGGATTAGTGGTTAGAGCATCGGCTTGTGAATGGAAGAGTCTCGGGTTCCATTCCAGTCAAGGGCACGTACTTTGGTTGCAGTTCGATCCCCAGTCCTGGTTGGGTTCGTGCAGGAGGCAATCAGACTATGTTTCTCTTTCTCTCTCTCTCTCTCTCTCTCTCTCTCTCTCTCTCCCTCTCTCTCTCTCCCCCCTCCCTCTCACTCTATCTGAAAAAAATCAGTGGAAAAATATCCTCAGGTGAAGATTAAAAAAAAAATTTTTTTTATTGAGAAAAAAAGAAACCAGCTAACAGATGAATAGAAAATTCACAGAAAACAAAATGCTGATATTTTTACTCTTTGGAAAAAAGTAGAAAAAGCCTAAATATCCAACAATAGGCAAATATTTAAATTATGAAACATTTTAAGGCAAAATATTGTGTATACAGATAAACAATGTTTTAAATATTATCATATGATATGAGAAAATGCTCATGATAAAATTTAAAAATTTAAAAAGATGGAACTAAAAGTATATGATCCATATGACTGCTATCCATCCCATATTTGCTTAGAAACAGACTGAAAGAAAATGCCTAGGACTTCACAGTGGTTCTTTTGGGAAGTGGTGAGGTTATGAGTCATTCATACTTGTATCTTTGCTTTCTTATATATTTTTAAAAATCCTAGAGTGCACAAGAATTGCTTCTATAATAACAATTATTGTAATAAAAGAAATATATGGGGGTTAATGTAAACATTTTGCAGATTCTACAGCAAGAAATTTAAAGTTAGTAATGTTTTCCTACTTGAATAAAATACAAAGGGGTGCTCAGCAACAGAATGTAGTCAGACTCTGTGAAACACATTTCATAGCTGACTTGGGGGCAAGCCACTCTTGTGCTACCTTATTTAAAAGTTGTATTAAGGGGGTTCCCCATAAGGCAAGTGGTCTGAGAGACAGCACAGCTGTCAAAGACACAGGCTTCCCTGTCCAGCAGCTTGGGCTGACAGTCTCGCTCCAGTGAGCAAAGTACTGCAACGGGGCATACGGTGATTTTACCTCTGCAAGACCCAGCCCGACCCGTTTTCCCTACAGATGCCACCAAACCAAGCAAGAAGGGGCAGACAATGGGGTCAATTCCATTTGTAGTGACTAATAATGATGTAATAGGATTATTCATGTGATCTAGATTATAAACTGAGAAGTGATAGTATGGAATGGATAGAATGAAATCCAAAAATAAACAATGCCAGGTGATACACTTCCTTTATTTCTGATACTGCTTTCTCCACTGGGTGTCTGTGCTCTCAGCACAATATGCAAAACACAGTCCCAGCACAGCCATGGTCCTCAGCAATTGCAGTTAGATCATGATCAACAGTAGGGTCACATTCTGTAGTCACAATATACATAAAAATGTCAAAGAATCTTCCCCCACCCTTTTCCGGATGAGGGAGAAAAGCAGGCAACTGTGAGGTTTTATAACACAGAATTCTTTGTTAACTCTGTTGACATTTAGCAAATGAATTACTAGTTGCCTCATGGCAGCAAAATCTCTGTCTCTGAAAAAAGATGCTGTGATTAGTCAGTGTCTTTTCGTCTGAAAATAAACAATAGTTTTGCCAAAGGGAAAATGTATCATGATTTGTAAGATACCTCCATATTTAAATAAAAAAATATTAAGACTTCTCTTTAGTTACAATCATCTTCATAAATTAATCATCTTCATAATTAATTTATCTTCATAAATAAATTAATTAATTAACAAGTTGGATGCTACAACTTGTTCTGGTAGCATCTTTGTTAATTTCATCATTCACTCTCTCCTTCCCCAAATTCAGTTGCCATACATAGTATATTCTTCATCCTCGCAGAGGATGTAAACAATGATTGAAAAAAAAAGTAAATGTATTCATTTCATCATCTATGTTTTTATTCCTCTGAAAAAGACTTTTTAGCTCTAAGGAATGTCTGTTTTACAAATTTCTCATAAAACCAAATTATTTTACATTATTCCTAAAGATTTAACTTTTATAGAATCTCTTCTCTACATCTTTCTTGATGTACTTTTAAGCTAATTCATACTGACTGCTGATACTATCTTTTTCATTTTACAGAATAACTAAGTGAATCAAGAACTAAGAACTAATGTAATTTTCAAAACAAGATTTGGTTAATATATGTTTTTAAAAAAAATAAACTTTAAGGATTTTGATCATTTAAAGGAGATAAATTATTTTTCCACCATCTGAAAATCATGTCCTCCAAGGCACCACAGAAGGAACCATCACTCACTAAGGCGTGGTGTCATTGCAATGCTGAATGAACAAATGCTTAATCAATAAAGAAGTAAATGCAAGAATGAACAAATCAACAAGGAAACGAATGTGGGCACTTTTCTATTGTTAATAAGGCAAGCTAATTCAACCAAAGGCAGAAATCAGAATCTACTGGCGTATTTAACACATAGCCACTACAGGTTTTGTCTGAAATAAATAGGAAAATGCACACTAGAACAGCTGACTTTCAAGCTCAGATGAAAGCAAGCACAAAGCTGTTTCGGAGCGACATGACTGATGCTGTGCAGGAAGCAACGACTCCCTCTTTCAGTTGCCAGCACACAATACTTGGCCAGACCGCAGAGAATACTGTGAAGGTCTCCACTGTTCATGTTTAGTTGGGTCACCCTCCTCTTGTTTGTCAATCCCATGATTCACCCAGATGCTCACCCTAGTCCTTTTTTTCCTTTTATGTGGATTGGTTTGTATAAAACATTTGGAAATATTGTTATAGAATAAAAACTAAACAATGTCTGTTTTTGGAATGATACCTTGGCTCTTAAAGATAGGAGAGCAGACATTACCCTAATAACTAAAAATGATGTCAAACTGGGCAGATGGCAAGACGATGGGATGTGTTGCACTGACTACCTCACAGTGCAGGATAATCCACACAAAGCACAGGTCAAGAAGCCCTGGTCTTCCCATCATTTGTCAGAGGAGTACCTAGAAAATACATTTCTGCTTTTTTACATTGAGTCATATTTTCAATTGAAAAATTAATCAGTACACAGAGTAAAAATCTTCCAAATTCAGCCTTATTTCATCTCAGATTCCCGAGCCTGGAGCCACCTCCTCTCCAAAGTCAGAACTATTGCCATTGTCGTGAGTGCACATGCAGAAAAAATGAGTCTTCATATATTTACGTAAATGGGAATGTTGTGCCTTAACTTTTCCATTTAAAAATACACCTATACTAAGCTAATAATGATGCAGTTATCTGATAGATTTGTTTTTCAGTGGTAAAAAAGAGTGAGAATACAGCCACTTTGGAAAACAGTAAAATAGTTAAACATAGAGGTACCATTTGACCCAGCATTTCCACCACTAAGTATATACCCAGCAGAAATGAAAATATATGCCCATACAGAAGTATTTACATAAATATTCTTAGCAGCATAACTTGTATTAGCCAAAAGGTGAAATAACCCAAATGTCTATGAACTGATGAATGAATAAACACTATTTGGTTTAGCCATACAATGGAATACTATTTATCCATAAAAAAGGAATAAAATACTAATACACACTACAATACAGATGAATCTTAAAAACATTATACTAAGTTAAAGAAGCTAGTCATGAAAGACC
Organism: Tadarida brasiliensis; assembly: GCA_030848825.1. Taxonomy (NCBI): domain Eukaryota; kingdom Metazoa; phylum Chordata; class Mammalia; order Chiroptera; family Molossidae; genus Tadarida; species Tadarida brasiliensis. Next base: position 37,835,875 of record CM061258.1, read on the forward strand.
AGAGAGTTTCATTATTCTACTTATATGGAATATTCAGAATAGGCACACTTACAGAGACAAAAAGTAGATTAGTAGTTGCCTAGGGCTGAGAGTGGGGTAGGTGATGGGAGAATTAGAGGGTGATACTTCAGGACACTTAGTTTCCTCTAGGGTGATAACATGTTCTCAAGTTGATTGTGATGATTGTTGCACAACTGTGTGAATATACTAAAAATCTATGAATTGTATGCTTCCAATGGGTTCGTTGTATGGTATGTGAATTACATCTCACTAAAAATCCCCCCAAAAAGAGCAGAAAGCATCTTCATGTACCAACATACTGTCAAGTGGAAAAATACACACTGTAGAACAGTAAAAGTGTAGAGTATGCTTCTTGTGTGAAAAGCAGGGAATAAATAGAATTTATTCATTGTTCGCATTTACCTAAACTCTAAGGGATGCACAAAGGAAACTAATGAAAGTGGATAGCTGTGATTAGGAGCATCATCTTTTCAAATTATAACAATAATAATAATAGTAAACATCACCTGGAGATACCTCCGTACCAGCACATAAGAGATCTTCCTCACAGTTGCACAATATTCCATTATCATTGTACTTAAATTGTTCAATCAAGCCCATACTGATTGACATTTAGGCTGTTTCTAGTCTTCTAATTACAAAAACTGCTACAGAACATTTCTTTACATACATATATTTTTGTATCTATACACAAGCATATAGGTAGAGTAAATTTTTCAAAAATGAAGTTGCTACATTAAAGATAGATAATATAATATGTCCTTAAAGTAATGCAACAGAAGAATACCCCTTCAATATGTTAATTGCTGTAGCAGCTGTTAAACTCCAATAGAGTTTAATTGCAATCACTGAGCAAAATGCATGTCTCTGAAAAAAATTAAATGAACATTTAGGATTTACACATTCTCTGTCATGATGGCATTAAAGATGAAGCACAATAAGCTCCTTTTAAAAGAAATTCATACAAAAAAACCCAAACAGTTTATTCTATATAAGCTCAGGAACTCGAGAAAAACAAGCCTACTTTTAATAGGCATGAATTTATTTGAATTTGTTATGTGATTTCCCAAATACCGTGCACATTTAAATTGACCTTTCAGCCTCAAAGTAGGAGTCTCAGAGCAAAAGGATGAAGAGAATCTGTTTCAATTAAGATAAACATCAACTGCCAAGACCCGATTAGACTACTTGAATTCCAAGAAGACAAAAGCATCATCAAAAGAAATGCAAAGCATCAGGGGCAGCAATAAACTTGATAAAATTTAACTGTGTGAAGTTTTGATGGTGCAGAGATATTACCAAGTGTTCATGGAACACAGGGCTATGTTAGGATATATTCCTTCCTTTTCTTCCTTCCACTCTTTCTGGCTCATTTTGGAGTTGTTTTGGCATGGTTCTATTTAGCTGCATTATCACCTCTACTTAAATGAACATATCTGGGCAGAGTAAACTCTGTTATTTATTATGGTCAAGGACTGGTAGATATTAACTAACAAAATATTATTGTGGATGGAATTTTATATATATATATATTTATTTATGAATGTTGGTTTTCCAAAAGAATTAGGATGCGATATATTTCACACTAAAACTTTAATTTACTTATTTTTGGTTGATATTATTGCTTCTGCCATTATTTGTTCTTTATGATCTATAAACTACTAAAGAACTTAGAGGATGAACATAGGTTGATGGTTGTGAAGATGATCAGTGATGGGTTTGGGTTAATACAGGCCAAAACTGTACTTGCTGTTCAAAGATGACAGAACGCATCCATGACCCACTTAAGGGTGGCCAGGGAAAATAATACTACAAAAGTCCGGAACAGTCTTGCCTATCAGAACCTCTGTCTTCTGGACCATTCATCTGGTCACAGTGGGCACACCCTACTATCAGCTGAAGGCCAACATTATATCCTTTGGGACAATTACTATAGCCAGTTGGTGTAACCTATTTTTTTTTTACACACACATATCTACTAACTAATTACATTCTGAACTCAAGTCTTAACTAAATTTAGCCCATAGAGGCATTAGAACACGGAAATCTATGTACCCACAGCAAAGGTTTCCTGGTGGGCAACCTGCTATCTAGTCAAAGTAAATTTACCAATGGAAAACACTCTTTTAAGAGTGATCACAGGGCTAAATTGTTCTTAGTGATTTCTGAAAATTGTTTTTCTTCCTTGACTAGGAGAGGCACCAAAAAGCAGAGATATCTTTAGCCTAAAAAAAATGCCCTTCAGGTCTAGCAAGTCAAAGCTTAGCAAGCTCTTAAACTTTAATTAAAGAAGATGAATCTGCAGCAGCATAGCATCTTCAGGGCACTTTTACTCCAGAAGGCTTTCCTCTTCTAACTAGGTGAAGTTCACTTTCTCTGACCTTGGCCCACCAGGGTTCTCAGGAACACATTCGAGCACCAGAAGTTGGGTCAGATACACACTGAAACAACCAGCCAAAGTTCAACACTTGAGGACAAATAGTGGGGAATTCATTATTTCAGGATTTGCAATTTTCAACTGGAAATCTGAATGTGAGGGCCATATAAATGCAAGGTCTTTAGAGAGCATTCTTTCATTTATTTTCTTTTTTAAATGACTCAAAAAGGTGGTCTTCTTTTTGTTCTTCATGTCTGTTGGATATTCAGGTCCTTTGTACCTGCTGTAATCTGGTTCCTTTAGCTCTCAATTTCCCTGACTACCCCAATTAAAGTACATTTCCAGGACACACACACACACACACACACACACACACACACACACACACACAAACCTCTGTCCTTTCTGTATCCTCTTCATTGCATCTGATTGGAAATCTTTCATTCATTTAATTATTTTTGCTAAGTAAGCTCCATGAAAGGGGGAGGCACCACTGTAACCTCGGTGCTTAGCACAAAAGAGACTAAATATATATTTGTCCATATATAAATATACAGAAACTACCTTATACAAAACTGTAGAAAACTATCCTAAACAAAAATCTTGTTGAACTATTTTCTATTTGAAAAAAGCATATGTATCTCTGTTGTCTCGTGGCATCATTGTAGGCTACTATTAAAATAAAAATAATTCATGTATATTTAAGAACTGAATCTAAAGTAACATATCTCCACATACTATATTTAGAAAATTATCTCTATATAAATATATTTAAGAAGGCTATGTCAAGGAAGTTTCCAGTGTAGCTTTAGCTAGAAGTGAAGTTGATTTCTTCCATGTTCATGTAAATTTATATCACAGAATAATAAGTTTAGATTAAGCCAAGATTACTTGTATTAGCCTTTAAATTAAACAATAATTGAGTTTTGCCTAGAGGTGTCATGGCATTTTCTCAGTAACATTTCCATTATTATTTCACATGTGAAAGATCTTATGTGAAGATCATATTTGTGTCATATCATATATCATTGTAAATGGCTAAAATTCTTATATCCTCAAATAGTAACTTGTATCAGAGAGTAACCTGAATCAAAACTAACATGCAAACATACGCAAGAAAATGTCAATAGGTGTTTTTGCTTCCTAATAATAATAAACTGGCTAATATTTATTTGATTTGCTATGTACCAGGCATTGTGCCAAGAAAGCACTTTCCATGTATTCTTTTATTTAACCTTCAGAGGAACCCATGGGCTGTTTTTCCCCTTGTCCAAGATCACACTGCTTGGACGTGTAGAAGCCTGGTTTTGAACTCAACCTGACGTCAGGAGCCACATCATGTCTCCTCTACATGATGTTGGCAATTCCAAATTGCTCCTGCATTTCAATAGCTCAACTCTGTGATGTTTCCCTACAGCCTAAAAAAAAAGAAAGAAAGAAATACTTTGAATGCAGTCAAGCAAATAAGGTGATATCAAAATGATATCAAGGTTTACAACTACCTATTAACTTTTCCACAGAAAAGAAAGAATATATCTGTCTACAAAAACACACAGAACATGACTATTTGCCCTACTCCTGGTGTAGGAAGCATACGCGTGTTACGTCAAACTTTCTAAGTGTTTTTTTTATTTCATTCTGTAAAATGGTTAAAGGGTTTCTTAGATAACTGAGAAAAAAAGAACTCATTTCTTTTCAAGATTACAGATTAAATATTACATGCAATATAACTCTCCACCTACCCACCTACTAGTAAAAGCAACTCAGAGTTACTCAGAGTCTCTCCACAAATCTTTCTTAAATCACCAGACTTATTCTCAGGGATCAGCCCTATTTTCTTTCTTTATTTTTTTTAAGTATGTTTTTCTTCATTGATTTTAGAGAGAGAGGAAGGGAGAGGTAGAGAGAGATAGAAACATTGATGAGAGCATCGATTGGCCGTCTCCTGCATGCTCCCCACTGGGGATTTAGCCCACAACCTGGGCATGTGCCCTGACCAGGAATCGAACCAGTGACCTCTTGGTGCATAGGGGGTCGACGCTCAACCACTGAGCCATACCGGTCATGGTTAGACGAGATCAGCCCTATTTTCTATACTCCTCTTAGTCACAACTCATATAAGAAATATCTTCTTCTCCCCATAAGTATGTATGAATTTATTCAGGAAACTATCCTAAGTCAGAAAATACTAGACTTGAGAACAAACTTTATAGATATTTCCATGGATTTAATTTTCTTTCCTACCAAATTTTACTGGAATTCACAAGTTTCAACATGAGTTGATATCAAGGCATTACCTTTTCTTTTATCTGATGACCTGAATCTACCCTTTCTCAGCCAAAACAGATTGTCAGCCATTTAAAAAGATTGTCCTGAGAGTCTTCTTTCCTTTTTATCTTCAAATAGGTTAAATTTCTAAATTTGAGCACTAATGAATATAGAAAATCAAAGAAGACTTTAAAGCAACTTTTTATTCAGAAATATTTCAGAAGACACAAAGGTATTCACTTGGTATTCAATTAAGTCTTGCCTTGAAGGCTAGAACATTTTTATATGAATTTGAAATTTACAGGGTAGGTTATACCTATGCAATATTTAGGAAGCAACTGAATGAACATAAAATGTCTACAGAGATTGGCACCAAGAGAATTTGGTACTTTAAATATTTTGGGAAGCCAAAATTTGCATGTGTAGGTTTGTAGTCTGCATTATTTCTAACACACAAACGATGTGAATTATGGAAACAAAAGTGTTTGGTGCTTTGAACACATTATCTAGTTTATTGAAATAAATTATCTAAAACTTTTATTCATGTATTGGAAATTCAGGCAACAATTTTTAGCTATTAAGAAATAACATATGTGTAGAATTTAAAAGAATAAAGCTCTGTGCTTTATATATGAAATTACCAACAATTTATAAAGTCAAATCATCAACAGACCAGAAACAGTAGTTGAAAAACAAACAAAACAAAACAAAACAAAACTTCAAAAGCTAGTTACTTAAGACGAAATGATCAAGGGTATAAAGCTGGGAGAAAGGGGAGATTCAAGTGACAAATTAATTTAAATTTACTAATCTTATAAATAACGTTTATAAACAAAACCTTACAGTTGTTCTGACTACTGGCTAAAGTTTATAAAAGTTGCTCATGCAGTTGCCCACAATATTTACTGAAGAGGCAGAGTACACTAAGTGGGGTGGTTTCTGAAGTCAAACTGAGTCAAAACTAGTGGTATAGAACTGGAGCTGTTATAATTGCACAAAAATGCCAGTAGTCTCAATGTGTGTCTGGGAATCATGTAATAATGTGGTTCAGCATGCCAAGTCTGATAATAATTTGACATTTTGCTGGCAAACGGGTTTTCTACTGTTGTGGCCCCCATATGTAACAGTTGTAATCCTTAGGGTAAATCCTTTACACTGAACCACAATGGCACATGAATGCCATTTTCTTCTGATTTTCTACATGGAAACCGGTTTTAACAATTTGTGTGTGTGTGTGTGTGTGTGTTTTTAACAGTTATTTCAAAGGCTTCTATTAGATCCCTCTTAGATAAAACAGCCTTACTGAGAGCAATGCATTTATAGCCATGGCTTATGCATGATGTCTTTTCTTTAAGATCAGGAACAAACAAGGATGCCCACTCTGGCCACTTTAATTTAAGATAGTATTTATTCAACCTAGGCAAAGCAATCAGACAAGAAAAAAGAAATGAGACATCCAAATTGGAAAGAAAGAAGTAAAACTGTCACTATTTGCAGCTGAAATAATATTATATATAGAAAACCCTAAACATTGCATAAAAAAAAAAAAACTGTTAGAACTAATAAATTAAAAAATTGCAAGTGGTTGCAAAATACAAAATCAAAATACAAAAATCCGTTGCATTTCTATAAACTAAAAACAAATTATCAGAAAGAGAAATAAAGATAACAACCCCATTTATAACTGTACCGAAAAGCATAAAATAACTATGAATAAATTTAACCAAGGAGGTGAAAGACCTGTATATTGAAAACTACAAGACATTAATGAAAGAAACTGAAGATGACACAAATAAATGAAAGATATACCATGCTTATGGGTTTGGAAGAATCAATAGTTAAAATGTCCATATTACCCAAAGCAATCTACAGATTCAGTGCAATTCCCATCAAAATTCAATGGCATGTTTCAAAGAAATAGAAAAAATAATTCTAAAATTTGTATGGAGCCACCCAAAACACCAAATAACCAAAGCAATCTTGAGAAAGAACAAAGCTGGAACAAGGAATTATGCTCCCTGGTTTCAAACCATATTACAAAGCAATAGTAACTAACACAGTATGGTATTGGTATAAAAACAGCCCCATAGATTAATGGAACAGAATAGAGAGCTCTGAAATAAATCTGTGCATATATGATCAAATATTTTATGACAAAGGAGCCAAGAATATTCAATGGGGAAAGGACAGTCTCTTCAATAAATAGTGTTGGGGAAATTGGACAGCCACATGCAAAAGGATGAAATTATTTTACACTATACACAAAAACTAACTCAAAATGGATTAAAAATCTGACTGTATGAACTGAAACCATAAAACTCCTAGCAGAAAACAAAGGCAGTAAGCTCCCTGACATAGGTTTTGACAATGCTTTTTAAATCTGACACCAAAAAGCAAAAGAACCAAAAGTATATCATACTAAAAATCTTCTGCACAGAAATAAAAACCCATCAACAAAATTAAAAGGTACCCCATTAAGTGGAAAAAAATATTTCCAAAGCATATATCTGATAAGGAGTTAATATCCAAAATATATTTAAAAACTCATACAATTCATTAGTAAAACAAACAAACAATCCAATAAAAAACAAAAAGGACAAATCTGAATAGACATGTTTCCAAAGAAGACATACAGATGGCCAATAGGTACATAAAAAAGATGCTCAGGCCTTGGCTGGTTTGGCTCAGCGGTTAGAGCATTGGCCTGCGGACCAAAGGGTCTCAGGTTCGATTCTGGTCAAGGGTACGAGCCTTGGTCGTGGTTCGAACCCCAGCCCTGGTCGGGGTCATGTGTGAGGCAATCGATTGATGTGTCTCACACATCGATGTTTCTTCCCCCCCACCCCCCAACCGCTCTATCTGAAAATCAATGGAAAAATATCCATGGGTGAAGATTAAAAAAATTGTCAGTATCATTAATCATCAAGAAAATCCAAATCAAACCACAATGAGATATTACCTCACACATGTTAGAATGGTCATTATCAAATGACAAGAACTACTGAGTGTTGGTGAGGATATGGAGAAAAGAATACCCTTGTGCACTGATTGCAGCACTATTTACAATAGCCAAATATAAAAATAACCTAAGTGTCCATCAATGGATGAATGAATAAAGAAATTGTGATAGTGACACACACACACACACATGAATGTCATTCGTCTGTAAAAAATGAAACCTTGCCATTTGCAGCAGCATTGACGGACCTGGAGGTTATTATGCTAAGTGAAAAAAGTCAGAGACAGAAAAAGAAAAATACTGTTTGATCTTACATGTGAAAACTAAATAAACAAGCAAACAAAAAACAAAAAATAAAAAATAAAATCAAGCTTATAGATATAGAAAACAAATTAATGGTTGCCAGAGGCAGAGGGCGGGGGTATGGGAGAAATGGGTGAAGGGAGTCAAAAGGTAAAACAAAACAAAACACACACACACACACACAGAAAAGAAAACACCATAAAACCTCATTACCTAGATATTAATAACACTTTAGATATATCATTCAGACATTTTTACACACACAGATTTTTATGCGCAGAGTATTAACATTTTTTAAGTATTAATAAAATAAAGAAATATGACTGCACTCAACCATGATAATGGTAAAATGAGCTTATTTAGAGAGCTGGCAAACAAGCTAGTAGCAATTATTTGTGAAAAGAAAAAGTTTATTTCTCTTGTTAGTGAAACAGAGCCCTCAAACATTTTCCAAAATTTAACTAGGACCTATAAAAATAAAAGTATCCTGAAGATTATCTAGAAAGGAAGACATTTTAGCAAGAAGTTAAATTAGTCAAATATAAATTTTGAGTTTTGTTTAAAATTCACTTCTTTCCAGGTATTTTTCTGATGTTCCCTTCCTATAAATACATAAAATTTTCCTAGTTATGTATTCTATGTTTAAAAATTAAAGGCTAAATTCATCCAAATAAAAAAGAAACCTATTGTTTTTAAGGTTTGTTTAAATATGATAAATTTAAATATTTAACTTGGCTGACATGGCCTTATTAGAAGTGACTAAATAAATAATTTATTTAGAATGAAAATATCAGTCTAGCCCAGGGAAAATATTTTGGTATACAAAAAGTCAAATAGTCTAGATTTATTTCATATAACCCCACCCTAAATACAAGTAATGAGGTGTTTAAATTATTCTGTTCACCACCACTGGATTTCTGCAAGCAACAACAACAACAAAAACACTTAAAAACAAACAAACAAAAAAAGCAACTATAAATGTACTTTCTTACCATGAAAATAAAAAAATATCCCAGGGATACAGTAGTAGGTAAAACTAGAACTCCTTTGTCCCACAGAAATATTTTAGAAGCCACTAGATTGGAAATTTTATGAAGGTGAAGAGTATATATTTAATCATTGTCTCACTAAGAGCCAGCAGGGTCCCTGGGGCAAAACTGGTTTAATAAACATTGTTAAACAAAGCAATGAATAATGTACTTTTATTTTTGCAACTAATAGAGAAGCTACAGAAAAGAAAAAACAAACAAACAAAAAAACACACATACACACAAACTCTTGCTTAAGGACTATATATTTTAAGCTACAGGGACTGATTAAATGGTCAAGTGGTTCAAAAATGTTTTTGAACAACACTAAAAACAAATCATATCCTGTATTATTACGAATTAGATCTTAATTTTTTAGCATTCCAAAATACTTTAGTCTAGAGTATAGTAAAGCTAAAAGCTAACTTAATAATGGGGAATGCTCATAATACAGTTACAAACAAGAATGCTAACCCTGACTTTGGAGATCAGAGGTCAACTCCATTTGTTAGGGCTCCAGGACAAACTTGACTCTTAGATTCAGTGTCACAGCTGTGAAATTTACCAGATGTGACAGCTATGTTGTCAAATGCTTACGTTGAAGCTGCAGTGAGCTTGAAATGGTGGTCTTAGAACTTATCTCCAACAGGTCTCTCACTGCACAAAATAATAATCACCCCATTGATAGAGTCAGGTCAACCGTGTTAGCTAGGTGATTAACATGTGCAACACACATTAGCATTTCGGAAGGCATCATTCATTATAAATTGATGGTACTGCGGTGAGTTGCTCAGGCAAGCAGAAAATGTTGAGGAATACTGGGAAGTGTAGATTCTAGTATGTGAGACATATTTGGGGAGAAGTGTTAGGACCAGAATTACCAGTGGAGGTAGTAAAGGAAGGGTGAAAGTCACAGGAACCAGGCAAAAGTCCTCCCAATGTTACAACTCCTTGTCATAGATGGTAAATTCTGTCTCTACAACATACCCAGTAAAATCCCTGGCAGAGAACCATCTATTAGAAGAAAATTAAAAATAAAAACAAATTGTACCATTCTCACTGTTCTTCTCCATGCAACAGACAGATGTTGAGTACAGATGATGGAAAAGGCACTATGCTGGGCACAGGGGTACAAAGATACACCCAGACTAATTCTTTTGTTATTTACATGAGAAAGATCTTAGAATTATGGAGAAATGTCATGTGTATTTTTAGTAAATGGTATAATCTGATGCCTATGTGTGTAAAATAATTTCCTAATTATAACAACACCTTTATAAAGGCATGTTTGCTAATAGCAAGTTTGCTTTTTTGTGTGTGTTTTATATTATCATAGAAACACTTACTGATTCATATACAACTAGACTCAATTTTTTGCAGCAGGACTCAGATTAACAATTGGGACTATTTTTTCCAAGCAAGAGACTCACAGAATCCTTAGTGGTCCAAAGTTTTCTGCTCCCAGTGTGCTTAACTCCACCCTCAAGCACACATTTTAACACAATATACAGTTGTTAATTATAACACTCTAATGATTTAACACATTTTCATTGGTAACTACTCATATTAAAATAAGTAGATACCAGACACTATGGAATGCTAATTGTCTGCTGTCACTAAGCTACTGCATTCTCTAAGTTTCAAGTCACTATGCTTAATCCTGAAGCAATGCCCCAGGCCATAGGAACAGATCTAACCAGATCTCATTTTTTGCCTAGCATGGCAAGGTACACTAAACAAGAGTCCTACCCAGGCTGGGGCCTGGTAGGGAGCATGAGACACAGCTATGGAGATAACAATCTGTGAATTACATAACCAAGAATGCACGTCAGGACTAGAGGAGCAGGGGATCTGGAGAGGTGGAGAAGGTCTGGCAGTGAGATCACAGCAAAACCGAACCGCCAGGTAGCCCCCAGCAGGAAGGGTATGTGGGGGACACAGATGCACCCAGGGATAATGCTCAAGCCCTAGACCCTTTCTTTCAGATTATACCCCTGCCTAGGACTGTTTCCCTAGAGGATTCTGATCAATTTTTAATTAAGTAAAGAAGAGGCATTTCAGCTTTGAATCCACTGCTTCTTTTTCTGCCACCTTCTCTATGTAGTTTACATCTTTGACCCACCTGAACAGAAGTATGTCTGCTTTGAATCATGTATTAATGGGATTTCTCCAGAATATCTAGCTTTGTATAAATGCTCAGTTCTGAGAAGTGCCCAAGAAGACTGCCTTATGGAAAAGAAGGTCTTAAAGATTAAATCAGTTTTCACATTTATATGTCTTGATTATTTAAAAAGTCCCACTAATATACAAACTTCAAAAATGCATATTACAAACTAACATTTCCTGGGTACTCACAAGAAGTCAGGCATTGTGCAAAGAACCAGGTTTATTAACTCATTTGACATATTAACATAGATATCATAGCTAAAGGTAACATTTTATAATTTTAAGAGTATGTGAATACATGAAATTATCTTATTTGCCATGCAACCTTAGGTAAGTTTACTTCAGTAGGTCTCAGTTTCCTTATCTGTATGATGAGGAACAATAATAAAGCCTCACAAACTTTATGATGAGGACAATGGGATAATTCTTGTCAAATGCACAGCCTGGGGCCTGCCACATAGTATACACTCAGTAAATAGCAATTGCCATTATTTTTACTTCTGTTGAAAGCTATCTTGGAAGAACAGAGAGGAACAAAGTTAGAATTTTAGGACATGAATTTTAGCTACTTAATTAACTATGTGACTTTGGAAAGTTTAATGATCAGAGTTCAGTTGTCTGGGAGAGGACTTTGGTAAAAACAGTGCCTTAAATTTCCATCAGGAGATTGCAAAGGTGTCATTCTCCACACTTCTTTGCACAATCCTCCAGTTCAAGTTTTTGAGAATTCTCAAAAAAATGATAGAATTATTACGGTATTAGTTAACTCCACAGACATAAATTTAAGAAATATATTAATGTCCCATACAAATTATAATAGAACTGCTTTCATGCATTTGCCTGACAGTTTCAGCTCTCTAGTTGACCTCAAACTTCATTTTTTGATTTTTTAAAACTATTTCAACAAAACCTTTTGCCACATAAGCATTGGCATTGTTCTAACAACTTTTCTTAACCCTTCCTGACCAGAAATCTTAAAGACTAGCAAAACTTGTTTCATTTCCAAAATGGGGTCAGGAGTGGGGAGATCAGATTATAGGTTATTCTCTGTGGTCCTTTGCATTTCAAAGATTTTATGGTTCTATTCACTGGCCAAATGCCAGAGAGAAAGAAGACAGTGCAGTTTACAGTCTGACTGGAGAGAGCATCAATAAACTGAACATGTCGGGAACCAGCTCCATCCCTCAAGAACGGAGCTGTATTTTCTGCTTCTTGATACATCTCTGGTCCATGGTCAAAGGCCTGTATGCGAATCTTGAGGAAGAAAGCAGACAAACACAGAAAGTAAACATGTTCTTGAGATGCACATGGTTAAAAGGAAAAACTTGAACAATCTAGAATAGGAAGGAAAAGTATACATAGCTGACTACTTTTCGGAGTACTAGAGAAGAACCATGTGTAGCCCAAGTAGTTTAGAAAGTAGAGAAAAGCAGATAAAACAAGAACGGCAGTAATAACAAATGTGAGATTTAGACCACGTTTTCTTCAGCTCCATGATGGATAAGTGGTGTGACTTCAGTGTTACCATATACAGCTGTTTTGAGGACAAAATGAGCTAAATAGTGTAAAGCACCAAGTTCAATGTCTAACAAACAGGAAATGCTCAAACTATTGTAGCTATCATCATTCCAATGGTTACAATTCAGACTATCGCTCCACCCTGAGTAGCCGCTGTCCTAGCTAGCTGGTGGTCCAGTTGCCAGTTACTCAATGTTCTTTGACAAAATTATAGTATCAGAGGAAAGATTACAGCAATGGCTACAATGCTATTGCTTAAAAGTTGACATATTTTGCAATAATTTAACCTACCTAAAACAGTATTCATCATATAAATTCCTTGACACAAAGATAAAAGTCTGTGCCACACTGCAATGGAATGAGATCCTAGATGACCGAAAAAGATTATTTTCAGTATTTCATATATATATGTGAGTATTTCATGTCTATGAATTTAAAGGAGTTGAATTTCTCATCTTGTATGTATTTTAAACAGGGAGGAGAATTAGGTACAATGGGAATACTCTTCTGTGTGAAGCCTGAACACAATGACATACTGAAACTATGTTTTATGAAACATTTCTTTTAATAAGTCACACTGGTGTCATCTACTTTACAATTCAAAATGAGTATTTTACACTGTGAAAGAAAAAAGATCATGAAGTCACTTACTAGCAGCTTTCAAATATCATAAAGGAGAAGCTACTTATCTGATTCACTATCTCTATATCTACTGATAACTAGAAAGAAAGGGGTTAAAATTTAAGCAAGGGAGATTAGTATTAAATATAAACAAAACACCTTAATTGTATGGATTGTAAAGCATCAGGACCATTTTCTAGAAGGAAGCTCTGGAAGGTGCAATGCCGGTGTGCATAAATTCTACATCGAGTTTCTAATTTTCCAATTTCTTGTTCTCCCTCATGGGTAGTAGAGAGAAATGGAAGGACTTGCAGTTGATTCCCTTAATCCTTTGGCAGAAGTTCTTAGGGCTGAGATAACAAGGGCGGGGGTGTGGGGGGGAATGTCTTCTACATTCAAGTCCATTAATGGTGGCCTTTGCCTAGAAGTTGCAAGGTGAGTAAACAGAGTAGGGTGCTAGATGGTGGATCTCTGATTTGAAATGGGCTGGAGTTCTTCCATACTGACTCGCCCTCTAGCCACACTTCTTCAGCTCTTCCCCACAATCTTTCCTCTTTCCTTTATTTTTTTTCTAACTTTTATTCTGAAGGGCAGCTTCCCCAATTCACATCCTCATCCATCACCCAGGATGCTCCTAGGACAGCCAAACCCATTAGAAGGCTGAGGCTGGAAAATAAATCCATATACATTATATTTTCCATGTTATGTTAAGAAACTACATCCGTAGGTTCTAGGATTCTCCCTATTCTCTCTTCTTCTGAAGTACTTTCTAGTTTAGGCCTAAGGACCACACAGCAAGACATTTCGAGAACTAAGACATATCACAGACACAACCTTCCACTAGTCATCTTTACATGGTTACACTTACTAGTACTTCACTCCAGCTCACTGTCCTTGTGCCCCTGCGGTACCCCAGCCCTTCCTGTAGGCCCTGATCCCTCGATAGGTTTGGTGCTTTTGGCTAGAGGATACTTTACTTCTACTATCCATTTTTAAATATATCCTCAATCTCTGCTTTACTTCTTGAGAAGTTGGATAATCTCTGGAAGAGCTCTTAAGAAAACCTATGCTGTTTTAAAATTAAGACTGTGCTTTCTTTGTGACTATTTCTCATCAACCTAGTTGAGATCCTCCAGGTCTCATTCTTGTTACCTTTATCCAGGCTTTAATGAGTCTGTATGTTTTTTAAATATGTTTTTATTGATTTGTTAGAGCAAGAGGAAGAGAGAGAGAAATAGAAACATCGATGTGAGAGAGAAACATCAATCAATTGCTTCCTGCACTCCCCATACTGGGGATTGTGCCAGCAACCCGGGCATGTGCCCTGACCAGGAATTGAACCAGAACCTCTCAGTCCATGGGACGATACTCAATCCACTGAGCCACACAGGCCAAGCCTATATGTTTAGTAATAATTATTACTCAGAATATCTATATAGATCTTCCAGGCATCTTTCCTTAAGGAAAATCTCCTTGAAAACCTCATTAACATTTTTCCTCTTTAGTTTCATTTTAGAATCTACTTTTCTCAGTCTTGCTAGTGACAGTTGGATGGATCAATGACTAACCATTCCTATACCCATGATTACATTCATGTCCTCATTCTTTCTGATTTAATAAATTCAGTATATGATTGGAATGACTGATAGAGGGACTGAAAAGTGAGCTATTCCTTTATCCCTGCTGAAAGGCAAGTTTCAGTGATGGGGCCAAAACCATGGTGTGCCCAGATCAACGGGGAAGTTACAGGTAGGACTAAGTGTTGCTGCACACATAACAGCAGCCAGTTTTATTAATGTGTAGTCTGTACAGTGCAATGCCACCAAGGAATGTCACATGGGGTAATGTGCTATAAACTTTATTCACCATTGACATGATAGAAAAAAACAGGTTGACAACTCCACTTTGAAATACTCAAACTAGCCTGGCTGGTGTGGCTCAGTGGATTGAGTGTCAGTCCCATGGACTGAGAGGTCCTGTTTCAATACCTGGTTAGGGCACATACGTGCCCAGGTTGTGGGCTTGATCCCCAGTGGGGGCATGCAGGGGACGGCTGATCAATGTTTCTCTCTCACATTGATGTTTCTATCTCGCTCTCCCTTCCTCTCTCTCTGGAAAATCAATAAAAACATATTTAAAAAAAAAAAGAAAAGAAAAGAAATACCCAAACTAAAGAAACCACCTTTCTTCTAAAGAATGCAATACCAATTCAGCATTTCTTTACCAACCGCCACACTGAATTCCTGACATGTCAGCTAGGCATATATTATTTAATGAATGAATATTTTCTAGTCCAAAACAAGCATAAAACAAATTTGTAAAAAGTAAGATGGAAAATAAAATGAATGTCTCTTTTTTTTAAATTAAGGTACCTTAACTATTATAACTCTTTTCTGTGATTTCTCAGAAATGAGAATTGTCCCATCACTTTAAAGTCTTTCAAAGTAGAAGTATTTGGACTATTCTTATTGAATTTCCCGGGAAGTTTAAGTACCAGCAAATTTATCCCAGTCCAGGTAGGGATAGAGAAAATACAAATGACTCTCAGTGGTGGGGCAGCTCTACAGAGTATAGAACTATAAGGGACCGGAGTAGTTTCTTAGCTTAGTGTTTTTCAAACAATATTTCTTGGAACCCTAGAGCTCTCTAGAGGTACTGCAAGGACTGAAATTGGGTTTAGGGTGGGGGTAAAGGTGCAAACTCAGTGGCTGTTCTATTGTTATATTTTTACTTATATATTTCATACATATGTAGTTCAAAAAATTATCTCTATATGTCAAATATACAAATAATTTTTTTCATTTGTTTGTTAATCCTTACCCATGGATATTTTTCCATTGATTTTTAGAGGGCGGAAGAGGGGAAGAGGAGAAAGAGAAACATCAATGTGAGAGAGACACATCGATTGGTTGCCTCTTGCATGTACCCTAACCAGAGCCAAGAATGGAACCTAAAATGCAGGTATGTGCCCTTGACCAGGAATCGCACCTGTGACCCTTTGGTGCGCGGGCTGATGCTCTAACCACTGGGCAACACCAGCCAGGGCTATACCAATAATTTTAAATCTTTCATATATACTCATTTATATTAGCATTTCATTTGTAAAAATCACTCCATTAAAAAAACCATGCTTGAAATTCACTGATCCATGTCACCTTTATTTTACAGGACAGTAAACCTGGCTATAGGTAGACTAGATGACTTCTCCAGGGACACAAAGCAAGTTGGGAGTAGGGTGGACAAAGGGCTTTTTTCAGGGAATCTCATAATTTTATAATTTTAAAGAGTATAACCACCTGAAATCCACTCTGTGCTCTGCTAGTTATATATTAAATAATTCTCAAGGTATCTTAATCACTTCTAAACACTATGTATCTCTAGGTCTATTATATAACAGCTGTGATACAAACTTAGGTAATTGGATAAAATTTTTTATCACATGGTAAAAACTCTGAATCACCCTTGAAAGCAGTCACTTACCTAAGATAGTCACAGTGTATATTGGACAGGTAGAAAGCATGCAAATTCCATTTGCTTTCACCTTTATAAAAACCTCTAAGATAAAACGTATAGGACAGAATATTTTTCAAAGCTGACTCAAAACACTATGAAACCTAATACGAAGCCTTACAGAGCTTGTAGAGAACAAAGTTAAGCTTGCTAACATAACTGGAAAGATGATCAATTCAAAACTGGGAGGCATAGGCCGTTTGCTCTTTATTTCTCTATAACAGGAACAGATGACCTTATCTGCTACCACTGGAGAACACACTGGCCTAGGGTCTAAAACTACAAGACTCTTTCAGTCATTTTCAATGTCCAACATCAGCACTAAACTTCGTAGGCAATCAGACCTCTAAAACAACAACTTCCTATTGATTTCTTTAATCACTGAATATCTAACCAAATATTTTAATGCATTTAGCTACAGTCACAAGATGGATAGTTTTACAATGATTAAAAAAATCACAATCTTATAGACAGTAGAGGGAGGCAACAGGTTGCAGTAAAAAGAACACTATCTTTGGAGCAGAAAGACTTGGGTTCTAATCCCAGCCTTTCGTGGCAGTAAAATGGCCTTGCCTATGTTATTTCATCTCTTAAACTCATTTTCTCATCTTTAAATGTGGATTAACAACTCCTTCAATGTTGTCATAAAACTAAATAAGCTATTGTATATAAAATTCTTCTCAGAGTTATCATTCATAAATGACACTCGATAAAATTAAAGCTAGAAGCATTATTAGAAAAGTAGAGAAATCCTGATGTGTAAAATGAAGAACCACACACAGAAATAGTATTTACAACTTCTTGAGATAGGTAAATTAAGTAGAAAAATGAAAATAGTTGAGGATAGAAGATGAGTAGTTTTCCCACCGAATATTAATGTTGTTATATCTTTATTCTGTTATAAAACTAGTAGTTTGAGTCTAATCAATGCTTTTCACTGTGATCATGAAGCCAAAATAAGAATTCTCAGCCAGTCTGAATTTTTACAACCTTAAGAGTAGAGAGTTATTAAAAAAAAAAAAGAAAAGCATTTTTTTTTAATCTGGCAGCAACATTATTCAAAAAATTGTATTTGCTTATTCACCCTACTGTATTTTGGACACTGAACAAAGTGTTTTTTGTTGTTTTTTTTTTTTACCAGATATATAGATATCTACACATATAAAGATGATGTTGCTAATGCACATGGTAGTTATAGTTTTAATGTATTTAAACTTTCATGTATAATAGTTGCTTGATGAAAAACTTATGCAATAGAAAAGTACAATGACAAGAAGAAAGTCTCCCCTACTTCCATTCCTGCTATTTTTACCCTAAACGGTAACCAACCACTTGGTTGGAAAAGAGCCTCATAGACTTTTTTCCTACATCTATAAACCTAAGTAAATTTTTATATTTAATAGTGTTTCAAAAGTTGCCTTTTAAAACACTAACAGTCGTATATCAGACAGCAGCATCTCTTTCCCCCCAGATTACATAATGAACATCTTAAATGTGCATTACAAGTAGATGGCAAATAATGAATGTCTGACAGCAGAAAAGAACAAAATCAAGTTTTCTTGACCAAAATTCTCTTCATATTTATATTTGGAAGGATAATAATTTTTAAATTTAAACTAAATTACATATGTCTTAATTAGATTAATGAGAAGTATCCCTGGGATATGTCTGTAAATGGTAAAATGCTATAATAGTCTAATATTGTTATAATATATAACTGCTGACTAAATCTGAATTTAAGACATGTAAAATTCAAATAGTTTTGAAAATGTTAACTCCCTCATTTTTTCTTGTATAGAATTTAAAGGTCAACTATTGTTACCGAACCAACTGAATTAGAATGGCAAACAATGACCCAAATCAGTAAGTTTGTTAATTTCATTAACTTTATGAGCATAAGAAAATACATATGTTCAGTTTTTCTCAATTTTACACATGCAGATTTTTAAAGGAAAGCTAAAGGATAAGTATCATAATCATATTCTGCTAGATCCTGGTACATAGTAGGTATTTAATACTGGTAAAATAAATGTAAACAACTTATTATATATGCTTATTATATAATACTTTAAATTTGTGACAAATATATTACAAGGAAACAAATAGATTAACTTCAAGATTTTTATTTCATTTTTTTGAAATTCGTAACATTTTAACTATAAGTAAGGCTTGTCTTTTAAGTAGATGAAATAACAGGAAGGGTATGTAATATTATTAGGAATTAACCATAAAATTCCGTTTTAAAATGTGACTATCTCATAGGATTTAATCAGGGCTGTAAACAAGTAAGTGTGGATTGGTTTTTCTGATATTGATTTGATAGAGGCAGATAGGAAAAAGTAAAGGTGAAGTAATATGAAGCATTGAATTCTCACAGAAGCCAGTTAGCAAATCTCCAAAGGTAGCATCTGGCTTGGAGGCATCAGAGAGAAAGTAGAAGGTTTGGAGAAAGTGGGCCAATGGAACAGAAAATAGATTTACATAAGAAGAATTAAGATGGCAAAGCCAAAAGATAGGTCCCAAAGTATTCTGAAGTCCAAAATGAAATTAAATAATCGGAAAAAGGGGTCAATGGTAAATCAGCAGGTCTCTCTCAGGAGAAGTCCACTGTTAAAACAATAAAGCAGGCTTTGGTGTTTGAAAAGAAATGGAGGTTGGGGGGATTGGGTTATTGAGAAGTTAGAACAGAAAAGGTGGTAAGGAGAAGTCACTGTCCCACAGGCTCTCTGGGTCCTGTATGTGCAGAGGCACAGGGAGAGAACGGGCTACTATATTTTTTAATTGAGTAAATATATATAATGAATTCATACACACATATATTTCCCTTATATCCCTAATCTATAAAATCTAGAATCTATATAGATTTTACTATATATAAATATAAATAAATAAATGTGTATATAGTATTTGAGTGATAAAAGAGATAGTAAAATGGTAAAATTTTAATTACATGAATTACAACCTCAGGCCAAGCAGTTTAGAGGCAGCAGTGATATATCCAATCCATTATATTATTAATAAGCCACATGTACGATTAATAACGGGACAGGTTTCTGTAGTGTACAGTTAAATCTAGAAATCATTAGCATAGAGACATTTATTTCTTACATAGAAAACATTCTGACCCCAACACTACACAAAATATTTACAACGAAATGTAACAATATACACATTCACAAATTAGTATTTTTAAAAATCTATTTTGAATATTGGCCCTATTTATTTATGAAAATAGCTTACACAATTTGGAATCATAAAATATAATAGTTGTGGATAAAAATAGACTATGACAATCTCAGAGGAGTAGAGGATGTCAATTTTACTAGTCTTCTGAAGTGAACTAATTACTGCTGATTGAACCCTGAATTTAGAAATAAGTCTCCTGACAGTTTAGGCAGAAAGGAAGATAGGATGGTTAAATACTGTTTATTCAAGTATCAAATCTTGTTTTCACATAGGTAGAATAGAAATCACAAATGAATAAAATTCACTTTTAAAAATAAATTTTGATATACCTATTTATGTTAGAGAGTTATACTATATATTAATTGATACAAGGATTCTAAGTATTTCCCAGTATTTATTGTCTGACATAAAAGAACCATACAAATGTATTTGTAGATGCAAATTTTTCTTTAAATAAACTCAAGGAGGAAGTTATTGCATGTATTCTTTTATAAGGAATCACAAGTGACATAAGAGACAAAAATCTACATTTATAATTTATTAAAACTCATGGAAATACTATTGAAAGGACAACTCTTGATTCAAGTCCACTGTAAAACACTACTGCAGTAACCACATAAGTGTGTGCTAAATTCCTGATGCAAATAATTTGAGTATTTATACGTGTGTTTGCCTGTTCATAAAATACATAATACATTTTGCCTGTCTGCTTCTGCTTTCATCTTATCCTAACCACCTGCCCTCAACCATTGCTTTTATTTCTCCCATCTGAAGCATGATTACTTCCATTTCAAAGAGGTAATCGTATTTATAAATCGTGTTATTTATAATTTCTAAGATAAAATAAGATTAACCTCTGAAATAACCATACAAGTATTCTGTAACTAGCTATATTAGACACAAAAGTTATTTTGTTGGAAAAATATTCCTTAAATGTAATATGCTTATAAGCATATCAAATCAACATAGGGGAAACAGTACAATAAAATACTGGAATACACTGAAATTAACATAATTTTCATTAAGGTGAAAACACTAAAATTACCAAAAAAAAACATAGATACCAGGAAATATTATTAACAAAATAAAACACAGAAGATGACTGAATAATAAGCAACTTGATATATAGTCACACAGTTAAATTCAAGTTGGTCATATGATGAAAATATGTGACATTCATAATTTCTCTAACACAACTCTGCTAAAAGCCAAGGTATTACTTCTAAAGACAATGACAAAGACTGTCAACTACCAACCTGCTTGCAAGAAAGATGAGCACATAAGCAACCAAATCAGACAGTGAAAATAAGTTTTCATTTATAAACTTCCAACATATTTGCAAGTTTCTTTCCTCCTCTAAAAATTATCACCAGATGAATTCTGTCCACATGGAGTTAAAAACTGTGAGCACCTGATTTCAGAGCCGATAAATTGGACACTAAATAGAGAATAAAACTGTCACCAATGCCATGCTCCTTCTTAGGAAGCCTTAACATCAAACCTAACTCTCAACCTCGTCAGCAATTACTAAATACTCAAGTATTACGTCAATCTTAAAAGGAAAGAGGGGAGAAGCATGAGAGAAAAGCACGTTACCAAACTGCCTCTGTAGTCTTCAGGGAACTTGTAGATCGGGATCTTGGCTTCATAATAATACTCATTTTGAAAAAAATAAAAAAGAAAGAAAAAAGGAGAAAAGTCTTCTGATTAATACATTTCAGCTGTCTTTCCACAAAGACAGTTTTAAATATGTTCCACTCCAAGGGAGGCTGCTTGAAGAAATCCACAGTTCCCAGAGCCCAACTCCTGCCCCCAGTCCAGAAGGGAGGGAAGCTTCTAAGACACGGGAGTTCTTTCCTCTTTCATACCGAATTTACTCCAGCACCAGGCTGTTCGGAAGTGACCGTTCTTTTTTCTGTTTGCATTGCCAAGGGAGGAACTGAATTTTGAATCTATTCTTCATCTGGTCACAAGGGAAACCAACACAGTAAAAGATCCACTTGATCTTGTCTTTTTTGCAAATCCATAATAACAGGCTTCAAGTTTTCCAACACTCTAAAAGTACTCAGGTAGAGCGAGAAGAAAAGAAAATAACTGTGAAGTCTGGTAACACCAGAGAGTGTCAGGGAAGTTCCATTTCAGGGCGACTACAGGAAAACACTCTTCTCTGGGGAGCCAAGAAATCAGCGAGGGAACAGAGCTCTTCACTTCCCGGGGCCCAGGGCTTTACCTGCGAATGTAATTTCAGTCCTGTCCCCCGCTTGGAATCTGACTCCAAGCCTTTGTGAATGAGAACTATCATTCAATCTCCCCAGGAAGAAACTATTCTTCAAGGGCTGTGTGACGTCTGTAGGAAGGCAGTTCAAAACACCGCAGGGAAGTGAGAGAGGGAAAAAAAAAAAAAAAAAAACCCAACCAGGGCGCCCAGCCCCGCCTTCTCCTCTATTGCTGAAACTTACAAAGCTAGGGGGCAGAGCAGCGGGGAGACCTGGACTGTAAACCAGCCAAGCAGACCTTTCAAAATATAAAACCATTTCCTCCTCTGGGAAATGAGGTGTCTGTGTTATTCAGTGTAAGATTCCTTGAGCACCTTTATAAGGAACACAGCCCTTTGCCATTGAGTTGTTTGTTAACCACCCTCTTCCAAAAAAAAAAAAAAGGCATTTTTCTCAATGTCCTGCACTGAAAACTAAAATTCCTTGTCAGAGCAAAGTTGAGAGAACTTAAGGATTAAGCAGCTATTCCTCTGGCACATAGTTAGTGAAACGCCATGCTTTGAGGCTGATGTAGAGATGCAAACTGCCTCTTAAAAATTCAGCAGTGTAGCAGGCATCATTGCATCGGTCGTGCCAGAATGTTTAAACCAAAAAACCTAACGTATCATTGCTGGACAAGTGGCTACAGGTACTGAGGCTGTTGTTCCCTTGCACGATGTTGTCTAAATCTTATTTCGTTCTGAAAAAAATATGCAAATTTAATTGATTTCTATACACCAAAAACCTGGGTTTGCTAACTCTTAACAGCTCTTCAGTGAGAAATGAGCTCATATCATATCATCTTAACACCTTTTATTGTGAAGCCCAATCCCTGCTCCACCTTCTACATCTGAACTAAAAACTGTTCTATTTTAGTAGATATAATCTAAACTGAGTGGAATTGCTCCTAAGAGAAGGAACGTTTGCCCACCCTGGCTATCCCTCTGAACATTTGCACAGAGCACATATATTCATCTGGGTGTGTCAACTTCAGTTATTTTGGATGTGAATTATCAAGCGAAAATAATGTAAGCATTCTGATTCCTTAAACGACATTAGTTAGTACGTTGGTTCTCTAGTCTGACGTGAACTTTGTATTTATTTAGCATTTGTAGGCAGGATGTTGGAGTGCAATGGTGACCCACCCAAAGGACTTGGAAAATTAATGTAGTAAGGCATCCCGCCAGAAGCTCTGGCTGCTTATTACAACAAACTCTTCAACTCCTCCCCTGGTCATGCTTCAAGGTGCATTTGTGATTTAGTCTCCTCTCAGTGACCCTCAGGCCTCTGGAGGTAAATGCGAATCAACCGATTTCCATATAGTCATCTCCTTAAGCTTTTCAGTTTTCCTATGATTGCTTAGGGACATTCATGTATTCTTAGCTCTGTGGAATATTGAGTATATTGATGGCATTTTAAGGTAAGTTAACCAATCACACATTTTTAGGAATTCAAAAAAAGGTTTGTGAGAGTACTCACTTTTGAGGGGGAGGGGGCTTCTGGGAGGAGGTTTATCTTTTTTTTTTCTCCTTGCATTTTTAATGTGAGAAAAGGAAGAAAAAAACAGAGTAAAAGTAAGCAGTTACTATTATTTATTTGGAGCACTGTTCTCTTCCAGTGCTCCAAATAATGGGGGGGGGGGGGGAATGACAAAATGATCACAGAATGTAATGTCCAAATATTATGTGTTAAACTCTCCTGATAATTAGCCCCGTGTTCTACCATCCCCCAGGAGGCTCTCTGTCCCAGTGAGATTACTTAGCTCACTGCCACTCCCTTCACTGTCACATACACAGAAGAGGTTAGTGCTGCCTGGAGCGCTGTTCCTTACTTGCTCAATGTTCCATGAATTCCAAGAATCTACCTCTGAAAATCCTAGCCCACTTATTGGGTATCTCCTAAACACAGTATAACAGTCCCATGATGACTACAATATCATTTCTGTCCCCAAAGAAAACAAGTTATGGGGGAAATCTGACAATATATGTAACTAACCGGAATATTCAAAGCTTCTTGGGTCAGTACATCAAGGTTGCTATTACAGAGAAAGAAAAGTGAACAATATAATGAGGCCATTGAGATTTAAATTTTTAAAATTTTGCTTCTTCCCCTAATATTGAAGGTAGTGACAGAATGAAAAACACACAAATAGTACTTATTCAATATTATAGTGTTTTCTTCATTCTAAGGCAATTTTTCACATGAACATTTCTGAAATAATGTTTTGCAATTTGTGTTATGTGTATTTTCTTCCTTTGAAAAGCTTCTCAGAATAGAGATCTTCACTGCCCTCCGAATTTCTCTTAGTACACAGTATATGATGGTGTACAGGCTGACAAAAAAGCCGGGATCTAGGGGGGCTGGACTTTAGGAACCATGTTGCCCTGTCTGCAGGACTTTGGAGAACATGCGTTTGATCCAGAGCTGCTATTATTTATAACATTCCCTTGATATATTGAATTGCATAATGCTGTATAGACTTCTGTTTGACTATTGTCACCACCACATTTCTTTTTTTGTTTTTGTTTTTTTTTAATTGAGCTTAAAGAGTTAGGAAGGAGAGAGAGAGAGAGAGAGAGAGAGAGAGAGAGAGAGAGAGAGAGAGAGAACACTAATTTGTTGTTCCACTTATTTATGCATTCATTGGTTGATTCTTGTATGTGCCCTGACCAGGGATCAAACCCGCAACCTTGGTGTATTGGAATGATGCTCTAACCAACTGAGCTACCTGGCCAGGGTACCACATTACAATGGACTATACCACAGATTGTATAAGTTCATTGGGTTCATCCATCTGCATATACTTTGTTGAATCAAACCACTATGTAGCATGATGTTTCCTGAACTTCAGCCATTTGGTCACTCATCCACAGTTTTGCCATACTGTATTGGCATACCATCTATACCATTACTTACTTGATATTTTTCTTCATTGACTCACACTTAAATAATATAATATTGAAAGATAACTTTATTATTTTGAAATGCTCTGCCCACTTTCAAATCTGTCTTATTTTCAGATTACAATAGATATTCCATACTTTCTAGTCATGAGCAGATTTTTGAGAAACATATCATAAACCAATAAAATATTCAGACCTGTCAAATATGCTTAAATTCAGTACTGCAGATATATCAAATAGCTTTTTAGGAAAAATGACAATGGAGCTGCAGTTTTGTGTTTTGTTTTTTTTTTACAGTTTCCTGGTATTCTACATTGTACTCTAACATTACTAAGAACAAGTCACTTTGAAGTCTTGTAGCATTTCCTTGTTATTGAGGAATAATGTGGTATTTTCCTTATCTGGAGGAGAATTTCAAGCAGATTTCAAGCATTTTCTCTTATCTTATTACACTCACTAAACACACAATTGGCCTCAAGGACTTTCCTATAGGCATGGACCTCCTTGGAACTAAATTTCTTAATTCCTGAGGAAGAGCCCAGAGTAATATTTTGAAGCTTCTGACTTTCAGATTTCCTACTTCTTTTGTAAAATGTCATATTACGATAACAATCATCACATTTTTGACGTAATCCCTCTGCTTAATTTTGCTTTTGTTGTCTGTCTTTTGGTGTTCTATCAAAAAAAAAATCATTGCCAACATCAAGATCAAGCAGCTTTTCCCTGTTCAAAGAGTTTTATGGTTTCAGGGCTTATACCCATTTATAATGTCTTTAATCCATTTCAAGCTAATTTTTATGAATGGTATAAAATAGGGGTACAGTTTCCTTCTTTTGCATGTGGCTATCCAGTTTTCCCAACACTATTTATCAAAGAGACTACCCTTTCCCCATTGTATGTTCTTGGTGTCCTTGTCAAAGATCAGTTGACCATATATGCATGGGTTTATTTCTGGGCTCTCTATTCTGTTCCATTGATCTATGGGTCTGTCTGCTTTTGTGTCAGTACCATACTGTCTTGATTACCATAGCTTTGTAATATAGTTGGAAATCAGGAAATGTGATGTCTCCAGCTTTGTCCATCTCTCTCAAGATTGTTTTGGCTGTTCATTGCCTTTTTTATTTCTGTGAAAAAATACCATTGCAATTTTAATAGGTGTTGCATTGAATAGTTGCATGAAACTAAAAAGCTTCTGCACAACCATGGAAACCATCAACAAAATTATTTTGGGTTCTGTACCCAATCCAATGTGGGAAATGAGGGACAGGGTGAATCCTCAAACCAACAAGCAATTCTTGGACACCAGCAGGCTGTCTGAGAATTCAACCCAATTCTGACATTATCCACCCAGAAATAGTATCAGGTTCCATAGGTTAAGCTCTTAGTCCCAAAAGAGTCCCCTTAATCCTCCCCTCCTCAGATACTAGTTGTGAGTCCAGGTTGTTACTTGTGCCTGACAGACTGACTATAAATCAGAGGTTCCAATGATCCCCTTCATGGGGTTGATTAATTTTTGGCTGGCTCACAGAATTTAGGAAACCCATTTACTCACTAGATTATGTTTATTGTAAAAGGATATAATTCAGTCACAACCAGACGGAAAAGATGCATAGGAAGGTATAGGAAAAGGGCATGGAGTTTCCAGCTCGCTCCTAGCATGCCATTTTTCTTCCCCCTCTCCACATGTTCACCAACCATGAAGCTCTCTGAATCTCATCCTTTTGGGTTTTTAATAGAAGCTTCACTACAGGTATGACTGATTAAGTCATTGGCCACTGAGAACTGATTCAACCTCTAGCCCCTCTTCCTTCCCCAGAGGACCTGTGGGATTTGGGGCCTAAAGTTCCAACCCTCTAATCACACTGTTGGTTCCTCAGGCAACCAACTCCCTATCTTTAGGTTACCTAAGGGCTTTCTGAAAGTCATCCTATTAACATAACAGAAGACCTTTATGGCTCTTATCACAGGAAATTCCAAGGGTTTTAATAGCTGTGAGCCAGGGGCCAGTGGACAAAGACCAAATAATTATGAGAAATATATTTTGGTCATCTGATGACGGAATAAATACATTTATGTGCCACATAATAACCTTTAGGTCAATGACGTACCACAAATGTAACCATGGCCTTATAAGATTGTAATGGAGCTGAAAAATTCCTATCAATTAGTGAAGTCATGGGGCAATTCATTACTCATGTGTTTTTCTGATGCTGGTGTAAACAAACCTGCCAGTTGTATAAAAGTATAGCACAGAATCCAAATATTGTTGTTATGTCTCTTTTAGAGATTGAAAGGGGTACAATAAATTTATTACATTGACATATTTTCATTCTGACTTAAATATCAAATAATTTAGATAATGACAGAAACTTGATACTGATTTTAGATGATAAAAATGAATCATTATTTTTAGGTCTGACATTGGCATTGTATGAGAAAATTTCCTTAATTATGTTGTTGTTGAGATGCATAATTGAAATATGTAAGGAGAAAATGAGGTGTCTGGGATTTGTTTTAAAACAAAAACAGAGGGAATGTGAAGGACAGAGGAAACCAATATAGCAAAATGTAACAGCCACTGAAACTGGGAGATGGGTACATGGAGGCTCATTGCACTCTCCACTTCTTTGCATTTAAAAATGTTCATAATAAAACATTTAATGAGGTAGGATTAAAAAATGCATAGCACATACAACTATATAGAGTACATACTTGGAAATGATAATAAATGACTATGTTACTGGTTTATGTGTATATTATACTATATTTTAAAAGTTATTTTAGAGTGTACTCTTTCTACTTATAAAAAAAAAATGTTTGCTGTAAAACAGTCTGCTGTGATAGGCTGGCAGCAGCCTCACCCATCTCCTGTTCATTGGGCCTCTTGACTGCATCATTTTCTCTTGTGCTTGATTTAATCTCGTGCTGTTTTGTATAGTAACATGCTATACAGGCCTGTCGCCTAAGAGCGGTAGGCTATATCATATATCCTAAGTGTGTAGGAGGTTATACCATCTAGGTTTGTGTAAGTGCACTCTATGATGTTAGCATAATGACAAAATTAGCTAGCAATGCATTTCTCAAAATATATCCCTGTCATTAAGTGGCAAATTGCTACATATATTTATTATAAACTATGATATCGAAAAAATAAAAAGACAACCTACAAATACAAGAAGACATTTTCAAATCACCTGTCTGATAAAATGTTAATATCCAAAATATATAAGGAACTCATAAAACTCAATAGCAAAACAAAATAAAACAAAAAAAACTCCAAATCCCAAATTATATGATTAAAATATGAGCGAAGGACCCAAGTAGACATTTTTTCCAAAGAAGACATACAAATGGCTAACAGGTACATAAATAAGTGCTTAATATCACTAATTATCAGGGAAATGCAAATCAAAACTAAGAGGAGATATAACCTCACACCTGTATTGATGGTGTTTACCAAAAAGACAATAAATAAATGCTAATGAATATGTGAAGAAAAGGGAATCCCTTGAGGACTACTGGTGGGAAGGTAAATTGGTACAGCCACTATGAAAACATCATAGAGCTTCCTCAAAAAATTGAAAATCGAACTACCATATGATCCAGCAATTCTACCTCTGGGTATATATCCAAAGGAAACGAATTCAATATCTCAAAGAGATATCTGCAATCTCGTGTTCATTGCAACATTATTCATAGTAGCCAAAATATGGAAACAATCTAAGTGTCCTTCCATGGATAAGTAGATAAAGAAGATGTGGTATAAAAATACAACGGAATATTATTTAGTCATGAAAAATAAGGAAATGTGCTATTTGTGACAACATAGGTAAACCTGGAGGACATTATGCTAAGTGAAATTAGCCAGAGAGAGAAAGACAAATACTGTATGATCTCACTTATATGAAGAATTGAGAGAGAGAGAGAGAAATGTCAAACTCATAGAAACAGTAGAATGGTGGTACCCGAGACTGGAGGGTGTTAGAAAAGGAGATATGCTGGCCAAACTCTATAAGCCTTCAGTTATAAGAAGAATTAAGTTCTGTGATCACATCATAAGTTATGAAAATGTCTAATCACTATGTTGCACAACTAAAACTAATATATCTGTCAATTATAATTGAAAAATTAAAAAATATATTTTCAAAAAGTTCTGTGAATCAAAGATTCAGAATTGTGACTATAGTTAATACTGTATTGTAAACAGTACTCACAATTTGCTAAGAGAGTAGGTCTTTTTAAAAAAAAAATTTTTTTTAATCCTCACCTGAGGATATATTTTTTTCTATTTATCTTCAGATAGAGTGGGAGGGAGAGAGAGAGCGAGAGAGGGAGAAACATCGACATGAAAGGGACACATCAACTGGCTGCCTCCCACATGAGCCCGACCAGAGATGGGGACGAACCACAACAGAAGTATGTGCCCTTGGCTGGATCGAACCCATGACTCATTGGTCCACAGGCTGATGTTCTTCCACTGAGCCAAACCAGCCAGGACTAAGAGAATAGATCTTAAGCATTCTCATCACACATACACAAATAGTAACTGTAAGGTGATGGATACATTAATTAACCTGATTGTGGTAATCATTTCACAACGTATGGATATATTAAATCATCACATTGTACACTTTAATTATTGTCAATCATACTTCAATAAAGCTGGAGGAAAAAAGAAAAGGAGACTGACAATATCTCATATGATATCAAAAAGCTAGAAAGATAACAGCTAATACTTTAACAGTAGAATAAAATAAAAATAAAGATGAGAGGATAAAATAACATAAAAACATATAAAATAAAAATAATCAAAGCCAAAAGCTGATTTCTTGTAAAGAATAATAAATTGACAAACACCAAGCAATACTGATCAAGAAGTAATTTGAGAAACACAAATGGTCAGCATCAGTTCTTCTATAAAAAAAAAAAAGGGGAAGAAAATATATTATGAACAACTTCATGCCAATACATTTGAAAATTTAAGCAATACGAGCAAACTTCTGAAAAAACACAACTAACAAAAAAATGGAAAATCTAAGTTTATCTACTTCAGTTAGAGATTGAATCTGTACTAAAATTAATTAAAAACAATAAAACTTTCCCAAATAAAAATAATAATTTAATAATCACCGTCTAATTACATTATATATTTTCAACAACCTTGCAAGTTAGGTATGCTAATACTAACTTTATGAATAAAGAAAGCTAGTGATTTATTCAAAGTCATCTCACTGGTGACAGAAAAGCATGTGTCTGATGTGTGTGTGATGCATGCCTGTGAAAAAGAAAGAGGGGAGGAGGAAGGGGGGCGGAAAGAGAGAGGGAGATGGAAAATTGCTACCGTGTTCTTGGGAATTGTTTTTAAGCCACCCATCCTCTTCAGTTGGACAGTGGCAATGAATGAATATCCATTAAAAATGGTATATGTGATTTACAGGTATAATGAGGGGTGTATTTAACAGCTAGCACATTTTAGACTTTCCAGATATCCAGGATTAAACAATCTGAGTTCACTGTCCTTGTTTCTAAATTTTAGGCTCATAAACACTCTGATGAGGATATATATATGATAATATCATGAATCTGTTAGCCATAGTGTATGATAAGATCTTTAGCCAGACTCATAACATGGGTAATGGTGGTTGGCTATTACCTATACAACAGCATTTTGATTGCCTCCTTAGGTTACAGGGGTTAACAAATGATTATTTTGAAAGGTAACAATATGTGAGACCTCTGATAATGTATAGATTTTTGTGTTAACAAAGTACATGTCTATTGAAAGTTTCAGAAAACTAGTTTTTAAACCAGCACAAACATTTCTGCATGGGATCAGCAATGTTGACAAGAAATACATTTTGTAATTGACTTTCAGAAATTTGGACTAATTCAAAATATTGGATTTCAAAGAACACATTGTAGGTAACAAATAAAGTATCTAATTTTAAATTTTATAAGTGCTCTTGTATTTCATTTGTATTCTATATTCATTATATATTTATGTAATGAAAGAGATAATAAAACAACTAGAAAAATCACATTGCCAAGTGAAGTCCTGCTTCTAATATTGTGAGATGAATTGAGGTTTTCATTAAACTAGGGAAAAAAAGAAAAGGAGAAAGACTGACAATATCTCACATGATATAATATAAAAAAGCTAGAAAGATAACAGCCAACCTGTACAATAATACATCAGAAAATAATCAGAAATAAATGTATACAGAATGTGCTTTAATGATAATTTAATACCTAATGCAATAGACAATGAACAAAATTGATTTATTAAAAAGCAAACATTCATTGGGTCTACTTAATTTACATTTGTTTAATAATATTTTTCCCGCCCTGGCCGGTTTGGCTCAGCGGTTAGAGCGTCGGCCTGCGGTCCAGAGAGACCCGGGTTCGGTTCCCGCTAAGGGCATGTACTTTGGTTGCGGTTTGTCCCCGGCCCTGGTTGGTCGTGCGGGTGGCAGCCACTCGATGTGTCACTTTCACGTCGATGTTTCTCTCTCTCTCTCTTCCTCTCTCTCCCTCCCACTCTATCTGAACAAAAAATGAAAAAATGTCCTCGGGTGAGGATAAAAAAAAAAAAAAAAAAAAAAAATAATAATAATATTTTTCCCTGTCTATGTTAAAAGTAACGGTAAAATGATCCAGGCAACTCAAGCAATTTCCCTTTGACCACACACTACAAATAAATTTTATTTAATGTGAAAGGTCTACTATTTGAGGCAATGCCTATTAATTAATTAGGGAAGGTATACATGATCAGGTTAAAAAGTAGGCTTTGGAGTCAGACTGTCTGGATGAAGATCCAGACTCCACTAACAACTGGTTGTTTGATCAAGTTACTTGAACTTCTCTAAGCCTCTCTTCCGCTATAAAATGAAAATACAATAGAATTTTGTGAGGATTAAATGAAACAGGTAAAACCTTGGCAAAGGGGTTGGCATATAGTGAAGGCTCAATAAATAATACCTACTATTAAAAATAAGTTTTACATTAAATAAAATTAAAAATAAGTTTTAAAAGAGAAGTTAATGAATATGGAAGAAAGCTGGTTTAAAACTTAAAAGTATGTTACTATCACGCTTTGATGAAAAATAATTGTTTGTGTTTAATCTTAGTTTAGACCCTGATCCCTTTGCATAATAGATTGTAAACAGTTTTTCTCCTCCTGTCTTACACATATAAGGTTTATTCTCTGTATTGACTATGGGTTATCTTTCGAAGACACACATTAAATTATTAATGTTAAATTAAGTGTTAAATTTCCTCCTTAAAAACCTTCAACAACTTCCTGTTCCTTACAGAATCAATTATAGCCTTTTTTGTGTGTTAAATAAAAACTTATCATTTGGATGTGTATAGAGCAAGAGCAGAGTGGACTTTTTGAATACTTTTGACAGTCCAATATGGAGTCACTGTCAGTCATGACAGTTATGTCAAGACCGAAGTAATGGGTGTAGTGGGAACTCCCTTGGGAGGGGCCTGAAACACCCAAACCACAAATCTGGACACTTGGATAAGAACTCCACATGGACACTAATATGAGTGGGACTTCTGCTCTTTGTGGGCTATAAGAACTCAGAGCTACGACCATTCAACACGTGAGTTTGGCTGTCCTACGGGTCACCCTCGGAGCCCTGCAGGACATGCTCAGAGCATTTACCAGATGCATGCTGCCCCTGTAGCTGCCTAGCTTGAGACCAACACCCGCCTCTCCATCTGCAGATGCTGCCAGTGATGGGACTTTGTGCTGGAAGCTTGCTCTACTCATTTCTATCACTTAAGCTCCCCTTCTCTGTGGGTAAACTGTGTGTGATTCCATGGCTTATTGGGGAGATCTCCTCTAATAAACCTGGTATTGTGGAAATACACAAACATGTGTGAGTGACGTCTTTTGGGTGTGCTCACGACAATATACAATCTATCATTCAGCTTTGTCCTTGATAACTAATGTTTCATACCCTATAATGGCTGCCACACAATCATACGTGTCTTGTCCCAAATCTGCTGTGCTGTTTCCCTTGCCTGGTGAGTCTTTCACCTTCTAAGCCCCTTCTCTTCAAGCTAACGTCCCACTCAACCTTTCAAGATCTAACACAAGCAGCCAACTAACTCAAAGACAAATTTAGAAGTTTAGTCTTCTTGGCTTCGTTCAATCTGTGAACATCTTGCGTTAACTTTTATTATTATTATTATTATTATTATTAATTTTTACATTTTATTTGTGTGTAATATATTTACAATGTATGGGAACACAGAATGGCAATTATAGGGACACCAGAGTTCCATGGCCACTGTTCAGCCACTGATTTTGACTGTGTGACCTTCAAAAACAACTTAATCTAAGATTCAACACCTTCTTTACTTTTTTTTTTTCAATTTATTTATTGATATATTAGAGAGACAGAGGAAGGGAGAGGGAGAGAGAGATGGAAACATCGATGAGAGAGAACATCAATTGGCTGCCTCCTGCATGCCCCACACTGGGAATTTGGCCCATAACCTGGGCATATGCCCTGACTGGGAATTGAACCGGCGACGTCTTAGTGCATAGGTTGATGCTCAACCACTGAGCCACACCAGCTAAGCTCAACATCTTCTTTTCTAAAATGAAACAATATATGCACTTATCTTCCTTCCAGGGCTGTTCTGGGATTAAATGAGAGAAGATGTTGCCTCAGCTGCAATCACAAACTCACTTTCGGATCTTTGCCCATGCTTCTTCACCTGAAGGAATGTCTTCCTTCCCTTGTCTTTCTCTCCCCTCTCCTCCCCTCCCGTCTCCTCCCCTCCCCTCCCCTCTCCTTCCCTCCCCTCCCCTCCCCTCCCCTCCCCTCTCCTCTCCTTTCCTCTCTTCTCTCTCTCTCTCTCTCGCTCTCTCTCTCTCTCTCTCTCTCTTTCCTCTAGTCCTGCTGCTGACTAGCAACCTCTAGATTCTAGTTCTAGTTCTTCCCAGGATGCTTACAAACACCACAACATGATCCCCTCCTCATCTGCTAAGGGAAACTGATCCTGGCCTCCATGATGTGAGTTCCTTGAAACCATGGGGTAGAGTTTATTCATCTTTGTACTCACAGTACCTAGTACAGTATCTGTCTCACAAGGTGCTTGCTTAACAACAGAATAAATCTTTTCTTTGGTCAACAGTGGCAGATAAGCCTTTTACTTTTTTTTTTCAGGGCCCTTTTGTGGCATTTGCCTCATGGCTGAAATTAGATTTCAAAAATTGAGGCTTGCATGTGTTCTTTTTTATAAGGCTCTATCCCTAACAGCTACTTTTGGCATCGCCTTTACCAAAAACAGAGCTCCTGTAGCCTTACAATAAAAAATTTCTACCAAAGAAAAAGAAACTGGGTAAGAAATACCCCGGAAGAAGTCTTAGGCAGGCATTGAGCTGACCTCAGTATCATTGTTAAGGAGGGAAGGATTCTTTCCTAAGTATTTAGGAGAAACAGCCTTAAACTGGAGAAGCTATTAGGTAATATGTGTGCTATTCAACCCAGATAGAGTATTGGAATTCTAATAGGGACTTTTTGGAAGCTCAATTCAAAAGAATGGCTTTTCCAGGAAGAGTTTCCCCACATCTTGGCAAGACAATGGGAGGGTGCTTGTGGCATCCTGTAAAAGCTGCCCATCAGTCACCCATCTGCCTGTTAATAAGACGGCTGTATCTCTGGGTGCAAAGGCTGTACTCTGGCCAATTCTCTAGGAACCTGTCTGGAGCCATCATAAGTGTTTTACATACATTAGCACATTTACTTTCACATCAACCACGTGAAGATTTTATTTTATTATTTTTTAAATCCTTACCCGAGGATATTTTTTCATTGAATTTTTTAGATAGAGTGGGAAGAAGGCAGGGAGGAAAGAGGGAGGGAGGGGGAGGGAAGGAAAGAGGGGGAAAGAGAGAGAGAGAGAAACATCAATGTGAGAGAGACACCTGGATTGGTTGCCTCCTGCACGACTGTGACCGGGGTGCGGGATTGAATCCAAAACCAAGGTATGTGCCCTTGACTGGGAATTGAACCCTAGACTCTTTGGTCCATGGTCTGATGCTCTAACCAGAGTCAAACCAGCCAGGGCCACATGAAGACTTTATATACCCATTTATCAGATGAGGGAACTGAAAGGCAGATAGTGATTCCCCAGTTAGTTGAGAGGAAGAACTAGACCAGAACTCAGGCCTTTTGGTTCCAGAGGAAGAAATCTGAAAATGACAGGCAGAATTTCCACTCAGCACATGCTCACCATGTGCCAGGCACTGGGTAAGATGCTCTGCACATCTCATCTCATTGCATATTTAAAACACATTTAGGAACTAGGTACTATCATTTCAGACCTTAAGTTGGGACTTAACAGTTTTTCTGTTAAAAGAGCCAAATATCTTCTAGGAAAAAACTAGGACCTCAAGAACTAAACAAATAGCATTACAAATAGCATGTCAACAGAAGAACTATTTTTTTGAATTTGTTTAAGTAATTCTTAGACAAAGATGATAGAATGGGTAAATTTATCACCCCTGTCACAGTTTTGTGTGTGTGTGTGTGTGTGTGTGTGTG
Organism: Tadarida brasiliensis; assembly: GCA_030848825.1. Taxonomy (NCBI): domain Eukaryota; kingdom Metazoa; phylum Chordata; class Mammalia; order Chiroptera; family Molossidae; genus Tadarida; species Tadarida brasiliensis. The sequence goes on from CM061258.1 coordinate 37,871,558, forward strand.
TGTGGACATGACATTGTAATCATTAGAAATGAATCATTTTCATTCTAGGAATTAAAATTTAAAAATGTTTCACACATTTAGATACCAGACTGCAGGTATATATAAATGTGGTATTCAACAGTAAGTTTTGTTTAAAAAAATATGCATTTTAATTTTACTATGTTGGTTCTTTTCTCAAAATGGAGACATTTTCCTTCCTTACTCAAGAACAATTTCCATTATTATACTACATCTACGGTTAAATTTTGTTTTTGGAACAGATAGCTCCTATATAAGGAACAAGAAAGCAGACTTAGATACTATTTAACCTGACCTTGCATATCAATTTGTGCTCTTCTGGGGAGAAAGAGAGCCTGTTCATTCCAGACATGCAGTGAACTCTAAAAAAATACGTGTAAACAACACAGAACTGTGATTTTCAGAACCACTCTAGTGTGTTCCCTTTTTCTTAAAGAGAGTGCTTTGTCTGATATTTTTGCCAAAAAGTTGAGTCTTGGAGCAGAAATTGCTTTATGAGAAGTTGAAGGCACATGAGCTAGAAGAGATAATGCTAAAATCCTCTCTACTTTCAGGGAAGATGGTTATTCCATATGGGGAGAGACGATGAAAAGCTCTCCTGGCCAAGTCCATGAAATTTCAGGCTTCATTCAGCTGACAGTTCTTCCTTGAGTCAGACTTCCCCAGGATCTACTTTATTTTTGGTTGACTCATAGACTTCTCTGCAGATAGTTAATCTTTTCTTAAGAGTTACCTTACAGCAATTCTAAATTATAATTAATTTACAGTGATTTAAAATATCAATTAAATTAAAAAAATAAGTTATTGCAAATGAGTAGTAGCTTAGGCAGGGCTGTTTAACACCTTTGTAGGTCCCACTACACAGCACATCCAACATATTAAAATGGACCCACTTCCCACATTATACAATATTTTTGCTACAAAATCTAGAAACAATCTTTATAATTTTGCTTTTGAAATTATTTGGCTACTATTAAACTCATTTAACTAATGAGCAGCCCTGACTTCTCTGCAATCACCCGGCATGCTTGAGCATACTTGTGAAGTAAAAAATATTCAGCCCACAAGTTTTCCTTCAAATGTAATAGTTTTTTATGAATATTTATTTGATAATTATTAAAATTGACATGTTACACTTTGAAAATTTAATTAAACTTTAATCATTATTTTATAGTTTTCCTTTGGTAGTTTGGAGTCAGTTACTTTATTTTTCAGTTCTCAAATATTTTCATAAGCTCATAAAAAGTCATTGGCTCTGGACACTGAGGACCATAGTATGTGCCATGGGCAACAGAGCCCTGGACATGGGACCTGGGTGGAAAGGGAAATCTGGGAAGAAGTGATTCATGCAGGAGATATATTTAATGTTTCCAGATAGTGTGCCATTTCCTGTAGTATTTTGATAATTATGAGTTATACTTTGCTTTGCTAGTGAGGTGAAATAAGGCGTCAAGCATTCACTGCAGGGCTTACTCATGATCCAGCCCATACTAGATATGACATATGATAAAAAAGCAAAGATGTGGTTGCCACCCTTGAGGACATAATAGTTTAGTTGGGAAGAAAAATATTATTCTCCTTAAGGTTTTCTCTATAATAACGAACATATGAGATTGTGAACTAATGAATCCAGAGTTTTGGTACTTGAATGACCAAACAAAGACAATAATACAGTTGTCTGGCTGTACCAAAATCTTTGTTAAATTGTCCTTTAAAATACCTGACTAGTGACTTATGAACTAAGATAGTTGCTGGGGCACCAACATTCTTCCCATAGTGGAGGAAGAAGCATGAGTACTTATGAGGGCCACCTTTGTTTTACTCAGTCCTACAGACACAAGTTTTCAACTGGGGTTAGATTTCTACTCAATTAGAGAAACTGGAAATATGAAGAGAAGATTTTTAGCTTCAAGAGAAACAGATACATCTGAATTTAACTCTCTGACTCCCATTCTGCTCGATTGTTTCCGTGGATATGGTCAATATTTTTCTCTGAAATGAACTTTGTCTTCTAAGAATAAATGGAATGTATTTGGAATAGCATGGGATATTCAACAGAGGCTTCAATAACCAAATGCTTTTTCTTCACTATTGCTGTCACTGAATAGGTCCTGTAATAGAGATAACATGGGTTCAGTAGTGCCGAGGAATTCTTGCTCTTCCGTAACTAGGCTTGAGCGACTCTCTTGACTCAGTGGGAAGCACATACCACTGGGCACAATCGGGCTGCAGGGTCACTGTAGGTTCTATCAGAGGATGGTGAGTCACCATTTCCTCTAAGTTCTGCAACAGCATGGAAAAATCACCACCCCTGTCTCTTATCCTGGAGAAATAAACAAGTAAGCAACCTGCCTCCAGCTCCTTAGGGATCATTTTTGAGAACATTTGTCTTCAACTATTCCTTGACATGAAAGGAAGCCGAAGAAATGACTATACAGAATTTCAACTCACACTGAGGAAATGCCTAAAAGTTTTTAGATTATGCAAAATAACTAATTGTGGAAACTTAATGCTGATCTTTGATTCCTAGCACGAGGAGAGACCTAAGTAGAAGCTGTTCGTTGGGGGTAGCCAGTCTCACTAAAAACCATCTGAAGGAATGAAGAGTAAAACCCTTTTGTGTGAGAGAGAATTTTAGCAGGGCTACTGCCCATGTCTGCACTGGCTATACACCGCACAACTACAGGGGGCCATTGACACAAACCACACAGTGAACTGTGTCTTTGAAGTTATGCAAAATGATGGTCCTATCTTTCTGTTTCTCAAATGATGAGATAATGCAACTCTATTTTCCATCTTTAAATAGACCCTGAAGGCTCCAGCTGAAGCACTGAGGCTAACACACTGGGCTATACAGAGAAAGCGGAGTCTGAGTGGCAAGGTGTACACCCCAGCGTGGCCCCGTACTCCAGTCATGTTACTTTACCTTTCTGTTTCTCAGTCTGCTCATTTGTAAAGTGGGTGTCATTGGGGTGGTTGGGAGAATTATATTAAGCGATGTCGGTAAAATGCTTACAACAGTGCTCAGCACTCATTATTAAAAGAGACAATGTTTCTCTTTTGCTCAATTGTTAGAATTCTGGAATGAATAAAAAATGGCCATCGCTGTATTACTATGATTCTGCTTCAAGAATATTTATGGCTCCAGGAGGAAACATTTTCTGTGTGTCCTTTAAGGCTGAGGACTAGAAAAAGTTTAACAGGATGCTTTGGGAGAGAATGAAAAACAGAATTTTGTGACTGTCTTTAAGAGTTTTAAAAAGTTTGTTGTATGGGTTCTGTCCAGATAGTTTCAAATGTAGTTATCACTGAAGGTTAATAGAAACCCAGAAATCTTCAGATATTGATGGAAAATGATAGGCATTCCAGAAATAAATGTGAGCAAAAACTGCAAAAATAATATTGTCCCCTCTGTGCCTTTTTTTCTTTCAGGTGGCACTGAAAGCATGGCAGAGGGTCACTGAGCCATTTGAAGACATTTGTTGGGGAAATCAGATGTCCATAAAAAGCCCCTCTTTAAGGAAGCATGGCTCATCTCCACTGGAATGAGAGCCCACTGTGACCAACTTTTCTCATTTGTAAAGAGAAATTTAAAATTATATGAGAGATCTTCTCATTTTAAATATTGGTGCTAATTCAAAATTTAAAAAAAATTATCTGGCCAATACTGTGAAGCCAAGCAAAATAGGTTTGAGGTGGGGTGGTGGTTATGTTACCAGACTTTCTTAGGACTTATTTACTGTTTAATTAATCTCAAAGAAACTCCTTTTGTGCAGAGTGGCTAATGCAACAATGGGCTAATTTCAGATGTTTGTATTTTAATAGTAGGGATAATAAATAACAATAACAAGCCACTGGGATTAATTGCCAATGGTAATCATTTCAGGGCTTTAACAAGGGCATTTTTTTGAGAATAAATTGTAATGAAATGGCAAGTGCCTATTCCATCCATGCATAAAACCAATCCTAGTGGACTTAGTTTTTTTTTTTTTTTTTCAATCTGCATTGTTGCTCTTTAGCTAATTGTTAACCAAGTCTGAGTGACTAGTTGAATGAGTAATATGGTTATTTAAACAAGAGAAGGTGGAAGGAAACTAGCATTTACTCAACACCTACTATCTACTTATTTTCCCCATACTTGGTTCTTTATATTTTCTCTTCCAATATTCAACAATCCTTGAAGGTAGTTGTAATTATTCCTTATTTTGTAGCTGTAAATTGATGTTTAAAGAAGTCACACCTAACCCTTTGAACCATGCTCTTTTTTTTATACAATGAATGTTGATGTTGCCAAATATTAATTCAGGAGCTGGTACAGTTAGCAATCAGTAACACACACACACACACACACACACACACACACACACCAGGAATTAAAAGCAAGGTTAAATTCACTAGTCTGGACAGGGTCAACTGCCATATGATAATTCAAAGGAAAGAATTTTGTGCTGATAAATAGCACTTTTTTCACTTTAATCTGAGTCATCATATATCATTTTTAAGGCACTGTATGAGCATTGTAAAAGGCATGCATTAATGGGATCTCAGACTTCCTTAACTCTATCACAAAAATCAACACAGATGTGGGAGTAATTAAATATAAGTAGGTGACTTAACCTTTCAAATTTCTCTAAAGGAGAGATGGAGGTCTGACAGTTTTGGATTGGGAGGGGGTCAACAGAGATTAGGGGAAGATTAAGGGATAGGAAAATCTGTCCTGATTTTAAAGAAAGTTGAAAATACAACTAGTTCAAATATTTTCATGACAGCTTCAGCATTAACAGCATATAGGAGAATGTACCAACACTGTGATATTTGTTAAGTGTAACAAATGTAAAATGTGTAATATTCCACAGTGTAAAATGTGCCCTTCCAAGCAATATCAACTGTAATGATATTATGAGTTAATCCAACTTCTAATAAATCCCAAATGATGAAATACTACCTGTTTGAGTAGTATCACATACTTATAAGATGGATCAGTTAAACTTTCTTCAGGGAGTTGACAATAAAAAGAGGTGGATAGTAAGAGACATATGCCCTTGAAAAACATCACATTGTATTGTATTCATTTCATAGGTCTTATCATACATGAAATTTTTGTGTCCTTCTTTGTAGATCTCATTTATGAGAATAGAACTTTAATGAGCAAAGGAATTGCCTGTCTTATATCCTCCTGTATCACCAGTAACTAGAGCAGTGCCTGGCCTATTGGAAGCACCCAATAAATATCGGGTAAATGGATAAATGAATGAATGGACATAGATCACGAATATTACGATAAGAAAATAGAGAGAAAAAATCCTTGTCGGATGGATAGTCAGGGAAGATTTCAAGGAGAGAGGATTCTAGATACAGGGCTTAAAAGCTGGTAGGAAAGAGACTTAGAGGCTTTGCAAAAAATGGCATAGACCAAAAGGACAAGCATGGCCTACGAGATGTTTTCAGCAACGTCAAGTGTTATTCCATTAGTAAATTTTGATGAAGAGATTTAGGATTATATTAAGAAAAAACTTAACAAAAATGGAATGGGCTCCCTTGGGGTTGGTGGGAGAGGAATTTTTGTGACGAGAGATACTGGAGATTTGGGTAGAAGACCACACAGCAAAAATGTGATAGTGGACAACCAGGCCCCGAGGAGTAGGTGGGACTTTTAAAGTTCCCTCTAATCTTGGGATTCCAGGCTTCTGTTTGCCTTGTTGCTGAAATGATTTGGGAAAACTTCTTAAAATCATTGAATTAGTCATTGATAGAACTTTGCCTTTTTCTTCCTAAATCAAAAGAAAGCTCAATTAAGCACAAGGGTTATTTCATATTTTATTTGGTGAAATCACATTTCAACTGGTTGAGAAACCATTGTTTTACCACTTAGCTCTTGAAGTAGTAACTGAGAGTGACATTTAAGGAATGTTTTGTACAGGTTTTAGAATACAATCACTTTGTTTTAAAGGTTTATAATATGAAGAAGTATTTTTAAAGCCCACTTTAATTAAACAGCTTGTAGAAAAAGATCTTTAAATCTCACCCTATAGAAGTGCTTATTTCAAATAGTATCTACTAAGAACTTTAAGTAAACATATGACTGTAAACTTGATTTTGTAATAAATTGAATGAATTTGCTTTATACTTAAGATTATCTTTGATGTTACATATTCAAAAACAATAATACTTTTGTTTAACTTTTCAAACACATAGGACAAAAAGGTTTGATTGAAAATACTTGTATATGCATGCAGATGAAATTAATTCAGTGTCTCTGATCCTCATAGGGGAGGGTATTCATGCCCATGTCCTCTGAACAACCACTTCTCAAAGCTGGTTATCCAAAAACCTGCAACTCCCTTCCTGAAAGGTGCTTTTTGTTTGTTTGTTTCTTAACCTGTGAGTCTCTACCTAAGGGCTATTTCTGGCCATAGTTACATGCTTGGCCCCAAAATAAATAAACCAGAAGTAGTGGATTGTTAATAATCCCCAGAACAGGTGATAGATGGGGGAGTTGGTGGATACGTATTCCAGCTTCCTTATCCCACGGATGGGATAACTCGGAGGAGTGTTCCATACACAACATCTCGCTGAGTGGGATTCAGCTCCTCTTTCCCACTGAGGTAACTGGCTTGACGATGAATGACTGTGTCCTTCCATTCTCTGTCTCACTTCCCCACTTCTTTACTCATGTTTCAGGAACTTTCTAAGTAAACTACTTGTACTCCTCATCCCAGGGTTTACTTCTGGGGGAACCTAGACCAATATATGCCTCTTCTAATATTTTGTGACACCAAAGACGACTTTTGATTGGGACTTGGAAACTATAAATAAAAGCTGATTAAAGTGAGATGGTCATGTTTGTTTGTTCTTTGTCAAACACTGACATGTTACCATTTTTCTTTGTCAAGTTTTCTCAAGTCCCTCCTTTCTTTCTCTATATCTCACTTATTTTTTTGTTTTTTTTCTTAATCCCTTCACCTTTTCCACCCAGTCTCTCAACCCCTCTCCCCTCTAACAGCTGTCAGTCTGTTCTCTGTATCTATGCATCTGTTTTTATTTTGTTTGTAAGTTTATTTTGTTCATTAGATTCCACATATAAGTGAAATCATAATGTACCTGTCTTTCCCTGTCTGGATGATTTCACTTAGCATAATAGTCTCCAGGTCCATCCATGCTATTGCAAAAGGTGAGATTTCCTTCTTTTTAACAATCAAGTACTATTCAATTGTGTAAATGTACTGCAGTTTTTTTATCCACTCATCTACTGATGGGCACTTGGGTTGCTTCTATAGCTTGGTAAACAACACTGCCATAAACATAAGGGTGTAATATTCTTTTGAATTAGTGTTTATATCCCTCTTCTTTGTCAGTTGGCCTTTTCAGTCTCTGGTACACATACATAAAATAGGATGCCATGGGGTAGGTCAGTGAGAAACATTAAAAAGTATATATGGGGACCGGAAAGTAATGTCGTTTTTTTTACATTAAATTCAAACAGATAAGTTTTTAACAAGTTTTTATTTTTAATCAATGATGTAATCACCCTCGTTATCAACAACCTTTTGCCATCTAGTGTGCAAATTTTCAATGCCGGATCGATAAAAATCAATTGGTTTTTGAGCAAAATATCTGGAGATGGCATTTTGGACATCATCCAAATTGTCAAACTTTGCCACTTAGAAAATGTTGTAGCGATCGGAATAAATGGAAATCCGATGGTGCAATATCGGGTGAGTATGGTGGGTGAGGCAATACCTCCCACCCCAATTCATTAATTTTTTCCAGGGTTCGTCTTGCACAGTGTGGTCTTGCATTATCGTGTTGCAGAATAACGCCTTTTCGGGTGACAATCACTGGGCACTTTTCAATTAAAGGTTGATTTACTCGATCCAATTGTTCACAGTAAAGGTCTGCATTCAGCTTGTCCAGGTTTCAGCACTTCAAAATGAACGAACCCGCTAATATTCCACCAAACACACAAAAGTGCCTTTTTGGGGTGTAAACCTGGCTTAGCTGTACTTCGTGGCGATTCATTCGGAGAAAGCCACTGCCTTTTGGGTTTTGGATTATCATAGAGGACCCATTTTTCATCTCCAGTGATTAAGTGATCAAAAAACGCTTCTGTATTGTGCTGCTGAAGCAATAAGTTGCATGTGGTGGACCGGTTAGCTTTGTTTTCTTCGGACAGATTATGTGGGGCCCAAACACCTGCTCTGCTTACTTTACCAATCTGCTGCAAATGTTCTTGGATGGTCGACCAAGGTTGGTTAAGAGTGTTTGACAGTTCCTCGATTGTCTGACACGGATTTGCTTCCACTTCCGCCCTTAACATGGCATTACTTTAACGACATTACTTTCTGGTCCCCCTAATATAACAGATTCACAGTGTTTGCCACATGAACAAAAAATATACTTTATTATTTGTGTATGTATTAAGGGTCATATGGATAGATCATGCTGGCAAGCAAAAGTGTTATTTCTAGAAAAAATGAAAATGTTAATTTATTCTCCTGGGCCAAAATTGTTATTGCTTTGAATCAGTGTATTTCCTGACAGTGTGAACCAATACATGCAAACACACACATACACACACACCCCTACATGTGTGTACATGTTTGACTTATGTCCCTTAATAATCTGAATACACTAAAGGTCTTGTCAATTCAATCAACAATAAATCCTAAATTCAGAGTTAATGTCTTATTCCTATCGATATCCCTTTTCAAATAATGTTTGACTATCTTAAGTTAAAAAAAAACAAAACAAAACCACGGAGCTACCATAGATTCATATTAGGTTGGTCATTAGTTAAAAGCCAGATTTGACAGAATGGTTCCTACATCTTCAATTATTTATAGCAAATATTTTAACCTGGGAGGGGGCATGAACATATTTTTTTTCAAATGTCGGAGACCAGTAAAGGACCTTCCCAATTTGTTTCTTCCTTAAATCTGTGGGAAGAAAAAGCCCACTGTAAAATGGGGGGTAGGGAGAGGGAGTAGGAATAGAAATTTGGTGTGATTTTGATCTTCATTCTGTTAAGTAGGAATAAGAAGTAGTTTAGAGGGGGTCTGAATGAGAGGGAGAGAGGGAGAGAGGGAGAGGGAGGGAGAGAGAGAGAGAGAGAGAGAGAGAGAGAGAGAGAGAGAGAATTAATTAGAAAAAAATGAAGGTAAAATGTTTTCAGACCTTTCACAATCACTTAATATTTGACCAAAGATACATAAAGATAATGGCACAAACCCTCACATCATGACTGCGAGTAGCTTCAGAGCTATGGGGCTTTGGAATCACAAAGGCATATTGCGGATCTGGGTTTAGATTTGGAATTTGTATCACCTTAAAGTTTATGAAATTTGGAAATTGATGCTTTTCTTTACGTGTTTATGATCACTAAAACTAGTCCTTTTAAAAGTATATCACTTGGGCTTCTTCTTTGAACACTGAATGAATTTTTTTAATGTTATAGACCTAGCTTAAGGAATTGAAGGTGGAGAAAAAGCTGCTTGACATTGGTCCTGGTACTTATTTTTTGGATATGGCATTCAAAGCACAGGCAGCAAAAGCAAAAATAAACAAGTAGGATTACATCAAAGTAAAAAGCTCTGCACAGCAAAGGAAATAATCAACAAAATGAAAAGGCAATCTAGGAAATGAGAGAAAATATTTGCAAATCACATATCTTATAAGGGGAACTCATTCACTCAACATTGAGAAAAAATAACAACAACAAATAATCTGATTAAAAATGGGCAGCAAACCTGAATAGACAGTTTTTTCAAGGATGACATACAAATGGCCAGCAAATTTTTTAAAAGTACTCAATATAATCACTCAAAAGAGAAATGCAAATTAAAACCATAATGATATATGACCTCACACCTGTTAAGATGGCTTTTACCAAAAAGGCAAGAGATAACAAGTGTTGGAATAAAGGGAATTGGTGCAGCCATTATGGAAAACAGTATGGAGGTTCCTCAAAAAGTAGAATTAGCATGTGATCCAATAATCCCACTACTGGGTATTTATCCAAAGGAAGTGAGTTCACTATCTTGAAGAGATATTTGTACTCCCATGTATACTGCAGCATTATTAATAATAGCCACAAACATGGAAACATGTCTGTTGACAGATGAATAAAGAAAATGTGGTACATATGCACAACTGAATATTATTCAGCTATAAGAAAGAAGGAAATCCTGCCATTTGCAACAGCATTGATGAACCTGGAGAACATCACGCTAAGTGAAGTAAGTCAAAGAGAGAAAGACACATATTATATGATCTCATTTACATGTGGAATCTAAACAAAAAAATCACACTTATAGAAGCAGAGAGTAGAATGGTAATTCCCAGGAGCTGGGGAGAATGGGGAAAATGGGGAGACACTGGTCAAGGGTACAAACTTTCAGTTATAGGATGAATGAGTTCTGGAGAGCTAATGTACATATACATGTGACTATAGTTGATAATGCTGTATTGTCAACCTGGAAGTTGCTAAGAGAGTAAATCTTAAGTGATCTCACCACCCACACCCAAAAAATTGTAACTATGTGAGGCAATGGTTGTGTTCATTAAATTGATTGTACATATGTGCATTGATTGGATGTATTCATTAAATTTCACAGTGTATAGTATATCAAACCATTACATTGAACACCTTAAATACAGGGTGGGGCAAAAGTAGATTCACAGTTGTGAGTACACAAAACCCAGAGTTTATTCTTGTATTACTATTTATTAATTATTGTATTATTTTCCATATGAACAACTGTAAACCTACTTTTGCCACACCCTGCATGTACAATTTTTGTTTGTCAATTATACTTCAATAAAGCTGGAAAAAATAGATGATCACATTCTACAGCAAGTGAGCACAGGTATATTTTGGGTTAGAAATGGGGAAGAAAGAAATGTAGAAAGGATTAGATGCTTCAATAGGTTAAAACATCATAAAGCTCAGAGTAAATTTCCATCTTGCTGCTGGTATGTATATAAACTATACTCAGATGGACAGAAGGAGTAGTGAGGAAATCATCGTGGCTTATGTGAAAAAGGAAAAGGTTATACTGTAGCCAATTGACTTTTTAAAACTACCTATTAATTTATTCTCAGGCAGAGCTTTGCAAAATGAATTCTGGAGTGTAGTTAGTGTCAGTTCTATTGTGGATGGAGGAAGCAGTCTTCACCAATCTTAACTGATGACGGCTGTGAAACTTGGCATAGTGACTGGACTAAGGTAAACAGATGCTGTAATAACCACTGGGCACCTGCCTTTCTCAGCTCTGTGAAAACACCTGCTACTTTACACATGAGCAGAGGTGGAGAAATGAGGAAACCTGTCCTTAGACACAACTTCAAAACCTGGTGCCAGGTTCAAGTGCTGCCATCCTATCTCAGTGGAGTATTTCCAACTCTAGGGACTGAGACTGTGGTCACTCAAGAAATGCTGGTCATGGCCTCAGTGCTACAGGACAGGCACACACCATTCTGTCAGCTGCCAGTCCATGCTGGAAATTTGAGACCTAGCAGCTGGTGACATTCCCTCTTCACATACCAGCTGCCTCTAGCAGGCCAGTACACATCTGAGCCAAAGAAACTGTTTCTTACATTTGCCTAGACTTTGAGAGCACCCACTAGCTTGGTGGACAGCAACTGGCAAGAAGCCTCCCAACCAAGGAAGGCTTCAAGAAGACCCATTCTTGCCCTTCAGAAGCAGCTGCATTCATGCCACTCATGAGAGGCCAGTGTGCATGTATTACCTGCCTTCATCAGTCAGCGGGAGGAAGGCCAGTTAACGATTTTTTTCAACTCTATCAAATCAATTAACATGTTGCTACAGTTCAACAGTAGCACCCAGGCAGGGGACCAGCAGGCTTCCTCAAGAGCCTTTTTATTAAGGAGGCATTTTTTATGTTCATCCTACTTTATATCTCTGCAGAATAACATGGCACCCCAAATCGCTGGCATATTAGTCTAACAAAAGGCCACAGACCCCTCAGGCACACAGAGTCAATTTATATCTGACAATCTAATCGGTTCTTTCTTTTTAAAACATAGTCATAAACAACTGAAGACCTTGGCTCACCAGGCACAGGCAGTGAATTAGCAGGAAGACACAATGTGAGAACAATGGGGAGATGGGTGAGAGAAGGGCAGGAGATGCATTGCTCATAGGAAGTAAAAAGCTGTAAAGCCCAAAGCATTTCCCTTCGTTTTTTTCCACGTAGGTCCCTTGAAGTTACGCAGCTGGATATTCTCAGAGCTGAGAGTGAACTGGCTTATTATAAACTATTCATTCTACCTTCTGATATTTCCAGGCTCTCTGTTACGTTGGTTGATTTAGTACTCAGTTATTCCTCAAACCAAAGCAGATGGCTGTCTAAGGTGTTCAATGGTAAAACCCAGGAAGGCAACAAGATGCAAGCATTAAAGAAATTTTACTTGTTGCTGATCTTACTTCCTCCTTTAAAGACAGTTCTTCTTTTTATGTAAAATAGGCTTAACGTATTTGAGCTTTGACAAGTGACAGAGAAAGGGAAGACTTTCTGAATTAGCTAATGGTATATACTTTGAGAAGAAATACATAATAAACATCTGGGTATAAGCCACAGTTTCTTCCTGTCTAGGGTACATTGGGAGGCATTTCGATAAATGTAACATTGTTTATTAACAACCTAGTTAATTGTTTTAAATGTTTTTCTTCTGTCAGATTAGAGGGTTTTAGAATGAAAAAAAAAAAGTAACAATAACACACTTAGCATTTAGCCATCACTTACTCTGCATATTATCCACATTTTACAGATGAGAAAATTGAGGCATTGTACAGTTGAATAACTTGCTTAGGTCACATAGCTAGAGACACATACCTATTAACTGGCAAGGAGAGGAGGCTAAATTTTTTTTGACATGCAGTAATCAACTAATTAAAATCACAAAATTCTCAGCATTCTCTTTAATTTTTTAAAGAAAAAGTGCCTGTTCCCCCGAGGAGCAGTTACTTATACAAAACAGGGTGGGGCAAAAGTAGGTTTACATTTGTGAGTACACAAAACAGAGTATTGTTCTTGTACTATTATTTATTAATTATTGTATTATTTGTTTGTATTACAACTGTAAACCTACTTTTGCCCCACCCCATATAAGCAAGAGAGTTGAGCTGAAATTGCTTCAAACACATGAAACAAGTCATTAAAAAAAGAAAATAAAGGTTCTGAAAAGGGGTAAATATGCTCTTAAAGCCAGTGAAGTAATGCTAAAGTACATTTACAAATTGATCACAACTAATGGAAAGAGAAAACGTAAAGAAATATGAAAATGTTAATTGTTTTATGGTGGTAGAATAATAGGCAAAACTTTTTACTTCTTATTTTACAATTTCTGGATGCATTATTATTATTATTTTTCTTTTTATAATTAACAATAGTGTGTTAAAGTAATAAACTATGAAGTCCAGTCTCTTTTTGCATAAGATGGCTGCTGTTGTCATAAAATTTCAGCTCAATCTATACATAGATTAATTTTTATGATCTTTTAACTTCCATCTTAGAGTTGGGAAACTCTTTTTTCCTTTATTTTAAGAATAAGGAAGAACATAATATTTCTGTCCTTTTTGGGCAATCATTAGTGAAGACAACACACAGGAAAAAAAACATGTTATCATCTATACAGGGTATTTATTAAAAAACAAAGTTCCTGATTTCAAAGTGCTTAGAATCTAGTGAAAGACAAGTTAAACTCAATTGCAAAACTGGTATTCAGTATCCAGAGACCGTACGCTAATTTTAAATTCGGGAGAGTATACATTTATATATCTACTTTTCCCCCAGAAGACATTTTTCTTCCTTATTAAAAAATACATATCATTTTGCAGGGAAAAATAAACAAAAGGAAATGGTTTGGGGTTGACTCAAAACTGTGAATATTTGAATTCTAATTTGATTCTAAAGTCAGGAAAAAAAGTCTACCCTTCTGGTATAATACTTTTAAAGCAAATGGAATCCATTATGCATGAACAACTAATCTATGACCTTTACTGGTAATTTTACCTATTGAAAAAAGCTTGAAACACTCACTTGTGGGAAGGAAATAGACATTTGCTCACGGTCTCTAGACTCCAGCTCAGCTGACAGTAATTTTCCATTGATGGGGAGAAAATCATGGAAATTGCATAGCTATGGCTGGTTTTAGACTGGTCCTATATAAATTTCAGCCACAATTCTGTATTTTTCCTTTTGCATGAGTAAAATATCAACCAAGCATGTAAAAAAATATGTTACTAATATTTTTTGAGGTTACCTATAATTACAATACCTGATCTAGTTTTGTCTTTTATATTTACCAACTATGTATTTTATGCATTTGCAATACTTGTGCAAGCACAGTTAAAATTCTGCTGAGAAAAGCAATAAAATTTCTATTCTGAAATTCTTTGTATAAATGCTGTAGTAATAAATTTTTTTCAATGCTTTAAAATTTCCATATCAGGAGAAATTTTGAAAATGTATTTTTCCAAACACAGGTGGAATACCTTCTAAAATGACTTAAGTCAATTCTGCAGGAACCAAGAGAAACACCCAAAAGTACAATACAATAAAACTCTCCACATGATTTCTAAAGCATTGAAGCAAAACCATTGCTAAGGGTGAGTGGAGGAGCCATTGTACCCACACCCATGAATGCTTGGATAGTCTTGGTAATATCCCCAGTCACATCTTACTGAGATCTTGTGTTCTTGAATTCCTTGATACCCAGAATTCCAACTGCTAAAGTAAGTGTAAGTGTGTGTGTGTGTGTGTGTGTGTGTATGAAAACTCACTTGTTGGGTGTGAAGTGTTGATAAGGTGAGAGAAGTACCAAAGCAGCAGCCTAAATGAACTCATGCAGAGCACTTAGAATACTGCCTGGCATTCAGTCTGGAAACACAGGTAGCAACACATAATATAAAAAAGGATATTGTTAGTCTATTACAATATAAAACATTACCTGTATCCAGACTTTACAAACACGCTAATAAATATAAGCTATTGTTTATGAGAAACCTTTATAGAGGGGAAAATAGGGTGACATTTTTTTAACCATAAAAACTTATAGAATTTTAACTCAAAAACATATACTTGTAATTATACTTATTTGATATCATTTTTGTCTATATTTTATCTCTAGCAATCTGTTAACAAACTTTCAATGAGCTAAAATTGTTAATCATCTCTTCAAAATCCAAAAACCATTTTAGAAACACAGCACATTGAGTTATGAAAAATCTGAAAAAAAAGTGGTATAAGATTTGATAAAGAATGTATGATTTATTAATAATAAATATTGGCTTTTAAAAAGTGAAATTCAGCACGTATTTCCCTTTCTGATCTCCCTCCCTTGCCTCCTTTCCTCCCTCTCTGTCCTTTCCTTTCTTCCTCCCTCACCCCTCCCTTCTTCCCCTTTTCTTCATTCATTCATCAAATAATGCACCAACCAATCCAGCAACAGTGATTTGTTGAAGGCTTTTATTTTCATTAATACAAACCAATTAAATAGTCTACTATTTTTCAATTGATAAATTTATTTGTAGCAAATAAAATAACTTAAAGTTATTCAACTTTCAAAGTCTGTTGTTCTAAGGGCTCATCCCTACAGGAAAAAGTATTCAATCAAGGTATGGAACACAGGGACCAGTATCATTCATGTTAGACTTGACCTGATGACACCTGTACCTTGTTCAGACACGGTTTATATCAGTTTTATTATACATTCTCTATGATTTCCCTCTAACTTGGCACCTCATGGATTATCACAACTCGCCTACTATGTTACCTAGACTATGTCTTCTCTCTCATTGGGAGGGCACTCATAGTACTTGCCCTTGACCAGGGCCTTCTTCCTAGGATGGTTGTAGTAATGAATCCTCAGATCTACTGCCCTGCTGAACAAGATACTTGATCAGGGTTGGAATCAGATTTTTTAAGCATGATCCCTGAGACAGCTAATATTTAAGGGACTCAGTATGATTTATTTTGCAAGGGATTAAATCTGGCCTCTTACTCATCTTCTTGTTTTTGTGTTTCCCCTCCTCTTTCTTCCTCTTTCTCAAAGGCTTCCTTCAACATCAAGGAGAGCCTGCAATGGAAAAGCAGTCATAAAAGAGAAGCCAGATCTTTGATCTGACATGTGTATGGGATGGAGGGAAAAGGAGTAGTCACACATTTTCATCTTAGTGATGTGAAAAGGAACCTCGGGGCAGAATTATGCTGGAAAAGGCACCTCTTTCTTCACTGTATGTGGCCTTCTTGAGTCACTGGTCATTGCTAGCAGCACAGAAGCCACAGAATAAAATGAGAAAAAGTGCTGAGTAGAATTTGGGAAGTATAGGGAAACAAGAAGTGAGCTCCCATGCATATTATGTGACCATGTCACCAGTATCAATATTAAAAGATGATCTACTCAAAACAGGACACACACATATACATCTACTCAAGCACCATGAGATATTTGGGCTTGAGAATTTATGGACCAATTAATACAATTATAGTCATATATCTTTAATTCAGGAATTCAAATTATGGCTAAAATCTCCTGTTTAGGTAGCAAGTAAGTAGAGAGTTAGGCATAACACAATTTGAAAATGTCTTCAATGATGGGAAAATTATGTTACTTCCATGGGCCACACACTTTTTCAGAGATAGTAAGACACAATAACCAGCACAATGTCTTAGCTTGGCTTTCATAAATGTGACGGATTTTTGGAAGAAGGCCAAAAACTACATGTTAAGGAAAATACTGAAATCATTTTTTATTGCCTTAGTTCTTATCATTCACTCAGTAGTGCTGGTGAGAGAGGTAATGTCAACTTCGAATTAGTCCTAGAGGAATGGACTGACACTGTTGCATGAGAACAAAGGCAACTAATTGTGACCATGAGATGATCATGAAGTAGCTGG
Organism: Tadarida brasiliensis; assembly: GCA_030848825.1. NCBI lineage: Eukaryota > Metazoa > Chordata > Mammalia > Chiroptera > Molossidae > Tadarida > Tadarida brasiliensis. The sequence continues at coordinate 37,888,495 of CM061258.1, forward strand.
TTCTAATTCTGATCAATAATCATTCAGTTCAATGAGTATCATCCCCTTGGAAAGGCTACATACAGGCAAAAAGGAGGGCACTCAAATAGGGCTGCTGTCCTGAGTGTGTCTAAGAAGCCCATTGGGCACTCCACAGTTGAGAACCCCAGTGTTCCAGAAGGTTTGTGGCTGATGGGTCAAATCCCAATATCTGAAATTTCTATCTACCCTATGTCATGGATTATTATTCAGTAAAAACACTGCTTTCACTGTCCTGCTCCCCGTCACTGCCCCTCCCTCAAGTATATCGGGTTTTGCCATTTTACGTATTTTGACCAACAGAATGAAATACAAATGATCTGCCTGTTCCAAGCTGAGGCTTTATGAGTTATGAAGTGTTTCCACTTGCCACTCTGGGAGTTGCCAGCTATGCCATGACAAGAACACGCCCTGGGAAACCACTGATCCAAGAAGGAGAAAGATGAAGAACAAACATGAGGGCAACTGCAGCCTGAAGCAGAGCTCTCCCAGCCTACTAGCAGACCTAGGAGCAAGAAACAAATGCTTATTGTTACATGCTACAGATAGTTTGTGGTTGTTTGTTATGCAGCATTACTGTATCAATAGCTAACTAGTACACCTTGCAATACAAGATCAATATAAGTAGTATGCATAATTTTTTTTCTTTTGGCATCCCAAAAGTTCTGACCAATTCAACCAGCCCACAAACTTTATATTTTCTTATACCCATTCAAATTTGCCCTAGCAACCTAGCCAATTACCATTTCTCAAATCAGCCTTCTATAGAGTACAGTGTGCCTCCTCCTTTAACATTCACATCTGTCAAATCTTTACAGACAAGATTCAATTAAAATTTGTATCTTTTATGAGTAACTTCAGAGTCTCCCATTCATTTATCCCTCAGGAAGAAGCACTTCCTTCTCTAAACTTTATCCCTCTCTTGTTTTACTTAACACGTTCTACAATAAATTATAGTACCTCTACTATTGTCCTTTATCACTTATTGGTTGATATATCCCTTACCATCTGAAAAGACTTTAAGAACAGAAATATTTCTCTTACATTTCAGACGGAATAGGCTCCCCAAACTCATTAGGTACAATTTAAATCTACCCACTCCCCCTCCAAATAGGCTTCTCCATTGTATATCATAACTCAATAAATGTCATCTTCATCCTCCTAGTGACCCAGGTCAGAACTCTCTCACTTCCTATTAACTAAGTCCCGATTAGTCAAAACTCCTAAATGTCAATCAAATATATTCCCCTTTCTGCAGCTCCATCACCATTTCCCTGGAATTATTGCAATGGATTATCACTTGCTCCACCTAATTCCAGTCTTAACCATATACAAACCAATTTTCTGGTCAAAGAGATATTTTTTTAAGTGTAAATCTGTTTATGCCATCTGCTGCTTAAAATCTTTCATTGGCTCTCCACTGCAGCAGAACAAAGTATGAATTTCTGTATGACATCTTTATCTACTCCAGTATATGTTTCCAGCCTTATTTCTGATTGATAGCTACCTTGTGCTCTATACCTTAGGCAAACTGATATTCAGCGTCCTCTCAAACCCACCATGATTTCTCTTATTCACAGTCGTTCGCACATGCTATTCTGTCTACCTGATAACCTCTCTCTCCTCCCACCACTGTTCCCTTCCTTAACTCCTCTTGTCCTTTATATCTCAGGTCAGATAAAACTTCCTTTAAAATCCACTCTGACACCCTCCTCTCCCCTTGCTCTGGGCAAGGCTGGCTAGGTGTCCTTCTTGTGCATTTCTATAGCATCCTGGACTTACATGCTTCTCTGTAGCGCTTATCACACCACAATGTAATTTCTGATGAACTTGTAGTTGATTCGATCGGTGGCTTAAACAAGAGTCATTTCTCCTTCTGACTAGACTCTCAGTGTAATTCAAATGTCCACACACCTTTGTGGCCATGTATTTCTGGGGTGGTGAGCCTCAGCCCCAGGCCCCATGAAGGAAATCTGATCATCTCAGCTAATCAGGGAAGCACCATTTCTGTGGCAGTGATTGGTGAAGACCTTAGCATGTGATGCAATCATGACCAATGAGACCATGAAGAGAAGTCAGGGGGAGTCTTTTGGGAAGGATTTTTTTTCTCTATCTTAAAAGAAGACATAAATAAAAGAAGATCCTTTTTTGCACTAGTCATAGTTATTTGCATTTCATACATACAATGTTGATAGACATTTTGAGATCATGTGAACAAGTCCAAAAAATCACCAACATTTGAAGATTGCAAAAAATAAAGTTTGAAAGGACTCACTGAGTCACTGAGTGACTTGAGCTTCTTTTTGTTATCCTCACCTGAGGACATTTTTGCATTTATCTTCAGATAGAGCAGGAGGGAGAGAGGGAGGAAGAGAGAGAGAAACATCGATGTGAGAGACACATCGAGTGGTTGCCACCCACACGACCCCAACTGGGCTGGGGACAAACTGCAACCAAGGTACGTGCCCCTAGCAGGAACCGAACCCAGGACTCTCTGGTCCGCAGGCCGACACTCTACCCACTGAGCCAAACCGGCCAGGGCTGACTTGAGCTTCTCACCTCAGGTTTAAGCCAGCTGAGTTACCATTTTCTTTACAGCTATAAGCATTCTGACACGCATATCTATCTTCCTCACTGCGCTCATATTAATACAAATGCACACTTGTAGATAGAAACTGTGAAAAAAACTAAGCATTTAAAGAAAACATAATAGAAGGCTGCACGGTCTTATGGTAATTGATAAGGAAAACTATTAATGTGGTACCATATAGAGAATCAGAATCAGCTTTTGAGGAAAAGACTTTAGAAGTCTACTAATTTATTCTCTGGGCCTCAGAATAAAATAAAACTGTAATAGCCCTTTGAAAAACTAGGTATAAAATGATCACAGGGGTCTCATTGTACCAAATTCAGAAGCCTCCATAAACTTAACTTAATTCAGTTAATTTTCTTTTCTATCCCTTGCCTTTCCCTTCCATTCCCCTGCCAGCTTGGGATTTACTTCAAAAGCTGAGCAAGTTCAAAGGGGGACAACGCCACGATCCTATTTACCTGAGTTCTGAACAAAGATCCAAGAAAAGGTCAAGGTGATAGCCAAACCCACAATTACATTAACCTTGTGTGGACTGGAACATTGAACAATGCAGCATTGTCTTTGTTTATGCAGAATTACTTACTAGAAACAGAAATTTGAAGAATAGCAAGAAAGAGAAATCCTCTATTTTTGGTCTATAAACCTCTAATAATAATTGGAGAGCTTATATTTCTATGATAGTTAACTTCTTCCTACTTTCATTTTATGCATTTAATATTAAGTGCATGGCAGGGAGAACCTATACAGTAGTCTAGTCTATTAAATAGCACCACCCTGCTACTTCTCAATAATGAACGAGTACCCCATTTTCATAAGGAAGTGAAAGATAATGACAGCTAATATGGATAATGAAGATCATTGTTTAATCACATGAAAAAACTGATTAACAATTAAACTTCTGCTACTAATAGAACTGATTGTATCCTTACGGACAGTTACTCGTAAAATGAGACAATTTACATAAGGTAGAAATGATCTTTTTCTTGAAATTTTAGTAGAAGTATGTAGAACCATCTGAGTCAACAGTTTTGATGGTTTATTTATTTAATTTGTGAGGGTGGAGAGTAAAATTTGTAACTATTAATTCAATTTTTCTAATGATTATAGGTCTATTCCAGTTCTTCCTTTTAATAACTTGTTGAGTCAGTTTAGGTTAAGTTTTATTTTTGTGCTTTTAAATTACAATAAAACTTTATAAATAAGCAATAATAAAAATACAACAGCTTTAAAAATGTATAAAATAACCCTGGCTGGTTTGGCTCAGTGGTTAGAGCGTCGGCCTGCGGACCAGAGAGGCCTGGATTCAGTCCCCCGCCCTGGTTGGGGTTGTGTGGGTGGCAGCCACTCGATGTGTCTCTATCACTTCGATGTTTCTCTCTCTCTCTTTCCCTCCCGCTTTATCTGAAGATAAATGCAAAACAAAAACAAAAACAAAAACAGTCCTCAGATGAGGAAAAAAATAAAATAAAAAATAAAATGGCTCCATGAGATAAGTCCTAAATTACTCTCCAATTCTTATATATTTAATGACTTCAGAATTTCAAAATAGATTCCAAGGCTGTGGAATACAGTTCATGTAATAGTTAATTTCAATTTAACAAATATTTCTGGAGTATCTATCATATGTAAGGTCCTGTGATAAGGCACTTTTACATCTAAACATCTCCCACTGTATTTAGCACTATTCTTTACTCTTGCAAACTCCTTGAGAAATATTTAAGGAATGAATGAATGCCTTATTAGTCTGCTCTGTCTTACATGTTAATACAGAAAGGAAAATTTCTCTCTCCCCCACCCCCCACACACATACAGTATTACTGTCTGTGAATGAAATACCCTCCAAATTTTTCTTTTGAAAAACTGAGTTGTGATTCTGCAGCAGAAACTCAAGTGGCCATATAACTGGATGGTCACTGAACCCCACAGCTAAAAGCGCCTTGCTCCTTCTGAAAAATGGAAAATGCTTTGTGATTCTAAGTAAAGAGCACTCCAATTTTAGCTGCCTTTGTCCTCTTTGAGGCTTGTCTGGGTCAATAATTAGCAACACAGCTCCTGAGACTGAGTGGAAAGAAGAGGATGATAAACAAGTGCAAATGAGCTTCCTTAAAAAAGCAATGGCACAAAGCAAGAGAGCACTTGAGACCCATCCTGTCAAGGTGTTCACATTAAGCAGGCCAAGAAATGAGAAACTGAAAATTAATAAACCAGAACCTAGCTGTGTGTGCTTATTTAACCAAATCCACTGTTAATTTAATGCATTTTCACCTTCTACTTTAGTGAGGACTTCTAAAATTATTCTAAATGTTTCTCAAAAACTGCTTACCCAATTTTACTGGGATTCTTAAACTTCTTTTCATTTTTTTCTAAACTATAAGAGGAAGACATGAAGAAACAAAGTCTAATATATTAGAAAGAGTGTTAGATTAGGAGCTAATCTAACATTAGGAAATCTGATGTCTGGTTTTAGAACGGCTACAAACTTGTGATGTGACATTGAACAAACTTTAATTTTTTTCATCAGCTTATCTAAAAATGAGGATGAAGTCCTATGTACTCTAAAGCTTAGGGAGGGGATCAAATGATAAGAAAAAGCACTTATCAGAATGGAAATGTTCTACAAATGTGAAATATTTTATACATAATCATCAGAGAACTCTTTTATGAGCTAAAATTTGGTAATACTACATGTGGTCCTAGATCCAACGGAGAAGACAAAGAAGAAACAAATATAAGAAAAATATTACATCTACTATTAAAATAGCATAATACCCATAAAACTATTTAAAAGCATTTAGTGCCTTGGTTAATTGTATAGACTCTGGAGACAGACTCATAGAATTTGAGGTCTGAGTGTTCAATTTACTAGCTGTATGATTTGGAACATATCACTTTACCTTGCTATTCTTTAGTTTTCTTATCTGTAAAATGGGAATAAATAAAAGTACATATCTCATATGTTTATTATGAGGAATAAAGGACTTTAGAACATTAGAACAGTGTTGGCACTTAGTAGGTACTACATGAGTGTAGCTGTTCTTTGGCAGTTTACTCTAGGCTTCCCTCCTAGCTGGCATTTGTTTTACATCGTTTGAAAAAGAGCATAAATTTCCCACACGCACACCAGATGCTGGAAGTATCACAAGCACATGATGGGAGAACAAAGAAAAGCAACTTCGGTACATAATCCACAAAATGAGAGCCTAGATCATCTGCTCTTTTCAGAGGGCTTATCAATCCATGGTGAAACAAAGTATACATCATGTGGGACCTTAGTAAAATTTGTGGTTCTCTTTATTTTTACAATTTCCCCAGGTACTGAAACAAGGACTAATAGTGTCTTGTATTTGCATTGTGATTTAAAAAAAACACTTTCAACAAAAATAAATTAATTAAAAAAAAACAAAAAAAACCCACTTTCACATCCATTACCTCATTAGAAGTTTGGGGCTGTTAAAGGTAGACAATGAATTTACTTTCACTCTCGAGTATCTCTTTGAGGAATCAAGTCAACCAACCACTTGAGAAAAAAGTACTCAAGAAAAAAGGTAGGCTCTTTGCCAAATACCTTCTGGCAGCTCCTAAGCCTGAGCTGTTCATCTGAGCCAACCGCAGGCCTGGAAGGATCCAGAGGGGTTATTCATATGCTCAGCAGACCTTGTTGACCCTGGACTGTGGCCGGGCCATGCCTTCCATAAGCAGGTGTCTGTCAGTAAATCAATCATTGACTGTAACTTCCTCTAGAGTAGAGGAAGGTTATTTTTGGTGCTTCACCAAATCCAAGAGAGTGAGGCAGAGAAGGAGGACTCAGAGCAGGTAGGGACTTCCTCTGGGATTTTCATATAGACTATACCAGGTTGTATCATTCCATTTGTTGGATTCCAAGGTGATTTTTCATAAGACTATACTTACTGGAAAGGAAAGTCTTGGGCTGTTTCTTACCTATTTTGACCAATTGTTACATCAGCACTGTTGCTTTAGAGCCCCAAAGCCCTGACTGGGTAGCTCAGTTGGTTCGAGCTTCGTCCCATTAAGTCAAGGTTGAGGGTTTGATTCTCGTTTATGGCACATACAAGAATCAACCAATAAAGGCATAAATAAGTGGAACAAATCAATGTTTCTCTCTCCCTTCCTCTCTCTCTCTAACAACAACAACAACAACAACAACAACAACAAAATAGAACCCCAAGATCTGGCAAATATGACAGAAATGAGAGTTCCAAGCACATGTTTTCATGGCATACTATGCAGTTGTTAAAAAGAAGGATCTCGCCCTGGCTGGTTTGGCTCAGCGGTTAGAGCATTGGCCTGCGCACCAGAGTCCCAGGTTTAGTTCCCGCTAAGGGCACGTACCTCGGTTGCAGTTCATCCCCGGCCCCAGTTGGGGTCGTGTGGGTGGCAACCAGTCGATGTGTCTCTCTCACATCTATGTTTCCCTCTCTCTCTTCCTTCCTCTCTCCCTCCTGCTCTATCTGAAGACAAATGCAAAAATGTCCTTGGGTGAGGATAAAAAAAAAAAAGAAGAAAGATCTCTTATCCTTTGAGACAGCATGGAGCGAATTGAGGAATATTATGCTAAGCAAAATAAGCCAGTCAGAGAAAGAGAAGTATCACATGATATCACTTATACGTGGAATTGAATGAATAAAAACTGACCAACAAAACAGATCCAGAGACATGGAAGCAGGGAACAGACTGACGAACCTCAGAGGGAAGGGGGTGGGGGGTGGGAAGAAATAAACCAAAGGACTTATATGCATATATGTATAACCAATGGACATAGACAATAGTGTGGTGAAGGAGGGGGCCAGGAGTGGGGAGGAGGGGGTCAATGGGGGGAAAAAAGGAGGACATCTGTAATACTTTCAACAATAAAGGTAAATTAAAAAGAAAGAATAAAAATTAATAAAATGTCAACCTAAGCCCTGATATATCAATAATTGTATCAAATATAAATCGTCTGAATATACCAATTAAAAAAACAACAACAGAGAATGACAGAGTAAATTAAAAAACATCACCCAACTATATGTTGTCTACATGAAACTCATTTCAAATATAATGATATAGGCAGGTTGAAAGTAAAAGGCTAGAAAAGTTATATCATGTAAGCATTAATAAAAGGAAAGCAGTAATGGCTATGTTAATATCACATAAAGGAGACTTGAGAGCAAATATATTTACCAGAAACAGGGAGGGACATTATATAATGATAAAAGAGTCAAAAACCAAACCAAACCAAAACACAAAACAACCCCCCCTAACAAAAAGCATTGACATATAGCATCTTGTGAGGCTCTGATTAAATATAATCAGATTGCTGCATCAGAAATCAATTGTTCTCAGAAATAACATTGTCTAAATACTTATTGAAGTCCTTAAATATATTATGACAACAAAATAACCAAAAAGATGATAATCTTTTATCGTTAAGCATAGTAAAATGTCGAAGTTCATGAACTGGATTGAAAATTGCAATAAGACTTGAGGTTTTGCAAATGTACAACTTGAGTACCTAGGTATTCACTCTAGTTTAGGACAAAACAAGATGACTTTCAAAGTTCTTTCATCATCTTGTGTTCTTTTATTTTGGTCCTTCCTCCTATAATTTTGAACTTAAACCTTTAAGGGTTAAAGAAAAATATAAAAGAATATAAAACACCTAAAAACAGGCCCCCTTTGTCTACTTATTCGACATCATCCCCTTAACACCTAGAGCAGTGCCGAAACCCAGAAGTTATTAAATCATATTTATAAAATAAATGAATATCTTAGAAGTTTGGGTCATTCTAACCACACTAATATTTTAATTTATCTATAGACATAATAGTTGATCAATATTAAACAACAACATTAAACAATATTAATAAATGTTTCTCTCTGCAGGAACATAACGCCAAATTATAATTATGCAAAGTCAAAAACAACATACAAATGAATTATAGCATTATTAAATAAGGCTTAAGCCATTCTATAAATAAATAATTTAGCAATACTTTGCTAAAGTTTCTTGCTATTATGTGTAAGCCCTCAGGAAAGCTGGGAGTCCTATTTTTAATATGCTTGTCACATTAATGAACAAACAATATAAACAGTTTATGCAAGCACGTCATCTAAGCTTTACTCTCGGGGACCAGTGGGACATTTCAGTAACAAGAGCACTTTCTTGACTTGGAAAATACTTCTAAATTTCTTGATTTTCCCCAAGGGGTAGTGTTTAAGCAAAATCTGGCACAGAGGTGAAATATGTGATTGAAGCAAACTTTCTCTCGGTAAGGGAAACATGTCCTTTCACTATTGTGAGATAGTTTGGACCCTGTTCCCAAAATGGCCCCAGACAACCTGTTCTTTATGGCCCTCAATCACCTCCTCCTGCATCATGCCCTCTTCCAGAAGGAGGGGGAGCATGCCTTAATGCTCTACCACTCCCCATAATGCCAGTTAAAACCTGTTCTTGGGGAAGAATCCAATCTCATAGATTCATACCTGTATAAATTCAAATCATTTTACCTTTCCATGAAGTACCTGCCTTTTTGGTCTTCCCTCTCTCTATGTAATAAGACCCCAAAATCCAAACATAACATTTTTTTTTTAAGGGTTTTAAGCATTAGACATCAGGACGATAAGGCCTCTTGGTTTATTTGGTTTATCTGTCTGTCACTAAAATTAAATATACAGAAATGTAGTCACACTGCTTCAGCTACTTAAAAAGAAACTACACAATTCATTCACTGGTCGCTCAAGCTGTAGCACTTCTCTGGTTATACTCAACACTGGCCATCTCAACAGAGTTCCAATGTCTAACACACATCTCTGAATTTTTGATGGGTGCCTCTGCCCTGAGGACCCACTACCTCCTCAATGGGAACACAGCTGAAGCCATGCCCACCCTTGTCTCCCACCACCCCATTGTCCTTTCTCACGTGCCCACTTCTCAGTCTTCAGAGCTCAGTTACGGCTGACCTTCCATCTCCACACCTCATCGCACTAGTTGCAAATTTAAGTGCTGTTACACCTATACAATGTTTCCAGAAACGACCTTTTTCTATTTCTACTTCTATGAATTTGGTTTATTATCTCATTACTCCTTTTTTGAAACAAAAGTAATATCTGCTCATTGTATTAGTTCGTTAGGGCTGCCATCAGAAATACCACATGAGTGGCTTACACAACAAAAATGGATTTTCTTACATTTCTGGATGCTTTTCTCCTTGTCTTGTAGATGGCCATCTTTTACCTTTGTCCTCACTTAGTTGCTCTGTGCCTGTGTTCTAATCTCCTCTTATAAGGACACTAGTCATACTGAATTAGTCCCTCTCCCACCCCATATGACCTCATTTTACCATAACTGCCTCTTTAAAGGCCCGATCTCCAAATACAGTCATAATTTGAGGTAGTGGGGTTAGGAATTCAGTGTGAATTTGGGGAGAACACATTTCAGCCTACAACACTCATATTTTTCTTATGGCACATACTCTCATCCAAGAACGTCATGTTTATTCCCCCAAAACCATGTTGATAGTTTCTGGAAAAACTGTGTTCTACAACCACAGACACATCCTTAAACAAAATCCTTCTCTTCAGAATCTGAATCTACTGTCTGATGTTATTGCCCCATTCCCTCATTCAAGACCTTCCACAATCCAAATTTCTGTTTTCAAGTTTATTTCTCTGTGATTCCAATAGAACACAGTCACTCTGGATGACTCAAAAACAGGCCACTATTTCCTACTTCCCTTGCTTCCATTTGCATTTGTCTAAAAATGACATGATCCTTCCAGACTCTAATGAAATGCCAGTATAATTTAGCATCACCTTTCCTAAATCACATACATATCCTTCAAAACAACAGTTGTTCCCAGTTCTTGAGCCATAGCCCATTTACCTGACCTTCTCTTATTTCATTTATTTTTCTGTGCCGGTCTCCTAGCTCGATAAATCCTAGTACCCTTTTAACAAATCATGGGTACTGAATAAACCATTTATTGAGTTTATTAAGGCCAGTCTATTTGGCATTAATTGTTTCAGGGGTTAATATGATTAAAATATCCCAAACAACTGTTATCCTTGTGTTCATCTTACAGACATGGCATAAATCATGGTGTAATGACTAAGAGATAGTAACGGTTATTTTGGTTATTTTTCTCACCCAAATAAATAAATTTTTCACTCTAAGAAATTATAGATTATTTCTATCTATCTATCTATCTATCTATCTATCTATCTATCTATCTATCTAATGTATGTATATACATTAACAATCTATAATTTTATATATAAAGTATATATGCTTTCTTTACCAAATTTTTTCTGGTGACATTTGTGAAAACTAGAAGAATACTCTTATCTACATTATAGGTTAGAGAACCTTAGGGTCCATTATTAGTGACTGGCTTCCCTAAAGTTTTATAAGATACAGGTTCAACACATTTTTAAATAATTTCTAGCTAATTTTCCATTCTACTTCACTCTTTCCAAGGTTTACTCTACACTTAGCACAAAGATGTTAGATCTTTCCTATCTTCTTGTCCTTGAGAAACCTTAATAACTTAAGGCTGTTAAAACAGTACATTAATATAGGCCAAGTGCAGCCAATTCTTTGAGAGCCTGCTCACAACCTTTCCAACTCCCTTAATCCTTGCTGCATTTATTATAGAGACTAGAAAGCAAAATATTAGCTTTCTAATCTCCTTCCCATTAGAGATGGCCATATGGCATAGCTCTGACTAATGGGCTATAAGCTGACGTCTTTTGAGGGCTTTGGTGAGGACTTTGGTGAAGGCTTTTGTGTTTCTGATAAATGGGATAGATACAACTAGAGCTTCCTTCCCCCCTTCTCCCCTGCCCTCTCCCCTCACTGCATGTAATGTGGACATGATGTCTGCAGCTGCAATTGTCATCTTGCCATCATAAAGAAAAGACCAAGATAATTGCATAGATGCTGGCCTTCTGCAAACGGTGATAACATCATACAATAGTTGAAATGCCTCCAGTGGCCACTTACTTAAAAGTACCTCTATTTGTTTGACCCATTGTAGGTCCAGGCTTCTTGTTATTTACAGCTCAAAGCACTTAAAAGTAATGCACCAAAGTTAACAATTTGAGTTTTTCACAAAGAAAAACTTCTATAGACACAGAATGTGCTCCTAATCAAAATCCAGTTACAACCCCACAAATCCAATTCCTTTGGTCAAAAGGAGGCAAGGGAGAGTAGGTGGACTGTTTTCATATAAATCACTCCCTAGTAAGGGGATCTCTGTTATCCTCTTTCTTTTCCCATGGGAATTATTAACTGTTTTCTGCATATATCAAGAAAAGGAAAAAGTTAAATTAAAAATGAGATAAAAAGGAGGAGCTATATGAGAAATCCACTGACAACCTTCAGATAAAGATTATTGTAATCTGTTTCTCGTGCATAAAGACAGCATAAATGGCATAGACTGCTGTTGCTCGCTCTATCTATCTACCTACCTACCTACCTACCTATCTATCTGTCTTTACATTTCCTGTAGAATACCTCATAACTGCAATCCATAGTTGGAAAGAATCTCGCTCATTTTTAACACATATTCAGGAAGCTGAGTGTGCTTCTCTCCAGCTCATTATCAGAGCAATTTAAATAAACAATTTATTTATTTATTTATTTTATTTTTTAAATATTTATTTATTTTTGTTACAGATGTTTCTCCTTTTCCCCCATTGACTCCCTCCTCCCTCTCCCTCCCTGCCCCGTCCCCAGTTTTGTTGTCCATGTCCATTGGCTATGCGTACATGCGTATAAGTTCTGTGGTTTATCGCTCCCCTCCCTCACTCCCTCTTCTGGCGATTGTCAGTCTGTACCCTACTTCCACGTCTCTGGGACTACCCTGTTCCTCAGACTGTTATGTTTATTATATTCCAGAAATAAGTGGATCATATGATATTTGTCTTTCTCTGCTTGGCTTGTTTTGCTTAGGATAATAGTTTCCAGGTCCTCCCATGTCATCTCAAAGGATAAGAGATCTTTCTTTCTTACAGATGCATAGTACTTCATTGTGTATAGGTACCACAGCTTTTTTATCCATTCGTCTACTGATGGACACTTGGGCTGTTTCCAGATCTTAGCTATTGTAAATAGCGCTGCTATGAACATAGGGGTTAAATAAACGATTTTAATGCTGCTTTTAGGGCTTCAGATTTTGTAATTTATGTACCTGAGGCATTATTCATTTTTTCGAAGAGATTTTGGTTCCAGTCCTGCCAAGTCCTAAAGACTTCTAATTTAAGACTCCTTGGGGAGTTTTTCCTTGATCTGCTGGATTCAAGATTCTTTAGTAAATAACCTGCTAGGATTATTTCTGGTGGGGATAATTTATCTTTAACTTTAATGCCTTAATTGTATTTTATACACACCCTTCAACCCAGCACAGTAATCTCATTAAGTAAATACAAAATAGTATGTAACATATTATAATGAAAACAATACATTGTTAAAGGATGTATGTATGCAAATCTTTAATCCCGCAGTTATTTATGCTGATTCAAAGCTGAAAACTCTTTAAATAGAATAATATTGCTGCTTATCTGAATGATAGACACCCTCATCTGTTTAATCCTAAATTATAGGACTCTCTTTTAGGTACAAAGTTTACACACAAAATACACAGAGTCGTTACACCTGTGAGCAGTTCCAAGTTTAATAGTGACCTTTCTGATAGTCTTTGCAGGATTGGCAACTTGTTTGACAAAAGCAGCTCTATGGGAAGGAATTAGGGGAAACAAGTTGGAAGAGGTAATCTGGGGAATTTTTTTTGAAGCTTTGTTTGAATGGTAAGCACACTGGTTACACGATGTTTAGATTTTGTTAGTTGTGAGTACATTGGGCAAACTAATGCCTTCCAACCAGTCCTTAGTACCACTACTGTTTTCCTGAGGTTTACAGGGAAAGCAGAACTATACCAACATGGGCACACAACATTAGTCAGGCCTTCTTACCTCCCCATTTCTGGAAATAAATTTCTTCTTATATTCTATTAATTAAGTACACTGTATGCATATCATCCATGAAAGAGATAAACCAGTCAGTCACTCCTTAGTAAAATAATAATTGTCTGGTTTTTCCCACCTCTTCATGAGATGTTACTATTACATGCTTTTCCCTCTTTCTGAAACACTCTTTCCTGCTTTTCACAAGGCTAATTCCTATTCACCGTTCATTCCTCAGTTTATATATTATTTCCTCTGAGAAGCTTCAATTTCCAAGCCCCATATTAACTGGTTCTCTCCTTTATGATACCTTCTTGGGATCTGTACTTCTCCTCAATGTATTTTATCTAATTATCCATTTAATTTGGTGATGATGTGGTGCCCCCTGATGAAACACTATTATCCAACCCACAGACACTACTCAGATTTCACCCATTGTCCTTGTCCTCTGTAGTGAGAATATTTCAGGTCCAGGATCCAATCCAAGCTCACCTGTTTCATTTTAGTTGGCATGTCTCTTTAGCCTTCCTTCACCTGGATCAGTCTTAGTCTTTCTTTGTCCTCTCAACTTTGACATTTTGAAGAGATGGGGCCAGTTATTTTGTAGAATGTCCCTCGATTTGGGTTTGCCTGATACTTCATTAGATTCAAGTTATGCATAGATGGAAGACATACCCCAGAAGTGATACTATGTTCTTCTCATTGATCCTACCAGGGGGCAGGAGAGTGTGACTTGTTCCCATATTGGTGATGTTAACTTGGATCACCAAGTCTTGGGCATGTCCTCTGAGTTTCCCTGCTGCAAAGGCACTGCTTCTGCACTTATCACTTGACATTCTACTGTAAGGTCCTTTCATTGTCCCTTATTTCTGTCAGTATGGACACATGGATTCTGATTTTATTCAGTGGGGTATCATCCATTACTATTGTTACTTATTTTGATGCTCAGATTGTCCTGGATTTGTGGGGGCTCCTTCAAGCTGGCTTCCCTGACTGTCATTCTTTGAGCACAGTCTTACTTCTGGCACAAGATGGTCCAGGTTTACTCTCCCAGCCCCCGCCCTTAGCCCTTTTGCTAAGGACTCCTGGTTCTTCTTAGTGGGGAGTGATATTAGAACCCATTCTCTGGAAGTTTGGTGTGTTCATCACCACTGAGGTGTCATCGCTCATGTGCTTCCAGTGGACAGACTGGGGAAGCTGCCATTTCACACTGTTCTGGCCTTTCCACGTTATATCTGTAGCTCCCTTCTCTCACTGCAAGAAGCCAGGCTCCCAACAGAACCAAAATATTTACTCCTTTGCTCAATTCAACAATACATATAAACTTGTATCAGAATGACTATGCCCACACCACGATTAACAATAAGCCTACAAACATATTAAATTAAATTTAAGTTTTCTTTGCAGTTATTTTGGTCCTTTTTATCTTCAAACTGAGGGGACTGAAAGTACTATAGCTAAAAGTTACTTGGATTCTTTCTTTTCCACTTTTCTTTTTAATTTTTTTTTCTTTATTGATTTTACACAGAGAAAGGGAGAGGGAGAGAGAGATAGAAACATTGATGAGAGAGAACATCGACTGGCCGCCTCCTGCATGCCCCCCTCTGGGGATCTGGCCCACAATCTGGGCATGTGCCCTGACTGGGAATCGAACTGGCGAACTCTTGGTGCGTGGGTTGATGCTCAACCACTGAGCCATACCGGCCGGGCCTTTTCCACTTTTCTTTAACATGGCTGTAACCCATTTGATATAAGTCTATTTGTTTGTTTGTTTTCAACTTTGAAGTAAAAAAAAAAATGTTCGTTGATTTAACTTTTGTCATTTTAATTATGATGTGTCTTGATGTGGGCCTCTTTGGGTTCATCTTGTTTGTGACTCTCAGTGCTTCCTGGACCTGGATATTTGCTTCCTTCACCAGGTAGGTGAAGTTTGCTGCCATTATTTATATCTCTTACTCTCTCTCTCTCCTCTTTCTGGGACCCCTATAATTTGAATGTTGTTCCCGAGTTCCCTTAAACTATTCTCATCTTTTAATATGCCTTTTTCTTTTTGCTGTTTCAGTTGGGTGTTTTCTGCTACCTTGTCTTCCAAATCACTGATTGGATCCTCTGCTTCATCTAATCTGTTGTATATAGCTCTAATTTCAGTTATTATATTCTTCATTTCTGACTGGTTATTTTTTTTTATGTTTCCTATCTCTTTGTTGAAGTTATGATTGAACTCATTGAGCATCCTTATAACCACTGTTTTGAATTCTTCATCTGATAAAGTGCTTGTCTCTGTTTCATTTAGTTATTTTTCTGGGGTTCTGTCTGGATCTTTCGTTTGGAACATCTTTTTTTGTCTGCTCAGTTGGCTGTCTCTCTGTGTTTGTTTCTATGAATTAGGCAAAACAACAACCTCTCCTGGTATTGAAGGAGTGGCCTTGTGTAGGAGCTACCCCTTTGTAGACTGTGTATGCCAAGTGTCTTTGGCAGGACAACTAGAGTGTGTGTGGGTCACAGGGAGTGGGGGTGGGGGTGGAGCCAAGGCTCACCAGGGCCTGGAACTGTAGTTGGAATGGGCTCAGGCCTCGGGTAGTCCCAGGGGCAAGCCACACTGGGACCTGGTGACGAAGCTGGAGCAGGGGTGATGGGGAGAGCTGCAGGGATTCCCAGAGGTAAGCTGCTAGGGCTGTAGCTGAAGCAGGTTTGGTCTGTAGAAGTCCTGGGGACAAGCCACACCTGGGTGGGAGCTGTAGTTAGTACAGTGCAAGCTGAGGGGAGTCCCCAGGGCAAGTCACTCAACTGGAACCTAGAGCTGGAGCAGGCTGCAGGGAGACCTGTTTCTGTGCACTGCCTCTGCTTCTTTGTCTCTGTCTCTTTCATTTATTGTACAGAAGCTGTTAAGTCAGCCCTCAGTTCTTCTTCAGAGGGAATTACCCTGTCTGTAAGTGAGGGGCTGAGTTCAGGGTTTTCCTATGCCTCTATCTTGGACCAGAAGCCAAGAAGTGGAGAAATGCCTCCCCACTCTAGCCTAAGTGTGAACTCACACTCACTTTGGGAGACCTGGATGGTCACTTGGTGATGACATGTTTAATGTTTGTCTCCCCTGCTTTTGTCAGACTTGCGAGGGCAGGAACCATGTCTGTTTTATTCACCTGTTTCCTCAGTGCTCAGCCCCGTCCAGTAAAATATAAGTGCTGAATACATTTATCAGTAGGAAAGCACTCGGATTGCTTTCCTGGGCTCAGAGATGGAAACCAGCCCTGAAGAATACCAACCATAGGAGTCTTCAGACAGTAAAATATCCATTTTGCAGAGGAGAAAGCTGTGAAGATTGGAAAGTGCCCAGACTCTTACAGAAAAAAAAAAAGAAAGATGGTAAAGAAGAACTGCATCTATTTCACACCCTTGCTCAGGCTTTGCTACTGAAAAAAAAATTGCCCCTATAAATGGGTGTGTGTGTGTATGTGTGTTTGTGTACGTCAATGCTTAGTTATTGTAACAGATGTGAAGGATATAACCTGCATTCATTTTTACCCAAGATACTTAAAATAAAGAAAGACACAAGTAAAATAATGATGAAGGTGTTTGTTGTTGTTTTTTAAAGGCTTCAGTGGTACCATTACAAGTGTCTCCCTCTCAGGGATGAAAGAAGAATTGCTTCTTTAAATAGTATCTCTCTGTAAAATGATGGGGGAAATTCCTGAAGATGGAAACAGAAAAGCTAGATGGCAGCAGACTGCCTTGGTTTTGTCACAAACCTCTCATGCCCTTATCAATGAAGAGGTATATGCATGCTTACAATCAATGGCAGTATCCATACAAATAATATAAATAGCTCAAAAGATTCCAGAAATAAGTTCTTAAGCCACCCCCTGCCATTTGGAACAAGTATAGTTTGGAATTTTCCCCAAATTTGTAATTCTGAGAAAAATGGTCTAGACTAGGTGATTCCTATTCAAAAAATGAGAATACAGAACAGACTAACTTGTAACAGTGACATTGCTGGGAGAACAAATTGACTCTAGAAGCAATAAAAAACCTGGGAAGGCACTTCAAGGTAATCAATTTAGTTGTATCGCTTTTTGCTGTGACTCTCAAGAAAGCTAATTTAGTCTTTGAAAGTAGTATCTTGCTGCCTGGAATTGGTACCCACAAGCATCAAATAAACTATTCCATGAACTTTAAGCTGCCCTTGACAGAATGAAGGGCATGCTCAGCTCCCAGCCATCAGGGGAGGTATAATTTCACAAGGCCAGACAGCCAGAAAATGTGAACCTGAGAGGGAATCTTGTAGAAAAATTTTGCATTTCCTTTTCCCTATCCATCAGAAGCAATTTTTCTATTATTTATCTTTATTCCTATTTATGGCTATTATCATATTTTTGGAAATGTATTTTTGATTGTTATGAGAAACAGGTATAGTTAATAAAAGTTTAGCCGTGAAACCAGGCAGCCCTGGGTTCAAACCTCAGTTTACTAGCAATATGACCTTCAGGAAGTCACTTACCCATGTGCCTTCTGTTTTTACAGCCGTTAACAAAAGGGGATGTGTGTGTAATAATAATGCCCACCTCTCAGAATTGTTGTAAGGATTAACCAACCAATTTACCACTGAAAATGACCAGCACAAGACCAGGCCTATAGTATGGAATGAATACATCTAAATCTCAGTCCTTTTCTCTTTTTCAGCCTTTTCTTCTTCCTCCCCCTCTCCATCTTCAGTATATCAGCCTTGGTAGTAGGTGATGTCCAGGAGTGCCTGCCAAGCCTGCTGTCCACCGAGCAGCTGTGTGGGCCTCATACAGGATATAGCCCCATTAGGGATTTAGTCTGTGTACTCGATGCTCAGATCACACTAGAATGCAAATGTTTCCGAGGAGGAAAAAGCATTAATTCGTGTCTAATTATTTATTTACATTTTTAAGTCTTCTTCATTTTTACAATTTACTGTGAGCAGATTCTACTGAGGAGAATACAGAAAGAACAAAGCCTTCAGCTCTGAGGAGAAGGGGGGAGGTGTAAGGGGACACAGGAAGGGAAGAAGGATGAAGAAAGAAAAAGATCTCAGAAGACAAGCTGCCTCCATCAGTCAGTCTATTTAACCAGCCCACCCTTTGGTAAATCAAGTCTGCATGCTTCTTAAATTGCCTACTGTTATATTTTCATGTTTTACAGCCTCAAATTTAGGTGTAATATTTATTATAAATAGCATTATTTTGTTTTAGCAGGGATGTCTTACAAATAATCAACCAAAAATTAATCCTCATCCCGTCTGTCATAGTAATCTCATCCATTATTAAAAGGTCTTATATATGGGATCCTTTGAACCATCATTTCATAGATTGGTACATTTGCATTGTATTGGGACTATAGACAGCCATATAAAAATTTAAAACTATCAAGTGGGGGCAATGAGGTAGATATTTCAAATATACAGATATAAAACAATAAGAATCTGAGTTTTGAAAATCTAGAAGCTTATCCAAAGTTGGAGAATGTCCTATACTGAGATATTACCCAGAAAAATTCTTCAGTGAAATGTTTTCCCTTTTGTTAAAATAAAAGTGTATTAGTTGACAGTCAGCTACCTATAGTATCTTTAAAGGAAGTTACATCTATATGTGGCCAAGCAGATCAATGACTTGATTTGTTGAGGTTCACAGATTCTAAGAGCCTTATCTTCTCCATCCTTAAAATGCAGCTAATCATTGTTATATTTTTGAAGTAGGCATATAATTTATGTTAAGTTTTACATTACTTATGCTGAATATTTTCCCGTTACTATGTTTAATATATTCTATAGGAATTTTGTTAAAATGATATATTCAAACAATAGTTATTAAAGAAAAAATTTACACATCCTAAAATGCTGTTAAAAGTACCCATCTTTTTGACCATCAAGAAAATTGAAAAGTAGACAGGAAAGTATGAATTTCATTGTTCACAGGTGTGTATTGAGAATGACTCCAGAGGTTATGGTTGATCACGATTCTTTAAATAAAATAAAACATAAAAGAGTTTTAGGAATTCCAGAACCTAAATTACTCTTCAAGTATAATCAGAGACTTGGATTTAGCTAAAGTTAATTGTTTTGTTTCCTAAACAGTGTCTTGAGAAACTAACAGCTCTGTAAACTTCTCTTAACCCTGACTACAGAAGTGTTCACTTGCCAAAAAATGGGGTCATAGCATTATTCATTCCATCTTCATTTTTCTATAAAACAAAGGACCATTTAAAACAAGCTGCAGTTTTGCCAGAACAGAATTTGGTAGCCCGGAGCCTATTGTAGTTTGCCATTATTAGCCTTTTTATATTCTCTTAATGGCACTACTGTTATATTTTAAAAGGATTAGTACAAGTATAAGGCATTCACAGATCTCCCTCTGTAATGATGATGGTTGAAAATAACAGCAGCAGCAACATGTAACATCTATGGGGTACTTACCATATACCAGGTACCATACTGAGTACTTTATATGATTATCTTACTAACTGCCACAGGAACCTTATGAGTGGAGTACTATTATTATTTTAATTTACAGATGAGCACACCGAGGTAGGGAAAGGGTACACAGTTAGTGAGCGGTAGAATCAGCCAGTACACTGCCCTGGCCTGACTCCGGAGACCAGCACTATGCCTCTCTTGGATGAGCAGCTGAACTCAACAGGACATGGACACAGTTATACTAGCACACTCAGAAGGATTTCATAAGGTTGTTTTTTTATTAATGTCCTCCAAAGTGATTTTTGGAAAATATTACAGGTGGCCTGGAAAAATTTTAAGAGGTCATATGGGCATTAGCTAAAGCTAAGAATGGCATGGGAAGGATGTTGTAGGGAAGAGACTTGAGAAAGTTCATAGGTGAAAAAATAATGAGAACCACTTGCTTCATATATGATTTTACATGAATGGTTAAAACACTTTCTCAAGGATTCTTTAAGGTTCCATTAATCTTTGATGCCCACCAGTTAGATCCCATAATACTTTACAGTCCTATGTTATTTCATAAACATTTGATTCTCACAGTAAATTTGTGAGATGACTAAGAAAAAAAAGTAGCCCTACTTTACAGAGGCAAAGATAGGGATCCAAGGCTACATGGCACAGTAAAAACAGAACCTAAAGTTAGCATCCAGGTCCTCAATTCCAGTCAATAATAACTTTCACCAATGCAAAGGTTTTCTGTTATAATAGCCTGTGGTTTGGTGAAAAAAGTCTTCTCAGTGATCTAAATTTTGTGCAAGGAAACCAAGGGTTCAATAATGTCATATCCTTGTTTACTGTATTTTAGGATTCATTGAAGTGTCAAATCCAAAGGAGGTGGTTATCTCAAAAGAGTGTCTGGCTAAGCAGGGCTGAGAGAATGCATGTCATTAGCTCTTGAAACTTGTTACCACTGAGTTCATATTCCTAAATTGTTTCTGTGAGGATATCTTGAATCCAAGATAAAGTATGGTAGACACAAAAGGAGTATAATTAGGATACTAATCAGGAACTCTACTGGAACTTTGCAGCTTCTAAGGCCCCAGGGGACAAAATGAGGGCAGAAGCATCCCTGAGAAAGGCTCAATTTCAGAATACAGAATAGCTTAATAACAAACTCTTAAAAATCTTTTATTTTTTACTTAACTATTTTTTTACTGAAATTCTTAAAATTTCTCATTGCTGTAGCAACCATTGAGTCGTGTTCATGATCCTCAATGGCATTTTAGCACAATTTATAGAAAAAAGAAAATAAAAATAATGTAAATTAAGAAATACATTATGACTCTTTTGTCCATTATGTAACTAGCACCAATTGTGCAACCATTTACATTTCTGGTGGTGATGATGTATTTATCTTGCCATTGCTTTTCCAAATCCCAAGAAGTTCTTGTTTAGAAGTGTAGATGCAAGTCCTACTCTGCCCAGTGCAAACAGGCTCCTAGACAGTGATCTGTCTAAATATAGCTTTCACTGAATCTCTCTGGATCACACGCTATGAATATAAGAATAAACAAAAAATGCATCCAAGTGTATTTTTAAATCCTAAGTTTGATTCTCTGATCAAGCTAGAAGACATCTAACATCAAATTATATGTTTTTTCCCTGAATATTTTATATTTTCTCAAAGTCACTTTCCCTAGTAATCAATAATGAGAGATGATAGGAGGCAGTTGAATATATTTCAGCATTTCCAAACAGTGTTCTTTAGATCAGTTCAGCATATATAGGTGATAAATCATAGATAGATGCATGTGAAGGGGAAGAGGTGTTCTGTGGTAAAATAAATTTGAAGAAAAAATATGACAAAATTAAACAGTTTTCAGTATTTCACCATGCCTTTAATATACTAATGAATGAATACTATTTGAGAAGAAAACAGACTATGCAGCTTTTCTTAAAATTATTTCAGCATAGAAGCATTATTTTGCACAATGTTTCCAGGAACCACAGTCTCCTGCATATACTTTGTCACACAGGTCTGAACTCCTATCACAGTTCAGAATTGCTGTGCAACCTTGAAAGTTATTGAAATACTCTAAGCCTCGGTTTCTTGAGGTTAAGAAAGAAATCATTAAATTAAAAAATGCTAGGGAAAATTTCATTGTATCTTTGACATTCAAATGTATCTAGGATCTTCACAAATCCCCAAATTCACTAATATCACTATAGAATATACTTTTCCCTTAGATACATTAGTAAAAGAAATACTCTAATTGATGCTTTTATCACCTGTTACTTTGTAGTCCTCATGCCTCTCCTGAGATCTCACTTTTATTAACAGCCCTGGTTTGCTAAATTTTTCATTTTCACTTGATGAGCAATTTTGCACTGACTGAAACACTTTATGAAAAATTCCAAAACCTTTTCTTTTTTCTGAAAACAAGCATATGGTGAACTATGGTTGACTTGTTCATAAAATGTGATCTTATTTACCACTTTAAATTTCATACTATTCCTCATTTTTCTAAGAATTATCATTTTCTTAGTTGTTACTTCTGTCTAGATTAGTGCTGGCCAATGGAAATATAATGTGAACCACGAATGGGGGCCATATACATAACTTAAAATTTTCTAAAAGCCAGATTATGAATTTTTTTCTTATGCAAAATCAATAAAAAAAAAATCTACTGCTTTCCTATATACTAACAATGAAACTTCAGAAAAAGAAATGGAAAAACAAAAACAAAAACAAAAACAAAAAACCCAAACAATTCCTTTTGCAATTGCAACCAAAAGAATAAAATACCTATGAACATAGGGGTACATATATTCTTTCTGATTGGTGTTTCAGGCTTCTTAGGGTGTATTCCTAGAAGTGGGATCACTGGGTCAAATGGCAGTTCAATTTTTAATTTTTTTGAGGAAACACCATATTGTTTTTCATAGTGGCTGCACCAGTCTGCATTTCCACCGGCAGTGTACTAGAGTCCCCGTTTCTCCACACCCTCGCCGGCACTTGTTGTTTGATGATTTGTTGATGGCGGCCATTCTGACAGGTGTGAGGTGATACCTCATAGTTGTTTTAATTTGCATCTCTCTGATGATTAGTGACATTGAGCATTTTTTCATATGTCTCTTGGCCATTTGTGTGTCCATTTTGAAGAGGTGTCTATTTAGGTTCTCTGCCCATTTTTTAATTGGGTTCTTTGTCTTCCTTTTGTTGAGTTGTATGAGTACTCTATATATTTTGGAAATTAGCTCCTTATCTGATGTACCATTGGCAATTATGCTCTACCATATAGTGGATTCCCTTCCCATTTTGATGGTTCTTTTTTTTTTGCTGTGCAGAAGCTTCTTAGTCCCCTATGTTCATAGCAGCACTATTTATAATCGCTAAGATCTAGAAACAGCCCAAGTGTTCATCAATGGATGAGTGGATTAAAAAGCTGTGGTACATATACACAATGGAATACTATGCAGCTGTAAGAAGGAAAGATCTCTTATCCTTTGAGACGACATGGAAGGACCTGGAGAGTATTATCCTAGGTGAAAAAAGCCAATCAGAGAAAGAAAAATATCACATGATCTCACTTATTTGTGGAATAAAATAAACAAAACAAGCTGAGGAACAAAATAGACCCAGAGATATGGAAATGGGGTGCAGACTGACAAACCTCAGAAGAGGTGGATGTGGGGGGAGAGAAGAAATAAACCACAGAACTTATATGCATGTATGCATAAACAAGGACATAGGCAATAATGCCAGTGGGGGGGGGGGTTGGGAGGAGGGTGTAAATGGGGGGAAAAAAGAGAAACATCTGTAACAAAAACAAAAAACAAAAACAAAAAGAATAACACACCTAGGAATAAACTTAACAAAGGATGTGAAGGACCTATATACTGAAAACTACAAAGCATTATTAAAAGAGATTTAAAAGACACAATGAAATGGAAAGATATTCTCTGTCCATAGATTGGAAGAATTGACATAGTTAAAATATCCACATTATCCAAAGCACTAAACAGATTGAATGCAATCCCCCATCAAAATCCCAATGTCATTTTTTATTTTATTTTTATTTGTTAATCCTCACTCGAGGATATTTTTCCATTGATTTTTAGAGAGAGTGGAAGAGAGGGAGGGAGCAAAAGAGAGAGAGAGAGAGAGAGAGAGAGAGAGAGAGAGAGAGAGAGAGAGAGAGAGAGGCAGAAACATTGATGTGAGAGAGACACATTGATCGGCTGCCTCCCGCATGACCCCAACTGGGGCCGGGGATCAAACCTGCAACCCAGGTATGTGCTCTTGTCCGGAAATTTAACCCTCAATCCTTCAGTCTACGGGCCAACACTCTCACTGCTGAGTCAACAAACTGGCCAGGGTCCAATGTCATTTTTTGAAGAAATAAAACAAAAAATCATCAGATTTGTATGGAACCACAAAAGACCCCTGAGAAAAAAGAACAAAGCTGGAGGTATCACACTATCTGACTTCAAATTATACTACAAAGCTCAGATAATCAAAACAGCATGGAATTGGCAGAAAAACAGACACACAGATCAATGGAACAGAATTGAGAGCCCAGAAATAAAACCACATGTACATGGCAAATAATTTTTGACCAAGGAGTCTAAAACACATAATGGAGAAAAGAAAGCCTCTTTAATAAATGGTACTGGGAAAATTGCAAAGCCACATGAAAAAGAATGAAATTAGATTACAGCTTGTCCCCATGTACAAAACTTAATTCAAAATGGATCAAAGACCTAAATATAAGATCTGAAACAATAAATTACACAGAAGAAAACATGGGTACTAAACTTATAGACCTTGGTCACAGAGAACATTTTATGAATTTAACCCCAAAGGCAAGGGAAGTAAAGGAAAAAAATAAATTGAGTGGGACTATATCAAATGTAAAAACTTCTGTGTAGCAAAAGAAACCAACAAAAAAACTTAAGGGCAACCAACCAAATGGGAGATGATATATGTAAACAATAGCTTCAACAAGGAGTTAATATCCAAAATATATACAGAACTTATACAACTGAACACCAACCCAAAAAAGCAATCCAATTAAAAAATGGGCAGAGGACTTGAACAAACACTTCTTCCAAGAAGACATATAAATGGCCAACAGATATATGAAAAGATATTCAACTTCACTAGCTATTAGGGAAGTGCAAATGCAAATTACAGTGAGATACCACCTCACACCTGTTAGAATGGCTATTATCATCAAGACAGATAATAACAAGTGTTGCAGAGGTTGTGGAGAAAAAGGAACCCTCTTTCACTCTTGGTGGGGATATAAACTGTTATAGCCACCATGGAAAACAGTATGGCTGTTCCTCAAAAAATTAAGAATAGAGTTATCATATGACCTAATAATCCCTCTTCTGGGTATCTACACAAAAAACTTGAAAACATTTCTTTGCAAAGATATATGCAACCCTATGCTCACTGTAGCCTTATTCACAGTGGCCAACACATGGAGACAACCAAAGTATCTTTCAATAGAGGATTGGATAAATAAGATGTGGTACATATATACATTGGAATATTATTCAGCCATAAGAAGAGATGAAATACTGCCATTTGTGACAATATGGATGGACCTTAAGGATATTATACTAAGCGAAATACGTCAATCAGAACAAGCTAAGAACCATATAGAATTTACTCATATGTGGGATATAAAACTGAAATTCATAGACACAGACAACAGTATGGTGGTTTCCAGAGGGCAAAGGGGGCCAAATATATAGTGAGGGAAGATTGATCTGACTTTGGGTGGTGGGCGCACAATGCAATATACAGATCATGTATCATAAAAATGTACACTTGAAACTTATATGATCCTATTAACCAATGTCACCCCAATAAATTTAATAAAAAAGTTTTCTTAAAAGTAGGTGAATTTAATATTTTATTTAACCCAGTACATGCAAAATATACTATTTTACACATGTAATAAATATAACAATTACTAATGAGATTTTCACTTTTGTTCACACCAAGTATTTGAAAATTTATGTGCATTTTACACTTACAGCCCATCTCATTTGTATTAGCCACAGTTCAGTTGCTCTGTGACTAGTAGCTATCATGCCGGACTTGTACAGGTCTGGATTAGGCAGGAGTCAGCTTTCTTCTGAGGGCCATTTTTCTACACAGGTATAGTGTGTTTATTACTTCAAAGTTATTGCATTGGAAAGAAGAACTGAGATTGAGGAAACCACCTTGTGATGTGGATACGGGGTAACCTACAGGCTCATTCATTAGTTAAGTAACTTAAATCCACAGAAGAGCTTAGTTGTATGCAGGATCAAATTATTACTGGTCATGAAGCACCGGAGTCCCTCATAATAACCCAAATCACAAAAGCTAAGGTGTTATTGTAATTATTTTGCAAGTAGAAAAATCAATAATAGTGACTTGAAATGTAAAAGAAATTAAATTCTATAAATATATGTTGAATGTCAATTACATGACACTTGGCTAGGTCTTGATATGAGAAATCCAATCTCCCGGCAGTGGTACGCATGTATGTGCACACAGACAAAGATCCATATATACACATATGTATGTATGACATAAATCCCACCTATTTTAAAAGGGTCAGGGCTTGGTGACTGTTACTTTATTTTTTAAAATAACAGGCACTACAGAACAGAAAGCAGCACATCAGTCTTGTCCATAAACGATCTTCCTATTGATACTAAACTTACCTTCAATGGAAAAATATCTGTAGCCTACTTTTGTGAACAATGATAACTAACATGGGCAGGCACTGGTTTAAGGGCTATTCCTGCATCATCTCACTTAAGGCTCACAGCAGTTAATGATGTAGGTGCAGAGGCAACTGAACAGAGTCCATTTAAAAAGTTTAACAAATATCATACAGCCTACTCAAGGAACAGCCATAATTTGAACTCAGGAAACTCTGCTCAGACATAAAGCTAAACTACTCACGTTAAATGATGTTCTAAACATTCTCTTTCTAAGTAACAATTTTTTATCTAACCTAAATTAGGTACTTAAAAGCCATGCCAATATTTCTTGTGACTGAAGATCTTAATGAGAAAGAACTTTATAAATAAATAGTTTTATACTTAGCATAACCTCTCATTTTATTTTGTTCCAAGAGCCATCCAGGCAAAGATTCAGCTTCATTCCTTATCTCTGACAAATACCAGAATCCACAACATATGGCGCCTCTTATCTGCAACAATTCTCCCAGTGCTTGCGTTCATCTTCATTGTTGATATTTTGTGGGTTAGTGGCTCTTGAGAGATGACAAATACCTTTCTCCTTTGAACTGCAAATTACCATATTTGGGCTTGCTTTTTCATATAATTTTTAGTAGTCCCTTTTATTTCTCTCTTTATTTAAACTGCAACTTAAAAATAATAAATTTAACCTTAATAGTATTTACATTTTTGTTTTGGTAATGTGACAGAGTTTATTTAACTAGTAGTTGTACATAAACCATTTGAATCAACTGGGCAAGTAAATAGCCCATTAATTTCACATTAATCCATTTGAAAGTAGGCATCAAAGAGGTGTCTGTCTTGAAACCCCAGAATACATAATGTAAGGTGAGAACTGGTATTCATTTTCACATCCAGCCTTAGTAGCATTCAAAAGAATCATTATTATTTTGAGAAGAATAATGTTAGCAATAGGGTTATTTTTGAAAGTCTGTCAACTCCTGATTTAAACACGTATCAGAGTTTTTTCTAACAAAATAAAATCTGAATTTCATATGTCTAGCAGATTGTACATAATATACATTTGTTGAATGAAAGACTGAATTGCATATAAGTTCATAGGGACATTTAACTATTCTTTGATCTTTCAGGGGATTGGTGTTGATATCACAAATACATTCTTGATTATGAAGAAATATTTTGGCACATATCTTGGGTCATTTATAGTTTTCTTATACCTTCATAATGACATTTCTATAAATGTACAGAGATACAGTAATTATACAGTCTGTACAGTCAATTTCACATGCGAAGGCTGAGATCCAGAGAAGTTAAGTAACTTGGCTAATTTAGAGGGGTGGGCAAACGTAGGTTGACAGTTGTGAGTCTGCACAACAGAGTTTGTTCTTGTATTATTATTATTTATTAATTATTGTATAATTTTCCATACAAACACCTGTACACCTACTTTTGCCCACCCCTGTATAATGAACCAGGAATGGACATCTAGTTCAGCTGGCTGCAGCTCTTCCAAGCAAACACTGGTACAGTTCATATTATGATGACCATATAAATGTAATATGTAGAATGTTGTATGCTGGGACTTTATCATTATGATAATAAAGAAAATTTATATTAAAAATGAGAAAGTACATTTTGTGTGGTGAGTTATATAATAAATGGTAAGTAAATGAAGTCTGAGATTGGACTTGAATATTGAAAACTATATCTTCAAACAATACACAAAATGGTTTAGGGGAAGGACTTTATCACAGGTGTTATAACAAAAATACTTTCCATCTATTTAGTCTTCCCTTAGTCTTCACTGTAAACCAACGAAAACTAAAAAATGTACTGGCCCATGTCTTCCCCTCTGGCCATAGTTCACTGTCACCAATAGTAAAGGATGAATAAACATGTTTGAAGAGAGGCCAGTGATTATTACATTTTTAACATAACGTTCTGATATTTACAGTGGTATAGGATGATGGTCAGCTTCTTCAGAAGCATTATTAAATTTCCTCTGAGAATGCAGACAATATTGGGTAGGTCAGATTTTAGACTTAGTCTCTTTAAATGCTTACTTTAGATACGTCTTGAGGCTCTTTTCCAGTGGTTTAAATCATTCATGGAAAAAGAAAGATTCTTCAACTAACCTATTGATGCAAAAGCAGATGCCCTGGCAACCTCATTCTTAACATCTCCAAAAAATGTCTTACATTCTCTTTCATACCCATGTTCCCTCTCAATAGTGTTGGCTCAAGACTGTTTCTGTTTCTGTCAATCGAATCAGGAGTAATTCATGAAAAGCTACAGATGTGTATTTGCTTTACAAATTTACAAAAAAAAAAAAAATTTACAAAAGTCCCCATGATTTATTTTCAGTGTCTAAACATTTTGTTAGTGCATCAATGTATTATATTATGAAATCTCTACTATACCAATAAGAATGAGGATTCCTTTTAAATTCTACAAAAAGAATGACAATTAGTTTTTGACTGATTTCATGTGGAGCCAGACATTTGTATTTTATTTGCAAAATTTACTTTATCTGATAAATCTACTCTAACATCTATTTCCTAGACCCCTTCTACTCAAATTGGGGTCCGAGGACCAGCAGTATCAGTACCAGAATCTCAGGCCCTACCCTAGACCTACTTAATCAGAAGCTGCATTTTAGCAAGATCCCCAGGAGACCAGTGTGCACATCCAGTTTTGGGAGGCACTGGGCTAAGCCATAGAATTTAGTTCATTATAAACTGCCCTGTTCCCTTCAGCAAAAGTGTAAGCTCCTCTTCAGTTTCTGGTGTTAGGCCTAAGGCTTGATATTTATTTAAATGTAGTAAAATGAAAAAAAGAAGCAAAGAAAACCCTTTCCAAGCTAAAAATAAAGCCTGAAAACACCTTTATTTTCCAAAGTTTTATTTTGTCATCAGATTCTGCTCTAAAGTGCCATCTCAAAGTTCTCCCAATGGAGATGAACTCGATCACGTCTGGTGGGCTGGGCTGGTCTGTAGTCAATGCATACAGACCTTTGTCCCTAGCAATCCCCCTCTCTGATTTTTGAATGTTTCATATCTTGCCGTCAACACCAGCAGCGGGCAGACAACAGGGAGTGGAAAAGAAAGCTAAGCCATTCTGCTTTTCTTTAGTCATTTTGCTAAAAGATTTGATAGCTTGAAACATTGGTTAACATGAAATTTGTGGACTTTAATTTACCATTCCTCAGTGATACATTTTAATTTATTATTGACAAAACAATTAGTCATTATAAGCTGCTACTTGGTATATATTGGAAACATTTTAGTGACCTGAAAGAATTAACATGACTTCTGGCAGGGCTCAGGGGGTTATTTAGGTACCGAGAAATGTTGGTTCTGAGGATTATATTTTTAGGAAAACCTCATTTCTGAAGAATCTAAAATTAAAACTCAAATATAACAACTTCTCGAGTCCACTAAGGTAGAGATTAAACTTTAAAAGAGAATATTATAAATCATTAACTCCTTTCCCAATCTCTAAGTCAAGTGAGCCTTATATAGAACCTTTCTTTTCGAAGTTCATGATCTGAATTATCTGTCTGGTAATCAAGTATATATTGTTTTAAGTCATGAAAACTCTAGAATAAATTCATATTGCCTTATTTTTTTCTTTTTGTGCTACCTAATATGCCACCAGGACTGGATTTTGAAAGCTTCAAGAAATGGTGATGACACATAGAAGAGGATTATATGTTATCAGAATTTTTACATAAAAAACAAAACAAAAACAAAAATGACAAAGAAAGAGGAAAGAGAATAAAGAAAAACTGCTTTAAATGCACGGGTACATCTGACTCCCTGTGCTGCCTCGGACGAGCATCCTCGGTGAGACACATGCAGGCCACTGGGGGTGGGAGGACAGGGAATGCTTGCTCCTGCCTGTGGCGTTTCCCCTGGGGCACTCCTGCAGGCTCTGTCATCTTGACCTCCTCTGTGGGGTGGTCACTGCCCCCAGTGGACAGAATCTGAGGTGCCCTAGAGAAGTGGGAATAGGGGCCTGCCTCCTGCTGCCCTCAGTTCCTCAGCGGGAAGACAACAGGTGGGCAGGGCTCTCTGGAGTCAGAGGAGGAAGAAAAGGAGGAGGTCCAGGGTCCTTGGGGAAGAGCAGGAGCCTCCTGTGGGCCTTGACCAAAATTCTCTGCCCAAGACAGGGCAGGGTCAGCTTTGTCAATGGCCAGGGTGGCTAGGGCCACATTGCCTTTGAGGAGTGGCCCACTGCACTGTGGCTTCTTTATAAGACATACTTGAAACCAAGAGAAAGTGTAAGGCTGATTGGGGGAAATAAGTTTCATTATAATAGACTTTAGTATGATAATAAAGTAAATTTAATAATAAATTTTATAAAACTGATGTGTTTGTTGTAGAAAACTTGAGAAAAGCAAACTAAAGGAAGAAACGCATAATTCCATCATCCACAGTTCACATCAATAAGCAATAAAAATATCCAATATTAAATCTATTCCTCCAGTATGTTAATGCATTTAAAAACATAAATGCATGGGTGAAAAAAATCTTTGAAAAAGCAATACACACTTATAGTATCCTAACTTACATTGCCTACATACTTGCTAGTATGTTGAAACAAATTAGGTTGGCTTAGGAAAGTCCAAAAAATCTTTCCAAATAAATAATTTATGGAAGAGAAAACTTGATTTAAAGTGAGCAGAGGATATATAATTAGAACTAAAAGTAGTAAATGGACATTTTAAAATAGAATAAAAGATTATTAATTGGTTTTGCAAACAATGACCATATGTTGTTCTTTGTTTCCACTTGTTATTTGAAATTTGTTATTATTTATCCAGACAAATGAATCTTGATAAAACTGTAAGAATAAGATCTAGATTTAAACTGAATATGGCTCAAAGAGGGGCAAAATTATATTTCTGCACAACAGGTCAAGTTTTCTGCTATTGTTACCTATTTTACAGTTACGTACTATCCATCATAAAGAGAAATATAGTGTGAACAGCTCCTAGCGTCTGCACTATTCCTGGAGAAACAGGTCTCATAGGCCAGAAGATGCATTTCCATAAAAAATGTCATTATATGACATTGCTGTTACTAAATAAACATCTATTAAGATATTGTCATTGAAAATACCTAGATGGCCTACTCTTTGGTAAGGATGTGGAAAACTGGAACACTGCTTTGGGGATTATAAAATTGGTACAACCACTTTGGAAAAGTGTTTTTATATATTTGGCAGGATCTAAAAACATTTGCATAACTTAAAACTCAGAAATTCTACTCCTTGAGGAATAACCAACACACGTGCATGCATACAAACTTACACACACTCCATGTACATTTGTTTACCGAATGAGATATTCTAGAATGTTCATAGCAGTTCTATTCATAATAGCCTCAAACTGGAATACTCAAGAGTCCATTAACAATAGAATCAATAAGTAATCTGCAGTTTATTCATTCCATGTAATGCTATCATAATGAGAATGAACAATCTACAACAACACAAGATAGTATGGATGTTTTCACAATGTTGACAGAAAGAAGACAAAACAGAAGAGTTTATATAGTATAATTCCATTTATAAAATGTTCAAAAGCAGGGAAAACAAATCTATGTTCTTGGAAGTCAGAATAGTGTTACCTCTGGGATCATAGTGACTGGAAGGGAGCATGAAGGGGTATCCTCGGGAGCTGGTAATGTTTCATTTCTTGATATAAATGCTGGTTATATGAGTAAAAATGGCTAAGCATTTTTTTCTGTCTCACCTAGTTGCACATTCACACCTATTTTCTCAAACCAATTGATTTCTCATAGGGTGCTAAGGGTTACACATAAATAATTCAACAAAGAAACAGAGTTCCTTTCTTCTTCTTCTTTTTTTTTTTACCAATACTAGGAAGGCAAAATATATTTTTAAAAGTCATATAGGGCTAACACAAACATTAAACATTTTAAGTCCATCATAAACACAAGATAATTTGTTTCCCCAGGCAATAATTAAATTTTTTATTGATTGACTTTAGAGAGAGAGGAAGGAAAGAGAGAGAGAGAGAGAGAGAGAGAGAGAGAGAGAGAGAGAGAGAGAGAGAGACATTGATATGTTGTTCCACTAATGTACACATTCATTGTGATTCTTGTATGTGCCCTGACTGGGGATTGACCTGTAATCTTGGCATATTGGAATGATTCTCTAACAAATTGAGCTACCTGTCCAGGGCCAAAAATTTCTTCTTTCCTTTTCTTGGCATTTCTGTAAATCAGTTCTCCCTAATGTTTCTGTTGTCTCAGCCCACATGGATTTCTCTAAGAAGAGAAATCTGATGTTTCATGTCCCTCAGTATCTCAGCCAAGGGTTAGGAAAGCAACACAAACTTGCAGTCATTCTCTCCCTCCTTGACCAGGGAAGACAGGACCAAAACATGCCCACTAGCAGTACCACTGGCAACTGTCAACTGCATTTGCTCAAGACGTTTTGAACTTTATGACAAAGAGCTAAAGAAAGTTATGTGGTTTTTATCTTTTATGATAAAAAGACATCTATGTAGTAATTTTCTAGGAAACAGTAAGCTATAGAAAGAAAATCGTTTTATGGGCAATGAAATGTTTTCATCTTTTAGTTCATCTGAGATCTGGGCAGCGATACTTTCTGGAACCCACAGATAAGAGCTTTTTGTCAAGTACAACCCAAAGATGGCAGAGAAATATTTTTGTTATGGTTTTCTTTCTCCTAAAGTGACCACCCTTTCACTAGAGAATGTACTTACGTCATCAAATTGATGTGATTCTTAAACAGGACATAAATCTTCCCTTTGGATAAGAGTGCTAATCAGATTCAGCTAGTTTTTCATTCTCTATCCAAACACTGCCACTATGTGAAAAGAAAAATTCCTAAAATCCAAGGATATTTTAGAGTTAAACCTCTCCTCCCAGCCAATCTACTTTGTTATTCTATATAAACAAATTCCGCCATTACATTCCTTTATCCATAGCAACTTCCAGTGGATAATTCACAAATCAATTAAAGACAAGTTATTTGCCAAAAGGGATCAAGCAACAAGCATTAGAAGCATAATATTTACAGGCACCAATCCTAAAAATTTATGTGTTAGAGAAAAGTTTGGTCTGGTTAGCTTTCCTTCTAATCCAAGATTTTATATTTGTGTGATTACTTTAGAAAATAAATCCATCACATAATTATTCTTAAGCCAACTATGTTTTGGGGGCAGATATGGGTAGATATATCAAGCAAAAAAAAAAAAGGGTACTACTATAGGACATATTATTGTTATTGAATTTTTTTTACTTTAATTTTTTTACTTTAATATTTTTTTACTTTAATATTTTCCAATTTTTTTACTTTAATATTTTCTACATGTGAAACATTTTGAGAATTACATAAAATGATCTAACAGAATGTATATTGTAAACTGCTCCTCCTCTTCCCCCTCCTCCCCCTCCTCATGTGTTTACAATAAAGGTAAAGTGAAGGCAAATTCACTCGAGATGGGCACCTGATTTGACCAAGAACAGTCAGTAATGATGATAATATCCATATGGTTCCATCGACTTGATGCAATTCTGAGTTAGACCGTGTCTGCCTAGGACTGGCATGTACTCATGGATGTGTGGAATGGATATGTTTCAATTTATATGTAAATAAATTGTCATTTGTTGTTTTCTTTATGATGCCTTCCTTGACTTCCTTAAGGGAAGGTCCTATCCCAGTCCCTATTTTACTTAGTTGTGAATGTGTTTATTTTCTGCCTTCCTCCACTAGAATGTAAGCTTTATGAGAGCAGAGACTTTGTCCATTTTACTTCTTATTCTATCCCTAATATAAGGTAAATATTTCAATTTTTTTAAACAGTGAATTTTTTTTTATTATTTTTTAAAAGTGTTTTCTTTTTTTATTGTTGACTCTATTATAGATGTCCCTCATTTTCCACCCCTTTGCCACCCTCCACCCTGCCTCCACACTCCCTAGGCCTTCATTACATTATTGTCGGTGTCCATGGGCTATGCATATATGCATATATATTCTTTGGTTGATCTCTTTCCATCTTCCCCATCCTCCTCCCCTCTGAGATCTGTTATTCTGTTCTCTGTATACAAGCCTCTGGTTCTATTTTGTTCGTTAATTTATTTTGTTCTTTAGATTCTACATATAAGTGAGATCATGTGATACTTTGTCTTTCTCTGACTGGCTTATTTTGCTTAGCATAATAATCTCCAGGCCCATCCCTGGTGTCACAAAGGGTAAGAGTTCCTTCTTTTTTTTTTACAGCTGCATAGTACTCCATTGTGTAAATGTACCAGAGCTTTTTTATCCATTCATCTACTGATGGGCATTTGGGCTGTTTCCAGATCTTAGCTATTGTAAATAACACTGCTTTGAACATAGGGGTGTATATATTATTTCTGATTGGTGTTTCAGAATTCCAGATATATACCCAGAAGTAGGATCACTGGGTCAAAAGGAAGTTCCATGGTGGTTGAAACAGTCTACATTCCCACCAGCAATGTGCTAGGGTTCCCATTTCTCCACATCCTCTCCAGCACTTGTTGTTTGTTGATTTATTGATAGTTGCCATTCTGACTGGTGTGAGTTGATACTTCATTGTAGTTTTTATTTGCATCTCTCTGGTGAGTAGTGACCTTGAGCATTTTTTCATACGTCTACTGGCCATTTGTATGTCCTATTTGGAGAAGTGTCTATTCAGGTCCTTTGACCATTTTTTTCTTTTTTATAGGATTGTCTTCCTGGTGTTGAGTTGTATAAGTTATTTATATATTTTGGAGATTAATCCCTAACCTGATGAATCATGTAAGGTAAATATTTTTGGGTGGCTAATAAAGCACTAGGCACAATGGTATGCTGCAGCTGTCCCTACCAGTTGGCACAACCAGACTGTCAAATTTTCAGGATTACTATTTATAAGTCAGTTGTTCTACTTAGTGGCTATTAAAATTAAATTATATAAACATACAATTAACTAAATTATGTTACAAACAAAGGTAATATTAAAAACTCATCACTTCTAATAATTTGACTACATTATACTATTATCTAAGTTCTTGAGGTCATTCACATATATTGCATCTGTATGTGCCGCTCTAAATTTCGTGCCAACTCCACAGTTAGTGACCTTGGCAGCTTGAAATGGGCTGGTGGGAGAATTGTTGGCACAGAAGTCAGCAAGTATTACAAATAGACTTTTTGGTGTCTTCACAGAGAGATGGTTGTTAACATTTATCAACACACTACTGACCTGACTTAGGCATTTAATAAATAGTATCTGAATGAATCCATTCATCTTTTATATGAATTCTGATTGCATTTGAGTATTTTATTCATGGTCACATTAGTTCTTACTTTTTCAGAATTTATTCTATTAGCCCAGTACAAAGCTTATTTTTCAGGTTCACTCCCAAGCTTTCTTTTTGGAATTTAGCTTACATCCTCGCTCTTGAAATGCCTGCCTTTTGCATTTGATTGACTTCACATTATTAAGACCTGGAGAGGTCTTCAGGTTTTTCAATCTCAAATAGTGGGTTTGAGCAGATGAACCCTTGGGTCTCTTCAGCTTTCAACCTCTGTTTCATGAATATGGGGGAAAGTAGCAGTATCCTCACTCCTGTCAGGGGTCTAAAATCATTTGCTGATGTACTCATTCATTCAATACATATACATCAAGCACCTACCATATGCCACACACCCTTCTAGGCATTGATGATAGAGAGGTGGAAAAAAAAAAAGACCAAAATTGCTACTGCATGGAGCTCACATTTTAGTATTAATAATAGCTAACTTTTATTTTAGTGCTGTCTATGTGCCAGGCATTATATATAGCTAACACTCTTAATCCTCACAACGCCACATTTTACAGATGAGGAAACTAAGACACAATGAAGTTAGGTAACTGACCAATGTCTCAGAGCTGTGAGTGAAAGTGTGGAAATTAGAACCTCAGCAGAGTGGCTGCAGAGCCACCAGCTCTCGTCATTACTCTATACCAGCTTTTCAAGGTGAGGGTGCTTGTACGCAAGTTGCTTCTAAGGTAATCGTTTATACGCCAGCTGCAATGCACTATTCTGTAACCAAGGGTGGTCCCAAACGTCTACATGTATTTGACCAAAAAAAAAAAAAGCATCACAAAATCGGTGAGATGATAAGGGAACTACAAAAAAATGCTACAAAAGAGGTAGTAGGCAGGCCTACTTTTGTGTACATATTTTATTTATGGGCACAATGACCCATAGAAGTAGGCATTTTTGTTTTCCATTTACAGACAGGGGATTGCTAATGGAGCTTAGGGAATTCATTGTCTCGGTAGGAAAGCAGCAGAATGTGCATTCAAGCTTGGTCCGTTTGCTTCTAAAGCCAAGTCTCCCTCCTACACCATGCTTCCAATCCCACACGTGCAATGATTACTAACCATACTGTTATTCTTATAATGGCTGTTACATTCCCTATAAGGTAACTATTTTTCTCATTTTCAGTTTAGCTAACACTATTCACAATTTGGACTAGTATTAGGAAGGCCAGTTTAATATTCAAGACAGTGCCCGGGGAATAAATTGGCATGATACAGGATGAAGTTGACCTCTCCAGCTCAGAGTACCTTGTGGCTCTTCTGGCCAAGGAGTAACATTTTGGTGGCAAAATACAATTACATGACCAATGTTTCTGAACAGATGAAATGAGCCAGATGGAAGCCCGCAATGAAAAACCCAGGGAGAGGACAGAAGCAAGCCACATAAAATCATTGATTGGTTTTTTTCTTTCTTTTTTGCAAAAGAAACACTTATATTATGATGCTTTTGCTTAACACTACTTTAAACCAATATCAATTAGGTTAAAAGACAGATTAGATA
This sequence comes from Tadarida brasiliensis, assembly GCA_030848825.1. Classification (NCBI taxonomy): domain Eukaryota; kingdom Metazoa; phylum Chordata; class Mammalia; order Chiroptera; family Molossidae; genus Tadarida; species Tadarida brasiliensis. Next base: position 37,926,083 of record CM061258.1, read on the forward strand.
TTATTTCTTTAGTTGATATTTTAACTGATCACTTAGCTCTTTTTCTGTATCAAGTTACAAGGCATTCTTTCTTCAGAGAAAGATTCTGAGTTAAGTAAACCAGGATAGTTAAGTCTATTAGAATTATACCTCTCATGAAATTCCTCCATGTGTAGTGATGCAAGGATCTGATTAGCAAATGGGAGGTAGAAGGGTGACTATTTAGAAGTCTAGGCTCTAGAACAGATTGTCAGGGGTCAAACTGGGACAAGTTTCTTAAACTCTCTCTGCCTAGTTTCCTCACCTATCAACTCAAGGCAAAGCTGGACTACCGTGTGGAGTGTTTTGAGGATAAAGTGGGACAATGCATGTACAGCCCTGGGAACACTGTCTGGCGTATGTATGGTAAGTTCCCAGTATAAATCAGATCTCATTGCTCTTACTCGACTTTCTGACCAAATGTGTGTGTGGCCTCTGATTCCTGAACCTTCAATTCTTCCTCTCTCATTTGGTGGTAATTATACCCACCCTCTTCACTTAGTTGGAAGAAGTAAATGAGTTAAGGTGTGTGGCACTATAAACAAGTTTTCACATCTGTTACATCTGAAGAGCTTTAAAAAATATGCTATGTAATGGAAGGTACAGATGTGGTACTTAATTACATCCCATTGCATCGATTTGTTGTTGGCACTCATTTCCCGAAGACTTGGGCGCTGGCCAGTGTTTTCCAGTGGGCCTGCAAGGTTTATTCAATAGTCACTGATAAGCTACTACTTAGTTTTTGGTAGCAACAAACAATGGCTAAGCGGCCACTATGGTCCCTGCTCATATACTATAAAATCTCCAGATCAAGGTTGGAGACTTGAGCATAACTTTCTAAGAGCATAGGGAATAACTGAAGGTCATCTAGGGTTTTTTGTTTTAGCAAATACTGCTTTATATTTCCATGGCCTGAAGAACACTTGTTCTTTTGATTCTAGATCTGATGGCTAATCCTCCTTTCTACTGATCAGTTTATTTCACTTAAAAAATTTACCTGTTAGCCCTTCTACAAGAAGTTTGCTCAGATGAGTTTAATTAGTCACCTATGTGGCAGCTTTGTTAAAATGCTGGGGGAGGGAAAGATATTGACACTATAGGCCAAAATGAGATTTGGAGACTTTCTGAGAATTTCATGAAAAAGGGTTTAGTATAAGAACACATTTTCTGTTTCTGGTCTGTGGAATTCTATTGGAATCATCTCTGCCCTACACTTAAATGTACCTTGGATGACTTCCTCTTCTATATGCATAGCATCCACACCGTATGAAACATTTCACCACATGAAATGTTCCTTTTAACATCCCTTTCTGAGAAGACAGAAAACAGAAAGTATTGTTCTGGTTGGAAGACAAGACCATCGCTAGAAGAATAACTTTCTATTTAAAGTTTCTTTAAACATCATTATAATTTTAAACAATAATATTAAAAAACAAAAACAAAATGTCCCGGTGTTGCCCTGGGGAGTTGTCGGAGTTCACCAATCCGCTAAGTCTTAGCTCCTTATTCTTTGCTTCCCAGATCACGCTCCCCCCTTTTTAAGGTACTATATTTAAGCCTCCAACATAAATTCACTCACATTATTTTCTTTTTCTTTTTTTTATCCTCACCCGAGGACATTTTTTTTTTTTTTTTTGCATTTATCTTCAGATAGAGCGGGAGGGAGAGAGGGAGGAACAGAGAGAGAGAAACATCGATGTCAGAGAGACACATTGACTGGCTGCCACCCACACAACCCCAGCCGGGGCCGGGACAAACTGCAACCGAGGTACGTGCCTTTAGAGGGAACCAAACCTGGGTCTCTGGTCCGTGGGTCGATGCTCTAACCACTGAGCCAATCTGGCCAGAGCTACAGTATTTTCTTAAATCTAACACGAGCAAATCATTTCCCTCCCTTTCTCCTTTAAAACAGATATGAGAGGTGCAGCTCTTAGTTGGTGATTGGCATTCATTCTAGGTCCACAGAGGAAAATTAGCCTTATTATGTAATTCTCTCTCTCTTCATCAAATCAAATTTGGCTTAATAAGCTATATATTAATCATTTGGCTTTTTCTAAAAATATACTTTATCTACAAAAGACAAAAATTTTTCACTGCAAAAAAAATCAATAAGAATATATTAAAAACATTTTTTTAACCATTGAAAAACTGCTTTCAAGTCAATTTTAAGCATTGTATAATGGGCCCATGTTATGAATATTTCTCAGGGATCAACACTCATCAAGTGTATATGATTTGCCATTACTTTAACAAATCAGACTCTAATTGAATATCAGATCTTACAGACTTGGCTTCCCTTTATCCTGAATGCTATAAGGGAGTCAAACTAATGCCAAAAAATATATTCCAGCTTAAAGCGAAGTGTACCACCAGTATCTTGCATTAATATCCATTCAATTTTCAAAGAAAAATATGACACTATACTAGACACATTTGACGATTTTATAGTATAAAAATATTGTTCTCAAACGATCTTATAAAGGAGAAATGCAATAAAGAAATGTCGGCTAATGTCCCATTAGTTCTGTTGCTTCAATAATGGAATCATATCCAAAGTTTCTCAAAGGTTAAGATAAGTTTAGGTTAATTCCATGTTTTAAGGATCTTGGATATTAATAAAGAAATGAAGAAATGCAAAAACAGGGTTGCAAAATGTAGGTATTGTAAATGTTTACATGAAATAAATGAACACTTTTAACTCCAGGAATGCTATGCAATGAAACTGTGCCATTCAGAAGATAATTGCAGAGTTTAAGTATATGTCCGTGGGCACATTTATGTATGTATGGACACATACATACATATATTGACTCATGGTGCATTTGAGGTGGTGTGGTCTGTTAAAAGTTTAAAGCTCTATGATAAACATCTTTTTTTCATTATTGTCGGTGTAGTGCTGTGGTAAATGCATAATCTCTTTCTGAGTACCGAGAGACCTCTGAAAATACGAGGCCAGAGTGAACTACTGCCCTCCTAACCCCCTAACCTTCCACTGGACTCTCAGCCTGGCCCTGATCATATCCACCAGTTGATTTTGTGACTAAAGGGGTGATACCAACTAAGAGAGTGCAGCAAGATGCTTCCTCAAATATGCATCAATGGCACTCTTGCGGCATGTAAGGGAGCCTCTGGCCTCAAAATACTAACAGTTCAAATGGAAAGACAAAATAGGACCCACAGAACAGTGAAGGCAGTGCATATAAATAATTATCACATGGACAATTAATGTTCAAATTAAAAGCAAATGAACAAGGGACAAAGACTCACAAGCTGCAAAGGAGATTGGCCCATGATGGCTATTCTGGATGTTATCCTCACTTCTTAAACTAGTCATGGAAAAGGCTTGTTAGAACTACAAACACAGGGCATTTAAATACATGGAAAACTCATCCTTAGATATCCAGGGCTTGTTGTATTTTGGAACGGATCAGAACTTGACCAAAGGAAAATAGCTTTGCCAGACCAAAAAGGCAAGTTTCAAAATATATTTGCAAATCATACAGTAGAGATTAAACTCTGCATTACTTGAGATTTCTAAAATTCTTTAGCCCAACATGCCATTGCTTTTACTCTACCCAGAGTTATATATTCATGACATTTAGGAAAATCAGATCTCAATGATGAGGAGAATCAGAAGCCACCATCTTTGGAAATACACATAGTGAAGTTTACAAATCTTTCATAAGCACACAACATAGCACATAGTAAGCATGGCCAATGCATGCCATTCAGTAGAATGCAAAGCATATAGTAAGCATATAATTTCTAGTGATACACCATATTTATAACTGGAACAAATTAACATAAAAATAAATGGTATTTATTTTGTTTTGAAATAGAAATAAATAAAGGTACTACTCACATTTTTAGCTGCCAACTTTTATTTATCCCTTGTCAAAATTTGCTTATGCACTGTTACTAGTGAAATATATAATTAGATTTTCCTGATTTTATAGTTCCCTAAAAAATGCCAAGGGCCCTATCTTCCACGCTGTCTAAAGCAAATAAATAATTCTCATAAGTTATTGTTATCCAAATTTTAATGTTTTCTATCCAAGTAAATCAGAAGACATTTTAATCCAAATTTCATGCAACTGTCTCTGGAGGCCTGGTGGTTTCCAGGTATGTTGCATTTGGTCTAAATAAGAAAGACTTTATTCTCGAGATTTTGCAAACAATTTCACCTCTATTTGCTCTTGCTGAAATAGCTTTCAGTGCTATTAACTAACCAACCAGTAACACAGGATGTGTGAGGAATCAATCTTTTCCTTGTAAATATCTAGAATACTAACCAAAGCAAGAAAGAAATCAAAGAATTTTCTTAGTGTCTCCTTATTTTTCTAGTTACTTGGTTAAAATAAGCCAACCTGAATGTAAAAAGGTGTCATTGACAATTTATTGGGGTCATGATGTCAAGGTTTTTCATATGATTTCTAGAGAAATAAAAAAATTAACAAAATATTTACTTTGATTTCATGGTGTCTAATCCTGGACAATATTAAAACTCTGAATTATTTTTTCCTGAAACACATAAACAACACCTAGAGTTTGTTGTTGTGGTTGCTTGTTTGTTTAATTAAGCAAGAACCCTTTCCTGACATTCAAAGGGTTAACTGAAAGTTGGCATGACCAATTTTGGCTAGTTAAGTTGATTGAGCATGCCAATACACTTGTTTTCCAGATGACAGTAATAGGAATACTTTTTTAAGCTCACCGTTTAACTCTTGAAAACAGCTTTTAGAGTTAGTCAATTTCCTTCTACTTCTCCAGGTTTCCACATACCCATGATTATTTTAAGGTCCACATCTTCTAAGTTCATGTTATACTGCCAATGTAACGCACATTAGGAATTGAAAAAAAAAAAAAATCAACGCAGGGTGAAAGCTTTTTAGCAGGGGGAGCCTAAAGCTACAGTGGATGATGAACAAAATCTTTCCAGCGACAAAAAGGAAAGAGCCGATACCTGTAGGACTTTGAGAAACGCAATCTTGATTTAGCTCTTGGAGATGGTCCTAGCACTGTGGCTCCCTGAAGATCCCAAACAAAAGCCATTTGTAAAGGTGCCAGGATCACTGGAAACAGTGGGAAGTCAGAGTTGGTGCAGGGCCCTGGGGCTGGCGGGCCCCTCACTGAGCAGGACGCACTGGTGGCAGCCTGCGGGCATTTCCTCTGTGTGGTGGTATGCACTGACAGGGAGGTGGCAGGTTGGTGGAGCAGGGCTGGAAAGGATGGCCAGGACTTCCTGCTGTGTGACACTGGCCTTTTGCGACAGAGCTTGCTTCACTCAGACCTTATCTCATTAATAACGTGAGTAACACTCCCTTGCAAATTTGTTTTTAAATTTAGCCCTGATTAAACAGCACAGTCACATGCCACTCCTGAAAAGCACAAGACATTATTAAAGCTGTGATTGAGGTTGGTGAACCTTTTCTATCAAGTGTGAAGTTAAAAAAAGAGTAAACTTTGTTAAAACATTTTTCTTTTGTGACTACGACTGTGAAATTTGACAAAGTTTAATAAATTTCACACACTTAACTGCCAAATATCATTTTCTTTATTTCAACTTCTCCTAATAAGAGGATGTACACCGTTGTGGCAAAACTTCCACAAGATCTAATCATCTCCAAATACCAGCACTTTCCTGCAAGTCAGTGTGAGAGAAAAAACAGGCAGATCACTTTCAAAGCTTTTGGCAGCTTTTCCTTCAAGGAGATACTGTCACCTTGGAGAGTGAGTCATAATGCAGGACTTTGACAACAGAGATCAATTTTCTTGTCCATTTTCTATTCCCTAGAAACATTTCTTAGCTCGCTGATAAATCCCTTAAAACAACTTTCTTTCAAATTAAATAAATGCTGAAAGCCAAACAGAGCCTCTCACATGTTTTACGAATGCAGCACATTTCAGGGAGGCATATATTTCAGGATACTGTACTCAAGGAGTCAAAGGACCCCAATGCCGTCATCGGTCCTCACCCCCGAGCGGTATTTAATGTTAACAATGCAGCACAGCTCCATCCGTCCCCGTCCAGACACTGCCCCGCCAGTGACCTCAACTGTAAACCAAGGCAGAACTCCACTTCTCTGGGATAAGATTAGAGAGGCTTGGAGTGCCCAAGAGTGAATTTAACTCACTCGGAACTGGACAAAATGGATCAATAGTTGAGCTTAGTGATCATCACTGTATCTGCCACATTTTGAGCCCCCTACTGCACAATCTATCTCTTCTGTACCCAAGGGGTCCAAAATATTCATTTAGTCAATAAACATGACACTCCTTTTCACAACAGCATTCAGAGCAACCAGGGGTTCTTGAGAACACTACAGGTTCCATATCAGCTTTGAGAATGAGTAATTGAAAACATTTTTTCGTTTCACCTCTGTTATCTGACAGATGGGCTGAAAGAGGGGGCGTGTCATTGCTGACTGAACAGCAGCAGCCCTGGGGAGCCACGAGTCAAAAATAAACACGCGCTCTCCGAATCAGCTGGCAATATTTCAATGCTTCACAAACTATACCTTTTGGTTTTTGTATATGAATCCACGTTTCACGGGGGCAAAATTGGTGGTAACCTTCCTGGCGATCTTCGAGAAGGACTTGAGAGGGTGCCTGTACCTATACAAGCCTGCCCCTGTCGGTGTGTGAAATGCCACTATTATCGTTTTGTTCCTTTATACTATTTAATTTCTATGTTGGGACAGCTCTTAGGAAATGCAAACATTCCTGGCCAAGTTGACACAGAGTCGAAGAACTTGGTGTTTAGTTGATGGCTTCATCTGAGACTGAAGTCAGACAGTGTAAGAGAACTGGGAGTCTGGGTGAGGAGGGGGAATGTCCCTGAAAGCGGAGGGGTAGGGTGGATCGTGTGGGGTGAGGGGGAAGGGGGACACAGAGATAAGCCAGAGAGCAGGAAGGAAGGTACTAGCAAAGATTTACCTCTTTCACCTTCCATGTAATACAAAACTCTCCTTCTATCCAGTGGCATTTCGGATTTTGTAGGTGAAACAGCACCATTGGCTTATGAAAATGAAAGCTGCAGTCTATAGATATAGCTTTGGAAGCAGAAAATATTACTTGCACTGTTATTCCCATTGTACTGGTCAGGGCAAGATGGACCCTATCTTCTCATGCAGGCTAAAGCCAGCAACAGACATTTTGACTTATGCTTGTCTTTTTCTCCGTATTAACTTACATTTTAATAAGTCCTGTTAATTGATATCTAATTAATGAAATACAAGGGCATAATAATAATGCAGAATGAAGATACTGCAGAATGTCTACCTTTTTCTAAAAGAAATGTGCACTGAAGATGAGAAATTGTCTTTCAATTATTGCCAAAACATTTCTTGTTTCTGTCCCCCTTGCTTCTTGAAAGCAGACATTTAGAATAGTCAAGAGAATAAAAACAATGAAAGTATAAATGTGAAATTACAAGCAGGAAAGTGGAAACTCGGGTCCATTTTCCTAATGTGAAATTAGATAAAGACACAAGACGTATTTGCCAATGATATTTTTTTCCTTAAATAATTACTTACCTCCTCCTTCCCATTTCTTCCGTCCAGTTACACATAATCCCCCCTTAGGTCACAAGGCCTCAGCAAGGTCACAGAAATAAGCTACTTATTTCTGAGATTAATCACAAGCAAAGTGAAGCCTTGATTTCAAGTACAGATATGAATACAGGGGTTGTCAAAAGTAGGTTAATAATAATAATATAATAATAAATAAACAATAATACAAGAATAAACTCTGTGTTTCACATACTCACAATTGTAAACCTACTTTTGCCCACCCTTGTATTGTTCTGAGGGACTGGCTAGTACTTCACAAACTTGAGAATTTGACAATGGACAAAAATAAAAATAAATTAAGTAAGACCTTTGCTGTCATCTGTATTTCAAACATGTTTATAAGTTTCGCTTCACATGTACTAAAGGGTAGAAAAGAAAATGAAGTAGCCATCTTAATTTGTAATATATCAAACATTCATTTTCCAGAAGAATTTTTAGGAAAAGCACACTTGAATGATAGTGAGAGAAGTTCCATCCCTGAGACAAACTTTTTTTATACGTTGGAAACTGCACTTATATCCCAGGGAAAACCAGATACTGAAATTTGAGCTTTGCCTCCACCCAGTTGTTACCCACATAATTCGTAGCCTCTCTAAAATCTCAACCAAAGGCCTATTCCTGCCAATAACTTAGATATTATGTTCTGCAAAGCTCTAAATAAAGCGTCTTTTTTGCTTCTTGAATATTTCTCAGATTTTGGTTCCAAGATTCCAGATGTTACAAATGGCAAATTCAGAGTTTGGTGTCGGACACAGAGACTCAGAATTTCCTTTATAGGAGATAGCTCCTATAACTCAAATGGAAAACTCCCAATTTAAAAGTGGGCAAATTTAAATATAATCCACATAGGCATTTATTTACACACCAAGTGACTATTTGATATGTGGAGGGGGGAGGTTTAGGCTAAACTTCAGAGAAACGAGCAGTTACATCAGTGGAGTTGCATTATGTTGAAATACATTGCCTCAGGAAACCCAAGCAGGCAGAGATCTGGGTTCAGGATAATACGGTATTTTGAAATAGTCGCAGACTTAAAAAACAGCAGAAATTAATGTGGAAGCAAACAACTTCATTTCATTTTTATTTATTATCTGCCTCTGATAGGAGTTTCATTATAATAATTCAATTTTCAGGGTGATTTGTTGCAAAAGAGTGTGTTGAAAGAAAATTTTACAACTGGACTTGTGCATTTCTGAAAGCTAATATTAATTCAGTATAAGTAATTGTGGTTTAAGCAGGGATTTAAAAAAAATCACATTAATGTATTATCATAATCAACTATCAATTATTATTCCAAAAGGAAATGCTACAAAATAATGGTAGCATTTTCTTGGAATTGCTTTCAAATAGTCATTCTCAATGTTACATGTTTCTACTTGATTTAGAGGTCAATTATTTCATGTTCTGAAATGGAGGACAATTATTAATTAATGGTACCCGGTAGCCTTAAGAACATTAGGAAACTATTCTCTGTGTAAGCTGCTACAAATACATTCTTATTCATATAGCTCCCAGGACACAAACAGAAATAAAATGTAATTGAAGAGCTAAAAGTATTAAGTCATAGGATAAAAGAAATGACAAGAAGCATGATTAAATATAAGAACTAAAGATAAATAAAACTGGATTGTGAATCAAAATACTTTACTATGCACTTAACGTTTCTACTTAACTTAGAGCATGTTTTAAAAAGTTTTAGCAATTTGGAAGCTAATTAATTCAACCCCTTTCTATTCAATAAGGCACTGAGTTCCTTGCAAATGCCTGCATATATAATATTAAAGGAAAGAATTCAAGGAGGAAGAAATGAGAGGGAAGGGAAATATAGTTTATGTTTATTAAGTATCTACTAAGTAATTGACAGAGTCCTAGGTGGTTTTTTTTAAAAGTAGTCAACAAGAAATATTTCTAGAGTCAAATTATTTAAAAATTTGAAATTCATACAGGCTAATTACTTGAAATAAAAAATTAAACATGATGTTTTTAAATGTGTATAAAAGTGTTTTGTGGTCTGTAATCGTCTAATTGTTCAATTTTCTGCAGTTTGATTTTAAAAGTCAGAAAAATTATTTCTTTTCAATATTGTACTCATTAATGCAGACTGCAAAAAAATCCTCCTTAACTGTTGACTGGTGAGTGAAAGACTGGATATAAAATTTCACCGGAAAGCCACTTTCTCCAGGAAGCCTTCCCTGCTTTCCCACACCAGGGGATGTCTCCACAGCACTGCACTTCCTCTTTGTCACTGGCAGCTCATTGTAATTATTTTTTCAATATCTGGCTTCCCTGATAGACCTAAACATCATTAGGACATAGATCATGTCTGTTTCTCAGTAGATCCCCAGTGCCCAGCAAATGGCCTGGAAAAATAAGTCATGATGTGTTTGTTTAATGAATGAGCAAATCAATAATCTCCTGACTACTTGAAAATAAGATGTATCACCTACATTACATTTTTTAAAAAATATTTTTTCTTTATTTATTTTAGAGAGAGAGGAAGGGAGAGGTAGAGAGAGATAGAAACATCAATGAGAGAGAATATCGATTGGCTGCCTCCTGCATGCCCCCCACTGGGGATTTGGCCCACAACCTGGGCATGTGCCCTGACTGGGGATCAAACCGGCAACCTCTTGGTGCATGGGTCGAAGCTTAACCAGTGAGCCACACCAGCCAGGCATATATTACATTTTTTTATGTTGCTGAATAGGAGCAAAAAAGTTCACCATGGGTAATTTAGGTAGTACTCATTTATTTTCTCTTATTTTCTCTTTTTTCAGATGCTCTCTCTGACAAAGCCATGATTGTAGCAATAAATAAATAAGTAAACAAATAAAACCAGAAAAACACTGCCATTGTAATGACCAAAAGAATTACAGAACTGTCCCAGAATATATAGTTTTTAAATGAAATACCACTGGGCAAATATTCAGGGCAGAGGGGCTCTGAGCAATGGTTATGCTATGAACTTGCCATGTAACCTTGAGCACTGTTGCATGACCTTCTTCCATTTCTCTCTTATCCAAATGAGAACCACTGCACAGAGTTTTGAGAGGCATGAACAGGGTCATTTATATGAAATCACTTTGAAAATGCCACACAACATTTTAGCCACTGCTAATGATAATGTTTTTAAGCTTTCTGGGGAACTAAGAAAACTATTTTTATATTGTTAGAAACATTTCCAGTTTTAAAAATTGTCCCCTAAGATAGGTCCCTCATAAGCGTGGTAAGCAGGCATACTATTTTATCAGTTTCAAAAGGGTATCTGTCTCTAGTTTTGATGAATAATGTTTTTTCTCTATTTTAACCTCTTTATCTTAAGTGTATAAGGACAGAGTATCAAGCTGTTGTGTTTTAAAGGTTAATCCTATAACAAAATCTTAATGTCTTACTTGCAGCATGAAAACCTTCTATTGGTTCTCTCTGCTAGAACTAAAAAAAAAAATAAATTAAATGGCAAGAAATTCTACTAAAATTAGCTGATGAAATTTTTCTCAATTGTTCAAAGTCCTGGGTTTCATCTAAATAAAAAACATTTCTATTTATTTATATTTGAAAACTTATGGGATCCTGAAGACAGGTTGTTTTAAGTAGAAAAGCATTTGCTACACTGGCTCCATGTCAAGCTGCTCTCATTGTTGACCACACACCAAATAAGGACAGAAATGGCCCCTTACAGCTTTTTAGAACTATGTTAACAAACAAGCAAAAGCAGTGATGAAACTACCAGACTGAAAAAACAAAAAACAAAGTCGCTCCCTTGGGGGGAAAAAAAAAAGACCCCAAATGCCAAGAATCTCTAAATAACAACAATCTCATGCGTTCAACTTTGGCACTGTGAATTTTTTCCATGACAGTGTTCAATATCTCGCTAAATCGGGATAGCCATTTAGCGGAGCCAACATTCAGAAACTTTCCCATTTCTGGACACTTACTGCTGACCTGTAACCCGCAGGTCCCCCTTTTCACTCTGACACCACCAGCTCAGGGTAATTTTCTGATTCCTTATTGTATCAATGGTATCAATGACTTATTTAGTATTTACTCTATGACAAGAGCTTAACATATGTTGTTATCCTCACAATAATATATCTATGAGCTTGGTGTTACTTTTATTCTGTTTTGCAACTCAGGGCATGGAGGCTTAGCAAGCATGCTGCAGTGACTGGCCCCTATGATAATACAACCAACGAGAGGCAGATCTGAGATGCAAATTGAGGTCCCCGATTATAAAACATCTGTTCTTAACCAATATATGTCCAGAATATAAGTGAATGAAGAAATAAACGAGGACAGGGCTCTTTCTTTGGAGTTCAGCTCTGGAGGAAGTTTTGAATTTTCACAGAAGGAATGGGAGACAAATACAATAGCTATATAATCTTGATTAAGCCTAACTAATTTTAGGTAAACATTATTATTGCCACTTTATAGATTAAAAAATCTGAGGGCTGGAGAGGTTAAATAACTTGGTCGACGCAACAAAATTAATAAATAATGGAGATGGGTCTCCAAGTCAGTTTTTTTTTATCCTCACCTGAGGACATTTTTGCATTCATCTTCAGACAGAGTGGGAGGGAGAGAGGGAGGAAGAGAGAGAGAGAAACATCCACGTGAGAGAGACACATCGACTGGTTGCCACCCACACAATCCCAACAGGGGCTGGGGACAAACTGCAACTGAGGTACGTGCCCTTAGCGGGAACTGAACCCGGCCTCTCTGGTCTGTGGGCCAACACTCTAACCACTGAGCCAAACCAGCCAGGGCCCAAGTCAGTTTTGTATGTCCCGAATGTTGTCCCCACTGTAGCCCGCTCACACAAGCTCTTTACATTCCTATTCCAGGGACAAGATTGGTCTGTTGTTCTAGGTGGTCCGGAAGCTGTAGGTGGGGGGCTGAATGGCTCAACTGTGATAATTAGAGTTACAGAGGCAGAGAGAGAGAGAGGAGGCCTGGCACAGCATAGTAAGGTTCGAGGAAAAGTAATCATGTCAGTCTTTGTATATCCTGTGTATTGCTCTGTATTTTCCTTCTGTATATTTTACATAGAAAAGAAATATAAACACTTTCAATCCATCCAACCACTGGCAGCAATTACCAGGGACTAAAATAGAAATCCGGGTATTTGAGTAACAGTGAAAGAAAACAGAATTTATTTTAGTTATTTGTTTTTGTTTTCTAACAGGATGAATACAACTTAAGGCACCATTTTCTAGCTATCCCCCAAAACCACCTAAGAACAGACACAATTAGGGCTTCAATAGAAGGCACCCGGGCAGGTTCTGGCTCTGGTTGTCATTGCCACCACACGTTTCCTTCTCTTGGTTCAGAGGGATTCAGTGACTTTCCCAAGTTTGGTAAGTGATAAATAATGTGGCCGTGATGAAAACTCTGGCTTACCTCTAAATTTTAGAGTATAAGACATTTCTAAATTAGGGACTTCCTCTAGTAAACTTATTGCCTTTAAAATGCAGAAGCAAATTTGAGAAGACACTTTTTTTTATTGGTCAGATGATAGCAAGTAAAATAACTGATATATAGCAAATATTGATATCAATTAGATCTGTTTTACTTTGATATATACGTTATTGATGACTTAAGGTGTTAGATTTACATTTGAAAATGAAATAAATTACAGCCAAAGATATAAAACCATAAGTGTGGATTGTTGAGCACTATTGAACATTAAATAATGAAATGTTTGGGGAAGGAAGCACTTTTCTAGATAGGCTAAAAGACTATTCTTAACATGTTAAACTTGGAGGGGCGCAGGAGAGATGCATTTATAAAGAAGTTCTTCTTCCATGCCTGGTGCTGAGTGTGGGTCTAAGTCAGGGCTGAGGACACACACACACACACACACACACACACACACACACACACACACACGCAGTGGGGAGGACCTGGCCTCTCCTTACAGAGGCTTGCAACTGGGAAAATAATCTCACATCATAAAAACATCTCTGCAACATATCCTGGTCAGTATTTTCTCAATAAAATGTATCAATAATGCTCAAAACATTAAAACTGACAAACTGTCTCTTGGCATGTTTCTTTACAAATAAAGAAAAAAAATAAGCATGCTATAATTAGGGCAATCAGTTCAGCAATAGTCCAGAATGAGCTGAATTATAGATGTCTAAAGCACAAACTTGATGAGGCAAATAGCACTTTTCAGGAAAAAAATGTAGAGGATGGTTCTTGCCATATCAAAAGATTTTTTTTTCACAATAGTATTATGAACAATTTGAAAAATACATAAAAGTTGAAGGGATTTTACAGAGAACACCTGTGTGTCTACCACTTAGATTTAGCCATTCTACCAGTAACATTTAAGAGATTGTTTCTGAACAGGTGATTATTATATTGGACTTGAGCAATGAGAACTATACTGTTATAATAAGATTCATCTGAATAATATTTATGGGTTGTACATTATGCTGAACCTAAATTATAACCCTATATGCTTTATTTTTTAGTCTATTTAAAGGGTGAACTTTGCAGAGGAAAAGATAATGTGTTTTTCCCCCCATGTAATGTAAAGAACATGATAAATTTGAACTCCTAAATCTTACCAACAAAAATAAGTTAATGATAAAAAGTAAATGTTAAAGATAAGCTCAAAGGTTATGAATTATTAAAATCAATACCCATTTAAGTGATAAAACTGTCAACCATGAGGTTTTATTCCATTTTAGTTGTAGGTAATGTTTTCTGAATTGCTTCATACCAGGTAATTCTTAGTAAATTATAAGTTTAGTCAGGTGGTTAGAAATGGGATGATTGGGATTATTCCATAGTTACTGATATTTTACAAAATATCCTATAAATCTTTAAGCCAAGAGATGCTTCAATAAATAAGAACATTTTGATTTTTTGGTGGGTTTTACTATTTGTTTCCTTTTCTTATATTTTTCTTTATTTATATTATTGATACTATTACAGATGTCCCCATTTTCCCCCACTTTGCCTGCCTCCACCCAAACCCCCCTTCCCTCTGACTATCACCACACTATTGTCTGTGTCTGTAGGTTATGCATATATGTTAGTTGGCTAATCTCTTTACCTTCTTTCATCCAGTCCCCGCCCTCCCCTCCCCTTTGACAGCTGTTGGTCAGTTCTATGTATCCATGCCTCTGTTTCTATTTTGTTCACCAGTTTATTTTGTTCATTAGATTCCACATATGAGTGACATCATATGGTATTTGTCTTTCTCTGTCTAGCTCATTTCACTTAGCACAATAACCACCAGGTAAGAAGTCCTTCTTTTAATAGCTGTGTAGCATTCCATTGTGTAAATGTACCACAGCTTTTTTATCTACTCACCTACTGATGGGCATTTGGGTTGTTTCCAAATCTTGGCTATTGTAAATAATGCTGCTATGAACACAGTGGTGCATATATTCTTTAAAATTGGTGTTTTGGGATTCTTAGGATATATTTCCAGAAGTGGGATCACTGGTCAAAGGCAGTTAGTTCCATTTCTAATTTTTTGAGGAAACTCCACACTGTTTTCCATAGTGGCTATACCAGCTTGCATTCCCACCAGCAGTGCACTAGGGGTCCCTTTTCTCCACATCCTCACCAGCACTTGTTGTTTGTTGATTTATTATTAATGGTTTCTTTTCTTATATTTTAAAATAATATTATATAAATGTTAGGCCTAGTTTTTTATGGACAAGAAAGAGACTCTACTTTTGTAATAAATGAAAAAACATCCCACCATCAATGAATCTATTTTTCATCTACTATTTCTGACATGCCTATGAAAATCAGCTTACTACCTTCTCAGCAATTTGAGATGTAGGTCAAGGTCAAATGACATCACAGAGGAACAGAGGAAACCTAATTTTAGTCTTCATAAAACTACAGAAGTCACACAAATAATTACTGAACTCTCAGCTCATGTTTGGAGTTGGATACCTGAAAAGGAATAATGAAAGAGAAGCAGGTCCTGCAGAGTGAGGTCTAACTAGCTGGGACTCTTGGGTACTAGAAGGACCGTGATGCATCTCAGATTCAGACAACTGACTCTTCAGATACACTTAAAGATGTGTATTTGCAACTACAGTGCAACCTGATTATTGCAGTTCAGTGACAATAGCAAATATAGCTATAGAAAGCATTGCAGCACTTTCAAGAAGATGTAGTGTTAATATTTTAAGAAGTGCCTTATAAAGCACACACCCCAATAGAATATTATTCAGTCACGAGAAAGAAGAAAACCCTGTCATTACAACGACATGGGTGGGCTTTGAGGACATTATGCTATGTCAGATACATCAGACAGAGAAAGACAAATACTGTATGCTATCACTTATCTGTGGAATCAAAAAAGTCAGACTCATAAAACAGAGAGTAAAATGGCGTTACCAGGTGCTGGGGGTGGGAGATAAGAGATGTGTTGTTTAAAGATACAAACTTGCAACTACTAGATAAATAGTCCTGGAGATTTAATGCATAGCATTGCGATTACACACAACAATATTGTATTATGAAAATCAAGCTTGTTAAGAGCCTGAATCTTAATTATTTCACTCACAAAAATAAATGGTAATTATGTGACATGATAGAGGTTTTAACTAACACTATAATGGCAATCATATTACAATATATAAATATATAAAATTAACATGTTGGTCACCTTAAACTTACAATTATATCTCCAGTATATTTTAATAAAAAGGTGCATTATAAAGTTACTAATACTAAGCAGAATATAATTATTTCTGAAAAGCATTTATCAATTAATTTAAATATACACCAAAATGTTGACAGTATTATTATTGCTGGGTAGTAGGATCATAGGTGTTTTTAAACTTCTTTTTAAACTTCTTTTTCTGTAATGTTCAAATTTTCTAAAATAAACGAGGATTACTTTTTTAATCAGATGGAACTAAATATAGGTTACTAAAAAGCTTGAGTAGTCAATTTTTTTTTTTTAATGACCAGGAGCTTTAAGTGTTTAGTTTGATTAGATTTTAACCAAATGTCATGAATAAAAACTTTTAAATTTATATTAACCTACACATTGTCTCCTAGTTTACACATTGCTGAGATGTTAAAGGGTCAGAGAGAGACGTACTGGGAAGACAGAGAAGCATACACTCCATTAGAAGCTCTGTGACATTTAACTAAAAAAGACAGAGCAGTCTGTCCCCCAGAGGTAAGAAGAGCCAGGGCCGGAAAAAAGCAAACAGAGAAAGAAGCTGAGCTTTTTATAGATTTTGAAACCCACTTCAAGCTGATCTGCAAGGAAATACTGATCTATGAAGAGCTAGATGTTTGCACAGCGCCCCCTTGTGAAGAAAGAGCCAAGAGCTTCAACTAGCCATAAGGGGCATTTATTTAGCCTTCATCTGCTGATTGACTTCCAAACCTTGGAGAGGATGCATATGTGGGTGTGGGGGACGTGCAGGCTTGCTGTCCTACTCCTCCGTTATTAAATGTGTACAGAAATATTCTATGTGGTTGTGTTTCTTAATGGTAATGCTTTAAAAAATTCAAAATAGGAAATCAGTATCTATGTTTGTCCTCACTACTTTAGAAACTTGCTCTCTTGGTCTGATGAACACAATTTCTCCATTTAACAAAATAATAAAAAATCAAATTAAAATTAAAAAAAATTAGATAATATTTTTAAAATAAAAACTTTAAATTAATCTTAAAATGATGGAATCATTTATTTGTACTTTGGAGATAGTGTGGATTTGGTTTCAGACCACCACAATAGAGTATAGCAGTAAAAGTTCATCATAATCTTTTTGCAGGTGGAGGGTCCTTCCTTCAATTTATAAAAAACACAACGTCTGTGAAGCACAATAGAGTGAAGTGCAAAGAGGAGATATGCCTGTAAAATGTTAGTATGGTTATGAGTGCCATTTGGAAATATATTAGTCACCTGAAACTTCACATGATAGCCACTGATAAAAAGTATTACCGTTTTAGCAATATGAGAACTGGGAGCATTTTTATGTGCTTGAATTAGCTCTTTAATTAGAATAAAATATTATTCATGTAAATGATTCTACTGATTTACAATTATCTGGATACCTGCTCAGCAGGAATAATCAAATTCTGGATGCTTCCTGCAAAGGGGAAATTACTCCAGGATGTAATAGTAATATATGCAAGAAGAGTTGTGCTTTATCTGCTATTCTGATTCAAAAAGTGAGAGACAATGATTTGTTTTCACATTCAGTTAAATGATTGACTGGAAGTGAGTACAGTCTTCATTTGCCTGTTGTTGGCTATCTGTGTCATACAAAACATGTTCTGAACCCTGAGCCAGGCAAGTGGAAAAGTACGGATAAACCCAGACCATTATTAAAAGCAAAACAACACCAAAGGATGGCTTGAGTGGCTCCCCATAATCTTCACCAGTTTTTCCAAAGTGACCTCAAATAAATATATAGAAAAAGTAAAAACAGTGTGCTTCCTACATAAAGGTGGAGTCAAGACAAGTCTCCAAGATCCCCTCCCTTGCCATCAAATTGCCTTCACTATTCAAGGTGCTACTATCTAGATATTCTGCTGTGCCCTCTACTAAAAGCTCAGACTGTTCACTGATGAGCATCATTGTGTCCATGTGGAAAAGGGAACATAAGGAAGAGAAAAGACAAGTATGTGTAGAAACCTACCCATATTCAGATCTTGTGCAAAGGCCTTTCACATAGGCTTGTAAAAGACTAACACCTCCCAGTTATACGTCAATTCCTGACATTTTCCCTGATTTCTGAGATAGTATATCCACCTCCTTCTTGGATGTTGACATTTGAATGTTTAATAGTCTTAGGTTGAATTCCTCCCAGGCAGACCCTTCAAAGTCCTGGTGTGGGTACTTCACTTGGAGAGGAGGGAGAGAGGTAACTGCAGGAAGTTAAGGGATAAAATAGGAGCACAGGAAGGGAGAAAAGTCAGTAACGTGTGTGTTAATAAGCAGGTGACCACTGTGAGCACATGGAACTCAAGTCCTCCTTGGAACCCTTTGAGGGACCACGTACACATGCCTTGGGATTGTCTCACTGAATCATGGAGAACATGTGTGTTAGCATACCCTGGCCTCTCAATGTTTCAGGGTTGCCCCTGAGAGTGTTAAGTTACAAATCCTTATGGGTCACCCTCACACTGTCTACTAAGCTCCTTTTTACTGGAAAAAGCCCCCAGGTGCCTGAGATGAGAGGCTGACTGAGCATGCAGGCACGGCCCACCACAGTTGCAGATGAAGTCGGGTGGGTCTAGGGAAAAGGATGGGGGATTCAAGTATTTGTCACAAATTGGCCTTTCAAACTCTAGATGCCTAACCTGAAATTTTGGTTCATGTTCCTGTCACCCCACCACTAAACCTATTCTTCCGTCATCTTTCCCCAACTCAGCAAATGAAAACCTAAGTTTCTCATTTTTTTTCAGGCCAAAACCCTTGAATCATTTTTGACTCATTTCTTTTTTTCTTACCCTATGTGAAAATCCACCATCAAATTTTGTCAACTGTGTTTTCAAATTGTAGCCAGAATCTGGCCACTTCTCATCACCTCCTCTGCCACAACCCCAGTGTAGCTCACCATTATCTCTTGCCCAGACTATTGTAGTGACTTCTTAGCCATTTTTCCCTTGCTCCAAGTCTGTTCACAAAATATTCAGAGTGGTCCTTTGAAAATGTATATCATTTCTCTGCTCAAAACCCTCTACTAGTTTTCCACTTTACTTGGGATCAAATCCAAACTCTTCACCAAGGCTTACAAAAGCCCTTTCCTATCTCCCCGATCTATTTTCCTTCTCTTTTCCCCATTGTCTACTTTGTTCCACCCACACTGGTCTTCTTCCTGTTCCTTGAACACAGTCAATCTGCTCCTACCTCAGGACCTTTGCACTTGCTATTTCACCTTTCTGAAATGCAGTTCCTTCAGATATTTGTATCCTTTCATTTTGTTAAGATCCACATGTCAGTTTAATAGAGAGGACTACCTATTCTGACTATTCAATCTAAAATAGCACTGCTATCACTCTATTTCTTTATTCTGCATTATCACTCTTCAGAAAACTTATTATGACATACATATTTTGTATGTTTATGTGTTTTACATTGTCTACCCCTCACCCCCCAACCTCCCGCCAAAGGAAGTCCCATTAGAACAGAGACTCTGCTTCATGCATTGCTGTTTACTAGCAACTAGAAGAGGTCCTGTTAGCAGTAGGGGTTCAATATGTACTTGCTAAGTGGATGAATTCACTGGTATGAGAGCCATATGAGGTAAATATTGATACTTATTAATCAAATGTTTACTTAATACTGTCCAATAACAAGTATAAGAAACTGCTGCTCTTCAGAAGCACTGTACACCAGTTCATGAGGAGATGAGAAATATCTGATACATGGTAAAGTCACTGGAGCTCAGAGGGAGATTACTGTGAACAGAGGTAGTTAGGAAAGGGTAGGAAAAATGTTTCTCTGAGACTGTGAAGAACTTTGAATGTTATGTTAGGACGGAAACCTTATTGCATTTAGAAGTGAAAAGTCATCAAAAGTTTTTAAAGAAGGGAGTAAAATAATGAAAGAAGAATTTTAGAACCATTGATATTTGATTCCATTTCAAAGGATTTGAGCAGGAAAAATGGGAGACAGTGTCATGAATGTTTCTCCTTCATATCCTCTTTTCTCTCAAGACATTGGCATATATTTTTAAAACCTCTTTATAGATGTTTAATTGATATACACAAACTGCACATATTTAATATATAGAGAATTTGATGAGTTTGGACATATGCATATACTTGTGAATCAAGGTAATAGACATATCCATTACCTCCAAAAGTTTCATTGTATCTCTGTTTTTTGGATTTTGTTTGTTTTGTGTGTGGTAATAACATTTAACATGAGATCTACCCTCTTATACTTTTTTTGGTTAATCCTCACCCGAGGATATTTTTCCATTGATATTTTTTAGAGAGACTGGAAGGAAGGGAGGGAGAGACGGAGAGAGGAACATTGATGTGAGAGAGACATATTGATTGGTTGCCTCCCACACAGCCCTGATTGGGGACAGGGATTGAACCCGCAACTGAGGTATGTACTCTTGACTGGAATCGAACCTGAGACCCTTCGGCCCTCGGGCTGATGCTCTAACTGCTGAGCCAAACCAGCCAAGGCTACCCTCTTAAACTTTTAAGTATACAGTACAGTATTGTTAACTATAGGCACGGTATTGTATAGTAAATCTCTAGAAGTTATTCATCTTTTCAACATAGTTTTTACTATCATTCCCTATTTTTCATATCCAGTTAGGAAGCTTTTTGTCCTTACTATGAATGTTAACTAACACGCTTTAGCTGAAAATAGGTTTGTCCATAGTTTCTCTGGAATTGAAAGTGAACCTATTTCAGGTGTGAAAAGCTCAAATCACTCTTCTTCAGGTTATCTGAGAACTAATAAACGAAGTAGTGAAAACAGATAAGGCTGGGCATGAATGCTATGGGTTATCTGGAGATACAGGAATGAGTAAGTGGGAATAAACACGTCAGAGACATCTGCAGTGATTGGCAAGGATTGTTTACCTCTGTAATTTGTTTCTTATCTAGAGCATAATGTATATGACCGGCTCTCTTTCTCTGAAGGAACAATGTGAAGAAAAAGAGTGCTGTATGTACGTTCAGTGTTCTCTTGGGCTGTGAACTCCCATGGCCCATGTATCCCTGGGACTGCCCAGCACAGTACGAGCTAAAAAAGATATATGTTAAATGAATCCCTGAAATTTCTTAGAAGACAGATTCCAGAGAAATTTCATTATTTTGGTCTATATTCTGCTATTCCTTTTTTTTTTTTTAAACTCGTCTTTATTGTTGAATGTATTACAGATGTTCCCCCTTTTTATCCCCATTGACCCCCTCCTCCCCAATCCCACCTCCCTCCTGCCTTCCCCACACTACTGTTGGTGTCCATTGGTTATGCATATATGCATATACGCCCTCCCTCACCCCTTCCCTTTTAGGTTCATCAGTCTAACAACCAATTTGTATTTCTTAATCTCTTCAGCTATTCCTTCTTATAATAAATATTTAATTCTGCTTTTTTCCAGAAAGGATTCAAAGCTTCCGTATTTCCTTTGGTAATTAGATAAGCGACGTCATCCATCTCCCTGCCTACCCATTGGACAATAGCTAATGCATAAAATTTTCACATCTTTATTTACACCTTCATATGTTTGAGCATTATTTCATATACATAAAGCAGTAAGTATCATTTGAGAATATAAGCTAGTGTACTGTAGAATGTCTGACATATCTTTGTAAAAAAACTCCAAGTGACTAGTTTTGTTAGTTTATGTTAAAAGCCAACCTGATTCAAAAGTTACAAATAAAGAATAAATGTATAGAGAAAATTAAGTCAAAAGGGTTGTCTGATGGCATTAGCTAGTCTCAGTTCTATTTTTTCACTCAGTTCATCAAATAATTTGCCAGGTAAACACGTGGACACAATTCTCAACCTTCTGGTACTAGGGAATACAGCTCTGAGGAAACTTGAGAAATCCACAGTGAATTAAGGAAAATTTATTTTGGATAGCTCAAACTTTGAGCCTTTGCTCATGCTGGGTTAACCCTTTCAGATATCTTTGTATCCCAGTATTTTTAAACTACAGTCACCATGCTACCACCAGAGATCTTTAAAAAAATAAAAAAGGAAAAACTACACTTTTAGTAGTTAATTCATGATACTAAAAACATCACAAGGAAAGGCTGAACTCAAACTAGTGACAAGCTTTTGCTTTGTGCCAAATGGTTGTGGCATTCTTGCCAATGTTATTTGTGGAATTTCCTCCAATATTTTATGCAAGGCCATTCCTGAAGAATTCTGTGCTCAGGGCAAAGTCCACCGTGGGGGCTCAGTCTCCAGTTTCTCTCTCCAGCCCCTCTGCACCCACACCACGAGATCCTGTGGCAGGGAAGTGCTGAGTTAGAAGGCAGATTTTGAAGGGAGAAAGATTAGAGGAGCGTGAGTGTGAGTGTGTGTGTGTGTGTGTGTGTGAGCGTGTATGTGTTTATTTTGCATGTGTCCTGATTTATCTAGGAAGTCTAGGAAGTTTAGGAAGTTTACAGGGAAGTTTTGTGCGACATCTCTAAGTTGTAGGCCTTTCCAGCAGGCAGCTGCTTCCCTGGCCTCCCCCTCTGTGCCCCTCTTACTGCCCCGGGTACGGCAACTCAGCCAATCGGAAAATGAGACAGATCAGCCTATCTCGCAGGCCTATAAAGGGGACTCTGCTGATGTGTCTGCCTAACAATCAATAATTCAGTTAAATGAATTTTCTGATGCATAAAATAATATACTTTTTTATAACCTGCTGACTTTTATCAGCACCGATCTAAGAATCATACTAAAAAAAAAGTGCTGTGAGAATGTAGACATAGTTTTCTGTTTGAGTGACATTTATTTTTATTACTATATAAATGATGAATATTCATATAGAACATTTGAAAAATGAGGAAAAGTAAAACCAAACCAAACAAAACAAACATCATCCATACCCAGAGATAACTATTTTAAATTATTTAGCTCATTTTCTTCCTCATTTAAAAAAATTTTTTTCTTTACTGATTTTTAGAGAGAGAAAGAGGAAGGGAGAGGGAGAGAGAGATAGAAACATCAATGAGAGAGAACATCGATAGGCCGCCTCCTGCATGCCCCCACCCCCCCACTGGGGATTGGGCCCACAACCTGGGCATGTGCCCTGACCGGGAATTTAACTGGCGATCTCTTGCTGCATGGGTTGATGCTCAACCACTGAGCCACACTGGCTGGGTGTGGGCCATATTTTTATACACATATTTACGCATCTAATTTTAACATTCAATTGAGAATTTAGTACATATGATTTTGAATTCTGTTTTGCATTTCATGCTTTACTGTAAGTGACTTCCCATATCATTTAATGTTATTTAAAATATTTTTAATGGTTGATAAGACTCATTTGGCTGAGTCTAATATCAAAATATATTTAAACATGAATTAAGTAGAAGATTTAGAATATATGTAGGCTTTCAATATTATAAGTACTTTTATGGCAAATAGCTTTGAACGTAAATCTTTTCAGTATCTCAAATTATTTTCCTAATCCAAGTAGCTATAAGTAGAAATACTAGATTAAAGGGTATACATATTTTTAAGACCTGAGGGTCTTGATGATTTTTAATCATTTTAATGAAATGAAACACTCAAATTATTTCAAAGTTCAATGTAACAAACTATATTTGTATGCATTACTTTATTATGACTTTTTAAAAAAGATTAGTAAAACATAAGATAATTTAAACTAACCTGTTATTTACTACAAAGAGGATTTTCACCACATGAAAATTAGTGAGACCCTATAGCAATAAAAAAAATGTTTCTTCTCTTACGAGGTGGGAAAAAAATTTCACCATATAAATCTGTAATTTTGGCCACATTTTATGACAAGGCAAAAAAGCAGACATAAGAAAAAGATATAGGGCTATTATTACAGCAACACAGAGCTGGTCAACCACTTCAAGTTCTTGTGGCCAGTGAGGTCACTGGAGCTGCAGGCCAACATTTCTGACAAATTATGCACACTGAGGTCGCAGTGCTCTACTTGAGGCAGTTTTTCCTAATTGTAGTGTTCTCTTTACAAAAGGTCCTTGACTTCAAAATATCCTTTTGTGCCCTCTAGTGTTTAAATTCATCAAAACTTTTGAGACATTTATTTCTTAGTTCTAAACTATAATGAATACAGTTCATTCCTATAGACACCAAATGCTTATCTGTATCACAAGGTAGCCAACATACATTCAGTTGCAAGATTTTTGAAGTTTACTTAAAATTTTTCATTCTAAAGGAAGTTAGAGCAGGGACTGGAAAACGACCAAGGGGCAAATCTCACCACCTGTTTTCGTAAAGCTTTATTGGAACATGTCATGCTCATTCATTACATATTGCCTACATTTGCTCTACAATGGCAGAGTTGAGTAGTTAACCCCTGAGACCTTAAGTCCTGCAAAGTCGAAAATATTTACTATTTTGTTCATCATAGAAAAAGTCTGCCGACCCCTGGGCTCAAGAATCTCTCTGATACTTAGATTGGATGAAGAAAAACAATAACTGTATTTTCCTAAAGATGTTATGCCATTTTACAAGGTCGTTTTCTTCTACTCCTTACCATCAACCACTAAAATACTAGTTAAAACAAAGAGAATTATAGGCCAGTTAATTAGCTTTGTGGTTCAAGAACCAAATTTGTATTTTTTCATTGAACACATTTTGCAGTACTTGACTTTTGTAATGTCTACTTGGGATGATAACATTGACCCTATCCCGATGACTTTTATATTGACATAATTATGGTGGAGAGAATATAATGAGATTCAAGTTCCTTACCCATCAAGACCAGGGAAAAAAGAACTGTCTTGCCTCCTGTGCTACATCATCTCTTATTGAGTAGCTAGACTTTAGACTAGGAGTAGATTTAGTGCCCCCAAATCTATTTTTATATACGTATCAATAAAACTTGAAATTACTTTTATAAACACCTACAGTCTTTCAAGAATAAAGCAAACTTTGCATTTGTAATTCACATGGTGTTTACTTCAGTTTTATTTGTGATTCAAATTTCACATAATCACTTCTTTCATATATGAATGAAAGCACAGTGCAGAATAGGAAGGCCATAATCCTATGTGGGCCACTTAACAGGCTACCTTCCTTCCCCAGTACAAATCCCACATCTTCCTAAACCCCTCTGATATTTTATCTTCTCTTTTGTCTATCTAAAAGCTTTATTTAAATACCCTTCTTCTTATGTGAAATGGTTGATATAGAGTTCATTAGAGCTTTTATTTTTTCCATGTGGTTTCCAGGAAGTGAATTTATTTTATTGCTTTCTAACTTAGAATTTCACTTATGGTTCAAAATGGTTACGGCTATTCCTTTTTTAAAGATACTTATCAGCAATACCCTGGCCAGAAATTTTGCACAATAATGGAAGAAAGCATAAAACCAAGGGCTTACAAAAGTGATTGAAAACAGTTTCTGGTTGATTGCTTTTGCTCAGGAAGAGACATCTCATTCTTGTGACACACATTCATGGCCATTGTAGGTTATGTACTCGGAGCTGAAGGTTGCTGCCCTTCTCAACCTTACAGTCTCTCACTGCACACATTTACTTCATTTTGTGTGTGTGTGTATTTACCCACACTCTGCAATCCCCTTCCTTGTATCTGACATAGACATCACTTCAATACAAATTCAAGTATAAACCCTGCATAGACTTTATGAAATCACATACTTAAAACTCATGCATCAAATACTTAAGCCTACAATGTTACCTTTCAAATATTTGCAGTTACAACAACCTAATGCATGGCAAAACAAATCTTTCAGGCCCAATTTTAAAAGCAATTGAAATAAAAATGAGGAAAAAGTGACACCATACCTCTATTCCATAAGCAAAATAAATTATTTCCAAACTTACCTGCAAAAGAAAAAAAAAGCAATAAATATCAAATCAGAGTATATTTAATTATTTTATCTCTAGCAAATGAGGCAAAATTGTCATCATAAACGTAGTTAATTCTTAATTATCACTGTGTGGATCATGCTTTGTAAGTTCTTATAGATGCCAAAGTGCTGGTAGTGACATTCTTTTAAGACCGATCCTCATTATGAATGGAGAGTCCTTCTCCATATGCAGCCTGAACCTAGTAGATGAGTGTTTACCAGCAATGGGGGAAAATGCTTCAGAGTCAGACCCACCTGAGGTTAAATCCCAGTTGTATGACAGCCTGGGAACTCAAGTCATTTTATAATCCCTGAGGCTCAGTATTTTTATCTGTAAAATGAGGACACAATGTTTACCTAGCTGGATTATTGTGAGCATTAAACAAGGTCATGTTGTAGAAGCTCAGTAAATATTAATTGCCTTCTTGACTTCCTGTAAGCGTCATTTTATGTCAATCCTTGCCAGAAGGACAGGTGTCTAGTGTAATATGTAAAGCATGAAAGAGTTTTTGGAAATTTAAAATGGATAGAAAAGATAAAACAAATTCTATACTTTCTTGCCTTCTTTATAATGTCACAAAATTTGTGTACATAAAATATTAGCCATCTATGGTGACCAGTTTATTTTTCATCATAAATTTAAGCATTTCACTCAGAGTTTAAGCAATTAACTAGAGCATAAAAGTCTTTAGCACAGCCTCTATGTCCCATATATACATACGATGTCTCCTGTTACTGTCCCCTTCACTCTCTAGTCTTCTCTCCTTTGCTGGAAACAGCAAGGATGCTCCAGCCTCAGGACATTTGCATTTGCTGCTCCCTCTGCCCAGAAATCCACACTGCCCATTCCTCGTCCTCTTCCAGTCTTATCTCAAAGAATCTTTATTCAGTGAGGACTAACTTGACTTCCCCATTTAAAATTCTAACTATACCCCTGGACTCTGATTTTAACTCTCCTTCCTTTGTACTGTCTTTTCCCAGCACTCTAACCTTCTAACACATTGCATAACACCATACAACTTAGCATGTTTATTGAGTCTCCCTGCCCCTAACACCCTATATAAGTTACACAAAAACAGGGGCTTCTGTATTTACTGTTCACTCCTGAGTACCCAGGACTTACAACAATGCCCAATAAATAGAAGGTATTGAAAAACATTTGTTTAAAGAATGAATATAGCATATATAAAAGAATGAAATATAAACATAAAAAGTACACATATATGATACAAGTATTTTATTTATATATTTACTTACATATATTTATTTATTTAAATGTTTTATTCATATATATTTCTTATGTGAATATTTATACATTTATTGCATATATGAATATCTACCTACATTTTAATCTAGAAGTAAATCATTTTACTTTTATTTAATTTTGATGAGAGAAGTTGGGATAGTCACTGGACCTGTTGGCTAGTATTTCCAGCTGTCCACATAACAGGCACATGAAGGTATACTAAAGAAACCTCTGCGGCTGGATGGGGCCATGTAACTGGTTCTGGGCAACCTCAGGAGTCATGAGTGACCAAGCACTAAGCTACTGGTGTGAAACCCTTCACCCTTTTCTTTCTCTCTGCCCTAGAGACCAGCCAAGTCCCAGATGGCAACTCTCTGTCAGCTCTGAACTGGAGTGGCTGTGACCACAGCTCCCAAGGTGACATTAGCATGAGAAAAACAAAGCCAACCTGTCTCCTTACAAGACTGATTCTGTTATTGTAGTTTAAGAGAAATTAGGCCCATATAATTAAGAAATTATACACAAAGGCTTATGTTTAAAAACTTTATTTTCTATATCCCTTGTGAACATCCTTTCCCAAATCATTTTGTTTCTACTAAAACTTAATTCTATAATTCTAAGTAATGAGCTTATAATGTTCTTTCTAGTTTTTGAAATGTTTAGCTATTATCTGTTCAATTTTCGTTATAACAAAGATTTAATTATCTTATTCTGGTTCCCCCTTCCCCTTCTTTCACCTAATTAAACCACAATTTTTAGTTAAATTTATAATCACTGTTTGCATATATTTACTATACACATTTTATTTACTACATATGTAGTATGATTATATTCCCCTCATGGGTATAACTTCTGTTTTGCTTAGTTAATAATTGCCTTTTATTCACATGTGCAATTTTCTTTCCCATTAAAGAATTTTTTCCCCTAATAGTAGCTCATAACTGCCATGGGGTCAGCTGAGGCCTGCTCTGAGCCTGTAGTCCTCCTTTCCCCTCCTCCGAGATCACTTTCCTATAAACACCCTGCACCCCAATCTCAGAGCCTGCTTCCCAGAGAATCTGACAGCAATACAGGCATGCCCTTCATCCCATTTCAGCCTGCACTGCAACCCCACAGTGTGCCACACATAGTCAATTCACCACCCTTAATCAGGATCCATCGAGTTTAGATGGGTACAACTGTCCTCTGCCATTAACATGGGTTAAAAACCATCTTATCTATTAAAAGCAGAAAAGGCATAAGTATACTTCCCAAATGACTGCATAAAATACTTATTTTTGAGATGTTCAAAGTTCAGTTAAATAATATAAATAAGAAAAAGGCTAGAGAGTCAAATAATGTGGAAAATGCTGGCTTGGCAATTTTAAAGAAACAATTTTTTTCTTCTTTTTTTTTTTTTACTGCAGATCTTTTAAGAGCTTGGATATAATAATTGGAATGTGACTATGCTAGAATGTGGGGAACATTTGCAGAATAATTGAACTGTCCCTCCAGAAACATCAGAGTAAGCCATCTTTTAGAATACTATTTAGGAATTTATACACAAGGCATCTTAAACCAAGTTTTATACCAATCACAGTATTTCTATTACTCCTACAAGAATTCTTTTACCTTAACTGGAGAGGTAAAATGAATTGGTAATCACTTGAAAAACAGCATAATTATGCTGAGGAATAAAACACGTTTAGTTCACTTCCAGGTGAGTGTTCTAGCTGTTATATCAAATTGCCTACTAAATTAAAATTAATCATAATATTTGAATTATAATCATTTAATGTAAAATTTCTTCTCCCAGAATAGTCTACACTAGAAGTCAATTTCTCAACATGTTGAAATTTGTTCAAGCAATCGGTACATATTTTTAAGTCTATCTTTGTGTCTCTAGTTCAACTTGTGCCAAAATGTTTTCCGTAGAGTGCCATCCCCATTAGATACTCTGAAAACAAACAAAAAAGCTCCATATTTAATGAAGTTTGGGATATGCTGCATATAGTTTCTCTTTCCTGGAGATTTAAAATATCTGGTCTGTCAAAGACTTTGGGAATCTTACAGTTACACATCAGTTTAATTTTGTGAATCACAGCTTATTTGGCCATGGAAGCATTTTACATGTAGCTCCTACTGATATTATGTGGAAGTAGCATTTCACAAAACCTAATTTGGAACATACTGACTTAGGCTAGTAGCGTTCTTAATACCAAGAGATGAAGAAAACATAAACTATTACGAATATTAAAGGGAAAAATAAGAGCTCCAATGGTCCTGACCAAGACAGATACTTTTTGTGAATACACCTGATTTCTCAATGAGAAAGAAAGAGGACAAGGCTAAGTAGTAATTGGATTACATTTATGTACTTAGGGTGCAAGGGCCCTTTGACCAAATGTATCAACCTCATACTGTCATGACTTCATTTACTCATGGATGTGGGTTCATGACTAAGCTGTAATACATCTTCTATTTTGGAGAGAAGAAACATCTAGGATCTTTGACACACCATGAATAACATAAACCTAATATTAAAATTTTAACTTTGTTGATGTCAGGAACTTTAAGAAACTAAAAACTACAAAGATTAAGATTTAGCTTAGGGACTTAAAAATATAGCAAAAACAGCCCGGCTGGTGTGGCTCAAGAGATCGTCAGCCGGTTCAATTCCCAGTCAGGCCACATGCCCAGGTTGTAGACCTAATCCCCAGTGAGGAGCATGCAGGAAGCAGCCTATTGATGTTCTCTCTCATCGATGTTTCTATCTCTCCCACACTCTAAATATCAATAAAGAAAAAAATACTTTAAAAATATAGCAAAAACATTTCATTATTGTATTCACCTATCTATTTTATGAAATTATGTGAGGTTTTGGGGATGAAGAGATAATGGAATCAAAACTTTTATTTCACCCCAACCTTCTAGATCTTCCTTGTGAATTATGTAGGAGTTTAAATGCGGCTGTAAGAAAGAAAGATCTCTTATCCTTTGAGACGACATGGAGGGACCTGGAGAATATTATCCTAAGCGAAACAAGCCAAGCAGAGAAAGACAAGTATCACATGATCTCACTTATTTGTGGAATGGAATGAACACAACAGTCTGAGGA
Source organism: Tadarida brasiliensis (assembly GCA_030848825.1). Classification (NCBI taxonomy): domain Eukaryota; kingdom Metazoa; phylum Chordata; class Mammalia; order Chiroptera; family Molossidae; genus Tadarida; species Tadarida brasiliensis. The sequence continues at coordinate 37,956,514 of CM061258.1, forward strand.
ACAGGGTAGACCCAGAGACGTGGAAGTAGGGTACAGACTGACAATCCTCAGAAGAGGGGGCTGGGGGAGGGAAGAGATAAACCACAGAACTTATATGGTTGTACGCATAACCGTTGGACATGGACAACAAAGCTGGGGATGGGGTGGGGGGGGGGATGGGGAGGAGAGTGTCAATGGGGAAAAAAGGAGAAACATCTGTAACAAAAATAAATTAATAATAAAAAAATGAAGTCAATGAACAGAACAAGGGAATTGCAGGGGAGTTTGTGAAGTACCTGAAATAATATGCAACATTGTGTGTACACTTGCATTTTTCAAGGGACTTCTCTTTCTTTTCTGATCACAGTTTTATAGGATTTCTAATGTTTATGATATGTAGCAATATCTTTGTTAAGACCTTCATTTTATATATTTTAGAAATGTAAAAACATTGTAAAGTCTACAGTTAATTTATGGGTATAGGTTAAAACATGCTTAATTATATAAAATTTTAATATACCATTTAAATTTTATTCTGCAGCTAGGGCAGAGAGAACCACTTTATCTAAAGATCTTACTTGAATGAGAAACTGAACTGCCCACAAGATGGCTCTCTATAATCTTGGATATATGAATTTACCAAGCCAGTTTTTCAAAAAGCTATTTCTAACATCATCTTTTCACTTAAAATTGCTCATTCACAGTAAAGGTTTTGTCATAATTCTTTTACTTCCATGCTTGAATGTCTAGCAATGACTGACAAAGTATTTGTTAATATTTTGGGGAGGTGAATGGATGTTTCAGACATTCAATGATCTTTTTATTGCATTATTAGTACACAATTATTTATCTGCTACATATATAGCCCTGTGCTATGCATGGTGGTGGATTTAAAAACAAACAAAAGGAGTTAACGTTTAAAGAGCAAATAATGTTTCTTATCTTTTGGGGGGGGAAAGAGTTTTGTGCCAAAAGATTTCAGAGTATATATTTTTTTCAGAGAATATTTAAATGAAAACGATTGCTATAGACAAATTATTGAGGTACATTGAAGAAGAGACCTTAATGTGGAATTCAATTAGATAAAAGACTTGTGAGGTTAATTTGACCTATAAAGAACTGCAAGGTTTCTATGAGAAGAAGGTAGGAAGAAAATATTCCAGAAAGGGAAAAGAGCACAAGAATAAGCTTGCCTTTCTCTGCTTGCCTTGTTTCACTTAACGATGGACATGGACAACAAAGCAGGGGACGGGGTAGGGGTGGGGGATGGGGAGGAGGGTGTCAATGGGGAAAAAAGGAGAAACACCTGTAACAAAAATAAATTAATAATAATAATAAAAAAAAAGAATAAGCTTGTGATTACATGGTCATGACATGCAAGAAAATGGCCTCCTTGCAGTTAAAGCTAGGTGATTTATAGAGAGTGTTGAAAGTTATTCCAAGGAGAAGGAAAGGTAATTAATATTTATGGAGGGCATACTATGATTCATGCTGTGATTAAGTGATCCCTCTAACTTGATAATGTATGTATGTGCCTCTTATTAAGGTATTGAAATTGTTATGCTATATCTGGATATTTTGAGGGTAGGTGGTTCTTTCCTAAATTCTAATATACTACAATCACATGGGGAGAGAAAGGTCCTCAGAGAGGAAACCAGAATTAAGAAGGTGGGCTGTTTGTAAGCATAAGAGGAGACTTATCTTCTCTGTCGTGATTCAATTTATCTTGGGTGAAGACTGTGTCTTTCAGAGTTCTCTTGAATTAAGGATAAAGATGGCCTCTGCTGCCTGGTGTGGAGTGAAAGCCAGAGGGAAAGCTTTGCATAAGGGATTGAATTTGAGTAAAATATCTCCTACAGTAAGTAAAATGATCTAATTTTATGTTTTGACATTACATATTTTCTTTTGTCAGGAAAGTCTTGCTTAAAAATTTTTTATTTGTTTTAGCTGTTGACAACAACAATGAAAAAAGGAGGATGTTTTTTAACCTATATTTGGATCAAATTGGGTTAGTGGTAATAACATCTCTCTAAAGAATGATGATAAAGTGAAAACAAAAATTAGAAAGACCTCAGAAAAAAGAATTCATGTTAGGAGAAAGAGAGTTGATGCATGTAGCCTAGCTGTCTCACTCCAAACTGAGAATTTTCCTTCATTCCAACACTGAACTCCAAATTTATAGGTCAAGCCGTCTTCTCAGCATCCCCTTAATAAATATCTCAACTTATCACATTCATCACAGAACTTCCAATGTTCCTTTTCAAGCCTTCCTTTTCTGATGTCTTGTCCCACCTCAGTCTTTGACAACTCCATTCTTCCACTTGCTCAGCCCAAAACCTTGATCAGCCACCATCATTTTTATTTATTTACTTATTTGTTTTTATCTTTATTGCCACTATCATTTTTAAAGATGAAGTGTCCTCACTGGTCTCCCTGCTTCTTCCCTTATTCCCCTAAAGTCTTCTTCCAAATTAGTAGTCAGAATGTTCTTGGAAAAACCTGTTCAAAGCTCCTTGCTGGCTGATTATTTCACTCAGAATTAAGGCCGAAGTCACTAATAATATCCACAAAGCCCTACAGGAATTGCCGTCCTCACTCCTTCCCCTAACTCTGTTATATCTCATCTCCTACTTTGTTTCCTCTTATTCTCCACTTTGCTTCTTCAGTCCAGCCCCCAGGGCCTCCTTATTGTTCCTCAATCACGACAGCTATACTCCTGACTTTCCTGCTGTTCAGGACACTCTTCCCTCACATACTCATCTCCTTCACGTATTTCCTGAAGTGCTACCTATGCATGATATCTTTCCTGACCATCCTACTTAAAATTCTACCACATACACACAATACTCAGTAGTCTCTTCCTTGATATATTTTTCTTCTTAGCATTTATCACAAAATCAATCTTAATATCTATCTATCTATCTATCTATCTATCTATCTATCTATCTATCTATCTATCTATCTTAAAGTTATTTTTTCTTATTGTTTTCCCCCAACAAGACTATAAGTGTCATAAAGGTAGAATTTTTGTCAGTTTTTTCACTGCTGTATCTCTTCCAACACATAGAATAAAGTTAGGAACATAATATTTCTTCAGTAGATATTTATTGAATAAACTTTTTTTTCAAGTCTTGATTTCTGTGTTTTCCTAAAAAAATCAGGAAATCTACCAACACTGGTCTGTGTTTTCATGTGGCAACAACTTTCAGGAGCTTAGAAGTCAGCTGCATAGGCAGATGAGGATACACCTTCCCTCTGGCCAGGATCACCCCTTGCCTTCATTTGTATTACCTGCCTGACCCCTGTCCATGTGTGAGTTGTGATCTCTGCTGGGAGAGTCCTGAACAGACAGGATCAAATGAGGGCTATCAATATGTCATCTGAGAGTAGTGGGTAGGACTGATGTAATGAGCCTGGATACAGACATGCCAGTTAGTATCTCTCATCCAAGTCCAGGCATGCGTAGATGAGAACTGTGTGAGGTTAATATGCTGGAGCATGAAGAAGAGAGGAAGCAGAGTGTGAAGGAAAGATTAATAGAACTTGAGGATGGATTGAATATTGAAAATGAAAGAAAAGAAAGATTAATGGTGACTTAAATTTCTAGACTAGTTGAATAAGAAAATGGAATTCCTGATGTTAAAAGAGAAGTTGGGAAAGAGTCAACCTAACAGATCATAGACCTACATATGGAAAAAATATACTAATCTCAATAAAAATAAGTTGAGTTTGAAGACAGATTCAAACGTATTTGATAACATAAAAGAACTTTGAGATTAATGCCAGAGATAAGGATTCAATTTTGCATAGTGTTTATATACTGCCTATAAAAAGGCACATTATGATCAAGGTCATCTCAAGAATAAAATATATAGAACAAGAGATAAAAAAATATGGTATGATAGAGAACATTCCCAATTATAGACCAAGTAGTTGAAATAAAATTTAAAGGTAAAACTCCTTTCCTCCCCCCACCAAAAGTACACACACCTACACAAATACAAGTGCTAATGATTTAGTGTGTTGAAGCTGGCTGCTTCCATACTCTGTCTGTGTTCCACCTTTCCCCATTGTACTTCTAAAATGATCTCATTCTGGTGAAGACAAATTATACATGATATTATACTATGGATTTTTGAAGTTTACCTCCTATTGCTTTCCTGACTTTGTATTTCCAAGCCATTTATACAGTGTCAAAACCTCTGAGTAAAATAGTTTTATCTGGTTTTTAGAATATTAATTTACAAAAAGACATATATTTAATTCAAACACCATGCAAAATTCTTCAACAAAGGTCACGTACCAAGTACAGCACCAAGAATATAACAAGTGGTCTCCTTACCTTTCCTCTAATACTTGAATAAAACTAAAGTTTTATAATTCCAGAAAATATGTCCTTTCATTAAAATTAGAAGTTAAATGTGATAAAAGTTTTCTTCAAGCTCTTTAAGACAGTTCAGTTTATATAGATTGGAAGTATTATTTGTATTCTGTTATTAAGGGCCTTTTCCTCGTGGGGCCTAATGTTTCAGGTTTGGGATACTCATTTCTTTGAGTTGAAGGCATCATAATGTATTTTCCTTCTTTAACGCTCTGAGGTGATTTCCTGTGAACTGCTAAAATGTAGTCTGTCATTTTGGCTGCCAAACAGACCCACAGAGGCCTGCTATCTGTATTGGCAGATAAATGACAGCAGATGGAATCAAGCATGCATCCTGTCTCACGGGCAAGTCTTCAGCCTTAGAAGAAGGGATGTGCCCCTGAAGCGTTAAGCAGGGTGTTTGACTAGCATCAGTGTCACTGTCATAGTTGGTGAAAGGGAAACTGGCACATCACTATACATAGTAGGCAAAGTGCCACTCTTACAATTCCTGTAGGCATATTTTCCTTACTTGCACCTTGTCTTCTTGCCAAGGGCAGGCTTCTGGGCCCAAGATGTTTTGCCTCCCAGAATTATTTTTTTGGTCCAATGTGTAGAAAGATAATTAATATTACTATTAAAGCATGTGTTGCCATTAACATTCATTCAATTAGTACTATCAATGTATACAGAAATGAACACAAACGTGAATTAACAACTTCTTGAGCATATATTATATTACAGGTTCACTATGCTATATAATCACCACTTTTTATTATTGATAGTGCTTATCATAAACAAGACACAGTTCCAAAGCTGTAAAAGAGTTTTAAAATATATTAACTTTTAAAATCCTTACAACAATCTGATGAGCTTAGCATTATCAACCTCATTTTAGATAAAAGAAAGAAAACTACAAAAATAGTTATTACTCATAGTAATATTAGCAGTAACAATAGCTAGCATGAGTATTTACTATGTGTTAGGTACTATTATATATACAGGTGGGGCAAAAGTAGGTTTACAGTTGTTCATATGAAAAATAATACAATAATTAATAAATAATAATACAAGAATAAACCCTGTTTTACGTACTCACAACTGTAAGCTTACTTTTGCCCCACCCTGTATATGTATGTGTGCATATAGATGTATATATATATACACACACTATAATGTATACACACACACACACACACATATATATATATATATATACACTATATATCTTATTTATATATATATACTCTTAGTTCTCACAATAGACCTGTGAGTTTGGCATTCCACTTTCATTTAGAAATGAGAAAACTAATAATAGTAATAATTAATAATGTTAATAATAGTAAAAACAGTTAAAATTGTGAGTTTAATATGTGTCAGCATACTATGTGTCTGCAATACAGATATTATCTCATTTTAGTCTTCACAGAGGGTGAAATTACCATCCTGGTTTTAGAGATATTGAAACTCTAAGAATCCAAGGACAAATAACTAACAAAGGGGAGCCTAGATTTTAACTCAAATAATGAGTATAAAGCCTGGCCCCTTTACCAGTGTGCTAGACTACAGACAACACATTCTGGAAACTCAGGTGTGAGAAAGGTTGTTGTCACAAGGAGTTAACACCAAGTGAAATATGTTTTATAATATATTACGTCAATGGGAAATTACAATTTAAAATCTTTTTTTTTTTTTTTTTGAGGCCCCACTATGTGCAAAGCTGTGCACTAAGCAGCGGGACTAACGCAAAATGGAGGTAATACACAAACCTCACCTTCATAGGAACTTATGGTCCCATGGGGGAGAGAGATATGTGTGTGGATAATGCATGAGTGAATGAGATGTGCAGAGCTGGGAGGGGAGCAAGAGATGACATCTAAGCTGGAATGCCAGGCTTATGGTGTGAAGCTCAGGGGTATTACATTAAAATATGTGAGCTTCTCACTGGACTATTTGTCTCTCTCTTTTGACTCCATTTACATTTAGTTCTGCTGATGTTGCTCTTGCAGTTATTGGTTTTCTCAATTAACAGAAAGAGAGAGGGAACAGTGTTCACTAGTGAGAAGACTGGAGGTGGAGAGTGTTATTTTAAATCATCTTTGGAGTGAGAGTTGCAGTAGGATAATCTAATATCTGAACAATGCAACTACCTTCAATATCTGCAAACTCACTCATCATCAGTACTGAATCTGCTGGTTTGGTTGGCCAGGTGTTCATGTCTCCTCTCTCCTGGTTAGGGGAAGCCAGCCTCACCTCTGCCAATAAAGAGCATCACCAGTCTTTGCTCTTCAGTAAATGATGATGTTCAATTTATCAAGTATTAAAGGGGAAATGGAATATTCCACTCAAACAATACCAACATAAAACATGTAACTGTGGTCATACTAATAAACACAGGACATTATCATATTTGGAAATTTGGTTGCTTTGGTTCCTTTGAAATTTACAGAAGAATTAAGCAAATTGTTTTCGATTTGTATGACATAGGCCTAGAGCAAGAATCAGGGGTCCTCTGTGCCACCCCCTCACTGTGCGGCTCTGAAACTCCTAAGTCCTTTCTTCTGGTATTTAACTCTATACTTCTGACTGACTTTCCATTATGGACAATGGGAATTTCACATTCTTTCATCTCACTTCCCCACTTCCCTCTTTCTATTCTTCCAATGCAGTTATATAACAGTTGTCGGTTAAATGAATATTCAGGGTTAACCTTATTGTTCCTGAAAAGTAATGTTTACTGACAAGCCAATTAGTGTGTCATGATTCTGTTTCATTTATTGAACAACCTTTCGTATTTTTCTGGAATTATAAATTATCTATTTTTTATTTGCTTAATTTTATGTGGTATTATCACTAATTCCAGAATTCTCCAAAACAATGTCTTAAAGCCCTTTGTAAAATATTTTCTGCCTGGGTTAGATACATCAATCATTTTATCAGTTCCCTCACACTTGATTGATGACTTAGCTGGGTTTGGAATTCCGTGCTGCAGATCATTTCCACTTAGAATTTTGAATGCATTGCTACATTTTCTTTAAGGCATCAATGTGCTTTTGAGAAGATAAATACCACATATGCCCCTATCAGAAATAGAAACAAAGGAAAAATAAACAAATGGGACTACATCAAACTACAAAGCTCTGCACAGCAAAAGAAACCAGCATCAAAATGAAAAGGGATTCCACTGTATGGGAGAACATATTTGCCAATGATACATCTGATAAGGGGTTAATTTCCAAAATACATGAAGATATCATAAAACCTAACAAAAGGAAAACAAACAATCCAATTAAAAAATGGGCAAAGGACTTGAATAGACACTTCTCCAAAGAGGAGATACAGATGGCCAAGAGACATATGAAAAAATGCTCTATGTCAGTAATTACCAGAGAGATGCAAATTAAAACTGCAATGAGGTATCACCTCACACCTGCCAGAATGGCTGCCATCAATAAATCAACAAACAATAAGTGCTGGCAAGGATGTGGAGAGAAGGGAATCCTAGTACACTGCTGGTGGGACTGCAGACTGGTGCAGCCACTATGAAAAACAATGTGGAGTTTCCTCAAAAAATAAAAAATGAAACTGGCATTTGACACAGTTATCCTACTTCTAGGAATATATCCTAAGAATCCCCAAACACCTATCAGAAAAAATATATGCACCCCTATGTTCATAGTAGCGTTATTTACGATAGCTAGGATCTGGAAACAGCCCAAGTATCTGTCCATTAGTAGATAAGTGGATAAAAAAGCTGTGGTACATTTACACAATGGAATACTGTGCAACTGTAAAAAGAAAGATCTCTTATCCTTTGAGACACATGGAGGGACTTGGAGAGTATTATACTAAGTGAAATAAGCCAATCAGAGAAAGACAAATATCACATGATCTCACTAATATGTGGAATCCAATGAACAAAATAAACTGATGAACTAAATAGATCCAGAGGCATGGAAGCCTGGGACAGACTGACAGCTGTCTGTCAGAGGGAAGTGGGGAGGGCGGGCAAGAAGAGACTGACTGAAGAACTTAAATGCATATATGTATTGCCCATGCTCACAGAAAATAGTGCTGTGAAGGCCTGGAGTGGGGAGGCAACTGGGTGGAGGAGGTCAATGGCGGAAAAAAGAGGGGACATCTGTAATACTTTCAACAATAAAGATAAATTAAAAAATATATGATTAAAAAAAAAAGAAATGTAATCTGTAGGTTTTCCTGTTTAGAAGTTTTTAGGACCCTCTATTTGTATCTGGTGGTCTGAAATATCAAGAGATGTCTTTTATTTAAGTCCATTTTCTTTCATTGTGCTGGGCACTCATGGGCCTTTTTAATGAAGAGGAAATGTTCTTCAATTTGAAGATTTTGTTACTTTTTGTTTATTCCATTCCTGGCACACTTGTCTTTCCTCTCTATTTTTTTCTTTCTCAGACTACTAATAGTCAGATATTAGTCATAGAACTGTTTTTCCAATTTTCTTAACTTCTTTGTTCATCTCTTTATTACTTGTTGGTAGATTTCTAAAACTTTTTTAGTTCTTCGATTGAAATTTTTATTTTACCTATCATTGTTTTAAAGTTTAGTAACTCTTTTGTTCTTACTTGTTATTTTTTTTTATGAATGTAATAAGTTTTTATCTATCTGAGAATATATTTTTCTGAATCCTCTGTTTCTTAATTTGTTTTTCATTATTATTATTATTACTATTATTTTTATCTGCTTGATTTATAGTTTATGTTGGAGAGTTTCCTTAAGGGTTTGTGGGGCCCTGGTTGTCAATTCATATTGAAGATTAGGCACTAAAATGCTGCCTGAAAGGTCTGCATGACTAAAGTGAGTAGAGTCTTGGGACTCGCCATAGGGTATCTGGGAAATAAAGAACCTTGCTTTTTCACTGGGCAACCACATAAAGTATCTGTAGGTCTTTTCTCTGGGTAGTGATTTCATTTTTCTAGAAGATTTCTCAATGTCCTGCCTAGGATTATGAGCCTAACTGACAGAGTCCTTGGCCCTGAAAGCTCCCAGTGTAGCCAGGGCTTCACTATTCAGCGGGCAGACTTTTGATTTCCCCCTTCCACTGTGCCTGCTATCTCTCAGTCCGAACCTCTCCTGTTTCATTTTTTCACAGGATAAACGTCTGAGTCTCTGGTGGGTATGGATCGTGGAGCTGGTTTCCTCACTGCGCTGAGTGACAGCAGGCCCTGCGGCAGAGTCCACTTCATGTGCGGATTTTCTGTCAATGTCCGCCTGTTTTTAAGCATACTCGGGCTCTCAGTTCCCAAGTCTTTTCAAATTTCTGCAAAGGGAACTGTGTGCTTCTGACACGCTCCTCTGTGGGCACTTTGTAATTAGCATTCTCAACCTCGCTAACTCCTTTTTCTACTTTCCATTTCTAATATACTCCTCTCTCATCTCCAGCGGTCTCCTTTCTCACTGCTTTATTCGCAGGGATATACACGCTTCTATTCCCTTACCAGCGTTTTAAGAGAGGATTTTCAAAGGTAGCAACTAACAAAGGTTGTATTAGTTTGCTTGAGCTGCCATAGAAAATATCACAGACTGGGTGGTTTAAACAAGACAGATTTATTTTCTCGCAGTTGTGGATGCTAGATGACTAAAATCAAAGTGTTAGCAGGTCTGGTTTCTTCTGAGGCCTCTCTCTTTGGCTCGCAGATGGCTGCCTTCCTGCATTGTGTTCACATGGATTTTCGTGTGTGTGCACATGTCTGGCATATCTCTTTGTGTGTTCAAGTTTCATCTTCTTATAAGGACAAAAGTCGTATTGGACTAGGACTCACCCTAAAGACCTCATTTTAACTTAATCATCTTTAAAGACCTACCTCCAAACAGTCACCTTCTGAGGTAGTGGGGATTATGACGTCATTATATGAATTTTTTGGGGGAAATGATTTAGCCCATAACAAAGGACATGCTTAAAAATGTTTTCGTTGTGATTCTTAATACTACCCCAAGCATCCTTAAAGTGTCCTGTGTCTTTTTACTTAAAGACACTAGTTTATCTATCCAAATCAATAGTGTTCTTTGTGAAATAGCACACCATTAATTCATTCACTCATCAGATAATAATTATTGGGCATCTCTTTTGCAAGATTCTTCATTTAGCAGCACAAGAAATACAAAAGTAAGTCAGATCCAATTTCTGACCATGAAAGAGTTTCATTGAGAGGGATAAGAGCAGGAGTCTTTCTCTTTCTATGGTAAATTTTTGTATGATGCTTTAAAAGTTAAAATGTTGCCCTGCCCAGTTTGGCTTAGTGGTTAGAGTGTCGGCCTCAGGACCGAAGTGTTGAGGGTTCAATTCCTGGTCAAGGGCATGTACCTGGGTTGCAGGTTCGATCCCCAGCCCCAGTTGGAGATGTGTGGGAGGCAACCAGTTCATGTGTCTCTCTTACATTGATGTTTCTCTCTCTCTCTCCCCCTCCCTTCCACTCTATCTAAAAAAAAGTCAATAGAAAAATATCCTTGGGTGAGGATTAAAACAAAAAACAAAAAGTTTAAATATTTATCAATTCCTTAATGATGATTCTTTTGAAAAACTTTAAAAGAATGTTTTCAAGGGGGCATTAATTTATCTTATCTTTTACAATGAACGCAATATGTTAAACTTTTATTTATTTTTAAAAATCCTTTTTGTTCTCCAGAAGTCAGACACACATAAAAGTTGCCTCTTATTACATTTGCTTACCACCATTTCATTTCAGGGAATATGACAGCTCAACTTTCAACTCAAAAGGAACAGAAAGGTAAGAATTGAACAGCATTGAAAAGATTCCCCCTCTGCTACACTTACACACCCGCATCCACTCTCCCCTTAAGGCAAGCTGAGGAATGTTCACGGAGAAGAGCTAAGAAGAGCTAAGCACCCAGAGCACATGACAAACCCCAACCAGGTCTGGCCTATGGATTTTCTCACTTGGTAAATACATGGAGTTGAAGCGCTTGGCTACTTCTCTTGTTTCTAAGGGGTATTGATCCATGGAAAAATATTAATAATTAACTAAACTTAAGCAATAAGAGGTTGTTACTTTGTACTGGCAATCTTTGCTTAGACCATCTATACAAATTGCATGAAGAATGAGTATAAACAATAAGTAAATGATCATTTTATTTATTAGTAAGCTATCATGGCCCTTTACCAAAATATGAGTACCAGCTTTGGTCTAACTTGGGACTCTCCTCAAAAGAAGTCATAATCTGTTATCCCTGGAATGTTCTGTGCATGTACCTCTTTGCCCTCCTATTGGCTATAGGAGATTTTCTATGTGTAAGTTTAAGATGATTAATTTATACAAGGTTTTCTTTACTCTGCGTCTGTCATAGATAATTTTTGGTATTTGGGCATGACTGGTGCTGTATTATGGTCCAGACGTGAAAATCAGCCAACTTTAAAATTTGATGATGCTAGAGCCTTGGCCAGTTTGGCTCAGCAGTTACAGTGTCGGCCCGCGGACCAGAGAGACCCGGGTTCGGTTCCCACTAAGGGCATGTACCTCGGTTGCAGTTTGTCCCCAGCCCTGGTTGGGGTTGTGTGGGTGGCAACCACTCCATGTGTCTCTCTCACATCAATGTTTCTCTCTCTCTCTTCCTTCCCCTCTCCCTCCTGCTCTATCTGAAGATAAATGCAAAAATGTCCTCGGGTGAGGATAAAAAAAAAAGTTGCTGATGCTAGAGAGCATTTGGGAAAAATAATCTAGATTTTATGATTTTCCACAGGAAAATCTTGATATATATTATGTATATGCATTAATTGTATTTAGCAACAAACTGCTCTTATTCTTTTTTAGGAAAAAGGAATTCAAATGTCATCTGTCATTCCTGACAGCAATGCTACGCTGAGTAGCTAACAAAAAATGCACAGTTGTCTTGTTTGGGGTATTCTTCACTTGCCTTCCCCCACCAGAGGGCTGTGCAATGTCCTTCCTACAACTATTTCCCTCTCTCCTTCCCACAATCCCTAAACTTGAGTACAACTGATTGTAGATCAAAATAGACAGGTGATTAACACACATATCGATTTAGGCAGAGAATCTCACATGTGAAATATGGGAAAGAATAAAATTGTACAGATTTGGTAAAGATGTGTAAACACTGTTTTAATTTTCTGCCTCTATCAAATTAAGATCTGGATTGACTTGGGAAGGATTCAAAGGGTCCAATTCTTAGTTCTTCATGAATAAAATAGGAGCGTTATCAACTTTTTCATAAACTGCTGCTTTCTGGTGGGAATTAAATGAAAGCTTCTCTCTCTTTGGATGTCTACAAATATACACATTTTTTCTGTACGTGTGCTCACAACTTAATTAAGTGCTAGTTGTGGCTCAAACACATGTAGTCTAGTTTGAAATAAAGCATATATCATATAATGATCCAAATTACAATGAAATCTTCCAATAAAAGTTATTTTAAAAGCTACATGATTAGATGCCCTGTGATCAAACTGACAATAGCAGTTTACATACTCTGTCTGAACCCTCACTGAGTGACAGTTCATACATTATTCTTTTTTTTTTTTTAATTGATTTGGGGGGTAGAGAGAGAGAAACATCAATTTGTTGTTCCACTTATTCATGCATTCATTGGTTGATTCCTTAATTTCCCCTGACTGGGGATTGAACCTGCAACCTTGGTATATCGGGATGATGCTCTAACCAACTGAGATATCCAGCCAGGAACATATGTTATTCTTAATACTCAAGAAAACCCTGCAACATGGGTTTTGCTACTTTAATTATATAGAAAAGGAACATGAGGTTCAGAGAAGGTAGGCAACTTGGTCAGAAAAAGAAAAAAACAAATAGATCTACTTGGGCCCCAAGCCTGGCCTCCTATTACTAGGCCACACAATCCTGATTCCAATGCAGCGGAGTACATGACGCTCTGCAGATGTCGTCATGGCAGAGGAGCAAACTGGACCTGGAGGAAAGGGCAGAATTTGAGCAGGCCCAAAGGAAAGCAGGGACACTTCAGTAGAGGGGATGTAGATGGAAATACAGAAAGTGTATTTGTGAGTTGGCGACAAACCTGTTTGTCTAGAGATAAACTATGTGGACAAGAAGCAGGATACGGGACCAGAAAAATATATTGGAACAAATTTTGGAGACCTTGAATGACAGAAAAAGGAATGCCATCTGCTATCTTATACAAAAAAGGAGAATTTATTGAGGAACCATTGTGCTGTATTATGTAGATATGAAGACACATAAGAAAGAAACAAACAAAATACCCACCAAGAAACAAAAACAGCAATAAAATAGCCTGTCCTAATGGAGCTTGGACTCCACCTACTCCAGGGTGGAACAGTGCTCTGGGCTCTGGTAGAAGTTTGAGTGGAGGACAGGGCAACACAAGGAAGGGGGTTTCATTTGGACCTCCAGTCACTGGCATAGAAGTTGTCAAGAAAAGCTTCATAGAGGAAATGGATTTATTCTGGTAATGATGAGACATGGAGAAATTATTTGAATAGTGGAATTACAGGATAAAAATACCATTTTTGGAAGATTGATTCAACAGTAGCTTACCACAGGCACCATGTAAGGTAATGGTTAGAGACTAGAAATTAAGACTCATTATATAGATCACTGCAGCTGTCCAGGCAGGAGGAGGGGTGGTGGCCGTGGAAATGGAAAGGTAGGAAGGCATGAGCATTTCAAACCAGTGAAAATCCTGAGGGACTTGAGGATGACTGACAAGGGTGATGAGAGGAGGGTTCAGTGATGACTCTGAGGTTCTGAGTTTAGGTTAATGAAAAAAATAGCACTGACCTAAAGAGAAATATATGAGTTCTGTTCTGGAGAGCTAATTAAAAAAAAAGGTGAGTTCAGGTTAACCAGGCTGACAGCAAGATATCTGGCAGTTAGAGATACAGATTTGGAGTAGGAAGAGCTTACATTTGTGCATTTTGTCCAGCATCTAGCTGCTTTATAAACCCAAAAGATTAGAATTTTCCTTTGCCAGACACTCACACACGATATGGTATAAATTATAAAAGCAAGTACATGAAAACAACAATAATAATAAATGCTAATATTCACTGAGGGCTCATTATGTACTAGGTGCTGTGCTAGGTGTTTTATATATTATTGGTATTATTTCATTTAATCCTCATAATAACTTGCTGATGTAGGTGCTATTATTATCTCTATTTTACATATGTGGAAATTGAAGCAAAAAAGAGAAATCAACTTGCCCAAGATAACACAGTCAGTGAGCAGCAGAGTGTGAATTCAAACCCAATCTAAATATAGACTGTCCAATATGGCAGCCGCCAGCCACACCAGGCTTTGGAACTTGAAAGGGGGCTAGTATGATTGAAGAACCAAAATTTTAGTCTTATTTAATTTTATTAATTAATATTTAAAATATGAAACTGATAGTTGATTCAGTAATTGGAAAACAAATTTTAAGTATGTTTAAAACAATCTAAGTGAATTTACATTTCCAGTTGTAAAATTCATGAAATCTAAATACAAATCAAGTATTATTGATGAAAAATTAGCATCTTAGTTGATATATATATAAAACATACACAGGATTTCAAAGACTTAGAATGAGGAAAGAATTTTAAATATCTGGTTAATAATTTTATATATTGATTACTGGTTGAAATAATATTTTTATATAGTGGGTTAATTAATTAAAATGTTATTGGAATTAATTTTACTTTTTACTTTTTAAATATGGTACCAGAAACTTTTAAATTATAGATGTGGCTCACATAACATTTCTATTGGATAGCATTGGTCTAAATACTTAGAAATAAATAAATGAGAGGTCAACTGTATGATGGGACAAATGACGGTTAATGGGACACAGGCTATTCCTTATATTGTTCTGGGTCCCTATTTTTTTAGAATGCCTGTTGAGAATATAGAAATTGTCTTAATTCAATGGGTACAGTGAGCCCTGGGCCTGATTGCATTGTTAATATCCCTACTCTTAACTCCAACTGCCCTACCTTTATGTCAGTCTCAATCTAGAACTGATTTATCAGAGAATCCCAGAGGACAGTCCAACAAGAGCTCCTGGGGCTGTTTTAAAAACAATTTTCTGGAAAACTAGGAGTTATTCAGCATCAAGGTATAGTCTTGCATGCCTTTTTATTTTTTATGAGGGTGTTCTAGTCTGATAGTGAAACCTAAATGGTGTGTTTCAGAACTGTTGATAAAAATCCAGACATTTGTTCTTTTTGATGTGTGTGACAGATAAAAGGTAGAAAATTTTAACTACATGGGAGGAAAAGGGTGATAGTTAAGCACTGTGAATTTTTGAGTATAGCAAAAATTAAGGCAGTGCCATTTAACAAGAAAATAAATATAAAATTCTACCAATTTTCAGGCATTCAGCACATGTAAAGCAATATGTCCCCAAAGTTAGAATCATCCAGATGTTTTAAATTGGTAAGAGTAAACATTTCATTCATCAGATTCACCGAAGTCAGTAGTAGGAAATTCACATCCACTTTCAAGATAAAGAGAGTAGTGCTTTTTCCATTCTCTATGCCAGCTGTGATGGCAGTGAATTTATAGCCAAATGCCATTATAAAAAACTCCGATAAAATTATATGACCATGTTTTTATGATGCATATATGAAATATTTCAACTTCCAAGAGACACTTTAATTTTTTAGAATATTCTATATGAAGTCTTGGTTAACAGATAAACCAATCAACTTCATGCCTTTTCAATTTCTAATTATTATTTTAAAGTATTGACTATGCAGCCTTTGTAACAATTCTTCATAAAAGAGATCTTCAGAAATAAATTCCACATAGATTTTTGTTTATGTCATATATATGTGATATATAACATTTCGAGAGTAGGTATGGAACACTAAAGTGTCATAATCTATAGTTTACAGCAATGAGTTCCACACATTATAAGGCAAATGAAAAGTAAATTCCCTGGCCAAGAGAAAAAGAGTGCTTTGGAGAAAGATAAACAAATCCATTAGAGAGGACATTAAATGCATTGGAAACAGCTTCAATAAAATACGCAAGGTCCTGGGAATATAATTTATCTACTGATAAAACTGCTTTCAGAACAACTAAAAGGGAATAACACATAAATACCTGCATTTAGCCAAACAAGACAACAATGTGCTTATGGAATTTTCAGTAAGAAATATTTGTAAAAAGAAAAGGTTGTAATAGAAAATAATAGAACAGAATCTTATAGCTAATTCTAACTGCTTAGAACATACTTCTTTCCAATGACTGGGTAATGGACTATTCTTTTTGTTGGCTCCTTCTCTGTTGTCCTCCAGAATTCCAAAATTATGTAGTTCTAGCTATAGTTAACAAATCCCTAACCATAAGGCCAGTTTGGGTTGATTTCTGGTAATTGTGCCACTTAAACATTGTCATTTAATATTTATTGCTGAAAATGTAATAATAGCAGAGCAGATCAGAACAGGATCATCTGTGTTTTGTTGTTAATATTTGCTTCTTGTAAGCATTTTTTTTTTTTTTTAGGTTACAAAAAGTTTCAGAATTCAATATGACAATTTGATTTGAATTTAATGGTCAGCTTTAAAAATGAATGCCATTTTACAAAACGCACTTTCAATTTATGTATCTTACAAGTTAGCCAAGGTCTGAGTGATCTCAGATAAAATATTTAGGAACAAAGTCTGATGTATTTTAGATTTTTCTGTAAATTATTTATCTTCTTTTCAAGCTGCATTAGAGGTCTACATGATATATTGCAGGGTGAAAGTAAGGTTCTGAATTGGAAACAAACAAACAAGGAATTGATTGTGACTTTGAAAAAAATTAAACTTTGTTAACTTTTAGTCTAACTCATAAATGTAGATGTTCTCTGAAGATGTTTGTTCGGCTCTCTTTGATTTTCACTTCTCCAACCCTGACCTCTTCTTATCTTTGTTTGCCATATGTTTGCTCATTTTCATCAATTTATCCTGACAAATTCTCAGAATCAGTCTATCCATCAATAAGTCATCATCTTAACTCTCAAAACTACTACTCTTCTTCCTATTCCCTATTTCTGTTTATTGTTCAACTCTTCTCTCAGAAATCCAAGATTAATTGTGGCATCCAGGTATCATCATGGAAATAGCATCCTTTTTTCCTTTCTTACGCAGGTGTTCAACTCTTGCCAATTCTTCCTCTGTATGTCTCCCTCCTATATATTTTATTATTATCATTACCAGTTCATGTTAGACCGTAATTATCTGATCCCTTTAAAAACAAAACTTTACATTGCCTAATAAATATTATATTGTCTTTGAATATACAAAAATAACAAAAGTTAATACTGTGATGCATCATTTTGTGTTAACTACCATGTTATTATCTCCAGTGTAGATTTATTGCTATAACTCCCCCAACCAGTCTCCTTACTCTAGTCATCGGTCCTCCAAGGTATGTCTTCATTGATGCATTTCATTTTATTCTTTCTTATGCAAAGCTAAGATCATAGGACTTCCCTGTTAAAAAAATCTTCAATAGCTCATCTTGGCTTAGAAATATTCCATTAGCTTTTTTCATGATCTAAAAATACAGTTTCACTCTTTCTTTCTAATTTTATTTTCCATGATTGCATCCTCAAGTTAATTAAATTTGGCCATACTCATTCCCCCTCCCCCCCATAAATGTTCTCTTATTTTCCCATATCTACACCTTTGCCAGAGTCCCAACTCCACATAACTAAATGCAAACTTCAAGACTAAATGCCATTTAACTGATAAAGCATTCTATGACATTCCCAGTTGGAAGTAAACTCTCCCTCATCAGAGCTGCCAAATCATTTTACACCTGCTTTCCCTATGCTGCTTAACAGAATACAGACTACAGAATTTAGAGACATGACTGGAGCTTGGGTACCAATTCCAGCATTTAAGTAACTCTATGGCGCTGAGCAAGACCTTTGAACCCTCAGTGTCTTAGTTTCTCGTTAGTTGTTGAGTGCATTCAGTAGAATGCCTTTTTCTCTTTTATGACCGTATTTTAATTTCTAAGACCTTCCCTGAACAGCTCAGCTGGTGATAGTGTTTGGCCCTATGTACTCCTTGAGGGCTATTAAAGTCTTTATGTGGTTATCATTTTTTTGGTTTGAACTTTTGTCTGAACAGTTAGACTGTGATCTTTTTGAAGGCTGGGAATTTGACTTGCCCAGTGTTGAAATCCTAGCAGAGAGCTTTGAACTCAGTTCCTATTTAATAAACGTCTGTTGAATGAGTGAATAAGAAATGAACAAATGAATTTATTGATATTTGTATCTTGTAGAAGAGTTATTTATGTTTAGTACTTGTCAGCTCTCTTTACACTATAAGCCCCAGACGTCAGACTCTGTGTATATTCCATCTTTGTCTCGTTTTAGTTCCAGGAGCGTGATATGAAATAAATATTAGCAAAAAGTTGAGGAGAAAAATGTCACTAAGCTGGGTCATGAATGGGTATGCTCATGCATATAGATCTTTCCTGTATGACAGTTCTTCCCCCCGCCCCCCCGCCCCGGTGTGCATACAATCTTAATATCTGTTTAACTCTGCAAATGAGGCTAATTATACTTACTATCAACATCAAAATTCCTTCTCAAATTGAATACAAGGAAACATAGATACATCTTTTATAATACAAACTTTAGTGGAGTCATAGAGAATCCCTTAAATCACCCAAATATAAGGCAAGATGTTAACACTATGGGAGACTCGTAAGAACTGAGATGGGGAGAGAGCAGAAGATACACATTTCCTACCTCACACTTACTAGTGGACATTGGTCCATTCAATGTGGTAATAGACGGAGAAGTGAAATTGCCCTATTTAAAATTGCAGTTTCTGCCTTGGCTCAGTGGTTAGAGTGTTGGCTCTCGAACCAAAGAGTCACAGGTTCGATTCTGGTCATGGGCACATACCTCAGTTGCAGTTCGGTCCTTGGCCCTGGTCAGTGTCATGAGAGGCAACCAGTCGATGTGTCTCTCTCACATCAATGCTTCTTTCTCTCTCCCTTCCCCACTCCCACTCTACCTGAAAATCAATGGGAAAATATCCTCAGGTGAGGATTAAAAAATAATAAATAAAATAAATAAATAAATTGCTGTTTCTCTTCTCTCTCTCTCTCTCTCTCTCTCTCTCTCTCTCTCTCTGTTTGCTTAGTATGTATATTTGAATCTGTTGAATTGTTCTTTTAAAGTATCTCCTTAATCACAACACATGCAAAATTTTCAATAGCCTGGAAAGATAAATGGGTCTGTATAAACCTCCTTAACTCCTGAGTAACTTAACCCCAACCACCCCTGTCATAATGTAAATGCAGATCTGACATGGAGAGTCTAGTGTGGTATAGTCAAAATGGTAATGTATCTTTAAAAACCGCCAGTGATGTGAGGGTTACCTTTAATTTTCCTACTCTGCTTTGAGGTGATTCTGAACATATACTGGAGTCAGAGACAATGACGACCCCAGGGCTGGAATGTCCTGCTGCCATAGGCCTCATCACACTGGATTTCTGGCATCTATCAGCCTTAGGATTCAAATTATTTTACCCCCAGAGGAGGGGAAAAACTTTGCTGACAAAAAGAAGTATCAGGGAGAAGCAAAATCTCTTGTAAGTCAAAATGACCAAGAACTCCCTTGCTACAGAGTATGACTCCTACCACAAGCAACAGAAATAAAATACTGGATTGATTTCCTCTTGGTGTCATAGCCACTGGATTCTTAAAATACAAAAGAAAGAAAGAGGGAGACACAGGGAGGGAGGGGGGAGGGAGGAAGGAAGGAAGAAAGGAAGGAAGGAAGGAAGGAAGGAAGGAAGGAAGGAAGGAAGGAAGGAAGGAAGGAAGGATGGAAGGAAGGAAGAGAAAATAAAAGAAATTAGAACCTCAAAGAGAACAGAAAGTTGTTGGTATTCTTGATGTTCTGTTATATACATGAGGAGTTACCATGGTAACACCAGTATCACATAACTCAAGTTTACATTAGACCCCAGCATACATGGTTCAGAATAACAGCACAAATAAGAGCACATATTTTCAGTTAAGATGGTTGGGGCCAGAAAGGCAACTACAAATTTGAGAAAACTGTATGCCCATCATAAGGGCAAGTTGAATAATTTCATCTTTTTGCAGACTTTGAGACTTACGTTGCTATGCATACATTCTTATATAATTTTGCCTAAATTAAAAATCAATGACTAAATACCACATATTTACACTAACCCCCCCATGTATTATGACAAGCTGAAGGCTATGTGTTTTGTGAGCTAGTTTACTGTGAATTCTTATAAAATCATAAGCTTAGGTTTCAAAAAATCTTAATGGAATCTTAAATATTTTAATCATGCAAATTAGGCAAAAACATTGTTTTTTGACTTAGTCATTGCTCAGGAAGAATTTCTACTTTTATACTTGGGGTCAATTATAAAAGTTTGGAACTAAGTACCTACCACCCAAAGGGTTTTGGTATAATTTACTAGTATATATTGTAGAAATGTAAACATCACTATAGCATGGAAAACAAACCAACAAACACACACAAAACCATTCTGAGGGGATTATATAGAAACATGAGAATACCCTAATAATAATTTCAGGTAGTAAGTATGATACAGGTTTAAATGTAAACAATGGTCAGGGCTTAAGATACAACTTTGGAAGTTGCTGGAATGAATTTAATATTTTTCTCCAAAAGGTACATATTTAGTATCTCTGATCACTTTCTTATACCCAGTTGGAAAAATAAATTTCATAAGAATTGATTGAATAGCTATTATGTTTCAGGTCTTGTACAAAGCACTGGGCACACTGTGGTTTAAAACAGTCTTAGGCCCTGTCCCCATGGTCCCATGACTGAGTTTGGAAGAAGGAACTTAGGCCAACAGATACATAAATATGAGATTATAATTGTGAGAACTTCTGAAACAAAAATAATGGTGTAAAAAGAGTATATAAAAAACAGATGCCGTCCGGCCGGTGCGGCTCATTGGTTGAGTATCGACCCATGCACCAAAAGGTCGCTGGTTCAATTCCCGGTCAGGGCACATGCCCAGGTTGTGGGCCAAGTCCTCAGTAGGGTCATGCAGGAGGCGGTCAATCAATGTTCTCTCTCATAGATGTTTCCATCTCTCTCCCTCTCCCTTTCTCTCTCTCTAAAAAATCAATAAAGAAAAAAAAATTAACAAACCAACAAAAAACATGTGCCTAACATAGTCTAGGCATTTAGGGAAAGTTTCCCTGGAGAGGTGAGGCCTGAAGGATGAGTAACACCATGCACTACCAATAACCACACAAGTGAAGCCCTGATCATCTTTCAAAATTTAGAACACGTTTCATCGTATCTGGGAAGCTGATTAACTTTCCCTTGGACACCTGCAGCTTCCTTCCCATCAAACTTCTCTCCAAGATACCTCTTTATCACCACTGGCAAGACTGTCTTCTTTGCTCGTCTTAGGCTGTAGAAAACATGGCATTAACAGATCAAGTCCAAAGTCACACCCTTATTTCAAAGGCTATCAGTGGATTGACTGCCCACCCCTCCTTTTAGTCTTTGCTTCTTTCAGACCTTATATATCAATATATCACCTGTCTGATAGCAAGGTTCTATCCTAAGCCTGGAACACTTCATCAGATTCACTTCTTCATGTAGCACAGTTTACAAAGCAAAATGAAAGGTGACAATAGAAGCTTTCCCTGTATAGCACAACTTTATGTAATATTTTTGTTCGATGTAAGAGCAAAGCAGAAAAACTAAAAAAAAAAAAAGAAAGAAATTTTAAAGTTTCAAAGGGTGGTTAAGTAATTTAGTGTCTCTAACTGGATGTAGAAAAGTGACTAACATATGAAGGACACTGTGATTGTGTAGAGGCCCCTGTAATTCACTGCAAGTAAACATCCAAATTATTCTAAATGGTGTCATTTTACTCTTTTTTGTTAAAGGAGAGGTTGTACAGTTAGGTTATGAGTGAATACTAAATTGACGCAGAAGGACAAAAGTCAATATTTATGACTTTTCATTAATCCTTAGCAGTTGTCAATGAATTGGAAAATAACCTTTTTTAACTTCAGTTGTAAAATATTACCTACTGTTTATTTGAGTGTTTTAAGATCCTCAATGATAAATAAGACATAAATAATATGTTTTTAAATTACACTTCCAATGAAGAAATTAAGTAATCATTTAGTGCTTCTCTCTAAAATGTAATGAATTATTTGGCTGATTCACTTTTATTTTTCTTTATTGATTTGTAGAGAGAGAGGAAGAGAGAGGGGGAGAGAGACAGAAACATCAATGAGAGAGAACATCGATTGGCCACCTCCTGCATGCCCCTCACTGGAGATTGAGCCCACAATCTGGGCATGTGCCCTACCGGGAATCGAACTGGCAACCTCTTGGTGCATGGGTTGACGCTCAACCACTGAGCCACACCATCCGGGCTGGCTAATTCACTTTTAAAGAAGAGCATTCTCCCTCACGTTATTTTCACCAATATCCTCCTCCCTCATTATATTGCAGACACCTTACGCTTTCAGTTTCTTTAATGTTCACATAGGGCTTCATTCGCCGAGTTCTCCATAGAACAAGTTACTACTAATTTTCAGGCCTTATTATTCCCAAATGCTTAGACTATATTAGGTACTTATTTAAATACTCTTATTGGGCCCTTGTCCCCTTGTTAGCTGTTCTCAATTATAATAATGTATTTTGTAATTATAATGAAATTGTCTCTGTCAGGATTTTACACTGCTTGCTTCTACTAGGCTAGGACCTTATTTAGTCTTTTCCATTCCAATTTATGCTGCATGCCATTGCCAAGCTAGTCTTCCTAAAACAGCTGTTTCTATCATGCCTCTCTTAAAGAAGACAGAAAATATAAACATAATTGAGGTTCATTATGATAATGTTGTGATAGCTATATAAGACAAGGAACAACTGCCCTGGCCAGTGTGACTCAGTTGGTTGGAGTGTGGTCTGGTGCACTGGAAGGTTGTGGATTCAATTTCTGGTCAGGGCACATACCTAGGTTGCAGGTTTGATCCCTGGTCCGGGTGCCATACGGGAGGCAATTGATCTAATTGATCTATGTTTCTCTCTCACATCTATGTTTCTCTCTCTCTCTCTCTCTCTCTCTCTCTCTCTCTCTCTCTCTCCCTTCCTTCCTCCTTCTCTAAAATTTATTTAAAAAAAAAAAAGAAAGAAAAAGAAAAGGGCCAACTGCTAGCTGATGAAAAAACTTCTATTTGGCAATTGGGAACTAGGAAAAGATTAATGAAAAAGATCTGCAGGATGAGTTCAGGTTTACCACAAAATGAGGAGAGAGGGCAACTCCAGCCCCCCCCCATAGGTATAGTTATTAATTCTTTATACCTAAAATGCAGAGTATACATGGATGATGAGGGAAATTTACAAGGACAGAGAAATAGGGAGGGAGTAGAACATGATCATTTGTAATTGAGACTTTTTTATAGTCAATGAAAAGCTACTGGTGCAAGTCTGAAAGAGTCATGATGAAATTTTAGAAAATTAATCTGTGGTGACAATCAGGAAGATGATAGTAGAATAGAGAGGCCCATCATTCTTTCAGGCAAGAGAGAACAAGGGCGTGGCCTAGGATCATACGCTGGGAAGGGTAACAGTCAGAAGGAGGGAGAATGCACTTGACACCAGCTGTGAGGAGTGGTCAGGCTGAGGGAGGGGGACATGGAGTATGACTACTTGGTCTGTACCATAAATCACCAATGAAATGGAAGATGGTGAAGATCCCTGGGCAATTTCAGTTTGAAATACATGAGCCTGAGTCCTCTGGAAGACACTTGAATAGCAGACATTTGGACATACCCCTCTGGAATTGAGAAGAAAATGAGGAGCTGAAAATATACGTTCTGGTTCAAACTACTACTGTCAATAATTTCTACTCAGGTTAGGGAAGGTGAGAAGAAATCCTGAGGCTAAGTAGAAGTTTACTTAGTGAAAAGAAGGGCTTCTCATTAAAGAAAGCACTCGCTTTCCCTCCAGTTTTCCCCTTATGCATGTGGCTCATGCATTCATATTGAATGAGCCCATGCACATAGGTATGAGGACATGTGGAAGAGAATCCAAAGAGTTTCATTATGCCAGTCCAATGGGATGGTCACTTAATATTCTTTATTTTCTGTGTAGTTTTACTTAGTATTTTTCACTTTACCTTGAAAGGCAGATCAATGATTAGCACCTAGCCCAGAGCCACAAGAATGTATTAGACCATTTATTCAGCTTTCTGTAATGAAATCTTAGTAGTACCTCTACTGAAAGAATAATAGGTCCTGACAATGCAATAAAGCCACTAATTGAGACATATCAGAAGACAGGAAGTTTGAATCACTGAGTATTTTAGAACAATTTTAAAAGTGTGGCAGTTGTCTATTTTTAACCAGGCTAAGAAAGCATTATCTAGTAGTTACCACAAGAAAGATAAGGGAAAGTGTTTTTATGAATACATAGAAAATATCAATTGTCTGAATATAAGTAACAGCCTTTAAAGTGCTTTGAAGTACTCCCCCATCCAATTTGTTTACATAAGGGTTTCTCAACCTCAGCACTATTGATATTTTGGGTCAAATAATTATTTGCTGTAGGGTTGCCTTGTGTATTAAAAGGATCCACCTCTACCTATTTGATGCCATAACCCCCACCCCCCATACACACACCTCCCCGCAATATGTGATAATCAAAACTGTCCCTACACATTGCCAAATGATCCTGGGAGTAAAATGGTCCCAGGTGAGAATCACTGGTTACATTGACAATTAATTAAATGTGCATTTAAAGAAGACTATATAAAAGCAAATGTTGGCCTATAAAAGCAAATGTTTGAATGATTATAGATTCCAAATTAAAAAGGTTCTATTTAATGAATATTTACTGTCCACAGTGTGTAATTGTTTTCCTTTGGTACAGAAATCAGAAGTATTTTTTATATTTTGCAGTATCGCACTCCTTCAGGTTCAGACTGATTAGTGGAACATACTTTTTATGAACGTGAGGTCTCTGATTACTCAGGAATCACAGTCCATTTCCTATCTTACTTTACAGTCATTAGTAGTAAATAATTTCTATGGACATAATTTGCTATGCACTGAACTATGTCACCCCAAAATTCATATGTTGAAGCCCTAATCCCCAGTACCTCAGAATGTGACTGTATCTGACATAGGTTCTTTAAAGTGGTCGTCAAAGAGAGAGCTCTGGAGAAACCAAACCTGTTGACAACTTGACCTTGAACTTCCAGCCACCAAAACTGCGAGAAAATAACCTTGTTGTTTAAACAATCCAGTCTGTGGTATTTTGCTAACAAACGTACCAAACGTACCATTAGGTACGGCTGCCCTAACAAACTAATACACCATTTGAGTAAAGGAATAGTTGGATGATTGGTCAGAAATCCAAGCGTGCAACTTTGTATTCTCTCCCCAAGGAGAAAACAGACTGATTACGATAGACTCGAAGTCACTGTAGTCATTCCTGTCTTCAAGCTCTTTGTACCCTGCTTTGTTTTGTTTTTTCCCTCCAATAATAGGGTGAAAACACCTACCAATAGGATTTAGGGAAACAGAGGCCAGAGAGTGTATGAGAGAAGCAGGTAGGATCAAGGCGGAGCCCAGAGCAGAGCACCATCTCCATCGAAGCCTGCCAGCCAGAGACACAGGGGAGAACCACTGAAATGCCCAGGTAGAGGCTGGGTGGAGACACCGCACTATGCCTGGTTGTGACAAGTAGTGTCCTAGAGCACTTTCTGTACTTTGGGTGCTGGTGAGTCAAGTCTCACCTCTTTCACACTTCCTAGTTTTTGTTTTCTATTTTGTTAAAAAATGTTTTTTTGTGAGTTTTACATTAGAGCAGCATAAACAGACAGAGCTCCTATAACATTTCATAACTGCAATTTTTTTTCCATCTAGCACCTCCCTTTTTCCCCTCCCATGGTGATGTGTTTTCCTTTCTACTACATGAAGCTTTACATGTATGAATATAGAAGTGAATTATTTCCGGTTCTGCTTTGCTGACCTGGTACTTAAGCCAGTGGTCTAAAGGCAGTGGTGTTTACAACTTCTTTAGAGAAACAAGGACGGCGAATTCAACTGATGCAAAACAGCAGAGGCAGAAGTACTGCCAAAGACCCCATGTGGTGGCACCCAGGGAAGTGATATATAGGCCTGTGTCAAGATGGGTAACATTTGCTTTCTCATCATTTACTTATTAAACAAATATTTATTGTCTGATCTGTGCTGGGCTCTACGCTGGACACTACAGCTATAACAACAAACAAGACACAACCCGCACACTCAAAAACACTGCAGCCGAATTAAGTGAGACAGGGGTAAAAGAGCTAGATTAAATCGGAATATTCCATTTCTATGTGCTAAAATTGAGGTGTCAAAATTGTGAAACATTAGAAAAAAATTATTTTTCTTGCAAGAGTAAAAATAGAGCCCTAAAGTTTATACAAGCTACAAAAAAATTAAAAGGAAAAAATTTAAAAATCACAAATGTACAAAATTTTTAGGATCACAGATGGTAGGAATGTCATTCTCTTCAACATTGAACTTAATTTGATTTAGTAGTGTTAACTGTTTCAGTAATGTAGTTTTGCTGCTCTTGAAATAAGAATTCAGAACTATCAAGTGACCATGTGATCACACTTCTAATAGAGCTAATTTTTAATTTGGAAATTGTTTCCCTGTGTTCCAAGACTACATGCTGTTCCTTCAATAAGTCATTATTTTAATAAGGATACACTTGAATTTAAATTGAGCTATATTTTGCATGATTAGAATTTTCTATTTTATTCCCATTTAGTGAAAAGCAAATAAAAAAAAAATCTCATCTCAATCTTATGCTTCATTTTAGACTTACCCCCAAGGCATTTCTGAAGGTTTGGAAACTTTGTTTTTTTTTTAAAAATCATTCAAATGTCTGAATGTTACTTCATGTTTATAGTAAGGTCAAATCTGGCAAAATGTATGCTTTATATGTGAGTTTGAATGTGTGTAATTAGAAAAAGAAAAGTAGAAGAGTAAGATAATAATGATAGTCTTCAAGTAAAATAAGTTGCTTTTGGAATTTAGAATTTCTTTTCCAAGAATTCATAAAATTATGGAGAACTGGCATTTTCACAGAGATGGAAATGTCCTTATAAAATGCTTCTGAAGTTCATTGTGAAATACTGAATAAAATGATTTTGTATAAAACCAAAATTGAGGGATGATATTTGGACGCCATTAGTCATCCATGTCTATTCTGACACTGCATAAAAAAGCTGGAAGATAGAAAGGGTCTACTTACTGCATACCCTCTTTCCTGGTAATGAAAACACTGAGCTCAACTGTGAAATTTCTAATTATACAACAAGAGTTTGCCTGTGTAGTGTGTGTACGTGTGTGTGTGTGTGTGTGTGTGCGGTGGTGGGGTTTGTGAGGACTGAATTGGCAGAATCCTGGAACACTGATCTAGAAATGACATTTTTTTTTTTATAGAAAAAATATCTAAATTTATTCTAGCCTCCGTAGTGACCACATAGAAACTAATGTTTTTTGTAGAATTTTAATGTGTTCATTGCACATTGGCAATAAAACATGTTATGTATAGATTACGAGATACTGGTTATCTGGTATCAAGAAGCATCAACAAATATATCCACTATTTGACTAAATCCTCTTTCAAATCTACATCAAGGATGATTCTGATGGTAATTACAAGCACTAATAATCTCTCGCATTTAAAAATCTGCATACCCTGAAACCGAGTCAGCTTTTGCTAAATAGCTAAACTAAGAATATTTTCTAGCTTTCCCCTTTGGTTAATTTTTTTCTAACTACCCTGTATGCTGAATTTTAAAACTAACCTCTCACTCTGACCCTCTCAGCTCAGCAGACCTCCAAAGGAGTTATCAAAGGGTAACAAAACACATTTTCACTGACAAACAACTAGAAGAAAGGAAATCAGTTACCGTCTCCTCTGTGGCTTAATATCAATAGGCTTGTTGATGGCATAAGGCGATCCATGAACATAAGTGCTTCGGAACCTGGACACCTTCCCCAGTGTCAGGTACTCACAGCTGGTTGGCAAACTCATTTTATCCAAAAGGCAGGAAGTGAAAACTAATCTTAGTAGTCAGACCAGTATTCCTAGGAACGCTGGAAAGAATGAGTCTGATAGTGGCTTTCAGACATATGCTGCTCACTGGTCGCTGGGTGCTGCTTTTCTTCAAAAGTAAACGCGTGTTTCTCCCAGGCTACATGCGCTATCTTGTTTTCCGTTCGTGGATACAGAAAGCTTGCTGCTTATTTCTAACCAGAGTCCTGCTCTGAACAGTTTATTGGCTGGGCAGATGAAGTAGAAATTCTGTAGCTCCACAAAAACCTACTTCCACTCAAACCAAATCACTGAGTAGGCAGCGAGGTTTAATACATTTTTGTCTAATGTCTAAAAGAACATCAACCTAATGTAACAGTGGTTGGGAAATCAGGCTTATTTACCTGCACACCAAACATGCACCTAATAGGGTGAAAATAATCAATTATTTTCAAAATGGGAAAATTGTTTGCTAAAAGATACTTAGAAATTGAGATGGGCACATAGAAATGATGCTGGATGGTTTTCCAATTTTCTGGTAAAAAAACTGTGGGTTCTTGTTAAAAAATTACCGTTCATAATAGAACTGAATTGAGCCCCTCAGGAACATAACCATTATAAGCAAAGGCCTTTGTATATACTAACCTTTTGACTTTGATGCTGATTTTTTTTTTCTTACTAGAAACACTCTCAGAAATGCAACCTCTATTTGCTTGTTTGATGAAAACCTATTGAAAAATTGTGAGGAAATTCTTACTAATTGTTTCTAAGCCAGTATTTCATAACAGTGAAAGGCAGATTGGATAAATTGTAAATGATACCAAAGAATTCTACCTAAGGCAGCAGAGTTTCAGAGAAAAGTTATGGCTTTAATTAGCCCACAGTTTCACTAACCCTCACCTCATTTCTTAGTGTTATAGCAACAAAACCACTGAGGCCCTTGTGTGTAGCCTAATGATAGGAGGAGTTCAGAGCACTGTGCAGAGTAATTTTGATATTTGAAAAATGATTTCTTATCCAGGATTTGAATAAACACAAACTATTTACTGAAGAGCCCTGGGACCTGGGCAACACAAAGTGTACTGAGAGAAAGCTGTATTCTATTCTGTAGTGACCAAATTCAGACACTATTTCAGTTTAAAAAACAGACATCATTTAAATTCAGAAATTTTTGAAGTTTGAAAGGGAAGATAATTTTCCCTTTGACAGTAAGCATTTCTATCCAATGATTTTTTTAAATGAATTTTATTATAGAATGATATATGCTATACATGCTCATTTTAACATGTTAGAGGTGTATAAATAAAAAGGCCTATAATCTTTTCCTTCCCATGAATCCCATCCTTTTTCTTTATGCTAACTCTATCACTGTATATATAGACGTACACATATATGCACACATAATATATATACACACAAACACACACACATAAACACAGACCTAGAGCGAAGCACTTCTCCTTTTATTGTATAAAGTGGGCTTGTACTATACATAATCCTCTATATTCTTTTTTTTTAAATTTTTTTTTCCTTTATTGATTTTGAAAGAGAGAGGAAGGGAGAGGGAGAAAGCGATAGAAAGAAACATCGATGAAAGAGAGCATCGATTGGCCGCCTCCTGCATGCCCCCCACTGGGGATTGGGCCCACAACCCGGGCATGTGCCCTGACCGGAAATTGAACTGGTGACCTCTTGATGCATGGGTCGATGCTCAACCACTGAGCCACACTGGCTGGGCTATAAATATTCTTTGTTTTTTTTTTATCCTCACCCGAGGACATTTTTCCATTTGTTCAGATAGAGTGGGAGGGAAAGAGAGGAAGAGAGAGAGAGAGAAACATCGATGTGAAAGGGACACATTGAGTGGCTGCCTCCCGCACGACCAACCAGGGCCGGGGACAAATTGCAACCGAGATACGTGCCCCTAGCGGGAACTGAACCCGGGTCTCTCTGGACCGCAGGCTGACGCTCTAACCGCTGAGCCAAACCGGCCAGGGCTATAAATATTCTTTTACTTAAAAGATACCATGGACAATTTTTTAGTCAATATGTACAGAGCTAGTGTGTTCTTTTTAATAGTTACATAAGATTCCATAGAATGGATGTACTATTATTTACTCAAGTAATCCTTTATTGACAAACATACAATTTTGGATTTCTATAAACAATGAACACATTTGTTAATATGTTCTTACTAATTGGTGCTTTTATTTCTTAAAGTGGGTTGCTAGATCACAGAATGTGTGTTTTTTCCTTTAATAGGCTGTTGCAGTTCACACTCCTACAAGTCATGTAGGAAGATGTTCATTTCCCCACACCCTTGACAACACTATTGACACTCAAGTCCTGTTCTTTATAGCATAAAAATAAGGTAACCATCTCTTCAAAATGCTCAGTGATTCCATACAGTTCTTTATTAAAATAAAACTGTTATTGATGCCCTGGCTAGTTTGGCTCAGTGGTTAGAGCGTCAGCCCATGGACCAAAGGGACTTGGGTTTGATTCCTGGTCAAGGGCAAGTACCTGGGTTGCAGGCTCCATCCCCAGCCCTGGCTGGGGTTGTGTGGGAGGTAACCAATCGATGTCTCTGTATCTCTCTGTCTCTCTCTCTCTTTTCCTCCCTCTCTCTCTCCCTCCCTCGCTTCCACTCAATCTAAAAATCAATGGAAAAATATCCTTGGGTGAGGATTAACAAAAATAAAACTGTTATTATTTTATAAAAATAAAACTGTTACCATTTACCTGCAAAAGGTAAGGGTAGTCTATCTGAACTGAAACATATTAGGCAGAAGTCTAGAATCTGGTAGAAGTGAGAGAACACCCAAGCAAAGCATAGGTAGCAAAGACTTTTTGCTTAATTTGCATAATTAAGGAGAGATAAATATAGAGGGATACCCTGCTCTGTCTCCACTCTTTAGTATATTTTTCTTAATTAGAATAATATTTCATCATTTGAGGAAATGTCACATAATTTTACAATATGGAGGTAGGTAGTACCTGATGACCGACTACCAGCTAACTGTCATGTACAACCGGGTATGGTTTATAGTTTTTTAATTTAAGAGGCCCACTGCATCTATTCCTCTATTTCAGAGTCTTAAGGAAAACTACACATTACTTTTATTTGTAGCTAATTTAGAGGTCGTTGTCCAGTACTAGAGGATAAGAGCTGCTTTACATAAGAATTTCCTATAAGGAGTAAAAATAAAAAAAAACTGAAGGGTAAGACATAAATCTCTCTGGGAGGGAAATATGTGTCCTCTGATGGGTAAAATTCCTTGGTTTTCTTAGCAGGAGCTTTTGTGCTTGTCCCTGGCAATGATTCACTATGAGCCTGGCAGGGTCTACTGGGGATTACCTGTACTTAAATTGGGATGAGAAGGGATTACTCTAAAATCCAACCTGCCAAGAATCTAGAATCTGTAGAACACTGGCCAGTCAGTAGGAAGTGGTCTCCGAGGAAAACGGGGATCATCCTATTTTCCATAATTCCCTTTCTCTGAGGCTGGGCAGAGCTGGATGGGGACTTTACCTTCAGGAAAATAAAAACACACTGGAGAGCTTAATTTCATTAACAGATTAGAACCATAGTCTATAGCAGGTTTATAGCAAAACAGGGCTCAAATCTCACTAAGGAATGACAAGCTAGGCTTACCCACTAATGTTTTGTTTGTTTTTATATACTGTGGCAGACAGGCATGGAGTCTAGCACGGATCTTTCTCATCACCCCATGATTCTAAGTTCATGAGAATATTACAACAAGGGCAGAGATCACATTAGGGTATTGAGAACACTAATTTTTGTCAGTATGCTAGAGTTTGTGACACTGGTAATGTCTTCAACAGCAATTAAAAGCAATTGCTAACAAGTAACAGTTTGAGTCACAGAAATTTTTTCCCTAATAATTCCAATATTTATTAAAGAAGATTCTTTCAGCTGTTAGCTCTACCCTGGCATGAGTTTGGCAGTTTGAAAAGCTGGATAGGAGGATACTCTGTTCATGACCATACCAAAGCACAAGAATTGAGTGAATCATTTCCTCTTGCTTAGAAGGACTCCCTCCCTCCCAGAACCTGTGTTCTCTCCATGCTCAGACTGGGGAGCAATGCAGCTGGGGTTCGATTCTGCCCTTGGTCTCCAGGTTCTTCTCACTTCTGACCTACACACTTCCTGATGAATGCATCCAATCCAATGGCTTCAAATATCCATTATGTGATGAAAAACTCACATTGTTTTTTCAAGAATCCATACCTTTATGCTATTATAATCAACTGTTCATAAGAAAATTCCATTCGGAGTCTCACAGGTACTTCATTCCTGCATGTATAATGTACTTCATGTCAATTATCTTTCCCTACCCCACAAAACACATTTGTTCCTGTGATTTCTGGCACTTCACCATTCAGCCAACCATCTGACAATCACCTGTAATCAGGCCACAAATATTAGAGACATGAATAAATATAATATTATATTAACAATAATTATTAACTATAATATTGATAGTAATAGATTATAGCTAACGTTGATCACATGATTTCTATGTGCTAGACACTGTTATTGGTAAAAATGAACTCTTGTAATCCTCATAAAATTGTGTGAGTTGGATACCATTGTTATACTCATTTTACAGAGGAGAAAAACAAGGCATAGAGGATTGAGATACATGCCCCAAGTCACAAAGAGTGTTAAATGGTGGAGTCAGAGTTAGGAACAAGTTCACCTGTCTCCAAAGACCAGAATATGTTATGCCTCTCTACAAATTCTACTTTCTTTAATATCTCTTTTTTCTTATTTTTCTTAGAGTTAATACTTTGGTCTTTTTCTCCTTAATTCCATCCTTCATTTGAATGCCATGTAGATCATTTTATTTATTTATTTATTTATTTATTTTTATTAATTTATTTTTGTTACAGATGTTTCTCCTTTTTTCCCCATTGACACCCTCCTCCCCATCCCCCCACCCCGTCCCCAGCTTTGTTGTCCATGTCCATCAGTTATGCATATATGTGCATAAGTTCTGTGGTTTATCTCTTCCCTCCCCTGCCAACCCCTCTTCTGAGGGTTGTCAGTCTGTACCCTACTTCCACATCTCTGGGTCTACCCTGTTCCTCAGACTATTATGTTCATTATATTCCACAAATAAGTGAGATCATGTGATATTTGTCTTTCTCTGCTTGGCTTGTTTCGCTTAGGATAATACTCTCGAGGTCCCTCCATGTCGTCTCAAAGGATAAGAGATCTGTCTTTCTTACAGCTGCATAGTACTCCATTGTGTATATGTACCACTGCTTTTTTATCCATTCGTCTACTGATGGACACTTGGGCTGTTTCCAGATCTTAGCTATTGTAAATAGTGCTGCTATGAACATGGGGTACATGTATTCTTTCTGATTGGTGTTTCAGGCTTCTTAGGGTATATTCCTAGGAGTGGGATCACTGGGTCAAATGGCAATTCAATTTTTAATTTTTTGAGGTAACACCATAGTGTTTTCCACAGTGGCTGCACCAGTCTGCATTCCCACCGGCAGTGTACTAGAGTCCCCTTTTCTCCACACCCTCGCCAACATTTGCTGTTTGATGATTTGTTGATGGCGGCCATTCTGACAGGTGTGAGGTGATACCTCATTGTTGTTTTAATTTGCATCTCTCTGATGATTAGTGATGTCTAGCATTTCTTCATATGTCTCTTAGCCATTTGTATGTCCTGTTTGGAGAGGTGTCTATTTAGGTCCTCTGCCCATTTTTTAATTGGGTTCTTTGTCTTCCTTTTGTTGAGTTGTATGAGCACTCCATATATTTTGGAGATTAACCCCTTATCTGATGTATCATTGGCAATTATGCTCTCCCATGGAGTGGGTTCCCTATCTGTTTTGATGGTTGTTTCTTTTGCTGTGCAGAAGCTTTTGAGTTTGATGTAGTCCCATGTGTTCATTTTTCCCTTTGTTTCTGTTGCCTTAGGTGATGTATCAGTGAAGATTCTGCTGCGTATGCCATGTAGATCATTTTAAAATGGAAATCCGAACATGTGATTCTCTGGCTTGAAATAATTCAATGGCTCCCCATTTCTTTAGTGATAAGGTTTAAAATCTAAGTCTCAAAGCTTAGCACAGAGATGCCCTATGGTCTTGCTCTGACTTCCTCTCCTGTATCAGTCACAGTAAGTCTGGTTCCATCCTGTGCACGGCCTGAGCATTCACATCTTTGTGACTTCACAGATGATAAGCCCTCTGCCCAGAACACTTTTCTCTCCTTTCTCTGTCTGGATAACTCCTAAAGTGTCATCTCTTAAAATAATAAAATAAAAAAAATAAAATAAAATAAACCATTCTCTATTCCTCAGTTTTATTTAGATACCTCTCATCTATTTTCCCCATCTACACAAACCCCTAGCACATTGTTTCAAAGCTGTTTATACATTTATAACTCTTTTCCATGGCACTACAGTTTCTTGAGGGCAGGCATTTTGCATTATTTGACTTTGTAATTCCAACATCTAGAACAACACTTGCTCATTACATAAGGGAGCTGAAATTATAAGATACTGGATGTTCCAATGGCCTCCTTAACTCCCTCATTCCCAGCTATTCTCAGAATAATAAAAATATTAACTTGAAATATTTTGAAAGTAGTTTTGTTTGATACAGAGATAGGAAATTAGGTCTGATCCCAGTATCATTTAACAGGGCAGGAAAGTCTGTTGGTTTCAGTTTTCACACCCAACAAAATCCTATGACTACTGATAATCTCATCTTAACTAACTTATTATATATCCAAAGTTTAGGCTGAATTAATGTGGCAATAAAATTAACTGAATAAAATAATGCTCATTCAATGAAGTTTCAGGTACGCCCACACAATTCATCTCTAGCTTTTTATAAACTGTTTGAATATTAAATACAGTGACATTTTGCTTTAGAATGTATAAAAATGGAAATAAATGAATTTAATATACATGGTGGGCTTCGACAACATGACTTCTTCAACAGATGTCCTATACTACTTCCCACACTTTCATCCTTAAAAAGCACAGTCTACTTGGCAAAATATAAACTGTTGCCAATATTCAGCTTCTAAAGAGTTTTTAACAGGAAGAACCAGTGGAAAGAATTAAAACACTTTTAAGCTATTTCCAAATAACCAAATGTCTTATATCATTATAAAATCTGAAGATGAAAACTAATCACACTGTAAGTCCTTACCCTGTCAACTAGCTGGTCAAGCAAAGAGCAGGTGTCTTTTGGTAAAGACTGTTCTATATTTGATTACTAGCTGATTAAAAATAATATGTCAATTCACTGTTCTACCTCAGCCAGTTAGCCAGCCAGCTGTCATGAGTTCAACATCTACTGTGTACACATATAAGAAATGGATGGTATAATTCTTATCTAGGAAAAAAAAAGTTATACAATCCATTTGATATTCAATTCAGGCACCATGACAGGACTCACTTCAAATGACCACCCTATGAAATAGAAATAAAAAGTGGCACAGCATAAATGATCCTGTTTGAAACCCTGTGGTTGGCTAACATCACTTCAAGTTTATATTCAACCTATACCATCATTTACTTCCTTATATTTTATCACTAATGTTGTCTCTGAAGTATTTTATAAATTGCAAGGTGGGCAGACCCATGGCTTATTCATCTTTGAATTCTCCACAGTGTCTGGTACATTTCTTTATACATAGTAGCAGCATAGCAAGTATTTGTTACAAAAAGGACTTGCATCCATATATTTTCTTCATTAACTTTTTTTTTTCTTTCTTTTTTTTGCATTTATCTTCAGATAGAGCAGGAGGGAGAGAGGAAGGAAGAAAGAGAGAGAAACATCGATGTGAGAGAGACACATCGAGTGGCTGCCATCCACATCCCCAACAGGGGCCAGGGACATACTGCAACCGAGGTACGTGCCCTTAGCAGGAACCAAACCCGGGACTCTCTGGTCCACGGGCCGACGCTCTAAGCGCTGAGCCAAACTGGCCAGGGCTCTTCATTAACTTTTTAAACAAGGGGTCCATATGCTTCAGTTTTCTTGAAGAGTATACAGCTATTGTCCTGGAAGAATTATTATTTTTTTAAAGTTTTTAAAATGTTTTTATTGATTTTTTTAGAGAGAGAGAGAGATAGAAACATCAATGTGAGAGAGAAACATTGATCGGCTGCCTTCTGCACACCCCCTATTGGGGATCGAGCCCAAAACCCGGACATGTGCCCTGACCAGGAATCGAACCAGGACCTCTCAGTCCTTGGGTCAACGCTCAATCCACTGAGCCATACCAGCTGGGCGTGTCCTGGAAAATTTATTAAATGGTGCCTCCTTTTACTCCCAAGAGTATCATTGGATCATAAATTATCTGGTTATTGTCTGGCTCTGGAACTGCTCACTTACAAGGCTGGCTTGGGCACTAGACTGAAGGCAGCTCGAAGGCAATGACTGAGTCTTACTCGTTATTGGTTCTCTAAATATATCTCTGTACCTCACTTCCTCAAGGGTTGGCCCTGATGACCCAACAAACAACATCATAGGGAAACTCATAATAGATTCAATCAGATTGAATAAATGTGGAGAGGAAACAAAATGTAAAGGAGTAATCTGCACAGAGGTAGATTAGACAGGTAAATATTGACCTGGACATTCTAAATTTAGATAATACAAAAGTTATCCCTATATAGCAGTGAAATATCACTGCCATTGTTAACTACTTCTAGACCTCTGGGTT
The DNA here is from genome assembly GCA_030848825.1 of Tadarida brasiliensis. Classification (NCBI taxonomy): domain Eukaryota; kingdom Metazoa; phylum Chordata; class Mammalia; order Chiroptera; family Molossidae; genus Tadarida; species Tadarida brasiliensis. The sequence continues at coordinate 37,993,660 of CM061258.1, forward strand.
TGTTCAGCAAAATTCAGGAGTTAGGATATATTCCTAGAAGTGGGATCACTGGGTCAAATGCAGTTCAATTTACCCATTAGAAAGAACATATGTCCTCCTATGTTCACAGCAGCACTATTTACAATCGCTAAGATCTGAAAACAGCCCAAGTGTCCATCAGTAGACGAGTGCATTAAAAAGCTGTGGTACATGTACACAATGGAATACTATGCAGCTGTAAGAAAGAAATATTTCTTATCCTTTGAGACAACATGGAGGGACCTGGAGAGTATTATGCTAAGCAAAATAAGCCAATCAGAGAAAGACAAATACCACATGATCTCACTTACTTGGGAATATAATGAACAAAAAAAGCTGATGAACAAAATAGACCCAGAGACATAGAAAGGAGTACGATTCAGACTGACCAACTTCAGAGGAGGGGGGTGGGGGGAGAGAGGATAAGATAAACCGAAGAACTTATATGCATATATGCATAACCAATGGACATAGACAACAATGTTTGTAGGAGGGGGTGGGATAGGAAGGAGAATGTCTGGGAGGAAAAAGGAGAAACATCTGTAACAAAAATTAATTAATTTTAAAAAAAGGAAAAATATTCAGGAGTTATTTGTAATTGAGGGAGAAATCAAGAATGAGGATGTTGGTTTTGAATCCAAGTGACTTTGGTTCATAACCCTGCACTGCCAAAAATGAGTTGGGTAATCCTGGAGGAGATAACACCTTTCTAGGATCAGCTTCCAGGACATTTAAGCTTTATTCATTTGCTCAACAAATATTGTAGGTGTTGGGAATCCAGGAGCAAAAAAAATAGACAAATATTCTTGCCTTTATGGAACTGAGATTCTAGTAGATAGATGGACATATAAATAAGTAAAATATAGAAGACGTGATAAGTGATATGGAGAAAAATATAGCAGGGAAGGGATTCAAGGAATTCAGAGATAGGGATGAGGAGGAAGACTGCCTTACTGACATGGAGCCCTTGGGGGTAGGGTCTGTGGTGTGTGAGATGACGGAGGGGTTGGTCTTCCTGTGGTAACTGAATCAAAAGGGGATAAAGGAATAGAAGACTCTAGAGGTGAGGAGGCAGGTGCAGGCTGGGTAGTGCATGGCACAGTATTTGTTGAATAAAAAAGTAAGTGAATTAATGAAGGCCTTCAACAGATATTAGCTGCAATCCTAAGAGACAGCAAATCCATCACCCAAGAAAAAAAATCTAATGATGCTAACATGACATGGAATGTAGCCATTATTCTACAAGTCCCTAAACTGAAACATTCCTCTTAGTTTATGAAAGAGATTTGTTTTGTTTTTTTTTCCTGTCATGATTAATTCCTTTGTTGATAGACTATTGTAATTTTGGTCAATAGATAATTAATAATAAGCAACTATGATTTAGCAACTGCTAGAATTTTCCTGTTAAATTTGATGAATTAATCCCAAATTCAAGTAACATAGAACATAAAGGCTATTATAGGAAACATAAAGTGGTGATACATTAAGAGAAAATCAGTTACAGGTAACATAGGCTCTTATTAACTACCTTAATTATTTAGTAACAGAAGCTGGTGATAAAATTTTTAACAGTGTTACCTTTTCTTTACTTATTCCCCTCAGACAAATAAATTCATGGATTAGTCACTACCAATAACACTTACAACTAACATCTACTGAGCATTTAATTGGTGTCATCAGGCACTATGCTAAGAACTTTTCATGTAATTTCTCATAATTGAAAGATTTATTAGAAGTGATTGGAAATGCAGTCTTCTCCTAATGCATGAACACTCTCCAGGGAGAAGCAAATACTTGGTTCTGCTCGAGGCCCTCCTGGTATGAGAAAATCCCTCCTTCACGGGGCAGCATGCTCATCTTTGAGCAGATCAAAATACTGTGCGGTTCTTTGTACCAAACTCAATTTCATCTTTGTACAAGTACTATTTCTTGATCCTAGATCTGGTGTCATAGTGATTATTTTTTATTACAGCATCCCTGTAACTATCTAATGAGAGCTTTTACACTCTCCCTTTACTAGGCCAGATAGTCTCTGATTTTTTATTGTTCCTAACATGCCAGGATTTCTAGATGCTTCACCATCCTGGCAACATGATTCTGAGGTTATGCCTGCTTGTTGATTCTTCTTAAAAGTGTGACGTCTGAAGTTAAACTGACATGCTAGGTGAGCTATAACTATTGCGGGGCAGGGAGAGATAATTGTCTCCATTTGTCTGTCCATTATAAGTCTATGAATGAGGTTTTAGACAGAATTTTCCTCATACCATTAACCATGCACCATCTTCTCTTAGGATTCTAAAATCCAATTCAGATTACGTGTGGACTTGAAATTGTAGTTATTTTTATTAGCAAACATAAATAACTATTGGTCTTGACTTTGTATTCCAGTGTTTTCACTACCACTTTTGAATAAATTTTTCTGTGTATTGATTGAATGAATAACTTTCCATCTAGGTAAACATTTATTTTTTATTTAGTATTCTTCATTTATGTTTTTCGACTACTAATAAATCTATTTATCTGCATTTTCATTCAGCCCACATATCCATTATAGTTACAATTATACCACAGAGACTTTTTCAAATACCTTACCAAAATAAAAATATACTATGTCTACAGCATTTTCCTGATTTACCAGATCAGTGACAGTGAGATTATGACTAATTCTGTGTGAACTAGCACATGCAAATGATGCCAGTGGGCTTTGGGACCAGACATTTTTATTAACGAGACTGAATGTTTTGTGAGAAAGAAGTAAAAGAAATGATAGGCCATGTCCTGGAAGACCATTCAGATATTAAATTGACTTTGTAGAAAAACCAATTTAGTTGAGACCAAGGCAGTGTAACATGTGGGCAACATCAAATAGCAAATACAAATAAAGAATGAAAATGTGGTTTGTCAACATTAAGTGTACATAACACATAATTTAGTGACAAATCAGCAAGGTAATAGCTGAACAGAGAAGCAAGAAGGTCAAGCGGGATGACAGAAAGGATGGCAACATCAGGGTCTCTGAGCTCATTCCATCTTTACAGACACTTAGAACAAACACGAGACCTCACTCAATTTGAAGAGTGACACTCAGAGAATGTTCATGGGAGAATATACTGTGAGTGAGAACAGATGTTTAAATAAATTGGTACCATTTTGCCTAGAGATGAGAAGAAAGGGATGATTTAATGACATGCCTCAGAGACCTTTTGCAAAGAATAACCATGTCTACTGCATTCCATCCTCTCTTAGGAAATAGATGTGATTTTAAAGAGAAGCAGAGGGAAGAGAAGGCAGCAACATAGGAAGGTTTCCTGACAGTAGAGGCTTATTAAACATGAACATAAGGCATTTGTTAGGAAGACTTTCCCAGTGCTCTCAGGGTGTTTCCATCCATACCTTACTGCCATAAGGGTCATGGAGGAAGAGCAAGCGAAGAATAGAACATTTATACACCTGAATTAGGTATGAGTAAAATAAGTCATTGACTCACACTGTCTTGAACATGTGCCACCAGAAGCAATAACCCTTTTTCTTTTCTAGTTTTTTCTTTTCCACCTATTTTACAGCATTAAAATCAATTTACTTATTATTTATTTTGCCCTTAGAAAAGCCCAGCAGAGTGGAAAACTTTGAGAGACACAAAAGGAGAATCAGACGACCCCTGCCATCACAAACCTTATAGTATTTTTGAGGAAAAAAAAAGACTTAAACACATGAATAAATTTGCAGTCAGTATGAGACAATACATAGGGTGTGGCTCAAACACAAAATGTTGTAACAGCTCAGGGAAAACAAAATCAATATCCACCCTGAAGGCAACACATTCAGTTTACAAAGAGACTCTTACCCTACATCATTCCAGACAGACATAGAATCCCCGGAGAAAATTGATTGCAGTGTTTCTAAAATATGAATCTGACAATTTGATCATTTCTCTTAAAAATTTACACAAAGAAGTAGATAAAGACAGCAAATATTATGCCCAAAATGCTTATATAATGTTATCTTCAAAGATGACATATGTTTGCACTTTATTTTTTATTTTCACAAAAGAAATGACAGAATTCCTGAACTGCATGTTCCATTTTGGAAAAGCATGTACTTGGTTGTTCTCTTTCCCTTATGGGAAAGTCAATATGTGTAATTACATAGAGAAAGAAAAGGCTAGGTCATCTGAATTACCAATGTCATTGCTCTTATGAATGATAGAGTGCAGTATCTAGAATTTATTTGCCATGTGATTATTTTGCCATTATGGACAATGTTAATCCCCAAGAGAACAGATGGTACAAGCATATTTTAAATTATTAAATGAAGTGTGCTTTTTAAACCACAAATGTGTATTAGCAGAGTGAATACATTTGGCATTTAACCCTTGCTTATAGCTTTGCCCTCATATTCTAAGAGATAACCCTAGTCAACCAAGAAGTATCTCTTTCTTTCTCTTGACCTTTTGGATACTAAGGTGACAGAAAACAGGTAATGGAAGAAAAATCACAGAATTTAGCCTGGAGATGTAAATCCCTCCCACCTATCCCCACCCCCCCACCCCCCCAAAAAAACAGAGAAGGGAGGGAAAGGAAGAGGGAGAGAAAAAGGGAGAGGGAGAGGGAGGAGAGGGAGAGGGAGAGGGAGAGAAGAAAATATAAGTCTTTTCTTTGGTGGTACAGTAGGGTAACACTGAAGAAGCAATCTTTTCTTAGCAAGTTACTAAGAACTAAACTAGCTGAGATCAAGTAAGAAGGTACCTAACCCCATATTCAGTTGCCTTTGTTTTATGACAACCTCTTCACATGGAACATACCCTAATTTTAGCAAATGACCTAAATCATTCTTCAAGGCTCACAATAGCCAGGGTACTTTGTCTTTTTGTTATGGGTCATTTATTCTTAGAGCATGATGAGAAAAACAGGAGAATCTTTCTGGGGCTTTTCTACAAATAGCAGAAGCAAACCCAGACTATGGACCTTTGGCCTTGTTCATAGCAGCAGACAAACTGGAGTATAATACTTATACTTAAACAGAAAATATACAAAAGAAAACTCTATGGCACAAAAAAGGTGTAGGATGGAGTGGGTGAGCTAATTGTCCTTGGACCACACATAGCTAACAGGACTGAGTTTGGTCAAAATACTGTTATTTTTTTTTCCCTCTTTTGAACCAACATTTAAAACACGCAGGAAATGTCACATAAGAGTTGAAAATTGAACTTCTTTTAAAAATTTACAAGTCTAAAACACGAAGTCACCCCCATTTCCTACAAGCTGAACTGAAACCAGAGCAGAGCACCAGCTATCTCCTTTAGATGGGGCAGGCATTCTTCAGTTAGATATAATCCTCACCCAAGTTACCTAAGTCAGGTAAATTTCCTCCTGGCTTTTACAAGCATTTGACTTGAAGACATTTCAAATGAAACTTTGAGTTGGTAATGAAGTAAATCTGCTATCAACTGGTCAAATTCTAATAAAAATATTAGCACTTATCTAGCCTTCCCACCACAATTTATTTACCATTTCCAGGGACTGTTTTCAACTCTTTAGAAAGCACTCTTTACAAAATTCTATGGAAATTCTAGAATTAGCCCATTTGTATGTATCAGCAACTCTCTACTATATCATGAAAAGAGGTTTTTATTTACCAATACAGACTTATATTTAAACCAAGATCAATAAATACAGTCAATATGTGTGAAGGAAGAATCATTCAATAGCACATTTTTCATTTACTCAAAAAACATATATTGAGTCAATGCCAGGAAATCTTTTCCGATTGGGACTGACATATATTGCTGGTCTGGTTTATGGTGACATGTCTCAAGTTTCTGATAATTCTGATGCCAACATTTATTTTCTATTCAATTGACCACATGCAGACTAAACTGCCTGAATATATAGATCTTGCTGCAATTTGTGAGTTATTGTAAAGACAGTCAATTATTTAATGAGAATTTAAGAAGACTGTCTATATGACCTTGATAATACCAAATGATTTAGTCAAAATTATATGAGACCATGCAGACAAAATAACACACTGAACAAATTGTGCCCTTTCAAATACTCTCAGAGGACATGTAGACATAGCTTAAATCCAGTTTACTTAATGCTTCAGATACATTAGCTGGAAATTTCATAGTTTGGGAAATGTAAGTTTATGTTGCTCATACATGTGTATGTATATTTACATATTTGTGCAAAGAGAATGCAAATTACTTTAGAAAAATATAATATCTCTCTCTGCTCCATGATATAATTTATTTTCAATTGCTAGAACTACTAAACAACAGAAAATATGACACATAGCACACAATGTATATTTTTTAGTAGTCTTTTGTCACTGACTGTTTCACATGGTCATATATAGCGGAATGTTGACTAGGTATAAATAAGCCCCATTGGTTTAAAGATAGAACCCCCAACACCTAAATAATTTATCTAGTATTGTTTTCTAGACTGGGTTTCTGATAATAATTGAGGCATTTGCTTAAAAGCATAATATGGATTTTTTAAATTTAAAATATTTATAAAAGACATTATATATATTCTATCAATTTATTTCCATTCATTTCTTAGCAATTACTAAGTAAACTGCTTACAAAGTAATGGGAGTGATTTCTTAAAACATATATACCATATGCAAATTCATAAATGATTTCTTTCAATGGATAAATAGAGCTTGCTTGCTGAATGAATAAATGAATGACCACTATTAGGGCTAAAGACATTTTTGGCATATAGTGAGAATTCTCACTATAGGCCATTTCCAGTGTGCATAAGAAAACAGTTTCTTGATTTTTATAGTCATTTCCCATTTGACCCCAAACAGTATTAGCTAACTGGATCATCCACTTCATTAGACTTAGTGCAAAAGGACTTCTGGCAGCTTCATGGAATCAGATCTACCTTCAGCAGATGAGATTTGTCATAAATGAATTAAACAAACAAACAAACAAACGTGTGGCACAGGCTCAGGAGGGAAGTTTAAAAGGGAATCCCTGAAGCACGTGAACAGTGCCAACATCCCTACAAGTGGGTAGCTTTGCACAGGCATCAGTTAGAAAGGTTCAGTCTCCATTTGATCAATGCATGTGTTCTGGGGTGTTGTAGTCAATCTTGCTTCCTTTTTCCTCTTCATGTGTGTTTTTGAAAATATATGCAATTTCCAGAGTCAATGTCAGATGCTAATGCTATATTTATGCTATCTGGTGTGGTAGACTTTAATTAATGAGTAAGCAATTAATAAAATGTCACATCAGAAACAGTGAAAAACAGTGACTGCTTTAAACATTCCTTTGGTGACGTTGCATCATCTGTGCCGGTGGATTAAATAATTGTTTTGGGTGGAATCTAATGAGGGTCAGATTTGTCAGACTGGGCAGTACATTGACAGCTGATTATCCCAGTAGTTTTCGTAATTAAGTTGGAAAAATGTGATAGATTGTGTTAGTGTCAAAATATTTCATGGCTTTCTGAATCCATTCCTGTGCTAGGACTATACTTCCTATCCCATCGATGCCAAGCTTGGCTGTGCTACTTACTTTGGCCAATGGCATGTAGTGGAAGAGATTTGTGGCATTTCTGAGCAAAAGATTTAAAAGCCATTGTGTGGCCCTGCCACCTCCCCATATCTTCTGTCTCTTCAGGATGGGCTGGTCTCAGGATGGGCTCAGGAGGAGCTGTTCCTTAATGAAGAGGGTAAGGAACAGAGCAACGTCCACCAGCTGAGAACAGATAGACAGCAATAGCAAGAATAACGCTGTGGCTGTCACCACTGAAATGTCAGGATAGTTTACTGCTGCCTTAGCATAACTAACCTAAACTGATTGAAATAAAGAATAAGGTCACAGCCATCAGGTTCTGATGTGGGAAGACATTTTTATTTTCTGTATACAAAGCAAGCTGACAAAGGGAGTTTGAGTTGGTAAAAATATGGTATTTTATAAAGTCTCTAATTTTTCATGATGTTTTTGATAATAAACTCTGAAAAGATCCTCTGGCTGTCATTTGCGGTAAGAATCTCCGTGCCATTCTTCAGTACTCCCTCAGCCACACTAAAGAAAAAATCCTGTTTACCTTCTCGGTGCTCTGGGCTCTGTTCTCCCAAGTGCCCCAGGCACCCCACTAGCAAGTAGCACGTGGGGAGTGAAGGCTGGGTTGGAAATGAAGTTCCTTCAATTATCAACACACCGGAGCATCATTCCCAGTATCACTATAACAATAATTTACAAAAATTTACAACTGAAGTAACTGAAGCTACAATTCACAAAACAGTCTTTACAGTGGTGATTCTCAGGTGTGTGTGTTTTCCTGTGCCAACACAGAGAGCAAAGGGAAGAATGTTGTACTTTGGGAACAAAAATTTTAAAAGAGAAAAAAAAATAAAGCTAAAAATAAATAAAAGAGCCTTTCCCCAGTTGAGTCTGTTACAACCCTCCACCTCCCACTCACACATTGTCTCATGACACTAATTCCAAGTTGAGAGGCCCTGCTTTACAGGAGATGTAAAAGATTACTGATCACACAACCATGTGCCAAAAGATACAAATACTAATACCTTCTGCAGTCATGTGTTCAAGTGTGGGCAGCGTCACTGTGCCTTCCCACAGTGCTCCGCTTTGCCCAGCACCGCCCTGGTCTGCCTGAGATAACTCTGCTTTAGACCTGTTTCTGAGTTTGCTCCTGTTTTCCTGTGAAATTGTTAACAATCCCTATTTTACTCCTGGACAGTGAATTACCTGGCCACTCCACATCTAGGCTCATTACCAAGAAATTTTGAGGCCCAAGAAAGTTTGTGGCAGAAACTTTCTGTAGCACTTTCTTATACGAGGCGTGTGTAGTTTTCTCCCTATGTCTACTCCTTTTAAAATGTAATATGTATATATATCCAACCCAACAAAATTTTGAATTTACTGTACAAAAGTATTCCTTAGCAAACTTGGAGACTTTATATTGATTATTCATATCAAACTCCCTTATCTTATCTCCCTTTTCTTACCTATCACAAACTCCTTGGAAGGACAGAGACCACATATATCAAATGATTGGAGTTGGGGATTCAAAGAAACACGTTTCTTTTCAGTACTTTAAAAATGCCTATATTCTTAACTTGGTTAAACCGTATAGGTTTCCTTAGTCTAACATCTCACGCTGTGGGATGGTGTTTTGGATAAGGAGCTAACAACAGCGGGAAAAGGCCACCTGCTTCACAGTCCACCCCATTCAATCTTTACTATGAAACAGGGAGGACACTGTAGAATGACTTGATTTCCTTGAATCACTTCAACTTACATGACACTATCTGCAGGACTATTTGCTTTTAAAAACAAAGATCTGGACTAGTCTCTGACATTTCAGTTACCCAAGAACACACAAAATGGTAGCTGACTGATGGAATTTAGCTTCTATGTGGTGTTTGCCACTTGGCAGTTACTCTCCCCCACCCCCAGCATTCTGGTTACGTGTACCACAATGACATCCAGAACAATGCCATTTCTGGCTAAAGATAAAATGCTGAGCCAAAAGCTCTATTCTGACTATGCAAATGATCTCCTAGTGCCAACTGATTAGCATTTTTAAGGCAAAGAATTTGGCTGAGATGGTATGTTATACATATTACACTTGGTGTGAAAGCAATTCTGTATTACCTAAGGATTTTGTAGCACCATAGCCTTTATCTGCCCCATAAACTGTATGCAACATTGACGGATGTATTTAAGAATAAAAAAAAAATTAAATTCATATCAAGAAATAAAAAACTCAATTTACCAATATGTCAGTATTGGCTGGTAACAAAAGTAACATGATAGGTCAGCATTTTAGCACAGAGTGCATCATTTCCATCTAGCGGTCAAAAGGTGACTTTACGTAGAGAGGTTTAGCATGAGGAATACAATGCAGGGGCAAGGCTGCAATGTATTTTAACTATAACCCAAGCACCTTATATACACTTTTACATTCTGACAACTATTAATCATCTCCCTCTCCCATTTTCCCAAAGGACTATAGCAAATGTTCTTTCTTCTTCTCAAACACTTGACTCCCCACTTCCCACACACAGCAGATGATTTTCCTCCTCAAAGAGAAAAATAATAATTATCAAAATGGAACATTCTCCTTGTCCAGACATAATACTGCCAAATTTATCTACACTCACATTGATGGTCTCCACTTTCCCTCCTGTTTCCACCTCAGGCAAACCATTTGACCTGTGTTTTGGATCTTGGTCCCTTTTATATCTTCAGAAACCCAGCTTCATCCATTATCCCCTCACTATTTTATTTCTTTTTACCAAGTCCTTTCCACAAGAATTCAAATGGAATCAATACTTCCCCATCTTAAATATCACCCTCAATTCCTACTTCTTTTCAACTAACTTCATATCTCCTCATTCTGAGCCAAATTTCTTGAAATAATTTCCTTCATATCCACTATCTTGACTCTCCCTTCACAGTTACACTTCAGCCTACCTCAGTCTGGTTTCTGCTCCAACCACTATGGAAAATTTTCTCACCTGGTCACCCATCTACCTTCGTTTCACTAAATACAATGAACATTTCCCAAACTGTTGGCCACTCCCTCCTTTCTTTTTTTTTTAATTTTTTTCTTTATTGATTTTAGAGAGAGGAAAGGAGAAAGAGAGAGAGATAGAAACATCGATGAGAAAGAACATTGATTGGCCGCCTCCTGCATGCCCCCCGCCTCGGGATCGTGCCCACAACCTGGGCATGTGCCCTGACCGGGAATCGAACTGGCGACCTCTTGGTGCATGGGTCGATGCTCAACCACTGAGCCACACCAGCCGGGCTGCCACTCCCTCCTTTCTGAAATACTTCGTTCTCTTGGTTTTCATGACACCTAATTTTCTTGGTTTTCTTGTTAACTCTCTGTTCAAGTCCCCATTTCGTTTTCAGCCTTTTCCTCACTCTCCTCTTCAAATGTTGGTATTTCTTAGGGCCGAGACAAGGCTCTCTTGTCCTCCTAATCTTGTATAGCCTCTGGTTGATCTCATTGACTTAAATAACCTCCAATAACGTCTATAGATGGACAGCTCACAATCAATTTCTCTAGTTCAGATCTGCCTCCTGAGCTTCAGATACATGGATCATATCTGGCTCCTGGACAGTTCCATCTGGAGACATTCCATTCATACATCAAACTCAACCATGGAATTCTTCCTCCTCCAGTATTCCCTCTTGGTATGAATAGTACCCCATTTATTTATATGTTTGCCTTATTGAGAATACTGGGAACAATCCTAACTTCTTCCTTAATCTTTCCTCCTAGAGCCTATAAATTACCAAGACATGCAGACTCAGTCTCTCATCTCTATTTCTCAAATTTATTCACTTTCTTCATTGCCATGCCATCATTATGCCACCCCACCATCACCATCTGATGTGGTCCTATATGTTTTTTTTACCTCCTTTTCAAACAATTCTATACTGTAGCCACTGACCTTAGAAAACACAAATGCCCAATACAAGCAAAATAAATAAATAAGTAAATAAATAAATAAAATAGATTACTTTCTTACACCATATACAAGAATAAACATAAATTGGATTAAAACTTAAATGTAAGACTAGAAATCATAAAACTTCTAGAATAAAAACATAGGTAGTAATATCTCTGATATTTCTCTCACCAATATTTTTTTCTGATATATTTCCTTGAGCAAGGGAAACAAAAGAAAAAATGAGACTACATCAAACTAAAAGGTTTTTACAAAGGAAACCATCAACAAAATGAAAAGACTACCTACTAAATGGAAGATATCTGCCAATGATACATCCAATAATGAGTTAATATCCCAAATTTATAAAGATTCATACAACTCAACACCAAAAAAAAAAAAAAAAAAACAAAGACAAAAAACAATCCAATTTAAAAAATTAGCAGAGGATCTGAATAGGCACTTCTCCAAAGAGGACATAAGGATGGCCAATATACATATGAAAAGATGCTCAACATCACTAATTATCAGAGAAATGCAAATTAAAACTACAATGAGATATCATCTCACACCTGTCAGAATGGCTATCATCAATAAATCGACAAAAACATGTATTGGCGAGGATGTGGAGAAAAAGGAACCCTCATGCACTGTTGGTGCGGATGCAGATTGGTGCTGCCATTGTGGAAAACAGTATAGAGTTACCTCAAAAAATTAAAAATGGAACTGCCTATGACCCAGTGATTCCATTTTTGGGAATATATCCGAAGAAAACGAAACACTGATTTGAAAGAATATATGCACCCCTACGTTCATTGCAGCATTATTTACAATTGTCAAGATTTGGAAGCAGCCCAAGTACACATCAGTAGATGAGTAGTACGTTTATACTATGGAATACTATGCAGCTGTATAAAAGAAGGATGTTTTACCCTTTGAGACAGCATGGAGGGACCTGGAGATTATTATGCTAAGTGAAATAAGCCAGTCAGAGAAAGACAAATATCATATGATCTCACTTATATGTGGAATCCAATTAACAAAATAAACTAACAAACTAAATAGATCCAGAGGCATGGAAGCCTGGAACACTAATTTGAAAGAATATATGCACCCCTATGTTCACTGCAGTGTTATTTACAATATCCAAGATATGGAAGCAATCCAAGTGCCCATCAATAGATAAGTGGATAAAAAAGTGGTGGTACACATATACAATGGAATATTACTCAGCTATAAAAAAGAAGGAAATCTTAATATTTGCAACAGTATGGATGGACCTAGGGGGTATTATGCTCAGTGAAATAAGTCAAACAGAGAAAAACAAACACCATATTATTTCACTTATATGTGGAATCTAAAGAGAAAATAAGTGAAGAAACAAAATAGAAACAGACTCATAGATACAGAGAACAGACTGATGGTTGCCAGAGAGGAGAGGGTTTGGTGGGGCTGGGTGCAAAAGGTGATGGGATTAAGAGCTCCAACTTGGTAGTCAGAAAATAGTTTTGGGGATGGAAAGTCCAGTATAGGAAATATAGTTAATACTATTATGATAACTATGTACAGTGCCAGGTGGATACTTGAAATATTGTGGGGACCACTTTGTAAAGTATATAATTGTCTAGCCACTATGCTGTATACCTGAAACTAATACAAAATAATATTGAATGTAAACTGTAATTGAAAAGTAAAATAACACACACACACAAATGTCCATATCATCCCATTGCAATGTGTTTCAATTGGCTTGCATTCAAAATCCTTTACGCTTGAAAGAGTTCTAATATTCTTTCCCTTCCTCCCTCTCTCCTATATTTCACACTCCAGTTATCCATGTTTTTAATTCCCAAAATGTGCCTTCTTCTCTCTCCTCTTGCCACATGATATTGGATATTTTCCCCCTTCTCCATTGTTAGATTCCTGTTCATAGTTGAGGTTTTGACCTAAACTTTACTTTCTCAGGTAAATCTTTATTGACTACTTCTAATGTAGTGTCTCTCTCTCACTTTTAACAAGGCTTTATAAAAAGTCAACCAACTAAGAAAAGAGAAATGCTCTACATATTTTTAAAGCAGTGAATGTAATAGATGTCATTCATTACACAGGTGATGAAAGAGGTGAAATGCCCAGTAAGGTCTGTGAGACGATCCAGAGGTTAGGCACAATAGGAAGCCAATGCCACCTCTGGTCAGGAGAAACAAAAGAGCTGATGCTTCCTGAGCTTAGAGTGTCAGGTTGAGGCTGGAGCCCTGGAGGAGACACAGCCACTACCCAAGATGCTGCCTCAGGCAGAGAGAAGGAAACATTAGCTATTCTCCCTCTCCAAATGCTCACCAGTGCCTCCAACATACCAAATTTAACAACCTACAGACACAGAAGCCTGGGGACCATATCCTTTAGGGGTTAGCCATCTACAACAAAGGGCAGAGGAGGGGAAGAGTAAGAAATGGATTTGTTGGTAAATGGGCCAAAGACCAGAACCAAAATATTCACCACATGTAATGTCATTACTTACTAAAATGTTTCTTCTACAAACTTCAAGGTCCCTGAGGGCAAGGGCTATGCTTATCATACTTTCCCTTTTTTTCTAGAAAAGTAATTGATACTCAAGAAGCATTAAGTAAAAATTGGCTTAATGAATAAATGAATGCAATCCCATTGTTCACATTTTCAGATGGGGAGAATGAGGCCAAGAGGGGCAAAGTACCTGCCTGGGGTTCCACAGCTACTAAAAAGTGAACATTTGATTTGAGTCTGGTCTATATGAATGTATACTCTTGTTACTACACCATACTGACTTCATGAACTCTTTTTAAATTAATATTATTTTGCTTTCTGTGAGAAGTTTTCACAATACACTGAATAGAAAAACACGCAGCTATTCATTGGTGGTTGTGATTCACAGCATTGATATTGTTTCTTTTATTCTCTTACTTATTCCTTTATCCATTCAACAAACATATATTGAGTATCTAATAAGTTTGGTTAAACTGGAAATTCTGTGTGGAAAAACACTATTAAATGTGTTCTTCATTGTATTAACAGAGCTTGAGACAGTGCCTTGTACTTAATAAGCATAATAGACCTTTGATATGTATATTTGGTGAATGGGTTATTAAGTAAGTAATTTTAAACAATAGCTGCTTAAGATTCAGAAAGACAGCTCTTGACATTAGGAACCCATGGCAAAACTTCACTACAAAGGGTTTACGAATTAATCAGAAAACAATGAAGGATACTGAATTTCAGAGGATGTATCACTGAACAAGTGTAGGCACTACTTGACTCATGAACTCAAGCTCTGCTTGGTAAATTCTCTGGGCTCTGTCTGTGGCTGGGCTCCTAATCATTCCATGTTTCCTAAATTACTTTCCATGCTTATAAAATACATTTTGGAAAATAATTACACAATTGATGAATGAATAATTTTAAACCACCATCAAAGTCTAACCATATCAGTGAGGCCCTGAGAGACAGATGGGCTGACTGAACATAAAGTAATATAAATCTATTTGGTAAAGGCAAAGATCAAACTAAAAAGCTTCTGCATGGCAAAAGAAACCAGCATCAAAATGAAAAGGGAACCCACTCTCTGGGAGAACATATTTGCCAATGATACATCGGATAAGGGGTTAACATTCAAAATATATAGAGTACTCATACAACTCAACAAAAGGAAGACAAACAATCCTATTTAAAAATGAGCAGAGAACCTGAATAGACACTTCTCCAAACAGACATACACATGGCCAGGAGACACATGCAAAAATGCTCATCATCTCTAATCATCAGAGAGATGCAAATTAAAATGACTATGAGATATCATCTCATACCTGCCAGAATGGCTGCCATCAACAAATATTCAAACAACAAGTGCTGGTGAGGATGTGGAGAAAAGGGTACTCTAACACACTGTTGGTGGGAATGTAGACTGGTGAAGCCATTATGGAAAACAATATAGTGTTTCCTCAAAAAATTAAAAATGGAACTGCCATTTGACCCAGTGATCCCACTTCTTGGAATATATCCTAAGAAGCCTGAAACACCAATCAGGAAGAATATATGCACCCCTATGTTCACAGCAGTGCTATTTACAATAGTTAAGATCTGGAAGCAGCCCAAGTGCCCATTGGTAGATAAGTGGATAAAAAAGCTGTGGTACATATACACAATGGAATACTATGCAGCTGTAAGAAACAGAAATCTCTTACCCTTGAGACAACATGGAGGGACCTGGAGAGTATTATGCTAAGCGAAATAAGCCAGTCAGAGAATGAAAAGTACCACATGATCTCACTTATTTGTGGAACATAATGAACAAAATAAGGTGTTAACCCAAAGCGATCCAGAATCATGGAAGCAGGGAAAGACTGACAAACCTCAGAGGGATTGGGGGGGGGGGGTTGGGAAGGGTGGGAAGAGATAAATCAAAGAACTTATATGCATATATCCATAACCAATCAATACAGACACTAGGCTGGGGAAGGCAAGAGGGGGTGGGAGCAGGAAGGAGGGGGTCAATGGAGAAAAAGGGGGACATCTGTAATACTTTCAATAATTAAAAAAAAGATCAGATTTAAACAATATTCTCTTTTGGTGTTCCTATGACCTCTAAAATAATTTGGTTGAAATTTTCACTTTGTTGGTTTTTATTTTGTTGCTGTATAGATAGAGTTTTATAGGTTTAAAAATAATAATCAATTTAATTAAACATAAATTCATAAAAATTAATCATAGACTTATAAAATAATAAGGATTAACTATAGTGCCTTGTGACTGAACCTACAACATCTTATTTCCTGATTGAGAAAATAAGACTGAAAGTATCCTATGTGACTGAAGAATAGGGATTAACTTTAAAAAATGGAATAGCAATACAATAGGAACAGTTAATTAAACCACAGGAAAAACATAGTTAAATGGCTTCCCTGTTAATCAATAACTATTTTTGGGCATAGTAAATCCTAATCTCTCCTCTGCTGAAACAAAATGACATGCATAAAAGGAATGCAGAGAGTTTAACTGACATAGTTCTGTCTGTCTGTAGATCTGCAATGAAATCTGATTTCTTTCCTGTACATGAACCCTCTCATTGTGTCCTGTGCCAATTGTATTTTATTGGTAATATGAAAAGACAATTTACATGAGATGCAGAAAGTGGTAGATTTGATTAGAAAAATTAACTATTAAGTTTTTTGTTAAAATAGTTTATATTTATCTGAATATAAATAATTTAATATGTTTTCTTTCATGATTAAATTTGTAAAGAAAATAGTCAATGCTTAGTTTGTTCTGTTACCTCAAAAAATTAAAAATGGAACTGATTTATGACTCATCAATCCACTTCTGGGGAATACATCAGAGGAAACCCAAAATACTAATTCAAAGGAATACATGCACCCCTATGTTCATTGCAATGTTATTTACAATAGCCAAGATTTGGAAGCAGCTCAAGTGCCCATCAGTAAATGAGTGGATAAAACATCTGTGGTACATTTACATAATGGAATACTACTTGATTGTAAAAAAGAAGGCAATTTTACACTTTGCAACATGTGAATGGACCTGCAGAGCATTATGCTAAATGAAATATGCCAGTTAGAGAAAGACAAGTACCATATGATTTCACTCACATGTGGAATCTAATGAACTAACAAGCAAAATAGAGACAGACTCATAGATAAAGAGCAGACTGACAGCTGTTGGGGGTGGGGGACTGGGTGGGAGGATGGAGGGATTGAGCGAAAAAGAAAAAAAAAGAGAAAGAACACATGGACATGGACAACAGAGTGATGGTTGCTGGGGGATGGGGGGTAGGGGATGTAGAAGAGGGTATGGTGATGAAAGGAGACTTGACATGGGGTGGGGAACACACAGTACAGTGTACAGATGATGTGTCGTAGAACTGTGCACCTGAAACCTGTATAATTTTGTTAACCAGTGTCACCCCCCAAAAATTAATAAAATGAAAAAATAAAATAAAATATAAAAAACATTTTGCCTTCTTATATATCTATGCTTTTAAAAATTGGAATATACTAAATGCCTCAAAAAAACAAACAAAAAAAACTATTCTCCAATGACCTTCTTAGCTGAACCCTCTTACTTCAGTTTCACTGTTATAAAAGCTGAAAGATTGCTTACTTCATCCTTTAGTAATATGAAGGGGAAATTGTGTTAAAGTTTAAACAATGGTATTTCAAAAGACCAGGTTAATTTATAAAACTATTTATTGGAAGGGGTGGAGTATCCTTCTGATAGGTAAAATATTCTTACATAGGTAAGATAGAGGAGGTGAGTGCCTGATTTTTTTTTCCTTCTATCTTGATAGTTCCAATGGTACTTACCTATCTCATGTTCTATTCATTCATGGTTCAAATCCAGTGGCTCTTAACTTCGGTTGCAACACGACTTGACCCTGACGCTGACCATTTAATAGAATAAAAATCTCTCAGGTGGGGGACAACATCAGTATTTTTAACATTTCCCAAGTGAAATAAATGTACATTTAAGGTCGTAACCTAATAGGAATTTGAGACAGCTTGCCTGGTCAGATGAGTCTATGACACTGAAATCATACCAAAGGTAGCTACCAAGTTCTAGTAGTCCAAAAAACGAATTAACTTTATGGTCCTAGATAGATACCCACTTAACCTATTCAATCTATTCAACTCTTTTAGCTATGGGAGGAGAGTTGACTCAGTCCTGTGTGGTTCTTAACTAATCATAGATCCCTGCCATCTGATGAAGCCAGGGACACACTTTCTAGAATACTGCACATTAATGCAAAATTTTACATGCAATATCAAGGTCCAAAGACCATGTGAAGCCAGCCACTCATTCCTCTGAGGTACAAAGCTAAGAAGAATAAGTGACTTACAATCAGGCAAGCTCAAAATCAGTATAAGAGAGCCTTTCTAACAATCAGAGCTGCTCTATAATGTAATATTAAAAAGGCATTAAAGGAGAAAAATTATGTGGAAATCATGTGGAAATAATATAGAAAAGTGTTTAGAAAATAAACAATAAGTGAAAAAAGCACAATGCAAAATTATAGATACACTTTGATTAAATGTTATGTTATGTAGATATGAATTAGAAAGGAATGGGAATATGAAAAATCCATAGGAAAATGGATTAACATTTTTATTGTATAATTTTTTAAGTAAAATGTAAGATATTTCCTATAAAAACTATAATAGACCAATATTAAGGTAATTAAAAGAATGACTTTATCTTGCCTTTGCAGAAGACATGGCAGGATTAGACAACACCAAATTACTTGGAAGAAGGCATTGCAGAAACCAACTGCGTTAGAAAATTAAACAGGGGTCACCAAACCAAAAGTGATGCCAAGATGCCAGTTTTGTTACTATTCAAACCTACCCAGGAATAATGATTTAACCAGCAGAACATCAAAGATGACCTTGATAGCTCACACTGGGCTGTTTGGACAATGCACTAGCTGTTGGCAGCTTCTCCCTTCTCTCATCTGGAGAGGCCTCACCCACATTCAGCTTCCCACGAGACTGGGGGCTGCATTTTCCTGGCTGAAGGGATGTGTAGTTTCCCTAAGGTCTCTGGGGCTGGATAGCTGGCTTTCCCAGACAACTCCTCTTTGAGCTGGTGTCTAAACCTAGACAGTCTGGCAGCCAAGTGGATTGTCTAGACCCTCTCTGACAAAGTTCCTCTCCACAGTTGCCTGAAAAAAGGGGCCAACAAGAGGGATAATGCAGGGTTGGGGAACCATGGCTTCCTCTCTTTTTACCAGTGCTTGATTAGTAGTAAGTCACTTGAAGCCTGCTCCTTAACCCATACTTCCCGCTGGTGTAGCACGTGAGCTTCCAGGACATGTGGCCACCATGTTGGAACGACATGCCCTCAAGGTGGGGTGGCAAGGACATTAGCTTTCTCAGGCAAAGGTAGGCATAAATTGACCCAGCCATTGTGGACTATTCTTAGAGATCTAGGGCTTCTCTTGGGGAGTGTAGTGCTTTGTTCTATTTTCAAAATCATAGACAGAGCAATGTGTGCATTGATGCAGTTAAATAACTAAGAAATTTTATGTAAAAGAAGTTTTTTGAAAGCATATTGTAAAATTCCATTTCAGTATAAAATTATAAAAATTTACATGTACCAAAAAGTCTAGATATGCATACAAAAAACTCTTAGATATAGTTATCTAAAGGGAGGAGAGGGAATATAGCAAATGCATTTTTATCTAAGTCTCTTACATTTCTGCAGTGTTTGAATTTTTCACAAAAATGTTACAATACTTTATAATAAAAAATAAACTTTAAAATATTAAAACTTCTTAGGTCTCTTTTAGACAGAATTTTGAAACTTAGTTTCCTATAGGACAATATAAAATAGAGTCATTTGGTAATTAAGAAATTAACTCTCTAGACCATTCTGGCTGCCTCGTGGCTACAGTGTTATAACCCGTTTGCCTAAACAACTTACAGACTGAACTTGATATTTTCTCTACTGGTTTGGTCATCTGTCTGATTTTTTTAGTTCAGTCAAAATGTTTTAATTCATTTATTTGTATAAGCTTTAACTAATCATTGCCTAAGAGAAAACTAGGCTTTTTCCTAAGGACTGTTCTTTGGATCCTCAATTAATTTTTCCTAATATGCTATCTTGTGAATTGGACAGATCCTTCTGGAATCTGGTGATCCTTTTCATAGGCTTTCACTGGAATCTTCCACTCATGATTCTATGTGGTCCCTATTTCTTGTCCATTTTAAGAGTTTTTAATGGAAATCTAGATGGAATGTTTGTGATTTAAAGCAAAAATGACTGTATTTTGTTAACAAAGATACTAGCCTATGTGGCTGGTATTTGCAAGTTCTCATTCTTCAGAGGTTAGCTATGCTATGGTGGTCAGATTAGAAAATCAAGATAAATAATGTAAGACAGCATTCATGTAATTGGTTAGAATGAACAAATTAACATATCGGCTAAAGCAATTATTTAATAGTCAAGTGTCCTTTGTCTAAAGGTAAAGAAATAAACACTTCAGAGAAGAGCAAGTAGAATTTTACCTAAATTATCTCCATACCTCTTTCCCAAATTATTTTAGTCTTAGTTGTGTTATTATTACATCTACTTAATTGTAACAGAACACTTTACGTGGATTCTCTAATTTACCCTGGGGAGATCAGCTAGTGCTCTAGATGGTACCAAGATATCCCAGGAGTGTCTTGGTTTAGGCTGCCAGGCAAGCAGACTCCGGGGACACACATTAGCCAAATGATATGCTGGTCCTCTAACTGCTTCCAGCACATCAGAACAGCTCCGAGCATCCTGGGGTTTTGTAAGTCAGATGAGTACAATTCCAAATTATGTTATCATCTTTTCACATACACAATACTCAGTCTTTTTAAACAGATGCATTTTTCTTCCTAAACATCAAACATACACCACCAGCAACACTTCTTTGTCCATCCATGGAATTTATTTGCATATGTTTGACTTGTTTAGATCAACATCTCACATGAAATCTACTAAATGTGTCTGAGAGCAAATAAGAGGAACCTGGACTGGTACATCAAAGATATATCTTTGGATATAAACTTTTCAGTGATGCTATATTTAACAGATAAACCTGTATCTGTGGTATGTAGAATTGACTTTCTATTTTCTAACATTCCATCATTGCTAATAGTATGCCATAAGAGTATTTAAAAAATAAATAAGCAGAATGAGTAAAGGGGGAAATCATCTCTAATAAGATAATTATAAGCAATCTATAGATACATTTTCCTTTTACCACTAAGTATTTATTTAAACTTCATACTTATAGACACCTGTATTCTTTACTCCTATATGTTTTACATATAATTGTTTGAGTATTTGCAATGATTATTTAGTTAGTCATTAAATTTAATTAAATTTATTTTATGTTCAGTAGGTATTGCTGTAGTTCAAGGTTAACATAGGGGCCTCTCATTAAGTGTTGGATAAAATTTTATATTTATTAATTGGACATTTAAATTGGGAGGGAGGGAAGACTTAGTTGAAATGATAAACCAGAGCTGCATTCACATCACACTGACACGAACTTTGTTGTGAAAATGTATGTACTACAAGGGATTCCTCCATTTTCTACACTTCTAATATGAATCTTTATTGATTATGGTAACTCACTGTTTCAGAGGGTTAACACAGAAAGCTTTAAGAAGAAATAAAAAGTGAGGTTAAACTCATACACACAGTATCTCCAAGTAAGGGTTCCTTGCCAGTGAAATAAAGCAAGTTTCTCATTATTAAAATTCTTGACTGGTGCTAATTTGGTTCACAGGATGTTTTAAAGATCAAAAGGTGTGGTTGTCCCTTCACTGAATCACATACTCATTAAGCTTTTAACTAAAGCCAGGTGGTCAAGGGTTCATCTTAAATAACAAAGGTGTTCCAAGGGAATTATCACAATTATTTCATTGTTTGAATTTTCCATAGCTACCGCTCAGTGAAATTTTGCCAGAAAATTATTTTCAGTTAATTGAGTCAAATGGGCAGCTGTATTTGGAAGTTTAAATCAACATTTCTTTTTAAGTGTCACTGATTCAGAAAATAGAATCTGTTGGGACTGTAAAGGATCTCAGGTCATTCAGAAATCATATGTGCAAAATTAATGCAATAAAACACAACTATATGGTGAAAATGTCTATGTGTTGGCTATAAATACACATACTTTGAATTTTTATATTCTTGCAAAAGCATTGGAGGACAAAACAAATCTTTTCAAAATGAATATGTTATGGACCTCACTTTCCCACCCACTTGAGCCTTCTTTTGGCTTCCCATTGTTCTTAGGACAGAAGACAAACTCTTTCATAAGGGTCTGCCTCAGTTGGTCCCTCTTCTCTTCTCAAGCTGCTATCTTCCTTTCAGCTCTCTGAATCTCAGCCTCACTGCTCACTTTCGGAAAACTGTACTCTACACACTGCTTTCCATGTCAGGACTTTGCACAGTTTGCTTTCCAGATACTCATTTTTTATTTATTTACTTCATCCTCCTGCTTCTTCATTCTACCACCTCCACCACCATCACCACCCTAACTAGTAGTACTGCTAGACAGAACACACACGAACACACACACAGTCCTTCAAACTCAGCTCACTTGTTATATACTAAGAGAAATATTTCATGCTAAGAGAAATATGTCCTGACATCTCCCACATAACTTCAAAATGACAGGTGTCCCTGTTACAAAATCTCCTAGTACTATATAGTGTAACACTTATTATCTCTTTAATTTTACATATATTTTTGGACCTTTTCAGTTAACACTCATCCCTCCATGAAAGTTGGAACTCTATATGTTTCTTCTAATGATTATTTATCCAACATCTTTCATAAAACCAGAATGCAATGGATGCTAACATCTAAACACTGTTGAAATGAGAGGATGAATTAATCAATCAACTCTTCACCCCTTCTCTATGATAGATGATTAATCCACTAAGCAAAATTCAATCTGCAGTAGTGCTAAAGGAAAAGAACATTTGTTGAACTCAACTATTTTGCAAGGACTAGTCTGCTTTGCTTTTCTAAATTTAATATGAGCAATTACCCAGTGAAGTAAGTATTTTGGTTCCTTTTTACAGATGGGGAATCTCACTCACTTGGGCTTAGTAACTTGCCCAAGGATATACATCTAGTAAAAGAAAGCAACATAGTTATGTTGAAGTTTGATGGGTTGTGTATTTTCTTAGGAGCCATTTTTATAACTGCATTAAATGAGCATTGGTATAACTTGAATTTAGGATGATTCTATTTCAAAGCACTAAAAATACTTTTGAACGCTGGCCCTAGAAAGTGTGGAAAAAACTGAAGAATGCATATAAACTGAATTTGTTCTTTAAGTCTGAAAATTTAATGAGGCTATTGTTTTAAATGTAAATTAGAGTGCTTATGCTTAGAATTATTAGTAAAGAGTTAAGCAGGATTTCAGAACTTAAAGCATGATTTCAAGATCTAAACTTTATTTTAATTCCAGAATACTCAATTTACTACTTTGGGACCATTAATGCTCATAACTTGACCCTCCAAGAACCTGCTTCTAGTTCCAATGACTGTTAATTAGGTAATTATTTTCTACAAACTCAAATTGTCTTTTATGTGCCTGGGATCAATGCCCTTTACACTTTCACCCATTTGCAGAGATCAGTGTTCCTTTCACCAGATTGCCTCTGCTGATCGGAATGCTGATGGGCTCCTAGGAATGAAGTCATGCATTTGATCACTGCCTGACCCCAAGACCTATGGATTGACAAAAGGACTATGACTTGGTTCTCCTACCCTATTCTTGCCAACATATTAAACAACAATTTATCAGTTAATATTATGTACCCAGCCCTCTAGGTACTATGAGTGAAGTAAATAAAACTTAAAATATGATCAGTCCTTATCTTTGAGATTTACTTGTATTCAAACTGGGGAAGACAGAACTAATTTACATGGAATGATTAGAAAATAATTAAGTGAGAAACTATCATATGAACAATAATGGGCTGAACTATGTCCCCCACCCCACTCCAAATTCATATTTTGAAATCCTAATCTCAGAACGTGACCATATCTGGAGATGGTGTCTTTAAGGAGGTAATTAAGTCTTTAGAGTGGGCCCTATTCCAATATGACTGGTGTCCTTTATGAAGAGATTAGGACCATATACAGGGCAAACAACACGTCAAGACACAGGGAGGAGAAGGGCATCTACAGCCAAGGAGAGAGGCCTCAGAAAAAATTAACCCAGCCAACACCTTAATCTCAGATTTCTAGCTCCAGAACAACAAGGAAATACACAATTTTTGTGTAAGCTACTAGTCTGGGGCACTTTGTTAAGGCAGCCCCAGCAAACACACACGGACACTACTGAAGAATGATTTCAGGGCAGGGACAAACCTGTATGTGTTGTAATACTTGAGGAAGGTTTTATGCAGGAAATGGGGTCATAATTGACAAAAACTAAGTGAAGCAGAGGCAGACGTATGACATTCCAGGAGAGCAGAAAGCTCAGGGAGGTAAGCTAAGTAACTGGCAGAGAAAATAATTTAGTCATTGGCAGCAGTCTCTAAAACCTTTGAACCTTTGCAATTTGTTCATATTAAGTGTTGCTGTATCTCTATTCATATGTTTATTCATTTATATTAGATAGAAAATTTCAATTGACATTAAATATAATGTGTTGTTATTACAAGGACTACATTGACATTGATATAAACATCCAGTATTTACCATACATGTTTAAATCTGGAAATCCATAGCCAAATAATGACTGAGGATAAGTAAAACACCACTGAGGCATTATAAACTCAACTATCTTTTATACTATATGATATGTACATAGGAGCTACACGTGTAAAATGAGAAACAGAAGATAAATGCAATATATATAATTGTTTTAGTCTATTGGTATTTCTCATTATCCAGATTATACCTATTTATTATCAAACGCTTTAAAAATTTCTCTGGATGAAGCTTATACATCTATTCATAATCATATGTCACTGAAGTATTTAAGTAGATAGATTCATACCTATACATATGAAATCTAAATAACAAAAATATTATTTTTTTCTATTTTGACTCCCTTTTAGAAACAAACTGACAAACAAACAACTCCTCAACATTGCCCACCTCTGTTTCCATTTGGGATATTCAGAAAATGTTTAAAAGCTGCATTTAGGTGAATAATTTCCCGTCTGGGAAATGGCAAGCCAGCACAGAACCATCAGCTGTTCATCTATCCAATAAGCAGGTGTGAATAAATATTTCATGAACATTCCTTGAAATCTTCTCCTTACTCTCACAGCAATAATCCCTTCCCCCATCATCCTGTACTGTTAGTTCCCTTCCTTAGAGAAAGAGGGATGTTTGAACGCCAACTTACATTCTTACCTGTATCAGGTCGCAGATCATTCTTTACTGTCCGCATTTATTTTTTATTTATTTATGTTTTGGTGTGTTTATAAGCCATTTGTTGTACATCAGACAGGTGCATTTTCTTTCAGCATTAAGGAAGAGGGAAACCAAAAGTACTTACCTAAAAAACAAAACACAAAAATAGAAGGATTAAGGTGAATTCATGGACACACTTGATGGCTTAACAAAGCACTGATGCAGGGATGAAAACACCCCAAGCATCTCATGGCACTGAACTACCCAGCAGATAAAGCATGAGAAGCAGCCAAGGAATGTACATATAAGATCTGCACTGTTCTGAAAGTTAAAAGAGCAAAGAGGTACTCCTTATGAATTTGAAGATGAATAGGTAAAACAGTTTTCTTTTCAATGTTCTAAACATGGCAGCAGAACATGTTGCTTGGTATTACATTATCACAGACTCCATCCTGGGGAGTCGAATTTCTCGTCTTTCTTTGTAGTTTAACAGGTTTGTTAACTGCCTAGAATAATGCTTTCATCACTATAAGCCAGGAGATCTTGATTCCAGACCTTACATCTCCTCTAATTCAGAGCTTCAATGTGGTGTCTCCCAGCAGCATCAGGAAGAGAGGACGGGACATGCCAGACACTGGTAGGTTATGAGAAAACAAAGGCTTTTCTAACTGTCATTGTCACAACTATGAAACCATGGGCTTCCTTTAATCTGAGACATTGTGATGTTGGTGGAATGGTACACTGTGGGAGATCTTTGGTCACGGTTAATATAGATGACATCAAGTTAACACACAGAATCCGATGCAGCATACAACAAAGAACAGTAAGTTTTACATAGAGTGTATTTAGGAAAAGCTACATCTAAATCACAAATGGCAAATGTTTGTGGTTTTTATCAATGTGTCAACTTTGTTATAGGCATGTCATTGACAGTCTGTGATGCTCATGGGAAGCCCACTACACAGGGTAAGCAGGAAATGTGCCTGGGATAGCTTTAGCAGGTGACAGTTCTGGAATAGGTGGTAGAAAGCACAGGACATACCAAGTGAAGACATTTGTTCACTCTGCCAGTTGTCAAAAGCCAAAGGAACTGTTCCTTTAGAAGAAAAGATTTTTCCCATTCCTTTCTTGACAGGCAAGAGTCAAAGAAGAGAAAAAGCCCCTCCCTGGCCCATGTGGCTCAGTTGGTTGGGTGGTGTCCCATGTACCGAAAGGTTGCTGGTTCGACTCCCACCTGGGTTGCAGGCTTGATCTCTAGTAGGGGGCATGCAGGAGGCAGCCAATTGATGTTTCTCTCTCACATAGATGTTTCTCTCTCACTCCTCCTCTTTAAAAAAAAAAAAAAAGAAGAAAAAGAGTCCCAAGAGAAAATGGGACTTTGAGAGAGGAGTAGAAGAGCTCCCATTTTCAAGGAGCAGAGAACATCCATCCATATGGTGGGGGCAGCACAGCTAGAGCTAGCTGCCTACTTGGATGCTGACAGGTGAACAGATGCAAAGGGCAGAGTCACAAAATGGCATTACTTCTGAAGCCTGCAGTGTCTCTGTCACCTGGGCTGCTTGGTAAAAACATGGCATTCCCAGGACCCACCTGGACTTACTAAATCAGCGTCTCTGAAGGTGAGATTCTGGCATTTCTATTTTAAATAAAAACCTCAGGTGAATTTGATGTAGCCTGGCAGGTGCCAGTCTACACATACTATAGCTTTAGGAACCACATACTAGAAGGTGTGGATTCTCTCTTTTGTCGTGCTGCTCATCAGAGATCATTCTCTGAGGCGACTGAGCTATATCATGTCAGAATGTAACAGAACATCACGATTTAATGTAATATCAGAGATAGGGGATCTGTCTCTTATTTAATTTTTCTTCACCAACTAACTGTTGATCAAAACAACCTAGCATAACATGTATTATTTTAATTGGCTTGTGCTGCTTTCCATTCCTACAATACACTGATTCTTGCTAATAAGATGCATTCTACACGCCCACTCATAGAGGGCACTGTTTTCTTGTTAGTTCATTCTGCTGCAGGCAATTGGTAACAATAACAAACAAAACACCCCCACAATTTCATCAGTGAATTGCTCCAAAGAGGAGTTTTAAATATTAGAGAGCATATAGACAAATCTCTTCAGTGCAAACTCCCATGAATCTGAGTGAGCTTTAATTTGGCATCATTTATCTAGCATCTCTTGAACCTATGGTACCTTCATTTTCATCACTACTACTTCTTAGCTAGTCCTTGAGTTATTTTTATCTGAATAATGCAAAATGGGAAGTTGATTTCTTTTCCCCCCCAGAAAGTGTTATTTTGATTATATTCTACTATTTCTTTGCTTTAGATATTTAGAAATTTTGATTTCACTTCTAAGATGTTGTGGTATATTTTAAAGGATGAAATAGCACTTTACAAGAGTACATGAAAGTTCTTACTAGATACAAAAAGAAATGCTTTACAAGGTTAAGGTGCTCCACTATTAAGTGAAATATAACTTAAAAAACTAGTCTTA
Source organism: Tadarida brasiliensis (assembly GCA_030848825.1). Lineage (NCBI taxonomy): Eukaryota > Metazoa > Chordata > Mammalia > Chiroptera > Molossidae > Tadarida > Tadarida brasiliensis. Next base: position 38,021,546 of record CM061258.1, read on the forward strand.
ACACTGTGAACTGACCTCAATATTTTTTTAAAAATACATTTGTATTAATTTTTTGGAGAGTGCGAAAGGGAGAGAGAGAGACAGATAGAAACATGAATGTGAGAAACATCGACTGGCTGCCTCCTGCACACCCACTACTGGGGATCAAGCTCGCAACCCAGACATGTGCCCTGAATAGGAATCGAACCGGTGACCTCTTGGTGCATGGGACGACGCTCAATCCACTGAACCACACCAGCTGGGCTGACCTCAATACTAATATTTATATTCATCAGAGGCTAAGTGGAAATGCCTTCATGTTTTTATATTTGCAGGTGAACCTGAACTGCCATTTAAAAATTTTTGCATATGTCTGTCTTGGCATATAGGCATTCATTTTGTATTGCTTAAACAAGTGAAAGGACTATGAAGATTCATTCGAAGAATCTAACAGGATTGGCTAGAAACTGGAAGACTTGGGGGTGGAGTGAGAAAGGAGGTCATTAGAACACTTTTAAAAACATCTCCTATCCTGTGGACCATAAACATGGAGTAAAGATAAAATATTAACTGACACGGAGCACAAAGCACCACAAAGCAGCACAAATGGCTTTAAAAGCTTCTGTAAATCCTAAGGATCATCATCATAAGACTCACATCCCTCTACATTTTTTCAAATCATGCTATTCATTTCTTTTTCCTTTTCCAATTGCACAAGTGACAACAGCTACAAAATGCATCATGCAAAAGGAAGATGGTTAAAAAGGCCTGAAAAATAAAAAATGACAAGCAGTTCGGCTCTAACTCTGGCCTTTTTCTAGTAGCATAGAGAATGTTGTCTCTTGCTCCTTATTTTTAAGGTGGTAGTATAATATAGTGTAGCCCCAAACCCATCACCAAGCAGCCAAGCTTCCATAGGCAGCTACTTTGTGTTCGAGGTAACTTGTTTGAGGTACGGATTCCATTTTTGTATTTATGAAAAAAGGTTAAAAATAACAACTGGCTTTATTTCACATTAACATGGTTTCAAACTATATAATAACTAGTAATATGAGTAAGTATCCCTGACAGAGGCAAGTCAGGCAGCAGGGAGACGAGAAAACACAGGAAAAGAGAAGGGAAAGCTTTTTTTTTTTTTTTTTCCAAAAGGAGAAATCACATATTCCTGCATACTGTCTTTCAAAGGACAATGATTTATTAGGCTCAAATTAAGCAGACTTTGCTCTAGTGGTGCCCATTAAACTACAAAGAGTAAGTAAATATAAATTTCAAGTAAATACGCCTTTTTACTGAAGCGTCCAATGCCAATTTCACTGTTCAAAATCGTATCGAGTGCACATAAGACTGGAGCCTAGTTTGGACAGTGTTGTTCATATGCAATGGCTGATTTTATGCTGATAACAAAAAGGAAGAACCAAATAGCTGAAGAGAGACATGCCACTGTCAACACAGCTCCTAAACCAAGATGGTATTCTTTATTTTCATACACTGTTAATCATTTCCCCAAAGGCAATAACACATTTCACTTGCTGACATTGCTCTTGAACAGCTTGCCTGGCAAGTAGCTGTCTCATTAGCTTTCAAAGACATTCTATCTGCCGTTCATCTCCTGCAAATGCATGACTATAACCTTTCCATCGTCTTGACTTTTAATTTCCCCTTCAAAATAGGAATTTTATGAATTGTTTGGACAGGTCATGCAAGTCTCTCAACACAATTGATAAAACTTGTCTTCCAATATACTTTAAAATTAAGATTGTAAACCAGTTCCATATTATGATTCTTATGCCTACTATGCTGAGGACAGCTAGATAGCCATACCAGGCCCAATTAAAGGGCTAATATCTCACAAACTAATTAAAACTTTACTGAGGAGTACTACTCCTTAACAAATTAAAAAAAAAAAAAAGAATTCTGACTAGAAATGCTCTCAACATACATGGAAAATGAGGACTAAAAGCAAATTATAGGAGAAGGATTACTTTCCTACTTACATGCAATCCCCCTCTTTAATCCCACCAGACACTATAAATAGGAATAAATTTATTCTAGTAATAAGCATAGATTTTCTTGGCAGAGAAAGCCAAGCTCATGACCCTTAAGGTAGTTTGATTCACTCTATTTTATCATAAAAAAGAAAGACATATATAAGTAAAAAAAAAAATAATAATGATAATGATCCAGAAGAAAGCCTGGAATATAGGCGGAGAATAATTTGTATTTGTTATAGTGATTAAGGGCAAATTAGTTCAAAGTCCAAAATTAGTCCAAAATTAGTCTAAAAACAGTCCAAAGAGCAACATTTCAGTGTTTTTAAGTAAGGAAAAATTCTGTGTAGAGTCTGATTATTCCTGACAGTGTTAAATAATGGATCCTGATAAAAGAAATCTGTGAAACAACAGGCAGGTTGACATAACTTTGAAGTACTCCTTATAGGCAACTGGATATAGTTCCTAATCTCAAATATAAATAGAATCTATGCTCAACAGTAATGTGAGGTTTACTGCTTTAAAAAAGTCATCATTTCGCTATTAGTTCTCATAGTTTAAAAGTACTTCCTTATAACCTGTGCATTCCAGTAGGGTGCAACACGGTTCTTCTGTTTCCTTATTTGTGGGATGTGCACTTTGAATTATTTTCTGTGTCTGTTCCAACTCTTGTTTTCTCTTTAGCTCTTTAGCATAGGATATTCTCAAGACTGTTCGAGATCTTTCATTTTCCTATATGAACTAGCTTGATGAGCCAATTTACTCTCATAGTTTCAACTACACTAATGTCTCCCAAATATCTAGTTTAGACCCCAATTTCTAATCAAAGCTTTGCTCCTAATTTTCAGTAGTTAGAAGAGAGACATCACATAATTCATAATATTATTACAGCAGTAATATATGCAATTAACTCAGGAATTTTTGAATGATGATATATACACAAATAATTAAATCTAAAGCCTGTAATTAATTGTATTATTTAGAATACTGTCATCTTTTCTTCCTATACAAAATAGTCAAGAAGACGTTGTCAGAATTTGTATTTTGCAAGAATGAGAATTTCTTGCTGTTGCAGCTACCTTCTCAAAATACTCCTGCTTCAACAAAACAGCTCTGTACCAGGGCTTTTCAATGTCTAGATTTCCAGATGTTATGACTCCTGACAATGGATCTACATTTATTTCATATGTCTTTAAGAAATCTGTGAAGCTAGAGCTCATCTACTCTGTCATCATCACTCTTCATTACCCTCAAGCAAATGGCCAGGCTGAGAGAAAGGTGCAGACTATTTAGAATGCCCTCAAGTGAACAGCTAGAGGAAAATGACCAAGAAGATTGCCAAATTTCTCGTCACCTCAACATGTCACTCCAAGGGGTCAAGAGGAGTCAGTTCTGCTGAATAAAACATGGAGCAACACAGCAATTATTCCTTTGACAGTTCCCATATAGAACTTAGCTTAGAATTTATAGACAAACTGGAATGTATTCTGGATATTGTATTAATATTAACTCTTAATTCAATTTTTTTCCCATACAAGTTGATCTTGACAAGAATTTTAAAGATAGTAGAGAGGGGCATGTTCCTTTATCATTTAAATTGCAGTGCAAGTGTTATTACAGGTATAGATGCGCTAGGGTAACACAATCCTAATAGGAGTGATTCAGTGTTATGTTTAATTTTTTAAAATTCCTGCTTGTAGCTACAGCAATCTTGAAAAAGAAGGACAAAGTAGGCGGGATCACAATACCGGACATCAAGTTATACTACAAAGCTACTGTAATCAAAACAGCCTGGTACTGGCACAAGAACAGGCACATAGATCAATGGAATAGAACAGAGAACCCAGAAATTGACTCAAAACATTATGCTCAATTAATATTCAACAAAGGTGGCAAGAGCATACAATGGAGTAAAGACAGCCTCTTTAATAAATGGTGTTGGGAAAATTGGACAGCTACATGCAAAACAATGAAACTAGACCATCAGCTTACACCATACACAAGAATAAACTCAAAATGGATAAAAGACTTAAATGTGACTCATGAATCCATAAAAATCCTAGAAGAAAATGTAGGCAACAAAATTTCAGACATCATACGCAGCAGAATTTTCACTGATATATCACCTAAGGCAACAGAAACAAAGAAAAAAATGAACACATGGGACTACATCAAACTCAAAAGCTTCTGCACAGCAAAAGAAACAACCATCAAAGTGGAAAGGCAACCCACTGTATGGGAGAGCATCACTGTCAATGATATATCAGATAAGGGATTAATTCCCAAAATATATAGAGTGCTCATATATCTCAACAAAAGGAAGACAAAGAACCCAATTAAAAAATGGGCAGAGGAACTAAATAGACACCTCTCCAAACAGGACATACAAATGGCCAAGAGACATATGAAGAAATGCTCAACATCACTAATCATCAGAGAGATGCAAATTAAAACAACAATAAGGTATCACCTCACACCTGTCAGAATAGCCGCCATCAACAAAGCATCAAACAACAAGTGTTGGCGAGGGTGTGGAGAAAAGGGGACTCTAGTACACTGTTGGTGGGAATGCAGACTGGTGCAGCCACTATGGAAAACACTATGGTGTTACCTCAGAAAATTAAAAATTGAATTACCATTTGATCCAGTGATCCCACTCCTAGGAATATACCCTAAGAAGCCTGAAACACCAATCAGAAAGAATATATGTACCCCCATATTCATAGCAGCGCTATTTACAATAGCTAAGATCTGGAAACAGCCCAAGTGTCCATCAGTAGACGAATGGATAAAAAAGCTATGGTACATATACACAATGGAGTAATATGTAGTAAGAAAGAAAGATCTCTTATCCTTTGAGAAAACATGGGAGGACCTGGAAACTATTATCCTAAGCGAAACAAGCCAAGCAGAGAAAGACAAATATCATATGATCTCACTTATTTCTGGAATATGATGAACAGAACAGTCTGAGGAACAGGGTAGTCCCAGAGACGTGGAAGTAGGGTACAGACTGACAATTGCCAGAAGAGGGGGTGTGGGAGGGGAGCGATGAACCACAGAACTTGTACGCATGTACTCATAACCAATGGACATGGACAACAAAACTGGGGATGGGGCGGGGAGGGAGGGGGAGGAGGGTGTCAATGGGGGAAAAAGGAGAAACAGCTGTAACAAAAGTAAATTAATAAAATAAAATAAAACAATTCCTGCTTGTATTTTATTTCTTTTGAGTTCATTATATACCATTGCATACCTATTTATTTTAAGTTCAGATACATTATATAATTTAGTTAACATGGCTTAAACCTTTTCTTTTTGAGTAACTGCAATCAAACCTCTAAAACATTAGAAGAAATTGGGGGGAAGTCTAGAAAAGAGTAAAATAGTGATTAATGTGTCTACCAAATACCTCCAGTTCTCCTCTTTATGTGCACATCCTCCACTCCTCTGATGTCAGGCATGGATATGTGATATACCTTGACCAATGGATCTGAGCAAAAGTAATGTGTGTTACTTCTGGTGAAGGCTGTAAGATCCTGTGCCTGAGGAACTATATTCTATTTCTCTGTTAAGGGGACTGTGGAAGCCCGTGCTGAAATGGAGCATTAGTAACCCTGGATATCAGATCAGCTGCAATAAGATGAGCCTCCTTGCCAATCTATCTTGAATATATAGAAAGGGTAACAAATAAGCTATTGTATTAACCTATTAAGATTTTGGATACTACAGAATAATCTAGCTCATCCTGACTTCTATATTGTGCAACCAAAATGATAAAATATTAATAATTAAAGCCATGGAGAGTTTTACACAAAAAAACCCAATTAATTATGCCCAGTATTTAAGTTCAGAAATAGAAAGCAGCTAAAGCTTGACTTAATTACTATCTTCAAGTATAGAAACAGGGTTATATTTTCTTTTTCTCCCTACTAGAAAGGTGCTAAGAATTTTTCCAAAAAACGCATTTCTATTTTACAAAAAGAAACTAACCTGAGGCAAGATAATTTTGGTTCGGAAATAAGAGAAAATAAAAAAAAATTCTTTATGTCATAAAGGAGAAGGATAAAACTGAGGAAGGGTAAATGATGGAGGCTGAGCTTTTCCAAGCAGGAACACTGACTTGAATTCTAACTAGGAAGTTAATTAGAGTTGATTTCAAAGGGTTTGGAGACAACGTCTTAGAGGGGCTTAGAATTCTATTTTCTACCCCATCCCTAAGATGTGCTTATGTTTCTGTCTAAAATGATGAACAAAGAAAGGTTGGCTTAGCCTTCTACGCAGTGTTTTTGTTGTTGTTGTTTTGTTTTTTACTGTCAGAATCAAAGATGTCCATACCCAATTGCTGTGGGCCTGGGCTTGCTGATTGCTGCATGTCTCCAAGCTTCTAGGTTGTTCCCTCTGGTCACTCAAGCCCTAAAGGAAATTATGAGGCTGGGGGATCCTTTAAAACACACTCTTCTTCCTTACCCCACATTTCTGGCTGTTTTCATTTTATTATTAAAATAATACAAAATTAAGTTATATGATAAAGATATAAAGAATAAAAACTAGATGTTTTCAAAAACTTCTCCAGCCCTAGCTGGTGTGGCTTAGTGGTTAGAGTGTCCCCCCCACCACCCTCTTCCCGCACCAAAGAGTCTTGAGTTCAATTCCTGGTCAAGGGCACAAACATGGGTTTCATGTTCTATCTCTACCCCTGTCAGGCATGTGTGGGAGGCAACCAATAGATGTGTCTCTCTCACATCTATGTTTCTCTCTCTCTCCCTCTCTCTCTCTCTCTCTCTCTCTCTCTCTCCCCCCCTCCCTCCCTTCTACTCTCTCTAAAAATCAATGGAAAAATATCCTTGGGTGAGGATTAACAACAACAACAACAACCACACACACACACACAAAACTTCTCCAAGCACAAAAAGACACAAAGCAAGGCTCCTAAAGCAGAGTTATATAAGGCATAGTGTAGAGAATGAATGAGTAAATGAGGAGGAGTTTTTCCCAGTAACCTATTCTCCTTTGCTTTCCTCCATTTTATGGAGAAAATGGTGAAGTTAAAATTTAACTGAGTTCTGCTTCTGGCTATGATGAAAAAGCTTAAAAAAGCAACATTGCAACCAAAAATTCATAAAGGTGATAAAAAAACAACCAATCAAACAGACAAAACTTAATCTAATGTGACGGAAACCAGAATCCTGGTTATCTTTCGTAGTGGGGGTGGGGGTGATTGGAGGATGGCACCAGGGGTTTCTGAGAGAATTGATAATGTCCTATTTTTGGATCTGGATGATGGTTACATAAATGTGCTCATTTTGTGGGCATCCATCAGGCTGTATACTTATAACTAGGTACTTTTATGTATATAGGATACACTTCAGTAACATTTATTTTTAAAAATGTTAATTGATTATAACATTTTTAATCAGTTAATGCCTGGTAGTACATCATTTGCAAAATGCAAGAATATGTAAATTTTCTCTGAGATCCTTACCTTTTGGCCATTTTGCAGAATTTGTTTAGATTTACCTGCACTGGAATTATTCTCCTCTGGTGTTGTTACATAGTACTAGTCTGAGATGGGATTGTCTTTGGCTGGCAAGTTCATGAGTAACACAATCTTGTATAAAGCATTGCCCATTTGATATTGCATATGCCTTGAATACGGCTTTGGGTTGCATATTTTAGAAAACCACATTGCATGTGGTCAAATGTCCATCACCCCCCATCCCCATAACTCAACTACACAGCAACTCAGCATCAGTTTCATGAGGGGGGAAAGATGAGATTTTATCTAGAATCTATGTAGCCTGTAATTATAAAATAAATAAATTGTACTACATTTTAAATAGATAAAACTTTGAAATATTGCTTGCAAACTATACTTTTTAATAGCATTACAACATGAAACAACAGGTCATTTTAGAAGGTAATTAAATTAAATCTCACAATAAGTTTCAACAATCTATAGACAAACATTCACAGGAAAGAGTAACATAAAAAAGAACAATGGACCATCAGTCTGCAAATACAAACTAAGGAACACAAGAATTATAGCATTACCAAATTCAAGAATTTGAATTTCTATTCACAGCTGACAGGAATAATTTAAGGCAGCTGTAAAAACCATCTACAGAAATTAAAATGAAAATATTAATTCTGCTTTAGAAAAAAATAACTTGGTAGTGATGTTGAGATAAATATTTTTATAACTTGCTTATTTCACTGACTGAGCAGCAGTGGCTACTACATTGATTTTACTCTCATAATATAATCATATGGGTGTGATATATAAAATTCACTGTTTTATTCTTGAAAAGTGAAAACAAAGGGACATATTAATGTCATAAAGATATTAAGAAAGAAATGTGCTCAATGAAGGCTAAAAGCATATATAATTTAATGAGATGAAAATAGATGTGGTTAGGTTCAAGCAACAAATTCTTAGAAAATTTAAAAATACTGAATTTAGTTGAGAAAATTTAGTAATTATCATATGGAAATATCATATCTTATTCTCTTTTAGGCGCTGGTAATTTTCATCAGAGTATTATCCAATTAGTAACGGTAACATGTGTGTAAGCACAGACTTGAAGTTTATAGCCACATTACCTTTTTTAAGATAGATTAAGAACATCCAAACTAAATTTGGAAATAAGATTGCACAGGAAATATTAAAATTACCTAAAAGAACAACCTATTTTTAAGAATTTCTTAAGTGTTTGTTTATATATGAAAAATGGATATGCTAACTGCAAATCATTTTATCTTCTTATTAAATCGGGTACAAAAGATCTTCTATTTGTAAATACTTAATGAACAAACTGAACTACCAAGCAAAATAGAGACAGACTCATAGACAGAGAGAGGCAGACAGCTCTAGTGGAGGAGGAGGTTGGGGGGGTAGAAAGACTGAGCAAAAACGAACAAAAAAGAGAGAGAACTCATGGACATGGACAACAGTGTGCTGATTGCGTGGGTGGGGTGGGGATGGGTGGAGGTGGAAGAGGGCATAAAGAGGATAAATAGTGATAAAAATAAAATGAAATGAAATAAATAAACACTAAATTTGTTTACCAGATGTTCAAGACACTGTGGAAAACAGTTTGGCCATTATATACCACAGAGATTAAAAGTGCTGTGTCTGTGTAACAATTTTAATTAAAATATATGATAAAATTAAATAATTCTTTTTTTTGAAATATAATAGATAAAATAACTGAGAATTATTTATGTGTATTATCTGAGTAAATATTAATATTAAAAACTATCCATTTGATTTAATTAATTAGGTTTCTTCTGAGCCATATGCAAATAGCAAAGTAGTACTTAACACATTACCTGCTAATGCCAATGGATTTTTTAATAATATTTTAATAAACAAATTACAACTATAATATCTTAATAATAACTACCTTAAAATATAAGATTTATCGATGTGCATAACTATTTACTCAATTTAACCTTGGTAATTATTTCTAATATCTGTTGCTCTTGGCTGATGCACCGGAAGCATCTCATGAAATATCACATAAAAATAATTTAAATGCTAGAGTACACAAGCACAAGGTATAAGCATGGACTCAGAGTCATCAGAGATGATTTGAACCCTAGCTGCATATTAGAATTACCTGGGGAGCTTCCTAAAAATACTGGTGCTCAGGCCCTATTCTTAAAGATTATGATTCAATTTGCCTGGACTTCTACATTTTCCCAGTGTTTTCCAGGTGATTCTAAAGTACTGGTAAAGGTTGGAAGACCCATGCCACAGCAACTCAGGCAGATACCACACTGAGACCATAGTCTGCTCTCACTAGGCATGATTAAGTTTAAACAATCCCAGCTCACTACCTAACTACATTTTAGACTAATGTCCTTTGAGCTGTCCTCAGAGGACAGTGAAATGAACTAATACAAGTTTTCTATGTATAAACCTTTCCATCCATGAACATTTTTATTTGCATTTTTACCTTGTGTTGGGTTATTTCAAACTGTGGACTCATGGGAAATGGGAAGGTTGTGAAATAAATGGCATGGATTGTGACAGATTTTTCAGTTACAGTTGACACTCAATATTATATGACTCTCAGGTGTACAGCTTAGTAGTTAGACATTTATATAACTTATGAAGTAATTTCCCCAATAAGCCTAGTACCTACCTGGCACCCTACATAGTTATTACAATATTATTGAGTATATTACCTGTGCTGTATTTTAAATCCCTGTAACTAATATGTAACTGCCAGTTTGTGCTTCTTAATTCCTTCACCATTTTTACCATTCCCCCAATGTCCCTCCCATCTAGCAATTGTCAGTTTGTTCTCTGTATCTATGAGTTTGCTTCTGTTTCACTTGTGCATTTATTTTGTTTATTTATTTATTTTTAGATTCTACATACAGAATGGGGCAAAAGTAGGTTTAGAGTTATTCATATGGAAAATAATACAATAACTAATAAATAATAACACACGAATAAACTCTGTTTTGTGTACTCACAACTGTAAATCTCCGTTTGCCTCACCCTGTATAAGTGAAATTATATGGTATTTGTTTTACTCTGCCTGACTTATTTCACTAGCATAATACCCTCTATGTTCATCCACGTGGTTGCAAACGTAGGATTTCATTCTTTTTTATGGCTAATATTTCACTGTGTAGATGTACCACATCTTCTTATTCAACTGTCTCTCAAAGAATACTTCTGCATGTGGTTGCTTCCACATCTTGGCTATTGTATATAAAATGTTCTTCTTTGTCTCTTGTTATAGCCTTTGTTTTAAAGAGTTGTGACAAATTTTAAAATCCAAAGATTAGATTCATCACATGTAATAAGAGTAAGTTTACATATATATGTGCGTGAATACATGTGCTTGGTGATACAGTAAAATGTATTTCTGCACTAGGTTGTTGGGCTCTCAGCAAACTGCAGTTGCTTATCCTTTTCTAACTATTAGAAAACTGATAAACTTATATAATGTCATGAAAAGTAAGAATATATCCAGCAGTAATTTTAAAGCAATACTGAACTTACAAAAATATATTCTAATAGAATAACCATGGCATTTTTCCTGTAAATGTAGATTGTGTTAAGGAGGGTAATTAATGCAAATTAATTTCTAATTTCCACTGCCATTTTCTCTAAATATTTTACTAATATTTTGTGGTATATAAATTGGTCTTCCTATTCACGGAAGACATTTTTGGAAGTTGTGCTTTCAAACTGTTTTTTCAATACCAAAAAATTTTATAAGTGTGAACACTTCAATACTTCATTAAAGGGGAAATTCTCCATAATTTTTTTCATGAATATTCTAGTACTCAAAAGCTTATGAGTTTTTTCACTTCAAATATTCAGTCATATTTTAAAATTATCAGTTATTAAAAAGGGTGAAATAATTTACCTAAGAGACAATGATGTTTCTTCTGGCAATAGTCTTATCCAGGTACACAGAAGTGTGTATTTCTCTTTGAAAAACCATCCTTTCAGGTTGTACAGTGTGACATGGAGATAATGCTCCCCCATGCTCTCTGAATGCTCTAAGATTTAATAAAAACACTTTGCCAATGACACAGATTACCTCCCTTATCTTATTTTGACTATCACCCAACACCCAGATTCTGGTACAGTCCAGGTTACTGAAGAACATTTCTACTTTTCTTCATTCATGATGGGCACACAGTCACATCATCATGGTGCACAGCCATTTTGGGTCACTGAGATTTATCAGCACAAAGGTTAGTTTCACTAACATGCCAGAATAGGGTACCATATGAAGCGATGAATTGCTTTCCAGCATGTTATTTTATTTAAATTATTTTGTATCCTTCCAATAAATCTCTTTGTACTTGAACTAACTTAATAGGTTTCTGTTCACTCATCTATTGAACACCTACTGTGTGTTAGGCAGATAATAATTAACATGGCAGGGTGGTCTTCTACCTTTATGGAGTCCACTTCCTTACAACCAAATTTCCCTGACTTAAATAATTAATGTAATTCTCCTCTCTCAGAATGGACTTAAAGTCAAGGTTTATAGGCTTTAGTGTTTTCAGAGTAACCAGGACAGCCCTCATGAAGCAGCACTATGCACATGGTATGCATGAACTCAATAATTGCTTGTGTACCAAGGGGTTTGGGGGGCTCTTTCTCTCCTATTTCACCAGAGGTCATAAAAAAGACCAAAGAGAAAACAAAAGAAGACAAATAATCCTCCTCCTGGAGTTGCTAGACTGTCTTGTAGGATTTGCAAAGGTGCAGCTTTTCTGACCCTTAGCTGACACCCCACACCCCAGCTTTTAAAAGAGGCCAGAAGGACAGAAGGAAGGAGAGACAGAAAATTCAAGAGAGGATTTCTTTTGAGAGAGTTGTAGGCGTGCTGAATCTCACCTCTCCACTGGGTTTTTAAGCACAGTAGAGAGAAAGACAAATGTTTCCTGACTGCACTCCATGAGTTCTGCTTGTTCAACACATCAGTTACACTTTCTAATAGATTGAGAAGTAATATAATGTAGGTAACAATAGCAACAATAACAAAATGTGAATCAGGAGGTCTAGTCTGGGGTTGGCACCAACTAGCTATGTGTCTCTTAATACATCATCAGCCTCTCTGAGATGCACCAGCTTCATCTCTAAAACGGAATTGAATTAGGCCTGGGGAATTGTCCAAATGGAAATCTCCACAAAATTTCTGGCCCCTCTTCTTTGTTCTGTAGGTGTCTCTGGGTGGTGGTAGGGGAAGGTACATGGCATAATTTGAAAATTTGACCAGAACACATTTGTGGTCTCTCTGAACATTAAGATCACATAATTTGACTTATTTGGGGAATAAAGACCATTAGTCACTGAGGTGTTCCCACCACTGTCACTAGTAACCATGCCCTCATTGTTGAAACCAATCCTCAGCTTGAAAGTATGATTTTTTTGTATTCTTTGTACATATAAAACACATATCCTCAGGAAAGAAAAAACACATGAAGAAAGATTTCAACTCTCAATTTGTAAGTTCATGCATCAGACTTAAGAGAGTAAATCTTTAGTTTCCAATATCACCTTAATGCTCTCTCTCTAGGTTGTCAGTTAACAAGTAACAGACATTTCTTCAGAGCTATACTCATTTGAGGCTTCTTGTATTCTATATATAGCATTGCATATTTTAATTCCTTAAAAATAATTTTGGAAAATTACTTCAGTTAATTGAGCAATTATGTGTTTATTGAAACATGCTCATTCAACCATTGTCTACTGGTCTCGTCTTTTTAGGGAATGACTGTTATGGGCAAAGAGAGGAGCCATTTATTTTGGCATTGTTCTTTAAAATAGTCTCTTTAAAATGACCTCTGCGACAGTAATAAGCTATACAGGCAATCAATTTGCAATGCCATTTTAAATATATGAGACAAAACCATCCTTATAATAATAAAAGAATATACTCTTGGAAATGCAAGATTTTTCATAAAATATATCACAATAAGTCAATGACATGAAAAAAAAAAGTGATTCTCTCTTGTTCTTTTTGAAACGGACCCACGGAAGTTACTGTGATGATGCCCTAGGCAATAAGGACTGGTGTTAGGAGTGTGCATGTTACCAAGCGTTGCAAACTTTTTTGATTCTTGCGTAATTGTTATCAGCAAAGACATCTTTCTCATGACAATTATCTTCTTAGGATCCTCTCTAACAAAAATCCATATTTTGCTATATCCCATATAAATTCAATCATTTTACATATGAATATATACACTTGGAAATAAATTTTTATATCTTCTATATAAGAAAATATGTGAGCATCTCACATGTATAAACTTGAGTCCATCCCCCTTTTAAAGGTTCCATAGATAAAAGTACCCACAATCTTTAAAGTATTTTACTATTCTCAAGGGCCTGCTTAGAGCAAACTAAACTTTTTTTTTTTTTTTACAAACTTTGTAAAATTTTATCCCCCCTCCCCCATTTTTCTGAGAGAGCTATCAGCAAAGTTATTCCAGGGTTGCTAATAGGATCATCATTCCTGGCCCCTTTGTTTTTTTTTTTTTAATATTTATTTCTATTTATTTAATATTTATTTCTATTTAATATTTATTTCTATTTATTATGAAGAATAATTTTCTTTTTTATTAAACATTTTTAAAATGTTGACATTATTTCAGGAGTCCCCCTGCCTCCCACTTTGTTTTGAGTGTCTCATTTCAACCAGGGGCTGGAAAGAGGTAGTGGAAAGGCATTTTGGTTGGTGCCAAAATGACCACACATAAAACTCATCTACATGTATAATGAGTTAAGTCAGGTTGCTTGGCAACACTGTTCTCAGGATACATATTTGTTTTTGGTAACATACCTGCACCTCCCTTTACCTCTAAGATTGAGTCTTATATGTATTAGAAAGAGAGATGCCTTTCTTCTTCCTTATTAAGGCTAATGTTAATAATCATTAACTAATTGGGCAAACATCAGCAGTATAAACACTGAAACTAAACCAGTGTAGTAGAGTATCATGGTTTCTGTTTGAGGGACAACATAACTACATTTCAACAGGAAGGACACCATTTACTGGGGATTGAGAACAGGCACATCCTGGTTTTCACTTGGGCCTCTTCTGCTTATGGGGCAGTCCTGACTCGCGGCTCTGCTGTCTCCCGGGTTAGGCTGCTCTTGGCAATACCATCAACTTCAAAAAATTCCAACTAAGCAAAACATCTCTCAAGAGTACTCTGGGGTCCAGCATATCCCATCACTGGAAGGTTCTTAGAAGGCAAGTCAAAGCTGTGGTTCTCCAGAGGCTTCACACCTGCACAATCCAAGCCAAATGTATTTATCTTAATACCAGTACTAACCTGTGATTCAGTATCCAATAAATAATATTTATGTGCCCTGGCCAGTTTGGCTCAGCGGTTTGAGTGTCAGCTTGCAGAGCAATGAGATTCGGGTTCGATTCCAGCCAAGGGCATGTACCTAGGTTGTGGTTCGTCCCTGGACCTGGTTGGGGTCGAACAGGAGGCAACCAGTCAATGTGTCTCTCGCATCAATGTTTCTCTCTCTCTCTCTCTCTCTCTCTCTCTCTCTTCTTCCCTCCTAATCTGTCTAAAGATATATAGAAAAACGTCCTCGGGTGAGGATAAAAAAAATAATAATAATAATATTTATGTTTTTATGCCAGCATGTAACAGTCTGTGGTTGTCTAGAGCCAACCACTTCGCATATCTTTATTTTTCCTCCCCGGTCCTGTAAATATCATATCTAGGAAAATGATTTCTCTGTCATTCAAGACTCTTTAACAATGGAGTTTTGTACTTTGAGAAAGTCTACGTAATACTTGATCACTTGAGACTTTGTGAAGCCAGATCCTATTTTTTATTGTCTACACCCCCATCATCACTGTAGAACAAATAAATGCTGTAGGTACATTGGTAATGCTCGTGCCCCTTCCTCCAACACATCCTTAGTCAATGGCAGCAACAAATACAAGACATTGTACCCTCATTCTCATGATGGCACTTTATACCCCTACCTTTCTGTGGTGCAGGAATACTAGAAAAAACATAAGATCACAGGTTAGCAGACTATAGTTTAAGCCTAGTTTTACACAAACTAATCGCCTGGCTCTGGTGAAACTGAAATCACTTAGTCATTTTTTTCACATTTTCTCTTCTGTAAAATATAACTTGAGTCAGCTCTGAATTTCTCTGAGAGTTCTAAAATTCCATGATTCTATGATCCATCAACTGCTATTTGACAACCAGTAATATCTACCATGATGTGTGAGACCAAGCTAGTAAACGAGTTAGTTAAGCAACCACCAGGCAAAATCTGCTCTGGTTTTGATATTGAAAAAACAAAAAACAAACAAAACAAAAATGAAGAAACCTGGGTCTCCCACAGAAGCCTAGAGCCTGAGGATGATAGAAGTAAAAGCAAATGACATTATGGTAATGTCTGACAGTGTGTTTTTATAGCCACTAGTACAGTGCTTAGTTCATACACAGTAGATTGATGGATAAAAAGATGATCTGTATTACCTATTAGTATTCAGGAAACTAAGGAATGACTATATATATAGTGCATCCGATGATTTGTGGAATGTGCTAGCCATCTGGGCTTTATTTTCACTCTGTGTCATTGTTATTTTTAAAATATGTCTTAATTGATTTTTTAGAGAGAGAGGAAGGGAGAGAGAGATAGAAACTTCAGTGTGAGAGAGACATTGATTGGCTGCCTCCTGTAGGACTCCTACTAGGGATTGAGCCTGCAACCCGGGCATGTGTCCTGACGGGGAATCGAACTGGGAACCTCTCAGTCCATGGGACGACACTCAATCCACCGAACCACACCAGCTGGTCTATGTCATTGTTATTTATTAAAGAGTATGAATGATTAAGACATAGACATCTGGTCCTGCCTGTATTCCCACACTGCATTTTTTTTTTAAAGATATACCTAGGAAATTAACATTTATATTTGGACATAAATGCCTGGGCTTAAAATTTGTTTAAATCTCTACCAATAAGGTTTTTTTTAAAAAATATCTCTTTCCAAGAATGATGCCTGAAGCAAGACTTCTACCTAGCTTTGCAGGTGCATATTTTTAGATTTCTTATATAGATACATATATTTAATATATGGTTATATACAATCTTGCTACAAAATAATTTTTCTAGAAGAAATGCCCTGACCAAAGACCAAGAGGGGAAACTTCTCAAAGCTTCTATTTTTGCATAAGATCAGAGCCAACACTGTCAGAAAATGATTAATACTCAGACACTCTCACTATTGTCAAAATAGTGCACAAAGAGGCGAAGGCAGGATCGCCTTGGGCATTCCCAGCTCCCTGACATCAATTCATATCAAATTCAGATAACTTGCTATGCCAGCTGCTTGATTCTCCTGGGTCCTGAGAATCCAATTCTCTTTAAAATGAGGTTGCCATCTAAATACATCAAAGCGACTATGAAATATTGACAGAAGAGTTTAGGCTTTTTTGAATGCCTCTCACCACCCCATAGCAGCAAGCCTGTAGGAAAGGATCAACTCTTCCCTATTCTCTTTAATTATGATCACTGTCATGATGTAAAATATTTATTTCTGAACTCCATATTTTGATTTAGAGTAGAGACACTCAGTGCCCTGTAAAGATTTAGCTCATATAGATTCATGAATATGATTTGGTTGCAGACTCTGTAAGGCATGTGCCACCTCTTGGATTCTGAAAATAGCATTGCCTAGGAAACCACATTATTTGATTTGTTTGCCCCCCCCCCCCAACTCATCTCCCATATTCATCTTCCCCAGTCTTTTCTCTACGTCATGATCCAATGTCATGATAGACTTTCCATGGTTGCTCTTCAGAAATAGAAAAGGCTTTCAAATATTTGAAATATCATCTTAATTATTTCTCCACTAACAGTTGTAAACTTTTCATCTTAGTTACCATAGATGTTTTTCTGTACCATCTTAAGTGAATTATTTGCAGATTAATAATAATAGCTAACATATATTACTTACCATGTGTCTTACTCTATGCTTTATATGTATTATTTCAGTTAAAAATCACAACACTTTTAAGATATAGATATTATTATCCCCATTTCATTGGTGAAGAAATGTAGACCCCTAGTTGTTAAGTGACTTCCCAGTGTCACAGCTTGGGAGTAGTGGAGCTGAGGTCTAATCACATAGTCAGGTTATAATGTCCATGTTCTTAGCCATTAGTATATATTGCTTCACCTTCTGAGCACAGAAAGCACATAAAAGGAATGGTCTAAGAACTTTTAAAGAATTAAATCTCCAATGCCTTTGCCACTTGCTTAAATACACTAGGTTATTATTACATGTTTATTGAAAGCCAATACCTGACACACTTGTGTTGTATTGGGAAATAAAAATAAAATAATAAAATCTTTGCTTCCTCTATTGAGAATTTCACTTTATAAAGATGATTTTTTTGAAAAAATATGCCTTTTTGTTTTTGTTTCCTACGTAGAAGCTGTCTAATTCAGAAATATTTAGAAGGAGAAATAAGATAATAGGGCTCATAAATCCACCATTTAAAAATCTTAAGGTTCTTTTTGTCCCTATGATCTAAATGAAGAGAAAAGAAACAAATAAAATCCAAGTCAATATGGAGATGAGGAAGAAAGAAACTTCTATATTGATAACAGAAGGGAAAGCAGAGTCTCATAAAAGAAATAGAAATGATGCTCTTTCAGGACCAAGAAAGGCTCCATGGAAAGGTATTTCCAACTATTTTTGGAAAGATAAGTAAGCTACTGCAAGTAAAAAGGGAGAGGGAAATTTTAAGCAGAAATAATATTTTTAAGTGCAGAGAAATGAAAATGACTTAAAAATCATTTAAAAATTTTATTAAAAATTTCATGTTATGCAGAGACTAAGAGGAATGAGTAAATGAGATTGCAAGGTATAAACCGGAAGGCCAGAGTCAGCTTACATTTAGCTTCCTCCTGGGTCAAATGATGCTACGAGCTATCTCATTTTCCTAGCTAGTTATTTCTCTAATAAATTATACACATTCTTCTTCCAAAGAAAGTGTTTAAAGCAGTTTTTAAGGATAAATAAGCTAACATTTTAAAAAGTTGATCAGGTAGAGAAGAAACATAAAAAAGTGCCAGAAATGCAGCTAATACAAAAAGGCACATCAAGAAGAATTATACCTTGACTATGAACTTGACTTTAAGCTTTAAAGTGACAATTGAAACCTAGTGAGTTGCACAACTCAGGAGGAGAAATATCTGCCCCCTCCCGTTGTAAGATCAAGTGAGATCCTGCAAGTGACAATGTTAAATTCCTCCCCACTTCCTGTGCTCTATGCAAGAGCTGGTTAGGAAGGAAGCCTGCCCAGAAGGTTCCTTAGGAGAATTACCACAAACACTCTGCCAGTCTCCTTTCCCCTACTCCCTCCTTCTGTGGGAGGGATCCTTGAGATACTGAGACTTGGCTCTGGGTGTCCCTGGTTCTCTCAGACTTCAGCATATCATTAACCAGTGAACAGACATATGATATAAATCTTACGACATCAGCAAAAGTAAAAAAAAAAAAGTTTAACACTTGGAGCAAAGTAAAATAGCAAAATATATATATATATATATATATATATATATATATATATATATATACACACATATATGTATGTATCTATGTATATATATGTATGTGTGTATGTATGTATATGTATGTATGTATATGTATGTGTATATATGTATGTAATATATATATATATATATATATAATAGATTTAAAGTGCTACAACATTCAAGGCCTGTAGGCCATTTAGTCTCCAGCTTTCACTTCCTTTTCTAATCTCACATTTTCATGCTTTATCGGTATCAAATAATTTGAGCTATTCAGCTCATGCAAGCTGAGAAGAGGAAAAAAAGTGAAGAGATGGGTTTCTTGTAACATTTGGAACACAGATATTTAATGTGTCCAAAATGAATTTAGAATAAATATGCTGTTTAAATACACATTTGAAATACCATTACAGGGAACATCTCTTTGCTATGTATTGTTGCTTTTTAATAAATTGGTAATGGTGACATTAGTGTGTGCATAGCTGTGCACGCTGCTTAGCAGTTACATAATGCCAAGATATGCATTCATATAAAAATTACTAGATATGTATTTGGTTATATTTGGTAGAACAATAAACTTTTAAAGAAAATATAACCATTGAGGCAATCATTTTTTTTTTTTTGATGAGTCTTCAGAGAGCTTTAAAATATAGTTGGAATACCCATGGTTTCAGGAAATTAGTATGCATTCAAACACAACCATTGAATGAGTATCATAATAAAATATGTATTAGGATTAATGGTTCAGCTCATAAGTAAAATTTAAGGGTGAGTGGGAGAGAGGTAGATATAGAAAACATCTGTGCTTTCCAACTGAGATGAGTCAAAAACGAGGACAAACTTCTGTGACAGATAACCTTTGGGCTGCTTTCCAATCCAAGTCAATTTCATTATTTTAATATTAATAAGAACTGTGCTACTGTTCACTCTGCAATACCATTCTCCTTTTGGGGCTTATACTTACTTAGGCTCTTTAGGTTTTACAAAAACACAAGCCTCCAGAAAATATTAATTAGCCTCTCTCTTGGTATATCAGAAATAGTCTTTGATAAAGTGTAATTTAAGTCGATAATGGAATTATTTGTTTTTCAGACCTTCAAATTTCTAGAGAGAATCCCATACAATGATTAAAATTCATATCTTAAGGAATCCCACTTGGAAAATACAGATTACTTTGGTGTAAGAATCTGAGATATTTGTTACTTTAATGAAAGCAGATATATAGAGTTTGAGTATTCTTTTAATTTCTTTATTGCTTTAATATTATAAACATTTGAATTAATAAGATTTGGGGTGCCTTAGCAGTAAGGATGAATTCTTATTCTTCTTGTCCCCACATGAAAAAGAGCTCAAAATGACTCGTTAATGAGAATGAAATGAAAAAATTGTTCTGTGGTTGAATCTCAAGGGAGATTTGACAATATCATGCATTTTCAGTTTTCTCCTTATTTATTTGTATTTTAATAACCTACCAACACTTCTTTCCCCTTGCAGTTGTTTTCTCACATATATAGTAAAGATAATAGTATCTAAGACTTCAACTTGTAAAAGTATGTGTTTAATAAAATTCCTGTTATTTCTGTAAAGATAATGAAATTACAATAATGGCATTGCCTTAATAAAATAAGAATAACATTTTAATTGGTTATTGCTGCCAGTGTAGCAAGAATACCATTTCTCAAACATTTGCTTATTTCCGTAGACTCTCATACACCCACAAAATGAGATACCCTTACAAATGAGGTAGATTTTTTTCTGTCTTTAAAAAATTAAAGTAAAAATCAACTATGAAGTAAGCATCCCCTTGAAATAGGAATCAACATGCCAAATTAATTTTTAAATAGCAGTTGGTTGGACTTAGTCAAATAATAGTATTAAAACATATTTAATATATTGGCTGTTTTCCAATCCCACCATAACACACAAAACAGTTTTTTTAAAGTAACCATAATAAATAAGTTTTGAGTAGCTCCTTCATGCCAATTACTCTGTCAAATACCTCCAAATACATCATCTCAGTTGTTCATATGAGTCCCATGAAATAAAATATTATGATCCCCACTTTATAAATGGTGCTGGAGAGATAAATGACAAATGTGAAAAAGAAATAAAACCAACTAAAATGGTTTCTTAGCTTTGAAAAATATCCCATTCAGAGAACACGTGCTTGGGCACAGAATTCAGACCACTCACACATGCAGTATTGCTTATTTGCCACACTCTACATCTGTCATTTTTGTGCATTTCTTTATACACCTCATGTGTGCACTACAATGACCAATAATATTAAATTGAAGTAAATGAAGCTATTATAGCCAAATTATCTTGTTCTCTTGATGTGGTACAGAACGTAATTGAACAGGTGAGCATATAATACTTTATAAGGCACAAAAAATTAATTAGCAACTGCTCCATACCACAAAACTAAAAGGCTCAATCATTTCCCCCACCATAAAGCAGCTCTACAAAGAATGTCTCTGCAGGGGCTGTGAGTTCCTTAGAGAGCACAGAGAAAGTCTGCCTGGCAGAGGGAAAGAACAGGAGCTCCAGAGCCCATCAATGGGGGATCTAATCTTTGTTCCATGTACTGGCTGAGTGAATTTGGGCAAGCTACTACATCTCTTTCTGAGCTTACTTTTCCTCAGCTTGGACATGTAGGGGCTAAAGGTATTTCAAGTATATCTATAGGATTTTATTTATTTCTAAAAATTATCTGAAGCAAATTTACCTTATGAAAAGATTGTTAACATTTGTTACTTCTGGGCAATGATTACACAGGTGATTTTATATTGCTTTCTGTGACTTTCTATGCTTGAAATAGCTCATTCAAAAAAGAATATAATGAAAAAATAAATAACATGACAATTGATATTAGCTACTTCCAAGGGGGAGGGCTGAAGTGAACTTTAAATCAAATATCATATAAACTGGATAACACATAGTAGGTGTCTTTCAAATATTACCTCCCTTCTCCCTTGCCATTACTTTCTTATCCATAAACGATTACCTTCTACCTCACCAATTTTAATTACTAGTGAAGCAAGTCAGTAGTGATTGATAAAATACCAATTAAATATCTACTACACAGAAAAATCACATAACACTGAAAGCAAATTTCATTTAAATTTTTTAGAAAACCTCTGTACTCTTGTTTTGAATAATAATTGATATACAGGCTACATAATATTTAAATATTTTTCTCAGTATTTGTCTGGAAAAATGAAATAAAAACTTACAATACTTTGAATATCACTGTTTAAGTGTGTGTGCGTGTATGTGTGTGTGTGTCTATCTCCATAGAGATCCAAAAACTCTGATACTTTATTTGGTACTTTATCTAACTAATTTTGACAATAAATGCTATGATTAAATATAATTAATACGATATTTAAGAAATTAAGCTGACAGACTGGTTCCAAACTATAATTTTTTACTTTAATAATGTATTTAAGGCCTATTGGCCAAAAATGCAAATTGTGTGTTAGGCACATTTATTTTTTAATTAAAAAAATTTAATTAAACTTATTGGAGTGACATTGGTTAATAGGATCATATAGGTTTCAATCATACATTTCTATGATACATGATATGTATATATTCGTCCCTCACCACTTTGCGCTTCAACGTTCGCGGCTTCACTCTATCGTGGTTTTTTCAAATATAGTATAGTATAGTATAATATAGTATAGTATAGTATAGTATAGTATAGTATAGTATAGTATAGTATAGTACAGTACAGTACAGTATAGTATTTGAAAAAACCGTGACAGAGTGAAGCCACAAATGTCGAAGCGCGAAGTGGCAAGGGACGACTATATATAAATAAAGAATCCTACTTTGCAGAAATTCATTTATTGCGGTAGAGTCTGGAACTGATTAACCACCATAAACGAGGGCCAACTGTATTGCATTGTGTGCCCACCAGCCAAAGTCAAATCATCTTCCATCATCATATATTTGGCACCTTTATAAAGATAAATTTTTCTTTTGCAGGTGGCTATAATCCTTTGTAAAGATTTTTTTTTTTTTTTTTTGGTACGTGCCCCTAGCGGGAACTGAACCCAGGACTCTCTGGTCCACAGGCCGACACTCCAACCACTGAGCCAAACCGGCCAGGGCATCCTTTGTAAAGATTTAAAAAATAATGTGAAGTTGTTGAGAAATGATACGGCCTCATTTTTTTCATCTCCTCTCATTCTAAAGTTGCATTGCCTATTCAATGACCAGAATCTCATCCAGCTATAAATAGAAATTAAATGACTTTTTCTCCAGTAAACAACAACTCATGTTATAGAGTCCAAATGATAGGTGTCCTGTGGGATTTAAATATATAATTGCAATGTCTTAATGTGTAGGTAAGATATTAGGACAGAAAGTGAATGATTAACTAGAGATTGATGTGGCAGGTACTTTAGGATCCACCACAATATGCGATAAGGCTGATTCTATGTATTTGTGAAAATACACCATTGTTTAAGTTGGATTCATGATGGCACACAATCTCAGAAGGGTGTGCACCATACCAGGATATTGGAGCATCATGGAAGGAGGCGGATCATATGTGCCTATGCACAAAACAGTGAGCTGATCACATTTGACCATTTTACAAAACAGGTATTTTTTCCCAGCAATAATAAAGACCACTTCAGAAATTAAATGGCTTAATATACAAGTGTGGAAAAATGATTAGAAAAATATGAGCTCTGTAAACCTGGCTTTGACCCTAGTAACACCAATTAAGATCAGAGAAATACTTCCTTTAACACTCTCCAGCACGATATTGAAAATGCAGTGCAACCCAGTTAGACAGACAATGTAATGCTCTGAATGTTACTACCTGGTGAGTTCAGACCAACAACAGCAGGGGAAAAATCACCCAAGCTGTCAGAATTGTTGGGCTCCATTTGTGAATATCGCAATGTGTCAAACATGTAATGAAGGAGCTTTCTAGAAGTTGTATAGCCATTAAACTTCTGAAGCATTGCCATGTTGGTATAAGGAAGGATTATAGATCTCAAAAATAAATACTAGCTAGAATTAGGATACAAATTCAGCTCATGAATGTCTGTTAGGGAAAGTCAGTGTCTTAATTTGACATGAATATGAGATCTGTGAACCCAAGGAAAAAACCTGAAAACTTCTTCCTGGTCTATATAAACTCTTACAGAAGGTGAGGCAACAGGAGAAAGTTAATCATAGCTTTCATTTCATTAAGGTGCTTTAAATTCTTCTATGCCCAACTTTTGCAATTTTTTTCTTTGTGATTTTCATTAATTATTGCAAAATTAATTTGTGACAAAGTAGCACAACAATCTTTTAAACTATTATTAACTATCCCTAATCTCCATCTTTTAAAAGACCAGAGAAAGTTCTTAATGTCTAACAACAGACCCTATGCACCTGCATTAGGATTTTGCAGCAGCCCCACCAGCAGTCTGCCTCATGCAACAACAAGCACACAAAACATCACTTAGTGATTGAGATGGACTTTGAGGTACACCCAAACCTTGTTCCTCACTGGGAGCCTCACTTGGAATGAAGGGATTTGTTCTAAACATTCTGTAACAAAAAGCCAGTCTCTTAACACAGTCTTCTGTGTTCAAATCCCCTTCGGGCAACTCTATAATTACCAACTAAGGCAGAAAAATCTCTGGCTGCTATTTTTGTCAGTATGTTCTCTGCTATATTCAGCCCAGTTTAGCCTCGCCTTCTCCACCAACAATTACTTCCCAATGACCTTCTCTGGGTTTTCTTTCACCATTGTGATATTGTGAGCAAATTCACATACATCCTTGATCACTTCTGAAAATAATGTGTTCATCTCCTTGATCACACCAAAATCAAGCTTTCTCCTGATGGCACCAACTTTCAAAACATTTTTATCAGAAAAGGTTTCCTTGTTTGTTATGCTTTATGGAGTCCATTAGCTTAGCTCCACTCTTCAGCAAAGCTTTCCCTTTGCAAACACATCACTTTACTTATACCACTCTCCGTGTGCCTATTATTTATCAACTATTGAACCCTTTTCTAACTTTCATGGTAAAATTTATCGTCGTACTTCAACAAGCCTTATCACAAATCCTCACCTCCCTATCTCCATTCCAATTCCACCCTTGAGAAGTATAGACACCTCTCCCACCCTGATCTGACGGGTTATGGTATCACTTCTTATAACAAAGTTCATAAATTCTAACCCTTCCATTTCTTCTTTGTTGGTCCCTTCTGATCTTCTCTCTTTCCCCATTGTCACTTCTGGTACTGTATTCCTTTCTTAGTTTGCTGTATTATAGCCTCCCATGCCAGACCAATTTACTTTCTTCCTTATTTAGCTTAGACCCCAGAATTCGATTTTCTAACCATATTTACATTAGCACTCTTGAATATCTTATCCTTGGTCTCCAAAAGTCCCACCCTGTGAAACCCAAATTCCCTTTCCATTATAGCATTCTTCTCAATAATAACAAAGTCATATCTTTCAACAGTTGTTACACATATTTTCCTTAGTCTGTTTGCCTTATAATTTTGATTATGTTTGCTAATATAGTTGCTGAGTTTTAAAAATATTTTTGGGTAGCCTAATTTGTCAGCCTTTTATTTCCAATAAAAAATTCAGTAGCATATCCTTTACCTGTGTTGGGACATAGATGTTACACAGATAGATTTGAAGTTCAAATTTGGTCACTTCAACAAATTTTATTTTTAAAACACAAATACACTAGGCAGGGTGGGTGTATAAAAGAATAGCCCTTGATCTTAAAGAGTTTGCAAGCTTTGGTAAAAATAAACACACAAGCAAATTTTAATATTATATAGCAAATGCAATGAAAGATGTCTATCAGTATATAGGAGCACAGTGTTAAATGATTCTTGGAAGGCGGGAAAGTGAAGGGATGCATAAGAGGTAGACGGAGTTTGACTTGAATCTCAAAATGTTAGAAAGTGGTATCTGAGAAAGAAAGAAAAAAGTGGAGGTTCTAAAAGGAGAAAACAGCAGGTTGTGTACAGACAATGAGAGCAGCTAGATGTAAACACAGAGTAGGGTGACCTATGTCCTGTCACCTTTTAAACCTGTGTTTCTCATATAAAAATTAATAGCTCCCTCATTTATTCTTTAAAACCCCCTGTTTCAACAATAAATTAAATCATATTAAGAGTATCTAAAGGAAAATGCTGAAAGAATTCATTTGGGGAAGTTATTGCAAACCTTCCTATAGTTTGGAGACACTATCCTGTAGTTTCTTGAAATCCACGAAAAGTTGTAAGTAGACATGTTGCCTGGTTAGTTTTATGTTTTGACAGTTTTCTCTGGTGGCTGTGTGAGCAACAAATTTAAGTGGAGAGAAAATTAGAGGAATGGAAACCAGTTAAAAGCTGTTACAGGGTCCAGTGAAAGCTGGTGAGGATCTCAATGAGTGCATAATAGAACTGATAAGAAGGGAAAGACTTTAGAAATATTTAGCATATAGAATCAACAAAGTTGGGTGATTGTTTTGATATACTAGCTAACTATACTGTGGAAATAATGGAACAGAAAGAGGTCAGGGAAGTAATGTGAATTCAGATTTTGACAGTTTGCGGTTGAGTTGCTAATTGGAATGTCAAATGGAATAGACCCTAGAGTCTAAATTTTAAGGGAGAGTTTAGGGATGAAGATAAAGCCTAAAGAAGCATAAACATGTTCTTGACAGCTAAAATTCTGAAATTACCTGAAGTTTCCCCAGGAAATTTTAAAGTTCCTTTGGAAACTTGAAAAAGCTGTCTTGTTCCATTGATCACTCTCTCTCCTTGCACTGGTGGTCCTCTCAATACAGTGGTCCCCACTTATCCACAAGCGATATGTTCCAAGAACCCCAGTGGATGCCTGAAACCGTGGATAATACCAAACCCTCTATCAGTGGTTCTCAACCTTCCTAATGCCGCAACCCTTTAATACAGTTCCTCATGTTGTGGTGACCCCCAACCATAAAATTATTTTTGTTGCTACTTCATAACTGTAATTTTGCTACTATTATGTCTTAAGTGACCCCTGTGAAAGGGGTCACGACCCACAGGTTGAGAACCGCTGCTCTATATACTATGTTTTTCCTATACATAAACATATACATATGATAAAATTTAATTTATAAATTAGGCATAGTAAGAGATTAACAACAAACTAATAATAAAATATAATAATCTACTGTAATAAAAGTTATATGAATGTGGTCTCTCTCTCTCTTAAAATATCTAATTGTTCTATACTCACTCTTTTACTTAAAGGAAGCATTTTACAGCTTCTCTTTGGCATATTCAAATTGCCAGCATCGGTAATCTTTGGGGCCATTATTAAGTAAAATAAGGTTCCTTGCACACAGGCACTGCAACAGTCAACCTGATAACGAGATGGCTATGAAGTGACTAAGGGCAGGGAGCGTATACAGCGTCGAGACGAGAGTCACGTGCTAGATGGGATGGAGCTGGACTCAACGAGATTTCTTCACACTGCTTAGAACGGCATGCAATTTAAAACTTAGGAATTGTTTGTTTCTGGATCCCCCCCCTTTATTTTATTATAATTTTATTTATTATTTTATTTTATTTTTCTATCACCATTTATCCCCCCTACACCCTCTTCCACCTCTATCTAGAATTTTCATTTAATATTTTTAGACTGCAAGTAACTGAAATCACAAAATGTGAAACCACAAATAGGGAGGAATTATGGTATAATTTCTTTGAGGATTCAGGCTAGCCTTTCTTCATCTCTATAGCCCTCATATCTCATAGCACAATGGCATATCTCTTAGAAGAGTGCATTCACTCAATAAATGTTTATTAAATTAAAAGGTCCTTCATAGCATAGAATACCATTTCAGTCCATGAAGGACAAATAAGTATTGACTGGATTAAATTTATATGAACTATCAGAGGACAACAAAATACCACAGGCCTACATGCATATGTTCCATTAACAGATAAGTCCGAGACTAGAACCCAAAGCAAAGAAAAAGAGGTCTGACTTGCACAGAGTGGCTTTCAAAGGCACAACATCCACCTAAATACTTGCCTAAAAGAATGTATCTGTTTAATCACCTCCCACCTGACAGAGGCAAGTCTCAAGCAATGTGGCTCAGATTCAGAAAACTGTAAACTTGGGCTCTGAGCAATAGGAGTTTCTTCAATACACTTCCACCAATTAAAGTCTGGAATGAAAACGGAAACGATAGAAACATTTTGTTCACTTTGGGAACAAGGATAGTTATATGAATTCAATTAGGAAAATTGAAAGCATTATTGTTTTCCATTTAGATAATGTCTTTATTCTCAAAGATTTTTTTTTCTTTTCCCTTCTGGTTGTTGTTTTGTTTTTGTTTTTTTCATCTCATAAGACACTCCTCAGGGAATATTGCAAGAATTTTTTTCTTTACATTGATACAGAAACGAAAACATGGAGAAGTTCTACTGCAAAGGGCGTCCTAACATCTATCCCACACTAATTTTAATCCTAAATCACAAAACATTAATGAAATAGAGGTGTTTTATAGATTAAAAAGCTTTAATTGACTTTGCTGATACTGCTTTTATTTGACTGTATTTGAAGAGTAGGTCTGTCTTTTAGCTGTTACTTAATTACAGTGTAACTTCTGTATTAGGAGAAAAGAATCCAGAAGAACCCAAAGACAGTGTATAGCATTCAAACATATAATTCAAAGAAGTTTTGTCACTGAAGACCCCTTGTTTCAGTATCATTCAAGGTAGGAAAGAAAGGAGGTGAGATTACAATATTCCAGAAAACGTTAATTTCATGCTCTGGAGCTCTTCTGTAATTTTAGAGTGTGGCAAAGTGATGAAAGTTTGATAGGGTCATCATCTATTACCCTCCTGGAGACTAACAGGAGAAACTGCAATTAGATTCTCAGAAACCTGTGCTTTCAAGTAAAAGGAAAATGAAAACAGTAAAATAAGTCAGTGAAACTGATAGATATCTGGGGGTAGATTCCTCTCCATGGAAGTACTCTCGTGACTATTGGTCCACACAAAGGTTCCCATGAAACCTAAGACTGCACAATACAATGGCAATGCTATATATCCAGTGATAACCTGTAAGTAATATAACTAGATGACGTCTACTCTGAAGTACTTAGGTGCTATGATCCATGGCTAGCTATAAATGACAACTGCCTGGTGGACTGGAATGCACAGAGCAGGGTATATTCCAAGTTCAACTAACTTGAGGTTTTATTTCCTCACTTTCAAAAACATAAGAGTTTATGTTCTCAGAATTCTTCCACTATGTTTTGCTGTGAATTTCAAGCTTGGTTTCATTCTGGATTATGACCTTTTAATGAACTGTAATGTAGCTCCAAGTGCTATGGGTCAATCTACCTGATGAAGAATGCAATTTACTCTCTTGATATAAACAAACATTTTCTTTGGGGCAGAACTTTCTAAAATGGTATGTGATGAAAGATAAAACAGGAAACAAATAAGGAATTGATGACTTTCCTCAACATCACAATGCACATAGTCTTTTAAAATATATAGTTTTTGTAAAGAGTCTGGAAGTCTAAAGCAACATACCCAAGATAGAGGCCTTATAATATTGCATATCTGTTATTATTCTCTATTCCTACTTTTCCAAAAGCTATGGACTTCTTAAGACAGGAAAAAAAAAACGTTATTTTTAAAAAATACTGGATCAGAGATGTGTTAGGGAAACAGTAAATCTTGTTGAATGAAAAACATAAATAAAAAATAAGCAACCAATAAATATAATGACATGTGATAGGTGTAATGTGTACATCATGCCATGAGAGAGAGAGTTATATAGAGTCCCTTTGAATCCCAATACTGCTTTGCATTTAGTTATTTTTAAAAGTTACATACTATATAATTTCATAATATAATTAGATGAAGTACCAGTTACATACATATACACATTTAATAACAATCCATTTTGCATTTATTTTAAGAAATAGTGTATCATTTTTAGTAATTTAGAGCAAAGAGGATTCTTCCTACTAGTATAACTAAAATTCAGAGGGAAAACACAACATCCCCATCTAATGAAATGTGGTTAAAGAATGTGCGTCAGTCAATAGAGGCACATGCTTTTAAAAAGTTACCCTAGTTCTCAGTCCCAGTAAACATTGGTTTTATATCATCCTTGTTTGTTCTCATACATCTCGGTCCCTGTAATAAAGAGCTTGATTCCATTGTTTCATGTTTTCTGACTGCTCTTATATCTCACCCCTCCCTCTTCAACTCTGCCCCGCATCTGGGAAAACTGGTAAACTGGTGAGAAACTCACACCACACAAGCCTCTACCAAGCAACACTCTCAGCTTGGGCCCCACCACCTAATATCTATAAAATCCCAAGCCAGTCAACTGGCCCTGCTCACTCCCAAAATTCTCAATTATGTACGTAATAAACGTTTTCATAACTTCTTAGGGTGACCCAAATTTTCGGTGGGCGTTCATCTGAATCTATACAATGGCTAAAGTATTCTAATCTTCTAGACTTTGATTATTTGGTTTTCCTCCTCTGCTCCTTTCTTTAAGCTAAAATAATGTGTCCCCAGGCTACACTCAGAAGCTAGACAAAAGGAACTGCAGCTTTAATACAGCAAGAACCTAGAAGCGAGCATGGAAGTGATATTATTATTAGCAGAAATTAAAAACATCCACCTGCCTAATTCTCAATTGACTCTGACATCAACAGTCTTTCTAGAATATGTTCAAACAGCATCATTAGCAGAGAGTGCTGAGAGGAGCAGAAAATTACTCTTTTTATGCCTAGATTTGATTGGCCTCTTGCAGTGCACTAATATAATGATACGTGGCACCATTTCCAAAACTAATGTTAAGGAAATTAACATGGACAGGGGAAAAGCAGATTTTCAACATTTAAATAGCACATTCTCAAGAGGAAAAATGCCAACTATGACTTATTCATAACACATTAGCTATTCAAAATAGAACTTAGAATTCACTATGTGCCAAGCATGGTGCTAAGCATTTTACACACATCACTGCATTTATCGTAATAAAAACCCCATAGAGCCTTGGCCGGTTTGGCTCAGTGGTTAGAGCGTCGGCCTGCGGTCCAGAGAGACCCGGGTTCGGTTCTCGCTAAGGGCATGTACCTCGGTTGCAGTTTGTCCCCGGCCCTGGTTGGTCGTGCGGGTGGCAGCCACTCGATGTGTCCCTTTCACGTCGATGTTTCTCTCTCTCTCTTCCTCTCTCTCCCTCCCACTCTATCTGAACAAAAAAATGGAAAAAGAATGTCCTCGGGTGAGGATAAAAAAAAATAAAATAAAAAAAAATAAATAAAAACCCCATAGATTAGATGTTATTACTACTGAGATTCACTCATATTCAAAGTCTAAAGTCTATAACCTCATGCACTCATTACATTGCTTCCAGTTTACATTGCTAATGCTACGTCCTTTGTTTCCTGATAATTTTTTGAAGTATTATAGGCCTTTATGGAGCTAATCAACTAGCAAACTTGACAAAGAAGAACCTGTTTATACTGTGATGTAGGGAGACATTATCTGTCACAGTTGACTGATAAAATATATATATAAACACTACATGGTATGCTTTATTAATTTCAGCTACATTGTTCTAAAGAAATGTACACCATGATCTGGGATGTAGCAAGACAATTAAATAGAATATATATATATATAAATTTTTTTTAATCCTCACCCAAGGATATTTTTCCACTTATTTTCAGACAGAGTAGGAGGGAGAGAGAGAGAGAGAGAGAGAGAGAGAGAGAGAAACATCGATGTGAAAGAGACACATCGACTGGTTGCCTCCCGCATGACCCTGATCAGGGCTGGGGACCGAACTGCAAATGAGGTACATGCCCTTGACTGGAATCGAACCAGTGACTCCATGGTCCGTGGGCCGATGCTCTAACTGCTGAGCCAAACTGGCCAGGGCACCTTTATATATTTTTTAGAAGTTAATTACTGAATTACATCAAAGTAAAAATTCTGGGAACTGTGAGGAAATAGAAAGAGGTGATACATTACCATATGCAACCACATGGATGGACCTTGAGAATATTATGCTAACTAAATGAATCAGGCAGAAAAAGCTAAGAACCATATGATTTCTCTCATATGTGGGATATAAAACTGAAACTTGTGGACACAAACATCAGTGTGGTGGTTGCCAGAGGGAAGGGGTGAGAGGGTGAAGGGAACCTAATATATGGTGACAGAAGATGATTTTACTTTGGGTGTTGGACACAAAGTGCAATATACAGATCTTATAACATAGAAATCCATACCTGAAACCTATGTGATAATGTTAACCAATGTCACCCCAATACATTTAATAAAAATATAAGCAAAGAAAAATAAAAAACTAAAGAAAAAGAAAGAGGTGTAAGTCATGTTGTTGACTTCAATATGTTTACAGTTACCGAGAAGATACTATGACCCCACAGTTCATGTAGTTTTTAATAATGTGAAGTGCTAATTCATTACTAATTTTTTAAAAGTATTAGTATTTCAGAATTAGTTTTAAATTTCTATTGTCTTGAGTTGGTATCTAAATTTATTTATATGCTCTGTCTTTGGAAAATAGAAAATGTTTCTGTTTGAAATAGCTGATTGTGTAAGAATTTGTTTTAAAGCTAATTGTGCATAACAAATAGTTATATAATTTATGTGGAAAACAGCAGGGGGAGCTCAAACCCTGGTTGGACAAATTAAAGATTAATTTCAAGAGTATTGAAAACTTATTTTAAGTCAATTTTGAAGAGTAGAAAAAGAAAGTTAGAATAGAGATGCACAGTGAGATTATTCTTGTTTTTTTTTTATAAAGCCTGAAATAATTCCCAGAAGAATGGTGAATTATTTACATAGAAAAACACTTTCCAGTAGAGAACACTTCAAAAGGCTGGATAAAAATGGCGAAGAAAAAAATGTTTAAACATGCACAAAAACACTAGACATCACAAAATGCAAATTAAAATTACAACATACCACTGCACATCCATCAGAATGGTTAAGATGAAAAAAGATATAACAATTGCCAGCAAGAATGTGGAGAACCAGAAAACTGCCACAGTGTGGGTTGAAATCTGAATTGGAAAAACTACTTGGGAAAGCTGTTGGCAGTTTCTTCTAAAACTGGAAAAAATCCATGCCTGATGATCATGCCATTTTATTTCTGGATGTCTACCCAACAGCAATGTACATGTATGTATACAAAAAGATATACAGACTAATGTTCATAGCAGTATGAGTCGTAATAACTTCAAATAAAAACAAAACACATTTATCAGCCATAAGATGAATAAATAATTTATGGCACATTTATATGAGGATGAAAATGAAATGCAACTATATATATATACAGATTAATTTTCCAAATACAAAGTTGAGAAATAGAAGCCAAACATTAAAGAGTACATGAGAAGCCAGACACTAAAGGGTACATTATTTTTAGTGAATAATGTCACCTATGGTGATAAATGTCAGGATAGCAATTACTCCTGAGGGGCTGCATCTGGAAGGAGGCATAAAGGGTCAATTTGGTAACATCCTTCTTTTTCTTTTTTAAAATTCTTTTCTTTATTAATTTTTGAGAGAGAGGAAGGGAGAGAGAGATTGAAACATCGATGAGAGAGAACACTGACTGGTTGCCTCCTGCATGCCCCTCACTGGGGACTGATTTTAGGGAGAGAGGAAGGGAGAGGGAGAGAGAGACAGAAACATCGATGACAGAGAACATCGATCGGCTGCTTCCTGCACACCTCCCACTGGAAATCAGGCCCACAACCTGGGCATGTGCCTTGACCGGGAATCAAACTGGCAACTTCTTGGTGCATGGGTTGATGCTCAGCTACTGAGCCACACCAGCCAGGCACCTGCTTCTTGATTTAGTTGCTAGTTATATGGGTAAGTTCATTTCATGAAAATTCATCATACTGTACAGTTAGTGTGATTTTTCTCCATCATGATATAATTCATCAAAATTTGCTCTAAATATTACTCTAGATGATTGTTTTAAGGCATTAAATGAAGAGTTATAATTTGAAGCCTGAAATTAAGAATGCATAATTCTACAGAAATAAGGAAGAACTAGAGCTGATATTTATCCTGAAAGCATCTGCCAATCCTTTGTGTGCCAGGGAAAGAATCAAGCTGGGGACCTAAATAGAGAAGGGAATCACATTCAGACACCACATAAAGTCTCACATCCCAAAGTCAATACCCAGAGTGATTGTACCAGATAAAACCTTTCATGCAGAGGGCAAGACTTGCCTTAGTTCTAGGCAGCATACTAAAAAAATGTTTCCTTTCAAAATTCATAATCATGAGTGCATATTCATATGAGATTGGGTTCTCATCTGGTCTTGAATAGAACATTTCGTTTAAAGTAGGCCTATCATTGGTGGATCATGCAGTTATTTTGTGTAAGCAAATTCCCTGCTGGAAAAATATACTTTAAATACAAATAATTCCCACATATAAACCACTAAGGAGCATTACAGAAAAATCCACTGAATGTCTAAAGAAATAAACTCCCATGATAAACAATCAACAGAAATAATAAACTGCAAATTAGGCTACAAAGTTTACAGATAATGGAATTACCAAAACCAAAAATATATTCAAGATATTTAA
Organism: Tadarida brasiliensis; assembly: GCA_030848825.1. NCBI lineage: Eukaryota > Metazoa > Chordata > Mammalia > Chiroptera > Molossidae > Tadarida > Tadarida brasiliensis. Next base: position 38,056,216 of record CM061258.1, read on the forward strand.
AGAAACACAAGTAATAACAGAAAATGTGACAAATAAGCAAGATACCATTAAAATAGCACCAGGCATATTTAAGATAAAAACAAATAGAACCTTTAAAATTGAATTTAATAGTTGAAAACAGAAACTCAATAAATAAATAATGGAGTTTTGTATTAGTAATACAGAAGGTATATATGAATGAAACATTCAGAATGCAATAAATAAATATGAAAGAGGTTAAGAATAGTGAATGATAGAATGAAAAGATCAACATAAGATTTATGGTTTCATAGGGAAGAATAAAAGGAATAGTAGTGAGCAGTATTTGAAATAATAATAGCTAAAATTGTCCAAAATTAATAAAAGACACCAATACTTACATGTAAGAAGACCAATGAATCTTAAGTAGGGTAAATTTTTTAAAAATCCACATCTGGAATCATTAGAATAAAATTGTGCAACAAAAACTAAAAGAAGAATGTAAAAGTACCCGCAGAGAAGAGATAGAACAAAAGAAAACAGATCAGACTGAAAGGTGATTTCTTAAAAGACAGTTTAATACTATCTTTAAAAAGCTGAGAGAAAAAGTTATCAACCTAGAAATACATATACAGCAAAACTATCGTTTAAGTGCAAAATACATATTTTAAGAAAATCAAACATTAAGAGAATTCTCTACTACTGGGCACTAGAGAAACTTCTAAAAGATGTATTTTTAAGAATAAGGAAGACTTGAGAGGCCTAAAAACAGTAATGAGCAAAAAAATAAATAAAAAATAGAAAACCTGTCAGTAAATATTCACAAAAATTGACTTATTAAAAATGATGATAATTTTTTAATAAGATATACATGAGAACAAAATCCACTTTTCTTGTATTGCTGAGGAGGAGAGTATATATATTTTGTAATTTTAGTCTTTAGTAAGCTAAGTATTTAGGGAAATGTATCTGGGTTATTAGTAAAATAATAGAGAATAAAACTTAAAACTAGAAGAAAATAATACAGTAAAAATGTAAGGAAGTTACTTTGATCCAAATAAACAAGGAAAGAAGTAAAAGAAACAAAACATAAAATAGGATAAATAAGGAACCTAAAATAAAATTATGAATACAATTATAATTAATCAGATGATATGAATCAACTAATATTTGCAGTTACAGCAAGTTTCTACAAATGTCAAGGAGTAGGTATTATACAGATACCTTCTCTAGTAATGTAACAAAGCCAGAAATTAATAATAACAATATAAATATAAAAAATGTTTTCCTTTGGAAAAAAATTTAGAGGTACTTCTAAATAACACTCGGGTTGGAGAAGATATAACAGAATTTAGGAAACACTTAAAACTGAATAATCAATATATTGTATCAAGTACGTGGCATGCAGCTAAAGTAGTAGAATTAAATAAATATATTAAAAATAAAAGAAAGCTAAAAAATTAATGCACAGAACAACTCACTTAAGAACATTTAAAACATAGAAAAAATAAAGCTGAAGAAAGTAGAAGAAGGAAATAATAGTAAGAACAGACAGTAATAACATAGGAAATAAAAAATAACAGAAATTTAAAAATAGAAAGCCATTTGAGTAGACTAACAAAACAGTTTGGTAAATTGACAGAAATATAGAGAATAGATGAAGATAAAACAATAGCAACTATTTTTTAATATTTGAAAAAATTTGGAAAGAAAAAGAATGGGCAAAATATGAGAGACAAAGATAAATCATAGATAGATGATAGATAGACAAATAAATAAAAGAAAAAACATAAAGGAGGCATAACTTATCCAGAAAAATAAAGAAACAGGAAATGTAAAGGAAAAAACCATTTTCCACATATATGGAAAAAGCAGAAAAAAGCAAAACATCTTGGTAAAAATGTCAGTGAAAACTGTTCAGCTAAGTTGAGCAAATGGAGCACAATGAAAAGTGGCTGCACCAGATTCCACCAGACGTGGTAAGGAGATCTGAAAATATAACTATAATTCCTAGCACTTAAGCATTTAAACATTTTTGTTTGTTTGTTTTGCTATTAAAATATCTGAGTCCTTACTGGTTATACTGAGGTTTAATTAGAGAAAGATAGAATTTGACTCATTTATGATGGAAGACAAAATAAGATGAAAAACTAAGTTAACAAGCAGGTCTTAATAAACAGCATCTCTTTGGATAAAAAATCGCAGGAGATATGAATATATGTATAGAATTTGACCTAGTGAATCCAACACTCAGAATTTATACGAATAAAAAATTTTAAAAAATGAAGAAAACTTTAAAGATATTTATAGGACCATTATTTGTAATAGTAATAAGTGAGAGGGGAAAAGCTTAAACATAAAAAAAGCAGAAATTTTTAAACAAGTCAGAATATTTTATGACAATCAAAATAATATGTGTAAAGATTGTGTCAGACAATAGAAAAGCAATGAAGGAGTTACATTAGGTTTAAAAAGTAAGACAAAATATAATATATGATTAATATTATAGCTACATAGAATGTTCATACCAATGGACAACATTTGAAAGGGAGAGAAGAAATAAGAATTGTTATATTTCAGTGGTAGAATTATGTTAAGTAATTTAATATATATATGTATATATATATATATATGGATATATATAGAAGCGACTAATAAATTTTTAAAAATGTACTTCTACCTCTTGACTAATATGCTCAATTATAGGAACAGACTATTAATTATTAATTTTTGAATTCACAGGAAATTCACAAAACTAGAAAAAGTATAAAATTCTTTAACAGGTATCTAAAAGTACAACAATTATCTTGCTTTCCAATTTTGCTTGGATAAATATGAAAATGAATAGTAATTTTCAAATACATAGAAGAGCACAAGATACTAGGAAGTGTCTAAGTGGTGAAAAAAATAATTCCAATTAATTAAATTTCCTTAGATGACATAATGACTAGCCAAGTTAGAGCCAGTTGGATAATCTGACTTGGGGAACTTTCTGACATGATATTCTTATTAACAATATAGAAACACTGAATTTCTGTTTCATGAATTCAGCACTCCATGAGATATTCCTAATAAGGCTTTCTTATAAAATGTGATTATTTGAGGTTTAAATGAATTCAAAGACACAAGAGAGTTTGTTGTTCCAGAATATAAACAAAACATAAAATAGGTGTGGATATCTAAGCTTTTGACTATATCCAGTCTTAACATCTGATTTCTATACTCAACTGCTTAGACTTATATAAAATGTCCAAAATTTTAAAAATTCAGTGTTAAGGGAGAAAAAATTTCTCATGGATTATATAAAAGCTATCCAAACCATAAAGAAGGTGGGAAAACTCTAAACCAAGTATTATAAAATAAAGCAGCAATAATTACATATTTGTGAGCGTAAATACACGTGTGTGTGTGTGTGTGTGTGTGTGTGTGTATGGTATATAATATGAATGGTTATAAAATTACAAGTTCTAATTTTAGTCTCCTTATTTAAGGTGACATTAATAGATTAAAGGAGGAAAACGACATACATATCTCAATAAATGACAAAAATCTTCTGACAAAATTCAACAAATACTCATGATAAAAATTTATAGCAAATTTGGAATAGAGGGAACTTACCAAAACTAATGAAATCTCAAAGCATGACTTTTAAATTTAAAAACAAGAAAATAATGTGTTATTTTAATTTCGACTTAACAATTTATAGAAAGTCTAGTTACCTTGAACTAACATCATTGCCATCACCTGGGAGCTTGTTAGAAATGCAGACGCCCAGGCTCTGACCTCCTACTGAACCAGGATTTTCATTTTAATATGTTCCCCAGATGACTCATATGCATTTTATAGTTTGGGAAGCACTGGCCTAACTGGTGTAGAAAGACAATAAATATTTTTATAAATAGCATAAAATATAGAGTATAAAAATTAGAATGGAAAAACAAAGCTCTTTATTTTCATAAATGATATGATTGTCTACATAGAATATCTAAAAGAATCAGAAGAAAAATTATCAAAAGTATAATGACGTTTAACAAATTCCCTAGATATTTGGAAAATATAAAAATATATTTGTTTATAGTTGCAACAAGCATTTAGAAAATGTAATTTTGAAAGTTGTTGCCATTTCGCAATGACAACAGAAGTATACAGTGCATATGAATAAAAGATATTCAAAATCTTTATAACAAAATTTATAAAACATATTGAAAAACACTAATGGAGAACCAATGAAGAGATATTCCAAATTATAGATAAAAATATAATATCCTGAATACATCATTTTTTCTTAAATTGATTCAATGAATTTCAAATAGATTTAATAAATTTCAATCAATGCCATAATAGTTTATTTCAAGGGACTTAATAAGCAGTTGTAAAAAAAAAAATTTAATGGAAGTAATAAAGATAAAGAATAGCCAACACAAAACTGAAAAAGAATAAGATCAGGCAGAGGGAACTCCTTACCTGATAGTCATTATTGTAATACTATAGAAATTAAGACCATGGAAGTTTGAAACGTAGATTTTTTAAAAACAATTTTAAAAACTGGCTGATGGAACAGAATAGTAATCCCAGAAATATACCTATAGTACCAAGAAACAACACATCAAAGGTAGTACTACCAGTCAGTGGAAAATAACGGAGTGTCAATCAGTGGTTAGCCATGTGAAAAGCATGTATAAAATTGGATTACTCTCACACCAAGTACACAATTTAATTTTATATGTAAAAGGACTTAAATGTAAAAGGAAGAACATGAAAACTTTTTAGAAGAAATTCATGCCAGTAAAAAACATTTCTATTTCTCAAAATGTTCCAACAGTAAACCTGCTGGGAGAAGATATTTCTAATATTGATGATCAACAAGGAATTGCAGAATATATAGAAAATTCCTAAAAATAAATCAGGAAAAAACAGCCTAGGAGAAAAATAGGCAAAATACATGGTGAATCACCAATAATCACATGTCTAAGTGCTCAAAATTAAGTTACAAGGGAAATTAAAATTAATACCATAATTACTATCATCTTATAACCACTAGATTGAAAAAATATTTAAGTCTGACAAAAAACAGTCACTTTGCTTTTACAAACTGCATGACCATATATTCCACTTGCTCCAACACTCATTGAGAATCAATAAGATTTACACACACATTCACATGCACAAACACACAAACACAGTCATTCAAGATTCAGAGGTGGTAAACATTTCAAAGTCACTTATAAATTATTGTCTGTGAATTCTTCATGAAAAGTGTTAAACTCTTTTCCAATGTGTAAATTTAACTGTTACTAAGAAATGAGAAACACTACAAATACTCTTAATTTAATATAGTTAATATTGTTTATAAAAAAAAGAAAAATGCTTGACCACAAGACTTTCATATTTTAGTATTTCGTGAATTAAAAATGTATAACAGAAAAGGGATCTCACACCTAACCTATTTTACCAGCCATAATTAAAAATTTCTTAAACCTTGCATAAAATACATTCATACTCCTTAAAATTATTTCATTGTAAAAGAAGGATATAACAATTTTAATATAAATTACAATAAGTGTTCTGATTGCAAATGCTATTAATAAAGGCAGGTAAGCCCTGGCCGGTTTGGCCCAGCGGTTAGAGTGTTGGCCCACAGACCAAAGAGTCGCAGGTTTGATTCTGGTCAAGGGCACATACCTTGGTTGCGGTTCTGTCCCTGCCCTGGTCACCATTGTGCGAGAGGCAACCAATTGATGTGCCTCAGACACACCAGTGTTTCTCTCTCCTTCTCTCTCTCTCTCTCTCTCTCTCTCTCTCTCTCTCTCTCTCTCTCTCTCTCTCTCTCCACCTCCCTCCCATTCTGTTTGAAAAGAAATGGGAAAATATCCTAGGGTGAGGATTTAAGGCAGGCAGGTAAAATTCACTTACTTTTTAAGGCTCAAACACTTAATTTTACATTCACCTTTCAAACGTTGTTTTAAGCCTTACGACTCCTTTGCTGTGGTTTTGCCTACTTGGACCACAGTTTTGTGAAAAACTGAGCAGCATTCAAGGGTCTTGCAAGGGTATGGCCTTGGGTGCCAGGGAACTAGGCATCAGCACCTGGCTCAGGCACATGCTAGCTGTGTGGCCTTGGGTAAGTAACCGTGTCTTGCTGAGCGTTGGCTCCTCACTAGTTGAACAAGGCTGACATGAGCCCCTACTTGCAGGACTGTGGCCGTTATGAGTTAAAACACAAAGTGCAAAGTGCTTAGAGCAGTGCCTGGAACACAGCGAGTGATCTATGCTTGTCAGTGATCATTATTTACATTATGCACATTGAATAATAGATCATACTGAAGAAAAAGATGTCAAAGCAATGGTCATTTCAGGCAATCTAAGTAGTCTTGCTCTTGAGAGTATTTTAAACTTAAAAGTTTCAAGTGAAAATATAATGCTAGCTTCATTTATAATAGTAAAACAGTGCAAATAAGATCTTCCCGGATATCATTATATCTAAATATATTAAAGAAATTTACTATCTTCTGTTTCCCATTTTTATTAAAATGTGCCAGACTAATACAGTTACAAATGGCTTCTATTCTGGTCAGTATTTTTAGCAGGTTTTAATTCTCAGGCATTCAAATTGGATGTGCTGGAATTTGGCTCCAATTAGCTCAAGATTTTGCCCTACCAGACTGAATAAATATGCATATTATTTTTACTAGTGGCAAAACAGTGATTTTAGTTTTGCAAGCCAAAATAATGTTTACTCTCTCATGTTTATTCTTCAGTTCAAAAAAATGTAATCATAAAGCATGCTTAGATATTTTTGCTGTCTGAATACTCTGACCCCAAATCTTACTGTGTAGGTGAGTCATGATGACAGTAACAAATGTTATTAATTGTCTGTCATGTCAATGCTAGATGTGCAATGTGGTGGTTGCGTAAGAGAGGGGGGAACAGGACACCATCACTCACATCAAGGATCTTACATCAATTTAAAGAGACAGAATTAAAAGTCCCCAAACAATGGTGAGTCATATCAAATAGTTTCCAGTCAACATCTGATAGGGTGCAGGAGTCTAATAAAAAATAAGAGAAAAGGAGGTAAGGAGGGTAGTAGCCAGGGAATGTTTCTTGGATGAATAGGAATTGCAAGGACCTTGAAGAAAAGTAGAATCTGGTAAGATATTTACCCCCAACTTCAGGCATTAAATTTGCCAGCTTTATATTTTGCCACATCCACATTTCTATTTGGTGATTTTTTTTTGTTGTATCTGATGTTCCCGATATTATTATCTATTTAAATAAATCTGAAGTAGAATACTTTTTGAAAACCCTAACTGCCTTTATTTAGAGGGAAACTTTATAGCACTACCATAAATGGAAAGTCCATAGGAATCATCATAAAAATAGGGGAAGATATCTGAAAACAAATAAATGTAAACAAAACAACCTTAGTAGTTTCTATCCAAAGAATGCTACTTTCAAAAGGCTCTGGGCTAGAGGCCAGTTTTGCCTTTGTTTAAAAGAGATATTAAAAAGACGTTAGGACAATTTAGAGATTTATTTATACTGATATGAGACTTTTTCCTGTTCTTCCTTCCTCCTACGATCCTTCCTCCTTCCCTCCTTTCACAAATATTTGTTGAGCACCTATTACGTGCCAGGCACTATTCTAGGCATTGGTGAAGAAACAGGCAAAGCTCTTGCCTCATAGACCTTGTATTCTTGTTGGAGAAAGATGGTTAATAAACAATGAAACAAGAAAAGGTATAGTAGCACATACTAGCTATGAAGAAAAACAGAGCAGGGAATTCCAGCTCTATTTTTGGGAATAACATGGACAGAGAGGCATTCACTGATAAAGTGACCAAATGAGCAGTGCTCTGAAGGACAGAATAAAACCAACCATGCCGATACATAGAGGAAGAGATGTCCTGGCAGTGGCAACAGTGAGTGTGAAGGCTGTGATGCTGAACATGCCTGGTATGTTCAAGGAACAGTAATGAACACAGTGTGGTGGAAGTGAGTGGGTGAGGGGGACAGTGGCTTGAAATGGGTCAGATCGCTGGGAGGTGGATGGTAGAGTTTTGACCACATAGACCTTTCAATGACAAAGAAAGAACTTTGACTTTGACTCTAAATGATATGGCTCTGATTGGAAAGCAATGCAATGTAACCTAATTACTGTTTTTGTACAATAACTCCACCGTGTGGAGATAAGACTGGAGGGGCGGGCAAGAGTACAAGGAAGGAACTTGGTTAGGGTGGTATTGCAATACCCTAAGAGAAAGATGACAGAATATTTAGTCCTTGGGGAAAGATGGAATTCCAAATGAGTGGAATAATGAAAGCAGAGGCAAGAGGGTCATGGTTGGTATTCGGGACAAGAAGATCCATGTGGGAAGAGAAGAAGAGGCATGAGCATTGGGGAGAAGTACCTCTCAGGGACACTGAGGCTCATGTGAGAATGTGCTTTACATGAAAGAAGGATAACTAAGAGAAGCATAAGAAGAAAGTAGAGTTAAAGACAGGAAAGAAGAAAAGTTTCATGGAACCTTTCATTCAAAGAAAAATGTAATATGGGTAAAAGGTATAACAGGGCTCAGGATTTGCTACACAACTTTTGTTTTTAAACCAGGAAAACCCTCCGAAGTTCTTAAATCTGAACTGCTAACTCACTGAATAATGTCAATATTTTCATTATTTTGTTGCTTTTAAGAGACAAAAAGAACTGTTCATAACCATAAAATATGTATGTATATATTTATATAAGGAACTCCCCAGTTTCAAAGGCTGGCATGGAATTATTCCTTAGATATTATAAGGAACCTTTATATTTCTTAGGTTTAGAGATAAGCTGGTATCATGCGGATTCACCGTGTTAACTAGGTATATTTCAAGGGAGCCAAAGAAACAATAGGGGATCACTGTTAAAAAAAAATCTCCACTGCAAAATAAAACTAATGGGAACTAAGGCAGGACAGGGAGAGCAATAGTGAAGGATGTGCAGCTGGGAATGGGAAAGAGGACTGAGGCGTGAGGACTGCGAGGGAAGGTGACTGGAAGGAGCAGAGCTGTCTTGTCTTTACATAAATGATTTTCTGATGTATCGGGGAGACTTGGCTCATCCTGCATAAAGCAACCAGTCAAAATAAAAGTAGAAATACATGCATGACGGGATCTTTTGCTGGTAACATGGGGAGCCTGGGAACCTGAGCCTGGTGTGGAGAAGAGATGGAACCAACAATCGTTTCACAGGTAAAACACAGAATGATTTTTGTTTCCTAATCCAGGTCCTCCTCATCCTTTGCCTTCACTAAAGACATGATTCCTAATTGGCCTTGCACATCTACGCTTGCCCCTCTGCACACCACTTTCCCCAGCCTACCACAATGGCCTCTATGCGCGCCTTGAGCCAATACCAAATCCTGCATTATTTGGCTCTTCCTCATTGTCCAACAATCCCCACCTTTTCCCACCCCAAGTTCCCCAAATGGCATAACTTCCTGGTGATTCTAGAAAAGTTACCTGTTCTAACACCATCCCCTACCTCTCCCTGACCCAACTCTACAATCATATCCTCCTCTTATCGATCTTGAGGCACCCCTCCCACCTCTCCATTATAATTTTCGATACACTTGTAATTCTACATCTGTCTCCCCCAGAAGGTAGAAAAGTGCATGGTAAATAGTAGGCACTTAAATATTTGTTAACTGTTAAGGTTGAATGTTGATTATTGATGATATGAAGATAGCTTATAGTTTATTGAGAATATAAAATATTTTTACATTAACTTACATTTCATATAAGGTGCAGCTGGCTCTATATATATTAAAAAGAGTGCTGAATGTACTGGAAGAAGCTTTTGCTAGGACTAAAAGAAAACTCAAATTTGGAATGGTCATAGAACATTGTATATTCTCCTGCATTCACAAATTCAAAAAATAAATACAAGACAATTTAATCAAATGAAAGTTCAAGGTAGAGTATATTTCAGAATCAATTCAGTTCCTTAGAGGAAAAAGTACATTTAAAATGTACTTGGACTAGTCATTGAGTGGTTATGAATTTAAATATTTGTTCTTGAACTCAGGATAACCACGTAGAAATGTGACAAAAATTAAATATAAATGGGTGTTTATTTGGATTGTAGTTTTAGAACAATTCCTAAGAATCAAGGTCAACATCCATATATCTGTGCTCATAATACTGGAATGCACTTTATAGGAGTATAAAGTCAAGTCTTAGATACAGTTGCTAGCCACACACAAACAGCTTCACTATCTACTGTTTTACACAAATGGCAATTAAGTAGCAAGAAGGTGATCCTCCAATATGAAGTTACTTCCAGGTGTGTATCAGATGTTTAATCTGTACATTAGGCTACCAGAGTAACTCTTAATGCCCTGAAGCTATAATTTGAGAGGGCCATTTTATTTCCAAGAGAGCTGGAGAAATTGCCAACAAATTTTTAAAAATTTATCCTTATTGTTGAAAGTATTATAGATGTCCATTCTTTTTTCTCCCATTGACCCCTTCATCCCCGACAACAATTTTTAACACTTGCTTATTAAAGCGTGAATTCCAGGCAAGGAATCTTGTGGTCAGGTGAAGTTGCTTATGCCACTGGACATCAACAGTCTGCAGAATGTGATTCTGAAATGCCTGCCATTTTCAGAGCATTGGACATGGAGAACTTCCTAAATTTACAGAGGGTCTCTACCTACTGGGATATATTTCAGTAAACTTGAGTAAGAATTATCCTTTAAAGGGACAGTAAAGGTCAGGAGCAGAACAACACTGACTTTTCAACATTCACAAGGCATAAGGTTTAGAAGTATTTGGCCTTGGAACAGAACATCTTCTATCATTGTTAATATGAGTATTTATTAAGCACCATCAGTAGGCTTAACTCAGGTCCTGCCCAATTAGCTTATAATTTAATTACTAGTCCTACATGAAATTCCTCTAAATTGGGGTAGTTGGTTTTTGAAACTGATACTATTATTATCAGTGGCTCTCTAACATTTTTCTCTTTTACCTTATTCATACATTTTGCTCATACACACCCACCCCTCCTTCATTTTTTCTTCACTGAAAAGATGTAAATCAAGGTGTACCTACAAAAGCACAAACTTGTGATCAACATAGGAGTTTAAAATCCATACCACTGCATTGCACCTGTGCACGTTCATAGACAATCTAACACATTTATACAGTTATTAAGTATAGCTCTGACCCATGAAAACATTCCTAGGATATTTATACAAACCAATAGACTTTTTGTTTTATTTCCAAATGAATTTCACACATCTGGATTTTGTATATAGTTTCTGAGAGGGCTCTATATCTATCCTGGAGTTGGTTCATTGCCCAAGATTTCTTACAGGGTTAGATGGTTTACCTTATTCTCTACTACAATCTCTTTTGGAAGATCTCAGGTATATCAGGATCACAGAGGACCACTCACTAATATAGAAAGCAGAAAAATGGCTGCCCCTAAGAAAACTACTTAATAACTTTAAAAGCTGCTTTGTTTTTTTTTTTTTTTGTTTTTGTTTTTTTTTTAAATACACTCTCCTTTACCGAAAACCAACTCTTGTAGTCACAAATATTTTAATTTTTAGCTAAAAAACATAAATGCATACCCCATGGTCACGGACAATAGTTTGGTGAAGGTCAAGGGAGAGGGAGGTAGGAGTGGGTGGAGGTGGGCAAAGGGGGGAGGCAAGGGGGACACCTGCAATAATGTCAACATTAAACATTTTAAATAAAAAACAAACTATGAAAAACAGTCGTACATCAAAAATGCCCTACCATTGCTTCCTGTGTGCTGTCCTACACAGAGGAGCCTGTGGTGCATCCTGAGGCCCTGCGGTACTCATCTCCAGATAAATGTCTTCCAATAATGTCACAGGCAAACAGTCCCATGGAAGCTGACTGCACAGCTTCAAAAAAGGATATGCTGCAGCCTGATGTACAAACCACAATGAAGCAAAGAGGAGAAACATACTACCACTTTCAATATCAAAGAGTGTTTCTTTTAAGCCCTGAAATCACTATCTCGGTCTTTGCAGACACGCATCGATGACAGCTAGGGGACCAGGCAGGGGAGACACAGACTGACGTCCACTACTCACCATTCTCTTGGTTGTTTGACTACAAAACATTAATGCTGGGAGCTTTTGCTAAAATAAATAAGTTAAGTCTTGCTTCAATACATTTTTTTCTCCATTATTATTTTAGATAAACCAGGGAAAGCTAAACATTTATATATTTTATTAATTATGACGACTACTGTTTTAGGAAGTCAGCTTCTCTTGTTATCTAATACCACAGGAAGTCTGCACGTTGGTTAGCTTTGAAAATGGCCAAAAGGATCTTTTCCCAGTACTTAATTTCATTTCTTAGTTTTCTCTTTTTGTTTACACAGCCATTCCTCTATCATTAGATATTTCATTCATTTCCATTTTTCACTATTACAAAGAATGTTTTGGGGAAATTTTTAGTTAAAAAATCATATTTTTCTTCTTATGTCAAAATGAGAGTTTATAAGAGAAAATACAGAAAAACAAAAAAGTGAATATTTAAAAAAATGTACAATCTTACTCTGAAATAATTGTTGGATGGTTTGGTGGTGTATATATGTGTAACAGCGTGTTCGTACATTTATCCTTTACTCTGAGTATAAGCATATACACAAATTTTCAAATTTACATATATGTAAATAAACAAATGTGTGAATTTATGAAAATTGGATGGTACTAAAGATGCTTTTAATAATGTGCTTGTTTTTAATCCTGTGAGGCTTTTGAACTACCCAAAACAGTATCTGTTTTCCAGCAATATGTTTACAAAGTTTGTGTTTTGTTTGTTTTTTAATTTTTCCCTTTATTGATTTTAGAGAGAAAGGAAAGGAGGGAGAGAGAGATAGAAACATCGATGAGAGAGAACGTTGACTGGCTGCCTCCTGCATGCCCCCCACTGGGGATCGGGCCCACAACCTGGGCATGTGCCCTGACCGGGAATCGAACCTGTGCTCAATCACTGAGCCACACCAGCTGGGCCAAAGTTTGTGTTTTTTTAATCACCAAAGAAAAGTGTATTATAGCCAGCAAAGTTATCCTCCTAACATTTGAGAGAGACTAGAATGAATGAGGCTTGATGTATTTGATTTAAATTACATAAAATGAAATCTAACTTCCAATATTCAAGTCTTCTTTACAAAGTAGAATAAGGCCCATTCTCATTCTTTCAAAAATGTTATATGCTTAAGGAGTTAAGGTGTCTCCAGCTGAAAGGGATAATTTTATAACCTTGCTTCTAAATTGTATACAATTCCTCCTGTTTTGAGTCTGCTGTCACAGATGTTTAATTAACAAGAGTCACTGTAGCAAGGGATTTGTCTATAATTTGATTGAGTCACCCATTTCTGAGTCATCTACTTCTGATTTGTTTTAAAATCAAATGCAAGATACTTGGCTAACATACAATCACCATGGGCTAGGACCTGAAAAGAACAAACCAATTATAGCCTTCTTTGATGTACCCCTAGCTTCATGAGAACCTTCTATTTTGCTAACAAAAGTTACAGCTGTATTCATTAAAAGGCATTTCCTAAGCATCTTTCTGTTATATCTGAAACACCAAGTTTCCAACTCACCCATTTTTTTTTCAGTTAACCATCAACCATTATCCAAAGTCTGTAATATTAATTGTATACTTAAAGATAAGCAAAACTTTACAAAGGAAATATATCTTTGATAACACAAGTTTGTAATCTAATAGAAGAATTGTGGTTAAGTGACATATTTAAGATCACATACATGTGTGTCAGAAAACAAATTCATACTTAGTAACATAAACTACAGAGATCCTAACAGACATAAGATAAAGCTTGTTACAGAAGAACTGAAGGGGCAGTAACAGACTTTATAAAGGAAAGGGGTTTGGTTGGGGGAAAGAGTAAGGTGACTTCAAGCTGGGAAGATCAGCTAATAGAATGGATGATAGAATCAGATATAAAAAGAGCTTAATGGCCCAAATCTAACAAGATGGAGTTAAATAGGGATATATTTGAAGTCTTGCCCTTTGGTTAGAAGACAAAACAACACACACACATCTGAGTGACAACCAAGGGGGAAGGAGTTGGTGGCTAAGCTGAGCATGTTTAGTGACGTGTACGTCAATATGACAATACAGTCTATGTGATTTAACATCACAAACTTGATAATGTCCAGGATGATGTAAAAAAAAAAAAAAAAGTCTTTCTAATGCTCTGAGCTCCTTGGGTCACATTTGAAATGACTTGTTCATCTCAGGGCCAGAAATTTTAAAAAGAATGTTTTAAGACAGGAGTTTGATTTTAAAAAGAATGTTTTAAGACAGGAGTTTGGCTAAATGAGAGTAACTAGGAAATGAAAAGATAGCTGCTGTAGTGTGAGGGTATTTAACGTAAGGGATAGAACCCAGAGGGGACAGACCTTATGGTTAAAGATTCAAAAGAGTGGAATTTCACTTGCCCTGTTGGTTTCCAAGCTTCAGAAGTAGGAGCAATGCTACTTGGAAGCTTTGTGGAGGCTGAAGTTGATTCAGTGAAAGCAAAAACAAGCCAACAATGCAGAGCTGGCCAAGCACAGAGGAGCTGCCTGGGAAAATGGTGAGTTCTCTGTGTGAGATCCACAGAAGGAACAAGCATTGGCCTTTGAAAGGTCGAGTCATAGTTTGCATGAGCTCTGAACCGGAGGGCACTGGTATCATCTTCCAACTTGAAAATTCTGATTCATCAAGAGTTTTATACTCTTCTTTGCCTTCTGCTATATTTTCAATGTTCCTTCAATTGAGTTCATTAAACTTCAACCCCCTTGACCCCTCAACTTAAACTATCACATCTTTAAAAATATGTTGACCAATTTAAGGTTTTCAAATATAAACAATGTATGGCCAAAGATTTTCTAAACTCTCATAGCACAACACTCACTACCTACTTCCCTGGAGCTATCCCCTGAGGCATGAGACAGTAAGCTTCCTTGATGAAAACCGCTCTTCAAAATATGATATACTAAAAACTGAATTTAGAATAGTGTCAGTCCATATGGATCTGTCAGGATCTAAAGGACGCAAAATACTTGGTGGCATGTTTCATACTGAGAGTTCAAGGTACTTCCCCCATTACAGTACCTTTTACACTTAATGTGTCTATGGGTCACCTGAGATCTTGTGAAACTGCAGACTGTAACCCAGTGGGTCTGGGGTGGGGTCCAAGAATGTGCACATCCCAGGTGATGTTCATGTAGCTGGTTCATGGACCAAACTTTTGAGTAACAGGTAAGGCATATTTCGTGTGAAGCATCATTGCAGAATGCTTATTATACTAGTAATTACCTGGGCATTTCTTTGCTTTACATATTAACATATCTACTGATACAGATCGTAGAATTTCTATTCTCCTTTCATTGAACATTAAAATATACGGTATAATAAAACAAAAAATTGGACATACAATATTTTTCAGGTACTTAAGAGGATGACTATACAAAACCAATGGCTTGGTCTTCTTGATCAGATTATTTGGAAGTATCAATGGACAGTTCTATCAAGATTAATGGCTATGATTATACTGAATTAGTACTTGGATTTTATTTTTATTTATTTATGATGTGAAAGACAGTCTTTGATAATAAAATAATTACAATAGCTTTCTTTTTCCTGGCACTCAACTTACTATAGCAACAATTCAGTATCAGATATAGTCTGAGATCTTTTGTAGGGCTGTGAGCTGTGGAGGATGATGTGAAGTAGGTGATCCCAAAGACATAAGCCTGAATGTTCCCAAGTTGTTTGCTTTAGACCAAGTTTTAAAGTCTCTCTTTTTTAAAAAGTTGGTGCAAATTAAATACTATTAATTTTTTCATGTATTCTCCAGAAAATATGAAAAGGTAAATGATGTTATTTAGACCAGGATGTTTACTTCCTCATAGAAAAATAAGAATGTCATCTTTTGTGTTTTGAGCCTTTACCAAAGTCATCAAATATGGTTATTGGGGGAAGTCTGGATATTCTAGAATAGGAATTGGTCTTTAGATATTGATATTCAGGTATCTAGACATGCAGGGTCATTGTCCTATAGTGAGAGACTCTGGCCTCCTATTCTCTCTGAAACAATCTTTCTCCTCACCTCCTTTCAGTCTTAACACAAATGTCAATGTGAAAGGCTACTCTATCTACAGTTGTACCCCCTCCCAATACCTCCCTGACTTATTTTTCTTCTTGGTACTTACCACTATCCAACATACAATATATTTCCTTATTTTTCTTGAATATTGTCTGCCTTCCCTGTATTGGTTTTCTATTGCTGGTATGACAAATTACCATAAACATAGTTTAACAAAGAAAATTTATTATTTATAGTTCTGTAGGTCAGAAGTCTAACACAGGTCCCACTGGTCCAAGATCAAGGTGTTGGCAGACCTGCATTCCTTTCTGGAGCCTGTGGGGAAAATCTGTTTCCCTTTTATGGTACCTTTAGAGGTCACCCCCAATCCTTGGTTCCTGAACCCCTTCTTCCAGTTTCAAAGCCAGCAAAGTTGCATCTTTCAGACCCTTCTTTAGTCATCAAGTCTGTCTCTAACAGTCAGAAAAGAATCTATGCTTTTAGTTTGGGCCTACCTGGATAACCCAGGACAATCTCTACTTCTCAAGGTTTCAATCACATCTGCAACATCCCCCTTTCCATGTAAGATAACATTTTCAGAGGTTCTGTAGATTAGGCTGTGACATCTTTGTGGGGGCATTATTACATCTACCATACCCCTCACTGGAATGTAAGCTCCATTAGGTCATGAAATCTTATTGGTCTTGTTGTATATTAAGCACTTAGAACAGCATCTGGCACATAGTATATAATCAATAAATATTTTTTTCAATTAAAGAATGAATAAGCACCAGAATTGGTTGATGATGAGCATATATTTAAAGTGCAGGTGCTAGAACACATAACTCTACTAGTTCTGCTTGAAAAATGCATCGCCCAAACTTCATCCTGTCTGTTTCTCTCTGTATAAAATGAGCACATACAAACTTTTTCACAAGAATGTTGGAAGGAATATAACTAAGGTATATTGTATATAAAATTGTCTGAGAAACAAAAATAGAAAATATCTTTTTGATTTCCAATCCTCCTGTCATTTCTGTAAACCCAAATAAATTATTTAAACTTTGTGCCCCTGAATGGTTGTATTTTTTCCCTGTAAAGTGGACAATATTAAACTCCTAAAGTGTTTTCTTTGAATTATTAAAATAAATGTGCAAAATTGAAAATTTTCATATAAAATTTATAATAAACAATGTATTCTGAAATAATGAAATACAGGATATTAATTCATATAAAAATTAATAAACTTTTGCCTTATTTGAAAAATGAGATGATCACGTTGTCCAATTCAGAGAGTCATTTAGAATCAATATGATTTACATTAAAATAGTTAGAAAATTCTTAAATAAATATAAAGTATTAACACTATACTTTTTAAGTTGGTCTTAGGATCCTTATCTAAAATATATGTTTCCTGTACCCATGCCTCTGTTTCTCTTTTATTCTGACGGCTGTCAGAGGGGAGCGGGGGAGGGAGGGCCTGGAGAGAAGGTGAAGGGATTAGCCAAAGAACATATACGCATAATCCATGGACACAGACAACAGTGTGGTGATGGCCAGAGGGAAGGGGGCTGGGGACTGAGTGGAGGGGGTCAAGCAGGGGAGGCGGGGCATCTGTAATAGTGTCGACAATAAAAAATAAATTAAATAAAATACAAAATATACATTTCCTCAAGCTCAAATATCAGCAATTTTGGTCAGAGGTTCACACTCCAGATTTTTAGACATCCCAAAAGGATATTTGGGAAGATTCTGCAGAGAAGCTGTAGCCTTCTTTGGTCTCTCTTCCCACCAGACATGGCAGACGCAGGGCCATGGCCCTAGACTGAGTGCAGTGTGTCTGGACCATCTCAGGAGGTGATGGGAAAGCAGGAAGTAATCATGCACCTCATCTTTAAACCTCAGTCTAGTCCAGGCTTTTGACCAATTTGGGCATATCACTGAATTTCTCTAGGCTTCCCTGCTGCCTGAAGTCTATCATTCTCAGTAGCATGTTACTAAAGGATGTCGGCAAAGAGTACAATGGTGCAGATATAAGACACTTCCAGCCTTATTGCTTCATTTCCTCGGGAAAGGACTAGAACATGATTTGTCCAATATACTGTTTTCATAGAACACAAGTTTATAACCAATATCACAGTAAAGATAATAACAGACTAACAAAAGCTTACATATTTTTTGTTGTTAATTTTTCCAATATTAGCAGATGGAACGGTTACTACTTGTAGAATGTCTTTGCAAGAAAATGAGATTCTCCAAATTTATTGACAAAATTTATAAATTAAAAAAAAATCTAATATACCTTTAAAAAACAGAGGCTGCTGTGAACTCACAAGCTATTTACCAGAAGAGTAAAAATCAAAATGTTTGGTTTTTAAAAATCTGTGATGCTAAGATTAGAAAACACTTATTTTTCTTCAGGACTGACTTAATTAAACATACCAAAGTAGGCCAGAACAGCATCAACAACAAAACAGTTTTAATATAGATGCGGTTTGCTTCTGTGGGTCTGTGGCTATATATGGATATTTGGAAACATTAGGATGTTGGTGACAATCAAGCTATTCACTATTAGTCAACAGGTACATGCACTGTAGTGAAGGCTCAACTGATACACTGTGAAGCTAATGCAGTGATTCTCCAAGTGTGGTTTCCAGACCAGCAGCATCAGTGTCCCCTGGGGACTTCCTAGAAGAACACAACGGGGCACTCATCACAGATACACTGGTTCAAAAACTAGGGGGAAGGGGCCCAGTAATGTGTGTTTTACCAGCACCTCCAGGTGATTCTGATGCTTACTAAGGTCTGAAACCCTTTGGCTAAAGTCACAGTGAATGCCCTTTTATTTTCTTGGTCTAAAATTGTTGTGCCTTACTTCTTAACACAGTGGCCATGTTTAATGGTGTGTATGGAAAAGCACAATTGCTTCTTAAAAGGTGAAAATCGGACCCTGGCTGAGTGGCTCAGTCAGTTGGAACGTCATCCCATGCACCAAAATGTTGCAGGTTTGATTCCTGGTCAGGGCACATACCTAGGTTCACCCAGCGTCCGGGCACATACAGCAGGCATGCAATTGATGTATCTTTCTCACATGATGTTTCTCTCTCTCTCTCTCTCTCTCTCTCTCTCTCTCTCTCCTGCCCTCCCTCCCTCCCTTTCTTCCTCTCTCTCTAAAACCAATAAAAACGTACCCTCAAGTGAGGACAAAAAAATGTGAAAATTGGTTAGCTATTTTAAAAATCATCTAGGCAGATTATTTTGAAAACTAGGTATTTTAATCATCTGAAAACATGATAGAGCCTCCCCCAAACTGAAACCTAAAGTTCTCACTATTTTCATCAGTTTATAGAAATAACTCATGCAAAATAAACATAATTACATTAAATGCTTTTCAGATATTAACAGAAATATGGCATATTTTATTGGAATTCTCTCATAATTTAGATATATTATTCAGAGATTGATCCCCCAGTCCACAAGAATCAAAGAACCTAGGGGTGGAAACCTGAAAAAGCAAAATCAGCCAAACAAACAGAATACTTTTTTATGCAACTATATTTTAAAACTTTAAGAATCTTGAAAAATATGGGTATTTTCCTCCATGAGTTAAATAATCATAAAGCACATTCATTGTTTTATCTCAGTAACTGGAAGTACCATTTTACGGAATTGCTATAATAAAAGTGAAGCCACAGTGCTGAGAAAGCCCAGAGAACATAGCAGCTCATTATTCCTGGAGAACCAAGGAGAGTGTCCTGGAAAAGTTACTGTTGAACTGGGTCTTGGATGGTCAGTGTCCAGGGTACAGAATGGGGTTGAGGAGTTTTCCCACAAGTGAAACAGTGTGTGCACAACAGCACCCCAACATGAAGGGGCCTGGGGAGTGAACCTGCAAATGAGAGTTGCACCACGCAGGATGTCCTGTGTTAAGGGGCTTGGGTTTTTTCTGCAGGCAGTGGAGAGCCAGTGAGAATTTCTAGGCTGTGGCTTTACATAGCACCATCTCTTGTTAGGAAGATGTGTTCTGGCAAAAGCCTGAGTTCTGAACTGAATCTCACAGAGACAGTTGTCAGAGAATTCTGGCAATTTCTAACGTGACAAAAGGCTAGGCCAAAACAGGGGTGGTGGAGGTGAAGACAAGAACCAGAGAGACATTTGAGCTGGGTTTAAATGTGATGGTTGGGGGTGGGGGGTGGACAAACAAGGAGGAATCTTGAACTTATTATTTCTTAACATTGGGTGTAATGCTTATTTTGCATTAATTATCCACACAAATTATTTAAGGCTAAACAAGGCTTTTACACTTGGATTGGAAGAGGGGCATGCCTTCATTTACCCAGCTGGTTCAAATGATCGCTTTTCAAAATGACAGCAACAGGTGGAAAGCAGTATCACTGGGAGACAAGAGTAGGAGTGGTGGATGCATTTCTTAACCAACAGTTCTGTAAGTGGACAGTGGTGAGCCTCTAAAGCAGTGGATTTACTAGGGGCGTTAAATGTGCTATCCTTTGGGTCATTCTGATGCCATTGGTCTGGATGTCTGTCCTGGGCATGAAATTTTTACAAGTTCCCCCAGGTGACTTAGACGGGTGAGAACTTCTGCTTCAATATATAAGTGAAGCCTTTTTCAATTTGATAGTGTAGCTTTAAATTTTCATTCTGTTGATTTGCCTAATAATCTGCTGTGATGCTAATGAAACCAAGTGTTATGTATTTACCTCCTAGGGAATGAGGCAAAAACAAATGAGACAATATATGTGTGAAAGTACATTGAGCTGGTATTTATTATTAGTACCAGTGTTTCAAAAATTTCCTATAGGGAGAAAATACATAAATCACAGGAAAATACGGCAAAGTAGCATAATTTCTTCACTTTTATCTTTTTTAAAAATATATTTTTTCTTTATTGATTTTTGGAGAGAGAGAAAAGGAGAGAGAGAGAGATAGAAACATCAACGAGAAAGAACATCGATTGGCCACTTCCTACATGTCCCCCACTGGGGATTGGGCCCACAACCTGGGCATGTGCCCTGACCAGGAATCAAACCAGCAACCTCTTGGTGCATGGGTCGATGCTCAACCACTGAGCCACACCAGCTGGGCTTCACTTTCATCTTTAACATGTAGGTTATAAATATTTCATAAACACTATCTTTCACAACATATAATAAATATATCCTTTTTATTGACATAAGATAGAGGCTTTTTAAAAAGGCATCAGATGCCCTGGCTGGTTTGGCTCAGTGGTTAAAGCATCAGCCTGTGGACCAATGAGTCGTGGGTGTGATTCCAGTCAAAGGCATGTACCTCGGTTGCAGTTTGTCCCTGGCCCTGGTCAGGGTCGTGCGGGAGGCAACCAGTCGATGTGTCCCTCTCATGTCGATGTCTCTCTCTCTCTCTCTCTCCCTCCCTCCCACTCTATCTGAAGACAAATAGAAAAAAATGTCCTCTGGTGAGGTTTGAAAAATAAAATAAAATAAAATAAAATAAAATAAAATAAAATAAAATAAAATAAAAAGGCATCAGAGGCGATAAATGCAAACTGGATTTCAACACGCATCTGGGAGGCTTTAACTTCTCTTCATAAAATCTTCTTATAAATGGCAGATTCTCTAAATCCTAAAATGTCTAAGCTGACTTTTCCTTGTGCATGCTAAATACTCAATTAAGATTCTGCAAATGCCTGAACAACACTAACACATGTGTGGTGCTGATATGTTATACTAATGCATTGTTTGGGGCAAAATGTGCTGAAGAAGCTGATCTCCAAGCCTTGAAGAATGGTGACTGAAACTTAGCAGTACCAATAGCTGGGCAGAGATGTAACTACAGTGCTCTAAAATAACTCAAATGCCTAAAATAAAGAATGAAAATATTTCTCTAGGGCACTGATGTTAATATAATTTTACCAATTTTGAGAAGAAAGAAGCCACGGAGAAAAAGAAGAAACAATGTTCAAAAGAAAAAAATTATATAAAAAAGAGGAAATATCAGAATAAATGGCTCGGTGGATTATATTTTTAAATAATAAGGATCCAAGACAAAAGAATCCATCATGAAAGTGATCATTTTTGGATACATGAATGTGGAGTATGTCCAATACTGATACAATTCTATTTGTAATGTGTGATTACAAAGGGTAGCTTTTACCTACTTTTAAAGTTGTTCAACTCTAATGTTGTACTATCCAGGTTTAGGTCCAACTAAGATTTCTTAGCTCTGTGCATTGATAATATTTCCTTCCTCCGTCCCACTTTTTTCAGTCTCAGCTTTTAGGGCACATTTCTAAGGTCTTTATTCAAATTATTATTGCAGGCTTTTTTAAGGCCTGACGGGGTGCAGGAGTGGGGTGGAGGGGGTCAGTTGGGGGGAAAAAAGGGATATCTATAATACTTTCAACAATAAAGATTAAAAAAATAAGACAAAGTTTCTTTTCTCTTTAATATGAGGTTTACTGCATACCTACTGCAGTGAATGACATCATGGAAAAACACAGATAATTCTGTATTCTTTGTAAATTAGCTAATCTAATTTGGGATATCCCACATGAAGTGAGACTCCAGCTCTAAGTATAATACTGCCACATATATTAAAGTCCAATATATAATTGGTATATAAACCATTTGGTAAGCACAATAAAGAAAGATCCACCCTAGCCCTGGCCAGTTTGGCTCAGCAGTTAAAGCATTAGCTCTCGAACCTAAGGGTCTCGGGTTCAATTCCTGGTCAAGGGCACGTACCCGGGTTGCAGGTTTGGTCCCCGGGCCCAGTTTGGGTCAAGCCAGAGGCAACCAATCAATGTGTCTCTCTCACATCAATCTCTCTCTCTCTCTCTCTCTTTCTCCCTCCCTCCCTACCTAAAAATCAATGGGAAAATATCCTCAGGTGAGGATTGACAAAAATAAATATAAATAAATAAATAAAAAAGAAAGATCCACCGCAAATTTAAATAGGCTTATCCTAAATTTACAGAAGATATAACATAGTTTATTGGATAGTTAAATATGTTGTACGTATATGTGTATATGTACTCATATATATGCATACATATTTTACTGAATGGTTAAGACAAAATAATGATAGGATACGAGGATTAACACTGTATTGGCTGAATAAAGCATTTATTAGAGAGAATAAGGTTTCTGATGACCTGATTAGGATAAAGAGTTCAGGAAAAGAAAATGAGAAGCTGAATGACAATATTTAACAGTTTTGACCAGCCCCCAACCTATCCAGCTTTCAACTGTACTATGTATAAGCAAGAATTTCAAATTAGAAGCCTCCTAATTATTAATCAAAAAGAGCTTACATGTAATACATCACAGAAGTAGCCTTAATTGTCCACTTAACAGACCAAAATAATACAAGTGTTTAGAAAGACTGCATCATCAGAAACATAGCATACATGCCTCCCAACCTTCCTAATTTGGTAACTTGCAAACATTAATGGGATTTTTAAATCATTCTTGATGTTGCTGATGATAAGGCTTGCTCTCATTATTCCTAAAGGCTAGTTGAAATTTATGTTTATATATTAATTTTTCTGACAACTTTTAGTTTTTCAAAAATAAAATCAATTCAAAAGTTCCATAATTATGGAGAGAATTTTGGGAAAATTTTACAGAGTAGTTTATAATTTATATGAGATTTTTCTTTAGTTTTCAACAACAGTTACCTGAACATGCAATTATTCAGTAGCTAGGGTACCCTCAACTTCTTTTGAGATAACAAAAGAAAGCTTCTAACAGTCTAATTTAAATATTTTATTTGGAAATGCACTTCTATAATTTCATATAAAAATTTAAAAAGTTGCATGAGAAATATAATTTTCTTTCCCAAAAGGTGAATACTTATTTTACCCTTTAGCTATTATATTCACCTATTTGTTTTTAGTGTTGCTGTCACTAAACACAAATCTGTAGTAAATATATTTACATTTTACTTTTACAGGGCACTTATCCCTAACTTAAACAAGGATTGACTATTTAAATTCGGGTTAGACCATTCTAGTTCTCTCATATTTTCTCTTGTTGAAATAAAATACGCATCAAAAGTTAGTAAGTATGGTTAGTTGGTAGGTATGTTTCATTGAGCAAGCTAAGTTGCTTTCTAGGATTTCCTGTAGGAAAATCCTGTGGCTCTAAAATTCACAAAGCACTTAAAACTGGTATCAAGAGTAGTGCCTAGTCACTATGAGAGTAATCAAGAACTCAAGTGACAGTTTCTTGGCTTTAGCTTCTGCATAATAAAGCATGTTGAAAGCATTTGTGCAGACAGAGTAGACTAGAAAAGCCCAGATCACTTGCACTACAGGCTTATATTGCATTTCCAACAGTTTATTCATCATCTCTACTTGGACAACCACAGAATTCTGACTCAGCATGTTCAAATGGAATGAATCAATCATTTCATCTTAAAACCTGCTACCCCTTCTGGTCCCTAGCTCAATGAATGATCCATAGTTGCTCAAAGTGTCTTCCTCTCCCTTGCTTCCACACCTAATGAATCACCAGTTTCCACTGAATTTGCTTCCTAAATAGCTATTTTTCCTAAATCTTATCACTTCTCTTTGTTTCCTCCTTGCCACTGGTCCAAGCTGTGAATGCTTGTCTGAATTGGGACAAGAGTGAATCCACAGATCTCCCTTTCTCCAGCATTGTGTTTCCCAATCCAGTCTCTAAAATGCAGCCAAAGCCTACAGCCTCCAGGCTTTCCATTTTGTTGGAACGCAGTCTAGAATCCTTAGCATGGCTAGCAAGGCCCCCCTTTTTTCTGTTCCCCACATTCTTCTCCAGCTTCAACTCCTCTCCCTCCAGAGCCTGTGCAGCTGCCACACGCCCTCCAAGCTCCACCAGATGGTGCCATGTTCAGTCATGTGAGGGAGCCAAGAACTCAGTGCCTTTGGACTTTGCATGTGTTCTTCTCAGTCTGCCCTTACATCATCTGGACATTTCTACTCAGCCTGTTAAGCTCTAGTTGCCTAGTCCACGAACATTTCTAGACTATCCCACGCCCATGCCCTCAAGTCCAGGAGAACTGCTCTCACAGCATCCTATACTCTGCCTCATCCTGAAAGTTACTGCACTTCATTGTAGTGGCCTGTTGACTCATCTAGCTTTACCATTGGACCTCTGGCTTCACAAGAACCATGGCTGTGACCGTCTTGCTCACTTGTCCAACCCTGGCACATTATAGGGAGAAGTCTATGATAGGTATTCCACAAATATTGCTTAAATGAGTGAATCGAATGGAGTTATGTACAAAGGCCACAGAGTTCATATTTCTGTTTATGCCCTTAGCTATCTGGTCGAAGTATAGTAGGAAATAATAAGCTGTCGGCTAAAACAAAGTTACTTCCCCGCTATACAGTTTCACCACCTTGCTCCTCCCCCCAAAAACAACAACAACAACAAATCCAGTCACTATCTAAATTTAAATCTATTTGACTCTACTTCTTTCAGACTTGGTAAGAACTCGAACAATCATCATCATCTTTAAGAAAATTAAATTACTAATATCGGTCTACCCATTTCTCCAAGAAAATGAAATTACTTCTCTACAGAATTAAAACACCATTTCCTTGAACTTGATGAAGCAGCCAATTTTCTTTTGTGTTTCCTGCCTCAAAAAAGAATATGTGTCTAGACAGAATATTAGTGAAGTTTTTCCATGAGATAGCCTTTTCTGCTAGAACAAACTCCATTATTCCTACACAATTACATAAATAGCTCACTGTACCTCTCTGCTTACCTTTTAATTTAAAAAAAAAGAAAGAAAACCAAAAACTAGGTGATAGAAATTCTAACCCATATTCCAAGCATAGAATTCTGCTTTTAAAAACAACAACACTATGGGTTAATATACTATTCTCCAAATTTCTAAAGGTTGTCATAACTAATTTTAAAAAGTGACAAACCAGTTTAGTTATGCTATATTTGCTTTGTGGTATTCTTTGCAGTATTGGTTCTCAGATTTTAGCACACATCAGAATCTTCTGGGGTGCTTTTTAAAATGCAAGTTGCTGGGTCCGGTCCCAGAGTTTCTGACTTACTAGTCCTGAGACTGGACCAAAAACTTTGCATTTCTAACAAATTCCCAGGCGATATTGATGCAGCTGGTCTGGGGACCACACTTTGAGATGTAACTGATAGGTGCAGCTCATTGTCAAGAAGCACATTTATCTCTGTTTATGTAGTTAATGTGACATTTTGACAGGTACTAGCCTACAATTTCTTCTTTTTTATTTTTGGTCATAAGTATCTAATTCAGTTTTGCTGCCTAAATATGTGAAGCATGTACTCAGTGCTGAAACTTAACAGCACAAGCGTACATCATTTTCTTAAAAAGGAAAGGAGAGGTTTCTTTCTGTAAGTTTAAAAAATTAAATGGAAAAACAACCCGCAGATTGCTCAAAGGAGGTTTTACCTTCAACAGCAAACATACTCTTGCCTCAATTGTTATTGCTTTATTCAGGAGCCAAGCTGGCAATTAAGCTGGCACAAGGAGTAAGAGTCATTTGTTTAACATGATGACAGAGTAGCCCTTTGCAAACTCTGGAACCACGAGGGCCCACACATAAGCTCATTCCGAATTCTAGTTCCTTCTCTGCTCTTGCTCTCTAAATGGTGGCTGCGCATTCTGAATTCTCAGAGCCACAAAAGGGGAAGATTTTAAACCTTGTTCCATCCTCCCCCATTTAAACCATTTACTGCCTTAACTTATAGAAGCAATCTCAAGTAGTCTGCTTTAAACAGTGCAGAACTAATTGTGAAGTCCACCAACAAAGTGGCACTTTGTGGAATCTCCTTGCTCCAAAGACTTTCCATTATCTCTGTGTTTCTCTGTGGTATCATTGTGCTGAGACGAGCAAGCTGAAAACTCTGTCTGGAGTTGGGCTTCGTAGGAGGGTTCGTCTGTCTTGTAGACTTGCTGTTTCAGTCTTCTTAGAAAGAAGGAATGTCTTAGGAAGTTCCACTTCTCATCAGTTTTGGCATACGCTGAGTCAGATAAAGGCTATCAGAATTTTAAAAAAGTGATGTCCTTAGTATTGGCTTTTGAAGAACTCAGGCACACCGTGCTGTGACCATGACAAGGTACTACATAAGTTTCCACTGTTTTTGAAGGTTCTTTTTGAGTAGAGACTGACTTGTTCACTTCTTTATCCCTACAATTTAAAATAGTGCCCCCAAATAGAAAGCGCTCAATATATAACATTTATTGCCTGATTGGCTCTCACTAAAACTATCACAGGTGATGCATAATTAAATTGAAGAAGTGTAACATGGTACCAAAGTTCATAAATTAAATAATACCAAAACAGAGATTGCTTTTACAAATGAAGGAAATGAATCAGAAGCCGTCGTTCTCAAATATAACCTCTTCTAACACCCAGTCTACAGATACATCCATCACCAGATGTCTGGCAAATGTTCAAAATAAATATAAATATAAATTTACATTTCAGCACCTAATTCCCTGGTTTTAAATTCTGACAGTGCCCAGATTAGTAAAACATTTTTCAATGAAATTGTCTGCTAGTTTATACATGTAAAGATTTCCCCATGAGACATCCTCCTTTATATAGGGAATACAGTTTGGGCTAAATACTTTCTCATAATTGTGTAAGGAGGGCATATAATTACTAGGTAGACAAATGTGATAGCCATTTTTTTTTTAACACCAATGATTTCCTCAATGCTTCTTCTCTGTTTTGCAGTTATATCAGTTTATGGATCTTTACAGCTCCTTCAGCTGAATCTCTTCACTGAAGCCTCAGCCTATGTGAGTTCATGAAATAATCCTGCCAGGGAAGGGTCCATACAAGAACTTCAGCCGCAACTAGTTTATGCCACTCAGATCTCTACCTATCTAGAGGTCAGCCATGACGGCTGGCTCCTGCATTGTCTTCTCTTCTTCCCAGATTCCCCAACTCCTGAGGCCTACCTCGTGGACACTAGACCCTGTGGCAGATGTTCAAATCAGGATAGCCTCCAACCACAGTGATTTACTGCCCTTTCTACCTTTGGTTCTCCTGTAACCCAAGACAGCCTAATCCAAGCCAAGCTCTCTCTGCTCTTTGGATTCTGTTCCTCTAATGAGTCACAAGACTGGCCTCGAGGGACAAGCCAGTTCTCCCAGGTCTCATCTAGCACCCAAATTCTTTTCTTTTTTTTCTGTCAGGCTCTGATTTCTTTCCCAGTCCCTGTTGCTAAAATCCCATTGAACCTCTCATTGACACCCTAAATCCGGGCAAGGTACAGTTTTGCTGTCGTAAGTTCATTTTCAGGGTTCAGGATATAACAACTAGTCATTTAGCACCCAATAAGCTTTTGCACCAGAGGACAGAAATGGGGGCGGAGAAAGGGCATAGAAGAGGTCCTAGGTGCTGAAACATATTTTTACAGAATAATGTAGTTGGTGAAGTCTCTTACCCAGCAAGGAGCAAACTGATGTATTATTTTAGCATTCCTGTCATTTCTACACAGGATTTTATTTTATGGAAAAGTTCCACAATTTTTTAACATACTATATCATCCCCTCATGCCAAGAAGTCTCATATTTTAAGAATTATAAAATTTCACTCATTGAAAATGTTGGCACACCATGTGCTATGTATTACATATTTATATATCTTAAAAATCCTGAACAAATTTCTCTTGAGGTTCTGTTTAAAATGCAACCACAAGCACAGTCAAATATGATAGAAAAACAGGCCATCAACTCCCAGAAGACCAGCACCTGCCCCCAAAGTGCTGTCATTTGAAATTTTGTTGAAATAACTTTGCAAATTAGTTACGCAGTATATAAGAACACAAGCAGGCTGCAATATTTCCTTCTACTGGACAACATTAAAGCCTCAGAAAATGTCCAAACCTCTTCTAGAAATAAAACTCAATTGAGAAGAGCAGCCCAGAGCTTTCATGAATGCAGTCAGTCTGCATGCTGCCAGCCAATTCACAATCCGGGACAAGCACAGCCAAGTGAGAGTTATTTACGTGTGTTCTGGTGTAATAGAAAGGGTGAGAATGAAAAGGATCTGCTGAATCACATCAGGTTTGACTGAGGAGTGACAGAGGAGTTTTCTTCAATTAATGGCCAGCTGCAGAACTTGAGCTAACGCCAGCTGGGCTTTCGTCACGAAGTGACACAAAGATAAATTATTCTGTACTCAGGCGCTGGCTGTGATGCAGTGAATTAATCCATCCAAAGTTGGAGGAGGGAGAGGGGCGGGTGACTATAATGAGTTTTGTGAGCCTATTTTGGTGACTGTTTATGGATACTGAGTTCATGCTAACTGTTAAAATGTTCAACTGAATCCATCTAGGTTCAAATACTTGTTTGAAGAAACAAACTGTTACGAGGAGGAACCAAAATGGATAGAAATGGCCACCTCGAGGGCATGTTATTTTCTTTCATTGATTAGTGAAATCTATAAACATATTCAAGTGACATGGTCAAGGGGGCAGTAGGCAAAAAAGGTTTTATGAAGGGAGTCCATAGGAGGAAATTCTTGAGAGAGAAAATGATGACTACAATGATATAAAAAGAATCCAGAATAGGTTTGAAAAGTCAAATGCCTGCGAGTACATTCAGAGCGATTAACAGGCCCAGCTGCTGGGACTTTTGTACGAGGTGCCTGTCCCGGTGGTCACAAGTGCATGTGTCTTCTGGCTGCCTCACCACATTCCCGTCTGTCTGGATGGAGGCGCGCCCACCCACAAGCCAGACCTTTTCATTATGGGAAAGTTTCTGAGGTTCCACGGGTCAGGCAAACTTTGCTTACCCATCACTTCATGTAAACACCTCTTCTATGGGGATTTCTTACAGAAAAATCTACTTGAAAGCTTCTAACCAAAGAAATGAAGTTCAGGAAAAGAGGAGCTACATAGGAATCTAGACATAAAATAAGCTCCCGGAATGAAGACGCAGTAGCAGTTTGACCTGTGAATTCTTTGCTGTCTGGTTGCTCCTTCAATGTTCAAACTGTAGCCCTGGAAATATAAAAACACAATTCTAAAAACTCACAGGCCCGTGGGAGCAGAATGCCACCGGCCAGTCAACTGGGGCACAGACCTCAAATCCTGTGAGTGGCAGGAGGGGAGGTGCAGAGATGGCCACCGTTCAGCACCCTGCACCAGAGAAAACTGGGCACAAGGAAGAGGTCATTGGCAGCCAATTCTTGGATGCTCTCATTCATCAAAGAAGGAGCTCAAGGATTGAATTACCCAGTTGACGCTAGTCCTACCCATGCCAGAGGGCAAAAGTGACGTGACTGCCAAAGGCCATGGTGGCTTTGGATCTGGGCAGAGCTGCTTGGCATCTAGTGTGGACGGAAAGGAGGCCTGCATGAAGTGCAGGGAAAGGGGCTCCTCACCAAATCTGGTAATGAGCACCCCACTCAGACATGGATTTTAGAGAAGGGCTCAGGAGACAATGATCACAGGATTTGACTCTTTAAATCTGTCAGCATGAGAGATAAACCTAATTTGGCCACATGAGCGTGATGAAAACCAGTCTTTGCTTCTGGCAACATAGAAAGAAAAGGGCAAAACAAGAAACCCATCGCTATAAGTTACATTCAGAGCAACAGAGAGAGTCCCACAGCCACATGGCACCCTGCTCCACTATGGCTGGGTAGTCTGCGAGATCCTAAGCTATTAGCTGAAAGCCATCTCCACAGTGAGTGCTGGGGGAGGTGAGCTGTTAGGAAGCTGAATTCACAAGCGCTTTTACAAATGCCATACGTAGCCTCAGCGGGCACCCTGAGTGTAACTCCCTTCCAAGCCAGCCATTTATAGACAGAATCTAGACACATTTTCTAGATATGAGCATTGCATGGCCATGGTTCCCAAGCATTAGTGTACTTCTTTCAGCAAACTGACTGTTTTCACAAGAAGCATTTTAGTTTATTTTCTAGAGCTGTCTATATCAGAGCCAAAGGTATGAATGGAAACAGAAAAGTTTGATCACTCATGTTTGACTTTGTTTTGTTTTTGTAATCTTTGTTATGGAGCAGACACAGACTCTTCTTCTGTACCGGGAATAAATGCTACAAACGGACATGTTAACGGGGTCTCTCATTAAAACATGGATATATATTGTTCACATACACCTCCTCCACTCAGGGATTGATTACTGAATTTGTGATTCATAATTTCTTTCATTTTTTTTCCTTTTGAAATGCTCTTTATGAGACAAAAGGAATGACAGAATTGGAAACTACTGTCCCAGGCTTGATGCTAGAAAACTTTTATACATTGTCGTCTTTAAAGCTGACAGCCTTCTGAGGTTGATATCCAATTATATATACAGCAAAAGCAGCTCAATGGTAAAGAAACAGTTCCTCCAAGATAGTTTTATTTGTTGAATAACCTAATTTAAGAGATGCTCATATACCCTCATTTTATCCCTGCATGTTCCATCATTTTCTTCATAAACGTTTCTTTTGCCTGTCTTCCTTTTAAATTGTGATTTCCTTGAAGGTGGGGACTACATGTTATACATCTGTGTACCCTCAGAGCCTGAAACAGTGCCTGGTTGACAGAATCTGGTTGACAGAAATGTCAGGGTAAATGTAAGCAACAGCACTGGGCTAACCCCCCAGAAAGGTCTTACTCCAACACCCACCAAGAAAAAATGTTCGAGTTTATCAGTGATATCAGGCAGAAAAATGGGTGTTGAGCTTAGTTTATCCAGTTTTTGTTTTTGTTTTGTTTTGTTTTTTTATCCTCACCTGAGGACATTTTTTCATTTTCTGTTCAGATAGAGTGGGAGGGAGAGAGAGAGAGAAACATCGACGTGAAAGGGACACATCGAGTGGCTGCCACCCGCGCGACCAACCAGGGCCGGGGACAAACTGCAACCGAGGTACATGCCCTTAGCGGGAACCGAACCCGGGTCTCTCTGGACCGCAGGCCGACGCTCTAACCACTGAGCCAAACCGGCCAGGGCATTTTATCCAGTTTTATTCTAGATAGTTCATGACCAAGAGGGTCTCAAAATATACTTCTTGACAGAATTCATGTACTCAAGTTAGCTCTGTTTCCCAAAACTACAGATAACTGGGAACTATAGATTCAGATAAAAGTCAGGCTCCATGGAAGAACTGTTTTTTGTTTTTTAAAATTTTTATTAAACACATAAGTGAGCATTTACATTGTTAAATCATAGGTTGGCATTTCACCTGGATTACAGGAAAAATATTCCAACATCAATTTTATTTCAAAGGACTATATTGAATAAAACCCCAAGTGCTCTCTGCATGGAAAATTCTAGCTTTTCCTTACTGTACAATGCACAATATAAATATAATCATGATGGCATTTCTTTTCACAGCATCAGCATATAGAAACACAAATCTCTGAAGAACAAGGATTTTGAGGAACTGAGTAAAATAGCTTTAAAATGCCGTGGAAAGAGGCCGCAGGCACAAAACCTGAGAAGGCTTTCCACGTGTGGCTTTGCTGCCATAGCCTAATACCAGCTTATACTAGCTCCCGTTCCAAACCCTGGTGCCCCTCCTCCCATCCCATTTGGAGCCACTAACGTTAATAATAAAAACCCATTTAAACTGAAAAGATGAACAACAGGCAGAAAACAGTTCTTTGACTTAAAATGTAACCAATTTAACTATGACAGGACCAGTTTAGCTTCTCCATTAAGCACAGGGACTACCTTGCCCTGGGCCCACAATACTTTTAGGAGCTCATGGAAATGTTTGAATTTCTTTTAAAATTAGAAAAAATACGTAATTCAGCTTAGATCATATTTATTGTTTGATCAATGCAATTTTAAAGTGTAATTTTTAGCCCCGCTGGTGTGGCTCAGTGGTTGAGCATAGACCCATGCACCAAGAGGTCACCAATTCGATTCTAGGTCAGGGTACAAGCCCAGGTTGTGGGCCCAATCCCCAGTGGGGGGTGTACAAGAGGCGAACAATCGATATTCTCTCTCATCGATGTTTCTATCTCCCTCTCCCTTCCTCTCTCTCTAACATCAATAAAGAAAAAAAAAGTAAGTGTAATTTTTAGTATTTTTCATGGAAGAAGGGGTCCATAAAAGTCAAATGTACAGAGCCCACAAAAGTCATAGTGTGGACCTGAGCTATGCTATTTTTAATCTTTATAAATTTGGCATAAAAGTATTATTTGTTGGAATGCTAAGGATACGTTAATACAGTATGCCTTTCCTTTCTTCTTTCCTATCACAAAAACCAGTCCCTCCAAAAAATGATGAAAATTCTTATCATATGGAAAAGAAGTCTTATATTTGATTAAATATGGATAGTATATCAATGGATATCAATAAAAATTTCAATTTAAGAATTTCCTAAGAAGCTTCATTTTCCCTATCTCATACGTTTTACCTAGAAAGCAACAACTTAGAAGTCATCACAATTCAGAGCAACAGAAAGATGAACTCCTAGAACACAATGCCTTCATACAAACACTAACTGAGAAATTACCCACGCAGCTTTCCTTTCTTTTTTTTTCCTTATTGATTTTTAGAGAAAGAGGAAGGGAGGGGGAGAGAGAGATAGAAACATTGATGAGAGAGAACATCAATTGGCCACCTCCTGCATGACCCCCACTGGGGATCAGGCCCACAACCTGGGCATGTGCCTTGACCGGGAATCGAACCAGCGACCTCTTGGTGTATGGGTCGACGCTCAACCACTGAGCCACACCAGCTGGGCAAGCTTTCCTTTAATATGAAGTTATCTGGTTCAATTGAGTAATCCCTGAATCTAGGTGGATACTTTGGAATACAGTCCTGAGTTTGTACTGAATTAGTAAGCTAAACTAAGTGAGTACTCAGTTAGTAAAAAGACTGGCATCAAAGCTAATATTAGGAATGCCTTTCTCATATGGTACAGCATAATTAACAACATCAATTGTGTTTTCATGCCAACCAGGCCATATTTTCATTCCCTGGTAGCTCTGCCTATAAGTTCATTCTATGTTCATCCATTAATAGGATATTGACTTATTATATTATCTCATTCTTCCTCTAGCTCTGACTAGTCTGTAGACAGGCTATAGAGGAAATGATGAGTAGATATCAAATACTCTTAGTTTTGAAACCTTTGTTAAGTAATCTCTTGGTATGGAAAGAGGCATGAAGTAATGGCTGAAATGAAGTTTTAGTATTATCTGTGAATTGTATTTATCCGTGACCTTCTTTTATTTATTTATTTTTTTTATAGCAAGGAGAAGTAGTAGTATATACACAATGCAAATTTCAATATTTGGAACAAAAATTTTAGAATTTTTAGCATATATATTTTTTTCTTTTCATATATTCTAAGTGGTCTCTTTTAAAAATATATAGGAGAGAATTAGAATTTAACACCTTGCCTACATATGATAATAAAATAGAATAATAAGATAGAATTATTATAATTTAATAACTATTAAATTATATAAGAAGAAAATAAACATTTTCTTTTTACAAAGCCACAATTTAGACTTAAAAAAACAACTTTGTCTCCTTCTCACTAAGGTGGGAATATCACACATATAGTATAAGCAGACCAGTAGAGAGGACCTACCATTGAAAATAAAGCAAAAGTTCACATTTCCTTTTCAAAATATAATTTGCATAATTAGGCTGTTAAATATATGGTCATCTGATATAAGAAAGTAGAATATTAACACTAAAGATTTAGAAATTCTGCCTCATTGTAATGAGAAATTCTTTAAATATGACTTATTTTTCTGGTTACCAGACATTTCTGCATACGTGTCATGCATCTGTCCCTTCTTATTCTGATAAGAGAAACCAAATTTTCTGTCAGATGGGACTGACCTCCAGTGCTGGGACGCGCAAACGCCTGGTCAGTCACATGACCGACTCAAGGCTGGCACTGAATCCAAGTCCACCCATTTCAAATCAGCCCCATCTTCATTGGAACCATTAGGAAATATATGCTCTCAAGCCACTGGAATTACTACACACAGAATTACCCCTGGTGCTGTCTTAGCCATCATTACCACCATACAGGACAAGCTGGAGAAAGACAGCTGTTCGGGGGATAGGACTTGGTGGGTGGTGGGGTGGTGGGCGGGGAAAACAACAGAGCACTTGGAGTAACCTTGCACCCATGAAACCAGCTGCACTCTTTGGATTTCCCAGTTCCCAGTTTCAAGATCCCATAAATTGCCTTTCTGTTTGTTTAAATTCGTTTAAATTTGGCAGTTAATTGGAGAAAAAGCTCTGACTAATAAACAATGGATCTTTTCAATGTTAAGGAATGTAATAGAAATCTTAATGCAATGCAAGTACACTCTTGTTACTCACCCCTCTCTTTGACAATGAGAGAATCCAATTATTTCTTGTTGCACCATTGGGGAAAATCCATTCATTCATTCATAACTCATTAATTCATTCAACAAATGCTTACTATAGCAGTGGCTATACACCTATTATGTACCTGGTACCCACTGAAGATTCATAACTGAACGAAACAGATAAATGGTCTACTTTCATAAAATTTACAATCTGGTAGGTGGGAGTTGACATTGAATAAATAAATAAATACAGCATGTAAATATGTTGTAAGCTACATGTGCTACAGAGAAAAAGAATGCAGGCAAGAGAATACAGAATGCCTAAGCTTGATAATGGGTTTTGTTTTGTTGTTTGTCAAACAGAAGGTCAGGGAAGGGTCTCATTAAGAAAACGATATTCGAGCAAAGACCTAAAGAGAGTTCCTTACTGAGGAAGGTATGGATCCTGAAACAAAGTATAGTAAGGGTCAACTCAGCAGGGTGTATGGAAAATGTTTCTTAGAGGAGTTTACCTGTTTACACAAGGGAGAAACTCCCTTCGATGCCCCACTAGAACATTTTGCTGCTAGCTCTCTGAGGGAACTGGCCTATTTGTTTTGTTTCACTGGGCAAATAGAAACATGAGTTAGGGATGGCTGTAGGTCCCATGAATCATTATAATTTTCAGTGTGCACTCTCAGGCATAAAGGCTGTGATGTGAATTGCTGACTAATTTTATAAAGCACCTGGGGCTCCTCAGGGCAAAGGCACTATGTCAACACCAGCATTAAACAAATAGCAGTAATTGACCCAATCCTCTGGTGGTGTAAGGCAAATAAGATATGTTCCCTCTTGGAAGTTCATGACGTCTGCCAGGTTTACCACATGGCAACCTGGATCAAACAAGAATGAGGCAAAGCATTTTTAGAAAGCCACTTTTGCTCCCATTGTATATGGCCTCCAAACAACCACTGTGAAATGTTGAGTATTTAACAGCAAATTAAAACTGAATATGCTTTTCTATCACTATCACAATACGTTACTGAATAACCACTTGAAATATTATTTCTTATCATTGTCCAGGTAACTTCATTATTAGTTAGAAATAAGAATAGAGTGCTATTCATTAGATAATAAAGGCAGAATCATTTTCCACCAGTTTCTACTGCAAAATAACTTTTAAACATTGCATCTCTTGTAGTTTCTCAGTGTGGATTCTGATTAAAGTAGCTTTCCAAAAACAAGAATGGTTTTTAGGGTTCTAGATGGTATATAAAACTCTAAAATATATATAACCTATTAACAAGATTTTTTTGTATTTCTAAAAATTCAATGGGAAAATTACCTAATTTCAATGTAACTCTTTATCTACTTCACTCCACACCAAAACAAGCATTTGTAAAAGAGAATGTGTTAATATATATACACAACTTATAAACAAATATCATGATTTGAATGTTAAGTAAAACAACAGATAACTCAGGATAAACCTGGTTTTATTCTATTAACTCCAAAGTTCAATCAAAAGAACAAATTAACCACTTTCTCAAGGTTATTAGCTATCATTGCTCTTAGAATTATGAGATATTTTCCTGAAAGACTATAGGATTAATCTAGCATGACTCATTTCTTTCACAGAAGAAGAGACTAAGTCTCAGACAGGTCACTTTATGAGGAATATAAAAATCACCTGTAATACCTTCAGCCACAGCAACTCTTAGTATTTTGCAATATCCTTCCAGATATTTTCCTATGATTTCCTATGCATGTGTGTGTGTATGTAGTTCTTATTTTTAAAAAGCAGTCTCTATGTTTATGTATTACTCATATATTTTTAATTTAACATAACCATGAATATCTACCATGTTAAAAATTAATATTGTACATCAATATTCCATCACATGCATGGACCTTGGTATATTAAATGAGTCCGCATTGCTAGATATTTGGCTTATTTTAAATTTTCCACATAATAGTAAATAATGATGTAGCTAAATATTTTCACACATTCTTATTTCCTTAGGATACATTCTTAGAAGAGAAATTGCTGGTTCAAAGAGTTTTTGTTTTTTGTTTTTTAGGTTTTTGGCAATTGTCATTGGATTGCCTTCTAGAAAGGCTATTCAAATTTTCACTTTCACTGCTAAGAGTAAGAATCATGATCTCACTCATTTGTGGAATATAATAAACATAACAGTCTGGGGAACAGGGCAGACCCAGAGATGTGAAAGTAGGGTACAGACTGACAACCCTCAGAAGAGGGGGTGGGGTGGAGGGAAGAGATAAACCACAGAACTTATACGCATGTATGCATAACTGATGGACATGGACAACAAAGCTGGGGAAGGGGTAGAGGGATGGGGAGGAGGGTGTCAATGGGGAAAAAAGGAGAAACATCTGTAACAAAAATAAATTAATAAAAATAAATAAATAAATAAGAAAAAAAAAAAGAATGTTCCTAATTGAATTGATATTTGGTATGATATGGCTTTATTTTTTAAATATTTAACACTTTGATTAGAGAAAATGTTGGCCCTTTAATTTGCATTTCTTTAAGTTTGGAGTTTTATTCATGTTATTGGCAAATTGTGTTTCTTTTCTTATGAATTGATTGTGTGTTGACTTTTTTTGTAAGAATGGTCATCCTTTTTGTTACTGATTTCTAAGGATTTTTATTTGATTTTATTTTTAAAAATCTTCACAGGAGGATGTGTTTTTATTGATTTGAGAGAAGTAGAGAGAGACATAGATATGAGAGAGAGAGAAACATCGATTGATCGATCGGTAGGCATCCAGACTGGGGATTGAATCCACAACCTTTTGGTGTACCGGAAGACACTCCAACCAACCTAGCCACCCAGCTAGGGCTGATTTCTACGGATTTTTAAATGCATTAAAGTTAATGTCCCTTTAGCACTATTGGAAATAGATTCCCTGGTTTGTCATGTGTCTTTACATTTTATTTACTGTTTTCTGATGTGCAGAAATATTTGGCTTTTTTTTTTTAATCCTCACCCGAGGTTTTTTGCATTTATCTTGAGATAGAATGGGAGGGAGAGAAGGAGGAAGAGAGAGAGAGAGAGAGAGAGAGGGAGGGAGGGAGGGAGGGAGGGAGGGAGAGAGAGAGAGAGAGAGAGAAACATTGATATGAGAGAGATACATCGAGTGGCTGCCACCCACACCACCCCAACCAGGACCGGGAACAAACCGCAACCGAGGTACATGCCCTTAGCGGGAACTGAACTCGTGCCTTTCTGGTCCGCGGGCCAACGCTCTAACTGCTGAGCCAAACTGGCCACAGCAATATTTAACTTTTTACAGGTACACATATCTATCAAACATTTTCTTCATGTTTTCTAGTTCTGGTGATATCGCCCCACTTTGAATTTAAATAAATATTCACCTATATTTCATCATAGTAATTTTAACTAAATTACTTTTTAGTTGTTACAATAATAAAATATATGTTATATTAATAAATAGTACTTTTTATTTTACTCAAACCTTACTTATTATATATTTTTATGTAAAGTATAGGAAGGAATCTAAGTTTATATTATTTTCCCAAATGATTAGCTATTGCCTTCACACCATTATTGAATAACCATACCTTTTCTCATTGACTACAATATTATGTTAATTATTCAATAAGTGTATATCTATACATATGATTATATCTGTGTATAATACATACACACACACACACACACACACACACGCACATGCGTCTTCTTTAGAATCTATAGGCTTCTCAATGATCTCTCTATTTGTTCATCTGAACCACTGTCCCTTTATACTTCTTTTCAAATTTTAATTAAATTTCTCATATATTTATTCTTTTAGAAGTACTTTTGAAATATTTCTTAAAAATAAAAAAATACTTCATTGGTATTATTGGTGTATGTGGGGTGTGTGTGTGTGTGTGTGTGTGTGTATAAAACTGCTTCACTAACTGTTAGGTATGACTCTGTCTGATTTTCTCTCACCACTGAAAACTGGGAAAGACATTTTCGGAGGTGAGAAATAAAGCCTCCTCTCTCAGGTTTTTACCATCTCCCAAGAGAAACACTATGATCTGTCTCATAGATGGGTCTCCATGCCAACAGTACACACCTCTGTGATAATTTTTCCTCATCACTGGGAAGTAATTTTCCACTTTCAGCTTTAAAAATTGAGTAGGGATCCCCCTCACAATCTAGCTGCTAAGTGATTTAAGAGGTATTTCACAAAATTCAAAAACAGTAGTAATCTTTATAACAGAAATATTTTTCAACTATTTTTCTCCATTCTCGTAGCCTGGCTCTGGATACAGGGAGTGCTTTAGGACTAATTTTGGAAAGAATGTGTACTTTTTTCATATTACATAACATTTTGAGAACATTTAAATGAATGTTTAGTGAAATTTTTTAAGTAAAGATTTAAAATATTTTTATGCCACTAACTGAGAAAGATTAACAGAGCATAATAAGCTGTACTTAATATTTCAGAAACCAGTGTAGTAAACTAGTGTTTAAAAAAATAAAAGGCAAGACAAGCATTACAAAGTGAAACCTGGAAGAACCAAAGCTTCTAAAATAATTAAGCCTTCCCTCCAGCAGACCCTCATGTAGTGCTCTGTTATTTGGGGAGTTGATGATGAATGGAGCCAAGTATGAAACTTAATAATAGCTACATTTTCTTGAACACTTGCCACATACCTGGTATAATGCTAGGTGTTATACACATTAGCTTCACTCCTTATGCTGACCTTGTTTTCACTTCCTAACGCCAGGAACCCAGGTCAACGAGTTCTTCATAGGAACATCTCATTACATTCTTAGAACTGTCTTACAGAACAACTATCATGGTCCCCATTTTGGGATGAGGTCACTGAGTCTCAGATCCCAAGGTTACAGAGCTAGTAAGTGGCAAATAATAAGGCTGTAGTCCATGCTCTCTACATGCTGCCACTGTTTCAAGTTTGAATTAACTTGTTTCTGAGAATAATGACTAACTTGTTGTCTACTTACAACATGCCAGACACTTTTCTAAGTGCTTTCTTTGTGTGCACTGTCTTCTCCTTGAATCTTCGTAACAACTATAAAGTAAGGACCATGACTACCCTCTCCCCCACTGACTTAATAGAGAAGGGAACTGAGATTTAGAGAAGTTGACCTACCCACGGTCACACAGCTAAGGAATGACAGGGCCAGAATAGGTACCCAGACTATTTAACTCCGGCTTTAAGATTTTCGTCACTATACAAAAATGTCCACCAAGAAAGATGGCTAAATTGGGGGAATGATATTTATAAAATCTAAAAGAATATGAATAAATTAGCAATTGGAAGGAAGGCTATGATTTTAAATGCTATGATGGGCAGTTTTCCTTAGAAGTCAGCATCTATTCTGAACTCCCATGGAGGAAGGAATACAATGAAACACAATGGAAACTGACAGGAAAGTTAACTATGAATCAACTGCAGGCATATAAGTCACAAGCAGATCCTCGCTTTTCCAAAAGAGGTCAGTCATACTTGACTACAAAGACTTTAGGATTTCATTTTTACGTTCAACACAGTAATTCAGAATGACACAGTAAAAATAAGCAAAAACAAAGGGTAAATAACAATCTGCATAAATGTGTTTCCTTCTAGACTTCTGAGGGGGTAGGAAGATGAAACACACAAAGCCAAGGTAAATGTATTGGTGGAAAACTAGAGGGAAAGAGCAAAGGATGCACTGATCCCTGGCAACAAGTGTACCCCTTCCTAAGACCTTCCTGATCATAAGCTCTCATCCCCCACTGGTTGGAAAACAGTAAGATGACTGACTCTCTCTGAACTCTCTTTCCATCCAACCCACTGGGGACTGAAGCAAAAGGAGTCCCTGGCACCACTGACATTTTCAGATTTGAGATGTGTATGCAAACTAATCCCTGTCTCTTCTGACACATCTATGAAACTGTAATGAGGGGATTGCAAGGTAAATGAGGATGTCCCATAATCCTCACCCCTCCTGTAAAAGGATGCCGTTATGAAGCACACTGACCTTGTCTTCAGCTAATGCTGAGATGAGCAATTGCTTCATTAGAACATAATATTTTGTGATCCGTGAGATCCTGGTCACCTCAAGTTATTTTCTAGAGGAGGTGGATGGTCCTACTTGAGATAAATATGCAGCTCAGGTTTCCTTGATTTTTCTAAATTTACTCTAATGTTTTATATACTGTCTGGCTGGTTTCTGGAGTTTATGAACCGTTTCCTTGATTAAAACAACAACAACAACAAAAAACCTTTGCACAAAGCATAATGTAAATGCTACTTTTTCACTTTCTGACTATGCTGAGTTCTCCTGAGGGGTAGTACCAGAGGCCTGCACACCTGACGCAGAGTAGCTCTTAAGCACCTGACAGAACTGGGAGTCAGTTCCTAACCTGTATCCTAATGTTCTGATCCTCACTTTTTATTCAAATTCTCACTCACTTTCTCTGCATTTATTTTACCCACACTAGATATCCACTGTGGTACGTGTCTCTCATTTAAGCAGCACAACAATTTGAAGAGGGAGATACTTTTGGTTTCCAAATATTAGAGCAGAGAGATCTGAGTTGGAGAGAGGTTAAGTGACTTGCACATGGCCATTGCCAATGCCTTGGGAGTTCTGCTTTGCAAGATAAGGCAGCGCTAAATACATAGGCTACTGTAGCACGCATTGTCCTCTGTCTACATAGTTTGCCACAAGAAGATACATCCCGGGGCTCAGTACAAGGACAACTTTGTCTTCCCTGAGAAATGGATGCTGTATTCTTCTCATCTAATATTTCCCTTGTTTTCCTGCTAAGTTTGGCCACCATGTAACTATGAGATAGATTTCTGGGTTCCTTCAGAGGAAACACAATGACCCTTATTACTAGAATATCCGTTTTATCTTTATCCAATTTTCCCTTTTAAAAATTCAGAAAAAAGTAAACTGTATTGCTTTGTATTTTTGTAAGATACTGAAAATTCTCTTTACACTTGATCTTAGCCAGAAGGCGAGAAGAGATTGCAAATCCTTTTGGTAAATTGCAGGGCGTGAATAAATGAAGGAAGAAAGGAAGGAAGACATTAATCAAGTAATCGAGGCAGCAAACATAAAATGGCTGACATTTATATTTTTAAATGATTATAAAGTTTGTTTTCTAATAAATAAAACCTTAACAAAAATTATGCACAACCACTATCTCTAGAAATCCCTTATATAAAGGTTTCTCAAATAGTAAGTATAGGAGTAGAATGCTGAACTATATTAACTTTTTTTGCAGTCTCTGATCTGTTTATTGTTCACTACATCTCAAGGTTCCCCAGAAGTAAACACAGACCACAATGAGTTTGTGAAATCTAGCATTACAATATGGCTTATACTAAAATTAGACTTTGTATGGCTGAGATTTAGACTTTCATCTATAAAATTCTTTGTAACATCCAAAGCAATGTTGTAATAACTATTAAAAATACCATATGTTCTGATAATATACCTATTTGCAAATTATATTATTCTTCCTCAGCCCCTACTTGATAGGTGCTTGTTACAATGGTCCCACATGGTGAGTGTTATTTCCTGGTCATCTTGGCATTTTGGGACTGAGAATCTTTACACCTCAGTCCTGCCATCATCGATGACTGGCTGAGTGTCTAAAAGCCACAGAAACACTGAGCAGAACTGAAGATTACCAGCAGCCTTTCTCACTTTGTCAGATGTTTAAAATACAATGATGTTTTGTAGAATGTGCTTTAGAAATAATTGTGTCAGGTTTATGTGTGTGCTAATGTATACTAATGTATGTCCTGTGAGCATTTTACACTAATCATCATGGTTGTTGTACTCCTTTTTGAGTTGCTGACATCCTGAGAGAACAAGGCATTTTAATTAAAAATGAGCTAAAATAGCAAAGTGGAAATAAAGAAAATAAACACTGAAGCCACGCGGTGCTAAACACTGATCAGCACTGCTATCTTTGCAACTGAAATCAGCTAACAGGAGGCAAGTGTGAACTAACAAGGCAATGAGTGCATTGAGGAAAATGAGAACCTATGAAAGGAAAGAGCCCAGCAGTACCTCACTTTAGCTCCTACAGTCGGAAAGGCCTAACAACAGGGTGCTCTGTCATTAAAACCAACCTGTTTATAAAATAACATACATTTAATATAGAATATTATTGGTGGCTCTAGAGGGCATATACTAGGTTGCGCGAAAACCATGAGCTTTAGAAATACTACTAAACAATGGATGTTTCCAGATTGACAGCAAGAGAAATGTATCCATTTTCTTCTTACAAAGCTTAATTGAGCATCTACTATACTCTAAGTGCTATTCTAGCTTCTGGGATATAACAGGAAACAAAACAGACCAGATGCCTTTTATGGAGTTCATATTCTAGTAGGAGGGGATATGAACATTAAAAGAAAGAGGCAAATTATAAGATATATTAGAAAGTGATACGTATGATAGAGAAGAACATAGCAAGGGAGTCTGCAGGGGTGGGGGTTAGGAATGGAAACAGTTGTTCTCAAACTGTTGACTAGAAAAATGCGACACTGAGGTGAAAATAAACTAACAAACAAAATAAAAACAGACTCATAGCCAGCACACAGGAGAGGGTAAGGGAGCTGGGTGAAAGAGGTGAAGGGATTAAGCAAGCAAACAAACAAAAAACACAAAACAACTTAACACCTCATAGACAATGGTATGGTGATTCATTACCAGAGGGAAATGGAGATGGGGCTGGCAGAAGAGGTTAAAGGGGGGATAGTGATGGAAAGAGACATGACTTGGGTAGTGAACACACCATACAATATACAGATGGTGTATTATAGAATTGTACACCTGAAACCTATATAATTTTATAACCAATGTTACTCCAATAGATTCAATAAAATAAAAAAAAAGACTTGAAGGGAATGAGCCATGAGGATAGCTGGTGGAAAGCAAACCATTTCTTCATTTGGATGAGGTGCTGGGGGCAGGGGAGGGAGCACTTTCTATACTCTAAGACTGTGTCTCTCAAGCATGTAGATGACAGAAGAGTAGACGAGAAGTCAAAGCCAACAATTTGGAGAAAAAGAACACATTATGCTAAAAATTAAAGAAAAATTAAAGATCAGAATACACAGATTTTTAAGACAAAACTGGAGGCATTAAAAAAAAAAATTGACCCTGGCCTTTGTGGCTCAGTGGATTGAGCAGTGTCCCATGCACCAAAAGGTCACCAGTT
The DNA here is from genome assembly GCA_030848825.1 of Tadarida brasiliensis. Lineage (NCBI taxonomy): Eukaryota > Metazoa > Chordata > Mammalia > Chiroptera > Molossidae > Tadarida > Tadarida brasiliensis. The sequence continues at coordinate 38,100,802 of CM061258.1, forward strand.
CAATCCCCTCTCGGGGGTGTGCAGGAGGCAGCTAGTGGATGTTTCTCACGTAGATGTTTCTCTCTCTCTCCCTCTCCCTTTCTATGTCACTAAAATCAATAAAAACATATTAAAAAATAAATAGAGAAAGAAAATTTTATTTGACAGCATAACTCCAGGCTACTCCTACCAGGTCTGTTCAATGTATTCTGGCATGAGAAGTTCCAGTGGAAGAGTTAGAGAAGTTTTTTCTGCTTGGAGAGTCATGTTAGGGTGATGACTAAGTTCAGGAGAATTCGAGGATACTGCTAATCACTAAGAGATCATGGACACGTGTGTGCTGCTCCCCATCTCAGAAGTAGTACACGAAACATATGAATTCTACACAGATCTAAGCCACACAACATAGCTCAGAAAAGTCCGTGAGTACAGTGGGAGGATTATTAATCTCAGAATTGCAAGCTAGTCGCTTAAGAAAACAAACAAACACAAAGCAATTAAGTGCAGCTTCGACTGAAGACAATAGGGAAAGAGAAAGAGCATGAGCTCAATATACCTATTTTCAAATAAGATCATGGCTGTGTCCTTTGTGGTCAAGAGGAAAAGGCTTAACTTCAGTTAGTGCATTCACTGATGAGTTATTAACAATAATACATGTCATCAAGTTCCTAACGTGGGGCCTGTTTACACTTCATCTTATGAGACTACTTAATGGCTTAATATCTTTTAGGGAAAGACATTCACTGAAGGAAGTCTTAATACATGCGTGCATATGTTTATTATTACAGTTTAAAAAAATTTTTTAAACTTAAGAATAATATAATGCTTACTTCATATGAGCCATGTTATGGTTTCCAGTAATTTTGGACCCATTGATATATATGATTAATTGAAATGTCGTTCGAAAGAGATAATTTCATTTATCACTTGAACTTTAAGAAAATAAACAGAAAAAAACTTTCAATGTTTGTTTTGGAGACGGTTCATGCTATTAACTTCAAAGCACCTCAGCCTCCAGTGACCCTCCTGCGCATAAGCTGGAGATATGCGTGTGAATGACTCTGATTGTTCTACATAACTTCCTGCTGTGAAACCATTGGCAAAGTCATCCTCAGAGTTCACCTTTAATGTCAAAGGTCAACTACAGCTGATAGCTCATGAACATATTCCCACAATACTAAATATATACTGTTAAAATACGTTTTAAAGACTTTCTGATTAGGAAAGCTAAAATAGTTAAACCTTTCCTAGAATTATACTGGATATTTTGAAAAGTTGCTTATAGCACTCAAAAAAAATTTTTTTGGGTCTGTTCTTGTCTTCTGGAATAATGTCCTCATGGGTCAATCACATTCTTTAAGGGCTAAGTATATTCCCAAAATTTCCATTTTTCTATCCAAAGCACCTGGGAATAATTTACATATAAATGAAGAAACAAAATGTGCCACCTTTTTAAAATATCAGTTTCTTGAACTATAGTCAAACAAACTGCTGTAATTTTAAGTCCTTAAAAGAGTCAATGTTAAAGGAATTGCATGTTATTTAAAAGAGTATTCCAAAGCACAGGGCAGCCTTGTTTGCAGACAATGTTTCTTTAAATATTTAATTTAGGATATGACACCAGAGGCCTTGGCAGTGAATACTTTGAAGAAATGTAAAGTTTAATAAATCCATGAAAATAAGCCCCAGATGTGGTTTATGGGTGACTCCATGTTTTTAAACATAGTATAATATATAAAGTCTAAAGGAAATAGAGATTTAAAAACGATTCATGGTGATAAATGTTGAGGTAAATTCTAGTCATTCAAAATACTTTTTGTGTGATACTCTATGAAATACCCATTTTAGGTCCCCATAGGTTGTACAATATAGAAGAACATACTACCCTGAAGAATATGAAGAACTGGGTAGAGTAAGACAGATAAAATTCATTCATTCATTCATTCATTCATTCACTCACTCCCTCATTCATGCATTCATGCATTCATTCCTTCATTCATGCATGCATTCAAGAAGACCTATTCTGGGTTACATACTCTTTTGGTGATATCTAAGCAAGATCTGGTTCTTGTTTTCTAGTACTTTTGATACTTACTAGGGAGGAGAGACAAGTAAACAGCTCATTATTCATCTCTCCCAGTAAGAATGCTAATGAAGCTCAGAGGAGGAGCCACAACAATAATCCAGTCCTCAGGTCTGGGGCCTAGAGGTGGTGGGTATCCTTGTGGAAGAAGAATTACCAAAGGAGACAGATGGTGAGTCTAGTTAGGGGAGGGTGATCCCAGCAGGTGAAGCAGACTGTGCAAAGGTAGGAAAAATAAGCAAGAAACAGAGAACAGTAAGTGCATTGTTCCTGGAAAGAGTTTTATAGGATTTGGCAAACAGAGAGAGAGGACACTTGTGAGAAGCAGTCAGAAGGCTAGCTAAAGAGTTTGTCTTTCATCTTTAGGGCTCTGGGAAGACACTGAAAGATTTTAAACAAAGATTTTGAAAAACATGGCAGTGTAAAATGATACTATGATCCTCATTTTCGAACTAAGGCTGACTTTTCAGCTGTTCATCAATTTCCAGTTTTCTTCTCCTTCTGACCTCATAGAATTGTGCTTCCCTGCTTCCTTGAAGTTAACAAAGCTTCATTGCTTTGAAAAATGAAATATGATTCTTTTTTTCCTTGGTGGAAGCATTTAATCGCTACTGCTTGGATCTCTAACCCCTTCATCTGTCATGGGATTGTAGATGCCTGTGGTTGATATGGAAGTGTTGCTCTAAGCATTCACAGGAGACTGCTGGCCTGAAGGGTCACCCAGATTCACAGTGGGATTGTCTGTTACGGCAGTATAACATTGCCTACCTTTCCCAAGTAATGAGGAATATTCTTATAATTAACAAGCTATTGCAAATGGTTTAAAATTTGTTCAATGAAAACAAGTTATGTTTCTTCCTAGAACTGCTCACCTGTCAAGAGTAAATTTCTTACACTGCTAAACCACATCACTCCTTCCAGAGTTTGGATGTGACAGGTGATAGAGCGTTTGCTTACTTATTTACTTATAATTAGTTCTGTTTGGAAATTTGAAAACTGCAGAGTAAAATGAAGAAGGTGTGCATTTATTTTAATAACTTTTAGAAAGAAGCAGTACCTTGGTAAATGGTAGTATTTTAAAATGATAGTTTAAATCCTACACATAAATATTGTACATGTTTGCATGCACTTTATTCTTTGTACTTTCTGACTGCTGCTTACATACTGCCTGCTTTGCTTCTAAACACCAATTTGTGTCTATCTCATCTGTCAGCAAATGTTTTAAAATGTTGGAGAATACAGAAGAAGCCAGAGTCTTCTTTCTCAGAGATGCATCTAAACATCTTAAAAAATGGAGAATTCACTGATAGGTCATTCTTTGGATGCTGTTAAACCTTCTGAACCATCAGGGATTTATTATTCATATCACAAAAGGGAAATTGCTTATTCTTATGCTTATAATCTCAGATAATTTATCTCATGTAGAATGTTACATGGATTCGGTCTCAGGAGAGGAATAGACTTTGTCCATATATTATACAAATGAGATGCATTTAAAATATGGTTGTGAAGGAAACGCTTCCTGAGATGACAAGATGTAAATCTGCTGTAAAATCAGAATGCCTTAGCTAATCCTTTGAGATTGGGCCAAGATGATCCCTTGGGTAAGGAATCTAACCCTTTCGAATTGCATGGAAATTAGAAGATAAATGAAGATGTTATGGGTGGAAAATCATTTCTAAATAAACCACTGGGATGGAAAGCATTAGAATAATGGCTTTTTTTAAAAAAAAAATTTTTCTCTCTGTCACTTATAATTATTTCAAATGCATGCACTTTGAAATAAAATTTACTTATCTAGTTAAGTTTGAGTCCTCTTTTAGAAAATTCCCTTACAGTGTTTTTTATAGAATAACAATAGTACTTTAGACAAAGCAGAACGTTAACACGAAGCTGATGTTGGTGGACAAGGGAAGCATCTTATTCTATATTTTCTGTACAGAGAGAGAAAGAAAATTTCTCTTACTCTCAGTAGAGCTAAATCCCCAGGACAACGGGGGATATTATTGTGAGATATTTTATGTGGCTTAGCCATTTTTGTAAAATCAGAGAGCAATTAGTGCAGAGGCTCCTTCTTATTTCCTTTTCAGTGGTGTTTAATTATTGATAAATATAAAACTGCACGTGATTTAGTTGCCCAATTTAGGAAAAGGAACTGTCAGTGTTATGATTCCAAACTGTGTTGCCAGAGGGTTCCAAGCTGGTGTGGCCCCTCTGCCCGGGGGCCAGGTGACTGAGGAAGCGACTGGGTGGGGTGGTAACACGTGTCAGTTTTGCTGCTGAGCCAGTGACCTCAGCCAGCTGAGGACAGAAGAGAAAAGTTGCCGGGAGAAGTGCTTAGCAGAGAACTCGGGGGAATCTTAGAGTCGAAGAAGTTTGACCAGAAAAAGGTTTCTCAACATTTCAGTTCCCCAAGGTTGGAGCAGCAGGAATCATCGATAGAGACAGAAGCACATGAGTTAACATACTTTCCAAGAAGAATGCACCCCCTGCAGCCATGGCAGCCGGAGAGCAGACACCCTGAAACATTCACTGGACTGAGACTGAGGGATGGGATCTGGGTGCCCAGGACCCCTACAGGCTGTGAGGGGACATAATGAGTGGCGTTTACTAAGTAGGCGGAAGGTACCAGACATGGTTGTTAGTGCTTTTTTGGACATTAACTTATTCAAACTTCACAACCACTCTCTGAGGTAATTATTATAACTTGCCCCACTGTACAGATGCAGAATTGGAGGTGAAGAAAAGTAAAGGGACTTGCCAAAGGCGATGCAGCTAGTACCGAGAAGAGCCAGGCTATGGGCCTAAGACGCCTGCCTGCAGAACCCACATTCAAACACCAAACTCCAACAGCTCTCAGAGAGAGGAACCAACAAAGCAAAAAATGCCAAGCCTTTGCTTCCAAGAGGAGACACAAGTTATATACCACATGAAAGATACTGAACATGAGAATACAGGAAACAATCGACGTCAAGTGAGTGTCAGGAAATATACAGTTGTTGAAATAGGTCCTAGGAAAAGAGGTTGTACAAGGCAAAAAAACTTACAAAGTGGATACTTAAGTTAAATGTGAACAAGGAAGGACAGTGCAGTGTGGACAGAGAGAGCATACATGGACTAGCCTCAGAAGGGCCTGGGTTCAAATCCCAGCTCTGCCACTTACAAGCTGTGTGAGCTTGGTAAGTTACTTGTTCTTCATGCTTTAGTTCCTGTATCTGCAAGGACAGTAAAACCTATTTCAAAGGATATTTATGAATTCAAGCAAAATTTATTAAGTGCAGGTCTTAGCATAGTGCCTAGTACAAGGTATACACTTAATATATTTTTTTTATTGTGCAATTGGGGTTGATGGGAAGAGGATTTCAGACTAGGGGAAAGGTATATGAAATAAGACTGTAAAAGCCAGAAGTACACCTTATATCAGCTCAGTTTAAGCTGACTATATGGGTTATATGTCTGATTTGAGCTTAGAAGTGAGGGAGAAGCTCCCCTGAATGGCTTCTAGGGGGTCTCAAAGCTCTGAAAAGTTGCATGTGGTCATTTTGATCAACAAGTACTATGGGTTTTGTGCAAAGGCCTAAGTATAGGAAAAGAGAGATACCTGAATAAGAGAAACCCATTCTGTTTGTGGTGACACAGTCTGGCCTGGAGGATGCTCACCAGTTAGGGCTCTGCCTGTGCAAATGATGGAGAATTTGGGATGGCTGACTGGAAGAGCAGGAAACAGGGCTTCATTCAGTAATCAAAGAAATATTTATCAGATAGCAGGTAGGAGCCAGGCTCTAGGCTGACGTTTAGGGTAGACAATGAATGAGGTAGAGATGACAAGGAGCCCCCGGAAACTTAGTCTTGTGATGGAAATAGATAAGAGAACAGCATGTACAATCCTAGTTGAGAAGTGGTATTTAAAAAAAAGCAGTGTGCAGGCTGTAGGGAAAGCACAGACTTAAGATACAACAAAGGGGGTGGGGAACACTTCGAAAAAGAGACAAGTCTTCAGAGGAATATCAAAGGAAGAGGCAGGTCTCAGAGCAGATGACAGGAGGAGGGGGAGGAGGCACCTGATCAGAAGAAACAGCATGGAAAAACTGATAAATGAAATGGGTGATATATTTAAGGAGTTGCGAAACACTTCCCAGGAACAGGGTGCAGTGGGGTGCGGCACACGAGGTTGAAAAATAATGTGCTACAAACACTGGAGACCCACAGAAGAATGTGTGGGAGAGGGAAGGGCTTGGCTTTCCCCTTTGAAGAGGTCCCTGTGGAAGGAGAGGGGAGGAGAAGGGGGTAGGTGGTGAGACTGGAGGCCTATAAACCATTTAGAAAGTTATTTCACAGAGCCCAGGCGAGAAACAGTCTCAGTGTCATGGGCTCTTTTGGCTTCTTCTACATTCACCACTTGTTCATTCACCACATAAGGTTCTCTCCTGGTTAATTCTTACTGATCCTTCAAGCCACAGTTTGAACATCCATTTCTCAGGGAAGCCATTCCTGATCTCCCTGACCAGGTCAAATACCCCTCACAGGCTCTTTGAAGGCTTTGTGCTTCCCTTCCACAGCATGTCCACTTTGCGGTTTCATGTACGTGTGTATCAGTGTGTGTGTGTGTGTGAGTGTGTGTGATAATTTGATAACTGCTTCTCTGACTGTAAATCCATGTAGGCAGGAAATTTGTCTGCTTTTACACACCATTTAATCTTCAATGTCCACAAATGAATGGTAAACAGAAATAAGTGTGTGTGGGCATGGGGGATGATGGCACGGTACGGTAAGGGGTTGAAGGAGCTGAACCTGAAAACAGGTGTCAAAGATTAACTAAATCTGTTGCCTACCCTAAGTGTTATCTTCACAATGTATTTTTTCTTTCTGGATTGAGTGGGGAAATATGGCTTTTAAAAATTGTATTTAGCTGGTTTTATAAAAATTTTTATGGGACCCTAGAATCTTAGACTACAAAGAAAGGCCCTGCTGGGTAGTATACTTCTGTTAGAGCTCAAAGAGAAGTGAGTATTCTTGAGTCTTATAATTTTTACATTATATGTTTTCTATATTAGATTTCTATCTAAGACAAAATTGATGCAAATTGGAGGCATATTCACTATTTTATACAAGATCTTACCATTATTTTCTTTAGAACATTCATTGAAAGTATGGCTCATTATTGAAAATCCATTCTTCAGTGTGTTTCCAACCATCTGGCCACTTCCAAAAGACTTGATTTACTGTCTGAAGCCAAATCCCTGCTTTCCTTTGTGATTATAGGATTTTCAGTAAATCAGAACACAGCCATGTCAATTGCTAAAGGTGGGTCCTAAAAGTTACTCTTTGTCTTTGAGCTACCTGCAGGACACACTCAACGTGCAGTTCTTTGGTGTTTCCCCAGGAAGTGCAGAGGTTTATAGGTAAAGAAGGTAACCTTCAAATTAGTCAATTTTCTTACTTCAGATATAGTTCTGGAGTACGCTGGTTAGAAAAAAGGTTAAGGTAATAAACTTAAATTGTATAAATATCTAAGAACTTACATTATCTAGAATCCAAATGACTATGAACAATATAAAGTTGACTATCATTCATCACATACAGAAACATATCCGAGACCCAGGCACTACTTTAAAGTCATATGTTTGCAGGGTAAAAAAACATTTGGGGGGGGGGCGTGGAATACTGCACTTTTCTAAGACTTTAATGACATCTAGTAGCAAGGAACATACCTAATACCCAAATCCTGGTTTTTAATATAATTCTCCCATGAAGGGAAACAGGGGTCCTTGGAGAAATGGTTGAATGTAGGACTGGGGAAAGAAAATGTAAAAGATGAGCCTGTAGCTTCTAATGGCAGAAAGTAAGAAAGTGATAAACAAAATCCCACAGTGAGGGGGATATGTCAAAGGGACACAAATGCCAACCAAAAGAACTCCCAGTAGCCAAAGCTGAAGCAAGTTGAGCAACAACATAGTATTGAATCATAACCTAACCTACCAAGTAAACATCCATGGGTCCATACTGACATAGCAGAGGAGTGCATAAATCATTAAATAAATGGAGAACAGACAGACCTCCTGTGGAGAAGAATTCCAAATCTTTTATGTAAACACTCTGTCTTCAAGGAGGTTGAGCATAACTCCCTCCTCCTTAGGGGCTGTTCATAGTGACTTCCTTCCAAAGAGTAGAGTATGAAAATAGGGGAAGAGAATGAGTTTACTGTGGAAAAACATGACATAAATGTGTGTGTGTGTGTGTGTGTGTGTATTTATGTGTATGCTAACCTTTGTATATGCTTATATCTACAAATGTGTCTGCATGTAACGTGATGCTCAGGGTTAAGATGAATCGCAGTAAGTCACTTTTATTGTGTGATAAAAATGGCATCTTACCATCTGAAGTCTTCTCAAAACACATAACCCTAGTCTAATCATGAGGAAAACATCAGGAAATCCCAAATGAGGGAAATTCTACAAAATACCTGACCAACACTCCTCAAAACTGTCAAGATAATTAAAACAAAGAAAATCTGAGAAACGGTCACAGCCAAGAGGAGTCTGAGGAAGTATGACAACTAAATGCATGTGTTTTTCTGGATGGGATCCTGAAACAGAAAAAGGACATTCGATAAAACTAAGCAGATACAAATAACGTATGGACTTTAGTTAATAAAACTATAGTAATATGTGTTCATTAATTGTGACAAAAGTACCACAGTCATATAGGATGTCACTGACAGACGTTAATGATGAGGTATGTGCACCATCTTGGCAAACTTTCTGTACATCAAAAACTGTTTTTGAAAAAGTTTACTGTAAAGAAATCTTAGACGTCTATAAATTTAATTTAAACTAGTAAAAGTAAAGAGTAATATTTAATCTTACTGATATAAGCCACTATTTAATTTCTTAAACAAAAAGACACAGTATTCTTCATATATTAACCTCTATGATAATTGCTTTCTCTATTTTACTTCAGAAAATATTAGAACATGTTACACATCATCAATTAAAACCAGGCTGGAATGTTATAGAATTGATAAACATATGACTCACTTAAAGAAACGTTTGCTAAATGGCAGGAAATAATTTAAAGGAGCTAGGCATTATGGATGTATTTTAAAAAAGACAAAATAGTCAAGATTGATTTACTGTTCTAAGACACAAAAAACTAGAGGTCAAACTAGGGAAGAATTATAAAGGTTAATCCAAACAGACAAAGATACATTTCAGCAAATCAGTAAGATATTATTATTTACTCATGATTCTTGATCCTCGTAAACAAGGCATTGCATATTTGTCCACCCCACTTCTCCACTTGGACCCACACAGGCAATGTCACATGAAATGCTTCTTCTGACCATGAGAACATCCAGGCCCATTCTGGGATTAAATCTGTCTTACTGCAGGTACAACCACTAATTCAGATCTGCAGCTACGAAGACTCAGGCTGAAAGTATCTCATGCATAGAAGGCCCCAGAAAATGTTTCCCTCCCTTCAGATTCACCTGGCTAGCATAAGACACTTTCATGCACATTATCTTATTACATCACACATTTTAGTACTCATATACCATCTTCATAATTGTTTCCATATACAAGTACTACCTGCAGTATTTATCATGTATGTCATGTTTTTCTAAATTCTGAATAAACTATTTTTTTCTCTTAAAAAAAAAAAAAAAGGAAGAACCAGCCAGATCCAAGAACCAGTCCTTCAATTCCTGCATCATTTTCTTTCTTTAATAATCACAGTGATTCAACCACTTCATATGTGACAAGGCGTGCATTTCTTCCACCTTATCACTCTCCTGTTCGTCCTCTCCAGTATGTCTGCTGCCCAGAAGTGAGCACAATACAGCTGAGGTCTGAATGACGCAGGGTCAAGTGCACTTGTTACCTCTTTACTTTCGGCCATTCTAGTTCTATTAACGTAGCCCAAGTTGCTATGTGAAATCTCCAAAATAGGTACCATATTTTGCATTCAAAACTGGATGATAGATACAAATACCACATTATCTGTGATTACTGTGAATGAGGTTAGCACATTATTACTTGGTTGTGAATATCATATTTGGCTTCCTAGAGGCTTCAAGTATGCATGAATCACAGCCCTCCCATGATGACACAGTCAGAGGTGCCCTCAGAGGACACACCTTTCATCCTTCCCTTATTCTTAAAAACAAAACAAAACACCAAACCCAACTTCATCTTTGTTTGTTCTAACTACACAGATGTAAAATCAGAACTGAACATAATGATGGGCAGAGAGTCCTCTTTAATCTCAGTATTTAAACCCTTGGTATTTTCTGTACATTTAAAGTACATGTATTTCCATGAGAAATGTTACTGCCTGTCTCACAAGTAATGATATCATACAAAGTTGAGCAATTAATAATTCAAGAACACTTTAAAATGCAAGTTCCAAAGAATATACTTTTCTAATCTTAGTAGAAAATATGTGAAATAATATAACATTTCATTCATAAATTGTGAAAACTGTTTTAGAACAAAATGACTTTAATGTAGGTGATAGATTTATTTAAAATGCACTCAATGGCCTATTATTCATCCATCTGATTCCACCCTATCAATTCTACTGACCAAGATACAGATATTTTGAACATTAATGCTTTTAGGAATATACAACAATGATAAATATGCCAAAAAATTACAGATCTCTAAGAAAAAAATAAGTAATGCATGCTATCCAAATTTCTATCTGAAATAAGCTACTCAGTGATAGTGATGTCTTTAATTGAGAAAGATAAATAATGTCAATCTTAGGAAATTTATTTAATTAATTAATAATAGATTAGTGAATATTACATTTGAACAAATTAACAAACGAAAAAAGATATCCATAAAAATAATTTTTAGTTCCTTACAAGAGAAATGGTGCTATTTATTTTGGAGACTAATTTGTACAAATGTCTAATAAATAAGTACTTATTTTCATTCTTCATATACGCCGTAGCATATACAAAACAACAATTTGCTCCCCTCCCTGAAGTATTTTGATTTGAGATTTTTTTAAGGCAACATGGGAATGAAGGAGATTCTTTTCCATGCTGGACATAAAGGTTCCTAAACACGTAATTTCATTGACACAAAGCATAGTGTGAAAGGCACGAGGGACCTCAGTTTAAGAACAACAGACATAAGACAGATGTCCCGGTTGCCTCCTGAACAGCACAGTCAGCAGTCTGGAGCACTTAGCAGTGATGAATAGGCATGAAGGATCAGGTACTGAAAAGCCATTTCCTTGGAAATGAAACCTTTTTTTATTTCTTTTATCTTTTGCCTGTCTTGATTGAAGCTCTGAAGTAACCAAGGATACAGAAGGAGTGGGGAAAGCATGCAACTCAGATTACCCAAAGGAGATGCTCATGATGAGGCTGAATAAAAATAGATTCTGAGGAGAGAAAGGGGGGCAATGGCCATAATCTTCAAAATTCTTTTGATGTGTTGTTGCATTCAAATTAGTGGATTTTCTCAAGGTAAAACTGTTTTATACAAATGGACTCATCTGTCAATTAAAGATATTTTACTCATAGACAAGTGAAACACTTGACTATTATTAGAATCATATTCTAGTATTCAAATCAAATTCTTATTTTCAATATGTAATAGCTAATTCACTTAGCTGAAAAAACTAAAGGAAGAAATGATAGGAACATAAATGCAGGGAGTCTTTATATACTATATTCCAGAATTCCATTCTTTTGGGTTTTATGTAGTATTTTTTGAAACTATCAAAATGATTGATTTTTGGGAAAACAGATATGTCATATCACACATTCTTTAAAAAAAATAACACAAAACAACTTTTTGACCTGGCCTCATATGTAAGGAATTTCCTAATTTTCAGAAACTTTGGCACTTGTCTACATCCTCTTTCCAGGCTACTTGTCATTTTATAATCATTTTCACGGTTCCTATTTTCCTTATTATCCGAATGTGTGCTCAAAACATTTCAAGCATAGGGAAGCAATCTCGTGAAACAACAAGAATTGGCAGATGCCACTGGAAGCAGCCCCGCTCAGAACTCTGATTTCAACTTTCGCTTTTACACAACAAAGGTCCATACACAGACTCAAGGACATTTACCTCTAGGAAGCAGATGTCCTTAAGGGTCACACAAGGATGCGTCGCTCTAGTACTGTTGCTATTGCAAAGGGAGCAGGACTCAGGAGCATGAAACCCGGTGCTGTGACGGGCTATGGAAAGACTCAAAGCACATGACAGTGCTTTGTAACTTCAAGATAGTAACTTAGAAAGACAGCATTTTTTATAAGGAACATTTTAATTCAGATTATTGTTTTATGAACGCCTCAAACTTTTTAATTGTATTTAATGAGATTTTAATGAAATCTGGTATATGGGTTTTCTTTTGATTATTAACTAACAATAGTATTTATAATTTAAAAAATATATGTTTTTATTGATTCTAAAGAGAGGGGAAGAGAGAGAAAGAAACATCAATCATCTGCCTCCTGCACGCCCCCTACTGGGGATCAAACCTGAAACCAGGACATGTGTCCTGACCGGAATGAACCTGTGACCTTTTGGTGCATGTGATGATGCTCAACCTACTGAGCCACACTAGCCAGGGCAGTATTTACAATTTTCAAAGAACTTTCAAATATACTACAACCTTTACAGAAACTTGTGGGGAAGGAAAAAACAGGAGGCAGAACTAAAATACATTAAACTTCTTATATATCAGGTGCTATTTATACATACATATATATATATATATATATATATATATATATAATTTCTCTTTATGATTAATTTTAGGGCAAATTTTCTTCCAATCTTACTATTAGAAGTAGACGTGCTTCTCCTAAGTTGTTTATATCCAATTGACACTGGGATTTGTATGTAAGCTTCCTGATTTACACTTGGCTCCTAGGAAGCTTTACAATATCTACATAGTTCATCTGGTGTACCCTCAGATGGCATGGTCTGTTAGACACCCAGAAGAGGTAAGACTCTCTGTCTCCCTTGAGATCTAGACAACAGCAATTTGAACTTTCCAACTTCATGGCCAGTAAGAATCCCCAAACTCAGCCTTTGATATGTGATCATTTCAGGGGGTGGGGAGCTCATTGATCTCTCTTGCTAACACAACACAACCTTTTTTGATTTGCATACCATCAACACCACCGAATCACATCAAGCCTTCCTGAGACTTAAAGTAAGACATACATGTACGGGTGGTCTTTAATTTTTTTTCTCCTTTGCTGGGAAGGATTTGTTTATGGACTGAGCACACGTACTTCTTAGCCTTTCTTAGGCTTCTCCTCTTCCTCTCCTCTCTTCTAATCTTTTTTATTAAAAACATTTTTTTATTGATCTTTAGAGAGAGAGGGAGGGAGAGGGAGAGAGAGAGGGAAACATCCACCAGCTACCTCCTATACAGGAGATCAAGACCAAAACCCAGGCATATGCCCTGACCAAGAATCCAACAGGCAACCTTTTAATACATGGGACACTGCCCAACCAACTGAGACACACTGGCCGGCCAGGGCGCCTTTCTTTTAATCTTTCTTTCTCATATCCACCACTTTGGTTGGCTCTGTAGGACCAAATTCTCCCTCTGTTATAGAGTGGCTTCCACTCTCAGATCACCTGAACACCTATCTGTAGCCAAATTCTCAAGGGACTTTTCCTACCGCAAGAGCATATTCAATGTATCTCTTCCAACAAAGACATTTGTCTTCCCCAAGAAGATTCTGGGGCTACTTGTTAAGGTAATGTAATTTTCTTCACCTTATTACATATGCATGTGAGTATTAACATCACACCTTATTTCCCATTGTCCTTCCCTCAACAATCTCCTCTATTGGTTAAAGTTTTGTATTTTTGCTGGCTTCCTTTAATGCTGCCCAGAATAGGACAAGGTTTAAACAAACAAGTAAATAATATATTACCTCACTGAATGCTGACAACAAATCTGGGTTAGTACAATTGCATTTTTCTTTTATGAATGAGGAAAGTGATCATAAAAGTCAGGTGACTTGCTCAAAGTCAGCCAGTCCACCTGAGAGTTGGATTTAAACTTAGTTCAATATAGCTCTAAAGCACGGGCTCGTTCCCTTGCATAATACCGCCTGCTAAGAGAAATGTGTATGGGACTCCTTAAACGCTTTATCAAAATACGCAGGTCACCTACTCTTCCTACCCACCTACCCCCATATTCTGACACTCCTTGTTACTGAGATGGGAAGATGAGGGCTGAACGGTCTTTTTGCACAAATTCTTATAGACATGTCTGATAAAACTACCTTCCCTAATGACAACTCTTCCAGATTGCACCATTTCCAACACGTTGAAATCAAAGGTCTAGATCCCTAAAATGTTGACGTTTGAGTTATATTTCTAGGGTGTGCCTCTCACTGAAAAATATATAAACATATAAAATCGTTTTTGATGTTCTTTTACAACAAAACAAGAGTAAAACCTTATTTTATTTATTTTTTATTTTTTAATCCTCACCCGAGGACATTTTTGCATTTATCTTCAGATAGAGCGGGAGGGAGAGAGGAAGGAAGAGAGAGAAAAACGTCGACGTGAGAGAGACACATCAAGTGGTCGCCACCCACATGACCCCAACCGAGGCTGGGGACAAACTGCAACCGAGGTACGTGCCCCTAGCAGGAACTGAACCCGGGACTCTCTGGTCCACAGGCCAACGCTCTAACCACTGAGCCAAACGGGCCAGGGCGTAAAACCTCATTTTAATGTGCAAAGGGATTTCAAGTTTTTAATTGTCATGTTAACTAATAGATATGATTGCTATTTTAATTGAAATATGAAAAATATGGCATATTCTATTAATTTCAAAGGCTCAACTGACAAATTATTTTTCATATAAAATTTCAATATTTCAACATTTCAAGTATCAATGTTTTCCTAAGATGTAATTTAATGTCTTATTTTGAAAACATTGAAAATCAAAGCAATATCAAAATGAGAAACTAAAGAAGAGTAATAATAAGTCTAAGAAGATTACTTTAGAATCAAATGAATCTGGCAGATCCTATTGATTGAGTGAGCCCCTACTTCTAAAAGGAACTGTTCTAAAAATTTTACATACAATATCTCATTTAATCCTGATAGCAATATGTGAGGTAGGATTATCAGCCACATTTTCTAGATGAGGCAAACAAGAGGTACAAGTACATTTGGTAGTTGCTCAAGGTCATACAGCTCCTACGTGGAACAGCAAGCAGGGGATCGGGATCATGGTTGTCTAACTTCAAAGTCCATACCTCACTGCCTCTCAGTATTTGATAGTGCTAACTACGTAGGATGTAGCCAAGTTTGTGAAAAAAATAAGAGGTATACAAGACATGATTTTTTTTTTAGCTTGAAACATGCATTAATTATGGAACCTCAACAAACAGCCAATAAACAAACATTAATTTGTGCAACTTTCTTTATGTCAATGAGACTTTACAGAAGTGAGCTGAGGTCAAAGGAGGATTTATGGAAGACATGAGCTACTGGAGACAGGGGGAACTTGAAGGATGGGTAGGGTTTAGATAGGCAGAGCATCCCCCGTAAGGAAATCAGATTGGTATGTTTGGGAACACTGAGAAGACTAACATAATTAAAGAAGAGGAATCTGGTTTAGGAATCAGGAGATTTAAATCACAAGAAATAAAGATAGATCAAGTGAGAAAAAATTACAAAGGGCTTTGAAGGTCAAATAGAAAAATATTCATATGTTAAGTCACTCACTCATTTCACAAAGATCTATAGATGCTCAGTATATGAGCCAGGGAAAGACAGAATAATACAGAAAGCCCTGGAGAATTCTATTCCCAGTTCTGTAGCAATTACTGTCAGGGCTCTGTCCATATTCTCTCTGCAATAACACACTTGTGGAATCCTAGTCCTAAGCATGGGCAACACTCTACTGAAGGCTTTGCCTGCATGTAGGCAAGGCTGGAAATGCCAAGTATTAATTTACTAGAGTAGCCATAAGCCAATGAAGAATGAGAGCTGGAGGCTAAATCCTCCAGTGACATCATACCTTGGGTAGGACAAATCTGAAGCAAGTTCTACATCATTCCTAGAGGCCCCCAATGGGGTTGAGTCCCAGTTGCCTACTTCAGTCACCCTATCAATAATGTACCCTATACAGGCATGCTTTCCATTCCTGTCTTACTTCCCTGCTCTCCCTCTGGTGTTCCCTGCTATAATATCCCAAATAAACCATCTGCACTCAAATCTTTCCCTCAGGGCCTGCTACTGAGGGACCCCAATGCAACACTGATGTACAATAGTTCTAGAAACAACTAACCATGGTAGAGCACCTATATGCCAGGAACCTTTCTAAACACTTTGCATATGTCACAACATGTTATTCTCACAACAGCCTATGAGGTACAACTATTACAACCCCTATTTTGCAGATGAGGAAACTGAGAAAGAGAGAGGTTCAAAACTATCCCAGAGTCACACAGCAGGAAAGCTTGAATTCAGATTAGAACCAGCCACTCTGGCTCCAGAGTCAGAGCTCTTAGACACTGAGTTGGTGCCTCTGTGCACATGAAAACGAATTACTGTAGAGCAACACAGACCTTATAATAGGAAGTACAGGAGCTCTAGGAGAACAGAAGGAGGGATTAACTCTACCTGGAATTCAGGGAAAACCAAGCAAACCAAGTTCTAATGGGTTAACAGGGGTTTTCCATGGAAAAAGGCAAAAGGGTGAAAGTACATTCCTATACAAGGTCCGTCACATAGCAGGGCAGGTCTTCAGAGACCGTGGATCCCAATCAAGGGTACTAGAGCAAGGAGTAGAGGGGAGTCATGTGGGATCTATTGATTAGCCAGGGTCTAGCTTCCCTGGCCTTTCTTCAAAAGTATAGCATTGATATAAGGTTGTTCCTTAACACCTGCCATATCTATTTTATATATTAAGTTACTGCCTAAGCTTTTGCATGAAGGTAAGTTCCGTGCCTTAAAAATATATGTTCCTAATCTCTACACTAAAGAATAATACCTAACAACTTAAATATGGAATATGTATGGTGGAATAATGAGGCAAATAACATTCATACTAATAGTAGCTATCATTTATATATGAAATTAGAAAGGCAGAGGCCAGGTGAGGCAGGTTCTTATGCTGTATTGTGCATAATACATAGCCAATATATTTTCTAGTCACGAGATGAGATTTGCAGGAGATGATGCTTTTAGAACTTCGTTTGACAGGGTAAGATACATGAAAAGAGGAGAGAACTGCCATACATAGAAGAAGTTTAGTTCTCCAAGCAATTAAGAGCTGATAGAAAGGGCATGGTTAGAACGAACCTGTCAGTGAGTAAACTAGATTACCCTAGGCAACCTGGTTAATCTTTCACAGCCGGATTCTTAATCTATACAATAACAACAGCTACTGTTGTTTAGTTGATTAGTTACTTACTGAGTGACAGGTGCTCTTCCAAGCACTTGACCGGTTTTCTCATTCAATCTTCACAGCAGTCCAAGAAGTAAGAGCTACTTATTATCCCTATTTTATAACTGGAAAAACTGAAGTACAGAGGTTAGATAACTTACCCTAATTTACACCCTCATTAAGTAGATAACACACCCTTTTCATGGATTTTGGGGAGGATTAAATGAGATAAGGTATATCAAAAACTTAGTCTATACCTGTCATTTAATAACCTCTCAAATGTGATATTTATTAATATTATCTTTATTATTTTTATAGCATAAGTTCCTGTGCCTTATCTCAAAACATGGAAGGACAATATCATTTAAATAATGCAGAAAGATACTTAATTAAATAATTCCCTAACCATATAAATTTTGTTACTCATCCTTTTCTTTGCATATATTCGCTGAAGAAAAATTTACAGAATACCTATTAGGTATAACATTGTGCTTGGCACTCAGGATATAAATTAGAACAAAGTAGTCAAGCTGGCTGGTCTCATGAATAGAACGGAGTATGATTTGTTACTATGAAGTCAAAGAGGTAGCTTGCTACAGAAAGTTCCTTGAAGGAAAAAGATGTGCAGCAAAGTTGTGGCAGATGTGGTCCAGTCTTTAAACTTATGACATCTTGATTTAACTTAATATTTAACCTCTCTCAAAAGTCAAATCTTGCATTGATTACATTCTAGAAAATGGTATTTTATAAACATTTTCTTCTTTTAGAAGTCAGCCAACAGCCCAGTCGGTGTGGCTCGATGGATTGAACATTGTCCCATGGGCTAAGAGGTCCCAGTTCGATTCCTGGTCAGGGCACATCCCCAATAGGGGATGTGTAGGAGGCAGCTGATCGATGTTTCTCTCTCACATCAATGTTTCTTTCTCTTTCTCCCTTCCTCTCTCTATTAAAAAATCAATAACAACATAATTAAAAAAACAACAAAGTCAGACAACAAAGACACTAAGGCCTTACTTTATGACTTCTAAGAGTAGTCTTCCACTACTCTCAACACTTTGGTTTCTTCAATTTGGCCACTGTTGACTTGCTAGCTTTCTTTCCTTCTCTAGAACATCAATGGCCTCTCCATCTTGATGCCAATTATTTGTTCTAAATTTACTGAGCAAACATATATATACAAAACAACCCAATGTCAAGGTTTCTGATATTGAGACCTTCCCATCATGTTATTTCTTTAAACTAGATGGAGAATGGATGAACAAGGAAGGGCCTGAGACCTTCAACCAAGAGAAGAGCTGGGAAAACATAAGGGCACATAAATGGTATGTGAGATATATTTTCTCAATTACTGTGAATATCACATTCATAGGCATAGAGTTGCCATCGCACTCATGAAAAAGATTGATACTTAAAGTGCAATTTTGTGGAGCAGGAATTAAGCCAAATAAATAAGGCTGAGCGACTAAGGA
Source organism: Tadarida brasiliensis (assembly GCA_030848825.1). Lineage (NCBI taxonomy): Eukaryota > Metazoa > Chordata > Mammalia > Chiroptera > Molossidae > Tadarida > Tadarida brasiliensis. The sequence goes on from CM061258.1 coordinate 38,119,732, forward strand.
TGTTCTACAGCAGGGGCCACATACTTCAGAAAACAAAAACAAAAAACCAAGGTTCATTCCTGGAGTGGTTTGTTGATCAATGTATTCTTTCTCAGCATTTCCTTTGATAGAAGGGCAGTTATGCTTAAACAAGACAAACATGGGTAAATTAATAAGATACAGAATCATAGATTTTTATAGCATCAAAATGAACGTTTAGTTCAACCTCTTCATCACTAGATTTAAAAAGAAAAACATGAAAACTCAAAGGGAGGGAAGAATGAAGCATCCTTGTAAGTGAGTAGGACTGCCTAGTTTGGAGGTTTGAGGCTACAGCAGAAATCCTACAAAGAAAACCATGTACAAAGTAATCGTGAGCACTGAACACCAGGAATATTAAAGAGTAGGTTCTGAAGACCTCAGAGAAAATGCTGATGATTAGAAGAGATAAAAGGAATTCATAATATCTCCTATACTCATGGTACACTATAGGGTTTATAATTACAGCTTAAAAATCACAAGGTTATTTAAAATGTTCTCTTAATTACATCTTATATTTGTCATCCCCTGCCCCCCAAAAGTATCATAGAAACATAAAAGACAATTTAAATTTAAAAATATTTAAACTAGGTTATATCAGTTCTGGTTAAAGTCATATTATGTTTTGTTATTTTCCATTAGTTTTTCAGAGACTGGTGACCCATTCAAATAAACTTCAGAAGGGGTTTGAAGAAATTGTTGTAAAAGCAGGTAACATATATATGGATTTATGACATTTCAACATAAACCATGGAAAGGTTCCTATTAAAAAAACGAGCAAAAATGAATCATTTTGCCTTCTCTTCCAACTGTGATTTTTATTCATTTGAAGATAAAATTCAAAGCGAACATCTTAGAGCTTCTGTTTGTCACCCTAGAGTTATTTCCAGGCAGCCTAGGAATCGCCTATTTCCAAAATCAGGTCATGGAACTGGAACTGCAATCTAATTAATATGTTCATGAAACAGCTCCACCACTACCAAACAGATAACAACAATAATAAAATCAACTCTGCATTCTTTGGAATCCCCAAAACACAATCAATAGGAGACATTCTAATTACAGCCCAGTTTCCAATTTAGTAATTAAGAATTATAATATTTCCGTCACATGTCTGCTCCTTTTCCTGACAAAATAAGTAATTTTAAAAGTGAAGCAAAACATCCTTTATTGACTTAATATATTCATTCAGCATCGCTGACTTTTTCCAACTTTACTGACACACACTTCCCTCTTTAGTAACTTCCCAATACCCACAGAAACTACTCCATAACCCAAGAGTCTCCATCTGCCCCTCTGTGGTCCTCTCTCTGAGATAGGATCTTAAATTCCAGTTCCCAGAGAAAACAAAGGGCATGAGACCAAAACTCCCTCAGGTTCTCCTTTCATCGACCTAATCTCTACATTACCCGTATCCATCCTCCCTTCCTCACTCCTGTCTTGGAGGAAGCCATGCCCTTCACTAGTTGTCCTGATTCTGTATCTGGATACTTCCTTTGGGACATGTTCCCTGACCCTTAAAAGTACCTAGTGTTCTTCACTAACTACTGGATTTTCCTCCCTCCTCTTCTTCACTCCTCTCCCCTCCTTTCTTCCCCTCATTCTGTCTTTCTTGTCCAAAATTTTGAAAGTATTATGCACTACTTTTCCCTGCTCTTATAAACCTCAAAATATAACTTACCCCCAGGTAGTCCCTTAAATCATTCTCCAAAGAGTTATCAATAACTACTAGTTCTCAAAACCATCAGATATACTTTTAGTTCAACATTTCTAGACTTCAACAATGTAGTTGGACCAGCCAGTTTCTTCCTTTGGTCTCCTAGAACTTTTTGTATATACCTATATTAATATTTTTCTATTAAACTATAATTGTTTCCTTGGCTGTTCTCCTCACTAGTCTATGATTATCTTCAAGGCAGTACTGTTATCTATTTATCTGCACACCCTGTAGGTTCACATGAATCAGTATGTACCACATGTTCCAATCCAATTCACTACGAATAATAATTTTCAGCAGCTCAGATATTGGGCTATTTCATGATTAAAATGTTTCTTTGGCTGTTTGGCACTAATTCTGATTTCAGAAAAAGTTAGTAGTTTTTACCTGAGCAAAAATTAATTTTAAGGACCTCTAATTAGAACATTTTAAAGAAAGTAATAGTGATGGTAGCAAAAATGAAAACATGTATGATCTTTTATTGTTGACCAAGCATACTCAAAAACATTTCATCTGACTGTCACAACTGCCCTTCAAGTTGGAACATGGAGCCATGTCCAACCAGGGCCAGGGCTGAGCCTTGAAGAGATGCTGAACTTGTCTGTGCTCCACTCGCCCAGTGTGTGCCCAGGGGATGGGATGTCCTTTGCTTTGCATGGAGGCTCTGTCCATCCACCAAACACCACAATGTGCATTTCTAATTCAAATGCCTGAAGTGGGGTACCTTTCCTAATATTGTTGCTCAAAGAAGGATTCTATAGGCCATAGTGGCCCTGAGAACATGGTTCACCTCAAATCCTTATCAAATTTTTCATTCTGAAAAAAAAGTACACACCAAAAGAACTGCTGACATGGTTAAAGTATAGGTCATAGTATTAACATGAACAGAAAGGTTTTCTCAAGGAAAGGCCCTTGACTAGGCATTCCATGTACTTACCCAACTTGCTAACTAACAGGGTGAATCTGCTGATTTTCTCTGGTCTTACTGCTAATCTGTTTTCCAGAAGGTCCAAGGCCAGAGTGCTAAGGCATCTGCCACAGAACAATATGGTGAATAAAAAAAACATTGGGCTTTAAAACAGGTTGGATTTGGTTTTGAGTGGGTCAGTTTCCCTAAGTAATAGATATGTGACCTCAGGCAAGTTATTTGTCTTCCATGAGTATTACTTTCCTCATCTGTAAATATGCATTCAAATAAAACCTACCTTTGAAAGTTACAGTTGACATTAAATGATGTAATTTATGTGAAAACATGTGCCATGGACAGGGGGCAAGGGGTTGTATTAGTATTGATCTCTTCCCTCAAGTATTCAATGTTTATATTTGTTACCTATATTTTAAAAAATTCATCCAAGAAGTTTTGGCATGCCATTGTTTAACAGTCTAATAAATTATTATTATAGATATGCGATGAGAGTTTCTTTAATAGTATATTTTTCAACATGAAGTGGGCAAATATCTGCTGCAATAATTTTCAACAGGTGGTGAAGAGCTCAGAGAGCTTTCCCAAGGTCAGGCAAAGCAATAATACCAGAATCAGAGTGAGAAACCTGGAGGGGTGTTTTTTTGCTTTGTTTTGTTCTTCCCTAGTCAATAACCTGACTATATAGAATCTGAATTAACCATTTTTAAAACCAAATATATATCCTAAAATTTTACACAATATAATCTCTAGTTGAAGTATGTTTTCTTGGGTATGTTTCTAGGCTGGTACTTCTCTAACAACTGGAAATACCATCCAATAGTCCATCAAGAGTAAGAGTTGTAGCAGTTGACTTACGGCTTAGAGAAATTTTGTAACTATTGTGAAAAGGTGGGATGATGCTGTAGCTAGACAGGGTATTAATGAGCATTAATGCTGTGGAGTGATCAAAGGATTAATGAAGAGATAAAGTGTGGTTATTATTGAAAGAAAGAAAGAAAGAAAGAAAGAAAGAAAGAAAGGAAGGAAGGAAGGAAGGAAGGAAGGAAGGAAGGAAGGAAGGAAGGAAGGAAGGAAGGAAGGAAGGAAAGAAGGAAGGAAAAGAAAGAGGAAGGAAGGAAGGAAGGAAGGAAGGAAGGAAAAGAAAGAGGAAGGAAGGAAGGAAGGAAGGAAGGAAGGAAGGAAGGAAGGAAGGAAGGAAGGAAGGAAAAGAAAGAGGAAGGAAGGAAGGAAGGAAGGAAGGAAGGAAGGAAGGAAAAGAAAGAGGAAGGAAGGAAGGAAGGAAGGAAGGAAGGAAGGAAGGAAGGAAGGAAGGAAGGAAGGAAGGAAAAGAAAGAGGAAGGAAGGAAGGAAGGAAGGAAGGAAGGAAGGAAGGAAGGAAGGAAGGAAGAAAGGAAGGAAGGAAGGAAGGAAGGAAGGTTGGTTCTAGCCTATGGCAAGTGGGAAACTGGCTAAGTTCCCTCCTTGGGTTCTCCTTCCTCTCAGAGTATCGAACTATATTTTCCCCCTTACTTGCCTTTTTTTCTCTGAATCTGGGTACCTCAGTATTAGTGGCTATAACTCAGTAATACTCAGCTGAAAGGGGTACAGAAACAAAGGGGTAGAAAGTGAAGAATTTAATAGAAGTAAAACAATCCCCAATCTATAGCTAATCATTTGCACATGATAGAGAATATTTTCTTCCTTTTTTTCTTTTGTAGGAATTGTCCAAAACCTCCCTGGCTTGGGCCACCCACTTAGCCCACTGAGGATGTATCCTGTCAGCATTTTAAAGTGCACTATTTTACTATAGTGGAAAGTCTTCTGGGACTGAAAATTATGTTTAATTTCCGTAATTTGTGAGCACACTGGCATTACACATGGCAACTTTTCTCCTCTGCATACCATTCCTTAGTCAAATTTTTACAAATTAAAACAAAAATACAAATTTTTATTTTCATCTTAGAATTGCAAGGTATTGCTAAAAGGAATTAAGGAGAATAAGCTAGCAGCAATAAAAGACAGTAAAATAGAAAGCCAAGAGAAAAATTATATGTTTAATAGGATCAATATTTCATCTAAAGGAAAGTCTTCATTGTATTATATCTAAACCTGAACTTCTGCCTTAAGCAATGGCTGATTTTACATTGAGCCCCAGGGATTTGTGAACAAAATGAGTTTGTATAATTATGAGCTCTATCTAAACTTTACTGTGTTTACAAATAAATTTTATTTGGCCATAACAGGAGTTCAGAGTCAGCTGAGAATTCAGTATTTGTATTCTAAAATTGCTGGGTAGTTCTGTCACTTGGAGGAAGAGATGGTACAGAAGCAAGGTCAGCAATGACCTGAAATCTCATTAGGAGACAAGCAGACACTGGCAGATTTTTAGGTTGACTAAAATGAACAGAGCTCCCTTATCTTGCATGACACTTAATACACTTTGTCCTTCAAGGCATCTCACAGTCATCAAACTCAACGTTTCCCCCACCCACAAAAATTCTCATAAGAGAAGTGAGATCATTGTACTAGTCAAAATATAAACTCTGAAAAATGCAATTCTGGGTTGAGTTCCTGTAGTTTCAATATATGAAGAGCAGAAAAACTTAAAAGATGAAACTCTCCGAGGCCAGGTAGGAAGGATTATCCTTTTGGTAAGAAGCAGGCCATCTTGCCTTTCTCTGATTATGTATTCATTGAATTTGCTATCAAAGAAAATATATAAAAATAAATACAAACATGCATATAATATTATTGATATATCGATTTATATCTTGCTTTATTCCATAAAGGATTTTGACCAAAGAAAACAAAACAAAATGGGTTAGTAAATTAGTTGAACTTGGTCTATAGAGGAAACGAATGAACTGTGACTTTCTAGATTAAATCTTGTTAGGAATGCAGAAAGGAAAGTCCAACGAAAAGATGTGGAGGCCTAGAAAAATGAAAAAGAAGCCTCAATGTTGAGTCAGGGTACAGAATCACTCTGTTTTGCCTCTTGATCCAAGTCACCTCTCAGCATCACAAAGAGAGTTTGATAAAAAGCATTTAGGCATGTGGGCTTTAAAAAATGACATTATAGGCAACAAATAAGTGACATAGTTAATCACCACCCACAGTCACTAGTCCCAAGTCTTCCTCAGGTTCCCTCAGAGCAGCACATGAAGAGCAGCTCTGGGCAGCAGGGCCTTCGGCTTCTGCCCCCCACTGTCCTCTCTCCGTGTCATTTGAGTCCATCATAAAAAGGATGCAAAGGAATAAAATGCCCTCCTAAGTTTTATAAATGTAAAATTAAAAATTCAGTTGGGTTCAACATGGCCCTGGTGCTTCTGGCATGAAACTATAGCATTTTTATAAATCAGATTATACAAAGTTGTTATATATCTTTTAAGCAAGACATAATGTTACAACATATGTTAGGCACACTGTGTTATGTCATTCTTTTGCGACCCCTGCACATAATCCCATGTCATCATGCTTCTAGAGAGTCATCTTAATTGCTACTAAATGAAATTTAAATTCCTAGAAAGCTGACTTGCATTTACCCTTTTCCAACCATGTAAGGAGATCTGATCCCAAATTCCTAGGCTACCACTGTATTCTCACAACTAGTAAGAATAAAAAATAAGAAGAGCTATATGCTACTTATTTACCTAGTGAGGCAAACCCTTATCTTTGTTTGGCTTGGCAGTAAAAGTTCAAAAAGTTAATAGAAAGAAGCCTTGGCAATAAAATCCTCCAGCAAATATTTCTAATGTAGCTTTAAACAAGAAAAGCACATTCTTCATGCCACTTTTTTTTAGCACTCAAGGGGTAGTGTTCTATTAAGACAAGTAATAAGACCACTTATTAACTTTAACTTGTAACCAATAAACAATAAATTTGTAATACTATTGCTCAATTACCAACACGCCAGCCCTAGGGCAGGAGGATGAGAGTCCAAGTAGGAACTCTGTACACAGGCTTCTACTTGAATCATTACCTCTGATACACTTTTGAAGACTACTCTGTATCCCTTGTATCTCAATGTCCCCTCCTTGCTTCTTAAAAAGCAGAACAGAAAAGGAACATGTACCTATCCGTTCTGCCTATCCAAAGGGTTTAGAGCCTTCATAGAGATGAGCTAGAGCTCATCAAACCAAAGCACACCTCTCTTTTAAAATGTTTATTCCTCCCTGGCATTGACCGGTCTTTTGCCAACTTCTGATCTGCCCTCTGTGGGGTGGGGTGGGGGTGGGGGGAAGTCCTGCATGTGGGAATGAGGAAAGGGAGTCTTTGGACATGAAAATGAGAACTTGGCAAATCCTTTCTTCTTAGCACGATAATTCAGGAGCATGGAATCTAATCCAAGAGGGACTCTCACAGTAGGACAAAGGGAAAGGAGGTTTTCTGTCAACAAACACTAGAATCTCTTACTGCAGCACTGAAAGGTGAGGTTATAAATAAGAGAAAAACAACAATTGGAGAAGTTGAGAACCAAGCACAACATTAACTGGGTCAACTGGAAAAAACCACCACCTTCTTCAAGTTCAGCGTCTTAGTAAAGAATCTTTCTAAGGGGCCCAGGTAAGAATAGATACACAGAGCACATTGGCTCGGTTTGGTCACAAACAACAACAAATTGGCATGTCATGCAGTGAAATACATGAAGGATTTCCTAGCTTTAGGCACAAAAGAAAACCACCAGGACTCTCGACTTCTCCATACAGCTTTCAGACATATATATTACAGATCTAGAGAAGCATGAATAAGCACATTTGCATTCTTTAAAAAACTATAGAGTTGAATGGCTCATTTATTTCCAGTCAAAAGTAGAGGTGAGGTAAATGCAACAAAATAAATGGTGGTTATAATGGTAGGCATTCAAAGCGTGCATGCATCTTACCTACTGAAAAATAAACAAATGGACTCAAACAACAGAGCTTACGCAGAACAAAAACTGTTGCTTTATAGAAAGATATACTTTATAGAAATGAGAATGGTACTTTTCTCCCAAAACAAATCTTAACAGGTACAAAATTAACCTTGTTTAAGGCACAAGGAATAGAAGAAAAAACAAGTATTTGACAAATGCCTACTATGTGCTAGGACCTGTTTGCAGGACCTTTTTATCTTAGGGTTAATGACTATTTGTGTGAATATATCTGTAAGAATGACAAGAACCTTATTGCTGATGCCTGACCCTCACCGTCAGGACCAGCAAGGCAATAACACCAAAACTCCCACTGAGTTGGGAACTCTGGTGATGCACTTGGAAGTGGGCCACTGAGGTTTGCAGGCATCTCACCCAGACACACTGGAGAGTGGGGATGGTGCCTCTGGACAGCAGAGAAAGAAGATACGCCACAGCTTCGATTCTGGGTGTAGCTGGTGTTGACAGAACATGAGCACCTGGCCAAAGTGACAAAGGATGTCACTCACCCTTCTCTGTTACTGATTTTTAGCAAACAAGCTAAAACATCTGTAACAAACCAGCAAGTGATTTTGGTAGAGCCTAAAGATATCAGAAAGCTTTCATTTGAGACACTGTCATAAAAGCAACTGGAAACCCTCAGGAGCTTGTATTTTAATATCTATTATTTATCCTGAGGCCAGCCAAAAAATTTACTTGGGAAATATACTTTCAAAAGCAGGCAGATTGCAGTATCCCAAACAAACCATGTTAGTAGCCAAAAAACCTTAAAATGTGCCTTTATCATGCATTCACAAAGTTTCTGCCATGAGAGATGGAACCCAGTCAACCCTAAAGGTCTGGTAAAAGCAAGCAATTTTAAATAATGAGCTTTGCTCCTATAATACCCTCAGCAATTAATTCCTATACACATTAAGTCATAAACTCTAATAAGAAACAGTACATGATGTCACATATCCAGGGACCTTAATACATTGCACTGAACCTCTCAATACATGAGCAAAAATCAACGCACTATCCAAGTTCTATGAGAGTCTGAACACTTCATGATTCATGTGTTAGAATTCTATTTAATTAGTTCTTTTTGGTAGGAACATATAATGAATAGTTAAAATATTCCTTAAATGTGAGACACCAACACATCTTAGTATTATTTTAAAATTCAGTCAGCATTCTAAGTGTTCCCTTAACCTTCTTTTAGAAATTCAGAAAGACCTAAGGCCAGGCAAATTGATATTAGATGTCAGAAATACATGTGTGTGTGTGTGTGTGTGTGTGTGTGTGTGTGTGTGTGTGTCCTTCCCCAGGGATTTTTCAAATAAAAGGAAACAAAAGAGCAAAAAACAAATCCCACTCCTCCCTCTTTATTTTATTAGTTAAACAGTTGCCATTTGCAAAGTTCTTGTGCTCCCCCCCCCCATGAAATGTTAGCAATTGCAAATATCCTCATGCTTGACTTTTTATTTGGGGATACTTTTATATTAACAATTAATTTGTTATTGCATAACCATTACTTTCTCAGGCCACATTTGGTCTTAAACATGTTTTACATTTCATCCTCACTTGGTTCCAATATTCTTGTTCAAGATAAATCTGCCTCTGGCACTTGTCACAGAATTTTATAATTCTGAGTTGTACAAACTTAAGGGGATATTGATTACTCACCATATCCAGGAATGCCTTCTAAAGGGGAAATTATTCACATGCATCATGTTTGCAGGTCTTCTCTCATCAATATTTTCCTGGTCTCATATGTTACATGTAGTGATTTTCACAGATGAATTCCAACTCTCCTGTTTGAGCAGCTATCATGGGCAATTATTGCAACAAGTATTGAATTCCAAAAAATCCCCCCACCCCCAAAACAAAAAACAAATAGCAACAACAAAAGCCCTTCCAGGATCTGAAGAAAGAAACATCGCAGAGCACTGCCGGTATGTGTCCATCCATTTAGGTTCCACTAATTAGTCAAAACACTAAAATAACCAGTTCAATCGTTTATCCTAAATGGTGGCAAGTATTGTTCTGGTAAAAATCCAGCTGCCTAGAGTGTAAATTAATGCATCCTCGCAGGAAAGACTCTGGAATGTGGAAAAAAAGGAGTCAAAAGACAGTTTCTTGTTATCCTTGTTAAAGAAGTGTTAGAAGGGAAATGGAAAACTTCAGGCTGCTTTGCCATGCTGTCCTTTAGAAATGAATATTGCTTTTTCTTCTTTCTTAGGCACATATTCCTGTGTGGTCACTTTAACGCAGTGCTGCCTTCTGAGACGAGTCGGACAAAGACCTGGGCAAAGGGGCTAGAAACCATGTACAACCACAGCCAACTTCTTCTCCAAATCTCAGAATTGCTGGTTTTCAACTGCAAAAGTAGGAAGGCAATGAGCAATTTCTGCTTTGCAGGACAGAATTACCTACCATCATGACTTCAGAAGGTGCTGTCATGAGGAAATTCATTTCTGCTGCCTAACCCCATAATAAGGCTGTCTGCTCTCTTTAAGTAAAATGACTAAGCTATTGATCCTTTCACTGCAGAAACCCCTTTAATTTGTTGTTATCAAAACCATGTGCGGGCTTTTCATATTTTGCCTTGGAAAGAAAATGAATTTCACAGCTGCAAGTCAGACGTTGTCTAAGAATTTCTTCCCCGCTGTCTTTCTTTCTCTCTCTTTTACTCCCAATTCAATTCCCCAATAGGTGTCATTGACTCTGATGCTCTGACATCTTCTGAAAGATTCTCATGCCCAAGCCATACAGACCTTGCATGCTTTTGAAACACAATGGCAACAGGCTCCTGCTGGGGTCTCCCAGCGCCGAATTTCCAGCAGAACCTTTGGAGTCGTCGCAGCTGCCTCGTCTGCCCTGGGCTGCGCCGCCCGCCGGCTCTGAGCAGCTCAGGACACTTGCGGGCTGGTGGTACTGTACATTAACTCTGCAGCAGCCCCGCCGGCTGCAGACTGCTGCCTGACCGGGATGTGCTGGCGTCAAGGGGGCCCTCTAGGTGGGTTCCCGGACACTGCAGCACGCGGCACTCGCCTCCCAGGAGGAGCCAGCCAGAGGGGTTAAAGGCACAGCTCGTTCTGAAAACGCAGATTTTCTTCAGTGAGTAATTACCAGGCAAGACAAGCAAAGCAGTAAAAAAAAAAAAAAAAAAGCCTGTAAATAAGCTCACAGAAACACGACACCTTGAACAAATAGATATTACGGAGGGAGGGTTTCTATTTCTGTTCTTCCTTTCTTACCCAATGGAAACAACGGGAAAAAAAGAAGTCAGAGAGAATTGGTAGATGACAGGGTTTGGTCACTTTGAGTCCTTTTTCTTTTTTAATAAATATATTGGGATTGGGATATCGTATTATCTTGATGATTTGCATTTAGCTACAAATGACCACACGGTAATTTTTGGACAGGAAATCCTGGGAAGCCAGTGGTGCGGAAGTCAGTTATACTTCAGTTGCAATTGCGCATGCCGTAAAGCTGCTTGTTTGATGAGGGGTGTGTAGCTTTGAGGAGTGCTGAGATAAAGCATTGCAATGCCTACTGTTGATATTTTGCTTCTCCTCAAGCTTGCCCCTTTGTTGCAAAAATTCTGTTCAACAATCCCCTGAAAGCACCCCATCATTGTTGATGCCATTTTAGAGCAAGAATAAAATAGTAAACTCTTGTAATAGTACGTTGGCACATAAATGGTGTTTGTTGGAAATCCATAGGAGAATGGACTTTATACAGTAGCAGTGTACTTAACATTAATGTATCACATTTAACTTAGGTATTTAAATAGCCTGCCATGCAATTGCTTAATATTAAATGGAATACTGGTAACATTTAATACATCATGCTATTATCTTCTGTTAGAATTTCCCCAGTGAGGCCCTGTCATCATAGAAAATATTACACAGAGTTAGGGGTAGGGAGGGGGTGGATTTCTCATAAATTCAAAACCAGGTATAAAGAAATTTAGTCTTGAAAACTGTCATGATTTGGGGAGTTTTCATTTTAATCAAAATGATGATGTTGTTGGAAGTATTTATGAGAGGAGGAAGAATTCAGTGCTTCCTTTAAAAGCAGTTGGAGCTTGTAGGTTCAGAAAGATGGTACTACAGCTTAAAAGGAATTTGAAAATGTTTGTTGGGATTTCATGTAGCCTAGGCAGTATCCCCATGACCTCCTCTTTCTAAAGGGAATAAATCTCTTCTGTAAGGACATCTGTGATCTGAATCAGAAAACTTCAGTCTGAATTGTGTTTAAAAGCTTTGAATAAAGACATTTTGATTCAAAATTTGATATTATATTACATATTTAAATATTATTATTTAAGGGCAAGGAACACCCCAAATGTCTTGGGCCCTGTACTAAGTGCTTCACATTATTATATCATTTAGTCCTCATAATAACACTATTAGGTAAAGAATGTTATTAGACCTGTTTTACAGATGAGGAATGTGGGACATACAGAGATTAAGTAGCTTGTCCAAGGTCAAACATCTAGTAAGGGTCCTGATTTGAACAAAGACAGTCTGGCTCCAGAGCCTGCATGCATTACCACTATATCATAGGCCCTCCATAGTAATACCACTTTGCATTAGTGTTGTGCTTTCTAAAACATCAGCTTTACAGATATTATCCTCATTTAGCCTCACAGAATCATGCTGAGGAGAGTATGACATTTATTATGACAATTTTGGAAATGAATCTTCAGAAAGATAGTGTTTGTTCATTGTCATGCAGCATGTTAGCAGTAGGTCTAGAAGAGAATTCAGATTATTTCACAGGTTAGCATTCTTTGATGATGATGGTGATGATGATATGATAATGGACATTAACCTATTTCAAAACCAATACTAGTTCTCACACTATGTAAAGGAGAAGGTCTCCAAAGAAAGTACCAAATACAAAGATTAAAAAAATTATGTAGAAATTTATTTTCTCTTATAATAGACATCATTGCTTTGAAATTTCTTTATATTTTTAGTCTATTCTATTCCTCTCTGTTTATATGCCAACGTGATACTTGTGAGTGAGGTGGCACCAAGAATATCTGTGAATATTTCTCAGTTACCACACAGTTCAACATCCAATACCTATCAGCTATGTTTCCATTCGTGGGCAATGATATACGCAAAGCTCTTCATAAATAAAAAGTAATTTAGTCATTAGATTACTAAAGGAGATATAAAATTAAAACTATATAAACCAAGAGGAAATTTCAACTGAATATTTTCAAGGTGAACATTTCTTGGCTTTTTATTTCTATCTGTATTAATATATATGCAACCATCTAGAGCAGTGGTTCTCAACCTGTGGGTTGCGACCCCTTTGGGGGTCGAACGACCCTTTCACAGGGGTCACCTAAGACATAACAGTAGCAAAATTACAGTTCTGAAGTAGCAACAAAAATAATTTTATGGCTGGGGGTCACCACAACATGAGGAACTGTATTAAAGGGTCGTGGCATTAGGAAGGCTGAGAACCACTGATCTAGAGTAAGGTTAACAAATTAGAATGAAAGGACACACAACTGAAAACTATGATAAATAGTAGAAAAGCCAAATTTCTGCTTAAGAGATAAGAAAAATGTAATTTATTTCACAGTTCAGGGAACCAATACTACACATTAATAAACAATCCTCAACTGAGTATTTTGAAAACCCAAGGCAACATACATAAAGAATGGACTTGCGCAGAGAATAGAAATGGCTGATTTACAGCATTTTTATTTCATGTATATTAGATGCAGGGTCTTCAGAGTTATGACCACTATTTTACAAACTGAATGCTTCACCAGACTAAATATTTTACAAATGTGTGGTCCTCAAGAAACAACATCTGGGCAGAATTAATAGGTTTGTAATTTAAAATCAAGTTCTTAAAGATGTAAAATGTTGATGGGCTAGGGTAATATACATCAGTTTCTTTCTACTAAAAAGGTAATCATCCTCTCAGGGAACTTCTAAGAAATATTAGGGATAAATACAAAAGATTAGCTGTAGCTGATCCCAGCCCCATCATTTCAATCAATAAAGGAGTGCTAATTACTAGCAGGGTACCACAGATCATCACAACCTTGGTAAGGTTGCTATAGCCATGATACAGCCTCAGCAACAGGGCACAAGGGCTGGTTTTTATCTCTTTTTAAAAATTTTAATCTCACAGCAAGCACAAGGGTAATTGGTCTTTCAGGGATGGACTCAAATTAACCATCCTCATATGAGACTGATATAAGAAAAAAAATTAAAAACTCAGAATATCAATTTATTGATCAAGTGAAAACTACAAACTCAGAGCAAAACATAATACTCGAATCAACATTTCAATGAAAGCTTATATTTAGTGCACTCAGAATCAGAGAAGTATTAACTAGTCAGTGTCCCAATGCCCTTTTCCAATAATTAAAGCCCTTTTCTGCCATGGCTAGGAGGTTATGCTTATAAAGGTGATGGTTTTCAAACTAAGTTCCAGGGAGCCCTGTGGTTTTGCAAAGTTATCTCAGGACAACTGCCGAGCAAAGGAAAGGCCAGGTGCCTTGTGGTGTTTCAGAGCTTTCACCTGTTTTATTTCAAGGTTTGGTTTGAAAAGGGAGTCTGGTTCTTAAGAAAATGTTTACAAAATAAATAAAAAACAATAGAAATAAGAAGTTAACACTTTCTAAGTAAATTCTTATCTTTGTATTGTCAGTTTCAAGACTCATTCTCTTCAAACCCATTCAGTTTACATGCTTCCTTCACAATGAGTCAAATACAAATGATTAAGTTATAGCTTTGTGCTAACACAAGCATAATAGTACAATGAAGACACACCCTCATCTCTGAACTTGGGTGTTTCCCAAACTCTTATCATTTATCTGCTAAGGAGGGTGTAATGACGCACTTCAGTATTTCATTGATTCCCAGAGTTTCACTTTTTTTTTTTAATTTTTAAAGTAAATTTTAAGTTACTTTTACATATGGAAAAAGAAATCCAGGAAACTAACAAGCAAAAGATAGCTGGAGTAGCTATAATTTCTTTAGACAAAAGAAATTCTCTGACCACAGCATTGAGGATATAGCACCACATGATGATAAAAAGGTTCAGTGTGGCAACAAATTACTACAACTTCAAAACTTACATGCCTAAAGAAAAGCAAATATTGACAGAACTGCAGGAAGATCTCAAGTTACCATCATAACTTGTGTATGTGGAGGGGGAAGAGTTCAACATCTCTTTCTCGAGCAAGAAACAAGACAAGTCACGTAAATGACAACAACAAAAAACCAAGTGTAGCCAAATAAGAATGAAAACAACACAACAAAGAAACTTGACGTATTGGAAATATCTAGAATGGATCCGATAATTAGAAAGTTTACATTCTTCTCAAAGACAAATGGAATCCTTACAAAATATAAAGTGAGTCTCTACATTTTACGGAAATATCCGACAAATCACATTCTCTAAACACAGGACAGCGAAATAACAAAAAGATAAAAATCCCTATATTAGGAAATTAAAGAAAAACTTCTGAAAATGGGTCAAAGAAGATATCGTGAAAAATCAAAAATATTTCTAAATGAAGAATACAAACACCATATTTGAAAACCAGTAGGAATACAGCAAAAGCAGTAATTCATGAAAATTTAAAGACTTAGGTCCTTCTTTTAGAAAAGAATAAAAAGTAAAATTCAAGTGTACACCCAAGAAGTTAGTAAAAAGAAAAAAGATAAACAAAAAGAAAGTAAAAAGGAAACACTAACAAGAAGAGTCGAAGCTAACTCAAACTAAACACAAAGAGTGTAACAAGCAAATGCTACCCTAAGAAGTCTCTGATTATCTAAGTCAGTGGCTCTCAAACGTCACCATGCAACCTAATCGTGTGGAGGGCTTGTTAAAACTCGGTCGTTCAGAATCATCCCTAAAGTTTCTGATTCAGTAGGTCCAGGACAGACCTAAGATTTTGCATTTCTCATAAATCCCCAAGTGGTGCTGATGTTGTTGGTCGAAGGACCAAACTTTAGAACCACTGATCTAAGTTAAGGTACGTCTTTCTGTCACCATGACAGTTTGCTATAACTAACAGCTAACATCAATGATTACCTCTGAAATAACTTAGATGAAATAAAACTAAAACTCCTCTAGATTTATATATGCTATGAAAGAACCTAAAAGGTGATCTTTTATTAATATGTATGAACACTAATTATCAGTTCAGCTGTTTTAGTAAAGTGTCCCATTCTTTCATGAGGCTAGATAACTTCTGTCTCTTAGTTGTCAAATGAAAATATTGGGCCCCTCTATGCTACATGTTGGCTTTGTATAAATACACTTACACATACACATACCTCTACAAACTTTTTAAAACACATTTTCTAAATTAGTTATATAAATATGTTCCATCTTAGGAAACAGAAGCTACAAGCACTTGGATATAATCGGGGATATGACTTCTTCACCTAAAGCTAACAAAGCAGTATTTTAAATTTGTTTTCCAATAAAAAACACAATTTATGTGTACTTTTTGCACATGCATATGTATTATAGATACCATTCCAATATGTAGAATAAGACCCAAGATGACTGCATATTCCCCACTTCCCAGCAGGAAAAAAACATTTACGTTCAAATTCTCTCTCACCCTTACAGAATACCTATCCCTATGGAAGGAACAGTGTCTTCTTCTGTGTATTTATAACACCAAAAATAATGCTGGCACTCAGTGAATGTTAACTGATGACCATGTTGATAGTGATGACTTCCCACTTCTGGCAGGTTGTAGCAAAATCTGAAGGTGTGTTGTTCAGCACAACTATAACAGAAATAAGAGGAACTCTTCATGAAGCTATGGTTTCAATTGCTAAGAGTCAGGAAGCTGCGTCATGTTTCAGCAAGTTGCTAGTACATTCAATTTCTACATATTCTTATAACCAAGGATAAAACCCCCAAGTGAAAAGTGAAAAAGATATTTACTAAACACCTATTTTGATTACCTAAAACCAAAGATGCTTTGTTGGAAATATTCTTGATTTAACTATACAAGTCATTTTATTTTTAATCTTCGCCTGAGGATATACTTTTCATTGATTCTAGAAAGAGAGGAAGGGAGACGGAGAGAGAGAGAGAGAGAGAGAAACATCACTGGGTTGCCTCCTGTATGTGCCCTGACCAGTGATTGAACTCACCACCTGGGTGTTTGCCGTACCCAGAGATCGAACCTATGACCCTTTGGTGCATGGGACCACGCTCTAACCAACTGAGCTGCACTGGTCAGCACAACAAGTCCTTTTGGCTTACACAGCCTAAGTTTAAATCTTATTTTAAAAAATACATGCATTTAGCACAGCAAAAGAAACAACCATCAAAACAGATAGGGGACCCACTCTATGGGAGAGCATAATTGCCAATGATACATCAGATAAGGGGTTAATTTCCAAAATATACAGAGTGCTCATACAACTCAACAAAAGGAAGACAAAGAACCCAATTAAAAAATGGGCAGAGGAACTAAATAGACACCTCTCCAAAAAGGACATGCAAATGGCTAAGAGACATATGAAGAAATGCTCAACATCACTAATCATCAGAGAGATGCAAATTAAAACAACAATGAGGTATCACCTCACACCTGTCAGAATGGCCGCCATCAACAAATCATCAAACAACAAGTGTTGGCGAGGGTGTGGAGAAAAGGGGACTCTAGTACACTGCTGGTGGGAATGCAGACTGGTGCAGCCACTATGGAAAACACTATGGTGTTACCTCAAAAAATTAAAACTTGAATTGCCATTTGACCCAGTGATCCCACTTCTAGGAATATACCCTAAGAAGCCCGAAACACCAATCAGAAAAAATACATGTACCCCCATGTTCATAGCAGCACTATTTACAATAGCTAAGATCTGGAAACAGCCCAAGTGTCCATCAGTGGATGAATGGATAAAAAAGCAGTGGTACATATACACAATGGAGTACTATGCAGCTGTAAGAAAGAAAGATCTCTTATTCTTTGAGACAACATGGAGGGACCTGGAGAGTATTATCCTAAGCGAAACAAGCCAAGCAGAGAAAGACAAATGTCACATGATCTCACTTATTTGTGGAATATAATGAACATAACAGTCTGAGGAACAGGGTAGACCCAGAGATGTGGAAGTAGGGTATAAACTGACACCCCTCAGAAGAGGGGGTGAGGGGGAGGGAAGAGAATTTGTGGGCATGTATGCATAAGTGATGGACATGGACAACAAAGCTGGGGACAGGGTGGGGGGATGGGGAGGAGGGTGTCAATGGGGAAAAAAGGAGAAACATCTGTAACAAAAATAAATTAATAATAAAAAAAATAAATAATTTGATAAAGGCAAAAAAAATAAAAAATAAAATAAAAAATACATGCATTTAGAGGAAAAAATTCTCATATCATGAAACACAATACATTTCATAATTGGGATAGTTTAGAATGCTTGCTAAATTCCACTTTTAATATTTTTGGAAGTAGAAATACAAAAAAAACTAATGCTAGAATACAAAGAAAGCACTTAATATTTATTCAAAATCAAACATGGAAAAAAATCCACAGTAAGTTTGAAGGAGAAAACGTTGAATTGGCATTCTGTCTTGGGGATCTCAAAATGTGAGTCATTAATTTCAGGTTCTGATTTTTACTTTTTGTATAATTTTGAGCAACTCAGTAAACCTCTATGAGACTCACTTTCCTTATTTGTAACATAGAAATAATAGCAAATTCATGGATTATTATAATTTTTAACTGTGAGGAAAATTATAGAAAAATACTTTGTAATGGGAAGAGATTTCTTTAAATGTTGTTTGCATATACTTTAAATTGACTCATTAGAAAGTGTAATAAAATATAGACTTTTTTCACTTGGTAAACAATTTATGTAAATTAAAATGGAAATAAAATTAAAAAACCAATGAGGTAATGTTGAAAGTCCCTTCTGAAGTGGAATTATAATTCATTTTTATCTTAAACTTTTCTCAAGGTTTTGTATCATATTTGTTTTAGAAACTCACAGGAGTAAAAATATTTCTCATGTAATAAAATAAGGCCCAGCTTCAAAACATACCCATATTTATGGAATAATATAGATTTCTAACAATGACTTGAAAAATATCTGAAATATTGGTAGGTAAAAATAACAGCCCTCAAGTTTGCAGAATAATATCTTCAATATGAATTCATCAGTTTAAATATTCATGTGTATATAAATCTACATTTGTGCCAATGTAGAGGAAGAAATCAGAAGGCTATATACCAACCTATTGACAAATTAATTACCGCTGAGATAAAAAAGTAAAAGTAGGTGATTAGATGGCCGCAAAAGGAGTAGTTGCCTCAATTCTCAATTTTTACAACTCCAACAAGGCCCAGTTATACTCTGTTTCTGTGAATTTCTGTATCATTACAACAACTCTATTCCCTCTTTTTTTTTTTTTTTTACATAAACTCGTCTAAGTTCATTTCTTTTACTTGTAATCAAAATCTTGACTAGGCAAGTCACCGTATAAGAATAGTTTTTTGTTATTCATAAATCCTTTCCTTCCCTCTACAAATAAAGCAATTTAAAATTAATGCTACATTGTAATATTAAATAGCCACAGTGAATTAGCATGACATTGAGTTAATGATTACTCAAGCAAGAGGCCTAAATTAAAACATACACACACACACACACACACACACACACACACACACACACACACACTAACTAATGATGTATCTACATCTACAACCACATTCAGAGATTCTGGTGAGAGAGTACTCTTTTTCTCTGACTGATGTCTATTACACTTCCAGTCAAAATATTAGCTTCTTATTTATCTCAAACTCAGTTCATCACTTTCTTCACTGAATATTAATTTGTTATAGATGAGGAGGCAAAAGACACAGTGAAAGAGAAAGATTAAGAAAGGTGGGAAAACACTGTGATTTTTTATTAGCTGTATGGAGTATGAAAATTTAATCCTTGAAAGGCATATATCTTCTTTTAGGGAGAAAAAGGAACATTCATTTAATTATTTTTAAATAACCATTTAAACATTTAAAAGTTTTAAAATGTATTAAAACCAGAACTCAAAATTTTAGAATAATAGTTTTAAATTCATTGTGATATAATTAAGTAAAACTTTCTTTGCATTTGCATACAAAATAACTTCAAGGCTAGTTATCAAATCCCAGATGCCTATTTATAGACAACTCTCCTTCAGCTAGGTTTTTATACCCTCAGCTCTGCTGTTTTTAATGTTCTGATGTGAGGATGAATCTGTAATGTTGAGCACTTGAAACTCTCAACTAGCCTGCCTCTCTCTATAATTGGCATATTCCATCCCTAGAAACAGCACTATAGACCACACAGATCACTTAATAGATACAAATGGGCAAAACATAAACAACACATGTCCCAATGAGACAGAAAAATGTTAGTATGAAATTCAATTGCCTAGCTATTTATCTTATACTGTTCTATATAGAAATCACATGATAAGTGGGAAAGAACTCAATGTGGATATAACATGATTTCATCTGTTGTTCTGAGTTCCAAGGTTTGTAAAATAGATGAAGGTACAAAAGAACTTCAAATTTTTCCACAAAATAAAGTTACAATGCTGATCAAATAGTAAATTTACTTTTAGGATTTCTCCTCTTTTCTCATTGACCCTTCCTCTTTAAATTGGCAATGGGACAGAAGTCAGAGCAAAACTAAAAAGCAGAGTGTGCACAGATGATAATAATAAATAAAAGGTCTGGGCTTGCATTGTCAGCCTCAGCAAGCTTCCTTCACTTTCTGCAATACCCACCTCATTTTTTAAAGAATGGAAGTTATACAGGAAGCAAGAACAAAGTTAGTGAAAATTATAAACTCACATTTCTCCCTTTTCCCAGTAATTACCCACTGATTAGAGGCACAGGCCTTTGGAGATGAGGTGGCCACTGTGTGTCCTATTGGGGGTTAAGTATTTTTGTTCTGGAAAGAGAAGGGTCAAGCAACTGTTGCAGCCTCGAATCCCTGATGGCCTCTCCTCATAGATTATGGCTATCATGAGCAGATGACACTCTTAAACTCTCAGTCCAAAGGTGTCTGAAGGGAGGAAGGGGTGAAGAAAGAGAGATGAGGGAAAGTGAAGGACAGTGGAGTGGGACAGATGTACTACTATTAATACTAACTTTCCCAGTTCCCTCAGTTTCCATAGTGACTTATGCTTCCTACACCTTTAATGCAGATCTACTCTGACAGCCTTCTACTGGAGCACAGGTGTTTTACAGAACATTTGTCCTCGATGGTGTGGCTGTTGGGTGTCGATCGGTGCTCTGAAAGACTGCAGGTTCCATTCCTGGGCAGGGCACACGCCCGGGTTGCGGGCTCGATCCCCACTATGGGGTGTGCAGGAGGGAGCCAATTGATATTCCGCTCTTGCATCGATGTTTCTCTCTCTCTCCCTCTCACTTCCTCTCTCTCTAAAAAGTCAATAATAAAAATAAGTAAAAGGTCAGAACATTTGCTGGAAGGTGTAAATAATTTCCCCCTCAAATTTTAGAGAATGAAAAGAGAAACATGCAAGGAGAGATACAAATATGATATGGTATTATCAGGATATTTTAAAAAATATCTGTAAAAGGTACCAATATTGTAACAAAGCCATTGAAAATAAGAACATGTGATATGCATTTAAAACATTATATTTTGTTTTTTTACTACCCCATTAAGTTTTATTTATGGAGAAAGTCTTGTGACTTTTCTGAACGCTTTTAGGCAATAGAGAGCTTTACATTCACTTTAAAGCAACAACTCAGATTCTATTCAGAAATTAGAATGTCCAATCCAAACTATCATCCAAAACTCCAAACTTGATTTAACTCACATCTTCTTCCTGCTCCCAGCTGGGCCCACAAAAGACTAGCTGCTTTCAATGGGGTGAGTGGGTGGGGCAGGGGTTAGGGTTAAGTTCCCCTTCCTTGCAATCCTGACGTGCCAGCTGTTGGTAGTGACTACTCTGGAGTGGAGAGCATGGAGAGACTATGAAACAGAGGGATATTTTCCCCTTGAATTGGCATTGTTATAAGATGGCATCTTGCGTTCCTGGCAGATGTTGAAAGCTTCCTCTTTGTCTCTTGGGCACTTTTGTGGGTTCATCAGCTGCATCCCTGCTGGGATCCCTGGCTGCAGCTCCTATGACTCAGGCAGAGCTTTGTTTTCAAAGTGCTGCTGGTTAATCAGCCCCTCAGCAAGCCCCTGGTTTTCTAGTGGCCAAATCCCTGCAAACTCTTGCTGTTGGAGTCCAAGTGCTTTATCCAGACGATCCTCTTGGGGAGGACATAAAATGGCTCGAGGCCAGCTCTCTCTCTGGTGTGGTGTACATCTGGTTCATGAGAAAAAATACCCCATCATGGAGCCTCTTTCTCTTGGCTGGATGTGAATGTGATTAGTGCAGCCCCTGTGGAGGGAGGGTAAGGTAGGACTCAGTACTACCCAGTTCTCTTTCTTAAAAACAAAAAGTAAAACAAAACACCTTTTTGTAAACTACTCTTCCTCTTCCCTCTGAACTTGTTCATAGTCTCCATCTGAGTTAAAGGCACCTGTAGGAAGGGCTCACAGTGATGAAACTGATTCTTGGCCACCTGCTTTGAAAGTTGGAATTGGGACTGGCTCCTGGCTTTGAGATGCAGCTTTCATTGTATCTCACTGCTTTTGTTGAACCTTCAGTTTTAACATTTGTTACAATCTCTTTAAGTCATGGTTCCTTTACCATTGTTGGTAATCTACTCAATACCCACCCTGCCTTCTTCCTAAATGGCAGATACCCAATTATTTTTGTAGAAATCTACTTTTTGAAGCAGGTAAGTACTCAAAGACGGCCACTCTATACCCAGCTCAGGGGTATATCCTCAACAGTCTAATTCCATTTGCTGGCTAGTAATTTGTTTATATCTTAAGACCAAACCTCGCCAAAGCAATATTAAGGGAAGTCGGTTGAGATGATTTCTGGAAGAAGGGTTTCATAAAAAGAGAAGCACAGGGAAGAAAGTGTTCATTTTCTGCCTTTGGACTTTGTTCCTGGCTAGGGCCATTATCTTGTGATAACGAGGGGAGTCCGTCTGAGCAAAAGGACAACGTGCAAGAGGGCAAAGCCAAACCTAGGTAATATGTCTGAGCCTCTTAATAACGAAGCCTAGAACAGTCAGTATACTTTGAAACTTCCTCTTATAAGACAATGCATTTTCCTTATTTGTTCATGTTAAGCCATTGAGTTGGTAGCCCCAAATTTGCACAAAAGATATCTTCACTGAGATAGTCACCGTGAAGTATTTACTGTAACCCTAACATGGACACTTCTCAATAGGTAATCAAGTTAGAAGAGGAAGCTTGTTTTCTCACTTTTTCTCTTCTTTTTGAATAACT
The DNA here is from genome assembly GCA_030848825.1 of Tadarida brasiliensis. Lineage (NCBI taxonomy): Eukaryota > Metazoa > Chordata > Mammalia > Chiroptera > Molossidae > Tadarida > Tadarida brasiliensis. Next base: position 38,142,660 of record CM061258.1, read on the forward strand.
GGTGGGTGAGTGCATCTGCCACAAAAGCACTTTAAAATCATATGTTTAAGTTAATTCTCAAAATTGCAATGACTATTACTGAACTGAATCAACAGTTGTGATGACACCTGTTATAATAAATATAAACAAAAACAAACCAAAGCTTTGTTCAATTGGAAAATCCATCATTTATCAGTGGGTTTGGATTTCTCTTAGAGTTCCTGGGGAAAACAAAGAGGTTTCTAATATTACATGATAATTGTTAACATCCAGGGCCATGATCACATTCTAATCTTAGAAAACACAAGATGGTTTATACGCCAAAACCCCCATGAAAAGCCAATCATTTTATGTTGAATTCCATTTAGAGGATCAAGCAAGGACCTATTTGCTACTCCATATTAATGATGTGGGTGTGTTTACATTAAATCACTTTCAAAGAAACATTAGGTGACTAATTTGTGACAATGATATGTTTGTAGACTAACACATTCATAAGAAGAGCAGAATAATGAGCTAATTTGTAAAGTACCAGATGGAATTACTGAAAGCTGGTAGCTTAAGCTATTATAATTGTCCCTTATACCCCAAAAAGAAACTTCTAGTAATCTTACTACCCACATCTTTGCTTTGGGATAAACAGGCCCAGGTATAACTAATCCTCTTCTCACAAAGGCAGATCTCTTGTACTTGAATACACTTGCACCTGGGAGAGCCTGCTGCGATGGAATGCCCTGCTTTTTTATAACTCTGCTGTCTGAAGGGCATCCCATAATGAGAGACCATTAATCTTCATTGCTCCCCCGTCCGTGTTGTTGCTGTTGCTCTTTTGATGTTCTTTCTCTGACAGTTCACAAACACTGGTGTCAGATCTATACAGTACTTGGACTCTCTCTGTCTCCTCCCTTTGCATGTTCCTACTCACTGATACAGGCACCAAATCTTCAGTACTTTTGAGATTGACTTTTCTATAGTTTTCTTTTTCCCCCCCAAGTCAATCCAGGAATGATTTTACCCCTGTTATACTTAGACTCATCCTCCCTCCTTTAGTCTCTACCCAAAGCTTGAGATTGATACACCTAAGCCTCAATTTTGGTATTTCTGTACTACATCTCCTCAGAGGTCAATATAATTTTTTCTGAAGAAAGCACGCTTTGGTGGAAGGGACACAGGTTTGTGGTATCGCCAGACAGACCTCAGGTCTCTTACCACTTCATTTACCATGGACGCATTTGCCAACCTTCACTGAATCTTAAATTTTTCATTTGGAAAACAACAATGATACATCTTTCTTAGATTTACTTGGGATTACATTAGAAGGTATAGGTTAACCACGTGGCACGTATAATATTTGTTTCCCTTGCTCTTCTCAAATGTTTGCCATCTAACCTGCTGACAATAGCAGGGATGTTACATTAGGGAAGAAGGGAAACGTGTAGAAAACTGAAGAGGCTGAATAATACAGGCTTCTCCAGCAATGACTAATGCAAAGTAAGTTGGCAGAGTGGGCTTTTATAAACATAGCCATGGTGTAGTTTTACATCATTTGCCGTAATGAGAATGTCTACATTAATTAAAGTAAGACCAATAACCAAAAAGAAAAATGAGAAATGGATGCAAATAAGTGTCACAGAAGGAGAACGACAAATAGCCAATAGTCATTTGAAAAGATGTTCAATCTCATTGGTAACCAAAGAAATAAGTTAAAACTACAATGAGCTATTTTGCCTATCACATTGGTAAAAAAGGAAGACTAAAAATGTCCAGTGATAGGAGGGGTGGGAAACAGGTACACCCCTACACAAATGTATAATAGGGGTGAAGATGCTTAAAAATGTATATTGACTAACAAATGATCAAAATATTTTATGTATAAAGATAATGAGATAGCTGTATAAAATTTGTAGGAGAATTGCTGTCTTCGGAGGTAAAAATAAGTGTTTAATAATTGGTAATCCAAAAGTTTATTCTTTTTCTTTATTCATTTACAATTATTGGAATATTTTATATTATAATTGATAGTTATCAACTTTCCAACCCTATGTAAATCTTTTTTATATTTTTATTTATAACTTTTATATTTTTATAATTTGTTTCTAAGGACAACATATTGCTGTCATTGTAAGCCAAAGTCGATTTCCTTTACCCCAGGAGTAAAAGACTTCTCAAACAAGGGTTCAAATGCCTGTTACTGCAGCTCCTGGGCCGTGGTCTTTCAGTTAGAATTTAATTTTCTTGCAGTATGGGATGGGGAGAGGGAAGATGGTGTCTGTCAGACACAAAGACCATGCTTCTGATATTATCTGTAGAGAGTGTTTCTGGGTCCCTTTGACCAGTGTTGGGTGGGATTAAGCCTCTTCAGTCACACCATCTAGACCAAAGTCATGCATTAATGAGCTGTCTGATTTAGGCCAGGAAACAGACTAAAAGGAACTAACCCAGTGGAAATTCATGGGACTGGTGGTCAAACTTGGCTACTTTATAACTAAGATCCAACACTTTAAAGTAAAGTATTACCTTCTTTTTCAAGAAGAACTATACTATAAAGGCAGCAAATATATATATATATATATAAAATGCCTTTTCTCAGTGTGAGCCCCAGATTAGCCTGGTATAAACAGTTATCTATATATCTTTAGGTATGTAAATTGAGCTGAGCTTCTCAAAAGAGTGTTGTATTAATTGAATCATTAGCATAAGAAACTAATTTGTTTCCTTCCACATGACATTTAGAAACATACAATAACACATTGAAAATGAATGGAAAAGGATGAGAAAAGCAAATTTTTTTGAGTTGTTTTTCTGGGGAAGGTTTTATGCATTAGGTTTTACAAAAGTTCTGTCTTTGAACACATACAATAATCCTATAAAGTGAGTATTAATATCCCCAACTTTATAGATGAGGAACCAGAAAAATATAGAGAAAATAGGTATTGCCCAGGGATCCAGCTATAAGTAGCTGAGCTGTGACTGGACTGCAAAACCCACTTTGCCCACTACACTGTGTGAGCAGCCTTGTCCGGTGGGTTTAAGACATGACCGGAAATGACGGCTTGGGAGAGGGGTGCAAATTTAGAGACAGTAGATGGGGTAATGATGATCATGAGCTGTGTAACTAGCAAGTGCCAGACTTTATGCTAATACTTGGCTTGCCCCTCCCCACTTAAAATTCCAGAGAAGTGCTAATAGTTTGTTCATTTTACAGTAAAAAAACCAATGCACAAAATAGTTAAGCAAGTCACCCAAAGTTACACAGCTAGTTAAAAAGTCTTATGGTGAGCTTCATTGTTTCTTTTCCCCATTTTTATTGCCCCCCCACACCCTGCCCCACTTCTTTCTTACAGAGGAGAAAGTAAAAAACAAGTTACCTGTTTATAGTTTATTGATTTCATATACTTTTGAGAGTTCTATTGGCTTTCAGATTAAAAAAATAACCAACATTTTCCCCCATCTAAGGATGGATGCCAAGATGCTATTTGGGGATACTGGGAGGCACTTTACTGACGTCCTGTTTATGTCAACAGATAAGCATAGAATTAGGCTGCAGTTTGACTCCTCACCCTATCAATGACTTTCTAAACCTTCATCAAAAACATCTTCTTTTCGTTCCTCTATATGCAAAATTAAAATAGCTAGGAGTCTTTGTTTAAAAATGCGAATATATAATTTGGCAAAGGCTGATATTTTATATTGTCTCCTTGGCTGGTGTTTTGGGAATTATTCATCTAGCACTGAGTGAATGCCCAGTGCCCAAGCCCCTCCTCTTTCCTATTTATTATCAGGCTGCTGCAGTGCAGCGCTGAGACATCTGATCATTTAGATCATTAAAAATCAGTCCGATGACCACACATTTCTGTACATTTTAGAGAAATGACAAAAAGTACAGTATTAGATTGCTATTAACTTGCTCTGGGTTTTCTTTTTACAGCTGCCAGGAAAGTCATTTGGTAAAATTGATTAAACCAGCATGCCAGGAGGAGATAGAAAAAGAGCAGAGAAATGTAAACACAGCAAGCACAGAGGGGAGGGCGATGATATCTTTCCTGGGAATAAAGTAAGATGTCTCTGGAGGAGGCAGGAGAGGGCGGGTAGGAGGAGAACCTTGCATAGAGTGAGCATACTATAATTTGGGGTATAAGAGATTTGAGATGGCAGGATAAAAGCAACCAAAATGCAGAAACAATGAAGAAGAGGCAGGCAATCCACATGCTTCGGACAAACTGTATGCATTGGTCACACTACACGGTTTGATTGAATTAATCCAGGAAACATCATTGGAACCATGATAAGAAGCTGATTTGAAGGTTTTAATAAAATCAACTCTATCAATATCAGGAGATGGTAAGGAGGGTGCCTAGTATCCTGCACAGTAGGGTTTATTTCTGTATGAACAATTAATAAAGGAAAATAAATCTCTGTACTGTTGCTCAATAAAACCATGAGTGCATAAAATTTCACATATACATTCTCCTATTTGTTATTATAATGGCCACTCATATTCCCTCCTTTCAAATATAAACTTCCTTCTTCTTAAAAATTTTATTTTCCCTCTAATATCTCTTGAACAATATCTTGATTAACCTAAAAGAAACACTGGTATGTGGAATCACAGAATGCTGACAAGGATGGATTTTAATGTGGGGTTTCTGCAATCATGCCACTATTTCTATTCCTCCCAGAGTCCTATTTAAAGTCACACTTAGTTCCCATGGCTCATGCTTCTGTAGAAAGGGGCAGGAAAAACTATCAAGTATTTATTTGCTCTATATTATGTCTGCTAACATTTAAAGTACAGCAACCACCTAAACACAAGTGACTTAAAATAGCATTTAAGACATAAATAAAGAAAATATTCTATGGAAGAGTGAATGTACTTCCTTGGATAAGGTACAAGAACCATTTAATTGCATTGAAGAGGACCAACACAGGTCTAAAAGAAGTGGCCCCCTAGAGAGAAGTTCTAAATCATATTTGCTCTGTTTCAGCTGCTCACCAGAAGCTGAGATCAAAATTCATGTACTTGGAGCCATGGGTTTACATGGAGGGGAGCAGCCTCCTTGAAGAACAGTCACCAGACTCCGAGACAGCTCCCAAGCACACTCCTCTTGGTATTCACACCTGTGTGGTCTCTCCTCCTATAATGTACAGGGTTGATCAACCAGCTAAAGGTGATGGAATATCACTTTTGAGAAAGAGTATAAAAGACTACGACTCCTATGTGTCTTGGGAGGTCTCTTTCTCTCTGATCTCCCAGCTGGGGGATGTAAGCTCTCATACTATGAGCAGCCCTATGGACAGGCTCACATGGCTTGTGAGTGACCTTGAAAGCAGTTGAGCTTTGAGATGACTGAAGTCCAACTCAAAAACTCAAGAGAGACCCTTAGCCAGTACCACTAACTAATATGAGGAACCTTGAGCCATTTACATGACTGAAGACTGTAATATAGAGATATGAAAAATTCATTTTAATGCAACCTAATTTATGCCCACTGGCTTGGAGAGTACGCACTGAAAGACCAATCACTTTATTATTTATTTATTATTAACTCAGTTATTAATTTATTATTTATTTCTTTATTACAATAACCCATTCTACATCCATAGTGTGTCATGTATCAATACATGGTTCCATCTTGATCAGGTCTCAACTTTAAAATCCTTTCAAATAGAGCCTTTTTTTAGTCTGGAACAGTTTAATCTGTTCTCGACTCTTAACCTATTGTGAGACATTGTACTGATAACATAACATAGTCAATATTTTAAGATGCATGGGCCTATAATTTAGTGTAAAAAGACATGGCTACTGAAGTGAGTAGTTACATTAGGCTTTTTGATAGACCTCTGTCTCAGAAACCCATTTAAACACACCTCAGTGAAACAAAAGTCAACAAGGGGGGTGTCAGGGAATATGGAAGGTTTTTAGTGGTGAGGAATTGAAGTCAGTAAATGCTAGAGAGAAGAAATAAAATGTGATGTTTATATTCCAAAGTTGGAGACTCTCTATAATGATAGGGGGAGAGTCAGTGGAGAAAAACAAAGAACTGGGAGGGGTCCAAGATCTCGTAGAAAGTGGGAAGCAGTAGGACATGGACCTCAAATCAGCACATCCTTAAGGAGGATTCTCATACACAGCTTACTCAGATCCTTCGTGGATTAGTATCAAACCTTCAGGGCGACTTTTCATGGCACTCTTTGTTAACACAAATGCCCCTGTTATTCTCACCACTAGCACCCTCTGGTTTTCCCTTCTAGCAGTCATCACAATCTACACTTCATGTCATTTGCCAGCATGTCTCTCTGCCCCACTAGGACAGAAGCTCTATGAGAGCAGGGGTCATATGTCATTGTCCTTAGCACAGTGCCTGACACACATTAAAGGTTCCATAAATATCTGTGGACTGAACAAATCAGGATAGGCACAAGAACCCATTTAAGATGATATATCTTCACAGATTACAATTCCACTACTGAAGTTATTCTGATCTCTCTTTGGCCTACCTGCTGTTCTCACATAAATGAAATCCTAGAAAGAAATGCTGCCCAGTAGTCCTTATACCTTTGTAAAATCTCATTGATATTTGGGGGTTTTCAATCTACTTTGGATGATATAGCAGCCAAATCTATCCACATCACTAAACCCAATAAGCCCGACTGTCATTCTTACTCTGAAGCTATTTAGAATGTGCAATGAGCCACTGGATTCTACTTCCTAAAAACTAATTTCCCTAGAGCTTTTGCTCTATTATTTCATCATTGCCCCTGAGGTCAGAAACTATGATTTTTTTCTCTCTCCTGAACAGCACGATGTCTCATTAAAACTTCTTCCCATAAGCCTAAGTATTTCTTTATAAATTCAAGAAAGTTTCAAGGATCATGAAGGACCTTTGGTTCAATATCAGCTATATTTAGTGCTTTGAGAGCAACAGTGCAGTCAAGTTCATTAATGACCTAGAAACAATTAATTCAATATATTCCCGATTTCTTGATTGAAAATGTTTTGTTTTTAAAAAACTAGGGTTTGCTCAAGCTTTTAAAAATGCATGTTCTCATAACATTTTTGCATATCTCAACAAATCAAGTTGGATTATTATATTTACACATGAATATGGGCAAGTCTGATAACCTAGTAATTTATATTTTTATATTCCCTGCTTTTTCTTAAAGAGAGAAAGAGGGGCAGTAATCATTCATTCATTCACTCATTCAACAAAGGCTTATTGACTACCACCACTTCTAGGAACTACTCTAGAGGCTGTTTATATACAGTCAACTATGAAATAGAAGAGGGGCTGTCATTCCAGTTGGAGGAGCAGGGTCCAAAAATAAACAAAATGAATAAGTGAACTCTGTAGACATTTATGGTACATGTTCTAGGTAGGAAAATATGGTAAAAAGTTCTAGGGAGAAAATTTTTAAAAAGTAAAGGAGATGAACAACTCCTGAAACAGGAATGGTGTGGACGCAATTATTAAAAAGCATGGACAGGGGAAACCTAAGCAGATATTTGAATAAAGAATGAGAGATGTGAGGAAGTAAAACAAGGGCATACTGGGAGAGGCAGGTTCTGGTCTGAAGTAATAGAAAACAGAGGCCCTGAAGCAGGACTATTCGTGGAGAGTTGGAGGAACAGAAAGAAGTCAGTGTTACTAGACCAGAGCAGGAGTAGTAGGAAATGAAACTGGTACCAGGAAATCATCAGGTGGTAGGCTATCATAAGGATTTTAATCTTGATGAATATCAGAGGTCACTGGAGGGTTCTGAGCAAAGGAGTGACCTGACATGACCTAGGTTTTAGCAGTACCACTCTGCTGATGTGTGCAGACTAGGCTGAAGTGGGAAAAGGGTGAAGATGTCACTGGTCAGAGGGTGTTGTGTAATCCAGGTGAGAAAGACGGGTGGCCAGGACTGAGTGATGGGGGTGGTGAAGAATGGTCAGATTCTGAGTTATATTTTGAAAGATAACTGGCTGGATTTGATGATTGGATTGGATGGAGAAGGTGGGAGGTAGGAAACAGACAGAAATAAAAGGTAACTGCAAAGTTTGGCCTGGGATGGGGAAGTCCACAGAAAGAGCTGGTTTGGGGGGAAAAATAAGACTTTGGTTTTGGATGTGTTAGGTTTCAGGTATAGGCATCCAGGTGGAAATGGCAGGTAGGCGGTTGAATAGTAAAGTCTATATTCAGGGGAGAGGTCCAGGTTGGTGACAGAAATTTGACAATTACATATGGACTTTACGTGATATGATGAGGTCAAGAAGGAGCCAAGAGGACAGAAAAGTCTACAGACTAAGCTTAAGACATATCAATGCTAAAATTTGAGGAGCTAAGGAGGAAACAGCAAAGAATAAGGAGGGACCAAGCAAGAAAGAGGAAAACCAGGATAATGACACCTGAGGTGCCCTGAAACCCAGGGAAGCTGGCATTACCTCTCTGAATGTTCCTAAGCAGCACAGAGATACCTACTTTGTAAGTTTAATTTGGTCACAGGATTCACATGCCAAGAAAATTTCATCTGGACTAATATATTAAATTCAGTTGCATATTTTGGAGAGTCAAGCAACTGATGAAAGAGAAACAAAAGAGGATGAAAGGAATGCCGGAAATTATGAAATCTGCAAGATTAATTATAAATCAGTTCGTCAACATTAAATTACATTAAGATAGCCATAAAATTATGTTAATAATGCCACACAATGGAAACCATTTTAATCTTTGACTCAATTTAAAAAACAATAAGTGATTCAAGTTCCAGTTTATTGAGAAGCAAAAACATTTCCCCATTCACATTTTGCAGCACACTGTATAAGTTAAACTATTTCAAGGCAACGTCATAAATAAATAAGTTCTAGCCCACTTCTTGCTTTCTGCCCTGATGGAATTGGCCTGACCATGGAGCACACATTAAGTATAAAGAACACCCTGTGTTTATATGATTACCCCTTAGAAAAAGGCCATTTTACAATGCAAATATGTGGAATTAGGGAGGAAGAGAATCACGTTGGAGTAAGCATCTTATTTTTGGAGAAAAACTGAAACTAAATTTTACACCAATGATAATAAGCAAGTTTTGTGTTACAATGGGAATTGCGGTTTTGTTGTTTTGCTAACAAAGATTTCTTGCATGTATGGGAATGATGCCTTTAAAGATAGAAGGAGATACGTGGGGTATGTACAGCACTACTCCTATTACTGCAGACAATCACAGCTCGGAGCTACACCGCAGCACATATCACTGCAACTAAAGCAACAGCATTGAGTTACACATACTTTTATTTTCCCCTTTTAAAAACGGAGGTACTAATACCATTCCTGGTTACCTAATCAGATGAGATTATGTATTTTAAAGCATTAAAAAAAAAACACCCTACAGAATATTGAAGACTATCAAAGGATTAATTCAGCATGATTTCCTTTTAATGAATGAAAAATTTTAAAGTGCCAGATGTTTTTCAGTCACTTGGAAGGGACTTATCTTTAAACACACTTGTCTTCAGGCCACTAGGCAGATACTCAAATTGAGTTAGTCAAAATGTGGTTTTTGGATATATTTAATGTTGAACATTCTCATTCTAGCCACACACTCCTTATCTGGATGGTAGACTAGCACTTAGAGTTTAGAAGTTATGAATCAACTTCAAGTTTTCCTAGGATGTATTAGAACAGTGATTTTCAACTGGGTGTGCCACAGGAATTTTTAAAACATACAATACCTAGTTATTTAGTCAAGGGCACTGACCTCTCTACCTTTAGATTGTCAAATAAAAAATATGACAACAGCCAATAGCCATCCGATATGAATGAATTAAAATGACACCTATTTTTTTTCTGTCAGATCGGCAAAAAATATCATTTTTGGTGTGCTGCAGAATTTTAGTGATTAGTTTCTGTGTGCCATGGAATGGGAAAGGTTGAAAATCACTGTTTTAGACAAATGAAATTGACCTCAGTATGTCTGAATTCTGAGTATTCCTGGTACACTATAACTTTCTGGTTCAGAGATCAATGCCTTAAACGGCCTTACAAACTTGAAGGCTTCTTGGAAATTCAGTATCTCCCTATGACCTTTTGATGAGTCTAAGGTGCATGGATTATAAGCACCTGGATTAAATTCCGCATGAACTACTCATGGCTATGAGACACCTGAGGAAAAGTTATTGGCAAGGAGTCAAATATGCTGTGCTGGTCCCTCAATATTTTCAGGAGACTCAGTCAGCATATTCAAAGTAAGATAAAAGTAACCCAAAGTGCCCACATTTGCTTGGACATCACCAGTGTTCATGTCTCCTTCAACTGTGAGGAAGAGAAGCTCTTTAGACATTACAGTTCACATTGCAATCGCAGTGAACTGGGGTCATCTGACCTCTTGGTTTTGCTCTAGGCTTATTTTGAATGTGACCCTAATAAGTTCAAAATTCTTTACACTGCCCACCTTACACTCTTGAGCAGCGAGTTAGCTAAATAGAAATGAGTTTCTACCAAAAGAGAACTATCCTGGGTAATAAACTGAGTTCTGCCCTTGAAATTTTTAAGACTTGGTAAAATATCGCTAACTTCATATGAAGTTCTTCCCCTTGCCCCTGATGCCTAAGTCAGTGTCAGTAAAAAATGATTATATATTTGTGCTTGATCCATTAAGAATCAATTGAATATGTGACTGAGATTTGTGAAATATCTTATGGGTGAAATTATTTTATAAAGAAAAATAATTAGTAATTGAAAGGCCTTAGAGGATCTAGTTTATACCAATCTAACTTAACCCAGTCTTTGGCAAAGTACAGGTAGTTTCCTATATTAGCAAGTTATTGCAGAAAACCTCAAAATGGCCTGCCAGGGCCTAGAAAAAGTAAATATATTTTCTGTAATCATCCACAATCTGTCTCAATAGTAAAACCAAGCATAAGCCTTGCTAATTTCCAATGCAAGTGAAATATCTTGGCAAACATGCTGTATTTTTTTTAAACAATATTTTAGGCTATAATTTACAATGGAATTTAAAAATGCAGTCATTTCCACCAGTTTTATTCTTATTTTACTTTATATGCAAACCAGTTGTCTTTCAGTTTTAAAGAATTCAGCCCAGTATTTTGGTGTTTCAGTACTGTCTTTCCATTTTGAAAATGAGCCAAGTATTTATGTGGTCAGATCTATGACTCCTCAACGCACTAGAAATTATAACTGTGTGATCAATATAATGTAGCAATTTTCCAAACTGGCAACTTATATTGTATGTAAGAATAGGAATTTACCTACAAAAGAAACTATTTCCAAGTCCTCATGTGTCTGTCTCTAAGTAGAATGATGCTCCCTAGCAATTCTCCCAAATGATGGGTTAGTCACTGGCCTTTGTCTTTTCAAATCGTATCTGTAAAAATGAAAGTAAATGGCCGAAGTTAATCTAAAATTTAGTATTCTGGAAGTTACCAAACAAAATTGCTTCTGTGGTTTTTGGTGTAAAGTTTCTCCCCCCCAAAACTGTAATTCTCCTTATTTTCTATTCAATGCATTTCAAGAGCTAAAATTAGAGTAGGGAAGGAAGGCTTCTTTTATATATATATTCCAACTAAGATAAACAAGGGTTTAACTTATCAATGTATTAGTTAGACCTAATAATGATATATCTGTCTAAGATTTTAAAGTACAGGCACATAAAAGTTTATATTTTCTTTTTAAAAGTATCCATCAGTTTTCTTATCTCCGATCACTGAGGGCATAGATTGTTTTTTTATGTGATATCAACATTATGACTAAAAAAATACATCTTCCAACATGCACAAAAGTTTTCTTTTAGATAGATAGATTTCAAACCTTGGTTTGCATATGTGTAAATTAGGTAAAGGGAGAGTTGCTGTGGCTGACGATCTTCTTGTCCCCTACTTCTAACTGTGGAGAGCACAATTTGGAAATCAGTGTTGCAGTCCTGTATGACAGTCATTTACTTCTTTCCATGGCCACCACAATAAATATTATACTATAATGCAGACTTTTCAATAAGAGATTAAAAGCCAGTATTGATCTATGAATGTCTGACAATGATAGCACTATGCATAAATTGAAGTGTCTGACAATACTTCATTAATTCCCACTTGTTATGGATTGAATTATGTCTCCCCAAATTCATATGTTGAAGTCCTAACCCCTAGTACCTAAGACCATGACCTTCATTGAAAATAGAGTGGTTGCATGTTATTAGTTAAAATGAGGCCATACAGTCATAGGGTGGGACCCTAATCCAATATGTCTGGTGTTCTTATAAAAAAAAATGTCACGTGAAGAGACAGACATGCCAACAGGGGAATGTCATGTGAAGACTGAAATTTTGTTGCCAGGGGGTAAGAAAAAGACCTTTCCTAGTGTCTTTCAAGGGAGCAGGCCCTTCCAACACCTTGATCTTAAACTTCTGACCTCAAGGACTCTGAAACAAGACATTTCTGTTGTTCACACCACTTAGTTTGTGGCCTTTGTTACAGCAGCGCTGGCAAACTAATACACCACTCATCCTAATTTCCTGCATTCTGGTTTCAACTCCAACCGTGCCAATAAAATGCTTTCCACTAAGCAATGGCCTATTTTCTGGTCACTCAGCTCATTCTACTTGTAGCTTTTGACCTGTTGATCACCTTTCTTTAAGCCTCTCTCTACCATTACTTTCTGAATGTGCTTTGTTTTTTACTAACACTACTGAATACTTCTTTTCATTTTATTCCTTCAACTGTCACTCAAAGTTTGATATGTGTCATGCAACAAAGAAATATTCCGCAATGAATAAGAGCCTGTGCTCAAGGTACAGAAAGTCAGGTGGGATAGAGAAGGAAATCAATGAAGAGAGTACAATCTTGTACTATAAGAATAGAAGTCTTGTGCTGTAAGAATATGTAGGAAGTCCTCCTAAGGCTATCCTGCAGGTTTAGACAAAGGTCCTCTAGAAAGTGATATATAAGTTGGAACATGAGGAGGGGTTACTGAGGCAGGGGTGGAAAACTGAAGACTTGAGACAAGGGAAAGAGGGCACTCTAGGCAAAAGGAGCAATAAAAGCTTAGGGACAAGAGGGACCGATGAACTGTGAGAACTGTAATCAGAACTGTTTGCAGAAAGCAAGGGGGGGGGGGGGCTGGCCAGAGAAGAGAGCAGGACTCAGATCCCAATGGGTTACATGTCATGTTACAAAGTTTGAACTTTATTCTGAAAGCAACAGAGAGCCATGAAAAATTGTAAGTAGAAAATGTAAATAATCATATTTACCTTTTAGAAATAAATATACTGAGTCCTGTGTGAGGTATAGATGGGAAAAGTAAGAAAAACTGAAAGCAGAGGAAACAGGAGGTGGCTATGGTATTTCAGAAGACAGATGATAGTGACTTACCCAAACGCAGTACCTATAAAATCTCTCAATGCACTGTCCCAGAGAAATCAGGATCTCTATGGACAGGACCAAAGCAGAAATACTTTTTAAAGGTACAAACGTTGAGAAGCACAGGACTCTATTGTTACTTGTTTTGTCTAAATGGCTTTCCAAGTCACTCAAGATGGTGAATTACAGGGATATTTTTGGTTTTAAAATTTTTATTCAAGAACACATTGGAGAGATGAGGAGAATGGCAAAAGAGTCAGCATAGAGTACAAAGAGTTCCAAATGCTCTTAAGTATTGTGGTTTATATTAAAAGATAACTGAACTAGGAATGTATTGTCAGACTTCTTTCTTACAGGAACCTAGAGTAACCTCCAACACCCTCATTCCCTCTATTTTCCCCCTAGACTTGGAGTTTGAACATATCCCCAATTTCTTGCTTTTTGAAAGTTTAATCAGGCAGGTTAGAGCTATATGCCTATAAGCACTCCCAGATTCAACTCTACAGTTACCATCCTGGACTTCAGATTGATGTCTTGAATTTAATTTCTTAGACTGGGGCCTGCCCTGGCTAGTTTTTCAATCATCAACAACTCCCAGAGACTGGAGAATTGAACAGACCCTTGCAGAGGTTGTATATTAGCATTAACCTTTGCTTCACAAATAAAAGCGTAAAATTAGGAGATATTCTTAATGTTTCCTGGAGAGAGCACCTTCATCCAGATTGCACTGAACAGGAAACCAGCTGAATTCTTGTCACCATGGTGACCTCAGGATCCTGGAAGTATAGGTTTTCATAGGGGTTTACCCAGGTGAAGGCTTTAAATCTGATCAGAAAGCAGATCTTCTAGGCCTATGAATGATGCCTGTGCTTACCAAAGCAGCAACATAATGAGGTTTTCCTTGGCACAGTGGCTAATTTCTAGTAGTTTCTTGCTGAATAAATCTGAGGGATTTTTTTCTCTGTTTTCCTTCAGGTCTGGTTTACCCTGAGAGGTCTAGGGTTGCAAAAGATCTTTGCTGTAAACAGAGGCACTCATAATCCTTCTGTCCTACAGTCCCTAGCAAGTCTAGCTTTTAATATATGAAGAATTTCTTAGACTCAGGGATCTAAATTATTTTACTTTACTTTTTCCCTATCTAATGAATCAGTCAAGAATAAGGATATGTTGCAAAATTAGGCTAACAGTGGAAGCCAAACTTTTAAAATTGTCTGTATGTAACAATTATGGAACCTTTGAAAGACAGACTCCAACAGGTAACCACAATGACAAATCTGTATCACTTTTCAATTGAGAATATTGATATTGCAGTTTAAGTTTTCATATATTATATTTCATCTGATCTTTAAAACAGGACAAATTCTGCCTCTTTTAAAAGGAAGTGACCTATGAACAGGAGAAGCACAAAGGAATTTTAGGGCAGCAAAAATACTCTGTGTGACACCATAATGATGGCTATGTGTCACTATATATTTGTCCGAACCAACAGAATGTACAACACCACGAATGACCCTAAGGCAAATTATGGATGTTGGGTGATGATGATGTATCAATGTAAATGTATCCTTGGTGAAATGTACCATTATGGTGAGTGAGAATGATAATGGGGGAGTCTGTTCATGTGTGGAAGCAGAAGTTAGCAGAAGGTATGTGGGAAATCTCTGTTGTAAACTTAAACTGATCTAAAAAACTTAAAACTGGGAATGAAAATGGTAGTGGAGTGAATGGAAGATACACAGACTGTCTCCCATGACCAAACTAGAATTACAACTAAAATAAAGGCAAATCATCTGGATAAACCAACTGAAGAGCAGCTGGAGAGAACCCTTATAACCAGGGTCATAAAGAGGACACCAAATTGAGACTGGTAGGAGCTGCAGAGGCTCATGAGAGGGCTGGCTGGGTGTCCATGGGCAGCAGCTGAGGACTGTCTTAGCTGTGAGCAGTTCCCTCTGAGAAGTTGGGGGTTAAAACCCCAATCCAGCTGCCCAGCACAGAGTGGCGGAACAGGGAAAGGTGCCCACATAACACCTGGCTGAGAAAATCACCAGAGCAGAGGTTCTATCTAGCAGGGAGAGGCACAGGGAACACTGGGAATTCCCTGAAGGGCCAGTACACTAAATTACAGGTATGGCTACAGCCACTCACTTTGGGCTCCAGCAGAGAGAGGGCTGACTGGACTGGAACTGTGTGAGGACAGTCAGGAATTTGTGGTACTGGGAAGTGAGCTGGGAAGGAGGCCATCAGGAGCTCTATACTGACATTCCCCACAAGACAGTAGCTATATCCCTCAAAAGAGCCCCTTCCCAGAGCAGCTTTACCCTGAGGGAGAAGCAACTGCCCCTCCCTTGGGAATTTAACACCACCTGGCCCAGAGAAGTGCAACCTGAGGTTCATTAACAGCCAGAGACTACCTACCAGCCAGTAGGCAATGAAGAGCCTCTGAAAGCTTTGAGCTTCGAACCTGGCTGTCAGTGTTGGGGGTTCTGGCTCTGGGGACTGAGCTGTGAGGGCTGAGGCCTGAGTTCCTATGCTGAGCCACTCCCACATCCTTCAGTAGCCATCTCTGTCAAGATGCCCCATCAGAGTGGCTTTAGCCTGGGAAAGAAGCAACTGCCCCTCCCTTGGGAATTTAACATCACCCAGCCTGGAGAAGTGCAACCTGAGGCTCATTAACAGCCAGAGACAACCAGCAAGCCAGTAGGCAGAGATGAGATTCTGAAGGCTTTCAGCCTTGGGCCTGACTCTCAGTGTTGGGTGTCATGGCTCTGGGGACTGAGCTGTGAAGGCTGAGGCCTAGGTCCCTGTACTGAGCCATTAACCCACACTGCAGAAACCATTTTCTTCTCAAAACAACTTTAACCCAGGAGAAAGAAATTGCCCCACCCACTGGAATTTCCCTTACCCTGCCCACCTGTGGGGTTTCTCATTCAGCTGAGGGTTATAACCAGAGGCTCATTAAGTAACTGAGACTAATATCCTGCAGGCAAAAGCTCTGGGATGATTGAATCTTTGCTTGTCCTGTGACTCTACCCAGGAAAGTAAGACTAGACATTGGTGTTCAGTGTGGTCCCTTCCATACTCATCCAAACCTAGCAGAGGGAGCCACAATCAGTGGAACATCGACACAAAGGGGAAATTTGGCAGGTTCCAAACCCTGATTAGACAGCCGAAATGGTGAAACAAAGAAACAAATCCCAATGGAAAGAACAAGAGAATTCTACAGAAGGGATAAATGAAATGGAATTAAGCAAGTTATCAGATATAGAGTTCAGAGTAATGATTATGAGGAAGCTCTACAGCATGAGTAAAGATATAGAAACAATGAAAATCAACTAATTGGAAATGAAAAATGACCAAGCAGAAATGAAGAATAACATAGCAGAAATAAAGAACACATAGGAAGGAATAGCCAGCAGATTAGAGGAAGCCAAAGATCAGATCAGTGAATTAGAAGATGGGGTAGAAAAAAATAACCCAATCAGAGAAGCAAAAAGAAAAAAACAATTTAAAAACAGGAGTACAGTTTAAGAGAGCTCTGGGACAATATGAAACATAACAACATCCGCATCATAGGAGTCCCGGAAGAAGAAGAAAATAGCAAGGGTTAGAGAATATATTTGAAGAAATAGTGGCAGAATACTTCTCTAACTTGGTGAAGGAAAAAGGCATACCAGTTCAGGAAGCACAGAGAGCCCCAAGTAAAAAGAACCCAAAGATGCCCACACCAAGACACATCATAATTAAAGTGGCAAAATTAAAGACAAAGATAGAATCTTTTTTTTTTTTTTTTCAATCCTCACCAGAGGATATTTTTCTATTTATCTTCAGATAGAGTGAGAGGAAGAGAGAAATATAGATGTGAGAGGGACACATCTACTGGTTGCCTCCCGCACAGATCCTGACCAGGGCTGGGGATGAACCACAACTGAGGTACATGCCCTTCACTGGAATCCAACCCATGACTCATTGTTCCATGGGCCAATACTCTAACCACTGAGCAAAACTGGCCAGGGCCAGAGAGAATCTTAAAGTCAGCAAAAGAAAAGCAACAGGTTATATACAAAGGAGCCCCCATAAGGCAATGAGATGATTTCTCAACAGAAACACTACAGGCCAGGAGGGAATGGCATGAAGTATTCAAGGTAATGGAAAAGAAAGATCTGAATCCAAGACTACTCTATCCAGCAAGGCTATCATTCAACATAGAAGGTGAAATAAAGAGCTTCCCAGACAAAAAAAGGCTAAGGGAATATATTAACACCAAACCAGCACAGCAAGAAGGGTTAAAAGGACTGTTATAATAAGTAGAAGAAACAGAGAGAGAAACATAGCCATAATAAATAAAAATGGCAATAAATAAGTACATATCAATAATAACTTAAATGTAAATGGACTAAATGCTCCAATCAAAAGATACAGACTAGCTGAATGGATAAGAAAGCATGACTCCTATCTATGTTGTTTACAAGAGACGCACCTCACAACAAAAGACCCACAGGTTGAAAGTGAAGGGATGGGAAAAATTTTCAAAGCAAATGGAAATGAAAAAAAAATAAAGCTGGGGTAACAATACTCATATCTAATAAAAATAAAAAAGTCTTCAAAATAAAGGCCATAAGGAGACAAAGAAGGCCACTACATAATATTGAAAGGATCTATCCAACAGGTGGATATAACTTTGGTAAACATATATACACCCAATATAGGAGTATCAAATATATTTTAAAAAACTTCTGGAGGACTCCAAAGGAGAAATTGATAGTAATGCAATCATAGCAGGGGACTTCAACACCCTGCTGACATCACTGGATAGATCTATAGACAAAAAATTAACAAGGAAACAGAGACTCTAAATGATGCACTAGATCAAATGGATTTAATTGATAGTTATAGAATTACACTCCAAAACTGCAGAATTCACATTCTTGTCAAGTGCACATGGGACATTCTCAAAGATAGACCATATATTAGGACACAAACTAAGTCTCTACAAGTTAAGAAGATTGAAATCATATCAAGCATCCTCCCAGATCACAATGGCATGAAACTAGAAATTAATTACAATAAAAACATTCAAAAACAGTCAAGCACATGGAGACTAAATAGTACATTATTAAACAATGAATGGGTTACCAAGGAAATCAAACAAGAAATAACAAACATCCTGGAAATCAATGAAAATGAACACACAACAACACAAAATCTGTGGGATGCAGTGAAAGCAGTTCTGAGAGGGAAGTTCATAGCACTACAGGTCTACCTCAAGAAACAAGAAGAATTTCTAATAGACTATCTAACTCTACAAGTTAAAGAACTAGAAAGTAAACAAAAAGAAAAACCCAGAGCAAGTAGAAGGAAAGAAATAGTAAAGGTCAGAGCAGAAATAAACAACATAGAGACTAGAAAAACAATTTAAAAGATCAATGAAACAAAGAGCTGGTTCTTTGAAAAAATAAACAAGATTGATGAACCTTTAGCCAGACTCACCAAGAAACAAAGAAAGATGACCCAAATAAACAAAATCAGCAATGAAAGAGAAGTAACAACTGACACCACAGAAATACAAAGGATTATTTAAAAAATACTATGAACAATTATAAGCCAACAAATTGGACAACCTAGGTGAAATGGACAAATTTCTAGAATCACACAGTCTCCCAAAACTGAAATGGGAAGAGACAGGAAATTTGAACAGACCAGTAACAACTAAGGAAATTGAAGATGTAATCAATAAGCTCCCAGCAAACAAAAGCCCGGGTCTGGATGGCTTCACAAGGGAGTTTTACCAAACATTCAAAGAAGAATTAACACCCATTCTCTTCAAACTATTCAAAAAATTCAACAACACAAAAAAGAAGACTTCCAAGTTCTTTTTATGAGGCCAGCATAATCCCAATTCCATAACCAGACAGAGACACTACAAAGAAAGAAAATTACAGGCTAATATCCCTGAAGAATTAGATGCTAAAATCCTCAACAAAATATTAGCAACTCAGATCCAGCAATATATTAAAAACATTATTCACTGTGACCAAGTGGAATTCATCCCAGGGATGCAAGGTGGTACAATATTCACAAATCAATAAATGTGATACAGCTCTGGCTGGTTTGGCTCAGCAGTTAGAGAGTCAGCCCGTGGACTGGAGAGTCTGGGGTTCAGTTCCCGCTAAGGGCACGTACCTCCGTTGCAGTTTGTCCTCAGCCCCGGTTGGGGTTGTGTGGGTGGCAACCACTCGATGTGTCTCTCTCACATCGATGTTTCTCTCTTTCTCTTTCCCCCTCTCTCCCTCCCGCTCTATCTGAAGATAAATGCAAAAAATGTCCGCGGGTGAGGATAAAACATATAAAAAAATAAAAAAATAAATGCGATACACCACGTAAACAAAATGAAAGATAAAAACCATATGATCATATCAATAGATGCTGAAAAAGCATTTGACAAAATCCAGCACCCATTTCTGATAAAAATGCTCATCAAAGTGGGAATAGAGGGATCATATCTTAACATAATAAAGGCCATATATGAAAAACCTCCAGCTAACATCATACTTAATAGGCAAAAACTAAAAGCATTTCACTTAAGGACAGGAACAAGACAGGGATGCCCACTTTCACCACTCTTATTTAACATAGTACTGGAAGTTTTAGCCACAGCAATTAGACAAGAAGAAAAAATAAAAGAGATACAACTGGAAAGAAGGAAGAGAAACTGTCATTATTTGCAGATAAGATGATATTGTACATAGAAAACCCTAAAGACTCCATAAAAAATCTATTAGCTTTAATAAATGAATTTGGCAAAGTAGCAGGATACAAAATCAACATCCAGAAATTGATGGCATTCTTATAAACCAATAATAAACACTCAGAAAGGGAAACTAAGAAAACAATCCCATTTACCACTGCAACAAGAACAACAAAAATACCTAGGAATAAACTTAACATAGGAGATAAAATACCTGTTCTCAGAAAACTACAGGATATTGAAAAAAAAATAGAGGAAGATATAAAAAAGTGGAAGCATATGCCATCTTCAAGGATTGGAAAAATCAACATCATTAAAATGTCCATACTCCCCAAAGCAATCTACAGAGTCAATACAATCCCTATTAAAGTACCAATGGCATATTTCACAGATCTAGAAAAAATACTCCAGAAGTTTATATGGAACCATAAAAGACCCTGAATAGCCACAGCAATCTTGAAAAAGAAGAACAAAGTGGAAAGGATCACAATACCAGATATCAAGTTATACTACAAAGCCATGGTAATCAAAACAGCCTGGTACTGGCACAAGAACAGGCATATAGATCAATGGAACAGAACAGTGAACCCAGAAATCAACCCAAGACAGTCTGCACAATTAGTATTCGACAAAGGAGGCAAGACATGCAATAGAGAAAAGACCATCTCTTCAATAAATGGTGTCAGGAAAATTGGACAGTTACATGAAAAAAATAAAAAAATAAAAAGAACCAAGACCACCAACTTACACCATACATAAGGATAAACTCAAAATGGATATGACTTAAATGTAACCCATGAAACCATAAAAATCCTAGAAGAAAATGTAGGCAGAAAAATCTCAGACATCATAAGTAGTGGAATTTTCACTGATATATCGCCTAGGGCAAGAGAAACAAAGGACAAAATTAATAAATGGGACTACATCAAACTAAAAAGTTTCTGCACGGCAAAAGAAATGAGTATCAAAATGAAAAGGGAACCTACTCTCTGAGAACATATTTGCCAATGATACATCAGATAAGGGGTTAATATACAAAATATAGAGAGTACTCATACAATTCAACAAAAAGAAGACAAACAATCACATTATAAAATGGGCAGAGGACCTGAATAGACGCTTCTCCAAACAGGACATACAAATGGCCAGGAGACATAGGAAAAAAATGCTCAACATCTCTAATCATCAGAGAGATGCAAATTAAAATGACTATGAGATAACACCTCACACCTGCCAGAATGGTGGCCATCAACAAATCATCAAACAACCAGTGCTGGTGAGGGTGTGGAGAAAAGGGGACTCTAGTACACTGCTGGTGGGAATGCAAACGGATTTAGCCACTATGGAAAACAATATGGTGTTTCCTCAAAAAATTAAAAATGGAACTGCCATTTGACCCAGTGATCCCACCTCTTGGAATGTGTCCTAAGAATCCTGAAACATCAATCAGGAAGAATATATGTACCCCTATGTTCATAGCAGCACTATTACAATAGCTAAGATCTGGAAATAGCCCAAGTGCCCATTAGTAGATGAGTTGATAAAAAAGCTGTGGTACATTTACACAATGGAACACTATGAAATAAGCCAATCAGAGAAAGAAAAGTACCACATGATCTCACTCATTTATGGAACATAATGAACAAAATAAGCTGTCAACCAAAAGAAATCCAGAATCATGGAAATAGGGAACAGACTAACAAACTTCAGAGGGATGGGGCATGGGAGGGGTTGGAAGAGATAAACCAAAGATCTTATATGCATATATACACAACCAGTGGACACAGACTTTAGGTTGGGGAAAGTAGGAGGGGGATGGGAACAGGAAGGAGGGCGTCAATGGGGGAAAAAGGCGACATCTGTAATACTTTCAACAACAACAACAACAACAACAAAACAAAATAAAAAAACCTCATGATTTCCAAAAGGCAGCTCTGTGGTGTCCCTTTGTGACAAGAATGGTTTATAGAACAGAATAAAAATGTACATTATAAAAAATTTGACATTGTCATCAAAATGTCCCTTCCAGGAGGGGAATTTAACCAGTAAGTGAAAACTTAGGAAACTCAAAAGTCATTTTGTAGTCTTTTTTTTTTTTTTAATCCTCACCTGAGGACATTTTTGCATTTATCCTGAGATAGAGTGAGAGGGAGAGAGGGAGGAAGAGAGAGAGAGAAACATCGATGTGAGAGAGACACATCGAGTGGTCGCCACCCACACAACCCCAACTGGGGGCCGGGGACAAACTACAACCAAGGTATGTGCCCTCAGCAGGAATCAAACCTGGGATCCCCTGGTCTGCGGGCCGAAGCTCTAACCACTGAGTTAAACCGGCCAGGGCTCATTTTGTAGTCTTAACTCATTATTTCATCTTTACTTTTACTGATGAGATGTAAAATACAATTTGAATGCTAAATGCACCATATATCTAACCAATTAACCAGAAAAATCTTTCCCACACATTTCTTGTATTGGAAATGGGAAAATTTAGAAATTTACTTGGACAAAAAAGCTATTACTAAAAATTTACTGATATTGATAATTTTGATAATAGTTCAAGGTAAATTGCATTTACTTTTTGGAAAATGTCAATATATAAGTAAATTTGTTTTTCTTGTCTAAATAAGGACAGTATACTGTAACATCAAAACATTTGCTGATAAAATAATTAAAACTAAAAAATATAAATAAATAAAAGAAAGTGACCTATGGCACCAATAAATGAAACTTTGTTTTATACTCCTCTCCGAGGATATGTTTGTGTGTGTGTGTGTGTGTGTGTGTGTGTGTGTGTGTGTGTGTGTGTATTGATTTGAGAGAGAGAGAAAAGAAAAAAAAAAAAAACAATGACGTGAGAGAGAAACATGGACCAGTTGCCTCCCGTATGCATCCTGACCAGGGATTGAACCTATAACCTAGGTATCTGCCCTGACAGGGAATCAAACCCACAACCTTTTGGTGTATGGGATGATGCTCCAACCAACTGAGCCACCCTGCCAGGACAGATGAAACTTTCTTGAAGTTAAATCTGAAATTTAGTCATACTAGAGTTTAAGTTAAAAATCAGGTATTTTCACTCAGAAAACAGAATTCCTTCTACTACACCATTTCATATAAATGTATATGTACACACACAAATACACTATCTATCTACATCTGCATCAACATCTATATCTATATCTATCTATATATGTTTTAAGAGAAAACAAACATAATTCCAGATAAAAACGTATTATGGTAGGTGTCACTAACCACGTGAAATAAATTTAGAAAGTCTTAAATCAAATATACTGTAAAAAGTCATGACAGAGTTATTACAGCATCAACGAGCAAAACAAACAAAAAAATTTCAGTTCCAATCTGACACATATGACCTTGCTGAGACTGGTACTGTGTAGCTCATTTCCATCCAAGTTCAGACCTCAAGTCTGAGACTTTGGCTACCTTGATGTATGGCTATTGTTATCTTAATCATGACAACTGCATTTTCCTTTGTGTTGGACACATTTCTCTTTCTTTACTAATTTTTGACACCTAAACGAAGAGGAGTATTCCTCTAACCCTTCCCTCATCATGCTCAATCTTAAGGAAGCCATGCTGTAGTCTGTCAAAGCCAGGTAACTGGTCAACACCATTTGGGAGAGTACTTCAGAATTACTTGGGTCACTAGCCTGAGACTCACCATCAACAGATGATCTGAGAATATTGAATCAAGTACTATGAACCCAAGAAAGTACTTGAAACGGTTGCCAATGCACTTATTCCAAATTCTGACTGGCATCTGGGAGCCAGTACTTTCTTAATTTAGCTCATTTCTCATAATCACCATATCTCTCTAGTCTTCCTGTCAAACTCCTGATTCTTTATCTTTGTGATCACTACCCAAGATGAAAAACCCTTTGGCTTTGTTCTTACCATGTCTCATTGATATTAAGATGCCACTGATTGTGAGATGCATCAATTTGTTAACAGTTTTTCAGGGAAAGAAAAAACTCTACCTTATTAAATGAGCACATCAATTGTATGACTCACACTACTTTCAAAACTACTAAGATAATAAAAGAATACTTCAAAATTGTCAAATGCGAAGTGTCCTTGCTCATATCTTCATTCTGCATAGTTTTTTCTGCTCTATTATTTTCTGTAAGACTCAATACTCTCAATTTCACTGGACCTCCAGGAGAGCACTGTGCAATAGAATTTTCTACAGTGATACAAATGTTCTGAAATCTGTGCCATCCAACATACAAAACTACACATGTCTATTCAACATTTGAAATGTGGCTAGCGTAACTAAGAAATTGTTTTAACTTAACATGTAAATGGCCACACGTGGCTAGTGGTGACTATTGTTTAGCACAGTTCCAGAATCCCAGATCTAGAACAGGCACCATTAAGTGGATACCACTTCTCCTGAAATTCTCAAAAATGAAATTTGCTTCTCTCATGTTACTGAAACTTGAGGAGTGGTTAACAATCATCTGGTTTTTGACTGCCCTTCCAGTCCACCACTTGATCAGCTTCTTTCAACTAATACTGCCTGCTCTGGGGTTCACACAACCCACCATTTCCTGATACCCAGAATCTCCTTCCCCCAGAAGCATAACAACCTTACACATGGGCCACGCTTTTTCTTCCTCTCCTAGCTTGTACTGTTACCCTCAATAACAACCTTAATTGTAATGAAAATGTCTTCATAATCAGCTCCACTTGACATTGGAGAGCCAAAGACACAGAGATAGTTATCTCTAACTCTGCTCTCCAGTGCTTTCAAGTTACCTCTCCTTCTTCAAGACTTAAAACACTGCCACAATTTCCATCTCTGACTAAATCTGTTACTTTAAACTTCCTAGGTCTCTGAGCTTGGTGTGCACCCTCCTGAGAGCAACCAGGAAACCAGACTTTTTGTAAGCTTTGATGTTCACTGCTTTCTCTGTAAATTCAAGGTGATTGAGCATTATTAGAAAAAGATTACATGTTGTTGACTGGATGCTTCATGAATAATACTGTTTACTTTTACCAGGGACTCAATTATGCAACAGTACTATTATTCAACAAGTTATTAAAAATCTTGATATTATTTTTAAGTTCACAACTTCATTTTCCTCAGAAGAAAATAATGACAAAACTAAAAATAGCAAACATTTCTGAACACTGATAATGCATTATGCATTATTCTAAGCAAGTAATATGCATTATATCATTTAATCCTCATAAACCCACATTATTTGGGCTGTGTTCTATTGGCCCTACTATTTTTTGTCACATTATAGCGAGGAAGATATATGTAAAACAGTCTCACTGTGATGAAAGAGTGGAAGCCGCCTTACATAGACTGGCTCAACATCTCTCATCAGAAACCACAATTCACCCTCTTCCCTGTTCCTGTATTTCAGAGAAATAAGGTTTCTTCTTTCTGTAGTAAATCAATCCATGATCGTTCTTAATTCTCTCCCCTTTCTAGCTTACAGGACCTTGCTCTTGATTCCATCCACACTTTCCTCCTTTGGGACCTTCTCGTTTCTCTTTCTCTGGCATCTTGGTGAAAGGATGGGCATTATTTTGTTTAGCTTTCAGTGGTAATACATATTATGATCTAAATCGTGTTACAAGTTATTTGTAGCATGAGAATAGAGTTAATATTTTGATTAAATAAATTAAGGTAATAACCTTAATGAGCAGTTATCTAAAATACCACAGTGGAGTGATAAACGGAGGCATTTTGAGAGCCTGTGAATGTATATGCTTCTATCGCTTCTGTTCCTAAAACATAAATAAGATCTTCAATCTACATGTTAAGAATTATTCCTTATAAATATTTCCCAACTACGCTTTGCTTAGTTCCACCATCCTCTAAAGACAAAGCTTCTGCTTATTTAGAAAAACAGCTTGATAGACCTGTCATGAAGTTTTGTATTTTGCATATATTTAATTTTTCACACGTCCTGTGTTCAGTTGAGACTACTCTGCTCTACGCATTCATGTCATAAAAACTCAATTATGCCCCTGGCCTGTTTGGCTCAGCAGTTAGATCGTCAACCTGCGGACTGAAGGGCCACAGGTTCGATTCCCAGTCAAGGGCACATACCTGGGGTACAGGTTCAATCCTTAGTCCCTGTTAGGGTCGTGCAGGAGGCCACCAACAGATGTGTCTCTCTAACATTGATGTTTCCTTTCTCTCTCTCTCTCTCTCTCTCTCTCTCTCTCTCTCTCTCTCTCTCTCTCCCCCCTCCCTCCCTCCCTCCCTTTCTCCTTTCCAGTCTATCTAAAAATCAATGGGGAAAAAAAATCCTCTGGTAAGGATCAACAACAAGAATAATCAAAACCAAAAACAAACAAACAAACCTCAATTATGTATGAACTTAGAATCTAACCCATCCAATAGTATTTTTTGATCTTTAGGATAAATATGCCTGGCTCACTTGAGACAATCAATTCATGTTTCTCATTAACTAATGAATGAATAAATTAAACTGGATGATGATGACTTTGGTGATGCCAATGGCATTACAGTAGGAAATAACCCTGAGACCATCTACTCCTTTCAGGAAAGTCACTAAGCAGGTGGCATGAATATTTTGCTGCTATTCAAACAAGGATTAAAATGATAAAATAAAATTATTAAAAATGCACTGAATTCTAAGAATATTTTTCAAAATAGCAGCATATACTAAGTTCATTGTCAGATGCATTTAATATTTTATTCTTATGTAGGCACTGAATTTTATGTTAACAGTATCCTTTCTATTACTTTTTAACTACATTTTGTATGAATTATGCCCTCACTTCCCCTTCACCCTTTTATTTAGCAGATGGTATCAAATGAATCCATCACTAAGGAGTACATCCTGGGATTTAGTAATGTATTTGAAGGTTCTATTGCCCTGAAGCATCAGACAGATTTTTATATAAAGCCAAAGAAGTCTTTTTTTTTTTTTTTTTTTTTTGCATTTATCTTCAGACAGAGCAGGAGGGAGAGAGGGGGGAAGAGAGAGAGAGAAACATCGATGCGAGAGAGACACATCAAGTGGTCACCACCCACACAATCCCTGGGGCCGGGGACAAACTGCAACCGAGGTACGTGCCCTTAGCAGGAACCGAACCCGGGACTCTCCGGTCCGCGGGCCAACGCTCTAACCACTGAGCCAAACCAGCCAGGGCGAAGTTCTCTTTTTTTGTGTAGATTGCTATTCTTAGTAATTGTTCTCACAACCAACCATCAGAAATGTCCGGTAGCCTTTAAATTGCTTTTTGAAAATGAAATCCCACAGCACTGCTTGTACCTACAGCAGAGGCTAGACAAGGGTGGCAAAAATCTGCATAGTTCTTGGGGTTGAGGAAAGAGATGAGCCCACACACAGACACCTGCGGGCTCCTGGCTAGCCACACCTGCACCTGCATCACATATTTATCCTTAAGCAAGAAATAGCTCAGTACTGTGTCCTTAACAACTTTGTTTCTCAAAGAGCCATTAGTAAGTTTTGTAAAACAGAGTCTGTAGATTAATCATCTACACCTACCTCTTACTTATCTGAATAGCAAAGAGGAAAGGAATTAAAATAAAAAATTGCTGCTGCAGAAACCACAGCAATTATGTTAATGTAATTCTCAAGACAACCCCTTTACAGCTTTTTATAACTTCAAGTTATATTTAAATTTAATAACTGAAGAAAGAATGTTTGCAATATACCTGGACCATAAGGAAGAAAAAAGAAAGGAGGGCCTGGTCTGTGGCAGGAGAGAGCAGCAATGCCATGTAGTGTGACGGAATCTATCAGGCGGCACTGGCTCCATTCTGCATTATCTCCACGATCCCATCTATGCTTCCATGGTCCTCTCTCCATGTCCAGCAACATCCAATAGGAAGTTCTGCAATAATGAAAATGCTCTATATCTGCACTGTCCAATACAATAGCCCCTGGAGAAAAAAAGGGCTATTTAAATTTATTAAAACAAAATTGAAAATTCAATTTATTTCATATATGGTTAGTGACTAGTAAATGTGGCATGTCACTAGGCTAGCCACATGATTTTGGTACAGAATGACATTTTGTTTAAGATAGTTAATAGTACCTACCATTTATTGAGCCTTGATCCTAAGCCAGAGAGCTTACCTTCCCCCTGCCCCCAAGTATTTATTGGAGGTCTATTTTAATTTTTTTTTTTTTACAATTTATTTTAGAGAGCCGGAGGAAAGGAGAGCGAGAGAGAAATGAGAAAGAAACATCAATGAGAGAACCACCAATCGTCTGCCTCTTGCAAGTCCCCTACTGGGGATCAAGCCCACAACCCAGGCATTTCGTCCTGACTTGGAAAAGAACCAGCAGCCACTATATACACTGGAGGATGCTCAACCACTGAGCCACATCGGCCAGGGCACGTAAGGGGTCTATTTTATACCAGGCAACATTTTGTGTCCCAGAACAGAACGAAGAATAAGACAGTAAGGTCTAGGCCCCGTGGAAATTTCAGGCCAGTGTGGGAGATAGAAAAGGAATAAGAAAATAAATAATTAATTGTGTGATTTACTCTTATGTAGTTATAAATAAATAACATGTAGGGCAATAAACTGAGTATGTTGGGTAGGGGTAGGAATGTTCTCAGAAAAGGTAGTCAAGCATGATTCTCTGAGAAAGCAACCTTGACATAGTGTTATGTACCGTGTCTGTGGTACGTTATTAACTTGTCTTAGTCCTGGCAAACTAACACAAGTAGGCCTGGATAGGCAAGCTACATAAATTGTGCATGTTATTTCATTCCCAAAGGTATCCTATGGGTTAGGCATTGGTGTTCCCATTCATCACATGAGACTAAAGAGATTACATAATTTGTCAGAGGAAATTTCACTCTTATATGACAGTCAAGACAGAAATCAGAATTGTCCCAAATCCTGTGCCTGAATGTCCTCTTAATGATACCCTCTTTGATGGCTTTGACTTATTTTTGTGTGACTCCACCTATCTGGCTCAATGAAAATTAAATAACTAATTCTGTCTGTAAATAAAATTAGGTTATATAATAATGGCTATAATGCAGTGTGTCACTTAAAATAAAATTTAAAAATCTAGCATAAATATCACATTTGACTTTTCTCTTTAAAACTAATTCTATATTTAATTTTCTTAATAATTAATAAATCTTGGCCTATTTATCATATGCACATACATATAACATACATATGTAAATACATACATGTTTAGACAATTGTAAATTTTAGGTTCAACAGTAATATGTAAATTCTATAATATAATCTCTTCTCTTAGTCTTTTCTCCCACTGTCGTCTCTTGTCTTCCATATGTCCAGGGTGACACTCTTATTTTACTTGCTTCAGAAGAAATAAAACTGTTCAAAGTCATACTTCCTTGAGGACATATAATTCCCTTGTTAATGAATAAGTGTCCATGTTTACAGACCCTCACCTTTGTAAAAGAAGCTTTGACATTCCCTTCTGGAGTGGGTGGCAAGTTCACTTCTAAAAATATAAATTCAATACGTGCCCTCCTGAGAAATGGGAGCAGAGAGCCCTGATGAGAAGATGATCTACGATTCAGTTTGCTCATTTGGTGAAAAGAAACCAATTCAGTGGGCAGAAACATTTACCCAAACGCGAAAGACTTTTTAGAAATGTTCTAAATATGGCCTTACTTTAATCAAGCAATGCCATCTGTTCGGTGAGTGGCAAGGTCACAACTTTTATAATAAAAATAGCACCCAATGTCAGAAATGAACATATAGAAATATAACTGCTGCCTATACTAAATATGCCTACCTATATTCTAGGAAGTATATAGGTAGAGAGAACATATATATATATATATATATATATATATATATATATATATATATATATATATATGGAAAGAGAGAGAGAGAGAGAGAGAGAGAGAGAGAGAGAGAGAGAGAGAGAGAGAGATGTAGCCATTAGCTTCGGGTATGACCTTTATAGGAGCTACTTTGGTCCTGGTCCCGCTATTGACAAGTTGTAAAACCTTTGCTAAGTCATTGAACTTCCCTGAGACTCAGCTATGGTTCCTCTGTGTCATGTTTGTGGTAAAGATAATGAGGTCATGTTTGTGAAGGTACTTTGTGAAGCGTAAAATGAAGTGTAAGCAAAAGGCTTAATTTTTACTGCAAAAAGTGGCTCTCAAAAAAATTAAAAATGATTTATAAGTATATTTTTGAGTATGAAACACAATGCCAATCACTTTACATGGCATTATCTCACCTTAGCTCGTAATGGCACGATCAGTTATGTGCTATTACTCGTGTCACTTGCAGAAGAGGAAACGAATGCTTGAAGGGCTTAGGTGAGTTGCCTAAAACTACCCAACTAGTAAATTCTAGAAAGTGGATTTGAGCCCAGGCTGACCTCACTCTAGAGCCTATTTTTCTTACTGACAATTTCTCTCTCTTTATCTTCCACTCCTAAAAAAAGGTGTGTGTGTGTGTTTTTAAACTTTATTACTGAGGTGATTATTTTGCTTTTGTTTTTGGAGAACAGGATTTTAAGATTCAATGTTAATTTTTAAAATTCTAAAGCAAAATTAATAAAGTATCAAAGTTTGCATAATATATACATACATCTTTAATTGAAAATCAATTATTATACTAAAAGCCCTAAATATTATTGAAAATGGAGTATTTTAAAATAAGATTCTCCTTTACATTTCAAAGACCTGTCTTTCAGATATAGCAAGTCACCGTGGAAATATGATATACTTTCACTTCTATGTGGAATCTAATGAACAAAATGAACTAACTGCAAAATAGAGACAGACTGATAGATAGAGAGCAGATTGACAGCTTTTGGGGGGTTTGCGGGGGGTGAAGGGAATGAGGAAAAAAGAGAATGTACTCATGGACAGGGATGCCAGCATGGTGATTGCAGGGTGGAGGGGAGGTGGAGGAGGGTAAAGGGTGGATAAATGGTGATGGATGGAGACTTGACGCGGGGTGGTGAACACACAATACAGTGTACAGATGTTGTGTTGTACAATTGAGCACCTGAAACCTGTATAATTTTGTTAAACAATAAATTCAATAAAAAGAAAAAAATGGAAAATAAATTAAAAATAATAATAAAAGGAAATATCCAAAGTGTCAGAATTAACTTCTTAGCTGTCTTTTTAGAATTCCCCACCAATCTTTTTTGTGTAGATACTTATATCAATAAATAGCTCGTGTTACTTGACTTAATGTCATTACTCATGCCAATTATATTTCATAATATGAAAGAGATATGGGTATGTGGGGAGGAACAGATGGGAAACAACAAAGAAAGTAAAGTGATTTGAGAAGAGACTAAGGTCTAATCTGTTTTTTGTTGTTGTTTTTTTTTATGATGACTAAGATATTTAACATATCCCATAGAATGTAATAAAAGCATTTCTTTAAAAATACTGAATAGTTCCATCAGTGTCAAAATGTATACAAATAGTGTGTGTGTATATGTGTGTGTGGTATATACACAAATATTGGGCCTTGGTTTCTCAAATGTTCTGAGCAAGCCTATATGTAACACCAGATTCCATCACTATTAAAATATTAATTATAAATGCTACATAAGAGACAGTGAATGAGGCAACATAAGTGCTTGAGAATAACTAACTCCTCTCCGGAGGCTCACTTGAGGGACAAATACAGAGCTAAACAAAGTAGGCAGCAGGACTTTGCCTGCCTCTTGCTATGTATGAACACTTAAAAAATAAATATAAAGGGAAAACACAATTGTGAGTAACCACAGTGGACTGAGAACATGTAAGTACATGGTGTTATATATCAGAAATTCCACAAAAATGTTTCTTGAAAAGGTGAGGCAGGAGCCCCTGTTTGTCATAACATTTAAAGCATTCGTGGATTTGTTGTGTGGCATTTCACATTTGTGGTGCAGTTAGAAAATTTTGGCTGGTCCCTGAAATCCTTGCCAGAAGTGGTACTTTTTGTAAAAAGAGTCACAAATAACAGGGATTTTGTTCTGTTTTAGTTTTATTTGCATTTGTTTTTTGGGGGGGAGGTGGGGCCAGAAAAATTCCTGCTAAATTCCACCATCTAGAAATCTTTCTTTAGAGTATAATATAGTATTCACAATTTTTTCAATGAATATTATTCAATAATTTTTATAATTAGCATTATAAATATTTACAGTTAGTTATTTAAATTAAATATTTATAAATAATTACAATATTATGGATACTTTTTCAAATTATTAAATGTAGATCTGTAAAAACATTTTAATCATTTTCATGGTATTATGTCTATTGTTATAACCCATCCCCTCTTTTGGGACATTTAGGATTTTTTTTTAAATTTTTTATTCTCATAAACTATACTCTAGTAAACATATTTTTAACATATATCTTGGCTAATTTACCTGAATATCCTAAAATTAAGTTCCTATAAAGTCTTGTGCTCTGGAAAGGTAATTGGTGTTTTAGAATGACAGTCTTTGGTAGTCACAGTTTGGGGAATGCGGTGGTCGGGGGAGAGAGGAGACTGAAGACTGAGAAGCCCAGAAACCTAGACTCAAGAAGTGGCAACAGAAACACAGATGATGAGAGCACAGAACAGACTTAGAAGGAATCAACAAGATGGGAAATAGACCCATATGGGGCAGAGGACAGATTTCAGGAGAGAAAGGAATCTAAAGTGACCTGAAGGCTTCCAGCTTGAACAACTGGGGAGTAGATAATGAGTTCCAAATTGAACATGCTGAGTTTGAGATGCCTTCAAGGCATCCTGGTAGAAATAGTCAATGGGCCGGACACAGTAGAACCATTACAGAATCCTAGGACAGATACCTGTTCAAATCTCTACATATAAGACAAACAATAAAATCGTTTTATTTTACAATTCTTGCCCTACTATCACATGCCAATCTGCTTGCTTGTGGGATTACACAGCAAAGTGTCTTTGGTTGTTGTCCAAAGTCACTGAATTTGATGTAACAGCCTACAAAACAAAAAACAACAACAAAAAAAACACACATGAAAAATTATACTTCAACTTGAAGAAGAACTTGAGTCTTACTATGGGGGATATTAATTAAGGAAGTAAAGCAAATTGTGGATTAAAAACCATAGAACGTCTAGGGGGAAAAAAGAAAATGTTATTAGAAAGTAGTCTTATAAAATTTGAAAACTATTTACACATGCAGTAAGGCATTTTATTTTTCCATAACCTTAGAATGTGTGTAGGGTGTGTGTGTGTGTGTGTGTGTGTGTGTGTTTGTGTGTGTGTGTGTGTGTGTGTGTGTGTGTGTATGTGTTAATCCTCACCAGAGGATATTTTTTCCATTGATTTTTTTTTTTTAAGAGAGAATAGGCGGGAGGGAGGGAAAGAGAGAGACAGAAACATCAATGTGAGACACATCGATTGGTGGCCTCCTGTATGACCCTGACCAGGGTCAGGGATCAAACTCACAACCCAGGTACTTGCCCTTGACTGGAATTGAACCCACAACCCTTTGGTCCCTGGGCCGATACTCTAACCACTGAGCAAAATCAGCCAGGGCATGTGTGTAGGTTTTTATTACCAATTTATGGATCTCAGGAAACTGAGGTTCTGAAAAACTAAACAGTTTTTCTGTTGTTTCACAGCTAGTAAATGTTAATGCTGGGACTTGAACCCTGGCCTTCAGACTCCAACACCAGAGTTCTCACTATTTTTCAACTGCATCAAAAAATATTTTTTTCTTTACTGCCTCTTCCTTCTTTTTCTTTTTCCTCTTCCTTCTTCTAAGATATTTTGATTTAAGGTGTTAATTCAAAACACACCTCATTTTTATGGCAAAGAAGGGCTCAAGTCATTTAATGAAAAGTTATAATAGTGCCTTTGTGCTACGTGGCTGAGCCAGTGCCCAATACTTTCAGGCAGTCCTACTGTGCAGATCAGCTTGCTGCCCTATTGGGACAGAGCTTAAGCCCTGGCTGGCTCACAGCCCTGTGTCTGTAACTTGGTGTATTTCCTAGTAACCTTTCCTTCTACTACATTCTTTAGTCATCGTCGACTCCATAAATTCTGCCTGATAAGTCATATTTCTTTTTGTAGTCATTAAAATGTCACCTCTTGCCCTGGCTTGTGTGGCTTCGTTGGTTGGGCATTGTCCTGTGCACTGAAAGGTTGCTGGTTCAATTCCCGGTCAGGGCACATGCCCAGGTTCCAAGCTCGATCCCAGGTTAGGAGTGTGCAGGAGGCAGCTGATACATGCTTCACTCTCACACCACACCAATGTTACTCTCTCTCTCTCCCTCTTCCTTCCTCTCTCTCTGAAAATTAACAACAGAATGTCACCGCTTCTACTAAAAGAAAAGACTTTTAAGTGTGACTCTCAATACTGAAAACTCTTAAAATGTATCATACAACCATTATCATTCTTCAACTACATGGCTCAGGTTAAAGCAATCCCATTATATCTTTCTTTTTTGCTTTCTCTTCTTTCCCAGAGATTTATAGACTATAATTCTCATATTTGTTTTTCAGGTTTTTTCAGACTTAGTCTGATTCAGAAGCACTTCTCTGACTGGTTCAGTTTCCTGAATTTCGAAGGTGAAAG
Organism: Tadarida brasiliensis; assembly: GCA_030848825.1. NCBI lineage: Eukaryota > Metazoa > Chordata > Mammalia > Chiroptera > Molossidae > Tadarida > Tadarida brasiliensis. The sequence continues at coordinate 38,177,287 of CM061258.1, forward strand.
TGACTCTCTTGACTTCTCAGTTTATTTTAGAAAGCCATTGTAACTGTGACAAGAGAAATCTAACCAAGATAACATGGAAAATATTTTGATCAAACTCAATTTTTATTTTTGGCTGAAAGCTGTTTATTGAAAGCTTGGTGCTATTTTTTAAAATAACAGCTTTATTGAGCAATGATTGAGACACAATAAACCGCACATACTTCAAGTGTGTAAGTTGACAAGTTTTGACATATGTAAATACCCATAAAAATATCACCACAAGCGAGGTAATGAACATATCAATCACTCCCAAAAGACTCCGTGTTCCTTTTGAGTCTCTCCTCTTCTCTCCCTTCCACCCTTCCTTTGCAGACAACCATTGACGCACACCATGTTCAGACATCAAATCCTCTCCAATTTTTCTAAAATCCAATTTTGTTTTAATAAAGTTTTTAAGAGTCCCTAAAAATGTGACAGAATTATCTGGGGGGAGGGGAACCTTTAAGATGAATCATTACAGCTTAGGAAATAAAATTTAAAAAAAGATGAACAGCCCTGGCCGGTTTGGCTCGGCGGCTGGAGCGTCGGCCTGCGGTCCAGAGAGACCCGGGTTCGGTTCCCGCTAAGGGCATGTGCCTCGGTTGCAGTTTGTCCCCGGCCCTGGTTGGTCGTGCGGGTGGCAGCCACTCGATGTGTCCCTTTCACGTCGATGTTTCTCTCTCTCTCTCTTCCTCTCTCTCCCTCCCACTCTATCTGAACAAAAAATGGGGAAGTGTCCTCGGGTGAGGATAAAAAAAATAAAAAATAAAAAATGAAAAAAAAAAGATGAACATGCCAATATAAAACTAAGTTCATAGGCAGAGAATGCCCATTCCTCCAAAAGGCTAATAAACAAGTTCAAGTCTAACTAATCATAATAAAAAGGGCAATTAAAATAACAGAGATATATACTTATATTGATCTTCTTGGCAAAGATTAAAAAGATAAAATAATACTTGGTGTTAGAGAGGGTTTTTCAAAGCACACACTATACGTTGCTGGTAAAAAGTACAGATTTCTGGAGGGTAATTTGGTATAACTATTGCAATATTAAATGTAAATTATTTTTAATCTAGCAACTTGTCTAGAATTTAGTACTAAGGAAATAAACACGTGAACAATGTCAACAACTTAGGGGCAACATAAATATCTGTCATTAGCAAATTGGTTAAATATACCATATTTCATCCACATGATGGAATCACTACAGGCTATTTACATGGTGAAGTTTATCTGTATGGATTAAGATGAAAAGAAAAAGAATAAAAGAAAAATGGAAATACTACAGAATGATTTATTAATTTTTTGTATGGAAAAAAACTTTTAGTGTGTTTGTGCATGCATAAAAACAATTGGGAAAAACTATATGGCATTGAACAGATGTTCTCTCTGAGGGTGGGAGTAAAAGGAGAGTGATTTCTTTCATAAACATATTTTTAAATTGAGAAATACTTGCTATTTTTATAATTTAAAATATTTCCATTTAAATAGCAGCATGTCTAATATTTTCTTACTGAATTTATATTGTTTTCGATATCTCTGTAAACATTTAGCTAAAAATAGTCTAAGAAATATATTACAAAAATGTTGATAGTCATTCCATAGTTAAAAGGAATCTTTTCAACATTTTTTGGTAATCTGGAGTTTTCTAATGTTTTTTACAATGATCTTTTATCACTTTTGTAGTAAAATACTTCTAATTAAGTTCCTTTAAGTAAAATCAATACAATAAAAAAAAATCACTTAGAAAAAAATAATCAATTCCTTAAATGTTCTTCTTTTCAAATGCTGACCATCATAATCAAATATAGATGGTAACTGGGGAGATATCTGCTTCCTGACCAGATGGAGGAAAAGGAGTCAGGTTTATACTCCCTCGTGAAAAAATCGCAAAACCAGACAAAATATGTGAAACCACCATTTTTAGATATTAGGCAACAGGTTGCTCAGGACAGTGAGTGGAGGCAAGAAAAACACCTTAGGAGAGGTCTGTGCCTGCCCCAGCTTTCTGCCTGGAGGGAGCTTCCAGACCTCAGCATAGAGAGGGAACAAGCCAGGGCCCCACGGTGTCCCTAAATGCAGATGGAACTGGAAACTGGGGAGGTCCACGCAGGTAGAGTTTGCTAAGCGGAGTGACAGAGAGGGGGCAGCACACAGGGAACTTGGGACATCTGTACTGGCTCCCTTGGGTCTTCAGCTGAGCATCAATCAGCTTGGGGAAGGTGGGGTTTCTAGGAAAGGGCAGGAGTTAGAGATGACAAAGGGGAAAGAGGAAACTTTTAGCTATATCTATATTGCGGCTGGATGGTGTATGTTCCCTGAATAAACAAATTATCAATAGGACAAATTTATCGGTATTGACTGTTCTCAACCAAAGTATTTGAGGCAAAATAGTATTTTGGCAGTCAACTGTGGGTATTTTGGGTGCTGCATTGGTCTAAGTAATATATAATTGATGGAAAGTTAACTGACCTGAAGGTCAGACTTCTAGGATTTCTCTTAGTCTCACACTCTGCATCAGCTGTTGTCTTTTAGGAATGGCTGTATCATAGGTTCCTGACTCATCTTCAGCCAGAATAACAGGAACAAACCTGGTGTTACAGTATGTGGGTTGCAAATGCAACAAAATTAGTGCCTCTATATTTGCTTTGCAGATTGTTCTTGAATTACGGCCCCACAGTCATGCTGCATGGTTCACTTGAAGTTTCTATATTGAGAGAGAACTATAAAAGCCCACTTGTTTACACTGAAACTTAGTGCAAACTCATTACTCTTTATTTTAGGTTTTTCAGATGAACTCCCCTATCTATTAATATGTGAGCTTACAGAATTTTTATTTCGTGTGTGTGTGTGTGTGTGTGTGTGTGTGTGTGTGTGTGTGATTAGTCAATGATGAATTCTTAGCTTCTTAAGGACCATACTGAAAAACCTAAAGGACAATCCAGGTCATAAATAGCATACTCTATTCACTGAATTAAGTTTTCATCCCGTTATCACACAATTCCATTTGGTGCTTTAAAATAAACCACGGGGAACATTTCACATGAGAGGTATTACTTCTTTCTATTTAGGTCACAATACTGGGAAACAAATGAACATTTAAAGCTTACTGGAGCCAAGCTTATTCCCCTCTCAAAAAATGGTGCTATTAAATGACTGAGGTGATTAAAAGAAGTAGTGTAATTTGTGAAATATTGGCTATCAAGAAACTTCTACAGGACAATGCATAAAAAGAACTCTTATGAAATATCTGAGAAATGGTGGCTAAATTTCTAGGAAAAATAGAACTATTTTTGTATCACTGCAAAGCCAGCTTCTTTGTTTCCTTAGGCAAGCTGATTTGCTATGGTCTAGAAATTGTCCTGTCTTCCATTGACCTAGGTTTATCATGAAGCTAGGAAGGGCGAAGCTTTGGGGCCTCTTTCCAAGGCCCTGAAGTGGCTCTAGTGCTTGGTTAACATGCTCATATGATCTGGGCATTTGTAATAGTTATTTTAACTGTAGTAGTTTAGGACCAATGTCCACTCAACTGATTTTGTTTGTAGGCTGATGCTTTCCCTAAGGTTAGGTGGCATCAAAATGACTGGGTGCCTTTTGGGATCTGGCTAATTAGAAGTTGAATTAAAGATGTGTTTAGCATTAGTTTGGTGGGATTATTATTTGGTGGTTCTCAGTCTCTGCCACTTATCCTCAGGTTTGTTGTTAGCTCTCCCGGTCTAGGCATAGCTCCCAGGAACACTACTGATGACCACAGTGCCAGTTCACAGGGCACTGGAGCACCAAGGTGCAGGGCCTGAGTCCATACTGTGACTGAACATGACCAGGGCTCCAGACACCACACATCTGTGTGGAGTAGAGGAGACACAATGTTTAACACGTATAAAATCAAGATCTTTGAAAATTCTTCTAACTCACATAGCTCAAAAGTGAAAGACATTTGATACAGGTTTTCCCAAGTCTGGCCACCATCTCAAGACTGTATGAAATCACCAACACCAAATTGAGAAACTTGATGTAACTTTTCTAAAATACCAATAACAAAATGTTAGACTATAATCAACCACATTAGGGGAAAGACTGAATTATCTTGTAATTCTCAACTTAGAAAATATTATCGAATCATGGTCATATAAAGAGGTGATCAGAGAACAAAACAGCCCAAAACTATAAAGTTAACAAAGAAAAAAAAGGAATATCAAGCAATTCATTTCTTTAATTAGGTATTTTTTTAGATTTTGTGATACATGTTGTATTTGTTAGCTTTATTAAATTTGTAATTTGTTGGATTGAATTGTTACCTAATGTATTAATTTCTCTTAAAATGGGCTCTCCGAGTTGTATAAAGCCGTCAGTGCTACAAAATCTGGACAAGGTCAGCCAGTTATATGAATCACACATGACAAAACAGAGTTACTGCCCTAGCTGGTTTGACTCAGTGGTTAGAGCCTCTGCCTGAGGACCAAAGAGGCGTGGGTTTGATTCCGGTCAAGGGCACGTACCTAGGTTGCAGTTAGGTCCCTGGCCCTGGCTGGAGTCGTGCAGAAGGCAAACAATCAATGTGTCCCTCTCACATCGATGTTTCTCTCTCTCTCTCTCTCCCCCTCCCTCCCCCCTCCTCCATCTGAAGATGAATGGAAAAATATCCTTGGGTGAGGATTAAAAAAACAACAAAAGAGAGTTACTGTAGAGCTGGGTTACAGATCATTTTTTTGTGTAATAATTTATATGTTAATATTGGTAGACTAAGGTTAATAAATATTAATACTAATCAAATCTTATTTTTAGCTAACAAGGAGAGAATTATTATTTTTAAAACTATGAACCTAGATATGCTGAATATCTGAATAATTAACGCTATTATTGCCTATCTTTCCTTGTACATTGTGTGTATATATACATTTAACATTTATTTTTGAAGTTGGGGAGTCTCAATTTTTTTTTCAAATAAAGAAAATCATGATTTCAAATACACCTATACCTGAATAAATATTCCTATAAAATATGCATGTTGTGACATACTTTTAAGAATTAAAGTTTGTCTTAAGATGTATCTTCTACCATATCAACTACATGTATAGAAAAGATAACTGCAGATAAGACTGAAGAAAGCCACAGGTTGAGGGTTTATAGAGAAAAAAATATTTTTTTCTTTTTTTATTAATTTATTTTTGTTACAGATGTTTCTCCTTTTTCCCCATTGACACCCTCCTCCCCATCCCCTCACCCTGTCCCCAGCTTTGTTGTCCATAAGTTCTATGGTTTATCTCTTCCCTCCCTCCCCCACCCCCTCTTCTGAGGGTTGTCAGTCTGTACCCTACTTCTACATCTCTGGGTCTACCCTGTTCCTCAGACTGTTATGTTTATTATATTCCAAAAATAAGTGAGATCATGTGATATTTGTCTTTCTCTGCTTGGCTTGTTTCGCTTAGAATAATACTCTCCAGGTTCCTCCATGTCGTCTCAAAGGATAAGAGATCTTTCTTTCTTACAGCTGCATAGTACTCCATTGTGTATATGTACCACAGCTTTTTTATCCATTCATCCACTGATGGACACTTGGGCTGTTTCCAGATCTTAGCTATTGTAAATAGTGCTGCTATGAACATGGGGGTACATATATTCTTTCTGATTGGGTGTTTCAGGCCACCATCAACAAATCATCAAACAACAAGTGTTGACAAGGGTGTGGAGAAAAGGGGACTCTAGTACACTGCTGGTGGGAATTCAGACTGGCGCAGCCACTGTGGAAAACACTATGGTGTTACCTCAAAAAATTAAAAATTGAATTGCCATTTGACCCAGTGATCCCACTTCTAGGAATATACCCTAAGAAGCCTGAAACACCAATCAGAAAAAATACATGTACCCCCATGTTCAAAAATATTTTTAATACAAAAATATTTCAGAAACTATCCAGAAGAAAATGGTTGTATCAAAAGATCATATAAACGTGCTCACGTTAAGAAATCCAATAGTCTCTAAATAAAGACTTGAATTATAAATTATGAAATAATTTTGTCTTACAAGATTACTGAATGGAATTATTAAACACAACTTATAATTTGTAACATTAGGTACAACTAAATCAGTGATTTTCAACCTGGAATCAGCACCCTGTAAAGAGAACATGGATGTGATTCCAATGGCTCTTATATCCTTAAAATTAGATGCAAATTCTTTATGTGATTATGTGTCTATGTATAGTTTCCACAAGAGTGTTGCTAGATTCTTAAATGATTCCAGAATCCTTAACAGAGTAAAAAACATAAACCTAACTTATTTTATTTTCCAACTGGAATATAGCATTTCCACTAGGAAGAACAAAGAAGAAAAATGACGTTCTGATTGTGGTAGTGATGTCTAATTCTACCCACGTATCACAAGATAAGGAGAAAAAATTCCAAGAAGGATTTGATAATTTCAAGAAAAAAAGTTCTCAGGAGACACATTCACTAAACAATTCCCAGAGTGCTCATTTATGAGCAATGTGAAAATTCTAAAAACATTGTTCAGTGACATCTCAATAGTTCTTCAAAATGCCAGATTGAAAAACAGAGTCTTTTTTCCAAGTCAGCCTCAAACGTGATTACACTTTACTCTTGTGTTTAAAGAATTATTACACAACAATTTTAAATACTCTTTGAGCCTATGGATACTTTAGTAACCAAAGTACTATGAAAAGGAGCTTTTGCATTCATGAGGGATGAAGAGGATGATTAATTATTAATTTGTTTCAAGGCTATGAAAACTACCTTCTGTATTAATGACATACATAGTAAGTGATAGCAACATTTGGACCAACACTGACTGCAAGCCCTCTTGTGACGTTTTCTGACCAAGTTCCATCAGAGGTGCAGCAAACAAGAGTGGAAATTCTCCAAGAGTCGGCCACCAGAGGAATCACTGAAGCAACTTGGACCTCTAACCACAGACAGAAAAGGTTTAATGGAGGAGACTATGGCTGTGTTCTGCTGTATTTTCAAGGCAGAGAGAGATTATTATAATTATTTTGTATCTTTCCAGTGGCATGCCTCATACCAAGAGGAGGAGGTGGTAGAGAACCAGACTTCAGCACAAAGAATATTTTTCTCAAAATGAGTCTTTTGTGACAAGGAAAGAGCCTGTCTTAGTGAGTTGACTTTCTTTCTGAAAAGGTGATCTTAAAGCATCGGAATGTTCTGAGATAACTTTGTACCCTGAATGGGAAGTTGAAGTCTTGTGTGTAGGGAATCTCTGTCTATACTTAGATTCTGTGGTTCCATGGTTTATTAAGAATAGTTGTTTGCTACTACCGAGGACACAACCTGATAATAGGGCATCTGTCAAAGGAACACCCTTAGAGAGCTATAAGTGAATTCTAAATGTGAAGCAAAGGAACAGAGACGTCAGTATAGAGTAATCTGTACACAGAACTCAGGGTTTTACAAATTTTAAACCACAACTCAATAACTCTCTTCTCTGAGAACATATGAGGAAAAGATTAAAGCTCTTCAAGGCAACAGCATAATAAAAATCCAAAGCAACTCATGCTTTGAAAATGTGCTTGCATGTAGCAGTGTGAGAAAGGGAGGAATCAGAGGTGATAAGGAAAAAGATGTAAGCGGGGCAAAGTGGTGAATGGCCTTCAAGATAAGGATAAGTAATTGGAATTGGTTAGGAAAGCAAAAGGGAGTCAGAAGAAGGAATTGGAAAGATGAGTAATGAGAAGTTAGAAGATTAGAAAAGCTACACAGATTACCTTGGAGGCAGGCTTTTGAAATGATTACAGAGTGTGATGGTCAAAGAAGAGATTGCAGAATTGAGATAGGAAACCAAAAGACAAGGATGGATAGACTATTCCCGAAACAGGAATAAGGCCTTCATGAGGATCCAGGAAGGCAGTTTGTAAATAACAAAAATGGCATTCATCCCTGAAATGGCATATATATGTGTCACCTGCTTGACATCTATCAGGCAATGTTTGATGCATGAATGAAGAAGGAGAGTTCTATTCTTATATAACACAATCATTTAAAATAATCGCTTGGAGAAACAAAAGTTGACTGTTGGGTTAGAAAATGTTGATTATGCTACAGAGTTTCTTTTAAAGAATTGCTTGGACAGAGAACATCAGTTCTTAAGTTCTAAGACTGAAAACAAAGCTTCTTTGAATTTGCTCTCACTGTACAGCAGGTTTTACAAGAAAAATAGAGTCACGCTAACACTGCAAAGAACATGTAATTTCAAAGAGAAAAAAAAATCCAGGACGTTTTCTCCCACTTTTCAAACTAGATTAATATAACATGAATAATTTTTATTCACATGTTTTCAGAACTAAGATGAATGCATTAGAATAACGGCTCCATTTAAAACATTTTTCCTTTTTGTGAAGTCTAACATGGTTGTTGATAAAACAATCTTTCTTTTAGTCACAGAAAAGCCTCAAAAGCTTTTCTCATTCCCCTATTTTTTAATTGATGCAAATTATGTCTAGAGAGAATTAATTCTAATAGTTAATGGGATAAGATGGCTGACGATGCAGAAATCAGTGCCCCGAGTTATCTTTGTGTATCTTCAAGAGCTGAACCTCCACTGTGCTGTGAAAGCCAGCAACGCCAACTATCCTGAGTTGTCTGAGGTGTGATCTGTAAAAAGTCCATGGAAATCTTAAAAACTCCACAGCTTTTAGCCAATATCCATTCCTAAGGCCCATTTAAATGACACTTTTAAGTGTCTTGAAAACAAATACAATTAGAAACAATTTAAAATACCTAACTTTGCTGGTTAGTAGTGTCTATACTATGTTTAATGGTAGAGTTATTTTATTAAAATGCCTTGCTAAAAAATCAGTACTTAATAAACAAGATCATTCTGCTGTTAATTTGATATACTGATTTCATATATCCATTTACTAGCTTTTCTCCTCCATTTGATATTTTGTGAATGCTTCAAAAGTCATACAATAGCTAAAAAACAAAAAGAAAGGTCAAGGAATAATAAGCCAATCAACAACTCAGTCCAAATGAATATGCTGTAGTTTTTATACCGTGCTATTTTTATTTCATAAAAAATAGTGGTTAAATGAGAACAAAACTTTCTAATTGTGATTCTTGAGTACAATAATTAATCCATATCCTGAAATTAATAGAACAGTTGTATTTATGAAAATAATTATTCCTTTTCCTTTCTCATGATAACTGGTAGCCTAGTCCTTTAACCTATTTTCTGGAAAAACAATGTATTAGGGGAATGAAAGAAAGAAACAAAATCATGAAAAAGGCAAGGAGTCTATCCACATGGCATTTCTCAATGCCTGGTGATGCCAAAATATCTCACCTTTTATAGCGGGCCCTATGATGATAACATCCGCTTCAGGAATGAATGACTCACTATCCTCAGTTTGAGAAGTGCGTTCATATGTCAGCCCTTTTTGTGAATTGCCTCATCTAAGAAGGGCCACCTTGTCAAGCATCTACTATCAAGTCAACAAGAGAATGCAAAGGCCCAGCTCCAGAGTTGTTTCGGACAACTCTGAAGGACCACCCCAGCTTCAAGACTCCCTACTGGGTCTGCTGAGGCCTTCTTCGAGACTGCATTGCAGACCAACTTTTCGTTTATTCCTCTTCTCCTGATTCTTCCTTCCCACCCTTTCTATAGGTGGTGGTCTCAAGAATCTCTTCCTCAGAATCTGCTTCTTGGGAAATGTATTCTGTAAACCAATTAATTATAAAATTGAAGGTACACAGTTAGTCCCTGTTGCTAACCATTCATTCTTTATATGAATTTGCTATTTAAATTAATCCGCTAAAAAGTGAACCCTAGAAACATTTCAAAATTCTCCATAATTTCTATTGTGTCCATTTCCATTGATATGCCACAGAAGCATTCACACATACCAGACCAGATTCTTTGCTTGCACAATGTGTTTGTGTTTTGTGCCCAGGATATGTAATGATAAGCACATAGAACTGCCTGCAAAACATATGAGAGTCTGATAATGAATGTTGATATACATTTAAAATAGATATCAATGTTAACATAATTAAGATGTATATATTTCACTCTGGCCTTTTGAACTTCATTATGATTGTGTATTTCTCTCATATTAGACATCTCAGGACTTGACTGTCTACCCAATTTTTCCCCCAGAAGAACAATTATAAAACCTTGATTCCTCAATCATTCTTCAAATATCAACATTTCCATTAATTGGAGATCAGAAAACACTCATTTAAATACAGCAATTCAGATCTGATTATATGTTCTTTTTTTTTTTTTTTTAAGATTTCTATTCTGGAAACTGTCAGAACTCTAAATGCAGGAGGATCGACAAACAGGAGATGCCGCATTCTCTTATTTGGTAAGCCAGTGATTCTCTCCTCCTGCCAAGGAAGCTATCGTAGACAGTAAGAATACATAAACACCACTTATCTGACTCTCCTTATTCAAAACAAATCCATGGATATTTAATGATAGTTATTAGATTTGAAGTGTCATAATCCAGAAACATTTCAATACAAAAAAGACACTTTATAGAAATACCAATTTTTAAAACTGGAAAATAGTATCCCACATTTCAAAATTGAAGCTAATAAAACACATCTATTGGTTAGGTTCACATATCTGCATATTGAGCTGACTATTATTTAATTAAATGTTAGACAAAAAAACTTTAAAACGCAGTGGCTATATGTGAGATTATAACAGGAGTATACATTCTGTTCCCAAGAGATCATCTAAAACCATGGTGAATGTGATATTTGTAGGTGGAAGGGGGGTGAGGTGGATATGGGAAGAATAGAAGCAGAACATACCACCCACTCTGTAGGATTACAAATGCAGCTAGAAGTCACAGAAACAGGAAAGAATGAGGAGACCCACATGTGAAAATTCTTCCTATTAGCAATTATTAGGCCACAGAAGATTCTACAATTACACTTTCCCCAATCTTGTCTAAGAAAATACTTCAAAATCATGGAAGCAAAGGAAACAGGTATTTCAAATGTACATTCAATGATAATTCTAAATACATTTTTCACAATAAAAATTTATGGGAAAAATTAGGGAGGAATGGAGAGGGAGGGAGGAAGGAGAGGGAAGAAGAAGAGGGTAAGAGAAAGGGAGAGGAGAAGAAAAGAGGATCAATCTTCACATGGCATTTCTGAGTGTCTGCTGGTTCCATATATTAAAATGTTGAGGCTTTTATTCCCTACTGCTGGTTATTCATACTTGACCATAGCATCAGCTCACAGGCAGACTCTGTGGTTTGAAACACTTTGTTAGTGTAACTGCCTCACCCTGTCATTTGTTGATTTGTTTCAAGGAAAGGTCATGACTGGCTCCTCCCAGAACTTCAGGTACAATAAATGGGGAGGGTTCACTACTTAGGAAAATTGTTCTGTATTTTTAACAATTTTATCAAGATATAATTCAAATATCACACAATTCACCTATGTAAAGTGTATTAGTCAATGGCTTTTAGTATATTCACAGAGTTCTACACCTATCACCATATCATAATATTTTTATTACCCTCAAAAATAAATCTCTCACCCCTTAGCTGCCAAGCTCCAATCCCCCATGCTCCACCCCCACCCTTGCCCTAGGTAACCCCTAATATACTTTCTGTCTCTGGATTTGTCTATTATGGACCTTTAATATAAATTAAGTCATGTAATATGCCATATACTCTTCTAGCTTCTTTCATTTTGCATGTTTTCAAGGTATATCCATGTAACAGCATGTATTACACCGAATAAATTTTTATTGTCAAATAATATTCCATTGTATGAATACACCACATTTGTTTATCCATTCATCAGTTAATGGACAATTGGATTATTTCTACTTCGTGGAAATAATTTCTATTATAAATAATGCTTCTATGAACATTCATGTACATGTTTTTGTGAGGACACATGTTTTCAATTCTTTGGGGTATATATCTAGGAGCAGAATTGCTGGATCACATGGTAACTCTGTTTAACCATTTGAGAAATGGGTATGTTCTATATCATTTTCATTTATTCCCATATTTCTAAAAAATAAGTATCTAAAAAAGTCAATGCTATATGGTACAGTTTACTACCCACATCTCAGACCAAAGGCCCTAGTTAAAAAGGCCTTGGTTGTTTCATGAATTAATATTGTAAATGCTTAATAGCCCAGACATTCACTAGACATGGAATTATATCAGCTTAAATCTTTCTTCTTTATACAATATACCATAGACTATCAATAAAAATGAATTTAAAAAATCCCTTAACAAAAGAAGCACATAGTGATAGATTTTATAGTACAATACCCTGCATGTTGTATTGTTGTTCTTGAATTTCAATATAAAATACAGTGAAAAAATAATGCCGCTACTAATAAAATAGTCAATAGCTCACTTTTATGTATTTTACAATTTATCAGTAACTTCAACCTGAACATTACTCAGTTAACCCTTACAGCATTTAAGTTAAAATTTCTCTTCTTCCAGAGACGAGAAACCAAGATTCAACAGGCTAAGCTGCTTCCAACTATTAAATAGCTAGTTACAGAGCTGGGTAGAACTTGATGCCAAGACTCCAAAGTTCAAACCTAGAACATTGTATAGTTATTCTAGTAAAAGAAAAACTCCCAGTTATAGCTATTTGCCAATCTACTCTTGCCTTGCATTTGTACCTCCCCCATCTCTCACACAACAGACACAGTAGTCGAACCATACACTCAACCCACATACATGCATACACAACACACACATACCATACATAAAATAGACACATACACCTCATACACTCTTACCTCACAAACACACACAACATATATATACACACCTCACATACACCCCCACATCTCATAAACACCTCACAAATACACAGAACACACACATATACACACTACAAATACCACATTCACATAAATATCTCATGTATATTGCATTCATATATGCTCTCACCACACACAGTCCTCACACACATTCAAATCTCTCACATACATACCAACAACTCACACACATACATACATTCACACACACGGGAAGAAAAGTTGTCAATTTAATGCATCAGATTCCAAGGCACGGGTCAAGTTTTCTAGGGCAGGGACACAATGTGCTAAGGGGACCTACTGCACTTTTTCTTAACCTTCCTTCCTCCAATGCTGGCCAGGTAAACAGAGTCAAAGTGTGCTGTCTCTCTTGCTAGAAAGCACCTCTAAAGTCCATATGTCATGTGGGTGATGAGAATGCAATCAGAGCCAAAGGTTCAGATGTAGGCTTTGGGGACAGTAGGTACCCATGTCTCAACCCTAAACTGTCTGTAGGATTCGGACATTTCTGAGCCCTTAGCCATATCTTTTTCACACCGGAGTGCTAATACTCTTTGTATGTTATAATAAGACTTTTTCTGAATCATACTTTTATTGTATAATAACTGTTTAACATTTACCAATCTGAATCTAATCAGTGTTTCATGTTATTCCTCTCTGCAAATTAATACAGCCCTTATCATTACAGATATGAAAATATTTGAATTTAATTATTACTTAAAAATACACATTGGCTGTAAACTCCCTAAGCATTCGCACAAGCCAGTTTAAGGAAAATTTTAAATTATTCTTTGCTATCTTACCCTTAGTCTGAATCTTACTGTTTTTTAAGTTGGGATCAATATAAAAGAATAATAATTACGAATATCATTTATTATAAATAAAAAGTAAAAATAAATACCACTTACTGCTTGTTTATTCTATGCCAGGTATGGTGATAACCAATTCTGAAATATATCATCTTATTTAATCCTATTAAGGATAAAATCATATGAGAAAGATATCATTATCTGTACCTTATGGATTAAAAAAAGAGAGAAAAACTTAAAGCTCATAAATATATTCCTTAAAAGTCTCATACTTGGCAAATATTGGTCCTGGGTGCTGGGATTTTGAGGTCTGCTGAATTCAAATCCCAGGCTTTGAGATTTTACTCTGTATCCCTTCCTAATAGCCCAAAGTGGACAGCTAGCTTTTCAAATGGGCCACTTGGTGCTTGATGGTGCCTGAATGACTCCAGTGGTTCATAAAACACCAGTGCCTAAGATTATCCTTTAATGCATGGTTTAAAAGCTATCCTTATAAGTTTTTGTTTTGTTTTTTATTTTAGAAAATGTTGATGCAACTTAAATATTTTAGGGCCAAGCCCTCACTGTACAATTGAAAGCTACAAACACCTCTATGCTAGGAAGTGAAGTGTTTAATTCGTAAATAAAAGCAACTTTTGCACATTTTAAACAAACGTCTGATGGGTTAAATTGCTTAAAGTGAATCACTTAGCTGCGTGAAAAAACTTACTGGTTCCTCATTGACAAACATAAGGTGAATCTTTTTAATTTACCTAGCATTTTCATCTTTTTTTCCAAGAAATAGAAGAAAACTTTGAACAGAAGGGAAATACAAGAAGTGAAAGGACACAGGCAACAAAGACCTCTAAAGCTAGGCATGAGGGACAGAACGTTCGCTCATAAGGAGACGTGACTGAATGCAGTTTAGTTTCTGCAAACTAGGTGAGGGGGGGAAATTATGATGAAACCAAAACCACAACTGAGAAGTACTTTTCTTTTCAAAGTATAATCTCTAGGCCTTTCCAGAAATTATGCTGTGAGAGAAGAGAGTACGGATCTTAACAAGTAAGAGGCCGGTCTATTCAAAACCAAGGTTTTTACTTTGTACTTTGTTCCAGCTGTTTCCTTTCTCTGACAGTGTCCAGCTACACGAACATCTATACCAAACCGCCTAGAGAGTTGTAACCGTATTGGGATAGATTATTTATTATAAAATCCCCTTCTGCATCCATCAAAAGGCTGGTCTATGGTCTCAAACACACTGTGCATCCTTGAGCTTTATGTGCATTAAGATATGGGCAATTAGAAGACTTCCACTGCCTTGCAAGTGTCTCGCAACAAACTTGATTTTTTAAAAATAAAAATCTGTGTGTGTGTGTGTGTGTGTGTGTGTGTGTGTGTGTGTGTGTGAGATAGTATTTCTTTTGGTGACAGTATTTTATTCTAATGAAGTCTTTCTGTCCAATGTTTTATAAGCATAACTTATTTTTACCTATTTGGGTTTCAGACAAAAAGCTTTTATTAAAAAAAAAATTTTTTTAATGGAAACTGTATTTAAAACCACTTACTTTATCTTTTCTCCCTCAAGGACCAATGACCATGAGAATTATTTTTTTCCCTCCTTTTTCTAATTTCTCCTTTTCAAAAGCAATTTCTTTTCTAAAACTGAAGAGCCACCTGTCTAGAGGGCAGGTGCTATTTTAGGGTCACTGAAAGTGACTGCACATTTGCCTTTTTAAAAATTAGCACTGGAACAGCGTTGACATAAGGCTTTGTGTTCTAGGATGTCAAGAATCTCAAACTCAGGGATTGCGACTACTACCAAGAAAAGATGCTAAAATGGGCGGCTATGGGGGAACTTTACAATTTTGATCTGTGGATTTATTTGATTAAGAATACACAAATAGTAAAGCTGAAGTAATGAATTATTAAAATATGCCTCATAGTTACACGAATGGGATAAATGCTAAAACGGTGCCCAAGGCACGTTATCACAATGTCTGAGTATTGCAACTAAATTCACAATGAAAACAGCTATTTTAAAAGATACCATTCATTATTTCTTCAAGCTCTCATTCACCACTCTGAGATGGTAATACCTAGAGTAACTCCTACTGGCCCGTCCACTTTATGGCTAATGCTGCAAGGATGCAGGAGAAAGAATGACTTCACTGGCTGCAGGTGTGACCACAGGATAAGTTGACTGCCATGGCATCTTTTGTGTCATCTAGCTCCAGCAACGATCCTCCAGGTGCTCTCAGCATGTTTTACTTTTAAGAAATCAAGCTTTAATAGACATAGTAGAATTTTACATTTCTGGCAATATAAATATTCTTTAAAAATCAACAGATAAAACAAAGTTTTCTCAATTAAATATCTTTTCCTTAGTATTATTTTCCGAAGAGGTAAAATTATCAAATGATGTTTGAACACTTCATTATAACTTGAACACTGGTCCAAATTAAGGAGCCAGACAGGGTAAAGAATGAACGCTGTGAGGTCATGTCATTAGGATGCTAATTTATATGACAAAAATAAACCACAGGCAAAGTAAGCAACATGTTGGCATATCCACCCCACATGCCCAACATTGTGTTTGCTTGCAAAGTGACAAATATGACAGGACTTTTGCATAAACAGCATGCAGATGCCCCTTTCTCTTGCAAGTTCAGGTGGTCTGTAATTGATTTGTACTCTCTAGTTAAAATTAGGTAAATAAACTTGCGCATAAGCAATTGAGCTTGCAAGCCCATTAATTTTCTATATCAATATATCCAAGAATGAAGCAAAACCTAGAGAGAGTGTAGAATAAATCACACGTACAGTGATATTCTCACTACTTCCTAACCCAATGCATCTCTCGTCTTCCTTTTAGGTCTGTAAAACTCAGGTTAAAATGAACTTAGTGGTTCATTTCAGACAGGAAAGAAGACGTGAAGGAGCATTGTAGCATGGGAGAAAACTGTGGCTTGGGGGTAAGCATTTTGCTCTACCTTCCTGCTTGGGGTTGCTATATTTATGAACAGTATACATTGTGATAGATTGCAATGCTGTTCTCGACAATTCACTCCTTTCTCTATATGAAGACTTGCTGAATGAATTTCTAGGTCTTCTGGTAGAGGGACTATGTTGCTTTGCCATATTGCCTGGTTGGCCACAAACTTGCCTGGGTCCATGGAAAGTGAGTTGAAGTGACAGTCATTTCAAAGCAAAATCCTAAGAAGCACCACGTGCCTCCACTAGTCTCTTGCTCTTTCCCCCCACCACAAGAACAACATGCCCCATGTAGGGGTTGTTCCTTAAGCCTGGATCCAGGAAGGAGAAAACACAATGGAGCAGAACTGCCTACTATCAGCCACCAACATGTAGCATAAGCAAGAAATATAAATTTGGAATTTTAAGCCACTGAGATTGGGGCTGCTTGTCACCACAGCAAAGCTGACTGCTACATAATTATTTATCTATTAGGGAAAAAGAAAACAGTACCAGCTTAAAGAGCTTGCTTCTTCTATCCACTAAATATAATTGTCTTTGAGCATTGGGTTGAGAGTCCATTCAGGTTAGCTTGGCAGCCCACTGACAGCCCACTGACAGCAAGAGTAGCAGTTCAAAGGTCACAGACCCAACAAGTCGTACCCTGTGGAAGACTTCGTTGAGCCCCTCCCTTTCCACTTTCTTCTAATGGATTGAATAGTTCAAACTATTGAATTGACAGGAAAACAAGAAAACACTTTGGATGGAGAGGAGTTCCTTTACATGATCTCAGAGGAAGGCCTGAGCAATTCAAGATTCTCTGAAAATCTTACCTGCAAATGACCAAGGTACAAGAAAAAAAAAAAAGATATACTGAAATATCTGGGCCTCATTTTTTTCCAACAATGGAGCAGATGGGTTGAATTAGCTGTAGCTGTAGCTGCTCTGACCCTGAATATCTGTTGTTTGTCAAAAACAGTTTGAATGCTTTTAGTTTCAGTTTCCCACGCATATGATTACATTCCTCATAGAGTTTACTTTTGGAAAAGTTTAAAATAAAAAAAATCAGGAGAATTAAACACCACTGGTACATTGAGGTTGCTATTCATATAATAATTTCATAAATTCAAAAGAAAGAAAAGCACTCTTTTGAGGAAACTACCTTTAGCCTCTCCTTTTAACTGAATCTAAAAAAACCAGGCAAATAACCCTCAATGAAAAGAATTCAAACAATTAGATACTTTTTATTTTACATTTTAATATTAATATATTTTATATGTGAAACAATGGAATAAATATGGAAGACAGGTAGAGCAGGGGGAGAGAGACTCTAGATTCTGAGCAGATAACTTTATTTCTGGTGTTTAGTACTGATTTTCTTCCTTCAAAACAGTTTACAAATTGCAGACATTTCTAATTCTACCTAAACACTTTTATGAAGGAGGACATGTATGTACAAACAAATACAT
Organism: Tadarida brasiliensis; assembly: GCA_030848825.1. Taxonomy (NCBI): domain Eukaryota; kingdom Metazoa; phylum Chordata; class Mammalia; order Chiroptera; family Molossidae; genus Tadarida; species Tadarida brasiliensis. Next base: position 38,195,324 of record CM061258.1, read on the forward strand.
ATTTAAGAAACTTTAAAAATGATTAATTTTTTCCTTTATATTGAATTTACTGGGGTGACACTGGTTAACAAAAGTATACAGGTTTCAGGTGCAAATTCTACAACATATCATCTGTGCACTGTATTTTGTGTTCACCACCCCAAGTCAAGTTTCCAAGTCCATCACCATCCCTATACCCTCTTCCATCTCCCTCCGCTGCCCCTGCCCCTTGGCAATCACCACACTGTTGTCCTTGTCCATGAGTTTTTACTCTCTCTCTTTTTATTTTTGCTCAGTCCCTCCACCTCCCCCCCCCCCAGTGCCCCTCCCCAGCCTGTCATTATTTTGCTTGCTAGTTCAATAAATGATTAAATTTTGAGTTGGTAAATGTTAACCCTAGGCTTAAAAAAAAAGTATTCATTATGAGTTAGTACTTCATATTCAACTGCTGTTTGTCTCCCTAATATTTTTAGAACAGAGTTATTTATTTCTTAATCACCTAGAAAATAAGATTTAGAAATGATCAATTTGCTTATTTACACTGATGTTTTCAAATAGAATATAAACTTTGTCTTTTCCTTGCCATATGCAACAAATATTGAATAATCATTTTATTTAATCTGTCTGACACTTGCTTAGTTATATTTTAATATTTCTAACAATTTATATTTTTCTGAAGAAATAAACTATTTTCACCATATGTCCAATCTCTCACAGACCTTCATATAATCTAAATAATGGCATCTATGAAGCAGAAGGATCTATTTATAAATTAATTTCATTTTCAGTGTGTCATTACTGGCAGCATATTCCTGAGCAACTGCTATGGAGACAGAAAGTATCAAAATATATGGCAGAAATTTGAACCATCAAGCCAGAAGGGCGCCTGACAAAGGTTAACAGGATAGCATAACATTGAGCACTGCTTCTTCTCTTCAGCTCATCTCATCTCAACACATGTGCAGGAAATGTCACCTTCCCTGCCTCCTTCATATAATAAGGAGGATGTAGAGCTTTGTTCTAAAATTAAAGCTAACGCAACCTGTGATTGCCTGTTTTCAAAACATTTCCTTCATTCTAATGTACTCTAGGAACACTCATATTGTTGACAAGAAGTGTGTAGTGTCAATGAAAGTTTTGATGCTACTACCAACAATGTATTCTTTCTACTTACTAAGTTCTCAAGGACTGTAGCATAGACACCAAATATGCATTTGCCCCTTCCCTGGCATTCTTGTGGTGAGAGTGGTGTAGATATTTCATGGCACATAGTCTGGCTGTCCTGTTGGCACAGCTGAGCTGACAACACAACTATAGCAGTCACTGACCAAGGCACTATGTATTAACACATTCCTTTTGACCAGTACAAATCATTTACTATTTTGACATGTATAAATAAGAGCTTTCCTACATACTATTTTACTTCAGTTTTGAGAAATAGTCAATGCTTAGTTCATGAACAGCCTTGTCTTCTTTGTGTTAGGAATTTAGATATTTTCTAATGTCACTGAGAGCTATTGAAGGACTTTAAAAATGCAGGTTTATTTCAGAAAGATTTCTCTGACAAGCAGAGAGCAATAGTCTCCAAAGTGGGTATGCACATGCTGGAGGGGAGTCTAAGCTATCTAGAGGGTAGGAGAAGAAACTATAAAAGTGGTGTGTGTGGCCCTGGCTGGGTGGTTCAGTTGGCTGGAGCATCGTCCTGTACACCAAAAGGTTGCAGGTTCAATTCCCAGTCAAGGTACATACCTAAGTTGTGGGTTTGATGCCCAGTTGGGGCATGTACAGGAGGCAACAGATCAATGTTTCTCTTTCACATTGATGTTTCTATTTTTTATTTTTTTTCTCTCTCTCTTCCTTTTTCTCTAAAAAGCAATAAAAACATATCTTCAGGTGAGGATTAAAAATTTTTTTTAAAAAAAGTGATGTGTGTGTATAAAAATATATGAATGTGTTTGTATATGTGTGTATATATGATCCTATTTAATTTTGATATTTGTCTGTTTTAAATTTATCTTATACTAAATTTTATATAAATTTTTAAATGTGTATATTATAGTAATACCTGTATATAATATATCAATTCATACCTACCTACCTAAATATATTAGTAATTTATGTTCAATCTTTTTGTTCCCTTTTATGATGACATGTGAGATAAAAAGTTTAGAAATTATTTGAAAATTAATCAGAAGCAGAAAATCAGTAAGGGGCCTAGAAAATAGTTCAAATAGTAAAAAAACTGGGGCCTGATTTAAGACAACAGAAACAGGGGATAGAGACACATGCATATTCTTATGATGAAGAAATGACACTGACTGACTGAATTTGACGACAGAGAAGGACAAGGGAGAGTGAGCCTGAGGTAAGGACTGGATAGTTTGGTGGAGCTCAGACTCAAGGAGAGATTTATCAGATGGGTACCTTGGGCTTGAGAATTTAGAAACAATGATTTTTCTGGTAAAGTTTTTGAGGAAAACTGTAGCCATGAGGAGAAAGATGAATGGGTGACTTTCCAGACTCATCACTGCCCTAACTCAACCATAATGATTCAGTTTTATCTGTTTTATATATTGGAATTTTGTGCTAGATTTTGTTTGTAGAAAGAGGTATTCTGATTTTTAAAAATTAAATTAGATCCCTGGCTGGTGTGGCTCAGTTGGTTGGAGCCTTGCTCCTGCACTGGAAGGTTATAGGTTCAATTCCCGATCAGGGAATCGGGTTGCAGGTTCGATCCCCAGTTGGGTTGTATACTGGAAGCATCCGATTAATGTGTCTCTCTCACATCCATGTTTCGCTCTGTCTCTCTCTCTCCCTTGCTTCCTCTCTGGAATTAAAAATAGATAGATAGATAGATAGATAGATAGATAGATAGATAGATAGATAGATAGATAGAATTAGAAAATTACTGGTATAGGGTTGACTACCTAACTATGAGAAATCAATATTTAATGGCATGGGAAAAACATGCAAAAGATAAATAATATCTATAAATAAAGATAATGAAATTAACCTATTTATATTTAAGAGAAACCATCTTTTTACATGGCAAAGTAAAATCTGTACATCAGACTAAGATGAACACATTCCTCTCATTATTATTACCTTTATTATTATTTTTTTTTATCCTCACCCGAGAACATTTTTGCATTCATCTTCAGACAGAGCAGGAGGGAGAGAGGGGGGAAGAGAGAGAGAAACGTCAATGTGAAAGAGACACATTGAGTGGTTGCCACCCACACGACCCCAACCGGGGTTGGGGACAAACCGCAACCAAGGCACGTGCCCTTAGCAGGAACCGAACCCGGGACTCTCTGGTCCATGGGCCAACGCTCCAACCGCTGAGCCAAACTGGCCAGGGCTACCTTTAGATACTACCAATTTTCTGTGGACAGACATTTCTAGAATGGCATCGCATCTCCAAAAAGGAGATTACTAATGGCTAATAAACCTCACAAGTGTGTAGAGTCCTACACCTAATCACCAGTAGAAAGTAACTATTTGTTACCATGACCTCTGGCCCCTCTAAAGCTACTATGCACATAGTTACCTGACATTTATTAAACATAGTCCCAAACCTTTTGGAATTTTTCAATAAGTAATAAACGGTCTCTGCTCAAGCAGGTTTTAAAAACAATATTCTAAGAAGGAGCCAAACAGCTTAGACACTGTATTTGGATGCAGTTGCTGTGCATTTTATTCATAGAAATGCATGACATGGCTTGCTATTCCTGAGAGACTGCTGAATGTCTGATTTTTACAAAGAGTAAGCAAGTGAATTATAAAAGGTCCTAGCAATAATAGATTTCATAATCCCTTAAGTATTCCTCCCCTGAACCCTCCTGATTTTTGGATTCTAAGAAGAACGGAAGTGATGGCTTATGATTAGCCTAATTGTGTTGGGGTGTGACAGATGCTGTTGGGCAGCCCCGATGGCAGAGTGGAATCTACGTCTAGTACTCAAGCTCTTTTCCGCATGAAGAACTGCAGTAACCTCTTCCATATTGCAAGCGTTTGGTTTCATTGTATGTCTTCAGCATACACATATAAGGCAGGGCCCAGGTGAGTGCTGATAAATAATGTGTTTGTCTGGGTCAGGCTACAGCTTATAAAACGCCAAAATGAACAACAAAGCAGAGTAATTCCATGAAATGGACAACGTGAGTGAATATTACATTCAAATGTGAATATGTCCAATTCAAAAATTTGATTTGCCAAGTGAAGGCTGATTAGCAGAACACACACATTGCCAGTTGGCCTGAGAATTTGCACTACGCTTGCCAGCTTCCCCGCCAGAAATTTTCATTATAATTCAGAAGACAACATGTCTTTGATCCAGCCTTCCTCTAGGGGCTCCTTTACCTGGAGGTTCTGGCAATTTCACAATGACAAGAGTGAAGTTCAAATAAACCCCCTATATTTTTATCAGTTGGCATGATTTTGACTTCAAGTAATAGAAAACTGCTGGCTTTAAAAATGAGGAAATACCAAACATCAGCGGCCAAACTTGCAGACACAGGTGACTCTACAGGTTTGGTTAGTGACCTGACAGTGACTTCAAGGAAGCACACCCTTTCCATCTTTTGCCCCAGGCCCTCCCTGTGCCAGGATTACTTTGGCTTTTTCCCCTAGTGGCCGAAAGATGACTACCAGAGCGTTATGATCACTTGCAGGCCTGACAAAGAGCAGAATAAACGCCACTGCTGAGTTTGAGAAGCACTCCAGCAAACTTACCTCACACCTCATGTTCCAGAATTGTGTCTACTGCCCATTTCTAAGACAATCACACTTAAGTAATTAGAGATGAACCTCATTGATGTAGACTACCACAATGTACCCCTGAACTAGGGATAAGACGGCTTTCCATGAAAAGAGACACCTGCAGAAAGAACTGGAATCTTTGGCAAGGGAAGAGAGAGAACAGATTCCGGAGGACAGCGATTGGAGTATGCTACATTTAGACTATATAGAATACTGACGGTGATTTGAAATCAAGTCCCTGTCTATGAGTGCTTAATAAAAAGATGGGAGTCACTAAAATCACCCCTCTTTTCTCATTGAATTCAAAACGTTGCCACGCTTGATCACTGGGTTGACTATAAAGATCAGTTGACTATTGCTTTCCCCTCCTTCATGAAACCCTCCTAAAGTTTCCAGGACATATCATTATTTTGGTTCTCGTACTACTACTTTATCTACTTGAGCTTGTCTCTCTTCATCGGCTTTGCATCTACTTTCTCCTTTTTTGAAGATTCAGCCACAAGCCCTCTTGTCTTTTCTTTCTAAAAATTTTTGCAACCACTTCAATGGCTTCAAATAGCACAATTATATGAATGTGTTTCTAACTCATACCTCCACCCTGACCTCTCTTCCAAGTTAGGGATAACTACTTGCATTGTCTGCTTCCATTCAAACTCAACAAATCGCTCCCAGCATCTTATCCCAATTTACCATCTCTTCATTTCCCAGTTTCTGTTTCTGTCTTGTCTTTCAACCAGTCATTCAAGCCTGAACATGAGAATCATCTTGGGTGTCTCGCTCTTCCTCAACTACCATATTAACTTGTGTAACGTGGTATAATATTTGAAAGATCTCTAATATCTGTCCCCGAGCCTATCCATTATCACCAAACTTAACTCCACATTACCTCTTTCCCAGGATAATCCACTGGGCTTGATGTTTCTTAGACCACACTCTCAGTCTAGTCCCCTATGGTATCACTCCAAATGGATCTTTCCATGACATTCCGTCAACATTTGCCTGCTAATTCTCTTCATCCTATACTTGAGCACTCTGGCCCACTGGCTCTTTCCCCAACTTGTACTATACTTCTTGTTTCTATGACTTTGTCTAATATTCTTTCCTCTTTAATTGTGTTGCCCTTCCTTACTTCTGTAGAATTCCTGTCCTTTCTTAAACCTTAAAGAGTTGAGAATAAATACATCTTTAAGACTATAAATGATGACCACAGGAGCCCAAGTTTCTTTGGCATTTATTAACTGATATTGCACAAAATTTAAGTCTATGAAATCCAGGTAGTCCTTGTAAAGGGGAAGAGAGGATAACAGTTTCCCTGACTCTGATAGAATAATTAAAATTAACAAAATTTTAACAACACCTAAGGCAAAAGAAACAAAGGAAAAAATGAACACATGGGACTACATCAAACTAAAAAGCTGCACAGCAAAAGAAACAATCATCAAAATGGAAAGTGAACCCACTATATGGGAGACCATAATTGCCGATGATGCATCAGAAAAGGGATTAATTTCCAAAATATATAGAGTACTCATACAATTCAACAAAAGAAGACAAAGAACCCAATTAAAAAATGGGCAGAGGAACTAAATAGACACCTCTCCAAACAGGACATACAAATGGCCAAGAGACATACAAAAAAATGCTCAATGTCACTAATCATCAGAGAGATGCAAATTAAAACAACTATGAGGTATCACTTCACACCCGTCAGAATGGCCGTCATCAACAAATCATCAAACAACAAGTGTTGGCGAGGGTGTGGAGAAAAGGGGACTCTAGTACACTGCTGGTGGGAATGCAGACTGGTGCAGCCACTGTGGAAAACACTATGGTGTTACCTCAAAAGTTAAAAATTGAACTGCCATTTGACCCAGTGATCCCACTTCTAGGAATATACCCTAAGAAGCCTGAAACACCAATCAGAAAGAATATATGTACCCCTATGTTCATAGCAGCATTATTTACAATAGCTAAGATCTGGAAACAACCCAAGTGTCCATCAGTAGATGAGTGGATAAAAAAAGCTGTGGTACATGTGCACAATGGAATACTATACAACTGTAAGAAAGAAAGATCTCTTATCCTTTGAGATGACATGGAGGGACCTGGAGAGTATTATGCTAAGTGAAACAAGCCAAGCAGAGAAAGACAAATAGCACATGATCTCACTTATTTGTGGAATATAAGGAACTAAACAAACTGATGGACAAAATAGACCCAGAGACATAGAGGAAGGGTACAGACTGACAAACCTCAGAATAGGGGGTGTTGAGGGGGAAGAGATAAACCACAGAACTTATACGCATGTATGCATAACCAATGAACATAGACAACAAAGCTGGTGATGGGGGGGACAGGGAGGAAGGTGTCAATGGGGGAAAAAGGAGAAACATCTGTAACAAAAACAAATTAATAAAAATAATTAAAATAAATAAATAAAAATAAAATTAACAACATTTTAAATGCGATGAATATGTAAAAGCAAGTGTAAAGGCCAACATTCTATATATAATGGAAAGCATCATCTTCATCTTCTTTAATGCTATCTATCCACAGCATGCTTATAAGGCATCCTTCTGAGATTCTACTTAAGTTTATCATTTTTATGGTCCATTTCTCCCTTAGAATTAGTTCAGCTACTTAAAAAAAAAAGGTCTGCTGAGGGTCACTGATGGTTTTGAAATATAGAATCAAATTCAAAATACATAACAGAATTAGACACTGCGTGACATAATTAGGGTATGAAAGAAATAAAATACATTAGTTGTAATATCAGGACCTAATGGATAATTCTCTTTATTTGAAATACGAAGTATTAAGTGCTAAAAAGCAATATCCTAAGGCCAGGACTCTCAGCAAGCCATTGGCTATCTATTGTGCCGAGCATGCCACATAACACTCCAGAAATGGTTGAATCGTAACAATTTTATGGAATACATTAGTGTAAAACTAGCCTTTCAAGGGATAGCCAGGTGACTTCAGCATGAGTCAAAGATCAACATTTATATCAATATTTATCGATCAACATTTATATCAATATTTATTTCAAATTATGCATTTGTGTGGAGTATTTAGTAATTAATACGTAGTTTCTGATTCTATTAGGGCTTCCAAATTTGCAGTGTATGTGATGAGCATATTCTAGTTCTGGAATTTTTTAAGAGAAATGTAATAAGGAAAATGGGAAGAACCTTCTATATCAGGTATTAATATTTTTGTTTGATTTAGTCACTGTTGTGATCAACATGGCCCTTTTAGTTACCATTCTAATGAGAATTTTAAAGTGCATACACCTACCTACTTTCAACACATATTTCCTTGTACAAAGTATTTCCAAAGATAGAGTGAAATGAGATATGAGCTCTGGCCATTTAATCTGAAAACTGTAGCTGTTAAATACTGTCAGTGATCCTATCCTGGTTCACATGACTCTCACCAATTTTCGATCAAAGAGGCAATATATAAATTAAGGTCAGGTTCCCATCCTAGTTAAAGCTAATAGCATGGCTTTGACCATCCTCCTTTCAGTTGGGTGATCTAACAAAGAAATTAACAAAGATCCAAAGAACAATCAGGCAGGCAGATCACTATGAGTAAGAAAAGTAAGTTCTCCATCTCAAGGAAGGATAACTCCTGTCTGCTTAGTGTGACTAATTATGAAACTGAGCATGGAGTGAACTATAGGCAATGAAAATACAAAAGGACATATAGGGGTTGATAAGGACAACAACCACAATAATTAGTTATCTTTCCAAACAATAAAGAGAAACCAAGTATTATTTTTTTATTTTTCTATTAAAAATACCTCTCACATTGAAAGCACTACCTATGGAGTGTTCAAACAAATGCTGGAATTCTCTGTCCTCAGGTACTTTCTAAATGAGTAAAACCTTCATTTCTAAGAGAACTTCTATTTACATATATCATTCCTAAAGTCAGGATCTTTAGAAGATCTGAGTTACTCAATATTTCTAAAGCACACTCTTGGAGATAAAATGTTTCACATATTGATGGACTCTCCCTAAATCTTTTAAATCTTCAGGCAAAAAGGCAAAGCTGGAGCCCAAGTTGAGGCAGAGCATCATTTCTGCCAACAACATCATGCCTGGCCATGCCTAAAATGTTTGCCAAGACCACACAGAGATTAGATGGTAAGTTGGATTTATAATTCTTTTTGCAACTGGAAACCATTCTGAACTTCTGATTAAAGCTGGAGAAAGGGAAGAAGGGCCAAAACCAGAAACCATTAAAACTCAGAGATAATTATGGAAAACCAACAAGCATTTACCAAATGATTCCCCAGAGCCACTCCTAAAAGCAGAAATAAAAAGTTTACACCACCCACAACACAATGATTCAACGAAGTCAATAAACCAAAGAAGAAAAATCCAGTTCTGAAGTTTGATAATAACCTGATATTACTTCTTTCAACTGTCTAAATAGTTGGCTACATTATTATAAAGCCAAATATATGATTGGTTTTACATATGTATCTTTAAAATACCAACAACAAATTAAAATCATCACTCTGAGAAACATTGTTATCTGTAATTCTTTTTGCATAATCTATTTTAATTTTTATTACTGCAGATTTTTGATTCTAAGTTCACAAAGGGAATTGCTCAACATGATATGATATAAAATGTCTAATATGCACACTAATTAATCTCTCTAGGATGTAATCACTACATACAGAAAATGAAAGGGTTAATATGATGTTTAAAATCCCTGCCAGCAATAAAGGTCTATGACACAGTAATTTTTTCAAGTGCCAAAAGAGAAAGGGAAGGATATTTAATATTCTGAGCTAGCAATACCCCAAGTGCCCAAACTGTAACCATTGAGCACATACATTTATTGACAAGTAGCTCTGAAATCATAACATGAAAATGTGCCACAAATGTAATGTGATTTTGGCCTGCTAATGTCTATATTTCTTCCATCTCTGAAAGAAGGGCATTGAAAAGACATCCTCTGAGTCCCTTTTAACTCACTTTTCTCATAGTCTACAATGTTATGTAAACATGAATAGTACTTCCTACAGCGAAGTCTTCTACTCCACCACAACAAGTGTACATTATTGCTCAGGAAGGTTAATGAACACTCTAGACTCATCCCTGTATTCAGAGGGAACTGACAAGGCTTTACGGGTGGAACAGTAAATGCTCAGGACTGACTCCCTTTGACTGGGCAGAATGAAATTTATCTTTTACTTGTTTGCAGAAAATGACTATGTAAACTTTACAACATTAGCCAATATTTCTGTTCGTTTTGTTGTTGTTGTTAATCCTCACCCAAGTATACTTTTCTTTGTTTCTTTTTCTAATTTATCTTTACTGTTGAAAGTATTACAGATGTCCCTCCTTTTCTCCTCCTTGACACCCTCCTCCCTGCTCTCCCCCCATTGCCTTCACCGCTGTGTCTATTGGTTATATATATATGCATGTAAGTTCTTTGGTTTATCAATAGGTGAGTGGATAAAAAAAAGCTGTGGTACATTTACACAATGGAATACTATGCAGCTCTAAGAAAGAAAGACCTCTTACCCTTTGAGATAACATGGAGGGACCTGGAGAGTATTATGCTAAGCGAAATAAGCCAGTCAGAGAAACACAAATATCACATGATATCACTTATTTGTGGGAAATAATGAACAAAAATAACCTGATGAACAAAATAGATCCAGAGACATGGAAGTAGAGAGCAGACTGACAAACCTCAGAAGGAAGGGTGGTGGGGAGCGGGAAGAGATAAACCAAAGAACTTACTTCTATTCTTTAACACATGCATCACTGACTAGGACCCAGTTTTCCAAACAAGTACAAGATGTTTTCTTGTTTCTGATAAGTTTTTAAAAAGTACAACAGACCTCCTTCTAAAATACCTCCTAAAGGCATACTTCACATTTGTCCTAGTAATGATTTCCTTAGTACTGTTTACAAACCCAATCATTATTAGCTTTTTGAATGCAAAGTAATATGTACTAATTGTTGCTTTCATGATTTTAATAAATCAAAACCCTATGGGAAGTACAATTGTCTTGTCTTCTTTCAGGCTTCTATGTGATTGCACTGGCAAATTCCTGAGCAGTGAATTCTATGGGGAAGTATGATGCCACCTAGTGATCAGATAGAAAATCACATCTGTGCATTTTCCCTCTAGACTAGGGTACAGTATTACAATAAGGAATTCAACTAGACTTTAGAATTGCAAGAAGAGAAATAGAATAGAAATCACTTAGGCAGGAACTACCTCGTTATTTGCTATGTACAACATTCTTCACAGTCATTACTAAAAATTGTGGATTATAAAAATATTAACATAGTATTCTCACTCTCCTGGGGTCACTTCTTAACTTCAACCTATCATTGTTGTAGTCATATAGTTTCCAAAATAAATGTCCTTACATGGAACATTTAATATCAATGAACCACATCTTTGGCGCATTAAAAGTTAATGAGATTTTTGAAACATAATTCTAAACACTGCACTGTAAAATATATTTACACACCCTGCTAGGATGCTAGTAAAATGTTGAATATTTTAAAACACAGAGGAAAAATTTAGATGAAATAAATGGCATACTATTTAAAGAGTAAAGCATTCTTTAACATGGAACTAATGTGTTTCTCATTGTCAGGAAAAAGTACCTCACTGTTTTTCAAGTTTTATCATGGTATTATGCAGATATCAATAAGATAAGATACACTTGCCTGGGCCAGTTTAGATGCCCACACTGTCCTGGCAGATTTTGTCCAGTTTTGCCCCTCTGGAAAGTTCTACAAAAGACAAGGAACATGTCTGATGCACCTTTTCATCTCCACCCACAACTCCCATCGGCCAGCACAATACCTGGAGACTCATTTTCATAGGGACTTATTTTCATCTCTACAATCATAGGCTTGGAGATTTTTATTTACAATAAAAAATGCTCTCTCTTTTCTATGATTCACTGCTCTTCCTCTGAGCTGCTCTTTCTACAAGTTGTGCCTTGACGTGTTTGATATCCACCTTGCTGCCTCCGAAACTCTTTAGAATCTTGAGTATCCTTATCCACACGTTCTCCTTTTTATGAGGTATTCCTCTAACAGGCAGGGATTTGATGCACTGTTTGTTGAACTGGATACAGAAGGGTGGGAATGGAAAGCTCTTAATTCTTAGTATTTTCAGTGGGTACTATTGATATTCTACAAGGAGATTTCAACCTCGTAACACGTAAGTTGAAAACCAGTGCTTTGGGAATTATGGAATTGGGCCACAGTTCATCGCAAATATGGTATGGTTCAAAAAATGTACTTTATCTGCAAATACTGCACAGGAAATGGCTTACTGTCCACTGTCTTCTAGGTAAATCATGGCACATATGTGTCAACATAAACTACATAACATCTATACCTGCACTCCAACTAACTATAACAAAGTTGTCATTTGGAGTGTAATGAATCTCAGTGAGACTATTCAGATACCCCATTTACCAAATAAATATTTCAAAAGTACTTAATTTCTTTGTAGAATAAACATACAAAAATGGTCCAGCTGGTATAGCTCAGTGGTTGAGCATTGACCCATGCACCAAGAGGTCTCGCTGGTTCGATTCCTGGTCAGGACACATGCCCAGGTTGTGGGCCCGATGCCCAGTGGGGGGCATGCAGGAGGCGGCCAATCGATGTTCTCGCTTATTGATGTTTCTATCTCTCTCTCCCTCTCACTTCCTCTCTCTCTAAAATCAATAAAGGAAAAAAATTAAAAAAATAAATAAAAATACAAAAATGTTTCTTTTTCTCTAGTATTGTTCAATTAGGATTCAAGTCAGTAATTTTTCCATAAACTATAGTAAACTTCTCATGACTGCTCTCAAAGTACACAGACTGTAACACAGTAGAGAAGAATTGTTTTAACTAACTCCACCATGGGCACCTAGAGTTCAGCCATACAACTCCCATTCAGAAAGTCACAACTGTTTGTCCCTATGCCAATTAAGTGTGTCTGTGGGCTCTAGCCCAAGAGTTATAAAATTATTATTACCTACCAATCTATAGGTATTTGAAGAATATGAAATGACAGTGGACAACTAATTGTCATCATATTTTTGCCAACAAATCAAGCAGTGTTTGTAATGAAAACTGAAAGGGGGCCCAGCCCGTGTGGCTCAGTGACTGAGCATCAACCCATGGACCAAGACTCCGGGTCAGGGCACATGCCCAGGTTGCGGACTCAATCTCCAGGATGGGGAGTGCAGGAGGCAGCGATCGATGTTTCTATATCTCCCTCTCCCTTTCTCTCTCGCTAAAAAATCAATAAAACATATTTAAAAAAAGAAAGAAAGAAAACCGAAAGGGATTCAGAGCCCTCTCACCTGGGTTCAAATCTGACTCTTACTTTATAGTCTGAGCAGTAAATGAACCTCTCTGAGTCTGTTTCTTCACTTGCATATAGAGATGTTCTCTGCTAATCTTGACGATCCAAAGTCCTGATTTTGGCACACAACAAACTTTAATGAGAGCAATAGTTTTCAAAGTAATTTTGAATGCCTTTAAGAAACATTCATCTGACAATATAATTTTAAGAGCTCGCAGTGTGACCTACAAAGATTTTAAATTTAGAGAGGGCTTCGTTGCTAACTGAGATTGAGGATCAAGTTGTACATTCAATAACACAATCACATACTTTTATGAAACAGAAGATAGGATGTCTAAGTAATGACAGTACAAACTGCATTTATCTTTCAAAATACAGAAAGTAAAATAAATCTTTAATATCAGTTTTAATAAATCAATCCACATGATTGTGTGCCTGGAAGAGTTTTCTCAGGAATAAAATTTATGTTTAGCATTGACCTTGAGATATCTAATATTATTTTAAATGCTTTTCATATAGTTTATTTTTTATCTGCACCTGAGGATATGGTTATTGATTTTAGAGAGAGGAAGGAGAGAGACAGAGAGAGAGAGAGAGAAACATTGATGTGAAAAACATCAATCAGTTGCGTCCCGTACACACCCCGACCAGGGAGGGAACCCCAACTCAAACATGTGCCCTGACTGAGAATTGAACCCACAACCTTTTGGTGCAGGGGATGACACTCCAACTAACTCAGCCACACCAGCCAGGGCCACTTTTCATGTATTTTAAAGGGCTAAAAATAGTCAATCATTTATCTTTTCGCTGAGTTAACAGATATTTATTAAAGGCCTCATCTATGACAAGCACAGGGTTGGGAGTGGTCTACTTGTGTTTTATGATACAGATTAAGCTGAGAGGCATAATTAAATCTTTTACAAACTAGTAAACCAGCAGAGAGCTACTAAAAGCTGAAGGATTTTATAATTTCTTAGAGTGCAAAGAATTATCTATTTTAAGTCACACGCTACTCCGAGTTTCATATGGAAATTAAACAAAGGATACATGAATTAACGTTTAGTTCCTAGGGACCAAAACCCTTTGTGTTCTCAAGTCCTATTAAGTATATATTAAGTGCTCAATAAATGTTGATTTAAGTATATATACTGAAGTATATACTTTATTGAGAAAGAAAGGAGCAGGAATGACTTTAAAAGGGAGGAAAAAGAGAAAAAGGAAAGAAAAGTCATAACTCCAACTACCCCAATCTTGTGACTTGAAACAAAAACCAAGTATATAGTTTTAAATCTGTATATATGGCAACAGAATGTCATAGTTAAAACAGGCATGATCATTCCACCACATATATGCAGAAAGGCAAATGCTGGATGGAACACATTAAACGGTTTCTTCACCATTTAGCTGTCTTACACCAGTGATTTAATTTTATGCTATCTGTATTCCACTGATCTGGCTTCTCTTGATCTACCTAACCAACACACTACTTAGCATGTGTCTAGCTTTTTCTAAGTACAAGCTTAAAGTTTTTTTGAAGTAATCATCTTATTGACTCTTATCACACTGAGAGGCAGCCATCAACCTGAGCCATATTGAACAGGTGAGAAATGGAGATGCACAAAAGTCAAGTTACACAGGCAGTAACTTTCTCCAATGGTTCTTTCTCCTTGTTCTTCTGAAAAAGAACAATGAGAGTTGTAGATTTCTCAGAATTATAAATTTTTAATTTAATCCATACAGGTTTTTTCCTAATGGAGAGAACTGACACTTGGAATGGCAGTTCTACATCACTGTAAGACTCTTATTGATCAAGACTAAATAAGATCAGAATGTACACTTATATTATAATAATAGTGCCTAACAGAGGAATAAGAAATAAAAGTTTTTCTGAATTAGCCTGGAGCTAACAAATCTAGGAATCTAGATCACCCCAGTACCCAGCTGTTTTGTCCCCTCTGTGACTCTTTAAGTAAACAAATAATCTCATGATTGCTTAAAACTGAGGTGAATTAATAAACCATTAAGGCATTAAAATGATGAGTTAGTCCCCCAAGAATTGTTCAAATATCTTAAACTCATAACCAAAAAAAACAAAAAAAATTGGGGGAGTTTGGCTTGCTTTTAAGAAAGGTATGATGTTCAATAGTAAAAAAATGAATAATAAACTCAAGGATAAATTGAACAAGAGGAGTTCAAGACTTGTACAACAAAACTATAAAATATCATTGAAAGAAATTAAAGAAGATCTAAATAATGTTGTTAATATGACAATATTATCCAAAGTAATCTAACAATGCAACACAATCCCTATGAAAAATTTCAATGGCTTCCTTGTATAAATTGACAAGCTGATCTTAGTTAGAATTCAGAGTAGCCAAATAATCTAGAAAAAGAAGTAAGATCGAGAACTCATACTTCTCAATTTCAAAACTTAATACAAAGCAACAACAAGGAAAGCCATGTGCTATTGGCATAAATAAAGATATATAAATCAATGGAATAGAATCAAGAGTCCAGAAAGAAATCCAAATATATGATATATATATATATATATATATATATATATATGAAATTGATTTTCAGCAAGGGTACTAAGACCATTCAATGGGGAAAGAATATTTTTTCAAGAATTGGTTGAAAAATTAAGACAACTGGATATTCACATGCAAAAGGATGAAATTATACCTCTTCCTCACACCATATTCAAAATTAACTCAAAGTGGATTAAAGACAGTAAGAGCTAAAATTGTAAGTCTTAGAAGAAAGCACAGGTGTAAATTATTCTCATGACTTTGAATTAGACAATGGCTGCTTAGATATAACACCCAAAAAACAAGCAACACAAATAAATAGATAAATTAGACTTTGTAAAAATGAAAAGCATTTGTGTTTTAAAGGACACTCTTCAGAAAGTGAAAAGAAAACCCACAAAATGGGAGAAAATATTTGTAAATATATAGCTGTTAAAGCTGGATGATGAAATGGATAACTTAAGATTCATGATACTATTGTCTCTACTGGTGTTTATGCTTGAAAACTTCCGTAAGAAAAATTTTAAGTAAAATGTTTAAAAGGGAAATATGTAATGTTAAAGGAAATTCTAGCTAGGTTATTTTTATTGTAATATCATGTTATGATTGTAATATTATAATATTGTAATATTATGTTTTTTATTAGAAAAGTAATAACATTATTTCAAAATTTATTTAAGGTATAAAAATAAAATGAAAAAATAAGAATATCTATGATCCTATCAGATAGATTTGGGTTCATATTTTCAGTACATGCATTTAAAATGTGTAAAGAATTATATTATATGTAGTTTTATGAAAAATTTTAATATTAATATTTCTATTTTTTGTAAATATATGGAAGCACCATATTTTAAATAGTCTGCTATTAATGTATATTCACCCCAAAATATTTGACTGTTTTCAACAACTCACTAATAAGCATCTTTATACAATAATCTTTCCCCACTTCTCTAATTACTACCTGATAATAAATGCTTAAAAAAGAAACTGCTATATCTAAACTGTATTCATATTTTAAAGTCTTTTGACATGGAGTGTTAAAATTACCTTTGTGGCCCTGGCCGGTTTGGCTCAGCGTTTGGAGCGTCGGCCTGCGGTCCAGAGAGACCCGGGTTCGGTTCCCGCTAAGGGCATGGACCTCGGTTGCAGTTTGTCCCCGGCCCTGGTTGGGTCGTGTGGGTGGCAGCCACTCGATGTGTCCCTTTCACGTCGATGTTTCTCTCTCTCTCTTTTTCTCTCTCTCCCTCCCACTCTATCTGAACAAAAAGTGGAAAAATGTCCTTGGGTGAGGATAAAAAAAAAATTACCTTTGTGAATGTATCTAATTTATACTCTAAAATAATACATATGTGCTTTCCTTAGCCCTTACTTACGCTGGATATTACTAACTTTTCTAACATTTCCAGTCTATTACCAGTAAATTTTCAAATGAATCTCAAAGAAAATTCAGAGACAAGGCTGCTTCCTCAATTTCTTTTCTCCAATTTGGCAAAAGATAACAATACTAGAAAAATTCAACATTTATTTTTCGCAAAATGTTACATGATCAGCCTCTCTTATAATGACACAGTTCCTATATATGGTAGGGAAAGGGCAATAACGTTTCATTCAAAAGTTGCTGGACCTAGAAATATTTTCTAGGCTGGAGTACTTTCATATTATAGTAACAGTAGCTTAAAGGAAGGATGTTTTTCCATACCAACTTAAATATAACTATCTTGATACAGTAATTATTTTTCTATTTAAAAAAGAAAAACAACACTTTCCTGTTTATTTTATTACTTTTGACCACATTAGAAATAGTAAGAAATTCCACTGCAAGCATTCCAAATAGGTAATCAAATACATCTGTGGATATCTTGCCTCCATAGACATTTCCTGATGACTTTGCTAACTATAATCCTGTAAGATAAACTTTCTGGATCTTACTCCAATAGAAATTCCAGGTTATTCATACTTCAGACAAAGAGCTAAATGTCAAACTGACAGCCATCTAACTTCTGTAATCAAGCCCCTGCCAGGTTAAGTTGAGACAAGTGATATATGAGAGATAATCTAATGGCAAGGCTGAAAAGCCATCCTGCTATGTATAATAAGTAAGCAATTTCCCAGTATCAAGTCATCACACCTATAATTTAAATTCCTAGGAAAGTCCTTACATAAGATAATGGTTTAATAGCGTGATTTGTATCAAGGCTAAGTATAAGAACACTTATATTTACCCACAATGAATAATGTGCTTTTATGTAACTCACATAAAATTGCTGTTAAAGACATTGTTGCTCTGTTTTCTGAAATGATACCAATGAAAACTATTAGAGTTAACTACAGAAGTTTTTTCTTCTGAAGACATAGATATTTTCAGATTTCCTATTTACCACGTTTTTGAGGAAGCTCAGATCTAAATTTAACTTCAAATACAAAATATCCTTTTACATTGTGCTTCTGGCTTAGCTTTTCATAATCATTTCCTACATTTAAAAAATTAGGGTAGCCTAAATCTCTATCTCTCTCTTTCTCTTTTAAACAAAAGCATGAAAAAATAAATATGTAAATAATGAGATTGTTTTATATTTTAATTTTGATCATCCACACTAATGAAAGTGAGATGAGGTACAAATAACCGTATCAAATTATATGAAAACGCAGAAACCCACACATGCCTTTGGAATTCATTCAGAAACATATTTGAAAATACTCATGCCACCAACATTTATCCTTACTTTTTCCAGATTAACCTGAAGTTTGGTCAAAGACAAAGATGAGCAGATACTCTGACTTAAGTCAACCTATCTACTCCAGAAAACAATGGGCACGTACCTCAGTTGGGTATTTAATAGTGCTAGGCAATTCTTATTATTGTAAAAATGCAATTATTAGCACCATGTTTTAAATACAGAAATAGAAAATGCCAACCCCTATATTGGTTGATTCAGCCCTAGGAAAATAAATTTACAAATGAAAACAAATGAACTGAACCACATTTCAAATGGGTAACACAACCACATTGAAGTGGGGTGAGAGTGAGATGAGAATAAACTAACCGATAACTTCTGAATACAGGATTAAGCAAGAAAACAAAGTATGCTAAAAAATCTAATTAAAAGGCATACAGGCTTTTCTTTTCCATTTCCTGTCTCTCCCCCCGCCCCGCCCCCGCAAAGAGGCATAGGTTAACAATTCTGAAACTAATTTCTAAAACTACATTATAGTATTACAGATACATAATATATTGTGAATGATCAGAATCAAGTCCCTCACTGTTGAAAGAAAGTCACCGACAGGAACATGGAGAAGGATAGAGTGAACATTGTGGTACTGGACTGGACCTGAAAGAATCAGTGTGAAGTCATAGATTTAACATAAAGAGATACCTGGACACACACAGATTTTGGTGTGTGTGGGTATGTATATTTATGAACATACTATGTATAGGAGTACATGTATATACTTTTCCCCTAGATCTGTCTGCTGAGAGGACCTAGAAGCAAAAACTCCCCAGTAGCAATGAATACACCTACCCACCCCCTAATTTTTGTTTCTAAATAACTTTTCCTATTTAAAGGAATAAGGGATCCTTAGAAAAGCAGCTGATTTCAAAGCTGTGACAGGGATAAATACAAGAGTCTTAGATATCTTGTGACAAAAAGTAAGAGAGTGCTCAAGGAATCATAGGAAGGTGTCAAAATGACAAAGAAGTCAAGTAAAAGGACCTCCTAACGTCCAAATATGGACAGTATATTTATCAAAATAAATAATATATTAACTAATAATATTAAAGGATTATCATGTGCTAAGTAAAAAATCTACAAGTTTATGCCAAAAAAGACAAACGAATGAACAAACAAACAAACAGGAAGAGAATGCTCTTCCAAATAAAATAGAAAGCCATCTAATAAATGAGGAAGAAATGATCGCCTTTAATAACTCTCATAATAATAACTGATTCAAGCAGGAATCACTGAAGAATTCTAACTATTGGGTGAAAATCTGAGGAATAACAACATATTTCCATGGTCTCAAAATATTACCCTACAAGTTACTTTTTCATTACAAAGGAGAAAAAAATAGTGGAGAAACTTTGTAGTGGAGAAACAAGGAAGATACTGCTTTAACCACATGATGAAAGTTAAAACTGTAGTAATGGAATGGACTAAATGTGCCTCCAGATACAAGAACTCAGAATCACTCCTGTTATAGTCCTCCCAAAATTGTATGAATCTCATCACAAGAAACATAAAACTCAAATTGAGAACAGTCTATAAAACGATTGGCCTGCATTCTTCAAAAACCTCAATGTCATGAAATCAGGTGTCAGAAACTGTTCTAGTTTCAAGGGTATTAAAAAGACATGACAACTAATTGCAAAGCATTAATTTGTGTTTTCTTTTGCTATAAAGAACATTATAAGGACAATTACTGAAATTAGAAATAAGGTCTGTAGATTAGATAATAGCATTGTATCAGTGTTAATGTATTGATTTTGATCATTAAACTATAACTATTTTAGATAATCCCAGGCTTTTAGGAAATATTTAAGTGTTTAGAAGTAAAGGGTATCATGTCTATAACTTAGTATTAAACAGTTCAGAAGAAAAAAAATATATAAATAAGCATATATATTTGTGTATTATGTGTGTGTATGGATACTAGATAGATAGATAGATAGATAGATAGATAGATAGATAGATAGATAAAGATGATTGATAAAGACCAAGAGACAGAGAAAAACAGAAAGATACAGAGATAGAGAGAGAGGTAGAGAGAGACAGAAAAAGAGAGAAAGACAGAAAGAGTAACAGAGAAAAAAGAGAAAGAGAAGAATATGAGACGATTAGAGTATGCTTGGTGCTGGGTATCCAGGTATCTTTTATGCTATTCTGTCACTTTAACAGTAAATCTGAAATTACACCAAATTAAAAATGAAAATAAATCCCTTTGTTAGTGTGAAAGTACTTAGACTTTGTCTGGCTTTGGTATTTCAGGCCTGATTGTAATAAATGGCTCCAATATATTCATTTCTGAATAACAACATAAATGTATATTTTTCCCATATAAGCATTTTTCAAATGTGAACTTCAATCTACTAGGTTATAAATCTACTTAGTGGGATATAACCAGCACATTTTTTAATGAGCTGGAATAAAAAGAAAATATAAGAATGTATCATACTTTGTAGAACTATTTGTTTTTGACACTTTTATTACAATTATATAAAATTGTGTGTATCTGTTTGTGGCCTTAAGTCTTAATGTAAAATGTTTTTCTTACTACAGTTCACTCTAAAAACAAACAAACAAACATACAAAAAACCCAAACTGAAAACACTGTACTCTTCTTTTTTATTCTACTGGTTTACCACTACTTCTATGCATCCATGCATTTAATTTTTCATTTATCCAATTTCTTCAATAATCACTTAGTAAATACTTTCTGTTTTTCAGAAGGTATTATCATATTAATGACAGCTACTATTAGAAAACCACTGATCCCTTCTAGTCTTCTTTTTCTCCTCCTTCGCTCTCTTTTAGAGAAAATCTTGCCTCTCGCGTTAATGAAAGCTAATATATTTTAGAAGTACTCATCAGTTTTTGTGAATCTATATTGCAAATGACAGAATATTCATCTTTCTTGAGAAGATATAATTCTATAGCATTTATCCTGTTAATATAATTATCTCATTTTAAGTTATTCATCCAAAAACTGGGCATAAAATATTTGTGCCTTCTCTAATTTGACTCTTGGCATGTGCTAGAAAATGTACAAAATAATGAGCAACAGCAAGCAAATATCCACAAAAATATCCAGAAACCACCAGTCAGGCCTAGTTTAAACAGGTTGGAATTAACTTGCATGTCCTCATGTGTAAGTATATTTATTTATATGAATGTGTCTAACCTGAGTTTTTAGGAAATGATACTACAGCTCTTTCTGCTCTTATCATAATCAACTTATTTACTCTCCCACTCTTGATAACTTATGCTTAAAACATAATCTCTACACTGGTAACTTAGTGAAGGATAGTATCATTTCCCCATTTCTAGTTGCCTTCTTTAAAATAAGAACCATGGGCATATCTACAGTTTTTATAAAATGGAATAACGTGTTGACTTTAGGGCTTATGGAGACGTAAAGTTAGAATTGTCAAGTGACATTCTGGTGAATTTCTACAAGTTTCCCCAACATTACGAAGCATGCTCACCATAAAATTGTGATTTGGAACACAACTATATTTTCCAACTATGTCTGTATAAACACACAATACAAAGTAAATGTATGCAGAGAAGGAAATGATCATTCACGACAAATCTCACACCTTAGATTAAAAATCTGCTAAATCTTCCCATTCTATTTAGGCCTTGTACCCCATGTCTTTATTTTATTTTATCAAAGGATGATTTATTTATTATAGTTTATATATTAGTAGTATTTAAATATAGAAAACATATTAAAGTATGTTTAATATATACAACATACAAAAAGTATAGTTATCTTTTTTGTTTGGTATGGCATAATGGAATTATACACACTAGTACTTTTGTGATTGAGCTAGGCCCACATAACTTTCAGATGTTCTGAATTAGATTAGATTAAGGCTCATAGAATACAGTCCAAACTACTTACCAAGTCAGAAGCCCCAGATGATCTGGCTTTAGGTGAATTTTGCAGACTCATTTTTCACCATAATCCCATAAATGTACTCTGTCATGTAAAGTTCACTGTATTATCAACTTTCTCTATGCTCTTTCATGCCACTGTGCCCTTGAGCATGCTGCCTACTCAACCATCAACCTCTAGCTACCTGGTCAACCTTCAAGACAAACTTCAGTGTCACTTCTTGCATGAATTTTTTCCTCCCTCAGCACTACCTTTCCTTCTCCCCCAAAATGTAATTCTTCCTTATTCTATCTTCTTGCATCTCCTTGATCACAGGTCTATCTCTTTTATACTGTATTTTGATTTATTTATTTTGTAGTATCGTTTCTCTCATTAGACTACCATGAGCTTTTCAAAATGTTATTTAGCCTTTTTTTTTTTTTCTGATCCCACCAGAGCACAGAAAAATGTTTGGTATAAACACAGCTCTCAATAATTATTTTGAACAAATAGATAATAAAAAGCAACAGATACCATAGAGAAATACAAAGAACTATAAAATTCCGAGAGCAGTAAAAACTAGCCACTTGCTTGTCCAGATCATGAAGGAAGTAGTAACTGATTTGGGCATGAAGAATTAGTAGGATGTGGATCAAAAATGATGATGAGAGAAGGCTTGTAATAGAGAAAGGAAGACCCAAGACCTAGGAGACTAAGTGACCACTGCAGCCCTCTAACCACTGAGACCATAATTGGGTGAAGGTCCCCAGCTGCTGCCTCTGAAATCCACTGCAGCATTTGAGCTACTGGGCTATGGCCATACCTCCCATGACTTGCGCCAAGGCAATGACAGCACAATGGAAATATTGAGGCAGATCCATTTCCAAGAAACACAGGGCTCCTCTGATGGTTGACTTTGGCTTGAGGACTCCTAAATGGCTTAACCCAACCCAATCTACTATGCTTTCACCCAACAGCCCCCCTACCCTTCACTTAGGGTAAAATGTGTATCATAATTTGAGGTTTTACTCATCGTTACCTACCTTCCTCTCTATTTTCTCTTATATGGGGGTTTCCTAAAATCTGTACACTTCTAATCCCATTTTAGCACTGGATTTTTGGGAGAATAAGAATAACACTCAAGAGTATAGAGTATATATGGTGTAACTAGTGGAAATTAAAGCTGAAGGAGCAAACTTGGGCTTTATCATTGAGGACAACTAGTCAGTTTAATACTTTGCCCCAAGACAGGATAAACTTAATTTCCTAATACAAATAAAATTGTCTATATAGTTCTTAAAGTTCACCAGATATCTCATTACTTCATTTTGTGAATTGTTTCAAAGCTCAATCATCTTTCACATCCAACTTAGGTCTACACTAAATTCTTTATTGTGATTTAAGAGAATTTATTCCAGTTCAAGCTTCTATGAGGCTAGATTATAGACAATCATGGAAATACTATATTATCTACCTGAACTCTTACTCATAACAGGAGTTCTCCCTACAATGTTCTGCACACATGGTCTTGTGGGGCCACTGGTCATCTTTTCTATTTGGTACAAAATTATGTCTTACTATTATAACCTAATTATGGAATTACCGCTCTTTATAAACTGAAAACACAATGGTTCCTTATATGTAAGCATAAAAATAAAGGCCTTTATCTTTTCTTTAGAGAAATCTTTATAATTACTAATAGAAACGAAATCGTTTCTCCTATTTTAAAGTCTTTCAAATATTCTGCCATTTACTGACAGAGTAAAAAAAAAATCTTTAATTATTTATATTGAATATAAAATGTTATCCCTTTTAAAATAATGAGTATATTTTTTTCTGCCTATGATTTGAAACGGAGTTGCAATGCATGTAGGAAATGTTGTTATCTTCCCAGATCCCTGCTTGAATTAAATAAAGGCATTTGTCTGACTGTGATGAGCACATTGTCTGGTCCAGATTTTCCAAGTGTGTAAATCAAAATGAAACGCTCCAACAGCAAGACTTACCCATCTGCACAGAACTTCAAAAATGGTGATGTACTTACCTAAAATAGAAAGAAAGATGACATTAATGACATTCATCACAGCTTAGACATATAGTGAAAAACAAATTCTAGAAGGCATTTAGAGCATCTGTTCCCCTCACCACTGCCAGACCCAATTTTAGGGCTTTTGTTTACAACACAACAGTCCAGGTGGTAGAGTCTCTCTCACTGTCCAAGTTTACTCTGAGTACATTTCATGGGTATCTGCTCAATACATGTTGACGAGATGATAACAATCAACTAGCCAGCACTGTGATTTAATAACAACAGCAAATAACATCTATTGAGTGCTTTCTTACCTGCCAAACCCAGAACAATATACTTTATGTGCATTTTCCAATTTACTCTTCAGAATATGGATGTGTGGTAAGTACTACTATTACCCCATTGTAAAGATGAAATAAGTGAGGACTAGAAATGTTCATTAACTTGCCCAAAGTCACACAGCTAGAAAGCATTAGAGCTGGGATTTTCATAGGTTCTCTCAAAATCCTTATGCTATACTCCCAAAACCCAGTGGGAAAGAAAGATAACTCCCAGCATTAGTACTTTGTTTCATAGTAAATTACAAAAATAGAACTGATCAAAATTTTAAAACTTGGAAGAATGAGCAATGCCTGGTACATAACAGCTGCTAAATAATATTTGTTCAATAAATAGATAATAAGCAAATGGATGTTATTGATATTTAATAAATATACTCATGTTTTATCCAAAGACAACAAATATTTGCAAAATAAAGTACTCTAAAGTAAAGGTTCTTTCTTTCTTCCTGAAAATGCCACTGTAGCAATGCTTTATTACGCTGATTATCTAGAGATGGGAACGGAATGCTCTTAAGCAACAAAGATGAGCCGGGGCCTGTGTGGCTCAGTGGATTGAACATCTTTCCATGGACTGAGAGGTCCCAGTTCGATTCCCAGTCAGGGCACATGCCAGGGTTGTGGGCTTGATTCCCAGTTGTGGGCATGCAGGAGGCAGACCATAGATGTTTCTGTTGCTCTCTCTAAAAAAATCAATTAAAAAAGAAAAGTAACAAAGATGAGGGATGGATCTGGAACAAGCCAGGGAGCTACACGAAAAAAGAATTTACATTAGACCAACATGTCCTTTGTCTGTCCTCAGAGGCCATGTTGGCCTAAGTAAAATTCTTTAATTATTCAAGAAGCACTTAACAAACACTGTTTAACAGTTCCATTTTGTTCAGGTTTTTGGTCACTCTTGTAGGGATTCTCTTTAGTAACAAAATATTAAAGAAAGAAGTATCTGAGAGAGGAATAGAAACGAGGGACTGGATATTTGAAAGGATATGATAAATAGAAGAACAAAAATAAGAAATAACTGAGGTCTCAAATTCAAGAAAAAATAACCATAACATATTCTGTTTTAATACATATAACATATCTAAAGATTTTATTGTAAAAATAACACCAAGAGCAAATTGCCTTTAGAAATTTCCATAAGCTGGTAACATAATAAAATAAACCAATAAACTGGAGGTACTTCACACAAATGTCCAGACTCTTTACCAAATAACTCTTCATTTTAATGTTTCATATGAAAAATATTTATACCTATAGATTATTTTCACTGTTTTTCTCAGCATTA
Organism: Tadarida brasiliensis; assembly: GCA_030848825.1. Classification (NCBI taxonomy): domain Eukaryota; kingdom Metazoa; phylum Chordata; class Mammalia; order Chiroptera; family Molossidae; genus Tadarida; species Tadarida brasiliensis. Next base: position 38,221,205 of record CM061258.1, read on the forward strand.
TTTATAGATTTTGTTTTTTTCTATTAATAGACATTTTTATTGAAATATTCATTATATGTGGTTATTAAAGTTAAGTCCCCCCTCAAACAAAGATGATAAACCTTTAAAAAATGTTTTAAGCAGCATCTGTTATTTGTTTCAAGGTCAGATTGAACTAATATCAAAGTCACAAGTCTATGCACATTGTAGTGAAGCAAATGAAAGTTTTATTTTGCATTCATGTTTACCTTTAAAAATAATTGGACTCAGTGGCATGAAACTTTAATTATGAAGCAGTTTTAAAAGTGCATTTGGTTCCATTTTGATAAAGACTCTGAAGAGGGTCCACAGAGCACAGTTATTGGCCCATAAGTTAGACAAGGTCTAATGGAATGTGCTTGTTGAATAAGAATAACCGAAAGCAGTTTTTCTTCATCCAATTCCTTGTGATGATGCTAAGGTTTTAGGTAACATTCCATCAGTCAGTGAGCAGATAAAAGAAAAGAGCCTAAATCAGATTCATCTTCAGTAAGCCTAAGGTGTTCTATGGATTAGGATTTATACCACTGTTCTACTGAATATCTAGATTAGTTCTAAGTGATAAGTGCATATGAAAAGACATCAAAGTTTGCTGCCTTAAGAGCTGAAATAAGTAGGAGTAACTCAAATATGGATGGCATTTGTATTTATGCTGGTGGGGGGAAGGGGCAAAAGGTAGAAGACCCAAAGGACAGTCATATTTATTCATTAGACTAAGGCATACATGTTTCCAACACTAAATTGTTGCACAATTCTTTACCCTTGCCCAACCCCAACATCCATTTCCAAATCTATTGGTCATTCAGCAATTTCTTTAAGAACAAACAAACAAACAAACAAACAAACAATTGCATTATCTTACTGGAAATCTAGTGACTTCATTCACAAACTCCCATGAATCAGGTGTATTTATTCCTATATTAAGTAGATACAGGTCAGAAGAATGAACTCTATGCCAGACTGGCCTTCTTTGCTGAAATGATGGTTTAGTCCATTTGAAGTGATTCACTCCATGCCTGTGCAATGAGCCTTTATTCTTTTTTTTTTCTTTTAATCCTCACCCAAGGATATTTTTCCATTTATCTTCAGATAGATTGGGGGGGGCAGGGAGGAGGAGGAGGAGGAGAGGGGGAGAGAGAGAGAGAGAGAGAGAGAGAGAGAGAGAGAGAGAGAGAGAGAGAGACATCAATGTGAGAGAGACACATTGATTGGCTGCCTCCTGCACGACCCTGACCAGGGCCGGGGACCAAACCACAACTGAGGTCCATGCCCTTGACCAGAATAGAACGCTCGACTCTTAGATCTGCAGGCCGACTCTCTAACTGCTGAGCCAATCCGGCCAGGGCATGCACCTTTATTCTTAAAAGAATTTTTAAAAAATCTTCTTAAGAAAGCAAGACATTCATACTTGAAACAACTATTAAATGATGCAAAACAACTTATAATTAAATGTAAATTACATGGTAGAGACATCAAATGCTACAGGAATTTAAAGAAATGAGAAAAAGATGTTTCAGCTGTTGTGTGGGATTGCAGCAATATTCTGTTACTGGGTGGAAAAGCACTGAGAGAGCCTTGGACTTGTGATCTGGATGCACAACCAGTACATGCTCTTCTGGACGGAGTCTGGAATAAAAATCGAGCACAGAGCTTGCAGGATCAGTAGGAAGGCTGCTTCAGAACAAGTCAAAAGCTTCGAAGGGACCATGTGTCCAGTAAATTTTGAGAAGCAGAGTCTACTCGCAATCCCTATGATCATCTGTTCCTAAACATCTCAGATTGGTAATTGATAAGTAACACAAATAAAAATCTACTTTTAAAGTAACTTTATCAGCCCAGCTGCTGTGGCTCAGTGGCTTGAGTATCCCATAAACTGAGAGGTCTCAGTTCGATTCCTAGTCAGAGCATATGCCCAGGTTGCGGGCTCAATCCCCAGTAGGGGGCGAGCAGGAGGCAGCCAATCAATGTTTCTCTCTCACATCAATGTTTCTGTCTCTCCCTTACTCTCTCTCTAAAAAAATCAATAATAATAAAAAAATAAAGTAACTTTATCCAACATTACCAACTTTGCTGAAAGATGTTCACTTATTCAGAGATGCCCACAGTCACATTACTTTCAAATTGTATTAAAGGCAGGCCCCCTAGTTATGCACATCTGAGTTGCATTGATTTATATATACTCCATTGCCAGCCACCTTCAAATCTCCAATGCTTCTAATCTTCTAGGATCATCTTTTTTTTTTTTTTTCAAATTCAATGAATAACTCAAACCCTTATCTTGTATTTATCATAGAACCCATACATCCAGACTCCATGATGTCTCTGTATTTTGGAGGAAAACAAAAAACAAACCATTCCAATCTCAGCCCAATTGAAGGATCACCTCTTCTAATGAGTCTTTCACTGATTGCTACCCTACCTCTCCCAAGCTTAGGGGCCCCTCTCTACTCTTCACAGTATATTACAATTCCTCCCACAGGCAGAAATTACATATTTTATTGCTTTATTACCAAATGTTGTCACTGTGTATAATGCATGGAAGGTATGTAATGTTTGTTGAACTGACTAAATTGTTTCATTAGCTACCCCATAGATTAATTATTCAGGCCAATGTCACCCCCACTCTTGTTTGTGGTCTAGTGATTCTGCATAACACGTACTGAATCTTGAAGTCCTTTCAGATGAATTACACAGAGTGGGAACACATTTGAAAATCATGTATATTTTATTTTATTATTAAACTGGTTTCAACTCATCTTGTTTGGATTTCTCAAAGTCATTCAACTCAAAGTGCAGAATCATTATGTTCAGAACCATTACATAGTAACACTTTTAGTTAACATCTTTAAAAATGTGAAAATCAAGTATGATTTATGTGTGTGTACATTATTAACTATAATCATTATTAACTATGGGCTTGAAGCTTTATATGCACCATGTATTGTATCCTCCCAATGACCTCAGGAGGTAGTAGAGTGTGGCAGGACAGGCCACCCTCAAATATGCCACTTTGGCACCAGAACTATTTTGAGCTAAAGACACCTGAAAAAACACCAGATGCAAAAAGCATGCCCTTACCTATCCCCTTTCTTCCAGAAAGCAGGAAATAAAACTCTCATGTGAAAGATGCCCTCCCTATATCAAGAAGAAATAAACATTCTTATCACAAGAGATGAGGAGAATTCTGAACAAACAGACTGGAAGAACAGAAAACAGGTTTTTCTTTTTTTTATGATTTTTTTCCACAACTGATGAGAAGCACCTGGTCATTAAACACGGAGATGGCTGGTGTCTGCAACTTCAAACTGCCTCTCTACCCAACTGAAAGGGGCAGGAAAGAATATTAGAATTAATAGAACATATTAGAAGAGTAAGAAAACTAATCATAGTGGGGCACTAGATATAGTTAGAAAAATGTTAGTCATCCTTTACAATGTTGATCGTGACTGCTTTGTTCTGATTGAGGAAAAGTCCGCTCTGACCTGCCTGGGAGGTGTGTACCTGGGGAGTTTACCTCGGGAATGCTGTCCATTCTCCTAATCTGAGGACAAGGGGGACTACCTGACAACATGGAAAGATTAACAACCTGATTATCAGAACACTGGACCCATGACTGCGACTCATTGGTGACCAGCCCCTGTAGCCCCGGCTCACATCCCTTCCTGCTTGCCTACTAAAGAAGACATGATAAGAAACCCCCCTGGTGCATCGGCCGACTGTCTCCTGAAGAACCAACAAACTGCAATTCCTCAAGGCATCCCTGGCATCTGTTTAACTTCCATACGACCCCCTCCCTAAAGCCCCCAATAAAAGAGTAACCCGCTCTTTCTGCCCTGCCCTTGTATCGTCAGTCAGTGCATCGGTCCTTTCCCCTTTTATGCAGAGAGTTAATAAAATGTCCTCCCTTTTCTCTCTTCTCTCAGATGTGAATTCTTTCACAAGCCCAACCCAAACAAAAACCCTAACACAGACCTTGTGAAAAGAATTCTTACCTTCCTTTAGCTTCCCCATATGTTTTACTTACTTTCCCACAATTGCCTCTCTTTGTACAGCCTAGTACAAAGAACTTGAGGCTTTGCCACTTCTTTGGGTTTTCATTTCCTTAGAGGACACATGTCACATAAAACTTATATTAAGTAAAGTTGTATGTGTTTCTTTATGTCGATTTAATTCTCAGGCCTAGCAGGAGACCCCAAGAGGGTAGAGGTAAAGTTTTGCCCCTGCTATTATAAGTACATCTGGGAAATTAGAGACTTGAAATAAATAATCTGAGATCATAAAGTGGTGAGTGGATTCAACCTGGGCCATTTGTCCAGTCTAGGTGCATAACTGCTAATCCCTACTTGACTTAATAAATGCATTCAGCAAATATCCATTGAATGCCTACAGTATATCAAGTGCTTGTTCTAGGGATACATCAGTGACTAACAAATCCTGAGCCACGTGGAGCTTATATTTTAGTGGAGTGAGACAGATGATAATAAATACGTACATTGTATAATATTGAAGAAGGATGAGTGCTATGGAATAAATTGAGTGGGGAAATAGAGGTAGAGAATGGGGATAGGGTCGGGGAGCACTGCATTAATAAAGAGTTCATAGGGTGTTCAGGGTAGGTCTCACTAAAACAGTACATCTAAGCAATGAGTTGAAGGAGTTATATTTTAGCGCATTTATTTGGTAAGAATCCAAGAAAAGTTGAGAATATAATAGAGAATGCAATAGTTTTGTTAATCTTGGTGCTGAAGAAGCTGAGTGAGAAAGCATTCCTCAGTTGGGAGTAATTTGTAGTGAATTTAAATTAGAGGCCATATTAAGAACATTGAGTGAAGTTTATTCATCCATTCAATCAGTATTTATTGTGAACCAGCTATATATTAAGCATTGGGGTAAATCAATACACCAGACAGCCCCTGAATTTATAGGCTTACATTCTAAAAGAGGAGACATCCGTTAAGCAAAAAGCTGTGTAATTAATTAATTACCCTTCTGTTAAGTGCTATAAAGGAGGCACACAGAGGACCAAGAGAGTGAGTAACACGGGGACTTAATCTCCTCTGGGGTGTCATCAAGGCAAATCTGAGACCCGAAGGGCAAGTGTGGGGAGCAGTAGTGGGAAAATGGGAGTTTTCTATATTCCAAGTATTATGTTTACTCATTCAATGAGTATTTATCAAGTGTTACTATATTCCTGTACTATGTACACCCAACACACATCATCTCACTTAATCTTCACAACAAACCTCTGTGTAAGGTCTCTTATTCTTACTTAACAGATGCGAACACTGAAGCTCGGGGAATAAAATATCCTGCTCCAGATCACACAGGTTGTGAGACAGGATTCCAACCCAGACCAGTTCAGGGTTTTCGCATATCAGTCAGAGATCAGGTAACCTGTTACCAAGATCTCTATTATTATGATGAATTAGGATCACATACATATTTACTGAAAAACAACAGCTGGGGTAAGGACTTAGATTTGACTACTGACTGAGGCAAGACAGGATGGTCTGGGCTGGAATGGCCATCCCAGCTGAACTGTCCCAGTGGGATCTAGCCCTTGGTCCCACTTGCCATCACAAAATTTCCTGTCCCTATTTATTTATATAATGCAGTGGACAAGTATTAAAGACCTATAGATACCAGTGTCAGCACTGCAAATAGCCCTCTGGTGAGGATTCTGACCTATAAACAGACAAATGTCTAATATGCTAATGTTATAAAACCACTACAGAAAGAATCTGGGCCCAGGGAAGAGGCTCTGAATTTTGCCTGGATGCTTCTGAGAGGAACTGGCCTTTGACTTGAAGATTAGAGAGAGCTGCAAGACACTGGGGAAAGGAAGGAGAAAGTACAGCATTTAAGGACCAGAGAAAGCCCCTTGTTTTCCAGACTGTGAGTGGCTGGCTTAGGTGTGTCTGGGTTCTTGTTAAAAGGGAGGGAAAGGGCCCTGCCCCAGCATAGGCAAATCGCCCAGTAATTACTTTGGCCCTGATTTTCTACATTGTATGGGTATTTGAAAAGCTGACTGTGTTGTGGTTTACTCTATTACGGACCCGTCAAAACCATTAACAACATTACAGGGCAGGTAGAAGAATAGAGGCAGGAAGCACCACAAACATGCACACTCAAATCCCAGCACAAGGAACTCCGCCTGTAAACTCATTTCTTGTTTGAAAACATTGTAACACCCTGTTAAAAGAATGTCAGCCCGCACATGGTGCTTTAGAGATATTTTGGATTTACTATTTCTTTTTTTTTTTGGATTGGAGATAGCAAGAACATGAAGTAATGGGACATGCTTTATAGTCCAAAAGCAAATCTATTTAGAGCAAAACCATAATTACATATGCAGCTTTTGTGACAGGGACGGCAGCCTCAGATCCACAGTCTACTTCTGAAGACCCACAAGTATTTGATTCAAAGAACCACCTTCATTAGCACGGACTATCACTAACTCACCACAGCTTTAGATCAGGCTAAAAACCTGGTCTCTGTGTCTCTAAAAACTGAAAACCACCCTGGCAGTTGCCTAATTTCCCTGAGAGTGGAGGTTTCACTTGGCACTTGGGCCTAGGAGAGGCCTCAAAGTAGGCAATTAGCTGGTTAGGGACCTGGTACACTCAGTACCTCTCCATCCCCACATCCTCCTTCAGGCTCAAGCAGAACAGGAGAGCTTTCAATGTCAATGGCTTTTACCATATGACATGTAGAAACAGAATTTCTTAACCCATTATTTCTATTATTTCTCAATTGATAGGTGGGAAAATGTATGACTCCTATAAGTCTGTAAAGAAATTATAGTTTCATGGAATGCACAGAAGGAGGTATGCTAAATATAAAACATTTTTTTAATAGGGAGAAGGGAGAAATAAGAATCAGAAATATCTGTTACAACTTAATATAATAAATGTGGTAATAAATTATAGCTACATAGCTGGTGGTTATAAGTATCTAAAACTTTTTTTAATTTAAAAGGTTGACTCTTCTGGCATCACCTTCCAAAATTATATAAAGAGTACCAATAGAAATAGAACTTAGTGGGTCTCAAATCACTTTTAAAAGCACAACATCAACTATTTCTCCCTGTGGGAGTCTCTGGGCTATCAGGAAGGTGGTATCATTAAGAATATAAATTTGTAACCCAGAATGCCTGGTTCAAACGCAGGCAAACCATAGCATCCAAGAAGTGACAGCTATTTGTAATGATGATGGTGTGATAATGACGATGAGGTGATAATGATGACTGCAATGACTGTAACAAAGATGAAGTTGGGAAGGATAGTTTGGTGATCAAAGGTTAGTGGAGCCCTGTTTATGTACTGACTTGTTCCACTTTCCTGATAAATACTTAAAAACCGATAATGCAAAACAAGGGATGTTTTATATCTCCATCCTTTCTCTGCTGAATCAAAAAGCAATTTAGTTTTTCAAAGTCTTCCTAAGTCTAGATTGATGGCAATTAAGTGTTAGTATATCACTTATTTAAATCACCACCTACTAGTTGTATCCAATTTAGACAGTCTCCCTCTGAGAGAACTGTTAACAGCTTCTTCTGCACAGGGACTATAGAATATTGATCATACAATCAGGCAGGATCCCTTGAGCTTGTGTAGAAAGATTTCATTTAATAGTGGGCAGGAATTCCAATAGCAGCTCTGCAGGGATCCCTGGTCACAAATTTCAATACCCTGCAAGAAGAAGCTGTTTGAAAATAACTGAACTATATCCAGTCAACTGGGAATTTCTAGAAAACTAATAAAAGGGAGAACAAAACATTCAGAACTGCAGGGCTGAGTGATAATAATCTCTATTGGTTCTGGCTTCAAGTGAGTTCATCAATGAATTGTAAAGAAATTAATATAACTTTGCAGTAGTTGGCTAATGAGAAAATACTTTTGTGATACTGTATCAGTTTAACAACATCCCAAGTTTGGGCAATCATACCTTTGATATTTTTATTTTCCTTCTATAAATCATGCCACTAATGTTAAAAACAACATAGCTTAGGGTGTTATTATCAATCAAAATGGGATAAGAGTGCAATTCTGCAGAGATTAAATAGAAATGGTCATCATTTCATGAATCACATTTATTGCATACCAAAATTATATGGGAGGGAAAAAATCACTAGATGTCACAGTTATAGTTATACAATATACCCAATAAATGAGCAAAGAAGAAGAATAAATATATACATGTATTATAAATGTATACACGAAGTGTTTGGATACTTATTTATATTTGTTTGACTGCTACATTTCCTACCCTCATATTTGACACAGCTTCAATCCCCTTAATATCTCCAAGATTCATTCTACCTGCCCCCAAACATCACCTTCTTCTGTGTCTATGTATCAACTGCCATTAAAAGACCTGTCCCCTTCTCCCAACTACACTCATACAATATGCCTATTATAGCTACTAAACATTTGGGGAATTAGCATCCTTCTATCAATTGCTAGAATCTGCCCATGTGATGTTTAGTCTGTGTTAAAGCAGTGGTGGCACCACCATCCATACCCCTAGCATGCTTTTTTCCCTTTTAATCCACCTGAGGATATTTTCCCACTGATTTTTAGATAGAGTGTGTGTGTGGTGGGGCAGGGTGGGGGGAGTGTGGGGAGAAACACTGATGAGTCAGTCATCCATTGGTTGCCTCCTGCATGACCCTGACCAGGGCTGGGGATCGAACCTGCAACCCAGGTATGTGCCCTTGACTGGGAATCAAACCTGAGACCCTTCAGTCTGCAGGTGGACACTTTAACTGCTGAGGCAAACCAGCCAGTGCTACGTGTTTTTCCTTTTTTCAGCCCCTAGGATCTGACCTTGCCCTACAACTACTTGAATACTTCATTCATGACTGCAGGATGAACATAAAATCCATAACTTGGCACACAAGGTTCCCAGTACCTGATCTTATTTACCTCCAGTCTCAGATCTTGTCAACAATTTACTTATAGTCCATTGTCACACATGTATCATGCTATTTCTTGCTTCAGTGTCTCTGCTTCTGTTAGTCACCTCCTCCTTCTGCTTTTCCTTCTCCTCCCCACACCCCACACTCTTTCTTTAAGAGTCACTTTGTCATACCTTTCTTCCTCAGGCTAGGTAAGGACCTGCTCCTTTCTATGCCCATAAAACCCTGTGCATATTGCTAATCATGGCACTCACCACGTATTTTAACTGATAATTTATTTAAATCTCTGCCCCCCCCAATCCCCAACCCTAATTTGAACTCCAAGTTGAACTTCTTGGGAGATGGGTCTTATTTATGTTATTTATTTATGTTAGTGTCTCTAGTATCTAGAATATAGTAAATACATACAAAAAAAATCATAGGTACTAAACTTACAGGCCTTGGTCTTAGAGAAGATTTTATGAATTTGACCCCAAAGGCAAGGAAAGTAAAGACAAAAATAAATGAATGGGACTATATCAAACTAAAAAGCTTTTGCACATCAAAAGAAACCACCAAAAAAAACAAAAAACAAAAGGGAACCAACCGAATGGGAGAAGATATTTGCAAACAACAGCTCTGACAAGGGGTTAATATCTAAAATATATAAAGAACTCATACAACTCAACACAAAACAAACAATCCAATTTAAAAAATGGACAGAGGACCTAAACACACTTCTGGGTTTGAAATGCAAATCAAAACTACAGTGAGCCCTGGCCAGTTTAGCTCAGCAGTTAGAGTGTCGGCCCATGAACCAATGAGTTGCGGGTTCGATTCAGGTCAAGGGCACATACCTCAGTTGCAGTTCATCCTGGCCCTGGTCAGGGTCATGCGGGAGGCAACCAGGCAATGTGTCTCTCTCACATGTATGTTTCTCTCTCTCTCCCTCCTTCCCACCCTATCTGAACAAAAATGGAAAAGTATCCTCGAGTGAGGATTATAAAAACAAACAAACAAAAAACTACAGTGAGATTCCACCTCACACCTGTTAGAATTGCTATTATCAACAAGACAACTAATAACAAGTGTTGGAGAGGTTGTGAAGAAAAAGGAACCCTCATTCACTGCTGGTGGGAATGTAAACTGGTACAGCCCCTATGGAAAACAATATGAAGGGTCCTAAAAAATTTAGAATAGAGCTACCATATGACCGAGCAATTCCTTTTCTGGATATCAACCTGAAAAATTTGAAAACATTTATTTGCTAAGATACATGCACCCCTAGTTCACTTCAGCATTATTTATGGTGGCCAAGACATGGAAACAAGCAAAGTGTCTTTCGATATATAACTGGGTAAAGAAGATGTGGTACATATATGCTATGGAATACTACTCAGCCATAGGAAAAGTTGAAACACTGCCATTTGCATCAACATGGATAAACCTTGAGAAGATTATGCTAAGCGAAATAAGTTGAGTTAGAAAAAGCTAAGAACCATATGATTTATCTCATATGTGGGATATGAAACTGAAACTCATAGACAGAGACAACAGTATGGTGGTTACTAGAGGGAAGGGGTGTAGGAGGTAGTACAGGGTAAGGGGGGCTAATATATGGTGAAGGAAGATACTTTGGGTGGTGGGCACACAATGCAATATACAGTCATGTATCATAGAAATGTACACTTGAATTCTCTTATATAATCGTATTAACCAATGTCACCCTAATAAATTTAATTTAAAAAATCTTAGAAAGAAAAAAATAAGTTTAAGTGACTGATGGAGTAATTGAGTGAGTGAATTTTTTTTAGAACAATTAATACTGAAAAGCAAATATAAACATGGTGGAGAAAATGCCATTATTCAGGATTCAGGGATGCGGTGGGAGATGGGGCCCTGGAACACATCCCCAGAGAATTTCTCAATTGAAAAAGGGCTTAGGCGAGAGCAGAAGTATTGACTGTGGAAAGCTAAAACTCCAGGAGCACCGGGGTGAGGAGATCGGACAGCAAGACAACAGAATACTGTGTAGTGCACGGTCAATGCGAACCTTACAATACTTCAAGGTTTTAGTAAAACTGTCAAGTTCACACTCCTGCCCAGTTTTATGTCCACGTTTGAGGCCTCACAGGAGAAAGAGCATGTACAGATGGACACAGGGGTCTGGAGGAAGAGAGAAGCATAAAAATGTAAAGTGTAGCTCTGGCATAGGTCATGGCAAAGTTAATCAAATCTCCAAGGAAAAAGAGAGCCCTAGTCAATTAAAAATATGGCAGAAGAGAATGAGTGGGAAGCTAGATGATAGATGTGTTCATACATTAACAGCAATCACATCTGTAAACAGTTTTTTGTTATACATTTATTACTTGTATTCTGCCTTTAAAAAAAAAAAAAAAGATTTGACAGTGTGAGAAAGAATAAGAAAACAAACTTATTGTTCAAAATGCATCCCACAGGTACCAGATGTGAAAAGTGAGCTTCTTAGAAGCCAACGTGAAAAGAGAACTCAATCTTTTTCAGTTTGGAATTACTCAGAAAAGATGGAGCTATTCTTGACATTGAAGCATCAGGTAGAAATGTTTCCTGGGTCCTCATGAAGAAAACACTCTGAAACCATGAGCAATGCTTTACCATAACGTATTGCAAATGCAGGATGCTATCAAGATTAAGAAATTTATTTTGGAAACAAACCTTAGAATAATCACCTAACAGCCTCCTGCTCTTGACCACGAATACACAGAGATACATTCCCTTGTATAAATCACAAATGAGGGTCTATTTCACATTAGATTTTACATCTGACATTGTGTATGTCACTTCAGCCTTGAGGCAAAGTACCAATAAAAGAAACGTGTCTTATTTTTCAAAACGTTTTATTGCTCATATCCTTGGTTATTTTCAGACAATAATTAATACATGGTTAGTATCACTCTCTATAGAGGAAGCACCTTACACTTCAAAAAGCTTCTTGAAAAGAATAGATGATACACATAGACTTATACAACATTACAAATTAATGATAATTCAAAGAAGTATCATGCAGCTTCTACTTGAGAAGGAATTTTCCCTTTGCAAACTGAAGGGGGATCTGGCAGTATTTCCTTTGTCCCCAGCCGACTTCTCAATGAAATGTTTCCACTTTGCACCCTTTGGGTTCAGTTGTTCAACTGGTTACAATTAGTTAGACTAGTAACTGGTTGAACAACTGTAACCAAAGAGTACAGATTGAGGTGTTGAGATCTACTAGAGAGAGGTTTGCTAGTGGTGGTCAGCAGAGCTCTGTCTGTCCTCTTCAATGTGTGCATGAATGACTTGAAGCAAGATACATACATGAAATTCATTAAACATTGATTCAGCAGTAGTATTTGCCTGCTATTGTGACAGGGACTGAGGGTACTGAGAAAATTATTATATTTTCCTGAGCTCAAGCTGGGGGTGAGTAGCAGGGAGAGAGGGGAAGAATGAGAGAGAGAGAGAGAGAGAGAGAGAGAGGCTATATTATACAACAGGAAATTTAATGCTTGACCTCTATCTAGAAAAATTTGAATGAAGAAACATATTTCAAGGAGTGTAAGGGAGATAACCCCTACAATTTACAAATTTCTCATTAGAATAAACATTTAATCATCGTCAACACTACCAAACACATATCTTGAATTTTACCTTCATTTAGTCAAACTCACAAATATTATGCAGATGACAAGTTACCAAGTCTTACTGAACAAACAAACAAGGAAACACAAAAGCCCTGCTTCATTCATCTGACAGCAGGGGACTCTCATCTCACTAGGGCCTAAACCACTCCCGGATATTAATTTGGATACTTTGCAAAACTCATTCATTCAAGCACCAAATATTTGTTTACTGTAATTAATAACCCACACTTAGTGGGACCCTGACTATCTGTGCTAGATAGTATTCTGTTTCCCCAATCACCTAATATTTCTGCCATGGACAGACTTCTGCACTGGGGCACACCTAGCTCAATTTGTCATCAGAATTTTGTGGAGTCTTTTTCAATTCCCCAGCATTGACTGAGAACTTTGAGTCGCCAGTACCGTGCTTGACCTAGGTAAAAACCGGAGATAACACAGTTGAGTTCCTACTCCCAGAAAATTCACTTTGCTATAGTTCATAAACTCAAGGAGATTAAGAGGTGGGTCTTTTCTGCTGTTCAAGGAACTAATTTTTTTTTTTTAATTTTAGTATGCATCAGCCTTGAACGTTTACACAATGACAGTGTGGTGTCCATGAGCAAGGCATTCAGTGAGGCCCAGTTCTGGGCTTACGTGCTATCTCACAGGTTTTAGACTAAGTGACAATGTAGACATAAGAGGACCATAATCCAAATACATGCAAAATGGAACAAAACGGAACTATTGGGCCAGGATATTTCAAATATTTTCTTTACAATATATAAATGCCTTTCCATCAGATTTATTTTAATTTTCTAAAACTTTGTAGAACTTAATATACCAATGACAGATATTAGTCAAAGCTGTTTAAAACCAGACTTCCCTTATTTACAAAAGGCAGTTTTTACAACTACCAAGAATAAACACAAAAGAAATGGAAATGTTTCCATTTCTAGCAATCCACCAGAGTTAACTGGCTATATATTGGATACAGCTGTTTCTATGAGAGATTTTTCCTTTCTTTGGAATTTAATATTGACTGTACTCTTGTGGCATAAATACAGTAAATGAAAGATTGTTCTGGGCTTGATAAGAGAGACCAGAAACAATAGCTTCCCCTGGTCTTTTTCTGCCTTAGTAACCAAACTCTTATCTGGAGGCTCCTAGGTAGAGGTCATCATTTGTCATGTCAACTACACACAAACAAAATGTTCTTGGGCTTTTCTTGCCACTTTCCTTAATCTGAGGAAGACACATCCCCAGCCAGGAGGCAGTTCTGAAGATAAAGTTGAAAGTAAGAAGGCAAGCCTAAAATATAAACACAGGAAAGAGTCTCATTCCCCACGCTTCTCATTTTTGAACCATTGAAAGCTGTTTTTCACTTAATTCAATTCTTTAGAAAAAGAAACCAAGACAGTTTTCCCAGGCTATGGTACATATGTCTTCTTGCACACGTAGTTTTTTGTTTAATAATAATACTAATAAAATTAGATGCTGTTTGCACCATATTTAATAAATTAAAAGACATCCCTGTCATTTTTCCAGAGCCTGTCTGGGTTATTAACAGTAAGAGCTACATTTTATCCATTGCTTAACTTTGTGCCAGAAATTATACATAGCACTAGGCACACATCATGGTATTTATTCTTCCCAACAGTTTGATAGGATAATTCTTGGCATAGCAATGCAGTGATCACTACTTATTTTGATCTCCACCTATCCTTTTGTGGGATCAAACTATTCAAAATGGTGGGTTAATAACACAATGTTAAAAGCCAGTGGTCTGGAGCTAGATAGGCTATATTTGAATCCTAGCTGCAAGAAGTTGGACAATTGGCAAAGGAAGACAGTGCTATCAATCTCATAGTGTAACTCTGGAGATTAAGTCTGATAATCTTGGTCCATCTCTAGACCGGTGCTTTGACCTCTGGTATCCTTCAAAAATTTTTAAACTTGCGGAAATGAAATATAGACTCAGACCCTGACATCCCCAAAGACACCGGTGCCTTGAAGGCTAGCCAAGTGGGTTGTCAGATTCTATTTACTTGGTTATGACTAATGTTCTTCACCCAAGCTAATCCCTTTACAAAAGTTCATTTCTGTTCTTTTTCCTGAAGCTTCTCTCCGAGTCAAGTGGGAGGTGTGGCCAGCAAGGATGTCATGGTTACCTGTGTCCCAGTTGGTTTGGGTGCTTTAGCTCAGGAAGTGAGTGGGTTGAATACAGGGGCCAATAACAATCCTTTAAACTACTAACTTAAGGCTAACTAACCTGGCATAGGTCCACTTCTTAAGCAACTGGGAATTCAAACAATTAAAGTCTAGGATATTAAAAACAATGTGCTTGAACCAAGCGCTGCAGTAACAGAAGCCTGACATTTTGTGCTCAAGTTATAAGGCTGTCAGGTGTGAGAACTAGAAATATCTCTCCTCCAAGCCAGAATGTGAACACAGCTCTACCTGACCCAGCTTTTCCTCTCATTGTGGCTTACAGAGGTTTAAGGGAGTTTAACATCTTGCTTATGGATGATGCCTCATGGTTTAGGAAGAAATGAATTCTAGAATGCATCATTTCTAACAAGACATGATTTACATTTATATAGATACTATGTTCAATAAGATAGGGCTAGGGCTTAGATTGAAAGAGTACAAAATTGTACCATATGGAGACATAGGTCCTTTTTCTAATTTTCTCTCCCTAAATATACACATATACATATTTGATAAAAAATAATGGTTTTTAATAAATATTACAGAGTTGTTTTTCAAAACCTAAGAAGACAATATGCGTATCAGTGATGCTCAGGGTTTTTTTTTTATTATTATTATTATACATAACAAAAAACAAATTGGATACAGCATAATGAGAAACTTCCAATGAAACCAGTAATACAAACATTGTATCCAGTAAAGTTTATAGCAGAACATCAGCAAGACAGCAGGAACTTATCACATAAATTAGCACCTCTGCTTTGTTGGAGAACTTTTACTTCTTGATGAAATAGTTTTGTTATGATTAGTAACATCATATTTTTAAAATCTGTACATCTCCTTAGCTATACATGAGAGTGAGGCATAACTGACCAGAGATTGTAATCTAAATATCTTCAGCTAAAAACAACATAGCTCACGTTCAAAGACAGAAAATGGCAAAACAATGGATTGATTGTATACCTCCTCTGTGAATTAATTCTTTTTGTGTGTGTGAATTAGTTCTTTAATTCAGAAAAGCATTTATTGAATTACTGTTCGTGTACGGATGAGGGGAATTGGGGATGAGAAGATACAGCCCTTGCCTTTCAGGAGCTCTGAGTCATGGAAAAACACCCACAAGTTGCTCACTTTCAGATGTTGGTCTAGTTGTAGGGCTCAGCAAACTCTGACCCTCAGGCCATATCAAGCCCATAGACTGTTTCTGAAATAAGATTTCACTGGAACACAGCCACACTCAGTACATACTGCCTTGGGCTGCCTCTGTGACTATGAGGACAGATTTGAACAATTGTGACAAACCCTTATGGCTCCCAAAGCTTAAGATATTTACTGATTTGGCCCTTTTTTTTTTTTTTTTAAAGTGCCAACCTATGGTCTCATGAATAATAGCATTTATTAGTTTAAATTAGACTTTATATTTTCAAAATGGGAGTAATCACATGATTATGATCAGTAGGTCTGAGACTCCAGGGGAAACACAAAATGTTGGACATGTAACCAACATGAATTGTTCTATAAATAATAAAATATAAATTAATTTATCAATTATAAAAATATATTTACACAATAAATATATTGCAGAACATGGCTGCTTTATATACACTGCTATAAAAAGATACCCAAGAGGATTAATATGTAAAGAAAAAAACCCAAGGTACATATAGTATTTATATCATGTTCTTATTTATGTAAAAAAAAAGATTTATCTACATATTCTTGTTTTAATATTCATTGACTATTTCTAGAAGTACATAAAAATTGGTATATCTTGTTCCCAAAAGGCAAATATACCCCTTGGTACTACTAGAAATTTTATGATGCTGTTACATAGCCTTAAATAATATATCTTAAAGTACTTTAGAGTAAATCGTGTAGTGCAAATGTGAGTGTGTGAGTGAGTGTGTGTATGTGTGTGTGTGTGTGTGTGTGTGACAGAGAGGAGAGGCAGAAACAAGGAAGAGATACAGTTAGTTTTATTCTTCATCTTAGAGACATCTTTGACATCTGAAGGATCTACTGTGGAATCCACACTGCGAACACGGCTCTTCACAAGAGCAGCTATTGCTACCCATACTAAAAGATTTGTTAATCCATATAATGGATATAAAATTCATTTTCATAGGTGAATTGAATGGTGTTCAAGAAATGTAGGTTGAATAAAAAATTGTACTTTTACCCTTGATGAACAGGGATATAGGAATCTAAATGGTGTCCTATGCTTGGTATTTAGTAATTTGGGTCTTGTGTCCTGTCCTGTGATCTTAAGTGGAGTCTGTTAGCTAATCTGACTAGAGAGGTAGCTATTCCTGCCTCAAGAACATTGTTACACCAACCTGGTGTGAATCTTATATAAGACACTTATCAGAATGTCTAAAGGACAAAGAGCTGGGGCTCTGTGGAGTTTATGAGAACAGTCTGTGCCTCCTTGGTAGCAGACACTTGTGGGTAAATCACAATTCTGTCCAACATTTGTTTTTGATATTACCTTATACCTGGTGGCTCGCTTATGGAAAAGAGACCTATGTACCTTATCCTATTCTAATTTAATGTGGGCTATGGTAATTACCAAAAGAGCCTTATAACTATGAAGGGTCAAAATGGCTATGTCAATGACTAATTTAAAAATAAGTAATTAATCTTAACCAAGAGGTATTACCTAAGCCTCAATGAATGAATGTTCCTTTCATTTACTTCTCCTTCGGACATGAAAGTCACCCTGATTGGGACAGTCAATAGCATTGGCTCAAAAGTCTGCATCTTTCATCAGGCTCTTTTTCTTTTAATCAAGAGTATCCTCAAATATATTCTCAGTAACACTAGTGCTAAGTTTTATCTGGTGTTGAGAAGCTGTGAATTTAATGTTAGAATCATAACATTTTAGGCTTGTGAGGTGTTTTAGTGAGCATCTATTTCATCTGTCCACTTTACTCATCATTTTATGCATGAGGAAACGGAAGTCCATGGAATCGAAGGAACTTGCCTAAATGACCAGAGTAGAGACTGAACCAGGATCAGAGGAGATTTTAACTCCTAACCTTTCCCCCTGCAGACCCAGGGGAAGAAAATAATGTTTAGGAAATAAGGAAATGTGTTTAATGCTTACAGCTAAGCACAACATTCCTAGGAACTCTTTCCTATAAACAGAAAATCTAAACTCTTCAAAATAATAGCACCTTTTTGCTGTAACACATTCTTTGGAGTTATTTCATAGCTGAAAGCCCAACATTGATTCCTGGGTAGTCTTACGAAAATATAATTCTCTGGGGGTAAAAAAACTAACATCCCAAGGAATAATACAGAATTTGAGAAATGTAAAGGGCGGGTGGTACAAAGAGCCTGCTACTCTGCTGAGAAGTTTCCAGATAGCAAGAAACACAGCAGGGAGTAGAAAGAAATGAAAATTATAGATGAAGTTGCTCTTCAGGTACAAACTTGGTTTCTGACAGCTTTTGTTGAAAAACCCGGGAGCAACTGAACAGAAATATTAGTCCAGAGGCAGCCCTGAGGCTCATGTGCTCACTGCTCTCCACCTCAGTATAAATATTGCAACTTCCTCTCATCCTCTCCTACTGGGGCAGGGGATGACCTCGGAAAGCAGAAGACTGAGAGGCGGTTTCTAATTGAGACTTGTTCAGTGGTATGCAGAAAACAGCATGGTTAGCTTGGATCCCAACAACTGCTTTTCAAAAATAAAGGAAGTAATCACCATTAGCATAATGAGAATACAAATCCCAAGCCTCAATTACTTTAGATAGAGCTCTGCTGGAGACCTCTAACGGAAATGTTGGGGGAAAGGAGGCTCAGGTCAATTGCAGCAGGTTTACCAAATCCTTATGTGAGCACAGCATGGCTTTGGGGCTTATTAGAGAGGGAGAAGATGTGCTTTATTTCCTTGGGAGCTTCTGATTCTGGACGGGACAGGGTAAGTGCGTGCATGTGGACGCAATTCGCACAGCATATAAACAATTACACAACTGAGCAGAGCTGTGCTGGCTCACTCAGTAAGGAAGGGCGTGGGAAGAGCTCAAGTTGTGGGCTGGAGACAGGGATGAGGCAAGAACAATTTTATGGAGAACTTAGCTGAATTTTATAGCTGAGAGAGGACCTGGTTTAGCTGAAAAGCGCAGGAGGGGCTTACACTTGGTATGAGAGTCACGGAAGTATGAAAACCTTTATTTAAAATATAATAAGCCCAACAAGTGTGGCTCAGTGGTTGAGCATCAACCCATGCACCAAGAAGTAGCTGGTTTGATTCCTGGTCAGGGCACATGCCCAGGTTGTGGGCCCGATCCCCAGTGGGGGGCATGCAGGAGGTGGCCAGTGAATGTTCTCCCTCATCGATGTTTCTATCTTTCTCTCCCTCTCCCTTCCTTTCTCTCTAAATCAATAAAGAAAAAAATTAAAATATAATAAAAGAATCAACAAAGCCTTTTGAAGTCTTCCTTTCTGTGGAGAACTCACTCTTTACCCAAAATGAAATGTGGGGATTCTGGCAAAGGACAGAATTAGAGAATTCTGCACATTAATAATTCAATGAGAATGTCTATTACACACTAATCTCTCAAAGTCTCTTTAGTAACATAATTATCCTTGTTCTCATAACAGGGCAAAGAAAAGGCTAAAGTAACAAAAATATAATATTTAACTTAATGTCATATTCAAAATGAAATAAGCAGATCCAGTCTAATAATACGTTTCACAGCTAGCAGGATTGTTGTTGTAAATCCTATAAATGTCATATTCTGATTAACCTTTATGGAGAAAAATATTGCATTTGTGTAGCTCTAATGCTGTTTTTGAGATAAAGCAAAAAATTCTCATCAATATTTCTATTTTGACTATTTTGATATTTAAAGGTCACACAGACAACTTTCAATTATCTTGTAAAGAAATGGATTAACTGATAGCATCCCAGAATGGAGCACTGACAGCCCCAGGCACATGGTAAAATTTTTACATAGTTTTATAATTGATACTAACAATAGTCTAGTAAGGTACCATAGATTTATGCATACTTTACAGACCAGGAAACTAAGATGTAGAAATTTGAAGTAATTTGCTCTTGCTCACAGCTAATATGGGGCAGAGACTCCAAATCAGAATGTATTAACAATTCGATCTGTTGCCTCTCAGAGTTCCCTAATGTGTAATAGGAATCACAGATGAAAACAGTCAACAGGCCAGGCCAGTGTAACTCAAGGATTAAGTACTGTCCTGTGGACTGAGAGGTCCAGGTTTGATTCCCGGTCAGGGATCAGGGCACATGCCCAGGTTGAGGGCTCAATCCCCAGTAGGGGGCGTGCAGGAGGCAGCTGATCAATGTTTCTCTCTCATATCTATGTTTCTATCTCTCCCTTCCTCTCTCTCTAGAAAAAAAATCAATAAAAACATATTTTAAAAAAGAAAAAGAAAACAGTCCACAGTTCCACTGCTATTCCTCTCCAGTAACTATGAAATGTCTCACACTATTTTTGTGTGTCTTAAGGGAACTCTTATTAACTACATTTAGAAAGTTTTCCATCTACTGACAGATCATACTCCCAGGAAATCTTTCTTGATAAGAAATCTTTATTTTGTCTTAGGAATTCTCTTAATTGTCCTTAGTATCACCACTTAAATCTCTTTCCCCTGAAGCATTCATCCTCATTTAAAAATAAGTAACTAATATGTCCATTCATTTATTTAGCCAGGCTGTAAATAATCTGTTGCATAATCTTTCAATTCTTTCATCATACTTTCTCCTGCTCTCTCCACTCCCTTCACATTGTCTGCATTTTTCCCCCCCACTAAGGCTGAGCTGCCGTGCTCTGCCTAAGAGCTGGCTGGGAGTCACAATCAGACTGGATTGCTATTCATCTGTGACAGCCTACCCACACTTTCTAGACTTTTTATCTAATACAATCTCTGTTCTCATACCTTCATCACAGTCAATGCTGAATTACTCCAGAGACATTTTTATTGATAGCATGTTGTTAACACATTATATATCTTCATTCTTTTGTACATTATGCTTACATTACTTTTTGTCGGCATCTCAACCAGGGAGAAGAGTTGAGTGAGGAAAATGCTTATTAATCTTATATAGTGTGTTTTATTTGTTAGAAAGGGTCATGAAATTTTGTTGGGTAAGAAAGGGAGAACAGCCAAATGACATTTATCATTAAAACTCTACTATTTCTTGCCAAGGATTTATAAAGTGATTACTGTATTAGCCTGCTGAATTAATCCTGAGCAAAACGTACTGATAAACACTGATACACACTCTGTCCAATAAGCTCAAAGCTAAAAAATATAATAACACTGTGATGTATTTGCTATATGGTTGTTAACTGAATAAGTTTAACTCTCAAAGAACTGTACATAAAATTAATTTCACAATTACTGAAACTAGAAGACAGATTCTGAGCAAGGATCGAGATTTATGCTCCAGGTACAATAAAATTAGTGGACAAGACTTCTACCTTTAGAGATATGGTACTCATAAACTACAAGGTGTGTCAAAAGTAGATTTACAGCTGTGAGTATGTGCAACAGAGTTTATTCTTGTATTATTATTTATTATTATAATATTTTCCATATGAACAATTGTAAATTTATTTTTGTCCCACACTGTATACTTAAAATTAGAATTATTATAGATAAAATAACAAGGATAATTATTTAAAGAGTTTATTTTTATTTTTATTTATTGATTTGAAAGAGAGAGAGAGAGAGAGCACACATCAATTTGTTGTTCCAGTACTCCAGTTTTCTGGTCATTGGTTGATTCTTTCTTTTTTTTTTTTTATCTTCACCTGAGGACACTTTTTCATTTTTTGTTCAGATAGAGTGGGAGGGAGAGAGAGGAAGAGAGAGAGAGAGAAACATCGATGCGAAGGTGACACATCGAGTGGCTGCCACCGGCATGACCAACCAGGGCCGGGGACAAACTGCAACCGAGGTACATGCCCTTAGCGGGAACCGAACCCGGGTCTCTCTGGACCGCAGGCCAACGCTCTAACCGCTGAACCAAACTGGTCAGGGCCATTGGTTGATTCTTGTATGTGCCCTGACCAGGGATGGAACCTGCAACCTTGGCATATTGGGACAACCCTCTAACCAACTGAGCTACTGGCCAGTGAATAATTCAGTATTAATATTTTACTATAACACTGTAGAATATTTGATGGTTAAAATGATCATTTATGAATTAAATTGCAAATGGTTTGGTATGGATATTGTCATTCTGCATTTAGTCCTGTGACACAACCATATGTTTTAGGAACATATAACTAAGTTATAATAGTACTGTTCAAATTAGATGCAAGAACTCACAGGGAAGACATGGTTAATGAACATTTGAAAAGATACACAACTTTGCTAGCAGTGAGGAAAAAAGAAAAGAATAATGGCATGAACCTAACAAATAGAAAAAAATTTTAAACCTGATAAAAGTGTGTTGCAACAACGGGATAAATGAGTAACTCTCATGCACTATCAAAGAGTAAACTTACAGCCATTACAGAGAATAATGAGCATTATATAGGGAAATTGATACTCCTATTTACTCTGAGACCCAGCTACTCCACTTCTGATCATGCACCTCAAAGAAACTCTCCAAATGTGCACAAGCAAACATGACATTGGTGATCACTGCAGTATTTAGTCATTCGTTTACTCATTTCATAAATATTCATTGAGTGAACAGTTCTGTTTGCTTGAGATGATCTCTAAGACTGAAACAGACAATTCTTCCTGCCTTAATTGGTATGTTCCAGGGCACTGGTTTTGATACTAAAAAGTAATAATCACCAATGAAGCAACAGACAAAATAGTGTATAGTCACAGAATGGAGAGGGAAATAATGAGGGGAAAAAGCATGTTGCAGAATGCTAATTGCATAATATAGAATTTGTATAAAATTTAAAACCATATAAAATATTATATATTTTATACTTGTGTATGTGAAAGCAACATAAAACTGAATAGGTAGCATACACACTAATTGCACGAAAGTGGTTGAATGCATACAGAAAATAGGATCAGGATGCAAAATAAAGAGAATTTTAATGTAATCTATAAGTGTTAAAATATTACAAAATATGACAAGATAAAAATTTGTTTCTAATAGGTCTGCATGTGTGATTATACTACACTTTGAATTTTTTTGTATTTTGATATATTTTTAAAACTGTTTATTATAGCCATAAAATTATTTTTATAAGTGTCTATAGGAGAAATTTGTGTAAATATTGATTCCACAAATAACGTGACCTAATTAGTTTATCACAGGGTGACTGAAAGCTTATAGGATAAATAGAGCATAATGAACCAAGGGAAGATGAATTTATTACACCTAAGTAGTTATTAAAAAATCAAATCAGCTAAATAGAAATTAGTAATACATAGTAGTATCTTTACTTTTTTTTTTTTTTTTTTAAAGAAGCTACATGATGAACAAAGAGTTGCTGAAAGGGCAGAGTGAAAAACAGCACCAGGTGTTTGCCAGGCATCCCTGCTTCACTTAGCATCTAACATTCCTTAAAGTCAGGGAAATAGGTCATGTTAAAGGGTCAGCCTTAACCCTGCCTATATGTTTGTTGATATAACCTAGTGGACCATAATGAGATGATCTATTTACCAGGGCTATACAGCAACTTACCCAGATTTTAACAAACTTTTATAAAGATCTACATGAGTCTTACTTACAGGGCTGTGTGGCCTTGGGGAAAGTACTTAATTGTTCTGTATCTCAAATTCCTCTTCTGTAAAATGTGGATGTTAACAGTAGCTCTCTAGGGGGATTTCCTGTGATTTGCCACACCAAGCACTTACACTATAGTTTCTCTGTGCCATATGCTGACACAGAATCAGTGTTGTTTGTTAAAAAGTAAGCAAGCTGATCCAGAAACCATATTCATGGTGTTTCAATTGAGGGACATTCTATTTCCCCCACATGCCTTTTAAAACTCCAATCTAATATGTTTTCATAAAAATCTTGAATTCTATCACAACACATTCTGTTTCATGTAAAGCACATCAGAATCCACTTACATCCAAATTTCTATGTAATCTTAGAAGAGATCAGGTGGGTAATTATTTAAAATATAAATGTCTCAATGTTGTCAATATGTCATTAGAATCTATGAAAAATTATTAGCGTTGGCAATTCTAAGTCATCACCCATCATGCAAAACTCAAAACTCTAATAATAAACAGAAGGTCATTTATTCAAATACAATGCAACTCAAACCTGTGTGCCTACTAAATATATACCCAAAACAACATGAAATCACAGCCAGTTTGGCACTCTCATTCCAAACTCTTTTTTTTTTTTTTGCATCAATTTTCTGAAAGCTTGTCATGGAGTCAAGCATACTGTCATTAGGCACTGATAAAAAATTTAGCACAGGAAGAGAGTGAGAGGAGAGTTCTTTCCTTAGTGATAAAATGCTTTCATCTTTGTTCTCATTAATCTCATTTCCAAGCACAAATGATGTGCATGTCACTAATAGAGTGGAAAAAACTAGAGGAAAATACTCCCCCGCCCTCAATCTCTTCCAGCTGTATCACATTAATTGATCCCAGTAGGTTTTCCAATTTTGCTGCCCTCCCTGCATCAAGCCTTCATTCCCTTTGTGACCTTCATGCCCCTCAATCAGCATGGCCTTCACCTGGCCGTGCCTCCTGTCCGGTAGAGGATGCACACACATTTTCACTCACAGAGCAGCACCCTCAGGGATGCGCACTTACCATGCTTCGGGAACTGCTGGGGGAACCCACATAAATTCATATCTCATAGTATGACTCACTCTCACCCCATCATTATTTTTATTAATATCATTTTTATAAGAATATAAAAATTGAATTCCACACGCAAGATAAAGACACAATCACGATTCTAGAATGCCAGCTAGCATTTTAGAAGTAATAAAAATAAATGTAACCCTTTCAGAAAAAATAACGTGTTTCAACAAAAAATTTACATGCCAATAGGAAACTATGGAAAATTATTAGGATGTCTATTCAACATACTAGGTTACATTAAACTGAGGGTAGCTCTTCAGCTGTGTGTTGACTTCATTATGGTATTTATGGCACGTGATATCTGCAGTGATTAGAAGCATTCTGGCTTGTTTCCATTCTAGCTGGCACTAATATTCCCTAGACAAAAGTAACAACAATAACAATACTAGGAATAACAGCCAATAATATAGCACTTACTCTAAAATAGCACATTGTTCTAAGAACTTTACATATATGGACTCAGTCAATCCTCCAATAACTCTACTTTTACCATCTCCATATTACAATTGAAAGAATTGAGGCAAATTCTCAGTTACCGTGTCTAAATCAGTGGGTTATATAACTTTAGTGTGCATAAAAATCTTCTGAGTACCTTGTAAAGGAATGAAAAATTTCTAACCATCCCCACCCTCTACTCTGATTCAGTACAATTCATTAGGGTAGAGAGCCAAAAATCTAGTATCACAAGCTCCACTCTTGAGTGGTCTGAGGACCGAGCTTGAAAGACACTGCTCTAGGTTATACCGTTCCCAAGGACATTGCAAATGATCCTCAAGGCCTCTCTGGTGATGTCTGGGCCCTTGTTTTTATGTTTCTGAACATTCTATTTTCATTCATTTCAGAGTAATATTTATTTTGATCTCAATGATCTCCACTATCTTCAGCTAAAGTTTAATAAAAACAAACTAATTGATATGTTGACACCTTAATTATGTCAGCCTGAATCAAGGCCACAGCTCTGTTTGAAAAGCCACACTTCTCTTTTCACAACAAATCTGTCACATCCTGGTGAACACATTTCTTAATTTTTGAAACACCCTGAAAGGGTGATTCTCCAGAATCCTATCTTAAATAGATGCCTGCTTAAGTAAAGGTTATCATTCTCAAAGGCATATCTGAGAAATTAAAAAGTTTCTGAAGAATTCTCAGCTATATCATCCCACACAAACACAAAAAATAACACTTATGAGCAGTTTCCTTTCTTCGGAGCCCTTGTAAGAGGAAGATTCTTTGACTGCTTGTAGCAAAACTATAAGCTTAGAGTAAAACCTGCCTGTTAGAATAGAGGCTGTTAGATCTTGAGACTGTTCTTGACCAAACAAAGCATTTAATTTTCTTATTTCCATGGAGATAAAGAATAATTTTATACAGTGAAAGGAGAAATAAACCATTGTTTTCTTTATCCATGGCTACATTTCCCTGGCTTTCAACACAGATTACAAATGTCTTTCAAATTCTAGTAATTTGAAAGGCTGCAAAAGATAATAATATAGAGGCATATCCATCAGACTTCGGAGAAAAAAGATGTTTATTGATAAGGAGTCTAAATTGAAGTACACAAAAAAGCACCTGTTCTCTGTTTTTACAACTAAAGCAATTCACTTGTAGAACTTAAAAAGATCCTCTTGTTTCTAGCCTCACATGGGGAGATACGGGAAGAGGATTCATGCTAAAGGAGGCATTACTGAATGGGCAACCTTTTGAATTATGTCATAGACTAAGTTGAATCTCTACCCTAAAACAATGGGATCTTTCTATATATGTAGGCCCTGGTGAGCTGGTAAGTATTTATGTGTATCAGTTGGCTCTCCAGGGAGGAAAAAGCCCTGATTTTTAGGGTTTGGCAATTTCCATATCTCATTTCAAGCTCTCGGTGTGATGCTACTAAATGTGGACTTGGGAAGAGATGTGCAGTATCACTTCCTTCTACACAATTTCTCTCACATGGACAAATTGACTTAACCACAAGAGCATAGGTATTAGTAAAATGTGGCAAAATAACTAGGATGTATGGGTTTTGAGGATAGATTACTTTTACTTTTTATACAATTTATTTAATTAAAAGTTTACATAATTTAATAATGGGTATCCTAACAACTGGCTCTCACAATCCCTGAAAATGTAGCAATTGGCTCTCATGAGCCATTCCTACTTGGCCCCAGCCTATGACTGCTAATCTCAAGGAAACCCTTCACACACAGCCATTTTTAAATAAAATTTCTGTTTTACATAAAACTTATTTAAATATTTAGGTAAAAATTATTTCATTAGAAAGTATGATTACAAACTGTTTAATAAAATTAACTCTCTATATAACTTTACAAATGATAGCACTATACAATTTCAGTGTTAAGAGAGACTTTAGTACACTGCTGGTAGGAATGCAGACTGGTGCAGCCATTATGGAAAACAGTATGGACTTTCCTCAAAAAATTAAAAATTGATCTGCTGTTTGATCCAGTGATCAAACCTCTAGAAATATATCCTAAGAAGCCTGAAACACCAATCAGAAAGAATTTATGCACCCCTATGTTCATAGCAGCACTATTTACAATAGTTAAGATTTGGAAACTGCCCAAGTGCCCATCAGTAGATGAGAGGATAAAAAAGCTGTGGTACATTTACACAATGGAATACTGTGAAGCTGTCAGAAAGAAAGACCTCTTACCCTTTGAGACAACATGGAGGGACCTGGAGAGTATTATATAAGTGCAATAAGCCAGTCAGAGAAACATAAGTATCACATGATCTCACTTATTTGTGGAATATAATGAACAAAATAGATTCAAAGACATGGAAGCAGGGAACAGACTGACAAACCTCAGAGGGAAGAGATAAACCAAAGAACTGATAGGCATATATGCATAACCAATGGACACAAACAACAGTGTGGTGAAGTGTGGAGGGACAGGAGAGGAGAGGAGGGTGTCAAGGGGGGAAAAAAGAAAAGATATCTATAATATTTTCAACAATAAAGATAAATGTAAAAAAATTTTTAAAAAGAGAGAGACTTGAGAAATCGTCTGATCCAACTGCCCCTAAGACATGCCATGAAGACTATTGGGGGTACCATCCTTACTCACCCCCCTGCTCTAAAACTGCAAGAAGTCACATTCACTCCACAACTTCTCCAACTGCTCCTCAGGGACATCCATAGTTCTACCTAATCTATATTTTCCCATAAGTACTTCTAGCCAGCATCCAGCCCACCAAATCAATGGTCTTTTCATGTATCTTCTGTGAATGCCATGTTTCTTCTCCCTTCTAAAGCTGTTTCCTCAGCTCTGTCACACATTCATTTATTTGAATTTTTCATTTTTTTAGAGAATTGTAGACTATTTACATGCTTGCTACAAATGCTCATTTCAACAGTAGAATTTGAATACCTGAGCAATGGAATCTAGAAATCTGCAAGGAGCTCAGGTGGTTTGTAAGCTCTCAAGTTTCAAAATCAACTGATTTACTGAGTATTAGCTAATGTTAAGTTGAGACTAAGAGAACAGTAAATGCAACATCTAGTTTAGTGGATATAATACTGTAAACACTTAGAACTCAGTGTGTTAGGTGCTGCAGAGTAATAGTATTCAGAGTCAGTCTTAGAAAAGGAATGATGAGATAAGCCACAGACTAGGAGAAAACATTTGCAAAAAACATATCTGATAAAGGATTGTTATTCAAAATATACAAAGAAATCTGAAAATCCAACATAATAAAACATCCTAATTATAAAACAGGCCAAAGAACTTAACAGGCACCTCACCAAAGAAGGCATTGATGGCAAACAAGCATATGAAAAGATGTTCCACATCATATACCGTCAAGGAAATGCAAAATAAAACAATAAATGAGCTACCACTACAAACCCAGTAGAATGGCCCAAACCTAAACACTGATAACACTAAATACTGGCAAGGATGCAGATCAGTAGGAAATCTCACTCTTACAGGTGGGAATGCAAAACTGTACTGACACTTTGGAAGACAGTTATATGGCTTCTTACAAAACTAAGTATACTCTTACCTTACAATACAACAATTGCATTCTTTGATATTTACCCAAAGGAGCTGAAAATTTATGTCCACACAAAAACCTGCACATACATGTTTACAGAGACTTTATTCATAATTGCCAAAACCTGGAAGCAACCAACATGTTCTTCAGTAGGTGAATAGATAAATAAACTGTGGTACATCCAGGTAATGGAATATTATTCAATGCTTAAAAAGAAATGAGCTACTAAGCCACGGAAAGGCATGGAGAAAGCATAAGTGCATATTACTAAGTGAAAGGAGCCAATATGAAAATGTTGCATTCTCTAAGATTCCAAGCATATGGCATTCAGGAAAGGGCAAAACTATGGCAAGAGATAAAAAATCAGTGGTGGCCAAGAGTTGGGGGTGGGGTAGGCGGAATAGATGAATGAACAGGTGAAACACAGGATTTTTAAGGCAGTAAAAACACTCTATGATACTATAATGTTGGATACATGTCATCATGCATTTGTCCAAACTCATATAATGCAACCTCAAGAGTGAATCCTAATGTATGGCCTCTGGATGATCATGACTGCCAATATATAGGTTCATCCACTATAACAAATGTACCATTCTGGTGAGGATGTTGCTAACAGGGAAGGCTATGCTCGTGTGGGGGCTAGGGGTAAATGGGAAATCTCAGTACTTTCTGCTCAATGTTGCTGTGAACCTAAAACTGCTTGAAAAAATAAAGTCTTAAAAAAAGAGAGGATGATGAACATTTATCAGTAAAGGGCTACTTCTCCACAGAAGTAAGAGGTAGGAGCTATGCTAGGTGCTGAAGAAAATTTTCTTCCATTTTACTGTTTCTCAAGGGCAAGAGTGGCTGCAGATAAACAATATAGAAGCCTAAACAAGGGCCTGAGTGTGGGACTTCTCCAACATGGAATTTCTATTATTAGATAAAAATCACTTGGGCTTCATACAAATGCATATTCTTAAGCACTGGAATGTTATATTAGAGATTCTGATTTAATAGGATGGAAAGAGCCGGGAAGTCAGCAGTTTTAACTCAAGAGAAATTAGTATAAGAGTGAGGGGCACAGAAAGGTCTTATATAGGGCAGCGTCACTTTCAGATTTAAATTTCAAACTAAAATTTCTAAATCTTCTGGGTTCAATTCAAGTTTAGCACTCAGCAAATCTTATCTAGTTATTAAAGCTCAAAGAGGCCTCTTCTTTCTTTTATATGTTATTGAACTTGGAGTTTGAATTATACAATCATTTACTTTCTATGCATTACTTATTTTCTTCTATTGCCAGCTTGTAGGAGTAGAGATGGCTCACCTTGCTGTATTCTTTACAATGCCTAATGCAGGCATAGGCACATGGATACATAGATATATCTTTATCTACGGATTCTCAGTACTTAATCGTGACGTTCTAGACATGTTAGTAATATAATAATAAAAGCTAATATTTAATGACTGCTTATTACGTGCCAGACACTATTGGAAGTACTTTACATGTATTAACTCACTTAATCCACTCAATAATCTTAAGATTTAAGTTATTATTATCACTATTTTACAGATGAGAAAACAGAGGCTTAGGTATTTTTCCGGGTAGAATGGCTTCAGATCCCATGCCCTTTGTTACCAAGCTATACTATACTGCTTCTCCCCACTATGACCCACTAAAAATTCTGCTTAAACACTGAATATGTAAAAAAATAAAATAAAATAAAAAAGCTACGGTGATATTATATTCAATAACAATAATTTTTTAAATAATTATTCAGAATCCTCCATAAAAGATACCACGATAAATGCTAAGGCAGTCAGAAATAGTGTAAACTCCCAGGTTGAAATCTGCATGTGCCAGCTACGCATCACTGACTACACATACACCTGGAGTGAAACTCTCCTGTGTGCCTTCACATTCCCACTGAAAGTCACACATCAAGAGAGGTGCATCAGCAGAAGCGACAATACTATATCATAGCCTTGAAGTCTATGACAAGCCCAGCCTTTGACAGTCTAGTGAGGGGGTGTGCGTCTCGAATACTATTAAATGTGTCACGATCTTTGTTTCCCAAATACTCCCTTTGGGATAACAAAACAGCAGAAGACACTATTCAGGACGATAAAATGGGTTCTAATACTCCCATACCCTATAATTAATCTTTATTCAATCACAAGCATTTTTATTTAATCTCTTGCTTGAAATAAAATGCTAATAAGGCAAGAAGACGTGACTACAGGACAATGCCAGAAAATGGCCTCATTCTCTTCTTTTGGAATAAATAAGAACGCTTTGATCATATCAATGAGTGAGAAATGCGTAAGTCTCTAATATATAATTTAGTTAAATTACATCCATCTTGGGAGATGAACAACCTGAATTTAAAAGAACAATTTCGGTAGAAAAAAAAGTCAAACTACACTGCAACTGTAAGTCTAACCTCTTTGAACTTGATATAAAATACTCTAGAATCTTTAAGATATTCATTGTTAAAATTTTTCCCTTTTTTCCAGCTCCTGCTATTTCCTTAATTCTGTCCTATATATGTTTCCATGATAGTTCAATTTATCCTGGACTTCTCTAAAGATTTTTTTTTTTTGGATGTTGGCTGTATCTATCAGTAACCTAAGGATAATAGACTAATCTGCATCAGGATATATTAAATATGCCTCGTTAGGATTCATCACTTACCCCTATACAATTACTGATCAGAATAAAGGGCTCATAGGGAAGATCCATAATGAGAAATAATTTTATATATTGAATATTTAAGCTCCTTATTGCCTAGAACATTACTAGGCATTTGACTTTTATCTAAATGAGCTCATATACTCCTATGTACTCAAAGCTCTTGCTTTTGAAAGTACATTAATAGCAACTCAATATATACACATGGAATGAATGTGCTTCTCCTTTACTGCTGTTTTTAAGTTTCTGAAAGTTCAAGGAACAAATATGAATGCTATTTTTATTTTTCACAAATGCTGCATTGTTATATATCCATAGTTCAGACTTTTCAAAAAATGAACACTCTTTATAATATGCTTTCAAAGCTGATAAGAATATGACCCAACACTGTGTCAGATACAGACGTCACTGAATTCACATTAAAGCCAAAGCAAATTTCCATCCCACAGATCAAGGTCAAGTTGAATGGGAAAACAGGAAAGGAGGAGCTGCATATACCTTGACTATTCTTGGGTGATAGAAAGGATACCTTAACAAACAAGCATACAAGGAGTTTCCCAGGGCAGTCAAATTCCAGAATTTAAGCTGGGGCATAATAATGAAACATGGGGTTAAATCTCCTGGATCCTCTGGTTTTTCCATGACCCGCATTGTGAATGTGGACAAATTACTTAAATAGCTAAACATGTTTTCTTACCCTTACAAGAAAAAGAAAATAAATACTCCATAGAATTTTGTGAAGATTAAAAGAGACATTGCATACAAAGCATTTAACACAGAGCCAAGCACAGAGTAAATGCTCTATAAATATGAACTATAATATTATTCCTAGGGGATTTCTTTTTATTAATTAAGGTAAATATAGATAAGGGAATCCCATAAAAAGGAAAATAGAAGTTGTGATGTGTGAGACTTATCCTTTACTTATTAATAGGTATGGGGAAAACGGGTATGGATGCATTGCCCTTCGCAGAACGACATGAGTCTATTTGGGCAACATACTTTCTGCCTGAATCAATCATAAAAGATATCCTGTAACAAAAATACCCATATGGGTTTTCACAGTGGAAAAATATTTGAACATTTCTTTTAGAGACAAATTTTGAGGCCCACTTAAGTAACTATTCAAAAGAATATTGTATGCATTTGACATGACAGCTGGGTTTGGAAAAGTGCTGTTAGAGGAAAGAGAAGCCACCGATTAACTTTTCTCCTTGCAGTTAGTTATATTAAATAATTTTATACAGAAAAGAGAGAGAGAAGCTAAAATCCAGGTCACAGAGTATTCTGTCAGTTGTTCTGAAATTTTTTTCTTCCCCTCGTGTAGCAGAAAATCACAGACTTCAGGGAGCCAACCTGGTTATGCTTTTTAAACTCCTTTTATTCCTTATGTGGAAAAGGGAATGATCATGGGATAGGATAACAGGAGACAACATTTGATTATCATCCAGTCTCCTAAGACCTAACTGAAGACTGTTCTAGAGTAGAGTTGGCTGAGGTTCCCAGATAATTAATGCTTAGAAGCCCAGAGACAGCAGACCTGGGTGTTACAATCCCCTAAGTAGGGAGATTTCAATATGCCAAGAGCCAAAACATCACTGGCCAATTCAGGGATCATTTAGATAGGAAATCCAATCTAAAGAATATAAAATCTCAGGATTATTTCATCAAGAAGATTTCAAATTATTCTGAGAAATAATTGAAGAGAGATTATTTTTTTATTTTTAAAATTTATCTTTTTCTTTTCTTTCCCATTGACTCCCTCTTTCCTCCTGCCCTTCACCACACTATTGTCTGTGTCCGCTGATTACGCATATATGCATATAAGTTCTTTGGTTTATCTTTTCCAGCCCCCCACCCTTCCCTCTGAGGTTTGTATAAGACTGGAAACAGAATGAGTATTGGTTGAAAGTAAATGTTTTTGTTTATTTGCATGTAGTGATGCATAATTTAAAATGCAAATTATGAAGTCATTATGAAGTCATTATGCCAGTAAATGCTCTCATTGGTTTGGGAGCAGATGTCCTCTGTTCTCTGACCTTCTTTCCCTTGCAGTGAGCGTGAGTGCTCCATCAGGTGGTTACACAGTGAAGTGCCAGGAACGTCACAACATCTCTCCAGTCAGGGAGAATTTTGTCTGAATGCCAAGGATTGCTAGAAATAACTGCACAAACACAGCCATATTCCTGCAACTTTAGTACACTTGAGGTTTTGTTTTTGTTTTTGCTGAAGTGTAATAAAAATATATAATAAAATTATAACAAATGCCTCTTATGACGTAGGATTTAAAAAAATGAGTCAAGCTTTCTTCAAACCCTGGCTCTGCTTCTTGTTAATTTTGTCACATTGGGCAAGTGACTTCACATTTTTGAGCCTTGTTTCCTCCTGCATAAAACTGGGGATAAGAGCTGTCATGAAATATCTGAATGGTATGGTGAAACTCTGACTACCTCTGGCTACCTCTCCAAGATTCTCATCATGGCTTTGTCTTCTGGTTTGCCTGGGGAAATAAATACCCACTTCCCTATCACCTCCTCAGGCAGAGCTGCTCAGCCTGTCCCTTCATGCTCATGCCAGGTCTCACACAGCCTTTAGTTCTTTAAATCTGGCACCCTGTTCAACAATCAATCACTTGTTTCCTGAGTTGTGTTCACCCTGGATTGGAAAGACTGGTCCATACGGTGGTGCATTTCCTCATTCACATATGCACCATATCTACACACTGTAGATGCCCATTGAATGTTTGTTGAATATATATATATATATATATATATATATATATATATATATATATATTTTTTTTTTTTTAAACAGCAAAATCCCTTGAAATGTTAAGAAACAAGAGTAAGCAAAACACTATGAAGACTTTCTGGAGAAGTTACATTCATTGCCCAAAAAAGGAGACATATCACTCGAGAGAAAGTGTGAAGCTCTTCTAGTCAGCTTGAAAATATGACTATTATGATCAGTGGAATACACTGCATGTAAAAATGATTTATAGCTCTGGTTCTCTGCAAATGTTAACAGTAAATCTAATTCTAAATGTTATTTGAAAAAGAAGTTAGCATTTAAATCTCAAGTGTTTAATTTAAATCATTAAAAGTTATACTGCACTGCTTTTTATTGGGATCTTTTGGGCTTAGAAGACAATTAGAAATCGAAAGGGTTTTACTCGAATAAACAGTTTCCATAAATATCAAGGTTAGTTGTTTTTTAACATAAATAACAGGTCTGGTCCCCCACAAGACTGCTTCTTTTGGAAACAGGAAAACTTTGATTTGAGTCCACTTCCAACCCATTACGTGATCCTGGCCAAGTTAGTAAACTTTTTTGAATTTCAATTTACCAGTAAAATGGCTGATAAGACCTTCCTAAGGGCTGGTATAAGGAGTCATTGAAATACTTCATTAAAAACCACCTAGCACTGGGTCTACCATTTCTTTTTTCCCACCCATACCTCTTCTCCAACATATACTTTTTCTCTAAAATTAGTGCTTTCTCAATGAACATTTTGCAACTTAAATGCTATAAAATATTAAATGCTTATTGGAAAAGTAATATTTTTTCAATACTTTTATTTTTAAAGTGATTTTCAGCATTAGATGACATATGAACATATTAATTATGTAAAGTATTTTTTTCCAATTTTTGTATGACTCCTAGCTTGGAACTATCTTGTCATATGTACATATCCTACACATTTACTAACATAGCATCATTTTAGTTACAAATTTAATGTTGATATAACTTTAGCTAAAGGAATAAAATCTGCATGATCAATAATATAACTTTGCAACAATATGAAGAGACAAGTCTCTTTTTTCACAAACATATACATACAGCATATATATTAAATTTATTTTGACTATAAATAATTTATATCACTATATAACTTCAACTCATAAATCAATTAATTCAACAGATTTATTAAGTGTCTGCCATGTGTCAGAAAATTAGATAAGAACTAATTAATAAAGATGAACAAAACACATTCTTATCCTTGTAGAACCCATTAGTCAATAAAAGAGAAAGACAAGACATAAGGCAAGTAATAAGTTGAGATGAATGCCATAATAGAGAGTTCAATACATAACTGACATACTATCAAAAGCAGATCTAATACTTTAGAACTGTTGGTTTGTTTTTTTTCCCTAAAACTATCTTTATTGGCTTTACCTAGTTTAACCCAAAAATTGTGCCCTAACATTTTTACTTAGGCAGACTGATTTAGGAGACCTCTAAGGCAGAACAAAGTTCTCTATCTTAAGGTCAAACACATCATCAATGTTAGATGTGAAAATGAAATGTGATTCACAAGTCTTAGTTTCCCTCAATTTCAATGGAAGTAGATAGTTGGTTTAGCATATGTTGATTTCTTAAAATAGGAAATAGATTTTCCCAGCAATATGTCTCAGGGAAAATAAAATGTATGGACTGGTTTATTTACTTACATTAAAAGGAAGTTTCTAGCTGATGTTTGATTACATACCTGAAGAAAGAAGAAGACTGTAATAAGACAACTACAATTATTTTTTGCTCAGGAGCAAAGATTCCTGGGTTTACCCAAGTCTGAGAACTTGTTTCAAATTAGTGGTTAGAACATAAACAAACAAAAAGGGAAAGATTTCAGGATGGAATCCTTGGAATAGCTACTAATTCTGAGTAGGTACAGCACAAGTTTTAAGGAGCAATAGCCTATTGCAAACAGCATTGATGCAATTTTAATGTGAAAAGTACAAAAAGAGCCATTCTTCAGGATAAAGGAGTCACTATGCAATTAATAACTTAGTATCTTATAAAAGCCTTAGAAAAAATGATAAATCTGCAGAAAACAGAAAAATATAATAAAAGATCTAGGAAGGAGAAATGGCACTAAATGTTAATTAATGCATTTTGAGTTATTATCACAATGCTTATGAAACTGTAGAACAAAGGAATAGCACAAGCCAGATCATTATTTGAGGTTATTGTAATACAGTACAAAATAAATACAGTAAAATCACTGACAAAAATTATCTTTATTTCAAGCCTACACCAGTAACAGAATACTTAGAAAGCAGAAAGCACATAACTATTATTGATTAGTTGGTCTCATCACATTCTATTTGGAAAATGTCTATAATGCATTTGGGAGAAGGTTCTCATTGAGAAAAGAGGTGAGAAAAGGGGAAATGAGTCCAGTTCCATTTTTATTCAAAATTTTACCTCTATGTTTTAAATTAAAAATGAATTCCCAAGTATATTGATAGAACTTCTATGGAAAACTGGCAGTATTTATTAAAGTTGAATTTATCCATACCCTGTAAACCAGCAACTCAATTCCTAGGTAGATACTCAACAGGAATGTGCACATATTTTAATTAAAGGATATGGACTAGAAGGTTTATACCAACAATATATGTAATAGCCCCAAACCTATAAACTACTCAAATGCTCATCAACCATATAAAAAAATTGTATTTGTTTTCACAATAGAATATGGATAATTAATTGCACAAACTAATGTTGACCAAAAGAAGATAGTTAATAAGCCAAGTGCATATTGCACGATTCCACTTACATAAAATACAAAAAGAGGACAAATTATTCTGTGCTGATGAAAGTGAGAATAGTGACCAGCCTTGTAAGGAAGAGAACTAGAAGAAAGGAGGAGGGGAGCTTGGAATGACGGGCAGGGCCCTATAATGTTTTGTTTCTTGATCTGGGATTTTGTTTCATGAGCATGAAAGGTGCTGTATTCTTAAAATATGTATAACTTTTTGCATGTAGGCTACACTGTAATACAAAGTTACAAAGAAAAATGAATCCCTAAACAAATAAATGTGTAGCCAGGAGGTAAATATCTAGCAGCTTCTAATACAATAACAATAGTGATGCTTTTTCTAAACTTAGAAAGCAGGTAAGGAATTTGGGAGAAAAATAAAATCAGAAGCAAATTTAGAACACATCTAGCATTTACAATGCACTGTACCTGTAAGTGTCAAGCACTTTTCAGATCTTTAGCATTTCTCATAGAGGCCATTACTTCCTGTGACATTCTTTATTTAAAAAAGAATACCAACACTAATCCTGGAAAAATATTCATATGTATCCCCTAATGTTGCATTAGAATAATCAACCTCATTCTATTATGGTCTGGTTTTGGACTAAAGCTTTAACTTTGGAGAAAGCAATTTTATAAATGACATCATTTGCCTGGTCTACTTAGTAAGTACTTGACATTTTGGAAGGCTTGTTATACTTCTTAAGCAATTTATAGATTTGATTAAAATATAGACTTGTCAGAAGATCAGGTTCCATACAATCACTTCTAATTTAATTTTTTAGCTATTTTGACATTGTAAAAGAGATTGCACAGCTGACTGCTCATCAAAATCCTTTTCTTCTTGGGCACATGGCAAGATTTCATTTCCCAGCCTCCCCTGTAGTTAGGTGTGAATAGATTTCTAGCCAGACTCCTTTGTGCTATTTTTCTTTCCTGGCTGTCTGAAATGTAGATGTTCCCAAGGTTAACAGTTGAAATTATGTATTAAAGATGGCAAAGCCACCACCAGTGTAGTTCCTGGATGACTGGGTAGAGGAAGACAAGACCTGATCTCTTGTATTTGAGCTATTATATATTTTTGTTGCATATATTAGTCTACTCTAAATCATGGGGTTTCTACACTGGGGTTTCAAAATGAAATGGGTAAATTATGGCTTTTATGTGCAGTACAGTGGAGTTCTCTGCCCTCTTTACCCTCTTTGTACTTCTACATCCTTATAACTAATGGAGAGTTGGAGGATATTTTGTAAAAACAATGCATTCATGTTACAATATAAATAATCAGTTTCAGCAAAAGAGAGTATTCTTAGATTTATTTCATCTTTAAAAGGATGGGGTTGGAGGGTGGGCTAGAGATAGAAAATAAAAAGGAGGTTCTGTGTGGAATGAAAACCCTGTGCAATAACAAAGAGATGGACGCTTTGCAAGACTTCTGGATTCCAGACTATTTGTGGCCTGCTAGGAGTAAATGAAATTATCTCTGGTAATGGTCAGTAACTATGTACCTTTTCAGATATGGTGGGGAATAATGGCCAGATTCTCAATGGAGGGGAAAAAAGAATAGCTGCCTTGCAAGCATAAACAGAAGCAAAGTTAATGACAAGAATTTTACTTCTTCAGACGAGAGATTTATAAGTCACTGAATTTAATACCTTCTACAAAATAATGTAAAATATCAACCTTAATGTCTCTGGGCATGGAGGCATTGCCATAAGGCCAATTCCTTATGCTCCATAAGACCAATTCAAAAGTCAAACATCTGCATAATACAGTCTTTTGTACACAGTTGTAGCTGAAGCCCCCAAATTGAAACCTGATTATGAGTCCCCAGACAGCTAAGACCAGAAATCCTTCATCTCCACTCTCCGGGTGCTAAGGACAGCAATGACACCTAAGAGGCACTCCACAGACTATGGACTGAACAGATTCTAAGTCGGTCAACACTTAGAGATAACTTTGCTCTAGTACAATACTTACCAATCCAAATGATATTGCAGACCAAGTAATGCCGTTTGTTCTCATTGAGAAAACTCTAGGAATGAGTGAGCTAGAGTGGGGAGGAGAAAACCCAAAAGGTCTATCACTGAGAAGAGAAGCAGAGGAAGAAGCAGGAATGGCACTCTAAAATGTGCAACGGTTGGTAGACATGGAACTGGGGAAAACCCAGTTAAAGAGAGAGAACATTTTGGCTTTACAAAAAAGCTATTTCTGCCTCCAAATCAGGATAACTTAAAAAATTAGAATATAGTTACTTCTTTTAATAATTTTGGCTGTTGGTTGAGATAGACATGTTAATTTTCCAGCTTTAAAAATTAAGTTATGCCCGGCCGGTGTGGCTGAGTGGATTGAGCATCATCCCATGGACTGAAAAGTCAGGGTCAAGGTCCCATGGATTTCCTGTCAGGGGACATGCCTGGGTTTCGGGCTCATTCCCCAGTAGGGGTTGTACAGGAGGCAGCCGATCGGTGTTTCTCTCTCACATCAATGTTTCTATCTCTCCCTCTCTTTTCCTTCCTCTCTCTCTCAAAAAATCAATAAAAACATACTTTAAAAAATGAAGTTACTTTTATCACAAAGTTTTATTTTCAGACTCTACTTACACATACATGGAATAGTGGAGAGTTGAAACATTACCATGTAAACTAGCTCCAACTTTGAGATTCATTTATCAAGCTACAAAGACCTAAGGGAATTGAGAACTGTTGTCAGCATTGCCTCATTCTCCCCTCTGATTTTTGTATGAGCTATAAATAGCCACCAAATCTGTCCACTTGGTATTTTCTGCTGCTTTCACAGTTTGATTTTTTCACTGTGTTATAAAGCAGGCTCACTTTGAATTAAAGATCAGAAAGGATCTAGTTCAATTATTTTAATTATGTCTCCCATAGGCTTTATGCAAATTATGCTAGACCATTTGTCTATGAAACAAAGGAGGTCTTGATAGTACAGAAAATGAATAACTTGTTATTAATCTGAATTTAGCATATTTTTTGGTATTATATTCCTAACATAATTGTGTATAGGTAATATCAGCTGATTTTCTTTTGTAAACCCTCATTTTATTTTCTTTCTCACTAACCTTGGACATAAGAAAATTTATCTTTCCTAATAAGTTGAATATTCAGTTATACTGCTTTTCATATCTCATTAGCTAATTGTTTTTCCAATCTCATCAAATTAGCCTGTCTGAACTACAAGACTGACAGATATAGCTGATTGCATATCCATTATACATTCTTCTGTTTTTTTCTCATTTATACAAGCTCAGTATTGTTTACCTCAAAAGTATGTCTAGTTAAAAACACAAGCTGCCCAGCCTTTCTTGAAGCTAGAGTCAAGTATGTGATATTTCTTATTCTTCTTAAGGAGAGTTCCTAGGTCGTCCTGGATTCCCTATTATATATACCTGCCCCCTTCCTGCTTCCCTACTACTTCCTTTCTATACCCTGCTTGGAATGAGGATGCAATGCTGGAGGAGCAGCAGTCACACCACATGTGATCATGAGGTGACAAGCACAGGATAGATGGGGTAGTTAGTATGTTAAGAATGGCAGAGAAGAAACAATAAAAGGAAACTATTTCTTTGAAGATATCACAGGATCACTGGGCTAGTACTAGACTGCTAGCACTCTTTTGCACAAAACAAGTAAATCCTTAGATTGTTAAACTGCTGTTTTCTGTTACTGATAGCTGAATGCATTCCTAACTGATAAAAAATACACCCTGGTCGGTTTGGCTCAGTGGTTAGGCCGTCGGCCCGTGGACCAGAGAGGCCCGGGTTCGGTTCCCGCTAAGGACACATACCTCAGTTGCAGTTTGGCCCCGGCCCCGGTTGGGGTCGTGTGGGTGGCAACCACTCGATGTGTCTCTCTCACATCGATGTTTCTCTCTCTCTCTTTCTCCCTCTCTCCCTCCAGCTCTATCTGAAGATAAATGCGAAAATGTCCTCGGGTGAGGATAAAAAAAAAACAACATAATCTTTCTGCAGTAAAAACTCTCTAGCACACCTGCCATACTTTCAAAATATAAGCATTCGAAAGGAGTTGGTGCCAGGCTAATGATTCAAGTAACTACCTTCTTCCTGTTACTGCATTAGGGCACATTCATTTAGCTTTTATTGGAGTTAATGTTTCCTTTCTGTCACTTCTTTGCATACAAGGCATTTTTAAAGTAAATATACACAAATTACCTATCTTAGAAATTGGGGGGAAAAGCAGAAATATTTATAAATCATCCAATTCAGTTTTTGCTTCCTTTCCTAAACTGTGAATTATTTTGGTGTAAAATACATTATAAATGAATGCAGTTCCTATTGTATTTCATGCAAAATGGTTCTCATGCTAATGTGCACAAAAGGTTTTATCTATCATGAATGTATCAAGTAAATCCCAAACCTTGCCACTGAAAATGCTGACAGACTAAATAAAATTGCTGACAACTTCCAAAATCTGTCCACATAGATCACTGCTATGCAAACATCATTGCATGTCCTGTTGGATAAACGAATGCTTTCATATTTGATATTTGTCTTAACATAAAAATAATAATTATTAAATTATATTTATGCATTTCTTATCATTCTCTGCTCACTCACTAACTCACTGTACAGTGTGAATTTAAATAAAACTCATCCTCTTCTTTCTGTATGTGGTTTTAGCCAAGGCTTAAAAATAAACCCATCAACTAACCCATCCTTCTCTAGCATCCTGTATTATAATCTATGCTAATATCCTTAGGGAAAGCCATATTTTTATGATTTTATTGATTGTTAAATTGTGTGGCATATATCAAAATGTCAGGGGAGAGGAAGAGAGAGAGAGTATGTGAGGGAGGGAGGGAGCGAGAGAGAGAACACAGGCAGACTCCCCCTCCTACCAAAATAGCTTTGTTTCATCAGGAAATTTTCTGGATTAATTGAACAACTTAATTCACAAATTAATAAAACTCCACTATGAAGATCTGATTGAAAGAGGAATGGAAAATGCCTGACCTTTTGGATTCTAATGTGCTGATTAGTTTTTTCCATGCTTCCCCATTAAATTATGGGAATGATTAATACCAGCTTTCAGATTTAGGCATAGCAAAAAAAAGCAAAATCCTTGTGACTGAGATGGTAAAGGGAAAATTGGTGGTAAATAAATAATAAAATTGTTTTACAGAGGCTTCACTTCTAATTTCTGTTGGATGAACACAAAGTAAGAGCCTATTTATGTCAAATAAAGGCTTCATCAGGCAGAATCGTTCATTATGTAAGTATGACCTTTAAAGTCATATCACAGCTGTAATGTGAATAATATACACATGAATAATTGAGGATTGACAGCATTTAATATTTATTAAGTGCCTTTTCATACAGATTTGACTGAAGTAAATCAATTCTATGTACCCAGTGATGATATCCACTTAGTGATTTATTCAGCTTCTAAACGTGATGAGCAATGTTCTGTATAAGAGAATGAGTTAGAATTTGCACAGTGGAGATTTCAGGATGAATGGGACACTGTCCTTATTTTCATGGGGTAAGCTCCTCAAGGAGGAAATAATAGTTCTTTACAGAATGGAAAGGTCAACCCCACTTTAGATGTTAAGTAACTAGAGGTTGAAGTAATATTTGGATAAGACCTCAGGGATGAGTTTTGGTAAGTGGTGATAGCAAGTTTAGGGAAGGGCCAAATCAAAGGTCAATGCAATCTCAGAAAGTAATATTGTTGAGGGGAAAATATACAAAAAAGAGAGAAGACCCTGGTCAGGTAGAATGGAACTAGAATTCTAAAGAACTCATTGAGGAGTTTAGATTCCTTGGAGGAGAAAGCGAGTCTTAGGTGAGAGGAGACTAAATTGATGAGATGTAGGATAATCAGTTTCAGTGCCTCTCCATAGAGAACTAAAAAAATTTTTTTTAATTATTTTTATTAATTTTTTTTTTGTTACAGATGTTTCCCCTTTTCCTCCCATTGACATCCTCCTCCCCATCCCCCCACCCTATCCCCAGCTTTGTTGTCTATGTTCATTGGTTATGCATACATGCATATAAGTTCTGTGGTTTATCTCTTTCCCCCTCAATACCCCCTCTTCTGAGGTTTGTCAGTCTGTACCCTACCTCTATGTCTCTGGGTCAATTTTGTTCATCAGTCTGTTTAGTTCATTATATTCCATAAATAAGTAAGATCATATGATATTTGTCTTTCTCTGCTTGGCTTGTTTCGCTTAGCATAATACTCTCCAGGTCCCTCCATGTCATCTCAAAGGATAAGAGATCTTTCTTTCTTACAGCTGCACAGTATTCCATTGTGTACATGTACCACAGCTTTTTTATCCACTCATCTACTGATGGACACTTGGGTTGTTTCCAGATCTTAACTATTGTAAATACTGCTGCTATGAACATAGGGGTACATATATTCTTTCTGATTGGTGTTTCAGGCTTCTTAGGGTATATTCCTAGAAGTGAGATCACTGGGTTAAATGGCAGTTCAATTTTTAACTTTTTGAGGTAACACCATAGTGTTTTCCATAGTG
Organism: Tadarida brasiliensis; assembly: GCA_030848825.1. NCBI lineage: Eukaryota > Metazoa > Chordata > Mammalia > Chiroptera > Molossidae > Tadarida > Tadarida brasiliensis. Next base: position 38,264,506 of record CM061258.1, read on the forward strand.
GCTGCACCTGCAGACTGGTGCAGCAACTATGAGAACTAAAAAAATTTAAGATTAGATTGATTTCTGCTTCTCTCTATGATTACATGGAGAAGGGTGTTATCTACTATGTTAAAACAAAGCTGAAATTGTACTTTAATTTTGATCATCTGCTAAGGGTGATTTCAACTACACTTTTACTGAGGGCCCCAAAATTGAAATGTTAGATTATTTACCCCTAACTATAAATTTTGTCTTTGAGAATGGAAAAGATTCCATTATTACCATTCTGTCCTTCTTTCTTTCCTCCCTATTCACAGTCTTTAATTTCTTAATTATTTAACCTCTATGAATGAATATTAAGCGCATAAAGTAGAAAGTACCAATTTTATCCATTTTTAAATGCTGAAATTATGATTTTTAATAAGGCTGTTATTAGAAACTACTTTTTGATTATTATAGAAAAAGTAAATTTGAGTTTTAAGTTAAAGAGTTAAGGATATTAAATCTGTATTAATTTAAGTAGGGGATTTTTATGGATTTTCAAAACCAGAGTCTAGGGAATTGTAAACTTTTACGTAGTGAAATAGATAACCTGAAACTCTGTTCCATTTCATGGTCTGATGGAAAAAAATATTCTATCAGGAGCAGGCAGAGGCAATACTATAATCCTCAAATCATATATATATGTACATTCTCTCCTTGGTACTGCTTTCATTTAACATGCTCTTTTTTTCTAAAACTATGTTCAAACCATGGTTTATGGTTTAAGAAAAGAACAAATAGGATAACATATAGTATACTGTATTCACAGCAACAGACTCAATGGAATAGTTTTTATACAATATCTGACTTTGGGCTTTTCACATATGTACAGAAAATTATATGCAAGTTGTAAATTATACAACTGTTCCACCTCATTATATCTGTTTGTCTTAAGGATTTACAATAAAAATAAGTTCCCTCAAGCTGATCATATTAATAAATACTGCATTACTGAGACAGGCTAAAAAATGAAAGGAAGATATTCTGATTTTGTCTGCTATGATCTCCTTGTAGCCCTGGAAATTGGAAATGTACAAAATGATCGAATAACTCATCAAGTCAAGTCCATTTTTTTTATTATATATCTTCTAGATAGAGATAAGAAAACTCTCAAAAAGAAAGCACAGATCTTAGCTATTATAAATAACACTGCTATGAACACAGGGTACACATATACTTTCTGATTGGTGTTTCAGGATTCTTAAGATATATTCCCAGAAGTGGGATCACTGGGTCAAATGGCAGTTCCATTTTTAATTTTTTGAGGAAACCCCATACTGTTTTCCACTAAGATAATTCCAGACATTAATTCATTGCTATTTCATGGGGTATACCATAGACTCATTTCTCTCTCTTTCTGTCTGCCACCTTCTCTCTCCCTGTTCTTCCTATCTGTCTTCTTTAAAGGAAAGTCACAGTGAAAATCAAGGTGGGAAAAAGAGAGAAAGAGTTTGGGAATAATGTGAAGAAGAGATGAAGGAAGCTCTCTGCAGTTGACCCAGAGATAAACTTGAGGTAGTCCATCACATCCCAAAGCTTGCAGAGTTCCTGCAATGTCTCTGATTGAATCTCACGCTGGTTTACAGATTCCCAGGGCAAGCACACCCCATCATGTGCCCCATGATCATGCGTATGGACAAACTCCTTAACAGAAACTGCATACTTTCATAAGCACTGTGCTCACAAAATCCTTTAAACCCCATTAATCTTATATTGATGTTTTGAGCTCCTTCTACACAGAATAACCTCTTTTTATCCATCGCCCACAGGATATCTGTGTAAAAGTGATAACTTTCAATAGACCCTGTCTCCTGAAAAGTTTTGTGAAAATAAATTATTCATTTGAATGCCACTGGAACAGTGGAGTACAGAATCACATCTGTGCATCACAGAGTGATGCTACAATTAAAGAAACATAAACCTTAAAGTTGTGCATCTGGGAACATAAATAGACTAGGAAATTAGACTTGATGAACATAAAGGTATAGTTACTAATGTCAGGGAAGGTAACTAGGGGAAATATTTTGTTTTCTATTAACCCTATTCAGACAATTTGTACCCCCGAGTTTGGGTTCTAATTTATTCAGCTAATATCTTGAAATACTATCAGATAAATTCTAAGATGTAACAATGAGAGTAATCTCCATTTTTTAATTCAGGGACAATAGGATTCTTCAAAGTATTAAACTTGAATTTTAAATAGTCTTTGCAAAAGAAGAAAATAATGAAAAAAATAAATTTGAAACTTGCTTTACTATTTAAAAACATTAATTTAATTAGGTACAAACATCTCATTAGAGGGTGAAGGTTTGAATTCTAATCATTCGGACCCCATGCAACTGCATTATAAATATTTCTTCTTTATACACCCTTGAGAATAAGAATTAGGCAACCTCTAGACAATTGCTACATGAGTTACTTATAAAAGTAGGAAATACTATATTATTGTTGGTGTTCTGAAACTGAACAATGAATTAACCCCTAAATCATTTAGTATGTTAATGTCTATTGCCATTTATTTTGTTAAGTACAGAAAATTATTAGCAGTCTGGACCTTCTAAATAAATAACCCTCTAACATTTATTCTTTGTTTTTTAAAGTGCCCACATATTTAAACTATTTTCAATAATGACCATAAATCTATCCCCATGTATTTACTTGAATATTCATGTATTTCTTTTTCCTACTGGTATTTTTACTCTGAAATGGAAAATGGGAGGGAAGGATGAGGAATCATTTTATACATATTTCCTTTGGTATATTTTGCAAAAATAGGCAGTTCTCATAAACTTTTAGATTTTTGACTCATTTATATCTTGTATGGAAACAGTAAGTAATGGCACAGTTATGTGGTATTTAGATGTAAGAGGTTTTCCTTCCTTATTACCATCATTTAATTATTTGAATGAAAAATTTCACATGAGGCTATGGAATCTATGAGACAGAGATGCCCAAATGAAAATAGAAACAAATACAATAGTGGAAATAAATTTGGAATTTCCATTTTCTTTCAATTTTTAGGGGAATATGCAATCGGTAATTAAGAACCAAGCAACTATTGCTGCTTCAACAATATATAGAATTATTCAGGTAAGATGGAAAAGCACAGCATTTTGCACTGTAAAGGACTTCAGAGAGCAACGACCCACACCCTCCTTTTATACTTGAGGAAATTAAGCCAATGAGAATTTAAGCAATTTGCCTGAGATCACTCACTAGCTAGTAACAGAGGAGAACAACAACAAAGGTCTTTAGATTTACAGTAAATTGAGCTGTTCATTCATTTCTACATAATTACTTTTTGCATTTAAGGTACCTAGTGTAAGTCAAAATTCAGTATGCACTCCAAATCCAGAGTCAAAACAAGAGAAAAATAAAACAAGAGTTATGAAAAACAAACAAAACAAGTGGCCACTGAGCAGAGATACTGAATAAACGACGAGTTCTCCACTTTCCTTCCATACCCATACCCAAAGGCTCTGGACCGGGCGAAAAAGAACTGCATCAATTGAACTGTATTCTAGGTCTCACATTGTCCTAATGTGTACCCTTGGGTACTTTCCTGTAACACTCTCAACCTTGGTTTTATCATCTAGTCAAAACTCAGGATGATTTCTCCAAGGCCCCTTTTTCTCTAAGTCTCTACACAGCTGACATTATCTCTTTTCTTTCTGAACCCAATGTCCAAGCAATAAGCTCTCCTTAAAGAAATTCCTGCATTTGCTATTTAAAATCGGAAAATTTCAGTGGAGTTGTCCAACAATAGGAATTCATAATAACTGTAATTGTACTATGAACATTTTTGTGTTTCAGAGTATTGCAGTTCATGGAAAGAGAACAACTAGCTATGGCTATGAAGTTGTCTTGAGAAATTTCTATTGGATACTAGTTGTAAATTTCACATATTTTCTTTTCTAGAACCTGCTTTCCTTCTTGCAAGTTATAGGAGAGAAGGACCTTTTAATTTAAACATGAAAGCATCACATAAAAGTGACTAATTACATTCCCCAAAAGAATGACCTTTAGACATCCAGGTTCTTCTCTTTCAAGCAACCTGAAATTACGCTCTTCAAGCAGTTAATAAAATCTCCACAGTTGGTGAAATAAAGAAGAGACTAGGAGAACAAAAACCTGGCTAGAGAAAATATTTCTAAGCGTATGTCATCTAAGTTTAATAGTTTACTGGTAATCTTCTGGGTTTTAATGTTTCAAATGAATTAATAATTTTAATGGGTTTTTATACAACATAGGGATTAGGAGACTAGCCAGGCTGTCTCCAGAATGACTATTGTGTTGGGAATGGACGGCTGGAAAGAATATGTGTTGCACCAACAGCATCTTCTCTCACCATAATTATTGTTTCTGTTACTGATAACTATCATCACTATCATCGTTTTAGCATGTCACATTGTATAAAGGATATACCCTACAAATTATCATGTTTAGTCACTTTAACAACCTTTTAAAACTTTTCTTATATGTTATTTATCTCAATTTAGCAAATTAGAAAACCACACTCAGAGGAATTAGGAGACTTATTCAGTCTTAGAGCTAATTTATAGTAAAGCCAGGCCTTGAACAATCCCATTCCAGAAAATCCTATCCTTTTATCTTACCTTAAGATGGTATCATTTCACATAGTACAAAGATTTACATCTCCCTGCTAGGTGTGGGGCTGTCAGGAATACTAAATTTAGTCCAAGAAGCATATTTAGATAAATATCCTGACATAAATATCTTTTCTCCTTATGTAAAAACCCTGTCATCATTTCATTTGAAAGAAGAATCATTCCATAATGTAAAGGTCAAAGTCATTCCTTCACACGGACCTCTCATATCACTGAAAACATTTCTCTTTGTTTATTCTTTCAAAAAGAAATATTATTGGAAAATATAGTTAATATTTATTCAGAAAAAAAATAAAGTATTTTTAAGGCTATGTTCCAAATATTTAAGCTGTATTAATAGCTGCTGAAACTTACCATTTAGCGTAGTGCAAACAAAATTTAATGATACCATTGGACTTAGTACATTCTTACAGTAGTAGTTGTGGCCAACGTGGCACTCAGTAAGAAAGCCTACATGAAAATTTCAAACCTTACAAGTTAGTACATGATCAGTAATTATTCTATAAATTGAAGTTGGGGCAGCTGAAGTTGGATGGAGCCTTTCCTTATTCCTCATCTCAAAACAAATGACAGATGAATCAAATATTAAATATAAAAAATAAATTTTAACAGGACAAGGATAAAAGGTGAAAAACAATTTAATAATTTTAAAACAAAATCACTCTCCTTAAACATGACATAAAAGCACATGCAGTAAAGTTTGCTAAACCTTGCTGTATTAAAAAAAAATTTTTAGAGACAAAAAAAAAAATCAAATGACCTAAATAAAATTTGGGCAAATGGCTTGAATAGATTTTTTTTCCAATCCTCACCTGAGAATATGGTTTTATTGATTTTAGAGAGAGAGAAACCATGTGAGAAAGAGACATTGATTGTTTGCATCCCACATATACCCTGACCAGGGATTGAACACCTAACCTAGGTATGTGCCCTGACCAGGAATCAAACCCTTTGGGTGTATGGGACAACACTCCAACCAACTGAGCCACTCAATCAGGGCTGAATCAATACTTATTCAATGATGACATACGAATGTCCAACAAGCCTATGAGAATTTGTTCAATATCACTAATCATAAGAGAAATGCAATAAAAACCATAGTGAGATATAATTTTACACCCATTAGGATAGTTACTATAAAAAACAAAAAGTAAGTATTGATGAGGGTATAGATAAATTGGAACTCTTGTGCACTGTTGGAAGCACTGTAAAGTGGCACAGTCCCTATGGGAAACATATTGGAGATTCTTCAAAAAATTAAAAATAGAACTATTATATGATTGAGCAGTCCAAATTCTGGGTATATATCCCAAAATATCTAAAAGAGATATTTGTACACCTATGTTCATAGCAGCACTATTCACAATAGCCAACAGATAAAAGGAACCCAAATATCCATCAACATTTGAATAAATAAACAAAACGTATTATATATATATACAATGAAATAGTAATTCAGCCTTAAAAATGAAGGAAATCCTGACATGCTACTTCATGGGTAAACATTGAAGACATATGTTAAGTGGAATAAGCTAGTGACAAAAAGACAAATACTGTATGATGCCACTTATATGAGGAATCTAACGTAATCATATCCATAGAAAGTAGAATGGCAGCTACCAGGGATTGGGAGGAGGAGGTAAAGGTAGTTGTTTTTGAATGAGTATAGAGTTTCAGTTTCACAAGATGAAAAGGTTCTGGAGATCTGTTTGACAGCAATGTGAATCTATTTAACACTATAAATTATACACTTAAAAATGGCACAAGTGGTATATTTTATGTTTTTACCACAATAAAAATATTTTATAGCATTTATATATTACTTTTAAAAACTATAGACAAAGTAAAAGAAAAAATAGACTTAGAAAAATATTTAAAACAGTTATGACAAAGAGTTAATTTACAAAATATACTCAAGGTTATAAAAAATCAATACCAAATTGGTTAATTATTCCAATTTTTTAAATGGCAAAATATATTAACAGGCAGTGGACTAAGAAATGGCAAATAATTAAAAGATGCTAAACTTACTCATAAAACTGAATAGTAAAATGATAATAGGTGTTATATTTTACCCATAATACTGATAAAAAATAAAAGTAGATACTATCCAGTGATGGTGGGAGTAATAATGAGAAGTTAACAAGTCCTCCGGCACACTGTTTATAGGTGTATAAAATGATGAAACAATTTTGGAAGCAAATTTGCCAATACCTTTTAATATTTAAAATTAATATATCTTTGGACCAATGATTTCACTGGTAGAAATCTATCTTATAAATATAGTTTAGGTTTGTATTGAGAACGAATGAAGTAATCCCTGAAAATATCTAGCATTGTGCTTGATACATATACATTACTCAGTAAGTGTTATCAATATTTTTATTGTAATTACCTGAATAGGCATAATATACTTCTGAGAGATACACCAGACAATGTTAAGAGTAGGTACTCTGGTGAGAGCAAATGGAAAGCTGACAAGGCTGAGGAAAGGCATAAGGGGTTTACCCACCTTTATGTTTTGTAATAATTTTTACCATAAACATATCTTATATTTATGGTTTTAAAATGCTAATTTTAGTCACTGAGACCAGGACCAACCATTCATAAAAAATTAGAAAAACATCCATCATTGTTTTTTCTGACCTTACTAGGCCTACAGTTTTCCTTTCTTCCTCTTTCAAGAGAGATATATATGCAAATGATACAAAATAAATAATGTTGCCCCATTTCTCTTTCTCTCATCCCTTTCCTGAGCCTTTGGGAAGAAACATCATTAACTGGACAGCCAGTGACCATTGCAGTTGTCTACTCAAAATTCTTAGATTCTTCGCCCAAGAAGCCCTGTTGCCTTAGCTATTCAAACTGGAATCCTCAAGAAGAGGAGTAGTCAGAAAGTACTGTCCATATGGGCCTGGGCCAGACCTCGTGTTATCTGGGTGGCTTTCTTAGGGACTCTCACAACAAGGCATATCTTTAGACACCATCATGGGCTGAATGGTAGTACCAAAAAAGATATGTCCACATCCTAAATTCCAGAACCTGTGAATGTTACCTTATTTGGAAAAAATAATTTTTGTAGGTATAATTAAGGAACTTGAAAAGAGGAAATTATCCTAGATTATCCAGATAAGCCCTAAATCCAATGACAAGTATCTTTATAAGAGACATACAGAAAAGACTGACACAGAGGAGAAGGCATGTGAAGACAGAGGCAAAGGCCACAAGCCAAGGAACCCAGCAACCACTGGAAGCTAGATAAGGAATGGAACAGAGCCTCCTGTGAAGCCTCTGTAGAGAGTACAGCCCTGCCAACACCTTGATTTGGGACACATGGTCTTGAGAATTGTGAGCAAACAAATTTCAGTTGTTTTAAGCCACTAACTCTGTGATAATTTGTGATGGCAGCACTAGGAAACTAATTCAGGTGCCCTTCTCTAGAGGACATTTGTCTGAAAACAAATGTTTCAACACTGACTCACTGTTACATCACTTCCTCTCATATGTTTATTTATTGATTTATTTTTAATTTAATTTACTGGGGTGACATTGGTTAATAAAATTATATAGGTTTCAGCCCTGGCCCATGAGGCTCAATTGGTTGGGCATCATCCCGTGCACCAAAAGGTTGCTGGTTCAATTCCTGGTCAGGGCACATGCCTGAGTTGTGGGCTCGATCCCAGGTAGGGGGGCGTGCAGGAGGCAGCCGGTCAATGTTTCTCTCTTTCCCTCTCCCTTTCTCTGTCTCTAAAAAGCAATCAAAATATATTTTTTTAAAGTTATATAGGTTTCTGGAGATTTTTCCTTTTCTTTCATTTGGGAGTTGTTTCTTTGTCACCCCACTTTTGTTGTCTCTTTGTGCTTGTTTCTATGTGTTAGAACTACAATGACTCCCAGTCTTTGTGGGGTGGCCTTATGTAGTAAGTGCCCTGTAGTACACAGTGGTGAAGTCTCCTTGATCTGAGCCAAATGCTCTAGGAATGTCCCTTGTGTAGGTTATGTGGACTCTCCTGTTGTAATTGGGAGCTGATTGTTCTTGGCCCCTTTGTGGGAAGGATCGACTTTCACCCCTTGGAAATGAGTTTAGCAGGAGGGGGGCAGCAGAATTTGGGTTGCAAAGTCAATCCGCCCTTTGATTAGGGTGACAAGGAACCTCAGCCCTCAAGAAGGTAGCTAGCTGCTTGCTTTCTAGCTCAGCAGTACCAGAGACCCTAGAGGAGGCTTTGGGCGGATTGCAGCAGATACCCCAGTTCTGAGTTGTTTCCCCTTTCATCTGTGAAGCTGCACCAGCAGGGAGGTGCCAGCGGGGCTTGTAGGAAGAGAACAGGCTGCTTCCTCTGCTTGGGGTGGCGCTGGCCCTTGGGGATGGAGTAGAAAGTTGTTGGTCTCATTCTAGCTCTGCAGTGCACTGCCAGAGGCCCTGGTGGAGTGCTCCAAGGAAGTAACAACCAATGTCCAAGCTCTGATTTGCACTGCCCTCAAAAGCATTCAAACACATGGAGTCTAAATAACATGTTATTAAACAATGAGTGGTTTACCAATAAGATCAAGGAAGAAATAAAAAATTTCCTGGAAACTAATGAAAATTAACACACAACAACACAAAATGTATGGGACACAGCAAAAGCAGTCCTGAGAGGGAAGTTCATAGCATTACAGGACTACCTCAAGAAACAAGAACATTTTCTAATGAAGTATCTAACCCTACAACTCGAAAGATAACAAAAATAAAAACCCAGAATAAGTAGAAGGAAGGAAATAATAAAGAGCAGAGCATAAATAAATAATATAAAGACGCCCTGGCTGGTTTGGCTAAGCAATTAGAGCGTTGGCCCACGGACCAATGAGTCATGGGTTCCATTCCGGTCAAGGGCACGTACCTTGGTTGTGATTTGTCCCTGGCCCTGATTGGGGTTGTGCGGGAGGCAGCTACTCAATGTGTCCCTTTCACGTCGATGTTTCTCTCTCTCTCTCTCTCTCTCTCTCTCTCTCTCTCTCTCTCTCTCTCTCTTCCTCTCTCTTCCTCTCTCTCCCTCCCACTCTATCTGAACAAAAAAATGGAAAAATGTCCTCGGGTGAGGATAAAAAATAAATAAATAAATAATATAAAGACTAAAAAAAAAAAATTACAAAAGATCAATGAAACCAAGATGTTGTTCTTTGAAAAGATAAATAAGATTGATCAATCTCTAGCCAGACTCACTGACAAACAAAGAGAAAGGATCCAAATTAATAAAATCAGAAACAAAAGAGGTGAAGTAACAACTGACACCACAGAAATACAAAGGATTGTAAGAAAATACTATGAACAATCATATATTGGACAACATAGGAAAATGGACAAATTCCTAGAATCATAAAAGCTCCCAAAACTCAGCCAGGAAGAGTCAGAAAACCTGAATAGACCAATAACAACTAAGGAAATTGAAACAGTAATCAATAAACTCCCAGTAAACAAAAGCCCTGCTCTGGACAGCTTCACAGGGGAGTTTTACCAAACATTCAAAGAAGAACTAACACCTATTCTCCTCAAACTATTCAAGAGGAAGGAAGACTTCCAAGTTTTTTTTATGAGGCCAGCATAATCCTAATTCAAAACCACATAAAGATACTACAAAAAAAGAAAACTACAGGCCAATAATCCTGATGTGCACAGATGCCAAAATCCTCAACAAAATATTAGCAAATCAGATCCAGCACTATATTACAAAAATTATTCACCATGACCAAGTGGGATTTATCCCAGGGATGCAAGGCTGGTACAATATTTGCAAGTCAATAAATGTGATACACCACATAAACAAAATGAAAGGTAAAAATCATATGATCATATCAATAGATGCTGAAAAAGTATTTGACAAAATCCAGCACCCATTTTTTATAAAAACTCAGCAAAGTGGCAATAGAGGGATCATACCTCAACATAATGAAGGCCATATATGACAAACCTACAGCCAACATCATATTCAATGGGCAAAAACTAAAAGCATTTCCCTTAAGAACAGGAACAAAACAGGGATGTGTGCTTTCACCACTCTTATCCAACATAGTTATAGATCTTAGCCACGGTGATCAGAGAAAAAGAAAAAATAAAAGGCATCCAAATTGAAAAGGAGAAAGTCAAACTGTCATTATTCACAGATGACATGATATTGTACATAGAAAATGCTAAAGACTCCACCAAAAAAAACCTGCTAGATTTAATAAATGAATTTAGAAAAGTAGCAGGATACAAAATTAACATCCATTAATCGATGGCATTTTTATACACCAATAATGAACGCACAGAAAGAGAAACTAAAAGAACAATCCCATTTACCACTGTAACAAAAAAAAATTAAAATACATTGGAATAAAGTTAACCAAGGAGATAAAAGACCTATTTTCAGAAAACTACAGGACATTGAAAAAACAAATAGAGGAAGATATAAAAAAGTGGAAGCATATACCTTGTTCATGGACTGGAAGAATTAACATCATTAAAATGTCCATACTACCCAAAGCAATCTATAGATTCAATGCAATCCCCATTAAAATACCAATGACATATTTCACAGAACTACAACAAATACTTCAAAAGTTTATATGGAACCAAAAAAGACCCTGAATAGCCACAGCAATCTTGAATAAGAAGAACAAAGTAGGAGGGATCATAATACCGGATATAGTACAAAGCCACCATAATCAAAACAGCCTGGTACTGGCACAACAGCAGGCATATAGATCAGTGGAACAGAACAGAGAACCCAGAAATCAACCCAAGACATTATGCTCAATTAATATTTGACAAAGGAGGCAAGAGCATAAATAAATACAGTTTCTTCAATAAATAGTGTTGGGAAAATTGGACAGGTACATGCAAAAAAATATATGAAACTAGACCATCAAATTACATCATACACAAGAATAAATTCAAAATGGATAAAAGACTTTAAGTCGTGAAACCATAAAAATCCTAGAAGAAAATGTAGGCAGCTAAATCTCAGACATCACATGTAGCAGAATTTTCACGGATACATCACCAAGGGCAAGAGAAACAAAGGAAAAAATTAATAAACAGGACTACATCAAATGAAAAATCTTCTGCACAGCAATAGAAACCAGCATCAAAATGAAAAAGGAACCCACTGTTGGGAGAACAAATTTGCTAATGTTACATCGGATAAGTGGTTTATTTCCAAAATATACAAAGTACTCACACAACTCAACACCAGGAAGACAACAATCCAATTAAGAAATGGGCAGAGGACCTGAGTAGACACTTCTCCAAACAGGACGTACAAATGGCCAAGAGATTTATGAAAAAATGCTCATCGTCACTAATCATCAGAGAGATGCAAATTAAAATGACTATGAGGTAACACCTCACATCTGCCAGAATGGCTACCATCAACATATCATCAAACAACAAGTGCTGGCGAGGATGTGGAGAAAAGGGGACTCTAGTACACTGCTGGTGGGAATGCAGACTGGTGCAGCCACTGTGGAAAACAGTATGGTGTTTCCTCAAAAAATTAAAAATGGAACTGCCATTTGACTCAGTGATTCCACTTCTAGGAATATATCCAAAGAAGCCTGAAACACCAATCAGAAAGAATATATGCACCTCTATGTTCATAGCAGCACCATTTACAATAGCTAAGATCTGGAAACAACCCTAGTGTCCATCAGTGAATGATTGGATAACAATGCTGTGGTACATTTACACAATGGAATATTATGCAGCTGTAAGAAAGATCTTTTACCCTTTGCAATGACATGGAAGGAACTGGAGAGTATTATGTTGAGCAAAATAAGAGAAAGAGAAAGACAAGTACCACATGATCTCATTTATATGTGGAATCTAATGAACATATTAAATTGATGAACAAAATAGATCCAGAGACATGGAGGTAGGGAACAGACTGACACACCTCAGAGGGAAGGGGTTAGGGGGACAAGAAGAGATAAATTAAAGAACTTACATGCATATATGCACAACCAATGGACATAGACAACAGTGCAGTGAAGGCAAGGGGGTCGGGAGTGGGGAGGAGGGTGTCAATGAGGGGAAAAAAGAGGGACATCTGTAACACTTTCAACAATAAAGTTGTTTTTTTAAAAAAAGAAAAAGACTATATAGGTCTCAGGTGTATAATTCTATAATACCTCATCTGTATATTGTCTTGTGTGTTCACACCCCAAGTTAAGTCTCCTTCCATCACCATTTATTCCCTCTTATACTCTCTTCTACCTCCTCCCACCTCCCTTCCCCGCTGGTCATATGTTTTAGTAATAGTCTTAACAGCCAACATGTCACCACAGGACTTAAATATTGAAAAGACATCACTCTGGTAGAGAGTGATTACAGGAAATAATCCCTTTGGTTAACACTGCCACAATTGTTAATGTGGTTGATATGAACCTTGCCCACAAATCTGTAATTCTACCACTTGAGATCCATGTATTGGGTCACAAAGGCTTTTGTGTCTTCAAAAACTCCTGTTAAAATGTGACCCTTCCAAAAAGATCTAACTTTTGGGGGTGAAAGCTGAAATATTTCAGGGTTTCCTCTATGCTACTAGATCTGAGAAAGGGTAAAAAGGGGGAAGAAAGGAGTCCAGAAAACTCCAGAAAAGTCCTCTGAGTACTGAAAATGTTTCCTAGAATGGTTGATCAAGTTCTTTAAGACATCATACTACCAGGGGGGAAAAATGACCTACTGTATCCTGTGCTAAATATTAGACGTTTCGAAAATAAATTTCAAAGGCTAAGTCACAATTGTCTTACCAAACAACTTCCTTGGAGAAATGAGATTAAGGAAGTGAAACAGTGCCCCTTTTCCTCATTCTTAATGTAATTACAGCTTTAAATTGTATTTTAGTGCCATAATGGTTTCTAGTGAAAATGTCCAGGGCATGGCAGGGGAGAGGAGTTTCACCAGGGAAAGGTTGGCAGATTGTCTCCAAAAGGCCTTGAAGGTTGGCAGTATCTTGAAGAAATTACTAGGATTAGAATCAGGTACTGAGTTTTGTAGACTCAAACTGGAATCTCTCAGCACATGAGAATATCCTCTTCTCTCAGGAGCAAATCCATATCAGACACTCCCATGGAACTGCTGAACGGAATCCAAATGCCATTACTTTCTTTTCACCGAGCACTACAATCATTGTACAGAGTATAAAGCTTCGACCATCTGACACAGCACTTTCTGTCACATTAGACAGTCCTATATAACACTGAAGATAATAATCAGAAGATTGTTTGGTGAACATGGAGCTAGAACAAAAGATATAGATGTCTAGATGATAGATTAGATAGACATATTAAAAGACTATTAGTACATAATTTGAATGTTTAATGTTCCTCTGTTAACCAACAGTTCTCTCTCATGATAATGTTTGAAAAGCACTGCCCATTGTTTCTTTTGTGATTCTCTTTTATGCCTACTCAAATTCCCACCAACCCTATGAACTGATTGGCCTGCAAACTTACCTTTAAAGAGTTATTGCATCTGGGCTCTGATGCGTAAGTGTAGATTTCATATGTTCATTCTACATTTTTTATTTCTCTCTGTATTATATACAGAAAACATAGAATATTTTGGATCTAATTGTGACCATAATACTAATTATGAAGAAACGATACTGCAGACCATTTTTTAATATTCTTATATCGTAGCCTACAACTTTTGATCACTTTACAAGGTTAATCATCATCATTACTAGGTGTGACAGTAACCCAATGGCTACAACAAGAAGTTGATGATGTTAAATTTCCAAGTGGCCCCTGGTATAAAGCTTGACTTTGATGTGTCTAAACAAGCATAAATGTAGAACTCATGACGAGGTCTATTAGGATTATACAGTCTTCTGAGACGAAGCTGTCTAGAGCTGCCCTGCTTAAGAGTTTTAAAAGCAGACAGATCAAAGCATCTATCACCGAAAATCCTGCTGGTTGTCATGAGAAAAGGGGTAAAATTGCAAACCCATTGAGTTGTATCCATTATTGTAATGACTTAGAATAGACTAGGATGACAAAGACGAAGGGTGAGTAGAATAGAATCATAATAAAAGTAATCACAAGTCATGTACCACTGATATTGAGCTTTCTTTTGTACAGCAAAGAGAGTTTGGTATTTTCTTCTGAATAGCTATGGTAACAGGTTTCATTTCTGAGTGCCTGATTTCCTGTCTATAGACCCATACAACTGAGTAACATGCCTGTCCCAAACATTCATTAGATAGTGAGAATGAGTCAAAAAACAAGGTGGACATTTGCCAAAAGGTTTCTTGCTAAGAGTAAAATCTATTTATCTATGGAAATGCCAAACTGAATTTTGAGCAGATAAAAAACAACGCTGTCTCATTATACTGCATCTCATCAGCTCTGACAGCTTATACTTTCTTTAATGAATACGGAGTTAGGATTATGTGGATAGGGAAAGAAGAGGCTAGATGTGCCCGTGTATCTAGCATGCTGAGAAGGAAAGTCTGGGATAGAAGAGTTCTCTTTACAGCATAAGCCACTCTTTAGAAATTAGAGTCACATACAATTTAGGTGGGGGGAAGGAGTTCTGGAGTGATGCTGTATAATTGTATACTCTGTGGAGGACTCAATTGACAGGGTATTTTTTATAGTGCTTTCCTTAAAATATAGTCCTCTTCAAATAGATGCTATTCCTCTTTTAAATGGGCCACCCTGTATATTCCGAATGAGCTTTTCCACTGAAGAAGTGTGTTGATGTAAATCTACGTTGGCAAGAGCGTCATCAGAGTCAGCTGGGAGTGAGAGGCATGTTCCAGCCAATTCTGGTTGGTGTGTTGAAATATGCTTCCCAGGCTACAAGCACAAATGCACAAAAGCATGCCCACGTATTCACAGGAGGTGACGTGCTGATCAGCAAAGCCACAGCTCTGTCAGAACATAAAACACATACCAGGAGCATTTCTTGAAGAAAAGCCAACCACTCAATCACAGCAAGAGCTACATAATCCTGACAGGTTAAAAGGTGTCAGGGCTCGCCCTTTCCCTACGGGCAAAAAAAAAAAAAAAAAGTTTGCACATGTTGCTTTGCAGGTTTGCAGGGCACACTCTGAAAACGAAGATCGTATATCCAAATAGCAGCCAGCTAGTTCACATGATATAAATTTCCAAGCAGGCAATATAAACCAACAATGCAAATTCCAAAGAGAATGCTATGTTCTATCAATTTCATGTGTGTTTTTTGCTCACTAGTATGATTATGAAAACAGTCCTGAGTAAATGTTAAAATGTAGCATAGTCTTGCTATTTTTAAAGACATTTTATGCCTCCATGTAAAACCTATTTATTTAATAAAAGCAGTACCATTGTAATAACTATATATATGAACGACTGAAGTACAACATATTTTTTCAGAAATATTTTTTAAATCTTCAATATCTAGTTTTATATTATGTGTTCCCTACCCAAAACATACAATGCAATATGCAGGTGATGTATTACAGAATTATATACTTGAAATCTATATTGTTTAATTAACCAGCATTACCCCAATAAATTTAATAAAATTAAAACATTAAAAATATATCTAGTTTCAACATCATGCTTAAGAAAAGGATTTTGTATCCAATGCAAGAAAGAAAATAAAGGTAATTTCATGTTAGAAAATCTGCCCCAGGGCCATACATCTGGATACTAGCAATTTCCCAATCACCTTTCTTCATCTTTCGCCACATCTCTCATCCCTGGAACATGAATTTACGGTAAGAGGTGGGAAGAACATGGCTTTATCAGACAGAAATGTTGGAGTGAAGACTACTGGACAGACGTGGCCAACCTGGTTCCCATTGCCTCTCTCCTCCGTTTCTATAAATGTAGTGCAGGTGAATTAACATGTCTGGAATGAATTAAAACAAACAGACCCAAAAGAAGGACCATCCAGCCGAAGAGCTGTCTTTTTCTAACTGCACAGCCTCAAATGAGATTCTTGTCTTTCATATACAATTGTTACCACAAGAACCACAAGATGACCAGACCCTCATCCCCAGATGGCTCTGTAAATTCGCTAGTCTGACTTTTGACCCCAGCCTCCCCCCAGCCTCCCCCCAGCCTGCAATCTCTCCACTGGGATTCTAGCACTTGTAGGTTGTCATCAGGAAAATCTCTTGTATTCTCAACCTCTGCTCTGTTTCTTGCATCTTTTTGCTCTAACACTGCTGGCTGTCCACTGAGGGTTCTGCTTTACCACAAGTTGCTAAAGTGGTGGCTATTTTTCCCTCCACATTTTTGTACCACAGCCCCTCAAGGAGGAGTACATGTCTTTCTTGTTCTTCTCTGCTGTATCCAGAGAGGATCATGACCATTTTTTTTTAAACCACCTCTTATTTACTACTCTACTCAGGACCACCATTATATCTCACCCACTGGTCGCCTTATTTCCCTCTTTTCCCCACATCTGTATTTTCCACAAAGAAGCTTGAATGATTTTCCCCAAACTTAATTCAGACTGTGTCTCTCCCTGAGGCAGACACCCCCACTACTTTACTTGTCCCTTCAATGCAACATAGTCATAACCAAGAAGAAAACCCCCAAATCTCTTACTACAGCCTCAAAAACACTGATCCCTTTCTATGTCTCTGAGCTCCTTTTCTATAACATTCCCCTCCCTCAAACAACCAATCACATCCTCCCTTGGAGCCTTTGAATTCATTATTTCTTCTGCCTGAAATGCTCTTCCCCTAGAGAGTCATATATTCACCCAGTCACCGCCTTCAGATTTCTACTCAACTGTCACCTTTAGAGAGTCCTCCCCAAACCCAGCTTACATAAAATTCTCTATCCTCTCACCCTACTTTATTCTTCTTTACTGTATTGATCATTCTCTGATCCACTGGAATATTTATTTTTACACTGTCTTCTCCCCCATTAGACTATATGCTCCATGACACGTCCCCAGAATAGTGATAGAAATAGGCACTCATAAATTCTTCCTTGAATGAATGAAAGGATAACAGAATATATTTAGCTCTTGACTCTGACCCAGGTGAGCCAGTCTTGAAATAGATAAAATTCCTTCAGAGCAAAATGGTAGATGTATTCTAAGCATTATATTCTCTTACAATTTAGTGAAAAGGTAGGCACATACCTCACATAAATAATGTCTCTATTCTATGCATTGGAACACAAGAGTCACCAGTGAAGTTAACACTGATTCAAATGGAAATGCAATTGTGTACTATGCTTTTGCAGAAGGATTCGTAGAAGGAGCAGATGGGTATTAGCTAGCTGAGAGATGGTATAGATTGGTCTAATTGGAATGAATCTCAGATTCCAACTATTGAGTATGTTCAATGCATATACTTGTGGCTTAGCGAGCTCAGCATGGGGTAATAACTCAAAATGTCACTTCCTTTTTGCAGTGAAGCTTTAGAGAAAAATAAAATTGATTGTGTTTCATCTAAGCATACAAATCCCTGGTGTGTGTGCGTGCACGTGTGTGTGTGTGCGTGTGTGTGTGTGTGTGTGTGTGAGAGAAAGAGAGAGAGAGAGAGAGAGAGAGAGAGAGAGAGAGAGAGAGAGAGATAGAGAGAGAGAAAGTATGAGAATGTTAGTTGACCTTCAAAACCCAATTGTATCCTACTTGTGTGGCCCACCTTCCCTAGGGATACTCTCAGCTGTACTTAAACTCACCTTAATTCCATGTAGTCCCCATACTTGTTCATGCTGTTCCTATGGTAAAACAAACTCACCTCCTGCTACTTCCCCTCCTTCCATTCTTCAATCTAGTCCTCTACTATGTGTGATGTTCATATCAAATTCCTTTCTAGACCTCATTGTTCATTGTGTAAAATGTAATAGCAAAGTCTAAACCTAATTAAGTTGCAGTGACTATTAAATGAGGTAGTCTAAGAAAATGCTCAGGCCCTTCTTTGTGACTACTCCATCTAAAGCTTGAGTGACTTCCACTACCAGAAATAATCTCTATTTCCTATAAACTCCCAATTACTTTTTGTAATTATGGCAACAGTTATTTGAGTAATCACATTCTACACTCCATCAGATCATAACCCTTGAGAGCAAACACAACAGCATCCTATACAGTAATTTACACAGAATAGTCTATGTGAGGTGAATTAAACTCCCCTATCCAAATAGGTTCAGAGTACTCTGTGTTCTACTAATATTTATTTTTACATTATACTTGATTAGTACTTCATTCCTTCCAAAGGTCTTTTTGTTAAGTATATCATTTGAACTTTTAAATAATTCTATAAAGCACGTATGCATTAGTAATAGTTTCATTTTACAGATAAATTTAATTTTGGCCTGTGGAGTTTAAATACTCTACCCCTAAGATCTCTCACTCTCCTAACATGTGAGTAGCAAAGTTCATTCCTGGACCTCTTTCTGTGTCACAATATTGTGCTAGGTGTTAGAGATACAATAGTGAATGAGAAGGAACTGGTTCTCCCCTTCACAAAATTTACCCTCTAGATCAGAAGTTCTGAACTAAAGACAATTTTGCCCCCATGGGAAACATTTGGCAATGGTTGGAAACATTTTGGATTTCACAACAGGGTGGCTACCACTGATATCTAGTGGGCAGTGACCAGGGATGCTCCTAACATCCTAGGATCCACACAACAGCCCCAACAACAAAGCATTATTCAGGCTCAATTGTCGGTAGTATTGAGCTTGAGAAAACCCACTCTCAATTCAGCTCCAGAATGAATGATTGTGAAGTATTCATAGGAAACAACACCAAATAAGCTTGTGGAGATAGGTTTGGAACTGATGAGAGAGACTTAAGTGCCAAGTTGAGGAATATAAACTTTATCTTGTAGACCAGGGATTGGCAAACTATGGCCAGTGGAATAAATCCAGCCTCTTATCTTTTTTTGTACATGAGGTTTTACCGAATGCATGCATGCCCATTTATATATCTTGTGGCTGCTTCTGCACTGTAGCTGCAGAACTGAATCATTGCCCAAGATGACGTATGGGTCATAAAGCCTAAAATTTTTACTATCTGGTCCTTTACAGAAAAAAGTTTGCTCACCCCTGATCTAGAGAGTGGGCAGCCAAAGCAGAACTTTGGGATAATTAATGAGATAGCCTAGGTAGACATTCTCAAGGGGAAGAAACAGATTGTGGCACACAACAAGGAAGGATTTTCAAATAGCCCAAACTTAAGGCTAAGTGCTAAAATTGGTGGCAGTATCGGGAAAGAAGAGAAAAGCAAGTGATATTAGATGAAATCATCTATCGGCCTGTGCAGAGGGAGGGCAAAGCAGAAGTCACAATGATTCAGGCTGGTTCACTAGGAAATCATGTTTCACAAACAGACAGAAAAACCAGAAATGGGGAAACAGTGAGCTCAGTTTTGTACACGTTACATCTAAGGTTAGAGTAAATGCCCCAAGTAGAAATGTCCAGGAAGGCATATGGAAGTCAAGCCAGGTTTAAGAGTTGGATTTTGCTAAATGGAGCTAACAGTTGGAGCTGGGGCAGAAGTCAGACTGATAGTGTAGGGAGCATACTCAAATAAGGTCAAAGGACTAATTATAGAACTCGGGGTGGGGTGCACTTTGACATAAGGTGCCGGAAATAAAGTCAATGAAAGAGGAAAAGAGAGATCTTACAAAAAATAGGAGTTAAGCTAGTGAATGAGACAGATTCAAGAAGGAGGGTTGAGCATCAGTATCAAATGCTAATACTATATTGCCAATGCTGATATTTGAACATATCAGTAAGTGACTTTAAATGCAAAGGCAATGCTGCTTTTAATTTATGTAGGCACTTGCTCATTCACAAAGAAAACCCTCAAGATGAATGTAAGATAATGCTTTTCCTTAATTTACAGCTAGTACACTGCTGGATTTTATCAAAACTTTCATTTTTACTCCAATGCATAGCTGAGTCTTCTGCAGTCTCTGTTGACAGAGTAGAAGGTGATGAATCAGGATGTTCCTCTAAGACAGAGCTTTTCAAAGGACAGCTGCAGCATCACTTACAGAGCTGCTTACAAATGTGGCATTTGCTGTGGGGGGCAGGGCTGACTTTATGGGTGTGACCTCAGCAGTTGTGTGGGACCTCCCTCCCAGAAGGGCCCTGTTGAATGATCTGCTGTTGCTGTCATGACATTCTCAGTGTCCTTTTGAAGGAGTGATCCTGCATTCTCATCTGACACCAGGCTATGCAAATTATGTAGCCAGTCCTGTGTGGGTGCTTAGTCTAGAATTAAATGTATAAGATTACAGAGGTTTAGAAAAACTGGATTCCTCACTTACCTCAGCTTCACTCATTTACACAGAGATCCCACACTTTTAAAAAATGTCCATGTTTGTGCCCTTTGGAAGTAGACCTTGGAAGCTACCATTAGCATGTACAGTATTTTCCATGAACAGTTCTATGATTCTTAACATCTGGGCAGCTACCAGTTATAAAATAGGGTGGTGCTAAAACAGGGTACCAGTGCTTCACTTTTTGCTTAGAAATAGAATTATGCAACCCAAGTTCAGTGTGTTTCCCTTCAACTAAACTATTCCAGCTGGAAGATCCAATGACCTTCCAACACTGGAAATATCAGTAATACGGTATCACTGGGTTGGTGTATTAAATGGCTTGACATTGCATCAAGATGGTGTTAAACATAGGTGATATGGTTCACTGAATTTTTAAGTATTAAATTAAATGATGAGAAGGTTATTTCCTTCCCAAATTCCTCCCATTCTTATTACCTTAAGAAACAAAAAGACTTAATTGGTCTCTCACATCTCTGTATTCCTTTTTAAAAATTTGTTTTTCTTTATTGTTTAGAGAGAGAAGAAGGGAGAGGAGAGAGAGATAGATACATAGATTGACTACCTCCTGCATGCCCCCCACTGGGGATTTGGCCCACAACCTGGGCATGTGCCCTGACCAGGAATAGAACCGGTGGTGACCTCTTGGTGCATGGGTTGATGCTCAACCACTGAGCCACACTGGCTGGGCTCTGTATTACTTTTTAACTGCCATTTTAAATACAGAGAAAGCTGACAGACCCCAGGCTCAGAGTCCTTAGCAGGTCACAGTATCTAGCTTGAATCTATTTAGCCTTTTAAAATTATATTTTAAAATTATCTTCCATGTATTATAAATGAAACAGGTTTTTAATTTACAGTAGACTATGAAGCCATATTTTTTAAAATATGTGCCTTTAAATAAAAATGTAAATCCACCAAAAAGTATTAAATACCAAACAGTTCAAATGATCCACATATGAACCTTAAACTGGGAAGGTGACACAGGAATGATCACACTATTAATGACATTGCTATTGTTATTAATAAGAGGGCTTTATTAACGGAAGCCAATTCTATTCAGAGGACAGCCACAGCATTCTGCCTTGTGCGTCATCAGCCTCCAATTCATATATGTTTTAGTTATTACTACCATAAATCATACCCTGTTCTATTTGGCACTCTCTCAATAGAAAGTCATAAAAAAAAATCACATTGCACAGAATAAAGCCAAGTAAAACAAATACTATAAACCTAAAGAAGGTAAACAAGCAGAAATGATAATCCAAGTAACCTTATTAGTCAGAAAACTGCTTACTTCAAAAGGTCAACAATACACACCATTTATAAGCATAAATGTGAAATCAGCTACATAAAAAATGAGAAAAAACATGTACCCTGATAATAATAATATACAGAGGAAGTCCCTTTATTTTAATAATAGCTAATTTGATCAGAGGGCTAGCTCACAAAGGTAATGGAAAGGAAATTGGTTGGTTTGAAATCACCACAATGTAAAAATGAGTACAGATTGAACTATGGACAAAATATTTACATTAAAATAATATTTATATGCAAAACTTCTTCAGAAAAGTTTTCTATTATTCAATTTTAGTTATTCTAAACATCTACTTTAGAGACATGCTGCTTAGTTTCTGCCAGTTCAAATTTCTTCAAACTGTCATCCTTAAAGAAAAGGAACTATGGAGGGTGTGGGTTTTTTTTGTTTTGTTTTGTTTTGTTTTTCAAATTTCTCAAAATCTTGGCATTTCTTTTATAAGCTTAGTTCTTGGTGTATAATTTAACCACCGTGAATTCTAAAAGATAAGGATTAGTCATCAGAGTTTAACAAGGTAGTTATTCAGTAATTTCCTAAGAATCATAAATATATTTGAATAATGTTTTTTTCAGAAATACAGCACGTGTAAATTGCTTTCAAATATAAACTAAATACTGTCAAAATGCATATATTTAACAAATTAGTGTCACTATCACCTAGTGGTTCATTGAGATATACTAAAGTCAAATTATACCAGTCTAGGTGTGTGCACACACACACACACACACACACACACACAGAGTCATGGTGACAAAGTCCACATAAATGGTTAATCATTGAGTTTGAGTTTAAAATTTCTTTCCACTATGGCAATCAAACCCAATACTACCAGGACTTCTAGACTAGAAGAGTATAGATCTCCCCAAGTGTTCAGCATAAGAAGCACAGCAATGGAAGATACGTTTCTCAATCAAACAACACATTTTTACTAAATGTATATTATACTGGTGGCACTTGTGAATACAAAGATTGATACATGTGGAGGTTCCTAATTTTTAAGAAGTTATAGTTCATCTGCACAGTCAAAACACAAGCATGAAATTGAAAAAAAATCATAAGATAAAAATTGCCAAATAAATGGCAAATTTCACCATGTGAAATCAGACAATTTGGCCTTATGTATTTTTTTAAATTTTTTTTTTCTTTATTGATTTTTAGAGAGAAAGGAAGGGAGAGGGAGAGACAGAAACATCGATGAGAGAGAACATCGATTGGCTGTCTCCTGCATGCCCCCCACTGGGGATCAGGCCCACAACCTGGGCATGTGCTCTGACTGGGAATCGAACCGGTGACCTCTTGGTGCATGGGTCAACGCTCAACCACTGTGCCACACCGGCCAGGCTATGAATATATTTTTCATGAAAACCAAAAAGGCAAGCCACTAATCCCAATGTTTTCATTTTCTTTCTTCTCATTAAACCTTACATTTTATATATAATGACCCCCCCCCACACACACACAAATAATCTCACAAATGCCATTTTAAAGAAGAAAGACAACATTCACTCCTGGTCCCGGAGGTATTTCCATTCTAAAAGCAGATATCTTGCTCAGTCAAAGAGACTATTCCATAATGAAGGGACTGGCATGAAGGGTGGCAGACGAACAGAAGACTGTTTGAGGTAAGATGGGCTTTGGTCCTCCTATCTGGCCACCTGGTCATTAGCAGTCAGCACGTGAATCAGGCCAGCTCTGGTTACCAAGCAGTTTGCTGCTCTGTTGCTTAGTGACTTGAGCCTGCAGACCATCATTTCCAGCTGGCTCTTCTGGAACCAAACCTTAGCAGATTTCTCACTTGATCTTTCTCTTTCAATCTCATGCCTTTCAAGCCATTTTCTCTGACTTATTGAAAATAAAATTATCCTGATTTGTTTTATTTTTATGTCAGTCTTACTTTACATGTACTCTGAATCAGACATATATGTTTCCCATCCATACACATAATTTTATCAGAATGAAAGGATGTCTACATTCACATAAGCCATATATGTAAACAAATAAACTGGGATTTCATACCTAGAAAGAGATCTGCCCCTACACTTCTATTAACTAACCACCATTTTGTAAAATCATTGAGCATTCCTTGTTGTAGCCTTGATATATATGCAAGGTAAAGTAGCAAACGTGAATGTGACTTTTAGCCCAAAGGGAGGTAATACTGAAAGAACACAGGATGAAGAGTTAGTTGTACCTGCATTCAAGTTTTTTTTTGTTTTTGTTTTTTTTTAAATCCTCACCTGAGGATATTTTTATACTTATCCTCAGACAGAGTGGGAGGGAGGGAGGGAGAGGGAGAAGGAGAGAGAGAGAGAGAGAGAAACATCGATGTGAGAGAGACACATCGACTGGCTGCCACCCGCACAGCCCCAGAGGGGTTGGGGACAAACTGCAACCGAGGTATGTGCCCTTGGCCGGAATCGAACCTGCGACTCTTTGGTCCATGGGCCGACGCTCTAACCGCTGAGCCAAACCGGCCAGGGCTGCATTCAAGTTTTAACTCAACTGATTTCATCTCTGCAGAACTGAATAATCTTGGGTATATAACAATTTTTTCTGGGCTTCTGCATTTGCATATGTAAAACACAAATAAAAATACTTAAACTCAACCTTGTTTTGGAGGGTTGATATAGAGTCCCTCTTACATAGCAGGATCTAAATCATTAATAGCTACATTATAATAAATTTAAGGTAATAAAGTTATGTAATGAACCTAAAGTTTTGATTTCGTAATGAAATCAGATTATTTCTCATTTCAACTCAAGATACCATTTTGAGAAGTACTTCATCTGTAGTAACCAGAAATCATTTATGTCCTTAAAACTGAACATAAAATGTTATATTAAAATTAGGGGTTGGGGTAGGTGGAGGTGGGTAAAGGTGGGGATAAATGGGGACAGAAAGAGACTTTGCTTTGGGTGATGGGCACGTGATACAGTGTATAGATGATGTTTTGTTGAGTTTTACATTTGAAACCTGTATGGTTTTGTGAACCAATGTCACCCCAATAAATTCCATTAAAATTTTGTATATATAGTAGAAGAGACTGACATGGTAAAATAATACATAATTGAAGATACAGTAAAAGAATTTTAAATTATAATTTTTATTACCTATAGATTTTCACATTTCCTGCCTAAAACCTTGGCTTCTAGTTAGTGTCCTAGAATGAATATCAGCAATGCTTTCATTCTGATGCCCTGCAGCCTATTTATGAGTCACAGAATTATTAAAGAATTCTGTTTCTCTTTTCCCCTATGCAGCATCCACCTTACTCACAACAGCAAGTTGGAACTTGTATTTAATTACTTATCTTAAATGTACTGTAGTTTGTTATCACTTTGTAAATTTAATTTGTCATTTTTTTTCACTTGTAAATATCAAATGCCTTTATAACCACATGACTTATGAATAGAGTCTACAATTCAAAAAGGTTGAGTAACTAAGGTCAAATACTAAGTGGCCAGCAGAGCTGAAAACATATGATTTCAAACTATATTAAACCTGTCCCAGTTTTAAAACATGATCTTTTTCAAAAGTAAAACATTAAAAAACAATGAAATAATTTTGTTGCGCTGGTGATAATAAAGCTTCTTCCTGAAACCATTACTTGAAGAACAATTTTGGAAGCTTCCTGTCTTTAAAAAAAAGTGCTGAAGCTCATTAAGTTAACTTCCCTCACAGGAGTTTGTTACTTATATAGAAATTTATACAAAGTATAACTTTTAAAATTAAAGCCGTGACTTAAAAATTATTTTGATGAACTTTGAGATTCAAATTTTAATTTTCTTCTCATGAAACATTTCTAGCAGGCTTACAAGAAAGACTTTTTGCTTAGAAGTATTTTTACCACTAGTAGGTAGCACTGGCCTCAGCTGGCTATCTTTTCTTTTCTTTAAGGTGAATGTCAAAGCACAAGAAGTACACATACATCATAAACTGCCAGATCATTTCAATGTTCTCTTAATTTTTCCTCTGTAACTATTTGTTGCATTTTTACCTTTGCAATTTCTTTCTTTCTCTCTCTCTCTCTCTCTTTCTTTTTTAATCTCACCTGAGGGTATGTCTGTTGAATTTATCAAGAGAGTAGTAGGAGGAGTAGAGAGAGAGAGAGAGAGAGAGAGAGAGAGAGCGAGGTAAGGGAGAAGCATGGATCCGTTGCCTCCAGTATGCACCTCGACAAGAGATGGAACCCACAACCCAGGTATGTGCTCTGTCTGGGAATCGAAGGAATCGAACTTGCAACATTTTGGTGTATGGGACGACTGCTCCAACCAATTGAGCCACACTGGCCAGGGCCCTTTGCAATTTCTTAAATATTACAAGTCAATTGACAAGTTCTTTAAGAGGAATGTCTTCCTGGGGTCTTCTGATTTTAGTAAAGGCTAATAAAAATTTTCAAAACCTACAGACACCCTTAACTTGCAATGCCCACAAGATTCCCCTGAAGACACACAGCCAATTACACCAGGGACACAGCTAATGACTTGGCCAACTGGCCTTGCCCAACTTGCTGGCATAACTTCCTGTTGTTCTCACCAATGAGTTCCCCCAGAAACTTCCTCCCTACCTCCTGGTATCACACCATACCCACAGCCTACCTCTGAGTTCCCATCTCCTGGGAGAGCACCAGCAATGCCCTTCACTGAGTATCCTCACACAAGGGGCAGAGAAAAGATGACCTTAAAGTTAAGTAGGGCAAATATATGAACAAGGGAGAAATAGTTTTCAAACAGAATCACTAAATAATGTCTTTGAAAAACTACTCAGTTCTTTTTCTGTGTTTAACCTACACATTCTTTTTTTTAAAATCCTTACCCAAGGATATCTTTCAATAAACTTATTTTATTTTTTAGAGAGAGGAAGGAAGAGAGAGAGAGAAACATCCATATGAGAGAGAAACATCGACCAGTTGCCTCCTGTATGCGTCCCTGACTCGGGATCAAACCCACAACCTTTTGGTGTACAGGACGATGCTCCAACTAACTGAGCTACCAGGCCAGGGCAATCTACAAATTCTTTAAATGGATAGATTTCTCCTTATAAGTGCTAAAGGTTAACTTGAAGAAATGTTTAGTATACTTCTTTCTTAAACAACTATAAAAGCAAATAGTAGCTGAAGACATTTTGACTCAAGAAAGCAAATGTTTATTTCTAAACACAAGCAATTTTATATCTAGTGCCAATGCCTCGTAAAGAGAAATTTATAACAAGAGAAAAATATGGCCAAAAACATTATCTAGCTCGTAAAATGTTTAAGATTTTCTGAAAGTGTCCTAAAAGATGCCTTTCAAAAACCCACCTAAAGAAACAATTTTGTTGTTGAAGGATGCTACAAAGTGCTTATTGTACTTTGGATTTGTCAAAAACACATGCATGCACAGAAATGATAAAGAAGACATTTCAGTATTATGTGGATACCACCTTAGCCATAGAAACTATTGCCTAGGACACTTTCCTTCATTTAGTGTATATAACACAGTGTGACTTGCGGAGAAAACCTGAAAAATACAAAGATTTTCCTAACTGTTTGATTTTCTTCACCAGAGATTCCCCTGACCTTGGAGTTCCTGCTGACATCAAAGGGAATCCCCTACTCAGATGAAAGCAGAATCCTATCTATAATCACTAGCCTACAAGGTACTAGGTATTAAGTAAGAAAAACAGAGTGGTGAAAAGCGTGGACATGAGAGGGTTCGAATCTAACACAGCACTAGACATATTCAACAAACATTAGCTAGTGATATAATTGTCATTAATAAGCATTGAGGGAATAGTAGAAGGAAGATGTGCCAGTGATTCTGAAGGAGCAGCAGATTATTTCCAGTTTGGGCAACAGGAGGAAGCTCTTGGGAAGAGAGGGATTTGAAAGACACATGAATGAGAGCAGGCAGAGAGAGGCACCAACACCTATAGCTGTACCTCAACAATCTCTCTCCTTTCTGCCTTCTCCTTTCCCATGAAACTGACACACACCCCTCATTCCTTTGGTCTCTTCACATATATTCTCTTCGGTCCATTCATCTATAAACAACCTGACAGGATAATCATCTAAAAATTTAAACATGATCCTAAAAATGCATAACAAGGAATATATTAGCTTATAGTGACACTAAGTGCCTATCTTAGGGCAACACACTATAATTTACACACAATTATACTTAACAAAACCACAGCAAGACATAGATACTATTACTATTCCCAAAACATTGGTTAACAGGGAAATTGAGGCATATGTTAAATAAATCACACAACTAATTCAAAATCACACAACTAGTAAATGGGAAGTCAGGATTTAAATTTAAGTAGTCTTGCTTCTGCTTATACTCTCTGTATAAGTCACAATGCATCTAGAGTATTGTGTCAGTTTTGTACCCTACTCTTTAAATGGGCCATGGAAATCCAAATGAAGTCTGGATAAAAACAACCAGGATCAACCTGGTAAATACAGCATATAAAGTTGAAATAACTTAGGGTGTTTAATTAAGAAAAGTGAAGAATTTTCTAAAAAGTAAGATAAAATTAAAAATCTTGTAACAGGTATACCAACAATAATAGATCAGGGCCCTGGCTCTTTGATGAGTTACTCCACGCCTCTTGCATTAAGGGCTGCATTGTAGAAGAGAGGAGAGAGTCAAGCTGTGGGATTTTCAAAGTAGATCCTGGACACCCCCCACCCCCACCCCAGGCACAGTTAAAGAGAAGACTTCACCTGTATATTAGGAAGGCCTTCCCAATCAATATTGTCAAAACATAGAATTGCTCCATATGATCCGCATCAAGGAGGTGTACAGAGAGAGAGAGTAAAGGACTGGTCATCATACATGTTATTCTATGAATTCAACTATGGGATGGAAGGTGAACCAGGTGGCCTTTGAGGTACTGTGACGAGATGGGCTAGGTGGTCACCAGATTTGTTTTGCCTTGTTCCTGGGAACAGACGAGATAGGCTTCCCAGTCTCCCTTGCAGTTAGATGTGGCCATAGAACTAAGTTCTAGCCAGGGAATACGAGTATAACTGATGTGCATACTTTTTGGCCTGCCTCTTAAAAACTTACACATGCGATCTTCCATTTTTCCCTGATTCAGCTGAGCCTAACAACCTTGAAAATAATGTGTTACAAACAGTGGAACCACAAGATAGTGAGATCCCATGTCCATGAAGCACTCCAGGGCATGCTACCTCCCCATGAGAAGCAGCAGCAATAAATAACCACTTACAGTGTCAATGCACTGAGATTTGGAGAGTATGTTGTAGAGCAACATGATTACCTTAACTAAAATAGATGCCTTCCAATATGACTTCTTCTTCAACTAGAGTGTTACACTCTAGAGTGTAAATTAAACAAACGTAAACAAACAAAAAAAGGTCCTGTTCAACTTTGTGATCCATTGGTACAAATGAAACATTTTAAACTCAGTAGGTATTAAATAAATGTGTATCTAATGGAAGGGAAACCAGGTGCAGGAACCAACAATCTGAGGCAGAAACACACCAGGCAAGTATTTAAATGGCTGAAATGGCTGGTCACCTAATTTAGAAGGAGCTGAGGATTTGAATGTGGTGATAGCAGCAGCCATATATATATTTTATATTATATATATATTATATATTATATATATAAACCTATACTGGAATAGGTTTTAAAATATTATGTATAGTGCTTATGAAAGCACAGCTGAGATGACATTTGTCAAAAGATACCTGTGGATAGTATAAAAATCTTGGAACTCATTGAACCAACATGAAAAATGTGAGGTACTCTTTCCAAATCCCTTGCTGAATGCTTTTAGTCCATGAGGACTGTTGTTTCCCTTTTGAGTAACGGATAATTGATATCGTGGTTTTTACTTTTTTATATCCATTGCTCTTTTGATGCTTTCCTGATCTGGCTGAGACCTGACATACCAAAATGAAATATCGGCAGAAATTGTGCTCTTGGAGTCTCTCCAAACAGCACCAGAAAAGGAAGTGCCAGAAATTTCAGAAGAAAGCCTGTTTTCATGAGATTTCCTGCCTTCATTACATCTCAACATGTCCAAACAGTTCAGATAACCTTCAGCTGAACTCCAGGTTGCTTCACTCAGATTGAAACCAAGCAACTGAATTGAGGCTTATCCATTCAACAGTGGGTACAATTTAGAAACTCCAATTTAAATTTAAAAAAAAAAAAAAAAAAAAAGCATCTCAACCCAAAGGGATACTGGATACCAAAATTCTGGGTCTGACTTTATGAACTCTTGCCAGCTTCCCTGCTCTGGCACCTGATGCCTGGTTTCAAGCCATCCCTCTTCCTCAAAGCATCTCACAGTGTTTATCTATGTCTTTCATTCACTGTCTATTTCTGACAAAAATTTCAACAATATCTTCCTCAGAGAAAAGTCATCATTTTTCCACAATTTCTTTAAGACTGAAAAAAATCAGTGTTGCCTTACCCCTCTTATAAGCATTATATCTAACGAAACTTAGAAATGCCATGTGGTTAAAATCTTAGGGAAAAGAATACTTCCCCAATCAGAGATCTAGCCTATTTAAAATTAAAATTCTGAGGTCAGATATTTCTTTGGCCAGGACATGCCTTTTGTTTCCTTTGTCATCTCTTTTCATCTATGACATGAAAGCATTCCTGGTTCTGGCCATGTTGTTAGTGTAGACTTTGATTCTCCCTACTTGCTACTTCTTACCTAGAAGTCTCATTTCTGTTTTGTTTTGCTTTCCACTCCTGGCATAGTCTTTGGTTTTCTATAGAAAAACTGTATAAAAATCATTCAAAAGGTTTCTCAGCTCACATGCTCATTGTTTCTTTTTGTCATGTTTGTTTGTATCATAATTAATATTCATTTTACCACTAGTGAAGGTAGTATATAGAACCTACTGCTACCTAAAATTAACTGTGTGCATCACAGAGCCCCCCCCCCCCATCATAGCCTAGAATTGCTTATTCTGGGGCAGAAACACTACAATAAGCTCACACAATGGTTTATCTTAATATTTGTTTTTACAAAAGCATGGAAATATCAGGAATCGTCTAGAATAATTTATGGAAGCACACACATAAAACAAATTCATCCTTTATAAAAAAAAAGATAAAAATATTCAGAAAGAAAATTAAAATACTCACACAATATTTAAAGAATCCAAATTCAAAGAATACAACAATATTACCAAGTGCCAGACTGCAACTTTCTGCACAGAATCCCTAAATTCTTTCTTCTTTCCTTTTGAAAGGCATATTTGAGATTACAGACATGTTAAAGCCAGTAGTGAGGAGGGTTTTTTACAGGAACACACCATCACACACACACACACACACACACACACACACAATACACTTCTCTGTTCAACTGGGGATCGTGCAGAAAAAAGAGCAAATTATATTTTTCCTCATCTCCTTTTTGGTCCTTTCTTTCCTAGGCTGTTGTAGAACCTGGCAGGGACCTGAGTTTAAGAAATCAAAGAAACGCCACCACATCAGAATGGCAGTAAAACTGCATTCTTATTGACATCTGGAATTCAATTTTCTTGTAGGAACTTGCAGCAGGAATTGAACTTTGAGAAACACCCACCTTAACTGCTATTACCAATATCCAGGCTTCCTGCCCCGACTAGGAAATCGTAGGATTTATTGTTAAGGTACATTACTTATGATAAATCGCAGGTGAGGGAAGATAATGGTACTCCCTCCTCAGCCCTAAAGTTGAAGGCGGAGGGGCAAAAATCATCAGGGGACGGCCACCATTTCCGATGGTCTGTGCAAACCTTACCATGTATGTGCCACCGTGAACCGCCGCTGTTTGGGGATGTTGCTGCTGAGAAGCATCCTGCGCAGAAGCCTGGGGGAATTTCTCGGAGAAATCACCGGAGAGAGCTTGGGAGAAACCGATTTCCTGGCTGTCTTGGACTTCTCGTGCTGCAACAGGTTTTCCCGCAGAGATCTGACAAGATCCTCGTTCAGCCAGGGGTTTGGACAATGCGGATTATCCACTTCAGGTACGGTTAAGGTGTCCGGGCTTGTCGTCTGCTGAGCCATTTTTCCGGGTCAACTTTGTACAGTTGGCAACAATCCAGGGCAACGTGGTTCCCTGGCCTCTTTCCAGTGATCGCCGCGCTCGGAGTCCGGGGAAATGCCCAGGGAAGCAGGTCGGATCCAGCTGCCTGCAGTTCACTCAGTGGCCTGCCTCAGTCTCTCGGCGGCGCGGGGCTGGGTGCAGGCGAGGCGCGCACCCCTCCGCGGAAGCCTGGGAGACGTCACCCGCTCTGCGGTTCCCACCCGGCCGCGGAGCACCCGAGCTCGCGCCGCAAACGAACATGGAGGGACGCCGCGGCGCGGGCTGGCTTTGTCAGCGCCACTGAGCAGCCTGTTAAACTATTGGAACTAATGCGCCGCAGCTGCCGGAGTGACTTCTGCTTATGTACATAAAAAGTCCTGGGGGGAGGGCTTAACCATCAGATGCCTGCTGCTCGGTTGTTTGACTGGTCTTTCCATTGGCTTATTCCTGAATCCAAGGGAAAGAAAAACTTTGAACTTGACCTTCCTCTCCCGCAAGAGCTACTTATCTCCCCTCAGTCCACATTCATAAAAGAAAATTGCTAGTCCTTTGGTTTTTATAAGGGGAGAATAAACAAGCACCAGCTAGACAAGGAGAAATATTTCTCTGCTTGCTAAACTCAGTCTGATGCATCTCAAGATAATAAAATGGACTCTTGTTATCCCCTCTTTCTACCTAGTTAGAAACCAAACAAAAGGTTTAAAATACTGCACATGGAAAACATTACAGGTTGCTGTTGTGTTGTACAAACTTGCTAACCGTGGCCCTTTCAAAGCATGAGACAATACTATTTACATCCACCAATGGTATTTGTTATCTCTTGCATTTAAACTAATGACACTCCAGAGGGACCGATTGTTTTCATAAGAGGAGTTAAAAATGATTTTAAAGTTTCAATTATTTCTTATGGTGCATGCAATTTTATGTATTCAACTATAAAAGAACATAAATCTAGCTTTCATTGTTATTTTCTTAGCTGTCTTTTAATCTAAGGTTTTCATTTGTGATCAACATAGCTTCAAGAAACGTATTTCAGAGGTGGTTTAAAATAAAAGAGAAGAAATTATTTTTTGCCTATTTAGTTTGCTAGTGGAAAAACGTGTTTCAATGTCACAACAGTTCAAGTAATTGAGTGATAAAGCCTGTGAAATCTTATGCTGTAAATTATATTATACACTAGAAGTGCAAACATTAGAACCGTATTGGAAGGGAACCCAAACCTTAAATAGAGATGACCTAGCAGCCCAGTGATGTACAGACAGTTCAGGATTAAAATCAAATCACATTTCACAGAATCTAAAATATTTTCATTTTTAAAAAGCACCGTAACTTAAGAAGGAGTTACAGAATGCATCCAGATAAAATGGACACTGGAATAGTCTGATTCAATTATTTGGTGGGGAGGTTCTAGGATTATTATTAGCCCAGTCCTAAAGATTCTCCTCTCTCCCTCCCTGCTGGTTCCACCTTAAGTCTTAATTACTTGCCTTTAAAAATGTTACAAAAAAGGATACAAGGAGGTTCTGAAGCACAGTTAGCACTTGATGTACCTATAATAATTTAATGAGACATATGTGTCATGACTTAATTAGAAAATCTGCTATGCAAACATTCAAATCTTAAAAACTCAGGGTGTGATTATTCTTATTCATAAAGAATTTTCACCAGTACAAAAGGTTTCATAATTGTGCAAAATTAAGTTACAAGTTCCCTTAGTTTAAAGAATATACATATATTCTTTAAAATAAATAGCCAGTTTCTTTAAAGTAGGCTGAGGGACTGACAGCTGCATCAGGAGATGTGCAAACCCGGAGTGTAATGCTTTCCCTCAAAGAGCTCATAATGCAATGAATGACTCAATGGAAAGGGCTGGACAATGCTCAGGAAAAGACACCACAGCACCTATGAAGTGATAGCATCAGGTGCAGAAAAATACAATGAAAGTGCTATACATAAGCGGTGAAGGAATGGTGAATTGGAGTACAGTCTGAAGAGGGGAAGGATCAAAAATTAATGGAAAGGAAGGTAAGAAAGAAATGCACTCCCCACAATGAGAAACTAGAATGTGCAAATAAAGAAGTAAACAAGTTTGGTTTAAACAACAACAACAAATCCCAGGAGTTGGTAGATAGAAAACTTGCTCAGATTTGTGGAAATGAAAATTCAGACAACAGGATAAAGTGAGGAAAACAAACAGTAGGCAGTCTCACACGGCATTAAAACATTAGAAACATTTCACTTTCTAAAGACTTAGTTCCATTCAACAAACATTTGTGGGCATTTCTTTTGTGCTAGGCACCATATTGAGTGCTGTAGGATATTTAAAGAAGAGCTTGATGCTGTCCCTGTCCTCTGAGAGTTTATAATCTAGTAAGGTAGATAAGTACAAAACAATTGATGTGACAAAGTACAGCCCAAGCACCCAGATGAGAGCCTGGAAGCTGGAAATGTTTAAATGTCTGGCTTTAAGGAGAGAAAAGTGATTCTCAGTGACAAAATAAAACAATGTATATGACTAAGAATGATATGGGCCATATACTGGGAAACTCATTGCTTTCAGGGGATTCCAGGTTCCAGTTCTTGCTTTCAGTGACCTTCTCTGAGGAGGAGTAAACTATTTACAAACTTGTGTTCTCATAAATAGCATGTGCTCAGAGAAACTGGACACTTTGTTGACAATCACAACTAAGCTAAAACAGAAGATAGAGCAATATTCCATTAAAAATTCATTCAGTGTTGTGGTTAAACATAGATCAAAACCGAACAAAGGTATTCTGCAAATCTCCCATTGCTTTGGTACCTGTTAAAGGATTCCAACATAGAGCAGAGTTGGCTGCCTCTTTACAGGGTCCCATATCCTATCATTAATTGCTTAATTTCCTTATCTCTACAATTATCTGTCTGAATCCTCCAAATGATATATAGCATGCATGCTGCCGTGTGAAAATAAAATTAATTTTGTTTTGAGAATTCTTTGCCACTTCCTTGATACAACTTGAAACACCCCGCAATGTTTCAAAATCACCAGCTTGAAAATCACTGCTTTAGGAGGCATGAATTGTAAAGTTCTGAACATAACCAAAGATGAGTGAGGTTTCGATAAACTGGCAATTTTCTTTATAATAATGCAGAAGGTCAGGGGAACTCTTCCAACAAAAGCACTATGTATACATCTTGCCTTTTTTAAAAACCAAAAAACCAAAATCTCTTTAAAATTAGCTGCCAGAAACTTCTCTGAAAAACACAGTACTATAAGTGAGAGCCAAATAAGGCCTTAGGTTTTAACAAGTGGAAATGTAAAAGTGGGTGGAATGTTTTGATAATGTCACCCATACCTTGAACAGCAGATAATATATTTTAACTTCATAAACGTTTTCCTACAAAGCTTTTCATGGATTTTCAAAATTTGCTTTTTTCAATTATTCAGAATCCTTGAAAACATTTATTTAATTATTAATAGGCAGCAAAACAAATAAGAAATAATATTTACATAGGTTCTGGTACAAGGATTGAAAAGTATATTCTTGTCTAAGTAGGAATAAGCAAGGCTGAATTTCCCCAATTGAAAAGGAGCAATGGTGCAGCTAATTCAAAAGAACCGATAAATTAAAATGATGTATACTTGACTATGGAATGCATTATATGCTTCTCCCAATTCTGTTAATTAGGTAAACAGTGTGTTAAGATGAGGCTGCTTTTTAAATTGCCATAGGATGTGGTCCATGGACATGATGTGATGGTGGCAGACACTGTGTTGTCTAATAGTAAAGAGGCTATGTTTGGAACCCCAGAGCTTGTTTTGAACTCCAGCTATGATACTTACTAGCTGTGTTACTTCACTTCTCTGCGGTTCAGTTCCTCATCTCTTAAACAGAATGATAATAATAATAATAGCTCTTGTGTAAGAATGCTGCAAAGATTATGTGTGTCAATACCCACGCTAGAAAGTGTTTAGAAGCGTGCCTGGTACAGAGTAAACACCTAATAAATGAAACCTGCCACTAGCTGATACAGGGAACTCACAAAAATTTACACTTATTAGATATCAAATATGTGCCAGGCATTTTTTCATTTTATTTCATTTAATTCTTGCAATACCCTTTCGGTGTTTTTTCATTACCACTATTTTACTGGTGAAGGCTTAAGAAGGTTAAATAACTTGCCCAAAGACATATAGTTCAACAATGCAGAACTGAGGTTTGATTGTCTATGAAGTGCCAAGACTTTTTATTTCAACTGTCTACCAACCCCCCGAAAAGATTGCTGATCCAATATTGAAAACTGATGATAGATATTTCTATGGAAAACAGTAGAAATCTGACTGCCCTGAGCTGTTGGTCTAGTTAACATTAAATTCTGTCCTTGGCTCCACTTGAGCCATACGCTGTGACAACCTGTGAAGCCTGCCAAGTCATGCAGTTCTTAGAAAGGCATGGTATTCAAGTAAGGACAGCTTGAGGTGGAGTTCCTCAGTGGGTTTTTCATCTGTATGCCTGTACTCCTGTGATATGAAGGAGTTTTAATTAACCTTCATGGTACTTTTCACTTTGCAAAATAATATATCCTAACATTATTTAATTAAAAATTTTTTTGATTATTTTTCATTTAGAATTTATATCATGAATTCTGATGATAAAATTGTATCATCCCTATATCTAAAAGCATATTTGAACATTATAGAACAGGGCTTTTCAAATCATCATTATTATTGAACTTTTATAGGTAATGGGCTGGTTGGCAGAGATTAAAACAGTAAGTATATCTACTTAAAAAGATGTATATAACCCTCCAAAATTAACAATAGAAACAATAGGTGTGTCAAGGATTTAGAGGAGTAACCAGTATACATCTAGATCAGTGTAAAATAATTCAAAGAAGAAGCGGGACTTGAATTAGGCCTGTAATTTGGAGGAGGATGATTCTAACGGCTATTTATTTCTACAGTTCTATTTTAATATAAATTTGTATAGAATGGAAAGAAAGAGGCTTATGATACAAGAATTAGAAGGATTTGTTCATCAGCTATATATGAGCATTCAAGTTAATAAGGAAGTCAAAAATAGACTGGACATTTTTTAATATAATCAATTATACATTTCATCTAATTAAGCATGGTTCACCTAATTAATCATCAAAAGGCTACTAATGTGAAAAAAAGTATCTAGGGTTTATTGAACAAAAGAAATACATCTGTCTTGATTCATATTAGAGCTACATTTTGAGCATACAATGTGTACTCATAAGTTCAATTTATTTTAATAAAAAGATTGAATGGTTTTTTTTCAAGATTAAATCTATTTAAATGGAGCTTTCTCTAGATTAAAACGAAATGTTAGGGATATCTCTACTGAAATAGTAAGTCAACATTTCATTTAAAAGAAAGGTTAACATTTTATAGTGCACAACCTATAACAGAAATATTAAAAGAGCTTGTTTATTTTATTTCTGAGAAAAAATTGCAATACAATTTACATCATGAGAATATTTCCTTTTATTCTGTTACATCCATATAAAAAAGCTTCCAAAACTAGTACAGAACTCCTCTTGATTACTTTGCTAAAATAATACAGTAGAGCCTGGCTGGTGTGGCTCAGTGGATTGAGTGTCATCCCATGAACTGAGAAGCCCCCGTTCGATTCCTGGTCAGGGCACATGCCTGGGTTGTGGGCTTGATCCCCAGTAGGGGGCGTGCAGGAGGCAGCTGATCGATCTTTCTCTCTCATATTTATGTTTCTCTCTCTCTCTCTCCCTTCCTCTCTAAAAAAATCAATAAAAACATATTTTAAAATATTTTAATAATACACTAGAATGCCTTCTCTAAATATTAGCCAACTTCAATAAAGACAATGGGTTTTGATGGCCACTAAAGTTTAACATATAATATCCTATATTTCTAGGTCTTCCTTCAGTGGGAAGAATAGACAAGCATTCAACTTGGTGACAAAATAACCCCTATATGCCACTATATCAGTGGTGGGTCACCCTCTAGCACACGGAATGACTAAAAAAGTCACTAGATCTAAGTGCAAAACACAAATACCCTAGCAGACATACTTTGCATCATTACTTAATTGGGCATTACAATCACTCTAATGAGATGCGATTTTAAATTTGAGAAAACTGAGGCTTAAATCAATTCCTTAAGGTCATATGTACTCAGTAGGTGATAGAATTGGGATTTTAAGCCAGATAGCCCAAGTCCAGAGCTTATGCATGTAACCACTGCACATACTGCCTTTGTAATTAAAAATAAAAGCAAGTAAATTAATAAAGTCACTCTTAGCAAATTGAATTCACATAACTTGATATGTGCAAATCTAAACTCACTACAAAATATCTGTTACAACAGCGTTTGTTCTTTTTTTCAAACTATAAGAGAAGGTTTATTTAGAAAGTCACAGAGGTAGAAGAAGTGAGCGGTGGAAGAAGTGAGCCAGCAGAGTTGCATGGGCTCAGGGAACAAGTTACAGAGGAAAAAACAGGTCCCTTGAAGTTTAGGAGAAAGAGAGAGGCAGGGAAAATGCACCTGGGGGCAGGAGGTGGGTAAAGGTGCGGGCATGCTCCATAGAGAGAGCTGCCAAGAGTTTTTGAAGTGAAAATATTTCCAAACCCCAATCAATGCCCATTAGCAATGGTATATTTGAGACTCTGACAGATATTCCCCCCAAACCAAAAGATCTCCAAACTCCCCCAAATTTTGCATCGTCTAACAAACAATGTACATTGAATGCACAAAAGAACTTGGGTAGACCTTCAAAGTCTTTTGCTGTTTTTGTCCACACGACAGACATGTTAATGAACAACATCCCACATGTATCCCCAACTCAGAGGAATGTAACACAATAGTGAACTACTCAAAACTCAACCCTAAGGAACACATTTCCTCATCTCTCTTTTTCAGTCTCTGTGTTCATTCCCCACTGGCCCCATGAAAGGATTTTTAGAGTCGTTCTTAAACTAGCATAACATAGCTGCAAAACCTCCCTCTGACTCTGACACAGAACATCTGTTTCAGTCATTCTGGTTTTTGGATATGGTTTTATGAGACAAAATATTACATTTCACTGAGAGTGTCCATAATTCAGAGGTTTATAATTGTAGCTGACAATTTATTTTCTAAAGTTTAATATATTTAGACAATGACTCCTCATAAGCACCATACTTTTAAGGATAACACTTGTCATACCTAACTGTAAGGGATCTCCTGAGACCTAGTTGCGTATGCGGGTTGCTTCACAAAAGGCATCACAGAAACTGGAGTTTTATTCTCAATTCTATCATTTACTAGCTAAGTCACCTTGAACAAGTTCATTCAACTTCTCTGGAACTCAGTTTTATAGTAGAAAGTCCTAAAACTTTGCTAGAATTTTATACCTTTAAAAAAGAAAAGCATATGCTGTCTTTGCAAGATTAAGTTGCTATTTAAGAAAAATGATTATCAAATACATCCTGAGACAATATGGTCTCTTCTAGTTACATGTAGTGATAATATGTTCCACAGATGGTACTTTAGAAAGAGAAATGGAAAAGATATGTTCAATGTTTAAAAACCAGGAAATGGAAAATTAGAGGATGCTGCACTAAGCAGGTGCCTTACTAAAGCTTTTACGGCCCTAAAAGTTATGAAAATCATTTTCTAACTAGGTAAAAAAAAATATTCTGACATCTGAGTCACGGCTTGGGAGATGGAGTGGGAGAGCAATGCCTAAGTTAATTTAATATTTGGAATCAAAGCATTGTTTTACTTCTAAAATAGTGCAACTACTGAGATAGGTATATTCACTGTTACATAATAAGTCAGATTTTCTAAAACTTCAGAGCTTAACTTACCTTTTAGGCAATAACAGACACCTCTGTACTCACATTGCACAAGAAGTAACCAGTTTCAATGAGTGTTGCATGAAGGAAAAAAAGTGCATTTTGTGATTTAAAAAACAAAACAAAACAATGGGGTGGGTCAAATACAATTAAACAGGTTTCCTTACATGGGGGTTTCTCAGTCTTTTAATTTGCTAATGTGATCTATGAAAGCAGGCTTGCTTGGCCCTGGATTTACCTCCATCTTCTTGTATGTCCAGACATGGGTGTTTCTAGGAACACCTACCTGGGCTTATTATAAACATCTCCTTGAACATAGCTGATCAATATTATGAACTTTCTTGGGATTCTGGTATGTTTGTTTTTATTCCCCTTTTGAACTATAGTCAAAGAGAAATGCTTCCCACCTAACCATGAATAGTCAGGGTGCTGCCCGGGTACCAGATTCTTTTAGACTCTATGTTATTGTTAAGCCCCTGCTCTGAGGCTAATTCCACCCTCCTCTTCAACTGGTGTATCTCCCCTGGTAAGAGCCATAACTTTAGCAGAGGCTATGCGAGAGCTGGGGCCATGGGTCTAAATGACAATTCTGTAGATGTCATGCTACTTGGAAGGCTGTGAGCAGGCTAAGGGGCCAGAGAAATAGAGGGCTAAATGACACTGTTAATGAGAAGATGTGCAAAGGCAACTGAAGTCTAGACGAGGGCTTTTCAAGCTTTAGTGTACCTACAAATCAATTACAGATACAGATACAGACACAGATTCTGATTTAGTAGGTCTGGGGTAGGGCTTGAGATTTTAGATTCTCAGAGCTCCCAGGTGATGCTAATGCTGGTCATAGATCACTCCATGAGTATCTAGGTACTAGAATAAGCAGAGATTGATGCTATTGAAGTCTAGCAAAGGAAGGCAATTAACTTGTACCTGGTGATCCTATATCAAATTTATATTCCACCAATTCTGTAGTGCTTACATTTATTACAGTTTTAATTAATAGTGGATTTTAATTGAATAACAATATTATAGACTCAAGTCTAAAAGCTAATTTTGCTAAATTTGATCCATACTTTTAAGATGAGGCACACACAAAAAAAGATTTAATATAAGTTGAAACTCTTTTGCAACTGTTATAAAATTCTTTGCCTATTTCTATATAATTAATTGAAATTAAAAGGCAAACCTTAATTAAGGCTGTTTCTGGGATATAATTTAATTAATCTAAAAGCACTTAATTGCACAAATATTGTGTGCTGGGTCCTACAGATATAATGAGGATGCTGATCTTTGTGTATCTGGGGACATAAGATTCATTCTGTGTTCATAGTTAGTTAGGACTTTTAGTCTAGTCCACTGTGTATGAAGCATTATCAAAATCACTCATCATCAAGATTTACCACCATGCTATTGACCTTTCTATCTATTATCTACAGAATTAATCAGTCCAGCCGGTGTGGCTCAGTGGTTGAGCATTGACCCATGCACCAAGAGGTTGCCGGTTCGGTTCCCGGTCAGGACACATGCCAGGGTTGTGGGCCAAATCCCCAGTGGGGAGCATGCAGGAGGCGACCAATCAATGTTCTCTCTCATCGATGTTTCTGTCTCTCTCTCCCTCTCACTTCCTCTCTCTGTAAAATCAATAAAGGGAAAAAAATTAAAAAAAAAAAAGAATTAATCAAGAAAGTGTTTGTGCTTCCATCAATTTGATGCACCTGCTTATGAGGAACCATTATCTAAATATATTAAACTTTAGAACATAAATTGCCAGCTACCATTATAAACCCATAGTTTATAGTCCCATAGTAAGTCTATGTATAACTGTACAAGCAGGTATATGTTTTTCTTTCTCATATTCTCAATGAAATGATGCTGACCTTGAAGGGCTCCAATGATTGCTAAATTGTGTACACTAATCTGCATTTTTCCTGAAATCAGTATTTTTCAGCCCTAATAAAATAAATACAGATACCTCTCACACTAATATAAAAATTTATATTCTAGCTAGTCTAATAAGCCCCATTTATATTCTGCAATTATATAAGCATTGTATAAAACCATCCAGTGACTCTTTAACTGGTTACAAAGGAAAATAATACATGATAAAGAAATCCTCTTGTTGCATCCATGGTGAACACACTTCAGTCTAAGCACCGGTTGCCTCATGATCCTTGTACTTTAAATGCCTGGAATATAGTGAATGTTCAGCAGGCACTTGCTCAAGGAAGGGAAGAAGGAAGCAAATGATTTATACAGTTGATTTAGCCTTTTTGTGAGCTTTTAGGTAGTTAACAGGGTGAAAGGGCAGTGTGTCCCAATCAATGTACTCTGATATACTCACTGAAGTCTGAAATGTTTTAGAAATCCTATATCTAGGAATGCTTTCAATTTTATTCATGTATTATTTTTAAATTATCTGGACAATATCAAATCCATTCTCATTATAAAAAATGTTAAAGTCATCCAGAAATCTCAAGTTTCTATAGACCACCATCCCCAAACTTGACCCTCCCCACAGATAACCCTATTATTGGTTGTGTTTATCTTTCTAGACTTCTGCTGTTCCTTACAGTAGCTGCTAGCCCAAATGGGGCTAATGTAACTAAGGAACTACATTTTTATTTGTATTATTTTACTAACTTAAATTTAAGTAGCTTTCTGTGGCTAGTGGCTACCATACTGGTCAGGAAAATTATAGACCTTCATGTGATTTCATGAATAATTATATGCCTGTAGAAACATATATTACTGTTTTCTAATGCTTTTTAAAAAAATCCTCACCTGAGGATATTTTTTTGCATTTATGTTCAGATAGAGCGGGAGGGAGAGAGGGAGAGAGGAAGGAAGAGAGAGAGAGAAACATCCACGTGAGAGAGACACATCGATTGGTTGCCACCTGCACAACCCCAACCGGGGATGGGGACGAACTGCATCTGAGGTACGTGCCCTTAGTGGGAATCAAACCCAGGATTCCCTGGTCCACAGGCCGACATTCTAACCACTGAGCCAAACTGGCCAGAACTTCTGATGCTTTTTATAAAACATAGTGTCATACTTGATCATTCTGATCATTCGACAACTTGCCTTTTTCATTCAACAAAGATCCCCCTTGTTATTTTTAGCTGATGCATAGTATTCCATAGTATGGCTATTTCTCAGTTCAGTTAGCCATTTTTCTATTGATGGGCATCGGGTTTCACTATTAAATCCAAAGCATAGCCTTGCAAACTCCTCTTTGTGCACACATTTCAGTAACTGTTTTTATAATAGATATGTAGATATAAGATTGTTAAGAGATATAAGCATTTTTTCAGGCTATATATAGGAATATGTTTATTGATATATAGATAATGGTATATGTATATACCATTGGGGGAGAGCGTATAAGATTCCAACCTGCATAACTTTACACGACTTTTGATAGGTGAAGTAGTTGGCAAAGAAACCCAGAGACATGCATCTCTGGGCTGACG
Source organism: Tadarida brasiliensis (assembly GCA_030848825.1). Lineage (NCBI taxonomy): Eukaryota > Metazoa > Chordata > Mammalia > Chiroptera > Molossidae > Tadarida > Tadarida brasiliensis. Next base: position 38,308,070 of record CM061258.1, read on the forward strand.
CAGCTCATCAACTCACAGAGCCACGGAGGATCTGACGGGTCCTTTCCAAACAGTAGCAGACATGTCCTTATAGACCAGAGCATACCCTATCTTTGTATTTGGCTTTTCTCCTGTTCTTCTTGATATAAAGCAGGAGTTCCATGTCCTGGTTGCACATTAGAAATGTGTGCACATTATAAATACCTGAAGGATCTTTTTAAAAAGTCCAATGATCAGGTCCCATCCTAGTTCAATTAAATCAGAATATCCAGGGATGAGATCCAGGCATTTTAACAGAAATTGCCATATTGTTCTTCAAAGAGGCTGATTCGATTTACAGTGTTCGACTTCCCACATTTTGTCTTCACACAACCTTATGTTGCCATCAATTTCCCCATACTAGCTGTGCAGGCCTTTTTTACTCCTTCAAGAATATCTCCTATTTTTTAGTGCAGAAGAAATTAAGCACATCAATGGCTACCATTAAAATTCACAGAAGTGGGAAGATGTATTTCACTTTGCTTCAAAATCAATGTTCAATTTTTAGCTTTTTAACAATTTTGGTTGACCAAGCATTTCCCAGGAGTGTCTCCAATATGACAATATCTACACATTATAGAAGGCTTTTGCAAAGGAAAAAGCATTAACTTTATTTTTCAGTAATGTTCTGGTACCACTCAGTAAAATATGTTTTAAATTGCTTTTCCTATAATAAAGAAAGATCGTGCTGAGCATTTAACCTTCTTGCCTAGTCCTTCTTTTACACATTGATGTACAGTTTTCCAGTGACTGACCAGGATTTGTAGAATTTTTCCCTTCAGCAAAAATAATGGTCTAGATAAGGACTGAATGTATGTGTGTGTGTTCCAATTATTTTAATGTAATTGAATAATTTTTATTTATTTATTATTTCATTGAATTTATTGGGGTTACACTGGGTAATAAAATTATATAGGTTTCAGGCCTGGCCGGTGTGGCTCAGTGGTAGGGCATTGACCCATGCACCAAGAGGTTGCCGGTTCGATTCCTGGTCAGGGCACATGCCTAGGTTGTGGGCCTAATCCCCAGTGGGGGACATGCAGGAGGTGGCCAATCAATGTACTCTCTCATCGATGTTTCTATCTCTCTTTCCCTTTCCCTTTCTCTCTCACTAAAAAAAAAAAAAACAAAAAAAAAAACAAAAAAAAAAAAAACAAAAAAACAATAAAGAAAAAAATTATATAGGTTTTAGGTATACAATTCCATGATGCATCATCAGGATTCTGGTCTGACAATAGTGTCACTGCAGTATCCTTAGATAAATAGTTTTGTGTGATTGAGAGAACACTTGACCAGGAGTCTAGTCCTGACTCTTCTACTACTTGTCCTAGGGCCTGAGGCAAGTCCCCCAATCTGCAGATCTCAGTTTTCTTATCTGAAAATGATGGTCATGGAGTAGATGTCTTCAGAGGTCTCCTTAATTAATAAAATTAACTGACCCTAAGACAGATCAGCCAATACCTTAAGTATTAGTTAGACTGTGGTAGTATTTGAATGAAGAGAAATAAGTCATCAGAAATGGTTTTATGTAAAATCAGCACACGCTCACTAATATGTGAGGCCAAATACGTATGCTCTGCAAGAGTTCAAACACTTTGTGCTTTTGCACCATTCTAGATGTTCAACACAATGCCATCCTGCCCATTCTTCAAGGGTAAGGACACCTGCTTGGAAAGATTTAGAAATCACAGAGAGAGGCCGAGGTACTGGAACCTTGCAGAAGTGTTTTTTAGCCTTGTATTCAAAAGACAGAACAGAAGAGGGTTTCTAAAAATTAGAGCCCAGTAACTTCCTTGCTAATCCCCCAAATCATGAATAAATTATTTAAGCAGTGAATCATGAACCTCCTATGCCAGGTAGTAACATGCAGAAGTGAAATATATTTTTTAAAATGTATTTGATTTTCTTTCCAGAGAAGATTACTATGTTGATATGTCAGGGAAATAAATATCTGTGTCATATTGAATCTGGTTTTAATGAAGACCTTTGATAAGATCTTTCAGAACATACTTGTAGGTACAAAGGAGCACAATGGGCAGATAGATGGGTAAGTGGATTCGTAAAAAGTGAGACAACTGTTCCCAAAAGATGTGAACTAAGAGAGTCCACATCACCCTGAAGAGCAGCCACGGCTATCATATGCAGTTATACGCATTTTAAGAAACAGATTTTAAGATATATACTTCCTGTTTATCAAATCTGAATCTAACACAAAGTTCATGGCTAAAGTGGTAGATTAGCAGTTTCCCAACCCAGATTTATCATAATAATTTTCCAGGAGAGATGTTAAAGCAGAAGTCAGAACCCCAACCCACAACTACCGAATCAGAACCAACAGAGAATAGAGTTCCAGGGAACATTCTCTAATAATTCTGCACATCATTCAAGTTTGAAAACCACCTTCCTTGATGATTAAAGCAAAACCCAAAAATAAATATTTTAAAAATAATAATTTTTTAAAAGAAAAGAAAAAGTTTAAAGTATTCACAGGGTGGAAGAACAGATCAAATTTAAAAACATTTAAATAAATTTGGATAAATGTAAAATAAAAATGTCAATAGAAATTCAGATGTATGGTTAATATTATTTGACTACAAAGATCTAACAGAATCAACAGAAAACACCAATGTTATCAAAAGCAGCATTTACAGAAGCATAGTCCTATGTTCCAGGTCTGTATTAAGTGTAAATGGTAAAAAGATAATTAGGACAGGATCACTGACCTCTCCTAGTACCCAGAAGAGAATCTGACTCATTAGATTTCAGTCAAAGATGGTGAGCTAAGGAAATGCCTTTTTACTTTCTTGGTCTTATTTAAGAGGATGAGGATGTGCTGCTGTTGGTTCTGTTTAGTAGTTAGAAAGGTAGCTGTTTTAAGAGTCACCTTTAGGCAAAATAGTGTGTAATAGCCATTATGGGAAAGATGTCAATACAACTAAATTCTGCACGTGCTTTCTTTTTAAAATTTAGATATGGACTTTCCTATTATGTTTTTCAAATGATATCACATATTTAGTAAAGGATAGCACCAAGTTTTTGCAGATTATATACTAACATTCTGCTCTGTGGAGTAAAGAATGTGGTTTACTCGTGATGCAACTCCTGCATTTGTTGCCAATGACAACGGTTGTTTACCTGATTAGGTTTCATGTGTTTGGTCAGGTTGTGTCATGAGAATTGTATTAAGAAGAATTATGGGTTTGTTGAGTGCCAGCTCTGTGCAGTGAAAATGGTAGGGGATGAAGGTGGGTGTCGGTAGTGTTTTTTTTGGCAGGAGACCAGAAATGCGGCGTCCTGGGCATTCTACACGAGCCTTTTCACATCAGATGGTTTCCCTCTCCCCACCCTGGCATCTATTTTCTAGCCTCTGGAAAAGTGCATATGTGGATCCGGAGAGTGCCATTGATCGTCAGTTCTCTTCTGCAGCTCCCCACATTTCTGTGGCTTCAAGAAACCTCGAACTGCAACGTCCCTCTTCTCTCAGGATGTGAAATTGAGAACCACTATAATTTTCAACAGATTCTGAACCGGGATTTGGAAAGATAAGGTGGTTATTGAATTGAATTATAATAAAATCAGGCTGTCGTCCAATTGCTTCCAGCTCTTCTCCTCCCTCTGTGGGTTAACAAGTGTTTCCAAAGCCATGGGGCATTAAGAATCCCGAAGCAGCCAATTCACAGTGCTGATCCACATCATATGAAACATGTGGGCTCCAGGCAGCTGTAAAACTTCAGCTTCCTCGGGCCATCAGAACAATGATGGAGCTCTTGGAATTGCATTTTGACATTCTGCTCCCTGCCTGTGGCAGAAAATACCCTTCTCAATAGGCACTCTAGACCAGGATAGTACTCTGGGCATTAAAAAAGTCTCATTGCCATGACTATGAAAAAGTAAATGAATATTTCCTCATGTTCAGACTATGACTCACAGCTAGCCTGTTAATGGTCAAAGGAAGCCTGAGGCATTCTCCTGACACACTGTCCAACCAAATGAAACACAGAGTTGGTGAGATGTTGAGTTTCATAGCTTTGGATCAGTCATCTTCCCAAAGGCAGATAAAACCTAGGTAAAGGAGGTTCTTCATAGTGTTTTTTCAATTTTTTCCATTTCTACTTATTTAAAGATTTCATCAAGATAAAAAGAGGGCCTGTCTACTACATCTCACAGATAAATAAACAAAAGCAATAACAAAAAGCTTGCCATTTTCCCCAAACCTTGGACAAATTGATATGCACCTGTTTTATCTTGCATGGATCTGAACAAAATAAGTTATGTGCTTTATTAATAAAATGGTCTGTTACACTGACAAAGAAAAACCTTATCTCCTGCCTCCAGATTATACTCCATCCTGCATAATGTTATAAAAATATCTTTCTAAAATATGTCATTCCCTACTTGAATAACCTTGAGATATATATATATTTCTGTTTCATGATAGATAATATACATATTTTGTATGCTCCTTATACCAAGGATTTTTACTACCAGACTTACATCTTTGCAACTTCCTCTCATAGTATCAGGGAGGGTATTGTGTCCAGTTGGGTAACGTCTGGCCCTTGAGCTCTGTAAGGCCCACAAAATCTATACCAGTTAATATCACCTCACCAAATTAACCTGACCAAATATAGCAGGCTAATTTTTAAGTTGATAATTTTGTATGGCCCACAAATGATGTTATAAATATCCCAATGGCCCTTGGCAGGAAAAAGTTCCCCACCCCTGGATGCTGTAGCTACAGAAATGTACTACCCAACATGCCATGTCCTTTCAAATCTGTTACCTCACCCATATAATCACTTGCTGAATTCTTTGTTCTTTTTGAAGTTGTTGTGGCTTAAATGTCACTTGCTTTGGGAATCTTTCTTTCTCCTACCAAAGAGTAGGAATCACACCCTCTATCACTTCTATGCACTCTTCTATCACCCATATCACTAGGATAAGGACTGGGGCTTACCTTTTTATCACATATATATTGTCTCTAGAAAAATCAAAGGAGGGCAATAAATGATTTGTTGAAGGAAGAGATAGGTGGATAGATGCATGGTTAAAATTAGGTCATTGAACTAGACCATACCTAAAGGTTGTTTTAATTCTATAATTAATTTTATATAAGTTCTTTTTAATGAGGAGGGTTTGAAGTGATTACTAGGAAATATATCAGTTAGCAGCTGACATTTATACTCAGTGACATTTGAAATTATAAGTGATATTTTAATTCACTCCTTGCATTTGTGTCTCTCTTTTATACAAAGATCTCATTACAATGGCTATGGAAGCTCCATAGGCTGAAATTTAACAGCTGGGCCTAGCCTGGCCAGTGTGGTTCAGTGGTTGAGCGTCGACCCATGCACCAAGACGTCGCCAGTTCGATTCCCGGTCAGGGCATATGCCCAGGTTGTGGGCCCGATCCCCAGTGGGGGGCATGCAGGAGGTGGCCAATCGATGTTCTCTCTCAGCAATGTTTCTATCTCTCTCTCCTTCTCCCTTCCTCTCTTTCTGTCTCTAAAATCAATAAAGAAAAAAATTAAAAAAAAAAAAAGCTGGGCCTAAAAGCAACTAAAATTTGGTGTGATGTTTAAAAGGTTAGAGATACATCTTAAAAATATATATATCTAAAGCCAAAAGCTGGGAATGTTGCAAATATATTGAGTGACATAATTAAAATATGAAATTATCTACAAATACTAAACAATAGGCCGAATTAAGGGTATTATAGAAATAAGATAAAGTACAATATTTGTTCAAAATAATAAGCTATGTATATAAGCCAATATTCTCAGCAAATGAAAAATGGGCAAAAATGTTCTGTATTTTGATATTATGGAGGAATTAAAAATGATGGCTTTGAAGAATGTTTAATGATTTGATAAAAAGTATGAATGGTTCATTGTTTCTTTCAAGAGGGAAGAACAGCAGTGTTTGAAAAGCCCTAATCAAAGAGTAGTTGCAGGTGGCTAGTGGCTTCTTCAGAGAGAGTTCCTTATACAATGGAAGGAGCTGGGCACCATGAGCTTAGCCCAGTAACAAAGCCTGGGCTCTCGAAGGGAGAGCCATTCTGAATGGAAAATGGTAGCTGTTAATTGAATGCATTCCAGAGAATAATCTCTGTCTTCTGAAAAGAGAGCTGTAAGGAAGGAGATGTCGGATATAATTCTGTACAGTATCAGAAACAAAGGGAGAAAGGTTAATGTCAGTGGAGCAGCTGCAAAGTAGAAGCATGGCCTGGTGGTGTCTGCTTGACTCCCTGGATAGCAACAGGACCTGCTGAGCTTTGGGGAACGCAGGGAGCTTCTGGGCCTGGTCGAGGAACAGTGGCTCCAATGAATGGGGTCTTGTTCTTTGAGATACCCTGGGGATCTCCCAGAAATAATGAGTTGGATTTCACAGGAGAACTACCCCAGCAAATGTGGGCAAAGGTAATGAAAATTAAATAATTAAAGTTAACGTAACCTCATTTGTTGCTACAGGTCTGGTAACTTTTAGGGTAAAGATTCCTACTTATTCATTAATTAACTTTGTTATTCCTCACTGAGGATTTTTTCTCCATTGATTTTTACATAGAGTGGAAGGGAGGAAGGGAGAAGGAGAGGAACGTCAATGTGAGAGAGACACATCAATCGGTTGCCTTTTGCACGACTCTGACTGGGTTGGGAATCAAACCTGCAACCCAGGTACACATGCCCTTGATCAGGAACTGAAACTGTGACCCTTTGGTCTGAGGGCTCTAACCGCTGAGTCAAACCAGCCAGGGCAGGATTCTTTTTAAAAAAAATTTATTATATAGTTATAGGAGAAAAAGATTTAGAATGTTCATTTATCATAAGCTTCTTAAAAGCATGATGTGGCTTTTATAAAAGGAAAATGAAGTTTTAAAAAAGGAACAAAACAAAATGCAAAATAAACCCAGTATAATTTTAGACCTCTTTGACCTCAACAGGAAAAATACCGTCTCACAGGAGACAATCAGTTTACTGTTCTCCAGGCTTGGTTAGGGTTTGTCTGATGTGAGCAACCACAGTTTTCATAGGAACAGGGGTGTTGATGAGCCTGGAAATATTTCATGAGAGAAAGGGTTCTAAAACCGGGAAGTAGAACCTAAAGAAGAATACGCCTGAAGAGGGCATGCCACTTGTTCCAAATAGCGAAGACCATTTCAAAGGGAAAAAAAATTGGTAGGAATCTCTTACTCAGAATGAAGAACGAGGGGTGGGCAGCGCAGACAGGCAGACAAACAGCTCCTTATCAAGTCAGTTTCTAAATGACTTAGAGCTGTTTATGACACATCCGTCTTCCTTGAAAGGCAATATGTGTTAGGTCATCCCGTGTTCCCAGGAAGAAGCTATCAGATCTTCGGTCGAGGCATTCTCTATGCTGGCTAGGAGATTAGGCTAAGTGATGCCTACGTTCCTTTCAGTGCTAAGATTCAAGATTCTATGGGCTTTGTCTGCTGAAAACAGTATTACCTGGAATTATTGTAATTTGCTTGGCTTCCCTGAAGTCATATAGTGTATTTAATGAGTCACTACATTTTGAGCTATATACAGGTATACATCTATTCCTGATGGAAGTGAAAAATGTGACCTGAGTGGATATAAGCAATATCTTATTCTAGGGTAAAACTGGAATCCTTGCTTTAGTCCCATGAGTGTTTTAGATCCCAGGAAGTCTTCATAGTCAGTGGCTGAAAATAAGTCATTCAAGAGGCTGCAGAACAGGAGCGTGAGGTCAGTGCTCTTCTAGGAACTGAAGCAGATGCAGGTAACATTCCACCCAGGACCAGAGTTATGTTGCTCTGAGAGCAGAGAGCACAGAGCTGCAGCCTTATGAGCTAATGTGATTATTCCATTCAGTGTGATCAATGGAAACTAAAAGGCAGGAAGAGTTCTTTATGTTTTTGTTTTTGTCTTTCACTCAGCGGGAGTGCCATGGGAGGGGGACTGGCAGGAGGAACTGACTCACTTCTGTCTACCTTAGGCCACACCTGTGATGAGGGCACACAGGGCTTCATGGCATCTCATGAGAACAAAAGAGGCACGGGGCATCTTTATTCTCTAGAGGAGAAAACCTGGGATTTACAGGTGGCAATAGTTTATTCCAATGTGGAACCCAACTGCAAACACAGCTCTGGTGAATCTTTCAAATGACTAAACACAACAAAATAATGATAATATGTATTTTAAAGTGCCGTCTTTCAATTATTGTAGAAAGAAACCTCTCCTCTACATTTTGGAACTGTTAACGTGGCCCAAAGTTAAGATGAAAATGAAAAGCATCCAGACCAAATGCAGTGTTTTACCCATTTCGAAATATTCTGGGCTTTGTGTGAAAATAAAGCCTTATAAAAATAGACCTCGAAGATTGAAAATAAGAACAGATAAGCAGTTTCCCAGTAAAGAATGAGTGCTACAAAATCAATGTAGAGAGTATGGAAATTTCAAAGGGCAGTGAAATGTGCTCTGATGACCAAAGTGAAAAACAGGATGTGTGACTAAAGCGCTGACCCACGACCGGCCACCTCACCTCAGAACGTAGGAGCCGCTGACGTGGCTGTTCGTTTTCTTTCTCTTTCCTCTTCCTCTCTTTGTCTTTGTTTTTCATTCCACCCTCTGCCTCAATTCTGTTTCCTCCTCTTCCATTATCTGTGCTCTCATCTTCCACCTTTTAGTTTTTCTTTAATTGACCCTAATGTGAAACTCAAGTAATTGAAGTTACATAACATGAAACGCTTCTGTCTGCTACTGTTCTTCATGTTCAACTCAGGTAAGTACAATCTGTTTCTTTCTCTGACAGTAATTTTACTTACATTGTATTCTACATTGATTCTTCTGAGCTACCCTCCACCCTGCCCTGGAATGTGTGCCTGCAGTGGGAACAAAGAGGCAAAGGGCCAGGCCAATTCTCTTTGGGAGAAAGAAACAGTTTCTTACCCCTGTTTTAGGAACACTTCCTGGTTTCCAGGCTCAGAGTCCCACAGTACACCCAGCATCACACAGATGCTATCCTATGGCATGTTATATAAACAATGTCAATAGAAAAATGGCATCCAAGAGAATTCAAATAAACCTCTTGTTTAAAATTGTTGTTGTCACAGGAGCTTAATACTTTGTAATAACGCACACACAGTCTAAATATGTTGTCCTTGGATGGAGAACACATCAGTTGTTTAAAGCCCCAAGAACAAACATTCTGCTTGATCTTAGCCAAACGCTAGAAAGCTATGAATACAATAGTGGGGTTCACAGTGTTCAGAGCCACACAAAGCCACTGTAGAGAACTTGCAATGTAAATCCGGTCCTTCTCAGCTGATGGCGTTGAATGCTTCCTTTAACCTCATGATTCTGTGTTTTAGAATGGACACTTTGTACTGTTAACCCTCAGAGACACAGGGTACACGGTGGAGAGGTCAGGCACAAGGCACCCCGCCCCCCAAATATATAAAGAAGTAACCCTTAATCTCTCCTGAGATATGTTTGTATTATTAATATGGTCTATCGTACTCATTTTATTTGTTCCTTCAAGAATATTTATAGAACATCTTCTCAATTACAGCCAGTCAGGGGGCTGGACCCTATAAGTGTTGCAAAATTAAACGCTGAAATACAATAACATAAAACAAGTTCTGTCCCTAAAGTTACAGGTTTGAGAGGGAAGAGATAGCTCTGAGCTTAGAATCACAGAACCTGAATTGGGGTATGTCTTCAGCCACTTGCTCCCTGAGCGACCTTAGGTAACACACTTAAGCAACTCACAAAAGCCTTCTAGCTCTCACTTACGCCTTCCACAAAACAGAGATTACATCTACCTTATAGTATGCTGTGAGACTAAGTGAGAGACTTGTGAGAAGTGCTCCGGTACTATGACTACACAAAAATAAAGCATCCTAACCAAGGCATTTGCCCAGTCTAGTATAAAATACAATGTACAGTTTCAGGACACAATGAATAAAAATACAAGAGGTACCTCAAAGAAGCAAATGGTGATGTCCAAAGGCCTGATCATAAAAATCAGAGCTATGGGCTCAGAGGAAAGAGAAATCTGTGACTGGTGAGGGCACAAAAGGCTTCTCTAGAAGGAAAAGTGGTAGAAAAAGGGAACTAAAAGTAAGGATGATTAGTATGCTTGTAGGCTTTATTCCCAATGTGCTGATGTGGAAACTGAGGCTCAGAAATATTATATAACAACATGAGGCCACACTAGGACCAGTAAGTGGGCAGTGGCAACACCTGTATTTAAAACTGGTTTACTCATTTATTTTTTATTTACAAAGTCCAGACACTTGAAATATTAGCAAAAGCTCTGAAGCTAAAAGAGGATAAAGGTGTGTGTGTGTGTGTGTCTGTCTGTCTGTCTGTCTGTCTGTCTGTCTGACTGTCCGTCTTCTGGAGGTATGGGTATGGATTGAAGGAAGAAAGCAAGAACATCATTGGAAAAACTAACAAGGAATGCCTGATGCAAGTGACATATTTGAGGGACTGAATAGAAAGGAAACAGAGCAGTAAAGGTTTGTTGTGACCTGTTAAATAAGCAAAGAAGTTTGAACATTTTCCACAATGAAATCAAATCTCATGGAAAATCTTGAAACAGGAGTGTGATCTAATCAAGGTGGTTTTAGGAAGGCTGGCTTGGCACCATGTAGAATAATTGATTAGAGAAGAAACAGAGGAAAGAAAGGCTATTGACATGCGGTAATGTGGCTGTGGCTTACAGTAGAGGAGATAAAAGGAACAGATAGGAGCACATGTCTGTGTTCAAAAAGGACTGTGAACTTCAAGCTTAGGTGGCAGAATGATGCCTGTATTAACAGAAGTGGAGAAGGCAGGAGGTGCAGTGTTGTAGGAGAGGGAAGTCTGCTAACAAACATGAAGTGGCGAGACAGCCGAGTGGAATGTTCAAAGAGCGGTTGGAGTGAGACAAGGGGTCTGATTACCCATACGATCTCTGTAGGAGTTGTTGTTAATGCTGGGGGTGTATGATTTCCATGGAAGGAATAAACTCAGAGACAGAATGATCCAAGAACTACCCCTTGGGGAACATGCAGTGTCCAGCTGTGAATAATGAAAACTTTTGTTTATAATGATGGCAAATATTAACTCTGGATTTTTTGTTTTTTTGTGTTTTGCCTTAAGTGAAACTTGAAAATGGTGGTCAGGCACCAAAACAAAATGAACTGGTCATATGCTTTGTTTATTTCATGCTTGCTTGATAATACATGTTTAGTTAATAAATGACTCCAATAAATCAGAATTTAATCTGAGACTTGCTTTCCTCCTAACCAGGTGGTACGATAGTAAGAAAGTAGCTACCCATTGCCATCTCAAACTTCACTGGCAGTTATAAATTTCCAACAAAAAGAACCCAAATATGTTTATAACTACATTGGTTTAAGTCAGTTGCCAACACAGTTGAGTCTGAGCATCATTTAACCTTTTAAAGAATAAACATTCATAATGGCTTATTCCCTAAAAGGAAAAATGGCCTCTAGAAATGTATTTCAAGTACTCATAATGGCAAAGGAAAGTTCTAGGCAAATGATTAAACACTTGACCTGTTTGCTTCACGAGGATGGGGGCCCCATAGCTTCTGAGGAACATCTGCTTGTTCAGCAATTAAGCCTGGACAAGGGGCTTTTTGTTATTACTTTTTCCCTTCGGGGCTCACTCATGTGTTGATAGAGAGCAATTATGTCTTTAAAATGTTCCTGCCTAGGTATACATAATGATCATCTGATTTAATCCCTATTTTGGTGGGGTGTCAGGAAAGCATAGCAATCTAAACAGCTCGTATGTTGTGCAGGAGGTTACCATGTAGTATCTGCCAATGTGGGACTTTGCCTGGGTGCACATACACAGACACAGAGAGATGCACACATCGACACAGACACACACAGATACAGACACACACACTGACACAGATGCACACACTGACACAGATGCACACACCGACACAGATACACACACAAATACAGATACACAGACACAGACACACAGACACAAATACACACACAGACACAGATGCACACACAGACACACACTGACACAGATACACACAGAGACACAGATATGCACATACACACTCAGCTATCTCTAAGGTAATTCAACAAGCCCTGCAGCTGGACTCATCTTCATTTTCAGAACCTTTGAAGAACAATCATACTTGAGGAAGAAAGGGGATGAGTCACATTGAGGTAAAAAGGTACATCAATACGCCTCTTCAAGATGCTCATAAAGAAGGGACAAAAGAATAACCATTCAGCGAAACCCCATCTGTGATGCAGGCCCAGCAAAGCAGAGTCCCTTGGGCTTCTCAGGCAGCCTGGAGAAGCTGAGCCCTCCTCCCCCCTGCTTCTCACAGCCCCATTTTCTGAGTCTTTCCCTTAGGGCTTATGTTCCACTGACCTATAAATGTTCACTGCAAGTATACTGATTTTCACCTCTTGCAGTGTTCACCACTTTTCTTACTTAAAAAAATATTTTTTGTCTTCAAAATAACATGCTTTACAGTAAAAACCTCAAGTAAAATATACAGTAAGACCAACAAATCATAATTAAAGCATTAAAAACAACTTAGTAATGACATCTAAACATTACTTAATTACTAATTTATTGTACAAAAAATGTAGGAGATGTCATCTCTGCTCCTCATGTCACTTTTCCTAACTGCTGGGAAAACCCAGCAGTGAGTGAAAGAACGGTATGGGTCAAGGTGACATATCAGAGAGGCTGGTCCAGACAGTGGGCGGCACAGCTCTTCTACAGCCTGGAGCAGAACCCCGAGCGAGTACGGTGGTTTCTGGAGGGTGGCTGCCTACGTCCAAACCCAGCTCAACTCCCATGGCCCCCCATGTCCAGGCAGAGGAGTGCCAGTGTGTCTATGAGACTCATTTTCCTCATGGAGGTGGGGTGGGGTGTGTGTGGGGGGTAGCTTGTGAAGATTAGATGAACTAATATAAGGCTTTGCTACCTGTTGTTCTCTAAGATTGTTTGCTGATGGGATTAGCTAGTGAATTCAGAGGTCAACCTTATCCGTGAATGTTGATCAAACACTCACAATTCAATTGGCAGGTCCTGCAAAGCCTAACACAGCTTTAGGTTTCTCTGGACATCTGTCACAGAAGAGCCTCTATATGAAGATAATTTGAGGCAGTTGATCTGTGTCTATGGGTGTAGAGAAACAGGAAAAGTAAGGGTGTCTGAGAGAGGAAAGTGGGAAGATGAGGAATACACTGGGTCCTTAAAGCTGGTCCTACTGAGAAGACCTGGTTTATAGGTTAGACTGCATCCCCCCAGAAAGATATATTGAAGTCCTAACCCCCGGTACCTCAGAATGTGATTGTATTTAGAAATAGGGTCTTTAGAGGTAAGCAAGTTAAAATAGGGTCATTAGGGTGGGCCCTAAACCAATATGATTGGTGTCCTTATAAGAAGAGATTGGGACATGGAAAAGACAGCCATCTACAAGAGAAGGAGAAAGACCTGGAGCAGATTCTTCCCTGGTACCTTCTGAGGGAGTGTGGCTCTGCTAACACCTTGATGTCAAACTTCCAGCCTCCAGAAATGTGGGACAATAAATTTCTGTTGTTCTAAACCATCCATTTCAAGTATTTTGTTATGGCAGCCCTAGGAAACTAATAACATCTGGCAATCAGAATGCTAGTCAAATCACAGACTAGGAAGGAGGATTTGGTTTCTTAGAGAGTTTAGATCACAGGAACCACTTAATAGCGTAAGTCTGGAAAATAAATCCACTTCAAATATTGTCTATAGTGCAAAGGTCCATAGAAATACAATTATAAAAATTTACAGCCCAGAGAACAGAAAAAAATAAAATTACTATTCATGGATATTTAAACAGAGTTTATCATCGCAAAAATAAACAGTGCAGAAAAATAAACAGAAAAATGAATAGCAATTGTGGAGCAGTGGGATTAAACTCAGCTACATTTGAGTCTCAACTTGGCCCTTTGACAAGTGTGGGACCTTCGGTAAGTTGCTAACATTCACTGATCCTCAATTCCCTCTACGAAGATTGTTGTAGAAACTGTTGTGATGCATTGAGGTGCTCAGTGTGGGGTTTCACACATGGTGACTATTAACTGATTTTAGTTATTATTACTTTCTTTTTTAAAATTTATTTTGAGAGAGAGATTGAAAAACACTGATTTGTTGTTCCACTTATTTATGCATTCATTGGTTGATTCTTGTATGTGCCCTGACCAAGTGGCAGATAATAGCTTTAATTTTTTTTTTAATTAAAGGTAAACACCCTAAATTTGGAAACAAAAAGCTTATTTCTTTGCTTTCATCTTTTTAGATGACACTTATTTTATGTTTTATTTTAAAGTAATTCATTCTGTACCTCTTATTCTAGAGCATCTCATGTCTTTGAAAGTATATATAGATAGCAAATATAGCATATATAGATAGCAAATATAGTATATATAGATAGCAAATATAAACACCAGATGTAAGAATATGGATATTATGCCGAGCCTGCTAGTTAACCAGAAAAGCGCAAACCATTTTATACAAAGTTCTTCTTTTCAGGGACTTGGAAATATTTCAAAATAAGGTTGCTGAGCTCCAATTTGGACCACACTATCACAATTCCGACCCACTTTTGAATAAACTTATCTTCACAACCAATATTGTTCAGAATTTGTTGCAAGAACGGAAATTCCATTGCATTGTCACACGTGTCTGAGTTGGATCGACTTGTTGGGACAAACCTAAGAGGTGGTGCTTAGGAGATCCAGGAGAGAAAGTGCCTGAGAAATAAACCTAGGCAGAAGTTGTGGCGCTGCTGAAAAGTAGAAAGTACACAGATGAACACTGTTTACATGACAATGGGAGAGCCTGCTGCTTGTGGGAAGTAGAATATTTGTTATGATAAACATCCAGAAATCAGATCAGCTGGTACTATGGTCATGGACATGCCAAAAGATAAGTGGAGGAAATCTGCTAAATGTTGCTGCTGTGCACCGAGAAACTCAGGAACCAGCTCCTGAGAGTGCTACCCACCTGCGTCAGAGGACCAGTGATTGTGATTTCCTTGCCAAATGAAAAATACTCCAGGAGTTATTTTGTTGTTCTGGAGTCATAAAACCTTCCCCACAACACGAAGAATTATATAGCTTTTTCAACTGGGGGCTTTAGTGGTATAAATATATTTACCCCTAAGTTCTAGGGAATCACACTTAAACCTTAGAAAATGTGTCTCTAATGCATCCAGAGGCAACCCTTTGTCTAGAAACAGAGGGACCACTGCTAGCACAGATTCACTTATGGGAGTTCAGAGGGTGAGGACGCGGCCGGCTGCTGCTACATTCCCTGAGAAAATGGCTCAAAACCCTGCAGGCCTCCAGAATGTCAGGCTCTGCCCTACGGGTTTCACAGACACATTGATTGATATCATCCTCATAACAAAATTGCAGGTAGATACTATGATTATCCTTACTTAAATATATTTTGTTTTTATTTTTTTATTACTTAAAAATTATTTTTCTTTATTGATTTTTAGAGAGAAAGGAAGGGAGAGGGAGAGAGAGAGAGACACATGGAAACATCAGTGAGAGAGAACAGCGATTGGCTGCCTCCTGCATGCCCCCCACTGGGGATTGGGCCCACAACCTGGGCATGTGCCCTGACTGGGAATTGAACTGCTGACCTCTTGGTACATGGGTCAACGCTCAACCACTGAGCCACACCAGCCGGGCAAATATATTTTGTTTTTAATTGTGGTAAAAAAAAAAACACAACATAAAATTTACCATTTGTAAGTGCGCAGATCAGTAGTATTAAGTATGTTCACATTGTGATGTAACAGGTCTCCAGAACTTTTTTGTCTTTCGAGACTGAAACTCTAACTCCATTAAACAACTACTGTGATTACGTCCATTCTATGTAGGAGAAAACTGAGGTACAGAGAGATTAAGTAACTTGCTCAAGGTCACACAGCTAGTTTGTGACAAAGGCCTAATTCAGAACCATAGAGTCTGTCTTCAACATTGTCTTAAGTATTTAGCTATGAGAGAAAATTTTAAGAAATAGCAAAACAAACATTAGAAATTAAAAATGTATTTTTCTGAATGAGCAATACACTTAGATGATTGAAAATAGAAATTACATATATACAAGTATATGTACATATGTGTCCACATATATGTATTTATATATATGTGTATATCATCACACACACAGAGATAAAACTCTATATAGCTGATCCCATTTCGAAGTCACTGAGTTTCTCCTTTGCCCCATAGGTAAATGCTTATCATCTTATTGTCTTTTATACAAAAAGGTAGCTTACCATGCACACTGATTTGTAACATCCTTTATTCACGTAATATTGTTAAATATGTTTCCATATCTATTTATAGATAACATATTATTCCATTGTCTGAAAGTGTAATACATTGAACCAGTCACCTATGGATGGGCCTTTTTCAAGCTTTCACTATCACCAATTGTTTTCCAGTGAATAACCTTGCATGTAAGCCATGTTAAATGTGCACAAGTAACCTGTAAGATAGATTGTGGAGGTAGGATTGCTGAGTCTAACGGCATATGCATTTGTAATCAATAGATGCTACCCATCGCCCAATTCACCAGCCCACCAGCAGATTCCTCACAGCCTCACTAACAGAACCTTTTACCAATCTTTTAGATTTTTGCTACTCAAGTAAGTCAAAAGTGGTATCTTACTGACATTTTAATGTTACAAAAGCTTAAGTTCTCACTGAAGGATAATAGCATAAACAATAAAGCATAATGTTGTTTGTTTAGAGAATTAAACTCTCCACAAAGAATGTATTCACCATATTATAAGCATTTTATATCCTCTAGCACAAAAATCTCACTGATTTCTTTGCTCTGTTCATGTTTTAAGTATTTAGCATTTACTTTGTAATATATCGACTAATATTTGTGAGTATTAGATACTTTCATCTAACCCAGTAATTTTCAACTGGTGTGCCACAAAGAATTTTTAAAACATGCAGTACCTGACTATTTAGTCAGGGGCACTGACCTCTTTTCCCTTAGACTGTCATATAAAAAATTTAAAAAAATGACAACAGCCAACACAACAATAGCTGTCCAGTGTGAATGAAACAAAATTATAAGTATTTTTTTGTCAAATCGGCAAAAAATATATTTTTTTGGTGTGCTACAGAATCTTAGCCATTAGTTTATGTGAGCCATGAGATGAAAAAGGTTGAAAATAGCTGAACTAACCTACTAGAAATGGGATTCTAGAACTTTAAAAGGAGAGGAAAGAATATGTGGTTTCTTCATGTACATTGGAAAGTAGGGAGGAAGTACTAGACTGTGAAAGGAAATAAAGTCTAAAGACTACCACGATGTGAGTGAGAAGGAAGAATGAACAAAGAAGAAAGACACGTGGATGAGGCCAAGGCTGATGGAGTCCTCCACCCCTGCCACCATCCCCCCACTCTGTTCCCAACAACCATCAGTTGGACTCCAGCAATTGTGGCCTGACTCCCAACATCCACACCCCCTCCCAACATCTACACCCCTCCAACATCTACACCCCTCCAACATCTACACCCCACCCAACATCTACACCCCTCCAACATTTACACCCCTCCAACATCTACACCCCACCCAACATCTACAACCCTCCCAACATCTATAACCCTCCAACATCTACACTCCTCCCAACATCTACACCCCTCCAACATCTACACTCCTCCCAACATCTACACCCCTCCAACATCTACACCCCACCCAACATCTACAACCCTCCCAACATCTATAACCCTCCAACATCTACACTTCTCCCAACATCTACAACCCTCCAACATCTACACTCCTCCCAACATCTATACTCCTCCAACATCTACACTCCTCCCAACATCTATACTTCTCCAACATCTACACTCCTCCCAACATCTATACTCCTCCAACATCTACACTTCTCCCAACATCTACACCCCTCCCAACATCTATACTCCTCCAACATCTACAGCCCTCCCAACATCTACACCCCACCCAACATCTACACCCCTCCAACATCTACACCCCACCCAACATCTACAACCCTCCCAACATCAATAACCCTCCAACATCTACACTTCTCCCAACATCTACAACCCTCCAACATCTACACTCCTCCCCACATCTATACTCCTCCAACATTTACACTCCTCCCAACATCTATACTCCTCCAACATCTACACTCCTCCCAACATCTACACCCCTCCCAACATCTACACCCCTCCCAACATCTACACCCCTCCCAACATCTACATCCCTCCCAACATCTATACTCCTCCAACATCTACACCCCCTCCCAACATCTACACCCCTCCCAACATCTACACCCCACTCAACATCTACACCCCACCCAACATCTACACCCTTCCCAACATCCACACCCCCTCCCAACATCTACACCCCTTCCAACATCTACAACCCTCCAACATCTACACCCCACTCAACATCTACACCCCACTCAACATCTACACCCCACCCAACATCTACACCCTTCCCAACATCCACACCCCACTCAACATCTACACCCTTCCCAACATCCACACCCCCTCCCAACATCTACACCCCTCCCAACATCTACACCCCACTCAACATCTACACCCCTCCCAACATCTACACCCCACTCAACATCTACACCCCACCCAACATCTACACCCTTCCCAACATCCACACCCCCTCCCAACATCTACACCCCTCCCAACATCCACACCCCCTCCCAACATCTACACCCCTCCCAACATCTACACCCCACTCAACATCTACACCCCACCCAACATCTACACCCTTCCCAACATCCACACCCCCTCCCAACATCTACAACCCTCCAACATCTACACCCCACTCAACATCTACACCCCACTCAACATCTACACCCCTCCCAACATCTACACCCCTCCAACATCCACACCCCCTCCCAACATCTACAACCCTCCAACATCTACACCCCACTCAACATCTACACCCCACTCAACATCTACACCCCACTCAACATCTACACCCCTTCCAATATCTATGTCCCCTCCCAAAATCTACACCCCCTCCCAACATCTACACCCCCTCCCAATATCTACACTCACTCCCAACATCTACACTCCTCCTAACATCTACACCCCTCTCAACATCTATACCCCTTCCTAACATCTACACCCCTCCTCACATTTACACCCCCTCCCAACATCTATACCTCTCTCAACATCTATACCCCTCCCAACATCTACACCCCTCTCAACATCTACACCCCTCCTAACATCTATACCCTTCCCAACACCTATACCCCCCAACATCTATTCCCCACAGCACAGCCAGAATAATCCTTTTAAGTAAAAATCTGATGATTCTACTGCCCCATTTTCTTTCTTCTCTGTTAATAACCTGAATGTTTGTGTTCTCCCAAAATTCCTATGTTGAAGCCTAAACCCCCAGTGCAATGATATCTAGAGATAAGGTCTTTAGGAGCTGATTAGTGTTAAATGAGGTCATGAGGCTGAGGCCCTCATGATGGGACTACTTCCCAATAAGAAGAGACACCCAAGCCCTGGCCGGTTTGGCTCCGTGGTTAGAGCGTCAGCTGGTTGGGTCGTGTGGGAGGCAGCCACTCGATGTGTCCCTTTCACGTCGATGTCTCTCTCTCTCTCTCTCTCTCTCTCTCTCTCTCTCTCTCTCTCTCTCTCTCTCTTCCTCTCTCTCCCGCCCACTCTATCTGAACAAAAAATGGAAAAATGTCCTCAGGTGAGGATAAAAAAAAAAAGAAGAGACACCCAAGTGCTTGCACGAACTCTGTCTTTCTCCCGCTGCCCGTCTGCCATGTGAGAATACTGCAAGAAGGCAGTGGTCTGAGAGCCAGAAATTGAGCTCCTATCAGAAACCAACCCTGCTGACACATGAAATCAGACCTCCAGCCTCCAGAACTGTGAGAAAATAAATGTCTGTTGGTTATACCACCAACCAAGTCCATGGTATTTTGTTATGACAGCCCAAACAGACATTTCTTATTAGTTTCTCAAACCACTGCATACCCTTCCTTCATAAGAATTATTAGAGCTCAGAAGTAACCATGGACAATTGCAATTTTTGATTATTCATTAGACTATCAGCTTCAACAGTGAATGAACTGTATTTATTTTTGCAAGTAAGTGTTAAATAATCATTTTGTGAAAACAAAACAGAAACAGACTGCTACATACAGAGAACAAACTGATGGTTGACAAATGGGAGGGAGTTTGGGGGTGGATAAAAAAGGTGAAGGGATAAGAAGTACAAACTGGTAGTTACAAAATAGTTACAGGATGTAAAGTACAGCTTAGGGAATATAGTCAATAATATTGTAATAACCATGGATGGTGCCAGGTGGGTACCACTGATCAGGGGGATAAATTTATAAATTATATAAAAATGTAACCACTCTGCTGTACACTTAAAACCATTACAATATTGAATGTCAACTATAATTGAAAAGAAAATAAAAAGTAAAAAAGACTGTAATCTTTGATTAAAATGTTTTCCCACCCACCCCAAAATATAGTTGTCAAATGCTAAGACTGACTATAAAGAATTTCCAGATCAAATATAAGTTGAATGGCACAATTCACTTTGGTCATCGTAACCCATATTAGCATGCTCGTGGACACACACACACACACACACACACACACACACTGATTTATAACCGAAGGTATATTCCATCAAGGGTTGAGTACTAATAAATGAAAGGCTATTTTGTTCTGCTGAGCACCTGGGTAAGTCTGGGAATTAAAATATGGGTGAAGCAGAAGGAGAGAGGTAAAGTGCTAAATTCCACGAAGTGAGAAAAGTTTGGAGCTCCTATGAACAACTTTTAGAAAATAAAGGAGACAGAGGGCCAATTGAAATGGCAGAAGGCTAGCATCTTAGTTGTAGAAATAACTGGGTAACTTACTTTTTAAGAATATACATGTCCAAATAATCTTTACATCATTTCACACTATTTGTGAATGTAAATTGCTTCTATTTCCTCAAACCATGAATAAGTCTGATGCATACAGAAATAACCTGTGTGAACAAGTTTCTTTTTGTGGGCGAGAGGAAGGGCTGGTAGCTGGGAAAACGAAGGAAGAGGCTCCATTCCACCACTGGGCTCTGCAGTAAAGGGAGATCATGATGGTTGCTGTGAGCTATAATATTTGTAGACTGAACTAATTCTACTGAGACAGGGATTTGGGGCCTGGTGTGATCGGGAGACTTTTCATAATCTGTACAATGGGGTTTTGAGCCAATTTTATCTAGATCTTAGGAAACAGGGTGAACTCAGTTGACCCCTATGAGGAAAAATTTCCATATCCCACAAACAATAAAAAAATTTCAACTAAAGTTTAAAGTGGTAGCAACCAGAAACCAGGCTTCCTGTTGCCCTCGAGCAACTGAAAGTTCATATTCACAAACCCAAGTAACCACCTCCACTCCCACACTGGGCAGATGAACAATTCAATTGGTAACTTTGGGAACTGATTCAACCTTGGAGCTCTGTTAATTGCAGAGAATGAATTCCAAAAGACTGGAAGAGAACATGTTATATAAATGCTTATGTTCAACAATGAGAGAACTTGAAGGCAGTAGGAACACGCAGTAATATTGTACGGAAAGAATTTCTGGAGAACATGAGAACTAGGAGGACTGGATTGACCGAATAAAAAAAGGGATGGCATCTCATTTTTGATTGGGTGTATAAAGAATGAGAACCTGAAACAAGTTCGGTTATGAAAGTGAGTTAAAAAAAAACACAAAAACAAACAAAAACTTACGCTATTGAAATAATCAACAGTCATTGGGTGAAAAAAACAAAACAGGCAATTGTTGACTTTTAGATTCTATGCTTGGGTGACTAATGACAAACATGATTTAGTAAACCTTAGGAACATATCATGCAAATAGCCTGTGTGCATGGATTTTGTTTGTTTTGCTTTTGCAGGAAAATCAGATGGCCTAGACAAAACAGAAAGAAGACTTCTATTGGATTGTAGAAGTTTGGCAAAGTGATACCATTAGCAGGCAACGATGTGGATACCAAAGGTGGTGCAGGGGTACTTTGAATTGTACTTCTAGATACAAATTCCAAATTGTTCCCGAAGCTGCAGCACGGGTCTAAGCCTACTGTTGTTACGCTTCCCCAGAATACATCGCCCAAAGAGATCTGCCTTGCCTGGCAGAGATTAGACTAAGCTACCACCAAGGCAGGACTTAAAACAATGCATCATTTCAATAAGGCCAGGATGGGGGGAAAAGTAATTGTTCAAGAAGTAGTATCTGGAAGCAAAGGTCTGTATGAAACCAAGAGAGGTTTAGTCATTAGAAATAACAAGAAGATCCAAATCACGAAGGGTCCTTACTCTGTGCCTACCAGGAAAACAACTTCAGTATATATGAAACGTCCCCAAAATCATTTTCTAGCCAGGAGCATACATGACATTACTGACTAAAGACTACCCTCTAGTGGCCTAATGGAAGAACTACAGACACTGGTAAAGCATAGAATAAATACTGTGAAAGAAATGTTACAAAGGAAAGGCGATAAAAAATGAAAACATCCGTCTAATTTTCCCTTAGTGCCAGGGAAAACAATTGATCACCCTATATAGTAAATGCTGATAAAGCGGCAAGTGTGCCTGTTGTTAGCTACTCTCATAACCTAGATGAGGCCCAGATGCATGTCTAGGTTTTGCTGTCTACAATCTAAATAAAGCAAAAGAATAGCGACATTTCTACCAATGATAAATTGACTGTAAAATATAAAAATCATTTATAAAAGTCATTTAAATACAGTGATTATGAGATTTTTGTTTTCCTCACAATCTCTCACATCTTTCTCAGTTAGCTACTCTGTAGGTAGCTGGTATGGCTGGTAGAGTCCAGTCATTTCAGAGGCAGAAAATCTGGGTGGCTCCCTAGTTCCCCAAACTCCTGGCTGTTTGACCCTAGGTTATTCACTTAACTTCTCTGAGACTCACTTTTTAAAAATATGCAATATAGCCCGGCCAGTGTGGCTCAGTGGATTGAGCATCGTCCAGTGGACTGAGAGGTCCCAGTTTGATTTCAGGTCAGGGTTGCTGGCTCGATCTCCAGTAGGGGGCGTGCAAGAGGTAGCCAATCGATGTTTCTCTCTCACATAGATGTTTCTATCACTCTCTCCTTTCCTGTCTCTCTAAAAAATTTAACAAAAATATATTTTTTAAAACCTTAAAAAAGGGGGGAAGTTAGGTTAAACCTACTAACACCATCATTTCTTAAGAAAGAGTGATTTCCTAGGTTTATTCCAGGGACCTACTATTTTTTTTTTAATCTGGTGGTATCTATCTAGCTACTAACTTTTGGGGTGGGATGAAAATCAGATGACCTTTTAACCACATCGGTTAGGTTGGAAACAACTAGTGTCAAATAAATGAAATGTAAGCTAATTTCAAGTAGCATCATTTGACTAAAATCAATCTGTTTCCCTTTCCAAACCAGTGGGATGACATGGCATTGTTATAAATCTTAGTATTAAAGTTGGACTTTTGTTTTCACGTACAATTGCTTTATAATGGGAAAGTATCCCTGGAAATGAGGGCACTGTTTCAAAATGAATCATTACTCCAACAATCCTCTGCTAGTCATTAATTACAAGAACAAAGCCCTGCCACGTCCTCACGGACCAGCTAGATTGAGACAGGAAATGCAGAATTCAGCAGTTTATCATTTCTTATTTCTAGCTTAGAGCTCGTTTATCCAAGATTCAGAATAAATTTAATGTTTTGTGCAACATGTCAAAATCAGTTCATTATATTTTTCTTGTTTAAGGGAGCAAAATTCAAGAGGAACACGTCCACAGAAGGCACGGAAATAAAACAAAGATGGGTGTTTATGAAAATAGCCCCCTGGAAAAAGGGTGGCTCTCTTGAAACTCATAAAGAGAACAAGGTACTTCAGAAGTTCTAAAACTTTTCTAAGTATTAGAATTACCTGGGAGTTTTTGACAATCTCTATGCCCAGCCCACAGACACCATCATCACTATTTATTATTTTTAAAAATATTTATTTATTTTTTTAGAAAGAGAGGGAGAGAGAAACATCCATGCAAAAGCAAAACATCCATCTGCTGCCTCCTGCATTTCCTGTATGGAGGGTCGGACCCACAACCCTGGTATGTACCTTGATCTGGAATTGAACAGGCAACCTTTCAGTGCACAGGAAGATGTTCAATCAACTGAGCCACACTGGTGGCCAGGGTTACATTTTTTTAAAATGTATCTTTATTGTTGAAAGTATTACAGATGTCACCCCTTTTTCCCCCATTGACACCCTCCTCCCCACTCCCACCCCCACCCCCCACCTTCACTGCACTGTTGTCTATATCCATTGGTTGTGCATATATGCTTATAAGTTCCTTGGTTTATCTCTTCCCACCCCCCATCTCACTTTCCCTCTGAGGTTTGTCAGTGTGTTTTATGTTTTAATCTTCACTCAAGGATTTTTTAGAATTGATTTTAGAGATAGGAAGGGGGTGAGGGAGAGAGAGAGAGAAACATTGGTTGGTTGCCTCCCACACATTCTCCAACCAAGGATCAAACCCGAAACCTAGGTATGTGCTCTCACCGGAAATTGGACCCACAACATTTTGGTGCATAGGCTGACACTCCAATCAATTGATCTACCAGGCCAGGGCAACATCCTTATTTTTTTAAATACTCTAAGTGACACCAATGTGCTGCCATGTCTGAGAAACACTTTGCACATACTTTAAAGCATACAAGTAATGCACTTTTCCCCAATGATCATGATATGATCATAGATCATTGTTATAACCTCCCTATTTTTATAATAGCAAGAAGCACAGCTTCATTTTATAGGCAGGTAAACAGATAAACAAGTCACATGCAGGTGAAAAGCAGGGGCTATCGGGACTCAATCAATGGGCCAACAGAGAACATAATGATTGAGTTTAGTTGTACATGCAGGATGCCCTGCTGGGGACTGCAGGGTACAGACGAGTACATGCCAATGCCTGTGATCAGGGGACAGCTAGTGGGGGCCGCCAATGTGCAAGCATATCAAGAAGTAAGATTGTGCTCCAAATGAATTGTGAGCAGAGTTGCATTGCAGGGCAATGCAAGATAACAGGTGTTAATGACCAAGGAAAGTAAGTGACTACAATATTAAAGTCAGCACCTGGTTGATTCCAAGGACTGTGAACAAACTGACACATGACGGGAACCTCACCAGTGGGGTATGGGAAGGAAGAGGAACTGCACTTTACCTGCAGTGGTTCTCACAATGCGGCCCCCAGGCTGCAGCGTCAGCATCACCTGGGCACTTGTTGGAAAGGCGCAGACCCACCAGATGAGATACTGGGCTGGGGTGAGTGAGGCGGAGGAGGGGAGAACCAGGAGTAACTGCTGGTGGGTGTGGGATTTCTGGTTTCACGAAAATGTTCTCAAACTGATTGTGGTGATGGTTGTACAACTTTGTGAAAATATTAAAAACCATTGTGTTGTATGCTATGAATGAATTGCAGGGTATGTGAATTATCTCAATAAAACTGTTACATAATAAGAAAAAGTTTCTCCAACATCAGCATACCTGGGATTCTTGTAAAAAATGCATAGTCCCAGCCCAGCAGGTGTGGCTCAGTGATTGAGCGTCGACCCATGCACCAAGATGTCACTGGTTCAATTCCCAGTCAGGGCACATGCCCAGGTTGTGGGCCACATCTCCAGTGGGGGGGCATGCAGGAGGCAGCCAATCGATGTTCTCTCTCATTGATGTTTCTATCTCTCCCTTCCTCTCTCTCTCTAAAAATCAATAAAGAAAAAAATTTTTAAAAAAAGCACATTCCTAAACTACTCCACCCCCAGACTTCTCACTCAGAGGGTCTGGAGAGGAACCCCCAAATCTACATTTCCCCCCAGTACCCATTTGATTCTGATACTTTCAGAAACACAGGTGATGCCACGGGCCCTCTACTGAAGAAGTTTGTGACTTCTCATTCACCGGCTGACGGGTCCCGGGTCAGTCTCTTCTGGATTCACTCCTAGCCTTTTAGGAATTTATTTCTAGGTGTAAAGGAAAGGGTGCAGAGGCAGCTATTTTAAGCCAAATGTATGTATTTTGAAAAATAAATTTTCACTCAGTAGAAGTTCAAAAAATGAACATAATTTTTAAAAATGAAGCAAAAATGAATTGAAAAGATCAAAAGGCTTAACAGTTCCCTTACTTTGCTCGGTTTACACCCTCTCTCTGACTGTGCAGTCTGGGGGTTTTGCATTGCTGTGGCCTCCAGGCACCCACTTGCCCCCAGCAGCTGTCATGGCTTTGCCTGCACAAAGGAGCCCCAGAGCATAAGGGAGCTCAGTGTAAGCCCAAAGCACACGATGTTAACAGCTGGCAGGAGCCTCTGGGGCATCATCAGGTCTTTGGGAGGCAGAATAATGGCCCCCTCAAAGATGTCCTGCTTCTAATCCCTGGGGCCTGTGAATATGTCACCTTACATGGCATAGGGGAATTATGGTTACAGATGGAATGAAAGTTACTAAAGTGAGAGAGTAGCTTGGATTATCCAGGTGGGTCTGATCATAATCACAAGGATCCTAAACGTATACAAAGGAGGCAGAAGAAGAGAGCCAGAGAGATGCAATGCTGCTGTGCAGATGGAGGGAGGGGGCGACGAGCCAAGGAACACCGGAGGCCTCCAGAAACCTCATACATATGGGAGAGAAGTGCCCTCAGCATCCACAACACCTGCATCCTCGGCCATGAAGAAAAGCCCCTTACCCTCTCTGGGCTGGTTTCACGGGGCACTAGCTGATGGCAATAGCAGGGGGCACTCCCTCTCCAGCGACTGAGCTGCAACAGGTCCCTCAGCCTTCACGCCTGGCGCCCCAGCCTTGGTTGGGGGTGTCACCTCAAGTTAGAGGCATGGCACAAGCATACACAGTAGTGCCACGGGAACCCATCCAAAGGCTTTTCTTGAGAACAAAATTATCCCTATGGTCTGGGACATCCCTGGAATGATATTATATGAAGTTGACCATTATATCATCCACATTTGCTGAAGTAGAGACAGTATACCTGTACAGGTGGACACAGTCACTGATACTGCAACACCAAACAGACCGTTTTTGCTGAGAACCACTCAAGAGGACAGCAACCTTAGTTAAGGTCTTAAAAGAGAATAGCAGTTGTTCAAACACACCAGCCTGAGTAAGCAGTGCCGTCGGTGCAAATGTGCTGCCTTCAGGCACTTAGAAACATTCACAAACTTGTATTTTGTATAAGGTTTATCATAGTTTAGACATCTGACATGACGATCCCTCATTTCTCTTTAATCCCTAACTCATTATTTCACCTTATTTAAAAAATAAAAGTACAAAATCACAAGAATGAACAAACAATAACTACATGCAGCAACATGGAAAGATGTCACAAACTTTATGTCCACCTAAAGAGGCCAGACACAAGAGTGTGTGACTTCATTTACATAAAGCTTAAGAGGAGGAGAAGCCCACTCATTTTTAGTATGAGAAGTCCAGTAGTGAGTATCCAAGGGGTCAGCAACTGGAAGGAGGCTCCAGGGAGTCTGTTTCCTAAGCTAGGGGCTGGTGACCTCAGCATGTTCACTTTGTGAAAATTCAAACTTATAACTGGTGCCCTTATATTTATGTATATTGTGATACACAGTGAAAAGAAATGTATCCTGCTACTTTGCTGAATTCATTTATCAAATTTAGTGGGTTTTGGGTGACGTTTTTAGGGTTTTCTATGTACAATATCATGTGAATAATGACAGTTTCACTTCCTCCTTTCCAATTTGGATGCCTTTTATTTTTTCTTCTTGTCTGATTGCTGGGGCTAAGACTTCCAGTACTATGTTGAATAAGAGTGGTGAAAGCAGACATCCCTGTCTTGATCCAACTTCTAGGAATATATCCTAAGAACTCTGAAACACCAATCAGAAAGAATATGTGCACCCCTATGTTCATCAGCGCTATTTATAATAGCTAAGATCTGGAAATAGCCAAAGTGCCCATCAGTAGATGAGTGGATAAAAAAGCTGTGTACATTTATGCAATGGAATACTATGCATCTGTAAAAAAGGATATCTTACCCTTTGAGACAGCATGAAGGGACCTGAAGAGTATTATGCTAAGTGAAATATGCCAATCAGAGAAAGATAAGTATCACATGATCTCACTTATATGTGAAATATAATGTACAAAATAAACTGATGAACAAAATAGATCCAGAGAAATGGAAGCATGGAACAGACTGACAGATCTCAGAGGGAGGTGCGGGTGGGTAGGAAAAGATTAACCAAAGCACTTAGATGTACATATATGTATAGCCCATGGACATGAACAATAGTGGTGAAGGCCTGGGGGCAGGGGTGAGAGCACGGTGGAGGTGGAAAATGGGGGATAGATGGGGGACATCTGTAACACTTTCAACAATAAGGATACATTTTTAGAAAAATAAATGTAAGAATAAGATTAATGCTATATTAGAATTTGAAGAAGTCAGGACTTCCTCACTTCCCGTTGGCATTTAAGGACAGGTTAGAGGCTGGGTGCCGCTCTCAGTGAGTGCTGGGGAAGGTCATCGGCATGCCGTCTCCTGCAGGGAGTGGACAAAGCCCTGTGCATAGTACTATTTGGTCCTTGGGAACCAAAAAATCCAAAAGAGCACCATGAGAATGGTCCGTTTCTCATGGCCCTGGGCAGTTCATCCTGGCCTCCATGTAAACTAAGCTAGGACAAGCAAACCTGGGAAGTGGCTAAGACTTTGCACACACCCTGGTAGTCGTTTTGTGGTCTGTGCTGTGAGACATCCGGTCCCCAATCTGTCAGGGCCACTCTGCTGTCCAGTCACTCCCACGCCTCCAGCCATGCCTGAAATCCTGATGTGATGCTTCCTTGACCCTTTCCTTCCATTCTCCCCACTTCTCTCTTCCTCCTTTTTCATCAAACCCTCCCTGTTTTGTTTTATTATCAAAGAATTTTTTATATTAGCCAGTTTTTTAAATGGGTGGTCCTTAATCCTGCTAGCCCATTTGTATTCCTTGAAAGTTTTCTAAAAACACCGATATCTGGGCTCACTGCAGACCAGTTACACAGGACTTTATGGAGATTGCCACCCCCACCCTGTCCCAACCACCCTGGGTACCCTTATAACTCCCCCAAGGGATACTAGTGGGAAGGCCAGAGGTGAGAGGCTCTAACCGTGGCTTACAGAGGGGACACCATTTACATGGCATTCTCCCTCAGGCCACATCTGGAATGTACGGCAGCCTAAGAACTCAGTAAAAGGAGTG
Source organism: Tadarida brasiliensis (assembly GCA_030848825.1). Classification (NCBI taxonomy): domain Eukaryota; kingdom Metazoa; phylum Chordata; class Mammalia; order Chiroptera; family Molossidae; genus Tadarida; species Tadarida brasiliensis. The sequence goes on from CM061258.1 coordinate 38,337,416, forward strand.
ACACCCCGACCGGTGTGGCTCAGTGGATTGAGCGTCGTCCCATGGACTGAGAGGTCCCGGTTCGATTCTCGGTCAGGGCACATGCCTGGGTTGGGGGGCTGGATCCCCAGTAGGGGGCGTGCAGGAGGCAGCCGATCAGTGTTTCTCTCTTAAATTGATGTTTCTATCTCTCTCTTCCTTCCTCTCTCTTAAAAAATAAAAAAAATCAATAAAAATATATTTTAAAAAAGAGTGACTGATCTAACACACTGTCCCCCAGCACAGGGAGCACAGTTCCCTGGGCGGGTTGAGGTCACAATGCTGAGCAACGCTACCTCGCTGTGGTCACTGTCTTCCCTGGACACAACCCAAGCCTTCTTCTGGGGACTCGGTTAATACTAGAGCAATTCCGATGTCCCCACTTACCAGAAGGAGTGCCTGCCTAAGTCAACATTTCTTTTAAACAAATAGGGTTTTAAGTCATTTACTGAAGAGAGAATGCTGTGGTCACTGTCCTAAATGGCTTTTGAATGATGTGTGAAGTTCTCAACTGTCCACAAGGTGTCGAGTTTTACAAAAAGTATTGCGTTAGTATGAAATGATACCTTCTCTTTGATTCAAATGTGTTATTTCTATATTCTAAAACCTAAGAATCCTAAATGTAAGAAAGATGTCAATTAAAAGTCCTACTTTCTTTTAAAAGACTGTTTGAAGTAGGGGGAGAGGGTATTTCTCCTTGATTTTATTTGGTGGGAGAAGTTATGCAGCTGGGAGGGGAGGTAGTAAAAGTAGGTGTTTCCCCAGCTGGGCTGCCTTGACTACCCCCAGAGCCTCTGGAGTGATAGCAACCTCATGGCAACCACAAGCCGCTTTCTTGCCAGTACAACGAGATCAATGCTCCACGACGCTGGGGCCTCAGATCAGGGTTCAAGCCTCTTCTTGCCAGGGTTCAATATCCCCCTTAGACAGGGAGAAAGGAAGATCTGCTCTGGGAGGCTTAGAGGGCCTGCTCTGCCCACTCCCCAGCCCTGCCCATTCCCTGGGAAGAGGTATCTGTGGGACCTGGGAACATGCCCACAAGGATCCCCCATGCTCCTTTTAGTCAATGACCTGGAAATGGAAATCTTTGAATTGCTTACCCAAATGACTCAAGCCAGCCAACATGGTCCATGTGGGCCCTTTCCCCCATTTGCCCTCTTAGGGACAGACATGTCACAGTGTGTACCACCCTAGGCCTGTGGGGCTGCTGCTTGGGGGTGAGTGTGGATGCTAAGTGGTCCGAACGGAAGCCCGTGGTCTGAGACACTCCCACACGCACGCAGAAGAGCCTCGTGGCTGCAGATGGAGCCAGTGGAACGAGAAGAGTGGGTGAGCCACAGGCCCCTTCCCTCAGCGCCCAGAGCCTTGACAACGGTGAGTGTAACCCCGGCCTTCCAGGCAATCAGGGCTGCGTATTTGTCAAGGTCAGAGGACAGACTTTCGACACGGAGGTAGAGGATAAAGCCTAAACATTGAGGCTCTATGTGTGAACTTGACCTTCCGGGTATGCTCTTATTTGTCGAGGAAGGAGGCTCGAGCTTCCTTAAATCAACAGTCTGTTAGTGTGTCTACAACTTTTAACTATTTAGGCATGTGATATCTAGTTCTCCATCTGCATTTTTATCTCACAAATTCACAAATCTCAGAAGTGGCCCCTGTCTAAGCCCCACCCTAGACCTGCTGAACCAAGTGTCTCAGGTTGGGCTGGTAAATTTGAGTTTTAACAAGCTCCTCAGATGATTTGTACCCACGATTCGTTTGCCAACCACTCACCTAGACCCTTATCTCCTCTCTCGTGTTTTATACTCAGTCCCCGTGGCAACAGAGTAGCGTTGAGTGATTCATCTGCGAGCGGGAAAGCAGATAAGGGTCGTGGGGCCCACACCAGGCCAGCTGCACTGTGCTCAGGAAGCAGGTTCACTAAGCCCGGGGCCTGTGGCTTCCATTCCGCCGTTCTCGTCCCAGCCCAGTGTGGGAGAGCGTGGAGGCCCTCTGACAACCGCTCCAAGTTCAGACCACTTCCCCTCTCCGCCAGATTTCTTACTGTGAGATCTGCCCTTCATCCCCACTGGCTCCTGTCCAACTCTTTGATCTAACAGCTATCCTCTTCCCCTAACCTTTCTACTCCTCGATGCCTAGAATTTTTGTTGCATCACACAACTGTCTAGCCCAGAGCCATTAAATCTCTCCTGGTAGGTGAGAAACCGTTCATGGTAATACCCTGGGAGCACAGCAGGAGCACCCCTGAGCCCCACAAACCCAGGCCTGGGCCCCATTCCAACCAATTAAATCCTGATCTGAGTGTGATGTGTGGCGTATGCGTGTTATAAAAATATGGGGAACAGATGAGTTTTCATTATTCTGCTCAGACATCAAAAATTTCAAAGAACACTTCTCCCCCAGATACCCAGAGACTTGGGACATTTGTTTAGTATTTTACAGCACTAAGAAAACACTGCTTATGAATATAACTCCAGCTTCTCTAACCCTGCCCATTCCCTGCATGCCTGCAGACGCTCCCTACAAGAGTGGCATTTCACCAAAATCACACCAAGCTCTTCCGTAAAGATGTCTCCTGGCCAAGGACAGGATAGCACCCACAGTGTCTTTCAGGGCTTTAACAGAAGCTGAGTTAGTTAACTTCCTGTTAGTAGGGTGTTTAGGAGAGTGGTGGCTTGTGTTTGTTTGTTTGTTTGTTTTCCTTGTTCCCTTTTGGCACTATTATAAAACATTCTCATGACATATCCAGTCTGCACCCTGTAATTTAGAAATTTAATGTGTACGTGTAGGTCATGGAAGATGAAAAGTTGTACTTGAAATTCGAGTGCAGTGACTTAGTAGAGTCGCCGTGGCTAGGGACACTGCTCCCTCACTAGGAAGGAAGGGCCTGAGACGTCTGTATAGGTTAGATTCCGTCAGGTGGGTCTTGTTCCCGCTATTCCACACTTTCCAAAATAATTAGGAAAAAACACATCTAAATTAAGCCGAAGCAACTGATATGGACCCATGTAAGCTGGGATTTAAAAGTACTGTTTCTAGGCAACAAAATAAAATCATGTTGCTAGTTGTACATGAACTTTTAAATCTGACCCTCTAATTTTAAATTGTGGGAACAGTTTTCAAGTACAAATTTCACAGGAAAGAAAAAAATGAAATCCAGGGAATGATGACTATACCACAAGAAGCCATAGCAGTTGTCAAATCCCCCCCGCCTCCCCCCCCGCAATCCCTGGTCTCAGTTTCTCCAAAGAGCAGTACCTTCAGGATACAGTGTTACCTGCCTGGGTTGTAACGTTGTGCAGGAGGTTGAATGTGTATGCAAAAGGTATAGCTCTAGACTGTGCGGGGGGAACCCACGTTGGATTTTGTGTCAAGGCCAATTTCAGTCATTGATCTATTGATGAGAAATGTACTTTTTAACCCCCATGGAGGAAAGGACACAATTCAATTCTACCGAGAGGGCTTCTCTGTACAGCTCTGTTCCACCTCAGACTTAGTTTCAGAGTCCGAGAACCCTGGTTAGCATTTTCTTCAAACTATTTACCTATATTCTGGGGCCAGGGTGCCCCTCTCTGCCTGGAGAGTACTGGGAACTCCTGGATTGTTGCAGGGTAGAGTTTATGATAAGGACAGTTCACACGAGAGACAGTGATGCATCTTGAATAAAGAGTATATACGGGAAGTCCCATCAGGCCTCGCCCTCCACCTTCCCCTCTCTTCCTCAGCGCTGCCTACGGAGGTGGCAGCCACCTCCTACTCGGCACCACGGCTGCCCTCAGACCCCTTGTGAAACTCACGATTGTCAAAACAAGGACCAAGAAGTTCATCCCGCACCAGTCAGACCAATATGTCAAAATTAAGCGTAACTGCGGAAACCCAGAGGCACTGACAACAGGGTGCTCAGAAGACTCAAAGGCCAGATCTTGATGCCCAACATGAGTTATGGGAGCAACAAGAAGACAAAGCACAAGCTACCCAGTGGCTTTCGGAAGTTCCTGGTCCACAAAGTCAAGGAGCTTGAAGGGCTGCTGACAGGCAACAGGTCCCCTGTGCTAAGGTTGCTCACAATGTCTCCTCAAAGACCCACACAGCCTTGTGGAAAGAGCAGCCCAGCTGGCCATCAGTCACCAGTCCCAATGCCAGGCTGCTCAGCGAAGAAAATGAATAGACAGATTGTGTATACATTGTATTTGTGCTAATAAAACCACAGCATTCTGAAAACAAAAAAAAATTGTATAAGGAGAAAAAGGGACTGCCCAGAAGTCATGTGGATTTTTTTAGAGTGATTATTATGCTTTAGGAACGGAAAGATAATTAATTCCATAGCCTGGTTAAGAATGGTTAAGAAAAAGAAAAAGAAAAAGAAAAAAGAAAAAGACACCTTACTTCATTAGGCTGCTCAGCAATACTTGTAGTAGCCGTAAGGTGGCGCTCACTTCTTAGAAATACAACCAGGTTGAAAACCTGGCTCCATGGAGAACTAGAACAGTCTAACATAAAAATGTCTTTCAATAAAGCGATGTCAGTTTTCACAGTTACAGACAACCATACAGTAAGTACATCAGCAGTGACATTCACAAATGTAGGCAGTGCTGGCAATCATAAAGTAGGATGTGGAACACAATGGTTCCTGCTCATTTTTACTTATTTGAATTTATTTCTCCTTTAGGCTCTATATGTAAATTAAGCGTACATTGATTTCTCTTTAATGTGTTAAGTGCTTCCCATTACTTAAAATGATGATCCCTTTCTATCTGGAACTTATAATGAAGAGATGGCGTGATAGATTAAAACGCTCCAGGAACATCTCTGTGGGCTAGCTCAGCTCTTCAGACCTGAGGACCAGGCTCTGGCCCCTCCCAGCTGGATTCCAGCATCCCTCCTCCCCCCTGGCCTGTCTGCCAGCCTGGGGTCACTGCTGTCTCAGGACCCTTTGGGCTGCAGAGCCTCAAGCACTTTGCTATTTTTCCTTCTTCCTCCAAATCCCCATTAGTGTTTCTGTCTTAACTAAAGAATAAAACAATGAGAACAAGTGGTTAATGCATTTTTAAAAAACCAGTGCAATTTTTATGTGTATATACTTGTGGGCTTATGCAACAGTAGAAAAAATCAAGAACGATTTCTGTGTTTACTGACCCTGAACAAAAGCTATAAGATAGATATATCCAGCTCCAAATGTAGATGCTCTCACTGTTCACATGGCCTCTTTTCCTGAATACACAGTGGAACCGAACTTGACATGAGAAAGTGGTATAATAAGAAGAATTTGGAAGACAGTATAAAAGGGCTAAGTAGAGGCTGCAAAATGTGGAATGGAGGTGAAGGGCTGGGACAGGGAACCGAGGAGAAAGAAGAGAGAAGGAAATTAAAGGGAATTGAAACCCAGGGAAATTTGAATTTGTTCCAGAATGTCCTGAACACTTTGTACTGTCAGACAGAACCTGTGATGTGCGCTGTATCTATGGAAAGAAGCATGATTTTACCTGGAGAATCACAGACTGATCGGAAAGCCCCCTAAAGTCTTGTCTTCTCAATCCGATTATCAAGTAACCTAGTTTTCCCACTTTTGCTCCACGGATGTCTGCTGGAGACTCCACACCCAAAATACTCAAGCCTACTGCAGATTCATTCTATCTCACTTTAGCTGTGTCCTCGGTAGTGATTTTAATCACCTCCAAAGGGTTCTCTCTCCTACTACCCGCAATGGCTGTTTCAAAACTCTGTCTCTCTTTTCAAGTTCCCAGACCTGGCTGGACCTGCACCCTAGCCATCAGATGTTTCTGCAACTGATTTTCCTGGCCCAAAGCCATTCTCCATGAGCCCACATTTCCAGGGAACATCATCCCCCTCCCTCCCTTCAGAGATGATCCTCCTCTTATTTCAGGCTGGCCTCCCACCCAGCTGCCAGAGGCAACTGAACAGAATAAAAACTGGAGGCAGGATACACAATTCTCCCAAGACTCGGTTTTGTCATCTCTGAATGTTGCTATAATGATGCAACCTCTCTGCGATGCTTTGGGGATTCCCAATGTGTTCTTTGTGAGAGCACTTTCCACACTATGTAAGCAATATATTCCCTCAGATCTCTATCAGCTGACTTGAGAATTCAAGGATTTTAGGCCCACAGAGTAAAATATGGGCCTAAAATCCACGTTCCCAAGTTCTCACCCTTTCCCACGTCCCACCCTTCACCACCTTCCCTGATAATACTATGTCGTTCTCATTGTTAGGCTCTTCACTCGTACCCTGATTCCTGAGTGCAAGCCTTCCCCAGGCTTCCATCCTGTGTCCTGTCTTCCCCTACATAACCATTGGTGCACGATCCCCTGCACCGTGATCATTGCAGCTTTGGAGCAGGAGGCTGTTAATATCGCCAGCCCTGGAACTGTCTCCCCTTGAACCTAGTCACGTGAAGGCACATTAGATAGACGGTCATAACCCTGTTTATACATGTGTAGACTCAATATAAAAAGGCATTAGGACACCCTCACGTTTCACAAGTAAATGAAAAATTTTAAAGAATCCAGCTTGTAAAAAGGCATTCCTGCAGACACTGAAAGGTTATTTCTCTTCGGCCTGAAGCACCAGCTGATAGCGCTTTGCAGACTTCTCTTAGCAGCCCCACGTGGTTGTCTCTGGAGAGAACATGGGCAATGAAGGGATGTCAAAAAACAAGCGCTGAATCATGACGGATGGAAGGAAAACCATTTACCAGTTTTCTGGCAGGTCAGGCGTCTGTGTTCCATTTGAACGAGGACACACAGTAATATTCCTAAATTCTGAGGCTGATAGAACTGTCCGTCTCCTCTGTACTTGTGAAGTCTGCTGCTAAGATTTTCTCTCATTTGTTTCCAAGCACTTAATCTCCATACGAAAGTGACAATTTTCTGGGCACTTGCTTCTGGCCCAGGGGCTGTCTGCTTGGTGCTCGGTTGCTCTTATTATTAAGTAAACCTATCATGTTGTCTTCCTCAAAACTATCAGAGTGTGGCAAAGATTGCCAAGCAGGTCAGATTTGCATGGTTCAGGCCTGTGCCACATTAGCACCATCAACCCTGGCGGGTGTCTCTCTGTTCCGAGTCTTTGAAACACTGACTCCTCCCATGAGACTCTCAAGGCACATGTCTCTGTGTGTATACATTATAGATGATAATGATTGCCTACCATTATCAACTTTAACGGTTTCCTTCCTAACTAATTTCCGGTGCTGTCCACCTTGCACATGCATATAATATGTTCACACACACACACACACACACACACACACACACACACAACGTGCCTGCCATTGGTTACTATTTGCCCAGGGAATTAAAATTAACTTAAATAATAATTCAATAAGGTAAGTTTACTTGCTTTTAACAGACAAATATGAAAAGAATTCCTAAGAAATTAGTTTTATGTCTTCCAGATTTCCTTTTTCCAAACAATGGCAAGAACGTTAGACTAAGAGTCTAGCAGGGGAGAAAATGCTGTACTCACAAAACCATGTGGAAAAACTGCAGGCCTGTGCAAGGACACTTCAATAAAACCAAAATGCAGGTCTCTCAAAGTTGCCAATGCTTGCCACAAGCATGGGGCAGGGTGACCTGTTCTTCCCAGTCTCAGCCCCTAGTCAGCGGTTCTCAACCTGTGGGTTGTGACCACTTTGGGGGTCGAACGACCCTTTCACAGGGTCGCTTAAGACATAACAGTAGCAAAATTTCAGTTATGAAGTAGCAACGAAAATAATTTTATGGCTGAGGGGGTCGCCACAACATGAGGCACTGTATTAAACGGTCGAGGCATTAGGAAGGTAGAGAACCGCTGCCTAGTTACCTATGCATGGCTGCAACTATCTTCATGACCTTAGGGAGGCGCTGTTGGTCCCTTAGCGTATCTAAGGCAAAGCTGAAATATTTTAAAGTTACCTCTAAATATCTACAATAGAACAAAATGGAAAAATAACTCAAGATAACATAAATGTAGATATTCCGGCCCAAAATTAATTTAAGAGGTTCACACTTCCTAGGAACAGGAAGCTGTTTATTTACTGGACTCAGAAAATAATTAAATAAAGGCAAGCCATAGAGGAGTGGTGGGTGACACCTTTTTCCTTCCCTGGGTCTAGTTCTTATTTCCTCCTTCTTCCTTCCCGGCACTAGGAAATGGCAAATTATGGACCCATGGGACCAAATCCAGCCTGCAGCCTGTTTTTGTAAATAAAGTTACATAGAAATAAAGTCACATTCACTGGTTTATTCATTGTCTACGGCTGCTTTCATTCTGCACCAGAGTGGAGTAGTTGCTACAGAGACGGAATGTCCCACAAAGCATGAAAGAATTACTATCTGCCCTTTACAGAGCAAGTTTGCCGTCTCCTGTCCTTGAGCTACAGTATTTTCCAACAGGGGACACAGAGGTGACTGGGAGATATAAGGAATTTTGATATGTGGCTGGTCAGCCAGCAGGGGAGCCAGCTTCTTCAAACACATGTCTGCAATATGATGGAACTACATCTGCCAGCCTTTTCTAGTGAGTTGCACGCAGGCAAATGGTAAAAGACACTTGGGATGCATATTCAGAGACTATAAAGTATCAGACATGGACCTAGTGGGGACGGAAGTGTGGTTTTTTTTCCTGCTTCTAGTTGAGAGTTGCACCAATGAGAGAAGAAAGAAAACCCCAATCTCTTGCCCCACCAAGTGGTTTGGCTCCAGGCACGGTGCTTTGGGCTCTCCACTGGGGGGCACAGGCTGCATTTTACAACCCTAGAAAGCTTGCATCTGTTCAGAAATGTAATTCTCAATCTAATTACAAGAGCTCAAAGCTGAAAATGTGGTATAGAGGAGGAAACATATTCAGATAAATGGGGAAAAAGGAGAGCTTTGTGCAGAGAGAGAAAATACGAAATGTTGAAGAGATAGTCATTAGTATGAGAAAGGACAGGGAGGTGACAGAGAACAAAACACGTCTGAGATACCTACATATTTTTGCACAGTCTGGCTAATAACACAAATGAGAGATCTTAGTCCAATAACACTGTACATACATCAAGGAAATAGACATCCATGGGAAATGCTCAATGTCAGGAAGAGTGTGTTAGAGGAGAGATTTATGGATGAAAAGTAACATAAAGAACAGAAATAATGGGTGTGAGACCTTCTAAGGAACTGAGAGACGCTGAGAAGATGGCTGGGACTGTGGGACTAGGACTGTGACCGGAGAACCCACTCGAGAAAATCTTAGGCTTTCCAAAATGGGGGGCAGGTCTGTCTGAAACTGTATTTCAGGGATTTTAGTATTGGTCCTGAAAACATTTCAGAACTGACTAATTAGCAGGTGGTTTTTGAGCACAAGAGGGTGAAGCGAGGTTCTGGGGGGCCAGCATGACTCACAGGATTCAAGAGTGGGCAGGGTGCCACCTGGCATGGTGGTTAAATGTGTTAACCCTGGCGCTAGGCTGCTGGGATCTGAGTTGGTTCTACCACTTTCTAGCTGTGTGACTCTCGGCTACTTATCTTTTCCTTAGTGTTTTGGTTGTCAGTGGACATAATACTAGCAGAGGCTGTTGTAAGGATTGCATAAGTTAGTACATATAAAGGACTTAAAGAAGAGCCTGGCTCAGATTGGGCCACGGAATCATCAGCTATTATGAGTGACAGCCAGCAGCATGCTGCAGACCTGGATAAAGTCGGGTTTTAGGTGAGTACGTACTTCACAGACTCTCATACGACCCAACTGAGGACCAGCTGAAAAGGTGGTCTGAACAACCACATAGATAAAAAGGTCATGCCTGGTGTCATAACTACAATTCAGCGTGATGACACCTCTCTAATTTCAAGTCTTATGATTGTCTTCAGTCCTGTCCCTGTTCAACATTCCTTCTTAACAAGACCTGCAATTATTTTACTGTGAAAAATTGTAAAGTATTGTGAAATAATCCAAGCTTACAAAAACAACTTTCAACATTTAGAATTAACAAAATATGGAAATATATCATACCTAAAACACTAGGGATTTCTCTCTTACTGAACATATTCAAATAAATACTGAGAGACCTCTTAGTGAAGATATGGAAGAATGTCCTATAAGATACATGTTGAGATAAACCTCAAACATTTTTATTCATTCTTTCAATTCATCCAAATGTTTATTAAGTTTTTAATATATGTTAGGCATTGCCGTAGGTACTTGGAATTTATTGAAACAAAACAAATAATGTGTCTTTGTGAAACTGACATTCAGGTGGGATCCTTGCTAACCAGAGTTTCTGTGAATCATGACATCTTGGTTTCATTTTAGGATTTTCCACAAACTATGCATAAACGTGATACACTTACTAATTTTTCTCATCTATAAAATGGCAATAAAATACTATCACTTCGTATCATGATTTAGGATCATTCACCTAATGAACAAGTATTTATTACTTTGTGCTAGGATCAAGAAAATGAAGGAGACAAGGTCCCTGCCCTCGTGGAATGTCGATCTTTTATTATCAGGAAGATACAATCGGTTAACATTGAGACCAATATTTATATATAAATGTAAGCTGTGATTAGTAGAACCAAGCATATAAACCTGGTTCGTGAGTCTTTAAAAGGCTTCTGGGGGTACTCAGCGTAGATTTGGGCTGTCACCTAAGCCATGTGCCGATATCAAAGCCAGCACCTCTGGTAGTGTCATAGATGCTGTGCTCCACACTCAGACAGGTAGCAGGAAAACTCCAGGACTTCCACAAAACCTAGAAGGATTTCCTTCCTAAGAAATACCCAGTTTTGCTGCCAAACAGTCTTTTCTACGTGGAGGCCTCAGTCAAGAGGTACAATGCATGGGGAAAGTTACACCCAGAACCTGAACATGCACATTTTGAAATGAATTTCCAAATGGACATTCCTAGATCCACAACATGCCAAACAGGAAGTGCACGGAGGTTGGTCCCTGGAGGTGGAGCCAACATTAATTGGCAGAAGTCAATTTCCTGGAGTGGGGGTTGGGTTAAATGATCAGGGGAGAAGTCATTCCTCAATTGAAAACCTACCCTCTCTACCTGCTCTTCCATTCCCACCCTCTGGTAACACTAGAAGCCATGCCCTCATTTCTCAGGTGTGCTCCACACGTGGCAGTCCAGTGTGCAAATCCACCTGCTTCTGCTCCCTCCCAGGAGGGGCTCTGAAAGGTGGCTTGCACGGTGCCTAGATTGTCAGCTGAAGGGACCATGAATTTACTCAGAAGCAAAGAGTGGCTTCATGAGTTTGGAAGATTATATGAAATGAGTTCTTCCTCCCCCTCATTTAGGCCACACTTTTTCAGTCTATAGGGGAGAAGAGGGATCCTTTTATTCTTTATTCATCCAACAAATATTTACGGAGCACCTATCATGTGTGAGGTAGGGTCCTTGGAGGTGGGTGGTGAAGACACACAATGGACACATTAATGTGTGTTAAATATTAAAATATCATCTGGGTTAGTGCGATGGATGAAATTGTTCCCCCAAAATTTAAATGTGGAAGCCCTAAACCCCAATGTGACTACATTTGGTGATGGAGCTTTTGGGAAGTAATTAAGGTTAAATGAGGTCATAGGGTGAGGCCCTAATTCTATAGGCTTGGTGGTCTGGTGGCCTTATAAGAAGCAGAATCTCTCCCTCTCTCTCTCCATGAATATTCACCAAGGTAGGGCCATGTGAGTGAGCAGTAGGAAGGTAGCCACCTGAAAGCTAGGAAGAGAGCTTTCACTAGAATCCTGCTGGCACTCTGATCTTGGACTTTCAGCCTCCAGAACTGTGAGACAGTAAATGTCTGTTCTTCAAGCCACCCAGTCAATGTATTCGGTTATCATAGTCCAAGCAGATTAAGACCGTTAGGTAGTGATAAGTGCTCAGAATTAAAACCAAGCACAGTAAAGGGACAGAGAGATAAGACAAAGAGGTAGTCAGGGAGGTCCTCTGAGGGGGAGACTTTGGCTGAGAGCTGAATGAAGCTAAGATTCATTCAAAGGCACCCCCTGGTCTCAGGTTTAAGAGTGGAGCAATGGGGCCTGGCCAGTGTGGCTCAGTGGTTGAGTGTCGACCCATGAATAAAGAGGTCACCAGTTCAATTCCTGGTCAGGGCACATGCCCAAGTTGTGGGCCAAATCCCCAGTGGGGGGCATGGAGGAGGCAGTCAATCGACGTTCTCTCTCATCGATATTTCTCTCTCTCTCTCCCTCTCCCTTCCTCTCTCTCTAAAAATCAATAAAGAAAAAAAAAAAAAAGATTGGTAGCAATGGGGATTTGATAGGGCTCATCTTTAGAAGCAAATGAGACTTCCCCTTTAGAATATTTTTGGGAAATAGACTGTTCTCTTTCAGGGAGAAAATGTTACCCTAGGTAATCTGTGTTTGTTTGGGCTAGTCCCTTTAACCCCATGCCCCAGTTTTCTGAGCTGTGAAATGAGGATAATAATAATTTTTATTTCATTATGTTTTTGGAGGTTTAAATGAGTTAATTAATGCACATGAACCAATGCTTGACACACCATCAGTGTTTAATAAACATTAGCAATTACTGTTACTACCACTACTACTACTATCTCTACTATTATAACAACTATTGCTATATAGTTGTTGTTATTATTCTTATTATTAGAAAGCCGCAGACAGAATATTAGAAAATAAATTTCAGCAATGGTACCTTTCAATCATCTCTGAGCATCCTAGCCCTGACCATCTCTGGAATATTAACTTTGCTTGTCTGTCTCCCCCAAGCTCCATCAGAAGAGCAAAACCAATGATTAAGCCCATGTGTTATGAACTAGGAAGTCCTTCGCACGAGTTAAAGCCATCAGTGACAAAGGCTTTCTCCTGATGGAACAAACCTTTTCTGCTCACTGATGCCTGAACAGTCCTGTTCAGGTGCTCTCATTCCTTCTGGGTCAGGGTAAGAACCAAACACAGTTAGCAAGATGAAGACACTCCTTCAAGTGCTCCTGAGGAGAAAAAAAAAAAAAAAAAAAGATGGGAGAAATAAAAAAGAAAACAAGAAGAGAGAAGCAGGAGTGAAGGAGAAGGAGAAGAACTGAAAAGGAAGGTGAATGTGGGGAGACTGTGAGGCCATTAGGAATTCGCTGTTGACTCAGTTAACACAGCAATCAAAATGGAAGTGGAAAAAGGAATCGGGTCGGCAGACGTTGTCCACTTAAATCTCCTTGTCTCATTTTGGTAGGTATTTAACGAAATGACTTTGTATGAAGCTTGAGTGCATTAAAATGAGTAAATGATATCGACAAATGTTTTCATCTAGGCTTTGCTTTTATGGAGGCATTTTTACAATTACAAATAAAGTGAAGTGAAATTGCTTTGAACCTGCCAGATTGTAAGTTTCCTAAGGGCAGAAGTTGTGCATGTGGTTTCCTTTGGAGTACTTTTTTCTTTTTAGTGCCGGGGAAAATTGGTTGCATGTGTACTCAATTGGTGGCTCTCTGAAAGTTTTTGGACACCTTTTTGCATCCCCCCCCAAAAGACTCCAAATCCACTAGCTTCCAGAGACTTCTGCTTTTTCTCGCTCTCATTTTCTACACAAGTATTTTATTTTTAATATGTCATCAAAATGTTATACACCACAATGCTGCCTCTTAAATAGGCCTATTATTCCTAAATACTGACCTTATTCTTACATTATCAGAGTTGAACCATGTGATCTGCATTTCATTTTATTTTGCTTTTTTTTCCCCCAAGTACAAGCAGAAGTTTATTTAGAAAGTCACGGAGGTAGAAGAAGTAAACCATAGAAGAAGTGAGCCAGCTGGGCTGTGTGGACTCAGGAAGCAAGTTACAAGGCAAAAGAAGGGCCCTTGGAGCTTAGGAGAAAGAAGGCAAAGGTACGCGCCTGTGGGAAGGAGAGTGGAGAGGTGCAGGTGAGAGAGGGAGATAGAGACAGAGAACGCCTTATTTTGCTTTTTTTGAGGAATATTTGATGTTAGGCACTAGGTATGACTACAAAGTCTTTCTTGGTAATATGGTTACACTGCGAGTCAAATGGAAACCTGAGGGACTTCTTCAGTGAGGTCCTGCAGCAAGAATATTTGGACAGTTGCTGGTATTCCCCTCAATGGCTATGGGATTATGGTGGGAGCGGAGATGGTGAAAAAGAACCAGGAATTAGAAAGTTTTAAGGAAAGTGAATGCAAATTAGAACTGCAGTACAATGTGTTGATTTCTGTTTGAGGCAATTTCCCTTGAGGCAACAGTGGTGTTTGAAAAAGACCATTGGATTAATCATCAGAATATATGTGTTCATTTTCTGCTACTGCCACGTACTAGTGGTTTTACCTTCAATAATCATTTGACCTTGAACAATCCCTTGTCCTTGCCCTTGTATGTAAAATGACAGCAAGGATACCTGCAGGGGATGGTAAGGATGCTATGGATGGGTGCCTTGTGAACAAATCAACCAATATTTAAATATCTTTTCCAGTGTTTATATATATATTTCATGTTCTTGCCTTTTCCCATTTTCTAAAATCTCCAATACACTGTTATTATTTCTTAGCATGTGTATTTTTGGCGCTCTGCCCACTTGTGTCATTTATTATCTCTTTGTTCATTCTTTCAAGTGGTTATTACAGGCTGCTTTCCTAGGTGCATGAATAAATACTCTCCACAGGGTATCCCCAAATGATGGCAAGTCAACTCAGATGAGCATAATGTTTTCTGAACTTCAGACACCTCCTCTCTCATTTTTCTTTTATTTCTGTCCTATTTGTAGAGAAAGGGAATTGTCTGGATGCTAAATGTTGAAGGAATCGGATGCACCTGTTACAGGTAATCTTGGTTTCTAAGTAGGAAGTTACGCAAAATCCTCTCACCCCACTTTCAGATGGCTCTCTTGTGTTTCCTGAAGAGTAACCATGTGACCAACTAGCAATCAAGGGTGCCAGTGAAAAACCTTTTCTTCCTTTGACAAGAACATGTAGAAAAAATATCTTAATGGAACATTTTAGTTCTTTCGTAAAAAAAGAAAAATCACTCTTATGGGTTTCTTCCTACTCGCCCAGTAGTCCTCACCTCCCAATCATATATCTTATTCAAGGTATTAAATTAACATTGAAACATTAAGTTTAAGTTTGTGTTTAATGTTTCAGTGAGAGATAATGACGCATAGTTTGGTTAGCGCTTACAGCAATTTATAAAATACGCCAAGAACATCTAAGCCATCATTCTCCAGTATTAAATCTAATTTTTAGCAAAAGAAGTAAATATAAGTTGGTATTTAGTTAAAATATAAAATTTAAGAGGAAAATGACATTATTAACTCTCATCTCATACTAAGTCAATTAGTGATACTTAAAAATTAACCCCATTTCAAACCAACCATGGCTTACTTATTTACTTATTAAAAATGTCTCACTTTTAAACTGAGACATCTATTTACACATTTGTATATATTAAATATTTCATTCATCAAATTTATGCATTATATTATTAAATATTTTATATTATTACTTAATTTTTTGGATCTACATAATTTAAATAAGTAAACTAAAATATGACAAGATGGTTATTTTAAATAAAGTTTTCTTACATTTCTAATGTTTTGTTTTATAGTTTTCATTGCTATGTTATTTAGACCATACACATTTGGGGACAATTTTTACTACACTCAGAGGTGCGCTGACAAATGTTTAACAACCAGCTCTGGAGAAGGTGGGGAGAGAAGCCCTGGCTTGTATCATTTGGCAATTTCCTTGGTGTAAATAATCACACCATGGCCAATTTCAGTGTGACATTATACAACATGGAGTTAGGAATAAATGCGACAATAGGCTCTCACAAATCAGTACCAGCCAACACGGGAACACCGGGGATTTTGTCTTTTTCTCATTATGTAAATTCTGTCTTAATCTTGTTGGTGTTTAAACTTTATTTTCTAACCTAACCTAATATTGTTACTTCTGCATTGTTTTGGTTCACATTTGCTTCATATCTCTTTGCCTATTTCTTTATTTCCAATCCGCAAAAATAAATTTTAAACATAAATAAATTTATGTTTCCCATAGATTGTTCACAGTGATTTGTGTGCACACATGTTTGTGTGTGCATGTGTTTGTACGTGCATGTGTTTTGGGATGACGGGCTTGTGTACATGCTCGTTTGTTTTTTCGCTTGTTTGTTAACCCAATTTGATACTGAGTGGGAGAAATTGGCCCATTTATATACAGCATAATATCATCTTACTTTATTTTTATTATTTATATGTTATTGAAAAGGGCATATATTGCTAAACTTTATACTCCAAGAATTAGAGACAGGGAAACACACTTTTATGAACATTCAAGTAAATGCAGACAAATCCCTCTACTGACACAAACATTTTTATGATCTTGGTGAGAACTATGACATATTTTCTAATTTTGTTGTGTATATTCAGTATACATAGAGATAGATAGAACTCACTTTGTACTGAGAGCAATGATTTTGTATTAGTATTTTTATTATATTAGAATTTGTCAGATTTCATTTCATCTGTATTTTACATCCCCTCTCCCTTTTTAAAACTAAAGTGATACCTTAAATGTTAAAAAAAAAAGTGAGAGTAGAAAGGGAAAAAATAGACTAAATAAAATGCTGAGCTTTAGCATATTTAATAAATGAGCCAAAGTGACGTTAAAAATGTTGCTATAAATAGATCGATTTTTTGTCATCCCAACTCAAAGATCTTCCCCTAAATAAGATACTTTATGAGGATGACTGAAGCTCTAGCTGGCCTGGCTTGTGAGGGACGCAGTCTGTGCATACCTGTGCTATTCAGCCTCCACTACAGGGCTGGGACGCTGCAGGCCCTCAGTGAATGTTTGTGAATTGACTGCTTGGCAGCTGCAAATATCACAATCAAGGGATAGCAATTGTCTCAGACTATAGCCCTCTCATAGCGTCAGCATGGTCCCAAAGTGGCTGTTTAGCAGTGGGGATGAACAGTGCTTGCCTCAGCTGGAGACTGACTGCTGAAATCTTGGCTCATCTAATTACCACTTTTCCTAAGGGCCTTGTCACCTAAAAGAGTTGTGCCTTGGGTTTACAGGCTGGGCAACCATCCTCACAAATCAGTGTTTTCACAAAGCATGCTGGATTTTCTTTGGCTATGAAGCTGCTGTGTCTTCTACTCTTTTCAAGACTAGCTGGAGCGTCATTAGACGGGTACAGCTTTATGCTGCATCACTTCTTGACTCAGGCCCCAGAGGTTCTCAGAGCTTTCAAAAAGAGTTTCATTTCTCAGCTAAGACTAATAAAATCAAACTCGTGTCTCTTGTGCCTCTGTTTAATGCTTTCCCGTATAATTCTCTAATTTGTAGACTCCAGCCAAGGGCCAATAAAGTAATTTCCCCCACTTTTTATGATTTCCTGCTTATAATGCTTCCTTTTTTCCCCAGTCTTTGAAAAACAACATTTACAATGATGCTTTTAGTTGATCTCCAACAGCCTGCAAAAAGCAAGAATGGAGAGAAGCTTGTCCAGCAAAGCTTTAGCCTAGAGAGGAGTTGGCCCATTTGATAGTTTTTCATTGTCCCCAGAGGCCCCTTTGGAAAGCCATAAGCAGCCTCTTGAACTCTTGTCCACTAGTCACACTAGAACTTTCTGTATGCACTTTTCTTACCCTAAGTCATATGTTACTTATTTTCACTCTAGGCAACATTAACATTATCAATCTTTGGGTAAAAGTCTATGGAAATCAACTGAACTTGGAATCCAACTGAAAAGGTTGTCTTAGTAAGAAGCTAATAACATAGAAAAACACCAGAACCTAGGCCTTTAGTCACGATACATTGAAACATAAATTAAGGTGATGGGTAAAGCAGCATGAGCTGCCTCCCAAATGTATATCTCTTGCCCTGACTTCTATACCAAACTCCAATTACATAGACAATTCCTAACTTAACTCTGTAATAGGAATCTCAGTCTTAACATGGGCAAAACATAATACTTATTTCTTCCCCCAACCTGTTCTCTTAAATTTCCTGTCTTGGTAAATGGCACCACCACCTACATCTCAAGCCGGAAACCCAGAAGTGTCCCCTCATCTGTTTCCATTCTCCCTTCCCACATCCAAACCAGCACCAGGATTCTGAAAGCTGGCAGGTGAAAGTGTGTTTTCAATATTTATCCATGTCTATATCACCCCTGCTACTCCCACTCCAAACCACCCGATGTGGCCTCTGGTCTCCCTGCTTCGTTCTTGCCCATTTTCATTTGATTTTCCTTAAAGCATATAGAGAGATCTTTCTTAAAGTGTAAATCAGTTCACGCCATTCTCCTAGGAACCCATCTGTGGTTTCTCACTGCACGTTGAATAAAGCCCATCTCATTTCCAGGTCTGTAAGCTCCTCTGCCTACTTTTCTGACTCTTCCTCTGACTCATTTAACCCCACTGGACTTCTGTGTTTGTGAAGGTGACAAGCCATTCTTTGAGAACTTTGCTACTTCTCTATCTAGAATGCTATTCTTCCCACAGAAATTGAGCTGGCTGGCTCTTGTCTATCATCCATATGGCGGCAAAAATTGTTTTTGCAAAAAAGCCTTCCTTCGCTGATTGATTTAACAATCTCTGCTACTCTCCTTTGCCTCATCTGGTTTTATTTTCTTTATAGCACTATCACTATGGAAAATCATCTTGTTCATTCATTTGTGAACAAGTTAATTTTTTGACTCTTCTCTCTCTTGACAGCAGCACTGTCCAACGGGAATGCAAGCCACCCGTGTGACTGTAAAATTTTAGTAGCCACAGTATAAAAGCAAAATAAACCATTAAAATTCATTTTAATTGTATATTTTATTTAACCTAAAACAACTACAGCATCATTTCAACGTGTAATCAATATTAAAAGTATTAATGAGCTATTTACATTCTTTTCTTTCATACAGTCTTTGAAATGCAGTGTGAACATCACTTTTCTAGCACGCCTCTGTTGGTACTAGCCACATTGCAAGCCCTCGATAGCCACCTGTGGCTGGTTAGCTCTGGAATGTAAGCTCCGTGTGAGCAAGAGCATTGCCTGTCCTGCTCACTGCTGTATTCCTTGCATTTATAAAAAGAACAGTATCTAACACATAGCAGGCACTCAAGAAATATTTCATGAGTGAGAGAACAGTTCAAAGGATTTGGAGATCTCAGCAGAATTCCTCAGTAAAGACCAAGTACCTATCTTTCTGTACAATTTCAAAAGCTTTAAAAAAATCTAAGTAAATCAATTAGTTACTTTGAGTGAGGAAAATCGCTGATTTAATAATACTGTAAGTATGAATTTAAGGGAAAGGTCTCCAGTCTTTTTGTCTTGTCCACAATCTCTATGCTATTGCTCAACTCCCCCTGGGTACCTCTAAACCCTTACATGAGATGCCTTCTCCCTGATCATCCCACTAAAATCTTCTAACTCATCCTTCATATCTCAGCTCAAATTCTCTCTACAGTAGAGAGCGAGTTTCTTCCAGGCATCCTTGAACACACCTTTATTTGGAATTCCACTATGCTTTGGATAGTCCTCTATTATAGCATTAAACCTACTCTTAAAATAGAGCTATCCTATTTCTTTGTCTTGATGTCTGTGAGGAGACTTCTGATCCCACCCCTGGGTTGCTAACCGAAACTCTTTAGACATCTCCATGGGAAGACAATTTATTCACCTGATTGATGAAACGTAAAACCTCTAACATACACTAGTCCATATGTGTCAATTGGGTGTAGTTGATGTGTCTCAACTGTCCTGAATTCAGAGGAAAAGGAGTGTGACTGTCTCCTCAGAGACCTACACAAGTGATGCATTGTTCAGAAAGTGGTCAATATACAAAAGAATCAGATAAGGATCAAAATATCATCTTTGTTGTTAATAAATTTGGATTGGACATTGTGAGTAAATGGTTCAGATCAGGTCTGAGCTAACCCAGAACTGCCTGAAAGAATCATCTCAGAGTCTGCACAAAACAGAGTCAAGACAAATGTGGAACGTTGTACCACCTTGTCTGCTGATACCCGGACAGAGGAGCTATGGGGTGGCATGGAGGCCTGGGCTTCTATAACTACAATAGTTCTGCAAAGTCAGATGGAAACGAATGATACAGCTTCTGTGTTAAGGTGACTTCCATGCACTTAGTTCTTGTCCACAGCAGCCATACAGTATATACGAAGGAATAAAAGAAGCTGCATATTTGGGCAGGTGCTTGGCCCACCTCATGACATGAAGATGCTCTACTGATGAATTTCTTGCCCTGTGTCCTTCTATCAAAGAAAAGTATTAAGTGAAAGCCTACTGTGTCTTGTGAGACTTGAAGCTGTAAGACTTATAGTATCAGAGCAGAGACCTTTAGCCAGATATAGGCTTTCTAATACTCCCTCTCAAGTCTTAGTCCTGACATAGCAGCAAGAGGAGTCTGCTTGCTCAGGACACTTACTCACTTGTTATATGATAAGGTGAATCTTCCCTCTTGTCCATCTGAAAGCCAGAAGAGTGAAGATAAAGAGACAAAGACCACCTGTGCTCAGGACTTGGTTCATTGAGAAGGGAGGTAATGAGGGTGAGAAATGAGAACAAAGAGAACAAGGGCACATGTGAACATGGCTTCTCATGCACAGCTTTGCCCAACTGGAAGGCTTGAATAAATAAATGTCATATTCTTCACTGATCTAATAAGTTAGTCTTTTCCCCATTGATAGGAGTGACTCAGGTGTGGAGACAATGTGTGTTTCTTTAATACAAATGTAAAAGAAAGAAAGCAAAGAACATGGGCCTGCTAACATTTTGGAGGCATGTCTCCCTGCTGTAGCTAGTTCACTCCTTAAAATCTGGGCCTAGTTCACCTATATATCCATACCTATTGGTTGAGTGCCAAGAATCCAAGAAATAATTTAAATCAACAATGAATTACAAGTTAATGACTAATCAATCTTCAACCTTCAATTTATACACTATACAAATCTTTAAAAAAGGTTTTAGACTTTACCAAAGTTTACAGTAGGGAGCCATGTAAAAATTATATATAGAATATGAGATTTATATTGCTTATTTCCTTGAAGAACTCTGAGCTGTGTACATAAAAAACATTTATGAAAAATTAATTTCATTCATGTTCTTACTGATCTCTAAAGTCAGAAATATAGTCAGTATTAGAAAATTGAGAACATTATGAAAAAATGCCAAGTTCCAAAGAGGCTATTTCAATTGTCATGACTTTACACAAAAGCCAAATATTTTGGGAATCATAAAGACAAGTTTCTTAAAGGCACTTAACACAGAAGTCAATTCCAAGCAAGGGAGTAGAGATTGGGAAAAAGGGGAAATGGATAGAACAGACTACTTTCCTTTTAAAAGAAAAAGGGAAATACTCACAAAAGGAAATGCTATTGTCATATTAATGCCAAATAGGAATAGACAATGGAGAAATTATTTGAATAATCTGACTGATAAGATGTCTAAGAGCTTTTCCAGACGTGATACTCAGAACAATTACCATTTAACAAGAATAGTTTATAGGAATGAATAAATAGCAAGGGAGAAGGTCAATGGAGATGAGTCTAAACAAACAAAAACATCTAGAATGTTGTTTAATCCAAACTTTTTGAGATATGGTTAATTCCCCATCCAAGTTTAAGATAAATTATCTGATTTGAACTTTCAAGTTATGGTCAGATAAAGGTTTTGATACCCTCTGTGGTTGAATTGATTTTTAGCTTAAAAAAAAAAATAGCTCAGTTTCTGTCAAGACAGTCCCAAGGTATACTGGTTAAAAAGATAAGGCAAGATGAACAATAGTAGTTAAGACTGGCTGCATAATAGCCTGACTTAAGCTGCGCACCTATCCTATAAAAATGACAAGGTATGAGTCAACCAACAAAAGTCATTTATGAGCCAGATTTTCTTAATGCATTCAACTACCCAGTTTTGGGTAAGACTGATTTCACAAAAAAAGAATACT
The DNA here is from genome assembly GCA_030848825.1 of Tadarida brasiliensis. NCBI lineage: Eukaryota > Metazoa > Chordata > Mammalia > Chiroptera > Molossidae > Tadarida > Tadarida brasiliensis. The sequence continues at coordinate 38,359,358 of CM061258.1, forward strand.
GAAAAAGTATTCTATCACAGCAGACTGAAAGTGTTAAACATCCTAGCACATGATATTAAAGTTAATTTTCAGCATTCATAAGTTTTACTTTCCAGTTTAGGTGCACAGCATATTTCTGATAAATTAAGCCATCCAATAGCTGTTTACACATTTCACAATTTTATCTGACCCTCGCTCATTTTTACTGCCCAATAGGAGGAGGCTAATTTAGAAACAGAATATACCCAGGAAATTCTGATTCAGAAAGAGAAGACCAAAAGCAGGAGGAGGCAGGTCAGGTGTGGCCTCATTCCGAGAGGAGATGCTGGGTGTTCCTGAAGGGGCACTACAGAAAAGACTGGGGCACCTAGATGTCCAAATAACTCAGCTTGAATTTGATCTCTACAAAATACCTCCATTGTTTTGTTTCAAATACTGTGGCTAAAAAATGATATCATAAAAGCTCACATTAAAATGTATGCATGAAAAATACATTAAAATAAAAATTAGTCTCTTGGAATCATCTCTGCCATTTCTACTTGTATTAGAACAGTTAATTGAGGTCTTAATGTTAAGTTACTACTTTTACATAATGTTTATGGAGATTAGGGGACGTAATGGAAAAAATAAATGCTTGCTTGATTGTAGCGGGTTGGGGGAGAAAAGTAAACAAACAAATGGAAAGAACAAAAAAGAAACAAAGAAACAATAAAGAACAAAGAAAATACTTTATAAAAATGATTTGAGACCAAATAAAGAAAATCTGGTGAATGGCTTTTTAAAGATCTAAAACAATTTCAAAGTCAAAAAGGAAGGAGAGAGAGAAAAAAAGGAAGACTAGAGACAGAGCAAAATGGAACTCAAAAAATACTGGCACAAAAATGTAAAACTATACATCTAAACTAAAAACTTCCAGATATATGTTATAAAAAATATTTCTTTTCCTTTTCATTTTTATAAAGATCTAAGGATCCAGGGAATAATCAGACTCTAAAGATAATTAAGAAGAAACTTGTGGTGTAAACAGGATTTTCTTATCATGCTTTTTATATGTTTCAATGACCTAGGGAAGGCGGGCTCTTATTTTAATGATGCATCCATACCTCAAAAAGAGTATGGGGATCCTCTTTCAGATTTATCTTCAGAGTCTGTTGATGTTATTTTTATACATTTAATTCTTTCATTTGGGGCTGACTCCCATCACTAGTCTTCAAGCTGGAGGACCTTCAGATGGGTAAGTACTGGCACACCTCAGCAAGAGTCAGTCCTTTTAAGAGCAAAACAATGTCAGCTAACCCCATTCTGTATCCTATCTACAGCACTGATAGGGAGTCCACAGAACAGAACTAATGAAGGTTGTATCTCATGAACTCAAGTAGATACAGCACTGAGTATCACAGTGGGGTAAAAGGCAAGTTGTGTCTATAAAAGGGCTGGCAAATAGGCTCTATTTCAAGTGCCAGCTGTGATTCATTCACAGTGGCTGTCTGGAGCGCTTCTTTGGGAAAGATTGCTAGGCTAAGTCTCAGATTAAAGGCAAAACTACTGAAATAAATGAATTCACAATGTGGGAGTAGAGAGTCACACATATCTGACGCATACTGTCACCCTCGATATAAATATATATTTGATACCCCTGATATAAAGAGTATCTAGAGAGATTTTGTAATACATGGAGTGGCCCTAATGCAGTTGTTGCAAGACATTAAGCATATAATCACAGAAAGACATTATACACAGATATACATGCCCATACACACACATGCACACGCGCACGCGCGCGCGCACACACACACACACACACACACACATTATATACAGGGGTGGGCAAAAGTAGGTTTTACAGTTGTTTGTATGGAAAATAATGCAATAATTAATAAATAACAATTCAAGAATACACTGTTTCACATACACCTCAAAACCTACTTTTACCCACCCGTGTATTACACACACACACACACACACACACACACACACACACACAAAACCATTTTAACAAGAGATAAAGGAGTCACAGAAAAACATTATTTTGAAGAACAGCACACATTAGAATATATGATTATTTGCTTTGTTAAAAAAAATCAGGTTCTTTATTGAATAATCAACTGTTGGTAGATTAGATTTTTCTACATTAAAAGAATAAGTTAGGGAAAAATTCATTTTTATATATACCCAATTATGTAAATTACTTAACATTTACATAGTTATGTGGATTACGTCCTCACTCTCTTCACAATTAATTATGTTTGAAGCCAGCTGTGTGGGGGGCTCACATCCTCCTGTTACATCACAGCTGCTTCCCCACATCCCGGCAGCACCATCTTCCAGTTTCTCAGGGATCCCACAAAGAAAGAAAAGTAACTCTCTTTGCAAGAAATGTTGAGGTTCCAGCTAACCACAAAAGCTGAGGGTCTTACCTTAATGTACACCTCACTGAAAAAAATTCCCAAATCCTCAGTTATACATACATTCTGTCAGCGCCTACGGTAGGACATTTTAAAGCTCTTCACAAAATCTCTGTTATAATCTAATTAGACAATTATCCCTGTATTGCTCGGTTTTTTACTATTCTATTTAAGTAGTTTTCAAATTTGTTATTTGCATTTTTCTAATTAATTAAAAAGTAATAGTGCAAAAAGAGCTAATAAAACTGGTGTCACGTGCATCTAATGGATGAATGTGCAATTAGAATTCATCCTCTTCTTTTTAAAATACTCTGGAAAGATGATTTTTATTCTTAATTAAAAAAAAACTTATTTAATATTCTTTATAGAATCCCGAGGTACGAGGGCATATACCCGGAATGCTCAGTGTCACACTGTCACTGAGAGCTAAGTCTGATTTAGTTACCTGACATGTACTCTGTTTACAAGTACAGGCAGCTTTAGCAGAAACATCAATAAAAGACTCAATATGAATTTCGTTCATATCGGCAAGAAGTACATAAAAGAGAATGAACAGATCTTTCCTGTATTTTAATTCAAATGCCAGGCTAAAAGATAGCACCTTTTCACCTATAATTGGACCCAAAAAGGACCCCAGGAGAGGGAGGCTTCCCTGCTGGTGTTCCAGCACATGACTTGTTAGGCACCTCACACTTGCTTAAAGCAGAGTCCACTGGGTATGACAGTATTGATATATTTTGAGCTTTATGTAACTTCTGTGTTATCTGTAAATCCAAAACAGAGGGACATAAAACTCAAAAAATGAAAGGTTTGAAAAGGCTTAGATTTTCAAAATTAGCAATTTATAAAAAGTCCAGGTTTTAACCAAAGATCATATATGTATATATGCATAACCCATGGACACAGACAATAGTGTGAAGAAGGCCTCGGGTGGGGTAGGGTTGGGTGGAGGGAGGCAAAAGGGGGTGGTGAATGGGGGACATCTATAATACTGACAACAATAATTTTTAAAAATCCAGGTTTCAAGCATGGAAAATTAAATCCATTCCAAACCAATCTTTCAGTCATCATCTAATAAAGCAATCTCTGCATTAACAAACAAACAAACAAACAAAAATATATGTATGGGGTGGGCAAAGGTAGGTTTATAGTTGTAATGCAAATAAGTAATACAAGACTTAATAAGTAATAATATAATAAACTGTTTTGCATACTCACGATAGATATACATATATATGTGTATGTGTATGTATATATGTATGTGTGTGTATGTGTGTGTGTATGCTCAATCCCCCCAGCAACCTTCTTATGCCAGAGAATGTGTATTCAAATGTTATTTTAATGGTTAAGAAACTATCCCTGTAACACCATTTAGTTTGGGCACACAGAACAAGAAGCTGTAAAGGTGTTAAAAGGGCTTTTCTTTTGGGACAGCAATGGTTTGACTAGAAGCCTCAGCCTATTAAAAACATAAGGTTTTATAACTTGCTTAAAGAAGGAAAAAGAATTAGTGGATAGGCTATCAAGGGACTTCTGTTACCTACTAACATTGAAAAAAAATATTACCCTCTCTTTGGCTCTATTTTTTTAATTTCCAAAATGAGATAGATTGATGAGTATTTTTATTTGGGGAACCCTAAATTCCAGTCTGAATTCCAATCTGAAATCTGACTAGAATCCCAACATATAGAACAGATGAAAACCAGTCCATTCTGACTGAAGCGGAGGTAGGGTCCTGAAGGAAGTAAGATTGAGATTGATCACCTGGAGGGTCAGTGAAGGTCTTGACAGGTAGACGAGAAGTCTCAGTGAGAAGCGGCAGAAACTGGAAAATAGAGGTGGCAACTGGAGAGTGAGCTGTGTGAAGCAGCGATTTTGGAAGTGGAGCAGTTTTGCATTTTGACAGCTATGGCAAGGGTGGGTATGCTGGTCACTGTGGTGGAGAGAAGGCACTGCTTCTGAGAGGCTCGGGAAGCTCAAGTGGTGCAGGGCAATGGATGGGTTGGCCTCTGGAGTGAGTTAAGGGGGACAGGGAGACTGATGTGTAAGATTCCCGAGAGGCTGTGAATGACAGCACAGGGAGTGAGAAAGGGGAGTCTACTTAGCATTGGCCACCAAGGAGGAGAGGGAAGAATAATGTGGAAATGACCATGGGGGTAAAAGAGGACCCCACTCAATCTCCAACCCTGAGATGAGTGGCATTTGAAAGAGTGAGCAGCAGTCACTGCCGAGATCTACAGGGAGAGGTAGTTTAAAGTTAAATGTCAAAAGAGTTTTCATTCAAATAAGACAGTTCAGAGAGAACTTTCTGAGAAGCCACTGGAAACATAGAGGTGTACTGATTTGAAAGAAGAAATTTCCTCTGGAATTATTGAATAGTGGCAGTGTTTCCATTTCAGGCATTGTCCAATACCAAGTTTGAGATCTATAGTTGGTTCAGACTCCATTGTTCAGAAGTCTTGAGGCAGGGAGTTGGTGGTGTTGGTTGGTGCTGTTGGTGTGTGGTGTGTATGTGGTGTGTGTGTGTGTGTGTGTGTGTGTGTGTGTGTGTGTGTGTGGTGGGCAGGGGTGTAGAAGAGCTCAGAAGCAGTCTTCTGAAATAATCACTTGAAGGATTACAAAAACTATTCTGAGCAAGACTTACGTACAGATATTGAATGCTGACATGATAAATGTAGACAACATGATTTTCCCTTTTATGTGTTGGTTGATATGCCATGTCAATAATTTCAGCCAAGAGAGACAGACAACAGAGCTCTAAGGTAGCAGATCTGAAACAACTTTACGTCAGTTTTTAACTGATGAGAGAAACCAGTAAATGTTTGTAATTGGAGGGGAAAAAAATCAAAGTTTTTCATGATGAAGTTCTACATCTAAGTGATCTGGAAATTGTGCTACAGAATTATACACTTATAATACCAAGTTGTATTTCTCTGAAATCATCAAATACACATTCAGTCTCCCTCTCTGTATAAACAAATACACATTTCTCTGTGTAAACAAATCCACCTGCTACAAAAGGAACCAAAAGAACAATAAAACTATGCCATAAATACCAAAAAATGATGACTTTATTGAACACCTATAGTACTTACTTTGCTTTATTATCAAAAGCTAATGTTCCCCCACCTCCATTTTTCATCCTATCCACAAAAAGCATGCAGCACTGTGGGAAGGGAGCATGTCTTTCTGAATGCTATTACAGAATATTATTAGCTGGACAGTATTGACATTTTTACATGCATAAATTGATGATAATAGCTGCACCAGGATAACCACATTAGTGAAAGTTTAAAAACGAGACCATTGTACAGGGAACTATTTGAAATGGGATGATTATATTTTAATGTGACATCTGATCGTGCAAAGTTGTAAATGGAGTTCAGAGTCTGTGTGGAGTAGCAAGAAAGATCAATGTGTCAACCTGTGAAACATTATCCTTTGTAAGCTCCAAATTCAAAGGCTAAATATTCATTTGTCATGCTTCATGCTCTTTGATCACACACTTTGAGCAAAGAAAGTGTTGACTGAGCATTGTTCCCCCAGCGAGGCTTGTGAAAACCAAATACATTTGTGCACTGTAAATACGATTTCATATGTTAATAGTCACTAATAGCTTGTAATTAATGAACAGCCTGTTAGGTAAATAGGCCACTTTGAAATTTCAGCAGAAGTGCTGGGGTTCTCCTCTCAAATACTTTAAAGTCTTTGGTGATATATATTTTTTGCACCTTTTACCATCTACCATCTCAGACATCTTGTACAGTAGCCCCTTTCCACCTTCCCATTAGAACTCACTTTCAGAAAAGGATCTAAAAATGCAAACGCACAACCATATAGTCCTTGCATGTTAAATGTCACAGCTAGCCTTATACCAGGAGGCAAAGCCATGCAATTCATTTGAAGGAAGTGGTGGAGGTTTGGGGGATGAAGGTCACTGGAACCATGTTGGCTTAGGTTTGAGTCCTTGCTTTGCTATTTCTTGGATACACGTTCTGAAGAAATAACTCAATCTTTCTGGTATTTAATTTCCTCTTCTATACAAAGTAGATGATCATTTCCAGGGCAGCACTAACGTCTGTGGGTGACTTTGTGCATATTAGGAAAGGCCTTCCCCCTGGGTAGATGCATCCCCTCAATACGTGGATGGGCAAGAGGAGTGTAGCCTGGATCTGAGCCCCATTCTTCCCCTCAGCCTAAAGCATGTATTCAGTGCACAGACAGCACACGGCACATGATGGCTGCATAGCGGGGCTGTTTTGATGATTAAAGGAAATGGTATTTGTGAACATGGCTTATCACAGGGCTGGAGCCCAGTCAGTCTAACATTTTCAAAGCTATTTTCTTATAGCCCTTCCAGCTTGTGTTTCATTATTGCACACATGTGAATGCACACCTGCACACACACACTCACTGAATAAGTTAGATAAAATAATAATAAATTTATATTCATAATGAATTAGTAGATAATAATAAATTTAAGTATTGAGACTCTGTGGGGCAAGTCATTTCCAACTTAAATCATCAGGATAATTTTGCATGTATTTGATGTGTGCAAGTCCAGAGAATGCAGATGTAGCCTTGCCTCGTGTGCTTAAGAGTAAACTTGGTAGACAATTACATGAGGAACAAATAGTACAGTGGCTTATTTATTATTCTGTGTTAATAAACAGAGGAAAAGCAATAAATGAAGGTTATGAATTTAATAGGCCAGATCCCCATCCCGAGAATTGTCTGTCTGTCCTAGTTTTGCTTACAATGTAATAAATCTTGCTAGAGTGAGCTCCTGTATTGTTTTCTCCATTAAGAATATAGTTTATCTCATTTGAGGCTACAATATGCCAAAACTTGTATTTTCATGTAGAAAAGTGGAACAGACATTGCCCTGCCGGTGGGTCAGAATGCGGAGGGGTGCTGAGGGCTCCTCCCGTACTTGCCTTATTCTCGACTCCGTGTCCTGGGCATGGTGCAGATGTGGCAGTGAATGATGCTGTCTGGAGAGAAAGAGAGTCTGAACTGCAAACCCACACGCATCCTTTGTACCGTGCACCCTCATGTGTAGACAAGTGTTACTTTCTAAGAGAATATGAACATGCTTACTTTATAGTGTACTAAAATTGACAAAATAAAATAATTTTAGCTACCTGCTCAGAATACAAACACAAACACACCCACACATTACACAACGATGATTAGTGCAGTGGAAGGAAGAGTCCAAGGATTTCAAAATAAAATTCACAACGTTTAGTAAACTGAAGATTTTTACAACTCTAGGAAGTTTGAACCAGCTGAAAACAATGATAAAATGGATTTAAAGTCATATCCACTCTTATAATTTGTATCCTACTGAACTCTGAGAAAATAATATGGAGAAATTCTCTCAGTGCTGCACAGGATGAAAATTGACCTGTGTGCCATTTTTCTTCTTCCCAGCAAGCTCCTGGAGACAACTATTAATATTTTAAAAATGCAATACCCTATGGCATATAAATCAGATGTAAAAATAAAGTGTTTTTAATGACAAGAAAATACTAGGTTGAGAAACAATGGCACTCATGTAATAGTATTTGAATTCAGACTCCATTTACATATGGTAAATGGGAAATTATTATCTCAGTTTGCTCTGTCAGATTTCTGTCAACCAAATGACCAGTTGAATGCCACAGTCTGGAGAGAAAACCTTGGTCAAGTTAACCTTGCAGAGGGAAACAATGTCCCCATACTGTCTCTTTGCTCAACTTGTGGAAATAAAACATTGAATTTCGCATAAGAAGGATTAGGGGGCAGAACCATTCTTCTAAAATATATTTGTACTATTGTTTCCTCTGGTCATTTGTTGGGATAATTGGCTTTGCTGAATTGAAGCACTAGAATCACAAGGAATGACCCTTTGTTGAAAGCTTTAGCAAATGCTTTAGTAACATTTGAATTGCAAACTCTGTTCCACTTTTCCAAGCATGACAATCCCTCTCTCTTTTCTAGTCATGGGGGCTCGATTCATTGTCAGAGCTATTTTATATTTTCAGCTTCTCACTTAGGACTTGCAGATGTTTACTTTACGTCCATCCCTGTTCCAAATGACCATGGCAAAGGGTAAGCGGACAAACAGCATTGAGTGGATGGAAAGGATGGTCTGTAGATCTCAAGAGCTGGCCAGTTCTCTAGAAGTGTCCGTCAGCTCAGCAGGCAATGGCTAACTTGTTAACACAAAATGTTCCATCTTATGCTGCATTGTTTTTGTCTTAACAACTGAAGGGTTTTGTTTTTAGCTGAAATTTCTGAAACTACATAACTAACACTCCCCATAGGAACCAATAATAATGCAGGGTCTTTGAATAACTTTTGATATTCAAAACATGTAGAAAGAAGTTTGACATTAAAAGTCACCTAGTTACGAAATTTCATTTGTCCCATTGTGCCTTGTAATCCTGCAAATTGAAAGAGATTCATTTTCATTGCAAAAGAGACAAACAGCATGTTTTTTAACACAAAGAGTTCCTTAGTCCACTTGCTTTTAAATATACATGATCTCATTTATTTGTGAAACATAATGAACACAATAAGCTGATGAACAAAATAGATCCAGAGACATGGAAGTAGGGATCAGACTGACAAACCTCAGAGGGAAGCGGGGTGGGAAGCAGGAAGAGATAAACCAAAGAACTTATATGCATATATGCACAACCAATGAACACAGACAACAGTGTGGTGAAGGGGGTGTAGGCGGGGAGCAGGGAGGATGGTGTCAATGGGGGAGAAAAGGAGGGACATCTGTATTACTTTCAGCAATAAAGATATATCAAATAAATAAACAAATATACACATTTCCTCAGCCATTTCAAGGCAGCAGTCACAGGAGAGGTTTAAGTATCACCAAAATAAATCCTTTTTGTCCTCAGTTCTGCTGTTTTTCCCCATCACCCTGGGCTGAGAGGCTCTATGTCCCACGGGAGAGGCCTTCTTGGCAGCAAGAACACCCTGCAGATTGCCATGGAGTACGGGGCGGGCAACCACCTTGATCCTCAGAGGGGTAGCCACAGAGGCAGACTGCTTATCGCTTACATAAAGGTCCATAGTGATTATTTGCTGGAGTCTATTTATGAGCCTTGTGGTTAAGAGCTCCTGCTCAGAGCAGACAGACCTGGGTTTGAAATCTGTTTCGCCACTAACTCTAGGGTGTGTTATTCTAGAAAGCAATCTAGAAATAGGGAGGAAAACAGTATCCATCACCTAGGGCTACCACAGTGTTGACATTGAGTTGTACCTATAAAGCTAGAGCCCGACTCCCTGGGTCGTATTCCCACCTCTGCCACTTTTTGTGTGTGATCACAACCAGGTCACTTAACAACTCTGCCTTAGAGTCTTCATCTATAAAATAATATAATATAAAATAAAAGGAAAGGGGGAATCATAATACTTCTTGGGTCTGTTGTGAAGATTACAAGTTAATATATATATGTAGAAATGCTTAGAACAGAGTCTTGCACACAGTCGAATATAAGTGTTAGTCACCATCATCATCACCACCATCATTCCCACAGCCAGGGGAGGTATTGTTATAACCCTCTGCACATTAGTTTTTTATGGAACTGAATTCTAAATGATAGCCCCCATCTTTGATAGCATTGTTTCCTAGCTTATTTGTATCTCCTGAAGTTTCTGTAATAAAGATACATTTCTTTAGAGTGAGAAAAAATAGAAGTTATAATTACAAAATACTGGTTTAAATTATTTTTGTGCTAAAAAATCAATACAAAGGGTTATGAGAAATAATCTCTCCTACCAAGGATGCGAATATGTGGATGGGAAGTCAGAGCACGTTATGAGCAGACTGAAATGCAGAGTGTAAGCAGGAAACTGGTCTTAAGTTTTAACTCTACCTTTGACTTTGCCCTGCATCTACCTTGAAGTCATACTCAGTCCTTTGTCACAGCACTTCTGAGAACCCAAAACAGGTCGAACAACTAGATTTTGTGAAGTGTTTTGTGTTGATATTGGACAGGTCCATGATAACATTCCCATTGTACATCCTGGTTTCTCTTTAGTTCCTCTCCCACTCAGAGGTGTCTTGGCTCTCTCATCTATCTCCCCCTACATAGACTCTCAAGGATTCATCTAGGATCTCTGTAGTCTCTATTATTTCTCCTCTTTCACTAAGAAGGTATTCCAAGAAGCAAACACAAGTGTCCTCTCTGTCAGCTTCACACTCCTTAGAAGGATAAAGCAGATATTGCAAATAAAGACTTTCAACTTGATTTCTTGCTTTGTGATATTTGGCAATTCAATTACTCTTTCCGGGCATATCTTCTTTACTTTTTAAAAACTTGAGATGTAACATACATAGTGATTGCACAGATCCTAAAAGTACAGTTTGATCAGTTCTGACAAATATATACATGACCATATCCCTACCAGGACATAGAACATGTCCATCAATCTAGAAATTTCCTGGTGTGAGGCCTAGTTTAATATACAAAATAAGTATTGAAAAATAATCCTAACTAATAAAAAGGGTTGTTGTGAGAATCAAATAAAATGCTCCTCACAAAACAACCTTGCTGTCCATTTATTTATTTTTTAAATTTAAAATACTTCTTTATTACGTTAAGTGTGCTTACAACATATAGCTGGCGTTGTTTTTAACTAATATGACAGTTTGTCTTTTGATAAGAAAATTGAGATAATTTACATTAATGATAATCACTGACATTCTTTTTTGTTCCCCAATTTTTATTAATTTATTTTTGTTACAGATGTTTCTCCTTTTCTCCCCCTAGATACCCTCCTCCCCATCCTGCCCCCATTTATTTTAAGATGTATTAGTGTATAAGTACCAAATTAACATCTAAGAGTTTCTGTAATCAGAAGAAACAGAGAACTGGGAGAGAGGGCTCAGACAGTTAAAGGTATTTCAGATAAAAAGCAGCAAGGATTAAAAGTGGAGTCAGAAATGTGCACATCATATTCCTTACCCAACACATTACAAAATTAGACCTGAGTAGAGGCCAGAAGCTGTGTTAAATGTCATGGACTGTGACACAGGGCACTAGCCATGTTCCCGGAGAACCCACTGCTGTCATCAGAAGCTTCATTGTCATCCTAGTTAGCAAGTTCTTGGAAAATCGTTCCAGGCCAGTCAGGTCCCAGTGCACTGTGATGTGGGAAGGAAGAAGCACTACCTGGGCACAACACTCCCAGATCTATAGTCTCTCCTAGAAAGGGAACCCCCTTCACCACTTCCAAGCTTCTCCCAAGCGAACGGACTATCTCAACATTTTGTAAACCTGTCACAGAACACAGAGTAGCAGCTATTTGAACCCTAGCACAATGTTAGAATCATGAATACCTGAGCTTCAGTCCATATACAAATCTCCACAGTCTCCTAAATCTGGGGTGTCCTCGGGACACTAGCTGTATGTTCCCATGTCTGTCTGGCACCACCAGTCCTCTGGGACATTCACTAGATAAATATTTGAACCCTAGCTCTGCCATACTTATTAGCACGTATTGTGTGCAAGGCACTGTACCAAGTTAGATATGGGCAAGACCTCTGCCTTCCAGGCTCTCAACCACAAAATCAGGAGTCTTCAGAGGAACCTTGCCCCCTGACCTGAGGGAGGCAGATGTGACTCAGTGACCTCATGTGCATCGTCAGAACAGAGTTGGGAGTGGGTGACACACTTGCCATTTTTCCATTTGTGCCTCTTTCCCTCCGGTCCTTTGTTAGACACTCTCCTAATCACTTAGATGTATTAACCTCATTTACTTCTCACAAACTCCTATGCTTTAAAGTAGATACTATGTTATCATTCCCATCTGGCGGATAAGAAGACTGAGGCACTGAGAGTTAAGTATCTTGCTGAAGATCACAGGCTACTAATGGCAGTCTCAAGACTCACACCAGGCAGTCTGGCCCCAGGGCCCATGAGCACCACCCCCATGCTATGCAGCCTTCCAAACAAAATGTCGCTTCTCCACTCTGAGACTTGAGACTCCTGCCTCAGTGTCTTGTTTTCCTCTTCCATCTCAGTATAGCCTATATCCAAATACAATTGATTTTCATGTCTGCTCCTTGTTCTGTATGCTTCCTCCACCAAACCGAGGCATCATATCCTCACAGAGGCAGTATGGAGAAAGCTCCTGACAGGTCTCCCTGCTTCTAGCCTTCCTTTCAGCAACACGTTTTCTTGGAACAGATTTACAATTTTGCTTCTCTGTATAATGTTTACCCTGCCTCCCACCTCATCCCCAACTCTAAAACCTTTACCTTGAATTCAAGATTTTCTTCACCTAGGCTCATGCTAAACCCCAAATTACTTTCCTATTACTTCAATGTGTGAATTGCCTATCCAGTCAGTCCTGGTTTTTCATTTACTTAGCAACTATTTATTGAACAACTAGTATGTGCTAGGCACTAAGCCAAGGACTATCTAAAAGGTCTGAGCCGGCGGGAGATCACATCCACAATGCAAGGCCAGTGTAGAGCAAAATGGCTTTATTGCATGCGCCTGGGTGCCGGCAGGCTGAGCTGAAGGGTTCAGCTGCGAATTAGGGTTCAGGTGTCAGTTATATACCCTAATTTTAGCTTCCAGCAGTTCCTGCTGATGTACTTTATCTGGCCCATTGTTCACCTTACAGTAGGGCTGGTCTGGTATCTCTTCCGTCATCTGCTGGGTTATCCCTTGCCTTGCAGATAATCCAGATAATCCTTATTCGTACTCAACAAAAGGCTGAGCAAAGGTCATGCAAGCAACACAATCTCCACAGTCTCTGCCTTTTGCAAACTTTTACCTTTACCCTTTAAAACATTACTAACCCTTTCACTATCTATCCAATTCTAACCCTTGTTCAAGGTCTACCCAAGTGCAACTATCTGCCTCCTCTGAAACTTCTGTAGCACTGGGGTTCATGCCACCTATTTCAGCCTCTAATTATTGTATATGTTGACATTTTATTTCCCAACCGGACTTCAAGCTCCTTGCAAGAAAGATAATCCCATGTGTCTAAGTCTTCAATCGACCACCTACAATGTATGCTCCATTAGGGCTGGGATGTGTGATGTCTGTTTTGTTCATGAGGAATCCAATGACTGAGAATGTGCCTGTCACATGGTAGGCACTCAGGAAACATTTGCTAAATGATGAGTGACTCTCTGCACTTGGTAGGATGCTGAGTACATATTATGTGCTTTAACTCAATATCTAAGTAATTGGGTATTTAACATTAAGTATGAAATCCATCCAGAACATCCCCGTCACACACACACAAAAAGAAAACATTTGAAGAGTTATAAAAAAACAGATTTTGCACTCAGGGATATTCTTGCAGATTCTAGAGTTTCTATGTAGTTGTGGCAAGAACAGATAAAACACCATAGCTCCTTTAAGATGCAAATACACCAGTCTTTTGAAAAATAAAAATAACTAACAAAATGAACTTATTATTTATATTATATATTATCCATAATTTATCAGTAGTATGCATTTCTCATTGATATTTTCTGTTTGCTAATAGTAATTCTATTACTTTGTTGCTATTATTGTTGATCAGTAATAGTGACAATTTGTTAACCTCCAGAGATAGTTGTATATCACTTATATATTTAATTAGAATGTTAGAGTCATGATATTTTACAGTTGAAAGGAATCCTACTCCATATCTGGACATCTACGAGCTTTACTTTTCAGTATCAAAAATGTGTTTTTGTTTGTGTGTTTTTTAATCCTCACCCAAGGACACTTTTCCGTTGATTTTCTAGGAGGGGAGGGAGAGAGTGAGAGAAACATCGATGTGAGAGAGACACATTGATTGGTTGCCTCCCACATGACCCCCACCATGGCTGGGGATCGAACCTGTAACCCAGGTATGTGCCCCTGACCAGGAATCAAACTGATGAACCTTTGGTCAGCAGGCCGATGCTCTAACAGCTGAGCCAAACCGGCCAGGGCAAAAGTGTGTGTGTGTGTGTGTGTTTAATTAGGATCTTACAAAACTCAATGTATAAGGAAATAAAAGTAGAGTTGTTCTGATTGACATGGGGGAAGGAGAGCAGGAGAGAGTCCAGAGTCCTGCCTGCTCACCCTTCCTTTCTCCACTCTCCAAGGCACATCTCCTCACTGCTGCAGAACACAAAGTGTGCAGGACACAATCTGAATCACATCTGATCAGGAGTAACCCCTTATTTAACGCAGAAGAAATGAGACCCAAAGAGGGTAAGCGACCTGCCAAACATCATTCAGCTGGGATCAGTGGAGCCATGCGAGACTCCTGACCTGCAATGCAGGGGCATTTCTACCATGCTGTGCTGCCCTAAGCCAAGGTCATTGCTGACAGTTGCCATTCTCACCTAGATCCTTCCAGATGTTCTCCCACCTCCAAGGGTGTCTGCTTCCCTCACACAAGGCTGGCATTGAATCCTCTTTCTGGCTGCTCTTGGTTTTTGAATCCAATTTTTAGGAAACATTAGATTACCTGGCGGTTTAACAATTTCTTTCCATGACCTGAGCTGCTTCCTGAAACTTCTCTCTTGAAAGTAGCTAGTTAGCACTTAGAGAAGGTGTCCTGGTAAACTGTTTAGTGCCCATGGAGTGCCTCTCACCTCAGAGCCCACTGTCTACAGGGCAATTTTCATGGCTGAAAGGCGTAAGCAAACAATCACATATGTCGGTCCATTTATGGAGCGGCTTCATTTAAAGCCCCATGACTTTAAAATGGTACCTTTGCAAACGGATATCTATACTTTTAATCATTATTCGTTCTTTATTGACATCCTGTTTATTTTTATCTGGTTTTAATGCTAGCTGTGAATGTCATCGTAAAACTGTCTTCCAGAATACCTACTGATAGGGAAGAGGGAAAGGATGAAACAGACTCGGTGCCATATGGAAGAGGGGAGTCTGCAGGATCCCGCTGCCTGAGTGACCGCGCGGCAGGTGCAGCTGGCAGGGCAGTGGAGGGAAGGGGCTGTGCGCTGCCTTGGAGAACGTCTGTGCTTTAATGGGTGGTCGTCACTGGGCTGTCAGCTCTGAGGCCTGACTGCCACTATCCAGAGAAAAGCCCACGGCTGCTGGAGCGAAAGCAATTAGGGTCCCCGGAAGGTGGAAAACCAACATTTAATTGGCTCAAACTAAGTTAAGTACCAACAACTCCCTTTCTCCTCCAACTCCTGCCTGGTTGGGGTTATCAGTTTTTTAAATTTTTTTTTTTTGGGGGGGGAGGGTGGTTAGATTTAATTGTATTCTTATCATTCAATTTTGCTCTGGGAGAAAGGCTCTCAAGAAAAGCATTTTCAGGACCATCCAGATTATCTCCTTTCAATGACTGATTGCATTTCAAATATGTAATTTAGGCTTCCCCAAGCTGGGTTGCTTTTGCCTATTTATTGTTTTCATGCAGTGGAAAGGTACTGTGAATCATTTCAATATCTCCTTGCCTCACATCCACCTACTCCCTCTCTTGTGCGAGTGACACTCAGGCCCGTGAGCATGCGCGGCGAGCAGTGCACAGGAACCCAGGCGCCGACCAGCGGTGGAACAGGGCGTCCGGAAAGCCACGTAACTATGGCCGCACTCATAGCAATGCAGTATCTGTTTTAAGGGGAAGTTATACATTTGACTGCTCTAGTCAGACGATATGTGCAACTGTGTGTTCAGTTTTATGCAGAAACATTTTAAGACACTATTGAGATAAAGTCATTTAGCATATAATATGAATCCTTGGTCTGGACTTCATGATCTCACGTGATGGGCTTTATTATAAGGTTCTTCCCCTAAAACTCTCCTCCTCTGAGTATCTTTTTGTTTCTAAATAAGGCCTGGCTTATTCAACCCAGGACATTTCATTTACCATTTCCCTGTTTCAAAAACTCTTCCTCCTCCATGAAGGTTATTGCTCCTCATTCAGTACTGGAGACACTTTCCCTGACTACCAAATCTAGAGGACACGCATACGCACATGAGCACGCATGCGTGCACGCGCGCGCGTGTGCACACACACACACACACACACCTTGTCACTCACTTATCCATCCCTATGCCATTTTCATCTTGGCATTGATCACTTTCTGAAATAATCGCGCGTGTGTGTGTGTGTGTGTGTGTGTGTGTGTATGTGTGTGTGTGTGTGTGTGTGGCTTATCATCTGCCTCCCTCCACTATTCCTCTGAGAGCTCCATGCAGGGAAAGGCTTTATTTGCTTTGTTGTCTGCTATATCACTATATCATAGTCCCTAGAACAGTGCTGGCACATGGCAGACACCCCATAAGTAGCTGTTAAATGAATCATAAATAAATGAAGAGAGTATGCCTGGTGTCAGCTGGCCCTGCCCAGGGCGGTGAGAGTATGGAAAGGGGTTGTTGGAAAAACGATTGAAGCCAGTAGAATTTTAGCCTGGGAAAGAGGAGTTTTAGGGAAACCATGGTAATTGTCCTAAACAGTCTGAGAGACTGCCACACAGAAGAGGAATTGGTGAAGTTAGATGCAGGAAATCTGGGTTTGTATTGTGCAGGGAGAGCATTATGACACGGAGAGCTCTTAAAAAAGGACTGGTTTCTTCATTAGATGGGGCTTCTCTAACTGTGACGTATCAGGAAAAGACTTGGCTACTCTCAGGTGTACAAGATAATTCCACTATGCACAAGAGAATATATGGAAATTGGAGAATGAGAAAATGTTGATTCTAATTTTTCTAAGTGAAAGATCATTTATTCCAATTCTTCATTCTAAAAAGAGGAACCTAAGGATAAGACAAGTAACATTGTTTGTCCCAAGATACAGTCAACACTGTTGGCTGACAAATCTCACACCTATTCCCCAACTTACTCTCTTTTACCCATTTCCAATATGGACTGGGAATACTAACCTAATTTACTCTCTTCTCTTGAAGTTGGGTGATCACTTGACATAGTTCTAGCCAGTGAGAAAGAAGTAAATGAGGAGAATAGCTTTGCTGTCCTGATAAAGAAGACAGCAGTGGCTATAGCTGCCTTTCTCCTTCCTCTTGAATTGAAAATGAATATGATGACTGGAGCTACAGTAGCCATTTTGTGACCATTAGAGAAGAACCAAGAACACAGAGAAGCCAGCACTAACATTGCACTAATCAAGCCAGCAGTGAACTCTTTTCAAACCTCCTTATTGCTTTAAGAGACTGGCAGTAGGGTTTTCTTACAGCCAAAAGCGTTTCTAACTGAAATGCAGATATTACAGAAAATGTTATCGTTAAGATTAATTTAATTATAATATTTTATAATGTATAATTACTACATATTTATTTACATAACATATTATATAATAATATACTAATATTATATTCCCTAATGCTCAGACAGGTGGATTTTCCCATTATATATAATTATTTAATTGTCAACTCTTATGAAATGCCTATTGAGTTTCAGACACAGTACTAAGGCCTGGTATGTTGAGGTCCCTGGCCACACAAAAACTACTCTCCTAGAAAAGACAGACTGGCGAAAGCATGACTGCAATCCAGTGATATAACAGCTATGACAGAGAGACACACAGGATGCCAGGACAACAGAGAAGGCCTGGGTCCAAGAGGCAACAAGAATACAGAGCACATCCTCCAGGAGAAGACACCTGCTCAGAGCTGAGACATAAGTGAAGAGTAGAGGCTCACCAGATGGAGCGGGGTGAAGGGCAAAGAAGTCACTAGGCAGGAGATAGAGCGAAGAGAGGAAGACCCACTGAAGAGACTGCAAACAGGTTGGCAAGACTAAAACTCTACATGCATGATGAGAAGAGGCTGCAGAGAGGTGTAGGAGAGGTGCCAGCCAAAAGGTGAGACTGGAAAGGCGGGCAGGGGCCAGATAAGAAAGGGGTCTTGTTTGCCAAGGTGATATGCTGAGAATGCATCTAAAAACAGGTTCTAAAAGACTGCTTAAGTTTCAAAAGTAGGTGAGTGAGCAATCAAATTTGCTTTTAAGAGAAGTTTCCCTGGTTGCAACATGGAACATAAGCTGGTAGGGAGAGGGCAAAGGTGGTTCAAGACGAGGAGTCAAGGAGGTAAATTAGGAGGCAGAGGTGATGAGATCAGAATTTAAGAGAATTTCTGTGATTACCCAAAGGAGTTTAAAACTTGCATCCATACAAAAACCACACACAGATGTTTATAGCAGCTTTATTCATAATTGCCTAAACTTGGGTGCAACTAAGATGATCTTCAGTAGATGAATGGAAATATAAACTGTGATACAACTAGGCAATGAATTATTAGTCAGTGCTAAAAATAAAAAAAATAAAAAAAAGAGCTATCAAGCCATGAAAAGACATGGAGGAACCTTAAATGCATTTTACTAAGTGAAAGAAATCAATCAGAAAAGGCTACATATGGTATGATTCCAATTATATGACATTTTATACAAGGCACATTTATGGAAACAGTAAAAAGATCAGTGGCTGCCAGGGTTTAGGGGAAAGAAAAGGATACATGGGCAGAGCATCAAGGATTTCTGTGGCAGTAAAACTACTTTGTATGATACTATGTTGGTAGATCCATGTCATTATATGTTTGTCCAAACCCATAGAATGTACAATACCAAGAGTGAGTCCTAATGTAAACTATGAACTCTGGGAGATCATGACGTGTCAATGTAAGTTCATCGACTGTAACAAGTATACCACTTTGGTGGGGAATTTTTGATAAAGAGGTGGAGACTGTACACCTGCGGGGGCAGGGGACATATGGGAAATTTCAGTACGTTCTGCTCAGTTTTGCTGTGAACCTAAAAGTGCTCTACAAAAATAAAATTAAGATGAGGGAGGGAAGGAGAGAGGGAGAGAGAATATCTGTGAGATACTGAGAAGGTAGAAGTGAAAGAACTTGGGGATGATTAGGTGAGAGTATAGGGAGGAGGTAAAGGTGATGCCCAGGGTTCTGATCTGGGTGACTAGAAGGATGGTGATACCTTTCCAAAGTTAGGTAACATGAAAGGTAGGAACAGCCTGGAAAGGCAATCCCGGCACAGGTAAGTGTTACAGGAAACACTGCACCTCTTTAAGATATACATTTCTTACATGTGGAAACTGTTTTCTAATCCTAAATGTACTGCCCTAAAAAAGGAATAAAATGTCAAGTGATTTGTGCACCAAGTGGGAAACTAGGGATTCTTCAGTTGGGATTCTGATTTTCATATATCAATAATTTTCTCTATATGTACTTCCCTATCCATTAAATAAAATATACATTTCCTAGGAGTTTTCAAACAATAATTTTGCAAAATTATTTAAATTGAAATGGTCTCTGTTAATAATTATAAAAATAAATTCACTGAATTTCTACTTGCTACAAAATAATTTGCCCCATTATCTTATAGTCACAGCTTGTACACACACAAGAATGTCACTAAATGTCAATTAAAATAATATTTTTCACTTTAAGTGTTAAAATTATTCTTGTCAGTTTAACAAGTCTTTTTATCTCAAATTCACAGTTCTGAATATAAAAGGAGTTTAAGTAGTATCTGTGTTTCGTTTCTAAACTCTCTGAATTCTGCATCTTTTTCTTAATGGTAAAGCTAGCATCACAATAATTACTTCTAATTTATATTCATAAAATGTTTCTAATGGCTACACTGATCAAATAGTTAACATAATTTCAATTTCTAGAAATCAACATTTGTTCACTGCATGCCTCCAAAAATATTCTTTTAAGTGATTTCTTATAAATTTTATTTATATTTTACTAAATATATAGAAAAAAGAAAAACCTTAAAAAATATAATTTTTTTTTTTACCCTCAGGAAACATATGGTGTAAATGCTTAAGGAAATGTGAGTCATGTTTTTGATGAGGCAACTACTGAAAAATCAGCTCCTTCTGCTACAGTATAAATAGCATGATAAGCCCTATCGAAGGTCAGAAATCTAATTTTAAAAAAATATTTTAAGGTTTTTTTTATTTTAGCCATCTTGCCATATATTAGAAATGTGTTCTGTCCAGTCACCAACTCAGTTTCTATTGCATTTGCTTTTCATTTTTTGAAGCAAGAGAGATGAAAAGTCTCATTTCATTATTTTTTGACTCAAAGATCCATGAGATATTGCAGTGCCAAAAAAGGAACAATCTCCTCTACCCATTCTCTGCCCTCCTCCCCCCAGAAAAATCCTTTCACCTCCCAAACAACTTCTAAAAATACATTTTTATTTTATGTTAACTGCTCTTTTGAAACTTGAAGATGCTTCTGAAGGATTTGGTTGTCAGTGTTACTTATTTCCAAATTCCCATCTGGCTCTCAAATGACTCTTCCCTCTTCTTTCCCCATGAACACCTCAGAAAGTTGTAATGGATTTGGCAATATGACAGAGGTGATGCCATTTCTGAAACAGCACTTGGCATCTTCAGCCATCTCTCCCTAACTGTGAGCTTCCTGCCCAGTGGGTGCTTGGTAAGTGGAATGGATTAAACAACTACCCCAGGAAGGAGGGGGATTGATTGACAGGTGAAGTTCAGGCCACTCATGTATTACTTGCAAATGAGCCCTGTAACAAAAATGGAATTTCACTCCCCTGCATTTTTAGACAGAAGGAAACTGAGGTAGAGGGAGGTTACTTGCTTTAATAGTCTCAGAATTTAAAGACCACATTTCCTGCCCATTGTGTAGTCATGAGACAAACCTGCATAGGCCTGTTATACTTGTCACCCTTGGCTGAACCTGGACTTCATTTCCACTGACTGGTCTTTATCTTTGTACAGCTCATGTGCAGCTAATGCCTTTTTCTACCTCTCAAAACAAAAACATCTGGAGCACCAAATTTTCAATTGTCTTCAAAGAGAATGTGCTTGGATTTATTTGTTTTTGCAAGAGCCACAAAGAAGTTTTTTTAAATCAATTCTTTAGAGAGAGAGGAAGAGAAAGAGAGATAGAAACATCGATCGGCTGCCTCCTGCATGCCCCCTACTGAGAACTGAGCCCCAAACTTAGGCAGGATCTGACCGGGAATCAAACCAGGACCTCTCAGTCCATGGGATGGTGCTCAATCCACTGAGCCACACCAGCTGGGCTACTTCTAGTCTTTTAAAATACGTATACGTATTTCTAAAATGGATGCCATGTAATATAAACACATACCCTGATATTTCACATTTAACATATTGTATGAGGTTTTCTATATTTCAATATTTCAAATATTCTTTTTTCTTTTAATACTTTCTAATAACTTTTTTAAGTTTTAATCTTTTTGGAATTTCTTTTTGTAAAGTTTATTTTTCAATTATAATTTACATTCAATACTATTTTGTATTAGTTTCAGCTGTACGACCTGGTGGTTAGAAAATCATATACTTTACAAAGTTATCTCCCAAATATTTCAAGTACTTACCTGGCACTGTACATAGTTATTACAATATTATTGAATACATCCTCTCTGCTGTGTTTTATGTCCTGAAAGCAGGTACTTCACTATTGTATAGTATCGTATGCATGAGTAGTTAAACCCAGCAGTGGCTTCTCTATTTTCTAAGGATAAAGCCCACCTTTCCTAACTTGACCTGCATGGTCTGGTCTGGTTACCACTCCAGCTTTTTCCTCAGACACTGAAAATTGCCATACTTTCATTTAGACTTCTTTCATATACCTGGTTCTTTCTGCTTAAAATGTCCTTCCTTGCAGTACGCAGTTTTACAATGACCCCCAAGATTTCCATCTCTGCATACACATACCCTATATAATCTTCTCCTCTTAAATAAGGACCTGACCTATGAACATAGATATCATTCTCATAATTAGGTTACAGTATTTGAAGAAAGGGATTTTTCTGCTGTAATTAAAGGTCCTTAATCAGTTGATTTTTGAGTCAGTCAAAAGGATGATTCTCTTAGGTAGACCTGACTTAATTGGGAGAGAGATCTCAAAAGAGGAAGTGAACCCTTCCTGAAGAGAGACGTTCTCCTGCTAGTCTTGAAGAAGTCAGCTGCCGTGTTGTGAAAAGGGATGTGGGAGAGTAAAAAACTGCAGGTGGCCTCTAGCTGAACGCAGGAACCTCAGTCCTAAAACCAAAAGGAGCTAAATTCT
Organism: Tadarida brasiliensis; assembly: GCA_030848825.1. Taxonomy (NCBI): domain Eukaryota; kingdom Metazoa; phylum Chordata; class Mammalia; order Chiroptera; family Molossidae; genus Tadarida; species Tadarida brasiliensis. The sequence continues at coordinate 38,381,771 of CM061258.1, forward strand.
CCCAACAGCCTAAAGGAGCTTGAAAAAAGACCCCAGCCCCAGAAATGAATGCACCCTGGTCACCACCTGATTATAGCCTCCTGAGACCCTGCAAACAGAACCCAGTTAAGACTGGACCAGACTCCTAACCCAGGGAAATTGTGAGATCATAAATGTTGTTTATGAGTCACGGAGTCTGTGGTTGTGTGATACTCGGCAATAGAAAATGAAATGAATGTATCCCCTTTTTCTCTTCCTTTGGCAACTTTGACTCATCTTTCATGTCTGAGCTTCGAAGTCCCTTCCTTAAAGGAGCCCCCCTTCCCCTTCTATTTATTGTTCGGACACCTTTTTTCTTCCCACATCAACAGCAATCACAAGTGGGATTGAAGTTGCCCATTTTCTCATCTGCATGCCCCTAACACAATAAACACGTATGAATACCGAGGCTCAGAGAGGCGACAATGTATTTATTTGATGGCCAAAATACATAGGGACATCTGAAGAAAAGCAACATATGTGAACCACATGGGAACTTGAATTTTAACAGATTTACCAACACAGGATGTAGTCTGAACCAAGATAGAGTGATTTGACCGTAACGTATAACATCTAATGTATTATCTGAAAATGGACACACATCAAAATGACTCAGAAAAACCCACTGATGCAAATTCATTGAATAATTCATGTGTGCATTAGCTGTGTCATTATAGGACCTGAATCTATATACAATTTGTTACAGAGCTTTGTCAGTTTTATGTAAAAATCAGTTAGAGTGAATAAAACTGCATATTTATGGTATTTTCTCCTGTATTAATTACCTATGGAGAAAACAGGTTTTTTTGGGGTTTTTTTTTTTTTGTTTTTTTTTTTTACTGGGTTTCAAAGCCAGGTTAGCTCACGGTATCCCAGAAGTAGTTCTGTGCTGGGGTCAAGGAGTGACTCATCTGTGAGCTTACAGGAGGTGAACATGCTCCAAATGCTAATTACATCAAGCTGAAGTCCTTCCAGATACTAGGAATAAAAGCAAATAGATGTGTGATATTTTAATTCCACATTAAAGAGAAGGGTTAAAATAAGAATTCAGCTTAACTAAACATAAAGGGCCAGCGATCCCTGTCTTTTGACGAGGACTAGGAAAGAAATAAACCCTTTCTGTTATATACAAAACTGCGTATTTATCTACCTTATCTACCATCATACCTGATCCAATGCTGGACACTCACTGAAAAAGATCAGCATTGATTGGCTTTTGATAAGGACACAATTTTGCATGTTCAGCATTGCTGGACTGGTGAGTTAGGATTATTTCCTAAGGCCCATCCGTTTCCTCTAATTGGATCTGTCAAGCCAAAGAGCTGTCAGATTTAGAAAGTATTCAATAATGCTCAAGTTTTACGTTTCACAAGAATCACCTGGGATGCTTCTTTAGTGTTCAGATGCCCAGGCCCTTCCCCCAGGATTCTGATTCCCTTAGGTTTGAGGTGGAGGCCTGCAGACGTGTTTTGAACACACCCAGGGATGACTGTGATATAGGTGGTTTAACGCTCACACTTTCTGAATTCTTGAGTAGATCACTAAGATATAGGTCATCACTGCTTCTCAAAGGACTTGCTCCAAAGACCAGAAGGTGTTCGCTTGATATTCTTTGCTCTGTGTGAGAAAGACCCTTTGAAGTGTCTGGAGGTCCCTGTTTTTCTGGTAAAATTCCTAATCCAAATGAGGAGTAGAAAACTCAGGCATCTTGAATGGGTTAAGCAGGGATACAGAAGCAATCAGGTGAGGATTCCACTGAAAGGGAGAGAGTGAGCACTAAGGAAAAGCCACTAGTAGGTGTGCAGCTTGGTCTTTGCAGGTGGGAACGTGAGCCGGGTATTGCCAGATTGGTTGTTTGCAAGAGAGACAGAAAATCTGATTTTTATGAAAGTTTCTCTGATTTTTTTAAACACTGGATTTTTAAAATAAAGTCCATGATTGGGCTAAGAGGCCTAGTTTTTTTTTTTTTTTTTACCTCTGCCTTAATCCATCAGGAAGTTTCTCCATAATAAAAAAATCATTGACACTGGCGAACATGAACATACGCTTCACAGATGAGAAACAGGAAGGAAAACGCTTCCACATGATGTTCCAAGGAAAGAGAACTGAGCAAGGGGCCGCCTTTTCACACAGAGCCCTGTGTTGGGAGGGGGAGGTGTTTCCTAGTGTCAGAACAGTAGAACTCTCAAACTTGGATTTCTCCTTCCCCGCCCCCCTCCTTCCCCTCCTTGTCCTCCTCCTCTTCTAGTAAAAGGGTTTTTACATCTTCATTCCCATAATATCCCATACTTAATCACCCACAATCCTCTGGAGTAGGTAAACTCAAGGTTGGATCTGCAACATATTGAGATGCTATAGAGTAAAGTAGATTTCTGTATCTGCCCCGGACTCAACCTCATTCCACAGACTGGCTCCAGCTGCTGTCATCTAGGCTTTGGGAGTGCTGGGGGTGAAGTGCATGGGGAAGGGGACAGTGGTCCCATTCAAGTGAGGTTGGGTGTCAGACTATTAGCTGTGCTTGAGTGCTAACAGAAACTGCCCATGCCGTTTCCAGTTAAGTTCTTCATGAGCCACAGCATCTCTCAAACTGTTGGGAACCATCTAAACTTCCCAAATATCAAACTTTACTTTTTTTCCTGAGGTGTCAGTTTCTTCCAAACACATGCTCCCTGTTTGGAGAAAATCCTGGAGAGCACAGATAATTCCTAAATCAGGCAAACAACCAGGAGAACCTCTGTAATCTGAGCCCAATCACCCCATATGGCAAGTTTGACAGAAGGCTGCTCTGAAAGTCCCTCCTGAAAGCATTGGCTTGTGCCAACTCATACAGAAATCAAGGCAGTGCACTTTCTCTGCCCCCAAACCACGAAGATCAAATCATATTTTGAGCTTTTCAGCACTGCTTCTTAGTGTGAATACCATAAATACAAAAATATATCTCCTGTGTTGGACAGGAAGTTTCAAGGATTTTATTAGAAACCTTTTACTTCATTATATATAATTGGGATCTTGACAATGATCGCAACAGGATGTTTTAGGATCCACTGGTGAGCATTATAAAGAGTGATTATCCAGAGGAAATCCAGGCTTAACTGAACTGTGAACATGTTTTCAATGATAAAATCTGGGTGGTTTAATCCCTAAAGATATTTTCTCTTTTAAATCCTTTATTTTGAGAGAGAGAGAGAGACAGAGAGAGAGAGAGAGAGAGAGAGAGAGAGAGAGAGAGAGAGAGAGAGAGACTGGTCATCTAATTACACAACAAAAAAACTTTCAGTGATAAATTATTGCTTTGGGATATTCACTAGGTTAAATTACCTAATTCTTGTTTGTAATTTTATTTATTGTCATTTCAAGTGAATTCAGTGATTAAAGAAGTGGATACAATGACAGAGGTGTTATGAAAACCTACTTGTTTCATTGTATCCACAGCGCTCCTGTGGTTTAAGGCTATAATCTGCTTTGTATTAAGATTGCTAGTTTCGTTAAAATCCATTATTTTAGGTATGCCAATATTCAATTAAAATAGGCTCATAGATACATACATTAGAATGTGTCTTTTGCTATGTAAGTTTTTACATCCACTAAAAATGATATTCACATATTTTTTCTGGCATAGGAAAGTACTCTTCTAATGCTGTTCAATGTAGATTGCTAAACTATTAATATAACTACATACACCCTATGAACCCAATTTTTAAAAAAAGTATGCATAGTGAAAATGGAAAATATATCCCAGGGTTAACAGTAAATAACCTTTAATGATGGAATTAAGAGTGAATAAAGCAGCCTGGCTGGTGTGGCTCAGTGGTTGTGCATTGACCCATGCACCAAGAGGTTGCTGGTTCGATTCCCGGTCAGGGCACATGGCCAGGTTATGGGCCAAGTCTCCAGTGGGGGGCATGTAGGAGGCAGCCAATCGATGTTTTCTCTCATCAATGTTTCTATCTCTCTCTTTCCTTCTCCCTTCCTCTCTCTCTAAAATCAATAAAGAAAAAAAATTTCAAAAAAGAATGAATAAAGCAAATCAAAACCATAGCAATACCACTTTGCCTCCATTAGAATAGCTATCATCAAAAGTACTTCTAAAATAAAATAATGGATGAATACAAATATAATCTCTAAAGCAGAAAACACATAACTGTTTAAAATCTAAAATGTGTTTAATCCATACTTTTTGACAGAAAGCAGGTGAAAAGAGTAAGATAAAATAAATGACTTAAAATGTAGAAACACCTGTAACAAAAACAAATTAATAAAAATAAATTTAAAAAATAAATAAATAAAATGTAAACCTATTACAGTAAACGGTCATCTGGAAAACTAAAGAATTGCAGATTGTGTTCTCAAGAAACAGACCTTTATTTAGTAGAGATTATCTCCAGAGGATTGGATGGTGAGAACCAGGGGCTTAACTGTTTTGTTTCATACTATTAGTGTAGGCAGCGAGGAGTTTAAAAAAAACACAAGGGAGCCTAATTGAGTCTAGAGGTCATACTTAATCAGGCTTAAGTCTGGAAGTCACAGCTTCAGATACCCCAGGGATAGCCAATCCCAGCCAAGGGGACTGATTGACAATCCCCCTATCCCCTACTGCCACCCCCTACCATAGGGAGGAAGCACTGACTTTTCAATCTCCCAGGGAATTACCTTCCATTCCCCACAGAAGGAGAAATTCCTCTGATCAGTAGGAGCCAAGATGGCAACCATAGAAGGGAGTTATGTAGTCTGGGAAAAGGATCAGATTATATGAGGGGATTAAACCCCAGAAGATCTAGAAAAGAGATTGGATATGGGAAGGATTCAACACAAGTCCACAAAGAGCCAAGAAAGAGATTGGTGAATTTGAAAGAAAGCTATCCCCTTCTCAAACCCAAGGTAATATGAGCAAAGCTTACCAAAGGCCCCTCTCAGTATCACTTGTTTGCCCTGTTCATTTGCCAGTTTGAATGTTCTCTCTCTGTGGCAGCTGCTCCGGCCCAAGCATGGGTGGGCTCCAAGCCTGGCCCTGGGTGCAGCAGCGCAGTGCCTGCCCCGCCAGAGCACAGTGGGACCAGAGAATGAGCTAGCCGGGCGGGAGCAGAGGCTATGCTAGCCTCTGGAGCCCAGGATGATGGAGGTATAGTTCTGGATCCTGACCTCACCAGGCCCAGAACTTATTCAACAGCGAGACAGAACTAAGCCACCTTGTCCTGGATGAGACACAGGCACCTGGAGACAGTCCTCTGTGTGTATTCCAGCACCAGTGAATCTTACCACTGCACTTCATCCTCCCACGTGTGGGTCCCGGAAATGCTTTTCTCGTGACTGTGGGAAAGCCCCATTTTAAGCTATTGAGGCATGTCTCTGATAATAAAAACAAAAAAGTTTGAAACTACTTAAGCAATGAAGAGATGGGAAGTTTAATTCTAATAAAATACAAATGACTTATAAAGAAAAGGAGTTCCTGCAGGAATGTGCCCTGTGTTCATTAAGCTCATTGTTTAAATACACGGACTCCAGGAAAGCACGATTGTCCCTTGCAAGTGGCACTCATCTCTCTTATTTATATTGTTAACTTACTTGTTTTAAAGCATACAAAGACGAGCTTCAGCCTGATTTTCTAAATGTCAAGTTTCTTGAATTATGATCAGTGAGTTTTGCTAATGTTAAGGGAAACAAAAATGTATATATTTTTCAATTTTCTGCAAGAACTCTAAACCATACACAGTACAGACAAATGAGAGTTTATACTGGGTCTCTGAAGTTTCATGGTGTTTTTGTTAAATATATCAATATTTTCCTTTACAGTGTCTGCCTTTACAGTTGTGCTTGTAGGGGATTACCCCAAACATCCAAGAATATTTAAGTTTTCAGGATATTTTCTTCTGGATTTCTATAGATTCCGTTTTTATAGTTAGTTCTCTAAAATTCTATATCTGAACCTTATTTTGAAGTATTATATGAGATTAGATTCTAACTTTTGTCTCAGCAGTATTTTTAGAAAGTAAATGTATTACAGAATTAATACACAGTAATCATAGATAAGAGACAAATTTCTAAAATGCCAACTATAGTCCCAGTTATTATCATTTTATTCCACCTCTCCCATTCACCCTCTCTCCCCACTCAATCACTCTTCCTTGCTGTCTTATTTCGTGCCCCTGTTTGTCTGTGTGTATGTGTGTGGGAGGGTGGTTGCCATGTATGTCAAGCACAAAACACAGCACTTTACACATTCACGTAATTAATCCTCAAAGTAGACTTGTGAAGTAGAAATTATTCTCTCTACTTCAGAGATACTGAAAGAGGGACCTGGAGAGGTCAGGGTGCTGGAGACAGGAGAGACCAGTGTCTGAAAAACTGGAATGTGTATATGAGGTCCCGGCAAAGTTTAGATGCAGATTCTTAGTAAGTCCAGGAGGGGCCTGTGATTTTCCCTTCTGACCAGCTCCCAGGTGATGGTGATGCTGATTCTGATGGTCTCTGGGTCATAATTTAAATAGTAAAAACAAAGATGACAATTAAATAGTGGAACTTGAGCTGTATCTAGGTGTTTAGACACCTGCTTCATTTCACTCTTCCATGCTTCCTCTAGCTGCCGTCAGCACACATCTGTGCTTGTCCTTCTAACAAGGCCCCAACCTGAAAGAAATTCAGGTTTCTCAACAACTTTTGTTTACAAGATTAAACATAGTAACAAGTATTTTAAAAATCTGAAAGTCAAACTGAGTGATGAAAGGAAAATCAGAAGAAAAAAAACAAAACAAAACATTTATACCACATAAAAAGTTCTAAACACACTTTGCGAGGAAACTTGTGGAAGTACCACTAGTAAAACTAATTTTTACAGAAGATCAGAGAATTACATTCCAAAGAAAACCCAAAAGGGCTGAAATATTCAGTTAGTATTCATCTACCCATTCTATAAATACAGAACATTCATAACTATTTCTCAGATCAATGCCTATTGTGGATGTCTTTGGAATGAGAACATTCTATTCCTATAATCTTACATCCAATGTATTCTTAGGAGACAGGAAGAAGAAATTATCACCATTCAATATGAGACTAACATTTTTTCATAGCAAGACTGGAAATGAAGGGCATTTATTTCAAACAAATACATCTTTTTGAGTCACATAATTATGGTATCTACAAAAGACTTAATTTGAACTTGACAAAAATAATTATTTTAAACTATGAGTCAAGTATTCTAGGCCATTGTCCTTGGAGTGGACAAGAGTTACATATGATTCAGACATTTTTTTCTGGTTTGCTCACTAAACTATGACAACTGTAGGACATATCAAAGCTTAGGACTAAAGGATCAAATGTGAATTATCCTTCCACCCCCAAAATGAGACTGGAATCCAGTGAGAAAACTTGATTGAACACAGAGCTCATAATTCCAGTTTAATACCATTATTTCCTAGTAAAAAGTGAGAATCCAATCATTTTTAGCTGAAACTTTAGAGGTTAACTCACTCTCTGCTCTTGACAATGACTTTACTATTGTTTTTGCTTATCAAAAGTGGAAAATAATAAATGATATTTTTCTTTTGTCATTGGAATTTTACACACAGATATGTCTTTGCTCTTCCAGCTTCCTGAGCCATTATGATGTTCATACATATAATACAGATGAAGAAAAGACTGTCTACAAGATATTATTTTAGCAGAAGAAAAATAAAGTCAGAATTAAATGTCACATTAATGTGAAAAAATGTATTTCTGTAGGAGCATGTTTCTCCCATCAATGAATGAGACAGTTATGGCCCAAATCTCCCACACATTAGTGGGAGAATAAATCTTATAGTGATGAGTACATGAAATATTTTCCTCTGAATAGTGAAGAATACACGGTCATAGTAACTGCAAATAATTTTGTAATAACCTTACTCTATTACTGATGTGGCACCTGTTAAATACACTGAGACCTTTTCCTCTCATCACTGGATTTCACATTTAATTTGCATAATGTGCCTAAGAAGAAAAATAATGGATCTGTCTGAAATTTCATTTGAAGTAAATCATCGGGAAAAATGCAGAAGCAGGCATCTCCCTAAAAATATATTACAATACAGGAAAAGTCAACATGAAGTCTCAAAATGTTCATTTCCAAGTACTGGAATCATGGTATTTCCAAACTTCTATAAGAAATCTTGAATACTCTACCTTCTTTTAGAAGTATTGTTCAAAAAAAGCAGATTTCAAAGAAAATTAGTCTTCATAAGATTTCTTTTTTACAACCCACCCAATTGGTAAAAGGCAGGAGTATTTCATTTTATGCAATAGCTCTTTAGCATCACAGATGAGGAAATATGAAGAATGCGGTGATGCCCTAAAGGTAAGATTTTTTCCTGTATACAAGTCCTGGTTTCCAAGATAATCTGGTCACCTGTCAAATTCTAAAACTTATTCCAGAATTTAGACTCAATAAATACACAGCAAGTCAGTGACCAACTGAGAGCCAGCAGAAACTAGATTGCCTTTAGAATGATAGCTGAGGATGCCCACATGGCCTTGGTCCATCTGAATTTACTCATCATGCATTTGCTTAGAGCAGGGAACATCTGTACTCTGCCTGGTATAAAGAACAGTAATTTGTTATTATTGTTGTTGTGCTTCCTGGGAAATCACATTTGTTTCTTTATGAAATTTGTGTGTGTGTGTGTGTGTGTGTGTGTGTGCGCGCGCGCAATTTATTGGGGTCTTGCTAACTCCAGAGAAGTTATTATTTATTCTGGTTTTAACTCTTCTAGCTCCCAAAATACTTCAAAGGCTGTTATAGTTTCATGATATATGAAAAAGAATACTTGAATTTTTCTTCCATTCAAACTTCATCTCTGAATATAACATGGGAGGGATTATAAATAAATTATGACTAAAAGCTACCAGGTTTATTTCCCTGATGAGCAAGTCCATTTCTGAATCAATATTTATTTTTGAGAACTATTGACTACTAACAAGAACTAGTAATATTTCAAAAGATAGAACTCTTGAAGCCATTTCTCAATGGGTTTGATGCACCAATAAATCTATCAGCCAGACTTTTTTTTTTTTAATCCTCACCCAAGGATATTTTTCTATTTATCTGCAGATAGAGTGGGAAGGAGATAGAGGGAGAAAGGGAGAGAGAGAGAGAAACATCACTGTGAGAGGGACACATCGACTAGTTGCCTCCCACACGACCCCAACCAGGGCCGGGGACGAACCGCAACTGAGGTACGTGCCCTTGGCCAGAATTGAACCCACGACTCATTGGTCCATAGGCCAATGCTCTACCACTGAGCCAAACCAGCCAGGGCCAGACTGTTTTTTTAAGACTCCTAAGACTTATGCTAAGGGGCATGGGTGGAAAAAATCTACAAGCATCAAATGGACCTCATAACTAGTTACCCAAAAGATCATAATTTAAGAAAGACAAGAAGGAAGAGAGGGAGGGAGGGAGGAGGAAGGAAGGAAGGAAGGAAGGAAGGAAGGAAGGAAGGAAGGAAGGAAGGAAGGAAGGAAGGAAGGAAGGAAGGAAATAGTGTTGTTTTCTATTTGGAACTCTTTTACCATACAAAAACAAATATTTCAATGGTTCTGAGTTTCAATTTTGCCCATGATGAGAAAGACATACATTTCATACATAGATGGGTGTCTGGGAGGTGAATGTTCTCCTTCTACACTTGGGAAGCTTCTAAGACTGACCATGGCATTCCTTCTTGATGCTCTCATAGAACTCTGAACTACGGTGTTTATTTGAAACAAGGGGACCAGAAAATGTAGAACTTCCCTCTGTCTCACATTCCTGTGGTAGGATGCATCATTTCCCCATCCTGTATCCACATTCTTTGCCATGTAACTTTGCTGTATCCTCCCAATAAGAATGGGAGAAACTTCCCCACACCTTCAGCCACAGGATGTCAGCAAATGTAAGGAAAGAAGCTTGAAAGAATGTTTATGTAATAGCTTGTCTCCTTCAACCTTGACTGTCTATGAGAAGAACACTCCCAGGCAAGTCCATGGTTCCAGGAGGAAGGTGAGACATAGACAAAACAGAGCCATTCTCCACCTACACAGATGTTGAATCTAGCTGACACTGAACTAGCCACAAGTTCAACATAGATCAACTCAACACCAGTTGACCACCAGATGTGTTAGAAATAACAAATAACAGCTAACTGATAAACTCTCTTGGTACCTTCATATGGGAGAACCTAACAAAATTAATCAAATTTTCTATGGGTCTCAGTCTCAGTGGGACATCATTACTCTTTGCCAAAGCAAAGACTCACTCAGGTAAAACACTGAAAAGAAAGGGTCACTTTAAAAAAATTTTTGCAAGGATCTTGATGAAGGACTCCTATATGCTGGTCAGTATTAATGGGGGCTCCAGAATAAATATTATTCAAGTACTAAAGCTGTATTGAAATGTATGCTTTGATGGTAAGAAAGAATTACTACAAATCATTAGTGTTGTTACCTGTGAAGGCAACTAAAAACATGTATTGTTCAAATTGATACCATTATAATCTTTAATAAGGGCCTGTCTTTCTAGAACAGGTAAGAAGTGCATCTTTCATTTCCTGGGGAAAACCAATTCAAGGAAAATTTCAGGCTAATACATGACCAAAAAGAACCTATTTGTCAGTAATTGACACCTAGATTTTTTTATAAAGACATGAGAGTTGTCTCCCATTTTTCAGCTTTGCCTTTACTGCTTGCTAAAGGACAGTTTTCTATTTGATGCCAAAGTAGGAAATGCAGGAAGAAAGAGGAGCAATTTCCAATGGACACATTGCATCCTTTCACACTGTGTTTACCACCGCCATCTCGGCCTCCAAAAGAAATCCCTGGCGAGAGGTGTTCAAGAGTACAGTTAGTCCTCACTTAACATCGTCAATACGTTCTTGGAAAACGTGACTTTAAGTGCAACAATGTATAATAAAACCAGTTTTACCACAGGCTAACTGATATAAATGAGTTAAGTTCCGACAGCACATTTCTGGTCACAAAAACACCAACAAACTTCTAAATAAAGACCCTAAACACTTCTAATATTAAACATTGAAATAAATGTGAGCTATACCTACTAAGAAAGATTAATAAAAACACGTAAGATAATTATTTCCCAACCATTTTAAAACAGCTCAGGGTGATAGGTGGCCAGAGCCTGTCTGGCAGCTCAGGGCGCAAGGCACAAACCCACCCTGGACAGGATACCCTTCCATGGCAGGGTGCCCTGCCACACACCTGCACTCACTCAGGCTGGGACAATTACAGACACACCAACTCACCTAATGTGCACACACATCTTTGGGATGTGGGAGGAAACTGGAAATAACCCACTCAGATGGGGGAAAGTGCACGCTCTACACCGACAGTGAGACAGTGGCCCTGGCTGGGGATTGAATTTTTGCCTCATCGAATTTATAACAAAAGGACTCTAAATGAAACAATAATGATTCCGAGACTTGCTATAATTTCAAGCAGTTCAAATGATAGCAGGTGTTCTTGCTTTAGCAACTCTCCAAATTAAAATACCAAGATTATAAGTAATTTTCTTTATAAGGCAAGATTTTCTGATTTTTTTTAAAGTTTATGTAATAAAGTTTTTTAAAGAGCAGGCTGACAAATAACCAGCTAAGTTTTACTAAATTTCATAAAAATAAACTGAAATCAACTTCTTTAATTTGTGCTAAAAATAGGAATTTGTGCTTCCACTGCTAGATAATACAATGTGTGATTAGCAGTACCATGGTGAGATTCCACACAAGTTAGGTACCAATGGAGATGGTCCTTGGAGCACAGGTGACCAAGGAGGAGGAGGTACTGAGTCTAGATATAAGGACTTATCAGGTTCGGTTTGGGTTCCTAGAAGACTTCAACATGGGTCAAGTTTCAGGCCTGATTAAGTTTACAAACTGGTCCTCTAAAAGCATAATGCCTACTGCTAAAGGTAGGCACGCAGAGATTATAGCTGACAAGGCCAGAATCTTGAGCCCAAAAGATTTGGGAAGGATGGGATGTTTGATAGGTTGAACTGGAGCTTACTGAGTGATGGGTGGCTCCAACCTGAAAGGCATAATGAAAGTAGAAGAGTAAAGGAGAAACCAAAGAGGTATTAGTGATAGTTACAGGTGCCTGCAGAGTAAGGGGTCGGGCTGTGATGGTCCCAGCGAATTGGAGATAATGGGTCACATTCCCCCCGCCCCCCCCAAAAAAGAAGACTGTGGTAGCTTTGTTGTTGTTTGTTTGTTTGTTTGTTTGTTTTGTTTTGTTTTTTTATCCTCACCCGAGGACATATTTTCATTTTTTGTTCAGATAGAGTGGGAGGGAGAGAGAGGAAGAGAGAGAGAGAGAAACATCGATGTGAAAGTGACGCATCGAGTGGCTGCCACCCGCATGACCAACCAGGGCCGGGGACAAACTGCAACCGAGGTACATGCCCTTAGCGGGAACCGAACCCGGGTCTCTCTGGACCGCAGGCCGACGCTCTAACCGCTGAGCCAAACTGGCCAGGGCGTTATTGTTTTTTTTAACTGTGGGAACAGATAGTTTATGCAGAAGATGCATTAATTAATGGGGATGAGCTTGGGGTCTTTGTGAAGTAGATAAATTCATAAGCTTGAAAACTTGAGACATTGAAATAACTAACTTATTAATTTGTCTTCAAGCAAAGGATGATGCAATGAGATTTAATTAAGAGCACTTTCTTCTTAACTGAGAAATTCTATGTGAGCTAGGCCATCTTCACCTTTTTCCATATATACACACTCCACTAAGTTTTATTTTTTACTATGTTATATAATAAGGAATGATTATTTTACTTATTGAAGTTAATAGTTACTATTGTTAGTAATAATTAATATTTAACTTTGTGACATTTATGCTAATTGCTAAACAGACCATTCAAATGAATCACTTTTAAACTATATAATTGGGTAATAAAAATATGTTTAAAACCTATAAGACCCTATTCAAATCAAAAACTGAAAATGAAATACAAGAATAGCATTTAACTAGCTTTAATAGCAAATTAAGCATAAATGATACATGTAAATATAATTGCTAGAAACATAAACTTAGGGTCCTCTAAAGAATCCAAACTACAGTCTTCTATTTTATTCTATTTATTTTAAATTCAGAAAATAACCTATATTTAATTTAGCAACATTTTGTGTAGAAATTTGAGGCCAGAATCAAGAAGCCACATTCATTTTTTAACCCAGCAACAATTTACTAAGTTACCCAATTTTTTTTTTAAGCAAAGCCTAAAGCAGCCTTAGCTGGAAGAGTTGCCAAACCAGTTTTTAGCCAGTTAATAGATAAAAATGCTGAAATGGTAAATAGATTTATATTTCTCAGGAAGGTTACTGAATCGCCCCCATTCCCCAAATTATCAGTTCAATTCACTAAATTAAATCAAGCAACCATTCAAATCTGTGGGAAAATAATCAATTTGAGTGGCTCTTCAGTTGCATGGAGAAAAAGGGAGGGGAGGAGTAACTAAATGTTCCATTTTTCAGAACATCTGCATTCTTGTGCTATGGCTAATGTTCTTTTCTCCTTGTTCCCACTCTCATCTCATAGTGTTGGGCACTAATTTCACTTTGAAAACACATGTTGCAAAGAGTCGTCCTTCTCCCTCAGTATTTCGACTCCCTGGGAGAAGATCCTTGTTTAAAATGCAGATTCTTAATTTAGGAATGGAAAACTAAATTCAGGGCTGTTTTCCTGCTGCTCAGAGGCTTGAAAGAAGTTGGGGATCAGCTGGCAAAGCCCGGGCAGAGCCAGCCTTGACACAATGGTCAGGGAGGCCAAACCGTGGGTTTCGCTCTCACTCCATCCTAGAGTTTATTTGAAGCAGCCTGCTTGCCCTCTTGTGAGTTTGACAGCCCTGTGTTTGTGGCTTCTCTTCTCACTGCCCAGAGGACCACTCAGTCCTACAAGCAGCTGAGCACCGCTGAATGCAGTGCCCACCTGTCTGTGCTGTGCCTCCCAGGACATTTCTAAGACTTTATGTCCCTAGACCATCAAAATCATTTGTTTTGTGCTTTACTTCAGGGCCGTAGTCTGTAAGTTTTGACCAGGTAACACATTTTAAGCTATGAAGGAGTTCGTTAAGTTTCAATGAGATTTGACATTTTAATGCAGAAGTAATACTTACTAAAACAGAATTGGAAAACTCAGAAAAAAATGAAGGAAAAAAATCTTACATAATCTGACTAGTCATGAACATCCTCTGCTTATCCAGACTGCTATAGTATGTGTATGGATTCATATTGTGTGTGATGAATGTGTCTGTGTCTGTAGGATAGTTGTTTTAGCCTCTACCTCTGGAACCAGATGGCTGAATTCCCATCTTGGCTCTGCAACCTTGGGCAAATTACATTGACCTCTCTCTATCTCAGTCTCCACACCTGCAAAATGGGGATATTAATAAGACCTAGCTCATGAAGTAGTTAGAAGCACACATGTGGGCTCTTTTAGCCATGGTGCACACCATGGTTCTCCAGGGGTGGCTACTTGGATTTGATCTCAGCTCCACCTTAGCAGATTTATTACTGTGGGAAAGTTCTTGGCTTATCTGCACCTCAGTTTCCTTATCTATAACCGAAGAAACTCATAGGGAAAAACAAATAAAAAGGTCAGATGATATAATGTTTTACAGCTTCTGTGTTGTTGGAACTGAAAAGGGCAAGGGTCAATTTTGAACTAGTCATTTTAGATAAATTTGACATTTTTGTTCTTAGGCTACCGTGCTTTTCTACACTAAGATCAACTTCCATACTACTGTTTGAAAAATTTAATAAAAGTCTATTTTTGTCCTAGGGAAAGAGAGGCTAAACTCTTATCAAGTTCTCAAAGGAGTCCGTAACCCAAGCTCTGTTAAGAACGACTGTGGCATTAGATGATCTCCTTGCTCTAAAATTCAATAATTTTAAGTCTCAAAGAGCCTATTTTCAAAATCTATTCTGCTTTCATTTTTTCTGCTAGAATTATATCAAACTTACTCCAAACAGGAGTACATTTGTATCCAATACAAAATTCCATGAGATTTTAGTGCTTGGTCAGGTGCTAACAAATGGATTGCCAGAGTCTGGAAAACTAACTCCAGAAGCATATTTTCTTTACCGAAGCCAGATATTAGTGCAATCTCACAGTCATTTATAGATCTGAATAATACTATATCATTTTATTTTATTAATATATGGCTATTTTTCTAATTTAGGTCTAAAACAATATTTTAGAAGAAATTCTGTATGTGTTCAGTATAGAAAATATTCCTATGGCTCAAAGTTTTATAAATCACTACTCCAAATATCACTAAATAACAGCTTTTAACTGAGGAGTCTAAAACTTTTGGCTTCACTTTGATAAGAATAAACTTGCTTCCATCAAGTCCAGTCAGTTCACTGAAAAAACACTGGACTAATTAATTTATCATTGTAGGCATTATATTACTTTTGCATGGTTGTTCATTCTCCAGCATTTAACTGAATGTATCCTCTAACTAGACATGTTATTTTGATATTGATCTCTGCCCATTGACCTGAGCTCTGATGGGAACCATAAAAAAATGTAAGGTATTTTTTAGTTCCTTAAGTACCAAATTTTTTAGCTTAGGACTCATTTTTCTTTTTTAAAAAAACATAACACATCTGTGATAGTGTCAGCATTGTGACTAGGGAGGCCTATTGCCAGTCCTGAAGAATCTACATTATTTTAAAAATATCCCTCCATGACATTGATGAAATCCAAAAGAACTGTAAAGATGAAAGGGATGATGCAGTTTTAAAACCCTGACTGGTCCCTGGAAGGGTGAGTCACTGAGCCGTGCTCTGCGTGCGGCATTCATGGGAAGAGCACACAGTATAGCAGCATTCTTTTGAGCTGGCAGGGAGCTGAAATTAACCAAAATATCCTCCTCTGAGAGGCTCTTCAGAAAAGGATTTGCTTTCTGTTCAATAACTTCATGGTTCAAGCAGGGCAGTCGCAGGGTTCAACGGAACGTGCACACGGACCTTCCTCAGATGTCTTAGATGAACCATGAGTCCAGAAGATGCTAAGCAATGGTCAGCCAAGAGTCTGACACCTTACAGAGCTAAAAACTTTAATCGGACCTGGTAGAGCTTTAAAATTTGCAGATATGCACAGAAGTCCAAAAGCATGTCAGTTTGCAATTGAAATTGTAAAATGCATAGCCATTTTCCCCACTTTGGCAGTAACATGAATGTGAAAGAGATTTCCTATGAACGGATTCTAACAAATGCTTTTATTTACTAATTTTAGAGACAGAGGAAGGAGGGAGAGAGAGTGAGACAGGGGGAGGGGGGAATCAATTTGTTGTTCCGCTTATTTATGCATTCAATTGGTTGCTTCTTGTATGTGTCCTAACTGAAAATCAAACCAGCAACCTTGGTGTATTGGGACAATACTCTAACCAACTGAGGTACCCAGCCAGGGCTATTCTGACAAATGCTTTTGTTTTTGTTTTATCCTCACCGAGGACATTTTTTGCATTTATTTTCAGATAGAGCAGGAGGGAGAGAGGGGGGAAGAGAGAGAGAGAAACATCGATATGAGAGAGACACATCGACTGGTTGCCACCCACAGGGCCCCAACTGGGCTGGGGATGAACTGCAACCGAGGTACATGCCCTTAACGGGAACCAAACCTGGGACTCTGGTCCGTAGGCTGATGCTCTAACTGCTGAGCCAAACCGGCCAGGGCCATTCTGACAAATGCTTTGAAACATCTGTCCACTCAATCAACATTTTAAAATAGTACCTTTCTAAAATTAAACTAGCTTACTTTATATTTCATTTTGCCCTTCTACCCTTTCACCAAGGACTATTCGATGTTGGCGAATAATTAATTGTCATGTAAAGGGGTATTTCATTGTGCTTCACAAACAACTGTGCATATTTATAAAACGTGTGACCTGTGTCTATGAATGCCCACAGAAGATTACCCTCTGAGTTTGAATGTGTTATTTCTAGTGGTGCCATTTCCTGTGTAGCTCTATGGGAATAACAATCCCAACAGACCAGGCACTGTGTTTTCCCCTTAGATACCTGTGGAGTGTGTCCTTTGGATAATGATTACAGCCACGCCCTGTGGGGTTTGTTCCTTTGTAATGCTGGAAAGAAGTGGCCCTGCAGGGCGGATTTGCTGGAACAGGCTGATACATGACCTCACTCCCACCAGGTTCTCCTGTAGACCCTACTTGGAGCTGAGCAGGCTGCTGACAGGCTGCTGTGGAGGACGCAGTGCCCAGCACAGCAGCAAAGATTGTCGTTGAATGGCAGCTCCACTCCAGGTCACCTAACACTCTCTCCCTGGGATAGGCTCAGCAAGAAAGGATAACTACCTCGTTATCAGCAAAAGGCAGGGAGCTGAGGCTTTCTGCGAAATAGCCTCGTATTCTCTGCATGTCTCTCCAGAGGTGAATTTGTGAGATATATGCAAAATGAAGGTGAATGCTCAATGCCCAAAGCAGGTGGCCTTTAAAACTTAAGTGAATGATTTACGTGGAAAACAGTTTTTAGAATTCTTCAGTAAATAAAACATAAAAGCAAGCTGAATTTAACTAGTAGATGTGGGTTTTCTGCTTTAAAAACTATCTTTATGTTATTTATAAATGACAAATATATTTTGATAATTCTTCTATGTAAAGTAAATAATCACAATAATTTAAAGGCTCTAAAATGCATTTAAGACTGGGGATTAATCCCAGTTAAACTGAAACCTGTTAAGGGAAAGGCAGAGGTGTCACGGGAGCTTACTCAGGGCCTTGCTGCGGGCACTGGTGGAGTCAGCTAGAACCTGGTTCTTCTCCCCTACATCCAGCAGCTGTCAAATCCTAAAGAAATGTTACCTTAATGTTCTGACTAAAGTTTCGTAAATCATTGTTTATTTTGAAACAGGGTGAATATATTACACCTCTATTGTCACCTAAATTGTAATTTCTTTATATTTTTATATGTATTTAACTACTTGACTTTTTCTACATCCAGTTTTAGACGGTGGCCACATATAGTAATAATGAGAACAAACCATGATTTATTGAGCACTGTCTCATGCATGTGTTTTCTGTGTCTGCTCTGCTATAATTCTCCCGCTGCGAGGTAAGCTTTTCTGTTACCACAGAGAACTGGAGAAACAAAGGGACACTAAAGTCACACAAATAGTAAGTGTGTGGTGCACAAAGTCCAACCCTAGTCTTGCAGACAGGTGACGGCTGCTAGCACACTTTGCCTCTAGCACTATTAGATCACCTGGCTTCCTTTAAGTACTTCACATGCTCTTTAACTCTGAGATACTGTGAAAATGTCATTTACTAATAATTTACTATGGAGCAAGTTTGTGATTAAGAGAGGACATTAAATCAACAATTCTACTTTCCATCTCCACTGTCTTCTCAACCATTTGTGCTATTTGTTTAGAATAGTTGAAAAAGTTAAACAATGACAATCAAGTAGATTTTGCCAGAAAACCATTTTAAAAGTTTGCAGCCAAGTGGACTCATTTATGACTTCTGTTTTATTGTTTACTGAAAATAATAGTATCCTAATTCTCTCTCATTATACTATAGGTTTCATCAGCACCAACTTTATCTAAAGCAATATTTTCACCTAGGTGCTGAGACATAATTATTGAATCCAAATGTCACACTCTAATGAAAAAGGAATAAAGGGCATTTCCGTCACAGATAAAAAATACTTTCTTTTATTTAAAAAAATTATTTTCCCTTTATTGATTTTAGAGAGGGAGAAAGTAAGAGGGAGAGAGAGATAGAAACATTGATGAGAGAGAACATTGACTGACCGCCTCCTGCATGCCCCCCACTGGGGATTGGGCCCACAACCTGGGCATGTGCCCTGACCAGGAATCAAACCAGCAAACTCCTGGTGCATGGGTTGATGCTCAACCACTGAGCCACACCGGCCAGACCCTTATTTTTTTCCAGATTCCAAAAATGCATTAGGATAAACAGAATTAAGGGAGAAATTGCTTATTTCATCTCAGATAAAACCCAGAATAAAGGAGGTATCAAACATTTATGTCAATTTTCATATAAAAGTATATAAAATATAGCAATATCTAAAATATAAATAGCCATTCCTCCTTTTGGAAAGTCCTTCTTGATTTTGAACAGTCTCCGGAGCACAGATGACAGGCAAAACTGAAGCTGTCACGATCCGCTTAGTCAAGTGCCTCTTCAACAAGTGTCCATGGGGAATAAATAATGTCTAATAAGATTTTAGGTTGATTTGTTAGACTAAGGTTTCCATCAGACACAGAATTCTTTTATTAATTATGATAACCCCACAGAGACTAACTAAGCAATGTTTTCTTCTCTTAAAAAATGTCCTCCTCAGTACAGATGAGTTCATAAAATAGAAAGTAAAGGCTGCCTCCACTCCTGAAAGATAACTTGCAAACTAAATTAAACAAGATGGCAAGGGTCATTTATATCTGGAATCCGAAGGACTCTTCTGATTTCAGAGGATAAGACAGGAAGCTAACTTAATTGAGGTATGCAGAGAGGGAAGGGTCTGAGGTGAGGAGTATGACATGAGGCCCTTGAAGCTGAGGGAGATGGGCTTGAAGAGCGCACCACTGTGACCTGGGAATGGTTTTAAAACATTGTATGTGAAATGAGTACACGTTTTTGAAAACGAATGAGCTTCATTAAATAGAAGAGATGAGGGTATTGTTCCCTTTCCCTTCAGCTAATAAAAACAAGAAAATATCAATCTCATTCATAAAAATTAAAACTACAATTAAATATTATTTTTTACTTATCTAGCAAATACTAAAATTTTTATAGCATACTATATTATAAAATATACTAAGAATAAGTAAAGTTAATCATGGGAGGGTCAAGTTTGTATAACTTTCTGGAGGACAATTTGATGATACCTATCAAGTTAAAAAATATATTTTCCTCTGACTTAGAAATTTCATTATCAAATACTAGTTCTTTAGCTATATTTACTTTATATGCACAAATAATTATGTAAAAGGATAGTCACTGCAACACTAGGTAATGGCAAAAGATGGAAACAACCTAACCATCTATCCACAAGGAGACTGATGAAATTAACTGTATCTCATCCATATGAAGGACTACCCTGCAACTGTTAAAAGTAATGTGATATCTACACACACAGTTAGAAACCAATCTCCTTGCTCTACCATTAAGGGAAATAAGCGAGAAGCAAAATGCAAGGGTTCTACCAGATCCTTGCATTTAAGTGACACATCAAAAGTATCTATCAGGAAATGCATACATAGAAGTTGTCACCTGGAAAGAGCAATGAAAAATTGAGAGTCTATGGGGCAAGGAGATTTACTATTCATGAATAGCTTTTGATACTGAAGAGATTTTTATTCGTGTACTTGTATTACCTATTCAAACTGATTGTATTACCTACTTAATCTTTTAGAAAAGACTATGAAAGAAAAAGTTATCTAAAAGGAGTCAGGTTGCAAAGTCAAGTAAATGTGGCTACATTATATCAGTAAGATGGCTCTGAGAAGTGGTTCTCAAACATCTTGGTTCAGGATCTTTTTACAATGTTAAAAATATTGAAGACCCAAAGAATTCTTTGTTTTTGAAATAGTTACCATATTAAAATGTAAAACTAAGACATTTAAAATATTTATTTAATAATTCATTTTTTAAAACAGTAATAAACACGTTTTTACAAAAATAATTGTTTTGTTTTGTTTTTAATTAGTGGGAAAAGTGATGCTTTTTTTTTTTTTTTTGCTATGTCTAGTTTAATAGAAGCCAGCTGGATTCTCATATCAGCTTCTGTGATCAGTTTTCTGTGACATGATCTACATCACATGATGTAGCTTCTGGAGAACTCCACCGAGAAAATGTAGAAGGAAAAGGGCAAAGGATGTGTCGGTATTATTATGCAAATACTTAGTCTCATGGAACCCCTAAATGGGTCCTGGGGACCATGTTTTGAGATCCACTGGTCAGAATAAAAATAGAACGTTACAACTGACTTGCCATGATAAAAAAAAAAAAAAAGAAAGAAAAAGAAAAAAAGAAAGAAAATTACCTTCTTTAGCTGTAGTACACTTCCCAGAACTCTCTAGCTCTGTGAGTAATATGTGCCTATCCTAACACAAGTTCATGAAGCTTAAAGAGGGCAGCAGTGCTGGATAGAAGCAATATTCTGGGGACAACAGCCTATCAGTTCAGTTTTCCAATGGTGTAATCCTAGCAAAATATTCTTCTTTGTGCAGTAGCTTCCAGCACTGGCCAAATAAGATTTTCTCTTTGGAAATAGAAATCTAGCCCCAACATCTTAATATTTTAATTTAAGAAATATCAAAGTACATCTCCATTTCCCCTAAAACCACCATATTCACATTATTCAACCTCTGTAGAATGGGAATTGTAGCATCTAAGAGAGTAAGTCTGTAGGGGTTAACAAATGTCATAATTAGTGTGAAAATAAATAACAGTAGTTTACCCTTTCAGCAATTTTTCAATTGAATGTGCACTGTACTCATTTACCATATTCCAGGCTGGCAATACAATAGGGAGCTGATAGTCTGGCTGATAGGCATGAATCAAAACGTCTGATACCTTACTAACATTGATGAAATAAAACTAAAGTAAGCTCTGAGCACATTATAGGGCCTGCCAACTACCAAGTTTTGGGGACTTGCGAACATATTCTCAGGAGAAGTGAGATCTTAGCTGAGATCTGAAAGAGGTATAGGAGTTAATAGGCAGTGAGAGTGGGGGTTGGAGGGGTTCTTCCAGGCAGAGGAAACGGCGTGTACAAAGAACAGCAGGCGGTATGGAAGGTTCCAACTGCTGAAGTTAGGTCAGTGTGACCGAATCACAGAAAGCAATGTCAAAAATGACGCCAGATAAAGCTGTCAACATAGACGGGGGTCAGGTCATACAGATTCTTGAATGTCGTGGTAAGGATTTAGGTATTTGTCCTGGGAGCAAAAGGGAGGTGTTCAAAGGTATTACAGACAGTTGCTGGAGTTTTACTGGTATGTTTACTGGATACAAGATAAGGCAGCCTTGCATCCAGCCTCATGATTAGTTTCCTTGCACCCTGATTTGAATCAACAACATGTGCTATAACATGCTAGGTCCCCACACAGAGTTTTACTTGAAATGTTCTTTCCAATGGCTGTCAAAAGTTTCAAGAAGTGAATTTTCTAGATAATTATCTAAGAAATGTTTTAATATACCTCCAATCCTCGGATTCTAAGAGTTTATCCAAGAATTAGTTAATAACCAGAACTGTCAGCAGTTTGACCATAGCAGTTCAGCACTGGGGTCACCTACTCTGAGTTCAGCTTCAGCATTCCAGCCTCAGCTCCTAACAAAGGCAGTGATCAGAAAATACTCCATGATATTTGCATCTGGATTTGTTGCCACAATGCTGTTAGGACAAGGTCTATTATATTATCTACAGTTCCCCATAAAGTCACACATGTAAAAACATGTAGTATCCTAAAACAGATTGTTTTCCCCAAGGAATTGATACATTTCTTCTTTTGCATTAATGAGAACAAGTTAAATTACCACATTGGCCCAACTGTGATTGTCAAAGTCAAAACTTAAGTTCAATGGCATTAACTATTATGACTCTTGTGCTTTTTCTTCTTGCTTCATTCCAATTAGATTTTGCTTATATTACACCAACCTGAAATCTATCTCATAACCATAGCTAATCCTTTTATGGAGTGACATGTGGAACACGTACACACACATATAACAAATGTATGCCTTCAGCTCCAAGAAATTTACCCACTATATTGATAAGGGATCAAAAAAAAAAAGTCCAATGTGTCCATTTCTTTGAACCTTGCTGGGGTAGGTGGGACAAAGAAGGGTTACTATCTATCTATCTGCACCATAGCAAGAATGACTGAATGTTACATAAAATAAAAAATAATGCATACTTAAGGAGAGAATATATATTTAGCTTATTGATATAGTTTCCAGCATAAAAATCAGGCTGGTGGCATCACACATATGGGCCATGGCCTCGCTCCAAACTGCTGAAGCTCATTCTGGATCACTAATGATTTACAAAAGGCTCATTCACCATTGCTGCCAAGACAGGGAGAATGTATTGAAATGTACACTTCAGAGCTAAAATTAATGCTTTCTTGTCTAAGAAAGGTAAAGCCAGAACAGTATACCAGAAAAGAGATATGACAATGGGAATAGAAAACCCTGGAAAACATTCAGGGGAAAAAAATCTCAAATAAGAAGGCAAGAGGTGTGTAGTTGCCACCTGTTTTTGGATACTGGTATATCATTATTTCCACACACAAACACACACTCACACATACCTGCATAAATATAGAACATGGCTGTGGTAGGCAGAATTCTAAGATGACCCCAATGACTCATGTCCTTGCAATATTCTCTCCCCTTGAGAATGATCAAAATCTGTACCTTGCTTTTAACCAGTAGGGCAAAGGTGGAGGATTTTTCAGATGTAATTAAGGTCTTGAATCAGTTGACTTTAAGTTCATACAAAAGAAGATCATCTTTCATAGGACTGTCCCAGGCAGGTAAGCCCTTCAAAGGAAGTCAGTGACTCTTTTTCCTGCTGGCCTTGAAGAAGCAAGCTTTCATGAATTTTGCAACTGGAATAAAATAAATTCCACCAATAGCCACATGAGCCTGAAAGGGGAGCCTAAGCCTGTGATGGGACTCCAGCTCTTCAATCAACACCTTGATTGAAACCTTCTGAGACCATGAACAGAGCCTCCAGCTAAGCCAAGCCCAGCTTCCTAAGCATGGAAATTGCGAGCTAATAAATGTGTGTAGTTTTAAGTTGCTAAATTTGTAGTAATTTGTTATGCTGCAATGGAAAACAAATAAAATGATGTAAATAGAACCAGGCTGAAAGCATATATGTTGCTTAATTAGTACAATGTCAGTATTTGAATATAACTGGAAGAAATACCAATGGGTATTCACAAATGCACATATATATGTATATACATCTAGGCATACTCAAATTTGTCAACAAGGGAGAAAAAGCAAACTTGTTTTATTTACCTTCACCCAAAAATTTATTCCATTTTTTCTCCTACTCAGCTGTTAAAGGCAAATACATTCATTTCGTGAAACCTCAGAATCATCATTGATATTTACTGCTACAGATCCTTCTAACATAATATCACCTAATCCTACCACTCCCTTTTAACTTTTTCATCACATTGTTAAATTCTGTTTCTATTGCAACCAAGGACTTATTTGGAACAAACAAGCCTTCTATTTGATCCCCTTGTCCACAATTTCCTTACCACCTTCCCAAGCCCACTCTCCTTTCCAGTCTTAGATGTGCCCCCCACAATAGTCACTGAAAAGAGAGTGGACTAGAATTGATTCAGGTGATGGGTGGGGGTGGGGGGTGGTAGAAAGGATAGAGTAGAAAGGCTAGAGATGAGACACCAGATGTGCGTAAGAGGTCATATATAAATGTACAGGCCTTGTTATGAATTGAAAATTATCCTAAAGGCAATAAGAAACCATTGAAAGATTTATGACAGAAGAGTGGTTAAAACAAAAATTAAAAAAAAAAAAAAAACTTAGCATAGTCTTCCCTTGTAGAAAATCATTCCAAATTGGGAAATGAAGCTTCTATGATGAATCAGCAACTTTCTTGAGAGGAAAAGCTGCTTACTAATGGAAACCTTGGATAGATTAGTTAAAATCATAACTTTTGGCAAACAGAATTTGGAAGCTGAAATAATAACTACTATAAGGGCCTGGCATTGTAATGGTTCGATGAGACTCAGTTCTGGTTCCTTCTCCCCCCCTTGCTCAATGGTGAGACATGAAACTGTATTCATTCTATCCATCAATGTTGAATTCAAGCTTGCCGAATGAGTTTGATCTCAGGGAGTGAGCACATGTAAATAGCAACAAAGATAACATCGAACTAGCAGCCAGTAAACTAAATTAGGAGAAAAAGAAGGCCATGCTATCCATAGGAAATATTTTTATATTAGGACATTTGACTTAGTACAGCTCAGTAGAAGTAACTCCCACCTGCTGATATGAAATGACATAGAATTTGGGTCCCCTCAGTGAAAATGAAAAGATTTCTCATATGCCACCTCTATTTCCACAACTCTCAGCTGCAAAGAAACACCTAGAAACCATGTCCATTCCCAAATATTCTTAAGAACAAAGGTAGCCACGTTTAACCAGCTACTCTATACAATTTGTCAAAGATACATTTCTGGGGCTGAAACACCAAACTTGTTCCACTCCTTCATTTCCTATCCCTTCGCATGCCTACGGAACATATATTTTGGGGATAAAACATACTACACAGACTCAAATACTAAAAAAGTCTAATTCCGATCCTCTAGTTTGTGGTTTGGAAGGAAATATTCTGAGAATTTAAGCAGAGAACAAGAGAACATTCTTGTCATTCCCTGTACCAGATGACATAGATTGTTTAAGGCTGACACAATCAAGGGGATGATGGGCAGACCATGAAGCAATCTGGTGGTCTTGTGGGAATGGCATTTTTTTAAGGCCACACTCACATTTTGGGGATGTGCTTAGTTGAGCTGTGTAGAAAAGTGTCAGAGCTACTAACTGCACAACACACCCAGTGCAGGAGTGGGATCTGCCTCTCCAAATATGCTAAACTCTAGATTGAGCCAAAAATCTAAAAGAAGAAAATACAAAGAGGATTCTCTTCTCCAAGGCCAAAAAGTTATGAAATTCTACTGGGTTGAACCATGTGAAGTTGGCAATATTTTAACCTATATAGATGGTTCAAACTAAAAAAGAAATAGTTTTAAGATATTAGTTTGATGGCCCACATATATCTCTAAACCAAACTAATAAAAGTACACAAGCAGAAAAACATAGGCTGATATAATCAAGAACCCATGACTTTTATATTCCTTCCAAACAATTTTTTTTTGAATTTCAAAATCTAGTGACTTATGCCAATACTTCTATTCTAACAAAATGTTCTTAAACAAATAAAAAATGTTGTTGAAATTTAAAAAAATCAAGTCATAAAATACAAAGCAGCCTTGATACTTTGTTCACATTGCATTTATAAAAAGCAAAATTCAGAGTTGTTGATTCCAGTGAAATTTTAGTGTTCAGATAATGCCCCTTCACACTAGATCTCGGCATCTCCAGGTTCCTTGCACAAACATGTCTATTCCCACCATACTACAAAATTTTATCACATTCATTCTTTACTCACACTTTGAAGTAAAATTGAAATATGAAGACTGGTGAATTCTAATTGCACTAGAGGGAACCTCAGCTGCCAAAAAAGTGTCCTGTTGTAGAGATAATCTTCACTTAACATGCTTGGAAGGATTGTGGATAATAGAGTAGTAATCCAAGAGGATACTATTTATAGAAGGGAGTAGACTTAACTGTGTTTCTTTTCTCTCTCTACTGGGTATTTCTTATCCATTTTTAAATGAACTAAAACTACAAATTAGTTAAGAGATGCCTGAAATAAAAAGATGTAAAATGTGACATCAAAAATATAAAATGTGCTGTCTGTCCAGTGCTGCTCGGTGGATTGAACATCATCCCATGAACTGAGAGGTCCTAGTTCAATTCCCGGGATGGGAGGAATAAAAATGAGAAATTTTGGAATGTGATCAAATTTAAGGTGTTATCAACTTAACAGACAATTATGCACATAGAATGTTAAATGTGAACTGCATGGTAACCACAGAGCAAAGACTTACAGTAAATACACAAAAGAAAATAACAAACAAACAAAAACTAAACATAATACTAAAGAAAGCCATCAAACCACAAGGAGGGAGAAAAAGAACAGAGAGGAACTATAAAAACACCAGAAAACAATTAACAAAATGTCATTAAGTACATACCTATCAATAATTGCTTTAAATGTAAATGGACTACATTTTCTAATCAAAATACATAGAGTGACTGAATGTATTAAAAAACAAGATCTATCTATATGCTGCCTAGAAAAAGACTCACTTTGGAAGTAAAGACACACACACAGGCTTAAAGTGAAGGGATGGGGAAACATATTCAATGCAGATGGAAATAAAAAAACACTGGTATGGCTATACTAACATGAGACAAAATAGACTTTAAAGTAGAACTCAATTACAAAAAAGAACTGGAAAAATAACAAAAATGTGGAAATTAAGCAACATGCTATTAACAACAAATGGGTCATCAATAAAATCAAAGAGGAAATTTAAAGAACTCCTAGAGATGCCCAGCCAGTATGACTCAGTGGTTGAACGGCGACCCATGCACCGAGGTCGCTGGTTTGATTGCCGGTCAGGGCAATTGCCCAGGTTATGGGCCCGATCCCCTATAGAGGGCATGCAGGAGGCAGTCAGTTGATATTCTCTCTCATTGATGTCTCTACCTCTCTCCCTCTCCCTTCTTCTCTCTCTAAAATCAATAAAGAAAAATTATTTTTTTAAAAATACCTAGAGCTAAACAAAAATAGAAATACAACGTACCAAAAATCTGTGAGGTACAGCAAGAGCAGTTTTAATAGGAAAGTTTATAGCAATACAGGTATACCTCAAGAAATAAGAAAAATTTCAAGTAAACAATATAACTTTATATCTAAAGGAACTAAAAAATATAAAGAACAAATGAAACCCAAAGGTACTAGAAGGAGTAAAATAATAAAGATCAGAGTTGAAATAAATAAAACAAAGATTAAAAAGACACTACAAAAGATCAATGAAACTCAGAGCTGTTTCTTTGAGAAAATAAACAAAATTTATAAACCTTTAGCTAGACTAACCAAGAAAAAAGAGAAGGTTCAAGTAAACAAAATCAGAAATTAGAGAAGTTAAACTAATACAACACAAATACAAAGAATCATGAGACTACTACAAACAATTATATGCCAGAAAAACATTGCACAGCCCAGAAGAAATGGATACATTCTTCAAAGCATATAATCCTCCAAGACTGAATCATGAAAAAATAGAAAATCTGAAAAGATTACTAGGAAGGAGATTGAATCAGTAATCAAAAACCTCCCAACAAACAAAAGTCCAGGACTAGGTGACTTCATTGGTGAATTCTGCCAAACATTCAAAGATTTAATACCTATTGTTATCAAATTCCTCTAAAAAATTGAAGAGAAGGGAATACTCCAAACCCATTTTATGAGGCCAGCATTCCCCTGATACCAAAACCAGACAAGTACACCATAAAAAAAGAAAATTACAGGCCAATATCCTCAAGAAACATAGATGCAAAAATCATCAACAAAATATTAACAAACTGAATTCAACAATATATTAAAAGGAAGTATTCTAAGGTTGCAAGAATGGTTCAACATCTACAAATCAATCAATGTGATACATCAAATTAATTAAATGAAGGATAAAATCATATGATCATCTCAATGGATGCAGAAAAAGCATTGATAAAATTCAACACTCGTTTATGATAAAAACTCTCAACAAAGTGGGTCTAGAGGGAACACCTCAACATAGTAAAAGCCATATTTGACCAAGCTACAGCTATCATCCTACTCAAAAGTGAAACCTGAAAGCTTTCCCTCTAATATCAGGAACAAGACAAGAATGCCACTCTCACCACTTTTAGTCAACATAGCATTGGAAGTCCTAGCCACAACAATTAGGCAAGAAAAAGAAATAAAATACATCCAAATTAGAAAGGAATAAAAATAAAGAAAGCTGTCATTATTTGGTATTACATATACAAAACCCCATAGACTTCACCAAAAAACTATTAGAACTAATAAATTCACTTAAGTTGAGAAATATAATATCAATACACAGAAATCTGGCATTTCTATATACTAACAATGAACTATATAAAAGAGAAATTTAGAAAATAATCTCATTTAAAATTGTATCAAAAATGTAATACCTAAGAATAAACTTAACTAAGAAGTTGAAAGACCTATAAACTGAAAACTATAGGACAATGATAAAATAAATTAATAAAGATACAAATAAATGAAGAGATAGTCCATGCTCATATATTGGAAGAATTCCTATTGTTAAAATATTACTTAAATCAATCTATTGATTCAATGCAATCCCTGTCAAAATTCCAATATCATTTTTCATACAAACAAAAAAATAATAATTCTAATATTTGTATGGAACCACTAAAGATCCCCAATAGCCAGAAACAATCTTGAGAAAGAAAAACAAAGCTGGATGCACCATGCTCCCTGATTTCAAACAATACTACAAAGTTATAGTAATCAAATAAGTATAGTATTGGCATAAAACCAGACATAGATCAATGGAACAGAGCTGAGAACAGAACTACCCATATGGACAATTAATTTATGACAAAATATCCAAGAACATAAAATGGAGAAAGGACAGTCTCTTCAGAAAATGGTACCAGGCCTTGGTTGCAGTTTGTCCCCAGCCCTGGTTGGAGTCATGTGGGTGGCAGCCACCCAATGTGTCTCTCTCACATCAATGTTTCTCTCTCTCTATTCCTCCCTCTCTCTCTCCTGCTCTATCTGAAGAGAAATGCAAAAATGTCCTTGGGTGAGGATAAAAAAAAAAAAAAAGAAAAGAAAATGGTTCCAGGAAAACTGGACAGACACATGCAAAAGAATGAGTTATAAACAAAAATTAACTTAAAATGGATTAAAGACTTAAATGTAAGACTTAAATTCCTAGAAAAGAATATAGGTGGTAAGGTCCTTGATATAAGTCTTAGCAAATTTTTTTTAATTACTCTGATTACAAAGGCAAGGGAAACAAAAGTAAAAATAAACAAAAAGAACTACATCAAACTAAAGAGTTTCTTCACAGTAAAGGAAAGCATCATTGAAACAAAAAGACAACCTACTGAATGGTAAAAGATATTTACAAATCATATATCCAAAAAGGGTTTAACATTCAAAATATATAAAGAACTCATACAAATCAACAACAAAAAGAAAACAAATTGAATTTAAAATTGGGCAGAGAATCTGAATAGACATTTTTACAAAGAAGACATGCAGTTGGCCAACAGACACATGAAAAGATATTCATCACTAATTATTAGGGAAATATGAATCAAAACTACAATGGGATATCACCTCCCACCTGTTAGAATGCCTATTATCAAAAAGACAAGAAATTACTAGTGCTGGCAAAGATTGGAGATAATAGAAGCCTTGCATGCTGTTGATAGGAATGTAAATTGGTGCAGCCACTATGGAAAACAGTATGGAGGTTACTCATAACATTGAGAATAGAAGTACATATGATCAAGCTATTTCACTTTTAGGTATTTATCCAAAAATATGAGAACACTAATTCAAAAAGATATATGTAACCCTATGTTCATTGCAGCATTATTTACAATAGCCAAGATATGGAAACAACCTAAGTGTTTATCGATGGATGAATGGATAAACAAGATGTGATACACACACACACACACACACACACACACACACACACACACACACACACTGGAATACTATTCAGCCATAAAAGAGAATGAAATCTTGCCATTTGTCACAATATGGATGAACTTTGAAGGTACTATGCTAAATAAAATAGAAGAAAAAAGACAAATATCATATTATTTCAGTCATGTTGGAATCTAAAAAAAACAAGCAAACCAACAAATGAACAAACAAAAGAAAACAAAACAAAAGAAACTCATAGATAAAGAGAACAATTTGGTGGATAACAGATGGGAAGGGGGTTGGGAGGTGATCAAAATGAGTGAAGGGGGTTAATTTTATGGCGAAAGATGATAACTCGAATTTGATGGTGATCACTTTGAAGTACATACAGATGTTGAATTTTAATGTTGCACTTGAAACATATATAATGTTATGTACCAATTTTACCTTAAAAAAAGGTGTGGCTAATCAGGAAGTAATAAAATACAGTATGATATTAGTGATAAAAGAAAAAGAAAGAAAAGAAAATACAAGTGATGAAAAGCAAGAAAAAGCTTATCCAAGTTTTCAAATTATTTTAAACATGAAGGAAAAAGTGGGTACTATTTCAAACAAGCACATACATGAGCACACACACACAGAGACATACATACACACCAGTGTTTTAAGGATTTCCTGGAATGGATGGGTACAGAATTAATTGAGATGAGAAAACAAAAGCTGGAAAGACTGTTGTAGCTGATTCCTAGTTAGAAGGAGAGTGGGAGGGAGGAAGGGATGGAGGAAGAGAGAGAGATACATGCTATGGGGGGAAAAAGTTCACTAGCTTACTGATGTCTCCTAAGAGGAAATAATTTGAAGTGTTGTTTTCACCTTTTTCAAATGAGTTCAGAAAACCAATTTAACTAAATTAACACAATTTATTAGCAATGTCCTGGAATGGGATATATCTACCTATATATTTATCATCAAAAAGCATTTATGCTTAATATAATGGCACAAGTTAGCTATCTTAACACCACTGCAATTTTATCTGCAGACAAGTAGTTTAAAACTGTCTTACTAATATTTCAATGTTTCCCCCACCTAAACAAGCTAATAATTAGAATGACTGCAGGAAAACAAAAATATAAGACTTTAGATTTACCTTAAACATCCAGAAAATGATGGATTCTTAATTATATCCTTTACAGAAATACATTTAACTTAAAATTATTTTATCTGATAGTATTAAGACAGTCAACAAGTCACATCATTTCTATTTATAAAATCCCTCAACTTCATCTCTTCTTTTCCATTCTTACTGCCATAGCCTTAGTTTCAGACTACATAATTTATTCCTTATCTGGTTTGTTGCAATAAACATCTAAAAAAATCACACCTCCAATTTCTTCCCACTCCACGCTCCATGTATCTGCCAGCATAAGCTTTAAAAAAGTCACAGCTGAACACATAATTTCCCTGCTGAAAATCTATCAGGGCCTCTTTAACATCTTCAGAGGAAAGTTGAAAAATTTTCTGCAAAGTCTAATATCCTTCTTTCCCCATTCTCCCTGCCAGGTCCACCCCACATAGTCTAAGTCTGTGTGTATTGAACTACTCTCAGAATGGTGCCTTAGAAAATACTATTAGATACTCTTGCCTTTAGCTATCTATGTAACAATTCTGATTATTTAATAAAAATCAGATTACAGTGATGTCCTGGTAAACAAACCGGTAGTGGGTATTTGAGGAGACAGTTACTGTATTTCAGTTTGGTCTTCTAATGTTGTAATTTGCTTGCATTTATTTTTCATAAGCAGACTTTTATAATAGACAGAAGATCCAAAATACTCATTAATTAACTACATCAAATATTTAAAGCAATGCTTAGATACAAGCAGCATCCAAAGCAATAAACAGGCTGCCAGACTGGTTGACGGCCAATGTTAGTTTATGCTTTTGCTTTCTACAGACTCTCACTATATCCTCAACAGCTCTGGATGGGTTCAAACACTTCTAAAATTTTTCATGAGTTCCCACAGATGTTGTGACAAACATTCAAAGGAGTATCTAATCCAATATTGCCAAGTCAATCTAATTTGGTCAAATGACTTTTTAAAGAAATCTCTGGGGAAACATTACATTGAACTTGTGTAACTAAGTTTATCAACCAGTTGAGTGATCTAGTTACTTCAGCTGTTCATACAGTTATGTCATAGAGCTAGTTAAGGAAGTAGAAATGTCTTTTTAAAAAGCATTTTTATATATGATATATCAAAAAAGCACACTGATTTTTTCTCCAACGTGTGTCTACTTAATGAGACACATAATCATTATATTTGAACTCGCTGAAAATTGAATAGCACTCTATCAGAGAGTAAACGGTAATATAGTTGAGTCTAGAGTCTTCCTGTGAGGACTGCCATTAAAAACAAACACAAAACTGTTTTCCCTAAGTATATTTTTTTCTGAAATATTACAATAGTTTGATTATTAAATATTTATAGTACCTATTATTAATGATTTTTTATTATACTCTTTTGTGACTTTGGCTTATAAAATAGTCCATGTCAACAGAACTAATGACTCATTTAACAGCTTCCTGCTTTCCTACACCAAAAGTAAAATTAATACGTAAAATATAAGGACAACATTTATTAAATTAAACTGACATTTTGTCAGAATAATTGTGTTTTATTTTACCCTTACTTTTTTCCTATGATTGTTAAAGTTCTTGGACCATTTGAATTAGCTATTATATTCTAAGGCAAGAAATTTATTTATTTGCACTCTTGGGTTTTACTGTCACAAAGAATAAGATGCTAAGAAGTTATAGATACTTTATATTTGTTTGATCCAGATTAAACATAATGAATTTTAGGTAGACTAGTTAGAATTTAGTAATACATTTTAAATTATGCATAAACCATCAACACTAAAATAAATTAAATGTAAAAAGAAAGGAAATAGCATTAAAATTAGTAACTATTGCCTTTATTTCAGTTTTATTTACTAGCCCCTTAAAAATAACTCTACAATAACACAATCTTGACAGCCCATGATGGTATTTCTTTACTAACTTCCTATCCTGCAGGCTGCTTTCCAGAAGTGATACTTAACAACTGCTAACACTCAAGTGTCGTTTACATAAAATAAAGAAAATAACAACTTGACTCTTCAAATAAAACATGTGTTAAAAATTCTCTGAATTAGAACTGTTTCTGTTCTTTAATAGCAAACTTCTAGCTTTATAAATTTGATAAATTGAGGTTAGTTTATTTATTTAATAAATGTTTAAATGCAAACAATGGTGGATGAGATTGACATTAAACAAATAAATACACAATTATGCATGTAATTTTAAAATATAATGAATACTATAAAAAAGAACTATAAGTTATGACACCAAAAAAAATGATGTTTGAGCTAAGACTTGAAGTATGAATATGGATTATCAAAGCTAATGGATGGGGAGAAAGCATCTCAGGCAGAGGAAACAATATGTACAGAGGCCCACATGTGGGAAGACACATAGACAGAAAGCTTGGCCTAGCCCATAGAAACCATCGAGAACATTCTGTTTCCCACAAACTGTGGGTCTGTTGACTTACTGAATTTTCAGTTAATATATATGGAAGCTTCTGAGTTGTTAATGTAAATATGAGTTCCTTAGATTCCTATTCTATGCGGGGATCATCCTCATGCTCTTTATTACTTCTCAAAAAATCTGATAAGAACAATACAATGTGTTTCTCAGTGTTTGATGACCTTTCTTCAGTATTCGTATGAGAAACCCACATGATGAGTAGAGAACCTGGTCCTCAATACAACCGAAAAGATGCCAGGTGGCAGGAATGACGCTGAGTGGTGGTAAAACAAAAATGTATATAGAAGACTAAATGTTTACTTTATACGTGTAAAGATTTTAAATTGCTTCCAATAAATTGGAAGCACTCCTACCTGCCTGCTAGCTAAATAATAACAATAACAACAGGAAAACAAACACAGTATTGCTATAAATTTGAAGCAATCTTAGCAGACAAGGGGTGTGACTCTCTAAGTATTTTCAGAGAGAAAGGCTGCAAGTAAATGACTTTAAAATACCAACCTCATTTTGATTAAATGACTTCTAACAAT
Source organism: Tadarida brasiliensis (assembly GCA_030848825.1). Lineage (NCBI taxonomy): Eukaryota > Metazoa > Chordata > Mammalia > Chiroptera > Molossidae > Tadarida > Tadarida brasiliensis. Next base: position 38,416,300 of record CM061258.1, read on the forward strand.
TAACTGGTCTATATTTAAGTGGGCCGATCCATGTATTTACCAGGGCTAAATTTTGTAACTAACTTATCTCAGAGCATTCAAGTGCAAGTGAATATTCTGTGGAAATCTAGAGAAATGGGTGATCATGCCAGAACACCAAAGAGCTGGATACCAAGACTGAACTTTCTTATTCCTTTACTTTCATTCTCATTTCACAAATAAGAGGGACCCCATTTGGGTTGAAGTCTCCTAGAATTTGGAGCCAAACTTGGGGGTTAGTCATGTTGGATTTGCTTGAGGGCTGCAGTTATAGGAACAATCCAGGTCAAAAAACAATATTTGAGGAAGAAACTGAAATTAAAGCTTAACTATCAACCCTGAGGACCAGGGTGTGAACATATAAGGCATCCAAATCAAAATTAGGTAACAAATGAGAACAAGAGGCTGAATATCAGATATACAAGATAGAATCTAGAGGAACTCTCCAAGCTGGAAAATATATTCAGCACTAAAGGGAAAGCATTGTTAAGAATGTTAACTGCACCCTGGCCAGTTTGGCTCAATGGTTAGAGCATCAGCCTTCAAACCAAAGGGTCAGCAGTTCGATTCCTGGTCAAGGGCACCTACCTGGGTTGCAGGTTTGATCCCCAGCATGGTGAAGGTTGTGTGGGAGGCAACCAATCATTGTGTCTCTCTCACATAGATGTTTCTCTCTCTCTCTCGCTCTCTCGCTCTCTCGCTCTCTCGCTCTCTCTCTCTCCCCTCCCTCTCTCCTTTCCACTCTATCTAAAAAGCAATGGAAAAATATCCTTGAGTGAGGATTAAAAAAAAAATTTTTTTTAAGTAAAGAATGCTAACTGAGGTGACATTGGTTAATAAAATCATATAGGTTTCAGGTGTACAATTCTATAATACATCATATGTATATTGTATTGTGTATTCGACACCCCGAGTCAATTCTCCTTTCATCACCATTTATTCTCCCTTTACCCTATTATACCTCCCCCCACCCTTTCCCTCTGGTAATGACCATACATACTATTGTCTGCATCTATGAGGTTTCTCTCTCTCTCTCTCTCTCTCTCTTTTTTTTTTTTTTTTTTGCTTAATCTCTTCACCTTTTACCCAGTTCCCCCACCCCATTCTCCCTTGATGGCTGTCAGTGTGTTTTCTGGATCTATGAGTCTATTTCTATTTTGTTTGTTAGTTTATTTTGTTCATTGGATTCCATATATAAGTGAAATTATATGGTACTTGTCTTTCTCTGACTGGCTTATGTTACCCAAAAAACTCAATAATTAAAAAAAGAATGCTAACTGGGGCTCCAACACTGATGGAATGTCAATGAACTGCACTTCGACAATAGGCCATCAATACACAATTTTATAAGAAACAGCCATAATCACAGAAAGATTCTTCCTTATTCATACTTTATATAATGTAGGAAAGTTATTGGAAAATTACACCATATTACACAGTATCTTTTTTTACAATAAACTGTGGGAAAATATTTTAATTCTCAGAGTTAACAGCAATGCATTGTCCCTAGCAACTCATAATTGTTTAACTTACTGACACTATGAATCTTGAACTGATGGTGTTTTCTTCCTCGGATTGGCTGATAGGAAGCTCAAAGGCAAACCTGTGACCCACTTTTAGCATTTGCTCAGGAATCAATGGCATGCATTTTAATTGCAGATTTTATACTATTTTCATGCTGTTATATTGTCTTCTCTTTGATATCCCAAGTTTACCTAATCATACTTGTTTTATAACACAATCCTTTGCTTCTGGGGGCAAGTGAGAAAAGTGGGATAAAAATAAAATATGTTAACCTAGTACATGGATAAGTGGGAAAATATTAGTATTTTTAACCAAAGAAGAAAATATATGATTTTTGCTTATTATAAAAGCTACATGTGCTCATTTTAAAGGAAATGAAGTGAAAGAAAAGAACATTAAACAGAATATCAAAGACCTTAAATATCCTCTCTTCTCACACCTATTACAGTTCAGTGCTTTTTCTAATATAATAATATGACATATATGTATATATACCACTTGTATCATAATGTGCATATATACATATTTATAAACATAGGCACACATATATATATACACATGTAACCTCATTTGTATAAATATAAGTATGCATGAATATATACAGGTAAATGGTACCACATTTTGTGATCTTGTCTCTTAATTACTTTTTTTCCACTTAACTCCTAGGGTTTATAATTACATTTTAATATAGGTGGATATCTTTTATTCATTATCTATTAGTCTTTTGTAGTAGATATGAGATGATTTATTTTACCAACTATCTGTTGAAGTATATTTGGGTGTTTTCTAGACGTTTATTATTATATGCAATGTTGCAATATAGTACTTCTTTGCTCAGTTATTTAATTATATTCTTAGGCTCAGTTCCTAAGCATAGAATTACCAGGTCAAAGGTATGCACATTTAAAATTTTGGTACATATTATTTGATTATCCACCAAAGTTTTTTTTTTAATTTACACTCTCTATCAAAACTATATTAGAAAGCGCCTACTTCTCCACACCTCTAATTCTTTTGAATTAGTCATCTTTTAATATTTTCCCAAAATAATAGATAAAATACCTAAATAGTATTACTGTTTTAATTTTTACTTTCATCTGTTCACAAGGTAGAGAATATTTTCAAATAAATACCATCATGAATATTTCTTCCTTTTTAAATTACCTCTTTATGTACTTTGTCTATTTTTTAAAATTTATCTTGTTTTTAATATGTTATTATTGATTTTAAGTGCTTTTTAATTATTGTATGAGGTAAGGATCTTTTTAATTTAAACTACTGAACACCATATTTTAAGTAATTTATCCTAGTCTCACTGAATTAGAATGTTGCCCTTAGTAAATTCTAAATTTTCATATATTCGTGGGTTTCATGTTTGACCTTTTAATTCAGTTACATCAAAATATCAGTTTATCACACTGTCTGAATTTAAAGACTATTACTATTAAAAGACTTTACTATTCTTATACCTGTTTTTAATCAAATTTAAGGCAATTAATTTCCTCAAATCTCACTGGTGATTTGTCATTTTTAAATAAGCCCACGGCCTTATCTATCTGCAGCATTGCATATTTCTAAAATCCCATTTCAAATTGCTTACTTTCAACACTCCAGTGAGAATATTACTCCATTGGTATACAATTTTCTCATAATTGTTCCCTTAGTGAATTAGCCAATGACTTAGGTCACTATAGAACAGTGTCTTAAAAATTGTGAATCAAGGGCTCATGAGAATCTGATAAATGCTATCCCCAGAATGTGCACCCATCCCTAAATGTAAAGACAAAGAACCCAAAGTTAAGAATTTATTCTGTAAAAGGAAACTCTCTAAATAAGAAAGAAAACTTCATTCCATCAAAGTTATTTTTATTCTGATGTTGTTTTCTTACAAGTTGGAACCAAACTGCTATCTCTTTTCATAATCATTATAATTTCTCTCTGTCTTCATAATATTAGTCAAATGATGGGCTTCTTTACTTCTTTACATCTGATACCAAGCCATATATATCTCACAGTGTGATGGAAAGAACACCAGACTAGGAGTCTGAAGGCTCAGATCTGAGTTCTATCTTTGAACATGTAATATGTGTCTATATCTCTGAGAGCCAATATTCCCTTTGATCACCTATAAAATGAGCAAAATATCACTGGCTCTGTTTACTTCATAGAGAATTAAATAATTCAAATATATCCTGAGAGAGCACAACTGAAAAGACAAGGTTTCATTATTTTTATTATTTCCAAATTTAAAAGCTAATCAATTACTGAGGACCTATATAAACCATATGCTGTGTGAGATCCTAAATGTACTTAATCTTGGATACATCAAATTGTAATAGGTAACAGCTAGAGCAGAGATTTTCAACCAGTATACCACAAGAATTTTTCAAACATGCAATATCTGACTATTCAGTCAGGGACACTGACCTCTTTTCCTTAGATTGTCAAAAAAAAAAAAAAAAAAAAAAAAAGACAATAGCCAACATAATAGCGGTCCGATGTAACTGAATAAAAATTATAGCTATTTTTTATCAGGCTTGAAAAAATATATTTTTGTGCCGAAGAATTTTAGTAATTAGTTTATGTATGCCACAAGATGAAAAAGGTTGAAAATCACTGTGCTAGGGTATAGATATATACAAAATGCCATGTGAAACCCCAGAAGAGAAAAATATTACTCTGCTTGTAAGACTATACACACAAGTGGTGACATATGAACTAAGTTTGAAAATACATTCCTGAGTTTCCCAAAGAGATAAGGAAGGGGTGGTGTAGGGCACAGGGAAAGCAGTCGAGAAGGAAGAAACAGCTTCACAAAGAAAGAGGTGTCAAAAGGTGTCACAGAGAGCTCGGCACATTGCAAAAAGCTGAGTGTGGTGATTTCATGGGGATTACAGAAGAGGGTGAATAGCAAGACTTTTTGTGAGAAAGAGAGACAGGGCTAACACTTTGAAGAGTTAGACTAAGAAATTTAGATTTTATCTTGCAGACAATCATCCAAGGTTTTCAGACAAGGGGATGATGAGATTGGATGGCCTGGAGTGTAAAATCCATGAGAGACTGAATCTGGAGAATAGTCATGGGATGTAAAGTACAGCATAGGCAATATAGTCAATAATATTATAATAACTATGGTGCCAGGTGGGTGCTAGAATATTGAGGGGGGGCACTGTAAAGAATATGATTATCTAACCATTATGCTGAACACCTGAAACTAATACAAAATAATATTTAATGTAAACTGTAATTAAAATAATAAAATATAATTTTTAAAAAAAGAAGACTATTGCAATTGAGTAGAGGACAAATATAAAGACCTGAACCAGGGAAGTGGCAATGAGAGAACACAACAGATATTTCTGGGTAGAATCAAGAGTTATTGGGTGGGAGTTAAGGGAGAGGAAGAGTCTAAGGATACCACTGGCTTGACACCACTGGATGAATGGTGATACCACACACTGACATTAATCAATACAGTAACTATAAATGCTTATTTATTATATATATATATATTATTAATTTATTTTTGTTACAGATGTTTCTCCTTTTGCCCCATTGACACCCTCCTCCCGATCCTGCCCCCACCCCCAAGCATTGTTGTCTATGTCCATTGGTTACACATACATGCATATAAGTTCTTTGGTTTATCTCTTCGCTCCCCCCATCCCCCTCGTCTGAGGTTTGTCAGTCTGTACCCTACTACTATGTCTCTGGGTCTATTTTGTTCATCAGCTTATTCATTATATTTCACAAATAAGTGAGATCATGTGATATTTGTCTTTCTATGATTGGCTTATATCACTTAGCATAATATTCTCCAGGTCCCTCCATGTTTCCTCAAAGGATAAGAGATCTTTCTTACAGCTGCGTATTATTGCATTGTGTATATGTACGACAGCTTTTTATCCACTCATCTATTGATACACACTCAATGTAACAGAATAGATTGATCCAAGACATTACGCTCAATTAATATTTGACAGAGGTGGCAAGAGCAACAATGGAATAAAGACAGCCTCTTTAATAAATGGTGTTGGGAAAATTGGACAGGTACGTGCAAAAAAATGAAGCTAGACGACCAACTTACACCAATCCCAAGAACAAACTCAAAATGGATAAAAGACTTAAATGCGACTTGTGAATCCATAAAAATCCTAGAAGAAAATGTAGGCAACAAAATTTCAGACATCACATGCAGCAGAATTTTCACTGATACAACGACTAAGGCAAGAGAAACAAAGGGGAAAAATGAATAAATGAGAATATATCAAACTAAAAAGCTTCTGCACAGCAAAAGAAACAAGCATCAAAATGGAAAGAGAACCCACTATGTGGGAGAGCATAATTGCCAACAATACATCAGATAATGGGTTAATTTCCAAAATATATAGAGTACTCATACAACTCAACAAAAGGAAGACAAAGAATCCAATTAAAAAATGGGCAGAGGACCTAAAGAGACACCTCTCCAAACAGGACATACAAATGGCCTATAGACATATGAAAAAATGCTCAGTGTCACTAATCATCAGAGAGATGCAAATTAAAATGACTATGAAGTATCACCTCACACCTGCCAGAATGGCTGCCATCAACAAATCATCAAACATCAAGTGTTGGCAAGGGTGTGGAGAAAAGGGGACTCTAGTACACTGCTGGTGGGAATGCAGACTGGTGCAGCCACTATGGGAAACAATATGGTGTTTCCTCAAAAAAATGAAAATTGAACTGCCATTTGACCCAGTGATCTCACTTCTAGGAATATATCCAAGAAGTCTGAAACACCAATCAGAAAGAATATATGTACCCCTATGTTCATAGCAGCACTATTTACAATTGCTAAGATCTATAAATGCTTATTTAGGTGACAAAGTATACCTTATTTCTTATTTATTGCCCAAAGTGATATGGTGAGAGTCACGGTAATAGTAGTATGCGTGTATAGATTCAAATCAATTTAGCTGATGAGTTTTTGAAAATAATGTGAAATGCCCTCTTCTCTCAGAAAAAATAGATTTCCTATTTTTAAACGTAGAAAAATGTTTCTCAGCGAAAAAACACACAACATCTTTTGAAATATAACAGAGTGCTATTTGGTATAATCCCTTAGCAACATTCAAGTTATAGATTCACAAATTGGACATTTTAAAACTTGTAGATGGAAAATAAATTGTGAGAGAGACATAATTTTATCAGTGTTAGACTTGAGGTAATTGAATAACTCCCAAAAGTTGCTAACAGGGTTTAGTCTTTTTAGATTATCATTATACTATCTGATTTATAAAAACTCTTCCCATGATACTCTCCAAAACCCACATTAAAGTTTAGAGATAGAAATTAGTGACCAACTCATCATTGTGTGTGTGTGTGTGTGTGTGTGTGTGTGTGTGTGTGTATGAATATATCCAAGTTGGAAAGTGAAAGAATGTTTTCTTTTCTGAAATAGTCTATCTCGCCAACATTTGAATATCCTATTTACTCACAGAAGTAATTTTCAAACTTCTGGTTTCAGGCTATATAGCCTGGAAGATGGGAACAGTGATTGTGAAAATATAGCCACAATGAGAAATGTAGAGTAATTGTCAGGAGATATGGAAGACATATATTGTAGTTCTCATTCTGTCAGTCAACTATTGTATTAAGTAAATTAACCCCTCAGGATATATGTTTGTTCAAGTGTAAAAGATGGGTTAAGTTAGCTTCAATCTAAGTCCCTTCCATCTTGACATTCCATAGTGTTAACATGGTCTCAGAGAAACATGTCTTGTGGACATTGTTGGTTATCTATTTCCCTGTTACTGGTCCATAAGTGGGCAACTGAACCCAGATAGTCCAATGAAAAGGAAAGAAGGGATTACTTATATTCCATGTTTGAAGCACAGGTTTTTATTTCTCTTTCCCTTCCACCTCCTCCATTTACCACCCCCATGAAACATGGGAAGTACATAATTTCAGAGTCAAAAATATAAGAAAGTGATGGAGTCATTATATTTTTCTTCTGATACACCGAAGTCTCAGAACACACAGAAATGATGAAATCAGTATTCTTTAAAAAGTCTAACCACTGCTTTGGCAATATATACAAAATGTGAAATATATAGATTTTACCATAGTTTTTTGCTACTTAAATGGCCTTATTTATTAAAATTTAAAGATGGAAATTTATGCCAGTTATCCAATATTTTAAAAAGTTACTGTTTCCTAAAATCCAAAGTCTCACATTCACTGATGTGAACCATTTAAGTGACCACGTTTTCAATCAGTTATTTTGGTAATGTGAAACTTATTTTGCATCATGAACTTAGATTATCACTGCATTCTTTAATGATGAAAAAGTACACTGGAAAACTTTGATAAAATCAATGAAAAACATGGAGAGTATTATGCTAAATGAAATAATCCAGTCAGAGAAAGAAAAGAACTATATGATTTCATTCATATGTGGAATCTAATGAACAAAATAAACTAACAAACAAAATAACAGCAGACTCATAGATACAGAGAACAGACCACAGCTGTCAGAAGGGAGGAGGGATGCGGGGCTGGGTGAAAAAGGTGAAGAGATTAAGGAAAAAAATCAATAAAAAATAATAGAGAAATATTTTTTATAACCCAGAGTAGAAAAGTAAAAATCTGAATTTTTTTAGTATTTAAATATTGCAATATAATATTTCCTTTCACTTAATATTTTAGGTTAACATATTTAAAAGATAAATGTCAAATGCATGTTTTATAATATGCATGGGATTTGTATGGAGTGAAATTATAGTTTTTAGCTATTGTACCTTCTAAAATACCTAAATCAAATGTCACCTTCTTGATACTTACACCTCTGTCATCTAGAATGTCTTTATAGTACCCAAGGAATCACCTATGGTATTTAAATTTCCAAGCTTAATTTATTTTTCAATTTATTTAAAGTAAAAAACAACAAACAAAGAACAGTTCACCCATTTCTCTTTCTTGCCCACATCCATCTCTGGCAACCATTAATCTCTTCTTTGTACATATGACCTTGTTTATATATATATATTATATATATATATAAATATATATATATTATATATATAATGTATATATATATACACACACACATACATACATTTAGATTATACATGTAAGTGAAATCATATATTTTTCTCTGTCAAACATATTTCACTTAGAATACACTTTATGTTCATCGATGTCACAATTGGCACAATTTTATTTTATTTTTTGCTGAATAAAATTATATATATATGTGTGTGTGTATGCATATGCCATTTTCTTTATGCATTCATTCATATATGGACACTGAGGTTGTCTCCAAATCTTGGCTATTGTAAGTAATGCTGCAATGAACATGGCGGGGGGGGGGGGGGTTGCATATGTCTTTTCAAGTTAGTGTTTTCATTTTGTTTAGATAAATGCCCAGAAGTGAAATTGCTGGGTCATATGGTAGTTCTATTTTTTATTTTTTTAGGAACCCCCATACTGTTTTCCATAGTAGCTCCGCCAATTTACATCCCCACCTATAGCACACAGGATTCCCTTTTCTCCACATCCTTACCAACACTTATTATTTTTTATAATAGTCATTCTAACAGATATGAAGTGATATATCATTGTAGTTTTGACCTGCATTTCCCTGATGATTAGTGATGTTGAGAATTAATTTGTTATTGAGAATATATAGCTCCTACAGGATTTAGCAAAGTACAGTACTGATAAAGGAAATCTTTTGTTGTGTTAAAAAATGTAAAGCCTCAGCTGCCGAAAAGAAAGTGTTCTTATTGTAGAGATAATCTTCACTTAACATGCTTGGAAGGATTGTGGATAATAGAATAGTAATCCAAGAGGACAAAATTTATAGAAGAGAATAGACTTAACAGTGTTCCTTTTCTCTCTCTACTGGGTATTTCTTATCCATTTTTAAATGAACTAAAACTACAATAATTAGTTAAGGGATGCCTGAAATAAAAAGATGTAAAATGTGACATCAAAAATATAAAATGTGCTTTCTGTCCAGTGTGGCTTAGTGGACTGAGTGCCATGCCATGGACTGAGAGGTTGTGGTTCGATTCCAGGTCAGGGCACATGCCTGGGTTGTGGGTTCAATCCCTAGTAGGAGGCAACCGATTGATGTTTCGCCCTCACATTGATGTTTCTATCTCTCTCTCCCTTCCTCTCTCTCTAAAAAATCAATAAAAACATATTTTTAAAAAAGAAGTAAAAAAAAATAACATCATTTGTCAGTTCAGTTAAAATAGTTACATTTTGAGGAACTATTATTTAAAATGATTAAATAATAGATATTTTTAAATAGTGTTTTAACTTTTTAAAATATTTTATTTGGTTCTCTTGGCAACATACAGACTCATTTCCCTGATCATTTTATGATTTCAAATTCTTTCTATGTTGAAATTAAAACAAAAATATATCTTGCTAGATTTAATTTAACCCAAAATTTATTTAACATACCTACATTTTCCATGGAATCAAAAGAACTGACAATGAAATCTCTGAGGATTGTCTCCTTCCTTTTTATACAATTTTCTTCATTAAATCAAGTACACCTCTTTCCCATTGTTTCACATACCGTAACTAATTATCAAAATTTCAGTTAAGATAATATCTTTAAATGTTACTATACATGCTAAAATTAACCTTTTAAAAGACATGTTTTTCTTGATAATCAATGGGAATTCGTTCATTCATCCATCCATGAGATTTTTTTCAGAGACATTACTTGACACACAGTTAAGCCCTTTTTGGATGATGGCACACATGTGCACACATATACATACACACACTTTGCACATGTCTCACAGCTTTATTTTTAAAGATCACTGAAAACAAACTGCAGTGTTTTGATTAGCTTTAATTCTCTGAACACTGTTTTATCTTTATTATTATATGCATTGTACAAAGTCAACAAATACACTGGTTTGCTTCCATGGTGATCATTAACACTAGTGTAACAGCTAGGATTTCAAAAGTTAAAAATAAAGGTTAAAATCTCTCATTGCATCCAGAGCATAGACTATCTGTCATTCTTTCAAAAAAAAAAATGGATTTCAAACATATCTCATTTTTGGTTCATTTGGACTTCATGCCCTGTGGTATCAATCAATATAAACTTTATGTTTGATTTTATATATTTCTTGATGCTGTCAAAGTTCTCAGGATCTGCGCACATTTATTTTAGGAGCACCCACTGCCTTTGTTGAGCAGGAGACCTGGGTTTCAGTCTTAGCTCTGGCACTCATAGTTGATTTATTACTGAACAAGTGACTCACATTCTCTAGGCCTCAGTGTTCCTATCTGTAAAATGGAGATAATACCATTTCATCTCAGTGTTGTCAGTAAATGTGAACTTCTTCATAATTCTGAAGCATTGCTACTGTTCTCTCTAAAGAATGAAAGAAATACACATGCCCTCCTTGAAAAATATATTTACTTGCAAAAGCAATTATTTTAAGGAAAAGCTTGACATGCAATGTAGGAGTGTTTGGGAAATACATAAATGATGTTACAAATTAAGTCCAAGTACACTTAGATGGAAAGACAATGATTTATTAGATGAGCCAGAGTAGAAGCTATATGTAAATACTATACATCTTAGTTTTCTATGAATCATTCAACTAACACATTTCAAATAGAACAATTAATCAGTGTGGAGTTCACAGCAAAAAATAATTTCAAATCAATGATGCGATATCTCTATTCCAATTAGCTTATTTTCCCCCTCTACCCTTCCAGACATATTCTGTTTTATTAAAATATGAAGTTAATTAAAAGACTCTACAAAGTAAATCAACCCACAGATTAAGCTCAGTTTCACAAAACTTTTCTCTTAATAGGTCAAATATACAAAATGCCACGCTTGCCTTTATTCCATCATCAGAGACCCACATACATGATACTCAACCCACCTCTTCAAACAAAGGGTACACCCAGATGAGGGTGTTAGCCCTCTGGGCTGTAAAAATGAAACTTGCATATTAATTTATGAATGTTAGCAAATCACACCAATATTCAATTAATCTGAATTGAGATTAACTATAGTTGTCATTCTTTGTATCTAACAGGTACAATGACATCATCACAAAAAATGTTCAGTAAGTAGGGGTGTGAAGAAGGCAAAGGGTGTGAGGAGCATGTGTGCACATCAGGGTTGGGATATTCTATCTGGCTGGATTTCCTTTGACAAAAGTGTATACAACCACACACACACAGAGACATGCTCATTAAGAAAGAAGGAAAGAAGAAGGAAAGGAAGGAAGGAAGGAAGGAAGGAAGGAAGGAAGGAAGGAAGGAAGGAAGGAAGGAAGGAAGGAAGGAAGGAAGATTCACATTGAGATTTTTCGAGTTGGGCAAACCACCTCAGCCCCAGGTTTTCTTGCTTCCATACCCAGCCCTGATTTACAATTTACAATTACCCATCATCCAAATATGTGGCTTGAACATGTAGCCCATCAATGCCTGCCCAAGTCTAACCTTTGATGATGACAGCTCTACTTTGTCATTGGGTATGCCAAGATCAGCAGCTCCTGAAACCTCGTGTGTGTGTGTGTGTGTGTGTGCGTGTGTGCGTGCGCTGGGGCTTGCTCAAGCACTTGTGTGGGGGAGGGGATACTGGGTTGGAGGACCTGGGGCAGGGAAGAAAGGAGCTGTTTCTAGGTTCCCAGGAAAGGGACCGAATGCGGGCCCAACTTCCACCTCCATGTCAGAATTAAGAATCTGGAGCTGTCTTTTCAGAGCAGCTGTAATTGGTCCTTTACACTACTCATTTCCTTGGAAAGGGAGCGGTTGGCATTCATTAAAACTCCGGGTGACAAGCCGCTTCCTTGCCCGGTCATCCGGAGCACTTTACGTTAAGGAGAAATACTACAATCAAATCTCTGCGTCTTGCCTGCTCCTGAAAGGAGGTGCTTTCTTCCTGGAACTTCGCAGGGAGACTCCATACACACCACACACCGACACTGTAACTCCCACAGCGTCCACATTCCCTTCTTCCATCCCTCCCTCCTTCCTTCTCATAGGCATGGCTGAACATTTTGCGCCAAACTCTCCAAGTCACCCACGTGTTTGTTCTTCCCTTTCGCTGTTCAATTTACTTCCTGACTTGACAAAGAGAAACTCTAGAGGTTCTCAGGCTTTTCGGCTGCAATCCTGGGATCCAGCTGTTTCAACCATACCCCGCCCCCCCACCCAAATCAGATCTGCCCCGCCTAACCCCCTCACTCTGGGGGAGTGTACAGATTACTGAGTATTTCCCTGGCTCAACCTGCCCCCGCCCAATTTTTCTTCCTCCTCCAGCAGAGCAAACTGAATTCGCCTGTTTAGTCCCACTTGCCAGAGTGGAATGGAAGTGGGTGGGGAAGGGGGTGGTGGGTGGTATAGATAACTGGGAATCGCTCAGTCAGCCTCTCTCTCTCTCTCTCTCTCTCTCTCTCTCTCTCTCTCTCTCTCTCTCTCTCTCACACACACACACACACACACACACACACACGCACATTTAAGCTCCACTTTCAGGGTCTCTCACACACACCTGAATCCTAACCTCTCCAACGAGGACAGACACGCCCCTGCTCGCCCTCCCCAATTCCCAGAATAGAATTTGACCGTGGGTCCAGGATTGCTGGTGATGAATAGACCAACAAGGAGAATTTGAGAACTGGGGAAGTGACCCCTTGCCTGCCTGGGGGAGGGGACGCTCTCCACTCACCGTCTGAGTCCCTGGAACGACGAGGGCCAGGACATCCTGGATTTCTTCAGGCCCGGCCGGTGGCCGGTTTCCACGGCGTAGGAGGTGCGGTCCATGGCGCCACAGTACAGGTAGCGCTCGGTGTCCGAGTAGCCACGATGCCGGACGCGGCCGGTGGCCCCGCTCGAGGCGTAGCGGCCACGAGCTGCCCCGGGCGGCGGCGGGGGTGGCGGTAGGGGGGGCGGTGGCGGCTGCAGTGGACACTGGGGCTGGGGCTGGGGAGAGGGCGGTGGCGGCGGTGGCGGCAGGTGATGGTGGGGGTGCAGGAGGCGGAACTGGGGCTGCCGGAGCGGGTACTGGTGGTGATGCTCGTGCCTCCAGAGATGCTTGGGGGCTTTGAGCGTGGCCCCGCCGGCTCCGTCGCTGCCCTCGCCTTTACCCGCCCGGGCTGGCACGCTACTACCCTCTGCTTCCATCCTGGCTCGTGGCTCCGAGCCCTGCTGCCCAGCAGGGTTTACCGCGCTGGCCCGCCCGAGCGCCTCCCCGATGCTGCTGCCGCTGCCGCCGCCGCCGCCGCTGCCGCTGCTTCTGGAGCCGAGCAGAGAGGCTGGGCTCAGCTTTCTACTTGAAGCCTCCAGACGCTCCAGGCGACCGAGAGGGGGCTCTGTTAGCGGGAGGGGGTAACAGAAAGCGACGGGGCTCCCTCCACACTGGTTGTGGCAGGGACACGCTCCTGGGTTCCCAAGTCACCAAGAGTAGGACGTGCAGTGCGCGGCTTCACCAACGGTGGGTCCCACCTTCCTCCCTTTCTTCTTCCCTTTTCTTTGGGCGCCGGCGGCGAGAGCAGGAATTGTTAGCAGCTGGGGTTGTAGAAGCAGCAGCAGCGGCCGGGGTAGCCTCCTCCTACGCTCAAGGCATCAGAACACTGATCCCGGAGCTGCTGAAAAGTTGGACAGCTCCCGACTGGCGAGCTGGAGCTGTTGACTTTCTCCAAAACCACCGCAGCCAGTCAGGAGTCAGACCTGTCCTCCTGATCCTTCCCCTCGCTGTGCCCCCGCCTCCCTCCTCCACTGCCCCCCCGCCCCCCCGAGGTTTCCTCTTCACCTGCGCTTGCCTCAGTCCTCTTTGGAGAAATGCAGTTTGGTGGTTCTTGGCTGATTTTCAGAGCTTGTTGACGATGAGCCCCATGCTGGGGCATCCAAAGATAAGAGATGTGACCTGGCAAAGTTGCCTGGAATGGAGTGTGCGCGCGGCGCTGAAAAACTGGATCTTGGTGAAGATCAAATGTTAGGGTTAATTCGGTCTCTTGACCTGACATAGGATTAAATATTGTGTCTATCTTTCCCATAGTAGGGAGAGACTGCCCAACATATCTGCTTGAAGATTTTCCTCCAGCTAGTATATCCTTTTGCTGTTTCTGTGATTAAGGTTCTCAGGAGTGGTCCTAGCTGGAAATCAAGGAGAGCCTTCACCAGGGTTGAGCCAGCTGGCCACAGTTAAGATTGGGGCACATTTTCTATTACAAATCTCTGGTTATCTTCAGTGGTTTTTACTGTCAATGCCTGCCTGCAATTTAGTCTTTCTTCCACTTCCAGCAAAACACAGCTCAACAGAACACAGCTCAATTACCAAAGCATTTAAAACATGTTGTACCATTATTATTACACAGAAAATCGAGTCATATTTGACACTAAAATCCAAATTTAATTTTTATTTGCCTTTTTATTAGTATTTTCCCTCAATGTTAAATGCACTTAATTAAGAAGCCAAGAGAATTTCAGAGAAATACATATACAGATTTTTCCTGTACCTTTTTATATTACCACATTGCATAAAGATCAAATGTCATTTACTCACTGTTAAAAATAATTCTAGAATTAGACTTTGTGGGAGTTACCACTGTACCATTCATTTGAAATATCAATATATTTAGGACTCACAATAGCTTGTTGGCAGTGTAATTATTCTATTCTTTGCATACACTCCATGTTAACATAATTAAATATGTACATTTTATGTATATCATATAATAAATACTAAATTACCAGAATCAGGAACCATCTGTCAGACTCTCCAGAATACTAGAAATCCAGTGCTCTCCATTCATTGAATGTTCAGTATAAATACCATTCGGCAAATAACATCAATGAAAATAAATGCTCACTTTGTTCATCAGTAAGAACAGTCCATAAAATGCACAAGTGTCTCCTCTAAGTGGGAGCAATTAAATTTAATATTGTGCAAAAAGACCCTTGGCATCTGTTTATGGGTTTCTTTCTTTTTATGGTAGAAAATATCCTTTTCCCCAAATTTCAGTAGTGCACTCTGTCCACATATGGCCCATGCACAAAACCTGAAAAAGG
Organism: Tadarida brasiliensis; assembly: GCA_030848825.1. NCBI lineage: Eukaryota > Metazoa > Chordata > Mammalia > Chiroptera > Molossidae > Tadarida > Tadarida brasiliensis. The sequence goes on from CM061258.1 coordinate 38,431,894, forward strand.
CCGTGTCTTGAGAAGAACAAGGCAGTCTCCCAAGCACCACTTCTGACTGTGTAGGACTGAAAACGTACTTGACTAAGGCATGCCCTCTCCCCTTCACAGACACAAGTGTGACTAATGGCAGTGGCCGAAGCATTTTTCATGCCTAGAAAGGCATTGAGCTGGTATCTTTCCAAACAGGAAAGGAGAGAAAAGGAAGTGTTATACAGTGTAAACTGCTTTTTCACCTTTTTAATTCATTTATTATTAACATTTGGAGCCATTTCAAAGAAGTATACAAATTTCTTCTTTCCTCTGAAATGCTTGCACCTTTCCTCTCAATATAATTATAGCAAAATACCTCTATCTGAAACTCTTTTCACTTCTCAAATACTAACAGTACAAGCATTGTATGATCCTTTTTTCCAGAATAAATAGAATAATTCAAATCAAACCTCCTTCTCACTGTTAGTTCTCTCCTTCCTTTTAATTCATGGGCACTTCCTTTTTCCTATATTCTCCATTTACTTAAAAAAGATTCCTTTGTTTTTATTACATAATTACATGTCAGGTGCATTTTTTGAAGTATGTTTTTATTGATTTTTTTTTTTTTTAGAGAGGGGAAAGGAGAGGAGAGAGAGAGAGAAACATCCATCCATCTATGTGACAGAAAAACATTGATCAGCTGCCTCCTGCACGCCCCCTACTGGGAATCGAGCCTGCAACCCAGGCATGTGTCCTGACTGGGAATTGAACTCGGTGCATTGGACAACACTCAGTCCACTGAGCCACACTGGCCAGGTATGTCAGGTGCATTTTTAAATATAAGAAAATCAGTTAAGTACCTCCTAACATGTTCTCAACTTTAAGAGTTTTCAATTTCTTTTATAGGTCCTAAAGATTATTGATATCAGTCATTTATTATGTGACCTTTGAGATAAGATAGCTTGGGTTCCAATCTACCACTTCCTATTCATATGACCTTAGGTAAATTCTCCCCTTTGTGCAAAATTGTAGTATTATTGCCTACCTCATAGAGTGTTGTGATTATAACAATGAAGTAATACTTAGTACAATGCCTTATACATAATAAATATTTAAGAACAGTTACCAGTTTTAATTATTCCTCCCAGATGTGGAAGAATACTAAACATCATTTTAATCAATGATTCCCAACCCTGGTTGCACCTAAGGACTATCACCAGGAGAACTTTAAAATCTTGTGATGCTGACACCTAGATCAGTGATTCTAAATTCTGTTATCAGAATCACCTGGAGAACAAGTCAAGAATGCAAAAACCCAGGCTCCTTAGATAGGATAATGTAGGGTAAGGCTTGGAACTTGAGTTTATCAAGTTTGCAAGATGATTCTGATTCCAACTAAAGTTTAAAAATCATTGTCCTGCCTAGACAAATGAAATCAGTATTTCTGGGGGGAGGAGCAAAGCAGTAGCATTGAAAAAAAAACAAAAAAAAAAAAAACTCCAGCTCAGTGGTTAGAGCATCCGCCTGTGGACCACAAAGACCCAGGTTCGGTTCCCGCTAAGGGCACATACCTCGGTTGCAGTTTGTCCCTGGCCCCAGTTGGGGTCGTGTGGGTGGCAGCCAGTTGATGTGTCTCTCACATCGATGTTTCTCTCTCTCTCATCCTCCCTATCTCCCTCCCACTCTATCTGAAGATAAGTGCAAAAATGTCCTCAGGTGAGGATAAAAAAATAAAAAAAAAAAAAAAAACAACTCCATAGGTGATTTCTATATGTCAGTAACTACTGATTTAGACCTACTCCCTCATTATGTGGTTGCAAAAACATTCTACATGTTCTCAATTGAATTGTGACTCAAGTACTTTCTGGAAAAATGAGTTCAAGAGTCCAGATCTCATGAAAATATACACTTGAACTATCACTCTAGTTGCCTTTATGGTAAAAGAAAATTTTGTACTGTCAAAAACTGAGCACTCCCAGTCTTCCACTTAAAAACTCATTTCAGCCCTGGATGGTGTTCACAGTGGTTAGAATGTTGGCTGTGCACCGAAGGGTCTCAGCTCAAGGACAGGTACCTGGGTTGCAGGTTCAATCCCTGTCCCAGTCTGGGTACATGCGGGAAGCAATTGATGTGTCTCTCTCACATGGATGTTTCTCTCTCTCTCTCTCTCTCTCTCTCTCTCTCTCTCTCTCTCTCTCTCTCTCTCCTCCCTCCCTCCCTTCCACTCTCTCTAAAAATCAATGGGAAAAAAGTCCTCTGGTGAGGATTAACAAAAACAAACAAGCGAACTCATTTCATTAATCTAGAGGTTGCCTACCCATATTTAAAAACAAATAAGAAATTGAAATGTTCAATTGACCCCTTGGTTTTCCATGCTTATATATTAAGTAAATTATCCATTTTTCCCATTGATTGACCATAGATGTTGACGTTTTATGGGCACACTCTGAGAGGCTTCTTATGAACTATTGGGTTCACAGGAGGCATCCTTGAAAGTTTTCACCACTCACCATCAGCATAACTGTATAAAAAGTGAAAAATTTAGGTAAATAATCAGTGCATTTTTCCTGAACAAACCCAAATAAACAGTTAATTGTTGCCATTAGCATGAGACAGATTATCATATGCCACCACCACCATTTTTCTGCCAATGCATTTCAAATCTGCCCTGGCAATCCAATCAATCTCTTAATGTGCTGCTGGGCAATTAACAAGGGAGAACATTCCTGTCAATAATGATGGAGAATTCTGGCAGAGATAATGTCAATTTAAAGCTAAGAGAGAGAAAGCACCATTTCTATCCACAACACAGAATTTAATGATAAGTTACAATAACTAAGGGTCTATTTCTAACTTGGTGATGGGAGGAAGACTTAAGTGAAACTCTCTTTTGGCATACATACATGTATATCCTATGTGTACTCGAACACACATGTCTTATTTTATTTGTTAGGATGCACCAATTTGATGCCATACAATCAACATAAAGTTGGACATTTTCATTGTCACATATTGTCTTATACAAGGCCAAATTGCGGCCTAGTTAGAAATACCCAAATGATCCATACAACGTCTTGGATTTCACCCAGGTCCTCAACATTTTGCAGAAACAGGCTTAGGGTATTTCCTTAATATATATGAAGGGCTAATAAAATTGTAAAAATTATATACATACAGTAGATAGTATTGACAATCCACTATAAACATTGGTACTAAATTGTTTCCAATTTTTTTTTCATTTTCAGCATTTTTTCTCTACTGTAAAACAAACAGCAGTAAGCAATAAGTGTTAAACTAAGAATTGCTGCATTTGAACATATTTGCCTTTAACTAGCACACTGATATAAATTCAGCAGCTACTAGTCATTTGGCATTTTGGTTTCAGTACTACCAGAGACCAGTTCTGTAACTTTCTAATGATTCCACTCATCAATTCAAGTTAGAAAATATTGCTTATATACTATATCAGCAATTTTCAACTGGTGTGCCATGGCTTACTGCTGTGCTGCAAGAATTTTTAAAATATGCAATACCTGACTGTTTAATAAGGGGCACTGACCTCTTTTCCCTTAGATTGTCAAGTAAAAATAATGATAACAGCCAATACAACAATAGCTGTCCAGTGTGAATGAATAAAAAGTATACCTATTTTTTTGTAATATTGGCAAAAAGAAATATATTTTTGGTGTGCTGCAGAATTATAGTAATTAGTTTATGTTTGCCATGAGATGAAACAGGTGGAAAATTGCTGTTCTATATGTCAATTTCCATGAAGACTTTGGTATTTCAAGAAGAAACATGAAAAAGTACTTGTTCTCAATGAGCTTAATGTGTTATAGGGGAAATAAACATAAATAATCAACTCTAATTCAGAGAGAGAGAGAGATGTTGTTGGTAGGGATATGTATTGTCTTACTACGTAAACACAGGAGGAACATTCAATTCTTAAGCCTAAGTGAGACTTCCACAAAGGGAGACTGGCATCTAAGCTGAGGCCAAGAGCTCAAGTACAAATTGAAATTAATCAAATATCATTTTGGATTAATATATATGTTTGATTGTGTTTGTGTGTGTGTCTTGGTGTATGTCACAGGGAAAAGGCATTCTGGGAAGAAAATGGCACAGAAAAAACTGATAGATATGAGACATTATGGGGTGCTGGACTTTCAGAAAATGGCAAGTAATTCTGTAAATCTGTGAGAAGACAGTGGGAAAGTATGCAACCATCTGATATTGAATCACCTCTTATGAAGGGACTCTTCAACACAGTATGGTGACTTTATATAAATTACCAAAAGGGCTCCCTTCTGGATGGATTGGGTTTTAAGGTAAAATGCAAAGAGAGAAGTCAAGGATGTGAGAAGATAAAGGAGAATAATAGATAGAGTGCTGTCCCTGAGAAGGTGAGGGTGGATTGAATTCTAAGGTATAGATGGAAGGATTTGTCTTAAACTACACAAAAGCCAACATTTCTATTGTGACAGAAGAAAAGGGGGAAAGGATGAACTCAGATGGACATATGTTTATTGCATTAACTGCATTCATTGAACATTTAACTTTTGGCATACTGCCAAACACTTTTTCTCCATTATTTTATTTAATTCTTGCAACAGTGCACTTCTTTATTCACACTTTAACATTTTAAAAACCATAATGATTCTTTTAACAGAAACTAAAAGGACTGTGCCACCTCCTGTATATACTGAATTTAGACTATGTGACCTTAACTCTACACAGAAAACACTTGTTCACCTGATGGTCTCAAATTTAATTAATTCATTCAACTAATATTTAATGAACACTTAATATATGCCAACCACTTAGTTATGGGAAAAAAATTGAATAAAACTGAACATTTCTGGCTCCCCTGTTTTAATTGGAAGAGAGAAAATATACACTCAAACAAATGTATAAATATGCCAGATGTGGCTAAGGACTATAAAGCAAAGTGAAGCAAATGAAGAGTATGATGTTTGGGAGTATACAGTAGTCAAAGGGGGCTTCTTTCATAGGGTAGCATATGACAAGAAGCCTGAAGGAAGGAAGAGGATGAGCCAGCATTTTAGGCGATGGAAAAGCAAGTGTGAAGAAATGGACTTAGCAGCAAGCTTGTTATATTTGAGGAATACCAAGCCTACTAGTGCCAGGGGTGGAGTGAGGTGGAGGCTATTTGGAAATGAAGAAAGAGGAAGGAGGGCCAAGTTGGCCAAGGTAAGGACTTTGAATTTGTTATTTGTATTCATGGAGTACACATAGTTGAATTTTAGAGTTACTTACATTATATTTAGATGCCTAATATTCACTTAACATTTCTTCAAAAGACTATAGTATAATACTTCATTGAAGAGAAAAGTTATTCTGTCTGTAGAGACAAATAAAAATACGCCTGGAGACAAAGATTTACTACAAGGGAAGAAAATATTTCTTTCAGGTAGAAAGATTATACATTTATATTTTATTGTAAAGCAACAAGATATTCGTAAGTACTTGAGACTGTATATTGTTTTATCATTGAAATAACTACCAATTGTGGCCAATCATACAGGAGCAATGCACTTAAAATGATATTACCAAACTGGGAAAAAATATTGCAACACATGTAACTCTCAAAGAACTATTTTAAAATTGTGGGAGCAGAGTGGAGGGGGTCAATGGGGGAAAAATGGGAGACATCTGTAATACTTTCAACAGTAAAGATAAATTAAAAAAATAAGTATATTTACGCCCTGGCCGGTGTGGCTCACTGGTTGAGTGTTGACCCATGCACCAAGAGGCTGCCAGTTTGATTCCCGGTCAGGGCACATGCCCAAATTGTGGGCCTGCAGGAGGCGGCCAATCGATGTTCTCTATCATCAATGTTTCTATCTCTCTCTCCCTCTCCCTTCCTGTCTTCTAAAATCAATAAAGAAAAAATATTTTTTTAAAAAGTTTCTAAAAAAAAGTAAGTGTACTCATAAATCAATAAGAAAAAAATAGAAAATAGGCAAAATATACAAAAGCATTTCAAAGAAGAGGAAAGCAGAATAGTGATAAAGCAAGAATAACTGATCAATCTCACTAGTAATCAGGGAAATGCAAGAACAGACCACAGTGAGAGGGCATGTAATGTCTGCTAGGTTGGCAAAAGAGTAGGAAGCCTGATGATACCATGTGTTGATAAAGATGTAGATGAATGGGAACTCATACATTCTGGGGAGAAACAATTTCCATTACCCAGTAAAGGTGACTATTCATATACATTCCATCTACAATTTCACTCTTGGGTACTTAGCATAGAGAACCTCTTACACACACACACACACACACACACACACACACACACCAGGAAACATGCACCTGAATGTTCATAGCAGGATTATGCATTATAACAAAAAGCTGGACACACCCTCAATGTTTAGCAGTGAAAGAAAAGATAAATCCTGGGATATTCACACAAATGTTTTATCATGCAGTCATGAATGACCACATCAGGCAACTTGGAGGAATCTTAGAAATGCCTTCTTGAGTTAATGAAGCAACTGGCAGACTACAAACCCTAGATCATTCTTATTAAGCTCAAAAACAAGAAATAAATATGAAAAGAAATTGAACGAACAAAAATAAACTGATGAACACAAAAGAAACAGAAGCATGGACACATAGAACAGACTGACAGCTGTCAGAGAGGTGGGGGTAGGAGGGACTAGATGAAAGAAATGAAAGGATTAGACAAACAATATATATTAGACAACAGTGTGGTGATGGCCAGAGGGAAGGGGGGTTGGGGGGTGGGGAATAGGTAAAGGGGAGGAAAATGAGGACATTTCTAATAGTGTAAACAATAACAATAAAGTAAAAAAAAAAAAAAGCCCAAGAAATACGACATAATATATTTGGTGCAGTGCTCATCCAACTAATGTGCATATGAACCTACAGGGGAATTTACTGAAATTCAGATTCTGATTCAGTAGATCTGGGGATAGGGCTGAGGTTCTGTATTTCTAATAAGCTCCCAGGTGACACCAATGCTACAGGGCTGTGGACCATACTTAAGTTGCAAGGTTTTAGAAAATACATACATACGGGATATTTTATGAAGTATTTAAAAACCAATTGTTATAAAATTCACAGAATTTAGAATGGTTGTCTCCTGGTAAGCGGGGAAGGAAAAGATGGTCAATGGGAGAAGGAAGAAGTTCACAGGTAGATGCAATGAGTTAATGATATTGTGGTTCATAAATAATATGCTCTATAACCTATACATTACAAATATTATTTTGTATATATTGCATATAATATAATAAAATAAAACATAAGCATCCACAGGCAGGGAACCCACATTATCACCAACAGAACAGATAAAACCGAGGGGGGCAGGAACAAGCAGTGGGCATGTGGAACAGAATATTCCATCTTTAGAAGAGAAAGCCGCAGGCCATTTGTAAACACTTGGTTTTTGTAAGCTTCCCAAATTAAGTCCCTGGACAAACTTTTAAAACTGTGGCAGCATAAAAAAATAATGTGGGGATTCCAAATAGAATTCTGAGCTAAAAATAACGGCAAACTTCTTTAGAATGGAATTTATCCTCCTTTCAAAGTTTTGTTTTAAAATTAACGCTGAATTACGATCAACATTTTTGTAAAAAGGTATGTGTAGCTTCAAATGCAAGGTGAACCTGCCCCATCCTTTCTCTGTGATTTGCCTCTTCCTGGCACACATATATTCACAAATATTTACCCCCTGCATCTTCTTCATTTCCAGGAAGTTTCCTTCCTATGGTCAGGAGGATTTTAATAGTTCTAATATCTGCCATTAAGACACAATGTTCCTCATCATCTTATCATTTGAGCAATCAGCAAACATCACAGTGGGGATTAGTAATGACTAATAAGAACTCAGGATAGTGGCCTAAGGATCAAGAAGTGGGGTTAGCAGAAAAGAGAGCAGAATTAAAACAGTTTAAAATGAAAGATGGATAATGACAGAGGAAAAAAATTTCTATCTTCTCAATATTTTCCAAAGTGTTTTGGTGTATAAAAAAGTGCAATACATTGCTGAATCAGGCCACTCATTTAATGTCTATCTACTCTAAGAGGGAAAAAATATAAGACAATAAAGGGCAGGATACCTACATTTCAGTGATAACTAACACATTTGTAGTTGACTATGAGCCAAACATAGTTCTGACTGCTTTTCAAGATTTACTTTATTACAATTCCCATTGTGCAGATAAAGAAACTGAGGCACAGAGAAGGCAGCAACTTGCCCAAGGGCACAAAGATAGCATGGGTAAAGCCAGGTTACAATTCACACTGCCAGTTGCAGGGCTCTTGTTCTAAACCGGTGTTCCTGGCTGCCTCTCAGAAGTCCCAGCTCCTTATCTCCTATTATCACTTCTTGTATCCATGGACATTTCCAATTTCCTTGTAAATAAATGGAACATATGGTTAAGAGGATACCTATAGGAATCAGACAGACTTATTTTGAATCCCCCAAAATTATGTGATTTGGGGGCAAGTTTTGTAACTTTGCTGAGCCCTAGTCTGTCTTGACTACAGATCTTGTATAAAATACTGTGCAATTACAAACACACACGTATTTTCTTTTTATTGCTTTCTTCCTCCTTTATCTCCCTGAATCAGAAAACAATTAAGTGCGGAAACAGTGACAGAAATTCCAGCAGGCACCCAACTTTCAGGTGCCCAAAATAGAAACCTGTCATAGATAAGGGAAGGGAGAATTGCTCCCACTTTGCAGGAATAAAGCCATTCTGGGACTGACCATTCAAGTTTAAATTCATTAGCATCCAAGGTCTGCAAATATTTTTAGGTAATTATTCAAGACCACCAAATTCAGAGCTGACTGTAGCGATGGCTGATACTGTACGTTTAACTTATTAAATGAAATGGCTTTTTCTTGAGTGATAGCAAATGTATTATTTTTTAGCAATATCACAATTGACCATCCTTAAGCTCTGAAGTAAACAAGACTTCAAAGAGGCTCCCAGCATTGAGGGAAGGCTGGTTTCTTAATCTGTCCTCAAGGAACACATACTCCTTCCATGGAGGACACACTCACAAGCTAGCTTGAACTGCAGCCCAGTTATCAGTTTTGTTGTGAATGCAAAATTAGTCGAATAGTACTTAAAACAAAAACACGAAAAACAAACATTGGGAAAAGGTACCATTTATTTCAATAGAACTGTAAAAATTGTATGTAACTTGGTGAGTGGACTAGAAGAAAATGAGAACCTGGGTGAGGAAAAAAATATATAGAATTCATAATTAAAGGCAGGCTCTCCAACATGTTGTTAATGTTTTTAATGTGTTTGATTGCTTACTGTATCTTCTTTCAGACTGGACACAATGAGATGAGATTTTACTTATTTTAATCAGTGTAGTTTTGACATAGTATTTGGAGGGAGAAGAAGAAAGATACGAGCCATTATTCTCCCCAGCATGGCACTTACTAAAGCTGAATAATTTCCCTCCCCGGCTGGGTGCATGGAAAACAGCGTATTTTCTTCATGCATAAATAATGGAAATATCATCTTCTGAACACACTGGAGCGTTTGGAAAGCTCTGTGGAGTATGCCAAATGCAGGTCTAGATTTATTGGCAACGGCCACCACGCAGGTTCAAAGATGTGAACTAACTGACCAATCATAAGGCATGCATGGGGCTTATTCACCCGGTTCTTCCTTGACATTGGGCAAGTAACCCATACATGATGAAGGTCAAACCAGTAATATTATTGCATTGAAATAATATTTTTATTTTTGAAAGTAAGTATGCCATTCACTGTCATTAAGAGAATGGGTAGACTGCTAGAAAGCTCTAAGTTTCAGTTCCAGGCTCTGAGACTTTCTGGATGTATGACCGTAGGTAGGCTACATTAACCTCTCCAAGTCAGTTTCTCATCTGTAACATACGGATGATAATAGAACCAACTTTGCGAAGTTACTGTAAGGATTAAATGAGGTAATAGATGCAAAATGCTAAGCATAGTATCTGGCACATAAGTACTATATGTATGCATAACTATACACACATATATACATTATTTTACATGTGTATGTATGCATATATATACACATACATTACATACAATTTATATATAATTTAGGAAATGAGGAAAATAAAAAAACAAAACCCTTCACAGTATCATGCTAAGTGCTGAACTCTTAAAAATGAAGAGCTTCATCCAAGTAGTAATAGGACTGCCTTTAAGGCGGCGAGGAATATTTTAGTGAGAAAAAGACCTACTATATCTTAAAACTGAAACTAGTTCTGCCTTCTACTCTGCTTTGTTCCTACTTTTATTTTTACTCCATTTTCTGGCATATGGAGGAGAAGGAAGAAAACTAACATTGGCCGAGGTTCTACTATATGACAGTGTTGTTTTAATGGGCATTTCACTCATGCTACAGCAATTGATAGCCATGGCCTGTGTATCCAGTAGGTATTATTATTCCTGCTTTTCAGATGAGAAAGAGGTGTTCTAAAAAATGGATCAAAATTTTATGCAACCCAAATTCTAAACCCTAGTTATATACTTACAAAGCCTTTTACATTTTTTAAAGAAATTTACAGATCTTGTATTTGGTCAGGTTCCTATCTATTTTTAATTTGGACCCTATTTCTTTAGAGAAATTGTGCTAGAAAAACTGGTTAGCTTCATAGCCAGGAAAAGCAGTTTTCTAAACCAGCCTGTTAATCCATAATAGAAATACCAAACATTACAATAAAACGGGGGTTGGCAAACAATGGCTACAGGATAAATCCAACTTACCACCTGTTTCTGTAAATTAGGTTTTATTGGGACACAGGCACATTCATTCCTTTACTTATTGTCTATAAGTTCTTTCATGCTGCAAAGGCAGAGTTGAGTCGTTGTGACAGAGACTGTATAACGCACAAACTGTGAAATAGTGGGGTTGGCAAAAGTAAGTTTACAGTTGTGAGTATGTGAAACACAGAATTTATTCTTGTATTACTATTTATTTGTATTACAACTGTAAACTTACTTTTGCCCACCAGTATTTACTATCTGATTCTTCATAGAAACAGTTTGCTGGCTATTAATAAATAAATAAAATACTAGATAAAAAGTTATGTCACTAGCAAACCACCATATCTAACATTCTCTCTATGAAGAAATACTCCCTGTTGTGTTTGGGCAAAATCGAGGCAGGTACCAGGAGATGATTTCCATAGCTTCCCAGTCAGCCCAGAGGAGACCAAGGGGATGAGAGGCTGTGAATGCAAGGGCATCGTTCTGACTTAGGTAGGTGGCCCCAAAGGAACAGCTACTCTGTTCACAGCTCCAGCTGCCCAGCACAAATGTACTTGCCTTTTGTCTGTGGCCTTTTCTTGCTACACCCTTTTCCCCTCAGCTGAAACTTCTCCCAAGTCCTCATTCTTTACTAGACTTCCCTCATCCCTTTCAAAAGATCAAAGCCTTCCCACCTTCAAACCAAACAAGCTTCATTTCAAAGCATGAAGGAATATGATTATTACTTACCCTTTACTGAAATTGATTTATTTACAATGTTTTAACTTTTCAAAGTACTTGAATTTCTTTCATTTTTTTCCTTCTGTTGGTGAAATGAACGACTTTGAAATTTCTGTAATTTTAGGCCATATCCATGTGAAAGAGACATTTCCAATTCCTCATACCACATTAAAACCTCATACTAACTCTGAAGGTAATCTATGATGTTATTAACTAAAAGGCCAAATATTATTCATTCACATGTGTAAAGGAAGGTATGAAATAAAGAAATTCCAAAATTTAAAAAAGAAAAGATAGACTTACTTTTAAAAATGTGGCTTTTGATTATTGGTTACTGTTTCAGTGGAAGCACCATGACCCCAAAATTTACATCAATACAAGACTGAAACACTTCTGAAAATTATTGTAATTTATATTTAAATTTTAATTTTCCTTGTATCTTCCATCAGTAGCATTCCTGATAGCTTAATGATATAAGCCAGAACCTAAAAGTAAAAACCTTCTCAAGATTTTCTTCTGGGTTTGTCTGGAAACTACTTAGAATATGGTCCATGACTATGTATTTTACTCACTATGGACCGTAATTCCAGTAACTACATTGTCCAAACCAAGAACTGGGGTTCATAGTCTGACAGATCTCTAGGAAATAAAAACTATGATTATTTTTATTGAGATAAATATCATTATATTAGTTTCAGGTGTACAACATAATGATTCACTATATGTACATATTATGAAATGATTACCACTAAAGTTTAGTTAATATCCATCACCATACATAGTTATAATTTTTGTCTTGTGGTGAGAACTTTTAAGATCAAATCCCTTAGAAACTTTCAAACATACAATACAGTATTATTAACCATAGTCACCATGTTTTGCATTACACCCCCAGGACTTATTTATTTTAAAATTGAAAATGTGTACCTTTAACCACCCACACCCATTTCACTCACTCCCCCACCCTACTCCTCTGGTAACCACCAATGTGTTCTGTGTATCTTTCAGTTCAGTAATGATTATTTTCAATTAGAATTATTTTCCCAAACCTAGAATGTAGAATAACCATAACTACAGAGATGTTCCAATATATTCCCTAGACGTGCTCTTTTAGTTGAATGGGGAAGATTTGTATAATCAGTGGAGGGGGGCAAAAAGGGAGAAAATGGGGGATATCTGTAGTAGTGTCAACAATAAAAAAAAAAAAAAAAGAATTCCACATCCACTTTCAAAAACGAATTCAAGAACCTTGACTGGTTGAAAAAAAAAAAAGAGCATTAGCCCTGGCCGGTTTGGCTTAGTGGTTAGGGCATTGGCCTGTAGACCAAAGAGTCTCGGGTTTGATTCTGGTCAAGGGCACGTACCTCCATTGCAGTTCGATCCCTGGCCCTGGTTGGGGTCGTGTGGGAGGCAGCCAGTCGATGTGTCTCTCTCACATCAATGTTTCTCTCTCTCTCTCTCTCTCTCCCACTCTATCTGAAAATAAATGGAAAAATATCCTCGGGTGAGGATTAACAAAAAAAAAGAACCTTGACTGAAAATTAGTTAAATATTTCAACTAATGCAGAAAATAATCATTAGAGTATATTTAAATATAATACAAAGTGTTAGATTTTTTTCTGTATTTCTTTTTTATCTGGATGTATAATCATATTCATTATTTCATATTGTATTTTCTCCTTAGTTTGCAGTTGGGTATTATCTTTTTGTGCGCTGACTCTGTTAAGTGAATTAATTGACTAGGACATCAAATTGTATAAACAAAAATTACCAAATATGTTGAATTAAATACATTAGCATCAGCTTAGACTATTTCTTTGATTTCTTATATCCAAACATTTCTAAGTCTTATCAATTCTTCCTTAACTAGATCCCTTGCAGTCATCACCTCTTTTTCATTACTACTTCCAGAATTATAGTATAAACCTTCACCACTTCACTCCCAGATCATTGTGACAGACTTCTAATTGAGTATTATTCAAAATGTGGTCTGAAAACCACTTAATCAAAATCACACAGAAACTTGTTAAAATGAAGATTAAGGGCCCTCTCCAGACTTAATCAGAACTCTAGAGTAAGGTCCAGGATTCTGCAATTTTAACAAACTACCTCGGTGGAGTCTTAAGCCCATTAAAGTTTAAGAACCTTAAACTGCTTTCTTCCTTTCTTCTCTCTCCCTAGTTTCAAGAAATTGTGCACATTTTTATCATATTGATCACTCTAATGCACTGTCCTTGTCCTCTGACTTCCCTCTAGAAAACCTTCCATGATTCTTCATTATTCTCAGAATGAAGTCCAAATATCGTAACCTGGCTATCAAGGACCTGTACAATGTGATCAGGAACTCCTTGACTGTTTCCCACTGTCTCCCAAAGATGACAAGCTAATTCCTAGTTTCATGCATTCAACTCAATTTTGAATCTCCCCCTCCCCTCAGCTTGGAATAACCTCCCCTTATCCAACTCTAACCCACTCATAACTCAATCCAAAAGAAAAGCAATTTCAAGTTTTTCCACGGCGCCTTCTTTGGTTTTTCCTTTTCGTGGGCTCATATTATTTATTGTACATACTATTCATATGGCACTTAATCATAGACTGCCGTGCTGCCTCTTAAATTGTCATTTAATTTTTAATGTGAGTATGCATGTCTCATTTTTACACCTTGATTGTGAAATTTCTGAAGGTAAGAATACTGTGTATTCAACTGTATTTTCCAGCATACCTATAAACAATGAGTAAATGTTTTTGAAATGACTAAATGAATAAAAAATTGACTAAGTCTCCCTTGATTTAACAGTTATTTGGCTGATTAGTTGATTGTTTTGAAATTGCACATATTCAGCATTAAGAGACTCCTTTATTTTATAAGCTTTCACTTGTCTCATTTTCATATGCCAAGGAGCTATTCATGACAACTGAATTAGTCCCAAACTGACAAAATGCCAGCAATAGAAGCATCAGCAGTTTGGTTCAAATATTGTATAAAGATCTTGCTGGGTAGTTCAACTGGGAGGTGGAACCTGATGTTTTAAGCTTTATTCTGTCCCTCTTATACCTACTCACACAATCACAAAATGCCTTATTTCTCAGTTACTACTTTCAAGACCTCAAAGAGATGCTGGTAACTTACTTCTGTGACTCCCATGGAACCACAGACCCTAAATTCCCTATTGGAAGCATTTACATCCTGTTACTTCCAAATATCTCCTTGCCTCCAAAAGATTTTCATGTCTAAAACACAAAGTCGAACTTTACAATGTAGTAGAATCCCTGGGACAGGGCTGGGGTCCTCACCAGCATCTGTCAGGGTCTAGATAGCAAGGTAGCTAAAGGATTACCATAAGAGTCTTGATGGACATTAGATTGGCTAATCTATCTACCAAAACCTAACATCTACTTTAAAGACTTTAAAACAGTAAGAGCTATATCTTTATGAGAACACTTTGGACAATAACTGATAAACTTTACATCTGAATGAATGGTCTTTAGATGAGGTCTAATTTATAATATCAATTTGTATATATTTAAATATATTATGTATTTAATGTATAATAGTAATGTATATGTGCTTATTTTCTATGACCATATAGTCAAATTCTCTATTTGAATGGATAATTTATTTTTGTATAAATTATAACCATTTTAATGCTTTATGAGGCTCACATTTTTTATTATTATTAAAATTTTCATAATATTTTTCCCAAGCAAAAGTACAAAGGGAGGCTTTGGAGAAATAAAAATGTATGTTTAAATTTCAATTCTACCACTACCACTGTGAATCTTGGGTATGTTATTTTTTACTCCTCGGAAGTAATTTCTCTAAGATGTTTTTGTTTTAAAAAGGAATAATTCCTACATCAAAGAATTGTAGTAAGGACATAATAACACATGAATGGATTGACGCAGCACTTGCCATACATATAGTTATTTATTATCTGCTTCCTTCCAAACTCAATGAGAAAAGAGCCTGGTGCATAGTAGGTGCTCAAAATAATCATTTGTTGAATTAATGTAATTAACCTGTGTTACTGAAAAGAAAGTTGTTTTTTAAAAATATTTACTCATGTAAAATACTTGAATAAAATATTTTGTTAAAAGGTATACATTAAGAAACTGTCTTTTCCTTCTTTCACATGTAGGAAGGGGAGACTGTACTTGGTGATGGGAGATGCATACTAGTAACAAACTAAAAGACATATTGTGATTAATATGTTTATCACAGAGTAGTCAACAGTATCAAAAACACCTGGGCATATTACCCTGATGACCTATGAAGATCAGGTCAGTTAATCTGGTGTTTGTTTAATGACCCTTGATGAGCCTGGAGGGGAGCCCATATTTGTTATGTTCTACATTCTTAGGTCCCTCTTGGTTTTTAATCATTTATACAAATATGAGAAGTAACAGGGATTATATCACTCATTCATCCAACAAATAATTACTGAGTACCAACTAACTGCCAGGAAATGTTTTAGTCACTGGGGATATAGCAGTGAACAACACAATCAAGGCTGCTACCGTCTGCCTTTAATGTAGTGAGATGAACAATAAACACGTAATAAATATAAAAGCAAACACTCCAGAAAGAAGATAGTGAGGCACACTATTCTGAGAATTCTAAATAATGGCTGTGCTAGCAGGATACTGAAGCCTACTTTAGATTGGGTTGCCAGGGAATACCTCTCCGAGCAAGTGACCTTTAAGCTGAGACTCAAATGACATGAAGGAACCAGGAATACAAACATCAGAGAAAAATAATTATAGAGGGAACAACTAGGCTAGTATGCAGCTCTGAAGAATGTCTTGGCCAGTTTCAATAAACAGACATCAAGTCACTTCAGATGAAAGTAAATTAAGCCAGCAACTATTCAAGGGCATGAGGGATATTTCAATTTTTCTCATTGTTATTTGAAAGGTGTTGAATGAGATAATTGCCAAGGATCATTTTCTATCAAAAGTATTTTTTCAAAATTTCAGTGGTCAAGATGTTTCTGTTATTCCCAATTGAATGCTTTATGAAACATCGTGTCTTTCAAGTCCTGCCACAGGAAATCCCCAAAGCCTGAGCAGCTGCACTTCTGACCCATGAGGCTGTTGATGTGGCAGTGTTATAGTATTCTGTGTTTAGAAAAGTGAAACACAACTCCATCCATGTATGTGAGAGAGCCAGACAAACACACTTGACTTTTGCATTAATAAGACTTCCATTGGAGAGAGAATAAAAAGAAAGATATAAAAAATTTAATACATAAAAGTAAAGTAAGGCTTCTTTTCTTTCCTTGTGGTCCAGAATATTAATTATAAATATTAGAGCCTTGTGGAAACAAGTCAGGTAATTAATTCCTACAGCATTAAAGATACTAAATTTTCAAAAAGTATAGTAAAAATGATGCACTTGTGTTTGTCTAGAGTATAATAAGGTTTGTCTAGGGTATAATATATTTCTCTATAGAAATTCTGAATCAGAATTGACATATTGACTCCACTTGTAGTCAGGGCAGGAGAAATACATTTGTGAACTGATAGTCAATGGACGACCAGTCAGGGAAGGACTAGAGGGAGGGAAAATCTGAAGATTGAGTTGGAGAAATTATAAAGAACCAGAAAAGAACAATCAGGAAAGCCAGTGCATAGGGAGAGGAATAAAAAATCATCCTGAAAACCAAGGGAAGGGACAAGTTCATCAAACATAAGGTTGTTTTGAAAGTTATTATCAGGAACTGACATAAGCTAGCTGTTTCGAGGACCCAACAACTTGCAGAGTCTACCCTTGGAGAACACAGGAATAAGATTTTCAGCAGCTACAGGCTTTAACAGACCTTGGAAAGGAAAATGGTTTGCCTTAGTATTGCTTGTTTAGGTATGAATTTTGGGGGGGGGGGTATGGACAGTTTGTTTTGGGCATGAAGACCACAGTTATATATGATTTCTGGGTTGCAATACAAATAGCATTGTTCTTGCTATTTTCCTCACAATAATGTGAGATTGAACATCTACTCATACATTTTGTCTCACTAGGAACTATACCATTGCATTGTGTTATGATTATATTGATTTTTCCCTTCATAGTTGTGTGAGTTATTCTTAACAGGAAATATGAGTACATAAGATATTTCTCTGAAGATAATTTTCATTTCTTTACAACACTAATTTCTTCTTGGGGATATGAATTATCTGGAATATTATCACTCCAGAAGAATAAAGTGTATTTTCTTGATCACATTGATCTAAATTTGAAACATATAATATTTATTTCTCTGAAATACTTTTATGTAAATAATTTCTCCCCACATCTTTTCTTCTTTCTTTAATCTTCTACTCTCTGGTACTCTTTGTAACCAGATTTTTTTCTACTCTTTACCTCTGCTCATCACCCCATACTACCCCCAAAAATATGTGTAGTCAACCACAAAATATAATCTTTAAAAAATTTTTTTTCTTTATGGATTTTAGGGAGAGAAGAAGGGAGAGGTGGGGAGAGATGGAAACATTGATGAGACAGAACATCCATTGGTTGCCTCCTGCATGCCCCCCACTGGAGATTTGGCCCACAACCTGGGCATGTGCCCTGACTGGGAATCGAACTGGTGACATCTTGGTGCATGGGTTGATGCTCAACCACTGAGCCATACTGGCTGGGTACAAAGTATAATCTATGAGAGAGCTTTTTTCTGAATTTTTACATTTGGGGGAGAAAAAAGAAATGGTAGACCCTCTCCTGGAAACCCTGCCTAATATATCACAACCTAAGCCGAATGAAAAATAATCTAGGCAACAAACTCACACATCAACTGAGAAATACTAATTGGCAACTTTTACAACAAGAAAACAAATCAACTGAATGAAAAGAACGAGCTATTCTGCCTTTATTATATTTTTTACCTGCACCTTTTTTAATGTGAGGAAAACTTACTTCATGCATCATATTTCATGCAAATTATTTTTAAAATCCATACAGTGAACAGTAAGAAATATAAAGTAACTCTGGTCAAAATTATTACATATACGCCAAATGCACTTGTCAAAAGGTACACTGTGAGGCCCTGGCCAGGTGGCTCAGTTGGTTGGAGCATCGTCCCAGATACCAAAAGTTTGCAGGTTCGATCCCTGGTCGGGGCACCTATGGGAGGCAACCAACTGAGAAAAAAAAAAAAGAAAAGATAAACTGTGAGGACATGAGCTTTCCCAGTATGAAATCAGTGCATTTAGTAACTGAAATCTGACAAACCAATTGAATATACATATAATTTAGCTTTAAAATCTGCTTAAAGCATCATTAATCAAATAGTTGTTTCACTATGAATTTTGTTAACACTGATATTATGTTTGAAATATATTTTAAAAGATGGCTCTGGATATTACCAAGGTTTAGTAAATGTTTTCAAGCATCACCACAAACATATTGGGAATACAGTGTTTTTTGCAAACCTATGAGACTAAACAGATTACTTCTTAAAGATGTCTTTCATTGCATTTTGTTAAACAAAATAGATGAAGGTCAAAAGAGAAGGGAAAAAAGCAGCATATAGACTGAATTCTACATTGACCTCTATCTCTGACTTGCTAGTATATTTAAGTAGAGACTGGTGCTAATGAGGCCAGTCACAGGCTTGATTTTGAAATATGTCAATTAACCTCATTCTGTTTCATGTTTCCATGCTGAACTCTAACTATCACCAGCTGACTCACAGCAAAGCTGATCTCAGTGGGGACTAGGCCAGAGAGTTTGTACGGATCACATAACTACTTCCGGAAAAACAGTTTTAAAGGTTCAGCCTCCCTATAGCAATTCATTTCCTTTTCTAGGAAATGAAGGGCAATTCATTACTTAGGAGCCACTAAGGGCAGTAACAGGGAATTAAACTTTGATACAAAATGTGTGGGTCCCAGTCCTAATCCTAGGGTCCCTGAATTTGAGACCCGAAATAAATCAATTAAACTCTCTGACTTTTAATGTCCTCATTTATTAATTATTCTATAGTAATACTCATTTAGCCTTGCTCTGAATACTGTATTAAGAATACCAAATAAGATGTGACTTGGTCACCCTTGTGTTTTAAACTTCTAGAAAATAGTGAATATTTGCTTAATTAGTATTTGCTGAATAAAATGTTAGAACAAATCTGAAAGACTGGAGTATACTATTCCAGTGAAACTGATTTAGTCTAAATAAGTTTTATACATTTAATATAATCAATATACTTGCCAATATATTATAAGTTTTGTTGTATAAAAATAAAGATAACATTTATTAAAATTATATAGAATAAAATGTTATATATTGGATCTTCTCTTACTAAATTCTATATTTAATGTAATTAAAATATGCTTATGTAGAAAAATCAAAAAGTATACCCAGTCTTCTAAATTTAATCACTTTTAAAATGATAATCTAATGACCTATGATTTTGTGTGTGTGTGTGTGTGTGTGTGTGTGTGTGTGTATATATATATATATATATATATATACACAATGTCATCAGGTCTACAAAAAGGAGAAAAAATGTGGGATATATTTTGGGAGAAAACAGCATTATATAAAATATTGCTAAAAAAATCTTCACTCTAAAGCAAATTGTTTTCCAACATGGTCTGGAAGATAAATAACATTAGGGAAAAAAGCTTTACAGTCAAATGAATTATAGGCGTATTTTTTGTCTCTGTTTAAGATATATGTTTGTGTATATTATTTTTTAAAGAGGCACTTGTTTTTGCAGCAGCTAAATGCCATTCAAACAATCAATTAAAATTGAGTATCTGATTACCTGAAAACCTTTTAAAAATGCCTAAGACCAGAATTGATTTTCTTATCTGGAATATGGCAGGCAGACATTAAAGTGCCCCACATAATATTCACACAGCTTCGTATAACTCCCTCCATCGTAAGTGTGGGCAGGAACTGTTACTTGCTTCTGACAAATAGAATATGGAAAAGGTGGTGGACTCTTTTGTGCTTGCTTACATTATATCATTATATAAAGCATAGTGATGTTAGCAAACTTTCTTTCTTCTTTGCTTTGGAACAATGAGCTGCCATGTTGTATGGAGAGGGCAACTTAGCAGGGAAATGAAGATGACCTCTAGGAGCTGATAGCAACCACTGACTGGCCACCAAGAAGCCAGGATACTCATTTTTATTGCTGCAAGAAAATTAAATTTACAAGAACATGAGGGAGCTCAGAAGTGAATCCAGTCCCACTCAAACCTTCAGATGAGAACTGAGCCCTGCCTGACAATTTGTTACATAGCAACAGAAAACTAATACATGAAATATTTGAGGAATTATAGTAACAACAATGATACCTTTAAAAAGAAAAAAACTGGTTGAATTTGCCCTGGTTGATTTGGCTCAGCAGTCAGAGCTCTGTCCCGGGGACTGAAGGGACTGGGTTCTATCTGGATAGTGTGGGAGGCAACCAATCAATGTGTCTCTATCACTTTGATGTTTCTCTCTCTCTCCCTCTCTCCCTCCTTCCCTTGCACTCTATCTAAAAATTAATGGAAAAATATCCTCAGGTGTGGATTAACAACAACAACAACAACAACAAAGTTTAATTCAAATAAAAAGTATTGCTTTCTAATTGTTTACAGCTGTGTAGATTCCACAAACTACTTCCTAACCTGATTGATAACATCAGCAATGGGCTTAGCTTATATCCATGAAACAGCCATTTGCCAATATCAATCTAAGAGTTAGTCCGTGTGTATAGCATAAGACTATAGAAATATTCTTGACTCTGGAGAAGGGTTATATTACTCAATTTTCACTTTCCTTGTTCTAACCCTACTCTTTCCTAGGGACCAGTTAAAATCTACACTATACAATCTGCATGGACTTTCTAGGTGGTTATTCTTTCATTAAATTTGCCAAATCCTGATAATCAAACAAATATGATTAACTACAGCTGTGCTTTACTAACAAATACCCTTCCTCCTACTACTCATTGTTACATTTAGATCAGATTCACATCCTTTGAAAGCCATATCTGGAATTCTTCTGTCTAGTTTGATTCAGGTACTTTTCATCTATACTTGAAGAGCATGCTATGCAAATCACTGGATGTGGTAGTCATGCATTTACTGCTCTACTTCTTACTTCTTTAGGGAGAGACTTTGCCTATTTTTCTTCTTCCCTCAGCTCAGTACTTGGCACAGAGTAGACACCTAATGAATATTTAGGAACTTGAAGTTTTCAAAACGGTTTTACATGTAAATGCACACACATTTTAACTTCACAACATCCAGGTGGTAATCTGGCAAAGATTATTTTGTAAATGTGTTAGTCTCTTTGGTGACAGAGCAGATGTTTTCTGGTAACAACATTGCCCCTTTATTAAATGAAGCATATAGCTATTTCTTCAATGCACATGGTAAAATTTAATTAATAATCTCTGATAACAAAAGATACAGATAAAAATAACTGAATTGAGATTATATAGAATAAACTTTTATTTTTTAAATGTTAAAAACATGCACTGAATCCATAAATAAAATTCAGACAAAATCTTAATATTGTGCTGATGACAAAAGTCTGTGCTGGGGCATTGATGAGGAGCATAAAGAGACATATTTTTTTTTCTTTAAAATTTTTTTTTTCTTTATTGATTTTTAGAGCGAGAGGAAGGGAGAGGGATAGAGAGATAGAAACGTTGATGAGAGAAAACATCGACTGACCTCCTCCTGCATGCCCCCCACTTGGGATCAGGCCCACAACCTGGGCATGTGCCCTGACTGGTAATCGAACCAGTGACCTCTTGGTGCATAGGTTGGCGCTCAAACACTGAGCCACACCAGCCAGGTGAGACATATCATTTTTGTCTTAGTCCTCATCTAAATATAACCCTGTAATCAACTCCAATATCCTATTCCAGTTCAAAATCTATATAACCCTATATGGTCCCAGACAATTACTAATAACAAAATGGATAAGGTCATTTAAACAATTTGAAATTGTTATTTCTGTCATTTTCCAAGCCCATACTTTGAAGAAAAAATAACTTTATTTATATCACAATCACTAAGTTTGTTCCTAAACACTACTCTGCCACCCCCTGGAAATGTTGAAGCACTGGATATATAATTCTACTTTAATGTAAATGGGCTATGTTGAGGTGTTTTTTTTGTTGTTGTTTTTTTAATGTTTTTATTGATTTTTTAGAGAGAGAGAAAGGGAGAGAGAGATAGAAACATCTATGTGAGAGAGAAACATTGATTGGCTGCCTTCCCCATGCCCCCATTGGGGATCGAGCCCACAACCTGGGCATGTGCTCTGATGAGGAATCAAACCTGGACCTCTCAGTCCATGGGATGATGCTCAATCCATTGAGCCACGCTGGCCGGGCTATGCTGAGGTAGTTGATATTTGCCACAAAAAATATATTGGAATGCCTTCTTTAGCTAAAGTAGGGAGTGTTTATTAATTTCTCTGGCTTTGAACTAGCAATATGTAGTATCTAGAGTAAGTTGGAAGACAGACTTCATTACCCACCATGAAGTGGGTAAGGGCACAGACCTTGGAGTCATATTACCAAGGTTTGAATCCTGACTCCACCACTCACTAGCAGTTTGACTTTTGGTAAGTTACTTAACTTCTCCGAGGCTTTAGTTTTTTCATGCGTAAAGGGATAACAAAAACACCGACCTCACAGGATGGGTGTGAACATTATTTAAGGTAATGGGTGTATAATGCTAAGAGGACTGCCTGGCATATGGACAGCTCTCACTGAACAATAGCTACTAATAATAACCATCTTATACTTAGTCCCTTCTGATGTCAACATTTCAAAGTGGACAGCATATCAATGTAATAATTGAAACATTATCATTATTAGGGTTACTAAAGATATAAAGATTTAAGATGACTAATATATCCTATTGATAACCTGACTACTAAACATTAATATTTAGAGAAAGGCATTGAAGCCATACTGGAAAACCCAAAAATAATAAAAACAAAAATAAGCTAAAATAAGACTATAAAGGATAAGGAAAATGGTAATGGACAAGGAGATGTCTAATTTCCCAAAGAAAACTTTGGATAAATTAGAAAATATGAGAACCTACAGAAACACATGAAAAATCAAAAAGAGTATTTTAATGTTATCTGACCACACTTTCAAATAATCCTTTTTAAAGCATTTTGCCAGATGTTTGAGAGAAACATCAAAACTGAGATTTTAATAAGAGCTTACTTTTTTATCTTCCAAAAAAGGTATATTCTATTTCATGGACATGTTATCAGTATCAATAAAAATTCAAACCCTCAAGGACATTAAGTTATACTAAACTGCACAGAACTGCACTTTCTGAATTTATGAGCACTTTTCCCCATTATGATTGTAAAGTGCATGCAATGTACCATCATTCTGCACTCTCAGTAGCATCTATTTTGGACTGTTTCGAGGTGAAATAACTGAAGTCTACAGTGTTGAGAAATGATTAATAATATTTAAAAAGAAGTTTAAGTATAGGTTAGGTTTTTAGTGATTTTTGATAGAAAGGATCATAATTTTAAACATTTATCTCATATTTTCTCTTACAGAAAACTCTCCCAAGGCCACAATTCAAACATCTTCTTTACAAATTACAGACATTATCTCATGTATAAAAAAACTTCAAGATACTGTTTTATGTTCAAAATAATATAGACACAAAATTAATATATACTTTAAAAATATATGAACTTGTTTCTCTACAGGGAAGAAGACCATAATGACTATTCATATAGTATTAATAGTGCTGTTCATTCTCATTAAACATAAGGCCCAACTTTTTAAATAAAAACTTGAGGTTATTGTGAATTTCAAGAATAGGAAACGGTATAGATTTGGAGATTAGAGTCTCAAATATATGATATTGATTTCTAGAAGAAAAACATAGATTATTAACCATATCACTGATATAATTTCAAAGAGTATGCAGTAAACACTGGAGACATTTGGAATAAGTCATGTTCAACTAACTTCAATCCCTTTTTTGATAGACTTGTAGGTTTTGGGAAGTTTTATGATATATTGATTTCACTATGATTCTGACAGCCTTCCATGACATCTTTATGAATAAAGTTATAATATGTAATATAAATGATAGTGCTCTTTGGTGAATTAATTGCTGGTTGCTGGTTGAATACTGTATTCAGACAGTATTGCTAAATAGCTTGGGGCTAAGTTAGAAACATGACTTTAATGAAATCCAAGATTTCAATTCTATATTTTTATCAATGACCTCAGTGAAGAAAAGGAAGGCAAGTTTATACATTCTGTGGACAATAGAACAACATGTATTATAGAATAAAAACTATTTTGAAATGTCTAATAGAAGAAACCAAAATATTGAAATTCAACATGTACACTTACAAAGTTCAACGTTCAGTTAAAAGACAATTTAAATAGTATAAGAAGAGAGAGATCTGGCCTTAAGCATTTTATAGGAAAAATGTTGACCACTAAGTGATATAAATGACAGTATTCTGCAATGATAAGTAGTCAGGCCATCTTGGATGGCATTCAAAGAGAAAAGCACTCAAATTGGGAAAATGGCACTTTCCTGTGCTCTATGTTAGTCAGATTGTATCTGAATTATTGCAACTATTTCTAATTTATCCTTTAATATTAGAAAACGATGGACAGCCCAGATATCAAAACCCAAAATTTGGAAGGATAATAAAAATACGTGCACTTGTGTCTGGTTCTAAATGCTTGCTTATCACATGGGTACCTGATGGGTGAATAAAAGGGAGAAAGGTTGGGAAGAATAAGTAAAAAATATGAAAATAAAGAAGAAGTAGAGGATGGATATATTGAAGAAGGAAATCATCAGGAATAGGAATTATAGCCATTACTTTATGTATTCATGGAACTTGATGAGCCAGGTTGGAGAAAAGAGGACTACTGTTATTCCAGAAAGGAGCATTAGCACCATTTGCTGGGCATTGCTAAGAGGCAGATGAATGGGACATAAAGAAATATCACATAACAATCAGTGTCCTTTAACAGTGGAGAAGGCTGCCTTGTGAAGTAATGAGTCATTGGAAGTTTTCACAGAGAGGCAGGCTGGCCTTTAGTGTAGGAATACTATAGGGTGAGTCAGACTCCAGGGAGGAACATGAAAAATCACAGACTCTGCTTTCAACTGTTGGGTTGGAAGACAGATATGCACAATTAGAAAATACATAGGTAATTGCTGTCATTGAGATATGGCAGCAGAGAAGAAGGAGGCTTCAGTTTACTGTAGAGATACTAACACTTGAAATTGAAGGATGGGTGACTGTTTTGGGTATTTTTTTTTTTTTTTACTTTTTTCTATATTGGTTTGAGAGAGAGAGGAAGGGAAAGGGAGAGAGAGATAGAAACATCGATGAGAGAGAACATTGATTGGCTGCCTCCTGCATGTCCCCCACTGGGGATTGGGCCCACAAACTGGGCATGTGCCTTGACCAAGAATCGAACTGGTGACCTCTTGGTGCATGGGTCGACACTCAACCAGTGAGCCACACCAGCCAGGCAAAGGATGGGTGACTTTTGATGGTTTGATGACACTTCTGCAAATGAGAGCATTTGAGCTCTAGTGTCCCCTGCCTAAAATCACCCTCCTCTCCGTACCGTGCACCACTCCACAACACATTGTTTCCTCGCAATCCCACTAACTTCCTCTCGGTCTACTTTCTCTTTTTGATCTCTGAAAGCATCCTTCCAGACCCAGTTCAGATGTTCACTCAAATGTAAAACCTCACTTAAGGGCCTGGGCCTCCTTTAACTTCTCTCTATTCCCAAACCTAGTAAGTGAAACTAATTCATAACATACAATGTGAATGTGGCAAATACCATCCTGCATTATTTTCAATGAAGTTTTTGTACTAAAATGTAAACGGGCAACCAAAGTATATTGCAGTATATTTGAAGCTACCAGTGTGGTTAATATTCGTAAATACCAAGAGAAAGTATACATAAATTCTCATATTTTAAGAAAGCACATTAACAAAGTATATTTTTCATATATATTTGCTAGACATCTTGGAACTTGGTAATTTTTTTCCCTTCACAGACAGCTTGACTTGGTTTGATTCAAGTGCTGCTTCCTGAATTCAGATGCAGGTGCTAATTAGTATCAAGGCCTGAACATCTACAGAGGAAGGTAAATAGAGAACATATGGGAATAAAAATGGCACCAAAACAAAGGTTCTTTTGATGATATGCATGGTTTAAAAAGTTTCAAAATCAGAATGCAAGCTGGTGAATTAGAATGTTCCATGTCCCTCATACTGAAATAAAGCCGCCAAGCAGAAACATTTATTACTAAGAAATGTGATTGTCTAGTTGTTCGCTGCTTAAATATTTATGAAGTTTATAGTTCGTATGTGGCATTTCCATAAACTGCCTTGATTAATGAATTTAATTGTAAATGTTATGAGCTGATCTCCTAAATTGTATTTCATTTTGTTTATGTGCTTGGTATAAAAGTGAATTTTCAGACTGAATAATGCTCAGTGGGTTTGAATCCGTTGACAAAGCCGTCAGGCTGCATGACGTGAGCAGTGCATAAGTGAACGTGGCTGTGATTACGGATCTGACCAAAATAAACGTGTGGAGGGCTCAGCACCAGATTTCCTGAGCTGATACATATGCTCAGTTGACCCAGAATTCCATCCAGGGAACTTAGTAAATAAGACCACGTATTAAAAATAAAGAGACTGATGTGAAATTCTCCTCTAAGGACAGTTCCTTGAATATACAGGATCCGATGGAAAGAAAATTTCACAACTTATGAATTTTTGAACAGGAGGAAGGGATGATGAAGAAAATGGAAGCAGCCTATTGATCATCTTCCCTATTCCTTTGGGATCTATTTTGTACTGCAAAAGGATGAAATATGACTAACGTGAGACTGACGTCTGGCCACAAATCTTCCATCCTATTTCTGGGACTCCCTCTGCCTCTCTCTTTATATTTTCAGATAACATTTGACACCTTCAAAAGTTTGGACCTTAAAACACTTCATCTCCAGACCAAATATCCTTGCTCACTTTTGCAATTGCCATCTCTAAGTCACAGCAGAGGGAAGTCAAATAATTTAGTAGACATAAACATTTTGGCTATAGTAAAAGAACCTCAATAAGGATTCTCTTCTGTGTCATGAAAAGACAGGTATGATTAAAGACTATAAATCTGTATATGTATAATTTTGTCATATAATTTTGAATTTTTACAACCTGTAAATGCACCAATTTTGTATGTACTCACATGAAAATTCATCTCCTTTTAAAACGCTATCAGTTTTTCATACCAGCTGAGTTTAATACAGGCTAAACTTTTAAAAGTTTAAACATTTTACGGGACCCTCCCCTGTTCTCAGATAAATCATAATATTTGGGTGCAGTCTCTGAGGAACCTCTTCCATACTCTCTTCTTTCTAAAGACATACCCATTTAGTACTACCTTTAGGTCAATTCTTCTATATCTCAAAACACACCATCTTCATATACATTCCATTTTGATTCAACTGTTGAAAATAGCCTTTAGTACCAAAATGTGAAAGAGTTGAAGGATATTGTAGCTACGATCTTTTCTATGTTCAAAATTGGTTTGTTCCCTGCCACAAAGAATCCTAAAAGTTAGATATTATGTTATCTTTAATGTCATTTCCCTTAATATATTAATTCTCTGAAAATATAAAAATGTTTAGGTAAGCACATGGGCATGTGGTTATAATGTGGGAACGCATTTGTCTATGAAATGCTTCTTTTTAAAAAAATATTTTTTATCCTCACCTGAGGACATTTTTGCATTTCTCTTCAGATAAAGCGGGGGTGGGGGTGGAGAGAGAGAGAAACATCGATGTGAGAGAGACACATCGACTGGTTGCCACCCACACGACTCCAACCAGGGCCGGGGACAAACTGCAACCGAGGCACGTGCCCCTAGCAGGAACCTAACCTGGGACCCTCTGGTCCGCAGTCCGACGCTCTAACCACTGAGCCAAACCAGCCAGGGCTGAAATGCTTCTTACACATATTTATTCCCATTATATTTAGAGATAATTTCTCTAACATAGCATCTTGATGGACTACCAGTGGACTTGACTCTAGGCATAGTTACTACACAAGCCAAACCCACCTTTCAGAAAAGGCCACAAAATGATTGGACATCATTTCTCTGGGAAAATGATCTCCTCACCATTAATGAATAAGGAAACTCTGGCTATCTCTTTGGATGTCATAATGTAAATTTGAGCAATGCAGTTAAATAGTGCTGAAGTAATGTTGGCTTCATGCAAACACAGTCTTTGTACCTGGTGCGCCTCTGTCTGACCAGAATCTAGTTAGCCTTGGTCCAAAGGAACCTATAGTGGTTTGAAAATTGACCCCATGAAAGATATGTCAACCTGGAACCTGTGGAAAAGGGATCTTTGCAGATGTAATTAAGTTAAGCATCCTGAGATATCATCCTTGGTTAGGGAACTCTAAATGCAATGATGAGTTTACCTATAAGAAAAGAAGAGAAACAAACAGAGAGTAGGCCATTTGAAGACAGAAGCAGAGATTGGGGTTATGCTTTTACAAGCCAAAGAATGCCTGGAGCCATGGGAAGTTAGAGAGAAGCAAAGAATGAAATCTCCCCTAGAGCCTCCAGAAGGAAGAAGTCTTACCTGACGCTTTTGATTTCAGACTTCTGGCTTCCAGAATTGTGAGAAAATAAATTTTTTTGTTTTCAGGCATTCAAATTGTGATAATTAGTTATAGCAGCCCTAGAAAACTAATATAGAACCAATCTTATTCTGGGGTCTGAACTCTTCCAATGTTATTTGTGCTGCGAAAAGCAGAGAAAACTAAGCAGAGTAGATGTACCATCATTGTTCAAGGAGAGGATGCTATTGCTGTGTTCAGAAGGAGATGAAGGGATTTTATTTAGATTAATTGAAAGACAGGATGATTTTGGACAATGATGTGCAGAAATATGACTAAATAAACTTTCATCTCTATGTTAAAGTACTGGCAGTTTTAGGTTCCAGGCAAGAGAAGTAAATTAAAAGAAAAAACTTTATTCAGGATCACAAATTACCATAACAAATGTGACAGATTTCTAATATTTCAGGAATGCTTAATTTTGTCCCTCTATTTTGAAAACGTTCAGAGGAAAACAGAAAACTTCACTGGGGTGAAATCTTCCGTATTTGTTTGTCATTCACAAATTGGACATTTGTAGGAAAATATAAATTTGAATCTAAGTAATACTTTTCAAGCAGAGAGAATTTACAAAATATTTACTTGCCTTTTTTGTTTTGCTTGTTGACAAGTTTGTATAAGAAAAACTTTACATACATAAATTTTATATATGCAGATATTTATATTTCCACATATAAATAATGCTTAGGAACATTTCCATATATTTTTTAAAATAATGTTTATTTAGCCTTATTTTGTTAGGTAAAATGCAAAATAAAAGTTAGATATTTTTATGTTGAGTAATTTGGTTTACATACTTCTCTGATCCAGCTATACATTCTAAATTGTAGCATTAAAAGCTGTTTTACGTTTATAAACATCCATATTCAAGGAAATTATGTATTAGAAGTATAACTATTATGACTTTTATGACACTATAGAAAGAAAAAAGGATTTTAAAATCCATAGCTGTCTCCTGTCAAAAGTGAATTTCAATTCTTTTTTTTTTTTCACAGCTGAATAGTATTCCAGTGTGTAAATGTACCACAACTTCTTTTTGACAGCATGGATGGACCTGGACAGTATTATGCTAAGTGAAATAAGCTAGTCAGAGAAAGGCAAGTACCATATGATTTCACTTATATGGGAAATCTAATGAATGCAATAAACTAGCAAACAAAATAGAAATAGACTCATAGATACAGAGAACAGACTGATAGCTGTCAGAGGGGAGGAGTTTGGGCAGCTGGGTAAAAAAGGCAAAGGGATTAAGGGAAATAAAAAATTTCATCGACCATTATGCACAATTAATATTTGACACAGGAGGCAAGAGCATACAATGGAGAAAAGACAGTCTCTTCAATAAATAGTGTTGGGAACATTGGTCAAGTACATGCAAAAAAATGAAACTAGACCACCAATTTACACCATACAAAAGAATAAATTCAAAATGAATAAAAGACTTAAATGTAAGTCATGAAACCATAGAAGAAAATGTAGGCAGCAAACATCACATGCAGCAGAATTTCTACTGATACATTGTCTAGGGCAAGAGAAACAAAGAAAAACATTAATAAATGGGATTACATCAAACCAAAAAGCTTCTGCATGGCAAAAGAAACCAGCACCAAAATGAAAAGGGAACCCACTGTATGGGAGAACATATTTACTAATGATACATTGGACAAGGGGTTAATATCCAGATATATAAAGTACTCATACAGCTCAACAAAAGGAACACAAACAATCCAATTAAAAAATGGGCAGAGGACCTGAATAGACACTTCTCCAAACAGGACATACAAATGGCCAACAGACATATGAAAAAATGCTCAACATCACTAATCATAAGACAGATGCAAATTAAAATGACTATGAGGTATCACCTCACACCTGCCAGAATGGCTGCCATCAACAAATCCTTGGACACCAAGTGCTGGCGAGGGTGTGGAGAAAAGGGGACCCTAGTACACTGCTGGTGGGAATGCAGACTGGTGCAGCCATGATGGAAAACAATATGGTGTTTCCTCAAAAAAATTAAAAGTGGAACTGCCATTTGACCCAGTGATCCCACTTCTTGAAATATATCCTAAGAAGCCTGAAACACCAATCAGAAAGAATATATGCTCCCCTATGTTCATAGCAGCACTATTTACAACAGCTAAGATATGGAAACAGCCTGAGTGCCCAACAGTAGATGAGTGAATAAAAAAGCTCTGGTACATTTACACAATGGAATACTATGCAGCTGTAAGAAAGAAACATCTCTTACCCTTTGAGACAACACAGAGGGACCTGGTTAGTATTATGCTAAGCAAAATAAGCCAGTCAGAGAAAGTCAAGTACCACATTATCTCACTTGTTTATGGAATACAATGAACAAAATAAGCTAATGATTAAAATAGATCCAGAGACATGGAAGTAGGGAACAGACTGACAAACCTCAGAGGTAAGGGTTTGGGGGGTGGGAAGAGATAAACCAAAGAACTTATATGCATATATACATAACCAATGGACACAGAAAATAGTGTGGGGAAGTCAGGAGAGGGGTGGGAGTGGGGAAGAAGGGGTCAATGGGGGGAACACCTGTAATACTTTCAACAATAAAGATAAAAAAAATAAAATATTATCACACATACCCACAACTTCATAGACATAGGCAATAGTATGGTGATTATCAGAGAGAAAAGGAGGATAGAAGAGGGTAAGGAGAGGGAATAAGTGGTGAAGGAAGGAGATTTGACTTGAAGTGATGAACACACAATACAATATACAGATGATGTATTATAGAATTGTATACCTGAAACCTATATAATTTTATTAACCAATGTCACCCCAATAAATTCAATAAAAAGAGAAAAAAGAGTTTAACATTAAAAACATTTTATCATATATCTATCACATACTTGTTTTATCACATATCTATCCATCTATCTGTCTATACATCAATCTATATTATCTTCAGCTGCACTGCAAAATAAATGTAGATTTTAGTTAACTTATATTGCATACCCTTGGAGTCTGGCATTTCAAACATTTCACAGATGTGCATACATTGTCATAGGGTGCTGTGAAAGATGTAAAATAAGTGCCTGTCTTACTGGGAAAATACTTAGGAGCCTTGTTTCAAAAGTAACAATTTCTGGAATTCTAGCATGGAGTTGGAGAAGAATACAGGCTTGTTTTTAAATCTGAACTTTACCTTGACTCAAACATTGCTGACCCCTAATAAAGGGGGGTATACTTGTAAGAAATGAAGTTCAATACAAAAGATAATTTATTGGTCACTATCTGCAATAACAAAAAATAAACAAACATCTTATGGTCATTGCTATCAAAGAACATTTCACTTAATGGGCAGGAGGGATAACATTTACTGACAATTTACTACATAGTAAATCCTGTTTAAGAATTTTATATTCATAATCACATTATCACTAACAAGAAATCATAAAGAAGCTACTAGCAATATACCCATTTTATAGATAAGGAAAGTGATGCAGAGTGGGGTTAAATAACCTGCCCTGGGTCATACAGCTGGTAAGTGAAACTCTGACTTTCAAGTTCAGTTTTAAGGCAATAAACTGTATTAACTTTCCCACAATAATCAGTAATCAAAGATTTTAAGTGCTTTTATTGTTATGCTCTAGGAATATAGAGTAGGAAATTGTGATTTATTCCAACTTGGGGGAGGGACTCTGAAAAGGCCATAGGTACCAAGTTGCTTCTACATTGGACTTTAAAAGACAGGGGGAAATCTCATACATGGAGAAAAAGCATCTTAGCTAGAGAGATCAGTGAACAGAATTGGAAAACTTCTAATGAGTACTTCTTGCAGAATAATTTTGTGCAATTCCAGGGCACAATGGAAATGTCCACATCCCGATTTCCAGCACCCATCTCTTACCTTCAGGGAGTGGCTAACCCTTCTAGAAATGATGAGATCTCCTCTTTCTTGGGGCAGCATCAGACTTCTGGAGACCTAACCAAACTTTATGGGACTCAAGTCTGAGGTCTAGTTCCCCATATCTTTGCTCTTACACAGGATTCAGAGACTTTGTAGCTAGAACATATGGTACTGCACACATAATGCCTCAAATTCCAGTGACTTTCCTCAGATCCACAGTCCTGACTCTGCTCAGATTAATTCAGTGGTTTTGATTGCTAGCACTAAAACAGAGGAAAACATTACAATTTGAGACGATACTTCTTTAATTACTAATATGTCTCTAAACTAATGTGTCATTTACTTGTAACACTGAAAGTTTAAAGTCGTGATTTCCTGTCTCTTCAATTAAGAGTAGAACTCAATGGAACTGACTCCAGGGTAAACATGATGATATTAAGAAAGGAAAATCAGAGTATCAAATAGCTTTGGGGATCCTGCAATAAACATTGTACCCAACTCCAATTTCAATAAAACTTGCTGGAGTAACCTTTTTGCATGAAATATGCTGCATGACCCAAAGTCACAAACCTCAAACACCGTGGATTAAAAATTCGAACTCTGCTACTTTTCGTGATGAATTAAATGTTTGAAGCTATACAGTCTTTTCCTAAATATGTTTTCAACTTAAATGGAAAAAAATTTCAGACACCTACAAAAATAAGTGGATAATAGTTTTGCCTGTCTTATGGAACATGGTAATAAAATTAATTTACTTTGAGCTGGTTGACTCCGGACAACTTCAGGACCATAGAATTCCTCTAAAGAAGAGAACTGCTATCAAGCTTAAGAAAACACTTAGAAACCTATTTGATTCTGAACGATCGATGAGATTCTTTTATGTGTAATCTAGATGGGTAAGGTTTAAACAACAAGCATGGTGTGACATTCTGCATGAAGAAGTAAAAGAAGTTAAACTATGGCATTTTAGGAGAGTTGATGGCCCTGGTAGAAGAGATGGGAGAAGAAAGGTCTAGAGATGGGGAACCCCATGTCCAAGGATGGACTTGATAAGGGAATGTTCAATAAATGGTTAAGAACTCTGATTCTGTTCTTCGAATTCCAGTGGATTCCTGCGTATGCCATAATTAGCCTGTATTATCCCCAAACTTTCAGTAAAAGTCTGTTACTGACAGCAACCTGCTGTCAGTGGTGTTAAGGGTAATAATGGAGAAGAGGCGGGGTCCTGCAGTTTTAGATAGTGGCCACAGGAAGAAAGCAGAGACCCAAGGCAGAGCTAGAAGCAGCTGCCAGGACCCGGGGGAGTGAAGAGAATTGACTTGCAAGTGAACTGGCTTGGAACAGATAAGCAGAAACTCTTCCTTCCTCTAAATGTAGCAGAGGACTATGAAGAATATGATCCTAAAGGGCAAGGAAGAGTGTCAGATTCTTTCATTGCAAGGGATGGGGCTTGAGTCATATTCTTAGGATGTTAAAGAAAGAAGTGATATCAAAAAGCTGGAGGACTTGGGACATCCAGATGGCAGACATTTTATCAGATCTATCACCCAGCAGTGTGAGGTGCCATCCAAATTGCATAGAACAAGTATTATAGCAGTGAAAAGGAGGAGGAATTCCTTTCAGGTAGGGGAATACAGAATATACCACAAAGGATGCAGCACTTCATGTAGGCCTTGAGAGAGATACAGCGTTTTGACAGGCAAAGATTGATGTAAGGGCTTCCAGTTCAGAGCAAAAATGGCATGAAGGATGAAAATGCATGCTCTGGAAACAGGAGGATTCAGACCAAATTAAGTCAACCACATACTTAAAAGCAATAGAAGACTTGATAAGGGAATGTTCAATAAATGGTTAAATGTTTGAAGCTATACATGCTCTGGAAACAGGAGGATTCAGACCAAATTAAGTCAACCACATACTTAAAAGCAATAGAAGACACTGGTAGGAAAAAAAGATTGAGATTGGAGAGAGGAGGGTTTTCAATGTCAGAATAAGGAGTTAGATATTTATTCCATAGTAAACAATGAGATAATTAAAGTGTTTATAAAAGTAAGATAACCTGGTGGCTGTTGGCGGATGGCCTGGGCTCTAGAAGTAAGAAATATGAGGGCTTTGTTTTTCAACATGTTGAGTTTGAAGGGCTGGTAGGTCAGAAATATCAAATTCATTGATTATGCAAGACTAAAACGTAGGAAAGCCTTCAGGATGAAAGATACTGATCAAGGAGTGATTCCACAGGCCTGAAGTCATGATTGACTGTGGCAGTGAATGGGAGCTCCCGATTAGAGAGTGAGGGAAATGAGGAGATGGCAGAGAACAGGATCCAGGCAGAGAGGGTGAGAATTGGAAACTCAAGACAGTATAGGTCAGAAAACCAGGAGAGCTTTTCAGGAAGGATGAGGTGATTCAATGTATTACAGAGGATAAAAACTGGGAAATAAAATTAAAGGAGCACTACTTTCCCATTTGATGGAAAAGGGGATAGAAAATAAAACCATTGTGAATGATTTAGGAATATACAATATATGGAGAAACAAATCAAAGCATTTAAATCTACAATGTGTGCAATTCATGTCTTGCCAAGTTGGCTTTTAAATATTTCCCATTTGATTTTTTTAAAAAAGTCTTTCATCCAGAGTGCATTTGAGTGAATACAATAATGGATACGCAAGAC
The DNA here is from genome assembly GCA_030848825.1 of Tadarida brasiliensis. Taxonomy (NCBI): domain Eukaryota; kingdom Metazoa; phylum Chordata; class Mammalia; order Chiroptera; family Molossidae; genus Tadarida; species Tadarida brasiliensis. Next base: position 38,467,589 of record CM061258.1, read on the forward strand.
AAAACAGGAAAGAGCAAATACTATTCAAAGTCACTATTGCTAAAAGCATCTACATCCTTGCTACTCAGAGTGGTCTAATGACCAGCAGACTCAGAATCGTCTGGGAGCTTGTTAGAAATGCAGAATTCCAGGTCTCATCCTAGACTACCTGAACCTGTATGATAACGTGCACCTCAGTTGACTCATTCAGTAGAGTTTGTACATAACACTAGTTTGTCTAAACATCAGCTTAGGGATATACATGAGCACTGTATTCCACAATATGTTTACAGATTCCTCACTTCACACTTGAGGTAATAAATAGGCTGTGATTGGTATTTAGTTCTCAAGTCTACCACTCAATAGCTATAAGAAAATCTCACTCTAAAGTCTTCAGTTTCATTGCAAAAGCAGTAGTCTCATTCAGTTCCTATAATTCCGTCATTTAAATAAATTGAGCTTAAGGGGCATGGCCCCTACTCCCTAGAATCTGTAGTATAACACTGGCATCATGAGGGACGTTAAGGGCATGTATTAAAGAAAAGCAAAAATGCACAAGGCAAATGTCTTACAACGACAAAATAAATATAAGAATGTCTTGGGAAGGACATTTTTAGAGTTCCAAGTTTGAGGAGATACTGTTCTTAACTTGCTCCTCCAAGTAGCTCAAGGTCTTCTTGAGAAGGCAGATTCTTACTTAATGCAAAAGGGAAGGCTCTGTAAGCCTCTACTGATGACAATAAATAGCACACATGGAATGCTTCCCGTGTCCAGATACATGTACATGCATGTCTCCTTTAATCCTCACAAAACCCTAAGAGGCAGGCAGCGCTACTATTATCCCCATTTACAGGTAGAAAAACTAAGAAGTCAATAACTTGAATGAGGTCATACAGCTTAAAAGAGGCAGAGTTGAGAGTCCAACCCAGATCTGTCTGACTAGAAAAAATAGAATTCTTAAGTATGATACTATGAAATGAAGGGTCAGGAAGGGAAATATAAATAATGTTAGCTAACATCTATTAAGTACCTACGACATGCCAAGCATCACTTCAAGAGCTTAGCATATATTAAGACATTCAATCCTCACAAACACACTATCAGATAGGCACCACTATTATTATTCTCTTTTATAGGTGAGTGTATTAGTCAGTTTAGGCTGCCATAACAAAACACCATAGACTGGGTGATTTAAAGAACAGACATTTATTTTCTCAGAGTTCTGGAGGCAGGATGCCTGAGATCAGGGTGCCAGCATGGTCGGGTGCTGGTGAGGGCTCTCTTCCTGGCCCACAGAAAGCAGCCCTCTTGTGTGCTCTCACCCTCTGGGTGCATGCACATAAAGAAAAAGAGCATGCTCTCCTTCTTCTAAGGCCACCAGTCCTATCAGAATCGGACCTTAACCTACGGTTTCATTTAACTTTAATTACCTCCAAAAAGCCTATCCCTAAAAACAGTTGCATTGGAGGTTAGGGGCTCAACATAAATGTTTCAGGGGACACAGCTCAATCCATAGCAGTAATGAATCGCCATATGAGCATGATTAAATAATTTTATCAAGGTCACCCAGCGATGAATGGTGGAGTTTCAATTTAAATCTTGGCAGGCTGGCTCTAGGTACCACACTCATCCACTATACTATGTTTCCTCTAAGGATCAGTAAACAGAGAGCATATTAAGAATGATGTGGCTCTCTCCATTAATGGTTGCTCTGTAGTCAATATTCTATTGTCATTTTGGTTAACTAATGCTTTTATTCAAATATAATTTCCCCAAATATCTGTTTCCTATTAGTGGAACTATAACAGCATGGCTTTCTGTTTTCTTTCTCAAAGCCAGCCCAAATAATAAATGTAAGGTAAGAAAAAACAGGTTAAATTATATTGACTGTTACTAGCTTCTAGGGACAGATTGACGTCCTTCAACTGCATCCAGGTTTTCATAAAACCTGTTATTCTACATTATCCTTTACTTTGTATCATTGTTATGGGTCTCTCCACTCAGTTAAGTCCTTAGAAGTACCAATTAAAGGTGTGATTAAAGACATTCAACTCACAACCTAGCAGGGGCATTGGTGTTTGCCTGCTCATGGTTTGACAGCGAGGCTGGAAAGAGGGATTAAGTCAGGTCCAGCTCTTTTCTGGACTGCTGTGCCAACCAAAGAGAGCCAGGGAGAAAAGCAGCTGATAATACGGAATTTTAGAAATGAAGAAAGTACAATTGAATCAAGGTGACTGCTATGTCTAAAGCCATATACTGAATTTTTTCCTCTGGGGATATTTCCACATTATGATCAAAAATAGTTAAGAGAGGAGCATGTATATGCTAATGGTCAAAACTGTCACTCCAATCTTATCTCCCATGATCCCTCAACACACACTCTCCTTTTCAGCAAGGTTGATTACTCTTCAGCGTGACCCACACACCCACTCATGAGTACCTTTTTTATTGTGTTCATGCTGTTTCCGCTGCTTGCAATGCTTCCTCACCCAGACTAGCCAAATCTTATTCTTTAGCCCTGTTCAATTATGTTCCCTTGAGTTTTTCTATCATTCCTTCAAATTCAATTTGAACTTTAATCATCCACAGCTCGACAGTAATATGACAGTGAGGAAACTTCTAATGGTCATGTGTGCCTGGTTCTTCCTTCTCAGTGCATGAAAGGATTACATTTCCCTGCCCCCTTTATAGACAGGCAGGGCCATGAGACTAGTTTTGGCTAATTGATTGTATATGGAGATGAAATATGTCACTACCTTGCTGGAGTTATTTAATTATCAGTGTAAAACCATTCTTATCTCTCTTCCCCTTGCTATTAAAATAGACAGTGTTCTAGGTGGTAATGTCCACCAGCCTGGGTCCCAGAATAAAGATGAGATGGAGCTGAGTACCCTGCTAAAGCACAAAGGGAATGCTGCATGAATGAGAAATAAAACGTTCTTGTTTTAAATATTTGAAATGTGTGACTGTATGTGGTTTTGTGGGTGGGGAGGGTGGGTTAGGGGTAAGGGTTGTTATTACAGCAGACTCTAGCTTATTATAACAAATATGGTATCTTTCTGCTTTGAGATTATGTGTATATTATGCTTCTAAGAGCCTTTATATTCAGAAAACATTTATCAGAGTATCTACTGTGGGCCAGACAATGGCCTAGGCACTGAGGACACAATGATGAGCAAGACATATAAAATCACTGACCTTACGGTGATCATGATCTAGTGAAGGAGATAAATGTCTATCAAATAATTACATGAACGAATATAAATTTAAAGCCCAAACCAGTGCTATAAAGGAAAAGTGCACCTGACCTAGTTGAGAGGACTGCGGTGAGGTGTCAGGGAAAGCCTTTCGGAGAAAGTGAATTTGTGCTGAGTTATGCAGACTAATTAAGGACAAAAGTAGGTAAAGAATAGCAGTAGTGAGGAGGGAGAAGAGCATTGCAGCCAGGGGGTGCAGGAGGTACATGTGTCCTTAGGGGACAGTGGGGCAGTGGGAAGCATAAATAATGTGAAATAAGCAATCAGTGAGATGGAGACTGATCATACTTTGCAGGACAAGCTAAGGATTGCAGGTTTTGTCATAAATGTAAATGGAATGGAAACCATGGAGACATTTTAAGATGGTGAAGAGAGGGTATCAGTGCATTCTCACTGTGATGAGGGGGAGTCCACCCCTCAAGGTTAAATTCCCATGTCAAAATTCATGATGTTATTCTTTCAGTGTGATCAAAGAAACTTCTATTACTCACAAAGGTGGGGAGCACACCAAGTCAGGTGGCAGAGTACAGCTGTCTGGGAGGGGGTCCAGAACAGGGACAGAGCAGAGAGCAAACAAACGTCTCACGAAGGACAATGCCCTCCAGTGGCACCTTTCTGGCGCAGAATTTTGAAAGAAGGAGTCAGAGTGAGTGTGTCTGGGGTGGGGGTGGGGGTGCAGAAGAGGGACTGTGCTTTATCGTGGTGTTGAAGAAAGTGACAGATACAGGCAAGACCCAAGACTTGGAGATTGTCAGCACGAATAAAACATCACTGGAGGTGCAGGTTTCTTTCTACGGTCTCTGTAGAGGGGGGGCGCACACAACATGATTATTTGAATTTCAAAGGATTTTCTGGCTATGCTGCAGAGATTGGATTGTACCCCAGCTAGGAGGGTGCTGTAATTTGGGCACCAGTTAGAAGGATTTTGCAGTAGTCCAGATGAGAGATGATGACAGATTAAACTAGAGTATTGGTGGCGGAGGCGGAGACAGAGCCTGGGGCATAAATTGCTCTTCAAACAAATACAATCAAATTGTGGCTCCTTTGAAAGACTAGTTTCTGAGGTCAGTATTCAATATTTGTTCTCACCCCAGCAGGGCTCCTCTCAGCTGTCATTCCCTGATTCTCTCCTAAAAATTAGCTTGCAATTTAGCCTGTATCTTGATTCTCCCCCAATTTCACCACAGCCTCCACTGTCCTTGAAAGTACTCCTAGGCAGAACTTCTCCATGCTCTATTGCAAATTAAGTCAGTTCTTTTGGGAAGATTTTAATGACTTTTTATTTTGCGGATTGCTTCTCCTCCCATGCAAACTCTCCAAGCAGGGCTCTGAAGATGAGGGTGAGGACAATGGCAACTTCTCTCAGAGTGTTTGAGTGACATCCCTACTCAAAGCTGAGCTTCCTGGGGGTTTGGGGCAGTAGTCTGAGGTCCTCTAGACTTCTCTCCATTGGAGCAGAACCACCACTTCAGGAGCTCAGGCAAGGGTGAGGAGGACCTCACCATTCTAGCCCACTATGCCCATAGTAGTGTCTCCATTCGACCACTGAGGCAGGATGGAAAAGGGAGCCTCCTACCTCTCAACTGCACTCACCCAGGGCTTAGCCTTAGCAAGAGGCAACTGGGGGCAGGGTGAGAAACACTGAAGTCCTGCTCCTCCCAGGAAGAAATCCCTCTGGCTGGGAGCTGTGGGGAAGGGAGCCCTGTGTTTTTGGTTGTATCAGTCTGGAGTGGAGCCTCCACCTCACTGAACAGGGAAGGGGATGAGAGGGAGCTGTCTTGTTTCAAATGCTGAGAGTCTCACCTTCTTAACTGAATTATTGTAGATGTTCTTGAATAGGTGTTTCTTCATTTACTGTTTGTCCTTAGTACTATTTCCAAAGGGTTTATTTTTTTTTAAGTTTTCACCAGTTTCACTGTGGGGAAGCAGGGGTAGTCAATGAATGGAGCTCCTCAAGCAGTAATGCCAGAAGTCAACCCCCTCCCTGTATTTCCATCTTGCCTATGCCCCTCCAATGCTGATTCTGGGCATCGGTCAAGAGATTGTTAGCAAATGTGAGATAAACAGAAGCTTGAAAAGTGCTTATTCTGTGAAGGTTGCTCTTTCTTGATATTGGCAACACTTTTACCACCATTTGAATGAGCCTGAACTAATCTCTTGGAAGATGGTGAGTCCACATGGAGAGAGAGGTCCCAGATATCCCCGATGTACCAGACCACACAGACTAGGCCAACAGACTGTTAGAAAAGCCAGGAGAACAAAACATTTCAAGGCAGTGATGCTCAAAGCATTGAATTCTGCTGAGAGATTAAGAAAGAGGATTGGGAAGCTCACTGTATTTAGAAGTATCGAGGTTCTTGTTCATCTGAATAAGAACCATTTTATTAGTGAAATGGGGATAAGAGACAGAGTGGAATAGATTCAGGAGTGATAGGAAAGTAAGGAAACAGAGCTAGTGAGAATAGGCAAAACTATGGGAAAGTGTGGTTTTGCAGAGGAGAAGAGAAATGGGGCAAATAATAAGCAGTGGTTCTCGACTGGGGGTGATTTTGCCCTCCATGGGACATTTGGCAATGTCTGGAGACATTTTTGATGGTCAAAACTCAGGGTGCGGGGAGCATTCTCCTGGGTAGAGGCCAGAGATGCTGCTAAACATCCTTCAATGCACAGCACATCCCTGTGATAATGAATTATTTAGCACAAGATGTTAAGAGAAACCCCAGTGTAGAGGAAAAAGCAAGTGAAGGTATGGTTTTTGGATTCCTTGATTTTTGTTTCTTTCTTTGTTTTAATCACAGAAAATGCTTGCATACTTCTGAGTCTGATGGGAAGTATCTAGCCGAGAGAAAGTGGTCACAAGTACAGAAGACACATACTTATTATTATCCATTTTTATAGAAGAGGATACTGAGACTTCAAGAGGAGTAAGGGTTTCGTCCCAGGCAAGGAAGTCAGTAAATGGTAGAGCCCAGATTCATACTTTGGCCTATTTACTCTGGAACAAGTAGCTAAGAGTTCTGAATCCTGCTGTACTGCCAACCACACCAATTGCATCAACAGAAACTAAACGGATATCACAGGTTTCTCCTGCCTGCCTTCTAAAAGCTCTTTCCTTACTCCTGACCCAATTTTCTTTACTGAACCATGTTTTTAACTTACTATTAAGGCTGAGTATATCATTTATGGAAGAGGACCTTCACTTATAGTTCAGGTTCCAATCCTTTTAGGCCCATTTGTAGCCACTTGGCCTCTGCCATCTGGCAAGCATCTTTTCCTCTTCAGGACCCATCTGTCTAGGGCTCATATGTGCAGCACAGAAAAATGGACCAACCCAAATGAAAAGTGAACTTTTTCTGGATCTGATTCTGAACTCTGATTCTGTCTCAGGTGTTCTGATTGGCCCCTATCCCTAAGGAATGATGTTGCAGAATTCTAAGCATTATCATTTATAACATCCAAATATCTTCATCATACAGTAATAATGACAAGAGCTAGGAGCACTTATGCTGTACCCCAGGGACTATTACGGAGGAATAGGGAAGTAAAAAAATGAATGGCAAATCAGGAAATGCACAGAGGAAAGCCCACTTGGACCCAAATAATGCATTAATATACTGACATATCTGGGGAAGAATAAAAAACCTGTGCTCCTGGGGCACAGCCGAGCCAGATCCTGAAAGTATCCAGAGAATACATACTTTCCTTCCAAGGAAGCAGGCTGGCCTCGCAGGAGACTACAGAACTGTGAACTTAATACAGTGAAGTATAGTGTGAAAAATTAGGAAGAGCAAAGTGTCCACTTCTTGTTTTAAAAGATTCCATACCTGAGCTATTTTTAAATTTCTTTAGAAAGATTTCACAAGTTCTCTCTCCTACTTTTTCCAGTTTTTAATACCTTATCTTCTCAGGAAATTATTGCATTAGGATTGAATCTAGGCATACTTACTGTTTGATTACCTTGCAATTCCCTCCTTACTCACTGGAGATAAAGATACCCTTCAGTCCCACTTGTAAGATAACCCTTCATGGACTTGAGGTATTTCTTCTTCCTCCCTCCTATCTCCTTTCTCCATATCTCCTTTCCGCTAATCTTTTCAACCATTCTTCTTTTCTTTCTTTCCGTCTTCCTCCTTTCTCCCACCTTAACCTTCTTTTGTCTGTAGTCTTCTTAGAATTGGAATCCAGATGTGTTTGACACAAGATCCTCAAAATATATAGACTAAATGCAGTATAAATAACCACCCTAGACTAAAAGGTTATTTTTTATTTAAGATATGCAGTCTAGTCTATCAAAAGTTAAAGTGCAAAATTTTCTGTAATATCAAATATTAGCGTATCGAGAAGCAATATAATAGCACTGGTATTAATTTGCCAGGTTTTTCAGTGGCTTCTTTTGAAAGTGTTTAGAAGTAGTTTAGTTAATATCTCCCAGTTTCTATGTAGTCAACACTACATTACTGGAGCAGAATAAATGGTTGAAATGGCAATTTGCCATATGCTTCTACCACTTTGAGAGGAGTATATCAGAAGAGAGTATCATTTACTGTTGACTAAAACATTAAAAGATAAAATAACATTCGAATCAAGTGTTTTTCATGAAAAATCACTAAGCCTCTACCACAAAATATTGAAAATACTTTGGATTGCAGCCTAACCTTTTATTACAGAGCTCGAATTACTGTGTGGAGTTTGTGCTATTTTCCATAGAGGCCAAGCTCAAAGGAGCCAGGGGCCGATGAAGATCTGGGATCCTTTAATCTCAGAATATTTCACTTCTGGACAATGACTGAGACAGAGATAGGAATAATACTTGTTTCCTATTTCAATATAAAATTGAGGATGGAAAGGTCACCTTTTGTTTCTCTTCCCACTCCAGGATCTCTTTACACAAGTGTTGCTTTCATTCTCCTCTCTAACGTTTTCATACCATAGACTATGATAGTGACCTGGTAAAACAGAAAAGAGTCTTCTATGTGAGAACCATGTTCCATAGCCTAATGCCGATAAAGTGATAAAGGAGAAAGGTGATCAAGTAGCAGTGGGGAGTGATATAATAAATAATTTTGAGGCTCTCAACAGATTGATTCTTGGGCTTCTGTTTTAAAAACAGGTGCCCCTCCCACCCACTCCCATTTAATGGAATGACCCAAAGCTAGTCTGGCGGGGCTGTCTGCTCATGTGAATTCTTTGTGGGCCACTGTGTAGCACTAACAGTCCCCAGCAGTCAGCAGAGAGCAGTTTGACCTCCTACTCACTGCAAAATTCAAATCTGAGATTAATGGCCTCACAAAATAGCCACCTCTCTTTTTCAAGTGAAAATGATGAGGAACAGCTTAGCAGACCTTAATGTGTGGCCACCTGGACACACTGACCCATGTCTAAGCTGCATTCCACACTGTGGACGGTCCAAGAGTGGGCATGGGCAGCATTCCAGTTAATAAAGCTTATTCTGGCCAATTTGTCTATTTCTGTCACCCCTGTCCTCCAAGTGCTGAGGCTCAGACAAGCTGTCCCTTCCACTAGTCTCTAGTCTCAAATAATGAAACTGGCACAGTGGTGGGTGAGCAGCCTACCACAGACCATGACATAATATAACGAATTAGTTGGAATTAGAACTCATACCTCACCACTTCTCATGTTTAGCAATTATTACAGCAATGTTGCAAATTAGCCTCTTGCTTCCAAGTAGCTTAAGGAGTTTAATACCATTGTGCCTTAGTGAACAAGGAACAAGAGAACAGCCAAACATTTGCATGTCGAGATTAATCTTTCACAATTCAGAATGTTTGGCCAAAAGACTTTCTGAACTACCTTGCATTTCTACCATGCTATATATTAAGGTCAGACACCCATTTTTCCTAACTTTACTTAAAGAAAATTATTCAAACATGGAATTCATTTGCATTTAGTTGTGGAGTCATTAGCATTTGCCAGGACACGGCAATGTTGGGCTGATTTTGACTAATATATTGTTAGACCCAGGCCCTCACATGCCCCAAGCGACCTATTTTCACAAGTAACTCACAGAAGGCATTCTCTAATTGGTGAAATACCACACATATATTAGAGGTTCCTATTTAAATTAATGAGTTACCACATCGTCTCTTCCAACGGTCCCATGATTCATTGCTACTTTGTGTAAACTGCACTCTTTCCAGTTGTTACATCCTAGCATTTATTCTGGCTCATCAGAAGTCTCTCCTCTTCAAACTGTCATGTTCCACACATTGATAATACAATAACTTTTTTTGCATGCTCTTTTTTCTCATATCCCTGTTGATGTATAACTGAGTTTTGCCCTAGTTTTCAAATAAAAAAGTTTTCATTCTCAAACACAATTCCAGACTCCTGATCAGGATTGTTTGTGGCTAATGAGATTGAGCAAGAATTCCTAAAGCAGTGTCACATACCAGTAAACTTCAAATTGGTTGTTATGTTAATACACTCAGATAGTTTCAACTCATCTCAAAGTTTCCTTTTCACAAGGCAATATAACTGCAGTTCTCCATACTTTCCTATGGAGACAGAGCACTTTGCAACTTGAGTCATTTCCTGATATCCCTTGGAAGGCAAGGCTCGGCAAGTCCTTCCTTTCCCTGTTAACTTATTGTACTCTTCAGAGGAACACAGACAGAAGATGAAGTCCTGGTTATGATGCTAAGGGTAGAAAGTCTGGGAGGCTCGTGAGGGCTAGAGAGCAGACTCAGTGGTTGTAGTTCTACAGAAAGACAAACTAGATCCTCTGGTCCTGTAAGTCAGAGTCACTAACTTCTCCCTTTTGTGAGTATTAACTATCCTGAGCATTAAGAGAAAATTGAAAATTGTAGGATATGCATATTTGCTGCTGAAATCTTAAAAGTTCTTGAAATGTGAAATGCAGATATTGACAAAGAGGAATTTAAACCTTTCAAAGCCACGGTTAAAAGGAAGATTGTTTAGGCAACTAATCTTCGAGGATATGGTTGATTCTTAATAGTGACTCAAAACGGCCCTGGCCAGTTTGGCTCAGCGGTTAGAGTGACGGCCCGCAGATCAGAGAGACCCAGGTTTGGTTCCGGCTAAGGGCACGTACCTCTGTTGCAGTTTGTCCACGACCCCGGTTGGGGTTGTGTAGGTGGCAACCAGTCGATGTGTCTCTCTCACATCAATGTTTCTCTCTTTCTCTTCCTCCCTCTCTCCCTCCTGCTCTATCTGAAGATAAATGCAAAGATGTCCTTGGGTGAGGATAAAAAAAAAAGTGACTCAAAACATAATTAAGATGGTAATTTGTAATGCTTTGTACACCAGTACACTCTAATAATGATATATAAAATACAACTGAAATATTAGCTTACTAGTGCGTATAGTTATAGTGCCACAAATACATTGTGAGTGGAACTCCTTTATATAAAAGTTGTTATATGAAGCTAAAAATAATTCCCTCTGTTGAGATGTTCTACCAGGTTTTTTCCTGTGGGTACTTGTTATATTCTTGGGATTGATCACATTGTGGCCTAGATTATGCCTGAATTTACATAACAATAAGCTAAATTATAATGGATTTCTTTTGTGATTGAGTAATACTGTATACAAATTCTATATATGAAGAAACCAAAGCAGAGATGAATTATATAATTTTCTTCACATTGCAGAAATCTAGTAGGAAATTGCATGTTCTTCTCTGGGGAATTACAGGGGAAGGAGTTGGTTATACACTGTGCAATTCTAATTTTGTAATGGCTGTCTGATATATATATATATATTGAACTACTGAAGAAGGAATGAGAAATATAAAATGAATCAAATAATTTCAGATTGTCTATATTATGGTAAAAGTTCATAATTAACAAATGAACACTGAACCCCAATAGTAAGAGCTCTCCACTAAAGCCTGTGGTTGATGAAGAAGTCACTAACCCATGCTTTTAGCCTTTGAGACACTTATAATTTACTTAGAGAGTCAAGACACACAAATACAAAAGATATACACAAAAATGTACATTAACTGCCTATTACCGAGACATTTTAGTGTAAAGAAAAGAACACTGGGTTGGGAATCACATATGAATTCTTATCTGGATTAGCCATGAACTACCTTAGTAACCTTGAGCATGTCATGATCTCACTGGGTCTCAATTGTCTCACCTAGTTATTGAATGCTTACTATGTGTAACAGGCATCTTACACATATTTATTCATTTCATCCTTAAAACCAACCTATGTAGCAGGTAATATTATTCTATTATTAGTCCCCATTTTACTGATAAGGAAACTGAAGCAAAGCTCGTCTCAGCAATTTGTCCAGGATTATGCTGCTAGTATGTGGTAGAAGACCTAATCTTATATTTTTTCAGACAGGAGAAGGTTAGAGCAAATCAGAATGGTGCATGTGTGTGTGTGTGTGTTGGGGGGGGGGGGTGAGAGAGAGAGAGAGAGAGAACAAATGTCTGATAGATTTTGGATTTTGGGGGTTGTATTACATGATAAGAAATTACCAACTATCTGGACAAACTATGAGACATGACAAGGTTCTGTTCATATCACTTCCCAGTAGAAATCCCATTCCTTGACCTATCTCTATGTGACCTGATTCTTTAGGTCAAGTCTTTAAAATATGATCATGTCAAGGATACATCTATTACTTTCAACATTAAGAAACAACTTTCCCATAGAAAGTTACCTGATATATTTTTTATTTGGGATGACACGAATTATCCACTCACTAAATCCAGCACACTTGTTTCTGTATAGACCTGAGTTAGAGGAATTTTTGTTACCTTACAATTATTCCTTCAGTGTTACAGACAGACATAGCATAAGACATTTGCTACTTTTGTTTTGTTTTTTTGCTTGCTTTATTTTTTGCTTGTTTTGTTTTTTTGCTTGCTTTAAGGAGAAACATGGAGATATCTCAACTTAAATCCACTTTGTGATGATAGCACAAACGTTATGTGATTAATAAGCGTTTAAACCTGTTTTCATTTGTATTGGCAACTTCAAATATCAGTTACAGCTTCTTCGGGTAAGATTTGCAAAACAGTTTAAGTAAAGTACAATGCTGTTGTAATGGTATATGCTAATTGTATTAAGACATTTTGAACACTTTGGTTCTTTATTCATTACTCATTTTAAAGATAATAATTTTCAATTTTTTGTTCTGCATATCTCACAGTATCTTTGGATAAAAGACACACATCTCTGATCTAAGGCCACCAACCTACCATGCACCAAGCTGTACAGTTCAATATCTTCAGCCCCATAGCTAGGTAGTTAGTTCCATTGTTTTGGGAACAATGTTAGATAAAAAATGAGGGAATTGCCAACTGCCACAATTATATGTGATTATACAAACTCAATCAAGAAAATTTAAATTTTTATATGTGATTTAATTTATTTTATAATTTCATCCTCAGTAAATAGTTATGATTGTTATAAAATAGATGCTAGCATCCATTTTTCCTGGACTGGATGTGAATATCTTATTTGTTTTTGTGTCTATGGAACACAGATATTTAACTTTTTTTGAATGAATGAATGAATATATTAATAGATAAGTGAGTAAGTATCAGGATAAAGGACATGCTATTTGAATCAAGAAGCAAAGCTCAGGATATCAATTAGTACCATCTGGGCTGCCCTCTCTCTTGATTGTTTTCGTCTAGACTTCGAGGTCAGTTCTTCCTTCTCTATCAATACCTGTGTTAGGTAAAGTTTATTTTGTCATTACTTTGGCTTTCTTATAAACTGGTTTTATCTAATCATTGACATATTTTCCTATTTTTTCTTTTCCTTCACTTTTAAATTTTTTTCTTTATTGATTTTTAGAGAGAAAAGAAGGGAAGAGGGAGAGAGAGATAGAAACATTGATGAGAGAGAACACTGATTGGCCACCTCCTGCATGCCCCCCACTGGGGATTTGGCCCATAACCTGGGTATGTGCCCTGACTGGGAATTGAATCAGCAATCTCTTGGTGCATGGGTTGACGCCCAACCACTGAGCCACACCGGCCGGGCGTTTTACTTCACTTTTTAGTAATTTATAATTAAATAGGTAACCATGGATATAGACAACAATGTGGTGAGGGCCAGAGGGAGAGGAGGGCAGGGTCTGGATGGAGGGGGGCAAAGGGGAAGAAAGTGGGGGACATCTGTAATAATGCCAACAATAAAAATAAGTTATAATTAAAAAAAATTAAAATTAAATTAAATAAGTAAAAAGTGTACCAGTCATTATTTAAGAGACAACAGTTAACCTCACTTAAGTCTGAATAAAGCAATATTGTATCTGGCTCAAAACACTTAAACCATGAAATATATTGGCTGGTTCAGCAGAAAAGCAATTTCAAAGAATCATTATCAATATTATCAACAGCAACATTTATTGAGTTTATATTATGTGCCAAGTCTGATTCCAAGTTCTTTATTAGTATTAATTTTTATACGTCTCACAGCAAACCAATATGAGAAAGATAATACTATGCCCTTTATATTTTTATATAGCCTCAGCTTTAGTAATAGCTATTATTAGTAGATAGAAGAGAATAACTAAGTAATAATCCTTTGGGATAATAAGAAGAAAAGAAAATTTCATGTATCAGATAAATATACATTATTTTTTATATCCACTATAAATAAAAAAATCAAATGTAAAATAATTGAAATATTTTAGACCAAACAATTGCAATTTAGAGTAGCATTTAAGTGTTTTAGAAATGATTTTTTATTTTTCTAAGTATGGACAGTTAAAAATTAAAAGCACAAGTACCATCTACTATCACCATCATTTCATTAAAGAAAGACTATATGAAACCAAAAATGTTGGAAGGATGTAAGTGCATAATATAGGTTATTGTCTTCAGTTGAATAAATTTACCTTTGTGAAAGATTCATGATGTTGTCTAATTTCTGATTTCTGAGCCTGCCAATGAAAATTTTACATTTGACTGGCACCAGTCTTTGTATTGGCATTTGGGAAACACCAAATATTATGCTATGACAGCCACATTTATGAGTAAATGTTTTGAAAGCAGATATAACCTAGATTTAGCAGGCCTCTACATATCTTTCCCCATATCTACATTGAGGCTATATTCAGCAGCTTATTGCATAAATCCGATCCTACAACACATTGGGATATCATTTTCTCTAAAGATTATAAGAATACAGAAAAACAAATTTACTTCACATTCCATTCAGGAAAGCATCATAAATATTTCCTTAAACACCTTTGTTTTTCCCTTTAAGTACATTTCTATATGCCAGATTCCTTACCTTTTCACTCTCTCTGCCCTTTTATGTCCACAGTCCATAAAATCCTTACACTACCACTTTCTCTCATCACTTCTGGACCTAAACTTTCATGTCCCACTCAATAAAACCCTAATCTGGCTTTAGCTAAACCTACCCCAACCCGTCCATAGTAGATTGATGATCCAAAGGTAAATATATAGACCTCATACTATCTCATGTTGTGATGAACATTCTTCTTACAGAAAGGTAGGCACTATGAATCTTGAAGAAAGCTTATGACAGATTCTCTTTCATATTCATTCTCTCTCTCTCTCTCTCTCTCTCTCTCTCTCTCTCTCTCTCTCTCTCTCTCTGAATGCTTGCACTTAGAAACTCAAGCTAGTCCTGAGGGAGAGACTGCATGGAGAGAAAATGAAGCCTGGCCCAGAGCTTGCATCAACCACCAGACATGTGAGTGAATGGCCTTTGAGACGATTCCAGTTCTCAAACATTTTGAGTCTTCAGTTGAAGCCTTACACATTCTAGAGCAGAGACCAGTCCTCTTCACTCTACCTTGTTTAATTTCCTTACTCACAGAAACCATGAGAGTTAATAAAATATTGTTGTTGCTTTAAGTCACTAAATTTTGGGTTGTTTTGGTATGAAGAAGTAGATAAGTAATATATCTTCCTAGAAAGGAGCTCCATGACCATTTATTATTACTTGTATCTTCCCCTTGGGAAGGTTAGGAAAGTAGGCAGGTAATGTTTCATCCTCTTCTTTGTTAAGCTGCTTTTTAAAATATTCACCAAATAAGTGCTGGTCTCATATAATCATAATGTGTGATTTGTTTTAGTCACTTATATAGAAATGCTTATAAGTCTCTAAGAAATGGTCTAATGTTTATACCAGAAACATGAGATTTGGCATTATATCTTAGTGATGCAAAAGAGAAACACTGTAAGTGTATTTTGGTAATTAAATACATCAAAACTATTTATTTGTTAAATATTTATGTTCTGTAAAACTTAAAAACCATAAAAATAAAGCGGTTGGACTATCATTTAAATTTACTTCATATTTCTTACAGGAAAAGGAATAATAACTTTGTTGGAGCCAACTAAATTTCTCATTAACATTCATTCACTTGATAAAATTAGAAACAAACTGAACTTTAATTTGATCATAAAAGCAACCCTTAATGTTGCAGAATATACTTTTCAGTAAGCTTGTAAATCTGCATTTACTAACATAATTTCACAGTTCTCAATCTATTCTTGGCAAGATATTATAATGGCTGAGCAGGCCTAGCACTTATCAAATTATTTAATTTGCTCACAGCACTATAAGTTACAAGGAATATTGTGAACATTTGTAATATTACATAACACATCTATGTAAATGATAACTGAAAAAGAGGCAATACTTTCTCACCCACTTTACATACACAATTTAAACTGTATATATTATTATAGAGTAAGGAGGGAAGAACCAGGGACAGGCTTAGTAAAGGGAATTCATTCAGTCAACAGTCGTACTGAATGTAGACCTCAATAAATGCCCAATTCCTTGGAATTTATCGATATTCCTTATTTAAAGAAGGAGAGGAATAGCAAGAAATTTTATGGTGAGGATTATTACTGTCATAGGTTTGGGAAGAACTGGGCATTTACATAAAGGAGACCTTTCCGAATGTTATTTTAGGATATGAACCCAGTTTCCTGGTTCAGGATTACTGAACTAATGTTTAGGCAGTTACGTGAGCAGCATTCAACATAAAGGAATGTGTTCATGTGGGAGATTCAGACCCAAGGGTGATGGAAAAAAGCAGGACAGACTAAAAACTCAGAAATGACTATTGTTATTAGAGATGACAGATCCGAAGGTACTTTAGCCTTGACTGTGACACTGGTATATTGAATAAGAATTCATTCTTATTTCCAAAGCCCCAGCTGCAAAATGCCACTGCCCTGAAGGTACCCTCTATATCTTTCCAGATTTTACTCTGGTACCAGGTAAGAGATCACTTTTTACACAGAATCAGAAGAATGAGCCCCAAGCTCTTTTCTTAGTGGTTCCCATAGTGAAGTCTAGTGAATACTTGCATTAAATATGTTTATGTATGTTAATGATACACAGGACAATGCCTGGAATACAGTTAGTGCACAAAAGTATTTATTTAATCTAAATCTTGTCAGAAATTATGTAACATATATCTGGAAAGCATAACATATATTTGTGTTAAACCTATTAAAATATATTATTTGATTCAATAAATCTTCTTTTATAAATTTCTCAAGGAAAATCAAAGATGTGTTAAAATATTTTTATAGAATTTAGAAATGTTCCACAAGTTGGTAATCAGAAATATTTAAAATACTTTGTGTGCATAAGTGTTTACAGTGGTGAAAATTTTGAAATAATTCAATACAAATACAATGATATTTAATAATATAGCTATAGTAATCAAAACAGTATGCTCATGACATAAAAAACAGACACACAGATTAGTGGAACAGAACCCAGAACCCAGAACCCAGAACCCAGAAACAAACCCATACATCTATGGTCAATTAATTTTCAACAAAGAGAGCAAGAATACACAATGGAGAAAGATAGTCTCCAAAACATGGTGTTGGGAAAACTAGATATCTACATGCAAAATAATTAAAATAATTAAATCTTGCCATGGCTGGTTTGGCTCAGTAGTTGGAGCGTCGGCCCGCAGACCGGAGAGTCACGGGTTCGGTTCCCGCGAAGGACACGTACCTCGGTTGCAGTTTGTCCCCAGCCCCGGTTGGGGTCGTGTGGGTGGCAGCCTGTTGATGTGTCTCTCTCTCTCTCTTCCCTCCTCTCTCCCTCCCACTCTATCTGAAGATAAATGCAAAAATGTCCTTGGGTGAGGATTAAAAAGAAAAAAAAAAAGAATTAAATCTTAAACAGTACACAAAAATAAATCCCAAGTGATTAAAGACTTAAATATAAGAACTGAAACTATAAAACTCTTAGAAGGAAACATAGGAGAAAAGCTCCTTGACGTTGGTCTTGGCGACAATTTTTTGGATTTGACATCAAACACAAAGGCAACAAAAGCAGAAATAAGTGAAACTACATCAAACTAAAAAGCTTCTGCACAGCAAAGGAAACAAAATGAAAAGGCAGCCTATGAAATGGGAAAAAAGACTTGCAAACCACATTTCTGATAAGGGGTTAAAGATCCAAAATATACAAGAACCTCATATAACTGATAGCAAACAAACAATAAAAATGGGCAAAGAACTAAACAGACGTTTTTCTAAAGAAGACACACAAATGGCCAACATGTATATGAAAAGGTGCTAAACTTCACTAATCATCAGGGAAATGCAAATCAAAACCACAGTGAGATATCACCTCAAGCCTGTTATCAAAAAGGCTGTCCATTATCAAAAAGACAAGAGAAAAATGCTAGTGTGGATGTGGAGAAAAGAGAGAACCCTTGCAGGTTGTTGGTGGGAATGTAAACTGGTACAGCCGCTGTAGCTAACAGTATGGAGGTTCCTCAAACAATGAAAAACAGAGCTACCATATGATCCAGCAATCTTACATCTGGATGTTTATATAGATACATATACATATATGTATACGTATACATATAGATATGCATATACATACACATACACATATACATATATCAAAAGGAAATGAACTCATTATCTTGAAGAGACATCTGTATTCCCATGTTCATAGCAGCATTATTCACAGTAGCTAAGACGGAAACAATGTCAGTGTCCACTGGCAGATGCATGGGTAAAGAAAATGTGGTGTATCTACATGATAGAATAATATTCAGCCTTAACAAATCCTGTCATTTAACTACATGGATGAACCTGAAGGGCATTATGCTAAGTGAAATAAGTCAGACAGAGAAAGACAAATACTGTATGATCTTACGTATATAGAGAATCTAAAACAAACAAACAAACAAAAAATCCATCTAACTCACAGAAACAGAATAGAATCTTGTTGTCAAGTGTTGGGGGTGAGAAAAATGGGGCGAGGTTAGTAAGAGTACAAAATTTCAGTTATGAGGTAAGTTCTGAGGGTCTAAAGTACAGCATGGTGATTATAGTTAGTAATACTGTATTGTTTACTTGGAATTTGCTAAGAGAGTAGATGTTAAACATCCCAACAAAAAAACATCTATGATGCCCTGGCCAGTTTGGCTCAGCGGTTAGAGCGTCGGCCCGTGGTCCAGAGAGACCTGGGCTCGGTTCCCACTAAGGGCATGTACCTTGGTTGCAGTTTGTCCCCGGCCCTGGTTGGGTCGTGCGGGAGGCAGCCACTCGATGTGTCCCTTTCACATCGATGTTTCTCTTCCTCTCTCTCCCTCCACTCTATCCGAACAAAAAATGGAAAAATGTCCTCAGGTGAGGATAAAAAGATAAAAAAAACCACATATATGAGGTGATAATAGCTGTATTAACTTGATTGTGAAAATCATTTCACAATGTATACATATAACAAATCATTAGATTGTATACTTTAAATGTATCATACTTTTATTTGTAAATTATACTTCAATAAAGTTGTAAAAAGTTAAAAATTATATAACAAAATTAGTTATAATACTATCTCAAATTTTAAAAATATGCATATAGACAAAATATATGAATAATATATAAAGGACTACAAAGTATTAATAGTACTTTTCTCTCAGGGTAAAATTATTTTAAGTTCCCTTTATATATCTCTATATTTTCCAAATGTTCTACATGCCTTAAATAAGTTTTAAAAAAATAAAAATGTAACTGATTTATAAGATTCCAACAGAAATATTTATAGATTGTTTTCCCAGACTGGTGTAAGTTTTATAATTGCTGAAATTTAAAACAAAGCAATTACACATAAATTACAGAGTGAACTAACAAGCAAAATAGTGACAGACTCGTAGATAGAGAATAGGCTGACAGCTGGGGGGATGCTGGGAGGGGTGGAGGGATTGAGCAAAAAAGAAAAAAGCTCATGAACATGGACAGCAGTACAGTGATTTCTATTACTGGAGGTAGGGGAGGGGGAAGGGGAGGTGGAGATAGGTGGAGGAGGGTATGGGGGGGATAAATGGTGATGGATGGAGACTTGGCTTGGGGTGGTGAACACACAATACAGTGTACAGATTATGTGTTGTGGAATTGTGCGCCTGAAACCTGCATAATTTTGTTAACCAGTGTTATCCCAATAAATTCAATAAAAAGGGAAAAATACAAATAGAAAAGCTAAAATTATTAACAGTTGGTACCCATCAGGCACAGAAGAAATAAGCTAATCTCTATATGTAAATTTGTAAATCTACAGGGAAACATGGGAACTGGAATAATTTGGGAACTTTTGAAAACTTTAAGATTTTGATAAATTATCCCTTACATAGTTCCTCGGTTTTAATTTCTCTACATTTCAAAAAACTTCTTAGTTAAAGTATGTGAATCATTTTGTATTCTTATTTTGAGTTATTAGTGATATTTAATACTATAAACATCATAAAGCTAATAGCCCAAGAGGGAGAATTTGAAAGGACTATTGTAAAATATTTTTCATTCTTTTTTTACCATGTATTATATTGTTTTCATTAAAGTTTCTTTGCCTTGCCATGGAATAAAGATTTATTTCCTCACCAAAAAGAATATTAAAGTGATTGCAATTATTACAATTAAATTGACTTTTATTTGCCTACTCTAAAAGCATCAATGTAAGTATTCAATTATTGATTATTGAAAGTAGTTTAGATAGATAGATAGATAGATAGATAGATAGATAGATAGATAGATAGATAGACAGACAGATAGATGTGCTAATATATGTATAGACTCTCTATGATGGCTGTGCCTCAGAGGAGGGACTGGCTCACTGAGAATCTGAATAAGAAAAAAAACTCTAGTACACATTCCTCTTGTCTAAATTTTCTATCATGTGCACCTAACATTTTTTAAAATTAAAACACTGTGTATAATAGCTGACATTGTTAAGTGTCCAATCCATCTAGCTAGTGATCATTTCGATTTTAGCAGGTATTTCCCCCAGCAATATCTGCTTGGCAATTCAATTGGCACGTGCAGCCCAAGTAGCAATCAGCTATTCTGTTCAGTAGTGCCTGCCAATTTTCAGGAACATGTTGCCCATCTAAGTCCATTCCTCTAAGCAGAATAGGAAGGGAATCCCTGGGGATACCACAGAAATTAGCCCGAATCTGCTTAGGCTTCCAGCTTTCAGGACACTGCAGAGATTACTCAACTCCTCGTCCAAGCCTGAGGATTCCACTCAATATCGCTGAGGGGACTTTCCTGTTTAATATTCTGTCCTAGTCATTTCACCCACAACAAGAGCCAGCTATGAGGATTGCCTCTCTGTGGCAGGCCAGGCCATTTCTCAGATCATTCCTCTTCCTAGTGCAACCATCCTTTCATCCTCCTGCAGAAGAAGGTCCTCCATTACACAGAGCCACCTCCTTCCTTCACAACCATCCTTCCCACCTGCCGGAGGTCCCTCTCCCTTCTCCATGGGAAGATTACCACCAAGTAAGATCAGCAGGTCCTCTTTGATGCTGTTCATTAAAAGGAATAATTTGAATGTCCTTGCATTCTTCTCCCTCAATTCTTCTTGTTTGCAATCAGAAGAGGTTGCGCTTCACTTTCTCACTGACAAAGTGATCAGATATTCTTTCTGGAAGAAAGAAAAAGAGCTCACCTCTAAGACCTCTGTACTTGTAGACTCCACAGGCAAAGGTTAGGAAGCAATGGACTCAATTCTGAATCAGACAATGGGGCAAAAGTGAGAGTTTCAAACTTAGGTGAGTGGTCCAGGACGCAGATGGCAGGAAAACTGAATCATAAAGCATGAGGTCACAACATCAATAGAGTGTTGACTTATAATAAGAGAAAATGGTTCTGGGTGGGACCAAGCAACTATTGTGCCCTTTGGTTAAATTATTCAATAGCCTTTGGCTTGTAGGACAGCTCTGTGGCCCCTGATCACTTGGGGTCCAGCTCTGCTCCCTTGCCCTTCCTCACAAATGCTCCAGCTCCCCGACTGCTCTTCCCAGAGTCTATCAGTCCATTGCCTAAGACTTAATGCGGCCTGGGCTGTGCCACAGCCATAGCAGAGGCTTCATTTTAGAGTTATGTGTTATAAAATCTTTCAATAACACTATAGCACCCACCCACATAGACAGATGAAAACAAAACAAAACAGAAAAGAAACAGCATGGATGTGTACGAGTGTGTGTCCGTGGGAGGTGTAGACAAAGAGGAGGAGCAGAGGTGGGTTTGTGGGGAAAGTAGTGAAGCTTGAGCTGCAAGGCTCTGTGGTTGCATAAATACCTTCCAAGGTTCTGGGATGAGGCCTGGTAATGTGTTTATTTAGGCCTATGCTTTTGTAAAATTTGTAAAAGTAAAATAAAAATTCTTACAACATCAAGTAGTGAATTTGGAAAGATGTTTTGAATGTTTTAACAAGACAGGTGAGTAATCACTGACTGCTGAATTGTACCCATATGGAAGATACTTTGTTTTAATCCTTAACATTTTAATTAAAGAACTAAGGAATAAATAAATAATATAAAATTTCTAATGCAGTTATTGAAATATGAAAAATGCAATAAGACTTAATGATTAAATCAAAAGATATTCAGATATCAAGCTGCAAATTGTGAGAATTTTTTCAGATCATCTCAGATATGATAATTTATTAAGAGGAAGAGATAAATTTCAAATAGAAATGATGAATTGACCCTCAGATTCCTTGACAATTGAATTAATGAAGAAGAGTAAATGAAATTAACACATTGAAAAGTTTAAAATATTTTTTCAGGATTTGACATAAAATGCTGACATTGATACAAATGATCTAAAATTCATCTCTGATACTTTAGTGAGGATCTCAATGACAAGCTGTTAACCCAGTTAAACCAGAAGCATATAAAATTAGTCAGCACACACACACACACACACACACACACACACACACACAACATGCCCTGAAATCTTACAGCTCTATCTGAAACAAAATTAAAGATTTCTCCAAATTTGACAACTTTAACAGTGTATAAGTTATTTCCTAACTTTTCTAGACTATTAACAATTTTTAAAAATCAACTATCCTAGAGGAAAGTCTCAATTATCTTTCTAATCTTTACATAGAAAATGTTATAATATCAGTGACATTTAAAGAGACAATTAAAGAATATGCAGACAAATGTATTATAGGGTTATGTTGGATAGTTGATAATATATTGATTTTTAATATTTTATGGTATTTGTAATATATGCTTACTTAAATTGATAGTGATTTTAATTCTTCACTTTTATCTGATTTATACTGTATTAATAATTTTTCTTTTTGCCCCTTGAGAGAGTGCCATTACTGAGTCAGCTTCAGGCCAAAGCTTCATTCAGCTGCCCTCTTCCTCCCAAATGTGCATCTGCCTTGTAGAGGAGACTAGAAGACTCCAAAGAAGAGAGCAAAAACATGCACAAAACCAGCCCCTGGAGACCCAAAGAAGTTGAGGTCTTATAGAAAGGGACAGATTAAATTTACTTTTCTTAATGAGAAGAAAAAATCATTTAGGAAGAGGAGAGAGAGGCTTGACTCAAAAGGTTGCGCAACATTTCCTCTCTACCTTCTCCTTTGTCTATTAGCATAAGGTCAACTGAAGCTCTTTCTCTATTCCACTCTGGACCCAAAGGTTATGTTCTCATTCTCTATCTTAGCCAAAAATCTCAGAGGGGTGGGGATCAGGTTTGATAATTTTCCTCTTTTGTGATAATATTCTAATTCCCCCCAAACTTCATCTCATGGACAAAGATTTTAACCTAGGCTGTTCTCAAGGCTTGAAATATGACTGAATAACCACTGTTTCCTCACATTGGTCCACTCATCCCCCAATGTACTCACCTACTCACACTCCCTGCTTTGCTCTCCTAGCAGTCTATCAAAGGGAGCTTTCACTAGAACATAGCAACATCAATCCCTGCCAAAAGCAGGAGAATAACAGAACATGGAAACAAGCTGGTTTCCAAAGTACAAAATCCTAAGTTAACCTTAGAATCAGGAAGATAAATCTCCTCCAAGCACAGCAACCTCTATTGTAAAATATGATTCCTTAAATTTTCCCATTTGGCTTTACATGCTAATCTTTCCATTAATATATACTCTAAATTGGTGTGGGCTTTTGTTGAAAATAGAATGTCTTTTTCTTATCACTCAAGTGAGAAATGTGGTCCTATTTGAAAGTGGGGTGACTTGTTCCATGCATTGTTGTTGTTTTTTAAGCCTGAGAACATCTCTAAGATCCCAAACCTTTTAGACTAACTATAGGACTGGACTCCTGAGTCCAGCTTTTATTCTTTTATTTCCACAGTCATTTTTTAACTCCATCTAACAGAACCACTTTGACAGGGTATGCAAGGCTATAACTTCTTAAGAGCAGAAATATCTAGCAATGTGCAGGAGGGACATATATAGTATTGCAGGCTACATGCATCTGCAAGATGTATAGAGAAAGCGTTATACACATATTTTGGAGAACTGCAGAAATTGAAATGCAATTGTTCCATGAGAGAAACTTCAAAATAAGAAAGATGAGCATAGACCATGGCAACTGGAAGCGGCCATTGACATCACATCAATCAACAATCTGCCTGTTAAATTCTGACTCAATCTCACTTTAGAATTTGGACCTTTACTTTGGTCTCAGTATGAGAATGAAAAGTTAAAATTCTTTCTTAAAAGTAAAATTAGTCAATATAATTTCAGGTTTAAAAAAAAAAATAGAAGTAACTCGTATGTAAGCCCAGGCAGTTTAATCTAATGGAGAGTGTACCCTTCTTCCACATCATTTAATTTTGTTGATCTGTCTCTTAACTCATAGCCAGGTGTTTGGCTTTCCTCTTTGGCAGTGCACAGCTTCCTCACTCAGTGTCTTAAACCAAGATCTCAATTCTCTCTCCCAAGTGCCCATGTCCACTCCAGGCTCTCTTCCCTTTCACTGTTTGTTCTACATTGGCAATCTCTTCTACAACCAAGTATAAGAGAGGTAAGTCTACCTATTCTTCCTCTAAATATTTAACATAAACTGCCCATTTCTCTTCTACCCACTGTCTCTAGATTTTGTTGCCATTACTCCCCAATGAATTACTGCAATACCTTTCTGACTGATCTTGCCATGGACACTCTTGTTCCAATCTCCTCACTAATCTCTAACAGTAACCACAGTGATCTTTTGAAAAGGCAAATCTGATTTCACCTCACTGATTTCCCATTGCTAATATCCTTAGTCTGGCTTACCTCTACAACCTGCCTATCCTTTCAGCCTCATCTTCCTCCCTGCTACTGCTTACTTCCCCTATTTTGATTCCTTAATTATGCCATGCTTTGTTTTGCCTCAGGGCCTTTGCACATGCTAAGAAAAAATTAAAACACTTAGAAGAAAACTTGTACAATTTTCAACTACCACATTTACCCACTTACCTGCATCTGTGTCATACACTTTCTCTTACATTAGTATTGATAAAATCACCTTGCTCCGATGCAAAGCCAATCTTCCTCTTGTATACTAGATCCATCTCCTCTTATCTACTCAAAGACTGTTTCAGCAACTTCCTGCATCATCAATTTTTCCCTCTCTACTATATCATTCCTTCTATGGCCTGCATATTTGTGTCCTCCTCAAATTTGTATGTTGAAATCCTAACTAAAGGAGATGATATTAGTAGGTGGGGCCTTCGGGAGGTCCTTAGGTCATGAAAGTAAAACCCTCATGAATGGGATGAATGCTATTCTAAAAAAGACCTCAGAGAGCTCCCTAGCCCCTTCTGCTATGTGAGGACACAGGGAGAAGATGCTGGCTGTGAACCAGGAAGCAGCCCTCACCAGAATGCAACTATGCTAGTGCCTTAATCTTAGATTTCCCAGCCTCCAGAACTGTGAGAAATAAATTTCTGTTGTTTATGAACCTCCCAATCTGTGGTATTTTGTTATAATAATCCAAATGAACTAAGACAATTCCAATCAATATATAAATATGCTGTTAATTCTCTAAAAAACAAAAAAACAAAACAAAAACGGACTCCACGTTGCCCTTCAGTTACGCCCCATCAGGCCTCTGCCCTCTATGCAGACACTTCAGCATCACAGCAAACAGCATGGCTAGCTCCCTCAAGTCTTCCAAACTTTTATTTAAAGTCCTGCGTTTAGTGCGATATCTCCTGGTCCCTCTACTTAAAATCCAGCCTCTCCAGATATATCATGCCCCTTTCCCTGCTTTCTACCCCCCACTAAAATGTAATATCCATGAGAGCAGGGATATTTGTCTATGTTGTACACTATTTTATCACAGTCTCCACTTCCATGACAGTAGGAACTATGCCTCTTCGTGCTCTTGATACCTGACATCATCTCTGTATCAGAGACAGCACTCAGTCACTCTGGAGAATGAAGGAGTGCGTGCACAGGCTTCATCTCACCTTGGCTTCCCCCTGCCACAGCAAACATGATTATGGTCCTTCAATACCTGGAAAGCCTAAACTTCCTGATAAGTTGTCCACTCAATAGCTATTTGCAGTCTATGTCAGAGATCAGCAAACATTTTCTCTAAAGGGTCAGATAGTAAACATTTTAGGCTCAGAGGGCCAAATGGGCTCCATCACAACTACTCTGCGCTGCAGCTAGTGTTTCTCCAAGAAAACATGACTGACAAAACAGGTGGCAGGCAGGATGGCCTGCAGGCTGTAATGTGTCAACTGCTGGTCTAAGTTGGTTTTCTGGATCTTAACTCATCTTCTGAGCAGAAGAACATGAAAACCAAAAAAGAAAAAAAAAAAAAAAAGATACACCTGTCCAGGTATACAGAGTTAGCCTTATCCATTGCCTCACAGGTTCTTTGGTCATTCACAAGGGAGGGCCTCACCCATTACCTCTACTTCTCCACTGTATCTCCAGGTCACTTCCAGATTACAACATAAAACCATTTTAGAAAGACAATTAGGGCCAGCAGTAAAGATAAAGAACAATAAAAGAAAGTCTCTCTACTTGAGGACATCACATGGTTTATACCTCAATAAAAATTCCTCAAGTGGCATCATTGTCCCATGACCCCTCCAAAGAAAGAATATCATAAATTTTCTTCTTCTGGAGCATTACAATAAAGATAAACTCTAGGAGGAAAACATACCAGAGCCTTATAATTTCCTTTCAGAGGTGTTTTACTAAAACCTGTATTTTTTAATTTTGCAGATGATATATTTCTCTCTCAGGTATATAGGCCTATGTCACTCAAAAATATTTGTTTGTTATGCTTACAAAATGTTGTCATGGGATAATTTAAATGCAAATTAGAAGCCATCCAAAGACAACTTTATTTTGTTGTGATGTTAAGATAATCAAATTAGTCATTTTCCAGGATAAAATTTTCCTTTAAATAAAATAAATGGTACAAATATTTCAATTTATGTTAATTTTATCTTTTGCCAATGTTATCTGATTTTGGTTTTTCATCAATTAACAGACTCTAATAAGGTATTGTAAAAAAGTCACTTCTCTAAAAATAGTAGCTTTCAACTTGTTTAAGCAATCAGCTGTGTCAGTTTAATAACAGATCTTGGAAATGTGTGACAAGACATTATTTTGAATGGGCAAGGGTTTCAGTTAACAGTACTCATTTATAACAATGAAATCTAACTGACCATTGTTAAGGCTGATTTTTACCATGTTCCAGATATTCCCAGGAGAGATCTTTAGTATTTTTCAAAGGTGCTAGATGTGGGGGATCTTTATGGAGAGTTGACCTGAAGTTTTCTCAGGATCTCAAATGCCCCAGGAACCCCAGTCACCTCCAGTCTCTTTCATACCGGGTAATACTTTGGCATAGTAATCTTCACCTCCTGTCATTGTTTCAGATCATGGTAGATGTTAGTAGGACCTTCTTCAGAAACAGGGGAGTGAGTTCAGGCAGACATCAAAAAAGGTTCAGGTGTTCTCAAAAGTGAAGCTATACAAAAGATTTTCTCTATCATTGGCAGTTGTAGAAATTTGGATAGAATAGATAAGTATAGTGAATCTCTGATTTAACATTCTGGTATATCTTAATTAATACCAAAGATATTCAGATCTTGGTTCATATATTGGTTCTCCATGACACTGGGGAAATTATTTACCTTCTCCAGACTTCAGTTTTTTCATCCATAAAATAAAGACAATAATGGTACCTACCCTAGGGTTGTTCAAAGTATCAAAAACCATAAAACATATCCAATGTTAGCATAGAGTCTGGCACATGGTAATATAGTATTCTTCACCCTTCAACTTTAAAATCAAAATTTTGAGACGGAAGACAAAAGATACAGGTGAAAGAGTTCTTTCTTCTGTGTTCATCAAGAAGAAAAAAAGCCAAAAAACAACAACAACAACAACAAAACACATAAGCACCATCCTGTAATATATAATTTCCTCAACATTGTTATTGCCAATGCTAGACTCTGTTTCTAAACTATTCCAATTGCATTTTTTATTAAACCAACCAATTTTTTTCTGAGCTATAAGAAATAATACTGGATGTACAATTGATATGCTGAATAATTGGGGAAATGTATCCATTCCTCACAATTCTACCATTAACATTGAAAAAGGTCATTAAGTTAATTGAAATGATTCCAATGATTCCTGTCTCATGAAGAATGGCCTTATTATATCCTTTCTCTATGCTGTAAAGAATAGATATTTTTATAGGAGGGAATGTGGGAGAAGAAAACTAATTCTAAAGTATAGAGTTATAATTGAATTTAAAAAGCTGTGAATATGATTAATATGGTGTATTAAGGTAGAAAGAGGTCCCAGAAAGAAAAGGAGTACACTTGGGGTTTTTGGAGAAGGTTGAGCCAACGTGCCTATATCCTCTCTGCCACGAGTTGACCCTGCAGATTGATAATAGGCTTTGGAAATTATGCTCATGAAATACTTCTTCTGAAGTAGATTGTACATGTGCACACACACAACAACAACAATAAATAACTTCTAAAGGACAAAGATATCTATAACAACATTTAATCAACATTTTCTCATCTTTTTCTTCACAACTCTCTTCAAAATTTTATACCAGGAACAACTATAATAAAGTGAGTACTAGATGTAAGAAAGAGTTAGACTATTTTTCCATATTTGAAGGGAGGCCCTTCTCAGTAAACTAACAACAATCAATGTTAATCTTCCTTCAGGAAAAAAACTTCTTTTAAAAGAGAGAGGGAGGCAGGGACGGAGGAAGAGAGGGCAGGAAGGGAGAGAGATTAAAACAAAGTAGTATTTATAAAGGAAAAATATTCTCCAGAGAAAAAAGAATGAGATTTGTAATTAAAATGTACTTAATTAATAGCTGTGCAAACCACTCTCATTAGGAGTCCATTGTAATGCTTGAACAGTCAAAAGGGAATGATTACAAAGAAGCCGGGTCCTTGTCTCCTTCCTGAGAGCTTCACAAACTTTGCCAGGGACATCTCAAGAGACTCTTCTCTCCACCACTCTCCTTTTTGTTACCCTTTTAACTGAAGAGAATGCACTGAAATGAAAATTCAATTTTCCCCTTTGGTTCCTCCCTACCAACTCTTACTACTGATTTTAAAATTAAAGTTCTCAAAAAGTCAGAGCCCTTCCTTACTTTGGTTTCTAGAATGGTAGAAGCTCATAGTACATTCATTAAGGGCTGTGTGCTTGTGCAAATAACAGAAATCAACACTTATGAACTTAATCAGGAAATGGAGTTGGTCAAAAGAATAAAAGATACCAGTCAATGGACAGAGAGCTTGAAGAACTAGACTTTAGCAGGATCCAGTGGAAGCACGAGCAACCAGGAGGAAACCTCAAGATCAGTCTGCCTAGGACCCTGCTGCTCACCACCTGGGCATATATCATCCCTGGTGTCACTGTCAGGAACCACAACCATCATGCCACTAACTTTTCCACTCAATAGTGGCCCATGTGATGGTGGATCTGAGCCATCCCCTCAAGATGCAATGTCCTGGCTGGAAGCATCAGATTGACCATACTGATGCCTAACTGCCAGAAAGGTGTGCAGAGGGGATATCTGTCCTCTGTAGCTTTCCTGGTGGAAGGCTGGGCCCTTTCCTACCTACCCAGAGATTCCTCTAAAACAGAAGAGTATTGCATACTGACCAACCAAACCAACTTTCTACATCCTACCTTCCTTGAGTTCTCATCCATCTTACTATTCCTAGGGTTACATTCCCAAGGAATGGAGAGACAGTAATAGAAGTTTAAAAAAAACAAAACAAAAAAAGGCATACAGAGTACCTGTCTTATTGCAATGTCTGGCTGAATGAGTATCAAACCTAGTGTCTTAGTCCATTCAGGGTGCTATAACAGAATGCAATAAACTAGGTGGCTTATAAACAAAAATTTCTCAGTTCTGGAATCTGGAATCTGGGAAGTCTAAATCAAGTCACTAGCAGAGTCAGTGTCTGGTAAAGGCCCACTTCCTGGTTATAGATGGTCTTATGGCTGTGTCCTCACCTGGTAAAAGGGGCAAGGGAGTTCTCTGGGGTCTATATTATTTGGTTACTAATCCCATTCATGAGGGCTCCACTGTCATGACCTAATCAAAGGCCCAGTCCTAATACCATCTCCTTAAGGATTAAGATTTAGGATTTCAACATAAGAATTCGGAGACACAAATATTCATACCATAGCACCTAGGCTCATTCACAGAGGAGGAGGTGAGAACTAAAACCAAATATTTTCCTGTCTTAGTCCTAAGCAATTTTAGGTCAAAGCTTAAGTGCTTGCTTTATTGCTAAATGAATTCGAAACCAGGCAAAAATAACTTAGGTACTTGCTCCAGGGAATGCTTGCTCTTGGAATGTAACACTGTAAACCAACTAAAACAGTGTATTTATCAAGACTAACAGCTTATTCATCAAGGGTCACCTTAAGACCTTCACTTCACTTCAAGACTCCATAATCCAAAGCTATTAAATCCTGAAATTCTGCTCAATCCCAGCCATTCTTCTGCCTAGCAAGACCAGGCTCTACAACCTTATAAATATCTTTTCTTTACTTCTCACTTCTGAAATGTTTCTAAGTTTAAAGGCGATGTTCTTTATTTCAATGAAACTAATATTTAGTTTTGCTTGATCAATAGGTTCTGCTGATGATCTCTTGGAAGAGTTGGCTGCCAACAGAGGCCTGGTTACCCCAAATGATCAGGAGAGCTCTGAAAGGGCCAACTTCCCCAACCCCCTCATATGTGTCAAAATTTCTATTGAATTACATGTGAGAAACAAAATACTGTGAATTTTATTTTTATCTATTCATAAATATACTCCCAGCACCTAAAACAGTGTGTGTCATATACCAAAGGCTCAATAGATGCTTGGAAGAATGAAACTGAAAATAAAACATGAATGTAATTTTTATATTGTTGTACTGATTGGACAAACACATAATCTAATTAATAGAAATCAAGATGAGAGGGGAAAAATGATCACAATCCTATTATTTAAAAAAAACGAATTATTTTCATATTGCTTTCCAGTGCCACATGCAGGCATATATTTTGCAGTGCTGTAACTTTAACATGGATATACTCATGTATGTTTGCTTTTCTTCCCAAAAGGTCCCAAGTACTTCTGTGTTTCCATATAGTTATTTAATGATCATCTTAATGACTAGATAATGGTGCATGGATGTGAATTTTCATCATCATCCATTCACTGTTGCCAAATGAAAAGTATGTCTTTCACTGAAAGGGTAGTTTTATAGAAACACTTAATAGATCAAAATCATTAGCCCTCACCTCAGTTTTCTTCAGAACATATTAAACAAAACATACCAGACTTTATAAATCAAAAGAAGAAGATTTGACTTCTGGTCTTAATTTGTTGTAATAATCCTCTGAAAATCAATTAAACTTTATATTTCTTCTTAAGACCAATGAAGCTCTCTTGCTTGGGTCTCAGTAGTGTATAATTAATACCCTTTGTTAAGGCAATTTACAAATATAATATACTCCACAGTTGATAAATTGTAGTCACAAATACTTATTTCACATGGTGAGGATTTTATTTATTTATTTATTTTTGTCCTTTTTTTTTTAAATTTATTTTTGTTACAGATGTTTCTCCTTTTCCCCCCATTGACACCCTCCTCCCCATCCCCTCACCACCCCGTCCCCAGCTTAGTTGTCTATGTCCCTCCATTATGCATACATGCAAAGAAGTTCTGTGGCTTATCCCTTCCCTCCCTGTCCCCCTCTACTGAGGATTGTCAGTCTGTACCCTACTTCTATGACTCTGGGTCTATTTTGTTCATCAGTTTGTTTAGTTCCTTATATTCCAGAAATAAGTGAGATCACGTAATATTTGTCTTTCTCTGCTTGGCTTGTTTCGCTTAGGATAATACTTTCCAGGTCACTCCATGTCATCTCAAAGGATAAGAGATCTTTCTTTCTTACAGCTGCATAGTACTCCATTGTGTATATGTACCACAGTTTTTTTATCCATTCATCCACTGATGGACACTTGGGCTGTTTCCAGATCTTAGCTATTGTAAATAGTGCTGCTATGAACATAGGGGTACATACATTCTTTCTGATTGGTGTTTCAGGCTTCTTAGGGTATATTCCTAGAAGTGGGATCACTGGGTCAAATAGCAGTTCAATTTTTAATTTTTGAGGTAACACCATAGTGTTTTCCATAGTGGCTGCACCAGTCTGCATTCCCACCAGCAGTGTACTAGGGTCCCCTTTTCTCCACACCCTCGCCAGCACTTGTTGTTTGATGATTTGTTGATGGCAGCCATTCTGACTGGTGTGAAGTGATACCTCATTGTTGTTTTAATTTGCATCTCTCTGATGATGAGTGATGTTGAGCATTTTTTCATATGTCTCTTGGCCATTTGTATGTCTTGTTTGGAGAAGTGTCTCTTTAGGTCCTCTGCCCATTTTTAATTGGGTTCTTTGTCTTCCTTTTGTTGAGTTGTATGAGCACTCTATATATTTTGGAAATTAACCCCTTATCTGATGTATCATTGGCAATTATGCTCTCCCATATAGTGGGTTCCCTTTCCATTTTGATGGTTGTTTCTTTTGCTGTGCAGAAGCTTTTTAGTTTGATGTAGTCCCATGTGTTCATTTTTTCCTTTGTTTCTCTTACTTTAAGTGATGTATCAGTGAAAATTCTGCTGCGTATGATGTCTGAAATTTTGTTACCTACATTTTGTTCTAGGATTTTTATGGAATCACGAATCACATTTAAGTCTCTTATTCATTTTGAGTTTATTCTTGTGTATGGTGTAAGTTGGTGGTCTAGCTTCATTTTTTTGCATGTAGCTGTCCAGGTTTCCCAACACTATTTATTGAAGAGGCTGTCTTGACTCCACTGTATGCTCTTACCACCTTTGTAGAATATTAATTGAGCATAATATTTTGGGTCAGTTTCTGGGTTCTCTGTTCTATTCCATTGATTTATGTGTCTGTTCTTGTGCCAGTACCAGGCTGTTTTGATTACAGTGGCTTTGTATTATAACCTGATGTCTGGTAATGTGATTCCTCCTACTTTGTTCTTATTTTTCAAGATTACTGTGGCTATCCGGGGCCTTTTTTGGTTCCATATAAACTTTTGGAGTATTTGTTCTAGTTCTGTGAAGTATATTGTTGGTATTTTGATGGGAATTGCATTGAATCTATAGATTGCTTCAGGTAGTATGGACATTTTAATGATGTTAATTCTTCCAATCCATGAACAAGGTATGTGCTTTCACTTTTTTATATTTTCCTCTATTTCTTTTTTCAATGACCTGTAGTTTTCTGTGAAGAGATCCTTTACTTCTTTGGTAAGTTTATTCCTAGGTATCTTAATTATTTTGCTGCAAAGGTAAATGGGATTGTTTTTTTAGTTTCTCTTTCTGTGAGTTCATTGTTGGTGTATAAGAATGCCGTCGATTTCTTGACGTTAATTTAATATATTGCTACTTTGCCAAATTCATTTATTAAGTCTAGTAGATTTTTGATGGAGTCTTTAGGGTTTTCTATGTACAATATCATATCATCTGCAAATAGTGACAGTTTCACTTCCTTCTTTCCAATTTGGATCCCTTTTATTTTTTCTTCATGTCTCATTGCTGTGGCTAAGACTTCCAGTACTATGTTAAATAAGAGTGGTGAAAGTGGGCATCCCTGTCTTGTTCCCGTTCTTAAGGGAAATGTTTTTAGTTTTTGCCCATTGAGTATGATGTTGGCTGTAGGTTTTTCATATATGGCCTTTATTATGTTGAGATGAGGATTTTTTTTAAATGACCTTCACAAAGTCACAGAAATGGCCAGAATAAAAAATTGAATTTTCAGAGGCATCATAATATTTTTAGTTCCAGGTCTCAACAGTGCAACTCTATCAAATAGTTTTAAATTCAAATTAGCATGTACACAGTTTGCTGTTAAGATAAAGTCTGCAAATAATATGCTACATCCACGCTAAGGGAAAAGACCATATGCAGGTGTCTTAGGGTCATATGCACTCGGGTCACATTAGTTGCCCAACAATTATAGAAGAAAGTTTTCTACAAACAGAATTTGTCTACGTAGAATTCAACTTCATTCTAGACTTTACAGCTATGATTGGCAGCACAGTAAAGTGGATTAACGTTTGAATCCCAGAAATAGTAGTAAGAATATTTAAGAAAGTAGTGTTAAGACAATGATCATTTCTAATAAAGGAAATTCTTTTAAAAAAACCACACATATGCTAATTTAAAATACTAAGTTGTTATTACAATTGGCCAAATAATTAGAATTATATACAAAAAAAAAAAAAGTTCTTTAAAATAGAATTATACTCTGACTGAAAAAAAAAAACAACGCACATTATAAAACATAAGATCCTTCTCCATGTTCCACAGCCTTAATAAATTTAGGACACAGCTGAGTAACTTGAAAGATGCAAAATTCCCCAAACACCAGAAGCTGCTGCTGTTTCCCATAGATGATGAAAGTACTAGGAACAAGGAATACCACTGTGGACCTGTTTATTTGGACTGGGACACTCTCAGGGCCTTTCTGAAAGACCTACTAACTAGGCCCCACTTCCTTCTCCCTGAATCTGTCTGTGAGGGAAAATGTTTTGAAATTCAGCTATAATAACTTTATCTTAGAGAACCTCCTGAGATAGATTATGCCTCTGTTTTGTGTCCTTCCAGTTCCTTATCTCCATATTGCTCTATGATTTCTCTCCCCTGTCTAGACTACCCCCTCTCATTCTTCCCAAAATTTTCACTTAGGTCTCCCCCAGTGCACTGCAGGGGGGCTGGTCTTGTTCTCAGTGCCCTGTGCCTCTTCCCCAGGTGAAGCTGGTGCTCTCCTGGTTCTCACAGTAACCTGCGGGTCATCACTCCTCCGCCCTCTTGTAAAACCGCTCCTTTGACATCCATGCCAATCACCTCTACTTTGTCACTGACTTCCGCCAGTCTCCCTGGTCACTATGACCCATGTATTGAAAATTGTTATCACCTTGACATTTTGAGTCCTGCTGCTATCCTGAGTGACTTCAATGTTGATGTGGAGGAGCACCTCATGCTCAAAATTTCCATTTCTCAAATATTTCTTTATCACTGCATTCATCTTCTTCCCTGGCAACACCTTACTTCTTGAAAACACTCTAAATGACCTCTAACACTTAAATCTTAAGGTTTAAACATCCTCTCCTCCAAATATAACCACCTATCTTTTCAGCTTGTTCAGCTATGCTACTTTCATTTGTTTGACAGCATAGAGACTTCTAAAGACCTGGAGACCTTTTAGTGTTTGTACCTTCTTATATTTACTCACTTCCATACCCAGCTTAGTTATCCCAATCCATCACTTCTTTTACTATATACTATCAAATCCCTTTCACTATTTTTCTTACATGGTACCCCCACTTTCCAATTTGGGATCAACCAAACTGTTTGCCTTCTTGGTGCCTGTATCTTGGCTCCTCACACTACTGAAGAATACTCCAAAACCTCACATATTGGTTACACAAACATTAATGGTAATTATGATTGACCATACTATCAATATGACCTCTTGGTCCAGTTATGCTTAGCACTTTTCAGTTATTTTTAATGCAGATACTGTGCTTTCTCTTGTCCCTAGAGTTTGCCCCTGCTGTTCTCTCTGCTGGGTGCCATGTTCTTTGAGGTCTCAGCTCAGGTGTCGGTTCCTCACAAGCCTATATCAGTTTGCTCTCCAATGATAACACATTACTTCCTATGTTCCCAGTTATATTTGTACATTGTATCTAACAAACAAGATTGTAGTTGCCTGGTTTGTTGTTCGTGTGACTTACTGGGTTCTAAACTCTATAAAGGGAGAGACTATGTTGACTTGTTGAGATCTGCATCTCCAGCTCACAGCTCAGTATATAGCAAATGCAAGACACCACTTGTTGGATTAATGTAAAAGTGTTTTTATATATTAACTTGATTCTGTAATGCAGGTGTACATATATGGCTTCAAGAAAGAAAGTTAATCTGAATTAAATAATATTGGAGAAATAAGAAAGTCAAAGGCACATGTTAACTGGGGCACAAAAATGTTGATGGGAGAGTAAAGAGGAAGAATACTCCTAAAATATATGACAAAAGAAAGGGGTGGGTGGGTGGGAGGGAATCTCCAGACAGTGAAAAGTAAATTGTGAAGTATAATAGTTATGTATTCTAAAATTAATATTCTAAATCTTATTTGTATATTATAAAGTATATATTTTAAATTCTTTATTTATATATGCTAAAGTTTTGAATTTCTATGTATAGCTACCACATAACAAGGTGTGTGTATGTGTGTATATATATATTTGTTATAACATTTAGAATTACTCACAAACTCGGCTGGTGTGGCTCAGTGGTCGAGAATTGACCCATGCACCAAGAGGTTGTAGTTCGATTCCCAGTCAGGGCACGTGCCCAGGTTGTGAGTCTGATCCCCGGTGGGGGGCATGCAGGAGGCAGCCAGTTGATGTTCTCTCTCATCATCGATATTTTGATCTCTCTCTCCCTTTCCCTTCCTCTCTCTCTAAAATCAATAAAGAGAAATTATTAAAGAATTACTTATAATTTTTTATGAATCACATCAGAATAAAAGTCAGAACACCTATTTGGAAATGTGGACAAAGGTCAGTCTCACCTTTCCTGGGCTCAGAGCCACCAACTTCAGTGTAAATGATGCTAATCCATCAAATAGAGTCGATCCAGATATGTTAAATAAATGACATAAAACAACTTAGCTATGTGGTATACTATTTTGATCAAATTCCACAGATTTAGAATAGGTCTAAAATTGCCTGGCTCCACCTAATTTCTTTCAAGTGAATTGAAGATTCTAAACAACTGTGAAAGATAAGCCTGGTAAATGATACCTAAACCCTAAATTGTTAGAAAGAATTCTAACCAACTAGCCAGGATTTTCTGCAAAAGAAAAAAAAAAAAGGTTTGACACAGAGGTTATATATTTTTCTATACTTCCTTTTCTGTATATAACTTTATTTTAAAGAAATATCTGCAATTTTGTAGTGCTCATTTGTAGGGAAAAAATGATTTGATAGCTTCATCCTTTCCTGAATTTCAGTTGAACACATTTTCTTTGTTTCAGATTTCTTAAAGTAATATACTTTGGTCAATATTAAGTTTGAATCAGCAAATATATTTGTGCAGCACATAATAATGAAATAAAAACCACTCAGTCGGCGTGCTTTCACCTCTGTTTTTTGTTTTTTTTTTTTTCATAAACACAGTATTATTGCAAGACAGAAGAACATGACTTTTAAATATGTGTAAACTCTCCCTAAAACTTCAGTGATGAATAATTCTGGGTTACATAAGGATGGTCAAACAAGGTAGTGATTGTGGGGTGGGGAACGCTATCTGAGGAGCTGAAAAGTTATGATTCCCAGATGGAAATAATTAAAGTGCTTTTTTCGGCTCTGCACCCTGCCATGGTATCGTGTTCTTTGGTCCCTTTTCATAGGGACCAAAATAAATGCTTCACAGGGCTCATTTTCAGAAAATATGAAATCCCCAACTAACCTATACTATTAAACAAGCAAAGTTGGCATAATAAAGATTTGGAAACAGGTACGAGATGCTCTGGCATGGTAAATGCACAAGCTGCCATTCTTTTTAGTGTTTTTAAGAACATGTGAGCCTGGTGTTTACTGACATACAGATAGAGAGTAAAATATTGTGGTTTTTGTATCAGTTCATTCAGGGTATCTTTAATTAGGACGCTAGGAAGTACCATGAGAATAAAAATAAACTACAGTCATCTGAAAGAGAAATTGGAGTTTAATAATTATCTTATTGTTTTGTAAATTTAGGGTATGACAGATATCATAAAGCAGAGATTTTATGACATACGATGAAAAACAGCACTGTTTAGCTGTTTATATTAGATTAGCTTAGTGAATTACTACTGGAAATAAGATGTCATTTGTTAAAAAATACATAGTGAAGATAAAGTGTTCCATTACTCCTGGAGTCTAATTTCAATCTTAAAAAATCACAAATTTCAAGGCAAACGTAAGACTAGATTAATGAAATCAGAGTAAAAGCTTTAGAAACAAAAGTTTTGTCATTTTTGTGGAGAAGGTTCAACAAATACTATGTCCATAAATTGCACTTAAATAAATCAAAGTCAAAGAAATCCAGTTTCTTTTATGTAGCATGTATTTTCAAGATTATTGGAAGTAGTTCTTCCCAATTTCTTTACAGTGATTATTCAAAAGCCAAATCTAGCTCAATAATACTAGATTTCTAAAAAAAAATCGTTCACCGTCACAATTGTGTGTGCCCATTTTCAGTTTTGGAAAGCTAGTGGGATCTTCCACATAACTTTCAATAAGAACGTATCAGAGAAATCTCTTCAAATCTGAGCACATAGAAAGGTGCAAGTCTCTTGGGTACACACTGAAATATAACCCTTTAGATTCATAAATCCTTATATCCAAAATATTTCAATTATGAAATATTTGAATACTATTAATACTTTTGTAAGTTAAAAAATCAAATATGAAAGATCAGATATGTCTACTTTAACGAAGCTTCTGTTTTCCTTTCTTTTATTTTCTGTTTGGATTTTGATTTTGTAACAAAATATTGAAAATCCCCATTTTTATGCTCACTCTAATGCACTGTATATACTCAAGAATCCTAGATAATGAGTGGTTGATCAGAAAAGCTAATGTCTAACTGGCATCTGGGACCAGCTGTTCTGTGAATGGCACATAACTCAAGGAAATATTCCTGGAAGAGTCTTATAAAATGAAGTCTTATTTGACTAAAGTAAGTCTTTCCTCTATGTTTAGGAGTTATTTTATTCCTAAGAGTGACCTTTTCTTCCTTTAAATTTGTTTCATTTCCTTGTTTTTATAGGACATAGTAACACAAACATACATAGTGTATTTCTTCACACAGGTAATAGGACACTTGTAATAAGAAAGTATTGGTAATATTTACCACTCACACAGATCCCTGAATATACATCCATCCAGAGGTGTGACAACTTGCTCCTTGGTTATCATTTTATTATAGCTGATGCAGTAGTGAAACACAGCTAGAGAGATTTCAGACTAACCCCCTCTGCTCCCACAACATCCTGCCTGTGTGGAGGGAGTGATTTCCATGTGTGTGGCAAGCTAAACCCTCCTCAGAGTATCAGGGGGTACATACGTGGACCCCCCCCCCCCCAAGGAAAGCAAGCTAGTGTCAGAGTTGGTACATAAAGGAGCTCCTAATTCCTCCTGAGGATTGTGACCAGGGAACTAGGTAGAATTCAACAAGGGTCATTGACAGAAGTAAAGAAAGGAAGATGTAAAGAGTAAAGAGCCCTTCCGTTCTCGTTCCAAACATAATTGAACAACAGTTGAAAGGAGGGGATGTCTGTGGACAGAAGTCAAAGTGAGATATAGACTTCTTAACACAAATGTGACAAGTCCATAATTACCTTAGATTTCTGAACCAGGAACAAATTTCTGGTTGACTCCTAAATCTACTAGAATACTTATCTATACCCTAAGAGTTATTAGTAGAGGATCTTTGAAGATGATTCTAATAAGGAAACTAATAAATTCAACAAAAACAAACATGATTTGTTGCAATCGTTCCCCTAATAAGCATACTAGTAACAGTAGTTGTGGTTATTATATATTAAGTACCCACAATATGCCAAAAACAGAGCTAAGTATTTTATCTTCCCAACAAATCCAGGAGGTAAAAGTGGATACTCCTATTATTCCTGTTTTAGTCCTTGAAGAATGAGAAACTCAGAGTGGTTAAGTAACATTCCCAAGGTCATATAACCAAATTCAGACCATAAAAGTCCAGAGTTTCCACTCTTTTTTTCTTCTTTTTTTATTATATTACTATTACTATTATTATTATTATTATATTATTATTATATCAAGGGGTTTATTTTTCCTGAATGGTTCTTACCAGGGACTAAAATAAGAAATTTTATTATTATTATTATTATTTTTTATTAATTTGTTTTTGTTACAGATGTTTCTCCTTTTTTCCCCATTGACACCCTCCTCCCCATCCCCCCCGCCCCATCCCCAGCCCTGTTGTCCATGTCCATTGGTCATGCACACATGCATATAAGTTCTGTGGTTTATCTCTCCCCGCCCCCACTCAACCCCCTATTGTAAAGAAACCTGAAACACCAATCAGAAAGAATATATGTACCCCTATGTTCATAGCAGCACTATTTACAATAGCTAAGATCTGGAAACAACCCAAGTGTCCATCAGTAGATGAGTGGACAGAGTTTCCACTCTTAACAACTTACTACTCTCCTAGTGGCCCAAGAACATATCATTTCATCTCAACTTTTCTTTGTCATCCCCCTTAGTACCTGGTTGTCCTGTCTGATGCCATTCTATATTCAAGGGATCAACTGTCTTTGTCTCTAAATAAAATTGCCCTGTAGGTTAAATGTCATTCTTGTCACTTTCTTTCCCTTTATCAAGCTGTGTTCATTTATCCCTTTCCATTGTCTTCTCCACCTGAACACTTCACTCTTTTCACTGTTTCCCCTCCCCTGCCTATCCTTCTCCCACCTAATTCTATTGCCATCTTACCTATCCTCTCTCTTATCTCTGTGCCTGACCTTTCACTCTGACACTTTTCCTTAAACACACACACACACACACACACACACACATTGAGAGTGGCTGGGGTTACTACCATATTAAAAGTAAACAATGTAAAAATGCAAGCCATGGTCTGAGAGAAAATATTCATTTTACAATTCATATAGCTAACAAAAGATTCATGTCTAGAATATATAAACACCTCCAGAAATAAATAAGTAAAAGAAAAACTGGACAAATATCTAAATGGTATAGCATAAAAGAAGATATCCAAATGTTTAATAAACTTATTAGAAGATAAATAAAATCACTACTCATCAGGATAATATAAATTAAAAACATAGTAAGATACAACTACACATTCACCAGAACAGCTAAAATTGAAAAAGACTAAGAATGCCCAGTGTTGGTGAGGATACAGAACAAATGGAACTCCTATACAGAATTGTTAGGCAATAATAAAAATAAATATTTGCCTACCTATGAATCAGAAATTCCACTTCTAGGATTATAACCAAGAGAAATGAGTGCATATGTCCACAAAAAGACCTGTATAGCAACGTGTACAGTGACTTTATTCACAATAGCCCCAAACTAGAAACAACCCAAATTTCCATCAATAAGGGAGCATGGATAAGTAAATCACGATATAGTCATACAATGGTATTCTACTCTGCAATAAAAAAGAACAAGCAACTGATACATACACCAACATGAATAAATATCAAAAAACACTTTCAGTAATAGAAGCCAGACAAAAGGAGCACATACTAATATGATTCCATTTATATAATGTCCAAGAGGAGGCAAAACAAATCTTTAGTGATAGAAGTTAGGAGATTGGGGGGTGATTACTTACATGGGTGTCTAAATGTGTAACAATCTATCTAAAAGCACACTTAAAAATTACAGATTTTATTGTCTGCAAATTATACCAACATAAAAAGTGGTTTTTTTTTAAGTAAATGTATAGAAAACTATTCAGGAGACAAATACAGAAAGCTTTGGCATTTCAAATTAATTCCTTGCCAGTTTTATATCATTTAAAGCCATTAATAGATGCCCCTCTTACTTCAGTGCAAGTCGATAAATGGCTATGAAGCCCGAGTTCATCTTACTCTACACGGAAAACTAACTGGTACATGAATTGAAGGTTCTCAGCATCCCAGGTCTCACAATTCTGTTTTGTGATCATTGATAGGTTCCAAAGGCTGCTAAATGCCCCCACACACAACTTAAGGCCTTAGGCATATTCAAAGAGAACTGTTAAATAGAGTGCATGTGAACACATTCACAATGCCTGGTAAAAACCCAAAGTATAATTATGAAAGTGTTGATTTTAAAAAGTCCTCTTGAATTCAGTCTCTTGACCCAAACATTTTGTAAGGAAGCTAATAACTGCCTTTCATAACTCTCATTTTTGTAGGCCAAAGCTCCCTACAGAAAGCAGTTACGACGGGACCACAGCAAGGCTTCCTAAAGGGACGACACAAGTCTCTGAACCACTGCCTGACACTGACAGAGCCAGTGTCTGACGCACTGACGCGCCAGAAGAAAGAGCAAAAAGTTATGATGTTAATAAAGTAAGAAAAATAAATCCAAAGACCATCAAAGATTTACAATTGCCAATGTCTCTGTGTAGGTTGACAATGGGACCTGGGGGCATGCCAACCTTTAATAATGCGGATCTGAGCTGTAGACAACTCTAGCTGAAACAGTCTAAATTTCCCACTAGTTCTTTCTGATAGATTTGAAGAAATTTGAGGTTCTTGGGTAAGTGAAATGGCTACAGAATATAACCCCTAATTTTACCTTCTATTTCCCTTTTAAAGCTCAGGCATTCCAGAAACTTATACTCCTAAAATTTCTAGTTCTCAAATACTCAATTTACAAATTATTTTTACTTCCTAAGATAACAACAATCCTTTTAGTATAATTTGAGTTTTTGTTTTTTATTGATTGGCCACTCTGGTCCATGGTTTCTCCTGGCTGCCTTCTAGTACAGAGAAGCACTCTTGTTTCATTTCTTTAAAACACAAATTCTCTCCTCCAAAATACTGAATAAGTTGGTAAATGATAAACACAATTTTGCTTACACTTGATTCTTAGATTCTTGATGAGGAAGGAAACAAACTTTGAACCAACAGAAGTGCTTTATACAGACAGTTCTGAACCTCTAAGTTCCTTTGCACTTGGAGACTATTTATTTGTTTTCAGCAACACATTTAAATTTAATTAAATAAGCTTAGCTGTTACCTGAGATTTTTAATTATACATATTGCCCAACTCCATAGAGATATATTAAATATAATACATCATTTTCTTTTTTATTGCTTTTAGAAAGAGAAGAAAGGAGAGGGAAAGATAAACATCAATGAGAGAGAACATCGATTGGTCACTTCCTGCATGCCCCCCACCGGGGATCTGGCTCACAACCTGGGCATGTGCCCCGACCAGGAATCAAACCAGCAACCTCTTGGTGCATGAGTTGACATTCAACCACTGAGCCACACTGGCCAGGCTACATCATTTTCTTTTAAGGGCACGTGACATAACAATAGTTTAGAATGAGAAATCATGGTTAGCCACTACATTTTTTAAGATACCAAAGTTAATTGAATCTATCACATAATTATAATTTCTTCCTCAAATATAGAGCAAGCAAGATAATGATGCTAAGATAAACCTGCTGCGCAATAGGGTTAACACCAGCCCTGAGACTGTTATCTTTTAAAAAGTCTGTTTAAAAGGTTGGCCCTTAGCTGGCATCTGGGAATTTGTATTTCAGGAGGGTTCCCACCACTCTCTAAAAAGTGAGTGGCTCACTGTGCCTCCTAAACTGTGCAAGAAATGCGGTTTATGCTCAACAACTGCTTTTTTTTCTACTGGGAATCTGGAATTTATGCACATGCTAGGCAGAGGGTACCTAAGTGAGCAGCCCCCAAAACAACTCTGGGCACTGAATCTACTTTTCTTTTTTTGAATTTATTATTGTTTTCATTGTGTTAAAAACATTTAATATGAGGTCTACCCTCTTGGAAAATTCTTAGGTAAACAATAAAGTATTGTTCACTATAGGCACCCTGTTATACAGCAGATCTCTAGAGTTTATCCATCCTGCATAATTGCAACTATATACCCATCGAACAGCAATTTCCCATTTCCACTACCCTCAGTCCCTGGCAACCACCATTCTACTCTGTTTCTATGAGTTTGGCTATTTTTGGTACACTCATGTAAGCACTGATTCATCAGCAGGCTTCCCTGTTAGAATGTTTCCCTGCTGAATACATTTCACATGTGTTGTCACAACTGATTTCTAGGGGAATTAAGTACATCCTTTCTGACTCCACTGGGAGAGGGGACTCTGGGAAGCTTTTGTCTGGATTCTTCCAGATTTTGCCCCATGTGCCTTTATCTTTCCTGATTTTGTTTTGTATTCTTGTGCTGTAGTAAATCCTAGCCATAAATATGGCTGGATCCTGGGAGCTCTCCTAATAAACCATGGAACCTCAGGGTGGTCTTGATGACTCCTGACACAACTAGTATCTGTGAACTCTGCCCTCTACACAGATGAATGGTAGTGGTGTTGATCTCAAAGAGAGGGGAAATTGGTTTTTGAGACAGTAGTTTCCAACGAACATTCAGGTCAAGCTTCCACAGAAAATTCTCACCTGCTTTAGTGTATCTGATCAATAGGTACACATTCTT
This sequence comes from Tadarida brasiliensis, assembly GCA_030848825.1. Classification (NCBI taxonomy): domain Eukaryota; kingdom Metazoa; phylum Chordata; class Mammalia; order Chiroptera; family Molossidae; genus Tadarida; species Tadarida brasiliensis. Next base: position 38,511,897 of record CM061258.1, read on the forward strand.
CTTTGTATACATGGTTCATTCAAAAAACAAAAATAAACCCAAACATATAGCTCCTCTTTCCATTGCTTCAAAGTAAGAATGTGTTGTCTTTTTATTTACTTAGTAGTAATTTCTTCATACCTTTTAATAACATAGGTCCTTTTAACTTGTCTGTAACAATTCAAATAGCTAAACTCAATATCTTAAATAACAGTTACTGGCCAAATTTCGTCTGTTCACAACTTTCCTAACATCTTTTAGGAAAATCCAAAAGGAACTTTTTCTAGACATGACTTGAACTTGGCAGAGAATGTATTTACAACATATAAATTATTTTGTTCTTACAGTCTTAGAAAATGTTCAAGAGTCTGTCCAAGTATGGGCTACTGGCTTCCTCTTCTTTCTTTTACATCCACGTATCTTAAAAATGCAGCTGGCCAAAAGAACAAATAATGTACGTGCCCACTATCCTCAGTTTCTTTCATAGTTGTTTACCTGGTGGCATTGCTATTAATGAATAAAAACTCCATTGGTAAATAGGACCAAAAGAATAAACACACAAATACTCTGCAAAGCAGGAAATACATATGGAGACATAACTGTGTGTGATTCTTCTATACATATTAATGCAAAATAAGACCGCCTGATGTTGGGAACTGAAACAGTATTCTGGTAAGCAATACTTCAAAGTGTCAGAGGCCAAATTATTAGGTTCATGAATATAATTGCAAATTTCCTTTGATTCTAATTACAGTACAATCTATTCTTGATTCCAAATTCACTTTTCACCAATGAACATTGCCTAAACTGTTTCCAGATATTGTATGCCTACATGATAATTTGTCCATTAGTTCTCATTTGTTAAGAATTTTCTATTCAATTACATATGACCAATATTAATTCTATAAGTCAAAGTCCCCTTTCCCAAATGCTTATTATCCTTCACCAATACTTTTCAATTCCTTATAAAACATTTTAACTATAACATTTACTCCCGCAGAGGTAGTGATGTTACCTGAGAAAAATCACCCTTCTTTCTTTTGGTTCTAGCAACTCCATTTTCCCCCCATACAAGTCAAACAATGAGCCACAAAATCTCAAAAGATCACAGAAAGCAATCACCATCCAAAACATAAAATGCGGAAATGTCGCCCAAGGGCACTCACCCACTAGAGTCTGCAGAAGTGATAGCAATCAGTGGCAGAATCTTCAGGGGGAGGCTGGTCGGTCTTTGAATGTTCTCTGATTCACTTTTCAAGTCAGCTTGTTCCAACTGTCTGAAGGCAAGAGGGGGAAGCTGAACATTGCGGCATGAAAGTCTCCGTACGAGATAGGGTTCCATGCCTCGGAAAGGGTTTTCCTCTTCATTACTGGAATGCAGTGTTTCCTCGGAGGCCTAAGGCAAAAGTCCAAGAAAGTACATGTAATCAACAAAAGTCCTGTTATTTATCATTACACGATGGCTTCATACTTTTGGAGAAAGAAGTTAAGGGAAAGTTATACATGAAAAGTGCTAACTAGAAAACAATGACATTAACAGAACTATATTTGCAGAAAAGATTAGAAGTAATAACTGAAATCTAGATTTATTTTTTAAATAGTAAATTAGTTCACCAGTACATTTAGAATGGCTCACTTGTTACAGTTAACTGACCTCTTCAATAATCTTAGAACTTGCAAGCTTTGTGCTTAAATTCTATAAAATAGAGAGTAAATCAAGATATGTTTCTACCTTCTATGAAATCAATTGCAAAAAATTCACCCTAATATATATATAGACATATGACATACGTATATGCACATGCCTGAAGAGAGAAGAAAATGAGTCATCTTTTTTTCTTCATACTTAGGACCATATTTGTAATACATATTTTCTTGTGTCACATGTTACTTGAATATGCTTTGCAAAGCTTTACAATAAAACTTTGTGAGGGGAATTTTTAAAAAGAACAAAAAAGAATATCTGAGGACTCCGTAAAATATTAAGTCATAGCTAAATTTTTCAAATTTGATCCATGTTATCAACATGCCAGAGCAAATCAAGTTAAGAATCAAGTAGAAATTTTGATAATCTGATTCTACTTGAAAATATATATATACTGCTACATGAGCAATAACTATTTCCAAGTGGTTGGAAAGTCTACTCTTGCAACATTGATTACATCCACATACTCAGAATGATAGAATCACCAAGTGTTATCAGATAACATGCTGGGTTTTAGAATCCTTGCATTACCACTTTGCTAGTTGTGTACTTAGTGTGTTTCTTAATCTCCCTAAGTTTTCTGTTTCTTTATTATAAAAACAGGAATAATATTTACCCACAACAATGAAATGAGATCATGCCTGTAATGTGTATAGCTCATTGCCTGCGTGCTGTGTGATAAACCATCATGAATGGCAATTTACTTTCCTTTTGAGTTTTACTGGTGAAGAAACTAGCCCAAGGAGGCAAAGTACTTTCCCCAAAGTGCACTGACTTTGTAGAGTCCAGACTTAGTTTAGAATCTTTGTTGCACTCTTTTTTATACTATAATCTTTTGGCAAGTAACTTTGGCTCACTGAGGTTGAGTCTAGATCTGAACAGTGAGGATAATAATATATACTTCTCAGGTTCATTGTCTGGAGCAGAAATATGAAGTATGTCAAGCACCAATATTTGGCACAGAGTTTTCACTCAACAAAATAGTAGCTTTTATTATTATAATCCAGGCTATTCCCTTTATCTTTTTGTAGCACTGTGCTGTCTTTGATGCTTCATTTACCCATACTGCTTTACAAATAAAAAAAGTGGTCTTTTCCTGATTTCTATGTTGAAAAATGTGAAGGGATATGCAATGGTAGACTCCACTCAGACTTGGATTTTACTGTCTAATCTTCTGGATAAATAGGATAAAAGGAGGGCATCCAGAAGGTAAAGAAGAGGTCAAAGCTAAAAAACAAAATGTATTTATTTCAAATCCTAAATATAAGGATCTAGACTCTGAGAACCTATGTTTTGAGGAATCTACCTGTTTTGTAAACAACATTAATAATAACAAGAATAACGGCTTATAAAGGGAGGAAATCTGCATTGTGACAATAGGGATGGACCTTGTGGGCAGTATGCTAAGTGAAATAAGTCTGACAGAGAAAAACAAATTCTGTGTGATCTCACTTATATACCAAATCTTAAAAAATAAAATAAACACTCATAAAAAATTTTTTAAAAAAGGAGATCAGATTTGTGGTTACCGGAAGTGGGGAAAGCGGGAGGGGAAATTGGATAAAGTTGTCAAAAGGTACAAACTTCCAATGATAAGATAAATAAACACTAGGGATGTAATACACTACATGATAACTGTAATTAACACTGCTGTATGGTATAATATATATAAAAGTTGTTCAGAATGTAAATCCTAACAGTCTAATCACAAGGAAAATATTTTTTTACTTTTTCTTTTATTTATTTAAATGAAAAAACATTTTTTTCATCTCATGGTATTTGTAAGTCAAATCATTATGCTGATACACCTCAAACATACTCTGCTATATGTCAATTATGTCTCAATAAAACGGGAAAAAATTAAATAATAATAATGGATACATTTATTGAATCCTTATTAAATGGTGCTGGGTATTACATATACTATCTCATTTAAACTTAACTGAAATCCTCCAAGTTAGGTTCTATTACTTTTCCAGTTTTACACATAAAGAAACAGAGACCTATAAAATAGCATGCCTTGTCACACAACCACTGAAAGTCCCATGTCTGGGAAAGCACCCCAGTCCCAAGCAAACTAGGACAGTTGATAACTAAAAAGTTGAGATCCAAACTCAAATCTCTTTTAATTAAAGCTGGAGCTAATAACCATTATACTGTACTACCTCTACAAGTATGGTCCCTGGCAGGGTGTGGATTACTAAAAAAGAATAGAACAAAGAGTAATTGATCATAACTTAATAAGCCTCACATTTTCATTTTAAAATATAGCAGAACTGAGATCAGGGCAGCCCTACATCAACATTGGAAATTAATTATAATCCTTGTCGAATGAATCAGGAGAGAGATTCGAGGCCTGACTCTGCCACTAATTAGTTAGGTGGTGTTAAGAAGTCATTTAACCTTTCTGGGCTTTAATTTCCTTAGACATAAAATCAAAAGGTTGTACAAAATGAAACTTAAGACCAGTTCCAGTTCTGATATACTCTGATTTTTACAATAGCCAATGGCAAAGTTAATGTTTAGTGACCTGGCAAATACAGAAAATAAGGACAAAATGTACACGTGTGACATTCATAACTTTTGGATAGAGAAAGGGAGCCTCTGTGCATGAACTCTGTACATTCATTTAAGGACAGAACTGCAAACTGAACCCACACTCTTGGATTGCTACCAGGTCATAATTTGCTTCACACACTTCTCCAGATAAGTTAATGACTTAAGGTGAAGATGCCCTTCTTCAGGATAAACATGAAAAAGAAGAACAAAGGATGAGTCTAGCAGAGCTCAGCACTGACTGTACATCACCAAAGTCAGCATCCGTCGTGAGTGCTTCGCTGCTCACTCTGGCAGTAGCATTGCAACCGCAGAAATGCTTCATATAACCCTGGTTACCTGATAAAAGACTTGATGTCTGTGACATTCTCTTTGGGATAAAACCACCTCGAGAAGTACCATTTTTGAAAGAACAACCTCTATTAAAAAGAAAGTGTAGTATTTTTATCTTGACTACAAAAATGATGAAGCAGTAGATGTCTGTACCCTAACATTTCTAATCAAAACTGGTATAACAAGTGGCTTTTAAAAAAATCCTGATCAATATGTACCAATTATATTTCAAAAATAAATAGAACAACTTCATCAGGTGCAAGGCAGGATGTTAAATAGCCTTACTTTGGAAAGAATTGTAAAACGGAGCACGAAGGCAATGTGTATCTTGTGTTACTGCTGGAAAATGGAATTTTTGCAAGCAGTTGAGGAAAAGGATAGTATTTATAACATCTTTAAGCCATCATTTCTCAAAATATGATGCTCAAACCCCCTGCATGAGAATTACAGAAGGTGCTTGCTAAAATTCAGACTCCCAGGCCCTATTCTAGATCTGCCTAGTCAGAATCTCTATTATTAAGGCTTGGGAATCTGAATAAGTCACCAGGATGATTCTTATGCAAACTAAAAATTTGGGAACTCATGGTTTTGACGTTCTAGACATAGTCCAATAAGATTGTCTGGCAAAGATCCAACCACAGAGATGTTTCCTGCAACTTATTTGAAACAATGAATAACTGGATGTAAGCTAATTGTATTGAGGAATTGGCTTACTGAATTTTCATGTATCATATTATGAAGTACTGAGAGTTGTTTAAAAATGCAGAATATGTGATTGTGTTCATGATATAATATTGAGTGGGAAAAACAGATTACAAAGTGATCTCATTTGTCTAAAATGAAACTAAACCAAAAACATTATATTCATAGAAACATTCTGGAATGACATATTCGAATTCTCTAAAACAACTTTCTGATAATAATAATTTTGGTGGTAATTTTCATATTTTTGCTTATTATTATTTTCTATATTCTTCATTAAAGTGTATTCTTTTTAGATAAAAAAAGTAAAATAAAAAACATAATAATAAAATGGAACAACATTCAAGTTGCTATTGATGGGACTCAGAAATATCTCTAATTCAGTTTCAAGATGTGCAATATCAAAAGAGAAAAAAATATTTGAATGAATTTAATGCAAACCTGTTAGCTCGTAATAAAATATAAATTCTCTTTAATAATTAACCAACTTATTTGGAGAAGTTTACAGAAAAATAACTTCAGTGTAATTCTTTTCACTGTTAGGACTGATACCTCTCTAAAAGTATACCTAAATAAAGCAATTCCACAATAATTGGCAGTTAAAATGGATAATCATTAAATATATATTATTATTATTATCATTGTTTTCTTTTTTGTTTACTTTAGTTTCTATGTGAGGTATTTAATTAATCCCTTTACTCTGTTTTTTATTATCCCAAAGTAGTTAGCAAACCACTTAATAAGGCCTTGAGTGCAGGGACATACACACAACTTCTGTTAAATAAATTACTGTGGTTGCTGATAATTTCACATTTGTTGATACTTGTTTCTGATGTGTATATAAAAATGAAATTTTCTATAGAGGAATTATCTTAAAATATTTCTTTCTAGGCACACAGGTAGATCACATTTCCAGACACATTTTCAGGTAGATGTAGATATAGCAATGATGTTACATTTTATGCAATGGATTATAAGCCAAGGAAAAGTGTGCTACTTTCACACCTGGCCCATGAAACCTGAGTATAGTCCCTCATTTCTCTCCCCTTCTGTAACCTTTTGCCCTATATTGAAGATGGTGGATAAAAAAAGATAAAAGAAGTCATGGTTCCTAAATAACTGTTCAGAGGAGAGTCACAAATCCAAAACAATTGGGGCCCTGGACAAGTGGCTCAGTTGGTTGGAGTGTCATCCCATACACCAAAAAGTCTGCATGCTTTTGATTCCCTGTCAGGGCACATATCTAGGATGTAGGTTCGATCCCCAATCAGGGTGCGTATAGGAGGTAACCAATTGATGTTTCTCTCCCACATGGATATTTCTCTCTCCCTCTCTCTCAAATCAATAGAAACATATCCTCGGGTAAGGATTTTTTTAAAAATTGGGGCTACATGAGCCACAAGTAATTTACCATCATCATGGGCCACTAAATTTTGGGGTTTCCTTGTTGCAGCTAGTGCTCTATTATATATATAATCACATCTCTATTCTTTGAGTTCAAATGAATTAGGCACTGCCTTTCTCGTAAGTATTTACAGTCCATTTGGTGAGAAAAGCAATCATCAGTGTGTGATAAGGGCTGTAAGAGAGGACTGAGGACTCTTTAGAAGAACATAGGTAGGGTGAACACTTTTGTAAGAGAAAGGGGATACTAGCAAGAAGTTGACATCAATGAAAAAAGAAAACTTGGACTGTCTCAGGCAAACTAAAATATATGATACCTCAAAAATCAGGCATTTCCTTTTGTTTCCTGCATGCTTCACTAATCAGTTCTGTTTCGTCTCTTTGCTAAGTCCTCTATTAATTTACTCTTAAATCTAGACCTTCTCCAAGTTGCAATCCTCCATTTCTCTTCTCATCCTACACATTGTTGGTCTGAAACCTCCGGAGTTTCTACAGTGAAATCTGAAACTGGCCTCCATACGTGGAGGACAAGGAGAAACTAAAGAAAGAGGCAGGCCAGTCCAGATTGGTAGGTGGCAGGTTTAACAATCGAGGACAATGACAAAGGAGGGTTGTCTTGGGCAGCCACAAGATGAATAGATCTCTGTACCTGCCCCACAGAATCTTAAAAGTTTATATAGAGACCTTAACTGGATTCAGTCACACATACCATCCTCACGGTCTCAACAATAGACTGCTTTCCCAAGGCTGTGTCCTTGCAAATGGCTCCCACTGTCCTATGGTGGGCAGAACTTTCATTCCAAGGACAGGGAGGAGGGTGTGGAGCCTCTCATAGCCTGGGCCCAGCTTGAGGGTCAATGGGCACTAATGTTTTCTTGAGGACTTCCTCTAACACACACTCATGTTAAAAATATTATCCAAGACAATGAATACAAATAACGTCTGCCTTTTTATTTATAACCACAAGGCAGCCTTCAGCCTTGTGTAGTGAAGTGATTTGTAGGGAAATGATTTGCTTACATGTCTATTTTCTTTGTTAGCTAGAGCACATTTGGAAGTATGGCAGTGTGCCATAGCAACTTTTATACCTCCAACACTCAGCTAGTGCCTGGGACAAAATATGAAAAATAAATTTTATTGAAGAAATGAATGAAGAAAATAGACAAATGACTCAATTTCTTCAACTGTAAGAAATTAGGAAATGGGGAAATACTATTAGATATTGGTATTACTCATAATGTTGTATTTGTAACTATTAATATAACTTAGGTACATCACTTAACAAGAAATTTTCTTTTAAAATTCCAAGACTTCAGCCACTCAAATTGCTTTGTTCTATCCCCATGTTAAAACTTCTTTCAAATATATATACATACATCATTATAAATATTTTCACCTAGCTTTTCTTAATAGAAATAAAAGATTCCAAGTATTCAATGCTCCCAGAGTACATATGCTATGCAGAGCATTGTAGAAGTTAGCATGTTAAATAGTTCCATAGGTTTTCAGGAAGAGGACAGATTGAGCTGAGGAAAGGTTTTTATCACTTCCCATGTCGCATTCCCTTTTCCTGTCTAATTAGTTTTCTGTAAAATTATCATTTGAAAAAGCAAAGTTTTCCTGTGCCTGCATATAAAGCATAAAGAAGACACTTTCTGAAAACTGAACTAACTCTTTAAGGAATAGAATACAATTTAATAGGTTTCTGTCGCAAAGAATTGAAATCATACTCACAGTCTAAAAGTACTATATACCAACAGTAGACATTGTCTATATAGGGTTCTTTTATATTTCCATGAAATTATTCACAATATACTAAAGCAGTAATTGAAAATCTGCCTTAAGATTTTCTAAGCCTTATTCCAAATGATTTTCCCCTGATCTCTTTACTCATTATATGTGTTTTGTATTAAAATCCAATGCTAAGGTTGCCCTAATAATTTTAGAGGAAACTCACAAGACAAGGCAATAAAGATAAATGTCTAAATTATTTTCAGATTGAAAAGGACATTGTACTGAATTAACACAATCCATTTTCAAATGGATATTTGTACATGATATAGAAAAGCACCCTTGCAAAAATGAATTCCAAATGAAAATGAAATTTTCCACCCCAGGTTAACACAAAAAATAGCAGATAGCTCTCAAATATCCACAGAACATAATCCCAATATCGGCTCTGATTTCAAACTGATTAGAAGAGACAGAAATCACCGAAGTTTCTCTAAAGCCATTTCCTATAACTTACTCATCAAAACTTCTAAAAAGTCCATAAGAGAAATAGAAAAAAATTCTCAGTTAGTAATATTCTACCATATAGTCTCATCAAGAAGAAAGTTTGTCTGAAACTATAGGATTTAATTAAACTTCTATAAAGATCACTGTTCCTTTCCTGGGTGACCTTGGAAAATGAAGTAGATTCTATTTTGTTAGCAGAGGAAGGAAAGATGATTTAAGGAAAGCATGACTTCTATCAATTATTTATTTCACAATTATATACAGTAAAAGAATCACGACCGTAAAAAAAAAAAAAAAAAGAAAGAAAGAAAAAAAAAAAGGAGCAACATTGTTTGTTTGACCACTAAAAATCATGTCTTCCTAGAATAGTGTGTTAAAACTTAGCTGGCTTATTCTCTCAGTGTTTGAAAAACTTCTCGCTTGAGTAAGTAGATGCCAAACCACAACATTAGGGGAACACAAAGATCTATTGTCTTCATTTTCGAGTTTTATTTAAATACTAATATCAATAAAAATATTTTTATAAACATAAAAGCAAAAGTGAAAACCATAATTTAAGAGAAGATATATTTATAATAATAAACTAAGTCTGTAATTCTAGAAAAAACTGACAGAGAGGAAAGGGAAGACAAAGTAATGTTAAATTCCCTTTTTATATGGAGGAAGGCAGAAATTGTGCCCTGTCCTCCTGGTTTTGATGTTCAGATAACCACAAAGTATTTAATTGATAAACAAACTATGGATCAAAGAATACTATCATTAAGTCTAAATTCAACATTATTGTTGATGGTGAAACATACTGTTTATTCTTATTAAAAGAAGTAGTAGTACAAGGATGTTCTTCATCACTCCTTTATTCAGCTTTATCAATAATTTATTGTATTACATGTTCTGTACAGGTAGCTACTTATTCTTCAAAAAAAAAACTGCATGAAGAACTGTTGTTACTCCCATTTTACAGATTTGGAAAATAAGGCTTAGGGAGGTTAGTTTGCTACTTAGCTCCCACTGTAGAGAGATTACAATGACACTTAGTAAGTGATAAAGCCAAGTTTTCAGACCAGGTGTACCTGATCCCAAAGCTCACAATTTTAACCCAAATGCAACATTGCCCCCACTTTTCAACAATTACGGCCAATTTAGTAGTGTGGGAGATAGAAAAAAGAGGCACAGAATTATGAAAGAAATAAGGAAATTATTATCATTATTTGATTAAATCCTGGTTTAATATAAGAAACAAACAAAAAAATAAACTGAAGAAAGAAAAGTTGGGTAAGTTTGTCCAGTTATATATTAAAATATGAAAAGATTTTTCTTTATAAAAATCAAAAACTTGTTAAAACTACAAAGAAAAATGTCTAATTTATAAAAAATAAGTTTAAGAATAAGCATAAAAAGACATGGATGGAACCTGTATTAGGAGAACTACATGAATTTCCTAAGATTCATATAAGCAAGCCTGATATTCCTTGCAATTATTTTCTATGTTTAATATCATTGCAAAAACAAAAACAAAAACCTTCATCCCCCCCCCTTTTTGAGGGTATCAGAGAGGCCTTCAACTAAAAGGGGAAAAAAAGATGAGAATAAAAAGAATATTTTTAAAATAAATAATATGAGGATGGTTGTGCTTTATTACATATAAAATTGTACTATAAAACTACAATAACAAAACAGTTTGGTACTTGAAAATAATAAAGAGAGATCAGTGGAACAATACAGAGTCCCTTTAAATATTTCCTATATGAGAATCTAATATGTATTAATATGTGTTAAAAATATTATCAACTAATAGGAAAGAAAATATTACATAAGTGTTAGGGAAAGTAGTTATGCAGACTATGTGAAATGGAATAAAAAATATTAAATACTAAAAAAATAATAAATATTTAAAAAGTAAGCCATAGAGTGTTATCAACCAGATGGTTGATAGGAAGCTCTAGACCTCATAATGCCAAAGAGACACAAACTTAACAAAAATAAACAATCCGAAATGCCTGTATGAGAACTCCAGAAATCAGTTAATTTGCAGTATTCCAAGCAGGCTCAAACCCAAGAAGAGCCACAATGAAATGAGTAAGAAAAGCCATTCATCTCAACTGTGACAGCCCTTTTCCCAAGACAGAACAGCTTGATGCAAATGGGATAAAAGTCTAACTCAGGCCTTCTCTTTGGGGAGGGAAAGAGAAGAGTGGAATGTACATCCAATGTCTCATATTTTCAGGATAGCCCAAGAGGGTGGTTTGTGTCTCACGGGACTCAAGCACTGATGGGGAACCAGAATACTTTGGATGTATGGGGGCCTCTGAGAACAAAAGAGAGCTCAGAAGTGCTAGAGAATGTGCAGTATGATAGACAAACACCAGAAAAAGCAAGAGATTATAAGCTCCTGAAAAAGAAACTGGCCGACCCCACTGAGACATTACATACATAAGTCCAAAGAAGATGCATCCCCAGAAAAGGTTTGAGAGGTCACCCCAGAATTTCTAGCCATGCTGGCTGATGAAGGTTCTCACCTCTACAAAGCCAGCCTATAGAGAAATGGTTGTTGTTTTCAAATGTACAAATCCCAGAAAGAAAAAAAAAAAAAATAAGGCACATGAAGAAACAAAGTAAAATTAAAAGGCCCATTCAAAAGAACAAAATAAATGTACAGAAATTGACACTAAAGAAATAAAGATCTCTGGCCCTGGTAAGGTGGCTCAGTTGGTTGGAGCATCATCCAATGCACTGAAAGGTTGCAGGTTCAATTTCTGGTTAGGGACATACCTAGGTTGTGGACTGGATCCTCAGTCAGGGTGTGCAGATGGGAGGCAACCGACTGATGTTTTTCTCTCATATTGATGTCTCACTCTCTCTCTCTCTCTCTCTCTCTCTCTCTCTCTCTCTCTTTCTCCCTTCCTCTCTCTAAAACCAACAAGCATATCTTCAGGTGAGGATTTTAAAAAAAGAAAGAAATGATGATCTCTGAAATGACCTGGCCAAATAATATATATGAACAATTTTCTTTAAAAAGTTCAATGTGCTACAAGAGAACACAGATAAACTAATAAATAAAATCAGAAAAATGATGTATAAATAAAATGTGAGTATCAACAAAGAAATAAAAACTATAAAAATGGTTCAAATATTCAAACAAATTCTATAACTGAAGAACTGAATTGAAATATTTACTAGAGGGATTTAATAATGCCATAATCAAACAGAAGAAAGAATCTGCTGACTCAAAGACAGGTCTGTTGAAATTACCACATCAGAGACACAAAAAGGAAAAGAATGAAAGACAAGAAATCCTAAGAAACTCATAGGATATCACAAAATAGACTAGATTATGCATTATAGGCATCCTAGAGAGGGAAGAAAGAGATAAAGGGAAAGAGAGCAAGTCTGAGGAAATAATGGCGAAAAACTTGCCAATGGCGAAGAAGAAAAGGAACATTCAAGTCCTAGACTAAAAGATACACCCAGGTAACCTAAACTCAAAGAAGCCTACACTGAAACATACTATAATCAAACTGTCAAAAGTCAAAGAAAAGAGAAAATTTTGAAAGCAGCAAGAGAAATGTGATTCATTACAAAATAATAATAAATAAATAAAAAAGCTCCCTTAAGATTGTCAGTGAATTTCTTGGCAGAAACATTAAAGGCTGGAAGAGAGTGGGCTGATATATTTAAATGCTGAAAGAAAAAACTGCCAACCGTTTTAACTACATCCATAAAAATGGCCCTTCAAAATGAAAGTGCTGTAAAGATATTTCCAAATAAACAAAAGCTAAGGGAGTTCTTCACCACTAGCTCTGCCTAACAAGAGTTGCTAAAAGGATTCCTTCAAGTTGAAGCTAGAGGACAACAACACAAAATTATATGAAAATATAAAGCTCACTGCTAAGTAATATGTGAAACTAATGCAAAGTATGTGTGTGGGGGGTGTAAATGAGTAGTGCTTTTGTATATGATTGAAGTTATCAGTTTAAAATAAATTGTTATAACTATATCTTATATAATCCCTACAGTAACCTTGAAGAAAATACTTACAAAAGATACACAAAGAAAAATATGAAAATATTTGTAAACAATATATGATAAGGGGTTAATATCCAGAATATATAAAGAACACCTATAATTCAACAACAACAAAATCAAATAACTCAATTAAAAAATGGGCAAGCAAGATACTTGAATAGACATTTCTCCAAAGATGATATACAAATGCCAAGGAGCATATAAAAAGATGCTCAACATCACTAATCATTGGAGAAATACAAATCAAAACCACAATGAGATATTGCTTTGCACCCATTAGAATGGCTACTATAAAAAATATAACAAGTGTTGGCAAGGGTGTGGAGAAATTGAAACCCTGAGCATTGTTGGTAGGACTATAAAATGGTGCAACTACTTTGAAAAATAATATAGAGGTTCTTCAAAAAATTAAAAATAAAACTACCATATGATCTAGCAATCCCACTTCGGGGTATATATCTAAAATAACTAAAAACAAGATCTAAAGGAGATATTTGCACACTGAGGTTCATAGCAGCACTCATTATTCACAGTAGCCAAGTGGAAGCAACACAAATGGACATCAGCAGATGAATGGATAAGAAAATATGACACATACAATAAAGTCTTATTAAGCCTTAACAATGAATAAAATTCTGTCAAATGCAACAACATGGATGAACCTTGAGGACATTATCCTTAGTGAAATAAGTCAGTAACAAAATGTCAAATTTTAAATAATTCCAATTGTATGAGGTATCTTAAGTAGTTGAACTCTTAGAAACAAGTAGAATGGTAGTTGCCAGGGGCTTGGGGGACAGGAAAGGGGGATGTGTTGCTAAGTGGATACAGAGTTTCAGTTTTGTAAGATAAAAAATGCTCTAGAGACCTGCAGCAGGACAACGTGCACACAGGTAGCACTACTGCACTGCACGCACACTTGAAAGTGACCACTAAGGTGATACATTTTATGTTATGTGTTTTTTAACACATAAAGTAAGCCATGAAAATAAACATAAGAAAACATTTAATTGATCTGATGAGGAAGTATTTATAAGCATAACAACAATGGAAGAAATCACAAATGAAATTAATTTTAAAATATTGGACATTTCCATTTATAAAAATGTACAAAACTTCAGGTCAATGATAAACTGAGAGAATATTAGCCCCTAGTATGTCAACTGGTTAATATGCTTAATATTTAAATTATTTTATTAATTAGTAAGGGAAATGCTATTCTCTTAATGGAAAATTCTCTCAGAACATGAACAACAATTCACAGAAGAAAAAATTAGTTATCCTTCTGGTACTAATACATTTTTATGAAATAATTAACATGTTTGCATTTTTGATTCATTATGTTGACAACTTTTTTAAATGATAGTAATATTATAATGCATCAAGAGCTTGCATGTACAACTAGAGGATCAAAAGACGAAAGAAATTTTCTGGAAAGTCACTTTTCAGTGTGCATTAAGAGCCTTAAAAACCATTCATGCCGTTTATCCAAGGAATACTACTTCTATGGAAATTAAGAAGATTGTCATCAATGGGGGTCCTATTTTAAATAAAGTGTTACTTGTAACATGATTAAGGGTGAAAACTTTGAGACAGCATTCTGTCAAATGGAATATGCAAAAGCCAATGGGCTATATATAGCCTGTTCTCAAAATTTATAATACACACAAACACTGCTAACAGATTAAAAAGAAACATAGCATAATAATTATCTTTAAATTGTTATGTTGGGATATCTAAATCCCACTTTGGGGTATATATCTAAAATAACTAAAAACAAGATCTAAAGGAGATATTTGCACACTGAGGTTCATAGCAGCACCCACATTTAAAGCTAATTATACACGACGTTTAACTTTTAAAAACAAAGAACCAACTAGTGAACATTACTCCTTTCTTACACACACACGCACAAAGAGACCATTTCCCTGACTCGCCATCCCATACAATCATTTGTATCCTGTTATTGTTACTCTGCTTTTCTCTTCCTTCCACCCACAATTCTGGGAAAAAATGTGGAAATGAGTAGAAAGGAGAAGGTTCAGAGATAAGGAAGTGGGAATAGGAGGCATGGGAAGGGATAAAAAATCTAAGGAGAATAAAAGGCTGAGACTATGAAGAGAGAATTAGATGTGTTAAAACAACAGTGAAAGCGCTGAAAATAATTATAGTTAGTATTTCATGTTTTTAGTAAATAAAATTTTGAGAAAAAAATTCTAAATATATTTATCCTCCCCAAATAATGAAATGTAAGTCATTTATCAATCCTTTAGGTTTAACTACTAATTATAGAAAATTCAGAAGACTATGACTACGATGAACAACACCACAGGGATGCAGTGAGTAAAATCTAACCTGTGAGAATTCTAAGATATATGGCCCCCTTTTTCAACAAAAAATTTGCAGAGAGAGGGAGAACAGAGAGCAGAGACATATATAGTCTAAAGGACAATAAATATACATCATAATATCAATTTATTAACCTTGTTTGGAACTCATTTCAAACAAAAATGTAAAATTATTTTCAAAATCAGAAAAATTCGATATCAAGAAATTATCAGGAAAACGTACAAGTGTTTTAATATTATTGAGGGGGGTCCCAAAAAGCAGAAGAGTCACTGACATAAAATAGTATAGTGTTTATATCACCATTTCACTTAAATTAATTCTAAAACTGGGCTTAAAGCTGTATGTTCATCATGTAGTATGAGGAAGCTGTGAAAAGTAATTAAAACAAATTCATAAATTACTAAGTATTCTTCAGAGATAGTAGCTGTGTACATTTAACACATCATGATGATGATGATGATGATGATGTAGGTTCTAAGGTTATGTAGTGCCACACTGTAACAGACATTTTTCCATTGTTCATTATCTGTGCTGTAAAAACAATGATTCATAGACCTAATCCCACCACTAAGTATACACTAACCTTTAAATAATTAGTTGCTGCTTTTCTTTCTTTGTCCTGAAGCTAAAAATTCAGGGGGAAAATGTTATCCCTTATAAATAACATTTAACAAAATCAATTATAATATCCCCTTCAAATAAACTGAAAGTTTCTCAGAATCTAAGCTATTGTTTTTCATAGTTAGCATACACCCCCTCAAGACTTTATTCTAAATACATTCATCCCAGGCATTCAAAACCAGAGCTTTCAACTCTTCTTTCCTTCAAGGTTATAAAGCAATTTTTCCTTTTTCTTGATTTTGAGAATATTAAAATTGCTAGCACTTCACAACAAAAGGTGCATAGAATTTTTACAACAAGGATTTAAAAACTAGATACTTAATTGTGTTCCTTTGCTGCATCTTGGCCTCAAAATATTATTTTCTAGGTTAATTATAAGATTATTTTTCAGAACATCACCTTTAGTAACCACCCCAAACAATGAAAACTGAAATCAGTGCCCAATGGTTTGATTTGTTATCATTGGTTTCCTCAAAGGGTAGAATAACAAATCACTCCAAACCTCAAGACAATATGGATAAGTTAGATTAAAAATATCAGAGGATAAAAATGTATTTTTATCAGATAGGAATTACTAACCATTTCTAAGCTGGCACAAAACAGCTAAAAAGTGGAATAAACACAGACATCAATGTGGATATAAGATATAGTCAAATATCAGAAAAATCTTAAGCAAATAGCTACTTCAATTAAAAAAAGTATTTCCTTGTCTGTACCAAAAATAAATAATTGTCCGAATGCTTTACTTCTCAAGTTTGTTACTACACATACACATTTTGCTTTTACTACCCTTAATATTTGACATAAAGTATACAATAATCTCATTCCATGTCATTTGCCTGGTAGACTCTCAGGATTGGAAGTGACTGTAAATGACATCGAGTTCAATATTCCCCTTATTTTATGACACTCCACATGTATAGCTAATTGATTTTTCTTACAGCACCGACAAAGGGACCATGATTCTACCTTTGGATATCTCTAATAGTGGAATTGGCAAATACGTTATGAGCATTAGTCATGTGGCCAAATTGATCTAGGTGCTTGGATACATGTGTAAACTAAGTGACCAAAGATCTTTGCTCTCAAAGAGCTTACATTCTAGTAGCTCCGGGAGTGGAATTCACCACTCACAACCTGTTCTACTTCCTTTATTCAATAAGTAATCACTGAGTGCTCGTATGTGCCAGAAACACTTCTCGGTACTGATGAACCAAAGATGAATAAAGTACAGCAAGTCTCAGATCACTGTGAGAAAGTTATTCTATATGTTTAATGAGAATTTGCTTCTCTATAATTATCTCCAGGTGTTTAGCTCTCTCTAAAGTCACACAGATTGGGTCTAATCGCTCTGCCCCAGGAAAGCCCTTCAGATGTAATTGACTCTCTCCCATGGCCAACCTTGTTTTATATGCCATGCATTCCCCAGGCCTTTTCTTTCAGGTGCTAAGCATTCAAATTTCTCTAGGGACCAAGAATTTAAAGCAAATGAGTGAAGTGAACTGAGAGGAGTACAAAGACAGGATCACTACTTCTCCATGTTTGGTTTCCATGTAAGAATATACGAGCAAAACCCAGAAATCTACATTTTAATGAGACATCCATTCATTTTGAAACATCTGATACTAATTTAAATTTCTATAAAACCTATGTGGACCATATGAAACATATCAGAAGGTGACAAGTTTGGAGCCACAGTTTTAGATATTCTTTACATGCTTGAGTTTGATTTCTCTCTCCAGAATGATTGCAAGTTTTTAATATACTCCAGCTTCTCGATGTCCTCCTTATGGTGAATTGCCCAAGACTGGCCTCATAGTTCTACATGAGAGAACTGATACAAACATAGAGCCAAATCATTGCCTTTCCTATTTTAGACCCAGTTATGTTCATGAAACAAAAGAATGAATGAATATTTTGAGGTGAGGGACTACATCATATTATTTATTCATACTATTTTCAACCACCTAGATCTCCAGTTGCTATTAAACTAGGTCTACTCCTCTTGCTCTTCAAGCAACATTCATTAGTACTTATCTCCTTGGTGTTTTAGAATTTTATATTTTCACTTTCTAACTTTTATTTTATTATCTTTGCCTCTTTGCTCCAGTCTGTCCACCACTTTTTGTATAATGATTTTGCTAATGACTGCATTGGTTATTCCTCCCATTTTTGCCTCATCTGTGGATTAGCTCCGTATACAATTAATGTCAATAAAAATTCATGGCAAAATGGTGAACTGGAAAGACCAAAAGACTAAGTCAGTTACTAGAGGCCTCTCTCTAAACAGACCTTGATTCATGAATACAGCCACTCAGTTATTACTTTGTTTAATGGTACCATCAACTGTCTTTCTACATCTCAATCACAAATTTATATGGAAGATTTTATCCATGCTTGCTGAAATCCAGGCAGACAGTGGGCATAGCGCTCCTCTGATACACTGGTGCTACAGGAAAGGGACATTAGTTTAATCTGATATGCTTTACTATTAGTGATCTAATACACACTCCATATGATCACTGTTTTCTAAAGGCTCACAAAAATAATTTAACAGTCTATTTAGAATTTTATTTAAGATAAATCAATTCACCAATTCAATAATTATTTATTGATTGCCTATGTTAGGCACTGGAAATAGAATAAAGACAGACAAAAATTTCTGCTTTTGTAATATTTCACTAGTGTGGGGCAAGAGCAAATAAACAATATAAATCAGTGAACTGTATAAACTGTTAAACAGTATCAAGTGTTCAGGAGAAAATTAAAGAGGGAAGGTAGGTAGAAAGTATGGAGGGTAGAAATTGGGGTAATTTTGGATAGAAATCCATGGAAGTCCTCTGAGGAAGTAAAACAGTGCAGAAAGACTGAAAGAAAATAAGATTAATAACCTATTCCCAAAAGATGTAACTGGGGGAATTCACTTTCCTCCTCCTCCTGAAAATTTGAATTATTCAGTCCTATCTCTAATATACTGTTACGTATTTCCTCAAAGTCTTCAGCAAGTTATTTAATTTCTATGTGTCTCCTTATTTGTAAAATGGGAATAGTGCACACATTCGGCATTTATTGTGAAGATTCAATGAGACAATGCATGTAAAGAGTTTACACAGTGCCTGGCACATGATATACACAATGTATTCTGCTACAAGTTTCTGTATGCAAATCAATTCATAGAGAATTGATAAATTAGGAATTAATGTCAGTATGCCATGGACATTTGTTGGTCGGACAGGATTTTTCCCAGCACATTATTTTCTCATTAAGTAACAGCAGTCAAATGCAAATACACCAAGGAAGCTGAACACAGCACACTGGGAAGACTATGATACTGATCATGATGTATTTATTCTACATACAGCCTCTTGCCTCATTTTGGTCTCATGCTTCATCATGGAAAAGCCTATTGCATAGATCCTTTTGTTCTTGTCTCTATAGCATTAATTAGAGAGGTTTAGTGATCACATCTAAGTTTTCTATGCCATTTCATTCACATTAGGTAGGCTTTGGTGGTGTCGTAGATTTCTTCACCTGGTTTAACTTCACTTCTTTCCCATGTTTATTCTACCCTTTTTAATATGAATATATTATCTTTGGGGAAAAATCCATTTTATTGCCATATGTCCAATTCTAATATGTGGCATGAATAAGTTAAGGGATTTCTTCTAGATATTGTTGGAAAGGTCACAGATGCTTCCAACACTGTACTTGCTTAATGTCCTATTTCAAAATTATATATGAAGTGAAAAACTGTATTTTTATACTTCATTTGGAAGAAGTAATTAAGAAGGAAACATAGACAAAGTGTTACAGTCCTGGGTCTGATTCTGAGGGTCAAAGACAGAACCTGGAGAACTGAGGGTGGTGTCAGGTTTCAAGTCTTAAACTCATGCTTCTAAATGTGTTCAACATTAGATAAATCCCATTTTTTTTCCTACATAAATATAGACACATTCACCAACAGCTTGTAATCACCAGGTCCTAAGCTGACAGACATATTTATCAGTTGTGATTAAATACTAATAAATTATATGAACTAGAAATACCAAGTAATTGGGGGGTTGTTAAAGCCCAAACTCATATACACCTATTTTATTTTTTTATTTTTAAAACTTTATTTACTTAAAGGTAGATTTAAAGTGACATAAAGTTGCCTTTTGATGAAAGCTATATAATTTTTTATTTGGCATAAAGTATTTATAAAGATATGGTGAAATGTCATACATTTTTTAAATAGCATGATATATAGACTAAATGTTTTCCTACAACAAAGTGTAGCTAAGTAATATGCAATTTTGAGACTAATTTTTAGTTCTAAGTTATTTTTATTTTATTAAATTTTAGAGATAGTAGTGGTTTTTCAAACCTTAAAAATAAACAGTAGTAAAACATCCAATTGTTAGAATGATATAAAATAAATTCAAACTAAAACCTATTAACACCTTCCTGGTTACATCAACCACAGCAAAAAGTGTGCTCTGTATGACACAAGGCTATGAATTTATGAGGCTTTGAACCACATGAGAAGTTAGGTATTTGTCACAGAGACTGGCCCACAAAACTGAAAATATTTACTATCAGGCTTGTTAAAGAAAAGGCTTGCTGACTACTGGTCTAGGACATAAATCAGTACAGAATATACACATCTTGTTTTCTAAATGATGACTTGATCATCAAAAACATAAACTACAGCACTTTTTCAAAAATAACCACTCTAGTGTAGCTCAGTTGGTTGAGCATCCTCCCATGCACCAAGAAGTCACAGGTTCCATTGCTGGTCAAGGCACATGCCCGGGTTGCAGGCTCAATCCCCAGTAGGGGGCGTGTGGGAGGCAGCCAATGGATGTTTCTCTCTCATC
The DNA here is from genome assembly GCA_030848825.1 of Tadarida brasiliensis. Lineage (NCBI taxonomy): Eukaryota > Metazoa > Chordata > Mammalia > Chiroptera > Molossidae > Tadarida > Tadarida brasiliensis. The sequence goes on from CM061258.1 coordinate 38,532,666, forward strand.
GATGTTTTTATCTCTCTCTCCTTTCCTCTCTCTCTAAAAATCAATAAAAACATATTTTAAAATAAAGAAATAAATAGTCACCCTAGTTAACAGTCTCCTCAGACCCAGGGTCTAAAAAAATGGGTAAAGAAACAAAAGCTTTAATTGACATTAAAAATTGAACCCATATATTTAGATGTCACAGATCTTCAGGCTACTGATACTCAGACCCACTAGTAGACTTGTCACAGTGACAATGATACATGAAGGTAGGATTAATATTAATTTGACTATGGTGTGTTGATATGCTGCTAAGAATTCTAAGAAAATCTCTAAAATACATATTGTATTAAAATAACTTAAAAATCCCACCAAATGCCTAAGATGCATTCATAATCAAAATATTTAAAGGACACATTGAATTTTTGTAATAGGTCTATTGGTAAGAAAGAAACTACTCTCTCCAGCAGGAACTGCATGAATATGTACTTCTTTTTTTTTTTAAAGAATGTATTTCTTTAAAATGCCACTCTAAATTTCACTTTTTTTTTAATGAAGAAACTCCAGTTTGCCTAAACATGATTTTAAATGATCCCATTTTATTCTATTCAGAATATTTCAATGAAAAATGAAAGTGCTAAGTGACTTTATAAGATAACATAAGCTTTCAAACTGAAATAATAATCAGCATAAGGAGAGATAAGATGTTCAGAAGGATTCAGAAAACTCTTGACTTCTGCACTGATCCTCAGATAGTAGCACTGGTAATTCCAATTTTCCTCTGGGTGAGAACACATTTAAAGAAGAAATTGCTATAATGGACTATTCTGCAGTTGAAACAAAAGATGGAGAGACAGCACTACATTTTTGAGCCATATGGATATTACAGATGCTGTAGACAACTTTACAGTCTGATGTGCCGGCCTGGGAGGCCGCTCTTTAGGAAAATATTATATTCCCAAACAGATAAAGACTAGATAATTGAAATAATTGAAAGGATAGCTAGAATATTTTTGTGTGTTAATCCTCATCTGAGGATATTTTTCCATTGATTTTTAGATAGAGTGGAAGGGAGAGAGGGAGGAGAAAGGGAGGGGGGGGGGAGAGGGAGAGGGAGAGAGGGAAGGGAAGAGAGAGAGAGAGAGAGAGAGAGAGAGAGAGAGAGAGAGAGAGAGAGAGAGAGATCCATGTGAGAGAGACACATTGATTGGTTGCCTTCCACACAACCTGGACCAGGGCTGGGGATTGAACATGCAACCCTTTGGTCCATTTGTTGACATTCTAACTGATGAACCAAATCAGCCAGGGCAAAAACTAGAATTATTTTTTAAATTTAAAATGACTCCAACATCACGAGCTACCAATTGTCTGTCCCATCCCTATTCTAACCAGACATCTTTTTCTATCTGTGAGTCAAGATCTGCCCATATACTGAGCCCAATTTCTACTTTTGGCTGCAATAAGGTTTGAAGTCTCTGACGTTAACAACTTTGTAAACTATCAAAGTCCTCTCTTGCCTGTGGAACCCATGACTATTTGCCTAAATACATTGCCTGTATTCTGACTTTTGATTTCCTGGATTCCTGGCCTACGTCCCCTATTTCTGCCTGACTCCCTAAGCTTCTATGGCTGGTTTGGAGCCATAATAATTTCCTAACCCTGAGTTTTTGAACCACATAGACCCCTGACCTCTAGTTCCAATCTTCATCATCATTGTGCATGTCCTGCCACTTTGAGTCCTAATTTCAAACTCTCATCTATACTAAGACCAACAACATTTTACCTTTAATCACCCTGATTTATGCAAGCCCTAGTTTCTGATCACAGTCTTGTCCTGACATGGTGAAGCCACAATCAGTCTGTTCAATATTTGACTGCTGTTCTGCCAAATACACCATTAAATTGCAGTAACTATTTGTTAAGTACTACTGTGGGCACTGTGTGTGTGTGTATGCGCACATACATGTGTGTGTATGTGCATCTGCTTACAATTTTCACAAAAATCTAACCTATATATCATATTTTTCATTTTATAGGCAGCAAGCAAGAAGTCCAACAGTACAGCAACTTGCCCTAAGCCACACAACTAATAAAAGTTAGAAGAAGGTGACAGATCTTTTTGTCTGACAAAAAAAAAAAAAAATATATATATATATATATATATATATATATATTCTCTGTGGGAGACTGTTACATGGGTGTCCCTCAATAAATGCTACCTCTTGTGATTCCTACCCTTGTGCAGTCTCTCCCATGCTGGTTCTGGCTTATCTATATGTCTTGCTTTGGCTAAAGGAACATTAGCAAACATAATACAAGCAAAAACTTGATAAGCAATTGCACACTGGGCAGGTCTTGTTTATTTAAAACACCTGCTCTTGGAGCCAGCCACTATATACAAAGACTGACCAGTCTGAGTCTGCCATGCTATAAGGAAGCCCAAGCCTATTACATGCAGGTATGTAAGTGAAATGTTCTTGGGCCTTCCAGCCAAGATCAGCTACTCATAAAATGCAGCCGAGTATGACCTAATCAATACTACACAGAGCAAAAAACTTTCTCAGGAAAGTCCTGTCCATAATAAATAATGAATTGTTGCTTTAAGCCACAAAGTCCAACCCAGGATTTGCTGGCTTAGAAAATAAAATTATTTTTCACTCTCAGCCCCTCCAAAGGGCAACAGGTTCTCAGAGTAAGAAACAACCTCTGATTAAGACCAGAGAGCTGCTAGTAAAACATGGCCTCAGATTAATATTAAATGAAAAAATGTGGCAGTAAGATATCTCTTAAAACCCTTGTAAGAAGCACTCAGCTAGAAGATAAGGACTTCTAAAAGACTTAAGGATATTGCTCCACAGCGTCTTGACTCTCAGTCTAAAGCAGAAAAGTGTCTGTCTTAGATCGTGGGAGTAGATTTTACTTAATGAAATGGAATATAATTGGATACGTGGAAAATCCACGCAGGTTTTTTTTTTATTTGTTTGTTTTGTTTTGTTTTGTTTTGTTTTAAGTGCCATCTAGCACTAAAAGGGAGAGGGGCTGAACAAAATGAAAAGAGGCCTCCAATTTTTTACTGGCATAAAAAAGCCTGAGGAAGCTACTCAGCTACAAATATGGGCCATTCTTGTGGGAAAGGAAGGATGACTTAGAGGCCAGGCAAGAGTGACGAGAACAATGAAACAGAAAAATCACATGTTGAGAACTGGGGCCTTTTCAAGAAACATGCCTTGTCCCTAAATTTGAGGCAACATGTTCCCAGTTGGATTACAGAATTGCTATAAAACAGTGATTGATATGTGCTTTCCATCCCCCTTCTTTTGTTTGTTTGTTTTAATTGCCCTGACTGAACCGGTGACCTCTTGGTGCATGGGTCGACACTCAGCCACTGAGCCACACCAGCCTGGCCATCCACCTTCTTTTGAATAGCCAAGTCTATTGCAGAGATACAATAATCTTAGTCTCATCCTTGTGAGAGGGATGCCTGGAGATTACACTAATCTCTTAAGAGACCAAGCCTCTGGATCAAGGGAAAATATCCTGAAGAGCTTCAACTTCAGATGTACCTAATTTAGGTGATAAGATCCTGGACCTAGAACCTGAAAACTAATGCTGTAATGTGATGAAAATTTCAGAGACATGAATTGCTGTAGCCAGAAGGAAGACAGTGATGTTAGTCACCAACCATTCCTCCCCTCCTGCTCCTCACATCATGAAATAGATTCTATTTTTTCTTCCCCTTGACTATGAGATAGACCTATGACTTGCTTTGACCAATAGCATGCAACATAAATGATGTCCTAGGACTTCTGAGCAGAGGCCTGATAGATTCTACTTCCTCTTTCTGGGTAGCTAGCTGACGTGCTGTAAAGAAGCTTGGGTTGAACTCTCCAACACATGGAGAGTTTTATGGTGAAACCTGTGTGTTAACTGGGCTAGGCCATAGTACCCAGATATTGGGTCAAACACATTTGGATGCTGCTTTGAAGGTATGTTTTAGATGAGATTAACATTTAATCAGTAGACTTTGAGTAAAGCAGATTACCCTCTGTAAGTGGATGGTACTAATCCAATTAGTCGAAAAGCCCTTAATAGAAAGATTGATGTCCCTGAAGGAATAGAGAATTCTTCCAGAGCCTGCCTTCAGACTTCCGTTGCACCATTAACTCCTCCCTGGGTCTCCAGCTTGCAAGCCCACCCTGCAGATGTTAGACTTGCCATCCTCCGCAATCACTTAAGACAATTTCTTAAAAATCTCTCTCTCTTTCTCTCCCTGCATGCTGTCAGTTCTATTTTTCTGGAGGACCCTTACTACTACAGAGAGAGGAAGAGAGACCATACAGCAAAGCCATGAGGCAGATACCACATGAAATAGAAGAATCACCCAAACAATCCATGCCCAAATATCTGACCCAATAAATTGTGAGGAAAAACCTAAATATCATTGTCAGCCACTAAATTTAGAGTTCATTACAGAGCATTAGGTAAGTAAAACATCTTTACTTCCAGCCACTCTCTCTCCCATCCCAGGCATAATCTTTCTCAGAGCCTTAGCTCTGAGGGCAGTCCAAGGGCAGTCTATAACTGGGACTTTGTCCTTCTCTAATCAGTAAAGCCTCAATTGCATTCAAATCAATTATTTGAGATCTGTTTTCCTCTATATACTAAACATTTTGGGAGTTTTAATAGATAGACCTGCTGTTATTATATAAACATATTACAGTTTCAGCCTTCATTTAAAGGTCTATTTACAAAAATAGGAAAATGGGCTAAAGCCAGACAAAGATACTCTAAGGGGGAAAGGAAGCTCAACCCTTCTACACAAAGTCCTATTGACCCCTGGAGTCTCTAAATCACAATAAATTCAGAATTGGAGTCATTGGAACGCAAGAAGGGCTGCTGCAGGTGTCACTGGGTCACTCCATGACATGCAATAAATAATTGGATACAGCTTAAGAGAACATTATTTGTGAATGGGCACAGCCACAGAAGCCTTGGAGAATTGAAGAATAATGAGGTCAACTGAGTCTTGCCTATCCCTGCTCAAGGAACATGTCACGCTGTAGCTGTCTTGAGACGCAGACTCAGGGCACAGGCGGTGCTAGAACATGTGGTAAACAGCAAGAGTGGATGCAAAGTGCTGGGCAAAGCTGCTCAGAATGAGAGTTCACTGCAATTTTGAGTATGGGAACCATCTGTCAATGCAGAAAAATAGCACATTTGAGGGTATGTTTATTTGTGTGAAGAGGGCAACTATTATACCCTCATTAACATACTGAATGAAAGGCTGAAGATGAATTTCAAGTCAGTTTTCTGGGGCTCTGCGAGAGAGGCAAGAGCACAGCATATACTAAGTATACTTGTTACTAACCCTTCTGTAATTCTAGACATTACTATTCTCCCTCCTCCCCCCATACTCCCCCAAACAGGAACAGACTATCTTTAACATGTCCTGGTGGTGGACCATTTCAGGTTTGCTATCAAGAAGCACATACTAGCTGTGAATATTGAACTAGTTTGTATAATTAATAGGACCATACATCTCTCCCCTTCACTCCTGGAGCTGTGTTAATGACTGTTGTCCTGCAGCTGTGTTTTGTCAAAGCGTTTAGTTTAGATATCTAAAGACTAGATAGAACAGCTTGAAAAGTAATTATGGGAGTGGTTCTGGTAGCTTTATTCTCCCTCAAAAAGAGCTTCTTTTCCAAAACTGACTTAACTTTGAAAATGGCATAAAAACATCTTCAGACTCCTCTGCCATTCCTACCTTCTCCTAGGTTCTCTCTAATTCTTTGAACAACAATAAAGTCACAGTGTTTCTGAATTCCTGCAGCATGAGAAATATTGCAGTAGGAGACATGGAAAATTCATCGACGATATGGAAAGTACCTTGACTCAAGAATTTTATAGTCTTTTAGATAAGGTCTTAAAATGCCTTCTTTAATCATAATCCACTATAAAATGTGCAAAACAATCACGGCTGCTGCTTTCTACTAAAGACAGACACAGCAAGTGAAGCCCCTGAGAACATTCAGCTCTCTTTTTAAGAAGTCACAGCTACGCCCCAACATCTTCCTTCTCTTCCACATACAGTTGCAAAGATGACAGAGTCCACACAGTGTTCCTTTGCTTATATTGGCCCCTCATTACTTATTTCTGCCTTAGTTGACTCCCTATCATATACCCCAGAGTGATTATTCCAATTCATTCCATTCTCCTGAGGTGCTTCTTTTGCTTCCCTGGCCCTCTAGCTGGTAAATCTTTCTGTATCATGTGGAAACCATTAAATTGTCATAGCCTCTCTTCTCTATTTCAAAAATAGTATGTCCTCATACACACTCATTTCATTTCTCCTTCTGATGCTGATTCCTCAGCACACCTGTAATCTCATCCCTTCCTGTGAGCAGCTCAGAGACTTTAATGCTCCACGGACTGTCCCTTTCTCTCTAGCACAGAGAAGGTAGTATGAGGGAATGATTAAGAGCCAGCCTTGGGAGCTAAACTGTCTGGGTTTAAATTCTGACACCATCATCTGTCTGTATGACCTTGAGCAAATTATATAACCTCCTTGTGCTTCATAGTATCCTCATCTAAAATATGGATAACAATACAAGTACGTATAGGTTTGTTATGAAGATTAAATTAGTTAAAACATTTAGAACACTGCCTGGTACACAGTAAGCACTCAGATATTGTTAGCTATTACTACCTTCAACGCTCCTTAAATTCTTTCTTTGCCTGAACTGTTTTCTTAATTCTTCCATGTCCTTAAACATCTGTACTTTTTGTGCTTATTACTTTAATGTCAATCTTTTGAAAGAGAGATTTATATTTACTGATGAACTTACTCATAGCTTTCTGACTCATTAACTCCTGGGAAATTTTCAGCTACAGAAATTAGCATACCATAATTTATAGATTTCAGTTCCAAAGACCTTTTTCTGTTCTTCTTTTACTTCACTTCACTGACCACTGCTTTCATTGGAAACCTTTCTTCCTGCCTCACCTGAATCACTCTGGATGCTCCTGATTTTCCTCTTACCTTTCAGACTTTTTTTCTCTGATTCTCTGGGTCCTTTCCTTCCCTCCATTCATAAATCAAGGTGTTCCCTAAGGTTTAGTTCTAGTCTCCTTCTCCACACTGGGATGTACCGTAAGGCTGTGCAGAGTGCAAAAGCACAGATACAACTTCAGGAAGAATAAGGCATGTTTGAACATCTTGGACAATCATTTCATTGGTTTATTTGATTACAGTGCCTTTAGACAAAATCAGAATCCTACTTTTGAGCAAATATTGGTCAAATCCTACTAAGTCAGCTAATGTTATTTTTTTTAAAACCCCTAAATAGAAAACATCCACATGTAGCAAGTGATTGGAAAATGTGGTACTTTAGAGCTGTTGGAGAACCAAATGCCACCATCACTTTAACAAATCAAAGTGAACTTACGCACTACTATGATCACAGATGGAATGAATAATTCCCTACCTTAGGACAGGTGCATCTCTAGAAGAGTAATTTTTTGAAAAGACAAGTATGTTTGTTTAGCGACCGAGTGTGTTTTCTTCATTTCATTTTATATTGAACACACATACTCACCACTGGTTCCCATAAATTGGTTAAATTTCCTACCACAAATATACTTGAACAAATGTTCTATTTACAAACATAAAACTATGTTTAGTTACATTTCCCATTGAAGTTAGTCTGCAAATAGCAACAAGTCAAGAGGTTCTGACTTTAGAGAACTACAGTGTCACTATCTATTGCTTCCAAATGTATTTATTTAAAATTATAGTTTCAATTGGAAATGTTTAGTGGTCGTTACAAACAGTAATGTTCAGAGAAAAAGTTTGTAAGTGGTGACAATGCAAAAGATAGCCCAAAAATATAGAACTATCTTAAAGCAGAAGGTGCATCACAGGGAATTTGGTGGCTCGAAACATCACAGCACAGGCCCCAACAACAACTTCGGGGCTCTAAGTGAGCACTGCAACTGGCGACAAATTTGCAAGGGGTGTGTGTGTGTGTGTGTGTGTGTGTATGTGTGTCCTGATTTCAGAGAGAGAGGAAGGGAGAGGGAAAGAGAGATAGAAACATCAAAGAGAGATAAACATCCATTGGCTACCTCCTGCACTCCCCCTACTGGGAACTGAGCCTGCAACCCAGGCATGTGCTCTGACTAGGAATTAAACCTGCAACATCCTGGTGCAGGGGACGATGCTCCACCAACTGGTTGGGCTGCAAGGTGTGTTTTAATGTTCATTTAAAATCTAGGTTTTTAATCACTGTGGAGATGCAAATGAGCCTAACTTGATAGCCACTGCATTGAAAATCCTGAGAAAATAGCTCTGTGGAAACACCTCATTAAAATATATAATATTTAAACCAATTTTGAAAACAGTTTGAAAGTTAAAAAGAAAGAGAGAGAAACCTTGGCTATGTGCAATGCTTCAAAAGTGCAATCAAACAACCAGAGAAAAATATTGCTTGAAGCCTCATCAAGGTTAGTTTCAGAATCTGCGTGGGAGGAAGAACTTGGAAGAACTCCTGAGACACAGACAGGTTGGTGGAGCCCAGCATGGCTGGATAGGTTGAATCTGTTTTTATTCAAAAGAGGCAGTTGAGATGATATAGGGTACTTTACAAGGAGAAGTATCATTGAACAATCAAGACTCTGTAGGTAAACTGGGTTTTTACCTAATATTAGGATGAAAACACAGATATAAATGAGCCTGGCCAGTGTGGATCAGTGGTTGAGCATCAACCCATGCACCAAGAGGTCGCCAGTTTGATTCCCAGTCAGGGCACATGCCCAGATTGTAAGTCAAATCCCCAATAGGGGATATGCAGGTGGCGGCCAACCAATGTTCTCTCTTATCGATGTTCTCTTTCATCGATGTTTCTCTCAGTCTCTCCGTCTCCCTTCCTCTCATTCTAAAATAAATGAAGAAAAAAAAATTTTTTTAATGATATAACTAGTGTATTGGTCATCTACACTTATAAAGTAGCCTGTCAGCGTATTTTGTTTGCCAAAGTACTCAAAGGTAAAACTGGTGAAGAAATTTTCCACTAGATCTAAGCATTTTAGTCAGCATATTAACTAGGAAAAAATATTGGACTCAAATCTATAATAAGCAAGCCTTCAGAAGCACTAGTATGCATGGAAGACATTATGCTCCTGACTACTCTAGCAACCAATGACTATTACTTTAACCAAAAATATTTTTGAGCCTCTACTGTGCCAACCCCTATGCTAGATCCTGGGGATTCTACTCTGAACAGAGAAGAAATAGTCCTATTCTAATAGTGTTCACATTTACCAAGAAATTGCTTCAAAAATTTGGTTGGTTGTCTTTTTTTTTTTTTTTTTTTTTCCTTGATTTTTCTCAGGGTGTTCAACAACTTAATAAAACTGGATGATTTTGAAAAATATAGCATTTTTATATTTATTATTTTATTTTATTTTATTTATTTTTGTTACAGATGTTTCTCCTTTTTCCCCCATTGACACCCTCCTCCCCCTCCCTCCCTGCCCTGTCCCCAGCTTTGTTGTCCATGTTCATTGGTTATGCGTACACGCGTACAAGTTCTATGGTTTCTCTCTCCCTCCCCCACCCCCTCTTCTGAGGATTGTCAGTCTGTACTCTACTTCCACATCTCTGGGACTACCCTGTTCTTCAGACTCTTATGTTCATTATATTCCACAAATAAGTGAGATCATATGATATTTGTCTTTCTCTGCTTGGCTTGTTTCACTTAGGATAATACTTTCCAGGTCCCTCCATGTCCTCTCAAAGGATAAGAGATCTTTCTTTCTTATAGCTGCATAGTACTCCATTGTGTATAGGTACCACAGCTTTTTTATCCATTCATCCACTGATGGACATTTGGGCTGTTTCCAGATCTTAGCTATTGTAAACAGTGCTGCTATGAACATGGGGGTACATATATTTTTTCTGATTGGTGTTTCAGGCTTCTTAGGGTATATTCCTAGAAGTGGGATCACTGAGTCAAATGGCAATTCAATTTTTAATTTTTTGAGGTAACACCATAGTGTTTTCCATAGTGGCTGCACCCGTCTGCATTCCCACCAGCAGTGTACTAGAGTCCTCTTTTCTCCACACCCTTGCCAACACTTGTTGTTTGATGTTTTGTTGATGGTGGCCATTCTGACTGGTGTGAGGTGATAACCTCATTGTTGTTTTAATTTGCATCTCTCTGATGATTAGTGATGTTGAGCATTTCTTCATATGTCTATTGGCCATTTGTATGCTCTTTTGGAGAGGTGTCTATTTAGCTTCTCTGTCCATTTTTTCATTGGGTTCTTTGTCTTCCTTTTGTTGAGTTGTATGAGCACTCTATATATTTTGAAAATTAACCCCTTATCTAATGTGTCATTGGCAATTATGATGTCCCATACAGTGGGGTTGCCTTTCCATTTTAATGGTTGTTTCTTTTGCTGTGCAGAAGCTTTTGAGTTTGATGTAGTCCCATGTGTTCATTTTTTTCCTTTGTTTCTGTTGCCTTAGGTGATGTATCAGTGAAAATTCTGCTGCGTATGATGTCTGAAATTTTGTTGCCTACATTTTCTTCTAGGATTTTTATGGATTCAAGAGTCACATTTAAGTCTTTTATCCATTTTGAGTTTTTTCTTGTGTATGGTGTAAGTTGATGGTCTAGCTTCATTTTTTTGCATGTAGCTGTCCAATTTTCCCAACACCATTTATTAAAAAGAGGCTGTCTTTACTCCATTGTATGCTCTTGCCACCTTTGTCAAATATTAATTGAGCATAATGTTTTGGGTCAATTTCTGGGTTCTCTGTTCTATTCCATTGATCTATGTGCCTGTTCTTGTGCCAGTACCAGGCTGTTTTGATTACAGTAGCTTTGTAGTATAACCTGATATCCAGTATTGTGATCCCGCCTACTTTGTCCTTTTTCAAGATTGCTGTGGCTATTCTGAGTCTTTTTGGTTGCATACGAACTTTTGAAGTATTGTTCTAGTTCTGTGAAGTATATCGTTGGTATTTTGATGGGGATTGCATTGAATCTATAGATTGCTTTGGGTAGTATGGCCATTTTAATGATGTTCATTCTTCCAATCCATGAACAAGGTATGTGCTTTCACTTTTTTACATCTTCCTGTATTTCTTTTTTCAATGCCCTGTAGTTTTCTGCAAATAGGTCCTTTACTTCTTTGGTTAAGTTTATTCCTAGGTATCTTAATTTTTTTTGCCACAATGGTAAATGGGATTGCTTTTTTAGTTTCTCCTTCTGTGAGTTCATCATTGATGTATAAGAATGCCATTGATTTCTTGACGTTAATTTTGTATCTTGCTACTTTGCCAAATTCATTTATTAATCTAGTAGATTTTTGATGGAGTCTTTAGGGTTTTCTATGTATAATATTATGTCGTCTGCAAATAATGACAGTTTCACTTCCTCCTTTCCAATTTGGATCCCTTTTATTTTTTCTTCATGTGTGATTGCTGTGGCTAAAACTTCTAGTACTAAATTAAATAAGAGTGGTGAAAGTGGGCATCCTTGTCTTGTTCCTGTTCTTAAGGGAAATGCTTTCAGTTTTTGTCCATTGAGTATGATGTTGGCTGTAGGTTTTTCATATATGGCCTTTATTATGTCGAGATATGATCCCTCTATTCCCAAATTGCTGAGCATTTTTATCTGAAATGGGTGCTGGATTTTGTTGAATGCTTTTTCAGCATCTATTGATATGATCATATGATTTTTATCTCTCATTTTGTTTATGTGGTGTATCACATTTATTGATTTGCGAATATTGTACCATCCTTGCATCCCTGGGATGAATCCCTCTTGGTCATGGTGAATAATTTTTTTGATGTATTGCTGGATCCGATTTGCTAGTATTTTGTTCAGGATTTGGGCATCTCTGTTCATCAGAGATATTGGCCTGTAGTTTTCTTTCTTTGTAGTGTTTTTTTTGGCTTTGGAATTAGAATTATGCTGGTCTCATAAAACGAGTTTGGAAGTCTTCCTTTTTCTTGAATTTTTAGGAATAGTTAGAGGAGAATGGGTGTTAGTTCTTCTTTGAATGCTCGGTAAAACTCCCCTGTGAAGCCGTTCGGGCCTGGGCTTTTATTTGCTGGGAGAGTCTTGATTACATCTTCAATTTCCTTCGTTGTTATTGGTCTGTTCAAGTTTTCTATCTCTGCCTGGTTCAGTTTTGGGAGACTATGTTTCTAGAAATTTGTCCATGTCACTTAGATTGTCCAATTTGTTGCCGTATAATTGTTCATAATATTTGTTAACAATCCTTTGTATTTCTGTGGTGTCGGTTATTATTTCTCCTCTTTCATTTCTGATTTTGTGTATTTGGGTTCTCTCTCTTTGTTTCTTTGTGAGTCTACCTAAGGATCCATCAATCTTGTTTATCTTTTCAAAAAACCAGCTCTTTGTTTCATTGATCCTTTGAATTTTTTTTTTTTTTTGATCTCCATGTCATTTATTTCTGCTCTGATCTTTACTATTTCCTTCCTTCTACTTCTTGTTTGCTTTCTAGCTCTTTAAGTTGTGAGGTTAGGTAGTCAATTAGAAATTTTTCTTGTTTCTTGAGATGGGCCTGTAGTGCCATGAACTTCCCTCTGATAACTGCTTTCACTGCATCCAATAGATTTTGTGTTGTTGTGTGCTCATTTTCATTGGCTTCCAGGAAGTTTTTAATTTCTTCCTTGATCTCCTTGGTAACCCATTCATTGTTCAATAACATGTTATTTAGCCTCCATGTGTTCAAATGTCTTTGCATGCTCTTGTTGCAATTGATTTCTAGTTCCATGCCATTGTGATCTGAGAAGATGCTTGATATGATTTCAATCATCTTGAACTTGTAGAGACTTAGTTTGTGTCCTAACATGTGGTCTATCTTTGAGAATGTCCCATGTGCAATTGAGAAGAATGTGAATTCTGCAGTTTTGGGGTGTAATTCTCTGTAGATATCTATTAAATCCATTTGATCTAGCTCATCATTTAGAGTCTCTGTTTCCTTGTTAATTTTTTGTCTAGAGGATCTATCCAGTGATGTCAGCGGGGTGTTGAAGTCCCCTGCTATGATTGCATTGTTGCCAATTTCTCCTTTGAAGTCCTCCAGAAGATTTTTAATATATTTTGGTGCTCCTATATTCGGTGCATATATGTTTACCAAGGTTATATCTTCCTGCTGGATAGATCCTTTCAATATTATGTAGTGACCTTCTTTGTCTCTAGTTAGGGCCTTCATTTTGAAATCTAATTTATCAGATATGAGTATTGCTACCCCAGTTTTTTTTTTTTTTGTTTTTTTTTCCCGTTTGCTTGGAAGATTTTTTCCCATCCCTTCACTTTCAACCTATTTGAGTCTTTTGTTGTGAGGTGGGTCTCTTGTAAACAACATATATGTGAGTCATACTTTCTTATCCAGTCAGCTACTCTGTGTCGTTTTATAGGAGTATTCAATCCATTAACATTTAAGGTGAGTATTGATATGTACTTATTTATTGCCATTTTTTGTTTAGTGTGGTTATATTTTTCTTCCTATTTCTTCTACTAATTACAGCAGTCCTTTTAACATTTCTTGCAGTGCTGGTTTGGTGCTAATATATTCCCTTAGCCTTTTTTTGTCTGGGAAGCTCTTTATTTGACCTTCTATTTTGAATGATAGCCTTGCTGGATAGAGTAGTCTTGGATTCAGATCCTTGTTTTTCGTGTCCTTGATTACTTCATGCCATTCCCTTCTGGCCTATAGTGTTTCTGTTGAGAAGTCAGATGATAGCCTTATGGGGCTTCCTTTGTAGGTAACCTGTTGCTTATCTCTTGCTGCCTTTAGGATTCTCTCTTTGTCTTTAATTTTTGGCATTTTAATTATTATGTTTCTTGGTGTGGGCTTGTTTGGGTTCTTCTTACTTGGGGCTCTCTGTGCTTCTTGAACTTGAATGCCTTCTTCCTTCTCCAAGTTAGAGAAGTTTTCTGTTACTATTTCTTCAAATATATTATCTAACCCTTGCTCATTTTCTTCTTCTTCAGGGACTCCTATGATGCAAATGTTATTACGTTTTTAGTTGTCCCACAGTTCTCTTAAGCTGTCTTCCTGTTTTTTAATTGTTTTTTTCCTTTTGGTTTTCTGATTGGTTGCTATTTTCTACCCTGTCTTCTAATTCACTGATCCAGTCCTCAGCTTCCTCTACTCTGTTGGTTAGTCCTTCCAATATGTTCTTTATGTCTGCTATGTCATTCTTCATTTATTCTTGGTGGTTATTCATTTCCAATTGGTTGATTTTCAATGTTTCTATATCTTTACTCATGGTGTTGATGTCCTTACTCATGCTGTTGAGCTTCCTCAAGATCGTGGCTCTGAATTCTACCTCTGATAACTTGCTTAACTGTATTTCATTTATCTCATCTTCAGTAGAGTTCTCTAGTTCTTTCATTTGGGATTTGTTTCTTTGTTCCACCATTTTTGCTATCTCAGTGGGTTTTGGAGCCTGCCAAATTTTCCCTGTGGGTGTTGGTGTTCTGATGTTTGTGGCTCCCTCTACTGGGTTTGGATGAGCGTGGGATGGCCTACGTTAAACACCACTGTCAAGTCTTACTTTCCTGGGTAGATTTGCAAGCCCAGGAAAGGTTCAGTTATCCTCTAGCTTTTTGCCTGGAGGCTATTAGTCTCAGTTACTCAGGGCCTTGGAATGTGTAGCCCTCTGGTATTCTGCCTAAGAGGATTTCCAGAGGGTGGGACAGATGCTGGTTGTTAATGAGGCTCAATTTGCATTTATTTGGCTCACCTGGAAGGGGCTGAATCTCTGAGGGAGAGGCTGCTGGTTTTCCCCATAGCTCTGGGAAGGAGCAAGCTGGCCACCATCCTTTGTGGCCACGACTCAGCAAAAACTCTGAGCACCCTCCAAATCCCAGGTGTCCCCACAGAGTTCCAGTCCAGTCCACCCTCCCTTGACCAGAGCTCAAGGTGAGTGGCTGTAGCCAATTCAGTGCTCTGTTCCGGCCCTCTGCGCTGTGGAGTGGACTTGGGATTTTAACCCCGAGGGCGCTGCTCACAGCTAAGATCGCTGCTGTCTGTTGGCTCCCAGCCCACTGCCCTCTCACATACCAGTGTCCCTGGTTATATGGTCCTTTCCTGCTGCTTTTCTGTTGCTTTTTTCCAACGATTTGTCTTTATTTTAGTTGTAATTCCCATTTGGTCCTGGGAGATTATCTGTGTAGCTTCCATTTACTCTGCTGCCATTTTTTCTCTCCTATATTTATTATTTTAGATATAATTCTAATAAATGAAAAGAGACTTATTTTACTACAATCTAGATACCCAGATGCATTTTTGCTAAAACAAAAAAATAGCACTCATGGTTAGTTTTCTGATTTAGCCATAAATTAGTTTATATCCATGAGAATAACAAAGACATCATGATAAAACAAATAGAAAACCTAAATATTATGAGTCAATTTATTGTTCACACTTATAACAAATTGTGCATCACATATGTTTGTTTATTTAGCAGATTTCCCCACCTAGGTCTGAACACCCTCGTTCAATTATTGCAAAGTAAAATTGTGGTGATGGCTTTTATAGAGTGTGACAAATTGTAGCATGGGGTAGAAGTTTGAGAATTGAATGGAAATATCAGAATGTGAATAATTTGAGGCTCAGCTCTTTTATATGTGACAAAATTTATAGCATTAGTCACAAAATAAAGATCATTATTCATATTTCTTTATTTAAAATGACCTTTCTGAATATTTCTATAGGAGAATAAAAAAACTAACCAGTGGATCAGAGACTCTCTTTGTTCGCTCCACAGTAGTGAGTCAAGAACTCAGCAAGTAGATGAATTCATTAAAATTTTTGGCAAGAGCAGCCTGACAACATGACATCATCCTTCCATTTGTAATTCTGGCTTGGTCCTCCTATGGGATTCCCTGTACCCAGCTCATGTGTTTAAAAACTATTTTCTGAGTACCCACATGTACTTGCGAATTTGTTTCCTAGGAATAAGATAACACCAAGGCAGAGAAGAAAAAGATATGCTGAACCCAATGTATGCAATTAACTGTTTAATTCAGTCCAGTTATACATGAAAGTGACAAACTCAATGAATGACTTTTAGGGAGTTATTTTTTTAGTCATCACTTTCCCTAAACACCAACATCAATCCATCAGCCATTTACTGTATGTTTTTCCAGTTTTTACCTCCGGCCCCATGCAACCCATTTTCCACACAGCAGGAAGAGAATCATTTAAAAATCTAAATCAGACCATTAATCCTTTTGCTTAAAGCCCTCAATACTTTGCCGTAGCATTTAAAATAAAATGCACTCCTTGGCTCATTCTTTCAACTTCATTCTGTACCATAATTCCCAAACCTTCTTTTTGTTCTCCATAGTAGCTTCCTCATATTTGAAGGTCTTTACACATGCAATTTTTCTTTGCCCAGGTGACCTGTCCCCAGCTCTTGGCCAGACTATATTATTGAATCCCCAACTCAGAACCTTCCACAGTTGCCACTGACTACAATGCCTCCTAGTTATTCAAAAGTTTCTTTGACTACATTCTCTCACTCCCCACCACTTTTGATCTCATCATTATGTTTGCTTCCATCATAGTACTTATCTTCGGAACTATCTTATCCATTTATGGAATTACCTGCCTATTGTCTGTCTACCTTTCACTAGACTACAAGCTCCATGATAAGCTTTGACTGTGTCCATCACGGGCGTATCCTTAGTGCTGGAAATGGTGTCTAGCACATGCTGGGCACTCAGAAAAGAATTGTTGTTTAAATAGATGATTTTCAGTACAGCATAAACTTATTAATGAGTGAATCAGAAAGAAATTTAAGTGTGACTAGACTATAGAGTAGAATGAAGAATCTACACATATTTTTAAAAATAAAACATGTGATCCTAAAGAAATCTTGCACTTTAAACTATGCCGCCAAGTAACCTGGGCCATGACTTTGGTCTTCTCTGTATGTAAATGAACTGGAAAATTCTGAGGATCTGGGATTTACAGTCTATCTCTGATAATATCAACTGTCATTTACTTCTAGGCAGAGGACTCTTAAGTATTTCTCTCATCTGTCATGCTCTGCCTGCCCAAACACATCATCATTCCTCAGAGCCAAACCCTCTTCCTCTGCTCCTTATCTCTGTCAGGATGGCAGCCTTCAAGGAATTCTTTTTGCCTCTTTTCTCTATGGTCTGTATTTAATCCTTCCCCTCAACAAGCACCTTGGTCAAATTCTTCAAATTGGTCCCTTTGTTTCTACAGCCACTACCTTGAGTCAGAAGTCCCTCATTGCTTGCATAAGCTATCATTAAGCTTTTCTAATTGGTCTTCCTTAGTATAATCATTCCCTATCCCCAACCCCTCCATCAATAAATCATAGCTCTATTTATTTAATCCCCAACTCAGAACCTTCCACAGTTGCTACTGACTACAAAAAGTAATCCTAATCTCTTAGCATAAATATGAGCACACTCCATGAAATGTTCTTGATAGGTATTTATAGTTTATAATCCTCAACCACCCACTTTCCTCCCACAATTTTTTGCCTTAAGAACTCTTCATGAATCAACATTATACAAACACCTTCAGTATTTGTTTCACCTCTGATCTTTGCTCTCAATAGTATCTCTGCCCAGTATGTCCTTCCCATGATCCCTGCATTCTGGGTACTTTATACATATTGATTTGCTGAGTAAATAAACCTGTCTTTTTTTCAAGGTCAAACCTATGGCAACTTCTCCATGAAATCTTCACCAGTCCCTCCAGTCAGTATTCTCTCCCTCTAAGCATCTACTGCACCTGATAATTCTATTTTAGTATGTTACACATACTCTACTTTTCTAGTAAAACTGGTACGGTACATATCTGTCCTTCCCACTAAATTGACATTTTCTTAATGGATAGGACTATGTTAATCCCTTAATAATTCTTCTATAGTACCAATTAGGTAAATTGAAGGTGATTGTTGAAGTTAGGGTGAGGATGAAGTGTTTGTGGCAGTGGTGGTGATGGTGCGGATGTGGAAGATGAGTTGTGTATGTGATAGTGGTGGTATGGAGGTCCCAGTATCATCCTCAGTGATGTCAAAACCTTTCAAACTGTGAATGAATTATATTTTCCATTTTTGGCTATCTAAAATCCTTAATGAAACCAGGCATATGCATCAAGAAGCTCTTAGACCATGACTATAGGTTATATAATCATTCCAATCATCACCTATTAATATCTAAAATGCTTGGTTAAAACATTGGTCAGGATTCAAGAGCAATTAGTCTAATTAATTCCCATATCCTAAAGCCCTAATTACAAATCTTCCCCTCAATATCAGTGACCCAAACTGTACTAAAAGAGTTGGTTAAGAACATAGGGATATATATATTCTTTCTGATTGGTGTTTCAGGCTTCTTAGGATATATTCCAAGAAGTAGGATCACTGGGTCAAATGGCAGTTACATTTTTAATTTTTTGAGGAAACACCATATTGATTACCATAGTGGCTGCACCAGTCTGCATTCCCACCAGCAGTGTACTAGAGTCCCCTTTTCACCACATTCTCGTCAGCATTTGTTGTTTGATGATTTGTTGATGGCAGCCATTCTGGCAGGTGTGAGGTGATACCTCATAGTAATTTTAATTTGCATCTCTCTGATGATTAGTGACACTGAGCATTTTTTCATATGTCTCTTGGCCATGTGTATGTCCTGTTTGGAGAGGTGTCTATTTAACTCCTCTGCCCATTTTTTAATTGGGTTCTTTGTCTTCCTTTAGTTGAGTTGTATGAGTACTCTATATATTTTGGAAATTAACCCCTTATCTGATGTATCATTGGCAATTATGCTCTCCCATACAGTGGGTTCCCTTTCCATTTTGATGCTTGTTTCTTTTGCTGTGCAGAAGCATTTTAGTTTGATGTAGTCCCATGTATTAATATTTTCTTTTGTTTCTCCTGCCTTAGGCATTGTATCAGTGAAAATTCTGCTGCGTGTGATGTCTGAAATTTTGTTGCCTACATTTTGTTCTAGGATTTTTATGGATTCATGAATCACATTTAAGTCTTTTATCCATTTTGAGTTTATTCTTGTGTATGGTGTAAGTTGGTGGTCTAGTTTCATTATTTTGCATGTAGCTGTCCAATTTTCCCAATACCATTTATTAAAGAGGCTGTCTTTACTTCATTGTATGCTCTTGCCACCTTTGCCCAATATTAATTGAGCATAATGTCTTGGGTCAATTTCTGGGTTCTCTGTTCTGTTCCATTGATCTCTATGCCTGTTCTTGTGCCAGTACCAGGTTGTTTTAATTACTATGGCTTTGTAGTATAACCTGATATCCGGTATTGTTATCCCTCCTACTTTGTCCTTCTTTTTCAAGATTGCTGTGGCTATTCAGGGTCTTTTATTGCTAAGATCTGGAAACAGCCCAAGTGTCTATCAATAGATGAGTGGATAAAAAAAAGCTGTGGTACATATACACAATGGAACACTATGCAGCTGTAAGAAAGAAAGATCTCTTATCCTTTGAGATGACATGGAGGGACCTGGAGAGTATTATGGTAAGCAAAATAAGCCATTCAGAGAAAGACAAATACCATATGATCTCACTTATTTGTGGAATATAATGAACAAAAATAGCTGATGAACATAATAGACCCAGAGACATAGAAAGGAGTACAGTTCAGACTGACAAACTTCAGAGGCAGGGGGCTAAGGGGTAGAAATGAGATAAACCAAAGAACTTATATGCATGTATGCGTAACCAATGGACATAGACAACAATGCTTGGAGGGGGTGCAGGATAGAGAGGAGGGTGTCTGGGGAGAAAAGGAGAAACATCTGTAACAAAAATAAATTAATTAATTAAAAAAAGAAAAGAAGAAAAAAGAGTTGGTTAATATCTAGGATCAATATAGCAGAAAACTCCAAACCAGATACTTCCAGAAAAATATTCATTCCTATACTCAGATGGAAAGTATTTAGTCACATTTTGTAAGTTAGCAAAAACAAAACTTTAAACAGCTATGTAATTATAAAATAAACATGTTTCACAATCAGATTTTACTCATAGGTAATGTGGCACCTTAAAATTCAGTATTTTGTCAAAAAGGGGTATAGAATAACGTAGAACATGAAAATTTAGTGGACAATTCAAAACCCTTCACATTTTATTTCTGAAAAAGAGAATATTTCCTTATATTCAGGGGTATGTATCATTCTTGACATATTTAGCATATTTTGAAATCTATTTGCATAAATGGGTGAGGAAAGTTACTACCCATGATTAATGAAAATCTGCTTTAATCCACAGATACTAGAAGAAGACTTTTATTTAGCAAACATTAATTAATGAAAAAAAATTTTAAAGATCTTTCATGTGGCAAATAGATTTGTTGTTGTTGATAATACTCATCCAAAGATCTTTTTGCCTTATTTTTTTTTTTTATTTTTTTTAGAGAGAGTGGAAGGGAGGGCAGGAGATAGAGAGAGCGAGAGAGAGAGAGAAACAGAGAGACCAATGTAAAAGAGACAAATTAATTGGTTGCCTCTCTCACACTCCCCAACAAGGGTTGGGGATTGAACCTGCAACCCAGGTAGATGCCCTTGACTGGGAATTGAACCCACGACCCTTCAGTGCTTAGGCCGACACTAACCACTTAGCCATACCGGCCAGGGTGGCAAATAGATCTTACAGGAAATTAAACATTACAGAGGTTATTTGCTTTCCTTTATTTCACCACCATATCAGTTTCCATCCCATCCTGTCATTGTAGAGTAAATAAAAACAAGGGCCTGGAAAACACGGGCCACAAAATCGAGGCAAGCCTGCAGGCTGCTGCGGAAGTTCTGAATAGCGAGGAGCCCAGGGATAATCTACATGTTCACTTTCCCTCTATAGCTGTGTTTGAATCAAAACTAAAGTACGTCTCAGTCAGCTAATCCTGCCTGATGAAAAATAAAAATGTTTATGTCCCCTGATGCTAAACCACTGAGCTTTTTGTTGAAATTACACATTCAAAAAATTATGAGATATATATGGTAAGAATATTTAACTACCAAAATACCTATACAAATTATACCAAATTTACCAAATTGGGATCTATAATGAGAATAAATAAAAGTAAAAAGTATACTTTATAATGAGAGAGAGAGAAGCAATCTATCACTTACCACAGGTTAATAAAACTGGAATTATTCAGTTCATAGACAAAGTGGTCAAAACCTGATGTAATTATATAGAGAAGAATATTGTACACTAGATTATCAGTGATGTTGAAGCAAATTGTAAGTAAGAATAATAATAAAAATCAGTTTTCTTTTCTGACTATTGTCTTGAGAGGCTATAAGGAAGCTTT
This sequence comes from Tadarida brasiliensis, assembly GCA_030848825.1. Lineage (NCBI taxonomy): Eukaryota > Metazoa > Chordata > Mammalia > Chiroptera > Molossidae > Tadarida > Tadarida brasiliensis. The sequence continues at coordinate 38,554,015 of CM061258.1, forward strand.
TTATTATCAGCTGGTTAGTGAGAGATGTTATAACATGTTTAAATAGAGTTTAGAACTAGAAGAATTTGGCAATTTAGGGAAATACAGTAAAATCTTATTATATTTTAAGTTATAGTTAAGAAAAATGATGACTCTTGAAGATAGTAACCAACAGAACTTGTAGAGTAAGTCATTTATATACTGAAGAGTATATAAATCTTTTCTCTTTAGACTGGTAAGTTGACATTTATCCATCTAATTCAACCAGTGTATACAGTCACACTGAATAATGTAGGCTTTTACTTTGGTAAAACCACATAATTTCTACTTTTCTATGATGTTCTTATCTATAAAATTATAATACTATTTATTTTTACTTCTCCTTGAGGACCTCAAAACATTCCTATTGATCTAAATAGAAAAGATGCTCATTCCCATGATATGTTACTTTGGTGCTATATAAAACATATTGTGAGCATTGGAGCAATACTGTCATGTGTTCAAATCCTACCCCTTCTAGACAAATCACTAAATCTCTCTGAGCTGGTTCCTTTCACTGTCCAATGGGGGATAATTTACTGAATAAGGTAGTGTGAGAAATAAATGAGATAATATATGTGAAACACCTGCCATAGAGCTTTCTATTGAGTAGTCAATAAAAAAATATTATTTTCCCCTTTGCTACTTTGTCACAGGTCCTTTCAGGTGAGGATGTAAAGCAACAGATGCTGCATAAACTTATGAAACTTTGTTGTCCTTCAGAACTCCTCAGAAAGAAAAACTAGGTTCATTTTTGAAATTTGGACTGTATATTTTAAAGAACTGCAGTCCTTCTTTCAAAAATCTTTATGTCTTTGCAGGTAGGTCAGCATAAAACTTAGTATGGCATCATTCTGTGGATAAACCATGGTTGTTACGACCAAATAAAACATCCCTGTATCATCATCTGACTCTCCTGAAAGCACCAGTGTGAGAAGAAATCATCTCCAGATTTGGCAAAATGAGTATCTGAGTCTAGGGCTACACACAGTCTCTCTCCAAATATACTTTTATTTGAGTGTGTACTTACTGAGATCTACATGTCACCACTAAAGTATCTCACCTTCCATCTGTGCCATTTTTAGGAAGGCACTAATTTTCCTTGAGAGACTATAAGTGTTTCCTTCACTGTCAAAATTCTTTTCTAGGTTGTATACTGAGAACCAAAACAAAAAACTCCGCAGCAATTTATCTTCAGTGTTTGATAACTACCTAATAAATTATCACTGTGGGTTTAAAAGAGCTTTGCAGTAGGAATTCTGAAGGAAAGATACTCAAACTTCTCTTTAAAAGTCAATGTTGAGCCAGGCAGGTGTGCCTTAGTGGATTGAGCATCCTCCCATGGACTGAGAGGTCCCGGTTCCATTCCGGGTCAGGACACATGCCTGGGTTTCGGGCTAGATCTCTGGTAGGGAGTGTGCAGAAGGCAGCCGGTCAATATTTCTCTCTCACATCGATGTTTCTATCTCTCTCTCCCTTCCTCTCTCTCTAAAAAATCAATAAAAACATTTTTAAAAAATAAAATAAAGTAAAAGTCAATGTTGACGGGTCTACATAAGAAGGAAGATGTCTTGGTTATCCTACCACAGCTGTACTCCAGGAATTCAAAATGTACTTTCTAAAAGAGTGTGTGAATAAGATGATGCATTTTATGTTGTGCATTTTTCACCATCATAAAAAGAGTGAATGATACTTAGCTAGCCATACAATCTCACTGTTAAAAGTCAAGTAACTGCCATTCTTTTTAGCCATTACCCTTGGTGTTAATTATTAATAATTTCACCCACCTGACAGGCAGATGTGCCCTTCATTCTTGATGATCCCCTAAGGACTTCTGCCTGTTAGCATATGGGCTTTTTGGAGGGGGGCATTTTGGAACCATCTGTATGAGTCAGTGGGTCATGTCAGATCACAGTTGTCAATACAATTTACAGAATAAGTGTGGTGAAAGTACAGCATGGAGACAAATTTGGCAATAGGCATGTGGGGAAAAAACAGTTGGATCCTAGTTTTATTTTTCTCCAATAAAAATATTTCTAGGGGGTAGTTTTTGGATGAAATAAAAAGAATACATACTGTTAGCTCAGGGACCTTTTCATGATAAAAAACCTATAAGGTTTTGTTTTTGTTTTGTTTTTATTTTATTGATAAAGGACTACAAGTTTTCAAAGGAGCTTAGGACTCCTTTCCTCATGAGTATATGTCTTATAAATTCTTGTTCTCCCTCTCAGAGGATGAGTAAAAATTGGAGGGAAGAGAAGATGTGAGAAGGCAATAAAGCTGCAGGTGGGTAGGAGTAGGGAGGAAGAGCATATATGCAGAAGCTAGCAGCATCAGGTAAAGGGTAATTTCAGGGGATGGTAAAGAGTTCAATATTGTTAGAAATAAGGTTATAGGTGGCAAATGTGTTAATTTACCATTGCCTCTATTCTCTCACAGTTCTAAGTGTTAGAAGTCCAAAATTAGACTTACAGTGCTAACATCAAGATGTCTCAGGCCTATTTCCTTCAGGAGATGCTGGGGGTGGGGGGTGGGGGGCAGTGAGTAACCCATTCCTTTCTTCTCCTAGCTTCTAGAGGCTACCAACATTCTTTGGATTGTGGCCACATCACATCAATGTCTACTTCTGTTGTCATGTGACCTTCTTCCATCTCACACCTTCTTGCCTCTCTCTTCTAAGGCTTCTTATGATTACATTTAGACCCCACCTGGATAATTGAGGATCATCTCCCCATCTCAAGATCCTTAAATTAATCACACCTGCAGAGTTTCTTTTGCCACATAAGATAATATATTCACAAATTCCAGGGATAGGATGTAAATGTCTTTTGGGGGCCATTATCCAGTCTACTATAGGCGGTAATAAAAATTATAATAGCTATCATTACTATGTGTTATTCATTACAGTAGGCACTTTACCTGCATTATATAGCCATATTTCTCTTTCACTGTCTGCAAGATAGAATGATTGAGGATGATATTTAAAATATTTAAAAACGCATACATCAGGGCTGAATAACCCTTCCTTTGCTAGATTGAGAGAGCTCCGCATGGCCCTAGGAAAGCAGTCTGGAAGGCCATACTGTGCATATTTGAGAATGCTGATAGCATTATCAGCCTTGTTAGTAGCTTAATAAGTCCTACTTGAGGCTTTCTGCTAGGTATTTTTACTTACATTATCATATTTAATCCTTACTTTAACCTTCTTAGGAAAAGATTGCTATCTCTGTTTTATAGATGAATAAGTCTGAGAGAAGTCAAATGACTTGCCCATGTTCATGCTGAGACCCACTGTGATAACCAAGAGCCAAACTATGTGACTACAAACCCCCTTTTCCTTCCATCAGTTTACACCAAATCCTATTCAAAAATCTAAAGTGACAATACAATCTAGAGGTACTTATGGCTTATCAAACCAATGTGGCAGTCCATATACTACGTTAGATATTAGATTAGTAAAAATAATGCAGTGGGCCTTTCCTCAATGACAGAAGTCAGTGTGGTACATCTGCTCCCCAACAGAGTGGGTCCAATCATCTCAAATGACTGACTTAGTTCTTGGGAGGGGCCCAGAAAGGCTTATTCCAAAGGAATCTGACATCAGGTGGGCCTCCCAAGCACGAGGCTTGGCTCAAGAAAATCTTTGGTTGTCTAATATCCCTACCGTGGCTTTCGTACCGGTGCCACTATTCCATTCCCAGATATTCAAACTGTGATTTTTAAAGTTTCACAACAGTAAAATTAATTACACCCTTTCCAATTTGCTTAGGCCTGCAGAATTTAACAGCCACCAAATATATAAGACATTGACTGATGAGTATCAAAACAAAGTTTGACTAGAAACATTACCGTTCTCATCCTTCATCATTATTTGGAAATATATTCATTTTTGTTGATATGCATCAAGAGAATTTATTCATGTGAACCAGACAGACTTTTTGTTTGCTTTCTGAGAAAATAAATTTTTTTAAAAACTATGAGAAATCCACTACAAATTCATAAGATAAGCATAGCTTAAAGTATTTCAAATAATATGTTATCACTGGTTTTGTGCACAAGTGTCCCACAATTCAGGCATACACTCTTGTACAGACACACAGCACATGATAGTCTCAGGACCCACTAACCAGTGCCTACAAGGAGGAAATTTTGTTTATTTTTAGAAACATCTGGTCTCCTGAAATTTAATAATTCCTATATGAGAAAAGAAGGCTATGAGCTCATCAGCACAGTGAGTCACAATAGTTTGAATATGGTGGCTAATGAGATAGTAACAAAGTACCAGTAGCCCTGGCTGGTTTGGCTCAGCAGTTAGCTCGTCAGCCCTCAGACCAGAGAGACTGGGTTTGGTTCCCACTAAGGACACATACCTCCGTTGCAGTTTGTCCCCGGCCCTGGTTGGGGTTGTGTGGGTGGCAACCAGTCGATGTGTCTCTCTCACATCAATGTTTCTCTCTCTCTCTTCCTCCCTCTCTCCCTCCTGCTCTATCTGAATATAAATGCAAAAATGTCCTCAGGTGAGGATAAAAAAAAAAGTGGCAGTAAATTTCCACAGGTCATTAACCTAACCATTTATTCAACTTCTCTGTAAATTTCTGTGAATATATCCAAAAAGGTATATATACTTATACCTTCAAAATATTGTTTAAAAACATTGGGGAATTCATTAAATTCACAGAATTTGGGAAACAAAATGAACAAGTCCTGAGTCTCCTTAATGACCTAACTTTGGAGTTAGTATTGTCTCCCTAGCAAAAAGACCCAACAAAGGCTTCTGCTGCCTATCTACCCTCATATCCCCACAGGCCTGGGTGCCTACCTCTGTGGGAATAAATTAAATCTACTAACTGAACCCCGATTTGGACACTTATAGGTCTATAGGTTTATTCAAACCAAATAGTGTTTTATTTATAAACGGTCTTACCATTTTATTGAGGGTAGGGGCAAAGGAAGGAGAGAGGAGGAAAACATGAAATATATACAAAATTCAAAATGCATACTTTTTCTAAATATTGTATCTTTAAAAAAATATATTTTTTCTTTATTTAGTTTTTCTTTATTCATTTTTAGAGAGAGAGGGAGAGAGAGAGATAGAAACATCAATGAGAGAGAACATGGATTGGCGGCCTCCTGCATGCCCCGCACTGGGGGTCAGGCCTACAACCTGGGCATGTGCCCTCACCAGGAATCGAACCGGCGACCTCTTGGTTTATGGGTCGACACTCAACCACTGAGCCACACTGGCCAGGCTAAATATTATATCTTATAATAAACATTAATGTATCTCTGGCTGCAAGGATGGGAAGTTATTGTGAGATGTTATCAGATACCAGAAGAATCCCATGCATTTCAATTAACTGCATGCTAGGTTAATTCAAATAGGATGTTATATATGGTTCTTCATCACAGCACTAAACTAAAGCAAAGATAGATACATGATAATACTACCTTGTGCGTAGAGACAGGGAGATAATAAACCATTATGAAATCTTGAAAGTTAGGGAATCAGAGAATACTATAAGCATTATAACTTAAAATGTTTCGCACCTATAAATTCATTTTTAATAGACGTATAAAGTACAGAACTAAAAAGCGAACTTGAACATTTATCCAAACCATGCTCATAACATTTCAATGGAGAAATAAAGAATGAACATTGTTATTTTCATTTTATAGACACTTAGTCTTTACAGAAAAATTTAAAGATAATAAATCATCCCTAATTTCTTTCCGTTTCAAATCAGAGATTAACTCATTAATTTATAATTGCCTCTCACTAATACTTGTATTACACCTTTTCTAGTCTGGGCCTATTTATTCATTGATTTACTCATTCATTTGTCCTGTTAATATTTATGAGTACCTACTCTGTGCCAATGGCTATGCTATGTCTCAAAAATTCAAAGGTGGGCCAGAGGGGAAATGCTCTCTGCTATCATGAAGTTTACATTGAAGCAAATAAGACAGATATTGGAAGATGATTCCAAATATAATTGATAAATTAATTGAATACAATTAGTGTTATAAAAAGAAGATATAGAGCACCTTAGGAAAGCATATAAGTACAATATATTTCAGCTGAAGAAATCAAGCTGGTACTGAAATGTGGAACATAAGTGGCCAGATTTTCTTCTGACACATTCTTAGCACTAAAAGATCATAAGACGACTACTTTGTTTCAGTGTTACGCATATTGTTAAATTGATATAAAATAAAATGTATATTAAAAAGTAAACAAAATCAAAATGAAATATAAAGGATTGGGGAAAATTAGCTCTACTTTTTTTTGCAGGTCATATCTATTTTTCAAAAACAAGGTTCTTAGTATCTGTGTCTAAGATGTCTTTGGCCCTGAAATCATATAATCCTACATCTTTAGTTTAATCCACACCAAAATATTTATTTATAATTTCTGGTTAAGATGCTTTCTAGGCTTGTCAAAAACCCCAAATGTCCTTTCCTCAGCAGTAACACTGACACAGCCACCATGAGGCACTTCTGCTATGGCATCAAGTCTCCTTTCATTCTGTTTTGGATGATGACAAACAGCCAGTTGAAGCCCCAGTGGCTGTTCAGGCTGTTCCACTGAACATTCTCAAACATACTATTTGTTGCAGAAAATACATTCTGATCACTTTGTAAGTGCAATATTTTTGTCATTTGTTTAGAAATACATTTTGAATGCCAAATCCTCTCTTCTCTCCAAACTGGAAATACTTCCTCTTTCAAGTTGCCTAACTGTCTTTTTTTCTTGAGGTGAATTCTTTAAATTTCATAAGTACAAGAACTCTAGACTCATTTATCTATCTGTAGCTTCCATCAGCCACAAGTTTCATATTTTATTAGGGTCTAAGCAAAATTCCCTTCGAGTTTTTCTAATATTTGTGCTTTGCCAGGGCAAAGCTAGAAACTAGTTACAACTTTAATGGTAACATTAAAAAATAACTGAATTAGCCCCACTGGTGTGGCTCAGTGGTTGAGCACCGACCCATGCACCAAAAGGTCTCCAGTTTGATTCCCAGTCAGGGCATGTGCCCAGGTTGTGGGCAAAATCCCCAGTGGGGGTCATGCAGGAGGCGGCCAATCAACGTTCTCTCTCATCGATGTTTCTATCTCTGTCTCTCTCTCTCCCTTCCTGTCTCTCTAAACTCAATGAAGAAAAAGAAAAGAATAAAAATGACTGAATTATAAACTAGTGAATACTCATCAAGGCTTCATATGCCTTTTCAGCTTAAAGTAGTCTCTCCTAAATAAGCCTATTTTGCTCTGTCTCAAATGCTGTTCTATTGCCTGGATATTTCTAGAAGCAGGCAACAAAACAAATTAAAAAAAAACTGTAATAAATAAAGTGTCTAGAATGCTGTAATAATTCACAGAGAACAAGAAGCAACTCAATAAATACAAAGAGATAATTATAGATGTAAAGTCATTATCAAAGATTAATAAGGAGAAAAATGTTCATGTGTTTAAGACATCATGAAGATCAATGGCATCAACAAATATAGCCATGCATTTCAAATTATTGTTACTCAGCATTCCCAGAAGACTGGCAGCTCCCAGAGGGCAGTGATGAAACAATACTCCTATTGATTTAGCAGGGTTATATTACATTGAACTGTAGATTGCAAATATCTATTAAGTTTAATTAAATATCTAAAGAAAAGTATAAAATCAAAAAAAAATTATCATTTTTCAAATAAAGTCTCTGTTGACAGATAGGTACTTCCCTCCACTACCGCATATAAGCTCCTAACTTCCAGCAACAGTGACAAGTTTTCCTAGGAGTCCAGGCAGGGTAGGAACAAGGGGAATTTAGTATAGCTAAATTATAAGAATAAGGTGTGCTCAGGTTTCTGTGGTTGATTTCCTCATACCTTTCTTCAAACTAAAGATAAATAAATTCTAAAAATTGGTTTAGAACAACCCAGTCCATTGTCCTTTCCATTAACATTAAATGGTTAAATTACACCATAAAAAATATTATATATCATATATATCACACATAACACACTGTTATATAATAAATATGTTACATATAAAAATTACACATATAACATATCACACACATTATAATACACAGGCATGACTTCACATATATATGCGTATGTGTATTGAAAAATAACTAGGTACCATAACTGCTCCTAAGCACTTTTAAATATTATTTCATTTCATCCACATATTAACTTTAAAAGATAGATACTATTATCCAATAGGAGACAAGAAAAGTGAAACAGCTTGAAGTTAAGTGACTTATCCAAGGTGACTCAGTTAGTAAGTGGCAGAGCCAGGATTCAAAGCCAGGAAGTCTGACTACAGAGCCTGGTCTGTTCACCTGTACTCTATACAGTCTTCATCTCATACCCCAGGGTAGAGGGACCATGGAGAGAGGGTGGTAACAGAAAGAAGCAAAATCACTTACAAGAAGGAATAAAAGGAAAGAAGGAAAAGCTTAACAAAGAAACCAAGAGAGGTGGGGAAGAAGAGGGGAGAGGTGAAAAAGAGAAGGGTAGAAAAATGAAGAAAAACAATACACAGAAACTAATAAAAGAAGGAAGTAGCATGAACTGCTGTGTCCTTGCTATACGATTTTCCTAATGAAATTGTAGGGAGATGAGAAATCCTTCAGTAACTGCTCATTGCTTTTCATCTCATCTCAGCATAAAACTTGGGTAACTGCCACATCAAAAAAACTCATAAAAGAAAATACCAATTTACGTATGAATCATAATCCCACTTCTACCTGCCAAAATTGCCTGATTTCTTCATTGTAAGTAATATATCGGGTCTCCCTTAAATGAACCTATCACAGCATTTTCTATCTCAGCTTAAAATACAAAAAAAAAAAAAAAAAAAAGAAAGAAAAAAAGAAAAAGACCACTCCCTATACTAAACATCTTGTCCAAAAGAGGTTTATAGGCTACACTGGGAATCAGAAGTACTGACCCCAAATGGAAGTTTAAACTGAGACTCTGCTCAGATGTCTGTCATAATGCAAGTGACAGAAAAAGAGGGGAAACAGCAGTAATAGCATAATCTGTCAGAAAAGCCTGGGTAGCTGCAGTGACCAGTTTTTGTGCTAAATGGAGTTGCCCTGGAAAAGAGACAGCAGAGTATTTTAGTTTTTGGGGGGAGGGGTCACGGGGGGGGGGGGGGGCTGTAAATGAACTCTGGATAATCAGAGTTTCTTCTTCTTTTTGATTTCATTTATCTATAATTTGAAAGCACAATGATATATTTCAAAAGAGAAGTTAAGAGGCTCAAGTTCTGGATTCTGCTCTCAATCTTGGGCAGAACTGTACCTAGTCTTTCTGTGCCTGAGTTTCCATACCTCAGGGGTGATGGAAAAAAGAAAATTAATAAAAATAAATAAATAAAATAAAATAAAGTGTCCTTTTCAGCTTCTATAACCTATGACTTTTTGTTCACAACTACCTTTGGTGATCACTGTTTTGCACATAAAAACCAACATGTGTGTGTGTGTGTGTGTGTGTGTGTGTGTGTGTGTTCCCACACACATGCACATGTACACACACACACACACCAAGTTCTGGTTATATGTTATTATCACTTTCCATCTCCAATTGAATTATGCCAATTTTATTCAAGATCAGTGTTTATCTAACCTAAAGATTTCTTTGGATAGCACAATTAGCATCTTACTAGGAAACCTATTCCATTTTCTAATAATATCAACCAAAAGGAATTTTCTTACATATATAAACAATTGTTTTAGATTAGGATTTAAGCCATATAGTAAGGTTAATAAAGATGTTGACTTCTTTTATAACTCAGATAGGTAACTGAATGGCAGATTATACATTATGAAACCAAAGATTTTGCACAGAAGAAATTGGAAACTAAGAGACATTTAGATAATGAAAGTGAAAGCTGTATCAAGCCAGGGTTATCAGTGAAGATATTGTGTGAAATAGAAATAAAGACCAGTAATCAATCCAGCAGATATCTATACGTTTTTAAACGTGAGAAGTAACAAAATACAAGTGGTAGGATATACTCGTCTTCACATATATTCACATAGATTATCTGCAACGAGGCATCTGAAGGCTCATAAGCCTTAGAGGCCTAAATTATGCAAATGGCTTTTAGTCATGAAAAAAAAATTAGAAAAGTAATGTGGAATCAACAGAACTTGGCAACAAAAATTTTTTCAAAACGATCCTTTGATAGCAGGAAGGTATCTCCTTGCACCCACAACATTCCTCAGGGGTCCTCTTCTTTCACTCACCTATTACAATTTAGTGTTGCCAGGATTCCAGCCTGTTGCACCCTCAAATGCCATTCACTCCTACAAGTTTAACAGCAACTTATATCTGGTGACTCCTAAATATGTGCCTCCAGCTGTGACTGTACATCTCCACGCCGGAGTCTCTGCAACCTGCATGTCTTACAAGAACCTCAAAGGCAACTTGTTCAAATTTAACTTGATACTTTCCCCTCCGAATAGCTTTTTCTCCTATTTCATTATCTTCCCTGACAGTACGATCATGCATCCAGGAAAACAAGCTAGAAATATGGAAATCATTCCTACCTCTTCTCTCTTTTTTTCACTCTCAACATCCAAACATCCACCAAGTCATGCTGATTTTACTTCATATTTTTAAATCTAATTTATCTTCTCTTCATTCTTACTACCTTTATACAGGTTCTTAACTGTTACCTCGGCTATTAAAACGCATTTTAGTTGATTTTTTGCCTCTGAAATCTATTCAACAGAGTGATCTTTGAAAAACAGAGATACATTCATTTCCCATCCCTACTGAAAATACTTAAAGTTTCCAAGGCCTTTTAACCTATCTTTCCCTTAGCATTGCCTATGGGAATATTCCCTTTGATCAGATCCCCTTCAGCCAGTCCCTCCAGTCTTATCTCTAACTCCATGACTCATATTGGTTTTGTTTTAGCAACACTGAAACATTTGGATTCCTCCACATACCTGGCCTTAGCCAAATATTTCTGATTTCAATATGCATTCTTCGTCCCACCACCCACCACTAAAATTATGATCTTCGTCCAGCTGGTGTGGCTCAGTGGTTGAGCGTTGACCCATGCACCAAGAGGTCATCGGTTTGATTCTCGGTCAAGACACATGCCCAGGTTGTGGGCCCGATCCCCAGTGGGGGACATGCAGGAGGCGGCCAATCGAAGTTCTCTCTCATCGATATTTCTATCTCTCTCCCTCTCACTTCCTCTCTCTATAAAAATCAATAAAGGGAAAAAAAAAATTATGACCTTCTTCTTTCATCTTTTCTTATCAACCTGAATAAATCTTGCATATGTTGTAACACATGTCTAGCAACACCTTCTCTCAGAAGCTTCTCTCATTCACTTCTTCTTCAGCCCCATCTCCAGTGCTCCAGATACTATAAGACAGTATCTCTGTCTTATACTTAGAATGTTGTATGCTGGTCTCTCTCATTAGCTAGCTGTCAGATCTTTGAGGGCAGAGAATATATATTCTTTGACATGTGTAGTATCTAGCACTTTATAAATACTGAGTTAAATAACAAATTAATATCAATATGATACTGGATTCCTGTATCTAGTGTTTTGTTAACATAGAGTATATGTAAATGAGATTTGGATGTAGGTACTTATGACTGAAGTTATTTTTCATGTTAAGGAAATAGAGGCATATTCAGAGAAATTATATAATTCCTGTCTCTGGGTTTGGAACATAATATTACAACTAACTGCAAGCATGTTAATAGGAAGAACTTAACCTTGGTTATATATAGAAGAGTTGATAGTCCCTTAAAATTGTATATAACATATTTATGTAAGTAGTACTTCTGGCGAGAAACTTAATAAGATTCTCCAAATCTGCTGCCTTATAGTTTGTTGATTTTAAATCCTCTATTGAAAGTGTAGAAAAATGACAAGAAAATACATTATATTTGACCAAAAATTGATGTTTAAAGGACATTTGAAAAAAAATTGTGATATTTGAGAAGGTCCTGAATACATAACTAAGTTTTGAGCATTTCAAGCTACGTTGATTAATCTCATCCCTGTTTCTTCTTAGAATCACTTAAAGTTTACCTCGGTATGATAAAAATGAATAGTGTGCTAAACTCTGGTTCTTCTTGGGTTTTTTGTTTAATTGTTTGTTTGTTTGTTTGCATTTGATCTGTTGCTCTTATGTTGTGATAGAGAAACTATTCTACAATAATACCATCTGCACGTTAACTGTTAAAATATAGTAAAAGACAGTTTATATTGCAAACGTTTAGAGAAAAAAGCATTGTAATCCATAAGATAGATGTCATATGATAATACCAAAATATGAAAATTCTCCTTGTTCATTTTTATGAAGAAAAATAAATCTCAAATTATAGCTATATATTGTTCTAGAACTCCAAGTAGTTACATTAAGTCAATATATATAATTAAGTCTGTATATATGTTTTTTGTTTTTTTTTTTTGGAAAGGTGTCAATCATTGCTTCTAGCCTCTTTGAGAAACTAAAACATCAATGAAATCAAAACTTCTATATATTTGGGAATTGTCTTACATATATATACATATATATGTGTATATATGTATGTATGTACGTGTGTGTGTGTGTGTGTGTATATATATTCAATACAAATGTGCTTTCTCTATTCTGCATGATATTGTAATGGTAGATATATGATATTATGTATTTGGCAAAACCCATAAAACATTGAAAATTTTGCTAAGAATTGCCTACCTTTGTACTGTGGGCATCTGAGAACCCTGGTGGCAACTGGCTGTGATCCCTGCACTTTTCTTGTTTCTGGAATTCTAGTAGCAGTTTCCCTGATTCCCTAACTCCAAGGTCTTGGAATGATGGTGTAAGCTTCTAATTGCTTGTATTATACACGATCCTGTGTGAAATTTGAAGAATGACTTCTGCTTCCCTGACTAATATGATCATATGTATTTCTTACCTCTTCCATCTCAGATACCACTAAAGGGGAGAAAAATACAAAACCATAATGGTAGTAAGGAACTAGAAGAGAGTCATCAGAAGACAGATTTCAATAAATTTGTAGAAGTTAGAGCACATAAAGATGTAATAACTAATGAAACAGAGTAAACCACAGCCTGAAGTGTCTAGAAAGGATATAAATGAGAGAGAAGGAGAAAGAGAGGGAGGGAGGAAGGGAGGGAGGGGGAAGAGCGAGAGCGAGAGAGAGAGAGAGAGAGAGAGAGAGAGAGAGAGCGCCTTGCACAATCAAGAGGCTCAGAATTCCAGAACACAGAGTACAAAGAAGTCAGGAAAGAGGCCAGGAGTGAAGTGGGAAACTGACAATAGGAGCTGTAACTGTAAGTCTGTAAGTCTCTCTATAAATTGAAGTAGCCACTACCTATCCTTGTAGGAAAGTGTACACCCAGTAGTTAAGTATCTCTGCCACAGGGAAATATTTGAGGACTTTTCATTAAAAACTAAAATAAGGAAATAAATAAAAATAGTAATAGTTCCAGACAAAGAACTCCATACTCTGGCATGTTCTTATCCCAAACAAAACAGCTAATTCACAGCCCCATCACCCTGAAGCAAAATGCAAGTCAGAGCCCATTCAGCTTTTCATCCCTTGAACTTGAATAAAAAGATGATCATGGTCATCAGGCATCTGAAGAAAACGTGTCCTGAAAGAGACAGCCCAAGATACACAAATAAGACAAAATGACCCCAAATAAAACATAATTTGGAGAAACTTTATTAATACTTCAAATTACTATCCTAAGAGAGATCTAAGAAAATAATGCTTGTATATAACAAGAAAAAGATATCACGATAATGTAACAATCAGAGAACAAGATAGAACTAATTAAGATTACTAACAGAATTGCTAAAACAGAAGACTTAATGGAAGGGTTAGAATGTAAATATGAGAAAAGTTCCTAGAAAGTAGACTTTTTTTTAAAGGTGAGAAACAAAAAGTATTATAGGAAAGATAAGGGGCAGTGAAGATATTCCTAGAATAAGAGAATAGAGAAAAGTGAAGATGGTAAATTACCAAAGCAATATTATATAAGACAGTTTCCCAGAGCACACAGACAGAAGTCTGGAGATTGAAAAGACCCACAGCAATGGGCGGAGGTTGCACCAATAAACTAAGGCTCCCCTAGGAATTCACTACAGCTGCAACAATGAAAGCTGCCTCTGCTACAAAAGGAAGCCACGTGAGGTGTCAGACTGAAGACCACTGCAGCTGCTGCTTTCATTCCACTCTCCAGGAATCACTTCATTCATTCTTACTAGTTTAACTGCAATTTCTATCTGATGACGTCTGAATGTGTATCTCCAGTTCTAATGTCCATATCTCCACATATCTTGCAGAACCCTCAAATGCACCATGTTCAAGTTTGACTTACCATCCTCCCCCACAGACTAGCTCTTTCTCCTGTTTCTTTTTTCCCTTTTCAGGACTATCATCCCTCCAATTAGAAACAACCTTGATATTTGGGAGTCATCCTTCACTCTTCTCTCTTTCTCACTGTCAGCATGTGATTGAGTTGTGCCAATTTACTTTCTCTTTTAAAAACTCTGATCTATCTTATTTTTTGATGATTAGCTCTATGTAAATTTATATAAATTTGTAATAATTAAAAGTAATACTGACAAGGCACTAGACAAATTGATTATAGAACAGAATACAGGTCAAAAACACACCACATATATATGGAAACTTACCACAATAATATGGAAATCTTACCATAGCCAAGGTGGCATTTCAAAATATGGTAATGGAAAAATTGGTTATCCATTTAGAAAAAAAAAATTGTTATAACTCTTTTTGACATAATCATAATCACAACTGCAAATGGATTTAAAACTTAAATGTAAAAAAACAAATTTATATCCACTGATAAATTCCCAGAAGTGGAATTGCTGGGTCATAAGGCAGTTCCATTTTTAATTTTTTTGAGGTAACTCCATACTGCCTTCCACAGTGGCAGCACCAGTCTGCATTCCCACCAACAGTGCACCAGGGTTCCCTCTTCTCCACATCCTCCCAAACACTTGTTTGTGGATTTACTGTGGCAGCCATGCTGCCAGGGGTGAGGAGGTTGTAGAATTATGCACCTGAATCCTCAAAATTAAATAAAGTAACCCAAGTCCTAAAAAATTAGTAACAGTAAAAAAAAAAAAAAAAAAAAGTATATAAAAGAATTAAAGGAAAAAAACTAGGAGATTCTATTATAGGACCTTGGATTAAAGACCTCTTTAACGGAGATTAGTAAAATATGGCATGCAAACCACCGAATACAAAACAGTACAGTATGGACTACCACCTTCCCTTTGGGGTATAAACAACAGTGATTATGGAAACTGTTTATAAGTAAGCTTTCCCCAACATACTATTTTTCTTTGTTTCATTTTTCTTCTCATACCCATTCCATTAAACTATTTTATAACATTGCTCTTATTCTCTGAACTTCTTTATCCACCATTTCCATCTTGGCTTTCAGGCTTATGTGCTCTAAATTGTGTCAGCTGTCACCTCCATGGAAGCCTTGCCTAAACTCTTTATCCATCAAAAGTAATAACACACTAAGTTATAGTTACCTCCTGTAGCACTCACTATAGTTTGGGTTTTGTGCCCAGCACCTTACATACGTCATTTTTAATCTTCAATACAATTTTCAAGGGAGCTTTTGTTACAAACATTGTGTCATAATTGCCTCAATCTCAATCTCTATTTCTTAAGAAAGCCACTTTTCTAAATAATTGACATATATTTCCTTAAGTAATTGATGTATAAAGGAAAGAACAATGATGAAAATAAAATTAACAATTTTATAATCTTACTATTAAAAAGTAAACATTAGGTAAACATGATTCCATATCTTTCTAAGAATGTATTATAAGTGGGTTAGGGGAGAGAGAGGGGAGAAATATTTTTCTAAAAATTTAAATGTTATTTTTATTTAAAATTATGAAATTTAACTGTAATTGATGTTAACAGAAAAAAATAACTTGAAGGTAGAATTGTTAGACTTTATATAAGTACAAGATATTGTACTAGAAAAAGATTCTTTTTCTAGGAATAAAAAAATAGATTATGAAATCTTTGAAGGCATTTGGATTATTTTTCAAATATTTGAATTTAGATGACTTACTATCCTCTTTGACAAAAGAGTATTTTGGCGTTTTTACATTCTCTTATCTTCTTCCTTCTTCCCATCCTCCTCCCTCTTCTCTTAATTGTCATCCTTACAATGACCAAGTTTATGACATGCATAGTCTCTCTGTAAGCATAGTTCCTATAATTGTTTATGATTCATCCTATAGATAAATTTATTACAGAGAAATTACTCCGGGATGACCTTATGAATTTACCACTGTTTGTAAGTTATACATGTATACATTCGATTATTTGATTAGTGCAATTTTTTTCTCCCCAAAGATTTAAGATCTATCAAAGCAGGGGCCCTGTTTCTCTTTGTTCACCACACTCCACATGGTGCCTGACACAGAAAAGATATTCAATTAAATTTTTTGCATGAAGAAACAAGTGTGTAAAGAGCCCCATGAAATGCATGTGTAGAATAATAATAATGGGATTCAAAAGAGGATGAGGTACTCAGGAGACATTATATAGAAGATATTGTCTCCAAGGAGCATTGGATTTTGATAGATGATGAAGTCACATTAATATGTTTTTATTTTAAGGGTGGGATGGAGTAGGGGTCAGCAGGGAATTGGCCCAGTAAGATGTGTGCATGATATAATTTTACACAGGATGTGTCTTTTATACACAGAACACTGTCTGGATGAATGATACCTAAGGTAAATTGATTCCAAATAAATTTCTTCTTCTTTCTATCTTTCTCTAAAATCTATTTTTAAAATAATAAGCACATTATTACTTTCATAATCAAATGAAAAATAATAAAGCTATTTTCATTTTGGAAAAATATAAGTCCATAACAATTAACATCCAGAGAAGGCTTACCTTTTCCCAGAAAATGCTCTAAATACTTTTAAAATAGATTAATTTCGTATTTGAAACAAAACTGTGAGGTAAGTTTTACTGTTGTGCTATGTTATGAAGGAGGAAAATGAGAACAGAGAGGTGAAATACTTTGCTCAAGTTCACATAGCTGATAAGGAGAGAAGCTAGCATCTGAAATCAACATGCCTAGTTCCAGACTTCATGCCACTGACCACAACAACCTTTCACTGCAAAGCAAAACGTCAATTATCAGGGCTCGCTATGTACTATTCCCAATTAGGAGAAATCCAGGCAGTATTGACAGGCACAGGCAGCCCCTCACTTTGCAATCTTCTCATTTTCTGCTCTTCTTTAAAACTTCTAATTGTCCACCAATATCAAGTCATATGAAGAGCTGAGATCATGCCATTAAAAACCTGTTAACATGCTGTCTCCTGAACACGATGCATATGAAATCAAACCCCTCCTGTATTATTCCTCCGTCTTTATTCTTAGATTAAATCAATGGATAATTCATCACCTTTCCTCAAAGAGCCATCTCCAAACCCTTCAATTATATTGGCATTTCTGTTCCCAATATAAACATCATGCCTCATCAGGGTCAGATAATGAAATGTAATGTCGCCTATTTGCCTGATTTTGCAAGGCATTTGGTGACTGCTGTTCTGTACCCCTCATCCATCATTCTGCACTGCCGTGACTACAAGAAGAGCAGGAACTGCAGGTAATTCTTACCCTCTAGGCATAGCCGGTGCCCTAATGTAGGGCAGAAAACCAAATACAATAGTGAATCATTCCTAATACACCTTGAATACATACCCTGCATTGTAACTTTTGGACCTATTTGGTTGCCTTTTTTGCTCAACTCAAAAGGATTCAGAAAAGCAGATTTTGAGTTATAAGCCTCTTTCTCCCAAGAAGCTCTTTATTGTACTATTAAGAAATTGGAGAAGTCAGATAGAATCTATGCTTAATCCTGATTCCTTAATAGCTAGACTATTGCAAATATAGTGCATGCATATGTGTGTGTATGACGTATTCTTTTTCCATGTATGAAATTTATGTTTTACATGCCCATTCTATATTATATCTTATGGTAATTAGGTATATGAGTAGGTTACATGACCTTAAACGTTTTATCAATACTTTAAAAATATTTAATGTCCGTACACACAATATATTCTTGCATGATAGCTCTATTTAGTACTTGGAAATATTTTTGAGTGATTTTTTGATAACATAGTCGAGTTTTTACAACCAACTCATGTCATTGGAACAATGTAGACAATTGACCTAGAAAATAAAAATAATATATTCAATTTGGGGTCTGGAATCATTTAATTCAACTAACCATATATTATCATCTCTTTGTCTCCTTTTGTAATGTCTGGTTCCTTCCTAAAGCATAAAATCACCTCAGGAAAATGACCAAGAAAATTTAAGATGAAACAACACTTTTTCTTGCTTATGCTTTTATTAGGTGAGTCATCTCATTTATAATCATCACTCTGGCTTGGTCTACGTCATTTAAGTTCTGCTTTTAACAAATCTCATTTGCTTCCATCTATGCTGATATGCATTGTTCTCTCCTGAGACTCAGTGAAAAGGAAAATTGTTGAGCTTTTATCTCCTCATGTTCTTCCTGTAATCTGGCAGGGAGCTCAGTGCTCAATACAGCCCTTTATGGTCACACGATTACATCGTCACATGTCACCACCTATAATTTTTCCAGAGAAACTACTCTGCTTCACTGTAATTTTTGATGCTTCTTCAAGGAGCACAGACAATAACATAATAAAAGAGGAAAAAGAAATTTCAAAAACAGGCAATAAAAAGATAGCATTCTTTGCTGTCTTTTGACATAACTAAGTTCTGTCCTCTGACATCTGATATATTCCTGCATATTTCCCACATTTCACTTAGTCATGTACCTCAAGTCCCTTCCTTCAGCCTGGAAAAGTGCTGAGCTGTCCAATATGCCCCAGTCCAACTCTGCTGCTCTGCCCCCCCGAGTACAGCATGTGTTAGTGGCAGACTGCGTGGCAGACTAGGAAAATAGAAAAGAAGATTGGATGGGTACCTGGCTTTGCAAATATAAAGTGGGGTTGCAAGAGACAGGGAGGAAAGTTCAGTCTATTTTCTTGAATATCAGGAAGAAAGACATACTAGGGTTCTCCTTTAATTTGCTTATAAATTGTTCTATGGCTCAAAATAATAAATGAACCATTATTAGTAGTACAAAGGAAAGAACATGCCCAAAATTTAGAAAGTGTTATTGAATTCAAGATGAGAAAGTAGATTAGAATTCTACTATATCTTGAGAGACCCAAAATAACCAACATTTTGAGAATTCCAGCGCCGTACTGCCTATCCTATCTAATTTAGTTAGCATGGCTTTCCCAACCATTTCCTGCTAAAAACGCTGCTGGTTTTTCTAGTGAATGAAAAGATTACTTTGATTACTTCAAAGGAACCCCATAAGCAGATTTCTTTTTCTTTTTTTTTTTTTTTTTGCATTTGGTCCCAAATAACCTTTAATGTCACTGAACCAAAGCCAAAACCAAGAATATATCATGGTGTTTCCAATTATCAGTTCTATCTTTGTTTTGTTTGTTTTTCATTTATCTTTATCACTGAAAGTATTACAGATGTCCTCCCCCCTCCATTGACCCCCTCCACCCTACTCCCCCCACCCCCAGGCCTTCACCAGCCTATTGTCTGTGTCCATGGGTTATGCATATATGTATATAAGTTCTTTGGTTAATCGATTCCCATCCCCCTACTCCCCCCTTTCCTCTGTGATTCATCAGTCTGTTCCATGCTTCCATGTCTCTGGATCTATTTTGTTTGTCAGTTTATTTTGTTCATTAGATTCCACATATAAGTGAGATCATGTGATATTTGTCTTTCTCTGACTAGCTTATTTTGCTTGGCATAATACCCTTAAGCAGATTTCTCCTTCTTCCTCTATACATCATATATCAAGTCACTAATCCATGTTCCTGGCATAATTCTGGATGCACATTATATTATTATCTCTAATTTTAAAAAGTTCTGCAAGATAAATAGTATTCATCCTCTTCTGCTGAAAAATAAAAGTGTTGGAAAGGTTCAATCGCGTGCCAAGTTCTGGCAGGTAGTAAATAATGCAGCTAGTAAATCTGTGCTCACTCTACAACTCCAGAACTTATCAGGAGGCTCAATTCCACTCATGGAGCCTTCCCCCATGGCGACAGAGAGCTATGTCACAGTGTTGGTCAGAGTTAGGTAAGGAAATGTTCCTGAATGAAGCTTAAAGTGCTCAATGTCACAGAGAAGTTATGACTTCTGTGACATCTATTATGTACATAACCAACCTAAATGTGCTTAAAATGGAATTTGTAACATGGCTATTTGCTATGGTGACAGGAATTTGTCTGAGACAATTTGCACAGCCACTTTTATTTTGTGAGGCAGAAAGAAATTGTATTCTTAAGATTCATAGTTGGTGGTGTTAAAGGGAGGGGAGTAAGAGACAAGAGAATAGTGGGTGCTATGAACTGAACTGTGTCCTCTCAAAGATTCCTATTTTGAAGTCCTAACTCCCAATGTGACTATATTTGGAGATAGGGCCTTTAGGAAATATTAAGGTTAATTGAAGTCACAGAGGTGGGGCCCTAATCCAATATGTCTGACGGTACCTTATAAGAAAAGGGAGACAACAGAGTGCTCTCTCTCTCCCTTTCTCTCTGCCATGTGAGGGTACAACAAGAAAGCAACCTTCCCAAAGCAGGAAGAGAGACCTCACCAGAAACCTGAACAGGCAGGAACCATGATCTCATACTTCTAGCCTCTAGCACTGTAAGAAAATTCATTTCTCATTTAAGCCATTCATTCTATGGTATTTTGATTTGGCAGCCTGAGCTGACTAACACAGCAGGGGTGTGAGGAGTGCCATGGTGTCTGCCACCTTTCTTATCTCTTACCCTAACTTGATGGTTGAGTGTTTAGCCCAAATGGAGAGAGGGCTTGCAGTTACATGATGAAGTAACTATGCTCATTTTTTAAAAAAAGAAAGCAAAAACATGGTCTAGGTTACAAAACACAGCATGAAGCTAGGAAAGGGGGCACTTCCTCTCCCACATATGGGCATTAGAGACCACAAATGCATTGCTGGAACAGAGAGGGATAGGGCCCCAGCAGCGTGGTCTTGCCTTCTCCTCCTATAGGGCAGCAACTAGAGGAGCTGTGAGGAGGAAGGACAATGAGCCCAGTTATCTTCAGCACACAGAAAATACCAGGGGCTCTCAGATATAATGGGAGGACATTTGGACAGGAGAGGGAGATGGAGAAGGCAAGAGATCTGAGGTGCGACAGCCAGGCAGGTGAGGCGCCAAGACACACTGCAATGAGGACTTTGCTGTGAATGTAATCTCACTCGTATTCACAGGCTTCGTGAGACCTGGGGATATTTATATTCAAATAGTGACATTTCACAATATACATCAGCGTTTGCTCTTTATAATGTGTTTATCATAACACTGACTTTTTAAAGTTCTATCTGACACATAGTAATAGTATAGTGATACTAAAGTAATGAGATTCTTTTCCTTTTTCTTCATTTTGTTCCCAGAGAAGAAACTTTTATTATCCACGTCAGATACTTTTGCCTGATATTTTCATGAAAAGCTCTGACGTGCTACTAAAAAGCACACTTTCTTATTTTAATGTCCACAAATGTTTAGTTCAGTCAGACACTTCTCTGCTTCTAGAAACACATATCTTAATGCAAAATGATCTTCCCAAGGGGGGAAAAAAAATGCCAGGAAAACATACCAAGTGACATGATGCTCACAAAGCCCGTACCTCTAAGAAAAAGCACAGAAGGAATCTGACAAGTTACTGTCAGGTAGCCCATTGAAGAAACCCTTACTAAAAGACAGATGCATCAAATTCCTTGACATACCTGCATTCAGTTTTAAAGCAGCTGATTTAAGCTTTCAGGTTATTTCATACGCATATCCATGCTTCAGCTACAATTTATTCATCACTACTGAACATCTTAGACAAAAGACCATAGTAGGATAAGACAATGGTCTCAGTGGCCTTTGAAATAGCATCCGCAAGGCCCAAGGGAGAAGAGAATCCCCACTCCTAGAGTGGTGGATATGGCCATGAGGGAATGGGGGAACTTGCTTTGACAGGCAGTTTGGGGGGCTCAAGCTACCAGGAGCTGGAAAAATGGCTAAGGTCTACTAGAAGAGAAGCTAGCTCTATCAAACAAACAAACAAAAAACAGAGAGAGAGAGAGAGAGGTAAGACTCATAAATATGCCATCCATGCCATTCATCCCAATGCCCCTTTCGTTCACCACCAACTCGGCAAGCTGCCCTAAAGGCTGCCTTTCCCTTCCTGGGCAGCATGCACTTTGGGGACATTCTGGGCTCTGGACTGGCCTAGGATTCAGATTCCCACTAACAGCAGTGGACAGAGTGCTGTTAGAGGTCCTTCTTCAGTTAACAGCATCAGAAGCAGAAGGGCACAGACCTGCTTCTATTTAGGGGTTGGAAGGAGGGAATCAAAGCTCTACTCTTTTATTCTCTAAGAACCTCCTCAACTGGCTTCCAGAAACAACCAACCCTACCATGGGAAAACGCAGCACTGTAAAAATGGTGCATCACGGAGGGGATATGAGGTCTTACGATTCTCGTGTCTTCCATGCCAGCCTGTCAAGCCATCACTTGCTTCATCTAGGCTGGAATATCCCATTTTAATAGTCTTTCCAAACCAATGTTAAAATATAGGGTAACTGCTTGCTTGGGGCCAAGCTCAGCCACTCCCCTGCCTCAGCTATCTGTATTAAAGAAACATAGCTAACCTTATAAGGACACCCCCATTCACTGGGGTACAAGGTACCAGCCCTTAATGGAAGGAGGCTGAAGAAGGCCACACTGCCGTCTGTTCACCGTGCTCTGAACTCTTGCTCTCCACCCACTTTTTCTATCACCCTTTCACATCCAGCTGTTAACTATTTATTTTTTTTAAGTTTTTAGTTCAACATTTTAAAATTTTCTTTAGTTATAGATTTCTTTTCTTAATCTTTAATTTAAATTAGTTTTATACTTAAATGCCACATCTAAGTATGTATACAGGAATGAAAGCAGTTTTGTTATGGGAATATCATCAAATCCCCTGAAATCCTGATACATTAAAAAAACAACAACACCCTAGCCTGGTCAGTGTGCCTCAGTGGATTGAGCGTTTTCCCATGGACTGAGGTTTGATTCCCAGTCAGGGCACAGGCCCAAGTTGCAGGCTCAATCCCCAGTAGGGGGCGTGCAGAAGGCAGCCGATGGATATTTCTCTCTTACATCGATGTTTCTATCTCTTGCTCCCTTCCTCTCTCTCTAAAAACTCAATAAAAACATATTTTTTTAAAAGCACCCTAAAACCCAGTGACGATATAATATCTTAAATAATTCTCAACTTTCTATCAGCTTTAGACTTGAAATAGGTCCTCCTTTTATTTTGTTAAAAGCAAAGAATTGATAAGCATTTTTCTTACACAAAAATTATTACTCAATTACTCAAGTTATTAATTATTTCAATACCACTACCAAAATAGTATTTCAGATTGTTCCTTTCATTTCTACTGAAAAAGTATAGATTTTCCAAAGCAATGCACCATAGTGAAATTGGGGTGTGGAAGAGGTAGATGTTTCTTTTGTAAAGTGGAGGAGGGACAATTATGAAAAGGGAACTGGGAAAAGAGAACTTGCAACTCCATCCAATTGGTTCTCAGGAAGATCTGTTTTTAGGAAATGGAACACAAATTCATTGAGAGTTTGAAAATGATGTTCTTAAAATTACCCCTTACCAGGTAACTTTTGTAATGCCTTTCCATACCCAGATTGAAGACAGCTCAATGTAATGTTTCTGATCTGACTTGAGGAAGGGACTTCAAAGTGTGGAGTCTTCCCAAAGACATTAATGGAAAGGGTACAATATTAAATTCACAGGCAGGCCTCTGGAACAGCTCCACACCAGGTAAAGTTGAACAAATACTGAGAGATGAGGTCATCTGCCTTCTCAACAGGGTGACAAGTTTTTTGAGTTGACAAATAGGCTGGCCTTGGGCCCCTGTGGAAATTTTTCAGTGCCACTAACACTTTATTTTTTCTTTCTTTATTATTTACTTCTTTATTCCCATGTGGCAGTTAGAGTCTGAGAAGGGTAACTACATCAAGATCATAGATACTACTTCACATCCTTGTCTTCCTTCTTCACATTAAGGAAAGGTTCTCCCCTCCTACCTACTCCAACATAACACAAAATGGTTTTACCCTTCAATTCAGCCTCTGTAAGATACTTTTTTCTCTCCTTTCTGACCTCTGGTTCTTCTTATAAAGTGCCCAACACTATTTTTTCTCTTTGTTTTTCTGATGGCTAGGAAGTCCCAGTCTACTGCAGAGGTTATCTGATCCATGACTAGCCTTCTTTTTAGGAATTGGCCAGAAAGTTATATACATCTACTCACTGGCCAGATCTGACAGTGTGGCCCCATGAAACACAAGGGAGCCAGGAATACAATCCGACCTTGTGTCCAGACAGAGGCAAATGTCACATACCTGATGAACCTCAGTAGGGCTGCCACACGCTCTTTCTTCCCTTCATGCTATTCTCTCCCCCACTCATTTCAACCATGCTGCCCTCCCATCAGTTTCTCAGTTGACCTTTGTGCATGATGCTCCATCTACTAAGATTTTCCTTCACCCATAGTCGCCGACACCTTCTCATTCTTCAGGCCATAGCTAAAGTATTTCCTTCCCAAAGAAAGTTGCTGTAACATCTCTCCTCTCTCCATCTGAGGTAACTTCTCCTATTACTGTTTCAAAGGGCTCTGGCTTTTTCTTTTAGTAGCTCATGTACACTTGCAATTATGAGGTTATTTGTTCACCTGATTAACTCATGGCAGTCTCCTCCATTTAGCTGTAAATGCCCTAAGAGAAGACATTAGATCCATTTTGTCCACTGCTATTAATATAGCCAATGCCTAACTTACAACTGTACAATAAACATTTGTTGAATAAGTGAAATAACCCAGTACTTTTTAGAATTTCACCTCAACTAACTTTAGAAAGAAGTTTCTCCCTCACTTCATACCAATGAATTCTGTAATTTTAGACACAAAATATGGGATTAGTGCTACGTCTAACAAGATATGTTGAGTATCAAAACAACATAAAACAACAAGAAAAAAAATAGGCTAGACTAGAATAGAAACATGCAAAGGAGGAAAGTAGAAGAAGCCACTCATGAGTTTAATAAGCTGTATAAAATTTCATATTCTTTACAAATAAACTCAGTACAATAAATTTATATGGGAAAACCTGAGTTTGATCATCAGATGTAATAAGCAAAGAAGATTGGAAACACTATGAAAAACTGAATCCTAGAGTTTCATAACCAAATGTAATACCCGAAAAGTTTACTTTACTTAACTTTTCAAAATACAGTCATTGACCCTAATTTGTGTGCTCCTTACTCACTTATTACCTGGTCCTAGGGAATACTCTTTCATATTGTGTAGCTTTTCCTAAAAAATTTTGAGATAATGAACACACATAAAACTGTTTAAGGAAGTGCCCCTAGAACTGTTTAAGTTTCAGTCTTAATAATGGGCTTGTTCCCTGCCAATTGTTTACCTTTAGTAACTCCAAGTGCATGGTCTAGCCTAGCTGCAGCTAAAGGTTAGAACTTACTGTTTGTCAAAGAAACAGCTCTGACCCCATTTGGTTTTTAATCTTTTGGCTTATTACACATTCCCTCTAAAGTTTAGGTCAGTTTCCTTCATTATCAATTGCAAACTGAGACTTTCATGTTTGACTTTTCTGTTAAGTGTTCTATAAAAGAAGTAAACAAGCTTTAGGCCCAATTATCTTTGATTTGAGCACTGTTTCATATCTTATCACCTGTGGATAAATTACTGAGAACTAATACAAGAATATGAATAGCTTTTACCCATGAATTCATGTGAATCAGAACTGGATTGAACTAAATGGATACAAAATAAACCTCTTAAACTGGGGATGGGGTGGGGGGATGGGGAGGAGGGTGTCAATGGGGAAAAAAGGAGAAACATCTGTAACAAAAATAAATTAATAAAAAAATAATTAAAAAAAATAAACCTCTTATTTGATAATTAGTATGGTTGCGAGAGTAAACATAGAGATGGTGTAACAACTAGAGAGAAATTTTCAGTGAGGTACCAGTGCTATGACACCTCTCCTTTTTAAATTGTAAGTTAATTATTGGACACTATCTTATATAATCTTGATGTATTCTCCACCATTTACAGAAATTACCAATGTGACATTTTATGACAGTGATTCTTAACATAGTGTGTGTGTGTGTGTGTGTGTGTGTGTGTGTGTGTGTGTGTAGCAATAGGCCCATGAGAGAAATCGATGAATGTGACTGGTCTTCTCCCCAGAGGGGGAAAGAAAAAAATCATACATATACCACTTACCACAATTTGCATATAATTTCAAGGTGTTCAGTGACCCATTTGAAGTAAAGAAAAACAAAACAAACAAACAAAAAACAAGCTACAGAGCAACTATTTAAAAAGTACATCGTTTTTGGTTGATGTCCCAAACATTTAATTCTCTTAATGTCAGTTATGCAGAATTAATTCTCTTAAGTAACTGTTAATCCTACACACTTACATGGTAACCCAGATTGAATAGTCAGCAGTTACTTATCGTTGCAAAAATATTGTAATAATCTCTGTGGTTGGTAATTAGTCACTGCTTTGAGCTCCCCTGAATCCCCAGCTTTACTAACCTACCCCAGCCCCCAGGATACCTAGGACCCTGTCACCATCCAGCAAGTGGAACTGAAGCCTGAGTTATAACAGGGACCTCCAGGATGTAGTGCCAACATGAAAATCAACACCAATTCTGATTGTTTAGTGTCCATGCCTTATGTAGATATTATAAAATATTTTTAATGTAACCCTTGAGTTATCCATTTAATTTTTCCTAAGAGTAATAATCTACCTGGAAGGACAAAAAGAACACTAGGGAGAATTTTTAGTCCATTGAAATTGGAAGTCAAATGAAGCAGCTGATTTTGTCCTGTCTGTAGGAATCAGAAAGGATTATTTACAGGTTAATTTTCCAGTGGGAATGCAAGAAATGAGAGAGGAAGGGAGTATGGGAAAGGCACATTCTGGGTAGATTGGGGCAAAGGGTGAGGGAAAGGGAATATAGCCTTAGGATGTGCAGCTAGATATGTTTTATTGCTTAGCCTCCTGTCCTTTGGGAAACCATCACACCCTCATTTCATATGAGGGCTCTGATTTCTGTTCCTCACCTTCCGAATTTCAGGAATGCCCAGTCATATGATCTCATTTTCCTATAAAGAGCAATGTTCCCAAAGAATAAGCATATAACACATCCAATGAGCCAAGCAGAATCCTTCCCTATACTGACGTATTAATGATGGAGAACGAAGCTCTTTTTGATAGCAGGCTGTGCCGCCACCTTCCTTTTCTGATAGAAAGAGCCTGTAGATGAAGCCAAGAAGAGGTAGGTGACTGATGGAGAAAAAAGTCCCACTAATAATGAGGTCAGTCTCTGAGATTCTGGCTCTATAGCTATTTCTTTTAGTTGTAAGTCTTCAAATATCCTTCCAGCTAAGATAACTAATGCATTGTCATCGTTATTATTTTGATTATTTAAAAGCTTAAGCTTTTAGGTTGGATTTCTGTCACCTGCAACCAAAAGAGTTCTGACTCATTTAGAGGGTGAGGCTAGAGGCCATGTCTATGTAACAAGGGGTCCCGAAAATAATGCAATTATTTGTGACAAGATACAAAATTCTACATAGAAGGGAGAGCTTGCTAACATTAACACAATAGACTTACAGCCATCTGTGGTCATTTTAAAAATTACATGCTCTAATAATTTTGTTTTATTTTATTTTTTCCATCACCATTTATCCCCTCTATGCCCTCTTCCACCTCCACCTCTCCCCCCAGTTTTAATTACTTAATAAAAGGGCATGAGAACCATCTATTATATTTGCAGCTTAGAAATGCCACACTTTTATTCTGATAGCCAAAGTACATACATACACAGAAAATGATTAGTTAGATGTTAAACTAGAAAACACACATATTTTTTAAATTAAATGTATTGTGTGTGGTGACATTGGTTAATAAGATCATATAGGTTTCAAGTGTAGATTTCCATGATACATTATCTGTATATTGAATTGTATGCCTATTACCCAAAGTCAAATCATCTTCCGTCACCATATATTTGTCTACCTTTACCCTATACTATCCCAAATCCCCTTCTCTCTGGTAACCACCATAATGTTGTCTGTGTCTATGAGTTTCAATTTCATATCCCTTTTATGAGTGAAATCATATGGTTCTTTGCTTTTTATGACTAACTTATTTCGCTTAGCATAATATTCTCAAGGTCTATCCACATTGTTATACATTTTTGACAACTTATGTTAGTCAAAGATTCAAAATGCAACAATAGGAAGGATGATGTGGAGTTTCTCAAATACCTTTTCCAATAAGACAGAATATGTGGGAGCTCAATGTTTAAAAGAAGATGTAGGCTTTCTGCTACAAAATCAAACAACAAATCATTGCTTTGATTATTAAGCAATTTGTTATTGTATCTCCAAGGAGCTTCAGAAACTGAAGAACTATTCAATATGGCTCTTCTGCCTGTGAATTTGTTCACATTTAAGAATCAGTATTCTAGCCTTCCTGGACTAAACAAGACCATGAGTACATTTTATGAACCAGCACATAATTATTTCCCTTCAGTAGAGAGAGTTATTAAGCTTCATAGCACTTACTAAAAGCTTGAACCATGAAAGGAATGTTCTATGAGTTGAAAACTTGTCACAATGATTTTAAAAAATGGATCATAAGGTAGTATAGGGGAAAAGAGCTATAAAGTAAAGAGTTGCAGTGATTCCATCTGCTGCCTAATGCAGACACATGACTGGAGACTCAAGAGTTCATGGGGGCACTAGGAACAGAGTCAGGACCTTTGTGCTACAAAACAACCTTAAACAACCTGAGTAGAAACACTACAGAGATCTCACTCTTTCTGGCAGTGACGTTTCTTTGACTCAATTCCAGTGAGGGCTAAAAGTGAATCACCAAGCTCCTCTCATCACCAGCTGGAACAGGGCCAGATTTATAATGTGAGCAGACTCTAGGTCCATTTATAAGCCTTGGAACACGATCCATGGGTCTGGGCCATTAGTGCCTCTGGGGCTATTGTAAACAACCACGACGGTAAGGGGGGTGTTATAACCAACTATGCCGCTGCGCTCAGGCAAGCCAACAATAGCCTGCCGGGTTCCAGCAATTCATCAGGACTGATTCCAGACTTACACAGCCAAACTGTCAGAGTAAAACCTAAAACCACCAGATTACAAGTGGTTAAATGTCAGATAGATCTAATGTGTTTAGAAGAAGACATGGTCAGGGTAAGTGTGAAAGTCACATAACATA
This sequence comes from Tadarida brasiliensis, assembly GCA_030848825.1. Lineage (NCBI taxonomy): Eukaryota > Metazoa > Chordata > Mammalia > Chiroptera > Molossidae > Tadarida > Tadarida brasiliensis. The sequence continues at coordinate 38,583,514 of CM061258.1, forward strand.
AGGAGGCAAGATGGTGAGGCAGGTTTGATATCTCCCTGGAGAGGCCTTGGAATGATATTATGATCAAACAAAAAGAATGTATTTGGCACAGATGCAGTCCTCAGTTCTGTGCTGGGTGCTGTACATCTGATATGATTTAGGTCCCTTGGTCATCCTCTGAAAAAATTCAGTGGGTTCTCTAAATTCTGTAATATCTAGATAAGGTTGCCATGGACATCACAGTCTTCTGGGCTCTTCTCTTTATATTCAGAAGGGCCACCAAAGGGTTTCTCCTTGTTTCCGTCTCAGAATTTTTGGAGTGCCCTTCCCTTCAGATATATCCCAGTTTTTATCAGTAATAGGGATAGAAAAGGCTACTTTTTCAAGTACCTGCATGCCCGCATAGAAGTCCTGGCTTCAGAGATGAATCAGAGAATGGAAAACAGAAAGAGTGCTGGCTGTTGCCCCTGCTCTCACTTTGTCTTAGGCGTGAATATCCCTGGGGACTCTACAGCAGTAAGAACAGAAAGTTAAAATCCAGGTGCAACTTTACAGGCTTGCAAGAAGAAAAATGATTATTTTTAAAAATTTACAAATAATTCTTCAGCAAGATTGGGATAATTCTTAATTGGACAAATGGTTCAAGATTTGAAATATTTTGCAAACAACTTTTAGTAACATGTGGAATTACATAGGTAGTTCTATAGATATACATATATGAATTGAATTATAAAAATATTTGCACATGCATTCTGAAATCTAATATATAAAAATTATTTCTGGATGGTGAAATTATGGATCATTTTTTAATTAATCACTATAATTTGGGGAGTTCTCTCCCTTAATTTTCTTCAGTAAGTGCATGCTATAGTTATAAGGAAAATCAGTATATTTATTAAAAAGATAAAATAGGATATTGTTGGCTATGCAAATAACATTAACTTTAAAGTCAATCAGATGTATAAGTTAATCTCAGCTCCACCACAGACTAAGTGTATTACTTTAACAAGGCTGCGTTTCCATCCTTTATGTGTATCAAAGTGCACTTCACTGAATCTCAGGGAATGATGATCTGTCATGGTGAAGAGTGAGTGGTCAAAGACAGTCCTTGATTGGGCTGTTTATAAAACATCAAAATAAAATGTTGAAAGTAACCTGAATGTTAACAAAAATGTAAAAATCTGTTTTATATTATTTTAAATAGTATACACTAAGATAGCATGGTTTAGCACTGTAGAGAGACTTCAAGTTGAAAGGAAAAGAATGCTCATATTTAAATGATTACTATTATGGGTGGGATTGTCCACCACCCCCACCCCCAAATCCATATGTCTTAGTCTTAATCCCTAGTACCTTAGAATTGTAACCTTATTTGGAGATAGGGGCTTTACAGAGGTAATCAACTTAAAATGCAGTCGTTAGGGTGGGCCCTGATCCAATATGACTGATGTCCTTTACAATAAAAGGGGAAATTTGAACACAGAGACATATATAGAAGGAAGATGATGGAAAGAGATATAGAGAGAATATGACCATCTACAACCCAAGAAGAAAGGCCTGGAACAAATCCTTCCCTCACAGCCCCCAAAAGGAACCAATTCTGCCAATACCTTGATTTCAGACTTCTAGCCTCTAAAACTGAGACGATAAATTTCTGTTGTTTAATGAACTCAAGTTGTGGTACTTTGTTACAACAGCCCTAGAACATAAATACAGTTACTTTATTTTGCTAAATACTTACATTTTGTATGAGGATTAGTCATTTGTCTTCATGGGAAAAAATTTCACAAAGAGAAGTCTAGCATTTATGAAACAGCGTGAAGCAAGAAAATTTAAAAAAACAACTACATAGTAGAACATTTAATAATTATTATTGATTCCAGTTCTTCATAGAAAGAATTTCTAAATAAGCTACTCATTTTCTTTCAAAAAGAGAAAATAAAACTTCAAATTTTATAAAGACAAATTATTTAGTCTATGACTCAATTTTACTGTGCATTAAGAATAAATAAGGATACAGGATGAAAGAAAGCAACTTTTAACTCGTGGCCCTTCTCATGCTCTATATTCATTTAGACATATTTTCAGTACTGGCATACAAAACTATCTAGAAGGAAGTTTACTTTTACAAGTCACTGAACACTAATGCATAGTTTTAATGAGACCAGAAATATGCTTATTGAGGCTGAAATTCTGAAAGCTAATGACTGAGACAACTGTGATGTTTCCATGGGGGAATAATGGAATTCTGAGCCTTTATGGTATTTAATTACATGGCTTCCAGGCCATTAGTTTATAAGAAAAAAATTTAATTATTTTATCTCATCCTCAAGTCTTCTTACCAACTCTCTTTTTTCTTTTCAGAATAACAGCTAATGCCTGGGCAAACATCATTAAAATGGGCAGTTCCACATTTAGTGAGACTCTTATTCTACCTGTCAACTGGGTCTTGAACAGATAATGTATTTTCAGGGTTTCAGATGTGTCAACTCTTATTGATATTCACTTCAACTAAATACGAAGGGATGTGTTTAGGTTACAAATGAATGTGATTCCGTAATACTCTTATTCTGAACACTTTCAGAATAGAGTTCTGAACATGGTGGAGAGTGGAAAATGAGAATGGAAGAAAAGTGAAGGAGAGAGGAAAACTAGAGCTTCGTGACAGCTATGTACTTGATACTGTTTCATTGAATGCTCTGAGGTAGAATTATCTTTATTTACAAATGAAAAAAGAAAAGGCTTGGAAAGATTAAGTCCTTTGCTGAAGGATATATAAAGAGCAAGTCAGAGAACTGCACTATGAAGCTTAGTCTTTCTGATTCCAAATCCCATCCATATCTGAAAACCTCACATAGCGCATACACAATTTAAGTAAAAAGAAATTGTGAACTATTTGCTGTTTTTCTGAACTTCTTCTCAGCAGAAGGTCATTAGATTATATTGTTCATAATATGACTTAATTATTAGAGTTAATTCAGTCTTACCATTTTGGTACAAGATATTTTATACGTGAATGTTTGAGATGACAGCAAAAATTTTTGTGTAATTTAAGATGGATACTCTACTTGCTTCTTACAATACTTAATATCCACAATTATCAGAACAATAAAGTGATATTAGAGATCAGTTAATAATAATTCTTGTGTCTGTTAATGTATTTCTTTATTCATGCAATATAGTGTGTGTGTGTGTGTGTGTGTGTGTGTGTGTGTGTGTGATATCAGGCGCTGTGATGGCCATTAGGAATCCAGTAATATATAAGGCAGAAGAGGTCTCTGTTCTGAAGTTTACAGAACCCTGAGACCCAGAAGGAAACCAAATATATACCTGCTTGTATAGGCTAATGAGGATAAAAAGAGACTAGAAAATACTCTCTAGCCAACAATTTCAGTTTCACTACATGTGAAGTGAGGATACTTACTTGAGGAACACTGCTTACTTACTTGTTAGAGTTGGAACTGTTTCTCATCTAGCTCTAAATCTATCTCCAGCAACTGGTACCCAATGAATGTCCAACTAAACTGAATTTCTTTCCTATTAAACCTTTTTATCACAGGTCACAGCCAGACATGGTGAATCAAGATTGACTTCCACTTACTCTTTGCCTTAGGCTAACTCTTAGTAAAGCTGTCAACACAAAGCCAAAACCAAACAAATCTATGGGAGCATGATTGGTCTTTGAATAATTAATTGAAAGCTGAGTAGAATGTTATTTGCACATGTAGGTAGAATCAGACTTGAGTTTTTCACCCAGGGCTTCTGTTTTTTCTCACTACAGTGGAATGTCACATTATTCCACTTAGCAGGCCAATTCTTCTTTGCCTTTGACATTGGTAACGTGTGTGTGAAGAAGGAACTAGGACTAACATAACCAATACGTTATGAAACTGCATCATAGAATCAGAAAATCCACAGGTTCCTATAAATCTGAGGGCTTCTTTCTGGTATAGGAATGGAGAAACAGGACTTATCTTGGCCAAAGAGATGGCAGGAGTGAAATTAGAATTGAGAATCTTGCTCTTTCTCTTTATCTCTCAGTATTTTATGTCTTTGAGAAGTGTTACTAAGTTCCAATTCTTCTCTTTAAAACTGAACAGAGCAACAAAGAAAGTGAAAACCACATTTCCTGCCTCAAAACCACACACACACACACACACACACACACACACACACACACACACACACACACAATATTTTTAGCAAAATTGAAGGAGAGAACCCACCATCACCACAAATACCAAATTACTTTGTAAGCATGGGCTGGAGCCAAACTGGTGGAGGTGAGGGGAGTGGCCCTGAATGTTCTAGGCTGGTGGGGAAGAACGAGGGCTGCTCAGGATCCTGGCACTAAGAGCCAACGCTCATCTGGCTGCACAAAGCACCATGTAGCAGCAGAAGGGGGAGCCCTTAAGCTAAGAAATTGGGAAAGCAATACTCTAGCACCTCCCATTCCTTCTTCAGAGTGTCCTCCTCAGATTGGTGGTGCAGGAATATTCAACTCATTCTAATCAATGTTTTCTTTTTTTAAAAAGGGAAAAGATCGTATCCACACCAAGATACCATTAAAAAGAAAAAGGGAAAGAGTTATAGCCCCCACTCCTCTTGCAAATGAAGAAACAAATCAAGAAAATGTTCCCAACAGTGCAGAGGAAAAGTATAACTTGATAGTTTAACATGAATTTTTTAAATTATGGAAACAAGTGTAAATCTGAAAGAAGTGGAAATAATAATAATAAGCCTGTCAGGGAATGACAAGTATCACATGATCTCACTTATTTGTGGAATATAATGAACAAAATAAGCTGACGAACAAAATAGATCCAGAGACACAGAAGTAGGGAACAGACTGACAAACCTCAGAGGGAGGGTGGGAAGGGATAAACCAAAGAACGTATATGCATATATGCACAACCAGCGGACACAGACAACAGTGCAGTGAAGGCAGGGGTGGAAGGAGTGCAGGGAGGAGGGTGTCAATGGAGAAAAAAAGGACATCTGTAATATTTTCAACAATAAAGATATATTTAAAAATAAGATATTTAAAGAAGTGAAAATATAGAAATTTACATACACACACGCATATAGGAAAGTTTTCCAGTCAAAGGGAGATGAAGTGATGTCCAAACAACAGGAAGATGTAAAATGAAACTTACAGAATTCAGGAAAGAAATCGAGGAAGAATGAAGAGCCATCTTTAAAAAGAAACACACACAAATATTCCATTACAATGGTTACAAGGTAAAATAGAATGGAAAACATATGAGATACAGAGGGGGAAATTAAAAAATAAATAGGACTAACGAAAGAATTTAAAAATATTTGAAGGAAAGTGATAGAGATAGAAAACAAAGGAGATGTTACATATCACTGGAGAAGAAAACAAAGGTGATTAGAAAATACCTATCTATAATTCAGAGAAATGTTTCCTCAGCCTCCCCCCAAAATTTAAAGGATACATTATATACTTAGAAAAATTGATCCATGTAGTAAACATTAAGATATCCTAAAATTATTAAATATTAAAAATAAAAAAAACCCTTTGTGCCTACAAGCAAAACTATCTAGTCACTAAGGGGGAAAAATGAGTTTTACACCAGACTTTGTAACAGAAAATTTCAGCAGCAGAAAATAGTGTAATAATACCTAAAAGGTACTCAAAGAACAAAATTTTAAGCCAAGCTGTTCTTCAAGTATAAAAATTATGGACAGACAGTTATTGTTCACCAACTCAAGGAGTATTGTTCCTATGATCCATTGCTGAGAGAACCAGCAGAGGATGATGGAAATTTTGGGGAGAAAAATATAAATGATGAGCATTGACTGAACTTAATTGTAAAATAAAAATGAGGATAAGATTGGGAGAACAACATATAACTATAATATACCCTAATAATATGGAAATAATGCTACTAAGCAAAATGGAAGAAGAAAGAAGGAAGAATAATTACTGATTAAATCACGTATAATAAGTAGAAGTGAAAAGATATTATTTAGAGCTTGAGAGTATAAAAGCAAATATTAAGCAAGATAAAGGAGGAAACAAGGAGAGGTTACAAAGTAACTTTATCAATGCTCATTTAGAGAAAATAGATGATATCTAAAGAAGACATATAAACACAAAATATAAAAGAATAAGAAGGAAAACAAAAACAAAGACCTTTGATACACTGGATAAATAACAACATACCAACAACTATAAATGAAATACTTTTACAAATAAATAATATATAAGTATGTAAAATATAAAATAATATGAAAGAACTAAGATCAAACATTTGTCATATCAATAAATGGAAAGGGCTTAAATCATCTATTACAATAAAAGGATTTTCAGATTGCAAACTCTATGCTATGTATAAGAGATACATGAAAATAAAGGGCTTGCAAAAAATTAAAAGTAAAAGGATGAGCAAAATATACCACACAAATGAAAAAATGGAATAGGGGTTATGACCTTAGCATCAGACAACATATAATACAGGAGGAAAATAATTGCCTGACCAAAAAAAAAAAAAAAAAAGGTATAATTTTGATTCACTCACACTGGATGCCTATTGTGTTGGCTGTGGTCATTTTTTAAATTTTATTTCACAATCTAAGGGAAGAGAGAGGTCAGTGTCCCTGACTAAACAGTCAAGTATTGCATGTTTCAAAAATTCTTGCACCACCCTGGTTGAAAATCACTGCTTTAATTCAAAGTTGAGGCCTGTGAAGTGTGCCCAGACCAACGTCAAGGAGTTCATGCTGTGAGATCTGAAATTCTTATGAGGTGATCTAAAAACAAAAAACATGTCTGTAGGGCCTATAAGTGCTAACTGTGTCCATGACAGGATCAAGCATGCTTTGTGTTAAGGCACAAACACAGTCAGAAAGTTCCATTAAAAATGAAGATTGTTTTGGTAATAAAAGCAATAAAAAGAAAAAGCATGTTAAACTTCTAGTTGTCTAAAATACTCAAAGCAATCTGTGAGACTACTTTGAAATGTAGTTTGCAAAAGGTGATTTGGAATTAACAGCTTTCTGTGATTTGGAAGTTGGCAGAGACACCACACATGTACAAATTGTCATAGTGATCATGTTCCTAGGAAATTAAGATCATTGGTAATAGCAGTATTAGTTCTAAAAGAAATCTTGCATTGTAAGTTGAGAAAGAAGTAACATAAATTAGTACAGCTACCTGTGTGATCCAGCAGGAGCCAGAGTCAGGGACTCCTCACTGGATGGAGGCCTAACCATCTCCAGTGTAATAGAATCTGTTATGCAGCAATATCGAGAACAGGAAGAGGAAAGCAATCTTTCTAGAGAAATGGAATAAAAGCAGATCTAAAATTTAAAGCCAGGAAAATGTGATTCAACATCTGGTTGCATGCATTTCTGCATTCACCCATTTCAAATGAACTTACTCAATAATAAAGTAAAATCAAAAATACATTTTTATAAGGTATATGCTCTTGCTGCCAATTCTGAATGTCAATGCTGAGTACAACATCTTATATTCATTTATTTACCTACCAAGAGCAAGGCAAATATAGTCTAAAATATTATTTCTGAAATATTTTATTCAACCTCCAGTGGGAAGGTAGAATGGTGAATTTCTACCCCTTTGCCATTAGTAGCTAGGTATGAGAGCTTGGGCCAATTGTTAGCATTTCCTTACCTGAAAAATAAGAAGATTTGAGCTAGATACCAACAAATCCCTCAATCTTAAGAATTCTGTAGTATTATGTGTATACTGTCTCAAAATAAAATGTTTTCATGCCTGTGCTGAACCTTGGAAACTAGAAGCTGAATCCTAAATCATTTAGTGAAGTAATTGTCTCTAAAAATGCTAATTGAATTTCACAAATGCTTCCTGCCACACCCACTCTTTTTCAGAGAATAGAAGAGAGTGTAAATTTATGATAATAGAGCAAATACCCAAACACACTGAAGTTTAATTTTCTTTTATTATTATATATTTAATTTATGGTGGATGACTAACACCTATTAGTATTCTTTGCTGCCACTGAAACTGGAAGCTGCTTTCTGTTTGGATCTTGCCAAAGCATGAAAGTAAACAATTCTTTAAACTCTACACAAGTCAGCCCAAGAAAAGTGAGAGATTATTTCAACTGCATTTTTAGTTACTGAAATTCTGATGTGCCTTCCATTCATCTTAGAAACCTGATCAAGATAGCATATCAGAGAACTAAAAAATAATTAATTTTTAAAATCACAATACACTGTAAATCATCTAACCAGGCTCTCCAGTCCAGATGGCTTTTAATTTACCAGCAAAGTACATCACTGGAAGTCTGATTATAAACCAGAGTTTTTGAATTCAATCTGTGGAGAAGAAATTTTTTCTTCTTTTCTTTATTGATTTTAGAGAGAGAGGAAGGGAGAGAAAGAGAGAGATAGAAACATTGATGAGTAAGAACATCGATTGGCTGCCTTCTGCATGCCCACACAGGGGATCGGACCCACAATCTGAGCATATGCCCTGACTGGGAATTGAACTGGCAACCTCTTGGTGATGGGTTGACACTCAATCACTGAGCCACACCAGCTGGGCGAGAAGAAATTTTTCAAACAACCCACTAGCTACCCAGTGCTGGCAGTGAAAGTGGGGTGGGGAGGGGGTTAAAAGTGGGGGATGAGGTTTAGGGTAAGTGGGTGAATAATGTTGCATAGTAACACCTACACTTTCACAAATAGTTCTTTAGCTGAGTTGGTAAGATTACATTTTAAGTTGTCTGGCACCCTCCAGAGAAATCTTAAGACTTCAGTACTGAGGTAGCTATGGAACTAGTCTAACAATAGTCACTATTTTCAGATACACTGATGGAGGACAGAGAAAGAGCCAATAAAAAAGAGAAGATAGTGATGAGGACCAAGAAGGTTGAAACAGAATACAAAGAGAAATCTTTCTTCAGCCCTAAGGATTACTAAAAACAGGAGTATCTGCAATCATGAGGTGATATTGAATATCTCTTACAACCATTATGCTTGAGCACAAATCAATGATATTAAGGCCATGACCAAAAAGAAGGAACATACATTGTAAACAACCAGCTGAATACTAGGGCTCTATAGTCCTATCAGTAAAAGAAAACTATCCTCACCCTAATTCCATCTCTGACTCCATTTCTACTTATAATCTTCATTTTAGTAAAGAAGAAGTAACAAAAAACAGAAAACATCACCCACCAGGAGATAAAATTGTTTGCAGTGTAGGAAGTTCTTAAGCATCCTTGTACCATGAGTCCCATTAATTTGTAAGCTCCTATAGGGAGTCACTATGTCTACTACAGCTCCTAGCAGGACACTTTCCAGAAAAAGAATTTAGTCAGTATTGCTATCTCACTGCATGACAGAACAAACACCCCAGCCTAAGTCAGAGTCCCTGGAGTTATATTTCTTGCTGGGCATTCAGATGCAAAACAACTGAAGATGACTGCCTCCTCTTTGTTTTTAGGTGGACATGAACTGAGTAGAAATATGTAACTTCTGAGTTCATTTGCAACCATCACTTTATGTTAGACTAAACAAGAAAATATGGCTAAGAGAGGAAGAAGGACATCTAGGGATGAACTACTTTAGGAAGTGAGGTGAAGTAATTCCCATGCCAGGACTACTATCATGTACTACTAGCACTGGAAGAGGGATGAGATTTATTAAACAGGAATAAAGAATATGTAGCCAGGCCCCAACTGAACCAAACTATTGTTAGAATTAATACAGGTCTGGAAATATATGATAATCTGGTAGGTTTCCAGAAGTTTACTTTGTAGGAGGGAAAAGAAGTTCCATGAGAAGAAATAAACCTAAGACAAACGAGATGAGCATAGCATGTCTGAGGAGCAAAGGGTGTGTGTTCCACATCAGGCATGCTTAGATCCTGCACAACAGAGATGAGCCCACAAAATGCCTGGCTTTGAACATTGATGGGGAGTACATCCAGTAAAACTGTAGAACTGTTGCGGATGAAGAACTGCTATTAAAGGGCTTACATGGAGACTTACTTACCCCAGGACACAATACAAAAAGACTGTATGTAAAGGAAACCCATTTACTAATTTTATTTTATTTTATTTTTTTGAACTCACCCGAGGACATTTTTGCATTTATCTTGAGATAGAGCAGGAAGGAGAAAGGGAGGAAGAGAGAGAGAGAAACATCGATGTGAGAGAGACACATTGAGTGGTCGCCACCCACATGACCCCAACCAGGGCCGGGGACAAACTGCAACCGAGGTACGTGCCCTTAGGGGGAACCGAACCCGGGCCTCTCTGGTCCGTGGGCCGATACTCTAACCACTGAGCCAAACCAGCCAGGGCCCATTTACTAATTTTAAAACATCTGTCAAAGAGGCAGGAAACTGTTGGGACTCTATTCAGGTATGGAAACACTGGTGGGTACTATTTTTGTGATCTCATTCTACCTTACTAATGCTGATGTGGGTGGCACCATTTTGATACTCTCCCTCTAACCTGCTAGAGCCAGTAAAGGGCCCCACTGAGAGCCACATCTACCCTGATGCCACAGCCTCCACCAAGCCACAGAAGGTGGGCATGTACATCCTACAAGGAACACCCATTGAGTTCCTAGGATTGGTAGCCAGGGGCTTTAATGCTTTTGGACCCCGTGGAACAACTACTACAGGGAGATGTAGTTGATTTGCCTAATACACAGAAACAAACACAAATTTGGACAAAATAAGAAGACTAAGAATATGTTCTAAATGAAAGAATAAGACAAAACCTCAGAAAAGACAATGAAATGGACAAGCAATCTACCTGATAAAGAGTTCAAAGTAATGGTTATAAGCATGTTCACTGAACTCAGAAGAAGAATGAATGAATATAGTAGGCTCTTCAACAAAGAAATAGAAAATATAAGAAAGTTCCAAACAGAGGTTACAGAGCCCTGTAACACAATAATTGAACTAAAAAATATACTAGAGAAGCTCAACAGCAGACTGGATGAAGCAAACAAATAGATTAGTGAGCTGGAAGACAAAGAATATCAACATCAAGAGGAATAACATTTGCATTATAGGGGTCCTAGGAGGAAAAGAGAGAGAGTAAGGAGCAGAAAAACTATCTAAAAACAATGCCTGAAAACTTCTTTAATCTGGGGAAGAAAACAGACATCCAGTTCCTGGAAGCCCAAAAAGTTCCACCCCAAATGAACCCAGAGATCCACACAAAAATACATTATAATTAAAATGGTAAAAGTTAAAGAGAGAGTCTTAAAAGCAGCATGAGAAACTGACTTGTTATGCTAAAAGGAAAACCTCATGAGGCTATCAGCATACTTTCAGCAGAAACTTGTCAGGCCAGAAGTGATTAGCAAGACATAATCAAAGTACTGATAGGAAAAAACTTCAAACTAAGAATTTCCTAAATGACAAGGTAATCATTCAGAATTGAAGGAGAGATTAAGAGTTTTCCAAAAGCAGATCCAAGATGGTGGTGGAGTAAGTGGAAGCTACACTCACTTCCTTCCAGGACCAAACTGAAATTACAACTAAAATGCAGAGCAATCAACCTGAATAACCAACTAAAGACTAGTTGAAGAGCCCTGGCCAGTTTGGCTCAGCGGTTAGAGCGTTGGCCCGCGGACTGGAGAGTCCTGGGTTCGGATCCCGCTAAGGGCACGTACCTCAGTTGCAGTTTGTCCCCAGCCCAGTTGAGGTCATGTGGGTAGCAACCACTTGATGTGTGTCTCTCACATCAGTGTTTCTCTCTCTCTCTTCCTCCCTCTCTCCCTCCTGCTCTATCTGAAGATTAATGCAAAACTGTCCTCGGGTGAGGATAAAAAAATAAAAAAAAAGACTAGCTGAAGAGAAATCTCATAACCAAGGTTTTACAGAAGAAGCCACACCAAGACTGATTGGAAGGGCAGAGATGTGAAAAGGGTGCCCTGCTCCTACAGACAACGGCTAGATTCCAGAGGGATATCTCAGCTGCAAATGTTCCCCGTGAGAAGTATGAAGTCTCAACCCCAAGCTGGACTCCCCAGCCCAAAGAACCAGAGCTAGGAAGAGGCACCAGTATAACATCTGGCTGTGAAAATCCCTGAGGATTCTGTGCCAGGGAGTGACAGGCGTCTGCTAGATACACAGGTGCCCTCTTAAAGGACCAACACACAAAGTCTCATTTGCAGCCATTCACCCTGTGCTCCAGTGGAGGGAGGGCAAAGCAGACTAGAGTCACATGAGGAGAAACTAGGAGTTGTGGTTCTGGGGAGAGAACTGAAGGGACAGTCCTCAGGATCCCTGTGCTGTCACTATCTCAAACAGCAGATAATTTACTTTAGCGAAAACTTAACACTAAACTTATAATTAAAAAGTAATTCCAAAATAATTACTTAGGTCTTGTCATAAGACCATCTCATTAGGTTCTTTTCTCAAAACCAGACTCTCAAGAGGAGTATTTATACTCAGGAGTATAAGTCAACTGAGAACTCCTAATGCTTAGCTATTGTCTACATTGCACAAGGTATAGGCAGAGAACACAGAGAAGAATGGCTCTGGGATTATTCGTGCTAAGAAATGGAGAAGGGTAATTTTGTCTTAACTTTATTTTGTACCTCCATCTCAAATCTCCAGAGAAGAGCAGGTTCATACAATTTCTGCTTCTATTTGCCCTGAGTCAAACTGCTTGATGGGGGGGTAGGGTGGGGGGGGGTGGGGGGTGCATTGGACATCAGATCAAAGGAGATGAGACATAGGTCAACTTCATTTGAAGAGAGCTTTCCCATGGACTTGCTTATCAGTGTACGAAAAGATCCAGTCATGTATTTGTAAATGTCTTTAACAATATAAATTATATGCTCCCACCACTAGGGCCTCTGCTGCTTTCAAATTACACTTTAAATTATGTAACTGTGCATCAACTATTTAAAGTAAAGGCCAGTCCTAGCAGAAGAGTCAAGTTGAATTATTAATCCTTCATCTCATCACCTCTCTTCCCTAGAAACTATATGCCCATCTCTTTTGAACACAATAAATACTTTAAATTTATTTAGCATCAACAATACTCAAGGCTGGGATGGATACAACAAATACCACAAAGGTGAACATAAAATAGATTTTGACCTCAAGAAGCTTTAAGACACATGTTCTCTCATCCAGCCCCACACCTTACTTGCATTCATCTTAATGCCTTTGTGCTGCTCCCTAGGAATGAATCATGGCAGCAGTTTATCTAGGGGTCAAGCAGAGGCCTATGTGATTGACATTTCCAGGCAACCCTCCCTTCATAATACCACAGTAGCTCACTCTGCATCTAGTTCCCTTGGGGCCATACATGGCTACAGATTCCCTGAGTCTCTAACTTCCCTCCAAGACCATGGAAGAGACATCATTCCCCTGATACAAGGCCAGTCCCTAAATCTGTTTTCCAGGTTCCATTCACTTCTGCCTACCCAAAGACCTTGCCATAACAATCAGTTTCTCATTCTCTTCATGTCTTCAACCTCTCCTTCTAAGCCAGCTCTTTTACACAAGCATTTAAACATATTCACAGCATTAAACAACAACAATAAAGTTTTGCCTTGACCCTGCAATCTCTAGTAGCCATCCAAAACTTCCATGTCTATTGGAGTTTTGAAGAGCACCAAAAGCATCTCCACATAGTGAAGCTCTAAGGATATACCTGGCTGTCCAAAAACACTTCTGAAACATGATGGAAATATTTCCTGAACTGTGGAAGCATTCAAACTCCCTGCTTTCTTTCCCTAGTACCAACCACAGCGCCTCACACATGGAAGATATTTGATAAAAGTCCGTTGAAATGAATTCATACCCCTGAAGCTACGATGTAAAGAATGGGTAATCTATGAGGGTAATGGACGTGTTAGTCTGACTCATTGAATCTCTCTTTCTCATAGTAATTAGCAGTATGTCATAGACTCAGTACACAATAGATATTCACAGTAGGTATTAACTGATATGGTTTATAGATTACAGCCATGTATTTATTTTTACAAGATGGCAAATTAGGTTTTTAAATAGAAGCGATGTGGTATTACAGTCATGTTTTAGAAACTCAGAAAATATAAAGCACTATTGTGTTGGCACTTAGAAAATATAAAGCACTATTTCAAAAATTATCTAATTTGTAATTGGTCATTATCTGTCTTTTAATGTTTTAATGACTAAGCCTGCATATTCAGATTAGCCAAATGTAGAACAATGACATCCTCAATTTATTTGGTCCTGTAGAATTAAAAAAAAAAACACAATCAGCATCTCTCACAAAATCTGTTGTTTCAGAGCTGGAGGTTAAGACATTATGCTGTGTATAAGCCAGAGAACATAATTATTGATTCTGGTCCCCAGTGGTAGATGGGGTATATTGAAGAAAAATAAATGATTAATTCCATACACTTATCCCTGATATTGCCCCAAAATGCTTTGCTTTACATGAAGATGAAATCTCACTAGGCTGCAAAGGAACTCGTATCTGTTATCAGTTTGCTTGTTAAAATCCTACTGAAATAATATAGAATCACAGTGTATTCGAAACAGTAAGTAATGCAATATAGATATTGCTTTTAAATTCATATTTAAAACTGGTATGTGTGTATATAAACATTTGTGTATATGTGTGTGTGTGTGTATATATATATATATATATATATATATATATATATATATATATGAATTAGAAAAAAAAAGAAATGAAGAAATAAAAAAAGGAAAGAAAGAAAGGAGGAAGGAAGGAACTCAAAATAGTTTCGTAAAAGCTGTTATATAGAACAAAAGAGAAAGTAGTCACTAGATTGAAATGACAGATGGTGTTTTATACCAGAAGTCTATAGAGTACAGAGTTGTTTTTTTTGAAGAAGCTTCTCCAGTGTACTACTAGAATGGGGTTCCTCTATTCTTGTGTGAGATCCACCTCTTAGCATAAAACAAATTTCCTAGAAGACCTCTACCTGAAAGTAGCCATCCTTGTATGTAGTCATCATTTGATTGATTCAGCTGGTAGCAACATTGGGGTAGTTAGGAATTACTGCCATATTCAGAATCACCACCAGGGTAAGAGTTGCTGCCACGTTCCCTTCTCATCAGGAGGAACACTCTGTGTGAATCTGACAAAGATTATCCTCAGTGGTGTAGCTCATTAATGAAGGATTAATTTAATTTAATTATAATTGACATCAAAAATTGGAGACAAAAATGATAATGATTTTTAATTTAATATTTTTAGCACTTACTATGTACAAGATACTGAACAAAGTACTTTATATTCATTATCTTATGCAATTCACAATACAACCCTATGACGTAAGTATTAATTCTATTTCTACATGAGGAGCCTGAGCTTATACAGCTTAAATAAAATCTACCCAAATCAAAGAGTCAGTTACTTGGAATTCAAACTCCTGTTTCTTGTGTATTTTGTCTCCATATTTCAGATTGAGGGTTTTTAAATCACTTAAGACCTGGAAATTTGGAGAATAGCACCTGCCATAATTCTTGCTCTATATTTTCAACCCATCTCCGGAGTAGGTCTTCTTCATAGCAGAGTCCCCAGCCTAAGTGGGATAGCAACCAATAACTTATACTTAGAGCTTAAAGAATAGCGCATAACCCACAGTCTCTCTTACTTCTGCAGCAGCTACAAGCAAGTAACTAACCCAAATGGTTTTGTATATGTGAACTTTTGCCCACAGACAAAAGGTTGAGACTCAGACTTCTATAGGCGTAATAATAGCATATAAAAATTTTATACATTTAATTCGGAGCTTCTAAAAGATAAGTAATCCCCTCATGCCCATTGGCATTCCTAAATGCCACGCAGTGCCATCAGCACAACATCATCCTTTGGAAGCCTCCCAACTTTTTCTAAAGCCACTCACACAGGAATTGACCAACATGGTGTTATGGATAGGGAGGAGTGAGGACAACATACTTTTCTAATTGTCAGTTTTATAAATATTCAATAATGCAGAAACTAGCAGACAGTCAATAATTGGGTTAATTTTTTTATATGGAAATTGTTTCATCAATGAGACATTTCTTTATGGAAAAAGTTGGTTGGTGCTGCTAAATGGAAGAAAATCAAGGACCTTAAAGATATCAGAAATTAGAGCAGAAAAAAATTAAATTCTTACATTTGGGAAATTGCAAACTCAGAGCCCAGGAACAATGACATCTGTAATGCAAAAATAACTTCCTATACTGTAATCAGTGGTCTGCATCTATCATGTCAATGAGCATAGCTACCTATGCAGGGTGTATGAAGCAAGCAATATTTTTATTAATCCCTTTGCAACTCACTAAAAAAATTTGGAATTGAGAGACCTGAATAAAACATCTAGCTGTCTACAAGTGTGAACTAATGTTGGCTATACTTTTAAGAGATTTTCCACAAAAATATTATAGCTATAACAGAAAAAATAGTTTGACATTACCCAAAATTGCATAGTCCAAACAAAACAACCATATATTCTTCCAACTCTTACCCATATGCATAAGTCATTTTAAATAACCACAATATAACAGTGATATAATAGCAGTAACACAATATTCTTAACATTACAATTTGTTTTGGCATTAAATTATTGAAGCGTAACTGTGATAGACTGAATTCTTGTATTCTCTCAAAATTCATATGTTGAAGCCCTAATATCTAATGTGATGATATTTGGAGGTGGAGCTTTTGGGAGGTAGTTAGGTTTAGATGAAGTTATGAGAGGGGACTCCATAATGGGAACAGTGTCCCTCTAAAAAGCAAAGATCTCTCTCTCTGCAATGTAGGGACACAATGAAAAAACAAGCCAGGAAGAGAGCTCTCACTAGAACTTGACCATGTTGGCACCCTGATCTTGGACTTCCAACCTCCAGAACTGTGAGAAATAAATTTCTGTTTTTAAGTCACCCCATCTATGGTATCTTGTTATGACAACTAGACCTAACTAATACAGTTACTAACTTTTTTTTTCTTTCTCAAACAAAGGAATGATTCTGGTAAGAATGACAATATTGGTTGGTCTTTCTTTACCCCCTCTTAACTTTTGAGAATTATCAGCCCTCTTTCATACAAGTCTTACTAGCTCATTTTTTCTCTTTCAGTATCTTTAGACACTGGGTATATCCCAGATCACTACATACTTGCAAAGTCTGCAATAAACATATTGCCTTTAACTTCAGTCCTTCACTCAAGGTTTCACTTCCTTGATTCTGATGCTACCATCTCAAAAATAACAATGTCAGCATTTTATAAATCTTCCCATTTAAACAACATGCTAAAAATATGAAACTATCATATTATTATATTTATTTTTACAGAATTAAATAATTATAATAAAATCTGAATGGAATATTCTACCCCATTGCCCTGGAACATGATTTATATTAGTCTCAAAGAGACCCTGATCTCACAATACATGATCCATCATCAATCATCACCTTGCTCCTCACTATCTTGAATATTGCCCTATTCACCTCTCTGGCTCTTTCTATTCTCTCCAAGATATTAAGAGAAGACCCCAGAGCCATAAAAATATCCACTGCCCTTCCTTTTGCTTCCAAACTCACAAGAGAAATATAGATAGATACTAATCAACCCTTGATGACTTCATTTCTTCATTACTTACTCATTTCTTCAACCCCCCATTTGGCTTCTGTCCACACCACTCTGCTGAAAACTCTCACAAAGTTGACCATGACCACTAAATTGCCAAACAAGTGATCTATTCTCAATCTACATGTTATTTAATCTTTCTATATCTTGTGGAAATTTAACCATATTCTCCTGAAAACCACTCATTTTTTTGCTTCTCAATCACTGGATTGATGCCAAGTTTCCTACCAGTTCTGTTGTCCATCTCTTCCCTGTTTTGTAAAAATGGGCATTACTCAAACAAGATTCTGTCATCAATGATCTTTTCTTGCTTTTAGCAGTCCTCTACCAAACTGACCACTGCAACAGACCCAGTGAATCCACATCCCAAGGAGACTGCTCTGGTGACCTCTGGTTCTTTCTGACTTTGTGAGGGTTGAGGTTTACTTATGCTGACTGCTGCATGGCTGGCCCTTGTTCTGGTTCTTCCTCCTCCATCCTTAAGAATTTGGTGAGGTTTTCCAGGGAGTCTCAGGAACTTGCTTCCCTTGAAGGCCTTTCCATTTGTGCTTGGTTGCTTTCCTCAGCTTGGTCCTCCCCGCACTACATATAGCAGATATACTTAATAGATTTTAAAGACTATATGGAAATATTTCCTATTTTATTAGGTTAGATGCAGTGCGCGTGCGTGCGTGCGTGTGTGTGTGTGTGTTCAGTGAGAATCTGTAAAGGAGAGAGATAAATATGTGGACTCAAGTAATCATTCTGAACTGACATTCTACCTCTTACTTTCCCATCTTCCCAGTTCATGCCTGTTTACCTGACACTGTATTAATCTCAAAGCCTCTAGAGCCGTGTTTCCCAAAACACCTGCATCATAATCTCCCAGTGTGGTGTTTATTAGAATACAGTTTCTTGCTTTTTAAACCCATTTCTAATGAGGTGGGTGGTGGGGTTCTGGTATGAAGCAATCCTAGGATAATATACAGGGGTAGGCAAAGGTAGGTTTACAGTTATTCTTATAAAAATAATACAATAATTATGGAATAATACTACAAGAATAAACTCTGTGTTTCACATACTCACATCTGTAGACCCACTTTTGCCAGCCCCTGTATAACAAGCTTCCCCAGGAGGTTCTGACATGCACTACAATGGGAGAACCACAGCACTCGGGGTGAGCACTCAGGGTCTGTCTGTATATGGCTAATGCTCAGAAAGTGCTGGTCCATGGTCAGCTGACTCTTCCTAAAACATGTTCTGAATCTCATGTCATTCCTTCAATGTGGTTTCCTTTACCAATTTTTGGAGAATGAGGAATAAGAAGCATTTGAAAGAGCCAAGAAAGGCAGGGAAATGTTTGCCAAGTGTTAATTTAAGAGAAAGTATTTCTGACTCATAAAATCACTTCTGTAAACGTATCACCTGATGTTCAGTGACCACTGAAAAGTAAAAACAGTCATTGGACACACAAGGAGATTGTCCAGGTTTTTCTTAGATAAATATATTACACGGCAGGAAAAATCTGGTTTGAAGTTCTGCGTAAACTTTATGATTTTACCCTGAAGCCACTTTACCAGCATTTGAATTTGATTGCAAAATAAAATGTGGCCAAGGAAAAGTCCTACAGCATTCCAATTAAATTTTAAACTGTGACCACAAGAAAATGTAATGCTACATTGATATCTTTCACTTTAATAATTAAAAGATAAAACTAAAACACTATCATTTAATATCCCAATGCAAATGATCAGATTCTCAAATTCCCATTTTTATACAATATGTTTATCAAAATTTTGAAGATGTCACTGAATCATAAAATAAAATTATTGAGTCTATTTGACCCCAGTCTTTTTAAAAACATTCTAATGCATGAAATATCTTTCTAGTTCAATTTTCTATAATTATTTTTTGTTTAATACTGTAAACATAGACAATTTGATATGACCTCTTTTTTTTTTCATATTTTTTGTGATTGTTTTAATACAATGCTTTTCCGCAACCTCAAGCTCTCAGGACTTCCTGAGATTATTTCTTAAAGTTGTCCAGAAATCTCACTAACATTTTCCTAGTTCATTTACTCTCCTACTCACAGATGATTATTTCACAACTCTCTTCAAACTTTCCTCTTATTTCTTCTTTATTTTTTATTAATTTATTTTTGTTACAGATGTTTCTCCTTTTTCCCCCATTGACACCCTCTTCCCCATCCCCC
This sequence comes from Tadarida brasiliensis, assembly GCA_030848825.1. Classification (NCBI taxonomy): domain Eukaryota; kingdom Metazoa; phylum Chordata; class Mammalia; order Chiroptera; family Molossidae; genus Tadarida; species Tadarida brasiliensis. The sequence goes on from CM061258.1 coordinate 38,603,272, forward strand.
ACCCCTGCCCCATTCCCAGCTTTGTTGTCTATGTCCATCGGTTATGCATACATGCATATAAGTTCTGTGGTTTATCTCCTCCCACCCCCTTCTGAGGATTGTCAGTCTGTACCCTACTTCTATGACTCTGGGTCTATTTTGTTCATCAGTTTGTTTAGTTCATTATATTCCAGAAATAAGTGAGATCATGTAATATTTGCCTTTCTCTGCTTGGCTTGTTTCACTTAGGATAATACTTTCCAGGTCCCTCCATGTCATCTCAAAAAAAAAAAAAAAAATAGAAGCATATACCAAGTTCATGGATTGGAAGAATTAACATCATTAAAATGTCCATACTACCCAAAGCTATCTATAGATTCAATGCAATTCCCATCAAAATACCAATGAAATACTTCATAGAACTAGAACAAATAGTCCAAAAGTTTATATGGAACCAAAAAAGGCCCTGAATAGCCACAGCAATTTTGAAAAAGAAGAACAAAGTAGGAGGAATCATAATACCAGATATCAGGTTATACTACAAAGCCACTGTAATCAAAACAGCCTGGTACTGGCACAAGAACAGGCATATAGATCAATGGAACAGAACAAAGAACCCAGAAATTGACCCAAGACAATATGCTCAATTAATATTTGACAAAGGTGGCAAGAGCAAACAGTGGAGTCAAGACAGCCTCGTCAATAAATGGTGCTGGGGAAATTGGACAGCTACATGCAAAAAAATGAAGCTAGATCTTCAAACTTTCAAAAGTTTCTGCCCTATCCTCAGTTCAGTTGATAACTTGATTACTATTTCATTGAAAAAAATAATAGCAAAATAGAACATAATTTTCTTCTGATTTCTCCATCATATTTTCCAAACCCTCTATTTATGTACCTAATCTCCTCCCTTGTCACCTGCTCAAGAATATTTCTCCATTAATTACTCTCTCCCCTGCATCAGTAATTTTCCCTTTTCTGGTTTAGTCATATCAACATAAAACTGTACTGTAATATATCTCATTTAGGTCTCAACTACCACCTGTCTCATTTTTCTCACTTTTATACAATAAAATTCCTCAAAAGATCTGTCCAAACTTATGATCATCACTTCCTGCCTTCCCACTTATTCTTAAATCCATTCCAACCATGCTTTTTTATTCAGCATTCCACTGAAACATCACTTATTAAGTTCACCCAAGATCTCCAAAATGCTATATCCACCAGTTACTACCCAGTTGTCACTCAAATAATCAGCAGCATTCAGCTATTAATCACTCCTTCCTTTTGATGCAGTTTTTACTTGACTTCCAAGACTTCCCTCACTCTAGTCATCTTCCTGCCTCCCCAGCTGCTCCTTATCAATATCTTTTCCTGTATCATTTTCATAACTCCAACTCCAACACTTTGGATAGGCTTCTTTTATTTATCTACAGTACTGATTTTCAACTAGCGTGCCACATTACACTGGTGTGCCACAAACATGTTTAAAACATGCAATACCTGACTATTTAGTCAGGGGCACCGACCTCTTTCCCTTAGATTGTCAAATAAAACAATGACAATAGCCAACACAACAATAGCCCTCCAGTGTGAATGTCCTGCCTTGAACTATAAATATATAGGTCATACAATAGAGTTGCTTCTTATTGGTCATGTTGTATAACAAGGTTTTGTCCAGTTGGTTAATTCTTGGTACCAGAAATTCTTATACACAAAGTATAGGCATCTGATTTTTAAAAAAGTCACTTTGGAGAAAAAAGAGTAGGTAATTACTACCATATATGTTGCTGTTAATCCTCATCCAGGATATATTTTCAATTGATTTTAGAGAGAGTGGAAGGGAAGGAAGGAAGAGGGAGGGAGGGAGAGAGAGAGAGAGAGAGAGAGAGACAAACATTGATGTGAGTGAGACACATCAATTGGTTGCCTCCCACATGTGCCTGGACCAGGGCCAGGGAACTAGTTTGCTACTCAGGTATGTGCCTTTGACTGGGAATTGAACCTGAGACCCTTTGATGCGTTGGGCCAACTCTAACTACTGAACAAAAGCAACCAGGGCACTATCTTTTTTTCTTTTTTTTTTTTTGTCTATACCTATTTTTTTGGTCAGATTGGCAAAAAAAATATATATTGTTAGGTGTGCTGTAGAATATTAGTAATTAGTTTATGTGTGCCATGAAATGAAAAAGGTTGAAAATTGCTGATCTACAATAGTGCCTTAATTTTAAAATCATAAATACTCAAATTATATTTGTAAATCAGACCTGATATCCAGACTTATATAACCAACTGTCTACTCAGCCTTTCCACTGATATGTCTGAATGCATACACAAATTTAACATGGAAATCCTGATCTCCGCTTTTCCATCTCAGTAAATAGTAACTCTATTTGTGCAATCAGGCCAGGATTCATATAGTTATCTTTGACTTTTCTCTTTTTTTGCAACTGACATCAATCCAGTAATAAATCTTGTCAACTCTACCAACAAAATACATCTATATCTTATCTGTCTTTCCCCAAACACAGATACCACCCTTGTCCAAGTCATCATTGTCTCCCACCTGGAATAATGTATTTATCTTCTGTATAGATGCAATTGTTGCTGCACTCACTATCCAGATGGTGTATTCACTGCTAAACAGCTTATAGCTGCAACCCCAGAGATTTGCTTCAGATGACCTAAGGGGCCTTCTCCAGGCATGCCCCATGATGTTATGACGTCTCTGAAGTTGACTACTAAAACAGGGATACAAAAGCAAGCCCTTATCTCAAGGTGGGACAATTCTGTGGAACTACTATTCATACTCCAGAGCTCTCCCTCTTATTTGAATTAGGCTAAGGCTAGGCTTACATGCAACTACATTTTGCTTCACTTCTTTACTTACCCTGCTGCCCTTACTTCTTAGTAGGTTTCTTCTGAGGGTGTGCCCTTAATAAATCACTTGCAAAATAACCTTCATCTCAGGCTCTGATTCTATGAAACCTAATGTAAGATACCTTTTAACTGGTCTGCTTTGTATTTTCACTGTTATTTTCTTTTCCTAACACAGTGTACAATGTGGTCCCAATAAATCTTGCAGGCAGATTACATCCTGTCTCTGGACAATGCTTTTCAATGGTCTTCCATCTCATTCACAGTAAAAGCATATCCCCTACAGTGATCTGTTCAGTCTTATATGAACGCAGTCTGCTCTAGGCTCCCTGCATTCTCAGGGTTCTTAAAACATTTCAAATATAAATATTTATGGAAAAGATGATACAATTTGATAGATAAGTATAGAGATCTAGTTGTATATATATATATATATATATATATATCTACATTTCTAGCTATATCTCTATCGATATTTATATCTAGTTATGTATCTGGCTCTTACTTATCTTTCAGAATTTCAGGTCTGTGGGAGCAGACATTTTCTGCCCTCCACTGGTATATTCCTAGTACCTAGAAGAGTTTTGGGCACATAGTGGGGATCAAAATATGTTGAATCAATGAATTATCTACTTTATCCCTTTCAATGCTCCCCTAATCCTGTCTCCCTTGTCAATGTCCAAATGAGAAATGGAATTTTATTTAAGGCAAAGAGAAGAGCTAAGAATTAAATGTCAAAGACCATCCTCCTCAATAAGAAGATAAGGGCTACGTTTTTTGCTATTTTGAGCTAAAATGTCCTAGCCTCAAAGAAGCAACAGTCTGAGAAAGAGAAATAACTGAGGATATGGTTCTTTTGAGTTAAAGTGGCTTTTGATTATGATTTCATCTCCATTAGCTTCAGAAAATTCAGTGCCCAAGTTAATAAAGCATCAAGCACAACCTAAATTATAATACATATTCAACATTTGACTCCAATAGTGAATTGCATTTGTTGGAGCATATAGACACCCTGGGGTCTCCTGCAGAAAGTTTATGACTTACTGTCCCAAATTCAGCAATCTTTGAAAAATAAATCCAAATTTAAGCCTGAGGTCAGGAATACAAATCACAGATACCAAACCAATACCTGAAACATCCAACAGAAACTGTTTTACTTCTATTCTGTAATACTCTTATTTTTTTACAATAAACACTAAAACTTACATCAAATTTAAATTTTTTAATGTATTTAGTGGTTTTAGAGACAGAGAGAGGAAGGGAGAGAGAGAGAAACACTAACCTGCTATCCCATTTACCTATACATTCATTGGTCGATTCTTGTATGAGCCCTGATCGGGGATTGAACCCACAACCTTGGCATATTGGGACAATACTCCAACCAACTGAGCTACCTGGCCAGGGCCTTACATCAAATTTTTATTACACAGATATTTTATCTGAGTATTTATTTCTCCTTCTACCAAATCCCTGGGGTCTTTAAAAGAATAAATTGTTATCTTCAAGGCAGTCTTAATTTATCAGTGAGAATGTTACCCCTAAATGGCAACCTCACATGTCTATCTGAAACAAAATGGCAGGCTTGCATTTTTTATTAGGAGTCAAACTGGGCTGGCCAACAAGGCAATTTTATGAAGTATGCCACTAAAATAAAATATGTAAATGCCATCTATTCAATTCAATTAGATAAATATTTATTATAGACTCACTCTGTGCTAGATGGTAGGTAGGGCTTGAGATTCAAATTGGACAGGTTGTTTAAAAAAATGTTTATTGGATAAAGGCATCATTCTAGGCACTGCTGAAGTAATGAGCAAAAAACAGACACTTTTCAGTAAATAAAAGATATATTAACCATTTAGTCACATACATATGATTAAAACATCTCAGTGCAGTAGAAGAAATATATAGGGTTCTGTGAGCAGTCTAGCAGTCAGGGAAGGCTTTGACAGTGCAGAGAATTTTCTATGATAAGAAGGGTGAGGAGGGATCACTGAGTAAAGAGAAAACAGAGATGGGAACAGTGTCCCTGGGAGAGAGGACAGTAGGAGCAAAGGACCAGAGGCACAGAGTGGAAAAGTCAATGCCAATGGAGCTCAGAGAGTGAGGCAGGGAATGGGTCACACAGACAAAGCAGACAGGAGGCTGAGTGTGATTCTGATCATAGAGGACCTGGAAGACTACTCTGAGGAGGTGTGAATAGTCTTAAGAACAAAGGACAACCATTAACAGGTTTAAAACATGGGTGTGTGGTGAACGATAAGGTTCCATTTGTATTTTGAAAAGATGGCTCTGACTGTATGCAGAAAACAGGTGTGATGGAGGGCAAGGGCAGAGTGCCAGGAAATGGATCGAGGCCACTATGAAATGTGGTTCAGGAAAGCGATCATGTCAGCTCAGATAGGCTGGCACTAGTAAAGATGAGGAGAGAAGGACAAACTCAACAAAAAACTGGAAGGTAAAATTGACAGGTCCTAGTGATAGGATGCTTATAGCAATTAAGGGAGGGGGATGAAACTAAAGAATTGGATAAACATTGATATTCATAGATACAAGACCCATAGGAGAAAAACCTGGCATCATGAGTGGGTGGTAAAGGAGAAAAACACTTTCAATTTTGAACATTTGGGCTATAAAGTAGTATCCCAATGGGAGATATTGAGAAAGCAGTAGGATATGCAGGTCTAACTGCAAAGGGCAAATATGGGCTATGCATGTAAATTAGTGAGTCTTTGGTATATAAGTGATCATCAAAATCAGAGGCATGGAAAGTATAGAGTAAGGGGGGGGGGTCGGAAGATGATCAAGAATCCAGCTTGGAATAAAATCTAAGGAATAGTATTGTCCAAAAGAAATGGACACATATTATTATAATTATAATGTGGATGCAGCATATCTTTTAAGGATTATAGAAAGAAACTAATTCAGATATAGTACAATGTCATTTGACCAGAGACTGGCAGAGAGTCAGCAAAAGGCAGGCCCTCTTTTCTGGGCCCACAGCTAGAACACATTCCCCACACATGGACATAGGAATGTAAAATAAGCAGCAGCAATTTATACCACTTCTGGGCCTGCTCATAGAAAACATCTCTGATTTCCTCACACACCCAGCGATGAGAGAGAAGTCTGAAACTTGAGAAGAGAATGCAGCCATACATTCATAGGAAGCAATGCAGGTGTCTGAACGACCAGGTGGAAGACAGCCCGTCAACCAGAAATATCAACTGATTTTTCCTGGATGAGAGATAAACTTCAAGTGTTTAGCCCCTGGAATTTGGGGATTTATCTGTACAGTAGTTAGTATCGGTTCCTCTAACTGACACACTGAGGCTGACCACGTGTGAAGCTGCTCAGAGGGGCAGCTTTTATCTCTCAGCCACAGTCACCTTTCATCCCTTGTGGCTTCACAAGTGAACCGTGCTTCTACGATACAGACATAATGTTCAAAGTCAAAAGGCACTTATCTTGCTAGTAGGTATCTCCTTAAATCTGAAAGGGACAGAATAATTTAAAGTCTTCCTTTTTCTGGCCCACAGTATACTTTTTTGAAGTAAGTTATAGTTAAACGACACTTAAGAAGAAAACAAAACTCCGTTTTATTCCTCCCACTGACAGTTAATTAAAAAGCAAATGCTAATTTTGTCATCAATATTGTGTGGCAGAGATTTAAATAGTGATTAAGCAAAATGTAGTTATCTCACATTGATAAAGAAAACCCCATATTTTTAAAATATGTACTCTTTGCTTTGAAAGACACAAAAATTTATTTGAAATATGTGTATATATAACAACATGCAAGTGTTCATATGACAGCTTGGCAGAGATGCTGGGGAATCTTTAGGAAAAAAACTCATATGGATACGCGTCATCAGAACTTCTTCATTAAGTCTTTGGTTGGGGGAAGAAAGGGGAAACGACGCCGCAGTGATGACACCTGAAGAGTTCTACAGGTGGAGGACAGACGGGACAGAAGAAATGTTGAATGTGTGAGAGAAAGCATGACTAACAACTGAGATGTTCTCTAGGTTATCAACATTTTTAAGGCTTGATTTCAGTATGTGATCAGTAATTTGACAATCCTAATTTGCTTTTAATCTCTTGTATCTAGGACCAGGTACATAATGTGTGAAACCCATCTAAGTGTGGGGCCCTATGTGAATGCACAGGTTACACAGCCATGAAACTGAGCCTGCCCGCATCACTGTCTTTCAGAAAAGTAATAATAATGTAAAATAACAGACTTGATGTCAAGATTTCTCAGGTGTGAAGAGTAAAACTATTTTGTTGCAGCTGTTAGAGTTTTTGTATTGACTGTGGCTATTAATCAATCTTGTCCAATAAAGACTCTGAAATCACATAGGCTTTTTGGCTTCCTGACTTTCTTTTTATTGTGTCATATAGGTAATAAAAATATGGTTAGAAAAAAAAAGGTCTTTAAAACAAAATAATACAATGTAATTTGCCCTAAACTTAGACTGCACATAACAGGATGGTGTGCACTGCTGATTGTAATGTGAACCTACTTGAGAGATTACCAAATACCATCAAGTTTACAGTAGAACAGTATCCTGATGAGAACAAAGTTACTGAAATTTCCAAGACAAGTTCTATTGGTTGCAGAGATCAACCCTGGTACAATGTGAAGGGAGATGACACAAATGTGAGAATACCAGGAGGTGTGGATCACTGGAGGCCATCGTGGAGGAGGGCTATAACAGAATGTTTCTATTGAATTTTATTGAATTTTTATTTTTTCCATCACTATTTATCCCCTCTTCCACCTCCACCCCCCGCCCCGCGCCTGTAATCACCACACTATTGTCCATGCCATGAGTTATCTTTTTTTTTCTTTTTTGCTCATTTCCTCCACCTCCCCCCCCCCCGCAATGCCAAACACTGTAGCATCTACATTCACACTGTTGTATGTAATGGATCAAATAAAATTGTGCTCTGGATAGTGAAATTGTGCCATTAATGGATTTTATTGTTGAAAGCATATATATATATATGTTTTTATTGATTTTAGAGAGAACACAAGGGAGAGAGGGAAATATCCATGTGAGAGAGAACACTGATCAGTTACCTCCTACTCGTGCCCCACTGGGAATGGAACCAGCAACCTAGGTATGTGCCCTGACTAGAATCAAACCTGCATTTGGTGCAGGGGATGACGCTCTAACCAACGGAGCTGCCCGGCCAGGGCATACATTTTAACTCAGTAATTCCACATTTTGGAAATGAGCAATTCCTCCATCCTAGGACAGCTCTGATCACTCGAGTATTTGTAGTGAGATCTTGGAAGCTCCAGCATCTCTAGAATTGATATATTTATCCCTGAAGGTGTAAGTTTCAAACTCCAAAATGATGAAGCTACTGTTAGACACTGCTGCAGTTTCTTCATGACATTTGGCTCTCTGAGTAGGAACATAGTTCATCGCTAAGCTAAAGAGTTTCTTAAATAGACCAATTCATTCAAGATAATTGAAGCTTAGGTTTATTACATGAAGGATTAGTCACAAAATGGCAAGGCTATAGTCATTGGTTTTTTCTCAAGATATATGAAAGAAATAACAAACCAATGATTAAGTACAATTTATAACTCTTTTACTGTACACACTCCAAGTCCTTAGTAGGAGGCATTATACCTTAATCATATATAACTAGTTTGAGTGAAATTCATTAAATAGCAAAACTATTCTCAAGGCATATAATATGGTCGTGTAAGTTTAAACCTATACAAGGACCACTGCTGTTTTTGTCCACAAAATGTCCGTGCCAGACTTACTGCTACAAAAGCTATGGAATATCACAGAACACAAAAGCCCATGGGAGGATAAATCAATATAATAGTTGTGCATGCAAGCATGTGGGCAGTGAGGGGGGAGGAAGGGAAAGACGTATAGGCTATTCATGGGAAACCTATCAGTATTTAGGTTCACCTAGGTCAGCTTTTCTCAAACTGCAAGATGTTGAGGTGTTCTACGAAAAAATATTTCAATATATTATTCTTCCTAAAAGATATTTAATGTACTTCAGCACATTTATATAATTATTATCATGCAAGAATCTGCATTGAGGGAATGAAGAGACCCAGGAAACTGCGTGAATAATAAAGGTTTAAGGCAGAATCTAAATATCTGTTTCAGTAGTATTTAGCCACTAATTATACTGATATATATTATCTCTTACTAATCATTATCCTTTGCTTTGTAACCTGTCTTATTTCAACTATTTTTATCTTTTTTTAATTTTACCAATACAAATGAATATGATTCAATTTATTAAATTTGTATTATTATTTTGGTCCTGTAATTGAATTAGAATATGAGTCATTTTTATCATTTCTTCCATCAATTAATTTGTCATAAACCTTTTTTATCCTCTTTAAGTGCATATTATATGAATTGCTGCTGGTGTTTTACCAATACATAATCACTTAAAAAGTATTCTATGATCAAATAAGTTTTAAAAGCATATTTTCTGAAAAAATTTTCCAATAATTTCTATTACTACATGGTATATTCCAGAATGAGGACAGAATCATTGGATAATAAGATTTTCATGCTAGAAGGGACTTGGATATAGTCTCCTCACTTCACTTAAAGTAAGGTCCTAAGAGGCTAGGTGACCGGGCTCAGTCTATTCAGTAAGTTGGACTAAGGATGACTTTCCAGTTTCCACTCTGTGCTCTTGTCCCGGGTTCTTCACTCCTTGATGGCAGAGAGAGATGTAAGCACCAAGAACAGAAGAGCTGGCCTGTGGTGCCACTACAGAACTAAAAGATTAAGTGAAATGTGCTTGCTATGCAACCAAAGTATTTAAAACATCTTGAAACTCCATAAATAATCAGTTAATATACCCTAGAGGTGACTGTGGATCCTAATAGAGAATGTGATCATGGGGACTCAGCACAGATTAGTGACACCGCTTGAGCAAAAGCAAATTAAACTTGAATTTTGAGAATGGTTTAAAAATGTAGTTAACTCAGGGGATTATTTAGCTGTAAGAAACAGAACCCACTCATAATAGTTTAATCTGAAAGGAGGAATTTGTTAAACGTTTATAAGATTATTTTAAAGAACTCAAGGCTAGGGAGGCAGCTAAGCCTCTTGAGGGATTAGAACCCAACTAGAAAGTGATCAAGAATCAAGGCTGCTACACTTCGTCTCTTTTCCCCTGGAATTCACAGTCTCTCATCTAGTTGTCGTTGGACACAACAGTTTCACTCTCTTCCTTCTCTGAATATTGGCCCTCCGATTTCTAGCCCCAGTAAAGATAGAGTATACTCAATATGTCCCAAATCCACAAATCCAAGTTCCTCAGAGAGATAGGCAAGGGCAAGCAATGTTTAAAAAAAAAAAAAAGATGTCTCCTCTAAATAGCAACTATGGAAGTAGACCCTCTGGAATGATATTATTGAGTCTCTAAAGACATCTGTAATAGTCTCAACAATAAAGATAATTAAAAAAAAAAAAAAAAAAGTACTATTGCCCGGCCGGTGTAGTTTAGTTGGTTGAGTGTCATCTCGTGTACTAAGAGGTCACTGGTTCGATTCCTGGTCAGGGCACATGCCCAGGTTTTGGGCTCCATCCCCAGTGGGGGGCATGCAGGAGGCAGCCAATCAATGTTTGTCTCTCATTGATGTTTCTCTCTCTCCCTCTCCCTCTCCCTTCCTCTCTAAAATCAACAAAAACTTATTTTAAAAAAAGTTCTACCAGTGCAGAAAATAAACATTGACAAGGGAAACATTTAGTTTCTTTAGTGCAAAACATCCCTTGGAGAGAGGGTAACTACTGGCCACAAGAAAAGTAAGAATGCTCAGAAAATAAGCTGAGGAAGAGAGTAGGAAGGAGGAATCCATACTAGCCTCTTGGAGGATCAATAACCTGCTCCCATCCTTAGGAAGGAAGGAGGGAAAGAGAGAGAAGAAAGAAGGAAATACTATTTTAAAAATTACCTGTCTACTCTGTGTATTAGGCTCTACAAATGCATGATAGTATTTACTCTTCACAAACCATCTTTTAAGTTGGTATTATTCCTATTTTACAAATAAGTGAACAGAGACTCTAAAGGATTAAGGGACTTTTGAGAAATATTGAAAAAATGGTACAGATAAAGTGTTGTAATGGGGCCACAGTAGAAAAATACTGCGTTTTGCTGCAAGGTCCAGCACTTTGCAAAGCAGATGAAATTTGAGTCTTCCATACCAGATAGGATTTGGGCATTAGCAGGAATAGCATCATGAGCGAGAGTCCTGATAGCAGAAAAAAAAAGTAGCCATGTCTGAGGACTAAGCAGCTAGATCAGTTCCACAGAAATATGCAAAAGGGAAGTAATCTGAATATAAAGCATTGGCACCAGATGATGGAGAGCTTGAATGCCTGACTGATGAGTTATGGTAATACTGTGGGCAGTGGAGAACCACTGAAGGTGAGCAAAGGGCAAGAGGCTATGTCTAAGAAAAATTGGGGTAGACATCATATGACAATTACCAAGGCAAAAGACGTAAGAGTGTAATGTAGGATGATAGCCACGAAAATGGAGAAATGGTAAAGGTGTAAAAGGAAATTGCAGGGGTAGATTCAGCAAATCTTGCACTTGATTAGATGGTCAAGAGAAGAAACAGCCAAAGATGTCATGTGTTTTGAAAATAAAGGACTCTCACAGTAGCTGGGCGGGAACAGAAATCAGACTCTTCTCTCCTACTTTTTGGGCTTTCTGTTTCATGAGAAGCTAATTCCGAAGCTGTTTCTATACTAACAAAAATGAAGCATATTGTTTTCATAAACCTTTGTAAAATCTCCTGCATTCTCTGGCATGTTTGCAAATAACACCACAGTCTCCAGACAGTTTTTATGTAACGTGCTTCATGTAACTAACAGAGATATCACTAAAATAATATTCTACAAGGAGTTTATAAAGGTCATTCTTTAAAAGCCTATTTTAAAAATGGAAGTGAATTTATTGAGAACTGTTCATAATATGATACTTATACATTAGATGCACATATATTTCCATCCACTGCCAGTTTGGGTTTATTATTCATCCTCAAGACAATTAGAACAATGATTGTCAACTCCAGCTACACATTAAATTCACCCGCAGAGCTTTAAAGCATGCTGTATCTGAGTCCTAACCCCAGGGTTTTGGTGTAATTGACCTTGGAGCAGCCTGAGAGTTGGGATTTTGTTTAGAAGCTCTTGAGGTGATTTTGATGTCAAGCCAGGGTTGAGAACAGCTGAATAATAAGAAAAAAGCAATAACAACAATAAAAATGGTTGCTTATATTAGAGATAATTAAGTTTGTCTTGCCATCAAAAAAGTCTATCAGCTACACTTATATAATTTGTACACATATGATTCCAAATCAATCTTGTCCTAACATTAAATAAGATATGAGAAAAGTTATATCAAGAAAAAGGGTTTGGTGGGTGGAGTGGTCAGAATTTGGAGAATAAATTAATAATCAAGAAAGATGTGAAATATGACTTCTGAAGCATTTTGGTTATTCTTCTGACTCAACAGCAACCTCTGAAATATTACAGCAGTGCAAATCCTCCTCTGCTCCCCCCTGACTCCTCTACAAACACTGGGTTACTGACTTACTGACCCCAGAAGTAGATCCCAAATACCTCCACTCACCATCCCAAGGGCAGCTGCCCTCACTGGGTGCGAAGGCAAGACAAGACTTTTGTATATATGAAAATTAAATACAACTGGAAAGGAAGAGCTGGCTGTGGGCCCTACTTCGTCATATTTGGAGGAAGGCTGAAAGGTCTACTTATTTTTAAATCTCTTGTCCCTCCTCTCACACACTAACTAAAGTGCCAATTAACCTCAATGCTTAAAGCATTACCAACAGGAATCCCATGTTCAATGTGCCTGTTTCCCGGGAAGAGTAAAGCATTTCCTTCCATTGCACACCATTGCTGATGAAAAACTGCTACCCTTCCTCCAGCAGGCAGGCTGTGAGGGATAAGACAAGGTATAAAGTGACAGCCATGGGGAATTTAAGGGGAGCACCACAATACGGTGACCTCCGGCTCTTCTGAATCGCTCACCAATATTTCATTAACAAGCTTTGTTTTCTAGCTTGACTCTAGCTATCATTCATTTCATTACTTTTCCATGAAGGGCCCTCCTCCCCAATGTTCATAATTGGAATTCTATCTTCTTCTCAAATCCCAGTTCAAATACTTACCCATTTGACCACACCAACTTAAATAAGTCCTCCTTTCCTCTCTCAGCTTTGGAACTGGATATCTCTGCACCTGTCAATCTTCCTTACCAGATGTCAGCACCTCAAGAGACAGAATTTTCCTCTGCCCAAATGTATACACCGTGCAGCACTAATTGCATACAGGCATTCAAAGAATCTGATCAATAAATTAACTGGCTCAATTTAAATATCAACAAAGGCTTCACGCACAACTGGAATTCTCCCAATCTTGAAATAACTAATAAGTTTGGGCATGAAAATGATAAAGGTTCACAAGCCCCACCTGGAATAGAGCTCTATAGAGGCATTTAATTGTTCCACATAAATAATGGACTTGTATCTGAAAGCAAACATGAATATTTTCAACTAGCTTTACCTTGTGGGATTACAGTTGTTCTATCATGACTCTTTAATAGTAGCATATGTTCTTTTCTGAAACACTATTTAAATAAACTTGGTTTATGCAAGTCCCAGTAGTCCCTCCTTATAATTGTACCACTGAAATCACTATAATTCCTGTTTTAAAGAAGCAAATATATTTCCTATCAGTGTGACAAGAGGGTCATCACTTATCTCTGAGCCCTGCATGTAGCACACTCAAGGATGACTTCTCCATCTCCAGGGACCGGCAAGCTACATGTTTATTTATGAGACCTTGATACAAAGTATCCTTGCTTCCTGAATGCTGGTGATCTATGGGGAGAACACTTTAATTACCAAAGTCCTCACCAGTTCTAATTTACTTAAGGCTCATTTCTACATTGCTTCCTCTTAAATCCATGGAGTTTTAGCTTAGTTACAATTGCTTTTACTTCAAGAGCCTTGTTTGACCCAAATCAACCTTGTTCCTATCTGAAATCTTCACAAAATTTGAAGAGATATATGGAAAGTGTTAGTTTCCAAACATCCCTTTAAACCTCTCCTGTCTCCCAAAGTACCTAGCACAGAGCTTTTATAGCAGTACTCAGCATAGTTGGTTGAAAAAAAGAAACAAGTGAATAAGTGGATGGTGTTTGCATTTTGCCAGCAGACGTAATTGAAGTCAGAATTTGAAATATTTTGGCATTTGGCTCAGAAAAATGGCAACATCATGGAATTTTTGGCTGAAAAATCTCACTTGAAGACTAAGTATCTTGTAGATAAGATGTTCACTTTTATTGTTGGGTAACTTTTGCTACAAAAATCTTATCTTTCAACTCGATTATAAATTTTGGAGAAATTATGTCTGTTGCTCAGCACAGAACTTTGCCCCTAGCAGATGTTTTATAAATGCATGTGGTTGATTGATCAACTTCCATATCATGTAGAATGTCTCCCTTGGACTTGTGTCCTCCACACCTCCAATCACCAGGCACAGTCTGCTGGATGCATATAGTGTCCAAGATCAGACAGAGCCATTCACACAAACGCAAAGCCAAGGTCAGCTCCTTGGGAAAATTACAAAGTGGCAAAGAATGTCCTCATTGACTATTTTCTTCACTATTTTCCCTTTCTCCACCAAGTACTCACTGATTCTCTACTCACTTCAGAAAATAAACAGATTCACTCATTAATACAAAGGTATATTACAAACTTAATATTACTCCCCATGTGTCTTTTATATTTTAAAAGAAAACATAATGCTTAACTCAAAGAAAGAGCAACCTAACATGATAAGCTCGAAGATTTTAGTTGTGATGAAGACTATGACCCTAGAAGGCAGTCACTCCTCTCTCCTTCTAGTTGTCTCTCAGCATCCAATACTAACAGAAGAATCACCCCAGCCCTTCTGTGTTCAGATGCTCTGTGGTCTGCCGGAGACCCACCTCCTAGAGGAGAGGCATGAAGGAGCTCGCTTAATGTAGCTCCAACGTCTACTCCTTGATAGCCAGCATGAGCTCACCTGATAAAAATTAGTTTTTCTCTACGGTTCCATCCTGGCCCCCATGACTCACCAGCCAGTTCCTCTTTGGCATTTGCTAGGACTCTGCCTCATGTGGACTCTAGAACATTCCTGCCAGGTCTTTGGCCTTGCTACTTCTGTGAGAGCAACTCCCATTCTCTTGAGCTCAGCTTCCTCTGCTCTGCTGCCAATGTTCCCTGTCCAAGCTCACAGTAGGAACACTACCTTCCCTTTGTCTAGGAATCAGTCTCCATTCGTCTCTCTGTTGGGGGCCTGAAGTGCGCCTTGTAGAGGCTGGAGACTCTGCAAGCATTGCACCCTCACCAGCTGCCACTGCCACTGACCGTGGGTGTTGCTTGCTCATGAGCACAGCCACATGGCCAGGTACCACATCAGCCCATTCCCTGCTCATAGACCAGTCTCAGATCCTCCTGGCACCATGAAAGGAAAAAGCCCCTTGCTCCACAAATACCATCATCCTTCAAAAAGGGGTCTCTTTTCGAGCCTGAGGATTAGAGACTTTCTGACATGACTGGGAGTGAAATGTGCATTCACTTCAGGAAAACCCACTCCATCCCTATGTGGTATTGTCACCACTGCCATCTCCCTGCCACAAAACAGACCCTCACTGGAGTACTCAAAATCTGGATTTTTTATTTTTCCATAATCAAAATGCTGCAAAACAGTAGCTTCAGTCAAATGTTTTGACTACAAGCCAGAGCAAAACAAAAACAAAACAAAAAAACACACAAAACATTTTATATCTCATGTAGTAGTACATATAGACATTAAAATATACATATAGCTAAAAAAAAAAAAGAAGTTAAACCAAAAAAATTACTTACCTTATTATGTATTATATTCTGAGATGTTTTAGTCGATTTTATTTTAAAATATGCTTGAATCAACTGGTTGATTGAACATTTCACTAATGAGTCCCTTACACAGTTTTAAAATACTGCTTCAGAAAAAAGCCCTTGGCAGCCCAAGCACTGGATCAATTGGTTTCCTAATAAAGGAACCATAGAACAATAAAAAAGATAACAGTTGTTGCTGTTGGAGAATCCTTCCATTTTATTAAGCTACTTTCACTGAAAGCAACAGTGCACATTTTATAAGGTATTTTATTATTTCTTTGCTATGACCAATAATTATAGAATTGAGCTGTTTTCTTCTCTTTCCGCTTTCCAAGCTGAAAGTTTCTTCTTCACAGATCACTCCCAGAACAAGCACTATTAAAGTGTGTGCCACCTTTTAAGCAAGCCACGACTACAGCAAACTAACAGCTGTGAAACCTACTGGAGAACTATGAGAGGCCCTACAGCTTAAAAAAATTACATTAGTACCTCCCATGATCACTGGCAAAACATGAATTCTCTGTTGAACTGATTGTTCTTGGAGGAAATATAAGAAAGATTTCCCCAGGATACATTTGAAAGCTGGTGCCTTTTAAAAGAAAACAAAGAAATCACTTAAAAGAAATCTTGTTTGTTTCTGTCATGAGGTTGCTTCTTGCTGTGGGATCACAATGGTTACCAGGTGCCAGCTGTGAATGGGCCACACTGCACTACTGACCAACAAGAGCAAAGTAGTGACTTTCACATTCTCACTTCTAGTTCTAATTTCCCAGGATTAACAGGGAAGTTTGGCATTTTATCATGATTAGTCAAGAGAATGTGCACTAGCTATATCTTGTTCTGTAACAAATTAACCAAAAATATGGCAACTTAAAACAGTGAACATCTATTATCTCTGACAGTTTCTGAGGATTTTGAATGAAAGAGCAGCTTAAGCACTGCATGGTTGTAGCTCAGGGTCTGTCAAGAGGCTGTGGTCTAGCTGCCATTTGGGGATCCAATTATGTCAAGGCTCAACTAGGGCTGGAGAATCCTTTCATAGTCACTCATATGAATGTTGGAAAGCCTCCTCCTCCATGCTGGCTGTTGGCCAGAGGCCTCTACTCCTTACCACATAGGCTTCTTCTTTATTTTTTTTTTTTAAGGGTCCATCAATCTTGTTTATCTTTTCGAAAAACCAGCTCTTTGTTTCATTGAGCCTTTGAATTGTTGTTTTTTTTTGTTTTTGTTTTTTTTTCATCTCTATGTCATTTATTTCTGCTCTGATCTTTACTATTTCCTTCCTTCTACTTGCTCTGGGGTTTTCTTTTTGTTTGCTTTCTAGTTCTTTAAGTTGTGAGGTTAGATAGTGTATTAGAAATTTTTCTTGTTTCTTGAGGTAGGTCTGTAGTGCTATGAACTTGCCTCAGAACTGCTTTCACTGCATCCCATAGATTTTGTGTTGTTGTGTGCTCATTTTCATTGTATTTCAAGAAGTTTTTCATTTCTTCCTTGATCTCCTTAGTAACCCATTCATTGTTTAATAACATGCTATTTAGCCTCCATGTGTTCAAATGTCTTTGCATGTTCTTGTTGCAATTAATTCTAGTTTCATGCCATTGTGATCTGAGAAGATGCTTGATATGATTTCAATCTTCTTGAACTTGTAGAGACTTCGTTTGTGTCCTAACATGTGGTCTATCTTTGGGAATGTCCCATGTGCACTTGAGAAGAATGTGAATTCTGTAGTTTTGGAGTATAATTCTCTGTAGATATCTATTAAATCCATTTGGTCTAGTGCTTCATTTAGAGTCTCTGTTTCCTTGTTAATTTTTTGTAGAGGATCTATTCAGTGATGTCAGCGGGGTGTTGAAATCCTCTGCTATGATTGTATTGCTGTCAATTCATCCTTTGAAGTCCTCCAGAAGATTTTTTAAATATATTTTGGTGCTCCTATATAGGGTGCATATATGTGTACCAAGGTTATAACATCCTGTTGGATAGATCCTTTCAATATTATGTAGTGACCTTCTTTGTCTCTAGTTATAGCCTTCATTTGAAATCTACTTTGTCAGATATGAGTATTGCTACCCCAACTTTTTTTTCCTTTCCGTTTGCTTGGAAGATTTTTTTCCATCCCTTCACTTTCAACCTATGTGAGTCTTTTTTTGTGAGGTGGGTCTCTTGTAAACAACATATATATGAGTCACGCTTTCTTATCCAATCAGCTACTCTGTCTTTTTATCAGAGCATTCAATCCATTTACATTTAAGATGAGTATTGATATGTACTTATTTATTGCCATTTTTGTTTAGTGTGGTTATATTTTTGTTCCTATTTCTTCTACTAATTACAGCAGCCCTTTTAACATTTCTTGCAGTGCTGGTTTGGTGCTGATGTATTCCCTTAGCCTTTTTTGTCTGGGAAGCTCTTTATTTGACCTTCCATTTTGATTGATAGCCTTGCTGGATATAGTTTTGGATTCAGATCTTGTTTTTCATGACCTTGATTACTTCATGCCATTCCCTTCTGGCCTGTAGTGTTTCTGTTGAGAAGTCAGCTGATAGCCTTATGGGGCTTCCTTTGTAGGTAATCTGTTGCTTATCCCTTGCTGCCTTTAGGATTCTCTCTTTGTCTTTAATTTTTGGCATTTTAATTACTATGTGTCTTGGTGTGGGCCTGTTTGGGTTCTTCTTACTTGGGGCTCTCTGTGCTTCTTGAACTTGAATGCCTTCTTCCTTCACCAAATTAGGGAAGTTTTCTGTCACTATTTCTTCAAATATATTCTCTAACCTTTGCTCATTTTCTTCTTCTTCGGGGACTCCTATGATGTGAATATTATTATGTTTCCAGTTGTCCCACAGTTCTCTTAAGTTGTCTTCCTGTTTTTTCATTTTGGTTTTCTGATTGGTTGATTTTTTCTACCCTGTCTTCTAATTCACTGATCCAGTCCTCAGCTTCCTCTACTCTGCTGGTTAGTCCTTCCAATATGTTCTTTATTTCTGCTATGTCATTCTTCATTTCCACTTGGTTGGTTTTCAATGTTTCTATATCTTTACTCATTGTGTTGAGGTCGTTACTCATGCTGTTGAGCTTTCTCAAGATCTTGGCTCTGAACTCTACCTCTGATAACTTGCTTAACTGCATTTCATTTATCTCATCTTCGGTAGAGGTCTCTTGTTCTTTTATTTGGGATTTGTTTCTTTGTTTCACCATTTTGGCTGTCTCAGTGGGTTTTCCCTGTGGGTGTTGTTGTTCTGCTGTTTGTGGCTCCCTCTACTGGGTTTGGATGAGCGTGGGAGGACCCACGTTAAACACCACTGTCAAGTCTTACTTTCCTGGGTAGATGTGCAAGCCCAGGAAATGTTCAGTTATCCTCTAGCTTTTTGCCTGGAGGCTATTAGTCTCGGTTACTTGAAGAGCCTTGGGTTCTCAGTGGAATCCCACATAGGCTTCTTTATATGCTATCCCAGTGTCTTCATGAGCTGGCAACTGGCTTGGCTTTCCCCAGAGTGAGTGATGAGAGAGAGAGAGAGAGAGAGAGAGAGAGAGAGAGAGAGAGAAGCCACAGTCTTTTATAATCTAATCTCTAATCTCAATAGTGACATACTATCAGTTCTGCAGTATTCTATTGGTCACAGAGATCAACCCTGGTACAGTGTCAAAGGGGATCACTGGAGGCCACCTTGGAGGCTGGCTACAACACAATGTTTCCTTAGATGCCCATTTTCTATGATGTATCCAAATAATCTGAAGTTCAAATGGCTACTTTATTGCCTCCCACTACCAAACAGCAGTTCCTACTTTTTTTGAGGGGAGGGTATGGGGAGGGGTGAGGAATGGCCTATAGGTCCTTTTAAGCCTCTACTAAAAGCTAGGGATGTACTCCCCAGGAGAATGTACAAATGAACCATTGTAATTTTGCATACCATTTCTCAGAATCCAAAGATTCCTTGAAAACTTTCCAAGACCTCAGGTTCAGAAGCATTGCTGTCAGTGGTTACCTTCTTCATGCAATTGCTAAGCCCAAGGGGATGTGTGCTGTTGGGAACTCACAGGGGATGTACTCTTAGCTTTGACTGATAGCCTTTTTGTTTGTTTGTTTCTTTATTGATTTTAGAGAGAGAGGAAGAAAGAGGGAGAGAGAAACAGAAACATTGATGAGAGAGAACATTGACTGGCTGCCTCCAACATGCCCCCCACTGGGGATTTGGCCCACAACCTGAGCTTGTGCCCTGACTAGGAATCAAACCAGTGACCTCTTGGTGCATGGGTCGACACTCAATCACTGAGCCACACTGGCCGGGCATTTGACTGATAGCTTTATATAATCAAACCCTAGTGGACATTTTCATTTAACCAGAAATTCAAAAGGCTTTGGATAGAGCATGGCCATCTTCTGAACCAGCCATGAAGATGCTCCTAGGTGGAAAACCCAAATCCTTACTTACACTACAGAGAAAGAAGTTTTAGGCATATTGATTCTTTCAGGACAAGGTAAAGGGAGATGGAGAAAATTTGCTCTGGGAAGCCTTTATGAACAAAGATGTAGTGTTTCATCACAAGTGATTGATGATATCTGAGAGCTGTTTATGTTTAGAAGTGTGGTCAATAAAGTTGAGCCTAATTTGACTGTTGTTCTAAACTTCTGTTCCCCTTCTTTCCTTTCCAGGTTACATTTTGAAATCCAGACCCTGAACCATGATCACTCACATCCAGCCTAACAGCTTCTTTTATTGAGTTATCATCTTCCTTTTCCACTACATGTAATTTTCAAGCATGTTTCTCAAATATTACTTTTCTCTTCCATTGGTCATCTAGAATATCTAGTAGATTCTGTTTACTGATATCATTAATAGAGCACAGAGTGAAAGCCTGTAACAGTCCAGGGTCATGTGCCTTTCCTGTGCATCCCATGGCACCCTATGTATATCCTAGCATAGTATATAAAAGAGGATAGATACAGGTGGTACTTCCCTGTTTTAATTGCTCAGTTATTTGTCTGCTCTGTCTGTGAGTTCAGTCAGGGTAGGACTGCTTCTATCTTGTTCATCATTCTATCTGCAACATCCAGCCCAGTATTTGGCACACAGGAAACATATCCCATGTACTGGATCAACTAAATAAAATACTAAGTCAGTAATTCTTATTCCATAGTCCTACATGGAAGGAAAATACAACCATGAATCTTAAAGGGGTGGAGTAAAATCAAAAGGGCTCTGGATTGAGCCTGGCTTTGCTACTTCTTAGTTATGCTTAGACTTAGTCTAAGCTCAGTCTCTGAGTCTCAGTTTCCTTCTCTGCAAAATGGCATAATACATGGCATGCACTTTATAGAATTTTGTCCAATGGGACAATTAATGTGGAAAACATTTTGCAAACTATAAAATACTAAAGTCTGTCATGTATTATTATTGCTATTATTATTAAATGACACGGAATAGTTGGCAGAGATGCTGGGTAACAGGATAAATTGATGATAGTTTTTAAAAAGTGGCTCTTAGAGAGAAATCTATACTGACTTGTCTAAGTGTCAGAAGTAGTACTTCCACAAGGTAAATAAGCAGCCATTTCTATTCCAAAGGCTGAATTCTGTGCTTTCTGTCATTATAAAACCAGTTATTGATCTTGACAAGTACAGAAGGTGCTTTGCAGAAAATAGATATGACAAGGTTTCTAACTACTAGGTTTGCATCTAAATAGAGGTGTAAGATCAGTCTCATCAATAAAGCTCACACACTTCCTTCAGAGCGTGGCCATGCAGTCCTACCCTTTTCAACTATAATCCTGAGGGTTGGGAAATCTATGAATACACAACACAAGGCAACTAGATAACCTTATGAGTTTGTTATTGCTATCTATGTAGGTAAAACTGGTTGTACTCACGCAGCTTAGCCTCTTCTCATTGATGGGAACTTGGAAATAATTCACATAGACACTTTGTGGGATATAGTAGCACTGACAGATGAAGACTTATGTTTTTAACCTTAAAACATTTTTTTAAAAATTCACTTCATCTTTTACAAAGTAGAGTACACTGTCAACAATTTACCATCTAGATTATGTGATAACTCACCCTAGTTATTTGATAACTGTGTTGCTTTTATTCCCTCTAACAAAATAAAAGTTCCCATCCCAATGTGACTGAGGAGGCTGAGCAAATAATTAAACTCATAGAGAAGGAAAAAAAAAATAACTTCAAAAAATCTCTCTTCAAAGCAAAATATTTCCCTTTGCTCCCTTGTTATGTTTTTAAAAAGCTCCCAATCCTTCTCCATTTTAAAACATTGTAAATGTTTCAGGTAGAGAATTTAAGACTTATTGTTTCCCATGGCATCATGACATCAATTTGGAGATGTTCTGGGACTACATTCACATGATCACATCATAAGCTCAACACCAGAATTTGCTGAGTTAATGGGGAAAAAAAGATAACCTCTTTTAATTTTATATTGAATAACATACATGCCAAAAAAGTACAAAGATCATAAGCGTATAGCTCAATAAACTTTTACAAAGAGTACTCCATATAGCCAGTACTCAGATGAAAAAATAGAATATTATCAACACCCAAACATGTCCCCACTAGCTATACCCGTCACTACGGGTAACCACTATTTAGATTTCTAGCACCAAAACAAGAGTTCTGCCTATTTTTGCACTTTATTTAAAGGGAATCAGAAAATATGCATTCCTTTGTGCCTGGTAACTTTATGTCTGAGAGATTCATCAATATTTTTAAGGTCACAACTCATTCATTCTTATGTCTGATCAGTATTACATTGTTTAAATACATTACAACTTAGTCATGGTTCTTTTTTGATGGGCAATTGAGTACTTTCCAGCTTTGAGAATTTTTGTACAGTCTTTTGATGAACATCTGTGTGCAATTCTGCTTGAAAAGTACTTAGTAGAGTCACTGGGTCATAGGCTATAAACATGTGAAGCTTTAGTAAATGCTGCCAAACAGTTTTTCAAAGCAAATGTACCAATACACACTCTCACAGACAGTGGTTGAGGGTTCAGGTGGCTCTGCATTCTTGCCAACTCCAGGTATTGTCTGCCTTTTTTATTTTTGTGATTCTTGTAGGTGTGTAGTGATACTGCATTGTGGTTTTGTTTTTTCTTGATGATTAGATTGAGCCCCTTTTTGTATGTTCACTGACCATTTGAACATTCTCTTTGGTGAAGTACCCCTTCAGGTCTTTACTCATTTTCCTATTGAGATATCTGTACAATTCTTATTTATTTATAGTAGTTCTTTGCATACTCAGGGTGCAAGTCTGGAGTTTATATTCTTAAACTATTAGTATAAGAATATATGGCTCCATTACATGAATGAATTAAAAACAGAAAATAAAATGTCTGAAATTCACTTGATAAATACTTATCAAGCATCTACCACATGCCAGACACTGTGCAAGGCTTTGTGAAAGTGATTTATAACACTGAGACCCCTGCCTCAAAAAATTATTGGACAGTAGATTATAACGGTGGGAGTTATAATGAGAATTTTCTCATTGCATCTTTCCTCTCTTTCAACACACAAGCTCAAACAATATCAGAGGCCTTCCACTTCTACAACCCAAGAATAAAGACATGCTTTTGAACCAAATCCAATAGCTCATACAGCCTTGATTAAATGAATCAAATTACAGGGGAGCCTTCTTATTAAATGTTGCGCTTTGGCATGCTGTCCTAGGGTGCTGGCTGAGCTTCACATTCTCTGGTGAATGACACAGATCATGAGAATAAGGAACGTGTGTGGTCAAGCTGATCGACTGAGGTAGGAGAAATGCTGGGGCAGAGCCACAAATGGAAATGTGTCTAAGAATCCAAGAAGCAAAGGTACAGTCTTCAAAGCTGATAAAGAAAAAGGCCAGAAAAAACTGTCTGGAAACTGGATTAGCCACAAGACAGAACCATAGTAATTGTTGCTATTACCACTTCATGGGAGGTCCTGCTGCCTTCTAAGACCATGTAGCTCAGGCCTCTCACCTGGTCTCTGTCAAAATTAAATATAATTTACTAGTCTCTCCGAAACTCATTCAACCCCATTTCACTAGTCCTAAATAAGAAGACTATATTTATATAATTATTAAATCGAGTAACTCATCTCTTCTCATTGACCAGAATCCCAAACTGAAAACAACTTTGATGGTTGAAAGAATATGCTAATATTTCTTAAAGTTTAGGTCTTCTTACCACTATGGTGAGTACTCTCCTACAAGTCCCAGTGATATGCTAAAATTTAATTTTGCTTAAAAATTCTTGTTACATGCGCATTCTTAGATAAGAAAAGTAAAACTAGCCCTGGCCAGTTTGGCTCAGCAGTGAGAGTGTCGGCCTGTAGACCAAAGAGTTGTGGGTTTGATTCTGGTCAAGGGCACATACCTCAGTTGCGATTCGATCCTCGGCCCTGGTCGGGGTCGTGTGGGAAGCAACCAGTCAATGCGTCTGTCTCACATTGATGTTTCTCTCTCTCTCTTTTCCTCTCTCCCTCCCTCCCTCCCTCTCTATCTGAAAATCAATGGGAAAATATTCTTGGGTGAGGATTAAAATAATAATAATAATAATAATAATAATAAAGAAAAGTAATACTAGACAATAATCATTTCTTCATGTAAAGCCAAAAGTCCACAATATAAAACATAATCAGTTCTAGATTATCAGCAGTCTAATATAAACTTATTTTAAACTACTTTAAAATTTATTTTTCTGATCATAAAAGTTTTATTCTACAAAAAATAGAAAATAAAAGTATAGCAAAATATAATACAAAATCACTTATACTCATACCTGCCCTGGTTTGTGTTAATATTTTGGCATAATTTATACCCATTATTACTATGTATGCTGTAAACATAATATTATGTTTTCAAATTTTCACTAAGTTTCTAAATTTGGTGATATTAATTTAAATTCATAGTATCAGCTTTTCCATGTTTAAAAACGTAGTATACCTAACTTCTAATGTTTATAATATACCATGACAGTGATGCATCATCATTTATTTAACTATCCCCCATACCTTCAGGCATTTAGGACTTTTTAACTTGTTTTACTAAATAAATAGAATTGAAGATGTCTGTGCAACAAAAGCTGCTTTTTGATTTTTGATTTTTTTTTCCTGGACATATTTCTAGAATTAAAATGTAGTGGAGAAATGTTTTTCAAGACACATATATTTCCAAAGTACTTTCCAGCAAGATGTGTTTCAATTTAGGATAAATATGTTTTACTTCATCCTCCTGAGCATTGGGTACATACCATTTTGCATATATTACATACATTAATGGATGAAAATGCCAATTGTTTTATACTTGTCTTTACTTTTATTGGTTTCCAGCAAGCAGAGCATTTTTTCAATTATTTATTAGCCACATGAATTTCCTCATTTCATTTACACATTTATTTAAACACGTGTATTAAACATCTACTAAGTACCTGGCAGTGAGAAACATTAGTGAATAAAGCAAAGAAATGTCCTGCCTTTATGAAGCTAGTGGGGAGAAACAGTTCATAAATGAACTGCCATGAAGAGTATCAGGTAGTGAAAAGCACTACAGGGGAAATGTTTAAAAGGTGAAGAGTTAGACAATGAAAGGAGTGCCACTTCAGATAAGTGGTTAAGGAAGACTTCTCTTTAATGTAATAAAATTTTAAACAATTGTTTGGGAGATTTCTGTTTATTTCCTTTGCTGGTTCATTTATAGGAGTCTTCTCTCTTAAATAGTGATTTTAAGAAATTGTATCTACTGTATTTTATACTACAAAGACAATATAATTGCTTAAATTTGCCAGATTGAATATTTTTTAAGCATAAGGATACTTAACTACGTCATCCAAACACCCATCACTGCTCCCAATACACTTAGCTTTTTTTGTCAATAATGATGTGACATATTATTATATGTATCCCCAGATAATGCATACACAGGTATATGTATACCCAGATAATCTTAGCAAATTGGCTTTGCTATTTACAAAACACATCTATGAAGAACTTACTGGTCTTAATGATTAATCTTGACCACTAAGTTCAGTTTTTCTGTGAATACATGAAAACCAGATGGTTTGGAAATCAACACTATGAAGAAAAACAAATGGTGCTAATTAATAACACTGAACTCATTCATAGGTTATTGTAAGAATTACATGACTTAATTACATGCTTAGCTTTGTATCTAGTATATATTAATACTCAATAAATGTTTCAACATTTTCATTATTATCTTAATTAGCACCATATACTACTCCACTGGGCACAGCAGCCCAAACTTGATTCTCATTTTTCTTTTGCATTGGTTTCTTGGAAATAGAGGAACTAGTTTTCAGGAGAATTTGATTGTGATGTTGGCTTCCATTTAAAATTATAGCAGTGTATAAATCTAGTCTGCTCGCAAGTTATGTGTGTGTGTGCAAATGAGCATAATTTGAAATGTTACAGATTTTTATCAAATTTAATCATTCCACTATTTTGTAGTCCTCTGGAAAGCTCATGCAAACTCTCTGGGAATCTGGAATTGATCAAAGATAGAGCTTTATAAGTTGCAAGGACTTTCAACTATTTCACATGAAAGCACTAACAAAATGTATATTAGGAAAAGTGGGAAAACATTTTAGCTGGACCATTCATTTATTCAAGTATTTATTGAGTTGACTTCTTCATTAATCCTTCCTTTTTAAACTACCAAATCTCAATGCTTCATCTCCTGAAAAATGTCTTTGATCAGAAACGTAAATATCCAAAATCTACTATTTCCCCACTATTTTCAATATTATGTCTTCATGGAGTTTTATTTTTAAGGAGATGCAACACAACTAACCTGAAATACTTCTCTCACCTAGCCCCTTGTACTCTTGCCTTCCTCTTCACATCTCTTACTCTTTGCCCTAAATGTGGACATCGACAAATGAAAGTTTAAAGTTTTTTATTCTTTAAAGGACTGATTTAAAATTGTACTAAGTCATTTTTTAAGTTCTAAGAAAACATCTTGGATCTATGATTGGGTCAATAAAAACACTGTGAAGCAGAGCCCAGGTAACATTAGCTATCAAAATTTATCAAGATGTGCTTGGCACAAAAGATTTTCCTAATGAATTATCCATTAAGATGTCAGGTAAATTAATTGGCGTGGGCTTTTCTAAAAGAAAGTGGAAGGAGAGGACAATAGTTACATACCCTAGAGGCTAAAGGAAATCAATAGGCATTGAAAAGAGGGCTGCCTGTCACAGCTTCTTTCCATTTTCTGGACTCCCGTGAACTTGTTCTTCTGTTCTCCTAACCTCGCTTACTTTACTTACTTTTCTGGGAAAGTATATATATAAGTGGACTTCATAGTCCATTTTGGCTTTTGATTCCTAAATGGAAATTTTATATTAATATTGAAATCTGCAATACTATATTATATTAACTTCATCACCTATGTGCCCCTTCTTCCTCACTGCACAGAACTAAAAAAAAGAAACTAAGGGTCTGGCCATTGTAAGAGTTTGGACTCTATAAAAGGAGGGTATCTCATCACTTAATTTCAGACTGAGAAAAACTTTGAGTATAAGTCACTTCATTTGAAGATGCTATACTTCCCACTCTTCAACTGCCCCACCTAATGGCAAGAGGCTAAATAGCAGCCATTTTCTTCAGTCCACAGTGGAAAACCCAATAATTTTCCTTAACTGTGCAAATTTGCAGCCTATGGCTGAAACAGATTTTTCTCCCCTCCCTTTCATAGTCCTAAGTCAATTGCTAGCAGATAGCCCAGGACAAAGCAATCACAAATAAGGCAGAGAGCTCACAACCCAACTCCAGCTAGTAAAAAGGCCGTGGGTTAGAACTGAGCCCTGCCACTTGCGAGTGGCAGGAATTTAGATCCTGTTAAATCCATCTTCTTTTTAACATTTTTTTTTTTATCCTCACCTCAGGACATTTTTGCATTTATCTTCAGATAGAGCGGGAGGGAGAGAGAGAGAGAGAAACATCAATGTGAGAGAGACACATCAACTGGCTGCCACCCACACAACCCCAACAGGGGCTGGGGACAAACTGCAACCTAGGTATATGCCCTTAACGGGAACCAAACCTGGGACTCCCTGGTCCACAGGCCAACGCTCTAACCACTGAGCCAAAATGGCCAGGGCTAATCTTTCTCATTGGAGATGAATTTTGTAGTGAGGTTTACATGAGAGAACAGATGAAAGCTGAGCACATTCTCCTTCTCTTCAGCAATAGAGAGGTCCAAAGAGATCATCCACTATCCACTGACCCCATTTCACAGAGGAGGAAACTGAGGCCCAATGAGGTTAAGTAATTTTCTAGAAAGTAAAGATATCTTTAATTTCAGAATCCATGTTCTCGAGAAGGAGGTTTATTCTCCAGCCTGCTGCATTCATCATCACTGGGAAGGGACATCCATCATCATTTTCTAATAAGTAGATCCTCCCAGTCTTCTACTCTTAACAAGTAAAAAGTTGTGTTACGCCCTTCAGAACATTGGGGGAGGGGGGCATATTTTTAACTTAGAACCTTGAATTATGACAAAAGAATTAGAATACATATCCAACAAAATATAGCACAGTATTGCCAAAGGAATGTTAACAAATAGATTACCCAGCATGCCACATATATGGCAGATTAACATACTGTGTAAAACTGATAATGCTTTCCAGGGTAGGGTTTGATGTCAATAACTAAAATTAACTATGGTCCTTTGAAAGGTTTTCCATTATCCTCCATATTAACTTAGAATTGTCCTCTGTGTCTCAGCAGCTGAATTTGATCAGATCCCATTATATCTCTAAGGACTGATTTAAAATCCATTATTGGGTTTTGCTTCCCTTTGAGCCATTTACTTTGTTGGTATACTATTTGGGTTTTTCTAGGGTTGTGTGTATGTGTGTGTGTTTGTGTGTATGTTTAATTCTTAGTAAAAATAGTTGAGCTACAGAATACCAGAATACCTATCCTGAATTTACCTGCCAAACCTGTGATGGAGATTTATCATTCTAAAAAACATTGTTAGTTCAAGGATGGTCCTCAGACTGCCTACATTCAAATCACGTGGGGAGCTATTTAACTGGGGAGGTTCCTGACCCCTTCCAGACAGACTAATCAAAGTCTCTTGAGGTGAATTTCAAGAAAATGCATTTTAAGCATTTTCCTGATTATTCAAATGGAGGATAAAAAAGTTGCCACCCAGCCACAAAGGGCAAAGGAAAAAATTAATTTTCTGCTTTTCCGAGAAAGCCTAGCACTTGGCAGCTTTTTCAACCTGGTACTACAGAATGCGTTTGTAGAACTCCTTAAATTAATGAGAGGCTTCCATAGCAGGATTTTCAATGATTTGTTTCTAGTCCCTGTCCTGAGAATAAATTACACAGAAACATAAACAGATGGTTTTCAGTTATCTGTTTTTTAAACAATCTAAGTAGATTGAAAAACACAATGTGTTATTATCAAATAACAGCTGCACCAAAACCTATTACACTAAAATTCAAGGTCATTTTGAAAGAAGAAAAAAAAGAGGTATCTGGAAT
Source organism: Tadarida brasiliensis (assembly GCA_030848825.1). Classification (NCBI taxonomy): domain Eukaryota; kingdom Metazoa; phylum Chordata; class Mammalia; order Chiroptera; family Molossidae; genus Tadarida; species Tadarida brasiliensis. Next base: position 38,632,604 of record CM061258.1, read on the forward strand.
TATGTATCTCTTTTTAATTGAAAGCCTTGATTAAATCCTGAGCTAGCTATTTTGTTTCATAAACTGCTTTGGTCAGTTCTAAATTGTTGTGTGCTTCCTTTTTCTTCTTCCCATCATTATCATTCTCTCCATTCCTCCTATTTCTATTCCTCTTTCCTATTTATTACTCTGTGTTTTACCTCTGGAGATATTCCTTGGGCCCACTTCTACATATTTTCGCACTGGATAGATTTACCTACACACCATTCATTTCCTCTGAACAACCTGTGGGTCCGATCCTATAAACAGAAAAGGTAGATGGCCAAAGAACTGGATGATTCCAAATTATGCTATATTCTTTTCTGATGATTATACAATTTTCCTCTTCACTTCAGGGAAGCACATGCTTTAGCTATAGCAGTACTCTGGAAAGGGACACGGGTGAAGTCAGAGCAGTTGGTTATATCGAGACTGCAAAGATACCTCCTTTATTGAGTGTGCCCTTAGCTAGCGCTGCCAAGATTATAAGCTTATTTCTTCCAACCTTTAATATAAGGAGGCACTATTTATACCTCCTCCCCAAGACTTGAGATAAACTGGAGAGGAGTAAGATTGGGGAAGAGAATATTGACATTGAATAGAAAAGAAGATGAGAAGACTAGTCCCAGGGCATCCCCACGGCCTTCCTGGAAACCTGGGCTAATGCAAAGGAAGAGAAAGTATTGGACAGGGAACATTCTAGCAGCAACCATCTGGTGGAGACTGATCCATTGGTTGGGGAACTTTTTCTAAAAATGAATGTATTGTGCCCTGGCTGGTTTCGCTCAGTGGTTAAAACATCGGCCAGTGGACCAAAGAGTGCAGGGTTCGACCTCCGGCCCTGGTTGGGGTCGTGCTGGAGGCAACCAATCGATTTCTCTCTCTCTCTCTCTCTCTCTCTCTCTCTCTCTCCGACTCTTTCTAAAAAAAAAAAAATCAATTGAAAAATATCCTCAGGTGAAGATTAAAAAAAAAAAAAAAGAATGTATTATTTAAATATATTAACCTCAAAAGATGCCTCAAAGGTATCTTTAATACTTCCTTAGTTTCCAAATAACCATTTATTCTTCAATTTGTCCTATTATTCCTCTTCTGTAATACTTTGTTTTTAAGGAAAATTGTCATTTAATAAAATTTAATATGAAGATGAATTGAGCAATGGGTTAAGAGAGATTAACAATAAATTTATTCCTAAATTACAAATAATATTAGCAAATATTAAATAAAGAATAAAACTAAATGTTCAAAAGAACAAAATGTTCAAAAGAACTCCTTTATTTACAGCAATACATAAACCACCCAGAGACAAGGGTTAGCACTTAAACCTCAGTTTAAAATGGAACTTTTTAGGAGGCTGAGTGGAAACTTTCTCATGTGACAAAAAAGCAAAAGCTAGTGAAATCTGAAAGTTAATTATTTTCCTTTGTGCCTTCCAATACAGAACTTCCACTTCCATTAAAAAGATAGATTATTCAATAAATGGTGTAGAAATAAGAAGATAACCAATTTGAACAAAAAACCAAACCAAAAAATGTGGCTGTCTGTCTGTGTCACTCCTTACACATAAATACTGTAGCAAAATAATAAATGTCAAAAAGGAAATGAAACCACACTCACAAAATGACTCTAGTCTATGGGGAACTTACGGTCAAGGATGTGATGGAAATGTTGGCTCACTTAGACCGCGCTGCGATTCCTAAGAAACGGTAGGAGGACGTAAGCTGTTTGACAGAATTCGGGGCTGCAACCCAGTTGTTAACTGAAGGTGTCACTGGATGGTGCACAGGGTTCACATCCCAGAAGGTTGTGAAATCGTAGCCAAAGCCCTCAGACATAGATTTCTCTATTTCAGATTGCAAACCATGCTAGCTACATCAAGGTCAACCAGCAGTGATTGAAGTCAGGTATGGACAAAGCCAAGGAGCCACTTAAAATCCAAAAGAGCTAACCAAGATTCAACATTGTTTAAAGGAACACCAACCAGTGAAGAAGAGCATTATCCTGGTTAGGGATTTGGGCAGAATTTCTGTTTGGCATGGTATCTCAGAGAAAGAATTTGATGACTATGTTTTTCCAGCTCCATCATCCCTGTCTTTTCCTCTCTCTCACTGGAAATAGTAATTTTCTTTTCTAACCAACTTTCCTCTGTAAGCTCCACTCTCCTTCAGGAGACATTACAGATCTCTTCAGGTGCCTCCTTCTTCGTGAACCCGTCCTGAGCAGGCAGGCTACACAGCTGTGTGTGTGTGTTAGCGTTTATTACTACTATGTTAGTACATATTATTTACTAATATGGCTGTATCTCATGCAACACGATAATTAAAACGAAGAAAATAGAAGGAAAGAATGGTGTCTTTTCTCAGCATACTCCCTATAACTTTTGTTGCTGCGCTTGTTATAATTATGGAATATGTCTTCTTTTTCCCTTCTGTACAACGGTCTATTAGAATAAGTATAAGATAGCTTACCATGGATATTAATAAGTTTTAAAAACTGTTTCCAGCAGCTATCCTTTCATCATCTCATGCATTTGGAAAGGAGATAAATTTGTCAAGTTTGGTAGGAAGAAGAAAAACTATAAGTATGCTAGAAAGCATGGGTGAAATTATCCATATAATCTTGGAGTAGAAAAGTCTCGCTAAACAGAATAAAAATATGAGGACACTAGCCCAGCCGGTGTGGCTCAGTGGTTGAGTGATGATCCATGGACCGAGAGGTTGCTAGTTCGATTCCTGGTCAGGGCACATGCCCAGGTTTTGGGCTTGATCCCCGGTGGGGGGCCTACAGGGGGAGCCCAATCGATGCTTCTCTTTCATCAACATTTCTATCTCTCCCTCTCCCTTCCTCTCTCTCTAATAAATCAATAAAACATTTAAAAACAAAACAAAAATGAGGACACTATTTAAAAAATTCAGTTAGTCCAGCCAGTAAAATCCCTTTACCTTCAGAAGTTAAAGTACAGTGAAAGCAGCATGTGTGTGCACTGGCTGGTTGGAACGGTTAAGCAAAAGTAGCGTTCGCTAATGAAACTGGGCTGTTCCTTCGCAAGGTAAAAAACTACACAAAGATATAGCAATTGTTTTTAGAGCAAAAAACAAACAAACAAACAAAAAACCCTATATTTCTAAGTAGATACAGCTGATTCCTGAAATATCGTGTGCAGAATATACAAAGAGGTGACACTGACGAAGACTGTTGTTGATCTGGGAATAGAAGGAAAGGTTAACTCATCCCAGGAGTGATTTGAATAAAAGCTTTTACTATTCTAAAACTTACATGTGCTTTATAAATTGCTTTTCCAAGAAAGATGAAAACATATCTAGCCACTTCGACAAAACCACTCAAATCTCAAAGACCATGCTCTAATTAGAAATGAAACACTGGAGAAAGCATGTTCAAAAGGTCATATGGCCCGTACAGCCAATTATCTTGGAGAAATTGCTATTTGCTTAGATGCCATCTTACAATCTATTTAAAGTTATAAGAAAGAAACTGAATAACTTAATATTTTTCATCCTGACATTCAGACAGTAAATCTAAAATCCACTTTTGATCAAGAGGTGTGCATATAACTTTAAGGTTCTACAATACCTTGACTATTCCATCTTATGATTAAAATCTACATGGAATTATTGGCATTTTCATCATATTCTATGCTATTATTTCAAATATTTATGTTGTAGGTATTTTAAACATAAGTAGCAGCTCCTTTTTGTACCTCAGTTTGTTTATCCATCAAATAGAGACAAATACAATACTCATATCATAGAATAGTTTTCAGGACTTAAAAAATGAGTCAATATATATAAAGTATTGCCATTCTGTAGGCATTCGATAAATTTTGATTACAAAAATATTTTATAAGATAATTTGAAATAGCATAGCCTTATACCAAATACTACAGTACCGGTACATACACACATATGTGTGCATATGTGTATACATATGTGTGTGTATGTATGAGAAAGACAGTGAAAGTATATATATATATATATATATATATATATACATATTTACATATTTATACATATATACACATATATATACACACAAAAAATATATATATTTGAATGTCCCTAGGTATTCAGACTGCTGTAAGCAAATAAAATCAACAAAGCCCTCTTCCCAGATAACCATGCGACATTCACAGCCTTTCCCGTATTTCTGGGCATACCCAAGGCAAGGCACTTCCCTGTACCTAGCTGACATGTGTTACAGCTCCCTCTGAACAGTCGTACCAGCTCTACTGCCATAACTGCTTCCTCACTGCTCCTGCTCCTTTCTTCCCCGCCCGTCTCAAGTATGCACACAGCCCTCCTCCTCTCTCACACCCTGGACCGTAATTGTTACAATATTGTCATAATCGCAGATGGTTTAAAGGAAGGTTTAAGAGAAAACAAAAATAAACAAACAAAACTTTTAAAACCTATGAATTCAGTACTCCGAAAGTGGTTCCAACCAGGCCATCTCTGCTCCGAAGACTGGCGGTACTCCCTTCCCCTGAAGCCAGCCTGCTGCCAGATGGCTCTATCCCTGCAGAAGCTTTCTCATGTCTATTTACTCCCCAGATTGCTCCAGAGCACTGCCTCTTCCCAAATGCTATCTCTTTTGAACAGCCAGGGCAGGTTTCAAAATTCTAATACTTTACTATACAAAAGAGTTTACCTTCCTTGTGATATAACCCCTCTTTCCAACAAGCCTGGGGGCACCTTTCACAATTAAAATGTCTTCCTAAACAAAACACTCCATTTCTTGTCACATTAAAGAATATAAAAATACTTGGAGTTTACAGGACAATCATGTGCCTTAAGAATGGGGATACATTCTGAGCAATGCATCATCAGATGATTTCATCACTGAGTGAATATCACAGAGTGCACTTACACAAACCTAAGTGGTTTAGCCTCCTACACACCTATTCCTCCTAGACTATGAGCCTGGGCAGCATGTTCCTGTACAAAATAACATGAGATGAAATTAAGCACAAGAGAAAATGATGCCATCAAGAGACACGGTAAATATGAGATGTATGAGGCTGCTGCCGGTGTAACAACGCTTATTGTTTTCAGCAAATTTTTTTATAAGTAGAAAGAGTACACTTTAAAATAATGATAAAAAGTGTAGTATAGTAAAGACATAAACCAATAACAGTTTTTTGTTAACATTACCAACTATTATGTACTGTACATAAGTGTATGTGCTTCATTTTTATACATCTGGCAGTACAGTACGTTTGGGTAACCAGCATCACCACAAACATGTGAGTAATGCACTGTGCTATGATGCTATCACAGCTACAGTGTCACTAGGTGATAGGAATTCTTCAGTTCTGTTATAGGCTTATGGGACCATAATTGTATATATAGATCATCATTCACTGAGACATTGTCATGTGGTACATGACATTGTTGTTCAACTGCATATATAGCTATAAATACAGATTCTAGTTGATCTGTTACAATTTATTTTTAGCAGACATGTGGTATAAGGATTCATTAGGATATGGGTGATAACTACAGTTACATATATGAGGCTTAGTGGTGTAGTGACTTGAGTAAGGAATTTGGAATTAGACCTGAAAATACATCTAGGCTTCTTCATTACCAGCTGTGTAAGTCTTAGTCTGACTATGATTTATTTTGAATCTCTGTAAAATGAGGATAAAAATAACTGCCTATCCTACCTCTAAGGTTTTGTGAGAAAAACTAAATAATGTGTTGGGTGGAACAGTTAATTGCATTTTGTGATTATAAATTATTATTATTATTCATCACATTAGCACATATATTACACCTTAATTCCATTTGATATCTGCTATTAAAATCTATGATTAAATCCAATCAGCTTTATACACAAAATCATAAATGCATAATCAGCCTTTGCTATAATTATTCCTTAAAAATGAACAAATAATGAATGATGTCTGTAATAAAAATTATACACACACACATACATATAAAATCAGCTTCTACTTTGTTGTGAATTTAATCTTTAAGAGCTAGCTTAAAATCGAAAAGCAATTGTGAAAAGATATAGATTCAACACAAAACTAAGATTACTGCTAAAAGGAAAAAAAATAAGAGTTGCCATGAAATAGATAATATCACAAATGTTAGCAGTCTCCATATACAACACATAAGTTTACTAGTTCTCACTACTCGTTATGTTTCAATGAGATCCAGCTTGGTAAGAAAAACTATGATCCCCAGGCAGTAGAGTTAGCATGAGGAGGGCTCAGAAGGATGTAGCACACAGGTGCACGCAGTAACACTTGCTGCTTGTTTAGATGTTGGGAGGAATGATGAGCCAGGGGGTTGAAGAAGCTTCCCAGGGCTCTGGCTTAAGCTATTAACTGATGACTGGGGCAGCAAATACACTAGAGAATAGAAAAGTAGCAGCATGTTTAGAGAAAAGAAAGGATAGTGGAGGAATCTATTTTGAGAAATGTTGCATGGATGAATGTCCAATCTGCAACTCAATACAGTTCTGAGACTAAAACCAGAATATGCTGGACATAGAGATTTAGAAATAATAATTAAAAAACATAGTTAAAGACAGAAAAGGAGATAAGATTAGCATAGAATATCATGTGGGTCAAGGACAGAATCTTGGGAAACAGCACTGTTTAAAGGACATGCAGACCAGAAAGGAAATATAGAAATAATCATCAGGAAGAGAGGAGGAATACCAGAATTGTCAAAAAGATATGTGTGGCCAGGAGTATCAGAGACAGCTGGAAGGTCTTTCATAGACCAAGGTAAAAAGAAGAGATAGAAAAGAGATAAGTGAAATTGCCATTGATGAACATCTTCATCCTCTCAGACTTGAATAAAGAAAGTAAAAAATCATGAGAACTTATGTACATGATACTTTGGGGATGTCAGATAGGATAGGAAGGTGGAATTATTCACTCTGAGAAAGTAGTTTTACTTTATATTTTAAGTACAGTCATAAAATTCTGGGTTAACAGTTTTGGGTTTTTTTTTTTCCTTTCAGTACTTTAAAGATGTCACTCCTTTGTCTTCTTGCTTGCATACTTTCTGGGGATGTCTACTATAATTCTTATCCTTGTTCCTGTGCTAATCTGTCTCCCCACCCCCAACCCCAACCCCACCACCTTTGACTGCCTTCAAGATTTTCTCTTTGTCTTTGGTTTTTAGCAATTTTAATATGGTGTGTGTGTGTGTGTGTATGTGTGAGATTTTGGTATGATGTTCTAAGTTAGCAACTCTCTACATTTCTGAGCTTAAAGCAGAAGCTATACAGTTCACTCCAGAATTTATCAATATTCTAAAATAAAGAAATTAAGGTTATCTTCTGGGAGTAATAGAAGTGATAGGAATTTGGTAAGAATGGTGACTGGATTCACTGATGATTCAATGCCTTTGGATATTTTTAGTGGAATGAGAACTGACCCTAATATTTTCTAAGGTCTTTGTGAGAGGGAATAGAAAGTGTTCATTTAAGGAAAAAGATTTTGGACCAGCTCCAAGGAAAGACTGTTTATTTTGTTTGACAATGGCCAGTCTAAAGTCCTTGGCTGAAATGTATATCTTCCAGTCGAAATTGCTGTGCATAATACTGTAGAAGGAGTTTTCCACGTGGGCAGAGTTGTACCTTTGTAAATTATCATTACTTAGACCTGGAATGAGGGGTTTCTCTTGGGTCTCAGTGGGGTCCAGAGCCTGGACACCAGATAGGATATAAGTAAAAAGGCATTTCACTTTGGGGAGATAAGCAAAGCAACAAGGAGGTAGGTCAGTGACTGAGGAGAAATGACTCAGTAAGGGGTTTTTCCTATAAATGCCAGAAACGATCATTTCTTACATTCAATTTTAAGGATTTTATATTTGTATTGTGTTTTTCTTCCATTATGTCTAGGACTCGGTGAAGTTTGGTTGTATATTACAGCCTGGAATTGGTTGTGCTTTAGGGAAGTAAGAGAGAAATCATACTATCCACATTTGGGCACAACAATTCAAAGGTCTCTGGGTTAATGCAGGAAAGGCAGGCTTGATGCAACCACAGGTAAGCTATAGGGGTCAAAATGGTGAGTATCAGCAGAGAGTTGGCCAAGGCTGTCCTTATTGGAATATAAATTTAAAAGACTCCGATTTCTTCAAAGCAGAGCCACTCAAAATATTACAACCTTCTACCTCCCCACTGGCAACATGGGTGGTTAAAGTAAGAGAACTAATGTGTAAAGCAGCAACAATTTTTAAATAATTGATTCTTTTAATTCTCAGGAAAGTGAGTATCTTTTCAATTCCATACATTCTTGGAGGCAACAAATGTCCAACATAGACAGTCCTTTCACATAGTTGGCAGAGGCTTAATGAGCTCAATTCATTAATCAGGATGCTGTTAACATATTGACTGGAGAGGGCAGTCATTTGTTAGTTTAAAAAGAACCTATACTTTCATTACAAGCATCATAATGCAAAAATTATTTATTGAGCCTGTTCTAAGAAATATACAATCTTGGAAATATATAGTCATAATCTTAGAGTTAAAAGAACTCTTCCCATTTATTTAATTTATTCCCCTCATTTTACATATGAGTAAAATATAGACCAGCAAAGTAACTCACCCAAGGTCACACATTAGTAAAAATTTGTGAAGTTAAAGTGCAGGATAATTTAATGAATGATGTGTATTACTCCAGAGAAAAGATGTAACTTTGGTTTCAAATGAGCTGATGTCAATGAAAACATCTGTTAATCTTCCTCATTTATGTCTATATATAAACATAACAGTGATAAGTTAAAAATTTATGAACTAAAATATTCAAGATACTTAAAATTCACAGTATGGTATTAACAACAATACACATTTAAAGAACCATCAACACTTGATCGGCCCTTTGAAAGATCTTGATATAAGACCATTTTGTAATCTCCTCAGAAAAGATGGTCCCAACATTAGAAAACCCTGTCAGAAAGTTTTATGTTATATCTATTCAGAGCCACGTTTATCAACATCTAACTCCATTTTTTGTGGTTGTTTCTGGTCTTTCCTTCTCGTCTTAGGAGGTTTTCAGCATTGCTTCGGGAAATCAGAACACAGAAATGCTTTCTGAATAGACAACACTACCCACTCGAGGACATGCTCCTCTCTGACGACTCCGCCAATTACATCATTCACTGTGAGTGAGGAAATAGTACTTGTTCTGAATTACTGCATGATTTCTTTTTAATATTTTGTTTTTCTAGTCTTTATACGCATGCTACTGGGGACTTCTCATGTTTTCCTCAACCCCCTTGTTTATCTTTGAATATCCTCTGAGCCTATTGTTTATAAGCAATGTCTAGGTCTCTGGTGGTATGATTCATATTATGTTGATATGCAAGCCTGCTGGTAAATGAATGCTATGTAATGGCCAATTCTAGAAAAATACAGATCCACTATTTAATAGTATTTTAACATATGTGCACTAAAGAGAAATGACAATCTCTAAATCTTGTAGCTTTTTGTGTTAAATGACTTAAGTGGAAAAAAATCATTTTTGTTGTGGCATTGTGGTGTTATTATTTGTTTTCAGTAATTTTAATTATTTCGTTTTTAATGCTCAGTGAGCCAGATTTTCTGCAAATCCCAATCTGAAAATGAACTGGTGAAGTGTTAACTCTCTGAACCTCTGGGGTACCGTTTTGTGCACAGCTCCGTGGGATATGGCTGCTGTAGTGCAATCAGTATTTGGTGATTAATAAATATTGTTGACTGGATTAAATTCAGGATGTTTAGGGATGTAAACATATCCAAACCATTAACACAGAATCAATATTGCCAAAACAGAAGTCCAGACTGCTACAACAGCAAGAATGGGAGGGGGATATGATCATAAGAGAGTCGTAAGCAAAATACCGTATTCTCAGTCCTTATGATGGTAATGGGGCTATAATGCCAATTCCATGTGTATGGTATGTGACCCAACCCAGGTGATAAAAGGAACTGGAGAGCAGGGGCAGGTAGGCTCTAACTACATAACCATAAACTATTCTTGGCCCTGGTATCATGGCTTTTAATATGCACAATTTAGAGGAACATGAGAACCGACAAGAATGACCTTTACCAACAATAAAAGTAAAGCTGGTTCTTTGTTAATCTGTTTATTGATGGATCCATTCTATTTTTTAAAAATCCCTTAGACTTAAATCACTTGGTACAGAAGAATAGGATACAATGGAATATTGTATAACATTAGTTTGGGGTGTTTTTTTGCTTGGTAGGTTTGTTTATCTTTATTTTGAAACGTGCGTTCATTACTGTTTCTCATTTTACCTTTTAAACAATCATAGTAGATATTGGGAGAATTTGATTATAACTAATTATACATAATTTTTCTCACCCTCCTCTCCTACTAAAGCATAGATACAAAGTTGCAAAACCAAAACTATAAGTCAGGACTTTAAGGATTATCCCTCATGCTGCCTTAGAAAGCATTTATCTTAGGAAACCATGTAAACACATCAATAATTTTAATTGAAATCATTTTTAACCTTCAAAACCCTTGCTTGTAGGTGACCATTTCAATAGTAAAAATTATATTTAACCCTAATTTTTAAAATAGAGATTTGGCTTTAGTTAAAAATAATAAGCCTTCACAAGCAATCTTTTCTTGAGTAAAATGGTACTAATAGAAAACTCTAACAATATTAATAGAAAACCAAATTATTAGGCTTTCCTTCTTAACTTTGTTATAGAGCAATACTGTCTGTAGGAGTCATTCCTTAACATTCATTATCAATTTAACAAGTCTCCTCTCCATTTTTATGTATCTTTGGTGTTTACATTAAGTGCAATGTATACAATTATTTATTGAATATAATCATTTGCAACTCAACTCCAACTTGAAATTGTCCATAACTGAAATAGCAAACACATCACAATACTGAAAAAAAGTGGAGATTTTTCTAAGGCAACAATGTAATGAATGGCTTTAGAAACTAAAACTGTTGTGTGATTGATTTCAAAGCAAATGGTTGCTGATCAATCTCTATTCTTTCAGATCCATCCTCCATACTAACATACATTTATACTCTCATCTATTTATATACTATTGCCGATTATCTGAGAAAAGTTCTTTTAACCACTCTAAAATAGCCTATGTTTCTGCAACAATGAGCATAATTGACAATTATGGCACATTATTCACAGCTCAAAATATCTCTGCCAAATAAGATAACCACAATGCAGTGAAGAACAGGTACACAGAGGTATGAGAGAGTTGGGACTTCAGACTTCCTGGGAAGAATTAAAGATTAAAATGGGATAGGCTTGGTTGGTTAGGGTCAGACTGGGGTTAGAGAATAAAATAATAAAAGAAAGTTATAAAAATTACACATATAATTGTCAGCGTAATGATAGAGGCCATATGTATCTTACTCACAACTGGATGGATCCCCAGATCGTAGCACAGTTCTTGATACACAGTAGTCAGTCAATAAACATTTGCTGAATTTCATAAAGAAAGGGCACAAGCCAGAAGGCAGGAATAATAACCAAAGGAATAAAACCTCTAAAACTACAAATCTTCACTTCAGTTTGTTGCTAATAAAAATACAAGCAAGACTATGATTTTGGTTTTTCTTTATACTTCGCACTTTTCAAAGTATCTTTACCTATAGTATCTCCTCTGACCTTCTTTGGACCCTAATGAGTAACCACAAGTGCAAAATCCAGTTTCCATCTACTTCACTTTATCAGGATTCTAAGCTGTGACAACTTTGTCAATCTTGTATCTTAGCGGGTGATTGATATAGTAGAGAAAGGAGGTCATCTGGGAAGATCTATTATTTTTACTTAACCATAGAACTCCCAAAATAATCATTCTTATAGGGTAATTGTGAGAAATAATAAAAGCAGATGTCTCTACAGTGTCATACAAAGTGTATCATCCTTTCCAAATTGCTTCTTGGTCTGCCCTTTCCAGGTAGGCACTGATGGAATAAAAGGGCCTCAATTACTCACCCTGGGCCACTGAAAGAACAATTGTCTCCAAAAGTTCAGCAATGTACAACTGGAAAATTTTTATTTTTTAAAAAAATAAGGTAAATTTGGTTTAGAAACTTTGAACAACATTTTAAAGTCTTCTGTGAAAAGAGGCAATTCTAGGGCATCTGCTGGGCGTATTTTACCAAGTGGGCTCCTATCCCATATATTCAAAACTAACAGCCCATTTGGGTGGGCTTTAAATTCAGTATGCAAATAATTTTCCAGATATCCTATGCCTTACAAACAGCCAGGATTTGCTTCCAGTTTTGAATAAACACTAAAAAAAACAAAAAACAACATCAACAAAAAAAACAACAACAGGGAACCTCAATTAAAAGACATCTGGTAAGTGACAATTTTATCGAAATGTAGAACATCCAAAAGAACCCTAAGTCGAACAGAGGGCAATTTCATTAAAAACTAGCAAATTCAATTGAGCAGGAAATATCCTTAATCTTTCCAAACTGGTAGGAAGAAAATTATACTGGATACTAGGAAACTGAGAGCTTAGTGTAAAATACTAAAAGATATTTTAGAATTCAATATATAAGAGAACTGATTAATAAAGAAGAATTTTAATTTATCTAGTTCATTCTCCAGATAAGATTTATAAAAATTCATGAGTTCAGAGACTATCAAAAGAGATATTATAAAGTTGCTTTAAAATATTTTTAAAATAACCCCCAATTTAAAAATATACTATAATTATAGAAATTTATATGTGCCTCTTCCCTTTCTGCACCTTTCCTTCCCTCTCTTTATTCACATAAAAGCAGTGGCATTGCTAGAGGGAATGGGAATGACTCAGGTAATCAACTGGGAAATTTGCAAACCACTGAAAGTTAGCTCAACTGGTAAATCCATTGAATGGACAGGTAATTCAGAGACCTATGTAATTGGACTGGATGTTAAGAACAAATAATATATAAGCAAAACAAGAATCATGAAGGAAGAGAAAATATTTTTAAATAAATTTAAAATTAGCCCCTAGGTCTATGAAAAGATGATTAGAACCTCCCAAATCATCACTGAGAGAAAATCTAGAAAATAGAAAATGAAGAGAAAGATGTTGTTAACCAGATCAATTTCAGTATTATCCGACTGAGAGAATATGTGGATTCCAGATTATTTGTCAACATCTTCTGGACATTAATATCAATGAGTTATTAACATCATCCCTTAAAAATCAAACTATTGGAAATGGAAAGTTAGTATTCCCCAGAAATGAGTATATCAAAGCCCTATACCTCAATGTGATACTATTTGTAATGGGGCCTTTGGGGAATAGTTAGGGTTAGAAGAGGGCTCTCATCAGGAAGAGAATCAAGATATCACCTTGATCTTGAACTTCCCAGCCTCCAGAACTCTGAGAAAATAAATTTCTGTTGTTTAAACCATCCAGTCTATGGTATTTTGTGTGGCAGCCTGAGCTTACTAATATAATCTTTTGCCTCAGTGCTTTGATTTTACATTTATTTGGGAACTGATCTTCAATTCAGCTTATGAATAGGCACACATAACCTAGAATCAAGAAACTCATAACTGGTAGGAAATAGAAGTCCCACCTAGTGTAACCACCCATCTTTTGCCTGAAATCTTTTATATGATATAGAGATCTTTAAGTACAAATGGCTCTAAGGATTGAATTCAGGTCTTTGAATTCAAATAGTCTCTTCTTCACTGCACCATTGATCTCTACACTATTTTGACTATATACCTCTATCAGTAAAAACATTTCGAATATATTTTCCCAATTTATGTACTTATTGATTGTACACAGGTGCTACTATATATTTACCAAACATATACAGTTGAAATTTGAAAAAGGATGACATTAAAATGTAAATATAAATAGAAGTCCTAATATAGTATTTATTTATTTATTTATTTATTTATTTATTTATTTATTTATTTATTTGCTTTTTCTTGAAGATGCAGCATCAGGGGTTCTGGCTTTATTTTTTTTTCCTAGTATAATTTTTAAAGCCCACATTGGAGATTATTACACTTTATCACATTGGTTCCCTTATACCAGGAAGTCAGTAAAAAGCTAGATTGATAAATGCATATCACAATATTAAAAAATGCCAGAGCCCAGCCGGTGTGGCTCAGTGGTTGAGCATCGACCCATGCACCAAGAGGTCACCAGTTCGATTCCCGGTCAGGACACGTGCCCAGGTTGTGGGCCAAATCCCCAGTGGGGGGGCATGCAGGAGGCGGACAATTGATGTTTTCTCTCATCGATGTTTTTCTCTCTCTCTCCTTCTCCCTTCCTTTCTCTCTAAAATCAATAAAGGGGGAAAAAATTTTTTTTAAATGTCAGAGCCTAATATTGGGACATTGTGATTATTATTCTTAATACAAGAATAGCAAATCTATTGTTTCAAAATTATTTTCAGCAGAAGCACAGGCTGATAGAGTTAAATCTTTAACCTAAGAAAAGTTATACTATGTCAATATTTCATTGAAGAAATGTTAAGGAAAACTTGAGTCACAGATGTTGTGCCAGGGCCTCCATAAATGGTTCCTTTCCTACTGGGACCAATGGATTGATAAGAGCCGATAGAGTTAACACGGTTGCTAAAGGGCTGGGGTCAAGTTTTGACCACTGTAGCAAATTAAACTATTTAATTAAAAGCAGAGTTGTTTCCAGAGCACTTTTTCATAAAATTTTCTAACAGCCTTGGAAGGTATATTGTATATTAATTACCCTGTCTCTTTCTGTCCTAAATTTCTATGCTACATAAGTAGAAGAAAAAAATTAGATGTTTACAATTAAATGCTGCTCTAAATTAAATCAAATGACTTCATGAAAACATATTGGATGCAGGGGACGGTAAGCTTTAAATAGAAAAATCATTTGAGTCATTACAACTCAATAGTAAACAAAAATTAAGCATCCCTTCTGCATGGAATTTTCTGGCTATGAAACTTAGAGTAATACTTCACCAAACCTCAATTTACCACTTATAGTTTTGAGATAGAATGGTTTTATATAAAAATTGTTAAATCTGTCATTGTTGTACAAATGAGACTTATTCAATATCATTTAAGCAAAAGTCAGAACAGCAAGAATTGCCCCCAGTTTTCCCAGATAGCAAAGACACTTCCGAAGGTTAGCACTCATTCATGCTCTGCTCTGTCAGTGTATGGATGAAGAACTAGCATCCAGAAAAAAAAGAATGTGATCTGAAGCACCCCAAGAGGTGTAAAATTCCAAGCAGTCACGCAAAAACTTCCATAAGACCTGTGAAAATAAAATGTCAGTCCAATATGAGGTGGCTTGAAAACATTAAAAAGAAATAAAGCCTTCATACCACAAAATTTATGGGAGAATCTTCTGCTGTAACACTTCCTGTTGGAAATAAATACCTCAAAACAAGATTTATCTACTAGGCCAAGGTTTTTTTATTTTCTCCTTTTTTTTCTAATTATTATTAAATCAGAAAATCCACAGTTTTTAAAGAAGCAGATCCTATCTAAATAATCATCTTTTATGACATTTTTCTATTTATTTTTCCTTTAATGTCCTAATTTTTATAGACTTGATCTGGACAACACGGGTTTTCCAACATTGGTATTTTTCAGGTACTTAAAAGAGGTTAAAGAGAGTAAGAAATTTTTTAAAACCCAAGCTTTGACTACATTTTAGGAATCAACGAGAGAGAAAAAACACAGGAATCTCACTTATAAGCTATGGAATCTAGGGCAACGGTAAAGATAGAACTAATTAGGTACCTTTGATGTATCAAACATTGTGTGTTGCTATCATTCTCATATCACCCTTTAGAATACTGGAGTCAGTAACTCGTCAAATGTCCTACAGCTGGAAAGTTTAAAAAGCCAAAATTTTAACTTAACTCTGTATGATTTTATTTTTTAATTGAATTTATTGGGGTGACATTGGTTAATAAAATTATACAGGTTTTGTATATATGATTCTACAATATATCATCTGCTTATTGTATTGCGTGTTTACCACCCCAAGTCAAGTCTCCTTCCATCAATCACCATTTATTCCCCCTTTACCTTCTTCTACCTCCCCCTACAAACCCTTCCTTCTGGCAATCACCATGCTATTGTCTGTGTCCATGAGTCTTTCTTTTTTTCTTTACTTAATCCCTTCACCCTTCTTACCCATCGCCCAACCCTCTGCTCTCTGACAGCTGTCAGTCTGTTCTCGTATCCATGAGTCTGTCTCCACTTTGTTAGTTTATTTTGTTCATTAGATTCCACATATAAGTGAAATCATCTGGGACTCTATCCAAAGAAACTTTAAACACTTATTTGAAGAATTATATGCACCCGTATGTTCATTGCAGCATTAGTTACAATAGCCAAGCTTTGGAAGCACCTCAAGTGCCCATCAGTAGATGAGTAGATGAAAAAGCTGTGGTATATTTACACAATGGAATGCTACTCAGCTGTAAAGAACAAGGAAATCTTATCTTTTGCAACAGCATGGATGAACCTGGAGAATATTATGCAAAGTGAAATAAGCCAGTCAGAGAAGGAAAAATGCTGTATAATTAAAAAAATTTTTTCCTTCTTGATATTAGAGAGAGAGGAAGGGAGAGGGAGAAAGAGATAGAAACATCGATGAGAGAGAACATCTGCCTCCTGCATGCCCCCCACTGGGGATTTGGCCCACAACCTGGGCATGTGCCCTGACTGGAAATCGAACTGGTGACCTCTTGGTGCATGGGTCGACGCTCACCCACACCGGCCGTGCCAAATGCTATATAATTTTAAAACCCACATTTTTTCAACTAAATCAAGCTACCTCTCAGGCAAGTCATTTCAGCTCACCCAGGCCTCAATCTCAATTTCCTTATCAGAAAAATATAAAGGGGTTGAGTCAGAAGATGTTTAAGTTCTCTTCCAACTAGAAGAAGTAAGAAATTATATTTTAGAAACTATAAACTTTATAAGCCCTGTAAAATTCAGTGAAGCCATTTTTATGATAACTAAACACTAATACCATGTATTCTAAAAACAAATGATGTAGACAGTTGGAACAATTATGTAAGTCAGGATATAAAGCTTCAATTATTTGCCTTCTGTCATTTTCAATTGATGTACAATGTCTTGTAGAATAGCTTCCCGCTTTTTAAATTTGTGGACTTCTTTCATTGTCATATATAAAACCATATATTGGTCTGAAGATATTTTAATTTTAGGTTCATTTATTATAAAAGTCTGCTTATGAGTTCATCTTAATATAATATTTAATAACATGAATAATATTTGATTCATTTTGATATTTTTAATTTAATAAATATAAGCACTTTTATTTACTTTAAATTAATGTAGTTTATGCTATTTTACTTATTTTGAATTAATTGTAAGAAAATAATAATTAATAAATTTTTAAATTATATTTTTTACTTGGTTTAGGAACTCAATATATATTAAGGTATAGATCAAAACTAACCACAGTATAGCATCAGAAATAATGGGGGTGGGGTACTGCTTTTATGCACTGATATTTGGAAGTTTTTAATAAGTCAACTAGTATAGATCTTGTTTGGCTTATCCAGAATGAAAAAAGAGAATATGTTCAAGGTTGCTATTTCTAAACACGTTCTCCACATAATGTTTTGCAGGAATGGATAGTCTTTCTTTCCAATAAATTAAAAACTAAATTAAAAATAATTGACACTAGCCCTGGCCAGGTTGGTTCAGTGGTTGGAGCGTCAGCCTGCAGACCAATGAGTCTTGTGTTTAATTCTGATCAAGGGCATGTGCCTCAGTTGAGGTTTGTCCCTGGCCCTGGTCAGGGTCGTGGGGGAGGCAACCAGTCGATGTGTCCCTCTCACGTCGATGTTTCACTTTCTCTCCCCCTTTCTCCCTCCCACTCTATCTGAAGATAAATAGAAAAATATCCTCAGGTGAAGATTAAAAAATAAATAAATAATTGACACTATATTTCTACCCATTTTAGCATCTTGAGTTTCTAGAGATATACTGGTGGTGATATATAAGAATTTTAATTAGGTAAATGGCAATTTGTAGATCTGGTAAGGATATCTTTGGATCAAACTTGCATGATTTTTTTAAAAATGTATAAAAGTGTCTCTCTATTTCCTATATCTAATCAACAATTTGTTTGGGATATACATTTAATAATAAATTTAAATTTCTCAATCTACATATTATATGGATTAAATAAAATTGCTCTCCAGACTACTATATCTTACAACATCCCCATCTAAACAGCCTTAGACTCAGGTTCACCCTCTCCCATTTCCTCCTGGGTATTCACTCAGAGTCTCCATCTCAGCAGAAGGACCACATCCATCCTGCTAAGAAAACCAGAAGCCCAGGAGGCACCTTCCACAATTTCCTCTCCCCTACATCTCAAATCCAATGCCTTACCAAAAGCTCTGTCATTTTTTTCTTCTAAATATCTCTTAAATGTGTTCAGTTTCCTTTATCTTCCTATCATTGCCACCAATGAGTTCATTATTCTAGCCTTTATTCATGACATTGACGCCACCACTTTCCCTACCTCTGTAGAGTCATTGCATGTGTGTTAACTCTTCTTGGAAACCCCTCCACTCCTACTTTGTCTAGTGAAGCTAACTTACCCTTCAGATCACAGCTCTCAATCATCTTTCCTCAGGGAAACCTTGCCTGACCTCCCTGACTAAGCCAAATCTTTCTATTACAAGCCGTCATTGTGCTATGAAGCTTCTCTCAGCAGGTGTCGCAGGGTATTTACTCACTCATTTTATTAACACATAATTACTTGCTATGTGAAAGGCACTATGCTGAGGGTACAGTGAGGACTAAACAAGCAAGGCCCCTGTCCTCAGGAAGTTTATTTTCTAGGATGGAGAAAGAGGCCATTATATATGAGGACAGGTTCAAGAATACTTGCCCTATGAAAGGAGATACAGTGGAGAATTGTTATTTTACACTTATTTGTGTGATTTTTTATGAATGTCTGTCTCCCACAGCAGATCATAAGGGCATAGCCATGGGACCATGCCTTACCTTTCTAATGTCCTGTTCTCCTCAGACATGTGGAGAAGGGCAAGAACTGGATAGAAGTGGGTCCCGCCCCCTAGCAGAGAGAGGTACAGATAGAGATATAGTTCCTGGAATGAAATTTACATCCGAAGGTACAATAAGAGACAGGTACAATCTAAGAGAGCATGGGCCCAACACTAAGTTGGTAGTGCACCAGGTCTTGAATGTGAGGAGAAAAATGTGAACACTGATTTAAGTGTTCAGGAATAAATAGATGATTGTATAAAGACAGTCTTTTTTTTTCCCCTCCTCATTTGTGTGCCTTTGCACAATGACAGATACAAGATATACAGAGACACACAGAGGAGCAGAGGCTGTTCTAAGATTTAGAACATTCTCTTTGGATTTTCAAAGATCACAATGCCAAAGAAAAACATTCTCAAATTCTGAATCAAATTAATTCTTTAAACTTTCCTTATCAAAAACAGAAAATATCTACTTCTAAGTGTATAATTTTGGATTTTATTATGGCAAAGATGTAAGGGGTGGGAAGGTGACATTTTTAGACCAGTGCAAAATAATGTCTTGAAACTCCAAAGTAACAACTTCTCACTAGGCAAAAATCCTGGCTCTTTTCTCTGGTAAACAGTCATCTCCTGGTTCGAGTTGTCTAATTAAGTGGAAGCATGTCCTTTATGCCAGTGGATTCTCAAGAAGCTAAGAAGCCGTGAAATGACAGAAGCTGTTTACATTTGGACAAATGCAGCAACTCAGGCCCTAATCTGGGAAGTGTGAGCCTTTCCACCAAGATGAAAATTTTTGCATTAAGCAAGTTTAAATAGGAAATCTCCTAGCATAATTAAGTACTCGGAGTTCCTTAAAGTCATGGCCCAGTTAATCATTTGCTTTTAGAATGTTTTCCTCCAAGAACAGGGAAATCCTTAATGATGCATTTTTATTTATCCAAAATATTCTCCCTTTTGCCTTTATACTTTTTTTCACATTACATGTCTCTGAAATTTAATAAAAGAAGAAAGAATTAAGTGAATGGTTTGCTTGTATTTAACTGAAATAAGAAAAAGTCAGCAACAGAAAGATGTGTTCGCAGTTTGTTAATTTGTATGCAGGTCACCTCCTTTCTTGATGAGTAGTTGTCTAATAATAGAAGGAATTCCAGGTTTCCAGCCATGGCTCTTTATTTTATATAATAAGACATACAACCAAACACCAACCAATAAAACAAATGAATTTGGACATTCCCTCAGAGTTTGTTGAATTTCCTTGGTTGGTTATTAAACACAGTCAGTATTAAGTCAAAGAGCTGGCACCTCTGGCTATATCCCCATTTTTTTAAGAAACCCTATTGGGCACACTATACTGCCCTCTCCACATACGCCTGTATTATTCGCCCTTAAAAGCTGTATGGTAACTACAGGAAGAATTAAAAATGGTCTTGTGTTACTGGTTGTAACACAAAGCATCTCCATACTAGAGAAATGTGTTTGCATTTGTGGTTTTTTCTGATGCCTTCAAATGAATGTTCCTACGTCACAGCTACATCTGCTTGGATGCCTTTTTTCCCCTTGGGGAAATAAACAAAGGCGCATGTTCTTAGAACTTGTCTGATGGAAATTAACAGTCTACTTTTATCCCTGCCTTGTGTAGCTTCCAGTTGCTCTATTTGTATATGCTTTCTTTTATAAATTAATCGAAATCTAAAAATTATCATTATCTTGGTTACTTAAAAACATTCAGTATTTGGAAATAAGGGTTAACCTCCATCAGGGCCCTGGAGGATGTAACTTTAAAGGAAAAGATATTAAAGACACATGCCAAGGTAGAAAGCTCATGAAAATTATGCCCCACTGATCAAGTATTTGCGTTATTCACTGTGCACATGAACTTTCAGAATGTGATTGATTGAAGAACCTAGTGATGTTAAGTTCAATTTATCCTTTTGGACTTACTCAGAAAGTTTGATAGACAAGACATAAATTTTTTCAGTTTCAATTTTAATCCTATCATTTCAGCATGCATCCCAAAGTCAGGGTGTCCAATATCATGCCAGTAGGTTTATACATATGGATAGTGAGGCGCATAAACTGGCTGGAAGAGAATTCCCATCAAACGTCGACCGGGTCACATAGATGAACAAATCTTCACTTGTTCATAAACTGTACACAGTCAGAGAACTAATAGTTAACCAAGGGTTTCTCATAAGCCTGATTATGAAAGCACAGTATTATAACCCAAGCAGTAAAAAGTTACATGTACACATTTTTAGAAAAGAAATGAAAACAAATGGTACTTACACTTTTGCTCCGAGAAAGCAAATCACAAGTATTTCTTTTCATGGTGGTGTCTAAAGTAATTCAGACGGGCAAGAGTTGTTTCCAATGTCACCGCTCTCACTGCAACAATTATCCACTCAAAAGCCAACTGGCATTCTGAAGAGAAAGGCAAGGAAATGTTTAATCAAGTATATGATTAACACGTGTACTTCGAAATGTTGTCTTAGAGTAGGACAGTAATTCTTAAATTATTCATCAGAATAGGCTAAGATTATGCTGTGTTTAAAGCAGTAAAAGTACACATAAGCAACATTTCCAAAACAGCTTTTGTTAAATGTAAGTTAGAGATTTCAAGCACCATCTGTTTTCCATTAAATATTCAAGTCTACATTTCTAGTAGCTGAAAAAAATAAGTATGGTAGCCACAACCTAAAGTTACATGTATGTAATGAAAACGCAAACAGTGTTGGGTATTTGATGATTTTTGCCGGTACAGCTAGGCACCCCTCAATTTTCCACCAATGGATCACTAAGGTAGCCTTGTCCACCACTGGAGGACCTTGTCTACATCTGAGAACCCTCTGACCACTGCAGCATGGCCTTCTGGTTTACTAGCAACAACCCACAGTAGAGTGAGCCATCCCAGTGGCCCTCTAGTAAATGTAGTGAGTTCTCTACCATTTTGGCTCAAAGAGATTATCAGGAAGGGTTTGGAGGAACAGTTTGCCTAATTAAGCAATAACTATTTGTCAAAGAATATTCCAGAGTAGTTGCCACTTGAATAACATGATAGCCTCATTACCTAACCTACACTTCCACTAGACACTAAGAAGGCAAATTTCTATTTTGAATTGTGAAGAAAAAGCAAAGACAATAACTATGGTGCTGTGTTCATTCTGATATTCAGATATATATATATATATATATATATATATATATATATATATATATATATATCTGTAATATATATATATATATATATATATATATATATATTGCATTTATCTTGAGACAGAGTGGGAGGGAGAGAGAGAGAAATACCGATGTGAGAGAGACACATTGAGTGGTTGCCACCCACACAACTCCAACCAGGGCCGAGGACAAACCGCAACCAAGGTACGTGCCCTTAGCAGGAACTGAACCCGGGCCTCTCTGGTCCGTGGGCCGATGCTCTAAATACTGAGCCAAACTGGCCAGGGCTCAGCTATATTTGGACATTATTTACAAATCATAGGGTATATTTACATGTGGGATTAGGTGCCTTTTAGGAAAGAAATCACTCCAAGGGGAACAGACATGAGGCAAACAGGCTTGACCAAAATACAAAAAATCTGACATTGCAGATGTTGGCGGACATTACAGGTGCAGACCGATTCTAACAACAGCATGTATTCTATCATTTGGATTTGTTCTGAGCTTCTCAAAGACTTGTGTCTGAGGTTTATGGAAAAGAGTAACAGTGAGCAAGGTCTGAAGGAGTTTGTTTTGCTAAAATGATTGAAAAATATCAAAGTGCAGAGCAGTGTGAATTATATATTCAAAAAATAAACAAAACAAAGTGACTATATGTATTTTTAAAAGCATACAAAACAAAAGGAGAGAGGACTCCATGGAGCACAGCAGCTCTGTGGGCCCATGGAGGAGGCCAACCCTCAACAGCAGGAACACCCAATGGTCCCCCACACCAGTGGAAAGGGACCTTTGCAAAGTCCTCCAGCAACCAGCAATGGCACACTCTCACACACTCTCAAGGATCAAAGACTTGTTTTGAACACGAAAGTCACCTCTCAAGACTTATAAAAATAAAAGGGAGATTTTTGTTGTAGTTGTTGCTAATCCTCACCTGAGGATATTTTTCCATGGAATATATATATTTTAGATAGAGTGGCAGGGAAGGAGGAGAGAGAGAGAGAGAGAGAGAGAAACATCCATGTGAGACAGACACATTAATTGGTTGCTTCCCACATGATCCTGACAGGGGCTGGGGATGAACCTGCAACCCAGGTACGTGCCCTTGCCCAGGAATTGAACCTGTGATCCTTCAGTCATCGGGTGGATGCTTCAACCGCTGAGCCAAACTGACCAGAGTGGGAGATATTTTTAAAGAGGCCAGAGATCCCATAACAGTAAAGTAGACTAGAATGAGAGAAATAGAGTTTATTGTTTCCAAGAATATGCTTAGATGTAACTTGGAGACCTAAAGGGCATTGAGGGACAAAGCTTTTTTCTGGGGTTGATGAAAATGCTCCCTGAAGTTAGAGAAAAATGTACAGTCAAATATGAGTTGCTAGGACAAATATAGTTCTTTGAGTGTGTATGGATTGTTTTAAGGGTGTAGAGATTGGAGGAAAGAGCTGATCCACAAGTACAAAGTTCTCAGCTAGCATACCTCCAGGAATTTAGTCACCGTTACTGATTAGTTACAATGCCAAGCTTTTTATTAGTTCTCAGAAAATGTGGGAAAATGTTATTCACCTAGATCAATTTAAGAAATGGGCAGAAATAATATAAACTGTGAACTAAATATTCCATACCTGGTGGGGGGGAATATATTCCCCTAAATGCTGTAGGAAGCTTACATACTATCAAAGAAAAACTCATTCAAAATATTCCATTATTCATTTAGTATTTAATGAGTACCCTTACGGGCAACCATGGAATAGTGGACTAGTGATGCAGTAGTTTTAAGTTAACAAGTGAAATCAGACAAATGATGGATTTGACCTGAGGATTTGCTAAATTAATCAGATTTTTAACAAATTTATCTTGACATCATTTAAAGACCATCATTAAGAGATACTTTCCTGTAGGAATTTGTAACCTATAGAAATTGAAAGAGGCAAATGATTTAACTGAAAACTGAGAGTTGATGGGATGGCCCTTCTCAGCCTGTATATGTACCTAGGAGGCACCATGGACTCACAAAAACAGTGTGGACCTTGGGACCAAATAGGCATAGGTTAGAATTTCAGCTCTTTAATTTCATTCTGTGTAGCTTTATGTAAGTTACTTAACCTCTCAGCTTTTTGCAGAGCTGCAAAAGGGAGATAATAATATCCATGTTGTTGTTTGCTATGTTTAAATGAGTTTTAATGTGTATAAAGTAATATGTAGGGAAGGCTTGGTTCTCATCATCATCATCCTTCATTACTACCTTTTTCTTCTCATCTATCAAATGACAAGCAACAACAATCACTCATTCTTATTTTTCCCTAAAAGTGCCAAACTCCCTCAAATAAAACAAACTTAGGCAAATGTACTTCTATTTTTTTAAAAAACTTATTTATTGATTTGAGAGAGAGAGAGAGAGAGAGAGAGAGAGAGAGAGAGAGAGAGAGAGATTTTGTACACTAATTTATGTATTCATTAGTTGATTCTTGTATGTGCCCTGATCAGAGATCAAACCCACAACCTTGGTGTATCTGGACGATGCTCTAACAGCACATATACTTTCAACTGCACAATAATGAACAATGTGTCGGTTAGAGTCCCAGGAGTAAACAGACAGTACACTCATATTAAGATAATTGAAAGAGGGTTTAGTAAAGAGACTACTGAAGATGTGTATAGAGTAGAGGAATCCACCAAGGATGGTGCAGTTCTTGGACTGGTAATAATGCAGTTCTTACTACCTCCAAGCTAAAGAGGCAAGCAGAGGGATGGGTCACCCATACCTAGTTAGAGAGAGTCATAGAGTAAACTGCCTTGAAAAGGGAGGTTATTCTCTGGGAGACAGCCTCAGGTGACCCAGAAAGGAAGAAGATGAGGAGGTGGACAGGATCTCATTCTCCTGCCTCCTGCTGATCTTCTGCTGGGACTCCCCACTGCCAAATGCAGCAAAGCAGGGGGCAAAGAAAGCTGCTGCTGCACGAACACCTGGCCGCTCAACCCCCAGGACAGAAAGCCTCCTAGGGTGGGGCAGGGAGGACAGTGGAGCTGGAGGGGACATGGAAAATGTGCCACACAAATCTGACCTGACGTCTCTGGAGAAGACTGCACTTTTCTGCTACCTCATTTCATCATAAGAAAAATATCTATTATTTATCCTTAATCCTCGCAGTAACCCTGTGAGGTAGATATCCTTACTATATTGCCCCATTGTACAAAAGAGGAAATCAGCTCCCACAAGGGAACCAAATTGCCCAGTAAATAGCAGAGCCAGGATTCAAACCCGATTTGATTTGTCTGACTCCAAAGTCCATGTTTTTTCTATCCTGCCACAGTGCTTTGCTGCCAATATCACAAACCAATGCGTTGTAATTATCAACAAGTGGTAACCTATGCAAATATCAAAGCTGTGCCTACACCAAAGAATGTTTGATTTAAAAGGTTTACTCTCAGGAAGGCAGTTATCTTAGTTCCTACAAATCCCTCCCTCAGCAAAGACAATGCTGTAAGACTGCAGCAAAGCGTTCTCCCTCCAGGTGCACTATAGAGAAACCAGGTGTGAGAACACTCACACGTGCAATTTCATTACTGCAGGAATTTCCACATAAAAGTTCATTGGGGAGAAGGAAGAGTCAGCTCCTGCAGGGAGAACACTTTAGAAATAAAAATGAACAGAGAAGGTGGGTAAGACAGATGGTGCTGAAGCATTCAGAGATGGGATCTGAGCGCCTGAATAAATTTTGCTGCTTTGATGAAAGGATAAGGGAGTTAAGACAGGTTCTTTCTGAGAGATTAAGGATTTATATAGTGGAAAAAGCCCTGGACTGGGCATCAGAAGAAATAAGTTCTACTTTCATCCCTATGTCATATACACGAGCTGTATGGTATTAGGAAACTCTCTTCTCTTTCTTTCTCTACCATTTGCTTACTTCTCTGTAGACTGGAGATAACAATATTTTTACAACCCACTTCAAAGGGTTGTTAAGGGGATTAATTAGAGAATGTCTCAAAAAGTGAAGAGACAGCCCTCACAGGGCACCCTGGAGAAAAGAGGGAAGATGTAAATGGCAGGAAACCCCTGTGGTCATCTTTAGAAAGAGGCTTTTCTCTTCATTCACAGCTTTAGAAGAAATGAAGAAATATCAGGGACTTAGACACTGGAGCAAATGTCTTAAGTTACCTGTCTTCAGTCTGGGGAGGGCAAATTAGTGGGTACTTCAGAGGCCAGGGCAATAATTCAAACTTTCTGAAAAGTCTGGCTTGTTTTTCATGCTTTCAATATTTTAAATTACAGTTGACATTCACTATTATTTTATATTAGTTTCAGGTGTACAGCATAGTGGTAATACACATATAACTTACAGCGTGATCCTCCCAATAATTCTAGTACCTACCTGGCTCCGTATATATTTTTATGTAGTAATTCAGAAAGCAACTTGAAATACAGAAAGTGCTTTTTAAATATATATATATATATATATATTTTTATTGATTTTGTTTTTTTAGAGAGAGAGGAAGGGAGAGAGAGATAGAAACATCAATGTGATATGAAAGAGAAACATTGATTGACTGCCTCCTGCATGCCCCCCCCCCCACTGGGGATTGAGCCCAAAACCTGGGCATGAGCCCTCACTGGGAATTGAAGCAGGACCTCTCAGTCAATGGGATGACGTTCAATCCACTGAGCCACACCAGCTGGGCCAGAAAGTGCTTTATATACAAAGGTGTTCTTAGCAATGCTGCTTATACTAATGAAAATTTGGACACGATTTAGATATCCAATAATAGGGAAATAGCTAAATAAAATATGAGAAACCTCGTGATGTATTATACATTGAAATATATATATATATATATATATATATATATATATATAAAACAAGATATTTCAATCACATGAGAAAATGCTCGTGCTACAGTGTTAAATGAAAAGCAGAATTATTATACTGTATAAATAGTATGATCTTATAAAAAGTTATGCACAGAGAAAAGATTGGAAAGAAATATAGGAAAATATTAGTAGTTGTATTTAGGTTAGATACAAGCATTATGAGTGAGTGGTTCTGTTCCTATCTTCTTTAGCTTCTTAAATTCTCAACATTTGGAAAAATAAAACTTAAAAGTCAGTAAAGGCAATTATTTGAGTGAACATAAAACAAGCCATTGACCATCTCTTCCTACTTCAAAGTATCTTTTAAGTGCTAAGCTTTTGTTGGTATGATTTTTACAGTACGTTGCATTGTCCATTCAGCTGTTTGTTTTTGAGTGTCCAACTTTGCTATTTCATACATAGTGTTTGACTTTATCTTTTGCAATTCTACTGACTGGGAAAGGCTTAGTTGGGAAAGGATGGCCAAAATTTTAGTTCTCTCTTGCTGACCCTGATTTTTCAAACATTTTTCTTTTTTTTTTTTTGGCCCCACTAATGGTGACTAGCCAAAGAAAATCTTCAGGCTCTACTTCACCTAGAAATTCAAACAGTAACTGAGGTCGCCCTATGCTAGTTTCTGGAAATGCAAAACACATGGAACTCAGACAAATACAAATAATGAACTGAATCAGCAAACAAGAGGTTTGGGTTATATAGGACGAACAGGAGCTCAATCCATAAAATATGTTCCTATGTATTATGAATTGGAAAAAAATACAATGAAAAGGAAATGTCTGTCACAATTTGCAAAAGAAAAATTCATAAAATAAATTAACAATTGATCTCTTTATCTAGGTTTAGCTTTAACAAGCTTTGTACCCTTTAAACCATTCAGAGCTTCTTTTTAATGTCTTCCTTAACATTCCATCAAAAACTGCACCTCAGTTTCCTGTCTCTCCCCATCTCACTTTTTCTTACCTCCTTGAGAGGATGAAGGAAATTCTCCTCTCTGAAAGGATGAAGTTTTTGTTCTCTGCCCATGTACAGCTATGTCTTTCACTTACTCTCCATCTTGCCTCCCCCTATCTGCTCTAACTCTTTCTGGTTCTCTCCTCTCATACTCTAATTATTGTCTCCAGAGTGTCTCTTCTTGTTTAAAAAAAAAAAAAAAATCCTCCTTAGCTCTATATTGTCTCCCCTCCAGATATCATTCTTTCTCTCCATAATCAAGTTATTTGAAAGAATTGTCTATCGAATCTGCTTCCTCCACATCCTCACTCCTACCCTCTATCCCTCAATCCATTGCAACCTGTTTTGCTCTTTCTCCACTTCAGCTTCTTTGGAAAGATTCTTGGCTTCCATATTGCCAAATATAACAAGCTTTTCACAAATTCCCTTACTAGACCTCCCTATCATAACAATGGTAGTGCTTCTTCCAGAAACTCTCCCTTCCCGTGTCTTCTGTGATATCACTCTCTGCTGATTCTGATTGCTTGACTTCTTTCTACTTCATGGGGTCTTCTCTTGTTCACTCCTTAAACATGAATAGAACCACTGCTCTTACTCTTCTTCAGTACTTCCCAAATATGACCGCATACCAAACTGTCCAGGGAATTCTATCAAAGGCAGATTTATGACCCTCCATTAATGAATCAGAACCTCCCAGAGAGGTACAGAGGAATCTACTTTTGACCAATTCCCCAGATAATATTCATAAAGCTTACAGAGCACCATACTATTGATTGGCACTTGAAAATCTCTGCTCTATATTACATCCCTGGGCAATCCATTAGTTTTCATTGTTTGATTTGCTATATGTATGCTAATAACATGTATATTTATGCTAATAATGTATATGTATACATCATACTCTGATTTTTCCTGAGCTTCACATTTTTACATTCAGAAGCCTGCCAGACATCTCCACTTAGAAGATACACAAGTATGTCAAATACAACATCTCTGTATACGAACTCCACATTTTTTCTTTCTTCACTCCTAAATATGTTCCTTCTCTTATTCTCTCTCTCTCTCTGTTAATGGTATCACCATCCACCCAAGCCAAAATCATGAGCCCCTCCCACTCCCTGATCACTTAATCAGTGATCATGTCCTGCTGGACTATCTAGCAAATATTTCTCAGCTCTATCCTCTCTTTACAGGTCTACTACCAATACTCTCTTTCAGACTTTTACCTACACCATTTCAGGTATCTTCTAAAAAGCACCAAATAGGTACCTCCTTGTCATCAATACTCCCTATTTATTCCTCCATATTTCATATTTTCCACATTTGTTATACTGAACCCCACACACTCCATGTTGTTTCCCACATCCAAGTCCTTGTTCTTGATTGGTATTTTCTCTTCCTTTTTCCCAAATCCACTTCCTTCCTTCTTCACTTACCTACTTGTACTTTATGACTCAGTTGAGATGTCATCTCCTCCTGCACTTCTTGATTCTCCCAATATCCCCAGTTTTTATAATGCCTTCTAAATGCTCCCAACAGTATATTTGTCAAATATACTGAAATGTTCTGTGTCTCGCTGCCACTGCCACTGCCACCCAGGACTCTAAGACCCTTGAGGGTAGAAAACATTTTATGTTTGTATATACAATCACAACATAACATATGCTCAATAAATGTTTTACTGAATTCTGCCAAATTGAACTGCTTCCCTTGACTAGAATTATGAGAAGGAAAGCACATCTTGTCTCTAGACTAAAAAGAATCAAATCTTTTTCTTTGTAGCTTCTACTTATACAAAACCATCATTCTATTCCCTTCTTCTCCCTCAAAATGATAACAGCAGTCCCTCTTATTCATTCACCAGACATTTACTAGGCACTTGTGGTAAGCAATGAACTGTACTAGGGTCCAGGGATGCAAAGATAAATATGATAAAATCTCTCTCCACAAGGAGCTCATGGACTAGAGGGGCAGAAAGACAAATAGTACAATGCACTAAGTGCTCTGACAGAGACTCAGAATAGCTAGTGCGGGACCCAGAGGAGGCAGAAAGTGATTCATACACCTAATGGCTTCAAAGCCTATTCTGAGTTATTCTGCTCTTGCGAACACTTTGCTTTAAGTTGTTCAAATGCCATTTCATATATTGATGTTTCTTCCCACGTAGAAGGAAAAGAACTTGAAAGTAGGGAATAGCAGTTCTTTTCATCTTGTTTGTACATCTGATTGGACCTCTGTCCCTGCAGAAGGGGTGGCCATCGAAGTCCACACCCACAAAGTGTTCTGTAAATTCTCATTAAATAGTAAATGAATAATGTGCAGGTGATCACACATATATAAGAGAACACAAGCCACTTTTGATGTCTGTACAAATTTATTATTAAATAATTGACATTTTGGAAAATGAACTACATCATTTTGCTCCCAAGGTAGCCCAATTCTTCTCTTCCAAGGGTATGAAAATGTCAAAATACCCTCTCTTTCAACACTCTCCTTGACCAGTATTTCAAAATAGTCAGGCTGAGTCATTTAGCAGCAAATAAATTACATTTCTTTCTAAAATTCCATGCTTTGTAACTTTTCCTACAACCTGAAATAATTGCAGCTCTCTAAAACACAACTCTTCACCTAAATAAAAGGTCAGGGACTTTCCATTTCATCTCTCACAAATGAGAATACCATGCTCTGATTTTAGTTTCCTGCTGCAGCAAGGGAAGTTACAACAGAAGCTTCTTTTCAACTTTCCTAACCATATCCTCCCACTGCCGCATGATGGTGCCTTTCCAGGCCTGGGCAGTGGGAATTGACCAGAGCAGTTCTGTCCTGTGAATTACAGGACAGTTTTGGGTGTAGTCGGCTGGCCTGAGCCTAAGATGGAAGGAGCGTCCTCTGGGATGTGTCATCGCCTGCTAAGTTATAGCACATTCACTGAGAGCCTCGGGACAAAACCTCGAGTCACCATGAGGGAAAACAAAATGATGGGAAGACAATCACCACAAAATCTCTGGTTTAAGCAGCTCACTACCTACAAAAAGGCTGGAGTTCACTGAAGCATTGTGGCTTCTTTCATTTTCAATACTTTTCTGCCCCATGTCAGATTAAAGTCTATCATTTGAGTACTTTTATATTTGAGAAGTGTTTGAATGGCATTATCACTGGAGGCTGTGGAATGTTGGCACAGAATGTAGTCTTAAAAAGCATGCATTACAAATCATAATCAGTACTGTCCATCATGAGATGAGCTGAGTTCTAAAATATGAACCCTTCTACCTCAAAGTTAAACAAGCAAACAAAAAACATTATGTAGATGATAGATAGATGATAGATAGATAGATAGATAGATAGATAGATAGATAGATAGATAGATAGATAGATGATAGATAAGAGAGGCACAGACAGGGAATAAAAGGAGCTGGGGATGAGAAGAGGGAGAGGAATATATACCACCTCACAGAATCTGAATTCTATTACGTATATCTTCTCAGTCTGAGCTATAGAAGCAAAACTATCATCTCTAAGTTACTATAAGCCAGACCCTTTCAGATATTCCTTTTTAAACCAACACACCCCTATGTTCTTTAGTTGCTTCCATTCATCAATTAGCAATGAATTCTGCTTTTAATTCTCCTATAAAATTTATATTGTAAACGGCCCCCTTAAGAAAAATTACAACTGAATTGTTTTAAAACCTATTAATACTATTGTTTTTATTATATAGGATACAATGAGAAGTTGCAAAAATAAGCCAGTTAAAGATAAGAGAGACTGGGGCAGTTGGCAGCACATCATGCAGATCCTATTTAAGGCATGTGCATGAAAGTTTTTCTAATGAGGCTTCAATAGAATAACTTTTATCCTAACACCAAGGAACTCAGCACCCTCAAGCTATCATTTCTCTCTGATTCACAATTGCTACCCAAGGAGTTGCTGCCTACTGACTATACAAACAGAAGAAAGGCAAGGCATAAAATTAAAAAGTTCAATGTTAATTAAAAGAAACATAAACAAGGAAATTAACACAGCCAAGAAAACAAAGACCAGAAGTAAAAACCCAAACCTATCAGTATTCTGCTCCTTAGGAAGTGACAACCTACTAGCATCCTTCAAGGGAATGAGCCCGCCGTGGTGGAGTCATTAGCTACACAGTGAAACTGTGCATGCCCCTTAGTTTTAGTTGGAGCCAAGGAACAAACTATTAATCAGTAGTAAAAAGCAGTTGTTTTTATATGTTAAAATTAAAACAAAAGCAGAAAAGAAGCTGGACAACAAATAAAGATTTTTTTTTCGTGTTTAGAATTTTTACTATATACAATTTTATTATGGGCATTAAAGGTAACAAACAACAAAGTCAAGATCTATTAAGGAAGTATTTATAAGTACTCTTCTGTAATGAAAGAATTATTTTCAATGTATTCTTTCTCTTTTATATTCAACGTATATTAGGGAGATCGAATCACATCAACCCCTCCAGCTGAGTGCCTTTTTATTTAAAATACATTAACTCTTTTTCAGCTCATCCTATTCTAAAAGAAGACATTTTAAGATATCACCCGAAGAAGCATAATCTACATTAGAAATGTTTGCTTGGAGAAGAAAAGAAAAAGAGCAAAATTAATTGGTAGAATATTAGAGTTTTGGAATTAGTTATACTTGGATTCAAATTCTGTTTGGCCACTTTCAGATTTTGTGGCCTTGAGAAAGTTAATTTAACCCTTTTCAATGTCAAGTCCGTGGTCAATATAAATGTAACAATTGAAATCCACACTGTAGGGCTACAGTGCAAACTAAATGATGGACTGATAGCATATACTAAGCACCATACCTGGATCAAAGAAGGTGTTCCTGAAATGCTAGACTTTATTTTTACTTTGTTTACCCTGTACTTGAGTAAGCAAGCACTGGTTTTTGTTTTTGTTTTTTTTAATCCTCACCTGTGGATATTTTTCCATTTATCTTCAGATAGAGTGGGAGGGAGGGAGGAAGAGAGAGAGAGAAACATCAGTGTGAGAGAGACACATAAATTGGCTACCTCCTGCATGACCCCAACCAGGGCCAGGGATGAACTGCAACTGAGGTACGTGCCCTTGACCAGAATCAAACCCAAGACTCATTGGTCCACAGGCCGACACTCTAACCCGGGAGCCAAACCGCCCAGGGCAAGCACTGTTTTGTTGTTGTTTTTTAAGGAAGGTCGGATTTTATTAATGCTACAAAACTGTTTCATTAAAAATTGACTCTTCCCCCTGTGTACTGTGGGTGGAAATGCAGATTGGTGCAGTTACTATGGAAAACAATATGGAGGTTTCTTAAAAAATTAAAAATGGAACTGCCTTATGACCCAGCAATTCTGCGTCTGGGTATATATTCAAAGAAATCCAAAACACTCATTCAAAAGGTTATATCCTATGTTTATTGCAGCATTATTTATAATTGACAAGATATGGAAGCAAATTTAAGTGCCCATCAATAGATGAGTAGGTAAAAAAGCTGTGGTACATATATACAATGGAATATTACTCAGCCATAAAAAATTTAAAAAAGAAATCTTACTATTTGTGACAGCATATGTCAACCTAGAGGGTATTATGCCAAGTGAAATAATCAGACAGAGAAAGACAAATATCATATGATTTTACTTATATGTGAACTCTAAAGAACAAAATTAATGAATAAACAAAATAGAAACAGACTCATAGATGCAAAGAAGGAGATGATGGTTGCCAGAGAGGAGGAGGGCTGGGGGACTGGGTAAAATAAGGTGAAGAGGCCTGGCCAGTGTGGTTCAGTGGTTGAGCATCAACCCATGCACCAAGAGGTTGCCTGTTAGATTCCTGGTCAGGGCACATGCCCAGGTTTCAGGCTCCATACCCAGTAGGGGTTGTGCAAGAGGCCGCTGATCAATGTTCCTCTCTCACTGATGTCTCTCTCTCTCTCTCTCTCTCTCTCTCTCTCTCTCTCTCTCTCTCTCCCTCTCCTTCTGTTCCTCTCTCTCTAAAAATCAATAAAAACATATAAAAAACTATTTTTTAAAAAAGGTGAAGGGATGAAGAAGTACAAATTGGTAGTTTCGAAACAGTCCCAGGGATATAAAAGTACAGTATAGGGAATATGTATGGTGCCAGGTGCATACTAGAAATATCAGGGGGAACATTTTGTAAAGTAAATGATTGTCTGACCACTCCTGAAACCAAGACAAAATAATATTGAATGTAAACTGTAATTAAAAATAATTTTTTTAATAAAAATTAACTCTTCCCAGGATTATTATTCTGCATTTGTGCTGGCACAGAATGAGAGGAGCCTGTCCTAATTCTCAGGACACTCAGGTGCAGTACAAGATTTAATCTTTCGTTTCTGTATCCACACCTAAGCTCTTCTATGGCCTTCTGAAAGGTCAAATGAATGTTTCAAACTACATCCAGAGGTTTGAAATTCTTTTCACTCTGATGCTTCCTTCTTCAAGTACACATTGAAACATGTACACATCAAAATGAAACATCACTTTTCCATCAAGAAGTTAATTGCAACACCCATTCTCCGTTGCTAGCACTAAGCAACTACCAAGTTTCTCAGCAAGTTTGAGAGGTTCTGAGTGTAGAGAAAGGACAAGCAAAGAAAAGTCACACAGAAGAAAAGTCACCTCAGTTCACCATCATCCCCATGATTACCCAAAAGCTACTCAGAGCTTGGTTGCTCTCGTTTAAGCCTGTGCTGACTCATTGCCATTCATGAGGTACCCATCTGGCACCTGAAATTAGATTTTCTTTCCTCTTCATTTATAATGGTGATGAAGGATAGAGGTACATAACAGCAAAACCCCTTAAATATTATTTTTCTAATAGATTAATTTCTTAGTGAAAATGGCAGTTTCTTCCCTAAGGATCTGGCTCTCTTTTATCACCCAATGGTTTATTAGCTCAATTTTTCAAAACAGCAATGACATTTGGGAAGCTGGAGTTTTATCTTTAAAAATCACTTTAGCCCTAGCCAGTTTAGCTCAGCGGTTAGAGCATCAGCCCTTGGACCAAAGAGTCCCAGGTTCGAGTCTGGTCAAAAGCATGTACCTTGGTTAGGATTCAGTCCTGGTCATGGTCGGGGTCATGCGGGAGGCAACCAATCAGTGTCTCTCTCTCACATCGATGTTTCTTTCTCTCTCTCTCTCTCTTTCTCTCTCCCCTGTCCTACTCTATCTGAAGATAAATGGAACAATATTCTTGGTGAGGATTTAAAAAAAATTTTTTTAATAAATAAAATAAAAATCTCTTTAATTCACTTGAGAAGTAATATAAGCCAAAGTGTATACATTACAAAATTAAACACATTTTAATGTCTGAAATCTAACTAGCCCAAAGAAAGAGACTTGGGATTAAAAGGATCTTTAAATTTCTAGCTCATCTGAAACCCTGCCATGAAGATAATGTCATACCATACCTTACCATACCATACCATTCCATTCTATACCATACTATTCTATACCATACCATTCTCTCACTCTCTTATTAGTGGGAACAGTAGTCTTAGGGCTAGAAGATTGGTTATGGGAAGTTTAAAAGGCCCCATTGTTTTTATATTTTAATTTTAGTGAGTAAATTTTGACCCTGTTATAGATGTTAGTCAATATAAGTATACCAAACTTACAATATAAGATAGAAATTTCAGCCCATTTATTTCATTCTCCTTGCTCCAATATTCACATTGAAGCAACCAAAGAAATATAGCAATAGGAGAACTGAGAAAGAGTGACATCGATTTACAGAATTTCCCTAAAATAGTCCATAAGATCCAGACTGTCCATGGGTCCACACATTCTAGAATGAAGAAGAGTTTAATAGTAAGAAAACTATTGATGAAAATTTGTATCAAAAGATCAAGAAAGAAAAGAGACTAATAATCCTCTTTAAAAATATCTAAAAAGCATGCGAAAAAGAACTCATTCTGACCCTCTCAGCTTCTTTTCAAAGCACATCCATTGACTTGGTGCATTTTTCAGATTTATCTCACCAAAAGGAAGTAATTAAGAAAAATAAGAGAAGCTATTGTAGGCTAGGGATGTAAAACAAAACAAAACAAAACAAAACAAAAACAAAGCAGGTAGTTTTCAAATAGACCTTAAAAAGTGGTAAGGGTATGGATGGACAGAAAAGAAAGAGAATGGCATTCATACCTGAAAGGAACAGCATAGGGGACATAGACATCAGTCACTGAAGACAGGGCAGAGATTAAAATAGGTAAATAAAGGGGGAAGGGTGGAAAGAAAGTCTTTTCTACTGGAACAGATGATTTGTTACAGAGAATAGAAAGAAATGATCTGGGATAATTAAGTGGAAAAGAGACTATGTGAGGCATTGAGTGCCAGTTGGGCTTGATCCAGTAGGAAACAATAGAGACTCTTTGCAATTAAATGGCATGGCAGGGCCCTGCTTTAAGAAGTATATTCAGTCAACAAAAGATGGATAAATGAGAGATGATCTAATTTTTTGGTATGTTTGTTCTTTTTTTTAATAGAAGTCTTTATTTTATATCATAAATTGGAAAGATCAAGCCTCCTCCTTTATTATTTCTGAAACCTGGGTAATTACAAAGACATTCATAATCTTGGTTTAAATAGGAATAACACATTTGTTATATTATTTTTATATAATTTTTATATATATTTATATTTTTCTAACAAATATAACATTTGTTATATTTATTTTTAAAAATTAGATGATATATGAGAAGTGTAAGATATAGGAAGCACTAAACATCATTGCTCTCCCATTAAGCCATTTCAATCTTCTACAGATATTCAAAGATGAGTGCTAAAAGAGATTCTGAGATTTAGACAAAGCTGTTACAGGGAGTGTCTATGGAGTTATAAAACAATTAACATTTTTAATTAACTAATCAATGGTCTGATCTTATCTCAGTATAATCAGTACAGACCTAGGACTACTGCTTATTCTAAATGGCTTCAGAAATGAATAAGTGTATGGAATTTTGGCCCCAAATTTGAATGGGGCAAGTCCTTAAAGCATCTCTGCTATGGTCATGTAGACTTAGATTAAGAAATAGATATAGCAAGTATGGGGCTTCTAACCACTCATTTGTTCTTCCAAAAACATTTATTGAGCACCTACTAAGTGCCAAGCACTGTTCCGAGCACTGTGAGGATAGCAGTGAACAAGAAGATAAAATCCCTACACTCATTTAGTTTATATTCTAGAGGGCAAAGACAGGTAATAAATTAACATATAAATAACATAAATAAAATAAAGAATGGGTAACATATATATTATGTGAAATGGTGATATGTGCACAAACACAAACAAAACATGTATGAAGGGTAGGAATTGCAACTTTAGATAGAACTGTTGGCATAGGTAGCTAGATATTAATAAAGGAAGGGAGCAAAGGCAATTAGACATCAAGCATAATAAACTAGGAAGCTGAATTGGACAATAAGCCTTGCTTCATTAGGAAGCTACAGCTTCACACACTCTCCAGGAGATCTCTGCATCCTCCACCCTTGAGACCTAATCCCTGAAGCAGGCAGGAAGGATCATTACTGGTAGTTACCAGAGGAGGAATAAAAACAGAAGAAATTCCTCTGCAGGACTCATGCCCAATAGGAGCCAAGATGGCCACCATAGAGGCCTCTCTGTCTAGCCTGGGAAAAGGATTGGATTGGATAAGGGACACAGAACCCCAGAACACCTAGGAAATGGATTGGTTAGGGGGAGGACCCAACGCCAACCCACGAAGAATTGGGAAGTTGATTGGTTAGTTTGAAAGAGGGTGTGGTCCTTCCCAAGCCCAAGATAATATAATTCAAGCTTAACAAAGCGCTCTCTCTCGCTCTCTCTCTCTCTAACACAGCTCACCCTTTTCTTTAGCACATTCTTTCTCCATAGCAGCCACGACTCCATAGCAGCAGCTTCTGGCCTGGGCACAGCACCAGCCAAAGCACAGCTAGGGACAGACTAAGCCTGCTGGATGAGGACAGGGACTAAACTGGAATGCACCAATGGCACAGAATTTGTGGACTCTGGCCTTTGTTCTGGCCTTAACGAAGACAAAGCTGAACTTGTCCATGGTGGGAGGGACAAAGGGTGAACCAAGGGACAGTCCTTTGATTTTGCATCTACAATAAAGCTTATCATGCCTTAGTGGGTCCCTGGAATGCTTTCCTTGTGACTCTGTGAAAGGACTCCATTTCCACTGGCAACAGAATGGCCGGGAAGAGATTCTCTAAAAAGATAACATTTGAGTAAAAGCCTGAAGGCAGTGCGGGAGGGAGCCTTGTAGGTGTCTGGCAGTGCCTTGGTATGTTAGAAGCAGAGTCAGGGTAGCAGGAGCCAAGTGAACCAGGGAAAGAGGTGATGGAAGCAGAGAGGTATCATGTACTTAGGCCATATAAAGCATACTACAGCAAATCTCTAGAAGCGTGGCCCCTTGCAGAGCAGAAGAGAATCACAAAACAGTAGCTATCACAAAAGTGGAAGAAGATGGCACAAAGCTCCAACCTGCTGAAGGGACCAAAATTCTACCACCCTGAAGCTGCATTTTGGGATACTGATTTTAAGCTGTTTATTAAGAAAGTACCTTTGATCCTCCCCCCATTCCTGCCCAAGAGATTCAGTGAAACCTGCTTCTGGAAGTAGATCTTAGGTTGCTGCCTTAGACTCATTTGAATTAAGCATGGTAAAACAGAGAGCTTCAGGCAGGTGCCTATTAGCTAGATAACCAGTGTCCCATTGTTTCTGAGTGGCTTAGCAAGGACTTGCCAGCTCTGTGTGTTCTGCTCTTCCTCAACTACCTGTAAATCGCTCTTTCTTACATCTTAAATCTAAGGCTCCATTCTCTTCCCTTTCTCCTTTGGCCAAAATGTCTTATATACCCAATGTTGCCACACTGTCTTTGGAATTATCATGGAACAATCATACCTTGTGAATTCCCCATGTACGTATATTAATCTTTTATTTTCTTCTGTTAGTCTCTGTTATTTTGGTTATTAGCCCAGCCAAAATAATTTAGAAGGCGGGAGAAAAAGTATTGATATTTTTTAGCACCAACACAGGCAGTAACCAGGTTTGCTTTTCCACTGCTGCCTAGTTTTAAATGGCTCCCTCCAACACCCAGCCTCAGAATCCCCTCTCCCATAATATACGAACAGGCAGCAACAACAAAAGATATACTAAAGTAAAAACATAGTCATCATAGCAATCACCAATGCATCCAAATGCAGTCCACAAACTAGCAACAGTACCAGGTCATCCTTTAAGAACTGATAGGACACTATCCAGCATGCAGGAGGTGCCAGCAAGGGCAGAAGGTGCCAGTTAGGACAGATGGTGTCTGCAGGAAGCCTACCTCACTGGGGCTGGGCAGCCAATGATGAGCACAAAATGGTGAAGAAAAAGGCAACCTGAGGTTTATAAATTAAAACCAATTTCTGAGCTCCTCCCCTTTCCTTTCCATCCACTGAGGTAAAGCCAGGCTGAATGGACTCTTATTTTCACTGACTACCTGGAAGAGAAATCTGTGCTGGAAACCTCCATCCAGAGTCAGATAACACTGCCAGAAACAATTAGAAAGTCTGTTTCCTGCAAAACAAAGTATTTTACTTAATTAGTGTTAGTGGCCTGGGTGCCTGGTTTGCTTCCTATTATATACTAGAACGTTTATACTTTAATTAATTAATAGGGAAATTCCTAATGAGATGTAGCCTCCCATTTCCCAGACAACCAAAAATAATCACACTGTTGAAACATGAAAAACATTGTCATGTCACTGTTTTCTCTCTGGGTAAAAATGGGGATTTTGGAAAATCTTTCTGTTGACAATTTTGGCACTTATGTAAAAAACACGGAATTCTGTCAACATTTCAACATAGCAAACTGCCTATTGTTGTATGGCATTCAACAGAGGAACAACCAGAAATGGTAATGTCACAAGATGATAAAATGTTACCATCATCTTATAGCAATTTCCTCAACATCATTCTAGTGTGGGATTTTTTTTTTCCTACAATGCAGTTTGAAAATAGCATTTATTTCTGGGATATATTTAGAGGTTACTGCACTTAAATTGGCAGATGAGAGAAAGCTAGAAGAAGGAAGAAAAAGAGAGCTAGGGAGAGAGGGAAGCAGAGACGGTGAAAGGAGATGGCAAAGAAAATTGAGGGAGAGGAGGAAGAGAGAGAGAGAGAGGGAGAGAGAGAGAGAGGAAGAGAGAGAGAGAGAGAGAGGGAGAGAGAGACCGACCATGATTGCAGCCATAAATTGGTTGTGTTTTTTAATTATCTTGAACCTGATGAAGTGTTTGCTTTAAGTTGGGAACTTCCCTGCAATAATGACCTTACTTGAGAATTTAATAAAAGTATCATAATATGATCAGAAGCCTTGCTGAGTAAGTAAATTATATGTAAGTAATTACATTTCTACTTTGCAGCTATAAGATAAAACACACTCAAAACAAAGAAAATGCACAGCAGTTCAATCTTATTTCCTTCCATGTGAATTGCAAGTGCAAATTTTGAGATCCATTTTAACTTCAAATCCACAAATGTCAAAGTAGCAAAGTTGTGGGGGGGAAATGTTGCCAGTTTCCTTAACTACTCAATGAATGTGCCTAATCTGATGTTAACTCAACCTAAAACCAGAGAGTTTTAGTACAATTGGTGATCGTAACAAGTTATAGCAAATTTTAGAATTGTTAAAAATTCAATAATTCTCCAAAGAGAAACTGAGAACTGAAAAAAAAAAAAAAGTTGTTTGTAAACCCTCAAGCTGTTCATGTAACCTCTAAAAAGAGATGTTACTTTTGTTGGGGGGAAAAAAACTTTTTAACCTCAAGTTTTCAAAAAGAAAAATACAACCTCATAAAATTTTAAAATTTGAAATAGCAAAGTAACAAAATACCTAACAAATACGTTAGGTTCTTAAAACAGGGAAAACAAAACAGGTTAAAACAAAACAAGAGCAGGTTAAATGCCAGACCTATTCCTTCTGGTATTTATCAGTGAAGACTTGGAGGTCTATCCCGACAAATAGAAAGATCTATGTGTTGAAAAGAGACACCCCCACCCCACTCCACCCCCGAAAGAAAGAACCCGGAAGCTCCTTTGTGTCTAAGAAATCAAGTTAGCTGTTTCAAAAACCATTTCAAATCTCCCTGCAAATACTTCATGACAGTATCATTTTAATATGGGTTTTGTTGTGTTTTCTTGTTTTTCCTTTCTTTTACAGAAAAGCTAGATTACAATGCATGTATTTCTAGGCGACTAGAGTGTCAGGGAGGCTTACAGGACAGCCTCAGTGACAAGCCCAGTTTCACTTCAGTGCCTCTGTTTCTAAGAGCCACGTTTCTAACGTTCCAGGGTCACCAGGGCTGGGCGGCCAGGTCACCGCACGTGGCGGGAGCTGAGAAGCAGGTGCAGGGCTAAAGCTCTCGCAGGGCACAGCGGGAGGGGCCAGCGCACCAGGCGCTTTCTGACAACTCCACGAAATCCCCAGCACAGCCACCCTGCTGAGATGACAGAGGAACCCTCCTGGCAGCGCGCACGGATAACCAAACAGTCATTCTGGAAACACTGCGCCAATGTAATTCTCCGTACTGAGACCACTTAGTAATAGCCAGTATTTGCCTGGGAGGCATTTCTCTTCCCGAGAGGTTGAAGCAGTAGGTGTGGACTCTGATCACTTTGCAGGAGGCAGGAAGAAGACAAGTCAAGCCATCCCCATTTTGCAGACAGAACCAAATGTACTCAGCAGTCCCGTCACAGGGCACTGGAGACAGATCCAGAACCCATTTCAGATGGCACAGGACTCTAAGTTGTCCTAGAGGAAAAGCTACCTCTTTTAGAAATCTTGAAAAGCAGGAAATATATATATAAGTAATCTCGTTCCACATTATTATATTAAACTCTTTTCCAGATTTGATTTGCTACCATATACACACTAAAAGGTTGAAAAGAGAAAAGATAGAATTTGAAAAATAAAGAACTAAAAATATTTATTGTGTAATGTATGTGCGTCCCCACCCCCATTTGATGATCATTTTAGTCTAGTTTTTAGATTAGTTACTTGAGTGGCAGTAAC
This sequence comes from Tadarida brasiliensis, assembly GCA_030848825.1. Lineage (NCBI taxonomy): Eukaryota > Metazoa > Chordata > Mammalia > Chiroptera > Molossidae > Tadarida > Tadarida brasiliensis. The sequence continues at coordinate 38,674,690 of CM061258.1, forward strand.
ATCTCCCACCTGGCTGGCGCAGCATTTAATGCTAGCACTCCAAAAACTAAATGTCACAACGTTGCCTCAACATTTCTTTCTTTCTTTTCTTTTTTTTAATCCTCATCTGAGGATATTTTTCCATTTATCTTCAGATAGAGTGGGAGGGAGGGGGGAGAGAGAGAGAGAGGGGGGGGGGGAGAGAGAGAGAGAGAGAGAGAGGGAGAGGGAGAGAGAGAGACACTGATATGAGAGAGACACATTTGACTGGTTGCCTCCCACACAACCCCCACCAGGGTGGGAGACCCGAACCCCAAACAAGGTAGTACCCTTGATGGGAATTGAACCTGAGACTCTTTGGTCCACAGGCCAGTGCTCTAACCACTGAGAAAAACCAGCCAGGGCAAGCTGAACATTTCTTTATTTAATAGCTCCTGAAATTGTGCATAGGGTTCACTTGACTTCAAGGCATGACATTTATTTGTTTTTCAGGGGCGTCAGAGTGCTTGAAACAGACTCATAAATCCATAAGCTCCCCAAGCATTACTTGTAGAGCAAAGATGTCATTACATATATAATTTTTTAAATGTATGTAGAAACTATTTTTATGAATTAAAAAAATAAACAAATTCATTTTTAAGTGTCAGTAAATTCATAGCAGCTCTTCGTCATATTTTTTATGGAACACATTCTAAAATATAATTAGTCTTATGTGGAACTATGAGCTAGATTTAATGACTCACTTCTAACACAGAATATATGGAAATGATGGTTTGTGAATTCAGAGACAAATATATTTAAGTTTAACCCAACAGTCCCCAGTTAGATACTCTGGTGAATTTGCATGGCATTCCTTCTCCCTTTTCTAGATTCAAACATCATAACTTCCTACAATTCTCATGGGGAAACTTTTCCAAGTTTTGAATACTACAGAATAGATGCCCTCCCACCATCAGGGGTGGGCATGTAACCCAGGCCTGGCCAATCAGAGTACCCTATCCCAATATCCTGCTAGTGATTGGTTCAGTGAAAGGCACATGGCCCAAGACAGACTAATCAATCTCTTCCCTAAGAATGGGTGTAGGCATACTGGAAGAAAGAAAGAGCCTCTTCTCCTATGGCCATTGCAAGCTGTAAGCCTGGTTTTCTACTTCGTGTAAAGAGCCTGCCTGACCATGATGCCAATATAGAGGGCAGGAGAGCAAAAGGGGGAGTTAGAGAAAAGCTTAGGGGAATACATTATCTAATCACCTGGGGTCAGATCTGTGCCCACTGGACTTAAAATTACGTGAGTCAGTACATTCATTTTTGCTTAAATTACTTGAAGTGGATTTTCTGTCTCTTGCAATGAAAGTCTTGCCTAATATTAGGGGTAAGCAAGATCTTTGTCACTAAAAATATCTCATTAAAATTTTGATCAAATATTGAAAACAAATTAATGATCACTGCACTACAGCAAATTCGTGCTGTTATTTCCTTCTTCCTAAACTTTTCTCCTCCCTTGGTTGCCATAATGCCACACCCTCTCTGCTTTTACCCTAACCCTCTGACCATTCTTCGTCTCCCCAGTCACCCCTTTAAGTGTGTGTGGGCACTTCATGTTTCTGTTCTCAGCTGCTTCTCTTCTCTGCATAGTTCCTCATCCAATTTCATCCATTTATGTCTACTAGACATGATGCATTGGTCCTCAACATCCATTCCAACCTCCACTTGAGAGCCCACGCTTCCACAGAGGCTGGAATGGTAAAGTCCATAAATTCCAGACTCTTGCAACATTAGATTTCACCAATCTGATATGCTCCAGTGAGATATCTGGAAGAAAGAAGTGAGGCAGGGGCTAGTTTCTTATTGCTTTGGTTGTCTGCTGTTGGTGAACAGCAGGGTCCCTGTGCAGAGTCACTGATACCATGGTGTCTGGAGAAGTGCTGCAGCCATGGCTGTGGCAACCTCCTGTTCCCAAGGATCACAGCCATACTGTGCATTCCTGAACTACAAAGGTTCAGAGTGGCAGCCTCCTGTTGCCCCACCATCCTCTTGGGACCAACTGGACAGTTTTGTCTGGGAGTCTTATCTGGAAGTACACAGCTTCAGCCCTTCCAATGCTTTTACAATTTTTCTGCAAAAGCCAGAGGAAGTGTCTACACCCAGTTTCCCCAAAATTCTCCCCAATGACAATAGGATAAGATAAAAAGCTTTTTTATAACCCATAAAGCCATGCATCATGCAGCCACTATTTCCCAGGCTATCCTTATCTCCTGCCAGTTTCCCCTTTACCCATTCACACACTGACAATCCAGTCCTCTGTATGCCACTGTCATTGACACATGTTCCCCTATTTTCCTGCATCTTCCGCTCCCTCTTCATCGCCTGATGAATGTCTGCACAGCCTTCACAGGCTCTTCCAGAGACATCAGGCATCTACTTTTAAGTGCCACAGGACAATACTCAGCACTTTTACAACACATTATTGCATTAGAATTTTTGTTTTCTTGTTCATCTTTCCACTATAATTGAAATTCATTGAAGGCATGAGTAGTGCATTTTTCTTGGTTTCTCCAAGCCTATCATAGTATATGATACATAAATGAATAGAAGAATAAAATGAGAATGAAACATGAAACTCTCCCTCAATTTATGAAATACTGCAGAGGCGTCAATGCATTTCCCTCAGCTCCATCTCCTGGGAGAGCTGACAAGATCAGAAATAAAATGTTTCTGCTTTGAGAAGACAACACATACATGTGAAAACTTTATTAGTATCACTTCTTACATAGCTTCAACAAAGCTCTTAAACACCCCACAGCACCACTAAAAGTCACATCAAGTCAAGGAAACTTCAACTATTTCCTCAAATCTATACAACCTCAATTCTGCCCCATAACTCAGTCTACCTTTCCATTCTTTCCTTCAAATTAATGAAAAGAGAATGGTCTACCTGACAACCTCTCTCCTGCAATTGTCCATGCTTTCTATTTTATGTGTTTATATAATTTTTAGAGTTCCTTTATAACCCAAATTTAAATGGAGGTATCCCACATTTTTTATCTGGGAGTAAGGTGGTGGACACAGGGCACTCTTAACAAACATAATAAAAATAAATTTAGTGCAGCTATCAGACCATTTTAATAAGACTATTTTTTCCCCATACTTGGAGAAGAGTTAAACTTTACTTGTTAGTGCAAAAGTACAAACCAAAAAGTATAAAATAGTGATATTAGGAGCCATACCATACTATCATGGTATATTATGGGTAAGTATTTTAACCATGGTGCATGGTCCCAGTAACTAAATAGAAGACAGCTGCCCTTATTGATCCTTAATATGTACTTATAAGAGAGAAAACACCACATTCCAAATGAGTTTGACTTAAGAGAAGACATTTAAATCTCAAAGTCATTAAGGAAGAAAGAAAACTTCTGAAGCAGAATCTCTAACCCCAGAGGTCCTCAGGGCCGTGCGATATGTAAGCTTCCATCCTCTGAAATGCACAGAGTGAACAAGGCCATTACCTGAAACAGCTATTATTATTGAATCTGTACTTCCTCTCTCCTTCATGCCACTCTCAGCATGATCTCCTGTTTGCCAATATCAACCCAACATTGCTACAGAAAAAAAAGTTCTTCCAGATTTTAATTTCCAAGGTAGGCTAACCATATTCCTCAGTCATGATTGATGGAAGGAGAGTGGTGTGATTCAGTCCTTTGCAGCAGTTTCTATGACTCATCTGGTGATCAAGTCTGGAACTGGCAGAATTTAGCATTAGCCCTTTTAATCTCAGTTGGAAATGCTGTTTAGGGACATACACAATAAAAATACCCCCTCAAAAAAGAAAGACAGACAGACAAACTAAAAAAAAAAAGGAAAATCCTATTAGGCTGAACAGATAAGGAATTTTAGAACAGAGGTGAATGTTACCTGAAACTATCCCTGTCAATTATCCTATCGTTACCTATAAGGATATTTTTATTCCTTCTACAAGTTGTATGACCTCCAAGAAACTAGTTTCATATATGGATTTACCCTTTATCTCAACCCTTGTGCAAATCAGAATTGTGAAAGTAAATAGAGAAGCAATTGTTTTTGTTTTTTATAATAAGGGCCCTTTATTTTCCAAGGAAAATAAGATTTCTTCAAATGTAAGTTTCCCTAGTGATTGAAAATATGACATATCAAAGTTTTATTGTGTTTGCATTTTTAGGGATGTATCTTTTTTATTTATTTATTTATTTATTTATTTATTTATTTATTTATTTATTTATTTTTATCCTCACCCAAGGACATTTTTGCATTTATCTTCAGATAGAGTGGGAGGGAGAGAGAGAAGGAGAGAGGGAGGAAAAGAGAGAGAGAGAAACATCGATGTGAGAGAGACACATCGACTGGTTTCCAGGAACTTATTTCAAATGCCAGTTTGAGGCCCCATTTCAGTGATGGAATCATAAACTCTGGGAGGTTGGGCCCAGCAACCTGTATCTTAGCAAGCCCCCCAGGTGATTCTGATGCGTGTTAAAGTGTGACTACAGATCCCAAGATAAATATTTTACAGATGGAAATAAGAATTGAAGAGAGAATGGGTTACCTAAGAAGAGCTTAATGGTACAGAGACTCCAAGTGGCAATGGTTGAAAAGCAATCACGTTATTTATCTGTCACATTTATCAATTGCCTAAATGATATTATCATGGCCATAATATTCCTATACCAATGGTGGAAAAAAGTTGGAAAGGAAGGAGTTGAGCATTGAATCACTGAAGCTAGGTATTTGGGGGGAAAGATTTGCGAGATTCTGGGCCCCATGTTTCACCATCAGGATCCTCTTCCTGGATCCGTAGGAGGGAATCAAGGCAGAGCTTTGTTTTGACATGTGTAATATAGAGACCCACTTGTGACCTTGAAAATTAATGAAAGCCACATCCAAGTAAGAGCCTAGAGCAGGGTCTTAGAACCCTGCTTTTTCTTAGGCCTGCCATGATCCTCTCTAAGGGCTCCAGTACTGAGAGCAGCAAAAAAACGTTTTTGAGATTCCAATTATTGTTTATCATCAACAAATAAGCAATGTGTCTCTACCTTGTTACAAGTACTTTCAAACTGTTCTCTGATTAAGACTTCAAGAGCCAACTCTTGAAGTTAAGCATTTTTCTTCTCTTTGTCTTGTACATCTATTATTTGTGTCTGCCCAGCACTTTACTTCCCTCCTCTTGACAGCAGCATACCTACTTCTCTGCAGGAACTGTTTTCTTCTTCATTTCATCTTGGGATTAATAACAATGAGTTTTCTCTCCCTTTTGACTCAGAACTACCCAGATTCCTTCACTAGGATTATTATATACTGAAGTGAACAAGACAGAGAGATGCTTTCATTTTTCTTTTGAGATTCTTGGCTGGGGTGTTATAAAACTGGAGCTTGCTACCTAAAACCTTTCTACTGTCAATGAGAAAGAGACCAGCACAAAGAGAAAAGCCAAGATAAGAGTGACATAGTAGTAACTGGGCCCCTATGGTCCCATATGCTAACAATGGTTTAGGTAGCTATTCTGATTCTAGGATCTGCCCTCCTTCTAAGTCATCCTTTCTTGCTTGAGCTAGCTTTGTTAGTTTTCTGCCACTTGCAACTGAAAAAGTCTTGACCACACTATGACTATGAATATACGAATACCAAATATGAATGACTAAAAACATAAAGGATTAAGTATATTACCCAAGGTACGTACTTAGTAACTGAAAAACACAAGACACCAAATTCTTCATAAAGTCCAGTATGTTTTCTGCTATAGCACAGCTAGTTATCTTTAAAAATAAGCCTAGGGTCTGTCTAATTGAATGTATTATGTGGTGACTGAATTTTCAAATCACATATTGAAACAAAACACAGAAAGCATAAACCTTCAAAGAAAATAATGATAATTTGGACGTCACTAAAATTAAGAACTTCTGTTCATCAAAAGAAAGCATAAATATATTCATATATTTATCAGAACACATAAAGACAAATCAATAACTAAAAGACAATTAATGGCTAAAATATTTGAACAGAATTTCACAAAATAAGTTCAAAAAGGTCACGTATATGAAAAGGTACTCAACATCATTCATTATTCATCAGAGAAATGAAAACTAAAACTATAATGAGATCCTACCACACATTCATCAGAATGACTAAAATTAAAAACACTGACGATACCATATATTGGCACAAATGCAGAGGAACAAGGGCTCTCATACATTACTGATGGGAAGGAAAATTAGTACTACCTCTTTGGGAAAACATTTGGCAGCAAGTACTAAAGCTACATTATGCCTACCTTATGAACATGCAATCCTAATACCAGCTATATCTACTAAAAGAAAGAACAAGTACATATGTCAATCAAAAATAAGGGCAGAGCCCAGCAGGTGTGGCTCAGTGGTTGAGCATTGACCCATGCACCAAGAGGTCGCTGGTTCAATTCCTGTTCAGGGCACATGCCCAGGTTGTGGGCCAAATACCCAGTGTGGGGCATGCAGGAGGCGACCAATCAATGTTCTCTCTAATCAATATTTCTACCTCTCCCTCCCTGTCCCTTCCTCACTCTCTAAAGTCAATAAAGAAAAAAAAAATTTTTTTTAAATAATAATGGCAGACATTCACAGTAAGTGAAAAATAAAAATAAAATACCCATCAGAGGAGAATAATATATCCAAACAGTAGTCTACTACACAGCAATAAAAAGCAGCCAAACCAAGCTGTGGTGAGACGTGAAAATGCTGGGAACCTGTGAACTGAGGAAAATTAACTGGGGAGAGACAAGAGGAATTTGTTTAAATCTTGCTTTATATCTTAGTCTAGGCAGTAGTTACACAAGTGCACACATATGTAAAAATTCATTGATTTGTACTCTTAAGATTTATGTACTTTCCTATCTGTGCATTACATCCCATTAAAGAAAAAAAAAGAAAGAGAATTAAGACAACACTACAAGCATATCCTAATTCTCTATATTTTGTCATTTTAAAAGTTGTCCTGAGGACTCAGAAACATGGGAGCCCACAAGGGAATGGAATTGAGATCACTTCTAATGGAGTGCCTGTGTAACGCAACTATGAAGTTCAGATTTCTGCCTAGATGAGTTGTTCAACACAAAAGAGTTTAGAACATATTTAAGTATTTCAGAGTTGTTCGGTGACAGGTTGTGATAAACTGATGAGCAGAAATAATTTACACATTGTTAAATCACCTTACTAGATTCGAGTTGAATTTATACGCTCCTTGAAAATAGGAGAAAATAAAACTCATCCCATTCAGCCTCAAAAACCCTCCTTATGAACTTACATATACTAGTGAACTCTGTTTTGAGGAGTATTGTGTTATCAAATTACCTCTTCCCAAAACACCCTCAAGTAATTATATTTTCTCTGTATTTCCAAATTACCTTAGAATAACCCATAAATGGTGGAGCATTAATAAAATAACACATACAGCAGCCTTATTATTTTTAGGTAATCATTAAAGTACAATAAACATGACAAAAAGCATGTCTAGGCAAATATACACACATACAAATATTATCCAATCTCTTTTCAAACCTCCTGCATGCTGACCTTATCAACCCAATTACATGGTTGCACATTTCCAAAGCAAAATTAAGAGCAGTAAACATATTATTAAGAAAAATGGGCAAAGGTTATCTTCCTGGAGAAATGTTCTTATACTAAGTGTATGATTTTTGTCAATTTGTTTTGAGAAGTGACAATTGCTACCAACATAATCTGTTTTATGCTTCTTTCACTAATGTTATCTAGCGCCTACTGTTGAATATAACATTTCAGAACCGTAAATGACCTTAGGAATAATTTGATTCTTCTTCATTCAAAAGGTAAGAAAACTGAGGGTCAGAGAGTTTTAATTACTTGACCACGGCAGACATTTGAAGTACACCTAAGTTTCCTTACAAATATAATTTAGAATCACTGAGCTCTAAAGTCTAAATGAAAAAACATATATTTCACAAAGGAAATTTTGTGAAGAACCTATTATTTCTAGCCCATCTTCACTGATACACTGGCACAGCCCTTGAGTTTACATCATGAAATACAGACCAGTGATCCTAATCCTCAAAAATAATGGGCATCTAAACTAGTTCGGGCACCCTGAAAATGATAAGGAAGGGATATTTTTCAAATATAAGTAATGGAGAAGGATGATTCCTGAGTTCCCTGGTTGATGGGATATTGTGATACTTATTTCCTACCTACATTCATTCATTGTTTTATTCATTCTTCAGAATGATCTTCCTAAAGTACAGGTTTTGGCTTCCAAAAAAATCCTCGTTGCCTACCTACTTCTCTACACATAGATCTGACAGTAAGAGTCCTGTGAAAGTCATTTATTAGGAAGACTTCCTAGGAGAAACAAGGAGCAAGAAGAGGAACAGGTAAAGGAAGAAAGCCAGGCAAGGCTGCAGGCTAAAGGCATGTCCACAGAGCGTAACGTTGGCTTGGTAATGCAAGGCACTCTGAAGACAGTGAAGTAACAGCTACTCATAGTGTGGTTTGTAGATCCCTGCAGTCTGAGAACCTTGTGTTATTTGGTCTATGATGGGGTAAGGTGCTTGCAGCTAAATCACTAAGCTCACTGTTTCGTTCAGGTGACATTTCTTTCAGAGAACTGTTTTGCTGTGAAGGAAGCAGTGTGTAGATTTATGTTCTGCCACAAGCTCATCTTGTCCCAGGTGGGTAAGAAAAAGTTTGCAGACTGGCTACTTTGAGTAGCACTAGTAGAGATCACACCTTAGAACTATCCTAATCAGGGGAGAGGATGCTGGAATATTTATCCCTCATCATCAATAATCAGTGCTTAAGAACTGTGCCCTGGGGGTGTGAAGTGAAAATTCCCAAGCATTTCCAGATGGCAAGGGGTGGGAGGAGTTATGGCAGCCTGAGAACAGCCTAGCCACAAGGAGATGCAAGTGCTAGCTGTTTGCTGGGAGTAACACTACATCAGGGCATGTAAAATGTAAAGGATTCCACGGTGATAAGGGAAGGACACTAACATCATTGGCTACATTTCCTAGAAAGTCCACACTTTGTCCTAGAGCATGATGCCTCGCTATACCTGGTCTCCACATCCTATTCCATTTTACCTCACTCTACACTAGTGGTTTTCAATTTTGCTTACACATTGGAATCCCCTGGGGAGTTTTTAGAATTACTGAGTTCTATTTCAAACCATCCTGAGTTTATTGGTCTACTAAGGCCTAGACATTAGGATTTTTAAATTCACCCTTAGGTGATGCTCTTGTGCAGCCAAGATTGAGAACCACTGCTCTAAGTTTTGATAATAAACGACCTTCAATTCCATGAGTTTGACATTGCACGGCTATGAACACTACAGAAATAACCTTCTCCATCTTGGCCTCTTGAAATCCAACTGACATTTAAAATGCTATTCATTCTTTAAGGCTCAATTCAACTGCCATTTTCTCAATTACAGTGATTAATAAACACATGATCAAACTGTTCAACATACTTAGCACCTAACCAAAGTATAGTGAAATGTCTTTTTATACATTGCTGGTAGATTTAAACCCCCTAGAAAGCAATATGGGTATGTGAATCATATGTTTTGATCTAGAACCTTTCTGAAACCCTAGTATAAGGAAATAATCCTAAATACTAAAGAAAAAACAACTTTATATACAACTCCACTGCATTACTTAAATAATGAGAAACAACTTAAATGTCCATCACTAACAGAACAGTTACATAAACCGTGTCACAGTCCTACAATGGAATATAACAATTGAAAATTAAAACACTTTTTAATAATCTGGGGAACTGTTTATACTCTCTGTGTGTCTGTTTTTGCGCCAATACCATACTGTTTTGATACTGTAGATATGTGGACGAGTTTGAAATTTGGGAGGGTGGTACCTCCAGCATTGAGCTTCTTTTTCAAGATTTCTTTGGTTATTTGGGATCTTTTGTGGTTCCATACACATTTTAGAATTATTTGTTCTAGTTCTGTGAAATATGCCATTGGAATTTTTATAGGGATTGCATTGAATCTGTAGATTGCTTTGGGTAGCATTGACATTTCAAAAATATGAATTCTTCCAATCCATGAGCATGAATATCTTTCTATTTATTTGTGCCGTGTTTAAATTCTTAATGTATACTGAAAGTTTTCCAAGGTGGTTGTGCCACTTCATACTTCCAGAGTTGAAGTTGGTCCATATCTTGGCAGTACTTGGTATCATCAATCTTTTTCATCTTAGTTGTTCTGGTGGATGTGTAGCGGTATCTCACTGGAGTTTAATTTAGATTTTACTGATGACTAATGACATTGAGCATTGCATGTGCTTTACTGTGTACCTTATATTTTATGTATGTTTACACTCCTTTCACAAGACTGTGAAGAAGCATCTACCATGGAGCTTGGTACTCTTAGGGGTTAATGTTTGATTAATACATTAATGAATAAATGAACAGTGTTGTTGGTTTTTTTCTGTTAAAACTTGTACATAGAGGTAACCTGAGATGTTTCAAATACCGAAATTATAAATTACTATAATATAGCTTAATTACTAGGTGGTAGAAATTTATAATGAGATGTTAGAAGTTTTCCTTTCATTTCTTAGGAGAAAATATATCACACTTCCCTTTTTTACTTGGAACTTGTTTTGCTCAGTGCACTTGGCATTGTCCTGGAAGTCTTGCAGGATAGGATAGGATAGGAATAGAGTGACCCTCCTCCTCAGACAATGAAGGCAACAGTGAGATATGAGTTAAACTAGTAAAATCAACACAAGTTAAATCTGATATCTGAGGAGATAGCCTTAAAAGATATTAAGTTTCAAAGCCAAAAACAGGCAGGCCTTGAGCATAACCTAATTAATAGTATAAACATATCTATAGATTAAACTTCCTATTATTGGTAGAATGGTCACATTAGAAAGAGGTCAAAGGTAACCTAGCCAGGATTTGCTATAATTTATTTAGTATGTATAGAAGACAGCAATACTGAATGAGGAGCAGGGGACAGCACAAGGATTCTAATCACTAACGAGGTGGCTCATCGGGTCTGTCATCACAGCCTACGTGACAGAACTTCTCCTTTTACCTGTATTCAGAGCCTATCATAACCAAATAGCCTAATGACTAATTTAGCTCCCCAGCAAGACTATGCACTGGAGCAAACACAAGGGTTCTGATCTCAGTAAAAGAAACAGTTCCCACTGTAAAAGAATAAATGGACCCAGGAAGAGATACTGGAAGTATTTCCCATATTTAATTAATATGGCAGATATTGATTTCACAAGCCGCAAACTTAGTTGTGCTACAAAAATAACTGTTTTAATTTTTTATTACTGTACTTAATTGTTATCTTAAATCCCAACTTTCCTAGCGGCCAATAACCAATGTAGTCATTTCAACATTTCAAGGTAGTTTTTAGTCACATCATGGGTTCCTATGTCATACAAGAATTTTCCCAGTGAAATCAAGCTTTCCCACCTTCCCCCTTCTCTGTGTGTAGTATCTAAGACTCAGAGGGTTGGATGGTTGGCAAGGCCATCATGTTCTATAACTCTGAAAATACCAGTCATGACAATATTAATGTTTGCTTCTTGGTCAACATTTGTCCATGCTAATGCCCACTGCAGATGAGAAAATGATTGGGCTTTTCCTGTCAACACTTAGGAATAGAAACCCCTCCCCCTGGGGGCTTTGGAAGGTAGGGATTGCATAATCCTCTCCACACAATTCAGCCTGTGAATTCCCCTCTGATCAAAAGGCTTCTTTAGGTCGAAATTATACAACTCTCTCTACCTACTTCTGTGCAATTCCACGGGCATGTGAAAAGATGGGCACTGGCTCTCTATTGTGGTAGAGCAAACCACATGAAATCTAATGGCTTAGAACAATAATCATTTTATTATGTTCATGACCTGTGGGTCATATCTCCAAGGGTCTGGTGGGTGTTTCTTCTACCTCCCCTGGGGTCACTGGGTGGTATTTAACAGATAGCTGGGCTGCTCTGGAAACCCAAAACTATTTTACTCACAAGCCTATTGTCTTGGTAGGAAAGGATGGCAGGTCGAGCTTCTCTGGGCCTGTCTCCCTATTTAAGCAGTCTCCTTGGGGCTTCTCCAGGTAAATTCTCCCACAGGATGATCAGACTTCTGTGCAGCTGGCTTTCCCCTGAGGGACTATTCTAAGAGATCCATGTGAAAGTTGCAAAACTTCTTGTTCCCTAGACATGGAAGTTACAGAAGCCCATTTCTGTTGCATTTCATTGTTCAACCAAAGAACTAGAGCAGCCCACATTCAAGAGAAAGGACATTAGTCTCTGCCTTTGAATGGGAAATAGCAAAGAATTTGTGGCTATTTTTAATCTGGCTGGGAGAGGGAAATAGCGAGATTTCCCCAAGCCACTCTAAGCAGACATAAGAAACTCAGTGAGGTCAACTCCAACTCTCACGGCCTGACATACCATACCATGTCATGCTGTACCGTCAACCCTACTCAGCTGGTGTCATGCCATCTCAGGGAATGATGATACCCCACCTGAGAAACGAAACACAAGTGCTCACTACTCTTGGACTAATGCCACCACCTTCTCAGGGCTCAGCACTGTAGTAGGCTGCAGGACAGAGAACTTCTCAGGGGCCAACATCCACATCTACTCCATTTCCATCTTCCTCAGATTTTTTGTTCTACCCAAGCTAGGAGGATCTTCATCTTTATCCAGCAACCAGGACAAACAGGGCTTGACCGAAGGAATTTTCTTGCTTGCCTAGTATTTATGCCAGGGCTTTAGAATTAGAACCTCAAAGGCCATTATTAAACCTTTTAGTTTTTTCTCTGTGATCTGCAGAGGCTTCCCTTCTCTGAGTCATGGAGACGAAGATCCAGATCGAAGAGGCGAATAGAACTACAGGTAAAAGGGATTGCATAGGGGGAAAAGATCACCCCAGTAATTGCTTTAAAATAATTTTTCTGTCACTTTTATAAATGGAGCTTTGGCTTTTACATTAGTCACTCGTGAGTTTGTTCAATTCCTTCTCTCAGAGGTCGTGAGCTGATTAAATCTGGGAGCACTGATACAAGTGAATCACTGGACCTGCAAAGCTGAGAACCAAACTCCTCACTTTGATGAATTCTCACGAAGGCATTCTCTGGGGCTCTACTTCATAATAATGGCAATTAGAAGCTACCTTTTATTTAATTGATACCTAACACTGTACTAAGTGCTTTATGAATATTACTTTATTTAAATACAATAAAAACCCTGTGAGATAGCTCATATTATAATTTCCATTTTACAGATAAAGAAAGTGAGACACAGAGAGATTAAGCAATTTGCAGAAGGTCACACAGTGATGGAGTTAATCTAATTTAGGTAACCTGGCTTTAGAGATTATGCTCTAAACCACTGTGCTATTGACTCTTTCGTGTTTGTTTTTAAACTGCAATAAAATATAATTCTATAGTTGCAACAAGTTTCTGACAAAGCTTTATTTTAATTACACTAAATTTTGTCTATAATCATGTATGCTGAGTGAGATTCTATTTTAAACATCTATTTGCCAAAAGTCTCTTGCAGAATACCAACCAGGAATTTTAGTAATCAGTTACATGGATATGAATGTTGAACATAGATTTAAAATAGTTTAATAATAGTAAATCTAGAAAATATAATAAAATATATAAAATTAAAATAGCCTCAATGTCCATTTAACTTGTTTAAATACAAACCTCAAAAAATTTTTAAACAAAGTAAGAGAATGTTTTTGAAAAGAAAAATAACCTATGGATTGATTATTATAATCTTGCTTTTCATTGACATGAAAAGGGTTCTTTAAACTGACTGTGCTAAGAAATCTTTCTTTACATCCTTGTCACATCTGGACAGCAAAGGTTAACTTGCTAATCCCCAGTTGTGGACTATAAGAACAAAGTATTACACTTCAAGAGAGTAGAGCTATAATAATAAAGTAACACTGAATCATGCAACCCAAATCACAGCTGCTCAAATAAATAAAATATGGTGCCCCAGAAAACCCAAAGAGAAGACCCAGTTGGAATCAACCTTCAGAAAAAAATGTTAGCTTTAATGCACTATGCCTTGACTACAAATAGTTTTATAAATGTAAAGAAGATATCTTGAAATGCATTTAATTTTTCAATTGAGAAAAACCTTTTCTTTTTTAAAAAATACACTCTAAACAATCTTTTCTTATGCTGCAAAGAAAATCACATATAGGCAAAACCTATACAGATACCAGCGGCTAGAAGAAGGCAGACTGGAATCAGATGAATTCGGTGAATGGGCTCTGTCTATGCTCATAAATAGTCACCTCCATAAAAACAAGATCATGCATGCTTTACTCACCATGACTGACATATGTAACATATTCTGTAGATACTAACAAAATTTATAAAGAGCCCTAGGAATAGAAACTAGGTATAACTAAATCTATCTACCCAGGACACAACAGAGTATATGGATAATTGGCATGTATTTCTCATAACAAATATGAAAATATTACATGCCATTTGAATAAATCAATAAATGCTGCTGCAGAAGATTGTTGTTTTGGTGGCCCCCAATAAACATGCTTCCCGATACCACACCCTTATGTCATCCTCTCCCCTTGAACCTGGGGTAGCCCTGTGACTTGCTCTAACCATAGATTGCTGAAAATGTGATGCTGCGCCAGTTCTGGGGTTCAGCATCAAGAAGGCCTGGAAACGTTTACTCCTGCACTCTTGGGTACCCTGAGCTGCTGTGTAAAATGTTCCACGGCTAGTGAGATCATATGGAAAGACCTTGTGAAAAGGGAAAGACCCTGAAACTACATGGAAGGAGAGAAGCTCAGTCATCTCAGCATCCCAGCTGAGCCTAGCCCCAGTCCACTACTGGCCCACCAGCTGAATATAGCCATGTAAGTGACCACCAGCAAGACCAAGAAAATAACTGCCTGCTGAACCCAGTCCAAGTTTAAGAATCATGAGAAATAGTAGAAACAGGTATTTTTTAAGCCATTAAGTCTAAGATAGTTGAATGTAGTTATAATAAAACAGCTAAGAACTATGAATACTTAGGTATCAATTTAAAATAACTTCCATGTAAGCTCACTGATGCATCTGGATTTTTAATATCAACATTTTATTTTTGTGTTTAAAATAAGAAGCAAAAAATACTAAGTTGAAAATTTTTAGACACTAGAAGATTATAATTTAATTGTAGACATAAATGCAGCTTACCACTCATAAATAATACACATTCTGGCAACTTCAATACACTTACTTTAGACTTCAATCCTCTTTGAATACCAATATCTATTTAGTATGACTTTTAAAGCTTATAATGTGTTATTTGCATTCAGAAATGAGAACCACAAAATTAAATCATTCGTCTCACAAGCTTAATAAATCTACTCTTTTTATAAAGCATTATTTTTATTAGTCACCACGTTTTCCCCTGAGATCAGGCTATCAAAGTTGCGTGATTGCAAAGTTCTTAAAGAATGATAGCAAAAGTTATTTTACAGTGAAATATGAAAAGAAAAACACTTAGATCATAAACTGAAGATTGTGAATTTTCAGAATATTTCAGAGAGGAAGGTGCAAGTATCATTATCCTTAATTTATAAATGATCTTCTAAATTCTGAAAGATGCCATTATTTACCAAAGGCCAATGGAAAAATGCATATTATGAGACAGATTTCCTTCAGTAAAAGTCATAATAACCAAAATGCTCAGATTTAGCCCACTTGCTATAATCAAAAGTAAATTCTTATATTATCAAGTTCTTTGAACAATCTCTTGGGGTCAGCTTCCAGAACTCTAGCTTTTAAGTAGTTTATCAAGTGGCAAGAATCAACACTTGATTTTGAATACTTTCTTAGCTGCAAGCATAGCAGTTATTTAGCAAAATTTCATTATAGAATTCTGGAATTCAGCCCCAATCATTTTGGACAGAAATGGTCTTACATAACTCTTCTTCAATCTAAATGCAGTTTAGCCTCCTCCCAGAAGGAGCTATTTCTGCTGAAGGGACACTTTCACTCTATTACATTAATTGTATGGATAGTGCTGACCATGTAACACCCAACCTCTTCAAAGCAAAGAGCACATCAGAATAGTCAGTGCAACAAGCATCGTGGGAGGCTTTGCTGGATACAATTTAGATTTTGAGCGTATTGTTGATTTTGTTTTTAATTAGTGTTAAATTATGTGAGGACTAAATTTAACAATAACAACAAAAAATTTTAGAGTAAAATACTAAAATGTGAATCTAGAAATACTACTTAAAAATTTTTAAGGGCTTTACTCATTTCCTGAATACTGGAGTCTGGGTAAAAATGGGACAACATAATGTCTTTTGCAATGGGGAAATTTATTCTAGTGTTGTTAGTTTGCATTCCTTGAGAGCCACCCATATCCTGGGTGGATCATTTTAGATCTTTGTCACTGGAAAAGGCACTCTGACTACTAATGTAACCTCTACTGTTTGGAAAACACAACAGTGTAGAATACTGATTTCATTCTAGGTCACATAAGAAAAGAAGTAGCTGGAAACTTCTTTCAGTATTGCAAAAGCATTCCTTGGTCTTTGACTGTAATGACATTTGATCAAAGAGAAGAACTTTGGGTCAATGGTAAAGATGAAAATGTTAGACTAAATGAGTAGGATAGTGTAAGGAAAGGTCTCAACTTCTATTATGTTACAAAACCTTCCTTGAGGAGTTTTTCAAAATCACTTGGCAGCTTCAATTGCACGAAGGCTTGGAAAGCAATGGAATGGTAAACATCATTCATCAGAAGTAGGTTGGCTTTGGCACAGGCTCTGAAAGGTGTCAGATAAAACCCTTGGTTCTGAAATAAACAGAGTTTTAGGTTGTTCATGTCACTGGTTTCTCATTACTCTCCCCTGTTTTCATGTAGAATATAGTGATGACCTGGGGGATGCTAAAAAGTTGAAGTTTGCTCTGCAGCGGTTCTCAACCTGTGGGTCGTGACCCCTTTGGAGGTCCAACAACCCTTTCACAGGGGTGGCCTAAGACATAACAGTAGCAAAATTACAGTTATGAAGTAGCAATGAAAATAATTTTATGGTTGGGGTCACCACAACATGAGGAACTGTATTAAAGGGTCGCAGCATTAGGAAGGTTGAGAACCACTGCTCCAGAGGAAAGAGAAGGTATGTTCATGCAGGAAAGGAAAGCAGATATAATTGGGAATAGTTCATAAAGGTAGGAACAAATTAAATCTGTATTTTTGGAGTGGGGAAAGACATACTCATTCTGCCATTTTTCAACCATGACATAATGATTTAACTTAGGGAAAGCACACTTCCCCATCTCAGGCAGTCTTGGGACATGACCCTCCTCTGGCCACAGTGATGACCATATGACCTACATGACTTCATTGAGATTCAATCCTGAGACTTTTAGAAAAACCATTAAAACACAAAAGTTGTCATTCCATTGAGGTTGCTGAAGCAATGGGATGTAAACCTATGGCTAAAATGTGTAAGCTGGTGGCAAGGTTACGTGCATGGAATCTGCCTGAATGGTGCCAGTTCAGAGAGAATCTGAGCTGTGTGATAGAGAAATGGTCCCAACAATATCTCAGGAGTCCCGGGTGCAGACCTAACCTCTGGGTTTTTAAATGATCTGATCCATTTATCAGCCTACATGTCAGGCTGAACCATTCAGTGCTACTCAACTTCAGCAATCTAAAGCTATGCCACATTGTATGTGGTTGGCTCATCCCATTGAACAAGAGTCAGGATTTAAAAATGGCAAGGCAGTGATAAATGACCATACCAGCCCCATCTATTGGTGGCTCTTTTCCCTAACCAATTGTATCAGAATTGCTCAGGAATGAGACACCTCTTGGAATAAAACACAGAATAAATACAATTAGAACAGTGTCAGTGACTCTATATATGCAGACATGTCAGCTAAATCTGGGAAGAGCAAGTGACAGCTAAATAGCAATGGAAGTGGGGGATTCAGGGTAAATAAATAAATAAATAAATAAATAAATAAATAAATAAATAAATAAAATTAGATATCATCACTTGTAACCAGTATTTCCAACAAAATCCATGCCTGCAACAATATACAGCAACATGTCAAAGAGACAAGGTAACCAAAAATTGTATGGATAAAGTACCCCAAAGGATTATAGTAAATTATTCAAATGAGACTATGATACACCTATCCAACTATTCTTTGCTGTGACACTGAACTGACCTCTCAGAATAATGACCGAGAATGCTCTGTTTTGACCTAGGACCACCACATTGCCAGCTCTGTCCTACACTGACACCATCAGGGGCAGCGTAAAATCAAGACCACAGTCCAACTATGGAGATGACATATTATCATTGAAGCAGTTGCATAATAGTTTAAGTGATTATGGGTCAAAAATAAGTTACACAGACAGCGAAAGTGGGAGATGTCCTGCTGTGAGCTGACAGAGTGTGAAAGAACTCCCTTAGTCAATTAATTGTTTAATAAATTCCCTCTAATCATTATCTTGTTAGCCATTTTTAAATCTGTTTTTTCACAAGTAGGATCTATAACCAACTGTTTCTAACTTTATCTTTTAAAAAAAAATGCCCATTTTAGTGCTCCATGCACAAAATGGCTCACTAGGATATGTAAATTTTAATTGCTTCAATTAAAGCAGTTTTAAGTAATTGCAATATAAAGTTTAGTAACACTAAAACAATGAAATACTGTGGGAAATACTTTAAAATAGCAATAGATATTAAGCCATACTCTAGTTATCATTATGGTTTTCTCTTAAGACAGTAATTTAGTTGCTGACAGGGGTGCAAGCAGATTATACGAAGCATTTTGAGTCAATGCATAATCCTACTTTCTTGTAAATTTAATCCTTTAAATCTCTGGTCAATTCTTTTTGGATTACCAAGAGGATCAGCAATAATTTTCTTGGCAATGATGTTTTGCCTTAGTCAGATATGATGGTCCAAAATACTGCAGTTCTATCTCTTAATCTCACCTGTTTGTAAATCCAAACTTGGGAAGCTACATCACAGGTGTGCTCTTGGGACAGCAATAGAGATGGGATGTCTCAGTGCCCTGCTCTGAGCTTGGCACTGCCTCGCTTCTACGGATATACTCCAAAGAGAAAGACCACAGATGTTTCTCAACCATGTGTGTGCTAAGTTGGGTAAAGCAGGTTGTTTCACAAAGGTTCAGGAAGCACAATTATTACTAAGCATTTTCGTAGCAATCAGTGTGGTACTAACTGCTCAGAAACAGAAAGAAGCCTTAGACTCAGCCCATGAAGTAGAAAAGATCAAATGAAACCTGCTCTATGGAGCTAAGATGTTTTCAATTTTCTCTCTAAGAAATTAAAAGTACAGAGGGTGAGACAGAACAAATACAATTATTTAAAAGGTCTTCAGAGACTAAATAGAAGAACCAGGAAAATTTAATAAAAACTTAGAAAACAAAATAATGAACACGTGCAAATGCAGCAGTGGCCATACCACAAATAGAAAACATTACCGAAGATTGGAGAAGAGGGTATAAAATCATTCTAATTATTCTTTAATATTTGAGAGAGAGGATTTCTGAAACTCAAAAAAAAAAAAAAATCAGAACCTATTATATATCGCAAAGCAAAATCTCATGGGAATAAGGTTAGCAAGAAACATAACCTCATACATACCAGATAAGTCTTAAAGGAGAACAGCAAAAAGAGGCCATGACTACACACACCCACACACAGACACACACTCCAAGAGTAAGTCACACACTTGTGATCTTCTTGTGTCATTCATTCCAACACATACTCATTAAATCTATGATGCAATAAATATTTTGCTAGGCATTTGAAGATCTATAATGGCCTTCTAATGTTAAAACTTTAATGGTTATTATTTTTCTTAAAGCTGACAGGCTCCAAGGGCTGCTGAAGAGAGACATAGTTCTTGAACCAGTAGTCCCCAAGTTCAGGATTATATGAAACACTAAAATGTTTACATTAAAAATACTTTGAGATCAATATAGGAATGCCTACATTTTATTTTGCAAAGTAAAGGCAATACAAAATAATTTCTTTGAGGTTCTGTTTATTGTTCTTCATTTATATTTTCTCTGTATTCTTTAGATTGCATAAGCTCTATCAATACATCTTTACTCATTCTTTCTACTGCCAGGTCAAACCTTCTGTCATAACCCTTTGGTAAATTTTTCATTTAGGTTATTTTAATTTTTAACTCCACAATTTTTATTTGGTTCTTCTTTATAATTTGTATTTCTTTCTTGATATTCTTTATTTGATGAAATATTGTCATCATACCTTCCTTTATTTTTTTAAAGCATGATTTCCTTCAATTCTTTGAACATTTAGAGTAGTCGTTTTGACATCTTTGTCTGCTAAGTCTAACATCTTGGTCCTTTAAGTTCTCATACCTCCTTTTTTATTTCTGTGCATGGGTCACATTTTTCTGTATATTTGAATGCCTCATAATTTTTTTGTTTAAAACTGAACATTTCTTTTTTTTTTAACCTCACCCAAGGACATTTTTGCATTTATCTTCAGATAGAGCGAGAGGGAAAGAGGGAGGGAGAGAGGGAGGAAGAGAGAGAGAAAAACATCAATGTGAGAGAGACACATCGACTGGTTGCCACCCACACAATCCCAACTGGGGCCGGGGACAAACTGCAACTGAGGTACATGCCCTTAGCGGGAACCGAACACGGGTCTAACCACTGAGCAAAGCCACCAGGGCAAAAACTGAACATTTTAGACAATATATCTCAGCAACTTTATACCGAATCCTACACTCTGAGGCTCATCATTGTTGCTCGCTTGTGTAATTGTTTAGTGACTTGGCTGGACTACTTCAGTGAAATCTGATGGCACTCCAAGAGAGCTTATCTCTCTTTGCCTCTTTCCCTGATCTCTGTTAAATTGTGTGATTGTTGATAAAATACTTGGGTATTAAGTTCTTCTAATTGCAGGCTGATTGCTGTTTTTAACTATGCCCTGGGAGATCAATTGCTCCACACTCTAATCTAATGAAATGTGGTCACCTTCCAGGGGTTGTATTTGAGACTAGACTTTGAGGCTTGTTGCAGTCCAGAAGGACTCTTCTTAGTTGTCTCTCTGGTTTTCTCTGTTAAACGTGTAGCTGGCCTATAATTTAACAAGCAGCCTCTTCTTAATGGCTTACTGCCAAAATCTCTACTTTTTTTCCAGTTCCTTTGGGGAGAAATATAGAATTCCCTGAATTATGGCTGTCTCAGCTCCTAGAAAAAAATCTCTGCACCAGTGCTCTGGATCTGGGGTAAGGATTAGTAGCTTGTTTTTCTGAGTAGCCCCTGCTTTACAAGCAGGTTTCTGACCAGAGACAGTGGCCTCTGGTCTTCTAGCCTTGCCTTTCCTGTGAACAATCTAGAAAGAGGGTGATTGCTGCCCACTATCCCTGGTCTGCTATGCCTAAGGTCAAGTTTTACCCTACAAGAAAGCATAGGAGACCTCTAAGTCCTCTTGCCTGGAGTTCTACACACACAGAGCTGGGAGAGGGATTAGAAATGCTGGTGGCCTGCACCTCCAGGGGAGATGCTATAGCCCTAGACTGGAAGCTTGGGGGGAAAGAGGTTGGGACATGGCTTAAATGCCATAAACTGGCTGTTGTAACCTCAATTTAGTACATTTCCTTGAGTAAATATTTCTTCATTTGCTGTATGCCCATAGAAATTTCCAGAGACCTAAATGGTTAGGTTTTTAAAACAATTTTCACCAGTTAGAGTGGTTTCACTGAGGAGCCAGTCCACGGACCGTTCATGCTGCCATTTCACAGGTTGAGCTCTAGTTTTTGTCCTCGCTGTGCTGTAGACTGCTGAACATTTTATAACAGCCCCGATTCTGACTATAGACTAGAATGTATATACCAAAGCCAAGTACGTTCTAGTGCGTGTTCCAAAGACAGGCAACTTACGAAAGCTCTGAACTAGGATTCTCACACTTGAGCATTCATGCCAATCACAGCAGAGATTTTTTTATTTTTCAGTTCAGAATCCAATCTCTAACCCAGCAATTCTGTTTTATAAGGTCGGGGGTAAGGCCAGGGACCTTGCATTTTTAAAGAGTACCCTAGCAGTGTTTCTCAAAACTTAATATGCAAATGAATGACCTAGGATATTTTTTAAAGAGTTTTATTTTGGAATAATTTTGCATCCCAAACAGTTGCAAGAGTACAGAGGATTCTCATATACCTTTCACCCAGCTTCCTCTAGTATTAACATCTTACATAATAACCATGGTACATTGCCAAAACTAAGAAATTAGTATCAGTATAATGCTATTAACTAAACTATAGACTTTCCTAGGATTTCACCAGTTGTTCCTCTATTTTTTTTTTTCCTCTTTCAGGATACCATATTGCATTTAGTCTGGGATCTTCTTAAAATGTAGATTCTACATTTTATATAATGCTATCTTAATGATTATTATGACTAGTAACATGTATATTGAAACCTCCCTAAGTTTTTTGGAACAGAGGGCTTCCCCCACCCCCATAAACCTTTAATTAATTATGCAGCCTCTACTTGGGGACATAAATAGTCTCTAAACTTTAGACTATAAATCAGAATGACCACCTGGTTCCCTCCCTTCCTATCTTATTCTAAACTTAATGACAAGTACTAATCCCATACTCTCTGAGCATTAGCACTGCAGAGGGCTCTAGAAGGTCACCTGGTCCACCACTGTTAGACGACAGAAAGTGACTCTGAACCTCAGAGCAACATGACCTTGATCAAAGTCATATGGTCATTAGTCTCCAATTCACTGTAATTCTTATCTTACTACATCATCTCAACTCTCCCAATATTTTCAGACTTTGAGAATGCAAACATCTCCTTTATATGTTGTTACTATGAACTATTTCAATGCCATAAAAACAATACTATTGTACCTTTATCCTTATTAAACCTTAACAGTTTATTATATTTCTCCTTTTTTAAAGAACAAATCAATTCATCCCCACACAAATATGGCCAATTTATTTTTGACAAAGATATAAAAGCAATTCAATGGAGGAAGCATAGTCTTTTCAACAGATGGTGCTGGAGCGATTCATACAAATATCCATAGGCAAAACAAGAACCTTTACCTAAACCTTACCATTTATTTAAAAATTAACTCAAAATAGATGGTAGACTTAAATGTAAAACCATAAAACTTTTAGAAGATTATAGGGGAAAATCTTCAAGACTTAGGGCTTAGTAAAGTACAGATTGTCATCAAAAGCATAACCCATAAAAGAAAGATATAAATTGCTCTTCAACAAAATAAAAACTTTTGTTCAGTAAATGACCCTGTTAAGAAGAAAAGACAAACTACAGACTGAGAGAAAATATTTGTAAACTTAATTATGGACCGAACTCACACCTATAATTTGAAAAATACAAAAAAATAAATAAATAACTCTCAAAACTTATTTGTAATAAAATAAACAACCCAGTTAGGAAATTGTCAAAAGACATAGACACTTCACTGAAGTGAATATATGGATGGCAAATAAGCACATGAAAAGAAGTTCAACATCATGAGCCATAGTAGGTAGACTAATGCCCTCCTAAAGATATCCATATCTAATCCCCAAATCCTGTGAATATGTTATGTTACGTAGCAAAGAAAAATTAAGGTGGCAGATGAAGTAAGGCTCTATTCAGCTAATCTTAAAATAGAGCAATGATCCTGGATTATCTGGGTGGACCTGATGTAGTCACAAGGATCCTTAAAAGTGGAAACCCACGACAGAAGTCTGAATGATGTTATATAAGGAGGACCCACTGTTACTGGATTTGAAGACAGAAGGGGGCCATGAGCCAAGAAATACAGAAGCTGGAGAAGGCAAGGAAATGGATTCTCCCCTAGAGCCTCCAGAAAGGAACACGCACTGCCAACACCTTGACTTCAGCCCAGTGAGACCTATGTCAGACTTCTAATCTATAGAACTACAAGATAATAAATATGTATTGCTTTAAGGCACCAAGTTTGTGGCCATCTGTTACAGCAGCAATAGAAAACTAATATACTATTCATTAGAGAAGTGTAAAGTAAAAATATGATGAGATATCACTACCCATCTATTTGAACACTAAAATTAAGAATAGTGACAAGCCCAGCCGGTATGGCTCAGTGGACTGAGTGTCGACCCAAGGACTGAGAGGTCCTGGTTTGATTCCATGTCAGGGCACATGCCTGGGTTGTGGGCTCAATCCCCAGTAGGGGGCATGCAGGAGGCAGTGGATTGATGTTTCTCACATTGATGTTTCCATCTCTCCCTTCTTCTCTCTCTAAAGAATCAATAAAAACATATATATTTCTAAAAAAAACACACAAAAAAAAACAGCTCTTTCCTAAGATTAAAAAAAAAAAATAGTGACAATACCAAATGCTTGCAAAGAAACAGAAAAACTGTCTCTCTCATACATTGTTGGGAGAACATAAAACAGTACAGCCACTCTGGAAAAATAGGTTTCTTAAAGAACTAAACATGTACTTACCATATGACCTAGGAATTCACTCTCGGGCATTTATGCCAAAGAAATAGAAATTTATGTTTGCACAAAACCCTATCTGCAACTGTTCATAGCAGCTTTATTTGTAACAGCCCAAAATTGAAAAGACCAAAATGACTCTGAATAGTTGAATGGTTAAAAAACTGTGATACATCCATTTCATAGTGTACTATTAAGCAATAAAAAGGAATGAACTCATCATACAATTTGGATGGATCTCAAGGACATGATCCTAGGTAAAAAACAAAACAAAACAAAAAGAAAATCCAATTTCAATAGAAATCACATACTCTATGGTTCAATTTATATAACTCACAAAACAACAAAACTTTATAGAAATGGAAAACGAATTAGGTTGCCAGGGATTAGGGACCATAGGGGAAAGGGAATGGCTGTGACTAAAAAAAAAACACAGCACAAGGGAGATCTTTATAGTGATAGAGCTGTTCTGAATCTTGATTGAGGCGGTGGTTACGCAATTCCATGTGTGTGGTAAAATGGCAAAGAAATATATATATATATATATATATATATATATATATATATATATATATATATATATATATGTATTGGACCAATCTCAAACTCCTGGTTTTTATATTGTACCATAGTTATGTAAGGTCTAAACACTGGGGGAAATTAAGTTTAGGGTAAACAAGACATCTCTGTATTATCTTTGCAACTTCCTGTGAATCTCTAACTATTATCAAATAAAAAGTCGGAGGGGAAATCAGACAGATTGGAAGTTTTAGTGTACCCCTCTCTCTCTGATGCCATTTCCCTCCTTCTCTACCTTCCTTCACAGAAGAATTCTAAAATTAGTATTTAGAATTTCCATTTTAATTATCTTACTACTTATGAATATATTTTTTGAAAACACAACTTTGTTTTGCATGTTCTAAAACTTTATATAAGTGATATCATATATTAATCTTTCTGTAACTTGGTTTTGTTTGTTTGCTTTTGTTCTTGCTAAACTTTAGGTTGTTTAGATCTATCCATGTTAATACATTTCATAGAGTTTATGCATTTTTATCTGCTGCACACTAGTTCACTATATAAGTATGCCATGTTTTACTTGTACTTTCTTCCACTGAGGGACACACAGTAATTTTTCAGCATTATGCCATTATAACATTATGACAAAATAAACATCCTAGTGCATGTCTCCTGGTGAACACATATAATCATATTTCTATGCTATAGTATACCTAGGAGTAGAATTTCTCCTTCAGGATATACACATTTTTTAATTTACAAAATAATGTCAAACTATTTTCCCAGTTGGTTGTACAAATTTTTTCTTCCACGTCATTGCAAATATTTGATATTTTCATACTTTAGTTTTACCAAGCTGACTTATATGAAATAAAAATTTTATTTGTTTAATTTGCATTTACCTGATTACTAGTGAGGTAAAGCAAGTATTTATGTTTTATCAGCCATTCTTATTTTTCTTCTGTGAATTGTTTGCTCATATGTTTTATCTACGTTTCTATTTAGTTGAATGTTTTTATATTTATTTGTAGGACTTCATATAAAGTAAATTTTAATTTTTTTTGGTTATATGCATTACAAATATCTGAAACATCTTTTTTCATATAGCTGGTATATTTTGTTATAAGAATTTTTGTTTTAATATAATCAATCTATCATTATTTTTCTTTATAGTTTGTTTTAATGTCTTGTTTAAGAAATCCTTTTCACTCAATGGCCATGAAGATTCTCACACATTTTCTTCTAAACATGTAAATTCTTTTCTTTTCACTTTTATACCTACATTCCACCTGGGATTTAATTTGTATATGGTGTGAGGAAGGGATCTTATATTCATTTCCCCATATGACTAATTACTTCTCCATTTGTTGGATCCTTTCCATACTGATTTGTAATACATCCTCAGTCATACATGAACCTATTTCTGACCTTGCTATATTTATTTATTGTTGATGCAATATCCCAATGTCTTAATCACTATACCTTTACAGTAACTATGGTAGGGCTAGTCTCCCCAAATTCTTCAAAATTGTGATGGTTATCATCAGCCCTTAATGCTTCATATACATTTTTGAGTCAGTTTGTCAACTTTCCCACAACAAACAAACAACAAAAAAACTCACCCCTGTATGAGCTTTTATTAGAATTTATAAACTAATATAGGAAGAATTGAATCTTTATATTAAGTCATCCTACTTTAAACATGGCATATCTCTCTATTTCTTTACACCTTCTTTGAGTCTTAAATAAACATTTTGTAATTTTACTATAAAGTACTTACACATCTTTTGTTATATTTATTCCCAATAGTTTTTATTAATAGTATTCATGATATCTGCTTTTAAACTGAATTTTCTAATTGTTTATTGGTAGTAAATACAAAGGTGATTTATTTCATACCCAGTAATCTTCCTAAACTTCTGTATTATTTCTAACAGTTTTTCTGTCAAGTCTCTTTCCTATTTGACAAGCCTATTATCTCCAGTTAATGACAATTTCACTTCTTTTTCTTTCCTTCTACCTTTTTACTTTCCTTTACCTACTGCACTGGCTAGAAACCAGGTAAATATAAACAGAGGTAAAGGTTATTCTTCTCTTGTTCCAGATGTAAAAGGGTTATTTCTAATATAGGACTACTAGTTAGTTATAATGTTTCCAGTATTTTTAATGACTTCTTTTCTTGCTCAATCCTGCTATACGTTACTCTTTTTAGTCTTTTGATTTTATTTTATATTTTATTAATATCTACTTTTAACTTATTCTTTTATTATACTTTCTTTATATTTTCTCTATTTCCTTTTTTAATTATTGAATTGGATGCTGAGCTTCTTAATTTTTATCCTTTTTTTCTTCTTTAATACAGGTATTAATGGGTGAAACTTTTGTTTCACCCTAAACTACAGTTTTTGTTGCTTCCCATAAGTTTTGTTATGTATTATTTTAATTAATATTAACATTCAGTTTTAAATGTTTTCTAATATTCATCATGTCTTCTTTTTTTTTGCTTTGACTTATGAGTTGTTTAAAAGTGTGCTTATTAATTTTTAAATCCATCTGGGATTTTTTTGTTGTCTTTGCTTAAATTTTTTTTTTTTTTTTAATCCTCACCCAAGGACACTTTTTCATTTTTTGTTCAGATAGAGTAGGAGGGAGAGAGAGAGAGAAACATCGATGTGAAAGGGCCACATCGAGTGGCTGCCACCCGCACAACCAACCAGGGCCGGGGACAAACTGCAACCGAAGTACATGTCCTTAGCGGGAACCGAACCCTGGTCTCTCTGGACTGCAGGCCGACGCTCCAACCACTGAGCCAAACCGGCCAGGGCTAAATTCTTAATTTAACTGCATAACAGTCAGACATTATCTTTTCCAAATTCTTTCTACTCTTTTCTTTTAGAATGCCTATCAAACACTCACTGAATTTTCTCATTCTCTCCAACATGTTCCTTAATTTCCCATTCATATTTTCTATTTTTCTCTTCAATGCATTCTGCTTGATTTCTTCAAATTAATTCAAATTTGAATCAATTACAGTTGACTAATTCTCTTCAACTGGGTCTAATTTGTTGTTAACCCACTTGATCACTTTTCAATTACTAAATTTTTCACTTTTAGAATTTTTATTGGCTTTTTTTATGAATCTCATTTTCTCATATTTACGATTTCTATTTTATGCCTTCATCATTTTCAGTATTCTTATTTCATACTCTCTGTGTGATGATTTCATCATTTTAAGGTATTAGGTTCTAATACAGCTCTCTTTGCTGTGTTTTATAACTCTTACTCAGGGGATTTCGTCCTATGTCTTATAATTCTATGTTACGAGTTAATCTTTAGAAGGAATGTATCTGTAATAAAACTGTGAATCTTGGTTTAATAGCCATCTTCTTCCCAAGGATTTTTTAACTGCCTCTGCCAGATGTTTCATTATCAGTGGCCTGGGATCTTCTGGGTTAATTTCTCAAGTTGTGATTTTTTCCCCATATAACATAAATAATACAGATTCAAGCCCCAAACCCAAATGAGGTACAAATCCACAGTGATATGTCTTTGGAGTAAACATTATTTTCTAAGGCATAGCTTTCTTGTCTCTTCTGTGCTGACGGTGAATTTTTTTCAGGAGCTTTCCATTCAAAGGTTACGACTTCGTGCTGAAGATCTCTGTACCAATCCACAGAGTCACAATTTTCCATTTCATATCTCCACATAGTGGTTAAACCTCAAGCCCTTGGTTTAGGGAAACTAATTGCATCCTTCCAAGAGCAGCTGCAGCATCAGTTCACATGTTTATCCCTGAAGTTTTCAATTCCATCTTTATTTCTGATCCATGATGATGCCCTTATTTCCTTTCAAGATCAGATATACATGAAGAGTTTCTTTAGTTTATTTTATCTAGTACTTCTAAATGTTTGTACAAGGCTTGATATTAAGACTATTAATAGTTAATAATTAATTCATATTAAATATTTAATATTAATTATTATTAATACCATGTTTCTAGAACTGGAAGTAAAAAATAACTTCACTTTTCTAGTGAAGATCAACTAATATCACACTTGACAAGCTGAATCTTTGTAACTTACCAATTGTGAAACTTTTTCAGTTCAGAAGTGTTTATCCAAAACCTGATTTATCCTTATTAGTCCCATGGGTTTTAGAAAACCGTGTGGAAAATATATATATAATTAAAGTCCATACATAGCCCAGAGCTCCAGTTACATAGAAATTTTATACTACTTCACATGGATCTAAATAAGTCCTTCAATTTTCTGGACTCTCTCAGATCTCCCAATCACATTTTTCTAGAATGTCTAAGCACAGGTCATTTTCATATAAGTTTTCTCTACTCACTATCAACAAATTTCACCAATTTTTTTTTCTTTCCATTCACTCGATACAACTTTTCCAAGTGCCTGCTATATTCTAGACACTAGGGATAATGCCCAAAACAAAACTAAGCCCTGAACTCACAGTGTTTAAATCCTAGTGTGGAGACAAAATAAAAATAATAAACAAATTAAAAATATATTTTAGGTTAAAAATAAATTAATAAATACATTTTAGGTAAAACCATATAAAAATAGCTGATAGATGACTGTTCTTAGTCCTCAAAAAGGCAATTTTATATGACTCAATAAAATATGACAGATGGTGGTAAGTACTATCAAGAAGAAAAAGGCAGAGTAAGTAGATAGAGAATGATGGGGAGGGGGAGTGTGCTACTTTAGATGGCATGGTCACCAAAGTACTCTCTTAGAAAGTACTGTCTGAACAGAGATGGAAATGAAGTAAAGAAGTATGTGGATATCTGGGAGAAGTACATCCAATGAGAAGGATATGTATGTGGAGAGGTTCTGAGAAGGGAATGTGTATGGCATATTCAAGAAACAGCAAGGAAAGCAGAGGGTCCTGATGGAATAAATAAGAATAAGAGTAGTGCAAGATGAGGGGAGAGGTGACAAGAGGCAGGCCCAGGAATGCCATCAGCCACAATAAAAGCTTTCTATCTTACTGCTAGTGAACTGGGACACCCTTGGAAAGTTTGGACAGAGGAGCTACAAAACCTGACTTGTATTTGCAACGGTGCGGAGGCCAGCCTCCAGGGGGCAGGATCGACACAGGGAGCTTAGGAGGCTATTGCATTATCAGCCCAGGAATCATACCATGGTAACTTAGAGTCAGGCTGTAGCAAACAAAATAATGAGGAAAGTCTGGATACTCATAATTCTTTTATGACTCTTCTAATCTTTCTTTTCAAAGCATATTTGTCTCATCTACGTCTTATCCCCTAACAAATATACATTCAAGCTTTTATATCTACTTTGATTAATCCTGTGTCAAAATCATCTTGTCTGCCTGCTATCTAATTCCAACAAGAAACCTCTAGATCATCCTAAATTCAGTGCCCCCAAAATCTGCATTTGCATGTGCCATAGCCTGACACATCTGCATTACCACTTTTGTCTCTAATCATTCTCAAGATCATGACACATACCTGATGAAGGAAGAGCTGGCATTCATTACACAGGAAGCACCACCAAGGAATAAGCATGTAGCTCCCAAGGCTACCACCATGCTTCTGACTCTTCCTACAGACTGTGGCTGATGGGTGGGTTAGGTCTGCGTCAGCAGGGAAGGACCATTCATGGTCCACCGTGATACAAAGTGGTTTTTCTGAGTAAGAAAGCTGCCTAATCTATCCCTGCAGCTGGACCCCTTCCTCAGAAGTTTCTGTGCTTTGCAACTCCCCAAAGAGGAAGTTGTCTAAGGTGAGTTGCAACCCTAAGGGGTTGAAGCTGACCACAGCTTAATGACATGTGTATGCAACTTCTGCAACTCCTGGACCCGTTTTCTCCTCATACCCACACAGGGCTAGGTGTATTCTATTAAATATTTAGGGCAAAGTAATAAGTAACTAGCTGAGCAAGATTCATACCAGATAACCATGGCATGACAGAAATCCATTTTCTGTCTTTCAGTGCAACGTGTCATTCAAGAGTAAAGAACAAAAATGTTTATAAAACATAGTCTAAGAGGACAAGTCACGTCAAAACCATTTACCAGCATATGTTTTAAAAAATCCTAAAGTATAGCTTGCATACAATATGCAAACAGCCTGCTAGGGAGAAATTATGACATTAAAATGTCACTAAAATCACTGCTCAGCTATAATAACTCACACACGCATAGAGCCTACATAGGGTCACAAGAAATAGTATTTAAATAAATATTCCAAAACGTATTTTCTGAAAAGGCATTTTGCAAAAATTCAACTTTTTGGCTCACTTTTTTTTTTGAAAAATAAATTTCATGAAATTAAACAAAGAAAATAGAAATAAAAATGTATTTATCACCTTGGTCCCTCCTCTACTTGTAAGCAGAGCAGAAACTACACATCTTAGTATTCAGGAAAATTAAGCTAGGTCTGAAGTGATTGTATTTAAGACAAACAAGGCTGAAAATTATAGCCCAAATTCAACCCATTATCAAAAGCATTTATAATGCCAGATAATGTCAAAGAAATTTGAAATAGCTATCAAAAAGTTCACTGATATGATGTTCCCTTAAATTTAGTTGCTGAAAATCCTCTTCTAAAATTTCAAGGTTTCTTATAGTGCTTCTATATATACTTCCTGAACCCACTAATTGGAAACCTACCTTTTCTCTAGACACTGACTCTATCATCAGATTCATTGGTTCTGCTAAAAACTGGGCTCAATATTAAAAGAGTTCTTCACATCATAGATATTTTTCCACTTATAAATTTTCATTATTTTTTTCTAATACTATGCAAATGAAATAAACATAGCACACTGAATAAAAAAGAATGTTTTTGTTAGAAAGTTGCCTGCACATAAAAGCATGCTCTTCTGATGTGCCTATATCAGGTCACCAGTCCGTGATCAGTGAGAATAAGCATCTCTAGAGGCAGGCTAGGACGTGTCACTAAGCAGGCAATAGTCTGGGTCTGGTTTGGCTCAAAGAAGCAATGATTTGCACAGAAGTGATCCTGTGTTCCTGGGCCCTCTCAATCTAATAATTTTGATTATTTTCAAATATTGAGATTAGATGGCTATCAAAGCTAAAAATATACTAGGGGAGATGGAGAATATGACATTGATATACTTTTTAAACCAAGGAATATACTTTTCTCACTTATAAATGAAATGTCTTCTTTTTTAAAAATCCCACTCCAACTTGGACAATCAATACAATTCCACAGCTCACTTTGTGTTCATATATTGTCAAATATCAACTGTACACTCACTCCAGTTCATTTAGTTGGATTCTTTCTAATAATGTTTCAAAACAGCTGAAGTTCTAAAAGAGGAGAGCCTTTGAAATGCATGGTAAACCAGAGTATCATTAGGCTTTGGGGAGCTTTGAAAGACCTTTGAAAATTTGGAGGTGGGATGACAGGGGTCTGAGCTGATAATGAGACATAGAAGTGAATGCTGCTACAGTGTTCAATCTCCTGGTGTTAAAATTTGATTGCTATGGAAGTAATAGAGAATTAGAGCAATATCTGAGAGTGAGAGCCAACTAGATGAAAAGTAGTATGAATTCTCTCTATCAGTAAATTCTAAACAGTGCTTATACTACTCCTAGACTCTGTTTTCCATCCCATGCCACATTTCAGGGGGAATGTTTTAGGAAAAACAAATGTGAACTCTGGTGGGATTTTGATTCTTACCACTTGGGACTTGACTAGAATGTTTAATTGACTGGATCACATTTTGGTGATTGCATACATTGCTAGATTAAGCCAATGCTTTGAAAGGCCAATAATCACTGAAATATAAAGAAACAACAGACCAGCAAATGGGTCACTGTGAGTTATGAATAGCAGCTCAAAGACTAAAGGACATTAGCACCCAAAGCCAACATATTGAAACTAATCAGATGGCACAAAGTTAACCAGAACGTGCCATGGTTCTGCTGATAGCAGTTGCTCTGTAGGTTTCACCCATTCAATTTTCAATCTGGGTTCCTATAGCAAAGGCTCTTCGTACCTCGCCCCAGAGAATCGGAGTAGATGCATTTTATTTTTAGATGTTTTCTCTCTTGACACTGGGTTCCACAAATATGAAGGAACAAGTCATCCCCCAGGCATGCTAGGAGTTGTTGCTGTCTCTTCTCTCTTACTTTGTGGTCTCCTACAAGCATATAAAACAACAAAAGGCCAAGAAATGATTTCTTGCAGAACTAGCTGCTGCCCTAAAATGAGTATGTCAAAAGGATTGAGTTGCTTTGAAACATTAGGTTGGCCCCTTTTGATTAATCAAAGGTGCTTCAGAGTTGAGAGGCCATATCAATTTTACAGTGAAGAGCTATCCTATGAGAAAGAAAGAAAAATCTCAGGTGGTAATTTTTATTAAAAGTACTATTATTACCATTCTAACAAAATAATTAAGAAAAGTCGCCCTGGCCAGTTTGGCTCAGCGGTTAGAGCGTCCAGAGAGACCCGGGTTCAGTTCCTGCTGGGGGCACGTGCCTCGGTTGCAGTTTGTCCCCGGCCCTGGTTGGTCGTGCGGGTCGCGGCCATTCGATGTGTCCCTTTCACGTCGATGTTTCGCTCTCTCTCTTCCTCTCTCTCCCTCCTACTCTATCTGAACAAGAAATGAAAAAGTGTCCTCGGGTGAGGATTAAAAAAAAAAAGAAAAGTCACACCATCTTAATTAATATTATTTTCTTATCTTTACAGATGCTCAGATAATACCACACATCTGACAGGCCTGGAATTAGTACTGAAGTCAAAGGTATTAAATCAAAAGGAGCCAAATGACATCATGATTTCCAAAACAATAATTCAAAATGGGTTTGTCAATATTTCAGAAACTATATTTTCCATATTAACCTGTAATAATGGAACAGAATAAAAAGAAACCTGACTCAATGACAAATTACCCACAGAAATATGTGGTGTGATAAAGTGCTAATACAAAAAAGCCATCAATATATTATACCTTTAAAATCTTTCAAGCTTCTTAAAATAATTTTCAATCAACCTTGATTCTTAGAAGAGTATATCTTAGACATATGTCTTCTTTTACACCCTTCTAAAATGATTTTTTTTTAAGCCAGGGATGATAAGTAAAAGATAACACATTATTGTCAAAGTGAAGACTGATGTTTGTCAATGGAGGGACATAATATCTGAGACTAGACATTATCCCTTTAGATTCTTGATCTAAGATCCCTTGAAGACTACAGAGTCCAGGCTTTAACTAGAAATGTCAACATTACACTAAGAGGCAAGAAGAAAGTTCTTCCTGTCATGCCTTCATTATACCATTAAGATGCCCAGGCCATGCTCTTTCATACATATGTCAGTATCCCCAGTCCTCCAAAGAACACAATGGAAATGTATGATTCTGTGGCTACTCAGTCAAAGATGTTATCTTATTTGGCCCCTGCCTTCAGGCAGGTGAAGCATCATTAGTCATTCCACTTTACATATGAAGGAAGTGATTCCCAGAGCATTTCTACTGCCAGAACTCATCTGTCCTTCCAACTAAACCAAAAATAATAGTAATTAATAATAATGCACAAGGATTCTATGATATCCTTTAACATGATCTTTTAGCCATATCTTGATTGGGGCTTCAAACCATCTAGGTAAACCATGTGCAAAATCATGTGTAAAATGCTTAAAGTACATGAAGCAGGAGGTAGTTGTAAATTACATAAACTATGTCATCATGACCTTTAGATATAATCTGATTCATCTAGTAAGGAGATGTGTGGTCTTGGAAAAGTCATTTAATCTTCTTTGCCCTCTGCTCCTACTCTGTGAAAAGATTAAATGAGAAAACATACATTTGGCATTTAATGCAGTACCTTGCATATAGTAAATTAGTACAGCTATTAACCTACAATGAGAGTATTGTCCCACTCATAAAACATCTACTGAAAAATAGTAGCATGGTTCCAACACTTCCTAAGAGAGAACTGCTACCTCAATTTAGACTTTGTTTCCTCAGCTCAGACAGTGTCATATTCACCCTTTCCCCTTTCTACAGGTTTAGTAATCATCCCTTCATATCAGACCATTCCATCACATCAGCTGAGATTGCAAAGAGCACATATATTTCAACTTTACCAATAGTAATGTATTGAACAATTCAGAAATCACAAGGAATCCCTCCTTTATATCTGTTCATGGTTAATTTTCAGTTTCCTAAAAAACTTCTCAGTATCTTAAGATATTGGTCTTTGGAGTCAATGAGAAATGAGTTCAAATCCTAACTCTGCTGCTTACGGGCTGTATGTCTTGAACAACTAAGTTCTCTATGATCCTCAATTTCCTCATTTATAATTGGACATAATTATACCCTAGGAGATTGCTATAAGGATTAAAAAATTTAAGTTCACAATTAATTGCTCTTTATCAACATTTTTATCAAGTCCTCAAGAGAAAGCTTGCTTTCAGCCATAATTTACTCTTAGGTCAAGATAGTACCCTATCTAATGTAATTTCCAACCTGTACTCTGCAAGTGATTCCTCATGACATTGCTTCTGTACATCTTTTTACACTTCTCCAAATTGATGGAATCATTTTGAATTATAATCCTGATGTTTAACAAGTTCATCATCATCTATCTAGACACATTCATTGTCAAAGAAGGAGCTCACAATTTCTGTATTGCATTTGGAATCTTGCCATTTAATTTTAGCAGATAAAAATCAAAGCAGTTCTTCCATGTATCTTTACCAAGCCTACCTTACATGGAATCTCCAGGAAGTTAACATCACCAGATTCGACTGTCCCTCCAGTAGTCCAGAGTACTGTCTATTCTAAACTGTTGCCAGAACTCATTCTATATGTAGAGTTCCAAAGTCACATCATACCCCAAGGATAGTATTGCAAATACTGCCATCAGCTGGCCTATTACTTTCATAGTTAAATTATTTTTGAACAGCTACTATTTATTAAGTTAAATTCTGTCACTTTCTACACATCTGCACATCTTTAACACTCAAATTAGCCCCTGAAACTGATGTCATTAGCCTGGCTTTGCACTTAAGGAAATTAGGGTGCAGAGAGGTTAAGTGGGCACACAGTCATCAGCAGTGGAGCAGAAACTGGAATCCAGTCCTGTTGGATTCCAAAGACAGTGCTCTATCCACCCACTCATTCAATAGATGTCAACTGAGCATATACTGTTTGCCCGACACCATGCTGGGATGTGTGCGGATCAAAAACATTTAAATATCTTTAACATGACCTCATCAGAGATTTGAAAACATATTTAAAAGAAAAGTTTTTTTTTTTTAAACATTTATTTAAAGATTAAGGGACAGACAAAAATATCAGAATCTATTTTATTTCATAAATGCTTAAATTGCAGTTTTATTTAAAATATGAAATCAGTAACCCTAAACACACGTCTCCTCTACCCACCTGGAAAGGTGCTCACCATCTGAATCTCGTGAATGTTTTAGAATGAAAGATAGGCAGACAACTGCATTTATTTGGATTCATGTTACATGAAAAACTTTCTAGTCAATACATTGAAAATATAAAGAAAACAGAATTGCCCTCCCTTCAAGGAAATAATTATAATACATACACATAACCAACAGGATTTTAAGCAACATATTTTGAATATGTGAGACGACACAGTGTAGACAAGACAGAATGTGAAAGAGATAACTGAGGGGCAGATATCTGAAAAAGCAAAGCCCACACTGCCAGAGACCGGAGTGAGCTCGGTTCTTGGGGAAGAAACATACAGGGGTGGAAACAAGAAAGTTGATTTTAAGATTACTTAATAGTATAGAGTATAAAATCCACACAGAGATGGTCAAGGAGAAACTTATATTTAATCATACATGCAAATAGGAGATACTGTAGAATATTAAGAAGGAAAACAAGACAAAAATAGCATTTAGGAAAGACTCTTTCTTCTGTCCTCAAGTTGTTTCCACCTCTTCTTAACTGTGCCGCACAAAACCTTTGCTATTAAGATAAAAGAGCTTTTTGTTTTCTTTGCTATGGGAAAATTCTTGTGGCACTAGCAACATCCAAACTATTTCTGAGTGTTTCATGAAGATAAAAATTTGGTATGACAAAAATACAACCTGCATGCTTTGATGTAGTTTCTCAAATTTCGGTCTTGTTTTAAAAGGAGTGTTTAGCTTACTCTGTGTCTGAAGGCATTGAACATTTAGCTCCCTGATAAAATGACAATGGACTGAAATAGACTGCAGAGATCGGACGTGAACTTCTGTCACGTCCAGTGGTTTGGGGAGCAAAGCCATGTGAGAGAGTCGGTGCCAGCAAACGCTGACAGGCTCAGCAGCTCCTCAGACAACGTGGGCATTTCCCTGTGGGCCCCTCACCTCCATGGAGTGTCTTAAGCAATCCCAGCTGCAGAGAGAGGTGGGTTGCCAAATGCAGACAGTCTGCCGACTCTCCTAAAATGAGGTTGATTCTCATTATTCTTAAGGAGTCACACAAGCTGTTGGCAATTTGCTCAAGTGAAGACCAAACCATACTGAACAGTTGCGACACTTCGGAACTCAGAGAGTGGCATAAACCGAATGTGCCCACAGCCCCAGTTTACTGGCAATTTCTGGTCCGATCTAATAATAGCTGAGACAGGGAAGAATGAAGCCTGTCACACTCACCTCACTAGCCTGGCTTTTGCAATGCTCAACTAACGGAAATAGGGGCCTGTGTAGTAACTCTCTCCCTCCTCATTGCTGTGTTACAAAACAGTCCCCAGAACAACAGGCTGTTCTGGCTGCCCACGCTGATGGCGGCATCACCTGTTTCATACACTCTCCTTGGGCAGCTGCTAAAGCAATGGTGTGTGAATACACCTGCAGGAAACAGCATGCTTCTTGGAATGAAGCATTCATACAATTCAGAAAGAAAAATAGATGGAAAGACATGAGTGGACAACTCATAAAAGAAGAAGAATATAAGAAAAGATTTGACCTCACTAATGAAACAAAATAAGAAACCATTTTACCACGAAAAGTTGTCAATATTTCAAAAAAATAGAAAATATGTATTGCTGGGGAATGCACAATGAATTGGGAATCTTTGTACATTATGATTAGAAATAGCAAATATTAATGCAAACTTTTAAAAGCAGTTTATCAATAGGTACACTATGTCCTGAAAATATTCAAAAGGAAAAACAGGAAAATGTTTATGTCCAAAATGTTTGCTGTAGCAATTTCATATAGCAAACTAAACTTTTTTTAAAATGAGAAAAAAAGCCTATTAAGAAATATGATAATAAAATAATCAATGCTTAGGAAAGCCAGGCATGAACAATTTAAAAATTGTTTGTGAAAGCTATGATACCTGAGACTTCTGTGGTTTTAAAATTTTTATTGTGAAATATTCCTTACATACAAAATAGTACATATAATGATTATAAACACTATATATAATTTTAAGTGAAAAATCGGTACAGAATTGTATATACAATATGGTTATGACTATATATTTTAAATACTGCTTTATATAATATTATGTCTAGAAGGAAATAAACTGAAGTCCTAACAGTGGTTATTCTTTGATAGTAAAACAATAGAGTTTTTTCCCTATTTTTCCTACTTTCAAAACTTTATTTAACTTTTGTTAAATATAAGCCCATCATATTTACTATCTCTAACTTCAGATGTTAAATTGGGAAAACATCAGAACCACCATACTTATCTATTTATTTTTTCAGCAAATATTGATTGAGTTCTTCCTATGATCATAAAACACAAGGTCTCAAAAGGGAGATAAATACGTATGAGATATATTTCACACTCTCTGGAAGCTTATAAGAAATACAGCAGGATAATGGAATAGAAAAGTAGAAAAATAAACTCATCATAAATGTAATGAATTGAATTTGTAAGTATACCGTAGCATTGCACAAGATAAAAGATACAGTAAATTTCAGGGAGTCTTGTCCTTTCCTTACGTAATGGAAATCCGGACGAACTTCCCCAATTAACAATTCCACATTCACAGACAGAATCTGGGATCAAAGTGATCAGAAAATCTATCTTGACGGAGGGAAGGAGCCAGTAAAAACTGCCTGCAAAGCTGTACTCTGCCCTTCTCTAATTTACCTGTGGTTATCTATGAATAATTTTATTCTGATATTATCTTTATAACCATAGGAAACTCATAGATTCCCGATCTATCATATTGATTACAAATTTCAAAAATCTGCTCTATAATAACAGTTTCTGTGACAAGCAGCTCAAAAATTCCCCAGGCAGTGTCTTCCATTCCTGGACAGTTTTACTCAATTCAATACATTTCTTAAAAAATACTTTCTAGGTGTCAAATGCTGGACTAGACCCTCTTTGCACAAGATGAATTAGAAAAGACCCCTGCCCTCAAAGAGTTCACGATACAAAAAAGAAACCATGGAATGCACGAACTCTTGTCTTTTTCCTCTAGTTTATAGAGCCCTGGCAGTTTCACTGCATTTCCGGGATGGGCAGTAGGTAGAGAATGGCTTCTCCTGCTTTGCAGAGGGGCCTGGTCAAGGGTGGCTGGCACTGAAGTAGTATTAAAAGAGGGAAAAGGAAGCATAGTTGAATAACTTTAGGAAATCTCTCTTGAAGATTTTAAGTTTTACAATGTACTTTTTTTTTAAAAAGAAACCTGTCTAGGTTTATTTAATCTTGTGTCCCCTCCCTCATCATCACCATTACCTATTTTTAAATGGGACATTAAATTTTTCATGTTATATCTCTTAATATCTCATGGAAACCCCCCCCCCCTCCTGGGACAGCTGCTCTCATCTGGCTGTATATTTAACAGTAATAAATTAAGGCTCAGAGACACGCTATATTTCCCACCAAAAGTCATACCGGTAGCCATGGCAAAAACAGGGTTGGAGCCCAGGACGCTAAATCATTCCAGTGCTAATCCTGTGTCCTGTAGATCACACCTATAGTCACTTTTTTTTTAAATCACATATTTTGGATACTGACTCAGAGAACCAGGCCAATTTTAGCACAGAGCAGGGACATACCACCAATGCGAAGAGCTGGCAAAAAATACTAAGGTCTAAAGTGAACATAAGTCAACAATATAGCATGACTTTAAAATAGAAAAGCCTGTATTCTCAATCCCTAAGAGAGAAGACACAGTAGTCACAGAGAAGGGACTGGATTAGTTGCTTTCCAGGGTAGCCATGTCCTCTAACTGTCAATCTGTTCAAGTGCCATAGGCTATGACATTCCATGAATGCTACTCTGTTTATCTAAAGGTGATCATCCTAGTGGAGGGGACGACCAACAAAAATAGATAACAAAATCCTTCTCTAAAAGCCATCTAGTTTCACAATGAGTTCCTGAGAGAGCTTGTGTCCTCTACACTGAAAGTTTCATTAAAAAGTAGAATAGGTTATCATTTACTGTAAAAGGTATGAGAGTAGCCCTTCCTAAAAGAAAAGAGATGGACTTGATAAAATTTCAACGTCATTGCCAACCTTCTGAGACAGCCTGTGAGTCAGAGGCTGGCCATCCTGTCTGCTACCCAAAGACTCTGCCTCACATTCTGCTTCTTTGCCTCACCTTTCGATCATTTTATTGTTTACTGGCATCTTGTGTATCCTATGGGGAGATGTGAAAATGAAAGACCAGAAACAAATGATATTGAATTTCTTTCCAAGAGAGTTACTTTTTGAACATAGGATACAACAGAAGAAGGTAAAAATTGTGACTAAAATATATTTTGAATTATACATGCATTTTTGTATCCCATTTCTTGATCAAATAGAAACAACCCTGAATGTAGTGATAGTAATCCCTGACCAAGCTACAGTACAGAGGAGTTGTTCTAGTCAATGATCCAAACTTGGATTTTCAGAACTAATTTTTCTACTACCAATCAGAATCCATAAAGGTTTAAACTAATTCTCGTTCTCCCAGGTATCCTTCCCTCTGTTTCTTTTTGTAATTGACTGCTAAAAGGAAATTATTCTGAGAAGCATAAAAGGAGTTTCAACATGTAACCAAATTGACTACCTTTCTATTCAATTGAACTTCAGATGAAAACAATATAAAAACAACCATAACACTAGAATCTCTCTTATTTAAAATAAAAATATGTATGCTTTGGGCTTATCTGAATTAATTAGCCCTGATGGTCTCCAGATTAATTTTGCTCATCGTGAAACAAGGGATAGATTGATTTTAGCACTTACAACCTAAAGATAGTGCCCAAGGTTTAAAGATTTTAATGATTTTTAAATAATCAATATGCATTGATCAAACTTAAATCCTCCTATAAGCACTACCCAAAAAGAAAAGCCTCTTAAATTAAGTATATAAGAAGAAAAAATGGACTTCCTGAGCCCCAGAGATGCAAGAAACAGATAAATATAATGTTTCTGCTGTTTGTTACTCCTGTAAATGCCCCCTAACCCTGTATCCTATATTGCACAGTCACCAGAAAGAAAAGAAAAAATAGAAGTTCCCCCTATGTTCTCTTGGCACTAATCATGTCCTATAACTAGGTGACTGACAGAACTTCAGCTCAGTCTGTGCAATTCTGGCACAGAGAACTTCCCCACAAGGCTCTCTAGTCTACTCAACAATCTTCTATTCCAGTGTAAGAAAGAAAGGGGGAGAATAAATATGCTGAGGTCCATCTAATCTACTATCATTACACACAAAGCTTATTATCACCTGGATTTAGCAATAATACCAATTGCATTATGGCCTAAAACATGCTACATGAAATAATGCAATTGTAGAATGGTTAGCCAACTACACCTGAGTTGGTCCTGTGTCTCAAATATTGGAAAGAATATGTAGTCTGATATCTAATTTAAATTAAAGTGGAGCTAAAAGACTTTGGACAAAAATACAGCAGAAGATTAGCACAGCATAATTATCAAGAGATCAGGTTTTGGGAGTCAGGGAAACCCAAGTTCAAATCCTGACACTGACCCTTTCTTACTTTTTCTGGGACCTGGACCCAATTTCTTCCTCCAAAGCTGAGACCATGGTAGTACCTCACATGTAAGTGCTTGTTAAATGATAACTACTATTATCATTATTTTCTGAACAGAAGACTCCCTGGACCACAGAAAGCCTCTCTTTGTTTCACATCCAATATACTGCAGACAAAGGAGAGTTTCCATGTCCTGTGATTTAATCTTAAAATACAATGATTTAACAAAAATATTCAGTGAGACTACGAACATCTCCAGTTTTCAGCAGAGTGGAATTAAAGTCACATTATAGAAATCATCTTTTAAAATGCATTGACATTGCACATTTATTTTCAACAATACTCTCTAGCTTTGCCAGCTAAACCTTGGAGAGCACCCCTCCCACATGACAGTATTGTTTTATACTCACAGTGGTAGTGGGGGAAGGGCAGGGTAGAGGAAAATCTCACATCTCATTCTGAAAGATACCCTGGGGAGAATGGGGCAGGGAGAAAAACATGCAGCTGGTATCAAAGTAAGAGATGCCTCAACTCTAATTTTTTGTACTTTGGGACAACCATTTGTTATTTATGCAAGGAGAGGCAGAGTGGATGGGGGTGGAGAAGGAGGCGGTGGAGGAGAAATCACTACAAATTAGAAACAACAACTCTGGCTTTGTGACTGACAGCTTCTCTTGGGACTTCCCAGGGGAGCCAATTAGTGCTAGTTGCTGAGGTGGGTTCAGTCACATGAACCTCTGTGATAATGCCCACCTGTTCTACGCCCAACCTCTGATGAAGTGACAAAGCCTCTGTTAATGAGGTTTGTGTCCAATCATCCCCCATCTCCAGTGAGTCCTGCTAAGGACTCTAAAACAGAGGTCTTAGGGTAACTGGCAGAGAAACTCGACTGCCTTATTAGAAACCATGACATTTAAAAATAATAATCTGGTTTATTCTCTCTGCTCCTCTTTTCCTCTGCTCCTTATCACCTGAGGCAACAGTGACCACATGCTTGTACAAATTCTAATCCATTGTTCCTCCAACTACTGGGCCTGACTGTTATCATAAGTGGGAGAAGGGATGTCACAAGGAACGGGTCATAAATCCAGGCGTAGAAGAAATGACAAGAATCAGTAATAACTCTAGCCATTGTCTCCAGCAGCAGTGAGAGACACAGCTAACACAAGCTCTACAGAACAGTTAAAGCAGAGTTTAGCTACATCTTGGAAGCTGCCTAGCTAAATGGCTCTTGCAATAAAATTCTTCATAGTATTTCTACTGCGTCAATATATCAAAGCTCAGGATGCCCTGTGAATCCATTTAGTGTAACCTTGGACATACTGACGATGCCTGCTCCATCATGCCTCCCGATGAACAGCACTCTTCATCCTCGGGAAGGCATCTCTCCTGGCTTCTTAATGCCAAACAATCAAGAAGCAAATGCTGATGAAAGCTTATTATAAGAGCGCTGTATAAGGTACTCTGGAAAGAAAAGAAAATGCCTCCAAGTCCTTGACTTTGAAAAACACAATGAATAAAATTAACACATTGGGTGATACTACCTGTGAAAAATAATAAACTCGAAAACCTCAGGGAGTTCTGCAAAAGGAAACGAAGAGATAAGAGCAGGCTCTCCCTAGAGGGGATCAGATATGAGTTTAATTTTTTAAATGGTGACACTTAGATTGGAGGAACGAGTAAACATGTGGAAGCAAAGCCTGAGAAGTGGGAATGCACAAAATGTGAAGCCCTCAACTCTAAGATCCAATGATCTAAAAGATACTCCGATTCTCTTCGAGCTCAAATTTCATGAAAACAATCAAAGGGAAATAAAAGATAGAGTTCAAATGTTGTGTACACTAAATTCTGCCTACCATGATTCTGTCTTCCTGGCTAAGTGGCCATTGATTAATTTGACTTCATTACAAACAGAATAGGATGGTACCTTGGCCTAGTGATAGGCCACAAAAGAAATCACAAAAATTGGAATGAAGGCTCTCTACCCCACCCCACTCCTCTTTCTGTTGCAGGCAGTAGTTTTCTCCATGGACAAATTAGAATCAAGAGAGACGGGCACTAAATCTCTTCAAGCTCATTAGGTAAATGGACCGAGATGTCTCAGAAAGTATGAAGTATATGTAGTTAGTTGCCAATTCAGTACCATTTGGCAATGTTTCCATCAACAAATACATCAGTCGGACACTGATCTGTGAACTGGGGATGTGAGTTGCCTTTAGGACCCATTCTTCCCTTTGGCTCCCGGGACACCTATAAGGTGGAAAGAACTTGGAGAAATTAGAGGGGGGCTGTGCACTCTGCTCACACACCTCATTCTATCTCAAATCATGGAATAATACAACTGTACAGCTGAAAAGAGAGAACATTTAGCATAATCCTTACCCCGAAAGGGCCCGTGGAACTCGTTCATTTATTCAGCAGCTATTTATCAGGGCTTACTAAGTGCCAGACATCACTGTGCTTCACACCGAGAAGACAGTGATGAAATCACAGCTGTGTTTCCTGCTCTGCGCAGTTTACAGGAGAAAGGGCAAATAATTGGAAAGTGGAAATATACTTGATACCTGCTACAAATGGAAAAATTGGGTGTGTTCGATCACCTCCTCCTCACCACATCGGTGAAGCTCCCACTCTGGGGATGTGGCGATGGCTGAACATATGACACCCAACACTGAACAGATGAAATCCACAGTAGCTCATTATCACTTATACTCAGAGCTCAGGGGAAGATAATGCGCCACACAGGGCTACCTGGGGCTGCACTCAAAAACGGAAGAGAGTGAATAACAGAG
This sequence comes from Tadarida brasiliensis, assembly GCA_030848825.1. Lineage (NCBI taxonomy): Eukaryota > Metazoa > Chordata > Mammalia > Chiroptera > Molossidae > Tadarida > Tadarida brasiliensis. Next base: position 38,719,453 of record CM061258.1, read on the forward strand.
ACTACAGGAGGCAGGCTTTGTAGTAACAAAGAAGTGAGGGGACCCCTAGTTGCCACGAGAGCATGTGACTGGCTTGTCTGAATAATTCTTTGAGTAGCAGGGAAGCCCACTATTCAAGCCAGACTGGACACTGCTTGGACCATGTGCTAAGGAGGGCTGTTGGGCAGGGGCCTTATCCACAGGTGCACAATGGGGACAGGAACTTGCAGTCAGGCCATGTGAGGCCCTCCCGGCCCTACCAGAGGTCTATGAACCTTATCTCAGAGTGGAAGCATGAACTGTTCAAGGTCCAACCCTGGCATTACGTAAGATTCAATCAGAAAGCCTTAGTTGGTGGACCCAAGAGCCAGAAAACCTTTTTCTCTTCTACACATCTTACTCTCTACATAGCAAAATAGCTCAGCCACACAAAGGACCCTGGGGTGGGGTCACCCATTTGCGTGGCAGGTACAACATCAAGGCCCGGCTCCTGAGGAAACACTGCACTTGTCCTGAGATGTCACAGGGCCTTCAGAGCTGAGTGCTGGGCTGGGCAGAGCAGAGCAGGGCAGGGGCTGTGTGAATCAGCCTCTCTGACAACTGTGCTCAATACAAGTTCATCAAGACACGAAGCCCACTTGTGTTAATGAACACAAGTTCACTAGAACAGAACCAAAATCCCAGAGTGCAGAGGATGCCAGTCGCTCCTGAGAGAGCAGCTGTACACTGATAACAGAGGAAGGGAGCTGTGCCTAACAAGGCTTGCTGAGGAGGAGGAGGCAGGGAAGCCCGATGCAACAGGAAGAACAGGCAGATGCTATCGGTCAAATGGGAAGCCACATCCCTACCCTAAACACAGTCTTACCACCACTGAATTGGAGGGAGGGAGGGGAGGATGGGGAGGAAAGGAGGGAGGGGCAGGAAGGAGGATAGGGAGGAAGAGAGGGAGGATGGGGAGGAAGGTGATCTGGGCCCCAAGGCTAAGGCAACTAGATTCCATTTTATGTAGGCCCCTTGGTTAAGGCGACTAAAAGAGTCCATTTTATCACCAATAGACATTCCTCAATATTCTTCCAATAATAGGTTAATAACCCCTAGACAGGAAGGAATTTTGCCTAAGATTATAGTCACCCCATGTATTGGGAGGCATTTGCAGTTTCCTGAGTATAGGTATTTGCAGGTATTTGCAAGTAGTTGAGTGCTGTCGGTGAATTATGCTAATTTTGACTTCTGTAATCTCTGTCACTCACACTATTGTACTGGTTCCCTGAGGGGAGGGGGCAAAAGGAGGAGAGGGTTTCTGTCTTTAAAATGGGACGAGCAAGAAGAATTGTGGCTGTTGATCTGAGGGGAGACTATGCCCTCCGCAGCCCACCGGCGAAATAAAGTGCTCCTTTACAATTCGGCTGTGCGTCTCTGGTTATCTCGCTGTCAGGTTATAACAAAGGGAGGGAGAGAGGGGCTGATTAGAGACCTTAAATCTCTTGCAAGCAGACTCCTTCTTAAAAACTGACATATAATATCCTATTAGTTTCAGGTGTACAACATACTGATTCAATATTTATATACATTACAAAGTGATCCCCATGATAGGTCTAGTTACCATCTGTCACCACACAAATTGCTACAATATTATTGATTGTATTTACTCTGCTGTACATCACATCCCCATGACTTATTTTATAAATGGAAGTTTGTACCTCTTAATCCCCTTCACCTATTTTCCCTCCCCCACGACCCTTCCCCTCTCTGGCAACCACCAGTTTGTTTCCTGTATCTATGAGTCTGTTTCTGTTTTGTTTTATTTGTTCATTTATTTTTTTAGATTCCACATGTAAGAGAAATCATATGGTATTTGTCTTTTTCTGACTTATTTCACTTAGTATAATACCCTCTAGGTCAATCCATATTGTCTCAAATGGCAAGATTTCAATCTTTTTTATGACTGAGCAATATTCTATTACATACATGTACCACATCATATATATATATATATATATATATATGATGCCTTTTTTATGGCTGAGTAATATTCCATTATATAATATTATATATAATATTCCTATATATATATATATATATATATATATATATATATAGATAGATAGATATATATCACCACATCTTTATCCATTCACGTTTATCTATTGATGGACACAGATTGCTTCCGTATCTTAGGTATGATAAATAATGCTGCAATGAACATAGCAGTGCATATATCTCCTCAAATTAGTTTTTTTTATTTTCTTTGGATAAATACTCAGAAGTGGAATTGCTGAAATATATGGCAGATCCATTTTTAATTTTTTGAGAAACCTCCATCCATAGTGGCCGTACCATTTTACATTCTCACCAACAGTGTAAAAGGATTCCCTTTTCTCCACATCCTTGCCAACATTCATTATTTTTTGTCTTTTTGAAAAAAGCCATTTGATAGGTGTGAGGTGGTATCTCACTGTAGTTTTCACTTGCGTTTCCTGATTATTAGTGATGCTGAGCATCTTTTCATGTACCCTCTGATAATCTGTATGCCTTCTCTGGAAAAATGTCTATTCAAGTCCTCTGCCCATTTTTAATAGGTTGGGTTTTGTTTTTTTTATATTAAGTTGTGACTAGTAACTAAATCATATAATATTCAAAATATAGGAAGTAGACTTTGGAAGGCATAGAAAGTAGAATCAGGTAGCTTCTCATGGGATCGTATAAAGAAGGAAACCCTGAAGTTTGAGAGTCTAGCCATCTACAAGTTTTATACAAGATAAAGGTCAGCTTCTGAAGAGAAAAGTGCTGGCTGGTGTCTTACTAATTTTCTCCCTTTTCTTCCTCTGCACCGTTTGGCCAGCAGCTGCCCCAGGCAGGTGGCGACTCACCCCTTGGCACCGTGTGCCTGGAAGGATGCTCGCAGGTAATGTGGGAGGGGCCGGAAACTGGGCAACCTCCAGACTTCTGATTCCTGCTCTCTGACAGTGTCCACATTTGGGTTCCTCGAATAACGTCATTTTGTTCAGTCACTTTGATATACTAGGTGCATCGATCCTCACTTCCTTACCCTAGCCCAGTTCTAGGTGTATATACAACCTAACTCAATAAACTTAAAATGTCTATTGTTAAGAGGACAGAAGGAAGATATCTGAAAGTCATACCCATCTAACTGTCTTTTTAGGGCTATCGATGAAGTAGAAATAGAAAGTCAGTGGATACATTTTCTCTTGCATTCCACGCTCAACCAAAAATCGTAACTATGTTCTCCGGTGCTACAGACCAAATGATAATGACCCAACTATTTTCCTTTAGAGCATACTCAGAGGACTGGAAAAAAGCATATGGGTGTCATCATAACCCTGCATGGTTTCTGCCCGGATCACTCAGGGACTGCTTTACTCTTTCTGCTTCTCCTTCCACCAAATCTTATTAAGACAGCAGAGGAGCATCAAACTAGGTGACAGATGAAGCACTGTGCAAAAAATAATTGATTCATTAAGAACTGAAAATTGTATATACATTTTGATCATAATCACATTAGAAATATGCTTGAAGGGAGAGGACTAGAAATAAATACAACAGTATATTAACAAAGGGAGAAGAGAGGAAATCTTTATCAAGGCCAGTTACTGTTAATCAGGTTCTGCAAGTGGCTGTGGTCAGGACAGAACTGTTTCGTGTGTGCACATGCGTGCACCATGTTTATAGCTTTCTGTATTTTATCATTTTTATTACTAAGATTATAGTACATACATGTTTAAAACATGCATACACATAAAAGATAACAGAACATCCAAAACAATACGCCATCACATGAGCTATTTATGACACAGGAGAAAGAGCTTGAGCTGGGCCCTGGCCAGTTTGGCTCAGCGGTTAGAGCGTCGGCCCGCGGACCACAGAGTCCCGGGTTCAGTTCCTGCTAAGGGCACGTACATCGGTTGCAGTTTGTCCCCGGCCCCGGTTGGGGTCGTGTGGGTGGCAACCAGTCAAAGTGTCTCTCTCACATCAACATTTCTCTCTTTCTCTTCCTCCCTCTCTCCCTCCTGCTCTATCTGAAGATAAATGCAAAAAAAAAAAAATGTCCTTGGGTGAGGATTAAAAAAGAAAGAGCTTGAGCTGGAAGCAGACACACTCAGGTTAGTCTATTATTGTGCATCTTTGGGCAAAACGCTTACTCTTTAGGCCTCGGTTTCCTCACCTATAAAAACAACACCAGCTACTCCATAGCATTTTCCTCAGAATTAAATGTTACATCTTTGAAAGTCCCCCGTCCAGTGCTGGTATTTCGACTCAGGGCTCTCTGCAGAGACTAGACTGTGGAGGGCTTAACAACTTGCAAAAAACTATCAGACAGCTGCTTCTACATCCATGTTTGCAGCTTTACTGCACCAAAGAAAACACTTTTCTTTTATCTATAAAATCTGCTGTCTGGGGCAAGATTTATCAGGGCCCTGCAGGCCTTTGTGACAAAGAAAGGGCGTCTCACCTTTCCAGTTGAAAGGCTGGCTCCATGTACATGCTGTTCTTCGTGGTGGTGTTTTTTTTTCCTCACCTGCTGCCTAACTTACTGCTGTGAAAAGACAGAATCACCCAAAACAGGGAAGGGGGTGTGGTTCTAGCCCTGCACTTCACAGGCCATTCAGGCACCAGGCAGGAAACTGCTACAGTGTCCAGCACAGCGAATGATCCATGCACAGACACGGAGACAGGCCTCCGTCCTGGCCTGCCATCATCATCATGATCAAGGTTATTCTATAAGGGAAACTGCCAGATAATGGAAGAAAACAAGCATTCTCAAAGCAGAAGTCTCTATCACCCCTGCACACAATAAAATCATAAAGTGTGGAGGAAAATGTTAAAGAAAGTAATAGGTACCAAATGCAGTGCTCTCAGACATTATATTCACTTACTTCTAGGAGTCATCAATAACTAGAAGCTATTCCTCTTGGTCTCTCCAATAAAACCTGTTTGTTTGTTTGTTTGTTTGTTTGTTGTTTGTTTTGCGGGGGGGAGGGGTGGTTGTTGATGTTTAAAGTTTTTTTTTTAATTTTTTTTTCTTTACTGATTTTAGGGAGAGAGGAAGGGAGAGGGAGAGAGAGACAGAAACATCGATGACAGAGAACATCGATCGGCTGCTTCCTGCACACCTCCCACTGGAAATCAGGCCCACAACCTGGGCATGTGCCCTGACTGGGAATCGAACTGGCGACCTCTTGGTGCATTGGTTGATGCTCAACCACTGAGCCACACCGGCCAGGCTGTTTAAAGATTTTTTTAGAGAGAGAAAGGGAGAAGGAGAGAGAGGGAAACATAGACATGAAAGCAAAACATCTATTGGCTGCCTCCTGCACGCACCCTACTGCAACTCAGGCATGTGCCCGGACTGGGAATTGAACCAGCAAATTTTCTGGTACACAGGACAACGCCCAACCAACTGAGCCATATGTGATCCCAAGTCTTCTGGACAGCCTTGCTTCAGGTCAAAGGGTAGAAGCCCAAGATCTAGACCTGACTCTTTTTTCATGATCTCCCAAATGTGAGAGTTGTACTATTAAAAGCTTCTTAATCTGAGGTCCAAAATCCGGCTGAAATTATATGCCAAATTTCTGTCTATGGACAGATGTTCATTTTTCTAAGAAGAGTCCCATATCATGCATCAGATTCTCAAGGAGGACCATGAACCAAAAATATATTAAGAACAATTAAACTAAATAAGTCATAACTTCCCTTCTAGATCCCAACTGTCAGAGCAAGTTTTCTCTGATTGTAAGGGCAATGCACACTCATTGTAGAAAATTTGAGAAATATAGCCAGAAAGAAAAATGTCGCATAATTGGGACACAGTTGTTGAACATCTATGTTGATTTTAATGTTTCGACATAAATAATGCTGCTGTGAACATTCTTGAGAGTCAAATTTTGCATATTATGTTTTGGGAAGTAATAAAAAGCTACTAAAGGTTTTTGAGCAAGAAAACAGCAAAATCAATATTTGTCTTATGACAGTACAGGAGATGAATCAAAGTAGGAGAGGCTTGGTGATACGGTGGAAGGTTATTGTCTGAGAACCTGAACTGAGAAAGGGATAGTGAGAGCAGACACAGGTCCAGATGGAGAACACATGCTAAAGGGAACTTATCATGAGTCAGGGGTTCGAAGGGGGAGAGGGGAGTCCAAGAAGAAGCTGAGAATTCCAGCCTTCATGACTGGAAGATCAAGTATGCCATCAACCAAGATAGGAAATAAGACTGAGGAGACTAAATCAGTGAAGATTTTTTTGAGCTTTCTCGGGACATAGTAAAGCTATTAGGAATGAGAAGCAGAGACTTTCTCAAAGGTGTCTCTACTTATCATTCAAGTCCCTCTGAAACAGTAACTCTGAACTTAGATTTAAAACGTCATCTCCTATTTAAATATTTACCATGTAAAAAATTCTACATCATTCTTGATTATTGGAATATATTCTTTCTAAAACCATCTCACCAAGCAAGGATATAGATGCATTTCTGATAAGATTCTCTGAAAACACCATTTTTAATAATTCCAGAATGCCAAAGACAATCAAAAATGTAGATAGTGACTGACTGGCAGGGAGGCTGCTGATGTTATTTTCATTTTAGAAAGAGGTTACTACTATTTTTATAGCCACCCTCCCTAGTGTGATAAATCTCTTTGACAGGTATTTACTGAAAGGCTTTTTCCTGAGCCACGCACTGGTACTGGGTGCTGGTGGTATTCTGTTAGAGAAAACTGAGTTCAGGCTCAGAGAAATGTAATTGATCCAATTTTTTCCTTTTAACTGGGAATTAAAGGAACAAAGAAGATAACCAGTTTCTTCTAACCTCTGTTCCTCCGATTTCACCTTCTAATTCTTTCCTTCATAGTTCTATACTGGGTGAGAGGAAAATTGACCAGTTACATCGAGAGCCAGAGAGGCATAATCCCCACAAAAGAAAAACCCCTATATAATAACTCTGAAAGTCAGAGAAAATACTAGGAGAATGTTTTAATAGCCCCAAGTCTTACCTGAGCTCACCCATTTTTCAGATAAGACAGTGGGAAATGTGATATGGATAGCTCAGTGTGTCAATTCAAATGAAGCAGGGCACTTCAATGGCCTCAAACTGAGCGATACACTGCACTAGGCCATACCTTTATATAGAAAGTAAGAGAGACAACCTCTACTCCAAAGAAACAGGAAATGATTTGAGAGAATGGCACATAGCATTAAGAATGGCAAAGCAGCCTGGCCCGTGTGGCTCATGGATTGGGCGTCATCCCATGGACTGAGAGGTCTTGGTTCAATTCCCAGTCAGGGTACATGCCTGGGTTGTGGGCTTGATCCCCAGTCCGGGGTGTACAGGAAATAGTCAATCGATGTTTCTTCTCTCACATCGATGTTTCTATCTCTCACTCCCTTCCTCTCTCTCTAAAAAATCAATAAAAACATATTAAAAAAAAAAAAAAGAATGGCAAAGCACCTAGACACCCCCACGATCTATGCCCTGATTGCAGAAGATAAACTTGAGCTGAATCCTGAAAAATAAGATTTAGAAAAGCAGATGAGATGTAGAATAAAGTGAATTCGAGGGTAATTCCCGGGTGAAAGTGCATAAGGAAAGGAACGAAAACAAGAATTAGTGTATCTAATTCCCAAATTTGGGAAGCAGTAGCTCAGAAAGATCTCACTGGTACTCAGTGTGCCAGGCTCCCCCTGCAGGAGAAACACTGACATTTATTTGCACTGCATTGTGGTCTATGAAGGGAGCATCAACCCTCCACATGGAAGACAGCATCAAAATTGGGGTGGGTACAGGGAGGGGAAACGTGGATGGAAAGAGACTTTGCTTGGGGCGATGGGTGCACGATGCAGTGTGCAGATGATGTTTCATTGAATTGTACACTTGAAACCTGTATGGTTTTGCAAACCAATGTCACCTCACCCCCCGAAAAAAATTTTCAATTAAAAAAAAAAAAAAGGTTGCTCTGCAGATTGCTAAAGAAGATGACCTGATAAAACAGGAGATGTTGTGAAACCCAGATGTCCTCTAAAGTATAGAATTCCAGTGGAATACTGACAGAGATGATAGGCTGAAGTATTTGTCACAATTCATACACTTATTCACTGCTTACTAAACCGTGGTTTATGTTACAAGATTTCCCTAGGCAAACATGCATGTAGGAAATAAACTGCAATCTTTTAAACCTGGCATTTTCTTCAAAGTTTGGAATATAGCTCCCTGGAAAAAAGGGTTACCACAGATCTAAAGATCTTTTAGAATGGTATGGGTTCATCACTCAACGAAGAAGAGTGTCAGCTCCATAAGCTAAAGGAGCTTTATTCTTTTCTGACCTACTGCTGACTAGGTGTATATTTACCACACAGAACCCAGGAATTAAAGCAGGAAAAAAGTTGAGAATTCAGAATATGGAATGTGTCAGTTAAACCAGAATCTCCATCTGATTCTGGAAGAAAATGGAACCTAGAAATAAATGACTGTTGTGAATATATAAAGAATTTAATTGTTAATTAAGGTCCTTTAAAAATTTTAGTATGATACCTTGGAAGAAGAAAATATGTTATTCAATCTAATTAGCATACTCCTTCTCCACTTATTTTAGGTATACTTTTTCAGATACCCTTCTATAAGAAACTGAGAACAATGATAAAGAGAAGCTACTACCTATAATTTCTAACAGTTCCACCTACCTCAGACACACTCTCTCTCTCTCACTGATTTGCCATGGTAAGCTCCTTTCTTCATACTTTTATGAATAGTATTATTTTTTTAATATATAAAAATATTTATTGAGCATAGACTATTTTATAGACACAGGGCTTGATGCCAAGGACACATTGGTGAACAAGAGAATCCCTACCCTTATGGAGCTGTTAAAGAAGATAAACCACTAAAGAAGAAACTGAAGTGCAGTGTGATAACTGTTAACACTAGGGATAATAAAAGGGTGTGTCACTCAGCCCTGAGAGGGGTGGGATCAAGGAAAGCAGTTGTTCAGAGATAGTATCTCAGCAAAAAGAAGAGCGAGGATTAGGCACATGGGAGAATAGAAAGACACTCTAAGTAAAGGCAACACCTATTCAATTCAAAGTCTTAGAACCTAAAGAAAAAAATGCATGTAGGTTAAGGTAGAGAGAATTCCTAGAAAGGTGAGCAAGCACTGAGCCACTAATAATTTTAAAGTCACATTATGGAGTCTAGACTTAATTTGGAGAGCAATGAAGAATCACTAAAGACTTTTAAAGATGAGCCCTGGCCCATTTGGCTCAGCGGTTAGAGCGTCAGTCCGAGGACCAGAGAGACCCGGGTTCAGTTCCTGCTAAGGACACGTGTACCTTAGTTGCAGTTTGTCTCCAGCCTGGTTGGGGTTGTGTGGGTGGCAGCCAGTTGATGTGTCTCTCTCACATCGATGTTTCTCTCTCTCTTCCTCCCTCTCTTCCTCCCACTCTACCTGAAGATAAATGCCAAAGTGTCCTCAGGTGAGGATTAAAAAAAAAAAAATTAAAAAAAGGAAAGACTTTTAAAGATGAGAAGTGGCAAGAATAAACACTCTGGATGCCATATGGAAAATGGATAAGAGAAGGCCAGCCTGAAGGCAGAAAATTAGTTAGGATACTGCAGTGTAAGAGATGACAAAGACTGGAATCAGAGTAGTGACCATCATAATGGGGGGAAATACATGGATTCAAGAGTGTTAGAATCCACAGACCCTAAGAGTAAGTTCCATTTGGAGTGGAAAAAGAGGAAAAGTCAAGTATGACTCCCAAGTTACTTAATATTGATACAGAAAATGCAGGAGGAGACACAGATTTGATAGAAAAGATTTCTATTTTGGACACACGGAGTATGAGGTGACTTTTCCTTAGAGAAATCTAAGTAAAGATGTCCAGCAAATGTCATATCATAGAGCTATCTGAACTGGCCATGTAGAGTTGACGTGATCAGCACATGGGTATTTCTTGATAACATTACAATCGGTGAGCATGCCCAATCAGAATGTGTGAAATGAGAAAAGATATTCTAAAGACACTGGTCTCGGGACATTGTCTCAGAAGATGGTTACAAGCTCCATGTCACCTTAAAATGGAGGGGTCTAACCCTCTCCCAATACATAGGAATGATTAGTTCATCCCATTAGCTCATTTCTGACTGGGAATGAAGATCAAATACTTGAAAGGTGGTGAGTCAGGCAAAGGTTGATGGGTAGAGAAGTAGAAGATAAAGATAGAAAGCAGGGTGCTCACCATTGATTTGAGAAAATAAGAGAAAACCATCACAGCTGGGATTCTTGAGTGACTACGGAGCAACTTAAAGTCAGTGACCTTTAAAGAAAATAAGTAGTACGTGCTCTTAAATGACTCCACAACCCAAGGTATAAAACACCCAGGAAAGTTATTTCAGGTTTCATGTGTTATTGGCAATCTCACATAGAGCTTATCTAGACGGGTTGTTCTCAACTTTGGCTACATTGTCACTTGGGAAATTTAAAAAATACAAATGTCCAGATGTCAAACCCTTGTCATTCAAATTGGGCTCAACTATCAGCATCATTAGGATCCTGTGGAAGTTTGATAATAATAATCTCAGGCCCCATATCAGACCACGAATCAAAATGTGTATTTTTGGCCCAGCCTGTGTGGCTCAGTGGTTGAGCGTTGACCCATGCACCAAGAGGTTGCTGGTTTGATTTCTGGTCAGGGCACATGCCCAGGTTGTGGGTCTGATCCTCAGTGAGGGGCATGCAGGAGGCGGCCAATCAATGTTCTCTCTCATCGATGTTTCTATCTCTCTCTCCCTCTCCCTTCCTTTCTCTCTAAAAATAAATAAAGAATAAAAATATTTTTAATGTGTAATTTCATAAGATTCCCCAGGAGATTTATATGCATGTTAAAGTTTAAGACACAGGGCCTCAGAATCTCTTGAAGGGCATGTTAAAACAGAACAGCTGAGTCAGGAGTGCTTGTGAATTTGCATTTTTAACAAGTTCCTAATGATGCTGCTGCTGCAGGTCTAAGACCATATTTTGAGAATTTCTGCCATAGACCAATTAAATCCGAATCTCCCAAGGTGGGACCCAGGCATCAGTATATTTTAAAGCTCCCGAAATGATTCTAATTTGCAGCCATTGTTGAGAACCACTAGTAAAGACATTTTCTGTCCCTGATTACATAAATAAGGAAATAAAAGGAAAAAAAATCTTAGCTATCCTGTAAATGCCAACTTAAACATGATGAAAGTCTTCTTTAATATAAGATGAATTTTGATTAACCAAAGAAGAAAGAAAAATGCTGCTTCATCTTTAGTTATTCATTTCCAGAAATATGTTTGGTTATAATTTTTTAAAAAGTCACCATAAGTAATCATTATCTTAGTCATCACAGTAAACATCAAGTCAATTTATTAACTTCATTTTCTTTAATCGGATATTGGCATTTTGTAGTCCACAATATGTTTTTGTCATATCTTTTTGAAGCAATCATGAATACATCATTGTTTCCAATCAGCCTGTGAAACCAATTCTTTCCTTCTGTCTTCTTGCTTTAAGTTTATTTTTCACTTCTTTTTCTAGGTTCTTGAGATGGGAGTTTAGATTATTTATTTGCAATATTTTCTCTTTTGTAATGTATACAATTAGTGCTACAAATTTCCCTCTCAAAACTTTCACTGTGTCCCACAAATTATATATTACATGTTTGCTTTTATTCATTTTGATATATGTATTTTTTCATTGTTATTGTTTCCCTGAGATAGCCTCTTTGATCCATGGATTAGTTAAAGATGTTGTTTCATTTTCAAGAGTTATTGATTGTTACTGATTTCCAGTTTAATTCCTTTGTGGATGAAGACCCCCATCTGTGTGATTTTAATTATTTTTACATTGGTTGAAGTTTTTTGTTTTGTTTTTTATATTTTAGGATACGGTCTATTTTGGTACAGGTTCTATAAACACTTGAAAAATGTGTATTTTGCTGTTGTTGGGTGGAAAGTCCTCTAAATGTTGATTATATCCTATTGGTTGATGATGATGTTCAGTTCTTCCATATCCTTGGTGATTTTCTAATTAATTGTTCTAGCAGTTATTGAGAGAGATGTTGAAATCCTCAACTATAATTGTGAAATATCTATTTCTCCTTTTATTTCTATCAGTTTTTGCTTCTATATCTTCATCTTTGTCATTTGCTTCATACACATTTAGGAATGCTGTGTCTTCTTGGTAGAGTGACACTTTTACCATTACCTAATGACTTTCTCAGTCTCTGGTAATTTTCTTTGCTCTGAAGTCCACTTTGCCTGATAAAAATATAACCACTCCTTCTTTCCTTTGATGAATTTTACATGATATATGTTTTTATCCCTTTTTATTAAACCTGCCTATACCATTTGAAGTGAGTTTCTTGTAGACAGCATATAGTTGGGTCATAGTTTTTAATCCACAATGTCTATCTCATTCCACAATGTTTTTTAATTGGTGCATTTGGACCATTCACACCTAATGTAACAATGAATATCCTATGGCTTAAGTCTGCCACTTTATTTTTTATTTTCTGTTTTTCATCCCCCTTGTTTTCTTTATTCTGTCTTCCTGTGGGTTACTTGAAATTTTTAAAACTCTATTTTGATTTATCTGTAGTGCTTTGAGCATATCTTTTTTCAAAGCTGTTTGAGTGGTTGCTCTAGGTAGTACGTTATGTATACATACATTATCACAGTCTATTGGTGGTGTCATTTTACCAGATCAAGTGAATTATAGAAACCTTACCTCCCTTAACATCTTTTACCTTTCTGCATTAATAATTCTTAAATAATTCCTCTACATACATTTAGAACCACATCAGAAAATGTTATAAATTTTGTCAACCATCAAACATAATTAGAAAACTCAAGAGGAGAATAAAAGTCAATTTTATTTATACTTATTTTTGTTTACCATGTTATTTTTTCTTCCTAATGGTCAAAGGTCCCATTATTTCCTTTCTATTTAAAGAACTTTCTTTAGTCATTGTTTCAGGGTAGGTCTGCTAGTGACAAGTCCCTTTGTTTTCATCTAGGAATGTCTCGATGTCTTCTTCATTTCTGAAGAGGGTGTTTTCACTGAATATAGGATTCTGGGTTGACAATTCCTCTCTTCCAGTACATAAATAAAGTGTGCCATTTCCTTATGCCCTGCATGATTTCTTATGAAAAATCTGATGCCATTTAAGTAAATTTTCCCTTATAAGTAATGTGTCATCTTTCTCTGGCTGCTTTCAAGATTTCCTTTTTGTCTTTAGTTTTCAAAAGTTTAATTTTGAAATGTCTCAGCATGGATTTCTCTGGGGTTGTTCTGTTTGCAGTTCATTCAGCTTCTTGAATGTGTAGGTTTATGTCTTTTGCCAAATTTAGGAAGCCATGAGCCATTATTTCTTCAAGCACTTTTCCACCCATCCCTCTTTCTGGACTTTTTTTTTCTTTTTTTCTCTCCTCTATTTTGCCTATCCACTGAGCTTTTTGTTTCAGTTATGAGATATTTCTGTTTCTTTACCGAGGATTTCTATTTTTTCATTTATTTCAAAAGGTATTCAGAATTACTCATTGAACCATTTTTATTATGGCTATTTTAAAATCTTTGTCAGATAATTATAACATCTTTGCTATCTCAGTGTTGGTGTCTATTAATTGCCTTTTACTTTCAGTTTGAGATCTTCTCAGTTCTTGGCATTGCAAGTAATCTCTGATTGAAACCTATACATTTTTTATTATGATATGAAACTCAGTATCTTATTTAAACCTGTTTTTACTAGATTTCTCTGACACCACCCTGATGCTCCCCCATGATTGCCTTGTGGAGGCAGAAATCCAAGTTCCCCCACTCAGCATCCTAGGGGGAGCATCCTCACTTCTGTTGGGGGAGGCGAGAGTTTGGGGAGTTCTAGCTCCCAACATGGTCTCCACTGTGGTGGGCATGGCCTTATTATTACTGGCCCATGGTAAAAATCCTAACTATTCTCTAGAGCTCCTCTAATGACAGCCCACTGGAAAGGGGCAGGAAGACCTTATTACTGATAGGTGGGTTTTGAAGACCAAGCTTCCTATGAAGTATCAAAGTGGAGATAAAAATCCTGGTTCCCTACTTGCCTTTTCTGACATTACCTCAGTTGGAGTGCCTTATTATAGCTTCACGAAGATGAAAATGTGGCCTTTGTTGGTGTGGGTAGAAGTGGTCTCTATTTTTTGTCTAGAGTAGAACAGTTATTGTCTAAAAGTTTTCCGTCTTGCTAGACTGTCTCTTTCCTGACCCTTTGACTAGAGAGATCAGGCTTTTGTGGAGGATTTTTTTTGTCTGTGCCCATTGGCATCTTTAGGGTGCCAGCTTCTTCAGCTCTAAGTCTGAAACACATGAGGCAAAAAGAAAACCCAGGTAACTTACTACAGTGTTATTCTTTGATTCCAAAGTTCCCTAAAAAGCCTGCCTTCTTCTCTTCTTCTCTCCATCTTTCTGTGTGTGTGTGTGTGTGCGCGCGTGTGCGCGCGCACCAAGATTTATAGTTATACTTAACAGGAGGAATAAGGAAAAGTATGTGTACACAATCTTCCTGGTAGAAGATTCTCACTTCTTTAATGATAAATGAACTAATGACTATTAGAAAAAGTTATCCCTTAGAGTATAGAAATTATCTGAGATATTACCAAATTACTAACAATCACTAAAACACAATTTTCAAGGAACAAATCAGGAACAAGTGTAAAACAAATTTCTAGATATAATCTGAGGCATGGAGAACTCTATCTCATGGCCTTCGGCTCACATGACCCAATGTCAGAAATTGCTGGAAACTTCAGCACTCGGTGTCTGAAAGCAGGACACATGACAGAGCTGAGGAAGTTCCTTAACCCCGCCTCACTAAACAGCACTGCTGTGAGAACTGGGTGAGTTGATAAATGTTTATCATTTATAATAGTGCCTGGCTCACATTAAGGGCTCTATAAATGTTAATTATTAATGTTACTAGCTAAAAATACGTGTGTTACCTAAAATAAGGGCTTCCTGAGATAACAGAGGTCTATCCAGTGTAATTCTTAGGCCACAATTCTCCAAGGCTTGGAGGTCAATGTTGAAGAGGACACTGTGATCGTAACTACTGAACTTAACATGGGAAACATACTCTGCCAGTTGTGATAATTTTTAACCATTTTAGTTTAAACCTTTAACTTGCTTAAGTTCATTGTTAATGTAGTTTAGAAAGAAATATTAAAAAAGATATACATACCAGGGAGGGGGGAACTAAGTTTACACCTGCTCACTCACTGTGTCAGGAGTAGACTTCTTTCCACCTGTCTACTAAATACTAGTATCTCCCCAAACATACTACAAAGTATCTCAAAATCATCAAGTCCAGTATCAAACCCCTTGTCCTTCCTGTTGAAACCTGCTCTTCCTCCAGATTTCTCTATTTCAGTATTGCCCTAATGAACCATTAGTTTCCAAGGAAACCAAGACAAAAATTATAATCATGCTCTATTCACCATTACTAAAAGTCACTAAATTTACTGATTGTATATCCCAAAACACTTTGACTTTGTTTCTCTTATCCCTCCCCGTTGTCATCTCTGTAGTTAATCACTACCACCCACCCATTCCCCCTTCCTGCTCCCATCTAACTCAGCCCTTCTGTCCAGCCTCATTTCTATTCCTTTCCCTCCCCTCACCTGGCTCAGGGCTGCAGCCACAGCAAGTAGTTTGCTGCTCCCCTTACATGCCCAAATCTCCCCCAACTCAATGTCTTTGCACATGTGGTTTCCACTGCTTGTACTGCCTCTTTCCTTTTTAATTCTACCTGGTAAACTCCTGTTCACTCCTGAAAACCAAGTTGAATAACACTTTTCATTTTCATCATAAATCTAGATCCTGTGATCCCTTCTAACTCTTTCCCATTATCTCTGTCTTCCCTACACTAGGCTGTAAGTTCCTTAAGCACAGGATCATCTTTATAACCTTAGTGCTATTAGAAAAGGTGGACCATGAACTCTGAGAAACTTGAATTCAACTTCAGCTTTGTCATTTTCCAACTTGACCTTGAATGATTTACTTTATATCTTGTCAACTAATTGGACTGAGAATAGATTATAGTTTGCAGAGATGTTGATCCTGTCAACCCTCAGGTTACATGGGTGAGACAGGGAGCCACAGAAGGCCTTATAGCTAGTGGGCCATGATTAATCTTAAATGCCTTTAAAATATATGTACCATTTCTGTGTGTGATAAGACTTGAGAAGTTTAAGCACAAAATTACTTAACTGACTGGTTTGTGTATATGAAATTATTGATGATCATACCTAATTCAGAGGATTATTAAAAGGCTCAACTAGGAAAAAGTCTGGGACATGAGTGGCTCTTAACAAATGTTAATTCTATCCATCTTCTTTTCATTTTTTTCTCCATAAAGCGTTCCTCCCCTTCTGTTTTTTCTATGCTCTTCCTTTTCTTCCTAAATATTCTTCAATCATTTCTATACTTCTATTTCCTCTTTTTTCTATTTCATTTACTTTTCTTTATGCAGAACATTATTTCCTTTTAACCTCACTCTATCTTTATTCAGACTCACGAATACACATTTCAAATCTGGCTTTCCTTCACTCATTCTGCATACATATTAACACTATACCACCACAACCCCTAAACAAACCAACTTTGAATGTTGAGATTTTTCAGCATTTTCCAAATAACAAAAATTCTATGAGAGGAAGGAGAATGTATTTTCAAGGAGAATGAATCTCATTCAGTTTTTAACACAACCCAAACTCAGAAAAGATAAGCAAAAGAAAGGGGAAAATAATAGAAAAAGTAAGAACAAATGAAAAGAGATTATGTTACAATAGAAATAACATTCCTTCAAACAATATTTTCAACATGAAACAAAGAAGTCATTATCATTCTTGGAGTGAAGAAACTAAATTGATTGAAATTCATGTGACATAGCAACATATCTCTTAAAAGAACAAGAGTGAGAGATCTTAAAAAAAAAAAAAATTACTGCCCTGGCCGGTTTGGCTCAGCAGTTAGAGTGTTGGCCTGCGGTCCAGAGAGACCCAGGTTCTGTTCCTGCTGAGGGCACGTACCTCAGTTGCAGTTTGCCCCTGGCTCTTGTTGGGTTGTGCGGGTGACGGCCACTCGATGTGTCTCTCTCACATCGATGTTTCTCTCTCTCTCTCTTCCTCTCTCTCCCTCCCACTCTATCTGAACAAAAAATGGAAAAATGTCCTCGGATGAGGATAAAAAAAAAAAAAAATTACCTAAAATGAGTTCTAACAAATATTAGTATTAGGAACTAGTCACCCAAGATGATTCAGAAAAAAAAAAAAAAAAAAAATTTATATATATATATATATATATATTGCATGGTGAAAAACACCTGGATTATAGTACATTTGATTTCCACTTAACCAATGGAAATTGAAGACCTCTATCAGTATATTATAGGTTGGAAATCCTATAACTTGTTTAATTTGGTCTAATATGGAGCTTCCAAAGCTTCAGTGACAGTAGAATCATTATTTTTCTTTAAAGGAGCATTTCACAGAAAAATTATAAACTCTGGTTTAGAAACCAGTCATCACCAAAAATGTACCCTTTTGATTCGTTCATTACTAAATCGTTATAGAATGGCCGATATGTGCCAGGCACATGGATATTGTGCCATCAATGAATAAAACAAATAAAAATCCCTGCCCTCATGGAGCTCATATGCTAGTGGAATAGAGGAAAACAATACACTTAATAAATAACTAAATTATGCTCTGCCAGTGTGGCTCAGTGGTGGAGCATCGACCCATGCACCAAGAGGTCACCGGTTTGATTCCAGGTCAAGGCACATGCCCAGGTTGTGGGCCCAATGCCCAGTGAGGGGCATGCAGGCAGCCAATCGATGTTCTCTCTCATTGATGTTTTCATCTCTCCCTCTCCCTTCCTCTCTCTCTAAAATAAAAAAAAAAAAAATCAATAAAGAAAAAACAAATAATTAAATTGTATGTTAGATTAGAAGGTGACCAGTATAGTTGATTTTTAACCAACATGGGGGTTGGGGCACTAACAACCCCCCACACAACTGAAAATCCACATGTAATTTTTTATTTCCCCAAACATAACTACTAATATTGTTGACTAGAAACCTTATCAATAACACAAACACTACATGTGGGGCTGGTGTGATGGATTAGATCCGACAAAGCCTCATTCACAGAGAGAGGCCACAGTGCTGACCCAGAGACACACAGGCCTTTTGTGAGAGAAAGGCAGGCTCTCTCTAAAGGCTGGGGATACGACAGCTGAGAAATAACTTACTCTTTCATTGTCCTTTATTATCGCCCTATTCTCCCTTTAATAGTTCTTACATCTGTGGTGATATCACTTCTCACACTCCTGATAATGGTTATTTTTGTGTTTTCTTTTATTTCCTGATCTGTCCTGGCTAGAGGTTCATCAATACCAGTAATTTTCAACTAGTGCACGCAAGCATTTTTAAAACATGCAGTACCTGACTATTTAGTCAGGGGCACTGACCTCTTTGCCTCTAGATTGTCAAATAAAAAATGACAACAGCCAAAACAACAGTAGCCATCTGGTGTGAATGAAACAAAAATATACCTATTTTTTTGTCAGATTGGCAAAAAAGATATTTTTTGGTGTGCCACAGAATTTTAGTAATTAGTTTATGTGTGCCTTGAGATAAAAAAAAAAAAAGTTGAAAATCATTGATCAATACTATTAATCTCAAAGAATCAATTTTTGTTTTAATTGATTTTGCCACTGTTTTCCTGTTTCCTATGCTATTGATTTTTGCTTTGGTCTTTATTATTTCCTTTCTTCTGCTTATTTTGAGTTTCATTTGTTCTTTTCTCGTTTCTTAAAGTAGAAACTGGGGTCACTGATTTGAGACCTTCTTCCTTTTCTAAGATAAGCATCTAGTGCTATAAAGTCTTCCCTAATTACTGCTTCATGAGTATCCAGCAAATGTTTTGATATGCTGTATATATACTTTCATCTCATTCAAAATACTTTCTACTTTCCCTTTACATTTATTCTTTGACCCACGGTGTATTAGTTTCCTATGGCTACCTCAACAATTTACCCCAAACTGGGTGGCTTAAAACAAACAAAAAATTATTTTCTCACAGTTCTGGAAGCCAGGAATTCAAAATTAGGGTGTTGGCAGGGCCACACTTCCTCTAAAGGCTCTAGGGGAGATCCCATTGCTTGCCTCTTCCAGGTTGTGGTGGCTCCATGCGTTATTTGGTGTGTGGCTATCTAACTCCAATCTCTACCTCTACTTTCACATGGCCTTCTCCTCTGTGTCTGTGTGTTCTCCTCTTCTTTTTTATTTTTGTTTTATAAGAACACCTTTCATTGAGTTCAAGGCCTCCACCTGGATAATCCAAGATGATCTCATCTTGAGATCCTTAACTTAATTATATCTGCAAAGACCCTTTTCCCAAATAAGGTCATATTCAGAGGGTCTAGGGGTTAGGACATGGGCATCATTTTGGAAGCCACAGATCAACCCACTACACATGGGTTATTGAGAAGTATGCTACTTAGCATCCAGATATTTGGGGGCTTTCCCAACATCTTTCTGTTGTTGATTTTTCCTTTAATTCCACTGTTGTTAGAGAACATAGTCTGCAATATTTTTAAATGTAGTGTGATTTATCTTTATGGCTCAAAATATAATTTATCTTGGTAAGTGTTCTGTGTAAATTTGAAAAGAATGAGTATTCTGTTGTTTTGGGGTAGAATGCTCTAAACATGCCAATAGGTCAAGTTAATTGATTTGTTTTCAAGTCTTCTAAATCCTTACTGATTTTCTATCTACTTACTCTATCAACTAATAAGAGAGAAGTAGTGACATTTCTGACTATAATTATGAGTAGTTTGTACTATATTACCATCTTTTCTAACATTAGCTACATATTGTGGCCATAGATTCTTCACAGGTGGATACTTCCTAAAATAGTCTTCCTTTCTTATATTAGAAGCCCTCTGTCAATATTTTGTCCTGTTTCAGTTGCAGATATTTCCCCCAAAATTTTGGTTGATACATAGGAGATACCTATCTGCAAAAATTTCAACTTCAGCTTTTATTCATATTTTGAAATTCACAATATGTTTTTTCTTATGTATTACAAATTACGTTTATGTTCTTGGTTTCATGAGCTATCTGCTCCTGATCTTTTGACATAATTCTTCATACAGTCAAAGCCACTTACAAAGTTTTGTGAGAGATACTAAGTGTTCTACTAAAAAGTTTTTGGTCTTAAATATTTAAATAGAAAGGAGAAAACTGGTAACTATTTTTTTTCAAATATCAGTTAGCAAATTCAAGAAGCAGATTATACTAATTACCATTACTAAGAGTTACACATCATGAACTCAAATTTCCCTTTATGAGGTTTAATGTAGCTTAACGCTTTACCTCATGGGAGTTACAATGTAGAAAGAAGATATAAAAGACCTGGGTTGATTGGTTTGTATCACAGCAGGGTCTGCAAAATATGCCAAGTCTCCCAGGGTGGCCACACTGTCTGAATAATTTACCTCTGGGCTGTTGTTATATTTGAGGCAAATGAAGGTCCATGAGTGACCATCTGCAGAAAAGGAAAAGGCAGGCAAAGACTGCATGAACTCCACATGCACTGAGTCAAGCTCACTACTAACAATAAAAAAAATCTGTCTCATGGTCAGTTCTAAGAAACCAGATGAATGAATAGAATGTAGTCACATCTCAACATTAAAATACACAGCATCATCTATAACAGTTAGCACAATGAATGGAAAGATGAGACAAGATCCAACAAATCAATATAGTAAAACTAAAATTTGTCTTAGGAGACTAATTTCTGTTATAATTGTCACACAAAAGTACATAATATTCCAGATTAGGAACTTGATTATTATTTCTACATCTATTCAGCATTTATTCTGGCTCAGGTGCTATGTTATGTAGTATAGAGAGCTATTAATATTACTATTATTTGCTCTTGAGGAAATTGAAAATTAGTTGATCATAAAATGCATAATAATGAAAGACAAGGTAGCCTATATTTATGCTATTATATGGTCTCTCAATAATAGTGTTATCATCTGGGCAAGAGGGCATTGCTACCTAAGGGTGGGAACTCCCAAGAAGTGGCACTTTTAGGGACGCTTTCTTAGGTCACCAGATTGCTCTCTAAAGTAGTCAACACATGGGGGCTTTAACTATAATATTAAAGTTTGAATGAAGATACAAATGTGGTATATGAGAAATAAGTGAGTGATATGCTTTCAGCTGAGAGCTTACAATGACTGATGGTTTGCTTTGGCATGAGCTGTGTCATAAAACGGAGGTCTTAGTGGTATTTCTCCAGGACAACCAAAGGCAAAAAGACACCTTCCCCATCTATGTCATTGCTCTTGGGCGTTTGCTGAGACCAACTGATGCAAAAGTTTCTTCTGGGCCCAGACCAGACAGTTCCAAACCAGAAAGGGTATTAGGAACCCAGAGTCATGAGAATCTGTAACCCTTCATTTATCTTTCCTCTTCACATGTAAAGGAGTGGCATTTTTGCAGTTGGTGACAATTTATCCTTCTGTTAGAAGTCTTCTTATCTGACATATACAGAATAGATAGTTGGACAGTTTATCAAATAAATATATTAAAGTCAAGAATCTTTAAAAATAATACTTTAAACATTATTTTTAGAAACATTTAAATGCACATAGTTTGTGACTCTTTTGATGTAAGGCGAAGACCTTTGCTTTATGTACCAATCTTCTAGTTAGATTTCTATATCTTACGTAAAGCATATCCATTATGCATCATACATGATTCCCAGCCTTGTTTCTTTATAATAGAGTGAAAAAAAATAAAGACACTTGAGAAGGAATCTGAGTTAAGAATCAATCTATATTTCTTAGTCATTCACATTTTCCCCAAATTTTTATGGCTCGGGCGTGCCTAAGTCAACAGTGTTTCTTTAGCAAATTGACCAGTGTTCTATTTTAGTTTTCATATAATTATTTTTCTTTACTTGTATATATCATATTAGTTTACATAATCATTAAGTACATATTAAAATAACAATGACAACTGCCATCAACAGATTTGGGACTTGGTAAGCATACACCACCACAAGGGGGACCCAGAGTACACAGGTGTACAAAAGAACAGCCTTCTAGAACATCACAGGCATTAGTGTGTAGACTTTATGGAGGAAATGGAGAGCGTCACTTAACCCACTTAGCTGATTAAGAGGGATTCTGCTATTACTTCTTAAGTGCGTGGCCTTTTGTAAAGGCCTACTCATTTAGGAAAGAAAATCATAAAAATAAAAGAAGAAGAAGAACCTGCCAAAAGTTCCCCTCTACAACTAGAAAATTACCTTAATCAAAATAGACAATATAAACAAAAACTACAGAGGCGGAAACAACACATGCTGTCTGGAGTTTATGAGTAAGAAAACTAGGTTTCAGAGAGTGGAGACAGCAAAGGAGGAGCAGGAGAGGAAGTCTCTATCCCACTGCTTTTCTTGGATGGAAAGCCTGTGTGAACACAACACCACTTAGTGAAAACAGAGAGATATTACCTATCTTCCAGTTCACCTCCACACAAGTTCATAGAGCGATGTGGTGCCTACAATTTCCCAATGTCATCAATGATGGGTTGCCATAAAAATGACCTTGAGAGTTCCTTTCTGGTCATTTGTACAAACTTTGACAAATAAAGCCCAGCAGACCACAGGACTGGCTTTGCATGTTTATGAAACTGTTTAAATGCCATCACCAGATTACAAGATTTGGAAGCATTTGAAATGTCTCATAGAGCACATGTAAAAGGGACAGTGATTTCAGTGTCTCTGACCAAACATAGAGCTTTGAAGAAATAGCTGATGTCAATGAAGACATTTTGGTTGAACAATTTCATGTAAACAGGATGCTCACTTAATACTACACTTGCTTTCTCCCTTCACCATGAGTTCAGACCCGGCTACAGTCAGGCTGAGTCACAACAATCCAGAAAACATGATAATTCTTAAAAGTGTCATAAGGAGCTAGTAGAATTAATCTGTTTCCATAGTGACAGAGGAGATTTATACACACCCTGGAAGAAGCTGTACAGTTATACCATTTCCATGAAATGAATTTAAGTTATATTTGCCAAAGAAATAACATTCTCAAAGACCATTTATGACAACAGTGAAACCAAGTCATAGTTCTTTCTTCTTATATTTGATCTCCATAGACTTTCATACTCCAAAGATATACAGATACTTGTTTACATAAAATAAAACATTGTAAATTACCAGCTAGGGTAAGATGTGTGCCATAACACCTGCAAATGATATCTTTGTAGAAACCACAGCAAAATATCATGTGGTCACTAAATGATATGTCAACAGTTATTTTTGAAACTCCAGTCCATTACACTGACTACCATTACAGTTAATTAAGCATGAAGTGTTTGCCCTCATTTTTATTCATATACTTCATGGACCATTTACTGTCAGCTATAAAATCATTTGAAAGGTAATTGGGTTTATAGCTGAGAAAAATAAGAAGCCTCCTAAACAATCTCAGAATATTGAATTAGCATCTTATAGGTAGAAATAAACTTAAACTGAATGTGAAATTTGGAGTAAAAAGTGACTTTTTAACAAGTACTTTTAAAAAAAATAAATGAGCAGAGTGACTTGCTGTTGTTCAGCTTTTCCCCCCTGAATATGAAAAAGCATAGCCATAGAGCAATGAGAACTTGAAAATGCCTGCAGTCTTCATAGTTCAAAAATAATATCAAGGGTCAGAGGTGATTTCAACACAACACTAGTTATCTTTGGTCTCAGCCACATGACACAGCTGTAAAAACTGTGACAGGTTGAATTAGTGAGGCTGATAACATGAAGAAATAGGATACTTTGTCTCATAGACATGCCCCCTACCAGATGTTTTCTTTTCCAAGACATGTAAAACTTAATTACATCCCCAAACTCCTAAATGTCCACTGTGTGTGCAAGGCACTATTCTAGACACCACAAAGGAATACAAAGATGGTAAAACCTAACTTTATGTCCTCCATTGACTTAAGGTCTAGAGGAAAGATAAATACATGAATAACTTTAGTACAAAGCAGAGTAAAAAAAAGGGCTACAAACAAACAAAATTCACCCTGTATTGAATTATGCATCCCCTAGCTGTCAGTGGGGTGAGGAGCCTTGAGAATGAACCTCCCTCACCCTGGTGCTGCTGTATAGAAGAGGCACCCCCTTCAGGCCCTAGACCTCCAAGGGCTGGCCTCTAGCACACTCCTAGCACAATACTTATACATATTCTTCCCCCACTGTGGGGAGCTCTTCAAAGATAAGAACTAAAGTTCTTATTTATCCTGTGTTCCTAGCATTTAGTTTAGTTTCTAGAACATAAAAGGCAATCAATAAATGTAGAATGAAAAAATAAATTAAATTCCCTCCATCTGGAATGAGCCACTGTTCCTCCTCTCCCTTTTCTCTACACACACATGCACATTTCTGAATATAAAAATCCTACCCAGCTCAAATGCCACTTCTTCCTTAAAGCAATATCTACACTTGCCTCACGTTCCCACACTAGGCAGAAGTTTTTTAATCTTTTCCTCAAATTTGTCTATAATTTATATCCTTCAAATGATTTAAATGGCTGAATTCTTAAATCGGTTATTGTCTCTAGTCCACATCTGACAGCCCCTCTCATGTTTGTGTGATCATTGCTATTTGTCTACCGTTGCTTTTATGTGTAGGCTACTAGAGGGAGGTATCTGACCCTAACACTTCATTTGTGATGCCTCAGCACCCTAAGGGGAATCCATTTGTTAGTTTAGGAAGAAATTGTTTAGCATCAATATTTACCTTGAAGCCAAATACAATTTTGATTAAATAAAATTACTATATTTCTTTTTTTGTAAGCCTCACCCAAGATATATTTATTGATTTATTTTAGAGAGAGAAGAAGGGACGGGAGGGGAGGGGAGGGAAACATTGATTAGTTGCCTCCCGTACATGCCCCAACCTGGATCGAACCTGAAAAACTTTTTGGTGTATGAGATGACACGCCAAGTAACTAAGCCACCCGACCAGGGCTAAAATGATAATTCTTGAAGTGATTGAAAGATTCCAATGGACCAGGGGTCTTCTTAACCTCTGTACCCTTTTGTTTGCTCTAACACTGGGCTGTGCTTGCTCAAGGCTGTTGACATGCATGATTGTTCTGACACTACCTACTCCATGTATTTTTCCCCTCAAATCTCTAAGCACTGTTTTCCTCTGATTCACCTTCCTCCTGGATATCACAGATGGCATATATTAATGACCCTTCATCCATGTCTTATTTAACATATAATATTAGAGTAAGGTTAAATGACCGTACACCCCAAATGGTGGGTGACTTGTACCACTGACCTCAAAAACTCTGCTGCACATTTATAGCTGGTATTTTATGTGCTTTTAATTTGAAGTTTCTCATTTACATGGAATCATTTATATTTTCTCCAGAGAACATAAAGCATTGTTACTTTCAATCACATGTCAAATTGGTTTTATTATCGACACTATGACCGTAATTGCAACAGAAACATTGAGGGTCACAGTGGGATGAGTATTTCACTGGACATTTCTATTCACCAGATTATGCCATGTATGTACCTTGTATTTCTGAGAATTAATTCCACAGAATCATCTTATAGATAGCTAATTTTCATAATAAGCTAAAGCCGCTGATTTACCTAAGAGAAACAATAGAAGGAACATGTATAATTATATTTGAATCAACAGTTGCTGTACCCACTGAAATCTTTCCCCTGTCTCACATTGAAGACACCAACACTATGTTTTTGCAACTAAAAGAAGGTTGTTCTAAATGCAGATAATCCAAGAATTAGTCATCTTACTTTCCTGTCGTTCCCTAGAGTAGTTGAAAAGAAAATGTTTTAGAAAACGTTTATAATGTCAAAATTTGTCAGTTGCTGAAAACACTGACAAGCCCAATGCAGGCTGCTTCTAAAACTCTTTGAAGACTCAAAGAAACATAACAGAACTCAAGGTCCAGCATCACTGCATTAAATGTGTCGACAAGAGCTCAAAATAAGCATGACATTTTGCCCTAACTGGTAAAAAAAAATTCTAGCATAAATTTCAGACAATTTGAGTGATCCTAAAAATTATTATAATCTCTCACCATCTGTCTCTTCTAATTTTTCCATTCCTAACTTCTGTTCTGTTTTTCTCATCACAGCCCCAAAGTGAAGAGCCTGGTTTGAAGGTTATCAGTTCTTTCCCGACTCCTGTAGGGCAGACTTCCCTACTGCTAAAAAAGCAATAAAAAATAATTCTTCCCTACCAATTACTGAGATGGTTATAGAATTTCCTATTGGACCATCCTCTGGCTAAATGTTTAAAGCTCAACTAAAATGCAAATTAACAGCAGACAATGTAGCAATTATGGATATAGCATGACAAGAGAAAAAGCCAGTTTCATCCAGAAATGCAAATTTTCAATACTGTAATTAAATGTGCAGTTACTTCCATTTCACAGAAATTTTTATGGCCTGGAAAGGAGCCAGGAAATCCCAGCTAAAATAATATCATATTAGGGTTTTCAGTCTGGTCCAGAAAAAATGTCAATTTAGAGACACCCCAATTTTGACAGTATATCTTTTAATTTAATGTCACTGAATTGAATTTTCCAGAATTGTTAGATTGGGTTGGTTAATATATCAAAACCCTCTGAATTATTCTGGGAAAGATGAAGGTCAGCTGGTACAGTAGTCTACTGATGAGAAAGAAACAAGTCTCTAGAAATGTTTAGAGATGATTGCTGAATCACAAAGAGATCAGCAGTTGCCCATCTCATACATGTAAGTAGGAGTGATGTCTACTAGTGGCTTTAGTATGGCCAGCCGTTCATATGGTAGTGGCCAATGGTGTGAGTGGAGTAGGAGGAAGTGAAATTAATACAATAGATATGAGAAGGCACAAGGTACCAAAGAGAAAATCATATGAGAAGCAGATGATAATAAATTAGAACAGACTAGAGATTGATTCACATTCTGAAGATCTCAGGGAGACAAAAATATGAGGGAGGAAAATAAATTAATGATTAGTGAAAATTAAGAAATGACACACCAAATAAGAAATGACAATGAAAGAATAAAAAATTATTAATAGTTTGTCAAAACAGAATAACCCATATTTGGAAAAAGCTATATATTCATATAAAAATAGATATACAATAACTAATGAGAGAGTATGTAGACACAGATAAAGCAAAGACAATGATTTTTAAAATGATTTTCCCCCGATATATTCATTACTTTTTTGTTAAAGCACAGACCAATAATACAAATAGAAAAATAGCAAGGGCTATAAAAGAAGGAAAGAGGCCTCGATATTTTCTGAAGAACAAATTGTTCTGCACTGTCTTCAAGGGATATGAGGAAGCATCAGAAATTGTTAGGATACTGTTGCTGGGTCTCCTGTTGGTCCAAATAGAAGCATCTTTAACAAGCAATGACCTGGGTACTGACTCAACATCTTGACATGGCCACAAACCATCTTGACATTGCCAACCTCCATTAGAGACTGATAATATTGGTTCCAGTCTTGGATATTTTCAGGGAAGTGGAAAACAAGTTAACCATCTGCCTTCCTATTAGCTGTAGTTTTAAAGCAATGCTATTCCGAAAATAAAAGCTAACTCCATGCCACAGATTAAATATTAAACTACTAATGATATCTACTATTCAGGTAATGGGTGTATAAGATTCTATTTGCCCTAAGAGTTCTTTGCACAAAATAATCAGTGTTTTAATATTGTTTGACTGCATTAAAAATGTATTTCTTCAAATTAAAAATTAAAAACTAACTAAAAAGTAAATGCTTAAATGTAAACTGTCACAATATGATGGACAAGAATAAAATCCTTAGGGAAGAAAGAGATAATGTTAATCATGAAGAAATACTAAAACCCTGAAAGATAAAGGCATGAAAGACAGGTTTTTAAATACCAACCTCAATAGTCACCTATGAAAAGCAAACTAAAACAATGATATTCCACTTAAAAATAGCAAAACTAAAAATTATAATATATAAGCCTGATAAGTGAACAATAAGACAAGCATACTCATATATCTCTACTGGCAGAATACAGTGAAACTGTCTTTCTGGAAAGCATTACAGGAGAAGCTTTTGACCTGGCAGTTTCACAGCTGGGAATGTATTCTAAGTCAATAATCCAAATGCAGATAAAAATGTATGCACACAGATGTTCCCTAGAAATGTGTATATAATACAAGAAAATGCCCAACAATGAAAAATCTGTTAAGTAAATTATGATAAATTCATGTTACACAGACATATTATACAGAGTTTTTAGTTACATTGGAGAATGTTTATGATAAATTGCTGAGTAGAAAAATCAGGATTCAAAATTTTATGTTAGCTGTGATGTCAAACTGTGTGTGTGTATTTATGTCCACACCCACACATACACATAGAAAACTGCATGCTTAAATGACTCTATAAAAACACATAATGAGAAAAACATAATTAAAATTTTTTTTCACTCGTTTCCAATAATGCTATGCATCAATAACTATCATTTTGGACTTAATAAATTTAGTTTATAATAACTGAGGATTATGAGAATCCTGACCAAGTCTAGGCAGGGCTAAGTAAAGCCTATTTTCATCACACACAAATGAGCCGTTTAAACAAAATTGAAAGCCAAACATTTTTGAAGATCTCAAATAACATTTATGACTAAGATATATTTGATATGCTAAACACAAATCATTCTTTTGTACTTAGCTATGCCAAGAATCTTTATTGATTAACTTGCAAACCTTAAGACAAAGTAGTATATATTTAAAACACCATAATACATGTTTCTTACTGAGTCATAAGGACCCTATAGTTCATCCAAACAAATCTAAGTTTAGTCAACATTTAATTGTATCAAACATTCTTAACCTTTTGCTCTCAAGTGTTATGAAGG
The DNA here is from genome assembly GCA_030848825.1 of Tadarida brasiliensis. Classification (NCBI taxonomy): domain Eukaryota; kingdom Metazoa; phylum Chordata; class Mammalia; order Chiroptera; family Molossidae; genus Tadarida; species Tadarida brasiliensis. Next base: position 38,748,468 of record CM061258.1, read on the forward strand.
CTACTTCTCAAAATTACAGATTTTAGATTTAATTACAAAGAAAACTATATGTAAAATATTTTATTTCTAAAATGTAGATGTATGCCTAATTAGATGAATAGGTCCTATTCCCCTGACTCAACGAAAAATATTTAGAAGACTTGTATTGTCAGTGGATTGGCTATCATTATTTACCAATGCCAATAAAAGTAGAAAGGCTTTAAACTCTCTCATTTCTATTACGTGCTTCCATAATCATGTTGTCATTGGAATAATGAATAATTCTAAAATGTCTCCTCTTTATTATGGCATGGTCTAAACTGATAACACGTGCTTGTTTCACGATATATATTGAGGAACTCTAACGTTTCCTGATGATCTGGGGGATCTTTTCTCCAGTTATTGTCTTTCTCTTTTGTCATGCTCATTTATAAGTATATAACTTCCTTTTATTTTTCTTATCAGGAAAACTGATTAACTATTTCCTAAGCTATCCCTGTTTAAGAGTAATTAAAATGATTCCTGGGCATTGACTACCAGTTTATTTATAATACCTTTTTTAAAAAAATATTAAACAGACATAAATGGAATTACCCACACCCATTTTTATTGTGGAATTGTATGACAATATGTTTATGTGATGCTTTGTGAAATGTAATAACAATCAAATCTAAATAGAATCTTCCAAAATAAGGAAGAAAAAATAATAAGATCTACATTCTGGAGGATTAAAATTACAGAATATGACTTTAATTAAATGATACTGGATTCTACCTCCTTTTAAAGACAATTTCCAACTTTGGAAATATAACTCATAGTAGTACTATTAAAATAGATCTAAAGCCCGACCGGCATGGCTCAGTGGTTGAGCATCGACCCATGCCCCAAGAGGTTGCCGGTTCGATTCCCAGTCAGGACACATGCCCAGGTTGTGGGCCTGATCCCCAGTGGGGGGCATGCAGAAGGCAGTCAATCAATGTTCTCGCTCATCGATGTTTCTATCTCTCTCTCTCTCTCTCCCTCTCCCTTCCTGTCTCTATAAAATCAATAAAGAAAAAAATATTTTAAAATAAAATAGATCTAAAGACAGATTTTTAAAAGGCTACTTAAATAATTTCCCCAAGAATCTTTAGTTGTCTAGAAATATAGTAGTTTTAATTTATCACATTTACTAGTTTTCATTCTCTGATGCTACTTGCATTTCCTCATTTTTATTTTCACCCTTGACAATCTGTTTTAGACATTTAAAAGGTGGCCCTGCATAAGTGTGCATTCCCACCAGCAGTGTACTAGAGTCCCCTTTTCTCTACACCCTCACCAATACTTGTTTGATGATTTGTTGATGGTAGCCATTCTGGCAGGTGTCATTTTAATTTGCATCTCTCTGATGATTAGTGACACTGAGCATTTTTTCATGTGTGTCTTGGCTATTTGTATGTCCTGTTTGGAGAAGCGTCTATTCAGTTGCTCTGCCCATTTTTTTAACTGGATTGTTTGTCTTCCTTTTGTTGACTTGTATGAGTACTTTATATATTTTGAAAATTAACCCCTTATCCAATGTATCCTTGGCAAATATGTTCTCCCACACAGTGGGCTCCCTTTTCACAATGATGCTAGTTTCTTTTGCTGTGCAAAAGTTTTTTAGTTTGATGTAGTTCCATTTATTAATTTTTTCCTTTGTTTCTCTTGCCCTAGGGTGATGTATGGTTGAAAATTCTTCTACATGAGATGTCTGAGATTTTGCTGCCTATATTTTTTCTAGAATTTGTATGGTTTCATGAGTTATATTTAAGCATTTTATCCATTTTGAGCTTATTCTTGGGTATGGTATAAGTTGGTGGTCCAGTTTCATTTTTTTTGCATGTATGTGTCCAGTTGCAGCCACTGTGGAAAACAGCGTGGTGTTTCCTCAAAAAATTAAAAATGGAACTGCCATTTGACCCACTGATCCCACTTCTAGGAATATATCCTAAGAAATCGGAAACACCAATCAGAAGGAACATATGCACCCCTATGTTCATAGCATCGCTATTTACAATTGCTAAGATCTGGAAACAGCCCAAGTGTCCATCAGTAGATGAGTGGATAAAAAAGCTGTGGTACATTTACACAATGGAATACTATGCAGCTATAAAAAAGAGAGATCTCTTACCCTCTGAGATAACATGGAGGGACCTGGATAGTATTATGCTAAGCAAAATAAGCCATTTAGAGAAAGATAAATATCACATGATCACACTTATTTGTGAAATACAATGAACAAAATAAGCTGAAGAACAGAATAGATCCAGAGACATGGAAGTAGGGAACAAAATGACAAACCTCAGAGGGAAGAGGTTTGTGGGGGGAGAGGAACCAGAGAAATTATATGCATATATACATAACCTATGGACACAGACAACAGTGCGGTGACGGTAGGGGGTGGCGGGAGTGGGGAGGAGGGTGTCAATGGGGGCAAAAAGGAGGGACATCTGTAATACTTCCAACAATAAAGATAATTTTTTTTAATTAGGGGAAATGCTTACAGGGAACTTGATATTGCATAGATTAGGCTAACAACACCTAAAACCTCTGATCAATCTTAGCATCACACAGATAGAGACCCAGGCATGAATATGATGTGATGCCAAGTACAAATCCCACCTACGAAATATTCTTGCTGAAACTATGGAAGCTGAATCTGCTCAAGATTCAACTTCTAGTTTTCAGGAAACTTGGCAGATAGGAACATACCGAAGACACTCAGAGATGTATTAAAATCCGGGGACTTGTACTGTGCCAATGACCTGATCTGGTTTCTTCAAAGAATAAATTAGAAGGAAAAAGGAAAGAAAGAGAGGGGCTCATAGATCAAAAGCCTTAAGAGGCATTTGGGCCAAATACAGAATGTCGCTCTTGTTTGGATCCTGTTTCAAACAAACCAACTGAAAAAAAAAAAAAAAAAAAAAAAAAAGACGTATTTGGCACAATTGGGGAAATGTGAATACTGAATAGAGATGATATTATTAAAAACATTTTAATAATTTTAGGTGACATATCACATTTTGATTATGTTAAAAAGAAGTCACTGTCTTTTAGAGAGAACTCCTAAAGTGTTTTTAGATAGAATAATAATATGATTAGGAGGTGCTTTAAAATAATCCAGTGGCAGGGGGTGTGTGGAAGTATAGAGGAAACTAGATGGGCCATGTATTGATGATTGTTAAAACTGAGTTTTGGGAACATAAAGGTTCATTATGTTACTCTCCCTGCTTTGGAGTATGTCTGAAAATTTCCACAATTAAGTTATTTTTATGAGGAATAAAACAAAGAATAGCTGAATAACTTAAAAAAAAAAAAAAAACTGCCCTGGCCAGTTTCGCTAAGTGGTTAGAGAGTCAGCCCATGGACCAAAGAGTCACGGGTTCAATTCTGGTCAAGGGCACGTACCTCAGTTGTGATTCAGTCCCCAGCTCTGGTCAGGGTCGTGCGGGAGGTAACCAATCGATGTGTCTCTCTCATATTGATGTTTCTCTCTCTGCCTCTCTATCTCTCTCTCTCCCCCTCCCTCACACACTATCTGAAGATAAATGGAAAAATATTCTTAGGTGAGGATTTTTTTTAAAAAAAGACCCAACCACATACTGCCCACAAGACACTCACTGCAGTTTTAAGGACAGACATAGACTCAAAGTGAAAGGATGGAGAAAGTTATTTCATAGAAATGAAAACCTAAAAAGCAGAATAGCTATACTTATATCAGACTAAATAGACTTGAAATCAAAAATTATAACAATAGACAACAAAGATTATTATATAATGTATAATGGTAAAGGGGTAAATTAATCAAGATTAAATAATAAATATAAATGTATATGCATCCAGCATAGAAGCTTCTAAAAATATTAAGCATGCCCTAGACAGTTTTGCTCAGCGGTTGGAGTGTCAGCCTGTGGACCAGGGAGTCACAGGTTCGATCCCCAGTCAAGGGCATGTACCTCGGTTGCGGGTTATGTCACCGGCCCCAGTAGGCACCATGCAGGAGGCAACCAATCGATGTATCTCTCTCACATTTATGTTTTATTCTCTCTCTCTCTCTCTCCTTTCCTCCCACTCTATCTAAAAAAATAAATAAATAAAAATGAAAATATTAAGGAAAATACTAACAGATGTGAAAGGAGAAATAACAAATTAATATGCAAGGATGGTTCAGCATCTACAAATCAATCAATGTAATATACATTAACAAAATGAAGGATAAAAATCACATGATCATCTCAAGAGATGCAGAAAAAGCATTTGACAAAAAAGAGAATTATCTCACTTTTGATAACTAAGTGAAATACATAAAATCCAAGAGTATATAAAAAAGTCACAACTAAATAAATTACAAATACTTAAATCAATGAAACAGAGGCAGAATTATCATATTCCATATTAATTTTTTAGATATCAAAAGAAAAAGATATAATGAAAGATATAAGCCACTCTAGATAATAAAGTGTACTAGAAACCTACAGCGATGAAAACCTGCAACTAGTATTATGATACTAGCTCCAGATTCGTTGCCAAAACTACATATGCTAAATATGTATAGTATAAAATTTTAACATAAGAAAATGTGACATTTCAAATCACTGAAGAAGGAACAGATTAATTACAAGTTATTAAGAAAATAAGCATGCACATGTCTAGCAAGTATTCAGGTCATAAGGAGAGAGGCAAAGTTCCAAAGGTTTGCCTCCAAATTCAGCCAGACAAGCCATTTGAAATTAAATAGTCTGTTGACACTGCCAACAGGACTATGGATGTATATCAACTATGTCTGCATTTACAAATTCACTCTTTTCTTTCTTCCCTGTCCTTCATTTGCCACTGTCTATGCCTCAAACTATGCAGAAATGACATTACTTTCCGGTCCCCCTAATGTAATATATTAGAAAAGAAGAAATAATCACAATATCCCCATGAATTATGCCCCCCAAAATTAACCAAAATAGTATAGCAAAGGAAGTGAAAATCTATAAAAATTATTTGTCTTTTAATCATTTATCTTTCTTGTCTGTCGAAAGAATGGAAGAAGTGTCAACCCAGACTCAAATATGCTGTATTAAATAAAGAGAGGTTCAATGTACAAGCTGTGGAATTAGCTCACTAGACTCAAATTTTGATTCTGTTGTTTTCTACTTGTGTGACCATGGGCAAACTACTTAGTTCCAGTAAGCCACTATAAAATGGGGGTGATAATACCTAACCTCATATGGTTACTGTGAGAATTAAGCAAGATAATCCTTAGGAAACCTAGTTTGGCAGCCAAAGTAATACCTCTGGGTGCACACAAGATGTACTTGTGGAGGTTATTATTTTCAAACAAACAACGTACAACTGCCTTGAGCCAATTCTAAGACTCTAGAGAGAACATTCATCATGGTCTCTTCACATAGCCCTACTTGCCATTACCCCTGTTAAAGGACAATGTGGTCTTCTGGCTGTACATTAGGATTCATCCTCCATAACAAGGTAGCCAGCAGAGCTCCCCGAGACAAGCCAGAATGCCATCATGTGAGTGGCCTTTCCTGAAGAAGTAAACTAAAACTAACATCCCATCTAGTGTAAGCCACTGCATGCCACTACATGCTTTGCTAGATATAAATCTTTAATGTAACAACCCAGTTAAGATTTGGAATGAATAAAATGACTCCACAGAGGGCCTACAGTCATTCCTACCAAGACTTCCACCAATCAAATGTAAAAGTTTCCTCATCATCACCCTAGCCAGTGTGGTTCATTTGGACGGAGCGTCATCCTGTACACCAAAAGGTCGCACATTCAATTCCTGGTCAGGGCATATATCTAGGTTGAAAAATGTGTGTATATATATATTTAGAAACATTTCCTTAACATCATATACTTTCTTTGGTTATTCCCAACACTCAAACCCATTTATTCATGCCTTCCCAATTGACCCCAAAATAAAGTATAAGGATTAGCTATTATTTAAAAACAACTTCAGGAAAATTGCCATTAAGGCAAATCTGCAGACACTGCTTGATAGAATCTACTAAAGTTGAACATATGTATACCTATGTCCCAGGTATTTCACTCCCTGATATATGCCCAACAGAAATGCATACATGTGAGCAAAAAAATCCACAAAAACTATATATAACACCATTATTTATAATAGCTACAAATTGTAAATAACTCAATTTCTATCAACAGAGAAATAAATATATAAACTGTGGTATAGTAAATGTATAGTAGAATACTATACAGCAATGAAGAGAACCAAACAAGAGCTTATGTAACAATATAGATGAATAACATAATGTTGACTGAATCATCAGTCATAAAAAGTCCATAATAAATTATTCCATTTGTAAAAGTTCAAAACTTGGTCAAACAATATTACCATTTTGGGGGTAGTAAATGCAAGAAGGTATGAGGGGGATCTCTGGAGTGTTGATAATGTTTAATTTCTTGATCTGGTTGGAGGTTACATGGATGAGTTCACTATATGAAAATTTATCATGTTTAACACATGATCTCTATATTTTCTATATTACTGTGAAACATAAGAGCTTATATAAATATAATTTTTTTAAATATATTTTTATTGATTTGAAAGAGAGAGGAAGGAAGAGAGGGAGAGAGAGAGAACAAAACATCAATGTGAGAGAAAAACATCGATTGGCTCCCTCCCACAGGCACCCTGACCAGCGATCAAACCTGTGACCTTTCAGTACATTAGACAATACTCAACCAACTGTGTTAGCTGTGGCAATACAATGATAAACAGGAGAGACATAAAACCCTGCCCTCAAATGGGCTATAGTCTAGCAAGGAAGATATAAATCAGCCAAAACATTTAAGAACACATGGGGAAAATTCCAAAACTCGTCTATAGCAGGAGTTAAGAAAGTGTTCTAAGGCATTCTGCCAACAGCAGAGAATGGTCTTGGCATCCCAGATAAGTGGAGCACAAGGAAAGACAAAGCTGAGGAACAGCACAGCTGAATGTTCCAGGAGGGAGCAACATGAACAGGTCACATGGGCGGAATAACCACAGCACAGGAAAGCAGACAATGGGCCTTGCCAACAGAGTGCCCATCAACCCATGAGAGACAGGCATTTTGACAACACCTCTTGAATCACCTTAACACCCAGTTTGTGTCAGTTTAAGGAAAAAAACCGCAGCATAAATGTGTTTGTTAATATTTTCTCTGAATAAAAGTTCCTTCTGGGACATTTGAGTCCATGCTAACCAGAAGATTTGCAGCAATTTACTGGCTGACTAGTGCAGGCATGCTCCCAGGAAGCTATAATATCTAGGTGAGGTCAACACACTTAACAGCATAAATGGATCAAGAGTGAAATGTCCCCCTTCACTACATTTTCCATGAAAATTCCCACCTATGCCATAATTATACTCTATATCCTATTAATAGTAGAGGTGAACAAATAGTGGTTCTAAGGTCTTAGTTACGCAACAAATCTTTATTGCATTTCATTATGTGCCAGAGTTCTGGGGAGAACAGAGAAGGTGTAAAGACAAAGATGCTAATAACAGGCAACCTAACAAAGTGGAAACAAACATGTACTTTGGAACCCAATCACCTGAGGTTTAAATCCTGGCTCGATTTCTTACTAACTCAGTGGTCTTGGGTTAGGTACTTAACTCCCCTTCACCTGATTCCCATAATGTAATGATAAAACAACTACCCTGATGTGTTCTGCAGGATTAGATGAGATAATGTGTGCAAAGCACCTAGGAAAAAGCTTTATGCCAGGATGAAGTGGTTCACAAAGAGCTGGCCCTCCAGGCTCTGGTCCACTCCCTTTCTCTTTGCACCAACTCCTTCCCTCACAGGATTTGCAAGCACAGATCAGAGACAGACACCTTGGTTTGGCAGCCACCCACACTCCCTGCCCCTGGAGACAGCTGCCCTTTGGCCATCCCTTGTGTGGAGTGCAACCTGCCCTGAAGGACAGACCTATGTATGGCTTAGGACCATTTGGGCAGGAAATTTCAGGGTCCTGATGCCTTGACCATGATCTATAAAAAGGAAGGGCATGATTCCTTGATCCCACAGACTCTTTATTCAGTGTGACCAGCGGAGGGCTAAATTAGGGTTCTCTAATGCAGTGGGCCAGGCAAGCAACCCTTGCACAATTGTAAGGACAGTACGATTTGGAAGCGAATACTACAGGAATATAAGAATTTTTAAGAAACAGTCTTTCTAGCAGACTATTTTCACTTGCTGTGTTTCTATAACAATCTGCCTCCCTAAGATACCATACTCCTATAGCTATTTTATAGAAATGCTACTCACATTCTTTCCTTCTCTTGTTTGAAACTCACTCTGAATCTCTAACAAGTCCAAGGTCTTGAGGCATTTTCCCATTGTTCTGTATATCCCACAATATTCTTTGGATAAAAGAAATAAAAATCTAACTTAAACTGTGTTCATTATGGTTGCTATTAGTGTGTGAATTTAAATAAATATTTGAGCTACTGTTAATTATACTTTGCATAATGACAATTTTAGAGGTGGGAAAAATTTTAGACAGCTAAGACTAAGTCCAAGAAATTATACCCATAATTTTGTTGTTGTTATTAATCCTCACCTGAGGATATTTCTCCATCGATTTTTTAAAATATGTTTTTATTGAATTTTTAGGGAGAGAGAGAAACATTGATGTAAGAGAGAAACATCAATCTGCCACCTCCTACATGCCCTCCACCGGGGATCGAGCCTGCAACTCAGGCACATACCCTGACCAGGAATCGAACCAGGACCTCTCAGTCCATGGGATGATGCTCAGTCCACTGAGCCACACTGGCCAGGCTCCTTTGATTTTTATAGAGATTGGAAGGGAGGGAAAGGGAAAGAGAGAGAAACATCTATGTGAGAAAGACATATTGATTGGCCACCTCCCACATGACCCCGACCAGGGCCGAGGATCAAACCTGCAACCCAGGTACGTGCCCTTTACTGGGAATCAAACCCACAACCCTATGGTCCATGGGCTGGACTGACACTCTAATCGCTGAGCCAAATCACCCAGGATAATATCCATAAAAGTATAAGAAAAAAAATCAGTATCAGCTAAGGCTAATAGATTCTACACTATCTTTACGGCCACGTAATTGTTTAAAATATATTTATTCAAATTAACAACAAATTTTTAAATAGCCAATTCAATTGCTATATATAGATATATCCCTGACTCACACAAAATATTCCTCACTCTGTCATTAACTAGTCAGAAGAGTAGAAATCCCCAACACAAAAATCAAAGGTTAGGATACTCTGAGCTCAGAAATGATAAACCATGCTCTGAGTCAGGGTAATCTGGGAAGAAGGTCCTGACATTTGAGGAGAGCATGCAAAGCTTGGTACAACCTGCCCAAGCCAAGGTTGCCTCCAGGGTCAGGGCAGTACGGTCTTTAAGCTGGATAGTAAAAAAAAAAAAAAAAAAAAGGACAAAAAGCCTTGGTCTTCTACTTGGTTGCATCATTACACTGATCTCTCAATAAGGGTGCTCTCATCTCTTCTCCTAGTTCCACGTACGACTCGCTCTCCTCACTGATTCACTGCAGGGCTCATCTTTGAAATACAGATGCTAACCTGCTGAAATATTTCTGAGGTTGAAAGCTTAATATATATGAAAGATGAGTAAGTGCACCTGGGGCTCCAAGGACTAATGCCATAAAACTGTCATTATTTCCCACCAAACGTTATTTCACCCACTCACTTGATGTGCATCTGTGGCCCGTTCACACTGCATATGGCTGTGGACAGAAAGTGCCTCATTTCAAAACTAGCACAGTGGGTCTGGGAGAGGCTCCTGCTGCAGTGTTGGCTCCTTCTTCATTTTAGCTCCAAACCCCGTCACCCTAACATAAGGACGCAGAACAAGCCTCCATGAGGGCTCAGAAGGTTCCAACTCTGTGGCTGATTTACTAATGTGTGCCTTGAGCAAAGTATTATTTTAAAAGTATTATTTAAAATGCCAAAAGCATCTATTCTGTCTCTGCTACCTTTAGACATGGCAATAGTTTCAACCAACCAAAGGAGAGTCTATTCTAGATGAAAAGGACTTCAGGGCAAGAGTCCCCCAGTCTCTCCCAGGAGGCCTTCGAGGTCATTGAAACTCACATCAGGAATTATTTATATTCTCAACACAATGAACACTGCCCTTTAATCTGTTTGCTTCTCTCCTGAGCACTTAGAAGATGAGGGTGCTCTGCCCCCAACCCACGCTGCTATCTTTAACAAGTAACAATACTGAGCAACTAATTATTACAGTTCCTGCTTTCCTTTACTTTTCTTGGCTGAATATTATTTCATTAATTCATTCCATGAGAACTTACAGAATAAATTTCAAAAACACTAAAAGGAATGAAAAGAACAGAAAAAAAATGATCTCTAAGAGGCTTAGAATATAGTTTCAGAGGGAAAGAATATTTAAAATGTAGCCCAGATGGTGGGGCTCAGTGGTTGAGCGTCGACCCATGCACCAAGAGGTCACCAGTTCAATTCCCAGTCAGGGCACATGCCCAGGTTGTGGGCCAAATCCCCAGTGGGGGCATGCAGGAGGCGGTCAATCAATGTTCTCTCTCATCAATGTTTCTCTCTCTCTCTTCCTCTCCCTTCCTGTCTCTCTAAAATCAAAAAAGAAAAATAAATAAATAAATAAAATGTGAATAACAATATAAAACAGACTGTCATTAAGTTCTGAGATGAGTAGTTTAAACAAGTGCCATAAGCACGAAGGTGGAAGAAATGACTATGGATGGGGCAGAGTGGACAGCAATGTGGAGGACAGAAGCCAGTTCCACAAAGGAGTTATAGGCATTTGAGCTGTGTAGAAGGAAAGGGTCTGTTAGAGCAAGGGTCCTGATCATTTTTGTGCAATGGGCCCTTTGTAAGCCTCAAGTCTCTACAACCTTCTTGCAACATTTTAAAATATACAAAATAAAATACAATGGATCACAGAGGAAATCTAGTGTAGCCATTTCTTCTATAATGTTTTGAAATTATGAATTTCTCCCAAGGTAATTGATATATTAGGGAAGAATTTGGGATTAACACAGATTTCATGTTTGCTTATGCATCATTCCATCCACAAAAAACACGAGGTGCATGCAAAATCAGTGCTCACTGAACCTGGCTGCATAGTAGTGCACAAAACGTATAGACATGCACATCCAAAACTTCTACCAGCATCCTCAGTTCACCACGTGTTGTCAACTCTGCCCATCAGGCCTGGTGCTACAACTTTCCATGTGAGTTCAAATAGTCCAATTTCACAGTAACTCACAAGCCTTGACCACTTCCACAAGCACATTTCTTTTTCAAGGTGAGGTACCACATTTATTCTAGTAATTGTGAATTTACGCATTTCTTAAGCACTTAACACATAACTGTATGACTGTGCTACCATTTTTATTAGGCTCTTATCATTTTTTATGATAAAGTTTTTATTGACAAAGTTTTTTTTAGTGTTATTCTCCGAACTCCATGTTTCCCATGAACCCTATGGTTTTCATTGTGTTGTTTTTCATAGCAGGGTGATTTTAGGAACACGTATGTTGCAATACAGCAGAACTAACTATATATTTAAAATATTTTAAAAACAAATTTGTAAAATAGTAATATATATGCTTTGTAATCAACACATTAAATGACAAGATCTAGTAGCTGGCTAAACAAACTACCATAGTTTCAACATATGATGAGCACAAATAATATGTAGAAATATCTGTAACTATAATATGACATGAGAATACTGTAATTTCATTAATGACAAAGCTGTGGACAGGTACTGCTAATACTCCTGTGATTTGCTGCCAATTGATAATTGAAGAAAATGTTAAATTTCAGTAACACATTAACAGTAATAATGATACAATTTTCCCTATCCAACTTCATTGATGCCCTAAATTCTCTTTACTCTCCAGGTAAAGAACCCCTGCTATAGACAGAGCAGAGGTGAGGAGCATTTCTATCAAAGAAATTGAAGAAGGCAAGAACATTATGTGATGGGAATTGTCCAGCTGAAACCAATAACTTACAATGGAGAAGACAAGAGGAAAGAGAAGGAAGGGAAAGGGAGAAGAGAAAAGAGACCATAATGAAAATACAGTATGGGCCAACATCAAGTCCAGATAAGATTCCCTCATTACTTTTACATGTGAGAGAGTTATGACCCCAGGGTCACCCTTCCTGTCCTAACCATGTATCATGTATCAGTACCAAGTCACGGCCTCACACTCACATCATCAACCAACGTATGGCCTTTACTACCATAGCTAGATGTGGTCACGCCTTCCCAATATAAATCTGTCCATATGCTTTTTCTTCCCCAAGTATGATATAATGGAAAGATCACTTTAAATTTTTCTGTTGCCTAAACACTAATATTATCTTCTTGAAGACTTGGTTATACAAACATGTCCTATATCCATCATGAAAAAGCAAGTTCAGATATCTCATATCCAATCCCAGTTGATTAATAGTGCCCTATTGATAACTGTTTCTAAACTGATAACAACCCACAACAGCCCAGCTCCCAGTGGACCCACCTAATAATTATCATCTTCCAATTTTAGAACTAATAGCATTAACTTGCTCATCTTTTCAGGTGGGGGGGGTAGAATAGTTATTATAAATCACATTACAGATCTTAGGCCAACTTTATTGCAGATATTTCAGCAGCTACAAGATAATGCCATTAAGCATCAAGATTTCTGAGTCACCTCCTGCTCTGACTCTATGCCAAGCCCTGCCCCCAGGTTTACACAAGACGTGTACTCTCAATCCTCATCTGCAGAGCCCTCCCTCTCTGCCCAATGTGGATTCCTGTTTTAGGCGGCACATGCCCAGGATACCGAAGCCACTGCCCCAGAGAGCTGCTGAGCCAACCGAACTGGGGTGGAAAGAACTCTGAAGGGAAGGGACCTGATTCTCATGCAAACATGTGTGTGACTTTTCCACCTTCAGTTTCCTGTAATTCTGATACTTCCTAAATAAGCGCAGAGGGAAAAGGAGGAATTAATAAAACTCTGGACTCCCTAACCCTGTTTCTATCAGAGCTGTTCGGCTTATGTCTGCTTTATATTTGTGCATTCCGTGTGACTTAAAGAATGAATTCCATTTACACCAAAATAAAAGGTTGAAAACCACTGAATGAGATGACTTCCAAGAGTCCCAGTCTTCTAGAGTAAGCGCATCAAGGTCCTATCCTTTGAGCATAAGTAGACAGCAACCTTTATGGGATAAGAAATCAAAGATGCCTACACCAAATCCCATCTTTTCCATGCTCCTCAGAGTTTGCATCTTCAAATCCAGGAGGCAAAGATGCTATTTGTAAATCATTAACAAATAACATTAAGATACTTCATCATTTATAACTATTATCCATTTAGCATCCATCAAGTTGGTAGTAGAGGCACTAGGGCAGGGATGTGAGGCTGGAGATAGCCATGCAGGGCAGCTTAGCTGTGGGGGACTGGGAAAGAAGTGCAGACATGAGGTGCTACCACTCAGACCAAACACTAACAACTTGTTTCCAAGTAACTATTCTGCCAAGCTTGCCTTAAAACAGAAAGGTAAGACTCATCAGTAGTATAAACAAAAGACTTGCCAAAGTCTTTTTAAATAGTTTATTCTTTAATGTAGAGTAAGAAGAACTTACTTGTGTCTTTCTGTGTCTTGGCTTAGGAAGCCCATCTGTTCAATAATGTAAAACTAAATAGAAGCCAGTCATTTTAAATATTATCAACTTGAATCAAGAGAGTAGTTCACTATAAATATGTTTTTGTTGTATGGTGTCCTGAAAAAGAGGAAGCAGTACATTCTCTTTGATATCTCATGAAAAGTTTGTGTTCTTAAAGGTGGAAATCTAGCATATGCTTCACCGGTTCCATAGAATGCATTCCACGTATTTCGGAGTGCCTAATGACTTCCTGAGTTGCACTCCTCCACAGCACAGCTTGGCGGCAAGCTGCCTTGATAGAGTCTTGTGTTGGTTTACAAATTGGAACATTGCGAACCTTGGTCTTGAGAGCAGCCTTGCATACATCATTCGTGTACAAGCAAGTGAATTTCTTGTTTCACACAAAACTCTTATCCTCTCATCTCCTTTTAGATTCTCCTCAAGTGTCTTAATAGTGAGTTGATGTTGCTGGTGATCCATGACCTCTTTTCTTTCCATTCTTCTTCCCATTTTTTTCCTCTTCTGTGTGCTAATTTTACACTTAACCTCAACTTTAACAGTTCCCACAGTGGCCATGCCCATCCAAGATAGGGTTTCTGGATACAATCCAGGATGCCCAGTTAAATTAGAATTTCATATAAGCAATGAGTAATTGTTAGTATATGTGCTATATTAATTGCAAATTCTGCTGATTCTATGGTTAGATAAAATCCACTATCCAGTTACTTTTCTAGTGCCACAGAATAAAACATTGTTCTAAAAGGTTGTAAAACTATGTTTACTGCTTAACATGCAAATTTTATAGATCAGTGATTTCCAGGAGCTGGGAGTGTGAAGAAAATGTTGGCTACAAAGGGGCACAAGGGAATTTGGGGAGTGATCAAACTGTTTGAATATCTTTATTCTGGTGCCGTTTACATGATTATATATATTAGTTAAAATTTATAGAACTGTATGATAAAAACAGTGAATTTTTTAAATCCTCACCTGAGGACACTTTTCCATTGATTTTTCAGATAGAGTGGGAGGGAGGGAGAGAGAGAAATATCGATGAGAGAGACACGCCGGCTGGTTGCCTCCTGCATGACCCCAACTAGAGCCGAGGACTGAACTGCAACTGAAGTACATGCCCTTGACCAGAATCGAACCCACATGCTTTGGTCCCGACACTCTAACTGCTGAGCCAAACCGGTCAGGGCAAAAAGAGTGAATTTTACTGTAAGTAAATAACACCTAAATAAACCTGACTGTAAAAAGTGGAAAATTAATGTATACTACTCAATCTCAGATGGATCTCACACATTTTCTAGATCATTTTATCCCATCCTAGGTATCAGCAGAGTAAATGCCTTACGACAACTATTCCAGTTTTTATTTTAATTCTTTTTAAGAGCACAATGTCAACATCACATCCCTCTGTGAAAATAGATTTGTTCATTCATGCAACAAGCATCTTATATTAACTGGATCTGTGCCAAGCTCTAGAAATACAAAGATGAAAATAGAGTCCCTACCAAAATAATTACTCACTGGCTAGTAGCTAAACTGACATGAATTTAAATGTTTTTAAAAGACATAGAGTATAAAAGAAAAATGTATAATTACAAGATAGAGGAATAGCAAGCACAAAACTCTTTTGATAACTCAGGAAAAACTCAAAATACTTGAGCTCAACCTTTAAAGTAGGGAGTTATACAGAGATATAGGAGGACAAGCACCGAGGAAAAAGAAGCAGCAGACAAGCCAAACAGGTGGGTCAGTACAAATGGTGAAAGCCCTTGTCATTCAGTTACTGTCACAATTCTTGCTGGTTGTAGCAGAAATTGACTTTGGCTAGCTGCAGAAAAAGTGAACCCTGTTGAAAGGTCATGCTAATTCACAGAATCAGTGGAAGGCTAAAGCACCAAATATAGAAAATGGACACAAACAAACAGACAAACCCAGGCTACTCTGGAGGCCAAGAAGTAAAAATCACAAGAGCCAGCCTATAGCAGGAATAATGACTGGGATGCTGCTACCATCACCACTGCAAACCGATGGACACCACCACAAACACCATGAATCAATTCTAACAGTTCCTTGACATTGGCACACTTGCTACCAACTCAGTCCCAGCAGGAGAACCTGATTGGCTGAGCCTGGGTCACAGACTACACCTAGCACCTGGTTGTCCGAGGCAGAGAGAGGTAAGACCAGCCTCCTTCCAAGGTTGCACACAGCAAACAACTGTCCAAATTTGGAAAGGGGGTTGAATCTGGGCAGTCAAAAATGGCACCTGTCAAATTAACTCTACTCTCTTTAGGATAGTCAGTATCCACAGCTTCTAATAATTGGACTTGACTGATATTTCTAATCCTGATTCCTACAGCTGGAAAGAAAAACTTCTCCCTCTCCAACTGTGGGTCTTGTACCATCGCACTTACAGGACATCACATTTACAGGGAATGATATTCTTTGCATGTCTTTGGCTGGTCTTTCCAACTCGGTATGTGCTATTTGAAGGTAGGTATTTCATGGGAGTCACCTGTCTTTCAATTCTCCCATGTTCCCGGCACAGGCCTTCCACAAACGAGCTGCCTAATGCACGTCTGTGTTCCGCATGGATGTGTTCCAAGGCAGCTCAGCATGTGCTTTTGGAGACGTGCCACTTTCATTTGGCAGGCTCCAATCTCTTCCAAATCAGACCTTTTTATTTCAGCTCACAGGGGATAGTTGCCCTAAAGGCCTTGAACTAAACCTCAGTGGGACAGATTATAAACCAGCCCAAACCACCAAAGATTATATCGATATGCATGCGGCTTCGGAGCGCTAAGCGCCGGCACAGCGCCTGGCTGAGGCTGCCAGCGAGCTCCCTGAAGAAAGCCAGGCGGATGCAGACCCTCAGCGCTGCGCTCGGGATCTCTGCTTGCGGTGCCTTTTCTGGCATTGCATGAACTGAACAAAAGGAAGGGTCTGAATTATCAGTTGTTTGACAAACTAAATAAAAGAAAGTGTGGAGCATCGCATTAGGTATTTTTTTCTGATCTAGGAGAAAGAAGTATTGTGTTTTACTTGGCTCAGGAAGAAAAGGGATTACATTTTTGGAGAGGATCATTTGACTACCCCACATAAACACAGAAATATTTAACGAGGTTATAATGGGAATTTTATCTCCAGCCTCAGACGTTGCCCTCGTACAATAGTCTCTCCCTTCAGCCATGATTAGCAGCACACGGGAGGCTTCAGTCCTCCCACCTCTCCAGGAAATCATAATAGCCTTCTTTCCTAAGTTATTGAAGAGGGAGAGAACAGAACACAGCTCCATTATGTCCCTTCACAAAGCAGTTACAGCATTTTTTAAAAGCAAACAAGTATCTCAAAGATACAATCATTTGCAGTCAAGTTCAGGCTTTGACCAAATCAAGTTTGCAGAAGAAGGTGACTAAGTGGAGTTTTATGGATATCCCAGATAAGAAATATGATGAAAAGTTACAAAGTTCAGAGAAGGGTTAGAACAACCCAACTGTGTACAAAAACAAATGCTAATAGTATGGACAAGGACACTGTCCGCAGAAAGGGGCATCAACACACAATATGGGTCTTTGTTCTTCCCTATGTAATAGAAAGAAGAAAGGACATTTTCCCAGTCTTATACACTTTGTGAGTTTTTACTCTGTGCTTCTGTTATCACCCAGTTCATAAGTCAATATGAGAGTATTCTCTAGAGAACTGTTTTATTTTCTCAACAAGAACACCATAGAGCACCATGCTGGCTGAAAGGAATGCAAAATTAAAAAAAAAAAAAAATGGGCTCCCTTTTTGTTTTGATTGACCATCTAGTGAGCCAGAGCAACATCTTAAAACTGTTCTGAATGGAAAATGACTTTTGTATATGTGTTGAACCCATGATCATGCTTCAAAGAACACTAAAAAACATATTATTCTAGAGCTACAAAGATCATTGAACTCATATTGTATTACAGAATAGGAAACAAGGCTTAAAGTAGTCAAATGACCTAGCCAAGGGCATATTCCAGAGCAGAGCAGTCCTCCAGGCCTCCTGTCTCTAGTCCAGGGCCCCTCCTAATGCCCTTCTCTTTTCCAGCCACACCATAGTAACCACAGTCATTGCCTTTGCCGGAAGTGACCACATCTGGATTCTGAAGGACTCTTCCTGAGAGCAGGTCACCAGTGGTCAGTTCATGCTAACCCCAGGGTGGAGCTAGAAGGGTAAGGAAGAGCTTTTATCACTGTGATCCTCTCCAGGTTCAGGGTTCTCATCACACACTTTTCCTTCCACCGTGTGCCTCACCTCCAGAGAAACTCATCACTATTCCCCAGGTGTACTTACTCAAATATCGCTATCAGAGTTAAACTTCCTGAAAGAGCCTTACAAAAACCAAAAGCCAAAGACATTTGAAAATCAAAACACAGCACCTTCCATCCTCACCACCCTGTCAATCCTTAAAACTGAGAGAAGAATCCCACATACAAAGCATTTAGCAAGTAAAACCAATATATTGTCATTACATTACCTCCAAATAATTGTTCTGAATAAAGAATAAAATCTCTTTGAATAATTTTCATAGGAAAATCAATACCAATGTAAAACAAATGACATCTATTTCAAATATCATGTACATATTGTTTTTCTCTGCATTCTTTTCTGTCTTGTTTTTCATATATGCAAATTAATCATTAAAAATGCTTGGCACATTGTAGGCTTCCAAATAAAGTTATTTAATAAATGGGGAGAAAAGAGAGCACCATTTCTTTTAAAGAAAGAAAACAGAGAGAGCCAAGGCCAAAGCTAACCTAAGAGAGGGTGGTACCAGATAAAGATGTGAGAAACTCAGAACTAGGCACCAGCTTGAAAAATGCAGGAAATATGTGTTCTGGTGTTAACTGGCCAACCAAATACAGACTCGTCAGCCATTTACCGCACACCAAAGTTTGGTCAACATGAATTCAGAAACAGAGAAGAGCAACAAGCAGCCACTCCTGGATCCCACTGGTCTTAACTCCTCCTTAGGTTACTGTCTTCCTGATTCTAGCACACGAAGCAAATACGAGCAATACATTTTCAACCCAGAAGAAGGCTTTTGCTACTTTGGAACAAAGTAAAGGACAGATGACATTTTTGACCTCTGCTTGTGAATGGCATGGGATATGGTCATAACTCTGTGTTCTGGAAGACAGAGGGGAATATGAGATGGTATTTGGGAGTTAGACTCCTTCATTATCAGAAGGCTTGTTTCTTTTCCTAGAAATCAGTTTTCTTAGAGGCAGAGAAGAGAGGCTGAAGTAGGGGTGTTTTAAGATCATTTCCTGCTTTGGCATTTTAGGAATCTACAATTCTGAGGTATTCATACACCACACACTTGGTTTTGCATTACTTCTTTCTCCCTCCATTTCTGCTTTTCTGTTTAACATTCACATTAATGTGTTAACATTACCACATACTGATTAAGAGTGTGAATCTGGCAGCTTGGTGATGTGAATTTGGAGAAGATTTTTAACTTTTCAGCTTCAGTTTCCTAATCTTTAAAACAGGGCACTTATCTCATGAGGTCATTGCAAGTCCTGACATCACATTAGAATGAGAGAATGAACCCAAAATGCAGGAGCAGTAAGTGACATGGAGAAAGCACTCAAAACTATTAGCTGTTATTATCTTTTATCATCACTTATTTCAAACCTGGTTTTAAACAGGAAGAATACAGCACTGGAGAAAACCAGACAACTCTTAACTCCTTAAGATCAATAAATGTTCTTTCTGAGAAGGAGTGTAAATGAAAAGCCAATGTGAAAAAGACTAACAATTTTTTAAAACCTAAAAAAGCTGCTATTTTTCATACTGATAAAAATCTCTCAGGAAGGAATTTCCCAGGACTTAGCAAAATGCTACAATAAATAGTGTGATTTCAAAGGCAAGCAACTCAAGGGGCACTTGGGCAAAGCCTCATGATATGTCTGGATGGAATTTTTTATTTTATGTCTATGCTTCAAAGAAACAGCTGTGCAGTTCTTCCTGGTAGGCCTATCAAGCCATCTTGTCAAACTTTTGAGTCCCTTAAATTCATTAATTTTAATATTAAGCTATGGCAAACACCAAAAATATTAAATATGTATTCTTTCAGTTTTGCAGGACACGGCTCAACTCAAGCCCGAAGGGATTAAAATAGGTGAGAAAATCATTCATTTTAAAGTTAATTTGCAAGGGTCTATCCATAGGGTTACAAAGGCTATCATGCTCTCAAAACTGCCTGGATTCTTAGGAACTGGCCATAACTCAGTTCTGTCTTCTATGAGCTAGGTTTGGTCACTCTACCTGAACTCAGCACAGGGAAGATTAGAATAGGAAATTGAAAGAGGCACGTGGAACACCTCTGCCTGACCAGCACTGAAAATGCTGAAATGACCTGACCACGGCAGAGCCCCGAAAAGAGGAAGCTGTACCACAATAACCTCCTGGCACCCAATATATAAAGTACACTCACAAAAAGATGTTGCTACTCTGCAATGACGCTGTTGCCCTGACAATGATGATGAAGACAATGGTAGTGTTATTGACCCCATATTTGCCAGGCACAGCTCTAAATACTGTAGACACAATACTGCAGTCCTCACAACAGGTCTCAGAGGTGGGCATTCTTGCTCATCCAGAGTCACTTCACTCTGTCACAGAGGGGCTGATGCTCCCTGCTAACGCTAATATTTGGGTTGTTTAATGACCCTGCTTGGCTTCTCAGCTCTTCCCTCACCCACATAACCAGTTAAATTCTCTTTGGTTCAAACACTTAAGATGTTATTTATTTTCTGTTTTGGACCATTATTCCCATTTTACAGGTAAGAAAATTGAAAGGTGGCTTGCTCAAGCTTACGTAGTTAGAAACTGGCAATTTCGGCTCCAACAATTCTGAAGTCAGTGCTCTTGGCTGCTGATTACATTGTCACTTTTTAATGAAACGACATAAAGGTATAAAATTAGGAGTATATAAAGGGACTCCTATCTACCCCCTACTTCATGAACAATGATTCCCTCACATTCCTACATTCCTACTATCTTTCTGCCAGTCCTCCCCCAGAGAACATACCCAGGAGTTTTCTCTGAACTTCGAGCTTTGCTTGAGGGGTCTAAGTTTATACTTAAGACAGTAATAATAGAACTTTGCATTCACAAGCATGTATTCTTGGTTTATCTTGGGCACCTAAAATTTACTGTGATAAAGTGAATATAACATGACCTTCCTTAACTAAGTACCAATCTCTTATGGTTATATCAGTGATATGTTAGGCAAAGGTATTTATGGGACCACACTGAAGAAACTATAAAGCCCATCTGAGTTTCCACCAAGTACTCTTCCTACAAAGCATTTCTTACAATATATCCTATAACCTATAAAATGAAACCTTTATGCAAGAGTTGTTCTAGTTTTCACCAGCTAACTCGATCCTATGGCAAAAGCAACACAAGATATAAATAGAACACAAAAGATAAATATTTTAAATACATACACACAAAAAATGAATTTACTAAATGTTAAGTTGTCATAATTTCTGACCAAAGATTTTCTGTGTAAGAGCAGCTATTTATGCAAGTAAGTAAAAGAAATTTTATATATATGGAATATATATAGTTTTCTGTAAAGAAGTTTATATAATTCCAACTACATTTTGACATAGTTCATTCATTGTATTCATTTAAGATTTAAAATAAATTCTGTTGATTTTCTGATTTCCAATATAGACATATTATTAAAATAGTGAAACTACAAAGAAGAAAATAATAATCACTGAAATCTAGGAGATAATCTCTATGAATATTTTGGTTAATTTCCTTCCAGTCTTTTGGGTTTTGTTCTTTTTTTTTTTACATAGTTGAGATTATACTATATAGTTTTGAATCCAATTCGTCATTTAAGTAATTGTAAATATTTAAATTTGTTAAACAGTTGCATAAAACTGTATCAATGGGCCTGCCACAAATTATCTTATATCTATATTTGAATACTAGGTGATGGCCAACTTTTTAAATTATAACTACGATTATTGTAAACATCTTTCTGTAAAAATTAACTAAATTTCAGATTTGTCCCTAGGCCAGATTCCTAAAGTAGGATAAATTTCTAAAAGGGCAATTACTGAGCCAATGGAGTAAATATGTTCAAATACTTGAAACATATTACCCAGTTGTTGTTGTTGTTTTTCAGAATAATCCAAATTTTTATTTATTTATTTTTTGGTCTTTTTGTTAATCCTCACCCGAAGATATTTTTCCATTGATTTTTTTGGTTCGAGTAGAAGGGAGGGAGGGAGGAAGGGAGGGAGGGAGAGAGAGAGAGAGACATCAATGTGAGAGAGACACATCAATTGATTGCCTCCCACACGACCCCAACCAGGGCCAGGGATTGAACCTTCAACCCAGGTATATGCCCTTGACTGGGAATCAGACCAATGACCCTTTGGTCCAAGGGTGACTCTCTAACTGCTGAGCCAAACCGGCCAGGTCCTAATTTTTATTTAAATGATAAAATCATTGAAATGCTTCTGAAATATATTCATAGTCTCCTACCAAGCTCATTTTCTTTAAAAAAAAAAAAAAAAAGCCTAAGTTGTATTCGTTGAGTAAATTACAAAGCTGCTAGTTCAATTAAGAACTTTAAATTTAAAACTATTGTTTTCTCACTTCTCATTTTCTTCCAGGTTGTAAAATCTTACAAGGACAAAGAAATAAAGAATATATATGCAACACGCATGAGTTTGCAATAGATTTTTTAATTTGCCAGATGAATTTTCCCATTTTCATCAAAATCGTGATAATGATGAATCATCTTTTTCATTTGTCTTATACCTACTGCCCTTTCTAAGGGAAATTCAACCAGAATATGCTGCTTGATGCTGAGTGATTCTGATTCTGACAGTACAGAGTATGTGAGAAGATGTAAATCCTACTCGTGACATTCTAGGCAAGCTGAAATAATCTGTTGACATTCAGAAAGCAATTGGAGAAAGGGAACCTACAACTTTCTTTCTATATTTACCTTGCAGAATTTTAGAAAAAGTATTCAGATACTTTTCTCTAATATCCTAAAATACAGTAGTCCCACACCTTACTCACAGGGAATGTGTTCCAAGACCCCCAGTGGATGCCTGAAACTGTGGATAGTACCTGTGAACCCTGAGAAAGAAGATACATACTAAGAAGGACTCCTAGTGGCTAACTGGACTCAAATAAAATAAAACAGAGCCAAGCAGCTATTCCTGCACGGGGGCCTCTCATGCAAACTGCACTTCACAGAGAAGACCCCACCCTAGACTCTGCCTCTGCACTAAACTACCTGCCTGCACTGTGCTTCTGCCATCTGAGCCAGTCCTTATAAAGGAGGTCCTGGAATCCTATTTCAATCAATAGGACTGAGGTTTTTCCCACCCAATGGGTGCTGTGCAGATCTAGCCAATCAGAGTGGCTCTGTTCTGACTAATCAGGACAATGCCTTTTGGACCAACCAGACAGCAAGGATTTGGAGTCCTCATTTTCATGAGGATGGACGAATCAGGGACTGGGGGTGGGGACTTCTCTCCATATAAGTCAGCTCCCCTGTGGCTGGGAAAGCACTTTCCACCAAAGACTAAAGGCTGCATTTCCCTGGCTAGAGCTGAAACACCCAAGATGTCTCCCCAGAGCAGAGAGGAGCAGACCCACGTGTAGCAGAGCTGACTAGCTGAAGAGAGTCCTGGCCACCGGGCAGCCTCACTGCCGTGCTGTTTTCAGCCCTGCTGCATCACATCGAGCTGCTCCACAGCCGACTGTTTTCACAGCCACACTGTAGCACTGCTGAGCTCTTCCACAATAGTGCTGTTTTCACAGCCATACTTTATAACTGTTAAGCTGTTTACACTGAATAAAGTTTCCTTCTTCACAGCACCCCAAATTGGGGATTCCTGTTGGTGTTGAATTGGCACCAATGACCATCAATTGACATACTGAACCCCCTATATACTACGTTTTTTCCTATAATTACATACCAATAATAAAATTTAATTTATAAATTAGGCATAGTAAGAGATTAACAACAATAACTAATAACAAAATAGAACAATAATAATAAACTGTAATAAAGTTATGTAAATGTGGTCTCTCTCAAAAATATTGTACTATACTCACCCTTTCACTGAAATGAAGCACTTGGCAACTTCTCTTTAGCATGTCCAAACTGCCAGCATCGCTACTCTTGCACTTTGGGGCTGTCATTAAGTAAAATAAGGATTACTTGAATACAAGCACTGCAATACTGCAACACTCAATGCAATAACCAAGGTAGCTACATAGTGACGAATGGGTGGGGAGCGCATACAGCGTGGACACCTAACTGTAGAGACATGATTGATGTCCCAAGTGGGATAGAGCGGGTCTGGTGAGATTTCAACACATAACTTAGAATGGCATGCAATTTAAAACTAATGAATTGTTAGTTTCTGAAATGTTTTATTTAATATTTGGGGGGCCATTGTTGACCACAGGTAAATGAAACTGAAGAAAGTCAAACCGCAAATAAGGTGGGGATAGTTATATCATCATTTACTGCCTTTTTAAAAAATGACAGGAAGTTATGTTCAATCATTTCCCATGATTTTGTAAAATCTAGAGCAATGCCACCCTAATATTCATTGCTGTGTCCAATCCACTAGGTAGTAGCCATGACTAGTGAGACAGTATGCACCACTCACAGGAATCAGGAGGTATACCACCAGGCCCCAGTTCTACCACTCACAGAATCTCAGGGTCTCAGTTTTTACGTCTGTAACATAAGAGTCTGCGCTAAAGGAAACAAATACTTTTTTGTGTTCTAACATCCCATGATTTTAATGAGTTCTAAGAAACCCTTCCATTTCTCTGTATCCCAGTTTCTCTTATCAATAAAATGTCAATAATGGTATTCTGTCAACTTTGGAAATTACATGATATAGACTAATTATTTCATTCATTAATTCATCCCCAAAACATGCCTTTCTTGGCACTCTTCTAGTCCTGGGCTTAAAGCAATGAACTAGAGAGAGGAAGTCCCTTCTCCCACAGAGTTTATTTTCTGAACTGTAAATGAGAGAAGAAATAGACAAACAAAATTATTCCAGGCAGACAAACAGGATGATGAGATAGTGATTGGTAAGGGAAATCAGCAGGGTGATCAGCAAAGGTCTTTCTGAGGAGGACATTTGAGATGTGACCTGACTGGTGTCAGGAGCCAGCATGTCAAGGCAGCCAAGAGAGGAAACAGCCAGCTCAAAGGCCCCCATCAGAAATGAGTTTGGCTAGTTCAAGAAACAGAGAGAAGGCCGGTGGGGCTGAAAGTCAATGAGCAGGAGAAAGAGTGGTTAATAAGATCAATAGGAGCCAGATCATGCAGACATTTGTAGGAAATGATAAAGAGTTTTGCTTTTAATCTAAGATCAATGAAAAGGTATGAAAGTTTTAAGCAGGAAACTGATGTAATCTGACTTATATCTTAAAAGATCACCCTGGCTGCTGTGTAGAGAATGGATTACATATTTTATTTCCAGCAAACTGAAAGGACTCCTGTTCTCTCACAATAATAGTGATAATACTTGTTTTGGTGAAAAACAACAAAAATGGTGAATATTTTAAAATATTTAAATGCAGACATGATTTAGAAAGAAAGAAAAGAAAATGCTCTGACATTGAAATCAGTGAGAAAGAACTTCTGAAGCCAGCCTCTAGCCGGGTAGCATCAGCCCACCTTGATGACCTAGAATGAAAACCCCTGCAGAAGAGCCAACTGCACAAGAGTTTGGAGCAGAAGTAACAGTCTGTGAGGTACCACCACCCCAAGAGATCTGGGATACACAAAGCACTATCTCTTCTTCCTCCTTCTCCTCATCTGTCCACAGTATGGAGAGGTGGTTCTCAACCTTCAAAGTATGAAAGATGTTTTTTATTTACTTATTTATTTTATTGTTGAAAGTATTTACAGACATCCCCCCTTTCTCCCCATTTACCCCTCTTTCCCGCTTCCACCCTCCTGAAAGCTGCTTTTTAACATCAACAATCTTCTTTAATTCCCCTTCAAACACACACACACACACACACACAATTGTATTTTCACTTATTTAATTCACTTTCTTTGCCTAAAGAACTTAAGAATTAACAGAGCCTGGGGAATAATTTTGTGCACACTGAGTTCAGTAGCCATACTGGGAAAATGTGAAACAGAGGACAGAAAACCAAAAGCCATCAAGGCGCCAGATCGCAGAGCAAAAACTCAGCATTATTCAAGACCTCCAAAGAACTATAATTGAGGCCCTGAGTTACCTCCTCAGTTGTTTTCCATTGCTTTGGGAGCAATCACAATCAGCCCAACAGATTAATAACTGCCTTTCAAATTGGAGTGAGCAAGCCTCAGATGACTGCCCACCTACTTTGCTTCGAGATATGCCCACATGCTCTGCAAAGTACACAGTAAACTCTCAAGTGTTTGTTGACTTGTCTCAATAAAACCTCAGAAGTCATAGTATTGTCTCTGGGCCATCAGGACCAAAAGAGAAAAGCACAGATGTGGGACAAGCTTGTTCAAACGGTCTCCCCTTCTGCCAGCAAATCCTTTTCAGTTAGCAAACAAGACCTGGGTCGCAAAACTCTACAACTGTTCTTACCAGTTCGTCTTCCTTTTCCATTGCTTCTCCTCCCAACTTCTCATCTGAGGCCACACACACAAAGAAAAGCCAGGCAATGATTTAGGAAATATTGCTTCCTGCAAAGAAATATTAAATAAACTATATCCCTGGAGCTAGTAAATCTACCTTTGGAATTCCAACTTTTTAAAATCTAAAATATGGAAATGGTTTCTACCCAAAAGTGTTCCAGCATTAGTCTTAGTAGAAAAAAAAAAAGTTAGAAACAGCCTAAGTTTCTTGACACACTCCTTGATGGTATAGTTATATATACATTAGAGATAAAAATTATCACAAAATAATTTTAAGTGCAATTGCTCAAAATTCAATTTCCTATATGATGACTTTCATGGATCTCTAAGATATTTGTTCTTTCTTTCTTTTTTCTCCAGCTTGTCTCTATTTTATAAAAAAGCTTTAAGAAATTGATGTTACTTTTGTAACTGAATATACATTTGAAAGACAAAAATATATAAAATAGAAAAATGTAGGCATTTGCCTCAGTGCCCTAATATTAGATTTGGAATGTAAAAAAATTCCAAATAGATACACAAATGTTCTCTGAAAACAGAATCTGTAATTCTGTTTTTCTAAGACTCAAATTTAGAGAAGATTAGAAGAAATATTCTAAGTGCAAGGTAGATATAAAATGGTATCTTTAAGGTAAGTTTCCCAAACTTTATGGAAATTAATAAACTGAAACCTAATACTACAAACTAAATTTAGAATAAAATAGGTGAACTATGGTACAGAGGGGAGCACGGCACAATAGGAAATGTTGAATTCATTAGGATACAGCCCTGAGAAATACTAGCAGTAACACCAAGTAAAAAGCAAATTGCTATTTTTCTCATGTGTAGATTGTGGTTTAATACACTATGCCTTAGCCACTGAATACGTCTGTTTTTAAGTACTAGAAAAATTTACCTTAAGCTGAGTAAACTCCTGTGTGGATGTTTTTATATCAATTAAATACACCCAAGAAAAAAATAAGAAATAAAATTTATGTAATTTATGTCGACATCGCTAATTAAAATGTTGTGGCTTTCCCAGTTATAATGAATAAAATCAGATCTTACAATTACAGACCTCACATCTAAGGAAAATCAAATAGAGATTGCACATGTTTCTCAATGAAGCAAATAGTTTTTATTTTCCTTTTTTTTTTCTATTTGTAACATTCAGCAGTAGGGCAGATTTAGAGATCAGAATTATGCCACTTCAAGCTGCTGACATTTACTATCTAAGCTAGAGCTAAAAGCACTTCAAGTAAAGTCCAAGGGTACAAATACCACTCAAATGACTTACTTGAGCTGGGAAAAAGCAAGAGGATTCTTTCTAAAATTTATAAATATGTTCCCAAAATAAAGTTTCAAATGATGAAAATGATGTTTCCTCAAATCATTCAGTCCTACATAGCTTGAAGCACCCATATATCTTTTTATAAATAAGAGATATATCTGACTCCTATAGCTTTTAAAGGGTTCTTTTTGCTTCATCTTTTGCACATTAAAATTAAAGTGATTTTCAAGAAATTTTTTAAAATGTTTTTATTGATTTGAGAGAGAGAGGAAGGGAGGGGGGAGAAAGAGAAACATAGATGAGAGAGAAACATCCATAGGCTGCCTCCTGCATGCCCCCTACTGGGAATTGAGCCCGAAACCTGGGCATGTGCCCTGATCAGTGTGCTCTCTCCATGCACGGGATTACGCACAACCAACTGAGCCACACCTGCCAGGGCTTCAGGGGAATTTTTAAGGGTTGCAAAAATGCACATGCATGTATCAGTACTGTGTTGGGGTAAGGGTGGCTTGGGAAGCAATTGTGTTTATCTCTTTCTTTAAAAAAATAATAATAATGCCTACTACACAGATAACACTATCAATAAACAGATTGCCAACCAGTTGGAATATAGGCCTGAGTTATGAACCACTCGAATAAGCCTCCTAAGTGTGTTACAGAGGCATTCCTGGAGATTGTAGGGAAAGATTTCAAACACACCATCTGTTAGAACCACAACCCTGAAAACATTACCCTGGCCAATTATCACTTCAAAACACCACGGAGTTCAATCCACCTGTGTTGAAACAACTTGGCTACAATGCACAGTCACATCCTGGCTCCAGATTTGTAAACCATGGCTTCCACTTGAGCCCCTTCAGTCTTGAGATACCAGATACCCAGAGGGTGCAATTATGTGCCTTCCCATGGGTGATCCCTGGAGCCCTCATACTGGATAAGCCTTCAGGCCCTCCTCATCAGGCTCTTTCCTTGTAGAACCCCAGCTTTCACTTAAATCTTTTTTCGTCTTTCCAGGCCCGGAGTCCTCCACCCATGCCTCCCACTCAGTGACTGAGGCAGGCCAGCAACCATCCCAGCCCCACCCCTCAATCCCCACCCCATGCACTGGCTATGTTCTGAACCACCCCTGGCAAGGGGCACAAGCATAGGTGCTCACAGGTGCCTAGCAGGATACATAAATGAGTAAAAGGCAGGCCAGACATAGACATATCAAAAATATGTGGATGGCTGAGAGAAAGCAAATGCAGGCCCCATCTAAAGGGGGCAGTCACTGTTCAGCCCCAGGAGATTTTCAACATGCAGGAATGCAGGATGGGTGTTTTCAAATAATCTAATTATTCAAATATATATCAAATAAACTAATTTGCAAAAGTTGACCTATTATTTTTTTTCTTAAACTGTTTGGGACAAATAAAACGTTATAATTTAGTCTTTCTATGGTAATCAAGGTGTCTCTATTCAGGTTTGGGATTTTGTGGCTCTAAAATCACCTAAATATACTTCATGACTGTGACCGCAAAAACGATTCCTACCTGTTTCTTCTTGGAGAACGTGTTTAGAGCTTCCGTCAGTGCAGGCATTTGTTTGAGGGCATTGGACAAGGTATGCAGGCAGAATGCCAAAGCATTCCCACATACACCTGCTATCGTTTCAATTGATTAAACTCTATAACAGGCAGATAAAAGGGTCTCAGTTGCCATTGCCAATCTCACACAGCTGTGTGTGTGCTCAGCCACTTTTGGCAGTATTCTCTGGAAACCGCTCTAGTTTCCTGGATTACCCAGAAGCAAAGGCAAGACTCTCTGGTGGCCGAGCACAGTCTCTACGCTCTGTCTGGCTCAGCCTTCGTGGCAAGCATCACAAGTTGCTTACCAAACATCACTCTCTCCTTCTTCCTTAGTAACAGAACCCACATTTCTTAAGCTGGGCATATTGCTGTTTGGGAAAAGAGAGAGTTTCCAGCCTCCTTTGCAGCTAAGTAAGGTCATGTGACTAAATTCTGACCTATGAGATGCAAGAGGAAGTACTGTGTGAGCCTCTGAGAAGGAAAGGACTTCCGGCAGGCTGGAGTGGGGTGTTGCTATCTAGTACTCAGGCAGCTATCTTGGATCTTGAGTTCACCTTGGGAATGAAAGCTGTGTGTTGAGAAAATGGGTAACAGAAATAGAAGCACTATGTCATACACATGAAACTAATATTATATGTCCACTGTAATTTAAAAAATAATTTAAAAAAAATAATAATAATTTTTTTTAAAAAAGGGATTTGGATCCATGATGATCTTCTAGAATTGCTCTGCCAGCCCCAGATGGCCTACTTCGAGGTTTTTTGTTTTTTTTAAATGTCATTTCTTTATTTTTATTTATTTTATTTATTGATTTTAGAGAGAGAGAAAGGGAAAGGGAGAGAGATAGAAACATCGATGAGAGAGAACATCGATTGGCCGCCTCCTGTATGCCCCCCATTGGGGATTTGGCCCACAACCTGGGCATGTGCCCTGACTGGGGATTGAACCCGTGACCTCTTGGTGCATGGGTCAGCGCTCAACCACTGAGCCACACTGGCAGGGTAGAGGGTTTTTTTGGTAACATGAGATCAAACCTGTGTGTATTTAAGCCACAATTTTTAAAGAAATCTTTATTATTCATAGCTGAATGTAATTCTTAAGCAGTCTAGCCTCTCTCTTTCCCTGAGCTATCTTTGCTCCACCCAATCTTTTTATCCCTTTTAAACTCTTATTTTGTTGTGAATTAAATCTTCCTATGTACTCAAAATGTTTCTATCATTCTTCCACTTTAATCTACACATACCATCTTCCCTGGTAATACCAATTCCTTTCCAAGGCAAGGTAGTGAGCTTCCTCTTTGCTTGTCTGTTCAGCTGAGCAAGGCTCACAGTTACTTATAGTTCGCATTTCTCTCCTCTCTATGAGACGAACTGGTAAGCACAGTCCCTTGGGTACGAAAATGATGCTGCTCACCCATCATCACTAGAGCATCTTGAGAAAGTTGTTGGGTTTTTTTGTTTGTTTGTTTTTTGCCACCTTTCTACCACTCTCTCTATTCTCAAAGACAGGCAGTACCAGTAGACAGTGAGGGCTAAAGCCATAAAAGAGAGTAAAACTAAATGGCACACCTGGCAACAGACCCACTGCTTTGACCTCTAATTGGCACTGTACCTTAACCCACAGAAATAAGCAGCCTTAGACATCTGCTAGAATACTGGTATTTTCAGTCTCTAGTTTGAATGACAGGGCCCTGGAGGCAAAACATTTCCTATGGAGATTCTGCATTTTTGCCTACTTTTGCTTTTCTAGCTTTAACAACTCAATTTTGTTGGGCTTCAAAGTACAGTTCAAGGGACATTTTATAAGTCAACTTAATGAGCCTGAGGATATCACCAATGTAAATCATGGATTAGAGAGAGAAATGTTATGTGTAAACATTTTGTAATGGGTTTGGAAAAACCCACTTATAATTATATTTTTTTATTATTTCTGGTGGTATTTTCACAACTTTCCATGAAGTAATATAATGGCCAATGAGTTGACCTTGGAACATTTTGGAGGGAGTACATGGCCCAGTGGAATACTGGTCATGGTACAGTTAAGGAGAACAGAATCTACCCTAGCTATTTTATAAAGAAAAGCATTTTATACAGATAATTAATTGGCTTAGACTCAACCTTCCTAATGCTGTGACCGTTTAATACAGTTCCTCATGTTGTGGTGACCCCCAACCATAAAATTATTTTCGTTGCTACTTCATAACTGTAATTTTGCTACTATTATGTCTTAGGTGACCCCTGTGAAAGGGTCGTTCAACCCCCAAAGTGGTCGCGACCCACAGGTTGAGAACTGCTGGCTTAGAGAATCACTGGGGAAGGCTGAAGAAATACATCTAAGCTGAGCCTTCAGAAATAATTCCCAAGCCACACTACAGAACTGGGGTAGTGGAAAAACCATCACTTCTTCTGTGATCAGCTGCCTGCCACGTTGGGAGGCTGCCATAACCACAGGGCCTCACCACAATTAGAAACCCAACAGGCAGGCAGCTGGATCATGAAATCACTGTGATCCGGGGGCCACCCAGTTGGAAAGCTACTGACCCTGCTTCTACTGCTCTCTGCCTCCAAATCATACAGTGCCTGCTATGTTCTTCACCCACACAACTGACCCCTCACACCCTGCCTCTTAACACCATGTAGCTGATTGGACCCTGGGACTTGTGCCAATGCTGAGAACAAAGAAACAAAACACCCCCATGGCCACTCACTACCTTATCTCCAAGAAAGTCTTAGAGATTGTTTTGTAACTTTTCAGCTTTTGCAGAACCTGAAAGGTTTTTTGCAGATACACTAGCAGGAGCTTGGAATCGATTTTGAGAGACTATCCACCATATCTTAAAAGTTTATTTTCAACATGTCTTATTACTATGTACATACATAATATCCATTAGGCAGGTAATACTATACATAGCTCAGGCAGTCAATAGCATTTGCTGAAAATATAACCAGGCCAGGGTCTTCAGTTTTCATCAACTAGAGGATATAGTATCTAAACTGTTTCTTTTTTTATACCACCATTTACTGAACCATAGGGTAAGCAGCCACTTCATGAATGCTTCTGAATAAGAATGATGATCATGGTAAGTGGTCTTGGAATATATATATATATTCCAAGAAGCTCAATATCTAATAAGAGAATGCAGTACAAATATAAATACCTATGAACAAAGTGACAGAAATATAAAAAAGAGTCCCAAACCAAACCCAAAATTTATAATTATTTTAGAGTTAAATAATCCAGAAAGAAAATGGGACAAAATAACTGTAATTGAATCAGCACCCCCATTTGACTATTTAAGAAACACCATTGACCACTTTATTCCAAAGTCGCAAACACAGAATTACTGCAAAGTGAACAGAAGTTCATGCAGGGATCAAAGTGTGTTATAGGAAACACCAGGGCACACTATTAAATACTGTGAATTGGTTTTCAGACCAATGGTGAGATGTCTTTGAAAAGAATGGTCCAGGACATTCATTGTATTCTATTGAATATGCCTGGTACTATATCTGTCATTTTATAATCACTGGGGAAAACAACAGTTTGACCAGTGATTAGGCTGCCCTTTGGGCAGAATCCACTCTACTATGCAATAGCCTTTGCAATAAATCATGCAGAGAAGGCAGCACTGGCCGTCAAGGCCATATACTGTGATTACTATTCACACAGCAAACTCTTATTATTAATACAAATGAGAATTCTGGAAATGTCATGTGACATAGCAGACATAACTCATATGTTTTCTGGAAGCTGTTTGTTTGTATGTTGTTTTTGTTTTTATTTTCACCACAAATGAAAAATACAAGAACAAGGAATTACAATGCTATAACTGTACTTTGAAAATACTATAAAAATAAAAATAAGCTCAAGGGACTATAGTCAGGAGACCAAACCCAAGGAAGCCCAGTGAGTCTCCCTACACCTTACAAATGT
Source organism: Tadarida brasiliensis (assembly GCA_030848825.1). Classification (NCBI taxonomy): domain Eukaryota; kingdom Metazoa; phylum Chordata; class Mammalia; order Chiroptera; family Molossidae; genus Tadarida; species Tadarida brasiliensis. The sequence continues at coordinate 38,781,622 of CM061258.1, forward strand.
ATCTCATTGCACATTAGACTAGTACCATAGCATTCATGGGCAAATATTTGCATTACCAGCAAGGATATCTGGATGCACACTGGACTAGCTGTATGATACTAATCCACTCTCCCAAGAGCTTCCTGGCAGAGGGCCATGTGCCCACAGAAGTCAAAGCTCTGGTACCTTGACTCCTCAGAATTCAGGTTGGCTCCTAAGCTCCCTGTATCATTCCAGGGATAGAAAAGTATCCAGATCAAGAAACACCTTTTAATCTACTACTACTCCTTGCATTTATCCCTACCTCTAGCCTGGTTCTCAATTCAGAGGAATTTGAAAATAAAGTCTATCTTCCCGTTCCTACCTTCCCCCAACTCATGTCCTAAGAGAGACCACAAGAGATGTTCTGGGAATGCCCCAAGACAGTGGAGGAGCCCATAATTAACTTGTCAGAAGACCTCAGAGCCATAGGTAAGTCTCATAGATCTAGAGCTGCCCTTTTATCTATCCCCAGGAACTTGAGTGTTACAGTCTCATTAATATTAACTGTGTGCTCACTAATAAGACTGAGTAATTATTATGTTCTCTCTGGCTTTGCTTATTGAACAGGCCAAATAATTATTGTCAACATTTTATTATCAAGATGAACATTCAGCATTGCACCTATAATAAAGATTGTTGATATTTTTTTCAAATGCCATTTTTCTTATCCCTCCAGCTACACTTATTTTTATACAATTAATAAATTTTGAGAAATCCAAATAATGGTATTATTTACCTGCATATTCATGTTTGAACAATAGTTTTCCTGATATTTTATTTTACTCTGGATATCCCAATATGCACCTATGATTTTAAAATATCCTCTTGAAGCCATTTGCTATGGTTTCTACCTTCTTCTAACTTCTACTTTCCTTATATTTGCTCATTTTTCCTTTCCCCCCACTTATTCCCTAATCACTTACTAAAGGAATAAACATTATTGAATAAATGATTGAATGAGTGACTGAATAAATGATGTTGATGTTGTTGATACCTTAACATTAAAGTTGTTGGACTTAGCATTCACTAGACTTGTTTGATTAAAAGGGTACATCACCAGGGACTCCGTGGCTTGAAAAGACAAGAAACAGGGAAATTGGCAGTTTGGTATATGGTGTCCAGCCATCCTGGCAGTGTTGCTGTAAGCTCTATTACAGTCTATTCATCTGGCATGAAGCTGTGGAACTAGACACTCACGTCTATCAACACAGCTACTAGCACCAATGTCAGAAATTCACTGGTAATGTTTTTACAGGTCAGGAAAAAAAATGAGTTTGATTTAAAAAAAAAATACAGCAACTACAGGTAGAAATAGAGGGAAAAAGCATTTCAGCCTCAGTGGAAAACAGGCAGAGAGGGCAGAGAGAGGTCACCAGAGACAGATGTGTTTCAGCAATACAAAAATGGAAGAGGATAATTGAAATCAGAGGCAGGAGAGTTGTCCCATGGGTTAGATGGGGTCCCAAGAATTCACCTTCCTCAGGCCCCTGCCCCACACAACTGCAGTTTCTATGGGTAGGCTCTTTTCATATACCTCTGTTACTAATAATATTTTTGAACTTCATTATATTTATGAATGCAGAATCAAGCTGTGCAGTGAATTCATTTTTAAACTGCCTGGCTTATTTTTCTGAGTTGTCTTTGTAAAAATAAAACTTCACAATTGCTCTTTTAACACCTATTATAAATAATCCATGTCATGCCTTCCTTTCATATTCACTAATCTTTGTGTTCAATGTTCTATTAGGGCAATTTCAGTTCATTAAAAAATTATATCATCCTGGGACTAAAGTTTTATTCTTATTTTTATGCCAAAGCAATTACATTTCAAAGAGTAAAATTTTTATGTGCCTCTCTACTTGGAATTTTTACCAGAGTCCTGTTTTTTGACTGCTGCTACCTCTCAGTAGAGTTGAGAACAAAAACATTTGAAAAACTCAAACACTGGGAATTGGGAGCTTTGGATAATATTATTCACCTCATATGTGAAGTAGGATTCATGATGTACATAGAAATGTTTTTACATTTCCATGGTAATAACATCAATAATGATAGTAACAATAGAAGTAATAATAATAATATATTTTTCTTCAACTTGTGTTTCTGATACATCCTTATATACTGAACATAGGTGGTCATCAATCACACACATTTCATATCTTTATTTACCATTCATGTGTAGTCTTCCTGACCCTGCCATTATTAATAACAACAAATATATATGATCTGATTTAATCTTCACAATAACCCTATAAAGTAATATTTTCACTACTTACTCCATATTAGAGATAAAAAGCAAAACAAAACAAAAAATGGGGGCATCAAGGGTTGAGTCATTTCCTGGCTCGTAAGTAGTAGAACACGGATCTGAACCCAGCCCGCTTATTTTACCACTCTTCTATATGGTAGTGGTCCCTGGTCTGCTGCCCAATGACTGATATGGTCAGAAGTGGGAAGATTCAGGAATGAGTAGCCCCATACCAACAGAGAATGTGAATTACATACAGAAACAGAAGTTCCCACACTACTGATTCCAAGGAAACAAGACAGATAGATAAGTAAAATGTAGATACCTGGCTGTTTGGTTTTTGTTTTGTTTTTTTCCCCATTCTTTTATCTTTTACTTCTCTAGTTGTCTTTTTGATCACTACATTTGGCTTTGGTTCTCTAAGTCAGCCCTTCTAGCTGGCAGAGACACTGATAAATGGTCATGTTTTGGCTGACTACATCAGACACATTATGGTATATTATGTTGAGCCAAGAAAATATCTTATTCTAACAGAGCACTCCCTGGGTGGTACCAAGCCACTCTGTTGGCACAGTGAATTCAGTAGACATTTTACATGATAGCCATTCATCTCCTCCAACCCTCATCACCATGGTGGCATACACCTGCCATTCCAGGGCCAGAGCCTTCTAGACCGTCCCTGTAATTTACCCAAGCAACATGCCAAAGCCCCTTGGCAGTTAAACATAGCATTAATTTTGCACATTATTCATTCAGGTTTAGTTTGGAGATATTACAAAAAATAATTATCTACACATTTTTTCCTGAATTCAAGAAGTAAATGAATAAAGTCAAATCACTGGCAAATAAGATATGTGTGATAGTATCATGTGATATTTAAGTGATCTCCTCACTGAAGAAGAGAAGAGCAAACAGAAACAGGCTTTCATTCTCTTCTTATTGGGAGTCCTGGGTCTGTCTTCATTCAGTCAATCAATCAATCAAAAGACATCAGAGGGGCACATACCATGTGAGGATTACAACAGTGAAGATAGAACCTCTGTCTTCAGGTGGCTTCCATTCTAAGTGTTCAAATTAGGACATATATGGTATTCATTAGGGAAGTCAGAGGTACAAATATATGTAAGGGGAAATACTGCTCCAGACTATGATTTTTGAGAATATAGCCTAAACAAAATATTGTTATAAAAATAAAACATCTTGAAAAAAAAGGGGGGGGGTAGTTTCAAGGTAAGTTGTATAAGGAAGTAGTAACTGATTTTCCCCTACAAAGATTTGGCTAAAACAAATAAAAGGATGGAACTTCCTGTTTCTATTTTATTCTTAGAAAGGACAACAAAAGAAGAAAATTGATTGTTCCCTAAAGACTTCCTAAAATACTAATTCAAAACCTGTTTGAAGGACAATACTTTAAATAAAACACATCTAATAATGTATCTTCTGGCCTTTATAGAAAGCCAGCTTACATTTCCCAAAGTTGTTCTTGTGCTCATCATCCATGCACTAACATTATAGAATCATTAGGTAAACAATCACATTTGTCTTATCAACCCATTGTCTTTCTTGCCCATGTACACACACACACACACACACACACACACACACACCCCTACCTTCTGTCACGTTTCTAATCACATATTTTCTTCCCTGACAAGACATGCTCCTTCTTCATATTAATCCTCTCTACTTTTGCAAATACCTTTTGTTAATTTGAGAGCAAGTGGGGGGTATAGAATGTTCTTACAGAGGCAAAAGTGGATGTGGTTTGTTGCTAGGGGACAAGGTCTCTGCTATCAGTAGTTTCTACCTGTGACCTGAGACAGGGTGAGAATTGAACCAAAGAAGCAGGTGTGATTGCTTACATGAAAATCAGGCAAAGCTGATGGGCTTTTGAAGCCCTGTATCAAAAGCATACTCATATCACTTTCTTTCTCAGACAAACAAGTGAAACACTAGCCAGAAGTCCCAAATTCAGATCTGTGCAGACGGAAACCTCACCCAGTCGGCCTTATTTGACAGCATTAATTGGAGGAAACAACAAAGAGAATTTTCACACTCAACTGAAATGAAGCTATTTTTGGAAATAGCTAAGGGAGGGTGCACAACTTTATAAGAAGTAACTCACAATCTCATGCAGAAGATCTGCCTGTAGCACACAACAGCACAAAACAAACTTGTTACCAAGTGCACAGCCGCTATTTATCAACGGGATGTGGGGAATTGCGATCAGCAGAAGGGAATCCCTGATGCCAAGTGAAGACACAGCTAAGGGACCAACCTCAGTGACCGAGGGACCAGAAAAAAAGTGGAAGATAGGAGTTAAGGGTTTATGCCTAATTAAGCTTACATTTAAGCACCTTCATCCATATCTAGTATCGTACCTAGCTCTGCATTAGTCATCTCGTAGGGGCAGTGCTGAGTCATCAAGTCTTCTCACAGAAGCTGCTGCATGTGTAGTTGGTGTCTGTGCTCCCATTCTCACCAGGACCAAACCATATTTAAGTGTCCCAACTCAGCAAACCACAAGTAGAGAATGAACGGAGAGTTTCAGAAGGCAGTCCTGACTCCATGACTAATGGTCAATGAGCATCGTTTAATTTAATTGCCAGTTAAATAAAAATTATTTCAGGAAATGAACTATAAAACACAGGTCAAGTTGCAGCAGCATCATCACTATGGCCAGTACTAGGCCCTTTGAAAACATGATCTCAGATGTTCAATAAAACCCTAGAAAGTGGGTAAACTTCACAAAAAACCTTCTCTGCCTGTACTGAAATGTACCTATTTCTGGAATTAGCTAAGTGAGTGATGACTGAATGACAATCTAACAAAGACATTGAAGGTGGTATTTAGCATAGTGATTGAGCACATAGTAGCTCTTTCACAAATGTTGGCCAAATTCAAGAATGGATGCATTGATAGGTAAATCAATAATCAATTATTCAATATATCTGTGAAAATTAATCAATCAAATGATGTAAAATATATTAAGGAATGAAATCATGAGTCAATAAATCAATGGTAATTCTGAATGAAGAAAATGAGACATTCTCTGATAAGCAGCCTACTCTCTCTACTCTAATAAATCAAGATGTGCCAAGTACAAGGAGTAAACTACTAAGTCGATGTCATTAGTTCTGCTCATGATTACACTTTTCATCTCTTTTGTGAAGCCAGGCACAATGAGTTCTATTCAATGAGAGTTTTTTCCTAGTATTTCAAATCTTTATTGCTATTGTGAATGGGGGTTTTTATTGTTGACACTATTACAGATGTCCCCCACTTCCCCTGCTTTACCCACCTCCCACCCCACCCCCCAACCTCCCAGCCATCACCACACTGTTTGTTGTCTGTGTCCATGGGCTATGCATATATATGTTCTTTGGCTAATCTCTTCACCTTTTTCCATCCTGTCCTCCCATCCCCCTCCCCTCTGACCCCATCAGTCTGTTCCATGTATCCATGTCTCTGGTTCTGTTTTGTTCATCAGTTTATTTTGTTCAATGGGCCTGGGATTATTCGAGTTTTGAGTTGAAGTGTCTCATGCCATTTCTGTACAGAGGCATTTAACCACTTAGGGGGAGACCCTTTCCAGCTCACTTTCCCCTCAAGCACGGTAATTCTCAACATTTGAGATGGTGGCTGCTCCATTGACCTATGTCCCTGAGCAACAATGATGAGCAGAGCACCCAGATGACCCACAATGAATACACAGTCTGAGCAAGAAATAAATCTGTGTTGTTTAGTCCCTGACACTGCACTGTGACTACAGCAGCACCTCTTAGTCCATCCCAACTGATAAAATGAACAAAACTCCAAGACCCAGAGCTTTTACAAAATAACAGTGAGCTAGAACTGTGTCACAGCCCTGACTGTTTCTGATTTTGCTCACCTCTATCCCAGACTCTCTCCTAATCTCCCATTACTATCCTTACTCGGATCTGTTCATTAATCCCACGAGAAATTCAAATTCTGCTCCCTGCAGAAGACTAGTTGGCGCTGGGAATAAAGAACAGGCAATTTATGTCCCACAGAAATGAAATACACATTCTCGATGAGGAGATTACATTTAGAGCTCTGCTCAAGAGATGTGAAATAGACGAAACAATTGTCATGATTCCCTCCCTGTGTTTGATCTGCTCCTATAGACTTGTGTTGATTAAAAAAAAAAAACAACTTTTAGCCACAGAAAATCATTTGGCTTTCTTTTGTTTCAGATCTTGAGGAGATGACAGGAGGGTCAGAAGAGTCATTGTTTGGGAACCTGAGAACTTCCAGCTGTACTTTCATGTTTACATTTTTCTGTAATTACTATTTACACGTTTCTGCCACGTGGTAATGATAAGGATGATGATTGATGAGGGTTATATCTTAATGGATTATTTTCTACATTAGTTAAAAGTTCATCAGCTTCATGGAATATCTCCTGTCCAACATGTCTTAGGGTACAGATAAGAAATATAATTTTACTTCTGTTTGATGTTTAAAAGATTAATTCTGTTGTCCTTGGTCCCAGATGACCAATTTGCAAACTATATGGATCATCATAGAGTTTCAGGGTGGTGGGAGGAAGATTCCTTTTTAAAACACTGGCACTAGCTATGGGGTCTATCAATGGTTGCTTAGTATCTTGAATGCATCTTTTCTCCTAGAGGAAAAGCATTTATTCATCATGCAGGTAGATACAAAGCAAACTTGAAGCCCACTTGTTTATTTAATGCTCTGCAAAAATGTCATCAGCTTCCCATTCTTGTAGGATTGTAAAGATAAAGCTTTGGGTATACATGACTTACACAATTACATCTACTGTAAGGTTATATTACAGTCTGACTTTCAAGCATTATATATTCGCTCTTTTGTTTTAAAGCAATGCTTGAAATTCACTGCTCAAATCATGTAGCCAAATTCAACATTCCCATATATTTCCATTTTCTCACCACTTTCTAACCCTGTTCGCCCCCATCCCTGACAAATATTAAAGTTATATTCCCATCAAAAATAAGACAGCCTACAAGAAAAGCCACTGAATGGGGGAAATTGTAATTGAATTGTCTTTGATTCTGTAAATATAGCAATAAAGTACAGTAGAGAAGGTCCTACTCTCATGAGGCTTACATTTTAATACAGAGACAAATAATAAATAATATTAATTCAAATAAGTGCTATGAAGAAAATGAAACAGAGTAATAGGATAGTGCTGGTGGGTTGGGTCACCAAAGGAAACCTCCCCAAACAGGTTTTATTTGAGTCAAAGCCCAAATGAAAAGAAGCCAAAGATCTGAGGAAAGACTCATCTAGAAAGAGGAACCAGCAGGTTCAACAAAGGGCCTGAAGTAAGAAAGAAAGCCCGAGTAGCTGGAAATGAGGTGGAAGAGGAAGGCAGAGGCCCGCTCAAGATGAACCATGTAATTCAAAGTAAACATCTTGGATTTTATTCCCCGTCCAGTGAGATGCCACTGGAGAGTGTTAAGCAGAAAAGTGACATTAAGTTGTAGATATGCAAATATCAGTCCAAACGTCTAACAAAATTGGTCAAACTTCTCAACTTTCATAACATAATGCTAGTCTTGCCAGTGCTCCAGGGGAAGGACAGGGGTCTTCCCCAACTCTGCGACAGAGAAGTCCTCAATTCCTGCTTCTCATTAGGGCTCCAAGGCTCACACTTGCCAGTACCCAAAAGACCCAGAGGAATATGCACCCACCTTTTCAGAAAGGCCACCCAGAGTGGGGTGTCCTGTTGAGCTCCTTCCTGAATTCTCACTCCTCCAGTGTGAAGTGTTACCCAAGCCAGGATCTATCAGAAAATCATTGTCAGCTGCTGTGTGGAAGATGAACAAGAGGGGGAAAGGAAGCTGGGGTCATAGTGTGTTTTATCATCACTGTTCCTGCATGACATGGGCCTGCACAGAATTCCCTTAGAAGCTGATGGAAAAATAACCAGCTGTATTGTAAAATATTAAATGATTTATATTAAAACAAAATATAGATCATTAAATATATTGTAAAATATTATTGAATTTGTAATGTCTCATTCTGATCCTTAAAATGTTTTCTGCCATAAAATCAGTGAAATGTCTTTGTTTTCCTCAAGTAAAAAGATAAAATTTATGAACCATGCATGAGCCAGTTCTGTGACATGTCAGTTTGATTAAAATTTTCCCAAATTTGCTTTCCACTTGGCAGAGTACCACTGGTGCTCAGACATTAAAACAGGTGACATTCTGTCAAGAAATTTCCTATTTCTTCTTAGAAATGTAGATTAAAGTGGCTTGCTTTAAAATCCCGACTCTCAAAACCAATATACACAGAATGGCTCTATTCCCAAAAAAGCGAAACTCTTTCCTTCCCATCCCTCAATGTTCACTGCCAACCCTAAACTCCTTTATAAGAACCCCACTGAAAACTCTTGATAGATTGATAGATTTGCTTCAGGTAATTAGGAAGCACTTGGGGTAATCGTTATTTTTTAAAATACCCATCAACAATGTTTATTCTATATAATCCAAGCACTATAACCAGCCTATCCAAAGTTAGAGGGATAAATGGAAGATACCTTTACTTTAAAACTCATTAAAAGTAGAGACGCCTCCCATTCAATTATAAGATAATATAGGACACATTTCTATAGACATACATATATCCCACAGAGGCAGAGGGCACCTACTGGCACCCGACACCTCGGACGACCAACACATTTTCCCCATTGCGGCATGCAGCAACACGGGACAGCTTCACAGTGTTTGCATAATGTTTTTCAAACATTTGAATTAGCCTCAATATTTTAAAATCAGGAGATTTCGCATCTTGATTTCCAGCTTCTTTTGAAAAAAAAAAAAATCAAAAGAGTTGAAGTCCCTGGAGGTTCACATTGGTTTTTCTTCAAGACAACAATCCCCTGAGGATGGGTGGTGGCCACTCCCTGTAGATGGGGAAATGCTCTATTTGCCAATCTCTACTACACTCTCTTGTTTTGTAATCCCTCCCTGGGTCATTTACTTACAACACCTGCCTGCCCAGTGCAAGGCCTCTAATCGGATGGATGGATGGATGGATGGATGGATGGATGGATGGACGGACGGACGGACAGAAGGATGGATTTCACTTAAGTCCCAAATTATCAAGTTTCCCTGAAAAGTGAAGTTTTATAATAAGCACTCTTTTGTATTAAACATGCTAAGGTTTCAAGGCTTCCCTAAAATCAGAACTTTGAATTCCTCAGATCAAGCAAATTGAGTAATCGACTTAAATAATTGAGACTATCTTAGAATCTGACCACTTCAATAACTCTAGATCCTACCATTTCTGTCTGCTTGTCACCAAAATAGGAGACCTTAGGGGCAATCTAGGCCACTTGCTACCCCATATGGCACCTTTGTGGGAAACAGAAAAGAGTGTCCCTTCCTCTGAGTTGACACAGATCCACACCATATGACACGGCTTGGCAAGCAGGGTATGATTGCCTTTCTCCTCTCACTCCCTGCGGCCCAACCCACTTGTACAGTGAATAATCTGCACAAATATATGCAGCACCACAGCCCTGGAGCAGACTTTAAGCAAAACATAAATAAAATCAACACGCACATGAAATTTCATCAGAAAGATATACCTGACAAAGCAAGCAGGGATGGGGAACCTTTTTTCTGCCAAGGACCATTTGGGTATTTATAACATCATTCATGGTCCGTATGAAATTATCAACTTAAAAATTAGCCTGCTACATTTGGTCAGGCTAATTTGGTGAGGCGTGTGATGTTAGCTGGTATTGATTTCGAGAGCCTTATATGGCCCATGGGCCGGATGTTCCCCACCCCTGGTACCTGCTGCATTTCTTATGCTAGGAGACCACAGACCAGGAAAAGCCAGGTTCAAGCTCACAGATGTAGCAGAAGCTTTGTTTACATTGCACATAATTTACTTAATATGATAATGCAGCCTTCCATTTCCTTGTATAGAGTTCTAGTACCCAGTTAACAGGCAAAAATTAAACAAGGTCAAGAAATGAGCTATGGGGGTCTCCTCTCTATATACCTTAAACAACCAACTCCGTCCTGGGTGGTACTGCTGACCTATAAAACAGGATCGGGTCAAGCCACAATGCTGATGCAATATTGTATCTTCAATCCCACAACAGCTACACAGCAAACTTTGTCATAACAAGCTGTCACTCTGCCTCCAATACCCTAACATGTGGTGATTCTTCCTCTCCCATTACAACCATCGGTGTCCCTCATTTCCTCAGTCCTCCACATCCATTATAACTGGAGACACACTCAATAATTCAATCCTTTCTCCTGCCTGCACTTGTCAACAGCTTCAGTACTGCCTGTCATGACACCAGACTCTCATCCAGGCCTTACATTTTTTTGTTCTTAATAGTCTATTGAAATACAATATATGCACAGAAAAGTACTACACAGAAATGAGCAGTGAATTTTCACAAAATCAACACCGCCATACAACAAAATTTTAAAAATGAGAATATTGTGGCACTCTAGAAGTGCCCCCCTACTTATGTCCCATCTCAGTCACCTCCTTCCTTGAAAGTTAACCATGGTCCTGAATTGTAATACCAAAAGTCTGTTACTAGCTTTAAATGAATAGAATCGTACGGCACATACTGCTTTGTGTCTGGCTTCTGTTCTCAACATTGTATTTTTGAGGTTCATCCATATTGTGTGACTACCTCATTCTTCATTATTGCTGTATTTTATTTTGTGAGTAAACCATAAATTAGTGGGTTGTTTTTATTTCTCACCATTGCAGATAAGGCTACTTATGAACACATGCCTTTTAGTACTCAAATGTACATATTTTTGCTGGACACGTACCTAGGAATGGAAATGCTAGGCCGTTGGTTATTACATACGTTCAGCCTTCACTGATACTGAAAACCATTTTCGAACGTAATCTACCACTTTGCACTCTCCTCAGCAGTCTGTAAGCATTTCAGCTGCATTCTCATCGGCATCATCTGTCTTTTTCATTTTAGCCATTCTGATGGACGTGGTATAGTATTCATGTGGCACTATGAATTTAATTCGAATTTCCTAGAGACTGATGAAGTTGAGCTACCCAGCTTTCTTAACCTTTCAACTTTCACCAAGCCAATACGTCACTCAATTCTTCTCTGGTCACGGCCTATGAAGGATGCTGCCATAAGATCCAAGGGTGTGTATAGTGCTCATTCCAGTCATGGCCGTCCTGCCTGTTGGCCTTTGTCACTGTCCACCAACCATTTCCACATCATGTCTCAGTCTCCTATGCTGGTCACACTGGTGGCCAGCATCTTCTCTCCTGAAGTAGCCAATCTGACACTCGCCTTCCTAAGCTTACCAGATAACCTTACCTCACCCTTCCACCAAGAAAGATAAGTCCCTGCATTCTGAGCATCTGCATGCTCCCAGGCACTCCTTTCATTCATTCTCCTTTACAACCCAGGGGAAGCATTGTTCCTCCTTCTCTCTGAAACCCTCAGCCACTAGAAACACATATTCTTTTCAGTTTCCTTTGTCAGTTACCATCTATGTGACCAAGTTCAAGTTACCTGACCCCTCTTGGACTCAGGTTTCTTACTTGAAAAATGAGACTATTGCTTACCTAATAAAATTGTTGTAAGAATTAAAGGATAACATATTGAAAATACTTGGTTCAATTCCTGATAGGTATTTTGTGCTCCATAAATATTAATTATCTTCCTTCCATTTCTCCTTTTATCATTCAACCATCATTCATCTCCTCCTTTTAATTCAGAGACAATAAGGTGAAAAATAAACCTTGGCTTTTGCAATCAGACACACTGAAACTTTAACCTAATGTTTACCACTGACTAGCTCAACTATTAACTTCCCTCAATCAGCTTCTTACACTTGAAGAAGGATCTGGGATGTCATACTAGAAGTGTGAGAACTACAGCTCAGTGAGAGTGACCGCACTTCTGGAACAGCAGTCTCAAAGCAGGCTCATCGGCCGCACCCATCCAGGTGTCCCTGTGTTTAGACAGCATAGGGTTTGTTTGATGGGTTGACTGTTGGTTTTTATTTAAACTCCCGAGCGTAAATATTACAATAATTTGTATTAAAATTCCAAAATATGGGTGTGGGCTTCTTTTGATAAAACTGGAAGATCTAACAAGAGTGTTCATATTCTCTCGTGGCAACAATCACCAGGAGCTGGGCAGCCACTGCCCTCCCATGTCGCGCTGTAAACTCTCAGGTCTGCCACATTCCCTGCCCCTCCCTATCCTCTTTCACCAGGCCAGTCTCCCTCATTTACACCACCTCCCTAGACCTTGAAAGTGGTTTTAGTTCGCTACCTCTTCCCTAGATTCCTATTGAACTAAATGACTAATTGCTTAAGATTTATAGTATACCTGTAAATGTATTTAACATTATTTTATTTACATATACAGTCTCCCTGTTCTCTAGATCCTTACAATTTGCCATTGTCAGGCCTCATTAGTGTGTTACTGTAAAACAAATTATCACAAACTCGGTGACTTAAAACAATATGAATATATTATCTTACAGTTATGGACATCACAGGTCTGAAATGGGTCTCATTGGCCTAAATCAAAATTGTCAGAGTTGCATTCCTTTTTGGAGACTCTAGAAGAGAATCCACCCTCTTGCCTTTTCTAGCTTCTAGACAGGCTGCCCTTATTCTTTGGCTCATGGCCCACTTTTTCCATCTTCAAAGCTGCATCATTCTGGCCCTCCATTGCCACCCTCTTCCATTCTTAATGATCCTGGTGATTACACTGGGTCCGCCCAGATAATCCAGTATAATCTCCCCATCTCAAAGCCAGCTGACTAGCACCCTTAACTCCATCTGCACCCTTAATTATTGCCTTGCCAGGTAACATAACATATTCACAGGCTCCAGGGATTAGGACCTAGATAAATGGGGACAGTATCGGAGTAGGGGCCACATTTTTCTGCCTACCATAGCCCTCAACACTTATGAAGCCTTCCTTTCCTTGAAAAATACCATAGAGCCAGGATTGCTGATTTGCTTAAGTGCTGCTACAGGATTTCTTCAGTTCAAAAACAAGCCTCTAAAATACAAACAACTCATAGCTAGCATTATAATGTTCCACGGCAAAGCAAAGCAGTTTCCTCCTGCATGCCCATGAATTCCAACAGTATCTTTTGTTTGCTCCCCCAAAACACCATGACCTTTATGAGTTGTTAGGAAGGAGGGAAATGAGAGTGAAAAGGAATGACACTAGCTACAGATTCAGGTGCAGTTCTACTTGGGAATCAAAGAAAGAGGAAATTCTACGGAGCATATATATCCAAGAAACTTCCATGCCTAGGGTACTCAAAACCTTCAGAAAAGTTCTAAATAGTAATTCAATCTGAGAGTAATCCTAAACCACTGAAGTTGTCCATGAATATTCCTCCATGTTCTCTCTCAACAGTGTTTCATAAATTGCCTATAGAAGGTCATCTGACTCATTCATGACATAATCAGAATTAAACAGCAAACAGAAGAAAGCAAGCAAAATCACATGGGGTACGTTCACCTATGCTTCTCCAAATAAATAACCATTGTTTCCAGTTTACAAAAAAAAAAAAAACTCAAATCCAATCTTTAAATATCTGTAATGAGCTGTGATCCAGACTTCACTGGATACTTCAAATTTTTAAGTAACAAATCCTAGAAGTTATATATATAGTATGTTTAAAATTGGTTGATTGTGTATGGGTGTTTTTTTGTTTGTTTTTCTGTATAACCTTTAGGGAATTTTTTAGTGTATGACATAGAATCTACATATATTATTGAGCATTTAAAGTTTTGTCTTAAATCATACACCAAGTTCACTATGCAATCTGATTCAACTTCATGAACCTAGCTCTGAAGTTGGACGGCATGGCCAACCTCGCCCTCCACGAACTATATCCACGAGTTCACAGTCTTCCTGGAATCAACCTCTAAATCTAATCAGTCTTGTCCTTTTTACTTTTAAACTCTTTCTCAAATCTTCCTAACTGATTCCAGCCCTTATACTTCATTTTCATAACACTTATCACAGTTTTAAGTCATTATCAGGGTAAATTTTTGTTTACCCCATGAGGACAGGGACAATATCTGTTTTTTTCTTCCAAATGTCAGCTCTGTGCCTGGCACATAGTTGGTTCACAAATATTGTTGAATGAATGAATGCTCCCTACCCCTACTTTCTTTTTGATACACTTATATTACTAACGACAGGCACTATTTTGTTTTGCATGTATTAATTCATTAATTCTTATAATCAATTCTATTATGTGGGGACTATCATTATTTTTTTTACAGATTAAAATATAGGCATAGAAGCCCTTTTCAGTGTGACTCAGTTGGTTGAGTCCCGTGCACACAGAAGTTCATGGTTTGATTTCCTGGTTGGGGCACATGCCCAGGTTGTGGGCTCAATTACCACTAGGGGCATGCAGGAGGCAGCCAATTAATGTTTCTCTCCCACTCTCTCTCTCTCTCTCTCTCTCTCTCTTTCTAAAATCAATAAAAACATATGAGGCATAAAGCTTCAATAATTTGCACAAAGTCACACAGCCATTAATAACAACATTTATTGAATGCTTAATACGAGCCAGGCAGGGCTGCTGCTAGCCACCTAAGGTGACTTTGTCTAAATTACAAAAAGATGCCCTTTTGGATGGATGAATTACAAAAAACATCCCTTCCTCCAGGATAACTAAGCCCTCTCCAGGGCACAGGGCTGGAAAGTTGACTCAACCATGAGCCTTTTCGTAGGGCACAGCCTGAACAAAAAAAACATAGGACAGTGCCACAAACTGTTCTGAACATCAATGGTGATTAACCCACAGCCACACAGTGAGGTAGGCATTAGTGTCATCATCCTTACTTTACAGAAGCAAGAACAGAGGCCCCCGGAAGGAACACCATTGCTCAGTTACCCAGCTGTTGAGATACTGGGCAGCATTGTGGCCTCAGAGCCCACACTCCTAACAAACTTCATACTGAATTTCTTAGTCTAGGTTCCTGCAACAGCCTCTTAACTAGTCTCCATGCATCCTAACTTATCGCACAGCTCCCTCCACTACTGTAGTCACAGTGAGTTTGAAAATACATACACCTGATTGTGTCTCCTTCCTGCTGAAACACATCAGTGATTCTCCCATTTCCCTCAAGATAAAGTCAAGACTCCTCTCTGTGGCTGAAAAGGCTCCCAGGTCACCCTCCAGCCTAACCCCTTACCCCTCTCTGCTGCCCCACCCCCACTACACACAATGGCATAACCCTACCAAACATTCTGCTCCATGATTGTTCATCCTCTCACTTACCTCAGGCCTGAGCACATGGGATTCCTTCCACATGGAGGCCCTCTCCTCCCCTGCTGCAGCTGACTAGCTCCTACTCATGCCTCAAGTCTCAGCCTGAGTGTCTCCTCAGATTCCTGTTCCAGGGATCCTCAGTCTAAGTTAGATCCCCAACAGACCCTCTTGCTATACCCCATGTCTCTTCTTTATAGCAATATCACTCATGTGATTATGTGATTATTCAGTCAACACCAGTTTCCCCGATAGTAAATACCATGATGGCAGGAGTGATGTCTATTTTGTTAGTTAACTATAAACTCAGCACTGAGCACATTTCCTGGTATATTCAGGCAACTGAAACTGCTGTGCTTCCCCATCATTGCACTCATCACAATATACTGTAAGTAACTGATTATTCCCACATTAGACTATAGCTACTTTAAATACTGTGAGGACAAAGATTATATCTGACTGGGACCTCACTACTGAACTTCCAGAATCTAGCACAATGCTCAGCAAACATTCCAGATAAACGAGTAAACAAGCATAAGTAACTCCCCTTCAGAGTAAAAGCCCTTTCTATTATTACTGCCATAAATGCCATCAAGGAATTGAAGTATGTTTCTACTTTAACCATTTTAAAGAAATAGAACCTATATGGAGCAGTGGGAGAAAGTCAGCAGCTTTAAAATCTAACCCAGTATTGTTCACCAGCCACAAAAGGCAGGGGTCCAACTCAGGCCTAAATGAAAAATGACCTGCCAGTGTAGTCAAACGTCTCATGAGTGACCACTCTAAGAAAACTCAGAATCTACTTACCAAACCCCATGGAGACCAAGGCCACAGAACTACAAAGGATTATCTCAGAGGGAATCTATCATGCTCATCAATAGAAAGTACATTACTCCCCATCAAAGGGAAGTTTTGAGAACACAAATCCCTCTAAGTTGATAATCAAATGACTACTGATCATTCTGAAAAGAGGGGAAAATGCATTCAAATATGAAGGGCAAAAGCAAAGTAAAATATATTACTTAATAGCACCTATAAGCATCTGAGAAGACTATAGAGGAGAAGCCATTCCTGAAAAGGACAATTTGCTTCATGGGAAATATGTCTTTTTTTTTTTTTTTTTTTTTTTTTTTGTATACAGAATATACAGTGGAGGCGACATTATGTCTTATTTTGACCTGATTCCAGAAAGTCTGCTCAGACTTGGAAATAGTGATAAGATGCTTCCAGTTCTATGATAAGACCGCAATGTTTTGCCCACTGAGAGTCATGATTGCCAAGTTGTATGTGAAGGAACTTCAGAGCAGTCTTGGAGCCCATAAATGTGGAGCATGGATCGTTGTATCATGTTAATGACAGTGATCACAGAATACCACAAACACACTGGTATTTTATTAAATTTGTAAGAATATTTCATGACGACACAGAGGCCCTTGCATTTTCCCACTAGTGAAAGGCACATGTGTTGGATTGGTCAGACTTTATCTTCTCTAAAATTCAAAGCCAGGTCTCTCTTTTCAGCCACAGACCAATGAATGAGCTTCACATTCCACTTCTGATAGCAGGATTCTAAACCTAAGAATCTAAGCTTACCTCCTCGATTCACCTTCACTCAATCATCGCTGTCTTGCTGTTCGGCATCTCATTAGTGCTAGAGTTAATTCTTTAACATGAATGACACTGATTTTTCTTTGCTTGGTTTATTACCTTAATAATCTAAGAACATAACCCCTGTGACACAAAATAGAAGCGTAAGTAAAATGTTAAATTAAAAATTTTTAAAAAGGAAACCAGCATGCAGCTGACAACAGGCACAGTGGTTTTATCTGCTTTAAAGCTGTTATTCTGAATCCAAATGGGACCATTGTTGGGTCCACCACTTATATGTGGAATCTAATGAACAAAATAAACTAACAAACAAATTAGAAACAGACCCATAGATAGAGAACAGACTGACAGCTGTCAGAGGAGTGGGGGTTGTGGGGCTGGGTGAAAAAGGTAAAGGGATTAAGCAACGAAAAACAACAAAAAAAACCCTCATAGACACTGACTGAGACTTGAACCACCCCCGCCCCCAGCTGAAGCACTCCCAGGCCGCAGTGAAGTCTCACACTCACAGATACCCTGCCTTGGGCAATCAAAGTAATTTTGCACTCCTGACTATTGTGCTGGCTAATAGGCAATGTTCTCCTTTAGTATTGAATTTGGAACTGATTTCTTTTGGAGCAGTAACTGTAATAAGGAAAAACTTTAAAAATCACTCAACCAAAGAACTCTTTTTGGCTATTTACTGCATTGCCAGGGACTGGTTTTTATTTTTAGGAATTTTCATGAAACACGGCTTTTCATCTTTTTACCAAGCATGATGGATCCAGTTTTCTTCCATTTCACTCACAGTCTTCTATTTTTGGCCTCAAGAGGTATTTTCTCCAGTAAGAGAGGTGCTGCCCCCATGATAACTAAAACTTGAATGGGTCAACAGCAAAG
This sequence comes from Tadarida brasiliensis, assembly GCA_030848825.1. Taxonomy (NCBI): domain Eukaryota; kingdom Metazoa; phylum Chordata; class Mammalia; order Chiroptera; family Molossidae; genus Tadarida; species Tadarida brasiliensis. Next base: position 38,799,670 of record CM061258.1, read on the forward strand.
TCCGCAGGTCTTTGAAGCCCAACGCATCATGAGGACCCAATCTCGTGAAGATGTCCTGAGTCACAGACATTCAAAGGACACTGAGTAGGTGGATAACTTAACGAACTAGAACTTGAAAATTAAAAACAAAAAACAGAGCCAAAAGAACATTTTTCCTCCCATTGTAATGATTTCCATATGTATAGTACTTTGGGGGACACATAGGTCTTACATAAGAGGTCTTCTTTTAATATACAAAGACCCTGGGAGAAAGGTCACTGCCACACCATTGAGTGCTTTTGTGTGCAATAGAAAAAGACACCTTCCTCCGCGATCGGGGTCAGAGCAAAGCATGGGTTCAATGTCAGCCTCTCTGCACCCCCTTGCCTGGTCTCTCAAGTCACTGAATAACACTGGAGTTCTTTGTAACACTGGAGCAACACTTATTCTCCCGTTTATTCATCACATGTCTCACTCATGACTGTGGGTAGGCACTCAGGTTCTGTGGAGAATTCAAAGGTAAATAAAATGGCAGGCTTCTTCTGAAAAGGTTCTCTTTCTCAGTGAATGAATGTCATGAGCAATAGTGTAGACATGCTAAAATAAAATGGGCCTAGTGTTGGTGAATATTGTGGTTTCACTGGAGTACAGGGGACTCATGGGTGATTGAGCCAAAAGGGGGCTTACATGACTAACCAATGGAAAACCATGAATTAAAGCAATTTTAGATAAGAAAAATAATTTGCCAACACTGAGCCTTGAAGATATAGACTTGGTGATAATTAACAGGCTTAGACTGGAATATGTCAAGGGTAGAGGGAACCAGGTGGCAGAGAGGCCAGTTAGGCAGTTGATAAATTATCTTAGTATTCAAATATTTACCACCATGAAAATATTATATATCCCTAATCCATTAACCTCGGGCCTGGCTATGTGACTTTCTTCAGACAATAAAATGGGAATAAATAGAATATGTGCCACTTCCAAGCAAAACTTTGAGAGCCATTGTATGGTTTCATCATGTGCTATTCTATCTTTGCTACAATATCCCAGAGCGGGGCTGCTCCTTCTGTATGGGTCCCAGAATGACAACTGAAGGAGAGTTGCAGCCAACACATAATGAACAAGTACCAGGATCAAGAAATAATTCTTTGTTTTTGTAAGCTACTCAGATTTGGGGATTGTTTATTAGTGCAGCATAACATCCTAAGTTCACTGACATAGGAAACTTACGCACTACAAAATGAAAGCAGTATCTTCTTAGGCTAGATAGACAGAAGTGGTATTGGACAGGAAAGGGCAGAGACAACAATAATCATAATTACAACAACAGAAAGCCGTCATCTAACATTCACTTGGTATTGACGTATCCAGCATACGTTAACCACATCTCATTTCATTCTCATAGAGCTGGAAACACATAGCTGTTTTATACCATAGTATGTGCTCTTACCCATGTTTTCCCAACAACCATATAGCTTGGTGATTGCATGTGCATGTAAGGGTAACTCAGCAGATCTGGGTTGCTCAAATCCTGCACATTCTCAAAAAAGATCTGTCTTCAGGATTAGCCCTTGGCCCGTTCCTGGGAGATAAACTTTAAACCCTTAGAATACTCTTCCTGGTAAGAAGTGTTGTATGCTTGAGGCCTTGGGCCACATTGTATCAGTTGGATCAAATAATTTATGCTAACAAGTGATTTATGGGGAATGCCTGCGTTTTCCCTGGAGATCTGAAGCCTGAGTAGCTGAGGTAAGCCATGCTGGCACCACATACTTACATAACTGACCTCCAATAGAAATCCTGGACCTCAAGTTTCAGTTGAGCTTCCCTGGTTGGCAGTGCTTTGTACATGTCACACATCATTGTGCAGAGAATTAAGCACATCCATGTGACTCCACGGGGAAAGAACCTTTGGAAGCTTGCACCTGGCTTCTCCTGGACTTGACCCAATGCATTTTTCTTTTTTCCTGACTTTAATTTGTATCTTTTCACTGCAATAAAGCATTACCATGAGTGTAATAGCTTCTCCGAGTCCCATGAGTTCTTTTAGCAAGATATTGATCCTGAGGGTGGTCTTGGAGACCTCGGACACAGCACAGAACATGAGCTAGGTGACTATTAAAGATAACCCAAAATTTTTAAGCCCAGATGACTCAAACACTGGTGGTTCAAGAGCAGAAATGGGAAAGTAAGAAGAAATTGGTGAGCTGAGATAAGGGGTAAAGGAAGGAAGGGAAGTTTGGTGGTTGACTTATTACATTTGACTTTCATAACCAAGTAGGAATGTGCAATGAACGATAGGAAATGTACAGCTGAAGTTTATGATGGAATCCCAGGACGGGACTGTAGTTAATGGTTGAAACCGTGACAATGAATGAGTGATGAGAAAAAGATTAGAGAAAAGGAACAGCAAGGAGTTGAATACAAACCGCAGAGAATGTTACTTGGCTGCCTAGAAAAAACAATGAGAAGGGAGACAATGTTTACCTATTTCCCAATTCATTACAAAGGGTGGCATGTTTAATTTTATATAAATTTATATTAATCCAGTTATACCATAGACTTTACACAAGAAAATAACTGCTAAAGATTTTTGTCGCTATATCAATAGCACTAAAAACATCAGTAGCATTGCCCTGGCTAAGTGGCTCAGTTGGTTAGAGCATCATCCCATAAACCAAAAGGTTGCAGATTCAGTCCCCAGTCTATGTTTCTCTCTCACATCAACGTTGTTTTTTCTCTCTCTCTCCCTTCCTCTCTCTCTAAAATCAATTTTAAAAAAATATCCTCAGGTGAGGACTAAAAAAAAAAAAATCAGCAGTATTGATTTCCTTATAGAATCTTCATTTTTAAATGCATTTAAAATCTTGTCTTGTGAGCAAAGCATTCACAAATGACTATGATAACTGCTGATAATTCCAAATAAACTGGGGCAGAGTTCTGCAGTTATTCATGATACTTCCTCATGCATCTGTTGGGCTGCCACCAGGGCTATTTTTGTATGTTTATTTAAGTTTTCAGCCCCCAACAACTGACGTCCAAAGAAAGACCCCAGTAAAGGCAGTTAAGGGCCTGTGAAACAGAGATTTCATTTCACTTAGCATGGTATTTTCTATTTTTCCGAATTTTCCTCAAACAGCAAAGAGAGCTAGAATCCAAGAACATCAGGCTTAACCCAAGCCTTTCCGTTTTGCTTCAGCTCCCTCCAGGTGTGAATTGTTTTCTCTTCAATGTGCTGATGTGCTGTTAGATTTTTTCTTTTTCGGTGGAAGAATAGATTTAGGATCATTTCAGAGGCTCCTTTAAATAATGTTGCTGTGGAAGTCAGAGTTTCTGCCTGAAGTCCCCCTATTTCACCTGAAGAGACAATCCCCACATTTATACCCCACCTACTTCTTATTGGGGCATCGAAAAACACTGAATTTGCCTGAAATTTTCCTTTTCCTTTTTTTAGCTTTGCCCTTCTTGCTAGAGAATACATGTAGATCACTACTTTTAGAATTAGTAATTAGGTCTGGGACCTCATATTAGACAGAGAACACTGGGAAATCTAAGTCCTGCAGCCAGTCTTGCCCTGCTAAACTTCCTACCATGGAGAATTAATTCCACACCATCCTCTCAGATAGATGCAAGTTGTTGAGAAAGTGGTCAAACCAGTGTCTCAAAAGCTCCCCCAGGTGGACGTATTAAAAATAACTCATCAGAGGAAAAATTTGTGGGAAGAACTGTAGAACAAGAACAGGGACCAAATTTCAGATCTCAAAATGTATTAAGGCACAAGAAACACCATGTTATATAATTATAATTTAATTTACACATGCCATGTTTAAAATCTAAAAGAATAATTTAAGGTGGCTGTTTTTGTACAGATTATAGCATCAGCAAATGAAATAGGTGCATGAACATTTAAATTTTTCTGTAACAAGTATGAAAAAAGGGCAAAAAAATAAAAAGTAATTGAATTCATTCCAATTATAAGTACACTCAGAAAGAAAAAATAAGCCATCTGAATATAACATAGGAAACTAATGTGAAAATAAGCCAAAACATTTGTTGTACTTTCCAGAGAACATCTGCCCAGTGAAATGTTTTCAGATTTCCCCTTTTGCCCATTTATCATTTCCTTCGGGAAAAACATACTATAGCTAATACTTCTGTGCAAATCAGCCACTCCTAAGCAAAAGCAAGGCTTCCAGAATATTAAAACCAAGGCTGGCAAAGAGTTTCTATTCCAATCTCCATATTTTACAGATAAAGAAAGTGAACTCAAAGAAATGAGTGGACTTGCTGACAGAAAATCTGAGAGCAGACCCCTAGCCTTGTGTTTTCTAGTCCAGTCATTGCTCCTTTTACACCAGGCTGTCTCCCAAGTTTAATAATAACAAGTAGTAAGTTCTAAAAACACTAACAAATAGAATTTCCAATACTAAAGGGTAGGAACCATGTACTCTGTACCAGACCTATTTTTAAGCACATTATATGTTAACTCATTTAGTACTGAGAAGAACCCTCTGACATATTATTAGCTCCATTTTAAAGATGAGGAAACTGAGGAACAGAGAAGTAAAGTATCTCCCCCAGTAAGTGGGGGAGCCACCGTAAGTTAGCTAAGCAGTATAAATTTAGAGATTAAATTCTTAACCATATGTAATTAAATAGGATGCAGAAAGTCTAATTGTTATTCAAAATTCAATGGGGCTCAAACTACGGGCTTAAACCTTGCTCTTTAGACAACATAAAATTGAAAGCTGTGATCATTAAAACCGAAGTAGGATCAACTGAAAAGAAAAAAATAATCACTGGATTAGAAAGAAAATCCTTATCCAATTAGTAGAATAAACTTGAAGCTTTGTAAGTATTCAATTTCACACAAATCATCTCCATAGACGGCAGCATTCTTCAGTAAGCTAACTGAAATCATGCTTATCTATAATTAGAAATTAGTCTTATCTATTCATTAAAGCAATCTCTCTTTTCGGCAATTCTTGTTAAGCCTATTTTCCAACTGATAAAACCACTTTTTTTTTTAAGGGAGGAAAACTCTCCTGCCTCTCTAATGGATCCAAAAGACACGGGTGGCTGCCGATTTCCAGATCCAATGGAAACGTTGCATCTTACCTCTCCGTTGTTTTCTCCCTCTCCGGAGGACACTTTCCCTCTCTTGGCTTCTACGACATCACTCTCTTGGCCCTTGCCTGGTCTTTCACTCCTCTTTAGCTTGTTCCTCCTCATAAATTTGCTTGTTAAAGGTTGGGACTCCCAGAGCTCTGTTCTTGCTGGGTTCTCCCCACCCGCATCCGCACACTTAGCTTGAGTAACTGCACTCACACTCACAGTTTCCACTGCTACAGAGAGGCTCATACCTGGCTTCCAAACTGGGGTCTCCGAGCTAGTTCTCTTTTCTAAGCTCCACAGTGTCTGCATCAATACCTCAAACTCAGCATAATCAAATCCGAATCCCTTCTATTTCACCAAAAACCCTACTCTCCACCCTGTATTCCTTATCTTGTTCCATGGATTCCCCCAGTCAACAAGCTCAAACCTTGAATCACGAGAGGCTCCTGCCCTCCCTCCCAGGACACATGCAGCTGGGTTGTAATGTCTATGAACTGTACTATCTAAACTACTCTTGCATCTTTCCCTCCCACCTCCATGTCCATGAGAACCATCCAGAGTCCGCCTTCACCATGTCCCTCCCCATGCCAAAGATCTGTCGTAGGTCAGCTTCCACCAGAGGTAGACTCTGAACTATGAACTTAAGTGCAAATAGTTATTTGTGAAATGATCCCAAGAAGTCAATGTAGAGGGTGTGGAAGAATGGCAGGGATGGGAAGGAAGTCAGTACTAGTGTGTTAATGATCAGATAATTCCTGTGAGCAACCGGGGTTCAATCCACTGGGACCTCCGGGTGACAACAGAACATGCCACAGATTCATCCCACCCCAGGAGCAAAGAAGCTGAGACATTTATCCACCATTGAGTTTCAGGGCTGCCCCCAAGTGTATTAACTCCGGGCACTTCGGGCTCGTCCCCTTGCCATCTTACAAACTTCCAGTCGACGGGGACTTGTGTTTTTGGGCTTGTATGGGAATAGTGCCTGCTGAGGGAATGAGAGGAGCCCTGGCAACTCCTGCCACAAAACCCTTCCAGGGCTCCCTTTAGATAAAATCCAAGTGCCACTGCACACTATGACATTCCATGATCTGTCCCTGCTTTCTTCTTTCACCAGTCCCCCGGCCTCCCGGCATAACACCCACGTGTTCTAGTCTCGCACCTACCAATGGTCCCAAGAACACATAATGCTATTGCCACCTGTTATACTTACTATTCCCTCCTCTAGGAATGTGTACCTCTACCTCCCATTCCCATCTACCTGGAATACCCCAACTTTATGACAAGATACAGCTCAAGATCTCAAACCGTCCCTCGATTCTTTGCACCCTAGTTGAGCTCTTGCACCTGTGCCACAGCGTACCTGGTATCTGTCTCACCTATCAAACTACACAGTAGTGACCTGTCCAAGTGGCGAGGCCAGCCTGCCGGAGGGTGAACTTCTGACAAGCAAGGACTATGCTTGACTTATGTTTCCCAGCACCAAGCCCAATGCAAAAAAGAACTGAAAGGTCTCTATATCATATAAAATAAATAATATGTCTCTAATTATTATGGCAAACAAAACCTAAACCAAAGGAAAAATGGGGGGGGGGGCAATCCTCGCTTTGGTACATGCTTTTCTAAAACAAATCCCCAAAAATGCCAATAGGATGTTTTCCCTTATACATCATTGGGTTCACTCTGCCTCCGCTTCTTTAGCTATTGTCTCTTTATTGGCACTGGTTTCCTTAAAGAGACTCTAATACTAATACCTTGACAGGGAGCTCCTGAGAACAAATTCTCTACATATTCACTCCAGATGTTGTGTGACCACATTTCAACCTCTCACACACAGGCTCTTTCCTATTCCTGACACTGGGCTGGCTTTACACTGAACCCGTTTAGAATCCCTGGAAAGAAGACATAAAGGAGCGATGCAAGTACTCTCCTAAGATCTGTCCTGTGGGCCTCTCAGAGTCACCTGCATCTACCCCTGAGCTGAGCTGTCCTTGCAGAAGACTTCTGCCAGCCTCAGTGCTAGTAAGCAGAAACGCAATGCAGCATGGGATGGGTGGTAGTCCTGCCCATCAACTTGCACTGGATTTATCATAAGCAACTTATTTATATGCAAATATATCCAAGTGTGAATAAAGACTAAATTCATATTCTGGGGCACTTTTCTTTCTTGAGACACTAGAGGATAAAAAGGAGAAAGAGGTGACCAACTATTTCTACAGGCCATTTAGCTCAGCCAACATTGACTACTTACATTGATGTGAAAACTAAGCATATTGTGGATATCTGATCTGGGATCCTGAGACACAGTCTGTGCTGGGCAACTGGTGTTTGAGATTCTGCAATTCATTGATCACTGTCACCATGTCTGGTGGAAATTAAACTGCCTTCAATCCATGGGGACATGATTTAGGCTTTTACTCCCCTGCCCCTCCCTATCCTTCCTTATAGGTCTACAATGGAAAGAAAATAATCACAGTGTATCTTCCTTGTTGACGGTTTTAACATTGGGTGTTGCCTTCCATCACCTGTGTTTTGGGTTTTGCCCTAAGCAACACTGGATCCTTTAATCTGAGAGCATAGAAATCTACAAATACAGCTACAATGCAATCTGTTACAACAGAAAGCAAAGAAGGAATCTTGGAACACCCAGCTCATAAGTCAGGTCTGCTGTTTATGTTTTATTTCATATTTTCAGACCCACTGCAAGGCAGCCAAGGAGTTGCTATTCAAAATGTTTTGCTGACCTCATAAGAACCAATGTAAATAGACTTTGTACCCAGTGACGCCAATGCTGAAGCCAGTGTCTGTGTGCTTTTGTTTTTTGTGAAATTTTTGTGTATATTGCTTCTAACCCTTGTGCTGGTGAACAGGGTTTTGCTTTGGTGTAACTGATACCAGTCTTTGCAGGCTACTGTTTCTCTCCACTGATGCAAAACTAAGGATAACAGAGAGTGAAAAGTAACATAGGCTGGGGAGGGGGGACCTGGTACTGAACTCCCTGTTCCATTCCTACACTCCTTGATACTCTTTCCCTGGGATGCATGTCTTAGAGTTGTTTCATGGGCAAAACCTTGCCCTTTAAGATTTGAGCTACCTAATCAAGTAATGCACAATGGATAACAATAGCTAACAATGAATTAGACAAATATTGAGTACCCCTAAGGGTCATTGTGACTTTTCTAAGCATGGTCACTTCTGTTCGGGGTTTGTTTACTTTTTAAAATCTCCATATCCCTGTAAGGAAAGGAAGGATAGGACTTTATTTCACATTCTACCATCCAAGAAATGGTGACGTAGTGAGGTTTTGTACTTTATCCATGATCAAAGAGCACGCCTGTGAAATGGCTGGAATAAAACACAAAATAATAACAGGAAGTCCCGTGTCCTTTCCCTCATGGTTCCTTAAGCTTATACCTAAGCTTATACACCTTCATGACAACCAGTGGTGGAGAGAGATTCTTCGTCACAGAGGTTCTCAACCTGGGGTCTCTATGCTGATGGATGAACATAGGATGTTCTGAGACTTCTGAAATTGTATTAAAAGGTTGATATATGTGCATTTTTCTAGGGAGAGGGTCAATAACTCCAAAATGGTTAAGAATTATTTTGATCACATGATTTATGTTATATATACTTGAAATAACAAAACATCCCCAATAATGTATGAGACCTGACATTTATCCTTCCTGTCACCTAAAAGGTACCTTATTGTAATTAGCCATGTACAACAAGTTACCTCAAAAGTTAGTAGCTTTAGGGGGATGTTGGCTGTGGGTTCTGCCTGGAGACAGAGGGATGAAAGTTACTCTGAGGGATTTATATTGGAGATGAGCAATGAAGGGAGAAGGAGAGCCCGACCTTTCCAACATCACTGTAAACTGCTGGCTGGGTGTGGAGCAATGTCAATTCTGCCCGTTTCCAGTCACTAACCAACCGCACTACCCTTTGAAAAATAAAAGTTATTCAGATTTCCAAGGAAATGCCAACCAGTACTTACATTATTTGCATCACTTTCCCCCATTCTCTTTACTAATTCAAATGACTGATCCATAAAATTGGATTATTGGCACGGAAAAATTCTTTGATACTATCTCTCTCAGGCTCCCTTAGGTAGGTCTTTGGAAATGTCTGCTTTTTCTCTGCAGCAGAAATTATTTTAAAAAAAGAACCACTGCCAGCTGAGAGAAAAGGTTCCAACTTCAGGCTTAAGGGGGCTATAAGCCGCTGTTCAGAAGAGCAACCAGGCATCCTGAAAGTTTTACCTACTTTCTTACATACCCACTCTTTCCATCCATCAGCATGCCAGAAACCCACTGTCCTCAGAGCCTGTCTTCTCTTTGCTCTCAATGATGCTTTCCCAGAAAGCTACGTGGCGTGTCTCCTCTTTCCTGACATAAGTCTTCAAGTCTTTATTTATATATCACTTTCTCAGTGAACCTGCCCTGGAAGCTCCATCTACAATGTACAAACCACTACACACACACACACACACACACACACCCTAATTCCTATCACCCTTCTGTCCATATAATTTCCTTATCACTGTCTAGTACATGATGTGTTTTACCTATTTATCTTATTTATTGCCTGTTTTCCCTTCTACAATGATAGCTTTGTGAAGACAGGATTTCTTTATTCTTGTTTACTGTTGGGCCTGTAACAGTACCTGGCATCACGTAGATGTGCAAGACATATTTGTGGATAAATAATGTCTTGAACTACTGATCCAATCTGTAACTGCCCCCACACGGTGGTTACAAAGGGCTCCTAGTCACACTGTCTGCCTGGAAGGCAGAGTTGTGACCTGGCTCTAACAGCAACCCTCTCTGTATTAGTTTCCTACTCGTACTGTAACAAAGTAACACACATTTAGTGGGATGAAACAACAAAAGTTTATTATCTCACAGTTCTGTAGGCCAGAAGACCAACATGGGCCTCAGTGGACTAAAATACGGTGTTGGCAGGGCTCTGTTCCTTTCTGGGGCTTTAAGGGAAGTTTAGTTTCTTTGCCTTTTCCAGCTTCTGGAGGTCATCTACATTTCTTAGCTTGTGACCTCTTCCTCCAGTCTCAAAGCCAGCAAGGTCACATCCCTCTGGCCATCCTTCCTTACTCACATCTCCCTCTCATTCTCTTTCTCCACCTCCATCTTTAAGGATTACATTGGACCCAACTGATAATCCAAAATAATCTCCCTAATTTAGGGTCATTTGATTAGCAACTTTAAATCTATCTGCAACTTTAATTTCCCATTGTCTTGTGATCTAACATACTCACAGATCCCTGCAATGAGGATGTGAAACTCTTTGGAGGGCCACTATTCTCCCCACCACATCGCCCTCAAAGGACCTAAGAAGTGATAAGTCCTCTCCCATCAATAGCTGTGATGTTTCTTATTCAGATCCACCCTCAGTCCTTACATGTGGTCCTTTCATAAATCCTGGTTGAGGTATAGTACAAACTTCCCTGGAGTTAGAGGCAGAAGACATCCATTCAAGACCCTCTCTGAAGCTGCTGCTCTTATAACCTGAAGTTGGGATGACCAATGCAGTCACAATTGCTGAGGCCCTGTTTTTTTCAACAGAAAAAATTGAAATAAAATTTACTGACAGTGCTATTATGAAGATTAAATATGGTAATGTTTATAAAAGTTCTATAAACATCCAATTCCACATAATGTAAAGAATCATTATTATGATAGAGCCCTGGCCAGGTGGCTCAGTTGCTTGGATTATTGTCCCATACATCAAAAAGTTTCGGGTTTGATTCCCGGTCAGGGCACATACGGGAAGCAACCAATCAATATTTCTTACATCAATCTCAATCTCTCTCTCTCTCTCTCTCTCTCTCTCTCTAATCAATGAACATATACTCGGGGAGGATAAAAATAAAAATTATAATGACAGAGCTCTCTAGCACCAAGGGTACCTTGAGTTTGTATTGACAGTGGTTTTGATTGTTTTGCTCCTTGTAGAAATGGCATAAATTATCACTTGCATACTTTGGACAAATCAGAACTGAAATTGATAATGCCACTCACCGTCCAAGTCCTGCATTACTATTACCTGGTTTGTGCTGACAATATTGTTCAGGCAAACCAACTGTGAACATGAATTTGGTTTTTACTATTTGATGTTTTATATATTTTTTTCTTCATAAATAACCCTGGAAGCAGATAACCTTCACCTTTATTTGATCTGTGAAGGAACCACTGCAGTTATTTGTACAATATACTCCCTGCTAGACTACTTAAGGGGGGGACATTTTGTTTCATTCATTTTTGTAACTCCAGTGCCCAGAAATTTGCCTGGTAAGAGATGCCCTTAAATAAATGAATATTTCACAAATTAATGAGTGAGTATATTAACGATTAATTTGTTAGTTAATTAGAGATGCGTATTAGGAACTTGTCCATGCTGTTGTTTATATAGTTATGGATCTCTCTCTATCTTCATTTTCCAGTCTCTTATTAATCCCACATCGAGGTTTTCAACATCAAGCAGAAAGTGGCCTTTGCCTGGCCTCTGGAACGTCACAAAATTCTCTCTTTAAAGTAACTTCTTTAGCCCGGCCGATGTGGCTCAGTGGTTGAGCATTGACCCACACACCAAGAGGTTGCCGGTTTGATTCCCAGTCAGGGCACATGCCCAGGTTGTGGGTCAAATACCCAGTGGGGGGCATGCATGAGGTGGCCAATTGATGTTCTCTCTCATCTATGTTTCTATCTCTCTCTCCCTCTCCCTTCCTCTCTCTCTAAAATCAATAAAGAAAAAAAAATTTTTTTTAATAATAAAAATATAAAGTGACTTCTTTAAATGAGGAACAACAGCCTCCCACATATGCTCCCAACTAGCACTCTCATGACCAAATATGTTTCCCTAAACTTCCCCTGAGAAGAGTACTACAGGGAAGATTTTAAACTTTGTATTCAAGTAAAAGAAGTGGGTACTTCACCGAAGCTAGTTCTAACTACTGCTTTTATGACTATAGGGAGGGTTTCACAAAGGCTGAGAAGTATTTTTAGGGGACAGAGATCTGATTGTGAACACCCTGGCCTCTCCTTGGCCTTGATGGAAGGATGGCTCATATCACAGGGATCAGTGGATGACACACCATCAGATATGTTCCAATAAATCAACGGCTTATACAAATCCCAGAACCTACTTTTTTGAGCACAAGCTATAGCCAATTTAAACCTCCACAGCATGGATGCTTCACACATTGGAACAACTTCATACGAAGACCATGGGAGCTGGGCCCTTGATGTTCCACACTGCCTGATTTTTTCCAAGAGGGGAGAAAGTCTTTTCTCCTGAGAATCTTTGAACACTGCACATCTGTGCTCAATACTTAGGGGGGTCGGTTCCATTCATTTTCCCTTTAAATCTGGAAGATTTAAGAAAAACGACCCTGTGACTAGCCCACTACAATTATAAAACATTGCTAATTGGATCAAGAAGTTAAAGGAATAAAATGTTTTATTAAAATTTCCTTAAAATACTTTGAATTTAGGAGATAAAGGGAAAGAGAACTTGGCAATGTGAATTTTTGCTGGCATCAGAAAATTTCAGTTCAACAATTAATTCCACAATAATCATTTTGCCAAATCACAGCAAATATGTCTGGATTCACCAAAACCTAATACTGCAAGGTAGCATTTCAAACTATTTCCACATTGGACACTCACTAAACACTGAGAAGGTCAGGGCAAGATATAAACTCTTGCAGTCAAGAATGACTACTACATTATTCTTTAACAATTTAGCATAGATTGTGCTGTGAAAAAAATCTTTTTACTGTAAATGATTAATTTAACTCTGTTAGGAAACTAATTCATAATTCATATGTTGAAAAAAAATAATTCATTAAATGCTTCCCTGAGAGGGTTATTATCTACAAATTTGCCTAAGTTTTCTAAGTCCGTGTGTATTTTCAACTAATATAATCTTTTATTATTTATTGCAGTTTAAGAGCTAAATAGAACTTCAATCAGCAAAAAGTGAAATACGTCTCAATCATCTGGATTTTTTTTTTTTTTTAATCCTCACTCGAGGACATTTTTCCATTGATTCTTAGATAGGGTGGAAGGGAGGGAGGGAGAGAAAGAGAGAAAGATCAATGTGAGAAAGACACACCAATTGGTTGCCTCCCACAGACCCCAACTGGGGCCAGGGATAGAACCTCCAATCCAGGTACATGCCCTTGACCAGGAATTAAACCTGAAACCCTTCAGTTCTCAGACTGACGCTCTAACCACTGAGCCAAACTGGCCAGAGCAATCGTCTGCATTCCTATTAATCTTATTTACATTTATTCAAATCTGTTCCCCCAAATTTTTCAGTAAAATCCACCTAAGTCAAGTAGGACATCTCCCATAATTTTAATATGAATGCTCCAAGATAGACACACACATACACACTCACAAAATATATTTTGGCATCAATGCCAATTTTCCCTATCACAAGATTGTTTAGTAAACTGGTTTAAAAAATGAATAAAAAGAAGAGAAAACAATATATATATATACACACACATATATATATTTCTTTTTATTGAATTTATTGGGGTAACACTGGTTAACATAATTATACAAGTTTCAGGTGTATAGTTCCACAACACATAATCTGTACACTGTACTGTATGTTCACCACCCCAAGTCAAGTCTCCGTCCATCACCATTTACCCGCCCTATACCCTCCTTCATCTCTTCTACCTCCCCCCATACACCCCTCCACCCCAGCCATCACTACACTGAGTTTTTTTCTCTCTCTTTTCCTTTTTACTATTTTGCTCAATCCCTCCACGCCCCCAAGCCCCTAACAACTGTCAGCCTGCTCTCTATCTATGAGTCTGTCTCTATTTTGCTTGTTAGTTCATTTTATTTACAATATATTTTAAATTATAGTGGCAGCTCTTTCCTCTTCTTTCAAAATTTTTTCTCCATACTTTGGGTTTTTATCACTGAAATGGGGATAATAATGCTCACTGTTAATTTATTTTAAAATTAATTTAGCAGTTGTGTTATTTTTTTATTTGAATTCTTTGGACATTTCATACATTAAAAAGAAAATTTATAGCCCGACCAGTGTGGCTCAGTGGATTGAATGTCGTCCCATGCACTGAGAGGTCCTGGTTCAATTCCTGGTCAGGGCACATGCCCGGGTTGCAGGCTAAATCCTTGGTAGGGGGTGTGCAGGAGGCAGCCGATCAGTGAATCTCTGTCACATCAATGTTTCTACCTCTTTCTTTAAAAATCAATAAAAATTATTTTTTAAAAGGAAATTTATATGTTTCCCAAAACAAGTTGTCTTAATTACCTACAGATTTACTTAAATTTTCTAAATCCTTGTGTATTTTCAACTCATGTAACTTCTAATTTTCTGCAATTTTAAGAGCTAATTTGAACACCAATCAACAAAGGACAAGTTTCATCATCTAGATTTTTATTCTATCTTATTTACATCAATTCAAATCTGTAGTCCCCCAAATTTTCCCTAGCAAACTCAGGTAACCACTAAGCCCAAAACAAGTAAATACTTCCAGTCTACAAAATTATGAATTTCTAAGTTGTCAGTTGTCTTACCTATTTACACGTTTAAAGTCTTCCTTTGGGAATAGAGCAGCAGCAAGGACATTACTGCAAAAGAGCCCATGAATCTTAATGACTATCCACCGATCTGGGGTTTTCTACACGATGCTTTGAGGCAAGCATTTTGTTGAAAGCAAACACGAATTCACCAAAGCAAAGAATCCTTGCAGAGAAATAATAACTCTCTACCACCTCCACCTTCAGGGCAGTTCTAAAACACAATGTTGTTTAAGTTGATACTAACACTCCTAACGTGATCCACAAGAACCCAGACTTTCTTCAAATGGCTCCATCCCAAGCCCTTTCCTCATGTTCAATCTCAGTGGGGTTCTTCTAAACCAAACCCTGTTCAAGCAAAGAGGTGACAGTGAGGTCCCAGTGAGGTCCCAGCAAATCCCCACTCAAGTTATAAGAATAGCGGTACCCGCAGAAAGCTGACAGCCTCCAGCTGAAATAACTTGTTGGAAACCAATCATCTGCAGACAGCTGATTATTCTGAAGTAGTTTAAAAATGTAAGGTATTTTTTAATATTTGGAAACTTGGCTTCTATTATTTCAGATGGCTTACTCCACAACAATGGCTCATAATTAGATCTATCCATTTTGATAGTCCATAGCTCCTGATAAAAGGCTGTCTGCAACATTTTCAAATTAAGGATTTTTCCTACAAAGAACATTATTATGCACAACATGAAATACTGAGGCTTGAAAGGGAAGTGTAATCAAAGACCACAACATAAAATTCCATTATGTGGTGTCTGGTTTTGCCTCTCAATTTAAAGAGAGAAAACTACAAGTCAATGCAATAAGAAGTGAGACGTAGGATGGGGGATGGAATTGCTGAGTTATATTACAAACATCTCAAGAGCAAAGATTTTGTCTTTCCTTTCTGCAAAGCAAAGTACATGATCTCACTGTGTCCTGATATCAAGATTAAAAGATTAAGGGGGGGGGTGCGAAATCCTTCCACCTTCTGACTCAGCATCCCTTTACCCAACCTGGGTACCCAGTCATATTCGTCAGGCCTGCTCATGACCACTGCCAGGGCACCAGGTACTCAGATGAAGGAGGCAAGTGAGAGCAGAAACCCAGTCCACAGTTACCAAGAGAATCAGCCACTAGTACCCATCTGGAGAGGCCTCCTATTTGTGAGACTGCTTTGCAAATGCCAGAGGAATGTCACCATCATTGAGGAAGTTACTCAAGATATTGCCTAGATCAAGTCAGGGAAAGCGGTCAGAGTTGCAGTCATAAAGGTGAAGGTGACTGCCACATTTATGGGCCTGTTACTATCTGGGCACATCAACCAATTTTCCCTTGGCCTGATGAGTTTATTTCCAGACAGGTGTTGATTTTTGTAGACACTACCTGAGTGGATGGTATTTTGCCATCCAAAGCAAGAGTAGCCCCGCTCAGTGGATTAACCCTTACATGAGTTCTCAAGAGAGTTATTGTCCCATAGAAGTAGCTGCGGAATACCTTGCAAGCCCCTTAGTCCACCACACCTACTTCCTAATGCAGAAATTTTCGGTACAATACCACTTACATTATGCCAACTGACCTCCACTTGAACATTTCTAATGAGGGGGCATTCCTCCAAACGCAACCTCTTTTCATGTTGAGAAAACCAGCTTTTCTGTATTCTCCTAGATCGGAATTAGAATAATTAACTACCACTTATTGAATGCTTCTTATGGGCTTTACATATATGAATTTATTTAAGCCCCATACCAACCCTGTGAGGTAGGGATTATCACTGCCTTTTTTCAAGCGAGGAATAGACCCAGAGAATGAAGAATGTGCCCAAGGTCACACGCTGATCTGCACCCAGGTCTGTCTGACTCCACACCCTGTTTGTAATCTCCAAGCTCTACTGCCACATATTTAAGCATCTATCTCCAAATTACAATGAGGTGGACATCCCCAAACAAATCTCATGTCCCTGAACTTTTAAAATGTGATTATTTATATAAATGAGGGGGAGAACTGCTAGTTTATGTAATAGTTCAACCTAATTTAAATAACTATTTATTTCCTTTAACTTGATCCATTCTAGGCCTGTCTCATAGCTGTACTCTCAGAAAGTAGGTTTACACCTCCATTTCCAAGTTCTCAGGGTGAGGGTGGGAGAGGTCAAGATTTGAAGGTGGGAGGCCAGTGCAACATTACATCTGGGTACTGCTTACAGAAACATCAAGAAAGCTATAAAGTAAAACAATTTTGGATGTTTTCTCTTTATCTTTTCTTCTCTTACTTGAAATATAGAATATTAATAAATGGCATAAAAGAAAAAAAAAGATGCAGCAAGAAGGAAAATTAAAGGCTCAAAAACATGGTTTTGGATAAAATGAATTGACTATATATGGTCAGCCTGTGGCCTTCCAACATCTGAACCTCCCTTTCTATACTTGGTGAATTTCCCACCATATGGGTCTTCGTGGGAAACCAAGCCAGTTCCGTTATAGCAGTCAAAATGGCCAGATTCCTGCTTTCCCAGCTCCTCTGGCAACTATGACACAAATCGTGAGCTAGCCATGAGCAGAGACACACCTACCCTGAGGCTTCAAATCCAGAGTCAGTGACTCAGAACAGGGAGCCGTCACTCTGGTGACCGTGACAGCAACAGTCAGTGGCCAGGTCAACAACAGCAGCATCACCAAGCAGCAGCATCCAAGGACAACACCGGCAGTGGGCGTGCAAGCCAGCGCGTCGTGTCCAGCAGGAGCAGGAGCAGCGGTGATGGCTCACCAGGCTGGTGCTGTGGTGTGACTTGACTGTGGTACTGGCTTCTCTTTGTTACCACCATGCTCTAAGTCTGGTGCCTGAAATTGCACAGTGATTCTACCAGATGCCCGATTTCCTTTCAACTGCTTGCCTTGAAGTTTCCTAAGGGATAGATTATTAAAGGGACACATTTTTGCTAAATCAGAACTGCAACGGCATCAAGCCATAGCAGGAGCTGCCGCTAAATCTGATCAGCATGTGGAGCGTGTCTACCTTTGAACCTGGAAAACCCCACGGAAGGCCAGACTCTCTCATATGCCTTCATTACTGCATTATGCAGGGACCACTGCCCCACTCACTCACTGCGGATCAGAGAAGAGAAAGCAGAAATGAATGAGTTCAAACGTTTTTCGTTTGTCTCCCATAAAACTTGAATGTAAATTCTTAACAAACCACAAGTTTATGTAATAACACACAAATCTCTTGTTCTAACATCCTACTATAAAATATACTAATTTATAGAACTAAAAGTGAGGGTTATGTGGTGCTGGGGGCAGAGGGGTAAAGACTGCTTAATGCGCAAATTTCTTAATTTAATAGTGCAGCAGGGCAACATCAAAACGTAGCACATGGGACACAGGCCTTCTAAGCTATTTTAAAATAGACCCAGTCTCTGTAAACAGGAAAACTGCTATGGGGTACACAGGGTTTTATTACACAAAAGCCATATTTTAATAGAGGAAAATTATTTAACAAACCATCATAGGCAGTAAAACTGTCAAGAAAAACAAGGACACGATAAACACAAATTTCAAACACTGGTTCAGAGGAGAATGCAAAGAGGGAAGGGCTCATACTCCTTAAGTGAGCGGTGGATTGACAGGGATTTGTTTCATTATTGGGCGTTAAACCACATAATATAAGCTCTTGAATATGTGACATAGTTCATAACAAAAAATCTAAAGACACAAAGGACAAATAGTGATTTGGAAAAAAAAAAAAAAACACATGAAAACACCATGTTTCAAGAATATCTGTCTTCGGTCTATTCAATTATTGAATCCCCAAATTGTTAAATAATACACGTCCTTGGCGTAGACACACATTACTGCCCCTATCTTAAGATGAGTACAGAACCTCCGTCCTTTTCGTTGCAAGATCACTGGACAGATAAAGACTATGCACCTGATTAGCACATGCAGGCGGAAGTGACTGCTTGACATTGATCCTCATCAAGGGCGATTCACAGGCTCCCTGTGGCATCTCACTCCAGCCCCATTTCAGGGATCCATATGTGAAACGTGAGCATTTGCTGATTCTCTGTCTTAACAGGAACTTCCCAGGAAACTCCAACCCTGCAGAGACCCCTCCAGTTTCCCCAGCCTCGATTAATGTCCCACTTATTACAGAACACTGACTAGGTTTCCAGAACATACTTTCCGTGTCTGCCTCAATCAACAGATATGTCTAGCTCAATAAACTGATACACTCTGTCCTCTTCCCTGCAATATCTTAACAAGAAACCCAGAGAGCTTCCAGCTTTTTTGTTAACCTTTTAGAATACTAGAAATGAGTCTCAATAAAACCTAAACATGAGTTCCTAAAGTAGGTAAGAAACACAAAACTGTAACTCCTAATCAACCAAGTGTAAAAGAAAAAAAAAAGATCTAACAAAAAACTTACACTGGAACTCTGACAGCTAAAACACACAACTAATGACTTCAAGTGTTGCCCCTCAGAATGATGACTATGGGGCCAGTGGTGGAGATTATTTCTTTGTACCAGAAATGCCTGAACATAGCAATAATGTGAGAACAATAATTCTATCCACAATGCCCATAGGCAAAGAACACTGAACAATAACAGCAAGTAATATTTGCAGAACATCCTGGAATTTGAGTGACGTACCTGGAAAGAAAGTACGTGTTTGCCCATCCAAAGATCTCATGTTCCCATCTCAGCTCTCCGACTTTCCTCTCTGAGTTTCAGTCTCCTCACTTGTGTCATGAAGACAATAGCATCTACCTCATGTTGCTGCAGTGAGATTTACACGAGATAATGTGTGTGAAATGTCCACCGTGGTGCCTGACACGTGGAAGATGCCCAATTCCTGGTCCCTGAATCACCTACAGCCACAAAGAGCTGCATCCTCCCCCACTGCCATGGGCCCAGCTGGTCTCTCTAGGCCCACAGCCTGCTGGCACTCCATGGCTGCACCACCACTTTCACAGTCACACCTGGATCCCTACAATGTGCACAGGCCTTGGCTGCATGTGGGTGCCTGGCACTGAAGATCACATTTAGAGCAGTAAACTGGCCTCACTCCAGGCCACAGCGTTGGTGATCTTTTGTTGATGCTTAATACCCCGTAAAACTCCCATGTGATATTTATAAATCAGGTTGGCTTCAGGCAAAACTATAAAGCAGTCTTAAAACAGTCATTGTTGATCCCTGTTAACCCTCATGGTATGTCCCTTGGGCCTCATCTTCAGGCACCCCATGACCGTGTTTGGTAAATGCTCTGTCCTTCCAGGGCTACATCTCCACAGCGTCACCTTCCGGACTCTGCCCCATGCCTCACCTCAGAAACTGACCTGTTTAATATCCCATTTACAGAATCACAAATCAAACCATTTATAGGAAATCTACTCTCCTTCTGGTTTAATTGATAGTAAAACTATGGGCTCGTGGCCCAGGGAAGTGATGCCACATGCTGAGTGGCGAGACCGGAACCGGGACACAATAGCTTAGTGTACTCCTGCTCTAAAGGAATATTTGCTTTGAACAGGGACCTTTAGCTAAATGGCATGAGCAATGCTTCCATTGCAAAACCGCAGTCAGGACCAGTGGGCAGATATTTGAGGTTGAATAAGAGGCTTTTGGCCTCCCCCAAATCATTTCACTTAGGTGACCACCTACACTACCAGGAAGTGTTCTGCAGACAAAGGGAAATGTGACCCGCGTCTCTCTCCATCTCTCTATTAACAAACATCTGCTGAGTGTCCAGCCTACATCAAAAATATTGCTGTGGGATTAAAAAGATGATTCCTCCCCACTTTATTCACATTCTAGGTGCCAGGTATCGCATTGAGCATTTTATTTGCCTTATCTGGCTCAGTTTGTATCCCCCATTGTACAAGTAGGAAAACTAGAGCTAATAGAAATTAAGTCAATGCCTGAAGTCCAGAAGTTAGTAAGTAGCTGGAGCTGGGGATTCAAACCCACCCACTCTCCTCCAGAGCCTGTGCCTCTCGGCCCTTCCTGGCGCTCTCTCCGCAGGTGCACAGCTGACCCGTGCTGGGGAGTGTCGGGAAACTCAAATACGAAAAAGCATGAGACAGCACAGTGCCTGGCAGACAGTAAATGCTTGGTATTTGTGAAGCTAGAAGGGACAAACCATTTCATAAAACTTTTGTTTAGTTTGGATCTCAATGACATTTTGGTTTGCAATGACAGTATTAATATATAAATCAAAGAGAATTTTACTCTGCACTACTTATTCTGTTAAAACTGTCTGCAATTTTCCATGTATGTAAAAAAAAAAAAAAAAAGGTCTAGAGATTTTCTGGTTCCTATAATCTGACCAAGCTATGTTTTCTGTGCCAACACCCCATCATCAAACCAATTCTTTTTTGTCTCTCTCTATATTTGGAGACAGGGCCACATTCATTCCTCACTTACGTAGTCCACAGAGGGGGGGTGATGTTCAATAAAACCATGTTGACTGCCTAGTTAAGAACCATGAGAACGGAATGTTGAGCAACCATTCTTTTGCTTGGAACAATGGGATTGTTAACTTGAGTGTAATTAAAATTTGAGGACTTCCCTTAGGATTGCATTACCTGTGCTCAAGTGACTACCCAGTTGCTGAGTGCAATTTCAGAGGTGTGGAGCCCAGAGCAGCGCTATGCAATGGAACTTTCTGTGGTGATGGAAATGTTCTGTCTTCTTTGCCAAGAATGGCAGCCACCAGCCACATGTGGCTATTGGGCATTTGAAATGGGGTTGTATGGCTGAGACACTGGATTTTCAATTTTATTTAATTTTAATTAATGTGAACAGCCACATGTAACTGGTGACCGCATTAGACAACATGGTTATAGAGGAATTGATGGTGGGAAAATTGATTTATGGAGGACAGAGTGAGGGCTCAGTAACTTAACACTGTAGATTCTTAATGGATCCTTAACTCCCCAGAAACACTACCACCAAGAAAGCCTGAGCCATGTTGGAAAGAGACTAGTTTGCCTGTGATGTTCTTTCTTTCTCTCTCTTCCTGGGTTCCCCAGACCACCATCAGCAACCAAAGAATGAGAGAAAGGAAAGTGACTTTAGAACCTCTGAGCCATCTTGTTACATGAGGAGGAAACGAGTTTAAAGATGAAGCCACCAGCCCTGGGTCACATAATGGCATAGCTACAGAAGCCTCCCAGTACATAATCCACTCTCTTTCAACTAAACTTAGTGGACATCTCTCAGCTTTCATCCCTGACAAACTATGGGCTGATAAGGTTTCAGGGACAATGAAAATGTGTAAAGGATGCCTAGAGTAGGATGTAGGGACTAGTGTTCCTCAACCTATTTCTCCTTACCCCCCTCTCTCCCCACTTCCCAACTACCAGGCTATAATACAGAACTTGGAGTGTTAGAAATGTCTTCAAAACTCAGAGAACTAAATCAGTAACAGGTAGAATTTGGAGCACTATCAATAACATGAGTCCACTTGGTCCTACATAGAATCCCTCAACCCATTTCACACAGTGGCTACCACTACATCCAAACCAAAGCTAGCCAGGAGCATCACTACACATGCTAAGAAAACAAAAGACAGCAAGTCACTCATTGTTTTGAGACACTCAAATGCTTATAGCACTGCTTATTAATTATAGCATAGTGGTCCGTATCCTTTTGAAAAGACATACTTTGCTGAATGCGATGCAAACACTCTGCTAAGGATTTTATAGAAAATATTATGGTATTTTAATCTCCAAAACACCCTCACTAGATAGCGATTATTCTTCCCAGTTCATAGATCATAGAATATTGAGGTTAAGTATCTTGTTCAAGAACACAAGGGAGAAAGTAGTGAAATATGGATTCAAAAGGAAGTTGGGCTCCAAAGCCCAAGCACTTTCCACCACATCCTACCCGCTTCTCACTGCATCAGTGACACCCATTGAGGCTCCTTATTCTTTCCAACAGATGGGCTCTGGGTGGCTCTCTTCACAATAGCCATCTTGCCCTTTTTTGTTTTCCTTCCTAAATTATAGTTTCATCATTAACAAATAACAAAAAATGCCATTGCCATTATTGAGAAACATAATTGAGACATTTTATTAAATCAAAATAACAAAAAAATAAAATTTAATATCTGCAGTGACAAAATAATTGAAAAGCACTCCGCATCCCAATTGACCCCATTTCTGACACCTGTCAACAGTGGGTCAGATGTATAAGTCTACATATCTTCTTTCTAAAATTGCCATGTCTAAATATTTAAAGTACAGGACTCTTACATGGAAAATTAATTTCTAAACTAAATGGAAAAAGTAGAGGGGCTAGAGACAATGGATGTGCTATCCCAAACTCCTTTAGTTGTTTTCGCCATCTAAAGTGAAAACTCAATGTGCTATTTATATCAGTCATAACTCTTCTGTTTGATACACCACATTGACAGTGATTAATGGTAGAGTCTAGGGTTTTCGATACTGCCTGCCTTATTGTAAATTGATATACAGTCCTTGGCAAATTCCACTTGAGCTCATGATTTTCCCATAAATGTGCCCGAGAAAAGCTGCCACATTCCTAAATTCTAGGCAAAATGTATTCTCATACTTTAATATTTGATTATTTTGTAGGAGCTTAATGTACAACTCCCAAAATGGCGATAAAATGATTGCTGTCCTGTACTTCATTCCTAACTGCTTAGTATTCTTAGCTTTACATTAGCAGGCTTCCTGATAAAGATTAATTTCATTTTCTTTCTAATAGCTGTGTTAATAAAAACACAAAGTATTGTTGAGAAAATAGGACTATGTGGCACAATAAGCTAACATTCATTCCTCTATTTCTTGTAAATTATGTTAAATAAATGACAGTAAACATGAGTTTGGGGATTTCCATCTGCTTTCCAGAGGCTGGTTTAAAAAGTATAAACTCAGCATGATCAGCCCTTCTCACTCTAAAAACCAAGAACAGTGGGCAAAGAGAGATGCAGACTGCAATTGGAAATAAGTTTGGGATGAGGAATGAAAAAAGACCAGGGGAAAAGATGTGATTGAAAGAGTGGAGGCGAAGCAGTATGGGCTGGAGGTGGAAAAGGAGAGCATGTGTTTGGAAAAATTATGATGAGCAGCTGTTTGGTGATAAGGAGATCCTATAATACATAAGAGTACCTCCATCTATTTTAGTATGACCACCAAGGACTTCAAGCAATTGTTCATTGTCCAACTCTCAGCTTCTGAGCACATTAGAGTTGAGGTAGAAAACTTTTCTCCCAGAGGATAATGAAAGAGCACTAACTTAGCCCCCCCCCCACAACACCCCCCCCTCGCCAAGCCATTAATGATCAGAGCTCATGCACAGTAAACGTAACCTGGATCAAGAGCAGATTCATAGGTCATCTCTTGTTCCTAAGACTCCAAACCTCTCCTCCAAATTTCTTCTTTTATTCTTGAAGTAGTTAAAACACAACCCCAAAATTCTTAGACACTCGTTTTATCAAGACGTAGGGTCTCTGTCCCCTCCCCTTGTATCTGGGTGGGCTTTGTGACTGCTGCAACCAAACAGGACGATGGAAGTGAGGCTGTGTGACTTCCAAAGTTGGTAGCTTCTGTTTTCTTTGCTGAATATGTATGCAAGGGACCCTGAGCAACATGTACAGTGTCTGACAACCCTGTGGCCACCCAGGGTGTGCGGAAGCCAAGCCACATGGAAAGGTCACACGGAGCCATTCTAGTCACCAGACCTGTGAGTGGAAGAGTCTTCCAGCCCCAGCATCAAGTCTTCCCTGGCCTTCAAGTCTTCGCAGCTGGGACAGAACCAACCTGTCCCTGCTGTTCCCTCAATTATTTCTTGACCTTAGTCTCCAGCGTAAGCATAAGAAGATGGTCCTTCTCAGCTGCTACGTTGAGGTAATTTGTTACACAGCAGTAGTCTTGGAACAATCCTTTTGCTCCATTCCCACCTGTGATCTTTCTCTGTGGAAGCTCCAGTCTTCAAATGAGTAATTTCTACTTGTTTGTAGCCCAAAAACTCTTCAATCAAATGAAAATTTCTGCCTAAGCAATGGCTGACCGAAGCTCAGAGGCTCCTCAGCACGTGACTTGACAATCACCCTTCTTCCAGAAAATAAATTGGCTTTCCTTTTATTAACTAAATAATTTCTGGAATTCTGCCTTCTCTTGAAAGTCTTCCCAGACTTTAATCACAAAGAAGCTCATGGCCTGTAATTGCCTGTCACCCATCCCCCACTACCATCACCAATAAACACTGCCATGTATGTGTTGATCAACTAGACATCATGAAAGATAAGAGAGAAATGTGAGTCATGATGCCTCCCTTAAAAGGAATTCTAATCTTGGTTGGAAGGCAGGGATAGCTCCCCCACCAGCATTAGAGAACAAAATAATAAAATAGGGAGATCCATTCTATCCACTACATTGTACATAATAAAAATATAGAAAATCCTATTTCTGTGTTTAGAAGGTATTTTTGCTCCATGCATATTCATGTCACCAGTGTTAATAATAATCATTATTCCTTATATCTGAAATAAGACAATATTCAATCACCTACTCATGTATTCAATAACTACTTTTTAAGTTCTTTGTATATACGAAGTCCTATGCTAAGCTCTAGGGGTACCCCAGGGAATAAGACAGACACAGTCCATGTCCTTTCAAACTTACATTCTAGTGGGGAACACACAGAGCAAACATGTAAACATTTTAAAAAGTGTGATTTCTGCAGGAAAAGGATACAAGGAGGATAATGCAATATGAACAGCAAGTGGAAGTAGGATGGCTGCTTTGCTTAAGGTGGTCAGGGAAGACCCAGGAAAATAAGGGAGGAGGCGTTATTTGAAGTGGGTCCCAAAGATAAGAAGCCAGCTGGGAGAAGATATGGGGAATGCGGTGCCAGGTGATGAAACAGCAGTTGCAAAAGCCCCAAGGCAGCAAAAATCACTTTGCGGTCCAGGAACAGAAAGACGTGTCTGGCCAGAGAATCGCAGGAGAAAGGAGGAGGGTACAGAGCTATGAGAGGAAGAGCTAGTATGCATCATGATGCCAGGCGTGTGAGTGCCCTGAAAATTGTAAATACCTTTGTCTGGTCTCTTCATGTCTCTGAAACCATAAGCTATCCAAGGGTAAAAGCAATCTAAATAAAAGGTATATCCTGTGCTAACAGTTACTTAATCATCATCATCATCATCATAGTTTATACTGATTTTGTGCTTACTTCTGGATTAATAGTTTGGAAAACATTGCTGTGCTCTTTCCTTACTTTTCAAGTAAAAACCATCCTTAGGACAGAAACATGAAGAAGTTGATAGTATCTGGCATACGCAAGTCTTAATAATATATTGTCTTGAGAAATCATTTTTAAGTGTCTGTATCATGTTTTACATATCAGAAGGACTTAAAGAGTTCTCCACAGTGAAGATGTGGCATAGAAGAGTGTGGGGGAACCATAGTCTCATCCTCATCCCAGGGACTGGGAGAAGGAAAGGGAGGGGAAAGAGCAAAGCGGTCAGAAGTGGTCTTGAGGAGTATTGTGTAGGTATGGGGGAGCCAGAGGAATGAAGGATTCTGATCCTATCACTGTTTAGGGCTCTGGAAAGACATAAGCTCACCGGCTGCCCCATTTAGAAGCAGTTAGGCAGAGAGATGACCTTTTCTGAGCACCTCTTGGTACCCAGTGGGAACCACCGTGGTAGGACTGGGACTCAGGGATTTCATCATTCCCTAGGGGGGTGGGGAATAAGAAAGTAGCTACGCTGACAGCCAGTATGCCAGCCTGGTGAGGGATGAGATGGTGCCCTAGCAAAGGCTGGGCGTGGAGAATCCATCTAGAACACCCAGCCTCTGTTCCCAAAGTAGGACAGGGATTCAGAGGACCCATGACACACCACTGAGAATGAGATGATGCTCAGAGAGCCAGGAAGACTGCCAGACCCTAGCCAATCCCAAAAGACACCAGATTCTGTTTTACCAGCTAGATCTCAGCCAAGAATGCCAGCAGGCCACACAGCAAGTGGGAGAACAGATGAAGCAGTGGACACCATGTCTAGAGCTCTGGATTCTTCCTCCCACCAAAAGGCTGCCTAAGCCCAGCCCCTCCCCTACACACTCACGTCTCATATGGCAGAGGAGCCTGGGAAAGCCTGGAACACTGAGGGATCTGAAAGTCTGAGCACGTTTTCCTAGAGACAGAGCAGTATCTAAAATCAGTACATTAGACTAAGATTTAAAGCAACTTGGACATTTAATTAATTTTCCTTCTAAACAGCAAGACTTTGCTCAGAAGGAATATCACATTAGTTAAAATCAAAATTAAGGAGCTATATGTTCTCTGCCTATCCAGATGTAGGGGGAGTGAAATTTATGACTCACCACAAGTGCTTTACAAATACCATCTCACTGAATCCTCAGAACAACCATACGGAGCAGTTGGTATGTCTCTGTTCCCGTTTTACAAAGTGGAAAGTGAGTGTCAGGTTTAACAACCTGCCGAAGCTCACACAGCTCCCAAGAGACAGAGCCACCAAAGGCCTGAGTGCTTGACCACTGCAGATACTGCCTCCCTGCCCAGGCTTCCTAGTAATATGATGACAATGACCATCACAAGTTTATATTCATTTATTTCAAAACACTCACAGGGCACTTACCATGAGAAAGGCACTACTCTTACTGCTTTGCAAATATAAACTAATTTAATCTTCTCACCAAAAGGTAAGTACTATGAGGTAAGTACTATTATTCCCATTTTACATATGGGAACACGGAGCTCAGAAAGCAAAATAATTTGCCTCGGGTCAATTTTGCTGCTAATACATGGAGAAAATGATATTTGTACCCAGGCCACGAAGAATTAGAAATGAGCTATTTATTAACTACTACACTGGATGAAGAGGGAGTCAGACAACCTTGGAAATTCTAACATTTTCAAATCACAATAGTTTTAGGTTGTAATAAAACCTTTAATGATATCATCTTCATGGTTAATAAAAAATATAATTTCCAGAAGTGTTTATTTTTCATTAACTGTGAAAATCTACCTGAAAATAGTTACATCTGGTAGCGAGCCCCAAAATAGTAGTTATGATGTTTAAAAGAAAAAAAGACTAGCTTAAGTAGAAAGAAAAGTTATTTAAGGACTATCCTGGACTTTCATATATATTACTACCAGAGCTGTATGAGATAAGAAAAGAAAGCTCACAAGAGGAAATGCCACATAAATGTTAGCTAATTTCATTATCATTAACATCATCATTATTGCAATTAATTTGTTTTCCTTTATTGAATTTTAAAGAGAGAGGAAGGGAGAGGGAGAAAGAGATAGAAAGAAACATCAAGAGAGAATATCGATTGGTCACCTCCTGCATGCCCCCCACTGGGGATTTGGCCCACAACCTGGGCATGTGCCCAGACTGGGAATCAAACTGGCGACCTCTTGGTGCATGGGTTGATGCTCAACCACTGAGCCACACTGGCCGGGCATTATTGCAATTATTATATAAAACCAAGATGTCACAACATGGCAAAGTGATTCTTATATAAAAGGGAATTTTTTTCAGTGGAGGCATTCGTATCCATACCAAAAGCAAGGAATTTCATATTTTAATATTATTTCTGAACATTTAAGTCCAATCCAAACAATTTAGTTCTGAAAGAATAAAATGACAGTGTTTTGTTTTGTTTTTTATCCTCACCTGAGGATATTTTTTCCATTGGTTTTTCCTATAGAATGGGAGGGAAGGAGGGAGAGAGAGACAGAGAGAAACATCTATGTGTCTGAGAGAGACACATCAATTGGTTGCCTCCAGCACAACCCAACCAGGGCCTGCAACCAGATTACGTGCCCTTGACTGGGAATTGAACCTGTGACTCTTCAGTCTGAGGGCCAATGCTCTAACCGTTGAGCCAAACTAGCCAGGGCTAAAGTGTTGAAGATCAGCTCTAAATCAGGGAATTAAAGACCAGGTCTAACTGAAAGAAAATGTGAGTGAAATTAACCTTAACATTAGAAATATATTATATCCCCCCACCATCACAATAGTTCTAAGAAATTACCTGATTATTTTCCACCTTTCCTACATAAAAATCTCAACAGAGACACAGAGTTTATTCCACAC
The DNA here is from genome assembly GCA_030848825.1 of Tadarida brasiliensis. Taxonomy (NCBI): domain Eukaryota; kingdom Metazoa; phylum Chordata; class Mammalia; order Chiroptera; family Molossidae; genus Tadarida; species Tadarida brasiliensis. The sequence goes on from CM061258.1 coordinate 38,828,431, forward strand.
CATTCACCCAACCTCCCAAGGAGGAACTTATGGGCCATATGTAATAATGACTATGTTTCCTGCCCAAGATTCCCCAGGACACATTATGTTAAAAGGAATTAAAATGTTTAACTCACTAACTTCATGAAACACTAAAATTCTTAGAGTAACTATTTCTTTGGGGCTGAGTAGCTTTATCCTAGGGATGGAGCTGGGATAAAGCTGGCTCGCTTTTGTTTCATTTGTCTTCCTGGAGATTTTCTCCAGTCATGGCTAGATCCACCTGCAGAATCGGTAAGACACCAACACAACTACAATTAGTTATGTCTTCAAAATAACAGTAGGAAGGTGATCTCTTCACTATTCCCGCTTTGCAGGTAGAGCAACTAAGACACAGAGATGTTAAGACCTCCATAGAAGACTCTGACCCTAATCAATTATTTTGTTCCCATTGCCCCACACTGTATCTTTTATAAGTAGACATATTTGCACATCCACTTGAAAGAACGGTCCAGAAGAGACAGAAAATCAGTTAACATTTTTTGGAAAGCCTTACTCCATCTGGATAAATTTGGGTGGTCTCAAATATTTGAATGTAGTACCCGTGTTTCAACTCAATTCATCTGTTTTGTTTTGTTTCTTCATGTCTGGGTCCAAGGACAATGAGTGATTTGTATTATTTCCAGGAAAACAAGTATTTCCCAAACCATCCCGACTCTTTTATACCCAGTTCAAACCCTGCATGTTTTGCAAATTGGCATAGGTATTTAGAGCAAAGGATTCTGTCACCTAGAATTCTGTTGCGGGCCCTAGCAAAGCACAATAGTCATTAAATCTCCAATGATGACTGTGAGGCACTCCAGTTTTTATGTTAAATTCATGTTAATGATTTTGGTTATTTAAAAATAAGTAACCCACTGTGTACAATAACAGCTTGTTGTTGATATATATTTATCTATTTGCCCAAGGCTACAGCATTACTTCATATAGCCCTTACAACAAATACTGAGGTTGGTTTGTCAAATACTTTTTATGGATGAAGAAACCGAAGCGAACCTAGAGATGGAGTTGTTTGCTTAGGCCTTTGTGGCTTTGGTATCATATAAGTCATGATACCAAAATTAAACCCACTTCACTGTGACTCCAAAACCATGCTTTATTTTTTAATGTTTTTATTGATTTGAGAGAGAGAAGAATGGAGAAGGGGAGAGAGAGAGAAACATTGATCGGTTGCCTCCCTCCCATACTCACTCTGACTGGGGATAAAACCCACAACCTGGGTATGCCCTGACCAGGAATCGAGCCCATGACCCTTTGGTGCATGGGACAGGGCTCCAACCAACTGAGCCACACTGGCCAGGGCCCAAAGTCATGCTTTTAGCTGTGATACTATATAGCTTCAGGTATGAAAGGTACGTGTAATTCATCTAACTAATCGACTTGATAAAGACAATCACCTTCTTCCCCTTACCAGCTGAGCTCACAAACACATAATTTTCATGCTATCACCAGCTTTATGTACTCCTGGACATACTTCCCTGACTGTATTCCTAATGACTGGTATAGCCTTATTTTATTACAATACTGATTCAAAACCCTCAGGACTTTTAGAGAGCAATACACTATGATGTTACATCATTGGACCCACAGGCAGAAAAAGTTCAAACATCAGATCAATTTTCATTTAAATCCATTTTTCTTCCAACTTTGAGGGGAAAGCATCCCTTTCATGCTCTGTGTTTTATATTGGCCCCAAAGTTACGGATACATAATGGTGCCAGAGCCTTTCATTTTCTGAAGATGACAGTCATTACATGAGAAAAGGGAAGCGAGGAAGGACTTGGGAGCAGGAAGGCTACACAGAGTCAGGAACACAGTGGTACACATTTGGTAAAGAGGACACAATGTACCCTTTATATTTTGCATGAAGCCTGATCATTTCCCCCACCTGCCTAAAAACAGACTCCAAAGGGGACAAAGGTAATAGCCTATTCTTATAAAACTCAGAAAGCCACGGATATAAGAGAATTTGGGGATGGTGTAAATTTTTTTTTTTTTTTTTTTTTTTTTAAGAATAAAGCTGAGGAACTTCAATTGGGTACAAATATCATGAAGTCTTATGTTGGATTATTTCATCCCTGCATTAGATCCCAATGTAACAAAAAGACCCTGCTACAACTACCCTTCGGAAGGCTGAAATACAGCCAATTATAAGCATCTCCTAATTCACAGGGAAATTCTAGATTTTTCTAGCTGCTTTATTGGAGTTAAGGTTTACTTTGTCAATCATGTTTTATATAGTTCTAGAGAAAAATGGAACCACGACCTTTGTTTTACAATTTATTTCATTAATTTCATATACTTTTGTGTGTTTTTTCTACCAAGTCTCTTGATAGTTACAATTTCTCTCCTTTAGGAGTTAAGGAGAAGGGGTCATGTGTCTACGGCACATTCATGCTGACAGTCCCTGTCTATCACACGCACTAGGGTCCTTTAATGTCCCAGAGAAACAGTCCAAGCCAAAGCTTCAGCACTGAGCAGTCCCCGGCTCTCTCTTCCATAGTAAGTGTGTGTCATTTACGGCATATTGTCTATCAGTTGCTTTTATGTTCCTTAGTTAGTTCTTGTATGTTAATCTGTCTCCCTAGATAAAGGAAAGAAATAACAGTCATAAAAACAAATTTGATTTCATTGAGTATTTTTATGGATCTGAACTTACACACTATCGAAACAGAAGTTGTCCATCGAGAAAGAACGCAATTTTGAAAAGAAAAAGAAAAAAGTATACACAAAGACAGGCAACTATAGCCTGGGGTTATTATAAAATCTCTCCCTGGAATAATTAGGTGCATATTTAAGTTAAAGGTCAGTGAAGGAATTGCTTTTAGAGGGAGAAAAAAAAAAAAGCTATCTGGATCCTGTTTCTGTTATTACAAACAAAACTGTGAAGCAGTCACTGGTCATTCAACAATCCAGGCAGCCAATGTAAACCAATGCTAACCATTTTTTAAATGTTCTGGTTTAAGTGTTATAAATACTGACAATAAGAAATAACCAAGAAACAAAGTGGGTGCTTCTCAAGAGAACCTACTTGTAATTTAATTATATTAAATCCAAGTCAGGAGTCATTCCAGTGACAGCCTGCACTCACTTGCCTGAGATCATACGAGTCCCACCCCTTGATGGACCCACCCACACAATTCCAAATCCAAGGTGTCTGTGTGCCTCTGGCATATGTGTTTCAAAATCCCTCCGTGGCTGAGATGCAGGAAGAGGGAAAACGAAGTTTGGACGTTCAGATAGTCATTCGGTTTCAGACAGACCCCCATCAAGCCAGCTGGCAGTGTAATCTTTATGCTACGCTGACTCACCACACTACGCATCTCCATCTACAAATGGTCAATATGGGCATTACTTAATCAAACATCTGGTTTACCTGAAGTAGAAGAGCTCAGATCCTTTTTACTGCTATAACGGAAAGTGGCCATGGTAATAGCCACAGTGGTGTCCGGCAGCTGCATTTTAAAATCTGATTAACAACCATTGAAAAGATCACAAAAAGCAAATGTGTTTAACTTCTCTGAGTTCTGGGGACAATTCTCCCCACAGATTTATTCATTCAATGTGTGAAATAAGTATAATTATTTCACAGATGAGAGGCTGGAGAGTTAGTGTACCTCACCCAACAGTGTCCAGCCCACGCCTGTCTGCTTGACTTCAAATCCTGTTCTCTGAACCACTGCACTCCTTGAAGGCAAAAACCAGATTTCTTAATTTTTTTATCTTCTTTTTCATTCCCCTAACAAAGCTCTAAGCCTAGAGCTTAATAAATACCAGTAGTGTGAGTTAATGCATTCTCAAAAGTAACGCACTTCTCAGTGGAAAAATCAGCTATATTTACAAGATTGTTTCAAGTCGTTCCATTCTAGTCTTGCATAACAACCTTGTACAACAGGTTAGTAAGGATATTTGACTGGAAGATACAGAGTCAAAAACAGTGGGCAACATGAATCTCAATATTCAAAGCAAGTTTTGAAATATAAAAAAGAGAAAAAATTGTAGACAGCAGTTACCAAGAAAAAAAATCTTTTTAGTGGGTTTTTTTCAGCGTTCATGCCTTGTGTATATTACTACAACTTAGTGATGAGACCACACAGCACTGAAATACTAACAGATATAAGGAAAGACGAACAAATGAGAAATGTCCTTGTCTATGATATTTAAATGGATGGAGTTTAAGGTGAATGTCATGGGGCGGAATGCCCTACTATTAACATTTATTCATAAAAAAATAAAAATAAATGTTAATATTAAAGATAGACTCTTTCATATTTCATAGCAATGAATTCATAATTTTCTTTTCAGCACACTGCAGAGACAAGAACCTGAGAACTCCCAGACTCCTGATTACCTAAAGACAACTTTATGTTCCAGGAAGTAGAGAAACTAACATAGTCACTCACTGTTTCCACATAAAGAGATTAATTTAGAAAGTTCGGTGAATAGTTAAACCTTGTACCAGACACCCTTAGCTTTTCAAATTCAGAAAAACAAGTGAGATAAAGGGGTGAAAAAAAAAAGCTAGAAATACCAACGGACATGATTCCATAAAGAATAATGTTAGACTGTGCATTTGAAAGACACAATCAAGTTCAGAATGAAAAGCAGGTTATCATATGCTCTACCCACATTTTTTTTTCTTTATTGATTTGAGAGAGAGATGCAGGGACAGGGAGAGAGATAGAAACATCGATGAGAGAGAACATCAATTGGCCGCCTCCTGCATGCCCCCCACTGGAGATTTGGCCCACAACCTGGGCATGTGCCCTGACAGGGAATCGAACTGGCGACCTCTTGGTGCATGGGTCAATGCTCAACCAGTGAGCCACACCAGCAGGGCTGTGGTTCATTTTCTAATATTCCAGATCACATTTTAGCTCATCATTTTCATTTTGAAAGTGTAATTTTATTTCTGTTTTGGTCAGTAATTTTTAAAAATTCTCCTATTTGTGTGCTTTAAAAATGTGGGCAGAGCCCGGCCGATGTGGCTGACTGGTTGAGTATTGACCCATGCACCAAGAGGTCACCAGTTCAATTCCCTGTCAGGGCACATGCCCAGATTGTGGGCCAAATCCCCAGTGGGGGGCATGCAGTAGGCGACCAATTGATGTTCTCTCTCATTAATGTTTCTATCTCTCTCTCTCCCTCTCCCTTCCTTTCTCTCTAGAATCAATAAAGAAAAAAAATAATATTGCTCTGGTCAGTTTGGCTCAGTGCTTAGAGCATCAGTCTGCGGACCGAAGGGTCACGGGTTCGATTTCTGGTCATGGGCACGTACCTGGGTTGTAGGTTCAATTCCTGGCTCTGCCAGGGCCACGAGAGAGGCAACCAATTGATGTGTTTCTCTCACATTGATATTTCTCTCTCTTTCACTCTCCCTCCCTTCCACTCTATTTAGAAAATCAATGAAAAAATATCCTCGGGTGAAGATTTAAAAAAATAAATAAACATGATATCAGCAGAAAAACAGACACACAGATCAATGGAACGGAATTGAAAGACCAGAAATAAGCCAAAATGTATATGGGTAAATAATTTTTGACGAAGGAGCCAAAAACATACAATGAAGAAAGAAAGCCTCTGTAATAAATGGCACTGGAAAATTTGAAAGCTATATGCAAAAAAATGAAACTAGACTGCTATTTGTCATAATACACAAAAATTAACTCAAAATGGATCAATGACCTAAATATAAGAACTAAAACAATAAAATATATAGAATACAATATACTTCTAAATTCATGGACCTTGGTCTTAGAGAAGATTTTATAATTTGACCTCAAAACCAGGGAAGTAAAAGCAAAAATAAATGAATAGGACTCAATTAAACTAAAAAGCTTCTGCACAGCAAAAGAAACTATCAACAAAACACAAAGGCAACAATCAAGTGGAAGAAGTTATTTGCAAACAACACCTCTGATAAGGAGCTGATATCCAATATATGTATTTTTAAAAATTCATATAACTCAACAACAAAAAACAAACAATTCAATTTAAAAATGGGCAGAGGACCTGAACAATTCCCCCAAGTAGACATAAAAATAGCCAACAGATATATAAAAAGATGCTCAACTTCACTAGCTATTAGGGAAATGCAAAATTATAACTACAATGAGATACCACCTCACACCTGTTAGGATGGCTATTATCAACAAGACAAGTAATAACAAATGTTGGAGAGGTTGAGGAGAAAAAGGAACCCTCATTCATTGCTGGTGGGAATGTAAATTTGTACAGCCAGTATGGAAAACAGTATAGAGTTTCTTCAAAAAATTAAGAATAGAGTTACCATATGACCCAGCAATCACTCTTCTGGGTATCTACCTGAAAACATTTGAAAACGTTTATTCAGAAATATATGTGGATCTCTATGTTCATTGCAGCATTATTCACAGTGGCCAAGACATGGAAACAACCAAAGTGTCCTACAATAGATGACTGGATAAAGAAGATATGGTACATACATACAATGGAATACCTAACCATAAGAAAAGATGAAATATTGCCATTTTTGACAACATGGATGGATCTTGAGAATATCACACTAAGCAAAATAAGTCAGACAGAAGAGTCAAGAACCATATGATTTCACTCATATGTGGAATATAAAACTGAAAGCAACAAATGAACAAACAAGACAAATAAAAAATGAAAACTCGTAGACACAGACAACAGTGTGTGGTTACCAGAGGCAAAGGGGGATGGGAGGGAGGTAGTAAATGCTAAAGGGGTTCATATATGGTGATGGAAGATTTAACTTTGGGTGATGAACACACAATGCAATAAACAGATGATGTATTATAGAACTTTATACGTGACAACTACATAATTTTATTAGCCAATGTCACCCCAATAAATTTTTAAATGATAGTTCATGGAGCATTGGTTTATAAAAACCAAAAAGTATAATCATAAATAGGAATATGGTAAGATAATTTTTGGTATATTTATACAAATGAATAACATGGAGACAAAAGAAAAAGGAGAAATTATATTTTAACTATGTATAGTCTTCAAGATATTTCATTAAGCAGAAAAAAAGGTACAGAAAGATATATATGAATATATATACATGTATATATATATATATCACTATTATTTCTCTGAAAAATAAAATTACATATAATCTTATGGTAATTAATATCTTCAGTAATAATCTTATAAACTTATGTAATAATCTTTCCCTTTTATTTTTTCTCAGAGATATATAATATCTTTGAACAAGTACAAAAAGAAACATAACGTTTTTCAACTCTGAGGAAAGGAACTATGCTACTTAGGGTAGAAGGGAGATTTTTCATTCTAAAGTCTTTTGTAGCTTTTGAATTTTGTCCATGTGAACATATATTCTCTGATAGAAAATAACGTAATTAAAATTACAAAAAAAATATTTTAAAGATAGGCAGAATGCATTCTAAGTTACAAACAATTGTAACTCAAACTGTCACCCTATGTATTTCTGCTTCCAGCTATTATGGAATAATTGATAACAGAGTAGCCCTCTAACAGTAAACACTTCTAAAACTGGATAAAATGCATGAGGAAACCCTTTGCAGTCCAGGACTGCAATCCCTGAGAAAAGGCAAACTCACAAGGTAAGTCCCGTGATTGTCTACCTCTCTGATTAAGGATCTTATCCTGAACACGATGCAGAGAGCTGGAGTCAAGCACAGCCCGGCAGTCACGTTGAGTTGAGGGGGTAGAGATTATGTTTCAAGGCAACTTACGTGGCTTGAATCTATAAGGCAGGGCCCTAGAGAATGAAGATTTCTACGGAGAGAAACTCCCAAAAGTTTAAGTGGGAGTTCTCCATATGTCTGTGACTGTGATCTTGGCCATACCTTTGTAGGACAAGACCATCTGAGGCTACCAGATGGCAAATGTAATGGAGTTGAAAAACACAGCAGCCTGGCCTGTGTGGCTCAGTGGATTGGGAGTCGTCCCATGGACTGAGAGGTCCCAGTTTGATTCCTGATCAGGGCACATGTTCGGGTTGCAGGCTCGATCCCCATTAGGGGTTGTGCAGGAGGCAGCTGATCGATGTTTCTCTCTCACATGGATGTTTCTATTTCTCTCTCCCTTCCTCTCTCTCAAAAAAAATCAATAAAAACATATTTTTTAAAAAGACGAAAACAGTAATACTAGAGGTCAAGTCATGCTGGAGAAAGACAGTGCTGGGAGGAAAGACACTGCTGGACATTATTGGAGTTCAGGCCCTAAGAGAGTAGGCAATATCATTAATAAATATTTCATTAACATCTCTGGAAGTCATCTCAGGCACAGGAAGTTATTCATTCTATAAGCAAAGACCTGTCCTAAAGTAAGTCCTAGGACCCTAACAAAGTCTAAACTAAAGCCTGTCCTCAAGGGAAACAGCATCTCTTGGACATTAAATACTGCCAAATTGAAAAAATTTAGGAAATACCTTGGAATTCCCAGAGATTTGCACTAAGAAAGCATAAAAATCATGTTAAAAGTGATCAACCAATAATTCAACAGAATGCTAAAATAAGGATCAACATTCTTCAGAAGATAATAAAATCCAGAGGCTTTACAACATAACATTCAAAATTTCCAGTAGTTAATCAAAAATCACTAGACAAACAAATAAACAGAAAAATGTGATACAAAGATAAGCAACAAACCGTATATAGATAGACTGTGTCTCAATATAATGAAGGCTATATATGACAAGCCCACAACTAACATTATACTCAACAACAAAACGCTGAAAGCTTTTTCTCTAAGATCAGGAACAAGACAAGGATACCCACTCTTACCAGCTTTATTCAACATGATACTAAAAGTCCTAACCAGAATAATTAGGCAAGAAAAAATAAATAAAAGTCATCCAACTCAAAGGAAGAAATAAAATTGTCTTTACTTGAAAAGATATATTATAGATAGAAAACCCTGAAGATTCTACCACAAAACTTTTAGACCTAATAAGCAATTTCAATAAAATTTCAGGATACAAAATCAAAATACAAAAATCAGTTCTGTTCCTATATACAAACAGCTACAAAAAGAGAAACTAAGAAAACAATCCCATTTACAATAGCATCAAAAAGAATAAAATATTTAAGAATACATTTAACCAAGGAGGTGGAAGATCTATACACTGAAAAATGTAAAGTATTGATGAATAAAATCGAAGAGGACATAAATAAATGGAAAGATATTTTGTGCTCATAGATATGAAGAATTATCATTGTTTCCCGGCCAGTGTGGCTTAGTGGTTGAGCATCAACCCATACACAAAGAGGTCGCTGGTTCGATTCTGGGTCAGGGCACATGCCCAGGTTGTGGGCCAAATCCCCAGTTGGGGGTTGGGGGCATGCAGGAGGTGGCCAATCGATGTTCTCTTTCATCGATGTTTCTATCTCTCCCTCTCCCTTCCTCTCTTTCTAAAATCAATCTAAAAAATTATTTTAAAGAATTATCATTGTTAAAATGTCTATACTATCCAAAGCAATATACAGATTAAATGCAATCCCTATCAAAATTCCAATGGCAGCCCTGGCTGGTTTGGCTCAGTGGTTAGAGCATTGGCTCAAGGACTGAAGGACTGTGGATTCAATTCTCTGTTGAGGGCACATGCCTGGGTTGCAGGTTCAATCTCCAGCCCCTAGTCTGGATTGTGCAAGAGGCAACAAATCAATGTGTCTGTCTCACATTGATGTTTCTCTCTCTCTCTCTCTCTCTCTCTCTCCCTCCCTCCCTCCCTTCCTCCCTTCCACTCTATCTAAAACTCAATGGAAAAGTGTCCTCAAGTGAGGATTAACAAAACAACAAATTCCAATGGCATTTTAAACAGAAAATAAACAATGTTATAATTGGTATCGAACCAAAAAAGAACCTGAATAGCCACAGCAATCCTGAGAAAGAACAAAACTGGAGGCATCTCACTTTCGTATTTCAAACTATATTACAAAGCTAGTGTATTCAAAACAGTATGGTACTCACACATTAAAAACAGACACATAGACCAATGGAACAGAAACAAGAACCCAGAAATAAACCCATATATATGTGGTCAATTAATTTTCAATAAAGGAGCCAAAATTAGACAATGAGATAAGGATAGTCTCTTCAATAACTGGTGTTAAGAAAACTGGACAGCCATATGCCAAAAACACTAAACTGGGCTCCTATCTTAACCCATACACAAAAATCAGCTCCAGATGGATTAAAGACCTGAGTGTAAGGCCTAAAACCATAAAATACCTAGAAAAAAACATAGTGGGTAAGTTTTGACATTGGTCTCAGCAATAATATTTTGGATTTGTCACCAAGAGCAAAGGCAACAAAACAAAAATAAGTGGAACTACATCAAACTAAAAACTTCTGGACAGCAAAGAAAACCATCAACAAAACGAAAAAGCAACCTATATAATGGGAGAAAATACTTTTACATATCTGAAAAGAGGTTATTATTCAAATATCTAAGAAATATATCTATAACTCAACAGCAAAAAAAATAATATCAAATAATCCAATTTAAAATAGGTAAAGGACCTAAATAGACATTTTTCCAAAGAAGGTATACATATGTCCAAGAGGTACATGAAAAGGTTTCATCATCACTGATCACCAGAGAAATGCAAATCAAAACCAAAATGGGGTATCACCTCACACTTGTAAGAATGTCTATTACTAAAAAGACAAGAGATAACAAATACAGGCGAGGTATGGAAAAGAGGGAACCCTTGTACACCATTGGTGAGAGTGTAAGTTGATATAGCCATTATGGAAAACAGTATGGAAGTTTCTTAAGACATTAAAAGTAGAACTACCATATGATCTACAAATGGTAGGACTATTGTCTTATGGTAGAACCCACTTCTATATAATCCAGCAATGGTAGGACCATTGGTCTATGGTAGAACCCACATCTAGCTATATATCAAAAGGAAACAAAATTATTATCTCAAAGAGAAATCTGTACTTTCCTGTTTATAGCAGCATATTCTCAATAGCCAAGGTAAGGAAATGACCTAAGAGCCAACAAATGAATGGATATGCAATGGAATATTATTCACCCTTTAAAGAATAAGGAAATCCTGTCATTTATAACAACATGGATGAGCCTGGAGAGTGTTAAGCTAAGTGAAATAAACCAGACGAAAAGGAAAATACCTCATTGTATTACTTAAGGTGGAATCTTAAAAAAAAAAAAAGTTCAACTCATAGAAACAGAGAGTATAAAATTGGTTGCCAGGGGCTGGGGAGGGGGGAAAATAGGAAGAAATTGGTAAAAGGGTAAAAATTTTCAGTTATAAAATGAATAAGGTTGGATGAGCTATATATAACATTGTGACTATAGTTGATAACACTGTGTTGTATAATTGAAAGTTGCTAAAAGAGTAGAACAAACATTCTCACACACACACATACACAAAGGAAAGGCAAATATATAAAGGGGAAAATTTACTCAATGGGGAGGGAATCCTTTCACAGTGTGTGCATATATCAAATAATGTAGTATACTTAAAATATCTTATGCTTTTATTTATCAAGTATACCTCAATAAAGCTGAGGGGAGAGGGGAGGAAATCAGAAAACACCCATCCATTCCAAACCCTTCAGAATGAAGTCTGGTTTCCCACTGCCTAAGCTACTTGTATGTGGCAGCCATAACTCATACATATTCAGAAGCTGCATGAGTCTTCTTGGACTGTTAGGATGCTATTTAGTTCATTGAAGCATGCTGAGCACGACCCACAAAACTCATGCTGTTTCTAGAAGTATCAAATTAGATTCAACAAGGTAATGGGCTCAATGATGGGGAAATCCAGAGCAGATATTTGACACCTTTCTCCTAGGAATCTCTAATTATCACTTTACCTCAAAGGAAAAGGCAACTGTAAGATTAATACCCTGATCACATTGCAGACAGAGAATTGGCTGTGACACAGTTTTTAAAAATCCCTGGGTTTGGTCCCTCCATGTCTCAAAGGGAAGAGGTGTTTCTTTTTTACAGTTGCACAGTATTCCACTGTGTAACTGTACCACAGAATTTTCATCTACTCATCTACTGATGGTCACTTGGGCTGTTTCCAGATCTTAGCTATTGAAAATAGCACTGCTAGAACATAGGGGTGCATGTATTCTTCCTGATTGGTGCTTCAGGATTCTGAGGATATATTCCTAGAAGTTGGATCACTGGGTCAAATGGCAGTTCCATTTTTAATTTTTTGAGGAAATTCCATACTGTTTTCCATAGTGGCTGCACCAGTCTGCATTCCCACCAGCAGTGTACTAGAGTCCCCTTTTCTCCACACCCTCGCCAGCACTTCTGTGATGATTTGTTGATGGCGGCCATTCTGGCAGGTGCGGGGTGATACCTCATAGTCATTTTAATTTGCATCTGTCTGATAATTAGTGACTTTGGAGAGTATTATGCTAAGTAAAATAAGCCAGTCAGAGAAACACAAGTATCATATGATCTCACTTATATGTGGAATCTAATGAAGAAAATAAACTGATGAACAAAATAGATCCAGAGACATGGAAGCATGGAACAGACTGACAAATCTCAGAGGGAAGGTGGGGGAGGGTGGCAGAAAGAAACAAACCAAAGAATTTATATGCATATATGCATAACCCATGGACATGGACAATAGTGCCGTGAAGGCCTGGGGGTGGCAGGAGAGGGGTGGAGGGGGTCAGTGGGGGAATAAAAGGGGGACATCTGTATACTTTCAACATTAAAGGTAAATTTTTTTTTTTAAGTCACTGAGTTTGGAAATTTGACCACTCTAAAAGGTGTGATCACAACAATCACTCTACCTCTCTACTCTTTGTTTCCTCGTGTTCAACAGAATATCTGCTTTATCTGGTTGTTGTAGTGGTTGAACATGTGTGAACTCATCTTAAACTGTTGCTTGGCCCTTTGGAGGTGCTCCGTAAACATTAGTTGGGACAAGCGTTGGAATCAGATAAATGTGGCTCAAATCACAATTTTAATATTTATTAACTGTTTGATTTTGGCAGGTTAATTAATCTGTCTCTCTAAGCCTAAATTTCTTCATCTACGAGGTATAAAGAAATCACCTACCTTTCAGACTTGCTGTGAGAATGAAATAATGTATAAAGTGCTTAGCACAGGGTTTTATACAGAGTATTTAATAAATAAAGGCTATTATTATTATTTTACATTGATTCTAGACCAGAAGAAAAGCTAAGTGGCTAGTTTGTGGCTTCACTGAAAGTTGATGGTGGGTAGACTTTCCTAATTTGGGACACAAAATGTCTTTCTGATTTTTGCCCAAGAACCCGCCGGGAGCCTCGGCCACCATGATTTGCCTATAGATCTTGAATATTCTTATAATACTTAGGTTTTTCCTTATGTAAATTTATAGTAATACCTTTCTTTGAGCATAAATTCAGAGAGAATGTATAAATTGAGAATATTCTTCAGGTCTTTGACATACATTATGAAAATTCAGATACCACTGCTTCTGGGGTGAAAAGCTTAGAGCATTTCTTTCCAGCTCTGAAGTATCCAGATACACAAATTAATAAAAACTTATCTTAACCTACCAACCTTGTTGTAGACATTTTATGTTCAGGAGACATGGAAGCTACAATGAATTTTCATTTCTACTTTCCCTGATTAGGGCAATTTTTTCCAATGAAGACTGCCTTTGTCATGAGGACAAAAGACATAAGCCAGTCCCGTTGAGAATCTCTCTTTTTTGTGGCGGACATCTGGCATTTGTGAGACAGAATGAAGTGGTATCCCTCAGTAAGTGCTGGAATATTCTACACTTGTTCTACATCAGATATTGGTGCTCCTTGTCACCCTAGAAATGTAACAAATTTTAAAAGGCTTTTAGATATCATTCATTTGTTCCAACATACCAAATAATTTATACAGAGCAGAAATCATTTCAATGTGATTGCTGTGGGAAGGTCTTAAACAAAGCTCTAGCCATACCCTGCTTCAGAGACTTCACACTTTAATGAGAATGAAATAAGGGAGGGGGAACACAATTAGAGCAGTACACAGATGAGAATGAAATAGGTAAAGTGCTTGGAAATGCTTTCCTGTCAACCTTATGTAAAATAGCACCTCCCTTCTTCCTCACATCTAAATCTTTTCTCTGCTTTATTCTTCGCAGTATCACCCCCTGATATTGTATTTTTTTAGTTAATTTACTTATAGTATGCTTTCCATTTTAGAATGTAAGCTCTATGAGGGCAGGATTTTGTGCCTGTTTGGTTCATTGGCTATACACCTCCAGTGCCTGAGACAGAATCTGGCATATAGTATGCATTCAATAAAAATGTTCACAAGACTGATGGTTGCCCGAGGGGAGGGTGGTTGGGAGACTAGATGAAAAAGATAAGGGGATAAAGAAGTACAAATTGATAGTTAAGAATAGTCACAGGGACGTAAAAGTACAGCATAGGGAATACAGTCAATAATATTGTAATAACTCTGTATGGTGCCAGGTGGGTACTTGAAATATCGGGGGGACCGCTTTGTAAAGCATATGATTGTCTAACCACTGTGCTATAGACTTGAAACTAATACAAAATAATATTGAATGCAAACTGTAATTGAAAAATAAAATTTAAATTAGAAAAATAAGTTTAAGGAAGGAATATGGACCTCTGCTGAATAACCTAAGTCAGTCTCCATAGGACTAGAAATTGGAGCCTCAGTTCAGTACCCAGAAATGTCAGAAAAAGTGAGCAAATTTTCCTTTGGACACTCACCATTTTCTTATAACTTGAGGTTTAAGAGTAGGTAATGCAGTGAGAAAAGGAACTAGAAATGTTAACATGGAAAGTGCTGGATTGTACTCCTAATAAAAGAAACATTGAGCCCTGGTCGGTTTGGCTCAGCAGTTAGAGCGTCAGCCTGCAGTCCAGAGAGACCCGGGTTCGGTTCCTGCTAAGGGCATGTACCTCAGTTGCAGTTTGTCTCCGGCCCTGGTTGGGTCATGTGGGTGGCAGCCACTCAATGTGTCCTTTTCACGTTGATGTTTTTTTCTCTCTCTCTCCTTCTCTCTCCCTCCCACTCCATCTGAACAAAAAAATGAAAAAATGTCCTTGGGTGAGGATAAAAAAAAAAGAAACATTGATTAAAATTACAATGTGGCAGCATTTTTTCCTATCCCACACCTGTGTTGGTGGGGTAATGGGAGAAGCAGTGACTCACAGGCACTGTATGGTGAAAACTTTGGTCACGGCTTTTATCCAAGAATTTTACTCTTAAAGTTTTGTCCTACTGAGATGTACATTTCACCTCTCCAGAAGTTCACAGTGGATAATCACCAAACATTCTTTTAAACACACTATAGCTTCATTAGTAAACATTATTTTCATTCCATTATCAAAGCTTTTTTTTTATTAATTTATTTTTGTTACAGATGTTTCTCCTTTTTTCCCCATTGACACCCTCCTCCCCATCCCCCCACCCCGTCCCCAGCTTTGTTGTCCATGTCCATCAGTTATGCATATATGCACATAAGTTCTGTGGTTTATCTCTTCCCTCCCCCCCCACCCTCTCTTCTGAGGGGTGTCAGTTTATACCCTACTTCCACGTCTCTGGGTCTACCCTGTTCCTCAGACTGTTATGTTCATTATATTCCACAAATAAGTGAGATCATGTGATATTTGTCTTTCTCTGCTTGGCTTGTTTCGCTTAGGATAATACTCTCCAGGTCCCTCCATGTCGTCTCAAAGGATAAGAGATCTTTCTTTCTTACAGCTGCATAGTACTCCATTGTGTATATGTACCACAGCTTTTTTATCCATTCATCCACTGATAGACACTTGTGCTGTTTCCAGATCTTAGCTATTGTAAAGAGAGCTGCTATGAACATGGGGGGTACATGTATTCTTTTTGATTGGTGTTTCAGGCTTCTTAGGGTATATTCCTAGAAGTGGGATTGCTGGGTCAAATGGCAATTCAATTTTTAATTTTTTGAGGTAACACCATAGTGTTTTCCACAGTGGCTACACCAGTCTGCATTCCCACCAGCAGTGTACTAGAGTCCCCTTTTCTCCACATCCTCACCAACACTTGTTGTTTGATGATTTGTTGATGGCGGCCATTCTGACAGGTGTGAGGTGATACCTCATTGTTGTTTTAATTTGCATCTCTCTGATGATTAGTAATGTTGAGCATTTCTTCATATGTCTCTTAGCCATTTGTATGTCCTGTTTGGAGAGGTGTCTATTTAGTTCCTCTGCCCATTTTTTAATTGGGTTCTTTGTCTTCCTTTTGTTGAGTTGTATGAGCACTCTATATATTTTGAAAATTAACCCCTTATCTGATGTATCATTGGCAATTATGCTCTCCCATACAGTGGGTTCCCTTTCTGTTTTGATGGTTGTTTCTTTTGCTGTGCAGAAGCTTTTGAGTTTGATGTAGTCCCATGTGTTCATTTTTCCCTTTGTTTCTGTTGCCTTAGGTGATGTATCAGTGAAGATTCTGCTGCGTATGATGTCCGAAATTTTGTTGCCTACATTTTCTTCTAGGATTTTTATGGATTCACGAGTCACATTTAAGTCTTTTATCCATTTTGAGTTTATTCTTGTGTATGGTGTAAGTTGATGATCTAGTTTCATTTTTTTGCATGTAGCTGTCCAATTTCTTTTATAACTGGGAAAATACCCCCCCCTTTTTTTTTTCTAGGATTACAGTCATCACAGAAAATTAACATAAATAAGATTATGGATGTTGGACATGAACCGTACTCCACTTCAGATAATTTTAATTTGACCTTGTTATTTATCCCAGATCCATTTCAACATATATGTTCTTCACGAAGTCTTCCTCTTGCCCCTCTAGACATACCTCATGACAAACACTCCCAGGGCCTCGGCCTCAGAGGGCAGTGCAGGAACTATTCACCCTACATGAGATGCCGTCAGACGTTCACAGAGTCAGGAAAAGTGGCGTCTGAGGTGATTATCCACTGGATGAAACCTTACTGAGTCCAAAAGCTAAACAAGGAAAGTGATGGCGCAGTATCTACTTAGGTGTTGGACTCAGAAACCTAGGGATCATACCAGATTGCTCCTTTTCTTTCCCCCACAACAGTTCATCAGCAAACCCTGTCCACTCTACTTTCAAAATAAATCTCAACCCTATTCTCTTTTTCCATCTCCACTGCTGTCACTTCAGCTCAGGCCACAGTAGTCAAGTGAGGCTGCAAGAGCCCCAGAACCATTCTCTCTGCTTTCACTCACCCTCCCGGTCTCCTTTGTACCCTAAATTTCTCTGATTTTTGCCCAAGAACCTACTGGTGGTATAAGAATAATGATAAAATATAGACTATAGCAGTTTAAAAAGAGAGAGGGTGATCAGCTCTGCATTAGGAGATTGGGCAAGATTATGCAGAGGAGAAGACCTCTGATCATTTCTTGAGGGACAAGCAGTAATTTTTCAGATAAATGAGGTATGTGGGAGAGCACTTGGGCAGAAGGAATAGCATGTACAGAGGCACTGAGGCATGAATCAGCAGACTGTTTGGTAAACCGCCAGCTGCAGGAAGGATGTAGGGGAGTGGTAAGGGGGTAAGCAAAGTCCACCATGGAGAGCCTGCTCCTCATGAGCCATTCTGAGGATCTGACCAGCTCCCTGTGGCATGGTGGTTATTAATGCCTTGGGGTCATGGCTCTTTGAAATCTAGTAAAAGTATGAACTCTCTTCGTAGGAAGAAATAAATGAAAGCATATTTACCAAAACAGTGTATACAGTGTCCACCAACACTCTGAAGTCCAGAAATTGCTTAGACTTCAGATTTAAAATCCTGCTATAGGCCGGCTGCCCATTTTAAGTTTTTAAAATGGCTAGAAGTATAGACAACAAGCAGAGGAGCAATATGATCCAGCCTGTGTTTTAGAATAATAGCCAATTCTGTTGTGAACAACAGATCAGAAACGAGTGAGAACGAGAGCAGGATGAGCAATTAAGACACCATGACAACCATCTGCTGGAGATGATAAAAGAAATTGCCAAGACTTTTTTAAAAAGATAAAAGTGATTCATGCTCTTGGATATTTAAATGTATTACAATAGCTAAATGATATGATACTGATTTTTTTTTTTATCCTCACCCAAGGACATTTTTGCATCTATCTTCAGATAGAGCGGGAGGGAGAGAGGGAGGAAGAGAAAGAGAGAAACATCAATGCGAGAGAGACACACCCACTGGTTGCCATCCACATGACCCCAACCTAGGCCAGGGATTAACCGCAACCGAGGTGTGTGCCCTTAGCGGGAACCGAACCCGGGACTCTCTGGTCCGCGGGCTGACACTCTAACCGCTGAGCCAAACCGGTCAGGGTGATGCTGATTTTTTTAAAAGATAGAGAAATCAATAAAAAAGAAAATCTAGATACAGAATTTTGTATTCTGCTTTTTCAAGGTAAAACTTAAAAGGGAAAGAGCACTTATTCTGTAAATTGTCAGAACAAGTGGAAAACTATTTGGAAAAATATATAAAGTTAAATTCTCACATTCTTATACAACAACACTAATTCCAAATGGATTAAAATTTAAATGTAAAATGAGAAACCAAAAAAGTACTGGAAGAAAATGTAGGAAAAGTGTGTGTAATCTTGGGATGGGAATTCCTTTCTAAATACAACACCAAAAACAGAAACTTTAAAAGGAAAGCATGTAAAGACTCAACCACATGAACAAAAAATTCTCATGTAAAAATATTCCAAAGGAAAAAAGTCAAAAGTGGTTAAGAAACTGGGGAAAATATTTACATTAGAAACCCCAAGGACAAGTGGAATACTATCTGTACTATATAAAGAATTTCAATAAAATTAATTGGAAAATAAGCATCCCAAAAGACAAATAAGCAAGGAACTAACAGGCTATTTACAAAGGAAAAATGTCAAACCTCACTAGTATTTTAAGAAATGCAAATAAAACCTCAGTGAGATACCATTTTCCCCATATCAGATTGGCAAAGTTGTTTTAAACAATACTACTTAAGATATGAGAAAGTATACTCTCATACATACCAATGTAGGAGAAAAATTTAAAGGGAAAAACTTTCTGGAGGGCAATTACACAGAAGAATCAAATATTTATAAATATATATACTCTTTAATCTACCAGCTTTGTTTCTAGAAATGTATCCTAGGGAAACAACCCCTATTTTGCTACAAGGCAATGCACAACAACTATTATAGTAGGAAAATTTTTAATTTGATTGGATAAGTGAATGCTATCTAACTATAACAAAATTATCTACATATAAAAATTATGCTGTAGAATATTTAGAGGCATGAACAGCTTGTTAAATGAAACAAAACAAAAATAGGTTATGAAACCTATCATGTACTAGCTTGGTACACTACCACCCCATGCTACCATATGTAAACAAGAGAATATAGATTGGTTGAGATATTAATTGAAAACAGCAATTTTCAACTGGTGTGCCACAACGTGCCACAAGAAATTTTAAAACATGCAATACCTGATTATTTAGTCAGAGCACTGACCTCTTTTCCCTTAGATTGTCAAATAAAAAATATAAAAAAAAAAAAAGGACAACAGCCAACATAACACTGGATTGAAATAACATTCAATTCAGTATGAATGAATCAAAATTATACTGTGTGTGTATGTGTGTGTGTGTGTGTTACAGAATTTTAGTAATTAGTTTATGTGTGCCATGAGATGATAAAGGTTAAACATCACTGATTTCAAGTATAATTGAGTTGCATTGATTCCACAAATGACAGCTAATAGCAGCAGCAGCAGCAGCAGCAGTAGAAATAACAATAGAAACAATACAGGACACTAAGCAAAGAGCAGGCTGACTCACAGTTAACATGCCACTAACAGAATTTGGATGGGGAGCCAGGTTTCTATAACCACTTCATTGGTATGTAATACCTCTGGTGTAGCATAATGGACCTTGGTATGTCTCCTCATACTGGTCTCTTCATCCTAATCCTATCTCCTCTGTCTAGCAAATTTTGGCCCAGAAATCAGAGGGAAGAAATCTACATGCATATATGCCTGGCCAGTGCGGCTCAGTGGTTGAGCATAGACCCATGCACCAAGAGGTCACTGGTTCAATTCCTGGTCAGGATACATGCCCAGGTTGTGGGCCCAATCCCCAGTGGGGGGCATGCAGGAGGCAGCCAATCTACCCCAATGGGGGGCATGCAGGAGGCAGCCAATCGATGTTCTCTCTCATCAATGTTTCTCTCTCTCCCTCTCTCCTGTCTCTCTAAAATCAATAAAGAAAAAAAAATTGTATGGAGCAGGGCAAGTGGCATGTTTTCATTTCCGATAAAATGTTTTTATTTCAAAAGTCCGTATGGAGCCCCTGAAAATCTACAAATATCATACAAATCAGTTTGCCATGAAATAAAACCCTATCATATACTTTAGAATAGCCTCTCTACCCCCCTGTATTTCATTTTGAGATATGTCAGCATGGATATTACAACCAGCAAAATTTGCAATGGATAAAGCCTATTTCTACTTAGTTCTTACTTGTGGACTTATCTTTGTAATTGCTAATTCCTTTGCTTCTGATTCTCTCCCTCCAAAACTACAGACACAAGGCTCATCAGAAGACCTTACTCTATTCTGAAAACAGTTGAATATGAGGTGGAAAAAAGAAATAGCTTTTGAAATAGGGGTGGGGAGAGAGAGAAAGAAAACAAACACACAAATGAGTCTGTGTTTAACAAGGATAGTTATCTCAAAGGTCACAGATTGGCAGAGGAAATATGCTATTTACCAATGGCAGGAAGGGAAAAATCCCAAAGACACATAAAACTCACTCTAAATATTTGCCATTCTGTTTTATTTAAGACCAGGGTGCATTAGCAGGGAGCGCTGAGTACATACTGAGGACACCAAGCTGCAGGGTCCAGTTCCCTTACTCAGCAGCAAGGAGCTGCTCTCACCAGTACCTAACTGGTTTTAGCAGAAATACTGTTTCTACCCTGGAGGACAACCTCAGAGGATTTCTATTTTACTATCAATAGTTCTTTAGGGATATACTTTTTTAATTTCTTATTTTATTTATTAATAGTATATTCTAGCTCAATTATTTTGGTTGATTTAGCTCATTATTTTATGTATGACCATTTGTTTGAAATCTCATAAAATTTGCTTGAATTTATCTTGTTGACATTTACAATCATTCCAAAAAGTATAAAGTAACAAATGATATTTTGTGAAAAGAAAATTCAATTATTAGTCATTTGTGAAAGTTTGCATTGATCAAAAAGGCACCCTCCCCATAAATTAAATTATATGTGACTTTGTCTTTATATTTGGAAATTCCAGGACTGATTATTTAAAAGCAAAATCATCTATTTACCAGAATAACACAGAACAAAACCTTGGTGTTATGAGACCTGGAAGTATTTCTTGGAACAGAATGTTATTAGTTCATAAATTTAACGCAGGCACACAGATGCCTGCCCCACACATAACATAAAACATTTTGCTTCAGAAAAACCTGCGGTCATATTTTGACCATAAACACTACTTGATAATCACACTGGTGGGAGGTCCGGGCTGTGTGAAGGGTTTTCCATTTCTCACACATTCAGGCAGACAAAGATGTGCACTTTCAGTCTGAAGATGCTCATTTGGTTTCCCCCACACTTCATTAACAAACCTACACTTCACTCCTGAAATTCCTTTTCTGACTTACCTTGGGCATAAAAATCTGGAACAGGAGAGTTACTGCAGTAGGGCCAGCATTAGAATGTGGCCTAGGAAAATGAAATCTCAATTCCTACCAACAATACAAATCTCTGACATTCGACAGCAGGGAAAAAAAGGGGGAGCTAACGTCCATCTAATCTCAGGGCTTTCAGAGCAGGTATTTTTTAAATATAAATAGAGGGGTATTTCTTTTTTTTTTCCTTCCTTTTAAATATGTTTTTATTTATTTGAGTGAGAGAGAGAGAGAGGAAGGGAGAGGGAGGGAGAGAGAGAGAGAGAGAGACATCGATGTGAGAAACATCTATCAGCTTCCTCCTGCACACATCCTGACAGGGGATCAAGCCTGCATCCGGGGCATGTGGCCTGACCGGGAATCCAACCAGCAACCTTTTGGTGCACGGGACAATGCTCAACCAAGTGTACCACATCAGCCGGGGCTCATAGCAGATATTCTAATGAAAACAATTCAAGCTCCTGATACAACAGAGGACAGAATTTACATAATGTTTAGTTTCTTATGCCTCCAAAAGATACCTTATATTGATTTATGATCCTGATATATTAAGCCTGAAATGGGAAAACTTCCAGAATTTTTTAAAAGCCTACATAAAGTTGTCTGAATTATTATTAGCAAATAAGTTGGAATAAGACATTGTATTTGTTTTCCCCACCCCACACACTGGAGCATGAAAACATGTTTTAAGAGTCTAACACAGAAATCATGAATTTGATTGTTAAAACTTCCCTGAAATACATTTTTAAAGATCACCTGGAAAAATCTTGGGAGATTGTGTAAAATGTCCAAATTCAATAAAGCAGAGTTAATAAGACAGGTTGCTCATCTTGACTGTCAATTTAGGTTGTTATGAAGTAGGTAATCTAACTTCCACAATAACAATAGTAAATGATAATACTTTTTCTTTCAGATTGCCTTAATAATAAAGTATTTCTTCACTAAATTTTTCTTCAACATGTCAATTACTGTGAAGTACTCTGTATATATTTAAATATGACAAAAGTTAAAATGAAAGAAAGGTTAAGATGTTCTGGCTTCACAAACGAGGCAGAGTTAAGTGCAAAGACCCTGTGAGATGACAAATGAAGAGGCTTCCGGGGGTGTACATTTCCCACAAATAGAACCAAAAAATAAGAAACCATCATTCTCCCTAATCATAATAAACTAAATTTCTGTTTAACTGGAATTAAACAATCACCAGTTCAAGCAACTTTTTATTTTATTAAGTCAACCTTTCAAGAAAAAGAGACAAGTGAAATATAAACAAGCTGGTCTGGAGACTTATTTTTAAGAGCAACGATTAGGATTTCATCAGTGCAGATTCGGTCTCAGGTACATCAAAAGGATTCTAAAGTTGTGATCCACGTTCCTGTGATGATGTTCATATTACTTTATTTTCTAATTATTTGAAAAGTGCTTTGCCCAGATTTTATATAAATTCTAACCCCCATGTCAATCAGCATATATTGTTATTTAATTAACCTATTTCCAGCCTATTTCGGACAAATTGAATTCACAACAAATGAAGAATGAGGGTTACTGCATTTACTTGGGGGAGAAAGGGACAAGAAGACTGAGTGTGCCATTTAAAAAGCTAACTTTAATACGGGGCAGGGGGGAAATGGGGGACATCTGATACTGTCAACAATTTTTTTAAAAGATAACTTTAGCCCTGACCAGTGTGGCTCAGCCATTAGAATGTCAGCCCACAGACTAAAGGGTTGCAGGTTTGATTTCTGGTCAAGGAAGGTCACATACTTGGGTTGCAGGTTCAATCCCTGGCCCTGGTTGGGGTCATTCAGGAGGCAACCAATTGATGCGTCTCTCACACTGATGTTTCTCTCTCTCTCTCTTTCTTTTTCTCTCCCTCCCTTCCTCCTTTCCTTCCACACTATCTAAAAAAAAAAAAAGGATCAATGGAAAAATATCCTCAGGGGAGGATTAACAACAACAACAAAAAAAGATAACTTTAATATGTACTGTTTGTTTCTTTGTAGAACAATTAAATGAGAAGAAAAGGTTAGGGACTGAAAAGCCTGTATCTATAATTTATTTTATATCAGCATAAATTTGGGAAAATCACAACTTTAATTTTACCAAATGTAGATTAGGGGAACTATTATGTTTCCTATATCTCTCACAATTCAAAAGTATGATGTAAATACATGTTTCTTGACCTGATCAAATTGAGCTGAATAAATATAATTGGCCATATGCATGGTAATATCTATCTTACCTGGAGAAACTAAGATTGACCATTGTTTTGACTACAAATATATAAATGCTGTCATGTTTTTATATGGATTTATTGGAATGAGATGCTCACCTACTAATCAACCTGGAGTTTCTGTGAGATTACCATTAGTATCTCCTACCTATAAGTGAAAAAAAGGTAACAGCAGAAATCGTGAAAACAAGTTGCCCAACATAGAAGGTGAGTTTTAAAATGGGACTTGAAGTACTGAAGATCGTGTTTTGCATTTAGCAAGCACAGAGCACATGCTTGTAAAATGAATGAATGAACTGACACTCCACAGTCCAGTAGATCACCTTGTGCTGGACAAGCCCGGCACTTGCCAAGACCCCTAGATGCTCACATGAAATGAAAATTACATGAGGCACATACTTCTGCTACTGCCTTTAATCCTTTCTTTTGCCCCAGTCTCTCTTATTGGTCTCTTTGCTACCTCTTAGGACAACCCGTTTGCTCCAAGTGAGTTCACAATGTAATATATTCATAATAGGAGAGACCTAAGTTCTAAACTGAATCTTCCCAGCTCTTCCAAAATGAACACGGACTATAGTTTGGTGAAGGCCAAGGAAAGGGATGGTAGGGGATGGAGGAGGTGGGCAAAGGGGGTGGGGGAAAGAAGACACCTGCAATAATGTCAGCATTAACAACTTTTAATTAAAAAAAAAAGAAACTGTCAGCCTTAGAGAAGTCATAATAGATGTCTTTATCTCCCCATCCATAGAAGGATTAAAGGATGAATTTGAGCAAGAGTGTGTTGGTATTAAGGGTGCTGGATTCACCCTATTCCTCCCAAGGGGGTAAACTTCTAGGAATTTAAATGGTGGTAAGAGATTTTGAAAAGCCAAAGAGTTTCCTTTTATCCCTAATTCTATAGGACCTACTGCTGGACTCTCCACAAAGCCAAAAGAGGGAGCCTGGGCTGGCTGAACTGTCAGCTCAGTAATATTCTGCAGCATGACTATAACAGCATATTTACTGACCAGGATAGGTAGGTGATGTCTTGCTAGGCTTTTTGGCAAAATTAATGCTACATAAAAGTGAAATGAAACTGAAATTATTATTATTAATTATGTAATAACAATAATAAAGAACTCTTCTAACAACTCTCAAAAGTGCAGGAACAGTACCCAATAGTTTTTCTCATTAGCCCAAAAGAGTCTAAATAGTTTCATGGGAAGTTTTAATTAACAGCAAAAGCACAACCATATTTCTTATTCCTTCTCTTGGAAAGGATTAATAAAAAGATTAATAAGAAATAAGAAGAAGAAATGCCTCAGGACTTGGATGTTCTATATTTGAGAATATTCAGCTCTTAGGATTTACATATCTGAGAAAACCCTGAAAGGTTCCTTGTCCAAAGAACCAAGAGCAAAATCCAGATTCTCTTCAACTAACCTAAGCATCATCTCATTTCCCATTTATTTTCAATGTTATCAATCATATTGAATTAAATTTTCAATCACACTGAAAAAAAAAGCTAGACCACAAATCCACATTTTCACTTCATTCTTGCTCAAAGCAACAACATAATCTACAGAACATTATTAGCATGTTGTCTCTGACTTTTTGGCTAGGTGCAAACTGGTCAGCCAGTTATCCAGCCCATAGCTAGCCATGTACCTGTACAGGCTCAGAGAGCAATGTATGTCTTAGTTTCACTCACCTAGTCCACAAACATTTCACCTACCAAATGAAAGACCTCAGGTAAAAAAGCAGAAGGTATGGACCCTGCCTTCAAAGAACTTATAATTTAGTATGGAAGACATACTAAAAAAAAAACAACATCTATGATATTTCAGAAGCAACAGTTACATTGAAAAAGAGGGGACATTTCCCAGCATTTTAAAAATCACTCCGGGAACTATTCCAGATTGTTAAACAGACCTAAGAAAACAAAGCATTATAGCTAAAGGAGGAAACAACAAAATTTAAAAACTTTTAAAGTAGCATCTTCAATTTTTCATTTAAATACATACACTCCAGAAAAACATAAAACTGAGATAAAATTTCTCCAATCAAACTTTGTCCATTCTCTTTGAGAAAGCTTGTGGCAAATGCACCAACAACTTTAAGACTAAAATGTGAAGCCAGGGAACTTCACATCATTATAGTGCGTTGGTCAAATTACCCTTAGGATTAAAAATCACAATTTAATTTTTCAATTAACACTGTAAACATGCACAGTCAGAAGCCTCTTACCTTTGCCATTTAATTATCTGTCTGATTGCAGCTCAGATCAGCTCTTTATAATCCAATTTTGAGAAAATGATGCATCTATTTAAAAGCATAGCTTCTTTGTTCAAGTAGAAAGTTGACTGAATTCTCCTAGACTAAAAAGAGATGGGCATGTTTGCTTGTGCGTATCAGATTACTTAATTGCATAACTGGGAATTATTCCATAGATGTGAATGGATATCTAATTTATGTCACAAAGGAGAGATTATACTCTTAGGAGACGTTATTGGCTTACTCATTTTCCTAACTAGATTTCCGTGCACATGAGAATTTCAAGTCAGGAAAGCATTGCCAACAATGTTCCACCAGAGACAACCAAAAAGAGATCATAAATGTCTTGTTAGCTGTGAATAATGATAAAATGGAGATCTTTGGAATGTGATTATAGCTGTTCTGGCCTGAAGAATTTTAAATTTATATTAACCCAAGTAAATTACAGTGTACTGATTTTAATTTATGCATTAAAATAGGTTCATTGTAGATTTTGTCACAAAATAAGAAAAATCTAGGAAAAGGACCAACACCTTTTTTTCCCCAATTGTAAGGTCTACAGTGCCTCTATCTCTACCCATGTTGACAAATGTCCTTCTCCTGCCCTCTAACTAAAATGCACTCTTCTCTGCAGTCACTTGTCTGAACTTGTTGGTCTATCGTTCCTACTGGCAATTTCTAAGCTATCTTCTAGTGATCTTTTGAGGAAATAACTTATCAGGGCATCTCGTGTGTTCTTTTGTGTTCATGCCCCCGCCCCCTGCATTGTTTTCCTTCCTTGGCACCATAGGAGTACACATAAGTAAGTCTATGACTTATGGTAGCTTATTTGTTTTTACTTGAATTAATTCAGAAGCTATTTTTAAGAAAATGACTAGACTAGGAAATAAGATATATGGAATCTGGTCATCGTGTAGCCTTGGGTCAGTTTTAGACTTCAGTGGACCTGTCTTCTCAGACATAGAATGAGGAAGACCCTGCTAGATGATCAATTTCAAAGGTTCCAACAACCCTGAAACCTAATGACTCTGTATCTCTTTGACTTGGGACCTCACAACTGGATGCCATTTGTTATATTAAAAGATAGTTGGGCCTGGCTGATGTGGTTCAGTGGATTGAGCGTAGTCCCATGAACTGAGAGGTCCTGGTTTGATTCCCTGTCAGGGCACATGCCCAGGTTGCAAGCTCAATCCCAAGTAGGGGGTGTGCAGGAGACAGCAGATCAATATATCTCTCTCACATTGATGTTTCTCTCTCTCTCTCTCTCTTTCTCTTCCTCTCGCTCTAAAAAATCAATAAAAACATTAAAAAATAATAATAAAACATTCTTTTAAAAATAAATAAATAAATAATAAATGATGGTTGACCCTTCTGGTGGATATAAACTTAGACAAAGACAAAGGGCACATATGAGGAGAGAGTATAAACAAGAAAGAAGCAAGCAGAAAGGGGTGCACGGCAGGAGCAGTGGAAGGGGAGGAGAGACAGGGAGAGAGAGAATAATGAGGTGAGAGTGGCAAAAATCTAGAGACATAGGGGAGTACGAGTGGGGACCTGGGCAAAGCATTTAGAAGGGAGGAGACACAACAAAGGCATGCACAGTTAAGTGAGCTGAAGAAGAGTATGCAACTCTAATTACAGAGCATAAAATTTGAAAAGTTTTACCTGTATTTTTTTCTATGGTAACAAATTTGTTTCTCTCCAGAAAGAAAACAAAGGCAAAAGATTTTGATATTGAAATGATAACTTTAAATCACTGTACATATTTGTAGAGGAACAGAGTTATTTTCTATTATGGATTTACTAAACACTAGATGATGACATTTTAAAAAATCATATGTTATCATTAAAAAATAAGCACATGAGACATTTTAGCACAGGGCCTGGGAGATAGTAGGCATAAATATAACTGAGAGGGAGAGAAGGAGGAGGACAGAAAAAGAAAGGCTATATTTTAAAGTGACATAAATCATCTTCCTGAGCTCAAAGACCATACATTACAATGGAGAGAGGACAAAAGGATAAAATATGCCAACATCAGTTTAAGATTCCAAACAAGCTGCAAGTACAAACTACAGTAAAAATTTAAGTAACCAGAACTCAACAACATAAGAGCACATACACACACCCTTACAGTTCAGCATTCAAGGAAAGAGACAAATTTACAAGAAAATAAAAAACGTCATTGTTCGTGAAGTAACCATGAACACCACCTCCACTGGTAGCAGCTCCCTAGGAATGTCTCTGGAGAACGGTCATTCTTAGTTTGTACGTCATTAACAACCACAGTGCATTCATGCCTGCTATTCCACGTGCAGACCAGGAATGCATGCAAGGGCCTTAGTGGTCAATTAAAGCCTAGTTTCTCAACGTAGTGTGCTTCACAGTCAGGAGAAGTTGACTGTTATAAAGGTTTTCCGACTGGAGGGTTTGAAATCCCAGCCCATTCATAAAATTTCTGGAGCCAAAGGCCCCCAGCCATTAAGCCCACTCCCCTCTCTTTCCCAACTTCAGTTTGATTCTAAAACGTGAGATGCTCTGCACATGCTCAATGAGGACACTCCAGCCCTCACGTTCAAGATTCACAACCAGCCCCAAACTTTGGTCTTAGGAGTGCTCACACACAAGTGGTGCCATTCACCCTTGAATGATTTGACCCCAAGAGAGACCCACAGAGGCTCTGGAAATAATTCTGAGATCACTTAGGCAGGAAATAATAAGGTCCTGAATGGGTGAGAAGTGAGGGTGAGGGTGCTTGGGATGGATAATGTCTCCTTGGCCCTACAAAAACTTCTCCTTATGGGACAAGGAACAGCGGGAGAAGGGCCAGAGTGGGGCCCTTTAAAGCAAGGGACCTGGGAAAAAGAGTCCCTTTTGGCCAAGGTCAAAGGATGTTACTACTGTTGATATGATGTTTCTGCCTTAATCTGGGTCAGCCAGAAAATCCAATTATCTGTATCTCATACTCCAAGCAGCCAGACTAGATAGAACTGATTGTACTATATAGTGAAAATAATCAACCTAAGTGCTCAAATTACTTCAACTCAGGTGGTCAAATGCTTTTGATTTGAATATAATGGAGTTCACAGTTAGCACAAGAGGCTGCATTTCCTTCAGCAAAAAAAAAAACCCTAAACACAACATACATTTGGCTAAAGAACAAATTAGCACAAAGAGAAGCTTTGTGAGCTGCTAGGCAGTTACCAAGCATAGAGCAAAATTTTTGTCTCAATTTCTCTGTCCTTACTCTCAGTCTACAGAGTATCACGGGCCAAGGCACAGGGCAAGAAGCTAAATTCAATGATGAACCTTCCCTCTTGTTCTCCCTTCTTGTAACACCTCACCCTGACCTGCCTGAGTTACTTCCATGCGAACACAAGAAGATCCACTTTCCCAAGAAAGTGTCCTCTACCTCTATTTCCCCCTTTCTACCACCAAACAATTTTTTCTCATATTTTCAGGTTTTCATCTGGTGGTAGCCAACTAATAGAATAAACCACCTATCATGTACCAATAGGCTAGTGAGTGTTCTGTTGAATGAGTCATTGTTCAAGTTAATTAACACAATAAACAGGGCCTTGAGAACACATCATTCCTTAATATGTAGGAATGACTCCAGTAGAAGCTGAATATATTACAAAGATGGGATCAGGCCAATGGGGGCACTGAAGCTTCTTGGAACACCTCGAAAATATCATGCAGGCAACTGCCTGCCCTGTGGAGAAGTCTTTTCATATGGATAGGGGACAAAGAAGAGATAAGAGAGAGAAGAAACTTGTCCTAACAGGTATGCAGTTGAATTGAAAAGACATAATCTATGTAAAATAATAAAGGCTTAGTAACACTACAAAGTAACATAAGTATGCAAATGAATAAGTTACTAGACCTTTTCCCTCCTGATTTATAATACTCTTCCAAAAGTCTCATCTGTCACAAGCCTTTCCTGAAATTTTGAGTAAGAGACAAAAGACTTGGCTTGAAGAGCAAGTGAAATAGCTTGGAAGAAACTAGACACACTTCCTTCCTTCTCTGCTCCCTTGTTTTTCCAATCTACAGAACTTGGACTTTTGAAAGATTTTTTTTTTAACGTTATATGTGCCTCTATCTTTTAAGTCATATTTTTATTAGTGCATCAAAGTCCTCAAGAATTAGCTTTAGTCTTCTTTATTTAAGGGTGAACAGTGATTCCATTCAGTTTCTCCAGCTGCTTTTACATTGCTCTGGCCTGTGACCTCAGAAAGGCAGGTAATCCTTGAAATCCTAGAACCCCAGACTTGGAGTCAGAAGGTGCACGTTTCAGTTCCAATCCTAGTGCTTAGTCACCACGAGGAAGTTGTTCAACTCTTCTTTGAGCCTCAGTGTCATCTATTAAATGGGGATTTGTTTCAGCAAAGACCAAACAAAACAGCCTATGTGTGGTTGATGTGAGCATTCATGCCAGGTGTTCTCTACTGTAGAACTTCTCAGAACAAGATCAGATCCATTCATTCATTCTGTTAATAAACACTTTGCTAAGCATCTAATGTGTGTCAGAGTCTCCACTAAGCACTTGTGAGAACCGCTAGAGCTATGACCCGTCCATTGCTACTGGATAGTTTCTATTTTCAAATTACCCCCTCTTCTAGTATTTTGGAAAACAGTTAAGAATGTATGTTATGTTTGCTTGCTTAAATTCTATCCATTTGCAATATTTTGGAATGAAGCCATTCCTCCCTGGGCTTCATTATACATCAAAATTCCCACAGTGGGTATTCTTTTCAAGACACACAAATCAGCACAGTCTCTAAGAAATTCTCTCTTGGGTTAGAAAAAAGAGAAGTAAAATATATCTGGATTTTATCAAGCCTGATTTTCAGGCTGCCATGGGAGGCTGGAGTAGGTCGGGATAAATTAAATTATTAAGAATGAAAGCTTCCAAATAATCAAAGAAGAGAAGTGGTAATGAGCAGCTCGCAAAGATAATAAGCACATACACAGTTCACTACACCATCTAATACTGATTCCACAATCCAAATGCGCCCTTGTCATTCTACCGCCACTGAAAACCAAAGTGTAACAAGAAAACTCTGAATAATAATTCCTGCTCAGTTGAGCCCCTACATATGATCACATAAAGGCAGACTGGCTTCTTTAAAGCTTGGATACAAGGTACACTTTTCTACTGGACAATTAACTACCCAAAGCAGTGTGACTTGGTACAAGTTTTACTGGTTACAAATGGGCAATAACACAAGGTTATTTGAAGCATACTTTACACTATTAATTCCAGGGAAATCACATACTGAACCATCTGTGAAAATGCAAAAACCATAGCTGTTTAGACCCCATGAAAGTTAATTGACACAACCACCAGGATAGAGCAGGAGTTTGAAAACATATTTTTGGTGTAATCATTGGCCAAAAATGATGGATTAAATAAAAATCCCTTCTGTGTATCTTTAGTAGCTTCTATTTGCCCACATCTACATTACTATTAGAAGGAGAATGAGCATCTTAAAAAAA
Organism: Tadarida brasiliensis; assembly: GCA_030848825.1. NCBI lineage: Eukaryota > Metazoa > Chordata > Mammalia > Chiroptera > Molossidae > Tadarida > Tadarida brasiliensis. The sequence goes on from CM061258.1 coordinate 38,860,150, forward strand.
ATGGAGAAAAGTGTAAAAAGTAACATGATTTTCACTCCCTCTCTTCAAACACTCATCTCCATATGTTATGAAAGAGGGGAAAACCTGGGCCTGTTGGGAAGTACATAGTTGGGAGAAATTCCTGACCAAAACATGCGTAAGCAGGGCTGCCACTTTGCACAACCCCATTTATACTCTTTATGAAATTTACCTCCAGGATTGTGTGGTGCCCAATCTCCGTGCTATCTACAATCACCCTATTGTACGGGGTATCCCATAACCCACCAAAAGGCAAGTGTTCCTAGTCTAGGAAAAGACTGCCCTGTGAGCTAGTTCAGTCCTAATGAGATACAGAGGAAAAAGAGAAATTGTTCATTGACTTTAATAATTAATTACTCAAGAAGTTCCACAAATAGATGCAGAGAAAATATCTGAAATTGTAAAAGATTTGATTCTGTAATCACATGAGAAAGGAAAGTCTTTCCATTTGACTGATCCTTAGATAAACAAAACCACAGTGGGAATGGCTGAGCAAACAGTTTTCCTATCTTCACATCTACATACCTGGTGGAACATATCAACAAGCAAAGAAAACATTCACCAAATTTCCATTGATAAAACATACTGGGGAGAGGTGCCTTCCCTTTGGTTGACTTTGAAAACATTAAGCCATGTAGTTCAAGTTTTTGTTTCAACCTGAAAAATTAAGTTGTTATCATAAATATATGGCATTAAGGACAAGCCAGCCTGAGGGTAGGACAAGGGATTTCTATCAGGCCCGATGAACCTCAGTCAGGTGACCAAGTATTATTCTGTCTAAAGTGTTTTTATGCCAAATACTTCAGAAATGCATGGTGAGCCTGCTTTCCTGGGATGATAAGGGTATGTTAGAAGCAGGAGCTCTGAAAAGCAGAGGCAGGCCAGGCAACCCTAACATGGGTCTTGTGCTTCAGAGCGCTCTTCTCCTGCCCTCCTCTAACTATGCCTCCCCATGGCACTAGGAGTCTGCAGGGTTGGGGGACATACCCACCTGGGGACCATTCCCCAGATACCCATGATCCTGGAATTCCCTGTCCCAAATGGTCCAAAGCCAGCCTCCAAGGCCTGTGTGAGTCTTCACCCTCCCAAGAGCAGGACATTTCCTGGCCGGTGTGCAAACCCTTAGGACTGAGGGGTGATGACGAGCAGCTGGTGGATGGTGTGTGTGAGTAAAGTTTGAATGAGCAGACTGGCTTGTCCACACACATTCCTACAAGGCTCCTCCAGTTGCTGAGTGGATCCAAGACAGGAAGAGAAGGGGTAAGACTGGGAGGGACTCTTGTCTTGGGCCCACAGATGTTAGGGGTGGGTCTGGAATGAGCTAAATTACAGACTGAAATGAGTGCTATTCAGTGATGCCAGGAAACATCTCTCTCTCTTATACTTACGGTGACCGCATAACTTATTATTGAGTATAAAAGGGATTCTAACCAAATGGGATACCAGCTCAACTGGTGAAGCCAAGACCACCCTGCAAACTGGGATACAAAGTCATCCCAAGTACATCAAATTGCAGGTGGTGGCTTCCTTTATAAAGATCCCTCTGTGACACTGAGCCCGAAGTTCCATAAGAATTGCCATCCATTGGCATTCAGCAGTTCCTTCTTCTAACCCCATCAGGCTCTTCTTTCCCCCTTATAAGAGAGTGTTTATGCTGGGTGCATCCAAGAACTAAATAAAACTTCATTCTTATTATGTGCAACATGGTATATGACAGAAAGCATCATATGTAGTTTCAGTTTCTGTTGTTTATCTGCAAAGGAATAGAAAATAAAAGGGAGACCTAAGAAATCAGAAATGCTGGACAAATGCAAACACACTAAAAAAAAAGTTGGATACTAGGATTCCTGCATGAGGTAGAAAATCATAGCTAGATGGTAAAAAGAACTTTTTTTAAATTGATGTTTTAGAAAGAAAGGAAGGGAGAGACAGAGACAGACAGGGAACATCGATTTGTTGTTCCACTTATTCATGCATTCATTGGTTGATTCTTGTATGTGCCCTGACTGGGGATCAAACACGCAACCTTGGTGTATCAGGACGGTGCTGTAACCCAGTGAGCAACCTGGCCACGGCCAGTAAACAGAACTTTAAAAGAAAACATTGTGATGGCCTTTTCTGGGGCCAGTCCTGCACTGGGTCTGGGAAAGTAGAATTTAATCAGAACCAGTCACTGTTTTCCAGAAGCTCACACCCTAGAGGAGGGAATTTCTGGTAAGGCCTAAGGCCACATCCTTGGCACCTGGCTAATGTGTCTCCCTTGCTGCTTTTTGGCAAATTCCAGTAGCCTGATTTCATCTCACAGCAGCTGCACCACACACACACACACACACACACACACACACACACACACTCCCTACAATGCTTCCAGTCAGTTTGCCCTACTGTGTAGCATAATTTTCATGGGCAGATCTTAAACATGACCACACATCACGATTACCCGGAGAGCTTCTCTGATATACAGATTCCCAAGCAGCACCCCACAGAGACTGAATCAGCAGGTTGGGGTGAGGCTGGGACATTTCTAGCCTTAGTAAACAATCCAGACGACTGTGAAAGCAAAACATTCTAACCCCTGGAGGAGCCCGGCTAGAGGAACTCAGACTAGGACGCTGTCCCACCCGGATACAGCCGCGCCTTCATGCTGCCTTCCCAGCCTGCTCCCACGTTGGGGTCTTCCCAGCGACAAGTGAAGACGTTCTGCCCAACACCCTGGCATAAGGCACCACACAGACAGCTGTCCTCTCCTGCGACGACCAATCTCCGACCAACTGCCAATTCCAACATGTCCCAGAAGGTTTCTGTATTCATTCCCTTTTGTGAGAAACTATTTGAGCTTTATTCAGAAACAAAAATGCACACGTGCAGCAAGTTTATAAAAACTTCAGAATGACACATTTTTTCTGATGCATTTTAGTTCCTTATCCAATGATTAAACTTCCCTTTGAAATGAAATTTTCACCCATTTTTTTCCCTTCTCTCCCCGCTCTTTCCCATCTCACACATACCTAGACTGTGATCTCTGAGCTTTCTTTTAAATTAATAAAACTCAATGAATGGAGGAGTGACCCTTCTAAGAGAACACATCAACATATCCAGAAAAATGTGTAATTTTTTTAAATCCTCACCTGAGAATATGTTTTTTTTTTAATCCTCAACCAAGGATTTTTTTTTCCCCATTTATCTTCAGAGAGAGAGAGAGAGAGAGAGAGAGAGAGAGAGAAACATCAATGTGAGAGAGACACATTGATTGGCTGCCTGCCTCCCGTTGACCCCGACCAGGGCCAGGGACCAAACTGCAACCAAGGTACATGCCCTTGACCAGAATCAAACCCGTGACTCTTTGGTCCGTGGGGCAACGCTCTAACCACTGAGCCAAACTGGCCAGGGTGAAAATATGTTTTTTTGTATTGAATTTTAGAGTGAGGTGAAGGGAGAAAGAGAGAGAGAGAGAGAAGCTTGGATCGGTTGCCTCCTGTACATGCCCTGACCAGGGATTGAACTTGCAACCTAGGTATGTGTCCTGACTGGGAATCAAACCCGAAACCCTTTTGGTGTACTGGACGATGCTGCAACCAACTGAGCCAACCAGCCAGAGCCCATGTTATTTTTTTATTTGTGAAAATGAACCAAATGTTTTCAAAGGATAAGAAATGTTACACACTTTACCTTTTGATTCATCCAGAATATGGATGGGAGGAAATTATAGTAATCAATTTAAATTTTGTGTTTTACAAATAGCCTAATGTAATCAGAAATAAGCCTAAGCTTATAAGTAAAATTTGAGAAATGCAATCAGGTAGAAATGCCTCCTTGTCAGTGGAAAGGCTGACCATGGGAATTCAGTCATCAGTCTGGCTGTTACCATCACAGGCAAACCCACAGACAGGTCTGCTGTTGATAGAGCAGTGGAGGTAGAAAGCTCCCCCAGCACAGTGCTAAGGTGCAGCCTTACCCAGTAAAGTAATAAGTGCACTGTTGCCCCTTCCCCTGGGAGCAGCCGCTGCCTGTCTCCAGAGATGTTCCCACAGATCTCAGATACGGAGCCTTTACAAGAGAGCCCTCTGATCCTGACAGCTGAAAATCCCAGCGTGGCCCAGTGAGCAAGTCAATGCGAAGTGTGGGTTCCCAGTTCCCACCCACCGTGCTGATATGGCTTTGGAGGGTAGAGAGCTGTAAAAGTTAAAAATAAAAGACTAGACCCAAAATGTGGAAAATGAACCTACATACTTCCTGAACATGTGCTAAGCTGAAGAAATACTCAATATATTTGACTAACTTACGCCTCATTTCTCTTGCTTTCTTGTTCTTTTCACTAAGCTTTAGATAATTTTCCTAAGGTTTAAAAGTGAGGCTAAATGCTCACATTTCCATCGGTCCATTTGGGATGGTCCAAGATTTCTGATCCTGTTACTTAACTCTTTTCTACTATAAACATTTATTACTCATATGCTTTTCAAGCTTAAAAAAAGGAGATAGAACATACTGACGTTATTCACCAATGGAAGCTATCAACATCAGACATTATAATTATTTCAAAACTCTAGGCACCATATCGCTTCTTTTGCTGTGTTATCCGCCACTGCCAAAGTCCATCTGCTAGTCTGAGTGGAAGTATTGGCCTGCAACCTTATTTTGAAACAGAACAAAACAGGCACAAAGCTTACCGGCTCTCCCAAAATAGCCACTAATTCCACAAATTATCTGCTTGTTGTTCAAGACAAAGATCCTCCCCAATAAGGGAAATAAGATGTCTCCTATCAATGAACTGAAAAATGCATCCATTCAAAAATCAGTGTCACAACAGACACTTCAGTTATATAGTTCTTGCTTCCACTTTTAATGGAGGCTATCCGGCAAGAGGCAGATACCAAATGGTCCCTAAGGGGATTTAAATTGGCTCTATTAATCTCTTTCTGACTTCAAGACAATGTTTAAAAATAAATGTCTGGCTTAACATTCTACAAAAGCTTCTTTTGAAACATTAATTTTTCTCCTGTCCTCCAAAAGAGAGAAATTTTGTATTCGGGTTCTAAGTCAGGAGCAACTTAATACGTTGGAAATCACCCAAGGCAGCCTCCATCTCCATCTCAATCACTCAGTGGATTGTTGGATCACACTTTAGGCCCCATTATCACTTACAATTGTTGTATCTTCAAGATCTGACATTTTTAGATCCCTCGCTCCAGCTACCATCTCAAATCTTTCCTACCATTTGCCTTCTGTTGAATTAATTCTGCCCATTCATTGATTTCTCCACTTGGTTCTGCTTTCTCTTTTTGTTTTTTCTCAGACTTTTAAAACAAGAATATACATCCCCATTCTCACCCCTAGATAATAGGGCCTAGTCAGGGAAAAATGTGGCATACACTTTTAGCTGTTTATTTTACTCAATAATAAATAGGTTTATACTTATAAAACAAATACAGATCCATAAACGAATTTTAAATATTTTAACTATAAAACTCAAGACTTTGGGATTTTCAATCTTCTTAAAAAATAATAATAATAAAGGCTTTTTTTTTTTTTTTTCTATGTCACTACAGAAATATGGTGTTACTGAGCTCTGTAACATTCTTCCCAGGCTTGCCTCACTCTATAACAATGTTCCTTTAGAAAGCTCCTGCCCCTTTCAAGAGTCCCTTTATCCAGTTCAGTCCACCCCCCACCCCCACCTCATGAAGACCTCCCAGCATGCTCTGCCCATTGCTGATGCCCTCAGTCTGCCAACAGAGAAAGAGCATGGAGGGGAGGTGGTGGGAGAGAGTTCCCTCGATGCATGCTCAAGCTGCATCCAGGAGTCTAAGTGCTCGAATGACTTTGCTTTCAATGCTTTGCCTTTTAATATTTTTTAAGGGGGAAACAAATCAGGCTTTATAACAGGATGTACAGTATAGCATAGGAAATATAGACAATAATAGTGTAATAACAATGTATGGTGTCGTGTTGCTACTAGACTTATCTGGAGCAACACTTTGTAAACTATATGGATGTCTAACCACTATGCTGTACACCTGAAGTGGATATAAAATAATATTGAATGTCAACTGTAATTGAAAAATAAAAAATAGAAATCTTACCTAAAAGGATTACAGTCATGCGCCACTTAATGACAGGCATATGTTCTCAGAAATGTGTCGTTAGGTAATTCAGTTCTGCAAACATCATAGAGTGCACTTACATAAATCTAGATGGTAATGCCTACTACTGTAATTGTATACATTATATTGTTATATGCTTGGCAGCACAAATTTGTTTATCCCAGCATCACCACCAATGTGTGAGCAATGTGTTGCACTGTGATGTCATAATGGCTGAAACATCACTAGGCAACAGGGATTTTTCAGCTCCATTATAACTATGAGACCACCATCATATATGCAGTCTGCTATTTACCAAATTGTTATACCTCACATGACTGTATTTAATTCCTTACTTGGAAAGCTCTAGGTAAAAGGCAAAACAAGGATGCTCAAGAGGAGCGGAAATTGAATTCCATTTGCCTTTCAAGTCATCTTTCCCCTAATGTTACTCTCCCTAAGCATCTGGTCCTTCTCCTCCTTCTGGCACGCATAGATTTCGGCCAGATCAGGGCTCAGATCCAGCTTTCATCTCTTCCTTTTACTGACAGAGACTGAGTCTCAAGGGAGGTTAAATGACTTGCCAAAGGTTATGTTGTCCTAAATTGGCTCCAAGTTTGTTACTGGGTTTATTTGTTCTATGACTGAAGTTTAGGACTGACATCTGAGATTGGGGAGTTGCACATTTAGTTATAGCCAGAAGAGTGGATAAGATACTTAAGGGAGAACAGGAAAAAATATAAGGCCAAGGTTGGCACACTGGGAAATCTGCATTTAGAAGGCACGGTAAGTCACCTTATAGTACCCAAATATAGCCTTTCCATTAAAACTCCAAGTGATTGCTTCCTAAAAATCATCCTATTGTGAAGAACATGAACATTCACTACTCTTGAGTTGGACCTAAACAAAAGACCCATTGTTTTTCTCTTTCATTCATTCAGCATACCTTGATTGACTGTCTAACAGTGGTTCTCAACCTTCCTAATGCCGCGACCCTTTAATACAGTTCCTCATGTTGTGGTGACCCCCAACCATAAAATTATTTTCATTGCTACTTCATAACTGTAATTTTGCTACTGTTATGTCTTAGGTGACCCCTGTGAAAGGGTCGTTCGACCCCCAAAGGGGTCCCGCCCCACAGGTTGAGAGCCGCTGGTTAGCATATATCAGAAACCACTCTAGGATCCGAGGCTACATTAGTGTACCAAACAGTTTAAGTCCCTGTTGGCAGAGAATTTATCAGAACTACAGATTGCATTTGTAATCTCACAATGTCTGAAAACTCAGACTTCCTAGAACAAATTATCTATTCCCTATGAACTTCACTTCCCCATCTCTTAAGTGAGAATATCAAAACTTGACCACCTACATACATCACATAGACGGCAGTGAGAACTGGGTGAAATTTCATCTATCAAGTACCTAGTATAGAACCTCGCACTCACAGATAATTGGTAAGTGGTAATATACAGTTATGATTACACACTACCCTAAAACCAGAGTCACAGTCATGTGTCCCTCAGAGCTAATAAATAATCCTGTCACCATGACCTAAATCTAGTCAATCAGATACAACCCTCATGATTTTTTTATTTCTGCTATTTTCTTTTCTCTTCATTGACTTTAGAGAGAGAGGAAGGGAGAGGTAGAGAGAGATGGAAACATCAATGAGAGAGAACTTTTATTGGCCGCTTCCTGCACACCCCCCACTGAGGATTAGGCCCACAACCTGAGCATGTGCCCTGACCGGGAATGGAACCGGTGACCTCTTGGTGCATGGGTTGACGCTCAACCACTGAGCCACACTGACCGGGCTATTTCTGCATTCAACTCTGTAATATACTCAATACTTTATCCTCACTTCAAGAAATAACTATGGAATAATGGGTTTTCTATTTAAGTTTTATATCTTGCCTAATACACATTAAATTCATAAGTAATTATTAAAGTTTAGAAGATCCATTCAGGTGACATAGCACTTAAAATTAACTCAGATATCACTGGAAGTATGCTGGGTCTGCTTTGGGAAACACTTCTCCATATGCTCAAATTTGCAGAGCTGATCTCAATATCTAAATTTGGTTTATTTAAATGAAACACATTTTGGAGAGCTCCAGAGTCTGCCATTCTCTCAGTCTCCACTGCTGCTCTCCAAAAGCAGCCCCTCCGCATTTCTCCCCAACACAACTTCATAGTCTCACAGCTTCTACTCTTGAAACCAGATCATGTCTCTCTCCTGCCCTGAATCCACCAATAAATTCCTATCCCATTTAGAATAAATGCAAAGACCTGACTGTACTCTACAAAAGCCCTACATAATCTGGCCCCTGCCTATCTTCCCAGCGCATTTCCTAACACTCTTCCAAGTGGATGTATTGATTGCAGCCACAATGAATATTCAGGCATCATTTGCATCTGCTTACAACATCCTTCCCAGATTATCAGGGCTCACTGCCCTACTTAGGAGGCCTTCCCTGAACACCAGTTCACTCCTCCACCACTGTCTGCCTGTCCACCTTGCTTTATTTTTTCCATAACACTTATCACTACCAATCATTAAAATGAGCTATTCATGTATTTGCTTACTCTCTGTCAAGCCCCATTAGATTGTAAGTTCCAGAAGCTTATATACAATGTCTATATACAATAAATTGTACAATATATTTTGTCTATATTCTACATTACTATATTAATAATGCCTAAAATAGTATGGAAGCCACTCAATAAATATTTGTTGATTGAAGGCATGAGTAGATGTACAAATGGTAGATAATGAGTATTCATTTGGATATATTCACTTTGAGGTTTCTCTAGGAATTGTAGAGTGGAGAGTAAGAAATAAAATCCTGGCGTTTAGGACAGAGGAAAGCAAAGAACAACAACATGTGAAAGCAAGAGTAAAGATGTGTGAACCCACCCACCAAAGTCCTCCAAATGCTACTGAAGTATTGGCCCCAAAATACAGAAAGTTGTTGGAAACAGAATAATACTCATAAATGGATATGAATAGAATTGGAAAAAAAACAAAACAAAAACTACTTCATTATATAAGAATGTGTGGTGCTCAATTTGGTTAAGGGGGAGGGGGTGTAGAAGTAAATGAATAAAGCAAAAATTTTATTTTAGCCTTTAATGACAAGCTACTTCCTCACCAAGCTTTAAAAACAAGTGCTGAAAAGTGACTACTAGAATTGGGTGTGTGTTTGTTTTTCTGCCCAGTCTGTAGAAGTACTAATGAACAGTAAAACTGTCAAAACAGAGGTTGCTGAGATGGAAGGAAAAGTGTGAAATGGCAGCTAGTAGGTTGCGCCCCAATTCATAGCCTCCCCATATCTACACCCTTCGACCCATAACTTGGTACGCCTTCACACTGACCCTGAGTTCTACCATGACTTGCTTTGTCAGGTGGGGTACTAGCAAATGTAACACAAACAGAGCTTTGAAAAACACATGTGTGTTGCTACCTACCCTCTTGTATGATTGAGCTTGTCTACTTTTTGGACCCCAACCATGAGAACATGTCTGGACTCGTCTCGCCTGCTGGAGGGATGAGAAGAGAGACGAGAGACATGTGAGGGAGTACTGAGTTTGCCCAATCAAAGATGTCTCAGACTGACAGGCAACCACCAGTGCATGAGGCAGACCAGCTAACATGATCAGAATCTGACTTAGATTCTAAATTCCCCTGGCTAACCAGTAGACCAGCGATTTTCAACAGGTGTGCCGCAAGAAGCACACTGGGTACTGCAAGAATTTTTCAAACATGCAATTACTGACTATTTAGTCAGGGGTACTGATCTCTTTTCCCTTAGACTGTCAAATTTACAAATGACAACAGCCAACACAACAATTGCCATCTGGTGTGAATGAATCAAAATTATACCTACAACATATATATATTGGTCATATCAGCAACAAAATATATTTTTTGCTGTGCTGCAACATTTTAGCAATTAGTTAATGTGTGTGATGAGATGATAAAGGTTGAAAATCGCTGCAGTGGACACATGAAAATAATAAATAGTTGTCATTTCAAGACACTGTGTCTTGGAGTAGTTTGTTACACAGCAATTGCTAACTGATATAACTTGGGTAATAACCAAGAGATTAAAAGTAAAGTTGGGAGTCTCTCTAAATTCAAATTCAAGATCACAATTTTGAAATATCGTCTCTAAAAATTAAAAGAATTAAAATGACAAGTTACCTAAGCAAAAGAGGTCCTAATTTTCAGATTAAAATTTTTTAAATCATTTGAAAGCAACAAGATTATGTGGAAATATGTTCAACATAATTGCAATTCGAAGCTGAACTATTAGCATCTCCTTAAATTATAAAAGTGGGGTGATCTTTTACAAGTATAAATATCTTACACCCAGTAGACTGTTGGGTTTCTTTGTGGGCTCCAATAAAAACAAAATAGAACCACATATGTTCCTTCATCCTTCAGTAATTCTACCCAAGCCTCATCACAGGGGACTCTGATTTCCACAGCACTAAGAGTCTATTTTCATTAAAGAAAACTATTCCTTCTTTCATCTTGAAAAAATTAACAGCCTTCCTGTCCACATACCAAATACACTGAAAGACCTATAGCCAAAATAAACCAACAATAATTTGCTTCTATTCAGACTTTCGTTCTGACATAAGCACTATCTTCTTCCCCTTCCAAGGTTATCCATCTTTCTTTTTCCTTTGCATATTTTCCAGAGGTCTGCACCAAAGTGTAAACTCTCACATCAGAGAAGTGAAAACGAAGTAGACACCCATGGAATACATATGCAGTTTGAAGAGGCTTTCACACCCAGTCTCCTTCACAGCCTCATGCTGGGCCCGGCGACAATTTCAGTTCATGCAGAATCCTTTTTGTATTCTGTTCCATAAACATATACATCTTTGTGTGAGAAGAAACCAGGCCAAACAGAACATTATTAAGGACATAAATAATAATATGCACTTGTAGAGTCTTCTTCTATGCTTAGTCACATTTGCTCTTCCTTATATGTGGTGTCTTAGTTCACTGGGGCAGCAATAACAAAATACCATAGACTACATGGCTTATAAACAACGGACATTTATTTCCCACAGTTCTGGAGTCTAGAAATTCAAGATTAGAGTGCCAGTCTAGTTGGGTGAGGGTCCTCTTCCAGTTTGCAGACGGCTCATTGCAGCCTCAAATGGTAGAAGGGGCTAGAGAGTTCTGTGGGGTCTCCTTTATGAGATGCTAATCCCATTAAGGCTCCGCCCTCATCACCTAATCACCTTTCAAAGGACCCATCTCCTAATAGCATAATACTGAACATCAGGATTTCAGCATATGAATTTGGGTGGGAAACACAAATCCAGCCTATGGCAAGTAGTAAGCGGAGCCAGGGTTCTTGTCTCCCTTACAGTCAAGGAAACTCAGGCTGAGGGTGACCATGTCACTTCCCTGAGGTTTCTCTTCTGTAACTTGACTAAATCAAAATTCAAACCCAAATTCAGAGTCCTTGTGTGTACACTATGTTCCTGAATATTACAATGTTGTACAATGTTGGAAAACTCAAAATAATTTTTTCACAGAAAAGATAAAGAACCAAGTTATATGTAAGAAGAAAGATAAAGAACAGAGAGAGCTATATATAAAAAAAAAGAGACAACAGAGGTATTTGCATTTTCATTGGACAATTGTGTAAGGAAACCAATTCCTAACATCTCTAGAACATTCTACAGAACACAACAGAAAGTTACGTAATTTTACTTCGTGGTATGTACTGATAACAGCAGAGCAACAAATACCAAAGTGAGGATCCCCACATAACTGCTTGACAATCACATTTTCACCTCCTCTTTATGTTCTAAATGTGCTTTTGTGGGCTGTTTTTCTTTATCCAACATAAGCTACTGCAAGAAATTCTTGTTTATGCAAAATATATTTCGCAGAGGCAGTGCCACAGATAATTGAATATGCAGGTTAACAGACTACAAAACACAGTAACATCTTGTTTATTTCAAACTCTGCCCAAATTTAAAGCTCTAGAACATGGTTGGCAAACTTCTGTAAAATACCAAATAGTAAGTACTTTTGTCTTTGAGACCATATGGTCTCTGCAGCAACTGCTCAACTCTGCCCTTGTGGTGTCACAGCAACCGTGGACAATATGTAAACACATCAGTGTGGCTGTGTTCCAATAAAACTTTATTTACACAAACAGATTTGGGCCACATGCAGTAGCTCGCCAGTCCCTGTTCTAAAACATAACCCTCACTCAGAAGGAAAATAAATTCATGCATGATTTTATTGACTCTCAGGGAGAACTGACACCCTGATTGGATGCCTATTCTCTCACTTTATGCACAATTTTTTAAAAATAATAAAGTGGGCTGTTTTCTTGCTTACAACCTATAGCAAAAGAGAAGCAGGGATTTCAAAGCAGGGGTGCTAGCATGGGCCAGGACAGTGAAGGCCAAGCCTGCAGAAGATAGCCAGTAGACTGAAACAGAAGAGCAGTCCGGATCAGAGCAAAACACTCTTGTAAACAAACCCCTTAATGTCATCTTAATCATTTCAATATCACCTGACTCAGTATCACTTACTTACAGCCAAGTTCCAGTTTTGACGGTTAAAATGATGATTCTGAATCTTAATGATGACTCTGAGTCACCAAAAGAAAGATTCTGTTTGATCTCTTTAGGACAGAAGAAACACAGACACACGTAGGATCCGCTTTAGAAGGATCCATGAAAATTGGCTACTAGAAGCTTTGAAACTGACTGAATAAATTTCAGTTATCTAGAATATATATTTTATGAAATACTCAGTTCCCCAGATAATAATAATAGGAAGACAAACATTTATAAAGGCACTTATTTTGAGTCATGCATCATTTCAAGTGTTTTATGTATATTAGTTTATTTAATGTTCATAACAACCCAACCACGCAGGTACTATTATTATCCCATTCTCCAGATAAGAAAATTGGGGTACAGGGATATTAAATACCTTTCCCAGAATAACATAGCTACGAAGTAGCAGAGCTGAGATCTGAATCCAGGCAGTCTAGCTCCAGACAACATTTATTCAAACACTACACTATGCCAAGGCATTACCCTAAAAGCATATGTGGGATGCCTTATTTCAAAGACCATAAACATGATAAGATATATGTAAAACCTCTACTAAATATAATATAATGTAAGCTTCAGAATCTAATGCTTGAGACACGTCAGCGTTTTTCAACGCCTTGGGGTAAAGACTGTAAGTGTCTATTATCTTTATTCCGTTCCACCAAAATAAAAAAACAGTTTGGATGTTAGATTAAGATTTTATTCTTTCCAGGTTTGCATTTAAAAGTGTTTTTGGAATGAGCCAGGGAAATAAACAAGTAAATAAAGTAATGGGAAAATTCTTTTTAGGCACTCCTAGTTCAGTCAGATAAACACGAGGATGTGAAATGAGTTAGTCCTTCTATTTCTTAGGTCAAGATATGAAAATTAAAACAGATTTTTTATTTGTTGTCTTTATTTCTTAAATTGCTTAATTGCAAATTTGGCTTATATGGAAGGAAAGTAATCTGGGTGTTAAAACACTGAGGTTACTACTGGCTTATCACCCAACAAAAATATTTGACCCTAATATATCCAGAGTGAAGGACTAAAATCATTTTACGATGTTTCATTAAAAGAAAATTAAAAGTCTGTGGAAAGATTTTTTTAAATAGCAATGATCTGAAAAATATTTTTGGTTACCACGTAGACATCTGTCTTCTTTTTTATTTGTGATATGAATATTTTTGCTAATCTCTGGAAGTTCATAGCAGAGAGGCATCTTGCAGCCTCTAGAAAATAGAGAGGCTATGAACCAAGCTTATTATTAGTTATACTTTTTGCTCAACTTCATGCAAGAAACAGTTCTCCCAAAGCTATGCACTCTCTTCACAGCACTATCCCCAATAATAAGTTGCCGTTCACTGCAAAACTTACAAAATACTCAAGGAACTGTGAGGAACAGATAAGTTTGGAACAGTCATTTCATCTTTGTGGCCAGTTTTTCATCTTCTTCCCACCCTTTTCTAAAACTATAAAGCAAGGGCTGCAGATCTCGCGTAGAAGAGAAGGACTAGGTATGAAGAGAAAAACATCCCATTACCACTTTCTTTGCTACAGGATGTAAATATTAAATCAATAGCTATAACCATAATTTTCAGTTATATTTTAATAGCCTTGGAAAATTATCGACATGTCGGATTAAGAATTTAAAAGTAAAATCATATTCCTAATTTCTTCTAGATGGCAAAAATTATAATTTTTTTAACTTAACTTTTACTTAGTGGTTACAAGGCCTAGATTCTATGTAGACGTATGAGAGAACAGAAAGAAAAGGAGAGAAATGGAGGGAAGGAGGGGAAGGGAAGAAGAGAAAGGAATAAAAAGAAAAGAAAAAAGGTATGGCAGAAGTTGACTAGTTGACTAGTTAATCACCAAATCAACTTTCTATTTTTCCCAGACACAAATGGAACTATCTACCCTAGCCTCCTTTCAGCTAGGTGGGGCCATGTGCTCAAACTCTGGCCAAAAAAATGTGAGCAATTCTCTACGTGTCTTCCCCTTTGCCAGCATACAAGGACCTGGGAACTGGTGGTAACGAGGTGATGACAGGAACACCATTTGAATGAGAGGAATGTACCCATCAAGAGTATCCATTTTAGTAAATTGGCACAGCCACTGTGGAAAATAGTATAGAGGTTCCTAAAAAAAAAAATTAAAAATAGAACTACCATATGACCCAGCAGTCCTACTTCTGGGTATTTATCTAAAGGAAATGAAATCTCTATCTTGAAGAGATGTATCTGTACCCCATGTGCATTGCAGTGTTATTTATAATAGCCAAGACATGGGAACCACCTAAGTGCCCTTCAATAGATGAACGGGTTTTTAAAAAATGTCTCACAAACACACAGAGTGGAATATTATTCAGACAGACATAAAAAAGAAGGAAATCCTGCCATTTGTGAAGATATGGATGAACCTTGATGGTATTATGCTGGTGAAATAAGTCACATAGAGGAAAAAAATACTGTATGATCTCACTTATATGTAGAATCTAAATAAGCTGAACTCATAGAAACAGAGTAGACTGGTGGCTGCCAGGGGTCTAAGGCTGAGGGAAAAGGAGAGATGTTGGTCAAAGAGTACAGACTTTCAGTTGTAAGATGAATAAGTTATAGCAATCTAATGTATAGAATAGTGATTATAGTTAACAATAATGTATTATATACTGGAAAGTTACTAAGAGCAAATCTTAAATGTTCTCAGCACAAAAATAGAATTAGACATTCTGTGATAATATGATGCAGGTGTTAGATAACAATGTGGTGGCAATCATGTTATAATACATAAGTGTATTAAATCAACATGTTGTATACCTTAAACATATATAATGTTATATGTCAATCATATCTCAATAAAGCTTGGGAAACCATTAAATTAAAAAACATTCTTCATGACAATTTTAAATTAGTGAAGAGTGCTCTTATCCAATCACCAAAGGTACAAAAAAGTCAGGACAATGGTCCTAGAAGCAGTATTCAAGCTGTATCACAAATTAAATTCCTTCATTTCTACAAAGTTCCCTTGTGAATCGCTGGGGTGGAAGAGGATCCATTTCATTTATTTAGTTTTGCTTTTTGTGCCTTCCTGTTTGTTTGTTTTTTTTAATTAATCCTCACCCGAGGATATTTTTCCATCTATCTTCAAACAGAGTGGGAGGGATGGAAGGAGGGAGGGAAGGAGAGAGAGAGAGAGAGAGACAGATAGACAGACAGACAGACAGACAGACAGACAGACATTGCTGTGAGAGAGACACATTGATTGGTTGCCTCCCGCATGAGCCCAACTAGGGCCGGGGACCAAACTGCAGCCAAGGTACGTGCCCTTGACCGGAATCGAACCCACGACTCCTTGGTCCACAGGCTGACCCTCTAACCACTGAGCCAAACCGGCCAGGGCTGTGCCCTCCTCTTTTATAATTTTGTCTAAAAAGAAAGAAAAGTACTATAGGTGGTAGAACTTCTTCCAACTAACCAACATTACTGTTAGGAAATAATCAAATTCTTCACAACAGTGCACTGAAGCAGCTGAAACGCAGGACACAGCTGTGACCAATATTCCACAAAGCATGAAGTCCTTCGGAAAAGAGTCCGTTAACAAGTTGGGGTTCACAGCTGCTGACAGAACTTTCTGAATCATTCACAAAGTCGTTTTGACCATTCTTTTTATTCCTTGGATAAAAAGTCCTAGGAGTAAGCATCACCTTAAAACCCACCTGATTATACCATTAGTGAAAGTTAATAGCGTCAAGACAGGAATACAAAATCTAAGAACATCTGTCAGTCTGAATTTTGAAACTCACTTTTTCCTGTGAGAAAACTATATGCTCTTAAACTTTGCCATTGGCAGCTCTAAATGTAGACTGTGAAAGAATGCTTATCTGACTCTTGGCTTGGAGCTGTATCTGAGTGGAAGGAAAGTCACGGCACAAGCTCAACCAACAAGAAAATCCATCCTGTCTCCGGGAGGCAGACATAGCTTAGACAGTTCATCAAACTAATCAATAAGAAATGTACTTGATATTTTTCATTTTAAACATTGATCGTTTATACTTCTATGAATAAGCTGAAAATAGTTGTCATAAGTAACATTTATAGGGCACTTAGAAGTTTACTAAATGTGTTTTCACATGATAGCACATTTACTTGCCACAATAACCCCGCTAGTGTTTTTAATACATCAGTAATAGACAAGGACTGAGACTCTACCAGCCTTTGTAACTTTTCAAGATCAAACAGTGAAGACTTACTTTGCTTTAAAAAGTATTTATCCAATCCTGGGAATATGCATTTAGATGTAAAGGAAGCCAACCAGTGCCATGAGCTTCTATAGTTATTATAGCGTATGGTTGTAAAGGACATTACAATGTACAAATAATTAAAATGTTCTTTCACAAGCACTTTCTCATCATGCCAAAAAGAGGGAACTAAAAAATCTAAAGCATTTAGTTCTTTGTGTTGTTATGTGGGGGTGGGGGGGGGGGTTGTTTCATTTGTTTTCCTGTTTTCTTTAAAACATGCTTAAGGTGGGACAGCAACTCTTTTGAAAATGCCAACTAGAAATAATTAAATTGAGGGTCAAGATTAAGCAGTAAATTAGTCCATTATATATAACGCTGGGGGAAAAAAAAAGTCTTAGAGAAAAAAGAGTAAGTCTTTCCAAAAGCAAAATTCACCAAATAAAACACTGGAAAATGTAATTCAATCAAGAAATAATATTTTTTTCAATTTGGATTTATGTCATTGCTTTAGTAGGTAGTGTTAATAGTTTCCAAATGCCAATGTGTATTCATGAACACTTTGCAAGTTCATGATGTAATACATTCCTTTTTGGATACATCTTATGTCAAATCCATCTGTCTAAGGGAGATATGCATAGTTTTACAGAAACTTATCTGCAAGAGAACTTCCACAGTCAGACAAAAATGGCTTTACAAAAAGAACAGGAGTGGGGAAAAGAAAGATCAGCTGTTTTGAAGATATTTCCTTCTCCCACAGCACCTTGCTCCCAGCTCTGTGTCCACTGGGCACCCCTCTATTCTTGCTTTTCTTAATATCTGCCCATTCACAAGAAAGAGATGTGACCCTGGCATCTCAGGGAGAACTGAAAAGATGAAAGTCCTGGAGGAAGTCCCAGTGCAAGATGTTCATTTTCCTAGTATACGCTCACCAGAATGTCCCTAAGCCCTAAACAGGTGGTTTCGAAACACCTTCTGAATTCTATGGGCAGCTTATTCAAGTTGGATAATAACATGTTGTCATTTTTACTTGATTTATCTCAATAAGCGCCCAGGTAAGTTAATATGAAGAGTGAAGACAGGAAAAAGTGCAAGGGGAGGTGATTGCTACATCAAGAAAAATACACGAATTCCACAACAAGAAGAGGAGCTGGGTTCGAAGTCAGAGCTGGTTCAGCTAAAGCAGTGTCCACCCCACCACTTCCTACTCTACATGGGCCTCGACCCAGCTTGAGGGGTGAAATTATATCCCTTTTATAGACGCACCACTGGCTTCCATTAATACAGTTAGTTAGGAATGTAGAACAGCGAGTGAATCAACTATGACTATTAGTGTCGGTGGCTCTGGAAACTCATAAATGAACTCGCTTTTCCACCTCAATAAAGGCCTCATACCATTTCTTTATAAAGTAAATGTGTTTCCTCAAAGAATATATTATAATTGCTTTTCTTTCTATTTTACATACATTTGGTTGATACAGAATTCTACGTTGATAATTTTTCTTTCCTTGTATAAATCTCATCCATGGATGTAACCTATAAAGGAGTCATGTTTTCTATTTTCTATTTTCAACAACAAAACTTTGCATTTCCAGTATGATCTAAAGATAAAATTCTGCCCTGGCCGGTTTGACTCAGCGGTTAGAGTGTCAGCCCGAAGGTTCAATTCCGGTTAAGGGCATGTACCTGGGTTGCAGGTTCAATCCCCTGTCCTGGTCAGAGTCATGCGGGAGGCAAAAAATTGATGCGTCTCTCTCACATCGATGTTACTCTCTCTCTCTCTCTCCCCTTCCTCCCTCCCTTCCACTCTCTCTAAAATTCAATGGAAAAATATCCTCGGGTGAGGATTAACAACAACAACAAAATTCTGCAAAACCACAACTAATATTTCTCTCCTACTGCCTAATTACATCAGTCATTTAAATAGGTGCAACCAAAAATAACCTGCTCTTGAGTATATAAATAACATTTTTATAGGAATTGGCAAGTCATTACTATAGCTATTAGAAGTTTATATTTGCCACAAGAACCCGTGATTTCAGAAAACTGTCCAATCGATTTATGCACGAGAATTATACATAGCATGAATATATACATTTGTATCTATGAGTCTAAAGAGAAAAAAATTAGGCAAAAAGCAAACTGGAAAACAACCTCAAATTATAAGAAATTACCTAGGTTTGTGCTGTAGTAAGAAAAAGAATAAAGATTATTTGGAAGGAAGAAAAATTATTTCTAAGCACTAACTTTATAAGCAAAAGCCCTTCAGGGGAGGAGGTGGGGGGGAGGGAAGAGACAAACCAAAGAACTTATGCATATAAGCATAACCAATGGACATAGACAACAATGCTGGGGGCCGTGGGGGGGGGGGGCGGGAACGTGAGGAAGGTGTCAATGGGGGAAAAAGAGAAACATCTGTAACAAAAGAAATTAATTAAGGTACAAAAAAATGATAGGAGAAATCAATGTTTTTAAATAAAAACTGAACTGCTTAAACTAACCAGTCATACTCAGCATTAATTCTGTCCCACACTGTATGCTATAGAAGGTAATAAAATGCTGATGTTTTCTAATTTCTCATTTCAATCTGCTCCAGCTTTATCTTAAACCTTGTTAGCAACAGAAGTTACCCCAACAATTACACAAACCTAACAACGGCTTCCCTGGGATAATTTCATCTGCTGCAACCACAAATTCCAGTCCACATACTTTCTTCTGTTATGGTTGTGTCTGTGTGTGTTTAATATATATCTTATAAGGCTTTTAAAAACAGGCTAGTAGTTTCTCATTCAGCTCTCTACTACGTTAACAGAACCACTACAGAACATTTTTATACATGTGAAAATTACCTAGTTATTTATACAATATATCTTAATTCAGCTTCAGATGACAACGAAGGAAAGTATCGTTGCCATCATTTTACATTTCTCCTTTCTGGCGCTTTAGCTGCTGTGTACCTGTGCCCCAAAAGGACCATCTGCTGCTCCCTCCCAGTATTCAACCGTGGGGGGAGAAAATCTCGAACCTTGCCTGACAAGTGCCCTCTCAGCCACTGCCTGGACACCAGAAGCCTGTTTTAGTCTGCTCATATTGGACCTTTATCACTTAACTGACCCCATAAAACACACAGGGCTACAATACACTGAACAGCCTCCTTCAAAATGCAGCTTGATTGTGATTCATGGCAAAAAGCTGGAATAACCCTGCCAGGTCTCCGAAGCTTTAAGATAAATTGCACTGAACTTGATACATATAAAACAGCACCTTGAAAATGAATCATCAGCTAATTCAGTATTTTCTAATTACAATCACTCCCTCTCAGGGCATGTAATTAATTTACTGAGTTTAAAAAAAAAAGTCAGGATTACTCACACAGTCTTGAAGATGCAATGTCAGCTATTTAGGACAGAAACATCCAAGGCCGTGTTAGAACTCAATTACGACTACACATGCGTTAAAGCAGGAACTGGCAGGCCTCTGGACAACGGCAACTATAGGACTCGTGCTTCTTGTACGCCGGGCTATAATTTATGAAACTGAGCCCCGGATCCAGCCAATCATTTAGCTCCTCATAACAAGTCTAACTGGCTCTGGAAAGCTGAAAGGGCTGCACTAGAACAACAAAGATGAGATAGTTCACACAACAATCTGCTTATCTGGGATCGCTCTCTCGCAAGGCCAGAGAGAAACCACAGCTCCATTGTCTGAGGGCAGGACGGATGACCTGAGAAAGCGGGAGGACACCTGGAGCAAGACCTTCCCTGGCTTGGCAGTCCCATCCAGCGGCATTAAAGGACCGAGCTGCCCTGGAAACCGAAGGGCAATGACAGCAGCAAAACCTCAGGTAATTTTCATCTTTTTATTTTTAGCAGGAGTAATGCTGACTCAAATTATATGCATGAAGTTACTGGGGCAACTAGGTCTGCTTCCGTTTTATTTTATCCTTTTCCACTCTCATCTTGTAGGACCGTTTGTTATTAAGCATGAGTAGAGGGAGGCTTAGTGTACCTGAAGTGAACTTGAAACGAAAATGATCATTTGTGGAGGAAAAGAGACCGTTTTCCAGAGCAGTTTTAGAGCAGTCTTTTTAGATGTGCACCCTTCTCACCCACCCACAGAAACAAGAATAAAGGGGCTGAAGCGGGGAGGAGGGGAAGGGCATTTCATGAGAACAATTTAACGCTTTTCCTATCCTAAAGGAAATAACTGTGCTCAGAGAGTAAATTGGGAAAACAGGTCAGTGTCTAGCTCCTCTGCCCTGGGAACCTAGGCCACATAAGAATGCGACAAAATGTACCACGTGGGATTGTTGGGGGAAAGAATGACGTAAATAGTTGACCGAGCCCCCGTGGCCCAGGTTTTATTTTTGTTTTCTTGGCAATATTTTTTATATTTCCATTGTATTTTAAAGTGTTACTTATACTAGCTACTGATATACTATACTTCCAAATTGGTAGTTATTAAAGGATCTATGGAAAACATTTTCAAGTCAAAAGAGGTGACAAAAATAGAAAAGCAAAAAAATAATGAAATTGACATGCACGTAACCCCAGCACCACGTCCTTATACTTGACGCACTTGACCCAATAACAAATCCTTTCAAATCCTCAGCAAATAGTGTGTTTCTTCAATTTTTATAGCGTGTAACATTAGCAACAAAAGAAATCTTTGTAACAAACTTTTTAATAACTAAATCAATCATTATACTTTCAAAGTGACAATAGAACCTTCACAGTATTCAAATCATGTCAGTTTATATGCTCCCAAAGGAAGAAGCAGGGAAGGGAAACTTGCTTTGTTTAGTGATGAAATATAAACAATAGTAACAGAAGAGACATTTATGCACTTTTTGTTTGCTGTAGATAATTGACTAAATCCAACTTGAGATTTGACACCAAAAAGAAAAACATAGCAGCACACAGGGAACAGAAAAAGTAACCCATCAGCAATTCCCCCAAGATTAGGGCTTTGAATTGTCCAATTTGTGACTAGCCAGGGAAGACTATTTCTGCTCTGTTTAAATATTTTTTTTTATTTAATTAAACCTTTGTTTATTTGACAGTGCTGTTGCTACGGTGACTATGTGAGAACCGAAACTTCTGAGGAAGCCAGGGTGTTAAAATTGTTGCTCCCTTTACTCAAAGATAGCATGGATTATCTAGTCTGACATGGAAATCAAACCCTTCAGGTAATATTGTCATTGGCTCCTCAACACACTGAACTCCCCGTTTCTCATTTCCTTAATAAAACTCCCCTAAAATCCCCTTGAACTCCCATGCTTAATTATCCATTTGTCAGCAGACAAGGCCAAGAATACTTTAAGGTGTTTAAGTCATTTCACATGCATTGTTGTCCAAAAATTTCCCACAGGAAGCCTGCACTTTCACACACCTTGAAGGCAACCACCTCATCAACCAAGACAAGGGCAGCAGTCGGCCAGCGAGCCTTTGAGTTAGCGCTTTCACGGCTTCTGCACAGTCTCTGCCTTAGCATGTCGCCGGGTTGCAGACTAACCTCTGGCTCCTGCACCCTGACAAACACTAACTCAACTTCAAGCTATTCATCCCAAAACACATCCATGATACGAGCTTTCTAAAAGACTAGCACTGCCTTCCCCTCCTAGAATCGTAACAGTCGGGATCACCTGAGCCATGTTCCTGCTACTTGGCAATTTGGGGGAAATCTAGCCATTCTGTACCTGGAGCTGCCACGTAGCAGAGAAAACCTCGCACTGAAACAAAGGAAACGACGTTGCAGTATGGTCCATCTTGAGTCGATTATGCTTGTTTTCACTGCCCTGTTGAAAGCAATGCAACAGAGGAGGAAACTAAAAAAGCATACGTACCATACGATAATCTTCCGCCTAAAGTTGTTAGAGCAATATATGAGTCTGCTTCTAGCCGGCGTCACTGCCAATTCAGCAAGGCTTCTATGAGCAGATTCTAGCTACAGACTGCACCCTGCCATCAGCATCAGGTAATATTTGTTGGTTTACACATCAGGCACCATCTAAGGAGCTCTTGGTATACAAGGGGCACCCAAACGGCTGAATTCAGTTCGTACTCATTTCCTTGATCTCCACCTCACAGACGAGAAGTGAGATGATCCCGATCAAAGAAAAGTAGCTGAGGGATGCAAAACGCTTTTCTGAACCAAGAACTATCAGCAAATCTCAAGTATCAGAACAGCTATGGTTGACTGAAAAGTGTCTAGAAGCCTGGGCCAAGAATGATCTGTAGGCCCAGAACCAATGTGTCTGGCCCTGCAGTTTATGTAGCCAAAGGGGTCACTCCTGAGAAAAGTATAAGAAACGTTCAGACCTCCCTTGTTAGTGCGTTAAAGATTGCTAGGCTGTTAACTCCATTCCAGGTGGAGGATAAATAGCCCCATTATTTTCACAATGCTGGACTCTGCCTAGAGAAACCCTGCACCCCGGGACCAGGCTGCTGGTGGGGAACTGCTGACAGTTCCAATGCTGACGCCTGGAGCCAGCATCGTATAGTTTAAAACGAAAGAGAAATAGTTGCTTAGAAAAATGTCAGCGAGCAGGCCTGCCTCACAGTAACAAAGCAAAAACAATTTTTTTTTTTAATGCCTTTTTAAATGAAAAGGCATAGGCACTAGAGATGTGAGTCTGTAGTCACTGTAGGGATTAAGGTTATGTTTTTAGTTGAGATAAAACACTTTATCTGGGCACGGAGACCTCAAATTCAGATTTGCTCTCGGCACATGGGGGACGGAGGGTGTTGGTTTTTGTTGTTGTTTTTTAATTCAGTCTCTCCTAAGCACATGAATTTGTAAAAACATACTAATAATGCATTTGACAAGACTCTAAAACATATTATACTTAAAATTAACATAAACCAGCAACCTCCTGCACTTACATACAGCTGAAATTCTTCTAGTTAATGAGACCTGAACAGAAGGATCAATTATTCTATGTCCTTGCTCTTTTTCAAAGTTTCTCAAAAGCCATACACATATACATAACTTATACAAAAACTGGCAATTACTTATATTTAGTAAGAAAAAAATTGAGGGGGTGCATTCCTAATATTTGAGGCAAATTTGCTTCAAGCAATGTGTAACATGGAGTTGAGAGCGTAAACTCTAAACCAGACTGCCTGGGTTCGAATCCCAGCTCCGATCCTTACCTGTGGACTTTGAGCAAGTTACTTTAGAGCTCTATGCCTGTTTCCTCATATGTAAAACAGTGCCACACACAGTAGCGACCTCCTGGGGCTGCTGTGAGGATTCAATGGACAATGCATGCTTAGAACTGAGCCTATTACATGGTGAGTATTCATTAAGAGAAAACTTTCATTATTATATTTATTATTAAGCTCATTTCAATAAATATATAAAATATCCAAAATAGAGGTGAATTACTGAACAGCCAGATATGGTGAAATATATCTACTAACATCACATATCTCATTTCAGGTAATATTTATTTAGTAAGATTTTGTCTTAAGGCCAATGAGATATCATCTCAAGGAGGTGCGTCAGTCACTGTTAATTGTCAGTCTGTGTCTGGTTATCACTTGACACTTTCAACCCTGCCCTGCATTTAATGTGTCACGAAAGGACTCTAACCTAGGACATGACACAGAAGGGGTAATTGTAGTAGGCATGATTCATGTGATAGTTGGTACAAAGTCCAGGCAAGTTTCAAGATTGCTGCATGAAAGCAAAAAAATAATGGAAGCCATTAATCTCCAGTCATGGTACCCTAACCAAAAAAGATCCAAGGAGAGAGAGAAAAAAAAAAGTTACCTATTATAAACAGCTGTGCTCATTATCCAAATTCGCGAACCATGTCTGGAATTCATGCTGACTTCTCAGCTTAAACATGAGAGAACACTGAAGCTAATTATCTCCTTTCCTCCGGTGATGGGGATTTCTCAGAGCAGGAAAATATTAACTGAGACTTCGACCTGCTCACTGAGAAAGTGCAGAGGAAATCAGTCAGCGTGGTAAGGGAGCAGCCGCCCTGGGCTGTTCATTCATTCATTCACTCACTTACTCATAAATGGTCTTCCCCTTATCTCCCACGAAAATTCCCACCAGCCACACCTCACTTTGTATTTCCTGAGGGAGCCCATGCTCTCACACAGCTACGTTTCCACAGATGCACCCCTCCATTTGTGCATTCTTCTCCAGCACCCACCGTTAAGACCAAGGAAAATTCTCTCCTTCAGAGTGAGCCCCTTCCCATCCACCACCTCTCCATGGAAGGTAGCTATTCCCCGCTGGGTAAATTATTGAATCAGTAACACTTACCACATGAATTAGCACTAAAAGACAAGTAACCACTTGGTAGATTGATGGACATTTTCAGTTTAACAAAAATGCTTTAAAACATGAAATCTTGAGCACTCTCTGCAAGATCCTAAATGAAATCAAATATTAAGGTTTAAAAGTGTCTTCGACTCTACTAACTAGAGAATCATCTGTGGTCTTTCTCAACTAATGATTCTATCTCACATCGATGTTTCTCTCTCTCTCTCCCTCCCTCTCTCTCTCTAAAACTCAATAAGCATATCCTCTGGTGAGAATTTTTTTAAAAGATAAAAAGAGCCCGGCCATTGTGGCTCACTGGTTGAGCATCGACCCATGCACCAAGAGGTTGCCAGTTCGATTCCTAGTCAGGGCATATACCCGGTGTGGGCCCGATCCCCAGTGGGGGGCAGGCAGGAGGTGGCCAATCGATGTTCTCTCTCATCGATGTTTCTCTCTCTCTCTCCCTCTCCCTCCCTCTTTCTCTAAAAAATCAATAAAGAAACAAATATTTTTAAAAAAGAAAGAAAGAAAGAAAAAGAAATGCAAGGAAGCCCATGGTTGCTATGTGGAAGCTTTACCTGGGGCATGGCAGGGAGTTGAATGAGCTAAGCTAAGTCTCTTTGTTCTAATTATCCTGTCTCTGGGGGAGGAATGCAAAGGAAGGGATCTCAGATTCAAGAATAGGTCATTATCTTCCCTTTCCCCCTATGCTGGTTCAGCTACAGGGTTGGACATGAAGTCTCTCTCCAGGGCCCACTTGTGCCACTGAAGTCCTATGGCATCACTGCAGTCCAGACCTATGACTGAGGGGACAGTTGCTCGGGGCTGGACATTCACCAAAGAGGAGGATGGGATGGACTAGAGAATTTTAGAAAACAGTGTGCTGGAGGGTGACCTTCAGAACTGTGACACGGGTCCAGTTTGTCTTTAGCTCCTCTTCCACTTCACCTCTGCTTTCCCTCCACCCCAGAAAAAAAATAGCTATCCCATGTTCCCCACCTTCTGCCACCAAAGTGGCCCACAAGGGGCCTGTCCTCCCCTCCCATCACATGAACCCTTTTGTGTGCCAACCCCCAAGCAGCGTGGTTAAACCAATCTATGCCAATATGATTAAATGTTCCTGTTATCTTCCAAGTGGCACTTCATTTTCACAGGGACTTTCTAAAAATAGAGCTGAACCAAAAAATAACCACATTGAATAATCTAGGCCCCTTGGAATATGACAACAAAGACATGCAGAAGGCAGGCAGGAACCACACCAGCCCATCAGCCACCTTCTCCTATCAGGAGTGGGCCAGCCTACATGCACAGCCCTGGGCCAAGGAGAAGGCTAAGTTTTCACTCCTCCACACAAGGCCACCAACACTGTTGGGCAGTACACGCCCTGTACAGCCAACCACTCACACCATCTCTCCTGTGGTCCCCGAGTCTCCCCTCCCTGTAGCTGGAGCACAGCCACCCCCAATCAAGGAAATATTCCTCACTTATTTACCCTCCTACAATAGGGGTAAATACTTGGTACCTCAAAAGCAACTTGGCTATGGAGACACATTTGTAATCACCAGCAACTGAAAGAGGCAGAGGTTACTCCGTGTCTTGCAGACCGTAGGATTTCTTTTCCCTTTTTCCGCCACAAGAATTTAAGCACAAATGAGAGGAGTGGAAGGACAATAGAGTGCAACCGAGTCCTCTGTGCAACATAAAATAATGCAGTGACTCGAACTTCATGTGTCTCGGGACTACTACAGGTGCTTATGAAATGGTCGGTCCCTGACTCCTCCCACAGGGTGCTGATCCTGTAGGTCTAGAATGGAGCCTGGGAATCTGCATTTTTCGTTGGCACCCCCGATGCTTGTGAAGTCAGTCATGCATGGATCACTCCTTGAGAAACATCAAGACAGTGCATGCAGACCATTTAACACAAAGTCTAGCGCGTTACAAGTGCTCGATACTTACCAACGACAATTCCTAAGAATCAGTATCCATCCCATCTTCATGCTCTACTTAGACTTGACCTTTTACTAAGTGCAAACTGCACATGGGTGTGGCAGTGTGGAAGGAAGCCAGGAGCTGGTTTAGTGCAAGGAAAGAGAAATGAGAAGAGGGACATAGACAAAGACAGCCTAATTTGTGTCCTTCTGATGGTCCGTGAGCCTTTGATGAAAACTCTTGAGCCCGAATTACCAACCCTCTTCCACAGTATCAACAGCTCTGAGAAAGATCAAGCAGGAGTTATTTGAAATACCTGCATATGGACCTGAAATTTCCAAAGTAAAAAGTACTCCAAATTTTGGCATTTTCATTTTTCTGCCACAGACACCGAAAGCAGTGCTAGGTCATTTGTTTTGTGGGCAAAGCAGGCCCCAAATAATAAGGGAGTTTGCTAAATGGCCGAGTCCACCACCGTTAGCACAGTATGGAAGTAAACCCCAAACCTGACTGGCTCTGTGCTACTGTAAGTCTTGGCTGTGTTCCTCTGCTAATGATGTGGGTGCTCCACAGGTGGCTGGAGCTAACAGTGTCTCCTTACCACTTGGGATCACTCCTCACAATAAATAGGACCGGCCCCCAGGGAAATCGTCTGTTTAATTTGCATGCTCCCGAGTATAGGACAAAGCTCTGTTGTTTAAGAACACAAATAACAAAAGCTTTGTTCTTTCTACCAAGAGGGAAACTGTAGATCTATCCAAAATCACTTGGTCTTAAACTGTGTAAGGATGACAAGAACAAAATATTATTTTAGGCTGCCCAACAGCATCGGTCACTCAATCTCCTCTCCTGGCTGCAGAAAACAATGACTCAATATGGCCTTTTTCTGACAGACTGCAGCTTTAGGAAAATACTGTCCTGCATTTAAATCAATGAAAGCTATTCAAAGCCCACTTAGCTTTCTCTCTTTGAAGCTTGGGCATAGGAACACAGCTGTTTGCATTCATATAATGAAAGGAAAATAGAAACTGTGAATGATAAAAAAAAAAAAAAAAAATCAAAGTATTTTCTTACTCCATCCCAGGTGCTTGACATGTGTTTTATTGCTTGATTCCCTCGGTGACCTCTAAAAGTTTGATTTGATTACCCCCGTGTTTATCAAGAATAAGAGAAGTTAAATAAGTTTCCCTAAGGACACAGAGTTGACAAGTAGCAGGGCTAAAAGTTAAATAAGAAAGTAAAAGTGGCCTCAGAGTCTACATGTTAAGATTTCAATGAAAAACCTCCCATATTTCTATTAATGTAATGTCATATAAATGTGATCATTTTGTTTCATAATCTTCTTTGTATCTCTAAATATTTCTCTATATCATATATAGGTAAAGCTCTGCATCATCATTCTTATGGACTACACAGGATTTCTTGGAAGGTATTTATCATTATTGACTATGCTGGTCCCCTACTGATGGCCACTGAAGTTATTTCTAGTTTTCCTATTTGCTTTTGCAAACATATTTTTACATGCATGGAGTTGTCTCCTTAGGGTAAGTACTAGACTGAAAATTGCAAAGAGACTATACATTTTACATTTCAGTTCCTATCACCCAAATGCCTTCCAAAAGGTTAGATCAGGTAAGCTACAGGCTGTTCTCATTTCTTCATAATCACAGGCACACCAGGTTTAACCAACCATTTACATTTCTGCCAAAATGATAGGGGGAAATGATAGCATTATTGTTCTTATTTCCATTTACTTCATCATTAGGGAAGTTAGACATCTTTTCCTATGTGTTGGCCATTTGCAATTCTTCCAGAAATTAATTATCCCTATACTTTTTCTATTTTTCTATTTGAGTCGGATTCCAAAATTCATTGCAAATGCTGTCTCTTGCCTCTTGCTGTTTTCTCATTGTCTGTACTGATATATTGGAGACTTTGATCTCTAGCCAGGAAAAGTTTGGCAACATATTGCCAGGGTGATTATTCAAGTTCCATAAAACATGTTCCAAGAAGAAAAACTAGTTAAGTCTAAAGAATACAAAGCCATAAACTTCTCCTCGGTTGTCTTTCTTCAGAAATAGGTCATCCCCAGACTTTATCAGCTGTTGTTTATCTTATAAGAAACAATAATCCATTCAAATTTAATCTCATTCTTTTGCAAAGAGAAATTTGGATAATGGAAGAGGGACCAAGAACAGTTTGGAGGAACATTCTCAGAACCAGGCGCTGGAATGGAGGGAGGACACACACACACACACACACACACACACACACACACACACAATATCCATGCCGTGGGCAGTGGCAGACCACAGACTCATAGATTGTTTGTTCTAAGACTCGGGTTAGAGATGCCCTCATTCCAAGGAAACTGAGGCCCACAGACATAAAGGGACTTGGCTGAAATTAACTGGCAAATGGCAGTCCCTTGAATCTCCAAATAGAGCTCATTCTACTGAAGGATACTACCCAGAAGTAAAACATAGCCCAAATTGAGTCCTGGGAGCTTACAACACTAACTTGGGCTCCCACAATTCTCAGATCAGGTTGAAAGGCATTATGAGAAGAGCACCCTCACACCTGGCCCAGGAACATGTGCACAGGGAGCCCAGGGACCACATGCTTGGCCAGATCTTGGCTGCTGGGGTTGGGCAGCATGCTGATTGGCTGTGGCCAGAGGGCTACGTGGATGATGTTAGACTGCCCTCTTGTTTCGGTACTCTATAAAGAATATGACAAATCCAAACAGCAAAGCAGCTGCTTTCCAGCTTTTGTGGTAGCCAGCTTTTTCTTATAAAAAAACATTTGTATAATGAGGTTAGTTGGTTCATTCCTATCTGTTCAGATTCTGCCAAATTCAGTCTCTGAGCCAAAGTAAACCAAGCCTGGCCATGAAGTGGTCCTGTTTTCCCAGATGGGCCTCTGCCTCATCCCAACAGAGACCCAAATGTGACTAAAATGTCTGACAGGCTACCCTATCCCATCTCACCTGCAGAAAGATACATGGGTCAGTGGCCCCACATCCATTCCACAGAGGTGACCAAAGACAAGCAGCCAGCCAGCTCTCCAGTGGCATTAGCATCTCCTTTATCGTACTCATGCTGGTCCCATCATGAAGCTCTTACCAAACCTAAATAAATACGACAGTATTCCACCCAACACAGACCTTTGTGAGGCCTCCAAAGGCAGCTCCTCCAACTTTTCTCAATTCAAAAGCATTTTTCCTAATTCTTTAGACATCATGCGGTCTAACAAAATAAATAGTTCACATTCAGACTTAAAGAACAGCTGGATAAGCAGACTTGGGAAAGGGCCTAGGATTCAATAGCGATGACTGTTTTGTGCCCAGAGACACACATCCATTATTCTGTTTAATTCTCACAACAACATTCCAAGGTGGGTTTTTCAAATCTGCACTTGGTACAGAGGAAACAGTAAGGAAGAGCTTATTTCTGGACTCAGTTGATACTACTACAGAATTTCATGAACTTTCATTGTGACTTTGAGCAGTTCTTCCAAAAGACCGAGGGAAAAGAATGGAGGGGTTCGTCTCATGTTAACCTGTCTTGAGGGTTCATTCCTGGCTGCTGGACCAACTGGCTCCCCTCAGCCTCCTGCCTGGGGAAAAAAGTTATCTCATGCTAGTGGCTCTCTTTGGGAATAGGATGGTTCCCACAAAAAATAATAATAATAATAATACTTTCCAAAATTTAGTGCTTATTTTAGGAGAGTTGTGTGGATTCCAGGCATCTTCACACAGGAAGTCTGATACTCTTGAATTGAGGAGAGTCAATTTTAGCAACCCTTTGAGTCATTAAAGACTCAAGCAGTAAACAAAGAACCAGAAAGGGGAAGTTATGTTGGTCCAGAACATTTGTGAGCACACGAATTTTCGGCAGAGATTTGCTGATCCCTATGGTATATTTCTCTCATCTCCTTTCAAGTGTCCTAGCAACTCTCATGGCTCCTGGGGTCTTTATTTGCTGGGTCTGAAGGTTGGACTGCATGCAATCAGATTTTGTTTCTTGAAACATTCAGCCAATTTAGATGAATGGATTTGTTTCTATTTTTTTTTCTCCAAAAAGGATCCAAAAGAAACTAATACATGATACCAAGGATGGAAGTGACACCATTTGGAAATATTTAAGATTTTCTTATAATACAGTTTACACAATACAACATTCATAAAAATACCTAATTCTATAGATTATCCGAAATGATATCTGATTTGGTACTAAACACCTCAAGGAACTCAATAAATGCATGTTAACTAATTTATATTAATCAGGATAATAATGGTAATAATAATGAGCATTTACAAGGAACTTTATTTTCAAAACACTTTCACAAAAATGTCGTTTTAAATGAACCTCAAAATCTCATGGAGGACTGAGAAGAGGCTTTGTGAACATATATATGAAGGTTTAGATCCTGGCTTTGTCACTTGTTAACTGTGTGACCCTGGGCAGGTTACTGAAGGGATCTGAGCCTTAGCTTTCTCAACCGTAACCATGAATGATAACTACCCCTTCCTTGAAGAGTTGATGAGAGACTTAAAGATAACACATACCAAAGGCACTGCAGAGTATCTGACACGTGGCAGGCATTTACAAATTGAAACTATTTTTATTATAAAGCAGGACTGACTGAATTATCCCCTCTTACAATGGGGACAACTAAGGCTGAAAGAGATGACATGATCTGCTAAGGGCCAGAGCTAGGAGCAGAACCCAGGTTTTCAACCCACCAAAGGAAAGAGTTCTCTCCTCTGTTTCAAAACCTGAAGGGTGAAAAGTAGAATGATTGCCAAAACAGGGATGTTGATCTCTGATTCTTGAAAATAGCCGATCCATGCTTTCCGCAGCAAATAAGGCAATTAAAATGAAACTCTGTCTCTTGTGCTAGTGTTGTCCATGGGGAGCAGATTTCATTCAGGGGGAATCTCACTTCACATGTGGGTACAGGAAAATTTTCTAAGGATCTGATGAGTGTCATCTTTACTATCACTTGTATCTTTCTTCCAACCGGCTTTCAAATAATGCACTAATCCAAACAGCTGGAGGAGTATATTGGGATGGAAAGCAGCATAGTCTGACAGCTCAAATGCAAAGCAGGTGCTGGAATGATATCAAAAGAGCATACCCTTGGGAAAGTCTAGTTACAAAAAACATCTGAAATGAATACAGATAAACAGCATTTTTGTCATACTCATTTGGGACATCTTCTGAATCCTGGAGTCCTGGTGCTGGGGTTTGATTTGGAAAACTGTGACTTAAATGATGAGCATATCCGCAAGAACTCAAATAAAGTCCCAGATGTGGTATTGATCAAGAAGAGCTCTGACCATACCAAACGTCAGCAATTGTAGAAACCGGAAACTGAAGGAGCTTGCAAGGGATAGAGAAAACATGGATACAGATGATGAAAGGCAACACCGAGATTTCCTTGATGATCTTGAAGAAGATGCAGCAATTACAGAGATCCAGCCATTTCTGTGGATAGTGACACAGATGATAAAGGAGCACCTAGAACTAGTCTGGCTGAGAGGCTTGAAGACCTTCACATTTCTCAAGACACTACTGGGGAAGAAGGTGAATCGATGACATAATGAGTTCATGTTGTAGATGATTTCCACATAGTAGGCTCAAGATGTTGGACAGAATAACCTTTTCTATTCCATCTACGCCTCCATATTCAGAGAGGAAAAATTTAGTTTTAAACCTGGATAAATATGACTATTTTGATTGCTCACTCAAACAAAATTTTTCACTAACATTTCAATATGGCTCACCTGCCCTTCAACTAATGAATATAATTTCTGGAACCAAACCCAAGAGTAAGAGAAATTTGCCATCTCAGGAATGCTTCTGGAGGTCCTCTTGTTTAAATGTCATTTAAAATATACAGCTCACCCCTCCAAAGGAGGAGTCAAGGTCACTTTAGGACCTGGTGTGGCTTCTGACACATAACAGGTGGAACTTGTTTACCTGCACTTTTCAGTTCTAGAACCTAGTTAGGATGTCTTCTCCTTGGAACTTCTTTATAACAAGTTACTACATTCAGCATTATGGACACTAATTTGAGGCCTGCTGCCTAAGGTTCAGAAATTTTCAGAACCTTACAATAAGAACAAAAATCAATGGTGCTTTCCGCAACGAGCTTTACTGAGCTTTTATAAAATCACTGAAATAAGTTACTAAAGTTCAGTTTCGTTCACAACTCCATATCTTTTTGATGCTGTAGATAAAAAGTCTGGGGAACAGATAGCCACTACTATCAATATAAACCCTAGTGAATGAAAACAAGGAGAGAGAGTTAGAGAACCCGGGACACTCCTCCCCCACTACCTGGCAGAAAACAAGTGAACACAGGCTGTGCTCTCTAGACAGCTACTCTCTCTGTTAAAAGAACACCCATGTTGTAAATATATACTTAACATTGCCCAGTGTGAACTTAGTCAACAACTGCTCCAAGTTGTTAGCAAATTCTCCTTCTATTTCGTTAATCTTGGCTTTATTTTTTTTTTGTCCTTTTTATTTTTCCCTTCTGCATTGCTTTTGTATTTCTTGCATTTATTTCTATTCCTTCCTTTGTCCCTCTGCTCTTTATTATATGAAATTGCTTTCAGAAGAATCAAGTGCTAAAGAAATGTAAAGTTGTTTTGTGATTACTCTTATCATTTTTATTATTTATGTCAAGACATCATTAAATGTTATTTGCATTCTCACAATTGTATCTATATCTTGTTCCTCCAGCTTTTATCTTATCTGGT
Organism: Tadarida brasiliensis; assembly: GCA_030848825.1. Taxonomy (NCBI): domain Eukaryota; kingdom Metazoa; phylum Chordata; class Mammalia; order Chiroptera; family Molossidae; genus Tadarida; species Tadarida brasiliensis. The sequence goes on from CM061258.1 coordinate 38,894,054, forward strand.
CTTTACAGATTTTTCAGAATATGGCACATAAATATTAATAATAGGAGCAAAGTTGAATATTTTTCTATTAACTATTTTTTCTTACTCTGGAAGTGGCCAGTGAGTTAAACAACATTCATTGAACACCATCTGCAGACACAATCATTATACCATAACCTCAGAGGAAATTCCAAAGATAAGAAAGACATGTTACCTGACCTTAGGAAGCTTAGAGCCTAGTCAGAGTGACAAGCCACACAATGAGTAAATCAAGGGGACATCTATAAAATGTGCAGGTAACCTGAACTCAAACAGAGGAGCAAATTTGAGTTGGCCAGGTAGTGGTGACCGTGTAAGGTTTTTTGAAGGTGAATTTCAAAAGGGAAAAGAAAGAGATGAGAAATCTAGGAGGAAAGGGGCATTCTATCTGACCCACCAATGTTATTAATCCTTTTCTATAGCCTTTTGCAGTCTCCTAGGGACTATCCGATTTTCAGGTGCTTTTCCTGTTTCTGTTCTGAACATATTAGCAAAAGCTGCTTTGGAACTTAAGTAAGCTCTATGTCTTACTTTATACAGTTTCTTGTTGTGTGTTTTGTTTTTGTTTTTGTTTTTTTACTTCCATGATCTTGCATATTACTTTTGTATAACCACAGCCTGCTTCCCTAGTCCTCTTAAAATTTTCAGGTCTTTTTTTTTGGGGGGGGGGGGTATTTATTTTTAATATGACATGAAAAAGCCAACATTCTTATAGAAGCAGTTCTGTGGCATCTGCTGTTGGAGGTATGTGGGATAGCCAACAGCCTGGAGGCTTTATTCCAGCCCTCACCGATGCTCCAGAGTGTCCCTCCATTTCATGGTCTGTGCAAAAAAGATCAAGTTACAAAACAGCCTGTTCCCCAGTGAAATGGGGACTCCAAACCAAAATGCTCTAAATTCAGTCTGAATCTGTTAGACAGCTGATCAACTTCAGTAAGCTCCAAGTCTGAGATAAAACTGTTTCCACCATCTTTTCCAACAGGCTGCATTTTCTTCTTCAAATTTATTAGACATTAAAGTTGATGCAGTGACTTTTACTTGAAAATTAAAATGCATCCCGGTATGACAAAAAAAGGGGGGATATGTTTTTCAATGAGAAGGCAGACTTCCAATAGCACAAAAGTTTCTGCCTGTGTGCTTGACACCAGACAGGATTTGAAACATGGGCTGCCAATAGGAGAGCTCCCCTAACCAGCCCTCCCCAGACAAAAGCATGAAATGTATCACCTGTCTGCTTGTAGAAAATATGCATTTTATTCTAAAATAAAGGATGTAATGTCAAATTCAAATGTCTGAATGGAATTAATATAAATCTTACATTTGCACAAAGATGTGTTTGATCATCCCAGAAAGCTAGCATTTCTCGTAAAGGGGGCATTTGATAGCTGGGAGGAGGAAAATGGAAGACAGTGCTATAGGAGGGGAGGCTGAGGCAGCAGGAAAAATAATCAACTTTTTTACAGCAAGGGCCACTTATGAAATTAGCATTATTCATCACCCTCCACTCACAACAGGAATCTTGTACAATTTTCATGCTGTTTCCAATCAAGTAATTTCATAAAATCTAATGTTCATCCATGTGACTTTGGATTTAAAAAAAATAATAATAATAACATTGGGGTAAAGCATTCGTCTCACTGGCTATCCCTTTCTCTACCCTGCTCGGTCTTTGAATGGAGAATGGAGAGCTCTCAGCCCCAGGAAGCACATCAAGGCACATTCTCTCCTGTAGGAGACACTGAACTGAATGCTCTGTAATACAACCACGGGTGTTTGCACACTGCAAGCCACTGGCACATTTTCCTGGTTCTTTTCATCACAGGCTTGATTTATCAGGCAAATGTTCAAGGCTCAGTGCTGATGGATCTACCCTGGAGCCAACTTCAAAGCCAGACCTTAGATTTATAGAAATAAAATAAGCATAGTACTTCAGTGACAAATATCTACTTTGAATTCCAATTTAAATGTAGAAATGTTCATCCTATAAATCCCAGCCTTGATTTTTAACTTGCTTAGAAAGTCTTCCGATTTGGTCCTTTGCTCCTTCCTCGAGGTGTCATTTCAATTCAGTCCTGCATTCGCACATGTATAAATCGAGTTCCACCATCTTGTCTTATATATGTATCTCTTTGCTAATATATGTTCTCAGGCTTTGGGAGAGATTGAAACCCGCCCTGCCTGGCTCTGAAACAACCTGGCAGCAGCTGGAAATCCCACAGAGCTGATCCAGTTTGCATCATCTTCATCAAAGTTTTCAAAGTATGGATGCCAGAGTGGATTAGGGTACCCCCCCCCCAACACACACACCCAGCCTGGCATACAGACTGAGCCCAGGTGTCCAGCTCCAAAAGGTCTCTAAGCTGACAGGCTGTCAGCATCACTAGAGTGCCTGCTTCTGTGGAGTAGACAGGAAATGACACTGTTCCTGACCTGGAAGAACAGAACATGCATTCACACACACATGCACATATGGGCACATTCATGCACACCTGTGTACATACATGTTCACACTCACTTCTGATATAGTGAGGAAATACTTGTGAAATCCAAAAGAAAAACCATTTTTAATTAATACAAAAGTACCACCAAGGCTCTGAGATTGGGAAGAGACTATTCCATAAATGCTTCTTCTACCTTCCGAAATAGAGAACCAAAGTCAAGAGACAAGAGAGAATGGGGGAGATGGGGTGACTCTCTGAAACTGAATAGTGTACATCATATCCCCAACAGCTAAGAGGAGACAAAGGTGAATGGTGCCGAAGAAAAGCAGGCAGAATTTAATTTAGAAAGAATTTTAGAATCAGTGAAAGAACAAAAGGAGGAGAGGAGAGAGGCCAGAGATGGAAAGGGGACCGAGTACAAAGGTTTAAGCTGAAATGACACCATGGGAAGAAGAGGGGCCTGTAACTGAACAAGTGTGAAATAACTGAATTTGGATTTTACCTTTCAGCCAAAACAAGTGAGGAGACATTTTAAATTGTAGAAACTAAGAGAAAAGGACAGGACTTCCCTTTAGTAAATCATAGTTCAAGTGGGACAAATTGTAACTTAACATTTTTTCTAATTATAAAAATATAGAGTCATTGAAGAATATAAAAAATTCCAAAAATAAAAGAATTAAGAAAAAACAAACACTAATAGTCCCATTACCAAAAGATAACCTCTTTAACATATATTCTTCCAATTATATATATACAACTCGTGAATACAGTAGATATGTGGTGATTTTTTTCACATGGTGTCTTATCACAGATAGTGTTTCATTATATTAAAGCATTTTTAGAAATCACTTTGGTTCTTGGTTTTTATCATCTGAACAATAATGCTGTAAATATCTTCATACATAATTTTTTGTCCTAGTTTCTAATTACTTCTTTAGAATAGACTCTTGAGGGGCAATTTGGGTATTTGGTTCAAAAGGTGCCAAATATCTTTTATAGAAATGTTGTACTAATGTATACTGTTACTGACAGTATAGATAGGTTTGTTGCATCATATCCTAGGCAATAATAAGCATTTTCTTTTTTTTTTTAATCTTCTACTAAATTGATAGAGGTGCAAAATATTAATAGAATGTCAACGGCACTATTAACCATAATCCAGTTTACTATTTCCTATTTATTTACAAAGTCAATTTCTGAAGATGCAGATAATACTTATACTTTTTAGAATCATGAGCTCCTTTGAGAATCAGATGAAATCAATGAGCCTCTTGGAGCTCATCCTTAGACAACTTCAGACTGACTTCAAAACATCAGACCTAAGTGCAATTTCTGGAACATGAGATCATTTGTAAGCCTAGACCCCAATAACAATTTAAGCACACAGAGCATACATAATTTAGTGGGAAAGGACTCAACCTAAGCCATGAGACTTGTTTCTGATTCTAGCTCTACATCTAAACATACTTATGTCTTTATCACATGCTGGCCTCTAGAATCCCTTCCACCTGGAAAACCGTGGGGCTCTAAGGTAATGTCAACCTTTACTGACCTGTTGTAGATAATTGCTCCATGGACATTTGGTTATTTTCTGTACCTAGGCTGGGTTCTTTGACATATTCAGGAACAACCAGGACTTCCTCAACTCTATTTGACATCTGTTTCAGGAATACAAATTAATGTCAATACTGTTGATTGCACATCTCTCACTGTGTTCCATGGTAGATTGGGAGCTCCTTCAAGGCACAAACTGTGTCTAACTGAACTGTGCCTGAATTACTTGACATATTCACCAATAAATGTCTGCTAAAGTAAACCAGCCTAAACAAAAAAAATAGAGTGTCTTCCAAAATTAAATAAAAGCAGTTTTGGGTTGACTATAATTCTACAAAATGTCTAAATATGCATAGTCAGCCCTGGCCGGTTTGGCTCAGCAGTTAGAGCGTCGGCCTGCGGTCCAGAGAGACCTGGGTTCGGTTCCCGCTAAGGGCATGTACCTCGGTTGCAATTTGTCCCTGGCCTTGGTTGGTCATGCGGGAGGCAGCCATTCAATGTGTCCTTTTCACGTCAGTGTTTCTCTCTCTCTCTCTTCCTCTCTCTCCCTCCCACTCTATCTGAACAGAAAATAGAAAAATGTCCTCGGGTGAGGATAAAAATAAATACATACATAAATAAATAAATAAATAAATAAATAAGCATAGTCATTAGCCATCTTTTCAGCTTAAACAAAATGTTTATACAGTTAATTTTTAGTATTCATAATAGTTATGTTCTACCAAATCACTGAGAACAATGAATTAGTGAATTCATTGCTCCTGAGGAAATACAGGGTTAATTTCCTGAAAACCTCTGGTCACAACATTTTCATCAACCAAATGATACATAATCTTGTATTATGTGTGTTTCCGTTTAGAGATACCTTATTTAATACATATCATCGATTCACTAACATTGACCTCATGGCCAACAGCTCTAACTCATGCCTGAACCAAGCATGTCTAACACATGTATTTTCTCCTTAGTGCACGTCACAGCCTTCTTGTGCTTAGGAACACTGGGCAACACTTGGGGGCCATTTTACACAGCAAACTCACCATCAGAAACACAGAAACACAAACTATGCAGCACTAAACATACCAAGAAAAGGACACTCGTTTACACTATGAAAGCTGAACTGCCCGGCCGGTGTGGCTCAGTGGTTGAGCATCGACCCATGCACCAAGAGATCACAGGTTCAATTCCTGGTCAGGGCACATGCCCACGTTGTGGGCCAAATCCCCATTGAGGGGCATGCAGGAGGCAGCCAATCGACGTTCTCTCTCATCAATGTTTCTATCTCTCTCTCGCTCTCCCTTCCTCTAAAATCAATAAAGAAAAAAGAAAGAAAGCTGAACTAAGAAGGCAGAACACTGCTTTGTAAGAGACTCAATAAATGCTTATTGTACTGGTCAGGATTCTCCAGAGGAACAGAATCAGTAGGAGATATTTATAGAATATATATCTGCAGATACACACACTGGAGACCCAGGAAAGCCAGTGGTATGATTCTGCATACTAGAGGGCCAGCGGTGTAGGTCCCAGCCAAGGGCAGAAAACTGATGGCTCCAAAGAATAAAGTGCTATTATTTTAAATTATTTATTTCATAAGGAACCATTCTCCTACCAGATATCCTCTGCCAATACAATAAGTTATTCTATGAATGGACTTAGCAGGCAATACTATACTGTAGAAATTTTAAAATTAATAATAGTTATTATGGCTACCATATATAGCATAATACTAACGCATTTTGCATTTCATTTATTCTTAAAACAGAATTGTAAGGTACAAATTGACCTCATATACAGATAATAAAACTAAGGCTTTAAGAGTTGGAGTTATTTTTCCAAAGATACACAACTAGTAAGTAATAGAGTTACTATTTGAGCCCAGGTTTGTTTTACTCTAAAGTCCATATTTTTAACTGCTACATTATACTGTAGCAGATTTTAGTATAGGTAAAAGTATTTTTAAAGAGGTTAGTTCACATTTCAAGCACTATATTAATGCTAAAAGAATTTAACATTGCAGCCAAAATACTTTGCTAGGTGAAGAAATAATCCTAAGTCAAATACTACAGTCATAAAGCCATAGGCTCAGTGGGAAGGTGTCACATTTATTTCTCCAAAAACAGATATCCAAAAACGAAACTATTCAGTGAAACACAGCTAACCAACAACCATGACAAATGAAATTGTAAATGATCAGGAAAGCTAATACAGTACAAGGCAGAATCTTTTGGACTAGCTTCATAAATGAAAAGGATATGGAATAGTATTATATGTGTTTCTTAGAAAATAAACTATACTCTGAGACTATGAAATTCAAGTTTGAGCAAGATATATGCATATGTGCTTTTTGCATTATCTTTGCATACTTTTACATTATTTCCTTTAACATAGGTTTACATATGTTTCATTCTCCTTCTCTCTTTTTGAGGATTATAAAAATAGTTTCTAGAACATGTTTCAGTAATCCTCGTCTGTCCTTTAGTCTCCATATTAAAGATCTTTATGTTAAGTAATCAAATCCTTTGAGTATCTGCACTTGATGTGCAGACTTAGAAATTGTATACTAAACATTTATAAACTTTACATTACGTAAAACTAAAACTAGCTTAAGCTATGCATGTACATATCCACACACAAATATACATACATGTATACAGAGTCTGTGATGTAAAAAAATCTTTTCCTATTGTCAACTGTAGTCATATATATTTGAAAAACCATGCTCTGGAAATTATTTTTCAACAGAATTCTAGTTGCCATTATATGTTATATCACCTGGTACTTACTAAATGTAAATGGATTAAATGCACTAATAAAATGACATAGGATAGTTGAATGAACTAAAAAACAAGATCCATCTATATGCTGCTTCCAAGAAACTCACTTCAAATCGAAAGACACAAAGTGGAGGAATGGAAAAATATATTCCATACAAATAGAAATGGTAGCAATACTCATATCAAAAAAAAATAAATTTTAAAACAAAGAATATTTTTAAAAGACAAAGAAACACATTGCATGAGTATAAGGAGGTCAATCCAAGAAGAAGATAAAGCAATCATAAATATCCATGCACCCAACATAGGAGCACTGGTCCCTTTCTGAAAACCACTGTGCTTTGCTTTCTGTGTGCTTTGGTCTTCCAGAGTCTCCCTCAGTGGCTGAACAATCACCCTGACACCATGTCTGGCTCTCCATCTTTTCTCTCAAGAACCACCCTTGCAATTTGCTCTCTAGGCGCTCTGGTCATGACCATCATCTCCCTTATGATGTCTCCCAAAAGAGACGGGTGTTGAGACATGAGAAGGAGAGCAACTTTAATGTGAACTCTGGACTTATGTGACCCCAACCAGAAGAAATCCTGCAGGTCAGACACCTCTATATGACATAGCAATTAGTGAAAAAGATGTAGAGATATAGCAAAAATTATAATAATGATGAGGAGGAGGAGAGTTAATGATTACTGGGTATCTATTTTGTGCCAGGCATTGTTCCAGGGATTTTACATGAATTAACTCATCTAATTTTCAGGGCAACACTGAGCTAGGTAATTTTATCCCCATTTTGCAGATCAGGCAAATGAAGCACAGAGTTTTTAAGCAACCAGCACACAATCTCACAGCAAAAAAAGTTGTGGAGAATATAGAAAGAAAACAACCAAAAGCAAACTATGAAGTAATCCAGAAAAAAGAGAATATTGAATTATCTGCTTGACAAAGTGGGAGTCTGATTTTTCAGGGTAAGTTTGGTTTGCTTTAGTTAGAACTACAGCAGTTAACACACACTCACGGTAGATAGATGCTTGGATTCCAACAGCCTTTCCCTGTCAACTTCCATGTGGCATTTGTGGAGATCGTCAATGTCAATCTCAGAGAGTTTTTTCCTTAAGGAGGACACTGCTTTTGTAACTTCCAAACTCGAGTCCTCATAATAAAATGTTGAAAAGTTTCTAGGGACTCACCAGGCCAGTAAAGCAAAAAGCAAGAAGCCTTAACATCTGGTGGCTAAAATCCGCCCTACTTATTGAGACAGGTCAAGTTCCCTACCTTCTTTGGGGAAACAGCAAAAGGGCTGGTAGACAATAGGTATTTTGAAGATCAACAAAATAAACCACACATGCATCCAAAATCACCAGTGGGGGAGGGTGAGGGGGGGTTGGGGGAGTTACCAAATCCAGCTGGGTTAAATATTAGTGATTAGATAGTGGTTTTCAAGGAACTAAAAAGCAAAGGAAATCACTAAAAGGTGGGGAGATAAGAAGGCAGCAGGGGGCTCTTACCAGCTCTTACTAGCAAACTTGAAGTACTTATTAAAAAGAGAGAGAACTTTCAGCCTGACATTTGGACATTGCTGATGTGATTTGCACTGTCCCATCAGAGCCCTGACCTAGATCTCATAGTTCAAAGAGAACTAAGTCTCTGCTCCCACCCATTTCCAAAAGCCAGCTGAGAACTCATTTCTCAGACCCTTTTCATCTACAAGAAAGCCCTGAGAACTTTAAAAAAATTTAAGGACAAAAAGGTCAGAAAGTTAAAACGCAGCATGCAGTCTGTCCTCCTTCCTAAAATGGCCATTTGGCTAAAATCCATGATCATGTAAGAGTTAAAGTTCTGCACTGTTTAAGAACAACCAGTTGACCTTTAACTATGCTGGTTTGAATCCAATCACCTTTCAACAAGCATGAAATCTGGCACAAGGCGTCCTAACGCACACCAATTATTTTCATAGTGTACATGACGGAGCTCACAGCGTCCTGTTTAGAAAAAAGAATAAATGTTCGTTTTTCAAAAGCCAGACTTGGAGGCTGAGTGCCCGGGTGACGGGTTTGTCCTTTGGTTAACTGTCTCCAAAAGTGCAGTTGGAGAAGGTACTTTCTTGAAAAAAACACAGTTCCTTAAAGAAAATAACCTCTTCGTGTTGTTTAAATTCTGTGATGTGAAATGGTTTCCTCCAACTTTTAGTACATCAAAAGTAAATATGGCTGGGAAATAATTAATGACTTTGCTCGGTGAAGAACTTTGCATGCCATATACGTGAGAGGAAACTCTCCTCTCGCACTGAAGGGCGAAATGCTGAATCCTACTGAGCAAAATGCATTAAAATCCAGAAATTCAACCCCAAGCATGAGTGTCTACTCCCTAAAATGAGTCTTGGCTTTCTTAAAGTAATTGCTATGAGTCTCCCTTAAGTGGTGATATTCCCTCACGTCTTCAAAACAATTCAGTTTTCACAATTCTGTCTCCGGCTTCTTAGGAACATATTGCTTGGCTCTTGGGGTGCAACTTGCAGAGACAGAAGCCCTCTCTGCAGGACTGTGCCAGACAGACAGACAGACAGCCTCTGGTCAATTGCAAGACTGTGTTCTTTATCACTTCCTTAGTTCTCTGTCTCCAGGTCCCCCCTGTGACTCACCCCAACCCATTTCTGTGACCAGTTACATGGAATACTAACTCCACACCTAGACCATATTCAAGTCTGAGTGTGTTTTTTCTTGGTTTAATCCTTTGCCTTCAGACTGAGACTTCTGAGATTCCTTCACAAATCTCAAAATCCTCCTCTCTCTCAGCATCTCACTCCAGTGAGAGACTTCTGCTGGCCGTGCCCTGTTTGCCAGCCCCTCCTTGCCACAATATTTGACTTCCCTTCATTCGCTCCGTGTCATTTGAGCCCAGAATGAGAACAGTCAGGTCTCACAGCAACGTGAGCGGTGGCCTCAGGCCAGCGCCCAGATCATCACCCACCCAGCCACTTCCGCTCTGCAGCTGAGGAGGGAGGGGCTTGGTTCAGGAACAGAGAGGATCTCCTGGCGTGGGTACTGCTCACAGACTGGCAGGAAAACACTTGCCAGCCTGAGGGCGCTTTGGGGTTTATTGTCTAACAGGACGTCTTGGATACTTGTAGAGTTCTGAGGACTCCTTTGAAATCAAAGGGACCCTCCAGGAGCTCTAGCAGAGTGGTGTCATTCTACAGATGTGTCAGGCAAGACAGGCAGTCAAGGTGCCCATGGGCCTCCGGACTGAGTCAGTGTTCAAGTCCAGTGAGAATTGACCCCAAATCATAACTGATTTCCCACCCCCACCCCCATTTGCCTTGCCAAGATCTGGGAAGCAAGGGACATGAAAGTGTCTTTTGCTACCATCCTCAGCTCAACTGCCAATAGAAAAACTCACATCGCCAGAGTACAAGGTGTGAACTACCACTAGGCCCACACCTGACCTAGTTATTCTCCTTGCACGCAGTGAAGGACTCGCTCCGTCACATCATCCTAAAGGCTGTGATCCAAAACCAACCCAAAGCGCGACATGCTTGAAGAATTGCATGGCAATATCTTTAGTTAACATTTGCTATTTTACTAAGCAGGGTACACAGTTCTGTGGTGGGTGAGATTTGTTCAGGTCTCCCAGACCGGCCAGGGTTCTGCTCTTTCTGTTAGCATCCTGCCCACAGCAGTCTCCACCAGAAACACAATGCGGAATGGGAAAAGACAACACTGAAGACCCCAAGACAGAAGACTGAGGATTTGGTCTCAGGGTTGTTATTACCTGAGAGACTGGCCAAGTCACTAAAATTCACTAAAACCTCCATTTCACCTTCTGTGAAGGGATTCTAATAGTTGCCTCAAGGGCGTTATGAAGGAAGCAAATGAGATCATGAAAATGAATATAATTTTGAATTATAAACCAAGAAAGAGGGTAAAAGGGGAAAGGGGGAAAAATAAAACGATCTGCCTTCCTCACCCTTTTACACTAGCAGGTAAAATAAAATGTTCAGACAGGAAACTTAAAGAAGATAATTCAAAATACAAAATTCTTAGGAACTTTCAAAGGGGAAGCCACTATTCTCTCCAACCTGGTCAGGAGCGCGGCCTCAGCAGCCATCGGAAGCCCTGAGCCTGGAGCGCTGCACCCAAGCGCTGGGCCTGCCCCAGCACAAGACCAAAACGATCAGGACAAGAGCAGCTGAACGACAAACGTCGAGAGTGTGGTGAGAGGAACACCTTAGACCATGAACTTACTTTATTCCCTTGGCAGATCACCTTCAGGAGAAAATTCCAGCTTTGTGCTTTCTGCTTGGTCCCCCTCAAATGGGAAGTTCTGCTCAGAGGCCCAAAATAGAAAACAGGAAGCTAGCAGACCTGATTTTCCCAACTCCCCCAAAGCAAATCACTGTGCTTGCCATGGATGAAAACTGCAGTAGGGTGTACACCCCCTTGTTGAAAGGAGGCAGCAGTTGGCCTGCCAACTGTGGGCAGAACACAGCTACTGCCGGGAGAAAGGAAGGATCTATCAGCCTCCTTCCTAAATGAAGGGGGAAAGCAGAGTCGCATTGACAGTAAAGGATACCCAGGGTGTTCCCATCAGAACCAAACTGCCACTAAAAATAGTCAAGTGCCCCACTTTCATGCTGACACTATTCTCTGACCTGGTTCCTCTAAAGGCACTTTTCTTAAAGGGCGAGCACTAATGTGACTCCCCTCCCAACTTCCTCATTACTACTCACTGTATCGATATTTCCTGAGAGTCCTGTGCTTGAAATGTGCAAGTCGAAATGCCAAGCTCCATCCCCGTCCGTGCCTGTTCAGGGGCTAGCCTATACCATCAGGGGCATCTCATTTGCGTCAGGCACAAAGTCAGCTCCTTTTTCCATCTCAGCTGGACTGCAGTTTGCCACGCCTTGCCATGTCCTCGGCTGTCTGTGGTCTGGATACCTAGCACCCCAGTCTTCCTGACTGCCCTCTTCACAAGACTGCCAGATGAAGCTTCCCAGCATACTGATTGCTCACATCGTCCCCGTTCCAAGGTCTACCACAGCTCTCTAATATTGATCAAGTCTAAATTGTTCACAAGTGGTCTCACCATAGCTACCTAGCTCTCAGGCAGCATGTTACAGGGGAATTGCCGGTGCCTGGGTGCCAGATGCGTTGAGGAAGAACCCATCCTAAGTAAGCTTTATCACTAAGTGGTGTGTGAATCTGAGCAAGTTATGCAACCTCTCTGCACCTGTTTCATCAGCCGTGGAAAGAACGTAGTAACACCTACCTACATAGTGATTAAGGATAAGTGGGATAACGCTGACAAAGTGGTCACAGTGGGTTTCAATCAGAGTAATTAATGTTTATGGAGTGCTGACTGCATTCCAGGCTCTGTTCTGAGTGCTGTGCACGTACACATGTCTATGCAGGTATTACTGTTATAATACCTCGTCTCACAGAAGAGGAACTTGAGGGGAGAAAGTGAAATCACTGAAACCACATAACCCAGTAGAAGAACCAGTGTTTGAACTCAAGCAGTCTGATTCCAGACCCTGCACACTCAACTCCTTGCTGCTTCCCCTTCCTCCCAGCTTCCACCAGCTAAGGCAGCCCACACGTCCACTCCACCCTCCCCATCCGTCAGGCTTCGCTCCCATTCCAGTCTCCCTGATGCTGCGTTTTCTCTCCAACCTCACCTGACGTCTTAAAAGCGTCACTGCGTTTTCTCTGTACTGAAGTACACCACCTCTCTACTCTCTATTTTGCCTTCAGTCATACATCAGCTTGAAATGGTTCTCCAGTTCTTTCTGTAATCTATTCCTAGAAACCGCATCAGAAAAATAGATCATATCTCCAAATTCCAGGATGTCCCAAAAGAAATATGTTATTTACACCAACAGCCCAGATGCCATGACCAAGCCAGATCTGACTTCCATTCACTTGCCCAGCAAGCCTTTACCAAACATCTGCCATGTCCGTTTTAGTGGGTGAAGATTATATGGGCCCTGTCCTCTAGGAGCTCACAGTCATGGTGTTTATGTAAAAAATTTTAATAAGTTGTGATAAGTACAAAATACATGCTGTTAAGTGGCATCTCCACCTTTGGCTCCTCTGGCTCAGGGATTTCCCAGGTCCTGTCATTCACCCAGGCCATCACATTGCCCGGGCCTTTTCAGCTCTGCTGCCACCCTGTGGTTGACTTGCTCCCTATCTTGTTCCTGAACTGTCACGATCACCTCCCAACTTATCATTGCCTGCCCAGTCCTCCTGCCCCTCCTCCTGCTGCAGAGTAACCTATGTTGTCACTCTCATATTTGAAAACCATAGAGGCTGATGAACCAAGTGCCAGGTCCTGAGCCTGAACAGGCAGATGCCTGGGAACAAACTCGCCTTTTTATCCTTGCTTTGATCCATTTCCCTCCACATAGGTACACTTCACCTCACATACCACACCCAAGAGAAACTGCTTGCAGTTCTCCAAAAATGATTCACCTTCCTATTTCCTACTGTTTCCTTTGCCCACCCTGCCCTCACACTCTATCAGCTCATTATCATCTCTGAAATTCAGATCAAGTCACCTCCTCCATGAAGCCTTCTCTCATTCTCCCACAAGGTGTAATAGTTCCCGTCTCTGATTTGATTTAGTCGTGCACATGTGTCTCCTTTAGGGCACTTGAATTCTATCTTGCATTCCAGTCATTTGTATGTTTGATCTTATGGTCTCTGTGTCTTTAGGACAGTACTTTGTCTTTACGATCTTTGTTCAGCACAGCACCTACGTTATGCCTCAAGCATAATGTGCTGAATAAATAATGACGATGCTCTTTATTTTTCATGTGTGATATAATGGGAGAAACATCTCATGGGGATCCAAGAAGAAACTCAAGTTGTTCTTTTTATTATTATCATCTCATTTTTCATCCCTAGGTAATATGCTAGGCAATAAAGGTACACAAATAAAGAGACAAAGGCCTGCACTAAATAAAAGTACATTATCAGGGAGATTGGCACATAATGCAAATAAAATAAAATAAGATACATGCAAAATAATATAAATTGCAAACTTATGGCAATTCTACTACCAACTAGGTGTGTGACCTCGGGCAAATTACTTACTCTGTGAAAATTCATAGGCAGCCTATGAATTCATGACACTAACCACTGTATGGCCTGCTCTGCTAAGGGATGTCCCTTTCATATTAGTAAGTGCCAAAATATCTGCAAAAATTATTAATGCTAATTAATTCTGGAGAAATTAAGTATGCAACCAAAGGTAAAAAACAGCAGCTGAAATTGATAATTAGGCAATGAGAAAAATCAATTATATGTACTTTACCACTAGATTTTTTTTAAATGTTTTTATTGATTTTTTAGGGACAGATAGAAACATTGATGTGAGAGAGAAACATCGATTGGCTGCCTCCTACATGCCCCCCACTGGGAATCGAGCCCAAAACCTGGGCATGTGCCCTGACTGGGAATCAAATTGGGACCTCTCAGTCCATGGGACAGCACTCAATCCACTGAGCCGCACCACTGGGCACTAGATTTTTTTTTTTTTTGGCTGCCAGTCTGCTGTTTGTAGTCAGGGGACAAGACTGCAAAGTATCCTTATGCACATGGTCAGCATTTTGGTCTCTTCCCAGCCGGAATGTGATCTGTAGCAACAAGCTGATGGACATGGCCAGGGGTGCAGTTCTGAGGAGATGGCTGAGGCTTGATTAGTGACAATTTCATTTGAAAGGTGAGTCTGAGAGATGTTAAGTGATGCACAATGATACACAGCTGGTTAATGACAAAGCTGGGATGAGAAATTCCCCAGTGCCAGTCTGGTCAGTGTGGCTCAGTGGTTGAGCATCAACCCATGCACCAAGAGGTCACCAGTTCAATTCCCGATCAGGGCACATGCCCAGCTTGTGGGCCCAATCCCCAGTGGGGGGCATGCAAAAGGTGGCCAGTCGATGTTCTCTCTCATCAATGTTTCTCTCTCTCTCTCTCTCCCTCTCACTTCCTCTCTGTCTAAAATCAATAAAGGAAAAAAAAAAACTTTTTTAACTGTATTTAAAAAAAAGAAAGAAAGAAAGAAATCCCCCAGTGCCACAAAATACAGGGTACGCGTATCTGGGCTCCTCCACCAGCATGCGTATGAAGGCTACTGGGAGATGCCGCTCCTCCACCCAACCCCCAAAACAGAAATTAGATCACCCTCCAAGGTTCATGATTCAAACTATTAACAATTAGTAATCAGAACAGCCATGTGTTTTGTCAGCTTAATGAGAGTTGCCTTATAATACAATTGAAAATACATCTCATAAAAAAAAAAAGACTCAATACAAAGAGTGGTTATCACTCATATAATCATAGGAAAGTGAGACCATAGCGGCAAATGTCGGCAGTGCTCACCCAAGCTCTCTCCAGGTGAAAAGGAGTCTTGCCAGCAGATTTTGAGTTTGACATTTCTCGGCCAAGGCTATTCCAAAGATAGAAGTGAATGTCCTACTTTACCCCAGCATAAGACATACAGGTCATTTAATAGACTCCCCTCTAGCTCTGATTCTGTGCTGATCCGGCCTGGTTATTGATTGGTTTGCTATAAGGCATGTCTGTTGGAATAGAATATGATGGTCAAGCTGATGAGTATTTTGGTTTCTGGGACAGTTGTCTTTGTCATCGCAAATTAATATGTTATCCTCTTTGACACATTAGTCTCATTAGCTGCTCAACAGATGCCCTCTCTGAAGGCTCATAAAATCAAGTCTTTGGATCTAAAAGGCTGAGGTCTAAACCTGGGAACATGCCATGTACCCGTTCTTGAAACTCTTCTAGTTTAGGCAAGAACTAGGTTGCTTTTTCCTTGTGCACCACGGAGCCTAGTCGGGAACAATACTGTGGTAGGCATGAGAGATGCTCTCCCCTGGGTTCCCATATTGTGCCACTAGTACTGACCACAGGGGATTAGAAGTGTGTGTGTGTGTGTGTGTGTGTGTGTGTGTGCAAGTCTGCCCCACCCCCTCCCCCCATGATGTGGGCAAGGACTTCATTTTGCTCATCTCTGGATCCCCACACCAGGTGCCTGGCACATTGAAGGTATTCCATAAATGCTTGGGAATGAAGCAGTCAGTCAATATCATGAAAACTTACTGAGGATTTAACACACTAAATTTAGAACTACAAATGATATGGTTCCTGTCCTCAGGTAAAATAGATGAAAAATTTAAGACCTGAACTGTGAGCCATGACCTGGTCTTAGGTATGGGTCATTATCAAAGAAAAACAACTCTGCAACCAAGAAGTCATTTCAAAACACCAAATCCTCTTTTTCCATTTCTCAAACATTGTGAAAGCGAAGCTCAGTCCTCAGCAACAGTGCATAAAGCCCTCTTCTCTTCATATGGCCACTTCACATCACTCCAGCTCTTTCCATGTACCCTCTCCTTTAGATTCCCACTAAAGCACCTCTGCCAGACCTAGTCCTCAATCTCAGTCCTTCTGGTCCTCCTTTTCCCTTGATCTGCATCACAAAAGCCCAAAAGAACTGCTCTGGCAATATTAAACCATGCATGAATTTCAGAGAGAAAAAAATGAATAAGCAAAACCAGAACCATTCTTTGTAGGCAGTGAAAGAAGCATGCCGCAAAATTATCATACATTACAAATTATGGCCTGTTCATATATAGGTACAATTTAAGGATGCCAAAATAACTAGGAAATAATACAAAGAAAAGAAAGTGCTTAATTTTTTTTTTTTATCCTCACCCGAGGACATTTTTGCATTTATCTTCAGATAGAGCAGGAGGGAGGGAGAGAGGGAGGAAGAGAGAGAAAGAAACATCGATGTGAGAGAGACACATCAACTGGCTGCTACCCACACGACCCCAACCAGGGCCGGGGACAAACTGCAATGAAGGTACGTGCCCTTAGTGGGAACCGAACCCGGGTCTCTCTGGACGGGGGCCGACGCTCTAACTGCTGAGCCAAACCAGCCAGGGCGCTTAAATTTTTTAAGCATCCACAATGTTTAAGGGACTTATGATAGACATTCTGCTACCTAATATTAAACTATACTACAATGCTATAGTAATCAGAAGAGCATGGTGCTGGGATAAAAACAGGCAAATAAATCAATGGACTAGAGAACCCAGAAATAAAACTACACCTATATGGTCAATTAATCTATGACAAAGGAAGCAAGAATATACAATGGGGTAAAGACAGTCTCTTCAGTAAATGGTGCTGAGAAAATTGGACAGACACATGCAGAAAAGTAAAACTGATCACTTTCTTACACTATATATAAGAGTAAACTCAAAATGAATCAAACATTTAAATGTAAGGCTCAAAACTATAGAATTCCTAGAACAAAACATAGGCATAAACTCTTTGACATCACTCTTAGTAATATTTTTTGGACATGCCTCCTTGGGCAAGGGGAGAAAAAAATAGACAAATAGAACTATATCAAACTAGAGAGTTTTTTCACAGTGAAGGAAACCATCAACAAAATGAAAAACAGCCTGCAGAATGGGAGAAGATATTCACCAGTGATACTCTTGATGAGGGGTTAACATCCAAAATATATAAGAAACTCATATAACTTAAAACCAAAAAAAAAAAAAAATTTGATTATAAATTGGGCACAAAACCTAAACAGACATTTCTCCAAGGAGGACATACAGATAGACGATAGACATATGAAAACCTGCTCAGCATCACTAATCATTAGGTAAACGCAAACTGAAACCACAATGAGATATCCCCTCACACCTGTCAGAGTGGCTATCATCAATAAATCAACAAATAAGTGTTGATGAGGATGTGGATAAAAGGAAATCTTCACACATTGTTTAGTGGGATTGTAAATTGATGCAGCCACTATGGAAAATAGTATGGAGATTCCTCATAAAATTAAAAATAGAACTACCATATGACTCAGCAATTCCACTTCTGTGTATTTATCTAAAGAAACCCAAAACACTAATTTGAAAAGACATATGCACCCCTAAGTTCATTGCAGCATTATTTACAATATCCAATACATGGAAGCAACCTAAGTCCATCAATAGACAAATGGATAAATAATATGTAGTACATACATACAATGGAATATAACTCAGTCATAAAAATAAATAAAATCTTCCCATTTGCAACTTGGGTGGACCTAAAGGGTTATATGCTAAGTGAAATAAGTCAGACAGAGAAAAACAAATACCATATGATTTTGCTTATATGTAAAATCTAAAAAACAAAATTAGAAGACAAAACAGAAACATCATAGATACAGAGAACAGACTGATGGTTGCCAGATGGGAGGGGGCTTCGGGTCATGGGTAAAAATGGGAAGGGATTAAGAATTACAAATTGCCAGTTATAAAAATAGTCACAGGGATACAAATTACCTCATAGGGAATATAGTCAATAATATTGTAATAACTATGTATGATGTCAGATGGGTAGCAGAATTTTCAAGGTGATCACTTCATAAGTTATATAAATGTCTAATCACTATGTTATACACCTGAAACTAATATAATATTGTCTCTCAACCGTAACTGAAAAATAAAAAATACATATTTTTAAAAAGCGACGAGACAATCATAATATATTTATTGAGCACCTACTATAAGAATTGTTTTGGAAAGGATACTGTGTCGGGGTACCCAAGACCACCCCTACATTTGGATATTCTCTAGAAGAGCTCACAGAACTAACATTCCAGTTGTCGTTGCAGCTAAGATTTCTTACAGCAATGTAATAAAGATGCACAACTAGATTATAAGGGAGAAGTCTAGAGGATTCCATATATAGACTCCTGATGCTTTCTCTCTCATGAGAGATCACACAGAGAACACATCCTCCAGTAACAAAAATGCAGCAACAGGTAGGTGATGAATCAGCCTAGTGAAGCTCCTTAGAGACTCAATGCTGAAGGATTATATTGGGAGTTGGCATATAGGCACTCTCTGTCTAGAACATAAAAAATTTTAAACTCCCAGAGGGAAGCAAGTGTTCAAGAATAAACTGTATTGCTTGCACAAAACTCTAGGCACAATGAACCACACTTATCAGTTACCTGTTGACTGAGAGCACTCTGAGAACCAAATTCCTAGATGTCAGCCAAGGGCCAACCTTGCTAACAGGACTTTCTAAGGGTGGCAGCTTCAGGCCTGCTATGTTAACTCTTTCCTGAACAAAGACCAACTTCTTACCCTGGAGACAATTAAATGTAAAGAAATAAAATGTATACAGAAAACATGCAATGCATACAGTCGGTAGATCCTGCTGGATAACACTAAATCAATATTTCCCAAAGTATCCTCTAGACAGACTTTATCAGAATCAAGGGGGGGGGGGGTTGTCAACCTACTGGCTACAATTCAAAGCATCCTAAGAAGTAGAAGAATTGGGCATCAGGCAAAGCCACAGGTTCTGGTGAGATTATAGAAGAACTTGAATACCATAATGAAAAATTCTAATTTGATTGCCTAGTGATGGGAAACCACTGAAGATTTTCTTTTTTTCTTCACCAGCTAATAATAAGATCAAAACAGCACTATATGTAGATGACTCTGACCAGCTTACTAGACCATAAAAGGTAAAAATAAAAGGCCAGGAAACCAGAACCTAGGGAAAAATTATCATAACTAACATCCAGAGACAACTCACTGGAACTTAGACACTACTGTCGAAGGTAATTTACATGATTCTTATGTCAACCTTCTAAAGTAGGTGCACTTGTCCCATTTTATTGAAAAGCTTGCCCAAAGTCGCACAAAGAATTCAAACCTCGATAGTGTGTTTCCAGAACTCATGTACTTATTTGCTATTCAGCAGACCTGTGAAACAGGAAGTCAAAATGGTAGAAAAAGAAACGAGCAGTAGGCCAGTGTCTGTGGAAAGGAAGAAGTAACTGGGGGTAACTCCCACGCTTATCTTGTCTTTCCTTCTTGTGGGCATTTTATTCTAAGATGACAGGCAGAAAATCATATTCCAAAAATGGTCGAAGATCGGAAGAGAGAACAAAACCCAGAAATTGTCAATTTTTTCTGAATGAGATAAGAGAGATGAAGAATAAATAGGAGTCACAGCTTCTTCTTGACCCAGATAGAGAGTAAGAAAAAAGCACCATGCTGCATCTCGATTTAAAGACAGGGGTGGACAACTGGTGGCATCCTTTTATCTTTAATATCTCAGAAATTTATACTATTTAAAATCTCCCTTCCTGTGTATTTCCCTCTGACATAATACAACCCCAAAATCACTTAATAATTGAGCTACTCTTGAGACTGTAATTCTTAATATATCTAAAATTAACAGTCCAGAATCATCACAGATACGTTTATTGATCACTTGTTTGCATAAGAAGTTTTGGAGATGTTAGGGTAAGACAATAACCCTGAGGGCTTTAGAGGACACAGTACAGTAATTTGCTCAACTAATAAATACCTATCTTGGTACTTCATAAAACTCAGAATTAAGATATGACAAACCACTATTCACAGGGAATTAATCTGTTGCCTTGGCTGGCATTGAGCAGGAGGCCAAAGGTCATTAAAACAAGTTGAAATGAATGTAGAATATAACTGAGTCCTAGGGTACTGATCTTATCATGTGGAAAACGACTCTGAAATATTAGCTATTAACATAACTTCTAAGCGATCTGTCTATCTCTCTCCTACTCAAAAACCCTGTCAGCCAATTCAAGTACTCAGAAGTATGGCCAAGAAATGACAAAGAGGAACAACTTGAACAAAATCTTCAAGACCTTTGACACCACGCGGAATGTACCCTGCTATTGGAGAGAATTCATTCTGATTCAAATATCCAGCTGAGTTATAGCTTGCTTGGGAATTCTTTTCCCCTAAGAGGTAATGTCAGTAAAGTTATTTGCTCATTTATGGTTACAGCACTCTGACCTGGGATAAAAGAATGAAAGGAAACCTGCCTTCCAGAAATCTCATGAGAAAGATGGGACAGACAGATAAAAACAATATGAATGCACGCAGATAAATATTTATGAATGGTGGTAAAACTATGGGTCGTGGAAGTCCAACGGCCAAGGTTTGAACCCTGGCTCCACTAGTCACCATCTTCAGCAAGCTTCACAACCCTAAGCCTCAGTTTCCCCTTCTGAAAACTGAGTTAATAATAATACCCACCTCTTATGTTGTTGTGAAGACTTAGTAACATAATGAACATAGAATGCTTAGCACACAAAAGTTCAACAAATGTGAGCTGCTATTGTTTTCCTAAAATTATATTCTGTTTTCAGTACTATTACTACACCCCCTACCATCTCTATTTTGCCCATACCTTAAAGATAAGGAGGCTCCTGGGCTGCATGAAGGGGTCCTGTGCAGATGTAATAATTCCTCTCAGGCAGGGAAGTTAAGAGGCTCATGGTTTGTCAGAAATGTCAAAGAAGAACACTTCAGATGAAGGAGATGGCTGTTAAAGGGAGGAAGCGTAGCCTAGATAAAGCAGATCATTCTGTTTGCTCTGAACAGCTTCCTGAGCTGAGGAAGGGCACATGTTCACAGGTCATATGATTTTCAGAGTTGGAAAGTGCCTTAGAAATCCTTAAGTTAGGGGGAAAAAAAGCCACAAAAATGGTATAAATTCAGTATCAAGGGGAAAAAACAGATGGATGCAATGGTATTTTTGAAAAAAAATTTATATTTGATCTTGAAAGATACATATTTCTTCCTTCGATCATGTGGGAACAATGTGAGCACAGAATCTGCTTGCTCACCAGCAGCTTCTCATTTCTAAGTAGTGGGAAAGCAGAGCCCGATGCAGATTCCTCTCAACGTCAAACTCATCTGCTGCTTCATTTTCAAATGTCCTAGGACATCGTCACCCCAACTCTGATACTCCCCATATGGGGTCAGGACAATGGGACCCTAAGACGCAAGTGACTGCTCTTAGATGCACGACTAGTTGGCAAAGGAAAGAAATGAGTCCTGCTGATGGAGAGGAAATTCAGAGCAGGAAACAGAAATAACAGCGAGGGCTTAGAATAACGTGCTGCGGAAAATCAAATGATGTGGGCAGCTAATTAGATTTGAGCAAGAAAGCGACTTAAGCAAAATGATTTTTTAGGAAAAGCGTTCTTGCTGCTGTGTACAGAGCACGGTAAATGAACCTTGTCAGAGTCCTTATCTCCACGGGACCTAGAACGGAAAATCAACAAAATATATTTAAAGGGAAAATCCAGTTGTAAATTTTTTCATTTGAGGAATTTTTCTATTTACAATCCATGCTTAACCCATTTTAGAAATGAAGTTAAAATGTTTTTTGTTTTTCTCAGTTGAATATAACACACTTAAAGACTAAGTGACCAAAATTCTGTTTTCTATTTTTTTAAAAGACAAACTAAGCATGCAGGGGCTCAGACTTTTGGGGGGCATTCCCCAAGTCAAAAGTCAGGTTTTAGTCCTGCTTCCCTTAGAGACATCCTTGTACTTGGGCAACTTGAGGATACTGCGTTCCCCTCAACTCAGATTTTCAATCCAGGAAACTGGAGTCAGGGCATTTTCCCAAGAGAGTCCTCATATTTTGAATCTATCCTTCCTTCCCAGGGCAACTGTGTGCATATTGACCTAGTACAGACCTGTGTTACTGGTAGAGTCTCAGTAAATGTTTAATGATGACCCTGGCCTTTAAGACTCAGCCACTACCCTTAGCTTTCATAGCCTTTTCTCAAAGGGGACACAATGAAAAAAGAACTTTAACACTAGAGTTAATTCTACTTAGCCACTACCCCTACTAGTCATCAAAGTCTTTGCCGGTGGGAATACTCGTAAAGGGCAACATAAACACACCCATGTTTGAGTTGCCATCAGAAACTGAAGTCAAATACACTTAGAGCATTCCACGTGCTGATGAATGGACTGCAGTGTTTTCTCAGAAGGGAGGATGTCCCTTTGCTCTTGGAGATGTGGGAAACAGGCAGGGATTAGAGCAGGAAGCTACCCAGAAGAGGAACCTAGAGGACTTGGCTTAAAGCTGTGTTTGCAAGCACCCTGCTAATATGTGCAAAGTAGGTTTCTTGGACAACTTCTTGGATTTTATCAGGAAAGGAGCTTTAGCTGATGGAGCTGATGGTTAAGCCCCTACATCCACTGGCCTCCCACTGGGGAGTGAATGAAGAGGTAAAAGGCCAGAGTGGGGAAAATCTTGGCAAATGAAAATCTACCTTCAGTGCATCTACTCTGGTAGGGGTCTCTGATGTCTCTCAAGCTGTTTCAGTCCTGGGAAGCTAACCCACCCAGGCAGTTAAGTAGTTCAGAGCCCTTATTGGGGTGATATGAGCAAATCCTTCCATACCCATCATCAGCACATTTTACCTGACTCATATCCTGTGTTGGGTTTGACAAAAAATGAATTATTTTTTTTGAAGAGATCATACCATAAATGGTACAAAATTAAAAAGGTATCCAAGAAAATACTGTGAAATAGAACATCCCTCCCTAACTTTATCGCTCAGCTACTGAACAACTGTTGCAGTTTCTTGAATATATTTCCAAAGCTGTTCTCTACATATACAAGTATATACACACATGTATTTTTATGGAAAATTTACATGGGACATATATAGAGGACTGGTTTTCAAACATTCTCACTGTGATCCACAAAAAGAAAGGTGCTTTCTCTTTCGCTCCATTGATGTAGCTATCTGTGCCCCCATAACGGGGTGCTTTCATCATCTGGGTTTATAATATGTGTTCAGCAGAGCATTTGTGCTTCTCATTGCTATTCTGGTTCGAGATATTTTCTGGCAATTCTTGCTCTTTTATTTTTCCATATCAACTTCAGAATCAGCTTCTCTGGGCAGATATGGTCCTTTTTTGCTTTGTATTTTGGTGCCAATTGTTACTGTCTTCTAAATATTCTCCAATTTCAGAAGGTGGGACATCTGTAATACTTTCAACAATAAAGATAAAAAATAAAATAAAAGAATTATTTAAAGAATGTAATTTCCAGGAGGTAAGGCTTTTTTTCTATCTTTATTTTTAATTTCTGATTTTATTGCATTGTCATCAGAGTATACTGTCGACTTTCATTTGGGAGAATCTGTTGCAGTTTTCTTTGTGGTTTAATATAGAGTTAATTTGTGTGACTGCTCCACTGTTACTTAAAAGGAAAGCATAATGTTTTCAGAGCATGAAGTTTTAGAGCTGCCTTACCAATTGTGTCATTGAGATAGTCCATATCCTTCCTTACTTTCTTTTTAACTTTGTGTGTCAGTAATTAAGAGATAAAAATTAATCTTTTCTGTTACTAAAGCATTTCTGTCTATTCCTATGTTTCCTGTAACTCAGGCACCATGTTTTCCGTGAGAATTTATCTGCCACATTAAATTACACCATCAGTCACGTCCTTTACTGTTACCCAGTGCCCTTTTCTCATAAGTCAATGCTTTTTGTTCTGAATACAACGGCATAGGAGGGAGGGAGCAGTAGTCCTCTCTCTCTCTCTCTCTCTCTCTCTCTCTCTCTCTCTCTCTCTCTCTCACTTTGTAGTCTGTGTCAGTCAACTTGGGCTGCCCTAGCAAATACCATAAACTAGGTGACTTACACAACAAAAATTAATTTTCTCACGGTTCCAGAGGCTGGAAAGTGCAAGGTGCCAGCTTGGCCAGGTTCTAGTGAGCGCTCTCTTTCAGACGTGCAGAAGGCCACCTTCTCGCTGTGTCCTCGTGTGGCAAAGAGGATGTTCTAGTGTCTCTTCCTCTTCTTGTAAGGACACAGTTCTACCCAATCAGGGACCTGCCCTTATGACTTCATTTAACCTTAATCACCTCCTAAAGAACCTGTCTCCAGTACAGGATCACATTGGGGGAACTTGGGGCTTCCAGCTAGGAATGGGAGCGGTGCCCAGCTCAGCCTATAGCCACGTCTTGGCCCAACTCTCTCCTCAGCCTTTCTGGGCTTCATTGTTTTAGATGCTCCTCAGATATGACACATAATTGGACTTCACTCTCTTCATAAACTTGAGAGTCTCTTTTCATAGGTGAGTTATTTTCAATGTGTTGCTATATATGTTTGGTTAAAACTTGGTACTCACACTTTATGATATGACTCTCTTACTTTCAATATTCCACCATGTTTTCCGCTTTGTTACAATGTCAGCTTCATTTCTTTTAACTTGTAATAGTTTGATTTTTGTTAGGATAGAACAATTTTTCTTTGTCTTTGAGGACCAGTGATTTTACTCGGATACATGTCACTGTTGATCATTCCGTATCAGGTTTTCATGGGCCATAGCCTGCCCTTTCCATTTGTCAATTCAGTGTTATTTTAGTCTCTAAAGCATTTTACTGAAAAATATCCCCAGGCTTCTTCTTAAAGGAAATAAATATTGTATATGTTGCCATTCTTTTGTCTTCCAAATTTTTCCCATTCTCTTTCATCTGTTCTGACTTCGTTCATTTCTTATTTGCTCTGCTTGCTGTTCTTAGTCCTGCGGTTTCTCACGGATGCCAGCGGTGTCTGTTCCCCTTTGTGTCTGTTCCACGGAGCCCACATTTCCGTGGTGACTTTTCCCTTCTGCTTCCTTCCTGAGCTCTAGAGTTCTGTTGCCTCTCCTGTGGCATTCCCATTCTTTTCTCCATCGTCCCTTGAGCCTCTGTATTGTTTCACTAATTGTTTCTATTAGTCCATCACCATTTATTTGGTCATCATTTTCAACACCTTGGTGGCACTTGTTACCGTGAGGATTCCCCTCTGCCACGTATATCCCGTCCCCTTCCCCCTTTTGTCGTGGACTCTCCTTGCATAGCGTCTGTGCTGGATGCCCGTATGTTCTAGCTGTGAGTGAGATGCACTCTTTCTGGGCTTTGGAGGCGGTTGGTGTGGGAAGGGGGTGAGCAGAGCCAGGCCAGCAGGAATTCTCCTGGTTCAGGGAGAAGCCCACTGTGACAAGGCCATGTATGTGCCTTATTTTAGCTTTTTCTGGTCTCCAGCCAACAGATACTGGCACAGGACACAATTCAACCTCTATCCTCCACCTGCCTCACCAGGGGACAGACAAAACGTGACATTGCTACACGAATTTTTTTTTTTAATTCAGCTCTGCTTTCTCCACTTTTCTGTGGAGTCTAATAGGGTCCAGGGATGTTCCAGCAACCCCCTTCTACACACACACACACACACATGCACACGCACACGATACTGTTCCTATGATTGCAAAGAAAGGATCATTGATTTTGTCCCTCAGGGTGTCCTCTGCGTTAGAAAATGGTTTCCTGCCAGCTTCGTCTGAGATCCGTACCCCCAAACACCCCCTCTGGGACTCTCTGCACCCACAGTTGGCTTTTACCGCATCGGTATCCCTCCCCATATGTTATCTTTTGGGTGTTAGTCTTCAAGTTTTATGAAAGGTGAAATTCATATTTCTGTCCTTTTTTATTCTGACAAATTTTGAGAAGAATGAAAAACACTTCTTTAATCTGCCCTTTTAAAAGGAAGCCCCAGTATTTACAAAAGGTAAAATAAAGTGTAAAGCAAACTTAAAGAGACGTCTTAAAGGGGGGAGTGTCCTGGCAGGGGACACATGTCCTGAGGACTGAACACGGAAGGCAGGGGAACAATGACATTACCAGCGCCTCGGCGCCTCCGTGGGGACCAGAAGACCAACATGCTGACTTGTATACTCGGGCCCCTCCTGAGAACACTGCCCCTGCACCCACTGCTCTGCCTTATCCTCTCCCTTCAGAATCCTTGGCATCCAAGATGTGGTCCACGGACCTGAAGCATCAGCACCACATGGAGCTGATTAGAGATGCAGAGTCTCAGGCCCCTCCCCAGAACCCAGACCCAGAACAGGAATCTGCATTTTAACAAGATCCTCAGGTGAGTCCAATGCCTACGTGGGACGCACCACCGTACAGCGAGTCCTCACTCAGCATTGTCAGTAGGTTCTTGGAAACTGAAACGACATATATGGAAACCAGTTTCACCACAGGCTAATTCAATAAGCAAAAACTAAGTTCCTACAGTATATTTCTGGTTACAAAAACATCACCCAAACTTCTAAATAAACACCCAAAACTCTTCTAATATTAGACATTAAAATAAATGGGAGCCATATATACACTTAAGAAAATGAATTAAAACAACTAAGAGAATGTGTTTCCAACCTTCTTATTCCAGTTCAAGGTCACGGGTGGTTGGAGCCCATCCTGGCAGCTCAGGGCACGACGAGGGCCCCCACCCTGGACAGGACCCCTTCCGTCGCAGGGCCACCCACACTCACTCGTGTTGGAACAGTGTAGGCAAGCCAATGCACTTCACGTGCACGTCTTTGGGGTGTGGGAGGAAACCGGGGTCCCCGGAGAAAACCCAGGCAGACATGGGAGGAACGTGGCCTCGGCTGAGAATCGATTTTTTTTTCTCATCCACGTTATAACAAAACCACATTTTTAAAGGATTTGCTATAGATCTCAGCTCAAGCATCACTTCCCTTTGCTAACCCAGTCACCTCAGGCTTCTTTGTAAACACTCATAAAACGTGCCTTTTCTTGGGAACTCTCACTCTGTAATTATACATTAGGACAATTCTTTTCATTCACCAGTATCGCCCCAACTAAACTAACGCCAGGGCCCATGACTCTCCAACAACCAATCAATACACATTTGCTGAAGGAGCAAATGAACATGCACAATATTATACTTGTGTCTCAGAGCACTTTTAGTCCCAGGTGGCGGCCACCTGCCCATTCTCCCAGCAGCGGCCTCCGTGCATCGAACTCATCCACCCCTGCATCAGCCTGCAACTCCTCAAGTCAGCCCTCCGACTGGCCCAACTTAGTCCCCAGGCGTGGCTCTGAAGAAGGCCCTGCCAGAAGGAGTGAGTGAGGAAAGCAAGGAATAAATAGCATTGCTGAAAAAATCCAAGAAACGCCATTCCGCAGAGCACAGTTCCCCAACACGATACCTACTTGTAAATGGGACAGAGAGATCCTGCTACCTGAGCGTTATTTTGGAAAATCTGATCACCATATCTGTGTGGGAAGGGAAGCCAGTCCCCACCCTTTGGAGCAGACACACAGCCCCACTGCCCCACCACAGAGGGTGTGTGCAGCAGGAAGGTCCCAGGGGACAGCAGTGGGAGGATGCTGAGGCAGGCTTCCCCTGCCGCTGGGCTCACACTGAACCCCAGCAGTGGAACGTTTTCGCTCCATTGCCCTCACCAGGTGTAGCTGAAATTGCCATCTCAGCTGCAGGGGCTGTTTTGATGAGCAAGGAATGAAAGGTGACAGCTTGAAACAAGTTTCCCTACTCGGATAATTAAACCTTCACTAAATATAGTAGGTTTAAATGAATGTTCACAACATTGAAACAGAACATGCTAATTCTAAAAATATAGACTCCCTTACTGCTCGAGTCCTCTCGGGAAAAGCGGACACTGAAGCAGAACAATGATTGCATCCCTCCTGCCCACCACCCGATCCAGTGAGCCAATTTCTTCCAGGACGAGGGTCACCACAAGGCAGGGGAGAAGCCAGAGCTGTTACCAGACATACCAGGAAACTGATGGTAGAAAGTCAAGGGAGGAAAGGTTATAAGGCTGAATTGCTCTCTTTGTGGGATCCTGCCCAGCACCAAATCAAGCCAAGCAGCACTTGTTATGTATACTCAGTGTATGCAAAACTCAAGTTCCTGGTGGAAGGAATTTTCATTAAGTTGCTTTGCATTGTACTCTAAAGTCCTTTGTTAGAAAAGAGAGACATTCAAATGAGAGATTTCCTTTGAAGATGGTATAAATTTCTGAGGAAGCTGCTTTCCTGAATAATTAAATAAAAAATGACCTTGACTTTCCATGGCCTCAAAAGCAATCACACTCAGCTCTCAAAGAAGGCTGTTCCCAGGTGGTAAACTTCTCCTTCAAAATTCACCTGGTATAATAAATGATCAACAAACCTCCTTGGGAGAGTTGAATTCACTTGGTCTCCACTTCTAAGCCTGTTTTCTTTTGAACCCACTCCAACCACGGAAAAGGTTTGTATTGAGATCACTATGTCTCTTGTGTTGCTCAATCCAGTGGTCAGTCCCCAGTCACGTAAGCTGCATGTGACATGGACGATCACTCCCTTCTTGAAAATTTTACGTTTCATTCGTTTGGCTCTCAGCCCACCATTTCTCTTGGTTCTCCTTGGACCTCAGTAAGGACATCTTAGCTGGAACAGAGATTCAGATTCTTCTTATGTGTGACCTCATCTCCAGTACTCATGCATTCTATTTTTGAAAGGCTTGAAATATCAGTTATCTTTATAGCAAAACTGTGTATGTGGATATGACAGAATAACAGCCTCTTTTCTCCCAAGATGACATGTGTATCTTCAATCCTTTGTACAGGCAAGGGCTCTTTTCCCTTCATTTTCTAAAAATAGTCATTAGCCCTGAGATGTTTGTTGCTGTAAGATAGTCTCTAAAGCATTTTCTCTTAATTTTCTTCTTTCAAAGAAAATAAAATATGGTCCAATTCATGGCTTTTGAAGAAAAAGAGAAAATCATGGCCCCATGAAAGGCTCTTTAGTAGGTTCAGACATCACAGCAAACCCCTCACCTGGTCTCCTGGGACATCCTCCTCTATCCAGCACCCTAGCACACCAGCACCAACATGAATACCTGATGGCAGAGTATTTAGATAAGCTGCTCCATCTTCTGGCTAAGAGTTATCACATAACAAGCAATAGATTCTATGGAGCTGAAACCCTCAAATTCTCTTTTTTGGCCCTTAACTGATTCTTCTTTAGTGAATATGCAAACCTCTGGACCAGATGAAATACGCATAAATTATACCTATAATTCAGTGTAGGACAAAGGTTACTTTGTGAAATATGTGCCTGCTCTTGAGTTTTAAAGATCTTAGGACTTGAAGAAGGGCCTAAGCCAATGTCTGAGTTTTAATGGGAGAATGAAGGCTCAGAGAGGTACATGATTTTGCCCAAGGGCTCACAGTGGTCAGTGCAGGACCAGACCAGGTTCTCCCATCAGTGGGATCGGGCTCTTTCCTGTGTTCCTCCTCTCCGACAGGCAACTTGCCTAGGCTTTACAGAGTTCTATCGTCCGCTGGGGAATGCACTGCACAGAGCCCCCCACTATTCTGCTCTTGGTCTCTTGGTGCTGGAATGACATTTGCAGATAATTCTTAAACACCATAGTCTCTGTTTTACATCTGGTTCATTGGCTCTCTCTCTGACTATCTGTGCTCCTGCCTGGACTTCTATCAAAAGCAATCTGTTCATTAACAAAACTTTCAGGGGAAAAAAAAATGTCCCTGGGATTTTTAGAAGTGTATAATTAAATCTAAAGGTGGGGGGGGTGACATGGAGGCTTGAAGAATAGTGTGGGTTGTTGAATAGTGTGAGCTGTTAAATTTATTTTTTTCATTTGAAGATAATCAGAGAATTATTTATTCCACCTTCCTGGGAAAGACTGGCATTCATTTGTTTCTCTAGCATAGAGCATATTAACACTCTCAACCAGTATCAGTTGATTCCGGGTATGAACTACAGATCTGACTTTCCTCAAAGAAGACCTCAAGATTTCTGATTTCACTTTCTTCCTGAGGTAATTTATGTTTTTCTTCAAGTTATGATTTTCTGTTTTTTTCTCAGAGTAATATGTTAGCAAATCCTGTGAGCTTCAGAATATCAGCCTCATCTGTATCTAAGTCTCTATATCTTCATAATAAATAATCTTGCTCATTCCTTGCCGACTAAACTGCTTTTTACAGGACTGTGTTTTATAACAAGGAAACTACATTACAGATTAACAGATATAAGACTTCTATCCATTTCCTTCCAATTCCTTGGGCCTAAACATGTCTCTTCTCCCCCTTGAAACATGACTGAAGACTCATTTCTTTTGTACTGCTTTTGAAGGTGGACCCCCCACCCCAGCCCTGGCTACGTCCATCATACAAATGTTTTAATGGTGTTATTAATACATTATAGATTTAATTTCTAAGTTCTTTGGATTTCTCCTGCTTCCTCAAGGGCAGGTATCACATTTCCCCCTCATACTCAGAGTTCCTAGCAGGTAGTACCTTCCTGATTAACAGAGTAGACAGTAAGGATTTACTATGTTAAATTGTTGACTTTTTTCAACTCTATAGAACTTAATCCTCTGGCCCAAGAGGGAATCTGACTGGTTCTTGCCTTGGCTATATGTGTGAAGTAGATAAAGAGAGAAGGCAGGATCTACTATTTATGCTTTTAAAGCAAATGTAATGGGTATGGATTGGTTCCACAACCCCCAGGTCTACAAAATGCCACATTTGTTTACCTTCCCAAATCTAATTCTATCTGGATGGCCCTCTCCCACTAGGATGGAAAGAACAATCCATTCTCAGTCATGTTCAACTCGCCACATATCCTACCCACCAACATGAGAATGCAGGGGCCTTTATGATCCATTTGGGGAAGGGCCTCTGGTCTGGTCCTCTGTCTGTCTTGATGGCAGAATCTTGAAGCACATTGTCCAACCCAAGTGGCTCATGGTGGCAACTCTGTTACTGACAGGATCCACCCCACCACTGGAATCTTTGGCTTGCCTCTGAAAGCCACAGTGGCCCTTACTCAGTCAGCAGGCACCCCCGCCAGGTGCCTCCGCATTCCAACATCCTCTGTGCTTCAGCCTCTCCCCTGAACTTCCTAGTCTTGCCTCAGCATCAACACAAATGCAACAGCTCCAGGAGCTTAACTCTCCTGGAGAAAGGGACACTCAGACTGCCACACACACCTTCTAGCCCCCTCAACTAATAGCGATGGAGAATGAGGATAGGGGAAAACGTTAGAAAAGACCGATATTTTCTCAATCATTTCATTCCACCATAGAATAAGTTATCTGCACTGTTTATCACATCACATCGTGCTTAAAGATTTGGTAAACACAACTATAAAATCATTCCAGAAGAAAAGATAGGAAGGGTTTTTGTTTTCTTTTCTTTTTTCTTTTTAAAGAATTGGGGGCAAGTAATGAGGGAGATATGGGGCCAGGAAAATTCTGTTTCAGAGTAAGAAAGACTTGTCTGCTTCTCCTACTCCACGATAATCAAAATAACATAAGCTATCATCTATTTTTAATGGTAGAAGGCCATGTTCATAATAAGCTCACTTCGTTTCCTCCTGTATCTGCATTTGTTACATCTTAAGTTGTCTTCCAACTCAACATAATCAAACCAGATTGATTGGGAAATTTGAATAATTTGGCATACTCTCAAAAGTCTTCCTGCTTGATATTTAAAGATTTCAGATACATTACTCAGGGAGTTAGACTTGAAAGGAGGAAACTGGTTGTTTCGAGAAGCCTTTCACCTTGGTGTGTAAATTCTTTAATCTGCCAATTGTTCTGCTGCCATCTCCAATGACAATAACTCATTTATAATCTACAAGTTTATATAACTCAGGAACTTTTTTAGCATAAGTTACATAAAGCACATTCTTAACGTCTACAATGTGATGGGTGTTCCATGTTGTGTTTACTTTTTCCATGGGAGCCGAGAAAGAAATCTGGCAGGTCTGACACTTCTCAGAGCCATGCTGCTTCTCTGCTCTGAATCTGATTCAAATGCTGAGCGTTCAAGAGAACATGCTTAAAAGGAAGTGGTTACAATGTATATCTACACCACACATAATGACATTTACAATAGATGCAGCATATTATATATAAATATATAATTTATAATTGCTAGAATTTAATTACTTGGTAAACTTTCAAATAGGCACCTATTTTGGGGATCTATTTATTTATTAAAAGGTGGAAAAAGTTGCAAGATATTGTATTTGTTCTTTTTTTTTACTCCTTTTTTAAAGCAGAATGTCAGCTCTTTGTTCATTGTTTTAGGGAAGAGGTAAACTGAGGCAGGAAGCAGATACAGCCTATGGAATTTCCTACCATTGATTCCTGATGAGGAGT
This sequence comes from Tadarida brasiliensis, assembly GCA_030848825.1. NCBI lineage: Eukaryota > Metazoa > Chordata > Mammalia > Chiroptera > Molossidae > Tadarida > Tadarida brasiliensis. Next base: position 38,926,741 of record CM061258.1, read on the forward strand.
GTGAGAACTAAACCCTTAAGGCTAAGAAAATAAACTACAAAGTGTCTGAGACAAACAAGAAAGGAAAATAATTTCCCGCCTCACCCTTCTACCAGCTCAGAAGAAAAAGGTCTCCCTGGCCTACAGAAGAGCAGCGGCTAGGAGAAGGGATGTCCTACAGAGAGGGTCCCTGGCTAACAGGTCTCCAGAAACAGAGTGGATGCCCCTGTGCAGGGATTCTGGCTCCCCCAGCACTTCCGAGAACCAGGAAGCTGTGATGACACAGCGCCCCGAAGCTCAGCACACACGCAGTGGGATGAGCCATCAGAAGTGAACGTGCTGTGCAGACAGGTACCAGGAATGACTCGGCAGCACCCACGAAGCCCAAGGACCCAGGATCAGGTAGGAGCACAGTCATAAACAACTGCCTAGGAGCAGCTGAGTCATCTCCAACATTAGCATCATGCCCTAGAATCCGGACTCCTAGTGCACAACGAGAGGAAAGGTGGCCTCAGGCCTGACCAAGATTGTCTGCACTACACTAGTATGCAAATGGGGATTGTTAACAGGAATTATGGTGGATTGTAGGAAAAACACCAATATTTGTAGACCCAGATTCATGCCCACTATGAGGGTAATATTTAATCTTCTATATAGTAAGCTTTTCAACTAAGCAGAGAGACATTTATGATCTTCAATGCATTGAGTTTAATCTGTTTTTATTGCATTATAAAACCAGTGCATTGTGAGGAAGTTTAAAATCTGCAAACGTTTCTGCAATCATAGTGCCCTCTACTTGAAGGTCAGGAGGAAAAGTTTATTATGTTGTAGATAAAAACACCAAGACATAAAAATCAAAACAGAGCAGGTTAACGATAGAACTGAATGTAGTTTTGTTTCATTTTTTTAATGGATCATGTGGTCCTCAGAAAGTATTCTAACCACTATACCATAATCTTAATAATACATCGTATGTTAATAAGACATCATAATGGCCAAAATAAGTATTATTTAACCATACAGCATCAGAAAGCCCAGAGATAGTTGCTTCCTTATTGTGGCCACAGGGCTGATGTTGCTAACATTCAAACACAAAATTTAATAGTACAGGTTGTTGAATATTCAATATCAGTTGAATTCACAATCTCACTAAGTTTCTCAGGTGAAAGTAAGGGTTCTGATTTGGAAAGAATGAAGCCCTAAAATGTCGAATGAGGACATCTGGTTGTATTGAAATGAGGCTGACAATCCTGAAACCCCCCAAGTCACCCTAAATCTTCCTTACCCTGGGGAGTAGCTTCCCAATTTAGTCTGAGGACACTAGCCTTTCTTTGCTTGAAAAGCCTATGATAACATCACCTAGGAAAGGAGATGATCATTATTCTGAAGACCCACCACGACTACAACCACCTTTGTGGCCACCTGCCCCATAACTAGAGCTAATTCTCAGCACGCTCCAGAAAGTCAGGCACACACTACAGTGTAGAAGGAAGTAGCTCACTCTCAAAAAGTATTGCCAGATTTTGCTAAATATATTGGCATAAACCTGGGGAATATATGTGGAAGTAGATTCTAAGGATAATAGAATAAGGGTGGAATATAATATTCGACTGGGCCAAATTCATTGATATGAGTATACTTACTAGACATTCTGGATATAATGTGTTAGATTGTGCAGCAAGAAGTGGCTCTAACAGTTTATGTGGATTGTTGACTGAAACTTAGTCTCAACAGTGTTCTACATTTAATGAGGCTGAGATGTCAGGAAACACAAACACTTAGGGAAATTGGAGTATTGGAAACAATTTATTATGTATGACCTGCACACCCACGTCCCAATTATATTCCCCAGGAAGGCCCAGAATATACTCCCTTCATTGTGGCATTGATACATACATAATTGGGTGGAGCACCTGTAACCTTGAAAAGCTCTGTGGTTGCTCACTTGGTAAGCCACATATGACCATGAAAGGAGCTTCCATTGAAATGTGACCCCTGATTTCAACGGGATGATGGGATTCCAGAGGAACAAAAGCCATGAGGCAGCAATTTACCACCAAAGACAACCAGATGGACACATTTACCATGAAGGGCACCATGGTAATGGTGATCTGAAAATAGGATTTAACAGGAAAGAAAACTCTAGGTCGGTGGCCAAATGTCTTTGCTTAAGTTGTAACAAAGAACGGGAAGAGGTATTTGATAGAATTCTCAGAATGAACATTATAGAGATATTTGTGTTGAATGTGAATGCTTACCAAAGGGCATCCACTACAGAAGAGGCTCTTTAAAATCATGTTTTCTCTCTCTTTTTTTTTTTTAATATGTTTTTATTGATTTTTAGGGAGAGAGAGGAAAAAGGAGAGAGAGAGAGAGAGACAGAGAGACAGAGAGACAGAGAGACATCGATGTGAAAGAGAAACATCAATCGGCTGCCTCCTATACACCCCCTACTAGAGATAGAGCCCCCAGCCTGGGCATGTGTCCTGACCAGGAATTGAACCAGCAACTTCTCAGTGCATAGGACAACACTCAAACAACTGAGCCACACCAGCCAGGGCTAAAATCATGTTTTCTGATGTCAGTCATACTCTTTCCCCAGCTATTCCCATGCTACACGAAGGACCCATGAGCAAAGTGGCCAGAGAGTCAGGGATAGAGGCTCTCATAGGCTCACCAACACAGATTTGTCCTTAATGAGGTTTTCCTGGCTACCACTGCTGCTGACTTTCTAATTGGCCAACAGCTGACACCAACATTCAGTCCCTGATATGGCACCATTCACCAGGGAACTAGCCAGCACCTGGTAGCAGTTTGATCACGTTGGCCCTCTTCCATTAAAGAGGGGATGGAAATTTGTCTTCACTGTAGTACATACAATCTCTGGATGCAGATTAGTCTTTCTGCCCATAATGCTTCTGTCAGAACCACCATTAATGGACTCAAAGAATGTCTCATCCACCATCATGGTATTTCACAGAGAATTGATTTCACAGCAAATGAAGTACAGCAATGAGCTTATGCCCAACTAATTAACTGATTTTATCATGTCTCACCCAGAAGCAAGTGGGCTGATTGAAATGTTGAATGACTAACTAGAAAGTCAGTTATAGCACCAGTAGAGAGATAATACTCTGAAAGGATGGGGTTCTATTTTATAGAATTAAGTATATGCCTCGAATCAGAGATTTTATATGGTGCTATCTCCCCCATAGCCAGAAAACATGGATCTGGGAATCAAAGGATGAAAATAAAAGTGGCTCGCCCTGGCCGGTTTGGCTTAGCGGTTAGAGCGTTGGCCCGCGGACCAGAGAATCCCGGGTTCAGTTCCCGCTAAGGGCACGTACCTTGGTTGCAGTTTGTCCCCAGCCTCGGTTGGGGTTGTGTGGGTGGCAGCCACTCAATGTGTTTCTCTCACATCGATGTTTCTCTCTCTCTTCCTCCCTCTTTCCCTCCCACCCTATCTGAAGATAAATGCAAAAAAAAATGTCCTCGGGTGAGGATAAAAAAAAAGTGGCTCTTCTTACTATACAGGGTGAGTACACAAAACGCAGTTTATTCTTGCATGATTATTTATAATTATTGAATTATTTTCCATATGAACAACTGTAAACCTACTTTGTTCCACCCTGTATAAATAATAATCCATTTGCAGAATTTTTGCTTCCCTTCCCAGCAACGTTGACCTCTGCTGGTTCAGAAGTCTAGGTTATCAAGGAGGCCATGCTTCCACCAAGGGACACAAGAATGGTTCCACTGAGCCCTGGCTGGGTGGCTCAGTTGGTTGGCGTGTCATCCCATACACCAAAAGGTTGTAGGTTCGATTCTCAGACAGGATTTGATCCCCAGTGGGGGCAAGTATGGGAGGTAACCAATCGATGTCTCTCTCACATCGATGTTCTCTCTCTCTCTCCCCCCCTCTCTCGCCCTCCCTTTCTTTACCTCTAAAAATATCAATAAAAATCAATAAAAACATATCCTCGGTGAGGATTTTTTTTTTTTTTTTTTTTGCTTAAAGAGTGGTTCCATTGCCCAGCTGGTGTGGCTCAGTGGATTGAGCATCATCCCATGGACTGAGAGGTCCAGGTTCGATTCCCAGTCAGGGCACATGCCAGGGTTGTGGGCTCAGTCCCAGTGGGGGGTGTGCAGGAGGCAGCCCAACTGATGTTTCTCTCTCATACTGATGTTTCCATCTCTCTCTCCCTCCCTCTCTCTCTAAAAAAATCAATAAAAACATTTTAAAAATTAAATTAAATTAAAAAATCAATAAAAACGTATTTTTTAAGAAAAGAATGATTCCATTGAATTGTGGAATGAGAACACCACCAGGCCATTTTGCACTACTTATGCCACTGAACCAACAAATAGAAAAAGAGTAACTCTACTGACTGGAGTGATTGATTCTGGTAACCAAGGGGAAATTAGGGTGCTGCTACCCAGTGGAGGCAAGAAGGATTGAGTCTGGAATGCAGGGGATTCTCTGGAGGCACCAACAGCAGATGTTAATGGAAATGGGGGTTCTCAAAAAATTCAAAGTAGAACTACCAGATGATCCAGCAATTCTTCTTCTGGATATTTACTCAAAAAATATGAAAACACTTATTTGTAAAGTTATATGTACCCTTATTTATGTTCATTGCAGCATTATTAACAAGAGCCAAGACACGGAAACACCCTTAGTGCCCCCTGGTAGGTAACTGGATAAAGAAGATGTAGATCACTTTGGAAAACAGTGTAGCAATCAGTTCCTCAAAATGGTAAACATATGATCCAGCAATTCCACTTTCAAGGATATACCCAAAAGAAATGAAAACATATGCCACATAAAATCTTGTTTACGGATGTTCGTAGCAGCATTATTCTTAATAGCCAAAAAGTGGAAACCATCCAAATATTCATCAACTGATAAATGGATACATAAAATGTGATAGATGTATACAATGGAATATTTAGCCATAAAAGGGAATGATGTATTTCTATATGCTATAACATGGATGAACCTTGACAGTGTTATCCTAAGTGAAAGAAACCAGAGTCAGTCATAAAAGACCACATATGGTATGATTCCATTTGTATGAAATGTCTAGAACAGACAGATCTATACAGACACAGAGTTCATTATTGGTTGCCTTGGACTGGGGGTAGGGGAATGGGCAGGAATCGAGAATGACTGCTAATGGAAATGGGATTTCTTTGGGGGTTGATGAAATTGTTCTAAAATTAGATTGTGGTGATGTTTGCACAGCTCTGTGAATATAATAAAAACAGTGAACTATACACTTTAAGTAGATAAATTTAAATGTATGTGAATTAGATCTTAATAAAGCTGTTTTGAACATTTCTTTTTAAATGGGGCTTTAGTTCTGCCACTATAGTTCATGAAATATATCAAAGTGAGGCTATAATAAAACCAAGAATTAAACCCAGTAAATCACAAAATCTTTACTTTAAAAAGTTTATCTGGCTCTTTCTTGCTGTTTCATTTTATTTGCTTTCAATAAAAATTGTTTTGAGAAACATCTGAGAGGATGGTGGAGGATTTTTCTCAGATGTTTTATAATAGGCTGTTTCATCAGACTGCCTGAAGGGTATGCTTTGTGAGTGTGATTTAAAGTAACACGATTCTAAATTGATGTTAAAGACCAGCTCATAAGAGATAATAAGCAGGAAAGTGTAGTGGGAAATGCCAGGGGGTGTCCTTCTAGTTTCACCTCTACAGACAGGAGCTGGAGATTCTAAAGGAGCCTTCACCTCTGTGGGCCTCTCTTCTAATCCGCAAAACAAGGGTGTTGGAACGAGACGGTCACTGAGGATCTCTCTGTCTCCCATTTCTGTGGGTCTGAGATTCTGCTCTGTAGATTTCATATTCTTTTATGAGTGAGAGAAGACAAAGGTAAGTGTGGGTGAGATCTAAGCAAATTTTGCAAATGGAAGTAAATTTTTTATGTTAAATTCTGAAGAGTGATGGTCGACACGACCATCAGATTTGCCTAGAAACACAGTCTCTCCAAAGTCATCACGGTACTGTTCTTTAGGGAACGGAACCGAAAATCAGAGGCTAGTTGGGATAAAAAAATAACCTGACTCTTCAAAATGAGGACCTTTGAATGAGATTAGAAAGTTATTTATTATAGTTATTTGCTATATTTATTGACATTTTCCCTAGGAAAAGTAATCATTTCTTCCTTTTTTTAAAAAAAATAAAAGTTTCTGTAGTTATTCCTGATTGCAAAATAAAATTGGGCAATTTTGAAATAATTAAATCCTCTCTATAGTTTCCTTTCACATTACTAATCTATTCTCTTGCTCTCTGAGGATCTTGCAAAGCAAAGCACCTAAGTAAAAATACAGGAAAATGCAATTCCTTTTTTTTTCTTATATTTCTTTTTGTGTGCAATAAAAGAGTCCCCATAAGATCGTTCCATCATAATATCAAATGTACAAGTTAAATCTAATTCTAATTGCTACTTACATGAGCTAATCTCAGTTTAAATCATGTTGATGACATTTTATCAAGGCTTTGAAAACAGCTTAAGCAATTTCTGTTTACTTGAATGAATTATAAGCTAGATGTTGCGCAAGGATTTTTAAGTTTTAATTTTATTCCCTCAAATTTTACCTCATTTAATTTACTAAGTATGTAGAATGGTCAGATATTCAGTGAATGAGAATCTTCTACCCACAAAATGCAAAGAAAACTACAGACTTAGCCTTTACTGAGTGATATAAATTAATATGAAGTAAAATTATAAAATATAAATGTTCTTATAAAAATATGAAATGAATATAGAATATATAGAATATCTGATACAGAATACTATATACTATTAAGTGTATATATAGTATTAGATACAAAGTAAATATTTATTTAAAATGAAAAAAGAAATTATAACAATTTATAAGCTTTTAAAAGTGATAAAGATCATAAATGTTACAAAATCTAGGAAAATTTTTTTTTTTATTAATTAGCTGCCTAACACATTTCTAGAATACTTTTATCCCTACAATTTTAGCTGAATACTCTCTGGTTGTCTTGTCATATGAAAATTTTTTTTTAATATCTAATTAAGAAGCATCTCTTTTGTCCATTGTATGTTCTGTTTGGTTCTCTGTAAATATTATGACATCATGATTCTGAAAAAGTTATTAAACATTGTTAAATAAAATATTGCTTAAGTAACAAGTGGTAACAAAAGATGTTTATTTATCTAAATCAATGACCTAGTCATAATGCAGCCATTCCTGACCTTTGAGTCCTTCCGTTGACTGTACAAATTGAGTTTTTCTTTACTTTTTCTTTACTGTCATTTTTATCTTCCTTCTGTTTTTTCACTTCCTGCTTTAGAAGGTCCTGGCTCTCATAAACATCTTTACATCTTCTGTCTTCATTTTTATTAACTGTGAGTCTTGGTTATCTTGATTCTTTCCCTTAGCTTCATGATTTTGAGCAGTAGAGCATTTAGTTTATATTATCACACAATGAGGATTTTTGATGTGTTGAAGCTTCTGCTAGCCCTCTTTCCTTCAATCTTGTTTTTTACTTCCCCTAGGGATACTTCTTTCATATTTATATTTTTGTGTAGTGAATAATTCTTCAATAACTTATACAATATATAATTAACATGCAATATGCCATATATAATTTACACAACATAATTCATCTGACATCGAGGCGTACACAAGGGTAGGAGCTGGCAAATTTTTTGGTAAAGGGTCAGATGTAAATACTTCGGTATTGGGGGACTTACAGTCAGTCTCAACTATACAACTCTGCGTCTATAGCACTAAAATAGCTGTGGGCAATACGTAAATAAATGGGAATGACTGCATTCCAGTAAAACTTATTTACAAAGGAGGCAGCTAGCTGGATTTGGGCCCCAGGCCAGCGTTTGCCAACTCCTGCCCAAGAGCAATTCAAATATGTTTTCAAAGTGCTGCTAGAGTGTAGTAAGCTACACAATTACTCATGTTACTTGCTCATATAACAATTTTTATATCACAGCCATTAATTTATTAGTGACTGTTAGGAGCTCAGTCACTTGAACACCTCCTTCTTCGGGCCGTTTTACTGCATTGCTGGCCGTAGGTGTGCTGTTTCATCTGGAAACAAGATTTCAGCAAGACAAGATGCATCTGAAATGCTGAAACAATCTAATGCACAGGGAAACATTTTGAAAAACGACTTCACACACACACACAGACACTGCTTATAGTAGCAACAGGTTTGGGTCTTATATGAAAATTCCAATGAATTCTATTTTGCACATATCCCATCAAAAGAGAAAAAATACATAGTTATATCTATAATTGACATGAGGCACTATTGAATATATTGCTGATGGGAGAGAATTTCCATTTTGACTAGAAATCAATGAAAATAATTTTACAAGTCTGGAAATTAGAATAGTTTTCCTGGACGAATTTCCGGTTCTCTACACTTCAAACCTTCCTACACGACATCCATGCTTCCGTTGCTAGACACCATGTGACACACTCAGATCTTGACAAAACCCTGGTCCTATCCTTCCCTGTCCCCACTCTGCTGGGTGGACTGACACAGTGGGCAGCAGGAATATTCCTGGAAGCCATCCCAACAGCGGCATAGCCAGCAATAACTCTGCTGTCTGTATTTGTTTCCTGTGGCTGCCGTAACAATTACCAGACACTTGGTGGCTTAAAACAACACACATTTACTCTCTTACAGTCCTGGAGATCAGAAATGTGCAATCAGTTTCACTGGGCTGAAATCAAGACGTCAGCAGGGCCCCATTTCCTCTGGAGGCCACAGAGGAGAAACTGTTTCCTTGGCTTTGTCGGCAGACACCTCTCCTCGTCTCCGAAGCCAGCAATGTGGCATCTTGTTCCTGTGGTCACTTTGCCCTCTTTTTTGAGTCAAATCTCCCTCTTTCTCCTTCTTATAAAGATACTTCTGATAAAGTTAAGGAATACCCAGATAATCTAGGATAATCTCCCCATCTCAAGATTCTTAAATTAACCATATATGCAGTCTCCATGGCCACATAAGGAAACACTCACAGGTTCCAGGGACTAGGACCTGGGTATCAGTGGGGACCATTATACAGCCTATCACAGTATCTAAGTTATAAATATAACCTAAACTAAATGTATGTCCCATTTACCACCACCGCCCACCCTTGCCATCAGCTGGATTCCAAAAAATGCCTGTGGCCACTTCACCACCATAGCCCAAAGGGAAAAAGACATAGAAGTCAGAGTGGAATGAGCAATCTTAACTGAAGTTAGAATATATTACTTTTGTAAATTTTACAAAATCTTGGACTCTGTTGTGTTAGCTCAATTAATCCTCACAATTCCATTAGGTTTTATAGATAAAGCACCTTAATTTCAAAGACATTGCAAGGGCCCCCCAAATGAACTTAAAATGGGGCCATGCAAACGAGGAACCCTCGAACTAAAGCTTTGCTAGTTTCAAGCAAATCCTTCTCTAACCCATTACTTACTTCTCGCAGGGTTTTTTGTTTTCATTTGGTTGGTGTAAACGGCAAAGACTGACTTTGTGGTCAAAGGCCTCTCTATGCAGACTTTCAGTACTGTTGCCTTTGGTTTGTTTCATTTTTGTTAATTGAGGTAAAGTTCACACAACCATCGTACAATAGGCGGCCTTTTGTGTGTGTGTGTTTTCACTTAGCACGTTTTCAAGTTTCATCCGTGTTGTTGCAGGCAGCAGTGCTTCATTCCTTTTTATGGCTGAATAATATTCCATTGTATGGATATAACACTTTTTGTTTATCCATTTATCAGACTTGATTTTAAGAAACCTTGGGAAACAGATTATTGTACCAAACAACTCCCGCAAAATATTTGAGTGAAGTTGCACCAACCAGACAAAGTCCTTGCTTGTAGTTGGTGGTACTGGGACAGACTGCACTGGCCCATGTGTAACACAGTAAACCCTCGATTTTGCAGACCTCGATTTAATGGACTTCGGATTTCATGGACAAATTTCTGGTCAATATCTCATATGTGAAAATTAACCCCCTGTTAATTTTAAAATGCTTTTAACCAAGATTTGTTTATAATTAAATTAACAGATTATTTTTTTGTTATTAATTCACTGTTATTTTTAACAAATTTTAGCAAATAGGCCATATGTTGGAAAAAACATTGTTGTAATTTCGCAGACATAAATAAATAATTGCATATCTACAACTGTAGTCTCCATTTTTAAATCCAAGAGTCATCACTCCTAAACAATGTTCAACAAATGGTCAGCACGTGGTGGTAACTGGTTCTGTCATCTCCTGGCTGACTTCCTGCAGCAGTTTTAACACCAGCGGATGTTCTGACCTGTGCTAAGCCACGCCCCAGCCATTTTCTCGCAGTGACTGGTGAATGCATGTAGTATAAATTTAAAATTAGTGTAATATATAGAAAACTTTTCTGTGAAATTAAACTTTTTATACATACTTAATTTTAATTACACATTAAGTCAAAACAGGTAAACTAATTTGTCGATACATAATTTAACATATGCATTCGGAAAAACTACTTTATTATATAATGGACTCTTGGCTTTAACGGACACCCCCTCACCTGAATTAGTCCATTATATTGAGGTTTTACTGTATCTCCTCTGGCTTTGGGGAGACTGTATATGAGATAGTCCATAAGAAAAAGTGTTTGAAACTACTCAGAACCACTTGAATTGCTCACCCATGTAAGTGTGCTATAAACATTTGAATTAAAACTATAATTACCAAATGCTATCCATTTTATGGATCTGATAGTAGCAGGAGGCATAGAATAGAAGCAGGTGGCTGGAGACAGTTCCCAGAAAGAAGGTAAAGAGGCTAAAGACAAGCCATTTTACAACATTGTGACTCTGGCTGAATGCATGCCTAATAACCATTTGTTCACCTTCCTGGCTCACAGAACCCTATATAGCAACAACCAGACCCAGGAAATAACTCTGACCTATGTAAGTTAGCAGTTTCCAAGGTATGGAATATGATTCACTTGTGAGTTGTAAAATCAATTTGGTAGGTCAAAACCAACCAAAACAAAAACTATAATTATATTTCCTCAATTACAAGACACTAACAAATGTTAAGATATATTAATTTTCCCAAGTTTTGTTTAAATAATACTACATTAAATATACACATCGAATTTAAATGCATTTTAATTTTTCAAAAGTAAACGTGTGTATCTTAGATTCTGGGATATAAAGTCACTTAAATAAAAACTAGAATCAGACTTTTCTATGGCTTTTGCTATAAAATAATAGCAGCAGTAAAGAGAACCCTAAAAAAGAATAGCTAAATCCTTTAGTCAGAAAATTTCCATAGGGTAAATTTGTAAAGTACGAACATTGTGGGTGCTTCAGATATGTTGTAGATAGAAACTGAGTTGTTGTGTTTTTTCCCCAACCCAAAGTATTATATAGGAAGGTAAGTTATCTAAGTTTTCTAGCTTAGACCCCTGGACCACACAAAAAATAATAATAGCAATAGTACCATTTGTTGAAAATTAACATTGCCAGACATTATAATAAGCATTTTGGTAACATTAGCTCATTTAGTTCTCCCAGCAACTTATTCTATTTTAAAGGTAAAGAACCTTAGGCTCAAAGACATTAAATAACCCCCATGTGTTTACAAATTAAGAAATATACTTCTATATAACACATAAACTCAAGAAATCACAATAGGAATAGAATACACTTCAAATTGACTTATAACAAAAAATAATACACATCAAAACTCATTGGAGGCTACTAAAGCTGTGCTTAGAGGACAATTTATAGACTCATATGCATATATTAGAAAAGACAAAATTCTGATAATCAATAATCTAAGTTTTCATCTCACACAAAGTTCAAAGAAAAATAGCAAATTAACGTCAAAGAAATAGAGTGAAGAACATAAGGTAAGGGAACAGAAAATATATATACAGGAGAGAGGTCAACAGCTGAGGATTCGTTCATCACAGAGGATACATAATTTGCCTAAAGGACAGAGCTGAGTTAACCCAAAGCTCTTTGGCTCCCTAAATCAAACTCAGGCTGCGGCCTAAAACGCTACTCATAACCTACACCTGGCCCAGAGGCCCCTGAAGTGCATAATCTTAATAAAAGCAACCATTTATAAAAGATAGGACCAAAGTGTAAACAAAGTCTGCTTTTACAAATGGATTTCAACAGTGAAATCATTTTTGGTGTTGTAACATATTTGCAAAGATTTTGTGAAGCTCACATCTTTTCTATTTTAAAATAACTCTCTCAAATTATTTTATAGTGAAAAAGCCTGAAAAAAAATAGTCAATTGCTGCTTATGTGAAATAATCTTGCATTCATATATTGAACAAGAAACTATTAGATTATTATTTTAAACAAAAGGGGGGAGAGTTTTGTTAAATAACATTCTCTATGGAATTACTCCAATTACTTGGAAAACCAAAACGCTGTTTGTTTTATAGGTTAATATTAAGATCCTAAGGCCCTGGCCAGTTTGGCTCAGTGGTTGGAGCGTCCGCCCGCGACCAGAGAGTCCCCGGTTGGGTTCCCGCTAGGGGCATGTGCCTCGGTTGCGGTTTGTCCCCAGCCTCAGCTGGGGTCGTGTGGGTGGCAGCCACTCGATGTGTCTCTCTCACATCGATGTTTCTCTCTCTCTCTTCTTCCCTCTCCCCCTCCCGCTCTATCTGAAGCTAAATGCAAAAATGTCCTCAGGTAAGGATAAAAAATTTGGAAAAAAAAAAAAAAAAAGATCCTAGTTAGCAGGAATGGTATACACTTACCTGAAATAGTTCCCAAATGCCTCACATAATACTCTGCACTCTGTGATGTTTAACAAATATTAATTCAACATCTCACTGCACCAGTTTCTCTATTTTATTTAGGGTGTTTATATACCTGTTGCAGCTAAAAATCCCAGTGGCTCTGGAAATGTGGTCACGGCACCAGCAGCGTCAGCAACAACAGCACCTGGGAACTGGTTAGATATGCAAATTCTCGGGCTACATCTCACACCGAATCTCGGAATCTCATCCTCTCCAAATGGAGCCAGAAAGCTGTGGCTTAACAAGCCCTCCAGGCAGTTGTAGTACACGCTGAAGTCTGAGAACCACTGCTCTAAGGTAAGTTGAGAAACACTTCCAGAAGCATCTCAAAATGTCATCTGCAGGCAGCTACAGGGAGCTGCCAGGACTCTGCACATCCACACGTGTGGGCAGTTACTGCAGTTGCCAACGGTTCTGAGCATGACAGGAGACTAATCATCGAAGAGGCTCTCACAGAAGACAGGTTCTAACTGCAAGAAAAGACAAGAAATTTAATGAGCTTACAAAACCAAGTCATACCAGCCTGAACATTTGACCATTCACCAGGGTACAGTTGTCCCTCCCCTAAAAAGAACATTTACAGGAAAATAGAAGTGAATGAGCAAATGGAACAAAACAGCCAATTAGAAAATGGCTTGATAGAATAAAAAAGACACATCAGCGCTTTATCACCAATTATCCTGAGATGACAATGACTATATTTACTCATCTGTATTTCCCCTTGCCTTATTCCTCCCTATACTTTGAGAAGGAAAATGTTTCCCCTCCGTTTCCCTAGGCTCACACTTTTTTAACAAACAGTGGACGCCCAGCCCAGAGAGGCTCCTAGAGAGTTTCTCTTAACAAAGCAGAGCAGGGCACTTGCCTTTGCAGCTTTGTTTTTTGTTGCTGTTGTTTTGTTTTGATTACTTTGAGTGCACTTTCTCCTTTCCAAATCAGACAAGAGCTTAAACTGAAGATCCGAGTGGAGCTCTAGTGATGATTGTCTGTAGAAAAGGAACATGTGCACATTTCACTACAATTTCTTTTTCCTTTTTACCTGATTTCTCCCACCAACTCACTCAGTGTACAAGTTCTTGCACCAAGTCTCCTGCTGGGAGACTGGGGAGCAATGAGCTGGGGGTGCAGCAGCTGACTGCCTCGAACTTGAAAGAAAAACAGCTTTCTCTTTTTATATAATGATTTTGTAGTCTACTTTTAAATTACAAAAGTAATTCATGCTCATTTTAACTATTGCAAATACTCCAAAGTTGCATGTATAATATCAATGTTTAATGTAAACAATTTTGTGATGGACAGTTGTGGAGAAATCTTCTATTGTATAAATCTGGGAGGAAAACTGTTCTGCTTCCTAAAGGATTCACACATCCTCACTCACTGGTGCCTGGTGCCAGGCACATCAGCTCAATTTGCACCAACACTCACACCTGAGACTATTGCATCTAAAGGAAGTGATACAAGACTCCATGGCCAATTAGCACCAGTGAGGGCAAGTCTCATGGTGGCCATGCTAGTAGGGACATCCTAAACCACACTGCTTTGTGGTATGACCCCACTGTGTTTCTGTCCTCTACTGCCAAGTTCCTGCGAAATTCCTGAGCCTAGTTCTTCTTCAGTCTTCATCTTCCAACCAGTCTGTGAGCCCCATTCAGCCAATTCTTTGGAATATTCTCAACAGTGGTGAATCTTTTTCCTTTAAGGGTGTATTTGAATTTTGAAACAGCCAAAAGGCATTTGGAAACAATGATGGTACTAGTCAATACTGTGTGCGGAAGCACACACAAATGAGATGTGATGATAAAGTTGGGACATTTTCCTGCCTGAAGAAAAGACAAAGAAAATGGTGCCAAAAATGTCTTGAACAATGGAAACATTGTTCATTAAGATGACTGGACTTTAACATTTCTTAATCTCACTCTTCAGAAGGATGGAATTAATTTGAATTAAAATTTGCAAATTAAAATCAGTCTCATTACTGCCTACCTAGTGTGTAGCTTATGAGCCCAGGCAAAACACGAGCCACAGAGGCCCTAGGAATACTTTATAATTGATAAGAAAAACTTAGGCTTACAGATCTGTAATTGAAATATGTAGTAGAGATTATTGAATCCTAAGAAGCAAAAATTAACTGATTATTTAAAATTATAATGGAGATACCAAAAAAAGCTACAAAAGTCATAAATAGAAATAAGAACTTCTGGAATAATCAAAAAGAAATATTTTCAACATACAGAAATTACTACAGAAAAATATCACAAAGATGTAGGGTTTTGAAACAAATATTAAATGCTCCCAAAATGTCACAATATTCGTGTAGTTCGGTTATGAAAGGAGAAAGCATATACAACTGGAATCATGGAAATGCCATTAATACCTGCCGAGGTTACTGAACAGTCAAAATCGTTGGCACAAGAGCAAAATGACTGGTTCAGGAGGCTCAGAAACACACAGCACTGCTGGTAAAGATATTTTCTGAGAAACCTGCACACTCTATAAAAGCAATAAATAATATAAACAGCAGTACAAGTCCTGCCAATTACATCTACATCTGCAGACTGGTGACATGCATTGCTATAGAAAAAGATTATCTTGTAGTAAAAAAATATATAAATGAAATATTTAAAAAAATAAGAATTTAAAAACCACATCATTCTAGACTCTGTTAAAATAAATTGAGCTAGCAGAAAGCCACAGCATTTAAATTTGACCAGTGGTAACTGCTTATAACTCAATCCCTACTTAAATCTATGAGGGGCTATACATTTTTATAAAATCAGACTTATGAAAATATTCAGCACTGGTAATGGGAATATTTTGTATCCTTTGGTGCATAAAAGGGCTATCAATCAAGAACATTTTAATGAAATGAGGAATAATTTAGAGATGCTTGTTTAATGCTCTCATTTTATATTGGGTCAATTAAGAAAGAAAGAAAAAAAACAGATAACCTTGGTCTTGATTTAGTTATAAACTTGAAACCAGGCATCATGACTTGAAGCTTTGTGCCAGCTCTAATGCCCAGCTTCCCCAGCTACTGAAAATTACCATGAACATTAATAACAATATGAAAAGGGAGTCTGGGTTATATAAACGTAAGTCAATACTAATAGGGAAAAGACCATTTATTGTGATGGATGTGTTCACTGAATATAAAAAGCAAATTATTGAAGATGGAGTGGAAGGGGAAAATCTATAAATATCGAGGCTCCCTGCAGTAGAAGGGGATTAACCACATGGAAATTAAAGAAAAGCTAAGGAAAACACTGAGTTCACATGTGGAGAAAATATTAAAAGCATCTCACTTCAGGCAACAAGATTAAGGCAATGCATTTGCAGAGCCAGTTCTAACATTCATTAAATGTCATGAAATGAAACAGTATAGGCCCAGAGGCATGGAATTAGCATGCTGTTGATGGAAAAATAGAAGCAGGCAAAAAGATCACTCTTTTCAATAAAGCACAAGGAAGGTTCATCAACACCAACAAATTTTTGCAAGCTTTGTAAATGTATTGGTACATATGAACACTGGCATGCTTTGTGAAAACCTGGAAATAGAAACCATTAGTAACTTAAAAAGGATCCAAAAGTTAATTCCAAAATGCACTTGGATCTGGACCCACTGAGCTGGAATAAAGGAAAGCCACCTTGGAGCTGTTGTTCAAGAGATGATATAAAACTCTCGAGTTAAAATAATTCCCTGCCTGCTCTGCCACAGCTCATGAAATCCCCTAACTACTCTCTCCTTCAGATAAAGCCATATAAGACTCCATATTAAAATGCAAGTATTAACTGGACAATATGGAATGAAATGATTTCTAACTGCCACTACTCGAGCCTTATTTCATGCTGGTCCTGCTGAGGAAATGCCTTTTGCCCAGCTTCCCTCGCTGGTGGACATAGTCTTCAGGGCTCAGCTTAAACGTTAGTTCCTCGGTGACTCCTTCCATATCCTTCCACCTGCCCTGGAAAAATTGCCTTTCTCTCCTCTGAGTCCCCTGTGCTCTAAAGCGTGGCTAACGTCCCTTGGGAGTTAGAGCTGTCTTTCTTCCTCCATCATTGCCCAGCCTAGAGCCTGACATAATAAGGCTCAAAAAATAAAATGAATGAGTGAAAGAGATCTAACTGTTTGGGTAGCTAACTGGTGTTCGTGAAGAGAAAGGTAGGCAGGCTGGATAAATCATGCTGAGGGCAAAGGTGGGCATTATAGTGGTGGTCCTGAAACAAGAGGACAGTCCATGAGGGCTCCGGGCTCTCTTGCCAGCTCTTCAAAGTTGTCTCGTAAAAAAACAATAAATACATGAGCAGAGCTGAGGAGGTGGGGGGCGAAGAGAAAAAGACCCCCATAAGAAAGAAGGGGCACAAATGGAGGATACTGGGAAACAAAAATAAGCCCCTCTACAGAGAACTGCTTGGATGAAGCCACATACCTGCCTGGGTGTGGGTTTGGCGGGGTGAATGAATGAAGGGCACCAGGTCGTCAGAGAGGAGGCCAGAGTTGAAGTTCTGCACGTGTAACTGAGTACCTCACTGAATCTCAGTTTCCTCATCTTATTCTGTTTGTCCACTGGGATTTGAAAGGCTTAAGTCAGAAAATATATGTGAAATCACTGTACAAAGTCCCCTAGGAAAGAAAAGTATTATTTGTTTTGGTCTAACCAACAAGACAATGAAGGTAAAAAGCCACCTGCTAGTAAGCATAGCATATGTAAGGAGATTAAAGGCTGGCTCTAGCAATTTAGATTGGCACAATGACTACCAAAAATTCTTGAGTATTTTATCAGCAACTTTGATGAAACAGGTATAGACACATAACACACAAGTATTAACATTAATGAAGGAAAACTTCAGTTACCTATTGTGCGTTACACCTACTGGCATAATGATATAAGAGACAAATGCTAATTGAAGTTAAGTTAGGCACATTATGACAAGCCCTAGGATGAGGATAAAATTTCTTTCAGAAAGAAAGCATTTCACGATGCATTAGCTTTGACTTTAAACGTGCCCTGATCAGCTTTCTTCTATCTGATACAGAACTGAACTTGCTGATACAACTGTTTCCCTCAGAAGCAGAGGAGAAAAGATGCAGGGAGGAAAATAAGTCCAAGGCACTAAGGGGCCAAGTGTGCAAAATGGTTAAAAAAAACTCACAGAACATTAGCACTGGAAGTGACCTTACGAATCATCTAATCCAAAGATCATCATCCACATGGGGCATTTAACATATTTTCAGATCAAATACTTTTGTTACACGCTCCACTGGCACCACTACTCTCAGCAACCACCTCTTCCTGTTCCTGGAAGGTGGACTTTGTGACCTCCGAAATCCAATTCCTTCACTTTGCTGAGGAGGAAACCAAAGCCCAGACAGGTTGTGACTTGGTCAAGGCCACTTGCCGAACTCTTTACTGGCAGGTAGTGCTACAACTTAAAATACAAATAGTCTGACTTCTAGCCAAAACTGGTGCTACAAATTCTAGTAGGAAGGACCCTTGGATAATAATTTACTTGGGAAGAAGGGTCTAGGAGTCTTGCCTTGAGGTTACATTTGAATAGCAAATGCACAGTGTTTACTGAACCGTGTGTTTAACGTGTGGGAGAAGAAAGCTCCCCAGTCTATCCGGTGGCATCTCTGCTGTTGCTAACACACTGCTCTTTCCAGGGCACTGTCTACCGCCAGTAAAGTCACTTATCCCAGTAACCTTTAATGTTTTCTGGGCTTTGCTTATTTGACTGTTTATATAATAGTATGTTGACGACTGTAAGTCAACAAGGCCAAAGGCATTATTTGTAAATTCATGTTTTATCGTATTTCCATCTCTGCATTTATTATAAAGTGCTTGGTTTAGAGAGCGAAAGATTAGCTTAGTCTGAGAATGAGAGTGAAATGTTTACTTTAAGGAAAGAGAGCAGGCAGTTACCCCACAGCGCAGAACACGGCTAAGGCTGATTTGCACAAATTATCTTACCTGGTTTTTCTCCCCTCAAATTGAATTTTGCAGGCAATATTTTTCACTTTAAAACCTAATAATATGACATTTATCCCAAATCATATGCAACTAAATTTAGATAATTGCTCATTTTTACCATTTATAGCCCACTTTTTGAGAGTATTTAGCAAGCAATTTAGCCTTCTGAGGCTTTGGGGGAAAACACAATAGAGGAGCCAAAATATTGCCCAGTTACTCCTGTTACAATAATCATTGATTTTTAAGTTTATTCTTCCACAATTAATGGCTAATTATATAAAACATACTGAACTTTTAAATAAAATCCTGTTTTTCCATTATGGTACAATAATTACCAACACAAGACTAACCCCTACTGGGAACATCTGTCCTTGTTAGATGAATCATGACTTGTGAAAAGTCAGATAGCCTAAACCAGACGCCTCCTAGATCCTTAACAGATCATTTAATTCTCTATGACAAGGTAAGAGGAACTTCCTGAAATCAGAGCCTTCATCATCTTTAAGCAGTAATTGTGTCTAATTATACTTGGTATTTTGATAAGTAGGAAAATTTAAGAAATTTACAAATGATTTCACTATGTTTTAAATGTTAATTATTGCTTCAGATGAGTTAGAACACTGAAGCAGTATTATCCAATCAAATGTGACCACCCTGTACATACGTATCAAAAAGCTATTTAAAGATTGGACTCTTCAGGACAAACTTGCATATGGACAAAAACCTGGTTTAATAAAACATTATACAGAACCTACTAGGCAAATGACCGAATTTCAGTTGTTTTCCTCTG
This sequence comes from Tadarida brasiliensis, assembly GCA_030848825.1. Lineage (NCBI taxonomy): Eukaryota > Metazoa > Chordata > Mammalia > Chiroptera > Molossidae > Tadarida > Tadarida brasiliensis. The sequence continues at coordinate 38,946,298 of CM061258.1, forward strand.
TGACTCATATTAGGGTCTGATTTAAGATCTTTTGTGAAGTTGATTTCAGCCATATTCAAAACAGTTTCCCCGTTTGACTTTGTTTTTAATAGTGAAGTCTAAAACACACTTGATTTTAAAATATCAGCATAAATATCAGTAACTAGAGATAAACTGGAATCATGAGCGCTCAGAAATTCAGAGGTTGCATTTTATCCTAGCACAACTATCTTTAGCAGCAAACCTCTCTGACATCTTGGTAAATCATCACTGAAGTGTTTGTTGCCAGGACTCTTCAAAAGGTCACAGATTCTCAGTGGAAACAGTGAGCAAAAAGCCTCTTTCATTCCCATGTTGGATCAGCCTACAACTAATGAAAACAAAAGGACTTCAATTTTATTTTATTTATTTTTTATTTAATTAATTAATTAATTAATTAATTTTTGTTACAGATGTTTCTCCTTTTTCCCCCATTGACACCCTCCTCCCCTCCCTCTCCACCCTGTCCCCAGCTTTGTTGTCCATGTCCATTGGTTATGCAGGACTTCAATTTTAAATATCAATTGTAGTTTACTCATTTTTTCATGAAAATAAAATAGTCTTTAGTCCTCTAGTGGTTTTATTTTAGTTTTGTTTTGTTATAATTATGCTGCATTTGTTTCACTAGAATACTCAAGAAGACACCTTGGAGTGACTATTAGAGAGATGCCGACAGCAGTGGGAACGTTTTGTGGGGGCTGGAAGAAGGAAGAATAACTTTTGTTATATTCACATAGAAAAGGCTTTGGATACTGTACGTGTTCTGTTTTGACAGAAGAGCCCCCCAAAGGAGATATTACAGAGTGAGCAGACCTAGCCAAATACATATATTATTTTTGTTTTGAAATAGGCATGGTTCATGGAAAACATAATTTATTCTAGATACTCAAATGAAGCAAGCAATTCACTTAACAATTCTCCAAGGTACAGTTGGCAAAAACTGTACATTTTTAATTAAACCTTAAATTCATTAGGAAATTATAAAACTCATATAGCAACACAAATATACACAAAACAACTGAACGTGACATTTTTAAAAACCACGCCAGTACCTTATTTTCCCATTTTATTTCCTCAAATTGAAAGCTTGAATATTAAGGTTAACTAGACCGTGAAACATCAAAAAATCCATCAGAAGTTACTCATTATACTATTAGAGAATATATCCTCAAACAATACGTTGTTTCCTCAAAAAATTAAAAATTGAACTGCCTTTTGACCCAGTGATCTCACTTCTAGGAATATATCCTAAGAAGCCTGAAACACCAATCAGAAAGAATATATGTACCCCTCTGTTCATAGCAGCACTATTTACAATTGCTAAGATCTGGAAACAGCCCAAGTGTCCATCAACAGATGAGTGGATAAAAAGCTGTGTTACATATACACAATGGAACACTATGCAGCTATAAGAAAGAGAGATCTCTTATCCTTTGAGATGACATGGAGGGACCTGAAGAGTATTATGCTAAGCGAAATAAGCCAGTCAGAGAAAGACAAATACCACCTGATCTCACTTATCTGTGGAATATAATGAACAAAATAAGCTGATGAACAAAATAGACCCAGAGACATAGAAAGGAGTACGGTTCAGACTGACAAACCTCAGAGGAGGAGGTCGGGGGGAGGGATGAGATAAACCAAAGAACTTATATGCACATATGCATAACCAGTGGACATAGACAACAATGCTGGGGGGGGGGGGGGCAGGATGGGGAGGAGCAGGTCTTGGGTGGGTGGGGGAGGAGAAACATCTGTAACAAAAATAAATTAATTTAAAAAAAAAAGAATATATCCTCCACTTATCCCAGGCAGTACATTTGTTCTATGAAATTAAGTAATAAATGAATTTCCAAGTTTATACAAATAAGCAAATTCTCTGTTTACTAATGTGGTCCCAGATCCCAACTTTCAAATCACTTGGGTACCTAGGAGCAAATAATTTCTTAAAGGCCCAATAGTTATACTTTATGTAGTAGAGTAATTTGTTTGCCTGTAAGACCCAATATGCAATGATGTCAAGGTATTATACTTTTTTGCAGGTTATGTTGTCTTAAGCAAGGAAACGCAAGAATGATTCCAATGCCCTAAGAATAGAATTTTCGATGTCTCATTCTGGAGTACTTCAAATTTAGGCAAATACTACTGATGGATAGAAATAGTTGAATTGCCTCTTAATATAGATTTATGTAAGTAATAGTCTTACTTTGCTCTAGGCCTTTAATGTTTGAAGGTGTATGTTCTTGAGGATGTAAGTAAAGATATAATTTAATAAAGCCACATCCATATAGTAAAGAGCCATTTTAACTGATTCCTCTCTTAATCATGATAAAAGATTTTTAAGACATTTCAAACACAGGAATATTCAGTTTCCTCTTCTTATACATAAGCAATTCACAAATATTGGCTGTTTCAAGTTACATTTCCTATAAAAATGTTCAGAAACTCCATTCTAGATGTTAAGAATAAGAATCAAGCTTCTGGTTAAAACAAATGCAAAGTCATGACCCATATGTCTATTACATTTGCTACACCCCAGATATGATTCCCTGAAGGTAGATCTGGGAGATGTGTGAGAAGTCAGAATGATAAATGGCTGAATTCCACCATCCCGCTCACACATGAGTTATCTCAACCTTAAAAATGTGCTATAGTACTCTCAAATTTTCTGTACAGAACACTCATTTGGTAAATTCCTTATTATAGTTTCTGAGATCAATGATAATTGCTATGGCATTTTTTTACTTATCATACCTAAAAATAAAAACAATTATACATAAAGATAAAAATAATTTTAAAATCATACCTACAAAAAAGAGAAACACATGATTGCATTCACAGAGCTCCAAATGAACATTTTGTTTTCGTCACTGTTGCAGTATTTTTTTTCTGGGGGAATTTATGGGAAACTTAGTGAAAAATTATCAGCAGGTATTTTTAGAAAGTGACCAAAAGAAACTGGAAATAAATTTGGCAAAGATAGATTAGGACAATGAAGACATTGCAAATCAAAAAGAAATCTGAGATCTCGAGTTTTAGAAAGTATAGACTGAAAAAATAACATGTGAGCTTATATGTAACTATATAAAAAGTGTTCATAAAATAGTGTTCACTGGGAGAAAATAAGACACGTTAGTCAGGAGCCTGGGTTCTGCAGTCAGACAGAGCTGGTTATGTATGACTGCCTACTATGTTACTCACAATGTGGGTAATTTTAGGGAAGTTACCCAACCTCACCAAGTCTGTTTCCAGAGCTGTAAAATGGACACAAATTCATAACAGTGAGTACAGGAATTTAACTGGAGACTAGATATACCTGAAGAAAGAAGTGCTGAAATGAACGAAATGCAGCACAGAAAGACAGCTGCATGAGAGAATAAGAGACAGAGGATAGCGTGAGAAGATCTAAAATATGTTTATTCAAAGCAGAGACTGTGACAGTGACAATATTTAAGGTGATAAAAGACTTAAATCCTCTCATTTAAAAAGCCCCACAAGTCCCAAGCTGAATAATTGTTTTAAAAATATGTCATGTAAACTGAAGCCTGCCAAAGACACAGAGGAAATCCTAAAAAGCAACCTGCAAAAAAAAGACATATCTATAAATAAATGGCAATTAGAGTGGCAGCTGACTTCTCAATAGTAACAATAACTAACAAAAGAATGGTAACTGCAATGTACTGAAATAAAATAACCATCAATCCAGAATTCTATACACAGCGGAAATATCTTTAAAGGATGAAGATGATCTTTACACTTAAAAATGATTAAAATGGTAAATTTTGTTATGTATATTTTACAACTTTAAAAAATTAAAACTGTAATATACCAAAAACCATTGAATTATACACTTTAAATGGGTTGTGTGGCATGTTAATTATATTTCAATAAAGCTGTTAGAAAAAGAATAAGGGCAAAATAAAAATGTTTCAGACAAAAACCAAACCCTTACTAAAGATAAATTCTAAAGAATGTATTTTCAGAAGAAGAAAAAAGTGGTAAAATATGTGGATAAGTCTAATAAATAAGGGTTAAATATAATAACAATATAGTATGGGGTTTAAAATATAAAATTAAAATACAATACTATCTAATTTGGAAGATGTTCTTAGTGCTTTATAAGAATAGTTTGAGAGGAATAAAAGGTACTAACTTTCAACTTTGATAAATTAGTATGCAAGATGTAATTTCTAGGGACCCAATAAGATTAGAAAGAGTGCTTCAGTTTCAAATTAGTAGAAGACATGAAATTATTTTTAAAATCTGAACAAAGGCAAGAAAGTAAAGACAAAGAGTTAGAAAGCATCAATAAAGATTTGTACCCAAATATAGACTAATTATATTAAATATAATTTGTCTCAATGTTAAAGATTGTTAAATTGGCTTCTTAAAAAAATAAATAATCCAACTACACACTGTTTATAAGGGACACAACTAAAATATAAGTATACAGACAGATTGCACACTGATACATTACTCGAGATAGTGACATTTCATGATAAAAAAATAAAATAAAAGTGGGAGGGAGGGGGAAGAAATAAGAATTGGAAAGTATATCATATCTATCGCTTCATAACAAATTACCCCAGAATTGAGTGCCTCAAAAATACAAATATTTATTATGTCATAGTTTCTGTGGGTCTGAAATCCAGGCACAACTAAGTTGAATCCTTGGGCTTAGGGCCTCTCATAGGCTGCAATCAAGGTGTCTGCTAACACTGCCTTTATCTCAAGGTTCAACTAAAGGAGATTCAGCCAACGTCACTCACATGGCTGCTGGCAAGCCTCAGAAGATCCACCTACAGGGTCACTCATACAGCTGTTGGCAGGCCTCATGTCTTCACTGGCTATTTGGAAGAGACATCAGTTCTCTCCACAGGGCAGCTCCCAACAGATCAGCTGGCTTTCCTCTGAGCAGCCAGGGAGACACTAAGAGAGAGGGCAAGCAAGATGGAAACCAGAGCCTTTTGTAATCTATTCTGAGAAGTGATATCCCATCCATTTTGCCCTATTCAATTTGTTACAAGTGTGTCACTAAATCTAACCCACATTCAAGGAGAGATTACACAAGGACATAAGTACTAAGAGGCAGGGATCTCCAGGACATTTTAGATGCTGTCAACCACAGAAAATAAAACCAATAAGTCTTCGTCTGCTTATACACAGTGAATGTAGAAAACTCAAAAGAAATACACTAGATGTTTAGAATAGGAGTTTGGCAAGGTTGTTGGATACAAAAATCAGTACACAAAATACACTATACAAACACACACACACACACACACACACTATAAGCAACAAACAGAAAATGGAAATGTTAAAATAACCCTATTTATAACAGAATCAAATATCAAGGCACCTGTTAGTTAAATAATAATTTTGAAGCTAGAGATAGGTGCTATTGTATTTACTTTTACATATATTTGAAAATTTTAGTACTTACATTTTTTAAACATATCAAATACTTAGAAATAAATCTAACAACATATTTGCAAAACTTTACAAAGAAATTTAAATGTTTCTCTGATTTATTCTAAATAAATAAAGGTATAAACTATATTTATGAACTAGAAGACTTAATACTGTAAAGACAGCAATTCTCTCCAAATTGACTTATAAATTCAATACAATACAAATGAAAGTCTCAACTCTGTGTATGTGTGTGTGTTGAGTTTGATAACCTGATATTAAAATTTGAACAGAAGTGGAAAATGTCAAAAAGATATTTGGAGCCCTGGCTGGTGTGGCTCAATTTGTTGGGCATTGTCCCATGCACCAAAAGGTTGCTGGTTTGATTTCTTGTCAGGGATCATGGCCGGGTTGTTAGCTTGATCCCCAGGTGGGGGGCAGGCAGGAGAGAAAGTTGATTGATGTTCCACACTCACATCAGTGTTTCACTTTCTCTCTTCCTCTCTCTCTAAAAATCAATAAAAGTATTTAAAATATATATATCATCACACACCCACACTGACATTTCAAACTCTCACAAAAACAAATTTTGTTGAGAATGTTGAGCAAAAGGAACTCATATACTGCTGATGGGAGTGAATTGATACAACCACTTTGAAAATGGTATTATCCATTCATCAATTTCACACTTAGGTGATGGTGATTTTTTTTTCCAAACTGAAACTCATTAATTAATTATTGAAAGTATTACAGATGTCCCCCTTTTTTCCCCATTGACCCCCTCATCCCTGTTCCCACCCCCCTCCTGCTTTACCCAACCTAATATCTGTGTCCGTTGGTTGTGAATATATGCATATAAGTTCTTTGGTTTATCTCTTCCCACCCTCACCCCTCTGAGGTTTGTTAGTCTGTTCCTTACTTCCATGGCTCTAGATCTATTTTGGTTGACAGTTTATTTTGTTCATGAGGTTCCATAAATAAGTGAGGTCATGTGGTACTTGTCTTTCTCTGACTGGCTTATTTCACTCACCATAATACTCTCTAGGTCCCTCCACGTCATCTCAAAGGGTAAGATATCTTTCTTTCTTTCTCTCTTTCTTTCTTACAGCTGCATAGTATCCCATTGTGTAAATGTATCACATCTTTTTTATCCACCCATCTACTGATGGGCACTTGGGCTTTTCTCAGATCTTAGCTATTGTAAATAGCACTGCTATGAACATAGGGGTGCATATATTTTTCCTGATTGGCGTTTCAGGCTTCTTAGGATATATTCCAAGAAGTGGGATCACTGGGTCTAATAGCAGTTCCATTTTTAATTTTTTGAGGAAACAACACATTGTTTTCCATAGTAGCTGCACCAGTCTGCATTCCCACCAGCGGTGTTCTAGTATACCCTTTTCTTCACATCCTTGCTAGCACTTGTCATTTGAGGATTTGTTGATGGCCGCCATTCTGGCAGGTGTGAGGTGATATCTCATAGTCATTTTAATTTGCATCTCTTTGATGATTAGTGACATTGAACATTTTTTCAAATGTCTCTTAACCATTTGTATGTCCTGTTTGGAGAGGTGTCTATTTAGGTCCTCTGCCCATTTTTTAATTGGGTTCTTTGTCTTCCTTTTGTTGAGTTGTATGCATACTCTATATTTTTGGATATTAACCCCTTATCCGATATATCATTGGCAAATATGTTCTCCCAGAGAGTGGGTTCCCTTTTCATTTTGATGCTGGTTTCTTTTGCCATGAAGAAGCTCTTTAGTTTGATATAGTCCCATTTATAATTTTTTTTCCTCTGTTTCTCTTGCCCTAGGTGATGTATCAGTGAAAATTCCACTACGTATGATGTCTGAGATTTTTCTGCCTACATTTTCTTCTAGGATTTTTATGGTTTCATGAGTTACATTTAAGTCTTTTATCCATTTTGAGATTATTCTTATGTATGGTTTAAGTTCGTGGTCTAGTTTCATTTTTTTTGCATGCAGCTGTCCAATTTTCCCAGCACCATTTATTGAAGAGACTATCTTTTCCCCACTGTGTACTCTTACCTCCTTTGTCGAATATTAATTGTGCAGACTGTCTTGGGCTGATTTCTGGATTCTCTGTTCTGTTCCATTGATCTATATGCCTGTTCTTGTGCCAGTACCAGGCTGTTTTGATTACAATAGCTTTGTAGTATAACTTGATATCTGGTATTGTGATCCCTCCCACTTTGTTCTTCTCTTTCAAGACTGCTGTGGTTATTTGGGGTCTTTTATGGTTCCATATAAACTTTTGGAGTATTTGTTCTGTGAAATATGCCATTGGTACTTTAATAGGGATTGCACTGAATCTGTAGATTGCTTTGGGTAGAATGGACATTTTAATGATGTTGATTTTTCCAATCCATGAACATAAACATATATTTCCACTTTTTTATATCTTCCTCTATTTCTTTCCTCAATGTCCTGTAGTTTTCTGAGAACAGTTCTTTTACCTCCTTGGTTAAGTTTATTCCTAGGTATTTTATTTTTTTGTTGCAATGGTAAATGGGATTGTTTTTTTTAGTTTCCCTTTCTGATAGTTCATTATTGGTGTATAAGAATGCCAATAATTTCTAGATGTTAATTTTGTATCCTGCTACTTTTCCAAATTCATTTATTAATCTAGTAGATTTTTTATGAAGTCTTTAGAGCTTCCTATGTACAATATCATGTCATCTGCGAATAATGACAGTTTCATTTCCTCCTTTCTAATTTGGATCCCTTTTAATTTTTCTTCTTGTCTAATTGCTGTGGCTAACACTTCCAGTACTATGTTAAATAAGAGTGGTGAAAATGGGTGTCCTTGTCTTTTTCCTGTTCTTATGGGAAATGCTTTTTAGTTTTTGCCCATTGAGTAGGATGTTGGCTGTAGGTTTTTCATATATGGCCTTTATTATGTTGAGATATGATCCCTCCATTCCCACTTTGCTGAGCATTTTTATCAGAAATGGGTGCTGGATTTTGTCAAATGCTTTTTTGATGTCTATTGATATGATCATATGGTTTTTATCTTTCATTTTGTTTATATGGTGTATCACATTTATTGATTTGTGAATACTGTACCAGCCTTGCATCCCTGGGATGAATCCCACTTGGTCATGGTGAACAATAATTTTTTTAATATATTGCTAGATCTGATTTGCTGATATTTCGTTGAGGATTTTGGCATCTACGTTCATCAGGGATATTGGCCTGTAGTGTCTTTATCTGGTTTTGGAATTAGGATTATGCTGGCCTCATAAAAAGAGCTTGGAAGTCTTCCTCTTGAATTTTTTGGCATAGTTTGCGAAGAATGGGTATTAGTTCTTCTTTGAATGTTCAGTAAAACTTCCCTGTGAAGCTGTCCAAACCCAGGCTTTTGTTTGCTGGGAGTTTCTTGATTACATCTTCAATTTCCTTAGTTGTTATTGGTCTGTTTGTTTTCTGACTCTTCCTGGTTCAGTTTTGGGAGACTGTGTGATTCTAGAAATTTGTCCATTTCACCCAGGTTGCCCAGTTTGTTGGTGTATAATTGTTCATAGCATTTTCTAACAATCCTTTGTATTTCTGTGGTGTCAGTTGTTACTTCTCCTCTTTGGTTTCTGATTTTGTTTATTTGGGTCCTCTCTTTTTGTTTCTTCGTGAGTCTGTTTAAAGGTTCATCAATCTTTTCATCTTTTCAAAGAACCAGCTCTTTGTTTCATTGATCTTTTGAATTAATTTTTTAGTCTCTATGTCATTTATTTCCACTCTGACCTTTACTATTTATTTCCTTCTACTTGCTCTTGGTTTTTCTTTTTGTTTGCTCTCTAGTTCTTTAAGTTGTAGGGTTAGAAGGTCTATTAGAAATTTTTCTTGTTTCTTGAGGTAGGCCTATAGTGCTATAGACTTCCCTCTAGGACTGCTTTTGCTGTGTCCCATAGATTTTGTGTTGTTCTGTGTTCATTTTCATTGGTTTCCAGGAAGTTTTTAATTTCTTCCTTGATCTCCTTGGTAACCCATTCATTGTTTAGTAACATGCTATTTAGCCTCCATGTGTGTAAATGTTTTTGAGTGGTTTTATTGCATTGATTTCTAGTTATATGCCATCATGATCTGAGAAGATGCTTGATATGATTTCAATCTTCTTGAACTTGTAGAGACTTAGTTTGTGTCCTAACATATGGTCTATCTTTGAGAATGCCCCATGTGCACTTGAGAAGAATGTGAATTCTGCAGTTTTGGGGTGTAATTCTCTGTAGATATCTATTAAATCCATTTGATCTAGTGCATCATTTAGAGTCTCTGTTTCCTTGCTAATTTTTTGTCCAGAGGATCTATCCAGTGATGTCAGTGGGGTGTTGAAGTCCCCTGCTATGATTGTATTGCTGTCGATTTCTCCTTTGAAGTCCTCCAGAAGTTTTTAAATGTATTTTGGTGCTCCTATACTGGGTACATATATGTTTATCAAGGTTATATCCCCCTGTTGGATAGATCCTTTCAATAGTATGCAGTGGCCTTCTTTGTCTCTTGTTATGGCCTTCATTTTGAAGTCTATTTTATCAGACATGAGTATTGTTATCCCAGCTTTTTTTCCCTTTCCATTTTCTTGGAAAATTTTTTTCCATCCCTTCACTTTAAACCTGTGTGTGTCTTTTGTTGTGAGGTAAGTCTCTTGTAAACAAATCATATATATGAGTCATGCTTTCTTACCCATTCAGCTAGTCTTTTGCTTATTACAGCATTCCTTTTACTATTTCTTGCAGCGTTGGTTTGGTGCTAATATATTCCCTTAGCCTTTTTTTTTTTTTTTTTTTTTTGGTCTGGGAAGCTCTTTATTTCACCTTCTATTTTGAATGATAGCCTTGCTGGATAGAGTAGTCTTGGATTCAAATCCTTGTTTTTCATTACATTTAATACTTCATGCCATTCCCTTCTGGATGGTAGTGTTTCTGTTGAGAAATCAGCTAATAGCTTTATGAGGGCTCCTTTGTAGGTAACCTGTTGCTTTTTTCTTGCTGCCTTTAATATTCTCTCTTTTCTTTACTTTTTGGCATTTTAATTATGATGTGTCTTGGTGTGGGCCTCTTGTAGTTTTTCTTACTTGGGGCTCTCTGTGCTTCCTGAACATGTATACCTTTTTCCTTCACCAAGTTAGGGAAAGTTTCTGCCCGTTTCTTCAAATATATTCTCTAACCCTTGCTCACTTTCTTTTTCTTCTGGTACTCCTATGATGTGGATGTTGTTACGTTTCATATTGTCCCATAGCTCTCTTAAACTGTCCTGATTTTTAACTGTTTTTTCTTTTTGGTTCTCTGATTAATTTTTTTCTACCCTGTCTTTTAATTAGCTGATCCAATATTTGGCTTCCTCTAATCTGCTGGTTATTCCTTCCAATGTGTTCTTTATTTCTGCTATGTTATTTTTCATTTCCGCTTGGTGGCTTTTCATTTCCAACTACTTGATTTTCATTGTTTCTATATCTTTCCTCATGCTGTTGAGCTCTTTACTCATGCTGTTGAGCTTCCTCATAATCATTACTCTGAACTCTACCTCTGATCACTTGCTTAACTCCATTTCATTTAGTCCTTCTTTTGTATAATTCTCTTATTCTTTCATTCGGGATTTGTTTCTTTGTTTCACCATTCTGGCTGTCTCAGCAATGTTTGGAGACTGCCATATTTTCTCGGTGAGAGTTGAGGTCCTGCTTATGGTGGCTCCCTCTGCTGGGTTTGGATGAGTATGGAAGGGACCACACTGAACACCAATGTCTCTAGTCTTACTTTCCTGGGTAGAGTCACAGGCCAAGCAAAGATTCAATTATCCCAGAGCTTTTGCCTGCAGGCTATTAGTCTCAGTTACTTAATGAGCCTCTGGTTGTAGCTCTCAGCTGAAGGAAAAATCCCTCAGGTGGGCAGGGTAAGAGGATTTCCAGTGGATGGGGCAATTGCTTTCCCCTGGGCTAAAGTTGCTTTGAGAAGAAAATGGTTTCTGCAGTGTGGGTTAATGGCTCAGTGCAGAGACCCAGGCCTCAGCCTTCACAGCTCAGTCCCCAGAGCCATGACACCCAACACTGAGATTCAGGCCCAAGGCTCAAAGCCTTCAGAGGCTCTTCTCTGCCTCCTGGCTGGCAGGTAGTCTCTGGCTGTTAATGAGCCTCAGGTTGCACTTCTCCGGGCTGGGTGCTGTCAAATTCCTGAGGGAGGAGCAGTTGCTTCTCCCTAGGCTAAAGCCACTCTGATGTGAAGGGACTTCTTGAGGAAGATGGCAACTGCCATGTAGGGGACTGCTTCAGCATAGAGCTCCTGATGCCTTCTTTCCAGTTCTCTCCCCAGTGCCACAAACCCCTAACTCTCCTCACAGTCCAGTCTAGTCTGCCCTCTCTGCTGGAACCCAAGGTGAGTAACTGTAGCTGTAATTTAGTGCACTGGTCCTTCAGTGCTGCTGGTGTTCCCTGCACCTCTCCCTGCTGGACAGAACCTTTGCTCTGGTGATTTTCTCAGCCAGGTGTTATGTGGGCACCTTTCCCTGTTCTGCCACTCTGTGCTGGGGAGCTGGCTTGGGGTTTAAACCCCCGACTTCTCAGAGGGAGCTTCTCACAGCTAAGATAGCCCTCAGCTGCTGCCTGTGGGCACCCAGCCAGCCGTCTCGCACCTCCACACCTCCTACCAGTCTCGATTTAGGGTCCTCTTTACATTCCTGGTTATAAGAATTCTCTCTAGCTGCTCTTCAGTTGGTTTAACCAGATGACTTGTCTTTATTTTAGTTGTAATTCCAATTTGGTCCTGAGAGACAGTCTGTGTAGTTTCCATTCACTTCGCCACCATTTTCACTCCCGGCATGGTGACATTTAATGATGTCTCCATAAGTACGCCACACTTAAAAGAAAAGTAATATGAAGAGGGGGAAAAAAAAAAAGACAACATATATTTTCAAAGATAAGCAATAGAAGAGGAGACTGGAAAGCAAACTCTACTTTGGAGAGCAAATTAAGTAAAAAGTAGACTTATTCTTTGAATTCCAAGGTTTGAGAATAAATTCTGAAACATCAAAAACTCCCATTACTTTATATATTTGCAAAGTAAGATACTACTCAAACCAGTACGAATACTTTTATCCATTTAAATAAGCAAAATCTGAGTCAATTGTTGGGGGCATTCTGCTACAAAAGAACTGGGGCAGCCCTGGCTGGTGTGGCTCAGTGGTTAGAATGTCATCCCACCCCCTGAAGGGTCATAGGTTCGACTCCTGGTCAAGGGCAGCAGGTTCAATCCCCAGTCCTAGTCAGGATGCGTGCAGGAGGCAACCAATAGATGTGTCTTGCTCACATTGATGTTTCTCTCTCTCTGTCTCGCCCTTCCTTCTCTCTGTTCCCCCTCCCTCCCTTCCACTCTGTCTAAAAATCAATGGAAAAAATATCCTCAGTGAGGATTAACAAAACAAAAAAAAGAACTTGGCAGATATCGAGTGCAAGGAAAAATCAAAACCAAGAGCAGAGCATGCCCATTAGTACTCTAATGTTTGGGGTAGTTGCTCTCAGAGCCTTCCAGATTCTCCATAATCCAAGTGTACCACTATTTACAAGAGCATAAAGTAAGCAAAAGAAACGGACAAAGCACCCTCCTATAGGCTAGTACAAAAGCCCAAATCTCACTTCTTAGTTTATCATAAAAACAAGTGACTAATATGAGAGCAGTGGCCAAGGCAATGTTAAGCATTTGAGGATACTTAAATAAATGCCCCCCAAAAATGAAAGACCATGTACAATATTTTAAAAAACCAAAAAATTGCATTTATTTACATTTCAAAAGAATGAGGAAGCTGGGGAAAATATATTTACAAAGAAGGTAGTCTCATTTTGCTTAACCCATTTGTGCTTTTCATAAAACAACAAAGATTTGACTTAGAATCACATGTCTAAAGGGAATGAAATAATTTATCCTGTTCAGTTCTCCATCTCTAGCCATGACTGAAATTAATACCACTGCAGTCAAATGAAAATCTACTCTGCTTATAGGTAAACACCAACTAATATATATGTCATAAAAGAACCAGCTTTCATAAAATCTGTCATAGCATCCAACAAACACATACTAAAAGACACGTACATCATAACACAGGACATTTAAGAATCTTTGTGCAACAATGAAAAACAGAATTTACACAGGAAATATCATAATTGGCCATTAAGTCAATAGCATCACAGTAACAGTACCCAGTGTCTTTCTTATTCAAGTATATACACTATTTCTAAGACTGGGTTATAACAAAGACAATAGTAATAGGATGTACACACAATTATTTCATAAACACCATTTTAAAATGACAAATAAAAATATCCTTAAATTTTCAAATAATTATAAACATGTTAACAGTATAACTACGCATTTCATAATGTTTAACTGATTTGTACACTTTAAAAAAGCATTGCATTTTAGGAAAATACTGATAATGGCTGAACATTTTTTGAAATCGGATCATATTTATATTTCAGTAGTCTGTATTTTCTGCTCTTCTTTCTTCCACCACCATACTCTCTAAGCACCCATTTACTCAAAACAACATCAGAGCTCTCCACTGGCTGTGCAAGTATTACATGCGAAAACTTCGAGTTCTTTGAAATGGTTGAAAAGGGTTTTTTAGTGCCCACATTAGCAGCTGTGGTTTTGGTTTTGGTTTTTCAGGAAACAGAAGTGCTTCACTTTCTGGGGTAGGAAATCGTTCTTGGTAGACTTCAGGATAGGATTTTTGAAACTAAAAAAAAGATCCACAATGAGTCCAAAAAACAGATAAGAGCCAATAAAATTGGGCAATCTAATTTTAAAATAAGAGTTTGTGACCCCATACTTTTTTCCTGTGTTTGTTTTAATGTTTATTATTTTCCATCAGAAAAGAGAACAAAGAAGAAAACAGATCACAGTCAAATTTACTTCAACGCAAATCTATTTCTTTGTTAAATCATCTGATTACATTTTCTGAATATCTAATTCATCTTTAATTTGATCCAATCTTCAAATAAACTTCTCATTTAAGTCACATTTCTTCAAATTTCCTCCACTGCCAACTGTAAATAAACCTTACTTTAAAAATATTCACAAGTAACTCTGACTTGAAAATAACATGCTCTTAAACGAAGAAAATTTTGGTCCAACTACATTTCACCATTTCCCTGCATCTCCGATTCAGCCCCACCTGCTTCTGCCAAATAGAAAGCATTCTAGTATGTATTATTTTATGAAAAGCTTAAAGAGAGGCAATAAGTTTTTCCTTTTATCCTTACCACTGAACTCTTCTCCAAAATTACTGAGAAAAATATGACTGGGAATCTAGAACTCTGGTGCTCTGTTTATAATCCTGCATGTATGTTGTGATCAGGAATCAAACTAAGCAAGATTCAGTCTTTAAAAATAAAAACCATTCACTTAACCTTGGATCAATATTTTAAGAATGGGCTAAACCTATTTTGAGTTGAAAACTATTGTCTGAAACCCTAAGCCATGTTGTCTAACAGGAACTAAAAACTTAGTGATGCCTAAGACAAGAAACCAATTTGATACTGGCTATCTAAAATCAAAGGCTTTTAATTTCTAGACACTGTATATTTGTAAATTCAGTCTGATTTGCATTTCAAAGAAATCTGTCATCTAATAGCTTCTCTAAATTTAAGGTAATTGCTCCACTAACTCATGTCACAGGCCACATATCAAAATAAAAGACAAATATTAGAGAATAAATGAAGAGTTCAATAATGGTAAAAGATCTACATTGGAGAATAAAGATGTGGGAAACTGACCACAACCGTGTAAATCAGCGAGACTTCTGGAATACACAAACTAAACAATATACTTTCAAAACTGCTATCTCAGAAGATGAGATTTATATAAACCTATTAAAATAGAGAATAAAAAATATATAAGAACAGTCGGGAAAAGAAGAAATGACTAATAAGAACATCCTTTTTACCTGTTTCAATTTTTTCTTCTTCTCTTTGCGGGAGAGTTTGGCATCTGTTATGACTTCCTCCAACAAAGCTGCCAGAGGTTCCTGAGAGCCATATGCTCGTTGGTATTCAAATTCCTCTGGGCTAATTTGACGACAAAATGATGGAGCAGATAAAGTAATATCCATGTCAGCTCCTGGGTATTTTATCTGAAGCAAAAGGATTGGAGAAAGAAAAAAGTGTATTTTCAAATAAATTACAAAAATTTGTTCAGATCAAACACAGTATATCTCCTCCTAGGAATGCCATGTCATTCTTCAATTTAATTGGGGAAAATTCCATATTAAAAATTAGTGTTTCAAGAACTTCAAAATAAAAAATCACTTAAAGCCACAGTTTTAAATGAGATTTTTTACCTTTCTAAACCCAAGAGCCATTTTAATAAACAAAACGCCCTTTTAATTAAGGTCTGAAATTGAAACATAAACTGAACATGTTGACTATAAAACAATTCAAAACAAAAAATAATGTTGGACACACACAGTGAATTACCCAGATTCCTTCTCCCATCTGAAGAGTCTGGTCCTCCCTCCCTTGGGGATGGACAGAGGCACACCTTTAGCTCAGTTGTCATGTAGAGAGAAGTCCTACAACCATCTCCAAACATGAATAATGAGAATCAAGTGAAAACAACACATGTGCAGACACTGCACAGGGCAAAGGGAGAAATAAGAGGAAAGATGATACCAAGACCTGTGAATAATGAGTCCATTAAAAATATTTAACTTTGGAGTCTAAGAGGGTCATCTTCTCAAAAATATAGCATCTATAGTTCTTCTGCAGTGGATAAAATTGCTACTATTACATTCACTTCTTTGGCTTCAGATTTTTTTCCAGAAGCCACAGTTAAAAATAAGTGTTGCCAAGAAGAGTTATTACATTAAGTATACATTCCATGCCTCAATATCAGTTTCCCAGACTAGATAGAGACAACCTAAGAGAGAGAGACCAGAACCATAAGGGAAAGGGGTATACACAGGATACTTCCTTGTTTATTTGAAGCAAGGCCAGAAAAAGCAGGAAAGGGCCAGAATAAAGGGTGTCCTAGGTAACAGGTGACAGACAGCCTAGGACGTGAGAAAAACACCAGACACCTATGATTAAAGGGCCAAGAGGAAGACAGCGTTGCAAACAAGGTTGATTGAAGGTTGGTGTGAAAAACAGTGCCTACCTCACAACTGATCTATCTCAGGGCCAGTCTGAAACAGCTCAGAACGATTCACCAGAAAAGCCCAGGAAACACTGTTCATTTTCAGAGAAGCACTGCCCTAAATGTGTTTTGATATAGTGGCTAAGTAGTCTATGTGAGAGAACAGAGATCTATAGGAGCTAAGTGCTAAAACAAACAGCTCTTTGGCAATTCTACTGACTAATTCTAAGAGAGAAAATGTAGTTAGAAAGTCGAGTAGTTACTGATTGTATTCGGTGCCATCACAGTTAAATTAATCATCACAGCTCAGCTGTCTGATCTTCAACTTACAGCAAAGGGCTCACAGGTATAGGTTACTGCAATATATGCCTATGCTAGGTGAAAACACAAACCTAGCAAGTATACAAAGCAACATAGTTCTTGCAATCACTTTCCTTGCAGAAACACAGTGAAGTATTTCTTTTCTTTCTTTCTTCTTCTTTTTTTTAATTTGGCTCAGAAAAATATTGAATGGAGGCAGGGAGATTAAACTAAAACAGCAGTAAGATTACATTTTTCACCTATGAAATGGCAAAGGTATGTATTTTAATGATAACACCCAAAGTAGGCAAGGGTGCAAAGAAATGAACACTGTTTTATACCACTAATGGGAATAAAAATTGGATTCTAAAGGGAAATTTGGCAATATGCAATCAACACTTAAAATACATTCATGGCCTTTGACCATGCAATGCTGCTCCTAGGAATTTATTCTTAGAAAATAATCATAGATCAATCAAAAAAAAATCTAGCTATAAAAATATTTACTGTTATATTGCTCAAAACCGAAAAAAATAGAAACAATCTAAATATCAACCAAAGTAAATCATTTAAATAAATTATGGTATAACCATATTATGGAATACTGTGTTCCCAATAATAATGACATTGTAGAATAATGTAACAATAGTGAGGATAAAGCTGCCAACTGAGAGCTTACTATTATTCTAAGCACTTGACATTTTAAGCCATTCAATTCTCAAAACAACCCTAGGAAGTAGATATTACTATTACTATCTCATTTCACAGATGAAGAAAGAGAGATGTTGGGGCAGATGCTGAAGCAGAGACATGTTACCTAACATGCCCAAGGTCACACAGCTGATAAAAGGCACGCCAGGAATTCAAACACCGTTTGGTTTCAGAGTCTGTGCTGTTGGCCACTCTAGTGCCAATCAAGAATATTTAATGATGTGGGGAAAGTTTCTTCTTGTATTGTTAAGTAAGAGACTGTAAGTTATGAAAGTGAGGAGGAGAGGGGAGGGGAAGAAGAGAATGTGGAAGAAAGGGAGGGAAGGAGAGAGGAGAAGGAAAGGAAAGATAACAGAAAAATACCTGAAAGACCATAATACTGACAGAACATTTGGTGTTACTCTCATATCTTTTTGGTGTGTATTTTCTATATTTTCAAAATTCCTTCAATGTATTAGGTTAATAATGATCAAAATAGAAGATTTTTTATTTTAACTTTTAAATTGCTCACTGGAAACAGCTAAACCGTTATTTACTTTAATAATACATTAAAAGGTAGCAGTTCACTGGGCCTTAATTGAAGAACCTCAAAAAGTGCTTAAATGAAAAAGAGGTCCAATCATTCAGAAGGAACCAAGCAGAATTTCTGCCAAAAGACTTCTTACCAAAAGTTTCTGCTCCCACAGATTGACATACAAACCCCACTCAGAGGTCCACATAATAGTAATATATTACATTTTTTTTGCATCATTTTAACATAACGATAATAACACTCCCTTTCAAAGAGTACCTGCATGTGTCAGACATCTGTGCAAGGGGGTTTGAGTAATCCAGTTTAGTACTGTACTGAATACTTCACCACCTCTTTATACAGCACGTACGGCCCATTTTAACAACTGCAGAAACTAAAATCTAAAGAAGGTAAGGAACGTGCCCAGAGTCACACAAGCAGGGAAGGGGGAGCCAGGAGTTAGACCAGGTCTTTATGGTGCTTGTTCTTCTATCACACCATGTTTTAAAGTGAGGCAGTATGCGTAGTAGTTAGGAGTACTGATTTCATCAGTTTGAATCCTGGCTCTGTGACCTTGGACAAGTTGCTTAAGTTCTCTGTGCCACAGCTTTCTCATCCGAAAAATACAAATATTAACAGTATCTAGGTTACAGGGCTATTAAGAATCAAGGCATATATTTCACATAAAACATTTCCATCAGGAAGTATATGTAGACGCTGAACAAATTCACTTAAGAAATTTGCAATCAAAAGTATGCACCTTTGACTGACATAACAAAACCAGGTAGGCAATCCACAAATTTTCAGTGCTAACAAACTTGTAGTGCGTACTATGTGCCAAGCCTTGTTGTGAGCTCCTTGTACATATTAATTCACTTAATCCTCATAACATAAAGTACCAAGACACCTACCAAGCTTAGATGACTTTCTGCTGACAATTTCATAGGATTTGATAATATCCCTTCCTTTACCTGCACTCTTCGTAGGTGAGCCACACGCTCCTCTATGGAGGTCTGCAAGGCCAAAGGGACTTTCAGAATCTCTTGGGAATTGTCCATCAGAAATGTCACCAACTTAGCAGCTAATAACTCATCCAAATCCACTTCATCCTTGGAACACAAGATGCAACGGGAAAATGTCTGAATCATCTGAAAAAAAAAGTAGGGGGTATTTTTAAATAAATACCAATGATTTTTTTTTCCTACTCTGAATTGATTGCAATCTAATCTGCAAAAAGCAAACGTGACTGGTCAGTGAGAAATGGCCTAGAGCACAGGGTGCACATCCTACCTGGCACCTGGCCACACATGGTCATCTCACAGTCAGCATGAGCAGAATGCGCATCTCATCTCTCAGAGGCTCAGCAGAGATGCTTGTCTGAAAAGCTTTAAACCCCTTTCACAGATGGTTTTAAATAAAGTTCATGTACTTTATAGCCATTTAGTCTGATAATATTCTATTCATTATTGATTTTTAAAAATTTACTAACAGTTTGTGTGCCTCAACCCACGATATATTTTCCTAGTAAACTGTTATTTTCTCCAGGATTTTGAATGTACTTTTGACAGTGACCTTTGAAGAAAACCCAAAGACTTTATAAGAAGTGCATTAAGTGATGAGACTCTATGGTAAACAGAAATATAAAAAGTGTTATAGCAGCTGCTACCACAGAATTCATATTAACTACTTCATTCTTAATGCTATCCTTTGAATGGACTTCCTTTCTCCTTTCTTACTAATTTTCTTGCTAACGATCTTACTTCAAAACCTATAAGCATGTAATTCCGTTTAATAAGACATCACTTCATCAACACTGCAGATTCTTTATCTTCACTCACATTTATGTGTACAGAGATTCTTTCTGGGAGACTGCGGACCCCAGGGAATCCATGAATACTCTGAAATTGTATGTAGACTTTTACACATGCATTCTTCTGGAGAATAAATGCAAACTTCTCTTCAGCTTTTCAGAAAGGTCCACTAGCGTTCCTACCCATCCACTCACCCACCCCCTTCCCAAAAAGGCCAAGAATCACTCCACTGGGCACTGAGTGCTCCTCTGACCTCACGCCACACTTCTAAAACTGGGCCGGTGGACCCCTAGAGGTACACAGGGGTTTACCAGGATATGGAAATAACATACACATACCAATGATGCGTCAATTTTACTCCAAGACTTTGAGAGAAACTTAGCTAATAAGCAATTCTAATCATAAACCCTATTTTAAAACACATGCTGACATTTACAAAGTAGAATTCAAAATTACTCAATTTTAAGCAAAATTGAGCATAATTTAAGAAAAACCCTCACTCATGGACCCTTAGATCATAGCCCAGGAGATGTAAGTTCTCTTTCTCCTTCCCAGTTGTCTGGTCCAACTCTATCTTTTATTTCTTCCCTCTCTGATCCCTGTACATGGCGCATCTCTCCTCTTGATTATAGTAACAATGGCTTTGCAACCCTTCTGACCTGGAGGAGAAAGTAATGTTTTCTTGAGAGATCACTTATCCTTTCTGTTCACCCTTCCTTCTCTTTGTGTTGACAGTGGGCAGGATACTGCAGATATCTGTACACTCAGAGTCTACCCCTACTCACTCTTTGCTCTTATTATGTTTTTTAAGACACTAAAACCAAAAGCACAATACCAGTCCGGGTGAATTCCAAGCCATGGCTCCTCAAGCAAGCCTGCCATGTACCTTCCTCTGATGCCAAGCTAGTCAACTTTACTCAGGTGAATTTTATTCAAAAAACTCAAATCATGTTAGATGTTAGAACTCAACCTACCAGTGTCCGGGTGCCAAGACCATCACAAAGTGGTGGCATCTCCTTATTTAAGCAAATCCTTGCCATCATCCTCATCAACAGCTGTAACTTTCTTCTATTTTCAGGTGGCAGGAGGAGGCAGCAAACCTGAAATGCTTCAATGGCCATTTTCTCTTCCTGTAACAAACCTGATTTAGAAAGAAAGCTTTTAATCTTTAAAAACCTAGAGCCTACTTGACTCTACTATGTTCAATTCACACTTTTACAAAATATATTACTAAAAGTATATACAACATATTTACATATTCAACTATACTGGGTCAACTGATTATAGATCCACTGTCACTCACAAATCAGCACAGAAAACTAGTGTTGACAACTATATAGAACAAATACCGCCATTTTCCCCTCCAAACCCTGGACAGATACAACTGAATTTTCATAGCATTCTTTCCCACTGAACCAAGAGCAGTCAGATTGAGCCTTACCTAACCCCTAACACTCATACTGTTAATAGGTCCAAGATAACATGAATGTGCCATTGCCGCCCTGAATTCTCCCCCTTGTATTATTTCCTCGTGATGAGCATATCACCATCTTCCACGATTCTCGCAGACTAAATAATAGAACTAATGCTCCTATGGTCAATCCATGGTCAAATGGCTCTGCTTCTTTCTAAATAACACCTATCCAATAAGCCTTCCTCCCACTTAAGCTATTTTTTTCTAGTTAAGGGGGCTGATTCAATTGTGTTACATGCCATCTCTTCTCACTCCGTACGATTCTGCTAGAAATTAGGGTATTCTAATATTATGCACTCTTCTTCCCTATTGGTTCCTGGACACAGCCATTCCAAGCCCACTAAAGAGATGAAACTGCTTTCACCGATTTACTGGTCCAGATTCATCCTTTTCAAGTTTCTAGTCTCTGACTTGAAGGCAAACCATTTTTTACATTCCATAAATATTTTCTGACCATGTATGATATGCCAGGAACTGTGCTAGGTCTCGGAATTACAAAAATATGCCAGGTCCCTTCCTTTCAAGAGCATATGCCCTGTGAAAAGGAGACCCACAAAAAATAAGTGACAAAATGTAAATGTAAGAGATGCTGCAGGAGACATCTGCAAGGGGCATATTAAGGGAACAATACGTCACTCTGTAGGAATGTAGCATAGGATGTGAGGGTAAGGGCTCGGTATAGAAGTGAACTAAAAATGTCAGCAGAGATGAGATCTTAGAAACCTTGAATACCAGATTACGGAGCTTGGGTTTGATTTCAAGGGCAATGCATGTGCATGGGAGAGAAAGGGGTCAGGAGGAGGGAGCTTTTATATACCAAGTTCAGATCCTAATGTTCACCAGAAATATTTCTGCTATCATTATCATCTACATAGATCTGCTTTCAATTCTACATAATCAAATCCATGAAAAGAAAAAATATTTATGACCATATTTTAATTCTTTCTTTCATTTATCTAATAAATATTTATTTAAGCCCTGCCTATTCCAGAAACTGTTTTAGAAAAGATACAGTGGGGAATAAAATAAAATCCTGTCTGATCTCATGGAGCTTCCTTCCCAGAAGATAATAAGCAAAAAGATATATAAATATGATGTGAGGTGGAAAACTGCCATGAAGAAAAACAAAGGAAAGGAGCTGGGGAGTGATGGAAAACACTACTAGTGTTTCGGGAAAGGTCTTTTTCTGAGGAGGTGACATTTGAGCAGTCATTTGAAGGAATGACAGTAAGCCAGGGAAATATCAAACAGACAAATTTTCAAGGCAGAGGAAATATCAATGATAAGGATTTTAATGTGGGAGTATGTTTGAAGTGTTTGAGGAACAGCAATAAGACCAGTGTGAAGAGAGTAGTGTATAATGAATATGCAAATCAGAAGTGAGGTTAGAGAGGAAGCCAAGAGACACAGAATCTTGCAGACTATCATTAACGACTTCAGGTTTTATTATAAGTGACCTGAGAAGCCACTGGAAGATTCTGGGTAATATAAGGGTGGGGCAAAAGTAGGTTTACAGTTTTTGGTATGCTGTATTATTTATTCTTGTATTATTATTTATTAATTACTGTATTATTTTCCACACAAACTGTAAACCTACTTTTCCCCCACCCTGTATGTACATGAAATATAATAAGATACGGTGAAATCTAACTCTCTTTATAATTAGAAAAACAAAGGATTTGTAAGCTAATGTGATAGAAGGCTTCATGGAAAAAGTGGAAGGCTTTGTGGAGAAAATAAATCTAGAATTTAATTCGTTCTTACCACTTCCAACTGCTACTTTGCCTGAACCTTGCATCTTCCTTCCTCCTTGTTACCCACTTACAATCTAGTCTCTTTACAGCTGCCAGAGTAAAAAGTAATTCAGAAATGACAGACAAATGAATAAGCAGAAAAATGTTACATATTCATAGGTATTCTATGTTCACATATTTAAAAGAAATATGAACACAGTGAAGAGAGAAATGTAAAATATAAAAGAGAACCAAATGGATCTTCTAGGGATGAAAAATACTAAGCCTCAAACATTCACTAGATGAGAACCATTACAGATTAAATACTGCAAAAAAACAAATCAAGAAACTTAAATACACAGTAATATAAACTAGCCAAAATCGAAGCAGAGAGAGAAAAAAGTAGGGGAAGGGGGGTAACAGAACTGCAGCAACATGTGGGAAAATATCAAGTGATCTAACATGTATGTATGTAATTAGAAAAGTGGAAGGAGGTGTAGAAAAAATATCTGAAGAAATAATGGCTCAAAAGTTTCCAAAGTTGATGAAATCTATAAATGAACAGATCAAAGAAAGTCACCAAATCAAAGCACAATAAACACAAAGAAAACCACACACATAAAGGGCATTGTAATTAAATTCCTAAAAATCATAGAAATCACGATAGAGAAAACCTCAAAAGCAGTCAGAAGGGGAAAAAAAGACACATTATATACAGAGGAACAAAAATAAGGAATTACTATAGACTTTTCATCAGAAACTATTTAAACCAGAAAACAAGGGATTGACACCTTTAAAGTGTTGAAAGAACAAAAACTTTAAACTTAGAATTCTATATCCATTGAAAATATCTTTCAGAAATAAGTCAAAACAAAGACTTTTCAGGGCCCCTTGCCCGCTCCTCCAAAAAGCAGAGAATTTGTTTTCCAATAGACCTATACTATAAAAAATATTAAGGACACTTCAAGCAAAAGGAAAACGATACCAGATGAAAACCTGGATCTACACAAGGAATGAAGAATACCAGAAAAGATTAATATGTGGGTAGATAAAACTTGTTTTATGTTTCTTTATTTCTTTGAAAGAAAATTGTTTAGCCCTGCTGGTGTGGCTCAGTGGTTGAGTGTCGACCCATGCACCAAGAAGTCTCCAGTTCGATTTCCTGGTCAGGACACATGCCCAGGTTGTGGGCCAAATCCCCCGTGGGGGGCATGCAGGAGGTGTCCAATCGATGTTCTCTCTCACAGATGTTTCTATCTGTCTCTCCCTCTCCCTTCCTCTCTCTCTAAAATCAATAAAGAAAAACAAAAATGTAGGACTAAAATGTCTGAAACAATAGCAATTTAAATAAAATAAACAAATTAAGACAACTTAGAGACCTAAACTTGCCATAAAACCTTAAAAATCTTAGAAGTACAGAATCTCTTTGTGACAGAAAGATTTCATGCAACACACATATTAATTTGACCAAAATTAAACACAAAAGCTCTTTACCTTGTGATTAAAATCAAAGACAAGCTCCTCCATGTTGTAAGACTGAGTAAGATAACTGAATGCCTTCTAGGCCCTGGTTACTATATATTAAGCAATTTTATGTGTTCACATTGAATCATTTTGACTATAATATAAAGAAGAAAATACTGCCCCATTTGACAGATAAGAAAACAATGCTCAAAGTAGTTAAAACCTGACCCAGGAATTCAGCTGGTATTCATATCTATGTGCTATCCCTTCTTATACACAGTTGTATTCTTTACTTATACTGCCATAAGAGAATAGCTTTCTGAAAAACCTATTAGCAACCTCCTCTTAATAAACTCTACTTGGCTTTTATTTGGTGCTAAAACTGAATAGTCAGCAATTATTAATTATCAGTGAAAAGATTATACTCTACTTAATAGCATACTCTATATAATTTTTTTTTTTTTTTATCCTCACCCGAGGACATTTTTTTTCATTTTTTGTTCAGATAGAGTGGGAGGGAGGGAGAGGAAGAGAGAGAGAGAGAAACATCGACGTGAAAGTGACACATCGAGTGGCTGCCACCCGCACGACCAACCAGGGCCGGGGACAAACTGCAACCGAAGTACATGCCCTTAGCGGGAACCGAACCCGGGTCTCTCTGGACCACAGGCGGACGCTCTAACTGCTGAGCCAAACCGGCCAGGGCACATACTCTATATACATAGGCATACTTTTTTGGGCTACTATGTGTGTCCTAGATAAAAATCATTTTAATTTTGGATTGTGTTTTAAAAGTTCATCTATCAGCCACCTATCATCATTACATTATGTCAGAAGTAATATTTTGGCGAAATCTCCAGGAACCTGAAAAAAATAAACTTTGAGGCTCTAGTAGATGTTAAGTAAATATATATTTTATTAAGTAAATATATATTTTATTTTTTATTGTTGAAAGTATTACAGATGTCGCCCTTTTTTCCCCATTGACCCCCTCCTTTCCCACTCCCACTCCCCTCCTCCTGCCTTCCCCAGCCTAGTGTGTAAATATATATATTTTTTAAAAGAGATTAAAACCAGAGTATAAAGCAGACATCAATTAATAGCATTTCTGAACCATATTAAAGGTATAATTTGAAATCACAAAAATATTAATTATTAGAAAATTTACAAAACTGACAAGGAAATACTTGATAATTTTTTTAATGTTTTTGAATGTTTAAAGAGGCAATAGCATAAAAAGTTACAATCCTAGAATTCCGTTAGTGTTAGAAACACAGATGCTAAAGACAGGAAAAGAAACTGAGTCATAAGAACATTTACCTGTGCCCAAGTTTATCACATCATTATATATATCACATAAAAGTAGAAGAACAGCCCAGCCGGTGTGGCTCAGTGTTTGAGGGTCAACCCATGCACCAAGAGGTCGCTGGTTTGATTCTGGATCAAGGCACATGCCCAGGTTGTGGGCCCAATCCCCAGTAGGGGGCATGCAGGAGGCGGCCAATCGATGTTCTCTCTCATCAATGTTTCTATCTCTCTCTCCCTCCCCCTTCCTCGCTCTCTAAAAATTAATAAAGGAAAAAAAATTCTTTTTAAGTTGAACAGATTACAAATAAAATAGAAGCTATGTTTGCAGGAAGTAATGATGTGCAGCACTTCTATGCTCTTAATCCTGATGGGAGCAAATTGTCCTACTACATGTAAGAGCACATGAATTTCACAAAATACTTCAGAACTTGGGTAGATCTTCCACTGCAGCAGAAAAGATTTTTAAAAGTTTGATAGTGGTTTTGGAGCTTATTTTTCTTTCTTTAAAAATTAGAACTAATAATAGCAGCTAACATTTATAATGATGAAATTAATGTATAATGATGAAAATAGGTAGCATTTATTATGTACCTAAAAGTGTGCTAAACAGTTAATATATTTTATTTAGTCTTTATAACAATCTCTGAGGTAGATATCATATTTCCATTTACAGTTTTTAAAAAGTGAGGCTTAAAGAGATTAGGTCATTTGACCAAATACACAGCTAGTTAATGGTAGGTGGGATCTGAACCCACATAGTCTAGGGAATGCACTCCTAAATACCATGCTGAATTACCTACTTTTTCCATGTGTTCAATTATTTCCTAAGGATACGTTCCTAGAAGTAGAAATGCTGGTTCAAAGAGCATCACAAACATTTAATAAGCAGACAGATGGTCAAAGAAAATACCATTTTACATTCTTCAACTTGGGGGCAAGGAATAGAAACAGTAAAAAGAACAGAGAATTTCTGAAAGTAGTGAAAGTTAAGCTAGCTCTTTTGTACTAAGGAGAGCACTACAAAACCATTTTCTTGAGAGTTCAAAAATGAAAGCCAGGTGATAACTACTGCTAGTTTCCCTCTCATAAAGTAAAAACTAGAATGTAGTTTATGCCTGAAGAAACTCAAACCACTTTAAAATACTAATTCCTCAACACATAGGAATAAAAATCTGATTATAACTCCATAAAATATGAGCCACAGATAAAAGGTATTTTTAATCTACGTGGAAAGAACAAACCATATGTTGTTTTATCTAAGCATAAAGGACAAACCATCCACAATATAAGCATTTGTCACAATTGAGCAATATTATACTTTCTGAGACACCTTCATATTCATTAAATCCTCACAATCACCTTGCTATGTAGGTAGGTAGAGATAAAATTTAGGGCAGGTTTTTTTGTTGTGCTTTTTTTTAGTTTTTTTACAACTACTAAAATAAAGAAATATATTTTACATTGTAACAATACATATGTATATTCATAGTGTTTAAAACAAAAAAGTTTATAAAAATACCTACTCTTGCCCTGGCCAGTTTGGTTCAGTGGTTAGAGCATCGGCCCTCGGACCAGAGAGTTCCGGGTTCGGTTCCCGCTAAGGGCACGTACCTCAGTTGCAGTTCGTCCCAGGCCCCGGTTGGGGTCGTGTGGGTGGCAACCAGTCGATGTGTCTCTCTCACATCGATGTTTCTCTCTCTCTTCCTCCCTCTCTCCCTCCCGCTCTATCTGAAGATAAATGCAAAAATGTCCTCAGGTGAGGATTAAAAAAAAAAAAAAACCTACTCTTACTATAGACAATGCACTCAGATATTTTATATATTATTCTATGTCTTTTTAACTTTTTAAAATGCTGTTCTAGTACACAGAATTCACATCCAACACACAGTTTCTGAAACAATGGCTTAGACTACTGAGTTTGAACTGAGGCGCTTGTATGACTAACATCCAGGAATGCATAGCTAGAAGTCAGACAGATACTCTGGTCTTGATTTCAGGAGATAGATCTGAGATGAGAATAACAAATGAAAACACTCAGCACATGGGTGATTCATGAAGTGGTATGGACGTGATCAAAGAGAAGATAAAAGGGCTGAGGTTTGACGTATCTATAATAACTTAAATCCTTCCTGGCAACCAGTCCCAAGGATGTTATTTTTCAATCTCTTCAAATGTCAAAGCAGGACTTGCTTTTAGTTCTGCCTTTGAATCTTGGAGCACTACGCACTGCTTTCCTCATTTCAAATACATGTAGGAATATGTAGAGTCTCAAAAATAGTTTAATCTGAGCTCTATTTTTGTTTCCTAATTTACTTCTCATTGCTGACCATTACCTAATCCCCACCCCCCACCCCCTTCAATAAAAGCTTAATAACAAAAACACACTACGGGATTCAGCAAAAAATGATTGCAAGAGACTATATAGCTGTAAAATACAGTTGAACTCGAGACATCTTCAGCAAGTACTTTCAGGTCCTTCAAGATCATAAAGTATTAGTGATTTTAAAGAGTGTCTTGGAATTTTTAGGTTCCGTTTTAAGAACTTCTGAAGGACATTAGCATTCTATTCTCATTTTATAGCCAAATAATTTTAATGTTGTAACTATTTTATTATTTGAATTCATTTCACTTTGCTAAAACAGAAGCTAAAAGAGTAACTTTTTCATGTTCCATCATTTCTACAATCTCAATGTCATTATAAAAATACTCAATCTTCCTTCTCTTGAGAAAATGACAAGGGCCTTCTGTAGCCCCAGAGGTTATCTTGTTTCCTTTTCAGAATGATATTATAGTGCTTATCCCAATCATAGATTGTAGAGATCTATCACAAGTAGTTTTATATAGAAAATCTTCCTGTCATTTGAGAGAAGAAATGACTAGGTAGCAACATACGATTTTCCTATCTTAGTTTATGCATTGTTCCAATTTTTGTAGTTTTCAAAACAAAAAGAAAAGATACTTAGTAGGAAAATGTTACCATTGCTCTAAGTTTCATGTTTTCATATCTATTAGTATGACAGGCATTACTGCCACTTATCAATGAGAAAACTGGGGCCCAGGAAGGCAGAGCAATTTATCAAAGTTGATATAACTAGCTCAACAAACCAAGTTACCTGAGCTTGGTAATCTTTCCACTGGTAAAAGAAAAATAAACTAATGAAAAGATAATTTAAAAAATCCACCAAATCATCTGTGAATTTTTCCAATCATGAAAACATTTCGTGATTTAGCTTGAGGAACAATAAGAAAATAAATAATTTAATACTCAAAGATATCCAACTGTTCCTTAAGATAGAAATAATCAAAATCAGCCTGGCCAGTGTGGCTCAGTGGATTGAGCATTGTCCCGTGGACTGAGAGGTCCCGGTTCGATTCCCAGTTAGGGCACGTGCCCAGGTTGCAGGCTTGATCCCCAGTAGGGGGTGTGCAGGAGGTGGCTGATGGATGTTTCTCACTTTGATGTTTCTATCTCTCTCTCCCTCCCTCTCTCTCTAAAAAAATCAATAAAAACATATTTAAAAAAACAAAAACAAAAAGAAAGCTCCTAAAAGAAATCTCCATGCTCAAGTACCTTTACTGGAGAATTCCACCAAGCTTAAAAAAAAAAAAATCAATAAAAATGTAAATAGTCTATATTAGTAGAGGTTAGGTGACACTTTGGCCATAATGACCTTCCTTTGTTGACCTCGCTCTCACTCCCCAATGGTTACATCAGATTTTTATTTTTAAATCATTTTCATTTTTGCAAAGTAGACCTAATTATTCCACTAACATGTGTAATGTTAACAATAAGCTATTCCTTATGGGAGCTTCAAAAAAGGAGTGAAATATGAAGACTTTTGAGAGGGCCCAGGGTTCCCAGAAAGGCCACTGGGACCATGTCTGTTCAGCCAGAGAACAAGAGATTCAAGGAGGGTTCGTTGCAGAGTTTGAACAAACAAAGGAATAAAAAAACATGTCACAGTTTCATTTTCACTGAAAAAAGGTACAAAAAGGAAAAGGTTTATACTAAGCCAAAATAATTCAGACTACATATCAATTGGTAAGAACATCCTGCCTAAAGAAAAACACAGCAGCCCTGGCCGGTTTGGCTCAGCGGTTGGAGCGTCGGCCTGCGGACCAGAGAATTCTGGGTTCAGTTCCTGCTAGGGGCACGTACCAAAAAAGAAAAACACAGCAAGACAGACTATTTCTCTAGAGGCTTTTAAAGAAAGGCAAACAAGATGACTTTGTGAATTGCTTAACAGTAGATATAGATTCACCCACGAACAAGATGATGCCCTTTCCTACATGAAAAGCCCCAATGCTTTAGCATATTTATGACTTCTTTTGCTTTTATGCTTAGAAAGTCCTTCACTTACCCCAACATCAGAATAGTATCAACTATATTTTAGAATTTACATTTTTTACATTTAATTCTCTAACCCAGCTGGAATTTATCGTGCTGAATGGTGGGAGAAAAGTATTAAATTTTTTCCCAAAAGTTTTTTCAATCATCCTAGTGATTACCAGTATGCTTATAAATAGCTTGTGTACTTAGTTATAGCCAGGGAATACCTAGGTATTTCCCTAAATTTCCACCTTTAAGGAGTACCTAACACCACTTTTGCTAACAATCTTGATGTAACAGTAGTTATTACATTTGGAGGTGACTTAATAGTCTTACCTTGGCCCATCTGCATCTTTTTTTTTATTTTTTTATCCTCACTCGAGGATATTTTTCTATTTATCTTCAGGTAGACAGAGAGGGAGAGAGAGAGAAATATCGATGTGAGAGGGACACATCTACTGGTTGCCTCCCGCATGACCTCGACCAGGGCTGGGGACGAACCGCAACCTAGGTACATGCCCTTGGCTGGAATCAAACCCGGGACTCATTGGTCCGTGGGCTGATGCTCTACTGCTGAGCCAAACCGGCCAGGGCGGCCCATCTGCATCTTTAAGAGGTCCAGCCATAAGCAAGTCTGGGGCCCTGAGAGCAGAGCACCACCAGCAAGAACTTTGAGCTAACATGGGCAAGAGCCCTCTGTCTGGTCAAGCACACCACCTAGGCACTGTCTAAACAAAAAGACTGTTTTCCCTTAAGAATAACAATGGGATAAGGACCCCAAGATAACTTGACAACATAAGCGCAAAGAGGTAACAAGGCAAACATGGCACACATCTCCAGAGGATTTCCTAGAAGTCACTAGACAAAAGAACCAAAGAATAGAAAACCTAACCTTATGGATATTTCTAGGTTAAAAACACAGGAGGAGATCTCAACCTATTAAGTCAGATGATCCAGCGTATAATCAGTCTAGTGAATTTCAATGGCATTTTCTAAACATTTAGGAAGAAGGGAATAGCAATGAGCTACTATCTCAGACTTCCAGCCTACTAGCAAATAGACCAGGGGTCTCGGGCTCAACTGCCTATAGGAACAGATAAATGAAATAAATGAGCAAAGGGATCAAGTGAACTGGGCTCTAGAGTCTGAAAAGCAAGGGGAGCATTGGAGACTTGGCAAACTGAATTCATGTCCCTGAAACACTTGCTCCTTCTAGTGGACACACTACACAGCTGCAGCAGTTTAAGCCACTGAAAATTCAAGCCCAGAATTGCCACATCTTCCAGTTTTCCTGAAGCCAAAATTATAAATTCTTATATGAATTTCTTGTTTCTTAGAGTTTGGCAATTAATTAAATTTCTTTTGAAAACACACAGGTCACACCAGATGTACTTATGAGCCAGATTTGGCCCACAGAGCACTAGTGTGGGATCTCAGATTATAACATTATACACACAAACCACAAGTCACCCAATTTTCAGAAGTACTCTTCCCTGCCCCCATACCCTATTGTGCTTCCTATCTGCTGCCCCTTTTCTCAATATGCCAAGTTACTGCAAGCTACACAGAATCTAGGGTGTGTGTGAAGTGTGAGTAAAGGATGCTATACTACCTCATTCAACCCATTCAAGAGTCAGATAAACTCTGATCTTAATACAAGGCACTGCCATTTTGAAAATTAAGATTAACTATTATGGACAGTTATGTTAGGTCAGACTACTGAGCCAAATTAATTCTTTTTTTTTTTTTTTAATTGTAAGTAAAGAATAAGTCTTACATCTCCGAAAATGTCTTTTTTTCTTTCTTTTTTTTTTTTCTTTAAGAGCTCCTAGATGTCCTGTTTCATATATCAAAAATGACTAACTGCTCTCAGGGTCACAGCTTTGGCATCAAATAGCATTATTTCATGCTAGAAGGAAAAGAATAGACCTCAGAAGAAATTCATTAACAGAACTGAAAGTCATTTCCATTGAAAATGCTGTAGGATTTTTAGCTTCTACACAAAATAGACTGATTACCTACTTTAAAATATTTTTACCTAATGGCCTCCTATTCCAATCAAAGTAAGTCAAAGGTTTAAGAAATGAGTTAACCCTACTGGGATTCAACCTACGCATCTAGTTTGTAGATACATAGTTTCTAGATATCTTTTCCCACAGGCTGTAATAGGATTTCTATATTAGATAATCTTTGTTAATCATATAAACAAATTATGGTCTTCTATAATCTAGAAGATTTTCTTCTTTCACTACATAAGGATGTGGTTTTCACTGCAGGGTGTCTCAAATATTTTCACTTAAGAAGGACTGGATCAGGGAAGGTTAATATATCATGACGTTCACACACATTAGTCTAGTCTTGCTGATACCCAAGTGCGATAAATTCTCCTTTCTATCTATCCTTCTCCACACTAAACCCTCTATAGACGATGTTTTAGAGGGTGGCTGACTCTGACATCAATTTGGAAATAATCAGCTATAATTGCTAGGTGAGTTCAAAATGAACAACTGTGGTAGAATAGACCAGAGACATCATAAACATAACTGATTCAAATTAGAATTCATTTTTTAAAGTTCCAGGTTCTTTTGTTTCTAAATCAAATAATTTTACAGTAGGAAATTATAAAAATGGAAAAAGAGAAAAAAATTAAGAAGTGATTTTTAATCCAGTCTTTAGAATTCTTCGTTTACCAGTAGAATAATGGCAGTTAAGTGGCTATAATGAGAATCTACTCCATCAGTCCATACCCATATTCAGCAACAGGAAGTATTCATCATTAGATATGATATTCATAAGTACATAAGCCCCCAGTCCTTGGTTGAAAACAAAATACCAGGAAGACCCAGTGGCCTCAAAACTCAGTAACAGGACTAATCCCTTCTTCTTTTCCCAATACTGGCCTCTCTGAAAACAAACTCACTCTTATGTACATGATTTATAATTGTTGTTTGTTTTTTACTATCAGAAAACCTATAAAATCTTAAAATATAAAGTACTGTACTATGAGATCAGGTAAATTATTCACATATTGTTGATAATACTTTATTTTGTTAGGATACTATGACAGCATCCATACTTTCCAAGAAGAAAGAAAGACTGAAAGAAGGAAAAAGGGAAGAGAAGGGAAAGATTGCTAACCCCACAATACTCAAATACAATAGTATGCTAATACCTACAAATTTACATAAGAGTATGATACCCACCCAATTATCTGGTGATTAAAGCAAACCTTTTGACAAGAAAACAGTACTTATTGAACAATCTTAACAGCGAGAGGAAAATCTGATTTCCTAGAAAAAGAAAAGTATCAGAAGGACCTACAGCAAATGTTGATTTTTTTTCCTTTTTACCATGTTTTTTTGATGGTATAAATTCTGAAGTATAAATCTACGTGAGGAATAGCAACAAGTTTTAGAGAATGATAAAGTTACTATATTTGACATGTCACAAATAACAAATAGCTCTATAAAACTCTGCTCCTCCCATAAGAAGAAATTAGATCTCTCAATGAAAATATATCTCCCATACTTAACTGTTTATGACGTCACATCCAGAGTAGCAGATTTGCTCATGAATAGTAAACGTCAAATTTACATTCTTCTCTACCAATAGTCATACTTTTTGTATAAAAATGACATACAACATATTATTATTTCTTAAGAAATCATTAGCGGGCCTTGCTTTGAGCTTCATAATAGAGCAGAACCATTTTCTTTTCCTCCTTCAAGAGCAGGACACCAACTAGGCAAGTACCCCATTCGTTTTTGTTTTGTTTTTTTCAAAAATGCTATGGAAGTTTGGCTAATGGCATCTCACGATAGTAAAAATGAAATGATTCAATGTCAATAATGCAGATAAATGCTCATTATTATATTCCAACTTACCTAAAACACTGACAAAAGCATCAAAAAGATGAAATGTGAGCAGAGGCTCTTTCAAGTGACCATAGTAATCTGCTATGGTTTTAAAGACATCTCTCTCAAATCCTAAGTACATAGGCTGCTTCAAATCCGAACAATTCGGCCCTATTAAAAAAAGAGAATGAGACAGAAAGAGAAACATTAACGGGGCAACCACTAAGTATTAGTCTCTGTGCATATGTGCACTGTATTCAAAATCAGAAAAGTTTTCATGGGGAAAATCGACATTAAATAAGTTGACATTATACATTTTGCTTACATAAATATGATTTATGTCTACATTGAAATCTATTATAAAACAAGAAAAATCACTGGCTTACTTCCATTTTAACAGAAATCCACTCTTTCTTTTATGTTCTTCTGAAAGGCATATTTATTAAATGTAAACCATGATAATTTTCTTTGAAATATTCAATATTTTCCTAGTCTTGATATAGTTGACCCTGATAGCAATTAGCTCACATGTGTAACAGACAAGTTATAAAGCAATTTTAAAGCTTTTCATTATTTTATCATTGCTATATTATAATATTCTAGAGTCAGAGTTGAATGAAATAATCAATTTCTGCCTCTATACTATTTTAGACTGATAAGAAGGTATACCTTTTTTCTTAAAGATATTCTGAAAAGGAGATTTTACATTGTGTCTTATAATTCATTCTGATTATAAAACTCTCTATTTAATCCCCAACCATCAAAAGATAGTTTATCAGGCAGAGTCATATTGCGAAGTTAGAGTAACTATAGGAAGCCTGGAACAACCTGGTTGCAGCCCTATACTATGCCAGAAGCAAGGCAAAGATCCACCTATATCTGGGACCAGAGAGAAACAAGAAATGCTTAGCTTTCTACAGAGTTGGCAGCAAATGCCCTCAAAAATCCATACAGAGACCACAGGGTTACACTGCCAAGTGGAGAAATGAACTGGAGCTGCCCGCGCCTTGAGGGAAATGGCAAGTAGTCCCATGAGGAACAGGTTAGCCAGCCTTCTCTATTTCCATCACAGCATGGAAGAGAGGAGTTCAACTGCACTGGCCAGTTTTGGGCCAGCAAAACACAAGACTAAACAACTGTACCCAAATAGATCTCTACCCTCAGGAGAACGAAAGACGAAGCCAGTAAAAACTGAAAGGAAATTCTAACTACAGAATCACTATAACTAAAGAGAAAGGATCAAACTAAAAAAGACAAGTATTCTGGGCCCTCACATTTCAAGACCACTGGGACACTGGATATGGCTTTTTGTTAGTCCATCTAAATATTATTCTTACCTTTTAATATCTTGTACACTTTTTATAAAATAACTTGATTGACTAAAATAATAAAAATTTTGAAAGATTTATATGTCTTGGTACCACATTAACCTAGCAGCAAACATAGCCACCATTTTTGCTTGTTTCTTCCTCTAAAATATTGCAGGCTTAGTCAACTGGAATGCTGTCATTAGTTAGACGTATCTCAGCAAGCAATACACATTAACCCCCACCTCCAGAATAAGTATGCAGTTCATTCTAAGCAACTGTACCCGTCTGTGAACATTTCATCATTCTTGTTAAAAATATGCACACAAAAAAAAGTTTCCCTAAAAATACCAATGCATAATAAGTTCTATGAGAAGAGGCCATATTTCTAAGATCTTTTATTTCTTAATCATCTTGAACTTCAGAATATTTTTTAAACTAGTGTTTTATAAATGTTATTCCTGACAGATTTTGGAAAATAGTTGTTTGTATCCATTTCTGATTGAATTTTTGTAATCTATATGCACAAAGATGACAAAAACACAGTTAACATGGTTTTGTATTTATTTAGCATTAGTCCTTCACTCTGTGGTCAACCACAAGCCTGGCCAACAACAAAAGTACTCAGGACTACATGTATATGGTCTACTATAAATGCAGACAGGCTTAAAGGAAAGAGGGGAGCAGCAGATTTACAGAAAAGAAGACACGAGGCCTTCAAAATATCATATAATCAATCTATCCTTTCTGTTCCATTTATTTATTTATTTACTTATTTTGTTAATCCTCACCCGAGGATATTTCTCCATTGATTTTTAGAGAGAGTGAAAGGAAAGGGGCAGTGAGAGAGAGAAAGAGAAACATCGATATGAGAAAGACACATCAATTGGCTTGCCTCCTGCATGTGCCCCAACCAGGGCCTGATCCCTTTTGACTATAATGGGACTCTAGACTCATTAAAAATAAAAGGGGTAAGAAATAGGTCATAACTTTAACAAACTCAAAATAAACTTTGGGGACCAATGAGAATTTGGAAAAATTAATTATTTTATAAAACTATTAAAAAGACTGAACTTGCCCTTTGACCACCTTTTTTTCTTTGACATATAAACAAGCATCTTTATGAATATGCCAACCATCCACTGCACTTGGTACATATGAGACATGTTCCTGTCCAAAGAATTCCCACCTAACATAACACCACCTGACACATATGGAGAACATTACTAACTCACTCCTCACATCTTTCCTCTCCATTGATGAGAAATTCCAGTTATCCTAACCTTTCTGCAGAAGTTGGTGGCTTTATGTACACATCTTCCTTGAGGGAAAACTAGACTCTTCACAGTTTTTGATCATCACTGAAAATTCAACATCATAGCCACACCTTAATATACACTTTACAACATATTATATCCTAGATTTGTTCTTCTGTCTTCCTCTGTCAATTCTCAGCTGATCAACCTCCAAATCCTAAGTTTGCCAGGAATTCAGAAATGGGTAATTTAACCCATTTACACCTTCTATCTTGTCACTGCCAACTCTGGCCAAAGAGATAATTTAAACTTAATTGATTTCAAATGATTGAGCAAGAAGAATAAAAATCACTCTACCAAGGTAAAACCAAAGAACTCTACATCTCAGAAGTCCCAAAATATTAACCAAAAAGACAATGATAATTTTAATAAACACAGAGAACTTTGGGCTTCACACAAACTAATATTGCTATTCACATTCAGAATGATAGTAGAGCATCATTTTCTGTATATTACCACTGAGATCACCCACAGTAATCTGAATAATTATTTTAGTTTCATTCTATAATCAAACAAAACTAACTTTAGTTAAATAAGTAATTCAGAGTCTACTAATTCAAGAATGTATACACCTATATCTGCACATACTAGTCTCACCCAAAAGAGAAGAAAGAAACTACCACTCTGCAGTGATCTGTGAGACCTCAAAAGGCCTTGGAGAATAAATATCACCACTATCAGTCAAGCAAAATAACTAGATTTCTTCTCATTAAAATCATTTGTTTGAGTTAACACATTAACCATTAGAATCCCTTCTTTGGGTTAAGCCTTCTGAAAATCCCCCCCAAAATAGTAGTGTTAAGTGAGATACCATAATTACTCATTGCTTCAGAGTGCCTATGATATCCAATAAAGTGGCTATCATAGGCCTATGAAATGGATTTCATATGCCTAAGAAAAATCTCAGAGGAATCACCCTGATTCAAGCGCCTTCATCATACATCCAAATTACTGAAACAGTCTTTCTTGTTTCTCTGCATGAGGGTTCTTCTCCTTCAAAAACATCCTGCATACCAATTAGATTAACCTTCTAAAACATTTCTCTCCTACTTAAACTATTGCCCTGTAAAAAGCCAACAGTAGATAGGATCTGCTGAGCAAACTGAATATGTAAATATAGGGTACACTTAGGAATACATGTTTTAGGAATAAAAATCATCCACTAAACAATGGAAGCACAAATTCCTTTAAAAGCATTCCGTAACCGAGCCCTTTCACCAAGTCACAAATTTATCACTAAAAGCACAGTAACCCCAAAACTATAAACTTCCAGTCTCACAGGTATCAAATCAATGTTCAGGCCACTGAGCAAAAATATATTCTAATTTATGGTGCTAATTTCTGTTAATTTCATAAAACTGGCAGACAATTAGTACTTACAATTTGCCAAACACTTCATTGCTGACAGTACCCAATGAGGAAGTTCTTCTGCAGAAAAATAAAAATAAAAAGATATTTTATTCAACAGCATATAACTCTAGAAATTACATATATAGTTGGTATCACAAGAATGTAATACTTGCCCAAGTAATATGAGACCTATCTGCTGATCACAAATCACCTACTTACATATCAGAACATTTAAAGATGGAAATTTTTCCTTAGAAGCAGTGGTACATGTGCTCACATAAATCATGCCTGCAAAACTTTCTAAGGACAAGATAAACTTTTTAAAGCTTTAATGACAAAAAAATAAATTGGTAGTTTGTTCCAGGGAAACAAACAAACTAATCAATTATCCTAATAATTATACTGGGCAAAGAAAAAAAAATAGGAAAAGCAAAACTATTAGTCACAAAATGCATTTGTGAAACCAATTCACCAAACACCTAAAAAAAACAAAGGTGAATTCTGTATGTCCAAGATACAATATAGGTATCATTTTACATGTTTCAATTTTCAAAATGTTTTAAGGCAAACCAAGTTCTACTGACATATTA
Organism: Tadarida brasiliensis; assembly: GCA_030848825.1. Classification (NCBI taxonomy): domain Eukaryota; kingdom Metazoa; phylum Chordata; class Mammalia; order Chiroptera; family Molossidae; genus Tadarida; species Tadarida brasiliensis. The sequence goes on from CM061258.1 coordinate 38,984,915, forward strand.
ATACAGGCTATTCATATCAGAACTTCCTTAAAATAATAATGGTTAACAATGCTATAAAAAACCCTAGATGAGCCATTTGGTAGAGTCTCTTCATCCTTCCTGGTCCTGCCACAGCATCTGATGAGATGGGCTGGCACTCATGTTTCTGCTTCTTCATTTTCTCCCCTTTTGGTAAAACTGCAAAGACGCTCGTTAGGCCTAATGAACCTGAGTCTGTGAGTGCTCTCTTCTTTCTGAAGAACTTACTTAATAAGACAAAAAAATCACTCACCATTCAACTGGTAGCTAAAAGTATTAATGTTTGCTATACTCAGAGAATGTAAAAGGATTTAGATGTATTTCAAAGGCAACACCCTCCTCATTCTACGAAACTTAATTTTACATGTTGGTATTAACAAGACAACTCATGAATTCACAAATTTATTTCTGTTTCCTGGTGTCCTCCATTCCTGATACAGGGGCTATAAAAGGGGAGCATTTCAGGTTTCAAAGACACATACTGTTCTTCTCAGGAATCCCAGCCTTGAACAACCTCCTCCCTTCCCATCACTGCTCGGGCTCCTTCTGGTACAGCTCTGTCTGCTGCCAGGAGCCTCCAGCCTCAACTCTAATAAACTAAAAAACCCAAAAGTACGGTACCACCTTCCCACATCCAAAGGTCATTCTAGTTCCAGCTAGTTCCCAGGTTTAAGGGTTTGAAGTGAAGAAAGAACCAAGCAAAGAGCCCGTTCGATTCTAGTTCATCCCTTATCCAGGGGAAGGAAGTTGGAAAATCAGTTTGGAGATTCTGGCCCACTCCATGTACCATGACTGCATTTTTCTAAATCAAAAACCAGAATAGATAGCTGCTAAATGTCTTTTTTTTCTGATTTATAAACTGGCTTGAAAAAAAAAAGGTATAAAAAACGGAAACACCGTCCACCTTTAAAAAGCTACCTTTATAAAAAGAAAAAAAAAAAAATGGCATAAATCAAAAGTACCCCAGAAAACCTGACACAGAGATACCATAACAAAAAGGTCAATGAGAACCTAAAATCGATCAGACCCCAGGATCCACCTGAAAACTGACTCAAGCTCTAAGGTAGGTCTTAAACCTATTCACTTTTTAGGGATTTTCTGGGGATAATACAGAACCACTTAATGCTCTGTGTTGCTAACAATGAATTAGCCTCAGGATGGATTTTGCTTCGGTTTTCACTCCTGATTATTCCTAATTCTATGACATTGATGTGGTGAAGGCCTGGGATAGGGTAAGGGTTGGGTGGAGGGAGGCAAAGGGGAAGAAAATGGGGGACATCTATAATACTGTCAATAATAAAAATACATATCTAAAAAAAATAAAGTCACCTAATTAAATACTTTTTTTAAAAGGGGGGTATCAGGACATGAGAGGAAGCTATGTGTAATGAGGGGGTAAGTTTATTAAGGGTTTAGAGAAGTGTCAAATAGAAAGTGATAGACCTGTGCAGCCAACATATTGGATCAACAGGAAACAAAATGGTTTTCATACACTTACTTGACTTGTCATCAAGGATAACAACTCCCTGCTTGCTCACACTATATACATTATGTATGATGTACTTGGACTTGACAAGTTTAATATCTAGAACTTCTTCTAAGGAATCTAGGCCAAGGATTTTCTGTAAACTAAAAAGATAGATAATAATTACATTAATTACTTTTTAAAAAATCATTATTTACCCAAAAACCCAGCACTGTAAAAGATCAATCTTTAAAATGTGTTGTTTTCATGCATTTCAACCAATTTTTATGGGGCAAAAAGGCTAGAAATTGAGTATGATAGAACATACTTGAAAAATATCCTTTTGCCATTAACATATTTCTTTACTAATTTAATAATGTAACATCTTGAATGCCAAGAAAATGATTTCATAAGATATTATGAAACAAAAATTAGCTTATCCAATGATGAGAAACTGCTTCAAGTACATCTTTGTGAGAAGAAAAAAAAATGATGCTATATCATCATTAACTTTAATTACCTATATAGTACCTCATATATCTAAAACACCAAATTTCTCATTGTGTTTCATTAAGAGTTTAGTGTTACTAGAAAATTTAAGAACTTTCAAATGCCTATTCTTAACTATTATATAAATGACATAGAAAATACCCAGAATTCAGTTAAATTATGTTTGATAAGCAGCGTAGCTACAAATAATACAAAGTTGAAATTTTTATACATAATTTCAGAAAATTAAATATACAGAGAATAGTGGAGAAACAAATTAGAAAAAAAAACCTAAAAAGTCTCATTAATATCAAATGCACATACTATGATAATGTCATAGACTTCCATATCTCTTCCACATTGGCCTCTGTCAGCTGTCTGCGGTAGACAAGCCGGCAAGCTGGCACCTCTCCGATAGCAATACTGTGACGCTTGTACCACATCTCAGAATTCTAATGGTGGGGAGGGGAGCAGAAAGAAAGAGAATAAACATTTCAATAGACAGTAATATGGTTTTATGACAAATTCTTTAATTTGATTATTTGTAATTTGATTTAAAATAATAACAGGAAATATAAACTAACTTTCTTTGCATGGACTACAGAGAAATAAAGTATGACTCTTAAAGATTAGGTCATATTATAAATAAATATTCAAGAATTGCAAAAGAGCTATTACGATAAGCATGACATTTCCTGTGAGAATTCCAAATAATCAGTGAAGTAGCAATGAAATAAAATTTTATTATTTCAAAATTAAGTAAAGGAATACCTATCCAAGTTCACACACTGTCCAAATTTAATAATTGTTTAAAATAAATTTATTTTATATTCAAGAGTTCTCTATTTTTTGTAAGCAAAGATCAAATAAGTACAATGATGAATAGCAGCCCTCAGATCATAGGCATGTGCAAAAGGCAGGTAAAATAAGAGCTCCACAAGGACAGTTGGAGATGGCAAGGAGAAAAACTAATACACAACAAAAATGTTAATATTAATTCTCTCTGGATGATATTATAGGTAATTTTTTTCTTTTGTCTCTGCCTGTAAACAATTATATTAAATACATTAATAATAGAAATAGTCCTGGCTGGTGTGACTCAGTAGGTTGAACGTCGTCCCATGCACTGAGAGGTCGCTGGTTCAATTCCCAATCAGGGCACATGCTCGGTTACGGGCTTGATCCCCAGTAGGGAGTATGCAAGAGGCAGCTGATAGATGTGATGTTTCTTTTTCTCTCTCCTTCTCCCTTCCTCTCTCTCCAAAATCATTTTTAAAATAACATATTTTTTAAAAAGTAATAGAAGCCCTGGCAGGTTTGGCTCAGCAGTAGAGTGTCAGCCCACGGACCAATGAGTCGCAGGTTCAATTCCGGACAAGGGCACGTACCTTGGTTGCAGTATGTCCCCGGCCCTGGTCGGGGTCGTGCGGGAGGCAACCAGTCAATATATACCTCTCACATAGATGTTTCTCTCTCTCTCTCCCTCCCACTCTATCTGAAGACAAATAGAAAAATATCCTCAGGTGAGGATTAAAAATAAATAAAAAGTAATAGAAATAGCAGTTAAGTTACTGAGCACCTGTGCGAACTCACTTGATTCTCACAACCACCCTATCCTAAATGGGTATTATCATCCCAGTTCTACCAAAAAGAAAACTGAGACAGAAACACAGTGAATGAAACAGAAACAAGCCCAAAGAGCTAGTAAATGGAGGAGCCAAGATTCAAGCCCAGCAGTCTGGCTCCATAGCCCACACTCATACTTTCCACATTATATTGCCCCCTCAGCAAACACAAGAAATCATTTTTATGAATTTCATTTTATTTGATATAATGTCTAAACAAGAGAGAAGATAGGACAAAACAGAAACAAAAACCAGCAAGCAAAGTGGAGGCAGAGACAGAAAGAGGGAAAGTTAAGAAAGAAGAAATGAATAATGAGCTTAAGTTCTTTAAGAAGAATAACTGTTTCTCCATTGACTATTAATTTCATCATTCTAAAACCTATATCAAGGGAAACAGATCCTGCTCTGCCATTCCTTCTTTGAACAATTCTCAAGAAGTAGCAGTCGTCCGGCCGGTGTGGCTCAGTGGTTGAGCGTCGACCCATGCACCAAGAGGTCGCCGGTTCGATTCCCGGTCAGGACACATGCCCAGGTTGTGGGCCCGATCCCCAGTGGGGGGCATGCAGGCGGTGGCCAATCGATGTTCTCTCTCATCGATGTTTCTATCTCTCTCTCCCTCTCACTTCCTCTCTCTCTAAAAAATCAATAAAGGAAAAAAATTTTTTTTTTTTTAAAAAGAAGTAGCAGTCTAGGCTTTAGTGGAATCATAACAAACAGGGAGCTTTCCAACTTCTACCACTTCATTTAAGGGGGAAGTATGAGAAAAGGCAAGACAAGAGTTAACAAAACAAATGTAGATTCAGATGATCAGGAAAATGATACACTGGGGGTGGGGTGGGGAAGCGGTGGATGAATCGAGACACTGGTATACCACTTCAGGGCTCCTGAAAAATTTGAAACTGAAAATGGAAGATGGAAGTCACTGTCACTGGTGCATTCAAGTATGCTAACGAGCAGCTGGTTTTCCTTGAAGTAATACCAGGAATTTTACAACTTCACAGAACAAAATAGAACAGAAAAGGGAAGTTATTATATTGATGACATAAATACACATTAATTTAATATGGGATTCTATCTCTTTTGTATAAACATCACTGGGTGACCTTATAGTAAACAAATGTCAGTTGAAGAACACCTCTACTGCTGGGGTCATATTAGATGTTTAACTATGAATGTGCAAAAAAATAGACCTTATCTCATAGAGCTTATATTTTCATTTTCTCTAGAATAGGGACTATCAAGTAGACCTTAAGTACTCCTCACTGGGAATTAAATAGCCCTCAAATACCCTTTGTGTTCACTCTTTCAGAATAGTTTCACTATGTTTTCTAATAGTCTATGTTTGTATTTATGCTTCACTAGACTATGAGTCCTTTTAGAGCAAAACTATATCACATATAACTGTATCTATAAAGCCTAGCACAATGAATGGCACACAGTAGACACTCAATAAGTCTTTGTTGAGTGAATAAATTAATGACTTCCAAACATGACCTCTCCTCTAAGTTCCAGTGCCATTATCTCCATCAACCTATTAGACACTTCATTTAATACAACCCAACTTTAGCATCACTGTCCGTGACATACCTGCAAGCCCCTATGGAGTCCCCATTTCTGTCACTGGTATCACTTTCTCTTGCATTTTCTTTGATAAAGGCTAAGCTGCTTAACTATTCTCTCCAAACTAAGATATAATACAACTTCTCCAGATAATTTTTTTCTTTTCATTATATTTCCAAAAAGTGTTTATATCAGATCTTTGCAAACAAAAGTATGAATTGGACATCAAGTCCTATAAGACTAGATTAACTTAAAACATTGGTGCTACTACAATTCTTAAAAACTGTCATACAAATTTCATTCTGTATTTTATTTTTTAAGCATTATTTCAATCTTGGTAGTGTTTACTGGGGATATTTTAAGAAAAAGTATGTCCTCCAAAAAAGAGTTCATTGCATAATGAGCTTAGATTTTTCAAGACAAGCAGATTCTACCTTGTCCATATTTTGTGTAGGGCTCATTCTACAATACTCCATACCCCAACCTTCTCATTCTCAACTGGTTAATAAAGTTCAGGAGGAGGAGACAAAGAGGGAAAAGAGCAAGTTATAGAACAGAAAGGAAAATAATATAATAAGAGAGTTTTAACTGAAAACTGCTTGGTCTGAACATATGAAAACAGCTACCATATATTCAGTCAAAATGTCAATAGGCAAGAGTGGAAAAAATGCAAAACCCAGTCTTTCTTTGTTATTGGTCTCTCAGCTATTGATAAGTAAGGCATTGTTTTAAAGTACTTTCAGACCATAGTTCAAAAGGAACTGACAGAGAGAACTGGACTAAGCCTGGTGGTCCACAGACTACTACTTATTCTGCCTGCTGCTAGTCCTCAGTCTTTTAGTAATGGCACTTACCATCACAACTGGCCTCACTGGGATGTTCTCTTTTGAAGTGCCTCGTTGGGGGTCATTCCATTCTGGAAATTTAATAACATCCTTTTGGTATGGGGGCCTCTTTGGATATGGTTTCAGGGGTGAGGAAGGAGGAAATCTGGAAACCAACAAGAAAATCATTATTATAGTCAGTGGAAGACAGATATTTTAACAATAGTCATTTCTTATATCCTTGAGAATTTATATAACAGTAAACTTCATGTAATAAATGAGCTCATACCTAATCAAATCATTATACATGGGTAATTATACCCAACAATATGATTTTTAAAAAATATTCATTCAGCCCTGGACTTTATGGCTGTGGTAGAGCGTCGGCCCATGAAGCAAAGAGTCCCGGGTTCAATTCTGGCCAAGGGCACGTACTTCGGTTGCAGTTTGGCCCTGGCCCCAGTTGGGGTTGTGCGGGTGGCAACCAATCAATGTGTCTCTCTCACATCGATGTTCCTCTCTCTCTCTCTCTCTCTCTCTCTCTCTCTCTCTCTCTTCCTCCCTCTCTCCCTCCCGCTCTATCTGAAGATAAATATAAAAATATCCTTGGGTGAGAATTAAAAAAAAAAAAGGATAAAAAAAAAATTCATTCAGCCCTGGCCAATGTGGCTCAGTTGTTTGAGCATTGTCCCACGTACTGAAAGGTCGCCAGTTCTGTTCAATTCTCTGTCAGGGCACATGCTCGGGTTGCAGGCTTGATCCCCAATCAGGGTGCATGCGTAAAGCAGCCAATCAATGTTTGTCTCTCACATTGATGTTTCTCTCTCTATCTCTCTCCCCCTTCCTCTCTCTCTAAAGTCAATGAAAATATATTCAAAAAAATATTCATTCATCATGCCCATCAAATAGCATTTATGAAGGAAAGCAGGTATCAAGCATGTGATATAATTTTAAATAAATAGAATTTGTTCTCTTATCATTGGCTTTCATAATTAAATATGTTCTTAATGGAATGCTCAAGTAAGCCATTTCTTTCACCTAGCTCAAAATCCTTACTGCCTCATAACTACAGCTGAAATTTGTAGATGATAAGTATGCAAACAGAAATTATTAATAGATAAATCCTCAGTAATACTTGCTAAGGAAGCATATATTAGAACAAAAATCATCTGATCTAATATTCATTTTTTTAAAGATTTTTTAGAGAGAGAGAAAAACATTAATGTGAGAGTGAAACATTGATCAGCTGCCTCCCACATGCACCCTACTAGGGATGGAGCCCGCAAGCCAGGTGTGTGCCCTGACCAGGAATCAAACTAGCAACCTTCTGGTGCACAGGATGACATGCAACCAACTGAGTCACACCAGCCAGGGTAATATTCATTCTTATAACTACTTCTAATAAAGATTAATCCTCCTTCCCTGGAATATTCAACTCTTCACACTGAGATTGAAGCCTCAGTCTAAAAATCCATCTCAAAGGAGGTAAAAGCTGTCCAGTGTCCTTATTCTGCCTTTTAATAATCCTCTGTGCCCATTCCTCCTAGGTATCAACAGCATCACTCCTGAACTAACACATACAAGCCTAAATACAATCTAACTCTCTTTAAACTGGTCTAGACCATACTCAATAAACAACAACAGAAATGTAATTAATAGATATTTTACTTAGAGGATCTTTTTCTGTTAGTTTGTTAGAAAACAATACACTGCACTGCATTGTACTGTAACAACTCTAGTTCTTAATGTTGACATAGAAGTCAATAGGCAATTAATTTTTTTTTTAATCCTCATCTGCGGACATGTTTAGAGAGAAGAAGGGAGAGAGAGAGAAACATCAATATGAGAGAGAAATATCGATTGGCTGCCTTCTGTACCAAGGACCAAACTCACAACCCAGTTATGTGCCCTGACCGGGAATCAAATGGGCAACCTTTCAGTGCACAGCACAACACTAAACCAACTGAGCCACTCCAGCCAGGCGGCAATTAACTTTCTAGTTCGACTTTTTATTTATTTAAGCCAAAATAAAGACTTAAAATTCTGTCCATGATATCCATAGGAAAAATAATTCAAATAAACTATAAAGATCTTATGCTTAAGACAAATGCAGAAATAAATAATTTTAAAATGTCTATAGTTTCCAAGGAAAGTTTTATCGAAGTGAATCAGGAAAGTCACAAATAAAGAGTACTATGGAGAAACACTACAAAAGCAGTCACAGCAGACTTGAAAAAAGAATACTGATGGAGAGAAGCTGATTTCATCTTCTCTGAAAAGAATATCCAATAATTACACTTTATTTGAAAGGTCAGTTTTGAGTCAGTAAGAAAAAAAAATGAGGACTGCAAATCATGAAATCAAGTTAAAGATAAATAAACTGAAAGATAGCTTAAATTTTTGGTATTAAGTTACCAAGGCTGTTTGTTATTTCCAAATGATTCCAAAATACAAATTAAATTGAACTCTAAAGCCAGTGAAAGTTACACTACTTCGTAAGTAGAGCATGGCTTGTAGAAGTCCAATCCTCCTTCTTAGATGCCAACAATCACAACAAAAATCCTATTTCCAACCAAAGTATATCACGTATGCACACATACACACTCACACACATACACTCTTACATTCACACACAATACTGAATATAACTGCAGCAACAATGTAAGAATAGCGACTACCCTAAAACCACCCTGCCACAAGAAGCACAACCCACGTAGAGATGCCCTAGAGGATGAAACCTCATGTAAAAAGAGAGGGGCCGAGAAGCACAAAGGCACCATGTTTTGAGCAGAGAAAGAAGCCATCTTGGAAGTGAATATTCTAGCCCAACTGATGGCTTGTGGGTAAGGGCCAAACAGCCAGATGAACCTATTCTAACCTTTTGACCAAAAAAAATGAGCAAAATAAAGCACTTTAAGCCATCAAAATAACATCACAAGGAGACAGCATTTCACTTACCAGATTGGCAACAATTTAAGGCAGTCAATATTGAATATTTTCTACTACTGGAATAAAAATGAGCATACTCACTATGGAAAACAGTTTGGCACTACCTACTAAAGTTGAACATGTATATCTCCTCTAAACGAATTCCACTCCAAGGTAACTCAGTATACTAAAGAAACTCCCACATGTACAAAAGAATGTCCATAAATGTTCATGGGAACATTGTTTATAATAGCAAAAAATGGAAAGAAACCCAAATCACCACTAACAGAACAGATATATTGATATAACAAAATAGAATATAGATCAGAAAATCCCATGAACTATAATTAAACATATCTATATGGATGAATCTCAAAAATCATGAGAAATAAAAGAACAAGTCAGAGAAGAACACAGACTCTTTGATATATTTTATATAAAGTTCAAAACAGAAAAATATTTCAGAAACAAATCAATATATTGTTTAAGGATACAAGGTTAAGTATTAAAACAATAAAGAGAGCCCTGGCCAGTTTGTCTCAGCAGTTAGAGCATCGGCCTGCAGTCCAGAGAGACCTGGGTTCGGTTCCCACTAAGGGCACGTACCTTGGCTGCAGTTTGTCCCTGGCCCTGGTTGGGTCGTGTGGGAGGCAGCCACTCGATGTGTCCCTTTCACGTCAATGTTTCCCTCTCTCTCTCTCTCTCTCTCTCTCTCTCTCTCTCTCTCTCTCTTCCTCTCTCTCCCGCCCACTCTATCTGAACAAAAAATGGAAAAATGTCCTCGGGTGAGGATAAAAAAATAAATAAATAAAATAAAGAGAAGCGAAGGCATGATTAAGATAGAACTCAGGATATTGATGACTGCTGAGGAAAATATGCAAATTATGGGTAAACAAGTATTCGTTTTATCATTATTTTATAAATTGTTCAGCTACGGTTTATACATTCTTCTTTAAAAGATCTATTTTTCAATAAAATTGTTTGAGAACATTAAAAAATAACAGAGCTCCCTCTAGTGGGCTCTGTACCCACTCAACATATTTTTCTAGCCCAGTAATGCTATGTAGTACTGTGTCATTTAAATGCTGAAAAACTGCTAATGATTACATTTCACAATACTGCCTGAAGGTATATCAGGAACATAAAGTGTTCAAGGGAAGAAGAATGAGAGAGGAAGATAAATAATTAGCTGTCAAAATAAGGAAGACTTTTGAGCTCCCAGCTCAGAAATCCTTCCTTATTCCATGTGAATAAAGATTCCATTATGTAAAGGATCAAACAGGTATTTTTAAGAAGAGAAATGTGATCCAATCTAAAAGCCACTCCTACTTTAGATTAGCAATAACTATTTAAAAAATAAATTCCGTTTGCAACAGAAGAAAATATATAAACTACCTAGGACTTCTAAAAAGTGTACAAGATTTACAGGGAAAACTACCACCATTTACAATAGCACCAAAAACCATGAACTATTTAAATATAAATCTAACAAAACTTGTGTACAGTCTGTGTACTTAAAGCTACAAACTACTGCTGAGAGATTAAAGACCTAAATAAACTGAGAGATATACCATGCTCATGATTTGGAAGACTCAATTTTATTAACTTATCAAATCTCTGCAAACTGATCTACAGATTCACACAATTTCACTCAAAAGCTCAACAGAAATTTTGTAGAAATAAGCAAGTTGATTCTGAACTTTCACTGAAAAGGCAAAAGAATTAGAATAGCCAAAAGAATTTTGAAAAAGAACAAAGTTGGAGAACACACTACCAGATTTCAAGGCTTATTATAAACCTACTGTAATCAAGACAGTGTTGTACACAGCTGGAATATAGGACTCTGTATGGTGCTGCGTCCCACATACATACAAATATATGGCCAGGAACCCTGGGAGGGAAGCAGGAATAGCCTTACTCACCACCCCTGACAGTGACCCATTCCCACAACTAGAGATCCTGCTCCCTTAAGAGTGAGTACTTCTGCCAGGAAACAGCAGGGCACTTTGGGCTCCTTGTGGCAGGGAGCAGCAGGCAAGATGAGGAATCCCTAACATGGCAGAGGTAACTGATCCTGAGCAGCAGAAAGAAGGCAGGCTGCTCTAACCCTGTCAAGGCAGGAACAGCTGTGGCAGCTCTTGGTACTACCGTATGCCACTGTAACTGTGAATGGGCATGTGCAGAGACACCAGCCTGAGAAGTGCATGCTTATCAAGGGTTCCAACTCTCAGAAAAGAACTTTTGGGTCATACTACCAGGTAAGCCAGCCAAAGCCTGCCAAGGTGATATGTGAGGGTGAGAAAATTTACAATGGAGAGTGGAGAGGGAGAGGATGAATACCAGTTGTAGCCATGAGACCAGCTGCAACAATAGGGGCTGTATTCTTCCTGGTAATTTCCATTTCCCAGACTTTGCCTCAGGAAGAAAGCCCCATGAACGTGTGCAAAGACGCAGATCTGAGCAGCACAAGAAATGATCTGTGCCAGCCATGGAAGTGCACAGCGTGTATCTTCCTTCAAGAACCCAACAGACTCCAGTCTCTAGCTACTGTACCTTTCATGCTTCTCCCAAGAAGCTTCCAGCACATGAATAAGCACAGTGAGGGTTCTGAAGCCAGGCCAATCCTAACAGAAGACACAGGACTCCTCTAGCAGGCAACCTCTGCCCAAGGACTCCCCATCAGCCTGGCCAGGACTTTCTCAGAACTGTACCCTGTGCTCTTCCTACCCAATTCTTTCCCTCTCTAGTTCACAGAGGTCAGACCTGCATCACAATCTGAAGACTCACCCCAGTTCCTGTTCCTCTTCCCTTTATCCTTTCCAGGTGTCCCAGAACCCTGGTAATAAATCACTTGCATTATCTAGGTCCATCTTGACATCTCCTTCTCATCTCAGAGGGCCTGAACTAACAGAATCTTCTAGTAACTTGTGCTCATCTATGAAAGATGACTTCACATCACTTCAAACAATGTAAGTGCCTACTATGTATCAGATACCACTAGGTAACAGGATACAATAATTAATACCAGTTCTTGCCTTCAAGAAACCATCTAGGGCAGGAGTAAGCAACCGTGGCCTGCAGGCCAAATCCCACCACTTGCTTTAGTAAGTAAAGTTTTACTGGAACAGTCATGCCCAATCCCTTACATGTGCTCTGTGGCTGCTTTAACCCCACAGCAGCAGTCAAGCAGTGGTACTAAGGTTGTCTGACCCACAAATATTTACTATCTGGCCCTTTACAGAACAAGTTTGCTGAGCCCTGGTCTAGCGAGACCAGAGATACCCTCAAGACAGAATGTTATCATCCTTACTTTTTAAATGAAGACACAGAGGTTCAGAGTGTAAGCAATTTGCCTAAGATCACATGGGTAGCAGTAATTCAGAGCTGGGATTCGAACCCAGGCCCACCTCATTCCAAACCCCGTGCTTGCTATAGCCCTTCCATTACTGAACTTGTGTTATACTTAACCACAGCTCATTTGATGTGGGAAATGACTGAGCCACTTAACTCAGGAATAGAGATGGGGTGATTATTGCTTAACTCCTTCCAGTAAAAAGGAAACTCTTCACTTACTAATCTTTTGAATTTCTTTCTCAATAAATACAAGGCATTGTTCTGGGTGTGGGGGACACAAATAAAAGCAAATTCTTTCACAACCTTATCTACCACCACTCCCTACATAGTGACAAGCAACATGTTCTTACATACGCCAGTCTTACTCATGATGAGATGATGATGACTTTTTCTTTTTTTAATTTTTTCTTTATTGGTTTTAGAGAGGAAGGGAGAGGGAGAGAGAGACAGAAACATCGATGAGAGAGAGCATCGACTGGTGACCTCCTGCATGCCCCCCACTGGGGATTGGGCCCACAACCTGGGCATGTGCCCTGACCAGGAATCAAACTGGCGACCTCTTGGTGCATGGATCAACACTCAACCACTAAGCCACACCGGGCGGGCGATGATGGCTTTTATAAGCAAGTCCCTTTACCTTGATCGACCTCTCTCCCTTCCTCGACTGGCAAGCACTTATTGATGCATCAATACTCAACCCAAGTGTCACCTCTGAAGCAAAATATTCTCTGATTTACTCAAGCAGAGTTGATTCCCCAGTCCTCCAACAGCTGAATTCACCTCCTTCTAATGGCATTTGTGACAATGAATTCTGATTTATCTGTCTTCCTATCTTAACTTTAACTCTTAAGATAGGGTCATGCATCCAAAGTGTTTAGCGGTGAGAAAGGAAAAGGAGGCAGGAAGGGAGGAGGATGGGGAGCAGCATATGTGCGGATCTACTTAACAATGACCCCCCAAATCACCGAAAGCTCTAAGAAAAGGCCAGAACTTAAGTATTAATCAAGCAACTGGTGAAATGTGGACTGGACATCAGTTGTATAAAAATGCTTAAATAGACTATGCTTTCCGATACTCACATAAAACATTTGTCTGGCCTCTCCCACTTCTACTTTGCAAGCTTATGAACTCCTCAAATCCAGAGTGGTATCCCCTCACCTTTCAAGGACTTTTATAAATCTTGTCTTACAACCTGCTTATCTCAAGGCAAATTCCCATTCCTCTCAGCAAGTTATGGTTTAGGATTAACTGAGAAAAACTGATTGATACCTATATAATCTTTATTATTTTGTTTCAAGGTTAACAATGTTTAAGAAGTACTCCTGTTCAATCCACCTTCTCATCTGTAATGGGAGCATACAGTGAGCTATGCTCCTTTGATTTTTCTGGCTTCCGCTGTTCCATTCCCTATTAACGATAATAACCAGGCATCAGGAATTCAGAGAAAAGAAACCTAGGTAAGGATTAAAGAAAAAAGGATTTTCAAGGGCAAGTTGGCAAAGACCAAGTGGATAAAACAAATAAATATTAAAGGGAAGGGATACAGAAACCAGACAGAGAGCATGAAACACAGGAACTAAGACCACAAATGAAAGGCCAGGATAGAAAGATAAATCATGGGTTTGAAATTTTTATAAATTAATAATCAAAAAAGGTTACAAAAGTTCATCAGTAACCGGGAACTGCGTTTTCTGAGTCAGGAGAGTCTGTTTCAATGCATTATTTAACACACTTACATGTACAGACATCTTCTGCATCAAAGATGGCAGTGGTGACATAACCTCAGAACTGGTTGGACTTAACAGTCCAATATAGAACTTTCAGTGCAGGGGCCAACTGTAAGTAACCAGCCTACTATTCACTCTAGTGAACTCGCTCCTGTGCCTCAGGGACGACCAGGATCCTCAGCTGGAATGCGTCCCTGTGTCTCTGATTGCTACAGTCCAGTCTGATCTGTTGCTTAGCTTTCTGGCAGTCCCTATAAGCACAAACATCCTGGCACTGTTTCCTAGGCCCCAAAAGCTGCCCGAGTTTTGCTCCCTCTACAGGCATAGCTTGTTATATCAGTCTGAGTGAGTTCTGGGTGGCAGAAACGAATTCTGCCTAATTTAACCAGAAACTTCAAAACATCCAAATAAGTCACAAAATCAACAGGAGAGCTGGAGAACCAGGATTAGAAAGAGAGAAAAAAAAGTTGGGGCAAAGGAGAAAAGGAGGCCACAGCAGCAGGCACAGCAGGAACCACAAGTGACTGTCTAGTGTGAAAGCCACTGCTGGCACTGTGCCCTCTGGACGCCTCTGCCTCTATGTATTTCTGTCCTTGCTCCCGCAGGCCACCACTGCTATCACAAGAATTCTAAGCTGTACCCTCCTCTTTGCATCCCTCACTCAAGATTCAAAGTCCTAGGTAGAAACGTACCAACTGCCAAGGGTAGGCAGGACACGTGCCTGCACCCTAACTGCTCAGGGCAGGCAGAGGGAGTATCTCACCTACTGAGGCTTCCACTGATGGGAGCAGGGCACTGCCTCCCACTACAGTTCATACAAACAGGAATCCCACAAAATAGGAAAGTTTACAATGCTTGGCAATAAAAAAAAAAAGTCAAATGTCTATCATATTACTACTATTCAATTAACTCTATTCTAGAACACAGACTTTCTTTCTACTCAAAACACTAGCCTTGACTGCTTTGTCTTTTTAAAATAAGTCTACTCCTAGCCAGGTATTTAATAAACTCCATCAAATGTATCCCTATGACATCCTGACCCAAAAACTTCTGCAACCAGGCCAGTCTCCCCCTTCTTTTCCCAGTAAAGCTGACATGCATTTCTGAGAGCCTCGGTCTTGCCACTCTTGTGATCCGAAACATCATCTCCCTTTCCGTCTCTTATTATTCAGATCCTACCCCACTCTCAGGCCCAGGTTGAAGTCCTCCACCTCCTCCTCCATGAGGTCTCAAAACACTCCAGTGCACACTGAGTAGGTCACAAACACAATTCCTGTGCTGGCCAGACAGACAACAGAAACATGATACAGTCTGGTGTGATGTAGGAAAATGGTGGGAAGTGCGGCAACAGGAATGGGTTTGCCCCATCTAAAGACTTTCAGATTCAGAATTTTTAAGGCACTGTGTTGGAAGCTAATAGTATTAGGTGCCTCTGGGAAGGGAACTGTGCGGCTGGGGAAGAGAGGTGGATGGGAGGCTTTTTATTGTATATAGTCTTCGGTACTTTGTAAATTTTGAACCACAAGTAAGTGTTACCTTCACAAAATATGCAAAATGAAAAATAAAAAATCAGATACACAAAATTTTAATGACCAAAACACTACACCAGTCAAACAAAATATATGTGCCATCCCAAGGACCGCCATTTTAGCACCTCTAATTTATTCTTTGTTACCAGTTCGTTTGTGTTAATTAATTAAATGGCCTTGGTTCTGCTACTTATCTTTTTCACATATGTATACTCTTATCACAAGAGCCTGAAAAATTAGGGAGGAAAAGAATCATGTTATATTTCTTTTTTTATCTCCTTCACTGCCTTGGATTGAGAAACACATGATTATGTACTCAATATCTGAAATCATAAAAGTTTGGAATTTAAAAAGTTCTTAAAGGTCTAGTTCATCTCTGTCATTTTATAGATGAAAAAACTGGTGCCTAGTATGGCTAAAGAACTTATCTATTACAGGACAAGAATCTAAGACTTGATTAAATGAATAAAAACTAAAGAAAAATCACAGGCACACATTCTGAGTGTTACTATTAAAACAAAGGATGTCCACTAGAGGGAGCCAGTTGTCCATTAACTTGAAGGTGCGGTTCCAAAACAGTTCCCTTCAAAAGATTTTTGGGGTAGTAATGAAAAAATTTTCCCAGACCACTGAAAATGACTAAAGGATCACATACCTAAAACAATGTAAATTCAGGTTTCTTTCACTAGAGGTACAAATACAGACTTTTCAAATCTCTAGCATTAAAAAAATGTTATTAGTATATAGTAAAACTGATTTTTTTTTTTTTTTGGTTTACAGTTCTATGAATTTTAGCACATTTGTATAACCACCAAAATCAGGAAACAGAAGAACAATTCCAGTATTCCCCCCCCTCAAAAAAAACCTCCCTCCTGCTACACCCCACCATCCGCATTCCATGGTATAGATATATATTTATCCCACTCATCCATTTGGGTTGTTTTCACCTACTGGTGATTATTAATAGAGCTGCTATAAATATTAATATGCAAGTTTTTGTGCGAACATAAGTTTTCATTTTTCTAGGGTAAATACCAGGGAGCAGGAATACTGAATTATAGCGTAAAAACATTAACTTTAAAAAACAAAAACAAAAAAACTGCCCAACTGTTTTGTAAAGTGACTACCAATCTAGGCTTCTCACCAGCAATAAGTGAGATTTCCAACTGCTCTGCATCCTCACTAGCTCTTGATACTGTCAGTATTTTTATTTTAGCCATTCTAATAGATATGTAGTAGTATCTTGTCATGGTTTTAATTTGCAGTTCCATAATGTTAACTATGTTAAACATTTTCTCAAGGTTTATCCGCTATTTGGTTATCTTTGGTGAATTGTCTGATCAAGTGTTCTGTTCTTTTTTTTTTTTTATCCTCACCTGAGGATATTTTTACATTTATTTCCAGATAGAGCAGGAGGGAGAGAGGGAGGAAGAGAGAGAGAGAGAAACATCGATGTGAGAGAGACACATTGACTAGCTGCCACCCACACGACTCCAACCGGGGCTGGGGACCAACTGCTACCAAGGTACATGCCCTTGGCCGCAATCGAACCCGGGACTCTGGTCCACGGCCAACGCTCTAACCACTAAGCCAAATTGGCCAGGGCTGTTCTGTTCATTTTTTAATTGGGTTGTTTGTTTTCTTACCGTTGAGTTTTGTGAGTTCTTTATATATTCTTGACACCAGTCCATTGTCATTTATGTGGTTTGCAAGTATTTTCTCCCATCTGTAGCTTATCTTCTCATCTTCTCACAGTTTCTTTCACAGAGCAAAAGGTTTTCATTTTGATAAAGTCCAATTTATCATTTTTTCTTTGTCTTATAAATCTTGTTTTGGTATCATGTTTAAGAATTCTTTGCCTAGCACTGGCCGGTTTTGCTCAGCGGTTAGAGCGTTGGCCTGCGGACCAAAGAGTTGCAGGTTCGATTCCAGTCAAAGGCATGTATCTCTCTCCTTCCCTCCCACTCAATCTGAAGATAAATGGAAAAATATCCTCGGGTGAGAATTAAAAAAATACATATAATTATTTGCCTAACCCCAGGGCATAAAGATTTTCTCTTGTTTAAATAAAATTTTTGCAGTTTTACATTTAAATCTATGATCCACTTTGAACTTTTTGTATAAAGTATGGGGTTTAGGTTGAGGTTCATTTTCTTGCATATAGAGGATAGATATCCAGTTGTTCCAACACTACTGAAAAGACTACTCTTTTTCCTTTAAATTATTTTTACCTTTGTCAAAAAACAATTGGCCATATTTGTATATGTTTCTGAACCTCTGCTGTTCCACTGATCTATGTCTATCTCTTCGCCAACATCACAGTCTTCAGTACTGTGGCTTTATATACAGTACGACTTAAAACTGGGTAGCATGAACCTTTGTTTTTTAAGTTAAGAACTGTGAAAGTAACCACATTCAATAAAATTGGCAGTATCTACATAAAATTTTTTAGTTTCAAATTAAAATCAATGTTTTGGAAATAGACCAGGGGAAAAAAAGCAAATATGAGGGAAAAGGAACAGAAAGAGAGAACAATGAAGTAGGAGAAAAAGAAAAGGAAAAAGAAGAAAGCATAAGAGTAACACACCTGAAGAGGTGGAAACAGAAAAAGAGGAGGATAATAAAAAGAAAATGGTTCCCTACACATTAGTTCCAAACCACTACAGCTGAGTCAGTGAATGCCCCTCTGTAAACCATGAACACCTGAGGGGTTATCAGTACCCACTGGAGCCAGCATCAGTAGTGAGAGAAAGGCAATGGCCAGGTGTAGGCTCCAGACCAGGGATCCCCATCCTGCTAAAGATCTACACTAGGCCAAACATTTTCCTCATTAGTCAAAACAAGCAATTACCATATTACACACTTCTATTTTTATATAACCCATTACATTAGGTTTAAACAATCCTACATAACTGTCTGTTCACATAAATAAATGGGGAGATTATATGATTGGTATATTTCTCTAACTAGAACATGCCTGGTATTTTATTTAGATGTTTCAAAGAGAAAAGTGCCTGGTTCTCTGAGGAAGAAAAACCTCACCTTGCTCAACTCGCTCACCTCACAGGGTTGTCATGAAGATAAAATGAGATCATGGAAGGGAAACTGCTTCACAAATTGAAATTTCTTATAAAAATACAAGGTAGTGTGACTGGCTCTCCTCATCAGAAGTCTAGGGCCATGAAGTTTTGTTACACACAGATGACAGCATCTGACTCAACTCTGAGGACCCTTTGATGAAATCTAAAATTGTGTTCACTTGAAGCAAATCCAGAACTCTTTCTAGTCATCGGTATTAGTAATAGGAAAGAAGTGGTTCAGGAAATAACTCTAGGAACTTCTCTGCAACATCTCTTCTGATCATGAATGTCAGATATCAGGATCTTGCTTTCCTTTCTTACACACTAAAATTCACTATTTCCTTCTATCTTCTATACTTATCTCTTTGATTCTTGAGAAAAAGAATCAGGGTTAACAAATATAAATGCAGTCACAGAACAAACAAGACATACATTTTTTAAAAACTAGAAATAAAATTTGACACATTCCGAAATAAAAGTTTAACTCATGATCATTGTTATAAAATGTGTGTATATAATCTGTCTTTAAAACATACTATGAGAGCCTTTATATTTCAGGTAGCTTTCTCAACTATGCCCTTCTGTAATTCACAGAGCCAGGAAACAACACATCCCCTGCAATATTTATATAAATATTTAGGCTGACTATGTTTACCTTATCTCCTTTATTTAAGAGCTTCTTGAAGAACATAGCTGATAATTTAATACATATTACACAGTACTTAATACATTACTAGGATTCTATGAATATATAAGCAAGTGTGGACCACAGCAAATGTTTATTATTCTGTGTGTTTACTCATTCACTGATTTATTTAAAAAGCAAGTCAACCTCATGCTGTGAAAATGGAGGCAGTCTGGTGAATTACAACAACACAGGCTTCAGAGAAAGAGACCTCAATTCAAATCCTGACTTTGTCACTACTAGCTGTGTGACTTTGGAGAAGTTAATAACTTTGGCCTTATTAATTTCCTAATTTTTAAAATTAGGATACCACATACATCTACAGGTGTCCAGTTAAATGCCAATTATGCAGCAAGTCTGGCATATCATAGGTGCTCCAGAACTTTTGTTCCTTTCCTCTCAGCAAGAACTCTCAGATGTTCATTCCAATCTTCTTGATACAATTTATAAAGGCTCCTCTTCCTAAAGCCTGATTTAGAAGCATGTTCTGGAACGTCTTCACCTTACTATCTCTCCATCTACTCTCAAATCTAATCTGCCTCTAGCTCCTAATCTCCCTTGCCTGCTTTCATTATGATATGGCTATAGTACTATTTATTCAGCTGCGAGCAGCACTGGAAATAGAGCAGGTAGGCAGCCAGCCCCACTCTTCCCTGGAGTACTGGCATGTAACAGTGATGATCCTGAGCACTAGTCCCAGAAACTGAATGTGTGCAACAGCTGCTTTCACATGCATTAGCGTACTCTCCATTCAAGGCACATGCTCCTTAACAAGTGATTTACATGTCTACATAGATTTCACCCCCAATTAACCTGAAAACATCAAACATCAGGGGTTAATTTATAGAACTTCTGCTCAAGAAAAGGGAAGGCTATTAGTTTTCAGGTAGTAAATAATCAAAGAAAATACTGCTCCCTTTATGACTCACAAGTATGCTGTAAGAAAAATTGGGAGGTTGGGAGATCATTATTTCATGGATGAATTTAATCTGTGTGCGCAATCTTTTTTAAAGGGGAAACATGAGAAGTCTTCGTATTGAAGGGCACATGCTCTCACAGTCAGTGCTGGGTGGCCGGCTCCTAGAGCACGATCCTATTTTACAGTTCTGATGACTCTCAGAGCCTCGTGGGACTCAATAGAAGGTGACAATTGAACAGATTGGAAGTTGCTCATCCAGAGAATCTTTTAGCAGTGTGCTGGCTAAATGTTTGTGGGGTACAAGCAATGAGAGTTTCCCAAGAGAAATAATCACTGAAGAACACCCAGTGAAGTGTGGCATGTGGCACCAGGGCTAGAGTTTCAACTGCCTGAGGCTAATAAGCACTATGGTCTTGGAACAGGCCAACATCACACACAATCCTAATTAAAAGTTGGATCAGCAAGTTAGAAATAACTGCCAAATGGAGAAACAACTAATTGGCCAGATGATAACTTGATATCTAGAAGCTGAAGACTGCTGATGAAACTCTGTAAGGAAATTAGATTCTAAATGTACAGCAACATCTGGTCTTGGCCTTGGCACCCTCTCCTTGCTCTGTAGCCTTTCTCAGCAGCTAGTCTTGAAGAAGCCAAAGAAATGGTTGAGGTTGGAAAAAGTCAAGTTTTCTCTACTCAAAGCCAGGTATCCCAGTGGCCCCCAAATGCCCTCACAAAATGTGTTGTAAGAGGATTTCTTGTTTTTCTGGGGGCAGGCTACCCCACCTGCTCTATTTCCAGTGCAGCTCACAGCTGAATAGATAGTACTACAGCCATATTATAATAAAAGCAGACAAGGGAGATCAGGAGCTAGAGGCAGATTAGGTTTGCAAATAGATGGAGAATCAATTCCTTATTTTTCTGGAGTAAAATAAAGCAATAATAAGAATCCATATTCTCCACTTTTTTTTAATCCCTCTCAGTTTCTTAGCACTTTGGTAGGCCTCTGTGTAGATAACTCAACAATTCCTCTTTTCTGGCTCATGTGACTTCATTCCTCTTCATCTTCTCCCATTCCCTGAATCTTAGGTAGGTCCTTTCCACCTCTAGCAATAACAGCCAAGCAAGCAGTGGGCAAGGAAGTCCAAGCACAGTGACATCGATTTCCCTCAGATTATCTGGTGTAAGTGTCCAATCATAAAAAAGCACCAAAACATAAGCAAAAATATTTGAGGAAAAGCAGACATGCATTGCCAAGGTTACTCTGAGACACCAGGGAATTCTAGTACAATTCTTCATATAAGCCCTGAGTTCTGCTTAATGATCAGACCCACTCTGCCACTAGCCCCCTTGAACACACTTCTCATTGCTCACAAAGGCCAACCCAGAGCTACTGTTTAACCCTATTCAGGTTCTCTAGGACAAGTACTAAGTTATGGTACCAGCCTGCCAGGTATGCAAAAGGCATGAAAAGATTTCCTTACTGAAAAGTCACTGCAACAAAAGACAGGTGTGGGGTGCTCTATGGGGTCAAGGAACGGTGTAATTGGTTTTATTGTAACAACACATTCAGTTCTCCACTCAACAAATCACAGGAGAAGCATCCCTCCAAGGGACAAGGTAAACTGTTTCACATAAGGAAGTTTCAACAGACTCTGATAGATCCACTCATCCTCCCCGTACTCCTCCCCTTCAGAGTTTACTGGTTGCTGTTACCTGTACAAGTGACCATTGTCTTCAAAATCTTCCTGACCCCATTTTCCCTTGATATCTTCAATAACATGATTCTTCAGGAATTTTTTCAGCAGCTGCACCGTTTGTTTGCGGGTCACTTCAGGGCCAAAGTTTTGATTGCACCTCAGCAGATCATGCAGCCAGTCCACAGCTTCGGCCGCCGAGAAGCAATGTTCGTAACTTTTGAAACGACAGCGATGTTTCCGTAATGGCATCCTAGCACGAAAAAGCTCAACTGTTTCATTCCACTAGGAGGAAAAAGAGAGAAAGGCATTTAGTAATCAGTTGGTATTTTTAAAGGTTACTGCATCCAAAATATTTAAGACAACAAATGCAATTTTTCCATTTAGAAGGCTGCCTTAATAACAGACGGAGCTTTGAAATTTATGTATTTACAAGCTTCACACTCTAAAAGAAAGTAATTTTTAAAAATGAATTTATTCATTCAATAAATATTTACTGGCAATATTGTCATTAAAATGTCCTATTGTGTGAATTTAATTATTGTTTTACATTAATGAGAAACATATGATCAAAAAGAATAGTAAACTGAGCCCAATATGCTTAATTCACTTCCTGAAACCCTGTGTTTAATATGATTTTACCTCACTCAGTAATTTTTTACTGTTTATTCCATGTAAAGCATTATATGGGGAGAGGAAAAAACAGAAACAGTGCCTGATGTCAAAATATGTTTTAAAATTCTGCAGAATATTTTCCTTTTTAAAAATAAATCTAGGGGGCAATAAAGGATAAATGGGGCCAAATGGATGGTGAAGGAAGATGATTTGACTTTGGGCAGTGGGCACATAATGCAATATACAGATCATGTATCACAGAAATGTACACTTGAAACCTATATGATCTTATTAACCAATGTCACTCCAATAAATTTAATTTAAAAAAAGAAAATAAATAAATAAATCTAGACATCCATGCCTTCGTCAGCCATCCCTAGAATAAATTAAATGTTTACCTATGGTGTTCTTCCTACATAATTACTCCAATGTCTCTTTAAGACCCTGGGTTTCCCACCCATCCTCCTCCTAAAAGTCCTGAAAACTCAGTCTTACTCTCATACCCATTCTCTCTCCTCTCACTCTTCTCTTTCAAGCATATCACTTCACAAGCTGTGAATTTTATTTTTCATCTCCCTTCCTACTGAAATCAGATTTTCTGATTTCGCTTTTTTCTTCCAACTACAGTTTTGATCTCAGCATGTTCTGATTTCAGTATATTCTTTTATTTTGCCCAACAATGGTTCTTTGTTTTCTCTTCTCATCAGGCCTTTCTTCCAGGTTTCTCTTCATACTCTCTACTGCCCAGCCACCTCTGCAACTATTGTCCCATTTCTCTTCTATCTTTGATCGCTTTCTCAGCCACAGTAATAATTCCTGAGTCTACATCAGGTGCTTAAGGGGCAGAAGTAGGCAGGGTCTGCGCAAGCATGTGTTGGGAAGATCATCAAGAAGACATGAGCACTGGTTGGACCCATGAGGCTAGACATGAGCAATTGGAGGCTCCCCACACCCTCCCCGAATTTGGAATATACGTTCCCACTTGCCTTCCCTGCTCCCAGAAGCTGCTCCAAGGACACAGCCTTGAGATAGAAATGTGGTGATGAGACCATCTGGACTGTGTACATGACTAAACCCGGTTAGGGCCTCAATATAAACTTTAAAGATTTGGTGGATGGGTGGGTATGGAAAACTACTCATCTTGCCGCCACCCAAGACAATTCACACATGTAAGTTTCCTCGCTTATTAAACCCGCCATCGACAAATCTTGAGTGATCTGCCTTTTCCTTTTGATTCTCCCTGCCCTCCTTGTACAGAGGCCAGTTTCAGATTATACCTAGGAAGCTCCCAAAGAGGTTACAACCCAACAGCATGCACCCTGGACATGTAGCACAGTGCACAACACACAGTACAAATACTTAATTGATCTCATTTTTTCTGCTTTTTAAAAACCACCTTCTAACTTTATGACATTAAATTCCACTCTGACTCCCAATCATGTCTTCCTCCTGGCCAAATTCAAATATCTTTTTGCCTTATGCATATTAATTTTCCTACTTCATTTGACACTGTTAAAAGCAATCGCCCTGGCCCTGGCCGGTTTGGCTCAGCAGTTAGAGCGTCGACCTGCGGTCCAGAGAGACCCGGGTTCGGTTCCCGCTGGGGGCGCGTGCCTCGGTTGCGGTTTGTCCCCGGCCCTGGTTGGTCGTGCGGGTGGCGGCCACTCGATGTGTCCCTTTCACGTCGATGTTTCTCTCTCTCTCCCTCCCTCCCATTCTATCTGAACAAAAAATGAAAAAAAAAAAAAAAAAAAAAAAAGCAATCGCCCTGGCCAGCTTGGCTCAGTGATTAGATCGGCCCATGGACCAAAGAGTTGCGGGTTTGATTCCGGTCAAGGGCACGTACCTCAGTTGCGGTTCAGTCCCCGGCCCTGGTCAGGGTTGTGTGGGAGGCAACCAGTGGATGTGCCTCTCTCACATTGATGTTTCTCTCCCCCCCCCCACACTCTATCTGAAGATTAATGGGGCAAAAAAAAATATCCTCAGGCGAGGACTTAAAAAAAAAGACTAATGCTCTAAATTAAGTTGGTCCAGATTTTAAAGTGGTTTTTTTTTAATCTCTTAAAAACACATACAGAAACAAGGTAAGCCATAGAGTAGGATACCATATAACCAGAACTTCTAAAACAAAACAAAACAAAAAATTCAAATCAAGAAAAAAAGACAGACACTCCAATAAAAAAATGGAAAAAGACAAGCAGGCACTTCACATAAAAGGAGCTCCAAATTCATCACAGCATATGCAAAGATGTTCAATTTCATTGATTATCAGTGAAATGCAAAAGAAATCCACAATGTAATACCACTATATACCTACAAAATGGCTAAAATGAAAAAGATAGGCAACATTAAGTGCTGGTAAGAATGTAGAGTAACTAGAAATCGCATACATCGCTGGAGAAAATAAATCAGCACAATCACTTTGGAAAACAGGTTGGCAGTATCTATAGCACACCTTATAACATAGCAATTCCATTCCTAAGTAAATAGCCAACAGAAATGTATATATATGTTCACCAAAAAACACACTGTTCATAGTAGCAATATTCTTGAGAGGCAAAAACAACCCAAATGTCCATCAACATAAGAACAGATAAATAAACTGAGATTTATTCATGCAATGGAATGCTAGTACAGCAATGAAAACTATTGCAACATGCAATAACATAGATGAAAAACACAGATAATATGTAATATTGGTATAAGACCAGATATGAAAAGTAAACACTATGATTCCATTTACATAAAGTTAAAAAGCAGGAAAAATGAATCCATGGCATTAGAAATCATAATAATAATAGTGGTTAATATGTTTGGAAGTGGAGAATGGGAGGGGGCAGGGGACTTCTGCAGTGCTGATAATGCTATATTTCTTGATCCGGGTGTTGATTACATGGGATGCTAACTTTGTGAAAATTCATTGAGTTCTACACTTAAATTTTTTGAACTTTTCTATACATATTATGCTTAATAAAAAACTAAAACAAAGCACGCACACACACACCCATAATATGCACACAAATACTCATTTATTAAAATCCTCATTAAGAGCAACCCACAATTTTGGATTACCAACTGAAAGTTGGTAAATATGAACTGGCTCGTTGTGGAGGGAGGTTGGAGAGGAAACCAAGTGAGTTGAGGAAAGAGGGCCTGAATAATGTAAACAGAGGAAAAGCAGGGCAAATTGGCTAGAACTACACAAAGAACAACAGAAAGAGAGCCCATGAAGAGTCCATGAACATTGATATAACTTTATCTGCCTACCTACCTTACCAGGTTATTGTGAAGTCAAATGAAATCATTGCTACGAAAGACCTTTGTAAAAGATAAAGTATTCCTCACATACAAGGATAATACATAAAATTTTCAGGATAACCTCTTAAAACAATTTAGGGGATTCGATCTATTCTAGAGCTGAAAAGAAACTTTGAGGCAAAATGAAGACCCAAGGAAGACTCAGAAATCGGCACATATCATTCAGGTACTTAGTCTCAGAATAAGATCTGGAATCCTGTTCTATGGTCTCCTCCTCAAGTGATCATTTCATTATGCCAAGTATCTATGAACATTAACATAACTTTAAATAATGTCCATGCATTAACAATTTTTTGTTCTCTGCTGACACCTAGTTTTCATTTTAGTCCTGATCAAGTATGTTGGAAGGTGGAGAGGGAAGGTTACTAAAAAAGATTTTCATTTATTTTATGTTGATTGAATTATCATAATCATTATCGACTAAACTTAATGCATAGTACTTTATGTATTACATAAATATAATAAAGACATGCTCTCTGGGACCCAATATTTTGAAATATAAATAAATTTCAATAAATAAAATGTATTAAATAAAGTCTATTAATTTAATCAAGCTCATTAGCAGTTCCTCTACTTATTATTTTAATTACAGAACAATGCACATTTTAACAAATTAAATGCAAAAGTATATACAAGAGTCTGCCCTCTCTCTCTCCGATTCTATAAATCTATCAAACATATACACACACATATAGGAACTTTTCCCTTTGTATGTGCTGTTTATTATTGTTGTTGTTTGCTTCCTTTATAAAGAAACGAGAGCAATCATCTGTACACATTAACCTACAATTTTCTTTTGCATTTAATATACCACAGATATCTTTCTATGTCAATATCTGTAGATCTGGCCTATTCTTACAAATACATGAGTTTCATAATACATTTGATCATTTTCTAACTGATGGGCACATAACTATCATAATTTAAATCAGTTGTAGCACACTCCTAGCAACAATGAATGAGCCTACTGCTTTATCTTTGGCCATACCTAGATGTTATCATTCAGTCAACCCTGTACAAGAATTGTTATCTCTATGCTTTGGTTGCATTTTCCTATCTTCATCTTTAATCACTTTTATTTCTTCATCTGAGACTTGCCATTTTTTCTATTGGATTGTTTTTCTTTTTAATCAACTTTAAGAATCATTTAAATCTAAGTGTGCATAAATCAGAAAAGTTAGTCTGTTTTGCTTAGTTCAGTATCCCCACCACCAAGGACAGTGTCTGACATATACTACGCATGTTCAATAAATACATATTGAATGAAGAAATATGGACTATTAATCCTTCTTTAAATATTTTTAGATATGTTTCTCCTGACTTTTCAATTTGTTTATGTGGTCTCTAGCTTTGGGAAGGTTTTGTTGTTAATGATGTTGTTTTAAGGAAACAAATATAATTTTTTTCTTTGGGGCTTCAAGGTTCACTCTTTTAAGACGGTTTCCCCAGCCCTGGCCAGTTTGATTCAGCAGTTGGAGCGTCAGCCTGTGGACCAAAGAGACCCAGGTTCGATTCCAGCCAAGGGTACGTACCTCGGTTGCGGTTCGTCCCCAGCCCCGGTTGGGGTTGTGCAGGTGGCAACTAGTCAATGTGTCTCTCTCACATCGCATCGATGTTTCTCTCTCTCTCTCTCCCCCTCCCACTCTGTCTGAAGATAAATGTAAAAATATCCTCGGTGAGGATTAAAAAAAAAAAGAAAGTAAGTTTCCCCATTCTGCTCTGGCCAGTTAGGCTCAGCGGTTAGAGCATCAACTCCAAGGACTGAAGGGTAGAAGTTCCAACCCCCAGTCGGGGTAGTGCAGGAAGCAACCAATCAACCAATCAGTGTCTCTCTCTCATATCAATGTTTCTCTCTCTCTTTCTCTTTTACTGAAAATTGCTTAAATCTACTGATCCTTTCTTTGAACTTAATCCTGAGTTATCCATATCATCTGATGAAACTGGTGAACTTGAAAAGACTTACAGCCATTATTGAATCTGAAAGCAAGAATGTACGCCAAAAATTGTCTAGTCCAATTCCCTCTTTGATTGAGGCTTAATGGGTGAACTGACTTGATCAAGTTCACACTGCTACTATGTGGCAACTATAACTAGATCTAAAATTTTGTTGTTTCTGAATTCCTTGCCCAGGTGCTATATTATTATAGCACCACGATCATAATATTTTTGGTAATAAAGGAAGGAAATGGAAAAAATATTCTGGAAGAAAGAACGGGAAGTACATTTTTATTAATTATTCACATAATTTAATTTTCTGCTTAACTTCATCAATTTTGGCTAAACTAGGCTTGAATATCACTTCTTGGGGACTGAAGATTTCTAGAGAGTAGAAAGCACTTTTCATTATAAATTCCTTTGATAATATATATTTTTTATAAGGGAAAGTTTATTTAGAAAGTTACAGAGGTCACAGAAGGGCCCTTGGAGCTTAGGACAAAGAGGGAGAGATACATGCCTTGAGGGATGAAAGAGGGAGGAGAGGCGTGCTCCAGGAAAGACAGAGCAGACCCTGGGGAAAGAAGGGCTGGGGAAAGGCTCCAGGGTAGGCTCCACAGAGAGAGAGCTGCCTCCTTTGACAATATTTTAATGTGACTCAGAATCAAGCACTGTCTAATACAGAGCACTCTGCACCTATGAAAGGTGGCAATTCACTCATTTCTGTGAATGAGACTAAAAAATACATTTCCAATTATGATGTAATTTATTTATTTTTAGTCTAAAGCAGGAAGAATGAGAACAAGTTGTGCCAATATCCAGTGCCTCTCTCTGTTTCCTTTGCATAAGTGATGTGAATACATTGGGGGAGAGAGGAGGATGTGTTATTTTCCTTCCCCAAAGAGAGTCAAGTTTTTGAAAGACACTGATAAAGCACAATCTCTAGTTCATCCCTGACACTGGACCTACCAGATGGTTTCAAATGGTAGAGACAATTGTGAAGCAGAAGCAGATATGAAAACATTATTTTTAAAATACCACCCTGGCCGGTTTGGCTCAGCGGTTAGAGCATCGGCCTGCGGTCCGGAGAGACCCGGGTTCAGTTCCCGCTAAGGGCATGTACCTCGGTTGCAGTTTGTCCCCGGCCCTGGTTGGTTGTGCGGGTGGCAGCCACTCGATGTGGCCCTTTCACGTCGATGTTTCTCTCTCTCTCTCTTCCTCTCTCTCCCTCCTACTCTATCTGAGCAAAAAATGAAAAAATGTCCTCGGGTGAGGATAAAAAAATAAAAAATAAATAAAATACCCTATGTGTTCCCTATCACACCATCCATCATACCTCTTAGAGGCTAGCCGAAAAGAAAACTTAAGTTTGTATTTGTTTGATTTTTTTTTTAATGAATCATTCTCAGTGTCTATAGTAGACTGTTCGCAAAGATGTATGCAATCATTCCTCCCATCCTCTTCACAGGTACCTCGGTGATGTGACTACAATTCTCTCCATAAAGAAGTGGAACTAGCCCTGGCCGGTTTGGCTCAGTGGTTAGAGCGTCGGCCTGTGGTCCAGAGAGACCCGGGTTCGGTTCCCGCTAAGGGCATGTGCTTCAGTTGCAGTTTGTCCCCGGCCCTGGTTGGTTGTGCGGGTGGCAGCCACTCGATGTGTCACTTTCACGTCAATGTTTCTCTCTCTCTCTCTCTCTCTCTCCCTCCCTCCCTCCCTCCCACTCTATCTGAACAAAAAATGAGTCCTCGGGTGAGGATAAAAAAAAAAAAGTGGAACTAGCCCTGGCCGGTTTGGCTCGGCGGTTAGAGCGTCGGCCTGTGATCCAGAGAGACCCAGGTTCGGTTTCCGCTAAGGGCATGTACCTCAGTTGCAGTTTGTCCCCGGCCCTGGTTGATCGTGCGGGTGGCAGCCACTCAATGTGTCCCTTTCATGTCGATGTTTCTCTCTCTCTCTTTCCTCTCTCTCCCTCCCACTCTATCTGAACAAAAAAATGAAAAAATGTCCTCGGGTGAGGATAAA
Source organism: Tadarida brasiliensis (assembly GCA_030848825.1). Taxonomy (NCBI): domain Eukaryota; kingdom Metazoa; phylum Chordata; class Mammalia; order Chiroptera; family Molossidae; genus Tadarida; species Tadarida brasiliensis. Next base: position 39,014,700 of record CM061258.1, read on the forward strand.
AAAAAAAAAGAAGTGGAACTAAATAGGGAATATAGTCAATAATACTGTAATAACTATGTATGGTGTCAGGTGGGTACTAGACTTTTGGGAGGGGGGATCACCTCATAAGTTATATAAATGTCTAACCACTCTGCTGTACACCTGAAATATTAAATGTCAACTGTAACTGAAAAAACTTTTTAAAATTTAACAAAAAAGTAAAGTGGAGCTGAATTACTACAATCTGGAATTAGATGTTTGACTTGCTCTGAGCAGTGAGAGGTAGACAAGTTATCAGCAGAAACCTTCTTTTGGTTATGTTGGAACCGCTATACCCTATGTGAAGATAGCTGGCCTGGCTAACAGCCAGAACCAAGTCAAGGGGCCATCTTAAACCATCCTGTCCTAGTCAAGTCATCAGATGATCATGGCATATGAGTGGCCATGAAGAACCACTGACATAAGCCAAGCCCAGATTGCTGGCCCACAAAATCGTGGGCAAGTAACGGTTAAGCCAAATGGAAGACACAGATTCCCCAAGTCCCCTGAAATCACACATATAATTTCATGAGTATGTGGCATGTGCACTATCCTGTAAAGAGGAGATAATCTTTATAAGATTCTCAAAGTGGTCTATGAGCCAAATAAAAAATAAAACAACCATCTGCCCCAACCATAACTTCTCCTAGGAGCTGGCTTTCTTAGCTCTGGCTTGACCCCACTGGCCATCTGACACTGGCTCTAGAAAGAAAAGGAAACCCTAGTTATATGCCCCATTGTCCCACTGTCCTAATCCCTTCCATATATACGAATCTAGTTGAATGAGAGTTTGGCACTTAATTCCTATCTTTTCCCGGATATCCGTTAGGGTGCATAGAACAAAGAGACTAATTCCCAAGTTAAGATGTGACCAGAAGTAGTGACAGACCAAGGAGAGGGGTCCTTTCCTCCCAAATTACCATTACACTTTCTTTCGTAGAAAGCTGTCTAAAAACCTGCCATGGACATACCAAATTGTCAACTTAATCCTTTACGGTAATCCTTTTAAATAGAAATCACTAAAATTATTTGCTCCAGGTCATAAAGAAATCAAACAAGTACTCCTAAGAACTATGAATACCAAAACTCTTCTCCCAGGAGAAAAGACAGCACCCTGGACCGGCAGGGCAGGGCCTGCCCAGGCTCTTTCGGACCAATCAACCAGGCACCGACATTTGGGTCGGTGATGACAAAAACAGCAACGCCAGGCACCCGAAATGTGGCCTGGACGATCCACCTCGGTTCTGGGCACCGTTAGAACGAACCTCAAGTGTCACCACAAGTGACAGGACGGAGACACGCCCTGCCCGACCGCAGGAGGCGGTGGCCCTAAGGTGAACTGTGTTTCCTCTCCCGGCCGCAGGCCTACGATTACACAGGACAAAGAGGCTGGGGACCGGGAGGGGGGCACCTGCTCTTCCCCATTCTTCAAATTGGGGGGTGCTGTTGATTGCCGAGAACACTGCCAAGGTCTCGGGAACAAAGCTGCGCCCCCGACAGCCTGGGCTCCCGACCCCATTATCCTTTCTTCCCGCAACGTCCAGAGAACGGGCGCCCCGGCCCAAACACGTCCCGCTCCAAACCCGGCGGCCTGCCCCCGAGAGGCGAAGACTGACCAGTCGGGGGGAAGGCCGGGGAATGGCGGGGCTGGAGGCATGGCCCAGGCCCCCTCCCGCCCACTCACCAACTTGGTGGCCCGGTACGGCCCGGGCCCCACGATGCGGTGCTCCATGGTTCGCGAGCGGCGGAGGCGGCCACGACGGGCTTATCTCCACGAACACTCGCAGCGGCAGTTTGAATCGCGAGCCCCGGTGCAGCGGGCGCTGATTGGGCGGCGCTGCGGCACGTGACGGGAACTGCTGGGCGGGGCCGCCGAGACCCACGGGGTAGGGGGCGGGGCCGCTGTTTCCTTGGAGTCCTGCTGCAGAGGGAGCTGTGGACGTACTCTTGCCCTGCACTAAGTGGGCTACCGACCCTCGCCCTACCTTGCGCACATTCCACGGGCGGGAGTGACCGGCCGTGCAGGGGTGTCTCCGCCACGCCCTGGGGCGAAGATGGCTGGAGTCCCCCTCAGACTGCTTCACAGCCCGTCCACCCCGCGTACACAAGCTGTCACTGCAAAAACGTCGATGGAAGTCTATAACTCAGTGACCGAAACCCGGCGGGACTGGATAGACAAATCCCTGTCCCCCCTTCCCAGCGCACCGTGAACCTGGAGGTGCTGCCAAGATCGGAAGAAGCAGGTAGCGAAATGAAGCGAGTGGACAGCGTCTACAAGTGGAGGGATATTTACAAACTAGATAAGAACACTTAGCCACAAGGAGTGTCGACAGCGTGTAAGATCAACAAAGAGCTGGCAAAGAGCTCCGATTCAGCTTTTCTATGTGTTCTTTTGGTAGAGTAGGCTTTCCCTTACATTTAAGTTCTATATTTTGTATCAGACTGAATTTTTAAGTCCTTTGCCAAAGGGCTGTGAGTTCTTTTTTTACTGCTCAGGATTTTCCCCACGTAGGAATTGGCCTGATGTTCAGTTTTTCAAAAGGACTAATGAGTACCAATTCTATACCTATGACTGGAGTTCAAAGTTCAAATCCGATCACCTCATAGAGTATTTAGGATAAGACATAAGAACTGAGTGAATATTCAGATTCCCACCTTAGTCCATTTTCATAATCCCCTTCCTCCATTTGGTGGTTTAGGTATGTATTTTAGAAAGCCAAAAAAATTCCTGGGATGATACATATGTATTTTGTAATCAGAAAAAGCAATAAAGATCATTTCCCTTCCAATGAGTGAATCCTTGTCAAAACTTCTTTTGGGGGGTGGGGTGGGGAGAGATCTCTGAATTCCAAGGAAGAGATCTGCTTGTTCTTGACAAGGAATACCAATGGGGCATGAGAGAGAAGGAGAAAAGGAATTTCAGAGACTTGTCCATCCTGAACCTGCCACAGTGGTGGAACTGGAATCTAATACAAAACATCATGTGTGCTTCCTGAGCATGTTCCCAAGAGTCCATCATAAGCCATGGACAAGATAATTCCTTTTACTGGAAAGGCACATCTTCAAAATGATCAGGCGCCACAAAGACAGTCTGTAAATGTAGTGTAAGTTGGACTACTGATACCAGTCTTTCAACATCACATAATAATAATTGGGAAATTTCTCCTCTTCTCTGTGCCCTAAAAATTCAGTGCTTTCCACCTTTCTGGCCTAGCTTCAGCCACAATGTTCTGCTTTCTGTTCCCTAAACATACTAAGTTTTTTCCCCACCTCACAGCCTTTGGACTGTTCCCCTGCCAGGAATGTTCTTGCCCCAGCTCTTTACAAGGCTGTCTCCATCTCACCATTGGGGTCTTAGTTCAAATGCTGCCACGCTACTCTTGCACTGTTTTATTTCCTTCATACCACTTATCGGTCTCTAAATTATTTATTTATTTCTTCTAGTTATCAAAAAGGGGGTTCCACCATTTGAGACTATTTTGAGCATTTGAGGGGTTGTTTTCTGGTTTTCAAAAAGATAGGAGGGCCACTACTGGTATGTAGCAGGCAGGAGCCAGGGGAGCTAGATATCCCGTAATGCTTAAGTCAGACTGCACAGCCAACAACTGGCCGTGTTCTGCATGACTTTCCCGTGTCCCGCTGGCCATTGAGGTCAGTGAAAAACCTGTTTGTAATTATCTGAGCTGAGCACCTAACTCTGTTTTACATAAATACAAATATTTTTAGCCAGTTTTAATACACACTGAAGTTTCCAGGAATAGCATGTTCTGTTTTGTTTAAGTGACCTTGCTTGTCATGTCGGAAAAACATGTCCATAATGACAACACAGTTTGTGGTGTTTGAGACACATATCTGTGACATTCTGCATCTGTAATGGTTCGTCACAGGTATGGTACATATTGATGCAATATACTCATTTAGTCCTTTTTTCAAAATGTCAAATATAAAGAAAAAAAGATATTAAATTGGCTATTGTCTTTACTTCTCTGTAATCCAAATTTACTTTTATAAGTAGATGCAAGTACTTGCCTATTTCATATCTGTAGGTGTAGTCATGTTTAGGTATTTATTTACATTTTCAAATGAATAATTGCTTTATTATAAATTACTTTCTTTTTATTTCACTTTTAAATAAAATGATGTTATGTTAATGTTTAATCATGTGTAGGTTGATTATCTGTGAATTTCACTCTAGCAGAGTAAAAAGGATGTTTATTCTGATCCAGTTGCAAACCGTTTCTGGGGCCTAGAATATAAACTCCATGAGATCAAGGACCTTTTGTTTCCTTTCGTATCCCAGTTCCTACAACAATATCTACTACACAGTAGATACACAAAAATTTTAAATAAATGATATATCTTTATTTTAATGTAAAAATGTTTTAACTGACTCAAAATTGAAGCATAAGATAGTTTATCCTGTGTTTTCACACCTCAGTGTATTACAATCCCCGATCCCTCTCCATTGGTACTCTAGTTTAATAAACACAAAAATTGCTGGTTTATGGTTTTGTTTGACAGACTCATGACTATTGTAACTGAATATTTATCTCTGATTTATCTACTAGGAATTTAGAGCCAAATGTGTGGCCAATTCCTAACAACTATAAAGAATATAATGGTGAGTTATTTTCTATTTCTACCTTTATTTTCTACTTATTCTCTGGTATTATATAAATATGTCATAAGCTGCCTCAGTTCCTTTTTGGGAAGAAGATATGTTATTTTTTTATTTCTCACAAGAAATAAATTACAATCCTTACTTTTGTAAAGCAGCTTTCAAAGCTTTGTTCACATTATCTTATTTGATTCTCAGAACTATTTGGAGATGTAAATTATGAATAACCCCTTTTTGCTGTTGAGAAAGCTAAGCTTCAGAGAGGATAAGTGACTTGCTAACCCAGAGAGGTTAAGTGTCCCATTAACAAAACTTGGACTTGAACCTAGATGTTCTTCAGTGAAAACCTGGGGAGTTTGGTTTGGCTTGATTGCTCGATTGGTTGGTTTTTACTAATACCTTCAGGAATCAAAAAGGATAATTTTCAAATATAAAGTGGAATTGTGCATGTATATTTAAGCAAAGACAAATTTCGAGAGAGGGAGAAGAAGAAGATAGAAACCTTTTGTAAGTCTATCTAAATGAGCCTTCACAGGAATGAGTTTCATAAACATCACACATTTGAATTCTTTTTCAACCCTCTGATTATGGTTTGGCTTGTCATTAGTTTTGTGTTAACTGGGACTGACTGCATAGGAATTATAAATTTAATCAGATCACTGCCCCCAAAGACAGTTGAATTCTCTGTTATATCTCAAATTGTTAAAATTCATTTCCACATTCTGAGTGTAGCAATTCTAATAAATTACTGTGCATACTCTTCTCTAACATATTAAGTGTGAGGCCATCAAGATCCTTCTGGCAGCTCTCATTCAGCCTCAGAACATCTTTATAAGGTGAGAATAATGCACTGAGAACTGTACACAGTTTCACCATCACCAGCTGACTTATCAGTAACATCAGGAAATTTCAAGCTGTGAAGGAAAAAGCAACATAGACATCAAGTATATTGTGGGGTTGGAAGTTGTGTTTCTCAATCACGCCAAGTAGGGTGTGGCTGGGAGCCATGCCTTCACTCAGGAGGATTCCTGGCTGCTGCTTTCATTCCTTCCGCTGTCTGAAAGGTCTCCCAGCCGGTTGGATGTGTCATTTTGAAAGAACTCTGCCGAAACCTGATTGTTCTGTAACCATATTCAGTTGTGTTTGTTGGCATTTAAGCCATCAAGACGGTCTATTTGCTGAGGTTCTTTAAAGGTGCAAAATCCATGACTTGATTTCCACAGCCATTGGTCTGTATTGTCACCATTCTATTGTGAAATGCCTCCCACAAGAACCTGTATCAGTACTATTCACTAATAGGGACATCATGTTCTTTGGGATATAGATAAAGAAGAAAGCATAAAAACATGTGGAAAATATGAAACCCTACTATTTCATTGAAACAGTTGAATAATATTTTTATTTCTGTATTTAAAAAAATTAATGCCACAAAGAAATAAGCAGATTTACATTCATTCCATTTATTAAACATGCATGAGTACCTGCTATGTGTCAGGCACTGTTCCAGTCACTGGAATATAGTAGATAAAACAAAGCCCTTATTTCCAGAAACTGACATCCTAGTAGGGAGAGGACAACAAGACAACTATGACATATTTTTTAAAAAGTTTATACACCAGGTGGGAATTGAGTGCTGGAAATTAAAAACAGAAGAAAAAGTAGAGAGGTGGGGGGTAGGGATGCTATTTTGTCTCAGGTGGTCAGGGAGGGTCCCTCTGCTGAAGTGACATTTGAGTAAACAATCTGCATCAAATAAAGGAGTAGCTGTCTTGGGGAAAAACATTCTAAGCTGATGTGTGAATAACATCCCACATGATGAATAACATCCCACGTGAAAGCCTGAGGTGGACACATGCCTGCCATGTCCAAGAACATGGGAAAGAGGCCAGTGTTTGCTGACATGGAGTGAGTGAAAGGGAGAGGGAGGAGGTGGGGCTGGATATAGAGTAAAGAAGGGCTTATTAGGCTACATTATAGGCCATGGAATTTGCATCTTACTCTGAATTAGTTAAAAATGTATTATAAGGTTTTAAGCAGCAGAGTGTCCAGATCTTAAATAGGATTTTTTAAGCATCGCTGTGACTGCTTTGTGGCTAGTAGACTGGGATGGGCAGAGGAGTGCAGGGCAAGAGAGGAAGCGGGAAAACCAGTTAGGAAGCTGTGCAATACTCTAGCAGGAAAAAAAAACCACAGTTAATTTGTTTAGTACAGTGCTTGACATAGTGACAATTAACAAATATTTGTTGAATGAATAAATGAATAAGCAAGTGAAACTAAGTTATTCATCTCTTAAAGATAAATGAGATTCATTCTGTCTATAAGTGTATTTCTTATATGTATGTTCTCTATAATAGTTAACTTTTTATACTTTCAATCTAACCTATTAAATTTGCTTCTGAACCTAATACTCTGATATGTCTTATTGTTCAGGATTATTCATACTTGCTTCTCCCTTCTGAGTCAGGAAAGATACAAGTGGCACTCTATACCTTGTGTTATCATCATTCACACACAACCTCCCTCCAGCCACCTTAACACTCACACCATTACAGTTCTAAATTAGCATAATAAAACCTTTACCAAGGATATAGCTGAATAGATTCTCATATTTGGAACTAACATTGGTCTGGCCAAGGAATATAGGATGAATTCGAGGAGGAGGATCTTGGAGGCAGGAAAGCCATTTAGAACGTAGCTGAATGAATACAGACATGAAATTCCAAGAGTTATGGAGTGCTGCGAAAATAGCTGCTTGGACTCTTCTCTTGTTGTGTCAGTTTTCTAACCAATAAAATGGAAATAATAGTGGTATCCGCTTCATAGGGTTATTGAAAGACTTAACGGAGAAAATACATCCATATTTCTTGGCACTCTGCTTCCCTTGTATGGAAGGCAGAATTCTAAGGTGGTCTCCAGGATTCCCAGCCCTGATGTGCACACACGGTTCCACATAGTCAATCAAACGCTCATCTAGCTACCACTGCAAAAGGATTTTGCATGTGTAATTAAGGTCCCAAGTCAGTTGACCTTGCAACAGAGAGATACAAATGGGACTGACTTAATCACATGAGCCCTTTAAGAGGAAAGAGTTTTCTCCAACTGGTTGAAAAAGTCAGAGATTTGAAGGGAAACTGAATTCTGCCACCCTGAATGAGCTTGGAAGCAGATTTTCCCCCTGGGGCTTCCAGGGGGAAACTCAGCTTAGTTGATGTCTTGATTTCAGCCTTCTGATACCTGATATGCTGAGCAGAGAGCAGGTCATGCCATGCCAGACTTCTGACCCACTGAACTGTGAACTAATAAATGAGTATTGTTCTTAATCACTAAATTTATAGTAATTTCTCATGTAACAATAGAAAATTGATACACCTTGTATAAACAAACTCTCAATAAATGTTTGTCCCTGGCAGTAGAAGGGATAGAAGAAATGTCAATATTTAGTGAATAGTTGGCTATAGGAAATGAGGGAGAAGAAAAAGCCACAGATGGCCCTAAATGTCATCTGGGAGACTGGCAGAAAGATTGCACCATTAACCACAATGAAATAGAAGTTGTCTGGGTAAGCAAGAAAGAGCCCTGAGAAGGGACTTTACTGTTTCTAAGAATCGTCAAGGCAGCTTGTTTAAAATTCAATTTATGGGTTCTACCGACAGAGGTACCTAGAGATACCTAGATTCCATAGGTGACTTATGGTTTGACTCTTAAACAGGAACTGCAAATATCCATGACATGCACAGTTTTCTGATTTTCATGACATGAAGCCTTAAAACTCCCACCTTGGAGGCTGGTATGCAAGAGCATGTCACCCAGCTTAACAGTGAATCTAGCCAACCACCTAGGATCCCCTGCTCCATATGACTTTGGTATTCGCTATTCTTCCTGCCCATGCATGTGTGGGGAAAATATATTATACTAGTATTAGAGAATTCACCCAAGTCATTAGACCTGTTCCTCATAAATGCCAAAGGCCAAAAGAAGTTGAGATTTGAACGTGCAGCATTTGATTAACAGTGAAACATCCAAATAGAGATGACCCATTGTTGAAAATATTAAATCAAGAGGGCAGGATAGAGTTTTGGAAGTTGACCCCTGCAGATAAATGAAGACTTTGAAGAAGGAAGAATATAGAGAGAAGAACAGAGGACTTACTGCCCTGACTGATCTGTTTCTCTGCTTCACAGCTGAGCCTTGGTTTCTCTGCCCACTCCTGGCACTTGGCCTACTGTAATTCCACAGGCTGCCCTAGGCCGGTGACAGCTGGACCAGGGACTTGTCCCACTCTTGGTTCCCTTTCTAGAGGTTTAAACTCTGGACATCCATCCAAGACCTTCTCTTCTATTTCACTCTCAAAGGCACAAGATTCAACTGTTTGACTTAGCAGATTACGAATCATTACATGCTACTGAACTTTCAAGTAGCTGACAAATAGTCAAATGATAAACTCCAGGATTAGTAGATCTGTTGTCTGTCCTATAGCACCTAAATTCAGTTTTAAGAAAAATCTACAAAGTAGGATAAAATTATCTGCACTGTTCAAACATTCATTACAAAAGGTCCCTGAAATAATAATGTATTTAATATAGCCCAAAAGAGTTCAATTTATAAAAACAAAAGTGAAGGAGGAAGAGAATGTGCAGAACTTTTGGAAAACGCTGTGGCCAGGTCCCACAGCCAGACACTTGTAAGTAGTAAGGTGCCCAGGGCAGGGGTTGCTTCCTGTGTGGCAAGATATTCAACAGGGAATTTTCTGCTCTTGGAGGCAGCCGCAGACAATCCTGGCAGCCAAGGCCCACAGACCACAAATAAACACAGCAGCCCAGAGGGCCCAAAGTGGGGCAGTGGTCAGCCATGCTAAGCCAGAGCAAGATGAAAATGAGATTGTGAGGCGAGAGAAGCTAGGGAACAAGGACGGTCTGTGAGCCGGAGTTGGGGCAGGGTGTCTGTGCATGTTGGGCTATCTTACAGGACTCACAAAGGCAACAATGGTTATTGTGTTCTCCTACAACACTGCCAGTCTTCTTTTCTTTCAGAGCCAAGTCACTGAAACTGGCTTGGATATAAAAAACAAAATCATTTTAAGCGTCTGTCCTTACTGATGATGATTACTTTATATTTTATATTTTTCTTTTTTAAAATTCTGACCCAGATCAGCTTTCTTTCAACTTTGTATTGGATTGTAATATCTATAGAGAAAAGCACACAGATTATCAGTATAGTGTTTGGGAATTTTCACAAACTGAACACATCTTTATAACCAGCACCCAGACCAAGAAACAAAACATGACCAGCCCCTGAGCAGACCTCCTCATGCCACCTCTCGTCTCCACCACCCCCTCCCAAGGTTGACTGAAGCAGATCCTTTACTTATAAGAAAAAAAGAAAAAGAAAGAAAGAAGAAAGAGTTTACCCCAGACCAAAGAGCGAACAGAAGCCAACTCACCAATTACCAAGAATTTAGTCCATCTACATTATAACTCAAAAACCAACTGTGAAAAGTGAAGGGATGAAAGGATTTTCTTTAGAGGACAAAAAACACAGCATTTGGTTTCAAGCTTGACTGGATATATCATTTGTGGATTTTCCTCTTTCATTTAAAATTAAAGAGACTTTCTAGACATTCAAACCTGTTGGACTGCATTTTCGTATCTAGCTTCCTCCCTTGCTCCTGGAACTAATAAGAAGGCAGTGCTTTGATTCCAGCTCCAGGAGGACTTAGGAGGGAGAGTGGGCTCTTCAAAGTTTGCTATAAAGTGGTCCCCAGCCTGTCTACATACCAGAACCCTGAGACTCTTTAATAAACACAGATGCAAGGCTGACTCCGGGTCTCCTGACCCTAGCTCCTTTGGAGAGAGGGGACACCAGAGGAGTAACCACAGAAATGCCATCATAATCAGATCCCCTCCACCAGCAAGCTGTGGGCTGAAAGTGGGGTTCTATAGGCCCTGCCAGGAAGCGTGCCTCTTGCCTGTTCTTCTGTGCATGAAGCTGAAGTGAACAGAAGTAGCCTTTCAAAGGAATGTTAGATAAAGGTCATGAGGAGAATCAAGTCTCAGGTCTCTAAACTGGGCCAGGAGAAATATAGAATCCAAGGAGTTGGGAAGAGAGAAGGTACGATGAGCTAGAAGGCTGAGGCAGAGCCTGGAGTAACTACAGAGCTGCAGGGCAAAGAACTAGAACCAAGTTTTGGCCAGAAGCTTTTAAAAAGACCAGGACCACACCACCATCTACTAAGACTTCTTGCCCCCAAAATGCAACCTAAACATGACCGCATTGTTATGTTTTAACTGCCAATTTATAAGAAATGTGGAGGATAGGAGAATATGAGGTCCTGCATCCAGCAAAATCTGGAATGTGGGAGGTTCTATAAATGACCAGGTGTGTGCAGTGCAAGGGGAGGGTGGAGGATAGAGGGAGAACCCGTAAGAGATTTAAGAGACAGATCAACTAATCACAGTGTGTGGACATTATTTGGATCATAATTCAACCAACTACAAAAATAACAAAAACTAAAAATTTTAAAAGCAACTAGACAATTGGAAGTAGTCTAAATAGATTTTTGAAGATAAACAAAAATTAGAGTTCAAAATTTTAGGTGTGATTATTGTATTTTAGTTATATCTTTTAAAGTCTCCTTAATGTTTTAGAGCAGTGGTTTTAGAACTTTAGCATGCATCAGAATCACCTGGAGATTTCTAAAGACACAGATTGCTGGGCCCTGCAGCAATAATTGCCTAACTCTGCAGGACTTTACTGGGGCCTGAGAATATCCATTTCTAACAAGTTGGATGATGGGTACATGAAGGTTCATATTACTATTCTATGTTTGTTATGTTAGAAATTCCTATTTTAGAAAAATTTTTAGGAAAAGGAAAAAAATAATAGAAAATTAATTTGACAATATCCAACATCCATTCCTGATTAAAAATAAATAAAGCTCTAGCCCAGCCAGTGTGGTTCAGTGATTGATTGTCGATCCATGCACCAAGAGGTCACCAGTTCGATTCCCGATCAGGGCACATGCCCAGGTTGTTGGCCTGATCCCCAGTGGGGGGCATGCAGAAGGCGGCCAATAGATGTTCTCTCTCATCGATGTTTCTATCTCTCTCTCCCTCTCCCTTCCTCTCTCTCTAAAATTCAATAAAGAAAAAAAATTTTTTTAATAAAAATAAAACTCTCAACAAACTGGGGAATAGAAGAGAGAACCTTCAACCTCATACTAATAAGAAACTATGAAAATACATCAGACGTAATGGCAAAAGCTGAAAACTTTCTCCCCAAGATCAGCAACAAAACAAGGATGCCCGCTCTCTCCATTTCTAGTAAACACTGTCCTGCAGGTTCTAGCTACTGCAATGAGACACGAAAAGGAAATAAAAAGCATCCAGGTTGGAAAGAATAATTGAAACTGTCTTTATTTGCAAATAACTATCATCTATGTAGAAAATCCTATGAGGTCTACAGAAGAGCTACTAGAACTAATGTAAAAGTTTTACAATACTGTGGCCACAGACGGGGAACCAGGGGAGGGACCGGATGATTGTAGGAGCTGGATGGCTGTCGGGGCAAGGGCTCTCTTTCTTTTTATTCTCTACAACCCCGAGGAGCTTTTTTCCCTTTTGAGCCTAAATCCTTCCACAACCTGGAGGCCCCAGGTGGGTTGCTTTTCTTCTCTGACTGATGTTGGGAGTGAATACTTATTCCTCAATCACATTTCCACATGGAGAGACTTATGGTAAAGCAGCCATTCTCAAACTTGTCTGCACATTGGGATCACTGGGGGAGCTTCAAAAACTACTGATGCCTGGGTTCCACTTCCACAGATTATGATTTCATTGTTCTGCGTTATGGTCTGGGCAGAGGATCTCAGTGATTCTAAAGTGCAATCTGGTTTGAGAACCCCTGCCTTCGAGTAGTATTTCTTGCCTTGTAACTTCTCTGCACAGTGAGTTTAGGAAGTGAAACCGGGCAAGAATGGCTCAGGCCCTACAGGGTTTTCTGTGAGATCTGCCTGCCTACAAATTTTACCAAGTTTCTTTTGCTACACTGAGTCAGATTTTATAACAGGTCCCATGGCAAGGGGCAGAGGGAACAGGACGTGGGAGAAGCCTGTGGTCGTCCAGAAATGACTTCAGAAAGGTTAGTCTATCTAGTTTAGGTATAAGGAAGTATCAGTTGCCCTGGCTGGGTGGCTCATTTGGTTAGAGCATTGTCCTGATATGCCAGTGTTGCAGGTTCGATCCCCAGTCAGGGCACATACAAGAATCAACAAGCCCACTTAGCCACTTAGTCAACAGCCTAAAGCCATCCTCCTCTAACCACTTATCTCCCTGGTTTTTATTTGGAAAAATTTCAAACCTACGCAAAAGTTGAAATAGTCCAATGACACCTATATGCTCTCCAAATACATTCATCAGTTGTCAACATTGTGCCACTCGCCATCGCTCCGTCTTGCTCTCACTCTCTTTTTTAGGGGGATGGAGGAGGCTGGACCTGTATAGTTCAATAAGCATCTCCTACGAACAAGGGCATTTTTCTACTTAACCATGATACCATCTTACTCTAAGGAAGTTTAACAAATACACACTATTTAATATATGGTCCATATTTAAATTTCTCCAATTTACCGCAAAACTTCCTTTATACATATTTTAATGACTGCTCACTGTATAGTCCTTTTGTCTTTTTACTCTCTGCAATCTTGAATACTCTCCTTCCTTTTTATGAGACACTGACGAATTTGAAAAGGCCACACTGTGTCATAGAATATGCCGTAATGATGCTTCTTTATGATTAGGCTCATATTAAATATTTAGCAAATCTACTATGTTGATGATGTTGTGTGCTTCCAATCCCATCACATTAGAAAGAACATGTCAGTTTGTCCCATTATCTTTGATGCTGAGTTTAGTCACTTGGTTAAGGGGGTACCCACCAGCTTTCTTCATTTTAAATGTATCTTTTTCTTTTATACTTAATAATCTGTAGGGTGATACTATGAAAACATATGAATATCCTATTTCCCAACAAACTCATACCCAAGGGTTTTTACATCCATTGATAATCTGTTATTATAATCATGGTTGTAAACAATATTTTAATTCTATCATTCCTTCTACATTTTTTAACTGGCATTCTTCGTAAAGAGCTTTCCTCACCTTCACTCCACTTCCTGCTTTTTTTGAATATCATTATGAACTCAAGAATTCTTTGTTTATTTAATAAATTATGATTTATTACTATTTTTTTTAATCCTCACGTGAGGATATTTTTCCATAGATTTTTAGATAGAATGGAAGGGAGTAAGAGAAACATTGATGCGAGAGAGGCACATCGATTGGTTGCCTCCAGCATGACCCCGCCAGGGGCTGGGGATCAAACCTGCAACCCAGGTACATGCCCTCGAACAGGAATTGAACCCACAACCCTTCAGTCTTTGGGTCGATGTTCTAACCGCTGAGCCAAACTGGCCAGGGCTGATTCATTACTATTATTTGCCTTTTGAAACCAGCTCTTGTGTCCTTTCAATATATCCCATTAGTCCTTAGTGGTGTCTTTATTTCTGCTAGAAGAGGTTTCAAGCTCATCTTCCTTCTACAGACCTGAAATCAAACATTTCTCCAAGGAGCCACCATTCCTTTTCATTGGAAATGGTATGTCTTATACCATTTTTCTCCAGTACTGGTAGCAAAGTTTTTATTTTTACCTGCCTGTATCCAGCATTTATCTCCAAGTTCTTTCCAAACTCAGGTAGGGGGAAAATAAGATGTTATGAATTAACTCTCTCCACCTCAACACCTGACCCAGTGTGATACAGAATAGACTCACACCTTATCTTTTATATATTGACCAATTTCTATATTGATTCAACAAATATATTTTGAGTGAGTGCTTACTCTGCACAGGGTTATGCTAAGAACCCAGGATAAAATCTGAAGCAAGACAAGCACAGTTGTGGCCTTCATGGAGCTTACAATCTAGCAGGGAGAACAAATATGAACTAGATGATCAAACAAATATTAAACTGAAGTTCCTGTATGTGCTCTAAAAACAAGCACTCTGAGTTCCAGGCATACAACAGGGAATCTGATATACTCTGGGTAGTTGTGAAGGCGTCCATAAAAAACATAAACTTAGATCTAAGATCTGAAAAATGATTAGGAGTTATTCAGTTCAAGGGTAAGGGGTTTTGTTTATATGTTGGGGGCAGTGGTGATGGTGGCAGTGGGCTAGGGACATAGTCAGTTGAACAGTTTCCAGACAGAAGTAAAGAGAGGAACTTAGAATATTTGAGAAGCCAAAAGAATGTTAAGGTCTTTATTCAGCCAAAAGCTAGGGATAAGGCTGGGCAGATGCTGACTTTATCGGGCCTTGATTGCAAGTTAAGGGTTTTAGTTTTTCTCATCCATATAATGGAAAGCCATTAAAAGGTTTAAGTAGGAAAGAGGCATCATTGGGTCTATATTTTAAAATGAATATTGGGCAATGCAAAAAAGATTGGTTGGGGCAAGTGTGCATGTTAGCATCCCAGGTCGAAGGCTCTTTATAGTAATGCAGAGACAGTGTTCTAGGGCGGTGGCTGTGAAATATCACTGTCACTTCCTGTCACCAAAGCAAGCACACACCCATTTTGTGGTTCTCTAAATATTTCTCTAGACAATGGAGAATCTGATTAATGGTCTCCACCCTAACTAAGCTATCCCTAGCAGCCCACACGCTCTGTTTCCATTTTTTCTTTTATTCCCTTATATATATATATATACCTGGTAGGGAATACAAAAACAAGAATGGAGTTCATAATAGGAGTATAGGAAACAAAGGTACACAAAGCCAATAAACATGTTTCAAAAGCCTTCAAAAGTAAGATGGAGATCTCTGGAGGAATGAAAAAGATGGCAAAGAAGCTGGAAATGTGTTTGGATCTTTTGTGGGGAGGAGGGAAAGATGGGTGAGAAGTTGAGAGGGACAAGTGTCTGAGCGCAGGGTTTGCCTTCACCGTTCCTTACTCCAAAGGACCTGCCCTTTTGCCACCATAAGATGTGGCCTCACTAAAGACCCGGTCTGTCCTGGCCCTGGAAATGTTTGCAAATAGAGCTGTGGCCATGGAGCAGGACCCGGAGGTCTGCAGTCCGGTGGGGCAAGTGCAGCTTGAGAGATGGGGAATTTTAGCAATGATATCTGGAAGGAAGTACGGAGAGTAACCGGAATGATCCCTTTAAACTACATACAATCCACATGCTACGTGAAAGTGTTCTAACAGATTTTCAAACGCTTTCCAACTCCTTTTACAATGCTGGCCTAACTCTGCCACCAAATCTAATAGGCTTGGTGTCATGTTACAAATCTAGTAAATGTAAAGGGGAAGGAGAACATGAAAGTTACCAGCTTAACTGTTTTCAAGTGTACAGTTCAGCAATGTAAAGTACATTCACATCGTTGTGCAACTAAGATCCAGAACTCTTTTCATCTTGCAAAACAGAAACTCTGCACCCGTTAAATAATAACTCCCCACTCCTCCCTTCCCCCAGACCCTGGCAACCACCCTTCTACTTTCTGTTTCTATGAATTTGACTACTCCAAGTACCTCATATAAGTGGAATCATAGAGTATCCTTTTTGGCTTATTTTATTTACCCTGATGTCCTCAAGTGTCATCCATGTTGATGCATATGTCAGAATTTCCTTCCTTTTTTTTTAATTGTTTTGTCTTTTATTGATTTTTAGAGAGAGAGGAAGGGAGCAGGAGAGAGAGAGAGAAATATCGATGAGAGAGAACATCAATTGGCCACCTCCTGCATGCCCCCCACTGGGGATCTAGCCCACAACCTGGGCATGTGCCCTGATTGGAAATCGAACCGGCGACCTCTTGGTGCATGGACTGATGCTCAACCACTGAGCCACACCGGCCGGGCAGAATTTCCTTCCTTTTTAAAGCTAAGTACAATTCCGTTATATATAAATACCACATTTTGTTTATCCATTCATCCATTGGTGGACATTTGGGTGGCTTCCACCTTTGGCTCACATGAAGACTTCTATGTACATGGGTGTACAAATATCTCTTTAAGTCCCTGCTTTCGATTCTTTTGTGTATATACAGAAAGGAGGAATTGCTGGATTATATGGTAATTTTATTTTTAGTTTTTTGAGGAAATCATGCTTTTCTTCATAGCAGCTGCACAAGGGTTCCAATTTCTCCATATCTTTGCCAACCCTTGTTATTTTTTTTGTTTTTTCAAACAGTAGCAGTCCTAATGGGTGTGTATTTATTTTTTTACACTATAAAAGTACATATGTTTATTGTGGAAATTAAAGATATAGAAAAAATAAAAATAAATGAAAGAAGAAAGTAAAAACAATAGTGTTTTTCAACATTTTAAATGTTTCATTTTAAAATGAAAAAGCAAAGAGTTGCTCTGTAAACATAAAAAGAGCCTTTGTTTTAAAAAAAAATGCAAAGACATTAATTAATAGAAAAATGAGCTAAAGACAGGCATAGGAAGGTTGAAATAGAAGAGATAAAATAGAAGCAGCCGATAAATATGTGAAAAGGTTGGTACCAGGTGTTGGGGAGACTGGGAAGAAAGCCTGCCTAATTCTCTGGCTACTTCCCACTGGTGAGGATACAGGGTGAAGGGCCTCCTGCAGCTACTACAGGTGGAGGCGTGTCAAAAACACTTCTGTTCTACTCTGCAAAGACTATAACCCTCACTGGCTTATCCACTTAATACAAGAAAATGAAGGCTGGACAGCCAAAGGAAACATGTCTTTCCTTAATGCAGAAACCAATGACATATTTGGAGTGGTCCACAAAATATATGGAAGAGAACTGAGCCCTTTGTAAAGCTCTAAAAAGACAAGTGAGATGGTCAAACTACACATTTTGTTTCAGATAAAGAATGCTAGGGCCATTTTGGAAAAGAAGCAAGAATATTAAAGCACTCTGTTCAAAATTAGAGGTATCACATACCCTAGTTTCAAACTACACTACAGAGCTAGAGTAATCAAAACAGTATGGTATTGGCAGACAACTAGACACCCAGACCAATGAAACACAACTGAGACCCAGGAATAAACCCACTCTTATATGGGCACCTAAATTACAACAAAGGAGCCAAGAATATACAATGGAGAAAGAAAAGTCTATTCAATAAATTGTATTGGAAAAACTGAACAGGCATATGCAAAAGAATGAAACTAGATTATGATCTTACACCATCACAAATATTAACTCAAAATGGATAAAGACTTGAATGTAAGACCTGAAACAATAAAACACATGGGAGAAAACATAGGCACTAAGCTTCTTGATATTGGTCTCAGAGATGTTTTTGCAAATTGGAATCTAAAGGCAAGAAAAACAAAAGCAAAAATAAATTAATCAGACTACATCAAACTAAAAAGTTTCTGCACACCAAAATAAACCATCAACAAAACAAAAAGGCAACCAACTGAATGGGAGAAGATATTTTTAAATGACACTTCCAATACAAGGTTAATATCTAAAATATATGTAGCACTCATACGACTAAAAACAAACAAACAATCTGATTAAAAAATGGGCAGAGGCTCTGAATAGACATTTTTCCAAGGAGGACATATAGATGGCCCACAGATATGTGAAAAGATGCTCAACATCACTAGTTATTAGGAAAGTGCAAATCAAAACCACAGAGATAGCATCTCATACCTGTTAGAATAGCTACTATCAAAGATAAGAAATAACAAATGTTGGCAAGAACGTGGAGAAAGGGGAACCCGTACACTGTTGGTGGGATTGTAAATTAGTGCAGTCACTATGGAAGACAGTTTGGAGGTTCTTTAAAACCTTAAGGATAGACCTAGCATATGATCCAGGAATTCCTCTTCTGGGTATTTTTTTGGAGAATATAAAAACACTAATTGGTAAAGATATATGTACCACTACGGTCATTGAAGCATTATTTACAATAGCTAAGAAATGGCAACAACACTGAATCCAGCCAAAATCACTCCAACCGACCCATTGACATCTGAGTGCAAAAACTGTTGTTGTAAACTACTGAGACTTTGAGATTGACTGTTATGTAGCATCATTTTACAACAGTTACCTGAAACATATAACAAAATATTAATAGTAGATCTTTTTGGATGAAGAAAATATGGTTGATTTTCATTTTCCATTTGTGCTTTTTGCGTTTTCCACATTTTCTACTTCTAGCCTGCGTTATCTTTTAGATTGGGGTGGGAAAAATGATTAATTTAAAGAAAGAATTAGGAGGAAAAAAATGGAAATAATGTGTTTATTCTTCCTAACTCTGTACTTAAATTAGAATAAAATTGTTTATTTTCCACAGTGCATGCAAGCTTACAATCATTCAAGCATTGGGAGTTTTACATTGTAAACATTGTGAAAAAAAAAAAAAAGTAGGACATCTTAACAACAAAATCAATAGCGGTGGGTCTTGGTGCTCCCCTCCTTGCTTCCCTGATTAGGCAGAGGCACAGACCCTTCTTCCCTCCACTGCCTCTAAACACATAAACCACACATTTCTGCCTTATTCTAACAACATTTTTTTCTTTTAAAAATAATTTTTAAAATAAGGAAAGGAGAAACTGTGAAGGATCAATATGCTAGTCAATCACTAACTAATTAGGGGGGAAGAATTGAAACATTGCTCTCACAATATTGAAGAATTCCGCCATCTGTCTATTTCTAAGCCCCATTTTCTTACTTCACGTATCAGGGTAAAAGTTATTTATCTATACAGTCCATGTCTTTTTCCATATTAGCCCAGATTGTCTTTGATTATAAAAGACTTTATCTTATATATGTTTGCCAAATAGGTATGTAGAGAACATAAAAACATATTCCGTATAAGGACACATTTGAAAAAAATTAATGTATCAAAAAACATTTTGAATCTGATGTTACTGATATGTTTTTGACTAGCAGCTTTTATTCTTCAATTTTACAATCTCTGTGAGTTAGAGACATAACTTTTTATTAAAAGTTCAGAGCCAAGTAACTAGAACTACTTAAATATATCTATAATATTTAATAACAACATCTAAAGTTTCCTTTTCTTTTTGTGTGGGAGAAAAATTGGTGTTGTTTATTGTTTATTTCACCCTGCCAAAGAGGGGGAGAAACACAGTAGGTAGACTACTATTATATGATGTTAAAGGGAATCAGCTTCCTGAATCTAAAAATTAGTTTTAAAAAAAAATAGAACTTGGTAATATAAGTAGGATTTAATACACTAATGGTTTAAAGAACAAAATGCTTTACAGAAAAAAGTTTTTTCTAGCAATTTAAAAATCTTTGCTTCTGGAGGCATAAATTTTCAAAAGGGGAAAATACTGTATTTACTAACAAAAATGATATCCTTCATTTTCTCATCTAAAATAAAAATTATGCAAGCCAAAACCACAATAAGAGATAACCTCACACCTGTTAGGATGGCTATTATCAACAAGACAAAAGATAAGTGTTGGCCAGGGTGTGCAGAAAAGGAAACCTTTGTACATTGTTGGTGAAAATGTAAATTAGTACAGCCACTATGGAAAACAGCATGGAGATTTCTCAAAAAATTAAAAATAGAGCTGCCATAAGATCTAGCAACCCTACTTCTGGGTATATATCCAAAGGAGATGAAATCAGAATCTCAAGAGTCTGCACACCCGTGTTCACTGCAGCACTATTCACAATAGCCAAGATATGAAAACAACCTAAGTGTCCATCGACAGAGGAATGGATAAAGAAAATGTGGTGTGTATACAGAAAGTAAAATATTATTCATCCTTGAAAAAGAAGGGAATCGTGTCATTAGTGACAACATGAATAAACCTGGAGGACATTATTGTAAATGAAATAAGCCAGACACAGAAAAACAAATACTGTATGAGCTCACGTATATGTGGAATCTAGAATGACAAATTCATAGAAGCAGAGAGTAGAATGGTGGTTGCCAGAGGCTGGAGTGGGAGAGGAAAGGGGAAAATGTGGAGATACTGGTAGAAGGGTACAGAGGTTCAATTATACAAGATAAATAGATTCTGGAGATCTAATGTACAGCATGGTGACTATAGTTGAAAATACTTTATTGTGTAGATATGTTCTTTAGATTGTGGTGATAATTTCACAATGTATATAAAACATGAAGTTCCACACTTGAAATATATATAATGCCTATTTGTCAATTATACCTCAGTAAAGCTGAAAAAGGAAAAAAAATATGTAAGCATACAACAATGAATTAGGCAAAGATAAAGTTAATTGTATTACATATCCACAACCCTGAAATGTTAGAGCCTATTAAGAAATGACAACAAAGACTCCTGTATAAAAATGACAATGCGATTGTGAATCACAGATGCCAAAAGATTTAAAAAATAGTAGTTATATTTAGTTGGGAGATTTGTATGTCCCACCCTCGGATGGAAGACCAAGAAGAGTCTGCATCATCAGTACATGGTAGTCAGTAGTTCAGTAGTAGCCCAGGAGGAAGAAATTGGCACGGTTATTTAAGGAGGGAAGGAGTCCAGTAGATATGAAAAACACTCACACATCACACCACCACCACCACCACCACCACCATCCAGCAGCAACAAATGCTCCCTTCCCTCCTGTAGTCAGGGACAAGAAATTAGATGCTACTCCTTTAAAGTGAGTCTTCGATTTGACTAGGACAAAATATGTTGCAGTTTTATTCAAAATTGCTCTTCAGTGGTGGATGTAAATAATAACAAAGGGGATGTGTTTTAAATGAGAAATTGCAGGCCAGGCTGCTTTGCCTGTAGGTATAAAGCTGATTCATATTCTTAAAATCACAGTCTTCAAGTTTCTCTCTTAGCAACTGTGATTACTCTTACAATGGGTAGGGGAATTGTGAAAAGCATTTATCTTGATTCACTTTACAAAATGGTACAAGGAAGAAAGCTGGAAAGTTATATAGCACACAAGTGTGGAAAATATATGGATAAAAAGTACCATAATGTAAGCAATCAGTCCACATGACAGCACAGGGCTATCAAGGAACAGAAACTGGAAGGACACTCATTGACTCTGCAGTAGTCTTAAGGCTGAATGCTGATTCAAAGGCCTCCAAGATGCAAGACCCTGGGCAGTTCATTTCACTATAATGGAGACAGTAACACTCTCTCTGGGAGGATGTAATTTTCTCTGTATGTCAGGTAGAATTCTTAGTCCATAAACTCATGACTCTAAGAAGTAGTACTTCTTCTATTTTGTAAGAGTCCTACTTAGTTTTTTAACCTTGACATGTATTCTTACTGGTTTGGTACTATTCATTTTTAACAGATAAAAATATACCCTCAGTTATTCCCAGTGTTCTCAAGGTGTGGGAAGGTGGACAGGCTAGAGTATGCCTTTTGTCATCTCACACCAGAGATGGTCCTTGTGATATCCAATGACCCTCCCTTCTTCCCCCCATGGATTCAACAGCTCCCTTCTACATGAGGATCATCCTCAAGGCCAAGAAATCTTTACCAGGCTCTCTCCAGCCCTGTCTGACCAAATGATATCTCCAGAGACACTATCAGAGAGAAGGTGAAGGTCCCCTGCTCTCAGGAACCCAAAGGTATCTCTTAGCCTCTTGAAATCCATTCCCTACCAGTCCCTGGGATATTAAAATACATCTACTCCCCTGAGAATCAATAAATGTAATCTATGATATTTCTGAGGGGAATATATTTTACACATATATTATTTAATATTACAGAAGAGGTTTGGGCAGCACCCCATAATCAAACACATTCATATTTCTAGATTTAAAAATATGAACATTCACCCCATGTGGATGAATAAAAATATAAACAGCCTCTCAATGCCCAAGTCAGGTTTGGCTGCCAGATATCAAACTTACAAACTTTGGATTCCAGGGCCTTTCAGATTTTGTGACCACAGGGAAAGATTGTGGATCTATAGTTGAATTTGAGTCAGTTAGATATGGGTACTATGTAACTTCACTGTAGTGCAATAGAAATTCAAAAGAGGAAGGTGCTGCTAAGGGATAATAAGATTTGTAAATATTTCATGGAGGAGGAAACACTGAACAAAGACTGGAGAATGTATGGAAATATGCAAAGATCAGAAAATAAAAGGTACCCCATGTAAGGAATAAGAAAAAATAGATTATATTAAACATCATTTGTCATGAGGAAAATGCAAACCAAAACAATAATGATATAATACTAGACACCTCTTAGAATGTCTAAAATCCAAAAAACTAAAAATATCAAATTGTGGTGAGAATGTGGAGCAATTGGAACTCTCATTCATTACTGATGGGAATGCAAAATGGTACAGCCACTTTGGAAGAACTTTTGGCATTTTTCTTACTATGTTAAACATGTCTTACTATATAATCCAGCAATTTTGTTCCTATGTATTTACTCACCTGATCTGAAAACCTATAACCACACAAAAATGAGCATGTGAATTCTTATAGCATCTTTATTCATAATCACCCCCAAATTGGAAGCAACCAAGATGCCCTTCAACAGGCAAAGGGATAAAGAACAATGAAATATTGTTAAGCAATAAAAAGAAATGTTATCAAGCCATACAAAGACATGGAGGAATCTTAAATACATATTCATAAATGGAACTATCTAACCTAAAAGGCTATATACTATATGATTCCATTTATATGACATTCTGGAAAAGCCAAACCTATAGTGATGGCAAACAGAACAGTGGATTCCAGGAGTTCAGGTAGGGAAGGGCTGCTCCGGTGAAGCAGACAGGGTTTTTAGGGCATTGAGACTGTTCCATGTGATACTGCAACAGTGGATACATGACACCATGCATTTGTCTGAACTCAAAGAGCTTTACGGCACAGCGTCAACCTTAAAGAATGCAAATCTTTAAAAAATCATTTAGAAGGTGAGAGGGTCCCAGCATGAATTGTAGAATGTGACAAAAGAATCTAACTGTATTACAAATATAAGAAACAACCTCACTGAAGAGGATGAAGAAGAAAGGCACTAACCTAAGTAATTCTATAAATAAGAGAAGTCTGTAAATGAAAGACAAAAGGAACTCAGGTTGACAAATGGGGCATGGGTTAACAATTCTGAATCCTCTGTACACGCACACTAGACTTGAACTATTAGGTAAACGGATGACAGATGTTGGGAGCCAGGTTTCTCAGTATTGGAGTCATAGACAAGCAAGAGGCAAGGCTAAATAATCTATGTGGTAATGGATTTCATTTGGAGATATCAATATGAACTCATTTATCTGAATATAGATACAGTCACCTATAGAAATATTTATAGATATGTGTATACACTCTGGTTAGTACACACACGTTTCCTTGCTCTGTCAGCTGAGAGGGCCCAGAAGCAATGATACTCCAGTAGAAATTAGCACACCTAGTGCCAGCTCTTGGTTTCTAATACCATTCTCCAACCAAAGGAACCTGGGCCCTTGGAGAATTGACTGATTCTAGGACTAGGGAAGGAAATATGTAAGATGAGCCTGGAGAATAGTAGCAGAAAGTAAGGACGTGGGGATTGTCAAAGCGACACAGGAGCCCACTGGAAGACTCCCAGTGGCCAAAAATGGACGAATGTAAGCAACAAAATAATGAAGGCTGTATTGGATTATGACCCAAAGTATAAAATACATATTCATGAGTCCATACTAATATAAATAATATATGTGATTAAATAAATAATAGAATAGGCAACTTACCCACGCAGAAAAATTCTAAATAATTTATGCAGACACTTTGCCCTCAAGGGAGTATCCTTAAGTGTGTCAGTAGAGTTACTCCCTTCCAAAGAATAAAGTATGAAAGGAGAAAAAAAAAAGTGTAACATTACCTCAACCAGGTGATCGAGGTTAATATCAATAGTGAAAAGTCATATTGATAGTATGTACCCTTGATATGACACCCTTGGTGAGAATACTTTACCTCTATTGTCTTTCTCCTAAAAACTAATCTAATCATGAGAAAAACACCTGATAGATTCCAGCTGAGAGACATTCCACTCCTGCAAAATGCCAGCCATTGTTCTTCTACATGCTGGCAATGAACAAAACAACCCCGTGTCTACCCTCCAGGAAAAGGGTACCCTCCTTTCTGGTTTTTTTTTCCTCTTAATTTTGAGAGTATGTTTATTAAAGCTGGGTACAGTGAAACAAGGAAAGGCTAAGGATAGAAGAAGCAACAGGAGAGAGCTTAGGCGGGGCTGCTTTGGCCTCTAGAAATATTATGGGAAAGAAGTGGGCCAAGGCAGGGCTCCTGTCAGCTCTCTGGAGAGTCAGGGAAAAGGGGCTTTGGGGTTTAGCCCGGGACAAGCTGCCACTGCCCATTGCTCCCCTGGTTGCAAGTTCCGTGGGATCCCTTGGAGTTTAGGAGATGCACGCCTGTGAGGGAAGAGGAGGGGGAAGGGAAAGGCACAGGTGTGCTCCTGGGAGGGAGAGCGTGCCAAGGGTACCCTCCTTTCTGATGAGGAAGACAGTAAACAATATAAGTAACAATTAAGTCAACTGTATAGCATGTTACAAGGTAATAGGCGCTGTATGGAAGAAAGAGCAAAGTAAAGACAGATCAAGATGCAGATTGTAGTAGTAAACAGGGCCTCACTGAGAAAGTGTCATCTGAGCAAAGACTGAAGGAAGTGAGGGGCTTAGCCAAGTAGCCAATTGGGAAAGAGTCCCTCAGGCAGAGGCAAAAACTAAACCAAGGGCCCTAAGATAGGAATGTGCTTACCATGGCCCAGTGGACACAAGGAGACCACTGTGACTGGGGAAGAGGGAGCCAAGGTGGGGGGTGATAAGAACAGAGGTGCAATGTCAGGTGGAAGACAGATCATGGAAGGCCTTATAGACCATTGTAACAACTTTGGCTCTTTCTCTGGGTGAAATCAGATGCCATTGGAGGGTTCTGAGTAAGAGTGACATGATTTAATTTATGTTTGAATGTGATATAGATGATGCATTGTAAGGAGGTGAGGGCAGAAGCAGTGAGTCAGATAGGAAGCTCTTCCAGAAATCGAAGCACGACATAAGGAGGGCCCAGAGGCGGCCAGATCTGGTTATACTTTAAGGTGAAGCCTTGGATGTTGAGTGAGAGAAAGAGAGGGAAGAGCTGAGGATGAGTCTGAGGGTGCTGGCCCGAACAACTAGAACAGAGGCACTGCTCTAAAAGTTTTCCTGTACGAACTCATCTGCTCCTCACACTAAACCGATGAGGGGAGTAGTTTCATTGTTTCCATTTTCAGTGAGGGCTCTGAGACACAGAGAGGTTGTGCGGGTCACACAGCTAGTAAGTGACAGAGCCAGGATTTGACCAGCAGACTGGTTCCAGAGTCCGTGCTCTCAACCACGGCACCACGCTTCCCTCCACGAGAGCAGCCCAGTTGGATAAAAAGTTTTTATATTGGGGGAAAATGTACTAAAACCAAGGATAATTCTATAACCTAGACTAAACTCTCTGGGTCTGAAGTAGGGTGTTTGACACAAGAATAAAAAGAAAGGAACAGATTCATGGGCAGGATAACACAAAGCAGGCAGAACACACAGCGACAAGGACTTGTACAGTTTTAAGATAGAAGACCAGCTCTGAGCTCACAGCTTTCACGTTCAGTCAGTCAGATGCTTCCGTCATTCCTAGTGAAGTCGGAATTTCTAGGCCCAGAATGCCCCCTTGTGTGCTGGGCACTTTAAGTCAATACTATCTCATAACAAGCTTTCTCCCTTTAGTAAACAGACTGTCCCCTAAATTAATTGAATACTATGGGCCCTAGAATATAGACAAGGTACAGCAATATTTTCATAATGTTGCAGTTTGAATATAGACACAAAGGCTCTTTTGGATGTTAATAGTGTTGTCATTTGCAAGAATTTTGGGGTTATATGTACATGTACAGCCTGACCTGATACCAGCTGTCAATAAAAGCCAGGACCACACCCAGATGGCCACATAAAAGTAGAGCCCTCTGGTCCTTTCTCTGGCACAGCCTGGACCAGGACATGCTGTGAGCCTGCTCCCCTGTGGTTGCATATGCTGGAAACATCGGTCCCACCCCACCCCAATGAATACCTCAAGTGGAGAGAACCATATGTTTGCTCTATCTTAAGCTAGGGACTCCCCGCTCCCCCTCCCCCCCACCAACTCTGCTGAGTCTGTATTCTCTGTGCAAATCTTATTTCATATTTTCACCAATTACTACTACAAAGGGCTTTTAAATATATTATTTCATTTAAGCCACACAACAGTTCAGCAAGAAGAACTTGCACTGGTGTTCTCATTTTACAGAGGAAGAAACAAAAGCTGAGGGAGATTAACGAGCTTGTCTAAGATCACTTGGCATCTAACATCCATGCCTCAGCTTCAGATTCACCAATTTCTTTTTTTTTATTATTAATTTATTTTTGCTACAGATGTTTCTCCTTTTTTCCCCATTGACACCCTCCTCCCCATCCCCCCACCCCATCCCCAGCTTTGTTGTCCATGTCCATCAGTTATGCATACATGTGTATAAGTTCTGTGGTTTATCTCTTCCCTCCCCCCCCCACCCCCTCTTCTGAGGGTTGTCAGTCTGTACCCTACTTCCATGTCTCTGAGTCTAGCCTGCTCCTCAGACTGTTATGTTCATTATATTCCACAAATAAGTGAGATCATGTGATATTTGTCTTTCTCTGCTTGGCTTGTTTTTCTTAGGATAATACTCTCCAGGTCCTTCCATGTCGTCTCAAAGGGTAAGAGATCTTTCTTTCTTACAGCTGCATAGTACTCCATTGTGTATATGTACCACCGCTTTTTTATCCATTCATCCACTGATGGACACTTGGGCTGTTTCCAGATCTTAGCTATTGTAAATAGTGCTGCTATGAACATGGGGGTACATGTATTCTTTCTGATTGGTATTTCAGGCTTCTTAGGGTATATTCCTACCCTAGAAGTGGAATCACTGGGTCAAATGGCAATTCAATTTTTAATTTTTTGAGGTAACACCATAGTATTTTCCACAGTGGCTGCACCAGTCTGCATTCCCACCAGCAGTGTACTAGAGTCCCCTTTTCTCCAAACCCTGGCCAACACTTGTTTGATGATTTGTTGATGGTGGCCATTCTGACAGGTGTGAGGTGATACCTCATTGTTGTTTTAATTTGCATCTCTATGATGATTAGTGATGTTGAGCATTTCTTCATATGTCTCTTAGCCATTTGTATGTCCTGTTTGGAGAGGTGTCTATTTAGTTCCTCTGCCTATTTTTTAATTGGGTTCTTTGTCTTCCTTTTGTTGAGTTGTATGAGCACTCTATATATTTAATATTTTGGAGATTAACCCCTTGTCTGATGTATCATTGGCAATTATGCTCTCCCATACAGTGGGTTGCCTTTCCACTTTGATGGTTGTTTCTTTTGCTGTGCAGAAGCTTTTGAGTTTGATGTAGTCCCATGTGTTCATTTTTTCCTTTGTTTCTGTTGCCTTAGGTGATGTATCAGTGAAGATTCTGCTGTGTATGACGTCCGAAATTTTGTTGCCTACATTTTCTTCTAGGATTTTTATGGATTCACAAGTCACATTTAAGTCTTTTATCCATTTTGAGTTTATTCTTGTGTATGGTGTAAGTTGACGGTCTAGTTTCATTTTTTTGCATGTAGCTGTCCAATTTTCCCAACACCATTTATTAAAGAGGCTGTCTTTACTCCATTGTATGCTCTTGCCACCTTTGTCAAATATTAATTGAGCATAATGTCTTGGGTCAATTTCCGGATTCTCTGTTCTGTTCCACTGGTCTATATGCCTATTCTTGTGCCAGTACCAGGCTGTTTTGATTACAGTAGCTTTGTAGTATAACCTGATATCTGGTATTGTGATCCCACCTACTTTGTCCTTCTTTTTCAAGATTGCTGTGGCTATTCGGGGTCTTTTTTGGTTCCATATGAACTTTTGAAGTATTTGTTCTAGTTCTGTGAAATATGTCATTGGTATTTTTTTTTTTTTTAATCCTCATCCGAGGACATTTTTTCATTTTTTGTTCAGATAGAGTGGGAGGGAGAGAGAGGAAGAGAGACAGAGAGAGAAACATCGATGTGAAAGGGACACATCGAGTGGCTGCCACCCGCACGACCAACCAGGGCCGGGGACAAACTGCAACCGAAGTACATGCCCTTAGCGGGAACCGAACCCGGGTCTCTCTGGACCGCAGGCCGATGCTCTAACCGCTGAGCCAAACTGGCCAGGGCTGTCATTGGTATGTTGATGGGGATTGCATTGAATCTGTAG
Organism: Tadarida brasiliensis; assembly: GCA_030848825.1. Classification (NCBI taxonomy): domain Eukaryota; kingdom Metazoa; phylum Chordata; class Mammalia; order Chiroptera; family Molossidae; genus Tadarida; species Tadarida brasiliensis. Next base: position 39,043,583 of record CM061258.1, read on the forward strand.
ATTGCTTTGTGTAGTATGGACATTTTAATGATGTTAATTCTTCCAATCCATGAACAAGGTATGTGCTTCCACTTTTTTATATCTTCCTCTATTTCTTTTTTCAATGTCCTGTAGTTTTCTGCAAATGGGTCCTTTACTTCTTTGGTTAAGTTTATTCCTAGGTATCTTAATTTTTTTGCTGCGATGGTAAATGGGATTGTTTTTTTTAGTTTCTCTTTCTGTGAATTCATCATTGGTGGATAAGAATGCCGTCAATTTCTTGACGTTAATTTTGTATCCTGCTACTTTGCCAAATTCATTTATTAAGTCTAGTAGATTTTTGATGGAGTCTTTAGGGTTTTCTATGTACAATATCATGTCATCTGTGAATAATGACAGTTTCACTTCCTCCTTTCCAATTTGGATTCCTTTTATTTTTTCTTCACGTCTGATTGCTGTGGCTAAGACTTCCAGTACTATGTTAAATAAGAGTGGTGAAAGTGGGCATCCCTGTCTTGTTCCTGTTCTTAAGGGAAATGTTTTTAGTTTTTGCCCATTGAGTATGATGTTGGCTGTAGGTATTTCATATATGGCCTTTATTATATCAAGATATGAGATTCACCAATTTCCACACTGCCACACAGCTTTCCGGGAGCCCTGCTGCACATACCATTCTTGGTCGGTGGGTCTCCAGATCCGATTCTCCATCATAAGCTCTCACACATCAGCCTCTTTGTTCCTATCACACACAGTGGCTCTCTTCACCTCACCCTTAATCAACTTATTTATCTTTGCCTTTAGTGTCCCATGCCCCCACCCAATCCCACCCCACCAGGTGACTCTTCTTAAGATACCACTTTAATCACACCTCTTCTCTCTCACAAACCACTGAATACTCTCTAAAGAATCAGCCCAGATGCTGCAGCTACATGTCCCCCAGGTCAGAACCCGCCTCCCTTTCTGGCCTCATTTATCTGTAGCACCTACAGGAAGCCTTACTCTGATCTGGTCCATTGGCCATTCCCTCAACTTTTCTAATACTTTCCTCCCCCTGGCCCTTGCTTTGTTACTTCCTTTTACTTAGCACACCTTGCCCATGAACCCAGAACCCATTTTGAAATTCTGTACATCTTAAACACGGCACTCAATTCAAATTTCTTCATAGAGCCTTCCCTGCTTGCCAGGTGACAAGCTTTTCACTCACATGGCAATCATCATATACTGCCCATAACATCATTCCCTCTACCAGTCTGTAAGCTCCGGGAGGGTCCAACTGTGTCGTAGGCATCTTTGTATCACTTTCATGTCTAGCACAGCTCTGAACATAGCAAGTATACAACAAATGTGTAAAATGCTTTGGTTAAATGAGCATTCGGGTTAAAAACAACCTACCCGTGCAAACATATGCAGTTAGAGTCCAAATGAATGATATACACACACACATACACACACGTAATACAACAAATAACAAATGTATTGCAATACACACATACATACATGTAATACCACAAATTTATTATCACACACACACCACACACACAACCAAAACTTTAACGATATCCAGAGTTTTCTACAGTCTTTGAACAAATGACAGAAATAAGGGATAATTTGAGAAAAATGTAACTTTCTAATCTTAAATTTTAGGTAACAATGTAGTCTACTCAATTAAGAATTCTACTAAATTAAGACTGTAAAATTGCAATGTCCCTTATACATTTAAATTTTTGTATTTCTATTTATTTACAATATATAGGTTCTCTCAAGTATTCCTAGAGCCTTATGTCATAAACCAGATTTTTTAACTGGGCTCTTTATTTGTTAGGTAAGCAAATCCAAAGGCAATAAAGTCCTGAAAAGTGGGACAAAACCCCAATAGAAACACTCTGTGACCCACAAAGCCCTTTGATAAAACGCTGCCTGTGCAAATTCCACACCCAGTGTACGCATTTTGACCTGCTGATGTCTACATGGAAGATGCTTCTGCCTGCTGTGATTTCTGTTCATGTAACATTCTAGCTCTGCACTTCGATTTGTATCATTTAGAATGTTTCCATCTCATGCTGCTGTTAGCTGACAGGCACATCAAACATTTCAAAGACTACAGGGTGGTTAGGAGAGTTGTACAATGCAGGTCAGAAAGTATGCAGGGAAAGAAGTCAAACTCTCCTGTTTTATCTTCTCTTGTTGCTTGCTTTTGGTCTTTACCCTACTGGGGTCTTTGGCAATTGTATGTATATATAACAGCACCTACCACACCTTCTCATTGAGCACAAATTGGATTTGAAGAGCCAAAACAGGAAAACATTTAAGGAATCCTGAGACCCTCAGAGAAGTAAATTAGACCTGTAGTTTTTTCAGCTCTGCTCTCCTGTTCTTTATTCTTTATTTTAAAAAATATGAATTTCCCCCCATTTTCAACTCTCATCTTCTTATATTGTAAGCAAGTGAAGTCACTAAAGGTCACTTAAAGGCACATACCTTATGAATCTGGTAAGTGTGAAAAGGCCATGGCATAGATTAACAGATTGGGGAAGACACAGAAATATAGGCGTTTATAGTGAATAAACACTCAGACTTTGTTGCACAGTAAGTATCACTGTGTGTTACACAATAACTGAGGCCTATAAGTACTAATTGTTTAAAGTAATACAAGCATAAGCAGTCCTTCAAAAATCGAGTATAAATATAACCGAAGAAAAAAAGCTATAAGGAAAAATTTTAAATGTCCAAATTTTGTCTTGGATAAAAAAATCTACTGACCATTAGTTTGGTCTCGACAACAAGAGAATTTTAGAAAGTAGCAATTTTAAAGAAATGAAACTTATGCAAAATGAATTTTAGTCCTTCATTATATAATATATAAGTTTGAAAAAAGAAATCCAGGCTGTTAATTAATAATTCTGGAAAATATTGTTTCATGCAGTATATCTATAACAATTACTACTGTGTAGTCTCTCTCTCTCTCTCTCTCTCTCACTATTGAGAGAGACCCTTATATAACTAAGTCTTCCCTGGATAATCTCTGTGTCACTATTGCCTCCAATTATTTCACACGCCACTCTAACACATCTCTGGAAACTGTGATGAGTGGTCTAAAATCATTTATGATTTAAGGGTACCTGCAATATGTTAATGACATGAACATTTACACATCTAACCAATATATATTTAACGAAGATAATCTTGTAAACCATGACAATATAAGAAAGTGACATTATAATACAACAGACAACAGATTTTTTTCTCAGTGAACTACACAGTACTTTTTCCATTGACAAATTCACCTCTTTCTAGAAATATACAAAGATAATTGAAAAACAGTAATAGCAAAGTGTTCATTAAGCCATGAGAACAAATCACCTGTTTTTTTACTTAACCTTAGTGTTAAGCACCTCAGTGTGCTCACCGAAAGGATTTACTTCTAAACACTTCATGCAACAAAATGCTGTGAGAAAGTCTTACCAGCAAAACTGCTGGCGACTACTCAAGACATCCATTAAAAATTATTGTTAGTGTTTTTAAATGACAACTTATCCAAAATTCACTTAATGTTCACTTTGTGAGTTCTTTGGAGTGGGAATTTAACTCTAGAATAAACATAGTGCCTTCTAAATACAGTCAACAAGCTACAAAGCCAGAGCCCACAGGTATAGGTTTTCAGACCCAGCGGAAGGAATCCACTGTACAGCATGGATCTCGGTCCGTACTCAAAATATCTAATGATATTTTTCATTTATACCAAACTTCTTTGAAAAGTACTGTACTATTTCACATGATCCTTTTATTAACAAAATATGTTAAATAAAACCTTTAGGTGAGGCTTAAAAGCAGCTGAAAAACTGGCTGCTTTAGGCTCTAATTATCAGAAGACTCTGTTATCTGGTAGTTTGGGCTCTCAAATATCAGAAACCCCAATAATTTATCATAAAAATACAAGCTCTTGCTTCTGAAAAATATACAAAATGCACTGCACATGGATATATCTCTTGATTGTCAAGGAAGACAAGGTATCAGTCTCATTCATAGATTCATGTTGTGCTTGACTTTCAGTGATCTTTGTTTTTGCAGATTCCATTTTCCACTGTTTTGGGCAGCCTCTGACCTTTGGTGTAAGCACGATACCAAAAATGGAGAAAGAGCAGCAGAAAGATGCACCCATAACTCATAATGATGTACAGAAAGACTGGAAACTGGTACTTGCAATCCTCCATGAAAAAGAACTGGCCTATGTGGATGGTGACAATAATGAACTGGACCTAACAGATGAAAGAATGAAAAATATTGTTCAGATATGAAGAGTCACAATGGAGCGATTATTTAATGCATTCTTTGCCTGCTTATGTTTAAATACTCTCCAACCACCTCCAGGTTACTGTTGAGTAGGGAATTTGATCTTTCAATCTAGCAGTGATAGTGGGTGGAACAGTGTCAAAATCCAGATGGGCATTTGGAACCATTATTCGGTCCCACCAAACTGGTGAAGCTATGTAAACGTCTCCGTTGCTGTGCAATGCAGCAGCTCTTTCATACTCAGAGAACCAACAGGGCAGGTGTTCTGCAAGTCTCTGACATGAGTCTTTGACTGATGAAATGCACATGGCCTAATAGCTAGGACAGTTTCAATTTCAAATAGTTTGTTGTTAGACCAGGCATTTAAATTTGGGAGAAATAAAAACATTCTAATTTGAGCCCCATCAATTTTGTAGGAGCCAAAGCATCTCTGACTTCTTATATCTGCCATTTGTCCTCCACTGTCATAGATAAAAATATATCCTATTTGCCAACAGCAGCAGACACTCTGCAAAGAGTGAGACAGATTTAGGGACCCTCCTAGTGATGCCCAAGGACTCTGTGTTCCAGAACATTCTACACAGTCTTAAGGGGGACACTTCTGGGCCAATGTCCAGATTTTTTGGATATATTTTTCTCCTTATTAAAAGGCACAATGCATTCTGTGGAAATTTTAGAAAAGTAAAAATCTATAATAAAAATAACAATTACCCACAATCTATCCGTTATTACCACAGTTAAGATTTTTCACATAGTTTCTTTTATTATCATCATCAACTTTCCTTGCATTATATTAAGGAACTTCTATGACATTCCTGTGCAGTAGCTACAATTATTCCTCTCATTTTGCAGAGGAAGAAATGAAACCTTAGGAGGCCTAAGCAACATCCTCAACATTCTATGCAGGTGTGATTGTGTATAACTGATACATGCGAAATAATAATGAACAAATGTCTACTCTTCTTTCTATATAAGTATTTTCCTACATCATTAAAAAGTTACAACATTTAAGAATATGTTAAGTAAAAAAAAGCCCAATACAAAATTTTATATGCAGTATAATATACATCATGCAAAAAGGTACACACATATATGCATAGAGGAGAAAAGCTAGATGAGAAAAAAATATATATCAGCTCTGATTGTCCCCTAGTGGGGAAATTACATTTATATTTATTTTTCTTTTTCTTTGCTTAACTTGATGTTCTTATTTCTCTGCAATGAGCATATATTACTTTAAAATCAGAAAGTATACTTTAAAAGAAAGCAATTGTGAATAATTTTCATGACTTCAAAATATTCCAAAGTAGGAGTTCAAATAATGTATTGCATCATTTCCTTAGGGTTGGTTATTAAGGTGTTGTCAGTTTTAAATACAATAAACAACTCTGCAAGGATATACTCTGATACTGATTTAACACCCCTATAGACTAAAATAGCAGTCTCTCACCTGGGAGAACGCATTATATAAATATGCTGAATTTCATTTAACAAGTTGTAGAGTTTTAATAGAAATTGAGCTTCAACAGGCTATCTATACCTAAATTCACACGTTCTCTTTAGTGTTATTGGCAGGATATAACACTAAATTATTATAGACTGTAATTCTGGAAACTTGAGGAACGTAGAATTTTTATTTTAATAGAAGACAAAATTTAAAATCATCATCTCAACCCATGGTTACTCTTCAAAAAAATTATATGGCATATATTTTTTAGGACTAATGCTTGGAAAGTATTATTAGATCTAAATTGAGTGCCTGTGCTCTTCTGAACATTTTCTACTTGAGGATAGTGCTCCAATTTATGTTATCAGAAGAAGAAGAAAAAAACACCTATAAAGAAAGCAACTGTGAATAATTTTCATGACTTTGTAATGTTCCAAAGTAGAAATTAAAGTAATTAATTTCACCATTTCCTTATGTTTGGTTATTATACCACCACTATACAGCTTTAATCCTCACAGTACTTTTACTCGATGGAGGAAAATAGACTTGGAAATGTGAAGACTAGATAGGTAGGCTCATCAATCCCTCAAAATTACACTCCCTCAAGGTCATTCAGATCTAGAATATGAAATTTCTAACTTCTAATTTAATATTATACCTATTGAGGTTCACATAACTTTGAGATTATTTTGATTATAAATGTGTATTTTATATAAATGCATAAAATAATATAAAGATAGTATAAAGATACACATTTTGATTTAATTGTCTGAGCCTCTTGGCTAACAAGTATGCTTTGTTTTCAATAAAGTTCCTGACCACAGTTTAAATAAGATAGTAAGGATAATGATGTGATGCCACATAGATGCCAACTCTTTATATCCCTATTGTTTTGTAAACTTTGTTCTTTATTTAGTTAATACCCTAATTCACAGGGAAGACAACTGACTCTAGTTTAGTTTCATAGATCGTTTTAAAGAAAATTAATTACTCACAAGCTGCAATGACGTCAAATATTTTTTCCACCACAAATACTTCTGGTAGGCTGGTCCCAAAGCACACAGTCCATAGTAGGAATACATGACTACATGTACAGCTGTATTTAGAAAGGCATGGAATGTTCCCAAACCACCTGGAAAATAAAATTATTGTAAAATGGGAGTACTCTTCCTAAAATGAGACATTTATTTGTCTGAACTGAGATTTTAGTATATTTCTTTCTTTAATTTTAGTGAGGAGAAAAACACAGTATATGAAATATCAATCTTATTAAATAGCTATCAAAGTAGAGGGAGCTGGATAATACATTCACTTAGTAAAATATAATATACAAATTTTAGAAAACAAATTATCATGCCCTTATTCTGTTTATATTTGATTTATTCTGTTTGATTTAAGATGGGCTTATGATTTGGGTTTACTTTAGCAATCTAAGTTGAGTTTCTTTTTAAACATGATATATTACTAAATAATAGTAATCAAATTCATTTTTAGCGAGGGTTAACATATAAAAAGTACACAAGTACATTCATCTTAAGTGTACAATTTGAAGATTATTTTTACATATGCACAGACCCACATGACCATTACCAAATTTAAGATATAAAACATTTATGATACCAGGTAAGGTTCCCATATCCCCTTCTCAAAGAATACACCCCTCACAATGTAACCTTTATTCTGATTTGTATAATCAACCACTAGTTTTGCCTACTTTTAAACTTCATATAAACAGAATTATACTGGATACATTCTTTTGTGACTTTCTTTCAATCAACATATTTTTAATATTCATCCATGTTGATGTGCATATTAGTAGTTTGCCTTTTTATTGCTATGTAGTACTACACTATATGATTACATCAGAATTTATCCATTCTCCTATGAAAAGATATTTGGATTGTTTCCATTTTGGGTCATTATGAATAGAACCACTAAAAATACTTTTGCACATGTCATTGTGTGAAATCAAATTCACTTTTCCACTCTCAATTTTCTTTTTTTGTTAATCCTCACCTGAGGATATTTTTCCATTGGTTGAGAGAGAGAGAGAGAGAGAGAGAGAGAACCATCAATGTGGGAGAGATACACCAACTGGTTACCTTCCGAATGACCCTGACCAGGACGGGGATTAAACCTGCAACCCAGGTACGTGCCCTTGACTGGGAACTGAACCCATGACCCTTTGGTCTGTGGGCTGATGCTCTAACCGCTGAGCCAAATCAGCCAGGGTTCCACTCTCAATTTTCAATAAATATTTTTAGTACCTCAAAACTTTGGCAGTAAAACCACTGGCTTTCATTAGTAAGGTATGCTAACTTCGTTTTCGTCAATTATTGTTTTTCCAAAATAAAAAAATAAACATTTATTGTTAAACCACCTTTGTTTACTTCTTCCATTTGATTTTTATAAATTGCCTTCCTATCTTGGTTTTCATCTTCTAATTTCCCCACAGCTCCTACTAGTCACATTTAATTTAGAATAGAAGCTGGGGGAATGTAAGCAAAGGTCATTTCAATTGCCTGTGGCTGGACCAGTAGCACAGTGGGAGGGGTAACAGGCTGATTAGCTGGCAGTAGGGGGAGAAAACAAAACTCTTCCTTACCATCTCTTCCCAAAATGGCACAATCTAGAAGAATTTTCATTCTTTACGTACAGCCTGATTCAGCTTAGTAACCTTGGCCTGAAATTTAAATTTTTCTTCAAAATATTCTATTTTCTTTATTCCAGTATTCTTTAATTCCAGAAATTAAGCAAAATCTCACAATTTTGGACTGATTGTGTTAGAAGGACCAAATTCATAAACACTATGAATTACAGAAAGTTTAAAGCAAAATAAAAATTATTGCCTAGTAGAAACTAATCATTTATGTTATCCTTTTTTTTTTTTTTTAGAGAGAGAGGGAAGGAGGGAGAGAGAGAGTAACATTGATCGGTTGCCTCCTGTATGCCCGCTACTGGCGACCGACCCCACAACCCAGGCATGTGCCCTGACCAGGAATTGAACCTGTGACCTCTCAGTGCATGGGATGATGATGCTCAATCAACTGAGCCACACTGGCCAGGGTGAAACTAATTACTTTTTAATAATCCCTTCATAATTGCAACAATTCTAAATACTACAACTGCTAAAGTGCTTCCTTAAAATAACCTGTTTTAAAAAATTATTTTTAAGTAGCTTAAATATTCCTCCAGTGCCTCATTTATGATATACTGTCCCTTCATAAACTTTCCCTTCCTGAATAAATAAAATTTTAGTTAATTATTTAATGATCACACATTTCAAATTAGAAGAAACTGAATTAATGAAGTTTATTAACAACCTCCCAGCTTTTATTATTTACATTTGGATTAGTCCTCTTTCCCAAAAGAAACTTAAATAAATATAGTGGTGTGAAAACACATTTTCTAGGGGTAATTTAAAAATAGAATAGTTGTCTATTTCTGATAGTTTAGGAATCAAGCTGCTTAACAGGGATAAGCCAAATACCTCTCAATTCTATTTGTGTCTCACGATTAAATGTGCACAGGTAATCTACTGTACCCTTGATAACCAACTATATCAGAGCCTGTCTCATTAAGACCCACTCCCATTTTTTGGTATAAGAATGTCCATATTCCCATTCAGAAGCTTTCATCATTTAAATGTACTAAAACAAGGATCCTATGGACAAGAATTTAACAAAGCACTAGTGCAGCTAAGAGTGTTTAGTAAGGGTTACTGATCAAAATAAACTTGATTATTTTCTCTAGTTCATTATTATATTCCTGATAAGTTATTTTAATTAGCTTGTTCCCAGAACAATTACATTTTAATTAGTAATGTTTTTCATATCTTCTTTGAAAGGCTTCTCTAAAATGTATTTCTAAGCTTGCCTTCTTTGTGATAACAGTTCTGAAAAGCAAACATCTCAGAATGAATTACAATTAGTGCCATCACCTTTTACTCCTTTGGTTTGGGAAAAATAAAGGAATCACCTGGTGATTATTATAATGCTCCATATCTCTAGAAAGGAGTTTATGCATAATTAATAGAAAAACCTGTCACAGAAATATTTTCATCATATTAAAAAAAAGCTGAATTGGTATTATCCCAGAGAGTTGTACAACAGGCAAACAGGAAATTGAATACTAGATAGAGATCAGTTATGCTCAAGTTTTTGAAAAAACGGTTTAAAATGGGCAGTTTCATCTAGGAACGGAAGTCAATGCCAAACCACATCTCTGGAAATATCCCAGCTCTTATTGCTGTGCTGGTCATTGAATAGATATCAGGTGTACACGTGTTCCCTAGATCCCACATGAAGGCTAAACAGAAATGCCAACTGGAACATCAGAGGGGAAAAAAACATTATTTTCTACTATTTACATGTTGTAAAGCAGAAGGGGGGGTTAAGGTATGGACAATGAACCCACTACAAAGTGCTTGATGTCCATAAATAGGGTAACATTGAAAATTTGAGGTATATCATATGTTTAAATTTTCACTATTGAAAACATTGTTTGTTTTGAAATAGAGTCAAAGATAGAGATTAGAAAAGTGTTTAACTCCATTCTTCAAATAAAACTTATTTTTCCCATTACAGAATGAATAGATATTCAATGCAGAAAAATTATGAAATACAGAGAAAGATAAGAAATCACTTTTTGTGTCAATATCTCTAAATCATTGTATTTGGGGGTATTGCTTTCCAAACTTTTTTCTATTTTTCAGTGTTGTGATAATATTCTGGTCTCATGAAAGAAATCTGAATAAATAAATTATAAGGGTGTAAAAGAACCTTTCTAGCACATTTTAAAAATAAAATAGTCACCTATTTCTGATAGTTTAAGAGTCAGGCTGCTTAAAAGATGAGCTAAATGCCTCTCAATATCATTTGCATTTCACAATTATATACACACAAGAAATAACCATTCAATTAGTGGATGTTTAGGTCTTTTTAAGTATTCCATCAAGACAAAAAAAGATGTCAATGACATCACTGTACAAAGAACTGAGAGGCACAATGTACATGTGGGAAGGAAAAAAAAAAGAAAGTAAACATATGTAAAATAGTGGAGATTAAATAATATAGCTACCCTTGATTTGTGAAATGGACACAGATAAGGCTATCTTGTAACGTGAGTTAAATTTTTACATTAACATACACTATAAGAAAAAACAGCTACATTTACTCTTTTAAAATGCTCAACAGATAGATACCAATTTGGGGCAAGGAGATACTTTACATACTGAAAAATCTGATGCCCGTGGATATGATAGGGACCACCCCCTTGGCTCCTCGAGTTTCTGGCATCTCTTTTGGGCCACTGGCTTATCCATGTCTTCTCATGCTCTGAGACATGAGACATGTAGACTCTACCCGTCCTTGTTCCCACCCCCCATGTCCCCTAGCCATGCATAGAGAGTCTAAAACTCAAACAAAAGTCCAATTGTGGTTCCTCTATTTTTTTTTATTTTTTGTCTTGCAGAGTCAGAATGCCTAATAGAAGTGAGCCATTCACAGAAATGTTAAAACATAGTCTAATATGGGCTGCAGACCTACTTAAAGACTTCTTAAATTTAAGAAACTAGCATAAATAAATCCCCCAACCAACTTTTGCTAATAAGATAAGAATATGTTGTTGGGAAGATGGCTTATTTAAAACTTTATGATAAGGTAAAGTTACTTAACGTCTTTTTTTTTCCAATTCTAGATGTTCAGAAGCATAAAACCCAAACCAAAGAGCCTGTCTGCCAAACTTTTGAATTAAACTATTCTTGCCTTAAACAATATCAAAACATCCTTTAATATGGTAGGATGCTTTAAAAAGTTGGGATAACTGTAATTTGACGCATCTTTAAAGAGCTGTTAGGGTTTAGAGTATGTGTCAGTTATTAGAAACTTGAAGACATGAAACTTGAGATAAACATTCTAATTCTGGATACATACACATAAGGAATAGATATCCAACTATATTCCTATAAAACCAAGACTTTCACCATTTTGTATATTTTTTATTATTTATTTACTTAAAGATATGTAATAGAACTCCATGGGAAAAGAATAAAATCCAAACAAAACAACTAAAAAACATATATAGAAGACTGTACCCAAAAGTCAATGCATTTCTAATGAATGGAGAGTTGGAGAAGGATCTGGGTAAGAGTCCTGCATTTAGGTTTCAAGGAAAAATGGAAGTTAGAAGTTTGATCAAAGTGATTCTTTGATGTTTTGAGTTTCTCTTAAATCACATTTAAGAATAGATTTTATGTTTATAGCATACAAAAATGTTATTATTCATAATAAATGATCCCAACTCTCCCTTGGCTACCTGCAGCAAATTTGACTCCAAACCACCAGGTCCATGGCATGATGGTATGATGGAAGACATGCAGAAAAGTCACTTGGCTATTTTTCTTACGCAGAACAAAAAAGATCTGAAATAATTTAAAGAAAGTCAAGTTCATATAAAATCATGCAATAATATTTCTAGAGTTATAAAAATATTGACAAAGTGAAAACTATTTCACATCATAATTCGCTTTGAAAGGACTGACTTATAGAATGCTCACAGAAGCAGCTGTTACTCCAAGGGGCAGTTCAAACGCTAATTAGTATGAAGAAACTTAGGTATGATGCCTACTCATGAGAGAATTGATAAAAAGGTAAAAAAGAAATTGCATGCTGATTTGAAAATCAAAGATATAAAGTGAAGACTATGGCAAAAAATTATCAAAAGAAATGTTATTGGTTAAAAAAATCCACATTGATTTAAGTATATGGGAAGGCAGGGAATCTTAATTCTTAGGACTGAAATTATTCTGCATTGCTCTCTAACACATCCTTCCAATTTAGGTAAGGGAGTAAGCAATCTGAAAGAGGACTTTCAACAAATCAAAAGTTAGCAAGTTGTTATTAAAGACTAATGAAGAGAGAAAAACGAAGAGTTAATTGGGGAAAAGAGAGCAAAGCTGCCTTGGGAAAACGAGAAGGACAACAAAGGCACTATCCAGATTGAATGTATCCAGTGGTTTGTAGAAACTCTACAAACAAAGGCACAGAACAGAAAGAATTGGGGGAACATTTTTTTTTTCCAAAAAATATTCAAAAGCAGAATTAAGTGTTCAAAAAGATACTCAAAATTCAGGAGAGCATTGATGAGTTAGACTTTGAAATAGGAGACTAAAGTAGCAGAAACAAAAGTACTCATCGGAGTATTTCAGAAGTGTGGTTTCAGTAAGGACACAGAGGCAGCAACCATTTCCTTATGGAAGCTAAACCTGAGAACATGCAAAGCAGAAACAATGAAGCCAAAATGCATTTGCTTATGTACATAAGAGAAGGCAGCATAGTGCAACAGAAAAAGCCATAAAACAGCAATCTGGGATCCTAGCCCCTCAATAGCAGCATTCCTTTGGGTAAGTCACTTAACCTCTTGGCTCATTGTATTTTCAGACTGAGAGCTTTGGACTTTAATATATCAATAGCTCTCAACTCTGGCTGCATATTATAATGCCCAGGAAGCTTTTTAAAAATAGCCATGCCTGTGGAGGGACCTGGAGAGTATTATGCTAAGTGAAACAAGCCAAGCGGAGAAAGACAATTATCACATGATCTCACTTATTTGTGGAATATAATGAACTAAACAAACTGATGAACAAAATTGACCCAGAGACATAGAGGTGGGGTACAGACTAACAAGCCTCAGAGGAGGGGGGGAAGAGATAAACCACAGAACTTATATGCATGTATGCATTACCAATGGACATAGACAACAAAGCTGGGGATGGGGCGGGGGGGGGGGATGGGGAGGAGGGTGTCAATGGGGGAAAAAGGAGAAACATCTGTAACAAAAACAAATTAATAAAATAAATAAATAAATAAAATACCCATGCCTGGTCTCTACTCGAGACCATCTAGCTCCAAATCTCCGGATGGGGCCGAGGCTTTTTGATTTTTAATACAATTAAGTCAACTGCATAATGAGGGTTGAAAACCACTGGACTACAAGCAAGGGTTCTCAAAGTGTGGACCTTGGACCAATAGTAATGACAACACCTGCCAACTTGCTAGAAATGCAAATTCTTGAGTTCCACCCAAGACTTATTGAATCAGAAACTCTAGGGGTTGGGAAATGGGCATCTGTGTTTTTAACAAGCCCTCTGGGTGATTCTAATATATGCTAAAGTTAAAAAACACAGGAGTGATTCTATGCTTGCTAATGTTCTTTCCAATTCTAACATTATGCAAACCCATCTGAGGAGGTAAAGCATGTTGAGATTTGCTACAAGAAATGTAGTGGTATATATTCTGAAGAAAGAACATACTTAGACCCAGGACTGGTTCCAGTTAACCAAGACCCACATGCCACAAAGATACAATAATTATCCAGCTTTCCTACTCTGGAAACAAAAGCACATGACCTTCTCCTCTCCTAATAGACTCTAATTTATGGCACTTGCTTCTCCCAGGATCCAGTCACCCAAATTCAGTTTATCCCCAGGCAGAGAGAGGACTCACAGAGCAGCTGAAGGTAGTTTTGATATTACCAACATTACTGATATGCCAGGGTAACAATATTATTGTGTAAGTTTATGAATTGTGAAGCAGTGATCCTCTTAAAGGAGTATGGATGACACAGTGCTTTTGTAAGAAGGACCAAAGGTAAAGCATTCTCTTTGCTTCTTAAACGTGCTTCCCAATGCAACTGTCATCCATCTACACAAAGATGCAGTTTTATAGTGTATGTGACACTTACATGCTTATCTTAAACAGGTGGTAGATACACAAGAAAATCTTTTGGAGTTTGCAAAAGACTGAAAAATAAGCTTATCCTATCTACTCTCTAATATTACTGATAATAAAAAGTAGGTCTGCCTGAAGAGGAGAGATAACCAAAGTTATCAGACAACTGAACTTGAGCAGTTTATTACTTTCATCGAAACATCAAACGTTTACCAAATGAGGTGACTACATACTCACAGTATCTAATAGCTCAATAAATTTGGAGAAGTAATAAAGCCAGCAGGTGCGTGCCATCTGCAGAAACAGACATAAATATGAATTTATTTTATTTTTTTAATATGGAGGAAAATTTTATTTTGTTTTTTAATTTTGACAAATTACACATAACATAAAATGTATTATCTTAACTATTTTTAACTGTACAGTTCAGTGGCATTAAGTACATTCACATTGTTGTGCATCCACCACCACCATCCATCCATAGAACTCTTAATCTTGCAAAATGGAGACATTAAATAACTACCCATCTCCCCTGCCCACAGCCTCTGACAAGGGCCATTTTACTTTCTGTCTCTGAATTTAACTCTAGGAACCTCATATAATAGAATCATACAGTATACATCCTTTTGCACCTGGATTATTTCACTTAGCATAATATTCTCATGGTTCATGAATGTTGGAGCATGTGTCAGAACTTTCTTTCTTGTTAGGCTGAATGATATTCCAGTGCATGTATACACCACATTTTGTTTAACCATTCATCTGCCAATGGACACTTGGATTGCCTCCACTTTTTGGCTATGGTAAATAATGCTGCTATGAATATGGGTGTACAAATGTATTTTTGAGTCTCTGCTTTCATTTCTTTTAGGTATATACCCAGAAGTGGCCTTGCTGGGTCATATACTAATCTATTACTTTGATTCTTTCTGGCTGGCAAATTTTAGCATTTTTCTTTCAATATATATATTCTAATAATTGAGTCATTTACTCATTCTGAGTTCACATTAAGTGTTACAAATAGAGTCCAAAAAGTTTTAACATTGATTGTGAGTTACAAGTTTTTCCAAAGAGGAACTTACCCTCAACGCTGTAGGCGACTGTGAATAGTCAACAATTTCACATCGAAATGAATAACCTGTACCCCAGCCAGACATCACAAACTGCAAGAGAGCACAGGCATTTTAAAGAAGGAAGCATTTGCTCAATAGCTACAACAAAGGCAGTTTTGACTGTCTCTTCATTACGTCCTCAGCTGAGTCAGCAGTCAGTGCAGAGGGAAAGGCAGGCAAGAACAACTACAAACAAGGAACTCACTGGATATCAAAGCAATAAGAATTTCAAAACCATAAACTCATATATTTAGATAAACTGTGTCTGAACTAAAATGTCCATTTCTTAGAATAATTACTCTAACATAGTGGAGAACAAAACACTGGGAATATTTTGCTTAAACATCAAATACTGGAAGGTATATGCTAGCATATGTACATATTAGGTATGTCTATATATGTCCATGCATATGCTTCTGTATTCTAAAGGGAATACCTAGGTACGAATTCAGTCTTTTCTGGTGATTTTCAATTGCCCCAGTTAGTCAAAAAATCCATGGGCAACCCAAAATTCCTCAACGTACTCATAGGATGGCTGCAACAACTGCATTTTTTCTGTCCTTAGTTAGTGCATCTGATGTGACATGCTAATGCATGGCTCTTAAAATTAAGGTTGACCAAACACAAGACTCAGATATTAGTGTGGCTTTTGGTCCACAAAACAAGTAGGAAAGGAAAATCTCAACATTAAAAATGCAATCTAACAAGACTTAATTCCAACACACCCACAAAGTGACCTTATACTAGTGGTGAGAAGAAAAAGCCTACTGTTGATAAGTCTGAACCGTGATTCAAATATTATATTGACATTCTTTCAGTCTGACGGTGGGAAGGTCTTCTTTTAAACCAGCATTTGAAAATGAAAAACCAAGGACTTTGATTTTAAATTAACACCTATATTAAATGATTGGCTTAATTTAGAGTTCTGAAAATATGACCACTTCTCTTCTTTGATAGTCTATTCTCACGAGTGCTAACATCTTCTCTAGAATGTCTTCTTTCTCAGTAGAATGGTTATATCATTTTCTGCCATTGAAGTACATTTTAAATTTCTATTTTGTTACTATTAAAGCTAAAATGACAACATTGCCATAAATTAACTTCTAAAAACCAAAGGTTTATGAGGCATTATCAGAATGATGTTTCAATGGTGAAAAGAAAAGAAACAAAGGCGAAAGAACAGCTGTTTAGACTGTGGTATTTAAAACACACGCATAACCCATGGATGCAGACAACTGTGTGGTGCAGGCCTGGGGGGGCGAGAGCAGGGTGGAGGGGATCAGTGTGGGGAAAGGGGGCAGGCATCTGTAATACTTTCAACCATAAAGATAAATTTTTAAAAAACACCATCTTTTTCTAAAACTAGCTCCTAACATGCGGCGTGAAATAATTTAATCACGATGTTAACTTGGTAAGTTATGAAATCTTGAAAGTTAAGAATTGGAAAAGTATAAGACATATGCCGTGGGTGAGAAAAACTATCAAAAACAAGTCAATAAACTTTCTCTAAGGAACAAGGGACTGCGGTACAGAAATGACATTGCGCTTCACGAAATCTGTCAGGGAGCGTCCTCATATTCTCCGGTGCTCAGACTTAACTTCTGACTGCTGTAAGGAACACTCTAAGTCCATTTACTTAAACTAGTTTGACTGATTCTCCACTTCTCCCTGGCCTTCTGTGGGATCTTCACTGGCCTCTCTTGATTAGTGTCTGACTGGTGCCACGCAACGAGTACATTCAAACCATCACTAAAAAATAAGGCATGTGGGTTCCTTCAGTCTCATCTATGTCCCTTTCTCCTTGGTCATATTTTCCCTAACATCCCTGGGGGAGGTGTTTACTCTATAGACCAAATGCAACCACACTCCACCCAATAAACCATGTGTTCAGATGTGTCCCGGAGATGACAGGCTGCTCAGCTGCCAAAAGTCTTTGTTTAAACAGAGAGTAGAACTTAATGTTTTCTTGATATTAAGTTTAAGAACATTCTAAAAGTCTGTGGAGCTTTTGACATGTGTCTATATTTCAAGTTACCAAGAAGAAAAAGTAATAATTTATATTCAGCAGCTAATAAACCCCAAAAGGGACATATAAGCAACTCTAGTATTAGTGGCTAATGGGAGATAGAAACGCTCAAATTCAGATATTTTCAAACCTTCTTTGTTGTAATTGCCAAAACTAACTGGTTATAACTGAATAACTTCCTGAGAAATATATTTGAGGACAGCATATTCAATGACACAATCAGATACAGTCTAAGGGACCTGAGAAACAATTTGGTTCAATCTTGACTCTATAAAATGGGAGACCTGAGGTCCAGAAAGGTTAAGTGACTTGCTCAAAATCAAATAGCTAGTTACAAGCATAATTGGGACTAACCAGCGTCCACTGATTTTTAGATAGAGTGGAAGGGAGGCACGGAGGGAGGGGAAGAGAGAGAGAGAGAGAGACAGACAGAGAGAGAGAGAGAGAGAAACACTGATGTGAGAGAGACACATTGATTGGTTGCAACCCTTCGGTCTGCGGGCTGACACTCTAACTGCTGAGCCAAACCAGCCAGGGCACCAGGTCTGTTCTTAACACAGTCCTAGGCTACATCCTATCTCTGATAACATGCCAAGAGCATGTATTTTCTCTGTTCCCACCTCTATTGCTTCTTCCCTTTCAGTTACTCATGCTCCAGAAAGGATAGTAAGGTGGCCTGTGTGTTAATTTTTGAAATAAAATAGAAGAAATGGAAGACAGCAGAGTAAGTGCAGGCTTCAAGGAGGCCTGTGAGAAATGAAGCCAGAACAGACTGAGGGTGATCCGATCAGGTGGATTCAAGTGGGAATTAGGTTGGGAGGATGCATGTACAGACACCATAGTGTCAAGTGAGGCCAGAGGGGCCATGCTGGACTCGTGTGAGTCCCAGTATGAGGAAGCACAGGCTATGATGAAGAGGATGCCAGCCAGTATTGGGGGAAAGAGCAAGGAATCTCAGAAAAGCAGTGAGGGTGGCTGAGGCATGTTAATAGCAGAGGGAGAGAAAGTGAATCTATGAGTCTGCTTTTGGGTCTGGAAAGATCCCCATCTCTCTTACTGACAAGAGATAGGCTCCCTTACCAACTGCTTTGTGTGAGTCTAAGTTCTCTATTCCCTCAAAGCTCAGCTAAACCAAACCAAAACAATCAACCATCATAGCTCATCAGAGCATGCAGAATCTAAAGATTCCTACCATGAGGATTACAACTATTAGAGTCCGGATTAACTCCAATGTCAGACCTGGATTCAAATATTAGTCTTTCACTTACAGCTATGCTACTTTGAGTAAGTTACTTTATTTCTCCAAGTATGTTTGCTTAAAACTAACACTTATGGATTCATCCAATCATCTTTAAACGGCCAACTATGTGCAAGTCCCTGGACTTAATGTTAATTTTTTTCATTACCTATGAGTAAATTATACTTAGATCCTCTAAAGAGTTTAATATTGGTCTATACATAACATTTTTGGGGCAAATCCCTGCTCACGTGAGCTAAGTTTCTAAAATTCCTTAAATCTTGAAGAATTTTACAGAAACATAATGACAGATAAACAGGAAGACTTAGGCAAAAATTTCCCATTAGGAATACTAAAGACACTTGCCTCATAACACATATACACAGAAAAGAGTACTATGAAAAAATTGTACGTTATCATCGCTTTCTTGAGTTCAAAGGGCTTTCGATTTTCCATGAGCTTTGGTCCCAGAGACATGACAAAATAAACATAGAGTCCCAAGATGATGGTTTGTGGCAGAGGTGAGGACATGAGGAACCAGTCTTCAACTCTTGGATCTAAGAGAAAAACAAGATGTAAGTGCACATCCACTTAGCCAAAAGATAACTGACAGCAACCAGCATTTCTTTAAGCGAGCACCTAGGCCCTAACATTGACAGTAGACTATTAGGGCAATGATCACTACCATCTTCAGGGTAAAGGGAAAGCATCAGAGATAGTGGTAGGGTTATAAATAATGAGGCTGTTAGCACCATAGGCCTCAAAGGGCAAAGGGAGGTAGTAGTTACCACAACCCGGGAGAGAGTCATATGGAGAAGCCCTGTGGAAAGGACCTTCAGTTGAGGGATTCAGCCAGCACAAGGCAATCCTGTAAGTAAGAGGCCAGAGGAACTGATACCCCAACACCACCCTTCTCCCTCTCTCTAGTTTCCTGGGGCTCTCTGTTGGCTAAACCCAACCAGAAACCAGGCAGGGGAGCAAGCCCATGGATATAGTCCATACTGGCCATTCTCCAGGGCCCAGCACAGCATGCAGAGTGGATCTGGAGGACAGAAGATACCTAGCAAGGTTCTACCATCCACCATAACCACTAGTAACATTTTAGAGTTCCTCCATCCAGACATTCTTTTATATACTAAAATTTTGTGTTTTCTGTTTCTGAATGTTCTTCTTTCCCCAAGAAAACTGGGACCTTTCCATATATATTGCATCATAGAATCATAAAACTGAAAGCAACCTTAGCATCACCTAAGTATATAAAGTGTGGGTTTTAAGAGTCCAAACCTGATATTTTGAACAAAAACATGTAATAGCCTTACAACTATGTAAAAAGAAAGTCACCTGGTCACTGCTAGTTCCAAGACAGGAAAGTTAGATGGGACTCAAGATGAAATGTGATTAATTCTATAATCTTAAGTAGTTCGGGGTAATTTTACTAAATTGCCTCATGAAGCCAGAGCATTATAAAGGAAAATAAGTATGGACAGGTGCGTCTGACTCAAAATTGAGTCTTGACTAACCTTAGGTTGCTAAATACCAGCACTTTTATCAGTTGGCAAAGAGAGATGGGGAGAACACAGCCCGTGCTCATTTAAACTACTACTAATGTAGCCAATTACCAAAAAAACTCTGAATATCCTTCAAGTCTGACTTCCTACCCAAACAGAAACTCAACAAAAGTTTGCTGACATTCATAAAAACACAAAGTTCTCAAAATTAAAAATAATTTAAAATTAAAATTGTCACAGTTTAAGTCAGGAAAGGCTCTGAAATCAGCTATATAAGAACTTGTCACTGAAGTCTTCTATTGCTTCTATAAGCTTCCTTCCTTCCCTTTCACAAGTTTCTGGGGACATCCATGTACCATCTGCTATTAAAAAAGCCACGAGGACCCCTAGCCACAGGTCCATATCTCACCTGGGAAGTCTCAGTACATAAAAGTTGTCATATGCCCAGCCGGTGTGGCTCAGTGGTTGAGCGTCGACCCATGCACCAAGAGGTCGCCGGTTCGATTCCCGGTCAGGGCACATGCCCAGGATGTGGACCAAACCCCCAGTGGGGAGCGTGCAGTAGGCAGCCATTCCATGTTCTCTTTCATCGATGTTTCTATCTCTCTCTCCCTCTCCTTTCATAATAAATAAATAAATAAATAAATAAATAAATAAATAAATAAATAAATAAATAAAAGTTGTCACACAACCGGGGACCAAGGGACAGAATTAGAACGGATCAAACTTTAATGGATTTCTTCTATCAGTGGGTAATCCAACCCTTAAATACACAAATATCATAAGCCACATTAATATGTCTAGTTTTTATACCCAATGAAATGGGGACTTAAAACCAGTACCAAAGAACCCCTGCAAGGATGTTAATTAACATCACCTTTGGATGGTGAGAGTACAAATGATTTTTATTATTTTCTAAATGTTTCTGTTATTAACACATATCACATGTATAATGGAAAACTGTTTTTTTTTTTAAGTGTCAGTAAAGAAATTTCTAAATTGGAGATATGTTTTATTTTACTCTTTCATTGACTCAGCAGGGGGAGAAAGTCAAATGACATCATCTTTCTGTTATTCTGCTGGTAACAATACAAATAAAATGAGCAGGAAAAGCATGCTGGGCTGGCTCAGGAAGCAGAAGAAAATAATTTTAAAATAAATAACTTTTTCTTATAATTTAACATTTTAAGCACACACCTTTTTAAAAACCCTGTGTGTGACTTTCAAGCTCTACAGATTTTTTTAAGAAAATCATATATCCTTAGGGAAAAGCTAATTAATTTGATTTCTTGTTATTTTTAAACTAATAATAAAACAAAACACTAAGCCTTTTTATCCTATTTCAGAAAAGCTCTGGAGTTTTGATCCTGGCTCCCCTATTGACTTGCTGTGTGGCTTGGGGCCATTGACTTAAAGTCTCTTTGCTTAGTTTCCCCATTTGTAAATGAGGCATAAAAAAGCTTGTATTATGGGGAAGGGATTTGGGGGACTGAGTGAAAAAGGTGAAGGGATTAAGAAGTACAGATTGGTACTTACAAAATAGTCACAGGGATGTAAAGTACAGCATAGGGAATATAGTCAATAATATTGTGATAACTATGTATGGTGCCAGGTGGGTACTGGAAATATCAGGGGAACACTTGGTGAAGTATATGATTATCTCATGACTACACTGTACACCTGAAACTAATACAAAATAATATTAAATGTAAACTATAATTAAGAAATAAAATAAAATAAACCATATGTATCTCATAGAGGATTTAGTGAGTTACTGTATGTAAAGAGCCCAGCACAGCCTAAGTCCTTAGTAAGTGTTGCTACTATTATGACAGCAGGTCTCAATTCTGTCAGCACAGCAGAATCACCTCTGGAGTTTTTTGGTTTTTTAATGTTTTTATTGATTTTTTAGAGAAAGAGAGGAAGGGAGAGAGGGATAGAAACATCGATGTGAGAAAGAAACATTAATTAGATGCCTCCTGCACGCCCCCTATTGGGGATCGAGCCCACAACCCTGGCATGTGCCCTGACCAGGAATTGAACTGGCACCTCTCAGGCCATGGGACAATGCTCAATTCACTGAGCCACACCAGGCTGGGCAACCTCTGGAGTGTTTAAAAGACCCAGCTGAATCAGAATCCTAGGGTCCATACGGGGCCCAGGCATCCATATTTTGAAGAATGTTACCCAGGTGACCATGATGAACTGTCAGAGTGGAGAACCAGAGGTTTAGTGAGCTTCTTTCTCCTACATTCAGGGCCTCAGAGTCCCTCACTATTGCCCTGCAGTTAGTCATTTATGTGGTTTCCCTGCCTCCTGATCCAATCAACTACATCTGGTCTTCCATACAACTGCCAAATTCCTAAAATTATAGCTCTGCCCAGATTATTCCTCTGCGTAAATTAGCTCTCTCTACTGAGCAGATAAAATTCAAAGTATTTAATATTATGTTCGTGACTCTGACAACTGTTTATTTTCCATGTGAGGTAGTGGGCTCCCCATGATAAAAAGTTTACAAGTCAGGTATGGAGGATGACTTGATAGGGGCAGTGGTAGAGCGGGCTGCTCGATGACATTTAAAGTTAATCCTGACTCAGTCTATGATTTCACAAATTACAAAAGGCTTACGGGTGAGGTGAGCTCTGTTTCCCCCAGAGACAAAAGGGTGATGATGCTTCTCCTATTAGGCATCAGAGCTGGGTCTAGGTGTCATGAGTAGAGCCGAGATGAAAGCAGAGGGTGTGAAGGCAGACTCTCTGAGAGTCCATACCCCAGTGAGTACCAATGTTCTGACTTATTACCAGCCTGATCGTTCTTGTCCAAGAGTGTTCCAGAGAGAGAGAGAGAACGGGGGAAGTACAAGTGCCACATACATAGAATATTAATGAACTTGTCCATCAACTGCTTGTAAGTCAGTATTCTCTTCTCAAGTAACATGTTCTAGCTCACAGAGCACTCCCTTTAAACTTCCAAGCACCAATAAGTTGAAGAAGCTGGAAGGAAAAGCAAGCATGTACCTCAGTACTTGGTGAAGTGCTCAAGGTTCAGAATGGCAACACTCTTACTCAGGCTCCATCTTCTTGCAAAAAGATCACAACTAAGTCTATAAAGTTATTACTACCCAAATACAAGGAAAGTTGCTTATTAAATGTTAGAAAATATTATAACTTTATTTCAAAATTTGACACTTCATATCTAAGAATCATAATAAATCCTCTTATAGCTTAAGTATTAATTAAACCATTTTAAAATTCTGTAGCTGTGGAATTTTCCACATGAACTACCTATGCATGATCCCAACTTCTCTAGCAATAAGAAAAACAAAGAATACCAGTAAGTTTCCTGAAGGTGACTCAGGATTAGGGCCAAAGCCAAGAATACACTTGAAATTCTTGGCCCTTGATCAGGTGCTCAGAACTTCCCGGGGTGAGCAAAGTAAAACTGAACTAAGATGGCCAGAAACGATTCCTAATGGCTTTCAGAGATCAATACCACACAACGCAGAAGCAAAAAACTTCTCCTCCTTTACCTGAAAGTGTTCTTATAAGATGTAAATCTCAACACAAAACCTTTTAAACCTTCTAGAGTCCAGTAAAAAGTTAAGAAACTTTTTAAAAAGGTGGTATGCCCTATTGAAAGTATTTTAAGATGAAAATGCTCTATCAATCATTTGTAACCACCACCCCCACTTGCATTGGGAAACTTTCCAAATGACAGAAGCACTTCATGTATATTATCTGGTAGCTGGCAGGTACCACTGTCATCTGTTTTGCTAACAAAGAAACTGAGACTCACAGACAATAAAGCATTGGTTCCAGATCACCTAGCTAGTACACAGCAGTGTCAGAACTTACATTTAGGTCTTCCCATTACATATCCCATACCTTCCCTCCTCTCTCAAGACTTCAAATTAGCCAAACTTCTGATATGTAGCACTGCCTGCCTCTTCCTCTCATCCTTCTTGTACTGTTTGCAACACTGTCTCCAGGGCTCTCCTTGTCTCTCCATAACCACCCCAGCCCTTGGTCGTGCCTTTTTTTGACCTAATATTATTCAGCTTTTAAATGTAAGTATTCCTAATAAAAAGTAAAGAGTTGATCCATGAATAAAAGTACAAGTGGAATTCAGAAGTAGTTCACTTTTTAATATTTTATGCTTCTAGCACTATATAGATATTTATCATTGTTTAAATCAATTTGGCTCTTGAGTTAGCATATTGAGTATCCTAATCTCTTGGGCTCCTGCATTTGGAATAGTGAACAACAAGGGTTGAATAGCAAGGGATCTGTTCTTCCAAACAGGCCTATTTCAAAAACTGTACCCAAATCTACTTGGTTCCCAAGTTCAAATCATGAGAGTTCAGGTAGCAAGGTACACCTCTACTTTGAAAAGCAATCAAAATATTAGTATTTTAAAAAATAAATAAACAAAACCAAAAACTATTAGAAAACAACAAAAAAAGTGTTTAAATGAAATACTGAATTTATGAGAACTACTATAAACCTTCAGAGAAAAATGACCTCTAAACAAACCTATATGTTCTCTGCGTCATTACATAAATTGAAAAACTAGAAGAAGGAGGAGGAGGAGAAGGAGGGGGAGAAGAGGGGAAGATATGGAAATAATCACTCTCCATTTCCCCACCAGAGTGAAGCATCTCTATTTATGGAATCTTTTTTGAGATCCCTGGCATTCTTCAGGGGTAAAACTGTCAGGACCTTTCCTTAGTGAAATAAAATTGGTCTCAGCAGTCTACTGAAAATGATGGCAAACATGAAACAGTGTATTGTGGCTGAAATTGATGTTAATTGGAATATAATTCCAATTGTGGTAGGTACCAAGAGGCAGCACTTTTTCTCCTGAATTTGGTGATCATGCAATTTCTGGTTGACAGGTAAAAACTAATCTAAATTGGTGATGGTGGTGAACATGTGTAATATAATTCAAATGTGAAACCAGACTAATCCTAATCAGAAAACGTAGGTTCTAGTTTTTTTCTGCCAACAACTAACCTTGATGTTGGCAAGGTCACATCTCTGGGCCTCAGTTTTTTCAACTCTAAAATGAAGAGTTAGCTTACATAATATCTAAGTCCATCTCAGCTCTAAAATGCTCTGATTATTTTAAAAAATTTACCTTTGTTATATTTTTAGAACGTTTTGTAATAGTTATAAAAGCAACACACATTTAGTGGTCTGAGAAAATCTAGATAGACATAGATAAGTAAATAAGAAGTTACAGATAATCCTACCATACAGAGATAACTGCTAATCCTCGCAAAAAAATGTGTGCTGTTTTATAACCTGCTTTCAGTTAACATATTTTAAGCTTCTTTCTGTGGGATTAAATGCTTTTCTATAATGTTGATATTTTTTTAATGGGCAAGGGGGGAAGGCACACATTTTAGAATTACTCAGGGGTTACCCTAGGAAACACTCCCTGCCCTTTCTGATACACCTCTGGTGTGTGTGTGTGGGGGAGGTGGAGGCTGCCATTCAAGAAGCATCCTGAATAGAGCCATTGTTGGCAATAACTGTTATCTCCCTTAGGAGCATTAGGGCAGAATCAAGCTAAGAGCACTGTGCCTCCAAATCACTTTTAATGGCTCAGTTGGAATGTACCATCATTTACTAAGCAATTCTCTTCATTGGATATTAAAACTATTTTCACTATTATAAACATCATAATGAACATCTGTGTAGCTCTATCACTGTACATCTCTGTAATGAAACCCCTGACACTTCTTCTTTACTAAATAGTAATAAAAATAACATTTTGGGTGTCCTTGAGGGAGTGTTAAGCTTCAAAGTTTCTCATTATGTTTCAGTGAAATCCTATTAAATATGGGAATCTGACATAAAAAGGAAGGATGAGCCTCAATTAGGAAATATGGTTACTTACCAGCATCCTTGATCCAATTACCATAAAGACGCACGGTCCTCGATGTAAGATCGCTGAAGGCCATTTTCCACAGGATTTACTGGCTCTTACAATGGGTTCTTCAGTAAAACAAAAAAAAAGAAATGCATTGTGATCTATGAATGCAAATAAAGCCAATTTTCTAGTAATACAATATTTAAAATGCTAAAAGTTTAATAGGAATAACTGGCAAACCAACAAACTTTTACTGAGGGTGAATGCATTAGTGAACCACATTAAACCCTGAGGTGGCTGCAAACATTTAAGATTTTTTTCATTGTTGTAAAAACAGTGCTTAGTTTGCTGAAAAAGGCTGACATTCTATGTACAAGACACCAATGAAGTAAATGAGTCAGAACTTTCATGGGAGCATCTCCCCTGTATGCAGCAGTGCAGATCAGGAACGGACTGTACCTTCCACGGCAATGCTGAAGTAAAAACCCAGAAGAAAGTTGAGAAGATACCTAAACTTTCAGAGAAGCTACTGTCATCCAGATGTATAGCTGATCTTCAGGCATAAGAGGGAGGTCTTCTATATGAGAGTTTTTACAATTTAAGTGGAACAGAGGCAGAAAGAGGGAGGGAAAGAAGATTTACAAGAGCCAAGGAGAAGCTGCCTAGTTTATCTGAACAGATAGACAAGAATAGTTGGAAAAAGACAAGTGAGGAAAAACTAGCTGTATTATATATTAAAATATGTTCTAAATCTTCAATAATTAAAACAGTGTCACACTGGTTCGTGAAGGGGCAAACAATGAAATACAACAGAATGTCCAGAAATGCACCAAATACATCTGGAAATTTAGGGTGGTATTTCATAAACGCTAAGATGTACACTTTCCCACATTTTAACATCTGTGAAATCAGCACACACTTTACCAGTGGAGAGTGTACCATAAAGTGAATAGTACACTTGATTCCAAGTCATATGAAGGGGAGATGAAAAAGTTCTAGAGACAGGTGGTGGTGACGGTTGCATAAGAGTGCAAATGTACTTAATGTCACTGAACTTCATACTTAAAAACAGGTAAAATGGTACATTTTACATTATGTATACTTTACCACAATAAAAAAGAAATTCTCTAGATCTACAATAGAAAAATTGAGTCTTTCTTCTATTCTAAAATAAAACTATATATATATATGCATATGGTATTGATAAAGGTGGCATCTCAAACCAGTGAGCACTAAATTATCAACAGTTATATAATAAGTAGTGTGGTACCACTGAATAGCCATTTGCAAATACAAAAGTTGGATCCAAACATTATACTATAAACCAAGATAAACATCAAGTAGATAAAAAAATTTAAATAAGAAAACTAGAGCCATGAAGTACTGGATGGCAATCTGGAAGAACACTCTTATAACCTTGGAGTGGGAAAGGCCTTTCTAACTTTTGACTTAAGTTCAGCATAAGAGAAGACTAACATATTGGACCATATAAAAATCAAGAAGAAGTAAAAAGCCAAATAGGAAAAAATATGTTCCATTTATATCATGGACAATTACTACTTTCCCAAATATATAGAGCTCTTAGAAATTGACAAGACCTATAAGCCAATATTGAAAAAACAAACAAACAAAAAAAACCAACAAGGAAATATCCACAGAAAAGGAAATACAAATGGCTCTTAAAACATATGAAAAGTTGTTTAACTTTAATCATAGTAAGAAACCTACAATATTTTATTGCATTGGATGGGCCAAAGTCCAAACATATTTATCAATCAGATGGGCCAAAATCCAAAAATGTGTTAATTTTGTTGGCAGGACTGTGAGAAATTCATACATTGCTGGTGGGAGTGCAAACTTTAGTACAACCCTTAGTGAAAGTAAGTTGGCATTATCAGTAAAAATTATAAATGCATATTTTTTAACCCAGCAATCCTATTTCTAGAAACTTTTCTTATAGATATACATGCATATATGCAGAATGACATATATTCAAGGCTATTCATTGCATCAGTTAGTAAGAGCAAAAGACTGGAAACAAGTCAAGTGTCTATTAAAGGGTGACTGGTTAATAAATGATAATACATCTAACTCTATGAAATAGTAAGCCGTTGTACAAAAGAATGAGGAAGCTCTCTGGGTGTGCTGATTTGAAAAGGTATCCAAGAGAAATCTCTATGTGAAAAAAGCAAAGGAAGGTACAAAATTTTTAAATGACTACCTTTTATATAGAAAAAGAGAAAAGAAGAATATAAATTTATATTTATTTATTTTAGCATAAAAGGAACTCTGAAAAAATATCCATGAGAAAGGGAATGTGGTATAAACTGGGCTGAAGGGTGGAAGGAAGACCTATATTGTTTGTTTTTTGATTCATGTGAACATGTTATTACCTAAAGAAAGAATTAACTTATATGCATGTATGCATAACCAATGGACATAGACAACAATGCTAAGGGGGTGGGGGGTGGGATGGGGAGGAGGGGGTCGGGGGCAAAAAGGAGAAACATCTGTAACAAAAATAAATTAATAAAAATTAGGGGGAAAAATAAAATATTTTAAAGGAAAAAATAAAACAATAAAATCAGTTGCCCTTTTGCTGGGACAATTCCTGCTTAAATACCCACACTTAAACGCACATATACACAAAAGAGGGCCTGTTATCTTAATTCCTCAAGGGTCTGTCAGCTCCAGAACATCTCTCCAAGTCCAGGAAGGTATCTCAGCATGCCCCCTGCTTTGGTACATCCTGTGTCCTCAAACTGAGTTCACACTCAAGATGTGGCAATGCCAGGGCTTTGCCAGAGTCAGCTTGGACTCTTGTTTTCCTACGTATGGTTCCATAGTAAAGTGTGATATGGGGTTAGGAGCAGGGGCTGTGGGGGTCACTAAGACTTTGGTTTGAATCCCACCACTTAATAGCTGTGTGATCCTTGGCAAAATTAAAGCTCAATTTCCTACTCTGTAAAACAGGAATTCTATACTTACCAAGATAAAATAAACTAGCTCACAGAGTTGTTTTGAGATAATATATATTTGTAAAGTTTAGAGCACAGAATCTGATAAAGAATGAACAAAGTCAGACGTTATCATTTGTAGAGACAAGTTGTACCAATTTAACTGGAAAACATCTGGCCAAACTCATCTTGTAGAGCTGAATGGCAGTTTATGGAACAAATCTAGAGAAAACTCTACTACTTTCATTTTAAAACCTGTATGTCACAGATTATACACGATTCTTCGCTTGATGTTTTCCAGTTGTCTCAATGTGAGTGTTCTCTGTCACCTTAACCACTGAGATAATAGACCTCAAGCCATTATTTTCATAATTAAACTGCCAAAATAATGCTGTTTAAATTATTCAGAATCAGACTGAAAGATTCTCATTCTAAATGGCATGTGGTGGGGTTACATTTCAAAGTATTATTCTGTTTTCTGTGCAATTCCCACCTCTTCTTTTTCAGTTTTCACTCACTCCACCATTTTCCTCTCCCCAGCCCTAACTAAAGCACACAGACTCGAAGTAACCACAGTCTAATGCAGATGAGAAATCTTCACGGGCCGTAAACACAGTGGTTTCTCGAATCCCGAAGACTACACAGGGCTGAGATGGAGGCAGACAATAGGTAGTCAGAGGAGCATGCTGAGATGGGATGGAGTGGCAGAAACGGACATCCTCCAAGCAGGAGAGAGACGGAGGACTGGAGAGGAAGGGAAGGGATCCATTAGCCCAAGCTGTCTGGGGTGCAAATTCCCATTCATCCTTTGCTTGTAATAACCTGCCATCCAACAGTCCTTAACACTTGTAGGCCCACCAGAAAAGAAGAAATGGCCATAACTGTGTAGGGATGGGGTATGAAAAGAAAACCTGATCCATTTCAATTGTTGAAACTAAATACAAACTGCTGAGAATTTCCTTATAAGCCTGGACAACGATGGACCGAATGCCAACAGTACATTGTAGGGATTGGTCTGAAAAATAACTGAATTCGGGGCAACGTGGGTTGTCCTACAAATATAGTGCTACCCCTGGACAAGAGCCAGGCATACTGCCCTCACCCCGACCCTCTGCCATGATTAAACATAGACACTTGATTGCTAGACAAAGGTACATGGAGATGGGAAGAAATGTATTCTATGTGGTCACGGTATAGAGCTATCTTCTAGCTGACAGCAGAACTGGGATCCTGACAAGCAATTTAAAGTACTCAATGGCATGCAAGCTCAGGGCTGCAGATGCCAAAAATGTCAGGGCTCTCGTGTATGAGAAAAATGAGAAAGAGAGACTTAAAACTCAAAACCAGTAGACAACACACTTCCATTCAGGGTGGAAGAGAGAAAAGAGAGGTGCTCCAGGGGAAAAGAAAAAATTCCGTCAGAGTTGGTCTGCCTCAAAAATATGTGGCAGGATTAGGGTGAACAGGAGCTTCTTGATGGGGGACTGGTGCTGGTAAGCCGCTGCCCAGCCCCTGCAATGCACCCATGAATTTTGCTCCTTGTTTTTGACAAGGTAACTGGTATCACATGGTAACTGGGTCATTTGGTAAAGAAGGGTCTTAATCTGCCCAGACTAGCTTCTTTAGGCCTACCTTAAATATGTCAAGTTCAAATGTGAGAAATGTGCTTACTGCCCACAGAGCAGCTTACCTGGAGACTATTCAAAGCCACGAGTTTCTTAGGTCAGCACAGTCTAGATACTAACCCCAGAACATAGAGAGGGTGTTTAAGGTACCTGGTCACTTCGTCTCTTTCACTCCAATCTATTTTAACAATAATCATAGGCAGAACTCATCTGGGAGAACCTCTTGCTGGAATTCACTCAGATGGGGATGGGACCTTGGAGTTATCTTCGGTAGGAAGTACCTAGCAGGAGTCCAGAAATCTAAAACCATGACCAACCATCTCCAGGTGGACCCTCAAATGTAGATTTATCCAAATCCTGCAAAACGTGTTGGGGACCCTTTCTTGAAGGAAAGGAGTGGTGGAGTCATCATATGGCTTTGCTGGGGCATGTCTATGGTCCAGAAACAGGGCCATATTCTTTTCCCTTTCTCTTCTGATGTTTGGGAGGTTTGGGGCTCCCCTCATTGATCTCTGCTTTGGAACTGTTTTATATCTGCTGGTGATTTGAGCAGGTCCTTCATTTGCCCTAAAGGTTCTCTGACCCTTCTCTAAGTTTGCCCTGTCTTTCTAATTACAGAACAATGCACTGGGCCCAGACACTCAGCAAGAGTACTAATTGTTCTGCTAGCCTGGGAGGCCCTCTGTTAGCATAAGAGTAATAACAAGGACAATAAATAGCATAGGTAGGCCCTGGCTGGTTTGGCTCAGCAGTTAGAGTGACGGCCCGTAGACCAGAGAGTCCCGGGTTCGGTTCCCGCTAAGGGCACGTACCTCAGTTGCAGTTTGTCCCCGGCCCCAGTTGGGATTGTGCAGGTGGCAACCAGTCGATGTGTCTCTCTCACATCGATGTTTCTCTCTCTCTCTCTTCCTCCCTCTCTCCTTCCCATTGTATCTGAAGATAAATGCAAAAATGTCCTCGGGTGAGGATAAAAAAAAAAAAAAAATAGCATAGGTAGCATTTCACTAAAGGTTCAACATGAATTGCATTTTCTAGTAGTTTCTAGGACTTCATTTGTAATACGTTATATATAACATGTTAGGATTGTTAAATGAACATCTAATATAAAGTTTGTCAGCCTCTTGGCTCAAACTCATGAGTCATGATTGTGCTGCAGAGCTCGAACCACACAGAAATGCAATCTGCATTCGTCTGGAGGGTCATGCATATATAGTGTTATATTTTCCAGAGGAATCTGGTTTTAATAGTCCCCTCTATTAAGGGAAAGCGAAGAAGTGAAAGTCAAGATGAAATAATAGAATACAAAGGAATAGAGGGGCTGGTGAAGATATTTGTTTTGAGGTCCTGCTTGATGTGGAAATGCCAACTCTTAAACCTGATTGAAGGGCAAGCCTGAGCCTACTCATACAGAGAGAGGGATGCTATGTACTATGATGTATTGTTATCAGGGGTGGGAAACATCCAATTTATTTAAGCACCCATATACCAGTCAGAACAACATAAGTCTTTGGAAGTAGTACAACCACAATTACAAGTGTGAGCCCAACCCTATGCTGTTTGTGTTTAGGGGTTGAGGGTGTGTTACCTGCATCATCAGGGAGACTGTGGTGCAAGATCATTTTACAGAGCCGATATATAAACGGCACTAGAAAGTCTTGTGTGCTGCTGCACAGCGTGTTTAACTTATCAATCACATTTTGTTCTTAAAAGCATTAAGACTCGTTTATTCTGTGCTCATATCCCCAGGATGAGCAGAGTGCCCTTAGATGGATGGACTCACTGCCTGATGAAATATCATTGCAGAGTAATCTCGTCAAGTCACAGTTACAGCACACATTGCTTCTCAAAGACCACTTTCCTTCTTCCTTGCAGGGTGATGACTCTTCCCCCTTATTCCAGGCTCCTCCTCGCCCCCCGAAGCCCTGTGTGTCCCCATGTGACTGAGGGGTGCTGGTAGTAAGCCCAGCACTGATTATCCTAATGAAGGTGCTGCAGTCCCAATTCTTTCTTGGTGCTTGGTGTAGATACTGGCATGTGACACAGTCTGGGAAGGGGAATTTGAGGGGTTTCCGGGAAGCATTGGGGAGGGTTTAGCCCCTAAAAAGAGACACAAGACCCTCTCAGGGCTCTGGATGAAGGTGTATGAGAATGTGACATTCGGAATGATTGCCACCATCTTATATCAAAACAGAAATTAAACCAACTTAGAAGGAATTTCCCTACCTTTGACTGCATTTTCTGTGAGATAATGTATCCCTTTACTGTTGAAGCCATTTTGAGTTGAGTGTTGTTACTTACAGATGAGAGCATCTTCCTAATACAATAACATTCACATTTGAAAAACAAAGTTAGGTGTTTAGTATCTTTATTTGATGATACTTGTGTTGACAATTTTGTTTGCCTAGAACACAAGGCTTATCCCCTAATTTTCCATAACTTACTAAGACCTAAGATGTGGCAATGGTTTTTTCTTTTACGGATGCGTGAGAACCTCAAGCTTATTTCACCCTCAGAATAGGAAGTGAGTTTCCTTACATCCTGGGTGTATGTGCTGACTCAAAGATCTGCTCCCAGATTTCACATCTCCTGCGAGTTGTTTTGAATCACCGGAGAAATCTTTTCCAATATCGATTGCACCTCCTATTCCTGTTCCTGCCCTTCTTGACCCAGATGCCTTATCATAGCCAGGTGACATTCATTAACTGAATCCTTTGTCACGATTTTTATGTTTCTTACTTATACTGGGGGAGTTGTCATGTCTGAGAATGGTTTATGCAGTATTAAGATAAGGTTTCCAAACCTGGCCCATCACAAACGGGCCCCAAACATATTAACTATATCCAAATCTCTCTCCAGGTAATTCTGATTATCCACCAGGTCTGGCAACCACTACTATAAGGAACCTGATCCCATACCTAAAGTAAATGGTTTTAAACCTCATCTGACAAAGTCAACTATGTAAGAACAGAATTTTTTTTTTTTTTACCCTCACCCTAGGACTTTTTTTTTTTGCATTTATCTGCAGATGGAGCGGAAGGGAGAGTGGGAGGGAGAGAGAGAGAAATATCGATGTGAGAGAGACACACTGAGTGGTTGCCACCCACACGACCCCAACAGGGGCCGGGGACAAACTGCAACCAAGGTACGTGCCTGAACCAGGGCCTCTCTGGTCTGCAGGCTGATGCTCTAACCACTGAGAAAAACTGGCCAGGGCCAGAAATTATTTCTTTATAGCTTAATATTCAATACAGGCTTCTTTATTCTTTGGGGGTGGTAGGAACTTATTTCAGTCAACTCTAAATATAACCACCCCTCTTAGCAAGTTAGAAAAAGTTAGTTGGGAGGAAGAGTCCTTTTAGTCCTCTATGTCCTCTGTCAACATTGCCATCCCCTGAGATAGTCAGGGTTCCATCGGGTCTTTGGCCACTTGTCCATTAGGGTCTATGTTGTTGCTAGCTGCATGACTTCATTTTCTACAGCTCTTCTGCAATACTTCCTTGTCTGTGGAGAGTACTCAGAAGTCTCTCTCTGCTCTTGAGTCATGCTAGAGCAAGACAAATTTTCTGTGACTGCCTAAGGCCCCGTCAGACACCTGTTCCGTTCTATCCAAGCAACAGAGCCTGACCCCTTCTACTCTCTGTTCCCATAATCTTCCTGGGCACCTGGCCAGGGCTGTTACCCTTTTCTCTGAGGTCTGCACTAATTGCCTTCCCTCTGACTCTTCCTCCCTCAAGCCTGAAGCATGCTGTTCTGTGCTAGGAGGCATGGAAACCTCAGAGGTTTCCTCCCAAATCTCTTGTTTATGCCCTTGAGTTCTTCTGTATGGCTAAGTGCCTAAGCTTTTGGAATTCAAAAGCTAGGATAAAACTTTCTGTTTCTCTGCCTTCTGCTGTCTGTTCATTCCCAAGACAATTTTCATAACCTAACTATTAAATAGAAATGGCAAAAGGTGGGGGTGGGGTATGAGAAAGGAAATCCCAAGGAGGAACATATATATATGAAACATTAAAATAACACACAAAATCCTGTGTGGAGGCCTAAGGATCACGTATTTTTGCTTCTGCACTGCATGCGGTCACACACACAAAGTAATTAACAAAAATGAAAATCTGTAGTTTGAAATAAATTTCCTCCGAGTCTATTTTACATTCTAGATTCACTAGTTTTGTTTTTTAAAAAAATTTTTAATTCTCACCTGAGGATATGATTTATTGATTTTTTTTTTTAGAGAGAGACGAGGGGGAGAGAGAGACAGAAACATCAATGCAGGAGAAACATCGATCGGTTGCCTCCCACATGCGCCCCTACTGGGGATTGAACCGGCAACCTTTTGGTGTATGGGATGGCGCTTTAACTGACACTGGCCAGGGCACAATTCATTAATTTTAAATTGCACACTGCTGAGTAGCATTATGAAATTTCACACTGTCTCAGTCTGTCCCACCAGGATGTAAATCCCTTAGTCCAGTGTATCCACCTCACTTCATCTCATCACACAGGCATTGTATCATGTCACACCATCACAAGAAGGGTAAGTACAGTGCAATAAGATATTTTGAGAGAGCCCACATTCACATAACTTTTATTACAATGTATTGTTATGTGCTCTATTTTATTATTAGTTACTGTTGTTAATCTCTTACTGTGCCTAATTTCTAAATTAAACTTTGTCATAGATGTGTATGTATAGGAAAAACATAGTATATATAGGGTTTGGTGTTGTCTGTGGTTTCAGGCATCCACGGAGGGTCTTAGAACATGTCCCCCGTGGATAAGAAACTACTGCAATTGCCAAAGTGGTAACCGTGAGGGAAACTACTCTTATTAGGATGAATAAATGTTCGTAGTTTAGTCTAAACCAGTGGTTCTCAGTTGGGGATGACTTTGCCCCCATGGGACATTTGTCAGTTTCTGGAAACCTTTTTGGTTGTCTCAGCTGGGGAGGACGTGTTCCCGGCCCCTGGTGGGTAGAGGCCAGGGTTGGTACTAAACATCCTACAATGCTCAGGACAGCTCCTCACAACTACAAATTGTCTTGCTCAAAATGTCAATACAGCCAAGGTTGAGAAACTCTGTTTTAAACAAACGACTGCTTTATAATCATTTTTCACATTTTAATAAACTTAAAAATTTCTAATTCCCTTTCCCCAGCCTCAGTCTTATGAAAGCACTGGGAGAGAACAAACTCTAGCACCCACATCTTTCTGTCCAACACTCAAGCTCACAACCTCCTGGAGGCTGTTCCTGCTTGACCACAGTGGGTGTGGGTGGCAGGGGTCAACGGGTTCCAGGGAGAAAACAGTCAGGAAGGGGAATGTCGGAAACAGTCAGGGAAGGTCGGATTAATATCTAGGTGGAAGTTTCCCTAGCAATCTTTGAATTCTTACTGAGAAATGTATTTCTCATCACAGAGTTTTTCTTCCCCAGGACAGCAAGAGCAGAGGCTCTACCTGAACTCTGGTTTTCTAGAGTCATAACTCAGACAGAGGCTGTCTGTGATACTTCACCTGGGGAGTCCTTTCAACATCCAGCAGGCTGAGTTCTGAGCACCTGTTCTGACACTGCTGAGCTGACCTGTCCCTTTCTAATGAGTCAGAGCGTGCCACCTTTTCCTTTTGCTCTCTGAGCTGGCCTTCTTCCTCCCTTGCTAAACCATCCTCACCTGAAGGTGTGTTTCCCTTATCGTTCTCCAATGAGCAATTATTATTTTTTTTTTAGCAATTATTATTTTTGTGGAATAGCTTGATTTGCTCTCTCCCCATCTCCTCTCTCACTGTGAACAAGGATTAAGTTTCAAACCACCTCCCAAATATGAGGCCAGAGTTGGCTTTTCAACAGGAAGTTTCCCCAGTTCCGTCACAGACTTGCATCCCTGTGCTGGCACCTTCCTGCCGCTCACTTGGGTTTACGTGTCCCTGAGCAGCACCTGTGGCAGCCAGATCTGTTCATGAAGGTACGTCCCTGATGTCTGGTTTCCAAAGGATTGGAGGATAAAGATGAGACCTTGCCCTCAGGCAGCCTCAACATGTGGAAATGGGATGAGTAAATCTGAGAGAAGAAAAGCATCTGAAAACCTGTCCGGATTAGATGCCTCTGGGAAATATAACATTATATATGTAGACTAACAGACTGAAGTGATCACTGGAACCACTGGGACTTGTTTTTCTGTCATAAAAAGTGTAAAGTACCTTAAGGGCAGTTTAATTCCTATTTGTAATCTGAGTCCTAGTACAATGCCTTGAGTAAAACAGGTGCTTAATAAAAATCTGCTCAATGAATTTTAAAATGTAAAATCAGAAAAACAAGGCAGGGCAAGAACAAGCACTCCATCCCTTAGGCCTTCTTCTCCACTTCTTTTCTGTTTTCACATGAATGAAACACTCCTCTCATTCAATTTCTCTTTAAACAAAAAGTATGTTTTAAGCATCTGTACAATTACAAGGAAGTGCTGAGCAGGACACAATATTATTTTAAAAATATAGTCCCTGAATTCAAACAACTTTCAATTTGGTAGGAAAAATAAATACCTACACAGATATCTAAAATGCAAATCAGACCCTGGCTGGTTTGGCTCAGTGGTTGGAGCGTCGGCCTGCAGACCAGAGAGTCGAGAGTCCTAGGTTTGGTTCCCGCTAGGGGCACGTACCAAAAAATAAATAAAAATAAAATGCAAATCGGAATGCAAGGTCACACAAACAGTTCACATAGAACCCTATAGCCTCTAGAAACAAAGATTCACATCTGGCTTGTGACCCAGAAGCAAAGCATATGGAGGAGAGGATATGTGAGCTGAGCCTCGAGAACAAGATTTCAATAGGCAAAAATATGTGCACCTGGGAAAGAAGAGAGGCATGCATCACAAGCAGAGGGACCTCCAAGGGGAAACTCATTCATTTGTTTAGTCAATGAATATTCTTGAGTATCTGTTATGTGCCGACCACTGTTTTAGGGGCGCCAGTGAAATAGTAGAAAACAAAACAAAAATCCTGCTTTCATGGAATTATAGAAAAGCTCCTGGTGTGTTTCCAGAGAGTTTGTCCATTTTGGTAACGTACAGAATTAAGGAAGGGAACAACAGAAAGATCAAGATAAGAAGGTAGATTCCAGAGATAGTACTGGATTGTGGAACAACCAAGAGCCAGGCTAAAGAATTTTTTGGACTTAGTTCTGTTGACAGTGAAGAGTCGTTACATGTTTCTCAATGAGGGACTGTCTTAATCAAAGTGGTGTGAGGAAAGATTAACTGGGTGGTAAAGTCTGGGGCTGGGTGACTAAGGGTGTGGTTTGGAAGCAGAGGGAATAATTACGCAGCTATTGCATCCCATTGGGAAGGATCCAACACAAGTATCACTTCCTTTGAGATGTCATCCCTGGTTCAGTCAGATCAGTCAGGATCAGGTGTTCACTAAGGTGTTCTCATAACAATTTGTTTCATCTATGATAGCATTTATTGCATAGCATTGCAAATGCCTGTTTATTAATTCTTATCTCCCCACTCATTAAGAGGGAAGAGCCTAAGCCTCACTATCTTTGTGTTCTCAATGTGTAGTGTCCAGCATGCAGCAGAAAATATCTGGTATGAGTGAATAATCAAATGTTATGGGTTGAATTCTGTTCCCTCAAAATTAACATGTTGAACTCCTAATCACCTCAGAATGTGACCTTACTTTGGAGATAAGGCCTTTGCAGAAGTAATCAAGTTAAAATGGAGTCGTTAGCATGGGCCCTAATCCAATGTGTTTGGTGTCCTTTTTAAAAGGGAAAATCTGGAGACAGACATGCATGTAAGAAGAATACAGTAAGATATGAAGACCACCATCTACAAACCAAGGAGAAAGGCCTGGAACAGACCCTTTTCTCACAGCCATCAGAAGGGCCCAACCCTCCCAACCCCTTACTTTTGAATTTCTAGTCCACAGAACTATGAGATGATACATTTCTGTTGTTTAAACCACCTGGTTTGTGGTACTTGCTACAGCAGCACTAGCAAATTAATACAACAAGTGAAAATGTTCACCTAACTTGAAGAAACATCCAGAATTACAACTCAGGATTACAGTCATCATTAGCTATAAATAACAGGAGGTGATGACGTGAAATATCTGTGATAAATAATATAAGAGGAAACATGGCAAAGGGCAGCATCTCAGGGAACGCCCATGTTTAGGAAACGGAAAGAGAAGCCAGGGACAGATATAAAGAAGCAACGGAAAGCTGCAGAATAAGGCTGCCTGGTAGGCTCTGCCTCCAAATACTGATAAAAGTAAAATCAGTGGTCCAAAAAATGCCCACAGATTTTCACAGAAGCAACCAAATAAAGAAGGGCCATAGACAGATGTTCAAAATCTCAAAAAGTTGTGTGGCCTAGGAAAGACTCTGGAGCAGAGTGGCAACCACACATGTCAAAGCTCCTACCCAACGTGGCCTCTTCCCCAGCTGTACTCTTGATGCAAAAGAACCCGAGAATTCTGACGGCACCCGATGCATACCCAAAGACAAGGCCATTAAGGAATTCGTCATTCGAAACATAGAGGTCGTAGTCGTAAGGGACATTTCCGAAGCGAGCGTCTCCATCTCCTATGTGCTCCCCAAGCTGTATGTGAAACCACATTGCTGTGTGAGTTGTGCCACTCACAGCAGGGTAGTCAGGAATTGTTCGCGTGAAGCCCAGAAGGACTCAACACCCTCATCCCGATTTAGACCTGCGGGTGCTGCCCCACAACCTCCATCAAAGCCCCTGTGAGGAACTAAATCCTTAAAGACTGACAAAAACTTCCCTGGAAAAAAATAAATGGAAATTGTACTTTAAAAAAAGATGAAAACATCCTCAATACATGTATAGGACCAGGAAAAATTGGTGGTGAAGGAGAGGTTGAAATTGTATATGTGTGCATATGCCTAAGACAAGAACTCTGATTTCACAGGAAGCCAGAACAAAGTAGGAAAATAACGAAACCACAGCCTCAGGTGAAGATCCCCTGGCCCCAACTGCAAGGAAGGTGGCATGAGAGAAGTCCCTATTTCAACATCTGTAACTCAACCTGTAAGCAGCTGAGTTTCTAAAAGTGCAATTATATTTCAGTTGTTTGGAAATTCAAAGCATTCCATTGAAACAAAGTATAATGGGCATTTAGTTTTCTAGACAAGCCACAAACACTGACTTAGCCCACAATGTGAGTAAAAACAGTTTTAACTAGTGCTCTGGCTCTAACAAATAGAGAGACGTTCAGCACAGCCGATGGAACGAGAACACCTTTCCTAGGACCTCAACACAAACCTCATGTGGGTGTATTTTATACCCAGAGATCTTATTCTGCTCTAAATCCCCAAATACAACTATCTACCAAGCCCTAGCCCCACCAAAAATGTTCCAAGTACACAATTACCTAATACCTCTAATAACAAAAATAAAAGTCTAATTATTAAATTTCAACTCCTGTGGCTAGATACTGGAAAGAAAACAATTGCATCATTATTTAAAATAAGAGAGTTATTCTTCAATTTTATTGTGCATTACACTTTCCTGAGATACTTGTTGAAAAGCCATATTTTCAGGACCTCCCCCACAGGCAATGTCATTCCTTCATGTAGATGGTCCTTCAACCACACTTAGGGAAAACACTGAGCTATGATTTTCTGCTTTTGTTTTAAGATAATGCTTGTTAACACAAATGAATTTTTAAAAAATTTTTTAATCCTGACCTGAGGATATTTTTCCATTGATTTTTAGATACAGTGGAAGGGAGGGAGGGGGAGAGAGAGAGACAGACAGAGAGAGAGAGAAACATCAATGTGAGAGAGACCATTGATTGACTGCCTGCCGCACGACCCCAGTTGGGGGCTGGGAATAGAACGTGCAACCCAGTATGTGCCCTTGACAGGGAATGGAACCCATGATCCTTCAGTCTGTGGGCCAATGGTCTAACTGCTGAGCCAAACCAGCTAGAGCAACACAAGTGAATTTTTAAGTGCATGTTTTAGGTACTTAAGAAAACGAAATAAAGCATTTCTCACAGTATGAAGGAAAAACGTTTTGGGGCAGGAACACTACAGAAGCAGGTTGGCCCAGCCTGGGACAGTGCCCCTACGATCCTCCCCTGACTATATATCAGTACTTAATACACATCTTCATTTCACATTCATGGATGAAAAAACTACAGTAGAATCCCATACTGAAGGGTAAGGGAGAAGGTGAGCTCATTCATTCATTAGAGGCTTTGTACACAGAAGGGTTTTTCTAAGCCTACTGCTTAGCTATTGTCTACTGCGTATCTAAACTTCTGTTTAAATGATTTATTGAAGAATTCATGATGTAGAAATATCGTTCTGTCCAAAACTAATGATAGCTTAGTCCATTACCATGTATTATTATCCAGCTGAATCAATTATTGAATTATACAAATTGTATGCATTCCTGCAGCACAGTAGGTCAATAGTACGGACATTCCGGAAGCTCCTGTGCACTGGGACAGCCAAGTCAGTTTTTCACGGCTGGCATCCATTCTGCTTGGCAGGACGGCCATGCCACACTGGTTGTTAACTATTTCGGTTCTCACTCTAGTTTGTACTTCTATATTTGATAGTCACCATACTGCATTTTATTTTAGTTGTAGAGATGTCTTACATCACCTAAATTCTGTAAGTTCTTGTGAGGGAAGGTGGGAAGATTGTCATATGCAAATTTATACCGTGTACGGAGGTAACCTAGGGCAGGTGAGGCAAGAAATAAATGTCATGATATCAACAATCAATCAACAAAGGAAATGATCAGAGCTGATGACCATTTTGCTGCACTGCTAGAAGAAAGGCCCATATTTCTCTGCTTCAAATTTATGTTAGAGGCATAAGCAAATAAGACATATTTATCTTTAAATAACTCACATGACAAGGTCAACGTCTCAAATTTTTGCTATTTAACTGTATTCTGTTTGTGCTCTTGACTTTTACTGAGAGGCTGTCCTTGATCTTCTCAAAGATTTTCTTTAATGACATTTGGTTTTGAAAAATTTGAAAAATGTGTTTTTGTTAAGGTAAGTTGCACTTTTTTAAAACTCTAGGACTAAGATTCGTTGCATTTTATTCATTTGAATTATTACCATTTAACCAAATCGTCATGGCTTAAAGGAAGACATAATACATTTATAATAAAGTATATATGATACAGAGTATATATATATATATATATATATATATATATATATATATATATAATGAGTATATATTTAATTAAAATGTACTTGTTTAATATTATGTATAGTATAGAAGATAGTATAGTTAAATTAGCATAAAGTATAAAAGATACTATGGTTAAATTAACCATTCTAAGTTTGTCTTTACTGACTTAAGTGTTTTTAGTTCAGTTAACTTGGATCCTAGTAAGTAGCAGAACTAACTTGAGGTTTCTCTCTCTTTCCTATTATACTTTGTTAGAAAGGCAAATAATGAAAAACCAAGAAGAATAAAGATCAGAACTGAGAAACTGGGGCCTGGATAAGTTACACAAAGGCAACCTTTGTCTTCATATGCTCTCAGTCTAGCTTCAACTTTGAGGCTTATTTGCCCCAGTACAAAAAGAACCAAAATTCAGTACTGCTATAGATGGGATTAACCAGAAACACACTCCTTGCTATTGCTAATATAAAGTACTTGGAAATTTGGTATGCTTTTCCTTTTGGACAGTAAATAGAAAGATACAGTATTGCAAAGTCCATTAAATTCATAATTTGTCAAACTGCCCATAAAAATGTTTTCTTACCATTTCTGTTATATTACTGATTTGACCAAACATAAATCCAGTACTAAGTTTTTAAAAATTTTAAGTGAAATAAAATCTATGAAAAACATTTTTGGCATAAATAAGTTACAAAATCTTCAGAGTAATTAGGACCATATAACATCTTTTCAGAATAGTTTTCTACAGAGATATTTATCACTTACAAATTCCAAAGCATCTGATATCCACATAACTACCACACTACCTTTTTGTCATCTGGAACTTCTTTTTGATAGAATTCAGTAACTCAGATGATCAATGATTATATAAAAATGCAGCCCTACTGCCCAGCTGGTGTGGTTCAGTGGTTGAGCATCGACCCATGCACCAAGAGGTCCCTGGTTCGATTCCTGGTCAGGGGCACATGCCCAGGTTGTGGGCCCGATCCCCAGTGGGGGGCATGCAGGAGGCAGCCAATCGATGTTTTCTCTCATCGATGTTTCTATCTCTCTCTCCCTCTCCCTTCCTCTCTCTCTCTAAAATCAATAAAGAAAAAATATTTTTTTAAAAAAGAATGCAGCCCTACTACTAAATCACACCATTTAAACTACAAAAGATTTCACCTTTACTTTTAGTCATCCTCGCCACTTCGCACTTTGGCTTTCGTGGCTTCACTCTATTGTGGTTTTTTCAAATCTATTCATTAAAAAGTTGATCGAGACAGTGAAAATGATACAGCATGTGCTCAGTTGTCTGAATCAATTATACACCCCTGTATTACAATTAAAATTAAAATTACTGTATGTATGGACTGTAGGCCTATGTATTCGAGCACCCCTGCAAATACTTCAACACCAGGTGCAACTGCTCAACCTCTCCTTGTGTGTGGGCAATAACTTTTTTCCAAAAAATTGGGTGTGGTAAAACCAAGCCAGTCAGAGCGTGCTGTTCACTGCCTGGCTATCCTATCCTCTTCCTATCCTGGCCACTGATTGGCTCAGCCTCATGCAAGTTTGTTTCTCTCATACACACTTCTACATCCCTACGCATCAGAAGCATCTTTGCTCTTGTAAGTGTTTGCGATTTCTGAGAACTTTTATCTAAGCCCCACGATGGCTCCTAAATGTGTTGCTTTTTCTAAGCCTTCTGACGATGAAACTAAGGGCCGGAGGAAGATGCTTACCATCCAGGAAAAGGTGAAACTCTTGGATATGATCAAAGATGGCAAGAAAATCGTGGGGGTTGCCCGCCATTACAACTTGAATGAGTCTACCATTCGCTCCATCCGTAAAGATGAAAAGAACATCCATGCAACGGCTACTGTCTCTTTCAACAAGGAAGCAAAGTGCGTCATGACAAGTCGTAATAAGTTCATAGTGAAAACGGAGTCTGCCCTAGCCGTTTGGACCAGCGACAGCCGCAAGAAAAACATTCCGTTGGATTTGCTGGTCATCCGGGAGAAGGCGAGGCAGCTCTATCAGCGCTGGACGAACCTCAACCAGGACCCTGTTCTGCAATGTTCATGGATTTCACGGCGAGCAAGGGTTGGTTAAAGTTCCAGAAGAGGTATCATCTGAAGAGTGTCATTCTCCATGGAGAAGCTGCCTCTGCTGACCAGCCTGCAGCAGAGGACTACATAAACAACACGTTCCAGAAGATCCTTGAGGAGGGCGAGTATCATCCAGAACAAGAGTTCAGTATGGATGAAACAGGACTGTTCTGGAAAAAAATGCTTTCCGGACATTCATTTTCAAGGATGAGGCCAAGGTCCATGGCGTATGAGGATCGCGTGACTATCGTTATGTGTGGAAATGCTGAGGGATTTTTGCTCAAACCTCCCCTTATCTACAAGGCCAAGAACCCTAGGGCCCTGAAGAATAAAAACAAGAACCTGCTGCCAGTGTATTGTATGCACAACGACAAAGGCTGGATCATGAAACAGCTGTCATCGAACTGGTTCCACGAGTGCTTCATCCCCCAAGTCAAGCTGTATCTCGTGGAGAAGGGACTCGAGTTTAATGTCCTTCTCCTCATGGACAATGCTGGAGGTCATGCACAAGACCTATCCTACAACGGTGTGCGGATCGAGTTCCTTCCTCCCAACACCACTTCGCTGATCCAGCCCATGGATCAAGGCGTTATTCATGCATTCAAGGCCCTCTACA
This sequence comes from Tadarida brasiliensis, assembly GCA_030848825.1. Taxonomy (NCBI): domain Eukaryota; kingdom Metazoa; phylum Chordata; class Mammalia; order Chiroptera; family Molossidae; genus Tadarida; species Tadarida brasiliensis. Next base: position 39,088,245 of record CM061258.1, read on the forward strand.
CATGAAACACCCTACAGCACCTCGTCGAAGGCATAGACCTTAAGGAGAACTTCTTGCTGAAGGAGTACTGGCGGCAGTATACCATCACGACCTGTCTGAAGAACATCTAGGCTGCATTGAAGGACATAAAGACAGAGACCGTGAAGGCCAGCTGGAAGATGTTGTGGCCTGAAATTGTCCAGGACTACAGAGGATTCACCCCAGAAAATATAAGCAACTCGGCAGTGGATAAGGCAGTTAGGCTAGCCCGGATGCTGGAAGGAGAAGGTTTCGAGGATATGACCCGCAATGACGTGGATGAGCTGCTGGAGACACATTCGGATCCCTTAACTGACGAGGATCTGGTGGAGATGACAGTGTGCGAGTGAGGAGGAGGAAGAGCAGCCAGAGGTTCCTGGGGGTCAGGAGGAGGAAGTTGGCCTTACACTTGAGCATCTCTCACAAGTCGTGAGAACTATTAAGGTAGTACAGGACATGATTGGTGAATGGGACCCACAAATGATGTGTGCATTGCAGTTCTGGAATGCACTTGATGGAGCTATAGAACCCTACAAAAGCCTCCTCATGCATAAGAAAAGACAGCACCAGCAACAGCCTATCACGATGTTCTTCAGCCACGTACTCAGACACCCACTGCCTACTCCTAGTACTCCTTCAGCAGAAGAAGATGACGACGCACCTGCTGAAGATACTGTACCACCTGAAGACTCTCCTACCGAGGTCGTGCCTTCAGAGGAGCAGTAACCTTGCTCTTCTTTGCTGTGCAGTACATCTCCTCATCTTCATCATTTCATCATCGAACAAGTTGCACTATTTTCATAGGTTAGTGGTTGTGTGTAAGAACTGTGTGTGTGTGTAATTAAATGTACAACAGTAGTAATATGATATTTGTAACATCTAATATGTCTTATTTTCTCTTATTTTGTCTAATATATTGGGTAATACGAGTGTAATGGTGACTGAAGGGTGTTATTTCATGTCAGAGGGCTCTAATAATGTTAAAAAATGTATTTAGAAGGTCGTAAACAGGTTTTCTATGCTTTAACTGTGAAAATATTCGATTTATAAATAAAGAATCCTACTTCGCGGAAATTCATTTATCGCAGTAGAGTCTGGAACTGATTAACCGTGATAAACAAGGGCCGACTGTACTTTTTTTCTCACCTAAGACAGATACAATATGTACTGAATTTCTTCCAATCTGTGGTCTGAGCTGTGGAGTTTGTGATTCCTTTAAATAGAATTTAGGAATAGAACCTGGGACCACAGTTCTATTAAGTGTGTTGATCTTATACTTCTCACTCAAACATCATTCATGGAGTTCTTAGAAGGCTGACCAATGGTTTTAAGGATAGTGACAATACAACATCTTCTCATTCACTCTGTAAAACCCCTTCCCCAAGCAACTGCTGTTATCCTAACCTTTTTATGACCCTAGCTCTCCTTCTGTATTCTCTACTGAGAATGCTTCTCTGTTCACCTAATCTCAATCTTAATCTAAGACAAGTCCTAGAAAAAAGCAAAAATGAGACATATACACAATAGAAACTTAAAATGAGGGAGCACAAAGTAACAAAGGACTCTTTGCCAATAAGTCTGACAATAGAGAGCAAAACCTACTGTTTGATATATAGTTCATTTTCATCATAAAACATGTGTGATAGGAAGAAGTTTAACCGGTTGTGACCTCTGTTGGTGGATCAATAGCAATAGTGAAAAGTCCTTCGCCTGCTGGAGCAGGCAAACTGCTAAGTCTAATTGGAAAAAAATAAGAAATAGGCCTCTGATAGTGACATAAGGGAGAGGGATTGTTCTAGGGTGGATCCGACACACCGGTGGGGATTCTGCACCCTTGCGTGACCATCTGCGGATAGCCATCTCACCCCGTTAAAGGTGTCGTGTCTCCCACCGGAGCTACACACAAAGGTTAGGAATCCCCCTCTCACTAAAACCCAAGGCTTTTTCCTGAGTTCTTATCTATGCTGTTTCCCTGTACTCCCACATTGCTGCCCTCTTCTTCCTTCCTGAAGCCCTGACTTTGACTTTCGGAACATACCACCCTTCTAGCTGGCCTCATGCCATTCCATTGTTCAGCCCCTAATCATTTTGTTCTGTTAGTGCTTTCTTTTTTCATACTCCTGCACTGGGAGTTTCTCTCCTCAACCCTTGGCTCTTTTTTTCGTCTTATCTACTTATTCCTAATACTATGTTAATGACCCCCAAATCTGCACTCTGAACCTCAACCTTTCACCCATGCCAGAGGCCACTATTTCCAACTGCCAATAAATACATTATAACTTGGATAGTCCACTGTCACAGGAAACCTAACTAATCCCAAAAGGAATTAACGTTGCCCAAGTTCCACCTCCCACCAATTGGCTTCTTTATTCAGCAGCTCCACTGATGTTAATGGCTTGACTTTTCTTCCAACCTACAACAATGGAATCACCTTTGCCTCTGCTCTTTCCCCTTTGACTTGCACGCTGTTACTTTACTTAAATGAAACCTTTCTCCACCACTGTCACTGCTAACAACCAAAAAGAACCCATGTCTCCCTGTATTACTTCATCTGGGCCTGCACAACTCCTGCCTCCACTCTTATTACCTTTAAATTCATGCTGAGGGTAAATGTTACTACCAGGGGGAAAAAATCCTAAAATACCACTTTCATCATCTTTTCCTCTTCTGAAGAATCTACAATGACTTTCCATCATAAATCACATCAAGTCAAGTTCTCAGGGCCATTGCCTGACTCTATTCTTCTCATTCGAGTTCACTTCCCACCTCTCCCTACTACTCTCTAATTTTAAAATCTCCTTTTATTTTTTCAGGAAGCTATTTCACAATTGTCCCCTTCTTCCCTCCTAACCCCCAAAGGCACCAACTCTTGGGTTTTGCTCCCATTACATTTTTTCTACTAGCAGAAATAAGGACATGGAAACTTCAGAGGGTGCCTGTTACAAGACCATTAGTCCAGTTGTAAAGAGAAGCAGCAGCTGCTAAAACTGGACAAGCAGATGGGGGATGAATAATAAAGATCCCTAAGGGCAAGTATGCCACATTTATATCTCTTAGAAATTTAGCTCTCAGGTGAAAACACTGAAACCATCATGATATCATAATGAAGCACAAGCAAGTCAAACAAAATCCCCTGGTTTCCCTTGTGACTGCCATGTAAGAGATTTGTAAGAACAAGACTTCCTGTCTGGGAACTTTGCCACTGTGTCCCGCAGATGAAAGCAGTTCCTCTGCTTTCATAAATTAACCAAGAGGTTTAAAAGTAAGACAGCAACAAGCTCTACTGAGCCACTTCTCTGACAAAGGTTGGAAAAGCTTTTCTCAGCTGCCCAAATCTACCTGTGTCAACCTGGAATCTTCATTATTGGAGATTTTTGCAATTAAAAAGATGTCTTGATTAAAGTTTTAAAAACTGATGCTTCTGAAAAGAATGCCATCTTAATAACAAGTTAATAGAAGCAAGCAAATCTGCGAAATGAGTCAGTGAAAGCTTAAATAGAAAGTCATAAGGAAGAGCAGAACCCGAGTTGACAATCATTTTTTTGACAAGGCCTCAGCAATCATCATAGAGTATTGCTCAAAAACTAAAGAGATGTGTACAGATCCTCTGAGGAAATTTACAGGCAGTTTACTTGAAGAAGGAAAGGGAGCTGGCCCAACATACTGTGGGCAGCGCAACTAGGCACATCTGAAATCAACTGCTGCCTAGTTCCTGAGGCAAGGGAGTAGCTAACCAAGTTATCCAAGAGAATAACAGCAGCACCCACTTATCAAGGGCTCTGGGTCAGGTACTGCACTAGTTATTTCATTCACATTCTATTTAATCCTCATAGCAACCCCATTCATCTACTGATGGAACGTGGATGGACCTGGAGAGCATCATGCTAAGTGAAATAACCCAGAGAAAGACAAGTACCATATGATTTCACTTATATGTGGCATCTAATGAACAAAATAAACTAACAAACAAAATAGAAACAGACTCATAGATAGAGAACAGACCGACAGCTGTCAGAGGGGAGAGGGGTTGCCAACTCATAGACACAGATCATAGTATGGTGATTACCAACGGGAAAGGGGGTGGGGAGAGATTGAAGAGAATAAAGTGATAGAAGGAGACTGGACTTGGGGTGGCACACAATACAATACACAGATGAAGTATTATAGACTTGTTCACCTGAAACCTACATAATTTTATTAACAAATGTCACCCCAGTAAATTCAATAAAAAATAAAAAGAAATACCAAAAAAGAAGTATCATTATCTTTATGTCACAGATAAGAAAATGAAAACTCAGAGAAGTTAACTTGCTTCTGATCACAAAGTTATTATGTTGCAGAGCAGGTATTCAAAAAGTTCAGCAGGACTCTAGTCTATGCTTACCCACTACAGCATAGAGGTTGCCAGTGTGAAGGGTGGTACGAGGAGCAAGATGGCAGGACAGACTTAGCTCATCAACCAACATGTATTAACACCATAGCAGGCCTCATGCTGAGGATTCTAAAGTGAACCACCCCCTTCACACCTACTAGGATGGCCATAATCAAAAAGGCAGACAATAACTAGTGTTGGTGAAGTGTGAGGTTGGAACACAAACATTGCTCTTGGGAAGGTAAAATGGTACAGGCACTATGGAAAACAGTTTGGCAGTTCCTCAAAATATTAGACATAGAGTTACCATATGACCCAGCCATTCTACTCCTAGGTATATACCCCCCAAAAGTGAAAAAATATGTGTCCACACAAAAACTTACACATAAATGTCCATAGCTGCATTATTTATAGTAGCCAAAAAGTAGGAAAAAAAACTAAATGTCCATCAATTAATGAGCCAATAAATATAGTGTGGTATATGCATACAATAAAATATTATGGAGCAATAAAAAGTAATGAAGTACTAATTCATGCTACAATATGAATGAACCTTGAAAATATTATGCTACGTAAAAGTGAGTCACAAAAGATCACATATTATATGCTATCATTTACATAAAATATCCAGAATAAGTAGATCCTTAGAGATAGACAGTAGACTGGTAGTTGCCTAGGACTGGGGAATTGGGGAGCTGGGGTGGGATGGGGGTGGGAGTGACTGTAATGGGTATTAGGATTCTTTGTTCCAAAGTTGCTTGTAGCATTAGTTGTACAATTCTGTGAACATACTAGAAACTATTGAATTGTGCACTTTAAATGGATGAATTGTATGGTATGTGAAGTACATCTCAATAAAGATATTTTTTAAATGGGGAGGAGGGTGTCTGGCGGGGGGAAGGAGAAACAGCTGTAACAAAAATTAATTAATTAATTTTTAAAAAATAAAAAAATAAAATGTGGACTAGACAGAGTGCTTGTCTTCTTGGAGTTCATCTATAAGCACAAAGTTATAATATATAGCATATAGTATATGCTCTATAATAGCAATAGCCTAGGGAGCTTTAGCAGCAAAGAGGAGAGGGCAATTACTCCAGCCTGGGAGCCAGAGTTACAGGCAGAGATCAAGAAAGTCTTCCTGGAGAAAGTGGTATCAGATCAGACCATTCAAAGCATGAGTAGGAGCTAGACTGATGAAAAAGATATAGTATCTTGGAAAATATAACCTGGAAATATCTTAGAAGAGAAAGTTAATATAATCTATTCCAGCTCTCCCTGATCACTGACTTTTAAACCTAAAATGGCTTGTGGTTCACATTATTGTTAATCTCCCTAATCCATCATGTAGAAAAGTCTCAGAAAGGAGTAAAGGTAGATTCAGAAATAGAAAGTTCAAGTCCCCAATAGGATACAGCTCCAAATTCAGGGATAAAATCTAGAGTGCCAACCACTTACCTTCACAGATTGAGGTTAATATAGAGTTGAGGTCTTTGCATGAAGAGCTAGCCATGGACTGGGAATGAAAGACAGCCAACCTACTAATAACAATTAGGTTCCACCCTTCATATGAAAAGAAGTAATGTAAAATTTACATGGTGAATAAACTTTAGTAGATTGTGAAAGTTCTGTTGAAATTAAGGAAGGTGATGTAAAACAATGCCAACTGAAAGAGAGGTCCTCTCGAAATCTCAAAAACATAGTTGGTGAAGTACACATCAGGGCTTTTCAGCACTGCATAGAGAGAAGAGTGCGGTAAAGGAAGTTTTGGGGGTTTTTTTTGTTTGTTTTTTGTACGTGTCCCTAGCGGGGGCCGAACCCAGGACTCTCTGGTCCTCAGGCCAATGCTCCAACCACTGAGCCAAACCAGCCAGGGCTAAAGGAAGGTTTTAAAAGACAGAAACATCCCTAGAGAGGAGAATGGAAATAATCAAGCTCTTATTGCTTTAATTTGACCAAACAATCTTCTCACCTAGACCTGGATCTTCTTAGCGGAATTACTCACTTATACATTTGCTCTATCTTGGCTTTGTCTACATATACAACCAATGTTATTATTTATTTATTTTAAAGAATAGTTCATTGATTTTTAGAGGGAGAAAGAGAGAAACATCAATGTGAGAGAGCAACATCAATTGGCTGCCTGCTGCATGCCCCTACTAGGGATCAAGCCTGCAACCCAGGCATGTAATCTGATGGGGAATCAAACCGGCAACTTCCTGGTACATGGGATGATGCCCAGCCAACTGAGCCATACTGGTTAGGGCTATACAACCAATTGTAAATGAATGACCTGGGTGATTCTAGTTTATGAACCAGTTTCTTGGACATGGCTGGCCTTGCATTAACTCACTAAACCCTAAAAATATACTCCTTCCCACCAAACACACTAAATGACTTATGTATTTAGGTATCCAAATTGGCCAGTTTGAGTGCTGTCCTTGGAGACCTCACACAGACATGGCTTCCAATAGAAGTGGGTAAAATCATTTGGAAGACCTTACTTTGCTACAGTGATCATTCTTAACAGTAAGTGGAAAATTCAGAGTGGGAGACTCACCTGCTTTACTTCTAAAATCCCTATTCTATGAAAAGCATCACATGGACTACATTGCAGCTAACAGGAAACTGTAGGAGGACCTTACAGGGTGTGTGAATTGATCACCTTAAACTCAAAGCACATACAGAATTTAAGTGGTGGCTTTTAAATATATGCTAGCAAGCTAATGTAATGAAGTGAAATTAAGTCTATTATTATATTATACAATAACCAGCCTACATGACTTCCCCTAACAGATGTGATATTTAATTGGATTAAAGAATTTCTAACATGTTTTCCCTTCTAAATAACCCACATGAAAATACTTGTCATTCCTTAAATGCTTTTGTTCACTGCCTGCTATATGGGAATATAAAACTTTGGAAAATACTAGCAAGATTGAAAAAAAATATCTGAATCACAGGGCTGGGAAAGAATTTAAGAATTATCTAAATCTACCTCTTAAATTCAGATAATTAAATAAGTAGATGAGTCACCTATCTTTGCTTAGCCTTTTCATTGAAAAGCAGAAACTAAAAATGTTGAAATGTTGAAAGCCTATCGGTTGGCTAAAGCAGAAATGGAACAGTGGAGTTACACTGTAGCTGAGAAGTTACAGTGGTTTTTATCTCAGATCAAAGGAGTGAAGAGACATCTGGGGCAGATCTGAGGCATGTCCTGAAACATAGTGCAGGATAATACTAATCACAAGGCAGAACCTGTCTGAACTCTGCCCTCTTACTCTGTGACCTGAGGTCTGGGCAATTTTAATCTTTCTGAGTCTCTACTCCCTATACACAAAATAGGGATAATATAGCACGTCCCTCAGAAATGTTTGGTGAGGATTCATTGCATGGTTCATCTTAAGCACTACATAGTCTACAGGCTTTACCTTAATAGATTGGGATCGAAAAGCAAACATGAATTCTTGGAAGCTAAGGAATGAATGTTATTCACTTGTACCCCAGCACAATCCACAACACCACAAAGTCAATTCGAGACGAATGGGCCAAATTGCACCAATATAGGATTTTGCAACAAAGCCAGCACTGGTCATCTCAACATGTAGCTCTTGAAAAAACCATACACTAACAGTTCAGCTTCTCTTCCGTTGTGATACTTTAAATATTTTTAGAAATTAACCATGACATGTAGAAATTTAGCACATAATACACCTGCATTTTATTTTTTTGTTAATCCTCACCCGAGGGTATTTTTTCCATTGAATTTTAGAGAGAGTGGAAGGGAGGGGGGGAAAGAGAGAGAGAGAAACATTGATGTGAGAGAGACACATCGATTGGTTGCCTCCTGCATGTGCCCTGACTAGGCTGGGATCAAACCTGCAACCCAGGTACGTGTCCTTGACCAAGAATCGAACCCATGACCCTTTGGTATATGGGCCAATACTCTAGCCATTGAGCCACACTGGCCAGGGCTACATCTACATTTTAAATTGCTGAGGAAAATATAGATGATTCAATAAATAATGTTAGGACAAATGGGTAACAGATTGATAAAAAATAAATCAGAATCCATACCTCATCTTAACCAAAATAAATTTCAGATGCATCAAAAATTTAAATGTAAAACATGAAACTATAAAAATGAAAGTGAGTGACAGGTACACATTATATCTCTGCACTAAGTTTGAAACTTCCCGTGACTCTATAATTATTTCAAAATAAAAAGTTAAAAACACTTGGTAGCCCTGGCCGGTTTGGCTCAGCGGTTAGAGCGTCAGCCTGTGGACCAGAGAGTCCCGGGTTCGGTTTCTGCTAAGGGCACGTACCTTGGTTGCAGTTTGTCCCTGGCCCTGGTTGGGGTCGTGTGGGTGGCAACCACTTGATGTGTCTCTCTCACATCAATGTTTCTCTCTCTCTCTCTTCCCCCCTCTCTCCCTCCCGCTCTATCTGAAGATAGATGCAAAAATGTCCTCGGGTGAGGATAAAAAAAAACAAAAACAAAACACTTGGTAAAACTTGAGATAATGATTTTATAATATTAAAATGAAGATTTTCCTAACCATGACACAAAGCACATAAGTCATAGATTTAAAGATTAATTAAATATGAGCCCCTAAAATTAAACGTATGTGCATGTCAAAACCTCAGTATACAAAGTCAAAAAAGATAAATCAATCAGAAATAAAACTGCATGCATCTCATACCCAGAATGGCCCTAATTTCCTTCGTATACAGATTGTCAACAAATTAACAAGAAAAAAGCCAACAACCCAACAGAGAAGTTCATAAAAGACATGAACAGATTATAGAAAAGGAGACAGAAATAACTCTAACGTATATTCAAAGAAGATACCCAACATTATTCAGCAATGTGACAATGCAAATTTAAATTAGAATGAAATATCATTTTTACTTATCAGATTGATAAAGACCATAAAGTTTGATAACATTCATTGTTGGCCAAGGTACAGAGAAACATGCACTCTCGTGCGCTGCTGGTGGGAATCTGAATTGGCACAACCTCTGTGGGAGTGATTTGGCAATATCTGTTGCAATGCAAATGTCCTATATGTCTACTTAACACTTGCATGAAAGGTGTATGTACAAGATTTTTTTTACAACAATGTTTTAATAGCAAAAGAAATGAAAACTCTCCAAATGTCCACCAATGTGAGGGAATACTGTGTAGCTATAAACAAAATAGAGTAGTTTTATCTATACTGCTGTTGAATAATCACTAACATATATAATTAATGCCAAGTCCAAGACAAATACTTCCTTGTATATGCACAGAATGTCTCTGGAAAGATTAATAAGAAATTGGTGTCTGGCCGGTGTGGCTCAGTGGTTGAGTGTTGACCCATGCACCAAGAGGTCGCCAGTTCGATTCCTGGCCAGGACACATGCCCAGGTTATGGGCCTGATCCCCAGTGGCGGGCATACAGGAGGCGGCCAATCGATGTTCTCTCTCATCGATGTTTCCATCTCTCTCTCCCTCTCCCTTCCTCTCTCTCTAAAATCAATAAAGAAAAAAAAAAGAAATTGGTAATATTTGTCACTTACTTGAATACAGTTAAAAATTAAAACAATTAAAAATATTTAGTAATGTTTCCTAAATTTTATGGCCACACATAGAAAGCAGTGAATCAAGTAGTAATGATCGTAACTAACACATTTACTGAGTCCTTGGTATAGGCTTTGAAGCTACAGAGTACTGAAAACAGATTACTCACTAAGCAGGGAAGAAAACAGCATCAACACAAGCCAAACTCATCAGTAGATGGCATGGATTTAAGAAAATTTACAGAATTCTCAAAACACAGAAGATGAGCTGACAAAAATCAGGTGTTATTTACCTTTGTAGCTCACTCTCTCTCTCTCTTCTCACCCTAGCATAGACTTATAAAGCAAAGCAGGTACTCAAATGTTTATGAATGAATGAGTAACTAACTGAGTGAATAAATGGATGGGATGGATAAATGGATGGATGGTTAGAAGAAAAAGTGTCAATAGAATCGCTTGATCTACCTCTGCTTTCATTTCCTTCTGACACTGGGCAAGCCTTAGTCTCCATGTTTTTCCCTGTATAAATGGGAGGTGCTGGAATGTGTAAGTGTTTAAGAACCATGATCACGCCCTGGCTGGTTTGGCTCAGCGGTTAGAGCGTCGGCCTGCGAACCAGAGTCCCGGGCTCGGTTCCCGCTAGGGGCACGTACCTCGGTTGCGGTTTGTCCCCGGCCCTGGTTGGGGTTGTGTGGGTGGCAGCCAGTTGATGTGTCTCTCTCGCATCGATGTTTCTCTCTCTCTCTTCCCCACTCTCTTCCTTCCGCTCTATCTGAAGATAAATGCAAAAATGTCCTCAGGTGAAGATTAAAAAAAAAAAAAAAAAAGAACCATGATCATAATCCTTACATGACTTGGTGGGTAATTACTATCATGGGTGGCAAAATAATACCCACCCCCTACGCCCCCACAAAAAAATATGTCCATGCCTTAATCCCTGGAATCTCTGATAATGTTATATGACAAAAGGGACTCTACAGCTGTAATTAAGGTTACAGACCTTAAAATAGGGAGATTATCCTAGATTATCCAGGTGGGCCCAGTGTAATCACATGAGCCCTTACAAGCAGAGAACTGTTTCTGGTTGGAAGAAGAGATGTGGCAGAAGAGGAAAGCAGAGAGATTTGAGGCCTGAGGATTCAATGCACTGTTGCTGGCTCTAAGATGGGTTCAATGACTGGAGAGAGGCCCCCTAGTAGCTAAGGGAAACTACTAGCTGACATCCAGCAAGGACACAGGGATTTCAGTCCTGCACCCACAAGGAACTAGATTCTGCCAGCACCTTGAATGAACTTGGCAACAGATTCTTTCTAGAGCCTTCCAATAAGAGTCTAGACAGCCAGCACCATGTGAAACACAGAGCAGAGCCATCACCCTTGACAACCTGGGTTTCTGATCTACATATCTGTGAGATAATTAATTTGTATTGTTTTAATCCACTAAGTGTGTGATGATTTGTTATGGCAGCAATAGAAATCTAATACACAATCTTTCTGTTCAGTCTAAGAACCATTTGTTGAGCCTGTGCCACATGTTAGGCCCTGTGCCAAGTATTTAGAGTAGACAAGTGGGTACATTTTCTCAAGGAGCAGAGAAACCCACTGAACAATTCTATGATAGAGGTTTGCACAACACACTACAGGAATACAAAGAAGAGGTGCCTAATTGGTATGACATCCTCAGATGCTTTACTTATCTACCAATGAACTGGACCAACAACCTTATCACAAATCAGAAATTTCAAACCATCCTAAACACTATTGACCCCTCAAGACTTGTGATTTATATCACCCTAATATTTCTCCTAAAAAGTCCCCTTTTCTTTCCCTCAAACCTACTTCTTCCCCCAACCCCTAGCTCCTATTTCTTGACCCTAATCATTTCTTACCTGGATTATTGTAATGGCCTATCAACTAACTTTCCTGACTCAATAGTCATCATTTTCCACAGCCTACCAGAGACATCTTTCCAAGGATTAAATTGACCATGTCATACTCTAGCCCAAATTCTTTGAAGACTGCCTACAGTAAAAGTCTAATTCTTTGGCTACCCTTAGCAACCTCTCTAAACTCTGCTAGGACAAAAACTATCTCTGCTTGGCTTCTAATCCCAGTGCCCAGGAAGGACCTGGCACAGAGCTGATTATTGGAAAGTATTTGCTGAATGAATAAAATAAACCCCACCTGACACTCCAGACTCACCTCTCCCCTTATAGCAGTTCCCTCTCTGTATCTTAGTCTTAGCTATCCCAGGCTGCTCCATCTGCCCTCTCTGTATGCTCCAAAGTCTCCTCATGGCTAAAACACCTTGTTCACCTGACTGGTAAGCTGATTCATTTTTTTTAAGATTTTGCCCTCTTCTAGAAGGTTTTCTTCTCCCCTTACAGCTCATCCATTCAGAAGTGTCTAGTCTCCTCTGGGACCCTGATGTAAATTGTCCCTTCTCCTACCGTGGCCTCTATAGCAACTCCCCTAGTGTGGTGTTATTTAAAGGTGGCCTGTGGACTGATGCTGATGGTTTATTACCAGTCTGGCACAAGGCAAGTCCAGAAATCAAGTGTAACTATTTAGAAATGTTTATAGCAATTTGACATTGCTGTGACATTCAAGTATGTTATACTTGTTAAACAAGGTATAGACCAGTTTGGGTGTTGCTGAATTTGTGTGGTGAGTCACATGTGATGCAAACTGCATTTTATTCATGTGCAACAGGACCATTTATAGTGCACGATAGAGCAAAAACAAACACATAAAATATCCACTGGTCCACCAGCACAGGTGTTCTGAGGAGCACTGCTCTAATGCCCTCAGGGATGTCCTCACTGTCCAACTTTTAGGATGCTGGTGGCTGCCTGAGAGATGTCCAATAAATATCAGTCACTAAATTAAAAAGGTGTGGATGATAGAAAGATTTCCTGAAAGATGTGAGATCTGAACTCCTTCTTAGTGATTGGTAGGAACTGAGCACTTTGGAGTAATAGGATGGACAAATGCACTGAGAAAGGAGTGCAAATGAGGGATAGTGAGAAAAGATATTCACATACATTGCACAGGCAATGGGAAGCTTTCAAAGGGTGAAATATTACACAGAAGTATATTTATGTAAAAGAGTTCAACCAGACAGTTCTGCCAGAGACCTAACACTCTGATCCCCTAACCTTACTCAAAAGCACCCCCTCTGTGCAGAGTCTGCAAGCATTAATTATAAGCAGAGGGAGCCCCTAAAGGTTTTAAACCAGTGTTGTGATCTAGCCGTATGAAGAATGAATGTGAGGCAATGAGCCTGAGGGAAGGGACACCAGCGAGGCTTTAACTGCAATCATCCCAGTGAGACACGTTTAGAGGCCTCAGCACGGGCAGAGGTAGTTTTGGATGTGCAGTGGTGGAGAATGCAAAGTCAAGAAATATTTATGAGGCAATATGGGAAGGGCTTGGTGATTCACTAGACAGGATAAAGGGACAGGGTAGCGTGACTAAAGTGTCTAGTTTGATTTGGGTAACTATGTGCATGGTGGTGTCACCAGATGAAATAAGGAACAAAGAAAGTGGGGCAGGTTTAAGGAGCAGGGAATTCACAAATTTTAGTGTGACAAGCCTGGGGGACATTCAGGAGAAGATGTCGAACAGGCACTAAGGAAGAAGGTTTAGGTATCTAAAGATACAGATTTTGGAAGCTTTCACATCTAGATGGTGATTAAAACCACAGTAATGGATGAAAGGGGGAAAAAAAATGTTGTCTAAAGACAAACCCTTGAATAACACTACAATTTAAGGGGTAGGCTGAGGTAGGGAATCTTACAAAGAAGATGAAAGAGGAAGAGTCCAAAAGACATGAGGAGACTGAGTATATGCAGAAACAGAAATAAAATTGGGGGAAATTCTGAAGAAGGAGACAGTGATAAACATAGTCCAATGCACAAAGAGGTCCAGTGTGACAGGGCTGAATAGTCTGTACTGGCTTAAGTGAACCTGGAAGCCCGTGTGACTTGAGGAACATTGAGGAACAGAGTGATCAGGCAGAAGCCAATTATAAAGGCAAGTGAGAAACAAAAGATATTGAACAGGTCACTGTCAAGAGGTCTGCTTGTGAAGGCTGGAAAAGAGAAAGGCAGTACAAAATCAAGCTATATCATTTTTGGTAAAACCTTAAGTATTTTTGTAGTGAGAGGACGAAGCAATAGAGAGAAACAGGAGGAACAACCAAGAGAAGTCTGGAGGAGAAACAGGGGAGGAGACAGAGCCTTGCCAGGTGGTACTCTTCTTCCACAGCAGCAAGGTGACACCTCACCCTCCGGGGGGAAAAGAAAGGAGGGCAGGACATAGATGAGTTAATAAGGGGGAAGGAAGCCAGGGCCCACGTGTGGGTTACATCAAACCCATCACAAATCCTGACAACTCTATCTTCTAAGTATTTTCTAGAACCCAACCACTCTTCATTCTATTGGTAATCCAAGTCACTGTCCTCTTATCCTAATCACTGCCATAGTCTCTCAACTGGTCTCCCTGATTTCACCTTTGTCCCTCTTCAATGTATTTGCAATAAAGAAAATGCAAAACAAAACAAAAACACCCAAGTCATGTCACTTCTCTGCTTAAAATGTTCCAATCAGTGTCTTCCCACTTCACTCATACTAATAGTCAAAATCTCTATAAGAGGCTATAAGGTTCTACATGATCTGGGTCCTACCTCTCTAACCTTACCTCCTCGTCACTTCTCTTACTTAGCTTCAGCCACACTGGGCTCCTTGCCCATCCCGGAACACACCAAATATGCTCTTGCCTGAAAGCAGTTGAAACCACTGTTCCCACAACCTGAATTCTCTTCTTGCAAATATCTGCCATGGCAACTGCTTCACTTCCTTCAGATCTCTGACGAAATGTCACCTTCACCACCCCCACCAATATGAACTTGCCTGTCTTCATTGCTTTACTTTTTTCTACAGCACTTTCATTATTATATATATTTGTATGTATTTCATCAATATTCTATATTTATTTTTTTATTGTCTTAACCCCCACTCCTCAATTACACTAGAAATATAAGTTCTTCAGGAGTAGGGGTCTTTTTCTGTTTTGTGCATTGCTGCCTCTCTAGCGTTGCCTGGGACATGGCAGACACTCAGATATTTGTTGAGTGGATGAATGGACAAGCCTTCTCAAAAGCAGTGTACGAGTACAGGGTGGGAGGCTAAGTTTGAAAGGTGATGGGACTGAGGATATAAGAGAGTTTAAACACAATGGAACATAGATTTCAAAGGATAAAGGACAGAGTTGAACATGTAGTTAACAGTAGGAAGAAACAACAAAAAGGCTATAATACCTAGTAAGGGGTTTCTGTTTTAGTCAGTAACCAAGAATTTCAAGACAGAAAGGAAGGGTGAGAATCAACTGGTCTCAAAACCTAGCCAAAACAAGCCAGAATCAACAGTAATGGGTACAGCGCAGGCAGGAACAGGAATAGGATATAGAGCCCCACCACAGGAGAGAGAGGGTACCCAGAGGTGGATGCTTAGGTCATGTGGATTGATGAATCCTAGAAAGAATAAATATTATGATGTTCTTTCCCATTACAAATTTGAACATAAGGAAAGTGTTATAATACACCTCTACATAATAATACATACCCATAAAATACACAGATAAGTCCATAAAAGAAAAAAAAAGTCCTCAAAGAGAAGTGTGGATAAGTAACCAATAGTAAGATTAAATTAATTTATCCTGCTTCTTTCTATTTACGGGTACAATTAATTTATTCAGCCTCATCCAAGAAAGTGTTTCACAGAAGTGTTTTAGATAACTGAAATGTTTACCTGTAGGTTCAATAACTTCCATTTTAAATTTAATTTTCTGATAGAAAAATGTAAAACATTTTTTGAAAGATTTCAATCATCATACAGAACTTTTCTGGTTGATTTGGGGATATTACTAAGAGCAGAAGGATCACAGCAGTGTCCTCTGGTACTATCCATGTCTAAAGCTATGGATCTTTGCACTACAATAAAAAATTCCAAAAATAAATAATTCCAGCCAGAAAATAAATAAAACAAAAACTAATAACAAGGGGGAAATTCCAAATTGCCAGGCATTTTAAATACTTGCATTTGTTTTCTTCCTTTTTTCTTTTAAGTAGATTTCCTGTCTTCTATCAGCTTGTTAGCTACTACACTATTTGTCATCAGCATCCTGTTTCTACAGGATCCCACTCATTCTAATTTGCTGTCTTTAATCTACTGTGGGATGGGAAATCAGATAACCAATGATGTTGGATGATTAAATAATGCTAACCAGGTTGTGATTAAAAACAAGAGGGTATCCCTATGGGTTGAGCACAGATTTACTCAATGGACTTTGGAATACTTTTCTCAGGGACAATTTCTCTGGTTTTCAGCAGCATTTTGGGTCTTGAAACTTACTAATAAATGGCCTCTAAGTCAGATCTCTGGTCCTGTGTCTATACCACCTTCTTCAGTTCTACTAAAATGACTGATGTTAAGGTATCTCAAGCCTGTTTAACAAATTAAAAATTAACACAGATTTAGAACAGAGGATTTATATTTATTCATTTCTACATATCCAGTTGAGACCAAAATTTATAATTTGGTTATTTTAACCTAAGAAAATATTTTCCCAAGGAAAGTGCAATTACACTTCTAGGCTAGTAGACAAATTGATTTAATGCCTAATGTATGTAAAATACATTTATAATGAAGTATAGTATTGCTAAATATCATTACTTAATTTTTAAGTTAGATAATTTTGAATAAAAAATTCTAGAAACAACAACATAGAAACACTAACATTTTTCTGGATAGAAAAATACAGTTTAGTTCAATATGGTCTCAGTGTAGGCCTCCCCAGCTATGGCCCTTTCAAACAATAAATAGCTCAAAGTCAACAAACAGAAATTGCAGATAATGCAAGATTAAAACAATTACTGCCCTATAAAAGTGGTTATGGCTAGTGTTTATAAATATTTATCTTTATTTATCTCAGTAAACAAAGAACATTTTCTTTCTAGTCAACTTTACATGAGCTACTTAAATAACTTCCATGGGTTTTCCTCCTGGTGAGGGAGGAGAGGCAAGGGGAAAATTCTAGTTATTCAGACTTTACCACTATGAATTAAAAAATTTTTTTTTCTTTATTGATTTTAGACAGAAAGGAAGGGAGAAGGAGAAAGAGTCAAAAACATCAATGAGAGAAAACATCAATTGGCTGCCTCCTGCATGCCCCCCACTGGGGATTGGGTCCACAACCTGGACACTGGGCCCACAACCAGGAATCAAACTGGTGACCTCTTGGTGCATGGGTCGATCCTCAACCACTGAGCCACACCAGCCAGGCACCACTATGAATTTTAATCATCTGATCTTTGATTAACTCAACAATTTCTAAACCTCTAAATGCACTATCATGAAGGAATTGCCCAGAAAAAGCCACCTTTGTTAAAAGTCTCAAATTCTACAAATGAGCACATAATTTATTCACTTACCTTGCAATGATTAACCAACAACAGAAATAAAGCAATTTTCAGAATCTCAACCAAAACATTCCCTGACCCAATTTTCCCAAGACCAACTTCGGCACCACAATCCACCCAAGTTTCCAGGCTGGAAACTTTGGCCTCCTACCCTTCCCTCATCCAGACCTTCCTCTTCTTCATCTTCCCTTCACTTTCTCTGGCCTTCTCATTCCTTTCCATCCAGTCAGATATAACCTCTCCTATTTCACATTCTAATTTCCTTTCCACTTGGCAGTGTGATAAGACAGCAACCTAAATCAGCCAGCTCAAAGCACCTCTGACCAGGTCTTTTCTCTTTTCAGAAATTTGTACTGGAGCCAAGCTGGAATTCCTGACCATGGACTTCATTAACTGGACTCCATTTACTATTTACCATCCCCTCTCACTCTCATTCCTGATAAACTAGTCTCTCAGTCAAGCAAACTTTCTTGCTGTTCCTTGAAGTCTCTCTGTTACACCCTCACAATAACTGTAATAGGAATAAATTCTTCAGACTTTCAGGATTTTGCTTCTTTTTCCTTTAAAAGTTATCATGTACCTTTAAGAGCATAAAAATTGTTTTTACTACTGAAATAAACCCTAAGAATAAATGGAATTTCTCTGCTTTATTAATTTAACAGAGTATATGCCTAACACTCTCATTTTTATTCCCCTTCAGTTAAAGTATTTATAGTTTTAGGAAAATGTATTAAATGTATCACAGTATGGGATTTATGGGAACATTTCTAACTGTTGAGTTTTATGTACCCAAATTCACACTTTCCTACTGTATTAGCCCTAAATATGCATAAGAGAGTTTAAAATTTTATTTGCTATAGGTAGACAATGCATTTTAAATTAAACACTGGGAATAAAGAAATAGCAAAGTTATTAAAATATAAGCTGTCAGATTGCTTAATAACATTAATATTTACCTATATGAGGTAAGCATTAAGTGAATTTCTATTGTTTTTAATATTTTCTTACGATTCTTTACATAATTTGTTAAGTAGATTGCATATCATCTTATTAGCTAAGCTTCTCTACACTACTACCCTGCAGTCACATTTATTTTTCACAGTTTTCCTATTGATTGGATATTTGATGACATTAATGGATTACTTTTAACTTTTTAGGTGTAATAATGGTATTGTGGTAATTTTTGTTAAGTCCTGATCTTTGGGAGATATACTGAAATATTTACAGATAGAATGAGATTAGCCATGAGCCTGGGCAATGTGTACATCCAGTTCATTTCATTATTCTCTCTACTTTTATAAATGTTTGGAAGTTTCTTGAGTTTTTTGTTTTTGTTTTTATCCTCACCTGACGATATTTTCCCATTTATCTTCAGATAGAGTGGGAAGGAGGGAAAGAGAGGGAGAGAAACATCGATGTGAGAGAGACACATCAACTGGGTTGCCTCCCGCACGACTCCGATCAGGGCCAGGGACGAACCGCAACCGAGGTACAAGCCCTTGACCGGAATCAAACCTGCAACTCACTGGTCCATGGGCTGATGCTCTAACTGCTGAGCCAAACTGGCCAGGGCAGTTTATTGAGTTTTTAAAAAGAAATAAACTTTCTATGTTGAAAATGCTTATAAGGTTGTTTGGGTTTTGGGGGTTTTTGTTTGTTTGTTTTTAAGTATACTAGGAGATAGTTTTTGTTTATTCATCTAAATAGTTTCCAATATTTTCCAAGAAAAACTTTGACAACCTTTAAAAAAAATGCCTACAAGAGGCTACAAAACAATTTACCAAAATGTTAACAATGGTAATTTCTAGTTGGTGGTCAGGACAAAAAAAGGGGTTCTATGGAAAGTAACCTCACAGGGTGATCTGATCATAAAATCCTAACTGGGCAGGTAGTTAGCCGTGCCCCAGGCATATAATTTCTTAAAAGAAAGGTTTTAAGCCAGCCCTGTCAATTGTTCTCTGGCATCTAGGTTAACACATCTTTGAAATATCAGTTATACCCATCTTGCTTTCTCCAAGCTCCCTTATGCCTCCTCTTTAATTTTAAATGCATAAAAGAAGCTTCAAAATTGTTATTTTCCAGAGCATTTGAGATCAGGTTGGCTCAAAAAAGTCTTATAAAAAATATTCTACAGGTTTGGACATTTCTTATGTTGACAGTGAGATTATGGGTGATGTCTGTTTTCTTGCTACAAGTTTTTTTGTTGTTGTTGTTTTGTTATAAGTTTCCCATATTTCTAAAATCAGCATATACTATTATCATAGAAAATAATAGATTTTTCTGATTATATGGAAGTGTGATTTCCCATGTTAAGCACAGTTGATGTCTATATCATAAATCTCTATATCTTTTCCTATATTTACCGTGAAAAATATGTACATTAAAGTCCAGTTATCCACAAAACCACCTGTAGTGTGACAGCAGGATGGGAAGGGTGAGTTTTGATTGTCATTGGGGAAACTCATGCCACAGGAGATAATTCTGTAATGATAGAAAGATTGGTAAGATTTTGGTCTCATTTTGGCAAGACAGTCCTATCGACTAATACAATTGAGTGCTCATAATGGACCCTCTAAGAGCAAATGGTCTGGAGGAGTCAGGCGTTTCTGGGAATGTGATATATGATATCTTACAGGATTTTCATTTTAAGCTTGGCTTGGGCAGGGTTCATGCCTGGATACTGATATGTAGCTATATTTTCTCTTATTTTTCTTTTAGATACAGAGGGATATAGAAGAGGGGTTCTCTCCATATGTGAATGAGAAGAAACAGTTCATGTGTTTTTGTTGTTGTTGTTTTGGTTAATCCTCATCAGAGGATAGTTTTCCATTGAGTTTTAGATAGAGTGGAAAGGAGGGGGGGCACAGGGAAGAGAGAGAGAGAAATATCAATGTGAGAGAGAGAGACATCGATTGGCTGCCTCCCGCATGACCCTGACCTGGGCCGGGGATAGAACCTGCAACCCAGGTACATGCCCTTGACCGGGAATCAAACCCGTGAGCCTCAGTCTGCAGGCCGACGCTCTAACCGCTGAGCCAAACCGGCAGGGCCGTTCATGTGTTTTTGACTCTTGCCTCCAACATCATTTTCTCCTCCTCCTCCCCCACATCATTTTATCTGGGGCAGAACTAGCTGCCCATTTTCTATGTGAGACTTAGCTGAGAGGTTCTCAAAAATCTTGTTCACAATCAAACTCAAGGTTCCTGAGACTCAGTCTCAGAAACCGCAAGGTCCTTGGGGGAAGGGACCACATCTCCATTCATTTATTCAATAAATATTTGGCCACCTACTTTGTGACAAGCATCCCCCCCCCTTTTTTAAATTGATTTAAAGAGAGGAAGGGAGGGAGAGAGAGGAGAAAGAGATAGAGAGAGAAACATCAACGTGAGAGAGAAACATTAATTAGTTGCCTCCCATACACACTCCAACCAGAGATTGAACCCACAACCTGGGTATGTGCCCTAACCAGGAATTGAACCTGCCACCTTTCATTGTACAGGATGATGCTCCAACCAACTGAGCCACACTGGCCAGGGAACCAGCACCCTTCTTGCCACTACTGATACATACAGCAAGACCCCTGTTCTCACAGAGTTGACTTTCTTGTGGGAAGACACACAAGTAAACAAACATAAACAAAAACATTTATAAGACAAACAGTGGCAAAAGTTATGAAGAAATGCAACATGAGAGTGATTTGACAGGGTCACTAAGGAAAGAAAACTGCAACAGAAGAGTAGTCAGAAAGATCTAGAACACTTGAGAAGATACAGAGGCGAGTGATCCTGGAGGAGATTACAGCAAGGGAACAGGCCTGGAGGCAGGAACAAACTGTCAGAGGAACAGGAAGCAGCGCACAAGGAGGGTGACGCCTCGTGACTTGGAGAAGTGGGCATGCAGGGTCTTGAGTCCTAAATTAAAGAGCCAGGGTTTTATTCTAGGTACAACAGAAAGCCAGCAGAGGTTTTTTTTATTTTAGTGTGACTGTTTTTCTTTTTTAAAAATTTTGGTAATATACATATAACATAAAAGTTTCCATCTTAACCATTTTTAAGTGTACTGTTCAGTGGTATTAAGCACATTCATAGTGTTGTGTAATCATCACCACCATCCATCTCTAGGACTCCCCATCTTGCAAACTGAACCTCTCACCAGAGGCTTTTAAGCAAAGCAATGACATAATCTAATTTATGTTTTTTTAAAAATTTATTTTGTTGCTCGATAGAGAATTGATTGCAGTGAGATAGTAGGATTAGGAGTCTATTGATACATTTTGTGGACATTATTGCTGCTAATTTGGATGTGGGCATGACATAAAGAAAGAAATGAGGAGAGATGACTTACAGATTTGTACATCTCCAGTGTCTACAGTCAATGATTATTTCATAATGAGTGAATATTGATCTAACATTTAAAATGTAGAAACCTTTCTTCCTGGAGAATGAGGACAACAGACATGAAAACTACCAAGGTTGCGGGAGATATCTCTTTTCTAGGGTCCAGCTATTTATGCTAATTGTGTCCTTATAGCATGGATAAAGTCTAATAGTTGGTTCATGTCAACATTATAAGCCTAGTTCCAACATTAACATTAAAGGCTTATCCTTTTCATACATATAGTAACTTAAATTGTATTAAGCATTTCACATAAATTATGTCATGTCTTTCCTAAATAAAGAGCTTTGAGACAATGGTGCTATGGGCCTCCTCCCCAGATTACATGTATACACAAATCTGATGTTTTGGAGAGTTTTATGAACCTTCTGAAGTCCATCCATAGACCAAGCTTGGGTTCAAGAAGCCCTGTTCCACCTTATGTGGGTTGTTACTGTATATCAGTATGAGAACCTACACTTTATTAGCCTCGTCCTGGGGCCTTTGGAGAAATGCTTTCAAAGAATTTACCTTCATTAATGTCCATAATAAATAAGTTATTGAGAACTGATATTAATTTTTTGCATCTTTAGCAAAACTATTATTCAAAATATTACACGTAAAGTAATTCAAGATCCTCTTTAAAAGGATCCCTTTTACAATTCATTTCTCCAGGAAAAAAATGCTACCTTACAAATTTATGTTTGTTGGTTAAAAACCAAACCATTAGAGTTGTGAAAACATTCTCCTACTCTTTCAGTATGAACTCCCAGCTAATAATTAAATTGTGGTGTTCCATTTATCACAACTACATTACCTAGATTTTCCCCTTCTATGCTTGGATCTTAATGTATTTATTGTGAGCATTTCAAATCATTTTTGGAAAAAAATGCAATGTGAATTATATATTATCACACACAAACTTTGCAATTGTCCTATTTCATAAGCATATCATCTGCCCTCCTCCGTGCTTTTTTGCTAGAGATGAGGAAACAGACTCTAAGGCCACATGTAGTGAGTGGCAGTGTGTGCACTCAGAATATCTGTATTCCAGACCCAGGTCTGCCACTCACCACCCAAGTGACCTTGGCAAAAATCACTTAAATTTTTTGGAGTCTCAGAGTTTTGGTCTTTAGAATTGAGTTCAGTGCACATATCACCAAGGAGATGACGCATGCAATATTTTTTTTCGTGACATATAAAGGCAAAGAAGGACAAGGAGTAGAAACAGTAGCAGTAGCAGCACATATCTGCCTGTTAATAGGGAGACAGCTAACAACCCATCCCTGCTCTGTCTACTGATGAAATGGTGAAGACCAAATTGGGGGTTGATGGATTTTTAGGGGGTGCCCAGCAAAGCAGTGGGCACTGACTCACCCTTCCCTACAGCTGCTACTTCCAGAGATTCTTAGGCAGTCACCTAAGGGGATAAACTTTGACTAAGAACAGAGAATGGGGAGAGGAAAGGGTTGTTAGATGAGCTAGCATGGCTTGGCTGGATGGTTTAGTCATCTTTGCTAAGATCATGTATTTTTCTTGTTTTACACTTTCAGTTGTGGGTCAGGGTTAGGTTTTATAACCCTGAGGGTTTGGTCCTCAGGACTAAGTACATCATTGCATTGTTCTGAGCTTCAGTTTTCCCATCTGTAATGTGGGGAAAGCATAATCCTTGCTCCATTCAAATTCTACAGTAAAGTATAAGGAATAATTAATGTTGCTACTTATAGACAAGGATGGGGGTGGGGCAATTTAGGAACTTCAAAATTTCAGTAGTAAAGCACATTCAGAGTTAAGGCTAACAAAAAAATAACTAGTAAGTTAGAAAAGCACCTGAACTCTAATCAGAACTTGCTTCTGGTCCCAGCATACTAAATAGGCTTATGACCTTGGCCAAATGACTTAGCGTCATTGAGTTTCAGTTTCCTCAACAGTAAAAGGACTAAGGTTCTTTCCAGCTAGAAACACTTTAACATGTCTTTAACAAATAAAACAAGCAAACTCATAGGCACAGACAACAGAGGGTGATTACCAGAGGAGAAGGAGTGTGAGGGCAGGATGAAGAGGGTAAAGCAGGTCAAATATATGGTGATAGAGGGAGACCAGATTTTGAGTGGTGAACACAAAGTGCAATATACAGATGATGTATTATAGAACTGCACACTTGAAACATGTTATTAACCAATATCATCCAATAAGTTTAATTTAAAAATATTATGAGAGGAATAAGCAAAATTAAGAGATAATGCATGGAATTTTATAAATTGTGAACTACTAAATAGGTATTGGTTATATTAATAAACATAAGGCCTACCTTTTTAAAAAGTTGTCTACATGCTCATATCCCAGCAAAGGTTTCACTTCTTTGCCCCTAAGGGGGGATAACTCTGAGGCATGTTGCGGTTGGAGTGAAATCCTGGTACCCACAAGGGTAGTAGTAGCACCTTCATTAGCATACCCTGTACTAGCTACCTCCCTTCCCTTTCTCTGTTGGCACTTTCTAGGATCACCTCTCCAACAAACGGCTTACAAAAAAACCACCCCAATATCAGAAATTCAGACTATAAGTACCACATTACTGCATTATACAGAGGTAAAAGCATGGGCATATCAGCACTGAAGTTCAGACTAAACTGGGTCTGATTCCCAGTTCTATTACTTACTAATAACATGACTTTGGGCAAGGTACTTAACTTCTATATGCATTAGCTCCTTTGTTTATAAAATGGAAACAATATCTGTGAAGAATAAATGAGATAAAGCATATGTAGAAATTAGCAAAGTGCCTACCACATAGCACGTGTCCAATAATGCTATTATTATAAAATGTACTTTTATTTTTCTCATTTTATCAGTTGTCTTTTTTCATTAACTTGTAAAGCTTTAGAAAATAACTACTATACTTCTGTAATTAGCTTGAATCTTTGAATAAGTTTTATCTTGCCCAATTCAACCTGTCAGTTTAACAGCACCAAGAAATTTGTCAAGTTTAACAGGCTCTAGCTAATGCTGTACTACATATTTTTACTTTCAATTTTTATGGAAGTCACTTAAGGGAGGTAGGAACCAGCTCTAGGTTCTACATATTGGTTCACATTATTTAAATAAACTTAAATGTTACATGGATGATAAAAGCCTAATTTCAAACAAGAAATGTGTCCCTGGAAGGTGTGGCTCAGTTGGTTGAGCGTAGTCCTATGCATTGAAAGGTTGCTGGTTTGATTTCAGGTCAGAGCACATGCCCAGAATGCAGGCTGGATCCCTGGTCAAGGGTGTACAGGAGGCAGCCGATTGATGTTATGCTCTCACATGGATGTGTCCCTTTCTCCTATCCCCTTCCTCTCTCTCTAAAAGAATAAGTGAATTTTTTTTTTAATCTTAAAAAAAACCAGAAGTGTTAGTTCATTAGCATGGTATGCTTAGCAAAGAAAAAGAGATCTCTATGTACTCTGCTTTCTACATTCTCAATGACAAATTTCACTTTGTCTTTGTTAATGTATGTCCTTAGAATAACTATAGAGGCAAAGGCTCTAACTATTATTTACTATGCTATGGCATAAACTGTTATAGCCAGACTAATAGCAGCAGTAATTTTGACTGGTTCTGGTCAGTTAATCAAAAATATTGTTTACAGTAAAAAATTTAAAAATTACGTAAACACTATAACATTGACTTAACCTGAAGATATATAAATATGCATTAAGTCTCCAATTATCCAAAGCAGTTTCAAGTTTTCCTTGAGGAAGAATACCTTCCCAATATTTTTCTTATATAAACCATACTCAGAATTTATGTTCTACAATTTCCAGTTTTAATTTTCTAAGTGAGTTAAAAACTAAAAAACAAAAACAAAACAAAAAACTTATAAAGCAAGGTTAGGATATTACCTTTCAAGTTTTTATGATTCTCTCTCCAATCTTTTAGTTTTCACTTTTTTAGTCACTAACTTTTATGAAATCTTCCTAATTGCACTTATGTTTCATAGATTTACATACTTGTTTAAATTATCTAATCAAAATAACAAGTGTAACTGGCACCAACAGGCTTGTAATGATTACAATAGACTATTGTTGAGCCAGCAACCCAGCACTAGGAACAGGGAACAGGCTACTAGCAGCCAGGCTACACAGTCTGCTTTATGGAGAAATGAAGCGCATAGGCTCACGGTCAACTGGTTAGATGTCTAGAGGATTGTCTTCGTATTTAGGATGAACCATATGCAGTGGTCAACATCCAACTGTCTTTTATCTAGAGAAATGGCAAGTGCATATATTCAACATAAGATATATTTTTTATTAACTACTGTTAAATATGATATCTACTACCCATTTTTTCCCTTTGAACAATGAGTAGTGATTCTCACAACTTCTTAAATTTCATTCTACATTTACTCAGGAACTCACCTTACGCTACTGAAATAATCAGTAATTGGACTCTGGGTTCCTAAGAATGTTATTTCTACCTCCTTTCTTTCTTCAAGTTCAAGTCACACCTGTTAGAATTTCAAAGAGGCCGAAGCCATAAGCCTATGCCTTCTAGCTAACTGAACGATAAGCAGCAGAGGGATTAAAATGTGAGATCTGAATTAGTTTGTTTGTTTACTGATTTGCTTCTAAGACAAAAATTTTTGGCCCACAGGATCCAACACAGCACTGTCTGTCTAGAGAAGGCAGGAGGAAGATAGGTACAGAGGGCAGTGAGCAGAGAAGCCCCTGGACAGACTTAGGGTAAGTCATCCTTAAATAAAAGCACCTTTTTGTTCTGTCCTTGTTATGCCATTTAATTATAATAAACAGATAAATCACAAATGTGCTATTAAAACAAAACCCAGAAATGAGGGACAAAAAGGAAGAAGAAGGAGGAGCTGTGTTTAGATAAGGGACTACTATCAAACCCTTAGAAGTTCTCACATTTCTACTACTGGCCCTAAAAAGTCTAAGTCAGGTTTATAATTGTGCCCTTATGCCAACACAAAACTATCGAGTGATATCAGAGTCCTAGTGTCTCTTATACCCTCTAAAACATCAACCCACAGAGTTAGCATGCAGAGTAAGAAGAGCTTAAACATTGTCATTATACCTGGGATTCGATCCTGGCTGCATACTTCTAACCATAATCCCCATAGTATACATGGGTGCAGAAAAGTAAAAAAAGTACTCACTCTTTCTGTTTTTTTCATTTGATCACCTTTCACTTTTCTGCACCCATGTACACTAAGAGGATTATGGGGCACCTTGCTGGCTTCAGAGGATTCATGAGAAAATGCATGTAGTGCCTTCCTGCAACTATTACTGATATCTAAAAGGTGCAAAAACTTCTCACCTCCTGATTGTCGACAAAAGGTTTAAATCTTAAATGCAGGCATGAGCATTCTATAAACATGTGGCACAGAAGACACCCATGCAGTTTATTTTCTATTCCAAAATTGTCATGCAAACTGAGCACAATCGAGATATCAAATGTAAACAATGAAGGTAGCTGTCCTTTCCAGATCAGATAAAGAAATGAGACAGAGGTGATCAATGGGAGGAGGAGAGGTTTCAGAAAGGTGATGATGCAAATGCCAGGAGTGCTATTAAAATACAAATCTTAACATTTTCCTCCCCTTCTTATAGGTCTCTAATGGCTCCCAATTAAATTTGGGATAAAATCCAAAATCTTAAGTAGGTCAAACCATGCTCTCAGTACCCTATCCCATGCATACCTAGGCAACCTCATCTCACACCCTCCCCTGTGGAGATTTTACTGTACTTGCAATCCTCTGATCACACCTGCATGCTCTTGGCCTGAATTTGATTTTCTGCCCTCACCTCATTTCTCTGCTGCCCTAACTTCCAAACTTCCTTCTTTCACCTCAAGAGGACAACTTTGTCTGCCTTACTCTGCTTAGCTTTCTCAACACCATCTATGTAAATCATTGTTTATCACACTGTACTGTTACTATTAACCTCCCTTGAATCCACAAAATACCTGAACTGACTTTAGCATCTTGTCTAACAAAAAGCTAAAACTCAATGATTTTTAATATGCACTCTGAAACTCCCTAATTTGGGGTAGGTTTGGCTTTATTACCTTATAGTAAAGGGGACAAAGAAGCTGGGCTGCTGGTGTACATGGCCTGTGTGGCTGCTTCTCCAGATGGATAAAGACTTGTCTTTAACACAGCAGACTTATACGTTATATGGTAACTTATTTCATCTAGATAATCATCTGTTTAGAAATATTTATGGTGGTGTGCCTACTTCTATCATTTAAAAAATGATAATTTTACTTGACAATGTAATAATATATACTTTTAACATATCTACATCAGTTAGAAATAATTGGACATGTCAATTTTTTAAAGAAGATCAATCTTATAAAATGCCAAATTTGCATTAGTTTTCAACATTTTTATATCTTGTGGTCCAAATTGGATGCGTCAACAGAAACACAGCTAAGATATATCTTTCTCTAAAAATATGTTTATGACATGTTTCTTTCTATGTTATATGATGTGTATTATTGAAATTCAAGGTTATCTCTCAATTTACATGCTACTATATTTACAAATACTCCAAAATTATTTGTTTGGTAAATAGCATTCTTCCTTATCCTAAAACTGTTTGTACATGTAGCACACCAAGGAAAATAGACAAACAAATTAGGAAAAGTCTTATTTCTACAATTTTAACTAGCAATTATTTAAGAACAGAGGGCTTTCCAAATCTAGGTGGACATAAAGGGAGTGATTGGCAGTAATATAGTCTTAGTAAGAAATTTTAATACCCCATTGACATCAATGGATAGATCTTCCAGAGAGAAAATCAACAAGAAAACAAGAGTCTTAAATTACACACTAGATCAGATGGATTTGATTGATATCTTCAGAGCATTTAACCACAAAAGAGCAGAATATACATTCTTTTCAAGTGCACATGGAACATTTTCTAGGATAGACCATATGTTAGGACACAAAACAAGTCTCAATAAATTTAAGAAGACTGAAATCATATCAAGCATCTTCTCTGACCATAATAGTATAAAACTAGAAATCAATCACACACAAAAAGAAAGAAAAGAAAAACACACAGACATGGAGTCTGAATAACATCTTACCAAACAATAAATGGATTAACAATGAGATCCAGGAAGAAATAAACAATATCTTGAAACAAATGAAAACAAGAACACAACAACCCCAAATCTATGGGACACAGCAAAAGCAATCCTAAGAGGAAAAGTCATAGTATTACAGGCCTATCTCAAGAAACAAGAAAAATCTCAAACTAATGTTACACTTAACACAACTTGAAAAAGAACAACAAACAAAGCCTAAAGTGAGTAGAAGAAAGAAAATAATAACAATCAGAGCAGAAATAAATGAAACAGAGTCTAAAAAATACAATACAAAAGATCGATGAAACCAAGAGTTGGTTCTTTAAAAAATCAACAAGACTGACAAATCTTTAAACAAACTCATCAAGAAAAAAAGAGAGAAAACTCAAATAAGTAAAATCAGAAATGAAAGAGGAGAAGTAACAACCAACACCAAAGAAATACAAAGGATTGTGAGGAAATATTACAACTATATGCCAACAAATTGGACAATCTCGATGAAATGAATAAATTCCTAAAAACTTACAATCTTCTAAAACTGAATCAGAAAGAATCAGAGAATCTGAATAGACAAATTGCAACTAATGAAATTAAAGCAGTAAAACAACAACAACAACAACAAAAAACTCCCAACATATAAACATCCTGGACCAGATGGCTTCACACATGAATTTTACCAAACATTCAAAGAAGAACTAACACCTATTCTTCTCAAACTATTTCAAAAACAAATCAAGAGAAGGGAAGACTCCCAAGCTCATTTTACAAGGCCAATATTATCCTAATTCTAAAACCAGACACTACAAAGAAAGTATAGGCCAATATCCCTGATGAACATAGATGCTAAAATCCTTAACAAAATATTAGCAAACCAGATCCTGCAATAAATTAAAAAGATCATACACCATGATCAAGTGGGATTTATTCCAGGGATGCAAGGTCGGTACAATATCTGCAAGTTAATAAACATGATACAGTATATAAACAAAATGAAGAATAAAAACCACATGATCATATCAATAGATGCAGAAAAAGCATTTGATCAAGTCCAGCACCCATTTATAAAAATTCTCAGCAAAGTGGGAATAGAGGGAACATACCTCAACATAATAAATGCCATATATGACATATCCACAGCCAACAGCATACTTAATGGGCAAAACTAAAAGTGTTTCCCTTAAGATCAGGAACAAGACAGGGATGTCTGCTTTCACCACTCTTATTCAACATAGTACTGGAATTCTAGCCACAGCAATCAGACAAGAAGAAGTAAAAGGCATCCAAATTGGAAAGGAAGAAGTAAAACTGTCATTATTTGCAAATAGGGTTCTTTGTATTTAAAGAACCCTAAAGATTCCACCAAGAAACTACTAGAACTGAAAAATGAATTCAGTAAAGTAGCAAGATACAAAATAAATATGTAGAAATCAGTTGCATCTTTATACACCAATAATGAACTGTCAGAAAGATTTTTTTGTAATAACCCCATTTATAATTGCATCCAAACAAATAAAATTAAATACCCAGGAATAAATTTAACCAAGGATGTAAAAGAACTGTACTTGAAAAATTATAAGACAATGAGAAAGAAAATGAAGAAGATACAAATAAGTGGAAGCATATACTGTGTTCATGGATAGGAAGAATTAACATCATTATACTGTCCATACCACCCAAAGCAATCTATAGATTCAATGCAATTCCTATCAAGATGCCAATGGTATATTTCACAGAACTAAAACAAGCATTAAAAAAAGTTATATGGAACCACAAAAGACCCTGAATAGACATAGCAATCTTGAGAAAGAAGAACACAGTTGGAGGAATCACACTACCTGATTTCAAAATATACTACAAAACCATAGTAATCAAAACAGCATGGTACTGGCATAAAAACAGACATATAGCTCAATGAAACAGAATAGAGAGCCCTAAAATAAACCCACACCTTTATGGTCAATTAATATTTGACAAAGGAGGCAAAAACACAATGGGGTAAAGATAGTCTATTCAATAAATGGTGTTGGGAACATAGATGCTAAAAAATGAAACTAGACCACCTTCTTATACCATACACAAGAATAACTCAAAACCAATTAAAGACTTAAATGTTAGACTCAAAACCATAAAAATCCTAGAAGAAAACATAGGCAGTAAAATCTCAGACATTTCTCATAGCAATATTTTATCTGATATATCAGGCAAGGGAAACAAAAGAAAGAAATAAACAAATGGAACTTCTTTATGACCCAGTGATTCCACTTCTGGGAATATACTCAAAGAAACCCAAAACACTAATTTGAAAGAATATATGCACCCCTATGTTCATTGCAGCATTATTTACAATAGCCAAGATTTGGAAGCAGCCCAATGGTCTATCATTAGATGAGTGGATAAATAAGCTGTGATACATTTACATAATGGAATACTATGCAACCATAAAAAATAAAGAAATCTTACCCTTTGGGACAGCATGTATGGACCTGGAGACTATTATGCTAAGTGAAATAAGCCAGTCAGAGAAAGACAATTACCATATGATTTCACTTGTATGTGAAATCTAATGAACAAAATAAACTAACAAACAAAATAGAAACAGACTCATAGATATAAAGAACAGACTGACAGCTGTCAGAGGGGAGGAGTTTGAGGGGATGGGTAAGAAAAGCAGAGGGATTAAGGAAAAAATACTCATAGACACAGACAACAGTATGGTGATTACCAGAGAGAAAAGGGCTGGGAGAGGTAGAAGAGGGTAAAGAAGAGGGATAAATGGTGATGGAAGGAAGGAGACTTGAGTTGGGGTGGTGAACACACAAATATACAGATGATGTATTATAGAACTATACACCTGAAACCTATATAATTTTATTAACCAATGTCACTCCAATAAATTCAATAATAATAATAAAGAACAGAACGCTTTCTTTCACGTATATTCCAGTGTCTACCAGAGTCCTTGTTATGGGTTAAATTGTGACAACCCCAGGAAAATGTTGACATCCCAGCTCCAAGAACCTCAGAATGTGACATAATTTGGAAATTGGGTCTTTGCAGAAGTAATTAGTTAAGATGAGGTCATACCTCAATCCAATACACCTCCTGTCCTTGTAAGATAATGGCCATGTGAAGACAGACACAGGGAGAATGCTACCTGAAGACTGAGTCAGATATTGGAATATAACATCTACAAGCCTACGACTGCCACTGTCACCAGGAAGCTAGGAGAGGCATGGAACAGACTCTCCTTCAAAGCCCTCAGAAGTAATCATCTCTGTGGACACCCTGATTTCAGATGTCTGTGTTCCAGAGCTTTGAGACAATCAATTTGTTGTTTTAAGCCACCCAGTTTATGGTGCTTTGTTACAGCAGCCCTAGGAAACTGACACAGTACTAAACATGCAAAAGTAGTTTAATAACACTATTCATATTGAATTGAACTGCTGCTACTTCAGAGAGAAAAAAGTAGGCACAACACATCCATTCTGTTTTTAAATTTTCTTTTAGAAATCTGACAACGTATATTAAGAACCATAAAAATGACCATACTTGTCAACAAAGTAATTCCACTTCTGGAACACTATCATAAGGAAACAAACCCCAATTTGTTCAATGATATATCTGTAAAGATAAGTATTACTATAACTTAGGTTGTTTATAATTTGCTGTCCAAAAATAGTGGATTAGTTAAGTAACTCACATTGTAATTACTAGAATATAATACAAACCACAGGACTTTTGGAAATTATATAAGATGAAAAATGCTTACTATTTATTATATGGAAAACACAGAATACTAAAATTCTATATAGCCTGGCTGGTGTGGCTCAATGGTTGAGCATCGACCCATGCACTAAGAGGTCGCCGGTTCAATTCCTGGTCAGGGCACATGCCCAGGTTGTGGGCCCAGTCCCCAGTTGGGGGCATGCAGGAGGCAGCCAGTCAATGTTCTCTGTCATCGATGTTTCTATCTCTCTCTCCCTCTTCCCTTCCTCTCTCTCTAAAAAATCAATAAAAAATAAAAAAATAAAATTCTATACAGAGTGATTTAGGAAAACGTGCATAGAAAAAAGGAGAGAGACAAAGGTAAAATGGCAACAACAAAAATCCATTGTGGTAGAAGTATGCTCGGTGGGTCAGAACTCTCTTCTTGGCTCCCTAATGTCACCATTTTGGTATCTCCTTCCAGTTTTCTTTTCTCCTCTCCTCAAGCTTCCCCAAGCAAAGCCAATTATTTCTTTTTCTTTGTTAATCCTCACCTAAGTCTACTTTTTCCATTGATTTTTAGAGAGAGTGGAAGGGAGGGGGAGAGAGAAAGAAACATCAATGTGAGAGAGACACACTGATTGGTTGCCTTCCACATGCGACCCGACTGGGGCCTGGGATGGAACCTGCAACCCGGGTGCATACCTTTGACCAGGAATCGAACCTAAGACTATTATGTGTGCGGGCTGATGCTCTAACCACTGTACCACACCAGCCAGGGCACCAATTCTTTCTTGACAATGCCTCTCGGGATTAATCCAGGCCCACATTGCCTTATACAGAGGTTTTTTGGGGGGAAAAGATTCCTATATGGCCTGTCTGCAGACTCATGCAACTATCATATCTACTGCCAGAATAATACAGTCATTCTACAGCCAAATATATCTATTCTACAATGCCTGCCAAAGCCCCCATGTCTACCAATGCAAACTCCTTAACATCCTGTAAAACCTGGCTTAAAATTTTCAAAGTTTTCCACCAAACCCACCTGATCTGTGCTACCTTGATTCATTGATCATATTCTGCAAACATTTATCAAGCAACTAGTAGTTGTAAGGCCTGAGATGTAATGTCCTAAGTTGTTTACAATCTTTTTGTAGACATTGAACATTTATGAAAGAAGATAACCAATAGTAGAAATGACATGTGAGTAGTAATAAATGAGTGTTCGGGGGTGGGAAGGAGGGAGATGGGTGAAGAGAGGATGGGGAGAGGGTGAGACTGGCGAAGGCTAGAAGGAAGAAACAAGGGAAAAGTTAAATATATTTCATGACTGGGAGAGGGGTGATCAGAGATAGGACCACAGAGTTTGGCACCCACGTGACTAGGAAAATGGAGGGGGCTCTTGACAGAAATGATGTCAACTACAGATGCTTTGGGGCAAAGCAGGGCAAGTCCAAATGAAACATTATATACACTGAGTGAGAGATGCTACACTCATACTGAGTAAGACCCATGGAAAACACAGAATCTTAAGCCAGATGAGTGGAGGCGATAACAGAAGAAACAAAGTTCTATGAAATCTTTTTTTTCTTTTTTCTTTTTTTGCTCTGGGTGTTTTATTAAGTTCTTTGAGCAAAATGCAGATACCATGCATTCTGGTAAAGCAGTTCCAACAAATCAAAAATAATTAATACTCTCTCAACTCTGCTGTGATGGGGAGGGGAGGAAGAAAAGAAAAGAGGAGAGCTTGGCTGGTGTGGCTCAGTAGTTGAGCATCAACCCATGTACCAAGAGGTCGCCGGTTTGATTCTTGGTCAGGGCACATGCCCAGGTTGTGAGCCAAATCCCCAGTGGGGGGCACACAGGAGGCGGCCAATTGATGTTCTCTCTCATCGATGTTTCTATTTCTCTCTCCCTCTCTCTCTCTGAAATCAATAAAGAAAAAAATTAAAATAAAAAAGAAAAGAGAAAAGGCAAAATGTAAGTCTTGTCTTGATTTAATTACATCAATCATCACAGTTTTTTAAAAATCTCACCAGCATCTGACAGCATTCAGGCAAAGTCAGCCAGTCTAACAAAGAGTAAGTTTGGGTGGAATCAGGGAGCAATCAGTAATTATATTCATATTATCAAAAAGGTAGCAATTTAGGAAAATGGAAAAATATGCTAATTTTTGATAGAACTCTATGAACATTTAAAGTAGCATATATTCAAGCAATAAGTGTAAATCCCTTTATCAGTGCTGACTGGATGTGCTTCGGGTTCCGTAGATGTTGGACACACACACCATTTTTTCTTATTCAAAGACAAACTCAGATTTTTTACACTCACTGACACAACCAGTGAGATGTATGCTTTGAGTAGTCTGTCTATAAAATGAATACAATTGCTCTGCCCACATTACACTTTAAGTTATAGGCCTTTGCAGTTGTGGAAACAGAAAGAAATGCTCTCACATTCCCTGACCAAATCTCTATAGAGTTCCTGTGCCTGTGTCTTGGGGTTGGAACAATTTGCTTTGCTCTGGGAGAGGCATTTAAATATAGAGAAATGTCAGCCATGGCTTTTATCTTCCAGAATGGACACTATCATTGGCAGGCATGATGTCCTTACGAAATGTTCAAAAGAAGAACCCAAACTAGTACATAGTGACACAAGATGGAAAAGAGGAACCTGAGAGAGTCTGGTGAATGGTGCTTGACACAGCACAGTACTTCAGGAAAACAAGGACCAAGAAAGGACCTCCAGGTGAGGCAGTGGTTAACAGCCCCAGTGCTGGGCCACAGCCGGAGTTGGAATTCCCTGATACTCCCGTGCCCTTGGGCAAGTTACTGCTCAGTTTCTTCATCCATGAAATGAGGACATTATCACAGGACGGTTGAGAGGATTAAAAGTTAATACAGGTTCTTAGAACAGTGCCCTGCACATAAAGCACTCGATATAGATATCTGCTGTTGGAGGAAAAAAATTATTTCAGTCCTTAGTGACCTTGGGAAGTACAATTTCTGGCCAGTAGTAGGAGCGGACACTACAAAGTTCGGGAATTAAGCAAGTGAGCGGTAAGAAGACAGAGGCAACCACGAAGTATCAATGACTTTCACAGCAGTTAAACAATAAAAGTGAGGAGTGAAATAAAGAGTAACCTGAGAGTATAGGGTTAAGTGAAAATGCTTTCCGAGGGGGGCATCTTAGCAAGACGGGAAAGGCTTGGCTCGCCGAAACTATTCTTCAGTCAGTGTGGAACTAGTTTCCCCAACCACACTGGGAGCTGGATGAGGTAGAGACCGGACCCTTCCAGTCAGTCCCAGCTCTCCAGGGAGCTCCCAACGGCGCTGTCTCCGCATCCGGTAAGTTTGAATCAGCGCTGACTGATTAAGGGGAGAGGCCCATTTCCTAATGAACGCTACCTTGGAAGACGAAACAACAGGCTTTCCCATTTCCCTCTCCGGCACGACCTGTTCCACGGCTCTCCTCATCACTCCCCTCCTCGGCCACCAGCAGTCGCCGGGATAGAATGCAGCTCCGGGAGCTAAAGAGGCAGCGCCCCGCTCCCAGAGCGGCGCCCCCAAGTTCATTCTGGCTTCAAGGACACCAAAGCGCCCCAGCAGGGGAAGGAAGCAGGAAGAAAGGGACTCGGGGATTCTGGGGGGTGGCTAGCGAGGCCAGATCCCGGAGCTGGGAAAGTGACCTCGGTGGTCAAGGTCGAGCAGGTCCTCCCCTCTCCCAGTCCCACCAGCGAGCACCTTTGTCCTCCCGCCCTGAACAGCAGGACCGGTGCCGCGTGGGAACGCGTAGGGGAGGCGCAAAGCCCCGGGATAGCCGGTGACCAAGGTCCCTTTGGGACGCTGAGGGTGACAGGGGGGCTCCCAGGGAGCGCACAGGTGAGCGCGGCGGCCCCGCCCTCCAGCGGGGAAGGGCCTTCTCTCTGGGCACCGCAGGCCGTGGTGCGGAACTCCCTGTGCCCCCACCCCGAGCCCAGCGAGGGCCCTGCCAGGCTCCGAGAGTCTCCAACCTGGATCCCAAGCCGCGCGCTTCGCCCAAGTTCCTCCATCCGGCTGCTCCCGACCCCTGCCCTCGGAGTCTCTCTCTCTTCGCCCATCTCTTCTCCTCCGCGCCTCGTTAAAAGTTTGGCCCCAGCCCACGGGCCCAGAGCCCCGCACTCACACCCCGCACTCACCCTGCAGGGAGCGGAGCCGAAGCGCCCGGGGCGCGCGAGAGCAGAGGGTGGCGGCGCGAGCGCGGAGCTCCTCACAGCGGCCCTTGCAGCCCTGGCCGCCGACTGAGCTGAAGAAGGGGAGGAGGCCACCGGGCTGTCACCTGCCCACTCTCCCACCCCGCTGCGTGACGCCGTGCAGCGCCGCCCCCGCCCCCGCCCGCCTGCCAGGTACCCGCGAGGGGCAGGTGGGCGGAGCCGCCGCGGACCCGGGAGGGAGCGTCCGGGAGGGGCGCGCGCCCCGGTGGCCCCGCCTCCACCCGGCTCCGCGCAGCCAGCCCGTACGCTCAGACCCGGGCCTGGGACGGGGCACTGCTGGCCGCTTTGGGGTATCCATTCTGGCCGGTGGACTGATTACATCCTTTTTCTCAGCACAAATGCCATCACCGGAGGTCATCTCGAGACGTAACATAAATAGTGTGAAAACTGCCGTCAGGCATGATTCAGGAATGAAACGGAGAAAAATCTGAAATGAGGAAAACCTGGCCAAGGATGAGGCTGGCAGCGAACAGGGAGAAATAAGGGCGTCCCTGCTCCTGAAAAGGCTGTTCGGAGGGTTAATTCTTAATCTAAAATGAAGGGCAGACCCAATCCGGGAGAGAAGCCCAATGTGGGTCAGCTTCTTCCTCTGCTTATTAAGAGAGTGACTGCAAATATTGGGGAATAGGGGGACTCAGAGCACAAGAAGAGCAAATTGTATATAATCTATGTTAACTACTTTCCTGGTTAGTAACAGCAACTGCCACAGGTAACAAAGTCTAGCCAACTTTCTCCTTGGCTGCTCCTGTTGGACTGGGGAGTGGGGTGAGGATGCACTTAGGCACGTGTATGTGCACTCCGGTTTCCGTGTTGTTGCTTTCACTTACCTGGCCTTGTTTCTGGTTACAGTCCTCCTAAACGGCTGTTACATTTTGGAGTCATGACATCAAACGCTGGAAGATAAAATAGGGGTCCATGGAAGTTACTGACTTTAAAAGCAAAACCAAGAACTGAAACTGAGTTATCGTCCTGACTAAAGCACCTCACAAACTTGGCCTGTGGTCTGTGGGTTTATGCTGTGTGTTAAGCATGGAATCACTACAAATGAGTCAGAATTTCTGGAGAAGGTGGGTAAGGGGGACACTCAGTGGGCCAGAAACATATTTTCCTCCCAGAGTTTGCCTTCCACCACCTAATCCTACTGCATTGAATAGGGAATTTTAAATGTTTTAACGTGAAACGTTGAGAGCCCACACAGTAGCCATGAAAGGAAAGCAAAAAACAGGGAAGAGATTTAAGAGAATTTTGAAGTCAAGGATTTCTTCTTCCTTTTAGATAAACTTTGCTTTCATAATAAAAACAGGGTTGTTTTGTCGATTTGGGAAATCTTTTGGGAGTTGGAGACAATTGCTTAACAATATTTGCCTTTGAGTCTGTCACTAACTACCAATCTATATATTTATGACATTTCAAATATGCAGAAGGCCAAAGAAAGGGATTCATTCCCTTAACATTTATTGAATGCAACTATGTTCCAGGTCCTGAAGATTCAACAGACAATGAAACACACACACACACACACACACACGAATCCTGTTCTGGTGGAGTATACATTCATTCTGTTGGGGACAACAGACCATAGATGAATAAACAATATGTAGTGTTCATGTTGTGATAAGTGCTACAAAGAACAATAAAGAAGGGGAAGAGATAGGGGTTTTGGAGATGGGGAGCTGCAATGTTAAAGTGATTAGGGAAGACCTCAGTGGAAGGAAGCATTGAGCCAGAATTTTAAAGATGTGAGGTTGCAAGCCTGTGTGTCTATCCAGTTTATAGCATCACAGTCAGTGGGAAAAGCAAGGCTAAAGGCCCTGGGGCATGTCTGGGATGTTCATGTTCATAGAACAGTAAGGAGGCCAGAGTGGTTGAACTGAGTGATTGAGGACAGTGTAATAGGTAAGGTCAAAGAGGTAAGGGAAGTATTTTGAGAAATGACATCATCTGACTGAAATTTTAAAAAGGGGTACCCTGGCAGCTTTTTTGAGAATATGTTAGGGGATGGGGGTGAAAGGGCAGAGCAGAGATTATTAGGAGGGTCTTACAAAATCTGGATGAGAGATAAAAGTGGCTTTACCAGGTTAGTAGTTATAAAGGTAATCAGGTCTTTAAAAATGTTTTTATTGATTTTTAGAGAGAGAGGAAGGAAGAGAAAGAGATAGAAACATCGATGAATCCATGAGAGAGAAACAGCTGCCTCCTGCATACCCCCTACCTGCCTCCTGCACTCAGGGATTGCCCACAACCCAAGCATGTGCCCTGACTGGGAATCAAACTTTCGACCTCTTGGTGCAAGAGTAAGACGCTCAACTGCTGAGCCACACCGGCTGGGTGGTAATCAGGTTTTAAAAATATATTCTGAAGGTAATATCAACAGGATTTCCCAAGGATCTGATGTGGGGTGTGAGAGAGGAAAAAAGAAGTCATGAATGACTTCAGGGTGTTTGCCATGAGCAGTTGGAAGGAGAGAGTTGCCATGTGCAAAGAAGAAGAAGACTATGAGAACTTCTCTCCATGTGAGGTGGTGTGTGTAACCCTAGTCGTGGTCACATGTTCAGCCCGTGCTACTCTCATGGCCTTTTCGTCATAGTGGGCATCCTGTTTGAGAATATTTTTGATTTGAAAGACACTGACCCCGAGGGCAAGAAGTTTGACAAGTAGGTAGACTACACTGTGAGAGTGAATTTTTCACAATGGACCTTATCTTAAATGTAGGCTTGGGTAACAAGTTCCGGTTGGTTGTGGCCAGTACTTTGTGTGACGATGTACCCTGGATGATGGTGAATACAACCCCACAGATATTAGACCTTCCAGGGCTGACCAATTTGAGTACGTCAAGTATGGGGAAGTGTATGGGATTGAAGCAGATGCAATTTCTACTGAAGCAGCAACATGTCTCTCTACCTACGTGTCCATGGGGGCCTGCTCCTGAGGCTGAGGGTGATGCCAACATCCTGCATGGATTTGAAGTGGATTCTAGAGCTTATCTGCTGATGAAGAAACTGGCCTTCTGATCTACCTGGGAAGCCAACCTTGCTCCTTAGTTATCAGCTAGGACATTTGTTCAACCC
Organism: Tadarida brasiliensis; assembly: GCA_030848825.1. Classification (NCBI taxonomy): domain Eukaryota; kingdom Metazoa; phylum Chordata; class Mammalia; order Chiroptera; family Molossidae; genus Tadarida; species Tadarida brasiliensis. The sequence continues at coordinate 39,128,173 of CM061258.1, forward strand.
TGAGCAGCAGTTGCTATTGTTCACCTGTTCAGGAGGGGCTGGCTGGCTTCCACTGTGGGTGCATCTTTAAGTAGTCTGGACTCAATGGGAAACTGACTTGCCTGTGAAAGACCCAGTGAGAGCTTGAAATAAGTCAGGAGTTGTTTTGTGTATGATTTAAAAAAAAAATTTTTTTTTTTTTAAGAGAGTTAGAAACATGGATCGGCTGCCTCCTGCACACCCCCTATAGGGGATCGAGCCTGCAACCCGGGCATGTGCCCTGACCGGGAATCAAACCCGGACCTCTCAGTCCATGGGGAGATGCTCAATCCACTGAGCCACACTAGCTGGGCTGTGTATGATTTTTTAAATTAAACCTTACTTTTTCAAACTTTTCCTCCCATTGAAAAAAAAGACTGTGAGATAAGAAAGTTGGGAGGGAGATAGTCAGGAATTGTTTGGGGGACTGATTTAATTTGAGATATCTGTTAGATATTTAAGTGGGTATGTCAACTAGGCAATTGTTTATACCCATCTGGAGTTCAAGTGAGAGCTGGCGATACAAATTTGGGAGTAGTCAACCTCCAGATAACATTTAAAGGCGTGAGATGAGAATGGCTAAGAGCACCAAGAGTGAGACTAGCGGTTTGAACACTAAGTCCTGGGACACTCCACTATTAAGTGGTTAGGGAAATGAGGAGGGTTCAGTAAGTAAACAGAACTATCTGAGAAAGAACAGAACTGAGGTTGGAATACAATCATGAGAGTGATGTATCCTGGAAGGCAAGTGGGTTAATCAGCTACTGCCACAATAATGCTGCATAACAAATCACACATAAAAGCTCAGTACCTTATAGCAATATACTTCTTATGCCCACAAGTCCACAGTTTAGTTGCAGTTCAGCTGACCTACGTTGTGTTCAGCTGAGGGGCTCTGGTTTAAGTTGCTGATTGAGCTTAAGTCTGTTCCATATGTGTTCATGCCAGCGCCCAGACTGAAGAGATAGCAGCCACCTGAAAAAGATGTCCTCATGGTAGATAACTGGGGCACAAGAGCGAATCCAAAGCTCACAAGCTTTTGGGGCCTCTGCTCACATCACTGAAGCACATTTAAGGCCTCTGCTCACATCAAGTTGGCTAATATTCTGTTGGCTAGAATATGTCACGTAGCCAATTCCAACATGAGGTGGGAGTGGGGAAGCATATTCGACTTACAGTGGAAGGGTGAAGAGAATGATTATTTGCTAAACAATAATTCAAACTTTTATCACAGCAAGGGAAAACAAGTGCCTCAAGGTAGAGGAAGTGATCACCTGTGTCAAGTGCTGTAAACTGAGGACCAGAAATGGACTGTTGATTTAGCAATATGGAAGTCATTGGGGCTTGTTAAGAGCAGGTTTGGAAGAATGGAAGGAGTGAGAACCTGAATGGAGTGAGTTTCAAGAGTAAGTGGGAAGAAAGAAACTGGAGAAAACAAGTTTAGACAATCATCAAGGATTTTTGTTGTATAAGGAGCAAAGAAATGAGGTAATGACAGGAAAGAGGATTGGATCTGGAGAGTTTGTTTTGTTTTTTCAAAAAGATGGCATTTAGCCCAGCCATTGTGGCTCAGTGGATTAAGCATCCTCCCCTGGACTGAGAGGTCCTGGTTCAATTCCTGGTGAGGGCACATGATCATATCAACATTATTCATAATAGCCCAAAAGTGGTAATAATCCAAATGAACATCAACTAATGAGCTAATAGATATAATGTGGTATATCCATACAATGGAATATTATTTAACATGGGTGAATCTTGAAATCATGTTCAATCACAAGGAGGAAGCTGCTAATAGAGGGTGTGAGAGTAATAAGACAGAAAATGCCTAGTTTCTTGATGATCTTGGAACCAGCATATCAGCCAAGGACTGCCTTCCTAAACTTTAATCAAAAGAAATGCATTTATATTTTAAGTGAGACTGGGTTAGCAGGTAAACCTAATCCTAATTCATAAAAATTGCTACCATTGGGCAGGTGTTTCAGGTACATCATAATTCCCACCGCTACCTAATGTCTTCTTAATATTGACTGGGCATTGCCAGTTATCATCACAGCACACTGTTTTTCTCTCCATCAAAAATGAAAAAATGAAAGACAGACATAGCCATGTGCTTCGTGAGCAGTGGAAGAGCTTATGTCACTGTGGGAAAAGAGGCTATTCCTACATGACTAATACTGCACAGCCACTATTAGTGCACATTGTATTGGACTTAAGAAGCTATTGTGAAAGTAGCCACAGTAAGAATTATGACCAGAATAGCAAAGACGTGTAATGACAAATTAACTTAATGAAAAGCTTAATGGACTGAAAACAAGGACTGGAAATACAGCAGTGATAATGGTGTAAAATGTATTAAGTAAAATAATTTTCTTGACATGAAAACCTTTTGTCAATGATGGGATTACAAGAAGGTTGATTGCAGCAGATGTTGCTTCCTGAACAGAAAGTAAGATTTGCAAATTTGAGCTTAAACAGGTACACTATTTCCTGGCATGTTGAATCTAGGCTGAAGGGGCTTATAGTACAAAATTGCATGAAACGGTTAAATCATTTATATTCTCCCTTCCCCCAGCCAATGAGTACAGATATAAAATATACAAACAGCACTCAATTAGCTATAGTTATTTGTGGTGTCCAAAAGGTTCTAAGACTTATAATAAGTGTTTGTATAGCTTTTGGATATCATGCTCGTAATGGGCATATCAGGAAATTCTTTTTGTGTGATGAGTAAAGTGGGTAAACAGGACTGCAGGAGGTGATCCAGCAAGTCAGTACTAACACTGGACTTGTTTTACAAAAATTAAATCCATGGTGGCAGTTTGCACAAGTCACACGACATGTTTATTTCATAATTCAATGGGAATCATATTTAATTTAGAAAAAGAAAACGTCATGAATACAGTAATGAATACTTAGGAAATGGATGTACTACTATGGCTTGAACCACAGGAGACATGTTAAGAGATGTGGTGCGAGACTGAAGATACTTTTTTTGGATGGATATAAGAAATTGGTTTGTTATCTAAAGAAAGTGTCAGCTGGTCCATTAGTGAAGATTTAGTCAAAGATTGGGACTTTGGTTGACATTATATACGCTCTATTTCTCTATAAGTGTGTTCACAACCAGTTACATAAAAGAATCATCCATTTATTCATCAAATGTGTAACCAAATTGTGCCTTTGTGAAGCTCACTTAACCAGGAAAAATATGGCCTATTTCCATATGCAGAAATAATTTTCCAGAAATTTAAGTGATGATTACCCCTTGTGGAGCTAAGAGCTGAATTCAAAAAAAGTTATTTGATTTCAAATAAATATTTGTAAAAATGAACAAACTTAGATCAGTTTGCCTTTTCTCAGCTAATATTGATAATGTGAATAAAGAGCTAATGGAAGTTAGTATACTGAAGTGTAGTCCTGAAAATTAGCCATGAATTGAATTCTATGAACAACTCAGATATGTTAAATATACAAAAAAAAATTATTGAGCAAGGAATCTGTGTTTTGGAAAAAAAACTGTTACATTATTTATTTGAATAAAATTAGTATTGCTCCCAAATGACACAGAAGAAAAATGTCACATTTCTCTGGTTCAAAATAAAAAATAATTATAGAAGAAAAACATAACAACCAAAATACTTATTTTTAATTGGGTATTTGAATTTTACATCAGAAAATCCAATTTCTAATATTATGTATTTATTATTACACGCTGATATCAAAGTGTATGACTATAATTCTTATATTTGATTCTTGTTATCCCCACCCCTTCACTCATTTACCATGTTCTCCTGCCCTGTGCAAGCATCTGAGATTGTGAGCCCTTATCTTTCCTTCCCCACATTCTTTTTGGGTATGAAGATAATCAGTGACCTGAAATATGTACAATTTCCAGAACTACCTGTCATTATTTTCCATAATGGGGGGCGGGAGGGACATAAGAGAAGAAAGCCCAGAAACGTTCGAGCCTAAGGAAACAGAGAAATTCAGTCCAACCATAACATTACCAGGTAGAAATGGGCTAGACTTGGAGAAGACCATATTAAGAAATCTAAACTCAAGGTTTCAAAGTTCCTCTAATTTTGTTTAGCTATTGAGAGTCACAAAGCAAGTCCCCAGTATAACAACAGCTCTCTAAAAGAATTCAGGGAGGATCTATGTTTGCGTACACTCCAGGCTAGCAGCAAGCTTGAGAATAGGACCCTTTGCCATTTTGAAAGAAGACTACAATATTAAAGTAATACCAAGTTATTAACTAATATTTAATACAATTAAAATTTCATACATAGTAAATTATAAAAATAACACAATTAAACATTTTATTATTTGTAAATTGTGAGTGGAGTTGTTTCGCAGTTAAGTGCTTGTTGACGGTGTTGTTTAGCTAATTAAATCAATCAATCAAACAATAAATACATATTTTTACATCTTCTATTTGCCAAGCAGTGTTCCAGGTGCTGAAGATAGACAAAATCCCTTCTCTACAGAGTGTACCTTCTAGAAAGGAGAGAAAGACAAAATAAATATACAGACCATGTCCTGTGGAGGTGAAATTTCAGAAAATTTTGTTAAGAACTCAGAGCCCAATAATCTTAGATTTTTAAATAAGAGTTCTGTTAGCGGAACGATTCTTACATGTCAGAACTTTATATCAAGTCATAAAGTGTATTTTATTCCCTTTCCACAAATGAAGAAATTAGCTTAGGGAAGCTAAGTAACTTGCTAAATAAAACAGCTAATCAGTGGTGGCTCTATAATAACTTAGATGGAAACTTCACTTTAAAAGTTTTAGTTTAGGCAAAACAGCATGCTCCTTCCATTAGAATTTGAACGTTCACTCAGTATACTTAATGAAATTTTTTAAAAAAAATATTTTTTCTTTATTGATTTCAGAGAGGGAGGAACGGAGAGGGAGAGAGAGACAGAAACATCAATGAGAGAGAATATCGATTGACCACCTCCTGCATGTCCCCCAATGGGGATCAAGCCCACAACTTGGTCATGTGCCCTGACCGGGAATCAAACTAGACCTCCTGGTGCATGGGTCAATGCTCAACCAGTGAGCCACACTGGCTGCGCTAGTTCATGAAACTTTTATAAAGACCCTTCCCCTTTGCCTTCAATTAACTTCAATTCATCTTGAATATAAACCTCTACTTACATATTTTGCACAGTGAATATCATTTAAAAATGCTTTTTAAATATTTCAATATGTGATTCTGGAGCAGGAATGAATTTAACAATTTTCTATTCCTGTTTTCTGTCCCTTTCCTTCCTTTTTTTGACTAATGAGAAAAAGAAAGTAAAAATATATTATTCAAATTCACATTTTTAATTGTTTACTTGGTAGTAAAACTAAGATTAAGGCTCAGGTCTTCTGATTTCCAGTCCATGGTTTATTATTTCTTTCTTTGTGTAACCATTAAAATTGTTTTCTATAATCTTACCATCTTTAATGTTCAAAGTGCTTGTCACTGAATTATTTTTAGTATTTTTTTTCCACAGTACTTACTGAAACTGATAAAATTTTGCATATATAATATATAATAACATTAAAACAGTAAAATCGAAATAGTTACCTCAATTCTCAAAGACGTTTAAAGTAGTATTAGTTCCTCATTTTCGCACAACTTGAACAGTATGTTTATACAGAAAACATACAACAATGTCATACAACAATGGGTGGTGCTGGAGTGAGTAGAAGCTGGGGAGTGAGTGTGAGCCACCTGGGAAGCAGCAGCTCTCCTGCCCCTGCTGTTAACAGGAAGGTTTCAACAGGCCAAAATTTAGTGCTGTTGCTAACTCCAGCCACAAATAATGAGATGAACAAAACGGAAGCCACTTGAGTCAATCACTTGTTACCTTCAAAAGTTGACCATCAATGCCAAGGAAACAAAGCCACTGGTCAGGCCTAAGGTTACAACCCTATTAAATAACCATTGGCAGAATGTCAAGGCATAAAAATGAGGAGCTTGGCCTTAAATATTGCCTCACTTGCATTTTTAGTGACAAATAACACACCAGGTTAGGGTTCTAACATTCGTTTCTTTGCAAGCCCTGAGAAAGCATAGCCTAGGAGAGCCCATATTAGCCCATTCACACAAAGTTTCTGAGTACCCCTATGAGGATAAATAGGAGTGGTTAGTCAGGAGGATACAGGGCATTTGCAGATTCCTACATACAGAGAATTGAGAGAGGTCACAAAAGGATTTTTTTTATTTCCCTCAGTTTTTTCTACTTTTTAATTGTCCACTTAAAAAAACAAAAAGCAGAAAATAAAGATCTAGGTGGCAGCAAAAGAACTGTACCTCCTGTATTTGAGGTGTTTTCGTAATTAACTGTAAAGAAAAGGCTTGGTAGGAAGTATAAAAGCATCTATGATGCTATTTTCAACCCTACTATTAAACATAGGCTTAGGGCTATCTCAACAAAACATGTGCATTTATTGTTTATATATATATTTAATATGTTTTTATTAATATTTTAGAGAGAGAGATAGAAACACTGATGTGAGAAACATCGATTGGCTGCCTCCTGCACGCCCCCTGCTCAGGATCAAGCCTGAAACCTGGGCATATGCCCTGACTGGAACTCGAACCAGGACCTCTCAGTCCAAGGGATGATGCTCAGTCCACTGAGCCACACTGGCCAGGGTCTATATATTTTTTAAAACTAGGCATTCGTGAGTGTATCATGAATGATGTTAGTTAAAACTGGGATCAATTTGAGGTAAACAACTGGCTAAGTGTCCTTTGAAATATGGCAAGATACAAGCACCCATTAGCTAAGACACCGTGAAGGAAAAATTATGAAATGTAAAAGGCTTTGGAGAGAAGTTACAGTTGATCACTACTTTGTGATAGATTCATTGATACATACTGTCAACAAGGCTAGATGAGTATCAATTGAACGAAACAATTAAAAAATGTTTCAAGTGGAAGCCTCTGTAGATCTCTCCTATTTCTCCAAAATATTTCTGCAAGGGCTTAAAAACAAAACAAAAGAAAGGTTTAGAGTGGGGAGGAGAATAAAACAATAATTTAAAAGTCTTTCCTGATGATCACAGTCAGGCCTGAATTAATGACCCTAAAGATCAAGTGCAAAATCTCAAAATATAGAGCAAAAACAACAAAACCATTATTTACTGAGCATCTATTATATTCCAGACACTGTTCTAGGATTTAAAAAATAAGGCAGAATTCCATTCAAGATGGCAGAGTAAGTAAATGCTGTGCTCCTCCCATGATCACACCAAAATTTACAACTTTACAGAACAATCAACCTGGAGAACCATCTCAAGATTAGCTGAACAGTGTGGCTCAGCGGTTGAGTGTCTACCCATGCACCAAGATGTCACTGGTTCGATTCGCAGTCAGGGCACATGCCCAGGTTGTGGGCCAAATCCCCAGTGGGGGGGGGGCATGCAGGAGTCAGCCAATCAGTGTTCTCTCTCATCGATGTTTCTATCTCTCTCTCCCTCTCCCTTCCTTTCTCTCTCAAAATCAATAAAGAAAAAAAAAAGATTAACTGAACAGAAAGGATAAAAAACTAAGGATATAAAGAAGCAGCTATGTCAAGACTGAAAATAAAAGCAAAATTCTAAAGTTGTTAGGATAGCTCCCACGAAAGTTACTCAGAAAGCTTTACTAAATAAAAGCCTTTATTTTTAGAGTTAAAAAAAAGTCAGAGAATGATGAATACCATGTTTCCACTTATATGTGGAATCTAAAAAAACAAACAAAAGAAATGAACAAACTAAAAAATAAAAATAAAAACAGACTAATAGAAACAGAAATTAGATCGATGGTTGCCAGAGTTTCAGTTTTGCAAGATGAAAGAAGTTCTGTAGATGAATGATGGTGATGGTTGCACAACAATGTTAATATACTTAATGCCACTTAAAAATGGTTAACATGGTAAAGTTATGTTTATTTTATCATAATTTAAAAATTATTTTAAAAAAGGCAAGCAGGAAGAAAAAGATACAACTATGAAGGGGAGATCAAAGTAGACTTTACATACAATTAACAGGTGAAAAAAGAGAGAAGTAACAATGAAACAGATATTTGAAGAAAATATCTCTGAGCTGAGATAAGACTTGAGGCTTCAGAATGAAAGAGTTCACAAGGTCCAGGAATTGAGGGGGGGGGGAGAAGACTTATGAGATATCTTGATAAAATTAAAGAACTCTAAGTGTTATCATAATTAGCTAGCTAATATTAAAATAGGAAAAGAGCAAAGGGGAGGCCAGACATTATAAGCATGGTCATCTGGGCAGCTTCACCAAGAAGCTGCAGTTTCACACTCCCCACAGGGAACCACCAGCACATTCCCTGCAAATCACTGGGGGAAGGGAAATGGCACATACACAGTGAAGTCAGGATGGTGTGGGGAAGGTGTTTGCCTGTCTGTCTAACTAGGAAAAAAGATAATTGGCTAAGGGAGGAGAGCCACTGCAAGCATGCAAAATCCTGAAGGCTTAATTGGTTAAGCTCCTAGTTATAATCCTGAAACAAAGAACTCTCACTCTCTTGCTTTGCTCTTGTGCTCCTGTTTCTCACTTGTTCTGTGATCAGCACTTGCCATTCCCCTCCATAGCCATGTGGATGGCCATGTGACCCTGACACATAATGGACAGCAACTAGAAACACAGCTAAACTAGCCAGATGCTGGACTGGACTGTGCTTTGATACGGAGCGAAGACTCTGGGCTGTGGCCTTAATCCTAGCTCTACTGAAGACAAGGCTGGACTTTTCCCACGGTGAGATGGAGGGAGATGGGACCTTGAAAGAGAACCCCCTTAATCTTACATCATCAATAAAACTTTCCACAATACATCCTTTCATGGGAGCCTCAGGAAATTTCTTTCTCTGCAGCATCCCAAAAGCTCCACTTCCACAAATAGCAGGTGGGAACACAGAGGGCACCCTACCGATAACATAAAGAGAAAAAAATATCTCACAGTTGACAAGCTGCCAGCTTAAAAAATAAAAAATGAGTTCATTACAAAGGGAAACAAAACTGACTTTGGAGTTCTTACCTACAGTACTAGAAGCTAGAAGAAAGTGAACATAATACAGACTAATGCAAGAAAAGGATGACAACCAAGAATCCTATACCCAGCAAAATGATCATTTCCTCTGCCAGAGGAAAAGATGATATCCAATGACTAAAGAGCATTCAATTGTAAATTAACAAAAGCACTCAGACCAGCAGTAATAAGACCAACATTCAACAGAAATGTGTGCAGCTGCACTGACAGGGTTTTTGTTTTTTGGTGGAAATATAGGTTCAACTGGGTCCCCTATTTGATGAGCAGCTGTCTGGTCCATGGAGAATTTAGTTAATGGGTCCCAGGAGAGTAAGGTGCCCTTTATCTGACCTCCAGCCTTTCTGGGATGTGGGATGATTTTTTTAAAATTATAAAGATAGGGGAAGACATTCTAAAAGGGGCCTCATATATGTCTTTATGTACAAGGAGGCAATGCACATCCCCCTTTATCTATAAGAAAATGGGAAAGTTTTTTAAGTTGGTGTGAGGTGTAAAGTGGCCAAGGAGCCTTGAATTAAGAGAAAGGTCTGGAGCAAGATAGAGATCCATTTAGGAGTCTACTTACCTGACTAAAATTTAAAAAATTGTTTGAGAAGACCATATGTCTCTCAAACTATTTGGGACCTATTAGGGAGATGAATGTTCTATGGAATACCTTTTCTGAGAGAACAGTATTGTGTATTTTGAGAAGTGAAATATCTCTTGGTTATTATCGGTAATGTCTATAACTCCAAAAATAAGATTGTCCTGGCAAGGCCTTGTATTATGGTCCTAATACATGTGAATATGTGTGATTCTGATTTATACTTGGGATATCTGAGAGGCAAGAGTCCCACAGTTGGTTTGTTTTATTCTCTGGAAATGGACAATTTTTAGGCAACAGCCCAATGGTTTATAATAAACATGAAGATGGGGCTACTTGTTGGACATGGCATCTGGCACTAAGATAACTGCCTGAAGTTTGGCCAAGTGTGTTATTTCTTGGTTCCCATTCTTTATTAAGGACATCCTGGCTAAGAGATGGAAATCAGCACTGTTCAACTGAGCTCCATCATGTCTGATGGTGAACTGTGACATGTGTATAGTCTATGTACTCCCACTGCTGTTCATTCAGTTAATCCTAAGTGGCTTCCCAGGTAGCCATGTGGGCTAGGGGAAGGGTGGCATCTTCTAGCTCCAAGGCATCTGAGACAGAAGAGAGGGAAGTCACACCCTTCTGCTGGTGGAGCCAGAGAGCCCAGGTTTGGCTCCATCCTGTGTTAAAAAGGCCTCAGTAGCCATGTTGCCTTTCTGATGTTGTTTCCATGACCCAAAACTTAATAGGCAGCTGGTTAGGGAAGGTCACATGCCGAGACATTCTATTTTTTCAGAGAGCCCAGCATGTACTTTATTTGTTGTTTTAATATAGAATGAGGCTAAGAGGAGCAGTTTCTTACATTGGAAGTCCTTGGGTAACTTATGGCTATCCTAAGTGGTCCAGAGGTCAAGAGGCAATACAAGAGGTAGGCAGTCTCTTTAATTTAAAGAATCCAGAGGAGTCTAACAGGAATGCCTGTTGATTTTAATTCAGAAGTAAAACTTGTAAATAAAGATAATGTTGCCTTTAAAGATAATAAAGGACCCCTGAAGTACTCAAAGACATTGGACCTATAGATCCTAAATGATTCTATCAAATGACTCTCCTTGGAGGATGTCATCAATGTAATGTCTTGCCTATGTTTCTGGAAGAAGGTGGAAGCCATTGAGATTTTGTCTGCAAAGAACATGTGCAAAGCTGCTGAGGTACCCAATGGGTAGCCTGGAAAAGGTGTATTATGTCACTTTGAGGTGGAGACAAACTGCTAAGAGGCTGTTGAAATAGGCACTGAACAGAACACGCTAGTCAAATCTACAAGAGCAAAATATTTACCCATTGTTGATTGAACAGAATCAGTAATTTTAATAATATTGGATTTGGATATTGAGTATGAGGGCCCCAATGGATGAGACATTAACATCACAGTGATCTATCTTAAGTGTCCTTTTTATCTTTTTGTTATATAAAGTCTTTAGTATACTAATTCAGCATATACATTTTGGATTCCTAATGGGATCAAATTGTAAAACACCTTGGATTCCTAATGGGATCAAATTATCAATTCATATATATATATATATATATATATATATATATATATATATATATATATAAATTACCTTTTATTTTCTCTCCTTATAGCTACGAGTCTGGTTTTGTTTTTGTTTTTAAATCAGTTAGTAATTTAGGATTAGCACTATGTTTGCTATACCGGCATTTGCATAGTGCCTAAAATTTAAAGTTCCTGTTTTTCCCTTGGGGCTTGTAGTCACCAAAAGCGGCAGTCTTTTTTCCTTTGTTTTCTTCTTGTTTCAGGCTTTTCCCCTGAAGATGCAGTCTTTACTTTCTTTTTCTGGCTGATAAGAAGGAAAGAGGGGAGACTGAAGGGGCCAAATACCTCTTGGCAACCTCTCCCTGGGATGACCCCTGCCCATAGAATAATCAGTGTCTTCCTCACACCCTGCCTTTTTTTAAAAAAAAACAAAGTCCTCAGAACGGTATTTCTAGGCAGCTAAACTTTTCCCTTTTGTATGTTTACCTGATAAGCTCCTGGTGAGTCCAAGTGGCCTCTGCTGTGAGCTGTGGGCCCCTTCTCTAGAGTGTCCCAATCAACTTTAGAGAAGCTAGGAAAGCAATGGTGACATCAGCTCTATTTTGTGCATGAGACCTTTGCATACTGATAAGCAACAGCTCTTAGGAGAGCTCAGGTGCATAGATTAGGTGTTTCACTTTAAAAAAACAAAAATTAATTGAATGACCTCTTCAGGGTTTTGGGGGTAGCTGGAACCAGATGCTCCTTTTCCTTCCTCCCTTCTTCATTAAACATTGAGCCAGGGATGGGCCCTCTTATACTTCACTGGTTTGGAAAACCAATTGCCTGTGACAGCAGCAAACAGACACAGCAGAGAAGCTCATGATCTGAACAAGAACATTTGTGGGAGCCAAGATCTCCTGGGGAAGCCCTCACACCAAAGCTCCAAAGAGCCCTTAGCACATGAGCAAGTGTTCGGGGGTAGCTGTCTCCTACCACTCCAAAGAACAGGCTAAAATTGAACTCGGAAAAGCTCAGAGGGGAACGAAAAGTGGTTTATGGAGTACCTCCAGGAGGTATGACTTCCTGGACACTAGGTACTTTCATCTAAATGACTCGGATGGCCCCATTGCTTGTCAGTGCTGCCAGGTAGAAGTGGTTAAGATCCTACGGCACTAGGAGGTTGGTTACTCCTAATTCCCTTCAAAGGGAACTTTTCAAGATATAGCCATTTGACTATATATACAGGGATTCTTGGGTGGGTTCCATCAACATGGGGAAATACGTTGAGTGCCCTCTTACAGTTGGGAAATCAAGGAAAGACCCAACAAAAAACTACACAATGCAGGAGCCACCAAGCAGCAAGGGTACCAACAATCAGGGGTGCCCTTTCAGGCAGTGTCCACTGACTGCTGGACCCAGTTAATAAGCCAGGAGCAGTTTAAGGACCATATCATCTCCATTTGGCATAAAACCACCCAGCTCACTATGCCAGCTATGTAAAGATTTGTACCTGGGATTTGTTCTAATCAGGTATGGTAAGACGTACAATATGAAAATGATTGTCACGAAGTTCATACTCACAGATCCCTAGAACCTGCAGGCATGGCACACCATGCCATGTATGGACACAGGCAGAAGGACCACGGTCCACCAGAAGACCTCCGCCCTAGGGAGAGGGCAGAGTATGGCCCAGAGCCTTCATTGGGGTTTTCTGGATAGGAATGGGCAAGGCAGAGATGGTACACTGGGTAAATCTAGGGTTGGGTAGTTTGAATAATTTTGGTATACTCTGGGCTATAAGGATGGTCCCCAGTTGTCTGGTACCTGGCTCTGGGGTAATTTAGAGTAAGGAGGAATACTGGCTTGGAGTGTGAGAGTTTGGGGGGTGTGGACTCTGGATTGGTTGGTTTGTATGCCAAAGGGGAGTCCTTTCTTATCCCTAGGAATTAGCTATTCCTGGGAGGGGCGGTGTCCCCAGGGTCAAGGTCTCAAATGCCACAGTATCAATAATACAGAAAATAAGAAAATATAGTCAATACACTTAGTTATACCAAAAGACACAGAGGGATTTCTATGAGCTATAACTGGGGAAAAGAAAAAAAAAAGACAGAATTGTGTATATCCCATTTTTGCAAAATAAAAATATTTCCCCATCAGAGTCTACATAGGTTCATATAGAATTATAATGTGAAAGAACACATACTTGGTTAATAACTTGGATTGTGGCGGAATGGGTAAGGGATGGGGTGGGAGGTACTGATGTGGGAGGAGAGAGGTTTCCATGATAATAACAGTATGTTAAACATCCTATTATGTACACTTATATGTGTCACAAAGAGATGCTTAGAAGAATGCCACCAAACTGTTAGTAGTGGTTATCTCAGGGTAGTATAATTCTATGCGACCATTACATTTTTTTTGTAAGTTTTTATGTTGCTTGAAGTTTTTACATTGAACATGTTACAATGAACAGTTGTCCCTTGGTATCCGCAGGGAATTGGTTCCAGGACCCCCCATGAATACCAAAATCTAAGGGTGCTCAAGTCCCTTATATAAAATGGCATAGTACACACATCTTCCCATATACTTTAAATCATCTCTAGATTACTTTTAATACCTAATACAATGTAAATGTTATATACATAGTTGCTATAATGTATTATTTAGGGAATAATGACATGAAAAAAAAACCTCTGTATGTATTCAGTACAGACAAAACCATCATAGACCTAACTACATAGTACGTTAGCAACAATGTAACTTTCTTTTTTGAGAAATATTTTTGATTCACAGTTAGTTGAATCTGCCTATGTGAAACCCGCAGATATGGTGAACTGACTGTATTTATATAACTAGAAGCAATACGCTCTCATGGGTTCTGACCTAGTTTGCAGGGACAGGGCCAAATGCACCAAAAACGTTGGAACTGTCAGTAAATACGGGACCCGTTAAGGTGCCTCCCTTAGGAAAATGGTGAAGAAAACTGAAATCAGCAAGCACGTCAAGTACAATTGCTCCTTCTGTGGCAAAACCAAGATGAAGAGATGAGCTGTGGGATCTGGCACTGAAAACAGTAGCTGGTGCTGCCTGGACCTACACCACCACTTCTGCCGTCATAGTCAAGTCTGCCATCAGAAGACTGAAGGAATTGAAAGACCAGTAAAAGCTCCACGATTTGAAACACTGCTAGCCTATAATAAATGGGTTAATTTATGTTAAAAAAGCAGCAGCAGCAGCAATACAGCTATTTGCAGTTTGGAGGAACACGTATTTTTCCTTAAAATTAAAAAAAAATTCCAATTTCAATAACATTCTCAAAAAGTCATAAGCATCCTCACCAAGAGGGAGGAAAGTGAGAAGAAAATGGTAAGAGCTTAAGAAAATAAAATATAAAGTAAATGTATATAAATATTTGTCCAGAAAGGTCTGATAGGAGGCCTAACACTTACACACTTAAAAATTCAACAACTGCCCTGGCCGGTTTGGCTCAGCGGTTAGAGCATCGGCCCGCGAAGCAGAGAGTCCTGCATTCGGTTCCCGCTAAGGGCATGTACCTCAGCTGCAGTTTGTCCCTGGACCCGGTTGGGGTCGTGTGGGTGGCAACCAGTCGATGGGTCTCTCTTTCACATCGATGTTTCTTCTCTCTCTCTCTTCCCGCCTCTCTCCCGCTCTATCTGAAGATAAATGCAAAAATGTCCTCGAGTGAGGATTAAAAAAATAAATTAAAAAAACAAAACAAAAAACTCAACAACTGGCCCTGGCTGGATAGCTCAGAGGTTAGAGCATCAGCCCTCGGATCAAAGGGTCATAGGTTAGATTCCCAGTCAAGGGCAAGTACCTGGGTTGTAGGTTCAATCCCAGGCCACTGGGGCCCATGCAGGAGGCAACCAATCTCTCTCTCTCTCTCTCTCTCTCTCTCTCTCTCTCTCTCTCCCTCTCTCTCATTCTATCTAAAAACAAAAACAAAAAAAACAATGGAAAAATTCCTTGGGTAAGTATTAACAACAAAAAAAACCCAACAACAACTCAACAACTATATACATGGTACTCAAGCTCACAAAAACTTCTTTTACAAGTCTCCTGCTGATAAGAATCAGGAAGAAAGGAAACACAAGATTAGCTTCATGATAATAACTTACAGGTTGACACAAGAGTAGACAGTTAACTAGAAATTTTATGACAACATTTCATGTTTAAGACAGATTCCCTGTCAGGGCATTTTTTGCCTTGATGAATGAAGTAGAACTTGGTCACATTTTAACAAGATTCAGAGAAAGGAAGTTCAAGCTGCCATCTGATGCATTAAAATAAAGGAAGCATGGGATTTTTTTCCAAGTTAAAAAAATTCCTGTGATGCACTTTTTGGATTGTGGGAGAAACTGAATCCAAAAAATATTTAACATAAAGCTAGACAATGGACAACTAAATGAAATCATTGCAAAAACTGAACACACAGACAAGAAAGAATAAAACATTTTTGATGTTAACTTTTGAACTATTATTTTTTATGTAATCATTATCAGTAAAATCCTCCTTGAAAGTGAAAATGAACAGGCTGACGGTGTAGCTCGTAGGAGAAAGTCAGTGCAGTTAACCTTCACTTGCTCAACCATCAGAGACAGCACCTTATAGTTCACACAATTTGCTGGAGGTCCCACATTGGGTGCCGTGACTTGTCTTCTTGTACTATAGCAATAGGGGCTGCCCCAGGCCACAGCAACTGGGACCAAGAGACATGTTTTGATTAAATATACTATATAGAAGTCTGTTTTAGGATTTCATGCACATACTGACCTCATTTTAAAACATGGAGGGAAAAATCACCCAATTTCAGGGCTAATTTAGCTGTTACTGAACAGTTAAAAAAACCAGTCCCATTTAAAAAATTTCATCAATAGAGACACAAAGGTGCTGAGGATTAATGTTCATCCTTCCTCATCACTGCTGCTCCAGGCATCTTCAAATGCTGGATTTAACAGTGATCTGGTTGTAGTCTACAAAGGGGGGAAAAGGGAAGATTTGATTAATCTACCTCATGATTTTAGATTTACAATACAGTTATGAAATCTATCAGATAAAAAACAATTACATATTTTGAAATAAACTGTATAATTGTTCATTTCAAAACAAAAGTAATGTAAGAAACACCCCACATACAATATGATAATGTAATTTCATTTTAAACAGACATACCAGACTATCCAATTTATCTGCATTTCCCTCAAAGTAGTCAGTTACCTCACAACACACACACACCAACACACATACCCCCACCCTGATGCTTTTCTGCAACTCTTTGGAATTACTTGGGGAAGGTAACAAATTACCATCCATGTAGCTAAGACTGGACTCAGGTTCATAGTCTGACTTGACAACTTTTTATTGTTTGGATAGACCTGACTTTCATAAATAAGCAAATACCCACATATGAGGAATACAGTATTCATCAAAGTGAGTAGTACCATTTTTGGTTCAAAAAAGTAATTTGGGTTATTAAGTCATGAGGTTTATTTATGTTTTTATAGTTGGTAAAGTAGTTCAGAAGCAATGCAAAATGTGTCAGAAATGGTAACGAGTTTGTCATTAGCACATAGACTTCCCTGGGAGATTTCTTGGAAAGATAATATGCATTTAGATGATGTTTACTTAAAACAACAAAACATCACAGTATTCTTACAACTTTAGAGTTGTACCTAATAAAGGTAATCAGCAACTAGAGGAATTTTAATTATTTGTGGTATTTCAAATCAATTCCCTTTTTTTGGAAACATTTTAAGTGGTTACCTTCTTATTCTCTGGCAAATGACTAAAGGGCTTTAAGATAGTCTCATTTTTTTTTTTTTTTAGTTACCTGGGCATTATGAGCCAGGTTTGCTTCTCATTCTGCAGCTTCTACATTTGCTACAAGACCCAAAATCCAATAATACTTAGTACCCAGACCACTCTTTTTTTTGGTATGTGCCCCTAGCAGGAACCGAACCCGGGACTCTCTGGTCTGCAGGCCGACGCTCCAACCACTGAGCCAAACCAGCCAGGGTCCAGACTACTCTTAAATTATCTTACAGGTATTGCCTTTTACAACACATAGCAATATTTTATGACAAGGGTAACCTCTACTGTATGTCTGAGAATGTTTATTTCCTGTTTGATAACCATGATGACTTATAATCTTATAATTCAAACAATGATAATGATAGAAAACGTAGGTGTTTCCGGTAAATACTCAAAGTATCAGCCAGAATAGTTGTACAATAATATATTAATTTAGGTATTCTGTATAGCTGTTAAAGCTATAGATCAGAGTCTATTACTAACCTAATGTTGGCTATTGTCACTATTACTAAACCTAATGTTGGCTATCATCACTTAGTTGTACAAACAAAAAATCCCATTATATCGCAAATGACCAAATACAAAACTATCACCAAATTTCAGCTAACTATTCACTTATTTCTAGCAACAGTCCATGGATTTGAAAGAGTACCATACTGAAGTCTATTTGTTTATTCCTTCATCCAAATTTTACTGAATTTCCTATCTTTCTGGGTTTATAATATAATTTAACTGTGAAGTTAGGTTATTTAGTGAGCATTTATTCAAAGATGTATTGTCCTTAAGGGCTAGGTGATTCCTCTTCCCTATTCTATGAAAGCCTTTAACTCTGCCTTACATATCTACCAAAAAAACTGTCCTTGGGTGGATAAACCATACAAAGGTCATGCCTCTATATTCCACTATGGAATGGAAGCCCACTATGTAACCTATTAAACATTCAAATTTCATTTGAAGACTCAACAGATAAGCAAAATTATATTTTATTGTAAGTTATTTTTGCTATGATGAGCAAAGAAACAAAAATAATTAAGTGAAAATTGTAATGCAGTTGCATGTAAATTTTACTGCTTATAGTAAAAGGACAACAATATGTATTCATTACAGTATTATAATAAGTATACTTTATTGCTAAAAATCACAAATAAAACATAATACTTATAGTTAAAAGCTGCAGTAAAAATATGTATGGATGTGTCATACATATTATTGTTTAAGACCTGATCAAGTGTAACTACCAACAGTTTTCTTTACAACATCTCCTCCTAGTGGACGTCCTTTCTATGCTTGAACATATCCTTCTCTACTTCACCAGGCTGCCTGTTCTACTGACAGATAGTTGTGAATGTCATGGAGATGGGGAAGCGTGAGTTTAGAGGGAATCTAGTCCATGTCGAAAAATTGGGAAGAACAAAACCAAACATCTACCACACATACATCCTGATAAATTCTAAATTTCTTAATGGTAATTACTAGAAAGTCTCCATAGGTAGGATATAGGGTTGTGTGTGTCAGCAAGTAATTATACACTTACACAAGTGGTAAATAAAATAGCTCTGCATTGTGTGACTGTCAAAATAAAGTAAGATTCTTGGTGAGAGGTCAGATCTAAACTGTAACGTAGTTGACCTATAGATCTCAGAAAGGAAAAACTCATTAAGAGTTATATAGGTTTGCCTTGATCATAACTAAGTTTTAGGAAGAGGGGGCAAAAGGAAGGCAGATTCCTCAAATACAATAAAACACCCTGCCAATGAATAGTAGGATTTATGCTTTAAGACCATAAAATCTGTTCCTATTATCCAATACCTTTCAGTTTCTTATGGTAGAACTAAATTCCTCCTCTGTCTTAAATTTCAAAAGAAAACACCCATGAGGGATTATATCTTGGTTGATGGGGAAGTAAACCTAAGGGTGGATTTGAAAGGAAACCCAAGAACAATTTTGCTTTGATGATTCTAATAGTTAGAGACATAAACTTGTCCCAGATCACTAATAAATGACAAAACTGGGATTCAAAACCAATTACCTACCAGTTTTATTATTACTTAATTTACCTTAAACTAAAGATTAAGTGAGTGTGTGTATATGTGTGTTTTATTTTTAACTGTGTTATGTTGCTTCTTTGGGAAATTGCAGGAGTCATTTATTTGTTAGTTGAGATGAAAAACTTATAAATATGGGTCAAATAGTAAATATACATGTAAGGAACAGAGTCTTGTGTAGACGGACTTCTCTACTGGGATATGCGTGTTCTACCTACATTTGCAGAAATCTTTCAAACTTAAGTTTTGTGAAAATAATCTTAGCATATATCATTTTATATTAATATGAGAATGACTGCTATTTTAAAGTAAAAACAGTATGTTTTAAAAGATTAGGTTTTATAGCTCTAAAACAAGAATAAAGCTAAGTTGTTTATCTCTCTTTGATTTTCTATTTGTTCAGGTTAATTTCTCACATACAAAAATTCTTCTAGATGAGGAGTTCAAGCTATCATTATCACTACATAATAAGGAAATAAACCATCAGAATCACACACTAACTTTAGAAATTAAGCATTTTAGTTTTCCAAACGTAAGTCATAGTATATTTACTTTCATTTTCATTTGGTAAATAATTGTTATACTTCCTAACAGGACCTATATTGTTATAACTTGGATTTAATGTATATAGTGATTCCCAAATGGCAGGATACAGTAATTAAATAATAATGCAAAATAAATGGCTGAACCAAACGATTTGACCATATTAAGCTTTCTAAAGAATATCCAGTCATTTAAAGCTGGTGTACATTAAAACGAATCAAAGCCATAATAAACCAAATTAGACATGTGATGAAATCTGGAAGTAATCATACAGTGTTTGGCCAGCTGCTTGAAGATTTGTCATTGTGTTTTTTTCTCTCTTTCATTTAGATTAGGGCCAAAAGAAAACAATTCACAGGCTCTACACTGCAGTAACCATAGCAGTTGCAAATGTAGGTATAAAATGTATTTTGTCAATAGCTGCTAAATGCTATCAACTACCCTCATCCATGTTGTTTGGACAAAGTTCTGTTGTTGTAAAGGAACTAAATACATGAAAATTGGTTTTAGAATTTCAAATTTTCTCTATGACTTTCTTCTGTCTCCATTTAAAATGTTTTATTTTTACTCTGACTTGGATAGGATTAACTTAAGGTGTTTTTAACTATATTATTTATATATTCAACTCTAAAATATTATACATATACATATTGGTTTTTAGACATTAGACTTTTTACATTGCAGAAATTACAATAAATGGGGAAAATTAACAGTGCTTGGTAAAACAATCTTTAGTAGAAAAGATATCATCTATAGATAATTTGACATAAAAAAAATACAGAGTCTACTACATAAGGCTAGAGATTCATCTTTGTTCACCCATCACATTTTTAAGGCTTTTTATTCATACTCTCGTATTTGTACCAATTTATGCCTTAAGACAGGAACTAACACGCTGCTCGCTGGTAGCAATGTAAATTGGTAAAATTTGACAGTGTGAATAAAGAGCCTTAGAAATGTCATTCATTCTATCCAAAGAAGTAATAGGAAATATAAACAATTTATGAATAGATATTTACTTTGACCTGTTAATAATGATCAAAAGAAATGTCTCCAAATGAGTAAATATTTAAGCAAACTGTGGTATATAAATGACAGAATGCTATATTATTAAAAGCAATAGTTATTAATGACATGAAGAAGGCTTACTGTACAATATTGAGTAAGAAAAGTAGGATGTCAAGTTGTATGTTCAAGTATGATATTAAGTATGCTAAAAAACACATATACACAGGAAAAAGAAGTAGTAAATAAAAATGTACAGTAATTAATTCAACTTTAGAAATTTGTTCTTTTAATATTTTTCTGAATTCTCCAAATGTCTTATAACTGGCAAATTATTTTTAAAATCAGAAAATATGATTTAGAAGTCACTATACAATTTGTACAAATAATATTTACCTCATCATCACCAGGAACTGGTTCATATAACGATGGTACCCAAGCAAGAATATTGCAGTCTCTGCTACCACTATAAAGTTCCTATAACACAGAAATCGAAGATGTAAGTGTGGGTTAATTAATTTAAAGCAGAGTCTTGAAGGTCCCTTTTAGCTGTTGGGTTGAGGTGAGGTCTAGGAGGCCCCAAGGGAGAGGGTAAAGCTGGAGGTCAGTTAGTAGGCTTGGTGCAACAACTATTTAACAAATAGTAGGACATGTATTTGAATATTTTAATAATGGATATTGCCATACTGATGCATGCTGGCTGAAAAATCAGCCCTTTATATCTTACAGCACAGTGTCAGGCACAAATTAAGTAATCAGTATTAATAAATGAATAAGAGCTTCATCAGGTGGTACTTAAAGTCAAGTTTTTGAGTATTATATATTGATTCATATATACATCCTATACTATCTGAAAAATCTATCCTGTATTGTCCTTTATTAAATGAACCCTAACTCAAATGTGGATTAAAAGTATAATTCCTCAGAATGAAACTACAATTTATTTTTTATATATAACTAGTCTGGCAAACTAGCTACCTGAACATTTTAAATTCCCTTAAGTATCATTCTTACCTGAAAATTAGACTGAAATACACAGCAGTCAACACTTTTATAATGTCCCTTAAGCATAGTTATCTGTTCTCCTGAGTAAATTGTATAAACAGCAATGGTGCTACCATATGGTACAAAAACAAATTCTGAGCTGCAGCCACAGGAGACAGCGAATTTCAATCCTTTCCTGCTGTCATTACAAACTTTTCCGTAATTCACCTGTGGGATGTCAAATCACAAAGTTACTCACTTCTTAAATCTGAATTAAAAAGACTAGAAGTATTTACTTAAAATATAAAAATATACTATAAAGGGGTTCTTATATATCTAAAGAAAATGACCAATGCCATAATATAAATAAGGGCCAATGACATAAATGTGTATTTCATAGAAGAGCGAAATACAAATAGTAAAAAAAACAACAACACAAAAGCAAATGGACACATTTCAACCTTGATAGAAATAAAAATGCAAATTAAGGCATCCTTAAAGAATAATTTTCAATCATTTAGCAAAGATTTTAAGAAACCATAAGGCACTCAGTATGGGTACAAGTGAGGTAACATGTTGATAGCACTTAATTTGGTAATTCCTTCTAAAAGGCCAAGGGGTTTATTATGCAACAAAATACAAAGATGTTGTTTTTGGTGGGGGATAACCTTTTTATTTTAAAACCTTTTTAATTATAGTAAAATACACATAACAAAATTTTCCATCTTAATCATATTTAAGTGTACAGATCAATGACATTAAGTACATTCACAATGGTAAACCATCACCACCATTAATCTCCACAACTCTTTTCATCTTGCAAAACTGAAACTCTGTACCCATTAAATAACACAGATATTCTTATTCCTTGACCTAGTAACTACTCCTGGGAATTTATCTTAGGGAAATAATTAAACAGCAAAAATCTATATGCCCAGAGGAATTCAATGCATTAACTCAAATGGCAAAAGAACAGAATATATGTAAATTTCTAATAATGTCACATTAATTTTATAGTTTATATAGCAATTAAAAATGACAATTATGCAGAAAATAGAGATGAAAGCTAAGCAGAAAAAACAGTGTAAATACTATAATTTCAGCTTTATATAAATAATTATTCATTTGGTACAAAAATAAAAATTCTGCAACTGTATGCCTAAGGTACAAGCCTAACAATATCAGCATCACCTGAGCAAAATTCTAGGCCCTATCCCAATTCTACTGAATTACAATCTTCATTTTAACAAGATTCCTAGGTGATCTGTAGGCTCATCAAAGTCTGAGAAGCTTTGGACTAAAGAAATTGACAGATTCATTTCCTGCTGATAATTTAGATAAGTAGTTTAGGGTAGGTGCCTAATAATTTGGGAATTATGAACATGCAGATCACCAAAATTTCCCTTTACTATGGCTAATGCTAGAATTTGAACAGGTAGGGTGTGTGTGTGTGTGTGTGTGTGTGTGTGTGTGTGTGTGTGTGTGTGTGGTGTATGTACACATACTGAGGCCCAAATGGATATTTACTGATAATCTCTGAATCTCTGGATATTACATTTGCCTTATCCACTCTTGAAGTTAACATGGGACAGAAATGAGCACATGCGTTTAGCTATTCCACTGTCCAGTGGTAGAATGAAACTTTAAAACATTAGACTTAGAGTCAATAGACTTGGGTTTTTGACACCCACTCTATGCCCCAACTTTTTCTTTGCCTCTTATGAGTAATGAATTATTTAAGCTCTGAGTTTCATTCTTCCAATCTGTTCAAAGGAAATCATTTACCAGAGTTATTGTGAACAATCAAACAAAATAATGCATATGAGAGCACCTAGGACATAAAGGTATTTAGTAAGTCTCAATATTTATTAATTCCTAGATATATTTAAAAGTATAACATACATTCTCATTTGTTTCTTTTGATCCTGCATGCACAACAATTTGTAGCATGGCATGGAGAGGGTAGTGGAGAAAAAACCATAAATCTCTATTCCTCCTGGAAAAATTATGAACTGCTAGCCTGTGATGGTCTTATTCATATTTATTAGAGCACCTAGCTAAAAAACAAACAAACAAAAAAAAACCCTATATTCCTTCCAAAATGTGAACTTGAAAGTGCTGAATGAGGTATGAATATTAAGCCAGCTCACTAACTTTTATCTTTGTCCTTAGGCATTCCCCCTTCAATACATTGTGCAATTTATTGTCCTACAAATCTTTGTAAATCACTACTGTGATTAAATCATCTGTGGGCTCAAAACTATCAATATCTTTTCAATGCCCATGGAATAAAGTTCTAATAACAGATTAAGCAGTTACTAAGTGTTCATTATGTCATATACTGTGCTAGGTGATTAAGGTCCCCACTTTACATCTATAGATGCTTACCATAAAAAGCAGTGTGATAAATGACATGATCTGTATTATTATGAAATTACTGTGGAGGAACAGGTTTCTTTTGGCTATGATGTCTTAAAGGTGGTATGCATAAGCTCTGAAAAGATTTTGATAGGGCAGGAAAATCACAGACTTGGGATATGATGATGGCAAATCCAATTCTCTGTCTTATCAATCCCTTTTATTGTTGTAGGAAATATACACATCTAGTCACTAAGTGAACATTTACAGTGATACACAGATTCCATCACAAAACAGCTCATTTTACTGTCAAACTGTAATGACAGGTAACATTCACTGAAATCTCAACATTTGCTGTAAGTGTAAGATAATGGGCTAAATTTTTTACATGCATTATTTCATGTAATACTCAAAACAATACTGAGATGAATAACATTATTATATATATATAAAAAAAAACAGAATGCTTAAATATTTCAGTCAAGGTCTCTTGGCTAGTAAATGGCTAGTAAATACAGAAACTGAATCTAGACTACTACTGAGAAAGCACTGGGCAGCATTGTTGTAAATGATTTTTCTTTCATTCCACAAAGTGATGATCATAGACCATTGTAATACAAGTAAGCACTAGGTACTCTGGAAGCATCTGTGCTAGACTAGAGGAGTTAAAGAGAGGTTGTGCCTGAGATGAATCATGAAAGCTGAGAAGCAGCTAGGACAGGAAGGAGAAGAATGGTACCCTAAAGCAAAGGCAACAGTCTAGGAAGCAGAATGAAAGGGCGGAAGAGCATGGTATATTTAAAGAACTCTAAGTAGTTCAGTATGGCTAAGGACAGGGAAAAAGTGGGAAAATGGCAAGACATAAAGCTGGTGAGTTAGGAGGTACAGCTTATAAAGGCCTTGTTCACCAGAGGCAAAGGCATTCAGTTTCAATAACCTGAGTATATTGAGGAAACACTGAAAAAGTTCCACTGGGAGATGAGTTTGGGATAAGTTAGAAGGATGTTAGAGTAATTAAATAGAGAGATCATGAGGGCCCAGAGTGAGGTTGGAAAGGAAAAGAGATAAAAAAATTAAGATGGGAGAATTAACAGGATTTATAATTGACTGAATAACTGGGACAAGGGACAGGAAGATGAAGGCTGGCTCCCAGTTTCTAGACATTGGTGACTGGTGAAAGATATGCCAGTAACTAAACAGAAAGGTCCAGAATGGCTAATTTGAATTTTTTTTCTTTTTTTTGTGCCAAAAGCTGCCTCTCTGTGAATTGTCCCTGTACATACTCACTCTGTACTCTAAGGCAAAGGTCTCCAAAGTGCAGTTCCCACACCTCAGGGAGTCTGCAAAATGATCCATTAATGTGTGAGAAGAAAATATGAGAATTTATATTTCATTTTAGTCTAAAAATAAGACATTAAGCTTTTATAAAATATATAGACTCACAATAGTATCTGTATATAATTCATAAATAATTATACATATATTGGAAGCATGTATTTATATATCTTTTTTCAATCGATAAAGGCACTACTAATAGGGCAACACCATACAATAGTTATTATTTATGGTGTCTGCCTATTATTTAGTAGGTTCAGTACTGCTATTTACATACTTCCATTTTACCCTTACAATTACTGTTTTGGTTCATAATAATCCTGATTTACACACTGGAAACACGGAAACTCTGATTGTAGTCTATCACGATGTCACTGTAAATAAACTGCCTAATGTCCTCAAATTATTAAATGGCATGACTGGAATTTGTTTCTTATTCTGTCTGACAGCCCTTTAAATACTTGAAGACAGTATGTTACTCTGAAGACAGTTAATTTACTGAGATCATGTCCCAAATTACTTTAAGTGTCCTTTGTAGGTGAGTTTCTGGGCTACAACAGTCACCTTTGCATGAATAACTTGTACTTTGAAAGTCCATTTTGAAACGCATTATCCATTCTAAATGCACTATTCAAGATATGAAATTACTAGCAAAAATCCACAGGGTGAGTAGGAGAAAAATGGAATAAAATCACATTAACAATTTATGTATATATTCAATACCATTTATACTTATCACATTCACCTTTGATGCACATGCCAGCCTACTTTTCCAAAGTGACCCTGTCATTTCTCCACTCAAAAGCCTTGAGTGGCTTTCCATCTCACGCACAGAAAAAGCCTAAGCCCTGACAAAGGCCCACAACCTATATGTTTTGGTTTCCTGTTCCTTCTGTTCCTCCTCTCCTATTACTCTCCTCCTTGCTTACTATATTCCAACACAAGACCATCTTAGATGTTCCCTGGGAATTTCAAGCATGCTTCCACTGCAGGATCTCTGTACTTCTTTCTTCCTTCCTTTGCCTGGAATGCTCTCCCGCCCAGATATCTGATGGCTCACTCCTTCATTTCCTTCAGGCCAAATGTCATCTTTGGAGTGAGACCTAACCTGACTATCCTATGGAAAACAGCAACACCAACTTCCTAATATTTTCTATGCCTTTTTCCTTGCTTTTCTTCATAGTGCTTGCTGCATTTAACACATATTTTATCCACCCATCCATCCAATCGTTTATTGATTGATGGATGGATGTCTTTCTTCCTCTCCCTGGAATGTAAGCTCCATGAGGACAGGACTTTTCTATGTTTTGTCTACTGCTATATAATACTGCCTGGTAAACAGGAAGTACTCAACAAATATTTATTAAACAAACAAATAAAATGAGAAAAGGAAAGTGTGACCTAATTAGAAACATGATACAATATAATGAATGGAAGATTCTAAACTAAAATCTGCAATGCCTGAGTTTCTATCTAGCCTGAGACATAATGGAGAAACATTTCATCAAGAGTATGATGAATTACTCTAAAGTATAAACAACTTTGACCACACAGTAAACTCAGTATTTAATAATAAAAATGATACCTAGACTATGTGAAAGAGAATTAGCTAGGAAGGATGATTAAAGAAAGAATCATGATTAATATTAATACTTACCTTAAAGTATTAAATAAATGCTTTAATAACCCAAGTGCCCATCAATAGATGAATGGATAAAATATATATATATACACACACACACACACACACACACACACACACACACAATAGAATATTACTCAGCCATAAAAAAAGAATGAAATCTTACCATTTGCCACAGCATAAATGGACCTACAGGGTATTATGCTAAATGAATAAGTCAAATAAAGAAAGACAAATACCATATGATTTCCTCTAAAGAACAAAATGAATGAACAAACAAAATAGAAACAGATTCATAGATGCAGAGAAAGACTAATAGTTGCCAGAGGGGAGGGAGTGGGTAGAGGACTCAAAGGTGAAGGGATTAAGAAGTACAGATTGGCAGTTACAAAATAGTCATGGGGATGTAAAGTACAGCATAAGGAATATAGTCAATAATATTGCAATAATTATGTATAGTGCAGGTGGGTACTTGACATATCAAGGGGATCACTTTGTAAAGGATATGATTGTCTAACCACTATGCTGTACATCTAAAACTAATACAAAATAATATTGGATGTAAACTGTAATTGAAAACAAAACCAAAATAAATGCTTTAAGAGGTCTGGGTATAATTAGCACTATGATAAGAGTGAATCTAGAGTCAAGCTCTGTTGCTTTTTACCTGTGTAAACTCAGGCATTCACCTAACTATTTTATGTCTCATTTCCTCGTATGTATAATGGGTATTGTAATAGGTATTGCCTTCATAGCATTGATGTGATGATTAAGTAAGTCCATATATGCTCCAGCACATATATTAAATGTTAATTTTTATTAGCACAGGATCCGGCATATAACTCTCAATAAACATTAGCTATTATTATTATCACCAAATTATAAACTTTTGGTATCTCACTCTGAAAGTTACTAAACCACAGGTACACCTGGTAAAGACCATAACATACATTTTTAAAAAGTACTAGAAATCAATTACCACATAAGAATCTAGCACCTTTGAAACATATTAATTTCAGGATTAAAATATTATATATTCTGTGTACTATAACACCCATTTTTTATTTTGTTTACAAGTCACACATAGTATAAAATTTGACATTTTACTTTATAAAGTTATATCAGTTGTTCCCAATCTTATATTATTCTCCAACATACCTGAGAGATGGTACACTCGCATTATGCACAGATGCTCAATAGAGCAATGATTCTCCACTAAGTGGAGAGAATGCAATGGAGGTGAGGTGGAGTAAGCTGTCTGGAGTTGAGAATAACTAGTTCACATAATGGAAAAATGTTATAAAAAGAAAGCTGTGATTCAGAGTTAAGAAACAGAGTTAAATCTACAAAAAAAGAATTGAATGTATGACACAGATCTATTTCTTTAATTTATATTCAAAAGGTGGAGGTATTTAAAATCTCTTACTAGTGTGTTTTCTCCATTGGAACTATTCCAGAGCCTCATTCGATTATCAGTACCAACAGTGAGTAGATGAAGCCCATCACTTGTAAAACATAAGCCATTAACTTTCCCATTATGAGCAGTGTTTGCTGCAATGAAAAATACAATTCAATTTATCTGTTCTTGTATTCAGCACACATTTAATGCTTGACAATCTACTTATTTAAAAATATTAAAGGACAACTATCTGAATTACTTAAAATATGTAAGTTAATTATATTTAAAATTGATCATCCCTTTGGATTTGAATATGATAAGCTATATAAATTAGAACCATAAAAATAGAGGAAAACTAAAAAAACCAAAGGGAAAAAATCCTGCCAAATATATTTGTCTTCAAAGAGTAAGCTGTGCTATAAAATCAATTAAATTCAGTTTAACACCTTTCTTCTTTTAATTTAATTTTTTCCATCACCATTTATCCCCTCTATGTCCTCTTCCACCTCCACCCTTTCAAACTTCTTATATACTATTTCCATTTTTAATCTAAAAATCATTCCATGGACTATTAAAAATCATTAATACTAGTATTTTCTATTTAAAAACTTTAACAGGAGAAGATACTATTCTAGTCTCAATAGAAATTTATTTTACTTTCAAAATAAACAACTTTGAGAAAACATAATTCTCAATAGCCTGATTAATTTAAGTTAAAAGCTCATGAAGACAATCATAGGTTTTATATAGTTCATTCCAATATATTTCTGGTCCAGAATTAATTCTGAAACAGAATTTTAACATACACAAAAATTAAATTCTATTGTAAAAATGCAATTGAAGTATTTTATCATTTGGATTGCAGCTGAAACATTGAATAGAATTCGCAAATTTTATTCTGACATAATGGTCACTAACTGTTACTATTCCTTTAATTTATGAGAACTTCCTAAGTGGCAATGATTTTGTATTAGTTGGTGTCACTGGAGGAAAAGCAAGGTAACAAGTTAATCCAGAAAAGTTTCTACACTTGAAAATTCAGGGATAGATGATAGGTCATACTTACTTGTATTTTAAAGAAAGACAATAATTATTTATTTAAATTAAGAAATTGATTTATTGTGAATATCTTTTTTTAAAGTCACAAAATTTGTAATATGTCAATATACATTTATTATTCGGTTTCGTTCAAAATTTTCAATATAAAAATAGTATCATTGTTATATTTCTGTATTAGTATATTAGTGATTCTTCATTACCTGATTCAGCAGCTTGTGACTTTTGCCCATTATGCTGATCAAGAGTAATCAAACATCCTGATGCTTTCCTCACATCCCATAATTTTACTCTACTGTCAGCACTAAGAAGAAATAAATGTTACATTGACATATATAACTAGGATAGTGATTGTACTATTCACCTACCTTTCCAGTATTATGGCACATAGAAGTCTCAGGATATTTGTACGTTTGGGTTATTGTACTTTTGCCTTTTTGGTAAATATTCAATAGTCAGTAAGAGTACAAAGTAAAAAAATAAGAAAAAAAAGTAACCTTTCTTAGATCACAAGGACAGAATTCTGCTGCTTTTCGTTTTATTTTTAATGATGTGAACATCTTTCTCAAGGACTAGATAGGCTTAGAGCTTGTTGCTTAAGCAAGTTTGTGGGCTACATCCTTACTATTATTTATTATTCAAATATTGTCTAAACAAGCAGTTAACTAATTTCACTTTCCTTAAGCATTCACTTGGCATGAATTTGGTGGATTTTATTTTTTATTTTTTTCATTTTATATGATATAAAATAAGAACAAAGTGAATAGTAAAACTATACACACACACACACACACACACACACACACACACATACACACATATATATTTCTTTTTTTTAATCCTCACCAGAGGACACCTTTTTTTTTTTGTATTTATCTTCAGATAGAGTGGGAAGGAGAGAAGGAGGAAGTGAGAGAGAGAAACATCAATGTGAGAGAAACACATTGAGTGGTTGCCACCCACACAACCCCAACTGGGGCTGGGGACAAACTGCAACCGAGGTACGTGCCCTTAGCGGAGAGTATGCGGGCCGAAGCTCTAACTGCTGAGCCAAACTGGCCAAGGCAAGAACAGTATATTTTTATTTGGTTTCCTATACTCAAATCAATCTTTGTCAGATATATAAGAACTAAATTTAATGTCTTCTAGAAATTAGATATTTATTTTCATTTTATTTCAAGGAAGTGAAAAGAAGAAAGGCAAAACTATGATCACATATTAATTTCAGCTTCTAAATTACTTCTAAATAAAATATTAATCAGTTCAACTGATGCTTTCATATCCTCACAAAGATGTCAACAATATTCCATTGGGTTTATCCAGGCCATTTTAATTAGAAAGACCACTGCATTGCATTTTATAAACCTATTTCTTATTTATAAATCATATATATGCATGATTATATACGTATATAAATATATACATATATATAAATCATATGTATACATTATTTATCTCTTCCTATAACCTTGATTCACTTCACAGACCACCATCAAACCCAGCCAATTAGAAGAGTCAGCAAAAACTAGCATTTTCCATTCTCAAGTTGGTTTTCTTTCTTTCCAGCTGGGGAAAATGTGTACAATGGGATAAGTGCAAGGATTTAAGTCTCTTCTGAAATAGATTAGATTTACAGATATCTGACTCCTAACATGGATTACTGAGTCTATTCTGGTAGTGATTCAAATTCCAAGGATACTCTGAGAACTGAATGCCTCTTAGCTTCCCTATGATTTGAGGAAAACCCCGTTAGGCAGAAACAAGGTAAATTCACCCTTGAGTGGACCCACAAC
Source organism: Tadarida brasiliensis (assembly GCA_030848825.1). Taxonomy (NCBI): domain Eukaryota; kingdom Metazoa; phylum Chordata; class Mammalia; order Chiroptera; family Molossidae; genus Tadarida; species Tadarida brasiliensis. The sequence continues at coordinate 39,159,349 of CM061258.1, forward strand.
CAACACCTAGCTCCTTACCTTTACATCTCTTTAGTCAGCCTCTTAAGGCTACATTCTAGACCTTGTTCAATTTCAGAAATTATAAATTTCAACATCACATTCTGAAAACTATTAACAAATAGTCTTTGGGAACTAAACTGTGACAGAGAAGGAGGGCTAGCAGCTTTACAAAAATCCACACACATATCTTTATGAAACTAATCTGAATAATTTTTTAATAATTCTTCTGCAAAAAGTTTTATTTAAATGTCTATAGTAGTCTTTGACTACTACTTCCAATCCCTTCCGTTTTTTAATTTTCTTACTCTGACACACATACTTTTTCTATCTCATTAGGTCCTTGATCCCCCCTTATAACCCTTTTAGTGATTTTATTTCCTTCCTTATACCCATGATTTAACAATTTTCAAACAATTGTTAAGTCTGTATCAATTAATGTTTTGATTTCTGTGGCTTAGTACAGCTGTGGTCTACACCTTCGACCAAACACACAACAGTGCCGAGCATTCCTATGTGCCCCAACCAGACCTCTCGTCCAACCGTTAAAACTGTTAATCCAAATCTTTACTTTCCCTTAAAATTGCATCCCATTCCAGTATTTTCAATATATAACATGAAGTTCTAGTCCACTAAAAAACCATAGAGGCCAATAGGTTTGCATTTCTTGAGCTCTCTGCAAAGTCACAAATTTAACTGTATTCATGTCTACCTTTTCCTCCTTCCATTTAGTCTCACAATGACCTTCATGTGTCAAATCAAGTGTCCCTCTTCTACCTGGACCCTTGATGCTACCTTCTTCCAGCTGTTTAAGGTCTTGATGTAACAATTATTCCTTCCATTTCTTATCTTCACCTATTTCTCTCTACTGGTACTTTCATCTCAGCATTTAAATACATAAGACTCTTCCCTCCAACACACAAAACCACCCAAACTCCTTGGTGTTCTTAGAGTTAAGTGCTTCTGCTCGCTTTTCCCATATTACACCTTTCAGAGATGTAACTCTATTAATGCATTTTTCAGGATGTTCTGTAATTGATGATTTTTCTGACTACTCCACATTAGACTGTTAGCTTCTTGAAGGGAATATGCCATGGTTAACTGTGTCCCTAGAACGATGCTTGGCACATGGTAGGCAGTCTTTAAATATTAGTAAATTGAATCAATGAATACATGGAAATGTTGAATCAGATTCAAAACAATTCTGGATTAAAGAAAATGAATAAAAATGCTACTATTTTAAAATTAACAGCGCTATACTTATATATGCAAAAATGACACAACACAATCGGTTTCCTGTTTTTCCAGCAGTACAAGATTTGCATTGCTACACTGATTCTCTTGTTTTCTCTATTTTAAAAGATGAGCACCTTCAAGATGGATAGTCAGATTTAGCGCTTTGATGCAAAAGAAGATTTCTTTTGGTGATACAAATTAGAATTTGTAACTCAATTATTTTATTTTTAAGGACCTAATTAATAACTAAACATGCATCTTACATAAATATAGTCTTTTAAAAATGTTTTTCACTAACTATTAACTTTAAAATGAAATAGTCTGCAATTTACCTTGCAGTTGCCAAGATATATTCATAACGCGGTGACCAGGAAACTGCTAGTATTTCTTGTCTGTGGCCTGCAAATACAACTGCATGAAAAGTCTTGTAAAATATTTGAAAATCAAACGACACAGTACAATTAATTTTGATTCTGAATGAAGACTAAATATTAAAGATAAACTGATATAATCATCTTTTCACTTTTATAATAATCTGTTTAAATATATTAATATGAAGTCTATGAGGCATTTCTCACATATGGTATTTTATTATAAAAGGCCTGGTTTTGCTTTGGAAAGAACAGGTAGAGCAAGTGAGTCTTTCTTTTTAAATACAGCTGTTGACCTAACAATGCAATCCATCAATAAGTGATATAGCTCAAGCTCACTTACTTATTTCCACAGCAAAAGCCACTGCTACGAACCAAAGATAAACACTCTAAATAATAAAAACATTTTCTAACTTCAGACAGTCATAAAACAGAAAAAAATATTTTAATCCATGATTATACAAATACATTTGTATATTTTTTCTAGAAAGCACAGGTCATAAATTCACAGGATAAGTGATTTCAGCATTTTGATTCACTTTTACCTAGCTGAACTATTCAAGTCAGTTATTTTAGTCTACCTGGCTTATATAAATAGAAATTCATGATAATATAAAATAAATGTTATCTATTTCATCAAGTTTTCCTTATATATTTATTATGTTTCTCAGTGATGAAAAAAGATATTTCTGAATTACATCTCTCTTTCCATTATTTAGAATTAGATTATCTAATACTGATTTAAAAAAAATAGCAAAAATAATTTAAATTAATATATATTTATCAAAGTATCATTTCAACATCTTTTTCTAAAATATTTTTACCGAGAAAAAAAGCACCTAAATTGTAAGAACCTTTACTCAGCCAGAATAATATTAGACTATGTTCATGAGACAAATGTACTCATGAGAGTTTCATAAGTAGTTTATTTTTTTCACCCACAGAAATAACACAAGGTTTTGAGTTAGATCTTCCATAACCTTTGAGCTCCCCCTGTGGCCATTGTTCATATAAATGTCTCCTTAATAGTTCAGCTTTATAAGAATAATGCACAGAAGGATCTTTATTTCCCTGTTGACTTTTAACAACTAGCACAAAATACATTAGTCATGTCACTTACAAAGAATACATTGTTAGTAATGTTTCTTTTTATTTAATGGTTTACTCAAAGTAGTTGTTGTTACAAATAAAAAATACCCTGTAGAATGTGGCAACAGGATCCAGACTTTAAGTCACAAAGTTGTACTTTGGGCCCTTTGGTACCAACTATAAAACAAAATAAAAAATGGTTTAAGTTAATTTTACTATAAATCATCATCAAAAGAAAATAAGAAACCACCATTATGAACTATGACATTTTCACTATATCCACGCAGAAATATGAAAGTGTATGCTAAAAATACACTTAAATAGTTTTAAATGTTTATAATTACAAAATTTATTTTAATAGTAGTTATATTTTAGTACTAAGACAACTTTATTATTGCATTATTATTATTATTATTTTTTATCCTCACCCGAGGATATTTTTCTGTTTTTTTGTTCAGCTAGAGTGGGAGGGGGGGGAGAGGGGGGGAGAGAGAGAGATAGAGAGAGAGAGGGAGAGAGAGAGAAACATCGACGTGAAAGGGACACATCGAGTGGTTCCCACCCGCACGACCCAACCAGGGCCGAGGACAAACTGCAACCGAGGTACGTGCTCTTAGCGGGAACCGAACTCGGGTCTCTCTGGACCGCAGGCCAACGCTCTAACCGCGGAGCCAAACTGGCCAGAGCTATTGCATTATTTTTTAACATTTAATTTAGAAATAATTATATTTGTTCACAGGAAGTTGCAAAGATAGTACAGACAGGCCTCTGTGTACCCTTCAATCAGGTTCCTCCAATGGTTATATGTTAGGTAACTATAGTACAATATCAAACCCAGGAAATTTGTATTGGTACAATGTGGTATATAATTCTATACTATTTTATCACCTCAAATTATTTTATTTTAATAGCTTAGTTTTTTCATAATGAAATACTTCCAATCACTAGTAATAGATTCCAGAAACTCTGGACACAGACTGAGTGGACCTCAAAGACAATTTAATGCCCAGCTCTTCTCTTCAGATGAAGTAGCTGATCGATGTCCAGAGGTGAGGAGATTCATGCAGTGCCAGAGAGTAATGAAATCCCAGGGACCTGACCTCTGATACCAGAAAAATATTTTTTCTTCCCAATACATGAAAATTTTATTGCAGGTACTTCCATAAAAATGGATGTTTAGTTTGAACCACACAATTTTATAGAAAAGGAAATAATTTCCTTGAATAGAAAAAGTCAAATTTTATTCATGTAAAAATCTTTGAAACTTTGGTGGTTTAAAAGTAATTCTTTGGGAACAGAAAGGTGCCTTCTTAATTAATATTTGAATCCTACCCACTAGCATAGCGTCTAACTTGCACAATATCTGTTAAACTGAATATAAATAGTAGCATACACTTGTCTTTTTGTTTTTTTCTTTAAAGAATTGTGATCTCCATCTGGGTTAAAATGTCTATATCAAAACTAACTAGAAATGAAAAGGAAGCAAGTTTTCAAAATATTACAAAACAAGAGAATACATGTACAAACCTGCTACCAAACAGTGCTGGGTGGCAACTGGAGACATATGATGACTATAAACTGTTTCTTCAAAATTAAATACATCTGCAGTCTGATAATCAAAAGACATTTTAAAAGTGTAAGTTCTAATTACAGACACAAAAGCAACAAATTTCCTATTTAGTTGTTTTCACACTGCTAGCCATTTTTAAATTGACTTAGCAATTTATTTGACTTAAACATAGGAATGTTAATACCGTTAAATACCTGATCATATTAAATCCTATGTTACTTATAACACTTTTCTCCCGTTTGTGAGAAAAACAGTTTTTCTCTAATAAATCCCAGAGATTAAGATTAAAGACAACCCCCTGGCTCATCATCTTCTTCTCTGCTCCATTTTGGGGACTTCAGCTTCTACATAGATGACCTAGCCAGTACTCTGCCTCTCAGTTCCATGCAACCTCAGCTACCACACCCAGGGCACAATCATCATCTAGAATTGCTCCTCCTTTAAAATAATAACTTTCTGTTGTATATGACTACAATCATCTGCCATTTTCAGCTTTCTTTCCCCCAACTACTTCCAGGGAACCCAAATAAAGCCTCTCAGTTCTTCCTGTCTTCACTTTCCCTTTTTGAGCATGGATTCTAAGATCCAATACTTCAATTGCCAACATTTTCTACTCTTTTAATCGATTTTTAAAGAGAGAGGAAGGGAGAGAGAGATCGATGTGAGAGTGGAACATACATCAGCTGCTTCCTGCATGCTCCCTACTGGGGATCAAGCCCACAACCTGGGCATGTGCCCTGACTGGGAATAGAACCAACAACCTTCTGGTGTAGGAGACTATGCACAACCAACTGAGCCACAATGGCCAGGGCAACATTTTCTACTCTTTTGTCAATATCCTTGCACTAGTCAGTACCTCAAACCTGGATGACTCCAAATGTCTGCCTTCTGTGCACCTATACTCAGGCTGATATACACCAGAGGTCAGCAAACTTTTTCCATAAAGGGACAGATTGTAAATATTTTAGGCTTTGAGGACCAACTACCCATTTCTGCCATTAGTGCATCAAAGTGGACACAAGACAAAAAATGAGCATGTCTGCGTCCAATAACACTTTGTTTGCCAAAAAGAGGCCATGAGCCAGACTTGGCCTGGCCCGTGGGCTGCAGTTAGCTGACCTCTGCCCTCCCCCAGTAAAATAAGTTGTATAATAGGGCAGACTGGTATCACTATAAAAGATCATTAATCTCAATGAGGCTTTCAGAATTGATTGCCAGTCAATATTTCACTAGTATTCTCTGCAATATTCACAACTATTTCAAACTTTCTGTGCTCTCCACAAACATCTCCACTTGGTTACAACAGGTGGATCTGATCTTTTATTCCAAAAAGAAAACAGAAGCCAATCTATGTGAATTCCCTTAATGTCTTATCAACAAAATTTCAAACTCATTTGCTTGCACTTATCCTTTTTTCCTCTTCTCTCCTATAATCATGGAAAAATGATCCTTCCTCATATTGAAAGGAAATGTGTTCAGATCCTCGTCAACACTGTCAGAAATCTCACCCTATACGTTATCTTCTCTATCTTCCGAGTATCTATAACCTCTCCCTCCATGCTGTTTCATTCCCATCAGCACTAAAAAATGTGCAAGTCTCGCCCAGCTGGTGATGCTCAGTGGACTGAACACTGTTCCATGGACTGAGCGGTCCCAGTTTGATTCCCGGTCAGGGCACATGCCCGGGTTGCGGGCTCGATCCCCAGTAGAGGGCATGCAGGGGCAGCTGATCAATGTTTCTCTCTCACATAGATGTTTCTCTCTCTCTCCCTTCCTCTCTCTCTAAAAAATAAAAACATTTTAAAAAATATGTTTCATCTTAATTGCACCCCCTCCCAAAGACAAAAAACAAACAAAAAAAACCCTTTCACCCAAATTCCTCCTATATTTTATAGAAATAGAAAAAAAAAACAAAAACCCTAAATTTTGTGTGGAAACACAACACCCTGAATAGCCAGAGCAATCTTAAGAAAAACAAAACTGAAAGCATCACACGCCCTGATTTCAAACTATATTATAAAGCTGTACTAATCAAAATAGTATGGTATTGGCATAAAAGCAGACACACACATCAAAGTAACAGAATAGAGAGCCCAGAAATAAACCCATACATATACGGTCAATTAATTTACCACAAAGGAGCCAAGAATATATAATGCGGAGAGGATAGCCTCTTCAATAAATGGTGTTGGAAAAACTGGACAGCCACATGCAAAAAAATGAAACTGGACCGCTATCTTATACCATACACATAAATTAGCTCAAAATGGATTAAAGGTTTGAATGTAAGAGCTGAAACCATAAAAATCCTTGAAGGAAACATAGGGATAAGCTCCTTGATGATGACTGTTTGGATTTGATACCAAAAGCAAAAATAAACAAGTGGGATTACATCAAACCAAAAACTTCTGCACAGCAACAAAATGAAAAGGCAATCTATAGAATGGGAGGTAATATTTGCAAATCATCTATCTAATAAGGGGTTATATCTAAATACAAAGAAGTTATACAATTCAATAGCAAAAAAAAAAACAAACAAAAACAAAGAACCTGATTTAAAAATGAGCTGAGGAACTGAATATTTTTCCAAAGAAGATATACAAATGGCTAACAGGTACATGAAAAGGTGCTCAACATCCCTAAGCAAAAGGGAAATGCAAATAAAAATCACAGTGAGATATTACTTCATACCTTTTATATAGTTATAAACTATTATCAGAAACAAGAAGTAACAAATGTTGGCAAGGAAGTGGAGAAAAGAGAATCCTTGTATGCTCTTGGTGCAGTCACTATGGAAAACAGTACGGAGGTTCCTCAAAAAGTTAAAAATAGAACTACCATATGATTTAGCAATTCCACTCCTGGGTATTCACTCAAAGAAATTAAAAAAAAAAAAACTAATTTGAAAAGATATATGCACCCCATGTTCATTACAGGATTATTTAATAAATATATAGGAATATTATTCAGCCACAAGAAAGAAGAAAATCCTGACATTTGTGACAACATGGATGGACCTTGAGGGTGTTAGGCTAAGTAAGTCAGACAGAGAAAAACAAATACCAGTTGATTTCTCTTATATGTGGAATCTAAAAAAGCTATCTAGAAATAGAATAAAGTTGTGGTTACCAGGGGCTATCAAGTGGGAGAAATGGGGAGGTGTTGGTCATATGGTACAAACTTCCAGTTATAAGACAAATAAGAAAAAAGAAAAAGTTGCCTAAGGAAAGGGACTTGAGAAAGGGAATACAACACAGTCAAGATATGATCAGAAGGCAAAAGGAGATCAATTTAGTGACAGCAAATCATTTATGCAAAAAGAGGTAGAAGCTAAGGTTGAGGGAGTAGGGGTTGAGGTTATGGAAAACTTAGAATGTCAGGCTGAATTTAGACAATGGAAGTCACTAGTGGGTTTGGGTCAAGACAGTTGATGAAACTTATAATAAGATTAATTCTGGGGTAGAACTTACCATGGAAAATGTGGGAAGAAAAATGCAGGGAAACCAGTTAGCAGTTTTTAGTAGTATTCTAGATATATGGTAACGGTGAAGGAATAGAAAAGAGAAATACGAACATTTGAAGAAAGACTGCTAAAATTTGAGGACTAAATGGATATGAGGAGAGATTAGTCTGTAACATGTTAAATTTGATGACACTACATTCAAGTAAGAGAGAGAAATATGGGACTAGAGCTCAGGGAAAAGATTTACACTAGAAATATAAATTTGACCATATATCATGAAAACTATTATCTATTGTTGACCTTTACTAAGCTATATAATAGGAGATACATACAATTTTCTTTCTTAGACCACAAGACCATAGTAGTTTTAAATAATAAAGATAAAATAGCTAATAGTTTTTGAGTACTTACTATATGCTACATACTAATCTAGTTTCTTTACATATATTAACCTATTTAATCTTAACCATTCTATAAGATACAATCATTACCCACATTACAGATGAGAAAACTGAAACACAGAGAGGTTCAGACACTTGCTCAACGTTATACAGCTAGTCGGTAGCAAACCCAAAATATGAACTCAAACAATCTAACTCTCCTTAACCACTATAGTGCTTTCACATCCATTACATGATATCTTAGCAAATAATCACACTAAAATGGTTTATTAAATTCTCCTTCATCCTACAGAGCCATTTGGGAAGGTTTTAATATACTTACTTGTAATGTATTTGTATCCCATACTTTCAGAGTTTTATCAAATGAGCTTGATGTGAACATGCCAGTGTCATGAGGATACCACTGTACAGTCTCCACACTGTATCTGTGAAAATCAGGATGATATCTACAAAACAGCAACCAAAATTTAGAGATAACTGATTTATGTGAGTTTGAAACTGATACTACTGTATATTAACAAATAGTAGTCTCAGGAAGGATGATGTGAATGGCCAAATCTAGATCACATCGCTGTGTCCTAGGAAAAGAGAATGTTCAGGAACTAGTTTCAGGTTTCTCTGGTGTGACGTGGAGGCTTGCTTCCTACTAAGGCTCTTAAAATGAGACTTTTTATTTCTGTACTGTAGCCTGGAGGGATCGGCCAGCTATACTGGACCAACTCATGGAGGGGGCAGTGATTTATTCTGGTTTTGGATTTGCTCTTCCCATTATCATTTTATTAGCACTATCATTCCAAGAATTGTTGAATGCCTTACATACTTCCAGGGTACTCCACACAATATTGCTTCTGATCAAGGAACTTACCCTATGACACAAAAAATGCAACTGGGATGCCCATGGGATTAACCACTCTTATGTAATCCATCACCCATAGAAGCATGGTCTGTTGATGACTCAATTATGATATCAGCTACAATATACCACTTTGTGAGGGTGATGTGCAGTCCTAAAGGATGCAGTATACGTATGCTCTGAACCAGTGCTCAACACAGTATATGTCATTTTACTGAATTAATTCAAACAAACTGGCTGTTAAGAAACACACGATAATGGAGGGACACTTGAACACCTACTGAATATTTAATACAAAAAGGTATTGTGTATGTGAGATAATGATACTATGGTTATGATTATAAAGACTTTATCTTCTAGAGATAAACATAATTATGAATAAAATGATATGATTCTGGATTTGCTTCAAAACAATGCTCAGAGCTGGGGGTAAGGGGTAGAGATGAAACAAGATTAGTTATGAATGACAGTTGTTAAACTGGGTGATGGGTACATAGCTCATTATACTACTCTCAACTTTTGTATATGTTAAAAATTTTCCATAAGATAAAAGTTAACAGAAGACTACTGCAACCATGTGAAGACAGGACCATCACGAGTTCTGATTCCTTAAGGTGAAGGTTTGGATCACAATATAGGGTAAAGGACCTTGAACAGTTGTGCAACCTGAAGAATGAGAACATGAAGAAGGAAACCCTTAAATGACAGTTTTGGCCTTGAGATAGATGCAAAGATAAAAGGACTGTAGTGCCCACCCATATTTTCTTTCTTTCTATGATATTTATTGATATGCATATCAATATATACATACATACACACACACATATGTATTTTTTAATTAATTTAACTTCCTCTTTCTTTCCATTAGTTTATATAGGTTAACTATACAATTGAGTCCAGAGGTTGCATAATACTGATATAAGATCAAATAAAACTAGTGGAGAAAGTGACATTATCTAGAACAGGAGCTAGATGTGGTAACTAAGTAGACTTAGGGTCATCACCCTTTGGGGAAGGAGATAATACATTTTGGTTGTAGCCCAGCTGGTGTGGCTCAGTGGATTGAGCATGGTCCCATGGACTGAGAGGTCCTGGTCAATTCCCAGTCAGGGCACATGCCTGGGTTGCGGGCTCAAACCTCTGTAGGGGGCATGCAGGAGGCAGCCGATCAATTGATGTTTCTCACATTGATGTTTCTATCTCTCTCTCCCTTCCCTCTCTAAAAAATAAAAAAAATAAAAAGTGTAAAAAAAATCACATTTTGGTTGTATAGTGGATATATGCATTAGGTTAGGCTGGAACTTCCCCACCTTCCCCCTCAAAAAAGGAAGGGTATATGGATAGAAAGGTGTATATGGATATTAAATAGCCATATGGGTGGACTGTAGTGGACATTTGCCCTTTTTTTGGCTGCTGAGCATGCAAATTCCTCCTTTTGTTTTATTGAAAGGCAGGACCCTGCCTGTTACTACAGAAAGCAAGGGACTCCAGACATTCTCTTTCCCTTCCCTTTGGCAGCAAGGGCATGGACATGTGTCCTGGGCTTCACCAATCCTGCCTGGGACTCTAAAACTCTAGCCAGTAATACAAACCCCAGGGATATTTAGCAATTATTCACAGCTGTGGAGTTTAGAGTCTGAGTTGGTGACATGTAGCAGAAACTAAATTGTTTCTGTGGTATAACCTTGACTGTGTTCTCTATCCTAGTTTCTCTTGCTTTTGCTCATTTTCTACATTTGATTCTTCCACCTTACTGCCAGTTATGTGAAATACTAATTATCTTTCCAATAAATTTCTTTTTTTTACACCAATATTCCAATAAACTTCTGCTTAAGATAAGCAGAATTAAATTCCATTTGCTCCTAAGAATCTTGATCTATACAGATTTTCTAGTTTTAAATAAAACAAATCTTTCATGTAGTGATCACACATAAAAGCTCATTTATATTTTAAATTTAAAATTAAAAATATAAATTTTAAATTTAAAAATTAAAATAGGACAAGATATTATATTATTCCCTTATTATGTATTATCTGTTATTCTCATTCACATTTAATAAGAATTTTGGTAAAGGAAAGAAGTCTTTTTGGTGCTCAAGAACAAATACATTAAATAAAACCAAAATAAATATCAGAAAAGAGTCTAAGCCCCATTAACTCAATAATAATTTTTACTGAAATTATTTTTTAAAGTTAGTGCATAAAGTCTTTAGATGTAAATATGATACTTTAACTCATTTTGTAAAGATGCTCACTATATGCCCATTTATATTCAAAGTCATACTTTTAAAGACAGAGTTTGAATCCAAGAAGAAAGCCATGGTAAAACAAAAGACTGACACACTAAGCATTTACTTAACTTTACACACCAGAAAAGCAGACCATAGTCCTTCATGGAATAACATTATATAGCATGTGGTATACATGAAAACACTATTTTGCTGTATAACAAATTAAACAATGTTAAATGTTAGCTGAGATAAAATAAGATAAAAATGAATTTAATATGATTGTCTTGCACTTAAGAATTTAGATTTTTATTTTTATTTTTTTGGTAGGAGTGAAGAGTATAAAACAGTATAAGCCTCTTAGAAACCACATTTCAGAGTATTTGAGGTAGTATCTTGCTTCGTACTAAGTTTCTCTATAACTATATTACTTGCCATCTACACAGTGGCTTTACAGTTTCCAATGTGCTTTTTGAAAGATAATATTTCATTTAATTATAACAGAAACCTTGTAAGAATAATGTGAGGCTCAGAGAAATAGTTCCCAAATCTGTATTTCCGAAGTGAAGCCAAGAAACGATCATAAATCTCACAAATATTCCATGGACTTACACACTTATTCTAACGTCTCAGGAACAGCTTTAATACAGAGTGGTTGTTGATATTAATGTTCATGATGTTTTTCTTCTTAATTCTCAACACCCTTCTGTAATTTACATTCCTTCTGTATATTCAAAGGTCTGCTCAATATCAGATCAGATACAAGTGACAAGAATTAAGTGACCATCATGAACAAATTACAACAAAACCACAAAACATTTTATTAAAGACTTAAAAATAATTCTCACAAGACTGGAAAGACAGAAAAGAATAGTCAGAAAACTCAAGACAAAGAGAGATACGTTTTTAAGTTAGGAAGCTTTCAGTAAGTAAAGAGGTAAAAGGGCTGTGTGTGCTAGTGTATGTCTGTTTGGTGAGGGATTTTTGTTGCTTCTAGTCATTGATCTTTTTGTTCTATTAATATCAACTGAAAAATCTAATTTGTGTTTATAATTGGCTGAAAGACTCATAAATGAATCTTATACTAAGTGGTACTAAAAACTAATAGTTCTCTGAGGTGTGCTATGTAGAACAAAAAGTATATAATCAAAACTTCTTAAATAAAATCATTTTAAAAACTCATGTCAAAGTTGTATTGGGAATGTCACATTAAAAACAGCTACACCTGCCCTGGCCGGTTTGGCTCAGCGGTTAGAGCCTCGGCCTGTGGTCCAGAGAGACCCGGGTTCGGTTCCCGCTAAGGGCATATAACTCGGTTGCGGTTTGTCCCCGGCCCTGGTTGGTCGTGTGGGTGGCAGCCACTCGATGTGTCCCTTTCACATCGATGTTTCTCTCTCTCTCTCTCTCTCTCTCTCTCTCTCCTCCTCTCTCTCCCTCCCACTCTATCTGAACAAAAAAATGAAAAAATGTTCTCAAGTGAGGATAAAAACAAAACAAAACACCCAGCTACACCTGATTTTAGTTATTATTCTATAAGAAAATGTAAAATATCTATGTAAATATATCATGTGAACAAGTTGCTTGAGACATTCATATGACTGCTATTTTCATAGTTTGTATTTGATGCAAAAAAACTCAACTCTTTATAAATTCATGAATTACATTTTTAATACACACCTGTCAACAGAACACACTGCTTTACATGTGTAATAAGGTTGTCTGCTGGAGTTCTCAAGATCATAAAGTACAATCACACCATCTGAACCACCTGATAACATGCTAATAATAAAAAAATTAACATTAATTTATCATTTTATGTAGTTCATTTATGATTACATCTGAAAATTACTGATTTTTAAACACCCAAACGTATTATGCCCACAAATACCAAGTAAAAATTAATATAGACTTCAATAAACTAAATTTTCTTAATCTAATATCTGTAGAATATGAAAAGATTCAATATATGATCATTTAAAATTTACCTTCATGATACCACAAAGAAATGACAGTAGAAACACAATGGCAAAAGATATTTCTTACTAGAAAGTAAAATATTATGAAGTAATTTAAAATGTCCTAATTATAATTGTGCTAAATAGAAATGGAATCAGACAGACCAGCTATTACTATCGATGCTAGCTAGCTATCTGGTTCTGGGTAATGTTACATTCCTTCCATTATGAAAATTTTTACTCAATTCATTCAACTTTGAGACCTGCAATATGCTAGGACCTCTGCTAATACAACTGTGAACAAGATAGGCATGGTTCCTGTCTTTTAAGAGTTTAAAATCTAATAGGGAAGACATATAGATCTATGAATTTATGTATGTATATAAAGTATTGCTATTTGCTAATATCATGGCTCACTATTAATCCTTATGTTACTGTCTCTCTATTCATTCTGGTTCTCTGATTTTGTTCTCTGGTAGATTACTAAGAAAGGGCTAATCAGAACAGTATTCCTTGAATTCTTGTGCATGATTGATAATTTGTCCTTTTGTACTGAAAATCTGATTGGATAAAAATCTTTGACTCATATTTATTTCCTTGAACATCTTAGATAAGAAACTTCATTTCTTTGCATAAAGTCTGCTTACAATATGATTTTCTTTCCCTTACATGTAATTTCAGATCTTATTTATTCTAGGAAAATATTCTTGGATTATAGTTTTAATATTTATTCTGTTCTTTTCCTTTGGATCTCTTCTCTGGGAACTCCTATTGTATGAATGGTGGATCTCCTTTGCCTATTATCTATATATGTCCCTATCTCTTAAATCCTTTTCCTTTTTCCATTTCTTTTTTAAAATTTCTCCTTCTTTTCACTTTCACCTAAGGCATTATTTCTTGTACTTATTTGCTTGTGTGCCCTATGCTTTAGTCTTCATTTCCGAAACATTTTTCTTTTATTTCTAATTTTTTCTTGAGTCTGATCATCTCATTTGAATTTTTCAAATTACAACTTATGTCATTCTTTCATATACTGTACGTTTTTAAAATGACATTTAGCTAGTTTGGAAATACTAGGTTAAAGTCCTCATCTACTTTGTTGGCATATCTTTCTGGCACAACTTTGTGGTCTATAGGTACATAGGTACTCTACTTAGTCTCTTGTTCTTATAATAATTTTGTATGTAATTTGACTTCAATCCTATTCTTTTGTTCATTTTTACATAAAATTAATTTTCTTAAACTTATAAAAGGGAGACTTGGTTCAGAGTATTTACATTTTATATCTCTAGAACTTTTCTTCTTTTTTTTGTAAGAAGTTCAAAATATGGCAGCTCACTTTGAGAGATTTCCTGGTTCTGTTCACCTCCCTAACATTTATCTAGGCCATCTTTTTCATTTGTTCTATTGTCTCTATATTACATAATTTGTATCCCATCCCATCCCATCCCACCCCACCCCACCCCACCCCATCCCATCCCATCCCATCCCATCCCATCCCATCCCATCCCATTAATTCTATTCTAATTCTATACCTCCCTAGAGGGTATCTTTAGTTGATTAGCTGGAGAGATTATAAAGCCAAGAATGCTCCAACCCCACAGGTCTTACTGTGAACCCCTTGAACAATCAGAATATGCCATCATCTCCCAGTTTCAGCTGCTGTAGTTAAATGGACTTACTGAGCTTTCAACTAACCATTGGTTATTTCAGAGTTATCAGGTCTATCTGATGCCCCATTACTTTTCATTGCCTTTCCTGGTATAGATGCTGATACTACACAGGTCTTGCAGTTATCAGTTTATTTCCACTCATCCACATTTTATGGTTTGTGAGGATACTTCATCACTTATACTTCCTATAAGTGTTATACTTTGGTTTTGATCTTGCTATCTTTAGTTTCTTTGCTATTTAAAGTAGCTGTCCACAACAAGATAAAGAGCTTGTGCCTGAAATGAATACACTTCTTTCTTCACTGAGAAAGTCTTGCTACCAAAAATAAAAAATCTCAGCTCATCTAATCTCTGTGTTTAGTGATGTAGTAGATTTATATTCTGGTACAAGCTCCTTATCTTGTTGTGAACCAGTTTCAAAGAGTTAATGAAATAGCAGCATGTCTAAGTAGCACTGATTTACAGACTTGCTTTAATAAAAAATTCAATACCAATTTGTAGAAAAATTAGGTTAATTTAAAAGTAGTTCTTCCAAGTTCTTTGCTGAAAAAGTTCTAAAGTCCAACTGATGAGGGGCAGCAAAGTGATGCCATGCTGAAGTTTATTTTATATTCGTTAGCTTCATTACATTTGCAGTTGTTACTCTAATTATGTATCTAGAGAAATATTTGTAAATTTTAACAACTGCAACTTTTATTTTGGTTTACAAAATGCTATATTATAGCTTGTTTGGACATGATGTGAGTTACATGTGTACCACAACCAATTTCAAAAACATTTATGCTTCATATTTGAACTTTGTGAAATATTTTTTTTACCACAGTACTACATGTATTATCAAAACAAAAATAAACAAATGTTTCAAAGTTGAACTCTTAAACTGAATTTAAATCATATTTATAATAATGCCAAATGTTTCATCTTTGTTAGAATGCCTTCCAAAAGCTTTTCTTGGATTCCATTAATTGGATGAAAAACTGAACCATTATCGGAATTGACTGTATTTGAAGTATATGATGGCACTGACATTATTTAACTGTGAGATTATTATTCTGTAATAGAGTAAACACAGTAAGAGATATGGTTTCATGTTTTTATATGGATAAGATAAGATAACCTGGTATTAAAGATGAATAAAATTAATTAGAAGAATTGAGAAGGTATAAAAAAAGATTTATAGAATAATATGCAAATGTACTCTATGCAGTTACACCTATTAAAATTGTATTTTCAGACTGACTTCTTAAAATAACTCCTAACTGTGGAAATAAATGCTTTTTTTAAACCAGATTTGTGTATTCTGGTTTCCATTCTGGTTTTCAGTGAATTCTTTACAGCTCTCATGGTAAATATTAAAAGTATTTAAAGCAAGTTGTATGTGCATTGACTTTCTTAAGAAAAGGAAAGTCACACCCAGCCAGTGTGGCTCAGTGGATTGAGTATGGTCTCATGGACTGAGAGGTCCTGGTTCAGCTTCCCAGTCAGGGCACCTGGCTGGGTTGCGTGCTCCATTCCCAGTTGGGGGGGGGGTGTGTGTGTGTGTGTGTGTGTGCAGGAGGCAGCCAATCGATGTATCTCTCTCACATCCATGTTTCTATCTCTCTCTCCCTTCCTCTCTGTCTAAAAAAATCAATAAAAATATATTTAAAAAAAGAAAATCAATATTTAATTTTCCATTAAATATACAATTTGCTTTTTATTTCTCCCTTTGCTGCCAAATGGGTTTAAAGCAAAATACAAGTCTTAGCAAACAATGAAATAAATAGTTGTATATTTTTACCACGCAATAAAGAGGGAAACCACTGCAGTGACAATCCTGACTTTTCTCTATATGCTCTGCAAAAGACTCCGCAGCCTATATTTCTCACACATTATTTCATATACATATAATCTATTATTTCTTACATTTCTCAATGACTCTTCCAAGTTGTAGCCTATTGGCTTCATGTATTTCACAGATCAAACACTGATCATTATCCCAAATGGGTGGCTAGAGAACCTGTATTAAATATTTTTTCCACCAGAATCCAAGACTAAAAGAAATTAGTTGTTCATATCTGCATTCTTTTATAAGCAAATGCCCCATAGCTATCCTTGAACAGGAGGTGTTATATTAAGCCTGGAAAAGGTCAGAAAAAAGAAAAGATTTATCGCTGGTCATCTTTTAGATTTAACCATGTGTTAAAAATGAGGATTTATTCATTGTTCATGTTTTTCATATACTACCAGGTGAAACCATGACAGAAGCTGGGGGAAAAAAAATGGAATTCTATCAGATCTTTCTTGACTTATTTTAATGTTAATAATAATAATATTAATAATAACGACAGTTCATTATAAAAGAAAAATTGTGGGGCGAATGCTAAACATATGACACAATAAACTTTTCTTTAGTTACTTCTACAGTTGTTTTAATTAACAGGCTACATGAAGGGTTTTGAACTTTCTTGTAAAGTCATGTGGGGGTCAAGATGAGCTTTAAGTGGGGTGATAGCATGTTCAGATTTGTATTTTTCCAAGCACTTCAACTGTTATGAGGGAAATGGACTGAATGGTGTAAAAGTATAGGTAATAATGCTTTCGATTAATTGGAGTAGTGGCAACCAGTAATGATATGCAGGTCCTATGCTAATCATGTCATATATATAATCTCAATGAATCTTCACAACAAACTTGTTGGTATTATTGTTCCCATTGTATAGCTAAGGCAACTAAGAATTAGAAAAGTTAGATAAATTGCTCATGGTCACACAGCTGACAAGAGGTAAAACCAGGGGGAACGCAAATACAAGTCTGGTTTGCTTCAAATTTAATGCTCTAAAGTATACTTTTGCTTTTTACTATTTTTCCCCATTAGTCTCTTGAGAGCAGCAACTATGTTTGAAAGTAGCATCTACAGTTACACACTCCAGCACTTAAAAGCCTTCTGAGTTAACAATGAATATATTTATATTAAAGTAGTTTGGAAATATCTGACAACATTTTGTAGGTATGAAGTTCTGTATTTATTTGCAATTAATAATACCATACTAAAAATGCTATAATTTAAAATATTTATTAATATTTATGAACCTTTACATAATTAATCTGAAAGCAAGAGTTTACTGCTTCTCACTTAGAAAGAAAAACGTATCAACTTACTATCTCCCTTCAACAGGTTCAATGTCCAGGGTGTTAACTCCATTGCCATGGATCCTTTCAACATCTCTGTCTTTGTTTAACTCCAGTCCCAAAACCCTTGAAAAAAATATAAAAATTAAACAAGGGGAAAAAAAGATAAAACTAAACAATAAGAAAGTAATTTAAACATAAATAATGTCCATATCTTCCTAAGATTATATATAATACAAAAATTGGAAGTAAGCTTTGGGTGGGTAGTTCAGTTGGTTGGAGCGTTCTCTTGTACACCAAAAAGGTTTCAGGTTCATTCCCGTCAAGGTATATACCTAAATTGAGGGTTCGATTGGGGCACGTACAGGAGGCAACCGATTGATATTTCTCTCTCACATCCATGTCTCTTCCTTCCTAGCTCTCTAAAATCAATAAAAACATATCCTCAGGGGAGGATTTTTTAAAAATCGCAAGTAATGCTTAAGTCTCTTTCTACCAGGCTTCCAAAGGCTTTCATGGATTTTAAAGGCCTTACACAAATTTTTAAAATATCAACAATACTAACAATTACATGCAAATAATTTCTCCTGAAGTATCTTAAAATTAATTTAAAGAGTATATTTTATTGTTTTTAAGATATTTAGAGGCAAATTTTCATGAAGAGTTAAATTGATAACTTAAATTTAACTGAGGACACCTAGTGGACAAAGGCTTAAATTACAGTATTTTAAATAAATTCCTAGGAGTATTTTTTATGCCTTAGGTGTAAATACAAAATGAGTATGTTCAACTCAACAATTAGGCACATTTAAATAAAGCCAATTAAATATTTACAAATAAGAGATTAAAAAGTGCTCTCATAAATTAAGATAGTGAAATTTCTGATATTCCATAACTGTAAACTATTATTAATCTGATCAGGATATTAAAATTAAATGAGTTAATACATTTTAAAATGCTCATTACAATGCCTAGATATATTAAGTACCTACTGAATGTTAACTATTAAAATTTGTCTCAATTTGTTGGATGTTAAAAATGATTTACATTAATTTAACCAGAATGATTTCTAAATTCATTACTGATCAATATGGTGCTAATTTATATGAAAATTTTAGGCCAACAAATTAATCAGTTTTTTCAAACAGTGCACAGTGCTAGGAAAGGTTCAAACTGATATTTTTACACACGGACAGTAGCAGTACTGACAATTAAAAGTGTTTTAGCAGTAGCAAGCTGATTTAAAGATATACATGGCACTCTGTCTTCTGGAAGACAGTTTAGCCTTAGGTTCACTTAGTACTTCTCTGACCTTGCTCAATAACAATAACAGTTAATATTAAGAACCTACTACTATTTGCTGACATTGTAATCAGTGGTAATAATAAGTGTAATAAGTGGTAATCCTAAGTGGCAGATTTCCTAGATGGTAGGTTATATTATTAAATGATTTTCCTGAATATAAAATACTTAAGTAATCTGGCCAAGATCATTCATCGAATAATTGGCTGCACTGCATCTGAACTATGACATTTTTCCCCCAGATCACCATACTGTCCTGACAATTCTGAGATTCAATATTCCATCAGAAAATGGTTTCTTCCCTTTTTTCCATTAAAATTCCATTTCTTCTTAAACTATTTTTCCATTTGGTGATTATTCAAATTATAACAGTAATATATGCTTCTTGTAACAAAAATATCAAAAAAATGTGCAAAGGTAATCATCCCTTCCTTGAGTTCTCTTCTAACAATGAAAGCCGGCTTTCATTATCATTAATGTATTTACTTATTTGACCAATCACCCTGTGTATAACTAATCGCCACTACCATCCCCTTCCCCAACAAGGATGCTACTCACCAGGCTTGGACTTTGATTTCTGCCTCCCCCAACACTCTTATCACCTTGAGTTTATCAATCCCCACACTTGGATTACCGCCTCAACCTGCTCAGGCTCTGAAATATCACTCAGGGCCAACCTAATCCCTGACTGGAAGCCTATCTCTGCCCAACCTAAAGATTTTAGGACTGAATTGTTTGGGAACTGGGGCGGGGTGGGGTGGTGTTAAGACGAAGAGAAAGGGGTAGGGTAGTAAGATAGGTAAACGGGTGAGGTGTGTGTGGAAGGAGGCAAGGTGTGCAAAAAAGTTAATATAACAGGCCTGAAACTGCTATCCTTAGAAAGGCCTGCTTGCAAGATTGGCCCTTGCCTGGTTTCTGGGATTTCATTCTTATCCATCGTTATCCATATTAGGATAACAAGAGTGCACTGTGCGTAAAGTACTTGGAGCAAACAATATGCTTTACGTTGAATACCTGCTTTCCTTCTGGGAGTATGGAATTTTTATACATGCTAGGTATATGCATATACATACAAAGAATTTTGGTACATGCTCCAAAAGAAGAGTAAAGCCGAGTTTGGTGAGAGGAAAGTGACGATGAGGCAGGAAGGGGACGATGAGGCGGGAAAGTGTGAGGCAAGGGTAACACAGCCACTGGTCCAAATTTTAACTGGCTTGTTAGAGAAAAGAGTAATGTTTTCTATACCTTCGTGTGCACTCCGCTCTTTGCAGGCGAAGAGGGTCGTCCAATCCGGCTTGTCGCGCCAACAAAAACCCTAGCATCCCGTTCCTCTACACTGGATAGAGCACTGGACGGAACACTGGACGCTGCCATGACAGAGCTCGGAGGCGGGGCTCTAACAGCGGAGTCTCCCATTGGTAGATTCCTGATGCCATCTGACCAATGGTGAGCGCCGTTACTGAAAGGGCGTGATCAAGGAGGCAAGTGGGATTCCCCGGGGCTGGTGGGCGGGCTCTGCGGCTGGGGCGTTCTTGTTTCTGTCGTGGCGGATACGGCAGCTACTCACGCTCGGATCTGGAGGTCCGCCGGCATGGGTTGGTCTCAGGGTTTGTTCCGCACCCTGTGGAGAGCGCTGTCCAAAGAAGTGAAGGAGCTAGTGGGCACAGACCAGTTCGGGAACAAATACTACTATATCCCGGCGTACAAGAACTGGAGAGGTGAGATGACAGCGAGGGCAGCGGTGGCGTGGTCAGTAAATGGGGGGAAAGTAAGAGCGTCTCGTAAACAAATGCAACGTGCGACACATGTGATGTCACCTGAGGGGACAATTCGAGTTCTTTCGCCCCGCCACCCCTTCACCTTGGTGGCTTTCGCTGAGCGCCTCCCCGCGGCCCGGCCGGGTGTGTGCCCGCAGTCCGAGCGCCGCAGCGCCTTGGTCGGTGCGCCCGGCCGCGGCCCGCGCGAGCTCCGCACACACCCGTCTCCTCCCCGCGCCGGGAGCCACGCGGGCGCCCTACGCCCCAGTGTTGGCCCTTGTCACTGGGCGACGCAGACAGGGACAAGTCAACGGAGGTCTTTTACTAAAGGTCCTCCGAGGGGAAGGAAAGTGGCCTTTTTTCTTCCTCTGCCCCGCTTGCGACCTGGCCGGAGTCGATAAAGTTGAAAAGTATCTTAAGCGCCTCTGCTTTCGTCTTCCTTGGCGTTGACTTTTGTCAGTAGCTCCGGACTGGCCCCGTGCATCACCTTCCTTGCAACCAAAACCTATCAGAAGTATAACCATGTGGAAAAAGATCCCCACAAGGCTCCATGTTACCTTTCCCACGAGTTTTCACTCCAAGAACCTGTTGAGCTTACTTTACAGTACATACTCTAAATCGTGATATTTCTGTGTAGAATTCGTGAGTGAAGTTTGAGGAATTAGGGGGCGTTGCTGCCGTTGAAATCACACCACACAGCAGTAGTCATACCCTCTTCTGTGTCGGTTCCACACTGCGATGCAAAACGTCTCTGGCTTTGGGGTCAGAAAGGCTTGGTTTAAAATTTCAGCTTTGACATTTAATAGCTGAGGGATCACAGACAGAGTATTTGTTCTCCCCAAGTCTCAACCTCCTCACTTGAAAGTTACAGATGATAATAATAATCATTATGTTGAGAAGCAGTAAGATTTATCCAAAATTGTGTTCCATTCATTTCTGTAACTCTTGACAGAGGGAAATACTTCTTCCTTCCTCTTAGAGCACATATAAAGTGTGTTTTGTGATTTATCACTCAAAATTGTTTGCCTGTCCTTTTTCTGTAATTTATTTTAATATTTTAGACGTTTCCCTAATGAACTCTGTCAGGGAAAGGAATATGTCTTTTCTAAAGAAGTCCACAAAGAACCTATCACGATGGTGAAGTATTTCTTGGCAGATTTCAAGCAGAGAGAAAGATATTTCTTTTCCATAAGTTATCAGTAGCATTTAAAAATATGCAAAACATCAGATTAACTTTTAATTGAAGCTTAATTTACATTAAGTAACATTCATACTTTTTGGTGTATGGTTATGTGATTTTTTTGAAACATGCTTGGAGTCATGTAACTATCACCACAATCAAAATATTAAACAGTTCCTTCACCCACCCCTCAAATTCCCTCCTTAGTGTTTCATGCCCTCACCCCATACCCAGACCTTGGCAACCACTGATCTGTTTCATGTCCCTGTAGTTTAGAGTGTCATATAAATGGAATTATACAGGTGTAGTCTTTTGAGTCTAGCTTATTTCACAAAGCACAATGCAGTTGAGTTTCATCCATGCATCAGTAGTTGTTCCTTTTTATTGCTAAGTAGCATTTTACTGTTACTTTTCATAATAGTAAGCTAAAGTTGATGTTCCCCAAATAGAATCTGTTAGTGGAAAGGCAGAGATAGCAGTGGATAGAAAGTAACAGTGATGCCTGCTTTTATTTATTTATGTATTTATTTTTATCCTCACCTGAGGACATGTTTCTATTGATTTCAAAAAGAGAGGAAGGGAGTGGGGAAGGGAGGCAGAGAGAGAGAGAGAGAGACACACACACACACACACACACACACACATATCAGTGTGAGAGATTGATTGACAACCTAGGTATATGCCCTGGGAATCAAACCTGAAACCTTTTGGTGTAGGGGAGGATGCTCCAAACAACTGAGCACCAGGCTAGGGTAATGCCTGCTTTTAGAATGCAGGATGAATGCATTTACTTTTGGAATATATTTTTAAAAACTGTATAACCTTCATTAGGGCTTTTTGCATAGTGAATTGTTTACACTAGGCTAGCAGTGATTTGCTAACTGTTCATTTTTTAAAATATGAAATAAATCTCTTTTTAACTTCAACATTTTCTTAGAAAATCTTATATTCTAAAATATATTTTTCATTTTGCTCTCTCAGTTTTTTAATGAAGCATTGTCATGCATATATAAAAATTGCGAGCAAACCAAAATTTGTGCTAAGATTTTCATGAAAACACTTACTGCCAAATTATATTTCTATATTTATATGAATATATTTAGACTCATATATCTTTGAATTATCATTGTGCTAAACACATTACTTATAAGAGCACTTCCTGAATTTTATATTTCATGCTTTTTTGGTTTAAAAAAAAAAAAGAAAAGATGACCTTCCAATATGGAAGCCAAGTCAGAAGAGGTATAAACCAAACTTTAAAGGTGTGTTTTAATATTGAAGTTTCTCAGTCTAAAATTGAATTTTGTTTAAAATTGAAGGTTATTTTATCCTCTTACTATGTGCCACCTTTTTAAAAACAAAGCAAAACAAATATTAGTTGGATTTTACCTTTCTTTCTAACCTGAGAATAACTTCTATTTTATTTATTTATTTTTAGTTTTTGAATTATGAAATATTTGAAACATTAAAAGTAGAGAGAATTATAAAGCAAACCTTCATGTATCTATTAATTACTTTCAATAGTTATCAACTCATGGCTAAATTTTGTTTACTGCCCACTCATCTCTCCTCTTATTTTGTAGCAAATACTAAATATCATGTCATTTTACCTATAAACATTTCAGTTTATGTCACTTAAACACAAAGACTCCTGTTTTTAAATATACAATAATACCATCATCACATACAGAAATCAACAATTACTTAATATCACCAAATATCCTGCCCTTCTCATTTCCCTGGTTGTCCCATAATGCTCTTATTTATTTACTTATTTTTGCAGTTTGTATAAGCTGAGTTCCAAACAAAGTTTTTACATTTTGATTGCTAATGTTTTTAAGCCTCTTGTAATTTATAGTTCTCTTTTATGTTGATTCCCCTTCCCCCATACATAGGCCTGTGCTTTTTTATGAGTGGGTATTGGAAAAAAGCTACTTATTGTTTTTAATGTTTTTTATTTATTTATTTTAGAGAGAGAGAGAAGGAAAGAGAGAAACATCAATTCGTTGTTTCACTTATTTATGCATTCATTGGTTGATTCTTGTATGTGTCCTAACTGGGGATCCGCAACCTTGGCTTGTCGGGGATGCCACTCTACCCAGCCAGGACACTACTTTAAAAAAAAATAATGGCATTAACCCATTCATATTTGTTGTAATAAGTGGTAAATATAGTCTTGCTTCAGTCATCTTGTTTTTTTGTGTTTCTGTTATCTGTGTTTTCTTATTCTTGACTACCCTCCTTGGATGTCTTGTGCAGCACAACCTTCATTTTACTTGAAATTGACTATTTTTATCAAGTGAGATCTGAGTGAATGCTACAGCCTGTGTCTTCCTACAGGGCTCTGATAGAATTTCTCTGGGAGAACTGTACTCGGTACTTAGGATGCCTTCACTTTCAGCCCCTGCAAGTGGGAGTCTTCAGAGTGTCAGTATCAAGTCAGAGTTGTAGTTGCCTATGAGAAAGGGGGAAGGTGATCATTGGGACACTTATGATATAAAAATAGCACATGCTATTGTTAAGAGTTTTTTGTTTTTGTTTTTAACCTTATTTTGTGACATCTGACAAGCTGCTCACATTAGTGATAACCAGAACTCCCTGTGGGAGCACTGGTGGCATTTCCAAATTGCTTTGACTTGACCCTTACCACTTATTTACCCCTTGCTCTCAGTCCTGCTGCTCTAAGCTTAGGATTTTGTCAATACTTCTTTTCGAGAATCCCATATAGATTCTTTCCAGTGTGGCCTTTATGTCTGTGCTGATTCACAGGCCAGTCAGCACTGCTGAGTGTGCCTTCCATCTCATCCTGTATTATTTATTAATTTTCTCTTGTGACAAATATTTATTCAGCACTGCTTAATGCAAAACATATCCATTTTTTGTTTTTCAGATCTATTGGCCTCAGTTTCTGGCCTATTAGTACCTCTATCTGTTTTCCAGGATAGCTACATATTCTCTAATGCATTCAGTAGGATTTGGGAACATAAATAAGGTAAACATGAATGAATAGCTATTTTAAACTGAAGTTTACATATTTAACTTGTAAAAAATTAGAAATATATTTATCTTCCATTTTGTTCTCAACTTAACATATCCTCCAGTCTTTTTAGTAAAGCTTACGTTAATGAAAAATAGCATTCATTAAGTGTGAACTCTGATTATTTCACGTCTTTAGAACAACCATATAACTAGGGATTATTATCCTTATCTTAAACATGGGTGACTATTTCATTTTTGAGTACTTAAATGAAAGTCAAGTATATGTGCCTGGGTACAGGTACTCACAAAACAGCTGTTAAATGAATTGAGATATTTATGGACCCAGACTTATAAAAACAAAACAAAAAATTTTTAAACCACAGGAAATAATAAAGTACTTTTAAAAATCTTAAAACAGGTGATTAAGATATATATATATATGTGTGTGTATATATATATGTATACACACATATATATTTTTTATTCTCACCTGAGGATATGTTTTTTATTGAAATTTTAGAGACAGAGGAAGGGGAAGGAGAGAGAGAGAAACATCAGTGTGAGAGAGAAACATTGATTGGTTGCCTCGTGTATGCACCTTGACTGGGGATCGAATCCAAAACCTAGGTATGTGCCCTGACCGGAAATTGAACCCACAACCTTTGGTGTAGGGGACAATGTTCCAGCCAACTGAGCCACACCGGCTAGGGCAAGGTATATTTTTATTTATGGTAAATAGGCCAAATTATTCTTGAGAGACTAAAATATTCTAATTAGAAATGAGTATCTTTTCCAAAACTTTTCTATTGTGGTTCCTGTTTGGACTTAGCTTAGTCAGTGACCTTCTAAGTTTAGTTTTATTGCTAGCATCAAACTTCTGTTAAGATACCCAATCTAGTTTTTTATCTTTCAGGATGAACATATCATCTGATAATTCAAAACCTGCATCATCCACTGTTATATGTAGTTTAGAGCTGCATTGTTTTTGTTGATATCACCTCACCCTATTTGTATTTAGTATTTAAATATACTAAATCTTTAATGAATTAGTATTCAATTAAGACATAATTATTAAGAATCAGACAAATTAGCCCAGCTGGTGTGGCTCAGCGGTTGAGCGTCCACCCATGTACCAAGAGGTCACCGGTCTGATTCCCAGTCAGGGCACATGCCAGGGTTTCGGGCTCAATCCCCAGTAGGGGGCAGCGTGCAGGAGGCAGCTGATTGATGTTTCTCTCTCATTGATGTTTCTCTCTCTCTCTCCCCCTTCCTTTCTCTCTAAAAAATTAGTAAAACATATTTTTTAAAAATGAGAAGCTTTAAAAAACAAAGAACCAGACAAATTAAATGGTCAAAATTATTAAGAAGGTGTGTCTTGTTTCAGCAGGTAATTGGAAGAGCAAGATATTGCTCAATTGAACATGATACTCCAACATTTGGGAAATAATGAGGGCATTTTAGATTTTTCCAGCAGGTGGCAGCATTGTTTAAAAAAATTGTAGGTTGTCAGATTATTAAATATTTTTCTTTGAGCTGATTTGAGGGAAGAATCTTTTCTCTTAAATAATTAGATTTATATTTTTC
Organism: Tadarida brasiliensis; assembly: GCA_030848825.1. Taxonomy (NCBI): domain Eukaryota; kingdom Metazoa; phylum Chordata; class Mammalia; order Chiroptera; family Molossidae; genus Tadarida; species Tadarida brasiliensis. The sequence continues at coordinate 39,186,098 of CM061258.1, forward strand.
CTCCAAATAAACCCTGCATGACTTCTTTATAAACTGCTAACTCTTAAGACAAGAATTTTAAAATGACACTATGAATTATTCCTAGTCAGTAATACACAAAGATATGTGGCAATTATATTTTGAAGAATTTACCAAAATTTTAAAAATCATACATATAATTTTTCCAACAGTAAGTAATATTCTGTCTTGAGTTTTTAGTGCTCATACAGTCATCACTATGGACGTCATCAAATTGATAGAATATCCTAACATCTTATGATTTTAGTTAAAACATGCCTTTTATTTAGGGGCATCTAGAAAAAGTTGAGCTTTCTTTAAAATACATTGTTGACTATGAATTAATTATTATAAGCTTTTTATACAGGTGGTTTCAGAATTGTCTGAAGATTGGACTTCTAATTTTCTGATCTTCATTTTTAAATTTCATATCTTAATAGTGTTTTCCTCTGAAACTATTTCAGTTGCTTACTGAATTTCCTTAATTTGTATGTGTATGCATGTATGTACTTAAACAGTTGTATTTTGGTGAAGGATGAATACTGACAAATCTCTGTAGCTCTTGATTGCATTACTATCTTACAAGAGTAGAACCACATCTGTGTCATACTTTCATCCAAGAGAAAAACAGGAGGGTGAAATGTGTTCACAGTCAAGCATGTCAATCCTTTATACTGGCTTTAAAATGAATGTAAGGAACCTTAATCTTGAATTCTGCCTTTCTCTACCAAGGAAATATGGGGCCTTTTGAGAAGAAATGAAAACTAATAATGAGTGACTAAGCTATGTTACATCTGTTTCTAAGTGAGGCTGAAAATATTTCATGTGAGAGAAAAATGGTACTTGTCCTCTTTTGCTTGGAGGATTTCATAATTGCTTTACATTAAGAATAATAATGCCAATAATGACAAGAATGATAATAATTACTAAATAATGTGAATTAGACACTATTCCTAGCACTTGTCATGTTCACTGTATTGGTAGAAGACTTATAACAAATGAGAAAAGTAATAGATCTGGTGTTGATTTATCAAGGTCATTTAGTGATGTACTCCGTTTGTATTTATGTAGAACCCAGTTTCTCTGCGTCAGTGTAAATCAGGTGAAACTGTTACTTTTATTATTTAGCCCTCTCACTTTTCAAAGTACTGCTCAGTTTAACAATTCATTTCTGTTGCTGTTTGAAGACTTTCTAAGTGTTAGTCACTCTGCAAGAATTACAAAATTGAGTTGACGTGCTTGCTTTTGAGAGTTGACAATTGAATGAATGGGTTTGGGTAGGAAAGTATCTTCAGAACCATATTGCAGACTTCACTATTTGATTGTTAGAATAAATTTCCATTTTTATAAAATTACTTAGGAATATACACAGTTGTAAAAAAAAATTTAGTTTTATAATTTTAACACTGAAGAAGCTGTTTCTTTCCGTTTGTCTTTATTGCCTTCCAGATCACTGGTGCCTCCATCTTGTGGTCCAAGTGACCAATTGCACCTTTTGTCAGAGATTCTAATTAAGCTTTTCTTTCTTAGCTGAATGTATCATATACAGTTATTTATTTTCTGTGTTTTGTTTATTAAAAAGCATAACTCTTTTTTAAATCCTCACTCAAGGATATGTTTTTATTGATTTTTTAGACAGAGAGGAAAGGGAAGGAGAGAGAGAGAGAGAAACATCCATTGGTTACTTACCGTACACACTCTGACCAGGGATCGAACCAGAAACCATTTGGTTACTGGACAACACTCCAACCAACTGAGCAACCGGGCCAGGGCTAAAAGCTTAATTCTTATTAAACATGCATTAATCCAGTCTTTTCACCAGGGCTTTGCTGTGAATATCGTCCTCTGTCTTTTCTATTTATTTTCCATATTTCCCTCTTCATTGTCTGTTCATTCTCAAAGAGAACAGAAGGTGCTCAAAAAAGACCACTTAAAGTGACCTGTTTAAGTATGAAGTGTCTAGAAAAAAAGCTATGTTGATGGTAGTGGTGGTGGTAGTTGTGTGTGTGAGTGTGTGTGTGTGTGTGTGTGTGTGTGTATGAAAAAGAGGGAGAAGTTTTATTAGCCCTTTATGTTGAAACATGAAACCTGAAATCGTCAACAAAATTTACTAATTTCAACTATAAGCTAATTAATAGAATTGATAATTAAATAATGATTTTTTACATATTTTCTCTGACAAAATTATAGCACAATATGACATCCTTTATTTCACATTTATCTCTTTCAATAGGATTAAGAAGAAAAGTATTCTTTTTGCAAATTTTGAGGACTTAATCAAATTTCCTAAGGATTTTTATTAATCTTTGCCAAATATTCTATTCATTATCTTTGAATCTCCTTTCATGTTCTAATCTTTATTGGTCTATCCTGGCCACCTCAATTAGAAATTAATTATTTTCTTATAATTTTATCCTACTTTCATAGACTTCATGAAACCATATTTTGCAAGATTTGCAGTTTCACTCTGTGTTCAACTAATGCTATATTTGTGAACATTGGAAAATTAGAGAAGTTGATATAGATAAAGAGGTTACATTGAAGAGTGGGTAGAAATTAAAATATTGAACAGATATTTAATGTGGACTAATATTGTAAATTTATATAGCAAGTGTTTTTATTTATTTTGAAACTATTGCTTTCCTACATGTACTGGAAACTTCAGATATTCTGTTAATGAATGTACAGTCTGTCCTCACTGACTAATACTCCTGGACTTAATACTTCTGGAACTTGCCTTCTCTTCACTAGTAAGATTTTTGAAAATATAAGTCAGTGTACTTATTTTAACCCTCATCTAGAATTCACCATTCTCTAACTTTGTACTGTACCCATTGTGATATAGGTGATTGTTTTTGTAGCTGTTTCCCTGACTCTGTGGGTTCTTCTGGACAATGCCTAGATTGTGGCAGGTGTTTAAGAAAGCTTGTTTATCTATTTGACTGATAGTTATTGAATAATCACTGTGTGCCAGGCATAGTTCTAGGCATGACATATATCAATAAATAGAATATGCAAAAAACCCATGCCCTTTTTGAGTTTGCATTGTAACTAAGGGAGTCAGATGATAAAATATATGCATAAATATAAAGTTACATAGTTGTCATAGTATAGTAAGTGCTAAGGGAAAAAGAAAGTTAAATCAGAGTAAAGGAATCAGGAGTACTGGAAGTAGGGACTGGGATGAAATTTTTAATGGAACGACTAGGGTAGCTTGGTTCAATGGTAACCTTTTGAACAGAAGCAGAGGAGACGAGGAAGTTAGCTATGTGGATATCTGGAGCAAGAGCGCCCAGTCAGAGGGAATAGCGGTGCAAATGAGCATTTACTCTGAATGAAATGAGTTATCCTTAGCATTTATATTGGTGCCTAATATATACCAGATATTTCGTTAGTGTTTGTTAAATTGAAACAACTAGGCTCCACAGGGCTAAATTTTGGCTTACCTTACCTCATTTCCTTTCTTGCAGTGCTTCTGCTGCTTGTCACTCTTTAGCAGCAGAGGAATAAAAAGTAGTCCCTGTAGGATATGAAAGCCCTTGAGGTGGTTTCACATTAAACCTAAAAGATTTCCTTGTTATTTTACCTCTAAAATTTGATTTTCTTTTTCAAAGATGTTATTTCTGAGGCCTTTGAAATGAACCTACATTTAGTGACTGATACCTTAAAAAAAAAATCAGATACATTGTTTTGTGCCTATATGTTATCTAGGGAGGCAGTCCAAAACTAGGACCACCTTCTTCTATTTTCATTAATCTCTTTAATAGTTATTAAATATCCTGTATGTGCCAGGCACACTAGAAGTGTGTGTATATGTATGTTTAAAATTATTTTTTAGAACTGTCATTTCCATAAATTACTTTTCTTTAGTTACTAAGATTTCATTTGTAATGAAATATTTAAAATACTTTAGTTAATGATCAAAAGTAAAATTATGAGCTATTGAGAAAGTGTTAAACATAGAAAGTGGGATGTTTAAAATTTGTGTACATTTTACCCCAATGTTCATAGCAGCACTATTTACAATTGCTAAGATCTGGAAGCTGCCTAAGTGTCCATCAATAGATGAGTGGATAAAATAGCTATGGTACACATACAAAATGGAACATTATGCAGCTGTAAGAAAGAAAGATCTCGTATCCTTTGAGACGACATGGAGGGATCTGGAGAGTATTATTCTAAGTGAAATAAGCCAATCAGAGAAAGACAAATACTACATGATCTCACTTATTTGTGGAATATAATGAACAGAAGAAGCTGATGAACAGAACAGACTCAGATACATAGAAAGGAGTATGGTTCAGACTGACAAACCTCAGAGGAGAGGGGATGGGGTGGGAAGAGAGATGAGATAAACCAAAGAACTTATATGCATGTATGTGTAACCAATGGTCATAGACAACAATGCTTGGCAGGGGGCAGGATAGGGAGGAGGGTGTCTGGGGGGGGGGTGAACATCTGTAACAAAAATAAATTAATTTAAAAAATAAAAAATGTATGTACATTTTAATACAACTTTTTAAAATAACCAACTTTTATCAAAGCTAGAACACATGCAAAATACTTAAAGTCTATGGTAAAGCTTTTGCAGGACATGTGCCTTTATTAAGCAAACTTCCTTATGTAATTGTATTTTATTAATGACATCAATATAGAATAATAATACAAACAATACTTGAAACATATCATTAGTAGGCATTCATCTCACATGTATTTTCTCTATTTTCCGAAGTACAAGAGTACTCAAGACTTCTTTTGACCCCTCAACCATCTGTACCAAAGAAAAGTGGTTGCTAGCAAGACAGCGCAGTCATCTCTAAATCCAGTTTTAATAGAGGCACCTTATATTTTTCCTTTATCACTCTTACATAGATATTTTCCCCCTCTGCATCTTAGATTCACTTGCTTGATCTTTAAGTTTTCCATGTGAGAGCACTGACTTTGCATTTGTAATTTTTCAATGAGCAACTTAAAATTAATCTAGCATAATTTATATTAAAAAGTATTTCTAATTAAAATACTTCCCGAATTTTTTTGTTTGTTAAACGCTGAAAGTTACTCTGCTAGAAAACTGGAGTTAAAATGTTTTCTCTTTGATTTTTTATTATATCAGAAACCATATGACCAGCTTGAAGAAGATAAAGCATTAACTCATTTAAAATTTTAACCTCATTTGTCTCTGTGTATGTGCATGTGTGTATCTTTAAGGCACAATTATTTCCTCCCAGATGTGAATTGTAAATGGAGGGCCTTTTGAATGGGTACTTTTTTCATTTATAGATGAGGCAACTGAGAGTGTTACTGGCCCAAAGCTCCTAAGAACTCAGGCTATATTTTCCCAGTATAGTTTAACAAAAATGATCTTTAAAGTGATTTTGTAATGTGTTACTTTTTATTAGTATGCACTACACAATAAATACCTTACTCTTCTTTTATACTAATTGAACTTTCTTTAGTGCCGTTATTACTTTATTGATATATATATGTATCTCACGTCTGCTACATTAACAGCTTTTTACCTGTTTTTCTTTTGAAAATAATCTTCTATTTATCAGAATCAAATCAAGCATTATAGCTAGTTCACAAAACTATGAAAGCAGCAAGGTTCATAATGGAAGCATTGACACGCGCCAACAATAGTAACCCAGTACTGTGTTATAACTGTGACACATGTTCATCAACACAAAGATTTGCTGATTGAGGTATAGTTTCCAATCACTCTCTTGAAACTCATTAAAAAAATGTCTGTCTGACCATGTTGTACAGTATCCCTATAACTGTGTATGACTTCACTAAGATGTTCTCATTAGCCAGGATGTCCAAATGAGGAGAATAACTGAATCATTGGAAATGCTGTAAAAACAATTGGTTAAATTACAAGAAAGGAAAATGAGTCAAAGCTAATGTCACATTTTAGTCAGCTATATAACCATTTGTCTAGTTCATATTGGATATGATGAAAACACTGCTAACATTGGAGTTAAAAATGTAATTGAACTCTATTTGGATGACTTTTGATTTATAATCTGGAAGATAAATCTTGATAACCTGTTGATGACATTAGAGTATAATTAGAAAATAAAACAATTAAGCACATTATTTGCAACTAATAAAATTTTCTTTTTCTTTTTAAGTTATCTCAGTGACTACCATTTTATATCCATTAGCTGATAAAATCTTTTCAGGATCTCCCTTTCTATTTTTACCTTTGTTGTGTTTGTATTCCCTCCTCCTCATATATCTTAAATTAAATGTTTAAGCAAGAACAAATTTTTTTTTAATGTCTAACTTAGGAGCCTCTAAATGAGGTATTAGCAATCTTGGAGAACAGCTTATTCATGGGCCTCCTGCGAATTGAAATGTCCTGCTAAATTATTGGCAACAAAGTACTTAATGTGATTCTCAGCCAATAAGTGGTACCCACCTATTTCTTTTTAGGAATAGAAAGTAGTAAAAATTTTAAACTCTGGGAGTCACAGAAATGAGTCTGGGTCAGATTTGGAGCCAGCAGAATTAAATTTGTAGCTACTGCTTAAGTTGTCAAAAAGGTAAATTCAGAAACATTTTGGTCAACTATAATTTTGTATAAATAAATAGATAAACCAACAAATCTAAAGCTTTAATTTTAATAAGGGCAATTGTACTTATTAACATTAAAAAAATTTTTTTTCTTTATTGATTTTACAGAGAGAGGAAAAGAGAGAGAGAGAGAGATAGAAACATTGATGAGAGAACATCCTTTGGCTGCCTCCTGCATGCCCCCCACTGGGGACTTGGCCCACAGCGTGGGCATGTGCCCTGACCAGAAATCGAACTGGCAACCTCTTGGTCCATGGGTCGATGCTCAACCACTGAGCCATACTGGCTGGGCTACTTAAACATTTAACTGTGTCCTTTAAGAAACTAATAGTGAAGGGACAAAATATTTAATGATTACTTTTCTTTCTAGTATGTATCATTTTGGAAGATTATTCTTTTGTATCTATTTTTTTTAATTATGAAATAAGATATATGAAAACTCCAAATAAATTGTTTCAGCAATAAGAAATTACTGATGTTTTGGAACTATAGTAGCTTGACCTTTAAAAAATGTTCCTTTTGTTTAATAAATATGTTGAATAGACTTATAAAATTTTATTTGCTCTCAAGATGCTGAAAACATATTTTTTTCCTATGAATAAGCATGAATGTTGGAATCAGAGACATCACAAAGGCTTTGGCTATTGAGTAAATCATAAAAATATTATAGAGGTTTGAGTCATGTGCTCCCTCCAAAGTGAAAGATACTCTTACTTAATCCTATTCTATGTGATTATCCTTTCTTTCTGCAAAAATCCCATTTTTTCTCCTCTTAATAGTATTCCGCACAGTAGGTGATACCTTTCTCTGGCTTCCTTCCCATAGTATAACCTTACTGTGGGAAATTCTTTACCAAACCTTTATAAGGCACTTAATTTCTTTGGCTAGATAACTTATTGTTAAAATGGGATTTTTAAGTATAGAAGACCCATTGTAGTTAGATTTATGATTTAAAATTTTGAGTACTGGAGTGCACTGTCAACTCATGTTTTCAGTATAAATGAAATACAAAAGCCACTTATCCTGGAAGAGGAAGTGATATTTGAGGCTTTGAATCTACATGTTCTTAATATAGATTCTGTGTATTTAAAACTCTAGCAGACCAATTAAATTTCAGTGGAAATAATGGTCTGTTACCCCATATGGGTAAGGAGCAGAGAGTCTCAAATTTTTCTACATAGCAGTTACCCCATTAGATATTAGTGTAGGTTGATACAGTAGTCTTTTAAAATATAAGTGCCCCTTTTGGAGGAGTAAAACTATCATTAATTCTCACTCTGGATTGCTTTAACCATTAAGGATAACAAAATCAAGTTAGGGTAAAGGGCAGTCAAGACTGAGAACAGTTTTAGAAGTTTGAGAGAGGAGATCTTCTTCTCTCTTACTTGTGAAGCTTACTTCTGTGAGTGGAAGACTTTTTAGATACAAAAAGAATGAGGAGCCAGAAAAAGAGGGAGACATTTGGGCATGGAAGCAGAATGGTCAAGGTAAACTTTGCAGTTCTGTTCAGAGTCCCTGAAAATCACCTTTCCCTTTGACAGAAATAATCTTCTGTGCATCCTTGCAGAATCTCTGGCCCCATCCCAGGCCTACTGAATCAGCATCTTCATTTTTACAAGATCCACAGATGATTCACATGCATGTTCAAGTTTGAGAAGCAGTGCTCCAAGTGTCTGATTTCTAGGTTAAGCAAGTGTGGTTAGTTTAGAAAGCAGCCCTTCCACCCTCCAAGCCCCTCCTCACTCCTCCCCCACTCCCTTCCTCTACCCCTTTAGTTTGATCTTCCTAGTCCAGGCTACTCTAAACTCTTATTTTTCAGCTCAGTGTTATGTATCCTTGGTACTTCCCTGTTCGAAACATGGAGAGAAAGAAGAGTGGAAAATGTGCTTAAAAATATACCACCTAAAAGAGGTTGGTGAAATAAGTCAAATTTCCCTCTTTAAGTGACCCTCATCACCTAACTTATGATTTATCAGATGGTAGAAAATTTTCTTATGTACAACCCTTCAGAAGATATTTCCTGTAAACTCAGAAAGCCTCTCATATAAGGAAGTGGGATTATTACATCCTGGGGTAGAACTTTTGCATTCTGGGGTTCTCATAGTATCTAATAAAAGGGCTGACAGCTTTCTGCCAGGTAACTGATTCTGTTACTGCTCTTAAGTGTTCAGCTTCTCTGGCTGATATGGGACAGAAGCAGACTTCTGATATCTCATGAGTGAATTTCAAGCAGCATTTAATTCTAATAGCATCTTTGACACCAAAAAGGCTACATCCCTCCTTCGTAAAAGGAAAAATAATGGATATCTCCATGATCATGCCACACTTAAAATTTATGACCCTCTATCTACCTTTTATTGTCATTGTACTGTTAGTTATAAATAAATCCCTTAACAGTGTTCATTGTTGAAAACAGTAGACTTGGTAGATCAGGGCTAGCTAAGTTATGTTTTTAGACTTAAAAAAAAAAACAGAAAAGAATAATTTTCTGTGCTTTTTGTAATATGGAGATAAAAAAATAATTACTAAGACTTCCTCAAAACTATCTTGAAAATGAGTCTTGCTAGTAGCTTCAAAGTCGGAGCTAACATATTTTACCCCTTCTTTCATTTGCCCATTTCCATGTACTATTTCTTGAATTAATAAATCAATAAATTAATAAAAGAGAACGTGAGTGTCATTTGCAGCAAACACTAAGCATTCACACTATTTCCAATGAAATTTTTCCATTATTTGTGGCTATGAGGTCTTCTTTGTCACTTGGCCCAAGGTTATTAGCTATTGCTAAAAATTGATATAGATCTCCTGAGACTAGAAGCTTGTGCCTTCTTTTTGTCACATTTCTCTTTTTACCACCCTTCTGCTCCCAATGATGTTGAGCTAAACAAAGAGGAAGGTTGGTAGTGCTATTTCAGTGCCGTATAAGTTTATGATGAGTGCCTGAAATTGATTTTTGAGAATCTGAATCTAAAGAACCTCCATTTTTCCTAATTCATGCTCCAGGAAGAGGGTGCTTAAAATCAGTGCCAGCTTAGGTATCTTCCCTACCAAAAAAATAACTCAATTTACAGATATGGTTCCTGTTAAAAAAGTATATCACCAGTTTAGTGGGAAATTTTAGACCAAATTAAAGTAGTGTTTCTTATCCAAACTCTTTTGTACTTATACTTTGAGCACTTAGAGAAATAAACAATTTATATGGATGACTACAGACCTATGAAATAGAACTGAGAGCAGAAATAAACCCATACGTGCATGGCCAATTGATTTGCAACAAGGGTGCTAAGACCCCTCAATGGGAGAAAGAATAGTTTCTTTAACAAATGATGCTGAAATATCTATCCACATACAAAAGAATAAAGTTGGACTCCCACCTCACATCACATACAAAAATTTACTCAAAATGGATTAATCATTTAATATAGGAGCTAAAACTGGAGAACTCCTAGGCATAAGTCATCATGACCTTGGATTTGGCTGTGGATTCTTATGAAACCAAAAGCAAAGTCAACAAAAGAAAAAAAATGTAAATTGGAATTCATCTAAATCAAATTTGTTTATCAAAAGACATTATCAAGAAAGTGAAAAGGCAACCTATAGAACGGGAGAAAATATTTGCAAATAATATACCTGATAAGGGTCTAGTATCCAAAACAAATGGCAAAAAGTAACAACTGAATTTAGAAATAGGCAAAGAATTTGCCCTGGCCGGTTTGGCTCAGCGGTTAGAGCGTCGGCCTGCGGTCCAGAGAGACCCGGGTTCAGTTCCCGCTAAGGGCATATGCCTCAGTTGCAGTTTGTCCCCGGCCCTGGTTGGTCGTGTGGGAGGCAGCCACTCGATGTGTCCCTTTCACATCGATGTTTCTCTCTCTCTCTCTTCCTCTCTCTCCCTTCCACTCTATCTGAACAAAAAAAATGAAAAAATGTCCTCGGGTGAGGATAAAAAAAAAAAAAAAAAAAAGAAATAGGCAAAGAATTTGAATAGACATTACTCCAAAGAAGATATACAAATGCATGAATGGATGCTTAACATTAGTAGTCATTAGAGAAATGCAAATCAAAACGAGATACCATTTTACACCCACTAGGATGGCAATGATAAAATAAATAAATAAATAAATAAATAAAAAGCTATGGCAAAGACTCAGAGAAATTGGAACCCTCATACATTGTTAATTGGAATGTAGCAGCTGATCTGGAAAACAGTTTGGTGGTTCCTCAGAAAGTTAAACAGGGTTACATATGACCCAACAATTCTGCTTCTAAGTATATACCCAAAAGAATTAATACAGGTACTCAAACAAATACTTGTACATGAATGTTAGTAGAACTATTCACAGTAACCAAAAGGTGAAAACAACACAAATGTTCATCAGTGGATGAATGGAAAAACAAATTGTGGTATGTACATGTGATGGAATATTACTCAGCTTTCAAAAAGGAATGAAGTATGGACACATGATACAACAAGGATGAACCTGTGAACATATTAATATGCTACATAAAAGAAGACAAACATGAAAGGTAACATATTTTATGATTCCATTTATATGAAATATCCAGAATAGGTAAATCCATTGAAACAAAGATTGCTAGGACTAGGGAGAGGGGAGAACAGGAAGTGACTGCTTAATGGTTATGGGGTTTTCTTTTGCAGTGGTGAAAATGTTTTGGAACCTGATAGAAGAGGTGGTGGCACAACACTATGAATGTACTAAATGCCACTGAATTGTGCATGTTAAGATAGTTAATTTTATCTTCTATGAATTTAACCTTTTTTTAAAAAAAAAAAAAAAAAAAAAAAGGATAACTGCCTGGCCGGTGTGGCTCAGTGGATTGAGCATCATCCCCATGGACTGAGAGGTCCCGGTTTGATTCCTGGTCAGGGCACATGCCTGGGTTGCTGGCTCAGTCCCCAGTAGGGGGCATACTGGAGGCAACCAATCGATGTTTCTCTCCCTAAAAATTCAATAAAAACATTTAAAAAAAATAAATAAAATTCAAAAAAGGATAACTGTTTATACCAGTACATAGGGATAATGCAGTCAATATCAGCATTATCAAGTATAATTTATTTTAGAAAATGTTTGCTGTGGAGTCAGTATTTTTTCTGAAACTATTTAGAAATTTCTTTTAAAACTAGATGTCCTATTTTGCTGGGGTTTTTGTTGTTGTAGTTGTTTTGTTTTGTTTTTTGCCTTTTACAAATCAGAAAAGCTAACAATGTTTAGAATTCCAGATGAAGAGAATTTTTATCTTTTTTGGCTGGAATTTGCATAATGATTTTTGATGGAAAAAATAAAAAATGTTAGAAGACAACATGATAAAAGAAAAAATTTAAAATTGTTATCAATGATTTCTAAAGAATATTTTGAATTCTTCATAGTGTTGAAGGATCCAATGCTTAATTAAGAGTATGTAATTTGTCAGCATTGAAAATGTGCTAATCATTTGCCCCCCAAAAAGATGAACGAAGAGATGAAAAGAGCTTTAGTTTCTAGAGCTCCTTTTCAATGAGAGATGAGTAGATTTGATGTTCATTTGCCACATATGGTCTCATTAATAGCACTTCAGCTTTTCTCTGCCCCATTCGAGGCTTTACACTTAGAGAAGTAAATGCAGCCTCCTATCAGACCTGCCAGAATTTTGGTCTGTACTGTGTGTTCAAAGGTTATCTTTCAATACGTTCTAAACTATGTTTAGAAATGCTTTATACATAAATTAGATTATTTCATGTTTAAAGTTATTAAATGATATGCTGATATTATGTTCATTAAGAAAGCATACAGATATCAAAATAAGAATCATAAATATCAGTTGACACTTGATAATGAAATGCAATTAAAAGTAGACTTAACCTGTGGTGAAAATATGTGGCTTCCTTCAGTTTAGCCCTTTGGCTCTCTTGCCCTCACTCAAGAAGACCTGGACCCCTACCTATTATCTTACCCTGTGGATTAGAAATTTTCCCCTGGCTCCTTGGTAATGTTCTATCAGCCTCCTCTGTTAGTCTCATGATCAGTGACCACTGGAAATAAAACACCTGGATACGTGAAATGTTTTGTGAAATCTTTGTTTTAGGTTACTTATTAAATTAAATGTCTGCTCATATTAATGTAAGAATTATTACAGAATGACAACAAGAGATTTGGGTAACAGAGTGGGTAACAGAGTGGCTGGAAACCATAGAACAACTTATGTTTAAATAAGAGAGAGAGCATCAGAATGAGTCAGAAGGACAAAATACAATTTCTGGTTCACAACTTATTCTGTGAATCATTACCATATTAAACCATGGCCTTTTTCTAGCAACAGACTTTCTTTGGGCATCCAGCCACCACATGATACTATTCCTAAAGGTTCTATTCTTATTCTCTTTCCTAGGCAGAAACACCCCAGGGAGGGAGCCAACTCGAGTTCCCCTTTCCCAATTACCTTCTAACTATTTCTCCTATCCCATATTCCCAGCTATTCCCCTCAAGGCTTTTCTCTGTATAATAAGTCCAGATGGGCCCAACCTCCCTATACTTTTACTTTTAGGTTATATTTGTCTTTCTATTTCTTTTTAATGAGCTCTGTTTCGCATTTGCCTGTGTTTAAAAATGATTGGGAGAATGCAAAGAATGACTTCCCTGTGCAACTTTATTTCCAAAGGGAATTATGAAGACTCTGCACCAATACAGACTCGTAATTCACTTTGCCCATGATATCTGCTCTCCTTTAATATTTTGTAGGGTTGCACTGAACATATTTTTCTCACCTGTGCTGTTCTAATAATCTTGGGACACATAATTTGGTCTTCAAGACAGTGAATCCTTATTAAATATAGTTTGATTGGAAGTCATGTCTAATAAAATATTTATCCCTTTAGATATTTAGTAAAATCTTATTACATTGTGATGAATGGCTTAATAAATAAAAAGTATAATTTCTATTTTTAACTATAAAATCTTTTTATATTAGAGACATTTTTCCTTTTGCCTCATTCTCTTTTAGGTACTAACCTCAGGGTTGATTCTGCTGGCATCTTCAGTCATCATCTACATTCCCTGATCAGACCTTATACCGTCACCTTATAACACAGGAGTGTTGCTGGCCCAATGGCAACCAAGATTATACCTTAAAAACAAAAAATAACAAACCCTGCTTAATCAATGCATTCTTCCCTACCCTCTAAAACTGATATACTCATATTTCCTCTGCAGCTGAACTAAAGTTTTAATGAATTGGGAAAGAGTGGAAAGGATTGATAGAAGACTAAGGTGGAAGTGTAGGATGGTGTAAGCTGCCTGCTTGGATCAGCTCTAGAATGAGCAAGAGGTGACTATAAAGTACCAACTAAGACAGTGTTGTCAGAAAGTAGAATTGGGACTTGTAAAAGGAGTTCATCTTAAAAAGGAGTTCAACTCATAGGGTCAATTATCAACTTTAATTTATTAAATAGGTCTCCATTTAGTTATATTCTATAAGTCCTGTCTAATCATAGCTTAAGAAATGTAGGTTTAGTTTGATATATCACTCACTTCTCTGTCAGGTCAAGTAAGGAGGGTATTCAATGCTAACTCCCTTAGAGTCTTAAGTAGTCACATATTTTTTATTCATTCTGATTTAAGATTATAAAAATCTCAAAAATGTGGTTTTATATTTCAAAATCTACCACATTTAAACCAATGTATAAGTTCAAGGGCATTGGAATCAGTATAATTTATGGTTCTTTTTTCCTCTCAGCATGAATTACTTCAAATTCAGTGAAGTGTTGTTTGGCTTTTCTTACCCAAATGGTACACTTATCTGATTCACTTCAATAGTTGCCTATTTTCCCTTTCAGAAATGTCTGTTTTCTCACCAGGAGACTAAAACACTGTGCAGATGTACAGTTGGATACAATGATACCAATATAATATATGCACTGTTCAATAATTTATTTTGTATCTGGAGTGATGCATCTGTTTCCTTCTTGTGGGAGGGGGTTTGCGCTTCATTTCAATGTCATCTTAGGTACTAGTCCAATTCTTCCATCCAGTTAACCAAAAATGAAAATTTCCATCTGTTCAATTGCCATTCAGAGGAATGTTTTATCTCTAAAGCACATTATGACAACTAAAATTGACAGCATAATCTGTCTGACTTTTTAATTTCCTCTTCAGATTCTCTTGAGCTTTAAAAAGTTTTTTGTTTTTTGTTTTTGTATGTGTTTTTTTTTTTTTTTTGTATAGCTGCCTAAGATTATAAGGTTTACTCTTTCTTCTCCCTAGTAACTGAAGACCAATAGAGCATGATGGCTGTCCACTGTTCAAAGCTTCATTATGTATTTTTTTTCTGTCCATTAGTAACCCTACAGGGAACATACTTGTTAGCATGCTATTAACAGGACAATGCAAACATAGTAAATGTCTGCCAGTACTATTTGGCATTTCATTGAATTCACACTCTCTCCAATTGACTTTTAGAAGGTATAGTTACAGGCTGATTTTTATTGACCATTGTATACCTTAGAAAACTGGCTGAGGAGGCCTTTGGAATATACTGTCTCTAAAGTTTTTTAACTCTTTACTTAAAAACACTAAGAACATTCCCTCAAATAAGTTTTGTTGCTGAAATGGCAAAAAGATTTCTACTATTAATATTCCAATGTAAATTAACCAATAAAAAGAAAAACCTCTTTCTATTTATGAACCAGGTAAAATTTTTAAGTACGGTGAATTAATCAAGGTCCTGGCTCTCAAATGAAGGATTATATCCTTGGAGCAGCATGATCAAGTTAAAATAACTAATTTTTGTGACAGTGTAAAGTAGACATAGCAATACACTAAAAGTTTAGCTATGTTGAACCCCCCCCCAAAAATTATTCTAGATACCTGAGTTTCTTTGAAATGTCTACACTTTTAATAAATACCTCTGACACACCCTGTATCTTTTCTGGTCTACTTAAAGAGCTTATATTATTGTTTACATTACAATAATGACCACCATTTACTTTTCTATCCTGTAGAATATTTGTGCCTTCATAGCCCTTTTTAGGTAATATATTGGGCTATTTGCATTTATGTTATTTATCCTACATGGCTGTGCTCAGTTAGTTTTTGTGTTCTTGTTTTTATTTTTTCTCTTTTCCCTTGCTGTTGGCTTACAGATACTCCTTTTATCTTCCTGTGTCTCGCATACCTTCCTATAGCAAACATGATTTCCTGTGGATCAAATCAGTAAATTAGAGTACTATATTCCAACAATATATTATGCTACCAATTTAAAGGATACTAGTTTGAAATTGATGTTTTCTTATGGTGCAGTTTTTGGTATAATGGAAAACCAACTATCGACTGCTCAATATGTGGAGTATTTAAAAGGCTGTGGTTGTGAAATCCATTGGAATATCATATAAGGGAGCAAAAGAACACTCTTGAGAGCTTTAAACACCAGAACTGAAAGAGAGCTAGATACTTTTTAGTTGTAATATGAAAATATATATTTTTGTATACTTCATGGGAGGCTGAATAAATTTGAATCTAGTATTTGAGGTCTCTGGGATCTCATGATCCTAGAAATGCTCTCTTGTTAAACTATTATCAGTATCTCAGCTTCACTGAGAATGACTTAATTTGTCAGTCTACCCTTATGAACCATTTTCTTGGGGAAATATAACTAGATAGCATCTAAGACATAGTCACATCATTTAAGGGATTATAATTTAATATCATTCCAGGTCTATAGATGCTTATGTATTAAAAGCATTAAAAACCTCTCCTTAATCACCTAAAAAAGAAAAGGAAGGGGTGGGGCAGGGGAGAGGTGGAGAGGGAGGGAGAGAGAGGAAGAGGAAGAGAAAGGAAGGAATGAAAAAAAAAGTTGGAGACAGATCCCTGCCTTAGCTCACAGTCTTGTGGGAAAAATTAGTCATATAATGAGGGTAAGAAAAAATTGCTGTGAGAGGTCAGAAGCTGTATGTGTAACTGTTTCTTTCGGTGCTGGTAAAACAAAAAAACAACAAGCTATGGATCTTGAAAGCAAAGCGATTCTTTAAATGAAAAAAGGAGGAGAATAGGATTGGGGAAGTATTCCAGGAAAAAGAAATGGTATGAATTGGTGCTGTACCTACAGATATTCACACACTGTTTTTGCTTGTTATTCTAGTACCTAAGAATTTATAGTATGAAATCTAAAATGTTACTTTATTCAATATGTATTGATAGCATATTTTCTACACAGCAATGCACTAGGGGATATGGAGAATAAAAAATAAGTCTTCACAAGCTCTATGACATAATTGACAAACTCTAAGAATAGGCAGTCAATCAGACCTAGATTTGAATCATAGCTTAATCACTTAGTGATTCTTTGATTTATTCACAAATATTTATTGAGCACCTACTATGTGTTAGGTATTCTGAGTGCTAAAATACTGTACTAAGCAAGATATAAAATGTATATGTTCTCATGACATTCTAATTTTCCCCCAGCTTTATTGAGAGTTAACTGAAATATAACAGTGTGTAAGTTTAATGTGTATAAATAATAATTTGATACACTTATACTGGGAAATGATTACTACAGTAGGATTAGTAAACACCTCCATTACCTCATATAATTATTTTAGTTTTTTGTTGTGAGAACATTTGAGATCTACTCTCTTAGCAATTTTCAACTATGTAATACAGTATTGTTAACTATACTCACCATGCAGTGCATTATATTCCCAGAGCATATTTATGTTCTAACTGGAAATTTGTACCCTTTGAGAGTCCACGTGTAAGTAAGATCATGCAGTATTTGTCTTTCTCTGACTATTTCACTTAGCATAATGCCTTCATGGTCCATCCATGTTGTTGCAAATGGCAGGATTTCCTTTTTTCTCATGGCTGAATAATATTCCATTGAATATATTATATCACATCCTCTTTATCCATTCATCTGTCTACACTTAGGTTGTTTCCATATCTTGGCTAATATGAATAATGCCTCAATGAACATGGGAGTACACATGGCTCCTTGAAATATGATTTTATTTCCTTTGGCTATATACCTGGGGATGGGGTTGTTGGATTTATTTTTAATTTTTTGAGGAACTTATACCGTTTTTCATAGTGGCTGTACCAATTTTTCTTCCTTCCAACAGTGCACAGAGATTCCCTTTTCTCCACATCTTTGCTAGCATGTATCTCTTGTTTTTTTTTTTTTATAATAGCCATTCTAATAGATGTGAGGTATCATGACATTCTAATTTTAGGAGAGGGAGACAAACAATAAACAGACAAATATATAAACAATATTATCTGAGATAATTAGAAGTGCTATAAAAAAACTGAAATATGTAATAAACAAGGTAGGGACAAGGACATGTGGATTTTTCTTTTTTAAATATGTTTTTATTGATTTCTTAGGGAGGAAGGGGGAGAGAGATAGAAACATAGATTGGCTGCCTCCTGCATGCCCCCCCCCCACTGGGGATCGAGCCCACAACCCAGGCATGTGCCCTGACCTGGAATCAAACCAGGACCTCTCAGTCCATGGGACGATGCTCAATCCACTGAGCCACACCGGCTGGGCTGGATTTTTCTTTTGATTGAATGATTAGAAATGACCCTAATCATTTCTAAGCAGTAATGGTTTTCTGTTCCTAAAACAGAAATAAGGCTTATAGTTGGACTCTAGTCAACAAAGAGAGTAATATGAAATGGGATCACAGGTAGTCTGAAGCCAGATCAAATACGGCTCATTAAGCTTAAAATATGATGGCATTATATGATTTGCCTTTTAACCATTTATTTTTTTAGAAATAGCCTTCTTGTTTTGTTTGTTTTGTAAAATTTGATGTCCAGAAAGGAAGAAGGGAATGCGTTATCCTATTTGACTGTTTTATTTAATTTAGAAAACCAAGAATACAAAATAAAATTGATATTGGCTAGTAATCTCAATGGTGATACTATCTTCCCTACTAACTGAGTGTTCCTTGAAGATAGGTGTTATATCTTACTAATTTTTATATCCCCAGCACCTTAGCATGGTAACTCACACTTTTACAGGTGAATAACATTGTGCCCATGGAAGAATACATAGGATCTGAGTGATCAAGTACCACCAGTCATGGAGAGAGACATGCAAAGAGCTGTTTCAGACCAAAGACACATACAGAAGAAGTTAATGCTTTTCTGAGATATGGTGGGTTACCCATAGCATTGAACCCAAAATTGTCCAGTCAAGTCCCTATGTCAGCCTCATTCCAGACACTGAAATACTGATCCTCTATGATTATAAAATGTCTATCGCTTCAATATGACTTGTACATTTCTTTTAATTAAAAATTTGTATGTAACTCATAATTGATCATTCCTGGGTATGTGTCTAAAGAATGTACTTGAATATGGGTTTTACCATTTAGTTAATATTGTAATAGAAACATGGCCTTTTATTTACTTATATTTAGTGATAATTTTCATCAAAGCATTTGACTCATCAGAGCTTCCAAAATACTGGTAACACTAAGTCTCAGGTTTTGAAACAATGCAATAGAAAGAAAGAAGCTGTCAATCAGTGATTAGTTCCTAAGGAACTAATGTTTGAATTTCTCAAAGCTTAATAACTATATTACTAAGAACAGTCCTTGTAAGAAAGATTAACACGCATATGTATACAAATAGCAAAGGTATTTATTATATATTTTTTTTATTTAATAACAAAATTTGTTGGGCATTTTATAGCCTTTAGAATACTTTATTTATACCTTATTCCTCTTGATGTTCAAAATGATCTCTTAAGATCTTAGGAAAATTGCTTAAATTCACTGAGCTTCATTTTCATTACCTATAAAATGAGGATGGTTCCACCTATCTTGAAGCACTGTGAGTAGAGTATATAAAGGGCTTGGTATGTAGTAAGCAATCAATAAATGCTAGTCAGTATTATTATCATTAGTTTTATCACTATATTCATCAAACATTTGAGGCACACATCGGCTAGTTGACTTAGCTAGTAAGTGACAGAATCAGGAGGTGAATGTAGGTCCTTCTCATTCCCAAGCTCAGATACGTCTCTTTCTACTGTTACCTCTTCCATAGAGGAAGATCATATGAAACTGTAGAGAAAATATTTTAATAGCATTGAATAGGGCCTTGGAAAATGGGTTGCATTTGTAGCACCCAAGGCTTTTTATGAACTGCCCTTCATCAGTTTTTCCAATTTTATTATTTATTTCATTTATTTATTTATTATTTATTTATTTATGGAAATAAATAATTAAATGTGTGTTTTGTTTGAGCTTCATTTCTATGTGTCTTTCTACATTATCATTTCTAGGTGTCATGTATATCTTTAACTGTGGTCTTTACTACTAATCCATGTTTATT
This sequence comes from Tadarida brasiliensis, assembly GCA_030848825.1. Taxonomy (NCBI): domain Eukaryota; kingdom Metazoa; phylum Chordata; class Mammalia; order Chiroptera; family Molossidae; genus Tadarida; species Tadarida brasiliensis. The sequence continues at coordinate 39,206,014 of CM061258.1, forward strand.
ATCATTATCATCATGGTTTACATCAATTCCCTACATATTGTTATACCTCTCTAACAGTGCTTTCAGATGATGGAGTATTTCTAGTTATTACAAGATAGAAGTATTCTGAAGCAAAAAAATTTGGGGAACAATTTGTTCAACAGAGTTACCTAGATTACCTAACAAAGTGGAGAACTTCCTGGAGCTTTTTATTTGCTATTGTGCACTTCCCAAGAGGGAAGGTGGGTGTATAGTGGGCAGGATGTGTATCCCCTAAACCAAGGATTCCTTGGTTAAATTAGTTTGGGGGCTGGCAGAACTAGAGCACTGAGGCTGGAGGCACCATCTGTTGTTTAGTGCTAGTGAGGTAGGTGGTGCCAGTTGTAGCAGCTAGTGCGTGGTGGTGACAGCAGTTAGGTCTTCACTGGATTAGCTCTGTGGCATCCTTTTCCATGGTTTCCTCCTATATTACATCGTTTCTGAGCCTGGTTCTTCAGCCTTCCAACAATTCTGTGAACTCTCTAACTTTTCTTTTTGGTTTAAGCTAAGCAAAGCTTTCTATTGCATGCAGTTATTGATACAGTCGTGATGAGTCTTCCATAGCAGATTGTAAATGCTGTGAGGGCTGATTTCTCATCAGTACATCCCCACAGTGCCTGGTATCTCAATATATCCTAACTCAGTGCCTGGAACATTAAGTACTCAGCATTTTTTAAAAATAAATGAGGAATCCATGCCACTGGTCTCAACTTTCTTACCTACCTCAGCAATTTCACTTTAGCTCCATTAATTTACTAAAAGTGCTCTTGGTAATTATTTATATTAAAATTTATATTGGGAAATTATTGGTAATATCATTGCTTGGTATTCTACTTTCCAAATCCAGTAGATGCTTTTTACTCTAACTTGATTGACTTCTTTAAAGCTTTGATTACACTATTTCTTCCTGGTTCTCATTTTACCATTCTGACTATTTTCTTTTGGGTTCTGAAGCTATTCCTCATTATCTGCCAGCTCTTACATCTTAGTGTCCCCGTAATTCTTCATGCAGCTCACCTACTCCTATGACATCAGAATCTATATATGATGATGACTCCTAAATGTCATCTTCCACCCAGACCTCTCTCTTGAGCTTCAAACCTCTATATCCAACTGCATCCTCAATATCTCCAGAGATCTGGATGTCCTAAAGACCTCTCAAATTCAATATGTCCTACATTTCTAAAATCAAACAAATTTTGTTGTCCCTCCCCAACATACAAATATTGTAGATATGGCTATTATCTAAATCATTTTCTTAATCTAATTCTCAACAGATTAGTTAAAATTATTAATATGCATGTGTAAATTCAGTTACGATTTATTCTTAGATATTTTTTCTTCCTTTAGTACTTTCTGTTTTTCTAGCATGTTGAAATTTTAATTGTACAATTAAGACTGTTTATAATTTCCAAAATTCTGTTTAGCAGCAGGACTTTACTATTGAATGTAGACATGAATAATAATATATATTTGTGTTGCATATTGAGTAGACCTAAACTTTAGAAAATATTGGCATTTATCTGCATCTGTCTACTTTAAGATATCATTTAAATTACATTTTAAACAATTTTAATTTACCATTGTTATTTAATAAAATTTGTAATTTTTTAAAAGTATAATGAGTATCTTAGCTTTTGGAAAAATGTGATATAAAACAAAGAAATGGGACATAGTAATTGAAAAGATAGTCAAAGTAAGTCATTTATTTCTTACATAAAAATTTCACCTATAATCTCACTTATTCACTTTGACATTTTCAATTAAGTGTATTGAAAATTATAACAGTAATTTGTTTTAACCAAATTTGTATCTTGCCTGAACTCTCTAAGCAGCAATCATGTAAATAGTGTGACAGGGCAATTTCAGTTAAAAACCTCTACAACAGTTTGGTTACCTTGTAAGAAAACATCTCCATATTGGGGATTTATTAAACCACATAAACAAATAAAAAAATTTTGTTATTACAAACAGAGAAGTTGAGAAAATTATTGAAATTTTCAGGGTAGCGTTTTATATTTAATCACCCCCCAGGAAACAACTGATGCATAAAAATATGTTAGTGCAGTTTTGTTCATTTGAAACCCGTAAGTTTAATTAGATTTTTTTCAAACACTTAATTTATGGAAGAACAGTAGTTTCTGTTGGATTTTAATTTTGTTTAATGTCTTTTGTTCAAAGGTACATAAAAAGAAATTTTTCCCTTTATAATAATTTCTTTCAACTCTCTTAAAATAAGGTATTTTAAAGTTCCCTTTGTTGATATATTATAATGCTCTATGCCTTGTATACTTGGATTATAGTAAAGCTAATGGATTATTTCTAACTTGTTCTTTTATACTAGACATGTGCTTGAATGTTTGAAGATTCTGGATAAAGCCAGTTTTTAACTTCATTGCTGTGAATCATATGACATGGTCTATGCTTATGTAGTCATAAATTCTATGGACTGTTGCTTGTGCATCACTGGGGCCTAGGCAAGATATCTTTGGTCCTGATTGTTCCCAAGTTTATCTCTTCTTTTTGTAGAGTTAAGAATTCCTGAGAGTAAAATTCAACATTCAAAGGAATAGTTTAGAGAAAATAAAGCTAGAAATTTTAAAATGTACTGAGAAGTTTCTGTGACATTTGTGTAATATATGTCATGTATAATGTATGTCATGTACAAAGCATCTTTATAGGTATTCTAACTGCTTTATACAGCTGACCTTGGGACAGTTTCTACTGGAGATTGTTCAATTTGATTGTAGGCTATTATTATTAATATTCGTATTGTTGTTAATTACCCAAAAAACAGCCTTTGGGTTTTATAAGTTTTAAGATAATGCTAAACTCCAACCATAGAGAAGCGAACTTATTTTGCATATGTTTAATATTTATCGAACACCCATGATATAGACATTTAATAAGAATGCAGATTCTTCATTTCTCCTCAAGTTTCTTGTTGGTTACCTATTGAGACCAAATTGAAGTAAAAGAACTCTCACAAGTAAAGTTTACTTTTAGAACACTTTCTGACTTTGCTCTGAAATAGAACAAATGGTTCGGTATGAACTCCTATTAAGTGTGAAAGTATGTCATTACTAATGGTAGCATTAAAATTTTTTTTCTGAGTGACTAAACCAATATATGCATTTCTGATATACTATTTTTAATTACTTAAAATGTTAGTAAATATAACACCCAGTTTCTTGTATTTTCATATTTAATAGGCAAGCCATGGAAGCAAGATGATTGTTGAAATATTTCTTGGAATTATCCAGTACTCAAAAATCTTTCCACATTACTGCACAGAAAATTCTACCTGTCAGAAATCAATCAGTGCTATAAATTTCCAAATTTCTATTTAAAGGGTGATTTAAAATCTGAAGGAACGAGGTTAAATAACAACAATAATTATGGATTATATTTTAATTAAATGCATTACTAACAGTTTTTTTAATGATCCATACAGAGGTAAAAATGATTCATCTTTGGGATTTACTAAGGAGCCCTTTTACATCAAAGTAGAAAAAGACAAAAGGCAGCAGAGGTAGGAAGTGGGGTGCTATGTAAGTTGGAGAGGCAAAAGGCTGAAATTACGTAACTACATGTTGGGGGAAATAGGATTAATTTTAGCAAAGTCCTGTTGGATGATTTCTGTGGTTGCATGCATGTTGAAATTTTAATAATGACATTTCTGGTAGGTGGCAGCCAAGTAGCATGAAAGCTGGTGGGAAAACTATGGACTAATTGTCAGGAAGGAATTTGAAGCTTTGTTCTTTTTTGACTCATTTTCCATTCTACTACACTAATATATTCTGTCTTAAAGTGGTGTATTTCTTAAGGTGGAGATAAATGCAGGAGCAGTTACCATGGTTTCCCCTGCTATCATGGTAGAAATTTCTGGGACAATTCTCTCCCCAAAGCCAGAGGATCCCAGATCAGATGCTCCTTTGTTTCATAATCATCTAAATGTTACCTAAAGTAGCAGAAGCTTGTAGTTTTAGATATGAACCTGATTTATGAGTCTAGTTTATAATAAGGGGGTTTGAGTTCAGGGGCCAATGCTATGTTGAAAAGCTAAAGAGTGACATTAGCTCTAAGCTGTATGTTTTTAAAGGAGTGGTAGGTTGCTTATGCATAAGTAGCCTGTACCTCTCACTACACCTCTGGTGTTTCTGGGATGTCTAACCCCTGGGTGCCTGGACACCCTTGATAAAGAGTCAGGACTATCCTGAAGAAAGTACTTATTTTCTCCTCTCTGTCCTTCTTTTGTAGTTTAGAGATTCAATGCCTCAGATCATAAGTATCTTCTTTTCTCTATTTTTATCTCTTCCTTTTTTATTCCTACTCTAACAAGGTGGGGTTAGGCATGAGACAACTTACAGTAGTTTTCATAAGAATTGATTCTATCAAAATAATAATAATAAAATTATTTTTGGAATAGCACAAATTCATATTAATGTTGACAGTGTATATTAGAGCAAAATAAAAACCTCATACCCAGGATGTTTAAGCATGGGAGTCCTTTCTATATAAATTTATAATCTAAATTAAAAATCTTTGTAGAAACTTTGAACTAAAATGAATCAAATAGATTATTGATTTGGATTTTCTTTGGGCATACTGGTAATTTGTTATGAATTGACTTTTGCTAAATCAGATAACTGTACAATATTTTGGACTAAGATGATGTGTTTTTATATGCAATTTCAGAAACAGCAATAGTATTTATAGGTTTTTTTCAGAGGTGTATTGGAGTCAGCTTGCACTAGCTTGTGAGAGCTGATTGTTAACTTTTCAGGAATTTTGTGTGCTGGTTGTTCAATACAGACATTATTAAAAATTAAATCATATAAACTTAAAATTAGGTTGTATTAAAAACAAAGAGAGTAAATACTCAAAATTTAGTACTTCCTAATTAATTGACTACATTTTCTATTATCTAGGCTCTTGAGGTTATGCCTATTGTATATATATGTGGTAGAAATAATATATAATGGTGGGCTACTGTGCATCTATCTCTTCCTAACTCCATGTTCCATGACATCATGGTAGTAGCTTGAACTTGGCCATAGTGGAGTTTTTATACTACAGAAATTGGCAAGTGCTACAAATTGGGGCTTGATATATTGTTTTGTTGATTGTCTACACTTAAAGTGATGAAAAGATGTTCGTAATGCATATTGTATCTATTGTCATTATATTGTGAATAGCAAAAAAATTGAGGAAATATTCTTTCAATATTTAAAAACTATAATCCAGTCAATCTTCATGAAATTACATGCAGAGAGCCAGTTTTTGAACATTTATCAGCATACTGCTTGTTTAAATTTATCAAAGTTTGTTAATTAATTTTTTTTTTTGTAAATCCTCACCTGAGGACATTTTTGCATTTATCTTCAGACAGAGGGGAAGGGAGAGAGGGAGGAAGAGAGAGAGAGAGAAACATCAATGTGAGAGAGACACATTGACTGGCTGCCACCCACACGACCCCAACCGGGGCCGGGGACAAACTGCAACCCAAGGTATGTGCCCTTAGCGGGAACTGAACCCGGGTCTCTCTGGACTGCAGGCCAACGCTCTAACCGCTGAGCCACACCAGCCAGGGCAAACTTTGTTAATTTTTTATTAATAAATTAAGATTAAAATAAGTACTTTAAATTTAAGCTATACAAGTGTTAATAAAATGCTTTTATTCATCCAATATCAGTTACCCAGAACATGAGATATATCTGTACATTTTTAATAAAAAGCTACATTACAGTTTTCTTAACATTTTTAATATCCTCAGTAGCCTCTGTATTAGAAGTTCCCTAAGTGACTGATCAGAGTAACAGAAACTTAAAAAGTAATGACAACAAAAACATGAGTTGTATCCGAGAGATTCTGATCCCATAGGTTTGTGGGAGGCCTAAGAACCTACATTTTACAAACCTCCCTTATTGCTACCAATCATCAGTCAGGTTAAGAATCACTGTACTTCCAATAATAATTTCCAGTGCCATTTTGAATATTTGAAGACCTTTACTTGGAACAAGTAAAATTAAAAAGAAGGAACTTTAGCAAACTCTGTGATAGAGTTCATTTATTGAGTTTAATGACTCTCTTGCATATGTTATGATGGTACTATTATAATACCATGAGCAATATACTGTGAAGATCCTTTTAGCTCATCACTGAGAAAGTTTTATCCAAATAAAGTATCAGTACACATATTTTAAAAGTTTGAAGATTTGTTTTCTTGTCTTGACTTTGTTTTATTACCTTGCATGTATAATTCTCATTCTCTTTAAAGGTATCCATTTCCTTATCTGTTAAAATAAGGAGATTATACTAGATAATCTTTAAGATAGAAAAGATGAGTAATCAAAATATTGCCTTTCATTTATAGGGATTTTCTTTTTTTTAGTGCTGCTTCTGAGTCCACTGAGTATCTTATTCCACAAAGAAAATTAGAATGATTATAATTTCTCTCTCTCTGTATAATGGGGATAATAATAGTACCTATCATCATAGTGTTATTTTGGAGTTTTGGTAAGTTAATATTTTAGTGTTTAAAAGAATATCTGGTACAAAGAAGTGCCCCTAGCTGCTAGTCTATCTTCTTCCTCTTCTACCTCTCCTTCCCTTTTTCTCTTATTTTCCCTACCTCCACTTCCTCTCCTACCTTATTCTTCATTTATTTTTTGTCCCTTTTCTTTCTCTGGAGAGATTGATGATAAAGGTGTATCCAGTTCATACTAAACTACCACCCTTTTCCTTCTTCACAAGTAGAGTATTAAGAAATATTCTTTAAAAGTGCAATACACGTTAGTAAGTTTATACTAAATTAGGAAGAACTTTAAAGTCTTTTAGAAAGACTTCTTTTTCCACCAGAGACAGGATAAAACCCGAGAAATTCTTCTGCTACAAAATATTCAGTAGTGCTGAATAAAATATAACTTTTTAAAAAGTCCAGCTGATATATGTGTGTGTGTGTGTGTGTGTGTGTGTGTGTGTGTGTGTGTGTGTTGTTAATCCTCATCCGAGGATATTTTTCCATTGATTTTTAGATAGAGTGGAAGGGAGTGTGTGGGGAGGAGAGAAAGAGAGAGAAAGAGAGGGAAACATTGATGTGAGAGACACACATCGATTGGTTCCTCCCGCATGACTCTGACAGGCGTCTGGGATCAAATCTGCAACCCAGGTACGTGCCCTTGCCTAGGAATCGAACTCACAACCCTTCAGTTGGAGGGCTGATGCTCTAACCACAGAGCCAAACTGGCCAGGGCATATATATTTTTTATGAATGGTTTTTACATTATTGTGATAAATGAGATTAACTTTATTTTTCCTTTCTTGTACTGGCCTCCTCTGATTTTGGTATCAGATTATGCTAGCCTCTTTAAAAGAACTATGGCATTTTTCCCCCTCTATTCTGTGGAACAGATTGTATAAAACAAGGATTACCTGTTCCTGTGTGTCCTGGAAAATGTACCTGTTAGACTTTCTGGGCTCAGTGGTATTTTTTACAGGAAGATTTTTGACTATGAATTAAATTTCTTAAATAGTTACAAGTTCTATTTAGTGTTTCCAATTCTTCTTTAATCCATTTTTGTTATATATTTTGGAAAATTATTCAGTTTTCAAATTATTGACATAAAATTGTTTATAGTATTCTCTTATACTTTTACATAGATTTTAATATTGTTTATACCATCTATTTAAAAACCCAATCAATTAATAAAAATTTTGTCTCTAATTCTTTTCAAAAACTCAGCTTTCACTTTTATATTTTCTTCTTATTCTTTATTTTCTATTTTATTAGTCATTAATTCTCCTCTTGTTATTTTATATATTCTTTTTCATTTGTTTCCCCCCTTACTGGTGTTGTTTTTATAATTTCCTGAGTTAAATTTTAGATTATCTATTTCTAGTTTTTTTTCTTTCTGATGTGATGATTATAGCTATACATTTTCCTATAAATAATAATTTGGATACATCCATTATCGTTTCCATTGCGAGTTTTTCTTTTGACCTATATATTATTTTGAACTTTTTTCGTTAAGTTCCCAAATGTATTATGGAACATAATTTAGTGCTTCTTTTATTGCTGATTTCTCATTTTTAACTTTGTGTCACATTATTAGTTTCCTGTAGCTGCCACAGCAAATTACCACAAACTTAGTGGCTTAAAACAATACAGATTTATGTCTTACAGTTGTGAAGGATAGAAGTCCAAACTCAGCCTCTAAGCTAAAATCAGAGTTTTAGCTGGGCTGTGTTCCTTCTGGAGAAAACTGACTTCTACTGACCACCTGCATTTCTTGGTTTATGGCTCCTTCTTCCATCTTCAAATCTCTCTCTGACTCCCAAACCACTACTTTTGTCCTAATGTCTTCTCTTACTCTTACTCTTACCCTCCTGTGATTGCGTAGGGTCTATCAAGTAATCCAGGATAATCTCCCCATCTCAAGGCCCTTAATTGAGTTTCATCTAAAAAGTCCCTTTTTCCATGTAAGGTAACATAGGTTCCAGCAGTTTAGTACATGGACATCTTTGTGGGAACCATTGTTCTGACTATCACAGGCTCTATGGTAGGTGGTCATGGCACATGTACTCTTTGGTATTTGTTGAGACTGTCTTTGTAGCCTGGTATATGGTTAATTTTTATTAAGATTCCATGTATGCTTGAAAAGAATTTAATTGTGTCTATGTATGTCTCTGCAAGATTATATTTACAAGATTAAACTTGTTAAATATACTGTTTAAATCTTTACTGATTTTTGTTTCTTTAGATTATGAGAGATGTATGTTAATATTTTCCAATTTTATTGAATATTAGTATATTTCTACTTGTAATTCTATCAATTTTGCTTTATGCATAATGTGGCTATGTTGTTAGGTGTGTTTAGCTTCAGAACTGTTTTACGTTCCAGTAAAATTTCCTTTAATATTAAGTAATGGCCCTTTCAAAATCTGTCAATGTTTTCATCTATGTTAATACTGCTATCCCAGCTTTGTTTGGTTAATATTTGTCTGGTGTATCTTTTCTGTATCTTGTTATTTCCTTTCTTTTTGTGTTATGATGTTTTAGGTAAATCTCTTATAAACAGCATGTAAGTGGATATTTTAAAACAAAAGTCTTTTAATAGATGAGTGTAATCTTTTTAGTTAGTACTTTATATTTTGTGATATATTTGGACTTATTTCTATCACCTTATCCATATTTTCTCTTGATTATACCTTTATTTTCTTCTATTTTTGCCAGCCCTCTCTGATCAGTTAAGTTTTCTATATTATTCCCCTTCCTCAACCTTTCCAGAATGTATGTTATACATTCTGTTTTCTCTTTCTCAGTGTTACTATTAGGTGTTTAACATGCATATTTGAATTAATGAAGTCTGAAGTTAAAATCTATTGAGCTACTTCAAAAAACAAAATAAAGGCCTTAAAATTTCACCTTTGAATACCATCCTGTTTGCATCGTCCTTATATTCTCTAGCGTGGTAGTTTTCCTTCTTCTTCTTTTTTTTTTTAATCCCCACCTAATGCTATGTTTACTGATTTGAGAGAGAGAGAGAGAGAGAGAGAGAGAGAGAGAGAGAGAGAATCAGTTGCCTCCCTTATGTGCCCTGACCAGAATCAGACCCACAACCTTTTGGTACATGGGACAATGTTCCAACCAACTGAGCCACCCAGCCAGAGCTCCTTCATTTTTAAATGTCCTTTTTATTAGTCAGGGTTATCTGAAGAAACAGAATCAGAAGAGAAGGATTTATTGTAAGGTATTGATTCATGCAATTGTGGAGGCTTGGTAAATCTAAAATCGGTGGAGTAGGTCAGTAAATTGGTGACTCAGAGAAGAGTTGCAGTTTGAGTGCAAAGAAAGCCTGCTGGCAGAATTCCTTCTTGCTTGAGTGAAGTCAGTCTTTATTCCGTTGTGGTCTTCAACTGATTGGATGACACCACATTATGGAAGATAATCTGCTTTGCTCAAAGTCCACTGATTTAAATGTTAATCTCATCCAAAAAACACCTTCATAGATATATCCAGAATAATGTTTAAGCAAGTATTTGGGCACCATGGCCTAGTCAAGTTGACACATAAAATTAACCATCACACTCCCCAAATTATTCAGTTTTACTATTACTACTATTAAAATTATGTGCTTATTTAGCTTTACCAATATCTTTTCACATAATTTATTCTTGTATTTCACTCTCCTGTATATGTTCAACTTGTCTTTAATAAATCTTTTCTGAGATTCTATGGGGGGAATGAATTCTCAGTTTTCATTTGTCTAAAAATTTCTTTATTTTGCCCTCAAACTTGAATGATGGTTTAGCTATAGAATTCTTGGTTAACACATCTACTTCCCCAGCTCTTTGAAGGTATTATTCTGTTGTTTTCTAGCATTTGTTGTTGCTTATGAAAAATCTACCTTCAAATTAATTTCCTTTGTAAACAATCTACCCCTTTTTTGCCGATTATTTTAAAGATCTTTATTTGTCTTTGATGTTCTGCATTTTCATTACAGTTTATTTAGATATGGGTTTCATTTTATTTATCCTGGGTTTTGTCCTTACTGGATCTGGGAAGGGGTTTATGTGATGGTTTTGGAAAACTATCAGCCATTATCTTCAAATATTGCATCTTCTCTACTTCTTTCTATCATTTCCTTCTAGAATGTCTAGTAGAGATATTCTGTCCTCCATACCTTTTGAGGTTTTTCTTTTTTCTTTAATGATTATTTATTTATTGAGTTTTTCTTTGGTTCTTTAAAAATATTTTAGTACTTTTTGCATATGATCAATGTTTTCATTGTGGCCTTTCTCCTTTTTGAAATCTATAGTCATTCTAAATATTCTTATTGTTTTAGTAATTTTCAGATTATTCTATTTGTCTAAAATGGGCTAGTTTTTCTTATTATTGCATCAGCTAAAACTCTCCCCTTATGGTGGCTTCCTCAAATTGTAAGTTTTAAATTAGGAGTTCATCTTCAGTAAGGATTATTTTTTTCTATGGAAGTCCAGTATAGTATGTGAGTATGCCTACAGGGCTACTTAATTTACAGCTTCTAGATCCTTAAAGATTTCAAAGGTCTAGCCAGATTTTATGTTATTTTTTTAAAAATATGTATTTTTCTTTATTGATTTTAGAGTGAGAGGAAGGGAGAAGGAGAGAGAGAGAGAGAAACATCAATGAGAGAGAACACCGATCACCTGCCTCCTGCACGCCCCCACTGGGGATTGGCCCACAACCTGGGCATGTGCCCTGACTGGAAATCCAACTGGCAACCTCTTGGTGTATGGGTCAATGCTCAACCACTGAGCCACACCAGCTGGGCATGTTATTTTTAAATTTATGATGTTCTCACTGTGCAGTTGTGGAAATCTAAAACCTTTACATACATGTGATATTCCTCTGGAGCTTTATATTTTTCACTGGTGACTTTTCCCATCTCATTGAAAGCCTCAAACTAATGACTGACTGCTTTGTTCCTTCTCAGAGTTCATGGGGCAGAGTTTTTCTAGTTACTTTTTTTTTTTAAGAATGGTTTCTTGATTTTTTTTTTTTTTTTTTAGAGAGAGAAGGAAAAGAGAAAATTAACGATGTGAGAGTGCAACATCGATCTGCTGCCTCCTGCATGCCTCCCACCTGGGACTGAGCCTGCAATCCGGGCACGTGCCCTGACCCGGAATCAAACCAGTAACCTCTCAGTGCACAGGATGATGCCCAACCAACTGAGCTATACCAGCCAGGCCTCTAGTTACTTTTTCATGAGTAGTATAGCATTTTGGTACTATGAGCACACCTGCTGAAGGTATGTTTTCTCAGGGGCAAGGGATTTTAAAATTATACTTCCAAGCCCTCAGCCCTTAGGGTCTAGAACTGAGTCCGAAACCATGGGGATTGCCACTGTCTCAATTCAAGATTGGGGCTCTGGCTTTGATGTCTGTTTTCAGCACTTGAGAAATTTTCCTTTTATTTATTTATTTTTTAGCAGGATATTATTTTAAAAATATTTTATCTATCATTTCTATATGTTTGTAGTAGGAAGTCCCTATACATCAGGTTAGACTAACATGTTATAAGAATTGACTGTTGCCCAGCTGGTGTGGCTCAGTGGATTGAGCTCAACACACGGACTGAGAGGTCCTGGTTCGATTCCTGGTCTGGGCACATGCCCAGGTTGTGGGCTGTACCCCCAGTGGCGAGTGTGGAGGAGGCAGCCAATCGATGTTTCTTTCTCACATCAATGTTTCTCTCTCTTTCTTCTTTCCTCTCTCTCTAACAAATCAATAAAAACATATTTTAAAAAAAGGATTGACTATTTTTTTAATAGTGATGAAATTTGGTTGATCATAGTGCATGTATTTTTAAAACATTGATTGGTTACATTAAAATTTTTTAACATCTATTTTGAGATTATTTTAACTTTTCCTTTTCCTCCTGTGGGTTTTTGAAAAACTTTTTTTTTTGCATATGTCTATATGTAATGAGTATTCAGTAAATGTTTTCTAAGTGAAAATAAGCTGAATGTGTAATTTGTGCCAAATGGTATTCTAGTTAATTTTAATTAGATTATTTGCTTTAGGATTCATATACATTAAAGTTAGACCTAAAGAACCTACCAAACTATAAAATGATGATGATGATGATGATGATAATGATAATGATAATAATAATACCTTCAAACACGTAGAAGGCACTTCATTCTCATACTAATTCTGCAGTATGTAGTATTATTATCACTGTTTTACCGATGAGGTAATGGAGACAGAGAGAAAGTAACTTGCCCCAAATCACATGACTAGCTAGTGGTAGAGTTGAATTTGAAATGAGTCTGTCTTCTTAATCATTATACTTTAAGTTTTATATTCTGTTGAGAGAGGTTATCATTACACTTCTTTCAAAGGACCCCACTGCCTTCTGCATAATGTTTAAATATTTTAACATTGCACTCATAGCTCTTCATGGCCTTATTCTAGCCTACCTATTCTACCACATCACTTATCAGCCTTGTTCTTCATCTCCAATTACTAACAATTTTCCAAAGGCACTATGTTATTTCATGCTTCCATCTTTTTTATTATATTCTGCCCTCTGGCCAGAACGTGTCCTCTCCTTCTTCTCTCCTGGCTGACTCCTGTATGTCCTTAGAAACTATGACTTTTTCTGAAAGCTTCCATAACTGCTCATGAGACAGTTGTCTGTCTCCTCAGTGCTCTCCTAAATTTGTCTTCTCTTAGCATACCAGTTTATAGCACTTATTTCACTATGTTTTAATAACTGATTTTCTTCTCTCTTAATTAGACTATTTTCTTGAAGTAAAGGACTGTGTTCTGCACATTTCTTTATGCCCGTGGCCTGCTAAAACTTACCAGACACGTAGGAGATGTTCCATAAATGTTTGTTGAAAGAATGATGGTCATTTCATTACTTGTTTTATAGATCATTTATAAGGTTTGCTTATTGCAGTATTGTCTTGAATTTTTAAAAGGCTGTGAATTATTTTGTTAGTAACATTAATGAAAATATGTTTGTAAGAACAAGAAGTTGTTATCTTGGAATGCAAGTTCACCTCATGAGTGTCTCAAGACACCTTTTTAAAACATAATATTTTCACATATTTAGTTTCAAAATAACACAGGCCCCATAATAGGCCATTATTTAAAAGCAATTCTATTTAGCTGTTCAGTTGAAGGTGATTCCTTGGTGAAAAAAATTAACAGTTTTAAGTATGTATTAAGAAGAATGACTGGTCTAGCTGTTATAATTCTTTGTACAAATATTTAATGAAAATGCATCTCATTAAAATTGAAGTTACTAGTGATTATTTTCTGACTACATTTCATTTATCTACTATCTTGACATTGTATATAGAAATATTAATTTTATCAAAGCTCATAGCATTGTTCACCACCAAATGCAGTAAAAATAAATAAATACAGACAGACAGACAACTATATAGAACAAGTAAGCCTCTTGGGGGAGGGGAAGAATATCTTTAAAACATATCAAATATATTAATGGTTTTTATATCCTCATTTTCTTATAATTGTATCAAAAATTTAATTATTCCATTTGGGGGAAAATATTTTGTTTCATAGCCTTCAAAAGAATTTAACTCTTTAAATGGCATGGAAGAATAAGAAGAGAAAATTACTTGTTTCAGCCTGATAGGCAGTGTGTCTGGGCTAGCACTATTTTGCTGCAGCTGAAATTCAAACATGAGAAAATTGCAGAAATTTACAATTCAATGTGTGTTTCATCAGGGAGAAATCCACAGATTGTTTTGACACTCAGTTAGAAATTCAGCATGAAGATGGACGTCTCATGAAATTTGCAGCTGCTGATTGAATTTATATTTCCATAAAGGCCATCAACAGTAGCAGCCTGCAGGGGAAGAGGGGGGAGAAATGACAAAAATTGTGAGGCTAGCATTTTTCCTCAGCGTTATAGTGGCAAATTACTGGTAATAAGGGTTTACACTGACCAGGATTAAAGAAAAATATAGACAGCCAGAAGGGAAGGACTTCTCAGTTTAATTGATTTTAACTAAATATGTCTACATTTGATATCTAAATATGTGTTTAGTCATATGTAGAAAATGTAATATGTACCTAAAAGTCAGTTTATTCATCTTTACTATTTAAACAGGAAAAATAAGGTAGTTCTTTAAATTACAGAAGGTTTTATTGTATAGGTTCTTCTCTTAAGAGCATCTCAAGATAGAAAATGAGTATTGTAGGAACACAGCACAAGCTTGTTTTTTATAAGATTGAAAAATCATTTTGTGTTCTTGTAAGTAACCTATAGTTTACTTTTTTTATTTTTTATTGTTGACAGTATAGCAAATGTTCCCCATCTTCCCCCCTTTACCCCCCTCCACCCAGCCCCTTACAATTCACTATTTGAGAATACCAACTCATTATCTTAAATATTAAAAATTTTTTGAGTGGACAACCAACAGATAACATAAGTTGTTTTTTCAAGGACCTTATTTTATTCTCATTTTAAAGTGATACTTTTTTAGCAAAACTGACAAAAAGTTATTTCTTTTGTTTAATGCTTGTCTTATAGGGATTTCATATTATACCTGATTTTAAAATATTCATGGATTGTCAGTGAACTAAAGGAATTAAGAGTGTTTATTGTTCCTGTAGAGTTCTTTGTCTCTGTGGACAATGTGTTTTAACCATAACAGGATATCCTCAGATGGCTTTATTTGAAAATTAGTATTTGCACAACTATATGTAAAAATAGTATCCTTACTGAGAAAAAAATTACATTTTATTTAAAATTATATAGTCTAAATATAAAAAGTGAGACTCTTACCCAGAAAATATATACATAATTGTTAGCCTTTATTATTTTTAACATACTAGATTATTTAAGAGTATAAGAACATAGAAACTGATTCCATTAGTTTTGTTATATGTAATTATATATGAGTATATCTACTAGGTATTGTAAACTGTTTTATTTTGAGAAGAACAATATACATTTCTGGTATTTGTACTTAAAATATGTGGGAGGACATTTTTCAGAGTTTCAGAATTTGCTTTTGGTGTTAAAATAAGCATCTTCAGCTTAGATGACAAGAGTGTGCTTATTCTGTTATGAAGTCTATGAATGCTTGCTTTTTTCAACATCACTTGCTATTGTTTTACTCTCTGTGTGTTAATACCGGAATCTACCATTTCAATATATTTTTAGTTATTGTGTATTAGTTTATACACCAAAGCAAAACTGTTTTATGAGAGAAGTACCACTGTCTCCACTGTATAACGTTTAAAGGTATTTGGAAAAACTGTTTTCTCATTTGTGCTTTTTCTTCATGGCATTACTCAGGCATACACATTGGTGTCATTCATTCAATCTAGGCTTCCCCTCTTGCTTTCTGCCTCTTTCTCCCTGCCTACCCCATTGGAGGATTTACTATTTTCAACGTTGCAAAATGTATGACCTTAAAAAATTTAATTTACTGCTTATTAAGAGTCACCTTTGGCCCTGGCTGGTTGTTCAGCGGTTAGAGCATCGGCCCATGGACCGAAGGGTCACGGATTTAATTCCGAGTCAAGGGCACATACCTAGGTTGCAGGTTTGATCCCCAATGCAGGTCAGGGTTGTGTAGGAGGCAACCAAATGATGTGTCTCTCTTACATCGATGTTTCTCTCTCTCTCTCTCTCTCTCTCTCTCTCTCTCTCTCTCTCTCTCTCTCCCCCTCTCCCTCTTCCCTTCCTTCCACTCTCTCTAAAATCAGTGGAAAAAATATCCTTGGGTGAGGATTAACAACAACAACAACAAAAAAGTCACCTTTTTCTTTGTTTTAAGTTGCTATCAATTCCATCACCCAATCAAATTAATTATTTGCTATTTTGGCTTCTTGTCCCTGCCCATGTGTATTTTTAGTTTTGATACATGAGATATAATTCATTCTTTCATTATTCAACAAATATTTATTGACTGATGTTTATGTATCAGAGACATATATCATAGACAATAAATAAGTGAATATGTAATGTAATGTCATGTAGAAATATGAAAAACAAAAGCAAGGTAAGGAGCTAGAATGTGACAGAATGGGGATATGGTAACTATTTAGTTAGAAAGTTCCAAATGGATGTCTTTGAGGATATGCCATTGGAAAAGAAACCGGAGTGAAGTGAGGGAGTGTGCAGTAGGCCTACATATTCCCCTTTATTTTATGTAGCATGATCATTTCCCCCTGATTTTGCTGTGTGTTTGCTTTCCACTTATTCCCATCCTCTAGTCACATTCAGTATTAGTAGAATTATGCTTCCACAGCTCCAATAGCTTTTGCATGCTCATATAATTAATATATTTATATACAAATACACACGAGTAAGATTTTTTGGAGGGGGTATTTTTTTTTGTTGTTTTTGTTTTTTTTATAAAAATGGAATCATATTTACCTTTCCCTGGCACTTGTGCTTCTTACTCAACAGTAACTCATGACCTCACTTATGTCAGAAGATACAGATCTAAAGCAATTCTTTTAATAGCTGCGTATATTTTTATAATGTGGATATATCACAGTTTATTTAACCTTTGATTAATACATTGATGGACATTGAGTTGCTTGCAAATTTTTTACTACAAAAATGCTCCAGTAAATGTCCTATACAAATAGCTTTTCCTGCTTATGCTTTTCCATCTGTGAGATAAATTCCCAGAAATGGCATTGCCGTGGCAAAGGATGTGTGCACATTTTATTAATAAATATTAACAGTGTATATTCCAAAAAGGCTTTAGCAATTCACATTCTTGCCAGCAGTGTAGGTGAGTGTCCCTTCCTCCACAGCCTTACTAGCACTAGGTAACTTTTGATTATGTTTTATATATTACCTCTGACTCTTTTTAACCCATTTGTCATCTCTCTACCAGGTGCTCAGTTTGCGTGACTCTAGGCATATACTTTAGAACAATGGAACAATGTGCCCTTGGAGAACTGTACAGCCCACTTTTTAGCAATCTTACCACGTTGTGGTTTTTTGTTAACCCTCACCCAAGGATATTTTTCCATTGGTTTCTTTAGAGAGAGTGGAAGGAAGGGAAGGAGGGAGGAAGGGAGGGAGAGAAAGAGAAACATTGATGTGAGAGAGACTCATCAATTGGGTGCTTCCCACACAGCCCCAGCCAGGGCCAGGGAAACATGCAACCCAGGCATGTGCCCTTGACTGGAATTGAACCCGAGACCCTTTGGTCCCCGGGCTGATGCTCTAACCGCCGAGCCAAACCAGCCAGGGCCCATGTTGAGTTTTAATACATGTTTAAGTATATGTCTTCATCCACTCTGATCCCCAACACTTTAGTAACACATGGCCTGGTGCACTGTAGGAGAATGGTCTGAGTTAATGCTTGCTTTCAAAACCAAATGTATAAGATTTTTTTTTATTGCCAAGTCTGTTAGATTGTCTTTGCCATTGATTTCTCTTTGTCAGTGCAGGGAGGAGTTAACTACATTTAAAAGTTGTTACCTGAAAGGTCAAACATATTCTTTTTTTTTTTCTTTTTGACACTTTTTTTTTGAAGGTTAATCAAGTACTTTTCTTGCATTGTGCATTACTATGATCAGAACACAATTATTATATTTGTCAGATTGATACTGGCTACTGTGCAATTTTTTTCTAGCTCTGAAATCATGTACATATTCTAGGTCAGACTTCTGAAAATTTTGAAGTAATATTGTTGACACTTTATTGGGCAAGTGTCTTCACCCCAGTATGTGATGTGCACCAGTGAACAGAGGTCAGGCAAGGGGAAAAGCTGTTTATCATTTCTAAGCTGTTTGTTACAACCAGATAAAAGCGTAATTCCATTTTCAGATTTAAAGTGTAAATAAAGTTCATCCCTAGTCCCAACCAGTCTCTTCATTTTAGAATCTTAATGTTGAAATGTCCCTTTGCTGTTAGCTAGCCCAATCTCCTTTTCATAGGCACTCATTCCAGAAGGTTATGTTTCTAGTATATTTTTATTTCTGCCTTTATTTATTCTTCATGAGAACTGAGAGCTATAGGGACCCAGCAAGAGCCTGAGTGACCATAGAAGTAGTCCACATTAGCAGCTGGACTCCAGAGAAAAGGGAAAATGTGATCCCGATTAAGCCCTACTTGATAGATCATGCCTTTAAATAGCGGGTGTCAAAGATTATTCAGCCTTCACAACTGTAAAGAGCCAGATGGCATTTCAAGTTTTTACTGTAGGATGAGTGTGAGGGTCTTTGGAGTTAGTTTTGGTAATGTGGCACATATAGGAACCTTAGGGGATTGGATATTCTATACTGTCTTTGATAGACAGGGAGAACATACTGGTTAATCCAAGAGACTTCTGACAAAATATCATTTTGAAAATATAGGCAGAATGGGCATGACTTCTGGAGTTGCATTATACAGAGCAGCTGATTCTATTTTGCCTTCCTTTTCTCTGTTTTCCCATTCCCTATCTTATTCATTCTTACCATTTTAATGTGATCAGAGTATATGCTGCTCTTCCACTACTAGAAATTCACGGAGTAATTCAGACACTGAGACTTGGAATAACTTTCCTCTAACCTCTACTGTCAACAACAGACTTCAGCTCTTAAATCTTTTATTGAATCTTACTATTTAGTTTGGACCTTTTTTTTTTTTTTTTTTTTTTCGGTAGCAGCCTCTTAATTTAGATTTTTTTTCGTGTGTAAAATCATTGATTATGCTTTCCTATTTGTTTTTTGCCTTAACTGTTTTCTTTCTTAGAATTTTTAAAAAATGTGGAACGCTTTCTATCTATTTTATTTAAAAGTCCAGTAAATCTAAATCAAAAGTGAGATGATGGCATTTAGATAGTTTAACATTTATTTCCTCTTGTTTTCCTCTTCTTTCCTTCCTCCTCCTTTTGCTTTTTTCTTTAATATTTATAAGCGTATTTGAAGATTACTTCTAATTCCTGCATAACTAATGAGGTCTCTTGTAGCAAAAGACCAAAGCAGTTTACATAATATAACCTTTTCATTTTAACCTAGAACATTAACATTTTCCTTGAATATAATTATACCAAACACACATTTCTTCTTTAGTTATTATATCCTTTGTCTTAGGTATACTATTTCCCTGTCTCCTTAGCTCCTTTCCCTAATGGCCCTACCATATCACCATCGTCTGTTCTGGTTAGTTTCTTTGGTTTTTCTTTTAAAGTCAGTTTTGTATAGACTCCTGTATAGTATCCATTAGGCTTATCAACCACTTCAACTCATATGAGAGTCATGAATATAGGTGGCAAGTTCCCTACCTCTCAGCAACCATCAAATAACTAGTATGTTTTTACATGGTAAGAAATTGGGTTTATATATGGGCTTTTTGAACCTTAATTATTACACAATATATATACAGTGATGTAGATGTTTTATGCTATATCAGTGCATAATTATTATAATAATATAGAAGATATTAAATGCATCATTTCAAGTAGGGACTTGATTGTATGTGATCCCTCATGATATAAATCTGTTTTATGTAATTCCATATGATACCCATATTGTGGTAAGGTTTAATTTTTTTCATAGAATTTTTACATTTTCATTTAATGGGACCTGTAATTAGTAAATTTAGAACTACTTAGGACACTTCTTGTATAAGTACTAAAAATTCTGTTATGCATACAAATACATTTATTTCAGTATTAGTTCAATAGAATGATAATCTTAAGCTCTCCTTAGATAGAATTACTTTTTTCTTGGAAAATGTTTGGGTTCATATATATTTTTAAAAATCAAAGCAGGGATAAACTAAGGGATAAAACTAAACTAAGAACACCACTTAGTAGGAGACATAACTTCTTACAAAAAAGGAATAGGGAGAGATAAGACAAACAAAAGAAGTGTTTTATATTTAACTCTGTAGGGAAAAACTGTACATTAAACAAATACATGCACATATGCATACCTGTTTTATATGATAAATCAGTGTCTGAGGTTCTTCTCATCTGTTTTGTCAGAAGGAGAGAGACACATCTACTTGTGGCATAATTCTGATCATAAGGAGAAAGTTGATCAGTAAAGTAGAAGCTTGAGAGAAATCAGTATATCCGTTTAGAGTTTGTGATAGCTAAGAAGGGCAGTACCATAGGGATTTAGATGTATGTTCTAACTTATGAATTAGAAGAGGAGGCATCAGAAAGCTCTGCAGGGAAAATAGGTGAGTGTTTCTGTTTCAAGAAAGATCTTTAAAACAAAGTGTTGATAGTATACCTGTTAATGATCCTGTTGTGGAGGAGATGGAGAGTCTGCTAAAGGGAGTGCTCTAACTATTGTTTTAAAAGGGCATGTACACAGAAATATCTCTAACTGTAGCCACAAGAAATATGATGGTAGCAAGATGGGGACCTGATGTGTTCCCACATAATCATTAAACACATATCATATATTTTTGACACATTCTAAATATAATAATTGTTTAAGGTATTTAAGGGGAAAAAATTAACAAAACAGAATGTTCAGACTATGAAAGGAACACAAAGCCAAAGACACTTGCCCAAATCAGTAGAACATAATACAAGAAAGACTAAATCTCAAAAACAGATGAGATTTTTTAACCTTTCCAATGACACAAAATGGTTATCTACTTTTATGTATGAATTTATATATGTGTATATTTTTTCTTAGATAATTAAATATATGTAGGTAACAAATATGTTCTTGTTTGATAATATTTCATAGTCTAAATATGAGTATTAAATATCCACAAAAGGCTAAAAACATTTGGAACATAAAAATTTCAAAAGCTTTACCCACTGCTTGAGAAGATAGTATATTTTTAATGGCGACAGTGAACAAGACAACTCTATCCCTTTCTTTTTCTCTTACTTTTTGAGAAGAAATGCTTTTAAGCTAAAAATATAAAACAAACATAGGCAAGAGGGGACATAAAGAAAATGCCCACCAAATCTAAAAATGGTCCAAACTTCTGGAAACACCATTCTTTATACCTTGTTTTCTCAACAAGGAACAGCCCTTCCTTCTTTCTCTTTACTGCTACACCAAGAAGAACAAGACATGGGCCTGTTCCTGGGGTCTCAGTCTGGAGGTAGAACTTCTCAGATTATCACCCATCACTTCATTTTATAGTTGCCTCATTCTTAGGCTTACTTAAATGACTTTAGTATATTTTTTCTATTAGTCAATAATAAATTATTAAGGCATATATTTTCATTCATTGTATAATCTAGAGCAAATGATTAGTCTGTACTGTATCTTAAAATAGTGAAAATTTTCATAAGAAAGCTATAATATCTAAATAGAAGTTAAAATCAGCTGTATTATTTAAAATGATAAATTGTTATAAGTAGGGGACACTTGGACTCTGTATTAGGTAAATAATAAATAAGCTGCAAAACTCAGTGACTTAACATGAATGTTTATTTCTTGAATCAGAAGCTCTCATTTATCTTATATTTTAATCATTTGGAAAAAAGTCTTCAAGGTTGACAAGGGGAGAAGAGAGCTAAAGGTTCACGTGGGACATTTAAGGGCTAGGCCTATATTCCACTGGTCAGAACCAGTCCCATGTAACTGCAAGGGATGCTGGAAAGTGTGGAGGAGCGTGTGCATGTTTGGTGAGCCACTGTCTCTGCCACAGATGATTAAATTCAGTTAGATGAATGTTGATTGCAAACAGTGTGCGGGAGTGGATACAAAGATGAATGTCATGGTTTCTTCCCTCAAGTAGATCATTATCCCAAACTCATTATAGACTATAGTTTGTGTTTAGTCTCAGAACAGATCCATTGCCTATTCCTCCTTTTATGAGCCTAATAACTATCTTTTAAAATAGCCAAACAATTTGCATCCACCATCTGTATCAGTCAGGATCTAGGCAAGAGGCAGATGGCATATTCAAATTAGGTAATAAAGGGACTACTTAGAGGTGTGGGCAGGGTCTAGGAGGGAAACCAGTGTGGAGGAAGCCACCCTACTCTTAACAATAGTGGAGGGCTAACTGCAGAGTACTGTTACCATTTCCAAGCCTGAAGGGGTGAGGGAAGAAGTGGTTTATGGGACCTGGAGTTGTGACAACCTTGGGCTAAGAGAAACAGCCAGCCCATTTGACCTTGCAGGGAGTGAGCCAGCAAAATAAATTCTCTGACCTCATTCTCTTTCTTCCCTCTAGTCTCCTTCCCTATTATCTGAATCTCAGTGGAAGCTAGAGTGTAAGGGAACCTGTTGATGTGCATAATCCATATATGTCAACTTTCTGGAGCAGAGGGCAGGAAGGTGGAGACTGGATATGGAGGGGCAAATAGTACACTATCCTAAAGTTTTTCCATCTATTTGGCAAATATTTTCGAGGCCCTCTTCATTGCAAAGCTGTAAGTACTATGGGGCATATACAAAAGGTCTGTCTTTTCCTTCAAGGACCTTGCTCTCTAGTAAGGGAGAAGGAACCACAAACAAAAACTAAATTCAAAGGCACGACTCTAGAAGATTGTGTTCAAGCAGTGTTTGAGTACCACATGGAGCATTAAATGAAGTGTATTTGGTATAGTTCAGAAGAGGAAGAGATTATTACACTCTTAAATTGTTAGGGGAGGCTTTGTGAAGGAGCCAGAACTTGAACTTGGCTATGAAGGGTTGACAGCATTTTTATAGACCAGAAGGACAAAGTCTTACATATAGCTTGTTCAGAATGCAGTGAGTGTAGAGTCTAGTTGAAGGTAGAAATGTGTACAAAACTTAAAGGTAATTTTAGAAATAGTTTGAAGTCAGACTGTAGGAAGTCATAAAGAGCAAAGAGAGGAGTTTGTGCTTTTTAAAACTGTCATAGACTTCTAGGAGAGTTTACAAGGTGTTGTGTGGTAAGACTTTGGTAATGTAATAAATTTGGGAAATGTGCATTTTCCTACCCTTGAATATATATAATGTGTCTTTAGCGTATTAAAAGCTCTGAAAAATCTTTCTATACAGAAACCACTTTTTCTGTTAGGCTACACTTGGCAAGAAAATCCACCCTCTTCCCTTTTAAAAGAACAAAACAAAACTAAAATGTGTTAAAATCTTATGAAACTGGTATTCTGAAGGGGTATTTTAGGGAGATTCTTCTGTCAGTGTTATGCAAGATGGATTGAAGTGCAGATGATCATTTAGGAAGCTATTGCTATTGCAGTAATACAGGCACAGTGCTAGTCTGAAGTGAAAGGTGGTAGTGGGCTGTAATATATGCACGTGTGGGGGGCATTAGGAAAGAAATAACATGACTTTGTGACTGTTTGAATACAGGTAATAAGAGGGAGGGGAGGGAAAGCCAGAGAGAGAGAGAGAGAGAGAGAAGTAAAGGTCAGTAATGAAGCAAACTATGATTTTCAGGCCCAAATCTTTTAGTTCTGTGTGAGTTTGTTAAACTGCAGTCTATAATGTGCACAGACTGTCAGGAATAAAGAATAAAAGAAGATGAGAAGAATGAGTGGCAGTACACAAATGGCACCATAATGCCTATTCTGAAAATGAGTTTAAAACAATGTCCTGGAAATAATTGTGAAACATCCATGGTGTCATAATGGAGTGTGATTCACAGACTAGAACAGTATTCTGACCAAACTAGGTTGATGGACCAGGACCACTGGGATCAAAACATACATAGCCAACTCAAACTGTATATTTATTAGTCATACCTGTACATTTAAGGTTTTTATTACACCACCCCACCCCCCCAAAAAAAATTGGCGCAGAAACAGTTTAGAGGAAGAGCCAAATGTGAGCCAAATGTAGCTTGTTTATTTGGAGTTCTATTAACAATAATAACCTAAGAACATTTTGAATTTTCATAGCATGTTTCTTAACACCTTTCAAACCAAAATCATGTTAGCAAACAGCTGCTGGCCTAACATTTGTAGAGCCACATACTAAAAGAAACTGGTGTTGGACAAAGAGAGAAATACTATATAAATCTTTTAAAAATTATTTGGTAGTAAGTCATAATCATTCTAAAAGGGGGAAACTAGCAACAACTCAGTAACGTCAGTTTTGGGAGTCATAGTTCTTAATTGATGTTCTTTGCAGCTGTAACTTTTTTTTCTTTTAATTTAATATACTTGCTGTCATTTGCCTATTTCTTGTATGTGTGTGAATGCTTTGTTCTTCATCTTCTTATATTGTGCTTTTATTTATAGAAGACAAAGTACAATGTGATACTTCTTCCTTATTACTTGCTAAATTCCTTGTTTATATGCTAACTCCCTATTTTAACATAGTTTTGGGATAAATTTACCGAAAATATTCAGTGCTTATATTTTCAGTTTTGAATTTATTCATATTGTGACAGTAATTGGTAGAAAACTGTTTCTCACAGCTGACAGGCTAAAAAAAAAAAAAAGGCTTGAGGACAAAGCTACCACATGCCAGAGTGCTGAGGACCCATCAGATATTTAAAGAAGTGGCATTTGTACTTGCATTATTTAAGCTACTGTTGAAAAAAAGAGAAGAGAACAGACTATATTTTTAGCAAGCATTTTATAGAATTTATTTTCTAAAGAATCGTGTTTTTGAAGAAGGTATAACATCTATCAGACGTTTTATAAAGCACATGAAACCAATAGATAATAGTTCTTCTAAAAAAGAACTAGAAACCATGAATTCTATGACATAAATCTTTTTTTAAAAGCCAAAAACTCAAATATATTTACCTCCTAGAAAATAGTAATTAAGAGCCAATTTTAAACCTAATGTTAGTGAATAATATTATTATTTTCTACCACATGAATATTATTTGGTAAACAGTATAACTAAAGATATAATGTATTTTTAACCTCTGTTTTGCCAATTGACTTAGATCATTAATTGTCAAACTGATTTGGGGGACCTCTGGTGTTTTTAAGAATCCCTCAGGTGATGGGATAGCTAGCCAATCTTTTGTTTTATTGATTATGGCTGTATTTCTGTTCATTCTGGCAAGTATGAATAATTTAATAAAAATAAAACAGTATTTCACTGATGTCTCACCAAAAAGAAAACCAACCTTGTCCTGAATTCTGATAAGATATGCTTCTGTAAGCGGGAATGGGTGGAACAGTAATCCTGTTTATTTTGTTCTTTTTAATAGTGCATAGGTGCAATTTTGACGAGCCATTGATAAACATCAAGACACAATAACTCTTTCAGACTTTGAGGATATTCTATTAAATCATCTCAGATCCAGTGTTGAAATGAAGATTTGTACAGTCCCTATCTGAATACTTTAAGAACTTTTAAGAAGTTGCTAAGTAGTCTTCTTTCTCTGACTTCAACCATGATACACAAATTTTAGAACACTTTAGCCTCAAGTTTTCATAGGCTGACAAATTTGTTTGTTTGTTTGTTTTGCTTTTTCCAACATACACGGTCAGTGTAGTGGGTTGAATAGTGTCCCCCAAAAGTTTGTGTCTGCCCGGAACCTCAGAATGTGGCCTTTTGGAAATAGGGTTTTGCATATGTAATTTATTAAGATGGGGGCCTACCGGACTAGAATGGGCCTTTATCCAATGACTGGTGTCTTTATAAGAAGAGGAGAGGACACAGGGTAAACACAGGGAAGAAGGCCACGTGAAGATGGAGGCAGAGAGTGGAGTGATACAGCTACAAGCCGAGGAATGCCAGTAGCATGAGAAGTGGCAAAGATAGAGTCTTCTGGAGAGTCTTCAGAGGGAGCCATGGCCCCACCTGCACCTTGCTTTTAGACTTCTAGCCTCCAGTGAGAGAATAAATTTCTGTTGTTTGAAGCAGCCCAGTTTGCAGTCTTTGTTATGGCAACCCTAGGAAACCAAGACAGTCAGTATTCCTAAGCATTCTCCCATAAAGTTACATTTTACTGCTTATTTTTACATACTCGTTTTATCTACTAAGTGGTAAAGTTCTCAAGGGCAGAACAGTGAGGACTCATTCATAGTAGGCACATAATTCAGTTCCTCCCAAATAATTATTATTATATAACTGTGTGTACATTCTTATTTTTAAGGTTCCTAAATGTATTCTTCATGAATAAACATGTTAATTTTTATTACATTTGCATATTTGGGGAAGATGAGCATATAAATAATCATAAGGAAATGGTTGTAGATAATTACCAGGCCTAGGTTTCTATTGTTAGCAAAGGTATGCTAGCTATTGTTAGCACTTTTATATCCCATTCATGTAGAAGATAAGATTTGAAATGAGTTTTAAAGTAAATGAAATTTCTGAAGGGCTTTCAATCTGAATTCTCCAGAGAATATTCAGTTTGTTACAGTTTTGCTCTAACATGATTAGAGCACAGCTGAACATAAACAATTACTTAACTATCAAAATTCTGTCCAAAGCACAGATCATTTATAAAGATTTACATTTTAGTAAAAACACTAAAGATGTAATTAAAAGTAACATGATATTTTATGGAGAACTGATATTCAAAAATAACATCTAAATAGATATATAAATATTTAAATGTTTTCATTTTAAGGGATTGGCTTATATCTGAAATTTCTAAGATGTGAAATGTTATTATGTTTCAATTTAGACATACTCTACATTTACTAGTATTATTTTTGTCTCTCTTTAATTAGAAGTAGTTTTAAATTGTCCCTTTGAATATTTTTGCCCAAGAGTTAAAATATTGCCAGTAGAAGTACTAATGACTATTTGAGGTGGTTGTAGATTATTTTCACCTGTCCCAATTTTTTATGAATTTTAATATACAAAGATTCTCATTTCTTTGTATATTAAATTCTCACCCTTCTTAGAGAGACTGTAAGAAATATTAATTGCTTATTAACTCATTATAGGAAATGGACCAGTACTGGCATAAGAGAATGTTATATGTAAAGCTTAGCAAAGACTTAAACGTATGTCTCCTTTAGTTACACAAATTAATGAATTATAAGCAGAACTGAGTTTAACTAGATGAGTAAACATCACTTGTAATGGTTAAATTTTTATATGTCCATGGCAGACACAAATTATCTTCTACTAATAAGTAGAAAGGAGTTATTGTTTTTAGTTAGTAGAGGAGATTCTTTGCAGACATTTGTTCACCAGATTTCCTAGAGGAAAGTGAAGATTTTTAAGGGCCACTTGGTAATTATTTTCTTTCTGCTCTTCAACGATGCTTTCACATGCCATGAATCAAAATAAAAATCCCTGTGGCAGCCATGGGCAAACCAGATATGCTTCTTGAAGCCTGACAATTTCCATGACATATCATGTGAGCAAATCATATGGGTAAAATTATCCATAATAAACTCAAATTAAAAATCCAGGTATGAGCAAGTATATATGTTACTAATATATTGGAGTATTTTTTATAAATATATTTGTACTTTTGGACTTAGAACTATTATTCTGTATACCCAGATGAACCCAGTAACCTTGATAGCACTATTTTAGCCATAGGAGACTTTTTAAACTTTTGTTTCAAATTTGTTGGTTCTTTATAAACAATTCTATGATTATAATTTAAATTTCTCTTAAACCTAAGTGCTCATTATTAAAGGACCGTTGTATAAATTGTGGTTTATATACACAATAGATGCTGCTGTAAAAAATAATGGGTTATGTTTTATGTATTAATATGGAAAAAATCTCCAATGCATGTTACTAAATAAAAAGGAAAAGTGCAGAAAAGTTAGTAGAGTAAGCTATTTGTAGGGGAAAAAGGGCGGGGGGGATTAAAGAAACACACACATATGTATATACATTTATATTGGCTTCTGTGTGCATAAAAATAATTTTTGGAAGGATAAACAAACTAATAAAGAGGAGTTACCGTGTGTGTTTCAGGACAGGAATTCAGCAGATAGGACACAGGCATGGAAGGGGTTTTTCACTGCATACCATTTTCTGCTTTATATTTGAACCATGTGAATGTATCAGATAGATAGATAGATAGATAGATAGATAGATAGATAGATAGATAGATAGATAGATAGATGAAAAGAGGGAGGGAGGGAGGAAGAGAGAGAAGAGGAATAGAATTGTGTTTTTTAAAGCATGCTGGTGAGTTTTGCTTTAAGAAAAACTCAGTAAGCCAAACCACCTTTTTTTTCTTTTTTGATTTTAGAGAGAGAGGAAGGGGAAGAGAGAGAGAGATAGAAACATCGATGAGAGAGAACATCGATTGGCTGCCTCCTGCATGCCCCCCACTGGAGATTGGGACTGCAACCTGGGCATGTGCCCTGACCGGGAATCGAACCAGCTAAGCCAACCACCATTAAAAACAGTTGCATTTGGAGATTGATATGAATTAATCACGAAAATATATAGATTGGTGTGACTAGCACTGGTTACAATTTTGCAATTTTATTAGTTTTTTAATAACTGTCAGACTCCTGACAACTATCAACTAGTGAACCTTCTGCTCTGCCATTGGGCAGGATATGTCCTAAGTAGGTCTCTGCCCTATAGGGCTGCATAACAAGCATGCAGTTTTATTCCACAAGATTTTCTCATCTATTCTGCGAGACTGTCTTTCCACAAAGGAACCTGCCTATAATTGTGAGACTTGATGAAATACACCTCCTATGTAATCCTTTCCTGTCTGAAACACAAGACCTTCTAAATAATCTCATCAGTTATCCAACTCTGTCTTCCCAATGTCTATCCTCTGCTGACTTCACCAGTAAACTTTCCTCTCTACCCTCTATACAGGTGAACTGCACCATAAAACTTCAGACTTTCCTATTATGAACAATTAGTTCCACAGGCTCTTAGATTAGATGAGCTCATCAGGTGTACCATTCCATTGAGAACAGAAGCTTGAACATAATTCTATCTCATATAGTATGCTCATATTTGTTTGACCTTTTGCAAAGATGTATGCCTTGCAGTGATTAGAGCCCTTTCTTAGATATTGTTCACTTAGTACTCAAAAGGCAAACACCCTAATGTGGTCATTTCTTTCATGGGGTTTACTATTTTATCTGTTATCTTCCTACAATCACAATTTCAGATGAAAGATTTGTATCAGTCATTTCTTCAGACAAAATCTCATGTGACATACCAGTAGAGAAAAGCTAAAAATGGAGCTCTTTTGGTTGAAATGGAGGGTTTGATGGAAGAACGAAGGGTTTCCCTGGAACATTGTTCCTCCCAAGGCAGCCATTAAAATATTTTCATGGAAATTTTTAGATTTAATTTGACTTCCATTTTTGTGTCCAGAAAAATCAAATTGATAGAAGTAAGGTTAGATTGGTTTTTAACAACCTTAGGAGGAAGGTTGTAGACCTTTTCACTTCATAGGAGAGTGATTTTGATTACGAGCAATTTGGATACTTTTTATGTGAACTCGTTTTCCTTATCAAGATAGTTAGCTTACTTGTCTAGTGAAACATAGGGCCTTTTTTTTTTTTTTTTTAATCTTTTAACATTATTTGGTATATTCCATCCCCATTCTGTATATTCTATGGAAATAATTATCTTTGGGGCCTGAATATTAGTAATAAATCCAATATGATCCTAACAAAGGCCATTTCTGAATAGGAAGATGCCTTCCCTGTAGACACTCTTTTAGAGACAGATGTATCACCCTAGTTAAGAAATATTTCTCCAAATTTAGTAGAGAAAATTTGGGGAATTGTTACTACTGTTTGTACTTTGGATGTTAGCATTTTAGTCTTTTTTAATTTTTATTAAATCTTTATTGTTGAGAGTATTACAGATGTCCTCCCCTTTTTCCCCCTCATCACCCCCCTCCTTCCTGTTCCCATCCCACACCAGGCCTTTACCACCCTATTGTCTGTGTCCATGGGTAATGCATATATGCATGAAAGATCCTTGGTTAATCTCTTCCTGCCCCCTCCTCCTCCCTTCCCTCTGAGGTTCGTTAGCCTGTTCCATGTTTCTGTGCCTCTGTTTCTGTTTTATTCATCAGTTTACTTTGTTCATTAGATTCCACATATAAGTGATATCATGTGATACTTTTATTTCTCTGACTGGCTTATTTCGCTTAGCAGGATACTCTCTAGATCCCTACATGCTGTCTCAAAGGGTAATAGATCCTTCTTTTTTTATAGTTGCATAGTATCCCATTGTGTAGATGTACCCCAGCTTTTTTCTCCCCTTTATTGATTTTAGAGAGAGAGGAAGGGAGAGGGAGATAGAAACATCAATGAGAGAGAACATTGACTGGCTGCCTCCTGCATGCCCCCCACTGGGGATTTGGCCCACAACCTGGGCATGTGCCCTGACTGGGAATCGAACCAGTGACCTCTTGGTGCATGGGTTGATGCTCAACCACTGAGACACACCAGCCGGGCTGTACCACAGCTTTTTTATCCACTCATCTACTGATGGGCACTTGGGTTGTTTCCAGATCTTAGCTATTGTAAATAGCTTGCTATGAACATAGGGGTGCATATATTCTTTCTGATTGGTGTTTCAGGATTCTGAGGATATATTCCTAGGAGTGGGATCACTGGGTCAAACAGCAGATCATTTTTTTAAAATGTTTAAGGAAATTCCATACTGTTTTCCATAGTGGCTGCACCAGTCTGCACTCCCACCAGCAGTGTACTAGGGTTCCCCTTTCCCCACATCCTCAACAGCAGTTGTTGTTTGTTGATTTATTGATGGTAGCCAATATGGTTGGTGTGAGGTGGTACCTCATTGTCATTTTAAATTGCACCTCTCTGATGATTAGTGACTGTGAGCATTTTTTCATGTCTCTTGGCCATTTGTATGTCCTGTTTGGAGAAGGGTCTATTCAGATACTCTGCCCATTTTTTTTTTTTTAATCCTCACCTGAGGACATTTTTCTATTTATCTTCAGATAGAGTGGTTGGGAGGGAGAGAGAGGGAGAGAGAGAAACATCGACATGAGAGGGACACATCGACTGGTTGCCTCCCGCAGGACCCCGACCAGAGCCGGGAACAAACCGCAACCAAGGTACGTGCCCTTGACCAGAATCGAACCGTCGACTCTTTGGTCCACGGGCTGATGCTCTAACCACTGAGCCAAACCGGCCCGGGCTGCCCTTTTTTTAAAAAAATATTTTTTCTTTATTGATTTTTGAGAGAGAGGAAGGGAAAGGGAGAGAGAGATAGAAACATCAATGAGAGAGAGCATCAGTTGGCCACCTCCCACATGCCCTCCACTGAAGACTGGGCCCACAACTTGGGCATGTGCCCTGACCAGGAATTGAACCAGCAACCTCCTGGTGCATGGGTCGACACTCAACCAGTGAGCTGCACCGGCCGGGCATCTCTGCCCATTTTTTAATTGGATTGTTTTTCTTCCTTTTGTTGAGTTGTATGACTACTTTATGTATTTTAGAAATTAATCTCTTATCAGATGTATCATTGGCAAATATGTTCTCCCAAACTGTGGGATCCCTCTTCATTTTGATGCTTGTTTTTTTTTGTTGTGCAGAAGCTTTTTAGTTTGATGTAGTCCCATTTGTTTATTTTTTCCTTTGTTTCTTTTACCCTAGGCTATATATCAGTGAAAATTCTGCTACGTGAGATGTATGAGATTTTGCTTCCTATCTTCTAGGATTTTTATGTTTTCACGACTTAACATTTAACTCTTTTATCCATTTTGAGTTTTTTCTTGTATATGGTGTAAGTTGATGCTGCAGTTTCATTTTTTTGCATGTACCTGTCCAATTTTCTCAACACCATTTATTAAAGAGACTGTCTTTACTCCATTGTATGCTCTTGCCTTCCTTTGTCAAATATTAATTGAGCATAATGGCTTGAAGCAATTTCCGGATTCTCTGTTCTGTGCCATTGATCTATATGCCTGTTGTTGTGCCAATACAAGGCTGTTTTTATTACAGTTGCTTTGTAGTATAACTTGATATCAGTATTGTGATCCCTTCTACTTTGTTCTTCTTTCTCAAAATTGCTGCAGCTATTCAGGGTTTTTTGGTTCCATATAAATTTTTGGAGTATTTGTTCTAGGTCTGTGAAGTACGTTCTTAGTATTTTAATAGGGATTGCATTGAATCTATAGATTGCTTTGGGTAGTATGGATATTTTAATGATGTTAATTCTTCCAATCCATGAACACGATATATTCTTCCATTTGTTTATATCTTCCTTCATCTCTTTTTTCAACGTCCTGTAGTTTTCCAAGTACAGGTTTATTACCTCCTTGGTTAAATTTATTCCTAAAAATCTTAAAATTTTTTTTGTTGCAGTGGTAAATGCAATTGCATTTTTAGTTTCTCTTTCTGATAGTTTATTATTGGTGTATAAAAATGTCATTGATTTCTGGGTGTTAATATTGTATCCTGCTACATTGCCAAATTCACTTATTGAATCTAGTAGTTTTTAGTGGAGTCTTTAGGGTTTTTTATGTACAGTATCACGTCATCTGCAAGTAATGACAGTTTTACTTCTTCTTTTCCAATTTGGATGCCTTTTATTTTTTCTTCTTGTTTGATCGCTAGGACATCCAGTACTATGTTGAATAAAAGTGGTGAAAGTGGACATCCCTGTCTTGTTTCTGTTCTTAGGGGAAATGTTTTTAGTTTTTGCCCATTGAGTATGATGATGTCTGTAGGTTTATCATATATGCCTTTTATTTCTATTCCCACTTTACTGAGAGTTTTTATCAAAAATGGATGCTGGATTTTGTCGAATACTTTTTTCTGCATCTATTTATAAGATCATGTGATTTTTATCTTTCAATTTGTTTATGTGATGTATCACATTTATTGATTTGCAAATGTTGTGCCAGCCTTGCATCCCTAGAATAAATCCCACTTGGTCACAGTGTATAATCTTTTTAATATATTGCTGGATCGTATTTGATAATATTTTGTTGAGGATTTTAGCATCTGTGTTCATCAGGGATATTGGCCTGTACTTCTCTTTCTTTGTAGTGTCTTTATCTGGTTTTGGACATTTTAGTCTTATATTTTTACATTTTTATTTTTTCCTAATTACAAAAGTAATACAAAAAATATAACTGCTTTGCAATTTGAGGTATATTTATATAAGTCAGGATAGGTAGTTGTGCTGTAATAACAGAAGAACCATGAAATTCCAGTGGATTAACATGACAGAGGTTTCTTTCTCACTTGCCTCTTCCAGGCGAGGGTTGGGGGTTTCAGTTCCACTGAGAATCAGGCTGATGGGGAGATCCCACCATGTTGTAGCTATAATATGTAGAACATATGGTCTCTTCAGATACTTTCTTTGGTAGGGAAATAGAGCTCTGGAGCTTCTTTTTACCAGCAATTAAATATTTTGGAATAGCAGAGAAATGTGTTACTTCAATTCATAACTCATTGCCCAAGGTCCATCTTCAAGGGCACAAGGACATGTAGAGGAGCAGTTGATATGGATGAGCAATAGGAATCTCTACCACAGTATTATTGCCCGTTTTTCTCTGTTTATGCTGCTATCTATATTTTTGTCTTAACAAATGAGAATATCTTTGAAATCTAAATTCTTTAGTTGTTAGTGAGGTTGTGCATCTTTATTTTCCTATTTATATGTTCATCTCCTGTATGAAAACTATTAATGTCCTCTGTCCATAGTTTTACTAGTTTGTTTTCCTTTTTTGTGTGTATATTAGGAAAATACATCCCTTTGCCTTTAATTTGGTTAAACTTTTTTAAATTTTATTTTTGCTTAGTCTTTTGATTTTGTTTAATAGTATTTGGTTTTTGTTTTTGTTTGTTTTTTCTTCCCCGAAGTTTATTTTTAGAAAGAAAATTATATAACACATTTCTTTCAAGTTTCTGAGTTTCTTGTGATAGTGCAAGAGAAAGAGAAAAGGCTTTTCTTAATCCAAGATTATTATATTAAATTTCAAATAAAGTATTCCAAGAATATAAGGGCTTGCTTTTCCTAGGCCCCAGAGATTATTTTGTGGGTTCCTCTGCCCATTTTGACTTTTTTTTTTAATTTAGTGAGGTACGATTGGTTAATAACATTATATAATTTCAGGTGTACAACTTTATGACATCTGTATACTCTATAGTGTGTTCCTCACCTGAAGTCTAGTTCTTTTTGTCACCTTATATTTGAACCCCTTTATCCTGTTTATCCTGCCTCCACCCCACCCCCCCTTCCCTTCTGGTAGACACCATTCTGTTGTCTGTATTTTTTAGTCAGTGTTTTTGTTTGATTGTCTTATTTGATTATTTGATGCTTTTTATTTTAAATCCCACATGAGTAAAATTATATGGTTCTTGTCCTTTTCCACCCAACTTATTTCACTTAGTATAATACTCTCAAGATTCATGCATGTTGTCA
This sequence comes from Tadarida brasiliensis, assembly GCA_030848825.1. NCBI lineage: Eukaryota > Metazoa > Chordata > Mammalia > Chiroptera > Molossidae > Tadarida > Tadarida brasiliensis. Next base: position 39,240,712 of record CM061258.1, read on the forward strand.
CAAATGGCAATATTTCATCTTTTTTATGGCTGCGTAGTATTCCATTATATATACTATGTACCACATCTACTTTATCCAGTCATCTGTTGAAGGACACAGGTTGTTTACATGTCTTGTCTATTGTGAATGATGCTGCAATGAACAGAGGGGTGCATATATCTTTACTAATAAGTGGTTTCAGTTTTTTCAGGTAGATACCCAAAACACTTTGACTTTTGACAGTTACTATTTAACCATAGTCTCTGATACCTATTTTGCTATATATTTTATTTATCATAACATCTCTTCTAAGAGGCTTGGATAGTGACAGCACATTGGGGAAAGAGAAAAATTGGATATGTATTTTGTGAAAGAACCAGAATTTACCACAATTCAAGATCACCTTCTGGCTAAGCAATTTATAAAACCAAAGTGAAGTGAGCATCCCCCAAGTATGCCTGGTAAATAAGCCATCCATACTCATCTCATGTTTTGTGAATTGAGGGTAGGCAACATGATGGTCTTCTCTATTCTGTTTTGCACTTTAGATAAGGGAGGCACTCCCCATGCTAGGGATGATAATAGTGTTGGCAAAGAGGCTCAGCCCAAGTTGCATTTTTTACCTCCCCCATTTCCACAATTATTTTCCCTTTGACTTTTCTACCAACTTTTCTGAGATACTCTTTTGATCCTGAAGTCCCTAGAGCTTTCCAGGCATAAGTATGACTGCCCTACAGGATGCCAGGTTAGTCTAAAACACTTTAACTTTTGACAGTTATATAATCTAAGTGTATTACAAGAGTATAGTACAAGTATAGTTTAGTACAAGAGTGTAAGGACTTCCCCTTGCCCACCCCTTCCCTTCAGCAGCAAAACTGCCAGTTTAAACATAATCTTACACTCCATGATCAAAGCCTGACTTATGATGGCCCTTCTACTCCCGCCAGCCTCACAGCACAGTAGGGAAGCACTATTACAAACATTTGTGTTGCTTTTGTTTTGATGCCTTATGTGATATCTAATTGTTATCTCTTTAATTTCAGTATTTAAAAAAAAAACAAAACACCTTTATTTGGTTTGTAGTATGACTTTTTAAACTATAATCAACCAACAGAATAATTTATAGTAATAGCTAACACATGTAATACTAGTTCCAGTCATTATTCTTACCACTTTACATATAGCAACTAAATTTTTTCTATAATTATATTTTATCTTATTCCTGTTTTATGGATAGGGAAACTGAGGCACATGGAAATTAAATAATACTAAAGAATATAAACTGGTGGACTTCCGGTCAAGATGGCGCCGTAGGTAAACGCAGTTATCGCGTCCTCCCACAACCACATCAAAGTTACAACTAAACTACAGAACAACCACCATTCAAAACCGCCTGAAATCGAGCTGAATGGAAGTCCTACAACTACAAAATTAAAGAAGAAGCCACATCGAGACTGGTAGGAGGGGCTGAGGCGTGACGGGCTGGTCCCACACCCCCGTGTGGCGGATAAAAATTAGGAGGGACACCTCGGCTGGGAAGGTCCTCCCTGAGGACTGAGGGGTCCCGGTCCCACACCAGGCGCCCAGCTTAGGGTTCCAGTGCCAGGAAGAGAAGTCCCCATAACCTCTGGCTGGAAAAACCAGCGGGAACTGAAGCTGAGGCAGCTGGAGCCCCAGGCAGCTCCTCTTAAAGGTCCCGCGCACGGACTTACTCGGACTGGCTCCCTCCAGGCTCCAGCGTGGGGGAGGCAGCTTGAAGGCACCAGAATCATATGGGGAAGAACTGAGCTGTTTGGCATTGGAGCAAGGGCTGGAGAGGCAGCTTTCTCCTGGACAGACGTGCTATCAGAGGCTTTTGTTCCTTTGGTAAGCCCTTCCCTGGGCCGGCAGACACCACCATATCTGGGACTCCAGCAACCTGGCTCGCACTGTTTGCCCCGCCTTGGTGATTCCCTGAGGCCCCGCCCCACCCAACTTTCAGGCCCACACAAGCTGTTGCCAGTTGCTTTACCATAGGATTGGCCTGTCTCAGAGCCTGCTTCAGCTTTTCCTAAATTCTTTTAAACAAGCAGCATCTGGTCTCAGCTAGCCTCATACCTCTCGCTAAGTAATACATAGAAACAAACATAGGGAGGCAGCCAAAATGAGGAGACAAAGAAACAGGTCCCAAATGAAAGAACAGAACAAAACTCTAGGAAAAGAACTAAGTGAAATGGAGTTAAGCAACCTAACAGATCCAGAGTTCAAAATACTGCTTAAAAGGATGCTCAATGGACTTAGTGAGAACCTCAGTGAACTTAGTGAGGGCCTCAAGAGCATAAAAAAGGACCAGTCAGAAATGAAGGATGCACTAACTGAAATAAAGAATAGTTTACACAGATTCAATAGTAGAGTAGGTAAAGCCAAGAAGCAAACCATCGATTTGGAATATAAGGAACAAAAAACACCCAATCAGAACAGCAAAAAGAAAAAAGAATCCAAAAAAGTGAGGATAGTGTAAGGAGCCTCTGGGACAACTTCAAGCGTGCCAACATTCGCATCTTGGGGGTGCCAGAAGGAGAAGAGAGAGAACAAGAAATCGAAAACCTATTTGAAACAATAATGGCAGAAAACTTCCCGAACTTGGTGAAGGAAACAGACATACAAGTCCAGGAAGCACAGAGAGTCCCAAACAAGATGAACCCCAAAAGGCCCACACCCAGACACATCATCATCAAAATGCAAAAGATTCAAGATAAAGAGAGAATCTTAAAAGCAGCAAGAGAAAAGCAGTTAGTTACCTACAAGGGAGTTCCCATAAGACTGTCAGCTGATTTCTCAAAAGAAACTTTGCAGGCCAGAAGGGAGTGGCAAGAAATATTCAGAGTGATGAAAAGTAAGAACCTACAACCAAGATTACTCTATCCTGCAAAGCTGTCATTTAGAATCGATGGCCATATAAAGAGTTTCCCAGACAAGGAAAAACTAAAGGAGTTCATCACCACCAAACCATTATTATATGAAATGTTGAAGGGTCTTCTTGAAGAAAAAGATAAAAAAATATGAACAAACAAAATGGCAATAAATACATATCTATCAACAATTGAATCTACAAACAAAATGAACAAGCAGAACAGAAACATTCTCATAGATACAGAGAACTTTTGTTGGTTACCAGATGGGTGGGGGCTGGGGGGGATGGGTGAAAAAGGTGAAGGGATTAAGAAGTACAAATTGCTTGTTAGACTGACAAACCTCAAAGGGAAGGGGGGTTGGGGAGTGGGAAGTAATAAACCAAAGAACTCATATATATATATATATGCATAACCAATGGACACAGACAACAGTGTGGGGAAAGGTAGGAGGGGGCGGGAATGGGGAGGAGGGAGGCAATGGGGGGAAAATGAGGAACATCTGTAATACATTCAACAATAAAGATAAGTAAAAAAAAAAAAAAAAAAAAAAAAAAGAATATAAACTGGCAAATTTCAGAAGCAGGTGGTCTGGCTCCAGAGTCAGTGTTCTTAACCAGTTGCCTATGCGTTAGGGAAAAAAAATCTAAGTTTATTCGGCTTTTGTTTTTTTAGCTTAGCTGGTGTCAAACATTCCATGGTAAATTTTAGCTACTTGTAGAGACCTGTGAAGTAAGACACTTCCACAACTGAGATAAGGTTTGACCTCAGCAATATCTGAACCAGCTCATAGTTTGCACTAGGTATATACTGCCTATGGACTTCAGTGTTGTAACAATCATTTTCCTCTCTTCTCACTGATGTTTCATGTTGTTTAAACCATGGTGAAAATCTTATCTTTGTCAGGTGGGATTATAATCTGGCACAGAGCCCACAACCTAAAAAAAAGAATCAACCCAACTATTCCCAGAATAATAGCTCATCCCAGTAAGGTTTCCTGCTGAGATATTAAGGTCAGGAAAAGTAAAAGGAATGAAATGGAGTGTTTGGTGATGCTGTGATGCCTAGAGTTAGCTTAAATGGCATTTATGTAAATGTATCTACTGTCACTATGGTGAAAGGAAAACCTTTCTAGTTATTTATCAGTGGTGTTATAGTCCTTATTTCATGGCAGATGGAATGAAAGGACAAAGAAAGTTTACTTCCAAAGCAATTTATTAAACATGAAGTGAAAAAAATCAAGTTAGACTTGTTTCTTTTCATATTTTCCCCTTCAAATTGCTTTATTATTGACAAGTGAATTCATTTCTCTTTCATATCACAAATTTAAGTGTGTCTCTGAATAAGACCCAAGGTCTAATTTTTTTTAAGTTCTAATATGTACTGGAACTAAGTTTAAAAATTCATTCCCTTGGTTGTTTCTTTCCTTTACAATTTGGAGTTTTGAAATTACGTTTGGATGGCTCTTACTGAGGAGCTGTTTGCTTGTTTATCCATTTTAAATCAAGAAAAAACATAAATATTCATATCATTTCTTGCCAAATAACTCACTTGTCAAATTATTTTTGTATCCTGGGGTTAGTGCTTACTCAGTTAAACTTTTTGAAAAGGATATTGAGTTTAAAATGTGGATGCTTTTTAATCAAATTATTTTTGTATCCTGGGGTTAGTGCTTACTCAGTTAAACTTGTTGAAAAGAATATTGAGTTTAAAATGTGGATGCTTTTTAATACCTTGCACTATTTCAAAGGCATGGACAGTTTTTGTTTTTATGTGAAGTGAAGAATGAGGCATTAAAGTTATAAAATTAAGATTCTTGTTGGATAGCAGATTTGCCTAAGGATAGGGGTAATGGAAATGTTCAATAATTGGCATTGAGGGGTTAGTGTTGTCAGAAGCTATCTCCCAGGCAACTTTCTTCAAGCCATTATACCTGAACTAGTCACCTCATTTCCCAGTCTCAGCAAAGTTGATGTTAATCCTAATACTTGAATAAGAATTCTTCCTCTAACCTTTGTGTGTTTTTCTTGACGACATTATAGTGGAAAAGTGTCATTCCTCATTTTTCTTTGTGATTTAGACATTACTCATCCTTTTTCTAGAAGCATTCAGGCAGTGCAAAATACCTTTGGGACTGTGAGAACACCAAAGTTCTGACCAGTGAGGATTAAGAGAAGAGGGGTGGCTGGAGTACATTCACAGTCAGGTTCACCTTTCCAGAATTTGTGGTTGTGTCTCGAGTTGCTTTTGCACAACATGCAAGGTAAAACTATCCATCCCTATTATCTCTGTGGAAGCCAAAGTATATTAAAAAACCAATATATATTAATCTCTAAAATTAAGTACTTTGGATATTTATCAGAGTTTTATATTTTTTAAATATATATAGAAAGGATTTTAATTTGGCAATTTTAACAATCAAATATATCCCTTCGGATTACTGCCTCTAATTATATACTATTTGAGTCAATATATTCTGTAAACTTTTATTAAAAATGGTATAAATAGGTCACAAGAGGACATAGTAATTTTTTATAAGTTCAGCCTTACTTGGTGCAGAGTCTCCTTTATTAAGATTTTTTTTTTTTAAATCACTTCCAGGTAAAAGTTGTTTTTAGTTCATGTAATTTAGGATCTCATCAAGTGCTGAAAAGTTATTTAAGGAATGAGACCTGGATTTTTATCATCCCTCAGGGCTAACTGTGCTGTTGACAAGAAGTATTCAGTATACCCAAACTGACATTTTTGTTATATAAAACAGTTTGACTATTTTAGTTGACACCACAGGGTAGCAGAAAATGTACATTCACATTTTCTCTAGCAACTGTGTAACCTTGACCCAATTTTATCTTCATCTATGAAATGGGAATAATATTAAGCTTCAAAGTGAAGATGAAGAGAATAACTTAAGAAAAGCACCTAGTACCATGCCTTAAACCCTATATCCAATTGATCCCCAAATTTAACCTATTCCACCTTATAAATTTCTGTCTGGAATATTGTGGCAGTCTAGTATTCCAATCCTGTCTCTTCTAATTATCCTTAATGTCACCATCCAAGTGATTCTTTAAAAACACATCTTTATTAAAGATGTGTTATTAAACTTGCCAGAGACTCCCTGTTGTCTCAAGGAAAAAGTCCAAGCTCCTTGTCTTGGCACATTTGGGCTTTCCATGATCTGATTCCACTCTCTCTTTGACCTCTTTGATTCTACAGACCTGATAAGTGAGTTTGCCAAGTCAGAGGAGCCCCAAGTCACAGGCTTGTTGCCTTTTATATATTTTAGTCAGTGGTTGTGGTGATGGTGGTAAGGTACATCAGCTCACAATCTCACGTCACCCTGTTACCATATAATTCTTTTCATGCAGCACCACACTTAGAAACTGCTTACTTTAGTATTTTATTCCTTTCTATCTTGTCAGACTTACATGAGGTTTTAGTGTAATGTCCTGGCCACAACCAGCCACAACTCTTTCATGCTTTAGTCCCTGTCCTTGGAAATCTTTATATGTCAAATGCATATGAGGATTTTTAAAAATTGAAGTAAAATTCATGTAACATAAAATGAATCATTTGAAAGTATATAATACAGGCATACCTCGTTTTACTGCACCTCCCTTTATTGCGCGTCACAGATATATTTTTTTACAAATTGAAGGAGGTAAGACCTTCCGCCAGCAAAAATATGACTTGTTGAAGGCTCAGATGATGGTTAGTATTTTTAGCAAACTATTTTTTTTTTATCCTCACCCGAGGACATTTCCCCATTTTTTGTCCAGACAGAATGGGAGGGAGAGAGAGGAAGAGAGAGAGAGAAAGAAACATCGACATGAAAGGGACATGGCTGCCTCCCGCACGACCCAACCAGGGCCGGGGACAAACTGCAACCGAGGTACATGCCCTTAGTGGGAACCGAACCCGGGTCTCTCTGGACCGCAGGCTGACTCTATAACTGCTGAGCCAAACTCGCCAGGGCAGCAAACTATTTTTTAGTTGAGGTATGTACCTTGTTTTTTAGACATAATGTCATTGCACACTTAATAAACTATAGTATAGTGTAAACATAACTTTATATGCACTGGAAAACAAAAAGTCATGTAACTAGCTTTAGTGTGATATTTGCTTTATTGCAGTGGTCTGGCACTGAATCTGCGGCATCTTTGAGGTTTGCCTGTACAGTGGCATTTAGTATATTCACACTGTTGGATAACCATCACCTCAGTCTAGTTCCACAACACTTTATAGGGACATTTTAAGAACTAATATATAGTGTCTTTGAGTGACAGAGAAATGAGTGGTTTTTAAGAGCCTTAAGAAATAGCTCAATGACTATTCTAGTAGGATCTCCCAAGTTTTCTTTCAGTTCTAATTTTATTTTTAACATTACATGTGGCAATTTCAAGATACAGTAACATGCTACCTAAACATTCTCGTGTCATCAAGCATGAATTGCTTTCTGTTTGTCCAGTATAGAATATTATCGAAAACAAGTAGAAAACACTGTGTTTATACATAAGGAGTTTCTAATTCACATGGAGACCAAGATATGGATGAAATATATAGAAAAACATACTTGTTTTCACTTTCTGTGGTAAACCCCAGGACATTTTAAATGTCTACTCACTTCCTTTGAGGGGACTGCTTGCTAATTACCAAAAGTTGAAGAATTGTTAAAACAGGGTTACAAAATCTGTAAATTATATACATATATAGGTGTGTGTGTGTTAAAGTACACTTCACAAAAAATTTGCCAATTTAACCATTTTTAAATATATAGCACAGTAGTATTAAGTACATTCACATTATTGTGCAATCTCCAAAACTCTTTTCATCTTAGAAAAGTGAAACTTCATACTCGTTAAACAACTGCTTTCCATTCCCCTACACTCCCCTCAGCCCCTGGAACCACCATTCTGTTTTCTATTTCTATGAATTTGACTTCTGTAGGTACATCATGTGAGTGGAAATCATACAGTATTGTTTCTTTGTGATTGGCTTATTTTACTTATCATAATGTTATCCAAGTTCTTTCATGTTGCAGCATGTGTCAAGATTGCCTTCCTTTTTAAGATCAAATAATATTCCATTGTACCCATATACCACATTTTGTTTATCCATTCATCTGTTGGGTTGTTTCTACTTTTTGACTGTTGTGAGTAATGCTGCTATAAATGTGGGTGTACAAATATCTCTTCAAGACCCTGCTTTCAATTCTTTTCATTATATATATGTCCAGAAGTGGACTTTCTGGATCATAGGATAATTCTATTTTTTATTTTTTTGAGGACCACCATACTGTGGTGTACCATTTTACATTCCCACCAACAGTGCACAAGGGTTTCAGTTTGTTTATATCCTTGCCATTACTTGTTATTTTATGTTTATTTGGGGGGGATAGGAGGGTTCAATAGTAACTATCCTCATGGGTGTGTATGTAGTACAGTAATATATTTTAAATCAAACTTTAACACAGAGAAAATTATGATAGAATGTACAATCTCATTTAGAGTTTATAGCAAAAGTCTAAATTTGAATACTATGCCAATTGACTCTTTTCTATTCCAGTACCCCAAAAGATAGTCCTTGAGTAAGGTTTATGACAGCTTGAAAAGTTGGGAAAACTTGCCTGGGAATTGACCAGAACAAAACCCAACAAAATTTCTTTGAGGTAGTGTGAAAAAATAAATAAATCACAAAATGTATGTACTTTGAGCATTGTACAGAATACAGCTATCCTCAGAGCAGAGCGACTGACTTGGTGTATGTAGTGTGCAAAATAGATCGTGGATCTAGCAAGCTCTATGATATTATTTTCACTGCCAATTTCCCCCTAATTTTCTATACATAAAAGATGGGGGGGGGGGTAATATATAGTAGCTAGAAGCAGTAACACTGGTTAGCAGTAAAAAAAATCACTGAGTTGTTATAATGTAGTGGGATCATTTAAAAGTCAAAAAACCAATCTCAGTAGGACCTACTTATGTTAAAGTACGGTATAGTATGTTTTATTTATAATTAGCATGAGGTCAATTATCTAAACAACTATTTTGGAGGAGTATGACTAATTATTGTTTACAAAAAGAAAAATACTCTCATTTTGCTTTTATTCTTAAAGAAGATATTTTTTTTATTTTTAAAAATCAACCAATAAAGAAAATACAAAAGGTCATGTAATTACTCCACTAGAGATAACTGTGGCCACACTCCTAAGTTTCTTGGTAGTCAGTCCGTGAAAAAAAACAGTTGGTTTTACAACTTCTACTGGCTAATTTACATTCTTAACAGTATAATAGCTTGTTAATTTTCCTACACCCTCAATAACACTGTGTTAGTGTTGTTAATCCTTCCTAGTCCTATAAGAGAAAAATAATATTTACTGTTTTTCTGTTATGCTTAGTACTGATATCTGATGTGACTTTCTCCTACTGTTTGTATTAGCAGACATTATACAATGTAATGAACCAAGTGTCTTTGACAAAATCTTTTGATAGATTTGATGCGGGTTTTTTTTTTCTGGAGTATTACTTATACTAGCACTGAAATATGGGTAATGGTATTTCACTAGATTTTTAATTCAATAAAAACAGTTTTTCTGTGGGGGGGAGCAATGTGATATGATCTATTATTTGGGTTCTTTGTTGATTTGGATTTATCCAAGAATATAATTGTAAACGAGCGCTTTCTACCAAAATCTATGTTCTCCATCTTCCTGAACACATAGCTACACCACATTTACCAGCTTCCTTTGAAATTAGGTGTGGTCATATGACTTCAGTTTTTCCTTGTGCATTGTAAGTGGAAGTGATCTGAGTAACTCCCTGGCCTGGCCAATAAAAATCTCCATATGTGCCCTGGCCTGTTTGGCTCAGCGATTAGAGTGTCGTCCTGTGGTCCAGAGAGACCTGGGTTCGGTTCCTGCTAAGGGCACGTACCTTGGTTGTGGTTTGTCCTCGGCCCTGGTTGGGTCGTGCGGGAGGCAGCCACTCGATGTGTCCCTTTCACATCGATGTTTCTCTCTCTCTCTCTCTTCCTCTCTCTCCCCGCCACTCTATCTGAACAAAAATGGAAAAATGTCTTCGGGTGAGGATTAAAAACAAAAAATCTCCATATGTGTTTTCAGTGCTTTTTCTTTTTCCTGGCTGAATAAAATGGCAGTGTTCAAGGAAACCTTGGAAGGTTTGAAGATTGGTGAACAGCCATCAACTTGCATCATTAAATGATGATGTGGAAAGAGCTGGCCTACCTGAACAGCCATCCAGGACTGTTACATAAGAAAGAAATATACTTCTTATCATTTAAGCTGCTTAATTTTTAGAGTCTATTTGCTACTGCAGCTTAGCCTATATACAATAACTAATACAATATTTTAGAAAATATAACTGAACAGAAATTGAACTAGATTCAAGTGCTGAATATTATCAGGATATGTTCTCTTTGTCGCATGACTCTACCTTCCTACAAATTGGTTTCATTCATAGGCAGGTTTTCTCCACGCTGTATGATAGGTGGCCCCAGCAGTTCTAGGTGTATATGGTCTTTATAGCTCATGGTCATAACAGTAAGAGTTTTTCCTGGAAGCTCTAGCAAAAATTCTAGGAAAATGCTGATTATCCAGCTGGGGTCATGTGCCCATCCCTGAAATAATTTTTGTCATTAAAGGGAGGTGAAACTCTGCCCAAACTTAGTTTATAGACCCACCTCCAGACAGTGGGGGTGATAGCACCACCAAAACTCAAAGGACAAGCAGGATCAAAAGGAACTGAAATAGTGAACCCTAAAGAAAAGATTTTTGAACAATAAAGAATAGACATCAGAACATGGTATGGTGAGAGAGATTTTTCTATTAATGTAGGTATGAAACAAGAAGGGCCTAGATGAGGGTTGTGATGTAAATATGAAATAAAAGGAACAAATCAGAGGAACCTTAATATATTTTGTTGTTGTTGAAAGTTTGCCTTGTTGGAGAGTGGAGCAGTAGTAAATTCAGTTGAGGTTTTTTAAAAATAATTTTTAAAAATTTTAATTGTGATATAAACAGATAACACAATATTTAACTATACCACAAAAAATGTAGTGTTACATATATTCATATTGTAAAAACAACTGAACTTTTAAAATTAGGAAATGAGTAAAATAATAGTACTGTCAAAAGATTTGTAAGGAAAAGCACTCGGAGCTCAGGAAAGGTGAATGTCATAACTACTGGTCAAACAGGCCACTCCATATGTTTCCAAGTGTTGGGAAGCCAGTAAAATAGTCTTGAGCAGGTGAGTTGCAAACAGTGAGGAGAAGGTCATATACCTGGGCAGCTGACATCAGCTTTGGCCACAGATAGGTCTCAATAGACCAAGGAATCAGTATAAGGGAGTAGAGTCTGTCTTTTCACCAAGACTAGACTCTATGTAGGCAGGTGAGAGCAGTTATAGTTACAATATATGGGACAGTGGCAGTCTTCTACCTATGAGAAATTGGACTCATTCAGGACTTAAGGAACAGTTTCTAAAACTGAGATACAGAACAAAGGCTAAGGGACATAAACCCCTGGCTACTTGATTGGTACTAACAACAAAAGTGACTTCATATTGACCAATTGGTTTGGGTATCTTACATGTTTCCCTGCTTTAACACAAAATTTCCACAGATGGGAACTTATAGGGCTTGCCATACAGATAAGAAAACTTCAGGAACTAGATACTAAGGATATATTACAGGAAGGTGTAGAACTCTGTGTAACAGAAGTGTAAGGACATGCAAGTAGAGCATTGCTTTAAACAAAAGTTCATGATTGGAGCTCATTGAGTGGTTGCAGTTATAGATGTACTCCTAGAAGTTTTCTTTGTAGAGATAAAAATGAAAATAATGGGATCTGTCACTTCTGTATCATTGGTGTAACTTTAATGAACCACTGAAAAATAGCAATGGACCTCATCATTGTTATCAATAAATATTTGCATGTTCCGTTATGTGTACTGAAGATTCAAATTCCATAAGACAAGGCAGATGTTCATCATATCTGAAGGTGAGGGGGTGGGGGATATATGCTGTATTGCTTTGTTTCAGTATTCCATTTCTTTATTTGCCTTGGCTACTACAGTGAAAGACAAAGCTTTTATATGTTTTAGTAATATAGCAAGTTCCCAACCTAAACATTATTTGAATTCCAAAAGTTCATATAAACACTGTTTAAAATCAACACTTTTTTTTCATAAAACTGTTATAAATGGTTTTTCAGTTTCCAGAATAATTCAAAAATCCCTTTTAATCCACAATTCTGAATTGCTGCTCATTAGGAAAGACACATACTGTTTAGTAGTGGAATCGAGAGATGCAATAATAACTTTACAGGTTATTGTAGGAGAGATAAAGGAGAAAAAAGATATAGATAGATATCCTGGCTGGTGTAGCTCAGTGGTTGAGCATCGACCCATGCACCAAAACGTCGCTGGTTCAATTCCGGGTCACGGCACATTCCCTGGTTGTGGGCTAAATCCCCAGTGGGAGGCATGCCAGAGGCGGCCAATTGATGTTCTCTCTCATCGATGTTTCTATCCCTTCCTCTCCATTCCTCTCTCTCTAAAATCAATAAAGGAAAAAAATTTTTTTAAAGATATAGATAGATATATAGATAAAGATATATATTTGAAAAAATTATTTTCCAGTGGGTTTAATAAAAGACAGAAGAAAAGAAGTGTCCAAATGATGTATTAATCTTCCTGATCAGAAAATAAGCAGATGGTATTTTGGATTACTTCAATCACTGTACCAGCCAATAGGTGGTGCCATTGCCACACAATAGTTAGGTTGCTTATTTGGTGCCACGCAAAGGGAGGATGTGGGAAATATATGCAAAGTGGTTTTAAACTGGGTTGTTAAAGGGAGGCAGAAAAAAGGAGGTGTGGGAGTTGGTTCAAACCTGATTATATGTGGATGGTGTTGACACATCAGGTTTTGTAGCATAGGAGGTGACTGTACTAGTACATTTTCTTAGATTTCTATGTGAAAGTACAATATACAGATGATGTATTATAGAAGTGTGTACTACCAGAATTCTGTATAATTTAATTAACCAATGTCACCCCAATAAGTTAAATAAATAAAAATAAATCTTATTTTGAGGGAGAAGATCCATTTACTTTGCTTAAAAGTAACGAAACATTGTTAGATATACTTGTGAAAAATTAACGGCTACACCACACAGTAGATGTGTAGAAAATGCATTTACAAAATAATAAACTGCTTTTTCAGAAAGAAAGAAAATTAGATGTAATTCAAAAGTACACCTTTCCACATCCATAACATTTTCTTTGAGCTTTAGTTTACCCAATTATAAAAATGAAGATTGTTGTGAAAATTAAACAAGAAAATGAAAATAAAAGGGTCTATTAAGTACCATATACATAATTGTTGCTTAATAAATATGATTCTGCTCATCTCCTAAATGAGTCAGATAACATTCATAAACTATATTAACATTTTGATACATTGTTAAATTAGACTAAATTATATGATCTCTAGACCCTGAAATCTTATAAAGAAATAGCAAGAAGTAGGAAAAAATAAGAGAAAAATGTTAAGCTTTACATTTATTGCTAAGAATAAAGAATCTTTTAAGTCCAATTATTTGATTATTTTATAGGTAAATGTCTTGATATGCATTACCAGTACACTCTTGAGTAGAGGCAGTCTTTACTTTTATGTGTGTGGACTTTCTAACCATTTTTCAGATCTTTACTATTTGTGACTGTTGTCTTTCCCTTTTTCAACATCAATGGAAAATAAGGAATAAGTAGGTAAAAATAACAGGAAGAATGGTCTTTGTTGCAATCTTGAAAAGCAAAATGGGACCAACCTTCCCCTTTCGTGCCCCTATAGCCTTCCTTTTGATGAAGTTACAGTTTATTAGCATGTCTTTCTACCAGTGAACTAGAGTAGAGAAAGAAGGTAAAATTTGTCATCCAATTTTATTAGTTATTAGCCAAGGTAAAGTTTTGTTGTAAGGAAAGTTTAAATTAATGACTAAAATAATGGGATGCTATTAATAAATTGCTCTTGCTGGAATTTTCTCACCTATCTTTCCTTTCACTGCTTCTGGTTGGCTTCAGGCTACCTCAATCTCTTCCCCTTCATAGGAGCCTCCAGGTCTAGTGAAGGCATGTTTCCTTGAAGACCTGTGAAGAGTTGTTTTCCCTCTTTGCTCTTCAGACTTCTTTTCTCTTCCTAAGGACTTCTTGCTCCATGGTAAGAGAATGATTTCCAACTGAACTCATTCCGACTAGAAGCAAAGCCTTAAGTCAGGTTCCAATCTTAACACATAGCTCCACAATTGAAATTGTCCTTGTGTTCTTCTTGGGGTACAGAACTGCAGGAAAAATCCTACATTATTTTACACCTGATCACGCAGAAGTTTGTGACAGTTGCTTGATTAACTACAGAAAGATAAGGTAGGGAAGGAAGCAAAACATATGATGGTCTTCCTGCTATTCACAATATCTCAGTTTTCTTTGAGAAACAGTATATGTTCATGGATAGATTTTTTTTTGTAATAATTTTTCTTTATTGATTTTAGAGATAGAGGAAGGGAGAGGGAGAGAGACAGAGACATCGATGAAAAAGAACATCGATTGGCCACCTCCTGCATGCCCTCTACCAGGGATCAGGCCCACAACCTGGGCATGTGTCCTGACTAGGAATCGAACCAGTGACCTCTTGGTGCATGGGTCGACATTCAACTACTGAGCCACACCAGCTGGGCTTTGGATGGATTTTTTAATCTCAAAAGTACAGTACCTTGTCTGAATTAATGATTTTCATAGGGCTCCTTAGACCTCTAGGAGTGTGAGGAAGTTGCCTCCAGGGAAGGGGAGGGGAAAAAAAGTGAGTGGTACTCTGGACTCCCCTGCCTCAACCAGAGAATCTCTGTTTTGAACAGTTTCATAAGTGTAACCTCTATTGAAGATATTTTGAAAGAAAAGAGTTTTAAAATTACGCCTCAACTTCTTACCAACTGAGCTAAATATTTATACTCAGGAGTCTGGTCCACAAATAGTAGTTACTGTTAAGTTGATGAATATCACATTTCATTAGATGATTATGTGGTCTCTTTCTATAGCAGAATAGATTTCTGTTCATTAATGATAAGTAGTGTCTGATATAACTAAATTAGGTAGATTAATGAAGGGTATTAGTAATTTCATGGATTAATAAATAAATATATATTTTTAAAATTAAGACTAAATCACCACAAAATGTGTTCTATTTAGTTTCATTATTCATATTTAAAACTGTCTTATATTCTGTGGATTAGTAACTGCAACTAACAGTGCAGGACTTGACTCTTTTATTTTATGATCTTTGGTAAATGACCAAGTATTACTTGATTTCTATGAAACTATTTGGATCTAGAAGTCAGTCAAATAATTAGCCATATCATCTACATTTCAAGTCTGAAAATAAAGTTTGGGCTAGGCCCAAGCTTTATAGTTGGTATAATTTTGTTATTCTCTAAATTCTAGTAATATTTGCCACTGTTTTTTTTTCCATTAATTTCTTCAGTTTGTCTCTTTACCTCTCTATTGACAGCCCCAGTGTTAAAGTTGAATTCTCAAAGTGAAGATCAAATGATTATATTGGTTTATCCCACTCTGAGTGTGTGCTAATTTTCACAGGAGAAAGTATTCCTTTTTATATTAAGGGTGTACCAGGTTGGAATTTGCTTGCTTTATAGTTAGCAACTGTGACTATAAAATGAAGATTTTTCAATCAGTTATAAATATCCTCATTGTAAAACAGTCTTTTAAAACCTGTAATTTCCATATGTTATATCTTAAGGTCTATTTAATTTGGCTAAAAAGAATTGTATCCCCCCTCTTTTATGTTTTTCCGTTTTTATGTGTATTTAAGACATTTTAACTCATCTGTCATGATTCAGACGTAGTCATACTGGAATCACTTGTTAGTTTCTTGTGTTATTTTGTCAAATGCTCATATTCTCAATTATAAATGTACTTTATACATTGGAGATAATTTAGCTTTATAAAGAATTATAGAATGTATCTAATTTTAAAATTGAGGTAAATTATTTTTAAAAGATTTATTATTTTTAAAAGATTTGTAGAATGTATTAGATAAATAATGTAATTTTAAATACTGGTTTCCTATGCACATCAATCAAAACCTGAAATGTTGCTTCTCTTTCAGTTTGTCAAAGTGAACACATTACTACATGGACTAAATAGTCATGAATTTATCATTTGAATGTTTCCTTTTAATGATTACCTCCTTTTGGGGATAGGGGGTAGGTGTAATTGCCACTACACATATTCCAAGAATTAAAAATTCCTTGTAGTTCGGAAAATAAATTATTTTTTATATAGCATTCAAGTGTTTGTTTTTCTTTGTTTAAAAAAATGAAACTTTTTCAATATTTTATTTCCACAGTAATGGAAAGGAAGTAAATAAAATACTAGACATTCTAAGAATTATGTGTTTGATTTGGGAATACAATCAGAAAACCTATTTAACTTTTTATTATAAATCTTCCTAGATTAATGGAAAACACTATTCAATATATATTTGTTGGTTGAATAACATTTTTAGAACTTAAAATTTTTGTTTGTATATTACTATAGAAGTTTAGAAAATAAACAGTAAATAAGAGTTGATTGTGCATGTGGAAAGCACAGACACAGGTTTGTAATAGGTTCATCTTTTTTTCTTAAATTGTGATATTCTTCATATGTATTTTCAGACTTAAATTTTACAAATTTTATTTATGGCTCTTAAAAAATCAAGTCAGTTTTAAACAAAAAAAATATTGGTGTGTTATAAACTTGCCACAAAACATTTACACTAATATAGGAAATAGGACCCTTGGAATTTTTCTGCTGTCTTTCTGGATATAGTTTAGGACCGCTCAGCTTTTGGGTCCTATAAGGCAAAACCATATAATTTAAGGCATTTCAGAATAACCAGGCATTTTGATATAATTTTGGATTTTCTAAGGTGGAAGAAGCTGAGATTCCTTATGGGAAACCTGTTAAGGATGGAGAAGCTAATAAGATTTTATGTAATCCATTGAACTAGTTGGCAGTCTTAAAAATTCTGAAAGCTTATTTAGAAGGCCTCTTTAATTGCTTTTTTAAAAAGGATTACCTGCTGAGACCTACTGAGATAGTCTTCTATGCTCACATAAATATGTGTAGAATATGTCAAATTATAGAATCATCACATTTTCCAGCAGGAATGCCTCATTTGATCACTATGGGAAAATAATAGCTTACGATGCTTATGAATAAAATGTTAGTTTTTAATTGGATATGTGTAATGATACTGTATGTAAACTTTGTTAATGCTAATTTTAAAATCTTATATGGGAAATGCTTACAGTTGGGGGTCAGAAAAAACACTTATGTTCAAATGCTGGCTACTTTAGCTCTATACATTTGTTAGCACGATATATTAGCACTATCCTATGTCTCTTTTTCCTCATCTATTAAAGATTGTTTTAAAGATAAGAGATAATATATTGAAGGCACCTAAACATCATCTGGTACATAGCAGGCTCATGATAAATAGATGCTACATGTGAGCAACTTTAGTCAAATTATGTGAAAAGTCTTATATGAATATGGCTTCCAGTGTAAGAAATCTTATTTTTGTACTCTTAAATGATTTATATTTAAATTTACAATGCTCCAGAATAACAAGGTTTGAAGTCCCAAAATCTATTATATGTAGTGTGGTTCCTGGCTTTCAATAGCCTTCACTTTCATATATTATGCATTGACACTTCTAAGCCTCCTTTTATATGCAAAATTCAGTCTTTTGTACATCACCAGACAAACTGATTTAGAATTATCATTTGGTTGCACTAATTACTGCCACTGGGGTAAAAGGCCAGACATCAATCAGACAGAAATGGTCTTACCTTCACCATACTACCCACTTCACCTTTCCTCCAAGCCAGGGGCTCTGTCAGCCAGCAAATGCCAGAATCTTGCTTATTTGCAAGGGAGTAGCTGTCTCAGAAATGTGTTACCTTACTTAGCCCAACCAGTCTGCCCCAAAGTCACCTTCAGTTTCATTCATCTTTCCTCATGGTACCCCATGAATGGGAAATAGTGGTCTGGAAGTAGACAGCTGGTTGAAAACCTTCACCAAGGTTTTGTGGGTCACAACCAATATAGGCCTCCACCTTTGATTTGGTACTGGTAGGAGAAAATCCCTCCTCTATTGTAATAGATGCCTTGTGAGTTCTGAAACTCCAAAACTTAAAGCCCAGATATCTGTCCTGATCTGCATAGATGAATTACAGAAGGAGCAGGGTGCTGAGGAAGGAGAGATGCCTAAGTCTGTTATCTCATCCTTTAAGACCACTGGTGTCACCTGCCTCAGACTGGAACCTGTCAGGGGTCTTAATCACCTAAAGAGTCACTAAGACTCTAGGAAGGCAATATTTGTAAATACCCAATTAGAAATTTTGTAATTCCTAACCCAACCATTTTGTTAATATATGTCTTGTTCAACTTTCAAATGTGTACGAACACCCTGTATGCAGAAGAAAGGGAAGTTATTAAATAAAGGACCAACAACCAGTAGAAAAATGGTCAAAGGATGTGAACAGATAATTCACAGAAAAAGAAGTGCAAAGGTTCTTAAAATGAAACGATTCCAGCCTCATTTACAAAATTAAAATTACAGCAAGGTACCATTTTTAACCTACTTATGGCAAAGATCAAAGTGTAAGGACGTGAATATATGCTTTCACTCACTCTTTGTGGGAGTTAAATTGGTGCAATCTTTATCAGGGTAATTTGGAAATAGCTATCAAAAGTACAAATGCACATTCCATCTGACTTAGCAATTCTGCTTCTGGGAATTTAGCTCATGGATATATTTGTACTTACATGAAGAGACATACATATAAGGTTATTCATTGCAGCATTGTTTGTAATAGCAAAAGATTAGGAGCAACCTAAATATTCATCAGTAAGAATTGATTTTAAAAATTATGATACACCCATTCTATACTATTCAACTTTTATTAAAAATTGTGACACAGATCTTTTTATACTCATGTGACATTTCTTAGATAGGTTATGAAGGGGGAGAAAAGCAAAATGCATAACATTATGATTTGTATCTTAGTCTGCTTGAGCTGCTGTAACAAATTTCTATAGACTGGATGGCTTAGACAACAAATATTTATTTCTTACAGTTCTGGAGGTTGGAAAGTCCAACATCAAGGTGCTGGCAGATGTGATGTCTGGTGAGGGCCTGCTTCTTGGCTTGTAGGTGGCTCTCTTCTCCTTGTGTCCTCACATGATGGAGATCTGAGAGCTCTCTGGGGTCCTTTTTATAAGAGCACTAATCCCATTCATGAGGGCTCCACCCTTATGACCTAATCACCTTTTAAAGGCTCTACTTTTAATACCGTCACATTGGGAATTAGGATTTCAATATATGAATTTAGTGGTGGAGGGGACACAAACACTCAGTTCATTACAGTTGGCATGCTAGCATTTGTGTCCCCAAAGAATTCCTACAGACACATTTGCTTGTACATCTATAGGCTATCCCTAGGAAATTACTTCAGAAACTGGCCATCATGTTTGCTACCAGGGAAGATAGCTAAATGGCCAAGAGACAGAAATAGGAAGGAGACTTTTATACTTGAGCTTATATAGCTTATTCAAAAATAAATGAATTTTAAATTCTTAAAGAAAATATTACCAGACTGACCATAAAATGTATATCCTAAAAATGGTGCTTAAAATATCAAAAAAGTCTTAGCTTTTTGGTCAGTTATTTGCTTCTCAAAAATATATACTCTGGTTATTCTCTTGCAGAAACTTGATGTAAGAGTAGAAAATATCTGGACTTTCTCCTTCCACCAGTGGTGCTTGGGGTCTTTAATGAACCCCTTTTCTCTGGAAAGTAACTGCCTATTTACTTAAGGATATTCCTCAAAGCATTTTCCTCTCCCCAGCATTTATCTTTCTTCCAGAAAAGAGGAAAAAAGAAAAAAGGCCATAAGACTTTTTCCCATGATGGATTTTTTGTCTCTCAGAAGACAGAACTCCTTTGGTGACCAAGATATGAAATAGATCACTGTACTTGGCCTCTTCCCCTCCTGATCATGAAGTATTGCTTCAATTTGTAAAGCTTACTTTGCATGGCCTACCTGATATTTATCCTTTAATTGGCATAAATTTTCCTTTAGTATTTCTTAACTTGCTTTATTGACTGTTCTTAAAGAGGCAAACTTTTTTTCTTTTTACATTTAAAACAAACAAAAGAAATGTTATTATACATGCTTATACAACAGTTTCCTTCTTCCTCAGAATATCAGAACATGTTTGGAAACTGGATATTAATTTTTTATATGTTTTCATTGATTTTTTAGAGTGAGAGGAAGGGAGAGAGATAGAAACATCGATGTGAGAGGGAAACATCGATCAGCTGCCTTCCACACGACCCCTACTGGGGATCGAGCCTGCAATCCGGGCATGTGCCCTGACTGGGAATCAAACTGGGACCTCTCAGTCCATGGGACCGCGCTCAGTCCACTGAGCCACACCGGCTGGGCTGAATATTAATTTTTTAAGATATGGAATTACAAATGAGAAAATTTGTATTTTCTATGTAGTGAAAAGGGACAAACATTTAACTTTAATCTTATAGATATGTGTATGTAAGTATTCATGTATTTATAATCTGTATATTGATTAAAAAACTGAAAGGAAATACAATAAAGTGCTAACCTGATCTTTTGGGTGGTGATATTATGGAGACTTATTTTCCTGTTTTACTTTTCTATATGTATTTTCCAGATTTTCTTCAGTGAATGTTTATTGAAAGTTAAATGATTGTCACATTAAATGATTTAAGATGTGTTTTCTACATTCAGAAAATGCCCTACTGAAAGGCAGTGTTTTTTTCTTTTTGGAGAGAAATAGCTGATTTTTAATCTTCTGGGAAATGATAGTTCCTTTCCTTTAACCTTGGCCCTTTAATTTTACTAACTGAGATGTGGCATGTTTACAGATTTAACAGTTGTAGCTATGTTAAAGTCTGGAGACATAGCTTAATGGCTACATGTCTAGGGTCAGGAGTCACAAGACCTGTGTTCAAATTCTGATTCTTGTTGTCTTGTGTGTGACCTGAGGTAAATATCTTAAGTTCTCTGAAGTCTCAGTCTCTTTATTTATAAAGTAAGTAATAATAGTACCTCATGGAACTGTCAAGTTTAAATAAAATTACTCATGCAAAATTAAAACTTAGTTAAGTGTCTGGCATACCGTAAACATGCCATAAATTTTAGCTTTTTTTTCCCTTCTATTCTCCCTAAAATTCTAGGACCTCTGCCCTCTTCTTTCAAACCTAACATAAAATTATTGTATGTAACATAGAATTTTATAAAAATGAAAGGTAAACATAATCCAAGCAAAACTTTGATATTCATATCTGATTACAAAGAGTTTATTCAGCCATTTTCCATCCACAGGAATTTCTTACTGCTGTGTTGGTTTCTATGCCCTGTGTGACCATGTGTGTGGCTGAGCCTGTCTCTATAGGACCAGTGTGGTTTCCAAAGTGCGGTCTACATGATGACTTCATGGGCTACGAGGCAACCTATTAAATTTTAAAGATATATCTATTTTATGTGTGTTTGAACACAAAATACAACTAGTATATTCAGTCAATGATTTCATGGGTGTTTTTTAGGGTGAGGTAAAAGTTACTAGAAGAAAAAAGCAAGACAAATTAAAGAAAAATGTTAATGATATAATACTATACAATGTGACAAAAATGGCAAAGCTGGTACTTGAGTGATTGAAGTTTAGGACTCTGCTTTAGATCCTCCTTCCCGTATCTGTATCCAGGGTTCCCATACTCTATCCCAGAAGCCCAATAAAACAGATTAAATCTTTTACCTAAACCTGTCATCTACCCAATACCTGGGATCACTCCTTATGAGTTCCATATTTTTCTAAACAAAGGAGTAAGAAATCTGCTATCCTCCTAGGGCAATTAGCTCAATGGCAGCTACCTTTAAATTTTTTTAATTTGGGAAATAATATTGTTACTTATACTATAGTCTTTAATCCATGTACCAAGGATCATTATGATCTACCTGAATTCGAATTTTTATTCTGACTGTTTTATGTAAGTCTAATATTTTAGTTTTATATTAAGCTAAACAACTATGCATTGGTTTTACTTAATACTCGTTGAGCTCACCACTCTCAATTGTTTAGTCTTGTGTTATGACTTATTAAACCTATACATATATTAGATTAAATACTTTTTTATTAAGTTAATTTTTTAAGATTATTTTTTATTTTTCAATTATAATTGACATACAATATTATATTAGTTTTAGGTGTACACCCCAGTAATTAGACATTGTATAACTTACTAAGTGATCATCTCGATAAATCTCGTACCCATCTGACACCATTCTTAGTTATTAGAATATTATTGACTATATTCCCTATGCTATACTTGACATCTCCATGACTGTTCTGTTACTACACCCATTTGTACTTCTTAATCCCTTCACATTTTTCACTCAACTCCCCAACCCCCTTTCATCTGGCAACCATCAAACTTCTTTGTATCTATGAGTCTGCTACTGTTCTGCTTGTTGCTTATTTTGTTTTTTAGTTTCAATTATTGAAAGATATGTATTTATTGCCATTTTATTGTTCATATTTTTTACCCCTCCCCCTTCTCCCCCTCCCCCTTCTCCCCCTCCTCTTCCCCCTCCCCCTCCTCTCCCTCTTCCTCCTCCTCCTCCTTTCTCCCCCTTTAACATTTCCTGTAATACTGGTTTGGTGGTGATGAACTCCTTTAGCTTTTTCTTGTCTGGGAAGCTCATTTCTCTGTCCTTCAATTCTAAATGATAGCTTCACTGGGTAAAGTAATCTTGGTTATAGGTCCTTGCTTTTCATCACTTTGAATATTTCTTGCTACTCCCTTCTGACCTGCAAAGTTTCTTTTGAGAAATTGGCTGACAGTCTTATGGAAGCTCCCTTGTAGTTAAGTAACTGCTATTCTCTTGCTGCTTTTAAGATTCTCTGTCTTTAACCTTCAGCATTTTAATTACGATGTGTCTTGGTGTGGGCCTCTTTGGGTTCATCTTGTGTGGGACTCTCTGTGCTTCCTGGACTTGTATGTATGTTTCCTTCACCAGGTTAGGGAAGTTTTCCATCATTATTTTTTCAAATAGTTTTTCAATTTTTTGCTCTCCCTCTTCTCCTTTCAGCACCACTATGATGCGAATGTTGGCACGCTTGAAGTTGTCCCAGAAGCTCCTTACACTATCCTCATTTTATTTTATTCTTTTTTCTTTTTGCTGTCCTGATTAGGTGTTTTTGTTTCTTTATATTCCAGATTGCTCTTTTGATTCTTGGATTTATCTACTTTACTTTTTTCCCCCCAGCTTTTTTTTTTTTTTTTTTTTGCTTTTTTTTGGTACGTGCCCCTAGCGGGAACCGAACCCAGGTCTCTCTGGTCCACATGCCGACGCTCCAACTGCTGAGCCAAACCGGCCAGGGCTATCTACTTTACTTTTGATTCTTTGTAAATTATTCTTTATATCAGTTAGTGTATCCTTCACTTCTGACTGGTTCTTTTTGATGGTTTTCTTGTCCTTTTTTATACTGTTGAAGTTCTCTCTAAGTTCATCTACCCTTTCTCTGAGTTCATTTAGCATCCTTATAACCGGTGTTTTGAACTCTGCATCTAGTAGATTGCTTGTCTCCATTTTGTTTAGTTCTTTTTCTGGAGTTTTTGTCTATTCTTTCATTTGGGATATGTTTGTCTCCCCTTTTGGCAGCCTCCCTATGTTTGTTTCTATGTATTAGGTAGAGTTGCTACATCTCCCAAGCTTGGTAGAGTGGCCTAATGTAGTGGGTGTGCTGTAGGGTTCAGTAAGTAGCACAGCCTCCCCTTTTGCCCAAGCTGGGCACTCCACATGCACTACCCCTCCCTGCCATGTGGTATAGTTGAGCCTTGATTGCTGTTGACATATTAATGGGAGAGATTTACCCCCAGGCTGATCGGCTGCAAGGACTGGCTGTGACCACCATGGAGGAACAGCTAGCTGTACAGGGACCCCACAGAGCAGGACTTACTTTAGCAGGGCTCTTGTGCCCACTGAGTCCACCCCTTGAGTGTGTCACTTGTGGAAGTGGTTAGGTGGTGCTTAGACATGGTATGAAGCTGTCCACCAGGTGCACTGGCTCTGGGTCCTCCCAGGAGGTACAGGCCAAGGTTAGCTGCCACCTGTGTACTGCCCAGGGACAGCCAGCATGAGCTTCAGAGCAATCTGCATGCATATGGCTGCTACTTGTGCTGGACTTGGAGGTGCCCAGGGGAGGCCAAGCTGTGAACCTAGGCCAGCTGCCACTAGGGCCAGGCCTGGAGCCACTTAGCGAGAGGCACAAGGCATGCTGAGGCCAGATGCTGCTTGTTTGAGAGATTTTAGGAAAGTCTGAAGCATGAGCTAAGACAGACCATTCATATGGAAAAGCCACTGGAAACAGCTTGGGTAGGCCCACAAGTTGGTGGAGTCTCAGGGAATTGCCAGGGTGGGGCAAACAGTGATAACCAGGTAGATGGAGACTCAGATATGGCACCTGCCTACTGGCTCTGTGGGGGAAGGGCTCAGAAAAGGAATAATGGCCTCTGCCACCACTTCTGTCTTAGAGAAAGCTGCCCCTCCAGCTCTCATGCTGATGCCATATATTTCAGTTCCTCCTCATATGTCCCTGATACCTTCTAGCTGCTGCCCAGTGCTGGAACTCAGAAGGAGTGAATCCAAGTAAGTCAGTGCATGGGCCCTTTAAGAGGTTAAGAGGACCTGCCTGGGACTCCAGAAGCCCTCCCTCTCACTCAGCCACAATCCCCACTATTTTTTACAGCCAGAGTTATTGAGACTTATCTTCCCAACTGGAACCCTGGGCTGGGGGGCCTGGTGTGGGGCTGGGACCCCTCACTCCTCAGGGAGGACCTCCACAGCTGAGATATCCCTCCTAATTTTTTAAAAAATATATTTTTTTTATTGATTTGAGAGAGAGAAGAAGGAAGAGGGAGGGAGAGAGAGAGAGAGAGAGAGAGAGAGAGAGAGAGACATCGATGTGAGAGGAAACATTGATCAGTTACCTCCTGCATGTACCCCCACCGGGGACCGAACCACAACCTGGGCATTTGCCCTGACTGGGAATCGAACCAACTACCTTTTGGTGCACGGGACAACACTCAACCAACTGAGCCACACCGGCCAGGGCTCCCTCCCAATTTTTATCCACCACACATGGGTGTGGGACCAGCCCATTCTGCATCTCCACCCCTTTTACCAGTCTCAGTGTGGCTTCTCTTTATATCCTTAGTTCTAGGATTTTCATTGAGCTAAATTTCAGGCAGTTCTGAATAATGGTTATTCTGTGGCTTAGTTATATTTTTTAATGTGGTTGTGGGAGGACATGAGTACCACATTTACCTATGCCGCTATCTTAACTGAAAGCCTTAAATTGATTTTTAAATGTAAATTAGGTCCTAAAATTTTGACACTTGAGCAGGTACTTAAATTTGCTCTGTTTATCAGATGGCAATTTTTTGCTGTGATAAGTAGAATTGTCTTTGCAACTATTGTATGAAAGCATATTAGTATGAGTAAGTGTACAATTTGTGCATAATTTCTTACTCAGTGGGATGCATAAATTTCATTCCCAATTAATAAAAATTGTACAAGTAGGATTTATTCCAAAGAATGAAATAGTTTTAAAACAATTTGTTTTAGGGGGAAATTTTTATATCTAATTACAAAGAGTTTGTTTAATAAACTAAGGGCTTTATTTTTTGTTTCAAAAGATGTGTACATCATTTTAAATACATCTTTAATGTCATCTATTTGTAAACAAAGGTTTTTTTCAGCAATTATCAAGCAATTGATTAAACAAACTCATGAATTAATCTTTCTTTTTGTCTTTCCATATATATACAAATAGGTATGACTTGATTTTTAAAACTCTTAGGAAACCTTAAATGAAGTGTATAGAACTGAGGGTAGGAATAAAAAGTTAATTTTTAAAATTTTTTAAATATGTTTTTATTGATTTCAGAGAGAGGAAGGGAGAGGGAGAGTGAGATAGATGATAAGGGAAATATCAACTGGCTGCCTCCTGCACACCCCCCATTGGGGATGAAGCCCGCAACCCAGGCATGTGCCCTGACTGGGAATCGAACCAGGGACCTCCTGGTGTATAGGTTGATGTTCAACCCCTGAGCCACACTGGCCAGGCTAAAAAGTTAATTTTTGTGTCACAGACATATAGATATACTTGTAACATATATGAATTTAGTGGTGCTACTTGAAACGGTAGACCCTTCTATCCTCTCCCCATGTACTAAATTTTTTTGATGTACATTCAAAAGCTTATAGAACATGCATGTACTTTCAGAAGCCCATTTGTCAGTATTTTGTATTTTATGCAATAGTTTTTCTTTCTACACTTGCTGTTACTAAAATGACATACATCCTGGAATTTAGATAAAGACTATATGAAGAAACAGGTATTTTGACTCTTTCAAACATTTTGAAAATTGTCATGTAAACATACTTTAGTATATGCTAAATTTATGGTAACTCTGGTTACTACAATATGTTTATATATGTGGATATAAATAGCATTTTAGTAAAAATGCACATATATATTTTGAGCCTCTGCTCTGAGAATAATACAGCTGTCATTGTTATAGGCTCCTTTTACCCTGACTCTTGTCCCTACAACCTGGAAACTTTACTACTAATCCCTTGACCTCTTAGAAAACTTGGGGAACCTCTGTGTTAGGATTAAATTAGCTTGATTAAATGAGTCCATAATGAAATGCAGAGATTTCCTGACCCCATACTTCAGAGTTATTAGCCATTTATGGCTTGTCTATGAAATCTCAATCTTTCACTTACTATTTCTAAGCAGATAAAGTAAAACTAGTCACTCATTATTCTTATGTGGCTTCCTTTCTCCTGCATAGTCCCTCTCTGGAGTTTCCTTGTCTGCAATTGAAGGAATTTTTAGTTAGTAGAATTTCAGGTAGTATAAGAGAGATTTGCAGGCAACAAGATCAGTTTATTTAATTATGTCACCAAGGCTATTTAGCATAGTGTAAGTTTGGCCTAGGAGTGGGAAAGCAGTATTTTGTAGATTTCTCTCCTTGACTGGTCTGATCATTGTTAAGCCATGCTTCTCCCCTCATCATTACTCACCAATGTCTTCTCTGTTTCAGCTTGCATACCCTGGAGTAGGCAAGTACAATTATTAACTATCGGGAAGTAGAAAGCTTACCTGGTGTCCCCAGGCTCAAAGATTTAATGAAAAAGGAACATGTTTTGAAACCACCATTTTGACAGACCTACTTTGAAGGATATAATCAAGACTTTCTGAAAACAGAAGAAAATACTAAGTCGTTTTATGCCTTCCCTATGAACTTAAACACTAATCAACTTTTTAAAAACTATATGTTTTTACTGATTTTTAGAAAGAGAGGAATGGAGAGGGAGAGAGGGATAGAAACATCTATCGGCTGCCCCCTGCACACCCCCTGCTGGGGATTGAGCACACAACCCAGGCATGTGCTCTGACTGGGAACTGAACCAGTGACCTTTTGGTGCATGGGTCGACTTTCAACCACTGAGTTACACTGGCTGGGCTAATCAACTTTTTATTTTTATTATTGAGAAATGTAAGCAAGAGGCATTCTCATCCCATCCCTGACCCCTCTCCACCTTTCTCTTTACTTATGTTCCTGCTTTCATGTTTTCTACATTGCTACCATCCTGCTCCACATGTTGATCTCATTGGAAGCACCATACCCAAAATGCACCAGTTGTTGTCCCTCTTTATTTAGATTCCCTTGAGAGATATTTACTAGTTGGGCCACAGAATCCAACTCATAACTCGGTTCCTTAGTTTGTGGGGACAGCAGAGTCTTGTGGTTCATCACAGACTTAGTAGGGGCCATGAATATCAATTCCCTTGGGCAGTAGCACCTCTAATATATATACTTGCCGCGTTTGAGGGAGTGGAACACTATCAATTATTAAAATGGTTTTTATTGATCATTAGTGCCGTACAGATTAGTTGATTGCTTTTTTTCTGTACATAGAATCTAGATTTATTTCACCAAAATTAATTTTGCATCTTATTGTGGGAAGTCAAATTTTTTTGCTGTCATATAGAAATTGCCTAATTTTAAATGGAATCTATTCTTTTTCCTGTTAATTTACCATATGAGAAGGTGTACAATATCCAAAGAGAAAAATATTACTTGTTGTAACTACTGTGTCATGAGTTCATTTAAAAATGTAATCATCACTTTTGTCTTATAGGACAAACTATTCGAGAGAAAAGAATTGTAGAAGTAGCAAATAAAAGAGAAGTAGACTATGAAGTAGGGAATATCCCAACAGAATGGGAAGGTAAGTTTCTGCTTTTAGTAATATCTTCTGTAAGGAAAATTGTTTAGCTATATACAAATTCAGTAAGAGAACGTATAGTTACATGTTTATTCTTTTTGAAAAAACTCTTACAATCTGAATCCATGAAACTTTTAAAAAATATTTCACTTCTTTGAAAATTGTGGAGCCACAGTTTAGTAAGGGATCACATGATAGTGAAATAGTAAGGGAACACACGTATCATGAAAAGAATGGTTGAACATCAGCAGAGCTGGGACTAGGGTGCGCAAAGCTCCAAAGATACAAAATTGAAGGAGCCACTCACTTTCATGTGCTGACACTGTACTTTCACAACCTCAGGGGTTGAATCCTGTTTCTGGCACTCACTACCCACATGAACGAGAAAGTAACTCATACTTCTCCATCTTACCATTCTCTTTATAAATTGTGACTACTACTTGCTGTAGATACCATTTAAAGTATTTGGTCAATTTACCATGACCTTGTTAGCTGACCCCCTGTTTAGATAAGGATGAACACTTGATCCCTATCAAACACTGAAATTAAGGTAAAAGATCTAAGAGAAAAAACAGTAGGAGCAGTCTCTTCAGTATGGCTGGCACAGTAACATTTGAACCGAAGGCTTGTGGGTGGCTGTCTTCAATCCACTATCTAAGCTTTGCTGCAGAAAAAGATGATCTACTTATAAGAAAACAGAAACCAGTCTGCCAAAAGAAGTATATAGCAAGATAGACTATTTCCCAGGTTTCCAGCAGCTTTCCAGTTCCCAGTTTTATTTCTTTCTGAACGAAGTTTAGCTGCAAGTCTACCTTTCAGTTGTAAGTACTACCCCATACCCTTGTTATAAATGTTCCCTTTAGCCTAGTTCCTGGCACATAGGGAGGCACGTAGTAAGTGCTCAATAAATGTATATTGACTACATGAGGTCTAGCTTGAGTTCACTTTTATTTGCAGCTCAAAGAACCTTAACTAAAATACCAATACCTATCTTAAATATTAACACTTATCAAGTGTTTACCTGTATACCTGGTATTATGCCATTACTTTTATAATCATTATGTACTTTAATTATCGTAATAATCCTATGAGGTAGACACTGTAATTATACCCATTTAATAGATAGGGAATCTAAGATCTGGAATCATTAGATAAATTGCCTAGGTTCTGCAGCTACACAGTCTAAGCAGTACACCCATTGCTTCCTGGTGAGTGTAGCATGATACCTTACATATGGTAGCTATAGGCATTAAGTTACTTTTATGCCAGCATGTGAGTATAAATATGTCCCTGGAAAGATTTTTTTTTCATTTCTTTTTATTAGCTATGGAAATACTAGAACTATGAGAAAAGAACATTAAAATGGGTAGATACCAGACATTTTTAAGAAATACAGAATATAAACTAGCAACTTCTAGGAGGAGTAAATTGAGTTTTCTTATTTTTAAAAGATTATTCCATTGTTGTAAGCTACACTTGCAATTCTCGAATAATGCTTGCGCCTTCTTGTAATGAGCCTATTTTATCATTTTCCCCAATAATAGTATAGAATTAAAATGTGTATAGAAATAAATTCAGTTATAAATAAACAAATAGGTAATGACTCATTTTTTAGCCTTTGCAACTCTCAGAGAATTAGAATGAAGTTCTAATGCTTTTTATGGCTCTGTCCTAATCTAGTAATTCAGCATAACTATCCCGTAGGGCATACCCTGAAAAAAAATTATCAACCAAACTCTGAAACTAAAATTATTTTTATAGTGTTACACATCAATTAAATGTAAAAAATAAGAATTTCATACCATGAAAAAGTAAATTAAAATATAAATAAATGCACAAAACACTATATACAGGAAAGGAAAAAGAAAAAAAATATTTTAGAGTAAATAGTATCAACACCAAGTGAATCTAAAGTACTTTTAGGTCCAAATGAATATTATATTTGTCAATTATTAGTAGCAAAGTATAGGTATCCACAAGCTGCATGTCCTACCACAGTATGTATTAGACAGTTTGCCCTTTTCCTTTATTTATTTAGTAAACACCTATTGAGGACCTCTGCATTCATGGACTTTCCATTCTGGAGTGGAAGAGTGGGAGGGAGAAAGACAATAAACCAGGCATGTTAAAGAAAATAAAGCAGGGAAAGAGAATAGAGTTTTGGAGAAGGTTTTGCAGTTTTAAGTAATATAAGGAAACGGCCTTGCTGAGATTACTTGAATAAAAGTAGAAGAAGGAGCTGGCCATGCAGATAAGCAGTAGAGGAGCATCTCTGGAGAGCAAGTGCAAAAGCCCTGAGGCAGGAACATGCTCAGGTGTTTAAGGAACAGCAAGGAAGCCTAGTGACTGGAATAGAGACAGTGGGAAAGTAATACATAAGGTAATAAAGTAACAGGATGCCCAATTATGTAGGGTCTTAGAGGCCAGTTTGAAAAGAGTATTCAGATTCTCTGAGTTATATTTAACAGGATCACTCTGTCTGCTGCATTGCAGAGACTGAGGAGGCATAGGCAAAACATGGAGACAGGAGGATCTTGTAGTAATTCAGGCAAGGGATAATTGTGATTTGCACCAGAGTAACAGTGGGCATCGAAAGGAGTGGTTGTATTCTGGATCTGTTGTAAAAGTAGAGCCAATGGAATTTGCTGACAGATTGGATGTAAAATGTGAAAGAGAGAGAAGTCAGTGATGACTTAAGCTTTTGGGCCTCACCTGGGAAAATGGAGTTGCTGTTGACTGAAAGAAGCAAGACTGTGGGAGGAGCAAATTTTGGGGAAAATGGGATCAATTTTGGAAATGTTAAGTTCTAGGTACCTATTATACATCTAAGGAGAGATAGTAAGTTGCATATAAGCCAAGAATTTAGTGGAAAAGTTTGGGTTGCAGATAAAATTTGGGAGTTGACAGCAAATACATGGTAATTAGAACCAGGAGACTGGATGAGATCACAAAGGGAATGAGTGCAAATAGAAAATGAGAAGTTGAAAGACTGACCCTCCCCCAAGGCTACTCCAAGGCTTAGAGACAAAACAAAAGAAGGAATGGCCAGAAAAGTAGGAGAAAAAGAAAAGAAAAATGTCATGTGCTAGAACCCAAATGTCAAGAAGGAAGAAGTGATCATGTCAAATGAGGACTGAGAATTCATTCTTGGCTTTAAAAACAGGTAAGTCAGTGATCCTGACAAAAATAGTTCTATAGAGTGTTAGGAACAAAAGCCTGATAGTGAAAAGAATGGCAAGAGAGAATGTGAAAAGGGTAAGTGTAGACAGTGCTTGTGAGGAGTTAGTTTATCTGCAAAAGAAAAGAGAGTATTGAGACAGTACCTGGAGAGGAAAGTTGAGTCAGGAGAGTAACTTTATGTTTTGTTTTAAAGACAGGAGAAGTAACTGAATTTTGTAATAGTGATGGAAAATATCAAGTCAGAAAGGAAGCATTAATGATGCAGGAGGAGAAAGTTCTTGAGAAAGCAAGGTGGGACAGGATCTAATACACATGTAGAAGTCTTCGCCTTTGACAAGAACATGGAAAGTCCGTCTGAAGTAATAGCAGAAAAGTAGAGTATATGGACATAGATGCAGCTAGATAGGTAGGTGTGGTGGTTAAGAACTTGTGTAAATTCTCTTTTAATTACTCCAAATGAAACACAGAGATTAAATAACTTCCTGAGTACAAACAGCAGCTATAGCCAAGACTTGAACCCAACTGTCTGTCTCCAAAGTCTTTACTCTTAATATTATATTATATTGCCTACCTCATTAACAAGCTGGCTAATTCTTACTTATCCTTCAAGTTTTAGAGTAGACATTGATTCCTGTGGACATCTTTTCTGACCCCACCTCTCACCCCTTAGTGCTAATTGAGATATTCCTTTTGTGTGTGTGTGTGTGTGTGTGTGTGTGTGTGTGTGTGTGTGTGTTTATTTCACTTTATGCCTTCCTCAAGCATAACACTTAACACATTTTGTAAAGTATTCCCTGTTTACTTATCTACCTCCTCTCCCTGGACTTAAAGATTCTTTAAAGATAGGATCTTTACCCTGTTCATCATTGCAGTCTCAGGGCCTACCTCAACAATTAACAAAATAAGTGCAAGCTCAATCAATATTTGTTGAATGAATGCATTTTAAATTGAAAGTAGATAAAGAGGAGACATTTTGGGGACTGCTGACTTCCTGGAAATAGTCCATGTTAAAAAGAAATACATGGAGTTTTATGGTTTCAGTCTTTAACCCATTTTGTTTTTGTATATGGTGTAAGAGAAGTCCAGTTTCATTTTTTTGCGTGTATCTGTCCAGTTTTCCCAACACAACTGTTGAAGAGACTGTCGTTATTCCATTGTATATATTTTTAAAGTATCTTTATTGTTGAAAATATTATAGATGTCCCCTCTTTTTTCCCCACTGACCCCCTCCACCCTGCTTCTGCCCCCCACCCAGGCCTTTACTGCACATTGTCTGTGTCCATTGGTTATGCATATATCCATTGTATATTTTTACCTCCTTTGTCATTTAATAAGTGAGGGTTTATTTCTGGACTCTGTAGTTTGCTCTATTGATCTGTGTGTGTTTTTGTGCCAATACCTTACTGTTTTGATTATTATAGCTTTATAGTATAGTTTGAGATAATAGAGCATGATACTTACAATTTTGTTCTCCTTTCTCAAGATTGCTTTGGCTATTTAGGGTCTTTTGTGGTTCCATATAAATTTTAGGATTATTTGTTCTAGTTCTGAGAGGAATGACATTGGTATTTTATAGGAATTGATTGCATTGAATTTCTAAATCACTTTGGGTAGTATGGTGATTTTAACAATATTAATCCTTCCTACCCACAAGCATGGTATATCCTTTCATTTATTTTTGTCCTCTTCAGTTTCTTTCTTCAGTGTCTTATAGTTTTCAGAGTAGAGATCTTTCACCTCCTTGGTTAATGTCATGTCCAGGTATTTTATTCTTTTTGATGCAATGGTAAATGGGATCATTTTCTTCATTTCTTCTTCTGATTGTTCATTATAAGTATATAGGAACATGACAGATTGCTGTATATTAAGTTAGTGTCCTGCTACTTTACTGAGTTCTTTTATTAATCCTTATTTTTGGTAATTTCCATAGGATTTTCCATATATAGTATCATATCATCTGCAAAGAGTGACAGTTTTACATCTTCCTTTCCTAACTGGACACTTTTTATTTCTTTTTCTTGTTTGATTGCTCTGGCTAGGTCTGTGCATCCCTATGTTCAATGCAGCATTTTATTTACAATAGCCAAGATATGGAAGCAACCTAGCTTTCTACTGATAGATGAATGTATAAAGAAGTTGTGATACACACACACAATGGAATATTACACAGCAATAAAAATAATTAAATCTTGCCACTTGCGACAACATGGATGAATCTAAAGGATATTATGCTAAGTGAAATAAGTCAAGCAGAGAAAGACAAATACTATATAGTTTTACTTACATGTGGAACCTAAAAAGAAACAAACAAAACAAAAACAGACTCATAAAAACAGAGACCAAAAGGATGGTAACCAGAAGGTAGGGGGTGGAAGGATGGGTGAAAATAGGAAGGGGGAATATAGTCAATAACACTGTGATAAATTTACATGTGACAGATGATTACTAGAATTAATGGAATGATTACCTTGTAAGGTATAAAAATGTCAAATTACTATATCATATACCTAAAACTAATATAGCCAATATAATATTGTATGCCAACTGTACATAAATTAAAGTTTTTTGAAAAAAGAAACATCTGTAACAAAAATAAATTAATAAAAAATATATATTTTTTAAAAATAAAACATTTAAAAACAAAAAGACATTGAATAACTTTTTTAAAAAAAGGAAATACAGCCCTGGCCAGTTTGGCTCAGCAGTTAGAGCATCGGCCTGTGGTACAGAGAGACCCGGTTCGGTTCCCGCTAAGGGCATGTGCCTCGGTTGCAGTTTGTCCCCGGCCCTGGTTGGTCGTGCGGGTGGCAGCCACTCGATGTGTCCCTTTCACGTCGATGTTTCCCTCTCTCTCTCTCTTCCTCTCTCTCCCTCCCACTCTATCTGAACAAAAAATGAAAAAATGTCCTCAGGTGAGGATAAAAAAATAAAATAAAAAAATAAAAAAAAGGAAATACATGAAAGAGCACACCTGAGCAATTGATTCTAAACATATAGAACACTCAGATAAAGGTTCAGCTGTGGGAGATAATATAGCACTAGCTACTGAATAATCTTATTAAGTTTCAGGGACCCTTTTAAGTTTAATCCATGACATGATGTGTTGTTCTTATATAGAACCTCTCAAAAGCTGTATCTATAATTCAGGTGACATCTTATCTTCTAATTCTGTTCCTTTTTTGTTGTTTTTGTTAAGTTTAAGCTTGTTTGCTGTTAACAGTAATAAACATTATTGTTGTAAACTCTAAAATATATGCAAAGTAGAATATATTAGGAAAAGACAGAAAGGCCCTGATCCATTATTTCTTTTTAATGGGAAATTAAGCTTTACTTATCATATATACTCATTAAAATGTAAGAATAAAACTTTAGAATAAAGTCAGGTAAAAATTACTTTTTAGGCCCTGGCCGGTTTGGCTCAGCGGTTAGAGCGTCGGCCTGCGGTCCAGAGAGACCCGGGTTCAGTTCCCACTAAGGGCACATACCTCGGTTGCAGTTTGTCCCCGGCCCTGGTTGGGTCATGCGGGAGGCAGCCACTCGATGTGTCCCTTTCATGTCGATGTTTCTCTCTCTCTCTCTCTTCCTCTCTTTCCCTCCCACTCTATCTGAACAAAAAATGGAAAAATGTCCTCGGGTAAGGATAAAAAAAAAAAAATTACTTTTTAGGTATACTGGACCATACCTGACTATCATTATTAACACAGTAATGAACATCTCAGTATAAAATGTCATATGTACTTATAATTGGTGAACATGTTTTTCTCAGGCCACAGGAACTCTCTACCAAGAATTTTCAAAGTAAGCTTCATAAAATAATTGGCAGAATATGATGCTATCCTTGTCTCAGTATCAAAAGGCATAGATTATGTTCAGGTCCTTCTGTGGCCATTTACTATGCTGGTCATTTGGGGAAAATTAATTTACCTCTCTGTTTTTCATCTATAAAATTAAAGGGCTTGGGTTTAAAATCCTTAAGGTTTCATCTCTCTCTAATGTTCTATGATTATATGACTTCAGAAGTGTCTCTAATCAACATATGGCTCACCCAGAGAGTCTGGACCTACTTCTTCAACCAAATTGCTTGGCTAGGACTTACTGAGAATTGATGATGATCTCCTTCATCAGATAATAGGGTCACAACATGTATTAGTTATCTAATTGCTGCATAACAAATTACCCTAACAGTTAGAGGGAGACCTAAAACAGCAAACATTTCCTACCTCACAGTTTCTGCGGGTCAGGAATCTAGGATGGCTTAGGTAAATATTCTCTGGCTCAGGGTCCCTCACAAAGCTGCAGTCAAGTTATTGACTTGGGTGGCAGTCATCTCAAGGCTTCTCTCAGGGATCATCCCCTTTCAAGCTCATTCATGTAGCTATTGTCAGGCCATAGAAGATCTACTTCCAAGCTTACGTACATGGTTATTGCCTGGCTTCAGGTCCTTCCTGGCCGTTTGACTGAAGGTCTCAGTTCCTTGGTAATTGTAAGCTTTAAAAGTCTTGATATCAAGTACTGTTAGTCCTCCAATATTTTTATTCTTTTTTAAAGTTATTTTATCTGTCCTAGGTCCTTTGAATTTCTGTGGATTTTACAATTATCTTGTTAATTTTTACAAAAACTGTTTCTGGGATTATGGTTGGGATTATGTTGAATTTATAGATCACTTTGCAGAGAACTGACATTTTAACAATAAAGATCTTCTGGCCTCTGGACATTGTATATTTCTTCTTTTTTTAATCCTCACCCGAGGACATTTTTTGCTTTTATCTTCAGATAGAGCAAGGAAGGAGAGAGGGGGGAAGAGAGAGAGAGAAACATCAGTGTGAGAGAGACATATCAACTGGTTGCCACCCACATGACCCCAGCCAGGCCGGGGACAATCTGCAACCGAGGCATGTGCCCTTAGTGGGAACTGAACCCCGGACTCTCTGGTCTGCAGGCCAATGCTCCAACCGCTGAGCCAAACCAGCCAGGGCTGTGTATTTCTTTATTTAATTTAGGCCTTCTTTAATTTCTCTCCTCAAAATTTATAGTTTTTATTGTACAGATATTGCATATCTTTTGTCACATTTATCCCTGTGTATTTCATATTTTTGATGCTATTGTAAACAATGTTTTTTTCGATTTCTGAGTGTTTGTTGCTATTATATAAATATGTAAAAATAGTTTTTATATATTGATCTTATATCCCATGACTTTGCTAAACTCAGTTATTAATTTTAGTGGCTTTTTGTCAATTCCATCAGATTTTCTACATAGAAGATCATGTTGTCTGTGGATAAAGACATTTTGCTTCTTTCTTTCCAACTTGGATGCTTTTAATTTTTAAAAAATCTTGCCTGTTTGCACTGGCTAGAATCTCTAGTACACTGTTGAATAATAGAGATAAGAATGGAAATTCTTGCCTTTTTCCTGATATATTACTCTTTGTATATATTGTTGATTGGGTTATCTAGAGTTTTGTTTAGAATTTTTATATCTATGTCCTTGAGAGATACTGGTTAGTAATTTTTTTTCCCCTGTAATGTCATTGCTTGGTTTTAGTATCAGAGTAATGCTGATCTCATGAAATGAGTTTGGACATATATCTTCTTCAGTATTCTGCAAGAGTTTACATAGAGTTAATATTACTTCTTTAAATTTTTGATAAACATCAGTGAAGCCATCTGGGCCTGAAGTTTTTAACTACAAATTAAATTTCTTTATTAGATTTAGGACACTCGGATTATCTGTTTCTTCTTGAAAGACCTTTGGTAGGTTGTGTCTTCCAAACAATCTGCTCATTTCATCAAGTTTCTAAATTTTTTGGCATAAAACCGACCATAACATCCCCTTATTATTCTTCTAATATTTTTAGAATCTGTAGTGATGTTACCTCTCTCATTTCTCGTTGTTATGACTGAATTGTATCCCCCCAAATTCTATGTTGAAGTCTTACCCCATAGTACCCCAGACAGTATTTGGAGACTGTTTTTGGACATAGGGTCTTTAAAGAGGTAATTAAGTTAAAATTAGGTCCTTTGGATGGGACTTAATCCATATGACTGATGTCCTTATTAGAGGAAATGATTAGTCACACATGTACAGAGGGAAGACCATGTGAAGACATAGAGAAAAGGCAGCCATCTAAAAGCTGAGAAGGGAAGTCTCAGAAGAAACCAACTTGCCAACACCTTGATCTCAGACTTTGAGCTTCCAGAATTGCAAAAAAGTAATAATTACTGTTGATTAAGCCACCCAGTCTGTGTTGTTGTTTTTTGTTGTTTTTTTTTATGGCAGCCCAAGCAAACTAACACATTATTGAGTGTTGTTTATGATTCAATTTTATTTCCCTTTTTAGGTTATTAACTATATCTCTTTGTTTTGTTATTTTAGTAGTTGCTTTAAATTTATAGACTACATCTTCAACATAATCAGTACCCTTATGTGATTATTCCACTTTGTATAGAGTATAACAAAAGTATACTACCATTTTTCCCTTCTAATAGTTCTGTTGTTATTGTCATATATTATATGTTACAAACTACACACTACATTGTTACTATTATTTAAACAGTAAACTAGCATTTAGAGAGATTTAATTAATTAGAAAAATATGACATATTTATCCATATTGTTACTGTTTGTAATGCTCTTCGTTTCTGTAATAGATCCAGATTTCCATCTGGAGTCATTATCCTTTAGCCTCTAAGGCTTCCTTTAACATTTCTTTAAATGTGAGTCTGCTGGTATTGAACTGTTTCAGCTTTTGTATGTCTGAAATATATTTTTAAGAGCTTTCTCTCAGTATAATATTCTAGGTTGATAGCTTTTTTTCCTTTCAGTAGTTTAAAAATATTCTACTTTACACAGTTTCTGTTGAGAAATCTTTGTTATGCTTACCTTTACCCCTCTATATATAATGTATATTTTCTTCTTTGGCTGTTTTAGAGTTTTTCCTTTTTTAACTGGCTTTGAGAAGTTTAATTATGATATACCATGATGTAGTATCTTGCTTAAAGTTTCTTGAGCTTCTTAGACCTGTGGATTTATAGTTTCCATCAAATTGAGAAAAATTTTGCTGTCATTTCTTCTCATTTTTTTCTGTGTCCTTTTCTGTCCTCTATTTTAGGGGATCCATTTATAATTTTAGGCTGCTTGAGTTGTCTCACAGCTCACAGATGCTCTGTTCAGGTGTGGAGAATTTTTCCTCTTTGGGTTTCATGTTGTATCATTTCTCTTGTTGTATCTTCAAGTTCACTAATTTTTTTTTCTTTACAATGTCAAACTTCTATTAATCTCCTGGAGTATTTTTCATTTTAGAAATTGTATTTTTCATCTCTACATTTTTATATGGGTCTGTTTCATATCTTCCAGGTCTCTACTTCACATGTTTTATCTTTCCTCTAGCTTTTTTAACATATGGAGTGCAATAATAACTTAATATTCTTGTCTGCTAATTCTACCATCTGTGTCTGTTTTCAGTTGGTTTTGGTTAGTTGACTCTTTTTTCCTCAATATAGGAGGTATTTTTCTGCTTTGTTTGCTCAGCAATTTCTGACTAGATATCAGACATTTTGAATATTTGCCTAGTTGGATACTGGATATTTGTGTGTGTGTGTGTGTGTGTGTGTGTGTGTATGAATATATATATAAGAACATATATATGAATTATATATAAATTATGAGCTAACTTTTGGGGGTGGTGGAAATGTTCTGTATATTGATCTTGGTGCTGGTCACAAGATTGTACACATTTGTCAGAACTCATAAAATTGCATACTTAAAATGGTTTCACTGAATATATATATATTCATTCTTGAGCTTTGTTCTAAGACACAATTAAGTTATTTGGAAGCAGTTTGTTTTTAAGATTTGTCAGGTGGACTGGAGCAGAGTTTAATCTAAGACTAATTATTCTGCACTGTTGATGAAAGTAATCAATCATGTAATCACATATATCCCATCACCTTTGCCATATTTTCATACTGAGAAGTCATAGGTTCTGCCTTTATTCAAGGGGAAGAGATCACACAAAGGCATGAATACTAAGAGGTGAAGGTTGTGAAGGTTACCTTAAGCATCTGTTCATTACACACAGAAACATGAATGACCTTAAGAACAATACATTAAGTAAAATAAGCTAGATGCAAAAGAGTACATACAGTAAGATTCCATTTATAAGAAATTATAGATAAGGGAAAGTATATGTCACTCATGGGGGACTGTGGGTGGATTAAGGTAGGTGTTTGCATATAGCCAAACATGAGCTAACTTTTGGGGGTGGTGGAAATGTTCTGTATATTGATCTTGGTGCTGGTCACAAGATTGTACACATTTGTCAGAACTCATAAAATTGCATACTTAAAATGGTTTCACTGAATTATATATAAATTATAGCTAAATAAAGTTGATTAAGAACAAAGAATGGTGATAGCCATGAGCATCACAAAATTTGTAATTTAAATGTGCCAACTAAATCTAATAATATCCTTAAGATATGCTTAAGGGTCAGTAATCATAAAACAACTCATTTCACAATATATCATTTGAAGAATTTTCCTAATTAAAAAAATGTGGATTTTTATTTTTATAGTTCTTTTTGATGTGTCAACACTCAGAATTGACAAAGATCATTTTTTAAAAGATGAAGCTATTATGATGTCTTTTACTTAAGTGAAGTAAATAGCACATATTTCTATAATATCTTTTGGATACAAACTGTTGATAACCTTTCTATAATTTTAGTTCTGAATGGTCACCTTACTGAATCTGGTGATAAATGTCTCATTTCCCCTAACACATATTGGCAATGCTTCTAAAAGTATATTAGCTATTTTCAGAGTCTGTGGAGATTTGTAGAATGTATGCTTCATGAAGTATTTTCCTGCCTGCTTCTTCTAGTCTCTCTTAGTTATTAATGGGAGCTTTAATTCGCATGCTCACTTTTATGCTCATTATAGTGAGTTATGTTCCAATAAGAGTATTAAAGTTCAATGAAAACTGTATGCATACTGATGAGAATGAAAAGGAACATTGATAAAGGAATACTAGGATCTTAAGGCATAAACTGTCCAGTTATCTTACTAAATTCTATTCAAACAATGGTTACATTATAATGAAGACTGATACAGAACTCGCCATACAGATATAATTAACAATAGCAAAATCATTATATAATTTATCATTGGATAGAGGTTCAGTTCCAGATTATTCTGAGGTTAAAAAAAAAAGAAATGTAATGATTTGATATTAATGCTTTTTTTAATTCCTCCTCCTAAATTTTGTCAACCTTCAGCAGGACATTTCCTTTGTTGTATGTAGTGAGTGGGAAACTAGGGATGATTATGTAAATGAATAGTCACATTTGAAAATTTCCAGTTGTAAACCTTTATTGGATGCATAACAAATAATGGGCATCAACCATTATCTCAAGAAGACTTTTCAAGTATCTGGTTATTGTAGAATTATAAATATACAAATTTATTCTAGCAATTGCTTTTATGTAGATTAAGGATCTTTTTTTTTTTTTTAAATCCTCACCCAAGGATATTTTTACAGTTATCTTCAGATAGAGCAGGAGGGAGAGAGGGAGGAAGAGAGAGGGAGAGAGAAACATCGATGTGAGAGAGACACATTGGTGTGAGAGAGACGCATCGATTGGTTGCCACCCGCACAGCCCCAACCAGGGCCTGGGATGAACTGTAACCGAGGTACGTGCCCTTGGCTGGAATCGAACCCGGGACTCTGCTTCATGGGCTGACGCTCTCACCACTGAACCATAACAGCCAGGGCAACATCTTTTTTTTTTTTTCTTCAGCCATTTAAAACAAGGCTAAAGGAAATCTTTATATCTTTTCTTACAGACTAGTATCCCATGAGAGTAAATAGTCTAGGTGGTACTTGATACATTATCTGAGTTATATTACATTCTTACATCTATGAATGAATTTATAAACTTATCCAAATCCAGTAAGCTTTAGAAAACACTTATCAGTTTCCTCAACCTATTAATGTACCTTGGGATTTTAAAAAATTATTTGGATTCTATTGAAGTAGTTTTCCAACCTTTAAGAAAAACTGAAAATACTGTTTACAGACTCATTAAGACAAATTGTTGTTTTTAGTTGTTTTTCTCACGGTGATAATAAGTGTGCATTGTGCCAGTATACTTTTTCAGCATGATCTAACGCCAACAGTATGTGTTCATAGACTCTAGAGTACATGATAATCATTAATAAAAAGTATAATAGTTAATAATAATTTTTATTGTAGGCAATATGAAACTATTTTATTTTAATATGTTTTTATTGATTTTTTTTTTTTTTTAGAGAGAGAGAGAGAGAGAGAGAGAGAGAAACATCATTTGGCTGCCTCCTGCACACCCCCTACTGGGGATCGAGCCTGCAACCTGGGCATGTGCCCTGACCTGGAATCAAACTGGGACCTCTCAGTCCATGAAATGACACTCAATTCACTGAGCCTAACCAGCCAGGCAATATGAAAGCATTTTAAAAAACTACATATACAGTTACTGCTAAAAGGATTATACTTAATTCTAGCCCTAGCACAGGGGTTGGAAAATGTTTTCTTTAAAAGACCAGATGGTAATTATTTTAGGGTTTGTGGGCCATGCGGTTTGTTACAACTGTTCAATTCTGCCATTGTAGCACAAAAGTGGCCATAGACAATATGTAAACAAATAAGTGTGGCTGAATCCCAATAAAATCTTTTTTGTGGACACTGAATTTTTATTCTATATAATTGTCATGAAATACTGTTCTTCATTAGCAGAATTTGGCTTGCAGGCTATAGTTTGCCAACCCCTGCCCAACTAATTGATTTTTCTGAATTAAGTTTTAATCTTGATTAAAACTGAAGATTTATTGCCTAAACCTTTTAGAATTATATGGCTTATATTGAATTATTTTAAAAGAAGCATCTTTTATAGGAAAATATCTATAAATATAGATAAGTACGTTTTATTTTGACTGTAAAGAGGCAGTAGGAAAATTCCATAAACCACTTCTTTCCTTGATTGCAGAGGAATCTTGCTGTTACTAACCTGGATTTTCTAATACTGGTCAAAATCCCATTAAAACAAATATTTTTATAGTGGAAATATTGTATAGTGGAAGTACTCATTCAACAGCTGTGTTACATAGCAACTCTTTCAAGGTATTAAGGTGGTAGAAAAATAAATCTCCCATGGATGCATCCTGCCCTTGACAACCTCACAACCTAACAAGGAATAGAAAACCTGTTCAAGTTGTGGCTAGAAAGGGACCAAATCGAAAGCTAGTAAGAAAGACAGTACAGAAAAGAATAACAGTGGTACAAGTTCAGAAAGAGGAGTCGAGAAGGCAAAACACTGGGGGTGTATTAAAAATAGATGCATGGGATCAGTGCAAAAGGGAACAAAGCAAGGAGAAATAACTAATCCCAGGCCCACAGTTGAATGTTGCTATTTCTGCCTCCACAACCATTCAGCACTGGGCTTGTCATGAGGACAGGTTCTGGTGCTATTACTCGGATGACAGAAGGCAGACTGGTGAAGCTGGTCAGAAAAGAAGGTGAACCGTCAGAGCTCTGATTTTAGAGTTAGTTCATCCAATTTGATTCCAGTCTGTTACTCGCTAGTTACATGAGTTTAGGCAAGTTACTTAATCTTTCTGAACCTCAGTTCCTAGTCTGTGAAATGGGGTCAGTAATTCCTATTTTCTTGCATGTAGTTAGGGTCACAACCTATTTCTCTTCCTAGTTTAGTGTTCTTTGCTTGTTTACTAAAGTTCAAGAGACTGCTTATTTAGTAGAGCATGGTGGTTTTGAAGCCAGAGACAGGGTCAGATCTGGATTCCAATCCCACCATTACTACTTAATGTATACATTTGGGAAAGTTATTTAATTTCTCTATAAAATAAAGATACCTCACAATTTTGTAATGAAGATTTAATTTATAAAGTGATAAAATAATGGTTTTCTACTTTTTAAAGATCATAGCCCCTACGGTATTGTTGTGGCAGAAATTCAGTCAGCGAGAAGAGACAGACTGCACGCACTCAGAGGATTAAAAAATGACTGTTTAATGCCCACCGGTGCTGGTCCAGCGGGGTCACCTCCAAAGGCTGAGCTCCACACCCGGGTTCCAGCCGCCTTTTATACATGATGAGC
Organism: Tadarida brasiliensis; assembly: GCA_030848825.1. Classification (NCBI taxonomy): domain Eukaryota; kingdom Metazoa; phylum Chordata; class Mammalia; order Chiroptera; family Molossidae; genus Tadarida; species Tadarida brasiliensis. The sequence continues at coordinate 39,284,395 of CM061258.1, forward strand.
CTCTGGGTATTTGGGGGCTTTCTAGTTCTGCTGTAGTTTAGGCAGTTGGCAGATGTAAGGGGATTACAAAAGCCAGGGGCGGGGTCTCTGCACTGTGAGCTAAGGGGGTTGTCTGCACCTGGCTTGCCTTCTCAGTATATTCCATTTTCTGTATGTCCTCATAGGCCAAACAGATATTATTGATCTTTCTTTTTTGAGTTTCTTATTAAAAATATAGGTTATTGAATAATAATGATAATAGTAACAACTTAGACTTGCATACTTACTGCATACCACACTCTAAGCTAAAAATTTATATATTTTATTTGATGTAACTTTAATAAAAAACACTAAAATATAGATGCTGTTAAAATTTATATTTTACACATGGGAAATCTGATGCCTAGAAAATTAAATAACTTGCCCCTGGTGACACAGCTAATAAATGATGAAGCCGGGATTTGAACCCAGAAAATCTGCCTTTACTTTTCTAAGCACTTTGAGATCCCAGCTCTCAAACAAGCTCATTCAGAACAATGAGACCAAGTCATTCCATCCATGGTGCTCACATTCTTGAATATCTAAAAATGAGCCCTTTCTTGCCTCTTTTCTAATGTACTATTTTTTCCCATTCAACAAATATTTATTGGGTGCACATTACATGCCACCCACTGTGTCGGTCTTGAAATTATAGTCATGAACAAAGTAGACAAGGCACGGGGCCTCATAGATTTCATGACCTGACAGAAAAGGCACATAACATAAAACAAGTAATTACAATAAAACATGTAAGTCTTAACAGAGAGTAACTTTTTTTTTTAATATTTTAGCCGAACTGAGATGTAAATTTCCAGTTGTGGGTAGGGTTTGGAGTATTCCTTCCTTTGAATCTCCATAGCATTTTATCTGTACCTTCACTTGAAACTACCGTCCCACCTTGCAGTCTAATTCCTTATGATTACGGCTTCTCTTTCAGGCTGCAAGTTCCTCAGGAACCAGGTGGGATACATGTGGGATTCTCCTTAGCATCTTTCAGAAAACACACATTTGTGTACTGCATATAGTAGGCACTAAATAAATGCTACTAAGAGAATGAAGCAAAGAAAGTCTTAGAGGTTTACTTCCATCATCTTTTTTGTTTTAAATTCTTAAATAGTTCACTTTGAAATATCTCCGTCTTCATGTTAATAATTATTAGAGGAAGGTAAATAACCAATTGAAAGTCATTATCCCTCCCTCTCACCTACTGTTCTCAAAATTTAATTCACAGCAATCTCCTCTGGAAGAAGTTAATTACTATAAGACTCCCAAAGTTTGCTTTTAGTTGCCATCTAATGCACTATTAATTACATTATTCTTTATGCTCCTCTCAGACCCTTTTTTCTACTATCAGTAGAGGCAGCCTACTCCCTTCTTATTGCTGTAAAGCATCTAGCACAGTGCTCAGTGCCCACTAGACACTTAACAAATATGGGCTTTTTCTACCCTGCAGCTCATCTCCCAAGTGTTAGAGTTAAGACCTGATGATACCAACCATAGGAGTTAGGATATTTGCTAGAGAAGATTAGAAGAGAAATCTCTGTAAATTAAAACTTTCTGTGTCCCTTCCTTTATAAACTGAGCAATAACTAATTAAAATTTTCAGGATAATATAATTTTGATATTGCCTGGAAGTTTACTGTGTTGTGATTCGGCATATATGCCATACATACACTAACTTGAATTCAGATGATTACATGAGGTATGATTTTAGATAGGAAAATGTCTCCTTTTTATCCTCCCAAACTGTTGCATTTTTTCATGACACAGATCACCTTCTGACATAATATGTTTATGTGTTTCTTTTCTGTGCTCCCTTCATTAGTACATACGCTACAGGAGAGAGGGAGTTCATGTTTGGTTTCCTGTTGTAGCTGTAAGGCCTAAAACAATATATAACAGTTGCTTAATAAACATTTGTGTTATGCATGAATGAATAAACTGTTTATGCAAGTTATAGAAAACTTACATTTAAACATTTTTTTTCTAGCTTGGATTAGAAGAACAAGAAAAACTCCACCCACCATGGAGGTAAGAATACATAAGGAAAACACTCAAATAGCATGTTTTTATAATGCTGTGTTTCTCATTTGGGAATTTGTACTCCCAGGGATACATGAAGCCTCAAAATAAATATATGCATCTTGCCAAAGTGTTCATTTTGCTCCATAGAAAACAATTTAAAACATTTTAATAATAAAATAAATGCACAATTATGGAATATAACAAAATTAATATAAAATTCTAAATGAAATAATATAAATTTAAAACAAAATGAAAACACTCTTTAGAAATTTTGGACTTACAGAAGCTTGCCTCAGGACATTTCCCCTGGCCTTTCCCTGAGAGCTCTCTGTTCTGATACAGACGCTTTGGTAGAAAAGTTTGAGAAACACTGAATATCTTGGTCATATCCAAATCATGCTCTGTTATTTGCCCTTATTTTTTATAAAACCTAAAATTTTGTAATTTTATATAAATTTAATCAAGTATCCAGAGAAACTTTAATATATGCAATAAGATTATAGCATAAAGCACCCAGTAATTACTAGTTGAGTTGTATTTTTATTTAAGACTTTTAAAACATAGTTTTGGTGGTATGTAGAATAAAAAGCGTAGCAATGCTGTGGCATATGTGTTTTTAAAACATGTTTATTTTAAAACAAAAGCATAAAGTGTTATAAAATATTTTGTAAGAAATAAATGTATTTTATAAAAAGAAAGTTTTCAAATTCACTAGTATACTGCCTATTCCTTTTCTTCTACTATTTAGGACTTCCCTCCTCTTTTCTCTCCCCTATTTCCTCACTACCACAAACCCTATGACAATATAAATGAGCCCCAACACTCAGGCCCCACTTGTCGAGAAGTGGGTATTTCAGGGAAGAACTCACAGTGACCCATATTGGAATACCTGTCTTTACTTGCTCCATTCCTTCTATACTGACCACATCAGTGTTTGTCTGGCCAAGGTCTGAGTGAGCATAAATCTAGCTTTGCATGTTGCTTCCACCTTGGCCCTGTTCTCTTCACCGATTCTTCTTTCTATTACCAGCGAACATTGGCATAAAAGGGAAACAATGTCAATGTGATTCAAGATTTTGAAGCATCACCAATGGTTTACATTGGTAGGCTTGGTCAAGGAGTCCTTCTGATTCACCTTTTGGTCATTACAAGAGCTACTTTGAAAGCTTTCTTCTGTGGAAACATTGATATGCAAAGTGATTAGATGGAGGCTACTGCAATAATCCTGCCTATAGCACCACCCTTATAAATTTTAGGTAATCCCAGCATTTCCAACCAGGGTGCTCATATTCTTGAATATCTAAAAAAAGGAGCCCTCTCTTGCCTCTTTTCTAATGTATTGTTAATCACACCATCCTTTAAGCTCTTCTGTACCCTCCCAACACACACACACACACACACACACACACACACACACACACACCCCTTTCCCTCCCTCCTGACTGTTACTGTTGTGTATCAGGAATTTCTGTTTCTTTGTCTCAAATTACCCTTCACCTTTAATATTGTCCTAAGCACCTCCTCTACCACGTAGCCTACACTGAAATCTGCCTGTGTCTGAAAGATCTCTTCTTTCCTTGAGGTGAATTGTGCTCATTTTCCCACATCCCACAGGAAAAAAAAATGGGTTCAACTGCTCCTACCTTCCCACAGTCACTTCCAAAATATTTTTCCATTTTGTGGGCCCAGAGGAGTATAGTACTTTTGTAATCCAAGTATATTTCTTTCTACTTGTTTGTCATTTTTATCTTTGCCCACCTCCAGGCCACTCTCCCACACTGCTGGCAGAGATTAGAACCAGAGTTACAGACTTCTGCCTTCAGTGTCTTCCCAGTCTTAGCTGTTCAGTTCTTTGACTTCATGCACACTAGTATCCCTACCTCAAGTCAACACCCATATCCATAGCCACACCTTAGTTCTTATCATCACCAAAACTATTCTACTAAAACTTGTAAACTGTTTAATCACAGATTCCAGATATGTCATATTAAGTGGGGGAAGGAGAACCTCTTTAATGTAAAATAAAACATGTATACAGAAAACCACAAGAGTTAGCTTAATAGATTATTTTATAAGGTGAATTCCACCCAGGTGAGGAAATAGAACTTTGCCAGCTACTCCAGAATCATTTGCCCCATCTCAATACAACCTCCTTTGTCCCCACAAAAGCAACCCTGAGCCTGACTTTTATAGTAATTATTTTCTCACATTTTAAAATAATTTTATCACCCAAACCTACATTATAGTTTAGACTTGTTCATTTTGTAAAAACTTTGTATTTGTTTTAAATATTTTTCAATCTATATGTTCCTCCTCCTTCCTTTTATTTTCTTTCTTTTTTTTAATTAATTTATTTTTGTTACAGATGTTTCTCCTTTTTTCCCCATTGACACCCTCCTCCCCATCCCCCCACCCCGTCCCCAGCCCTGTTGTCCATGTCCGTCAGCTATGCATACATGCGCATAAGTTCTGTGGTTTATCTCCTCCCCCCCCACCCCCTCCTCTGAGGGGTGTCAGTCTATACCCTTCTTCCACATCTCTGGGTCTACCCTGTTCCTCAGACTGTTATGTTCATTATATTCCACAAATAAGTGAGATCATGTGATATTTGTCTTTCTCTGCTTGGCTTGTTTCGCTTAGGATAATACTCTCGAGGTCCCTCCATGTCGTCTCAAAGGATAAGAGATCTTTCTTTCTTACAGCTGCGTAGTACTCCATTGTGTACATGTACCACAGCTTTTTTATCCATTCATCCACTGATGGACACTTGGGCTGTTTCCAGATCTTAGCTATTGTAAATAGTGCTGCTATGAACATGGGGGTACAAATTTATCTGTTGAAAACCCCAGTCCATTTGACTGGTAGACTTTGCCAGTCTCGATTTTACTGATTTATATTCTTCATGTTACCCTGTCTTTCTTTCAAATTGACAGCTGGATTCAGATGCCAGATACCCATGTTTGATCTTTTTGTCAAGAATGCTATATACCCATGTTTGATCTTTTTGGCAAGAATGCTATATACCCATGTTTGATCTTTTTGGCAAGAATGCTATATACCCATGTTTGATCTTTTTGGCAAGGCTATAGGAGAGCATAAAGTTTGGTTGTCCCTTTTTGTGTGATTTTCGCAGTTGCTTATGCTTACTTAATGCCTATATTAGTTGATTGGAAACGGCCTCCTATTCTTCATACCGGTTAAAACTAGTTGGTTTTCAAGATGCTACCGATCATTTGAGCTCTCTACTTTTTTTCAAATCTCTTATTAAACTCCTACCCAAATAATCTTCTGGCCACATCACCATACACTATGGCTAAAAGTTAACCATTAGCAATTACAATGCCATTTATAATCACATCAGAAAACATAAAATACCATGATATAACTTAAACAAATTATATGTAAGACATATACACTTAAAACTACAGAATATCGGTGAGAGAAATTAAAAAGTACCTAAATTAATGAGGAGAAATATCTGTTCATGGATTGAAATATACAGTATTGCTGAGATATTAATTCTCCCAATTGATTCACAGCAGTGATTTTTATACTTTTACCATACGTCAGCGTCACTGGGAAGGCTTGTTAAAACAGATTGCAGGGACCCCCCCCCCCAGCACGGGGGAACCCAGGCGGAGCCGGGGAGCCGGGAGACCCCCCCCAGCACGGGGGAACCCAGGCGGAGCGGGGGAGCCGGGAGACCCCCCCCCAGCACGGGGGAACCCAGGCAGAGCGGGGGAGCCGGGAGACCCCCACACCAACGGAGGAAGCCGGCAACACACAGGAGAACTGAGCAAACTGAACAACGAAATTGACCCAGAGACATGGAGGGTGGAGTATGGGATGACGGGCCTCAGAGGAGGGGGGAGGCGGGGGAAAGAGATAAATCACAGAGCCTATGTGCATGGGTGCATAACCAATGGACATGGACAACAGGGATGGGGAGGAGGAGAAGGGGAGGGGGAGGAGGGTGTCAATGGGGGAAAAAAAGGAAAAACATCTGTAACAAAAACAAATTAATAATAAAATAAATTATTAAAAAAAATAATAAAAACAAACAAACAAACAAACAAAAAAAAAAAACAGATTCCCAGAGTTTTTGATCCACTAGGTCTGGGTAATTTCTGAATATTTGAATCTGTAACAAGTTTCCTGGTGATGCTGATGCTGCTGGTCTACACTTTGTGACCCACTGGTCTGTGGAGTCAATCAAATAAAAATCCAAATAAAATCCCATCAGCCCGGCCGGTGTGGCTCAGTGGATTGAGCTTTGTCTCATGGACTGAGAGATCCTGGTTTGATTCTGGGTCAGGGCACATGCCTGGGTTGTGGGCTTGATCCCCAGTAGGGGACGTGTAAGAGGCAGCTGATTGATGTTTCTCATATAGATGTTTTTATCTCTCTCTCCCTAAAAATAGCAATAAAAACATATTTTTTAAAAATCCCATCAGACTTGTTTTGGTAGAAATCAAGGTGCTGATTCTAAAATGTATATGAAAATGCAAAGAGTCTAGACTAGCTGAAAGCAATCATGAAAAAAGGAGATAAAAATTTGAAGATTTATATGCCTGGTTTTAAGACTATGGTAATCAAGACAGTGTGATACTGGCATAAGAATATGTAAATAAATAAATGGAAAAGATCAGAGAGTCTAAAAACAGACAGTATACAGCCCATTGGTTTTTTACAATAACACCAAAGGAATACAATTAAGAAAGGAAAGTCTCTTCATCAAATGGTGCTAGAATAACTTAAGAGCCATGTGGAAAAAAGTGAACCTTGATTCCAACCTGACATCATACACAAATATTAACTCAAGATGGATCACAGACTGAACATAAAAGCTAAAACTATAATACTTCTAGGAAAAATATAGTGGAATATCTTTACAACTTTGGGGTAGACGGAAAGCACTATTCATAAAAGAAAAATATTGATAAATTGAACTTAATCAAAATTAAAAACTAATGCTCCTCAAAAGAGAACATTAGGAAAGCAACAGACTGGGAGAAAATAATCACAATACATGTATCTGCCAAAGGACTTGTATCCAGACTATACAAAGAACACCTCAACTCAATGATTAAAAATAAAATAAAATAATGCTAATAAAAATTGGGTAAAATCTTGAACAGGCACTTCATAAGATATAAGAATGACCACTAAGCATATGAAAAGATACTCAACAGCAGAAGTCATTAGGAAACCACAATGTGATACTACTACACACCCACAAAAATGACTAAAATTTGTAAGATCAGCAATGAACATAAGTAGAGCAACCATACCTTTCCTACAGTACTGGTTGGTGTGGAAATGATACAACCATGTTCAAAAACTGGCAGTTTGTTATAAAATTAAACATACACCTACCCTATGACCCAAGAATTTCTCTCCTGGTAATCTTGAAGGCTGAAGGAATAAATTTTTAAGCACACTTATTGGGAAGCTGTGGCCAAAGAAGGTCTAATTCCTTGGCATACTATGTGAGGCCTCCTGACTTATGCCCAGCCCAATTTTCTAGCTTTCCTCCTTATATTTGTTATGCTCACCATACTTGTCAAGGACTCCTTGCTCTTTCTCAAGTTTACTGTTTTCTCCCACTCGCATTAGCTGGCACACTTCTGCTCCTGCTCTTGCTTAATTCCAGTTTAAAGACCCTTTAAAATCTTTGATGCTTTCTTCAACTTTTTTTAAACTTCTTAACTCGAAGAGTTAATCACTCCTTTCTTGATATAACTACACTGCTTTGTGCAACTGTATAACCCTTTGAGTTCAGAATTATAATGATTTGTTTTATTGTTCATCTTTTTTACTATATTGTGAGCCATATGGCATAGGGATTATGTCTTATTCATTTGTATATCATAAACACCTAACACAGAGCCTGATTCATTATTAGATAGGCTTTTATTGACAGATTTGAAAATCTCAATGCCATGTAAGTATTATATATTACATGATTTCTTTCACAGAGTTTGCATTTCCAACAACCAACTATAAAATTACCCCGTAAAACTGAACATATTTCAAAGTTGAGCATTTCCTATACTTTTTTCATAGAAATTCATATTTTACTGAAAGTTGCCAGTATAGTTCAGCACCTGTTCATCAATGCAGTATAAGTTGAATTAACATTTCACAAAATGAATGAGGTAGACATTTTCTAGTCCTGACTCTATACCACTAGAAGGCACATATAGCAAATATTTTGAAATATTGTTTCTCCTTTTATACTGATAAAACAGTAGGAAACATAATAAAGTTTTCTGTTTGAAAAAGTGAATAAATGTATTGTCATGACAAAATACAAGACTCAGCAATAGGTTTATGGACAGTAGAAAAAAATTACATTAGAGCTCCCCTACTTCATTTTTAATACATAGTTGTCATGAAAGAGGAAGAGAAACCAGCAGAAAATGGAGTTTGAGATGGTGATGGTGTAGTCTAGGGAAAGGCTGGAGCAGCTAGGCAGAACCATAGTTCACATACCTTATTTACTTAACTGTGTTCTCAGATCTGGGCTTGAGGCTCCAAAGACTCATTCTTGCCCATGTCCAAGGCAATTTGGCTCTAAAAAATACCACAGTGACTAAAACACATGTGAGTTTGAAACAGTTGCCAGAATTCCAGTATACTAATTTATAGTAAGAAATTAAATTGGTACAGGGGGGAAAAGACACAGTAGGTTACCTAGTGAGTAGTGCATTAGGATAAGGGGAGTTAAATAAAGTAAGTGTTTAATTATATCAGGCCTAAAACTGCCTGTTGTATTCATCTCAAAATAGGGATAGTCTGACTCATAGGAATAGAAATGTTTAAATAAATTTGTCCACAATTCCCAATATCTGTCTTATCCTACGAATAGCCTTATGATTTAGAATAGAAAAAATTGCCACCTGCTGGGTAAGGCTTTTGCTTACATGGACATTGTTTTTATGGATTACCTGCATTTGTCTTTATGCTCCTTTTTTCATTGCTTCTTTATTCTAATTGCAATATTATTTATTTTGCTATTATAATAGTTATATTATGGTCCAGTATTGCTGGCCCCGCAGCCATTCTTTTATTATATTCTTTTTATACTCTGCTGTGGCCTATAATGTGTTGATCTTGCAGTTTAACAATGAGAGGAATTTTATTTCTGAATTCCTGGGGCCCAATTCACTATTGTCTTCAAGTAACTGACATTTATTGAGTTCTCTCTACCGAGTATAATTATGTTCATTTTATAAGTTACAGGATTGAAATGTCTTAAAATTGACATTTTGCATATATAATCCTACTTTTTCTATGTACTTAAATTGTGAGGATGGAGTATATATGTTGATGGAAAAATATACCCCTACCCCAAACCTCATAATATCACTTTGGGGAATAGAGTGGAAATGGATAAGAAAATTGTGGCGTGTTCATACACTGGGTTATCACATGAATGAACTAGAACTGCGTGTACCAACATGGATAAATCTCAGAAATATGATATTGAGCAAAAAAGAGCAAGTTGCATAAGATTGCATACAGTATGATGCCATGTATATAAAGTTTGAAAGTAGGGAAAGAATAATGGACTTTCAAATACAGTTAGTGAGTTAAACACATGAATATATTCTCTTCAAGCCTAATGAAAATGACAGTAAAGGGATTTATATTAAAAAGCATAAACCTACAAGGTCAAGGAAAATTGAAGAGGCAAAACAACAACTATGTTTTGGAAGCTGGAAAGCAGATGAACAAGTGGTAAGAGATTTAGCAAAACTAAGAATGACTCCTAATCTGGCAGAGGAAAAAGCCCAGAAGTAACGCAGTTTAAACTGCAAAACCCCGGAACGCTTAGTAATTGGCAGTGCCAGGAAATTCTGAAAGTGAAGTTGAAGCTTGTACTAAAAACAATAACCTGGCTGAAACTATTTAAGAAGCAATTAGATGCTAACCAATAAATATAGAAGAAATAATAGAGTTGGAAATCAACACTTTTTAACTATCGATTCAGGGAAAAATCAGTGGATACTAAAACCATTGGGTCAAATTTTGTTGGGGAACAGGATGTTTACATGGTATCAAGGTAGCCCCTTGCATATTACTTATTAATTAACAGTGGGTAAAAAGGTACCTTTATAGAGGGCAAATCTGGAGGATACCACCTTAACCAGGTGGTCAAAGTTATACCAAGTAGGACAGATTTGACATCATTTAATGCCTCCTTGTATGATGCACTGAGAATAAGACAGTATTCATGTAGTACTTCTTAAATTACACAAACTTAATCTAATCACAAAGAGACAACTAGAAAACCTAAATTGGGACGTATTTCATGAAACACCAGACTGGTCATGTCCGTGTCATGAATAACAAAAAAGGACTGATCAACATGACAACTAAATGTAGTACTTGATCCTGGATTGGGGGGGGAACTTAGCTATAAAGGACAGTATTGGGGTGATTGGTGAAGTTTGAACATGAACCATATATTAAAGAATAGTATTGTATCAATGTTAAATCTGAAAAAAAAAGAAAAAGATGCTATTAAATTCTCTTTGTGAAAGGCTGGAAACTAGGCAACTTCTCTACCCAGCTGAAAATTGGAACTTTATTCTTGTGAAAGAGAAAACAGAGGAATTAAATGAACACATACATTCAGAACATATATCAAGTGAAGCTGAATTATAGATAGGTACATGGAAAATAAACATAATTCATTTATTATCTCCAAGAAAAACAAAACTTGGGTTGCAAAAGAGGTGTAATCCTAGTATACTAGATAACTCCCTTGTTGATAGTGTTTACTCATAATATAAATATTGAATATTGATTTACAACTATAATGAGAGTACTAGGCCACAAGAATGATGGTTAAAAGTATTAATTTTTAATAAGTTAATATATAATGTTTAAAACTGAAAAATAAGATTATTATTTAGATATTATAGAGGGGTTAGTCTGCTTTATAGCTGTCACTTTTGTGACTCTGGTTTGTCTGTACTGTAACCATAAACATTAGTTAAAAGAATATAAAGTAGTTTCTTCTGGGGAGAGGAAATTTTTATATTTTAAAGAATGGTTTATTGATTTTTAGAGAGAGGGGAAGGGAGAAGAAACATGAATGTGAGAGCATAACATCAATCAGCTGCCTCCTGCACGCCCCCTACTGTGGATTGAGTCCACAACCCTTGCATGTGCCCTGACCCGGAATCAAACCAACAACCTTTCTGTGCATGGGATGACATCCAACCAACTGAGCCACACCAGACAGGGTGAGGGAAATATTATTTTTCATAAAAAGCCTTTTAGAACGATTTGGCCTTACAAACTATGTGAATATATAACTTTGATTTCAAGAAAATAATTTTTAAAAACACATACACAATGTTGCAAATGAAGGGTAGGAAAGTTTTTCTTTAAAGCACCAGATAGTAAGCCCGACAGGTGTGGCTCAGTGCTTGAGCGTTGACCCGTGCACCGAGAGGTCGCCAGTTCAATTCCCGGTCAGGGCACATGCCCAGGTTGTGGGCCAGATCCCCAGTGGGGGTATGCAGGAGGCGGCCAATTGATGTTCTCTCTCATCGATGTTTCTATCTCTCTCTCCTTCTCCCTTCCTCTCTCTCTCTGAAATCAATAAAGAAAAAAAAATTTTTTTAATAAATAAATAAAGAGCCAGATAGTAAATATTTCCAGCATTGTGAGACAGTCTTTGTTGCAACTATTTAGCTCTGCCGTTGCAGTGTCAAAGCAGTTATAGATAATATGTAAACAAGTGTCCAATGGAACTTTATTTATAAAACAGGTGGCAGGTAGATCCTAGTTTGCTAACCCCTGCTACTGATCAGTAGTTTTCAAATTGGGATACTGTACCACTGGGTACATAAAGACTTTCTATGGGATATACAGGTATGGACAGACTTTAGAGAATTAATTTCCATATTTGCTCTTTCCATATGTAGGCATTTCCTAAAAATGATCTGTGTAAGAACTCCCTTCTGGTCTGCCAGTTTTCCTTTCTGACTTATTTCATAATCATCCATCTCCCATTTTTCAAAAGTAAACCTTACCTCTTGTCCATATTAAATCTTACAGTGGTGCATTGCCTTGGGTTTTTAAAATCTCCAGGGCACCAAAACAAAGAGACTATTGGAGAGTGAATCTCTCCCTCAGGAGAGTCCCTTGAGAGCAAAGCAGAGAAAACGTCAATAAAAATTATTGAAGGGGCAACAGTTTCTTTTATCCTAGCGACAAACTCATACAAGGCTCCATACCTTATAGTTTCTCTTTCTAGCTAGCTAGCTGTCCACTTATCTGTGTTAAAATTAAAATTCACAAGAGAGAAAGTTGTTATGAGAATACATAATAACACATTTATTTGAATTTAAAAATTAAGTTAGACTTTTTCTGACACAGTAAGTCAGATTTGGCTGATTAGGTTTGACAGTGTGGACTGGCTTTGCCAAGTAAGTTACATGGTTATATTTTCCATAAATTGAATAAGCTAAACTGAAGCTCTAAGGCTTTGACAAAACATATTTAAAGCATGCATTCAATATGCAATAAACTGGGAAATACATCCTTTTCCATTATTTAAATTTCAATTTAAATGTGCTAGGTGGTACATAGTTTTCAAAAGTTTTAGGAAATAAATGTGCAAAAATTTTTAGAAAATCACTACTACTGTTGTTTATGGATATATAAAGATATAGTGAAAGTATAAAAACATGCATGAAAATGATAGAAATTTAGAGTAGTTGTTACCTCTGGGGAAGGAGCATATGAGAGAGAGAGGGGTCATAGAGTTTTATTGGTCGTATCTGTAGTGTTTTATTTCTTAATTGGATGGTGGGTCATATCTTTAGAGTTTTGGTCATATCTGTAGTGTTTTCTTTCTTTTTTTATTTATTAATTTTAGAGAAAGAGAGTAAGGGAGAGAGAGAGAAACATCGATTTGTTGTTCCACTTATTTATGCATTCATTTGCATTCATTGGTTGCTTCTTGTATGTGTCCTGACTGGAGATCAAACCCAAAACCTTGACGTATAGGGATGATGCTCTAACCAACTGAGCTACCCAGCCAGAGTGTAATGTTTTATTTCTTTAGTTGGATGGTGCATAGATGAGTATATATTATATTAGCTATATATTTTTTCTTTATTGATTTTAGAGAGAGAGAAAGGGAGAGTGAGAGAGAAATAGAAACATCGATGAGAGAGAACATCAATTGGCCACATCCTGCACACCCCTCACTGGGGATTTGGCCCACAACCTGGGCATGTGCCCTGGCCGGGAATTGAACTGGTGACCTCTTGGTGCATGGGTCAATGCTCAACCACTGAGCCACACAGGCCGGGCATATATTAGCTCTATTTATTTACATACATGAAATATTTTATTTTAAAGGAATACAATGAAATCTTATAATCATATATTTTAAGAGAACATGTTGGGTCTCTGATAGAAAAAGCAGATATTCAAAATAAACTGAAAAATGAAATACTTGAAATTCTAAAATATCAAAGACACTTGAGGAATTATCATAGTAATATGCGTAAGAAACAATCATTGAGGTGGCCCAGCTTTTGGCATTCCTGTCTAAAGCCTTGATGCTTATACAGTTTTATTATTCATTTAGTTAATTCTTAAGCACCTGGTATGTGCTTAATAACCAACATAATTTCTTTGTAGACTTCTGTTGTACAAACTACCCTTCCTAGATATCATAACTGTTAAATTATGTTTAGATTCTGTTTTTAGTATCATTTTTTCCTCTGTGAAACTGAATTAGTTTGTTTCTTTAAGGCTGCAAGGAAAAAACATTCACATGTTGCCTTCAGAAATTGGATCTTAGTGTAAGTTTACACAGGAGCATTACGTCTTCAGTGGTACTGTCATTCTGGGATCTTTGGTTTCCAAGACTGGGAAGGATATATCCTGAGCTTGATCAAAGTCCCATTTTTTATTTACCTACTAGCATATTTATGAAGGGTGGTTGAATGGGTTTATCACCATTCACAATGAAAGGTCCCTGTTGGCCAGATTTTTATGCCAGTCATTTGGCCTCTCTCATGCCTAACCCATTTGTGTCTACCTTTGTCCAGGCAAAGAAGCAGGCTTGTCCCCACGTAGGAGTGACTGAGGCTCTGCAGTTTGTAACTACCTGCCAGTGTAATTGTGGGACACTTTTGTGACTCTTTGTCTTGGCCTGTACAATGACTTAACTTGATTTTTTCCCCTTTGTTTTATTAAAACATTAATATAACAATAATTTTAAAAAATAGGAATAATAAATTACCCCAAATCCTGTGGCTGACTACATAACTCTTAACATTAACAAGTTAATTTACCCATACACACATAATTGTAATTTTGGTATACTTATTATTTTGTATTCAGATTCTGTAATCTTAACTATCATAGTGAATAAAAACAAACACTTGAAACAATAACATAACACTTAGAGGTGCCTTTTTTTTTTTTTAATCTTTATCCGAGGATATTTTTCTATTTATCTTCAGACAGAGTAGGAGGGAGGGAGAGAGAGAGAGAAACATCGACGTGAGAAGGACACATTGACTGGTTGCCTCCCACACGACCCCGACCAGGGCTGGGGATGAACTGCAACCGAGGTATATGCCCTTGACTGGAATTGAACCCTAGACTCTTTGGTCCACGGGTCGATGCTCTAACCACTGAGCAAAACCGGCCAGGGCTACAAGATGCCTTTTTATGTGCCTTCTTTGATATGGACCTCTAGCTTTATAAAAACAAAAATATAAAATTTGCCATACTTCTCTAGAAAAATGTGGTAAGAAATGAAAGTCCATCATTTGAGTGTTTTGAACTTCTCATGCACTTTTCTTTTTTTTTCTTTTTTATCCTCACCAGAGGACACTTTTGCATTTATCTTCAGATAGAACAGGAGGGAGAGAGGGAGGAAGAGAGAGAGAGAGAAACATCAATGTGAATAAGACACATTGAGTGGCTGCCACCCACACGACCCCAACCGGGGCCGGGGACAAACTGCAACCGAGGTACGTGCCCCTAGCGGGAACGGAACCCAAAATTCTCTGGTCCACAGGCTGACGCTCTAACCGCTGAGCCAAACCAGCCAGGGCACTCCTCGTAAACTTTTAACCATTAGCTAGTGTGCTTTTCTAACTGTAGGTATTATTAATAGTGCAAGAAAATTTTATGCTAGTTTATGTTGTACATTTTTTTTGGTTTTCAAAACATCAGTTTAAGGTGGGTCTTACTAAAAAGTAGTATCTCAAATTTCAAGCATCCACATGTCTCAGTCTAAGAGGCTTGTTTCCTAGATAGTCTACACAAAGCTGAGGTCTGAGTTTGAGCTTAGTTTATTTTGAGCATATTTTTTTCTTCTATTTTGACTTTTATCCGACTTTTAAGGAGCAGAATAAAAAAGGTGGTTTTTTTTTTAAGTTGTATATGAATAAAGTGCTATTATTCATTATTTTTATTTATTTTTTTAAAAACTTATCTTTATTGTTGAATGTAGTACAGATGTCCTCTCCTTTTTCCCCCAATGACCCCCCTCTTCCCTGCCCTGTCCCCCTCCTGCCTTCCCCACACTATTGTCTGTGTCCATTGATGTGCATATATGCATACAAGTTCTTTGGTTTATCTCTACTCACTCCCCCCCCTTCCTTTTGTGGTTCGTCAGTCTAACAGCCAATTTGTACTTTCATTTTTTTTTTCTTTATTGATTTTAGAGAGAGTGGAAGGGAGAGGGAGAGATAGAAACATTGATGAGCCAGAACATCGATTGGCTGCCTCCTGTATGCCCCCCACTGGGGATCGGGCCCACAACCTGAGCATGTGCCCTGATCAGGAATTGACCTCGTGACCTCTTGGTGCATGGGTCGACGCGCAACCACTGAGCCACACCAGCTGGGTCCAATTTGTATTTTTTTAAAAAAATAGAATAAAGTTTATTTTGCCATTTAAGGATTTAATATTTACTCACCAATGTGGTCTTAGTGATGTCACATTTTTGCTGGAAACTATTGCTTTAAATAGCAATGATCTAAGTTGGGCCCCTACCTTTGCAGTACAGTTGGTTAAAGTTAGGATTCCAGTTTATATCTACCTGTCACCCCAAGTGATTGGAGGTTTGTCCCATAAGAATAAAGCTTAAAATGGCAGCAATACATTGGCAGTGTTCTAACCAAATTAGATAGCAAGTACTCACAATATTCAATTGACCTTTCAACTAAGTATGTTCTTTGCAAATGCTTATCAGTTTGCCTTTCTTTTTTTTTATTAATTAATTTATGTTACAGATGTTTCTCCTTTTTCTTCCCCTAGACCCCCTCCTCCCCATCCTGCCCTCCTCCACCCCCCTAGCATTGTTGTCTATGTCCATTGGTTATGCATACATGCATATAAGTTCTTTGGTTCATCTCATCCATCCCCCCCCCACCCCCCTACTCTGAGGTAATTTGTATTTCTTAATCCCTTCACCTTTATTGCCCATCCCTTCAACCCCGCTCCCATCTGGCAACCAACAAAAAGGTCTCTGTATCTATGAGTATGTTTCTGTTTTGCTTGTTCATTTTGTTTGTAGATTCATTTATGGATAGATATGTGTTTATTGCCATTTTATTCATATTTTTAATTTTCTTCAAGAAGACCCTTCAACATTTCATATAATACTGGTTTGTTGGTGGTAAACTCCTTTAGCTTTTTGTTATCTGGGAAACTCTTCATATGTCCATCAATTCTAAATGACAGCTTTGCAGGATAGAGTCATCTTGTTGTAGGTCCTTGCTTTTCATTACTTTGAATATTTCTTACCACTCCCTTCTGGCCTGCAAAGTTTCTTTTGAGAAACCAGCTGACAATCTTATAGGAGGTCCCTTGTAGGTAACTAACTGCTTTTCTCTTGCTGCTTTTAAGATTCTCTCTTTGTCTTTAACCTTTTGCATTTTGACTATGATGTGTCTTGAAGTGGGCCTCTTTGGGTTCATCTTGTTTGGGACTCCCTGTGCTTCCTGGACTTGTATGTCTGTTTCTTTCAACAAATTAGGGAAGTTTTCTGTCACTATTTTTTCAAATAGGTTTTCAATTTCTTGCTCTCTCTCTTCTCTTCTGGCACCCCCAAGATGTGAATATTGGCACGCTTGAAGTTGTCCCAGAGGCTCCTTACACTATCCTCATTTTTTTGCTGTTCTGATTGGGTATTTTTTGCTTCCTTATATTCCAATTGATGGTTTGTTTCTTGGCTTCACCTACTCTACTATTGATTCCCTGTAAATTATTCTTTATATCTGTAAGTGCTTCCTTCATTTCTGACTGTGCACCCTTCATTTCTGACTGGTCCTTTTTTATGCTCTTGAGGTCCTCACTAAGTTCGTTGAGCATCCTTATAACCAGTGTTTTGAACTCTGCATCTGTTAGATTGCCTATTTCCATTTTGTTTAGTTCTTTTCCTGGAGTTTTTTTCTGTTCTTTCATTTGGGATATGTTTCTTTGTCTCCTCATTTTGGCAGCCTCCTTGTGTTTGTTTCTGTGTATTAGGTAGAGTTGCTATGTCTCCTAGGCTTCATAGGGTGGCCTATTATAGTAGGTGTTCTGTAGGGTCCCGTGGCACAACCTCCCTGATCACCCCAGGTGGGCCCTCAAGATGCACCCCTAGTGTGGACTGTACACACTTCTGTGGTAATTGAGTCTTGATTGCTATTGGCATGTCAATGGGAGGGATTTACTGAGGCTGATCAGCTGCAAGGACTGGCTGTGCCCACTGACCACTGACCTCTGACTACCTTGGAGGATCAACTGTGCAGGGGACACCACACAGAACAAGACTTACTTCAGCAAGGCTCTGGTATCCACTGAGTCCATTCCTTGAGTGTGTCACTTGTGGAAATGGTTGGGTGGTGGTGCTTTGATGTGGTCTGAAGCTGTCCACTAGGTATGCTGGCTTTGGAGCAAGGAAAGCCACTGCCTGTGTTCTACCTGGGGCCACCAGGCATAAGCTACAAAGTGATCTGCCAATGGCTGCTTCTTGTGCTGGGCTTGGAGGTGCAAAGCCAAGCTGTGAACCAAGTCTGGCTGCTTCTAGCTCCAGGCCTGGGGCCACTTAGCAAGAGGTATTGGGCTCACTGAGGCCAGATGCCGCTTGTTTGAGATAATTTAGGAAACTCTGAAGCAGGAGTCAGGACAGGTCAATCCTAAGATAAAGCCACTGGAAACAGCTTGGGTCGTCCCAAAAGTTGGGTGGGGCAGGGCCTCAGGGAATCACCAGCGCAGGAAAAACAATGTGAGCCAATCACTGGAGTCCCAGATATGGTGCCCTTCTGCCAGCCCAGTGGGGGAAGGGCTCGCCCAAGGGAAAAACAGCCTCTGCCAGCACGTCTGTCCAGAAGAAAGCTACCTCTCCAGCCCCCTCCCCCTGCCCCAATGCCAAACAACTCAGTTCTTCCAGATATGTCTCTGGTGCCTCTCAAGCTGCCTCCTCTACACTGGAGCCTGGAGGGAGCGGGTCCGACTAAGTCCGTGCGCAGGATTTTTAAGTGGAACTGCCTGGGACTCCAGAAGCCTCAGCCTCCCTGAGCCTCAGTCCCCGCTAGTTTTTACAGCCAGAAGTTATGGGGACTTCTCTTCCTGGCACTGGAACCCTGAGCTGGGGGGCCTGATGTGGGACAGCGACCCGTCACTCCTCAGGGAGGACCTTCACAGCCGAGGTGTCCCTCCTGATTTTTATCCGCTACATGTGGGTGTGGGACCAGCCCGTCCGCGCCTGCGCCCCTCCTACCAGTCTCATTGTGGCTGCTTCTTTAATTTCGTAGTTGTAGGACTTCAGTCAGCTAGATTTCAGGTGGTTCTGAATGATGGTTGTTCTGTAGTTTAGTTGTAATTTTGATGTGGTTGTGGGAGGAGGCGAATTTACCTACAACACCTCTTGACTGGAAGTCTGTATTATTCATTATTTTTAGATATACTTGTACTCAGGTTCTTCTGAGATTCATTATAACTTACTAGGTGCATATTTGAAAGTATACAGAATTAGTTCTGAATAGTTTAGCCTTCTGAGTCATATATCATCAGTCACTAAGACAAATCCCATTTAGGTTTTAGAACTGGGCTTACATCCAGAGTGAAAAAAGTTAAAGGAGTTAAAATGAGGCTAGTTTTTTAAATCCACACTTTTTTTCAGTTATCTCACCAAAAAAAATTCTTGTGGTTTTCTTTTTATTCTTTCCATGCTGGAGTAGTAATGATTTTCTTTATAATTTTAAATAAAAATATTAAATTGCTGCTGACCACTTTTATCAGATATAATTTGATTTCTTTAAGTTGGGGGATGGGATAATGGTGTTTAGGAAAATTGTATTGATTTTATTGGTGATGTACCCTCTAGGACACCAAGCCACTGTTGATTGCCTCTGATTTTATTATGTCTTTAGGCATGCCACATTTTATTCTCAAATATATATTATGACCATGATAAAATACTATACTCATTTGCTAAGTGTATGTTGTTGCTATGGTAATAAGGAATTAGGCATTTTTATATATTTTTTCAGATATATATGTGTTCATTATGTTCAAATATACTTAATTTCCTTCTCAGATAGCACATTCTGGTGTCACTGTGATGCATTTCTTTACCAGTATTCCAAAACATGAGTAAATGGATGTGTCATCCAGAACAAGGTTTTTCAATTTATGTGATACATTAGTGGATTGTGAAATCAATTTAGTGGGTTATAAGTATTTTTTCTTTTTAATGAAGTAGAAAAAATATGGAATAGAAAATACCAGCATACAAAACCTTACTAAGAGTAAGTACTGTTTCCTGAAATTCTTGTTTCAGATACACACTTATACATACATTTGTGTACCCAAGTTGTGGTGTACAATGTATTTCTCACTGTGATGGCTAATTTTTATGTGTCAGCTTGGCTAGGCCACAGTACTTTGGTCAAAAACACTAGTCTAGATTTTGCTGTGAAGGTATTTATTGTTTGGTTGGTTTTTTGTTTGTTTGTTTGTTTTTTGGATGAGATTAACATTTAAATCAATAGACTTTGAGTAAACCAGATTACCCTCCATAACGTGGATAGACCTCATCCAATCAGTTGAAGACATTAAGAGAAAAAAGACTGACATCCCCTGAGGAAGAGGGCATTCTGCCTGCCTGTAGACTGCTTTTGGACTTGAGATGCAACATCACCTCTTCCCTGGGTCTCCAGTCTGCCAGTCTGCCATCAAGATTTGCACTTACTAGCCTCCACAATTATGTGAACCAATTCCTTAAAATCAATCAATCTCCCCCCATACACTGTACATATTCATATACATATATATGTATACACATGTATCATCTATACACACACACACATACATACTTGTATATAGTATTGAGCACCTTTTATGTACTAGGCATTGTTCTAGGCATCTGGTGAAAATACACATTTGGCATAATCCACAGGGCTATTTGTAAGAGAAATAGTGAATATGGCATAGTGAAAGACTAGAAACAACCCAAATGTCCATTTGTTAATAAGCCATGATATGGCCATGCATTGGAAGCTGTCTGCTCACCCCACTCTCCACAGCTGGGAAGCAAGTGAGAAACTGATCAGAGTATCCCCTTGTCTGCCATGGCAAGTTTGGGTTTTGTTCTAAGGCCCCATTTAAAAAATTTTAATGGGAAGTGGCATGAAAGGTCAGTGTGAACATTAGATCATAGAGGACCAAGGAAACCTATCAGGAGGCCATTGTAGTCTAGGCAAGAAATGGAAATATTAATAGTTGGCAATGGAGATGGAAAGAACTGGACGATTCAAGATACATTTTGGAGGAAGAATTGATAAAATTTAGTGCTAAGTGGATGTAGGAGGTAAGGGGAAAATAGGAATAGTTTTAGTAAATGTACACAGTTGTGTAAGGGGGGCTGATCTAGCTTGCTGATGGCTGAAGTGCTGCTTCCCACTGTGGGGACATGCCAGTAGCCTCTTCCTGCTCCCTAGATCCAACCCACTGGCGTGCATTTCATATGTCAGAGAGGCTACTTTGAGAGTGTGATAGTTAACCTGCAGGACTTCCAGTTAGCTGGATGGCCCCTCTCAATGTATATGCAGTGGGGTGTCACCTTGAAGCTTGTCTGTATCTTAGCATGTGAAGAAAGGGAATAGGGCAAGGGCTGATTGAAACGAGGCAAAGCTGCCAGAGGTCAGGGGAACACTGTAGTCAGGCAACACTATAGTGAGATCAGCTGTATGTTGAGCCCAGTGTGGGGCTTGCTGAAAACTGTGCAAGTGTAATGAGTAGTGGAAAGAACATAGTGGAGGCAGAAACTTCCGTTTCAAGGGTAGGCTAATTGTGTGACCCTGCGCTAGGCCTCTAAGCCTCGGTGATCTTGGACATACTTAATTTAGAGTGTCTATTAGACATCCAAATGGACACATCAATTAGATAGTTGGTTATATGATTCTGGAGCTTGGAGATCGGTCAGGCCTGAAATTTGAGATTCTTTAGCATATATAGACAGCATTTAAACTTCTAAGATTGGAAACGATTACTTAGGGATAAGGTATAGAAAAAGAAGAGGACCTTGAATTGAGTCCTGAAGCACTTCAGTATTCAGATCTTTGGCTGAGAAGAAGGAACTAAGAGTTTGATGTAAGATATTTGGATATTGCCCTGGCCGATTTGGCTCAGTGGTTAGAGGCGTAGGCCCGCAGTCCAGAGAGACCAGGTTCGGTTCCCGCTAAGGGCACGTACCTCGGTTGCAGTTTGTCCCTGGCCCCGGTTGGGATCGTGTGGGTGACAGCCAGTCGATGTGTCTCTCTCATGTTGATGTTTCTCTCTTTCTCTTCTTCCCTCTCTCCCTCCCGCTCTATCTGAAGATAAATGCAAAAAATGTCCTCGAGTGAGGATAAAAAAATTAAAAATTAAAAAAAGATATTTGGATATTTTACAGCTATCTCAAATCCAGTATGTCTAAAATGAAACTCTCTTTTTCTTCATTTCCCACCATGGTCAATGACATTATCCCTCATCACTCATTAGAAACTTGGGGATTGTCCTGATCTTGTTCACTTCCACATACTTGCTGACAAAGACTTCCTTTTGAATATCTTAACAATCTGTATTTTCTTCTTCATCTCACTACCATTGCCTTGGGTCCTGCCCTAATGATTTCTCACTTGCATTTCTGCAGTATCCTAACTGATTTCTCTATTCCAGTCTTGCCTTCTTCCAGTCCAATTTCTACAGATGTCAGAGTCACTTTGTTTTTACGTGGTATAAACATGTATATCTTCTGCTATGGTTGCCAGATTTCTCAAATAAAAATACAGGGCACCTGCCTGGCTGGTGTGGCTCAGTGGTTGAGTGATGACCCATGCACCAAGAGGTCGCTGGTTCGATTCCTGGTCAGGGCACATGCCCAGGTTGTGGGCCCGATCCCCAGTGGGGGGCATGCAGGAGGTGGCCAGTCGATGTTCTCTCTCATCGATGTTTCTATCTGTCTCTCCCTCTCCCTTCTTCTCTAAAAAAAAAAAAAAAAGTTAAATTTAGCTTTTAAACAAACAATGAATAATTATAAATGTAAGTATGTCTCATGCAATATTTAGGACATACTTATACTAAAAAGTTATTTGTTGTTTATCTGAAATTCAAATTAAATATTCTACTCTTTTATCTGGAAACCTACTCTTGCTTCAGATTCAAAATATTTCTCCATGGCTTTCAAGATAAAATCGAAATGTCCTAACATTGCATGTCGTAGGAACCACTGACAGTGTCCTGATTCTGCTGTGCTGATTTACTCTTCCATACCTGTGAACGTGTACTTTACGTCTTCCCAGAATGCCCCTGCTCTTCTCTATTCTCTGGTTAATTCCTGTTGTTAAGACTCAGGCATCACCTTCTCTAGGAAGTCTCTAACCCTCTGGTCCCCACCCTGTGGACAATATAGGAACACCAGCTTTCCTTCTGCTTCTCATATCATTCTTTGCTTAATATCACAGAATTTATCATATAGTAATTTAATTAATATTTTTACCTATCTCTCTTCCCTAGATTATGAGTTATTTAAGGACAAGGTAAAAATTATGTCTTTTAACTCTATATCCTTGGCACACAGTGGGCTCTCGATATATGAAGGAAGCAATGAATGAGCGAGTGAGAAAAGAGGCAAGAACCCATACGCGTTAGTCACATAACTGGCCATTGGTGCTTACCCAGCTCTTCCCTACCTTGACTCCTGGCTGAGTCTGTGTTGCAGCAAGCCACCACCTTTGCCTGTCCTCCTCTCTACTCCCAAGGAAAATCCATAAGAGTATGAGCCAGATTTTTATCCCCAGGGCTTTGAATTGTAGGTGCTCGGGATATATTTATTTAGTAAAAGAAAGAATGAAAAATGCATGAATGAATGAGTGTATCTTGGAGGGCAATCTTCGGCCACCACATTTTTGATTCTCTAGGGTAGACTCTATAAAGCTGGAGCTGCAGCTTCTCTAACTCTGTCTCACCTCTTCTTGCCCAACTCCTCTACTTCCCTTCCTTAACCTAGGAGAGAACTGTTTTCTCCCTACAGCAGCTGGCACATAACATCTCAATAAATGTTAGCAATTGTTCACCGATGGAACCTCCTCTTTCTTCCAGGGCTCCAGCCACTCTGCCACTTATTTCCCACTCAGGAGCCTAAACCTGGAAAGCTATGGGACCTGACATTGCTTTCTCTCCCAGGGATTATGGTCTTGCCCTTCTCACACAAGGGAGTAGTTTTCTTTGTCTCCCACCAAGGCAATTCAGTTAAGTAGGACTAAAGTTAAGTGACTCTAATTATTTTTTTATTAATGTTTAATGGCTAAATTTCTTTTTCAGTTAAATAATTTTATCTTTATGCTCAAAGATGTTTTTTCATATATATCGAGGTTCATTTATATTATTAAAGGAAATACCACCAACAAAACTATTAATGACTTAAGCTCTGTGATTAGTTCATTTTAGTGACATTTTGAGATTTAATAATTAATCTGGCTCAAGTTCAAAGAAAGAAAACTCAGTGCCAGAAATTCCTAGCCAGCAAGGAATATAAACAAACCTTACAATTGTCTCCTCAAATAAGAAGAATAATTGAGATCAATTTCTTGCAATTAGAAGTGTTTTGAAAAAAATGCAGGGGAAAAGTTCAAGAAAGCATGTCAAAACAATAAAACCCAGTCTAATTTTCATTATTGTAACTGATCAAAGTCAGTTTGCAGTATATTTGAATGTAAATAAATTAAATGTGACATTGATTTGGCAGAGGCACACTAGTAATTGGCAAGAACACATACCAGGAGCAGCTTCTGCTAAAGCAGAACTTGCTTGGTTGTTGTTTCATTCTAATAGATTTCTTAGCAACCCAGTGCTATCAGACTAACCTATCATTTATTTACCCTTTTGGTGTCTATTCCCATCCAGGCAAGATTAAATTCATTTTTGATTACTAATCTAGCAGGCATTACCTTGAGTCTGAACACAGAGTACCTTTTGGTGACCTGTGTACCTCCCCCCATTTTTTTCTCTTCTCTCTTTCATATATTGGAAAAGGGTGATCTTATACCTCATTATTTTATCCTGGCAGTTCAACTTGTAGAACTAAAAAATGTAGTTTAATTAAACAGTTTGGCAGTATTTTCAAGCTTAGGCATTCTATTGCATTTGCTAGGCCTGAATTGTTTCTTGGTATTTCACAAAATTGACACTGTAAAAAGAATATTCAGTTTAGAACATTTTGAAACAGTTGTTCCCAAAATTCCCATTGTAATTATATTGATTGTGGGGCGGGAGGTGTATGGCGTATTCTGGGAGGTTACTTTCTGGATAAGAACATTTTACAGTAGCCAACATCTACGGTTTGAGGACCTAAAACATACTTCATGCCAAATTTTCACATAATCTGTTATCTTTTTGTATTCTTCAAAAATGTTTTTTTCTTAAATTGACTCAAAGTCGATGTACTCATATTTAAAATTTTTTGATGTTCATTATGTATAGTGTAAATTATAGAAAGAAATTAATGGAGCTATCAAAGTCAAATATATTTATATTACATATTATAGCCCATATCTAGAAATAGTTGAAAAATGTATGGATTAGGAAGAATATATTTAGTAATATAAATATTTTAGAAAGTTGATCTATTTATAACACCAAAAATATGCATTTTGAAAAGTATATATCTAGAACCAGTCGTTTATTAAAGATATATTTACGTTAAGCTTTTACCACAAATTATTGCTGATTTATAATTTTTAATTAAAACTTTTAAAAAACTCAGGCTCCTGTTTTTGTATGTAATATAACTTGATCATTATGAAATGGCCATGATTTTGTTCCCACAGAAGACTAACAAACATCCAGCGTCATGGACAATGTTTTCATTATCCATAAGACCGACTCCTAAGTCTTTGCTTGCTCCTGAATATAGTAAACTTTCTAACAATGAAGCACTGTTGAATTTACTTTAAACTGTATTTAGATTTTATCTTGAGATGTGTTTTATACTTAAGTTTGAACATAGTTATATATGGCATACTTTAATTCACAAGTACTTGAAGCTAAATGGAGACCATTTATAAATACTAAAGAGAAATGTGGAGCCAGAACATCAAAGAAGAAATGAATTATGATATGTACATATGTATTCTGTCTGCCTTTTTTCCTAGCTGGATTCATAGCATTTTTAAAACTAACTTTATTATTCCCTGAGAAAGAATTGATCATTTATTAGCTCTTTTTCATTCTAGATATGCCTATATAAAATTGTCAAATAATTTTGAAGTCTATTATTATGGAATTTTAACATAAATATAACACCATCAGTATCATATATATGTATAGAGATAATATTACTGAAGTACTCTTTGATAGAAGAATTCTCAATTGACTAGGTTGAGACTTGAGAGATATAGGGTTAGGGAATTGAGGTCTTGAATCATATTATTAAACTGTTATTTATTTTTATTTATACATACATATGGCACAAACGTATAAGCACACTAAATTAAAAAAACACTAGTGACATTTTAAATATCTTAAATTAATAATAACAGATCATTTATTATTTGTATTTACAGTTTATTATTCACTAGGTATATGTGTAATACCAGGTGATATTTCTAAAATGTATTGTATGTATGCTTAGAGCTGCATCCAAATATTCAATTCCACTTAATAGTATAGACTCAGAGTTGTTCACTCCCACACCTCTGGTCCAAATATGGCCCCAGAGATGCAGAATGGCTTGGATACACTAGACAGAAAAATCTTTGGGTAACCTTTTAACTCAATTATATTTCTCAGCCTTTCTCTTTCCCCAACACTCGAGTAAACTGAATTTCTTCCAGTCAGTATAACTTCATCAAGGAGCACTTGGGGTCAGCTCTCTCTCTTCTTAGATACTAGAGTGCAGTTCAAGGTTCAGGTTTACATTGCCTCAGTTTCCTTTATCTCTCCCAAGGCATCATCACAGAGACCTTGGTCCTAGTCTGCCATTTATTTGTTTTACCTCTTTTTTGTAGTTCTGTTACTAATACCTTCCACAGCTATAACTATATATTAAAGCTGATTTTTTTTTTTTTTACCATCTCGGAAAATTTGTGTATACTAGAATTTCACATAAGGGAATGTATGATTGGAGTGGGATTATATTGTGCCTAAGGTCTATGCATGAGCTGTAAGTCAACATATTAGTAGATTGCATTTTCAAGCTTTGTTTTTGTCTGTATTTTATTAATTTTTTTTCTTTATTGATTTGAGAGAGAGAGGAAAGGAGAGGGAGAGAGAGATAGAAACATCGGTGAGAGAGAACATCGATTGGCCGCCTCCAGCATGCTCCCCACTGGGGATCGGGCCCACAACCTGTGTATGTGCCCTGACCGGGAATCGAACCGGCGACCTCTTGGTGCATGGGTCGACGCTCAACCACTGAGCCACACCAGCCGGGCTGTATTTTATTAATTAAAAAACAAACAAACTTTAAAAGCCTTTTATCATTACCACACTTAGCAATTTACAGCATTGAATACAACAACAGTACAGCTAGCAGTAGGACTGTTAAGCAGGGCTCTTAGCAAAGAATTGGCATTGGAAAGGACTTGAGCTACAACCTTTTGTATACTTGAGTTCACATCACTGAATTAATGAATAGTACACAATAAATAATCATTACCTTGACTATTATACAAAAACAAGGGTGAGTTTGTTAAAGGCATCCAGAGCTTTTCTTTCTTTTTTTTCAATGTAATCCTTCACAAACAATAGTAATTTATAATCTGACATAAAAAAAACAACTATGTGAATTCAAATACTTAATACATAATACTTTAACAAATGAATATCTGTTTTCCCAATATCAAGGTTCCATAAACAACTCAAGCATAAGCAAATTTGCTCCAACTGAACATTCCAACTGTCTGTTAGAAAGAGAGAAGTTGTCACAGAACAATAGTCATTCATAGAGGATGTATTTAAGGAAGAGTTTAAAATAACAGATTTGATACAGCTCATGCTTTCTCTATTGTCATTATGGTTTCTTTCTCTTCTTCCCTGAGATTAGTATCCTTCAATGCTTCATTCCACTCTTTGATGTGACCTTCTTAGAATGGGGTTGACCTCATGCATGACTTTCTAATTGTCAACTCCACTGTACTCAGCTTCAGATGGAGAAGTTCCATTGTTGACATACTGCTTCAAGTCCTAGGCCAGGGGAGCCAGGACAATGGTGTAAGATATGGAAGGCTTGGTGGGCAGACGCTCTTTGTTGGATGGGAATAGGGAAGGAATTGTCTTGCTTCCCAGATAGTTGCTATTAATTTGAGGGCTGCCTATGATCACTACAGTCCTCTTGCCTTTCAGGCTGCACTTCTCCTCAACTTAGTGGTAACTGATATCTTTACAAAGCTTGAAAAGACCTGTTGGTGGGGGTACAATCATGATAAGCTTCAAAAACTGTACTAGTAGTTTCAGTAAATAGTATGATGATGTTTCTCACGTGCTGAAGGATTTTAGAGTGGATGGACATAAAGTTACAGGGAGGGCATTAAGTACCTAGCAGAATGTCCAAAAATCTAGCATTTTCCTCTGCAATTAAGTCCTTTATTCTGATCATTTCTGGCACTATTCTTTCCTTTATATAGATTCGAGTTTGTGTCATATAATTTTCCTTCAGCCTGAAGTACTTCCTTTTATGTTTCTTGTAGTAGAGGCTAGCTTGTGACAAATTCAGCCTTTATTTGTCTCAAATTATTATGATGCCTTTTTTTTTAGGGATATTTTCACTGGATATAGGATTCTAAGTTGACAGTTTTTCTTTTCTTTCAGCACATTAAAGTAATTCTATTGTTTTATACCTTGCATTGTTTCTGATGAGAATTCTAGTATTTATTTATTTTTATTTTATTTTTTTAATCCTCACCTGAGAATATGTTTCCATTGATTTTAGAGACAGAGGAGGGGAGAGAAAGAGACAGAAATATTGATTGGTTGCCTCTCATACACACCTGACTGGGAATCGAACCTGCAGCCTTTTGGTGTATGGGACAATGCTCCAACTAACTGAGCCTCAGGCAGTATTTTTTTACCTTTGTCTATTGTATAAATATGTCTTTTTTTCTGTAGCTGATTTTAAGATTTACTATTTATCAATTGATTTTGAAGTGCTTTGGCTTTGTATTTCTCCTACTTGGAGTGTTTTTTGTTTGTGGTTTTTAGTTCCTTGGATATGTAGATTTATATATTTATCTATTTGGAATGTCTTTAGTCATCATCTTCTGTCTTTCCTCTCCTTTCTCTTTATGTGACTCCAATTACATGTATGTTGGACTTCATGATATTGTCCTACAGCTCACTAAGACTCTGGTTCACTTTTTAAACTTTTTCTCTCTCTTACTTCAATTTGAATAGTTTCTATGGTCTTGTTTTTATATCCATTGTTCTTCTGTGGTGTCTAATCTGCTGTTAAGCATATGCATTACATTTTTTTTATATGTTTCACATGTTGTATTTTTCACCTCTAGAAGTTCCATTTGGTTTTTAAATATAGTTTCTGTTTCTTTATGTTCATTTTTCTTTTAGGTCTTTGAACATATTTCTAGTAGTTGTGATAAAGTCCTTCTCTGTTAATTCCATCATTTCTGTCATGTTTGGTTCTGTTTCTATTGACTGGTTTTAGATCACACTTTCCTTCTTCGCTTCTTGATTGAATGATGAAAAATGAAATAGTACATTGTTTACTGTCTGGATTTTGTTGTCTTCCTTTAAAAAATGTTGAGTTTTGTTTGGGAGTACATTATTTTAGATGTGAATCAGTGCAAACTTTTAGAGACTTATTTTTAACTTCTGTTAGAGTAGATCTAGAGCAGTGCTGTCCAAAAGGAGTTTTTGCAATGATGGAAATATTTTATATCTGCACTTTCTGATATGGTAGCCACTAGTCACATTTGGCTACTAAACACTTGAAATGTGTCTGTTGCAATTGAGGGACTGGATTATTTTATTTTAATTAATTTAAATAAGAAAGTGTCACTGGTAGCTACTGTATTAAACAATGCAAGTCTAGAGTTACCTCTAGTTACATGCTAGTTTATCCTTACTCCTCAGGAGGGTCTTTCAGAAGTTTTATATGAATGCCTGGACTTGCTCAGTGAGAAATCTCTAGCTAATTAGAACTTGAATGTCTCCCAGTCTCATGCAAACTCCAGAAGTTGTTCAGTTTACAGCTTTGCAGTAGTTATTCTTTAGCCAGGAATTGACTTTCCTGGCCCTCTAGAGTCTCCCCCTACTGACATACAGCTTAATGTCCAGTTCAACACTCAGGTGGACCGCTATGCTGATTTCTAGTACTTTCTCTGCCCCCCAAATTTCAGCTTCCTCAGTCTCCTTAACCATCTCTATCTCTTTAGTTCAATGAGACCTCCAACTTCTGCTTGGGTTCCTCAACCCTGTTTAACAGCACATAATATGCTACAACACAGAAAGCTGAGGTGATACAGGGCTTATCTCATTTGTATCCCTTTTTTTGGGGATCATAGTATTGCACTGCCTGTTGTTTACTATCTGAAAAGTATATTATTTTTTGTTCAGTTTTCTAGTTTATGACAGGAGGACTAGTCTGGCACCAATTACTCTGTCTTGTTCTCAAGCCTATAGATTATATCTTACTAACACTTTTTATCTCAATCCAGTGGTAATGGTTGCTTCCTTTGTTGGAGGCTGTAGCACATTAAAACATTGGAGACTTTTCATCCTAGAAAATTATGAATATTGATGTGGGGATTCTGCTATTTACAAAATTTTCACTAATAAATAGTTACTCGATGTATGTCACAAACTAGTGGGTTAAAAATTTTAAGTATTTAAAGTATAAGTATTGAGACTATATTTGTACCCTGAGATGAGAAAGAGGAATGGATACAAGTTTTGGTATGTTTATTTTTTAATGGACTGGAATAAACAATCATAATTAAAAATCCACCTGTAGCCCAGCTGGTGTGGCTCAGTGGTTGAGCGTCAACCCATGCACCAAGAGGTTGCCAGTTTGATTCCCAGTCAGGGAACATGCCCAGGTTGTGGGCCATATCTCCAGAGGGGGGCATGCAGGAGGCGGCCAATTGATGTTCTCTCGTCGGTGTTTCTATCTCTCCCTCTCCCTTCCTCTCTCTCTCAAATCAATAAAGAAAAAATAAAATAAAATAAAAATCCACCTGTACCCTTTTTGTTGTACTATCCCTGTTCAACAGCCAGTCTTTTCCTAATCCCTAAAGTAGCCCATTGAAGAAGACAGTATTATTATGTCCATTTTACACATGAGAAAACTGAGACACAGAAAGGTTAAGCAACATTGACAGGGTCACCCATCTAGAAAATGACAAAAGTGGGATTTGTATGCAGGGAGCATTGCTTCGAGCCCACGTTCTTAACCACTATTAAGAAACTTCTGGAAGACCTAACAAAGTGAACAGTATACACATAAGTATTTAAGATGTAAATATTTATACATGCACTGTCACTTTATTCTCACTTTCTGATGAAGAAACTGAAACTGAAAAAAGTTAAGTGACTTTCTTAGTGTCACAGCTAGTAAGACGTAGATTTGGAATTGAAAACTATATTTGTTTGTGTCAAGGAACTGTCTATGTGAATGATCATCACAGTGCTGTTTTTCAAAATGAAAAGTGAAATACTGGAAACAGTGAGATATTCGTTAGATAAATCATGGTACAGTGCAAGTAATAAAATTCCACACAACCATACATATATATATATATTTTTTTTTTTTTTAATGCTAAAGAATATTTATTGACAGGGAGAAAAGCACTATGTAAAAGGATAAATACTTATTCTAATATATAAATATTTATGTGAAGGAAGACCCACTTACTCTTGGTTTTTCCCATACAAACACTGAAAGAAACTGTTTTTGCTGATAAATATATTGAGACTTAAGGTGATACTGTTCCAAGGAAATACAAGGAAAATGCATACTTTGTGGCAGTATCTACTATAAAATAGGCTTTCTTACAAAATGACTTGTTTATCTGTAAGTCTACAAATTTCTATCTTTCTACCTAACTACTTTCATTTTATCTATTCCAAATATTTACAGAACTAGATTTCCTTTCATAAATGATTTATGTTCTGTTTAATTTTCCTGGAAGTTGTTAGCAAGGGGTCTGATAACAATTAGTTTTGTTTAAAAAGACAAAAATGAAAATTCTTTTCTAGGAAAAATTATAGTCTCCATGTTTTTCAACTCTGAAATTTTTACTCCATCTTCATATGTTAGATTAATTAACATATTCTGATTGGCTTTCCATTTGCCTAAATAGTTGTTTTAAGAAACTGACTGGGCAGAGTAATGGCGAGAAAAGAGAAATTATGTGAAGGCAAGAAAAAAGAACAGCACTCTGCCATCCATTTCCTTTTATGCAGAAGGCAGGCTTGCACCAGCTGTAAGACTGCAACAGTAGAACTGAAGTAAATAAAGTAGGCATGTCAGCTTCAGGCCATGTGACTGATCCTCATACACAAACCAAGCAAGCTGCAAACCAGTATCTCAGTAGCCTCTTGCTACCTGTGTTGGGTTACTAGTGCAATTCAGCTCAGTCCTGAACCTTTCATTCTGCTCAAGAGAAAGAACTTCCATGAAGACGCAGCAGTTCGTAGAGAATCTTGAAGAGTATGGAGGTATGGGAAAGTATTTTCTTCTACTTCTACTATATGGTCACCTCACCTGAGAATTCTACAGGGTATATGAGGCAAAGACTACTCTCACCTTCACTCAAAGCAACTGCCCCTAACCTAAACCCAGTCTCTGGGTTATTAAACTACTGTGGGGAATTGGTTTATTTTGTGGAAATTACAAGAATATTCACATTCTTCCCCTCACATGTTTGCTTTGGGGGCTGGGGTTCATTAGATGGTCCTTCTTTGTGTCTAAAACTAAAAGTCTGTAACACTATAACTCCCAAAACCTTTTTTTTTCCCTTTAAGTACAAACGATTATTTAAAATGTGATTTTAAATATTGGTGTTTAGACTTCCAGTCAAGATGGCAGCGTAAGTAATCGTAGTATCACCTCCTCCCACAACCACATCAAAATTACAACTGAACTACAGAACAACCATCATTCAGAACCACCTGAAATCTAGCTGAATGGAAGTCCTACAACTACAAAATTAAAGAAGCAGCCACATCGAGACTGGTAGGAGGGGCGGAGGCGCAGACGGGCTGGTCCCACACCCACGTGTGGCGGATAAAAATCAGGAGGGACACCTCGGCTGTGAAGGTCCTCCCTGAGGAGTGACGGGTCCCCCTTTCACACCAGGTGCCCAGCTCAGGGTTCCAGTGCCAGAAAGAGAAGGCCCCACAACTTCTGGCTATAAAACCAGCAGGAACTGAGGCTGAGGGAGGCTGAGGCTTCTGGAGCCCCAGGCAGCTCCTCTTAAAGGGCCCCTGCTTGGACTTGCTCCCTCTAAACTCGAAGGGGAGGCAGCTTGAAAGGCACCAGAGACATACAGGGAAGAACTGAGCTGTTTGGCCTTGGGAGGAGGGCTGGAGAGGCGGCTTTCTCCTGGAGAGATGTGCTGGTGGTAGCCTTTGTTCCTTTGGTGAGCTTTTCCCCAGGGCAGCAGACTGCACTATAGCTGGGACTCCAGCAAAAAGTGGCTCACACTGTTTGCCCCGCCCTGGTGATTCCCTGAGGCCCTGCCCCACCCAACCTTTGGGCCCACCCAAGCTGTTTCCAGTGGCTTTACCATAGGATTGGCCTGTCTTGGCTCCTGCTTCAGAGTTTCCTAAAATCTCTCAAACAAGCAGCATCTGGTCTCAGCGAGCCCCATACCTCTCATTAAGTGGCCCCAGGCCTGGCACTAGCAGCAACCAGCCTTAGTTCACAACTTGGCTTCTCCTGGGCACCTCCAAGCCTAGAACAAGAAGCAGCCATCGGCAGATCACTTTGTAGGTTATGGTGGGTAGCCCTGGATAGAACACAGGCAGTGGATGACCTTGCCCCAGAGCCAACACACCCAGTGGACATTTTCAGACCACATCGAAACACCACCACCCAACCACCTCCACAAGTGACACACTCAATGAGTGGACTCAGTGGGTACCAGAGCCCTGATAAAGTAAGTCTTGTTCTGTGTGGTGGGCCCCTACAGCACTGATCCTCCAAGGCAGTCAGAGGTCAGTGGGCACAGCCAGTCCTTGCAGCTGATCAGCCTGAGTAAATCCCTCCCACTGATGTGCCAATAGCAATCAAGACTCAATTACAACAAAAGGGTATACAGTTCACACTAGGGGTACACCTCGAGGGCCCAGCTGGGGTGATCAGGAAGGCTGTGCCACTGGAAGCCTAGGCAACATAGCAACTCTACCTAATACGTAGAAACAATCACAGGGAAGCGGCCAAAATGAGGAGACGAAACATGTCCCAAATGAAAGAAAAGAACAGAACTCCAGGAAAAGAACTAAACAAAATGGAGATAAGCAATCAATCAGATGCAGAGTTCAAAACACTTGTTATAAGGTTGCTCAAGGAATTTAGTGAGACCTTCAAGGAACTTAAAGAAAACTCCAAGGAACTTAGTGAGACCATCAACAACATAAAAAAGGACCAGTCAGAAACGAAGGATGTACTAACTGAAATAAAGAATAATTTACAGGGAATCAATAGTAGAGTAGGTAAAGCCAAGAAGCAACTATCTATTTGGAATATAAGGAAGCAAAAAACACCCAATCAGAACAGCAAAAAGAAAAAAGAATCTGCCCGGCTGGTGTGGCTCAGTGGTTGAGTGTTGACTCATGCACCAAGAGGTCCCCAGTTCGATTCCCAGTCTGGGCACATGCCCAGGTTGTGTGCCCAGTCCCCAAAGGGGGGCATGCAGGAGGTGGCTAATCGATGTTTTCTTTCATCGATGTTTCTTTTTCTTTTTTTTATCCTCACCCGAGGACATTTTTTTGCATTTATCTCAGATAGAGCGGGAGGGAGAGGAAGAGAGAGAGAAACATTGATGTGAGAGAGACACATCGAGTGGCTGCCACCCGCATGACCTCAACCAGGGCTGGGGACAAACTGCAACTGAGGCACGTGCCCTTAGCGGGAACTGAACCCGGGACTCTCTCATCCGTGGGCCGATGCTCTAACCGCTGAGCCAAACCGGCCAGGGCTCATCGATGTTTCTATCTCTCTCTCTCCCTCTCCTTTCCTCTCTCTCTAAAAATCAATAAAGAAAAAAAAAATTTTTTTTTAAAGAATCCAAAAAAATGAGGATAGTGTAAGGAGCCTCTGGGACAACTTCAAGTGTGCCAACATTTGCATCATAGGGGTGCCAGAAGAAGAGAGAGAGCAAGAAATTGAAAACCTATTTGAAAAAATAATGACAGAAAACTTCCCTAACTTGGTGAAGGAAACAGACATACAAGTCCAGGAAGCACAGAGAGTCCCAAACAAGATGAACCCAAAGAGGTCCATACCAAGACACATCATCATCAAAATGCCAAAGGTTAAAGACAAAAAGAGAATCTTAAAAGCAGCAAGAGAAAAGCCGTTCCTTACCTACAAAGGAGCTCCCAAAAGACTGTCAGCTGATTTCTCAAAAGAAACTTTGCAGGCCAGAAAGGAGTGGCAAGAGATATTCAAGGTGATGAAAAGCAACGACCTACAACAAGATTACTCTATCCTGCAAAGCTATCATTTAGAATTGATGGACATAAAAGAGTTTCCCAGACAAGAAAAAGCTAAAGGAGTTCATCATTACCAAACCAGTATTTTTTTCCCCCCTTTATTGATTTTAGAGAGAGAAGGAGGGAGAGGGAGAGAGAGAAACATCGATGAGAGAACATCGATTGGCCGCCTCCTGCATGCCCCACACTGGGGATTGGGCCCACAACCTGGGCATATGTCCTGACCAGGAATTGAACTGGCGACCTCTTGGTGCATGGGTCGATGCTCAACCACTGAGCCACACCAGCCGGAGAAACCAGTATTATATAAAATGTTGAAGGGTCTTCTTGAAGGAGAAGAAGAACAAAAATATGAACTATAAAATGGCAATTAATACATTTCCATCAACAATTGAATCGATAAACCAAATGAACCAGCAGAATAGAAACAGACTCAGATACAGAGAACTTTTTGTTGCTTGCCAGATGGGCAGGGGCTGGAGGGATGGGTGAAAAAGATGAAGGAATTAAGAAGTACAAATTGGTTGTTAGACAGATGAACCTCAAAGGGAAGGAGGGAGGGAGGGTAGGATGAGATAAACCAAAGAACTTCTGTGCATATATGCATAACCAGTGGACACTGACAATAGTTTGGGGAAGGCAGGAGAGGGGCGGGATTGGGGAGGAGGGGGTCGATGGGGAAAAAAAAGGGAGACATCTATAATACATTCAACAATAAAGATGAGTTAAAAAGAATAAATAAATATTGGTGTTTACATTTTTAAAGGACTATTATTTGAAATTCACTTTATTAACCAAGATTGTGTCATACATTTAGATACCTAGATGTTGCTGTTAAGTGTCATATTTTAAAGTGTTAAAATAAAAAATTAACTTGGGAGTACTTGGTGTTGTCAAATACTAGTTATATTAACAAGTTGGTTTTTTTTTTCATATTATAAATGTTCTTTTTAAAATCAGAAAATACCATAACAAAAGAACATTAGAAATTTCACCCATTCAGAAATAATCACTGTCAAGATAGAAGAGGAAGAAGTAATCAACACAAAGATGTAATGACCATTTTTCATCAGTTTTTGAGATGCACATCTTTTCAAATTTTACCATCTCTCAAACCAGGTGTGAAGGAGTATAATTGCCTATTTTAGTGGTACAGATAACAGTGGTGCTTCTTAAATTTGATGGCCTTGTATTCAATGAAATACAGTAATAGATTCCTTGTAATATATGGTATAGATCCATACAGATAGAATAGCTAATCAGAGACGGGCTGCATTGCACAAATTGCTTGCACTGATTTGAGGAAGCATTTCCAATTGCAAAGTGTCTCTCTGGAACTGATGTGTAGTGCATTCTAAACTGATTCCATTCCTCCTTTTCACTGCCATACCACTCCAGAGCAGAAAGGGAAGTAGATGGGGCTTGGCTCTGGCAGGATAGAGGGTGGCCTTAGCATTCATGCTTTAATTCCCACAGAGGAGACTGGTAGGGGCATCATTCTGAGGTCATCTTACCTTCACTTCTCCTGTAAAAAGTATAATCACTGATGATTAGTTTTGAAGCAGAAAATAGCTGTTAAGCTTAGAAAATGTTTGGTAGTGACTGTTGTGCTCTTCTGTAGTATTTCATGCTAAGTAAGTTTGTTTCACTTATTGGGTAGTAAATATTTCTATCTTGTGGTCCTTCACATCTTTTTATTATAGTATGTGAGGACAGAGCTGTTTAATTCAAATTACACTGGTATATAGTTAGCTTTTTCAAACTTATCTTGTACATATCTATGTATTATTTGAATGCAAAGCAAGTATTTATGTACGTTCTTTATTTTTTACTATTTTTTCATAAAATCTGTAGGTTGGGTTTTCTTCTAACTATAACTTTAAATTTCTTCTATTTGTATATTCCTACAGGAAATACTAAAGAATGAAAAATATAGAGAAGAAATTAAAATAAAAAGCAAAGACTTCTATGAAAAACTCCCTAGTAAAGAAAGCAGTGAACTCTTGACTCCACCAGTTGAAACTCAGATTAAAGGGCATGCTTCTGCTCCATACTTCGGAAAGGATGAACCCACAGTGGCTCCCACCAGCACTGGTAAAACCTTTCAACCAGGATCCTGGATGCCACAAGACAGCAAGAAGCACAATGAATGAATGCACTGTGGTAAAACGTTTCATTTATATGTATGTGACTATTTTAACAAAAATAAAAAGTTACTTTGTGATTTTGACTGTACAGTTCTCTGTTCCATGAAGCTTAAGAACTCGTTTTCAGTATGCATAAGAAATGTGAGGTTATGAATTATAGAAACCTAACTTCTTTTAGACTAAATCCTTCATTTGATTTAGTCATCATTCTGTTTATGAATGTGCTAAGTTTTTCCGTCCTTGGATTGCTCCCATAAGAAGTATCATGTAGCTGTAAATGCCAAGATTTTGGATCCTTATCATTTAAGAACCCCCAAGATATATCTTGGTAGAAATGATAGGGATAGTGAGCTCTCCTCAATGATCAAATATAAAAGAAAAAAATGATAAGACTGCTGTTTCTAAAGAGGCATTCTATATAATTCTAAGGACTAATCAAGAACATAATATTAGATAAAACATTTTTAGGCCAAGAAAATTTACTTGATAAATGGAAAAAAAACAACCATAACAGCCTTGACGCATAGATGGGACAAAAGCTAGCTTATGGATTGAGGCTGGAGTTGAAGACAGGAATTAGGACTAATAGAAGCAGACAATCCCATCACAAAAGACTGAAAGAACAGGAAACAGAAATAGTATAATAACTAGTATTCCATAAGATTAAAGATTACTTTGGGAAAATAGGAGAAGGTTCTAAGAGAGCAGTTCCATTGATAGTGGGGATTCCAGTGGCTTGTATATTGAAGAAAAATGTAGACAGATGACTACATTAAAACACTAATTTTATACAAAAATATTTTTGAAGGGTCATACATTTTTCTGAAGTATACAACCACGTTTTGTTGCTAATTAGACTTTTAATTTTAATACAGAGCTCTTTTCACAGTTTTTGGCATTATAATAGGCACTCCATAAATATGTACTGAATAAATGTAAACATTTTAACACCCTGAATAATATAAGGAAATACTTGGTTAAGTGTTAACAATAAACTAAAAACATAGGTTAAGATTTTTACTTAATAGATAGTAAAAATTTTTATTGCTTAATAAACTACAGAAAAATATTTTACAAAATATTATACTAAAACAAGTAAACAAATGTAATCACTATAACAAACTTACTGAATGACAAAGCCACTAGGTGGTAATACTAATATTCCAGCAGCTCTGTTACTATCAGGTTAACCATTCTGTCTCTTTATATCATTACAAAGTAACAGTACATTTTACCATAGAAGCAAAAAAGGAACTAGCCACTAGGCAATTTAAAATTTTTAGTATAATTGATTGTAAATTAAGATTAAGATGTTCTTGAATTCTGGATTATGGGAAAATTGTAAATTTCTAACATGCTAGAATATTTCTGTTGTGAAATTCATATTAGCTTATTGTATTCTATACACATATTTTATAAATGTTTGCCATATATATGGCCTGTGTATAGACATCTTAACATATGACAGAGTTTACATTGATTTTAATTTTTATAGTTTTCATTTCAAATGTTTTACATAAGCAGCAAACAAAACAAAAAAATCCAGCCGAGTCCTTGTGGGAAAATACCTTATGTTAAAGGAAGATGGTACTGGCCCACTATCAATAGTAGAGTATGCACTTTCAAAGTGATTTTGACACGTGCGGAAGTTTGTAGTAACCCATCCACACTCCTTTCCTCAAGGCTGGCATTTTTAGGATGAGTGCTTATACTGTTAGTATCAGAACAGAGTTAAATGTCCTACATAAAAAGTGAACTGTAATGTTGGCCTAATTAACGATCTTTCATTATACTTGGCTTTTAGGCCAGGCACATGCAATCAGAATTAAAAGCATTAAATAACGCCCTGGCCAGTTTGGCTCAGCGGTTAGAGCGTCGGCCTGCGGTCCAGAGAGACCCGGGTTCGGTTCCCGCTAGGGGCATGTACCTCGGTTGCGATTTGTCCCCGGCCCTGGTTGGTTGTGCGGGAGGCAGCCACTCAATGTGTCCCTTTCACGTCGATGTTTCTCTCTCTCTCTCTCTCTTCCTCTCTCTCCCTCCCACTCTATCTGAAAAATGGAAAAATGTCCTCAGGTGAGGATAAAAAAATAAAATAAAATAAAATAAAGCATTAAATAACATATTAGCTTGTTCACAATATTTCATATTTTAGTCATATTTGGGGCATTTATAATTTTTTAAATGAACTGTTTTTATCTCTTCAAGACGGACTTCAAACCTATGCAGTATTTTTTAATTTCAAAAGATGTTCATTTCATTTTATTTATTTATTTTTATATTTTTAAATTTATTTTTTAAAGAGAGGAGAGATAGAAACATCGATGTGAGGGAGAAACATCGATTGGCTGCCTCCTGCACACCCCTACTGGGGATTGAGCCCAAAATCTGTGCATGTGCCCTGACCAGGAATCGAACCAGGACCTCTCAGTCCATGGGACAGTGCTCAATCCACTGAGCCACACCAGCCCAGCAAAAGATGTTCATTTTAAAATAATTAAAGAGTATCATACATACATTAAGTACTTTCTCA
Organism: Tadarida brasiliensis; assembly: GCA_030848825.1. Taxonomy (NCBI): domain Eukaryota; kingdom Metazoa; phylum Chordata; class Mammalia; order Chiroptera; family Molossidae; genus Tadarida; species Tadarida brasiliensis. Next base: position 39,324,310 of record CM061258.1, read on the forward strand.
AAGGTAAATCCTTCCTGGTTTCTTATGCCTCCACAATACATGCATATAGTACATATTTAATCAATAATGGGCTTATTACATTATACAAACTGCTCCAGAATAGAAAATGTGTTGGCTGTTGGGTTTAATCATATAAATCTAGCCTAAATCAACAAAAATGGAAGAAATAGTTTTTCCTCATATCTGTTACCCTCTTCTATTCCTACCTTTACTAACAGATTTGTCATTTATTTATAAAATTTTTATTTCCTAATTTAATCAGCCTTGAACAGTACCATTTTATTTTCTTAATACCGTCTCATTAATCATACTATTTAAATGAAACCTGAATTTATTTAGCCAAGGCTTTCTCAAACTGTATTTGTATTCTTTGGAAATTAAAATAGAGGTGAGGAGAGTCTATGATAGTCAAATTAAGTTCAAAGACTCTAAGATATCATGTAGGAATGAATCCTAAGTTTTCCCTTATGTTTCCAAAACTTTTGGTATTTGAACATGGGATACCTTTTAATGTTTGAGAAATACAGAATTTGTCCTTATAGATTTATACCAGATATGACATCAATCAATTGCAAACACAAAAGCAATCATTCCTAAATAGGAATCAAACTTTCTCTAAGTGAAAACCACATAAGGTGTCAAGTGTCCCTTTGCCACTTTCCCTTACTTCATCTATAAGGAAAGAAAGAATGGGTGAGGAGCTGTTAATTATAATTTATTTCAACATTGGGTTTCCAGCTCATAGCTTCTAAGCTTATTTCCAGTTTGTTCACTGTAATTTCAAGAAATAAAAAGTTTAAAATGCCCTTGCACATCTGATACAGTAATAATACCATGCTGAAGTTTAACACATGGACACTATGGATCAAATTCTGCTGACACAAACTTTTGGTGGTGGGGGGGTGGAGGGGTATTGTTAAATGTTTGCTACAGGCAGCCTGTCAATTTTTTTCTCCAAAACCATCCCCAAAAAGATAACCAATTATATTACTTCTCAGAACAATATAAATAAATTTTTAAAAGAATTCTAGCCCTGGCTGGTTTGGCTGAGCAGTTAGAGTGTCAGCCTGTGGACCAGAGAGTCCCGGGTTCGGTTCCCGCTAGGGGCACGTACCTCGGTTGCAGTTTGTCCCCGGCCCGGTTGGGGTCGTGTGGGTGGCAACCACTTGATGTGTCTCTCTCACATCAATGTTTCTCTCTCTGTCTTCCTCCCTCTCTCCCTCCCACTCTGTCTGAAGATAAATGCCAAAAAAAAAAATGTCCTTGGGTGAAGATAAAAAAAAAAAAAGAATAATTCTAGATAATAGTAAATGTGCTTCTTTCAACAATAGTACTATTTGTTTCAATGAGAGAAGATTGATTTTTCTTAAGAATCCTAAATCTCACAGTAGTCTCTATCTTGAATTCCCACCCCCATACATACTCACACAAAGATAAACACACAAACCTGGCCGGTTTGGCTCAGCGGTTAGAGCATCGGCCTGCAGTCCAGAGAGACCCGGGTTCAGTATGTACCTCGGATGTGGTTTGTCCCCGGCCCTGGCTGGTCGTGCGGGAGGCAGACACTCAATGTGTCCCTTTCACGTCGATGTTTCTCTCTCTCTCTCTTCCTCTCTCTCCCTCCCACTCTGTCTGAACAAAAAATGGAAAAATGTCCTCGGGTGAGGATAAAAAATAAAAAAATAAAAACGTTGGGAAAAACTGAATGAACAACAAATGGCATATGCCAAACAAATATAAATTGGCATGTGTTATGACTTTAAATTATAGAAAAAAAGATTTCAGTTAAATAAATACCTTTAAATTATCACAACAGAACCAATGAAACAACATTAGTAGTTAACTGAGGATTAAGAGGAATATATCTTTTGCTGTAGTTCTTTTACTCTAAAATGTGGCCATAAACAAGATATATGTATATAAACTCCTTCTGTGAACAGCTTGTTGGCAGAAACCCAAAAGCATTTTAGATATATCTTAAGTTTGTTTTTCTTAAATTGGCCTCTGCAGACCCATGAGGGTCACTAGTTATACCTAAGCATTTTTTTAAAGTTTTGTTTTAATTTCAATAATACAAAAAGTGTATCCTAAATCACCTGAATTACTAGCTCATAACTAAACAGTGAATTATTTCAGTGCTTAGGGTTGCAATGTGTTGATTACAATGGCATCAAGTAGGAACTGACAACCTAAATTAGTAGTATTGTTCATATCAGTCCATAAACATTCTCAGGGCCCTTAGGTTCTAATTTGACAAACACTGCCCTCAACTTTTACAAGTATGCTTAGCCATAAATGAAATGCATAACCCTTTTAAAAGTCTAACTTCCATAACATATCTAACCTGAATTATTTACCCCCCAAAAAACCCAAAAACTCCTTATAAAAAAAGTATCAAATTTATTTCAATATCTACTTTCATTTTTAAATTAAAGCTGTTTGACAATTTCTGTAATTTAAAATTCATTACCAGAGATGAGGAAAATATTAATAAGCTATTAAATTGACAGCAAGTAAAATTATTGAACCATGCATTTATAAAAGCCCCGTTTCATAGTAAAAACTTCCAATTATACTTAACTGAAGGAAATATCCTTTAGCTTTAGCTTTGTATTTCTAATTACAACACATTCTCATTTTGACATAATTTATCTTTTTCACCCAATTAGTACTATGCCGAACAAAAATTTTCCAAATTGTTAAGCCTTTCTTTACCACTTATGACTCTTTAAGAGTTCCTTAAAATAAATTTGAAATTTTAATTTTCACCGTGAACTTGTTTGATCAAAAATTATAGGACATCACTACCACAAGTTAAAACAAAGAAGGGAATAAAAATTAAAAGTGGTATCTATATAATCAGCAAATTATCAGATAAGACATTTTAACTACTTCACATTTCTTCTTAGCACAAGTAAAAATAAACTGATTCCAAAGTACTACAAGTTTCAGCATTTTTAATGCAAGCTTTAAATCATAGTGTTCTCTATTCAACAAGTCACCTCTAAGTAAATGGCAGTGTTCATAAATACAAAAATTGTTAGTAGGTGGCATTCTATATAATCCAGATAATAAGAGAATTTTTTTATAAAATTTGATTTTAAAAAAGGCAGAATGTCTGATAATTACCAGTGTCTCAAAGGCTAAAATGAGAAAAATGCACAAAATTGAAGTACTCATTGATTAATAATATTTTGCTTTGAGAAAGCCAGAAATGACTCTAAGAAATAAGCAATAATGATAAACAATTTAATTAATATACTATATCTCTTTTTAAGCCAAAGCACACTATTCACCTCAAGACAGTTCTCATTTTTACATTCTTAGTTTCCTTTGTCCAAAACAGGACCCCTTTTTGGGCCAGTATTTGAAGAGTTCATAACCTAGAGGCATTTTTCTCCACAGGATGTTTTAAGCTGCGAAATGGCAAATGACTAAATCAGTTATAAAGAATTTATAGCATAATAAATGCCAATTTACAATAACTGTCAATAGACTTCTATATCGAAGCCTAAAGTTGCTACAGTAGAGGTCAGACTAACATGATTCTTCCATATGCTCAAGCTTTGTTGACTAAATATTGTCATAAATCCAGAAAAGAAACCTTAGAGGGTCCTTCAAAAGCTGCATAATTTCCCAAATGAGTTTCCTCTGGTTGCAGAGCCTGTTCATTCCTTCAGTCCTTTTTTGGTCGTTTAGCTTTTGCAATATTTTCTTGACGTTTTTGTTTTTTCTTTTGCTCCTTTTCCTTGGCCTCAATCATCTTGGCCAATTTCCAGGACAGTACAGCACTTGCTAGAAACAATGGAGTAAGGGCCAAAATAACTGTTGTAAGGAAGCCATATGGGTCCTTTGCAGCCCATTCCACGACATACTCAGCCCAAGCCTTTAAGTCAAGCATCTTTGTAGTGATGTTAGGAAAAGAGGCCCGGGGGAAAGATAACAAGAAAAAAGAACATGTGGTTAATCAAATTTTGAAAAAGTTACATCATACAATCAGTTAACTCAAAATTCCATTATCACTCATAAGTTGTTTTTTTTAAAGTACTAATTAGTACTATTTTAACAGACTAGAATCTCCAGTTAAGGAAGAATAATTCAATTAGGACAACCAGAAGAATGACACTTAAAAGATGTGAAGGTATAGAAAATAAAAGTAAAAACTATGTGGACTACAGCTATGCACTCTCACATGCTGCCTATATTCAAGATAAACTTTATTTAGTAGCAAACTTTTATACAAATCATCAAATTTAGTATTTGAAAAAGACAAGCCAGAGTACATGAAATGCTTGGAGAAGGGGAGGTAATGGACAGCCATTTCCAGGAATAAAAAGGAGAAACCAAGATATTACCCACATTCATATGCAAAAAAATATAAGCAAAATGTGACATGCTATTTTATGCCCTCTTTCGGCTTTGAGGACTCCTACTTGAAGACATAATTTAAAAAATGAGTATATATTTAATAATGAGAAAATTAACCATAACAGGTGCCATGCATTTTGTTCTTTTTTGAGTTGATAAGGGAGGGCCATCTGGCCAATAGAGATAGTGGGATCTGAGTGTCATTTTTTATTTTGCCCTAGAGGCTTTTCTACCTTTCACATTTGTGTTAACCTCTATTCAAAGTGGAGAATTAGAATACCTTGGCAGGAATATGTGTATATACAGTCACTTACAATTTCAGCTGGGATTTAAAAAATTACCTACCACCCAGCCTGTGTGGCTTAGTGGATGGAGCACAGTCCCATGGACTGAGAGGTCCCAGTTCCATTCCCTGTCAGGGCACATGTCTGGTTTTGGGCTTGGTTCCCAGTAGGGGGCATGCAGGAGGTAGTGCATTTATGTTTCTCTCCCTCTCACTAAAAAATAAATAAAAACATATTTAAAAGGTTATAATAAAATAAAAATTACCTACCTTATGCTTGAGTTGTGATCTCTAACTTTGTCCTGGGATTATTAGTGAGCCAATTACACTGTCAGATGGATGACCCTTGGTTGGTTTTCTTCTTTAGCTCTACAATACACTTCTGAGAGAAGGTTTAAATTCTATATGCTGGATGGGTTGAAAAGAACAGGTAACAGAATAAAAATTTTAGGACACAACTTTCAGGATTATTATAACAATTTGAAATGAAAAATTTCTAAATACTAGGTATGCAACTTATAAATGACACCTAAAATTGCCTGGCACATTATAGATATCTAATATCTATTTCTTTCTTCCTAATTTGAAGAAAGAATTATTACAACTGCAAATGCCCTATAAGAAAATCCTAATTACTGAAGATCATGAATTTTACTAAGTAACTTATCTCAACAATACAATTTTGAATTTTATAATTCACTGGTATAAAAAGATGTTAGCTCACTGATGTTATAGCATATCTATTTCTAGATCTTGAACTTTTTATACTAAATATGTTAACTATTTACTCATAAGATTAGGTACATAGTTACAAAATTAAAACATCTCGCTTTACTCTTCAAAGTTTTTTACTCTCTCCCTATTACAGGATTCGTGTTCTCCATAGATGAATCAGAAGAGATAACCAAAACAAAATATAAATCACCCACAATCCCATCACTCAAGAAAACTACTGCCACTGGTTTTAATGATATCCTACGGTTTCTTCATATTTTCAACTGAACACACATTAAAGCAACTAAGATATTGTTAAATATCCTAGCTCACCTTCCCACCCCTCAAATTCGTACGCCCACCCACACAGCCGGAACTAGGCTCCACAGAGATCCGCCTGTTTCAACTTCAGCCCAGCAAATGAATTAACTAGTGCAAAATTCAGAGATAAGAGAACTTTGCAATAAAGAGTAAAGGGAGAGTGAAGGGCCTGGTTTATGGCAGTGTTAGCTATAAACACAAAGAAAGGAATTGTAACCCACAGGCCACACACCTCCCGTGTGCCTATCACACTCTCAGGAATAAATATTACTCTCTTTCCTGTCGTAGGGGGTTCACCGGGCTTGCTCTCCGGACCAGACCCGCGCCCGCAGCTGTAGTTGATGGCACTTCACCGCCACCCGCACTGCCGCTTCTCCTTTAGGTTTCCCCCCGCTCATTCTTCCTCCGCGACCCCGCCCGGCCGCCAGTCCCTGGGGCCCCATTCACCGGCCCTCTGGGCCTCGGCGAGTGCGGGCCCCGCGGGACTCGCGGAGCGGCCGCCCCGGGGGATCGGGATAGGCCCGCCACCCCTCGCGTCCCCGGGGCCGGGGCCGTGGCCGCCTCCGCTGGGCGCGAGGACGAAACTACCCCGGAGCAGCCCACCGGCCGCCCGCGCATCGCGCCCAGGACCTCGGACTGAGACCCCGACTCTCCACTCACCGCTAGCCGGAAGCAGGAAGGCGGAAGCCCTGGCTTCCCTGCCCCGCCCACAGGTCGGCCCCAGTCGGATCCGGCCTGAGGAAGTCCAGGGGCCAGTTTCCGGCTGCGCCATTGCTGCGTGGGTCCCGGGACCTCGATTTCCAGGACGCGGGGCGGGGGGCGGGGTGGCGCCGGGGTTTCCGGGGAGCGGCAGGTGAGGCCGCGCGGGGCGGGGCGGGCCGGGGCGGGCGTGGAGGCGCGGGTGGGCTCAGGCCTCCGGGGCGGTCCGGAACCACGGAGGGCCGTCTGCCTTAGCCCCCGAGGCCAGCTTGGGTTGGGAGGGCCCCGGTGGGTGAGGTCTGTGGCCCCTGGAAACTCAGGCCAAAGAGCGGCGGCAAGAAAGGAGTTGGCCTCCACAAACCGCCCAGAGTCAAGGTGAGGGTCACACAACGGCTCTTGAAGGATTCCAGCGAGTTCCTTCTGGTTCACAGCCCACCCTTTGCCCCTCTCATCTTCTGGTTGGACAGTAGTTAAAGCCTCACGTAGAGGAGACAAAAAAGCAGTTGGACCCTGGTGGATGCACTGAATCTTGTTACTAAGAGAAAATGCAGCCATGCTGTGTGAGGAGGACTTTTGTTGTTTTAATTTAAGAAACGTAACTCATTTCACAAAAGAATGATCGATATTTGCCCAAAGTAAACGATAAATAATTAAACTGCATAGAGTTTCCACAGAGGCACTTGTTCTTTCAGTACACAAAGGGATGCAAAAGTCAACAAGCAGAAGGAGTTAGTATTGTCTTCTAACCTACAGGAACTGAGAGATTAGCTCTGGTTTGGTTGGTGACCAAATTTTGTGATTGCTTACACTGAACTGCTCTGTTTGACTAGTTCTGCAAATGTTGCAAGACCTCTTCACTGTTGTATGACAAATAGAGCAGGTTTTTATTCTTGAAAGACTATAGAATGTTCTCTTTGAGGAGCAAGCTATAACATGTATAACTAGTTTAGGTATAACAACAGTAACTATTATTTACCAGGGAACAGGCTTTTGGCAAATAATCTAATGATCTAAAATACTGTTCGTTGGGCATATGTTAATGTTTGCATGTTGTATTAGCAGCAGTTGTTTTCTTACTCATTTTTGTTTGAAAACTTGGATGATGGTTTCAAAGCTTGTGCTGCTTGGACCTAGCCTGTACCTGTCGTAGCCAGAAAAAAGCAGACTCAGTCACTGCATTGTGTTTACTGAAAACTACTTGCTGGAGGTAACTTTATGTGAATTTTCAAAACTTGTCCAAATAGTAATTCCAGGAGGGTGTCAGAATTTATTTTAACATCCTTCATTCCAGAGGCCAAGGTGGAAAGACTGTTCCCAGTTACTGCTTCCACAGTAGTTTGCTCTGCTGCATCCCTTGTTAAACACATAGGTGTCTTGGGCCAGAAGAAAAAGCACATAAGGAGGAAGCCTCTGGAGCTCTTTGGCTCTAGTGTTAGACCATGCCTTAACAGTCTAATATTACTGAGCTAGCTTCCAGTTCCAGAGCAGGCTGCAAGCCCAGGAATAGCCTAGAGTTGCCACTGCTGAGCTCCTTATTGCAACCTGCATTGCCTTAATGATAAGTGATGTCAAGATTGTTTCTTTCTGTAGTGAGAGTCTTAGTTTGTGGGTTGAGATTCACTTGTCTCTGCTGATGTGTGTACTCTAAGTCACTCTGAGCCTATTTCCTCTTCTGTTTGTGGCAAGTGTAGGTTATCTCTGATGCTCTGATGTTCTTTGAGCTTTAAAATTCTGTCAGTTGGACTGGATTTGGCCATTTTTCTGACTTATGCTTCATAAGCAGCAGCAGAATAAGAAATTTAGTGGAAACATCTTAGCCAGTTTTCTTAAGGTCTTATTCTTTATTTGAAAAAGCCCTTAATCGGGTTTTAATTCTCTCTCAAATGTCTTTCGGAATACCAACTTATAATAAGGAAATAAAGTCTGCCTCTGTATATTTTTAAGAAATAAAATTTTATCCATGTAACTAGCCAAATTAACTAAACCTAACACTATTAATTAAGGAGGGTTTGTCTTTGCATAGGAATTGATTTTAGGAAGAGAGAGAAACATCGATTTTTTTTGTTGTTGTTCCACTTATTGATGCATTCATTAATTGATTCTTATATGTGCCCTGACCAGGGATCAAACCCGAAACCTTGTTGTATTGGGACGATGCTCTAACCATCTGAGCTACCCCGCAATTTTCAACCAGTTTGCTGCAAGAATTTTTAAAGCATGTAATACCTGGCTATTTAGTCAGAGTCACTGATCCCTTAGATTGTCAAATTAAAAAATGACAACAGCCAACACTGTCCATTGTGAATGAATCAAAGTTATACCTTTTTTTTTGGTCAGATGAGCCGCAGAATTGTGTGTGTGCTATGAGATGAAAAAGGTTGAAAATCGCTGCTCTATTGCAATTATATTTGAAAATGGGGTCTTACAAAATTGTAACAGTTTTTTTTTTTCTCTTAAAAAGTTAATTCCTTGTCTTTGTCATGTGTTTGTTTAAAAGTGTTTTCCTTAACCTGGCCAGTTAAGTGGCTCAGTGGTTGAGCGTCCACCCATGCACCAAGAAGTCGCCAGTTTGATTCCCGGTCAGGGCACATGCCCAGGTTGTGGGCCTGATCCCCAGTGGAGGGCATGCAGGAGGTGGCTAATCAATGTTCTTGCTCATCGGTGTTTCTATCTCTCCCTTCCTCTCTCTCTAACATCAATAAAGAAAAAAAAATTTTTTTTTCAAGTATTTTCCTTGGATAGTACAAAGTTACATTTCACCCTGACTCATGTCAAAATTGTGAATGAGTGAAACCTGAATAAGATTCCCTTATAATAATCTAGACCTGACTAAATATTTTGAGAGGTTTCTTACCTATTCAACATTTTGTGTTTACTTCCCATCAGTAGCACTTCACCTATTTGACTTATTTTAATAGAATTGGTTTCTTCCCTAAGCTTTATTTTGTGAGTTTTTTTCTTCCATGGATATACAATGTAAATATATTTCTTAATAGGCATATTTATGTGATTAAAAAGTAATAATCAAGTTTTAGTTGTATTTGGAAGATCATACCGAAGAAGAATTTTTAAAGCTATTGAGTTCTTACTGTGTACCAGGTACTGAGCTAAATGCTTTACATCTATTATCACTAATCCTGAGACTAAACAACCCTGTGGGATAGTATCCTTATACCCATTTTACAGATAAGGAACCAGAGTCTTAAAAAGTACAGCAGGATTCTAAAGCACGTCTGCCAAAATCCCTGTTCTTTTTTAATGTCCAAAGGCTTGTAAAAAATGCTGATTTCATAAAATGAAAGTTTTTTTTAATTCTATAATTGTTAATTAACTGGTAATCACAACTAAAATCTTCCTATACTTCAAAATTGCCTATTGCCCAGGGGGTGGCAGCATGTCTCAAAGAGCTGTTGAGGTGCAGAAGGTTCTCTCCCAACCTTGACAGCCGATTTGCTACTCCATCTTACATACATGACCTGTCTACCAACCTCTAACTTCTTTATTGGGCCCTTTCACTATTACACCAACAGATCAGCGATTCCATCATCTCCTTAGTCTTGTGTTCTGAATGGATCACACTCTGCCAGTTTGCTTTCAGCCTGTTTTGCCTACAAAGGGTCACCAAATTATTGTTTTCTAGAAAGTTCATTTAGTAACACAAAAGAATTTTTTTCGAATATTGTTATTTTTCACTCATTGTTTTTTTTTTTATTTTGTTTTATTAATTTGTTTTTGTTACAGATGTTTCTCCTTTTTTCCCCATTGACACCCTCCTCCCCATCCTCCCCACCCCGTCCCCAGCTTTGTTGTCCATGTCCATCAGTTACTCATACATGCATATAAGTTCTGCGGTTTATCTCTTCCCTCCTCCCCCACCCCCTCTTCTGAGGGTTGTCAGTCTGTACCCTACTTCCACGTCTCTGAGTCTACCCTGTTCCTCAGACTGTTATGTTCATTATATTCCACAAATAAGTGAGATCATGTGATATTTGTCTTTCTCTGCTTGGCTTGTTTCGCTTTGGATAGTACTCTCCAGGTTCCTCCATGTTGTCTCAAAGGATAAGAGATCTTTCTTTCTTACAGCTACATAGTACTCCATTGTGTATATGTACCACAGCTTTTTTATCCATTCGTCCACTGATGGACACTTGGGCTGTTTCCAGATCTTAGCTATTGTAAATAGCGCTGCTATGAACATGGGGGTACATATATTCTTTCTGATTGGTGTTTCAGGCTTCTTAGGGTATATCCCTAGAAGTGGGATCACTGGGTCAAATGGCAATTCAATTTTTAATTTTTTGAGGTAACACCATATTGTTTTCCATAGTGGCTGCACCAGTCTGCATTCCCACCAGCAGTGTACTAGAGTCCCCTTTTCTCCACACCCTCGCCAACACTTGTTTGATGATTTGTTGATGGCAGCCATTCTGACAGGTGTGAGGTGATACCTCATTGTTGTTTTAATTTGCATCTCTCTGATGATTAGTGATGTTGAGCATTTCTTTATATGTCTCTTAGCCATTTGTATGTCCTGTTTGGAGAGGTGCCTGTTTAGTTCCTCTGCCCATTTTTAAATTGGGTTGTCTTCCTTTTGTTGAGTTGTATGAGTACTCTATGTATTTAATATTTTGGAGATTAACCCCTTATCTGATGTATCATTGGCAATTATGCTCTCCCATACGGTGGGTTCCCTTTCCGTTTTGATGGTTGTTTCTTTTGCTGTGCAGAAGCTTTTGAGTTTGATGTAGTCCCATGTGTTCATTTTTTCCTTTGTTTCTGTTGCCTTAGGTGATGTATCAGTGAAGATTCTACTGTGTATGATGTCCTAACTTTTATTGCCTACATACCCATTGTTAAATGTAATATAAGTAGTTAGCTAATATTATGAAATACTTGTTTAAATTAGAAGGCATGCTTCTTAAAAACTTATGGGATATACCAATTAAGGAGGTAATGAAACTTTTAAAAGATAGAATTAGTCCTCAAAATAAGAACAAGTAGATTCAGTAGGAAGCAGTGCAAGGTTATCTAATTCAGAAGGAATGCATATAGCAGGATAACTAGTTAGACCTACTTTAGCCAAAAATTGCTTGTCACATTATTCTCATATTTTTGTAGGGCTACTACTGCCTTCCTTCCTCCTCACAAAAGCCCTCTGTACCCCATCACTTTTTTCCCACAATGCCTAATTTTACATCTATTTGTTTATTGATGTGCCGTCTGTTTTTCCCACTGGATTGTAAGTTATATGACATCAGTTACCCCAGAACCAAGAATTTTGTTTTGAATAATTGATTCCAAGTTATAGCATTGCTACTGACAAAACTGTTAGGCCCTGGCCGGTTTGGCCCAGTGGTTAGAGCGTCGGCCCGCGGACCAGAGAGGCCCAGGTTCGGTTCCCAAGGGCACGTACCTCAGTTGCAGTGTGTCCCCTGCCCCTGTTGGGGTCGTGTGGGTGGTAACCAGTCGATGTGTCTCTCTCTCTCTTCCTTCCCCTCTCCCTCCCGCTCCGTCTGAAGATAAGTGCAAAAATGTCCTCAGGTGAGGATAAAAAAATTAAACTGTTAGTGTTTGAACAAATCTTGAAATAATCTAAATCCTGGGAAGTTGCAACACTCATATTACAGTACCAAACTGTTGCAACAGTTTTGGAAAGTAGTAAGGGATGCTCCAGTAAGAAGAGGTCTAAAGATAAGCAAACAAGGTGTTTGGGGAAAGGTAAAAATAATTGTGCTTATCTTGTTAATGAAAGAAGACTAGTTGATTAAAGATTTCCAGGTATGTAAAAGTATGTACTAGGAATGTAGTGATTCATCATCTCCATTGATAAGATAAAAAGAATTAGTCCTAGACTGTAGGGGCTGAGAAATAAGATAAAAACAAGGTATACTAAAGATCTAAACAGAGATCTTTGAAAATGGGCTGTGAGTGTATATGCAGGCTAGATGCCCTCTCTAGATATTTCCAGCTTTGTGATTCCCAGTGCAGATTGTAGGAGAAATACGGAAACTAGATAGCAGATGCTTCTCTCATTGGTTATTCCTTTCTTTGGGCTTTTCCATGCACTTCAGAAACATTTCAGGGTGTTTGAGCACAGTCAATACAGGTAGTTACATATTGCTGCTTTGAGTCATTTATGGAATTTTTTCATATAATACTGAAAATTGGCTGTTTCTGCTTTTAACGCCAAAACTATGTACCTATAAATTCTATATCTCCAGAATGTACTCAGCATGCACTTGCAGCAGACTAATTCCCTGTAGTGAGAAGGGCATCCTTTTGAGTGGGTAAAATGTTTAGAAAATCCTTCTGAAGCCTTGGTTTGCAATCTTGTAATAGTTTTGAGAGACCCTAAGCTTTCCTGCTAAATCTAGAAGTTCAATTATTAGGCCTATCTCTAAATAATGTAATTATATTAGTGATGTCAAATCACCTTTTATTTCTGTCCTGGGTCTCCTAACCATTAAGTAAGAATTACTGTTCAACTGGAAAAACTAATCCATATTAGAGTGTGGCAAAAGTAGGTTTACAGTTGTGAGTATGCAAAACACAGTTTATTCTTGTAAAATTATTTATTATTTTCCATATGAACAACTGTAAACCTACTTTTGCCCTACTCTGTGTAAGAATTTTTCCGTGGAAAAGCAATATGTGTTACAAAAACAGCTACCTTCACTAAGTAGCATTTTAACTTGACACCTTTGACCTTCACCTAAGCAAGCTATTGGAAGTAACCGTATAAAACATGTTAATCGCCCCACTGCGGGGGAGCCCAGGTGGAGAGGGGGAGCCCGGCGACCCCGCCCACCACGGGGAACCCAGGCGGAGTGGGGGAGGAGTGGGGGAGTCGTTTGACCCGGCCACCGCGGGGGGGGGGGGAACCCAGGCGGAGCGGGGGAGCCGGGCGACCCCCCCCCACCAACGGAGGAAGCCGGCAACACACAGGAGAACTGAGCAAACTGAACAACGAAATTGACCCAGAGACATGGAGGGTGGAGTATGGGATGACGGGCCTCAGAGGAGGGGGGAGGCGGGGGAAAGAGATAAATCACAGAGCCTATGTGCATGGGTGCATAACCAATGGTCATGGACAACAGGGATGGGGGGGAGGAGGGTGTCAATGGGGGGAAAAAAAGGAAAAACATCTGTAACAAAAACAAATTAATAATAAAATAAATTATTAAAAAAAATAATAATAAATAAATAAATAAAACATGTTAATCGTATTTGCTGTATTATCAAGAACATTTTCCTTTGTGTCATACAGTGCCCTTTATATAAAATCCTGTTTAAGACTAGAATGTGATTCTTAAAAAGTTTTGTAAGCCACTTAAAAAACGTTTTGTATGTGTGTTTTTTGTTTGTTATAGAGCAATACTGATTTTAATCCAACATAAAGTGAACTCTAGGCTTCTGTCATCTTCCAGCCTAAAAATTAACAAAACTGTTGAAACAAGGCACAATTTTCCCCATTCTTGTTATGTGGCTCCATTTACCAAAAAAAAAAAAAAAATTATGAAAATGATAAAACAAAAATAAGTGAGATTTTTTTCTTAAAAGTGTACAAAAAAGAAAAATTACCACAAAACCTGTGAACATTATTCCTTATTTTACAAAATAGCACCAGTAAGACAAGTAAAGGGTGTTAACCATTATGACAGTATTTCTGAAATGGAGCTTTTTTTTTTTTTTCACCTAAAAATGATTTATCATGGAATAAGAACAGACTTTAAAATCTCTGGAGGAAGGGTTAGGCTTTTATTACAGTTTTCCTTCTACAGTCTCTTAGACGAGGGGTAAAATACATTTTTTAATTTAATTTAATTTTTAAATTTATATTTCAATTAGAGTTGGCATACAATATTATATTAGTTTCAGGTATACAACATAGTGATTAGACATTTATATACCTTATGAAGTGATCATGCCGATAAGTCTAGTACCATCTGACACTATGCATAGTTATTATAGTATTGAATATATTCCCCATGCTATACTTTATTTCCCTCTGACTATTTTTATAACTGGCAGTTTGTACTTCTTAATCCCCTTTACCTTTTTCACCCATCCCTCCAGCCTTGCTCCATCAATTTGTTTTCTGTATCCATGAGTTTGTTTGTTATGTGAAATTATATAGTATTTGTCTTTTTCTTTGTCTGATTTACTTTACTCGCTATAATACCGTATGGATCCACCCATATTGTTATAAATGGTAAGATTTCACTCTTATGGCCCAATAATAGTAGTCCATTATGTAAATGTACCACAGCTCTTTTATCCGCTCATCTACTGATGGACACTTAGGTTGCTTTCATATCTTGGCTATTTTAAATGATGCTGCAGTGAACATTGGGGTTCATATATCTTTCAAATTAGTATTTTGGATTTCTTCAGATAAATACCTAAAAGTGGGATTGCTGGATTATATGGTAGTTCTATTTTTAATTTTTTTAGGAACTTCCGTATTGTTTTCCATAGTGGCTGCACCAATTTGCAATCCCACTAACAGTGTATGAGGGTTCCCTTTTCTTCACATCCTCTCCAAAACTGTTTTCTTGTTGACTTACTGATGATAGCCATTCTGACAGGTGTGAGGTGATATTTATTGAGGGGTTTTTTTGTTTAATTTTTTAAATTGATTTTTTAGAGAGAGAGAGAAACATCAATGTGAGAGAAACATCCATTGGCTACCTCCTGCACACCCCCCAACCGGGGATTGAGCCTGCAACTCGGGCATGTGCCCTGATCTGGAGTCAAACCAGGACATCTCAGTTCATGGGACGATGCTCAATCCACTGAGCCACACCAGCTGGGCTCTTACTGAGGTTTTGATTTTGCATTTCTCTGATGTCTTCTTTGGGAAAATGTCTTTTCAGGTCCTCTGCCCGTATTTTAACAGGTTGTTTGTTTTTTGGGGTGTTAAGTTGTATAAGTTTTTATATATTTTGGATATTAACCCCTTATCGGATGTTTTATTGGTGACTATCTTCTTCCTTTCGGTATGTTGTCTTTCATTTTCTTGATGGTTTCCTTTGCTGTGTAAAAACTTTTTAGTTTAATATACTCCCATTTGTTTATTTTTCTTTTGTTTCCCTTGCCCAAGGAATTATGTCAAAAAAAATAAGAGCAGTGTCAGAGTTTTCTTCTAGGGCTTTTATGGTTTGGGGTCTGGAAGACACTTTTTGATAGTAAGAATTTTTTCTGTCTTTAATTTGACTCTCATGAAGCTGAAGAGCCAAATTTGAAATTCATGTTTAACATCCTTCCTGACCTGCATACTTACATTTCTTCTTAAGCATATTTTTCCTAGGACAGGTATCCTATATCTATCATTATTGTATATGTTCATGTAGTAAGACACCTCAAGTTATTGGTGAAATAAGTCATAGTATAATTTCTCTGTAGGTTAAGTGTTTGAAACTTAGCACTTTACAAAGATTTTTGATGTATAGCAAGTAGTTATTTGCTAGTAAAATTCTTTAATTCTAATTTTTATGTTTATTTTAAAATCTTGTATTATAACCGTATTATTCAGAACTAAGGAATATAGGAAATCATTGTTTGGAAATGCATCCCAAAATCTACTTCTAAAAGCTAGTGTGTGCCTTTAATAGCCCTCAGAGTATAATGTGTATATCTGGAATCTGGTTTTAAAAATGAACAAAAATTCACTAGTGCCAGGCTATAAATAATAGTTTCCTAAATCATCACTTAGAGAGATATCCTAGTCCCAAATTCATAAATTGCTTTTGCTGAGTTTACAGTTTATGTTTTTAGGCTTTAATTCAGGAAGTGAAACCATCTGAAATCCAAAAACACCATTCTGATGTACATGTGTCCTCTTGAAATATAATAAATAATAGTGGTGCATATGATGAGTTTCTGGAGGCTTTGAATTTGGAGTGTTCCTTAATATTTAAATTTGACCAACTAATATTTAAATTTGATCAACTAATTTTCTCTTCTCTGATAAGCAGATAATAATACCTGTCTTCATACAGAAAGTTGGACCAGTAGTCTCTTGAGATTCTTTTCATCTCTAGGTTTTAATATTCTATTGTAGGACCACACTGCAGTTGTCGACTTGTATTAATGCATATAGGTGCATAAGAATCTGATGTAATCTCTAGTTCTAGGTTTATATTTTCTCTCATTATGTGGACCAAAGAAATCATTTAATATTTCTGTACCTAGGTTCCCATGTTCTACAATAGAGTTAATAATACCTGTTTTTTGCAACACTAACTAATTAATGAATACACACGTAGCCTCCTTTTTATAAAAGGTTGTATTTGTAAGTTGATTGTTGGAAGCTTACTCAGATTCCCAGGGAATTATATTATTAATAGTAGTGAAGTTCCTCATTTAGCCTCTAGATGCCTATTTGACATACAGTGTAAATGCAATGAGTGCCTCTGCATAAAAATAGTAGAAGATACAGGATTTTCATTCTTTTTTTAAATTAAATTTATTGGGATGACATTGGTTAATAGGACCATATAGGTTTCAAGTGTACAGTTCTATGATACAAGATCTGTATATTGTACTGTGTACCCACCACTCAAAGTAAAACCATCTTCTGCCAACATGTATTAGGCCTCCTTCACCCGCCACAACCCCCCACCCCTCTCCCTCTGGTAACCTCCACACTGTTGTCTGTGTCCATGAGTTTCAGTTTTATATTCCACGTATGAGTAAAATTGTATGGTTCTTAGCTTTTTCTGACTGACTTATTCACTTAGCTTAATATTCTCAAGGTCCATCCATGTTGTCGCAAATAGCAATATTTTGTCTTTTCTTATGGCTGAGCAGTATTCCATTGTATATATATACCACATCTTTATCCAAATCTCTGTCAAAGGACACTGGTTGTCTCCATGTCTTGGCCATCGTGAATATGCTGCAGTGAACATAGGGGTGTATATATCTTTGCAAATACATGTTTTCAAGTTTATCAGGGAGATACCCAGGAAGGATTTTCAATACTGGTAATAAAATAGTAAAAAAATAAGCGAATTTTTGGTTGCCTTATACCATAGTAAGATTTTATAAAGAGTGATGGAAAATGAACTTGTCTGAACAAGTTTTTATATCCTAAAAGGTATGAATGCTTTGTTAGCACCTTTTGACCATCTTACCATATGTGCAGTCCTGGAATCACTGTTTGCTGCAGCTTTTTCAAGTCTGCTAAACTCTTTTATACCACAGGAAACTAAAGTTACATATGAGTGTATACATTATTCCTGTATGTATGCAATGCATATGGAATATATTCAAAACATTAATCTGTGATATGCCCCTCTCCCCCACTTTATTGTCCATAGAATGAAGAACAAACTTTTTAGAGGAGCCTAATGATTCTTACCAGTCTGGCCAACCTGCCATATAAATCTTCCACATGATAGAAGACCGTTTACTTCAGACCTTGGCAGCTCTAAGAGATGCCTTTTTGGTGCAGTGGTTGTAGTATAGTCTCTGGAACCAAAATACCTGGTTTGAATTCCACCTCTGCCTCTTGCTAGATGACGAGTTGGCTATGAGACTGCACCTCATAGACCTGCATAACAAGGAGCGTAACTGACCAAGGACTGCAGCACCTGTGCTCTGAAATCCATCACTACGTTTGTGCAAAGGCCTTGCTTCTTTCACGGCTCAGTGACTAAACATGACAGACATACTAAGGTGGGCCTGTATGTGGTAGGCACAAGACTGATGGCCAACTGGGGCTCAAGGACTCCCTCCACTGCCTTGCCAAGACTTCCTTAGTCTACATGATAATCTAGGGCACTTCCACCCAATCCTTTTCCCACTCTCTCTCACTTGAGGTCAGAATTCCCTCATGGTATAACAGTCCACCTAGTCTTGCCCAGCTCCCTCCCCGTTTTCTCTCACAAATACTTCCCGAAATAAAAATCTTACACATTTAATCCCATCTTGTATTTGGGGTGGTAAGATTAGAATTTGGGACAGGCTCATCCATTACCCAGTCTGAAGATGCCACCCTGGTTAGCAGGTGAGACACTCACCACCCCATGGCATAAGGCTGCAGATTAATTGCTAAAGATTTCATCATTGTTGACCTGGGACAATGTCCCAGTGAAGAGGAATTGTGGTAAATGTGAGGATACAGCTATTTGAAAAATATGAGAGGAGTTGGCTGACTACTGCTAAATTGTATTGAATCACTAAAGCAGAAAAATGAGAAAAAGAGCTGTTAACAAGCAATTAATAGTTAAGTGTGAGAGCTGGAGACCTCTGTGGTACCTTATAAAGATGTCTTTATCACCTGTAGAGGAAGGACAGACTCAGTTGAACTAACTCACTAGTTGTTGGAGTCACAGTGCTCGGGAGACATTTGAGCATTGAATATTTATCCAAGGCAGGTCTGTTCATGTGAAGATGGGGAAACCCAGGATCCTAAACATGGGATGAAGTCATCTGATGGATGTCCCTGCGTGGATGGATGTCCCTCTGGACCCTTAGGGCTTCTAGAGGTAGCCCTTCTCTAGTAAAAACTAGCTTGTTTGCTGTGCTGGAAGATGCTGCAGAAGCTTCTCACCCACAAGACAATAGCCCTCCTTCCCCATTTTGCCCCCCTCCTCCTTTCCTGTCTACCAAGCCAATAACTAGATTAAATCCCAGCAGAGAAGGCTATTCTCCTAAAAGTTTTATGGTTTAACTGGCTATATTAACTCTCCCATCCTCAGTCATAATATAATGTGAAGAAATATGCATCACCTAAGAATTCCTTAGAACACCACACTGGTCCATTTTATTGACAACATCATGCTGATTGGACGGATGAGCAAGAGGTGGCCGGTATGCTGAAGGCCTTGGTAAGATACGTGCACTCCAGAGGATGGCAGGTATACTATGAAGATTCAGGAACCAGCCACTGCAGTAAAGTTTCTAGTGATCAGTGGTCAGCGGAGTGCCAGGATGTCCCCTCCAAGTGAAGGACAAATTGCTGCATCTTGCAGCACCTACCACAAAGAAAGAAGTAGTGCACTTTATACACCTCTTCTGCTTCTGGAGGCAACACATTCTGCAACTAGAAATAATACTCCACTTACATATCAAGTGACATGGAAGGCTGCCGGTTTTGAATGGGCCCAGAGCAGGAAAGGGCTCTTCAACAGTTCCAGGCTTCAGGGCAAGAATCCCTTAGTGACATTTGGACAATATGATCCAGCAGACGGTAGTGGTGTCAATGGTGGGAAAAGATGCAGTGTGGAATTTATGGCTAGTCCAAAGGGAGAATCACAACACAGGCCCCTGAGGTTCTAGAGCAAGGTCATGCATTTGCAGCAGGTAATCATATGCCCATTGAGAAACAGCTTGGAATGTAACTGAGCTCTGTGGATACTGAATGCTTCCCCGTGGGACACTTATACCTGCCCCTCCTCTCTGCCCCTATCCAAGTGAGTGGCCAATTTTCTAACTCCATCATTCTACCTATATTTTTTAGTTGATATTCTAATAAACATGTTTTCCCTTCTCTCCCATTTATTTATAACAGATGGACTTACGAATTCTTAGCATTAAAATCCATTACTGTTATTGTTTATTTAGATGTTTTAGTTGTCCCAGATTTGACAATAGGAGCCCCAGAATGTGTCCTATATGTGTCAGGAGCCCCACTGTGTCTCCTCATTCTTTTGTTTTTAATCCTCACCCGAAGATATGTTTTTATTGATTTTAGGGAGAGAAGTGAGAGGTAAGGAGAGAAAAACAATGTGAGAGATAAACAGATCAGTTGCCTCCCATACGTGCCCCAACCAGGGATCAAACCCGAAACCTAGGTATGTGCCCAGACTGGGAATTGAACCCACAACCTTTTGGTGTACTGGATGATGTACCAACCGAGCCACCCAGCCACGGCATGTCCTCAGCATTCTTTGAGCCCTTTCTTACTTTTTGGTACAACCACATGTTTCAAGTTTATCTTGTACTTTCCCTGACCCAGCCCTGGAATCGGCCATTTTCCCAAGGATCCCTGTTTTCTTTTTGTGAAGATGGTTTTCAGGAACCAAGAGCTGAGTGCTACATTTCCTCATTGCTACTGCTGTGCCATTTCTATAGTCCCTCTCAGCCGGCAGGTACATATACAAACATCTATGCTTCTATACCTGTTGAAAACCATGAGTTTATACTACTACCTTCCATTCTAGTCTATCGCTATTTTCTAGTTTTCCCTTTTTCATTTTAGTAACTCTCTCAACAGAAAGAAACCTGATTGCCAGTCCCCTCAATATATTTTCTTGTTTGCTCAAGGCTAGAATACATGGAAGGTTGTTTTAGAATTGCTAACTCATTACTGTGGAAAGAAAACATACCAGGTTTTTAGGTGTCCCATTTGGTTTCAACCTGTCACTCAGTTTGGCAGTCATCTGAGCTATCTTTTAAGTTAGGTTAATAAATTCAAACTTAAACCACAAATAAGCATGTCTAGACTGTGAAAACTGGGTGGCTCAGGGAATGAATGTTTAAAGGACTATAGAGCTTCAACAGTCCAGATCACTAGCTTCAATCCCCATGTTTGCTGTAACTCATAGTGGCTGACACAGAATTGTTTATGTTGTGTAATAGTATCTGATCATGGCTTTATCTTCTAGGTCTTAGTGAGTGTAATCATGTCACTAAGAATCGCCGCCTCAGCTGAAGGAAAGGGCAGATTTCCCCTCAAAGGTGCTGTTTAATCATTTTAAAAGCAAATTACAATAGATTGTTCATAAGTCACTTCTGCCCATGCATAAAGTACTTAAAGCACAGCTTCTCAGCTGTATCTTTTATAACCTTGCATTATGATCATATCCTTTTAAAAATCACATCAGGCTTTACGAGCTACTAATATTTTTGAACAAATATTTAGAAAATGATTCAAGGAAAAATGTGCTATCTAAGCAGTACTCTATCTGGAAGACTAGCACTTTCTCTGTACCAAAAACTAATTGATTTTGGAGATGGCATTTTGTAGCTGGAATATAAAAGCTCAGGACTTTGTGTAAATATGCTGTCAACATCATGTTCAAGGATGCAAGTCATGTGTGCCTTTAATAAGGATTTCTTTTTGCTTTTAATACTTTGTATAGTTTGCTAAATATATTTAAGCAATTTCAACTTGCCATCTTAGAATTAAATGGTAAACTGTCCAAAGATGAATTAATCTTTTTGTATTAATAGGCTCTTTGAGGAAGGCTTAAATTTTGGTTAGTAAGATGAGTATTCAGTGTTGTTCAGTACATTGGCTTCTTTCTCCAAAATGAGCATAAAGTCACTTGCCTAATTTTTTTTTTGTATTGTACCTTTATATTTACTGTTAGCCGCCCTTCACTAAAAACAAATTTTATGTTAAATCCTTAAACTGGCCTGTTTTCTGTGAACTTGTATAACTGGAAAAATGTTTGGGAAAAGAAAGAAGAACACTTTTAATCTGAAGAGCACATTGACCTAATTCATAAAGCCGTGTGAAGACTAGAATTATGCAAGCTGACCTGCTTTGATATTATCTTGTCCAAATGGCCTTAAATGAATGCATCTATAGTTAGATGAAACAACTAAAGAAACAAAATATAAATTTATTATTAGAAAGTACACCTGTCAGTTTACATCTAGTTCATCTCTGTCAAAGCAGGTTGGATCAGTTTTACAAGGAAACCAATACTAAGACAGTCTGGTTGGGATTCTTAACTTTAAGGTAGGTTAATTTTTTTTAGCTAAGTATCATTTAATGTGTGTGGTAGGCAGCTTCTGAGATGGCTCCCAACATACCCACTTTCCAGATCTGTGCCTTTGTATTATTTCCAACCATTGAGTTGGGTTAGACCTAATAACATGCTTTTGATGAGTAGAATATGGCAAAAGTGACAATGGGACGTCACTTCCAAGATTGGGTTACAGAAAGAGTCTGGCTCACCATCTCTTTCTCACTTTAATAGAAACCTATTGCTATGCTGTGAGCTGCCCTGTAGACAGGCAGGGGAACTGAGGAGGGCTTCTGGCCAACAGTCAGTGAGGAACTGAATCCTCCCATAACAGTGCAAGCTCTTCTTCCCTGTCAAGTTGGAGATGACAGCAGCCTCTGCTGACACCATGAACGCAGGCTTGTGAGAACCCCTGAGCCCTACTGGGCCCAGATTCCTGACCAAGATTAGCTGTGAGATAATAAGTGTTGGTTGTTTTTAAGCTACTAAATTCAGGGGTAAATTGTTACTGAGCCATAGATAACTAATACAGTGTCCTTTCTAAAAAATAAAAATTCACAAAAGACCCTCAAACTTTTGGGAGGGAGGGGTACAGCTTTAACTAGCATTTTCAGATAAATGATTTAGCCCGGTAGTTTTCAACCACTAACGATATTCAAATCAATAGCGAGTGTTCAAGAAATATGCCCGGCCAGTGTGGCTCAGTGGTTGAACATCGACGCATGCACCAAGAGATCACCGGTTCGATTCCCAGTCAGGACACATGCTCAGGTTGTGGGCCCAATCCCCAGTGAGGGGCATGCAGGAGGCAGCCAGTCGATGTTTCTATCTCTTTCCCTCTCCCTTCCTCGCTCTCTGAAATCAATAAAGAAAAAATATTTAAAAAAAAAAGAAATACAAGTGCCTGAGCTTCATCCCCAGAAATTCCATTTGAATTGGTCTAGGGTGAGGTCCAGGCCTCAGTATTTTTAAAAGTTCCTCAGTATTTTTTTCAATTCCCATGAGTAGATGAAGAATTTCTAATTTAGCCTAAATTTATTAAGCCCCTTCTGAGTGCAAGGTATAGAGAGCTCACCCTTTATCCCTAGATCAGGAGAGAAGACAAACATGTCAACAAACTGAGTAACAATGTGGCAAATGCGCCGAGAGTTACACAGGAGGTGATGTCAGAAGCACAGAAGAGGAACCACCTAACTCGGCCTGATAGAGTAAGGAAAGGTTCGACAGGAAATGCTAGGCCAAGTCTGAAGCTCAATGTATTTTTTTTTTTTTTAATCCTCATCCGAGGACTTTTTTTTTTTTTTTGCATTTATCTTCAGATAGAGTGAGATAGAGCAGGAGGGAGAGAGGGCGGAAGAGAGAGAGAGAAACATTGACGTGAGAGAGACACATCGACCGGCCGCCACCCACATGACCCCAACTGGGGCCAGGGACGAACCGCAACCGAGGTACGTGCCCTTAGCGGACACCGAACCCAGGACTCTCTGGTCCGCAGGCCGACGCTCCAACCCCTGAGCCAAACCGGCCAGGGCTGAAGCTCAATGTAAAGCTAGTCAGTGAGAACATGGGGGGATAAACATTGCAGGCAAAGGAATTGCAAGAGTAAAGGCACAAATGTTAGAGAACAGGCAGGGAGAGGATATGTTCGTATTTGAGTAATAGGGAAGGAATAAACTCTGGAAGGGTGGGGTGAGTATTGAGAGCACAGAATAAGGATACAGAGACCACCAGTTAGGGTGAGGACATGCCCTGCGGTGGTAGCAGAAGGGATGAAGAGGAGAGGGGAGGATTCACTTGCTACTGAGGACATTCGAGGGCTAGGACTGGGAGGTAGGCGCAGAAACACAAAGGGAGGAGCCCACATTGCTTCCCAGGTTCAGGCTTGGCTACTGTATGGGTGTTAGACTGTAACTTTGGCAGCAACTATGGGGGCAGCAAAAGCAGAAGACAGGGAAATGAACAGTTCAGTTTCAGATCTAAATTTGAAGCCTCAGAAGAAACAACTTGTTGCTGTTGGCACTAGAAACGAAAACCAAATTGCCATGTCACTTGCCAAAAGAGCACATCTTTGTGAATGATTTCGTGTATTTGGAAATAATTGCGAACATAGCTTCTGTTTTGTCTCCCTGTGTTTTGGTGATTTGTAGTCAGCTTTCAAGAAGACCAGAGAGATCTTGAGAATTAGCTATATTGGCTTTTAGACATTCTATTTCACTAAACCAAAGAAACCTTCAAATTTGAACCATGTAGGCTGCTTTTCACTATTTTTCTACTCGTACCAATTGCTTCTCCTTAGACACCTTTGCCCCACTTCCCATTTAGGTGAGTAATGCCTTGGTTTGCCCAACTATTAATAGAATTTTGGACTGACATCAGATTACATTGTGTCATGAAGTGGGAAGGGTTTGGATGGTGACATCTACATATCCTCTTTATGATCTGGTCATTGTTTTGATTTCAAAGGAGTAATGCATTCAGCTCAGTACTTCAGTCTATTTGAAGCATGTTAACCCCGCGTATCAGAGCAAAGTTACACATTCTTATTGTGAATCTCTGACACAGTCATGAGCTTTCTGGTTTCAATCTATTCATGTGTCATGGGTGCTTTTTTATTTTAAGGAACAAACATATCTAGTATTCCCATTATTTGCTATGGATAAACAGACACTTTTGAACCTTTAAAACTATTTTCTTGCTTCCCACCTCAGGGAAATATAACTGAATCTTATTGTGAAAGTAAGGATTGCACTGTCTCATCATCAAGCCCACCTTGAGGCTGGTGTTTTAAAAAAAAAAAATGCTGATGTCTGCATAACATGTATCTCTTAAGTAAACCAAACCTGTAATTCAATTTTACTGCCTCGAAGTCATTTTGATTCCTGCCAACAGGAACATTAATGAACCTAGTATCTCCACAGCTTTATTCATGTGTAAGACTCTGTTCCTTATGCCTTGTTCCAGCAGCTGCCCCTGCTCCATCTGATAAAGTGGGAAGCTGGAACAGGTCATACAAATTCAAAGCACTGCTTAAACCCAGATTATTGTAGTCAGTGTTCTGTAATTCTTCCATCTGGTTTTAGGGTGGCAAACAATAATGTTTCTGAGGCAGGGATTTGAAAAATTATCCATACACTAGTAATTTCTTGTCGTAAAGAAACATCAAATTCAGATTATTCATGCCCTTATTCTTCCTACTTGTATTCTTCTAACAATGAGAAATAGTTATGTTGTACTTTTTGCTTTTGGGTCTTGTTTACTTCCATGGATTTACAGTTGTGGGAATATTTCAGAACAAGTAGTACTTCTGTAGATTTCCGCAAATGGCATGAGAGTGATATAAGAAGTATGCTAAAATGGATGTGAACCTAATTTGTCAAAAAAAAAAAAAAAAACTAAGATAAAAATATAAAAGAATGTAGACTCTATGTTTCTGAATTTCTCTACAGATTAGAAACTCCTGGAGATCTCTTTAAAATTCCATAGCTCAGACCAATTAAATCACGCTTTCTGGGGGTCAGACATGAGTGTTTTGACTCCTCAGGAGATTCCTATGTGTAGACAAGCTTGGGAACCACTGATTTAGACAACTGTTTACTTCATGATTGCAAGAGAGCACAGCTCTGGCTTCTCGTAGACTCCTGTGCTGCCCTTGATGGGAGGTTCTCTGCTGTCCAGATTCTCCATCAATTTTGCCAACTTTGAGCCTAAGTAGGGGCACAGACTGAGAGGGAATTTAATCATGACAGGCAGCAGTTAACTATCAAAGACTACAGGTGATTATAAAATAATTGATTTGCAATTTTTTTAAATAATTTTTATTTTTAATTTTTCCTAACAGCAAAACCTTTGCATCTCAGATTTTTTTCTACTCATTTCACACACTGCGAGCTTCATATGCAGTTAGCTTTATAAAACTGGTCCACCAGGGTGACATTTTTGTCATGCTTTGGTGATTGTTTTAGAATTCCTTCTTTGAGTTAGTCATCTTTAAAATATCTAACTCAGGATGAGAATTGTCCATTCGCCTTGTTTAAAGAAACACAGTTTAACACAGTTTGACACACTTTGACACAAAGATAACCATTTAAAATTTTGTTTTCCTTGTATACACAGCACATTGCTTATTTATATAAGCAATCACTGGCTGTCCACAAACTGAGGGAAGCTTGATTTTAAATATAACAACTGTTTACTCATAGGGGCCAAATATACATAGTTGATATTCTTTATCGTAACTAGGATTTTCACAAATAACCACCATGCTGTCCTATAAAATTTAAAGCTAATAGTGTTAACCAATAAAATAATTATTTTGCTGTATATATATATATATATATATATATATATATATATATATCTTGAGAGATTAAAGGAAATAAAATTGACTTTAATGAATTAACAGGTAAGCTTCTCGCTATAAGTATTTCATTAATTTTAAACCCTATTTGATTTAGAAACCATTTACACTGAATTTCTGGTCTAGTGTTCAGTTAAAATCGTCTATCCTGTTATATGCAGGCTCTGGATCCTGATCTTGCTTTAGTCACCTTGCTCTTTGGTCACTGGCTGCTACTGCAGAGGTGGAAGAGAAGGCATATAGCTGCAGTCTAATTCCTCATAATATTTGTCAGAAGAAAATCTTCAGGGGAAATGTTTACTCAGAAAATGCCTGTGGTGATTGTGGGGGGGATGGGGTGGGTGGAGGTGGAAGAGGGTATGGGGGGATAAATGGAGATGGAAATGTAAAATAAAATGCCTGTTTTTTTTTTTACTCAGATTTCATTCTATACATAATCATTTGGGAAGGATGGTAAAAGTAAATGAGAACACACATTTGTCTTATTAAAACCAAAAGACTGAAATGTTGCATTTACTTGCTAAAATTACTTTTTCATATGAAGATTTAAGGGAACCAAGGACAGCTGTGGTGTGTTGAAAGCACACCAGCAATGCAATCAGAAAGCCAGGGTTTAAATTCGAGTTACTCTCAGATGTAAGGTGGTGTTATTTTTATCCTCCTCTGTTAAAATGCTTTTTTAATATATGAAGTTTACATTTTTTTCCTAGAACACATTTGCTTCTGCTCCATAAAAAAATAAAAAGTTATGTACTGAATATCACTCTTTTATTTCATTATAAGTGAGGGCAACCATGGTATATATAAGCCGAATGGTAACTAATCCCAACACAATGAGAGGTGATTTTGAAATAAGTCATAGAATTTGGATTTGAATGTGAGTGATATTTTGGGAAATTCTAATTCGGTACCACCCCATTTATAACAGTGCTGTTGGGGAACGGTACCAGTTATGATCTATAATTATATTACATCATGTTCTTATAGTATGTGGTTATAGTATTTGGGCAAATACCCTTAGACCCATAGTATTTTTGAGCCAAGTGATGGACTATAATGTGGATATACTTAGGTAGAATAATGCAACTTCATTATAAGATTATTCTGTATTTCTGTCTTTTTCTTTTCCTCCTTGCAGAATTTATCCCTAGTCATCTTTTAAAAAAATAGCAATTAGAGGAAGTATTAACTCAGGATGAAATAAAGCACCAGCCTATAAAGAGATGCCCATTTTCTTTCAGTGTTTATCTTTGCCAGGATGAAGAGAGGCAAATAATTATTTTGCCTTTAAGGCCTTGATTCTGGATGTTAGATCAAATAGAGTGTTGACCACATGTGACTTAAGCAGTATTGGTGGTTATTTTACCAAGCTTTGGATCAAGGTTTTTTTTTTGTTTGTTTTTTTAACATCTTTATTGTTGAATGTATTACAGATGTTCCTCATTTTTCCCCCATTTCCCCCCTCCTCCCCCATTTCTGCCCCCCTCCTGCCTTTCCCCACACTGTTGTCTGTGTCCATTGGTTATGCATATATACATATAAGTTCTTTGGTTTATTTCTCCCCATCCCCCAACCCCCCTTTCCTTTGAGGTTTGTCAGTCTAACAACCAATTTGTACTTCTTAATCCCTTCACCTTTTTCACCAATCCCCCCACCCCCATCCATCTGGTAACCAACAAAAGTTCTCTGTATCTATGAAAATGTTTCTGTTCTGCTTGTTCATTTTGTTTGTAGATTCAATTGTTGATAGATATGTATTTATTGCCATTTTGTTTGTTCATATTTTTTTTATCTTTTTCTTCAAGAAGACCCTTCAGCATTTCATATAATAATGGTTTGGTGGTGATGAACTCCTTTAGCTTTTCCTTGTCTGGGAAACTCTTTATATGGCCATCGATTCTAAATGACAGCTTTGCAGGATAGAGTAATCTTGGTTGTAGGTTCTTACTTTTCATCACTCTGAATATTTCTTGCCACTCCCTTCTGGCCTGCAAAGTTTCTTTTGAGAAATCAGCTGACAGTCTTATGGGAACTCCCTTGTAGGTAACTAACTGCTTTTCTCTTGCTGCTTTTAAGATTCTCTCTTTGTCATGAACCTTTTGCATTTTGATGATGATGTGTCTGGGTGTGGGCCTTTTGGGGTTCATCTTCTTTGGGACTCTCTGTGCTTCCTGGACTTGTATGTCTGTTTCCTTCACCAAGTTCGGGAAGTTTTCTGCCATTATTGTTTCAAATAGGTTTTCGATTTCTTGTTCTCTCTCTTCTCCTTCTGGCACCCCCAAGATGCGAATGTTGGCACGCTTGAAGTTGTCCTAGAGGCTCCTTACACTATCCTCATTTTTTTGGATTCTTTTTTCTTTTTGCTGTTCTGATTGGGTGTTTTTTGCTCCCTTATATTCCAAATTGATGGTTTGCTTCTTGGCTTTACCTACTCTACTATTGCATCTGTGTAAACTATTCTTTATTTCAGTTAGTGCCTCCTTCATTTCTAACTGTGCATCCATCATTTCTGACTGGTCCTTTTTTATGCTCTTGAGGCCCTCACTAAGTTCACTGAGGTTCTCACTAAGTCCATTGAGCATCCTTATAAGCAGTATTTTGAACTCTGCATCTATTAGGTTGCTTAACTCCATTTTGCTTAGTTCTTTTCCTGCAGTTTTATTCTGTTCTTTCATATGGGACCTGTTTCTTTGTCTCCTCATTTTGGCTGCCTCCCTGTGTTTGTTTCTATGTATTACTTAGCGAGAGGTATGGGGCTAGCTGAGACCAGATGCTGCTTGTTTGAAAGAATTTAGGAAAAGCTGAAGCAGTCTCCAAGACAGGCCAATCCTATGGTAAAGCAACTGGCAACAGCTTGGGTGGGCCTGAAAGTTGGGTGGGGCGGGGCCTCAGGGAATCACCAGGGCGGGGCAAACAGTGTGAGCCAGGTTGCTGGAGTCCCAGATATGGTGGTGTCTGCCGGCCCAGGGAAGGGCTCACCAAAGGAACAAAAGCCTCTGATAGCACGTCTGTCCAGGAGAAAGCTGCCTCTTCAGCCCTCGCTCCAATGCCAAACAGCTCAGTTCTTCCCCATATGACTCTGGTGCCTTTCAAGCTGCCTCCCGCTTGCTGGAACCTGGAGGGAGCAAGTCCGGGTAAGTCCGTGTGTGGGCCCTTTAAGAGGAGCTGCCTGGGGCTCCAGCTGCCTCAGCCTCGGTTCCTGCTGGTTTTTCCAGCCAGAGGTTATGGGAACTTCTCTTCCTGGCACTGGAACCCTGAGCTGGGCGCCTGGTGTGGGATGGGGACCCCTCAGTCCTCAGGGAGGACCTTCCCAGCCAAGGTGTCCTCCTGATTTTTATCCACCACACGCGGGTGTGGGACCAGCCCGTCGTGCCTCCGCCCCTCCTACCAGTCTGGATGTGGCTTCTTCTTTAATTTCGTAGTTGTCGGAATTCCATTCAGCGTGATTTCAGGCGGTTTTGAATGATGGTTGTTCTGTAGTTTACTTGTAACTTTGATGTGGTTGTGAGAGGACGCGATACCGCGTTTACCTACGCCGCCATCTTGACCGGAAGTCCTCTGGATCAAGGTTTTCTTAAAGAAAGCTGTGTTGTGGAAAAATCTTTGGAAGATTCAAGAGTAACCTGTATTGCCTTCTGCATAATTTCCACCAGAACGTTACTTCGTAGTATTGATTTTGAAAAATGAAATTTAACTTCTAAGAGCACAGGTCAGATTCAGCTATTCTATTTTTCAATTTATTTATCTTTATTGTTGAAAGTACTACAGATGCCCCTCCTTTTTCCCCCCATTGACCCTCTCCTCCCCGCTCCCGATCAAGTCTTCACCACACTATTGTCTGTGTCCATTGGTTATGCATGTATACATATAAGTTCTTTGGTTTATTTCTTCCTGCCCCCTCCACCCCCCTTCCCTCTGAGTTTTGTCAGTCTGTTCCCTGCTTCCATGTCTCTGGATCTACTTTGTTCATCAGCTTATTTTGTTCATTATATTCCACAAATAAGTGAGATAATGTGATAACTTGTCTTTCTCCTACTGGCTTATTTCACTTAGCATAATATTCCCCAGGTCCCTCCATGTCATCTCAAAGGATAAGAGATCTTTCTTTTTTAAAGATGCATAGTATTCCATTGTGTAAATGTACCACAGATTTTGTTTGTTTGTTTTTTTAATCTTCACCCACGGATATTTTCCCATTGATTTTTAGACAAAGTGGGGGGAAGAGAAACATTAATGTGAGAGAGACACATCTACTGGTTGCCTCCCACACGACCCCGTCCGGGACTGAGGATCGAACCTGAACCCCAGGTACGTGCCCTTGACCAAGAATCAAACGCAAGACCCTTCAGTCCTCAGGCCAACATTCTAACTTCTGAGCCAACCTGGCCAGGGCTGTACCACGGCTTTTTATCCACTCATCTATTGATGGGCACCTGGGCTGTTTCCAGATCTTAGCTATTTTAAATAGCCCTGCTATGAACATAGGGGTGCATATATTCTTTCTGATTGGTGTTTCAGGCTTCTTAGGGTATATTCCTAACAGTGGAATCACTGGATCAAATAGAAGTTCCATTGTAAATTTTTTGAGGAAACACCATATTGTTTTCCATAGTGGCTGCACCAGTCTGTATTCCCACAGGTATTCTTAAATGTAAAATTGATTTTGACCTACCCAGGAGCTATAGAATAATGATGATTACAGAGGGAAGAAAAAAGTTTCTGTGCAGATTTTTCTGTGCTCCTTTTAGAAAATCTGTTTTCGAGTACAGAGGTGCACAGTTGGTAAGCCCAGTTTCTCACTTGTGTGATGCATCAGAGTTTGATATTGTCAGTCTGTTACCAAGATTTGTATTGGGATCACTGCTGAAAGAGACTCTGAGGATATCGTATCACCAGTGTTTAGATGTAGGTTTAATCCAGAGCAGATGAAAGGGTACCACAGTAACCTAGTACCTGATTCAGGAGCATGGAGAAAAATAGGTTGATTAAAGCTTAACTCAAGTCAGATAATGCAGTTCAAAGGCCGACACAGATGGGTTAGTTCAGGGTTGTGTTTTTTGTTTGTTTGTTTGTTTTTTCATTTTTGTTTTTTCATAGAAGCCAGCTTTTTCTAAGATTAGAATCAACATTACTGGTGCAAGTAGGAAACTTAGGGCAGGCAATTAGGTATAAGATCAAAGTACAGCTGTTCCTGTGTCACAGCTGTGAGGACAGGAAGATGACCATGTTCCTCAAGTACTGCTTCTGCATAGTTATATCAACAACTTTATCAATAGACTAAGAATATGTACACACAATTCCACCATCAGCCAAAAGCCACATAAATCTCTCAAACTCTCAAATAACATTCATGACAAGGAATAGTACCCTTTTGGTATACTTTTAAAACCTTATTTCTTTCATCTTTTAAAATACATTTGAACTCTTAGTATGTGCTCAACAGAGAGCAGGGAAACAAGAGAAGTGTAATAGAGAATCAGTCTTTTATTTCCTCCTTGAAGTCAGTAGGGTTTAGTGTGTGTATTGTACACACATGTATGTATGTATGTATGTATTTAATATATAGCATAGTAACCCATGAGTTTTTAGACAGCTTTTACTTGACTTATAATGTACTTTTTTTTTTTTTCCTTTATTGATTTTAGAGAGAGAGGAAGGGAGAGGGAGAGAGAGATAGAAACATCGATGAGAGATCGGGCCCACAACCTGGTTATGTGTCCTGACTAGGAATCGAACGGGTGACCTCTGGGTGCATGGGTTGATGCTCAACTGCTGAGCCGCACCGGCCGGACATACTTATTTTTTTTAATATACATACATACAGTTTACAAATGATTGTAAAAGTAAACATCCCTTGAAACTGCCACCCAGCTTTAAAAAAAATTAAAATAATTTAGCCAGCATGTGAGAAGCCTAATGGATCTCTTCCCAAATACAACTATCTCCCCACATTTGTCCCCTCTTCCCTGAGTAAACTCTAGCCTCCCTTTTTAGGTAATTGTTTCCTTGCTTTTCATCTTATCACTTGAACGTTCGCTGTATGCACCAGAAACATCCATATAGTTCAGGGTTGTCTGTTTGGCAACTTCATATAAATGGCATCATACTTGCTGTATTCTTTGGTCTTGCTTCTTCCGTTTATTACCTACACTGTGGACCCTAGCTGTAATTCTGTTGTATAAACGTTCTACAATGTATCCACTCTGCCCTGTTGACATCTGGGTTGTTTACAGTTTGCACCTACTACAGATACTGTTACTATGACTATTCTTATGCTATCTCTTGGTGCACGTGATGTGACAGTGGGCAATGAAACTATCTTTTCCTTAATGCAAATTTAGTGAGCCAGTAATATAATGAAGGAAAACAACCATTGGTTTGTTTATTCTAAGGTTGTAGGTGCTGTCTAGACACAGAGATGGCCATTTCCATCTAGGTGAATAAAAAATCGTGTTCAGGATTGTAACTTTGCTTAAGATTCATGTCTACCAGTATTTTCATCAGGAAAACAAAATGTTTTAGTTTTTAAACTACCTCTGGCATTATTTCTAGAATACTAAAATTACCAGGATAAAATGTCCTTAGAGGGTGGAAAGTATATCTTACATTTCTTTTATTTTCTTCACAGAGACCATGGCAATGCTGGAAAGATGTGACGTCCCCACTAAATATGCACTCCCTCAATAAGTATACTCTAGAGTGAAATTATTTGTGCAAAAAGGGTATAATTTTCAAGGAGCAGGTCCCTTAAAGGGGGCAGGAATGAATTAGCTTAACTTAAGTTTTTTTGGTTTTTTTTGGTACGTGCCCCTAGCCGCTAGGGCCTAGCGGGAACCAAACACGGGACTCTCTGGTTTGCAGGCCGACGCTCCAACTGCTGAGCCAAACTGGCCAGGGCTTAACTTAGGTTTTTTTCTGTTTTGAAAGCCTCTTTCCTGACAGATGGAAAATACTAGTTTGGATGTGCCAGTGTAATAATCTGTTTCCTCCATAATTTTTTTTCTTACCATATTCCTACATGTGCTATGTACAGCTAATATTTGTGCATTTCTGAGGTCTTTTTAAGTTATAATTTGGGCCTTTTGTTTGCCTTTTGAAATGGAAGACAAAATATAAAATGCACTAAGATGCAGGTTTATCACTTCGGATCGTCCTGTGCTTCAAAGCTTCAAGGCTTGGCCTGATTTTGCCAGGTAGGGCTAGATCATGGTAAATTGATTTCAGCATCTTCCTGTTTATATGGGCTTTATTCTGAAGCTTTAGCAGAAGAATAAAAATGTTTGTCACGCTGTTCTGGGTTAGCTGAAGTCTTGTTCCTGTTTACACAAAATGACCATTGGCCTAATGCAGTTAACATGAACACTTACAACTCATTCAGGAACTATTTCAAGTGTTGAGGAAAAGGCATTTTAATTGAAAAATTACTTATCCAGAATCAGGCTGGCAGAGAATGGTGCTGCTTGTGAATTCAGCATACTACCCATACCACAATTGATTTTGTTCCTTTGCTATAACAAATTTGTTGGAATTCTTTTTTGGAATGAAAAGATTCTTATGGTTTGTCTTCCTTGGGGATTGTAACGTTCAAAAGATGCTCTTAAATATATTATTACCTTATTTAAACTATTTGTTTCCAAGATGTGCAGTACTTAGTATGAGGAATAAGTCACTAATCCCCTGAACACACAAAAGGAAATGCTCTACTGGGTTTCCCACTTTATTTTGTTTTTCTGTGGTAGGTGTATGACTTGATGCCCAACTTCTTCATAGACTTACCTCTCACAAGACACAATTCCCATTAATGTGTTTTCCATGCTTATAGAAAGAAACACTATGTTAGTGTCTTAGTCTTTCCAGACTACTATAACAAAATATCATAAGCTGGGTGGTTCAAAACACCAGAAATTTTTTTCTTACACTTTTGGAGGCTAAGAAGTCCAAGATCAAGGCTCTGGAAGATTCAATGTCTAGTGAGGGCCTACTTCCTGGTTTATAGACAGCTTTCTTTTTTCTATAATCTCACATGGTTGAAAGGTGGGTCTCTCTCATATGAGCAGTAATCCCATTCATGAGGCTCCACCCTCATAACTTATTACCTCCCCAAATCTTCACCTCTTAACACCATTACCTTAGGGGTTAAGATTTCAAAATAGGAATTTGGAGGGGACACAAACATTCAGACCATAGTAGTTAGCAAACACCAGTAGAAATTTCATTTTTTCTGCATGGATTTCTCTTGGTATTTGGAGAGAGGCCCCCATAAAGTGCTTATATAGTCCAGTGAAAGCATCTTTTTGACTGATATCTTTGAGATTTTGAAATATTGTCTTGACAACTTATTGTTTTTATAAATCTTGGGGTAAAAACATTTTAGATTCTTTTATGAAGTTAAAAGTTATTAAAATCAAAGAAGTGAAGTAGTAGCTAAGAAAATGTACCAATTCCCATGTTGGTATAGAGTTGTCATGTGTAAGGAGATATTCAAGCAGAGAAGAGTCGTAATAAAAGTGGTGTTTAAAGGACACAAATACCAGCAGTGCGCCAGAGGCAAGAACATCTACCCTTCCATGAGCTTGTCCCAGACTGCTCTACTCATGCTATTTTCTGAACCCTTATAAATATTATTCAATATATAAGCAATAGATGGGTGGGTCAAAATAAAATGCTTTAGTAGCAAATATAGAATAAATTGCCCTGATAGGACAGCAGTGATTGAAATTCACATGAAAGAAAAATTCTTGGATATGGTTTCTTCCCTGGAGTTAGAACTTTTAATATGTTAATGTGTATCTTGAGGGTACAAGAAGAGCCTTCTATTTTAAAGGACACTAGTGTTTTGAGGAACAGAGTTTGTGAAACACTGAGTTAAACTATAGCATAATGATTTAGATAAGAGGTAATTGAAAGTGAGAATGTATGCTAACAGCATGCAACAAGAAAGGATATAGAGTCCCCCTTTTGTGTATCTTCAAGAACAGAATAAACAACTATATGTTTATATGTTAACATATGTCTGTATGTTATTCCTTCTAAAGCTGTGATTCTCAACAGAGGCCTCCCTTGACAAAGTGGTAGCAGAATCTCCATTGGATTTTGTCGAATGCCTTTTCTGCATCTGTTGAGATGATCTCATGTTTTTCTCTTTTAGTTTGTTAACATGATAAATTTCATTGATTGATTTTCTAATGTTAAGCCAACCTTGTATTTCTGGGATAAATCCACTTGGTTATGATGTACTAACTATCCTGTTAGTATATTGTTTGGTTTGATTTGTTAAAACTTTGTTTACAATTTTTGCATCTATGTTCATGAAGGATATTAGTTTGTAATTTTAGTGTAATATCTTTGTCTGATTTTTGTTATTGTTGTAATGCTGGCCTCATAGAATGAACTGGGAAGTATTTCCTCTATTTTTTTAAAGAGTTTGAATAGAATTGTTATTATTTCTACATTAAATGTTGGGAAGAATTTACTCTGAAGCCATAGGGGCTTGGGATTTTTCTTATGGGCAGGTTATAATAAACTACTATTTCTTGAACGGTTTTTACCAATACCCTCAATTCCAATCTAACACAACAAAGTTGATTTTAGTTTTCCTTTTTCCCATATTTGTAATTCCCTTCTCTGACAATGAGGTATCTGTCTCCCATTATCTTTAATGTATTTACTTATTTGATGAATTACCCTGTATATAATAAACGAATCTCCCTTTGCCAATGCTTCCTTGTTCCCCATGCAGATGCCCTTTTCATCCCCTTTGGGCTCTGACATCCTGCCCAGGGCTGCAGCTGCCCCTTGTCTTCCAACCCCCAATCTACATGGATGACCTCCTCACCCACCCAGGCTTTGACACCTGTGCCATACTGCTCCATTGCATGGACACCTCCCCACTTTCTCTTCTCATCTGTTTGTGAAATTGTTTCTGCCAACTGGGTCAATTTTATTCCATTTAAACTCCATGCTGTCTAATACGTAATTGGCAATTAATAAATACTTAGTAAGACTAAAAAGAACCACATTTTTAAGTGGGCATATGCTATATGGACACTCTTTAAGAAAGTGTTAGTATTATCAGAATTGCCAGCATTTGCATTCCAGCTCTACTGTTAACTAATTCTGCAGCCATGGACAAATTAAATGAATTTATATGAACTTTTATTTCCTAATCTGTTAAAGAGGATAAAGATAGAAATAATTATAACACCATGAGAATGATAATGGATAGCACATGATGCCTACCATGCATCCAGTGCTGTGCTAAGGACTTAACATATATTAAGGCATCTAATCTTCAAAATGGTTTTGAGGAGGAAATACTATTATTATTTTCATTTTTTCAGAAGAAAAAACTGACATTAGAAGAAGGTTCCATTATCTTCCTGATTTTACAGATGAGGAAATGAAGCGCAAAAAACTAATCCATCCAAAGTCATATAGCTAATAACTGATGGAGTTGAAATTCAGACACTATGCCACCAGAAAGCAGTACTGCCCAACACATATGAAAATTCCTAGTATGTGATGAGCTGTAGTAAATAATACCCTTTTAATGTATTAAGTGATTAACTATAATAGCTCTGAGTCACTATTACCAGGTCTATGACCCAGGAAGAGACATGGCACTGCCCAATAGGAGCAGGAAAGATGATCCATTTTTAGCTAGAATACAAATTGGAAGTAATTTGTCTTACTAGACAGGGTTTAAAATCTTCTCTCTTCCAGATTGGTAAAGGAGACATTTTTGTGTAGAAGGAATACACAGACTCAGAAATAGATTACGTACTTAAATCTAAAAGGAAATTTAAAATGAGAAAAGATGTTTTCAGTCCATAGAAAATGAAGAAAAGAATTAATGGTACCCTAGAGAGAAAGAATAAACGAGGACCTCAGAGCTGGAGAAAGTAGTCCAGTGGTTACCGGGAGAACAATAAAGACTTGAGAAGCTTCTGTCATTCCAGTTCAGCATTTAATAACAGCCCAAAGCCCACAAATCCATTAATGTTGCGGGATCTGTGAACTTGGCACACGATAGGTGCTTGATACATGCTTGTTGAATTGATCTGACAATCCTTTAAAAAGCTTAAGTCGAATTTCCAGTTAAAGGCACAAACCTAAAACAAAAGGGAAAACAAGAAGGAAGACAATAGTCTAAAAACTTTGGAGGCTGAAAAGCATATAGGAACTGATTTAGCAGTATAGAGAAAGCAATCTTAATCCATCAGTGAGGAGAACTAACAGAAACTCAATTTACATTGCAAAATCCCCCCAAGACCCAGGTATCTCTGGAAGGTGAAGGTGAAAATGGGGTTAAGGCTTCACTGACAGTGTGTTAATGAAGCAATTATGTTTTACTCCTTTCCCACTCTGCACAGCAACAGTCCCTGCCCTTCTCAGCTCCCAGAATGTTGGCTGTCAACAAACATACGCCTGGCAGAAAAATAGAAATCTTCTCTGGGAGAGAGAAAAGAACTGAGATTTTGACAGGGGGAATCTCCCAAGGAATAGGACCAGCTAAATGGTCCTACAATGAAGACTATAGTCAGCAAGTCACATGGACATGGACAGTTTCTAGTCAACTTTCGGGTGGACAACTTGTGGTTTGAGCAAACCAGCCAGGGAATACTAGAAGGACAAGGAAAGGCTCTGCTATGGTCGAGATGTTCAGAAAATAAGAGAAGCTGCTACATTCATAAAAGAAGAACATGGTGCTGTGTTAAAAAGAAAACATTCAGAAAACAAAGAAACTTTTGGAAATGAAAATTATGATAACAGACATAAAGGGGGTTTAGATGAAGTAGAAGATAGATACAGAAGGTAGAACTTTGGAATTATCCTAGAAAGTTTATAAAATAAAAAGACAAAGATAAAGAAAGTAGGAGAAAAAAGATAAAATTAGAAGACCAAGAGAGAAGATTAGATACCTAAGTGACAGATGAATAAAATGTATGGATGAATATTAGCAATTTTATAAGTGGAAAAAGTAAATGTCAAATATATGCAGCATGATGTACTTTATATAAAATTTAAATTATTTTAAAATCCTATTTCTATTCACTTATTAGTCATATATTACTTTACTTTTCTTGTTGTGGTTAGCCTAGAGATTATAAATTGTATCCTTGATGTATAAAGTTCAAAAGTACTATAAATTAGTACTTTTATCTCTTCCTAGATAATTCAAAGACTTTAAAACACTTAAATTTCAGCCCTGGCCAGGTGGGTCAGTTGGTCGGAACATCGCCCATGCACCAAAAGGCAGGGGCATAGGGGCACATACGAGAGGTAACCGATTGATGTTTCTGTCTGTCTTTCTCTCTTCCTTCCTCTCTCTCTAAAATCCATGAAAAACATATCCTTGGGTGAGGGTAAAAAAATAAAATAAAACACAAATTTCAATTATTACTCTCTTCACTTATTTACTATTATTGTCAGGTATTTTAATTTTTTTCTGTTTTTAACCCCAAAAACTATTATTACTATTGTTTCTGTAATCAATGTTGACTTGGTTTACCCACAGCTTTATATTTTTTGCTCTTCATTCCTCTCTACATTTCTGAATTTCCCTGAAATTAATCCTTCTGCTTGATGAACATACTTTAATGAATCTCAGTTTTTATCTGAAAACATACTTATTTTACTTCCTTTTTGAGGATTACTTTTTCTGGGAATAGAATTCTAGGTTGGAATTTATTTTCTTTTTGCACTTTAAAAATATTGTTTCACTGTCTTTCAGCTTCACTTCAACTGCTCCTGTTTTACTGGATGTCCTTTGAAGACAGTCTGTCATTTTTCTCTGTTTCTCTTCTCTTTGTCCTTGATATTTTGTAGTTGTACTGTGATGTGTCTAAGGGTGTGTGTGTGTGTGTGTGTGTGTGTGTGTGTGTGTGTGTGTATTCATCCTGCTTGTGATTTATGATATGACTTGAATCTGTAGTTTGGCATTTTTTATCATTTTTAGAAGAACTTAAATCATTATTTCTTCAAATGTTACTTTTGCCCAATTTTCCTTCTCCCTTTTTGTGTTCTCTGTATTTCTTACAGAAAGAATGCTACAAAAAAGAACAGGGAAAAAAACTCCTTTTTTTCTTTTCTCTGTCTTGCTTCATTTAGGATGTTTTTATCCGATCTATCGTCCAATCCACTGATTCTCTTTTCGACTGTTTAATCTCTATGTCAGATCCATTCATTGGGATCTTAATATAAGTTATTATTTTTAACTTTTAGATTTTTTCTATTCTTTCTTATAGCTTCCAAAAGTTTAACAAAAGTCTTCATCTTGTCTTTTATTTCTTTGAACATATTAAGCATAATTATTTTAGAGTCTGTGTTTGATGACTTCTTTATCTTCATCCTCTATTGCCTATTGTTTCTCTTGGTTTTCATCATGTTGTTATATACTTGGTTATCTTTGATGGAATGTCAGTCATTTTTTAAAAATTTATTTATTTTTTAATCCTCACCCGAGGATATTTTTGTATTTATCTTCAGATAGAGTGGGAGAGAGGGAGAGAGAGAGAGACATCGACGTGAGAGGGACACATCAACTGGTTGCCTCCTGCACGACCCTGACCAGGGCCGGGGTTGAACCGCAACTGAGGTACATGCCCTTGGCCAGAATCAAACCCCCAACTCTTTGATCGGCAGGCCAATGCTCTAACCACTGAGCCAAACCAGCCGGGGCCAGTCATTTTGTATGAAAGGTTGTATAGATACTTTCAGGTTTAAGATGAGGTCTTCTTACTCCAGCAGAAATTTGAGTTTGTTTCCAGAAGACAGCTAAAGGCATTGGCAATATTGAATTACCTTAATCTCTTAGAAGATTGAGAAAACTCTAGCTGGGCTTCAGTCTCTCTGAGAATTAGTCTAGTTCTAGTTTACACTTTACTCCTAGGATTTAGCTGTTAATTATTTCAATCTAAAACCTAGGAAACATCCTAGACACCCTTTTATTTTACTTGGTGAGCACTGAACTCCAATTTTGTCCTGTTGGCCCACTGAGTCTGTCAGAAGCTTTGCTCAGTTATTAAGTTACCTCTTTCAAAATCAGCAGGTGACTAAAGGAAATACAGCTCAAATTCCTGGTTTACCTCTCTGGGTTTCTTCTCTGTGATCATGACCTTACAATTCTTTACTGTTTTGTTATCTCTCTGATAATTTCAAGCAGATTTTGAAAACTATTTTTTCTAGCATTTCAATTTGTTCTTAGTGAAAAGATTGGTCCTAATTATAAAGTTTGTCATTAAAGTGAACTCCCAAAAGATACTTTTTATCTACTAGCTCTGTTTATCTTTATATGTAGAAATACATATAGATGCAATGAAGTTGTATAAAAATGAATGTAATGACAGACACAAGATTCAGGACTATGGTTAAATCAGGTAAATGGTGGCAGAAAGATGGATTGATTGTGAGTGGGGAGAAGATGGTTAGATGTAGGTTATTTTCAAGGCTCTGGCTTTCATTTCTTGTGTTAGTTCAAGGGAGCTAATTACATTGTTAAAAACAGCTCATTAACAAAATAAAAGAGGACCATGCATAGACCAATTGATTATTTATTATAAGTTTTTAAAGCTACTCGATTCTTTAAACTGTTTATTAAATTTGCAACTGATAAAAAGTAAAAATTAAAAATAATAAAAAGGAATTATTGGGGCTAACTAAAATGCAAAAAAAAAAAAAGAGAGAGAGAGAGAGAGAGAAAATAATTGAAACTCATGCCTGAAGATATTTTGCCTGGAACTTATCCTATCAGTTGATCTATTATTTCAGTCAATTGATTTTCAGCCAATTTCTTTGCCATTTTCCTCGTGGCAGAGGCATGCTGTGCCTGCTTTTAATTTTTTTTTTTAAAGATAAAGCTAAAAAAAAAATGTGCTGTTCATCTGCATGGATTCTTATGACATTGATGGCATACTGCTCAGCCCTAAAATTCTGAAAAGAGGTTAGACCTTTATTTGGGAATGATGAGCTGAAAAAATAACAGCCAAGATACTGGTCTGATTAACAGAGAAAGTTCCATAAAAATTATTGAAAACTTATTATTTAATAAAAATAAAGCTAGAAAAAATATTGTCCAAACGATGTGACACTGTTAAACACTGAAAAATGAGGATTTCTGCAAAACTGCAAAAAAAGCCTTGTTCTTCACTTCTGATGGAAACTATACTTTTGTTCAGGCATGTTCAGTAGTTACGTAGGTTAAATTTTTGGCAGTGTGTCTGTTAGCCACAGACAGTGTGTTTTATCTTCTAGTTACTGTGTGTCAGGCTTAGCACTCAAACTGTAGATCCTAGATATGAAGATGAGGTCCCATTTAGAAGCTGTCTTCTTTGGCCACTGAAACAAAAAGTATTTACAACAGCAGTGAAAGCTGAGTTTGCACAGAACTTGTAATCATTCTATACTTTAGTTTTGCCAACGCTAAAATGGGAATAATCATTCTAACATACTCATTCGAGTTACTCCAAACAGCAATCAAAATGATTGTCAAAGTCACCTTAAAAAAGGACTGTTGGATTGTTACATATTATGATAAGCACAAAGAAAAAGTGAGGTTGAGTTTCGTATCAAGCTAGGAAAGGGATTGTTTCGGCTTTCCATAGTAGAGTCTGAAAAGAAGGTGTCATTTAACTAAAAGGAATGACCCATGTGTATTATATAAATAAGCACATATATACTTTTAAAACTTGTGATATTTACTAGATACTTGTTATCTGCTAACTCTGTGTAAAATACAAAATATGAGTATATTTTTGTGTTGACATATTCACAACTCCCTAATTCAGGATTTTAGGTATAGCCAATGAGCCAGCTATATTTAGCACCTTCCAAGTGAATATAGAACATACTTTGCCAATGCCATAAGCAATGAGTTGACAGGCCCCATGACATTTTTTGGTTACATGTTTTGAGTGACCACATTTTGAGTTACAAGGCTTACCGACCTCATGGCCATAAAAAGTTCTAACACTCCCACCCTATTAGATATTGCATTTATATCTAGCTTATTCATTCCTGCCTCCACATTGGGTAACTAGGGAAACAATGATGTCACTGCTCAACGTGGTACTTATTAACTTCTCTATTTAGGCTCATGGTCTTGGAAGCCTACAGCTATTTAATAAGTCTCACCTTCACCTCTGTAATAAATTCATACAACTTTTATTTTTTTAAGGGGAAAATCAGGGAAACAGTATCATTCTGTTTAATGCATTGTTTGGAGGAAAATATATATTCTAAAGTGTTCTGTTTCCCAAAAATCATCTATGCATTTGCAGTAGGAGTTTTTTGATGGACGTTGACAACATTGAGCCAGCTGTGTGACCCAAATTAAATGTTCCCCCTTGGACCACGCTCTCCTTTGAGCAGTTGTCCTTCGGCTGGCCTTCACTGCCCCATTGCTTTTGATTTGAGCTATCCCGCTCTTCTTCCTTGTAATCTTTCCAATTCCATCATGTCAGTAACAAGTAGTTTTTAGAAATAAACTGTAGCCAGGTATGATCCTGGACCTTAAAAAGTCATCGGCCCCCAAAATGGGATAGAAATGAGTTAGTAATCTTTCCAGTGAAATAAACAAATGGACACTCAGTATAACTTAGTAGTCACTTGGCTAATATGTTTGTGTTCGTAGTTTCCAAAATTGTTTTACTCCTTTTCTCAAGCTTGCTATGCCCCCATTGCTCTCCTCAGCTTTTGACCTGACAATATAATTCACTGAGAAAATAGAAACAACCAGATTTGAATTCCATTATTTCTCCACCATGAACCATCAGACCTACCCACCCCCATACCTGTCTGTACCCTGCCTTCCTTCTGCTTCTAGGAATGAAAGGCCAATCCTGACATGGGCTCAAGATCCTACCCCCTCTCATTTTCAACTTTCCCTTCTCTGTCTTGCATGAGCTGTCCCTTCTCTGCTGGATATTCTCGTCATCCCCATGGGCTACTGTCTCCTAGTTTTCAAAAAGCCTTTCCTTGACCTTACATACCACTCTAGCTACTGGCCCATTTCTGTTCTCTCCCGTCACTGGCAAAAAGAAGAGAGTAGTCAGGATATGTTGGGGTTTTTTTTTGTTGTTTTTTGTTTATCCTCACCCAAGGACATTTTTGCATTCATCTTCAGATAGAGTGAGAGGGATAGAGGGAGGAAGAGAGAGAGAAACATTGATGTGAGAGAGACACATCGACTGGTTGCCACCCATACAACCCCAACCGGGGCCGGGGACAAACTGCAACCGAGGTACATGCCCTTAGCGGGAACCGAAGCTGGGTCTCTGGACCGCGGACCGACACTCTAACCACTGAGCCAACGCGAGAGTAGTCAGGATTTGGACCCTTGAGAGAGCACCTACAGTTCACTGTCCCCATTTCCACGTCTCCTGTTCTCTTCAGCCTCCCAGGCCATCTTTTGCCCCATCACTCCACTGAAACTGCTCTTGCCAGGGTCCTCAGAAATGCCATCTGCCACAAATCTGTGGACCTTTAGCCTTTTGGCAGCATTCAACACAATTGAATCCTCTCTCCTTCTTGAATATTGATTCTCCCAAAAGCAGAGCCTGAGACAAGGACTTGTATGCAGATGGTTTATTTAGGAAAAGAGTCCAGGGAGCTCAAGTAAGAGATCACAGATACGGAGAGAAAGCCAACACAAGGCTGTGTTATGGAGTTGGCCACGACTTTAGGCAACTGGTAGAACCAATTTTTGATTCACAAGACCCTGATTTATAAGACCCTGGGGAATCTTTAAAAATGTGTCTCAGAACTGTCTGCCTGGGGGATAAAAAGGGACGCATGTATCAGATCTCATCTCCCTCAGCTCAGGTGTGGGGCCCCACAAGTGTTATATATTCCCAGTCCAGTTCATGCAGAAGTGCCCAATAAGTT
Source organism: Tadarida brasiliensis (assembly GCA_030848825.1). Taxonomy (NCBI): domain Eukaryota; kingdom Metazoa; phylum Chordata; class Mammalia; order Chiroptera; family Molossidae; genus Tadarida; species Tadarida brasiliensis. Next base: position 39,368,639 of record CM061258.1, read on the forward strand.
CCTTAGGTTAAACCCTGCCAGTTTCACAGGCTGTCTTCTAATTGGCCTGCTATGCTTTCAGTGAATTCTGGGAGGCAGTTTTGAGATTTCCTGTTCTCATCTGGCAGATATCCTGTAGCTTCTCTGTTATTTCCAGAGCAGATCTTAAGGTCGTTGTTGGTTTGTTCCCACCCATTTATATTTTGGGGTCCATAGAGATACCCTGTCACCAAGTTTACGTATAAATAGTTCATGGATTTGGGGTTTGCTGTCTACCTGCTCTGTTTTTATGGAGGGATTTAGTTTTCTATCCTCCTATAGCATTCTCAGGGAACTAGTAATTTTAGGCAATAAGTCAGCCAAATCTCTCTCTGAGCCAACTGTCTGGTTATTTTATTTGAAATGATAAAACTACTTTGGGTGTACCAACATGATCAAATTTTACTTTTACAAGAGTGAAACAAAATGCATGGCTGCTTTCTGCTAAACCAAACTTCTGTGTCTCTTTTCTTGGAGTCCTATCAAAAATGACATCACAGAATGGAGTATATTGCTCCTAATTTAACACTTTTCAGATGATTAGATCATAAAATGTTAGAGAAGTGATTCAGATCTTTGTAAATCATTGTGTTAAAATATATGGTTTCATTTAGTGCATTAATATTGTAAGTGAAGTTCAGTTTCTGACTTCATACACAGTGTAAATGAATAGGCACATTTACCTACTGATTAAATAAAAATAGAGTTCCACATTGAAGATTGAACAAACCAGGGCTTTAGAGAATTATTACTTAAACCTTTACCTGGCATTCTGCTCAACTTTCCATGCAATTTACTTCATGACTGAATTACCCATGGCTTTAAAGCAATATTTACCTAGAACCTGTGTTTCTTTAAGATAATTTAAGATTCCTTTTCCAGGCCACTCTGTCAAGTACAGCTTCTTACCATAACAGATTATGGTTCTAATAGTTTTGTTGTTGAGTCGATAATATGTGGTAGAGTTTATTTTCACTTAGACTTTTTTGTTCTAAATCAGAGTATAAAATGTCTTTTTAAAGTAATTAAAATGCCATCATAGATTGGACATGGATTGACAGAGGGGTGGATAGATGTATACATAAATGATGAAGCAAGTATAGAGATGTTTACTATAAAATCCTTTCAACTTTGCTTATGCTTAAAAATGTTTATAATAAAATATTAGAGAAAATAACAGTATAAACATTAAAACTCTAAGAAAGAAAAATGGAAAACACCTTGGATTTTGTTCTAGAATTTCCTTATTTAAAACTGAACAAACTTTGTAAAAGATAGAAGAATTACACTTTGAATGTTTCTTTTATGTGCATTTAAACACATTTTAATAACTTTTATGAAAGAAATTTTTATAAATTTTTAGGAGTATCTTTATCTCTACTTTCTTTCCTGATAACAAAATTAACTTTATATTCAGTATTATTTTATATTAGTTTCAGGTGTACAGCATAGTTGTTAGACATTTATATAATTTACAAAGTGATCCACCCCCCCAATAATTCAAGTACCTACCTGGCACCATACATAGTTATTACAATATTATTGACTATATTCCCTATGCTGAACTTTACATCCCTGTGACTGCTCTGTAGCTACCAATTTGTACTTCTTAGTCCCTTCACCTTTTTCACCCAGTTCCCCAACCTCCCTCCCATCTGGCTACCATCAGTTTATTCTCTGTGTCTCTGAGTCTGTTTCTGTTTTGTTCATTTATTTTATTCTTTAGATTCCACATATAAGTGAAATCATATGGTTTTGTATTTCTCTGTCTAACTTACTTCACTTAGCCTAATACCCTCTAAGTTGGTTCACCCATGTTGTCCCAAATGGTAAGATTTCATTGAAAGAAGAATTGCTTTAAAGCAGTTTGTATTTGTTCTTCTTTACAGAAGTTCTGTATCAAAATAGTTTCAGGAAGAAGGTTTCCTTGATACAGGCTTAAAATAAAAGCCAAATTTTTTAAAAAAATGTTTGAACTGGGTGCCAGAGAAGCTAGTGTAAACAACGCTCCCTCCCCACACACTCATGCACACCACAGGGCCTTGCCTTTTAGCCAGAACAATAGGGATATGTTTGGTTAGGGACATAGGCTGCAAGATAGGAATGGTCAGTTTTGCCAATCAGCTTTGCCACCTGCCCTTAGAAATGAGCTCAGTCCCTCTGGATTAGAAAAACAAAGGCCAGAAACCAGACCTGAATCTTTGGGCACAAGCAGATCTGCTGTGGAGCCTATATATCCCAACACCCAGAAAGTGAAGGGGGAGGCCATTCTACCAGCTTGAATGAACGTCAGGTCAGCTGTGGCATCTTGAAGACTAGCAGTTTGAGGAACAGCCAAAAGTAGCATCCTTGGCATAGGCATTGTTGACTCAGATTGAGTGCCTTCAGCAGTGGGGTTCATTCAGCCAGTTTCCTGGCCCGTGATGAAGACATCTGACGGGAGAGGAAAAGGTGGTGGGCACCACATGAGACTCCCTGACAGATTTGCGAGCGGACACAGGAGGCACCCTTTGGGGGCTCAGAGAAACAAATGAGAAATACATCGAGTAAGTTTCTTGTTTGGGAATAAGTTCCCTAAAAACAGAGCCTGAGATGGGAATTTTTATTCAAGTGATTGAACTGAGGACTTTTCTCAGGAAAGGGGCATAAGGAAAGCAAGACAGGGCAGGGGAAGACAGCCACCCAAGAATGAGTTCTCAGCTGGAGGTTGACTTCAATCAGATCGCACACAGAAGCTCTGGAGGATGGATAGCATCTCACAGTTGGTCCCACCTTGAGCAAGGGGGCTGGCTTTTAGAGTCTGTGTATCAGTCAGTCATTGTGAAGTTTCGCCAAAGTGTGGAGGGTGGGAACAGCCTTTCCGATGAAGAGGCCCCTGAGGGCAGTTCTTTGGAGAGAAGGGAAGCTGTGTCTTGTAGAACCCGAACCACAGTCCTGCAGCCCAATACAAAAGGAAGCCGGGTGGAGCACTAGGTATGTCAACACTGATGCTGTGTTCCTCTTTGGCAGCTGGTGGTATCAGAATTACTGTAATTTAGGCATAAATGTAAATGTGACCCTCACTATATTAGGCTGTGACACCAGCTGTATTAATCAAATATTGATCTTAGATTAGCTTTAAGCATATAGACTAATCAAATGTTCCTGATACACGGGCCAAAAAGGGATTAAGTGATTTTCCTCTGGGAACTATAACTGATTAATCTATAACATTTGTAAGCTTCATTCTCATGATAAAATAATTTTTTAATACTATCAAATAAGGCCTGGCCGATGTGGCTCAGTGGTTGAGTGTTGACCCATGCACCAAGAGGTCACCGGTTCAATTCCTGGTCAGGGCACATGCCCAGGTTGTGGGTCAAATCCCCAGTGAGGGGCATGCAGGAGGCAGCCAGTCAGTGTTCTCTCTCATCGATGTTTCTGTCTGTCTCTCCCTCTCCCTTCCTCTCTCTCTAAAATCAATAAAGAAAGAAAAAAATAATAATATCAAATAAGTACCAATAGTGTAAAAAGAACATTTGATTCAGTTAGCTTACAGGGAATTCAGCCCTGTTTCTACCACTTCTATGGCTTCAACCAAGCCTTTAAACCTCCCTGGGCCTTTGTTAAATAATGGACAACTGACATTTGCTACACCCTTATTACTATTTTGCTTATGAAGTAATAGGGAGCCATTGAAAGTCTTCTAACAGAGGCCAGTAGGTTTAAGATATATTTGAGAAAGGTGAACCCCAGTAACTCCGTGTATACTGCCTGGAGGAGTGAGAATCAGAGAGAGACACCAGAAGGCTGGCACAGTGATTCAGGCTTGAGGTAATAAGGCCTTCCCCGCCGCCTTCCCCAACTAGACTAGACTAGATTAGAGTCCCCTGCAGAACTCTCCCAAAGCACCTTGTAATTACATGTCCAGTGTTCATTTTATCCACTATACTTTGCATAAGGCAGGAATGATGCCCATTTCGTTCATCGTTGCGTACCCAGAGCTGGACACTGTCCATAGGAGTCTGAATAAAATAAAGTCTAATTCAGTTGATAGTAGTTAAGGAAAAAAGACAAGCCTTGCTATCTGATGAAGGAAAGGAGTTACAGGTAACTTGAAAGCTTTGAACCTCAGAGGACAGTTGTAAGGAAGTTGGGAGGGTTAGAATATTAGTTTTCTATTGCTGCAAAACAAATGAACACAACATTGGATTAAAACAATGCACAATCTCTGTGGGTCAGACATCTGGCACAGCTTAGCTGGGTCCTCTGCTCAGGCTCCCACAGGCTGCAGTCCAGGTGTCACTAGGGCTGATGGTCTCATCTGAAGCTTAAGTCCCCTTCCAAATTCATTCAGACTGTTGGCAGAATTCAGTTCTTTGTGATTGTAGGACTGAGGCCTTCAGCTGTCCTCTCCCTAGGCAGTTCACAGTAGGATCATTTGCTTCTTGAAGGTCAACAAGAGAATGTCTTCATTGCTTAGAGCCTTTTCTGTCAGGTAAGGCCTGTACCCTCTATTAAAGGTCTCAACTGATTAGGTCAGGCCCAACTAGGATATTTTCCCTTTTGATTAACTCAGTCAACTAATTAGAGACCTTAATAACATCTGCTCAGTTTCTTCACCTTTGCCATATTCTGTTGGCTAGAAGCAAGTCAGAGGTTTTACCCACACAGAAGGGGAGAGGGTGGCACAAAGGTATGGATACCAGGGGCAAGAATCATAGGGAGCCATCTTGGAATTTGCAGACCATAGCTCAGTGCTTGTCAGGTTGGAGTGTTAGTGGGAGACAAGAAGCTAATGATGGGTGAAAAGTCAAAGTTGAACTTGTAGGTTTGACACGGTTGATGCTATGAGAGAGGAGAGCAAAACGCCAAGGACACTGTTGGTTTGGGGAAGATATTTACTATTTAGGGAAGTAAAAGTACATAGCAAGTAGAGAAGGAGCAGCAGAATGCAGGAGAGGAACTAATGATGAACTGTCACATAAGCAGGAAGGAATTTCAAGAGCTGAGTGATTAATAGAGTTGAATGTAGCAACCCTCAAGGAAAATGTTGGCGAAGCCATTCACTTGACTATTCAGTGATCTTAGAGAAAACTGTGGTGAAGTGGGGATGTCAGAGTCTAGGTTGTAGGGAATTAATGGGGCAAGGGATGTTAAAAGGGTGTTCAGTCCAGGCCTGTGAGCACTCCCACAGCAGTCGAGGCCAGGGCTGGGTCCTGAGTCTCTGCTTCTAGAAAAGAATGAGCTTTTCCAGGCCCTTTTCAGTCTAGCTCTGCTTACAGAGCCCTCAATTAACTCTTCTTCTGGGATGTGTGAGGTGGCACCACAGTTTGCATTTAAGCTGTTTTGGGACTTTTTTGGACAAGACAAAATGAGACTTTTAGCAGAAAACACGAGTAATCTACCGACTTGGAGAAATCTGAGGTAGGGAGCCTTTCCGCGCTCTGAATAATTAAAAGTGGACTCTTCCATCTTGTTCTGGGAGTTGAATTTTTAATGATGAGTAAAAATCTTTGCTTGGTTTCTTTTTGGCCAGGCCTCATTTCTTTCAAGCCAGGAGCCCAGCTGCCCTAGCTGTTTTGCAAAAATCAAGTAGAATTCTAAGGAAATGAAATAGTAGGAAGGATTAAGCAATTTTTGGACCCAAGACAGATATTCTGAGGCTCTTGAAATAACCAGCATTAAAAAAGGGTATCATTAATCAAATGCAGGGTTGCCTTATAGAAGCTAAATTTAATTCTAGTGTGACAAATCCATAAATGAAACTATTTCTCTTTATAGTGTCTGAGGACTATGTCCCACCTTCTCTTCTTTCACTCAAAGATCAACCTGAAATAGTTTTGTCTTATTCTGAGACCTATGTAGCTAACAAAGACTAGCACCACTGTCATCTGATTCTTTCTATATAGCAATAATATTGTTCGACTTTCTTGTGTCTTACTTTCATTATTAATTACAAATATTCACTTCCATCACAAAGCAATTTGCATAAGTATTTTCACCATCTATTTTTTTATTTATCATTTATCCCATGTTAAAAAAAATTCCTGGATATAAGTAGTATGCACAGAAAAATAGGATTAAAATGTACAGCTCTAAGAGTTTATAATCATCTCTGCAGTATGTTCATCTAACATTTTAAGTAGATTCTCCCGTCATTTTAAACCAGTGGGGTAAGTGCTGTGCGCACTGTTGTAAAGTGTATTTCATGGCTCACTGAGCTTTTCTGTCTTTAACTTTCCAATATATATAATTTGATTAAAAATTTGGCTGGACAGAATAAGGAGAAACAGAGGGAAGTTGCTCTTAACAGAATCTCCCGTGTGCCTGGGATTATAATTGAAGGAGAAATGAACATCTTTCTCTGTAGGAAAGGCTTTGTTCCATTTTTACATTGGAGATCATCTGTTACTGTAACCTAGACACCTAAACCCACTCCAGATTCAAAATGTGCCATTTATAAACATGCATGCCAAGTTTCCAATGCCCTTTTTGAATGTTTGCATGTAATTTGAAGCTTGCAATGCCAAAGTAAAATATAGTTTCCATTGTATTGCTTTACCCACACCGCATGGGAGCTGCCTCTATTCTCTGACATCGCTTGAATAGACGAAGCATAGTTTGACTTTGTTCAAAAAGAGGAATGTTTCTCGGCTCAACTGAAATGATTGCTAGGTATAAGCTGCCAACTTCATTTTCCCCCTGCAGAAATGTACATTTTTCCCTATTATAAAATGTACTCATAATAGAAATGAGACAGTTCCCAAGAGTGTGGTTATCCAAAGGTAATCTCAACCCAATCTGATTAGAGGCAAGTGGCTCATGCCTCAAAATGCTCCAGGGTATGATATTATTTTATGATAACCATACTCTGTATCATGTCTTATTGATTAACTAATAAAGCGTCAGCATAGCTATTTAGAAGAAATGCTGGGAAACCAAGGGGGATAACTGGTTTTAGAAAGGAAGTGATTCTTTCAAAAGACTCAAACTACCTCTTGTGCCACCTTTTTACAATTTTGGGTAGACCATGAAAGGTCATCAGTTGCCAATTATAGTATCTCTTTGATGTTAAGATCATTCATTTGCTAAAGCCGTGCATTTATTTACATTTCAATGTGTTGTGAGAGCAGAATGACATTTCTTTAAAGAATGCTGTATTTTGTTCCCATCATCCAGATGACTTCATTGCACAGGAACAGGGAAATATAGATAGAACCTAAAAAATATAGCAACCAGCTTGCCTATGGAGGCCATATGCTGGTAATATCACCTAGCATTGGAGTGAGAAGAGCATATGACTAGCAAGCAAGTATTTTGCACCTAGAATAGCTTTTGGACTATCACTGGAGTGTGTCCCTTAGCACATAAGTCCAACATTCAGGCACCCATAATATCCTTATCTCTCCCAAAGGCTGTGACTGCACATCTGTAAAAAAGGTGGAGCAGGAGAATTGAAGCAATTACCGTAGGTGATTCAATTTAACAACCTATTTTGTCACAATTACTTTGTGTTTCCATTGTAAATATAAGTTTATGGCCTAAATTACCAAATCATTGCCTCTCGGTATTTCATTTCCTCTTACTATATAGACACAGATAATATATTCAAATTGAAAATGTTCCACAAGAATATAGTGTCCAGCTCTAGTCCTTGGTGATGTATCTTTTTGATCCAATTTAACTCTCCAAGAAGTATAATCTAGTCACTTCTATAATAATTGGTCAAGAGTCACTGGGTGCTAGGGTCAGGAGATTTCTTTTCCTCCTCAATCCATTTCCTTGGCTATACATTATTGATGTGGTCTGAACAGAATAATACCTTGAAAAGATATGCGTAAGGTTAGTTCAATGTATACGTGTCTGCTTAAGTACCCCACTATTCACAGAGCCTGTGGTCTTTTTATCTTCAAAATTCAAATCTTCTAGAATGGAATTTCTGTTAATGTCCCAAAGAACATTTTATCAGAACCCCTATCTTTAAGATCTAAGTTAAGAGTTAGCTACAGACACCATCTGAACTGTTTTCAAAGGACCTTAAAACTGATCAAACTGATCATTTAATATACAGCTTCCTATTAACTTGATGCTGTTTTTCTCCCTTTAAAAAGCAGGGTTTTAATATTCATCTCCTTTTTCTCCTATGATAGTACATTTTTAAATCAGACCTTTTGTTTGTGTTGTTTGTTTCTGCTGGTTAGTACACTCCTTCTAAATTATCTTTGACAACTTGCTTAGCAGGGTATGAAGACTGTCCTCAATGCTCTCAAAATTAAGGGAACATGAAAATTCCAAATCTGATGATGACATTTGTTAGCAAGGAGAGTTATACAAGAAGGGCTTCCCCAACTATTCCCCCCAGAGAGTAAAAATCCAGCCACTTTACTGGTTCTGCCTTCTCGGACATTAGCGGATCCTGGGATCCTCATGCTTTTCAACATAAGATGAGGGATAGTTGACGCTCTCATGTTTTTTCTCTTCTGCTTGTACTTACTTAAGGCTTTTATTGTTTTGTTCACTTCTTTCCTTTTTTTTTTTTACAATGAGGAGTGGAAATGATTTAGGTATATGAAAGCATGTAAGAGGTTATATGTCTTCTCTTCTTATCTTCTCATATCTGTGTCTCTGGTTGTTCTCTTTGGCTGTGTAGTTCAGTAATTCCCTATTTAAGTCAGCATGAGCTAAGTTATGCTGCTGTAACAAACAACTGTAAAGTTGTAGTGTCTTCAAATAACAAGATTTATTTTTCACTCTACAGTGAAATCATGGGTCAGCAGGATAGGCTCTGCCCCACATAACCTCATTCTAGGACCTGGGCTACCAGGAGCATTGGGCTACCAGGAGCATTGCTGGGCACTACAGAAGAGGGAAAGAGAGCTCTGGGGAATCTTGCATTGATCAAGTGCCCTGACCCAGAAGTGATACACATTACCAACTTGATGCTCATGGTCCATTCAACAAGGACTGCACCAAGGGGATAGACCAGACAGAGATATCATGGGTCTAGAGCAGGAGTGGGGAATGTCAAGCATGAAATCAGTACCAGCTAACATCACACGCCTCACCAAAGAGAAGCAGTTCCAGCCATCACATTAGGAGTGAGTTAATTAAATATTTGACCAAATATAGCAGGTTAATTTTTAAGTTGATAATTTTGTGGCCCTCAAATGATGTTATAAATGTCCAAATGACCCTTAGCAGAAAAATGGTTCTCCACCCCTGGTCTAGAGTGAGGGAGAGATGGAAACACCTGGTGAACAGCAGGAATGACTATCACATGCCCTCACTAAAACAATAGACACCTATGAAGGAGCTCATTAATTTCTTCTCCCACATTACCTAATAAATCCTTACCACACCTCAAAAACTCAGATTGGGGATATTGTCATTGAACTTTAAAGTTCAAGGATAGATTTATTAGTTTTCTATTACTACAGAAATTCAGTGGCCTAAAACAACATACATTTATTATCTCATAGTTTCCATGGATTGAAAATCTGGGTATGGGTTAGCTGGGTATTCTGCTCAGAGTCTCATCAAGCTGAATTTAAGGTGTCAGCAAGGGCTCAATCCCATCTGAAGACTAGGTTCTTCTTCCAATCTCACTGGTGGTTGGCAGAATTGAGTTCTTTGCAGTTATTGGAGTGAAGCCCCAGCTTCTTGCTGGCTGTTGATCAGGGACACTCTTGTCACCCTCAGGTCCTTGCCACATAGCCTCCTCTACAAGCAGTTCACAATGTGATTGTTTGCTTCTTCAAGGCCAATAGAAGAATCTCTCACACTGCAAATCTTTCTGATCTCTTATAAGAGCTCTTCAAAGTCAACTAATTAGGGACCTTGATTACATCTGTTAATCCCTCTATCTTATAGCGTAATTATGAATGTGATATCCCATTATATTTACAGGTTCCTCTCTCATTCAAGGGGAGGGCACTGTGCAGGTATATACACCAGGGGCAGGAATCTTGTTGGCCATCTCAGAATTCTGCCAACACAGACACACAGGGCCACATCTCCAATGTCTTAAAGCTGGTAGTGTTTAGGATCATCTTAACTGGCTTCACAGAAAAATTTGTTGAGTTGTTCAGTGAATCAGTAGTTAAAATATAAAAAGGAGAGGGAGAGAGGAAGGAAGGGAGCAAGAAACAGCAGAAGGAAAGAAGAAAATTGATGTGAAATGACTTCAAGTAGAGAGGGCCATGAGGCAGCAATGGAGCCATGTGTGAATCAGATCAGCCTCCCAAATGCTAAACTTTCTTCTTACTCCCCAGTGTGGCACTGTCTCTTCAGTAGAGATAAGTGTGGCCTTCTTAGATGGCCCTGGATGGTATCTCCTTTTTGAGGTAGCATTTCTTTTTAAGGTTTACTTTATTTATTTTATGTTTTTATTGATTTTTTTTTAAGAGAAAGAGGAAGGGAGAGAGAGATAGATGTGAGAAAGAGACATTGATTAGCTGCCTCCTGCACTCCCCCCCTACCCCCTGCCCCACCGGGGATCGAGCCTGCAACCTGGGCACATGCCCTGACCGGGAATCAAGCCGGGACTTCTCAGACCATGAGACAACACTCAATCCACTGAGCCACACCAGCTGGGCTAAGGTTTACTTTAAAGGAAATGACTGCATTATTCTTTTCTAGAGAGAAGAACGTTGGTTGCTCTGCTTCTTGCTCAACTGCCTAGATGGCTCATTATTTTATAATATCTGCACTATTGCCCAGAAGTAATTTTCCTTTTATTTTTGCCCACAAGGTGGAAAATTAAGGTTGAAATACAACTTTATTTTTGCTTTTCCCAGAAGAGGTGACAGTATAGTTTTCCCTGCCTATTTTTTGACAAGCAGTGAAATATTACTTGGGTGCAACTATTGACTCCTTCATCCTATCCTGGCAAAAGTTATGTAGAGAGTCTCTTGCCCTGGTTTGTGCCCCAGAGGCCATCCTGGAGTCTTGTGGGATGGAGGGGATTTCCTCCCTGACCTGGTTTTTGTACCTGTCACCTTTCTCAGATATGCCTTTGCACATTTTTCCTCTTTTTCTAATTAGTAAGGATTATTCCAAATCTCTCCATAACATTTCTGCCCAGGAAATACCACTTTTTTGTACTGAAGAAATGGAGAAGCTCAAACAAAAACTTGAACATCAGTGGTTTTGATTTCTCTTTGGTTCTGAGTAAAGACATTGACCAAGGGAGACTATACATTTTAAGAGACTTTCTCTTCATTTCGTTATTTTCTGTCTCCTGTTGACCCCTTTAAATCTATTCCAATGTGATGAAGAATTTGTAGAACTTTAATAATAAAAACTTACTGGGATTATCTGTTAGGTTCACTTTTACAGATCTTTTCTTCTGTTTACATTTAACATCATTTAGTGAGCAATACTTAAGTTGAATCAATCAGATGGTAAAAGTGGAATTTTTTTTCTAGCTAAGTAAACATTAAAGAATATATAAGGTCCTGAAGCATCCATTCATTATTTATTCAACATAAATTCTTGAGTGGGTACGATAAGCATGGCACTGCCCTGGGCATTTGAGACATAGAAGAAAGACCTGGTTTCTGCCTGCAAGGAGACTAGCTGGTGGAAAGATCGTAAGTTTAAAATCATACAGACTTGAGTTTGAATCCCATTCTGCCACCTGCTAGGTATAAACCTTATGCATATATATAATTCTCCTTAGATTGTGAATATTCAAAGACTCTAGCCACATATATTACATAATGACCAAGTTGGGCTTAGTCAAGGACTAGGCAAGTCATTTCATGTATAAAAAAAATAAATATAATCCACCCATCAATCAATTATTAAAGAAAAACAATGTCATCATCTCACCAGATCCAGGAAAGGCATTTGATAAAAACTCTCAACCAACTCTTAAAAACGTCCTTTACTTGATAAGGAGTATCTACCACAAACCTGGAATAAACATTTTTAATGATAAAATGATAGAAGCACTCCATTTAAATTGGTCATAAGATAATAATAGTCATTATGACCACTTCTATATTCAACATTTTACTGGATATACTAGCCAATACAACAAGACATAAGAAAGAAAGAAAAGAATAAGGATGGAAAGGCAGTAAACATGACTGAGAATACTTGTGGAGGATATGTCCACCTGCAAGGGAACCCAAAGCAACCCATATACAAGGTATTAGGGTTAATAAGAGAGTTTTTCAGGTTGAATTGATAATATCATCAATATATTAAAATCAATTTTATTTATGTATTCTAGCAACAAATAGTTGGGAAACTTTTTTTAAATCCTCACCTAAGGATATTTTTCTATTTATCTTCAGATAGAGTGGGAGGGAAGGAGAGAGAGGGGGAGAGAGAAACATCAACGTGAGAGGGACACATCGAGTGGTTGCCTCCCTCACGACCCCGACCAGGGCCGAGGACAAACCGCAACCAAGGTACATGCCCTTGACTGGAATTGAACCCTCGACTCATTGGTCTGCGAGCCAACACTGTAACCACTGAGCCAAGCTGGTCAGGGCAGGAAAACATATTTTGAAAGAATTTTTAAATAAAGAACCTAGAAATGAACCTAACAAAGGAATTCCAGGCCAGTATGGAAAAAATGATAAAATTTGTTTGAAGACCTTACACAGATTATATCCCATAACCAATAACTATAGTCACTAATGGTTATATGCATATCCTCAACTCTATTACATTTTTCATTGCTTTAACATGCTGGCCTGCCTAGCCAAAATCATGGTCATATCCAACACTCTGCCTACCCTGTACCTGCACCTATGCAACTGACCGTGGCTAGAATAAAATAACACAACGTGCTGGTTCATTTCACTTTAAAGTTAGGATTGCTCATCTCAACTGGGCCTACTGCTGCCCTAAAATTATGCTATTTATTTGCTCCATTCTTGCTCCCATTCTCCTAGATCAATGTCTTCAAAACGGAGACAGGAACATAGAATTAACATGTAATCCAGCAATTCCACTTCTGGAATTAAAAGCAGAGATCAATGTACAACAATGTAAATGTACTTAATGCCACTGATTGTACACTTTAAATGGTTAAAATGGTAAATATTATGTATATTTTACCACAATTTTAAAAAATGACACATGAATACTTCCTAAGAACCATGTAGGCAAGGGAGTCACTTTGCAGATATACTCTTTCCTAAAACTAATTTGACTGAGAATGTCTGAGATTCTGGGGTCCCCTTTCACACTTGCCCTTCTCTTCTTTATGAAAATAATTTATTTCCTTTATTGATTTTAGAGAGAGAGGAAAGGAGAGGGAGAGAGAGATAGAAACATCGATGAGAGAGAACATCGATTGGCCGCCTCCTGCATGCCCCCCACTGGGGATTGGGCCCACAACCTGGGCATGTGTCCTGACCAGGAATCGAACCGGCGACCTCTTGGTGCATGGGTCGATGCTTAACCACTGAGCCGCACCGGCTGGACTGAAAATAATTTTTTTTAATCATGCATTTTATCTGTTATTATGAATTTTACTGTGGTGCTTGGCTCCAGTGGGTAAGAAACCAGATAAATAAATTATTTGAAATATTGTACATGTTGAGAAAATGAATGATCCATTCATTCATTATCGGTTAATATTTATTATTGCAGCTCAGTCATTTTGCTATTTTTTGCTTTTAATTAACTAAACAGGGACTAATGAGTTGTCAGCTGATCGACCATTAAAAATAATTTTTGATAATAGATATAAAATATTTATAAAAATTAATTCTATAATAATCTTTGGGATTTTGATAAATAACTCACAAGTTTCAAAAATGCCATAACTTTGCTTTAACAAAATTCCTCTTCTCAACTAGTTAAACAAATGAATTTATATCCTTTGCAATGATTTAAATTTATGATAAAAAATTTTACACGTCATCTTAAAATGTATGAAGAGGCATTATTTTCAAAATTATTTAGGAGGTATGCAAGCAAAAAAAATTTTGATGATTACTAAGTTAATTGACTACTTCGATATTTTTTCCTCTCTTGGCAAAATGCCAGCTTCTCCCAGATTCTCTTATCAACTGATGACCCTGATTTCTGCTGCATTGAGCAAATTGAAGCAATCAAAAGACATCCTCCACAGACTTCCCCCCACATCTGTACACCTGTTAGCACCTGCACACATGCACTACACCACCCCTCTTGCTCCAATAGATGAACTCCCCAAGCTTTTAAGTAAACCCAAAGCCTCTCTTTATGCCCCAGGCCCCACCCCTTTGTCTATTCCAGGGCATTGTTTCAGCAGGTCACTTCTCTCTTCCATCATCCACTGTTTCCCCTTTATACTGGATCATTCCTATTAGTACACAGATAGGCTATTATTTCCTTTCACCTTGAAAACAAAAACCTATCTTGATCCACTTTCCCGTCTAGCAACCACCCATTTCCCTCAACCCTTTATCTATAATTTTATAATTGACAGCAAGATTCCTTGAAAGAGTTATCTATTCTCAATTCTTTGATTTCTCTCTTGCCGTTTTCTTTTAGACCCACTTCAGTAAGGTCCCCCTCCCACTGCCATTATTCTTGTTAAGGCCACCAGTGGCCTCTGTTATGCTATTTCCAGTGGTCAATTCTCAAGCCTCATCTTACTTACTGGACCTATAGACAGCATGTGACACTCTCTCCTTGAACCGGTTCCTTCACTTGACTTCTAAGACCCCATACTTCCCTAGAGTTCCTTTTTTAATTGCTCCTTCTCAGTCCCCTTTGCTGAGTCCTCCTTATCTAGCCACCTTCTAAGAACTGGAATGTTTCAGAGCTCAGTCTTTAGACCTCTTTTCTGTCTCCAGGCATTCCCTAGTCATCTCAACCAGTCTCATGGCTTTAAATACCATCTTAATAAGCTTGCTCCAGGAATCTTTTTTTCCCCCTCCAGATCTGTTCTCTGCCTTTCTCCATCCTGGTCTCTGCCTCAGGGGGTTGACTTGTGTGTAATTTATCAACAGGCCTCTGTGCCTTCTGGCTCCTGGTTGCTTGCGAACAATGGTGAATGGTGGCAGGATATTAGGGGAGAAAGAAGAGTGACAATGAGGTATTTATTCCCTCAGCTCCTCCTGTGTGAGGACTCTTAACCAAAATTGACTTCTCTCAAGACCACCTTCTCTACCCAACTCTGTTTCCTAGTTCTTATAACAACCGTCTCCCTTGCTCTTTTGGTATTTGGGACACCCAAGATGTCCCACTATTCTTTGTGTTTCCCTACATGCCCACCTCTAAAAAGTGTCTCTTTGTAAAGAAACCCTCCTTAAATATTCCTAATCTGGCTATGTCATTATTTTTTGTCGGGATCCTGACTGATGCAGTGCAGATGACTTCCAGACGTATAACTTCATTAGGGGTCTCTCTTCCAAACTCATCTATATTGAGCAGGCCACAGAGCACTCCTCTGAACTATCTACTGGAAATCTCAAATTTATCATGTCCAGTATTGATCTCTTGACATTCCCCCTCCAATCTATTCTGCCCCATCTTGGTAAATGGCAACAGTATCCTTCCTGTTGCCCAGGCATACAACTTTGGACGAATCAGTCCTTGGTTCTCTCCCACCTCCCATCTGGTCCATCAGCAAATCCTCTTGGCACTATCTCATTGGTCACTTCTCATCACCCCATCGACACTAGTCTGGTCCAACCCACCATCGCATCTCATCTCAATTATTGTAGGAACCTCATATATGGCCTCCTGCTTCCTGCTTCCTGCTTCACAGGTTCTCAACACAGCACCAGGGCAATCCTGTTGCACAGTCAGATCACATCCTTCCTCTGCTCATTAGCCCAGCCTCACTCTGACCTATGTGAGTGCGTCCCTGTCTCCTTTCTCATCTCCTCCAACACCTACCTTTGTTGTCTCTACTCCAGCCATCCCAGACTCCTCTGATGAAGCTCCCTGAACTCAGTATCCCTCTGCCTTTAGATAGGCATGTAGCTGGTTTCTTCGCTCCCTTCTGACCTTTCTTTCACACTATTTTCTTTTACTTATTTGTTTTACTTATTGTTGTACTTATTTATACCAGAATGTATCTTCCATGAGGGCAAGGGGTTTTGACCCTTGGAGTAGTGTCTGGCACAGAGCAGTTTTGAGTGAATGGAAACATTTAAAAAGACCTAAATAAATGAAGACACTGTTTTACTGGGTAGGAAAACTCAATATTATGAAGATATCAATTTTTCTCAAATTGATCTATAAACAGTGCAATTCCAATAAAAATTCCAACAGAGGTTTTCATAGAACTAGTCATATCGATTCTGAATGCATATTAATGAGCACAGCCTAAGGATAGCTCAGCGCTATTAAAGAAGAAGTTGGGAGAATCTGCCCTCCGGGCATCAACACTTTTTCATAAAGTTATGGTAATTAATATAAGATGGTATTGTCTCAAGACTAAACAAACTGACAATAGAACAAAATAGAAAACCCAGCAGCAGACTTGTGCATATGGAAACTTAATACATGACAGAGTTAGCATTGTAATCATTGGTGAAAGGAAGGATAATTCAGTAAATTGTCCTGGGACACCTGGTTATCCATACAGAAAAAAGTGAAATTGGATCCCTGTCTCACACCATACACATAATTAATTGTAGGTGAATTAACTTAAGGTATATGGCAAAACTTTAACATTTTTATTAGAAAATAGAAGGTCATATCTTTATGACTGTGGAGCAGAGAAGGTCTTACGAAAAAGACCAAAAAAGTACTAACCATGAAGAAAATATTGATAAATCTGCATACATAAAAATGAGAAACATTTGTTTATTAAGAGACACTATAAAATAAATGGAATTATGCATTACAAAATAGAAGAGGATATTTGGAACAAACATAACTTACAAATGATTATTATTCAGAATATGTAAATACCTCCTAAAATATCTCAAAATGAAAATGGGCAAAAGGCTTGAACAAGCTTTCACAGAAGTAGAAACACAAATGACCAATGTTCAAGATAATGTGCTTTATCTTATCAGTAATTAGAAAATTTCAAAATCAAATTTGCATGGGAAATCACTAGATTGATTTAAAATTAAAAAGTGTTGTAAAACCAAGTGTGAGTGAGGCTATGGAGCAGATGGAACACTTACACACTGCTGGGGAAATGTCCATTGGTACCATAACGGGGAAAACAATTTGGTATTATCCTGTAAATGTGAACATTCGCCTGTGTTACCAGGAGGCCTGTTTAGGAACGTTTATAACAGCATTGTTTATAATAACAAAAATCAAACAACTTCCCTCAAAGAAATACAATTTTAAGAGACTAGAAACCACCCAGTGTCCATTTACTATATGAATAAATAAATTGTAGTGTATTTATACAATATAACATTTTAGAACAGTGAGAATGACTGAACTGCAACTATACACTGGCTTTCTTTCCTGTCTCACTGGCCTGTGTTGCTCCTGTCCCAGCAGGCCTTGCAGCTCGGCTCCAGGACTGGACGGCCAATCCTTCCAGTGGCATCGTGGACTCTCAATGCAGGCCCTTCTCCCTTCTCCTTGAACGCAGCTTCTGATTCATTCTGCTTCTGCCTTCACACTCCCTGCAGCCTACCCTCAAAGCAGGCCGTGTGTGTGTGTGTGTGTGTGTGTGTGTGTGTGTGTGTGTGTAGGGGAGGGGGAAGGGAGGATTTGGGATAGTTCTAGGATTCTGCTAGGAAGAGGAAGGAGGGACTGGGCAGCCACTATCCACTACTCTGTCTCTCCTGCATGCTACAAACTCCTAGAGAGAAGGGACCATGTCATAATCATCTCTGCATTCCCTGAGCACATCTCAAGCATTCAAAAACTATTGAACAAAAAAAGATTAGCCTAAGTAAGACCTAGCTGGTCAGACGAACTGAAAGAGAAATCAGGTCAAGAGCCTTTTGCCAGAACCAACACACTCCCTGCAAAAGCTGGCATCTGCAGATAAGGAAATGGGTGGATGACAAGTTAGGAAGTAGAGGTATTTTAAGGGCTTTCTTTGACTAGCAAAACAAAAGCTTACTGGTCAGGGGCTCCTGCCTCCCCTGGGGCAGCCAGGCCTGCAGAACACTGTTGCTTTTTGATGCAAGTGTCCTGAAATCTTCAGCAGCTACTCCACTGTGAGGAGGTGTCTCCTGATCTTAAAGGAGCACAGCAGAAGCTTTTGTCCTCCCGTTGCCAGGGCGTGGAACATGGCTTACCATTCAACTGGAACACAATTCTTGGCAGCAGTGCCTTTCAGTAGCTTTTCTCAGCTTGTCCCCTGCCCAAGCCAGCCACTTACTGGCACCACAACGCTTAGGCATCAGGCCCCCTGAGCACACCACTTGCCCCATTTTCCCAATTAGCCCAGTGTTAAGATATCCTATTCTGATGACGGCTAATTTACCAGCCCCGTGTCTGAGGAGGTACAGAGATGCCCCAAATTTTCCTGACTTATGGTCAAAAATGTCAAGAGCTGGCCAGTATATTGCAACGTTCAGGACAAAAAGCCCTCATTCCTGCCTCCACACCAGTCACTTCATGCGGTTGTGCACTTGGAGATTTGCACAAAGGCTCTGCTGAGGGACCAGGGAGGGCTGAATCCAGACTGCAGTCTGCTCACTGAACCTGGGGTGGAGTTCATTCCTGAGTCTGCCTGGAGGAGGAGGCCCTTTCTTCTCATATAGGCATCCACTGCTTGCCTGAGGGGCACCTTTGTCTAACTGGCACAGAGGCCTGGTATTCTCTTCTCATCCTATCACAAGGTTGGACCCAGAAGCCCTGGGCTGATTTGCAGTTGCTTCCTGCCCCAGCTCTTGCTGGGAATGAGACCAAGAGCGGGATCCTGGCCTGTCTTCCCAGCCCCGCTCCTGTGAGACCCGTGTCTCCCTGGTCTCTGCCTGTCTGCAGAGCATCCTCCAGCCCAAGGAGCCCCCTGCCATGGGGGCCACAGCTGCCCAGCCTCCTCTCCGCCCACCGCCTGGCTCCTCGCCTGGTTGATTCCTGGCTCACAGCTTAGCCCTGAACGTCCATTTGTGCCCAGGCTCCTCCTGGTTGCTGACGCCATCACTCGATGCTGCTGGCCCTGGCTTTCATTTCTGACCCTGGGCTTCAAAACTTGAGGGCTTAGCACTGACAGCAGCCTCTGATTGGGACAAGAAGGGATTGTTTTCCACAGCTGGAGTGTTTCAGTCCAGACCAATAAGACATCTTTGAGCCGCCAGACTTGACCACTGGGGCGTCCCACACATGCCTCTCTTTACAGAGGGCCTCTTGGACCCTTTTGTCCCAGCGCCCCTCCCACCCCATTCTGGTCTGCAGCCAGAGTTCATACCACTGTATCTCATCCGTGCATCTCTCGATTACAGATGCACTTTCTCAGTATTGTCTTCAGCAATATGCTCGGTCTCTCAGCGGGACTCAACTCCTAAGATCCTCCCAGCTCTGTGTGTCCCCCAGGAGTCACCCCCCCACACACATGGAGGCTGCCTTGGGGGTGGGACCCAGAGGTGATTTGGTTGCTGAAGCCATATGCAGGATGAGTCAGAAGCCAGCACTGAATGTCCATGTTGTTAGTGGAAAGACTGGCGTCCCATTCTGTTAGCTGAGCTGCACGCCCTGCAGGAGTAGGAGCAGCACGGCGAATAGGGCCAGAAAGAAAGCGGGATTGAGAGGAGTAAAAGCTAAGGGGACAGGATCCTGTCAAAAGCAAGGGAGAGCCCTGGCCGGTTTGGCTTAGCAGTTAAAGCACTGGCGCGGACCCATGAGTCTCAGGCTGGATTCCGGTCAAGGCACGTACCTCAGTTGCAGTTTGTCCCCGGCCCTGGTCAGGGTCATGCGGGAGGCAACCAGTCAATGTGTCTCTCTCACATCGATGTTTTTCTCTCTCCCTCTTTCTCTCCCTCCCATTCTATCTGAATGAAGATAAATGGGAAAATATCCTTGGGTGAGGATTAAAAAAAAAAAAAGCCAGGGAGAAAAGATCACACTGAAAACAGCTTGGGAGCCATCATGGCTCCTGCTCCCTTGCTCTGCCCTGGTCCCATTTCTGGCTGGAAACTGCAGCCCAGCTCCCTTTCCCCCGTAATTCATTCTGGCCACATACTCATTCCAACACACCTTGTGCTAGATTCCTGTAACTCAGCTCCAGGTGCTGCTCAGTCACCTTGGCTACTCAAGCCCACGCTGCACTGCCCCGTGCCCCTACCCTGCTCTCTCCATGGGAGGACCCCGACCTTCAGGCTCCACCCATACCCCTTACCCTCTCCACCCCATCTCCAGTGAAGGGTGAGCACCTTCCAGGCCGGGATCCTTTCCTTACATTCCTTTTCTACTCTCCACAGCACCCAACATGATTATGGGCTCATCTCATACAATTAATATTTGTTCATTGATTGATGGATCATAACATCTTATAAAGTGGTGTTTTTCAAAGTGTGCTGTGCACATCCTTTGCACCAGAATCTCATTGGTGTTTTCTAAAATGCATATTCTTGGACCCCATGGCACCCACACCTACTCCGAATTCCTGGGAGTACAGCTGGCATTCTCATTGCAGCAGACAAAGATAGCCACTCTTTCTTTGACATTTCTCCTATCAAGAGGTGGGGTCTGCTTCTTTCCCCCTGGAAATTGGCCCATGGCTACTGTGAACATTGAAGTAATACTTTGCCAGATCCAGGCCTAGCCTTGGTCTCTGGGAACCCTGGCCCATATGGAGAGACCTAAAACTACATGGAGAGAAGGAAGAGCCCAGCCCAGCCAGCTTTATGGTCACCCCTCTAATTTTCCAGGCGTGTCTTGGACTCTCCAGGAGAGACCAGGTACCAGCTAAAAACCAATGAGTGGCCCCAATCATCTGGGGCAGAATAACCCAGCTGTGCCCTGCCAGATTCCTGACCCACAAAATCATAAAGTGATGTTGCTTTAAGCTTCTAAATTTGGGAAAGTTTTTTACGTAGTGATAGATAACAAGAATATGCAGATGTAACAAATTCTCCAGGTTATTCTTGTGTGCCCTAGAATTTGAGTCATTGTTGTAAAGGGAGCTGACATTTAATGAGTAAAGTTTTATATTAAAGAGTAGAACATATAATTCATTTTATAACTTGTATGCATATCCTAAGGAAAGGAAGATATGGTAAAATAAAATCTCATCATTTATATTGTTGAACTCATTTTGCTTCTTGGACACTAGGCCAGTTCTGTTTCTGGCACAAACGGGAGGGCCTCCAGTTCTCCTGAACTTTTCTAGACAATCCAATTGCCACAGACAGTGTTAATAAACAATGTCACCCCAATGGAATAAAGCTCAGCTTTGGATTTAAAATGTAGTGAGTCCTGACAACATTTGGTTTGGACATATTTTCTTCGTCTGTGCTTCCAGGCCAAAACGAAGGAGATTTTCTTTTTCTTTTTTTGTTTGTCTCATGGGAGTATATATTTTAAGACTGAAGCTTGTGGGTTTCTTTCAGGTTTCATAATGAAACCTTTAGGCTTGTAAGTCACATGACCGATCACTGCTTTGCCATAGTTTGGGATGAAAACCACAGGACCCTACAAACCCCACTGGGATTAGTGGTTTTTGTTTTTGTTTCTCAACAAAGCAGTATGGACAAATTTGAGAAATTTTTACAGACTCAGCAGAGATTGGTGTGAAACTCAGCATCTTCTTTGGATGCCTCGGCTCAACTTCAGTGGGTTTGGACGAGCCCCGTGCTTAAAAATGGAACTCTAAAAGCATAAAACCACACAAGCCAAAAATATTTTCCAAAATGAGTTGAACCAAGCTGAAGCTGCTGGGATTTGTGCCCTCTCTGTGCAGACAAGTATATGTGCCCCTTCCAACTCGATGCCCAGCCTGCCTTGGAGCTCACTGGGTCTGCTGTGTCACATGCTGGGCAGAGCTGTCTCCTCAGAACAGAGCTCTGGCCTCTTTAGATACTCTTCAGAGGTGGCTGTGTGTTTCCAAAAACTCAATAATTCAACGTCTGGCAAGAAATTGATCTCACCGTTTATTTTTATTTTGTTCATCTGAAAAACAAAACATCCATATGGTGGTATCACTTGAGGACAGCTGACAAATAAATGTCATCCTTAAAGCCTGTGGCTCCCAAACAACAGCCGGGTCCATGGCAGGGCTGCATCAACATTGCTGCAGGTGCTGCTGCACAATGCAGATTCCCAGGCAGCACTCCGAATCAGGATTTCTGGGGGGGAGCCCAGGAATCTTCATTTTAATGAGTTGCTCAGATGACTGTATACATCCAAGTGTAGGAAACACTTCAGTGTTTAAAAAATATGACACTTCTGCTTCTGGCCAAGATGAAGTAGCAGGGATTAGATTTATCCTCCTGCCTGAAACGACTGGAAAACTGGGCCAAGCGTATAAAGGAATGGACTTCAGGCAGCGTAGGGTGGTGATCACCGAGAAGGGAACCAGCGAGTTTCCAGATGCCAGAAAGGGAGGGCCAGACAACATTTAGGATGTGACAAATATGTTTATAAAAAGAGGTTATTAGGAGGTGGTTTTGGTTTACTCTACAAAGGATTCTCACGTTGACTGCATAGAAGAGTCAGGGGGCTGGCTGAAGAGCCTGGGGCCTTCCCTCCAGTGGGACATTCAGCAGCAGAGGTGCACCTGTGCCGCTGCGGACTAAGGCCAAGGAGAGAATGGGTTTGCAACATGCTCTTCTTTCTGTTTTAAAAGTAGAGACATTTACATACTACAATATGCAGAATACTTCTGTAGGAAGCATGAGGAAGTGCTGTGTTGGTTGTGTCTGAGAAAGTAGGCTGGCAAACTGGGAAGGAGATTCATTTTATTGTATACTTTTTGTACTGTTAAAATATCTTGCAATGTCAATGTATTTTGTTTTCAATTAAAAAACTAGTTAATAAATAAAAAATCAAAATAAATGTTTTATCTTAAGGATTTCTTTAAATATTTAATGCAATTTTATTTGATTTTTACATACTCACCTATCATATAACTCTTTCAGAAGACATCGACCATGTAAAGCAGTGGTTATAATACACACCTAGGTGATAATTCTATGTCATTCAGAATTTAGTTTATCTTTTCTTCATCTAGCATATGATATAATACAATAAATTGCATCATTATGGTGTTTCAACTGGTTTGAAAGACAGGTTATTGTCATAGTTGTCTGTTCATTTCCAAAATATGAGTTTACAATCATTTAATTGTTCTTGGGGTCTGGCACAGCCCCACACAATGCCCCGTGTCAATTATATGGTTACATACACATTCTTGTAGTTATTTCCAAAATCTACAAAGTTATTCTTCTGTAGGTGCCCACGTGTCCGAAGAGTAAGATGTTTCTAAGGTCCTTGTTTTCTCTTTGCCTGGGCACTTGTGAGATGAAGAAAATCTCCTGGGTCAGAATAAATGCTCTTCCCTGAGGCGATGGCCACCACCCTCTGCATGTCCGTGTTCAGCCGCTGGTGGATGAGCCCCTCTTACAGGCCCCTGCATTGCACTTGCTCTTGTACTTTGTTCTTTTCTTAAGGATGTGGCATGCACACGTTTTTGTTGTGAGGCAAAAGAGACGCGCTCTATGAGTTATCTAAAGCTTGGCTTGTGCAGGCAACAAGAATTTTGGATGTTTAAAGAATTAAAAGGCCCAAAGAATAGATTTAACCAAAGAACTAATGTCAAAGAATGTGATTCTGGCCATCTAAATAAGTAATTATAAGCTTCTGGGATCCCATTATGCTGTCTCTACTCATGTATTCCCACCACTGGCACAAGCAAGGCCAGTTCCTTCACTCTTAAAGGCTTTCTCAAAAACAGTGGGGAAGGGAGGAAAGTATGGATGTTTATGTTTGCTTGAATCAGCAGAAACACTGAGAGCATACACAAGAAACTAACAGTGTGCTTACCTATGAGGAGAGGGAAGAGGGGAGAGAGACTGGAGTAGATGGGGACAGCCCTCTCAACATATACATACTTTTAATGTTGTTTTCATATTGGACCATGTGAATGTATCACCTATTTTTTATTATTATTATTTTTTAATCCTCACCTGAGGATATTTTTCTATTTATCATCAGATAGAGTGGGAGGGAGGGAGGGAGGGAGGGAGGGGGAGAGAGAGAGAGAGAGAGAGAGAGAGAGAGAGAGAGAGAGAGAGAGAGAAACACATCGATGTGAGAGAGACACACCCTGGTTGCCTCCCGCACGACCCGACCAGGGCCGAGGACAAACTGCAACCGAGGTATGTGCCCTTGACCACAATTGAACCCAAGACTCATTGGTCCACGGGCTGATGCTCTAACCACTGAGCCAAACCAATCAGTCACCTGGTTTTTAGATTTAAAATTAGAGAATATTTCTCAAAGTTTATCTTTTCATAAAAGCTTTCTATAGCATGCCAAAGTCTGGGTTGAATGGGTTGAAGTTGCTTCACTGAGTAAAAATAACAGGAAACTGAAACTCAACCCCCACCTCCCTCCTCTACTCACCACATTGTCTCATTGATTTCCTTCTGGCTGCCATTTTCCATGGCTTATGTAGGTTGAGTCTATAGGTTCTTAGAACATTTTAAAAAATAAGAGACAAAATTCTACTTTGTGTAATTTTTCCTTTTGGTGACATTTTGGGCCCGTCACTAAAGAATCACCTATGTACATGTTAGGATAACAGAGGTGAACAAAACAGAGGACCCTGGAAAGAAAAAGACTGTGTGTGTGTGTGTGTGTGTGCACGCGTGCGTGTACGTGCATGCAGGGGGCTGGAGGAGATGGCAGAGAAGGACTAGAAGTATTTCCCAGTGTAAACATTAAAGGTTTAATTTTTGCAAAGCAGCTTTTCTGGTGAAATATTGCTGACTGTATTTGGAAGTTGATAATATAATTCAGTTCTCCTCTGGGCATTGTGGGTATACTATGATTTTCTTGGTTGAAATGCCTCCCTCCCCACCCCAGAATAGTAGAAAGACTGAATAATTTCACATTGGACACTTTCCCTTTTGGGGAATAATTTAAGCGCTACCATATGTCTTCTTATTTTATCCTACTGTCTCTCTCGAACCACTGGGCTTTGAAAATGAAAAAAACAAAAAACAAAACAAACACAAAGGAACACACTGGAGGTGTGTGTGTGTGTGTGTGTGTGTGTGTGTATGTGTGTGTGTGTGTGTGTGTGTGTGTGTGTGTGGTTTAAAATCGCTCTGTGGTGATTGCCCAATCACTGGGCCGTGGTAATTATCCAGGAAGGTGTTTGAAGATATGCTCCACTGAAGGAGGAGTGATAACAACCTTCAGAAACTGTTTAATCCCCAGGAACTAAAACCTGTCTGATGGCGGCTGCACAAGGATGTAAGGAATAATCACTGAAATTAGACCCGAGGAAGAGCCTGTGTAGCGCCTGCTCCCGCCAGTGGCGTCAGCACAGCTCAGAGGCAGGTGCGTGGTTTACCGGCAGCGAGCTCTGGAGTATTTCCCTCTGTGGCAGCTGGCTCCAAGGCGCGCCTGGTGAGCTGGTGTCTCTTTCCCGCATGTGGTGTGGCGTTATTGTCCCACGTTCACAGTGAGCTGTCAGGTTCCCAGGAGCAGAGGCCTGTTTCTGAAACATTCAACTCGGTCTAGAAACAGCAGTCTGGTTATGGGATTTTTCACAGCTCTGCCTGTTCCCAGCACTGAGGAGTTATGTGGCTAACGAGTCACATCAAGCAGCTGCGGAGGTGAAAGTTATGTCAGATTCAGGGCTATATAATTTACTTGAAAAGCCCAGTGATTCCTTAATTCACTTCAGAAGCATTCAGCAAACCAGACTATTCAGGATGCCTCTTATCTCAGAAAGCTGATCAAATTATATAAATTATCAAGACACTTATTTCAAAGATACTGCGAAATATAAGAGCCTTCTTATCAGGTGCTGGTGGCAGTTTTTAAACATCACCCCATCTTTCTTTAACACCCTGCAATCCAGAGCGAGAGTCCCCTCCCCTCCCCTAATCAGGTCGGGCCGGTGACCGCTGTGACCAGTGGAGCATGGTGGAGATGCATGTGGCTTCTTGGGCTAGCTCAGCAAAGGCCGCACCACTCCTGCGCTGGTCTGTCGGGGCGCTTGCTCTGGCAGAGCTGCTGCCACATACGGAGTCTGCCTCCCCTCAGAAAGTCATGCTGGAAAGGTCTTTTTTTTTTTAATCCTCACCCGAGGACATATTTGACATTTTTGCATTTATCTTCAGCTAGAGCAGGAGGTAGAGAGGGAAGAAGAGAGAGAGAAACATCAATGTGAGAGAGACACATCGACCGGTTGCCACCCACATGACCCCAACCGGGGCCGGGGACAAACTGCCACCCAGGTACGTGCCCTTAGCATGAACCGAACCCGGGTCTCTCTGGACTGTGGGCCATCGCTCTAACCACTGAGCCAAACCGGCCAGGGCTGGAAAGGTCTTGTAGTCACAGCCCCACTGAGCTTCCAGCAACAGCCAGCCTCACTGCCAGCCATGTAGATGGGCCACCTCGAGCACACAGCCCACTGAGCCTTCAGACGGTCACAGTCCCCACCAATGTCCGACTGCAGCCTCATGAGAAACCTCATGCGACCACCAGGCAGCCAAGTCCCTCCTGAATTCATACCCTGCAAAATCATTAAAAAAATATTTTTAACAAATAGCTGTTTGGGCCCAGCCGGTGTGGCTCAGTGGTTGAGCACCAAGAGGTTGCCGGTTCGATTCCCAGTCAGGGCACATGCCCAGGTTGTGGGCTCGATCCCCAGTGGGGGGCATGCAGGAGGCGGCCAATTGATGTTCTGTCTCATCGATGTTTCTCTCTCTCTCTCTCTCCCTTCCTCTCTCTCTAAAATCAATAAAGAAATAAAAATTAAAACACATACACACACACAAATAGCTGTTTGGTTTACAACACTGAGTTAAAGGGTAATTTGTTATACAGTGCCAATGGGGAAGAACTGTCTCCTTTGACACACCTCATCATTCCAGCTGCTTACTTTCAGTTCTGAGTGTGTACACGTGGTTGCTTTAATCCATTTTTCTTTGGCTTTATCTTTTCACACCCTCAACATATACACAAACACAGCTGCACAGGCACAGCAACCCGCATACACAAAATCGATCCAATGAGTTCGAGCAAGTGAGTTTGAGCCCTCGATCGCTTAGCTCAGTGTTTTCAGCTGAGAACACTTGGGTCTGGTGGGATTGAGTTTCTCGCCCAAGGTCACATGGCTAAGTACTGTCCCAGCTGGAAGTAAACCCAGGTCTCTGACAAGTCTAGTTCTTTTCCCACTAATTAATTTCCCACCCACCTCATAAAATAAAATGGGCCATTCCTTTTCTAGTCCGGAGGCCATAAACTGAAGGTCCCCGGGCACGGTATCTCATTTGGCCTTCTAGGGGTGACCGTGGGTGCTGTCTACAGCTGGACTGCCTGATGGGAGGCCTGGGGCCCAAGGGAGGACAGGGAAAAGGGAAGTGGCTGAGAGGGCCTGGCCATGCCCGCCTGCCTCCTTCTTCCTCCTAGGCCCATTCCGAAGGCCACGTGCTAATTATGGTCAGAGTGCAGGTGGGGATTCCCGAATGTGCTGGAAAAATGCCAAATTCCCCCCTGGAGCTTCTATGTCAGACCCTCCTTACAAAAATAAAAGTGTTTTAAATGGTATGTTGCATATTTCTGAGTGCAGCTAAAAAAGATGAGTGGCTAGGACAAAAGACTGGGAGAGTCTCTGTTAGACAGGACCGGGGCTGGTTAAATGCGAGGAGTGTGTATCTGTGTGTTTTATCTGCCACTCAAAGGCCCAGGCAGGCTGTCATTAAATCGTTCTCAGCCGCCCACTGCCCCAGAGTTGCCCCAATTTTTCTAAGCCCTACAGCATTGTCATTTGTCTGGCGAGGGAATTAGAACCAATGACTAAGAAGGCCACCACCCCGCTCAGTAATGATACATTTCTGTTCCCTTCAGTGATCCTGCCAACAGCCAGCTCTCCTCCTCCACCCCCACCACCACCATTCTCCGACACCGAAGAGTAAAGGATGATTAAAAGTCTTTGACACGAGGTGTGGTTTAGTTCAATATGTACTGTTGGTTCTGCAAATAAGCTGGTGGGAGGTTGACTATGCATGTTATGTGCCATATGCCACTCTGCTGGCTGGCATGCTGCGGGAAGCCTGACAGGCAAGGGACGGGAAATGCGTCTTCTTTCTGCTTTTGAAACACGGGCTTAAAAGCAAAACGAAACAAGAGTTTTAGAGAAAAAATATCACATAATTACAGTTTCGTTCATCCTTCGTAGACCCCCCCTTACTGTATACTATTTGTCTCAAAAAAGCAGCAGCTGATTCAGTTGACTGCAGGTTCATAAAATCATGTTCAAATAAAAACAACTCACTTCGTGTGCTTGAGATATTCTGGGAAACATGTGTAAATTGAATTTTTGGAAATTTGGTCCTATTTCAAATATTCTCAATTTAAATAGGTCCCATTTTGTAAAGCAAATAATAATTTTGTAATTCAAATCGTCACTCCCTAACTTATTTGTTTTGTAAGTTTGGGCTATTGTGCTTACCTTTTTTTCTAAAAGCAAGATATATCTAAAGATAGTGGCAGGCAGTAAGACTTTGAAGTAATAGAAAATAAACGTTTTATATATAAATAAAAATATTTTTAGTTTTAGAAACTTAGTCTAGTAATTTAGTCTTTATTTAAAACTTTTATCTAAAGTAAGAACGTGTGCCTACCCTGAAGTAAGGCAGTCTGGCAACATGTAGCAAAATACTGAATTTATCCTTAGGTTGTAAGAAAACAATTGTGTAAAGATGTATGTACCAAAAAAGTTGACCGTGGCATTGTTACAATAACAACAACAATAACAACAAAAAATTGAAAGTAAACTAAAACACCATCAATAGAGACATTATTGAAATAAAAACAGATTACTTTATTAACATGCAATGATATTTGTGCTGCTGTCAAAAAGGGCAAAAGAACCACAAGGACATATCGTTTCGCTTACCATGTAGGCAACAATTTGAGTCAACCTCCTGTTGGTGAGTGTGGGGTAAGGAGGAGGTCGGAAGTGGTATGATAAGTACCTGAAACACTTCCTCACTGGGAGTGTCTGGAGGTTTGAGTACCATCAGTCCACAAATACTCAGGAGACTGAGATGCTATAATCAATGTGCCATGAACTTAAATTACTTATGTTAAAAAACACTATTGAGACATTTTTATATATTTAAGAGATTCAAAAATATTTTAAAGGATTATACTATTTAATGAGCAAGTATTAATGTTTAATTTTCCTAAGGTATTTTTTACTGGAAACATCACTTACTGTTTTTTTAAGGGGAAAATATGTATTTGGCTCGTTCAGGACAAGTTCTAGAGAAGATCATTTTATGTATTCAAGTTGGGTCGTGGTTTTGCTGCATTTACTAATGCTCAGTGTTACCCACTTCTTTGTTCTTTTTCAGAGGGAAGTACACTTGCTCTCTAAACTTATTTGATCAGAATAAGTAGAGAATTATTTGGCAATTCAGTTTATGGAAATGAACTGTTATTGAAGATGTTGATCCTAAAGACTTTCATTTGGTTACCAACTTTAATTTTGGGTGTGTGCACAGTATAGAAAAATGAGGATAGGGAACACTCATCAATAATCTTACCATCCTAACTTAACACTTACTAAAAATTTTCTTCCAGGAATTTTTCTTAGAATTGTTATTCTTTTAAATACAAAATACTACAAACATACAGAAAAATGCAATGAATAATATACTAGAACTCCTGTTGGCTTCAGTATAGCAAGTTGGCTACTCTGAAGATCCCTTCACTTTTCACTGCTTCTCTCTGAAAGCCGAGGACAGAAAGTAAAACGTGACTGTCAAACTAGAGCCATGGAATTCTGCATCTTTGAGGGCTATACCTCTGATTATTTATGTAGTTGAAGATTCACACTGACTTTTCTAACATACAACTGTTCCCACTTTAAAATACACCTCTTTACCTAAGCACATGAAAAGAAAACTGAAAATGCTAAATAAAAAATCAGAATTAAAAATTACTTTTAAATGTATCACTGAACTGGTAGGAGAGTAAGAAATATTTAGAGGCTAATAAAGTCAAAGCAGGAATCCTGAAGGGTCAGAGTGCTCTGAATTTCTCTTTCTCCAGGAGGCATCTGTGGAGCCCACCGGCATTAACCTGGGGTCTTGCTGGTGGCATGGATGGGATGGCGGGGACTAAGACCACAGCCCAAAGTCTAATGGGAGAAACTCTCCTATAGCTACGACTTCACA
Source organism: Tadarida brasiliensis (assembly GCA_030848825.1). Taxonomy (NCBI): domain Eukaryota; kingdom Metazoa; phylum Chordata; class Mammalia; order Chiroptera; family Molossidae; genus Tadarida; species Tadarida brasiliensis. The sequence continues at coordinate 39,398,887 of CM061258.1, forward strand.
ACTTCAGTATATGAGTGAACTAGCTATAGATTTGGGGTAATAAGGAAACTCATTTATCTTGACCATTGTGCTGGGTGGAGGGGAAATAAATCTCCCTTGAAATTTCATGAAAAGGCAAACCCTCACAAGGGTTTGTGGTATGTTGCATATTTTTAAATTCAAAATTTCCATTATCTATGAGAATAAAACAACAACAACAACACACCTCAAGTTAAAATTTTATTTTAAAGTAGTTTCATGCTGTAGTTGCTTCCGGGTACAAAGCAATATTCTCTAGAGGAATCCACCCTCAAATCAGGCCTCCAAATATTCTCATGATGAAACGTGAGAATCTGGCCTGACCGTCAAAACTCCCAAAACACACAACAATCAAGACACCATGGGGACTATTTAAGACACATAATAGAAGAATCAAGCCACAAATGACCCTGAGTAATATAATTATCAGTCATACATAAAATGAGTATATGTTTAATTGGCAAAAAGTAAAAATAAAAGGGATTAAAATATATATAAGGAAAAAGAGACCAAAAGTAACGATCCTGAAAATTTGCAAAGGAAATAGAATTTCTAAAATAAAAAAATATATATTATCATCGAAATTAAAAGTCCAATGAATTAGTTAAACAGAAGATTGGGCACAAAGATATTATTCATAAGACGGAACAGAAACAGACGAAAAGTGTGAAAAGGTAGCTGAGAGACTTAGAGGGTAGATAAGCTCTTACAAAAATCTATTAAGGATCTCAGAGAAAAGACTCCAATAGTAATCAGGGAAATGCAAAGTGAAATAAAAATAAGATGCCATCTTAACCTGGTAAAATTTGTAATACCAAGTGCTGGCAAGCATGTGGACAAACAGGAAACATTATGCATTGCTTGTGGGGTGTAAATTGGCATAACCACTTTGGAAAGCCATTTGGCAATATCTAGGAAAGGTGAGGATATATGTAGGTACCGACCCAAGAAACATTCTCATTCATGTGCCCAAGCCAATACAGACAAGGATGTTCATCACCACACTGCCTGTACTAGCAAAGGCATGAAGCAACCTAATCATACATATTTTTTAAAATTTGTTGCTGTTAATCCTCACCTGAGGATTTTTTCCCATTGATTTTAAGAGAGAGTGAAAGGGAGGGAGGGAGAGAGAGAGAGAGAGAGAGAGAGAGAGAGAGAGAGAGAGAGAGAGAGAGAAATATCGATGTGAGAGAGACACATTGATTGGTTGCCTCCCACACACGCCCCTACCAGGGCAAGGGATCAAACCTGCAACCCAGGTATGTGCCTTTGACTGGGAATTGAACCCGAGACCATTCAGTGCTGATGCTCCAACCACTGAGCAACACCGGCCAGGGCATTACATATTTTTTTCTTGCAGATCCCAGCATAATCCCATTACAGAGCCTGGGAACAAGTTCTGCTTTTTTCACTTTAGCTGGCTGCAGGGGCACCTGGGAAGGGAGTGAAAGTTGGGACTGGGGAAGTTCTGGGGATCATCTTGGTCATTCATTCATTCAACTAATAATGACTGAAAGCCTTCCAGTAGCAGGTGCTAATAACGTAAAGGGCTCATCCCTCCAAGCTAAAGACAATTCTAACTTTTTGGGGTGTGATGATGCTGGACCTGTGCATCCTCGAACCTACTGTTTCTCCTCCAAATCTCAGCCTCTGGCTGTTCTACTGCACATTAGACTTCCCACCAGGGATAGTCAGGAGTAATGAAGGAAGAGCACAGTTCCTTCTGCCTTTCGTTGGGAAGGAAAGGTGGAAACACGGCTGAAATTCTTCGCGCTCTGTCCTTCAAGGCCCGGCTCAGCACTGGTCTTTGCGTGACTACTGCGGCTAGTCTTTCTTTCTCAGTTCCCAGGCCTCACTTTCTACAGCAGTCGCTTGGTTAATAATAATACACTTGCAATGACATTTCTTGCAATCATGTTTAAATTGAGAGGTAAATTTCTTATTGCCTGAGCATGATTTTTAGTTGTTTGATAACCAGAATGATTCTCTACATCTTCTCATTGTATATAGCACACACGGAATGTACTGTATGCAAAGTCAGTTATGAATAAAGGTTTCTTGTAAAAAAAAATATATATATATATGTACATATATATGAATGACAAGCAAAAAATTGGGAATTACTTTTAAAATTTATTTACCAGTATAGTCCCTTTTCCCTGTTGTAGGACCCTAACTCTGAGGTCATGTTCTATGTGACAAAGACCTCTATCTGGAAATCCATATGTGGATCAAAATATATCATGCTGCGGGTAGCTGAAGTCTAGGTGGAGGTTTAGGGAAGCGTTCTGTCCTATAGCTATGAAATATGGTATTTATCTTTATGATCCCACAGAATTAGCTGCATCTAGCAAAATAATATAGTATCTCCTAAATCAGTGTATCCATACACTTGAGTATACTCTCAAATAGGCCCACTCAAAGCATTTTAAAACCTTAATTTTCCAATATCAGATCTGATTTTTAATTAAAGCTTAACTTCCACTCTCCCTTTCATGTCCACAGAAGGACTGGGCCAGGCCACATCACATCTGGCTGGGCCTGTGATGTCTTGGGGATTTATGAATGACAACCTATATTAGAACTGGGGTTGTGTGCAGTCATCCTGAAATCAGAAGCTGAATGCTCCCTGCCCAGCAGCATGGGGTCTGGGTAAACAGACCATCCAAGGCAGTCCCACCTTCACTCTCTTTTTCCAGAACCTTGCTTCATGAAAACGCAGAACCAGAATCTTGTGGCATTCTCTAACGAGCAACCTGTCATCTAAGCAAAGCCATTTCTTTCTTAACTTGGTTATGAGAGGGCGAGGGAAGAAAGAGGCTGGAGTAGGTGTGAGGGAGAATCGTGGGGACAGAAGGGCACTCTGAGTTCGCCAGCATGAGAGGCTGCCCTTCCTGGCATCCATGGAAAGGCAAGGTCATGGGCCTTGTCTATCTGAGTTCCCACTAATAAGCTGAAAAATATGCAAACGAGTGAGTTCACCCAAAAGTTCAGACATTCTTGGGGCATTACAGAGAATTATTTTGAAAACATACAATAAGATTATTGAGGGACTGTTTTGTCAGTCAGCAGCAGCTGAGTCTCTGGGAACAGGGGAGCCTTCCCTGAAACCGCTGTGGTGACCACAGGTCATGGAGGGATGCTTGTCTCCTTGTGAACGGGGCTGTCTGTGTCTGGTCCGTGAGACCTGCTGGGCAGCTCGGTACTGTCTTCATTTCCATAGTGACGTCTGCCCGGGGTCATGCCCTGGCTCCTTAAAGCCCTGGGCTTCTGCCTCTTCCAGGGTCAAGTGCTAGAAAACAGTGAGGAGAAAAGCCGATATCCCCAAAGATTTATTTGGGAGAGAAAGGGGCCTACAGGTAGACACTAAACGCCACCATGAGATAATACTGCAAAAGGGTTTTGAAAAATTCTAGTGCTACGTACATAAAAGATAATATTATTCCTATCTAACAGCATGGCTTAGTGGATCCACAAACTACAAGCACTGAGCTGTGGATAAGCTGGTCCTTAAAAATAGAACCAATAGTGCCTTCCTTTCTCAGCGCCCCTAATCCCTAACTCAGCCTTGTGGAAAGTCAGCTAGACTTCGCCATGTGTGACGGTTGGTAACATCAGGTAAAGTCAGAGACCTTTACCTCTTAACACTGGCTGTGGTCAGATAAGAGATGAGAGAATAGAAAGTAGCATCTCACAGTTCACATTAATGTGCATCACGTTATGCTTTTCAAAGCACTTTCCCTCTGTAGCCTCAGGGCCGTGTGGAATAGGCGGGGATTATTCTCTCCATTTTCCAAGCAAGGAAACCGAGGCTCAGAGAGGTGGCAGAGTCGCCCCAGGTCTGGGGCTGATGAGGGGTCCATCGTGGCTGTCAGCGGCCTCTAGGAAGCCGGGCAGAAACGTGGCAGGATATCATTCTAAACCCAGAAAGTGAAACAGGTGAGCTGCAGCACCGCAGAGGCTAAAGTCCTTTCCCTGCCTGCGGCTCCCAGCGCGGCTGAGCGGGGCGCCTGGGACAGGGCGGTTTGCCCAGCTTCGGGTCCACCTCTCCTGTGCACCCCGCTTTCGCAGCCGCGCGCTCTTCAATAATCCGCACAAAGGAGAGCTCGCTCCGGTATCAGGGTAATTGCAACATGCTAATATTTAGCACACTCAGCACCTTCCGCCCAGATGTTATCTCATTAACCTTCCCGTGTCCCAGTGAGGCCCGTGCTCCATGCAATGTTGCTCTAGCCTCCGTGGCTTTAGGAAAGGAGTCCTCCCTGCGCCCGGGCAGCGGTCTTTAGGCTCTGCGGCTGTTTTGCTGGGGTTGTGGGCCCTGAGATGGGATTTCCTTTTAAAGGAAATGAGTGGAGCGCAAGTGACAATATTATCTATCGCTATGTTGTGAGCGCAGGAATTTAGAAGTCTCTTTTTGCTATAAAAAGGGGTAATTGCTTCTCTAGAATGATACTGAATAATAACTGTTTTTAAAATGTCTGTTTCTTAATTCTTGCAATGTTGGAAGTAGGTATTATCCTCTGTGTATAGGAAACCGAGGTGGCAGAGTAGGGGGGTGTACCCAGGTCTGGGTGACTCCAAAGCCAAGATGTAAGAAGTTGTTCCATACTTTGAGCTGAAGAGAAAGAGTGAGGACCCAAACAACACGTCTAGTTGTCACCAACTAAATGGTAGACTTCCCTCCATCCACTGCACGCCCGGGGAGAAAGGAGGTCCAGTGCAGGGACAGGGCATCCTGGTTCACAGGCTCACACAGCTCCGGAGCCGCTCATCTGAAGGGCTTTTAAAACCCACAGGCTGTTTCCAGGGCTCCTGGGCCGTCAGGGAGTGCGCCCCCAGTGCAGTGGAGAATTAGGCAGGGCACAGAGGGAGTCTCAAAAATGAGATGAAAAGAAAGGAGAGAAATGGGAAAATCCGGGCAAAGGAAGAGGAGAAGAGGGGCTGGAAGGGAACCTGCATTCGCCAATGATGTCTGTCAACTCAGACTCAGGCAGTAAAAGCCTCAGTAGAAACAGGCCTGCTATGGCCAAAAGAGTCCTTGTTGGTTTGTGAAAGGAGGAATTTCAACACACAGAATCTGCGTTTGCAGGTTTGTCCTACCACATTCAGAAGGAAAAGAAATGCCTCCTCAGCAGTCAATCTCAGTGAAATGAGGTGGTGGTGTACATATAATCAAATCAGTTAGAGCAAACCTTTAAAAACTGATTTTGATACACCTTTATTGAATTTACATTAGTTCTTGGGGTTAATATGAGAGTCTTGCTAATAATAGTTTTTATATGAAATTGATTGTAAGAGGAGAGGTAGTTTATTGTCCCAGGTTCATTATGATCCACTCCCTAATTTCACAGCTAGTAAATCAACTTGCACTATTTGTTTGAGTAGTTCCTTTAACCCAGGCCTTGGACTCAGGAATGAGTGGCCCTAAGCAGAGCGGCTCTGCACCTGGCTGCCAGGTGACTTGAATACTGTGTGTACTTTGGAGTATTGACATGGTTGGAGAGACTCACCAAATCCAGTGCTCAGTTTTCCATTCTTCCATGGCAAAGTGGACTCAGATTAGGATCAGCCTGACTAATAAACACCCCAGAAATAATCAGCCACCTTCCCCGAGGCTACATTTCTCATGCAATGTCTTCCTTGTGGGCATGTGACTAATCACAAAGCTCTGATAAGTGGTGTGTGTTCAACGTAAATTATAAACTGGATGTCAGACTGACATTTGGCCTGAGAGTGCTGAAGCAGGTATTTCCAGCTTTGTCAGATCAAACTTATAGCCCAGCAATTTTCACCCCGTGTGCCGCAAGCATTTTTAAAACATGCGATACCTGACTATTTAGTCAGGGACACTGACCTCTTTTCGCTTAGATTGTCAAATTCAAAAATGTTAACAGCCAACAGAATAATAGCCATCTAGTGTGAATGAATCAAAACTATATCTTTTTTTTTTTTGTCAGTTCGGGCAAAAAAATAATATATTTTTTAGTGTGCTGCAGAATTTTAGCAATTAGCTTATGTGTGCCAGGGGATAAAAAAGGTTGAAAATCGTTGTTATAGCCTAATGAACACTTTTGGTGGTCTGTAGCTGATGACTCATTTATTTAAATTTTTGTAGCTTCTCTAATCTAGATTAGCACAAAATTACAAACTTCAAGTAGTATTATGTTTATTCTCATTGCCTTGAGTAGGTGAATAATAACTGCTAAGAGACTGGTGATGTCTATTCTTACCCTTTTCCAAAAGGACAGACTCTCATCCTCAGTGGCCCATGACAGGGTTTATCATTCCTACAGGCAAATTCTCACTTATATCCAGCCAGAGTCTCTCCTGCTTTAATTCAATTTCCTCTTCCAGTTATGTCTTCAGACGTCATGAGGAATAACTGTGATATTTCACCCATAAAAGCCTCTGTAAACTTGAAAACAGCAACCAGTTTTATCCACAGGCTTCTCTACCATAAGATAAAATCTGATTCCTTTTAGCTTTTGACTTTGACTCTATTTCCCCCAAGAGAGAGCTCCTAAATCCCCTCTGTTTTCTCCCCATTGTTATTAAGTGTGTTGATGCACAGCGAGGGCACATTCAGGGGTTAATGATCTCTCAGTGAGATCCGCAGGCAGGGCCCCTGAAGCCCAGCCACGGAGGATGTCTGTGCAGTCTTCAGCAGGTTGGGGATGTCCTCGTGTTGCAAGATGTCTGTAGCAATTCCAGATAGCCCATGCAATACAATAATGCCCAGTAAAAGAAAGGGGTCTCCTCCCATGAGCTTCTCTATTCTAGAAGAAAGGCCTTTTCCCAAAGCTCCCCAGATAACTTAATCTCAGATCTCATTGGCCAGGATTGGGCCACAGGCCAGGCAAACGGGACTGCCAAGTTGCCCGGACCAGTCACCATTCATGCCCCCACCCCAGCCCAGCAAGAGAGCTCATTTCCTGAGCACATAGCTTTGAGGAGAGTGAATCTTCAAACCAAATCACGCTCTGCCAGCAAGGATAAAGGGCGTAGGAGCAGTGATGCCTGTTAGGTGGGCAATCTGCCGTTTGCCACAGGTGAGCAACAAAATGGGAGCAAGCTATTCCCCGCATAGTTCAAAATATTCACAACATAACAAAACAAGTAATCACTGCGAACCCATTAAGTGTCAGGCACTAAGAGAGGGGCAGGCACACAGAGATGGACATCACATGGTCCTAGACCTGTGAAGCTGGCAATCAAGGAGAGAAGACACTTCCCATATAATTTCAAAATTGTACAGTAGGTGATAAGAGAGAAGTATGTACAGAGTGTTCTAGAAGCACAGAGAAGGAACCCTTAGCTCAACCGAAGGCCCGATTCCTGGGAGAGGCCAAGTGGATTCCTGCACGTGCTGAGAATGCATTGGGCTAAGAAAACGCGACTTGGGGGGAACTATGAGGTATGTGATTCTTGATTTCCTAGTCTTTGTGTAATATTTTATGTTTTATTATTATGGCTCATCTAAAGTTGATGAAATAGAAAATCCTTTCAAGCCTTGAGGGTGGTGTGCATTTCAAGGGTCATTTCCCATGAGTTCATTTTTTCATATTTTGTATCTGGATGAGATCCATTTTGTGATCAGTGAATTCCACATTTAAACAAGGAAGCCACTCATCCAGTAGGAAAATGTGTGAGGGAGTGAAAATGAATGCGGTGCTGATGTTATGATGTCACTGGCTCTGTAAATGGGCCTGTTTTTAAGTATTATAAGAAAACTTTAATAATTTGGACTGAGGGGGAGTCTGTCAGCATGAGTGGAAGTCTCTCACTCAGAATTGTTTCATTACCTTTACTAACGCATATCTTAACATAGGGTCGCAAAGAGTTGCTTATGAGGAGTGTGTACTAAACCGATAAGGATTTCCTTAGCACATTCACTGTCTCCCCCAAAGTGCTCCTCCAATGGCAAGAGACGCTAGAAAACAAGCTGTTTTTTTCCTCCTCTATCTTTTTTTTAAAAAAACATGATTTATACTTTTTTTTTTCACATGATTCACACTTTAAGAAAAAAATTGGCTTTAACAGATATGAACTTTAGTCTCTGATGAGTTTATGAGAGAATTATGAATATGTAAAGAGTATGTGTTTTTAAAAATCTTCCAGATCCATTATTGGAGTTCTTCTATATGCAGGTTTTCATCTGAAATACAGTTCCCCTCTTACGAATCAATAAGAAAAAGATGAACATTTCAGTAACACCAAGGCACAAGTCATGATCAGGCAATTCAGGGCAACAAATCATATACAATCGGGTTAGAATCCTTAATAAACAAAGGAATGAAAGTTAAAGAAGGATGTCACCAATCAAATTGGCAAAAGTTTCGTAAAAAGAGAAACCAATCAATCAAGCGCCCAGGGCTGGTGAGAGTGTAGAGAAATGACACCAATATTTTATTCTGTACCCAGACATATATGTGTAAAAATGTTTATTCTAGCACTGTTTGTTTTAGTGCAAAATCTTAAAACAACTTAAATGTCCACTAATAGAGAACTGGTTCATTAAATAACGGTGTATTCATGCCATGGATACTATACCTCTGTTAAAAAGAGTGAGGCATATCTGTGTATATTGATTCTTCAAAATTTCAAGATGTATTACATAAACAAAGCAAGGTATAGAACAGAGTAAAAGTTATCTATATGTAGGTTTATAGAAATATTAATAATTATATTTTCTGGGAGGATATATGGGAAACAGTATAATTATAATGGTTACATTTGGGGAAAGGACTACAGGTAAAGGATGGAAGACTTTTATTTTTCACTTTACACTGTTCTGAATGGTTTGAAGCTGTGTAAAAATGTCTATATTTTAAAACATAAAATGTGTTTTTTTTTTAAAGAAAGATTACATTTTCATGGTTTGATATGAAAAATATCTGCCCTGTAAGAAGAGAAAGAGCAGGTACAAAATAATCAGAATGAAATGGCCCTGTTAATGAGACTATTTAGATAGAAACCTAGATGTAGACCTATGTAGTGTTTGTGTTAAAAAGTCTGGAAGGAAATACCCTGAACTGTCATCAGTGTGGCCACCCTAGACAACGTGGGTAAGTGTTGATATCACAGAAGCCATCACTTTCTCTGTACTGTTTAATTTTGTACAGTGCTCATAAATTATCAGAAAGAAAAATATAAATTTTTCCAACTGGAGGAAAAAGTAACAAAAAAGAAAGGCTATCCACTCCTCCCACTCCTGTTCGCATGAATCACTGCTGTCTGCTCTATGCAAAAATAAGGGTTTAGCTCAGTCTCTCACCTGGCTCTTCTAAGCTTTCTTTCACCTATTTCCCTTTTAAATTTCACCCAGTAGGGAAGCCTTTGTAGTCAGAGCGGGATAGGTGAGAAATCTCTCCTCTGATCCAACTTATCTACCCAAGTCTTGCCCAACTAGAAAAACTGGAAAATCAAAATAAAAAACAGAAGTCCAAACAAGACACTGAAAACTAGCCCAACCTGTCAATGAAATCAACAACTTTTATTGTACCACCAGTTTGTGCAAGGAGCTAGCAGCCAGCTGAAAGGAAAGGAGCCAGTAGGCCCGAGACCCAGCACCTGTTGCTCCCAGAGACCACCTCAGTGGTCTCCCCAGTTTGAACTTCATCATTTTCCTTACCTACTCATCATATCTGTTGCCCTAATGTAGGAGGCTGATATGAGAATCTGGTGGGGCAGCATGAGTGCTATGGAAGTGAAAGGTGACCAACCACACAAAGGTGTAAGCCCTGAAGGTTGTTGTGAATATTGCCTAGAAAATTAGAAGAACCCAAGATAGTCATTAACCCAAATATGTTCTGATTTTATTAAGAAAATGCTGTGACAACTCAATCTCAACAGTTATTCTTTTCAAATAAATTTCATCTCAGGACTTAAATATCACTTTCTGTCTTGTCAACCAATGGTCATCAGTGCCAATTCAGCACCAACAGGAATCCCCAATTTGGGGTGCAGTGAAGAAGGAAACTTGATTCAGTGCAAAACAGTTCAATTGTGATACAGTGTTGCTGTAGAACAGCTCTGGGGACAGGTGGCCCTGGGACCAGGCCCCTCTCTGGCTTCTCCACAAAGGTTTGCTTCACTCTGCTCAGCCGGGGAAACGCAATCTTCACTCTTCCATGGAAAGGAGAAACTGTGCTCCCTAAGCCAGAGGGGAACTGGCTTATATGGACAGGAGTCCCCACTGCTGGCCCCCGATTGGTCCATCCTCATGCAAATGAGGACTCCAAATCCTCACAGTTTGATTGGTCCACAAGGCATTGTTCTGATTGGTCAGAATGGAGCCACTCTGTTTGGTCAGAGCTGCACAGCTCTGATTGGATGGGAAAAGCCTCAATCCTATTGGTTGAAACAGAATTACAGGAAACCTTGATAAGGGCTGGCTCAGATGGCAGAAACAGTGCAGGCAGGCAGTTCAGCACAGAGGCAGGTGGCTCAGTGCTGGCTTCTCCATGAAGTTCAGTTGTATGAGAGTTCCCTATGTGCAACTGGCAGCTAGACTCTATTTTTATTTATTTGTTTGTTCATTTTTACTTGAGCCTGGTTAGCTACGAGCCCTTCTTATTGGTGACTTTTTTCCTCAAGTTTCATAGTCTTATAACCTGACTACACACCTGTGTTGACACATTTTCCAGCACTTCCCACCCTTATCAATAATAAGTTATTTGTTACTGGTGAGTGCCACTATTAGAGAAAGGAAAGGCAACTTAGATGTGTCCCAGCACTGGAGGAGAGCTTAAAAGGGAGAAACCTCAGTTGAAAGCACAAATCAAATTTCCACTTCATTCAGGAAAACCGGAAGGGGAGCTTGAGCAGGCCCGCACAAGGGGAAGTGGCCAAGCAGAGATTTTAGAGCCAAAGCCACTATGTAACCTATGGAGCAGCTCTTCTTTGCCATTTGCTCGAATCTAGTTATTACAGAACATTACACGTGCTGGCCCACAAAACAAGGGAGAGTAGTTTTTCTTGTAAGTTGAGAAAATATTTAAACAACAAGGTCATCGATTGTTATTGGCTGGATTGTGTCCCCCAAAATAGATATGCTGAATTCTTAATCCCCAAACCTCAGAATGTGACCTTATTTGGAAATAGGGTCTTTGCAGATTTAAGCAAGTTAAAATGAGGCCATTAGGGTGGGCCCTTATCCAATATGACTGTTGTCTTGATAAAATGGGGAAATTTGGATACAGAGACAGACCTCACAGAGGGAAAAAGATGTGAAGACACAGGGAGAACACAATGAGAGGATGGTGGGCTGGAGTGAGGCGTCCATAAGCCAAGGAACACCGGAGGCTACCAGAAGCTCGGAGAGAGGCCTGGAGCAGATCCTTCCCCTGAGCCTTCTGAGGGAGCACGGCCCTACCCAAGCCTTGATTTTGGACTGTTGGCCTGTGAGAGAATATGTTTCTATCTATGAAATAGATATTCACCCGGTTTTTGATACTTTGTTTTGGCAGAAACAAATATATCCACTCAAGGCACGTGTCCTTAACAAGGGTCAGAGAAATGAAGGGTGAAAGCTCAGCCTATTCCAGCATGGTGTGTTTGTGTGGAGTTCATGGCTTTTCCGCCGTGGTGGTGGGTTTTTCTGGGAACACTCAGCCTGGAGGTACTCGTCTTCCTGTGAAATGCAGAGAGCCAGTAAAGCCCTCCCTCGGTGGCAGGACAGAGAGGAGAGGTACAGAGCCCAGCCTGGCATAGTGTCCGAACTTGGACCATCGCTTGGGTTGGTACAGGAGCTAACACTGTACACAGCTGCTTCAAGCCCAACCTCCTACGAAATGGAGACAAAGACAATGAAAGGGCTCCCCAAAGGGGATAAATGCCCTGAGATCAGGCAGTGGCCCTTCTTCCCATGCCAGCCTTGGGGACAGGACTCAGAGGCAGGAGGGTTCACAAACAAAACCGAACCAAAAAATCTCAAGAACACCAGGAACCGGCCCCTATCTGGCCAAGGATTGTTTGTTCTCGTTTCATTTTTGTTTCTTGTTTCTTTTTGTTTTAAAACTTCCTCAGAAGGGAAAATATAGCACTAAAATTGGAACCCCAGTCCATCATTTTTGTATGTATATTTGTGAGAATCTAATTGATTCCTGTGTGTGTGTGTGTGTATGTGTGATTCTATTATATGGATTCAGTTCTCAGCTCCTCCGTTTGTTATCTTTTTGAAGCCAGAAAATAGAAACAAAAATCTTCAGGTGTTTTTAAAGAGAAGCCCCTGGACCAAGAGGTGGGCAGCCCTCCAGCCCGAAGCTGCCCGACCAAGGACTCCCTCTGCTCAGACCCACCCTGTCGGTGCTGGGTAGACAGCCTCAGCCCTGAGCCTTTGCTTTTGTTCCTCCTAAGACCCAGCTCTCCCCCCTTTAGCCTAAAGAGTAGGCCAGGAGGAGAGGATGGGGGGACTGACATCACAGAGGATCCCAGCAGACAGTGTTACAAATATAGGGTAACTTCCCCTATTTACCTCACCCTTTAAAAAAAAAAGAGTTCTTCTGTCAAAATAAAAAGCATGTGAAAAGTGCAGAGTTTGTTGTTGTTTTGAAGAATTTGAACATTGAGGTGTTTTCCCTGGGACTCAGTTTCAAAATCAACAAACTGACACCTGCCTGAAAAAGGAAAAATGGAGTCAGCTCTGTCATCACCCTCCTCAGCAGCAGCGCTCGGCAGGGAGGGGAAAGCGGCTCCTCGGTCCCTGCTGTCCCCAAACTACTGACTGCACAATGCTCCAGGACCCACCCCAGGGTGTCAGCAGGGGCAGGAAGAAAGGTCAAGTTGTTTGTACATCTGGTTGTCTTACTACTACTGGGCTGATGAAGTTGTTTTTCTGAGAGCTTCGCGTTCCTCTGGCTTTTAGACACTGTGCAGCTTTTTTTTTTTCTAACGACTGAGAGAGAAGCAAACTTTCCACAGTGTTAACTGTCACGGATTTTTCCTCCGCTGTACAATTGAGTGGCGACAAGGCAGTCTAAAAGGCGTGATTTATTTATAAACATATCTGGAAATATTTTTAAAATAAAAGATGCCAAGGGTGGGGCTGGGGCAGAGCCAAGTCATGGGAAGGGAGCTGTTTGTGCTGGAGGTCGGCTCGAGCACCTCCCACAGGTAGTTTGAAAGTAATTCAGGGTCAAGTGGAAACGGTCTGATCCTCCGAAAACCTTCAGTTTCAGATTCCAGGGAGGCTGCACTCTGGCTGGTTGGGAAGCTGAGCTGAGCGGCTCTGTGCTTTGAATACAATCCTGTTTTGTCGTTTCTAAGACGAATGCTGACCTGACAGTATTTCAAAACAGCTTCCGCAGTTGCTGTCCCTAAGGCCTCCCCTTCACTTCCCTCTGCTTCCTTCCCTGTGTGTTCTCCTTGTTCTCGGGCTGGGACACAGGCAGGCTGTGCAGGAGGCTGCAGGGGACCAGCCAGGATGGGGAAGTGACTGACCTTCGCAGGATCGGTCTGCCACCTTTCTGGGCTCTCCATTCTGTCCCTTCTGCTCCATGCTGGTGGGAAGTGATTCGGTTGCTCTAAGGAAGGAGTCGGGAGAGGATGTTTGGTCAAAGGGCATCGAGATGGAAACCGGAGACTCAAGGAGAGGAAATAGGGGCCAGAGATAAAGAAATAAAAGCCAGGAGAAGAGAAATAAATAGAATCAACGACGATGATGAATAATACAAGGTACACACGGACAGGGAGCAAAATGAAGAAGGAGTGAGACATGGAGATTGTTTCCTGTAGAGAGAAACGATTCAGAAATAGAAAAATGTGAGAAACCTGAACACAAACAAACTTGGAGGCCCATACAGGAAAGGAAAGAACCAAATGGAAGTAAGAAATAGAACCCCAAACAGGAAGGACGTCTGAATGAGAAATGCGATTGAGGGAAGGAACAGAGAAGCCTTTGTGGCGTGTTTGCAGATTACTGGGAAACGGCAGAACAGAGGGGATCCAGGGTTGTTTATTCCTTGCACCTGGCAAACAAAAAAATCATTATTTTTTAATCATGGAAGAAATACCTCTAAGAGCTCTGGGCCCTTCATGCTATCGGCCCGTCTCTCACTCATCCTAATCCCTTAGGACTCTTTTAAAAGCGTCAGGAAACCCGGCATGAGGAAAACCACATTTCCACCCAGATGACTTTTATATCAAGTTTACTTTAGAGAGATAAGTTCTCATAGCCCTTAGAGTTCAAGCTGGGTTACCTATCCTCGGAGATGAATTGATCGTGAGCTTTTTAGCCCCTATAATCCCTGGGTAAATGAGAAAAACATCTTGGTTCCTTAAAAATATGGATAAAGCAATGAAATAATTATTTGCATGACTCTCATTTCAGAAGGCTGCTTTACTATTAATAAGTTAGAGGTTGCCTTGTAAGTTTAAATAATTTAACAAATGGAGTAATAAAAAAAATGTAAGTAAAGCATAAACCGATAAACACACACGTACCCAGGAGAAGTAAAGATTAGTTATTTCATTATTGCAAATTGCTGTCACTAAACATTATGATAAATTGCCAAAAAGATGCCTCCCCCACCCCCTTCTATAATTTCAGGTTATTAATTTTATTCATATACAAGAAATTCTTTTCTTGTATGGCTCTCTTGCCCTGTTTCTCTAATGAGGAAACAGGAAAAAAAATGCAGTAGATAAAATATTCAAACTGGGGCTGAAGAGAATGAAAAAAGATAGAAACAAATAACATTATAAGCTCTTAGCCCCATAATAAGCTCTTATTTATTTAGACCCTATTAATTTGGAATTTATAATAACTTGATTGGGATCTGTGCAGAAATGTTCCTTCATTTAGCAAACCCTGTCTTGCTAAGTAGTGCCGAAGAATGATGTAAATGTGATTACAAGGGGAACATTTGAAATACATCTTGGAGCACTTCAGGCAATCTCTTATATATGAATAATTAATATAAGAATCCATATCATTCTTATCCAATAATTATCAGAAAGAATTTGTTAGGTCACCCTGCAGAGTAGGGAGGTGTGGGTTTACCACTGAACAGCAAGGCACTGAACTTTTTCAGCCCTTATTTGTCTTACCTGTGAAATTAGTTTGATAATACCAACTCTGTCTAATTCGAGGGGCTTTTATGAGCATGAAATGAGAGAGTGGATGGGAATCCATTTTGAAATCCATAAATTATAAGTAAAATCTATCTTATTTAAAATGAATTTAAAATTCATACTTTTCACTAATTCAATATGATCTTCTCTCCAATATTCTACATCAGTGAGGTTTTTATGTTTTATATAACTTCAATGGAAGGAGATTCCCTAATGAATTGTGTTGTGTTTGTATGTGTGTGTATCACACACACACACACGCACACACACACACACACATATATATGCACACACACATAGATAGAGGGGTTGGCAAAAGTAGGTTTACAGCTGTGAGTACGTGAAACAGAGTTTATTCTTGTATTATTATTATTAATTAATTATTGTATTATTTTTTTTAATTTTTCTTTATTGATTTTTAGAGAGAGAGGAAGGAGAAGGAGAGAGGGATGGAAACATCAGTGAGAGAGAACATCGACTGGCCGCATCCTACATGTCCCCCACTGGGGATTGGGCCCACAACCTGGGCATGTGCCCTGACAAGGAATCGAGCCAGCGACCTCTCGGTGCATGGGTTGACGCTCAACCACTAAGCCACACTGGCCGGGCTATTGTATTATTATTATTAACTTACTTTTGCCCACCCCTCTATGAACATTTACCTATCTTTCTACTCCTCCTATCCCAACAGATCTTTGGAATCATTCATGGTATTCTGACTACACTAAATATACTTACCATGGCACACCTTCTGACGACAGTTACTGTGTATACTTGAAAGAGTCTAGGTATTAGGGTCTGACAGGCTTGGGTTCAGATCCCACATAAATGAGTTAGTCTAAACGGTAATCTCTGAGCCCCAGTCCCTTTGTCTGTCCAAATGGATAATACCAACTGGCTTTTATAAAGACTAGGAGAGATCACGTGCATAGCACAGTGCCTGGCACAGAGTAGGCGCTCCACAGCAGCGATGATTACTAACATAAGACAAGTTGTTTTGAAGTGATATTTGCATTGGAAAAAATACTCAAATACTCAAAATCCTCACTTCAGATCTCTGGCTCCTATTACAATTTAGCTCCAAAAATCTGAAGCCAAATAGAAGAATCATAATCAAGTGTTCTGTATAGTTTTTTTTTTTTTCCTTCACACATAGATAACCTATATTGCTTTTGATGAAATGTATTTTACAAAGTTTAAAAATAATGGTCCTTCTCGTCTAAATCACCTGCTTTTTCACATTTGAATGTTTGGGAAAATCAGAATGAGCTTTACAATTATTGCCAAAATAAACATGTCAACTGCTAGGTAGAGGACTTGCTAAGAGGGATTGTCATTTGCTTGTAAATCTTTCAGAATAAAGAATTTTTCGAAGCCAGGAGATATTGGTGTTTATGCTTCACTCAGATGCAAAACATCTGTCTGTCAAACTCTTTCAAGAGAAGCTGTTGAACTTTCCACAAGATGTAATCAATAAAAGAAAAACAATTTAAGATTCTAAGTCAGGGGTGCTACAGAGGTCAAACTCACAGGCAGTTTTAAGAAGGTGTCACCTCTGCTTGGCTACCACTGACGACACTCTAGTGAATCCCAGGAATCTTTAGAACTTGAATAAAGGTGGTGGGTAATTATATGAAAAAAATGTGTTCTGTTTGTTGGTTATAAATGTGTATATTCAATGTTGCATTTCTTTTGCTCTCTCTCTGAGTAAAACTATCTTTTAATTAGATAAATTAATCTTCTTTCTTTCTTCTAATTGATAGACTCAGCAGAAAAAGCTTCTAGCTTTTAGTCACCTAAAAAGAAGATTAAATATAATTAAATTTACACTTAAGATGTCTGCGTTTTACTGTATGTATAATTCAATAAAACATTTAAAAATTACAGGTAGATGTGCCTGTGTATTTAGCATGAATACTTTAAGATTTATCAAAATATAACCAGTTATAGCTTTTGAACTAGTAAGTGTACCATTTATAGACCACACCTTCTCAGCTAAGTCCTAGTACATTATACATGTTATTTAATAATAATAATAATAATAATAATAATAATAATAATAATAATAACTAGCACTTATTAAGCATTTACTGTGTACCAGATACTTGCAAGGGGTGTACCAACTATCACATCTAATTTTTAAAAGATCTGCCCTGCCCAAACAAATGAATAATGTGTTAATTTATTTGTTATGGTCTTTGTAACCCTGTAAAAATTAAAAGTGTGATGTGTTCATGTACATTTAAAGTATCTGTTTCTGATCAAGCTACTAACCTGTATGTTTACTTTTTGAAAGCAGTGGTAGTGATGGCAAGCATATTTTACTAAAGGTTTTGTCTATAATTGCACATTAATAAACATTAAAGAAAAATAAATAAGTAAAAGATCTGCCCTGGCCGGTTTGGCTCAGTGGTTAGAGCGTCGGCCCTCGGACCAATGAGTCCCAGGTTCGATTCCGGTCAAGGGCACATGCTTCCGCTGCAGTTCTTTCCCAGCCCTGGTCGGGGTCGTGTGGGAGGCAACCAGTCAATGTGTCCCTCCCACGTTGATGTTTCTCTCTCTTTCCCTCTCTCCCACTCTCCCACTCTATCTGAAGATAATCTCCTTGGGTAAGAATGAAAATAAATAAATAAAAATGAGGAAACTCATATATAGTATCCTCCTCTTTATCTACAGCACATATGTCCCAAGACCCCCAGTGGATGCCTGAAACCTCAGACAGCGCTGAATCCTATATATACAACATTTTCTCTACACTTTGTCAACTGGTGGTCTTTGGCGCCAGTTTAATGCCAACAGGAATCTCCCATTTAGGGTGAAATGAAAAAGGAAACTTTATTCAATTGTGAGACGGCATGGCTGTGAGGCAACCCCAGGGCCAGGCCCCTCTCCAGGGAGACAGCTCTGCTCTGTGTGGTCTGCATTGTGCTGCACTGGTCTGTTCCACTGTTTCAGCTCAGCCAGGGAAATGCGGTTTTAGGTGGAAAGGGAAAGTGTGCTCCCAGAGCCAGAGGGGAGCTGGCTTATATGAACAGAAGTCCCCATGCCTGGTTCTTGATTGGTCTGTCCTCATGCAAATGAGGACTCCAAATCCTTGTGGTGTGTCTGGTCCAAGCAGCACTGTCCTGGTTGGTCAGAATAGAGCTGCTCTGGTTGGTTGAGCTGTGCAGCTCCGATTGGCTGGGGAAAGCCTCAGTCCTCTTGGTTGGAAAAGGATTCAGGGAACTGGGCTGGCTCGGATGGCAGACACAGTGCACACAGGCGGTTCCGTCGGGCCTCTCCATGAAGTGCGGTTTGCGTGAGAAGCCTCTGTGTGGAAATGGCTGCTAGGCTTTGTTTTTTTTTTTTTTTAATTTTAGCCCAGTTAGCCACCAGCAGCCCTTCTTAGTAGGTATCTTCTTTCTCGGAGTTCACAACATACATACCTATGGTAAAGTTTAATGTATTAATTAGGCAATCCCATAGATAGATTTGTTCTTTCTGTAGATCTTAACAACCCCAACATATACATATATTTTTTTCTCTCTCTTCCTTTCCTTCTTTCTTCCTTTCCTTCTTCCTTCCTTCCTTCCTTCCTTCCTTCCTTCCTTCCTTCCTTCCTTCCTTCCTTCCTTCCTTCCTTCCTTCCTTTCCTTATTAATGCCAGAACTTTCACCTTTTCACTTAAAGGAACCACAGCTCCTCTTTGGCATATCTGAATTTTGAGCATCACTACTCTAGCACTTTGGGGCCATTGTTAGTAAAATAAGGCAGATTTACACAAGCACTGCGACACCAGGACAGTTAATCTGATGACTGACGTGGCTACTGAGTGACAGCCGGGCAGGAGCACACAGTGTGGAGATGCTGCACAAAGGGATGATTCACGTCCCAGGCAGGATGGAGCGGGGCATCGCGAGATTTCATCACACCACTTAGAATGACTAGTGATTTAAAACTTGTGAATTGTTTATTTCTGGAATTTTCCACTTAATATTGTCAGACCATGGTTGACTGTGGGTAAGTAAAAGCACAGAAAGCAAAACCATGGATAAGGTGGGCATAGGGCACATATAAGTTAGTTACTTACATGAGGTTACAAGGCTGGAAAGTGGTCAGAGGAAAATGAGAATCTGGGCAGTGTGACTCCAAAGGCTTAAATTTATGTACTTCTTTACAGTCCCTCTCAGAAATGCACACAGCAGGCTCTATTGTCCTTATTTCACAGATGAGCACCCTAAAATTCAGAGAGGTTACATAACTTGATTGTATCACACAGCTAGTAAGTGAGGGAGCCAGGATTTATACCTGTCTCCAAAAACCCTGTTGGTTCCTCTGTAACAGACAATTTAACGCCTTTCTTGTGGAAGACATGTTCTGCAGACATGGTTTTCTTAATATCACATTATAATACAGCCTAAGGGTAAGGCTAGGGGTGGGGAAAATGGAGGAGGGAAGAGAACGGAAGAGCACCTCTTAGAACTTCAAGGAAGTTGCCATTGGTCTCTAATCCTGGCACGTCAGAAACTGGAATTTGCTTCTGGAAGTGACCTTCTTCAGTTGCTCTGGCTGTGGGTGCAGTTGCCAGTGAAATTTAGTTTACATCCACCGGAATATTACACCATGAAGTTTCTCTAACTTGGAAATGTGTTTTCCTTCTTCTTCATCCCTTTCCTAGTGTGCCCCTATACACCTACCCCTCTTGAGAGGGGGAAAAAAATCGAGGACATTAGGAAGTATATTCCTCAACCTTAGGAACCCCACATGGGCAGTCCCTGAGGCCTTGCTCAAAGAGGGACCGACCAAGGGTGCCACTCTGTGCTCCTCGATGCCAACCTGGAAGGTGAGGCCTATGTTAACTTCCTCTGTGACTTGCCATTTGTAAATCAGTACTCACCCTTTTAGATTCCAACTACACCAATAAAAAAAAAAAGCTGGTTTCAACACTGATATATTTTGGGCCATTTCCATTGGCTGTACTTTTCTTTATTAGGAACTAAAAATTATAACTGTGGTCACCTCCACTGCCTGTGAAGCATCGCTTCTCTGTACCCCGAAGATCTTCACGGTGATGACTTAGAACTGACTGCAGACAAAGAGCATTGACTATAAAGTACTGTTTGGGCATTGTTTTGCGTTTCAGAAGCCATGTACTACTTGTAGCTTGAGAAATTTTGAAATAATTCTCTAAGTGTTGGTTTCTAGAGACAAAGGGAAAACAGATATTGGAACAATTTTACAAAAATTGCTTATCTTTTGGAGAAGTCAACAGACTATAGTAACTTCTACCCATAGGAGCATGTCCTCATTTCCACGTGGTTCTCTCCCTAGAACTGTCCCTGGTAAGAGTATGTGTTAAAAAGAAAGTGAGTACTTTTGGGTCAGCATTGACCTAAACCGTAAAAGTAAAAACTTTTTTTTTTTTTTTATTTCAGTGAGACCTCTCTGAAAGACTTCCACAGCCCACATGTTTTGAATGTTTGTCCTTTTAAATAGTGGCTTAAGGGGTGTGTCATTTTTTTTCTTTGTGTTCAGTTTCCTTTTCAGCTGTTACAGAGTGACATGTTTAGCACCTTCAGCCACCAGGAGAGTGGAGAAAGAAAATAATCTGCCCCTGTGGATTCTAGTTATGGGTCTGCGCCCCAGCCCCTATTAACTCAGACTCAGCGCTCCGTGGGTGCCGGGGTGCCAGGCTAACCCTCCATTCCCAAGTGAAGGGGTTGCATATGAAGTGAGGACAAGAAATTGTTTTTAGTGAAAGAAGTGGAATCTAAAAGAAATGGTATGAAAGTTTAGCTGCAAAAGGCTAGACAGCCCAATGCATTTGAATATTAAGAGCTGTAATGTGTAGGATCCTTTTCCGTGCACCTCAAGTCCCTTATCTAGTCACTCGACTGAGAAGCTCAGTGGGACTCAAATACAGGGTCTGCTTAATAAGGAGGGTCTGTTTTCGACAACCCGTGATGGGCCTAAGTATCCTGGGCAGAACTAGGCAGGCCTCTGCTTTAGGAAAAGGGGGATCTGAAGAGCATCGAGAAACGTGAAGTACTTGCAAGTCGGTAAGGACCTCCCTGGCCGCAGCTACGTTGGTGGGGGTCCACAGGGGGCGCGCAAAGCAATAGTCTGATGCTGTGTACAAACCTCTGCATTACACAGCACCAAGTTCAAAGGCCTGCCTTGCCACTTGCCCTGTGGTTTAGGGGAAATGACTTAACCACCCTGAACCTCACTTTTTGTCACTTCCGTATAGGGTTGTTGTAAAGGCCAAAGCATGTAAAGCTTCAGCTAAGCACCTGGCACATCACGTGTGCTAAAAAGTGATTGAAACGTGTGATGAGGTTTAGGGCTGCCCCAAGATGTGCCCCTCTGGCACGCAGATTCTTTCAAGCTGAAAACAATGACCATTACTACTTAGGTCATTTTTAACTGTGTGATTTGTATGTTGTGATAGTTTACAAAACAACGCACACTACTTTGAGGTTTCGTGGGTAGCAGGCAGCTCCAGGTTCTGCCCTGGGAGAAGGTACTCTTCGGTTTCCCACTGAGGAGTTTAGGGACTAACTCGGCCTCTCACACCATCAAGGCCCTGCACCTCATCTGAGGGACTCGAGGAAATGCAGAAGGGCAGGAGGGAGCCAGCTACCGGCTGAGGACAAGGAGACCCCAGCCCCACCCTGCATCTCCAGCCTCCTCAGCCGCTGCCCTCTGGCTCTCAGGCCGAGGCTGTGTGGACCAGGGGAGCAGCTGGCAGCTCTCGTTACAATCTGTGTGCGATGCGCCCAGCTGGGGGTGGGCACCATCAAGCGCTGCCTCCAGAAGGATGGTGTCCAGCACAGCTGACATGGGTTGGTCACTCCAGGTCTGAAAGGCTGCACCCTTTAGCTCAAGTACAGGAACTGGTGCCCAGAGTAAAACCAAGAGCAGCAAGGAGGCCCCCAAGTCTCTTCCTGGGGCTGACTCAGGGATTCAGGCAGCTTCTCCCACACCCACTCACAGGCCACAATGGGAACTCAGAGAATGGGGCTTTCCTTCCTTCCTTCTCTGACTGCAGTGGCCTCGGGGAATTATAAACCTTTTGGAGGAAGAAATCACAGGCCAAGGCTGCAAACAGACAAGTCAGGAAAAATCTATTCAACTCAAGGAATGCTGCAGAGCTCTGTACCTAGCTCCTGCCGCAGGGAGGGAGAAGCCTGGCCGCGTCCCTGACACCAGCCCTTTCCACTCTTCCATGAAGCCTGCTTCAAACCTTCTCCGTTCTTAAAAGTCCATAAGGAAAGACCAACAACCCCACAGGAAACTGGATAACGACATTGTATCGGTCATGGTTCTCCAGAGAAATAGAACCAACGGGACATATGGATACACAGAAAGAGACTCATTGTGAGGGACTGGCTCACGTGACTATGGAGACTGAGAAGTCACTCGATCTGTCGCCCACGCTGGACATCCCGGGAAGCTGGTGATGTAATTGAGTCCAAATCTGAAGGCCTGAGAACCAGGGTGTAAATCTCAGTCCCAGGGCAGGAGATGAAGTGAGATGTCTCAGATCAAGCAGTGAGGCAAGAAAAAGGCGAATTCCTCCTTTCTCTGCCTTTTGTTCTAGTTTAGTCCTCAGTGAATTAGTTGATGCCCACCTGCATGGGGGAAGCCATCTGCTTTTGTGAGTTCACCAATTCAAATGCTAGTCTCATCTAGAAACACCCTCACAGACACACCCAGAATAATACTTCATCTGGGCACCTGTGGCCAGTCAGGTTGACCCATAAGATGAACCATCACAGACACGAATAGGCAGTTTACAGGAAAAGAGACTGAAATGGCTTTTAAATATATGAAATAAGCCTCTTCCTCACAATTTGAAAAAACTCCAAAGTAAAGAAAAGATTTCATTTTTGTGCCGATCAGATTGGCTAAAATAAAAGTATTCACTAATAAACATGGTCAGTGACTGGGGGAGTATAACACAATGTAAATTGATATAACACAGTGTAAAGCCTCTTTAGAGGGCAAGTCCACGGCCACACATTTTCCCTCCATAGACACCTCTCACATGTGAGCCAAAATCATGTAGAAGAACTGGTTAAAGAAAACATGCTTCATAATGGGGTGCATTTATTTGTGCTGACGGGGAACCATCTCCAAGACACAATGTTAAGTGAAAAAGTGTGGTTCAGAAGAGGGCATAGAATATCTTTGAAAGGAGGTACAAGAGGCAGGCCACTGGGACTTTCTCCAGAGAGAAGGGCTTGAGGGCTGGGCTGCTGGGATGGAGCCCAGACCTACATTTCATTGTTTAATTCTTTTGGATTAAAAAAAAATCACAGAATGTATTTTTTTTTAAATTAAAAAATACTAGTTTTTTTTTTTTTTTAAGAAAGCCTCCATTCTCTTCTACCCTTTCATCCTGCATACTTTCTCCTCATACTTAGTAGAGTATCTTACTTTCCATTTAAAAAGAAATAAAAACCTCAATAAGAACATCTTTAACTCGTCCCCAAGCCACACCTACACTCTTTCCTGCACTACACCCATCCTTTTCCCCAGTCTTTCCTCCCCTAGTCCCTGGATGCCACCCCCAGCTCCTCCAGGACCTTGCCTCTCTTTGCTGAACCCCTAGCTCTTCCCATGCTCTTGGGTTTTTGTCATTGAGATTTAAATTCACCAGAGTCTCCCAGATTTTGAACCACCTCCCATCAATTGCCCCCCAGCCCTCTTTTACCTTTATGGTTAAACTCCCTGAAAGAGTGGTCTGCACTGCCTGCTCCTGCTGTGCTCACTCTGTGAAGTGGGTTCTGCTTCCACTGCCCTCCACACTAGCCCCTCTGAAATCACAAGTGACTTCCACGTTGCTGCAATTACTGGACACCTCTTCTTGGGCACACTCATCTACTCCTTCAGCCAGCTTCAGTTAACACATCTATCTTAGTCCTGATCTCTCAACTAACTCACTAACTCACTAACTAACTAACTAATCAACTAAAGAACAGTTGTCTGTTTGGGTTTCCCACAGGCACATCAACCTCAGCATGCCGTTTTCTCTCTCTCAGTGGATGGCTCTGTCATCCATCTAGTTGGCCAAGCCAGAGACTTGGAAGTTGTCCTGTCATCTTCCCTTCCCTGCTCTCCTGTGGCCAGCCTTCCAATTATCCTTCCAACATGCCCCCTCAGCTACGGTCCTAGCTCAGGTCACCATTTTCTCTGTCATTAGATCAGCTTCTCCTCAATCAATTCCTCATACTCCCCGCTCTAACCCTTTCCATGGCTTCCCCCTACCTTCAGGATGCATTTCAAATTCCTCACCATGGTTACAAGACCCTTCATGATCTTGTCTATTCACCAACCACCCCCTTGCATTCTAAGATCCAGCCTTACTGAACTTGCAGTTCTTTAATGCTCTATGTTCTTGCTCACCTCTGACTCATTAAATAGGCTACTCCCTCTGCCTGGAACTCTCTTTTCTTCTTCTCTTCTCCTGGATAACTTCTACTCATCCTTCACATCTCAGCTTTATCCTCTCTTGCTCCAGGAACTCTGTCATGTAACTGCTTCTTTAGTTCTGATTCCTCCCCAAGATTGACAAATAAGATGGAGATTATGCCCCCCTAGAACATCACTGCGCCCCCCGCCACAGCCTCTGGCACAGAGTAAAGGCCAAATAATTATGGCACAAATTGATGAAGGCATGACCAAACCCCATTTCAAAATGCATTTGACAAAGAAGCATAAATGAAGTCTTTGCTGCTTTTGTGGGATCATTAGGGGGAAATAGCTCAGCCGAGGTACTCTACAGAGTTAGAATTATAATTCTGACTAATTTGTTACAGCTGTCCCTCTGGTGATATGTTTTAGAATTTAAATAAATTTTGCAGTAGAACATGCCTTCATCTTCCTTTTTAAAACTCTGTGTGTGTGTGTGTGTGTGTGTGTGTGTGTGTGTGTGTGTCAGAGAACAGCTCTGCCAGATTGGTCTTTGAAGTTCAGCGGTTTGAACTAGAAATTTGTGAGAAGACTGTTCTTTAGCAAGTTTTCCAAAAATTATTTTGAGGCAAGAATGTAGTAAGTGTGTATTTAAAAATGTATTTTAGTGGCAGCTATAGACAAGTACAGTCTGTATTGCTTAAGAAATTTTAACATGTAGATACCTAAAGTGCATTGTTGAAATAGAGCAATATACACTTTCCAAGGCTCCAAGGCTCAAAGCTGACCAATGTCAGAATTAAGAATGTCAGTTGTTGGCAGGAGACAAAGTGTTTGGAAGCTGGAAAACATAGCTATTTGCTCAGATTAACTCTGAGAGGGGGGGAAATAATTCAATGAGCATGTGAGTCCAAGTAACCTTCAGACAGAATTTCTAGGAATACAGTCTTAGTGAAAGTAAAACTTTAAGAAACTAAAAGAATTAAACATCAGGTTGTATAAATAAATAAAGCAGGGAAAAAAAATAGCATAGGTTTATTTTTATTTTTTTTAAGAGAATTAAAGTGGTTAGTTCTTAACAGATCTCATAGAATTCCCAGAAAGAAGAAAAAGCAAAAAAAAAAAAAAAAAAAAAAAAGTGCTCACAGTGGATTATCAAAGCTGTTTTCTTTTCCTTAGATCCAGAGCTGTAAAAAACTACCCACAACCAAACTGTGCTTTCCACCACCAACCTGGCCCCTCCCTGGCCCTCTAGCATCTGAGCTACACTCCCTCCCAGCTTCTTACCCATAGAGAAAATTGGGACTCTCTCTCACCCCAGCTGCTGGCCTGTTTTGTCGGTTCTGTCCATAGCCACTAGCTTGGAGCAAGCCCCCATCCCGCTCCTGCTTGGGCCACAGGCAGGAAAAAGCCCCTGTGCTGTAAGTAGAGGGCTCTAGAGATGGACTGTCCAGCTCACAGTCTGGTTCTAGCACTGACTAGCCAATGAATAGCCTGTTATTCTGTGTCTCAATCTCCTCTGCTGTGCAAAGAGGGGGACAACAGCATTTTGGGCCACAGGGCTGTGTGAGGATCAAGTAAGATGCAGTTCATAAGACAGTACTTGATCCACAATAATGTGCTCCAAAATCATGAGCTACCATTTTCCTTATTATTTCTTTCCTTCCTTCCTTGCTTCATTTGAATCCATTTTCCTGGAGTGATCGTTTTCATTAAACTCTGATCCTTCCCTTTCCTGCTGAGAATACTTGTAGAAGTTCTCTACGGCTTTTAGGAGATGCTAACTGCTTACAAAGGCCTGCAGGGCCAGGCTTGGTCTGGGCTCTCCTCCATCTCCAGCCCCATCCTGCACCCTCCCCTTGTTCTCAGGGCTCCAGACACTCTGACCTTCTTTCAGTTCTTCAAACCCACCGAGCTTCCTCTCACCTCAGGCCTTTTACAGAAGCTGCTTCCTCTGCCCGGAATGCCGACTCATCCTTTCCGTCTGGGCCCGAGCCTCATCACTTCCTCAGGGAGACCTTGCCCAGCCTCCCTAACTAGGTCAAACTTCTCTGTGGCACCATGAATCCCACTCCATGGCGCTCCTCAGTCCTAACCTCTGTGGTCTTAGGTTAACATCTCTCTTATGCTACATGAAGTGAGAAGCTCTATGAAGGCAGAGGCAATGTCTGATTTTTATTTATTCCAACCTTAGAGCCTAGTATAGTTCCTGATATATAACATGGTTGGTACTCAATCAATGTCTTTGAAATAAGGAAGGGAGAGAAGGAAGGTGGAGGGAAAGAAAAAGGTGTGCCGGAGTGTCCTCGCCTTTTCTGGAGGCCACGCTGCCATGAGGATCTGTGATCACAAAGAACCATCTCAGACCACAAGCCTGTGTGCTTCTCCCACCTCCCACTGCCCTTGATTCATTAAGGCATTTAATTCTCAACCCAATTCCAGTCTTGATTCTTAGGAAAAGTGGTTCTTACATTGGCATTATCGTGTGACCTCTGAATGTGGTATGTGGTGTATTTTTCCTTGGACAGACATTTTGTGGTCCCAAGAAAAAACAAGGTGATAGGTGTGATGTTGCAAGGGAGAAAATTCCAGCCAGATCCAAATGGGATTCCTCGTGCAGTGCGTCCGCTTGCTCCCTGGCAGCTACGTTCCCTATTGAGCAGTGATCTGCATGAAAAGCTCCAGCACAAGCAGAAGACAGTGGAAAGATGGGAATAGGATAGAAAAAAGTCTTCCCATTTCTACCATTTCAGCCTCCTAGAGAAAGCACTAGAAAATGACAGTAAGCCTAAAGGAGCCATCCGTCTGAACTGTAGGCAGAGGAGAGGGCCATTCCTCTCGCTGTATGTCAGTGAATGTAGATGAATTCCCAAAGAACCAGAGAAGAATGTCAAAGGGATGCTTTGCCCTTCATCCAATCCTATTCTTGTATGAGTGAGGCAACTGAGGGCCAAAGAAGTGAAGGGCTTGCTAAAGTCACACAGAGGCCAGACTATAGAGAAGGGAACTGAGGTTGATTGACTAGCACTTTGAGCTCCTACTCATAGTTTAGGTACTTTGCCCTGATTAAATCCTTACATAACTATATGAAGTAGGTTTCCTTACCCCTATTTTACAGTGAAAAACATTGAGGTCCAGGAAGGCCTGGCACAAAGAAGAAAGCTGTGCAATGGAAATGTTCTGAGGCTAACACTGCAAAGTACCCTTGATCGTGTGCAAGCTAGCACTCTGCACCTGAGCATCCTTATCTGTCGGGTGGCCACGTGCTCTGGTTCACCTGAGTCACTCCTGATTTACACCTGTTGTCCCAGTGTCATTAGTAATAGCATCTCTTTCTCTCTAAGTGCCACAGTTGGGATAATAAATTTATTGTATGGTCACTACAAAATTAAGATATTAGTAGTGCCTGCTCATGGTGTGGTTGCAAGGAATTAGTGGGATTTTGCATATAAAATGGGTAGCATCTGGCTCATAATAAGCACTCAATAGATATTAGCTATTATTATTATTGTTATTATTATTATCATTATGAAGGTGGCTGAAGAGGAGGTAACAAGCAGTGAAGCTAAGCTTTCCCATTTGACATTCCCATCATGGTCTCTGTGCATAACATTCCCTGGGGTTCAGAGCCAGCTTTATTGGCTTCAAACTGACCCCTTGGGAACAGCACCAGCCACTCTGGAATAGAGGCCATGTGGAGGCACCAAGCTTGCCTTTTCCAGCTCTAAGCCAATCAGATTCACTGCCTGGGCCTTCTTGTGTCACATGTTTGAGATGGAATTTCTTTTTTCCTTTTACTCTAAAGTCTAGAGCCCAGATTTCTTAAAGAGTAGTGTCAAGGAGGGAATCCTACAGAGTAACCCCTCCTCCAGCCCCAGCCCATGCTAATTAAGTGAGTGGTTTAAGGGACTTGCCTCCTCTTCAAGATTAAGAAGTGGGTGTGAATATTTTCTTCTGACCCCCTTAAATGTTCTTGATTACAGTAATAAAAATGCTAAGCTCTGCTGCTTCTTGCTGGAGTGAAGAAAGCTGAAAATTCCTCATTCCCTGAAGAAACTAATTGTTAATTCTAGTGCATCTAAACAGGTGTTCTTCAGATTGCTTTTTCTAATGCCTTTTCACTGGAAAGATCAATTTAAATGTTGCTTTGAGCTAGTCAGTGATTGCTTCTGTATTTATCTAAATTTATATCTTTGATTCTATGTGCTAGATGAGACATTACCTTCAAAGTCTGTAAACTTAAATAAGGTTGGTGATTTTTAATTTAGCTTTTTGTCCTTTTTTGTCTTGCCTATTTTGTGCAAAATATACATATATTTCTTTTATTTTTTAAAAGCCTAATTTAAACCTATATTTGAACTTCCAGAGTCATCTTTGGATGTCCTATAGCACTAAGAATGGTGTGCCCTACACAATAGGTGTTCAAGAAGTATTTGTGGAAAAGATGTTTTAATACCTTAATTTGGATTGCAAACAAATTGGATTTGTTTTCTTTTGGTGTTTAGGTTCAGGAAGTCTTTATTATTATTATTTTTTTTTTCTTTTTTTCTTTATTGCTTTTAGAGAGAGAGGAAGAGACCGGGAGAGATAAAAACATCGATGAGAGAGAACATCGATTGGCCGCCTCCTGCATACCCCCTACTGGGGACTGGGCCCACAACCTGAGCATATACCCTGACCAGGAATTGAACTGGTGACCTCTTGGTACATGGGTCGACGCTCAACCACTGAGCCACACCGGCTGGGCAGGAATTCTTTAAATATTGTGTGAACTATCTTGTATCCACATCTGTGTTTATTCTGTTCTCTCTGCCTAGAATTTCCTCCACTTCATCTCTATCTTTGGAAATCTTGCATTCATTCAGGGTTCTCATCAAATGCCAGTTGTTCCGTTAAACCAGCTTGCAGTCTCCAACCAGATATCATGGAGTTAGAGTCTTAGCACAGAGGATCTGGAAAGGATCATATTTGGTTTTCCAAATCCCACAGTACTCTGGGTCTGTGCTATCTTCTCTGGTGGGTATTTGTGCCTTGACTTTGCTCACCCATTTTGAGCATGTGAACTTCTTAAGATGAAACTCTGCTAAACCAAGTTTGTGTAGTAAAAGATAGTAATTGCTGAATGAATGGTAAGTTTATAGTTTTAAAGAATGACTTTTTAAAAGTAGGGTATACCTGAACATAGAAATGATCAGTGTTACTCTTCAGTCAAGTCCCTAGAACATGGAGCTTTAGAATTTAGAGGCCATCAGTTCAGACTCTTTCCCATGTGAAGAGCCTCAGGTTCAGAGAGTCTTAATATCTTGTGTAAGGTCACCTGGCTGGGGAAGACCAGAGTCCAGCCAGCAGATCTCCTGAGTGCTCTTCCAGACATTTCTTCAGGCATAATTTAACATGTATCAGTTTATCCTTGAGTGTAAAGTACACTTCAAGATTGACTACGGTAACTGGCTAACTATTCATAGTTCCCTCACTCCCTCCCATTTAGTGCCTGTTTCTAAGCAGCAAAGTTGTGGTTCAGTGACTTCTGTCTGGATAATATGAAAACAGGGCGCCCAGCCAATTTTGATGAGCTAACTATTTCCCTAAATTATCATGCCTAAGCAAGGAGCCCTAAACCTGCTGTTCAGCACTTATCATTGGTCTGGGGGATGGGCCGTACACAGGCACATCATCAAATAGCTGGAATTTTATGTTTAAGATTGTCAAGCAATGAAAATTGTCATCCTTAGAAATGACTGACAGTTCCTCTGCCTCATTTCTGCAACATTGAGTTAGGTAAAATAAAATAAAATAAAATCTACTTCAGTCTTTTTATGGATTTCTTGCTGAAGACACATGTGACAGGACTATAAATTTTCACCAGAAATTGATGGGAGAGCGGGCACTGCAAAGTGCCTGAAAGACTTTGCAAAAGGTCCCAATTAACAGAATGCAGCTAACACCTCAAAAAAATAAAATGAATGTTGCAGTGGGAATGAATCTTGCTTGGAGTGCTGGGCTGTTGGCTGATTGCCTGGGGAGAGTGGTGGCCAGGGCTTGCCAGCTGGCTGATCCACACGCCTATAAAGGATGTGGTCAGCTTACACCTTGGCAAACTATGATTTTGATGGAAATCTTAGAGGTCGGCAGACGTTCTCCCTAGTAAAGTACGTTGAGCTCAGGTCATTGCTTTTATTTGAATGAAAGAAAATATCTTGATGGCCAGAATTAATAGGACCAAGTCAGTATTCTGCACCAAATGAGAGTTCATTACTGGATCAGAATAGATAAATATCCTGAAGATGACACAGGATGTAACTGAAGGTGGCACCTTCAGCTAATCCCCAAATGAAAGCAGTCATGCCGCTGAAGCAAACCAACTGGCTCACCAACAACTGCACATCTTCCCACAAGTTTTATTCAGCAACCATTTTTTCAAACAATGAACCCCAAAGCTGCTGCTATCCTATCCTGTTATGTTCACTCCTATTCAACTGTGTGTAGTTGTTTGTTTTGCATAGATATGAAGACAGGGGTCTGGCGTAAACATCCTACTAGTCCCACAATGGCTGGCTTTGGACTTTCATATAGAGGTACTCGAATGCAAGAACTGTAAAGAGAGCATCTATATTCCAGAATCCATGCTGAAAATCATAGCCATTTATACACTGTCTTTAAAAATTAACAAAATTCTTATCAGTCTCCAAAATGGATTTATTTCTTGAAACTTGTTAGAAACTGATTCTAATATTTATTTTTAAAAACAAGCATGCAAAAATAGCCAGACAGAAATACTGTGAACAAATTTAAAAGACATATGCAGACTGGGCAAAGCGTTTGCAAGACTGTAGATACATCTGACAAAGGGTCAATATCTATACTATATAAAAGTGAACAAAGAACATATCTGGAATTTACAAATGAGAAATGACTATCATACGAAAGCATTTTCAACCTTAGTAGTAACTAAAAAATACAGATACCTCTTTTCATCTGTGAGCTAAGGAAAAACTAGAGTTGTCCTGTGTGAAGGGTACTAGATACTTTCATACACTGCCATGGCAATGCAAAATGAAACCACCTTTCTGGAGGGTAAATTGTCAATATATATTTAAAGGTTTAAATATATGACCTGCAGAGATTTATCCCAAGGAAACAATCAGACAAGTGTGTGAAGATGTAGGTATAACCAAACCAAAAAAGCCTAAATGTTGAACAACAGTGGATTAATCAAACGAGACAAACTACATCCATACTATTATGCTGCCATTAAATTGGTAAATTTGATATCTATTAATTGGAATAGAAAGATATTTACAACATATTAAGGAAAAAAGCAGGCCATAGAAATGTATGATCAAGTTTTTGAAAAACATTTATATATAACTGTACACATATATGTTTATATATATATACATACACATAAACATCAATGTTTACATCTGCATGATAACTGATCTATGCTTTCCTCGGAGCTGTTTTCCTCTGAAAGGATTCATTGAGCTTAGCTTTCTGATAATAAATAAGGGTTTTGCTCCAATATAGTTATAAAGTTTTATAAAGCAAAGGTTTAATTGAGCTGACAGAGGTTTGGACATACAGAAGAGTAGACCAGAAGATTTGAAAGAGAACTTTTACCGATATTTTCATGATTAATGATGAATGCACTAATTGTTTTTCCCTTGCCGGAGATCAGACTAGGTTAGGTTTTCAGATTTAAATAATAGTGAATTTAAAATATGGATACATATATATTCACATAGGAATGGGGAAGTTGGATTAGGTTAAATCTAATAAGTCTTCCATGATTCAGGTATACTGCATTACAAGAATATACAGGAAACCCCTGACTTACACTTAACTGGATATTGGAGAATTATTCTAAGTCTGAAGTTGATTGTATGATTTCAAATACATGGGTGAGGGGACATTGATGCGGAGGTAAGGGTAACAGTAGGTGAAAAAAAAACTGCAGTAGTACCCCCTTATCCAGTTTTCCTTTCCTTGGCTTCAGTTACCCACAGTCAACTGAAGTCTGAAAATATTAAATGGAAAATTCCAGAGATGAACAATTCAGTCGTTTTAAATTGCGTGCCACTCTGAGTAGCATGATGAGATCTCGAGAGTCCCCACTGTCCTTCTGGGGCGTGAACCCGTCTGCACACTCACATCTCCGCGCTGCGTGCACTCCTGCCCGTTAGTCACTTCTGAGCCACCTCGGTTATCAGACTGACATTGCAGAGCTTGTGTTCAAGGAACCCTTATTTTACTTAATAATAGCCCCAAAGCGTAAGAGTAGTGATGCAGGTAATTCAGAGAAGCCAAAGAGAAGCCATGAAGTGCTTGTTACCTGTTGTCCGAAGGCCAGTCAGGAGTAGCCTAACACTAGGGAAAGTGCCTATATTACTCACCTCACTTCATCTCATCACATCGGTCTTTTATCTCGTCACATCGTCACAAGAAGGGTGAGTACAGTGCAATCAGATAGTTTGAGACCATATTCACCTAACTTTTATTACAGAATATTATTATAACTTCTATTTTATTAGTTATTGTTGTTAATCTTAGTGCACCTAATTTATAAATTAACCTTATCACAGGTATGTATATATGTATAGGAAAAAACATAGTACATTTAAAGTGTGGTGGTTGCAGGCATCTGCTGGGAATTTTGGAATGTATCCCCAGACGATAAGGGGGACTACTGTATAAAGAAGTTAAAACAAAATCTTTGTTTTAATGCTATAGAAAATTATTTGGGGAAAATAGTTTAAAAATAATAAAGTTGAATACAGTAAATCAAATTAGCATTAATATTTGTGAGTATGTGATTGTGAAAAGCTGGTCTAAATGGCTAGCTGTCTTTTTAAGACTATTGGTAATAGAATCAGTTATGGTTTGTTATTAACTATATTAACAGAAAATTATCCTTTACTAGCTCCTGAAAAATATGAGGTTGTTATAATACACTGTGGTCCCTTATCAACATATGTAAAACTTGAGGGTTTCTAAACCAGCTCTCTTCCTAGAACTAAAGTAGATTAGATGATCAATTAATGGCTAAAATGTTATTATATCTCTTTTTAATATTTCTTGTCAAAAACTTAAATATTCCTGATTCAACTTGTGTTTCTATTTGAGTAATATAATTTGATCATAATTGGTTTCATTTCTATTGTCTTTACATTTGGGGTACTTATTATCTTTTCTCTGATCCACTGGGAATGCCAAGTACCAATTTTTGCTATTTAGCAAGTCAGTGAGGAGCCTCCCACTGAGTGCCTTAATTATTGTTAATTGAATATTGTAAATGGTTTTTCAGGATCACTATCTCGGCAATTCACCTAGCATTTTCCTCAGCAAAAGTTAAAAGCACCAAGAATTCCTTCTACCCTTTTTTATACAGTCTTCAAATCAAGTATCAGCAGTAACTGGTTTCTATTAAAACTGGTCTCTTCTTTTTTAAATGTCACATCACATACATACTTCATATGGCACTTGGAACATGGCGGCTGCTCAATGAATATTAAATGACAGCTGTCCTTTCAAATAGAATGATTCCCAGTTCCAGCCTTTGAGGGAACATCCCATGTTGCTTCTAGAGCTCCCACGGTGCAGCTCATCTAGCCTGGCGGGCCTGACACTCTAGGGTAGAGCTCTTCCATTGTCCTGCACCAGGACCAAGCTTTCTAGGACATTTTGCTAGTCTATAATCAAAAGAAGAAAAACATAGTAAATAAACAGTCCTAGAAGATCTGAGAATGTCATAAGTGCTACAGGCAAAAAAAACTGGAGAGTAGAAAAATCACTGAGCCAGCCCTCCTATGTACTTCTTGCCTTATAATGCACAGTAAAAAAGAAATGAGAAATTGATGACCTTTTTTTTTTTTTTTTTTTCCAGCTTTCAAACTATGTCTCCAATTTTGAGGGGACTGGGGCTAAGGCCTCAATGGAATGAAGTTGTGTTAGCAGTTGGTTGCAACTACGTAAAATCTTGCCTCCTTAATTATTTCTTTTGCTTGATCAATTAAATCTCAACTATTGTTATGAAATCAGGACCAGAGAAGCTTTGAGACATAATCTAGAGTCTCCTTTCTCATCAAGGTGGCCCATAATTTTTTTTTTTTAGCTGATTGGTCAAGTTTATTATTGTCTTTATATGAAAAATCTTCATAGAAAATTGTGGTTTGGTTTATTAACTCTCAGCAGCCCATTCCTGAGGTCTGAGGAAGCTTGTCCTCTTCTGAGCTAGCTGATCTTTCTTCAGGGGAGGAAACATTTTGGGACGGTTCCACTCCTTCTTTCTTAGGCTTCTTCTCATAGACTAAATTATCTCCTATAGCAGCATGAGCTTTCTTGTACATCCCTCCATCATGTCTAGAGTTACATTGTTCTTTATGTATTGAGAGAATTGTTTCTTGTAAGGGTCATCTTGTTTCATTAGGTAACACACATGATCTGTAATTTTCTGACCCATGATGTGCTTCTGCATTGAATTCCTTGCTTTTTGAATCATAACCAGCGAATCGTTCAGTACTGTGAGGGGTAGACAAGCCTCCATCCACAGCTTCTTTCAGGGCCTCCCAAATTTTATTTCCAGTAGTAGTTCTGGCAAACCCTACATCCAAATAGCAGGTGAAGGCACCAAGTTGATCATCAATGCTTTCCACATTGTATTCATCCCAGTCACCTCCACTTGGCCTTCATAGATCCTGTCCATGCCAAGCCTACTGAGAAAGCTTTGGGCCAGCAGCAGGCCAATACAATGTGCTGCAGCATAATATCTCAGGCCAACCTGTACACCATATTTTGAGTCTGTGAACATAAACTGCACAAACTACAATATCTTCTTCCACATGGGCATCGGGAATCTGACAAATGATATTTTGTTGGTTACACAAACTATCATCCTGTATTTAGGTGTGTTGTGTGTATTTTTATCCTGGATTACCAAGTGTTTCCGGGCATAGTAATCAATTTCACCCTCTTGTTGTTTTCTACATTTTACTTGGTATCTCTTGAAGTAGGCCTTATTCTAGACAACTTTAACAAACCCATCCTGCGGAAGAGAGACCTGTATCCATGGATCGCCGTAGACCTACAGGCCCAGCACAGCTCTGGGGTGGGGGTGGGGAGCAAGGTGGCCCTTACATTATTTTAAAAAGGAAGAGAATCTGTTTATTTGGAGGTACAGGCTTCCATAGATGTGGCTAGTAATCTGTTCAAATAGAAATGACATTTTCTGCCAGGATTTTCCCTTGCTTCTAGCCACTTGCTGTTAAGTTTGGCACAGGTTTCAGATTCAGAGACAAATTCAAGGCCCAACTTTAATAATTTTCCAGTGTTGAATGTTATACACTACATGGTGATTTGCCTGCTTTTCTCAACTATTTTGATCCTTGTATGTTGGATACTGACTGTCAGTCACCTCAGATGTTTTATGATGATATAGGTCAGAATGAATCAATGATTGAATAAACAAAATAATAAAGCATGTCCTCAAGATGTAGTTTAAGAGCACTTTGGCTAGTTCTGAAGAACACTTGGTTATCATTACATTTTAATAGAGACAGCAGAGCCTGCCATGTCCCAGCCCTCCTGATGAGAAATGCCCTGACCACATCATTTTACCTCCCACCCCTCATTTGCTCTGAGGAATTGACCGGTGGTGGGCATCTGACCTGAGGGCAACAATTGCCCTGGCCAGATGATGGCCTATAATGTGATCTGGCATCAACAGGTGACCTGGGCCAATCAGATTCAGTCTCCTGAGGAGTTAAAGTGCGGCTAGGATGCACTAGTTAGTATGAGGAAGCTGAAGAGTCTTGATTAGAGAGGAGCCTGGGAGGCCATAATGCCGTATCCAAGCTAGTTATGAGGGAGCAGAAACTATGATGAAGTCAAGAAACTGGTCAGGAGAGAGCAGAGGATGAGTCAGGGCGGCCCACAGACACAGCTGGGACAACAGCTGGACCCAGAGCTGCCACTCTTCCTAGAAGTTTCCACGTCTGCTTCCAGTCCGCACGCCTTCTCCTGGTAAACCTCCCGTTTTTCCAAGAAAACTTGACAGAGCCTTTGTTGTTTGCAGCCAAGAGTCTTAACATGTGTCAAAGCATTTCTTTTCTTCCTGTGTTCACTCGGTTACAAAGTTTATACTTGATTACTTTGGGCTTTTCCATTTTTCCAGTAAGATTTAAAAATTATTGTCTCATAGAGAGATATTTGAGAACAGAACTTTAACAGAAACCAAACAGAAAGAGCTAATTGTTCCCATTTACTTGCGTTCAAATAAATACTGTATTTAAAAATCCTAAATATTTATGGAAGATGATTCCCTGACTTCCTCCACTGGTTTGCTTAATTTTCTCACAAATAATAGATGGAACGAATCTGCCACGAGGCCCCGCTGTCTGATATTTGCACATACTGGAGTTTTCTCCTCTTTTTCTAGTTGCTCTGGGTAGAATATCTGCTTTTTGACTTGACTTCTCTCCGAGACACGCACCCTGGCTCCACTCAATCCATTCCTGGGCCAGTTTCCTTCTCCACGGCCCAGTTCCCTACACTACATGCCTATTTGTCTGGAGGGAATGGGAGTGGCCTGTCAGTCTGTTTCTATATGTGAGGGAGGTGAACCTTTTTAAACTTTAAACATGGTCAAACTGACATACTGTGCTATAGGAAGATCCAGAACTTTGGGTCATTCCCCCTCCTACAAGGGAACACTGCTATTAGCTTGATGGAAATGTAGATCCCAAGGGGTTTTGCCATGTTAGCCATTGTCCTTCATTTATCAGAGCCACTTCAAACTTTAAGAAATATGCACACATTTAAGCTGCTAGAAATATGTAACGCTCATTTTCATTACTTTTGTGCTCTTTGGGCCTAGAATACCTGCCACATACAGTCCATAACTTTAAATAATTCATGATTTTTTCAATATCTAGCTTCTTTTGGGATCATCTTAACTACAACATTGACTATACAGAAAATCATGTCAGTTGTGTGCATAATCCAATTCTCTCATCAGGTGGATATATCAGAAGGACTTTCCAATCTGAATATGCATGGATGCTGGATGTTCCAAGAAGGATAATTCTGAGTCACAGTCTGATACATGTTGACTATGGTTGATTCCCAGTTAATGGTGTCCAGATTTGCCACATTATCTTTTATGGCAGGGCTTGCTTATTCTTAACAATGCTCTTTTAACACCTCCTCTGTTGAGAAGCTTGCTTTGTAAACATCTCACTTACTTTCTATGGGAGAACCTTAGCTGCTTAATGGTACTTATGCATAGACACCTCCCCCACCCCTTCCCAGACATTCATGCCTTTTTGTGTTCCATAATGCTCTCAGTGTAGCTGAATGTCCTCCTTTTCCTGTCTGGCTCCCAAGGCCCAGATTAATTCTGCACCCCTTTTTCTTCTGAATTCTTCTGACTTTTCCAGTTCTCTCTGGTCTCCAGTTCTTCTGAACCTTTACAGCCTTAGCCTTTTGTACCAACTTAACTTTTTAGTATAAACAGTAATGGATTGCTTCCTGCTGTTTAGCAGGTCAGCCCCTGAACCAAATCAGAAATTTTGAAATGGAACTGGGATCATGGCCTTTACTATGACTGT
This sequence comes from Tadarida brasiliensis, assembly GCA_030848825.1. NCBI lineage: Eukaryota > Metazoa > Chordata > Mammalia > Chiroptera > Molossidae > Tadarida > Tadarida brasiliensis. The sequence goes on from CM061258.1 coordinate 39,436,980, forward strand.
ATGCTGCGTGCATCTTGCCTGAGCATTCATCCTGATGCCAAAAAATATATATATGTTTTGGCTGATCCATTCCAGCTCCATTTTTTGCACGTGGAAAAGCAATATGAAGCACAGTCACCATCACTTCTTCTGCAAGAAAAGCTAGAGGGGCACAAACCTTTGAATTATTCTAGGAAAGGGCTTTTATTTCCCCAGGAACTGCCATTGCAGGAGGGCAGGCTGAAGAGAGAGGGCAGCTTCCCAATTCTTCATAAACTTGTTTCATTAAGTTGTTCTAAAGGAATACTCAGATGCTCTGACACGCCCATATTGAGGCATAAGTATAAAATCCCATTCAAATGTGAAGCCTAAATGATAGTTTAAACTATCCTTCTGAGAGTGGACCTCGGAGCAGTAGGCGTAGTAGAATCAGCCATTGTCAACACTGTGGTGCCATCATCACACCCCTCCTCCCGAAGTCACAGGGAGGAAATAGCTGTCCCAATTAAAAAGTGTTCTATAAGTATTTGAGTTGAACTGTTACTAGAAGACCTTCTTATTCTCAATGTTTACATATTCTGGATGTCAAAGATGCAAAATTACTTTTACCATGTACTTCAACGGCTCCATGATTTTTGATAATTAACATCACTCTGGCATTTGCTCAGAATCAGTAGGTTTGAGTTTGGAAAGCAAGTCCTATAATGCCTGGCTGATTTCCCCTATGCCCCACGACTGGAAATTATGTTGCTGTCACCAGAGTTTTCACATGACTCAACTCCTCTCCAAGCTTTCTCTGCTGAAGCAAAGCATTTTACACACAATCCAGTCAATACCTTCAAATGGGATTATCAATGTGAATGGGCTTTGTAAGCACCCCCTTCCTGGTGGGGGCTTGGGTCTAATAGCAGTGATCAGAGAATAAAAATAGACAGTTGCTGTCACCATGTCAGCCCACTGGACTCTAGGGCAAAGGATATTCCAAAGCTTCAGCTTCTCAGGGAGGGGGAAGGAAGACAGAGAGCACCTTTCTATATTACTGCCCCTATTCCAGCTAGTGGCCCTGGAGGCAGAGTAGAGGGCCTGGACCAGTCACCTAAACCAGCTGCTGGATGAGCTGAATCAGGGAAGGGGAAAGGAGGGGCAGGGAAGTAGCCACATCCAAGTGGGGAGCAGAGCAAATGCTGAAGACCCAGAGGTGGGGAACAGAAGGTCTGAACTGGGTTGGCCATTGCAGCTCTGATCTGGGGAAATCTTTTGAAGGCTTGTAGCACCACTGGCTCTGGGGCACATCTGCCATTGCTAAGAGAGCACAATTCAGAATGGACCGTCTCACACCAAACACCTGAAACAGAAAAATGTAATAAACTAAAAAAATGGAGTCAGAAGTCTTGAATTCATGTTCCATGCAGTGAGGTGCTGAAGCTGACTCATGAGAGACAACACATCTCTTTCTTCTCAACTCCATGTTCAGTGATGTCAGATTGATGCCTTGAAACTGGCCATTATTGGAATATTTACACCACAGAAACTGGCAAACAATAAAACTCAGTGTTGTAGGATTCCTCCCTTATCAAAGAAAGTCACCACTGCACATCTATCACATCAGTTGTTTGAACCTGGGTAAACTTTGTGACTTCTGCAAACCTTGAGTGATACCTATTTCATGGGGGAATTGGTGTAAATACAACAATTATATTGGAAGTTCTCTGTAAATTGAAAAAGTTCTACAGTGGTAGTTTTTATTATTTGAAGTAAAATGTTAAATATAAAGTTTTAACATTTATTAAAGTTAAAGCACGTCATGATCACCTTTTTAGCTTAAAATATGATATAGGACAAGATTTCACAAAGCACAACATTTAAGAAGCAGCATATTAGACTCACTTAAAACTATTACGTGCAAGTTACAAAACTCTAACTCAAACTGGCTTCAACAATGAAGTAAGTTCATTGTCACCTAGACTAAAAAGGCCCAAGAGAGGGCCAGCTTAATTCAGCTAGCTCAATCCAGAGACAAGGCTTAATTCAGCAGCTCACATGATGTCATCACAGAGCGGGACGACCATATGTCCTTGTTTACCCAGGATAGTCCAGTTTATTCTTCCTGTCTGGTTAGGCATTCATCTTGCCTCGTTTCATTCTCAAAGTCGTCCTAGTTTACAAGATAAATGATATGTTTACTTAATCAAGGTTTGCTCTCTCTGCTCAGTTTCTGTGTTGCAGGATTCACCCTCTAGTATCACATGATACATCCTGCCCCCCAGCCCCCACCCCAACTCCCTGCAGCTCCAGCCTCTTCCATGTGGGTAGCAAAATATCTGTAGCAGCTGTAGACCTCCCACCCTGACACCACTCAATCTAGTGGGACAGACAATCCCTTCCAACAGCACCTACACAAGTGCTGAGACTCCCTGTCTTCACTGGCCTGATTGAGGACACACAGCCATTCCAGAAGCATCCATTTAGGAACATGGATACGCTGATGGATTTAGTCAGTCACGTTCACACCTAGAGTAAGCATAAGATAACTCCACACAAATCATGCAACTGAGAATCAGGATGGGTGAATTCTCCCAAGGAACAACAGTAACTGTGGGCAGCAGAAGAGGTGAGTGGATACTAAGAGATAACAAGAGTGATCGGTGATTATGCAGAGCAATGAAAGCGCTGAGCAGGAATCAACTGATCCGCTAACGTGTGTTGGGATGGTGGGCAAGCCCTTGCATGCCTTAGGCCTCAGTTTCCTCTTACTGTTGGGTAAAGTGGGAAGGTAGGGCTAGACCATTTCAAAGGTTCCATTTCGCTTTGTGTGTTTAAGTTATGGCTATGTTTTCTTATCAGTCTTCAAAGTCATCAATTCCAGGGTTGTTTTCTCACTTGATTTTTCTCACTGGGGTTAAATAGACCTTACCCTGGCTTTATTCCTAATGCTAGAAGGCTTCCAACTCTGGTGGAGATCTGAAATGTTCCATTGCTCCTATTAAGCCAGTCATATTCTTTAACTAGCTAACTTTCGCCACAGTTTACAACTTGTGTCAGAGCCTGGGAAGATTTGCTTTTAGTTTTTTCCCAGTGAACCAAACAGGTCATAAAAACAGATTTATATCATGGTTTCCTTACAGCTGCATTTCATCCTAGGTTTCTTAAATCAAAAATTGACTATCATAATGGCTGAATGAATAAAACACGGCAGCAATGAGGGACTGCCTTTAGCAAACTGAGAGGGAGGCTTATTATTTAAATGTTCCTGGTTATATTAAGTGGAGCAAAAGGCTTAGAATCGAAAGTGAGAGAAATAGGCAGCCAAGTCAAAAACTCCACCAAGCTGTAAATAAAATATGAAACTGGCTTAGAAAGGGAGCATTACATCGAAGTCAAACACTGATGTATAGTCCCTAATTGTGGGGCGTTTGTAAAAGGTGACATGACACCTGTCAATTACCCACAGCAGCCAGGCAATGTAGATTACATGAATAATTCACCAATCCAGAGCCTTTTGTTGCTAAACTGGCTAAGCCCAATCCATAAAATAACTGCTGATACCAAAGAAGAAAAATATGTTTCAATTGCAAGAGCCTTACGTTTTACATGGAAATGTTTGAAAGGCAGTTTCATTATGTAACTATGTTCCAGTTAGCACCAGTGGCTAAATAATTAACATGTGAACCTTTATCAGGTGTAACAAAGGAGGGGGCTTGGGCTCTGGAAACTTTATATGTCCCCTAGGGGAGGCTGCCGAAGAGAATCTTCAGTATCAGAAACATATCATTACATATCTTATCATTTTCTCACCCTTCCAAACAGCATACAATCCTTTAAAAAGGCCAAGTCTAACTTTTGTTTTGGAATCATGGGATTATAGAATAATAAATTTGGGAGGTCACTAAGAGATAGCCTGCTTCATTGGTTCTTAGAAGCAACAGAACTTTGCAAAGAAAATCTCATGTCAGAGTATACAATATAAGACAGATAAAAGTGGAATTATTTTAGTTGACGCTGGGATGCTGGTGAGGAGCATTATAGAAGATGGCCGGGAACTGCCTTCTCAGCAGCCCCCTGCCTTGCACCTCCCTCCCCACCCCTTCCCAAGCACCTGCAGGGATCCAACTGTCCTGTTTCACAGATAAGAAAACGGAGGCTCCTGAGAGACGAAGGGGCTCACTGAAGTCCCAGCCCAAGTCAGTGGCAGAGCAGGGACTGGGAGCCAGACTGCTGCCTCCCATGCAACACACATACACATGTACAACTGTAAGTACAGCTTGTCTACACAGCCATGCGAGTAGCCAGGATTTGGAGAAATACCAGTTCTGCAGCTCCCAGGACCTCACAAGTGAGCACGAGGAATAAAAACAACTGACTCTTTCATTTGTAACCTGGGCCCAGGCAGCCTGATACCTACAACCTCCCTACCTCCCCCACTCCAGTGTTGGCCACAGGGCCAGGGTCACAGGTCACGAGCCAGGTGGAAGGTGGGGCCTTGGAATGCCCAGGGGACTGGGCAGGCAGCCATAGGTAACCAGAGCCAGCCATCCAATCCATCCGCTTCCCTGGGCTGCTTTAAGAAAAAGTGTCATTGGAGAGAAAGCGACAGAGGTGGCTGATTCCAGCAGCAAATCCAGCACCACTGCAGAGAAAGATTTTCTCACCTCTACAAGATGGTTCATTCCTTGTAGCTTCCTTCCTTCAGGATGAAGATTCCAGCAGACAAAGAGGAACAAAAAAGAGGTTTTGTTTCATAGAGTTTATGAAAAAAAGAAGACCTTCTTTCTCATTTTAGGCTTATTTGCTGCCAAGGTTTGGCTTGTTTTTAACAGTTTGCAAGGAGGTTTCATTCCTGTGCAAATCTACTTCGTGCAAATGTTTTGACACAGGGCTTTTTTGTTTGTTCTGTTTTTGTTTTCTTATTTTCATTTTTCAAATTTATTTATTTTTTTAGTCCTCATCCGAGGATATTTTTACATTTATCTTCAGATAGAGCAGGAGGGAGAGAGGAAGAGAGGGAGGAAGAGAGAGAGAGAAACATCGATGTGAGAAGGACACATTGATTGGTTGCCACCTGCACGACGCCAGCCGGGGCCAGGGATGAACTGCAACTGAGGTACGTGCCCTTGGCCAGAACTGAACCCGGGACTCCCTAGTCCGCAGGCCGATGCTCCAACCACTGAGTCAAACTGGCCAGGGCTGTTTTTGTTTTTTTAAATGTTTGCTTTTGTCTCAGCTAATTTTATATATGTGCACACACACACACACACACACACACACACACACACACACTTTTTAGGAGGTTAGCCTATAGGAAAATGGTACTGGGAAAGGGAACCAAGTTTCTGATGTAGGCCAAAAGCAAATATAATTTCAAGGCTTTCTGAATGTATTTCTCTGCAATCAGTCACCACTTTTAGAGTGAACATATTACAATTAGTTTTAGAAATAATAAAGGGCTATTGGTTTTACTGTGAAGAGCTGAGGATGAAAACTCCATGTTTTAATTTTGATCATTCCAACTAGCATGAAACCGGAGACACTGGGCATCTTGAGGCTATGGCTGCTTTGAGGCCGATTCTCTCATATGTTACTCTATACCTTTGAGTATGTGAGGACGGGAGAATTTCTTTCAACAAATGGAGGTTATTATTAAATGAGTCAATGATTATCCAAACCAATTAATGCTTGTTCCAATAATGCTTCAGTATCTCTCAAGAACAGCTTGGGGAACTCTTCTCTAGTAAGAGACTGGTGGGGCTAGAGCAGCTGAGTGTGAGTCCAGAGAATGGATAGACCACCCCCAGCCTCAGTTTCCTTATTTGTAATTTGAGTGCCATGTGAGACAGTGCCTGTCTCACAGATGGCTGTGAGCATTATAGCTACCACATCTGCCAGGCAAAATCCTTGCCTAACTGGGTTGTAGTCCGGGTTCCCCGAAAGCTGGGGCTGAGACAGAGGCTCCATGCAAGTTCGTGTTTGTGCACGTGACCCCAGGGAGCTGCATGGGGCATGGAGAAGCCATGCAGGGAAAGAAGCAGGCATTGTCAAGGTGGCTACTGCTTAGGGTTGTCATTTTTAGCAAATAAAAATACAAAACACCCAGTTAACTTTGAATTTCAAATAAACAACAAAGAATTTTTTACAATAAGTGCATACCATGTAATATTTGGGACATACATATAGTAAAAAATTCTTTGTTGTTTATCTGGAATTCTGAGTTAACTGGGAGTCCTGTCTTTTATCTGCAGCTAGGTGCTTGGTCTTCTGGGACTGAGAAGTCATATGAAATCTGTCTCGGGATTAAGCCATTCATCCCCTTCCCCCACTGGTCAAAGATAATGTTCCCCACAGGTAATAGCCTCTCTAAACTCTTCTGCATTACTCATGTGGGGCTGGGCGTGTTTCCACTGCACTCCGCAGTCAGGTCAGAAGCCTCAGGTGAAGGGCTGTCAAGTCGGTCCTGCGTGAGGCTGATCAGAGGCAGCAGTGACTAGGTACGTGACAGCGAAAGGTGTACAAGAGGTGTCCATACAGATGGTGAAGTGTAGCGATCGAGAGCACAAATCTTGGAGCAAAAGGCCTGTGTTCGAACCTCAGTTCTGCCACTTACTAAGGCAGGTTATTTAAAGTTTCCATGTCTCAGTTCCCTCATTTTAAAGATGGCAATAATAGTCTACGGCCACAGCACCCTGAATGCCCCCGATCTCGCCTAAAAATGGCAATAATAATACTCACATAGCCCTGGCCAGTTTGGCTCAGCGGTTAGAGCATCGACCTGCGGTCCAGAGAGACCTGGGTTTGGTTCCCGCTAAGGGCATGTACCTCGGTTGCAATTTGTCCCCGGCCCTGGTTGGTCGTGCGGGAGGCAGCCACTCGATGTGTCCCTTTCACGTCGATGTTCTCTCTCTCTCTCTCTCTCTCTCTCTCTCTCTCTCCCTCTCTCTCCCTCCCACTCTATCTGAACAAAAAATGGAAAAATGTCCTCGGGTGAGGATAAAAAAAAATTAAAATAAATAATACTCACATAGTAGGATTGTTGTGAAGATTAAAAACAAATATAAAGTTTTCAGAATGGTCCTTGGGACATCCTAAGTGTTTGCTATCATCCTGAGAGTGGTAGATTTCAACCAATGTAGCTTGGCAACTGGTATAGCTTGAATGTGTTGTCAAATTTTGATTGATGTCCAAAACATTTTTTTTTTTTCATAAGTGAGGCTAACTGTTATCCTCACCTGGTTCATTTGGTTGTTCTTCAGCACTGAGAAGAATTAGTATTTACCTTGATTATGGTCTTTTATAAAATTAGGGGAAAAGTTTTTTGTGCTCCATTGAACCCGTGCTTTTCCTGTGGCACCAACTAGATGCCCTGAGCTTCCCACCCCTCACTTTCAGCCAGTTGTATCCCCTTCCATCCAACACACAGGACCTGCTCAGCTTGACACTGGGGTCTGCTGACCCCAAGGTAACCCGATGTACCCATGGTGATAGCAGAAATAAATCTCACATACTGATCAGAATAGAAAATTGTGTATCTCTTCGTATACTGAGATTAATAGTGAGTTCTTTCAGTTCTCTGAATCTTGCTTTTTGGTCCCAATGCTCACTTTTCAATATCTCACGTGGCCTGCAAGAAATCCTAAAATTTGAAACTGGACCTCAAATACAAAATTGCTGGAAAATACTGGCTTAAAGAGTCATTCAAGTAGTGCTTCCTCCACAAAACCATCCTCCCGCTCTCCCTAAAGCTAGAAGCTGGACCCCTATGCTCTGGCCGACCGCTGACAGCCCTCAGCCTCAGCCCTGAGTGCAGAGCATCCTAGCGGCCTGCTCACAGGCCTGTTTTCCTGAGCCCGTCGCACTCCTTGGGGCAGAGCTGTGTACATTCACCTTTGTGTCTCTAGCCCCCAGCCCATCTCTGGCGCAGGGTGGGGAGCAGGCCTGGTTTACCCAGAAGGCACAGTATGCACCGTCCCCAGGACCCACAATATTTTTTAGGGGACCATGAAAAATTTTAAATTTCTGTTAAAATCAGAAGAAAAAAAGGAATTGTTAAAGTAGAAGAAAATGTTTAAATTTTTCCTCATATCAGAAAATAAAAATGAAAATATTAGGGCCCTAAAATCTATTCCATGACCTTAACGTTTGTTTTTTAATGGAGAAAGGGGCCCACAAAGACAACACTGCCCAGAGCCCACAAAATTCATAATGTGGTCCTGGTGTTGAGAGAATAAGTAAACAAGTGAATACATATGTACTGACTGTTAAAAAATGCTTCGCAAATGACATAGTGTCATGAAAATGTAGCTTATTATTAAAAGCTGACAGTTCTATCACTGTTGTAGGGTTCTCCTGCCCTTTAGGGCACTAGCCTCTAAGGAGTTTAAATTATTTTTCCAAATTGAAAGCTTTTTTTTTTTTAGTCATATTCATATTCGTTCTTCCTATGAAATAAAAGCTTTAAGTGGCTTCATATGGAGGGGAGGAGGAGGTGAAGGCTCCACTGGTCATAAGAGCTGTCCAGGTGTACCTACTGCTCACAGACCCAGTGTATAGACCACACTTAAAGTGAACCCACTCGATGAGAAGCTGGGTTCCCAAAGAAGGTGAACCAGAGTGACTGTTATTTTTACAAAAAAGAAATCCATGCACCTGAACCTTCATATAATGAAAGTTCACTACCCTATGACCATGGCTCACCCCTGAGAAAAGTGAACTCAAGTACTTCTGAAGTGACCTGGGCTTTATTCTATCCTTTGACTTGGTTGATGACAAATGAATCCTATCTGTTTCTCTCTTGGAAAATATAATCTCAGGGGACACTAATGCCCAGAATATCTTCCAAGGGATGCTGAGAATGTTCTGACCTGGAGATCACTCAGGAGACGCTACTGTGGGCTTTGTCACATTACTAAGGAGAATCCAGGCACATCCATGTCTTGCAATCTTGAAGAGCCAAACTAATGTGAGAAAGAATCTTTACTTTCTGTAATTATTCTCAGTAGAATTCCTTTAAAATATGAGTTCTTGTGGTGCATTAAAATATGAGCATACAAAATGACCATGGGTGGTAAACTTCAGGAAAGGTCACCCCCCCATTTCCTTTTTCTTCTAAGTGTTTTATAATGCAACTATATTAGCCTTGCAAGAGTAAAACAAACAAGAGTTACAATTTGTGGGGCCCGAAGCCCTGCCCTAAGCTCTTTATACACATTTTTTTTTCATTCAAGGAAAGAAATTAAATATAATGTGATTTGCAAAAGTTGTTTTGCAGAACTATTGAGAAAGACATTGTTTAACCTATAAAATCAGAACAAAAGTAAACTATAATTAAAAAGCTACCTTATTATTCTCTTCCTGTTCAGTTCTTTTGTTGTATGTTCATAGGCTGGGCTTCCTCATGGCTTGGTTTTGACTTGGTACAGAGGGCAGAGAAAAGTTCTTATGAGAACAGGCTCTGAGTAGAATGGTCACGATCAGGCTTCCCAGGAGGTGGGCAGCCAAAGAGCAGCGAGCAAGAGGAACAAAGATGTCTAGCAAGTGGACAACTACCACCTCCTGAGTGTCTCAGCTGTTCTAGGCAGACATTCTAGGCATCTTCCATCCATGAACAAATGTGTCATGATGGACAGTGTGAGGGTAGGCACCTGTAGCCAGGCACTACTCCAGTGTCTATTAACTAACCTTCCCAATACATCAATAGGGCAGGTCCTATTATTGTCACTGTTGTGTTATAAGCAAGGACACTGAGGCAGAGAAAGCTCAGTACCAAGATCGCCTAACCAGTAAGGGATATAGGTCTGGAACCCAAACTTGAAGCTACAAGAGCTTAACGTAAGGCTCAAAACAATTCCAAGAAGTAGGGACTTCCATTATCCCCATTTGACTTGCCATGAACATGAGATTAAAGAGGCCAGGTGACTTCCTCGAGCTTACCTGGTTAGTAATTAGCAGTGATGAGAAGTTTACCCAAGCAAACCGGGCCCCTGAGCCAACACACTGAAATCATTACAGCACATGCAGTGTCCATGTTCCGGACGGCGCGCCAGCCTTGTTTGTTGAGAATGGATATCATAGTGCCGAAGAGAGGCTGGTGAGCAGAGAAAGGAGGTGGGGAGGAGGCACAGGAGAGACTCTGGGGAGTATGGAAGAAAGAGAAAGGGGACCAGCTCTATGTTTTACAGAACAATAGTGGAACCAGTGCAGCTTTCCAGGATACAGAAGAGGAAACCATCAGAAAATGGATAAGGCAGAGAGATTTCACGGAAGCATGGGGGTGGAAAAAGGGGGACACTAAAAGTGTAAAGAACGAGAAGAAGGTGAATAAATTGCAAAGAAGGCTTTAGTATAAATGTCCTGGGAAGTTCGGAACCACCAGCTTACGGAGGGCCAGCGCTGGGTGGGTGAAGTGACAGCCCACTGCACACCAGCCTCCTGCTGCCCTGTGCAGATGGCCACAGGCTGCGGCACCAGGCAGGCCCTTTCTCCACCGGTGACACACACGTGAGGATTGTAAGACAAGGCCCTCGGGGCTTCGTTCACAATAAAACATTGTATGGGCCTTCTACGTATGACTCAGTGTGTATTGTATGTCTGATTGAAAAAAAGATTGGCTTTACCTACAAGTGCTAACGTGTTGGCCCAGTTGAAACGAGTGCACAATTACATAAGAAATAAAAATACCTGGGGAGCAAGCAGTTTACCACCTTGCATGGGACATGCAGAATCCTGAGCAGAGAGGTGCCAGGTGACTCCTTTGCCAACTGTGAGAATAGCTGTGGTTGGACTGGGTGTTTTGTTTTGTTTTTACCCCGGTGTTTGGCATGGAGTCCTGAACACTGAGTGGGGCCCCTGAACCCTGCCTGACACCAAATTACATTCTCTAATGTCATTCCTGCTTCACTTCGAGAAGGACTGGGTAACAAAGGGGAAAGGGACAGCGTAATTAAAATTTGTTTTATGTGAAAACTTTATGTGCTAAGCTGGCAAGAAATTGAGTGTAATGTTTAAAATAAGGGACTCTGGCCCTGGCCAGGTGGTTCAGTTGGTTGGAGCATTGTCCCATACACCAAAAGGTCGAGGGCTCAATTCCTGGTCAGGGCTTACACCCAGGCTGGGGGTTTGATCAGGAGGTAATCGACAGATATTTCTCTCTCTCTCTCTCTCTCTCTTTCTCTCTTTCTCTCTCTCTCCCTTTTCTCTCTAAAATCAATACAAACATATCCTCAAGTGAGGATTAAAGAAAAAAAAGAAGGGTCTCTGGGACTAGACATAGATAGGTTCAAGCCCTGGTTCCATTATGTCTTAGCTGTGGGACCTTAACAAGTTATTCAGTCTCTCTGAGCCTTAATGTGTTTCATCTGTACAAAGGGCATAATAAAAGGACCAGCCTCGGAGAGTCCACGTGAGAACTGTTTGAGATACTGCAGGCAAATAGCTTATCTTAGAACCTGGTACACAAGTGCCTTGCAAATGTTAGCTAGTATTATCATCTGTAAAATGGGACAGATAACCTCCCAGTTCCCTCAAGGAATGCTAAGGCTGAAACAAAAGACTAGCAAGATGAAAGCTCTTCGGAAAGTGTTTACCACTTCTATACTATGCAATGTGGTAAAGTAAAACCTATACTGGACATGGTGTTAGAGAACTTGGCTTCTGGTCCACGGGCCTTCATTTGTCTATCACTTAAGGGGTGGGCTAATTAAGTCCCATTTAACCTCTCTTTTTGCTCTGATATTCTGGGACTCCAGTGCCGTTTCATTCTCCTGCTCATCTGTAGCAGGAAGGCGGAGACCCTCACTCTGGTGGGTTTGTGGCTGTAACTCCCATTTCCTGTTGGCCTGCCAGGGCCCTATTTGACCAACTTAAAAAAGAGGGGGCAAAAAAGCACTCACACATACTGGGGAAGATGTCCCAGATACTTTAAGTGAAAAAAGGCAAATGGAAGAAATGTGTGTAATTCTATTGCATAAACAGTCTAGCATAATTTTTTAAAATATAGATTTGTGTCCTGGCTGGTTTGGCTCAGCGGTTAGAGCGTCAGCCTGCAGACCAAAGAATCTCAGGTTCGATTCCGGTCAAGGGCATGTACCTTGGTTGTGGTTTCGGTCCCTGGCCCTGGTTGGGGTCTTGCAGGAGGCAACCAGTCCATGTGTCTCTCTCACGGTGATGTTTCTCTCTCTCTCTCTCTCCTTCTCTCTTCCTCTCTCTCCCTCCCACTCTATCTGAAGATAAATGGGAAAATGTCCTCAGTGAGGATTAAAAAAAAAAAGAAAATAATTCTGATAAACTTAAGCAAAAAAAAAAAAAAAAAAAAAAAAAAAATATATATATATATATATATATATATATATATATATATATATATATATATTGCAGGGATTATCTCTTGGGCAGGCTTAAGCAAAATTTCACTTTAGACTTTATACATTTCTATATTGTTTGAACCTTATACTGTGAGCATGTTTTATTTGATAATGAGAATAATAATAGTAAAGATGTAAACAAAATTTAAACATGTTTGTTGTAGAGAGTTTGGAGGAAAAAAACAAAAACAAAATCAGTTATTACTTAGCTCAACCTAAGAAATATTGCTGTTAACATGTTAATTTATATTCTTTCAGTCTTTTTTCTATATGTGTATATCGCAGAGAAATACATGTATTTATTTACAAAATGTAACCATGTTGTCCCTGCTGTCTTATAATTAGCCTCACTTAACAATATATTGTTTATATGTTTCCCTGTTGTTAAAGTTTCTTCTACAATCTACAGCATGATTTTAATGTCTGCTTATTTTTCCACATTGTATGTGGCCAACCTTCTATTGCTGCACATTTTGGCTGTTCCTGGTTTTCCCATTGACAGGCTTTTGGAGAATAATGAAACGCTGAAATGTTTGGCTTGGTTTCTCTCTTTGGGTAGAGCCGGCTGCTCCGTCTTTTCTTCCTCCTCTTTGTATCCTTTAGCTTTTGGGTGGAGGCCCAGAGAGCTCCACAAGGGGTGGTGTGTGTTTAAGAAACTCAGCTAAAGAAACAAACTGATCACAAAGAGCTCTAAACCTAGAGTGTTGGGAAAATGCTGAGCATTGTAATTGGCCTAATGTTGCTCCCATGAGAGATGCCATCTCCCTTGGCCTCCAAAGTTCTGGCAGGGAGTTTAACTTTTCTCATCCAGCTGATGACAGATAAATATTCCTCACTTCAACAGTTATGTGCAGCCCCCAAAATGTTTCCCTCCGTCTGTCAAACACTCATTGGAAATGCCTACCAGCTCATCTTTGAAGATGGAAAAGCATGCTTGGTGACATCAGCAAACCCGGACTGTGGGCTTTAGGTTTCATCAAAAAGATAGCCTTTTGGACCACACTGGCCCCGGCTCCCTGAGCCAGGCTGTTGGTTCAGTGGTGGTTACTCAGGAAGGAATGCCAATGACGAGCGACGGGCATGCCAGGGAATTACTCAGCACATGCCAACAAGTAACCTCATACGGTAATCAAACGCGGGCCAATCTGCGAGCGCTTTGCGTAACAGCATATTTGGATTTGGGGCTTAGCTTTTAGAGCTTGAGTTTCACGTTTGCCTGAGCCTAGTCCCAGCTTCCCAGGGCCCCTCCTGTGTGCCCTGCCTCTGCTTGCAAGTGCAGAGAGCAGTTCCTCCAAGACCAGAGCTTGGCTCTCTCCTTGCGGTAATGCAGAACTCTGCCAGGGACCAGCTGTCTCCTCTGTCTGCACTCCCCTTTCGGGCCAGCACGGCTTCTCCGTACGCCCTGTTTCTTACCATGAGGCCAGCAGCATGGGTGATGAACGCCTCCTTTGCTGTTGGGATACTTAATAGTCATTCTTGGTATTATCATGACTTTTTAAAAAATATTTTTTCTTTATTGATTTTAGAGAGAGAGTATGGGAGAGGAAGAGAGATAAAAACACCGATGAGAAAGAACGTCGATTGGCTGCCTCCTGCATGCCCCCCACTGGGGATTGGGCCCACAACCTGGGCATGTGCCCTGACCCGGAATCTAACTAACGACCTCTTGGTGCATGGGTTGACCCTCAACCAGTGAGCCACACTGGCCGGGCAGTATTGTCATGAGAGAGAGGTTTGTTGACTGACGACAGCTGACATAACAAAATTCTATCCAGTCCTGGCTGCAGTAATTGGCAAAGTATTACTGTATCAACAGGTATTTGGGCTGTCCAGGAGCCTCCGAAAAGGCAGAGAAGCTTACAGATTTTAAGTCCCCTTACTTCTGGATCTGGTCCTTCTCCTGCAGATATCCTGAGACCTGAGAGTTGATGGATTTAATTTAGGATCCATACGATGTAATGCCTCTCCACTTTCCCACACAAATTTACTATAGAATGGCAGCCATCGTCTGGGGTCCCCTTAAGCTGGTGGCCAGGGCTAAATGACTTGGCTGGTCCACCCACCTCATCAGTGCTGCCTCGATGTATGTCAGAGCTTCCTCAAGGCCTTGGGTGTTTGTGTACTCAAGGTGATATTGAACATGAAGTGTTTAAACAGCAATACCTTGGGTGAGAGATAAAGGCTAGTCAATGATTGTGTTCATAATTCTTCCAATGAAGGAACCATTTATAGTCAAACTCCAAGTGAGAAGAAATTGTTCCCCTGAGGTAGAACTTTTAAAATGCACCTGCTCTTGCCACGGTGCTCTGAGAGCTCTGGTGGCACCTGGAGAATGTGGTCGCAAACACAGCGCGCCCAGCTCAGAGATACCAAGAGCTGCATCATCACCCAGCAATAGCTGTGTTAGGGACCAAAGCCTTCCCCAGGAATAAGCTGATCAGGACTCAGTATTTAAACACAGTACTTCAAAAAAGAAATGAATCAGTAATTAAAGATCCTGAAGAAAGCAGCTGACATTCCAACACATACCTAATAATAAAACCTCATGAGATGTCCAACAGTTCTCCAGAGTAGGTGTGAACAATGAGTTCCTCTTGCCCCATCAGTTAAGGGTTGTCACCAGTTCTTTTTTTTCCCCCCTTTTATTTATGTTTCTAATTTATGTTATTTTTATTTTTTAATTATTTTTTTAATTTTTCAGTTACACTTGACAAACAATATTATATTATTTTCAGGTGTACAACACCAATCTGAAGATTATTAAGGAGTTTATTTTCTCTAGTCTGATGCACAAGATGAACTTTCTCAACTCATCCTCCTCAAAGAAAAGAAGTTGTTGGATAAGTCCCGTGTGTAAGTTTGTACACATCTTACAAACAGCATATACGTACACAGGTGCAGTGTCCCCACTCAGGAATGCTATACTCCGTGGATGTGTGTCAAGTCAGGTCAAGGTTGCCATGGTTATCAACTCTGTTTCATTGATAGTGTGTGTGTGTGGGGGGGTGGCAGAAAGCACCCCAAATGGGCATATTTCAATTTAGGGGAATCCCTGGGTATTTTTAAAGCATTGGATCACAATGCACATTTTTTAAAAGTGTCGTCAATGACAGCACATTGGTTGCCATTTCTTGAAACACTCATGTATGCCTAGAACATTGTTTCTGCTTTCTTAGATGCCCATTTGCTTCTCACATTTAGGATTCTTTAGGATTATCCAAGGTAAGTCATAGGGAAAGGGATGAAGAAGGCACGCTTAATTGTTTAAACATGTCAATAATTCTTACTCTTTTCCTGGGTTGGCCACCTTCTGCTGTGCAACTTTTGGACCCTTTGTGCCTCAGTTTCCCCAACTATAAAATTGGATAATAATAGGGCCAAACTCTACAAGTTGTGAAGTATAATGGGTTACTATTTGTTACGTGTTCAGAGCACTGTCTGCCACATACGTGCTCTCTAAATGTCCCCCATCCTTATTAATACTCTAGTTTATACATAAGGAGTCTGGGCTGGGCCTTTGGAAGGAGAATAATCAACATCACCATCACACGTTCTTGGAAAGAGTGTGTTGTGAATCAGCCAATTGACACACAAGCATCACCTCCTGCATTTCCCATGATAGCTCCTCCTCCCTTCCCCAGGCTCAGTATCTTTCCTTTATCTACTCTAAACCACAGATAACTTATGCTTCCAGGTGAATTTGTATTTTAACAAGGATCAAAACCATAAGTGAAAAGGTGTGACTTGGTGGAATTGCAGAAGGTGAGGGTGAAAGGATGTTTCTAAAACCCTCAAATCACACCCCCAGATGTGGTTGCTTCATCCACCTACCAGTGAAGCCGACTCTGGCAAGGAAGTCACTTGCACTTCACTAATTGAGGTACTGCCCTCCAAATCTTGCAATCTGAAAGAGAACTTTGATCCAGAGTGATAATAAACAGGTTAAGTAATTCAAGCCCAGCCATGTGGACTGAGTATCTCCCTGTCTCAGGTATTGGCATGGAGGTGCAGGGCACATTCAGGTCGAACAAGACCTGTTGTTTGGCTTCAAGAACTTCATAGTTTGGAAGGGACCAAACACAGCAGATGGTGATAGGAAATGTTTGTGAGTAAAAAGAGAGGTGTGTTAACAGAAGACAGGCTGAGTTTAGAGAACAGAAACTTAAAAGCATTGGAGGTCTTTCGAAAAGGTATGTTGTACCCTGCCTGGAGGCTAAGGTATGAACTGGAAAGTGACATAGCCCAGCCTTTTCTAGCTGGGTGATTGACTGAGCACTCCAGCACAGGGATCTCCACCGGAAAGAAATGGGAGCCTGAGTATCGATGACTCATTCTCTTCCACTTGACATCATCTTCAGATTTTCATTTAACATTTCTCTTCCACATCAGACACCCCTAATTCTTGGGTGGTCTGCCATGCCACTTCCTGCCAAGTCCCAGCTACTTTACTTTGGGTGGAGGGCTGGGGGTAAAGGATCTTATTTCAAAAAGAGAGGGGAAATTGAAACCAGAAAGGCTTTGTGATGAACTTTAAGAGATTCTTTTTTTTCTCCAGCACAGGTCTCCCAAGGCTAGTATCTCTAGTTTAGAGCTTGGGTATTTTTTTTTTTTTAATTTTTGGTGAGAGTTAACCATTTAAAATGGAAGTCCTTTTATAATTCGATCTAGTTACGCAAACATAGCCCATTGATGTTAACAAATAGGGACCAGATGCAAATCACTCACTCACATATAACTCAGAATAACTAGCAGGAGCTAGGCAAACTGTCTCTCTCCCTACCACCCTATTACCTCATAAGAATTCCTTCCATTTGGAAATGAGCAAGAGGAAAAGAAAAAAGAGGGGTTATTAAGATGTTTCAAATGGTCTTAAAATGACAGCAGTAACTAGTGGAGTTGCTGGGATCACACAAAATTGCCATGTAAACAACTGAAGTAATTTCAGAGTTATGTGGAATTAGGCATGCGTCCCTAAGAAAGGTTAGGCACCTCGATGTCATGAAGGATAAATCAATTACAACGGGAAAGCAGATTCCAAATGGAGGTCACCGAGTCAGTGATTCACAGCCAGGTGCCCACAAGAGGACTTGGTTCTCTGCAATTCGTTAAACAGGGCGTCACTAAATATGGTGAAATTTTATGACATTCCCTGGGGCGCTGGGTGTTTTAACTGTTCTGGATAGACAGCCAAGCAGTTGTTGGGTGAGGCCTAATAGGGAATCCTAGAATGTAATGGTACTGCCATTTTCTGTACAAAAGAAAGTTTAATTTGAGTAAAACGAGGTAGGTAACTCACAGCAAGTCCCTAGAATTCACAGCTGACTAGCACTGTTGCCTGATTTTCCCAGAATGCCATTGCCTTGTGAGTACCTGTTTGGTCAAGAGGCCGAGGTCTTGACTAGTGTAGTGGGTCAGATTTCCTACTTTTAGAATTATTCCTAATTTTTAAAGGTCGGGAGGGAGGGAAAGGGAGAGAGAGAGAGAGAGAGAGAACACTACTTTAAGTTAGGAAAACCAGAGTCCAGAAAAGCATTTGGGTTAAATCTTCCTGAGTTAGCTCTGGGACAGAATTAGACACAAACCAAGAAATCCCCAGAAGGTGCTCAGTAAATGTTGGTAGAATGAATGTTGACCCCAAACCCTGAAGCTCCTTCTGTGAGATTCTCCTTCACATCAATGTTATCAACAGGAAGTTCTTCCTACAGTCAGCCCCCCAATCCCTTCTCCAGCCACTTGAGCTCATTCACTCCCTTCCTTCTCTGAGGAGAAACAGGGAAGATGCTGATATTGCTGTTCTTACATCTCTATTAAATGTGTACATCTTAAACTTGCCCCCAACCTTCCATTTTTGTGGACTAAACGCCAATTTTGTAAGCTTTTCCTTCAAAAAGGTAATTTCACAAACATTTCCATGTGCCAAACTTCAGAATCACGAATGTTTAGAAATAACTTACGTGTTACCAATGTGGACATAGCCACACTGAGATAAAGGATGTGCTTTGTTCATAAAAGTGCTGCTCCTGTTGAAATCCCTGTATCCTGGGCAGTTGGTGGCAGCACTATAGGTTTCTATCTTCTCTCTTGAGCCTGGAAGGAGGTGATAGCCGATGAGCTAGACTAGCAAGCTGCAGGCTTGCACTGATTAAATGCCCTTTGTGTGTGTGTGTGTAGGAGGGGTGGGGGAATGGCTGACAGGAGCAGGAGAAAGCTGTGAGGAAGCTAGTAGCAATTTCCCCAATCTACAACGACCAGTGAGCTTTGTGTGCTTAGAGCTATTATTAGCAAAACAATGGCTGGAAAATGTACCAGGGAGAAAATTAAGAAATGACAGACTTGTTTTTTAAAAGTAAAAGAAAAGCTTTTGTTAACTTTTTCCAAGCTGAAAGTTTTACTTTAGCAAGATACATCACCCAAGCATGGTGGCTGGGCCAGGAAAGTGAATAGGTAGTGTGAGCTCTGGTTATCTTCGAGCAGGCTCAGATCTCAGGGGCTGCTGCCCAGATGGGAGCATGGGCTCAGGGCTCTCCAAGGAGGAGAAGCATAGGACGTGCCTTAAAATCCTAAAGCCACCTGTGAACCAGGGTGTAGGTGCTGATGGGGTGGAGAGGATGCACAGGTGTGTTGTGGTGAATGCACAGAGCTGTTGTTTTTAAGGAGTAACATAAAAAACTCTGGCCAGGGCTCTGCTGACCACACAATGGCCATGAGCCACCGGTGGCTATTGAGCCTTTGCAATGTGGCTGGTCCGACTGAGATGTGCTGTAAGTGTAAAATACACAGCAAAGGTCACAGAGTCAGTATGAAAAAAAGCGTGCAAAAACATTATTAATCATTGTTAAGATCTACTACATGTTGAAATGATAATTTTTGGATGGATTGGACTAAACAAAAGATAGTGTTAAAGTGAGTGTTGCAACATAGATGAACTTTAAAAACACTATGCTAAGGGAAAGAAACCAGACACAAAAGGCCACGCATTGTATGATTGCACTTACACGGAATAGCCAGGAGGCAAAGCCATAGAGACAGAAGGTAGATGAGTAGTTGCTTAGGGTTAGGGGGTTTGGGAGGGAAACGGGAAGTGAGTGCTAATGGTTATGGGGTTTCTTTATGGGCTGATGAAAATGTTCTAAAATTGATTGTGGTGCTGGTTGCACAACTCTGAATATGCTCGATTGTACACTTTAAATGGGTGAATTAGATGATATGTGAATTCTATTTTAATAAAGCTGTTCAAAATAAATACATTTGGGTACAAAAATAATTTAATCTGTTTATTTTAAACATTTTAAAACATGTCTACTTGGAAATTTTAAATTACATAAGTGGCTGCCATTATATTCTGTTGACGTGCTGGGCTAAGGGGACTGAGGGTAAAGAAGCTGGGGAAACCCAGGGCTAGTGGTACCCAAAGTGAAGGTCATAAACACAGGACAGAAGAGCAGCCAGAAATGCTGACTTTGGGCACAGGGCATGAAGGAATGAGGGGTGAGGGAGAACCTGAACAGCAAGGTTGGGGTTTTTGAGGACAAGGGTAAAACTCCGGGACTGGGGCAGGCCTCTGGGCTGAGAACCAGCACTTGGGACTGAGGCAGTATCAGAATGTCCAGCTTCTCGACCAAACTTTGTCTTTGGTCGTCGCTCCAGAAGACTCTTATCAGCCCAGCCATGACTGACCTGCCTTTCACAGTGGCTGTTCAGGTGCCTCCAGTCCTGACCTGCTACCTCTGGGGCTGAGAGGATCCATATCTTGACCTACCTGTAACACTTTGAATACCTGGAACCCAGACTTGGTAAGCTGCAGCAGGCAGAGCAGGGAGCTCTGGGCTTGTCCTGGGGAGTGGAAACTTCTGGCCAAGGGATCTTGTCTGGCCTGTTTATGAAATACCATAAACAAACCGTAGTGTTAGAGGCTTTGTGGGATGTAGCCCAAAGGGAAGCCTTGGGTGCCTTCTTGGCATCTTTTCCCCAACACAGGTTTCTTTCCAATTCAGATCTCTTCCCAATCCCCAAAAAAGCACAACAGTATTTCAAAGGACTCAGATCAGTGGATGTGGGATAAGGCAGCTATACTTAGGGCTTCCCAAAAGACAGGATCTTTGACTCGTCTCTGGGGACCAGAAAGATGATTGGACTGAAGGTGAATTGGGGTGAATTAGCCGGATGAACTGTAACCCCAAAGACCTAGTTCTGGAGGAGGGGTCAGTAGCCTAGAGAGGGGAGAGAAAAATCAAATACACTGTACTTGGCAGTGGCTGTTTAAGTTTCAGACATGCAGAGTGAGTATTTGATACCATTCTGTGTCTTGTCTGAGCTATGTCCTCATATTTGCTCCCACTGCAGTAAACATTAGTTTTTCCCATGACTGTGTATCAGGTTTCAGTGAACAGGGCAGGTGGCAAGCAAAGAAATGGAGTAGGCAAAGTTCATGAACCTAGGGGTATTGTCTAGGCAAAGTAAGCACTCCTGCTTTCTTGCCCCGATGAAGCAACACCGGAAAGTTAACTGTGTTCAATGAAGGCACAGGAGACACAGATGAGTACATCTTCTATAGACTGTGGCTCCTGCAGGGTAAGGATTATATAAATTTGAATGACTGTATCTCTACAGTAGGGCCTGGTGCATGGTGAGTACTCAAGGAATATTTGCAGCATGGGTGGGTGGGTGGATGGATGGATGAGTGGATAGAGGAAGATGATACAGTAGATAATTAACATTTGTGTTATATAATGATTTGATATTTGGGGTGGTAGATGATGAGGAAGGACATGAAAGATTTCATTTGTGCGATAGGGAAATACATTCTGAAAATGTTGAATTAAAACAAATGTGATAGCATTTCTGGTTTTGTCATCGATCTAGCTTTTTCCAAACAGTGCTTAGATATGATGAATAAGACTGAGGGTGGAAAGGGAAAAAATGCCTAGAATTACAGCTCATGGGCCTCTCTCTCGCTGGATCTCGTAAAATGCAAACCACTTAGGAGTGGGCGAATGACTTAATGATGATGTTGTCAGGGCCCTCAGAATAAATATTGCCTTTTCCATTCCCACTGCTGGTACCACACAGTGCAGCTGGCATATCGTTAGGAGGTTGAGATCTCCTCATTCTCATCTTCTGAGTCAAGCAGCACAAGATGGTGAAAAACTTGCTCATTTGAATCATTCATCCCTTATCCCTGCAAGGTGAGGTAATCCTTCTGTGACCAAGGATCTTGTTCCTTAGGTGAGTTAGCTTTTTGTTTGGCAGTTAGCAATCTATATTTTTAAGTCGAGATATTTAAAAGTCAGTGTACAGAAAGAGTTTCTATCTCCCGATAGTTCTATGATAGAGCTCAAAAGGCTCATCTGGAATATTAGAGGGCAGGGAACAGTAAAGAAAGAAAAACCACGTGTTATTTCCACATTGAACTTACAGCTCTCAAAATTCCGTGAAACTCTCTTATGTGGGCCCATGGCATGCCAGCAATCAAGGTGGATGCAATCCTGGCAGGGTGAGCTAATACAGCTGGATTCTTTTCAGAAAACTTTCTGTGATATCATGACTGGGATGTGCAGGTGCAGCTGGGTGGAAGCCCTTGGCACCAAGACTCCCTGTAATGGGTCCAAATCCTTGGTACCCCTATTCCTCAACTCAAGTCACTTCTGCTCATGAACCTGTGCTGACTCACAAGCAGCCAGCAGCAGCTGGAAGGAAATGATGTGGCAACTGTGTCTGAAGATGATGGTTAAACGTTGGAAACAGAAAAGAAAATTCATTTAAAAGTATGCATTGTGTTTTACAAAAGGCCGTGGAAGATTTCAAAAGCATGTTTAGCATTCCAAGTATTTTCCCTTCTGTGTCTTTAGAGACTGGCTCTGAGAGTGCTTTTTTGTTTGTTTGTTTAACATTTAATCAAAAGAGACTGGGACCCCACCAGCTTTTGAACACCAGCTTCAGTGGCACTGCCTCTTTGCATTTAGTTCTGGGAGAGAAACTTCAACCATACGGAGAATTTGATGTCTGTAATATGTACTAAAAGATCAGCTGGTCTAACTTTACAGGGCTAATAAAAGGGAAGAATTTTCCTGTGCTCAGGTCTTTTATGAATTATAAATAACCATTCACTTTGGAAGATCGCACATCGTAAAATTTTTTTTCA
Source organism: Tadarida brasiliensis (assembly GCA_030848825.1). NCBI lineage: Eukaryota > Metazoa > Chordata > Mammalia > Chiroptera > Molossidae > Tadarida > Tadarida brasiliensis. The sequence goes on from CM061258.1 coordinate 39,459,450, forward strand.
CAAATATGCACAAATCCATTTTAAGATCCAAGGAAAAAGATGTTCAGAAGTCTCAGATGTACTCAGTTTTGATTTTGTGGGGAAACATGTTCTTTTACCATATGGATGCTTTTAAGGGGGCCTTCAGTTGGGGCTTTATAATGACACCCCAGTGGCTAAATAAGGGATTTCTTTCCTTCTAACATTATTTCTCTGTTATTAAAGGTGGAAAAACCTTCCACAAATAGCATACTATTAGAGTGCTTTAGGGGGTATCCTGGGAATCAAGGTTATGTGTCTGCTCCAGAAATACTGTCTGTAATTATCATTCCTCAGTGGTTCTGAGGATGATGCAGTCTCGGTGTTTTCATTAATTTCTTGATTCTACAAGTCTGGAGTGCCTGCCTGCTCTTGATATTCAATATTTTACAGTAGGAGGTTTTTTGTTTTTAGGGTCACAGGTCTCTCCACCTCCCTTCCTCTCATAATAACCATTTCCTGCCTTCTTTTGTTTGCTAAAATAAAAAGGTACGAAAGACTAGATATGAAAAGAAAAAGTCAGATATGAGGTTCTTCCAAATCCAAGCCTTCATTGTCCTTATTTATAATCTAATATGAATATTAAAAGAGAGAGCATTCAGATCTAACAACTGAAAAGGGTCCCCAGGTCAGACTAGCACACTGATTTTCCCCCAGTACTTTATTATGAGTGTTTCCAAATATACACAAAGTTGAATTTTACAGTGAACATCCATATACCCACTATTCTTGTAGACTCTACCATTAACATTTTACTATTCTTGCTGTATCACATATCTATACATCTCACCTTCATTAATTCATCTTTTTCCCCCACACCTTTAAAAGCAAATTGTAGGCATCAACCAATTTCCACCTAAAAACTTCAGTTCAATATTTACTTTTTTTCTTTTGATGTAAAATTTATATACAATGAAATATAAAATCTTCAATGTATATTTTCTGAGTTTACCTGCGTACCTGAATGCCTATAAAGATACAGAACATTACCATCATCCCAGAAAGTTCCCCCATGTCACTTTCCTGTCAATTCCTGCTCCTCCTCCTCTTTCCAGAGGCAACCACTGTTTTTATTTTGTTTTTACAGATTAGTTTTGCCTATTCTAGAATTTCATATAAGTGGTGGAATCAAATAGAAAGAACTCTTTTATGTAAGACTTCTTTCACGCAGCATACAGTGTTTGAGATTTAGTAATGTCAGTGTGTGTGACAGCAGTTCACGCCTTTGTGTTGAACTCCACTGTACGACCATATCACAGCTTTGTACAGCCGTTCACCAGTTCATGGACTTCTGGGCTGTATCCAGGTTCTGGCTATTGTGAATAACGCAGTTGGGAACATTGGTATACAAGTCTTTTTATAGACATGTATTTTCATTTCCCTTGGGGAAATACTTACTTGTGTAATTGCTAAATCACAGGCTAGGTGTGTGTTTAGCTTTTCAGAAACTGCTGTTCCTTTTTCTAAATTGAGTGTTCCATTTTATATTCTCACCAACAATGGATGAGAGTTCCAGTAGCTCCACATCCTTGATGACTTTTTAGTGTTGTCAGTCCTTTTATTTTAAATCATCCTGGTGAGTGTGTAGTGATATTTCATTGTGTTTTAATTCACATTTTTCCAGTGACTAAAGACATTGAACATGTTGTCATATGCTTATTTGCACTCCATGTATCTTCTTTTATGAAGTGTCTGTTGAAATCTTCTGTCCATTCAAAAATATTTTGTCATATTATTGAGTAAGACTTCTTTATACATCCTGGACATCGGTCCTCTGTCGAATTTAAATTTCACAAATATTTTCTTCCAGTCTATGGCTTGCCTATTCATTTTGTTAATGGTCTCTCTTTTGATGAGAAGTTTTTTCTTTTGATAAAGTCTGACTCATCAATTTTTCTTTTATGGTTATTGCTTCCAGTGACCTAAACAAAGCACATTGATCTTAATAAATGGTGTTTCCAAAATCTACTGTAGGCTCAAGAAAACTCAATGCTTCACTGGGTTCATTGTGATAGATGTGTTTGTCTAAAGAAACATCCATTTATGTGTATATTGGAAACAACTGAGGAGAACTGGCAATCCGTGAACACTCACTCTCAAGAGCATCCCAGAGAATGAAGCAAGTTCTAGACCTCCCTTCCACTTTGCTTTATAATAACAGGACTTCTGTTTTATTTGTGGAAAGAGTCACTACCAAAAAAACCCACCTGGTTATGGTCTCATTATGGTATCAAGTCAGCCCTTCTTATGACCATCATAAATAGAGTTTTTGTAAATCTATCATATGTTATTAAGAAACAATATTTTAAATGGTTTGATGTGAATGAATAAAATGTCTTTCCCATAAAGGCTTTTAAAAATTAAACTAAAAGAAAAACACTCACAGAGAGACCTAGGTGTCAGTGATGGCATGGAGCAAAATTAAGAGCAGATTAAAAAGGGGATAATTAGCAATGACAAAAGCAGGACCTGGAAAAACAGACCAGCTAAAGGGACATTGTGCTTCTTCCAACCTGTTCTTGGGCTGCACATTGAAACTTTCCCCAAGATTTTACCCCAGACTCTTTGCCAACTGTTTCGCTTGTCGATGAAACTGTTCGATTTCTCCCTTTGTTTCTTGTTTGGACCATAGGGACACTCAATACGGACATGACATTTTGAAAACTAAACTCACGTCTTTTTCACCCTAACTTCATTGTTATTCTGGCCTACTTTCACTTAGACACTTTCTTGAGGGTGCAGACTGAATGTGGTCTTTGAAACTTTCCTACAAACTCCCTTGAGTGACTTTCCTGTCTGATTCCATCTCCTGTGATCATTCATGTTCTGCAACTGCTAATTTAGTTGTGGGTTATCCCAGGCCTTTTGCTTCTTCAATTCTCTACTTTTTATCATCGAATGTTCTTCCTTCTTTATTAGAGACTGTGATTCAGGAAAGAAACAGGGTGAAACTTAAATGGCTGATCTTTACTGTTTGATTGCAGATTGAAATGAGCAGTTGCATTTTATTTTTTCATTGATCCAGTAGGTTTTTATAACCTACCATTTTGGTTACTGACTGTACGATTCTCATTGGAAGTTATCTTGAAATACAAACTATGGAGAGAGAGCACCAATTTGCAGAGGTCTGGGCAGTTCTAACCCTGAGAATACTCTCCAATGACTATGTGGGTGTGCCTAGTGGGCCAGGGAAGGATCTGGGATAACGATGAGTTTCCTAACCCACCAGTCCTCATCCAATTGCTTGAGTACAAAGATTAGATGTGGGTGGTAAATTTTTCTGGCCTCCTGGATCTGTTCCTGAAGAGAGCAGATAAGGTCAGGATGAGAGACGGCTAGATTGTGTGTTAGAAAAATCAAGTAAGACTTCAGGGTCTCTGAAATAAAGATATGCCCTAAATAATCAATACACAAACATAATTGAAGTAATCAGAAGGGCAAAATGAATGGAGTTCAAGTCATAGGACCACATGATAAATTACATTTGGCTATGCAACTTCCTAAGATGTTGCCAACAGCACAAATACCTGCATTTAACATCACATGCAACAAAATGTGAAAAGAATACTTTCCAAGTTTCTTTCCCATTGGAATAGTGATTACTGCTATTATAGTGTCTCCATCAGGTGTTTGAGGATCTTGGGCAAAGTCTGAGCGGGGTGGTCCACTGCCCTGCAGCGGGTAGAGTTAAGCGGAGGGTCATGAAGCTGTACCTTCTGTGCAACTCTTAAGGCAGTCCTGTTGCCAACCCTCCTCAAGATCATTTTCTGCTCATGCCTATTCTTTTTTATACTAACGGAAGTGGGAGGTGAAATTATCTTAAACTCTGTCTTCGAAACTTTTATTCTTTTTTCTCATTTTGAGCTATTTCAAAGTGTATAAAAATTAAATGCAAAACCCTGAAACCCCATTTCAGCCTGAAATTAAGCTCAAGCCACTTGGCTTGACTGTGGGGTCCTTCAGGAGCAGAAGAGTCTGGTTCGGATGAGGGAAAAGGATAATAGGGGAGGGGACCCATGAGAAACAAACATTGATGCATCTTCCTTCCTTCCTTCCTTCCTTCCTCCCTCCCTTCCTCCTTACCTTTCTTTCTTCCACTAGTATTTTTGGGTGGCAGCTCCATCTTCTAAGGAACAGGTTTCAGAGCAAAGGCAGAGGCATGGCAAGAAGACTAAAGAAACTTTTCTTGTGACTGAATAAAACTGACAATAAAAATGCTGAAGTTTGGTGATTACATTGATAACTAAATGTGAGATCAGTACTGTACAGAAGCTTAACTTATTTTTTAGGCAAGATAATGCTGCTTGCTTGTGACATTTTATCAGAGTTTCATAGGAACACCTGGCTGACTGGCAGTTATGTTCTCCGAAGGGAGGGTTCAGCCATTGCTACAGTAGTCGAGTTTGCTCTAACTTTCCTTAGGACCATAAGGTTTATCTGAATCTCAGAATATCTATGATCTTGCAAGATCCAAATTTCCCTTTGAGCTAATGTTTGTCTTTCATTTGTTTCCTAATTAGTATTCAGGTTTCAGCCCAAGAGTGCACTGCCAGAGGCATAATGTCTCCCTTGGTGGTGACCCTTGTTGTCATCTTTCTAAAGTGCTTTCATACGACTGTTCTATGATTTTCAACTTTGCTTTGTGGTACAAGGTCTGTGACTGTTTAGTTGACAATACGTGTGTGCCTCTCTCATTTCCTGTTTTTAAGGACTTCACTTAATATATTTGAAAGGGTGGAATATTTTAAATTACAATTCAGCAGTTTTACTAAGGAAGGCTGTAAAACACAATGAGCAAGGAGTTTTACTTCCTCCTTACAATTGCTATTCCCCTGTTTTGAAATCTTGATATCCTCCAATCAGTGGAAATGGCTTTAACTTAGGCTGTAACATTTTGAACAGCAACCACACCACGGCTGGAGCTGAAGAGGACATGGGATTCCTGCACACTATAATTTCATTTTTCCAGATGCCTTATTAGTACCCAGAATGTGTCTGCCTGTGCTTGATATTATTCTATCACATTGAGTCCCCCTCCCCCAGGCACAGCATTTGGATTGGTTATAGAATACAGTTGCTCAGCCAATCAACTGAAACCACTCTCTTGCAACCCTAGCAACATCTGACAATGGTCATTGACAAATGTTAAGAGAAAAACCCTGACAAATTCAACCATCTATGAAAATGGTCCCTGTGAAGGGCAAATGGGGCTAGTGATGCCCACAGAGCACTTTGTGTGGCCAGAGGTGTTAGTGGTTTGTGCCACACACGCCAAAAATTGAACCTGCAAGTGGATGCCTAGGCTTGTGCCCAGGGCATTACCCCAATCTGCTGCCACTTTGGCTAAACTGACTTGTTAATCAAAGTCAGTATTGGAGCTAGGGATCTGTGGGGTGGAGATGGAGGCTTCTTCTTCTCCCACACCAGCCAAACCTCCACACCAACCAAACTCCATTCCCACTGGAATATTTTCAGTGGTTGGAGAAGGAGACCCCATAAAACTTTGGCTCCAGGGTCACACTACTGTCACTGATGCTAATTTTTTCTTAGGCCAGGGCAAGAGGAATATTTTCTGAGGGTGGCAGGATATCTGGCTGTGTCCTCAGTGGTACTTTCCAAGTGTTCTGGCTATACATCACCTCCCAGCCCAACTCTGAACCCTGGGGTGCAGTTGGCCTGTCTGCCTCACCTTGGTATACTCCTCTCAGGATGCTGCAAGAATTAACGGAGCTCTCACCTCTCTCTGGGAGGTTTCACGACTGAGGGATCTGTAAGAAGACCTGGCAGAAGCTTGGGTGGGGGTGGGGTAGGGAATTGAGAATAAGAAAGGGGACCTGCCAAAAACATGCACAGACAATTCATAGGCAAACTCATGTTCCCACAAAGACACAATAGCTGTGTGTATATGATACCCTCCTGAAGTCCCCTTACTTGATCATTGCAGTTAGTCTAGCCACCTTGAAGGCATATTTCAAACCCTGGTTGAGTAATCCATTGTGTGGTGATTAGCTGTTAATGAACCTGAAAAATACCTAAATCATACAGCAAGTCGTCTGAATTAATTTTTTATGGTTACACTGCTAGACAAGTCAGTGTCATGACAAGAGAAGAGCTGGAGATATATGCAGATATTTGCACACACAGATATAATGCACACATACAGTCACACACACAGATAAACCTGGGGGGGTGGGGGGGGTGGCGGGCTGACAGACAGCCATGTGAATCGAAGAGAGTGAAACCCAAGGTAACAGAGAGAAATTAGTGAAGTTCATTCAGTGTTCCCCCACCCCCACCCCAGTATCCTGTTCCCTATTAGCACCACCCTGCAGAGCTGGTCCTGAATTTATTTTTCCATTGGGATGTGGGGGTGAGGGTGGGGGGAGCAGTTGGCACTCAGTTTAATCCCTTAGGATTATAAATTGATAATGATTTCAAGTTTTAGTCCTTTAGGGGATATTGATATTTTTTCGAAGGGAACTCATTAAGGTCACAAAGAACTAAATCTCTAATGGTTGAATTATAAATTGAAAGAAATATCTTTAATCTAGAGACTTGGTCTTACTCAAACACACTTTTAATGTAGAAGCCTCCTCTGAATATGGCTAAAGCCAGAATTACAAGCAAGAAAGAGCAGTTGAGATGGGGTGGGGTGGGGTGGGGAAGTGGAGTGGGGAGCAGTCCATCAGTATCTCTGATTCCTTACGTGGGTAGGCACCAGCAGCGGGCTGCACTTCCACGCACAAACAACCTGGCAGTTGGTGTTAGAATCTTCCATGTCTGTCCTTCAGGGAACTTGGAAACTTTCTGGTGACATGAGATGTGGAAAATTACAATTCAGGATATTATATAATGTGTTAAAAACTAAGTCTTATATAACCATACACAGGCACCTAGGTTCTAAAATCGAGGTTCTAAAATTGTGGACATTTGCTTATTAAGGAGACAACTGAACTGTTTTCTTACTTTTCCAGTTTTAAAAAAAAAATTTGCAGTTATTACTGGTCAAGTTCTCTGTGGGTATGAGCAACAATCACCTATTAAGACTGGAACAACAAGAAAAGCAAGATCAAATGTTTATTTCTTGCTCTGAAAGTTAAGAAATTTTATCTACCTATGAAATAGAGAAAGAAAAAAAATAAAATTGACAGTGTATATAGTAGGATTCTTTGTAACCCAAGTTTCCAGCTGTATAAAATATCTAAAGTGTTAAGAAGATGCCTAGAAAGAAGAGGTAAAGGTTCTCACTTAAAGCTAATAGTTTATGCCCAAATATTTGAACATGACTTAAGGATAAGCCTCAGAACCTGAATCTGGGAGGGGGTATGTTTCTCTTTAATGTAGTGATTTGGAGATGGAGGCATTCCTGGCATAGAACAATGTCTGACACATTATAGGCACAAAAATAAATATTTACTGATGACACAGAATTCACAAATACTATCAAAGGAGGAAAACTCTAGAACCTCAATATAGTGGATATTTCCCCCCTCTTACTCTCTAAGATATCATTGCTTCCTATTTCCATGGTAACTACAAGACTCGAAATTGCCCAAATTTGAGAGACGCTTGAGATGACAGCCAGGGAAAAAAAAAAAAAAGAACAAAAGACAAATGTTATAGACAGCATGTATAACAGTGGAGCAAAGTTTTTGAAATTTGGGAAGATTTTCTTCTTATATCTTTGCTTGGAATAATACAATGATTTCCAGAATATAGCAGTAATAGCTTCACACCACACTACTGAATGTTCATTGAGTAGATTTTATTCTTTTCTTGAAAGGAAAGGAGAGACCCATGGGCCTTGGAAACAATCAAGTGAAGGTAAGATGTTGGAAATTGCTCTCCTGGCAAACCTTGATGTTAACTACAATGAGGAGGCCAGTCTGGCTGAAGTGCCCTTGCTCTCCCACTTCCATGAAGCGAACTAATATTTATTGAGCACCTACTATTTTCTAGGTAATCTGTCCTACACACAACTAAATGAAAAATTACAACTCTGATAAGGGTTCCTAGGAGACGTACATGTAACTACTAGAGTGTATAATAGGCAGAGCTGAATGGTCAGAGCAGCCAGTCCTTCCTAAGGAAGTATGTTTAAGCTGAGTAGGAGAAAACTAGGCAGTAATCACAGGGCCCCGAGAGGGAGAGAATTCCAGGCAGTGGGACCTCTTGGACAAAGGCCCTCTGGAGGAAGTGTTCAAGTGTTCAAGGAACTGAAAGCAGGCCTGAGCAGCCTGCATTGGCCTAACCCAGAGAGTGAGGGCAATGAACTTGGGGCAAGGCCAGCTGGGGAGGTGGGCAGGAGCCAGGTCATTGCCAGTGCACATACTTGAGTCTTACAGGGTGGGTTTGTTAAGGATTTTGGTCTCTATTCCTCCTCGCTCCAGGGTGAACTGAAGCTATAATAGGAATGCATGACAGGCCTTTCTTGTGTGTGTGATCTGGAAATGGCAGCTTCTAGTTCATCTGAAATCCATCAGAACATTGCCATAAATTCTAGATGTGAACCACCAAGTTTCAAAGGAGTATGAAATACTTTAAATCTAAATCATATTCAGGATATAGTACTTCATGTATGATGATTCAGTAGGCACCTAAGAGTCATTATCATGAATTTTAATTATCATCCTATATTAACTCCTCAGAAGCCAGAGCTTGACCATCTAACAATCCCCCTTTTATCTACAACCTAGCTGGGAAGCAGACAGTCTGCAAGAAGTCCAAATAAATGTGGTAAAGACTGCAAATTTTAACCAGATGGGAGGTCCTCATTAAGAACTTAGTTGATTTTTTTTTTTTTTATCTCACACACAATTATAACAAGTGTGTTTTCTGGGTTCCAAGGCCACAGCTGATGGGGAGCAAGAATTCAGAAAGGGAGAAGGGATGGGTGGTATATGACAGTAATTAAAAGTAACGGGGGACAGGCACAACTGTAAAAGAGACCAAGATAAAAAATAAAAAGACATAACAACAAAAAACTACATAAAAATAAAGGAAGGAAGAAAAGAATGAAAACAATCTGGGGCTTCTAGTTATGGACAACCATCTTACATACCTTAGCACATCTTGAGGGCATCGTTTTGTCTATGAGACCTTATGCTTAAGAAGTCAAGGAAGTGTGTCATGTTTTAGAAAGATTTCTAGTCTACAGGGGTAAGCTTTTTAAAAGGAGTTTGGTAGTTAAAAAGCAGATCAGCTTTTTGGGAAAATTATCTATTCAGGATGGTTCTTACGGAGTCTCTGCATAACCATAGTTTTATTGTAGTATGCTTCTGTGGAGGTGTTAATATAGATTTTCAGGTTGAAAAAATACCCAACACACCAGATTTTGCTGAGACTGCTTCATTTTCACAAGTTATCTAATTCTGGGTTTGAATGAAGTCATTGGAAGTGACACTTTCATATCTGAATTGTCAGAATGCTATTCTTGATAAGGAATGAGTTCTTGAATATTTAAAAATATAGTAGGTGACAAAATGCCCTTAATAAATACATTTTAGAGTTTGGTTTTCACATTTTTGACTTTAATTTTCATGCTTGTATCTTAAATCCAAGTAATCTTTAGCTAGGATAAGGTACCCCCTAAAGTTATGTGGTTGTCTGACTAGTACATCTTGACTTCCTTATGGGCATGAGAATAAACAAAATATTGTTTGGTCACTTTGGAAAATTCTCATGCTACATTTTAATGAAATGATTTGGAAGATGACATTTTCTGCAAATATGTTCTCCATATATGTCAGAGCATCTTTTGTCTCCGTAGAGAATATGTTCATACTGTAATAGTTAATGTCTTGTGTTTTTCATGTGCCATCTCACCTCTCAGAGATATCTGTAGAGTGATGCTATTTTGAGGAAATCATTAATTTTCTAAATAATGATTCTTCCACAATGCTACTTTTTCACTGTTTAAAAGTGGGAGTTTTCTTTCTCCCAGTTGTCAGAAATAAATAATATGGAAATAAATCTTTTTACGTTACCCAATTAAATAGAATTCTTGTGTCTATCTTGTGGCAAACTTACGAAAATACTTAGAAGTTAGTTATTAAAAAGGGGAAAGACTAAAATCTATAATTAAATGTGGTGTTTCCTATTTCTTTTAGCATTACTAGGTTCTAAGCCTGTTTGGAGGCCTGTTAAACATTTTGGTTCTGACATGGTTTTCGTTTGATGAGACCTTCACCACTGCACTTTGGATTGAAATGAATGGCAGAATGATAATAATCTGGTTGGTTTTCACAATACTGAAATTGTACACAGACTATATTTACACTAAAATATTTTTGCTAAAAACTAACAAGAGTTGGTTATCTAATATTTAACAAAAGCAAATACCTTTTACTTCTCCAAATTACAAAATTTGAAGCAACTTTATTTGGAAGCAAATTACCAACCTGATTTTTTTTGTATATGTTGAGACATAATGATTTATTTTTCAAAATAAATTCTAGATTGTGACTTTAAAGGCTTACATCTTAACAGAATATACTGTTCTTAGAAGTAGGATGGAAAAAATTGATTGGTTGATCAGTAACTGAATACACTTCTTATAATTACAGCAAACACTAGAAGGGTATGTCTTAAGGAATAAACCAGTAGGTTAGTGATAACGTGGCATCGAATTATGATGTTTCCTAATTTTGCCTATTCTGGAGGCCTCTGCAGAGGAGAGATAAAATAAATCTATTTTAGTCAGGGCAATTTTTTTGATCTGGCAAGTTTGGGAAATAATGGATAATGGAGAAAATTCTGCCTTTATTGTCAGACAGACTAAACTTAAATCCCTGCTTGGCCAGATTAGAACTGAAAAACACTTGGCAAATTTCTCTGAGTCTCAGTTTCTTCATTTGTTTCTTGTGGGGAGGTTACTGGGACACCAAAGGAGTTACTGTTTGTAAAGGACCTAATACTGTTTGCACCCACTCTCTAAAAAATATTAATAATAAAATATTAGTGGTTAGACTCTGTAGAATTTAACAAAGTTGAAATGAATCAATTTTTTTTCCCCTTTTCAAAGATGGAGCAATTGTTTTAAATCAATCAGTCCTAGGTTGATCATTCCCTGTTCACTTCTTACTTTGTCCAAGAATCTATTTGGTGGAAATGATTGACCACAAAGATTCTCATGGCACTTTTTCTGTTATTGGACGTTTTGCCTTGATAAAGTGTCATCTATAATTTTCACTTGTTTTTAGCCACATAGAGTAGAATTCTCTGTCATTCGACTAGAGGGGAGAATAATGCCTCCTTAATAGGCTAACTATGCTGTTTTAGGCTTTTCTTCCTCTCTAAACAATTTATAGTCCAGGGAACATAATTGGCTTTGGTTATAATATTAAAAGTATGTCTCAATATGAGAAGAACATAGAAATGGACATAACTTTGTGCTATCTTAAATGACTTGAGGTTCCTTAGGCCTAATCCAATTCTCATGTCCTTGAATCTTCTTACTAATGGCAAATTATTCTCTTAATTAGCTGAGATGACTAGCAATAATGATGAGCCAATGTCATTTTTTATTTCTGCTGGCATCCTCCTAAGTGCTGGGACTCTGTAAAGTTCTTGCCACCAAAGTGTACTTTTCAAACTTGAGTGTAAAGAAGATTCATGTGGGGAGTGACTGTCCATTTCTGGTTCCCAGCATAAAACTGTGTGCTTTATGCTCTGGGGGACTCTAAGGGTTTCTTTTTTAAAACTACTGCTCTAGGAATTTGACAATATCTATTGAATTTAATTCAGAGTTTTCACTTTTAAATTAAAGGCATCTCTGAATAGGCCTCTACCGTCCCTCTCAAATAAATTCCTTTGCCATCTATCCATCCATCTACAACAGGCCAGTTGCTGGGGAAAGGGTGTCTCTCTTCCTTGCAGCCATTACTTTATGGAGTCCTGGAAGTCCTGTTTATGAAGTCTGCCTGAGAGCTTAGCTCTTGACCACACTGGCCAATGTGGTGTGGTGTGATATGAGTCACTGCATTTGGGAAGCTGTAGACTTTCTGTACTTTGATTTCCTACCATTGCCTAATGGTAAACATGGGAGCATAACCAGAGGCCTTTAGCCCTGATTTGGTCCCTGGGGTAGGGGCCTGTTTGGAAAGAGCAATTATAAGTAATTTAGTAATGACTTCTATGAACACCAGAAAAAACAACAATACTGTAAATACCCCAAAAGTGAGAGGTGGCACAAGTACCAGCCAACAATGACATACTGCCACTTACTTCTCCCTTGGCTCGTGGGTGTAGCTGACCTCTGGGGAGACAGAAACCTTGCAGTGCAGTGGGGGGCACTTGGGATGACAGAGATAGCTGAGACATAATCCCAACCTTCAGAGAATATCTAACCAGGAAAGAGAGAGAATGGCTCAGGTAAGTGCAAACATAACTGTGATGCTAGGCAAAATGGTATAAATGTCACAAGAAAGATACAAAGTGTCAGAGGGTCTTGAGGAGAGAGAGATCACACATCCAGGTGGATTTTCTCAGATGAAGTGACATTTGAGCAAGTCCTTGAAGAAAGGGTAGAAATTCCACAAGTTGCAAGGGAAAAGACATTACAGGCAGCAGGAATATCTTGAGCAAATGTGCAGAGTGGGAAAGTGGGAATGACTTCTGGGGTGCTGGGAGAAGTCCTGTTGGGACTAACAAAATTCCTGTTGGGGTACTGGAAGTTCTGTTGGGTTTTAGTGGGAGATGAGGCTGGACATTTGGTTTGGTCAAGATCATATTTGAGTTTGGACTTTTTCCAGTAGGCAGCAAAGAACCATTTAAAGGCACTTGAGCAAAAAGGTGACACCATCACACTTTAGGAAGCACAGCAGCTGGATGGAGGAGGATATGGAAGAGGAAAGGTTATACAGACATACTAGTGAGGAGGCTCTGCAGAGTGAGGATGAGGAATAATAGAGCACTGAGAATGGTGGGATAGACTATACAGCATATAAGCCTATATGGGAGTTGCAGGCAAAGGCAAAGTGGAATAAAACTTTGGTGCCTATGAACAGGTGGCAAGAGTAATAACAATCTAAGGGAAGGAAGAGAACCTGGTTTCCAGGGAAAGGTGGTACTTTGGATTTGAGGTGGCCATGAGCACCCTCATGGCAACAGAAAAGGAAGCTGGCCCTCAGGAATAAATTAGTGAGCTGAAGCAGAAATCATGGTTGGGAGTTGACAACGGGGGAAACGCTCCAAGGAGCAGGTCACCAAAAATGGAGAAGAGGACTCTGATAGGTTGTAGGGCAGGGTGAACATTAAACAGTTTGGAGGAAGAGAAATCCAAAAACAAGGCAGAGAAAGATGAATTGGAGACCAGACATTGGAGGGATAGGTGTCAGGGAAACCAGAGGGAGTACAGTTCAAGAGGGAGAGAGTGGTCTCAGTGTAAGAGACTGCAGAGAGGGAAAATTGGGTCAGGCTGAGCTGGTGGCTCCGGATTTGTCTTCAAATTATAATTAAACTAAATCCTTCTAATGCAGGACAATGTCTTACTTAAATCCAGTCTCTTTGGTTCATTACCAAATCGAGGTCTCTAAATGTTAGGCACTTCCAAAGGTGTTTATTTTCCTGTTCAGTATGAATTAATTTCTTCCACTAACACCTCCAATGACCCTGAATGAGTCACCCTGTCTGGGGGCACCAATTTTGTCATCTTTAACTTTCCAGTTCAGTGATTCTATGTATATATATGAAAATATATGATTGGAAATCTACACAATAGTATATAAGCCTAAATCCTATCATGACTGTATCTGAGGACAGAATAGAGCTCAAATTGTATTTTACTTTTCAACTTACTTTGTACTCCTATCACCTCTATTTTTTAAAAATTTGAAAATTATTTTTGTTTTTAAGAGATCCAGAAATATAACAACTGGGAAGAAAGAGCCTTCCCTTTGCCATTTGCCATAAAGATATTCTTCCAGTTTTCTGCCCAGGCCTTTTCCTAAGCACCGAGGAGGTGCCCAGAAAAATACCAGAGGGATATACAAAACATGTCACCAAAATTTTCCTAACAAGTAAGGCAGCTATGGAAAGTCTGTCAGCGTCCCGTCCCTCTGGGACCTGCAGCCTCAGGCTTGGTAAGGCCTAACAAGGGGAAGAGCCAAGAGCTGGAGCTTGAGATCTCCTGGGCCTCGGCCCTGAGTGGGCGATATTCTTTAAAACTCGTAAGCGTTCTATTCCTTTAAATTCAGGCAGCGAGGCAGGCAGGCGTCAGCCAATAATCTTAAAGATGCGAAAGTGCCAAAGGAGGTGCAGTTTATCTTCTACAATAGCGATAGTATCAGTAACACGACTTACAGAAAAACAGAAGGTAGGGCAAAGAGTAAAGATGTCTCTAACGTGCTAAGTAAGTGCGTGGAGGGGACCCAGATTTGGCCAAGCTCTGCGGAGTGCGAAGAACAATGTCCGCAGGGGTCCTGGTGCAGCCAGGTACTCGCTTCTTTTCCTTCCCCGGCGCTCTTGCACCAGCAAGCTGCGCTCCTCAATCGTTCTCGATCGCCTTCTCCCCAAGCTGCCTATCCAGGGGAGGATGGGCCGTTCGGGCGTCTCCAGGACCGCAGTGAGCGCGGCGCACGTCCGGTGAGCCTCGGCTTCCCACAGCCCCGCACCCAGCGCCGAGCCCGGACGCAGGTCTAAGTGCGCACTGAGCGCGCTCGCAGCCGCCGTCCTTAGCGGAGCGTCCCGGGCGCGCCGTCTGCAGCCGGCTGGGCTGTGCGCGCGCACTCGTGGGGTGTGTGCGCGCGCTCCCGTGGCGTGTGTACTCACAAAGGTGTGTTTGCTAAATCCACTGCCCGGGTGTACACTCCACCACGAGTAGGAGCACCCCGGGCTGGAGCAGTGTCTAGGCGGCGCGGCCGCGGGGCTGACGAGGGCCAGTTCAAGTTCCCCGGCTCGGCGCTGGGATGAGGGAGCGCGAGGGCGGGGCGCCCGTGACCCGCTCCGAACGCCTGTCGCCCAGCTGCGGGGTAGGTTCCGAGCGCTATGCGCGTTTTCGGACACTTTGGCAGGCTCCGTCCCCTGCCCAAGCCACCGGGACACAGCGGACATGGGGCTTGGAGCTGCGTGCACTGCAGCCACGCGGGGCAGCGGAGCGGGCGCTCTCCTTCCCTACCCAGGTCTGCAAAAGTGAACTGGAAAACAGCCGCCGAGCGCAGCCTCCTCCCTCTTCCCCGGCGCCGCCGCAGCCCCGGCTGGGGGTGGGGGGAGTTCCCCCGGGCTAGCTGGAGGGGAAGCGGGCAGCCGGGCGGCTACAGCCGCACCTCCTCCGCCTTCCTCTCCACCCCCGTCCCCTGGGCTCCACGCCGCATTTCTTTGTTTTGAAAGCGCCTCCTCCGCCCAGAGGCTTTTCCCCCCGCGGGCAGGCTCTGATGGTGGGGTGGGGCCTCGGCCCGTGGGCCCCGCCCCCACTTAGCCCCGACCCCTCCGGGGGCTCATCTCCTCCATTTCCCCTTCTCTCCCCGCCGCGACCCACGAGGCGCACCCTCACTTGCGGGACATCAAAAGGAGGTAGAGAATTAGAAGGGGAAGTTGAGTAGCAGGGGGCGCAGAGACCCACCCACCTTGGGCCAGGTCCGTAGGCCCGCCCCCTCCCGCGGGAACTCCACCTGAGCCCCGCCCCCCGCATCACAGCAGCCTGACATTCATACAGCCCAGCGTGCACACAACCCCGCCACCCCCGCTACCCCCGTGTCCGCCGAGTGCTCTATTTATGTTTGAGCCCGGCGATTTGCATAGGCCCAGCCCCTGGCCTAGGTCCCCCTATCGGTGCCCCGCCTTAGCCTTGACGTCACGGTGGAGGCCCCACCTCTTGTGCCCGTACAAGGAGCGGCGGACCCTAGATGGCAGCGTGGCGTCGCGGCGGCGTGTGCGTGTCGCGCTTCCTTGTGCCGTTTATAGGGTGCCGGCACTTCCGCTGTCGGGTTAGAAGCGGCGCGGTCATGGCGGAGCGCGGACAGCAGCCTCCTCCCGCGAAACGGCTGTGCTGCCGGCCGGGCGGCGGCGGCGGCGGCGGCGGGGGCAGCAGCGGCGGCGGAGGAGCGGGTGGCGGCTACAGCTCTGCCTGTCGGCCGGGCCCGCGGGCGGGTAGTGCGGCTGCCGCGGCGTGCGGGGGCGGCGCGGCACTGGGGTTGCTGCCGCCGGGCAAGACCCAGAGCCCAGAGTCGCTGTTGGACATCGCGGCGCGCAAGGTGGCGGAGAAGTGGCCGTTTCAGCGCGTGGAGGAGCGCTTTGAGCGCATCCCGGAGCCGGTGCAGCGCCGCATCGTCTACTGGTCCTTTCCCCGCAGCGAGCGGGAGATCTGCATGTACTCGTCCTTCAACACCGGCAGCGGCGCCGCGGGCGGCCCCGGCGACGACAGCGGCGGCCCCGCCGGCGCGGGCGGCGGCGCGGGCGGCGCGGGCAGCGGCAGCTCCTCGTCTTCGCCGGCCGCCACCTCGGCCGCCGCCGCTGGGGCCGGGGCCCCGTCGGTGGGGGCCGCCGGGACGGCGGACGGCGGCGACGAGACACGGCTGCCCTTCCGCCGGGGCATCGCGCTGTTGGAGAGCGGCTGCGTCGACAACGTCCTGCAAGTCGGTGAGTCACGGGGCAGCCGCGGGGCCGTCTGTCCGTCCGTCAGTTCCTCGGGGGCGGGGCGCCTGCCCCCTCCCCTTCAGGCAGCCCCTCAGCCCGTCGTGCGCCCGCACCCTTGCCCGGTGCCCTCACTGGCCCGGACAGTCCTCCCGAGCAGAGCGCCCATTTCCTCCCCGCCCCTCCCCGCCCCCTGTCTCCCCGGACGGGCCAGCGCGAGTGGGAAATGAATCAGCAGGACGCGCCCCGCGGCGGGGTCGGCGGGGTGGGTGTCGGGTGCCGGGGACCCGCTCCGTTCCCCGCTCTCCTCCCGGGGAGCACGTCCTGGAGGGCTGCTCGCCTTTTTGGGGGAGTGGATGTGGACAAAGGCGCGGGCGGACGGCCGGGCTTCGGCGGAGGGTGTGTGGCGGGGCAGTGCGGGGCGGGGGAGGGGGCGCGGGCCGCACAGACAATGCCGGCCGGGGCCGAGCCGGTTGCCGGGCCGCGCTCTGCGCTCTCCCTCCTCTCTCTCCCCTTGTCTGTCGTTCGCTCCTCTTTCTTTCTCCTCTTCCCCCTCCCCGCCCCTTCGTTTTGAGGGGAGGGGAATACATTTTAATGCCACTCGGCGGCCGCTCCTCCTAGGGCTTCGACGGGCCGGCGGCCGCGACGCTCCGGGATCGCTGCGGCGTCTAGTCTGGGCCAGGCGAGCTTCGTGGCCGCCCGAGGATTTAAATGTCTTTTTCCCTCCGCGTCTCCCCCGTCTCGGAGCAGCGCCGGAGGGAGGGGGCTGCGGGCTGGACCTCTCTCCTGAGGGACCTCTCACCCCCAAGACACCCCGAATTAAATGGCGCGAGTCCGGGAAGGAGCGGTTTGCGCTTCCCTTTTCTTTGGGGCCGCGGCGGTGCCCGGGGGCTCCTGCCGCCTGAGTTTGGTTTGCGCTGGGTGCCGGGTGGTCGTGCTCGGTGCGAGCCGGGGAGCAGTTACGGGCTTTGCGCTCGCTGCCTGAGGCTGCACGAGCGCGAGGCCGAGGGGCTCCGCGGCCGCTCCCGCGTCCCTCCCGGCGCGGCCGCCTGGCAGCCGGGCACGACCCCGCACTTTGTTCTCGTTTTCAGGTTTATTTGTGCCCCTTTCAGTTTTCTGTCATTCTCCGAAAAGGGGAAACCAAACAAAAGAGTCTCTCTTTTCAGGGCTTGTAAAGTAGAAGATATTTGACAAAGGCGAGAGAAGGACTTGTGATTTAAAGCTGTACAGCCTCCCTTTCTCTAGTAGACCATGAGAGTTTTCTCAAATACGGAGTTTAAAAGCTTTCCCTGTACCCCCCCCCCCCCACTCCCCCCTGTCCAGTGGTTTTCTTTCTTTCTTTTTTTTGGTATTTTATGTGTGTGTGTGTGTGTGTGTTTTTCTGGTCCTGGTATCTTTTTCAGCCATAGCTATGGGGATGTTTGAGCTGACTGAAAAGAACAATGCTGTAGTGAAACCCTTTCCCCATATTTTTTTCCTGATTGCAAATGACATATTTTCTACTCCCTCCCATATTGCTGTGTACTTTAAATTGTGGTGGTGAACAAGGGTACCTAATGAATGGGGAGAGGTTTGGAAGCATTACTGTCTCTGATTTTTAATTCTTGTTTCCTTGGTCAGTTCCTTTTATCTTTGGGAGTTGGGTGAGGGGTCTGGATAGGGGTTCCAAGAGAGAATTCAGATGTGTTTTAATCCTGTCTGGTTAATTTGAATTCTAATGCAATCTGCAAACGTGATTTTCTGCATGGTCATTTATTTCCAAAGGCATCTCCTAGTGTTGCCTTTTCTAGGTTCGGCACCCTTTCCTTCTGTCTTAGAGGGGATTCAACTTTTTAGGCTACCCATCCATCTTTTCTTTAAAAAAATCGAATTATCATTCATTCAAGTTTTTTCCCCCCTTGTTTCCTGCTGCCAGGTTGAAACATATTGAAGGTACTTATGGGTTCTCAGTATAACAAACTAGAGTTTTCGAATTTTTATGGCTTGGCTAGCAATGTTGAGGTTTTTTTTTTTTTTTTTCCCGTTTTTTTTTTTTTTTTCCTTCTGTGCTTGATTCTGCTTGCAAGCAATGAGGAATGACAGGAGAGCACATAGGGAGGGTTTCTTGGCTGATTGCATTTAAGCCAGGAATTCACTGTGAAAATAAAGCCAAGGAGTGATAAATAAAAGATGCAATCCTTTCTAGGAGACAGACACAGCGTGGGTTTTGCCTGCTTTCATCAGTGAAGAGGCCTGAGTGAGTTATAAAAGAAAATACTAACTTTTTGAATAGTCCCCAAAGGGGAAGGAGACCACTGAATGGGGTTGGCATTGGTTCATGTGAAGTTGTATGATGCTTCTTACAGTTTTGAAGAGTTGACCACCCATTTGGAAACACATATGTGCTAAACAAGTGCTGCAGAAATTGTGGAAAATATCCCCCCCTCCCCCCAGTTCTGCCAATTTTCTTAACTTCCAAGTTGTACTACTTGTTGTGCTAGTCAGCTTAGAGATGGAAGGCTGTTAAACGCTTGGCAGCTGGCACTGAGATTGAAAATTTATGACCAGAATTTTTTTTTTTTTGGAGAACAGAGAGAGTAGCTAGATTATTAACCACCTAATTTAGCTCTAAGTGATGGTTTGAATTGGTATACTAACTCAAGAGGCTTATTTTATAATTTGTGATTTGAGGTAGAACTCTTTTTCACTTCAGGACCTGAATGAAACAGGATGGAGTACAGTATTGATAGCATCATAAACAATTTTCTGGTGTTGCAAAATTACAAGTTTGTTTGTATAAGGAGTATTTACTGACTTTTGTAGAGATGACTAAATTATAACTACAATGGGGAAAATCTAGTTGTTGGACTTTAGTTTTCACATTTACACTGTTGAAGATTATTTAAGGATTGAAGGACGGATAATTGAGGCATCCCAGAAATTGAACATACTGTACTTGCTAGTTAGTTTTCAATTTCTAGATTTTAAGAAGACATTCAAAGGGAAAAATAGGTTTTTGGTGTGGTACTTGTAAGCAGTATTTAATTGGTGCAGAGCCCTCTATCAGCTTAGAGAAAGCATAGTTGACTTATTTTTATTAAGTAATGATATATTACAGCTATTGCTGAAGGTACTTGTATGTAAATATTATCAATGTCATTTAAGTAATGGTTTAGAAGTCACCTTAAAAAGTTTCCCCAAAATTTTTCCTGGGAAAGAACTTACCTAATATGATCTAAAATTTGAATTATAAAGGAAAATAAATGCAATTGCATAAAAAGATGTAAACATTTTTGTAGGATTAAGAACATGATAAACCAAGTTAAATAGCTAACTTGGGCAAATATCTGTAGCGTGTTTGACCGAAGGCTGACAGAAAATTCCAAAAAAATTGATTAAAAAGAAAAAGATGAATAATCCAGTATAAAACTAGGTAACACATTTCACAAGGAAATGCACATGATTAAATCTAATTCATCTTCACTCTTTTATAGAGAGACACAAGTAAAAATAACATGCTGTTTTCATCTATCACGTTGACGACTAACAAGATGGGTAGGCAGTCTCAGAATGGGTTGAGGAGGTGGTAGAAGAGGATGCTTCCCTGCTGCTTGGCACAATATTTTTGTGTCATTTTTAGGAATTTATCCTATAGCTATAGTAACATTAGTGCACAAAGATGTTCTCTACAGTGAGCAATGCTTATTGCTGTATGATTTGCAATACTGAAAGACTGGAATTCATCTATACTGATATCAGAAGGGAATTGAGTAAGAAGTTCCCAAGGAATACTATGCAACCATGAAAAAGCAAAGTAGATTTATATATACTGAGAAGAAAAGGTGACCTAAATATTTCGTTTAAAAACAAGTCAATTGTTCACATAGTATGCTGCAATTTCTATTTAAAACAAAAAGACTTGCATATAGATGCATAAAAATGTCTCCAAGGGCTACACAAGCAATCATCAGATAGTGGGTATCTTTGGAGAAGGGCAGTTAAGTGAGTGGGCAAGGTTTTGTGAGGAATTTTACTTTTCATTTTCTGCCTGTCTTATGGTTGGATTAAAAGAAAACCCAAAAGCATATATTTTTGTAATAAAAAATCTTAGAAAAATTATCCTTGTGTTTTCAGTTCATTTATATATTTTGCTTTGGTGTATGTGTGTGTGTGTGTGTGTGTGTGTGTGTGTGTGTGTCCTCTTTCTAAAGACCTGATGTACATTTACTTTTTTTGTCTTTGAAACAGTTTCCTTATTTGTGACTAAATAATCATTTTAAAAGCAAGAAATCTCAAAACAAAACTAGGGTTTTATATAAGAAGGAAATAGATAAGTTTTAAAAGGAGTTACTTATTATTATTATTATTATTACTTTTTTACTTTGGTAAACATATTCTTAGGGTCTTTTAGGGTTCCTAACAACATTTTGTGTTTTAAGGGGTGACAAGGTAGTAAAAGGTGGTGATCATTATTAGAATTAAGATGGATAAAATTTTTAATCAGCTAATTTATTTAAGGTTAATTTATTGGCTTTCCTTTGAGTATTTTGATTTTCTTTACAGAACAGAGATTATTATAAAAAGATATGATACTAAATTACTTTTAGAATTGGGTGTTTTGTTTATTGATGATAGTACATTTCATTGAATGCATTTTCAAGACCGAAGTAATTAATATGGAACAATTTTGAATCAGATCTTACACTTCTTTGCCTTTCGATTAATGAAAAAGTACATATAAGAAGAAAATTTGAAACTAGGTGCATGTGTGTTTTTACTGTTCTATGTGAATTGAGATGTGATTTGCTTACAAATTGGGTTTTGAAAGTAGGTGTCGCATGTGCTCAGCATTGTTCTGAGGAAAATTAGGTTTTCAATTTTAGGTGAACACATCTTGGAATTTGTTATAATACTTAGTTCTCTGATGGTTAGTATTGGTCCAAATCTAAAGTATTCAGGAGACAATACTTTTTGTACTTGAAAGATTTCAACAATATTGAAAGGTGGAATTGCAGATTTGGATTAAGCAAACATTTCTACTCTTCTTCAATCTTTTAATTTCTTGCCACACAGTTGTATTCTGAGTACACCCTTGTATTGAAAAGGAAAAGGCTATTCCCATTGTTTTATTTTTTTCAGCTTTGCATTGAATTTCTTCCCTTTTGCAGATGCAAGACTTTGATGCCTTTTCTTTTAAAAACATAAGGATGCCTGTATAACATGTGCTTTAAGAATTATTGCAATTAATTGAGCAAGTCAGGTGATTATTGTCTTAAGTGTATCCTGGCCAATTTTTAAGATGTTTATCCTGGGCCTCTTTTCTTTTCACAGTGGGTAATCAATTGCTATCAATTCTAACTCCAAATGCTTCATTTGGAAAGACACAGACCAGCACATTTTTTCTGCTCACACTCATATCAAGAGTTCAGTTAAGAATGTGTGATTTCAGCTAGTAATATGTTTAGTGAACAGGATGGCAGTGGAGGAATGACTGATGTTTACTTTTAAGAAAGCTTTCCCTTTAAAAAATTACACAATTGGCCTTGGCCGATGTGGCTCAGTTGGTTGAGTGGCATCCCTTGCATCAGGAGGTTGACCCTTTGATTCCTGGTCAGGGCACATGCCGGGGTTTTGGGTTCCATCCTGGTAGGGGGCATGGAGGAGGCAGCTGATTTGCGCTGTCACATCCATGGTCTCTCTCCTCCCTCCTTCTCTCTCTAAAAATCAGTAAATTATTCTTTTTAAAAAATTATATGATTGGATCTATACTAATTCCACATGCTTACATGCTTTATATTTTTGTTAGAAAATTTTCTTCAATGATGCAAAATGAATTTGTTACCTTTAAGAAGCTTACACATAACATATGATAAAACAAACTCATGTTGTGTTAGAAATTTTTATAGGGCATTCATTAAACTTGAACTTCTGTTCACCTTCAACTTTTATATTTAAGAGGGCAAATATCCTAGAAAAGAAAGCAGATTATAGGTAAGTATAAACATTTTAGAAACAAAGTGGATTATAGGCAACTATTCTGTAAATGGTAATAAACTACATGGAACTTACAAAATCATTTTTAGTTACCTTTTAAATAATTATGATATAATTTTAAGACGAGTGCTTTCTCACGATATAAAAACCTAATTTAATTTTCTTGGCTTATTAATTTTTTGCGATATCTAACTAAATGTTTAGTAAGGATTATTGTAAATGAGAAAACATGAGCTGTTTCCTCCTTTAAATGGATGGGAAGACTCTCCATCTCTTTCTGAGAAATCAGTATCAAATGATAATTTGGAGGAAAAAATGTTACATAGTCTTGTCTCATGAGTAATGACTCTTGTTCTCTCTCTTTTTTTGTACTTTTTTTTTTATTGTTGAAAGTATTACAGATGTCCCCCTTTGTTCCCCTATTTGCTTCCTTCCCACTCCCACCCCTCCTCCTGCCTTTCCCAGCCTAATGTCCTTGTCGATTGGTTGTGCATATATGCATATAAGTTCTTTGGTTTATCTCTTCCCACCCCTCATCCCTCTGAGGCTTGTCAGTCTGTTCCCTACTTCCATGATTCTGGATCTCTTGGTCGACAGCTTCATTTGTTCATTATGTTCCACAAATAAGTGAGATTATGTGGTATTTGTCTTTCTCTGACTGGCTTATTTCGTTTAGCATAATACTCTCCAGGTCCCTCCATGTCGTCTCAAAGGGTAAGAGATCTCTCTTTCTTACAGCTGCATAGTATTCCATTGTGTATATGTACCACAGCTGTTTTATCCACTCATCTACTGATGGACACTTAGGCTGTTTCCAGATCTTAGCTATTGTAAATAGCGCTGCTATGAACATAGGGGTGCATATATTCTTCCTGATTGGTGTTTCAGGCTTCTTATGATATATTCCAAGAAGTGGCATCACTGGGTCAAATGGCAGTTCAATTTTTAATTTTTTGAGGAAACACCATATTGTTTCCCATAGTGGCTGCACCAGTCTGCATTCCCACCAGCAGTGTACTAGAGTATCCTTTTTTCCACATCCTCGCCAGCACTTGTTGTTTGTGGATTTGTTGATGGTGACTCTTGTTTTCAATCCTAGCCAGAGTCTCAAAAATAAAGTGTGTTGGTTAATGCTTGTTTAAAAAATGAACACCTTTCCAGTTTCTGTTTTCAGTGCCTTGTGTTCTGCTGAGAATATGCTTTGTACATGGTTTTCAGTTCTTTAAAAATAGGATGATTCCTTTATTTTTTCATCTAAAAAAGGTAGCTAAAGCAAGCTTTGGAGAGAATGCAGTGCAAAATCTGCTTTCATTTTGAACTTAAAGATTGACTTTCAGCTGATAGTAAGTGAACTCTATTGCTAAGGATATACAGTTGTATATTTGTGGAATTCTCAATTTTGTTTGTTAATCCTCACCTGAGGATATTTTTCCATTGATTTTATTTATTTTATTTTAGATAAGAATGGAAGGGAGGGAGGGGGAGAGAGAGAGAAACATCGATTGGTTGCCTTCCACATGAGCCCAACTAGGGCTGGGGATTGAACCTGCAACCCAGGTACATGCCCTTGGCTGGAAATCGAACCCACAACCCTTTGGTCTGTGGTTTGATGCTCTAACCACTGAGCAAACTGGCCAGGGCTATTGTGGAATTCTTAAGTGAGAACTAGTTTTATGTCAGCTAACACATATTTACATATATTTATTTATGTAATTGTAACTAATTTGTTGATTAGAAGTAAGCAGAAAAGGAGACAAATGAACCTAGTTGTCATTTGATTATGGTTATCTCAAGCATATTCCAGTGACCTCTTTGTATAGGTGCACTATTCTATTTCTTCTTAAAACAAAATATGCTAACAAATGAGAAGTTGTTTTCATAAAATACCTTGCCATAATAGCTATTATCAACTTGTAGAGCTATGTAGATTTTGGAGATGAAAAGATAGCATCAATTCCAGCTTCTTCCATTTTGCTGATGAGAAAACTGAGGTGCAGACATGTTAAGCCTCTTAATTTGCTGGGAATGTTTGGTAAATCTCAGAAATCAGAACCATATTCTTGAATGTAAATTGACTGGTCTCTTGGAGAGATGATTTGGCTAACATTTTTTTTAATGTTATAAAAATATTTCTTGACAGCATTTTAATTTTAGGCCACATTCTAATGGCTTCAGTTAAGCAATGATTCTAACATGCTAAATACTTGGTAGTGTAAAACATTTGTAGACATTATTGGGAAGTGTAGAGATGTTCTAAAATGAGATTAAAGTTCAGGAAAAGTTAGTTATGATTGCTAACTGTATGAAACTATGTTATAGCTATGTGAATATACATGAAAGTATGCATACACCCATGTAATGAAGAATTTATTGAAAGTTTAAAGTGCTTATGCGAAGAATTTACTTAAAGTTTAAGGTGCTTTTGCAGAACAACACAGACGTGAACACCCAGTAAGAAATTTGACTGCTCTGAATTTAGTATGTTTATGAAAACTTATCTAGTAGTGTCTGTATTTGACTTGCTTTTGTATGAGTTTGGTTTTTGTATGGTTTTTTCAGTGTTGTTGTCAGTGTCTCCCTCTCCCCTATTGCCAGTAAATGGTGTACACATAACCCCTATATACACTTCATTCACATAATTGAGGTGGCCTCAGAACTTAATAACCTCTCTAATTTTGAAGTCCTCTTTGATTTGGAGCTTTTCTTCGCTGAGCTGAACATGATTTATGGTGAGCTTCCTAATACTACTGCAACATTTACTAATAGTAGTAATAGCAGTTAACACTTTCATCGTACTTAACCATGTGCCAGATACTGTTCCAAGCACTTTATATTTCTTAACAGCCCTATGAGGTACTTTTATTATTCTCATCTTACTGATGAGGAAACTGAAGCATAGGAAAAAAGTCCAAGTAACTTTTGCTCAAGGTCACATGGGCTAGTAAATTATGGAGCCAGACACAGCCTGTCTGGCTGGTACTCCTGCTGTCTAACTAATACTGCCTATGATGCAACATCATTAAAGAAGATGAACCTTGCCCTGGCCGGTTTGGCTCAGCGGTTAGAGCGTTGGCCCGTGGACCAGTGAGTTTCGGGTTCGATTCCAGTCAAGGCACGTACCTTGGTTGCAGTTTGTCCCTGGTCGGGTTGTGTGGGAGGCAACCAGTCGATGTGTCTCATATCGATGTTTCTCTCTCTCTTTATCCCTGTCTCCTTCCCTCCCTTTCTATCTGATGATAAATGGAAAAATATCCTTGGGTGAAGATTTAAAAAAAAATTAAAACTTAAAAGATATTAAAAAAAATAAGAAGATGAACCTTCTTTAAGTTTATAGTCTCTTGCTGTTTTCTAGAGTGTCTTTCACTGTTGCCAGAATTTTAAATTGTATTCATAGCTATGATTTTTAACTTAAAAAAATGTGACTGAAAAACCTGTTTAAAAACGCCTTTTTAAAATTAATTTCAGTTTTGGAGGATGGTTGTGTGGAGTGATTTTGATCATCTTCCATCAGACATTTTTAACTTTTTTTTTTTTTAATCCTCACCCTAGGATATTTTTCCATTAATAGAGTGGAAAGGAGGAGGGAGAGAGAGAGAGAGAGAAACATTGATGTGAGAGAGACATCAATTGGTTGCCTCCCACATGAACCCGACTGTGGCCGGGGATCAAACCTGCAACCCAGGTATGTGCCCTTGACCAGAAATCAAACCTGCGACCCTTTTGGTCTGCAGGCTGACACTAACCACTGAGCCAAACCAGCCTGTCATTTTTAACTTTTGAAAGAGGAATAACATGTAGGCCAGACTAATTGTGGTATATATGCAGCAAAGGTAATTTCTCAAAGTATATTAAAGAAATTGCATATTTATCTCATTTAAGGCCCTCTTTAAATGTTATGATTAAAAATTATACTATTTCTTATTACTGGTAAAAAGACTTAAATTCTTTGAATTTAAGAATGTTAATTGGAAGGATGCAGTAGAACCTGCCAGTACATCAAAACTCTTACTAACTTCGAATAAGCTGATCAGATAAATTGGAAGCTCATTTAGTGAATTAATGTGCTTAAAATTCAGGTGACTCACTGCCTGGTCCTGGCTTATTTAACAGTCTGTTTACTTAAATCATTTTTCATTGTTAATTGGTGTCAGATGCATAACATTGGAAGGTAATGTATTATACAGAAAATATGCATAAGAAGATAGCATGTAGAATGAGTCTACAGAAGCAAGGTTTAAATTTTTGTACTTAATTTAATTACACTAGTACAATTTAGAATGCTATAGGTGCCACGTTGTACCTGTTAAATATTTGCTGACAGTGACGACATTTTTATACATGAAGTGTAGGTATTTTGTAATTCCATTGTAAAGGGCAGAGCCCGGAGCCTCTTCCAGTGTTGCTATATTCTTAGTAAAGACCTGCAGGAGTCGAAAGGTAGCATACTGTATTTGTTATTGCTGAACCTTTGTATCCTGCTACTGCTTTATGTTAACTTATTTCTACAAAGAAGGTGGTCATGAATTTTATAAGTATTTTTCATAAAATAAACCTTTAAAACTCAAGTAACAGATTATAATCTGATTTTTGTATGTGAGGACTTCTTTTTATATGTTTGCTCTGTTTCTTTTTGTTTTTTTAGCACTCTTTAAGCTTCCTTAGTACTTAAGATTTTGTACTCTTTCCATTATTTACTACTGCTCTCTTCCTTCTCCCCCCCAATTATCACCTGTGTAACTTGTTTTATACTTTCTCCAGACCTGTGGTAAAACTGAGGACTGAAATGACCAATGGCTACTTTGTGGTGGAATCAAGTGAGGCTTGAGGACAGGAGATGGAGTAGCCTCAGAGCTTCAGTTTCCTCCCTCCCTCCCTCTTTCCCTTTCTGCCCTTCCTTTCTCCCTTCCTGTTTTTGGAATGGGGGAATGAAGTAGAGGGAGAGAGAAGTAGGAGGGGAGTGGTAGGAAAAAAGGCAGGAAATGGGAAGATGTAGGAAGTACCAATGAAGAGAATGTATTCAGTTCCTTTCTTTCCTTGCACTTCACCCTTCCCCTCCAACCTCCCTTGATTTAGGGAAATAAAGCTGAGGTCACAAGGACCTATGTGTTCTTCTGCTTGGCTGCCTGACTCTACATCAGGCTGGCACTAGGCCATGATGGCACAGGTCCAGAATGTTGTGGGACTGCTGGCAAGTGTTAAAAACCTAACTTTTGAGGTATCAAACTAAACTAATTTTCAGATGTATTCTGTGCTGTGATACTCTACTTATCTGTACTTTTCCAAAATGGATATGCATCTTTTTGTTTGTTTTTTAGAAGGGATTCATTTTTTATAGTGGTCATGAAAAATGACTACTATAATTTAGTAGTCATTTTAGATGGGAGAAATATTTAAGAATTGCCTTATCAGGTCAGATTTATATCCAGCTCAATAATTTTGGTTTTGTGGCAGCACCAAGAGGTGTGAAATTTGCCAAATTAATTTAATATGCTTTGGGCATCTTTAAAGTTGCCACTGCTGTTGAAGTGTAGAGTCTGAATTGGTTTATATAATTATAGGTGTCATCAGACATTTAAAAAAACATGTACTGATTTTTCTGCAGTTGTTAGCATTCCCTTTGCTAACAAAGTTGTCTGTGTTTAGGTTTAGTTAGTGCTGTAGGAATACGTTTAACAAATAAAAAAGCCCACTATTTATTCTTGTAGGAAGCAGCTAGGTTTTAGTTGAAATATCAGTGTCTGAGTCTAGATTTTGTACACCTTAGAAGCAGCCAGAATTATATGGATTGTATTTGCAAATTAAGTTTCAAACTTTTGGATGCATGTGTAAACTTAAGGACTTATGATTATTACTTGTACTCACAAAGAAAAATATGTTGTATTCTTGAATAATTTTGGAAAGAAATAAAAATAATATCACAATGTGAGTCTGTATCTTTGGAAGGAACTTTGGTAAGAATAACAGTATTTATATTCTTTCCATAGTGGTACACAGAAAAGCTGAGGGTAGGTTAGGGACAATTTTTGGTGTACCATGGTACACTAAATATGAATAGAAATAGGGATGGTAATTATTCGCGTATCCAATGAATAGTGCTGTAATGTACTTAGATCTGTTGGATGGCAGGATAACATTTAGTTAGTGCATTGATCTGATGCCCTTCTTATGATAGCACAAAATAATTGGCCAAAATAACTAGAAATAGAATCAATTGATTTTTTTCTCTTACTTTGTCTTTAAGGTAGTTATTGGGTGAATTCTGCTGAATTCACTTTTGTGAAATAAGGTGAAAAAAAGACAACACACTTAAAAAAAATGGGAAGAAGACCCAAATAGACATTTGTCTAGAGAGAACATACAGATGGCTAATAGACATATGAAAAGATGCTCGACATTACTATTTTAGAGAAATGCAAATTAAAACCACAGTGAACCTGGCTGGTGTGGCTCAGTGGATTGAGCGTGATCCCATGGACTGAGAGGTCCCGGTTCGATTCCGGTCAGGGCACATGCGCGAGTTTTGGGCTCGATCCCCAGTGGGGGCATGCAGGAGGCAGCCCATCGATGCATCTCTCTCACATCAGTGTTTCTATCTATCTCTTCCTCTCTCTCTAAAAAATAAATAAAAACATAGTAAAAAAAAAAAATAGAACCACAATGAGATTTCATCTCACACCTGTCAGAATGGCTATCATCAATAAATCAGTGTTGGTGAGGGTGTGGAGAAAAAGGGAACCCCTTGTGTTCTGTTGTTGGGATTGGAAATTGGTGCAGCTACTATGTAAAACAGCATGGAGGTTCCTCAAATAATGAAAAATTGAACTGCCATATGACCCAGCAATCCTACTTTTGGGTCTTTATCCAAAGACAACCAAAACACTAATATGAAAAGGTATATGCACCCCTGTGTTTATTGCAGCATTATTAAAAAAATTTTTTTTTCTTTATTCATTTTAGAGACAGAGGAAGGGAGAGGGAGAGAGAGAGAGAGAGAAACATTGATGAGAGAGAACGTCAATTGGCTGCCTCCTGCATACCCCACACTGGAGATCGGGCCCACAACCTGGGCATGTACCCTGACCAGGAATCAAACCGGTGACCTTTTGGTGCATGGGTTGATGCTCAACCACTGAGCCAAACCGGCCGGGCTATTGCAGCATTATTTACAATAGCCATGATAAGAAGCGGTCTAAGTGTCCATTGATATACGATTGGATAAAGATGTGGTACATATATATAATGGAATATTTTTCAGCCATAAGAAAGAATGAAATCTTACCATTTACAACAACATGGATGGACCTACGGGGTATTTTGTTCAGTGAAATCAGAGAAGGACAAATACCGTGTGATTTCACTTATATGTGGAATCTGAAGAACAAAATAAATGAACAAACAAAACAGAAGCAAACTTATAAATACAGAGAACATTTTGATGGTTACCAGATGTGAGGGGGGTTGGGAAGCTGGGTGAAAAGGTTGAAGGGATTAAGAAGTACAAATTGGCCATTACAAAATAGTCATGAGGGTATAAAATACAGCATGGGAATATAGTCAGTAATGTTGTAATAGTGTCAGGTGGGTACTAGACTTATCAGGGGGATCACTTTGTACATTATATAAATGTCTAACCACTATGCTGACGCCTGAAACTAATATAATATTGAATATCAAATGTAATTGAACAGAAAAATTTTTTTAAAGTGTAAGGTGGGGGATTAGTGAAAGGTGAATTGCTGGTCTAATAACTTACAGAAGGCAGATGTTGCAGAGTTTAAGTTTTTACATCTTAAAATGAGATGCTTACATTGCAGCTAAGAGGAAGTTGGGCAGCTTGCTGTTACTGATCCAATAATATTTTATTTCTTAGGGTGAAAATAAAAATTTCATTAGGAAATATAATCAGAATGTCTTGGGGAAAGAGTATTGATAGAGCATCAAGTATATTGAACTATATCACAGTGTAGTAATTATACCATGTGGTATTTTCTGCAGTTAGAGATTATGGTAGGTATTCCAAAATTGGCTTGGAGATAGATCCATTGATCTTTGTATGTATGTTTCTGCAGATAGAGGGGTGTGTGTGTGTGTGTGTGTGTGTGTGTGTGTACAATTTAATATGATGCATAGAACATTGTAATCTATTGAGTGATAGTAGGTAAGTGACTATTTTTTGGATCCTTAATTTAATAGGATTTTATTTAGGTGAGTCAGGTAAAACAAGTCAGCTCCAGCTTAACTCACAAGCTTGATTAAAACCAAAGTCCAGAAGGTAGTTTGACTAGTGCTGTTTGAGTCTTCATAAGCAAAGTGCTCAAATGACATTCCCTATTGTAACTTGTCAGAGCAGTTTCTTTGCAGTTTTCATGGACCTCTTTTAGCAACTTATTAAAAAAGCATTTTGTCTAAGCTGTTTCATAAATAGCAGGAAATTCCAAAGTACTGGATATTATTGCATTTTTGCTTTCAAAAAGAACTATTGCTGTGGAAAAAAGGTTTTTAAAAAAACTATTTATTTATTTTAACAATTTATGGCAAAGTACTTTTATTTTAAAATAGACAAATTAAAAAAAAACATTCTTGTTTAAACAGTGATTTAAGTTTCATCCATGAGTTTTCATGCTCATTTATTTTTCATAATTTGCAGTTTATAATATTAGATTTGTTAGAAAAAAATTGGTGATAATCAGAACCAGTGACTGTGAGTTTATTCAAAATTCAGTGTATGGCCCTGGCCAGTCTGGCTCAGCGGTAGAGCATCTGCCCGCGGACCAATGATTCGCGGGTTCCCAATGAGTCACGGGTTTGATTCTGGTCAAGGGCACATACCTCGGTTGCGGTTCGTCCCCGGCCCTGGTCGGGTTGTTAGGGAGGCAACCAGTTGATGTGGCTCTATCACATCGATGTTTCTCTCTGTCTCTCTCTCTCCTTCCCTCCCACTCTATCTAATGATAAATGGAAAAAAAAAAATCCTCAAGTGAGGAATAAAAAAAATTCAGTGTATGTATTAGGTCTGAATTGGTATAAGTAGCTCATAGTTTAGCAGTGGCTTGTCTTTTGATTTTGATAAATTATGAGACTTCTCTGCTCTTATGTGAAATTTGTTTTTTGACACACAGTGATATGGTTTGTATTTTTTAAAGTGTGTGTGTGTGTGTGTGGGGGGGGGGTGGTTGGGAAGAAATGTGGTAGTAATGGGCTTAGTGGTGGTGGGTTAAACTCAGAAAAGCACATTCAAGTAGCCATGTTTAAATATAGAGGATTCCTTTCTTCCTCTTCTTTCAGTTCAGGAATTTATATTTCAATAGGTTGCTTATTTAATGTTGTTAAATAAAAACTTATGTTTTAGTTATTCCCTTCCCCTCCATTCTTCCTGTTAAAGATAGTGATAGTTCAGAATGTAATCTGAAAGTTCACTGTATGACTGTCTTATGGTGGTTTTAGGGATGTATTGACTATTGTATCTCTAAAAGGCTAATTAAAAAAATTCACTACTTGAATTGCTGTTTCTGTCTTGATCCTTTACAGTTGTGGAACAACTGGTTTTCTCCTTTTTGGTTTGCCTTTTTAATCATTTAGAATTGAGCTTTGAACCTAACTCTTTCAAGAAGACTTATTTAATAAATCTAGAAAAATCTATATCCTGACTCTTTAAAGAAGCCTTACTTGAGAAATCTAGAACCATCATACTGTTTTTAAAAAAGATATAATAGTAAATCAGGTACATTTAGATAATGTGGTTTTCTTCCAGTGAAAGTAGGTAGACCTGTAATTCTACAAGGGGTTGTTGAGAGACTGACACTGGCCTGTCTGATCTTGGCCTTTTCTAAACTTGAGAACACAAATGTGTAACTCATCTTTAATGTAAAAATTGGAGGAAATGAGGGACAGGTTCTATGAGAAATCAGAAAACCAAATCCTTTTTTGATAGCAGGTTTCTAAGCATCTTTGATAGAGGGAGCAACAGTTGGCTATAAAACAATTCAAAACATGAAATGGTAGCAAATAAAAATGTAAGAATGTTCTGCCACATACTGTTACAGAGTCATTTTGAGTTTCTCAAATGTCTAGTCTTGTTTTTTGGGATGAGAATCAGAGTATTTAAGGTAAGTACAAATTCCCTTTTTGTAGTAAAAAATGAATCTGCTAGATTGAAAAAAAAAATTGGCAAATTTTAAATTCAGGCCAGCCAACTGTAATAGTACTATTAATTATGTCGTGTATATATAGTATACATTGAAATGTCACTTGAATGAATGATATATTTAGAATATATGCCAGTCTTTGTGGGTACCTATGTGAAAATCTATTATTTGGTAATAGTAGCTCCAAGTTCTAATTTCTATTAGATTTCCTGAATCTAAGTTGCATAACTTAGTCTCCTCCTAAGAGGTATTTTGAGTAGGAAATGACCAGAAGATAGGCAGGTTGGTTTTTAAGACTTGGTTTATTATCAACAGTATACTTCTACAGATATCATGTTAGGTTTCTTTCTAACTTATTTGAGGGAATTAAAAACACTTTATTTTTTATTGTCGATAGTATTACAGATGTCCCCTGTCCACCCTGCCCCTCTTTGCCCCCCTTCACCCAGCTCTCACCCCATCCCAGGCCTTCACCAAACTGTTGTCTGTGTCCATGGGCTGTGTGTATATATATATATATATATATATATATATATATATATA
The DNA here is from genome assembly GCA_030848825.1 of Tadarida brasiliensis. NCBI lineage: Eukaryota > Metazoa > Chordata > Mammalia > Chiroptera > Molossidae > Tadarida > Tadarida brasiliensis. Next base: position 39,492,698 of record CM061258.1, read on the forward strand.
TATGCATGTAAATTCTTTGGTTAATCTCTTCTGTTCCCCTCCCACACCCGTCCCCTCTGAGATCTGTCAGTCTGTTCCATGCATCCATGCCTCTGGACCTGTTTTGTTCATCAGTTTATTTTGTTCATTAGATTCCATATATAAGTGAGATCATGTGATATTTGTCTTTCTCTGACTGACTTGTTTAGCTTAGTATAATAATCTTCAGGTCCATCCATGCTGTGGTAAAGGGTAAGAGATCCTTCTTTTTTACAGCCGCATAGTATTCCATTGTGTAAATGTACCACATCTTTTTTATCCACTCATCTATTGATGGGCACTTGGGCTGTTTCCAGATCTTAGCTATTGTAAATAATGCTGCTATAAACATAAGAGTGCATATATTTTTTCTGATTGGTGTTTTGGAATTCTTAGGATATATTTCCAGAAATGGGATCATTGGGTCAAATGGCAGTTCCATTTTTAATTTTTTGAGGAAACTCCATACTGTTTTTATCCCTGATGAACATAGATGCTAAAATCCTCAACAAAATATTAGCAAATTGGATCCAGCAATACATTAAGAAGATCAATACTCCATGACCAAGTGGGATTTATTCCCGGCTGGTACGGTATTCACAAATCAATAAATGTGATACATCACATAAACTAAAGGCTAAAAATCGCGTGATCATAGATGCAGAAAAAGCATTCGACAAAATCCAGCATCCATTTTTGATAAAAACTCTCAGCAAAGTAGGAATAGAGGGATCATACCTCAACATAATAAAGGCCATATATGACAAATCTACAGCCAACATCATACCCAATGGGCAAAAACTAGACGCGTTTCCCTTAAGAACAGGAATAAGACAGGGATGCCCACTATCTCCACTCTTATTTAACTTAGTACTGGAAGTCTTCAGCACAGCGACCAGACTAGAAGAGAAAATAAAAGGCGTCCAAATTGGAAAGGAGGAAGTGACACTGTCATTATTCCCAGATGACATGATATTGTATTAGAAAACCCTAACGACTCCACCAAAAAACTACTAGATTTAATAAATTCGGCAAAGTAATAGGATACAAAATTAACATCCAGAAATTGATGGCTTTTTATACACCAATAATGAACTCTTAGAGAAATTAAAATATAATACCAATTATTGCAACAACAACAAAAAGATACGTAGGAATAAACTTAATCAAGGAGATAAAAGACCTGTACTTGGAAAATTATAAAACATTGAAAAAAGAAATAGAGGAAGATACAAACAAGTGGAAGCATATACCATGTTCATGGATTGGAAGAATTAACATCATTAAATTGTCCATACTACCCAAAGCAATCTATAGGTTCAGTGCAGTCCTTATTGAAGGGACTTTTATTTTTATATTTTTACTGATTTCTTTTTTTAGAGAGAGAGGAAGGGGGAGAGAGAGAAGCATCAATGTGAGAGAGAGAAACATCAATCAGCCACCTCCCTCTCGCCCCTCACTGGGGATGGAGCCCACAACCCAGGCATGTGTCCCAACCAGGAATCAAACCAGAGACCTTTTGGTGCATAGGATGACACTCAAAGCCAACTGAGCCCCACCTGCCAGGGTTGAGGGGACTTTTCGTCAAGCTTGGTAACTTGCTAACAGCATCGGCCAAAAAGCTGTTATGAAAACATTTTTCTTTTTTTAATCCTCATCTGAGGATATGTTTTTATTGATTTTAGAGAGGAAGGGGTGGGGGTGAGAGAGAGAGAGAGAGAGAGAGAGAGAGAGAGAAACATCATTTGGTTGCCTCCCACACACAGCCTGACTGGGGATCGAACCCAAGACCTGGGCATGTGCCCTGACCAGGAATTGAGCCTGCAGCCTTTTGTTGTGTGAGACCATGCTCCAGTCAGCTGAACCAACTGGCCAGGGCTGAAAACAGTTTTTTTTAAATTAGATAATTCCAACTTCTACAAAGAAAATAATTTGGGCATTCCTGTGTAGAACAACAGTACTTCTGGGTTACCCAAGAAAATAACTTTGAATTATAAATGCCTTTGAGGGATTAAGAAATTGCTTTTCCTTTTATTTGATATTTCACTTTTTAAAGAAACTGGCAAAAATAAATTTAATTAGTTTTTTCTAACCTTTTTTCCCCAGATGATTTGCAAAGCACATGTAATTTCAAAATACCCCATAAGATCTTACACATTGTGAAAAGACATTGGCTAATTAATAGGAATGGTTTATTAAACTAGTCTACAAAATGCTGATGACTTTTCCTTGAGGTAGACTTTGCTTAAGACTCAGTTTTGCATAACATGGGATATACTAACCAGTTTTTTGAATAGTAATTTAACAATAAGGGTGTACTCCCAGTGATTGGTTCATGAAAGGGATGGGTTATTTAGGTATTGGAGGCATACTTGTTCCCATTTACCTAGTCAGTTTTGTTTTATGTCTCTTTTTCTGACATAATTATAAATAGTCACCTCTTTCACTCTTAGAAGTATTCCAGTTCAGACGATAAACTATATGGTTTATATCTTGTTTTTTCAGAAAGAAGGGAGCAATTAATAAATCATTTAAAAGTATATCCTGTGTTTGCATGCACACACACTCCAGCCTGGGTGTAGGGGGAGATAGAGAAGGTAAGAGGAAGGATGGGAAGGAGGACTTGTTTGGCTTATCTCTGGTCTTCATCAGGTGGCTCCACTCAGTCTCTCAGGTAGGAAATGTATTTCTCTCTGGGTTTTCATTCATAACAAAAGGAAGCAGTTAATTAAAGATTCTCAATATCCATGAATTTGATTGTGATGTGTCCCATCACCTCCCCCCTTTTTTTTACACTTTAAAGACACATTTTTATCCTATTTAGTGTTAAGTTTTTTTAGCATGTGTTTATATTAATGATACAATTCTATTTGTACATTAAAAATTTTTCTTTTTCCTTTATTGATTTTTAGAGAGTGGAAGGGAGAGGGAGAGAGAGAGAGAGAGAGAGAGAGAGAGAGAGAGAGAAACAAACATTGATAAGAGAGAACATTGATTGGCTGTCTCCTGCATGCCCCCCTACTGGGGATTTGATCCACAACTGGGGCATATGCCCTGACTGGGAATTGAACTGGCGACCTCTTGTGCATGGGTCGATGCTCAACCAGTGAGCCACAACCGGCTGGGCTATTTGTACATTTTTAAGCTTAAATTGATGTTCACGAGTACTGCTTATTTTAGGTACTTGCAGTTAGCCACTTCAGTGAGTGTATCATTTGCTAATAACATGGCCATGAGCTTGGAGAAAGATGCCTGACCCATCAGGAGAGTAGAGTCTCCTTCGTTGGGTCTTGTCTTATTACCTGTGTACTCATAGCCAGGCCACTTACTGGCTCTGGGCTGGCTTGAGTCCTTATAAAATGGGAATAATTATACCTCTGTCGCCTTTATCATGAGGCTGTTATGAGACACATGGGAATACATGAAGGTACTTGAATTCTAAATAGTTACACAAAGGGGAAATATATTATTATTATGCAGTGGTCCAGTTTTGCCCAATTTAATTAATTTATTACTATTTTTCCAATTTTCTATATTTCCCCCAAACCCTACAATCATCATGTATTTATTTTGTAATCAGAAGGGAAACATTATTTCAAAAATCTGTCTCATTGTCATTAAAACATTAAACTTCCCTATCTACAGATTAATCTGTTAATATTTTATTATAATTGTCTGATCTAGTGCAACTAGGCAGAACATATATTATTCAACAAAGTATGTTATGGTCTTAATGTCTTAATGCCTCCCTTGTTTTTGACCCTAATGATTGATGAATTTTGTCTTCACTTGGAACTCTAATAAAATTATTCTCCTTAAAGTGGAAAGGGGCCCAGTGGAAAGAGACCTAGCTCAGATCAATTCAGTGACATTCAGGAATAGAATGGACAGTTTGTGGATGACCTAGTCATTTGGGGTGTAGTGTCTGGGCTTCCCTGAATATTTATCATGGGCAAGTAGAGGATGGAATCAGATACAAAACACTCAGTTACAGATATATTTTCTGAGTTTCTCAAGCCATATTACTATTTACTAAAATCTGTATTTCCTTCTTTTGGGGACTTGAATCAATTAAAAAAGTTGACTAACCCTTTCTCCCTGATTTAAAGATTTACAAATAAAGTATTCAGATAAACAGTTTCAAGTGTGAAATTTTTAGAGCTTAGTATGAAGTCTTGGTTATGTATTTTTTTTTTTCCAATTCTGTTTTTTCGTGATCTCTTAAGTCCTTGCCCTTGAAAAATGTGCTGATGTGACCTGACTACCTACCCTACACTCATTTCTAGCTGTCCAGTTAAAGTCCTGTTAATGGTCTTTCTGTAATTCTAATGTGTACCATAGAGGTTTTGTTAAAAAATCATATGCTTCCTCTTTCTATATATGTACACACGTGTAAGAGTGGACTTTCATGTATTTGTAAGAGTGTAATAATCATCTTGTAAATTTTGGGCAGGCAGGGGATCAGCTCTTAAAATCCATATTGCTGCCAGGATGATGTTACCTGTACTCTTTCTGTACAGAACCTTTGGTGGTTTCCCCTTTGCTGAGAGGACTAAAGTCATGGGGGTGCAAGGCCTGGCATGATCTGGCCTGGATCCCCACCTACCTCTCTTGTACATTTTCTCCCTTGCCCTTCAGCTGCCTCCAAGCTGCCCTGCTAGCTGTCCTTTCTTCTGCTTGAAATGTTCTCTTCTTGGCTAGTTCATAACTTAATTATCAACTTGGCTCAGAGAAATCTGGCAAAGAGTTCTCTCCTTTGTAACCCTAATCATTGTTTTCTGTGTGATTTTTTGATAGTCTCTTCCATTAGATTGTGTGTGTGTACTTTTGTATCCACAGCTCCTAGTTATAAGCAACTGTTTCCACATAGTTGACTCTCAGAAAAGGCTTGTTGAACAAATAGATGAAGGACAGTTATTTTACTTTGGAAATATTTTTCTAACTCTACAGAAAGAGGCACTTCTTTTGCTCTTAGTTTCATCTACCCTCTATCCCACAAAGAATGTGTCCATTAGAAAAACAGCCCAGTTTTGTGTCTGTGGCTGCTTTAGGCCACTCCCAGATTCCCCAAAGGTGCATTTTCATGCATCTCTGCTGTTAACTTTCTTAGAGTTTGATAAGTTCCCTTATGAGGTCAGTTGTATTGGCATGTGGGTTTATATGAGTTGGTCTGAGAAATTTAGGTTTGTCATGTATTACCTGGGAAAACCCAAATAGCCAAAAGTTTCTAGAGGATGGTAGGGTGTGTAGTTAGAACTGGAGACTCTTGCCTGCTTGTGTAGATTAGTTCTCTTCTTTTTTCTCATTTCTCTTGGATGAGCAGTTGTGTTCTGTGATGGTGGACAGGGCACTAACCTTGGGCAGGGCTTGTATACAGGGTCACTGTGGGTCGCATGGTGGGCCTGTGTGCATCATTTTTTTTTATTTGTACTTTGTGCATTTTGTCTGTGTGTGAGCTTTACTTTTTCAGTCTTTATCATGTTAACGTTTGATTCCTTATGTTAATTGAACTCAAAAGTAGCAGTCTAGGATGATGCATGTAAGAAATATTAATCAAGTATCTGCCACATAAAGTTATTTCTATTTCATTAAAGCTATCTTGGTGCCCTGGCCGGTTTGGCTCAGCGGTTAGAGCGTCGGCCTGTGGTCCAGAGAGACCCGGGTTCGGTTCCCGCTAGGGGCACGTACCTCGGTTGCAATTTGTCCCTGGCCCTGGTTGGTCTTGCAGGAGGCAGCCACTCGATGTGTCCCTTTCACATCGATGTTTCTCTCTCTCTCTCTCTCTTCCTCTCTCTCCCTCCCGCTCTATCTGAATAAAAAATGAAAAAATGTCCTCGGGTGAGGATAAAAAAATAAATAAAGTCTTGATCTTTAAAAAAAAAAAGCTATCTTGGACAAAATTGAACTTTTTTTCAGTATCTTGTTTGGGATGGCCGGGGGGTGGGTGGGTTGGGGTGGGTTTGGGCCAACTCTAATTTGACACTTGTTTTCATTTGCTATGTTATATAGTTACAGCTTGTATCTGCCACTTTTTTAGTACTACTTCTGTGCTTTACAGCGTGATCTCCACTCCTCATGGAACAACTTTAGGATGAAGTTATTCTCTTCATTCTGTAGCTGAGGAAACTGAGACATGAGATGCTAAGTCACCTGTCCAGTAGCACCCAGGCCCCCCAGCTCTTGAGTAGATCTTTTTATTGTATCACCTTGTTTTCTAAACATTGCTAGGGGCAGCTTGTCTTCTTGTATGAAGGAAACCATTCAGAGACCTCCTCTGACACCACTCAAAATCAGCTCTCTGACCTTTGAACAGTGTTCCACAATTTCTGGAATGTGCTACGTTTTAGTTTTTTCTCTACGATAGTAGTAATGGATGTCACAGTACCTTCTTGTTTCAGAGCTAATACTATACTCAGTTAAATATGACTTTTTTCTTTGCTGAGCTTTTAAAAAAATAGAGTTTGATTCACAGCATTTGATGACATTAATAGTTTGACTTGAAAGAATTACCGTTTTCTCTTTCATCAGTTCCTTAATTTTAGTGGGAGACTTGGGGGCAATGTATGTAGGAGATACTTCAAAGAGAAGATTAGTATAATAGAAGCTCTGTGAGGCAGCTGAAGTGCACACTGCACTGTTACTGGAAGGCAGCTATGGGTGCTGGTGGGTTGTGTTAGCAGCCCTATTGATGGAGAGATTTAGCAGTTTGCTGAAGTGCTATGGACATTCTCTTCCTACTAAATTATAGCCTAAAGACCTTTTTCTAACGCGTAGAGCAAGCCTTAACATTTTCTTTACCTCTTTTATTTTTGGGAAACTCCTCTATTTGCAGGTGAGGAAAGATTAGATGTGTTTCCAGGCGACATCCAGGGTCTCCTTATTTTCTCCTGTGTGTCACCATGAGACTATATAAAGGAGCATTTCTAAAGGCTGTTCAATCCACTAGTTTAAGATGCCAAGATCTTTATTTTTTCAGTTGGGAGTAGGCAGTGTAAGGGTGTGCAGTCTGACTGGCTAATCTAAGATAGTAAATAAAATCAGAACACTATCCTTCCTTGTAAGATGTGTACTATTAGATTTTCCTTCTTGTGACCTCATTCCTGCTGCCAGCATACCCTCTCCTCTCCATTGCGCTGCCTTTGTGTTCAACTTTTATTCCATTGCTGGGTCTCTCTGAAGCAGTTGCAGCTTATTTACTATGTAGACTTGCCACAAGTTAAAGCTTAGGCAGTCTATATAACTTGTCATAATTTTAGCACTTTAACTTGTTAAGGTACATGTTTTGATTACCTGATTTACAAAAGTGCCATATAAAAACCCACCTATGCTGTATAGTTGCTGAAATACTGAGTAAGCGCTGCTTTTTATGACCAAGTTATGGGATGAGTAATTACTCTCTAGAGTGAATGGTTCAAAATGAAATAACTATATGCCTAAGGTGTGATGTGACACCAGATGTATTTAAGCCCCAAAGGTATGTAATTATCTTACTACTCTTGCACATACACACAAGTACATTTATGCTTATGGCAAAGAGTTTTATGTGCAAAAGAAGACTCACTTTCTGATAAATGAGGAATAGTCCATTATTTTTGAGGGGCTCAGAGGTTGTTTGGTGGTACAGGTATCATTCAATGCCTGCACATTTCTTGAGTATCATTTAAATTCATACATCACTGGATTCTAGTGTAAACCAGAACCAAACTCTGGCTTTCAAATATTAAGGATAATTTAGGGAGTTTCTCAAAGTACCATGTTTATGATTTATAGCCTGCCCCTGTATTCAGTGATTTATATACACCATTCTTAGACTCTATTTTGATCATCAGTTGTATTAATTAAAGGCAGTACATGTACAGTGGCTTCCTACTGAAAATAAAAACTTTTATAGTCTACTTAAATTTTTGATTTTATATACAGGTTATCTGTCTGGTCTCATTTTATGGAGCATGAGGAATTAAAAGTAGTACCTCAAGCTTATTTGTCCATTATACTTTTAATTCAGTATTAAAATAATACTGTAGTCACATTAAAAATGTGACTGATATTTTTTGTTGATCACAATTATACCAATCCCATTAAATGAGTTAAGTGTGTTGCTATTGAATACTGTGAAATGATCAGGTTACATCAGTTTCCCCTGTCTAAGGACCAGATACTTCAGTTTGGGGATTTGGTTTGTAGTTAATGACTTAGCTCCCTGATCACAAGCCCAGGAGATGAGAATTTCTTAGCCTGGGGACGAGTGGAGGCCCAGAGTGGCTGCTAGGTCTTCCCCTGGGCTAGAGAAAGGCGAGTTGAGATACTGCTGGCTTTGGGACTCTGTAAAATAGCAGTAATGGTGGCTTACCTGTTTACAGTGTGATTCTCTTGAGAGACTTACATATATACACACATACAACATTAGATGGCAGGAGCCAAATGTTAGTGCTGAGAACAAACATTTAAAGCTTGAAATTCTTAACAATGTAATTTATAAGTAATTTGTGAAAACAGCACAGTTAGGACACTACCGCTACACTTAGTATCAATATCTTAAATAAAAGACTGGTGAATTTGTTTGTCTTATGTTTGTGCTGTCTGCTGTGGTAGCCACCAGCCCGTGTGACTAATGAGTATTGGAAATGTGGTTAGCCTAAATTGAGATGTCCTGGAAGTGTAACAGGTGCATCAGATTTTGTAGACTTAGTGCAATAAAAAGAATATTAAAATATACTATTAATAATTTTCTAGAATGATAATATTTGGGGTATTTTGGGTTAAATGAAATAAATTAATTTCACCTGTTTCTTGTTACCTTTTTAAATGTGGCTACTAGAAAATTTAAAATTATGTATGTGGCTCACATTTTTCTATTAGTGCTGGTCTATAGACCATTTGGTCTCCTAGTAAATTCCTTTGGTTTATGTATACAGTTCAGCTATGATTTGATTACATAGTTGATTTTAACTTTTCGCCAACATAAATCTAAACACCTTTTAGTGATTCTTAAACCTTGGTTTCAAGATACTTCTTGAACTACCCTTTAAATTATTTAGCACTTTTTTTTCAATTTTAAATTTCTAAGATAGAAGAACCATCTGGCAACTGATTATTTTCTAGGTTTGAGACCTCATTGGCTAAGTTATTTCCAATAATCTAAGAGTCTAAATCCATTTTATCTTTATAGAAAAGTTCAGTGGATTGGATATGATATTTAAAACTTTAGATATGTTATACAATGAGTGCTGAAATTATATTTACTTAAAAATTTTTTTTCTTAGAAACCTGTAGGCCTAGTAATAATGTAAGGAAACCTTAAAGGTTTGATTTTTTTTTTTTTTTAATATAACAACAGAAGGGTGTAGTTTCCTTGATTTTTGAAGTGTTTTTTGGATTTTATTGTCCAATGAAGAACAGGAGGGGGGTACAGACCAGCATAGAACAGCCAGTTCTTTGTTTTGTCAATTGTAGTTTTCAAAATGTGGCCCCTGGTTTAGTAAGGTCAGCATTTCCTGGGAATTTTTTAGAAATACACATTCCTGGGTTCCACTCCAGATACACTGACTGGAAAACTCTGGAGGTGGGGCCCAGCATCTGGGTTTTAATAAGCCCCTTAAGTGACTCTAATACACACAGACACACTGGCTTAATATACTCATTAGGCCCACCTGGAAAAGGGAACGCATTCTTTAAGTTTTAAAAATAGGAATACAGCACAGGGGGTTGGTTACACAGGCGATGGAGGAGATAAGACAGCAAAACAGGGTGGTGAGGCAACCTGGAGATTAATGGCAGCAGAAGGAGAATAGTTCGGTACTACTGCTGGTAGGCTTTTGGGAGCTCAGGAGCCAGGTTGCTCTGAGGAAATGGGAATCTCCTGGTAGGAGCTGGAGTCATGGGAGAAATCCAGCCAATGCTGGGAATGCTGCCTGAGGTAGAGAGGAGGGGGAGAAATATCCTGGCTTCTCCCTTCCTCCCACCTGCCAATTCTCCACCACTGCTGCTTCCCATAGACTGAACCCAGGGAAAAGCCAGCTGATCTAGGTGTCTGAGAAATGATGTCTGCAGTGGTAAACTCTCCTAGGACAAAGAGCTCTCAAAGAATATATCTGTGGGAATAGGCCCAGGATCGGCACGCCAGTATTTACACTTTAAAACAAAACAATATTGTGATGTAATTAAAAGGCATTTCAGTACCCCAAAATATCAGAATAGAGGACAAGCCGTTTAATAGAATTAAAAATTTAGCTTTATAAAAACTAAACTCTCCTTTTATAATTTCACTGTGGACCAGGAATCTTTTCAGGGACTGGCATCTGTGAGTTTGGGAAACTTACGTTATACATTGGAAAGACTTTATTTCCTGCCTAATCCAGGACCTTTTTAAAAAAATTAATTTGTTTTATTTTTTTCCATCTATTTTATGCCCTCCATTTTATGCCCTCTTCCACCTCACCCCCAATCACCACACTGTGGTCCATGGACCTTTTTTAACCCTCTTCCTAGTTGAGGCTTTACCAAGCTGTTCTCTGTTGTTAGCGCCACCTTGTGGTAGATATGGAAAACTTGTTTCCTCAATTTCTCTGACAACTTCCCTGGAGCAACCTGGATTTTTTTTTTTTTCATATTTCCCCTTTCGTTGCTTAAAGTTTAGTTCTACCTTTTATTCTGTAGTCTTTACCTTCAGTATTTACATTTTCCCCTTAGTTTTCCAGTGTTCGCTCTCTTTCTCCTTTGCTATTTCAATTGTGATTAAACTGTGGCTGATAGGAGAAGGGTAATTACAATGATAGGCTTATAACAAGGAAAAAACAAGTTGTAGATTTTCAAAGTAAAGTTAGAAATAGTATCTTGGATCTTTAAGCCCTTGAAAGGATACTAAAGATTCACTCTGCAAAATGTCATATATTTCCTCATCCTTTAAAATTTTTTTCTAGATATCAGTATTTAACTGCTATTATTTGAAACAGTATTGTTTTATACTATTTATAATAAGTGAAGCCTAAGAAGCTAATTTTCCCCCTTGAGGAGGACTGTGTTCTGAATTCCAGTTGACTGACTGTCTCAGAATCCAATTATGTGTTTAATGGTGCAAAATAAAATCTAATACTTACGAATGCAAATAAGTCTAGAGTATATATTCTTAAATTTGAAGGATCTTTGCTTTCATTCACTGACTTTCTTGTATTCACATTCCAAACATTAAGAAAAATGTTATAGAAAAGTGAGGAACTGGTATAGGTTTTATTTTACTTGTAAGTTTTTGTAATAGGACATGTTGCCAGTAAAAACTCGGAAATGGAGAGTTCTATTTCATGAGGTCTGGGGGAAGACTGGAGCTATTGTTTTATGTGCAAGGTGCTGAGCTGGATGCTGTAGAGTAGTGATTCCAATATCTTTTTACTTCATAAAACACAGAAAATAGCATTGATATAGTACACTGGGATAGGACATTTCTGGTAGTGAGTGACATGATCAGACACCTCTCCTCCTCCTTTTATTTATTTTTTTTTATTTATTTTATTTTATTTTATTTTATTTTATTTTTTTGTCTCCTCCTCCTTTTAGAAAAATTCTCCTGGGGCAGAGTAGAATGAACTGGAACCTGCAAACAGGTAAATCACTAGGGAGGGGAAGACATTGATGATAGTTAGATAAGGAATAATGAAGGCTTGTACCTGGTGAATGGAGATTGGGAGGCTCTCTGAAGTGGGAACCCACAGATTTTGCTTATTGATGTGAAGAAAGGTGACTCCTTTGGATCCTGGCTGAAGAAAAGGATGATGGGACCATTGTCAGAATTAGAGTCTGTATGGGGGACAAAGAGTTTGATTTTAGACACGTGGATTTTAAGGTGTTTGCGGAGTAACAGTTGTTAACATTTATAAAGTGCCTTCTTAGGGGCCACGTACTGATCTAAACACTTCACTTTTTAAAATGCATTTTATTCTCACAACCATAAGAAGTAGATGTTATCAGTTAGTGTCCACAATTAGTTAGCATCAGATATTTGAAGCACAGAAGGAATTAATGCAGGGAATTGATTACAGCAGCATTGAAAGGGCTGGAGGAACAAAGAGAAAAAAGTGTGTCGTAGTAGATGTTGAAGCAAAAGGAGAAAGTGTGTGTGTGCATGCATGTGCACGTGCTGAGGAGCAAGAGGGAGAAGGGTATGTTACTCAGACATCAGACAGCTGCTGCATAAACTGTATGCTTTACAGATTTACTGAAGATCTTCATTGGTTCTGCTGCTTTGGAACCACCTCACATGCTGCTGGATCCTGCAGTTGTCTGCTGCTGCTTATAGAGGCACCACCAGAAACAGGAAGTAAAAAAAGACAGTTTTCTTTTACCTTGCAATCTCCTGCCATGGTTTCCCATGGGCAGTACGAAACTAAAAGCTTGTTGGCAAGGGAGTTTGCAAAAAGTAGTTTATAGTCTTCCAGTCCCTTGTAATACAGAAAAGAGGTCAGAACCAACAAAAAATAATTGGCACAGTAGGTTCTGTTTTTATCCTTACTTTATAGATGTTAAAACTGAGGCACAGAGAGGGTAATTCTCATAAGGTCACACAGCTACAACTTGGCAGAGTTGAGATATGAATCTAGGTAGTCTGGTTTCAGAGTCTGTGCTCTTAGCTTCTACACTTTGATCTTGCTTCCACACATGGTTAGTGTTTGACTTTTTCCCCCCTTATTGCTGAGTACTTCAAATGAGCAGCTGTTTGCACTGATTTTGCTTATCCTGCACTTATTTTTCTTTTGGTATCTCTTATTGGCTTCAGCTTCCCCCCTCTACCCCTGGAATCTTTTCTCTTCATGGCCACCACTGACTTAATAGGCAGTACAATGGGATATTTCAATTTCTATTTCTCGCTTTTGATGCTGATACTCATTTATATGGAATTCCAACCTTGACCTCTGTGATGCTGACTTGCTTTGTTTCTCCTTACCTCACTGAACCTCCTTGGTTTTCTTCATTCTCCTCCCATTGCCATTTCTTGGTCTGAGTTTGAATTTCAATGTGTTATATAAAGAAGCTACTTAATATTAATTTCATGTTTAAATCAGGACCAATAAAAACATCAAGTACACAGTTCATGTGGTCTTTTTTTCTTTGTTTTGTGAAGTCACAGAGCAGTCAGAGCAGGGTCTCAGTTTGTACTCTGCCTTGGGCAAGAAGGAAAAGAGAATGGGGACTGAAGGAGAGGGGCTCACTTTGGGCAACTGCTATATGCCAGTGCTAAGTGCTTTAAATGCATTGTTTCATTTAAATTTCTCCTGTGGGATTGGTTGTTATCCTTATTTTTTAAAAAATCCTCACCCGAGGATATTCTTTCATTTATCTTCAGATAGAGTGGGAAGGAGAGAGGGAGAAAGAGAGAAACATCAATGTGAGAGGGACACATCGACTGGTTGCCTCCTGCATAACCCTGACCAGGGCCGGGGATGAACCACAACTGAGGTACGTGCCCTTGACCGGAATCCAACCTGTGACTCTGGTCCGTGGGCTGACACTCTAACCACTGAGCAACCGGTCAAGGCTGTTACCCTTATTTTACACATAAAAAAAAACAAAACAAACAAACTTAAAAGCCCCCACTTTTCCCTGGCTGGTGTGGCTCAGCAGTTGAACATCGACCCATGCACTAAGAGGTCACAGGTTCGATTCCTGGTCAGGGCACATGCCCAGGTTGTGGGCCTGATCCCCAGTGAGGGACATGCAGGAGGCGGCCAGTCGATGTTCTCTCTCATCGATGTTTCTATTTCTCTCTACCTCTCCCTTCTTCTCTCTCTAAAATCAATAAAGAAAAAAAAAAAAAAGCCCCCACTTTCTTATCTGTTAAACAAAGGACCTGGGCAAGACACTATTTAAGGCCCATTTCTGTAACATCATTATGATTCTGTCATATACTGGTTGTCTTGAACAGTAGTTGCTTCTAATATTGAAAAAAAGGATGTTGACGTCCTACTCTAGGAAACGTCCTGTTTTATTAAGACCAAGAGTACCAACATGTTATTTGTAGAAGTTATGAAGTAGGGCAAAGGCATTTAAAGTGGTCACGATGATAGATCTTCATATAAGTTTCAAGAGAGCTCTATTACTTCTAAATGAGGCTGCTGCCCAGAACATTAGAGGCTGCTGTGGCTTTTATTGACAGGGGCTCAGGATAATAACTTTGGAACAACTCCAGTCTAAACAAAGGGCAACCGTGTTATTCCATTATACTTTCTGTTGAGAGCATTTGCTTCCTGATTATTAGAAATCACTTCTTTCTTTGCAGGGAATTTAGTGTGAGATTTGCAAGAAGATAGTGAAAAATGTATTTTAAGGACAAGATTCACTGCAATATGTTTTGACATCTTTATAAAGCCAGTGGACAGTCCTAAAATGTTTACTCACATGTTGGGTATGATTTGCCCACATGTTATCTTCGAACATGCAAATAGATGGTTTAAGTGAATACCAACATCCTCATTTAGTATATAGCGCCCAGCATAAAATATCAAGCAAGCATTCTAGGTATGTATACATCAGCAGAGTAAGTACATTTCCAGGCTCTCTAGCATCTGTTTTACACTTTTTACTCATAAACATCCTCCAGCCGTTCCTCAATCACACCTTATTTTTTTTTAAAATGAGGAATTGAAGGGGATATGCTTCTTTTTGAACTTTCCATTTTATTGGCTTTCCCTGTGTTAGAGGAAGCCAGCACAGGGAACATCGGCTTCCTCATTTTCCTACGACCTCTCTTCATTTGGTTTTGGTGGTTCCTCCTCTATCCATCCTCTAAATTGGTGGTGCTCCCGGGGTTTGAGGCTGATCGCTTTTCTCCTTTCTCATGCCCCTTTTCCAGATGATGCCAACCACCCCCAAAGCTTTTTATGCCATCAAATGATGATGGCTCACCAGTTTTTGTTTCCAGGCCTGACTTCTGTCCTGATTGCTTATCTCTTATGTCTACTTAGGTCTAGCAGGTATTTCAAGCCTTTATAGACTGTCACCCTCTCTTCAAAGTAAAAACTTTACATCACAACCCAGTATACACATACATTATCATAAATAACATGAAAGTTTCATAAGACAGTAATGACCCCTAAAACATGCGTGCCATGCTTGCTGATGTTTTCAAAAGTACTCTGTTTTGTTTCATTAAAAAATGTTCTTTGTGACCCACAACATTGGTCATTGCCGTATTAGTGGATCATGACCCACTATTTGAAAAACTGTTCTTGAGCCATTGTAGATGTTTTAGAGATATTTCGGGTTGTGGGGAGCCTGCCCGCGTATTTGAAACCATAAATATTTTAGAGTGCAGTGAATAATTATAAAATGAAAGGCATGAACAGATTCCTTGCTTTTCCCTGTATCAGGAAGCCGCAATTTCTTGGACTATATCTGCTCTTATCTAGGTCACTGATCATCTAGCCACTAGCTGGATGACCTTCCTAAGAAATTGCATTTTTGCCCTTTCTCTGTCTGAGCAAGATCTGGATAAATGGACTTAACTAATGATTTAAAAAAGTTGTGAGATGAAACCAATCAAAATTCCCAGGTCCAGACAAATGTCCGGCCTGTATGTATACGTGTGTGTGTGTGTGTGTGTGTGTGTGTGTGTGTATTTCTTCCAAGTGAGGCTGATGTAAGAGGTTCTGGTCTCCCAGAACAAATATGTATGCTCCAAGTGAATCGCTGATTTTCACATACTCAGGTAAGTCAGTCTGGTTTCAGTTTGTCTCTTTTTTCCCCTTGAGGTTCAAGATGAAAAGCTCTGTTTTCTTTGCCACCTGTTCCGTTAGCAGATCTCTGTCACCTGCTTGGGCAAAGTTGCTAAAGTGAGGAAACTTACTTCAACTAGTTTCCACTGTGTCCTCCTCTCCTCACCCCACAGGGGGCACTGCACACAGATAAGGTGATTGATCAGAGCCCACTGAGGTTGACCAGATGGAAAGGTTCATTATAGGCAACAACACCCGTTTAAAAGGCTATACCATATAAGAGTGACTATGTAATCAGAGCAAGCAAGCTTTTGGTTATTCAGAATTTTATATTATTTGGAATTGGTTGGGATGCTTTCAGTGATCTACTGACATGTGGAAATTGTCAGATTATAGAGTGCCAGATTTGAATATATCTGTTGCAGAACTCTATGATAAGATTTTGTAGGTACTTACCTTGCACGCTTCTGCTAAGCTCACAGAAGGTTGACTAATCCAATGTTCTCAGAAGCCTCCCCTTAATCCCAGCTTGTTCTCATTCTCATATTTTAGATCCAACACAGCATTTATTCTAATAAAGCTTCAGGAAATAGCTTTTATCGTGCTATATAAATTTATAACCAGCACAGTTACTTAATGGTTAGTTGACTTGTGGGGGTTGAGGGAGGAACTCAAACTATGCTAGGATGGACCTAAAAATACTATGCTAATAATATGAACACTGCAGAATTTTAAGTCATTCCTGAGGGAAGCTAAAAGATCTTTAAAGGTTATTAAAAAACACATTATTTTATTTAACATTTGGCATTAACTTTAGAGGCCAGGATTTTAAAGTAGTTTGCACGGCATATTTTCTATTTCAAAAGCATAATAGTACATTATTTAATGTATGGACTATCCCACACCACCCCCTCCAGATTTGAAGGGAATCTGATCTCAGTATTGTAGTTGGTGGGTTCTTTTGCATTTCTATTTTTGAATATTAGGGTAACTTATATCAGGGATCGGAAAATTATGGTCCATTGGGCCAAATCTGGCCTGCCACCAGTTCTTGTATATCCTGTAAACTAATAATAGTTTTTACATTATTTTAATGTTTGGGAAGAAAATTAAAAGAATAATTTTTTGTGACGTGAAAATTGTATGATATTCAAGTTTCAGAGGTCATAAATTAAGTTATACTGTAACACATTCATGCTCATTAGTTTACATATTGTCTGTTGCCACTTTTGTGGTACATGGCAGAACTGAGTAGCCGTGATAGAGATTTTATAGCCTGCAAAGCCTAAAATAGAAAAAGCCCTTTAAAGAAACACTTTGCTCACCTTGGCCTATATATGTATTATTATTATTTTTTTAATCCTCACCTGAGGATATTTTTGTATTGATTTTTAGATAGAGTTGGCGAGGGGGGGGGGGCGAAAAAGAGAGAGGGAGAGAGAGAAAGAAACACACATTGATTGGCTGCCTCCCACACAACCCTAACCAGGGCTGGGGATCGAACCTACAACTGAAATATGTGCCCTTGACCTGATATTGAACCCGTGACCCTTTGGTCTTCAGGTCAACGCTCTAACCATTGAGCAAAACTGTCCACAACTGTATTTTTTAAATTAAGTTTTTTTGGGCATCATTTGTTAATAAGTCCTATGTTTTGTAGCCTTTTGGAATGTAACATTTTGTTAATTATATCAGTGAAGTTAATTATTTAAGTCTTAATATGGAATATCATGTTCATAAACATAAGTAATAAGAAGGGTTTGGAGGTTAAAAACATGAATTTGTTCCTATATATATAGTTCATAGACTAGACTCTTGAATACGGAAATGAATGACTTGCTGAAGTTTGAAAATGTTTGAAAATGGCAGTTGCAATGGTGTGACACAGAGATACAGCCGTGCTTGATAGCATTGCTGTAATAAGAGTGGAACATTCTAAACTTTGTTTCAGACTTGACAACTTTTCTTCTATTTTTGAAGTATCTCAAATACATGTCACTCTCCCTTGTGTGCTTTTATTTCAATCTAGTAAAGACTTTTCTCACAGTGAACAGGGTGATTATATTCTCTTCTAACACTTAGTGGTTTTTGGTACTTAAGTTTATCTAATGGGCTTATGACAGAAAGTTGGAGCTAGTTCTTTGCTGCCTTGCTAGAGAGCATGTGCAGACAGCACTGGGTTGGAGAAAAGTTCTCGAACCTCCATATTTGGCAGTAAGTTGGGCACACATGTCTAAAATGAGGACGTCTGTGTGATGTTTAGTTCCTCTTCTGTACAGCGCCTCACCCAACCCCTATCTTGTATTAGCTGTCACTTATAACCTCTACTAGCACTTAGTGGGCCAGAGGAAAAAGGGTTGTTTATGCTTTTATGGATTATTTGAGCAATCCAGTGTACTAGCCTGCAGCTGCCTTCCCTCACTTTATCTTTGTATATCTGATTTGACAGAAAGTAACAGTGCCACATTCTAGTGTGCTCTAGCTAGCCCAGGTTTGTCTGTGGGTCTAAGATGTATGGTATTTTCAACACTCTTGAAACCCCACAAAGAAGCTAGATAAGCTTAGGGGGAACCCTTCCCCCCCCCCACACACACAACTCAAAAAACCCCACAAAACTTCTGAAAAGCCAGAAAACTAGATGTTACAAAGTACATGCACTGGTTTTTCTCTTTACTAGCTAGGGAGACCCTGAATCCTCTCTCAGAACCTGGATTTTCTTACTTAGAAATCATTTTAGGAAGTCTGCCTATTGAGCTTATTCGAAAGACGCATAGAAGAGGGTAAAGGATGCCCCATGCAGGCACATCTACAGCTAAGAGTGCCAGCTTGAGAAAGTGATAACTTGAGAAAGTAAAACCTTAAAAAAGAAGAAGAAGAAGAAAAAAAGATATACGAACTTAACAATAGCAGTTTGAGACCATTTGATGTGGGACCAAAGCCCCCCAAATACCTCTGTATCCTTGAAGGATCACTGTTACTGCTTTGAGTCCTCAGTGTGAGCCACTCACTGTTTGCTAAGCATGATGTTGTCTTCTCATAACAGTTCCATGATGCAGGAATGGTTAAATCAACTCTTACATTCTTTTTATAGTTAAGAAAAGTGAGAGACAGATTTTCTCTAGCTTTTCCAAGATGCATCAGTAAGAATGAGAGCTAGGATTTTCACCCATGTAGTCAGATCCCAGAGTTCATGCCTTTCCCATTATGTCCAACCCCCATAAGAGAATGGGCAGAGCACAAGGAGGCAGTGTGAGATAGTGGTTAGTCTTTCTAGCTTCAGATCCCAGTTCTGTTACATTCTGATTTGTTAACCAATGTTTAGTGCCTTTTCCACATTTATAAAATAGACCTTAAAGTTGTTTGTACTTCCATCATAGGGTGGTTGTGAGGATTCAACGAGACTGATGTAAAGAACCCAGTGCACATCACACGGTTAAGTGCTCAAAACACGTTAGCTACTCTGTTTTATATAAAAGATGAGTAGGAATGATTGATAGTAGACACACCAGTAATTCTGTATATTTAAGAATATAGAAAGATGTTTAATAAATTCTAGAAACGTTTTACTCAGTTGAAATATTTAAAAAGTATTAATTCTTAAAAGGGGTCATCATTTATTAAAATAAGTTAGGATAATTGTCAGAGTCATTTTAGATATTGGGATATTGTTGTGTTTGATGTAAATAGTAGAAACGAAGGGTAAACAAAACCCTTGAGAGGTCTGCCTTTGATTTTCCTTTATGGTGTTCCCCTGAACTTTTAAATAAATTCTTAAAAGTCTGGGCTTTGGCTCAAATGGAAAGCTTACCTTTTTAATTATCAGTTTGCCTGTTGGGTAAAGAACTATGGGCTTTCTATTTCTATTATGGGTGTCAGTGGATGAAACAACTCTTACTGCTGGCAGGCTCCCAAGAAAGGACATATGTCTTGGATGTTATCATATAATTTCCCGTTGATCATCTTGCCTGCATAAGATGCAAGTCAGTCAGCTCTCTGATGGAGATCTTGTATGGGGAGGAGAGGCCAGTGAGAGTATCCTTCACCCCAAACTGTAGTTTCTGCTTTGCCATTTAACAGCTGTGTGAACTTAGTCAAATCACTTAAGATTTCTGAGCCTCAGTTTCATCATCTATCATGGCATAATAACACCTGCCTTGCTTAACTGAAAAGGCTGGTTTGAATGTGAGGTGGCATATGATGTGTGAAGGAAACACCTGAGAACTGTAAAGAAAGGTCTAGGTACATTTTAGTTATCAAATAATAGTTTATATATGATGCCCCTTTAAAACCATAAAATGGTATACAAATGTTTGTTGGTTGAGTACTGGCTATAGATTCTTATGTTGTTCCAAGACCTAAAGATGTGGTCAGTGGTTTTAGTAACAAATGTGGCAGCCATAGTCAGCTAAATCTCTCATTCTCTATTGTAGAATTTATCTCATATAACAATCAAAAAAAGGTTCAATCAAAAAGGTCTTTGAGTATACGTAAGTGAAAGCCCAAGTTACTAGTGCAGAATGAGGTATTTTCATCATTGGATTAAACTGAAGTACATTTCTTTTAATACATGCTAATAAATGAGCATTCTGTGTTAACCATCTTTTTATATAATAAGTAAAATTTTAAAAATTCTTAAAATCTGTTGTAATAAGTGTGTGCTTAATGGTTGGCCAGAATAAGTCTTCCTGACATCAGGTTTAGGTGACTTGGAGATCTGGCTGGACTTTTTTGGTTTGGTTCTATGAGTAGCCTACCAGATTTTTTTTCAGAAATATTTTAATATCTTACAGCCCTATTTCTGCTTACTTGAGTGGTAGTTTGTGATTATCCTGATTTATGGGACATTAGTTTTTCCCCTTTTATTTCTTCTCAAGCATGTATGTTTGTGCAAGAATCAACCACCATGCTAAATAACATCCAATTCCTGTCTTCTCTGAGGGACTGTCAGTCTAGCAGGAGAGACATTATTAAGATTTAGAATAGTGTTAAATATGATTTATATTTAATGAAGTTAGTTTTTTTAGATTACGCTAGAGTCAGATAGTGTAATCGATTCTTCCTTTAACAGCAAAGATTTTGCTATGCATTTAGAATGCCAGAGTTTACCAAAAACAAACTAGAAAATGGAGGCTGTAGAATAAATCAGATAATAAAACATCCCACAATAAAACTCCAATGACTTTCTAATTGCATTTAAAATAAAATAACTAATGAAATAACTTCTTAGGCTCTAAGTAAGCTCACAGTTTTGTTTTGCAACCTCTGTGCAGTAGAACTTGGATCATACAGCACAAATTATCTGAGGCATCCTTATTATTGTACTATTAATTTTCACTTTTGGGAAAAAATCAGAAAACACTCAAATTTCTGTTCTTATATTTTAAGTTTGCAAATGCTCTGTAAACCACTTATTTCAAAGCTTTATTAAAATAATATAAGTAATTAAACCACGTTATGAAACATTTGCAGAAAAGTGGAAAAAAATCATTTTATACCATCATGTTAACCAACCATAGCCACAATTTTAGTGTTTTTCCTTTTTGTATTTTCCTGTGTATTAAGAATAGGGTTTCTATCATCTGCACAATCTTATATCTAGCTCCTCTTTTTGGTTTGTCATTATATGAAAAGCATTTTCATGTTACATACATTTTAGATTATTTTTAATGACCGTGTATATAAACCAATGGATTTATTATATATCACATGACCACTCTCTTATTTTGGACATAGAGGTTGTTTCCAAGTTTTAATTTTCGAAATGATTGTCAGTTGAGCATCCTTCCTCTCCTCTGTCCATATTTTAATTTTTTCTCTTAGTATAGACTTCCAGAAGAGGAAACTGAGGGCCAAAGGATATTTTTATGGCTCTCTATACATACTGCCAAATTGCCTACCAGTTTCACACACCAATCACCAGCTCTAGATATTACCATGGTTTTATATATAAATAGTTTTATCCTCGTCCAAGGACATTTTTGCATTTATCTTCAGATAGAGTGGGAGGGAGAGAGGGAAGAAGAGAGAGAGAGAGAAACGTCGATGTGAGAGAGACACATCGACTGGTTGCCACCCACACGACCCCAACCGGGGCTGGGGACAAACTGCAACCTAGGTACGTGCCCCTAGCGTCAACTGAACCCGGGCCTCTCCGGTCCGCGGGCCGACACTCTAACCGCTGAGCAAAACTGGCCAGGGCATGGTTTTATATTTTTGCCACTTTAACAAGTTACCAAAAGTTGGCCAAAAACAAGTTACTTTGTTGTTTTATTGTGAAAATTTTGGGTTACTCAGGAAGTTAAATATTTTCCCATACGTTTGCCTATTTGTCACATTTCCTGTTTCATGAATTTTATTCCTATCCTTTTCTTCACTTGGTGGTTAAAAAAAAGAGACTTAGTGGTGGAGAGCAGGAGCTTTGGAGACAGATGGTCCGGGCCACACCTTGCATCAGCCTCCAGGAGTGGGGAATGTGGGCAGGTACTGTCACCTTGCTGAGATTTTAGTTGCCATTTTAGGACATTTGGACAACTTTTTTTATTTTTAGGAATTCAAAATTTTTTTCATGGTGATTTCTAGATTTAGAGAACTTGCCTCACCTTTTCAGAGATTTAATACACAGTTCTATTTTTCTTCTGGTTTATATTTATTTTATCTCCTTACTTTACCTAGATTTTATTTTACATTTTAAGGTCTTAAAATTGATGACTTTTCCTGTTGTCTGTGCTTATTATGAAGATATAACAGACATTCCCCAGGAAATTTCTCACGTTTGAAATTTAAAAATTGGCAGTGTATTTGTAGTACAACTAAATACTCAGAAGTGTATTGGGATAATGATGTTCAAATAATTTGTTAATGTCTTTACATAAGTTGCTTTTATTTCAGAATCGGGTCAGAATTTATTAGGTATATTAGCTAGTGTTTGGCATGGTGATTTGTTAGGTTTTTATATTATAAATAATTTTATTTGTTCAGAAGTAGTTGGTGAGATATTTATTTTTAATTTTTTTTCTAAAGGTGAGTTTTATATTGGAATCTGTACCTCAAAATCACATGGTCTTGTGTACAGAGTGTCTAGAGAGCAATTAGGAGGGCAATCTGTTCAATCTTTTGCCTCAAGGCAAAACCATTAGGTGTGCTGTGTATGAGCCTCAAGGGGTGTAAATAACCAAACCACTCATGTAATCATCAGTTTCCTTTCATTTCAAGGCATCTGCGAAACCTTTAATCTGTGGAAGAATCAGAATCAGAGGCAGTTGACCTATTGGAGCCACAGATTATTCTCCCTAACCTGATTATTTTGGGAAAGCATATTTCAGAATTTACAAATTACTGGTTGAACATTAGGCATAAGAAATTTGAATTTCATTTTCCATTTCCATGTGAACATCCTGAAATTTTGTTACGATTTAAATGTAAACAGATCTCTCTTATGAACTCTTTTGTGTCTGCATAAAATATTTTTTAAAAGGAGATTTATTATTGATTTTTAAATTAATTTATTAGAGAGTAGGAGCAAATAAATTCCATTTATGGATGGGAGAGATTTCTCATGGCCATAATAAGAGCATCTTCAGAAATGAGCATCAGTCAGTGTATTTCCTATATTAATTTGGGGACATTATTGAAAGGAAGGAATTTTTCTTTTCCTTACTACTATTGTGCATAAATAGTATTTATAAACTTGGGGAAATGTTTTCCACTTTAAAAAAATCCTTCTTTGACACTGAGCTGGGATTCCCGTTCCATTCCTTCTCTCAGTGACCTGTTTTGTTTTTTATTTTCTTTTTCATAACCAAATTTCTTGAGAGTGATTATACTATATTTTCTCACTGCCCACTTCACTCTTCAACCTTTTGCATTCTGGTCTCTGCTCCATCTCTCTTCTAAAGCTAAAGCTCTACCTGTGAAGGGTTCTGGTGTTACTGACTCTGCAATAGGGTCTTCTTATGCTTCATCTTATTTGACAGTTCAAAAACACTCAACAAAGTTGACCACTCTACCTCGTAACACAGGCTTTACTTGACTTTCATAAATCCAAGCTCTCTTGGTTTTTCTCTTACCTCTCTGGTAACTCGTCTTCGTTGTGGGGTCACCTTCTTCTACCCACTTTTCTGGATCCTTTCTTACTTTAATCTACTCTCAAAACTCCACATACAAGCTTTAAATCTTTCCTTCTGAGTTCCAGACTTCTGTAGTTCACTGGATATCTTGCTTGTCATACTTGTGCCTCAGACTTACTATTTTTCTTCCAAACCTACCTTTCTCTATATATCCCCTTGTTCTGTAGCCAGGGTACCACCGTCTACTAAGTTGTTCAAGCCTGAAAGTAATCAGTGTGTTATCATTTCTACCACCTCAATATCTCTTAAACAAATCTTTTCTTCATCAGTATTGCTACTACCCTAAGTCCAACCATCACTGGTCTGGTTCACTGCAATAACTTTTTGCTATCTCCCCTTGCCACACTACCACGAACCAATCCTCTGTACTGTAAACAGATAATTTTTAAAAAGCAGTTATGATCATGTTCTTTCCCTATTTAAAATTCCTTTTAAGGCCAAAGTCTAAAATTTTTACTTAATTGTCTACAAAGACTCTTCATTATCTGGCCCTGCCTACATTTTTAATGTCATATCTTCCTCCCTAATCCTTCAATAGAGAGGATGTTTCTTTCATTTGCTAGCTAAGATAATGTAGCATTTAAATTACAGAATGTAGTAGAAATGAATATTTTGGTTTTTAAATACTGATTTTTAAATATAAAAATTATTGTTCTTTTATGTTTTCTTTATATGTAGGCAGTCCAGTTTATGCAGGTATATTCAGTGAGATAGTATATGTTAACATGTTTGTAAATTGTAAATAGTGATGTGAAATATTGTTTCTACTTTTTGCTCCCCCATCCATCATTTCTTTTGCTTCCATCCACATGGTGATAAAAGATTCTATACATGTGGTAACAATTCTGTAGGAATTTTGGGGTAGAATAGACATGATTTTCCATTTTGGCGTGTCACTTGAATAGGAAGTTAGGAAACAGTCCATAAAACAAACCATTAAGTTAGGAGTGATATGTTTAGAAGAAAAAGTTGCTTAGAACCTGGTCTGGATCATCTGTCTTTTTTCAATTCTTTACTCCTGTGTTTTTAGCTTCCATTTTAAGAAGGCATATATGGTGACCACGGATTTATTTCTTATTTATATTTAATTTATGGATAGAATCAGTGAATTTGCTATTTTAACTACTTCTGGCATTTATACATTTTTCATACAACCCTTTTGTCTGTAGGAGTGAAGTTAATGCCAAACACCACTACTACCTGTGAGGAAGACCATTATCTTGTGATTGGAAACATCTAATACGAAATTTGAATGCTCTAGCCTAAGTCATGAATTAATACCATTCATACTCAGTGGAACAAAAATTGCTGGTCAGGAACATTCTGAAAAAGAAAAATAATGAGAAGTGGGACCAGCCTTACAAGATATTATTAAGCTACATTAATTAAAACTGTGTGATGAAGGTATGTGTACAGACCTACAGTTAAATGGAAAAAAAAAAAAAAGAGTGGAAAGAGACCCCAAAACACACAGAACATAATAAAATTGGCATCTCAAATCAGTGAAATTTATTTAGTGAATGGTGTTGGGATAACTGGGGAGCCAGCTGAAAAAAATAAAGTTGCATCTATAATTTATACTTCCACTAGAATGAATTTTAAATGGATCAACTTTAAATTTAAAAAGCAAAGTCATAACAGAAATAGAATTAAATCAGAGAGAAATTTTTTTGTAATTTAGAATGGAGGTTTTTTCAAGTTTGATGTAAACCCTGAAGCAATTAAAGAACAGGATTTATAAATTAGACTTTATAAAAAATTAAAGTTCCTGCATACTCCCCCAAAACCACACACAGGCAAAGTCAAAAGACAGGTTACAAAAACATGTACAACTCATCAAAGATAATGGACAAATTTCCTTAATGTATGAAAAATTCTACAAATCAAGAAAAAGCACTAACAATTCAGTAGGACAATAGGCAAAGGATATTTATGGAGATTTCACAGACATGAGATATAACTAGCTCTGAATCTAAAGGTGCTCACTTTATAAGAGAATGCAAATTAAAACCACACCAGATGCCATTTTTAAAAAAGTTATCACTCTGGTAAAAAAACATAAAAATTGAACACATTGTTAGCCTGGGTGTGGATAGGCACTCATACATTCTTGGTGGGAATATCAACTGGGACAGTCTTTATGGAGGGTAATTTGACAGCATCCATTAGAAATATAATTGCACAAACCTTTTTGACCCAAGAGGTACGCATCCAGGTATTTATCTTATGCTAAATTGAAATGAATTAGTTTATTGAAGCATTGTTTATAGTAGGAAAACACTGGAAACAGCCTAACTGTTCATTATGGAAGACTGGTTAAAAAATTATGGTCCATTCACATAATGGAATACTGTGCAGTTGTAAAACAGAATGAGGAAACTGTACTGATATGGAATGATATAAATATTTGTTAAATGAAAAAAAGATGTAGAACAGTGTGTCATGCTGTCATTTGAGTAGAAAGGAGAATAAATATACAAGCATTTATATGCTGCTTGTATATTCATATAACATCCTTGGGAAGGATTCACAAGAAAATGATAACCTTAAGTTGCCTTGAGAGCGACAGGGGCAGGCATTTTCTTTCAATTTTTTTTTTTCTTTTATTGATTTTAGAGAGAGACGAAGTAAGAGGGAGAGACAGATAGAAACATCGATGGAGAGAACATCGATTGGCTGCCTCCTGCATGCTCCCCACTGAGAATTGGGCCCACAACCTGGGCATGTGCCCTGACCTGGAATCGAACCGGCGACCTCTTGGTGCATGGGTAGACGCTCATCCACTGAGCCACACCAGCTGGACCCTTTCAAATTTTTAAAAGTTTTAAACCATCATAAAAATTAAATAAAAAATAGAAAGGTAAATAAAGAACAGTATGGGAGTTAACAAAGTCTGTATATTCAGTTTATCAGTACAGAAGTGGTTTTATTTCTTACTGAAATTTCTTGGGCTAGACCTTGTGAAGGGAATTCTTTTTCTATCTTGGGAACAATCTTTTGGATTTGTGAAGTGTGTTTTATTGCTTCTCTTTCCTTTTAAATCTTTATTGTCTAAACAACTGCACAGAAGTAGACTGTCATCTTAAAATTGTAGGAATTTACTTGTGGTCGAGTAATCCATTGCCTTTTACAGTTTCATTTTTCCAGAGGGTCCTTTGACTAGTTTTGAGTTGATAACTATATGAAGACAAAGAATTTGATACCATAAAAAACTGAAGCCTTTTTTTTTTTCGAGTGTATAGGAAAAGAACAGCTTTTTAAGGGATTTTTATTTCCATTGGTTTTTGCCTTGTGAAGGATGTCTTTCATCAGGGATAAATTGTATTTGAACCCATCTTTTATAGAATATCAAGAGAAAACAAAGCAGGATAAATCTTCCTATATCCAATGCCTTCCCAAGACAATAAACACCCCCTCCTAAAACTTTTCTACTCTGGTGATACACTGAACATGAAAGCATGCTTATCTGTAGCTTGACATTATTAGTATGTCCAACCCCTGGTGTAGGTAGGAGATCCAGTTATTGCTATTCAAGAGGAACTAAAAAGGACTATTAGCAATGCAAATGCCAAGTTACATCTGATAGACAGTAAACAAAATGTTAAGCTTGTTTGTGTGATATTTAAGATGGGAAAATGGCTTTGCCTGTTTATGACTTTGAATAGCCTTGGAACTATTTTGTACTGTTTATCACTATCCTCATTTTGTATAGCTTTAAATAATTGTCAGAATTTGGATAGTCAGCAGTAGTTAAGTATAGTAGTATAGCTCTAGAAAATGTTCCTAACAATTAGCATCTATAGAATGGTTTTCTCACCATGTTTAAATCTAGTTTTTAAAAAATACTAGTAAGTACTGTAATGTCCATTAATAGTTCTTACCACATTGAATCTTGATAAAACTGAGGGTATTGAGTGTATTAGCATCAGGGTCAGCATCTTCTATATAGTCTGGCAGTTCTTTCTGGGTGTCAGGTCAGGAGGTGGAAGTGCAGGAAATGCTGAACCAGGTAGGATTGTCTTGCACACAGTAAGTATTCAGGAAATACTTGTTTATTGGGAAATGTTGACTGGAGCCGAGGGAGATTATACTCCAGTGCACTGACCACTGAGTCTTCAGCAATGATTTTGCTCTCTGGTTTTTGTGCCAGCTATTACCAACCCATAGTTTCGAATTGTCATTGCAAGCATGAACTCCTTCATGTGTTCGGAAACACTTACTGTTCCTTATAGCATGTAATATATATATTTGTAGAATGAATCATTCTAGGACTTGTTTTTAAAGAATACCATTGCAAATTATTTTAAAAAGTGAAAATTATCTCTAAATTTTTCTTTTGCATATGACAAAATTGAATTTACTTAAAGTAAGGTACACATGTCCGGCACAAAGAGCTCAAAGTAACTAACATTGTGGTGCATGTCATGCCTTCATCTCAAAGTATGAGGGAAAGCACACACATGCCTCAGTGGTGAGCAGTTGTCTGCAGTCTGTTTTGTTCTAGGCTGTGACATGTGGCCTCCTGCCTGTGGAAAACTAGCATGCAGTGTATTACCTCTTTGATCACTGGAGTGATAGATTTTTTTCCCCTATTGTTCAGCTGGAATTCCATATAATCAATTTTTGAATGCCATAAGAAGGGCTTTTTCTCTTTAGTAATTGAGACATTTCTGCAGTGTGAAGTGAATAGATCCTTCCGTTACAGTGCATTATGTAGTTTCCTGTGAGGTTAAATGTAATACAATCCATTCAAAACAAACGTAAAATTTACTAGAGCTTTTCATGTAATAGTGGAATGTAGATATCTTTCTTGCTATATCAGATGAAGTTGGTTGTACCTAAATAACATGTGTTATACTAGGAAAGGTCCACCTGCTAAACTTTTTGTTCTTTGTTGAAGGATAGAAAGTAGAATGATACAGATATGCTAGGAAAATGAGAATTGGAATGCAGGCCAAAGCTTGTCTCTTTGAGATGAATGCAGCCAAGACCAAGTAGCATCATGTTCATCTGATAGACAAATGTGGCTGCTGGTGGTTGGTCCTCTGTGCTCTCTTATGCACATTCCCCCTCTTTCTACACGTAGCTATCAGTCATTTGGTGATAAAATAGCCAGAATACACATCTTTTCTATTTTGGAGCAGGAAGAGACAATCCTTTCCAGTTCAACTTTTCTCTGATATTTTTGCAGAGGAATCATGTGAGTACTCTACTGCTCTTGCTTTTGGCACTCTCATCAACATTCATAATTTCAAGAGATGCATTTATGATTAGGTATTTGCTTGTAGTTACACAGCAATCAGTGACAGCATTAACTGGACTCTGGTGGAGCCCATTCTTTCTTTCTTTAGCAATTTTTTAGTTTCTCCAAGGTACTACACCATAAGCAGTAAAGTCTCGATGCCTTCTTTGTAGAAAGAAATTTGGTGTTTGGGGGGTGAATGAGGGAGGTGGGTAGGAAATTAAGGGAGCTATTGCATTGAATTCAAAGACAGGATATCTAAAAAGTCAGGAAATGTAAGATAGACTTATTTTTAAGTAGCATTTTAGTTTTACTTTAACATGCTTATATGCTCGCTTCGGCAGCATATATACTAAAATAACATGCTTAAAATAATTTTATTTAACTTCCCAACATCTTTCCAGGTGAGGTTACTCTAAATTCAAAGCAGTGGATCTAGTTCTTAATCTGAAGGAAGTATAGTAAATATAGTGTGTCCAAAAAGTCTGGGCACAGGGAAAATAATGTGCTTTTTGATTGAGCACATTATTTGAAAATGCAACTTACATACTATTTAAAAATAAGTTTATCCTGTTCATTTTATTTATTTTTAAATTTTTTTTCATTATTGATTTTAGAGAGAGAGGAAGGGAGAGGGAGAGAGAGATAGAAACATTGATGAGAGAAAACATCGATTGGCCGCCTCCTGCATACTCCCCACTGGGGTTTGGCCCACAACCTGGGCATGTGCCCTGACCGGGAATCGAACCAGCTACCTACTGGTGCATGGGTCAGTGCTCAACCTCTGAGCCACACCAGCCGGGCTGTCCTATTTATTTTTTTTAAGTTTCACACACCCTGTGTTTTGTTTCTATTTAGGATTTTTTCTTTTAAGTTTTAGGCATAGTGCTAAAATAACTACAGTCATCAGAAAGACTAGGCAGCTGATAAGCAGCAGTTTCTTCCCCACTAGGTCAAAGATCTAGGCAGTGTGGAGTTACACCATCAACTTAGGGAAGTGGAAGAAGAATGAAAGGCAGATGATGGAAGTGGAGGATGGTGTGGCTGGCTGGCTTTCTTTTCACTCCAGCAGCAGGTTGTAGTCATAATTGAAGTCTTGATCTTGTTTTGAGTGAATGAAGGCCTGGAAAGGTGGATGATTCTAGTGTAACAGTATTACTTTAAAAGTTCTTATTTTAATCTGGTACCTAATGATGTGTAAACATTTTTTTCTTATACATGCTAATACCTTTTGAGTTTGGTTTAAGTAATACATCATCTTAGTTAGAAAAATGAAAAAGTGATGCTAGAGTCAGTAATATTTTTGAGGAAACTACTACTTTAACGACATTTAAAACAATTTGCCAGGTAAGGGTCAGGTTTACAGTGTTAATATGTTGCTGAAACAGAGAATCTCTGATCTTTATTGATATCTTCCAAATTGATGAAACATTTTTAGAACAAGTATAGTAGTGAAAAGTGTGCGTAGCTCTCTGCGTCTGGGCTGGGAGGAAAGTAGGTTCACAAAAGATAAAAATGCACCCTCACAAAACCTTATGAATAGTTGCTTCAATATGTTACATTTGAATTTGAATTCATAAGATTACAGTGTTTAGAAAATGTTAAGATTGACAGGTGGCCAGTTTGGCGGGCATTATTTGCTGGAGTGAATGAATTTAGGTGGGATGTTGGAACCTTTGTGTCCCCACAGCTGCTTAAATGATATTAGATCCATTGAGCCACATGTAAATACTTTCTTTTCATATTTTTAACACTTTAGCCCTCTACTTTGGATAAATCTCATGAGGAAGATCCTGCAGGCATAGGGTTTGACTGGGTGGTCTGTGCAGCCCCCTCCATCTCTAAGGTGAGTACAGTCTCCAATCCCAAATGGTAGAACTCCATGGACAGGATACAACCCATTGACTGGTTAGTAGTGTTTGGTATATTCTGTTTAAGAAGTCAGTTATATATTTTGAGAAAGATTTTCATCACAAGTGGTAAAAATAGAAACATTTTAGTGTTTATAAAGGAGCTCTTCCAAGCCACTGTGTGCTGTCTGGTTGTCAGGAAAATACTCAATTCCCTTTTGAGTTTTAAATCACCTTTATAGATGCCCACAGTGGAAGTTTAGTTACTTCAGGGCAGCATAGTGATGAGAAAAATAATAAAAGACATCATGATTTGATAGAAATAACACTTGCCTTGTTGTTAGACTTGGGTTTAGATTCTGGTTTTAGCACTTACTACCTTTGTGACCTGGGCAAGTTACTTAATTTTTCTGAGCCTTAGTTGCATTTGTTAATTGAGATAATGTATGCCTACTATCTAGACCAGTACATAGTACTTTATCTATGTTAAGGCTCTTTTTCTCCTTCATCATTTCATGGTGGAATGCACATATTCTGTCTGGTCAGTGGGCTGATGCTCTAACTGCTGAGCCAAACCGGCCAGGGCGGAATGCACATATTCTGTACGGCACATACTGTCTCACATAACCAGGCAGAGTAGTTTAGTTGGTTCCACCAATCTACTTGATCTCAGTTCTTTTGGGAGCCCGCTCTCAGCCCCTATGTCCCAGGGTCAGGGGTGTGCTTAACCCTGTTAGCCATGGTTATCATGCTCAGTTCCGAAGGTTTTACGGAGCAGCTAACCTAGCTCTCTCTGTCTTTTGAGAGCCCTCCTGAACATGAGTGAAAAGCCACACCACTTGGAGAGGTGGGTATGGTAGGCAAAGGACATAATGGGAACAGTGGCACTGTTGCCCAGCAATTGAATGCTGCTAAAGATGGGAAATATTTGTGGCCTAGTCTGCATTTGGCTTTTATAAATTGCATACTAATTGAGAACACATTTTTCTGCTTTGAAGTTGTGAAAAGCTCTCCTGCCTACCTTCCAGATTGATGTCTATCTGCCCTGAGCTTGCTGCTTGTTTAAAGTACTACATCACGGAAACACAGACCTCTTAGAGACCTTTAGGTTTGTCCCCAGTGCATCAGTGGACCTTTCTGTTCCTGCTTCTGAGTGATTTTGCCTTTGTCTTTGTGCCTTGGCAAGTTTTTTTGTTTTCTCTTTGTTTAAACAAGGATTAATACTTTCTGCAGCCGAGCCATCACTTTTTTTACATGGATTGGTGATTGTAAAGCTTTTTCTCAGCAGGTGTGGAGCAATGAATAGTCTCTTTAATTTCATTTTTGATTTACATTTTTTATAACCTCTTCTACAACAAATGGTGAAACTCCATGTTCATACTCTTTTTCAGTCAATTGTTAATGGTTTTTCCATACTTCCCAGCTGCTTTTCATGGGTACAGCTGACAAAACCAGAAGAGCCTTTCCAGTAAGGTGAGCTGAGCTGGCATTTGAGTAGTACAAAAGGCTTTGGTATAGAATTAGGGCTTTGACAAAGTGAACAAATGTAAGGGCAGCTGGACACTTGAGTGTTGCTAATCAGGAATATATTTTGCGATTCTGAAGTTCCCAAAACGTGTATACTTAAGCAAAATAATCCAACAACTTGTGGGTTAATAGATTTTCCTGTTTTAAAATTCATTTGTGTGAATTTAAAAATGTTTTTAATATTTTTGATTATCTTACTTTCTCAAAGAAAATTACTAACTCTCATTTTTAAAATGTTTTTGCATCCCAACAAAATTATTTACTTTTGAGGCTCTCTACCCATTTACTCTTGCCAAATTCCCTCTATCCAACTCAGTTATTATGGCAGATCTTTTTATCTTGAGTTGCTAAGACTCTTTTCAAGGGATCATTTGCTTTTATTGTTTTATTTATGACATCGATAATGAGCACTACATGAGTTCAAAGGGGCTTGTTCTGACTATTGAGAATTTACTTCTCTGCTGGTAGTTGCTTGTGTCTGAAAAAAGCTTTCTGCAGTAGATTGGCCATCTGCTTTTGGGAGAAATATACACTTTCCCCAAATCAACAAATGGGTAATATCAGTAATAAGGTACAGTAAATCTGCTACCTTCAAAAAACAGTATGTCTACACAAGTTGCCAGAAAACCGGGATTGTGTTCATTTCATGTTCTCCCCATGCCCCATGCTGGAGAAACCTATAATTATTTTAATTAATATTCCTGCATTATTAAAAAGTAATGGAATATTATAAACGTAGGAAATAGAGAAAAAGGGTAACACTTTTGAGATTCAAATGTAGAAGTTACATAATAGGAAAGTACTTTTTAATTAATTGAGTATCTGTAACAGTCTATACTCTAGAACTGTAAGGCAGAGCATTTCACATGTTGAACACTGCAGATGTATTTAAGACTAGTTTGAGTTAATGGCCTATCAAAGCTACTTTGAAAAACAAACCAAAAACACCTCCCAAATCATCTCTTTTCTTTTCCTTTTCCTCTTGAAAGATGGAGGGAACAGTTTAAAATTCAAAACTGCTTGATGAGCATAACCTCTTGAAAAACACTTAGCTGAAAAATCCCAACGTATTAAAATGGTTTTTTAAGATGTAAGAAACATTTTTGACTTATACTGTCTTTTCAAATTGGGAAATATTTGGAATGCTTTAGAGGTGACACTCTTGTTCTAGGAGAGGTTCAGTTGAAAGGCTCCTAGCAAACCTTATGGATGATGATGATGATGGTGATGATGTAATAATAGTAATAGTCAGTACTATAGTCATTACTATTACAGTAAGTGCTACATACTGTTCTCAGAGCTTAAATTGGGAGGTGCATAAGGAACTGAGGTACATATGTTAAGTAACTTGCCCATGGTCACCCAGCTGGTAAATGACAGCTGGAATTTGAGCCCACACAGTAGCAAAAAAAAATCTATCCTTGTAACCACATCACTGTGTAGTGAGTGAGAGGCTTTGAGTTTTCTTGGATTAGAATTGTGACTTTGGGTATTTTGCTACAAGGAAATCTTAAAATGGAAACCTATATTATATATACTATTTACATGAAAGTAAGGAATAATTGTGAAGTTGATAGTTTCACGACTAAAGTTGGGAAATTCTGAATTTGGTTCTTTAGTCAGCAAAAAGACTGCCTTTTGAAACATTTAGATCAGTATTTCTTTATTCTTTGTCACTTGAAGATTCATAAATGCATTTCGGCATACTGGGACACTTGTCCCCAGACTCATTTAGGGAAGAGAAATGAGAGGAGACAACAAAAGATGAGTCACCATCTGTCTGAACTGAAGGTCTGCTCTCCTGCCCTTGAGGCACTCTGTGGCTCTTGCTCTGGAGAGCTCCTCCCACCTAGTGGAGCTTATATCCCTTTAGGTAGGCCCTCCTCACCTGGAACTTGTCTTGGTACCACACTTGTATACTGAAGTGGAAGTATACTTTTCTTACAGCTTTAAGATCTCTGCAGCTTAACAGAGGAGATAAGGAAATGAAAAAGGTTGTGGTGATTCAAAGACTAAGTGCATTTGGAATCTATCTTGTGGAGGGAAAAAACACAGTTTAAGAGTTTCAGAGTACAGTTTTGATAGATTTAAATCCATTCTGTTTCTGTCTACTGTGTCTGTGTTGGTATTCTGTGCAGTTGTCATTAGAGGTTATAGCAGGCCAAAAGTATATCTTGATGAGGGCATGCTGGGCTGACAGTAGTTTCTTAGCCATGTGCCACACATGCACTAAACTTGCTATACAAAGGGTGCCTGTGGTTTTTGATCTGGAAACCAAAAAAGTAGTCCTTTGGCCAATTTGGGAATTTCTGTAATAAGAACATGCCATTAATGACATTTCTTGTGGGCGTTTACAGCATGAGGCAGAATTTCTTCCCTCCCTACCTCCCTTTTCCCCTTCCCTTTCCTTTCTCTTTCTTTTCTTCATTTCCTATCCCCTTCCCTTGACTCTACAGTTGACCAGACTGCCTATCTACCTGTAGTATGTCCTGTGTTCTCAAAAGAATTCAAGGGCAGCTAGTCTGCCAAAATTAAGATGTGACATTTTAGAATTATTTTAACATTTATTTTATTAAAAAAATCTTTTTTCTTTATTGATTTTTGAGAGAGAGGAAGGGAGAGGGAGAGAGAGAGGTAGAAACATCGATGAGAGAGAACATCGTTTGGCCACTTCCTGCATGCCCCCCACTGGGGATTTGGCCCACAACCTGGGCATGTGCCCTGACCAGGAATCGAACCGGTGACCTCTTGGTGCATGGATTGATGCTCAACCACTGAGCCACACCAGCCGGGCAACATACTTATTTTTAAAAGTTCTTTTTTAAAAAATATGGCTATTCATTATAAGAAGGTTACTAGAATTAACATGTTTCTTACCCTTTTATGCCTTATTTTATAAAGAGGAAATTACTAGAATTCAGAAATAATGTGACTGGCATTGTACCCAAATCACAATTTTAGCTCCAATATCTTTTTTTTTTTTTTATCCTCACCCGAGGACATCTTTTTCCACTTTTTGTTCAGATAGAGTGGGAGGGAGAGAGAGGAAGAGAGAGAGAGAGAGAAACATCGACGTGAAAGGGACACATCGAGTGGCTGCCTCCCGCACGACCCACCAGGGGCCGGGGACAAACTGCAACCGAGGTATGCGCCCCTAGTGGGAACCAAACCCGGGTCTCTCTGGACCGCAGGCTGACGCTCTAACCGCTGAGCCAAACCGGCCAGGGCTAGCTCAGATATCTTCAGCTATCTTATTTCACCCCCCTTATTAACTGGAGCTTATGACAAAGTAAATATTTTTTGTATTTTTCAAAATGTTTTTCTAAGTGGAAAGTGAATTCCTATTCCCTTGTGTTTCTTCTTCCCCCTTTGTCTTTGCCTCTTGCTTTGGAGAGCCCATACATGATAACATTTTTGTGAATGAGCATTGTCAGTTGGGTAACAATCTCAAAAATAGTATTTTCAAAATTGCTTGGGCTAAGACTCCTTTTGCAGTCCAGCAGGCTGTTATAGGGCTACCTCTATTTTGCATGTATTTTTCTTCAAGACTGTATTTTTTTTCCATTGGTTGACTTGCCACGGTTCTTTTTTTAAATTTATTTTTTATTGATGACGGTATTACAGATGTTGCCTATTTACCCCCTTTGCCCACCTCACCCCAGGCCTTTACCCCCCTATTGTCTGTGTCCATGGGCTATGTGTATATATGCATATAAATTCTTTGGTTAATCTCTTCCAGCCCCACGCCTACCCCTCTTCCCTCTGAAATCTGTCAGTCTATTCCATGCATCCATGTCTATGACCTATTTTTTTTGTCAATTTATTTTGTTCAGTGGATTCCACATATAAGTGAGATCATGTGATATTTTTATTTGTCTGACTGACTTATTTCACTTAGCATAATCATCTCCAGGTCCATCCATGCTGTTGCAAAGGATAAGAGATTATTCTTAATAGCTGCATGCTATTCTGTTGTGTAAATATACCACAGCTTTTCTATCCACTCATCAATTGATGAGCACTTGAGCTGTTTTCATATCTTAGTCATTGTAAATAATGCTACTACGAACATAGGGTTGCATATATTCTTTCTGATTGGTGTTTCAGAATTCTTAGGATATATTCCCGGAAGTGGGGACCACTGGGTCAAACGGCAGTTCCATTTTTAATTTTTTGAGGAAACTCCACACTGTTTTCCACAGTGGCTGCACCAGTCTGCATTCCCACCAGCAGTGCACTTAGGGTTCCCTTTTCTCCACATCCTCACCAGCACTTGTTGTTTATTTATTGATGGTAGCCCCTGTGTTTTAACATTGAAAATTTGATGAAGTATTTCTTCCAGATAGATCTAAGAAACTATTTGAAATTGATAGGGCGATTGGAACTGTAGGTAAGATATCCTTGTGTGTAAGTATTCTAGCTTTCAAATTGTGTTTTCTAGGTGTGTTGACCAGTTTGCAATGATAAACCTATGTAGCCTTTTGCTTATTTCTCTGTCGTAGCAGATAGATGGAAAGCAATACATGGTGGTTGCATGCAGGCCAACTACATACATACACCTATCTGCCCTTTTCTCCCTTTTATCTAAAATAGTGTTTGAGATGTATGTGCCTATGCTGGAGTGTATTTTTCAAAATACTTTTCTCTCATATGAAAAGTCTATGCTTCGGTAGGGAATTCAGACAATATAGAAAACTGAAGAAGCAAAAATCAAGAGTTAATAGTTTGGTAATGCAGAACGATCACTGTCAACAAACTTTATTTTTTTACTTGATACTTTGGTTTGACTATCTTCCCATATTAATGAATATGATCTTTTAAAATGGCTGAATTGTGGCCCTGGCTGGGTGGCTCAGTTGGTTGGATTGTCATCCATGGTTCGATTCCTGGTCAAGGCACATACCTAGGTTGTGGGTTGGATTCCCAGTTGAGTACATGAAGAGACTGGTAGATGATGTTCCTCTTTCTCTCTCTCCCCTTACTTCTCTCTTTCTAAAAAATCAGTTATAAAACACACAACATATCCTCGAGTGAGGATTAAAAAATAAGTAAATAAAAAATAAAATGGCCGAATTGTGTTCCATTATATGTATATATCATAATCTGTTTCCTTTTTAATAGAAATTTAGTTTTCACTATTGTGAACAATGCTACACTAAACATATTCACATATTCTTCTTGCCCACCTATATTTTGGGGGGCACATTTCTATTAATGTAAGTGGAACTGCTAATATAATTTTATTTTAAACATAATTATATTTTGGCTATGACAATATATTAAGAAATGTGTAATTTTGTATGGTCAGCTTTCCGAGAAAGCTGGTGAGATTTGCCCCTTTAAAAATCTACACTGTGCTCTTTTAGATTGAACATCCATATATATATATGGCCAGAATGGTCTAGATTGTTGGCCTTTGGGGTTCTTGGGTCTGTGACTTTTTATTTTAATCCTCATCTGAGGATATTTTTTTCCCTTGATTTTTAGAGATTGTGGGAGGAAGGGGGTTGGAGAGAGGAAGGGGGTTGGAGAGAGAGAGTTGATGTGAGAGACATCAATTGGTTGCCTCCCACATGCACCCCTGTCTGGGGCCAGGGATCGAACCTGCAATCCAGGTACATGCCCTTGACATGGGAATTGAACCTACAACCCTTTGGTCCGTGGGCCCATGTTCTAAACACTGAGCCGAACCAGCCAGGGTGGGTCTGTTTTTCAATAGCTTTTTTGTCTTCTTTATAATACTCTTTTCTCAAACATGCTGCTTTTAATCTGTAGGGAGCTTAGAAACAAGATAGCCATTCTTGTTATATGATATATAAAATAAAAGCAAGCAGTCCTGAGTCACAATTTGTGAAGTAGTCTAGTTATAGGGGTAGGATAGAGAAGTTATTGGCAGGTTAAATTTAGCATAGGTAAGGACTTTTAGTTTGGGGTCTATTATTTTATGTTCATGTTCTGCTGAATTAAATTATTTCTACTACAAAGCAGCAGTTTGCTGCTGAATGTAGGACACAAGGCCATATAAATTGATAAAAGGCAGTTTTTATGATTAAAAAATTCCCCTCCTTCAGGTTAGTGGAATTGCCAGTGGAGTGTCAGCCTCTGCACCCCTTTTCTGCCTGGTATAGCCCATTTGTAGTGTTCTTTCTTGGGGAAGTGTGTCCTTGTCTTTGGGCATGCTCCGTGGGGTGCCAGCTCACTCAGTGTCTTCTCCATGGTCATTTCTTCAAAGGAGTCGGCCATGGCCTGACTGCTTGTGCCCTGGCAGGCCCTGCATGGGAAGAGTTCCCTGGGATAACAACTGAATCCTGGCCTGCTGAGCCCTCCATTATTGACTATTTGATTTGTGCCATTACTGGCTGGATACTGGGTATGCAAAGCTGCGTCAGACCCCTTCCCTATCTTGGAGCTCACCTCGTGGAAAAGTAGGAGGGCCTCAAAGCATGTAACTTGACAGTACACTAAGTATCCTCTGATTTGGTGTGTGTGATGGGGAGTTACCAGTTTTTCTGGCTCTGTGAAGACTTGGAACCAGGGTGGGAAATGATAGGAGTTGGCCAGGTAAATACTGTTAGGAGGGGGAGAGTTGGCTCAGGAGAGAAGAGGCTGTGGAAATAACATTCTAGGCAGCATAAATCTCCTGTTAAAGTGAAAGTGTGAAGGTAGGAAACAGTTACCTCCCTTTTTGTGATTCAGATTCTTCACAGCTTCCATGGCTGGCGCTGAGTGTTAAAAGAGGGTGGTGGTAGGAGAGGAGATGATAAAGGCAGGCCAGACCATAGTGGACCTTGTGTGCCATGAGGAGGAGCTCGGCTTGATCTTCTAGTGATAGTGGTGCATCATCATAATGCTTTTAATTAGCCTTGTGCTTTGGTTCATGGACACAGTCATGAGGAACCAAACAAAAGCCGAATGTGCTCATTTCATGGAGTGATAAAATCCCATTTATGAGTTAGGGATGTGCTAAACATTAGTACCAGAGGGAGTACATTTATAATGTGACTCATTCCTTCATCAAGGCTCTCATGGCCTGTCAGAGGAACAGAAAGACTCCCTTTATAAAGGGGACATCATTTCAGACAGGTGATATAACTGCTCAGTCCTAAGAAAACTGGTGGGAAATGTCCAACCTGGTGAAGGGATAGAGATGTCGGGGGTGACACAGGGTTTGGTATCAACCTGGTGAAGGGATAGAGGGGTAGGGGGTAACATAGGGTGTGTTCTTGCAGTCTTGCCTGACAGTGCCACACAGGACATATGGCAGGCTATGCAAAGAGTGAGAGCAGTCATTGTACAGGGCAAAAAAAGACCTTGTGCTGTGCATTGATTCTCCCCCCCCCCATTCATACCTGTCTACTGATATGGATCTGTCAAGGTGTCATCTTTGAATACTGTATCGGAATTAAGATAAAAATCAATCATTTGATTCAATGAGTACAGGGCTAGACACGTGGTGATAAATCAGTAAATACTTAATTGGTTTTTTAGAAAAACCCGACTTGAAAACAAAATGGATTTCAAAAATTGAAAAATACTTGGTTAAAAAATTCTGTATTTCGAAAATGTATTCGGAGAGCTTAATATTTAGAATTAAAGTGTTCTCTGATAGTTTATTTCTCTATAAATTATTTAGATGGGTTAAAGAAGATGGCTTTACTCAGTGGGGGGTCAGTGAGTTGTCCACTTGAATGTCTTATTAAGCTTTACATATTTTCTTTGAGGGGTAGGTGTTGGTTTAAGGCATTCTAAATCAGTGTGTTGCTTGGAAACAAAAAAATCTGGAATGTTTGTGTTTTTTACAAGTCTACCACATACACTGGGATGAGAAAGTACAGTCTGTTATTTGGAGGCAGACAGGATCTTGGGCAGGATAGACCAGAGGCTGAGCTTCCACTTGTGCTTCCACCCCCATGTCTGATTTATCTCTGTCACTTGCATCTTCTTTTGCAAAATTATCACAGTAAAACTTAACCCTCCTGACCTTACGGGTTTATTGTGAGAACTGAATGTTTTCATTCAAATGTGAATGAAGAATTTTATTTAGCTTGCAAAATGCTGTACCAAAGTAAGATGGGGCAGTGTCAGATGTCAGCTTTTATTTTATTTTTTATTTTTAGTGGTGTAGCATATTTTAACTTCAACAAAATTAGCCTGGTTTAAATAGTTTAAAGAAAAAGAAAAAAGCCTGGCTAGTGTGGCTCAGTGGTTGAGCGTCGACCCATGCACTAAGAGGTCGCTGGTTCGATTCCTGGTCAGGACACATGCCCAGTTTATGGGCCCAATACCCAGTGGGGGGCATGCAGGAGATGGCCAGTTGATGTTCTCTCTCATCGATTTTCTATCTCTCTCTCCCTCCTCTTTCCTCTGTCTCTAAAATCAATAAAGAAAAGAAAAATTAAAAAAAAAAATCTACATTTACAAGTAAATTAATGAGTCATCTTTTAAGTTAACTTTCTGGTTAAAATTTTTCTTGCTGCTGAATAAAAATATCCAGAAAACAATGTGTTTGTTGTTGTTGTTGTTGTTGTTGTTTTTGAGGGGAGAGGGTTTAAATGAGTTATCCTTATAATGTCTTCCAAATATTTCTTATTAAATTTTGGAACTGGAGATAGTTAATTTCTTAGGAGCATTATAAATATAATACCCATAAATTTATTTATCCTTTATAGTTTAAAAAATTATTGTTTATAGTTTAGGAACTGCTTCTCAGAGAGGTTAATGACTTTCTCATGATTGTCCCAATAGAAAGTTTGAGGAGACCTGGAATTAAAACCCAGATCTTTTGCCTTGTTGCCTTATTGCTTTATTGTCAAAATCTTTTTGAATTTATTTGTGATACAAAATAAGCAGGTTATTTAGTTTTGGACATTGATTTAGACTCAGTCCATAACAGATTATATTAGTTCTGAGTGTATTCTTCCCCTTCAGAATGAAACATTATCCTAATTTTATGTAATATATACCTTAAAATATCCTACAAAAATGTGTTTGTATAGAACAATAATCAAAGTGTTTTCTTAACTCAAAAAAATTTAAATGCATTGTATTTGCCCTAACAAATTTGATCTTAATTAAATTCACCTTGAGTTTTATATTAGGGAATCAGAGAAGTGCTCTAGAGAGTGGCAGTTGTGACTAAATCCACATTTCAGGAGAAAAATGGCAGTTTGTTTTGTTGATTTGCACGTGCTGTGAATCCTTAGCCCTCCAGGGGGCTCCCCAGGGACTGTGACACACATAGCCCATCAGTGACAGCCACGCTTTTGTGAGGTGACTTCTGAAGGGCACAGAGTTTGTGCTGCCTGTTTAGCTCACTAACTCCAAGTGTAGAGAATGGACTGTATGATCCAAATCTACTTAATCCACATTGAGAGGGAAAAGAGAAGTAGTTTGATCCCAGTGCCTAGCACAGAAAACAATAAAAATTTAATCATTATTAATGTAACTATTAGAGGCTTTTCAGTTTATCTTCAATACAAGAGATGCTCATTTTCATGTCTACACTTAGTTTCTCCTGCTGCCATTTAAGCCTTTGGTTACAAAATAGCATCTCAAAAGTATTTCAGAGAAGGACACTTCATACCATCTGGTACCTGTGAAATTCTTGAATGAACTTGGACCCTGCTCCCTTGTCTTGGATCCCAAAGCATCACTCTCCTTGATCAAGGAAGCAGGAAGCTTTAAATAGTGGTTAAGATTGTGTGGACCTTGAGTTCTGAATTTGAAGCCTGGTCATAGCTCTTAACTTTGAACAAGTAACTTAATCTCTTAGAGACTTTATATTATGGGAATAAAATTTACTTTATCAACATACTGTAAAGTTTAGCACAGCATCTGACACCTGTTCAGCCCCAGCAGAGGTTCATTGGTTGTGATTTTTATTATTAGACCAGGCATCGTATGATTTAAGTGAGAATAATTTTGTTTTGCGTTAGGGAGCAAACTGAACTTGTGGACTGGTATTATTATGATGACCTTGAGTTGTATGGCTGAACAGGCAGTTCAGGAGGCTGACAGCGAGTTATATGGCTTTCTAAAAAGAATCAGCATCGAAGCAAGCCCCCAGGGGCGAGTAGGCACTTGATGGCAGGTGAGAGCTGAGGGGTGGATGAAAGGGAAGAATATCCTAGGCTGGGGAACTCCAGCAGCATGAGGTGGGGGAAAGGAGAGTGAGTAGTTTGCTGTTTCTGGAACCCTTTATTGGGGTGAGGGAGGGGGTATGGCACTGTGTGTGTGAGGAGGGATCATGGGGGCTCCCAGGAAGGCACCTGCACCCCTTAAAAAAGACAATCAACATCTATTACTTGAAAAATGTATTTTGATTGAAAACATTGAGTTTGTCTGATTGTAACTTAAATCCTTATATGTGACTGGATTGAGAAAATTATGGACCTTGGCATTTCAGTTTCTCTTAAACACTGAAATCTACTCTTTGCCAGTGCAGATTCCATCTGTTTTTTTGAGTGAAGTAAAAAATAAGATCCTCTTTTGCGTTTTCCAGAATCTAGCAACACTTCAGAATTGGGTGAAAGGTTTGAGCAGTGAGGCATTCTTCTTTGTGGGCCAGAAGGACCTAAAGGAACCTGAATCCTCTGATTGCAAAGCCCTCAGAGCCGAATTCTTAGTGGGAAAGCATGAATGGTATCCATGTACATTAAGGATTGGTGTTTCTTGGGCTATTTGACTAACTTTGAACATTACCGAAAGAAGTGAAACAAACAAAATCACTGTCCACAACAAGGCGATTGGTCCTTTCAGCCTGTACTTCCCAAGTCTGAATGAACTCTAGGAAGAGAGTACTTCTTCCTCTGTGGGTGAGGGTCTGTGTGGTCTGATACTTCTTCCTCTGTGGGTGAGTGAGAAGATGGGACAGAATGAAGAAAATCGGTTTGGGAGTCCATAAAGCTGGTCTCTGTTCCTGGCTTTGCTATCTATGATTGTGATACCCAAGCAAGGCAGTTCCCTGGTCAGACTTCAGTTTTTTCACTTGTATGGTCATGGGCTGTAGATTATCTCTGGGTCAGGGTTGGAAAGTAACTTTGTGCAGCCTTTCTTAAGAGCAGAGATAGTCATCTTTGAAGCATCCTTGGCAGGTCGTCATTCCATCTTTTTTTGGCTATTTCATTCAGCCTGGGCTTGGCTTCCCTTGTGGAGATGGGGAACTCTTGGTTTTCAAGGCAGTTTTGAATAACTTAATATTTT
Source organism: Tadarida brasiliensis (assembly GCA_030848825.1). Lineage (NCBI taxonomy): Eukaryota > Metazoa > Chordata > Mammalia > Chiroptera > Molossidae > Tadarida > Tadarida brasiliensis. The sequence continues at coordinate 39,536,364 of CM061258.1, forward strand.
AGGTAGTTCTTTATGTTGTGTAGATTCCTAGCCCTTCAATAGGTCTAATTCTATCTTTTCCATCTTTCATGTGACAGATCACCAGATGTTGAGTAAGAGTTATGTCGTGTGTGTGTGTGTGTGTGTGTGTGTGTGTGTGTGTGTCCCCAGTTATGCTGTGTCTACTAGCCTTTTTTAATGTAGTTTCAGATCCTTCATAATCATTCTAGCTTTTCTGAAATGTTCTGGTTTTTCATTGCCACTTTTCATAATGTGGTCCTCAGAAAAAGCGTATAGTACTTCAGATAGAATTTGACCAGCATAGGGCAAGTTGATGTTTTTGTTGTGCTGACAAGTAAGTAGCTGTCATCCTTGGTGGTATTTTTCACATGAATTGCTTATAAATAAGGCCTTATGTTATGGATGAGCAGCTTATTTTTTTAGCTGCAGGGCAGTACTTTATATTTGTATTCCTTTTTGTGAGTTATTTTATATCCGTTTCTTGTTCTGGACTGCTGAATCTCTTTGAATTTCTACCCTGGGTATTAGGAAGACCCACAGATTGTTGTTTCCTCATTCTCACTGATCCTGTCTCTGTATCCATTCTGAATGGTTGAAGAAAATGTTAACCAGGGCAGTCGAGTAGAAGTTCTTGTGGCAGATTGCTAGGGTCTTTCTACTCTCTTTACATTTGACTTGGTGGGAATCCCTAGCAGTGGTTCCAGGCTTCTGTTGACAATGTTTTAGGTCATGGTTGGATGTAATTTGTCTTGGTTTAAAGCTTTGAATTCAAACAGTTAACTTTCTTAATAAATTGTCATTTTTTTGGCCTCAGAATCTGTATTTGTAAGTTTTTATTTTTGTGTACATTTGGATTACCATTGCTAGCTTTTTTCACAATGATTGTGTTTTAGTTAGCTTTTGCGTTAGTGATCTCCAATAGAATATTACCGCATAGCCCCCACCTTTTCTCTTTTTTTTGCGTTCACAATCTTCCCATGGTTTCCTAACCTCTGGAGTGCTGGGTACTAAGTGCTAAATAAAAAAAGTGGGACTGGTGGAACAACAGGAGGAGGACTTCTCTTACTTTAAGGTTTCCAGTCCTTTTCCACAGGTATACTACAAATACACACCAATGTTTTTTTTTTTAAAACTAACTTTGGACAGTTCAAATACAGGGTAGGGCAAAAGTATGTTTACAGTTGTTCATATGGAAAATAATACAATAATAAATAGTAATACAAGAATATACTCTGTTTTGGGTACTCACAACTGTAAATATACTTTCCCCCCACCCTGTGTATTCTGTGGAGAAAGTTTAAAATGCAATTCACAAAGAGAATAAATATACTAAACTCTTATTCCACATATTTCGAGTGATGCTGTATGTTGAAAAAGTACTTATTAGAAAATAATGGATGTGTAGATAAAGCTGAGATAGGTTAAAAATATGAATGAAATTAACCTGGTTAAATTATTAGTATGGGTATGTAATGGGATGGTGCTACATAAAACAACAACAACAAAAAACATAATTTCTCTCTATTGGTCTATCTGAAGAGAAATGTAAGCTTGACAGGGAGCTAGTTATAAGAGTAGGCCACATCTGCATATTTTTTATTTTGTAACTTACACTGTAATAGAATTTCCTTAGTTGCATTGTTATATATGACCTTTTCTTAGTTTGACAAAATAAGCATTAGCATAGATGTTTCCAAAATAATATCACTGCCCAAATGTCCCATTAAGCCAATCATTTTGTGAGTCAGCTAGACCAGCCCCCTCTGTTCCTGCTGCCAATTCTTTTGTCCTCTTCCTTCCCCCCTTCCCAACTAAGTGCACATCTCTATGCTTAAGTAAGTACTCACAGTGGTACCCATCTCAACTCCACAGGTAAAAGGAGACATTGGGAAAAGCATCCCAGAAGTCTTTTAAAGATGGGACAGAATTCAAGGAATTATCTCCTATCAGTTGTTAATTTAAAAATATCTCTTAAGGCACATGTACATCTGAGTTTTGGTAGCAGTTAGTAGATATTTCTGTGTTGGAGATGCTCTTTAGTGTAAAGTATTAAGCAGTAATAGAAGACTTACTCTGTAGAATTAAAGGACCTTATTTGTGAGAACTAGAAAAGATGACTGTAACAATTATAAGTACTTTTGGGGGGAATGGAGGATTCACTGGTGAGAATGATTTTGAAGATGTATCTATAAATGTTTGAAATTTTAATATAATTATTAGTTGCAACAGAACTTTTAAAACTACAATGGACTTTTGTCATTATATCACTCATTATCATTGGAATTTTGCTTTAGTTAGATTTGGCTCCCAATCTATAGAAAGCATTAATCACCTGAAGTAGAAACTTAAACTTTTGTGTTATGGATTCCAGGAGCAGTATAGAGATGAAATCTCGACTGATTCCATTTTTTTAATATAGGAAATACTATGTCCAGACGTTTTCCAAATGAAGGTGTTTTTAATGATTAACTTTCTGCAGAGAACAAAATACTGTATGGTTTCTAGATCATAGTGGTCTAGGAATACATGTGGAGATTGGAAATCTAATAAGATTAAATTTTATTAAGTACATCTATAAGGTTTTGCGTCTTAAAGGTTAAGTATCCAATTGCACCCAAGTTAGGAAATTCAAAGTTATTTTTCTCACAATAACTTACTTTGTCCCCATGGGCAGATTTAGAATTTGCATTGTTGGGCATATGTCTAATTTTTACATACATACTTGAGTCTTACATCTAAATGAATGAGAGAAATTAACTATTTTTATATATACCTTAATTGGGCAGCGTTCATTAATAATGATTTGAACATATATTATGTGATAGATAGGCCCTGGGGATATGGAAATGGGCTGTCTGGGATATCATGGGAAACTCTGTGATGCCATGATAAAATTAAGGGAATAACTGGACATTGCATTAGGAATAATGTCCTGTTTACAGATGAGTTCATTTCAGTTTTACACATCTGATTTAGAAAAACCGAAGATTTCAAACTTAATGTCTTTGGTATCTTTCTTGAGGCAACTCTTTCTAGTCCTTAAAGAGTGTCTTGAAACCAGCAGCAAGACTTACTTAAAAACCTCCAATGGAGGCAGTAATTTAAGATTGACTATGCACTGGGGTACAGTTTTCATATTACCAAAAATGTAGTGTTTTTTAGGTTCAGACCTCCTTTTAGGCTGTTAAAACTATGCTATTGTTTAGAAAAATAAAACACTAAAAAATGGCCTGGGGTTTCTAAGCCATGTGACATGTGGTCAGTCCTATTCCTGTTGTTATAGAGCAGAGAGCCATTGTAAACAGCAGGGTCATTCTAATTCATATGCAGCTGGCAGCTTCAGTTTTTCACAGGCTAACAAGTAAGCCCACTATGGGCCTCATAGCTCCTTTAGTTCCCTCATGGGTATGTGGTCACATGGAGGCCAGGTAAGGAAGAGCCAGGCAAAAGGAACACTTTGTCTCCAGACTTAGAATGTATACTTGGAAAAGAAAAGAGAATCTTTTGAATAAAATCAGAAGGGAAGATGCATGCAAACAAGATTCTGAAATTGTACAAAAATAATGTGTACTCAGACTCTTAGCTGGAAGTTGAACACTTTTTTTAGCCATTGTAAGTTTTTGTTATAAAAGGAAGCAAGTTTTATTTATTTATTTTTTCCTTTATTGATTTTAGAGAGAGAGGAAGGGAGAGGGAGAGAGATAGAAACATCAATGAGAGAGTACATCGATTGGCCGCCTCCTGCATGCCCCCCACTGGGGATCAGGCCCACAACCTGGGCATGTGTCCTGACCAGGAATTGAACCGACGACCTCTTGGTACATGGGTCGAAGCTCAACCACTGAGCCACACCAGCCAGATAGGAAGCAGTGTTTTTTTTTTTTTCAATCCTCACTCGAGGACATTTTTGCATTTATCTTCAGATAGAGCGGGAGTGAGAGAGGGAGGAAGAGAGAGAGAAAAACATCGACTGGTTGCCACCCACATGACCCCAACCGGGGCCAGGGACGAACTGCAACCAAGGTATGTGCCCTTAGCAGGAACTGAACCCAGGTGTCTCTGGTCTGTGGGCCGACACTCCAACTGCTGAGCCAAACCGGCTAGGGCCAGGAAGCAGGTTTTAATGCTCAGTTCTCAGTTTCCAATTTTGTGAGCTTCCTGGTATTTAATTATTATATATATTTAATCTTTTCCCAAGAACATGTTTTTTATTAATTTTTAAAGAAAGAGAGGAAGGGAGAGAGAAACATTGATTGGTTGCCTTCCATACTTGCCCGACTGGGGATCGAAACTGAAAACTAGGTATATGCCCCCGAATGGGAATTGAACCCAAAACCTTTTGGTGTATGAGACAAAACTCCAACCAACCAAGCCACCTGGCCAGGGCTTAAGTAATATTTTTGACAGAACAATTAAATTATGTGGAAATTCAGCCCCTGAAGTGTATTTTCCAGTGTCTTTTCCTGGATAGTATTAGCTGTAGTCTTGTCTGCTAAGAGATAAATTAGGTGACCTCATAAACTCTTTTTAATAACCATCCTGGGAGGTTTAAAAAAGCATTTTTTATACCACAGGAAAACCTCCCCCCCTCCACAGTTTTCTCATTTATAAGTTGAATTTTTTAAATGATTGCTTTTGTTCTTGTTCCCTATGACTAATTTTTTTTTTTTTTTTTTTTTTTTACTGCCCAGTCTTCAGGCAAAGAATGGCATAAGTTAAAGCAGTTGGAAAACCTCAAAGAGCTTATTACCTCACCCTCCTGAAACTCATATTGTCTCCACCTTCTCTAAGCCATGGCTACCACTCTGCAAGGGGAACTCCTATCCCTGTTTGCTCTCTTTGGTTCAAATTTGTTGTTGGGGAGCAGACCTTAAGGTAGACAAGGGCAGATGGGTTTTAAAGGGGAGATTCCTAATAGCCACTATTCCTGCAACTCTTGCTGCTGCTGTTCTTTTCTCCCAGTAGCTGCCTCTTTTTTTTTTTTTTTTGGTGGGAGACATGGGAGAGAGAATTAAATCCAGGAGAGGTGAGAGATTCTCACTACTTCTTCTAGACCCCTTACACCCTTCATAGCCCTGCCCCATCTTCTCATTTTCCAAACTACTTGTTTACAAATCAGACAATCACCTAGGCAGTTTTTCATTTGTGTTTTTAAGAGAACCTCTTAGGAGTTTAAGGGTGTGTCTCAGAGATCCTTTCTTAAAAAAAAATTTTTTTAATTGATTTTTAGAGAGAGAGATATGTGAGAGAGAAACATTGGTCAGCTGCCTCTAGTATATGCCCTGACTGGGGATCAAACCCACCACCTCTTGGTGTATGGGAGGATGCTCTAACCAGCCGAACCACACTTGGCCAGGGGCTAGGGAGTTTTTTTTACAAAATAGATTCCTGGGCCCCACCATCAGCTGTATACTTCAGGAAATCTGGGGCTTGAGTCTGAGAATCTGTTTATTTCTTCAGTTATGCAGGTACTTCTGATGCCCAATTAGATTTGAGAACTGTTGGGAACCTGTCTCATCCTAGGCTTAGGAGTTCTGAGTCTTAAGTAATAGGAGTCAATACCAGTGGGACTTACATGACAAATAGGGCCGCAGGTACTTGGAGTCCATAAATTGACAGCCTGAGCTTTGAGGAGTGAGAGAGCAGTTGAGCTTATCTGGTGGGAGTTGTTTTCTGTAGTACCATATTTAAAGTATATTAACCTTGTCTGCTTTTATATTACTTTTAAGTTGTACATTGATGGAATGATAACCCCCATCCAAAAAAGAATATGGCTAATAAAAAATGTATACTTTGTCCACATAAATGGGATATCTAAGTAGATTTTTTAAATAAATGGATCGATATAGTTTTTCTACATAACAGTTCATCTCTTTCCATTAATAGAGTGTAGTGTTTCCCTAATTACTTTCATCTTAATAAAGAATTTTAAACATATATTTTGATGGCATTTCTCTTTAACATTCTTCATCACCATTATCATCAGTAGAGAGGCTAATGGAGTTTATGAAGAGCTGACTGCTCAGAGGGGTAAGAAGTTGTGGAGGTGGTGGCATTTGAGCTGAGCCTTTAAAAGGAGATGTGAGTTTAGAGATTGGTATTCTCTGTTGTTGGATTGGTATTCCAGATATAGAAAAAATGTGATCAAAGTCAACAGGCATGTTTGAGAAACAGGAGGCCCTGCACCCATGGGGCCAAAGTGTAGGCTCTTTGAAAGAAAAGAGTAGAAGAGTAGATTAGGGGCAGTGTCAGGAGCTCTAAAGCAATTTTTCTTTGGACTTTATTCTGTGTGTCATAGTTTTTATAGGGAAATGGGCTCAGAGTTTATAGTAACTACATAAATATAATTGTAGCACCACATCTTAGAAGGATAAAGTCTTTTATTTGAGCTGTATTTCAGAACTTAAAAAACTGCATATGTGCAGATATCTGTATCACACAAGGAAAATACACCTTTAAAGGCGTTCTCTTGACACACAATTTGTGGTCCTGTGAGTCTGTGGCAAGCCTGTCCTTAGAGGACTGGGACTTGGGACTACTGTGAAATAAATGATAGCCTCATCATGTAGAGGACAGCCTGAACTGCATTGGGGCTTCTCCCTGCTTTGGCAGTTCTGTCTCTCAGGGTTTGGGGCTTCTCCCTGCTTTGGCAGTTCTGTCTCTCAGGGTTTGGGGCTTCTCCCTGCTTTGGCAGTTCTGTATTCTCCTCCTCCCTGCCCCCTGCCCTCTCCTAGTACATTAACATACTGTTACTTTGAACCTTGTGTCTTAAAGTCTGTCATCCTGCTGTCACCTCTCTAACCAAATGAGGTCCTGATCAGAACCACCTCTCTAACCTTATGAGGTCCTGTGTTTTTAGCAACTGATGAATGCTGCATATTGATTTCTTTTAACATCTCCTTAGAGTTTAAACCATTTTTATGCTTAATACTTCATATACTTAATAGAATAAGTAATTATTTACCAATAAGATGGTTTACAATGTAAAACCTACAATTTCATAGAGACCTGGTGTAATAATCTCTAACAGATATGGAAAGAAGGGCAAAACTAGTCGAAGGGACTAGTTCTTTCTCATTTGTTACTCATTCTTCAAAGGATATATTAAAAGGCAAAATTGTCTACAGTCAGTATCAAAATTTTGCTTTAACAATGAATGTTTTCAACATTTGAAATCTTGTAATTATCTGAAGTATTTTTCTATTATTTTTAAAAATATAAGCATGTGATTAAAATTTTTTTAATCTATTGATTTTTTTAGAGAGGAAAGGAGAGACAGACATCAGTTTGTTATTCCATTAATTTATGCATTCATTGGTTGATTCTTTTTTTTATCTTTAAACAAATTTATTTATTTTTTGTTGATTTATTTTTTTATTAATTTATTTTTGTTACAGATGTTTCTCCTTTTTTCTCCATTGATACCCTCCTCCTCATCCCCCCCACCCCATCCCCAGCTTTGTTGTCCATGTCCATCGGTTATGCGTACATGCATATAAGTTCTGTGGTTTATCTCTTCCCTCCCCCCAACCCCTCTTCTGAGGATTGTCAGTCTGTACCCTACTTCCACGTCTCTGGGTCTACCCTGTTCCTCAGACTGTTATGATCATTATATTCCACAAATAAGTGAGATCATGTGATATTTGTCTTTCTCTGCTTGGCTTGTTTCGCTTAGGATAATACTCTCCAGGTCCCTCCGTGTCGTCTCAAAGGATAAGAGATCTTTCTTTCTTAGAGCTGCATAGTACTCCATTGTGTATATGTACTACAACTTTTTTATCCATTCGTCTACTGATGGACACTTGGGGCTGTTTCCAGATCTTAGCTATTGTAAATAGTGCTGCTATGAACATGGGGGTACATATATTCTTTCTGATTGGTGTTTCAGGCTTCTTAGGTTATATTTCTAGAAGTGGCATCACTGGGTCAAATGGTAATTCAATTTTTAATTTTTTGAGGTAACACCTTAGTGTTTTCCATAGTGGCTGCACCAGTCTGCATTCCACATTGGTTGATTCTTGTATGTGCTCTGACCCAGGATCAAACCCTCAACTTTGGGGTATCAGGGTGATGCTCCAGCCAACTAAGCTACCCAGCCATGGCTTATCTGAAGTCTTTATGAAGACTAAAAGTACTTGCCCTAATTGTTCAGGAGTAAGTTTCTGAGTGGAAATTTATTTTCAAAAAGCTAGTTACATTGAAGTCACATTGGACACTATTTCAATGTAAGTCTTTAAATGTGACTTAATGATATTATGCTTTAATTTATCCCAGAATCACTGAAAAGGATTTAGTTTGGTTTGTAATTAAATAAAACCCCACATCTGAAATGTATTTATGGAAGCTGGATCTTGTTGTCTATGGAAAACATATCTTTCTTTCTACTAGATTTAAAAATGATCACTGATGATAAATGCAGCATTAAAATTCTAAGAACCCCACCTACAAAAAAGAATTTAGTAAATATAATAAAGGTAGCGTTTCAATAGATTATTCAATAGATTATGTTGGGAATAGTGGATATCCATATAGGAAAAAACAAAATACAAACTCCAAAGATTGAAATGTGGCACTGAAAAAATAAGTATTAGAAGAAACCACAGGAGAATTCTTTTATAAACTGCATGGGGAATGATAGTTTTGTCTGACTGATAAAATAACCAGAAACTATGAAAGAATGGATTTGATAACAGTTCAGCTATACAAAATCCCTAAATTTCTGTATGGCAGAAACCACCAAAATAATTCACCAAACTGGAAAATAATTTTTGCATCTCCTATCATAGACAAAGGGTTAATTTCCTTACTGTATAAAAAGCTTCAAACTCTCATCACAGACAAAAGGCAAAATAATAAGAAGCTCCTACACAGCAGTATAAAGATGATGAACAATCCAAGAGAAAAATGGTCAAAAGTGATGATGCTAAATCATAAGTTCACAGAGAAATAACAAATAAATGGCTTTTAAATGTGTAAAAAGACACTCAACTTCATTATATGAAAAATGTAAATTAAAACTACGTTGAGATACTTTTTTCTTTTTTTTTTTTAACAGATCTGTTTTCCAAAAAAAAAAAAAAAAAAAGTTTGATAACAATAGCCTGGCAAAGGATCTGCGACCACAATGAAATAAAGGAGAGAATCTTAATTCAGAAGACAGTCTGAGCTGGGAACCCCCATGGCACTGCTGGTGGGGAGGGTGTGAGGTAAAACTTCAATGGAGGGCAGTTTGCAGGCACCTCTAAAATTACAAATGCATGTTTGCTTTGACTCAGCAATTCTCCTCCGCCCCCCCCCCCCCCCCAGCAATTCTCCATCTAGGAATTTATTCTAGAGATATAGTCATACAGGATTTTCACTGCAGCATTATTTGTAATAGCAAAAAGATTGAAAATTACCTAAATGCTTATGAATAGGGGACTGGTAAACAAATTGTAGAATTCCGTGTAGTTCTAAAAAAGAAGGGAACAAAGGAGAGAAACGCATGTGTGGTGTTTAAAAAAGGGAGACAATAGAATGTATTTGTATATATACTATACTGGGTGAATGCAAGGAAAATAAGTTACATTAGTTTTCATGTAGTGAGAACTGGGTGGCTGGGGCAACAGGGTTGGAGGGAGATTTTTGTCACTGTATACCCTTTTGTTTCTACTGTGTTTGGACCATTTGAAGGTACTAGCTCTTGAAAAAAATAAGTTCTAAGAAATACATTTTGAAGACAGGATCTTGAAAAAAACTGAACATTGAAATATATTGTTTTAATAAAACGTTTTCGCTTCCTTGCTTGAAAAGCAGCATTGCTGAAAAGGGGGGGTGGGGAAGTAGGCCGTTTAGGGAGAGCATGTGTGTTTAATTAAATTGCCTCTTAAGCAATATTAAAAATCAGTCAGTTGTGATTTGGTGTGCAATATATTAAAACCCTATGGGAGACTGAGCTCCCAAGGTTGCTTTTAAGTTCCACCGGGAAAAGAAGGAGTTAAAGGTGTGGCGCAGGTAAAAGAAGGGTTAAGGGTATTATGCAAGTTGTTAAGTAAAAAGGAAGTGCATTACAAAATGCTGAGCTCAGGAGTCTGGCTGCCAGCCAAGCCTTTGCTTTCTTCACTACAGCTGAGGGCTTTCGAAGCTTCCCACCAGTGGGTTTGTCTGAACTGTTTAGGAATGCGGCGGCGGTCGCCAGCTGACGTCAGCGCCTCCAGTTCAGCCGCGGGCCAGAGGCACGGACTGACAGCGGGGAGGTGGGGCGGGGCCTGCGTATGACTGACAGCGCGGGGGCGGGGTGGCATGTGTGTGACTGACAGCAGAGGTGAGGCGGGGTGGGGAGTGGGTTTGCAGTTCCTTAAAGGCTATATTCTGATTATAGATTTTCCTTGCAATAAAGAAAATTGTTCCTTTCTTTTCGAAAGCCAGGGCTCTGTATTGCTTCAGTTTAAGTAACAAATGTAAGCATAAAATTAAACATTTATAACTTACATATCAAATTGTCAAATTTCATGGGCCACTTTATTATTTGTTTTTGTTTCTGAGAAGGGAGAAGCAGTAAAAACTCTGGTGATTTTTGCTGGGTAATGGCGTTCTTGATTTTTTTTTTTTTACTTAAAGCCCATTTCATTTCAGAATTAATACCAGAAAGAAGTAGTAAACGCTCTCAGATGCAGTTCTGTAAAACAAAAGATCAAAAAAGAAGAACTATTATGAGGGAAACTGCCCAAATTTATGCAATTATTACAAACACCTTTGGGCATGATAACTTTGGGTTATTGCTGCTGATTCTTCAGCCCTTAAAGAAAAATGTGGGTCTTTCCCTGGAGACATCTTCTAAAGATCATGATTAGAACTTCACCCCAACCCCTTATATCCTGTTTTCATGTGGTTAATTTTACTTTTAAAAACATTTGTTTTCTTGACTATTAATTAGATCAGTTTGCTTGATCATATCCAAGATTTTTGTTAATCATCTGCTTCTTAGTTAATGTGAGTCAGAGTCAGGAATGCAAGTTTATTAGCTTTTTGTGGAGGGGGCTATGTGGAGCCATGAGAGATGTGGGTGGTTAGCATGGAGTGCAATACAAGTTTATAAACAAGGATCTAAAAGGAGCTATTAAACTTCATGGAAAATTTTGTTACTTGACTGGCCCAATAAATGATGACCTTTTCCAGTGGCTACTGAAGTAATCTGGTATAGTTAATTTAATTGACTCCCTTTGAGTAACTGTTTCAGGGACCCCAAATTTATCAAAGTGTGTACTGACTTTCCATAGAGGAGGTTTTAGCCTTTCATGAAAGGAAACCTTTGTCCTTCTTATTGAGAAGCTGATCATTTTTTTGGGCATTGATGGCATTCACCTTCTGGAGTCAGTCACTAATTTCACCTATGTGCAACATCCCAGCTAAGGTGCAGTTAGCCTACAGACCAAGGAAGCAAAAAACCAGGACCTTCTTGGGTAAGATACAACATGCTTGCTCAGCCCTAGATTACTCAAAATGCTCTAATGCTCAGCCCTAAATTGACAGTTCCACAGAATTTAATAGTGTTCTAAGGTTGTGAATAGTATAATAATAATTGATTTATTTTCTTTTTAAAGCATTAGGCTAGACTTTAAACTTGTGCATTTTACTTAGATACTTTTGGTGATAATATACTTCATGTAGAATAATATTAAAAGTATACAGAACTATAAACTATTCTGTTATATTGGATATAAATATAAAGGTCATTTCATTTAACACATGGAATATCCAACAAGAATATTTAATATATTGAACATTTAATTAGGAAAGAGGTCATTAGTTCTTGTTTAGTCACCAATTATGTGACTGTCCAATCACTTTTGATCTTGCAGTATCTTGGTTTCTCCAGGAGAAATGCTTTTAATTAGTTACCCCATAATAGGACGCAAGCCAAGAAAAGCCATTATGAAAACATAAAAATATTCTGAGCAATAAGTCAGTATGGTTGGGCTTCCTAGGAATAAGGCAGCAGAAGAAATGAAGACCTGGTGTGAATGCTTGCTTACTGGTCTCTCCATCCCCCTGCTGTCTAAAGCACCCCAGCACTTTTGTTGTGAAGTCCTCATTGGTCTGCCCTGTGTTCTGGCAGTGCAGTTGCAAGTGCTTTGAGTGTGGATTTAGAATTAGAGTTTGCTTTCTAATTTGTTTTTGCAAAAATAATAATTTCTTTTAAGAAAAGAAACCCTTCAAAATATAGAGTAAATGCTTATGTTTTGTTGGATGAGTCTATATTTGGACTTCGTAGAAAAAAAAGTATGACCTAGTTAATCAACTGCTTATAAAAGTCTAACCAACTAAGGTGAGCGCAATTGGGGTTATAAAGGACAGGAACATGACAATTTTTGATGTTAGTGAAAAAGGGACCCTTTAATTGGAAGCTTTTGCCCCAAACTGCAGTGTTTTTGCTGTCCAAAAATACTTTGATATATTTCAGGGAGTTTTAATAAGAACCCTTTAAAATTTTGTTTTGTCTCGTTAATCCATGTTTTAAAAGATATTATCTACAAATACATTTCCATTTGTAATTATTGTGTATTCAAAAAAATTAACAAAAGACATTATAGCAGGCAATACCAAACAACCTCACATAATTCCAAGCCCACAAGAAAAAAAATTGATGTTTGTTAGCCTTGTAACTTACCCCTAGTACATCTTTAATTTCTATTAGATGGTTGGAAATTTGGGGCAAAGTTGAAGATACTTTGTTTCCAGTGAACCATAGGGGATTTTGAGACAGGGGCCCCTATTACTGAGACCTCATGATTAAAAGAAAAACTTCAGGGAAGAAAGTTGAGCTACTTTTCATGCTGTGATAGAACTCTTGGGTAGGCCAGAATTGCAACTATCATACTTTAGATCTGACATCTTGTTTATTTTTAATAGGGTGGGAGGAAAAGCAGCATCCTTGGTTTGGTCCTGTGAAGGCTGACAGCTCAGGCATAGGCATAATAATACATCATTTTAGTATATTTCAGAGCTTTAATTTAAACTCTTTCCCCTTCTGTTTCCTTGCATATCAGGAATTAGTTATGTGAAGGCATTTATTGTTTATGTTATTTGGAGCAGCTGGCAAGTTTATGTCTTAGTTCTGGTTAGTGTTTTAACTATTTCCGTATTTCCTTTTATGGGCTACTTCTTGGCTTCTATTGAGAAGAAACTGAAGGGAGCAAGTTCATCAGTGAAAACAGATTGTCAAAACCAGAAAAGAGGCAAACTGTACTCAGTTTTCAAACTCTTCTGTTAGTCCGGCCGGTGTGGCTCAGCGGTTGAGCATTGACCCATGCACCAAGAGGTCACCAATTCAATTCCCGGTCAGGACACATGCCCAGGTTGTGGGCCTGATCCCCAGTGGGGGCATGCAGGAGGCGGCCAATCAATGTTCTCTCTCATCGATGTTTCTCTCTCTCCCTCTCCCTTCCTTCCTCTCTCAAATCAATAAAGAAAAAAAAAAATTAAAAACAAACAAACAAACAAAAAACTCTTCTGTTAATCTCTGTTTTGGTTCCTAAGAGCACTGCTGAAGAATCTGTTTTTTCTTAGGATTGTCCATCTTGAATATTAATTTGAAATGGTGTATTGTAAACTTCCTCTCATGGAGGCTGATTTCTTGTATTGCTTTCCATTTTATAGTTGAAAGTGTTTATCATTAAAATTTATTTTATTCGTTCGTTCGTTCATTCATTCATTCATTCATTCATTCATTCATTTCTCAGATATTTTTTGAACACCTACTATGTGCCAGCCTTTAAAATGTCAGGTGCTGGGTACATATTGCTGAATAAAAACAGCTCTCTTGCTTTATAGCGCTTTTGGTATAATGGAAATTAGAGATAATAGAGTATGTGTGAAGGAAGTTCCTCAGGCGAGAAGAACCTGCTGTATACAAGGAACTGAAAGGAACTCAGCAAGGGTGGTGAAGCAGAGGAAGACCAGGTAGAATAATGCCAGATGGGGTAGGAGAAATGAGCTGGACAAGATTTTGTAAGGCATTTCTAGGGCATGGTTAAGGAATTGGCTTTTATTCTGAGTGTAGTGGCAAGCCACCCTCCGTGCTATGTGGAGATAGGTCGGTGAGGGATACATGGAAACAAAGCATCCAGTCAGGAAGGTGATGGCAGTCGTTCAGGCAGTATTAGCTTGGACTAGTGTGGGGCAGTGGAGATGGAGAGAAGTAGATAACTCAACAGGGTTTAGTGATGGGGTTGGATAAAGTGTGGGTGAAGAGGAGAAAAGAATCAAAAGTGTCCCCAAGTTTCTGCTTTAAACAGCTGGGTGGTGCCTGTTTACTAGAGGAGTTTTGGAGTGTGACAGATCAAGAGTTTAGTTTTGGACCTAAGTTTTAGCCATTCAGCAGAGAAGTCAGGTAGGTAGAGTATCTAGAATCTTTTATTTTCTTTTGTTCTATAGAATTACGCTATTAAAATTTGAAGATACAGGATTTGAACTCCTACTTGTTGAGTATCTTAGTAACTCAGACTGAATTACTTTATAGTAGGAGACTTTTGTTTCCTTTGTGGAAGCAGAAATATCTTGTAGAAGTTATAAACACAATAGACAGCCACCAAACTGAGAAACTCAGCATGAAAGAACTCGGCTATGCTCATTAAATATGATTTGGAAGTAAATACAATAAGACTATATGTATGCTTCAGAGGAGTGAGCACTCTTGATTAGTTGATTTTTAAGTATTTTTTTGCTTGCTTCATGGATTATTTTCCCTAAATAATTTTAGTAAGCTTAAATAAAAAGACATAATACAATAAAATAATAAAATAGAACTAGAAAGTAAAGAGTATAGATGTTTGCCTGCCAGATGATTAGTTTATGAAAATTAGAAATAGGGTACAATTATGTTTTTGGAAGTGTTAAAATCAGGACATTGTTTGAAACTCAGTACATTTTTTTCTTTTAATATGTTTTATTGATTTTTTTTTTTTTATCCTCACCCGAGGACATTTTTTCATTTTTTGTTCAGATAGAGTGGGAGGGAGAGAGAGGAAGAGAGAGAGAGAGAGAAACATCGACGTGAAAGGGACACATCGAGTGGCTGCCACCCGCACGACCAACCAGGGCCGGGGACAAACTGCAACCGAGGTACATGCCCTTAGCGGGAACCGAACCCGGTTCTCTCTGGACCGCAGGCCGATGCTCCAACCGCTGAGCCAAACTGGCCAGGGCTGATTTTTTTTTAAGAGAGAGAGGAAGGGAGAGGGAGAGAGGGAGAGATAGAAACATCGATGAGAGAGACACATCAATTAGCTGCCTCCTGCATGCCCCCCACTGGGGATCGAGCCCGAAACCTGAGCATGTGCCCTGACTGGCAATCAAACTGGCAGTCTCTTGGTCCGTGAGTTGACGCTCAACCACTGAGCCACATCTGCTGGGCAAACTCAGTACATTTCTGTATTGGATAGAAGGTTGGAAAGTTGATGTTTTATCATGTTATTTTTTATTTCTGCAGATGATATCAAGGTCCTGCCTTGACTTGTTTTACTGGTACTGATATGTTCAGACATTCTCAAGTGATCCTTCTTAAAACTAGTTACACTTTTATAATAGAGTTACTTAATAAATGTATGGTTGCGAAACACAAATAATGCTTCATTTGGCACTTTTCTCTAAGAAGCAGAGATACCTGATTAGACTAAATTGGATAGGAAATGCTGGGTTTAGTCCAACCAAGATAAGACTTTTCTCGAAGCTGGCTATATGCCAGATACGGTCATAGGATAATAGAACCAGAGACCTCTAGTGATGGAGACAAGTGACTCAAATAATAGAAAGTACAGCAAAAGTTGAACATTATGTGCCTTATACTATGCTGATCTCTTTCTCTGCATTATTTTATTCAAACTTTAATCCTTACAAGAAGACGATGAAGTGCATGGTATTTGAATCCTCACTTTATAGATGAGGACAATAGGTTGCGTGAGATTATTTGCTCCAGGATACCTAGCTAACAAATGAGTTGGGACTTGAACCCAGGTTTGACTGGCTCCAAAGCCAGTGCTCTCAGTCACTGTTCTCTGTGGCTGGAACACAGAACCAACAGTCCAGTGTTTCTGCAGGCCATTCTGGAGTCACAGAGAAGTTAATGTGGTGGAGCTCAAATAGACTTTTGCTTGTTAGTTTAGAAGCTGAAATGTATGAAGTTATAGCCTTTAAGGTAATTTAGAGGTACTTAGTGTGTTATGAAGGGAGTGTTATTTTAATGTGTGGTACAGGAACATTTAGCATAGAAATACTTATTTTTATATATGAATATATTTGTGTGTTGGGATGGATATGAGATGAGAACTAGGATTGGTCACATAAAGATTCTGAGCCCCACTTCTCTTTAAGGGCAAAAAGCCTTTATAAAAAATTTACCAATGAAAGGAAATGGGAGCTTAAGTTATTCAAGATAAGCTTATCGGGGCTTGGAATACCAGTAGTCTGATTTTACTGTAAAACCAAAAGCACAGATCATAATCTTAAGTCTAACCTTCTTACAAGTGGGTAGAGAAGTATGCAGATCCTAGGAATCACTGGGACCAAAAAGTGCAGATGGAAGTAGTCTACACATGAGTTTGTGGAACAAAAGACATTTCTTTGTTGTTCAGTGAGTCCAAATGCTGGGAAGGAATAGAGAGAAAGGAAGCAGAAGGGCTTGCTTTTCACAGTGCTGTTCTATGTGATGATACCTCATGGAGACCTTCTTAAGATGAGTCAATTTTGATTACCTTTGGGATTTCCCTACTAGTGAAACTTCTCTTCACAGAGCTTTATCTCTCCTCACCCCCCTGAAACTAGGAAACTATCAAACATTTTAATAAGAATTTTAGATACTCCAGTAGTGATTTCCAGGAGCCACAGCCTCTGATAACATGCTCCTTTTGACCTTCCTTTAGCTAATTATATACTTGTCAGAGCTTAAACACCTTTGATTTCCTGGGGTTTGTAGCATCCTGCTTCTAGATTGTCTCAGACATGATGAGTGACCAGCAGGTAAGCCTTTCAGCCAGGTGATTTGGACCTCATGCCAATGACATTAATCCAGAGTTTGATCCTCGTAGTCCATCCCTATGGAAGTTATTTAGTTTAGCTATGCCACCTCTTTTGGCTCAGGTAGTCCACTGGCCCTAGCTTGCCAGCTGTCACTTTTAGACTGCAAGACAATTATTGAAAATTTGTATCAACAAAAATAAGTTAACAAAAGCTAGAAAAACACAAAGCCCATGTGAAAAAACAAGTTGAGGGAAGTGAACCACATGTGAAGAGAGTGAATGAGAAGAATAGACAGAAGGAGTCAAATAGTATATACCTACCTTTGTTAGCATCTGCTCGTGGATTAAGTGAAATTAGGTCAGAACTACAGTTGTAGAAATGAAAAGGACTCAATTAACAAGGTGCATACTGCCTATCTCTGCTAGAGGGTTCTACCTCACTAAATGCTAACTAAAGTTACTTAAGTTCAGTTTTAAAAGTGCATTTTTTGAGTGTAAATAGATCCAAGCTCCCAAAGAAGCTTTCACATAGCTAGAAAAGCTGTTTGTTCTTTCTTAAGAATATCTTTTTCAAATGTTGTCAGAGGTCACAGGTTCAGAATTGTAGAACACAAGCACTTTTCCTAGTGCGCTCGGCTGTTAACAGTATAAGTAATTAGATCCTTACTTAAGAATGTACTTTCTAATTTATGCAGTTAGGAAGAATTTGTGTTTTGAAGTACTAGAAATGAATATCTTTTCTGTACTTAAAGAACTGATAGACTCAGAATTTTGGAGAATGGTGGGTAGATTGTTGATCTGTGAAAATTTGAAGGAGATTGTACATATCAGTTTTTCTACATAAGCAAATTGTGATTTTTTTTTTCCCTAAAAAAAAAAATCTCCCCCTTAGAGGAAGCATTAAGAAAGACACTTGAGCCCAACTAAAAACCATTTAAAATATTACAGAAAGATAGCGTTTTACAACTGGAAGTTGCTTTAGAGGTGGTCTAATCATTCCATCAGTTTACAAATGAGAAAACTGAGGCAATGAGAAATTAAGTGGTTTGCAGAGGGCTACATATGTAGTATTCAAAGAACCAGAACCAGGACCCCAGACTCTTCTTGACTTGTAGTTCAGTTCTGTTAGCTGTTAGCAGCACTAGTCAGGTGCCTTGAACATGGGTGAAACTAAAGAAATAAGAAATGATAACTGCTTTTGTTCATGAGATTCATAAAACCTATCTAGGAGTTTTGAAAGTCTCAATAATTTTAATACAAAGAAAGGTTTGATGCCAAACTAGTCTGTTACTTTTATTTAAATGAAAATTAGTATCTAGCTTGGTGAATGAGGGAAGTGGTATGAATAGTGATAGTGGGTATGGATGTGATACTACTATAAGGACAGAGACAAGGGGATGGCCTTTAAGATACTCCTTGAAATTCTCCAGTGCATAGATATAGTGTTGTTATTATAGAAATAATGCTTGATTTACCAAGACAGTTTGATTTTCACATCCATTAGCTCCTGTCTATAATTGAGTTGGGTACTATAGTATCCAAGCAGAGTGATAAACTACCCCCCCCCCCCCCCCCCCCCCCCCGCGCCAAAGCCAATGTTACCTATAGAATAGAGTTGATTTCCTTGCCTTTCATAGTTGATACTGTCAGCAGGCCTGGACATTTACAATCACTCATTAGATTTAAGTGACCACAGAGTTTGCAAAGATTGAAAGATTATTCTAAGATTATCTTTTAGTTGTATTGTTTTTGATGGTATCACACCCATTCTAGTTCCTGTGAACCAGTGCTGTTCTCTGGGCTCACTGCTGTTGATTTTCTATTTCATTTGTGCTTATGGCTACAGCACATGTGGCTATTTACATTTAAATTAATTAAAATTAAGTAACATTAGAAGTTTAGTTCCTTATTCATGCATTTCAAGTGCTCAGTGTGACTAGTGGCTACTGTATTGAACAGCTTGTGTGTAGAAAGTTTCCGTCACTGTAGAAAGTTCTATTTTACAGCTCAGGTCTAGAGTTTCATTCTGCATCTGTACAGTGAAGCCTTTCTGAATGCCCCTCAAGACAATGGTAGTATAGTGTGGTTGCGTTCATCACAGAAGAGGATATGCAACAGATAATGGGTTGTGTCAAATGAATTGGAAAGTACAGTAAAACTGAAATAACAGACTACATCGGGCAAAGGGATGTCCGTTAAAATAGAAAGTTTGCTAATATAATAAAGTAGGTTTTCTGAATATGTTAAAAAATGGACAGATTATTTACCTGTTTTTACTTATGTAGACATGTTTGTGTAATTAAAATTAAGTATGTATGAAAAGTTTAATTACACAGAAAAGTTTTCTGTATGTATTACAGTAATTTTAAATTTGTACTGAATAGGTCTAGTAAATGCGTGTATTCACCAGTCACCTCGAGTAAACAAATGCACTCAGCTGGGGCGTGGTTTATCACACGTGGGAACATCGGCCAGCATGTGTTAAAACTGACGCAGATAGAGACAGGTGACAACAGAACCCATTACTGGACGATGTGATGTGATCACATGCTAATCATTCACCCAACATTGTTTAGGAGTGGTGATTCTTAGATTTGAATATGTAGACTATAGTTGTAGATATGTAATATTTACTTATGTTGGCGAAATTACTACAGTGTTTTTTCCAACATATGGCCTATTCGCTAAAATTTGTTAAAAATAACAGTGAATTAATAACAAAAATAAACCTTTTAATTTAATTATAAGCATATCTTGGTTAAAAGAATTTAAAAATTAACAGGGCGTTAATTTTCACATATGACATACAGACTGGAAATTTTGTCTGTTAATTCAAGGTCCGCAAAATCGAAGGTTTACTGTACTTTATAAGCTGTAAAGTCTATACAATTATTTTTATGGTATGTAGGAACTATATACACCTGTAGTGTTAATTTTCAGTAGTAATCTTTAAATTTTGTCACCTTTGCTTGGAAGGCATCACACTGACTGAACAGATTGATCAAGAACTAGAAAATGACCATATAAAGAAGCCAACATGTGCTTTAGAGATCAGCAGGTTGTATAGTGACAATATAATATTAAGTTATGGACCATGTTAAAGACATGATGCTAGTGCCTCAGCTTCTTACAGTATAGCTAAAAATTCTGACAATATTGTAGACATTTCACTTGCTACTGGACCAGTAAGTGACTCATTTAAAATCAGGTGGAAAGAAAGATCACTTATAATTAAGTTTTAAAATATTTTCTATACAGAATTTTAGTAGTTTTACCAAAATACATGATTTTGTCTGGTCTCACAGAGAGTTGGGACATGGCATTAAACATTATCCATGTTATAAGTTTGCAGTGGAACAGAGGCTACTGGTAATGGTGTGGTTTGTGTGTGGGGAGGTGTGCATTGGAGCCATCTGACTTGGTCACTGATTATTAAGAAGCAGTTACAGATTGCATTTGTGCTAGTTTCTTACCTTATAAATAGAAAGAAGTACCTAAGGCAGCCTTTGTTAGTGAAGAATACAAGTAACGTCTTCAGCAAGTGACATTGCTGCAAATTCGATGGCACCGCCCAGATGATGTTTCATTTTGTTTATTCCAACCCTACATTCCTCTGTCAGTAGGATGGTTATATCTATGCATTTAGCACTGTACAAATTGTACAAGCCAATGAGCCTTCTGCCCAGAATCATAAAATGAAAGCAAGAATATTAGAAAACAAAAACATTTTATTTTAAAGTTCAGCTTTTTGTTTTCATAATAATTTTCCCCCAGTGTAATACTGAATTTTGACCCTGGCTGACAATATTTAGTACTTCAAAAGCCATGAACCTTTGCTCCCACCCTGCCCAACTCTCTGTCCCACACAGATGAGCTGCCCTTTCTCTGTTTCCTAAGCACTTTGCTAACTTATGCTGCTAGCTCATTCTTCCTCCATTATTTGCGGTGTTGGCAAGTTTTTGAAGCAAGCAAGGTACCTATTTATGCATTATCTCAAGAATACAGTTTTTGAAGAACAGGGTCATGAGGGAAGAGGAATTAAAATGTGCACGCTTTGAGGGAAGACATAGGACTGGGGGTAGAAATGAGAAGAGGTGGACTTTACTATAAGGACTTTTTCCATCTTTCTAAAAGTAAAAGGAAATACTTAAGTTTGAGTTGAAGCTAGATAACTACTTACCAGAGATGATGTTACAGGGATTAAAATATAAGGCAGAAGCCTTGGCTAGGTCTTTTTTTTTTTTAGTAATTACTGGCTCTGAGAGAATTATAATGATATTTATTGGGAACTTTAGGGCAAACCTAAGGGAGAAAATAAAGATATCGAGAATGTCTCCTGAGGTGGGGCATACAGAAGGAGCCAGGATCAGGTCCAGGCCTCTCCCAGAAAGAGCAGATGCTGACAGGCTCATAGCTTTCTCTTCAGGTACTTTAAGGTCCATTTTAATTCACTGCCTCTAAAATTGAGCTTCATCCTGCCATTCATGTCTCAGGATCATGTCTCAAAGAGCAAACTGGGCTTTTCGATTTGTCCAAGCTCTGGTGCCAATAGCTCATTTATGCTTTGGGATCACTTTTGTTGGGGCGATAGTATAAACATCATGGATTCTATATTCATTCTGCCTGTGATGGAATCTTGACTCTTCTGTGTAACTTTCAACAGGTTAATTAAATTCTCTTTTGTGCCTCAGTTTTCTCATCTGTAAATATGAAGGAATACTACCTGGGAATAATTACTGTATTTTATCAAAACTAAGACTATTGATGATAAGATGCACCATTGCTTTACCACTAAGAAAAACATACTGTTTATTTAATTATGGTACATTGTATTATTGATATATTCCAGTTTCAGAGAGGTCAAAATGGAGAAAAACCTACCTCTTGGGATTATTGTGAGTACAGTTGACCCTCCATATACGTGGATTCTGTGTCCACGGATTCAACCAACCATGTATCGAAAGTATTTGAAAAAAAGAAAAAGCCATGTTGCTGCTGATGTGTACTATGTAGTTAGGTCTATGATGGTTGCATTTGGAGTGAACATGTTCAGATTTTTTTTTCCTTGTGATTCCCTAAACAATATAGTATAACAGCTATTTATATAACATTTACATTGTATTAGGTATAATAAGTAATGTGGAGATGATTTAAAGTTTATGGGAGGAAATGTGTAGGTTATATGCAAATACTATGCCATTTCATATAAGGGACTTCAGCATCCTTGGATTTTGGTATATAGGGGATTCTTGGAACCAACCCTGCATGAATACCAAAGGACAACTGTAGGTTGGTATTTGAAAAGCACATAAACTAGTATCTGATACAGAAAAAGCATTCTAGGTGTTAGCTGTTGTTTACTGTTGACTCTGTCCTAGAGCAGTTAATGTAGTCATCTAGTAAACATTTATGAAACACCCTGCTTGGAAGACAATGTGGTTCTAGACCACAATTCCTACTTTGAGAGGCCTCATGTTCTAGTTATGGAGAAACTCACAGAAATAGAGAAATCCTCATACAACCCAGAAATAGGGACATATTTCTTTGGGAGAAGAGTCGAAGGAGTAAGACTGACTTTTGTGGAGGCTTCACAGAGGCAGAGGCATTTAAGCTGAATTAGGAAGCATGAGAAAGGGCTCACTAGAAACAGAAGGCCATTAGACAAGGATGATCCAGGCAGAGAGAAAAGCATGTACAAAGGCACAGGGCTTATCATCAGCATGGCTGCAATGTTGAGGGTGTGTGTATGGTAGGGTTGAGGTGGTTGGCAACTGATAAATCTGAAGAAGTAAGCTTCCCCAGATTGTGAAGGGTCTGTATGTCCAGCTAGGGAATCTGAACTTGTTTACATTCTGTCCAGTAAGAACTGGGCAGATAACTGAAATTTTTATAATTTTTTTTTTTTTTTTTATCCTCACCCGAGGACATTTTTCCATTTTTTGTTCAGATAGAGTGGGAGGGAGAGAGAGGAAGAGAGAGAAACATCGATGTGAAAGGGACACATCGAGTGGCTGCCTCCCGCACGACCCAACCAGGGCCGGGGACAAACCGCAACCGAGGTACATGCCCTTAGTGGGAACCGAACCCCGGTCTCTCTGGACCGCAGGCCGACGCTCCAACCGCTGAGCCAAACCGGCCAGGGCTAACTGAAGTTTTTAAACAGTGGGGTGATGTGAGCAGAATAACTCTTCCTTCTTTCAATTTTGTTATTATACGGTTATGCCTTGTAGAAGTAGGATCTGCTCATTTACACTCAATGATGGAAGCTTGGAGGATGCATTTAAAACCTTTGATACTGGTACCTTTTCTCTGGCACAGTGTGTTCAGGCTGTTGTGGGATTTGTAAGGTTGTAAGGCAGCGGTTCTCAGCCTGTGGGTTGCGACCCCTTTGGGGGTTGAACGACCCTTTCACAGGAGTCGCCTAAGACCATCGGAAAACACATATTTGCGATGGTCTTAGGAACGGAGACACCGCTCCTCTATCCGTCTCCAGGTGGGTCCGCCCACATGCAGATACGCCCACATACAACATGAGGAACTGTATTAAAGGGTTGCGGCATTAGGAAGGTTGAGAACCACTGTAGGTAATAATATCAAGTCCAATTTTCACAATACTATTTAAATATAAACACTATATTTACCAAATTAAGTGGCAAAATACTGGAGTGATGCACATAAACTTATATTTAAAGTTTTTATTTGTTAATAATTTTAAACTTACAGAAAAATTGTGCAAATAATAATAATAATCAAAGAGTATCTATAAACTTTTGGCCTCTATTCACTTAACATTTTATACTGTTTGCTTTATCATTAAGTGTACATACTCTCTTCCCCCTCCCCCATTTCCTCTCTCAACCTCCCCTTCTCTCTCCTCCCTCTCTTTTTCATCCCTGTGCATGAGTGCATGCATGTATCTTATCTCTGAACCATTTGAGAATGAGTTCCATGGTGGTGTTCTTACAAAACCACAGAAGAGACAATATAGCTGTCATCTTCCTTCTGGTATTTGTCTTTCTCTGACTAATTTTACTTCATACCATACCCTCAAGGTCCATCATGTTGTTGCAGATGGCAAGATTTCATTCTTTTTTATGGCTGTGTAGTATTCCAGAATTTATTTAGTTCTCATGTCTCTTTTAGCTTCCTTTAATTTGAAATATTTCCAAAGACTATCCTTTGTGACTAATAGATGTTTTTAAAGAATAGAGTTTTCCCCTTTTTCTAATGGAACAGTTCTTATTTGGAGTTTTCTGATGGTTTTTATGATTAGATTCTGATTATGTATTCCCTGTCAGAATGCTACAAAAGTAATGTATCCTCAGGGTACAACATCTGGAGGCACATGAAATTCAGGTGCCCCTCCTTGGTATTGTTACTTGTGATCATCACTCCGTCAAAGTCTTTTCCAATTTCTTCACTATGTAATTACATTTCCCCCCCCTAGGGACTAATAAACAATCTATAGGGAGACACTTTAGGACAATGAAAATATCCTATTCCACATCAAAATTTCCCTCTCTACTTGGCATCTGTTGATGATTCATACTTAAATTAATGTTTACTACAATGGTTGCAAAATGTTTAAACTATTATTTTCTTATGTTTGGTATTTATGTATATATATTCCAGTGTATATATTTTTTCTAATAGTAATCAAACAACTATTTTTAATAAAATTCTTCTCTTAAGTTGTCAAGTATCTTAAATTTACAATGATTTTTTCTGACTCAATTCATAAAAATGAGATTTTATTGTTCATACCACCTCTGCCATATTGAGACTAAAGGATGGCTTTCTTAGTTTCTATGTACCTTGGCCATGGCTAAGAATTTAATAATATTAGTGGAGGGGGACCACAGGAGACTTTACGTCTAAAGGACAGTATCTAAGGGAGTTCTAATTTATATAGAACTTTCTCCATCTTTTAGATTTTGTCAGGGCACTTAGAAAGGAGTAAAACATAGGCATGAATGCTACAAGGAACTAAGACACTTGACCTACTTTGATTCTCTTAACTGAAATTAATGTTCTAGTCATTTTCCTGACTTGTAAAACCATTTTGGTGGTTCTCTTAGGCTATTTTATTTTTCAAATACAGGGATGCCAGAAATATTTGAAGGGATGGAGAACACGGTCATGTTTCATTAGTTATCTTATTGTTGTTGAAACCTCTTGCTCCAGGTTTTAGGTTTTCTGCTTTTTAAAAAAATTTTCTTCCTGCCCTAGCCAGGTGGCTTAGTTGTTTGGAGGGTCATCCTGTACACCAAAAGGTTTCAGGTTCGATTCCCCGTCAGGGTACATGCCTAGCTAGGTTTCAGTCAGGCATCCAATCGATGTTTCTCTCTCACTCCCTCCCTCTACACATATCCTCTGGTGAGGATTAAAAAAAAAGGTCTGAATTTAAAAATTTTTCTTTCTTTTTGATCTGCTCTCAGTGGTGGTCTTCACATGTTTGCTTTTGGGTAGCTTTGTGCTTTTTAATTACTTTGACCTGTACCTCTCACTTTGACTGACAGTGTTACTTTACTCTTAGTTATAAGAAGGGGAAGAGGAAACACCGTGAATACAATTATAAAACCAATTCTCGCCTGGCTGGTGTGGCTCAGTGGTTGAGCATTGATCCATGCACTAAGAGGTTGCTGGTTCGAGTCCCGATCAAGGCACATGCCCAGGTTGTGGGCCTGATCCCCAGAGGGGGGCATGCAGGAGGCGGCCAGTCAATGTTCTCTCTCATTGATGTTTCTATCTCTCTTCCTAGCCCTCTTTTCTCTCTAAAATCAGTAAAGAGAAAATATTTTTTAAAAAACAAAACCAATTCTCAGTAATTTGGAGAAAAAGTTACTTCATTTCTTGGTTTGATACACCTTTATCATTTTATGTTTTGAGATGGGAGGGAAACCACTTAAAAACAACCTCTGTTTGTGTGTAAGAAGGACAAATGTTGCCACTAATTTGAGGTTCAGATTCTGAGACATTTATCCAGTGTCTACTTTGCATGAAGCACCACTTGTGCAAGGGGGTAGGGTTTGTTACAGAGAGATTGATGATGTCCCAGCCTTAATTGGGTGACATGATTATCTTGCCTTTTTTTAATTGAAATTTATTTTTTTAAAGGTAAACCTAGAAATAAACAATTGAACTATTCATCTGCTGATTTTGATTGGGAATACATACATTGACATGGTTAATAATATACATCAGAATTGACCTGTTTCACATGACCATGTTATAATAATTTTTCATGTGGGGGTTCTATCAAGGAAAAGTTGAATTTTCTTTTTCTTTTCTTTTCTTTTTTTTCTTTTTTTTTTTGGTACGTACCCCTAGCGGGAACCGAACCCAGGACTCTCTGGTCCGCAGGCCAACGCTCCAACCGCTGAGCCAAACTGGCCAGGGCGAATTTTCTAGATTTGTTATAGACTGTGACAACATTTATAAAATAGGGGAAGGATAACTTGAGGTGGAAAATGTAAAGAAAAGGAGAGTGGAAGAGATGGGGCCACAATTTCAAAGCCCTTAACTTTTCTACAGAATATAGTAACAATTCTGGCATAGCATCTAACTGTGTTTTAAACTAGATTGGAGTGTCAAGATGGGGGGAGGTAGTGTCTCATCCGTTAAGGTGAGAAGTGAAGCCTAAGTTATAGAAGGGCATTGGGAATGAAGGTGAGGCACTAGATAGAGGGGAGAATGGAGAGGAAAGCCTTGGCAAGATCTTCTGTGGCCAAGATGAGGGAAATGAAGGAGTCTGACATGGCCTGGAAGTGGTGCTGGTTTTGTTAGGAGATAAGTTGAGTGAGATACTGGTGGATGTCAATATTTTTGTCCACATGGAGATAGCCAGCAAACATTCAGGCAGAGAGGACTGGCTGTCATAAAAAAATAGAGACGAAGATACAGACTTGGGAGCCAGGGTGTGTGTGTGTGTGTGTGTGTGTGTGTGTGTGTGTGTGTACGTGTGTACATATGTACATATGTACACATGCACACACTGTGTTTTGTGGTGGGAGTTGTAGAAATGGACGGATGCATTATCTGTGGTGATCCCTGAGGACAATCTGAGGACAGGGCCACTCCATTGCTCAGCTCCAGTGGGTGTCAGTCACACCGTCATTTGTGTGAATGGAGCCCCAGGATTTGTGCAGTGGGGCAGATCTGCACAAAGGGCACTCAGATTTAGGGTTACTTAGATCCTGAATGATAAGTGAAAGGTACTGAGAAGGGGTGCTTTGAAAGGTTGGTGGAGAACCATGCCAGTGCACTGTTGCAGAAGCCATGTCAAAGGGTTTTTATGGAGTAGTGTCAGATGTTGTAGAGAGGTCAAGGAGCATGAGGCCTGAGAAGAGACCTTTGTGCTTTCATTTATGAGATCATTAATTACTCCCAAGAGAACCTTGACCATGGATAATTGCAATGGAAGCCAGATCACAAGGGGTTAAGCAGAGAAGAGGAGAGGGAGAAGTGGCTTGAGGAAGCATCATCATTGAGACATGATTTTATGAATTAACTTCATAACATCATAGGATATTTCTAGTTGTAATTATTTAGGAATAATATTGCATTTTAGAGATTATTTTGAATTGTAGTGTTCTTTAATTTTCATATTTTAATTTTTTTCTCATAATTTTCTATACTGTTTTAGGAAATTAGATTCTGAAATTTTATTTCTTAATAATGTTTATATTATCTCACTAAATCATAATAATTTTAAATATTACATTAAATCTTATATTTTCCAGGATGATATAGAAGCTGGTTTGTGGTATTCCCTCTATGCATCTGTAGTAAATGAGCTATAATAAAAATGAAGTGCTTTTGTAAGCCTGTACAGTGAATTTCAAACATCACATCCCTTGAACCTTCCAATGAAACCAAAGTATTTTCACATCTTGAATGAATAGTTACAAAGGTTATAGTTAGTAATAATCATTTATATTTCAAATATACAGGAACATAATGTGTTGGGAAAATAATATAGGCACTTAAGGAAAAAGATGTTGTGTTTGAACCAAGACAGTACTAAATAAGTTGGGAGTTTATTCTATACAGTCATTTCTGGTGTTGAGGCAGAGGGTTATGGATGAGAGGAAAGAACCTTGTGATTTGTCAAAACACTGTCTTATGATAATTAGTGATCTCCCCCCCCCCCCCCATTGCTTAAAAGTTTGACCATTTCAGCTACTATCCTAATTCTTCTGTTAAAAAATGAGGCTTAATTAAGACATAGTATGTGTTGTCATGAACATAAATTCAGTGCTGTTTGCCCAAGTAAAGTTTGGGGTTTCCTTTTTCTGTTTTGTTGTTGTTGTTAATTATTTTATAATCTTTTTTGGGACTTGGCTAAAACTGTAGTGGGTTTGTCTCCTATCTGTTTTTTTGAACTACATTAGCCATTCACAGAACAGAAGCAAATGGCCATTTTTAAAATTCATGTCTTCAAATGTTAATTTGATGCTTTGAGGCATAAATGACCTTTCTAGCCAGCCCAGACTTGTCAAACAAAGGAATGGTAGGAACAAGCTGCTGTTTGTTCTAATACAACAGGCTGTTTTTCACTGAGAATTTCAAAACAATTTTGCTTCCCTCTTTTCCAAAACATTAAATTAAATTTCGGCCTGTGCTAGGTTTGAATTTAGAAAGAATTGTGTACACACAGTGGTTAAATGGAATGCTGACCACCTGTGCAAAATGAACCTTAGGCTTCAGCTTGTAGAGTTTACAGTGTGTGTAGGAAGTGCATTCCTGGCTTCTCAGCCCAATATTGGACTCAAACTGAGCTGAGCCACTGAGTTCACAGTGTTGGAAGAGAGAAGGGAAGACCAAAAAAACAGTAGGTAAGCAGAATGAGGCATTGTACATAGCTCTGTATTGTTCTTGTTGCAAATTAATTGAAACTAGTTACATGAACTGAGGCAGTGTTGTGGAATGACTCTGCTCTTGGCACTGTAGGGCTTGGTTTTCTTCACAGTTTCACAGCTAACATAGTAGCCTTGGACCCTAAAATGGTCATCTAACCTCCAAGAGTTTTTTTTAAAAAATTGAATGTATTAGGTTGACATCAGTAAATAAAATTAAGTAGTTTTCAGGTGTACAGTTCTATAACACATCATTTGTATATTGTATTGTGTGTTCACAACCCCAAGTCAAGTCTCCTTCCATCACCATTTATCCCCCCTTTACCCTGTTCTACCTCCCCCCCCCCCCACCCTCTGGTAATCATGTGCTGTTGTCCCTGTGTATGAGGTTTTTTTCCCCTTTGCTTATTAATCCCTTCACCTTTTTCGCCCATCCCTTAATCCCCCAACCCCCCTCCCCTCTGACATCTGTCAGTCTGTTCTCTGTATCTATGAGTCTGTATTTTGTCAGTTTATTTTGTTTATAAGATTCCACATGTAAGTGAAATCATATGATATTTGTCTTTCTCTGACTGGCTTATTTCACTTAGCATACATTCTTCAGGTCCATCCATGCTGTTGCAAAAGGTAAAATTTCCTTTTTTTTTTTTTTTTTTTTTAACAGCTGAGTAGTATTCAGTTGTGTAAATGTGCCACATCTTTTTTATCCACTCATCTACTTATGGGCACTTGGGCTATTGTAAATAATGTGGCTTTATCTATCCAAAGGAAATAATACTGCTTGTTCTGTTTCATTAACAAGATGTACAGGATATTTGATGAGAGGTGCCTATAATATGGTGGATGTACGTTTGCCTCAATAATTGTGATGTTAACTTATCCCCAATCTGTTCTAGATGTTGTCCACTGACACTGACACCAACTTTCCTTTTCTGGACATGATATCATGTAAAGACGTGAATAAAGGTTTTGAGTTTGAGTTTTCATTGAGTTCTCAAGTTCTAAAATAAATGACCAAGGATCAGGAAGCCAACAAAACAAAAAACAGTCCACCTGCAAATACAAACCACCCCTTCTATACCCTTATCCCTAAATAATTTAATGTCTAGTTATTTCCTTTGAAAGTTTAACACTGCACATAGAAGAGTGGAACACATACTTTGTTTTGGTGGGTTGTAAGTTTATTTTTTTCTTCTTAGGTGTCATGAAAAAGGAAGAAAGAAGGAAACAATTGTCAAAGTAAACATAGGGGCTCATTAACCCAAATAAGCTTAAAATAGTCCCCAATATGTCCTGAAAATTTGTTTTTCTTAAATTTTATTAGAGAAATTGTTAGTATTATAACAATAGAAGATTGAGTACATTTGGCTTATTGCCTTTAATTCCCCCTCTATGCAAAACATAGAAAATTTCTATATTAAATATTTGGGGTTTGGGTTTGTTTCTTAGGGGAAAGGGGTCATTTGGAAGTTTGATAGTTTTAATTAGAAAAAGACATTCTGGTTACAAGAAAGCATGTGCCCTTGTCGGTTTGGCTCAGTGGTTAGAGCCTTGGCCTGCAGCCCAAAGAGTTGTGGGTTCAATTCCAGTCAAGGGCATGTACCTCGGTTGTGGTTTGGTCCCTGGCCCTGGTCGGGGTTGTGAGGGAGGCAACCAATTGATGTGTCTCTCTCACATCGATGTTTCTCTCTCCACCCCTCCCACTCTATCTGAAGATAAATGGAAAAATATCCTCGAGTGAGGATTAGACAAAAAAAAAGAAAGAAAGAAAGAAAGCATGCCTTGTGGAATCTATAAGGTAGAAAGGGGAACATTAGGATGTGTATAGGAGCTAAGAAATTATCTTTGAATCTAAAGTAATAAATTATTCTCTTGAGGGGGGTAATAGGATTGGTTTGTAGACTTAATTTTTATGGGAGGAGTTGGGAGGAGGATGTGAAAAAGAAAAGGGAAAGGTTTGTGAAAATAAAATTCTTTTAAATTTCACAGTATACTTTAAGCTCTTACATAGTTAGGAAACACAAGTCAGGTTTTATAAATAATGATTAGCTCTTACATTTTATGAAAATGCTATGCATTAAAAATAATTTTAAACTGCTTTTATTAAATGGTATATTCCCTTGACACAGTTCTAATCCTAGGACCCCAGAATTTGGTTGGAACAATTTTGTGAAAGGCCCTTGTACTGGGAACCAGGAGATACTGATATTCCAGACAGAGTCCAGCTACTAACTAGTTTTTTAACCTTAGGCAATTCACTTGACTTCTGTGGACCTTCTGTCATTTGATAAATGATTGAAGATATAAATAATTAAGATGTTGCAAATACCACTTAAAATCTTACTGTTTCTGTCCATGGGGAATGTTATTAATTTAATGGAACTTATTTTAAGTATATATTCAAAATACTATATTTGTTTTATCCTTGAAGAGTTTTCATTTAGCCAAATGGATTGATTTAAAGTATTTGATCACAGCTGCTACAGAAATGTGTGCACAGCTACTATTTTGGTAAACACAGACTAGTAACCAGATGGTAGTAATACTTTAAAAAGTTGGGCTGTATGGGCTGGGAACCATCCAAATGGAATTTTCAGTGTTTTGCCTAGGTACATTGAATTTAGTACACACTAAATGAGTTTGAGTGTGTTTTATTACTGCAGTGGCTAGAAAGAACAAATAAGAGTATTATGTGGAATACAAATAATGCTTATTAAGCTTGCAGTTGATTCCTTCTGATAGATGTTCCAAATTGCTGTCAGACTTTATTTACTTACTCATAAACAGATGTGCTTTCCTTTAAATCAGGATAACTATTGCAAACCTAGTTATGCATATTTTAAACAACTGTTAAGGATTACATTTTTAAATCGTTGATTAAATAAAAAACTGATTTATTATGTTTTCTAAGGTTGTTGGTTTGTGGTGGTGGTTTTAGATGACAAAGAACTTAATTTTGTTTTTTTGAAATTTTGATTAAAGATGGAATATCATCAGTTAATTATTTTCTGGCTTGACCAGGTGGCTCAGTTGGTTGAGCGTCACCTCGTACACTAAAAGGTTGCAGGTTTGATTCCCAGTAAAGGCACCTATGGGAGGTAGCTAATCAATGTTTCTCACATCTGTGTTTCTCTCTTTCTCTCCCTCTTCTCTCTAAAATCATTAAAAATGTAATTTGCGGTGAGGGTTAAAAAAAAAATTTTTTTTTTTCTGTTCTGTAGTCCAGAATGTATAGCTAAGGCAAGCAAGTTACATATTTATTCTAAAAACTTTAGTCACTATTAATTATCATC
Source organism: Tadarida brasiliensis (assembly GCA_030848825.1). Lineage (NCBI taxonomy): Eukaryota > Metazoa > Chordata > Mammalia > Chiroptera > Molossidae > Tadarida > Tadarida brasiliensis. The sequence continues at coordinate 39,568,509 of CM061258.1, forward strand.
AGAAGAGAGGTTGGTAGTAATTTGGACATCAGCTGACCCATGTTTTACTAAACAATACAGCAATAATAATCTTAATCTTAAATTTTACAGGTTAATAGTGTTGGAGGATATATCTTCCAGTTTTAGTTTTTCCTCCTGCATGTATGTTGTTGTTATGGTTTATTTGTTAAAATCTTTGTTAGGTCAGTGCCATACTATTCTTTAAATATATAATGCTTCTTTAGGCTCAGATCCTGACATTAGAGTATGAACTAGTTTAATCATGGAAGCTCTCGTCACTCTCTCCTGTTTTCTGGTTTGATGGTTAGGCTCTGTCTATTCAGTGGGTTTATATGATAGTTCTTACTAATTCTGAGATTTATTTCTGGCATTCATGCTCATATTCATTCATAACAGATATTTATTGAGTCATCATTACTAAGTACTAGGCATTGTACTGGGACAAATTGATGACTCTAGTTGTTTGGAGCATGCCTTCTGGTGGAAAGATAATTGTTAAATATATAACAAATATAAAATTGTAATTGTGGTAAAGTGGCAGAAAGTAGAGTTACCTTAGTTAATAGTTCCTGCTTCTCATAAATAAAGCTAGTTCTGTTCATCAGTATACAAACAGTGTATCTGGTCCATCTTTCCAGGTTACAATTATTTCTAGCCTGAAGTATTCTTGATGGTTTTAATTATAGCAGCCGGCACTCATTTCGACTGCTCATCTTCTAACATGTGTTTTGCCAGTAACCACGCTTAGATTTTGCCCTGCCTACCTCCTTCAGCTGAGAGTATGAACATCTACCTCAAAATGCACACTTCGAATTACATTAGCTGGTGTAAAGTCCCACTAAAACCAAGCAAAGACGACACTACAACATAAGAGGGAAAGTGGAGGCAGGCACTAGGGTTGCTTCAGCAACCACAGGACTGCTTGGCAGCTTGTAAAAGATAGTGTGGGGAGGGTGACAATGGACATGCACTTGTAGATATTTTTTTCTTAAAGTACTGGAATCTAAACTTCTATGTCTAAGAGAAAAATAGATTCATTTTCTAAAAAGTTTATTACCAAGTTTTTAGGTCAAACCCACAAGTCTATATCTAGCATTCAACTACATACAAAAACAAGATCTACTAGTTGCCTTCTGTAATGAAAGGGAGTGGTCACTAACAAATGTGGTTGATTTATAAAGCTAGAATAACCTTATTTATTAATCTGAACAAGTCATTAATCACAGCAGTACCAACTGTGATAAAGCAATCTAGATTATTGTGCCATAGCAGCACTTTTAATTCTGTTAACATATGCATTAGTTCTTTATTATACATCTAGTATCACTTAGGTTTGACTAGTGTAATACTGATATTCAGGGTGGTTCTTAAATATTGAGCATTCTCAGCTTCCTGCTGAGTATGAAGGTTAATGAACAAAAGCAATTATAATCTATAGATGAGATATAGTTTAAACCTCCCCTCCCCACTCCCACTGCATTCCAAGGCTTATTCATGGACGTGTGTCACCACAATTTACAGAAAAAAAAATTGTATCTGTTTTTGTATCTTTTTGGATTAATTGTTGATAAAAGAGAGACATGCTAGAAATATAACTTTTAACATATGTGTAAATATAACTTTTAACATAAGTGTACAGATTTTCCAGAAAAACAATTCCAATATTCTGTGTTTACCAACAGCTATTAAAAATCTACTCCCTACCCCTCCCCAATGGCAACTTAATGTAAAACTGTATCCAGGAATAAGGAGAGCCTAGGATACAAAGTAAATTATTAGTAATTAAAGGCTAGAAACTTGTTATATTTAGTTATCCTGCTCTGAGTAATGATTTTTTTGGTCTTCAGTACTCTGTATGCTGTTCATTTGGGTCCTTTGTTACAGACACCAGGGAAGAGACCTAATAAAAAGTTCCATGTTTTTCAAAGAGAACAATTTAGAATAATGCTACTTAAGAGTACCTAATATCAGAACAAACAGGCAATGAACAGCATATAATTCTGCACATTATGCAGAAACATTAAATATACATATTAGTAAGGTAGCAGATGCTTTGGTTCTGAAATTGACATGTAAAATAGCAGTCTTTCTCTGCAGGGCTCCGCTCCAGCCAGCACTCCTTCACATATAATGAATAGCTAATTTCAGTCCTATGGTCCATGGGAGACTGACTGGGGAACTGGGAGGAGGAAAGCACTCCAACTTGAAGAACAGCAGGATGTGCTGAGATGTGCTTTTTAATGGAGAAACATTTTAGAACTCTTGGGGGTAGATTCATAAAGAGGGTTGTACATGTGTTTTGTATTTAAATTAAGGAATTATTAATACAGTTAGACAACCAGGAATCTGGCAGCTGTATTGCAAAAGGGAAGATCAGAATTTGGAGGCTGAATTATGAGTTCATAAATATCTTGCACTTTTGATAAAATACTAAAACTACCCTGTGTCCAAATGGAGCTGCTTATTAGAAATAGGCATTTTGGAATGTATTTAACTAGTTGAAAATTGGGGCTGACTTTTAAAAACTGGTCTTTCCCTGTATACAGGAAAAGGGAAGTGACTTATTTTCTTCTGCCTCATGGAGATTTCCTTGCCAGTTGAGATATCCCTGTGTTCATAATTCATTCATTCATCTATCCAGTCAATATTTGTTGAGCATCTGCTATATACCATGATGTTCTGGGAGCCAAAACTGAATAAAATCAATCTCCACCCTCAAGCAGTATCTAGTCTGGTGAAAAAACAGACAAATGCTATAACCAAAATGGAAATAAGGATTTTATGTGTGAAGACTAGAGTTTTTAAGCTAAAAGACTGCTTTTTTATTGTGAAGTATAAAATGCATATTAAATAGTACATGAAACTTATGCCTACAATTGAACAGGTAAAGTTATAGAATTATACTTTATGTATTCTTTGTGCTTCTTTTATTTAACACTTTGTGATTCATCTGTGTGGTTACTTGTAGCATTCTCATTGCTGTGTAGTACTATATTTTTTATCTTCGCTATTCTTTATTTATCCATTCTACTGTTGGACATTTGGGTTGCTTCCAGTTTTGGGGTATCATTACAATGATGCTAAGGGTGTTCTGGATTATGTGTCTTGGTATATGTGTACACACATTTATTTAGTGTATGTAGTTTTAACTTTACTAAATAAGGACAAACTATTATTTCCAAATGATGTGTTCCCATGTAAAAAGACTTTTGAAGGATTTTTGAAATTGGTGGTTTTTAAAAAGACAAATATTTTCTCATAGAATTTGACTTTCTCATAAGAATGCAGTGGGGATACTTACATATGTACCTAACGTATAGTTTAGTTGTCCTTTCTACCTAACTTGGATTTCAGGAATATGCTTGAAATGCCAAATTATGACTTAGTTTTTACTGTGGTAACTGGAATAGTCTGTGACAAATTGGAGAAGTTGGGAAAGATCTTTGAGACTAGAAAGCATGTCACAGTTTTGTTTAATGCTATGAAGAAAAGGTGGGTGGGGGGGAAGCCAGAGTATATTAAGGATACAAAAAGTTTAGTGGTTTTAAAATGTTGAGCTCACATTTTGAAGTGTAATTCTATTTTAATCTCTTTTCTAATGGAAGGAGAGAGATGACTGATTTGGTAGGGTAATCTTGTTTGAAAAATTGACAATTCTTTGGCATGAGGCCCAGATCTCTTTTCAGATTTTGTGTGAAATAGAAAAATGGCAGTCTCTTAGGTATTATTCATGGGAGGTGTCTGGGGGAGGCATGGGGCGGGGTGTGTGTGTGTGTGTGTGCTACCTCTTCATATAGTAGGAGAGTAGATAATAGGAGGTAGTGCATATTTCACATAATCAACTCTCTCTGGCCTCCCCAGAAAGGAGAAAGAACAATTAGCAGAGCATTACTTTAAAGATACTGGGAATATTCAACTTATTTTTCTTGGCCCCCAAATCTATAAGAAATATGAAGACCATTTTTCCTCCCTCCTAAATTGTGAGGCCTGCTAAAATTTAAGATCAAGAGAGCTTTTTCCTTTCCGTTCCATGATTATGAAAGCTTTTTAAAAACTTAAAAAAAAATACCTTTTCTCCATGGGTTCTCTTTGAGAACTGAATTTACAGGGTACTTGGGCTTCGCTTTTGCCATCTAGTACAGTAAAACATGCCTGAACATAAATGTTTGGGATGTTCAGGCCCAAAGCCATGTTGGTTGAGTGAATGGGAAATTTTCTGTCTGTTCAATTCAGTGAACATTTAATGTATGCCAATCATGTGCCTGTTCTTGGTAGGTACCGGGGACACAAAGATGAATGCAACAGCTTACAGTCCACTGGGAGAGACAGACATATAAACAATTCACCATAGTGTTGTGCGCTAAGGGACTATAATAATCTGTGGAAAGTACCGTGGTACATAAAAGAGAGAACAAAAGTGTGTGTGTGTGTGTGTGTGTGTGTGTGTGTGTGTGTGTGTGTGTGAGACAGGTGGTGAGGTTCTAGGTATTAGTGGTCTTTTATGGTGTGGATGAATGGATTTAAAATAAGTCATAGATATCAAACACTCGTAACATAATTGACTATTTAGATGGTTTTCAAATCTTGGCAATATAAATAGTGATTTAATAAACATCTCTGTATATAAAAAATAAAATAGGTCATACAGGTAACTAGAGAGAAGAGAAAAGGGCATATTTGGCAGAGAAATTGCATGAGCTAATGGATTTGTTAATCTAGATTATGGATAATCTACGTGAGATTATATTATTAGTAAAAATTAAAATTTCACGACAATATAAGCAGTGATTTCAATTTTGAAATTGTTAGCCTCTCCTACTTTTTATCACTAAAATACACATGCTCATAACATTCTCTCAGCCAGAGTTTAGAAATTAGGCAAACTCATCTTGGCCTCCTCCTGGATATAAAGATAGCTTCATGGGTAGACTCTAGTCACTTTATCTTTCATCATTCAGAGCTACTTATTAAATGCAAATCATTTGTGTTCAGGAGAGTATAAGGAAAGTTTAATAAACTTACTTCTTGCTTTATAGGGTAGTGATTTTCAGCCCTCTCCCTATGTTTCAAACTTTTGTTTAAAAAATTCTATAGGGTTGAATAATATTATTAGAGAGAAATAAAATAGTGATGGACATAACCTTAAAAACTATCTATTCTACCTCTTACATTTTCTCTGTAGGAAACAGGCCCTAATTGCTTAAGTGACCTGTCCAAGGCTATATAGCCCATCTGTAGGCTGGGGCTGGATGAGGAAATGGCGATGTGTAAGGATCAGGTTCTCTGACTGCCTAGGCCTAGGCTTTTTCATGTGGTTAAGACTCATAGTTTTGGTATGCCCAGGGTTTGAGTATGTCATAGATAATTCTTCTCATATTTGCTGCAATTATGGTTTAGAAACCTTTATCTGATTAAGTTAGATTGAAAGCAACATGGTATATGGCCAGAATCAGGTGAACTGCCACTTAGTAGTAAAACATTAACATTATACATCATAGCTTCCTTCTGCGAGTTTCCTTCTCCCTATCTGTAATAAGGGGGAGGGGGGGAATAATATATATTTTATTGAGTGGTAAAACTTTTAAATATAACTCCTAACAGTGTTTTACTCTTAATTGCCACCAGTGTCTTCTTTTTTTATATATGCGGATCAAATGAGATCATAGAATAGATATCACTTTTGAAAGTTTCACATTATATACAAATGAATATGTCTATTAAAGTAGTTTCCTTCTCCTTGCTGTTTCATTCTCTCCTCCATAACTAGTTTGTTGAATGGCAATATTACTTTATTAAAAAGGTTAGATAACTTGATATTTGTTTTACTAAATCCCATGGTTCTCTAGTGAATGAGATAGTATATGTTCTCTTTGTGGTAGGAGAGGTGATAGAGGTGTTGGTAGGTATTCTGAAAGAAACTGTTCAAGGAATTTGCAACCTCAGATAGACATACTGGCCCTGATCTAATGCATTTAAAGATAGTAAAATAAAAACATTGAACCAAGAAGTATATGGGTATATGTTGAGAATATTTATTTATCATGTGAAAGTCAAAAGAAAGCATATTTTAGGAATAAAGAGAAAAAGGATAAGGCAAGCCATAGTTGCGTGTGGAGGTTGAGTGAGAGTAGCCTTGACTAGAGAGATTGAAGTAGTCAGAGAAAATCACAGTGCCAATAAGAATAGAGAGTAATAGGTATATACAGGATATTTTGATATTATCTTCTGGAAATGTCACCTACAAGGGGAATATGCTGGGAAACCTCATAAAATGCTAACACTGTCACCCTGGCAGAGTATCTTCTTTCTCCCTTTGAATGCCTTTGGCCATCCTGTAAGAATTTGATTGTTTTTAATAGCCTAGGTTTGTATAAGGCCATATTTACTATTTCACAACTCTCCCCTAATTAAATTATGCCAGTCTGCACCTCAAAGGGTGTTTATTAGCTCTACTGGGATCTTGTTGCCATAGTTCCAAGACTTAACATTCCCCGCATAGCTGGGATGGACAGTGATGCTGACTGTACAAAGCTCTGTTTGGGACCCACTCCCCCCCCCCTTTTTTTTAAATCCTCACCCGAGGATACTTTTCCATTTATCTTCAGATAGAGAGAGAGGGAGGGAGGGAGGGAAGGAGAGAGAGGAACATCGTTGGGCTGCCTCCCGCAGGACTCCAACCAGGGCTGGGGACCGAACCACAATTGAGGTATGTAACTCCACCGGAATCGAACCCGTGCGACCCTTCGGTCTGAGAGCTGATGCTCCAACTGCTGAGCCAAACCGGCCAGGGCCCCATTCCATCCCCTTCATACTTTCCCCCTCTCTGCTTGTAAGTGTGGCTATTTTAGGACAGGAACAGGAACAGGTGTGAAGCAGATGGGAGGGCAGTCTCAGTGAAACACCCATCCCCTGATTGATCTCCAGGTGTGATTCAGGCAGTAACTAAAAAGGAAAGTTGACTGGAAGTATGAATAGTCTGTCACCTCACCTCCAGTTTAACTAGAAAGACACACAGAAAAGGCCTGGGGTGACGAACAGTTTGGAATGACTCTGCTAAATACTTCAGTGCAATGAAAGAACAGCTTCCTTTTTAGAAACGTGTTAAATTGATGTACCCCTACTGCTTCTTAGAAACTCTGAACCTAGTAGCCACTCAGAAGCCTCTTGTCTTCTGACATCCTCAGTCCCTTCTTTCCCTCCTTTCTTTTTACCTCTCTTCTTGGATTATCTTTTCTATTCACTTTTCCCTTCCGCCATTCTGGTAGTAGAAGGGAAATGTGGGAGAAAGAATGGTGATTTGTTCAAATTCTTCTTTGCCCCACATAGGAAATGAGTATTTCTGAAGGCAGTGAAAATGGATGGCTGTTGGTTTGATTTGGACCCATCAGCCTTCCCATTTTGCTAAGAAAGGGAAGGGGTGGGACTAAATGGGAATGCATCCCAGAGACCTCATGTACTCTTGCTTAAAACGATTTTTCATTTGTATGATTTATTTAAATAAATAATTGTTACACCAATTAAGGGCTGCTAAAAAGTATGTACTCTACTGAATTGCCACCTTAACACATTTTTCCTAAAGTGGGTCAATAAAGTCCTCTGGCAGTTACAGGCCACTGTTGGAGATTTTATCACTTCTTGGTGCTCTAATGGTTATACTTCTCTGAACTATGAATGCTTGACCTGCATAATCAGTTGATTATTATTGTTATTACTGAGTATTTACAGGACTTCAAAGTAGTAAATAGTATACAAAGCAAATATACTACCCTTACTCCATAAACTAAGCAAAATGATTCATGAAGGTGAAGCTTGGGGCAGGGATAAGTCTGCACTCAAGGGAGAAATAAATGAGGGCAGGGAGGAGGAACCCCCAGGAACATTTGCCATTGGTCATTTTGGGAACACTTAAGTAGTCAATTATATTTCTTAGTGCTATCTGTAATTTTACTTCATTCAATTGAGGTTTATTTATTTAGGGATAATGTGGTTCCAAGAAGTCTGTTTCCAGGGACTACAGTTTGAAGCTCCTGTTGCCTTAAAAGTATGTCCTGACTCCTGAAGACTGACCATCTGGGCAGTGTGGTCATTGTTATGTTATTGTGATCAATAAAGACTGATTTTGGAGTGATTTACCTGAGTGCTAACTGCTTACAACTTCATAGAAGAGGCAGTGGTTCATGTTTTGGCTCCTGTTCAGCAGGGGTGGGGGACGGACGGACTTGAGCTCCTTAGTCCTTTCAGAAAGGCTGACTAGGAGGCTGGAATGTTTTAGTTAGATTCAGGAAGTCAGGGTACAAATGTCAGGGTAATTTCGATTGACAGACTAACTAGATTATTAGTTTTATTTTTTAAATATCCAAACGTTGCTTTAAATTATAATCCCATTAAATACATTATTTAAGAGACCTGTAGGAAGTAATAAAACTTTGTAAAGTTTTTTATTTTCTTTTGGTTTTTCCAGTGACCTTCATTTCTCAATTTTATAGTTTTTCAAAAGCAAAATTTTACATTGCAATAAATTCCCCTCCCCCCAAAGGAAATGTGATCTTTAAGTTTTACCTTGGTTATTTTTGTGCCCTCTGGGTGTTTGAGGACATTTTCAGAACTTGACTAGAAAGCATCATTAAGTGAATGATTATTTTCATGTGGATTTAAGTATTTCTCACTGAGTAATTTAAGGTGAGTTAAATTAAAAAATAGGTTAATGCTGACCAAAGTGAGCACTTTATAAGCATACTTTTGCTATCCTATAACTCAGTCTTGTCACTGATGGATTTGGGCCAGTTTCTCTTACATGTGGGTATTGAGCCTAGGGCCACTTTAGTGTTTTGTATTTAGAAAAAACTCACTGTTTTTATTATTATTGGCCATGGAGATAATTAAAAGTTTACTTTTACTTTTTACTGTGTTTTATACCCAAGTGTGATGACTGACCTGTGGCAGTTACTCTAGGAATTTTGAGAGTGTTTTATGAATAACTTGTGGCTTTTGAAAAACAAGATAAAATAAAATACTTCAAAATCTAAGACATTTTAATCAGAGTACTGAGTTAACTTTGGTCGGGTTGTAAGGGAGACAAGGGTATGACATGTATTGAGAATTTAGTGATGACAGCTTGAGTGGGTTTTTTATTATCTTTATCAGCATACACAAAATTCTTGGTTTTTGGAGGGAAAATACTTTATCCCAAGATGGCAGTAGAGATATGGGAAAGTTTCTTTCCTTTTCTATGGAAGAGATAGATTTCTTAGTGCAGCATTGGACTTCATTAACTAAACTTGCTTTATATTGTAGGCCCTGAATGGGTGACATACTTTTTTGCAGTAGTTTTTAGGAATGGCTATTTTCTATTTCAAAAAAGATTAATGTACCCTTTTAAGTTGGGATTTTATAGAGATTGAAAAAATTTCAGTACCTAATAAATTATGTTTAGTTGGCAGGATCTAGTATCTATTAAAAGGTAAACTTCTTCACCCCTTGTATAGTTAAAAATAAAGTATAATAGAATAGAATAATATGTGTATGAGTTATAAAGCAAAACTGTACACTTGTGTACCCACTATTCACCTTAAAAATATAACATTACCGGTACCTTTGGAGCCCTCTGTGTGCCCTTTCCTTACTTCACTTCCTGCTTCTCATCTCCTGTAGAATTCACCAGCACCTTGAGTATTGTATTGTGTCCTGACCTTTAAAATACCTTTTTTTCCCATTTAGTATTCTGCGTACTCCTTTATAAACTGTAACTTGCTTTTTTAATTTTTTTTATTTTTTCCCCTTTTAAGTGATATATTTTGAGATTCATCAAAACAGATGTGATTGCATTTTTCACAGAAATAGAACAGACAGTCCTAAAATTTAATGTATGGAACCATGAAGGACCCCAGATAGCCAAAGCAATCTTGAGAAAGGAAAACAAAGATGGCGATATCATCACACTCCTTAATTTCAAACTATATTACAAGGCTGTAGTAATCAAAACAACATGGTATTGGCATAAAAACAGACATATAGAATAATGTAACAGAATAGAAAGCCTAGAAATAAACCCATGCATATATAGTCAATTTATGACAGAGGAGCCAAGAATATACAGTGAGGGAAAAGACAGTCTCTTCAATAAATGGTGTTGGGAAAACTGGAAAGCCAATAAATAAAAAATTTAAAAAAGAACTACCACATGATCCAGCAATTTCACTTCTGGGTATTGTTCCAAAGAAAACAAAAGCACTAACTTGAAAAGATATATACACTCCCATGTTTATTGTAGCATTATTTATAATAGCCAACATATGGAAACTACCTAAGAGTCCATCGATAGATGCATGGATAAAGAAAATGTTTGTGGGTATGGGTGTGTGAGCACAGTAGAATATTACTCTGCCATGCAAATGGAATCTTGCCATTTGCAACAACATGGATGGACTTTGAAGGCATTATGTTAAATGAAATAAGTCAGAGAAAGACAAATACAGTGTAATCTTACTTATATGTGGAATCTTAAAAAGAAACAGAAACCAAGCTCACAGATACCGAGAATAGATTGGTGGTTGCCAGAGGTGGGGATTTGGGGGTGGGTAAAATGGATAAAGGGTTACAAACTACACTTATAAAATAAATGAGTAATGGAGATATAATACACAGGGTGGTGATTGTGGTTAATAATACTGTATAGCATATTTGAGAGTTGCTAGGAGAGTGGATCTTAAGAGCTTTCATCAAGCTCTGCCGGTGTGGCTCAGCTGGTTGGAGTGTCATCCCGTATACCGAAGGGTCGCAGGTTCTATTCCCAGTTTGGGTGCATGCCCAGCTTGTGGGTTTGATCCCTGGTCAGGGTGCGTACAGGAGGCAACCAATCAATTGATGTTTCTCTTCCGTGTCTATGTTTCTTTCTCTCCCTTTTCCGTCCCCTCTCTAAAATCAGTTAAAAAAAAAATTTGCCTGGCCGATGTAGCTCAGTGGTTGAGCGTCGACCCATGCATCAAGAGGTCGCCAGTTTGATTCCCAGTCAGGGCACATGCCTAGATTGTGGGCCAAATTCCCAGTAGGGGGCATGCAGGAGGCAGCCAATTGATGTTCTCTCTCATCCATGTTTCCATCTCTCTCTACCTCTCCCTTCCTCTCTCTCTAAAATCAATAAAAGGAAAAAAAAAACATATATATGTGTTTTTTTTTAATCCTCACCCGAGGACATTTTTGCATTTATCTTCAGATAGAGCGGGAGGGAGAGAGGGAGGAGAGAGAGAGAAACATCGATGTGAGAGAGACACATCGACTGGTTGCCACCCACACAACCCCAACCAGGACCGGGGACAAACTGCAACCGAGGTACATGTCCTTAGCAGGAACTGAACCCGGGACTCTCTGGTCCGCAGGCCGATGCTCTAACTGCTGAGCCAAACTGGCCGGGGCCATATATATATATATTTAAAAGAGTTCTCATCAAGAAAAATTTGTAAGCTATTTAGGGTGACAGATATTAACTGGATTTTTGTGGTGATCATTTCACAGTGTATAAAATATCAAATCATGTTGTACACCTGAAGCTAATATACTGTTACATGTCAATTATACCACATTTTTAAAAAATGTGATTGTAGTCCATTTTCACTGCTATAACTATTCTGTCATATGAATATGTCACAACTTCTTCAGTTTGCTGCTGATGGCTATTTTGGTTGCCAGTTTTATATTACAAAGCTGCTTTGAACATTATTTTGTATGCCTAATGATGCATATGTGCAAGTATTTCTCTAGGGTCCTCTTACCCCATCTTATTAGAAATTTACTTTAGCGTGGCCCAAAGGATCTTTGTGACCAGTGCTAAGGTCTAAGTAACCATACTAAGTAACTAAGAAACCATCAGGTTCTTTAAAAAAACTTTTTGAAATAATTTTAGAACTACAGAAAAATTGTAAATATAGTACAGAGTCCCATATGACCTTTACCCAGCCTCCCCTAATGTTAACATCTTACGTAACCATGGTACTTAGATCAGAACTAAAAAGTTAATATTGGTACACTACTATTAACGAAACTGCAGACTTTTTGATTTCCCCAGTGTTTCTACTACTATTCTCTTTCTCTTTGAGTTTCCAGTCCAGGATTCCAGATTATATTTAGTCATCACTTTTCCTTATTGTCCTTTAATCTGTGGTCAATTTATTGGTATTTCCTTGTCTTTCATGACCTTGACTTGTGAAGAATACTGGGCAGGTTTTTTTAAAAGATTTTCTAATTGATTTTTAGAGAGAGAGAGAGAGGAAGGGTGAGGGAGAGGGAGAGAGGGAAACATCAATGTGAGAGCAAAACATCGATTGATCGGCTGATTGATCGGCTGTCTCCTGCACACCCCCTACTGGGGATCGAGCCTGAAACCTCGGCTATGGAACTGTTAACCTTTCAGTGCACAGGATGACACTCCAACCAACTGAGCCACACCGGCCAGGGCACTGGGCAGGTATTTTTGTAGATGTTTCTCAACTTGAATTGTGTGATGCTTTCCTGATGATGAAGTTACACGTTTTTGCAGGAATGTCACAGAAGTAATAATGTTGTATACTTCTTGCATCATTTCAGGAGGGGCTACATGATATCAATGTGACTTATTGGTTATACTAACCTTGATCACTTGCTTAAGGTGGTATCTGACAGGTATCTCCACTAGGAAGTATCTCCACTACTGTTTTTTGCTTTTCATTAGAAGGGAGTCACTAAAGTCCAGCCCATACTCAAGAGGAGGAGAATTAGGTTCCACCTACTGGAGGGAGTAGAATGAAAGAATTTGATATACGCTAAAACTACCACAGTTATATATCTGGAGGGGAGATTGTCTGAGTCTATTAAAGCTTCATCTATTATTTTTATTGTTCGTCAGTCTATCTGGCCAGCAGCAAATATTACTGTGGATATTCTCATGATGGTTTTTTACCCTCATTGCTTCAACATTTATTAATTGACATTCTTCTATAAGAAATATGTGTTCCTTCTCCATTTAAAAAATGTATTTATTTACTTATTTAAGTATGGGCTCATGGATATTTATTTTATTCTTTGAGTTATAATGCTGATTTTTGCTATGTAAAAAAAAAGTTGTGAACTTAGACTTGTGATCCTAGTAGACCACCTGTAGAGCCTGTAGAGCTTCCCCCAAAGGGGGAAATAAATTTCTGTTCGAGATGAAACCTTGTCTAATATCTGACCACCAAAGAGGCAAATTTATTTCAAACTCAAGTAGCACGGTTCATAGTCTGCCAGAAAAATTAGTTTGAACTATGATGAAGCATTTGTTAAGTTAATGTGCTTGATTTATAAATGTATGGCCATTTGCCTTTTCCTCAAAATTCCAGAGCCTGAAAACTAGCTGCATAGTGTATTGCTCAGTTTTTTTGTTTTGTTTTAAACAGTGAAATTTTCCTTGACTGTACATACAATATATTTATTTTTAGACAATTAAAGCAGCTTTTATAATTATAACTCTAATTAAAGACACAAACCACCTATCTTTTGAGTGGTTTCTTATGTTATTGAAATGCTGAGTTTTTGTCTGCATTTAATATGTATGTTATTTTAGTTTTATACCAATGTCAATATATATGATGCCAATTATTTCTCATCATTTTCCCCCTTTAATTCCAATTTAAAAATCTGTTCTAGAATTATTCTTGTTTCATCATTTGATGCCCAGGATTATGTAGGCTATATTTAAATAAGTTTCCTATTCTCAAGAATGGATAACAGAGTCTCTTGAGCTTGGATAAGTATGGTTGCCCCCACGTATGTGGATACCTGGATAGATATTTCATTTGCCTTTCTTAGAAATAAATTAAGTATACATTTTAAGTACAATTAAATTAGTTATTTTTAAAAGTCCTTGAAGGTTCATTATAAACCAAAGGAAAAAAATAATTTGAGGCAAAAGTCTAGGTTTTCATCATATATTTTGACCAAAATAGCTATGTTGCTTTTAGGACTTCAGAATCTAAAAAGTCAGAGTTTGAAAGTCCATGAAGAAATCTATAGGAAATCATTCTTAACCTAAATAAATAAATAGATAATAAATAATTAATAAATAAATAGATAAACTCTGAGATATACTCTGCATGATTTTGTGCATATTTGGGCGGTGCCCTTTTTCAGATTCTCAAGGGAACTATGAAGCCCCCTCCCCCCCAAAAAGGTAAGGGACCAGATATGAAAATGAGGTCAAAGACTCAAGGTCAAACAGCTAATTAGTAGCAGAGCTGGGATTAAAACAAGTCTCTTTCCCAGGTCAGTTCTCATTTCATTATACTGACAATCCTCAGACACACATTTTGATTCCGAAACACACATTAAGCCACTACGTACATAATTGCTACTTAATTAGTAGCCTTTCACATTTGAAGCCTTTTAGGTTTCCATTTCTTGTTTGAAATAAACAGTAGTAAAAAATTTGGCACAGAAATTTTCTTATTTTACATCATTTAAAATTTTTTTTTAATCCTAAGGTTTGATAACATCAGATCATTATTAATAAACAGCTTTATTTAACAATTATTTTATATTGAAAGAAAAACTGTGGTTAGAGCCCTGGATCAGTACCTCTATTTTTCTGATTCGTTCTATAATGTTACCATCATCACATCCAACAGAAATGCTCTCCTAGGCTAAAATGGAATATATCTATTAATTTACATTATAAACACTTTGCTTTCAGAAGAAATAAATAAAACCAAACTATTATTTAAAGCAGTGTATTGGGTTATTGGCAACAATAAGAGTTTCTCATTAACTACTCCTTTACATACGCATTTTGGGTAGGGTACATAGATAACTTGTTTTCAGTCTCTGCTATCTTGTAGCGTCTCACACTAGAGCAATTTGGTAGAGTATTCCAATTTCATTTAACCTCTCTCCTAAATAAAAATTCTACATTTTCGTTCATTAATTTTTTTGTTCACTCAAAAAATATTGAGCATGTATCATATGCAAGACACTGTTCTGGGTACTTTTAAGTGCTCATAGGACCTTAACAGTCTTTCCTTCATAAAACAGCAGGCCATCTCTCTCTCTCCCCCCATCCCCCACCTTTGTATTATGGAATAAACTCTTACACAGGATTTGCATGTTGGATCGTCAGAGAGATATTTGAACTTTGCCATTCACGGATTTGAAGGTAAAATATTGTGAACACTTTTTTTTTTACTGTTATGGGTAAACAATGTATGGTATTCTGGTGAATCAAATATAACTTTTAACCATAATTGTGGCGCAGGTAACAACATTGTGTATTTTCTTTTGGGTTGCATTATAAAAGATTGACTTTCAACAGCAGGCTTACTTTTCCCAATTAATTATTGGTTCTTGGAGGATACTGATGATGAGGTATCCTCCAGCCTTTAAGCCACATGTGTCCAGGTAGGCTTAAACTCCTGGAGAAAAATCACAAAAGCCTGTCAATTGGCTTGTGCTGATTTATGATTTCTAAACTCTCAGTTGAGCCTTTAGTTCTCTTTAGTAACACTCATCTTAAACTATGTTTTCTTTTC
This sequence comes from Tadarida brasiliensis, assembly GCA_030848825.1. NCBI lineage: Eukaryota > Metazoa > Chordata > Mammalia > Chiroptera > Molossidae > Tadarida > Tadarida brasiliensis. The sequence goes on from CM061258.1 coordinate 39,584,039, forward strand.
CATTTTCTGTAGCTGTTCTAGACCCTTGACTTTGTACTACCATTCTTTAAATTTTTAATAAAGCTCAATAAGAGTCCCTTTACTGTATGATTTCTTAGAGTTCTGTATATATCATACTGATATGCCTTCTGAATGTCCAAAAGGGTGGTGCCAGATGCAACTTAATCCAAACTTATATGAATTTAGGGGAACCCTCGCTCTTATGAATATCTGTTAACATACATAGAATGCAATTTGGAAAATGGAGTCTGTACTTTTTCTATTATTTATTTCTGAATCCAACTCTGATCTACCTTCTCAGCTATCAATTACCCAATAATCCAAGCCTTCACCTCAAAACGTGAACCCTGGTGTTATTCGTGGATGCATCCCTGGAGACTTACTTGTACATTGCTAGTTACCAAGTTACAGGATCAAGAAAGTGGTTGTTGAGTGGTATAAACTCATGTTTATAGTACTTAGTAGATAGTAAGGGAAAGAATGCAGCCTTTTACATAGTGAATTCAGACAAGATGATCCATTTGTTTCATTTCATTTTTAATGGGCTTTTTTTGTTTCTGCATTATTCTATAATACATTTTGCATAGATAAACTTCACCTATATTTATTCAATCTGAAATTTTTAGAGTAGATTTAGAACACCACAAAAAGCTATGCCTTAGAAATCTCAGTTATAGACAGACAATTAAAAATTATATAGATAAAATGTTTACTTGCTTTTATATTGAATTCCAAAGCTTTAAAAAATTCTTTCCACATGCCAGTGACATATACATGACTGTAGCTACAGCAGTGTTTATCCTTTTTCTCTCCCCTTCCTGAGCCATAGCTTCCAAGTCCTTTGAAATGATCATTCCTTCAACTTTGTAGCAGCCATCGCAGGTCAAAGGTCCTGTGTGAGGGAATGTGGCAACTACCATCCTTCATTTCGTCCTGGGTAGTTCTCCATTACTGTTGCCCACCTCCATAAGTTTTTAGAAATCATCTCATATAATTTATATTAGAGCCATAAGGAGGGCTAAACATCTATGGGTTAAGGAGAGCCAGGAAGTGTCCTTTGGCCAGAGTAGGCTGGGCCAGCCAGTCAGTAGTGCGATGACCACATTTATGGCTCTCATTGTTAGCACTTGGTGTGTGATCATTACTAGGCTCCCAGAACATGTGCTGGACATCATGTATATGGCAAATTATCTACTCAGGAACACTTGCAGCACTTTTTACATTTTAACAAAAGCACTTTTTTTTTCTTTAATTTGTGTTTGTTGTAGAAATTTTAGAAAAACGCTTACCCCACACCATCCAAAATAAGGAAAATAAAAAGTCACCTCTAATCACACTGTTCCAAGATATGGATGGGAATGTCTTACTAAGTTTCATCCATATTTTGAACAGATGACCTGTCTGCTTCTCTTTTATCACCGTGTACTTATGAAAAAAATGTACCACATAGCCAATGTATATACATCTACCTCCCTGTTCTTAAAGACATACACACAGAGCGGGGAGGATTTTCTTCTCAGCTGGATGTCACAGACAGGAAATAGTGATGCCTACAGCCCTACAGCTAGTGTTCTTTGGCATTCTCCAAGGAGAACAGGGATTCTGACTTCACTCTGCCTGTCAGGCCATAAATTACTGGAGACAAAAAGCTGTGGGCTCTTCTTCCACAAGAACTGCAAGTTCCCTTACTGTTGAATCCAACTTTCAGTTAGTCTCCAGCTCAGTGACAAGATGGACTTGAGCTATAAAAATAATTCTGCATACCTTGTCATGGAAGGCAAATATTAGGGATTAGAAAGGCATTTTACATTTTAGTAGAGAGATCATCAAAACTGGGAGTGAAAAATTGTTACTTATTGAAACTAGAAGTTATTTTGAGACAAAATTCTTCTAAGACCCTGTATTTTCTGTTTCTAATCAAATCACATTTTAAGAATGTGCTATGTAAATTGGGAACAAATGAAAAAAATGCTAGTGGTTTCATTTATTTGGAAGTATGAATATATTAGAATACAATCACAACAACAACAAACCCTTATCCATTATTGTAATAGAAATGCTGGCATGATCTTGGGAGCTTGGCATTTCCAATCAGCATGCACACTCATGCTAACAGGTTAACACGATAGCAGCATTCCATAAAAGAAATCCTTGTTGTTTACATACATTGTCCATTCTAAACCTTATGGCAGTCCTGCAAGATAGGTATTAATTCCTTTGTATAGATGTGAAAATAGAGGGTAAGTTACTTGCCTAAGTTCATTTAACTGAGATGTTTTGGAGTTAGAAGGAAAATTGATCTTGTTTTAGAAGATTTTGATTATTTCCAAAGTGCAACTTCATCTTGTATTATCCTGCATATTCTGTTGCCTCTGACTTTCTCATATAGGATACACTTTGCTTTAGGCAAAAAACATGTTACTAAAATTGTTGCCTATATATGTATATTTTTTTCATTAATTGGATTGTTTTGAATATACAAAGAATCCTCAGTTATGAGGAATCCTATGGGACTTGTAAACCAATCTCTTTGTAAAGGTAAATACTCTCCAGTTAATCATTTTTAAATTTTTATATATTAATTTATATTTTTAATGAAGGTTTTACTTAATACATTTTGTTACTATGAAATTTTATTTATATTTATTTATTAATGCTCAGACCAGTTTAACATACCATTCCCGATTTCTTGGAATGGGAGCATTTAGGTTACATAATAAAAGAGAAATTGTATACATTCTTTGTATCACAAGTTATATATTCTTTACTGTTCTGTTTATGGTGTTTGACTGTATTCTGACTAGAAAACTTTGTTTAGGCTGTAATTCTAATCATCTAAATCAGTGGTTCCTGGAGCAGCAGCAACAGCATCACTAGGGATGATGGCATGGGGCCCAGCAATCTGGATTATAACAATCCCTCCAAGTGGTTCTGATGCACATTCCGGTTTGAGAAGCACTAGTCTATATGTTCCACATACCAAGAGTATAAGAATGTATGTTCTTTCATCTAACAAATGCTTCTTGAGTGTTTCATCCAGGACAGTCCTCTATGACAGTGATGCCACAGACTCTGCTGTCTCCTATGGTATCACAGACCCCTGCTTCCAGCTTAACTCATAAGAGAGGAGTGGGCTCTGAGAAATTGTCTTTAGTTAAGTTTAAAGTGTCCCTTAGTAATCAGTTAGGGCCAAAATGTGGGTGCTCCTGTTGGGGTTGAGGGGTTAGGCTGGAGCTCTAGGATATGGGTGGTAGAATTTGACCACTGAGGCCTGCATTCTCCCCTCCCCAGTCTGAGTCACACTTTTCTCCCTACCTCTTGGCTCAGGTAAACAGAATTGGTCTTCAGAGTTTCTCCTTCACCCCCACTCTTAAAGCAAACAGCCAGGCATTTCTGAAGGTTGTTTTACTGTAAGCAACAACACAGGAAATAAACGGGTAAAGAGTTTTCTGTCCCCTCTCCCATTTAGACCCAGGCCCAGGAAAGTAGGACAAAGGTGTATAGAGGGGCTAAGAGTTGGGTGTTTGGGTACCATAGGGCTCTAATAAAAATAAACTTAATCTGCACTTCAGAAGTTGGGGACCTGGGTGAAAGGCCAAGTCTAAGAGGGGAGGAAGAGGGAGCACTGAATTGAAGGGGTAGCATTGGGACTATTCTGACAGCAAGAGAGCCTAGTTGGTCTGGTCTTTTAAGAAGGGCTGAAGGCTGGAGCTGCTTTGCTTGTATTACAAAATGTTAGCATCAGAGAAAGTGGAATAAAGTGGAATTTAAAAGATTGGGGTAAATAATTTAAATTCTTAAGCATCTTGTGGCTTTATAGTTGTTAAAGTAACTCAAATTCTACCTAACTTGTTTGTTACCTCCCTGTCTACCCACTCAGAAACTGAGGCTGGGCAATGATTGTTTCCCTCAATTCTGGAAGATTACTTGATGGTGATGGTGGTGGTGGGGAACCCTTAGTACTTCAAAATTTGGGATGAAATGGAGTGATGTGATTAAAAACAAAATCTAGAACATCCCCCTTAAACTAGTACTCCTTCTAGGTGCCCATTACAGATAGCTAAATTAGTGGATAAGTGTCTTCTTTCAGAAATAATTTTAAATAACTGTCTAATGCCATTCATATCTAACCGTAACGCTGATCATACGGATCCTTGTATGAAATGGTGCAAGAATCTACATTAATGAGAACAAAACCGATACTGAACAGAATGCCGCTGGGAACTATAGGTTGGGCCCGTCTAGTGCATGCTCCGTAAATTTTTATGTTGTTTATATGGTGTGCTTTGGTTTACAGTCTGGTCTTTGCATTAATTTGCCATTGTCTTTCTCTCAAATATTAATGAAGTGTAGGAATGATTCTATTCCAAACAGGCATTTTTAAGGTAGACTTAAAAATAAAGCTTTTCCTTTAAAAAATAATTTTCTGAAAGACGAAAACCACTTCATTAGTGATTGCCAGCAAAATCTCCTAATGTCTTTCTGTAAGCTGTTTAAGCTTAGTATTAGAAATTAGGGCTAGAGGATTTAATTAACCAGCTCACAGGATGCAGTCTCTTTAATTTAGGATTTCCCTTTGAGAAAATTATGTAGTTGAGAAGGAATATCATATATTAGACAAGTTCATTTTTGAGTTGAGTTTATTGCCTACATCTTGGGCCCTTAACGTGTTCAATACTGCTGATTTGGAAATTAAGCACAATTTTAATTAAGACATTTTGTTTTTTAAATTGATGATTGCAACATGGTGAGTTGGATTTTGTGTGTTGTAGTTCTCAGAGTTAGGAAAGGTAAAAGTTCAGTTTTGGGTGGCATTGATTAACTCATCCATTTTACCAGGGACACATAATCATATATTAGTTACTATACATTTAGCAGTGTAGTGGGTTTAGTTAACCAATGAATATACTTTGTTATGAGAGTGTTAAATGTTAACACTTTTGTATTGTTTAGACTTAGCTTTAAAAAAAAATACAGAAAATCTCGCATAACCCTTGCCACCCTTTCAGCCATAACATTACATTGCTTTGGTTTCTGCCTTTAATTTCCCCAGGGCTTCTTTTTATTTAGGAAAAGGGTAAAAGATGTATTTGTGTAGGTACTACACCAGTGCTTCTGTTAAATTCTTTTTCAACAAAAATATGTTACTTGAGCACTTCATGCGCAGGGTGCATATTTTTCCGAAAAGAATGTGCCCTGAAAGCAGTAGTTTTTAGCGTATATTTATTTTATGTCTACCAGTTTATTTTAGCTTAAAAGTTTTCTAATGCTTTGAGTTTGTAACCATTTTTAGTTAACTGAGTACATACATGTATATACACAAAATGGCCAATCTTTAGAAATTCTTTACGTATTTTAAAACAGTTGTCTTTCCAGTCTGATATGGATCTCCTTTAAAATGCAACTAAAATCTAACCCTAGATATTAAAAATCAGCTCTCAAGGAAAGCTTATTTTAGAATATCAGTGAAGAAATAAATATTTGCTTTCCAGAAACTTTAATCAATTCTCATTAATGTGAAGTTAATGTAGTTGATTTGAATATGTGCTCATGCATGAGAAATTTGCCCTTTAAGTGTTTCTCTGTTGAGTCTTATTAACTACTGACCTGTAAGATCCAAGTGCAAATCATGTTCTCTCAAAGATGGTTTGGCGAAGAGGAGTTATTTCTTCCCTTCCTTAGCAGTGCATTATAAATAGTTCTTCGTCTTTCTGATCTCACTCTTAATTTTATTGAGGGGGCCCCACACTCCTTTTGCTTACTAAATGTACATGCATGAGAGAGAGTTTAAAAGGTCAGTAATGTCTAGGTATAATTATGGAAAATGTTTGATCTTGTGGACACCCTGGAAGGGTCTCAGCGACTTCTGGGTGTCCCTGGACCACATTTTAAGAATCATTGCATTATAACTCTTTAGAAATAATATATGGTTATTCAAAAAAAAATCTCCTACATTTTCTGGATTATCTTCATATGTAAGTAACACTCTGACAAAATTAGCTATTTGTGTATTGGCAGAACTCAATAGGAAAATGGGGAAAGAGCACTGCATTGAGCAAAGGTATAACTGACTGAAGTTTTTGGTTTTGTCGTCAAACAGCAATTATCCTTCTAGTGTCGCCCTACTCACCTCAAACATTCTTAGTGACCAAGCTTATTTTTCAAGACATGTCATGAGTGAGAACTCCCTTCCCCCCCCCCCCAATTCCAGTAGCATAAAAAAAATAAAGTGTTTTGGATGAAGGGAATGTATCCAATACCCCTCCCCTACTTCTCCAGCTGGGAAAGGAAGGAAAGGGAAATAAAATTTAATGAGCACTTTTACTATGTGCCAGGTGCTTTACATATGTTATTTCATTTTAATCCCAAAACAACCCTAGGAGGTATTTCTAGCCATATTTTGCACACAAATAGAGCCAGACTTGGAGATGTTAAATAGCATGTCCAGAGCTCTCAGCATTTAAGTGACAGAACCTGAACCAAGTCAAAGTCTGTTACCGAGGCCTGTACACTACTGTGCCTTGGTGCTTTGTTTTTCTTCAGTTCCTGCAGACATTGATAATGTGAATATTAATGTTTTATTGGGCTCAGTGGTGACATGATTATAAAACAGTTTGACTGCTCAGTGAGGTTTGCTCTCATGGGATTAACTATCTTTGACAGATTATATTTTGTGAAGTAAAATAAATATATTTATAAGAAAAGGTTTAGATAATTTCTTAAGTTTTAGTTCTTTGAAAAGAACACAGTTAATTATCCATATTTTATCACAGAGTGGAAGATTGCTTCTTTTTGTGTCCTCAGTTCTGTCATATAGAACAGCTAACTATCCCAGAGGAGATTTTGCCTAAAACAGCTGATCATCAGGGTTTGTCAGAACTCCAGAAAGGCAAAATCCACGCTCAGAAACATTTTTATGTTTCAAGTCACTCAGTACCTAAGAGATAAAACTGGTTGGGGGTGGAGAGGAGGGTGTGGGGAAAGATATCTTACAGCCTTCTAGGAATGCTGAGAGAGGAATATTCTGCTTGCTTCTCCTGTGCGTGCTCTGGTATGATTTAGTCCACAGAGTGCATTGGTGGAATTTCAAAGAAGGTTTTTCAAATTGGAGAAGCCAGAATACACCACTAGACCATCTTGAAGTAAGGCTTAATGGAATTCCTATATATTGACTCAATATTGCATAGTCTTACAAAGTAATATACCAGCTGTCCTTTACCTGTGTACGTGATTTTCCTGTATTTAAAATAAAGCTTTTTGTCTCTAGCAACATCAACCATCCCAACCTAAAAAGTAAGGGGGACATGCCCCTCCCCCAAACAAATAGGTCTCTAAGTATTAAATCTCTGCCACAAAGCTAGTCAAGTTAGAGGTGCAGCTGACCTGGGGGCAAAAAGTTTTCTATGAAAAAGGCTAGCAGTAATGGAGAGGAGTCATTGTGATAGCTGATAAAGGAGAAAAGTAACAAAATGGCCTAAGTTGATAGAGTATTGCTACATGCAGTTGTCTGTTAGAGGGAGTGCTGCCCCATTCACTTGATAACATCCTAAATGATCAGCTGATTAGGGCAGCAGGTTAGATAGAACTTACAACACAGAAATGTCTCCCCCAAAATGGTTGGAATTCTTATAGGAGTTTGGGTATATGAAAGATAATGTAGAATTACTTGGAAAATGAATATTCATGAAACTCCTTAATCTTTGATGATAGCAGATTAATGAAGTGTTACTCTGTAAGACATCTATGTTTATTGGTGTCCTCACATATTTCTTAAATTGTTTGATGGTCACAATATTTTATAGTTTGCTTTGCTTTTTATTACGAGAGTAGTAAATGTTTAATGTAATGAAATTGGATAATAAATTGCATGTGATATCAGGATTCAATATATTTTACTTCTTCTGACTTGCACAGATCACAGGACTGAAGTAATTTTTGCAAAACTTTTTTGAGGGCTTCATCAGTTTTCCTAAGGGCTTCTTCTTTGATAGTTAAATCCGTCTCTTGAAATACTTGTTAAATTACAGCCTTTGACTAATTACTAACTAGTCTAACTCTTGGTTCCTCAATTTTCTTGGCTTTCTTTTCCTGTATGTGATTTGAGAAATTCTCCAATATCACATTTGTGGAGAGACAAAGACATTGACTTGGTGATCAAGAAGAGATATGATAGTGTTAACCGGGAGAGGTTAATTTTATAAATGGGCAGTTTATGACAATTATTTTCTTGTAGTAATAACTGGTTTCTTTTTACACATGTATATGTGACAGATGGAAAACAGATTTCTTGCACTAAATGTGCAGTATATTCTTGGGAACTTTCTGGACTCTCTCATATGATCCCTTAATTCCTCTCTCTCCCCCCCCCCCCCCCAATCTGTGCCTGTCCTGTGGATTTTTAGTTATTGGAGGTTTACAGTGCATCATGTATATAATAAGGCAAGACTGCCCTTACTCTTCATTTTTGAAATGTTTTTGGATATTTACTTTTAATGATTTTTTACTCATGGGAAAATACATTTAAAATTTTTTGAAAATATGATTACATTTACTATGTGTCTTTGTTTAATTGTGGTTTTCCAAAAACTTCTTGACTAAAAAAGATAAAGGAGACTGGAATACCCATTCTGAAACTCTGTGGAAGAAAACCAAGTTATCTATCATATTGCAGTTTTCAAAATGTATTATTGTGAAGCAATAATAGTAACTTGTTTTTAGGAAATACTTTTAAAATGGATTAATTTGGTAAAAATTATTATGGCACTTTTCTCTTTCCACTAAGTGTTGCTGAATATGAATGATCAAGATCAAATTATATTACTCTGAAAGATTTCTTGTAAGTTGAATATTATTTCTTCCAGTTTTCTGGCCTGATTGCCCTCCCTTGAAGAAGAAGACACTAAGTGGGGTTCAGATGCCCCACATTGAACTCTAGGAGTTATCTGGCCATTATTCTCATATCACATCTCTGCAGCTTCCCAGATTTCCCACATGATGTAGAACCTTTGTGTGAATAAAGGGGAATCTGAAGAAATGGTGGCAGGCTCGATTAATTTTATTTAAGTAGTATAGATAGTGGAAGGCTGAGAGAGCAAGCTAAGGGCTTTATTTTGTATCTTCAGGTTTCTGTCAGGCACTTGGAATCCTTAGGTACTGTGTCCTGGAGGTTCCCAAAGGGATCCCCTTAAGGTTTAACCCTGGCCTCTGAATGTGGCTCCAGAGAAGGAAGATGGAACTGAATGGGTGTGCCCAAAAGAACTCAGGATGACCTTCCAAACACATTTAGGGAAGAGGTATGAGGAGGATTTGTCCCCTGACCAACAGGCCAGGACTGACTGGTGACTGGTGGAAGGCAGTTTTCAGTTGGCCATACACTCACTGTAGCTAGGGCTTTACAAAGGAGAATTATTGCCTGTGTGTGGTGAATGTCTTATCTCTGGACCTTTATGAGCAGTGCCCACATGGCCGTCGGTCTGGGAGATTGTGGAGGATTCCTGTGTGGTTCTGAATTTAAGCCACAAGGCCGCTAAGGCCGCTTGCCACTTGGTGATTTTGCGTGACCGTACATGTGCACATGCCCAAGCGCAAATGTTTTACAACCTTCTTCTTTACCAGCTTTAACTCTGTGTAATGTGAAAGAAAATAGTCATTGCTAGCTACTTAGATGTGGTATGCATGAGATTTGGTGGGCTTTGCAGTTCCATAAGCAGACATGTAGCTATATTGGGGGATATGTTAATGTATGCTGCAGAAAGGATTCTTAATTAAAACTTTTTTTTTTCTGGTCAGTGTTTGTGAAAGGGATCCCCTCAGAGTTACAGAGGTGGTTGAAGGAGACTAGTGTCTACCTGGAATAAAGATGGAGGGAAGGGAGGAGTTTGTTGAGAAGAAAGCTGAGCCAGCCTACTCAACTTTAAAAAGTTTAAAAAAAAAGGAAGAAAACCACTGATCTAGGGAATTTTTATCAAGTGTACCACAGATTCAGAGTAGAGTAATGATGGCTTATTAGTGCTGTGATCTAACGATTTCCTATAGGAATGGTGGGTGGCATATAGCTCTGTAAAATACTTCAGATGTCTGTTGACTACCATTTATTTGTTACCTTTAAGGTGTGGGGTTGGGTTTGAGTGGCCTGAATGTTCTTACTTGAAAATAAAAGCTGTCATATTTTTTCTTGCTGCTGTCAAGTACTACACATTTCAAAGAATTGGAATATTTCATAGCATCTGAATGCAGAAGCTAAACTCTCTCCCTCCTTCCTTTCATTTAGGTTTCCACTTGAGCGGCACAGTGACAGAACCTGCAATACAATCAGAGCCAGAAACTGTTTGCAACGTGGCCATCAGCTTTGATCGTTGCAAGATTACCTCAGTGACCTGCAGCTGTGGAAACAAGGACATATTTTATTGTGCCCATGTTGTGGCACTGTCTTTATACCGCATCCGCAAGCCAGATCAGGTCAAATTGCATCTTCCCATTTCAGAGACTCTCTTTCAAATGAATAGAGACCAACTACAAAAATTTGTACAGTATTTGATCACAGTGCACCACACAGAAGTTTTGCCAACTGCTCAAAAATTAGCAGATGAAATTCTATCCCAGAATTCAGAAATTAACCAAGTTCATGGTGAGTATAGACATTCATTCTATAGATTTATTCTAGATTCTTTTTTGTTTATAAGTTCAACTCTTCATAAAAATGAGTTAAATGTGAGTTTAGGTCATCAGCATTGCCCTTAGGTAGCTGAGAGAATTCTAAGTTTTGTTTTGCATTCTAAAACATTTCTTTCGGAGTGTTTCATGTATTCTACTAGCTATCATGCCTTTCATGCTTAGAAAAATCTCTTTTTTTAAAGCTTGTCTCCTTGTACTTTCATATTTGATAAAATTTCATCAAATACTAGATATTAGTGGTAGAAAACACTTATTTAGGCATTTAATTTACCCATGTCAGCTGTCATCAGTAAACTGACTTGTGCATACTCAGAATTTTTTTTCTCTTTTCTTTAAAAATTTATTTTCCAAGGCACGAAGTTTGTGACAGAATGCCTCAAATTGAAAAAATAAATTATTATTAGAAAAATATTACAACTTGTTTATAGAGAGATAAGACTATTATGTATAAGAAATCCCTAAAAGGTTTTCTTTTAAATCTTTCATACATTGAACATGTGATCTCATTTATTTGTAAACACATTTATCAACTGTTTATTTTGTGCATTGTAAATATGTTGACTCAAAAGAATATATGTGCAACTTTTCAGAAATAGACATATCACTTATTTCATATATTGCATATTAGTATAGGATAAATAATATTGTTGAATTACAGGTTGCTGTGTTTTTCAAACGTTTAGACATAATTTAAAAATATTTAAAAAAATATGTTGAAAACTGTGACAGACTGTGACTAAGCAGCTCAGGGACCTAACGTTTTTATATTTTTTTAGTTGTATTGATTTGAGATGCCAGAACCAGTCACTCAACCCTATTGTTTTAGGTTTTCTTCAGTCATTACTTGATATAGCAAATATAAATGTTTAAGGAAAGAAGTTGGAGATAATTTCTTAAAATTTTTTAAAATTGTGAGATATAACGCAGAGAAGTGCATAAATTATAAATGTGCAGATTAACAAAGCAAACCAGTCCCCAAGCTAACAAATAGACCACTCTCAGCACTGTCCAATAGAAATATGATAAGAACCACATGTATAATTTCAACTATTCTAGTAACCTCATTTAAAAAGAAACAAGTAAAATGAATTTTAATGTAGGTTTTATTCTCATTATATCCAAAATATTGATTCAACATATTCATATCACTATTCCTAAATATCATTTCAACATAAATATTGATCTCTTTTACCCCTTTTTCATTTCTTTGAAATCATCACATCTCAAATCACATTTTAGTCACTTGCAAGTTCTCAATAGCGACATGTGGCTAGTGTCTACCTTATTGGACAGCACAACTCTAGAGTATTCTAGGTATGAGAACAGCACTATTTATTTTTCCATTCCACTGTTAATGGACCTTGTTTTGAATAGAGCTGCTGTGAGCATTCTTTTACAAGTCTCCTGGTGCCGTAAGATATTTTTAACACGGTTTTTATGTCAGGAAAATCCGCATAGCTATATTTCTTCTAGTTCTCCCCATATCAGGTTCAGCTTTATTAAAGTAGCTGTCTTAAGGTGTGTAAAGCATTTTACTTGGTAGAGTCCGTCAATGTTGAATAACAGGATTGTAAACAACTCTGCCACATAAGTACCTTGGGCCCACCAAAAGCACACACACTCAAGGACTTTTGCAAGTAGGTTTCTGCTCTGTCCTATCGCCTGTCTCAATCTTGTTGCCTTGTGACAATTCAGGCCACCTAACAATCATTTCAGAGATGTCTCATGAGCCCTTTTCTGGCTTCTTACTAAATTGCTCAGTGGAGGCAAAAGAATAGGATATATCATTTCAAATTTCTATGCATTCTCTTTTTTTCCTTCTTTCTTAATTCATTAGGGTTAGTCACTTTGTTCTCTGAGTTTTAGTTTAACCAGAAGTCCACATCAATAGTCAACTGTACTTGTCTTCCTTGTTTTGAGGGATAGCAGCCCCTAAAGTTTCCTTAAAGCTTTTAAAATCTGTTTCTGTGTTGAAATAGTGGGACTAATGAAACAGTGTAAACTAAATTGGGTGCAGAATGTGTCCACAGGATATTATATTTCTTTTAGAGCTTCTAAAATTGGAAGAAAAATATATCTAAGGAAATATCAAGGACAGAATGAAGGTTAGCTTTAGACTCCATGTGATTTTCGAATAACTTTTATATGAGAACAGCTTCATGAGATCAGTGAACTTGAGTAGTTTCTCCCGCCAACTTTCTCTTCACTTAATTTATCATCAAATTTGCTCCCAGCCTGGAAATGGGCCAATTACATGAGCTGCCTTCCTTCCTTCCATACTAGTGACAAGTGGTAAAAAAGAAGAGGTAGGAAGAGGCCATGACCTTAAGTGATGAAATGGGAAATCTGCTCCCTGGAGGGTCTTATTTTAACTGTTAGATTAATAACTTAGTAGAGGGTAGGATTAAAAATGTTTTTCAATTATTTGACTACATGGTCCCACCTGCCTCCAAACATCTGTACAAAAAGCATTCTTTAACCCATTTTAAAAAGAGTGCATTTTTTGTATGGTTTTGTGGGTATATTTTTTCTTTTCTAAGAAAGATGTCTTGAATATGAATATTGGGAAGAGTTACTTTTTCTCTAAGGAAAAGCATCACTTTTACTTTGCTAGATAAATATCATTAGGATAGGATTTAGATTTGATTGTCTTAGTAGTTATCTTAAAGACAATGAGTTTTAGCTTTTCCAGTTTTATTTTAGAAAAAGGCATAATATAATTTACAAGTAAATACAGTGTTGGTGGTAGGTGTTTTCTTTTCCTAGTGAACTTAATCGTAATGCTTCTTAAAATTCTATTAGTTGCTTTTCATTATTTAGAGTATTTTATTTTTAAAAGGATTTTAGCCTGAGGAATTAAAAGCTTCTTCAAGTCTATTTCAGGCACATTGTTTCTCACAATTTCCTTGTAAGCTAGACATTGGGAATTAGTAATTGCAGTACTTTCTAGATGAAGAAACGAAGGAGAATGGATTAGTGACTTATTCAAAGTCACAGATTCAGCAAAGGCAGTTGGAATGTAGATTTAGTCACCATAATAGTTCGGTCCTCGTCAGTAGGCTTTTTTACATTTCATTGTATTTTTATAAAATTTTCCACGTTGTATGCTAAATAGTGGCTGTAAGATAGGCAGTGTTGATGGCCCTCCAAGGAGATTGCCAGTTGCAGTTTTTGTTTTGTTTTGTTTTTTTTTAATATATATATTTTTTGCCCTGGCCGGTATGGCTCAGTTGGTTGGGTGCCATCCTGTGCACTAGGAGGTTTCTAATTAGACTCCCAGTCAAGAGCACATGCCCAGGTTGCAGGCTCAATCCCTGGTAGGGGACATGCAGGAGGCAGCTGACCAATTTTGTGCTCTTACATCGGTGTTGCTCTCTCTCTCACTTTAAAAAAAATAATAAAAAAATAATTCTTAAGAATATGTATTTAAAAAATTTTTTTCCATCATTTATCCCCCTTATACTCTCCTCCACTTCCATACCCCTCAGCAATCACCACACTGTTGTCTGTGTCCATGAATTCATGAATTCTTTATCTTTTTTGCTCAATCACCTGCCCCCACCCCCTGTCGAGCTATCAGCCTTCTCTCTTTCTATGAGTCTATCTCTAATTGCTTGTTCAGTTTGTTCATTAGATTCCACATAGGAGTGAAATCATTTGGTACTTGTCTTTCTCTGACTGGCTTATTTCACTTAGCATGATGCTCTCCAGGTCCATCCATGCTGTTGCAAAGGGTAAAATTTTCTTCTTTTTTTTTTTTTTTACAGCTGAGTAGTATTCCATTGTGTAAATGTACCATAGCTGCTGATGGGCACATGGGCTGCTCCCAAATCTTGGCAGTCTTGCATTTTTTAAACCAAAATTGTTTGCTCTTGGTTTTATATTATAATAAAACTTTCCAGCTTCCATACTCTTAAAAATTTACTGATTTCTAAGTGCTCATCCACTTTCCTAGTTACTTCAACTCAGCCTCTTCTGGTCCTTTATGCTTCCTATTAAAGGAGATATATTATAGATTGGTGAATTGTGGTATAGGGACAGAACATTAAGCTTGAAATCTAGAGGCCCAGAGTCCAGTACTGTCTTCACTATGCATTACCTATGTGACCTTGGGTGAGACTAATTTTTTCTCATATTTAAAATGCACATTATCATCTCTAACAGTGTTGTGAGAATTTTAATGATATAATGCATGCATGAATAATAATAATAATTGTAATGATAGAAAGAACTGAGTTCACTTCCTGTTGAGATTTCTATAAGTACTCATAGTTAAGAAGAGAGAAGAAACCATTTGGGGGCTGGATATTAGAGTTGGAGGTCAGCTTGCTTTTCTCTGACTTTCTGGCACATATTTTGTCTTCTACTTTCTCTCGTGCTCTTTTTAGCGACCTCTTTATGGGCTAGTCTATACTGAGCAGACTACAACAAAGAGGGACAAACTTAGGGGAAGCTGTGACATTGGAACAGTGGGAAAGGGGAGTCATTTCAGTGGCTCTATTACTCCCAGGGCCTGGCCAATCCTAAAACTATGTTAGGCTCATTCCTCACTCACTGCCATGTGCCCAGAGATACCATTTCAGTCAGCCAGATGTAGAAGGGATGTATTCACATGTCCCTGAGGGTTGACACATGGCATCGAAGATTTCTTCCACCTCTGATTCTGTGACTCTTTGGTGGTGCTATTTCTGCAGAAATCCAGGAGGCACCTAGGATCCATACTGCAAAGGTGTACCTCTTGTACTTTTACCCAGGTGTGCTTGTATATTTTTCTTCGATCAGACATTTCAATTTGAGCATGGTTCTTACTAAACCAACACCATAAATTCCGTTCATGCCTGCCTGTCCCTCTAAACTTATCCTCTGAATGCCTCTGTGTCCTTCTGTGTCTTATATATCAGTCCATTCAGGCTTCCCCAGGTATTACCAAACAAGCATACCTATTCAGCAGTCCCATCTTCATTGTGTAGCTTATGTGTTCTTTATTGTAAGCTCCATCAGGGTCAAAAGGTATGACCTGTGTTATCTTGGTAGCCTCCCTAAGGACAATACTTAAGAAGTAATAGGGCCCTGGCTGGGTAACTCAGTTAGTGAAAGCATCATCCCAATATGCCAAGGTTGTGGGTTCGATCCCCAGTCAGGGTGCATACAAGAATCAACCAATGAATGCATAAATAAGTGGAACAACTAATTGATGTTTCTTTCTCTCTCTTTCTCTCTCCCTCTTTCGTTCCCTCTTTCTCTCCCTTTCTCTTTCTAAAATCAATAAATAAAAAATAGGTACATGCAATTTGTTAAGCAAAAAGTAACACTTATCTTTTTCATTTCATTTTGTTCTTAGTAGGAACTTGGAGATGTATTCTTATATACATGCATGTTCCAAATCTAGCAGTGAGAGACCGTTGGAGTCGTTTGATGGAGGCCTCATGTCACATCCCTCTTTCTTTTGTTTCCCTGTAAGATGGTCATGTTCATTGTCATTGGGCTTACATTAGCAACCAGTTTTTGCAAGTATCCTAGGGAGATAATTTGGTTATTACAAGCATTTACTTTGTATTGTAGAACATTCTGGCATTGACAGTTGATGAAACAAAGATATGATCAACTAACTGGTGGTCGATATAATTAGCAAATATGTTCTATAGGAGAGAATAAAGTTTCTTTAAATATGTTATCTCAAAGTGCAGTAGTGTGAAACTTAAAATGAAAAAAACTTAAGACTGAATGTTGAAAAAATGTATAGTAGTATAGAAGTATATGAACTTGAAAAGACAAGTCCTCATTGCCTCCACACTCCCAATAGCTTCCTCCCTTAGTCTCCAATAGTTCTCTACTCCCCCAAAGCAACCACTGTTGACAGTATGGTTTATATTCCTTGAGGCAATTTTCTTCATGCACACATGTATGTAATTTTAAAAAACAGTTCAAAGAACATTTTTCTGCAGTTTGTTTTTTCTCTCTTAATATATTGCCAATATATTTTTATGTTAGTCCAAATAAGCCTGTTACTGTTTTAAATTTTGTGTAATATTTCATAGTATGGATATATTTAACCATTAAACTACTGAATGATTTTGAAGTTGTTTCCATTTTTTTCTACTATATGCAGTGCTTTGTGTGTGTATATTTGTGCAAGTAATTTTTAATAATATATTAGTAGAAATTTCTTAGGAGTAGAAATGCCAGAGCAAGTGGTATATGCATTTTGAGTTTTGTACTTACTATCCAATTTTCCTCCAAAAATTAAGTTTTACTTTTAATTTTTAACTAAAACTTGGTGGTTTCATAATATGATTTAAATGTGTGTGTTTTTTCCCATTGATGGAATATGTGATCATGTACAGGTGGTATTTTTCTCCTTCATATGAACAAAAAATATTTTATTTATCAAAACAGAAATCATCTTAGAACTTATATATCTTAATTTGGAGGACTCACATCTCTAACTCCAGAGGAATTTGCTAGGGTAATGCAGAGACAGCCAAGTTACTTTTAGCCCAGTACTCTTCCTCCTCCTTTTCTTTTCACCTCCAAATCTTGCCTTTCCTTATACCCTGTAGTCATCTCTGACAGTCCCCCAACTTTCATAATTTATAAAAGATTGCTACCAGCTGTGATCAATTTCCTCAATATCCCTCTCTCCTTACTCACCCTAAGTCTCTCTGTGTTGGCTAGATGAGAATATTATTCCTATGTTCCCCACACATGGGTTTCTCATATCTCTCACTGTAAGACTATTCAGAGTGTTTAAGAACTTAGAAGATACAAGTTAGAATACTGAGAACAAGTAACCAAATCTTTTCAAATCTCAGTTTTTATATTTATAAAACGTAAACAATAAAGAGTGCTTATTTAATAAGGTCAGGAGGGTTAAAGGAGTAAATATGAGTAGCTGTTACCACCATTATTGTGATGTGCTAATTGGCATGTGTCTTCATAGTGATAGATAGTTGAGGTAAATATCTGTGAACCAGTTTTTAAAAACATCTTTTAAAATAATCTGAACAAACCATTCTTGAAGATTGCAAACATTGTAGATCTCTTTTAATAAATGTGAAGAGTTGGATTATGTAAAATTGAGACTTTCTGAGAATGTTCCTTTTAAATATTTATATTTGTGTATCAAGTAATTGTTAATATATTTATTAGCTAATTAATGGAAAATGACTTACCTGTTATGCACTGTGTTTACACTCTGCATTTTTTAATGAGCATTAGAGAATGTACAAATACTTCATTGCTTTTTATCCATATAAAATACATTATTGTTTCTGTACATGAATAAGTATATTATTGAACTTCTGAAGTAAATTAAATGGTAATAAAAGATGAGTAATAAAGTCAGATGAGAGGAAAATAATAAGAGGAGGAGCTATAAACTCTGACAGGCCTATTTGAGTTCCCCGAGATATATGCTGATTACAGTGCTACTTATTTACTTCCTTGGCATTTAGCTGAAGGGAAGGTGGCTTGTTTAGGGAGCAGAGCCTGGCAAATGCCAGGGCTCCCTACGTAATTAATGTCCATGATAAAGAAAACAGGTTGTCTTCTAATGGCTCCTGGAGAGGATACCACACTATATCATGGCAGTAGAATTATATGGACTGACTATTGAGAATAGAAGGTGATGAAGGATCTATTTCAGCTACCACAAAATTGTAAATTGAAATTAGTCACTACTTTGAAATGAGGATTTGATTAAGAATTTAAATCTTTTCTCAAGTTCTTATTTATTTAGTGCACATTATTTTTCAGCCATCTTCTAGCTCTTGTCCTCTCTAAAGAAAGACTTTCTTTGAGTCTGAATCACTGAAGTTTGATGCCTTGCCTCCCTCTTGGTACCAGTGGTTGAAGTCAGGATTTTATCTTCAGCTTGTAAGACAGGTGTATTGGTGCCTTTGCAAACTGCCGACTTTTATGATTCCTAGTTTTAATAGCAGGCTAAAACTGTAGGAAATGGCATTCTTCTATAGGTCCCCCCAAAGAGACTTAATTCATCATTCATCACCTCTGCAGTGTAGACATCTGCTGCCTGCATTCTGCCTACATAGACTGAATTTGTCAATTTAATTTTAACACAAAAGATGCACTGCTACATGTATATAAATAGTTAAAGCATTATTTGGACAAGAGAGTTACTAAAGCAGTTAGGTCACAGTTAAGATCAAGATGTAAACTAAAAGGCTTTCACTTCTGTCTTTGAATTTGTTTCCCACCAGAGTAAGAGAAAAGAAAGCATTAAGTTCCCCATTAGAACCCAAAGCTGTGGATAATTCTACATACCAAACATAGCATTAGCTAGTTGTGAACATGTCTTAATATCTCAGTTTAAAATTTGCAGAATGATTTGGTGTTTCCTAATGTTTAGAACCATTTCTGTGACATGAGACAGATACCTCATACAGTAGGTCTTAAATGTGCTTCATTTAGTACACTAGAGAGGCCTCTGATGCTTTAGGGGCCCAAAGACTTTTCAATATGAAAATCCGGAATGTGCCACCATGTTTAACATTCTCTCCAAATACAGAATTGTCCCTCCACTCCTACCCCCCCCCCCCTTTTTTTTTATCCTGACAAAGATTCTGATTCAGTAGGTCTGAGGTATTATCTAAGCATTTGTTTTTCACAATGTGCCTCGGGAATTTTGATAAACTCGTAATTTTGAGAACCGCTGGGGTAAGAGAGTTTTGATACTGGGATAAGTCAAACCAAATCTAGTAGTAGACAGGGGAAGCCAAGGATTTGACACTGGTTCTTCATGTCTATGAATTCTCCTTTGCTTGCCTCCTATGGTATTACATAACAAGGTAGGAGGGTAAATCAAATTCACACTCCCTAGCTGGGAATGAGAGACAGTTAAACTGTTTTACTTATTTCAACAGATGATTTCAATTTCCCTGAAGGCTTAAAACTTTGAAGAATTAAGCTTTGGTAATAAAATGCTCACAAAGATTAATTATACAGTTGTAAAAGTTAGAACATTTATAATTATAAATAAGAATAAAATATGATAGGTTTTAAAACACTTTAAATGGACCATTTAATTTACATACACAGATTCTGGTTCCTGCCCAACTGGGGGAACATCTAATAGCAAATGTATAAATACCTTTCTCAAAGCTAAATGCTGAGAGATTTGTCTTTGATTATAGACAGCCATTAACAAGTAGAAATAAGTTGTGCAAATCAGCATTTTTATACAAGGCTTAGGCAACACTTTAATGCATGCAATCAAGACATTAGGATTTGATTAAACTCTAACATTAAATTTTAATAAGTGAGTTTGCTACTTTAGGGGAATTATCATTGTAGACATTTAATTTTCTGGTCTATAATATATAGTATACATGTCTTACTCCTAAAATGTTGAGTTGTATTAAGTTTATTTATCAACTAGTTACCTTTGCTTGTATTGCTATGACTAAGTGAGGATATTTTCTGCATCCTCAGATTCCTGAGGATGAGGAGAGCTACACGAGATTCCTAATTTTTATTACTTAGTTAATTTTTTATTCCTATGTTATAGGATTTTAGGGTTGAGGAAATGGAGGCCTAAGGAGCTAAAGTGATTTGCTGGAGGACATGGTTATTCTAAACTGTGCCTAGAAGTGAAGACTTCTGAATTCTAATCCAGGATTAGGAAACACACACATCCCTCTCAACTTGTGTGGAGATTTTATTAGTTTATTTGCAGTAAAATTTTGTCTATGGGCCATTTTCCTTCTGCATTACCCCTCCCCTCCCCCATATGCTCAAGAAATAAGTTATTCTAATATTAGTCCACCCCCCCACCAAATAAAAACCACAGCTTGATTTTCTTAAAAACTTGAGAAACATAATTCATGTATTTAGACATTTGCTATTAGATATCTTTCAAGCTGGAAAAGAGTAAAAATCTGTATGCATATAAATTAAGTGATTCATTAAAGGCATTTTAAATATGTTATATGTTTTTAAAATATGATAGTGTTTTCCAACCTATTAGATTTTAAGGAAAAATTCATTGTGTAATTCAAGTCAAATATAAGTGATTCCTGATTATTCTTCCTAGTACTTCTCTTTCTTAGTAGGAAAAATACAAGACTCTAGTATATCCTGAAGTTTGGGAGAGTATCTGAATGTCAATCCCTTTGCCACTTCAAGCCAAGGAGAAGCCCTGGGTTTTCTCCAAACCAAATTCAGATCTACTTAAAGTATCTGGATATTTCTGTGGCAAATGGAAACACCAAGCCTCACAGAGCTCTGACCCAAGCAGCGAAGGGTAGCATGCCTCCGTCACACCACAGGACAGTTAGCCTGCATCCATGTCCTTCTGGGACAGGACTCCTTGTAGGTCTTGGCCTTCAGTACCCAATAGAAAACAACTTAAAAATCATAAAAATTGGGGGAAACACCACTGTGAGGATAGAAATCGGTTTTAGCTCAGTTCATCAGAGGCAACAGTGGGGAGTGGTAATCATGATCTTTTCAGAGTTTTCCCTAAGAAGAGGATAAGGAGGGACATGTCAGATTTCCCAGGAGGATTTTAGGAAGATAGTGGGAAGAACTGAAATATAAAAGTTGAGACCCTGTAGTTTATTTGTTTGGGAAGTCTCTTCTGATGCATGCATGTGTCTATCTGTCCATCTGACTGTGTGTGTGTCTTTTCCTAGAATCAAGGCATTTGGCTGAATTAGGTATTCTGAATCTCTATGGGATACAGATGTAGCCCCAGTAAACTCTTCACATCATTGTTAAGTCTTTCTGTATAAGAAAACAGTGCTAACAAATGCCTATAAACATCCTAGTGGCATTTCTTAAATTTATCTTTGATTTAGGGTTCATAACCCTTGCCTTGATGTCTCTAATAATCAGACTTTAGCTCCAAGGTTCTGGGATATATTCTTCCACAGGGGAGAGAATGAGGTGACTGGATTGGCAGTGTGGCTGAGGATAAGTCATAACCACTCTGAACCTGTTTCTTCTGCTGTAGAATAGGGATCAGGATGATGTAGGCTCACCTTCAAGGGACATTGTGAGGAGAAAAATGAGGTATTGAAGTATGTGTGAGGACGCTTTAGCAGTGGTTCCTTTTTAATAGGAATCATTTTCAAGGGTGTGGGATGTATGCGTGCCTTTTCCCCTCCCTCTTTTTCCTCCTTCCTCCCAATACTTGATTGCCTGATAGTGGCAAACACTGGTTAGATATTAGGAAGTAGTGGTGAGCAGGGCAGATAAAATCCTTGCTCTCTGGGACCTTAAATATCTACCTAGGTGCCTAGTCCCTACTTGGAACGGCTTTCTCTGCCTTAACTTCCATCCTTGCTCATTGTCTTTCCCGGCCTTTAAATGTTGGCCTTCCTTAGGGCTCCATCTTAGATGCTCTTTACTCCATACTGCCTACCACAGTATACCCAGCTCTTTACTTGATATCCTATCCTCTCTCTCAGCTTTCTCAAAGGTACTTCCAATGCATCATGTCTAAATCTGAACTCATGACCCAAACACTGCCTCTCCCACCCCAAACTTGGTCCTGCTCTGATGGTCTGTGTGTCAGTGAGTTTTCCAGTATCTTGTCTAGTTGTTTAATCTAGAAACCCATGTGTCTCTCAACCCTTGATTTCCCATACCTCACATGTCCACTTCTTCATCGAGTCCTATTGATTTATGTCCTAAATTCCTGTCAGGTTCTCCATTTCTGTTCTCACTGCTGTTTTTTCAAGGTACATCTTCATCCTTTGTCCAGACCATCAGAATATCATCCTCACTGTTCTCATATATTTTTGCTCCCCAATCCATCATCCATACTTTAGAGAGATATTTTTTAGATACATAATTATATTCACATAGTTCCACAATTTTAAAAATGTGAAAAGGTATTCAGTGAAGGGCCTCCTTCCCTCATGTAACTAGGTTACTCATTCTAAACATTCTTTAAAGATATTTTATGCATATGTAAGGAAATACTAATACAAAAGCTCTTTTTATTAGGGGGACCGGAAAGTAATGTCGTTAAAGTAATGACATGTTAAGGGCGGAAGTGGAAGCAAATCCGTGTCAGACAATTGCGGAACTGTCGAACACTCTTAACCAACCTTGGTCGACCATCCAAGAACATTTGCAGCAGATTGGTAAAGTAAGCAGAGCAGGTGTTTGGGTTCCGCATAATCTATCCGAAGAAAACAAAGCTAACCGGTCCACTACATGCAGCTTATTGCTTCAGAGGCACAATGCAGAAGCGTTTTTTGATCGCTTGATCACTGGACATGAAAAATGGGTCCTCTATGATAACCCAAAACGCAAAAGGCAGTGGCCCTCTCCGAATGAATCACCATGAAGTACAGTTAAGCCAAGTTTACCCCCCAAAAAGGCACTTTTGTGTGTTTGGTAGAGTATTCGCGGGGTCGTTCATTTTGAAGTGCTGAAACCTGGACAAACTGAATGCAGACCTTTACTGTGAACAATTGGATCGAGTAAATCAATCTTTAATTGAAAAGTGCCCAGCGATTGTCACCAGAAAAGGCATTATTCTGCAACACAATAATGCAAGACCGCACTGCGCAAGACGAACCCTGGAAAAAATTAATGAATTTCGGTGGGAGGTATTGCCTCACCCACCATACTCGCCCGATATTGCACCATCGGATTTCCATTTATTCCAAGCGCTACAACATTTTCTAAATGGCAAAAAATTTGAAAATTTGGATGTTGTCCAAAATGCCATCTCCAGATATTTTGCTCAAAAACCAATTGATTTTTATTGATCTGGCATTGAAAATTTACACACTAGATGGCAAAAGGTTGTTGATGACGAGGGTGATTACATCATTGATTAAAAATAAAAACTTGTTAAAAATTTATCTGTTTGAATTTAATGTAAAAAATGACATTACTTTCTGGTCCCCCTAATCTTCATTATTTATACAAAAGGTGATACACTATGCATACTTTTCTTCACTTTGTTTTTGTTTTGCAAGCAACAAGTATATCCTGTATATCTTTCCATTGTAGTACATAAAGAATCTTCACGTTTATTTTTATGGCTGCTTAATATTTCATGGTAGGAATGTTGAAATTGATGTACATCAGGACAAACACCTTTTGCTGTCCAGAGTATTCCATTCTTCCAGTTTGGATAACCTTGTCATAAATTCCCAGTCATTATTCTTAGGGGGGAAAAACTAAGCTCACTTGCCAGGGTTCTCAGAGTCTGGCACTTCTCTCTACTCCAGGGTTGTCTTGTATTGCTTTTCTCCTCATCTGCTACTTTGTTGTTGCATGGACCTGAACTATCTTTTATTTTGTCCACATACCACGTTCCTTCCCACCTGAGACCTCTGTGCAAACGCCTAGTCTCACATGCAGACCCATTCCTTCCTTTTCCTGCATTTAGTTAACTTTTAATCTACTTAAGGCAAATCTCAGCTCAAATTCCATTTCCTCGTTTGCTTACCCTGGCATTCCAAGGCGAGGTCAGAGCTCTCTGATATAGTCTCTCCTGGCACCTTGACCTCTTCCTTTGAGCAGTTATTACACTTATTAATATAAGTTTTTATGTGTGATTATTAGATTGATATTTATCTCACAGACTAAAAAGTATTATATAGTGGGTTGCAACCTGTTATTGGTTAATTTTTTAAAAAAATTATGACAAGCTCTTTTTAAGAAAGGAATTAAAATAGAAAATAGCAGACCTCTTTACTTATAGTAAGGGTATTTTTTCATCATACTGTGCTTCAGATTAATAGATGTGATCACGTAAGTACTCAGATACATAGGTGTATTGGGCATAATGTAAATTGTATTTCTTATTATGGGTCTTAGTAAAAAAAAGTATAAAAGCTATTGAACTAGATGGTAAATTCTGTGAGGATAGGAATTCTGTATATTTTGTAAATTACTCCATCTCCAAATCTAGCAGAGGGCACTCAGTATGTATGTTGACTGACTGAATGAATGAAAGCACACCTTTTTAGGGAGGTTCACCGACCCAACCCACTGTTACTCCTAGGGACTAATAGACCTGGTTCTAAGCAGATGTTAGTGGTTATTTCTTTGGCCAGTTGACTCTGCATTAGATCATTAGAAGAAGAAAAAAAGTAATATGAAACAGTACCTACAAATGTATTTCTTTAAGGGATGAAACATTATTGATGAAAGGTTGTTAGATGTAAGTTATTTTGTATTATGAATCTTAAGCCTTGAATAATGTTTTATTTTCTTAATAAATAATGAAACGTAACTTTTACCTGCCTAAATATGTCAGTAATTTTTAATTTCTAAGGAGGTCTACACACAGAGCTTATTATATAGTTGTTATCTTTTGTGTGTACTTCAGCAATAAAATATTTATGCACTTTGGCAAGGTGATACTACAACCTGGTTTAGTACAGCAGCTGCATTGCCTGTTCCCAGGTGGCTTGATTTCCCTTTTTAATCTTCAGTTTTGTCAGCATGTAGTTTACATAGCAGCAGATAATGGTGACGGCTTCTTGAATTAACATAGTAAAGAAAGAAATACTCTGCTGAATTTACTTGGTTTCATATTTTTCTAAAGCCTTTGAAAAACATTTTCTTAACATGTCCTACACAGTAGTGCTTTATATTTACAATAAGACACTTTAGTGACTTTTTTATTATTTAAAGAACTTATAAACTCATCACCAAAGGTAGATTCTCTGATCATAAAAAATGAGAATATTTCAGTTCCAAAGTAATCTGCATTTTGGTTTAGCACAAATTAGGAAAATCCTGGAAATACAAGAATGCTTCTTGTATTTATTTTAAGTCACAAATTTGAATGTATAATTGAATTGAGATAGAATTAAAAAGTGTTTAGGCAAAAAATACATAATCTTAATTCTTTTCAAGTTTATTATCAGAGCCCTTTTAGCACAGTTTTTATCTAGCATATGTGTTATTTTTTTCTTTTTATTTCTAGGTGCTCCTGATCCAACAGCAGGTGCTAGTATAGATGATGAAAACTGCTGGCACTTAGATGAAGAGCAGGTTCAAGAACAGGTTAAACTGTTCCTTTCCCAGGGCGGGTACCACGGATCAGGGAAGCAGCTTAATTTGCTCTTTGCAAAGGTATGATTGTTTATTTTTGAAGAAATATTCTAAATATATACATATATCGAAAGTATGTTTACATGATCATGTTTACAGTAGTAGTGTAAAGACTTCTCTTTTTAATTAATTTTTTAAAAGAATAGAGTCTAAATTAATTAGAAACTTCTGTGTTGTAACGCAAGTATTAATTTGCTTAGGTGTCCTTAGACAAAATGTGGAACCTTTTTTCCCCCCCTCTTAGTTCCTAATAATAAAATGATGACAATTTATACAATTTTGAAAAATCTTCCAATATTAAAGCCAAAATAAATATGTTAATGTTGTTTAAAATGCCATCTATTCAAGTTTTTTCTTTTTCTAATTTCCCTAGTAACTTGAATACAGCCTTAAAAGGTGTATTACATTTCTAGTTTAATAATGTCAGTATCTTTAAATTTGTTTTAAAAACATAGACTTTGGAATCATACAGACCTGGGTTTAAATCTAAGTTCTAATCTTATTGAATGTATGAACCTTTGAAAGTTATTCAAGTCGGTTTCCTCATCTGTAAAATTAGCTAATAGCATATCTTCTCAAGTTGTGATCATGGTGTTAAAATGAGTATGGTGTCCAACATGTAGTTGGGCCTAGATAAATGTCAGTTTTCATCATCAAAATTTCATGACCTAAGAAAGTTATCTTTGTTACAAGTTCTGGGTTAGCAGAATATGTATCTGTTGCTTTATACAGAACTTTTAGTTCTGTAAACACAAATCTGAATATTGGATAAAATGCTTTTTAAATAAGCATTTTATTAAATCACTCTTTTCATTGAGGATGTAGCGATCATTATGGGTAATATATTCAGAATGATTTTAAGGGAACAGATAACTCTGTTCATTGATACTTTTGTTAAATAACCTCTCTAATATTCATAATAATTAAATGAATTTTGTTTTTTGTTGTTTTTTTTTTACTTCAGAAGAATTAGTGTAAACTCTGTTACAGGTTATGGCTAGAAAATAGTGTACTCTGATTCCTCATACTCTGTTAATAAAGATTTATTCTGTAAACCATAGCATAGATTGCCAATTTTTTGATAATTAAATTTACAACAAAATACATTTAACTCTAAAACTATTCCACACATGATTTAATCATTCTTTAGTTACTCATAGGCACTTCAAACTCCTGTAATGCCTCAGAGTCAACAGTCTGAAAATTAACTACCATGAGGCTATAGATGTAGTACTGGAGTGTTGGTTAATAGTTTATTAACCAACTGGTTTATATGATTGATAGTACTTATTTTCATTGCTATTTCTAGCTGAGTAATAGGTTAGAAAAAATTTATCAGGAAGGTAAACATTAAATCAAATTTGATACAGTGGTAGCTACTAAAGGTTTAGTATATTTAGACACACAGGAAGTATTTCATAGTCTCATGTCAGCAGAGTACACTGTGGCCTAGTAGAAGCAATGTGAAAGAGGTACTGGACTGGCCTTTATTTGCAGTGTTTGTCTCTACATGATGTATGCATTATATATTCCATATGAAATAACATCAACTTCTAATTTTGGGAATGACATAACTCAGCGTTAAGTAGAGTTAAGACAGATTTGGGTTCTGATCCCTTCAAATCTCCTTTTGTCGCCATGTATTTGACCCCTTTACTACTCTTGTCCTTTAGGCAAGTTGTTTAACTTCTCTGAGGCATGGTTTTATAATTTGTAAAATGGGGATTATAATCTGGCCTACTTTATATGGTTGTTATAAAGATTAAATGGTAAGTGTAAATGTAAAACTCTTTTAAGTACCATGTACAATAAATGGCAAGCCCCTCTCTTTCTCTCAGTCTTCATCTTCTCATGACTTTTTAGTGCTTCCATATCGGTAATAAATTTCTTTCTAAGATTACTGAAATAACCTTACTGGAAGCACAACCCTTGTCATTTATTATAGAAGTGCTTTTGAGTTCTTTACAAGGCTCAAATACTAAAGCCTATGAGGGGGTTCTATCACTTGTCAAGGTACAAGCCTGAGGCAGGGTCTATTGATCTGGAGGTTTGAGATGCTTTATTGAAGGTCTGCCGTTTCCGCCTTCATTTGCCTTTCATAAAGAGAAAATCTTGAATTAAAGGACCCACCTCTCCTTTTCCACTCCTCATGACCTTGCTCCAGTTATTTCCTGTAGGGAGAACCTGGTGCTGGTGTTCAGCTGGGATTCTTATTTGTTGAACACATAGCTATGCACTTTTGGAATGGATGTATTTGTTTAGGGGTTCCTGTCAGCCTTGTGTTTCTTTCTTCCTTTCTTTTATTTGGGAAATGTAGTACAAGAGTAATGGACAGAGCTAGAGGTTCCAACATGAGAGGCCGAGTTAACTTCCTAGGTCATTGGTCATAGTTCTGCTTCGTGGATTGCTCATTTAGAGCCAAAAGAGTTCTTGAACCTACAGCCCCATTCATTTCCTTTTACCATTGCAGAAACAATCCATCAGAGTGCATATGATACTGTTCTTTTTTGTTAATCCTCACCTGAGGATATTTTTCCATTGATTTTTAGATAGAGTGAAAGGGAGGGAGAGAAGAGGGAGAGAGAGACATCGACGTGAGAGAGGCACATTGATTGGTTGCCTCCCACATGACCCTGACTAGGGCTGGGAATCGAACCTGCAACCCAGGTACGTGTCCTTGATCAGGAATCAAACCCATGACCCTTTGGTCCATGGGCCGACACTCAGACAACTGAGCCAAACCGGCCAGGGCTGATACTATTCTTTATGTCAAAAAACTTCAGTGAGAGAGAACTTACTGAAATTACTAATTTACCTCAAAAACTGAGGAGTTGCACAGTTGAAATTGGTGAATTATATGGTGTGTGAATTTTGTTTCAATAAAACTGTTTTTAAAAAATTGAAGGACAGATGCTATTATAAACATTATCAGATCAATTTAAAAGATCCCTAAAGAGTTCTCAGTACTGCTTTTTTTTTTTAATCCTCACTCGAGGATATTTTTTCCACTTTTGTTTAGATAGAGTGGGAGAGAGAGAGAAACATCGATGTGAAAGGGACACATCGAGTGGCTGCCTCCTGCACGACCCCAACCAGGGCCGGGGACGAATCGCAACCGAGGTACATGCCCTTTACCGGAATCAAACTCGTGACTCATTGGTCCGCGGGCCGACGCTCTAACCACTGAACCAAACCGGCCAGGGCTAGACTGCTCTTTTTTTAGGCTCCACTCTTCCGGTGATAAAGTCAGGAAGGTGCCACATGATTTGTCTTATTTGTTCTGGTGCTGCTTTTCAATCGACTGACAATTAAAAAAAAATTGTTTTTTGAATGGGGAAGTTAGCCAAATTTCTTTCCTCGTGTGGATTCTAAAATATAATATATATATATATTATATATATATATAATATATATATAGTTTATATATATAGTTAATATATATAGTTTATATATAGTGTGTGTGTGTGTGTGTGTGTGTGTGTGTATATATATATATATATATATATACACACACACACACACACTAAGCATCAGTTCTTTGATTCAGTTACCATTTAGGTTAGAAACCAGTTTTAACAACTTTTGTTTGCTTACGAGGGCTGGTGTTAAGAATTAACTTCCTCCCTTCCCAAGAAAACTGGTTTGTCTGTATTGTGGTTTGTTTTTGAACATTTTTCTAAAAGTTTGTTTTTTCCCCACAGGTTCGGGAGATGTTGAAAATGAGGGACTCTAATGGGGCCCGCATGTTGACCTTGATAACAGAGCAGTTCATGGCTGACCCTCGTCTGTCACTTTGGAGGCAACAAGGCACTGCAATGACGGACAAATATAGGCAGCTCTGGGATGAGCTGGGTAAATATCAGTTTCCTGACAGATTGCCATTGAGTTATATGGATGAAGACCATGTTGAATGTTTAAAGAGCATGATCAGAGTATTGCTGAAGAGAGAGCTGCTCATATATGAACTTGTTGCCATTATATACTGGTTAGAAGAATAGGAAGAATAAAGACTTTGCAGGAAACAATTTTAGCAGGGTTTGGAGGGAATTTTCTGATCTTAAGGAAAGCAAGCACAGGAATTTGCCTTTAAATATTTGGGGAAAAAAAGCTATATTATTTTTAAATAAGTATTTTGTGTAAAAGCTGGTTACTTGTTTCTAGAGTAATATTGTGATCAATTCAGCTAAAGTTTGGCCATTTTCCCCTTTCGCCTACACTCAAAGTATCAAAAGTAGTTTGAACATTCATTTTATATTTTGACTGTTATAGATTTAGATGAACTGTTGATCATAAGAATGAAAAATATAAGCAGACTCTAATTTTTATTCCTTTCCAAATACTTGGTAAATATACTAATACAGCAGGTGATTGGAAAAAAACGAGAAATCGACTAATCATATTCACTTGGAAATTTTGGGGGAATGACTCTTGTTACCTAATGCTCATTGCTAAGGAATTAATAATGTATTTGTTACTTTGTCTTTCTGTTAAGAAATCTATGTGACGAATGGAATTTTTAACAAATACTTTATCAGCACTTCTATTAATTTTATGTTCTGGGTATATTTACTAGAAGGTCCTAGTCTCAATGTAATTGAGTAGTAGAATTCTTCATAACCTTCATACCTGTCTTCCTCTTGGCTAATGATGGAACACATCATGCTAATTGATTCCCCGTCTGTTCTAGACCAAGTGAAATTTGCTCGTGAAGATACCACATGGTCATGATTGGAAGGGACCTTGGAGATGAACTCTTACAGATGAGGAAACTAAAGTCTAGGCAATTTAGGAGACTTCCACAAGATAACATTGTATGACGTAGGGTTATGCAGCAAGTTGGTAAAGAATTTGACATACAGGTTTTCTTTTTCCCATTAATAGGATGTGTGTTCAGGAACTTGGCTGTGGATGGCAACTCTTGTGATATATCTGCCAGTTTAATCTTGGTATTTTCCTTGGGTCACCTCAAATAATAATGTTACAGTTAATCTGTAACATCCATAGATAGTTTCAGTGTATTGGAGGGATGTTTAGGGGCATTCTGTGGTGGTTGGAAAACATAGGTGTAATACATGGTTTAAACAACTATTTTAATAGAATACTGAGTGTTTTACTTTTCAAAGTAAACCGTCTTCAATTTGTTACAGTAAATGTTGAATTGAGTAGTTGGCTTATGATGGTAAAAAGGACTAGCATTAAAAAACTATAATAAGGGAATCATTTAAGGAAAAATTATTGGATTAATATTAAATAAATAAAATTCAAAGAACTTGGGTACTTAGAGAAGCTTAGAATTACAAATAATGAATTAAGAAGAAAATACCAACTAAGTTTTCTGGTTGTATTTTCAAAAAAATACAAGTGATATAGTCAAAGTTTGTATAGTTCACATTTAATCCATTAGTCACATCTTTCTTTTCCAAGTTGGTTTTGAAAATTATGTACTTCAACCCTTAATCAAAAATATAAATTCTCATTAGGTGGAGGTTTCCAACAGCTGATTCTAGATATACCCTCTGATGACTTTCTAATTATGGACCAGGCTCTGTTCAAGTTTGATTTCAGTCCAGGATAAAGGATATATCTTCTTGCCTTGTGCTTTCTTTTTTCACACCCCCTCCCCCAGGTAATTACTAGACTGCTAAAAATTCTTCTGTGTATTCTGATGGCAAGCAGAGGTCACCTGCCGGTTTAATGGGGTCTAAGTTCTGTGAAGAATCCCACATAGAAGTAACAATAGCTATCACATCTCAATATTCATTCACCAAAAAAATTAACTGAAAGTTGCTTTTAGACTACAAAAGGAAAGGATTTTGGTTCCTAATAAAATGGGGGAATTTGACTTTGTGCCCCTGCACTGGGCTCACATTGCTTCAAGGCTCTGCTTTGGAATTAAATGCTGAGCACTGCCAGATGCCAGACATTGAGAAGAGGCTGAGTTTTGTCGGCAAATGGGATCTGTAAGTTAATTGGTGTTTTCTGCAGGCTTCTGGCTGTGAAATGAAATTGGAAGCCCTTTAGCCACATGGATAATACAGGACCTGAATACAAATGTCACATGTCACCATCAGGACCCACTGTGAGACAATAGTGTTCCCACTCCAACACTGCGCCATTACAGATCATTTAAATATGGGGATTACATTTAAACTAAAAGCCCCATTTGCCTTTTACTGCAATTTAAATGTCCTCTTAGCAAAAGCTAAGTGACAAATTAAATGAAAAAAGTGCCCACATTTTTAAAGCTGTAATGCAAAACAACCTTTTATTGCTTCTCATGTGCCACGAATGAATCATTATACTTGTCAACCCTAAACCAAGCCATAATTGGAGCAGCTACTGTTATCAAAGTGGGGCCGCTCTGTGACAGCTTAATAAAGCTGAAACTGTTAAATTAAATCTCAGATGCTTAACTCCTTAGCACCAGTGGATTCGATGGGTCCATTTCTGGCAATGGTCAATACACCAGGAAAAAAAAAAAAAGATTTCCTGGCATGAAAGCTTTAGTCTGATGAAAGTGTGCAAGTAAGAGTATCTTGGCTAAGTAACTCTGCTTCTTGGCAGAGGTGTTTGGAGGCATCAGCTTGTTGGCCAGATTACAAAATTTTATTTTTTCATGGGATTAGATATACCCCTTCCCCAAGATTTACAATATTCTGGGTATATGTGATTTATTAAAATTTTAGTATTGTTGATTCAAAATTAGTTTTAAAAACATTCATTTAACTTTTTTTGTCTTTCAAATAAATATATGTAAAACTTATTTAAAATAGAGGTAGCAACAGGCCCAATTTCTTCCCCCATCCGCTGGCTAACAAAGGAACTAATTATGCCCGGTTCTTCTTTTCTAAAATAAGTGTCTATGATATCCATTTGGTCTGAGTTAATTTTGGTGATTTACTTCCTGATTTTCATAATGTAGTATGAAATAAATACAAATGCATACTATTAAGCTCCTGTTTAGTGCATCTCATTTACAGATACATTTATCTTGTATGTGAATTCGTTTTTCAGATATTAATTTTACTTTCTCTACATGATGTTCATTTTCTTAAACATAAGGTAGTCTTCTCAAGATGAGTGTTGTGTCGTGATCAGCTCTAAGA
This sequence comes from Tadarida brasiliensis, assembly GCA_030848825.1. NCBI lineage: Eukaryota > Metazoa > Chordata > Mammalia > Chiroptera > Molossidae > Tadarida > Tadarida brasiliensis. The sequence goes on from CM061258.1 coordinate 39,616,867, forward strand.
AAAGGTGTGTATTAAAATCTTAAAACAGAAAGCCCTTTGCAGGGGTAGAGGCTGCACATTTGACAGAGGCTACAGTTAGTAGCTCTGTAGAACACACACCTCTTCAGTTGCTTTCATTATTCTGGGACATGCAAATTTCTGGAAAGCAGATCACAGATAGGACTTGGGATTTCAAAGAACAACCCAGTGCCGATTGGTGGCAAGCACACCTACTGTTAGCCCTAATGGCTATCTATTCAGCACACTTAATTACCATGGGGGTCTTTAGGGATGAGGGAATATGTTGTAACCTCTCATCTGTGTTGATGGGTCTCTTTTCCTTAAATGTTTTCCTAGACTGTAATTTTACTTTGCTTTTTAAAACTATAGGTTGTGGCTGCCAGTCTATTAAAACCTAATTAAAATGGATGTCATTAGAGGAAACAGTTAAATAAGATTTAATTAGTTTCATCACAGGGAAAACCTTCTTAAATTTTCATTTTCAAGTATTATGTAATATTTTCCCCCCACATTTTAAAGTTCCTCTCTAACCTGAGTCATGTGTTTTGCTTTTGATCATGTAAACCCTGTTTCTTGGGGAGATGTCATTGCAGGAATCTTGCGGTTCTGAGCTGTGCTCACTCAGTTCACATGAACAAGATGCTGCTTCTCAGAGCTTTTTTCAGAGCTTTTTACCTGGATCCCTCACTCTGTGTGAGCAGAAATCACCATAGTGAGATGTTCCTTTCTAGTATGAAAGTGCTTGCTGTTCCTTCTACATTCCCACATATAAATAGTCATCTCTGAGCCTGTTCTACATCCACTTTCATTATTATTATTATCATTATTATTATTTTTCATCCTCACCTGAGGATACATTTATTGATTGTAGAGGAGAAGGGAGAGAGAAACTTCGATGTGAGAGAGAAACATTGATCGGTTGCCTCCCGTATGCACCCTGACCGGGAATCAAACCCACAACTTAGGTATGTGCCCTGACCAGGAAGTGAACTGCAACCTTTTGCAAAGTGTACGGGATGACGCTCTAACCAACTGAGCCACCTGGCCAGGGCTACCCACATTATTCTTGAATAAGGAAAAAAACATATACTTAAGTCACATATTCTAAAAGATATACTAAGTAATTTAGAGACCCTTTGTGCACAGCCAGAAATAAGATTCCAAAGGCTCTGTTTTGAAGTAATTGTGGAGAAACTTCTGGGAAATGCCATCTTACATCTCTGAAACCAGTAGGTTTAGTAATCCACCCCTCCCTCACCAAACATGCACACATTGTTTTGATCCCCTTAGTTTCTCTGGTAAATTCAGACTCAGGCTTTCCTCATTTTGAAGTTGATGGTGGTTAGTGAATGGCTAAGGAGTAACTGCGTCTCACTGAGAACCAGAAAGTATTTCATTGTGGTTTGCTTTAGAGTAGTTACCTCCTTGCTAGTGCCATGGAGAAAACAGCAATTCCCAGAGCCCCCTTGCAGCAAAAAGATAATCAGTATCTTTGGAAACTTCCATGGAGCTGTGACTGCAGAATGTAATCCTAATGAACCACATTATCAGGGATTGCTTGTCACCTACTAGTTTGTTTTCCCTGGTACAAAGAGAATACAGCTTTACCTCTTACACCACTTGGGTGCCTTCTTTCCAGAATTCTTACTGTGGTTTCTCTGCCAGCATGTAGTAAACACTTACTATGTCCAGAGGAATAGATGTATAAAATACTTGATTTTATTGTGACAATGGTACTGGTTGTAGGGTGGGATTAAAGAGCTGCAGCCATCGGGAGACATGAGAGATGAGAACAGGCATGAATGAACTGAGGAGCACTTTGATAGAGTACTTTATTCCCATATTAGTATAAATGTGTATACAGATTGAACCTAACATGGTTTTATAAGATGTTCATGGAGATGAGTTGTAGGGGAGAGGTAGTGAGAATACCTCAGAAAGAAGGAATAACATGAACAAAGGTAAGGATGAGCTCAATTGACAGAGAGTATAAAGGATTCATATTCATTATCAAAAATGTTGCCCTCAATCCAACCTTGTTCTTCCCTGTTAACTTCAAAGGGAAGAGGGAGAGGGGATCTAGATTTTTGCTTTGTTTTATTTCCCATTTCGGTTCACTACTAAAGATAACACAGATGCCAACACTTACTTAGGCACTATGCTAAGCACTTAATTCATGCATTATTTTATTTAATTCTTAAACAGTTATCAGCCCTAATTTTACAGTCAAGAAAACTGAGGCTTAAAGAGACTATATAACTTGCCTGAGGTCACGGCAGCAGAGTAGGAATTTTATCCCAGGTGTCAGTGACTTCAAAGACTTAACCACCAAACTAGACAGTGTCCTCAGCTTATTTTTAAAGACTGTAAAATGCCTCTGTCAGGCAGTTTCTGCTAAGTGCAGAGCAGGGACCAAGTGAAGCTCACCTAGCTGGCCGCACATCACGCTGTAAAAGCTGCCTGGCCTGGTCTGCCTCGCTGTGCTCCCACAGTCCTGATGGCAGTAGTCAGGAGAGTCTACCTAGTCTCGTTGCCCTTCTTTGTTTCCAGACTTTCTAATTTCAGACTCTGAAAAAAACAAACACATTAATGTAGACTAGCCAAATGTATGCCATTGATTAAGAACTGTAATATATAGTAAACTTCAGATATTACTCACTGCAGATGGGATGCAGTGAAGTTGTTGATCTCATTTTTCAGTCCCCTTTGCTAAGGAGCCAGGGAAGAAGACCCTTAGGCCCCTGTCTTTGTCCTAGCCTGTGCAAGGTCCTGATGATAATGTGGTTGTCAATGCTTGTTTACCTGATGTGTTGTGTAGGCTCTGCAGACCCTTCCTGCACATGGACTGGGTTGTCCCACTCTGCGATGGGGTCCTGCGTTTCTGTCACAGTCTCAGCTTTTCCCCTTATTATTCGTAGCTCCCTCTGAATACAGAGGCTTTGTCAGTTGTGTTGCTCAGGAGGCTTTGCTTCCCTCCAGGACTGTTTAGAATGTGTATCTATGCTGGGTCCTCATTACTGGGGCCTGGTTTCTTTCTCTGTTGTATGGTCTTACTGCTTTTCTGTCTCTTAAGACTGAGACCTCTGTGTTCTTGGGTCAGAGGCCTCTGGATTCTGCTCTTGTGTGGGGATGGGAAGGAGGGGTTTATTCTCTGCTTCTTTAAGTAGGCAGAGTAATTTCTAGTTTGGGTCAAAAGTTAACCAAAATCGAGGGCATATTTCTGTACAGTAAGCAATCCTATGATAAGTACTTCCTGTGTAATGCTGTTAACCATGCTGCTTTTGACTGCAGCTGCTAAAGTTTAATATCCATTCGGTGCCCTGTGTGGAAAAGAGTGGAAATAAAGAGAAAACAGTTTAAATATAATTTAATAGAAAATAGTAGATTCTCAGGATTAAAAGAGATCTTTACAGATCATTTGATCCTACTATGTAACCAGTTGGAGATTCTTAATGATAGTCATCTAAGGTATTGAGCTGTACATTTGGATAATTTATGACAACGCTTGAGGTCACCCCCTTGTATATTTTTGTAAAACTTTATTCTAAATACTATGAACATTTAATTGGGAGTTAAGATGCTTTGTGATTCATTGTATACCTAAGTGTTCTATATCACACTGGTAGCATTATTTGTACCAAGAATGTGTTTCAGTTACTTTTTTATGCTGTATTTTTCTTTGTAATGTGAGACCATTGGTAGTAGATACTATTCTCACATTAGTGGCTAGTAGGAATGTCAGAGCATAGATAAACTGTGTCCTTTTCTTCCTCAAAACAATTTTAAAAAAGTTCTCTCCTTACTTTTCCCACTTCCTAAGAGTTAATATTGTCCTTGTCCTGCCACCAAAGGGAAATCTGGCTGGAGGAGTCTCCTTGCTAAATTGTGGCTCTCAAGAGGGTACTATCATGGTAGAGTGTAGGGAGTGTGAGAGTGAAAATGAAGAAAGACAGGCTGGGGATAATTTCCTTGCACCATTTCTTACCCAGAAGTGGCAGCATTCAAAAATTAACAAGGTCTGAGAAGCCTCATTTTAAGCTATCTGAGATTCCCAGGGGCTTCACAGGGAATCAGGGATGCCAGGAGCTAGAATGAGAGAAGTAGAAGCCCAGGACTGAAGCAGCCACAGCCATACACTGTTCTCTGCGTGCTGGCACCAAGTAAGGTGCGTTACAAATGTTATCATAGTTAATTTAAGCTTGGGTAGGTTAATGACGGGGAGGAGAATCCAGGGAAGTGATTAATAATGATTGTCCCTTAGTCAGACACTGCCTCACAGAGTCCCTGAGATGGGGAGGGAAAGGAGAAGAGTGCAGACGGGAGGGGCAGGTCCTAAATTTCAGCACAGTGACTTTCACCAGTTTACACTATGTTTCCCATTAAGATTTCTCTAGAACAAAGGATTCTGATATTTAAAATGCATGCTTAATAGTAGTCTTTATAGACTTTTAAATAGCTGTTCTTCTTAGAGATATAACAAAGAGTAACTTTTTTATTCATACAGATAATTTTCTCTTAAATATTTTAGAAGGAAGACAGGCTCGTAAATGATTTGCAGCAGATGAATTTTTGTGAGGTTGCTGTAAGCTTGTCTGGTCATTGTATAATATTGCTTTAGTATTTTATTTAAAAATTCCAAATCAGCCCTGGCTGGTTTGGCTCAGCGGTTGGAGCATCGGCCTGCGGACCTGGGTTCGGCTCCCGCTAGGGGCACGTACCAAAAAATAAAAAAAATTAAAAAAAAAATTCCAAATTGGAAGAATAGGACTCTGTAGTAAAATACAGGTGCCTTCTGACATTAAATTGCTTGGATGAGTTAGTAACTGGTCTTAGGGCTATTTTCTCAGACTCAGATCTAAAGGTAAATAGCCAGGAGTAGTGACAATAGTTGTCCAAAATGTGGTTAACTCACAAGACTCTATGCCTTTTGTTGCAAAGATAACCTTTGAAATAGAAATCCAAATCTCTGTGATTTTGAGCTATGACCAGCCAGACCGTGTTGATTCTAGGTCATGCTTTCCAGCCCTTTTCATTTTGGGTTACTCTAGTAAATTTCAAAATTTGCGTCAGCAAACCTGGAGCAAAGTGAGAGTCATTCATAAATTAGGTAGAATTAAGTGATCAGCAGTCTTGAAATGCCTTAGATTGGAAGCCAGAGTCTTTGTGGATGAAGAAGGGCTGGGAGATTTGGATGGGAGGAACTTAACAGGGCACTTGGGTCAAATATAAGCTTGGAACTGGGAGAAAATCTCGTTAGGAGGAATGCTTTCAAAAAGCTGCCAAGAGCACATGAGTCTATCTCCATGACCAAGTCATCTGAGGGATTTTTTCTTTGTTTTTTTAAACCACTAAACTACTCACTGTATACTTTGTCTTTATTGGGGCATTTAAACTAATTTCATAGCCATACTTTTAATCCTGTATTAGTGTCCATTTGATAAGCCCTCCCCCCTTTTCCCTTCTTGCCCACTAATTAGAACACTGAACGTGATGCTTTTTTTGAGTTCTGTTTTTCTGTAAAGGTGAGAAAAATAATGTGCCTGGCTAGAATTGGTGCTCAGTAAATATTTGTGAATAAAAAAGTGAATAATTGAAGTGTAATGCTAGACACCTATTTGGAAGCATGAAGAAGCGAGTATTTTTGGTGTACTGAAAACAATGATTGAAAGGCAATTTTCTGTGTCCTCAGTTTTCTTTTTCTTCTCTTCTTCTGGTTTATCCCGCCTTCTCCACCTATATGTAGGTGGATCTTCATGGGTGCCTGTGTATGTGTGAAAACACACACACACACACACACACACACACACACACACACTGAAAATACAAACAGTTTAGAGCACAGAAGGGCAATGATTCCCCTTGCCATCAATGCTGCAGGTAATCTATTGCATTAATCAGTCAGCCAGTGGGAATTGCATGGGGAGTGATTATACTATCATACACAATACAATCAGCATGAAGCACTTGTCAAGACCAATACATCAAAGTTTAATTCAGTAATAGAATGAATTAGAGCAAAATGAAACATTCTGTTCTCTAAGAAACTCAGCACCCATCACAGGCTCTTTCTGAACTCCATAGAAAAGTCAGTGCATTCGAAATTGTTTTTATGGATAAAATTGCAGTTCCAATATGACAGGATACTTAAACCCTTTTCCTTGCTATTCTTTTTTTAAAAAATATGTTTTTTATTGATTTTAGAGAGAGAGAGGAAGGGAAAGGGGGAGAGAGATAGAAATATCCATTGGCTGCCTTCTGCATGGCCCCTTACTGGGGATCGAGCCCAAAACCCGGGCATGTGCCCTGACTGGGAATCAAACTGGTGACCTCTTGGTGCATGGGACAAAGCTCAATCCACTGAGCCACACCGGCTGGGCTTCTTGCCATTCTTATACAACCGTGATGCTAGAATAGTCTGTAATCATAACCATTGGTAAATTTGATTATTTTTGGTAGGGCTCCTGATTAATTTTTGTCCTAAATTGGTTCTCCATGGTAAGTGAAAGGCAAGTTGTTATACCAGTGGCTCAAGGTAGCAAGCACGTATCCATGAATATGGTTGGTGGACAGTAGAGTACCTACCAGAACAGCAGGTGAATTAACAAGAGCCTTTGTTTACAGTGCCCTATGGTAGGCTTTGCCATTGGGGAGCTTATAGTCTAGTTAGAAAACAATGAATATGTGAAAAATGAAAAGCAGCCCAAACAGACTAAAACAACCAAAGAAATGAGGTTATATAAGGTAGGATGTGTTTCAGAAAATTTTAAGGATAGATCTAATACATTTCATATTACAAGTCACTATTCTGTATCATTTTGTAATAATATATTCAAAAGTAATTCTTTATCACACTTAACCCAGCATGTTTTTTTTCAAAGGGGCAAATGGACATAAGCTCACCGGGAATGTTTCAGTTTTCAAAGCCTTCAACTGGAATGTAAAGAACCAGGGTTATTGGAGCCAGACACTCAGTTTTTAAGTATAGATTCTGATTCTCATATTTACTAACTGTGTAGCCCTGGACAGGTCCCTTAGCTTAGGTAGAACCTCAGTTTTCTTATCTGTAAAATGAGCATGATATTGATGCTTGAGGCCCTAAATAAGGTAATTTAAATAATGCTCACCACTTTTTCATTCCCAGAGTCTTTTATCTGTGTGGGGATAGGGATCCAGTGGAGAAAGAGGCATCCTGAAGACCTAAAGAGTATTTGCAGAACCAGATTTATATATACAGACTTGGAGGCAGGACTGTTGGACGAATCATGGAATTCTTTATGTAGACAGCTTAGTTAAGCAGCCAGGACAGAGCACACGGAGATGTTTCGGAGATTACCACAGTTCACATTCGTTCTCACTAACTGTTGACTGCCCTTTCTATATCTCAAAATAAGACATCGTCTGTCACTTTGTCTTTTTCTTTCTTTCCTTTCCTCCATCCCTCAAAAATGAGAAGGGTGGTGAGTGGTGGAGGAGCTGACTCTGGTCATTTCCTATAGAACCAGGTTCCTAATGAGGCCAGGCTGTTTCTGATGAATCTTGCTTCTGACCCAGTAGCACTGACAAATCAAGTGGGATGGGAAGACTGCATGTTAGAGGGCCCACAGGTTTGCCCAAAAGGATCAGAGTTATCCAGGAGACCAGTGAACTGCTTTGGAACATAAGCATTTTATCTTCTTTCTTGACAACAAAAAGATAGTTATCTTACTTTAGTCTTTTCTCAGAGCCTGGTTAAATAACTGATTGTATGCCCTTTAGCTGAGGGTTTAGCCCTGCAGTGATCCTAAAAATTTTCTCTTTACAGTATCCCTGAGGTTTTATTTTGAAAATTTCCCAGAGATGTTTTAGTGAATTAGAAGCTAGCATACCAAATATAAAGTAAGGAGAATGTTTTTACCAGTTAAACTTATTTTCCAAACATGAGTGACTAACGTATTAAGACTGAATTGTACTGAGAACAACACTATAATTAGGGTCACAGTTTTTGTGTGGTCTGACCCAAGATATTTTGTAACTACAGTTTTGCTAGCACAACTAATTATGCCAGTGATCTCCTATTTGTGACTGCAATTAGGCATTTCATGGCCTCTAAATAAGTATAATTAGTTAATTGGATCATGCATGAAATTCTAGCCTCTTATAATAGCCTCTGAGAACAAAAATAAATATGATAAATATTATGAATTGTTTTATAATTGTGGAACCCTGGGAAATACCAAAAGTGATTGTTTTACTTTGCCTGCTGCTAGTTCATAAAAATAAACATGATATTTTAAAAGTAGAAATTAAATTTTCCATCCATATGACAGTCTTCATTCTTCATCTTTGAGACAGAGGAAAGGGACTCACTGACCTTTCTTATTCTCACCTTTAAAGAAGGTGAAAGTACGTGATTGTCTAACCACCATGCTGTACATCTGAAACTAATACAGGATAATATTGAATGTCAACTGTGGTTGAAAATGTTTTTAAATGAATAAAAAGTAAACAAGGTGCCCAGGCCACTTTGGCTCAGCAGTTAGAGCATCAGTCCTTGGACCAAGGGGTTGAGGGTTCGATTCCCAGTCAAGGGCATACACCTGGGTTGTAGGTTCTATTCCCTACCCAGGGGTCCTGCAGGAGGCAGCCAATCGATGTGTCTCTCTCACATGGATGTTTCTCTGATGTTTCTCTCTCTCCCCCTCCCTTCCTTCCACTCTATCTAAAAATCAATGGGAAAATGGCCTCCGGTGAGGATTAACCAAAAAAATTAAAGTGATGTTGGTTGCACTGTTCCCCTGCTCTCCCGCTTCCCTTTGCTCTCTTCAGTAGCATTAATCACATGGTACCTTCTCAAAAGTAGGGGAAAGAGCAGCATTTATCAAAAATTCCAGAGTTTTTTTAATAGAAAATGTGTAGCTTTTATTTTAAACACTGGATTGATTTGCATATTAACAAAAAACATGGAATAGAAGGAACTTTGAAAACAAGTTTTATTGACTGTAGCATTCGATAGAGAATGGCCAGCTGATTTACAGATCACAGTGCTCCACCCAGCAGGCAAAGAGCACACCCAGTCACACACAAGTACACTAGCCCAGAAATGCTGACGCCAGTCCCTCTGACAGATCTCATAGGACACGTCATACTTTCATAGAAAACAGATTTCTTCTGACTTGAATAATCAGTCTAGAATTGTAAGTTGAGCCTTTGAATTGTTTATCTACTGTTTTAATCTGTAGTGAAATTACTTATTTGTTATGCCTGTCAGTCCTGAAAAATGCAGTTTTTTGTTTAATTAGACTCTCTTTTAGGTGGACCTGTGTAGGTTTTTGTTGGATATGCTTTCTATACATGCACGAGACATGTTCTAAGTATGTAAGAATACATGGTTAGCCCTGGCCGGTTTGACTCAGCGGTTAGAGCGTCAGCCTGCGGTCCGGAGAGACCCGGGTTTGGTTCCCGCTAAGGGCATGTACCTTGGTTGCAGTTTGTCCCCGGCCCTGGTTGGTCGTGCGGGTGGCAGCCACTCAATGTGGCCCTTTCACATCGATGTTTCTCTCTCTCTCTCTCTTCCTCTCTCTCCCTCCCACTCTGTCTGAACAAAAAATGAAAAAAATGTCCTCAGGTGAGGAAAAAAAAAAAAATACATGGTTGAAGTATGGGGTTTATTGGTTGTATACTTAAGGCTACTTCATGACTTTAGACAGGAGTATATCATTTGTATTGTACTGCTAAAATGGAGGAAGGGAATAATGATTCTGTCAAAAGACTCAGATCATTCATCTTGGAAGGCATATATGCATAGCTGCACATACAGTTCCTACTTCCAGAAGTATTTTCTGACTGCATAGCCTGGCAGAAGGCTGAACACCCTAGTGTTTAAGAGTATCATTTTGGGGGAACGTGGGTGTGGTACCAAATCCTGGCTCCCATCTCCACTTCTCTAACTTCAGTTTCTTTATCTGTAAGGTGAGTCTTTTTGTGAGAGTAAAATATGATAACATACATCAAATACTTTGCCCAGGGTTAGTGTGAGGTAAATATTCAGTAAATGGCAGCTCTTGTCAGGTGGCTAAATAAAGATGCCATTCACTTTTTGAAATATATTAGGTGAACTAGATGGAGTGATCTATGTACCCTAAAGACAGACACTTTAAAACTTTAAATGTAGACTCTAATTAGAAACCTAACATGTGTAACTGAATATTATTAGGGTTTTCCTTGAAGGGGTAAAAAATTAGCATACACATCAGCACTTAATATTGCAGCATGTGTTGGGATACTTTTTATGCTGTTAAGTTTTCCTAATGACTTGTTTGTTTTTTGCTTGATTTTCAGCTCTTCTCAGATGTTGAGTGGTTTATTTAGATTTGATTATTTTAACTAACATTCTCATACTCATTGGTAAATACGTTAGTTTTCCATTTGTAATCTAACAAACATTTTATAATCTTTTCTAAAGATTATAAACTTTATATCAGTTTATAATTTTTTCTAGTCATTTTGATAGATTTAAAGTGGCCACAGATTCTTTGCTGCTGTCATTGAGATGTGGAGTCAGTGTTCTCTCCTCTTGTGACTGGGCAGTTTTTACAAATGTTTGACCAACAGAATATGGCATAGTAGATGCTGTGCCAGTTTCTGGGTGCAAGCCTTTTAAGTGACTGGCAGTATCCACTTCCTGTCTCTTAGAGGGTTCCATCCGGGGGAGTTGAAGAGTCTAACTACCCTGAGGCCAACTAAAGGATGTTTCTAGCTAAAAGGCATGCTATGAGGAAGCCCTTGCTGTCTACATGGAGAGGCCATTTGGGGGCAGGAGGAGAGAGAACTTTTGAGCTACAGAATCGTGAGATACAACGTGTGTTGTTGTGGTAAGCCATTAAGTCAGGGTCCTTTTGTACATAGTAATAGATAACCAGGATAGTGGTTAAGACTTCTGACGATACTTCATGCTTCTTCTAATGGTTATTTTCCAAATGCTAAATGTCTCTAGCAGTGTAGAATATAATAATGTGTGAAAATGAAGTTCTGTTATTTCAGTGAACTTTATCCCTTATGTTGGACAAAGTGATAAATTATTTTGTCAAAGTTGAATCTATATTATTAAGAAAGAGTGCAACATGGTGCTAGAATATCTCCATCTCTATTTTTAATAATTTTTGTTCAACAGTGATTCTTCCTCACCTTCATATTCTCCTTATACCAAATTTTACTTGGTTGACTTGTGGCTTTCCCCCTTCCAATAATAAGAATTTGGGTTCTGATGACTTTTGAGTCTCTGCAGAAGACTGTGGAACCCTGAGCATTGCATGTAAAAAGGAAGGCAAAGTGGATGGTAGACCAGAAGTTTTCACAGGGGTGCTAATGAGGTGGGGAGGAGGCTGAAGTGCATGGGCTTCAGCATTGCACTCTGTCCATCCTTTGGCATGGACAGAGGAAAATGTCATATGACCCTGTAGAGTTGGGGGTGAGTTCAAGAAATGCCTCCTCCATGCGAGTAGGTAAGGATAAAATTACCCAAAGCATCTCATACTTCTAAGTGACTATGAGCCTGGGGTGGGGCCTGGGAGGCTAGAGAGAACACTGTCTGTTGAAAAACAAAACATACTTAAAAGCTTATCGTTGAAACTGAGGGAAAGGGGAGACTAAAAGATGTTTCTAGTTAAAAATCAAAGAATCACTTTCAATCTGAGCCCTCCAAACTGGTTTTGACCTTTAAGTCTCAATTTCCTCGACACCGAACTCTTCTACATAGAGGCTTGCAGGAGTTGGGTGAACTCTACTGTTTTCAAAACACTTTCTGTCTATATTATCTTACTTAAGTCTAAACAGGCCAAGAGGTAGGTCGGAATTGTTATCCCTACTGTTTAAATAGGGAACTGCTGCTACAGAGAGGCTAAGTGGGCTTGCCCAAATTCTTGTGGCTGATAATCCATATCTTGCCCTTTCCAGATCAGATCTTGTTGACCAAACATTTATTCTTAGAAGTGTAAGACAATGGGTATGTGAGGTGGGGCAAAATGGTGGTGGTGATTTGTCCGTCTAAATGTTTGCTGGGGAAGACTGGCCTTCAGGGCATGGGAATTCATTGATTTTAGTTACCTACATTTCCGGCAGTGTGGGTGGTTGTCCACTGGCATTGTTATTGGTGCTATGCCGAAGTAACCAAAGAGGTCTTTGTGATGATTTGTCTTCTGCCTCAGTGTGATTCAGTCCACAGTCTCTGACTGTTTTGGTCAGGTATAGGATGTGAACAGATTTAAGACCACCTAGTGAGTTAGAACCATTCACCATGTGCAAAGAATGCCCCCACCCCTCCACCCCCATTCTTCCCAGGGAAGTTGCTTTCCTAGTTTTGTTTTACTTTGGTTCGCATGTTACTGTGCATCTTTTTTGCTGAAATCAGTGAGTGCAGATTAGGTAGAGTATTGAAAAGGAGAGGAAAAGCTTGCTGGATGGTGGAGAAAAGCTAGATGAGAGCTGAGATGTGCCATGGATAATTCAGAAACTGAATGCTGCACACACCAGTGATTTGATAATTGCCTTTATATATTTTGAGGCATTGAAGCTAGGAAAGCAATTTAAAACGATTGAATTTGTTTCCATTGTAACTCATAGAAAATAATCAAGCATCCTTTGTGAAAGAACCAGTAACACCTTTTAGATGCCAGGTCCTCTGCTAGGTGCTGGGAATACAAAGTTCTCCTATTTTTGGTTGAGTCTTTAAAAGGGTTAATATTTCTAAGGGAACTCAGAATGAAGTGTTTGATCATCAAAGAGTTTTATTTTTAACACTGCAAATGTTTTAGGCATGTGTTGGAGGGGAAGAAAATCAATGCTCAAAGTGGGACTCTTTGGAGAATGACTTAATTTGGTTAACTTGGTTATTAAGGCTAATTACAACTTTTGTACTGGTGACTGTTAAGATAAAAGACCATATCTATTATAGCTCTGAACTTGAATATAACATTAAAACATCCTTTCAGGATGAAACCTCTCTTTTTTTAGGCAGGTGAGCAGTAAAAGAATGTTACAGGCAATTTAATAAAGGCTTGGGTTTTTTAATATTTTCTAATTCTGCAAAATGGAAATTTTCTAATTAGAGAAATGTAAACATAAATCTAAGGTAAGTTTTATGAATTAGTTTTTCCTCAAGTCATAGAAATCATTGTTTAAAGTTTCCAAGAATATTTAAGATCTTGCTTTTAAGGACCATAATCTCTTTGAGATTTAGTTTTCTCATCTTTCAATGGAAATATTAATTCTAACCATGGAAGATTATTGTGATGAGTTCATGAGAAAATGTTTGTAAAACCCTAAATATAAAGCCTGTAGCTTATAGTAGGCACTATTAATGATAATAATGATTATTTCATAAAGGCTTTCTTTCTCAAAAGAACTTTTTTAAAAAATAGAATTATATTCTCTTGTCAGTATTGTTTTGCCTTCTTACAGTCTCTTGGGTTTTCCCATGGTAAAGGTGAAACTCACGGATTCATTGTCATATTATTGTTTCCTTCATGTGCAAATCAGCCCATAGTATTACATTTATTGATTAATATTTTCCTAATTTTATCTTTGAGTTACTTCAAAAGAACCAGTGCTTAGTATAAATTTGCGTATTCTATTTTTAAAAAACTTGTATTATACTTGCATCTTTAAAAATAAGAAATTGAATGAGAAAACAATGGATTTGAGATACACATATTAGGATATGTAATTTCTACATTTGATTTAACATTAGCTCAATGCCAACTATCTTAGCTTTTAGTTGTCATGGTAGTGCTTTTAATCCAATTTTCAAAATAAATTATAGTTCATACAGGTATGGGCTGAAATGCAGAATTCTGAATTATGAAATGGACACATTGAAAATAAATCTACATCACATCTTTCAATATTAATTTGTTTTTTTATTATTATTAATATATTTTTTGTCCTCACCCGAGGACATTTTTGCATTTATCTTCAGGTAGAGTAGGGGGGAGAGGGGGAGGAAGAGAGAGAGAGAAACATCGATGTGAGAGAGACACATCGACTGGTTGCCACCCACACAGCCCCAAGCAGGGCCGGGACAAACTGCAACCGAGGTACATGCCCAGTGGGAACCGAATCTGGGACTCTCTGGTTCAAAGGCTGACGCTTTAACCGCTGAGCCAAACTGGCCAGGGCATTAATTTGTTTTTTTTTTTATTGCTGAGTAGTATTGTGTTGTATGACTGCACCACTGTTTGTTTATCCACTCACCAGCTGAAGGACATTCAGGTTATTTCCGGTCTCCTGCATTTATGAATAAAAATGCTATAAATGTGTTTGTACAAGTTTTAATGTGAGCATAAGTTTTCATTTGTCTTGGATAAATCCGTAGAGGTAGGATTGCTGGGTCATAAGGTAAATATATGCTTATTTCATGAGAAACTGCTCCTGTTTTCCAAAGTGGCTATATTATTTTGCACTCCCAGCAGCAGTTGTGAGCATTCCAGTTGCTCCCCATCCTCGGCAGCAGTTGGTATTGTCAGGTTTTAAATTTCTTTTTCTAATTTTAACCATTATAATAGGTGTATAGTGGTAGCTTGTGTGGTTTTAACTTACATTTTCCTCATGATTAATGATACCGAGCATGTTTTCATCTGCCTTTTTGCCATCTGTATATTTTCTTTGGTGAAATGTCTTTACAAATTTTTTGCCTGTTTTTTATAGGGTTCATTTTCTTGATGCGTTTTAAGAGGGCTTTATATATTCTGGATATGAGTTCTCTGTCAGATGTATGATTTATACATAGTTTCTCCCAGTCTGTGGATTGTCTTTTCATTCTTTCAGCATTGTCTTTTATAAAGTAAAAGTTTTTCATTTTGATAAAGTCTACTTTATCATTTTATCTTTTATGTATCATACTTTTGGTATTGTATCTAACGTTATCTTTGCCTAACCCAAGGTTACAAAGATTATTTTCCAGAAGTTTTATGTTTTACATTTAGGTCTGTGGTCCATTTTGAATTAGTTTTATTGTTGTTTTTTGTTTTGTTTTTTTAGCATAGCTTATTGATTTTTGGAGAGAGAAAGAGACATCAGTGTGAGAGTTCAACATGGACTGGCTACCTGTCACGTGCCCCCTACGGGGGATCAACCCTGAAACCTGGACATGTGCCCCAACTGGAAATCCAACTGGCAACCTCTAGGTGCACAGGACAATGCCCAACCAAGCCACACCGGCCAGGGCTAAATTAGTTTTTAATAAGCTTATTGAATTATTTTTTAATAAAGTGCACGATACAGATTTAAGTTTATTTCTTCACACAAATATCTCATTGTTTCAGTACCAGTTATTAAAAAGATTTCTCTTTTCTTCTTCGAATTGACTTTGAACCTTGAATAGACCATATTTGTGTAGGTTTATTTCTGAGTTCTTTAATCTATGCCATTGATCTTTGTGCCTTTTCTTTCACCAGTTGTGCATTGTCTTGATTACTGTAAGTTTATGGGAAATCTCAAAAAATCACATTAACGTACTGTGAGTCTTCAGCTTTGTCCTTCTTATTTAAAATTCTTGTCAGTATGTACACAGATGCCTGCTAGGGGTTAGAGTGGGGTTGTGTTTAATATTTTCTGATTTCCCTTGTGACTTTCTTTTTACTCATGAGTTATTTAGAAGTCTGTTGTTTAATTCCCAGATATTTCCAAGTATCTTTTTGTTACTTTGTATGATTTCACTTCTTTCAGATTTATCAAAGTTTGCTTTATGGCCCAGAATATGGACTATCTTACTGAATGTTCTTTGTGCATTTTTAAAATAATAGGATTTTGTCTTGTTTTATTTTCTACTAATATTAGGTGGAGTGTTATATAAATGTTATTTAGGTTAAGTTGGTTGATAGTGTTGCTTAAGTATTCTTGCTAATTTTCTGCCTACTTGTTCTATCAATTATTGAAAGAGGAGTATTGATCTCCAAATATAATTGAAGATTTGTCTGTTTTTCCTTTCAACTCTGTCAGTTTTTGCTTCATGTATTTTGAAGTCTTGACATTAGGTGAAGCATTCTCATTTAGAATTCTTATGTCTTTTTGGAAAGCTGACCCTTTTATCATGTTATGTCTCACTTTATCCCTGGTGTTATATTTCGTGTTCTGAAGTCTATTTTGCCTGATATTAATATGGCCACTTGAGCATTATTTTGAAAGTGTTTGCATGGTATATCTTTTGCAATCTTTTCCCCTTTTAATCTATGCCATTATATTTAAAGTGTGTTTCCTATACACAGCATAGAGTTGGATCTTGTTTTTAAATCTGATTTTACCATCTCTTAATTGGTATGTTTAGACCATTTATATTTAATATAATTATTAATGTGGTTGAGTTTTTTTAGGTCTACCGTCTAATCATTTGTTTTCTGTTTTCCTCAGTTCTCTCTCTCCTGCCTTCCCTTTCTTTGAGTTATTTAATTTTTTTAGTATTTTATTGTAATTTATGTTTGTATCTCTTTGTTGTTGTTTTTTTTTATCCTCACCCAAGGGTATTTTTCCATTGATTTTCAGATAGAGTTGGGGGGAGGGAAAGGTGAGGAAGAACCATCGATGTGAGAGAGACACATCGATTGGTTGCCTCCCACATGACCCTGACCAGGCCTGGGGATTGAACTGCAACCAAGGTATGTGCCCTTGACCAGAATTGAACGCAAGATTCTTTGGTCTGCAGGCCGACGCTCTAACTGCTGAGCCAAACCGGCCAGGGCTCCTTGTATTTTTTAATGTTTTCAGCATTACAATAAACATATCTAACCTTAAACAGTCTACTTTGTGTTAATATTTTGTCACTTAGAAGAATGTAGAGTCTTAACAACCATATAGGTCCCTTTACCACCTCTGTGTTATAGTTTTCATGTGTATTTCATCTACATACATTTAAAATGCCACCAGGCAGTGTGCAAATTTTTACTTTCAATAGTCATACTTATTTTTAAAAACTTAAAGGACAAAAATAGTCTGTTACATTTACTCAAGTATTTATTATTTCTGTAGCTTTTCCTTTATTCGTGTAGTTCCGAGTTTCCCTCTGGTATTATTTCTGTTCAGTCTGAAGAAACTTCCTTTAGCATTTCTTCTAGACCAGATCTCTTGGCAACAAATATTGTTAGTTTTCCCTGATCAGAGAATGCCTTTGTTGCAACATTTCTGAAGGATATTTTTGCTGGATATAGAATTCTGGGTTGACATTTCATTTTCTTTTAACACTTTAAAGATAAAGTTTCACTGTCTTCTGCTCTTTGTTTGAGTCATTATTCTCTATATGGTATTTCATTTTTCTCTGCTTTCAAGATTTTTTAATCTTTGGTTTCTAGTGATTTGATTATGAAATTTTTGGTCATGGTTTTCCTTGAGTTTACCCATTTTGTGGTTAGCTGAGATTCTTGGATCAGTAAATTCATCTCTTTCTCCAAATTTAGAAAGTTTTGAGTCATTTTTTCCAAATTTTTCTGTATCTGTGTCTCTTCTTCTGGGACTCCACTGACACAAATGTTAGACTTTTTACTATTTTCCCACCTGTCTTAAAGGTTCTGTTCATTTTCTCTCTGTTTTTCAGATGAGATCATTTCTATCTTCAAGTTCACTGACTTTTCCTTCTGTCCATTCTGCTCTTGATCCCATCTAGTGCATTTTTTATTTCAGATCATTGTTTTTTTCAGTTCTAAAATTTCCATTTAGTTCATTTTTATAGTTTGTATTTTACTTTTTTCAATAGTGTTTACCTTCATCTCATGGAGCACAGTTATAATAGTTGCTATAAAGTCTCTGACTGATAATTCTAACATCTGGTTCATCTTGGTTGGCATCTGTTGATTGTTTTTTCCCTTGAGAATTGATCACATGTTTCTTTGTAAGCCAAGTAATTTTGGATCCTGGACATTTTTGAATATTGTGTTGTGAGAGTCTGGGTCCTATTAAAATCCTCTGGAGAATTTTCTGTCTTTTTAAAGCGTACAATCAACCAGAGTAGACTCAGAACATAAGGTCTGTTTTACCTTCTTCGGGTGACGATTTTAGTAAAGTCTTTAAGGCCTTGGCTGTGCTTCCTAGGGTCTGTTTCGTGCACATGAGATGTTACCAGGACTTGTGCCTCTTTGTACACAGTATCCAGGATCCCTTTGCTCCAGCTCCGAAGTAGAGGGCAGGGTTCCTTTTCCCAGTCCTCTCACTAGCTAGAGGGAATTTTTCTCAAGTTTTTGTTCAATAGGCCCTCTATGAAGTTACTCTAATGGGGCTAATCTTATGTCCAAGCCAGGAGAGGAAGAGGAAAAAAATAACAGGAAATCACCCCATATTTGCCTCTTCGTGTTTTGTTTCCATAATCTGCTTGCTATTGTTTACTTTTCAGAGTCCTCAGATTGCTGCTTTTTGTATTTTGTTCAGGGTGTTTGGTTATAATCATGAGGAGAGAAGAAGCTTGTTTTTCAATTGGTATTTAAAAATATAAAAATGGCCCTGGCTTGTTTTGCTCAGTGGTTAGCACATCAGCCCGGCCGGACCAGAGAGTCCCGGGTTCAGTTCCCACTAGGGGCACATACCTTGGTTGCAGTTTGTCCCCGCCCCCGTTGGGGTTGTGTCAGTGGTATCCCTTCGATGTGTCTCTCTCACATCAATGTTTCTCTCTCTCTTCCTCCCTCTCTCCCTCCCGCTCTATCTGAAGATGAATGCAAAAATGTCCTTGGGTGAGGATTAAACATACATATTTTTTTGTATATAATTTGTTTATTGTAAATATCTGTGGCTTAGATAGATTGTGGCCACTTTTATTTTCTGGTGGTAAAAGTTATTTGATATTTAAAATATCAGATTTTCTAATTGAAGAAGCTTGCTAATTTTAAATGTGGCAGAATGTAAAGCATCTCTTTTGCACAAACAAAACAATGACCATTCTTATCTTTATTATTCATTTAACACAACTGATTAAAATACACACAGATACACATACACATACCATTTCAAAGAAAATGTTGTGAATGGCTTTGAAGTATTGGTATCTATCTTGTTTTGAAATTGGTGAAGAAAAACTTTTAAAACTTGTGAAATATTTGCTTGAATTAGCTACTTTTCAGAAGAATATAGAAAGGAATAATAAATATTATCAGTACCTTAATTCAAATTATGAGTTAGGTTTTCTAAATTCCTTTTGGCTTTTACTTTGAAAAGTGAAATTTTGATTAATGTTTAGTGATTTCATTCACATAAAGATATAAATTTAGTGATTTATATAAAGATTAGTTCCTGGTTAAATCATTTAGGGAAGTATGTTTAAGTGAATTTTACTTTTAAAAGATTATTGATATAATAGATATGCACACTAATTAACAAACATAATGAGGTTTGAAATGCCTATAAGAAAACTAGGAAATTGTGTTCATTGTATGCCTTTATGATTTCATTGCATAATAGTAATCTTAGAGGGGAATTTAATTTTTGCACAAAAGAATTATTTAGAGTGGTTTATTGCAGAATCCATGTATAAAATCTGTTTATAAATTAAAGTGGCAAATTGGACCTTAGGGTTGTATTTTTTATTGACTTTTTGTCCAAAATGTCACACAAGTAGGAAGATAATTAACAATAAACATTTGAAATATCTTTCATATTTATTAGTAACAAACAGTGTTTGGATCTTTGGTTCAAATTCAGACTTTGTTGTCCTTCCATTAACTCTGCATGAGATTTGTGGCTTGGATTAAGGAGAGAATTGAGTTGTAAAAATGATAGGTTTGGAATTTATTTTGAAATGGTTTAAAATTGATCATTAGCTATTAGAATTGGACATTGTGATAATTTTTAAAATTTACTTCCCTCTCTCCCTTTAAATTAGGTGCTCTGTGGATGTGTATAGTTTTAAATCCCCACTGCAAGTTGGAACAGAAGGCCAGTTGGCTAAAACAGCTGAAAAAGTGGAACAGTGTTGATGTCTGTCCATGGGAAGATGGAAATCATGGCAGTGAATTACCCAACTTAACCAACGCTCTGCCTCAGGGTGGGAACGCCAGCCAAGGTGAGTCCACAGTAGTAGTCTGCTCACTTCATATCTGCCTAATTGTGCACATACGTTTATAACAGTAACTTACAATATGTGTGGGAAAATAATTTTCTCCACTAACGAACTTACTGTAACTCAAGGATTTTAATATGTTTTGACTGTGAATGTATACTTTAATTTTCACCTAAGACTGTTGTGTGCTTTTTTTCATATTCTCAGAATACAGATGGGTGTAATACTTAATGTATTAGTATGGGTTATTTACAATTACATAAAATTATATAGTATATAAAATTGCTTATTAAAACTATTTAATTTGAATATTTTTTAGTTTAATAAATCATGGTATAGGTTTGTAATATTAAGAAGCTTGAGCAGCTGTGTGTTTTATCTCTTGGTCAGTTCACATTTGGGCTACTATGTAACTGAATCAGTTAAAAATTCTTAGTTTTAGAATGTAGCGAATAAGCATTTTATGACTGGGCTGGAAGGGCATGGGGTGCTGTTGGCATTTGGGCTAGGAAATTATTGATTGTGAAGAATAGTCTAGCATACATATTTCTACCTACTGTAGGCTAATAGTGCCCTCTACTTTGAGACAACTAAGAAATGCACACAGACATTTCCAAATGTCCTTTGAAGAACTTCTGTCGCTCATTTCCATCCTGGTTTCCCCCCACCCCCAACTTCTCTCTCTGTTGGATCCATCCATTTAGCTCAAGTCTCTCTCATCTTTTCTTTTCTTTTTTTTTTTTTAAATCTCTCCTTGGCCTCATTTTCTTTCCCCAGCTACTGCAGCATTTTCTTCTCTATTTCAGAACCAAATCCTTAAAGTAGTTAACGCTTGCAAATAAAACTTCACTAATTCATGTTACTATTTCTGTGTGATTTTGTGCTATTGCCGCCTTTTTTTGTTTTTGAGAAAACTTGAAAGACTTTAAAGTTATGATAGATACAAGGTGAGAGTTAATTGACATCAGAAGGATTCCAAATGACGACCGTTGTTCTGTGTGTGCTGGCACCATATGGAGTTGGTACTCCTGAAAAGAGCTGGACAGTGTGCTGAGTGTGAATGTGAGTTAGCATAGTGTTTTCAGTCTCTATAAAGAAAGATGCCCTGGCCGGTTTGGCTCAGCAGTTAGAGTGTTGGCCCGCAGACTGGAGCATCCCGGGTTTGGTTCCCACTAAGGGCACATACCTCGGTTGCAGTTTGTCCTTGGCTCCGGTTGGGGTCGTGTGGGTGGCAGCCAGTGGATGTGTCTCTCTCATGTCAATGTTTCTCTCTCTTCCTCCCACTCTCCCTCCCGCTCTATCTGAAGATAAATGCAAAAATGTCCTCAGGAGAGGATTAAAAAAAGAAAGAAAATTACGTGTATTACTCCATAGAGTCTTGTCCAATGAAAAAGATTGAAGTTTTAGGACTTGGGAAAGATGATTGGCTGGCTCTGCTTTGTCTAGAGATATTTTCCTTGGGAATTCAGTATTTGAAATCTGTCGTATCTTTATTGCTCATGATTTTAATAACTTTGAAGAAATAAATCTACCCCTTATACTCCAAATTCTTTTCCAGAAGCTCAGAATTTTCAAGTTTAGCAATTCAACATTTATTCTTTTTCATTGCTAGGAAGGGTATGCCTACATCTATATAGGCAATATCGTTAATCTTTTAGTTTCTTATATTTGGAGGTTTCTCTCTGTTTCACTCTCTAGCTGTCTTTTGGGAGCACCATCCTAACATTTTACACTTTACTTTTACTTTCCATTTGGTTACTTTCCCCTTGGTTAAACAGGAATATTCCGTTGGCTTCAGAACGCTCTTAAACCGTGGTCCAGCCTCCAGATGAAACAGTTCATTTTATTTATGGTTTGGCCTAAGGGTATGAAGTCAGGACCTAGTTTCTGAGGGCAATATTTATAGCTGTTGTGCCTAAAGGCACCAGGGCTCCTGCTTTTAGCATAATACATCCTCCAGAGGGGGTTGTCAGAAGAGAGCTGAGCAGGTTGCTAGGGGAGAGCCTGCCGAGGCCAGCGGAGCCAGCAGTGCCACTGCAGCTGGTGTACACTTGGTACAGACAGCGGGCAGAAGTGCATGTGTTGGCACATTGAAGTGAATGTGAAGGGCAAATCAGGCCCTGTCTTTGCTGAGATTGTTAGAATTAATTAACAACAATAACAATATTAGAATCCACACCCTTTGAAAGAGTATTTTCTTTGACGTTTTAAAATATACCACAATGATAGCCAATTTTTTTTTTGATAAAAGAACTGATTTCTCCCTTTTTACCTTTCTGATTTTCCCAAGTTTTCTTTAATCAGTATGTATTAATATTCACACACTTTATTTAAAATTTTTACGAGTCTATTTATTATCTTAAAAATTTGGTTAAGGTCATCTGCTTCACTTTTGTCCATCTTAATTGCAAAAATTGGAAAACCACAGACATCTAAGATAAAAATTGGCCATATTTTGATACCTAATCCAAACCTACTTTTTACTTTTTTAGTCATCATATACATTCATAATCAATTTTTTATGTTTGCCATATTATTATAGAGCTTTCTGTCTTACATTTTCATTGAAATATTATTTTATTCGTATTTAGCCACTTTTATTGCATTTGGTTTTATTGTTCTCTTAGAGCTAATAACTGGTTTTTATTTATTTTTTTAATGGAGTCCTACTCTACAGCTTGCTTCTATTATTGATACCACAGTGAGCCAAATCAACAGGGAGAACTCTCCTTCTTTTAATACCTGCATAACATTAAGTTGCTCTTTCAAAAATATTTTAGTTTTAAATTCTATTTCTTTGATTTGAGCTAAACAAAATAAATAAAATGACAAAGGCACTTAAAAATGTGTGAGATTTGGACTTTGGAATATTTGATCAATTGACTATGAGAGGTGATGGAACCATTTCCTTATTAGTTAGGAATGTATTTATTCTGCTCAGCAAAAGTCCTGATAGGTTCAAAAGGCCCTGAAATGTAAGGCCCACTCTTCTCATTTGTAAGGTGTATGATTAAAACTGCTAGCAAGGGGTCTGGGCAAGGACCATAACACATATGTCAGTATTTATGCCTCTCAAATTATGTCACGTATGCATTTTGATATGTCTGCTATGTAAATACAGATACCTAAGTTAACCTGAGACCAAGCTGAAGTAGTATCTTTCTCTGTTAAAGACCTGTCAGAAGCCTTTCCGCACAACTGAAAGAGGTGAACTTGGAGTGAGGATATCTGTGTTTTAATCTTGATTGCCATTGTCTGGCAGTGTGACCTTGGCAAGTCACTTTACTTCTCTTGATTTTCAGTTCCATCAGCAGAATAGAGTGGTTGGACTAGATGAGTTCTCGGAGCTCTTCTTGATTCAGTTCTTTTTTGATTTTTATGATTACCTTTATGTCTGTGCTTAGCCAAAGCTCCAGTGACAGGAAGGTGAGACATTATCAACTAAGGAAGCTCCAGATTTTGCTTCTCATTTAATTAAGCCTCAGAACAGTGAGGGTGATATTTGAGCTAAGTACACATAAATAAAAATAGTTCGTTCCCTTGGTTTTCAGTTGAGCTCACTAAGTCTGTGCCATAGTTGAAGGTAAGTCTGGAGTGGGGACACAAAGGGTGGGAGTGCAGGTAGAATTTGAACCGTGTAATCCAGAGGAACTAAATATTCCCAGGAGTTGGGGTGAGAATATCCTTTATTCCCCAAACATTTTTTTTCTCCGTCAGGTCCTGAAACTTGAACCCTCCTTGGAGTGTATGCTTCTGCTCTTTTGTGATGCCCGGCATACACTATGCTGGGGACATCACACCAGTCATGGAACCTGCACAGGAGTCAGGAGGCAGCCTGTAGGGGCAAGGTAAGTGCGCTGGTTTGTTTTGTAGCTATGTTGTGTGGCTTTGTGAAATGTTAAATAATATGCATTTATGCCCTTTGGGATATAAACTGGCATTTAATCATTATATCCCAAGAAGCATAATAGTTTTAATTGTGCAAAACCGCACAATATAGTTAAAAAATACAACCAAAAGCACAACCCTTATACATATCTTTAAAGGCTGATTGCATCTTCCTGAAAGGTTCCATGGCTGGTGTCACATCTCTTGCATAGTGTTTGTGAGAGCTGTTGATCCCATCAGGGCAGCCCACCACAGCACCTCAGAAGTGGGGAGCAGTGAGTTTTCATGTGGTTTTTGTGCCGAGTGCCTCCTTTGAGTGTATTTGGCATGGAAATTAGACGACAGTTCTTTTTGCAGGATGCCTTTAACCTTAGCTTGATGGCTGCCGAGTGTTTGTGTGGATAAAACAAGTGAGTGAATGGTGGCTCTTTGGGCTGACTTGCCTCCTAAGTACTTAGGACATGAGAATATTCACCCTCCATCCTTCTGCTTAGGGGGTGAGGACAATGTGTGTGGGTTTGCTCATGAACATCTGGCCGCAGAGTGGTATGACTGATTTATTCACATGTGAATAATAGCTGACACGGCTTTCTGAATTGTGGAAAAACAGATTCATCGAACAGGCCACATCGGACAGTGTTCACCCGAGCCATCGAGGCATGCGATCTCCACTGGCAGGATAGCCACTTGCAGCACATTATCAGCAGTGACCTATACACCAACTACTGTTACCATGACGACACTGAAAACTCCCTCTTTGACTCTCGTGGGTGGCCCCTCTGGCATGGTAAGTGCCCAAACCGGAAAGACATTTCCATGACTTACTTCTTTGTTTAGTTTCTATAGCATTATTGGAGTGGGAGGAGGAGAGATGAGGAATTCAATGGGAGATGGATGAATGCTTGGCAATAGGAGCTGAGTTTTTCATTCAAATCCAAGTTCAGAAATGGTTTCTTGTGTCTTTTTAATAGTATTTTGGGGGAAAACATCTTACTATTAAATCCTTTTTTTATGGATATACCTGACAATGGCAACTTTTCCCCCTTTACTTTCTGTTTTAGAACATGTTCCTACAGCCTGTGCAAGAGTGGACGCGTTACGTTCTCATGGGTACCCCAGAGAAGCGCTGAGACTGGCAATAGCTATTGTTAACACGTTAAGACGACAACAACAGAAACAGTTGGAAATGTTCCGAACTCAAAAAAAAGGTGATTGTGAAGGAGTTTGTTTCCATTGGAATGGGATTCTTGGTGATGACATCGTTAGGTTTTGTGCTCTTTTGGGAGAGATGGCTTTTAAAATTAGAGTGAGGGGGATGGCTGTACTTACCACTCATTTGAAATATTTAATAGCTGATCTGTGGGAAATTTTAGGTATTTTGTCCCCTGGTCTAATATTGTAAAAAGTAAGTTTTTTTTAAAGTGTCTCAGGTTAGTTAATTTTTTAAGGGGGAGAATTTTTTGTTGTTGTTATTGTTTGAGTAACTATTTAGTATATCTAAAGTATCTAAAACTAAGTTAGCCAAATAACTTATTTTGTGAAAGTGTGTTTTAATTTTAACAGTAGGGTTCTTGGGGGTAGACTGCCTGTGTTTGAATCCTAGCAGTCAGTCCCACCTGGGAGTCCTTGGGCAGTGATGACCTCTCTGTGATTCAGATTCCTCAGCTGTGGAATGGAGCTCAGTTGAGGACCTATCTCCTAGAGTTCTTGAGAAGATTATTAATCCTGCAAAGCACTTAAAGCAGGGCCTGGCACAGTGTGTGATCACTCTAAAACTTTTTACTTGTAATAATTTGTACATAAGGACATTTTTTAAAGTGATCACAACAGAGAACTCCTGGATTTTTTAAAATCTGTAAATAACATTTGATGAACTGTCAGCTGACAGAACATATTTAACTTCTCTTTATCTCAGTTTATTTACCTTTTAAATTTTACATTAGGCATTACTGAGTAATAGTTGCAGAGCGTCAGATTATATGAATGAGACCCTGATCAGAGAAAGAAATATATAAGCCTTTTCTGGATAATCTATTCACTTCTTGTTCCTTCTATAGATATAGGTCTTTTTATGTTTCTTTGGCAGGGTTGTATTTACTCTGGAATTTTATTTTTTATTCAGAAAGATAATTTTAGTTACTGTAGTTTTTTTTCTTTATATGTTTTTGTTTTTAATCCTTAGGTGATTATACATGCTCCACCTAGATACAGCTAAAAATTATCAAAAGTTGTTAAAATAGGCTGGAGATTCAATTGAAGTTTTTGTACTTTTAATATCCTCAATATTGAAAGTATTATAAATGTTAACATTATCATTTATTTGATGGAAGAAAATTCAAAAGGTACAATTTGAACCAAAGAAAGGGGAGCTCAGATGGGATTGGATTATAATATCCCTGATAATCATGACTGTTCAATTTTTCATGTTCTTCACATCATCAGTAGTTACCAGATGTGTTTGTAAAATATGCTGTGTGGTCCTTTGGAAATTTTTCCTGAAATCCTCCTTCCCCCTAAATACGTATAATACCTGGCCAAAGGTATTTAAAGTATAATATTCAAGCTAAGAGAATGAAGCACATTTTATACTACAAAAAGAGAGCTAGCTTATGATTATATGATCTTTAAAAATCATAACCTTTACTAAGAAATGTTTTAAAAATCAGTGTAATAAAAATACTGCAACCCTGACCAATTTGGCTCAGCAGTTAGAGCGTCGGCCCACGGACCGGAGAGTCCCAGTTCGGTTCCCGCTAACGGTACTGCACATGCCTCGGTTGCAGTTTGTCCCCGGCCCCAATTGGGGCCGTGTGGGTGGTGGCCACTCGATGTGTCTCTCTTACATCGATATTTCTCTCTCTCTCTTCACCCCTCCCTCCCTCCTGCTCTATCTGAAGATAAATGCAAAAAAAAAAAAAAAAAAAAAAAAATGCCCTCGGGTGAGGATAAAAAAAAATACTGCAATATCTAAGAAATGCAGTGTAAAAATGTTAGTTCATGGAGGTAAGTTAGCATATATGTTCAATTAGACTCCTTTGGTTATCTTTGAGGCCACACTCAGACACATTTCTCTTTTATCCTGGGAGCAGTGAAACCTTTATTTCAAACTATTCTCAAGTATTACTGGAATTACACATATATACCTATATCTTTTCCTGCTCTTTTGTCTGTCTGTATTTAAAGAATATGTTTATTATGGCTGTTATAATTCCACATTGCAATAACAGTTAGTTGTGTTACATGGACAAGACTGGTAAATGAATTATCTTGTACATTTTTAATACTATGTGGCATGATATGTCAGCTTCTATTTTTTAATTGAGGTATAATTTACATTCAACATTATTTCAGGTATACAACATAATGATTCAATATTTATATATTTCAAAATGATCACCACAATAAGTCAAGTTAACATCCATCACTACATATTGTTACTAAATATTTGTCTTGTGATGGGGAAGTTTTAAGATCTTTTCTCAGCAACTTTCAAATATGCAATACAGTGTTATTAACTATAGTCACCATGCTGTGCATTACATCCTCATGAATATTTATTTTATACCTGAAAACTTATACCTTCTGACCACCTTTACCTATTTCACCCATTCCCCTACCTCTGGCAACTGCCAATCTGTTCTCTATATCTGGGAGCTCAGTTTTTTAAAACACTTCACATATAAGTGAAATCATATGGTATTTGTCTTTGTCTGACTTATTTCATTTCAACATCTCAATTAAAAAAAAAACTACTTTTTAAATTTTATTTATCCCATTTCTGTGTTTTTTCACTAATTTTATTTGAAAGGAAAATACATAAAGGAAATCCTTTACAAAGAGGAAATACTTTGTAAAATTTATTCTCAGTTTCCATGATTTGACAATAGATGTATTTGTATAAGCACAACACTTCCCTTCACCATACATATATTCCTATCAAACTGTATTTGGTTGTTCCTAAGAGTAATGAACATATTTCTTTTTTAATACTGGTTATGTATATGAAAACCAGTGATAGAAACCAAAAGGAAAAGCCGTTCCAAGGAATCTAAGACCAAACTTTTATAAATTTTAATACATTATGCCAGGCCATGCTTTATTTTTATGTACTGATAGTTGATAGTCCAAAACCAGAAAACTTCTAAAGGGATATTGGATTCATGGAAGGCTCTTTAGCAATTTACAAGTCAATTTTTTTCTTGTATATTTATATTGTATATAGATTTTATTATGTTTTCCTTTAGAGCTACTACTATTTATTACTTTAGTAAACACTAAGATGTAAAATGTTGTATTTTTTACAACAGTCGAATGTGTCTTTTAAAATATTTGCAGCTTTTTTCAGCATGCTGTAATTTAACTTAGGAACGGGAAAGAGCTAACATTCTGTGAAAAAAAAAATGAAAAGGATATGTTTCATCCAAATTTTATGTTATCTTCTGCTGTGGTTCTTCTTTGTGGCAAAGGTCCTCCCTTAAATGGTTTATTGATCCATGATAAGGAACATTTTCATGAAGTGATAGAGAAGTAAGGTGGTAATATTCATGGGGGAGTTCAAGTCTAACCCAGCCTATAGCTGCCCTCAAGTCTTCTCTGGGTCAGATGATCCAGGGAGCACTGACTCGGAGTAGCTTCTCAGTGGAATTGTGGAGTTATCCAGTGGTGATTCTGGGGCTACGTGAGTCCTCTCTAATGTCACTCTAGGAAGTGAGGGGAATTGTCCCTAGCTTCTCAGGTGAAAAAAGTGTAAGTTGTAATGTTGACCCAGTGCCCTGGACACATGCATTAAACAGATATTTGGGAGCTATCCTAGGAGGAGGTTAGTACCATTTATATTGATTTACAGATGAATCTTCAGAATTCAAAATAGTTCACAGGTTGGGGATTATATGTACCTTTGTTTTTTAATTAAATTCAGCATTAGTCAGGATGCTGCTATTAAATGTAAAGCCTCTCTTCCCTTTACTTCTTTCCATCTCTCAATTCCCTTTTGTTACACAGAGCTGCCCCATAAAAGCATAACCGCGATAACCAATCTGGAGGGCTGGGTTGGACACCCGCTGGACCCTGTGGGCACTCTTTTCAGCAGCCTTATGGAAGCCTGCCGCATGGATGATGAAAGCTTCCCTGGATTCTCCAGTTTCACAGGTAAAACCATTGACTTTTGTCTCGTGTGCCTTTTTTTCTAAACTATGAATGGCATTGGTCATTATTTTTCTTCACAGTTTGTTTTGTGAATCCATACAGTTAACAATACCTACAGCTGGCAAAAGAGCAAGGAAATAGGCACTCTTACACTTTTCAGGCAGGCTTAGATTCGATAGTTGACAGCATGTGTAAAGAACCTTAAGAATATTTATTCTCTTCTAGTCAGTGATTGTGCATCTAAGAATTCATTTGCGTCTAAGACTGTTTTCCAGCATACAGATGTAAAATAAGGATGTGCATAATGTGGAGGGCAGGGGGAGTGTCCCTCTGCTGCTCCCATGGCTGGGTGAGCTCAGAGGGTTCATTAGCTTCCCCTCCGTATTTTCTCCTGTGGTGGTTACCTTCATGGATTATGGGTGACCAAACACTCTTTCAGGAAAATGAAAGGTGTGACTATGAATATGCTTTCCTTGGGAGTTCAGTGGTTGAAGTTTGTTAAAGTTTCTAATAGAAACAACAGAGATAAGAGAATGCTCAAAGAATCATTACTCTTGTGATAACTGACTTCTTTGATAATAAAAAAGACATTGAGATTGGGTTACATGTGTTGTGTTTTCTACTGTTTTCATTATAAATTTTAACATTGCAGTAAAAGTATGCAAACTTTTTTTTAATGCCAGGCTTTTAAGAATTGGTAACTATTGCAGTCATCGTATAATTTTACACTTATTTAATTAAAATTTTTCTCCACTCTTAAGTATTCTTATTATCTCTTCTTAGATTTATAGTTTTCTTTGGTGATTCATTTTAAATGGGAGAAAGATATTTGTAATATTCTATCCCCCAAAACATACACATTTAGTCATTCAGGGGCATTTTAAAAAAGATATTGGAAAACTATGCACTTGTTTTTTGGTCTTCTCGGAATTAAGTCAATACTTCATTTACAAGTACCTTTGTAAAGTAAATATTTGTACCAGAAAAAGTGGTTTCTGAACTCTGTTTTCTATTGTGATATTTTACAGAGAATATGGGACAGGGCAAATCTCTGGAATACCAGCATCTACCTGCACACAAATTCTTAGAAGAAGGGGAATCCTATTTAACACTAGCTGTGGAAGTAGCCCTGATAGGGCTGGGACAGCAGCGTATCATGCCCGACGGGCTATACACACAAGAGAAGGTTTGCCGGAATGAGGAGCAGCTCATTTCCAAGCTTCAGGAAATTGAATTGGATGACACACTGGTGAAAATTTTTCGCAAGCAAGCAGTCTTCCTATTAGAAGGTAGTTTAATAAAGAAGTTTTCCACTTGTTTAGTGGAAACACTTATTTATGTTGGGAGTATTGTTTGAATGTATTTGATATGGTAGTTATCCTGGTGGTATGGTCAGTGAGTGTCATAGGCATGTTTACTATTCAAATATAGTATCACTTAATGAAAAAATACAAATGTTTAAATTTATATCATTTGATTTAGATGGTCACATAGGATAGCCTATTAGAAATGAGCCCCATTTAATGCCACAAGCTCTGAAAAGAACTATTTTTATTTTGGTTTGTTATTCCTGAGATAAATGCAAGTTTGATATGTAGTGAACTATTACTGGTAGCCATGTTCCTCTTTGCTTGATCAATTAAATAATAAAATGGAAATTGATCGGCATTCCTCTAAATTATTGGCTGTTACATGACGTCTGGGTTTTGAATATGTATGTCATTTGCACATGCTAACAAAGGACTGAAAGCCGCAGAAGTGAATCTTCACCGTGCTGAGTAACTATTTCAGAGAATCCATTACGGTTAGATTGAGCAAGCTAAAGTTTCATAGACTCTCTAAAGCAAAGCCTAATTTTCTTCTTTTCATAAGGTTAAGAGCTAAAGAGCCTAACAAATTTTGGTTGGCATTGTTTTAAAACTTTTTTTTCTCAAAAAGACTAAGTGTAATTAGTATGATACCCTAATCTTTTGTGTAAATTTAAGGGATGTCTAATTGAAAATTACTTCTATCTCTCAAGTACATGTTTGTTATTATTGTGTGAGTCTCTGTGATTGGTAGGCTCATACAGTGTGGTGTCTTCATCTTCAGAACTGTTACATATGGGGAAGGGATTTAGAGAAAATAGCATTTAAAAACCTCTTTCGTATGTCCAAAGCTAAAGATCTGTTTGAAAGAAAACATTTTCACCAAATACATTATATATTTATGTGTTTTAGCAATGCATTTTAAAGGAAAAGTGTTTTTAATAGCATGCTTAATTTTGGTAAAAATTCCTAATACTAATTTTTTGAAGCACTCTCCTAAAATTTTTTTCTTCTTCTAAACATAAAAGCCTATCTTGTGGCAAATTTCAGCTGATCTTGATTCTTTAATTACTGTTTTCTTATACTTTCCTCTCAGAATTTCTTTTGAGATACGCAAAATCATTAGCCACAAGCTTTTTTTATGCTCTCACTGGCTCTTAGTAACCGACTTTTGGCTTCCAGTCTGTGGAGGGATAGGAAGAGGGTGTGTGCTTTTCAGTGTTGATGGTGTCTGATACCCGTTTATCCTTTACTTTTTAAAATGTTCTCCATGTTCATTACTCGTGAATAATTTTTAACTGTATTAGTCTTTGATTAGTTAATACCTCCCCATTAAACATTTTTATAAGAACTGTGCCTGATAAAGAGTGTTGTTGACTCATCCCAGCTTTCTCTCCTTTCCTGACCCTGCTAGGCCTGCAAAGAGTGGGTGGTGCAGGACAGGAAACAGATCAACAGGGAAGCCAAGGGACCATTTCTGTCAACTCCAGAAGATAAGCACTTCATGGTTGAGTTGACTGCACTGGGGCACCAAGTTCTTTATGCATTTATACTGGGAATTCCAGGGTGGAATAGTTAGCAGACTCGGGTGTCTGAAAAAGGGGAAGCAATAACCTTGTATTATCACTGACCGTTAATTACTTCTGGCCACAATCTTGGCAAATTGGATCAGTTGGCATATTGGAAAAGCATTTCTGGGGAACATAGTACCAGATTTCAGTCTTTCATTATTCAATACACTGGAGTAGGGATTACACTGATTATAAAACCACAAGTAATTCTGTGATACCTGACTGAATGTTTTGCTTGTCGGGAGGTGTCATAACAAAGTGTTCGTTACACATCCTGGCTTTGCCCGCATAGTGAAAACAAGTAGCTTGATGGTTTAAGGGAAACAATGGAATGAAATGGAAGAGAAATGAAGAAGATAATCTACAAATTTGCTATATTTAGTCCTTAGGTAAAATAGAGTCAGTGTCTTGTTGAGGCTGCCATAACAAAATTACCACAGATTGGGTGGCTTAAACAATGGAAATTTATTTCTCACAGTTCAGGGGGCTAAAAGTCCAAGGTCAAGTGCTGGCTAATTCAGTTTCTGGTAAGGTTCTTCCTGGCTTATAGATAGCAGATTGAGAGAGAGAGAGAGAGAGAGAGAGAGAGAGAGAGAGATGGTGCGTGAGAGAGCCAGCTAGCTATGTCTCCTCCTATAAGGACACTAATCCTATTGGATCAGGGCCCTACCCTCTAATCTTACTTAACCTTCATTATCTTCGTGAAGGCCCTTTCTTCAAGTGCAGTCACAGTGGGAGTTGGGGCTTCAACATAATGAATTGGGGTAGGAGATACAAGCTTTCAGTTCATAATAATAACAACCTAAATAAGTTGGCCTCATTATATGAACTAAAGATGGAACTATAATGCTATCTCGCCTTTTAAAGAATATCAGGTCACTGAAACATTTTTAAATATCTTAAACACAAGAAAAAGATTAATAGGTTTGATAACATTAGAAATCTAGGATGGATTTTAGGTTTCCTAGGTTAAAAAAAAAAAGAAATTGTTTACTGTATGATTTTCCAAGTACTTAAATAATGAACAATTCAAAAATGCTAATGAAATTTAAAAATAACCTCTATTAAAATGATCTATAATGTATAATGCTCCTTCCCCCCACTCAATTCAGTAACTCCTCTTTCTGTTTCTTCTGAACTGCATTTCTTGCATTCTAAACTCTGCCAGACGGATTTTTCTCAGGGAAAACAAATGCATTATGTCCTTTGAGCAGTAGTGTCATAGCTCATAATTGTAGAAGTCATGAAACAGTTTTTACCTAAAGGTGACATGGAAACTAATTTATTAAACACTTTACAGTACTAAACCTCAAGCTACATAAGTGGAAAGTAGTTGAACTAAACACTGGGTTTCCTTTTAACATTTATTTTGAAAGTCTGTATTGCCCTTCCCAGGGCAGCAGCATTCAGAGAGCACAGGGCAGTCCGCTCTGCCACCATCCCTGTCATAACTTACTAAGAAAGGGATTTTGATGGCTTAAATGTAATTTCGCTTTTTAAAATTGGTCTTTTGGAGCCCAAAAAGTGGTTATTTTTAGTTACCTTAATTTTTTTCTTTTGCCTGCGGTGAGTATCAAATGGGTAACTATTCTTTTATTAATAATCACTTTCTGAGAATCAGTATTTATTTCTGCTTATTAGAAGCAACAATGTTTAAAGTCTTTGTATTGGGATTTGTGGTTCAGAATCCTCCCCCACCTGTCAGAGCACTCTTTTCTGGAACCCCGGCTTGTGTGTGCCCCTGAGACTGCCAGGAGCAGGTTCCAAAGTTCAGCTGAGGAGTCACCTGCATTTGAAAATCTGAATGCTCAGACATGCACACTGACAGAGGATGTTTCTGGAACTCGGGAAGTTTTCTGCATTGGAAGGTTTCTTTCTCTGAAGCAGTTACAGTGTGAAAAAACTCTGCCCCTTAGTTCTGTGATTCTCATTTTAGCTGTGGGGGATTGTTCCTGAAGTAAATTCGATACTGGATACTATATCCTGTAGAATCATTTTTGACTAAGAATCTATATTCTTTCTACTATATCACTTAGATTACATTCTTAACTAGATTAGCTTGTATGTGTTATAACTTTATATATCGATTTTAAGATATACTTTACAAGAAGTCTTAGTTCCTTTTTTAGGAGTGTAAAATGTGTATGCTCTCTTCCCACAGCCGGACCATATAGTGGTTTAGGCGAAATAATCCATCGGGAGAGTGTTCCAATGCACACATTTGCCAAGTATCTCTTCACCTCTCTCCTACCTCACGATGCTGAATTGGCATACAAAATTGCACTGAGAGCAATGCGGTACGTATTCACAGCCCAGCCGGGCAGATGCAATCCAGATTCCCCTCTGGGAGGAATGGCTGTTCACTGACTTTTCATTCATTTGTGTTTCTTGTAGGCAGCAGAAAAATCTAAAGAATATGTTTATTTATATGCTTCTCGGATTGTGTAGTGGTTTGTTCGTGGGCTTGTTTGGCTTCTGTTTAAAGTAAAGGAAGGATGGTATCCTTGACTGCTGTCAGAGTCATGCTCACAGTGGCTTCTTCCTACTTTTTCTTGAAGCTAGAATTTGGGAATAGAGAACAATTTCAGGCCAAGTCTAACCACATGGGAGCAACAGTCGAAGTCTTCCTAAATAATGAATTGTTTTGAAAAAATTAGATTTTTGAAACAGTGGTAAATAATAAGTATACTTGACTGCATATAATAATTGAGGGAGCCCTTCACACCTGCTGTAATTTCACATTCCATCAGTAGTGCAGGAAGGCCATCGTATCACCCAAATACCTTTGTGCTCCAGCGGAGGGTGACGGAAGATGGGACCTGTCTCTAGTGAAGGCATCACTTTAGGGCCTGCCAGCGCCTGCTTGCCCCAGCACTGACTGCTTCCATTCCTCTCCAGGCCTTTTCAGTAATGCAATTAGAGTATGTTGTTCTCTGCCACTGACCTTTCCGTTTTCACTTTCCTTTTAAAAGTCAGTTCACCAAATAGTTATTTTTATTGTGAATCTGTTCTTGGTGAGTGTTTTTTAGTGAATTAAAGAATGTATTTGTCAGTCTTATTTGTAGCCTACTAAAGTTTAAGGGCGATCCCTTAAACTTTAAGGAATATCCTTAAAGGAATATCCACCTTTCTTAAAACATGAGCTCTTTCTTTTTTTAAAGAAAATTAAAACCCTCTATGTTAAGGTGCAGGTTAGACCTCATTATAGTCACCTAAAGACAAATCATGAACATAAGAGGTTGAGGTGTCAGAGAATAGTTTGGTCTAGTAGAAGCTTTTCATTAAAGATTCTATGTCTGCAGCCAGTATAGTGGATTCAAAAACAAGTTCTTGCCTTTTAATGTGTGCTTATTTCTCAGAAGGCCTCTTTTTCGTGCAGTGATAGTGGTGTGTGTGTACCTGTGTGTCAGTGTGTTTTGAGGCTGACATTCCTTAATTTGACATGCTTTCCTTTGGCAATGTGAAACCTCATTTACCTACCAGAGAAACCTTGTAAGTTCTCTCATCTATTTTTATTTATTTATTTATTTTTAATTTTTTTTTCTTTATTGATTTTTAGAGAGAGAGGAAGGGAGAGGGAGAGAGAGATACAAGCATCAATGAGAGAGAACATCGATTGGCAGCTTCCTGCATGCCCCCCACTGGGGATTGGGCCCACAACCTGGGCATGTGCCCTGACCAGGAATCGAACCGGCGACCTCTTGGTGCATGGGTCGACGCCCAACCACTGAGTCACACCAGCTGGGCCTCTCTTCTATTTTTAAAATACCAAAATATAAATTCAAAACTAACATAAGCAAAAGTTCCCCACCAAATTATTTTATACCACTTGGTTTGTTTTTATTTGTTTTGTTAATCCTCACCAAAGGATATTTTTTCATTGATTTTTAGAGACAGGGGAAGGGGGAGAGACACATCAATTTGGTTGCCTCTCGAACGCACCCCAACCAGGCCAGGGATCGAACCTGGGGCCCCTTAGTCCATAGGCTGATGCTGTAACCACTTAGCCAAACTGGCCAGGGCTGGTTTGTATTTTAAAGCACAATTATTAGTAAGTTCCTATTCCCATTTTTGGAAGCTAAAATGGAAGTTGTCAGATGAAGACAGATGCTCAGTTCTGTACCTATTCAAATCTAAGAGTTCTGCTCCAGCGTAAAGGGAAGGATGCTAATGTTATGATGCCACCAGATACTATTTCTGTGATCACTGTAAAATATAAGAGGAAAATAGCATAAGGCTTCTCTGTGGGTCTGGATTATGCTTAGGCTGACACTCAGAAACTCATTTCTCATTGCCCTTGGTTGCTGCCCAGGCAGTTTGTTCATGGGGTACTAGCAGTGCACAAGGGACTTGCTTTTCCACCTCTTCTCTTCTTCCTGCCACCATCCCCCAGCCAAGGGACTGCATCGAAGGAGGTAGTGTGACCTCATAGAGCGTCTCAAGGCAGCCAGGAGAACAGGAAGGAAGAAACATGTAGCTGACTTGCTTCTTAGTCCTTCTGGAAGTAGGGGTGGTGGGCTAGGGGAGGGTGTTTTCAGCACTCATTTTCTCATCTTTCCAGGGGTGTTGACTAGTTTCTTCTACGACGACTCTGGAAAGATCTATTAATTACAGGGACATTCTGGATTTATTTTGTTGTTGTTAATCTTCACCCAAGGATATTTTTCCACTGACTTTTTAGATAGGGTGGGAGGGAGGGAGGGAGGGAGGGAGAAACATAGATGTGAGAGAGATACCGATTGGTTGCCTCCCACACGCCGAGGATCAAACCTCAAACCTGCAACACAGGTATGTGCCCTTGACCGGGAATTGAACCTGCGACCCTTCGGTCTTCAGGCTGATACTCTAACTGCTGAGCCAAACCGACCAGGGCTGGATTTTTTTTTTTTTTTAAAGCTAAATAGCAACCCCCCCAAAATGCTTATTACTTAATTGCCAACCTTGCCACCCTCTAGTGGTAACATCTCTTTGTCCCTAGATAAAAGGAAAAGAGAATGAGGCATTTGGCTTGGCAGAACAGTAACTGCTCTTGGGTGGGGCCCCAAGGCCAGCCTCATACCCTGACCCTGCAACTCTTCTTAGTTCCCAGCTCTTATTCCATAGCTCCTAGCACTGGTGTACATCAGTGAAGGTCAGTGTTTTGATGATTATAAAGGAATTATTGCAGTTGTGGCTACTGTTCCAATCTCTTTGGTACTTATATTTGGAGTGATCACTAAGCCTGTGCTTTGTTTTGAATAATTATTCTTTCTTTGACAACGTATTCTTAATCAAAGACTGATTGAAGTGAGAAATCACACGGGATTTATATAAGACTATCAGGGGATGGATGCTTGGATGGTTTGCCTTTGTCATCTTCTGATCTTTGTGATAGGACCTGTTCTAACTACAACTGCCTGAAGTAGTGAGGAGCTAATTGTTTAGAAAGGAAGAATGGTGAACAGGGAGTCATTTCTGCTTTACTTCCCCTCTTATTTGTGTTTTAGTCAGTTAAGCTTGTGCATCTCAGCTATCCACTGACCCTTGACTGTGGTCTCTCAGTCT
The DNA here is from genome assembly GCA_030848825.1 of Tadarida brasiliensis. Lineage (NCBI taxonomy): Eukaryota > Metazoa > Chordata > Mammalia > Chiroptera > Molossidae > Tadarida > Tadarida brasiliensis. The sequence continues at coordinate 39,654,327 of CM061258.1, forward strand.
TCCTATTCACTCCACTGTCCATTTTCTGTTGTTTTTATCTTTTAGCAAGTGGTAAGATTCAATTTAAAAGTAGGTAAACATCAAGACTGAGTTTTAAACTTCTTCATTATTATATATCTTAATTTCCTTGAACTGCACAATTTTCTGAATGATGTTAAAGAAAGGAAATCCCTTAGGTTTGGATAATGAGCAATTAATGAGGTGACTTTGGCATCCAGACAGCAGAGTGTAGCCGTACCAGCTCTTCCTGCACGAGGACCGCACATTTCTCCCAGCGTCTACCCACTCCTCTGGCTGCGGGCCAGTCCCTGTGGCCAAGGTGATAGACAAGTGATAACTAGGAGCCACCTGCCCTGTCTCTTCTCATTGCAGGTTACTAGTATTGGAATCTACTGCTCCAACAGGAGACCTCACCCGCCCACACCACATTGCGTCAGTTGTTCCCAACCGATACCCTCGCTGGTTCACTCTAAGCCACATAGAATCCCAGCAGTGTGAGCTGGCATCCACCATGCTAACTGCAGCCAAAGGTACTGGATTGTCCTGAGGCCTCGTGATTATTTTGTTAGTTTGCCTTTTCTTTTAAGGGTCATGTTTGCTATCAAATTCTCAGTAGTGGTGCTAATGTCGGGTTGTAGGGGATACTTTTCGTTAGATGTTGGCTTATGAGGCAAAACACATGTTACTCATTTGAGCCTGGGATTTTCCTCATTGAACTGCATCATTGAACTTGCTGCTGGCAGAGTTCAGGTTTCGTTTGTCATGCCGTGTGAGTGGTGGTCGAGATTCAGAAGATGAAGAGTGTGGTTACATGTTTTTCTCCCTGAAATACTCACCAAACATACATAAGTAGAAGCTAGGAGAGCTGTTTGCTATCTCGTTGGTCCCGGGTCCATGTGTTTTTAGTCATTGAGGGTGTGTCTCGGTGTTTCTTTTTTGTGAAGCCGAGATTCATAGACATTGTAGTAACATCTGTGACATCTGTGAACATTTCAGGTAAATTAACTTACACTTTATGTTTATTTTGTTTCCTTTTTACCTCCCTTTGTATGTGTGTGTGTGTGTGTGTGGTATGATTTTTTGTTTGTTTTTCTTTGCTTTGATTTGGTTTGGTTTTTCCTTGTTCATTGCAGGCGATGTTCGGAGGCTGGAAACAGTATTAGAATCCATCCAGAAAAACATTCACTCCTCATCCCACATCTTCAAGCTTGCCCAAGATGCATTTAAAATAGCAACTCTCATGGACACTTTGCCAGACATCACTCTTTTGAAAGTGTCTCTGGAGCTGGGCCTGCAGGTATGTGACTGGTGGTCTTTCCTGGGGTACCAAGGACTGCTTAATAAAGGCAGCATCTTAAGGTTGTTTCTGTTTGTTTGTTTAGATTTTTTTAGTGCAGGTAAATGAATTTGGTGCACAAATCTGTTGGACTTTCAGGAGAGCACTGTGCTTCAGAGCTGAGGTCCTTCCTAGCCGAACCAGCTGCTGCCTGAGGTGCAGGGGCTGTATTTACAATTATTTAGAAGCCTGATTTGTGTCTTTCAAGTGAAAAAATCACTTTCTTAGTTACAGCCTTAATGTTACCTTTAATGAATGGAGACGAATTATTGCTCATAAGAGGCTTAAATAAAGATTCAGTTGTTAGGGGTACATTTTGAAAGGAAGTGTGAATTTATATTGATGTTTGCATTTTCATAATAGATGGGCAGTTCTAGCTCTTTTTCATAACCTTGAGAAATTAGGTAGAGGAGGAGTGATGGGACCAGGGGCCAGTCTCAGCGTTCCGCAGGCCCGCTTAGACATGCTGCTACCCAGGACTCCTCAGTGAGTTGTGCAGATAATGTTTGCTTCCTTATAGTTTCTGAAAAGATTACTGTAGAAACCAGGAACTGAAAAGTTTGTGTTTCTCCTTTTCTCAGGGAATCTCTATTTACATTTGTTCCCCTCACACCCCATGAAAAGCAGTAAAAGAAATTGTTATCCCCTAGTTACCCATAGTATGGGGAATAGAATGCCCTGATTAGATGATTAATCCAGTTTTCTCATTATGGAGTCTCCTTGCAGTGATTAGTAAAGTTCAAAGAATGGATTACAAAAACATGAACTTACTGTATATAGTATTGTACAAGCAGAGGGTCTAAGAGATTTATTTTGTTTAAGCAATAAAATGACACTTTAGAAGTTTCTTTTTAAAAACAAATTCTGGTTATTTGGCTTATTTTTGTTTCTTTTGCCTCTTAAAAGTATGATGCAGGAAAAAAACATTAATACGAGTTTTCTGGTTATTTAGAATTCTGGCAGATTTTTTGAATAAATGGGAGATCGCTGAGAGCTTACTCCCTGTCTCATTCCTTCCAGGACCCAGGGCCTTCCCAAGGGTTTAAGATTTTCTTTTCATGTCCCTAGATTTTCTGAACCTTAAGAATGGGGGAAGCAGGAACAGAGGGATATTTTATCTTGGGATCTCTTATTAGAAAGTAAAAAACAAAATCAGATCACTGATGATGCCAAAGATGATTTTTTCCCCCGTAGACCTGGGGTTATCTTCATAATTGCCAGATAAGAGCAACCAGAGACTGAAAGAAAAGCTAAAACAATTATTTTAAAATACCTCTTTGCCATCTGAGGGTTTCTAATCAGAATTAATTCAGAGGAGCCTCAGAAATCTAAAACCATGGAATGTTAAAGCTGGGAGGAGAAGAGTGCATAGACTGTGCTTAGTGCTTCAGCCCCAGCCTCTGATTTTGCAGATGAGAAAAGTGATTGAGTGACTTGTCCAAGATGCCGCATCTGGTCCGTCAGCCCACCAGGAGTAGAATGTGGACCTCCTGCTTCTCTGACTGGGACAAGGCCAGCTAGGGGAGCCATGGACAAATCCAAATTCATATGCAGAACTTGCCCTAAACATGGCTCTCCATCCTCCTGCTAGTAGGGAGTGTGCCTTGTAGTTCATACCTTGGAATGAATTGTATTATATTTCCACTGACTTGGGGTAATCTTCCAAAATATTTTGTTTTATTATCTTCTTTTATAGGTTATGCGAATGACACTGTCAACCTTAAATTGGCGACGGCGGGAGATGGTCAGGTGGCTGGTAACATGTGCTACTGAAGTGGGTAGGTAAACTCTGGAGGAGGAGCTTTCCCAGGTACATCGTGTCAGACTTAACTCCTCAGTTACAGGTACAAGAACATTTTCACTCTCACCTTGACTGCTCCAAGGCTCTTGTCCCTCCAGCCTTCAGTTGGACACACTTGCATTTCTCCTCTTGTAAATTCTCAAGTGTGTGGGGCTCCAAACTCTTACTGAATGGAGTAGGTCAGTGAGCAAACACTTTTTATCCAGTTGTTCTGTCACTATTAAGGTGCTTTTAGTAACTTTTTGTGAAAATCAGGTTTACCATTTTATATTAAAGGGTTCCAGAGTAAGTCCTTGGTCGATTGGAGCCCACCTTTGAAACTAACTTGAGACTGGATTAGTGGCTCAGTCCATTTCAGTGAAAGTGATATGGAGATACCTAGCTGCTGAGTGTTTTCTTCATCTCAGGGCATATGTCATGGTATCCCACAGAGAAATGACCAATAGGTGTGGTTCAGGTGAGCTTTCAGAGATGTGAGAAACTGCAGCTAGCCTTGACAAAATCCCCTGATTGTCCATAAGCTGCCATTTGTGAGACCCTTTGCCACCTCCTTCCCCTCTGTAGCAGTAAATCAGTGCTAAGAAAATGACATTCCCAGCTGGAGTGCCGACACCAAAAAAATGGTGGCTGTTGAAAATAAATGTTGGTTCAACTGTCTTTCTTTCTTCCTGTTTGCATCAGAAAAGGACACATGCCTCTTGCTGAGAAGACACTGCCACCTCAGTATTTACATACTGACACAGCAGATACTGTAAAATCATTCTTGTTATTCTTCTTTCATTAATCTGTGATGGTTTGTTGTTGCTGAAAAAGGGAAATAGCTCTCAATATAAAAATTATATTTAGATTATTGATGTGATGCTTTAGTGAAAGAATACAAAGATAACACCAGTTTAAGAACTGCTGCACTACTCCTCTTTCCCTGCACCAAGATACATACCTAATTCCTCTGCAGTTTAGTACCTTCTCTTTAAATCACTCACCCTTAAGATTTTCCTACAGCTGAGGCATGTTGGGTCTGTGTACTAAAAGGGTTGTGTTAAAGTCCTTGTCAGCCGTTTCCAACATCTGAGTCATCTGTAGGTCTGCTTCTGTTGACTTGTTTCTCTTGATTATGGCTCACATTTTTCTGTTGCTTTGTGTGTCTTAATAATTTTATATTGTGTGTATTTTAAACTTACACACAAACACACACACACACTACATAAAAAGTACCTATTTTGGTGATGGTTGTAGTTTTTTTTGACTCAAATTCTATACTGGGTAACTGACAGGAGGCCCCAGTGAACTAGAACTCATTAGCAAAAAGCCATCGTTTGAAATGGCAAGCAGCACAGTGCAAATACCAGCTACCGAGAGGATTAGTTCTGTAATACAGGAAGTTCATGTTCCTTTCAGGCATTTCACTGAATAACAATCTATAATAACCTTATTCTAAAAGGTTGCTCCCAGGCACATTACCTTACAGGATTTTCTGGCCTAGCTCATGTCCTGTGATGCTTAACAATGTAAGCATTGATTATAAAATGGAAATAAGGCCAGACCTCTAGGCAGCATCCTTGGCAGTAATAGGGATTCTCTGTGTTCCTTGTAGGTGTTTATGCCCTGGACAGCATTATGCAGAGTTGGTTTACACTTTTTACTCCTACTGAGGCCACAAGTATAGTTGCAACCACCGTGATGTCCAACAGCACCATTGTCCGCCTCCACCTGGACTGCCATCAGCAAGAAAAGCTGGCCAGCAGTGCCCGGACACTCGCATTGCAGTGTGCCATGAAGGACCCTCAGAACTGTGCCCTCTCTGCGCTGACCTTGTGTGAAAAGGATCACATAGCCTTTGAGACGGCGTACCAAATTGTTCTCGACGCTGCTACAACCGGCATGAGCTACACCCAGCTCTTTACGATAGCACGGTACATGGAGCATCGCGGGTACCCCATGAGGGCCTACAAGCTGGCCACCCTGGCTATGACCCATCTCAACCTGAGCTACAATCAGGACACACACCCTGCCATTAATGACGTTTTGTGGGCCTGTGCGCTCAGCCACTCCCTTGGTAAAAACGAGCTTGCAGCTATAATACCTCTGGTGGTCAAGAGCGTCAAGTGTGCAACGGTACTGTCAGACATTTTGCGCAGGTGCACTCTGACCACTCCTGGCATGGTGGGACTTCATGGGAGGAGGAACTCTGGTAAGCTCATGTCACTGGACAAAGCCCCCTTGAGGCAGCTCTTGGACGCCACGATCGGGGCCTACATCAACACAACGCACTCACGACTCACGCACATCAGTCCTCGGCACTACAGTGAGTTCATAGAGTTCCTCAGCAAGGCCCGAGAGACCTTCTTAATGGCGCATGACGGACACATTCAGTTTACACAGTTTATTGACAACCTGAAACAAATCTACAAAGGCAAAAAGAAACTGATGATGTTGGTTCGGGAGAGATTTGGTTGATAGAACTTGTATGAATGGGGGTGGGGGGTGGGGATGGGAGGGATGGTTTGTTTTTACTTGAGCCTGCCTTTGTACCCTTTTTAACTTAAAGAACAGAGCCACGCCGGTATTATATGTGTATAGTTCTATTGCGTTTGCAGACTGAATTGTCATGCTGTGAAAGTTTGTATGTTCTTAATTTTCTTCCCTTTTTCTTTCTTTCCTTTTATTTTATTATATTTTTTAAATTCGTTTTCTTTCTTTTTTTTTTTTTTTTTTTTGTATGAGAGAGAGGTTAAAAAGGTTTGGTTTACACTGAGTATATGTTGTCAAGTGGCAAAAGTCCACATAGCTCTCCTGTTTTCTGTATACGTTCACAGCCTCAAAAAAATAATTGAAATGGCTTTAAAAACCAAACAAAACACCTCCATCCTGTGATAAGTACCTCGAATGGATTCAGCTTTACTCCTTTGTAACTCATCTTTACATTTTCAGCATATTTAAACAAACCAACAAAATGAAATACTAATAGTTAAAAGGCTGACCCACGTGGCTTCGCAGTGCTGTTCGTCCAGAAGCATGGCACACGATGCTTGTGCATGTGGAAACTTAGCGACTGTCAACATACATTCTCAGGGATTTATCAAAAAGTTAAAAAAAGAATGAGAGCATTTATTGTACTGTATATATATTATAGTATATGTCTGAATATTGAAAATATAACATTAACTAATTTATAAAAAATATTCTATGTAATGCAAAATACTTGAAGCTGCAGTAGCTTGGTTTTAAACAAAAACAAAAAAACTGAGAGAAAACCTATCAGAAGGACTAAAAGTGCGCCTTGCTTCAGGGTTGGCTCAGGCGGTGAACTTCATGCTGGGCATCTATGCAGAGCCACCTTCTGGATTGCATGGTTGGACTGAGATCTATTGGGAGAAATTATATATGTATATATATTTATACAACTTATGTATACATATATATGTAGACACACAGACACAAGACACACACCACCAACAACAACCACTACACCACACATGCTTGTAACAGGCACTAGAATAAAGAGGGACAACAAAGACACAGCCAGAGCAGAAGCCTTAGCATTAAAAATATACAGTGTGCCGGAGCTGGGGTTCGTGCCTCCTAGCCTAGGAAACTTAAAAGAAATATCCTTTTGACACAAACGCAAAATGTTTTCCAAAACAATTGACTTTATGATACATAACGCCTTTGCAGTGAGCTAATAAGCTAACCTTTGTGCACAAATAACATTATATATATTATATGTCTATTCTGCATAGGTATTTTGACTTTGTGCAGGACAGAAAGTTGTGTAGGTATGACTGTTCTACTTTTCAGTTTTCTTTCTTTTTTTTTTTAAATATATTTTATTTTCTCTAGAATTACTCAAAACAAAAGCAGCCTTCTATCTTGCCTTGTCTTAATGCTTTAAAATAACCAAACTGGAGATCTAACTACCAAACTGTTCATTATATTATTAAATACCAACTTTGGTTACAGTATAGTGTCTTTACTTTAGCTGATGGTTCTGTAACCTTGTGCTTTTTAAAGCAATTTTTATGTTTTGGTGCAAAAGTTGTCCAGTGTCTCTTGTTCCCTTCATTAGAGAACATGCTAGAGGTATGTTTGTAGGTATTTTTGTTTAGAAGAACTATTTCATGCGCTCCATTTTATTTATTATAATAGGTAAAAAGAAAAAAAAAAAGGTTGTACTTCATCACCCATGTAAACATGCTCATGAAGTTGAAAGTAATTAAGATTTGATACACTGATATCAATTTATTTATGTAACTAAATCACTGTTTTATAAACTTGTTAATGATCAACAATTTTTGTTTTGATTAAAATTAGTTTTTTGAAAGTTGATTCTGCCTCCTTTATGGTATATCTCTTGCTACACTTGAATTTGGTGATTATAGACCTGGATTTTACTATATCTTCAAGTGTTTCACACTGTATTTATTCATCTAATAAATACTTATGTACTAATTTCTAGGCCCTGGAGATATAATGATGAACCAAACCAAACACTGGAGCTTACTTAAGTCTGCCTAGTGGAGAAGACAGACATATGTCGGATAATCACAAAGACAGACTATAAGACAGAATAGCCCATTTCTCTTCAGTCTGTACACTTAGTCATTCCTCCCTAATGAATAAACTATAATTTAGGATGCTCAGCACTTGATATATTTAATAAATGCTAAGTTTATGAAAGATTTTTTGGTGTTTAGTTTAAAGGGAAATTGCATTATAAGGTTAAAAGCCACCTAGACATTATATAAGCATCTGTCCTGCCCCATCTCCATAAAAAATCTATATGCAAACAATGCAGATGTGTTTTGCTTTTTGTGTGTGGTAAGAACACCATAAAACTTACCATCTTAACCATTTTTAAGTGTACATTTCAGTAGTGTTAAGTATATTTACATTGTTGTGTAACAGCTTCAAAAGTTTCTCATCTTGAAGAACTAAACACTATGTCCATTAAACAACTGCTCTTTTTGCCCTTCCCCCAGGCCCAGGAACCCACCATTCTACTTTCTGTTTCTACGAATTTGATTTGAATTTGAATTTCTTCTATGAATTACTTTAAAGACCTCATATGAGTCACAGTATTTGTCCTTTTGGGACTGGCTTATTTCACTTAGCATATGTCCTCAAAGTTCATCCATGTTGTAGCATGTGACAGGATTTTCTTATTTATCTGTTCATTCGCTGTTGGACATTTGGTTGCTTCCATCTCTTGGCTATTGTGAATAGTGCGGCTGTGAACATGGGTGTGCAAATGTCTCTTCGATACTCTCGGTGCTGGTAGACATATACCCAGAAGTAATATTGACAGATTTTTTTTTTTTTTATCCTCACCCGAGGACATTTTTGCATTTATCTTCAGACAGACTGGGAGGGGAGAGGGAGGAAGAGTGAGAGAGACACATCGATGTGAGAGAGAGACATCGAGTGGCTGCCACCCACATGACCCCAACCAGTGCCGGGGACAAACTGCAACCGAGGTACGTGCCTTAGTGGGAACTGAACCTGGGACTCTCCGGTCCGCGGGCCGACGCTCTTAACTGCTGAACCAAACTGGCCAGGGCTTGACAGGTGTTTTTTTTCAAAGCTCCAATTTTCAGAATATTTAATCTCTTGAAATATCTTTAGAGTTATCTTTGACATCCAGTCTTAACAGTGGATTCCAGATGTCAACAGGTAGAAGTTGAAATAAATGGGTCCATGGTGACATTTTAAAATCCCATTAACACCAAGTGGAAATAAAAAAGCTATAAAATGGTATGAGGATGGATTCTCTTTTGCAAGTTGATTCTTAGTTTTTTTGAAAGTCGGTGCTGCCTCAGGGTAAATATAAGTTCCTGTGGGCCCATTGAAACCACGGGGACGTTTTTGTAATGAAGTAAACTGCTGAGAACAAAGGTGTAGTAGCCAGGAGTCTGAGCTCTTCCCTGATGGAAATGAGGCAGCCCGTTGGCTGTCTTTGCAGAAAGATCTTACAGTTATTGTGGACCTTTGGAATGGACAAGACCAAGGATAACAGACAAGTGAACTCCTCACTCTCCTGTCCCCGTTCAGCCTGCATGCTTGGACCACCATGAACTGCTTTTTGCTTATGACTGTGGTCAAGTACATAAACTAATTTAATGTGTACGTGCCAGTGGACCAGTGCTAGAAGAAAATCCTGAGATTGTTAAAATTTGAACAGCAGGAAGGAGAAATGGAAGAAGCGACAAACTTGGATAATTCAAAGGCAAGAGAAATTATTCCTAATTGGGAACTGGACTGTAGAATTCTGCATTTCACTGCTCTTGATTTGGGATTTCATTTGAGAATAGAGACTATAGTTTCAGGGTGGAAATGAATGTTTCATGACTTTCAAATATTAAGTCAGTTGAATAAAAGTTATTAACTCAAGTTACTGTAGTCACAGTATTATAATAATATGATATAGTAGCAAAGGAGAACTGAGCTTTTTCTAAATGCTGAAAAATTGTTCCAATGGCAGCTGTTTCAGGAATTAATAAGTGGTCAGTGAGAAGACATGATGAGATAGAAATACCATTACGTAATCTGGTACACTAAGAAATGTGCCTGACCCGGCTGGTCTGGCTCAGTGGTTGAGTGTTGGCCTATGCACCAAGAGGTCAGGGGTTCAATTCCTGGTCAGGGCACATGCCCAGGTTGTGGGCCCGAATCCCCAGTTGGGGGCATGCAGGAGGCGGCCAGTCGATGTTCTCTCTCATCCATCCTTCTATCTCCCTTCCCCTCTCTAAAATCAATAAAGAAAAAAAAAAAAAGAAATGTGACTGAGATAAAATTCAAGATGAACTGTTTGACACCAGTATGAGGACCAATTCAAGCCAGTGTTGTTAAACTGGGTTGAAATGTGAGGTCTATTGGAAGGATTCTGAATGATTCGTTCAGCCAACATTTTGTGTGTGCCTACCATATGAAAGGCATGGTGTAGCTGCTAAGAAGACGAGTAGTGAACAAAATGCTTATCCTCATGGAGCATGTATTGTAAGTGGGAGGAAAACATACATAAATAATGTGTTATAAGGAAAAGCAGGGGGAGGAGAGCTATTTTAGGTGCATTAGGGAAGCCGCCTCTGATGTGAAATATGAACAGATGCCTGAAGGAGAGGCTGGCCAGGCTGCTGTCTGGCAGATGTGTGTTTGAGGTGGAAGGCACAGCAAGTGCAAAGACCCTGAGGAAAAGTGCGGGCGTGTGCTGCCTTGTCTCAGATCAGCCAAAGGAAGGGACTCTGGCTGGGGCAGAATGGGTGCAGGGATGGTGAGGAGGGGAGTTTAGTTGAACAAAAATTATTTTTTATTTTCATTCCTCTAGAGAACTGTAAAGATTTTTACTCTCTCTATTTGAAGGATCCAAAATAGAAGAGTCATGATCTGACGTATACGTGAGATGAGAAGCCATCTGCTGGCTGCTGTGTGGTTAGAAGGGCAAGAGGGAAGCAAGGAGACCAGTATGGAGGCTGCTAAGGTAACAGGCAAGAAAGGGGCTTGGACCCTGTGGGGTCAGTGGAGATGGTGGCAAGTGATCAGAGTCTGCATACCTGGCGAGCTTGAGGCATTTCCTAATGTCATATGTGACATGTGAGAAAAAGAGGCATCAAAAGGCTCCAAAATGTTCAACTTGAGCAACTGGATGGAATTAAGTTGCCTGCAACGGAATGGAGGAGATGCCGGGGAGCAAGTGTTTTGGAGGAGGATTGGGAGTTCGGTTTTGAACGCATCCAATTTGAGATGCCTCCAAGACACCCAAGTGGAGTTTCTAAGTAGGAATTCAGGAGTAAGAACAGGGCTTGACATAAAAATCTGGGAGTCTTTAGTTTTAAATGCTAGCTGTAACCATGAAACAAGAAGTAAATGAAGATAATTTGATCCAAAAGAGAGTCCTGAAATGACCATTTCCCTGATTGAATTGTTACTGTGACCCAGATCTTTGCCAGACTTTCTTCATCTTCCTGACCTCTACTTGGTGGCTGCTTCTAGCACTCAGTCCTCTGAGCGATTCTTACCTTTTTCTGTACATATTGACTTTCTTCTCTTCAAATTGTTTCGCCACAGATAGAAAAGCTTCTGATTCTTACAGTTCTCTACCGGAGAAAGACTATTCTCTTAGTTCCAATTTGGAAAACCCCCAGGAAGACCCCATTGTGTCTCGGCCCCTGATGTATGGGGGAGAGTCAGAGAACAGAGACATGACTAACAGGGGTCCTGTTTCTTGGAGTGTGGGATTCCAGGGAAGAGAGATTTCTTTTCAACTCTGTGATCATCCTTTTTGCCGTTTTCTGTGCCGGGAACAATAATAGCCTACTGACGGGCAGCCTTATAAATATACACAGCCTTACAACTACATACTCACTGCCTTAGGAATATTTTGACTCTCCTACCCTGTGCTGGCTTTTGGCAAAAGTTCAATACTTTCTACGTTTTGGAGAATATTGGCTTGCTTAAAAATCAGATAAGGGAATAATGGTCCCTCTTCCTCCCTACTTTCATTTTTATTTTTCTTTCCCCAACTTTTTACTCTGCAAAGTTCAAACATACAAAAAAGTTGAAACCGTCGTGGAAAATGTTACTTCCTAAACGTCCACACGAGCGGTGAAACTTGAAGCATGCTTTGGCAATCATGTTCATGGGTCTCGTGACTCAGTGAGACCTGACGTGACTCCCTCCTGCTCAGGGAACCCAGTTCTAAAACGGGGAAAGAAGAGCCCTGGCTGGTGTGGCTCAGTTGGCTGGGTGTCTTCCTGTGCACCAAAAGGTGCTGGTTCGGTTCCCGCTCAGGGCACACGCCCAGGTTGTGGGCTCTATCCCCGGGGGGAGGCATGCAGGAGGCAGCTGATTTGATGTTTATCTCTCCCTTTTTCCCCTCTTTTCTCTCTCTCTAAAAAAAAAATCAACAAAAATATTTTTTAAAAATCAGGAAAGGAAGAAAGCTCTTTCCTCTGCATTTTGCATCAGTGCCAAACTGAAAACATCTTCCTACTCCAGGAAGGGAGAAGTATGAAGAAAAACATATGCTTTATAAAAGCAATTGCTTTATTTCACTGTGTATTAACAATAATTTTTCAGCGTGTTCGGCTCTACTGATAAACCCTAACTTGAGGATGCAAAGCCTTCTGACATAAGCAGGTACAAAGGAATTTTGCTTTTCCTCCGTGGATGTTTTTTAAGTGGGCTGCTGCCTGTAAATAGGCTCCCTTAGGTAATATAACATGTAGCAAAGATGAAGTCTACTTCAGCACAGTTTGAACATTGTTTCCACTTTAGAACAGTGCATTCAGGTACCTGGCTGCAAGTCACACTTGCAGTCACACTGCATTGCTGCTCGTGGAATTCATGGCTGTGTTTCCTGAGCGTGGGCTACGTTCTCAGCGCTGTAGAAGGCCCAAAGAAGTGGAAGACATAGTTCTGACTGTCAGGAAAAAAATGCCACAATGAATTTTAAAACGGATGAAGCAAAGTGAGGGGAACTCTTCAACAACTATCTTGAATTTCCACTCAATAGACTCTATTGAGTAGAGCAACATGACATGATCAATTTTGTCTTCATGTGAGCCAAGGAAATGCAATTTTATGTGCAGAGAGAGAGTGTGTGTGTGTGTGTGTGTGTGTGTGTGTGTGTGTGTGTGTGTTTGAAAACAAGACCGAAGTTTTAACTCACCTGGCAGTCCTCATTTTCCGTCTCCGGGTCCAAGCTGACTAATTGTGATCCTGCTATCTTATCTCCAGTCAGGGGTCAGGAGCCGGTAAGTGGAAGGAAGAAGGATCCCATTACTTTTTTTTCACGATGATAAATACATTTTATTCTCCTTAGTCTATGAGTCATCTTGTAAAGCAGTGTTGTCACAGCGTGGTCCAGGGACCACCTACCTTAACCACCTGAGGGGCTGTCAGACATGCTGCCTCCTGGACCTCAACTCACATCCAGTGATTTTGACCCTCTTAGTAGGGGACACAGGAATCTGTATAAGGAAGCTCGGCTTTAAAGATGTTTTGCCCTCACAGCCAACATTCTCAGGTCTACATAAAGGGTGGATTATGAAATCAGAGGGATAAGAGAGAACGGCTTGGAGGAGGTGCTGCTGGCCGCGCCCGACCCCCCCCCCCCCCCCCCCCCGCCGCCCCGACATCGGAGCCAGCCTTCTCAGCCAGCAGCTCTCCACAGGGGCACTTCTCGTGGTTCCCGTGTGCCACCCAGAGACACAGCGTCTGTCATCGTGGTCAGCGAGTGCTATCGCACATACATGGGACACATAACGAGAGAAAACCTGAGGGCTGGGTGCTGGGTGAGAACCGTGAGACCAGAAAGCATTCAGCAAAAGAGCTCTGTTGGAACAAAATTTGAAGGATGGCTTCCAGTGGCAATCCATCCGTGGTTAGCCCACATACACAGCACCCAAAAAACCCAGTGAGCCTGGAGAAAACGAGGCAGTCATCTCGGGACACCCAAGCCTTCCTAAAACCCTCTGAGGAAGTGGTCCAGTCGCAGCTGGCCCTGCCAGCTCTAGCCCCCAGAGCCGAAACCACCTCTGCCCACTTCTGAACCACTCAGTTGTGCCAGATGATCAAACGCTTTTTGTCTCTTACATGTCACACCTCAGACTCTCAGGTCCCCTCACTGTCAGCGAGGCAAAGCCATTGAGCTTCCATATAGGGAACCAGTAAATTTAATTTGTGGATGAAATTCCCCAAATCAATTTTGATTGCTGTCACTCTAGGAGATTTGGGGGACTCAAAACTGATGATGATGCGTGGAAAACATTTCTTTAGATTGCTAGACAGAAGATTCACACTCGAGGTCTCCCTGCCCTGCCGGTCCCACTGGGCTTCCCCGAACATCCTGCCAGCGGTTCAGGAGAAATTGAAGTGGGGCAGCGCATTTCTCTTTATCCTGACGACCTCCCCAAGTGCCTCTTCCCTGAGCCGTCTGACAGCCCCCCAGTTCCGCCACATACTTCACAAAGGCCATGTTTCCCGGCAGCGGATTGCTCCCTCCGAGGCCTTTCTGGTGGGACTTGGACTCACTGCACAGGAGCCTCCGGAGAGGAAGTGGCTCCTGTGTTTGCGTTTCCAATCAGCCAGGCTCTCACAGCAGACAGCAAGTGTCCTGGGGACTTCGTGGCTCAGGAGTCCCTGCCTGACCAAGTGCAGTAAAGGGAACACCAGACAAGCTCTCAAAGGCTTTTTTTTTTTTTTTTGCATTTAATTGAGTCATTTAATGCCCTGGCTGGTGTTCTCAGTGGTTAGAGCCTCAGCCCATGCACCGAAGGTCTCAGGTTCAATTCCTGGTCAAGAGCACATACCTGGGTTGCAGGTTCGATCCTTGGCCCCAGTCGGGGTGCATGCGGGAGGCAACCAATCGATGTGTCTCTCTCACATCGATGTTTCTCTCCCCTCTCTTCCACTCTCTCTAAAAATCAATGGAAAAAATATCCTCTGGTGAGGATTTAAAAAAGAAATTAAGGAGGCATTTAAAAATATTCACTCACACAACTCTGTGACCATGTGGACTGTTTCTGCTGGTCTGAAACCCAGGGTGGCCTGTGCATGGGGACCTCCTGCAAAAGGCTGGTCCTAAAAGAACTAGCCTCGTCAAGAGATAAGTAATAATTTAAAACAGAATCAGTACAGGATCTACACAAACATGTTACAAGAAAAACATGAAGAAAGAAGTAAGAAAAACAAATGATGAGAGATAGGCACCAGAAAAATGTGGCCATCAAATAGACGAAAATTATGACCATATCACCTTGAATGCAAAAAACAAAGAAAAAAAAAGGTTAAGTTGATCTAAGACCTCAAAGCAGAGACATAAGAGGTCAGGGAGATATCAGCTATGATTACTGTTATCGTTATTGTTATAGTCACCACCATCACCATCACCATCACAACCATCACCACATCTCCTCTTTCGAATTTACAAACAGACCTTAAAATGTGCCCATCATGGTTCAGGATTTCTGCTATAAAAGGGCATACCATGTCCCATGAAAAACTGATGCACTAAGTATTAACTCATAGTAAAGTAACTAGACTTCAAAGGTCAAGAATCCTGTGAGCTGCTAAGCAACGGGAAAAGTTGCCTATATAGGGTAAACATCAGAGTGATCTCAAGCTTCTCCACAGCAATGGCTGACACTTTTTCAAAATACAGAAAGAAAATGTGAGGAATCCAAGAATATATACCCAACAAACATGTTGATCAAGCATAAAAGCAGAAAACAAACATTTTCTTTATTATTATTTTTCTTTATTGATATTACAAAGAGAGAGGCAGGGAGAGGGAGAAAGAGATAGAAACATGATGAGAGAGAACATCGACTGGCCGCCTCCTGCACGCCCCTCACTGGGGATCGGGCCCACAACCTGGACATGTGCCCTGACCAGGAATCGAACCGGTGACCTCTTGGTGCATGAGGTCGACGCTCAACCACTGAGCCACACCGGCCGGGCAACAAACATTTTCAAATGTGTAAGACCAGCAACTCCATTGACCACTTTTTGAAGAAACTCCAAGAAGGCAAATTTTGGTCAACCAAGAAAGAGATCAGTGGAGAGACCTTGGCCAAGGGAATACGGGTGAGCACTGAACCCGTGCAACTGCTGGACTCAGAATGAAAACACCTGTGGAAACTGTGGTTGCAATACAGGATGTAAGTATTGTTTCTAATGTAGAAACCATATATTTTTCCAAGGTTCTGGAAGGAAAGAAGAAAGCAAACACACTGATTTTCAAACATTTTAGAGCTGGAGGTCAAACGATACTTTTTAAAGCAAATAAGTGACAATAGTATAAATGTATTTAATTGTAAATAATTAGAACTATGGAATAGCTTACAAAGTACATGGCTAAGTAGAGAATATAAAGTTGACAGGGCCTTTTAAATTGTGCTTGTTCCAGGCTGAAGGATGGACAAACAGCTGGCACTGTTCTGAGGCCCCTCACTCCCCGGAGCCGGGACCCCACAGCCTCAGGCCTCCCATCAGTTGCAGAACCAAACGTGCCCAGGGCGGAGAAATGTTCAGGATCTCCAGGCTCCGTGCCACCATTTGTTTGGCTGTTGGTTGGACCCAAATCTGGAAATGTAAAGTGGTTACCGAGCCCGAGTTCTCACATGGGCCATAGGAGTTATGGCGGCTCCAGCTGTATTCCTGTCCCTGAGAGTCTCATGACTCACACCCTCATCCCTGTTCAAGGCTGAGAACCAGGCTTGTTCCTTTGAGTCCCCCAGTTAGGAGAAGGGACGGTATAATTAAAACATACTCAACCACAAGTCTGTACCACTTGTGATAGACATTCTCCCATTTCACCACAGAAGTCTCAGAAATTGGCACAGAAGGACTAAGAAGCTTGCTCAAGGTCATGCAGGGCCAGACCTACCTGTTATCAGAGCTCTGTGCTTGCTGCCATAACATAAATAAACCTGGTATCCCCTCTTGAAAAAGCAGTCTTAAACATTAAGCTCAAGTGTTATTACTTTGTAGGCACAGATGTCATTAGGGTTCAACCAGCCATGTTAGTTTATAAAACAGTTTTATTGAGATACAATTTACATGCCATAAAATTCATCCATTTAGAGTGTACAACTCAATGCTTTTAATATATTTTACACAGCTGTGAGACCATCAACGTAATCTTAATTTATAACATTTCATCGATCCAAGAAGAAACCCCACGCCCATTAACAGTCACCCCCAATCCTCCCACCCTCTGTCCTAGGTAACCACTCATCTGCTTTGTCTCTATAGATGTGCCTGTTCGGGACGAAGGGCAACAGCTCACATTGCAACAGCCATGAGAAACGATTGTGTTCAAGTTCTCAGTCTTACATTATTTCTTTGGCTAAAGATGGTTTCGTGAGGGTTCCTGCCATGTCAAGGAGCAGAGACACCTTAGTTATCTGGGAAGAGAAGTGTTTACTGTGGGGGTCCACCCAGGCTGCACCCAGAGGCATCAGACCCTGAGGGAGCTCCCAGCCCAGTTTCTTTCTCTCTGACACGGCATCTGGGCTTCTCGGGTCTTCCTCCTTCACCGAGACTCTGCACAGGCCCCCGCGCGTGCAGCCCGAGTGGACTCAGTTCTACTCCCTGGGAAAGGCGCGGGAGCCAGGTCTAGAGCTCGTGGACTGTCTGGGAATGCCGCCTGTCACCACACTCACTTCTGTCACCGCTGGGCCCGGGGCACCATGGCCACCAGGGTTCTGTGGGGAGACGGCCGCCTGGACCCAGGGCCAGAGCTGCTCTCCACCCGGGGAAGCCCTGTGGGAGTGGGGTCTGGCAGTGAGATCCTACCCACAGACCCGAGATTTAACAATGAGCACACGAGAATGACTCACGGCACAGAATTTGACCGTCGCTGCAATTTGGCAGAAGGCACACTCCGTTTCCGGCAGCCGCGTTCAGCCAGACAGTCCGCACCGCTTCCCACCCTGGCAGCCTGTGACCTGAACTCTCACCTTCGCCTCCCGAGCCAGCGGCTCCCTGGGCTCCACATTCCTGCTCGGAGTCGTGCCCTTGGCAGCGACACCTGTGGAACAGGGCCTTCGATGAAGCCAGAGGTGCATTTCTGCAGACACTGACGTGGAGCTCTGACTCAGGCCAGACTGCCCCTTCCGGTGGCAGTCACCTTCGCACGAGGCTTCCCCAGGGGCTGGCAGCTGGGAGGATCTGAGGCCTCTGGAGACTGGCATGGGGTCCAGTGTTCCTCTTCACGCAGTCAGCAGGAGGCTGGGGAAGCCACACTAATTAAATCAACACACGATGAGGGCATGCTGAGGTCTCCCCAGGCCTGCAGCAGCATCTACTCACAGTGGCATCGTCAGTGATATTAACACATTTGATGAAGGTGCAAGGGGGACCCCTCTGCTAGGGAACTCGGAAAATGGGGACACTGAGGGAGAGTGGGCCGTGTGGTTCCCCGGCCTCCGAACCAGGACCGGGCACTGTGAGCACTGCGGACGCCGGAAGGGGCCCCCCTTCTCTCTCCCACGTCAGCAGCCTGGCTCCTCCATGGGCCACAGAGCCTACACTGGGCCCAAGTCACCATCCCCGAGAGGCCACAGAATGTGAAAGATTTATTGTAAAGCTGGAAGGACATCGTCCAGACTTCGGACTCTGGGTCTGTGGGTGACTGGGTGGGCAGCAGCCTGCTCACAGGCGGTCTTTCGAGCTCCGACCCATGGCCTTCGGGGAACGGCCAGTGGATGATAAGCTGATGGGCACATCGGCCAGGAAGGCTGCCGAGGCACGTGGGGTGCGTTTTAAGCAACACCTACTGCATCCCTACTATGTGCTGCACCGATCTCAGTCATGTCCCAGCCCTTTCCTAGGTAATCATCCCCCCACTCCCCGGGGTTCACCTTATTATCCTTACTTTATGGATGAAGAGGCTGAGATTCAGAAATGTGAAGTCACTTCTCCACGGTCACACTGCTGGTCAGAATAGACTTGTTTTTGACTTTCAGTGGAGGCCACAGCTGATGGCCTGGATGATCTGATCGCTGTTCCCCAGTCCCTCCTCTCCACACCCCTGACCCCAGTCCAAGCCCTTCCCGGCCCTGCAGGAGAGAGGGAGATTCCCACCCAGGTCATTCCCTGAGCACTAAGCTGGCCAGTTCCTGCTTTGTTGGGACACAAGTGGCCCAGGCATTGTTCTCACAGGACCCAGAATGTGGGGCCTCGGTGAGGAGGCACGCAGCGGCTATTCCCGGCGTCGGCTTCCCTGGGAAGGAAATGTGCACAGAAAGGGCTTACTGCCAACACATTCTCATCAGCAGAGCGGGAAGAAAGGCAGTCTCCACTCAGATCCATGTGGGAAGGGAGGAAAGGCACACATCCTGGCCAGGGTGAGCAAGGGCGGGTCGCCTGGTGGGCTGTGCTGGGCTGTGGCCACGGGGCCTTTGGCTCCATTCTGAGGCCTGCTTTTCTGTCTGGAGATCCCAGCCTGGATCACCAAAAGGCCCAGTGACTTGGTTTCTGGGCAGGCTCCCTGGTCCCCAGCGGCCACGATGTGTTCCAGGACATGGGCCCGCTCCTCCTGCTGTTGGTTGGGCCCTTTCTCCTCTTTGCTCCAGTGCCTGGCCAGGGCACAACCAGCCCCGAAGGAGGCTCTCACCTTCTTTGAAGAACAGTAATTGGTTTACCTACTGGGTTAGACTTGATAAGCTGTCAATCTGTGCTATACCCTGGTTCTTCCTTCTGCAGCTTTGGACTCTCACCTGACTTTTCCACTCAAGCTCAGCTTCGTCATCCAAAGTAGTTTAATTATGCACAAATATTAAAAATCTAGTTAATCTCGCCCTGGCCGGTTTGGCTCAGCGGTTAGAGCGTCGGTCTGCGGTCCAGAGAGACCCGGGTTCGGTTCCCGCTAAGGGCATGTACCTCGGTTGCAGTTTGTCCCCGGCCCTGGTTTGTCGTGCGGGTGGCAGCCACTCGATGTGTCCCTTTCACGTCGATGTTTCTCTCTCTCTCTCTCCCTCCCACTCTATCTGAACAGAAAATGAAAAAATGTCCTCGGGTGAGGATAAAAAAAAAAAAAATCTAGTTGATCTGAATCAAAGCTCTGAAACCTATATGTCACCCCAATGAATTAATCAAAGCTTTACTCATATATTTCAAACCTTTGCCTCCGCCGGTACCCCATCACTACACACGCACACACGCACGCACGCACGCACGCACGCACGCACGCCCTTGCTTGCCCTGGTTTGGCCTTGGAAGCCGGCAATGGGGAAGATCTCTCTCCTTCTGCTGCCTCCTCTCTTACTCACCAGGCTGCTCTCCTTTGGCCCTTTCAGGATCTCGTGTAGGGAAGGGAGTTTCACAAGAAAAAGTGCACAGAATCTGGATAATGAGATCACAATCTGCAGTCAGGGCACTCAGGGGTTACCCCAAATGTGGAATGCTTTTACAGATTCTTGGGAGACTCACCCCATTTGCAGTGGGAATCTCCCATTTGCAGCGACTGGCCATGGGCAATGCCTTCTGTGCTGTGCTCTTCCACCTCCTGGTTGCCCAGCCCTCTGTTGGCTTCCCTTCCTCCCTTGTTGGGGAGCCCATCCCCCTCCTCCCTTCTTGCCTTCTCCTCAAGCTGGTGCCATTCCTAGGGCCCATCTGGATGTAGGCATCACCTCTCCCAGCCACAGCGTCACCTCCCGGCTCAGCTACCTTCCATTTTTGAGTCAAGAATCAGTCTCTACATCCACCCTACTTCCGGGAGACACAGATCGAGCCCCTTAGAGTGGTTTCCTTGAGGACCCTCACCAGCCTCCTCACTCAGCTCCGCCCACCCACAGAAAGCCTCTCACACAGCCTGAGTCTGATCACTCTCTCTAGAGAAACCCTTCCTACCAGCCTCTCCAACTTCCTCAGCTGCAAACCGGTTCTCCCAGCAGCCTGCCCATTGCCACCTCCAGGCTAGAGAAAGCGCCGGCTGCTTCCTAGATGACCCAACACCTCCCTCAGAGGGTGGGGGCTGAGGTGCCTCAGGCTGTACATGGAGACAGAAAGAGTCCTGTCTGACAACTGGTTGGACAAGCCAACGCCCAGTGACACTGTCACCTGCCAGGTCAGCCTTCACGTCCCACTCTGAAGGGCTGGCAGGTGCCATCTGAGCCTCTCCCCGGTGGAGTTCCCAGGCCTCAGCCAAGCTCGTCTCTGCTTCCTGGATGGACGCCGGCCTGCCTAAGAGACCTCGCTGTGGGAAAGGAGGGAAAGCAGGGCTGAAATGCTTCCACATCAGTGTGCCCTCCTGCCCTGGCCAGAGGACTGGTCAAGGGCATCTCAGTTTGCGGCATGTGAAAACTTGGGGGGCAGAAGGAAAGTAGGGCTCTGCTTTCTCTCTTGAGTTCTGGAGTTCTGGGATTGGCTTTGGCTGAACCACTAACCAGCTGGGGGACCTTGGAAAAGTCACTGAGCCCTCTGGCCTCGGGGGCTTCGCCTGTAAAATGGAGTTGGGCCTCGTGTCCAAGGGCTCTCCCAGCAGCAAGATACCAGGAGTGGGCAATGCAGCTTGTCACTGGATCACTTCAGTGTGTCAGGGGCCCAACACGTGCTGGACAGTGGTCTCTCGAGCAGTCTGATGGCACCGCTGAGCCCCGTCTGCTCCTCCCCCGCAGTCCCCACATCGGTTATGGCCACCATCGCTCACACAATGCCTGGCCCCAGAATCAGGCAGGACCCTGACTTCTCCCAGCTCACCCACGACAGCAAGTCCTGCAAAGTCCCATGGGTTCTGCCTCCAAAATTTATCTCAAATCAGCTCATCCTCTCTTTTGATTTGCCCAGAAGAGACAGGCCTTGCCTGGATTCTTCATCTTTCCGGGACCGTCCTTGATTGGCCCTCACTGTCGTGCACTCTGGTAACTCCCTTACTGTTGCTTCATTGTACCCGCTAGTGTGTGCTTGCATGTTTGTGGGAGTGTTCACACAGCGCCTCTCCTTCCCTCAGACTGTGAAGCCTCCAGGCAGGGTTGGGTCTGTTTTATTCATGATTACATCCCAGTGACTAGCACGGGGCCTAGTACATTATAGATGCTCATTAAGTCTTTAAATAAATAATGAATAAAGAATGAATGAATGGCAATCCTAGCAGTCTCCAGACAGTCTCCCTGATCTCAGACTCTGCTCACTGTAGATCATTCTTCCATTTTCTTACCGAATCTAGGCTCTGCAATCCAGCAGGTAATGGGAAGATAGGAAACCTCTTAGCTGGGCCCTTCACAACCCAGTTCCGACTTACTCATTCACGAGCCCTGCCCTCACCCCAAGCACCAGCCCAGGTTTTCTCAACCTCAGCACTACTGAAATTTTGGCCAGATGTTTTGTTGTGGGGGCTGTCCTGTGTGTTGTAAAATGTTTGCAGTGTTACTGGCCTCCACCCACTAGATGCCAATAGGCCCTGCTGCTATTTGTGATAAATGTCTCTTGGGGAGCAACTGTCCTCAGCTGAGAATCACCACCTAGCCACATGACAAGCTTTCCCCAGATATACCAAGCTCTCTGATGTTCTGGGTCTTCATGAGTCCTACTCCCCCAGCCTGGGATGCCGTCCCCCTGGGGTAAGAGACTTCCAGATCCAACCCAATGGCGTCTTTTTCCCTAATTTCCCAGCGCAAGGACCAAGGATACTAACGTTGACCATTGTTATCCTTGTGAGACTCTTATGAAGACTCAATAACTCGATGTCCAGGAAAGGGCTTGGCGGAAGCACAGAGGTAACGTGTCAAGTCCATGAACAAATGTCCCATAGGCCCATGGTGGGTGCCCATGGAGATAAACAGAGTATTTGCCTTCAGATAGCTGCAGGATGATCCATGAATGAGGGACTGATCCTGTGAGGTATGAGTGATCTTTCAAAACCTCGCCTCCTGCTGGCTGCGGCTGGGAGGCGGATGGACCTGTGTGCAGCGCGGGGAGAGCCAGGCAGGAGCGGTCCTTCCTTACCAACACCCCCTCGCCCCTCGCGGGGGAGTGAGCGGTGGGAACAAAGCACATGACAGAGGGCTCACAGCGGTCGGGCTAGGCTTTGGCACAGGGACCCTCTGTGAGCTCTCTCTGGTTTCCCCAGTGTCAAGTACACGCCTGACACCTGGCAAGGACATGGGGAAACCCGGATAAAGCTGCGGCCTCCCGCCCTCCCACAGGGCCTTCTCTGAAAGGTGTGCCTTCACTAAATTGCATTTATTCAAATGATCTGTCTCAGGAGGCTGCCAGGCCTAGCAGAAACCCTCTTGGGATTGGAACCTGCAGTTCCCCGGAGCAGAGGTATTTCAAACCTGAGGCTTAGGTCACTGAGCCAGGCCCTGGGGGGACTGAATGCAAATTTTGTACTTTCATTTAAATCTGGGCAGGAGGAAAGGTGCCACAGAAGCTCTGCCACCTGGGAATGCTGGCGCCCCCGCCTCCCCCTGGTCTCCAGCTCTGGCTGCAGCGGGCACCCTCGGCCCCGGGCGGGAAACAGCCCACAGTGCACCCTTCATGCTGCTCCTGCACAAGGCTGGGAGGTCTGCCAGCTTCAGGGAAGACTCTCTGCGTTTAGTGAGTACCTACTGTGTGCATGGCGCAGGAGTGAGCTCAGCTAATCCTGGCCACGACAGTGCAGGCAGTCTGACTTGGAAATCGGAGCTCAGGCTTTGTGGTCACACATCCAGCCTCACGTCATTGCGTGGTGGTCATTCCATTTTGGTTTCGGTAAATCAGAATGTCATGGGCTGGAGAGATTAAAGCGCCCTCGTGTTTTTTCGTGCCCTTTCTGGGAGCAAATGCGCCTGAATTAAAACCTGGGCGAAGCTTTCAGAGGGCAGGTCCTGAAAACCCAAGTCTGGGCGGAGACAGAGACACTGATACCAGCTTTCGGGTGCTGATGTGAATGAGCATCTCAGAGTTACCCCAGCAAGGCTTGCAAAGGTCTGTGTGCTGTGTGCTTGGTGCTTAGGGTAAATCTTGTCACTTTTATTTCTCAGTGTTCGGATCAGGCACTGTGCGCAGGGGGCCCCTTAGGCCCTGGCAGCTTTACCTCTCGCAGGCTCTGGGAACTCCCCCGGCCTGTGCTGTCCGAGCCCACCTTCAGCAAACCCCCACTGGCCAGAGGGGTGCATTTGAGCTTATTTCCCATGCCTGGCTTTTCGGGGGGGGGGTGCTCTCACTAAGGGGCACTGTGTGAGCAAAGTCTGCACTGAGCTCTGACCTGTTCCCACCGGGAGGAAAGTCTGCACTGGGCTCTGACCTGTTCCCACCGGGGAGGGGCTGGAGCTGGGCATGGAGAGGCCTCCAGCTGTCTTTCCTGGGGAATCCGATTGGGTCCAGCTGCGGGCTGAGCCATCAGGGGGCCTGCAGGGCTGGGGGGCAGTGGCCTCCCTCTGGGCTGCAGGGGCAGTGGCCCAGGAGGCCTACACTGCCTGGACAAAAGTCCTCTTCGGGGAGGCCTGAAGAAGGGGACACAGGCTACAGGCTGGTCTTGAGCCAACCCTGACTGACGCCCACGTTCCTTCCCATTAGAAGCACTGAGAGGGGCCCGAAGAGAGGATGTTGCCCGGAAGGCTGTCTCCAGGCAAGATGGGGAGTGTCATGGGTTGAATGGTGTGTCCCCCTCCAAATTCACATACTGAAGCCCTACCTCCCAGTACCCCAGCATGTGGCCTTATTTGGAAATAGGGAGTTGCAGACATCATTAGTTAAGATCAGGTCCTTAGGGTGGGCCCTAGTCCAAAATGCCAGGTGTCCTTATAGGAAGGAGAAATGTGGAGACAGACCTGCAGACGGGGAGAAGCCACGTGCAGATAAGGCAGAGGCTGAGGTGACACCTCTACAATCCAGGGGTCCCCAGAGCTGGCCAGCAAACCGCCAGCAGCTGGGGTGGGCTGGGACGGATTCTCCCTCCTGGTCCTCAGAAGGAACCGGCTCTGCTGGCACTCCCAGCTTAGGCTTTGAGCTTTCAGAACCGAGGGACAGGACCTTTCTGTGCCAGTGTGTGGTCCTATGTCATGGCAGCCCTGGCATGCTGCCAAAGTGACCCGGTGTGTCACTGCTCAGTGTGGGGTCTTACACAGCACTCCTCTCTAGGAGGTGAGCTTCTGCGTGGGTTGTCGGCCCTACTGATGCCAAAGGTACCCTGAAATGGTAACAATGACAGTGATGATCATTTCTTTGTTTATTTAGTAAATATTTTTAAAGTACATCTGAGCATCCACTATTTACCTGACACCCTTCCAGGTGCCGAGGATACGACAGAGACCAAAAGAGCCCTCATGGAAGGTATGCTCCAAAGGGGGAGAGGAGGCAGCGGCCGTGTGTGAGTGACAGTGGGTCAGGCAATGCTAAATGTTTGCTGGAGGGGGCTTGCTGGAGGGGGCTGGGCAGCAGTGTGCAGGAGGGAGCTCTCTGAGGGGACCTTCAAGCAAAACTGAATGCAGGCAAGGAGTGTTGTGGGAACATCCCTGGAAGGAGCGGAGCAAAGAACGGTTTGGCAGAGGGAAAGTGCAAAGGCCCTGGGGCTGGGATGAGCCTGGCATGTTTGGAGACCTGTGAGGTCCTGGAGTGAGGGCAGTGGAGTGAGCAGCAGAGGGTGGAGGGAGGTGATGCAAATCCGCGCTCCCCTCTACGTGGCCCTCCGGGTCACCTGCTCCCTCTGCTGGGCTGAGGAAACAGGCAGCCCCCCTCTCACATGATAGACATGTGGCTAGACTTCCTGGAGATATTTGGGGCCTGGTGATGGGTTCTCTGCCTGCTGGGGAAAAGTAAAAAGTCAGTGTTACTCTGCTGTTACCAGGCAAAAGGCTCCTAGGCCTCCGGCTCAGGTAGGAAGCCATTCTGTGTAAAGCCAGGCTTCCTGCCTGTAGGAAGAAGTCCCTGTGCCCACAGGGCCCCTCCAACCTGCCAGGGAGATGGTGGAGCTCTGGCCCACCGCCGCCTGTCTCCTCAGCCCAGGAATCAGTCTCCACCTGCTGCACTTGGGTCGTGACGGTGTCCTGTGTTTGAGCCCCCACCAGCGGTGGGGAAGACGTGATTTATACCATTCACTTTCTCTTCCAATTACTACAGTACTCCATGATACTCACTGGGTTGTCCTCTGGCTTTGTCCCAGGAGCAGGGGATTTGGAGAGGAGGAGGGGAAGGCGGTTTGCTTCAGGCCACACCGAGGGGACCTCAGCGTGGACGCTCCTCTGCCTTGGGGTCCCAGGATTGAGGACAAGGAGCCAATACTCAGCCAGTGCTTCCTGTGTCTGATAGTGGGGTGGGGTGACTGGATGCTATCACTACCTTGTCTTGTGAAATGCAGAGAAAAGGGACCCTTTCACAGAAAATCAAACCAACTGATCAGATATTTGAGTTGCCTGGGTTAGGCCTCATGGGACACAGCACGGAGGAAGGGATGAAGGAGACGCCCACCCTGTTGGAGGAGCTGAGACTGTGCGTGGTTTGGGGAAAAGGAGGATGAAAGAGCACCGAGAGTCATCGAGAAACCACTGGAGAATAGAAGAAAGTTTTAGCCAATTGGACCCAGGGGCAATGATTCAGGTTTGAGGAGGAGGGAGGAGAGGATGAGGTTATGTGGGTAACCCCCAGCCTGGATGCTCAGACTCCGTGGGGATCCTGTCTCCCCAAATTTAAATGCCACAAATAGGGCTCTGAAAGGGCTGGGCTGGGCACATGGTTTGAATCGCTGAGTCAAGGGCACTTCCCAGACCTCACGTTTGGACTTCTTTCCAGAATTGGCTTTGTCTGCTGGGAGCCCACTTTGTCTCTCAGATGTCCACAGAACCTTGAGCCTGTTTGATCCACGGCCATGTTTAAAATGCGCGCGCACACACACACACACACACACACACACACACAGAAACAACTTTGATTTTCAATGCTTCTTGCCTAGGGAAAAAAAAGAGACGTTAGCTCTCCAGAATCCAAGCCCTAAACTGTCTTTGGAATGGGTGGGTACAGCCTGCCTTTGTGCAGTTTGCCAAGGGCTTGGAATGCCATGTGTGGCTGCTCTTGTTCTGTCCCCTCTGGTTAACAATGAGCCCTCCCTCAAGCCCAGGAATCCAGCTCATTTCCTGTATCTCCTATTTCACTCGACATGTGGCGCGATTCCTGTAAGCAGCATGATGCAAGTCGTGGTTAGGGGAGGTGGCCGCTCAGGGAGGCCTAGGTGACTTCCACTAAATGACAGGACACATCCGGCCCCGTGGCGCCTTGCCCGGTGCCCAGGAACAGCCTTGAGTGGGAGCTGGTTTGTGGGAGGCTCAACCCCAGTATGGGGTGGGTTAACAGAGGCAGAGTTATTAGATGAGGAAAAGTCTCTTCATCAGCGTGATGCTCTGACTCCTTGGGGCACTGTCAGTTGGGAAAACTGGAAGACTGCACACAGAACGAAGTCAAAAGACACGCTGTGTTTTAGGAGTTTTGGCAAGACTGTTGGCTGGGGCTTTGATAAGCAGCCGCACTGGGTCACGCTTTTCTGTTGTTTATTTTGACTTCCCCGACGTGGCAAAGCCTCCCAGGCAAAGAGAATCGCCATGCTCAGCCAGGCCTCCCACCAAGTGATTCCCGGCACAACCGGGGTGTGTTTGATCGTGGGATAACTGCCTTTGATCAATAAAGCAAGTACAGGGTTAGTTCAGTTTCTAATGAGCTTTCTCGTTGACAGAGGCACCGTGGGATGGGTCTTGTAAGGTCTGGTTGCTTAAAACTTCATCTAGACACCTGAAGCAAGAGCCCTCAACTTCTTATTTTCTGTGCAAACCTAGAATCCATGATCCAGTCATTTAATCCAGTCAACACGTACTAAGCACCTTGTACAGATTGTGAATGAAGCTGTTTTCAGGCAAACCCAAAATAACAGTGGCTTAAATGCAGGGGGAAGTGTTTTTCTCTTGTGTTACCATCTGTGCACAAGCCACTAAGTTATCTAGGAAGGTGGCCCCACGTAATCCGGTTTTAGCTCTTTCTTTCTTCTCTCCTGTTACTGGGTGCTTTGCTCGTCTCTACTTGGACCAACGTGGCTGGCCAGCAAAAAGAGAAGGGCATACTCCTTCCTTTGAAGGGCAAACCCCGAAACTGCGCATGCCTTTGGTGCACATCCCTTTGGCCAGAACTTGGGCACAGGGTCACAGCTAACACAGAGGGGGCTACAAAATGTAGTCTTTATTCTAGGTGCACATGTGTGCAATTAAAAAGCAGCTCTTCCATTACTGGGAGAGAGAAGCAGAGACCGGATGCTAGGGGACAGTTAGCAGTTTGTCTTACGTGCTGGATGTTCAAGATGCTGAGTAGGTGCTGAGTCAGGAGAAACAAGATGGGGTCCACTCACAATAGGTACATTTAATTTAAGGATGCTACAATCTAGTACACTTTATAAGAAAAGTGCAAGGCAGACTTTGAAATGAAGAATAGAGGAAAGGAAATCCCTACTGGCAGGAAACAGCTGGAATTCAGGTAGACAGGCAATTTTGGGCAGCAGGGCTAGACTGAGACCCTGGGGCGGGGGGATGGCGTGTCTGGGAGCAGTGGGGTGGAGTGGCAGGAGTGTAGGCAGGTGCAATGGGTAGAGGGTGAGCTCAGAGAAAGTCAGCCGGGCCAGCCTGGGTGGGCCACTCATGCTTCACAAGCTTCTCTAGCTACCATGGGACTTTGTCAGATAATAAAGAAAAGATCACGCCCGGCTGGTGTGGTTCAGTGGTTGAGCGTTGACCCATGAACCAAGGGGTCATCGGTTCAATTCCGGGTCAAGGCACATGCCCAGGCTGTGGGCCCAATCCCCAGTGGGGGGCATGCAGGAGGCAGCCAATCGATGTTCTCTCTCATCGATGTTTCTATCTCTCTCTCCCTCTCCCTTCCTCTCTCTCTAAAAACCAATAAAGAAACAAAAAACATCACAATGTGATTGAGGATTTAAGGGGGGTGTCAGGGGGAGTAGATTCAAGCTCTGGACTCAAGACACTATGGTTCAATAAAGAGGTGAATGTTATTTCTGCAGGTGCAAGACCTTTAAGGGACAGGTTAAGAAAGTGAGTACTCTTAAACACCGATTTCTGATTTTCAGTAGATGAGTCAAGAAGCGTCACTCACAGAGCACACCCATATTGCTTCTTCCCTTGCCCCTTCCCTATCCCGCACACACATTTCATAGACACTGAAACTATTTAAAGAGGCCAACCTGGGCCTTGACGACTTGGGCGTGGGGAACTTTCATATCTGGAGATGTTTCAGATACGTCTTGAGCTCTTTTGAACCAACCCAGAAACTTGATTAAATATTCCTGCTCACATTCTATCTTTATACATTTATTTTAAAATTTCTAGTTCAATTTTAAGAATTAGACATACATGTATATTGTTTAAAAATCCAACGCTATGAAAAGTGATGTGGTACGTATTCCACTCCCACCTCTGGCCCAAAGCTGTCGAGCTCCTGCCTGTGCCCCGCACAGGTAGCAATGGACTGTGAACGCTGGCGGAGTTTCTCATCTCCCGCCATAATCCTTATCAGTTACCTCTTTATTTGACTGAAGTCTCCTTAAGCATTGCTTTCCTCCCATTGCATCTACCACCTCCCGCAAATACAAAATCTCATTTTTCTTCATTGTGTATTTGCCGACATTCTTTTCACTTTCGCCCTCATCATTTCCCCAACACGTTAAGAACACACACACACACACACACACACACACACACACACACACACACACACACAGCCTTGCCACCCCATCCAAAGACTACACTGCTCCCAGAGTAACACCCATCAAGAGCACTTCTGCCAAAATCCCTTTATAGCTAACCCCCCACCCCATCCCCAGTGTCTCAATCTAGTCCCGCTGCCTAGAATTACCTCCTCTCCTCTTGTCCCACCTGTCTACCAAGTTCAGATCACAAGCCCACTCTTTCATGCCAATAGGGATTGCCTTTCCTCTGCTCTTCACAAGTCCTTTTCAAGTCTGTCTTGTACATGTCTTATACTGTGAACTAGATTACACATTGATTTCTGGCAAGATTGGAGAGTGTTTGATCTCGAAACGGGGTGAGTTTTTTAACTAACAGAAAGACCCCAGGGTCAGTTCATTTGGCTGAAGTGAGAGCCTTCTCATTCCAAGGGGTTCTAATCTGGGTGGACTGAAGCTCTCAATTCTGAAAGACAGGAAGGCCAGAGACATCCAGTGGTGTGCTTGAGCCAGGAAGAATTGGCTCATGAGAGTCAATTGAATGAAGTTTCTCCTGACCTGATATTTGAAAAAGAAGTTTTTACTCATCATTGTCTATACTATTTATGCTTTTATGTATTTGTCCTGTTTCATCCAGTTTCCCTATGGAAGTCCATCTATCTATCATTAATCTATCCATCTGTCCTTCCATACATCCACATGTCCATCCTTCTACATGGTAGATACTTACTGGACCACCATCAGGGTCCAGGCACTACTTTTGGAATTGTGTGGGACCAGGACTGCCCTTGAGGAGTTGTTAGTCTAGCCGAGAAGATTGGAACACACTGGCTATCTTCTCTGGAGTTTTCTAGTTTTATTCCTTCAGGAGATGCAGCCTCCTCCTTGCCCTCCAGATTCCCTGGTGGTGTGCCTGACCCCAGGAATCATGTGCTCTGAGCTGAGACTGTGGCTGGGGACTCCTAGTGATTGGCCAGTGCAGGGATCACCTGACCCCAGCCGGAAACTAGGCTCCTTTGAAACAGATTGCCTGATGGCAGCCCAGAGCCTAAGGGCTGCGGGTTGGGAGCCTCTCTGCAAGACCTGTGTGCATTATTCATGGCTTGTCATTTGCAGTCAGAGAGATAGACTGCCCTCTGACATCTCTGAAGATGTTCATGATTTATTGGAAGCATCAGAAGAAATATAAAACTAAATAGTAATATAATCCCGGAGGGGAAGGCTTGCTTCAGTATTTTACATAATATTAGAACCTCAGCAAATAGTTTCCCTGAGATAAAAACTTTGGCAAACATTCAACCGAAATGTTTGAGAAATGAAACCATTCATGTTTTGATGTCAGGAGACTTGAGTCTCATCCAGCCTTCTAAATATCAAATTTTCAAAAATCTCCCATGCGAAGGAACAGGAAGTCCGAAACTCAAGGACCACAACAGCAGCAGCTCCGAGCACAGCTCCGGAGACGGTGGGTGACTTTGAACCCTTCCTCTTTGCTCCTTTCCCCATCTCATCACAACAAGTGCTAACTAAGGCTTTAATCTACGATTTTTTAGGGTCGGAAGAAGAGAAATATGCAGGACCTTCTGTATCTCTTTGGGATCATACTTGTATAATTGAGGAATCGGTTTTGTGGCAAATAACAGAAAACTCAACTAGAAGAGTTTTCAACCACTGAGTTGGGCTGGATTTTCCTCACGTAACAAGGAGTCTGGAGGTGGGGGGCCCCGGCCTGGGACAGCTGCTTGGGGTGCGTTGGTTCCTTTGTATCTTTCGGGCCCATCATTCTCAGCGTGTGACTCTGGGCCCCCTGTTTGCGAGACTTCTGCCAGGCAGGAAGGAGGGGGAATGCCAAAAGCTGTCTCCTTGTGATGCTTTATCTTTTTGTTTGGAAAGGGAAGTGCTTCACTGTGTCTTCCCTGTATTTCTCCTTGGCCAGAACGCGGCGCTCCTGGCTGGCAGGTGGCCGGGAAAATGGA
This sequence comes from Tadarida brasiliensis, assembly GCA_030848825.1. Classification (NCBI taxonomy): domain Eukaryota; kingdom Metazoa; phylum Chordata; class Mammalia; order Chiroptera; family Molossidae; genus Tadarida; species Tadarida brasiliensis. Next base: position 39,685,595 of record CM061258.1, read on the forward strand.
GTGTTTGGCTTTAAGCCTCTGTGTTAGAGAGAGGTGAGGAGAAGGTGGTGCAGTTGGGTGTGGGGTCAGCCGTTCTCAGGACCTGCGGCCACGCTCTGGAAACCATCGGAATTTCTGAAGGGCAAGACCTCAGACAGACACACTGTTTTTAATAATCCAGCGAATCAAACCCAGAGATTAATAGCTGACCCAAGAGCAGTTGTGCTCTGTGAACAATGGCATCTCGAGAGGAATTTTCATAATGCTTGATTAAGAAGCATATTTCATGTTTCGGTTCGACTCAGGGCTAGAAGCAACGAAGATGGTGGGAAAAGTGAAAGAGCAGAAACTTTCCTGAGAAGATGGACTGCCTCTGACTTAGCTCCTCCTGGTGATCGCCCTGGGCCGAGAGAAACAGAGGAGCCACCTCGGGGTGGTTTGGCATAAGCCCTTGAAAAAGATCTAGAACAACTGTCATAAAAGTTTACTTCACTTCAAGTCCCGCGTGGGAGGTCTGCACATGGTCAGGGTGGCTCGTGCCGCGGACACAGATAGGCGTTGGAGCGCCGCGGCGGTGCCCCCTGCTCTGAGGGTGTCAGCACGGGGCCCACGCCGTGTTCCCGGCCCGCCCGTCTGCATTGCGCTGGTGTACCTGGCTGTGGGGCTGGGCAGCGCAGCCTCCCCTTTGGATCTGGTGGTTAACTCGTCACATCCAGGGGATAAATGGTTAAGGTATGTGTTTCCTCTGCCCTACATGCCAAGGTCTGCTGCCCTCCTGCCTTCCCGCCCCTCCACCTGCCCAGTGCGCGCAGGATGGAGGCAGGAGTTCCTGAGCACCGTGCCTGTGCTCCCAAAGGCTACACTATCAGTTGTCTTCCTTTAGCTGGATTGGGTTTGCTTCATTAAAATAATGAAATTCTAGGAGATGGTGTTGGATCGGCAGCCAGAGAGAGGAGAGAGAATGCCCAGGCAGGGTAAGCCCCATCATCAGGGTGAGGAGAACAGAACTCCAGGGCTGGGGGGAAGGGGGCAGGTTCGAGTTGAAGAGCCGAATCTAAGATAACTGGTAACCTGGTTTGCCCACCCATTTCATGGAGTCCTGAAAACCCTGGGCCATACCCCAGAGGTTCTTAACGTAAACCAGCATCTTAGATTTCATTTCAATAGTGTTGGGCAGCCTCTCTCTGAGGAAATCAATGAAGAATAAGGAAAGAGAAGGAATTAAATGCTAAGCACAAACCATGTGCTTTAACCTTCACAGTAATCACGTGATGTAAGACGTCGACTGAGGAAACTGAGGCTCAGAGAAGTGAGGCTCCATCTAGCATCACACAGCTGGGGAGGGGCAGGTCAGCATTTGGTCCCTGCCTGTCTGATAATAAATCCCACAAGCTCTTCGCTGGACAGCCTTTCAGATTCCCATCCTGCTGGCTTGTTAGGAAAACCCTCAAATTAGAAGTCCCTTAGCCCAGCCAGGTAAGATGTCCCTTTGGAGGGAGGGAGGGAGCAGAAGTGCCCTTTGTCCCTCAGAGCCAAACCACAAGGCTGGCAGTCCTTCAGTAGCAAACCATTTATACTGACCAAATGGCTGCAGGGTTCAGCTAAAGTCACTTTCCTAGTTCCATCTGGAAGCTCTTCAGAGGCATAATTTCATTCCAACCAAATGTAATTAAGAATCTGATTTGATTAAAAAACAAATCGAAGGAGAGAAATAAGGTTTCTCCTCATTCCCTCCCTTTCTTCACTCATTAACATGACACATTCACATGACCAGTGAGCAGTTCAGGGAGAGACCCCTCCCCCTGTCCCTTGGCCACCCTTCCTAAAGACCTATGGCTAGTGGGGAGGTGAAAGGGGGGGACGAGGGATGCAATTTCCAGGGAACTCAGCAAATAAAAGCTAAGGATTAAAAAAATTCTAATTTGGCTTCAAGATACCAGCAAAACACAGCAGCTGCACTACCTCTGCGGGAATGAGATGTCCACTTAATTAAGCATGGCCAGGCGGCAGTGTCTCCCAGGGAGAGAGACGCGGCGATACCGGGTACTGATCAAACTAGACCCGCTGCCAAGAGGAACTGTGGTCAGCAGGGATCACCCGCCTGCCTCTCCAGGAAGATGGGGCTCCAAAGCCAATTTGGGTAAAAAAGAAAAAAAAGTAGGGGGAGAGGAAAGGATTTGTGATATTGCATTATTGGCCATGACCCAAATAATCTACCTCTGACCTTCTCCAGCTTATCTCAGAGGGTCTCATGAGAATTGTGTGGTGAGCTTTTATAAAGGGCAGTTCAACATGAGAGCAGGGAGGTCAAATACTGTGTGGGCTGCTCTGGTCAGATTTCTGCCCAGACACACGCTCCCATCTGATCCCCTGTTTGTGGGAATGCTCCTTTTACTCCTTTTCTAAATTTGCCCCTTATTCCCTCTTGGAAGAAGCCCTGTATGAGTGTAGATGTAAATTGAGCTAAATAGAAGCTGGAAGCTATTTTCTCATGTTCCTATGTTGTCGGGTGAAACCAGAAGTTACTGAAAAGAAATGGAATTTACAAGGAAAGTTCCAGAACTCAAGACTGTCCTAGGATGGGACTAAAGCATGGGCCCTATAGCCAAGGTTGGTTTAGCTGTTCGCAATGCCATCGGGGGCTCAGTCTCTTTCTCTCCTTCCACTACCTCATCCCCAGAGTGTTGTCTTTTGTCTTCATGTTTGTTGACTCCTGGATGCAAGAGGGCTGCTGCGGGTCCAAATATCACACCTTACGCTTCAGGCAGAAAGAAGAGTGGAAAGGGGACGTGGTCCTGTCTATTTCATCTTAGTCAGAAAAGCAAAAACCTTCCCAGAAGACTCCTTATATTGCATTGGCCAAATGATCACATGGAAGACTGGGAAGGTGGGTATTTATTTGGGAACCTTGCTTATCTGTTAAAAATTGGACTTCCGTTTATAGGAAAGACATGGGGAATGGGCAGTGGGTAGGCAATGACCAGCATCTTCTGTAGGTGCTTAGACTACTGAGTAGTAGCAGAGTCTAGTAAGGAAAATAAAAACCACTCCAGGTAAGTCAAACAGAGGGAATTCAATATAGGGATTTTGTTGTTGAACAAGAAGGGTCAGAAGGGCCAAGAGGGGAAAAAAGAGGAAAATAAGTTAATCAGGTATTAGAAATTGTAGGGAATAATGGCTGTAGCTGCAAAAAAGAATGTGGTGCTATGCCAAATTCAGGATTGCTGGACTCCTGGACTACTGGTATACCTGCTGCTGCTGGACCTTGCAGGAAGCCAGGAATCTGTGCTCTTAATGACAATGCAGGAGCCTAGGAACCTGAATACCACCACCCTGGCAGTGTTGCTGCAGGGCCAGAGCCCATGAGCACTGAGCTGCCAAAGCTGCTGCCACTATTGCCCAGGAACCCACGAATGAGTGCTCCCTCGACATCACTGTTACTGCACTGATTATACCAGTAGCAAGAGAACAAATACCTTCTCCATTCTTCCTTCCTTCCAGTCTTCTACCATTACCAGAACCTAACTGGCAGCCAGCTGGTATGGGAATTGACCCGGGAAATGTTGTTTGCAGGCCTCCAGCCCCTTGTGATGTAGAGAGGAACACAGATGGCCAGAATGTCATGAGATAAATAAGGACACAGACTGTACCCCCCAGCGGGGGTTGATGCCGTAAGGTTTGTGAGGCAGCATGAGTGTGCACTATCCTCTGTCTGCAGTGACTGGTTGAGAAAATGGAGGGACAGGTGACATGAATAACCCAACTTCAAACACTAATGTAGTAGGAAATCCAGAAATAAATCTATTAAATGTATGTCCAAAGAACTAGCTTCTAAATCATAAGATTCCTTCATTTAGTTCTGCTCTAGGTGACCAGGAAATTACACTCGAATGGATTTAAAAAATGTCTTCTGTGGACACTATTTCATGTTTGATGTCATTGGAGAGTACAGAGAAGGATAAGGACCTCTCCTGAAGACGGTTCTGGCCAAAGGATCTGTCAGTGAACAAACTCTGTTGAAGAACAGTCCCACAATTCTTTAGCAACGGGTTTGATAAGGCCCTTGGAGAAGATATTACAGTGAGCTGGTTATGGTCGCATTTCCACTCTAATGTCAGTTATAATCCTCTGTTTGAATGGAGGGCTCTGTGGTTCATCATGGTAGTGAGTACTTGTCCATGGGAGGGATACGCACACATTCCGGCTGGAAACACATTAACTTTGGGGATAGTTCTGAGGGCATGAGTGTCCAGCTATATTTAGGTACTGGGAAACCCAGGGATGTAGGGATGAGTGTGGGCATATAGGTCAGGAACTTCAGGTGAGCAATCCCAGGGGTTCCTCTCTCTGATCTCAGCCTTCCTTAAAAGCTGAGCTGGAAAATCTGAGAGGCAGGCACAGAGCCAAGGCAGAAAATTGCTGTGGGCTGGAACAAGGGCTCAGAGCTGCTCTTTGGGACAGGACAGGAAGGGCAAGGGAGGAACTCATAATATTAATAACCCATTAAGTTCGTGGAGCACTTTATGATTTACAGTGTGCTTTTCTATATTTTTGACAGTTAATGTGACATAGTAGTCACTTGCCTTCAAGTTAGGTGCTCCAATAATCCATTGCTGCATAAGAAACTCCATCAAGCTTAATGCCTGTACATGTAGAATGGCTCATCCACATGGCTGGCAGTTGGCTGGGTCAGAGGTTGGTTGCAGGTGGCCTCTCCATGTGGCTCAGATCTCTCAGAACATGGCAGGTAGGTCCCATGTTGGAGCATCCCAAAAGCAAGAGCTCCAAGAGACCACGGTGGGAAGCCAAGACTCCATGGGATCCACCCTCAGCAGACAGTGCCACTTCCTTTGCATACTATTGGTCAAGTGAGTCACTCGGACTGACTTAGATTCAAGGGGAGGGAATTTTTTTTTTTAATTTTTTTATTAATTTATTTTTGTTACAGATGTTTCTCCTTTTTTCCCCACTGACACCCTCCTCCTGATCCCTGCTCCCAGCATTGTTGTCTATGTCCACTGGCTATGCATACATTCATAAAAGTTCTTTGGTTTATCTCTTCCCTCCCCCTCAAGGGGACGGAAATTAGACTGCACCTCTCAGTGGGACGAGTAGCAGAGAATTTGGGGCTGTCATTTTTATATATTTTCTGTTGATTTTTTTTTAGAGAGAGTGGAAGTGGGGTAGGGAGAGGGAGAGAGAGAGAGAGAGAAACATTGATGTGAGAGAAATGCATCAATTGGTTGCCTCCCACATGTGCCCCAACTGGGGCTGGGGCTGGAACCTGCAACCCAGGTACGTGCCCTTGACCAGGAATCAAACCTGAGACCCTTTGGTGTGTAGGTTGATGTTCTGATCACTGAGCCACACCAGCCAGGGCTGGGGCTATCTTGAATCTACTACAGTAGGTATTATGCAACTCATTTGATATTTTTTACACAAAACTAACTTGTTTGTAGTGATCTAATGAGTAAGTGCCAGAACTGGATTGAATGAGAACATAAGTTTGCTGACTCTAAACCTAGTATTCTTAGAAAAATTATGTACGTGTGCTTATATATATTTAAGCCCATTCTCTGTGCACAACACCTCATGACTTCATGGTCATTGGAAAGTGTAGCACCCTCTGCGTGAGCTGGTTTCTCTCCTGGCTATCTTTCTTTTATTGCAATGATTTCCCATGACCTGCCCCAAGGCAGAGCGATCCTTTTATACAAACCAGAGGTCAGCCATTCTAGGTCCCAGATGCAAAAGTTAGGCAGCTCTTCCTCAAACCTTAAGGGCTAGATTTGAGTTCTCCCAGATCCCGAGTCAGCTACCTGACTTGGTTCCTAGAGCCTGTGCCTTAAATAGCAGGCCTGGCGGGGGCCTTAGAGGGCTCTGCATCTTAACTGGTCAGGAAACAGAGATCCAGAGACCAGGAGAGGGTTTCCTTGGGGTCCACAGCTCAGTCAGAGATGAGACCAGGTCTGGGGTCTGATTCCCAGCTACAACCCACCCTGAAAGCCCTTTCGAGGAGCACCGCAGGGGGCCTCTGAACCTCAGGGCACCTTTTCCATCTCCATTTCTTCTTGGACGTTCCAGCCATAGTCCCAGGTACGGGAAGCAGTAGAAAGAAGGCCAAGGGCATGAAGGACTGCAAGGGGCTCCGATGAGGTTAGACTGCAGCTTAATGTTTATGAAAATTTTGCACTATATTGTTGCCCTGACTCTGCAGATAATATCTGTGCTCCGTCTTCAGGGGCTCCCTGTCGTGTGCTTCTAAGGGATCAGCCCTTCGGATTTGTGGGCTTGCCGCCCCTCACCCCTGCCCGTTTTATTCATGCGTGTGTGTATCTGATTCCCTCCGAGTGAATATGTTAGGTGCCTTTGGAGAATTTTATTTTGCATTTAGTAGTTTCTTGAATATATTGTTTTTGTTTCTATATTAAACTCGTTTCCTAAATTGCTTCTGGAAACAAAAAACACAACTTTGGTTTGTTTCAAAGTTCATTTAAACAACAAAAAGGGGAATATTTAGTCTCTTTCTAGGTTGGCAGCTCAGCAAATTACAGGAGTGTTTTGCTGTGGTTTGGGTCTGCTCTCCAAGTCCCTGGCGGAGGCACAGACGTTGGAACACAGTGGGAGTGGGGGTCCCTGAACACGGAGGGTGGGGAGGGTTCTGCATGAGAAGAAGGAGGTGGCTTGGCTTCGGGGAGCGCAGAAGAGGAGGCACTGAAAGGAACAGATGGAAGAAGCAGACTTCTGTGGCTGCCTCTGTCAGCACAGGGCTTTGAGGTCACAGGGCAGGGGGAGCCTTTAAAAAAATGAAGAGCTATGCTTGTTCTGATTGTAAGTTAGCAGTCTGAAACTTGAAATGGTCTAGGGCTATATTATTACTTATTTATTCCCCATATTTTTGCAGGAAGGATTTGGGAGCTCATTTAGCTGCTCATCGCCTGCTGAGGGACGTTAAAGAACCCATGCCCGGTCCCACTCTGCGGTCCTAATGCCGTTGGTCTGGGGTGTGGCCAGGACAGCCAGGATTTTTAAAAGCCCCTCAGGTGGTTCTGAAGTGCAGCCCGGTTTAAAGGCCACCGACTTAATTGATGCATAGAAACAGAGCCAGTGCAAAAAGGCAAAAGAGAGGAGCAGTAAATGGATGAGGAAAGGAGAATAGTGGGGCAATGAGGGTAGGAGAGAGAAGTGGGGGCCAGAAGTGAGGTGATACCATTAGGATTTCAGGTCCACACCACGAATGTGAACAGTTTCTCCAGCGGGGCCCCACCCTTCCCAGTCCAGAGACCTCTGAGAAGTGTCTCTGGTGATTCACCATAAACAGTGGTTTCTGTGCAGTTTCATGAAGATCTTCAAGGATAGAAGCCCATCTTCAGCCCTGAAAGCAGGGGCACCTCCCCAGGTGCCTAATTGACTGCGTTTTTATTTTTATTTATTTTATTTTTTATCCTCACCCGAGGACATTTTTCCTTTTTTTTTTGTTCAGATAGAGTGGGAGGGAAAGAGAGGAAGAGAGAGAGAGAGAGAGAGAGAGAGAGAGAGAGAGAAACATCGATGTGAAAGGGACACATCGAGTGGCTGCCTCCCGCATGACCAACCAGGGCCAGGGACAAATTGCAACCGAGGTACGTGCCCCTAGTGGGAACCGAACCCGGGTCTCTCTGGATCGCAGGCCGATGCTCTAACCGCTGAGCCAAACCGGCCAGGGCTTGACTGCGTTTTTAAATTATGGCACACACAAGACCCTGCTGATGCAAGTTGAGACATGCTGAGCCCAGAGAGGTTGACCATGCTGTGCAATGCTGGGGAAAGTAGGGCTCCGGAAAACAATCTGGACTTGAGCGACAACGACCTTCTTTACCAAGTTCCCAGCTTGGACAATCATGGCTCAAGCTTCAGAGATGGAGTGTAGTGTGGTGGTGAAGAGTTAAACTTCTTTATTTTGGATTGTAGATCTGCCACTGTGTGACCCTGGCCACGCTGTTTAACAGCATCCAGTCTCAGTCCTCTCATCTCTAAAATGGGTATAATCATGGCAATTATGATGTTTTAGGGAGTTAATGTAAATAGTTTAGAATTGTGCCAGCCATGTAGCAGATGTTTTAAATGTTGCTTATTAATTTTGTCTTCTCAACTCACTGATGAGGCCAAAGTCAGGTTTTCTCATGGAGAATTTTCTCAAAGCAAAGACTGATTACAATGAAATTCGAATTTCTTACTGTCCTAGGTGACCTCTCCTGGTTTACTCAGTTGGTCTGTGGTGGGACCTGGGCACTGGTTAGTCTGGGAACCTTCCGATGATCTAATGTGCAGCCCGGGCTGAGAAGCCGTCTCGGTGTCTGATTTTGTTTTCCCCGGGCTCACAGCGCTTCCCAGGCACCCCTCAGCCATCTCGTCTTCAGGCTTGCTTTCGCACTTCGGTATTTTCGTTCAGAGTAAACACGGGTTATTACTTCTATTTGATTGTTTTTATTTTTCTAATTACCACTTTTCCTGATTGTAAGAACCCATGTTCATTTTGTTCCACCCAGAGATAAATAATGCAAATATTCTATTACATTGTCATCCAACCTTTTGTCTACATACCGTGCGTATATAAATGTAAGCTTTAAAATTGCAAAATTGGTTTTGAAATCTGCTTCTTTTGCTTAACTTTGTGTCTTAAGCACAGTCTCAAATGCTGGGGATTTTTGAAAACATAACAATTTTTCTCATCATCATTCCCATGTATCTCATTGTATTTCCAATATTATCGGCTGTATTGGCTTCTTAGGGCTGCTGGAACAAAACTCACGGTCTGGGTGGCGTATGACAACAGAAATCCATTTTCTTACAGTCCTAGAGGCTAGAAGTCCAACATCCAGGTGTAGGCATGGCTAGTTCCTTCCGGAGGCTCTGAGGGAGAAGCTGCCCTCCCAGCTTCTGGAAGTGACCCCCAATCTTTGGTTTGTAGAGGGTCACTCTGATGTCTGTCTCTGTTTCTGTGTGGTGTTCTCTCTGTGTCCCTGTGTGTCTCTGTGTCCAAAGCTCCCTCTTCTTATAAGGTCCACTCCAATCCAGTACGACCTCGTCTTAACTTGATTATATCTGCAAAGAGTTATTTCTAAATAAGATCACGTTTGCAGGTACTGAGGGTTAGGACTTGAACATATTGTTTTGGAGAACACAGTTCAACCAAGTATATCAGCCATTTGTTACTTCCATTTACCTCTTTAGGGGACCAGTAAAGGTTTTACGCTTCTTGCTACTCCTAGGTCTCAGCCCCCTAGAGTTTCCCATTTTCCCATGACTTCAGACAGGTGCTGAAGAAGCCAGGCCAACAATAAAAACAGGGCAAAAGGGTCTATTTCTGCCCTCTCTGGACACCTACCTTCCCTGGAGCAAGCAGGGTGTCTGCCTCAGGGAAGTCCAGGAGGGGCCAGCTGAGGTGGGGGAGCCACAGGTGGCGGCAGGAGCAGGGCTGAGGGCCTCCGCAGCTGCTCAGCCACCTGGCCGGGCAGCTGTTCTCCTTGCCAGGGAGCTATGTGAGGCGAGGCTGCCCGGCTTAGCGCAGCCTCTGGGAGAGCTGCAGGATGCCAAAAGGCCTGGTCAGACCTGTCAGTTCTGTGGAGCAACTGTTTCAGGGGTGGAGGAGTGGGGTTGGGGTGTGGAAGCAGCAAACTGGTTGTTTATAGTGCCTGCTCAGTGTGGGCATAAACTGACCCATGTGCACCCACAGTTACTGATTCAGCGGGGACGGTTTGCCCAGGGATAGGCTTACTGCAGCCTGCAGGCAAATCCAGTCCACCGCCTGCTTTGTTCAGGGAGCGAACGGTGGTCTTCCCAAACGAACATTCGCCGTTGACTTGATGGTACGGAATCTTGGAACCCCACAAAATGTTAATCCTTCCCCGAAGAATTTTATTTTCTAATTTTTAGATCTGTATTATATATATATGAGTATATATATATATATGAGTATATATGAGTATATATATATATATGAGTATGGTATATATATATATATATATATACCATACTCAACAATTATTATCTATTTTGAACTTCCTCAATAAAAATTTTTGGAAATTTGTTTTCTGTCTTGTTAAGGAAGTTCCTATGTTACAGCCTCAGTTTTACCTCTAGGCCTGCAAAGTCTAAAATCTTTGCTATCTAACCCTTAACAGAAAAAGTTTGCCCATCATTGGTCTAGTCAGGTAGTCTAAAATATTGGCAAACATCAGAAGAACCTGCAAGACTTTTAAAAATACAGATTTTAGGCCCCAACCCTGGACTTTCCGATTCAGTGGGTCTGGAGTAGGGACCAATACTTTGCATCTCTAACAAGTTCCCAAGTGCTGCTGGTGCTGCTGGTCTGGGAACCACCCTTTGAGAACCATTGGTCTGGTCAACAACCAATGAACAGACATTTATCTAGGAGGCGACATCCCGTTGTGCTCTCAAGAATAAGCACTAGAATCAGAGCTGAGACTTGTCAAATTCTGACTAACTGTGATCTCCAGTATGTTGTTTATGTACCCTGGGCCTTCATTTCCTCAGCTCGAAAGTGGGCCTACCACACAATGGTTGTGAAGGTTTAAATGTCATCAAGCTTATAAAGCTCTCAGCACACATTAGCTATTTTTTAACCCCCTGCCTTCAGATAATTTACAAGTAAGGGATGTGAAAATGAGACTAACTTTAGTGAGCAGGAATGAGTGGTAAGGGCAATCAGAGGAGCAATCTGGGAGGACTGCCCGTAAGAAGTGAGGTAACAGCTGAGCATTTGAGAAGAAGAGAAACATAAATGGGACAATCTATGGGGGCTTGAAGAATGAAATTGGTATGCTCTTTGGAGAGAGAGAAATTCAGACTGCCCATTGGGTAGGAAGAGCTGCCAAGTGACACAGGGGGCAGGGGGACTGTGCCAACTCCGGGGGTCCAGTGAGAATGTCACAGTACGGATGCAGTGTGTGTGCCCAAGGGCCTTGGAGTCCCGGAAACTGCTCTTGGGATTCCATTAAAATGTGGGAGCTTGGGGAAGCTGAAATGTCCTGCCGGTTTCTCAAACCCCAGTTCCACTTCTTGGGGCTGCTTAGTGGGCAGGCCTCATCCTCGCATCTCGGTTCTGTTTACCCCACAAGCATTCCTGTCATTTGGTAAAAACTGCTGCCTGGCAGAGAAGCCTTGGGAAGCTTTGCTCTGTCTTCTAAGAAACAGGAAGTCATTATTTGCCCAAAGCAAACAAACTCACAAACTGCAGGGTTCACGTTCAGTCCAAATGCAGTCCCAGGAGGTGCACGTGGGGGCTGAGGACGTGGAGACCCGAGCAAAGAATCCTTTCCCCTCCCCCTCTCTCCTGGCCAAATAAACAGCTGCCATAACGTCACAGCCGTGACTTGCAGGAAGCCTGAGGTAAGTCACCCACACACAATGTATAGATGCTGAGCTGGGTTTTCTTCCCCAGACAGCACACTTTCCCAAAGGGGCTCTTCTTTGCATGACATCAGCAAAACCAGTTCCATGATTCCTGGAACTGGAGGATAATTAACCTTCCACATGCCCTGTTTCTCTCCTCCACCAAGAGGGAAGGAGGGAGTGGGCATTATTGGAAGCCCACCGATGCCTGTGCTTGCAGAGTCTTGCCTAGACCCTTCATTTAAGTCTTGCGACAACGCTGTCCAATGGGCACTATTGTCTGCATTTACAGGTGGGAAAAAAACGAGGCTCTGAAAGCATGGTCACGTTTCCCGTGTCTCCGAGTACAGCTGCCATTCGAAACCATGTCAGGCTGATTCTACGTACACTCAAAGCCACAAGCTCCTCTGCTACTTCAGAGTCCCTGCTAATGCTCTCTCTCCCTCCCCGACCTCCTTTCAAAAGTTTTGTCTTGGTTCTTCAAAAATGAGACCTATAGCTTCCCTGCATCACGCACCGTGCACGAGGCTAACGGAACAGCCCTGTCCTTGTGTGGGACTTGTAGGAGAAAACCGGGGGCTCCCTGAAGAACGTCACAAACAGAAAGGACACTCAGAAGACACAACCAGTAAGCCAGCAAGGTTCACTAGTGACCTGATTCAGGTTACCTGTGACCGTGTGTGAACGAGCAGATGAGAGGACATCTCCAGTCTCCCGGTGAGGTGGAGAAGGCTTGTATCAATTATGTGTTCAAAGCACGATATTCTAAACTCTATTGCTCAGTGGCCTCTGGAGCCAAAGGGCTCAGGTTCAAGTCTCGGCTGTACTATTTACTAGCCATGTGCCCTTTTAGTACCTCAGTTGCTTCATCTATAAAATGGGGATAATAAAAGTTCCAACCTCACAGGCATAACGTGCTTCCCGGAGTGCCTGGCCCATCTGACCCTGGACTCGGGAGCTGCTGGAATGCAGGAAGAGGGCAGCCTCTCTGGTCAGCGTGGGCACGGGTGGGCTCTGCCCGAACCCACGCAGCTCCTCTGGCTCCAGGCCCCAAACCCGTCTCATGACCCGAACAGATTAACAGGGCATGGCCTCAATAAGGCCGAGTCTTTCTTCCTGACAGATATTTGGACTATTGTAGTGAAACCTCTCGGGCCAAATCCTTGAAACATTCAAGAACTTTTTCCCAATTAATCAATTAATTATTAATGAGCCATAATCTTCAACATTCTATCCGTTTCTTCAGCCAGGTTTTAAGAAGGAAAGCAGGAACCACAACCAAGGTTGGAAAAAACCCAAAAGGGTTTCTTTTGTACATGTCTTCTCAACCAGGCCCTCCCCGGACAGCTTCCCCTCCTTCTCTGTGCTTGCTTAGGGAGCCCAAGGACAAGTGACTCTCGACAGGACCATTTGTGCTGAGGGCTGGCTGAGGGCTTCAATGTCTGCTGCAGGAAGGGCCTAGCAATGGGTGGCACTCTGGAACCCACAGCTGTGCCCGAGAGACTGAGGAGGGACTTCTTCCCTTCTATCTAAAGAGCTCTTAGGTTACAAATACCTATAATTACATAGCAAGCTGGGTCTTCATAATGCCAATTACTGGTCAGTTGCAATAATAGTATTGGTGATGACTATAAGTTTTGAGTTCTTACTATGCTGCAAACATGGTGCTATGCACCTTGAAGTATCCGTGAGGTCTTTCTTTAGCAAGTAACAAAGAGCCCAACTGCAGCAGACAGTGCTGACACCTGTGTGTAGCCCCCGAGCCCCATCTTTCTCTTGAACGCCAACCCAGCTGCCAGCTGCCCGCTCCTGTACCTCTGTCTGAGGGCCTTTTCTGGAAGCAGAGGTCCACTCTGTCTGTGCCCGGGTCAGGCCAGCAGTGCTAGGGAGGTAATGCCCGTTGTTGCTATCCCAGAGCAGGCCTCAACCAGTGACAGATGGGACTCAGTGGGTAAATTGACCCTGTTCCCCTGCCACTAGCTGGGATAACTCTGAGGAGTGTTTTGCACTGTTTCCCAGAGCTTCTCCACAGGATTACGCTCCAGCTGCCCACAGTGAAGCTTGCTAGATAATGTCCCCTTAACTGGCTTTCTTCCCTTCTCCACTTCTCTCCCCCACTCCCCTTCCACTGTTTCCTACAATCATCTTCCACATAAACAACCTGCAGTAAGTCTTTGTCTTAGAGGCTGCTTCTGTGGAAAATAAACGAAGCGGGGATAAAATGTATTGGCTGATACAATTGAAAGTCTGGCTTCAGGACTGGCTTGATTCAGGGGTCAGATGATGTCCAGCCCCCAACTCTGCTCTTGGATCTGTCTTCTTGGATTTGGCTCTGACTTCTTTTATTTTTCTAGCTGTCCTCAGTCTCACATGATCACGATACCTCAACCAGGGGAGGAGAGAGGTCAGTTCCCTGATAACTTAAAATCCTGGGGAACTGAGTCTTACTAGTTCCAATTGCCCACACTTGAGCCATGTGCCATCCTTGAAACAATAATGGTGGCCAGGTAGGTGGTGTATGGGGATCCCCACCCTGAGCCAGGGCTTGTGTCCAGGAAGCTCCCAGGCCGAGAGTGAGAATGGGATGGGTTCCTCACAAAGAAATGGGAGCCCGTCACCGAGTGGGGTGGTGAATGGATGCTGGTTGCCATCACAACAGTAGCCATCGGTATTCATGCATCTCATGTTTTCTCGCTCACGGCTCTCTACCCACTTACAGGGAGAATCTCGAAGCTCAGAACAATTATTCGTCCAAGGTCACCGAGCAGGCAAGGGGCAGAGTGACCTGGGCACCCTAATTTAGCTGTTTCCAACACTATTTACCCATATTCACTTAAATGTATTTTTACTTAAAACATATGAACTTACATTCATTCCCCACTCTTTTGATTTAGCGCCAAACCTTGTTTTCGGGTGTGGGCCCTGCCGATTCCAGCTGTCCCCATCTTCCTCATGTGGACCATTCCCACAATGCCTTGTCTCTGATTCTGACCTCAGTGTTTTCAGACGGAGAACTTAAAACGCCTGGGAAGCGATGTGACCACAGCATTCTATTAGATTTTCGCGCGCCTCTCCTTGATTTTTACTTTGTCTCCTCCATGGTTAATTGGACAGTAATCTTTTTTGGAAACTTGCCTTAATTGAGCTTTTGCAAAGCAATCAACTTAATTTTCACAGAAACAAAAGTTCTCTTTCGTTTTATATTTCACCAGTTTACAGGACAGTTAATTAAATGACGCGATCACAGTGCCGCACACAGCTGGCATCCTTTGGGGTGAGAACACATAGCTGATCTCGGTCAGCACACAGCTCAGCTGGCAGAAGATGGCATGGCAGTCTAGCAGGGTCAGCCGCTGTGGGCGCCGGGGCAGGTTCTACAGAGAGGAGGGGAGCTGGCGGGGGGCTGTGAGAGCCTGTCGCTGCGAGGGCCCAGAGCACTGCGGGCGGTGTTTCTGCCGGCAGGCAGGGCGGTACTAGCTGTAGAACATTTCTCCTGCGGCAGCTGCTTCCTGCCTGGTGGTCTGAGGCTGTGCAGGAAGTGAGAGACCCACATGCTCCCATCATCCTTAAGGCCATGGACACGACTTTCCTAAATGTGACTGAATAACTTCAATGTGAGGCAAAAACTCAGGATGGGGAAGTCAACCCCCTCCCAAACACCAGGATCACCTGGGACCTGGGACCCTCCCAGAAGGTCTCAGAGTGGGTATTCATTTGATGTCCTGTATACTGGTGGGTAAAGGACATTTTTTTTAGGGCCACGGCGGCCTATGTGCGCTTTTGGACAAATTAGAAAAAGGTACTTCCTTTGAGTAGGTGAATTAGAAAAAGGTGCCCTCTCTGGACACACGAGCCCCTTTGTCCTGGCCAGCACAGCCCCTTGGCAGAGCACATGGCTTGGCTAGTGGAGCATAAACCCAATCAGCACCCCCCATCCCGGCGCCTTCGGGCAGTGCGCACACGGCCGCCGCACGGGCAGGCCTTTCGAGTGTGCCAATCCCCTCGGGTTCCTGCGGTTCTAGGCCGAGACAGACGTGCTCTTCAAAGTGTGTAGCGTGCTCCAGCTGGGGCAGCAACATCCCTGAGAACTTGCTAGAAATGCAGACTCATGGGCCATGCTCCAGACCTGCTGAGTCAGAATCCCTGGGGATGGGGTCCAGGCAACTGTTCTTCACTAGCCGCTGGGTGTTTCTGGTGCTTGCTAAAGATGGAGAACCACCGAGTCCCTGACTGCTGTGGACCCCTGCATCTGCCTGCCTGTGTCCAGCTGTGGGCACAGCTGAGCCTGCCCTTCCCTCTGCAGCCGCAGACTTGAGCCCATCCAGGCTGGCTCCCCCTGGCCACTGGGAGCTCTCCCTTGTGCGGGACAGGACTTGTGAATGTCACCCCTGGACCTGTGTTAACAAGCACACCCCTGCATCTCTCAAAACACTTTTATGTCGTGGGAACGAGGAAGACGATTCACTTCCTGGAGCACAGGAGCCCTGCCAAGTCCCAGGCGGAGCAGGCCTCCGGGTCTAGGGGACTGAATGCCCCTCAGAATTGGGTCACGGGGAGGCGAGAGCTGCAGTGGGAGTGTTTGGGGATGTGGGGAAGCAAACTCCCGCACCCCAGGCAAGTCCATCCTGCCATTGTTACCCTTGAACAAAGCAGAGGCTTGGGGGATGCTCAGCTCCTCCTCCCCTCCAAAGAAAACACAGTTTCTTTATTTTCTGTGATCAGTCTGATGTCCTTATGGGCCCCAGATCATTTTCCCCACCCTACCCCAGCCGTCTGGGGAGCACATTGTCAGGCCATGGTTTCTCTGCCTCGCATGCTTTAAACTGTCTCTATCTGGTAAGCATCCTTCGCCTGCTCCTTTCTGAGATGGCATCTGGGTGTGGGGGAAGCTGTGGTCCTCTGTCAGCCCTGTAGAGGATAATGATCAGGGCCGTTTGCAGGCCTAACGATGCCTCCCAGAGGCAGAGAAGCCACTGCTTGAGCTCAGAACACCAGAAGCCTATGCTAAAAACTCAGTGGGGTCCAGTGCAAAGTTTGGTATTTAAAACAAGAAGAATTAGAGGCACAAAGAGCAAAGCAAAGCAAACAAAACCCGTTATATGTGAAAAGGGGAAGAATTAGGCCAGCTTTCTCCTCCTTTCTCCCCTGTGAAAGGAACTTTGAAAGGAGTTGATTACATTGCAGAAACTGAGAGAATCTTCCACCCTCCCACAGTGCTGGGTTCAGCCCACGTATCCTCAAAGGGGGCCTGCCCAGACCCCAGTGCCTGCCAGGGAGCACCACATCCTGTGCTGGAGAGAGGGCTTTGTAATCAGAGAGCCTGGGTTCAATCACCACCCCATTTACTTGCTGTGTGACTGTGGGTGGATTTCGTAACTTCTCTGAGCTTATCAGTCAAATTACTGTACAGTAATATCAAATAGACATGTGGTGCAGAGGGGTGCAGGAATTACCTAGGAGGGTTTATTGGCAGTACTGGCACACAGTACGTCTTCCAGTGTTAGTTTCCTTCCTTCACCGATCCCTTGTCCATAAGCGTCCTTTACGTTACGCTGACATGCGGAGAGGTCCTAGTGAGCAATGGTTGAGAGCTGGCACCCACAGAGACCGGGCCAGAATTCAGGCTCTACGTGTTCCCACAGTGTGAACTGAGTGAGCAGTTTGGTTTCTCGAAACCTCAGTTTCTTCCTCTGTGAGAGTGGAGATCACCTTAGTGATCACCCGGGATGACTATTGCGAGTGTGGACTAAGAGTGGATAGAGCTGCGCTTTGAACAGTGCCAGCAGAGCGGCGTGTGGGAATGTTAGCACAAGTATGAGGGCCACGTGACCATGCATGGAGCAGGGACCGTGCCATGCTTTCTGCTGGGGGCCACAGCGCGGGGCCACAGTGCGGGGCTGCAGCGACCTCACAGTCCGGTTAGAAAGACGGAAAAGCAAGCCTGCGTTTCTGACAGCCGGTGGGCCGTGACAGCTGTAGTACAGGCCAGGGCAGACGGGAGGGTCCCGATCTGGGTAGTCTGGGTGGGAGGCAGACAGGCAAGGAAGGGAAGGGGTGGGAAGGACATTCCAGGCAAGGAGAGCACAGAGGCAAAGGCTGGAGGCTGCGAGCGCGGTGGGGCACGGGCGTTGGCCGCTCGGGTGGAGCCTGGAGCCTGCTCAGTGCCAGGAGGGAGAGGCGAAGGGAACGAGGCACACACTGCAGTCTGCTCTGCCCACAGCTGTCTCTGAGCCCCCACAGCAGTGCTGGCCACGTAGGGAAGTGAGAGAAGAGGCTGAGGAGAGAGGCAAGCGGGGATCCTACCCCAGAGACATTCCTGGCGGAGATGAGGTCGGGAGTGACGAATGGAGGCCCCAGTCTCCCCTCTGCCAGGAGTGTGAGGCGGGCCACCTGGGACTCTGCTGGGTGGCAGTGAGCAGCTGATGAGGCCCTGCCTCCCGCCTTGCAGGAGTAAGGGAGGGCATGGAGGTGAGCCCGAGGGAAGCTGTGGTTTTGACTTAGCAGTTAGGAGAACGGGAGGAGAGCTCCCAGGAAACAGGGTGGAGGTGGGGTGCTGCTGAGAGTGCCCAGTGGGAGGAACCCTGAGGCTGGAGCACCACCAGCACGGCTGTGGGACTTTTTTCTCAAGAGCCTCAACTCATCGGTATGGGTACAAAGAAAGGGACTGTCGGAGGTGCAGGGGGTGGGGGACTCTCCATCAAAGCTTCGTGTCACCAGGTGTGTGAGATGTGACACAGGGATGGGCCGTGGAGCCTGGGCTGGGAAAGGAAAGGCGAGAGACAGGCTGATTCCACGAGAAAGGAGGTCAGGAGGCTCAAGCCAGAACAGGGGTAGTGGAGGGCCGTCTCACTGCACGGAGCAGCTTTCTTCCCTCCCCTGAATTCCACCACCATCTCCAGGTATTCCATTTTCTCATCCTTCAAGGCTCCCCTCAAATGCCCCTCCAGCATCTCAGAGCTAAAATTTCTCCCTCTCTCCACTCCTATCCCCTTTAGGGCAATTATTCGCTCAGACGGCTAGTCTTGTCATGGAAATGTCAGCTCCTGGCCACACCGTGGGCTTTGCCCTTGTGTAGACTGTGGAAGTTTGTCTTGTGCAGAGGAAGTGAATATATGTTTGTGAAACAAATGGACAAATCATTTCTATTAAGATGTTCCCTTAGAATTAAAAAATAGCAATTCAAGTTGTAGATTCTTTCTGGAGAAAGGCAATGCTGTGTGAGAAAAAAAATATGGGTTTTTGAGACTTGGATTTCCTTGCTCTGAGATGCATCGATGTCCTTGGGATCAGAAATACTATATAAGCAGGACAGCCAGCACATGCGGACAGCACATTACAAAAAGACACCTCTTGCTTCAGGATGATGCAGCCTTGCCCAAGAACAGAGTTTGGCAAGTAGATTTCAGCCCCCACTTGCTTCTCAGCCAGACGCCTCTGTGCAGGGCACAGCTGGAAACTGTGGCCTCGCTGAAATGCCCGGTACATAGTAGGCATTCAACGAAAGTGGCAATTACATTTATAGTTATTATTAATACATCATTGTTATTATTATTATTCATGATGCCTTCCTGGCACTACACACAGACAGATTCTTTGATTAATATTCCTTTATAGTTGAAATTTTTCTATTTTAAAGATTCAAGTCATAGGCACACAATAGCCCAGTCTGTCTTGAAGAAAAATGAAAGCGTATAGTAAATGATGCTATTAGAATTATACTTTCCTCATTACAGAAGTAATATGACCCTGCTTTAGGACTCCAAGCTCCCAGGGATGCTGAAATTTAAAAGACAGAACCTAGAACAGAGCCCCAGAGTAAAAGGAATGATTGTAGAAAGCCATATAAATGGATTTGATCTCTTGTTAGTGGTCTGTATTCTCTGGGTAGGGCTAAGAAAACCAACTTATTATCAATAAAAAAGAATAAACACTTTATAGGAAGCTATTTTCTCTGTCACCAAACGTTTTATATACCTGTCAATAATTGTAACTGTTAAATATGACATATTGATGAATATAGAGGGACGAAAAGATGCTTTTTTCTGATTAGGGTGAAAAGACTTTATAGTTTTTATTTTATTGATAGAAGTAATCCAACTCACAAACTTCAGCTATCTATAATCCTCTATGGGAAGGCAATAAAAGGAAGAGAAAATTCTGAAAGAAGCTCTTTTAGCCAAGAGTCCAACCTGGTGGACACTACCCTTCTTACCGAACTCGGAAAATTGGCCCCAAGAACTGAACGCCTGGGTTGCAGCATATGCAGATGTTCAACTTAAAGCCTTTCTTTAAAAAGGAACACTAACTGCTGTCACAGGAAATAAATAAAATCACAGGGGCTTAACACAATAGAAGGAATCATATTCATGTAACGTCTATTTGGAGATGGAGTGGGGGTGGGGTGGGGAATTGTACTCCACTCCACCCAAGTCATTCAGAAATCCAGGATGATGGAAGCTTCTTGAGAATGAGACATTCAGACTCACCCTGGGAGAGTGCAAATAGCTAACAGATGGGGAAGTGAAAGACTGGGGGATCACAAAGAAAGTTTTATTGGCAAGTCGGGACAGTGGTGTAGAATCATTTGTGCTTACATTCCCTTGTCCCAGAACTCGGTCACATGACCACACCTATGTGCAAAGGAGGCTGGGAAGGTAGTCCTTCTGTGTAGCGAGGAAGAAAGTTACATAAATTCAATGAACAGCTAATGAAAACAATGCCAACTTGTTTTCCCAAGTGACTGTACCAATCTACACATTTAGCAGGAGATAAGAGTTTTGTTGATCTTGATTACCGTGTAAAATAATTCATAAACATTCCGTGTCTGGCATGTTTGCTGTTCTGTTTCAGAAGGTTTCCTGCTTTTCTCTCCCTCCGGAGCAGGCCAGCGTTGAAGGTGGTGGCAGAAAAAGCCTGTGTGTGTGTTCTCTTCTTTGTCTCTCCTTCCCTCTCCCCGGCCCCCCTCCTTCGCTTGCTCAACCTCTTTTGTTCAGTATGTGTAACTTGAAGCTAATTTGTACTACTGGATATCTGACTGGAGCCACAGATACAGAATCTGTATTGTTCTTACTGAAACACAGCATGGAATTAATATTAAACTTAAATAAAACAAACCTACATTAAAAATGCCCCCCCCCCCATATTTCCCTTCCTACCTCTAATGTCAGAAAGATATCCTGCATTTTCTTTGACACTCCATATTCATTTGATAAACAGACTTTTCCCCCTCACGGGTACTTATTTTGAAAATTTCAAAACCCCAGAAAAATTGCAAGAATACTGCAGCGATCGCCCCCTCATTTATCCTTCAGTTGGACCCACAAACTATTAATATTTTGCCACATTTGTTTTATTTCTCTCTCTGTATATGCCCATATACATACATATACACATTATTACTATTATTTGCTAAATCATTTGAGAGTAAATTGTAGACTGTACCCCAAATATTTTAGCAAGTACCTCCTAAGAGCGAGGACATTCTCTTATAAAACCATAATACTGTCATCAAATTCTTGAAAGTTAACATTGATACAGTACTATAATCGATCATTCAGTCCTCCTTGGTCTCCTGCAGTCTAGAACAGTTTCTCAGTCTGGCTTTGTTTTCCATGACATTGACATTTCTGAAGAGTGGAACCCAGTTGTTCTGTAGAATTTCCCCAGTTTGGGTTTGTCTGGTATCAATTCAGGTGACGCCTGTTTTAGCAGGAATACCGCACAAGTGATGCTTTTATTCTTTTGCACACATCCTATTAGGAAGCACGTGAAGTCTGTTTGTCCCGTTATTGGTGATAAGTTTGATCACATGGTTAAGGTGGTGTTTACCTTTCTATTTAACAAGTAATTTTTGGAGAGAGAGCAAGCCAGTTTTAAACTAAAAACCCTCCTGTAGTTGGATAGTGTTGACCAAATCTTTAGAAACCCAAGCTCATTGCTATTGTTGGTAAGAAACTACAGAAAGAAAAGTCTCCCTTTTCAAAACTGGAGAAAGAAAACCCTTTTTTCCTTTTTCTAATTTGGAGGGGAGGAACTACAGAGAGGGCAATGAGTAAATGTAGGTGAAAATGTGGCGATGAGTTTAAATATGCCTGACTTCTGCTCACGGAAGTGGATGGACGCCGCGAACGTCCTTCGCAGAGGAGACCCCGCGCTCCGCGTGTTTGATGTGATGGGTGCAGAGGGCTGGATGCTCCCAGCCAGGTCGGTTCGATGACAGCAGGGGGGCCCGTTCCCGCTGACGGGCGTCCTTCAGGCCGAGGAGCTTCGCAGTCGCTCCACTTCTATACTGATTAGAAGAGCTTGAGATACATCATAACAGTGTCAGTGCCGTGTTTACAGGGGAAATTGTCGCTGTCTCTCGCTTGTGGAAGGTGACATAATGGAATTTCCTCCCTTTGTCCTAGTGACAGGATGATGAGCGCTGTCTGGGCTCCAGTTCTGCACGCCTTGCCATTCATGGATCCTGGCTCCACTGACAATCCGGGGAGATGAGGGAAGGTGTGTCCTGTCACTGGGGGAGGGAGTGAGTGGGGCGAGCCCAAGCCTCCCATATGGAGAGCACTAAGAAATGACGGTTGACTTAGTGAGAGTGGGGTGGGGGCAGACACCAAAGATGAGGCTGCGGTCTCATCGCTTCCTGTGAGGTTTCTGAGACTCCGGACCCTGAAGACTTATGGGGTTGGTACCTGGAGTGTCTTTATCAGAGTGGGTGTCTATACACAGATTCAAAATACGTTTACCTCTTGTCACTCCCTCCCCTCTCCCCCATTCCCAAGTCACTCACATGATTTATCTGTGTATTAATAACATGTCTTGTTCCAGAAAGGATTTAAGACATCTCAGTGTGACATATTATTAGGAGTTGGGCTGCATATTTAAGTTGAGACAAATTAAAGAATATATGTTTATGTAGGGCTGTGTGTGGGGGGGGGAGAGAGAGAGAGAGGGAAAGAGAGAGAGAGAGAGAGAGGAGGGGAAGAGAGAGAGAGAGAGAGAGAGAGAGGAAACAGCCGTTCATTTACCTTGTCACTTTTCCCAAGTAAACTTGACCTTGTCCACCCCCCAGGGAAAGAGATGGCCCAGCAGAAAAACAGACAAATAAGTTGATTGCAAGTACATAGGTCCTGGTTAAGAACTTTCTAAGGACCTTGGCCGCTTTGGCTCAGTGGTTAGAGTGTCAGCCTGCGGACCAGAGAGTCCTGGGTTTGGTCCCGCTAAGGGCGTGAACCTCGGTTGCAGTTTGTCCTCACCCTGGTTGGGGTTGTGTGGGTGGCAGCCACTCGATGTGTCTCTCTCGAATCGATGTTTCTCTCTCTCTCTTCTTCCCTCTCTCCCTCCTGCTCTACCTGAGGGTAAATGCAAAAAAAGTCCTCGGGTAAGGATTAAAAAAAAAAGGTTTTAAGGATGATTTTGCGATTATTCTCCTCTGCTTTGACCATTGCAGAGCCCTCTAACAGGTGTCCTGTCAAGATCTACCTGCTCTAGTCCACTTTCTAACTGCTACCAGAGTGAGATTTCAAATACACAGACCTGGACGGATAATTTCTCAAATGAACATTTCATGACATTCCCTTGCCTACTACCTAAAGACCTAATTCCTAATGGTGGTTTGTAATGATGGTGAGGGTGATGGTGATGGTGATGGTGATGGTGATATGATGATGGTGAAGGTGATGGTGATGGTGATGGTGATATGATGATGGTGAAGGTGATGGTGATGGTGATATGATGATGGTGATATGATGATGGTGAAGGTGATGGTGATGGTGATGGTGATGGTGATGGTGATGGTGGTGGTGGTGATGGTAATGGTGAGGGTGAGGGTGATGGTGATGTGATGATGGTGATGGTGATGTGATGATGGTGATGGTGATGGTGGTGGTGGTGATGGTGATGGTGGTGGTGGTGGTGATGGTGATGGTGATGGTGATGGTGATGTGATGATGGTGATGGTGATGGTGGTGATGGTAATGGTGATGGTGAAGGTGATGGTGATGGTGATGTGATGATGGTGATGGTGGTGGTGGTGGTGATGGTGATGGTGATGGTGATGGTGGTGGTGGTGGTGATGGTGATGGTGGTGGTGGTGGTGATGGTGATGGTGATGGTGGTGGTGGTGGTGATGGTGATATGATGATGGTGATGGTGATGGTGATGGTGGTGGTGGTGGTGATGGTGATGGTGATGATGATGATGATGATAGCAGCATAATACTAGCATCATCCTAGTTATTGACTAAGGACTATGTGCCAGGCACTCCTTTAAAAGCATGTCTGATGACATGCCCTATGAAGTAGTTACTATTAGGTCTTCCTACTTCCATATGAAGAAACTGAGGCTCAGGAGGTTAAGTTACTTCCCCAAGGTGATCCAGCCAGTAGCTAGCTGAGCAGCCTGACTCGAGGACCCACACCAATATTTAAGTCATGCTTTGCCACGTGGAGGTTGAGTGTCTCCTGGCATTTGCACAGAGCAATGCTGATAATAGCTAGAATTACTATTTACGAGGCATAGAATATGAATAAGGCACTGTTTTCGGTGCTTTACACTGATTTACACAATGAAACCTTACAGCAACCTTCTATATGAGGTAAATGCTATTGTTGTCATCTTGCATTTTACAGATGGGGAAATCGAGGCACACAACTGTCTCACAGCTGGTAAGTGGCAGACGAGGCTTCACCCCCAGGCCTGCCCTCCCGATCACCCACCACACCGCTCCTGGTGTCTGCCACCTGGCTCCCAGAGCCCGGCATCCACACATGCCGTGTCCTACCAGGGATACTGTGTGAATAGAAATAAAGTGATATTCCAAAATCCCCAGACGGGTAGGGTCCTCCAGCTGTCATTTAGCTCTGTCCCCTGAGTTGAGCTAAGTTTTCCCCTTGATTATTGACCATGGATAACAGGCTCATGGGTGTTAAGAGCTCCCCAGGGACGGCGTTCTGCATCTCCTTTGGTCTCCTATCCAGTGTTTCATCACCTCAGGGTGCCACAGGCCAGAGGCCTTCAGGTCTCTCAGCTGGAAAAATGACTATGAATAAAATAAACGAAGCTCTCAGTGATGGAAGCTCCTGATGGTGCCTGCAGTGGGGTATTTCCCAGCATCTGTCTCCTGCCACGAGATCATCTTTTTATGGCCCCAAAATGTTGCTCCTCTTTTGTGGAAGGTCACTCAGGTACCGTGAGTGCAGAGCTGCCTCATTATTCAACACAGTAAATGGTACACCCCAGACTGCAATACATTATCATTCAAATGAGCCAGCCACAATGGAAGAAAAAACACACAAGCTGATTTCTCTCCAACGTCCTTTCTCCAGCACTCCCTAATTACAGCGGGCGGTTGATTGGGACAGTTGAACATGGAGGCTGACGGGGCAGCCGTGGCGGTGTTCTCATCTAAGCAAAACACAAGCATTGCAAAAACTCGTTCACACTGTTTAGGCAAGCAGGATTTTATTCACAGCTCCGTGGTGGAACAGTGCTCTGGGTGTATCAGTCACTGATCTGTTATAGCAACTCTCTCCTTGGTTCCATATTTTTGGTTGTCTCTCCCTTTTTTTTTAAACTGAGTCATTCGTGACCTTGGCTTATCCCTGCTCTTTATTTTTTTTTATCTTTCATCAGATGGGTTTCATAGTGACTTTCCTATTAATGCTTAGTAGTTTTCCAGGGATGAGGGACATCCCATGCTCTGTTCTCTTTGTTCACTCCTTCATCCACTCATTTATTCAGACAACATCTACTAAGTGTTAGGACAGTTTGCTGCATTCTGGGGATATAAACAGTCATAGTTCTTGCTCGTCCCATAGCTTAAAAGCTAGTGGCAGAGTTAGATATTCAACAAATAAATGCTCAGCTAAATATGCTTTTGCAAATTGTGATAAGTGCACTAAAGGAAAAGAAGAGTCATCACAGAGAAAAACTAACGATGTGAGGTGATGGATATTAACCACATTTACTGTTGCGACCATTGTACAGTATATACATATATCAAGTCATTATGTCATACACCTCACACAAATACCATGTTCCATGTTCCCTATACCTCAGTAAAACTGGAGGGAAAAGGAAGAAAAGTAAAAGAGGAGGATGCTTATATTCTTGTACAGACTCTAACTGTGTTTAGAGGAATGCTGGTCCTCAAAACTAATAAATGACACATACACTACCTAGTGTCCTTCTCCAAGGAACGTTTGCGTAGGGTGTACCTTGAAGAAAATGAATTCACTTTCAAAGTGCTCTATGTGTTCTGATGGAGAATTTGATTATTAGTGAAGTTCTCTGACCTCCACGATGATCTCATCTATTTCTTTGGCTTTGAGTTGCTGTTGTATGATGTTCTGTGTCTCTCTAGCAATGATTAGAGCCTGGAAGGTTGAATGTACAACAGGGGGAAGAAAACCTTCGTATATTTATTTGGCATTAAAAAAATTGTCCCCTAGGTTGCAGACACTGTCTAATTCATCTTTCTATCCTCAGCACCTGTCACAGAGAATTTACCATCGATGAACTTGGATAATTTTTAGTGCATTGTAGTGAGTGCTCTTATTTATCCTCCAGACAAATATTCATTAAGCATCTGCACCGTGGCAGCGCTGAGACCTGGAGCTCGGGGACAGAAACAGATTGAGTCCCTCCTCTTTCAGAGCTTAAGGTGCACTGGAAGGTGCAGAGAAGGGATCATGCAGTCACAGTGTGGTGAGAACCAGGCTATGACGGCAGAGGCAAAGGGAGGCCAGGGGAACACTGGACTTGGGAGCCGCAGTTAAGGACAAGTTATGGAGGATGTGACACTTGAGCTAAATAAAGACTGTGTGGCTGTAACTGGGTAGGAGTGTAGGGAGTGAGCAGCAGATCTGGAGGCAAGAGAGAAAACATGATGCTTTTTAAGAATTCAAATCGTAGGGTGGGAGAATGGAAAGTTGCAACAGATGAGGCTGGAGAAGGAAGCAGGGTCGAGGCCCTGCTATTGGTGAGCAGGAATGCAGTTAGCAACTGTGAAGGCTGAAGGGATTTAATGGAGGAGGGAGTGGGGCTGTGAGGATGCACCTGGAGGCTGGGAAGCTGTTGCGGGGTCCACAGGGGGATGGTGTAGCAGGGATGGAAATGCAGGATTTGGAGACAGGTGTGAGATGGAACCCATCAGACTGAGGTCCTTGTGCTGAAGGTGAAGGGTGAGGGAGAGGAAGAGGCCACTGAAGGGCAGGTGGGGAACTGAGGTGGAGGTGTTAGCCTGGGGCCACACTTTGCTTTTTCCGCATCCTACAGTGGCACATATAGGGCTGCTTTTTGGCTGTTTTTCTTTTAGAATCTTCACCTGTTCCATAGCGTGGATGTGCCATAATTCACACAAAAATTCTCTTCTCCATGGAAAATTATGCTGGTTTCCGTCTTTCACTATTACAGACCATGCTGCTGGGAACCTGGGACCTCATGGGAATTTCTAATAGTGGAATTGCTGGGTCAGAAGGGTTAGGAGACTCTCAAAGTCTCCCAGCCAGTGGGCAGAAGAGCTGATATTCAAGCCCTACCAGAAGGAATTGCAATTCCGCGTGGCCGTCCCACGCTGAGCGACCTGGGCCTCGAACCTCAGGCTCCCCGTATGGAGGGAGGACGGGTCACTGCGGGTTTGGGGAAATCACCTGGAGAGCTTCTTACACACGCAGAGTTCTGGGCTTTCTGAATAAGAATCTCTGCTGGCTGGGTTTGGAAACCTGAATTTTAATTTTTTTTTCTTTATTGATTTTAGAGAGAGAAGAAGGGAGAGGGAGAGATAGAAACATTGATGAGAGAGAACATCGATTGGCCGCCTCCTGCATGCCCCCCACTGGGTATCTGGCCCACAATCTGGGCATGTGCCCTGTCTGGGAATCGAACCCCCGACCTCTTGGTGCATGGGTCAACCACTGAGTCACACTGGCCTGGCAGAAACCTGAATTTTAAATGTTGTCCCCGACCCTCAGGCAGCCAGTTTGTCCTGACCTTGAGTCCTGCATTGGGAACTACTGGTCTCTTCTTTGAGATCCCCTCCGGGTCTAGTGTCTCAGGATTCAGAACAGTCTACACATTACCCTGCTCCAGAGTGTCGGGGAGAAGGTGAGAATGGGGTGGGGTGACAAGAAAAAATTCTGAGATGCTTTAAATTACAATGACGGCAGCCGGAGAGTGAGAGAAAGAAACAGAACAGTTAGCCTGTTAATCGCTGTGGACCAGCTCCGACGAAGGACTGCTCACACTCCTGTGTCTCTGTTGGAATTTAGGATTCCTTTCCAGGTGGCTGTTCCCAAGGTGATCCCAAAGGGAGACTAGCCAGGAGCCACAGAGCCAGGAGCCTCCGCCTCTCACTGACCCCTGCGTCCCCCACCCCGCTGCCCTCAGCCCGTCCACAGTGCCGACGCTTCTCCCTTCTGGTCCCTGCTTCTGCCCCTTACCCAGCCCTGCTTGGCCTTCTCCTGTCCCCTTCCTGTACAGCTGATGCCATTCCTTTCAGAACAGCTTACAACTTTCTCCCCCTTACTTGACTTATTAAAAAGCTTGCAAAACTCCAGTAAGCAGACAGGCTGTCGCGTGTCCCTGGCCCTGCTGCTGGCGTGTAGCCCCAAGGCTGGCCTTCATCTTCCTCTTTGTGCGCTGGCAATGGCCTGATAAATGCTGTCTGTTAAAAAGGCTTTCAGCTGTGAAAGTGAAAGTTTTTTTTGTTTAAGGGGCATGGGGGGCTGCAGGGAGAGGTGACCTCTCTCCACTGTGTGAGACTTTCCTTTCCCTTCTCCCATGGTGTCCTGCGACACCATGACGGATAACAGAATCCTCAATGCCCACGCCCACATTTCAAGCAATCGCGTGGACCGGGAGGTGGGAGTTCACACTGGGGCCAGTCAACCTACTCTGACTACCCCTCCCCGACTGGAGGGAGGCAGTGCCCTCGTGCCTGAGCCAAACTCCTACCTGTAACTAGCAGCAGGCCCATTCAGAGGCATATCTGGCCCACATCATGGTCCTTTTGACCAGAAAATACTCTGCCACAGCAGAAAGAGCCTAGGAAAGAGGCAGTTTCTTCCCCTCAGCCTGAGGGGCTCCTGCCTGGGGGGCTCCTCTCCACACTGTCCATCAGCTACACGCTAGAATCTCCTGGGCATGCTTTGAGAAATCCTGATGCCTGGACCCCACCCAGAGATTTGGATCGAACTGGTCTAGGGCAGGGGCCACGGCCAAGCTCCTCGAGTGACTGTAACATGCAGCCAGCTTCAGGAACCCCTGTGCTAGGTCACGTGCCCTCCTTCTGGGGGGCAAGGTGGGTTATAGCTTCCTAGTTCTCTGAGGGGCTGGCTCAGCCCAGCATGAATGTGGGCATGGCCATGACCCAAGGGTCCTCTCTGAGGCAGCCAGACGACAGAATGGGGTGAACCCTGGGACTCTGGCTGCGCCCAGAGCCTGTTCTTGGGGAAGGTGTGGCTGCTGCAGACAAGGGTGCCCCTCACTAACTCTGCCCACACCATCTACTGACGTGGCTTGCATGCAACAGCCCGCAAACGACCCCTTTCCTCCTTCCCAGGTTAGGAAGCGTGTGCCCGACACTTGAATCAGTTCCTGTTGGCCACTGAGCAGCATAATGTACCAACACTGTTGCTCCTGACTTATGATTAACAAATTGTTAGGTGAAAAGGTGCTTTATTCCCAGAGGGCCCTGTGAAGTGGCACTGTTCATTTAGAATCATAAACCACCCTCTTCCAGACTCCCCGCCTGGACTTTGTGTCACAGCTGAGGAAAGAAAGTGTGGGCCATGAGCGAGGAGACCTGAGCTCTACCCCCTGCAGGGTATTTGGCACCATTTCTCTCTCATCTTTTTAGACCTTGGTTTCCTCACCTGTAAACCTAAGAGATGCCTTTTCTGAGCTTTTATACTCTGTGTGTCCTATGCATCTCTGAAGGGTCATTAAGTCAACATGGATATTGCTCAGCTTGCCCTTCCCATTGGAAGAGAACTAGTCACACAGAGCATAAGAACGTGGGCATTTAAACCGAGTCAGAAACACTGATTTCCATCTGAAACATGCTGAACCTAACCCCTTGCCATATGCCAACCTTCTTCCCAGGATGCCAAGCAGAGTGTCTGAGAGATGATGTCTTTAAATGTGATTCTGGAATGAGCAGTTTCACAGGGGACACGTGGCCCGGAGCCCCAGCTGTTCGGGGGATATACCGTTCTGAGAGGGGCTCTGTGGAGCACTGTTCCCAATTTGGAGTCCGTCTCTGTGCTTGGCAGCTGCGGGGTCTGGCTGATGAGGAGGCTCCTGGAGGGGAGGGGAAGTGCCCAACTGGCCTGGACATTTGTGTTCCAGAAGCCATGGAATAGGTTTTTATAATGGGCTGGCTCTCTGCCCTCTCAGCTCTTTGACTGGCAGCTGAAGCTGGGAATTCCACACCTGCAGACTCAGATGGCTCCAGGCTGTGCTGGGGCTGATCCTAGGTTTACAGGGTGGGTTAGAAAGAGCCCTCATCAGACCAACACTGAGTGTGCCTGGGTTCTCCTCCAGCCTTAATGCTCCAGTTTCCCCTGGTTTGGGATCTTACATCAATTAAAGTGCTCTAAGCTGCAACAAACAGATAACCCCACTGCGAATGGCTCAGACAAAGGACCTGTATTATCTTACAGAACTTGGAGACCCAGCTGGACATACCAAGTTTGGCTGTTTCTTAGATTAGTGATGTTATCAAGGACCCATATTTTTGTGCTTCTCCCTCTGCCATCTCTGATGTTAACTTTGTCATCTGTACTAGTGGAAACTGTCACCACTAGTCACTGCCCCCTTCCACTAACCCCTTGCCCTGGGAGTGACCCGGTGCAGGGTTCAGAAGGAAAGGTGTAGATTCTGTGCTCATGAAGTTTGGCTCTGTTAGGAATCCCACCACAGCTTGCCGAGGTGGAGGAGATGGCAAGTTGTCCTTTTTGCCAAGGACATTGAAAGATCAGGACATTGAAAGATCACGTGTGCTGGGAAGCCACTACTCTCTGTCTGTAATGTCATGACCATGGGCTGAAAGAACTGAGTCCTGTTACTTTTCTCTCCTTCCCTCTTTCATGATATTCTGAGGTTCCTCTGGTTGGGGGGGGGGGTGGCAATGCACAGTTGGAGGGCCAGTCTACAGGCACCTGCCACCATGGCTTACAGGTGATGTTTGCCCAACCACTAACCAGGAGATTCCACATAAGAGCCAGGGAGGCAGTGAAGAGCTAAGGCAGAATGTGCAGTGAATTCCCCCAGCAGGCTCAAGGCTGCCTAGCTTCTGCAAGTCCTGTTTTGTTTTTAAAAACACACAGACAGGAGATCATTTGGTACACAGAACATCCTCTATAAGCCAGGCCAGGAAGGTATTTTCATCTCTGTTTCATAGCTGAGGAAACTGAGGTTCAGAAAAACTAAGCCATTAGCTTGCTGTGCAGAAAGTTAATGACAGATGTTTTCACTGCCCTCCATATACCAGCTTGGCTAAGCTGGCCACTCAAGGTCAAACTGGTCATTGGTGATGGATTTGAACTCCTGAGTGCCCAGCAGTTCTTGCTGGCCGTGCTGTACAGTGCTGAGGAGTGATGTCAGATGGAGGTGTCCCAGTGGACTGTGATCCAAGTGTGACCCGAGTCTCTCATTAAACTGTCTTCAATCCTGATAGTGCCCGCTGACATCTGGGCAGATGGAACTGAGCTGTACCCACAAGCAGAACTGTGGGCAGCACACAGGAGAGACCCCAAGGCCTGTTCTGGGAGCCTGTCAGTAGGCAGCCCTGTGGTAGGAGGAAGGTGTATTCTGTGTGTGTGTGTGCACAGCGCTCATGGGCTGAACCCGTGCACACACCTGGCTGTACAGCATGCCTGGCCGGGTTGGTCTCCCAGATTCCCACGCAACACTTGCTACATTCTGCAAAGCTTTGGGGCCAGCTTCTGTTGCTCTTTTTAAAAATGAAATTGCCTTCCAGATGCTTTTTCCACTTGTTTTTCCCCCCCTCCACTTGACAGAGCTGCCTAAACTTCTCATCGAGGGGCTCTAAAGATGAGTGTATCATTTCACGCTCCCTTGTTTAGCTTCTCCAAATCTAAAGCCAAAGCTGGCGCAGCTACTGATTAGCAGAAATCAAAAGCAAAGGCTGGGCTTTGAAGGGAAAGCTGCTACATTAGAGGGGGCTGGTCGTCTTACAATTGCAGGGTAAGGTCCATAATATTACCCACCACTGAATGGCCATTAGATTGCAAATTACCGGTCACTTTGCTGGATGGCTCAGCCATTCTGTAATCATGATCATAATATCCCCATAATGGTCAAGCCCAGGCACCTACCAGGAGTCTGGCTGCTGAGGCGCCAAATTGCTGGGCTGCATACAGTAATGATTACCCCAGCAGGAAGAAGGAAAGCTGCCCCAAAGTCCTGGGTGTGTGGCGTTCCGCCCTGGTTCCCCATTAGTAAGGGACTCCTGGAATTACCCCAGTGTTCCCTGTCCCCCTGGGTTCTAGCCACTGGAGGTTCTGTCCACTGAAGTGTGGTGGTCACACTCCATGGCATTTCCAAGAACCTCGTCTCTTGGGTCAGATGTGCCAGCTGGGATGTGAACCCTGAGCTGGAAAGTAGGAAAGGAAGGTAACTGGCTTTTCCCTCAGCCATTTGCTCTGGTGAATTGTGTGCCCGTGTGTGCGTGTGTGTGTGCGTGTGTGCGTGTGTGTGTGAAGATGTGGCTGTGAAATACACAGAAAATTTCAAAAGCATTGATACTCTCCTTGACTTTTAAGTTGGGTCGTGGGTTCATATCTTACATATGTGTTTTATGCATTCTTTGTGGTACAAATATGTAGAGAGACAAGGAGAAGGCAAAGCTGGGGGTGGGGGTGATGAGTCCATAGGCCAAAACTTGGCCAACATCCAAGTCCTGCAGCACACATGCTCGAGTGGGCAGCTTCGGGGAGACAGGGGCGACTGACAGAGGCAGGACAGGGTCGCCGGAAACAACAGGGCTGGTCATAGGAGGAGCCCAGTTCTCTCCTAGGCCCGAAGGGGAGGGAACTGAGGCTGAGGAGAGAGCTTCCTGACAGAAGCTGTGGCTCTAGGTAAAGGGATCCAGGATGGGGGTGGGAGTGGGGACCAGGCAACTAAATGCCCTGACTTCTCTTGAGTTTTGCCCTCCATTCTCATGGCACTGCCTCCTGTGGGCCAAACCCAACCAGAGCCAGAGGGCAAGGCAAGGGTGGGGGGATCTAGAGATTTACAGTGCCTCATCCCACACCTATTTGTTAATGGGCTATCTAGGCATTGGCTGGCTGATAGGGCCTTATAGGCCTTGCGTGGGCTAGAATTCCAAGGTTCCTGCTGTCCCTGTGCTGTCTGCGAGTTACCCTGGGGGACGCCCCACTTGCCCTCCCCCCCTGGTGGTTTTCCTGCTCCACAGCACCAGTGATTCCTCAGCTTCCACCCAGCTGGAGTTGATGCGCAGCACTTCGGCTGCCGTGGCTGTGGCTTCTGGTCCTGTGGAAGGGTAAAGATGGACTCCCAGGCATTGCCCAGCTGATCTGCTGTGGCACTGAGTGCCCTGAGCACAGGCCCAGGTGGGGGCAGGCAAAGGTCTTAATTGGATCTGGGGATTTCCTGTGTGTGTGTGTGTGTGTGTGTGTGTGTGTGTGTGTGTGTGTGTGTGTGAAGTCTGCTTCAGGCTTAGGGACGGACAAAAGCCTTGGCCATGACTT
This sequence comes from Tadarida brasiliensis, assembly GCA_030848825.1. Classification (NCBI taxonomy): domain Eukaryota; kingdom Metazoa; phylum Chordata; class Mammalia; order Chiroptera; family Molossidae; genus Tadarida; species Tadarida brasiliensis. The sequence goes on from CM061258.1 coordinate 39,718,699, forward strand.
GCATGAAAGCCCTGGACTGTGCTTCACTTTTTTCTCCAATCTGGGAGAAACGGCATCCTGCCAAATTCTGTAAGGAGCTGCAGACCCCTCGCCAAGCCTCCCTCCCAGCACAGGAGAATGCTAGCTGAGGAGGGAATAAGGTTGGCATTATTTTCAATTCCCCCAGAAAAATACCATTCTCTGCCCTGTGAGAGCCTGTTTGCCAAATTGCTTTAAGCAAGGCTGAACTAGTGACAGGAAGGGACTCAGATGGCATTCTGCAAAAGCAGAGAGGGGGGTGAAAATAGCAAATGCGTATAGTGTGCCTACTGTGCTCGGCGTGCTCGCCATGCTTTGCTGTGTCCTTTTCTATAATCCTCATGGCAACCACAGGGAGCAGGCAGGGACTCAAGTTATCCCTCGTTTTCAGATGAGAAAACGGAGGCACAGAGGGATGAAATGACTTGCCCAATGTTACACAGATGCCAAGTTGTAGAGCTGGGATTTGAACCTGGGTAGTCTGGCTCGAGTCATGCTGCCTCCTTTTCCTTCTTAGCTAACTTCTCCTTAGTAGGTGCCAGGAGACAGGATGTTCCTAAATATGAATGGAGTGTAGAGCTGGAAATAGCTTGGGGTTCATTTAGTCCAGCCTCTGTGTTCTCCTTACAGGGAGGAAAACTGAGGGCCCATGAGGTTCAGCGATCAGGTCTCCGGGGCCCTGATCTAATGCAAGGGATTTACTTGGCAGTTCTGGAAACACTGGGCAACTCAGAAGTGGTTGGCTGGCCTAGTGATATTCTGGCAATGTTCCTAGTGTTGTTTAGCAAGTAAATTTCTTTGAAGCAAAGTTCCTTTTATCCAAGAAGCAATGTGACCTCAAATCTTGTTTTCATAAAACATCTCTGACGTTAGCTGCATGAGGCAAAAGCCCTGAAGGGTGTGTGCTGCCCTTGTGCCCCTGAATCTGATGCTGTCTCTGGCAGTGGCTTCAGAACTGTCTCTACTGTGCATAACAGTCAAGCATCCGGTCATGGGGGCGCCCAGGGCCCAGGTGAGCTGGGCACGATGGAGGCACAGTGGAGAGGAGAGAGGCTCTGTCATCAATTTGCAGGGAGCTTGGGGGCACCTGTAGCATCTTTGTCTGCAGAGGTCCTCAGCCCACCCAGCCAAGCTGCTGTCACAAAGGACAGAGTGTCTTGGGCCACATGACCATGGGGGAGGTTGCCCAAGCCTCCGAGGGGGCTGCCAGCTTCTGAGCTGTTGATTCCATGACTCTGGGACCCAGAGCTGCAGAGAAAGGGCAGCATTCTTCCTGCAGAGGCCTGGTCCAAATGGCCCCATGGCTTTCTTTTCTCCGGGATCAGCAGGGCTACTGTTGGGAGGGACAATCGAGGTTGTTGTCCTGGCCTGGCCCAGAGGCACCGCTGCCAGATGCGAAGCTGGCTCCCTGGGCTCATCCTGGCCGCACCTGCCTCCCATGTCATCGGTGCACGCCATACAGGAGCTCTGTTTCTCCTCACCTCCTGGCAGTGGAGGCCTGGGACAGCCTCCCCTGGCCAGCCAGACAGCCAGGGGCCAGTGAAGGGGCCCCCTTCTCCCACATGGCTGACATATTTTACTTCTCCTCTTGGATACATTAGGATTAAGGTGGAGACACTCTATGTCTAAGAAGACAGTTTGGTGTAAATTGGAAGACACTCATTTGTCCCATTTTCCAGATAATGCACTTACAAAGGGATAATGTCAATGTTTTCCTTTTCCATTGGATGACTTAAGCGATGAAAAGCGCAGAGCTTGCTCTCTTGGGGGAAGATCCCACTGTCTCCTCTCTGTCATGGATGCTACTTTTTTAGTCCTTAACCATGTCTGTTTTGAGAAGGCCAGATGTGGCCTGGACAACCTGTACCCTTGGCATTGGGGCAAATGCTTTCTCATGTTGTAAGTGGGGGATACCAAGCCTAGGTTTGGTTACTGGGGGGAGACATATAGAGAGAAAGGGTACCACGATCTCTTCGTTTCAAGGTGCTTTAACCTATTGGGTGTTTGGTCAAAGAATCTTGGAATTCCTAAATTCTGTTTGAGACCAACCACCCTTCCCTCACGTGAGTTCCCATATCATCTGCATCAGTCAGGGTCCAGCAGGAAATGAAATGAATAGCATACTCAAATTGAGTAATTTGACAAGATTTTCATAAGAAGATGACTTATGAAAGTGTGGGCACGGTTTAGGAAAACCAGTGATGGATGGTGCAGTACCCTGGACCTAGGAACAGCAGGCAACCATTACTACTCTGAGGCCTGAAGGCCAAGGGCAGGGAGCAGTCATGGCATGCCAGAAAGAGCTGTAGCTCCAGGAGACAGCTCCTGACAGAAGCAGTCAACCAACCATGATCTGGCCAAAGGGGATCCAGAGTAATCAGTCTGCCTCTTCTTCCTCACTCCCAATAGCCTGACCCAACCAGAAGCCTTGGGCGGGGTGGGGGAGACGTGTTCATGAAACCTATCAATGCAGCCTATAAGAGTCAAGCAGGGTAGGGAAGAGTAGAACGTGGATTTGAGTGGGTTAATGGAAAGTCTCCAGCATAATACCATAATATCACCTGTTTTCTACCATATCTCTGACTCTTAGCAAACGTATACGTACCCCAACTTGGGAAAGGGTGCTACTGGCACTTGTAGACAGAGCCTAGGATTGCTGCTAAACACCCTGCAATGCACAGTACAGCCTCCCCAATAACAAAGACTTATCTGGTGCAAAATGTCAATAGTGCCAAGGTTGAGAAACCCTACTCTAACTGGAAAAGGAAGGTTTGGGGTCTGTTAAAGGGAATTAGACAGAAGGTAAAAAGAAGGATTTTGGTGTGTTTGTTTATTTGGGTTTGCTTGTTTTGTTTGGGGAGGAGGAGCCTATCACAGAACAAGTTTTCACCTCTGTCTTTGGGGAGGATGGTGCCCTGCTGGGGTCCAGTTGGGCTCTTAGGCTCACTGACTATCTTGGGAGTCAGCTGGACTGCAGGGTCAAGCACCTGAGAAGCAGGATTGAGAGCCCTTTTGGGGAGCATCTCAGACCATGCTGATGACCTGCGGAGTTTCCCTGCTCTTTGTGGCTGCTGGAAATAGTATAGCAGATTCGAAAGAGCTAGTTCAAGATGGTTCAGTCAGACCCAAAGGTCTGGCAGAGTTCTTGCTTTCCCAGGCTTTGGGGTTCTCTACTTCTCAGCTCAAAGCTCTTAGAATATGAATAAGTAGGACTTTAAAATCCTACAATAGTCCTCAGGACACAAAGGAAATGTCCCAGCTCAGAAAGGTCAGCTGTCCTTTGTTATCTTGCTGATTAAACCTGGCCTTTGCTTCTTTTTTCTCTTTCTTCCTATATCCATTTTCTGGGCATTTCCCTGCCTGTTTGGGCCTCTGCTGTAAAGGAGGGGTAGACAGAGAAGAAAACTCCAAATCAGCTTCCTCTGGCAAGTTGTTAATAGACCGGATGAAAAGATGATGAAGTAATGACTGCAATCACCTTTAAAAATCAGGATTAACAATGAATTATGCTATCCCTCCTTCCATCACCAAGTCTTGACTAGGCTGTATTACAGCTTGAATGACTTTAATATTTATTCACTTTTAAACAAGCAATTTATTTACATTGTTTAAAAACAAATTGACAACAGATTTAGATAAAGAGTGGACAATACCTCCCCCCCCCCCCCGCCCCGACAGTCCCCACCCCCACCATCCATGCCCCCAAAGCAATATCCATCCAGAGATATTTTATGGCTATACAAACAATATACATATGCATGTTTCTTTGATCTTTTCATTCCATACAAGTAGTAGTATATTTGCTTTTTGCTCAGCAATGTATCTTGGAAACCCTTTCCTATCAGTAAAGAACTTTAAAATAGTTTCATGGTATCATATAAATATATCTTAATACATTTGGCCAAAGTGTCTGGGTTTTAAAAAGACTTTTGAACCTATTTAAAACCAGAAAACACCCTCAACTAGAAACAAAAAACAAAACAAAACTTGTTTGAAAGTTTAGGCATGAAATGTCCCTTGCTCCCATCATTTTGTAAAGCTTTTTCGTTCTCTCATCTTATTACTGAGATTTTCAGATTTTTTTCTGCATTTGCCCCTTAACTTAAGACCGCCATCAAACAGCTTTTCAGAACCATGGAGTGTCCCAAAGGTTTGGATACTGCCTATGACTTAAACCGTGTCTGTTTTATTAAATTACTGACTATGTATTATCTTTTCTTGTGGAGGGCCAGCCTGAGCCAGTCAAAGGATATTGATACCAGAAAAGCCTGTCTTAGCTGGGGACAAGACATTGCGACTCTCTGCTCCCCAGTTTGCATTTTTAAAAACCTGGGTATTTTCCTGAAGCCTTAGAACTTTGAAGCTCTGTGCCCGGCAGGGCTGGCTCAGACCCAGAAGCAAGAGCCTACTTTTCTGTAGTATTTCCGTGGTACAGCCAGGACCCGTGCGAAAGATGAACATATTTTACGTAAAGAAAGAGCGAGCCGCATTTGGAAGCCAAAGAGAGGGCAGGCAGAAGAGCCGTCAGGGTGTGCGGCGTTCTGGGGCTCCGGGGCTTTGAAATCCTTCCTAGGGTTGTCACTTGAATGTCGAACATGTTATTCTCAGTGGACACTAAAGAGAAGTACAGGTACCGGGGGCTCCAGGGGGGATTCATTATTCAAGGCACAAAATTTCCTACTCCGGCCTGCAACACATTATAATTCAAATGAGCCCAGCACAATAGAGGGAAAATATGCAAGCAGATTTCTCTCTGTCGTGTTTTTTCCCTCCTCTCTGAAGCCCTGTAATTACAACAGGCAGGTGGAGCATCTGGGGTGTGGGGAAGTCCACCGTATTTTTACCTTCCCAGGAACGCGACTTGCCTACCTCATCAATATATTTTATTTTTAATTAAGCGCTTATTGCAGAATCGGAGTCCCTTCGCGAAAGCCTGACTCACAACTTTTTTTTCCCTGCCGTTCCCTGAGATGCTGGTGCTATTACTCAAATTTCTTCTCCTAAAATGTACTCTTTTTTAATGAATTAGTGCTGGCCTTTCGGGAGCTCGCCAGCTCTGAAGAGGCCGGATTGCGGGGCCCCACCTCTTTCTTCCTCTCCGCAGTCCCGAGTCGGTTCGGCCGGCGCCCAGCAGCGCCACGTGCCGGGAGCGCGCGGTCCAGGTCCCGGAGCCCCTTCCCCGGGTCTCCCGCCGCGGTCATGCTGGGGTGGGGGCGGCACTGTGTCCCCAAGATACCTCCAGTTCTGCAGTGGGGGACAGTGAAAACGCAGAGGTCAGGGACAAAACGACCTCAGCTCCCCAGCGTCCCCCCACCCCGCGCAAACCCGGGGCTTCGTCGGCTCGGGCGCAGGAGTCCCACCCGGAGGAGGAGGCAAGATCGAGACCCCTAGGCTGGCCAAGTGCATGGTGTGTGTGTGCGGTGTGTGTGTGTGTGTGTGCGGTGTGTGTGTGTGTATGTGGTGTGTGTGTGTGTGCGGTGTGTGTGTTGTGTGTGTGGTGTGTGTGTGGTGTGTGTGTGTGTGGTGTGTGTGTGGTGTGTGTGTGGTGTGTGTGTGTGTGTGGTGTGTGTGTGGTGTGGTGTGTGTGTGTGGTGTGTGTGTGGTGTGTGTGCGTGTGGTGTGTGTGTGCGGTGTGTGCGTGTGGTGTGTGTGTGCGGTGTGTGCGTGTGGTGTGTGTGCGGTGTGTGCGTGTGGTGTGCGTGTGGTGTGTGGTGTGCGTGTGGTGTGGTGTGTGCGTGTGGTGTGTGTGTGTGTGGTGTGTGTGTGGTGTGTGTGTGTGTGTGGTGTGTGTGGTGTGTGTGTGTGTGGTGTGTGTGTGGTGTGTGTGTGGTGTGTGTGTGTGGTGTGTGTGTGTGGTGTGTGTGTGGGTCTGTGTGTGTGTGTGGTGTGTGTGTGTGTGTGGTGTGTGTGTGTGGTGTGTGTCTGTGTGTGGTGTGTGTCTCTGTGTGTGGTGTGTGTGTGTGTGGTGTGTGTGTGTGTGTGGTGTGTGTGTGGTGTGTGTGTGGTGTGTGTGTGTGTGGTGTGTGTGTGGTGTGTGTGTGGTGTGTGTGTGGTGTGTGTGTGGTGTGTGTGTGTGGTGCGTGTGTGTGTGTGGTGTGTGTCTGTCTGTGTGTGGTGTGTGTGTGTATGGTGTGGTGTGCGTGGGGTGTGTGTGTGTGTGTGGTGTGTGTGTGTGGTGTGTGTGTGTGTATGGTGTGGTGTGTGTGGGGTGTGTGTGTGTGTGTGTCTGTGTGGTGTGTGTGTGTGTGTGTCTGTGTGTCTGTGTGTGTGTGTGGTGTGTGTGTGTGTGTATGGTGTGGTGTGTGTGGGGTGTGTGTGTGTGTGTGTGTCTGTGTGTGTGTGTGGTGTGTGTGTGTGTCTGTGTGTGTGGTGTGTGTGTGTGTGTGTGTGTGCAGGCCGAGCCGGGGAGGGGGACAGGTAGAACGCGGCAGGCGGGGAGGGTCCTCGCCCCTGAACTCCGACGCCGGCCACCGGCCACCGGCCACCGAGGAAGCCCCGGGCCTGGGCGGAGCGTGACTTTTCCCGGCGGGAACTAGCGTCCGGGGAAGACCTCAGCCAGAGACCCCGACCGACGCCTGGGCGAGGTGTGGGCCCCCGGGGTTCCCAGGGGACAATGACGCGGCCCGCGGCCCAGGCGCTCTGGGGAGCCAGGCCGGTTACGGAATCCTGCGAGCTGGCTGCTCGGGGGCGTGAGCCTCCCCCGACTGGGGCGCGATGAACCCCGGTCCGCTGCTCCGGGAACCGGTAACTGGATGCAAATGGATTCCCAGCAATCCGCGGGGCCCTGCCCAGGCTCGCCCGCCTCGCGGGGTGGCTCCCGGTCCCTGCGCCGTCACCCTGGCCGTCAGCTGGCATTTCTGCCTCCTAGGGGCAACCTGAGGCGTGGTCGGGTTGGCCCGGGACGTGAAGGGAGACAGAGGCAGCAGCCAAAGGCTGGTGGGGCTGTCAGCATTTGCAGAGAGAGGCAGCCACCTTCTGTCACAAGTGTGTCTTAATCAAGGGCACGAGAGTCAAAAGGGTGTTTTTAGGCAGGTCCAAAGGAGAGCAACTTATCTCTGGAAAACAAATGCCCACACGTGGCCAAAGGAGGGGCTCAATCTGAAATGAGTGTCTGGTCCTTGTTCCATCGTGTGAAGGCCGCCTCTGTCCACGCCTCGTTTCCTGGGCACCCTCTGCAGGGCATGGACCTGTACTGGGGGTCCAGATTTATCTAAGGAGGGGTGAGGAGAGTTGGGGACAGTTAGTTTGAACTCAGGGAAGAGCAGGCCTCTATGGGGCCAACAGGGTGCTGACAGGACTAGACATTCGGGACAGGTCCCAGCTCCATCTCCGGGGGGTGTGGATCAATTCTATGACTCAATCTGACCCTCCCACTGTTGGTCGCCCCAGGGACTAGGACTGGGGCTCTGTGATTCCTCTTTTACAACTCCTACTGTTTTTTTAAAATATATTTTATTATTATTATTACAAAAGCAGTGCATGTTTGTTGTAGAATTAATGAAAAATGCAAACATGCAAAAGGAAGAAAATAAAAGCCAAACATTCTCTCATTACCTAGAGACAGACCTTTTTTGTATATCCTGAGTACAAACACAGTCATTCTGTGGGACAACTGGCTTTTTCTTTTCAAACAATACATTGTGAATATCTTTCCACTCGAGCATCCTTCCGATGAATGTAGCTTGGTAAACAGGCTTCCAGTGTGTTATTTTCAACCATTCTTCACTGGGCTTTTAGGGTATTTCTGTGGTTTTTACCTCTGTCCACACTGTTCAGGGGTCATTCTCCTGCTGGGTCACTATGCATGTTCTTAATTATTGCCTTAAAATCCGTTCCTCAAAACAGCTGAATTAACTGCACTGCATATTTATTTATTTATTTATTTATCCTCACCAGAGGATATTTTTCTATTGATTTTTTTTCACATAGAGTGGGAGAGAGGGAGGGAGAAAGAGAGAGAAACATCGATGTGAGAGAGCCACATCGATTGGTTGCTTCCCGCATGACTCTGACTGGGGCTGGGATTGAACCTGCAACCAAGGTACGTGCCTTGACCGGAATTGAACCTTGGACTCTTCAGTCCACAGGCCAATGCTCAACCACTGAACCAAACCGGCTAGGGCTGCTTTGCATTTTCAAAAAGTTTTACTACATTTTGTCAAATTGACCTTTAGAAAGGTTATGTCAATTCATACTCCCACCTGCAGAGAATGCAAAAGTCTTTTGCCAGAATTCATCATCATCAATCATGAATATTAAGTCTTCTTTTTATTCTTTTATCTTTGCCTATTTTTTAATTTGAGTATTCATCTTTTTCTTACTGGTTTGTGTTCTATATATTCAGTCAATTCTTTCTTGTATGTTTTGCAGTTTTTTCTCAATTTACCAATTGCTTTGTACATTTGAAGTTTTTGTGTAATTGAAATTCTTAATATTTTCATTTATGGCTTCTGCTTTTGGCGTCATTCTTTAAAATCCTTCCCTACCTCAAGATTTTCTAACTATTTGTCTCTATATATTCCTCTAGTACAGCGGTTCTCAACCTGTGAGTTGTGACCCCTTTGGGGGTCGAACGACCCTTTCATAGGGGTTGCCTAAGACATAACAGTAGCAAAATTACAGTTATGAAATAGCAACGAAAATAATTTTATGGGTGGGGGTCACCACAACATGAGGAACTGTATTAAAGGGTGGCGGCATTAGGAAGGTTGAGAACCACTGTTCTAGTACTTCCATAGCTTTATTAAATTTTTAAGTCATACAAAATTTATTGTTGTATATGGTATAAAATAAGCATCTAAGTTTTCTCCTGGCCTACTCTCCCTACCCTCATTTTTGGTTCTAAATCCTTTTGACCTTGACACACTACAGCCAGTTCCTAAACCAGCAGAGCAGAAAGGAGATCTGGTGGCAGAGGGCCTCTCTCTCAGAAGCACAGGAACATCCTAACACAGGAACAGGACCTGTTTTGTAGCCATATATGATTATACTCACATAGATCTGGATGAAGCCCAGTTTCTGTCTCTTTCACCCTGTGAGACTGTGGGCAAGTTACTTATCTAACCCTCAATTTTGTACTGTAAAAACAGGTATACTAAAAGCACCTAACTCTAAGATGGATGTGAGAAAAACATGACATTATGTTTGGTACACAGCAAGCACTCACTATTATTAAGTAGGTGGCAAGAAGATGGGGAAGATGGATGCGAGTGCATGTGATATGGAGATGTTAAAAAGAAATACAAACTACTGCCCTGGCCTGTTTGGCTCAGCGGTTAGAGCATTGGCCTTTGGACCAAAGAGTCCCGGGTTCAGTTCTGGTCAAGGGCATGTACCTCGGTTGCAGTTTGGTCCCTGGCCCTCGACGAGTCATGTGGGAGGCAACCAGGAAGCAACCAGTTGATGTGATGTGTCTCTCACACACCGATGTTTCTCTCTCTCCCTCCCACTCTATCTGAAGATAAATGGAAAAATATCCTCGGGTGGGGATTAACATTAAAAAAAAAAAGGAAATACAAACTATCAATAATTATGGAAATAAAGATAACTGAGTCCATGTACTATAATTATAGTTGGAGTTCAAGAGAATTTATCTAGACCAATTAGGAGAGTTTCCTGTGGGAAAAAAGGGGGCTTATATTCCTACAGCCTGGATTCACTAGATTCTGGACTGAAACTGAACTCAGATATTTCAAAGGAATCTAGTAGCATTTCTTTTCTCGAACCTGTTCCAAGGCTTTCTGATGGACCTGCCTGGGTTGAAGAGAATCAGCAGAACGAGCTGCGTTTGGAGAGCTCACAGGAGAGAGCGCACTGGGGCTGGACTGAGTGGGCAGCCGCCTCCCTCCTGGCTCACCCCCAGCTCGGACTGCTACAAAGAGAAATAATCACTGGACGTGAGCCAGGGGCACCAGTCAGCTTAACCGAAGCACTCAATAGACACTGTGTTTTCCCCTGCAAATGAGGAAAATGACATGGTGAGAAGGCATATGTCTTGTCCAGAATCACAAATCCCAGGGGCAGAGAAAGCCAAGAGAAATGCTGCCTCAGAAGCAGCCATTTCCCATCGTCAGGATGCCCAGAGCCCGACCTTGGTGAACAAAGGGACTGGGAGCGCTGCTCTTGAGATCCGGGGCAGCGGAGGCCCAGCATATTTTTATGAGGCATGGACAATGAGTAGCCATTCAAAAGGCCAAAGCTGCCTCTTCTTAGAAAAATGCAAATATTTTAGGAATCTCTTGTTACCAGGCAAATGCCTGATTGCTTTTCAGGGCAGTGAGACTCAGCCTGATGCTCTGTTTTTAGAGCTTTAAGCTCCGATTCTGAATTTGCTCCCATAGAACAGTAGTTCTCCATTCTGGCTGCACAGTGGAGTGAGCTTTGGAGCTCTTAACAACACAGATGCCCGGGTCCCACTTCTAGGACGCTGAATTCGATTGGCCTGTGGCAGGGCTGAGGTGTCAGTATGGCTAAAAAGCTCCTTAGTGACTCTAACATGTCGTTTAGGGTTGAGAGGAGGCCCCTTTTTGCAATGCTGTATTATCTCTCTTCCCAGCCACTGAGAACTAGGCTACAAGACAAAACTATTCTAGCAACGTGTTTCTCAAACTGTAAGGACTTCTCTGGGGATCTTTGAGTACCAAGAGTCCAGAGGAGGTCCTCATATTTCAGCGAACATAAAATGACCTGAGAAACCTATTGAAAAAGCAAATTCCAGGGCTGATCTGGAGTGTCAAGGATGGGGTTTAGGAATCTGCATTTTTAACAAGTCCTCAGGTGAATTGGTACACTTGGTAGTTCAAAGGCCACCTTTGGAGAATGTGGTCAGCCTGCCTTTGGTTTTCTCAGGCATTTATCTTTTTAGCACATTCTGGAGTGAACACTTGGCTGGAAGATCATTCAGTCAGTTGACTTGGAGTTGGAATTGAGCAGAGAGCCCATGATCCTGGCTCCCAGGCCTGAACTCCAGATCAATGACTCTGAGATCCCTTAACATTCAGGCCAAATCCCAACACCACAGGAGACCTACCAGTCGTTGTATTTTCTTGGAATAAAGAAGCCATTAGTTTAGGTTTGGATTTTGACTTTAAAGTTATTTGACCTGTCCCCCCTTGGAACTGTGACTAATACATAGATCCTGGGAGGGTGAAAGCAAAAGACTTTAAAGATGCCTTCCATCCAAGGAAAAACCTCAAGCAGGAAAGTGAAAGGTAAAAAACAAAAACAAAAAAAACAACACTATATGTGATCTTAAAGACATCAAGTAAGAAGTCTCCACCAAATTAATGTGTTTTTTTCCCTTTGCTGAGATAGTCTGTGAGGTAGGATCAACCCGGGACCTGAAACGAGTGTCTGAAAGAAAATGGACACATCCCATCTGTTCTCTCATTTGGTTCCTGTTAGACCCACCACTTATTGAATACTGATTATTCAGCTTGTAGATGATGAGCCTTTGTTTATCTCCTAGTTCTTCTCTCTTATTTCTCCTTGTTTGGGCCATTACACTGCTTATTAGCAGCTTCACAAAGTATAAACAATGGAAATGAACCCCGAGTGAGGCAGGTAACATCTTTGAGGTCTGCTTAGATGTTAGTGGAAAGAAAGAGAGAATGAATTATTATTGCAGGTCTTATGGAATTCACCTCAATATGCTGTCCAGGCTCCCTTTTATATGGTGAATTCAAGCCTTATAACAGGAACAGAAGAATGCCTTCCCCATAGTTTAACAACCACCAACAATAATCTGGTAGAAAAATTAGAACTTGAAAAATGCTTTATTCTTTCAGTCATTCAAATATACTTATTATTTTATATGCTTCTTATTCTCATGGTCATGGTAAAATTGTTGTGAGATGGGGACATAAATTTATTACCACATATGTATGACTTTCATGTTTAAGGAAGGTTTTTTTTGGTCTATTTCTTCTAGCTAGTTACAATATATTATATAACAAAATATAACTCCTATTCCCATTACTTGGTATAATAAATATCTTGGTGAAATTTCTTACAGAGTTTGATTACTCAGTCAAAACCTAAGTATCCTGCTGGGAGAAGAACAATCATTTTAGTGACATTGTTCTATGCTTTGGTTGAATTGAATAGTTACTAATCCACCCAGAGAAGAAAGAGACAGGTAATTGGAATTGAGCAAACACACTGAGCCCCTCAAAGAAAGACTCACAAGAAGTATAAAATTTCTCATCAAACATCTGTTTGTCTATTTTCTCCTTTCTTTACAATAGTCATTGTAGCTGTCAGAAATAATTCCAGGGACCTGGTCTACACTAGGGGAAAATGCTATTCCTCATTCCAGTGATCTGGAAGTGAATTTAAACAGATATTACCTGCCAATGGTCAATGTGAGTCAATAACTCTAATAGCCAATTTGAAAAAATTTTAAAGAAAATATAACTCCCCCATCCACCTCCCACACCTCACAGTGTAATGCCACCAGATTTTTTTTGGATGGTCTGAAGGTAGAAAACAGGGAGGTTGGTTGGCCAATTTTTATGTAACTTGCATAAAATAATAGCAAACATTTTCTCTCATTCATCTACACAACCCCCATTACCAGGCCTCATCCAGGATCACTGCTGGAGAGCAGTTAGGAGAGCTGAAGCAATGGGGCTGACTGTCTTGGTGATGGTGTGGTCAGGATCCCCCAGAGAGGACGCTGCATACAAGTCCCATGACTCTTGCTCGGTGCTGTATCCCTGGAGAACAGCACAGTACTTGGTTCTGGGTAGGCATGCACGTTAGCAGTCTGGGTTTAAACCGTATCAGGCAACCAATGACTTTTAAAATTTATGGATTTCGCCCGGCTGGTGTGGCTCAGTCTCTCACATCGATGTTTCTATCTCTCTCTCCCTTCCTCTCTCTCTAAAAAAAAAAAAAAAAAAAAAAATCAATAAAGACATATAAAAAATAAATTTATGGATTTGTAGAGCTAGAAGGGATCTCTGAGGGAATAGAGATCACTATAAATTTCCAATCCAGCTGCAATGTCCCTTTCACACAGAATCACAATTTTGTTCAGTTACCTTCTCTCTCCTGTGCCCTCAGGAGAGGCTGAAACGGCCCCTCTCCAGGGGTCTCCTTTCCAGTGATTGGTTCAGAAATGGTACGTGTGACTCAGTGATGGCCAGTGCTGTGTGAGGGGAAGTCTTCTGGGGGATTCTCTCTCTTTTTCCTGGATGCTGTGTCTGACTATGATGCCCAGAATTACAGCAGTCATTTTCCTACCAGCATAAGGATAGAGGGTATATTTAGGATGACAAGACTAGAGAAAAAGATAGAAAAAACTCAGGTCTTTGATGATATCATCGATCAACCTCTGTACTGGTTAATTTTATGTGTCAACTTGACTGGGCTAAGGGATGCCCACATAGCTAATAAAATATTTCTGGGTGTGTCTTTGAGGATGTTTCTTGAAGAGATTAGCATTTGAATCTGTAGACTCAGTAAAGAAGATCACCCTCATCATTGTGGCTAGGCAACATCCAATCCATTGAGGGCTTGAGGGGAACAAGCAGGTAGAAGAAGAAGGGTGAATTTGCTCTCTTGCTTGAGCTGGGACATCTATTCTTTCTTGCCCTCAGGCTCTGGTACTCATGGTGCTTCAAACTTGGATCCAGGACTTATACCACTGGCTACCGTTTGGACTGGAACTATACCACCAGCTTTTCTGAGCCTCCAGCTTGCAGAAATCAGATCATGGGACTTCTCAGCCTCCATAATCACGTGAGTCAGTTTCTCATAATGCATTGCTTTTTATCTCTCTCCAGTTGGTTCTGTTTCTGGAGAACCTTGACTAATACAAAGCCTAAGCTGCCCTGCTACTCAACTTTCTCTTTTGCAGGATAATACATTTTCCTAATTTTTAAACCAGTTTGAATCAGGATTTCTGTTGCCTATGGCCTAAAGCATCAAGTTTTCATTTCAGGGAAGATGTAAAAGAGTGTGCTCAATGTCATGTTGCAGGTGACAAGAAAACTCAGGACTAAAGGTTAAGTTTTCTGCTCCAGGGTCATTTTTATTTTATTCTGCTTCTCACAATTTACTCAATTATAAATTTAAGGTGGCTTAAAAGTATATTTCTGAGCTCACTGTGCTTGCATTTAATAAAATTGTCTTGCCTAGGTCAAAGTCTGGAATTCTAATCCAAATTGTCCTCATTTGTACATGCTGAATCAGACTGTTCCCTCACAAATACAGAATGTGCTAGTTGACTTTGAAGAACTGAAACCACTTTGTTTTGCATTGCTGGGGAGCAGTGGACGGGGAGACTCGATCAGCTGGGTGACTGTGGGCAAGAAAAACAAATGATGCCTCTTTCGATCAAGATTAGCCATCTGTACAGTAAGGGAGACCACAGGATATCGTCCAAAGCCTTTGCCAAGACTTTGGTTGGAAGATTTCATGGACCCCACAGCAGAGGATGAGGTGAGGGTAGGAGGGGGATAAAGGTAGGAAGACTGGTTTATTCTTTCTGTTCCTAGTGGCATTTCTTATATCAGATCATCCCCTATCTACCACGCCTTCTGTTTGCCTCTGATGTTACCCCCAGTGTGCCCATCCTGTAGGGCCCAGGTTAAGCTGTATCTCCCCCACCGAGTCTTCTCTGATCACTGCAGCATGCACCAGTAACTTTCTCGGAACTCACTCATTTCCTGAACTCCTTACTCATTCATTAAGCATGCCATGTTATTATGGAATATTTCTTCTGGTCCTTCACTCATTTTGCCTTAAATTTTAGATTTTTTTTTTTATCCTCACCTGAGGACATTTTTCCATTTTTTGTTCAGATAGAGTGGGAAGGAGAGAGAGGAAGAGAGAGAGAGAGAGAGAGAGAGAGAGAGAGAGAAACATCAACATGAAAGGGACACATGGAGTGGCTGCCTCCTGCACAGCCCTGACCCAACCAGGGCTGAGGACAGACTGCAACCGAGGTACCTGCCCTCAGTGGGAACCAAACCCGGGTCTCTCTGGACCGCAGGCCGACGCTCTAATTGCTGAGCCAAACCGGCCAAGGCCTTAAATTTTATCTTCAACGAACAGATCAGCAGAGAAAAAAGGACATAGACTTTAAGGGCACACTGACTTGGTTTGAATCCTGCTATGGGGTCCTTGCTTAGCAGAACTCCAGACTCCAGTTAGGCAACATGGCGGCGCTGCCTGGCTCTACCACTGTGGACTAACCCCTGGCCGGCTCTGGAATGCAGTTAGCGCAGGTGCAAATAGCACACTGTATTAGTTTTTTATTGCTGCTTAAGTGACCACAAACTTAGTGCCTTAAAACAACACACGTCTATTACCTTATAGGTCTGGAGTTCAGAAGTCCACTGAATCAGTGAGGTTGGTGTGGTCAGGAGGCTCCAGGGGAGAGTGCATTTCCTTGCCTTTTCTAGTTTCTCTCGAGGCTGCCTGTATTCCTTCGCTCGTGGCCCCACCTCAGTCCAAACTCTGCTTCCTTTGTCACTTATCTGTTGCTCTGTCTCCAACCTTCCTAACTCTTACAAGGACCCTTGAGATTACATTGGGCCCACTCAGATAATCCAGGAGAATCTCCCCATCTCAAGATCCTTAACTTAATCACTTCTGCAAAATCCTTTTGCCATTTGAGGGAACATATTCACAAGGATTAGGACATGGACATCTTTGTGTGGTGGGGTTGGGGGGGGCGTTTTTCTGCCTACCATGTATGTTTTCTGTGGATGTCAATTTCCACATCCGTGAAATGGAGACACTGCTATGTTCCTCACAGGGTTATTGAGGTGATTGGATGAGGTAATAGATGTATGTAAATTTTCAGACCCGTGCCTGACACAGTGGAGGTGATCGATTCTGGTCAATGTTCTCTCCTGAGTGGTTGTTGTGAGCTGGAGGTCAGGCCCTCTGAACTTCTACCTCTTTCTAACCCTTTAACTTCTAGCTAATGCTGGATTTCGAGTAGGAAATCAATAAACGTAATAAATAATTACCTTGATAGATGACAATGCCTTGCGTATGATAAGAGCTCTAAAATGACTTGTTGGCTGTTTGTTATTTTGTTAGCAATGGGTGGGGTGGGGGACGTCTGATTAAATGCTATTATTTGTCGGATCCAAAATATAAATTCGGATGCTTCTGCTACACTTTTACCCAATTACCCTAAACACTGATTGGAGAGAGGAATTAGTTCACAATCAGTTTGAGGGGGAAAAAGTCTTGCCATCATGGACTTTTCTTCTTGGTCTGGAAACTTCTTGGTTTCCTAGGGTGCAGCCGTCGGCTCTCTCTGCAACAGAAGAATCTCTCCGAGGGCCCTGTCCAGTTAGGTCACACAAAGCCAGTCTTATTATTTAGAGAGCACACAATGCCCCCTCACATGGGGCACAGAGAGGAAGGAATTTTTTAAAAGCCAATTCCAGTCCCCTGGAGCTGCAAACTGCCCTCAGGGCAAAGGAGCCTGCGGAGTAATTGGGAGGAGTCTGGCAGGAGAGAGGCCCACAGAAGTTAAAGCTGGCTTCTCAGTATCCAGGGATGCCAGGCCACTCTTTAGCATTCCCCTCTGGGACAAACCTGTGTGTCAAGATAAACAATTAAATAATATGCAAGGGCCAAACGGGGAACTGCAGCTCAGCCTGAGAAAATAATGCCGGGAAACATCAGCCTGTCTGCGCTGCCAGGTTGAGGAGACAGGTTCCGATGATTCTGCGAGAGAAATGGGTCAGGGAGGAGACGCTGTCTGTTTGGAATATGCTTCAGGCCCCCTAAACTTGGTAGGTTCATGCTTTTTCAAAATAATAAAGTGGCAAGAGGCCTTGCATCATTCCTCTGTCAAATCATAGTACCGTGGCCCCAGGATCCCTAAGGCAGATGTGGCTAGTGAATGGGGTGAGAGAGGGTCCGGAGACCAGACCCCAAAACTGTGAGAGGGAGGACTGTCAGAGGAGGGCAGACCATTGGATGGGACAGCTGTGCCCTCAGAGCCAGACAGGGGCTTCCAGGAGGGCATTCTGCACGCTCCCAACCCGAAGTGTCATGCTGGGTTTCCATGTCACCATGCCCGGGCAGGGAAGGCCATAATATTCTGAAGTGCTAGTAGAAGGCGGTTGAACTTGTCTCAGGAACTTTTGGGGGACAACATTGTTTGTATACTATGTGACGAGTATAGAATTCATGGTCCCAAGTGATGGCTGACTGGTCTTACTGTCTCGTCTTCTCTCTGGACAGAACAGGCAGGCAGGGTCTGGGGAGTCAGGCCGGCTGAGGTGGCGTATTTCAGAGGCCAGAACAA
Source organism: Tadarida brasiliensis (assembly GCA_030848825.1). Taxonomy (NCBI): domain Eukaryota; kingdom Metazoa; phylum Chordata; class Mammalia; order Chiroptera; family Molossidae; genus Tadarida; species Tadarida brasiliensis. The sequence goes on from CM061258.1 coordinate 39,735,998, forward strand.
ATCCCAGCAGTAATGCCCGGGAACATACCGCTGGTACCCAGGGCACGCTGCCCAGACCTGGCATCGGGTTACCAAGGCAAGAGAAGGGTGAATCAGGTGAATATGTAAGAGCATCTGTACGCAGGGAGCTGAGGAGTACAGTGTGAGGACCTCGGTTAGAAGGCCTGGACTGAGGGAAACCTCTGAGCATCTGTGAGCAGGGGCTCCTTGGATCCGTACTTGGGGCCCCTTGGAGCATTTGTGTGTAGGGAATCCTTTCCTTGGGGCTTAAGGTTATAGCTCAGGCGTGGAGGCTCAGAAATGTTTTGAGCAGATTGTCCCTTCAGAAAAACTGAGACACTCAGTCTTTACGATAGGTATTAGGAAGTGCAGTCAGGCTAAGCAGGGGCCATACTTTGGGGCCCCTTTCCCATAAAACAGAAGGTGGTCTTTGAGTCTGGCCTTGTATAATAATTCCCATGTCAGGCCAGCCTTCCCCCCTGCTCCCCCCCCAGGGCTGTTTGGTATATGCTCCCAGGCAGAAGGCTTTTTATACCTTTCTTGGGCAAGGCAGAAGCAAATTCTACTCTGAGAAGTCCCAGTGGGGGTCTCGATGTCGGGTAAAAACCAAAGGCAGCTTGGTGGGCATGCATTTTGACAGAGGAGGGTTCCCAGATTTAGCAAATAAAAACAAAGGACACTCAATTAATTTGGATTTCAGAAAAACAATGAATAATTTTTTTTGTATACGTATATCCCAAACATTGCACAGGACATACTTTTACTGAAATCATTTGTCCTTCTTCTGAAATTTAAGTTTAACTGGGCATCCTGTTTTTACCCAGCCCCCTTATTACAGAGGTCCATGTAGAACAGCGGGCCTGAGACAAGCCCAGGGGTCAGGACAAAGCAAACCAGGCAGGTGTCTCCCTTGACCTCTAGGAAAGGCCCCTTTGAAAAGTCAGATCCCGCGTCAGCAGGACACATGTATGTATTGAATGAAATATCATTTTCCATAAAAGCTCTTTGGATTTAGTTTGCAATCCAGTCATTGAAGTGCCTGCCACCCCCCAATGAGCCTCAACCAGCTTGATGAATATGTCCAAGTAGAGGTACCGGCGGAGCCCGGTGCAGTCACAGCATATAAAAACCCCAGCATTTCATGGCCTTCGGAAAGCTTGCTGATATCTCTCTTTGGCTTCTGTTCTGAACTCTCTTTGGAGAAATCCACGGAGGGAGAAAGCCCTGAATGCTCTCACTGGGCCAGAAATCACAGGCTGAAATGACCCAGCAGTCGCAGGCCTGCTTGACAGTCTGTCAGTTTCTGGATAGTGTTCCTCGTCAATCACTCATGCCCACTAAATTGCAGAAACTCCTTTTCTTCATATCAGACTTTATTTGCTCACGATGCAGTTGGAGCCCACTTTCTGCACTGTCTACAGGGAACTGGGCACCACTCTGTCCACTTGGATTGGGGGAAAACTATTAACGTCAATCCAAGGCTTTAGCTTCTGTTTCTTCCCATCTGAGACTAAGCCTCTGGGTCCTCTCCAAATTCTCTGTATTACTTTTATACTCTGATCTCATTTTGGCTGTAGCCACATTTACCTCCTTTCTGTTCTTTGAATGGCTCATTCCGTCCCAAGGGCACCTGGAATGCTCTTTCCCCCGGTCTTGCTACTGCTGCTCCCCCTCACTTCCTCCCTGGCCCCCCAGTCTAATCTCTCTATAACCTCACTGGCTTATGAAAAACCCTCATGGCATTTATAACTGCTATCATTTTCCAGGTTATGTGTTCATTCGTTTATTTATTATGTCTCTCTCACCTGTAACACAAGCCCCAGTGTTAGGATAGTGCCTGGCGCATAGTAGGTGCTCCAGGAATGTTGCGAAGGAGTGAATGGCTTTCTGGGAAGAGGTGGAGGAGAATGGGGTGCTCCCCCCTTCCCTCTCTCCCTCTGTCCCTGGCTTTCCTCCGCCCCCAGGAGATGAGAGAAGGACCCCAGCAGGGCAGCGCTCTGATGGTTTTACATATACAGATAAGAAAGCAACTGAAACTTGGTCCTCCCTCTATGAAGATAAAAACAAAGTGGTATTTTATTCAAGAAGAATGCGTGTAATAACAGTAATCTGAAAATGATGATATCTAGGAGGTCGCTGGCAAAGCCACCCAGGAAAAGAAAAAGAATAGATGTGAAAGCGTCGGTGAGTCATAACACCACCTTTCAGCCTCAGACTGCCCTGGAACCGGGCGCAGATAATCGGGTTTCCTTGGCTCTCCAGACAATGGGAGGGACCGGCTCTCCTTCCGAAGTCTCAGCTGTGCAGAGGAGGCCTGCAAAGGATTCCTCATCGGCTTCTTAAGGTTTAAACAAAAATAGCTCCTTTCCTGGGCCTGCCCACTGGGCTTCTTTCCTCTGATCATCTGACGAAGACTGGACCAGTGTTCATCAAAGATGGCCTGTGGACCACCCGCATCAGAATTATTTAAAAGCTTATTTAAAATGCAGACTTCTGGGACTCCCTAGAGACCATGACTTCAGTCTCCTGGGTAGAGCCTGGGATCTGTGTTCTACTGACTCCACGCCGGAGGACGCTCAGGCCCACGAGGGTTCAGGGCCGCCGGGTTTGTGCAGACACAGGCTCTCGCCTTATCCTGCGGCTGTGCTGTCACCTGGCTTCCTGTGGGGGCGTGTCTCTTCTCCCCGTGCAATTCTAAGGGCAAGGGACACATTTCATATTTCTTTCTTCTTTTTCTTTCGTCACCTTTAGTGTCTAGTTCACAGCACTGTTCACTGTGTTCAACAAAAAATTTATTGAATGAAGGACCTGAAATAATTTCCCTCTGCTTAGAACTTGTTCAAAGAAACGTGTCTCCCAGAAGATTGGATCATGAATTTGTCAATTTGATGCATAAGAGATAGATTTCTGTGTGTGTGAGTGTGTGGATTGCTCTCCTGAACAAATATGTTTAGTCGAAGCCTCCCCTCCTTGTCCAGAAAAGGACAACAAAGGACATATTGCTGGGGAAAACTGTCTGACTCAAAGGGGAGAGACAGTCTCGGCTCTTTCCTGGAAACACTGAAGAGATTCACGAAGATTTGGGGACAATGGAGGTCCTCGATGAATAGGTAGACATGTGCATGGTGTGGTTGAGGAGGTGCTGCCTGACCTGTGGTACCTGGTACCTGTGAGGAGGGAGCAGTGAGAGAGATGAGGTCCCCAGGGGGCAGTGGTGGAGGGCACCGAGGGCAAACATCACCTCTTCCCTAGCCTTGCTAAGAGTTGCTTCTGAGGCAAAACCCATGAGGAGGCTGCATCACCAATGTGCAGCTGCCGTGGCGGGAATGCGAGGGAGGGAAGCGGAAGATGGAGCATAGAACTCTAGCTCTCAGAGCTGGATCTAACCTCACTTAGTTCAACCTGCCTCTGGAATTAGGAATTTGATCTACAGCCTCCTGGACATCCTGTCTGAGCCGTCCCAGGGAGAGGCTGCTCACTCCCTCACAGTCAATTCAGGGGTTAGAAAGCACTTTCATGAACTGAGCCACAATCTAACTCCTTGAGGTTTTCTGCCCTTTGCTTGTAATCCTTCCTTTTCTGGACTATTCCCCCTTATCGACTACTTCCTGACAGATATATATATCTCCCTCAGTTTTCCATCCTGCACACTGAACTTCTGGAGTTACTTCCACTTCTCCCCTATGACTTGGTTCCCTGCCTCCTCTTTCTTTGGCTCACTGACTTTCTGATGTCAAACAGCCTTTACTTCCTTCTCTGTTTCTGTGGAAGACACTTCATCTTCTCTGTCACCAGGCTTGAACAATGGACTCAGCCTGGCCTCCTCCTTCTTTCTTACCCGCAGGCTGTTGGGAGTATCTCCAGTCGTGTTTGTCCTGGAGAAATCTCCCGGGCAGAAAGTGAAAATGTATGTGGTGTCAGCTTGAGCTAGGTCATGCTTAAGGCCTGGCTCTCTCAGGGTCTGTGCACACAGCAACCTGCCCACCGCTGCGGGGGCGAGGTCATCTAGAGCAACAAGAGTGACTGCTATACAAAACCCCTCACCTGCTTGAAACTTTGCAAAGATGTCTTCCATTGCTCTTGGGATGAGTTTAAATTTATTTTGGCATAAAAGGCCCTTCTTGATCTGGCTCGGTGCATCTCTCCAGCTCATCTCTTGCCCCTCCCTGAAGGACACCTTGGGCTCCAGCCATTCTGAATGCTCTATGTTTTTCCTGACAGAACTTTTTACATTAAGGTGTTTGGTTTGGCCTTTTGGTAAAGGAGGATCCATCAGAGAGCTTCTGGAAGCTGTGGAAATGAGATTAAGCTTTTATTTTAAATTTGTATTGAACTAAGTTTATAATTTAAAAAGATCAAACTGGTCTGAGCCTGGAGAATGAATGAGAAGGAAGTGAAGCAATAGAAGAAGTTCACTGTGGCTGAACTTGACCCTGAGGGCGATGAGGGAGCCATGAGTGTATTTTAAGCAGAGTGGTGAAGTAATCATGTTCACATGTTAGATGACTCTGGCTGGAGGATAAAGCATGGATCTGAGGGTGACTCATTTTGTGTGGGGATGTGGGAAGAGTTCAGGATAATGTCTCAGTGTCAGGCCTGAGTAAAGGGGTAGAAGGGGGTACCATTCGGTGACCTAGAGGTCAGTGAAGAAAGAACAGGTGGGGTGGGAGACAGTGAATTAAGTTAGTTTGGGTTAGCCTGAGTTTGAGATGCCTTTGGGGCATCCAAATGGGTTGGAGATATAGATTTAGGAGTCATTAAAAGATATCATTGGTCTAGCCCAGGGAAAGTGTTTATTGGGAGCAAGGAGGGCCTTGGGCTGAACTCTAAAGAACACTAGCATTTAAGAGATGAGAAACCCATAGAAAAGGCTGAGGAAGAGAGGCCTGAGAGGCTGGGGAGATGACCAGGGTGGGGTGGTCATAAACATCAAAGGAAGAGGCTGTGTCAAATGCTGCTGAAAGTTCAAATGAGATGAGGACAGAGAAGGGTTCGTTGGTGTTAGTAAACAAGCAGATAGTTGGTGATACGGGTAAGAAGGGCTTCTGTGGGTGGTGGGGTCAGAGGCTGGCTGCAGTGGTTCCAAGAGTTGAGACAGTGGAGATGAAGAGTGGACACATTTTGTTTTTAAAGAAGTTTGATTGAACCCTGGCCAGTTTGGCTCAGAGGATAGAGCGTTGGCCCGCGGGCCAGAGTTGCAGGTTTGATTCTGGTCAAGGGCACATACCTCCATTGCGGTTCAGTCCCCAGCCCTGTTCTGGGTCGTGCCAGAGGCAACCAATCGATGTGTCTCTCTCACATTGATGTTTCTCTCTCTCTCTCTCTTTCTCTCCCTCCCTCCCACTCTATCTGAAGATAAATGAAAAAATATCCTCGGGTGAGGATTAAATAAAAAAGAAGTTTGGTTGAGAAGGAGAGGAGAGGCCAGTAGATAGTTGAAAAATAACACTGAAGCATGTTTAAAGATTAATGGGAAGGATCCAGTCGAGGGGGAGATACTGGCCTTACAGGGGAGGGCGAGAATGCTCCTTGCAGTGGAGATGTCTGAGAAGGGAGAATGTAAGGGCGAGATGCTGAGAAGGCTTCCCTGGGAGGAGGGACAGCCCTGCCATGGCAACAGGAGGAAAGAAGACGTGGACAAGTGAGGGTGCAAGGAGAAAATGATGGGGATTTGGTGACTTATTTTACTTTGAGAAGAAGGAAGATCAACTGATGAGGTTTGGGAGGGGGGACAGGTATGGCCACCCAGGTCTGAGGGGAGCACAGAAGGTTTAAGTCGATGCGTTAGGGCACCAGGGACTGCTGAGAGAGTGCAGGAGTTGACTTTGGATTGATGACCTCTCAATATTCTCTCTATGTGGAAGTGATCTCTGTCCCTCTCACACTCTCATCGTGTCTTGAGTTACCTGTACCTCTCTCAGTGAGCTTATCACTTTCTAACTCTCTGTACAGTTCCACGGGGCCTCTGAGCTCTCCTACTAGACCAGCTCCACAAAGGCGGGCTTTGTCTTCTGTCACTCGCAGCCCTGTGACATTGCATGGCACAGAGAAGGGGATCAAAAAAACATTTGTAGAATAAGTGAGTGCGGCCTGACCCTGCAGAAGCCAGCAGGACACTTACTCTGTGATCTGGCGCGTGTATGTGTAGAAAGCAGAGCTGCTCCTAGTGTGCTCTGACACCGACACACGTAGCCGGAGACACGGATTTAGGACTCATTAGAGTTTATAAACGGCCAAGTTCAGAGCAATCTGACTCTGACATCCTATTCTCATTTAGATACTCCAAAGTTCACGACACCCAATTATCGAATTCCAGGGATCTTTAAGCAGCATTCTCAACCCTATAAAACACACACCCCTTTTCATTAGAACATATTTTATTACTCTCATTTTACATTCTCGAGGTGAAATTAAATGAGAACATAACCCGCCTTTTACATATAATTAAAAAATTAATGTCAGGTCCTAATGTAACCAAGAGGAGAAATAAAAGCCGTGTATAATAAAGGAATACTTGTTTTCAATGCTCAGATCTACGTAATCAATACATGAGCTTCTCAGACATAAAAGTCTGAGCAGCATCTGGAGGTCTGGTTAAAATGTAGATCCAAGGTGGGGCCTGAGACGCTTCTTCTAACGAGGATGCTGCCAGGTGCAGAGGCTGCTGGCCTGGGGACCACCCCTGAGGAGCAAGGTTCTAGGGCTCATAGGGGAAAACGCAGATGCTCTCCTCATCTTACAACACGTGTATTTGGATTTAAGACAAGTAAAACAACACTTAACTGAATATTGACATTTTGTCTAGAGTGGCATTTTGAAATAAGCCATATTTATATAATGATTACATTATATATATCTCTATATGAGATCACTGCGACTGTGCAGTTGGGTGAGCAGTTTCATTCAGGTGTGTCCTATTGATGACTCAAATACCATGATATGATTTGGGGAAATGATGAGTAACTCAGGGAGAAGTTATGGAAAAAGCAAAGTAAATCTTTTCATCGTTTCCACTGTCGTTTCACTATTTGATAATTCACTGTACATTGAAACTGTACAGGAAGTATGCTGTGTTTATATGTAAAACATAGTTAGGCTCCAGCCTCAGAAAACTGAGTAGAATTTCCCCCTGCATCCACACCTGGTGGGACTTCGTGGTCCTGTGGGATACTGGACAATTCTTTGTTGTGACATGTGTCTCATACGGTGCAGAATGTCTGCATCTGTGCCCCTGCTCGGTAAATGCCGCTGGTGCTTCCCAGTCACAGACACAACCCGAAACGTCCCCTCAAGCTCCCACGACACCTCCTGGAACCACTGCCCTCGAGGGACTGAGGAAGAAGAGCAACTCAGGTGGAAGCTTCCGGAAGCACATTGCATCAGAGCCCACAGCCGTGAGCAGAAGGTGTCCGTCCCTGGGAAGGAGGCGCCACCAGATTGCATCCATTGAGCCGAGGTTGCAAATCTGCCAATGCCGAGTGGACGCAAATGACTCGTGGTCTATGTGGCAAAGAGGACAGGAGCAGCACGCCTTCCTGAGATGAGACATTTCCCAGATGCCGCCTGAGATACAACCGTACATCTTCCTAGGCACAAACTAGCACCAACGATGTTTCTACTGTGACAGTCGGATAAGACGGGGTTGCAGCCCTCTTGTTCTTGCTCCTCCTGGAGAAGAGATGGCAGACGAGGTGGGCCGGCTCTTCCTGTCTGCCGGCTGCTTCTTCAGCTTCCTCAGTGCCAGCCCTCTTCACACTTCCTCTATTTGCTTGTTAATTTGCTTGTAATTTTGCTTTCGTGGTTTCTAGGACCTCTGTCAGGTCTCAGGGCTCCCTTACAGACTGTTCTTTGTGTCTAGGATGTTCTCCTGCTTTCTTACCTGGTTTAAATGACCCTTGCTCAGGGACGCCCTCCTGGACCCTCAAGATGGGGTCACTGATGGTCCCTTTCATGCTCTCACATCACCCTGGACTTCTCCGTCACAGCTCCGACCACATTCACCACGTAGTGACTGCTACTTACAGTCTGCTTTTCCCATCTAGATGTGAGCTAGCCCCCTTTTCTAGCACATGCTCGACACCAGGCAGACTCTCCACACTTGTCTGATGAGTGCATGTGAGCCAAAGCGAAGAGATTTTATTTATTTATCTTTATAAATAATGAAAAGTGTGCAGGCCAGGGGTCTATGGTGGGTTAAGCTAAACTAGGAAATACGGTGAGGCTCGAGTGAGTTCTGGAAGAAAGAAGGAATTCTGGAGTGTGGAGGAGTTCACAAACAACCATGCAACCGGCTCGACCCGCGGCAACTCCGCTGGGTGCCGTTGGTGCATCACACACTGCGGGGACATCCGCGAGAGCAGACGTGCAGGCAGGATGAGAGCGGCTCTGGACAACGAGGTGCGGGGTTCCAGCAGGTGCAGATCAGCATATCAGCTGCGAGTCGGGAGCAACACTGAGACTTTTGTCCCGTTGGGAAGTGAATTCCCATTAAGGCAGGGTCCTGGCTCGCTTTCCAATGTCCGTTGTTTCTGGATTTTGGAAAAGTTTTATTTTTAAGTCCCTTCAGCTTCAATTGCCTCACCTGTAAATGGGGTCATTACCTATTTCAGCTACTGGCTGGGATGATCAGGTCGTGCTGGCCCAACAAGGCCTTTGTAGATTGTAAAGTACTACAGGAGAATTTGAGTAGCTGTTACTGTCATTCGGTCCTAAGCAGATTTCTCCACATGGTCTGAGATGCACCTGGAAACACTGGAGACAGCCCACACGCTGCAGCACGCCGCGAGAAGGATGGAGCGCCTGCTGCGTGCCCCTTCTGGGCCCTGGGAACGTAGGGTGAACAAAGCGAAGCAGGTGGGGGTGAGTGCTACGAAGCAAACTACAGCAGGGTGAGGGGTTAGAGAGGGATGGAGGTGGGGACTGTGCTATTTTAGCTCTGGCTGTCAGGAAGTAGTGACAATCGAGTAGATAGATATCTGACAAAGTGAGCAAACGCATGACGCAGGTAATGTATCAGGACATGTGTGAGGTTGTTATTTAATGTAATCCTTCCAATAACCCCGAAAGGCAGATATTTTTATGTAAGAGGAGACAGAAGCAGGGAAGTGCAGCTGTGGGCTGCAGCTAGTGCAGCCGGGAGTGCCCAGGCAGGTCCACGTGCTCTCATGCTGCTCTCCATCCGGGCTCACACTGGCCCCTCTCCAGTCATCCTCAACTGTTGCCCTGTCCTCTCCCTCTGCCCATCATGGTCACATGACCCTTTCTTTGACGTTCTCTGTGTTTCCCTTAGATAACGGACAAAGAGGAGAGGAGGGAAGAAAACTGGTGACTTGATGTACACATTCTCACTGAGGATGTCGATTTTGAATTCGAAGTGCGCCCACTTCTCTCGGTCTCCCTGCCACTTTCCTGATCCAGGCCATCACTATCTCTTGCTAGCAGAATCTCCTAACTGCTCCTCCTGCTTCCAATTCATTCTCTGAGCAGCAGCAGGGTGATCTTTAAACATGTAAATTGGAGCATGTCACTCTGCGCTTAAAACCCTCCAGTGACTTCCCACATGCACTCAGAATAAAGTTCAAACTTCTCACCCTGACTCACGCTGGCAGGATCCGGCCCCTGCCTACCTTTCCAACCTCCCTTTCCCCGTGTGCACTCAGGTCTTAGCTGAGTTCCTCAGACATGTCATGTTCTTCCCTGACTCTGTACTACCTAACTTTTCTTCATTACTGAGTCTTCAAATGAAATGTCACTGTGCAGAGGAGTCGCCCTTAGTCCGCAGCCTAAATCAGGTCTCACTTGTAATTCCCTTTAAGCCTCTAGAGCAGCGGTTCTCAACCTGTGGGTCGCGACCCCTTTGGGGGTCGAACGACCCTTTCACAGGGGTCGCCTAAGACCATCGGAAAACACATATTTCTGATGGTCTTAGGACAGAGAGCTCCTCTCTCCGTCTCCAGGCGGGTCCACCCACATGCGGATACGCCCACATACAACATGAGGAACTGTATTAAAGGGTCGCGGCATTAGGAAGGTTGAGAACAACTGCTCTAGAGCCTGATAGACAAAGAAGGCAGAGGCTAGCGATGGAGGCCGACTTCACCATGGCCCCAGTGACCCTGCCTCCCGGTCATCAGGCTTCTGAGCACTTCCCTCTCCTGCAGTGTCCTCTGAGCCTAGTGATTTGATTTGAATCAATAGAATATGGTGAAGGTGATGGGATGTCACTTTTGCAATTAAGTTATAAAAGACTGTGACCTTTGCCTTGCTGGCAGACTCTATTGCATTCTGGGCTCTCACACCGATGAAGCAAGTTTCCATGTTGGAGAGACCCACCCAGCCAGGCACTGGGGGTGGCCTCTCGTCTACATCCATCGAGGAATTAGGCCCTCAGTCCCGGCCCTCAGGAAACAGAGCTGAGGCAGATCCTTCCCCAGGTGAGCGTTCCGGGGAAGCCGGAGTCTGGGCTGACGCCTTGACTGCAGCTGTGGAGGGTTGTGAGGCAGGAGACCCAGCTAAGCCGTACTTGATTTCTGACCCACAGAAACTGTGCAAGCACAAATGTGTGTTGTTTAGGCTGCTAAGTTTGGGGATAATTTGTTACCCAATCGTAGATAAGTAGTATACGGTCGGGGCATGCACTCATGAGCATTTCTTCAATGAAGGAATGACTGCCTTTGCTGTGCCTTGGACATCCTGAGCAGGGCTTGGGAAGGAAGTGTCCACAGGTACCATGATCAAGCTTCGAATCCCCGTAAGTCTCAGCTCTCTCAGGGCTTCTCTCCCAGGCTGCATCATAAGCTCTCAAGAGGCCTGTTGGCTTCCTGAAAAGCTACTTTTAAACAAATGACCTTACCTGTGACCTTTGACCTTTCTGAAGACTACCTGTTCACCCTCCTAAGATCCAGTGGTCTCCTAATAAGGTGAATTTCAGAACCCAACATGCATCTTTTCTGACAATGCATGAGCTCTCCACCTGTACAAACAACCCCACCCTTTCCCCTGGTTATCAGTGATGCCACACTCACACAATAGTGAGTACACTTCATGAATATGCAGGATGCCACATAAAATAACATAAATGTTTCCTAATAGAATTAATACACTTTCCAAGCAGTTCAGCTTGAGGCAATTATTGTACTTCCTGGGAGATACAAATTACTTTGCCCTCAGCCTCATGCCAAATAACCCCCCTAAGACACACACTAATTACCCAGAAATACACTGCCTGCCATAGCTCATTGACTAATTGACAATCAGTTTAAAACTTCAGCAAAATATCTTAAAACTTAGGCGTCACGTTTAGGAAGGAAACCTATTCTGTTTATCTCCTCCTTTTTGGTCTACCTCACTGGCAAAGTTGTAGCATAGTTTGTAAGTAATGACCGAGCAGGGTTATTATAATGATCGATGGTAAAAGAACAGCATTCCATCATACAGTATAGCATTTCCATCTCTCACTTCTGTGATTCTATTAAGAACAATTACATTATTATATCTGCTAATGTGATACAAACATAGAATGCAACAGTGTATCTAATAGTAATTGCTGGTGTGGTCTGTGAAGCTCACGGTACAGCTGTCACCGATTCCTTTCTCTTTCTCTTCTGCAATGTGGCCTTTCTGTGCTCTGTGCCCCTTACATTCTGATCCCGGCACATGCACCCACGGAGTTCATGCTGTACCTACACGCATTCCTCTTGCCTCACGAGTAAGTTGTGGGCAAAAGCCAAATCCGTGGGAATTATTTCTCACTATATCATTTCTATTCACAAATCACTGTTAGAGACCTAACTTCAGTATGAAGCTATGAGCCCAACTCTGCCTTAACCTCGTTTCTAATCACTTTGATTATTCCTGGCCTTGATATACTACTATAAACCTGTGTTTTGGACTTTCTAGGGGAGTCCGATCTTATAGGGAAAGTGCATACAAATTTCAAAGAACTGATCTGTAATTAAATACTTGGGAAGTGAGGCTTTCACACATTGGAGATTGCTGTTATAGGCGGTGCAAAACAAACCTGCTAGAATATCAAGTTATAGGAGGGACAATTGCTGTGAGATCGTGAGACTGGCATTTCGTCTGGCTGCAACCACAGAATATCCAACCAGGAGTGGCTTGAACAATCAGGGAATTATTTCTGTCACAGAACAAGACTTCCAAAGGCGAGAAGTCAGGGGCTGGTGTTGTGGCTCAGTGACGGCATCTTTTGTTTTTGTCCTTTTCCATCCTTTGCATGCAGCTGGTGACCTCATGCTCTGGAAATGGTGGCTGTGGAAGAAGTGGGGAGGGGTGTGCACCAGCTGTGACTAACACTTCTATCAGGAAAGCACATGCTCTGCCCCAAACCCTCATCAGACTTCTTAGGTCTCATCAGCTAAAACTGTGTTACACTGACCACACTTAGCTACAGGGGAGGCCTGGAGACAGCTGGGCACAGTGCCGTCCCTGATAAGTCAGAGTTTTGTTAGCAAGGGGTAAATGGGCACTGGAGAGGGGAATGATTGAGCCTGGCACAGCTGGAGAAGGTCTGAGAGAACAGGGGCTGGAGTGTGAGGGCTGGGTAATATTTAGTCAGGAGACAGGAGAGAAGAAGGGATCTTGAGTTACGGTGAGATTAACTTTGGGAGATGGTCGCCCGTCAAGGAGACCGTGAGAACTCTGCTCCAGGAAAATTTTGTTCTGGGAAGCTGGGAAAACATCGGCCCACTGAGGTGTGTCCAGTTCCCGGAGGAACCGCCCACCCTCCCTCATCCTCAGTACATTCCCCGCCTGCTCCCTCCCGGTGTCTCCCTGGTCAGATTCAAGTGGACTTTCTGATCAAGGGGAACAAACTCTTCAGGGGATTCTGCTCCTTGCATGTTGATCTTTCCCCGAAAGCCAGTGATTTTCAACACTGGCTACACATTGCAACAACTTGGGGGAAGTTTTAAAAATCCCAGTACTAATCCACTTCCCAGACCGATTAAGTCACACTCTGGGGATGGGGTCAGAGGTGTGCTGGCGAAAGTGTTAAACTGGCTCTTTAGGGGAAAAAGGCCTGTATATATGTACACAAATGTATTACAAATTTTATTGATGTGAAGGATGTGTAGCCTACTTACAAATGATAATGAAATATACAATATTCTTTATTACAACACGTTCTTTAGCCCATTGATTCTAAATGATGCTTTCCTGTTGTTTTTTCTTTTTGCTGAACTCTGGTGTTTGTAGTTAACATATGGCTGCAATTCAACCATGATTTCACAAAATCAGACTGTAAATAAATGCTTGGTTACTGTCCAGATTCAGTCACTGACTCATGCGTGTAGTTTCAACATGAACATTGGTTGATATTTTTGATGATGTATGTTGGAATTTCCACTTGTTCATCAGTGAGGTGAGAGACTTTTTTACTGGGTGGCGGGGTGATGGGGGGTGGGGGTGGGTCATAGTTTGCAAACACTGGAAGAACATTTCCTCAATTTTCTGTGCCATTCACAATATAACGGTTACAGACACGATACTTTTTAAAGTTTAATTTGCATTATTAACATCTTATCCATCACTTTCTTAAGTCTAGACCAGGGGTTGGCAAAGTTTTTCAGTAAACAGCCAGATAGTAAATATTTTATACTTTGTGGACCACAAATGGTCTCTTCCTTCTCTTCCTCTTCATTTATTAGTTTTTTTTTTAAACAATCCTTTAAAAATGGAAAAACTTGTGGGCTATACAAAAACAGGCTGCAGGCCAGATCTGGCCTGTGTGCTGCAGTTCGCCAGCCCCCATCTGCACGCTCAGCACAGTGAATCCAGCCCTGATTTACAGCGCGGGCTGATGTCTGTGGTGTAAATAGTCCGCAGCCGTCAGTGGGACAGCCCTGAGCAGGGAGCTGGGAAGCGATGCCGTGGCCCCTCGCGTTCCTCCTCCGCAGACAGCCTCGGGGGCACAGATAGAGTGAGCTAGCTAGAAAGTGATACATTTTGAGTACTTATTACCTTTATTTTCTAAAATATATTTTTATTGATTTTTTCAAGAGAGAGGAAGGGAGAGAGAGATAGAAACATTGATGTGAGGGAGAAACATCGATCGGCTGTCTCCTGCACGCCCCCTACTGGGGATGAAACCTGCAACCCGGGCATGTGCCCTGACCCGGAATCCAACTGGGACCTCTCAGTCCATGGACTGACGCTCAGTCCACTGAGCCACACTGGCCAGGCAATATTTAATGAGATATTTAATTGTAAGTTTATGTCATCTAATTTTGAATTGTGCTGTTTAACAACTGGCTCTGAAAATTTAACAGTTTCTTATGAAACGGCAAGAACAGGCTTCAGTGTACCCGTCCCTAGGTGGGACCCAGGCCTCTTTATATTTTATTTTAGTTTTCATGATTTTTAAATAGACTTTTCGTTTAAATTTATTGATTTAGAGAGGGAATGAAAGGGGAGAGAGAGATTTGTTGTTCCACTCATCTACGCATTCATCGGTTGCTTCTTGTAGGTGCCCTGGCTGTGGAGCAATTCTGCACCTGTGGCAGCTCCCCAGCCGGGGCTAAATAGACTTTATTTTAAAGAACTGTTTTAGGTTCACAGTAAGAGTGAGCAGAGGGCGCAGAGATTCCTCATATTCCTCCAGTCCTCACACATGCATAGCCTTCCCATTATCAACAACCCTCACCAGAGGGGCACAGTTGTTACAACTGCTGAGCCTTCACTGACTCGTTCTTATCACCCAGAGTTCGTAGTTTACATTAGGGTCCACTCTTGGTGTTGTGCATTCTATGGGTTTGGACACATGTATAACATGTATCTATCATTATAGTATCATGCAGAGTAATTTGTCTGCCCTAAAATCCTGTTACCTGCCTATTCATCCCTCCTTCCCCCCATCCACTGACAACCACTAATTTTAGTTTCTCCATAGTTTTGCCTTTTCCAGAATGTTGTATACTTGGAACCATTTTCCAGAATATTATATACTTTTCAGATTGGCTTCTTTCACTAGGCAATACGCACTTAAGTTTCCTCCATGCCTTTTCATGGGCTAATAGCTCATTCCTTTTCAGCACTGAGTAATATTCCACTGTCTGGATGTGCCACAGCCTCTATTTTATCTGAAGTTCCCTGGATAGTCAAATGAATGGCCACTCTCAGTGCATTTGGCCCTGAGCTGAAGGCCCAGCGGTGTAGTCTCTTTCAAACCTCTCAATGACATTGTTTGACGTCTTTGGTTCATCCTTGGAGGTTTCTCTCTCTGCCTGTCCCTGTAACAAACTTGTGCATGTCCCACCTGAGTTATCACTGCCCCGCCAGCCTGCCTGAGCCTCTATGGTTGCCTGCTCCAAAGAACCACCCTGGCTACTCGTCTGCCTGAGCAAGCCGTCAGCCTCCGCCTTGAGTACGTATTTGCAACTCTTGGGCTGCATTCCCCGGCCTTCCTCCTGGAACCAGTGTCTGCCAGACAGTTGGTGCACAGAAGATATTAGAAAATGGAGGCTTCCAAGGACACCCTACATCCCATCATGGCTCCATGGGCAGGGGAGGCCAGGTCCTAGAGGGCTTTTGTGGAGTCGTTTGCCTGCTTGATCTCCCACCTTCATCCCACTCTGAGCTTGAGATACTGAGCCCCTGCAGGCTTCCATGTCAGCTGGCATCTGGGGAGCATGGTCTGTGGAAGAGTGGAGAGCAATGGAGAAAAGAAGCCAGGATATTGTTCGCCCTTTCTTCCTGCTTTGGGCAGCACCAGGGCATGGTCCCTGTCCTCTCCCAGGCTCCACCCTTGGCTAGCAGCACTCGCTCTGATTGTAGCCCCTCCAGGCAGCCGGCTCCTGGGCTCTTCCCTTTGTCCCTCCAGCTCCAGGGACTGGCTTCCTGCTGGTGCTCACCTTTGGGTTGCCTCACCATTATCTTCACCCTTTCGCCTCTTCTAAACACCTTTGTAATAACGCCCTTCTTTTAAATTCCTTCTCTTGAGCTCTTTTCCTAATAGGACCTTGTCAGATTCAGAATCAATCTGAAATGTTTTGCTGAGGACTCTGGGCTTCGGGCTTATGGTAGTTGGTAGAACACCACTAGAGGTTTTTTTTTTTAATTCCTCACCCGAGGATACTTTTCTACTTATCATCAGAGAGAGCGGGAGGGAGGGAGAGAGAGAGACAGAGAGAAACATCGATGTGATAGAGCCACATCGACTGGTTGCCTCCCTCATGACCCGACCAGGGCTGGGGATGAACTGCAACCAAGGTACGTGCCCTTGACCGGACTCGAACCCACAACTCATTGGTCCGTGGGTTGATGCTCTAACCGTTGAGCCAAACTGGCCAGGGCACCGCTAGAGGTTTTTGAGGGGGAAATGGGTATGACCAAATGGAAGAACGGGTGTTTTAGGAAGATACCGTTAGCAGAGGTGGAGAGAATGAGCTGAAAGTTCACGGCCCCTGAGAAGGTTTGTGGATAGCTTTTAGGAGCCTGTTAACATTCTAACTGTATGCAAAATTTTGTGTATATGTGTGTAAGTGACTTTTTTTTCTCTGGGGAGAGAGCCCATGCCTTTCATTAGGTTCTCTATGGGATTCCAAAACATGTTAAAAATGACTGGACTAAAAGTAGGAAGAGTAGTTAGGAAACTAAGCAATTCAATGTGTCAGTCAGGGTCCCAGCAGAAATAGAATTCATCAAGATGGGACTACATTCAGAAGTATGAGCAGGGTTAGGTGAAGGCACCCAGAGACCAGCCACAGTGGGAAGCTGTTAGCCACCTAGGACTAAAGGGCAAAAGGGAGGAAAAGGAATGACTTGGCCAGGACAGCTGGAGCCTCAGGGGAGGGGTCTGGTGGAAAAGAAATGATGGTGGGATCGGCCTCTTCGGAGATGGGGAGTCAAAGCAGGGAATGAGGAAGGAAGGCACACTCTGCCTCTGGCCTCCCACCCCTGATCAGCCATCGACCATTGTCACTGCCTCCCGCTAGTCAACCGCCAAGAGAGTCCGGGTGATGTGGTCTGCAGAGCCAGAGTGGGGCCGCAAATGCGGGTAATGTGAGGACTGGGGCCGAGCAGTATAAACGGAGCATCACCAACACCCAGACAATACATTACTCAGAACTTCCAGATTGTCCAAGAAAGGAGTCAACATAGGTCATGTTTGGTAGCTCCGGGCACCATCACTTGCTCTCTGATTTCTGGATTCTGCATTTCATCAGACTCTCCTACACTAATGTGGGCCTGCCTGAAAAGGAGAAGCAAAATACAGAGGACTTTTGTTGTTGTTAACTTTGTCCTTCTACTGCTGCTTATGAGCTCTTTGACCTTGGAAGTCACAGATGTCTCTGAGCTTCCCTCCATAAAGTCCAGAGGTTGCATTTGATGTTCTTTGTGACACCTCTGGCTTGAAATTCTTATGAGTCTTTAAGGGGCATCTTTGGCTTCTTCCCTATGAAGGAAGTTGTGTTCTGGCTCCTTCCAAATAGGTAAGCAGCCCTCCCTTGCCTGCCATCACCTGCAGTGGTTTGAAGGCTGGACGAGAGCAAGGGCAATAGACCCCCGTCCCTCCAAGGAGCAGACTGCAGCCTATTAGCATTTTATCGACTGTGGCTCTGCAGTTGGTTGTTAGGATTTGTAGTGAAATGCTTTCATACACGTTTGAGTCTAAGTGTTGCCAAGGCAAAGGAGCACTAATTTTGAAGATATGTTTGCACTGTAGTCTGTGTTCTGGAGAGAGACCTAGTATAAAGAAATTCTGCTTGCTGTCTGGGTGGAGGGAGTTGGGGGAGTGTAGCTGAAGGGGGCTCTCTTTTGTAGGCATTTCAGAGATTTAATTTTATTAGCCAATGCAAATGATGTATTCCACACATGTAAAACAAAAGGACAAGAAAATGATCCCTGTGTCAACATTAGGATGCCTGGCTTAAAATCCCATTCAAATAGCTCCCTAAAAATGATCAGACACTGAATACATTATTTTCCTGACTTTGACAAAACCAGTCTGCACAAAGAAGCAGCCCCATGAGGTTACGGATAAACCAACCACGTTAAAACTTCAGCATTTTCATGTCAGTCACAGATTTTCTTAAGGGCCAAGTCACTGTTTAAGGACTAATGTGCTTGGAGAGGGGAAAAAATCGCAGTGTGTTATTAGGCAGAATCCCCTTTATATACAGGGATTGGTTCAGTTTGACCCTGATTGTGTTGCCTGCTTTATTGTCCTACTTCAAACACGGGGCCCTGGGCGTCATCTCAAGGAAGGGCTGATTGAACTGTCGGCCCGACACTTGTCAGCTGTGGATAATACGGGTTTCAGTCCGTCATGCTCACACATAAATGAACCATGACAGAGATAGACTGTTGAATAGAAAAAGCAGCTTTACTGTGGATAACCTCTCTTGAATAAATGCAACAAACAATAAAGTCTGAAAAAGAGGACCATGTACCTTAGGAAAGCAGTGACGTTCACAACCAACTGGTTATTATCTTTTGGGGCATCAAAAATTGCCCCTTTATTAAAGCGTGCTGCTGAGAGAACAGGGGAAAGTGCTATGATTAGAATAAAAATGATGGCAGTTGAGTCCATGCAGT
This sequence comes from Tadarida brasiliensis, assembly GCA_030848825.1. Classification (NCBI taxonomy): domain Eukaryota; kingdom Metazoa; phylum Chordata; class Mammalia; order Chiroptera; family Molossidae; genus Tadarida; species Tadarida brasiliensis. Next base: position 39,754,553 of record CM061258.1, read on the forward strand.
CTTTAATATAATATCACATAACAAAACCCAGTTACAATTCACCAGGATTAAAAAAGGAGGCATTGTTTGTGTACCAAATGGAATTCACAATTGTTCTTAGAAAATGGTGGCACACATCTTAATTAAAACAGCAGAGAAAGCATCTGTAACTCTTTATTTCTCTAAAACATTTCTCTCTTTTTATATACATTAAAAAAAACAAAAAACTCCCAGTAGAAATTGTGGAAACTCTACATTTCAATCAGGATAGTCAAAAGAATGATTTGAATTTACAGGCCTGTAATTGGAACAAATTGGAAACAAAAGAAGAGCTCGTTTAAGCCACGTGATGTGGCCACAGAGCCGCTGCGTACAGTATGCTAGGAAAAAAAAAAATCATGTTTCTTTAAAGCAAAGCTAACTCCGCGGCAGACTCCTAGCAATTTGCATAAATGTCTCCACCATGATTTTTTTAAATTTATGGGCCCTAAGTTTCTAATTAAATACTAATTAATACTATCACCAGAATTGTCTCCCATCCCCAGCTCTTCATAGCTTTGTCACTTTGATTAATGCACAGTCATTTATTAACTTATTTAACAAGCCGGGGTGCCTCATGACAAACTAGATTAAATTATCCTCATAACAGTCTCATTACTGAAAAAAAAAAGGGAGTTTTAAACTTAATAAAAATTATCCTCAATAATGGTAAAGCTTTTTTACCGCACCCTTAAAAGATAGAAATAGGTTTCCTGTTTGATTTATAATATATGGAGTTGTATAAAGCATTCATTAATAAAATTTATAAGTTCATTTAAGCTTGCACATTACAGTAGTGCTGTAGCCTTGGGTGCTTATTATTTAACTTTTTGCTGTAGTTATGAAGATAATTAATGTCCTGACCAGACAGGGACTAAAATATCCACTAGAATGAGATAATTAGAGACATAAATAATGTTTAGGTTCTTGTGTGCTGCTTTTTAAATTAATTGTTTTGTTTTCCACCCAAACTTGATAAAGAGGAAAACAGGAGTTTACCAGGGAACTGGATAGGTGAGATGTTTGTTTCGGTGGATGGGCAAATGCTATGAAGCCTCCCAGTTTCTAGGCTGAGGGTGTGCCAGGGGTTTAAGCTCTTTCCCCAATGTTGGACCCTCGTCGCTCTCTGGCTCCCTCTAGTGGCCAGGTCCTGGAGGCAAGCACACCTTGCAGCAAGGCCTGCTTATTAACCACTCAGGAAGCATAGGGGGTGAGTCAGAAAGAGAACTGGAAGAAGTCTCTTCATTAAGCTTTTGGTCTTAGACTCCGAGGAGAAGGAGAGCCCCAGAGGAAGCTGGATGAGCCTATGGCAGCAAATCTTTCACGCTGATGAGGCAGAATACAGGAAGCTGTGGCTTAGGCCCTGCTGGTCTCAAAACAAATTGTATGAATACATTAAAACGTATGTGGAGCACAGACCCTCCGTGAGGCTGTGTGTTACAATGGGTATTCCGCATGTTCTGAGGATGTATTCTCTTCTAATTTTTTCAGTTTCTTGCTAAAATAGCACCCTCATTAAGGTCCTTAGTTAATCTGGGGAGAGGACAGGAAATGCATCTACTGATGGAAAAGTATTTGCTCCTTAAGCTTCCTTTTGGTCGGTGATGTCCTGAGTCTATGGGTAGGACTGCTGGAAAGGGACAGTAGCTCCTTAGTCACAAGTAAGGAGCTGACACTCTGTATTGGTAACACTTGACCATTTACAGAGCCCTTAGACGTATGTCATCCTTATCACCTCCAGAATCCTGTGAGCCTGAGGTGGGGACTGTTACTATGGTTTCTAGGAATCACCTGGTGCTATGGATTCTCAAACTGGCCAGTTGGTTGCTTCGTCCCTGGGAAGGGCACCTGGCTCCTTTTCTTTCCCTTTCCAATGTTCCAATATCCTCCCGCATTTCGCATCTCACCCCATTTCTTCTCTCATGCCCTCCTTCCTCTCCCTTCTCCCTTTCATCCTTCATTCAGAGCAGAGATAACAACTCTCCTGCTCACGTATGGAAAGAGCTCAATGGTCAGAGCTGCATGGGGAATGGTGCGGCAGAAACCCTGTGAGGGGAAGAACGGCTCAGGGTACTTTCTTCGGGTTTAGTGCTTCGTAATCATAGTCAACTCCAATGCACACCCCGTCCCTGGGAGGGAAGTAAATGGCAAACGTTTTTACTTTGTGTTATTTATTTATTGTTTTGCTACTCCTCACTCGAGGATATTTCTTTTCATTGATTTTGTTTTTAGAGAGTGGAGGGGAGTGTGTTGGGGGGGGGGGAGAGAGAGAGAGATCCATGTGAGAGAGACACATAGATTGGTTGCCTCCCACATGCACCCTGACTGGGGTGGGGATCAAACCTGCAACCCAGGTAAGGGTTCTTGACTGGGAATTGAACCTGTGACCCTTCAGTGCATGGGCTGATGCTCTAACCACTGAGCAACACCAGCCAGAGCATGGTTGTTTTTTTAAATCCTCACCCGAGGATATTTTTCCATTTATCTTTAGATAGAGTGGGAGGGAGGGAGGGGGAGAGAGAGAAAGAGAGAGAGAGAAACATCCATGTGAGAGACACACATCAATTGGTTGCCGCCTGCACGACCCCCAACCAGGGCCGGGGACTAAACTGCAACCGAGATACGTGCCCTTGACCGGAATCAAACCCGAGACTCTTTGGTCTGTGGGCCAACGCTCTAACCAATGAGCCAAACCAGCCAGGGCGGAGCATGTTTTTATTTTTTATAACCCTGTTTGACATTCATTAAAATTTCCATCTCTGCAAGTCTGTTAGTGGAGAACCATTAGTAGATGGTGGCTTTGGCCGAAAATAGATCAACCTTAGGTGAAATCTCAGCTCCCTGATTTACGTGGTTTCCTCCTGGCAACTTTGAGTTCAGTGTGCTAAGTCCCCGGCTCGCTCAGTATTAACTTTGGTCAAGGAGGCCAAATCAGACGAGGTGGGGCCTCTGGGAACCCCGTGAGGGGATGTCGTAGATGCAAGTAAAAGCACAATAAAGTAGCAAGGAGGTGGAGGTCAGCACCGAAAGGTGAAAGGTCCTTCCATGGGGGTCCCCTCTGGCTTCATGGTGATGGCTGAGGAAGGGAAGGCAGGGGGAGGGTGGACAGGGCCCGGGGGTGAAGGATAAATGGTTTGGAAGGGCAGAAAACAAGTAACTGTTTCTCAGTGGTTCTCAAACTCTCACAGACAAAGCAACGTTTAGGTGCAGGCCCCTGGCTCCAGTTCCAGAATTTCCGATTTAATCTGTCCGAGGCCCAGGAATCTGCATTTTAATGAACCCGTGAGTGAGTCTGAGGCAGGGGGTCAGCCATGGACCACTGGTTATGAAACACTGGAGTAGGAAGGGGAGAAAGAGAAGATGAAAGAACTGATAGGAGGCAGGGAATTGTGCCTGAGCCATCTTTCCCCGAGAAGGTGCTGTAGCTGCTGTGTGTCCTGTAGACCCTGCTCACCTGGGGACGCACCTCCGGGTGGCGAGCAGAGGGCAGAGCAGGAGCAGAGTGCGAAAGGTTCCCCCCGGCCCGAGAAGACAGTTTGGTCACCCCTCCTAAGTGCTCACCCAGGCCACAGCCTAACCCCAGGCCCTGTGGCATCCACTGAGGCTGCTCACTCTCCTGCCGTCTCTTCTGTCTGATAGCTAAGGATTCCTTCTGAGGGGGAGTGTGAAGGAGATGGGCTATGGAGATACCCTGAGCTTGGGCTGCTCCAGCATGGGGGCAAAGGCTAGATTGTCTGGAGTGGCCCTATTTCCCAGCTCCATAGCACCCCAGAACGGTCGAGGTGTGGAATGGCTTTGATTAAGCTGTCTCGGGCACACATGGCCTCATTTGAGCTGGGGTCCTCTGTGGGGTGTCTGGCTTCTGAAGGTCTAGCCTATTGTTTGGGTGACCCTCACATGGCCTCAGAACTAAGCATGCACCCAGCTGGGACCTCTTGACCCACTGGGCTCTCTGTGTGCTCTTCATGCCTTTATAACTGTGCAGCTAGAGTGATGGAGATGCCATGTGTATATACAATTCAATACAATCAACACTCATGGGTCCTGGGCACTGTGCTGGTGCTGGTGATACAAAGATGAAGGAAATTTTCTTGCCAATCTGCTTGACTTCACCCCTTGAGGCTATCAGTGACATTGCCCTCAGGAGAAGGGTAAGTCCAGAAAGGTTACCTGGGACCCAGCTGGTCCCCAGCATCCTGCAACCACCTGGCAGAGAACAGGGCACAAGGCTAGGTGGGTTCGAGGTTGGCCGATGAGTTCCAGGTTGGGTTCTCAGGGTGAATGTGACAGAAGGAAAAGAGAGTGACAGGGCTTAGGGCTGTGGTTCCCAAACTGGGGTGTGCATACCTCCAGGGCTGTGTAAGGTAATCCACTGGGGATGGGCAGAGAATACTGAAGCTCTTGCTTTTAAAATCTTGTTACTTATGCTTTTCTATTTTTGTGGTATATTTTTCAATGAAGAAAATATCAGCCCAGGAATAAAATTTCTGCAATGAATGAATGCATAGGTGTCAGAGATATGTGCTCAATTATTTTTCTTGTTTCATTGTTGGATGTACATTATGAAATAAATGTATAGACCATTGGTTTAGAGTGTTGTCAAAAGAGAGTTGAGTTCTGGGCTCTAGAGTCTTGATTTAAAGGGATGGAAGCCAAACCATGAGGGAGCTTGGAGAAATGGGAAGAATGGGGGCTGGAAAGGCTCAAGGTGATTGGAAGTCAGGTTTCGTGTATTTAAGAGAACATAGTCTCAGGAGAGGAGGTAGTGAGCAGAGAGCAGGATGAAGATCGAGAATATCTCAGGTGGGACAATGCTGGATGATTCTAAAGTCAAACTTGTGACAGGGAAGGGAGGGGAAAGAGGGGGGTGAGGGCAGTGCCTTGGGTGTGCTGCTCCATGGATATTGCGTGAGTTGATGGCAAGCTCCAGGGCAGAAAAGAAGACGGTGAGCTGCCAAGTCACTAGTGGGAGGTCTGTGCTGGTGGGCAATCAGGCGGCACAGGAAAAGAAGGAGAAATGTAAATGAACGTAGGAGAGTAAGGTGTCTTGGAAAGGTAAGGAGGACGCAGATCTTCCCTCTTCAGACCCTGGGAGTTTGGGAGGAGTGGAGTGGATGGGCAGGATGGGTGTTGCCTAGATGAAGGTGAAGAGAGACAGGCTCCAAAGGAAACAGGAAGAGAAGGGACCACTCCCTGCCCCCAGGCTAAAGTGGAGGGGCAGTTACTCACCGTGGAACAGGGGCTCCAGAGGGCACGGAAAAGGCTCTGGATTGAGTGATCAGTGAGAGTAGGTGTCAGAGGAGATGAGAGCAGGCTGGAGGTGAGCATGTGGGAGGAGAGGGAGCACAGCCTGTGCTCAAGGCTCGCTCTTCTCCACGTGGGGTGCACTGTTCTCCAACCCTATTTGGTGGGTAGGGGAATACACTTTGTAAGCATAGCTGGCATTTTTTTTAAAGGAACATACATGTCTTTCTATTCAAAAACACAAAATATGTTGTCTGTGGGCATGCACAGTGACAGCCATAAACCAGCATGTATTTTGTCAACTAAAACCTGTAACTGACACCCACAACCTTTTCTGTAGTATTTTTTTCCAAGTGATTTCTCTGAGGTTATTGGTGAGAAACACATCCTGTAACAATTCATTAATAGTGACAATGCACTATTTTAGGAATGAGAAATGCCACCTCCACCCACTCTGCCCATGCCAGGGTCCTCCTCCTCTTCGGGGCCTTTGCGACAACTTTGCCATTTCACTTGGTAGCAACAGCAATGAAGCAGCCCCCTTCCCACCTTAGTGGCCAGCGGTCCCCTTTCCAGCCTAGCCACAAAGCCTCAGCCATGGCTTTGCCTGATGCTCTCAGTGGTCAGGGATCCTTCTAACTGTCATTCTTGGCAAGGTCATTGCAGACATTTTGAATATTTAAAAAATCAATTTCTGTGTCAATATTTTTCATCTTTATTAGTTGGATTTTGTGAGTCCAGAGCTGGACCACACTGAAACCAATCCCAGCCACCTAGAAAGATGCCTTCCTGAAAAGAAGCTGGAGCACCATTGAGTGCATCTGGAACTCCTTCTTCCGAACCTCTCTACCTCACTCTCCCCCCAGCCTTCTGCATGGCTGTTGCATATGAATATTTTGCCATATGTTCATCCAGTTCCTCCTCCTCCTCCTCACAGCAGCAGTCTTTCTTAAATATGGTTTTCAATTTGTGACCCATCACCTTTCCCTTTCAAGAGCACAGAGTCATCTTTGGTCTTAACGACTTCTGCTTTTTGAGTCTTCAAGATTTAGGGTCAGCCCCTCCTCTCCAAACACCTGCAAAAGCATTTAAAAATGAGTCAGTTCCAGGGTATAGTTTTTCTTTATTACACTAAATTTATTCATAATACATTATGCAGGTGTTTTGATGAGAATCCAGAAACATCTTGAGACACCAGATTTCTCTGAAATGTGAGAATGTAAGACCATTGCTGTTCCAGGACCAGTCTTGTGTACAGAGCTTTTTATTGCCTTCATTTGCATGATTTCGTTCACTTCTCAGAACTCTGTCAATTAGCAACAGCTTGATCTTGCAGATGAAATAACAGAACCCAGAGAAAACTCACCCAAAGCTACACACTTAGAAGATTGTGGAGCCAGGGCTAGATCCAGTGTTCTCTCCACTAAGTCACTCTGCCTTTCAGCATTAAGGACAGATCAGACAATAAGATCATTCACGATTAGGCGCATGACAGGTTAGAGCTGGAAGGGACACCCCCCTGCACCCCGTATCTAATTCAACTCCTACATTCGTAGACATTCAGTCGATGTATCTAATTAGAAAAATGCAAATTATTTGACTGTATACCTATAAATATTATCCCTGGAAAGAAAAGGAACATTTGGTAAATGTACAAAAAATATGGGAAAAATTTGCATGTTATCCTTGTACCCGGGCCATGTTAATCTTCTCTGTATTGTTCCAATTTTAGTACACATGCTGGCAAGCAATTTCCGGAATATTTTAAGTGAATATACTGCAATAGAAAATACCAAAGTATATCACATACAGTAAAGATAAGTATTGTTTTGTGAGACTTTCGTGTTAGTTGCATATATGTGCAGACATTGTGGGTCACGATATAAAATTTGTTTCATGCTCTGGATTGTGCTAACAAGTGTTGAAAAGCCACTGGTATAGTGGAAAGAACCTTGGAAAGTGGGTTTAATTACCTGATTCCAGTTATTGCTCTGCCAACAGCCACCTGGTGAGCTTGGTCAAGCAACTTACCCCTCAGGGCTTCCATTCCCTTATCTGTAAAAGGAGCTGGGTGTTTTGAGGCCCCTTCCTTTACGACTGAATTAATCTGGTGATTCTTTCACAGCATCGATGAAACACAAAGCCTTCCAAAGGAGGAAGGTGGGAGGAGTGAGGTAGCGGGAGCAGAAAGACAAGCGTGAGCCAGGTGCCGTCACATGACGTTACCCCACAGCAGCTGCTGCCCTGGTGCTCATTCTTGCTGCTTGTCATCATGCTGGTAGCACCCCAAGATGCTGCTGCCACGAGGGTGTGAGTGATGACCATGGTGAAATCCAAGTTGGAGCCTGTGGACAGCAGTGGAGGTGAGGACTGCCAGCATACACACCTGGTACCACGCTTGGCACTGCCAGGTGCTCAGAAGCAGTTCTTGACGACAAGCACGATAAATAGTCCAAGGAAAGGCAACCGAAACAGAACAAGTTGAAACTGAGGAACCATATTCCCTCTATAATCTACGAGGCCCTGAAGTAATAAAGACCTTCTTTAGAAAAAAAATAAAAAAAGGAAGGGGAGCAATTTCAGAAAATGTGCAATGTGAACTGCTTAATATAACTCCTGTTCTGGTGTAGACTAGTGCTTGGCTTTCTGTAAAGAGCAGGGACCTGTTATCCCTTTCCACTCATTTGATGGATAAGATGCAAAGTTAACTTCATGGTGGAGAAACATCCAAGAGGTCGCCTGCTTTCCATTAATATAGAAGATATCTTTGACTTGGGGTGGTGAACACAATACAATATACAGATGGTGTATTATAGAACTGTACACGTGAAACCTATATAATTTTATTAACCAGTGCCACCCCAATAAATTCAATAAAAAAGGAAAAAGACATTTTTGACATTAGCTCATAGGATGTGTATATGTACACACACACACACACACACACACTAGATGTATAAATTATTTATTGGTCCTGGGACAGCATACAACATGACAAGAAATGAGATGTGTCTGTGTGATAGGCACACATGTAGAAACTGAGGGAGTATTTTTCCCCCCAGGTAGACACATAATGCCAGAAAACATTCTGCCTTGGAAGAACAAAAGTACAAAGATGTTCCAGCCATTGAAGGTTATGGTTTTGTACAATTGCTTATCATTTGTTGCATTTGGAAGTAGGGCATGGAGAAGACAATCACCTCTCCCAGCCTGGCTCTCTTTAGCACGCGTCCATTCAGCATCACGTGCTGGGTGAGATTTAACAAGATGTGCCTGTTGGCCTGCAAAAAAATCAGGTTGACATGAGCCGTGCGTGTCAGGAAACTGATCAAAAGCGGGCTTGGTTGTTGTTGAACACTGTGTACTTTAAAAAAAATAAATGAATAATTGAAATCGTTTTAGTACTTGTGGAGGGCACTGAACTGACAGCTCTGGGGCCCCGGGCCGTCTGCTGCCCAGATGCATCATGGGTATAACCATGGCCGCGACCTCCTCAGCCCCACACTGAGCCTCCTCCAGTTACTCCATCCACTCCAGCCAGACTGAGGAGAAAACGCAGCCCGGTGGTTGGGTCCCAGAGTGACCATGGCCACGCAGGAGGCACTGCTGGACAGAGTGGAGACAAGAGGCCCTTGATAGACTCTCCTTTAGTGTAGGTGACTGGAGAGATTTAAGAAACGAATACTTTCCTGGTCATGACCCACCATGGCTGGAGCTAGACCCATGAGCCTGATGTGGGATGTTGATATAGCACCTTCTTCAGTTACTCTGTTTACTTCCAAATGACAAAACCAAAACAAAAAATAACTCCAAACAAAGTCTCAACAACAGGAAAAAAAAAAAGCCCTCCAGCCCATACTGACCAAGTGGCCGTTATTTTTGGCTGTGGGCAGGGCTGGTGAGATGCGCTTTGGCCGGCTGTCCCTGCGCACAGCCGTCTGACTGGAATTTTTGTGAGTCGGGAAAGGGATGGTTATATTTGGCCTCTGGAAGGGAAGTTGCTGAGGTAGAGAGGCAGCTTTGGGTCATAGGGTTTGAGCCCATGCCAACAGGAGGAGAAACAACTCACCCATTGCCAGCTGAGGAAGCGGGTGGGACAACCCAGCTGAACCCTTTGGCAGGTCGAGGGGAGGTCTGCAGGGGAGCACACCACACCACTGTCAAGGTGTTTGTTCCGGGCCAGTGAGACTCTGCCTGTGGCTGAGCTGGCCAGGAGGACCAGCAGGGGCTCAGCAACACTACCTGTTTTCCTTCCTTTAGCCCACGGCACTCAGTCTAGGCTACCATGTGCTGTATTCCTGGAAGTTTCTAGACTTTGTTTACAGTTATTATTGACATGCACTGTGTTCACTACCAGATTTTGAGTGCTACGGTTTACCTTTATGATACACATAGCTGCCACATGCAAGGACATTTGAAAAATCAAACACTAGTTTGCCCTCCCCCTTTAAGCTCTGGGTGATGTATACATAAAATAAATTATTAGATCTTCAGTCATGTTATAAAAAGAATGACACTCGAGTCGTGATAGAAAAACAAGATTATTGTTTATGAATAAACCACTAAAATATGCATTTTGTAAGGCTCATTGATTTATTTCCAATTCGAGGGACCACATAGACATACAGAATGGTTCATTAGATATTCATTATACCTCCTTAGCTGCTTTTATTAGATGAGCCCGTGGTGCCAATGGCAAGGTTGATGTTTCCAGGGGTTGAATCAATGCTTGAATCTCATCAATTTCTTATAGGCAGTTTTGGTTTAAGGTATTTTGATGATTTTATAGAAATGTTTTACCCCATTAAAAAGCTATAACTTAAACTGTGGAGCAGGGCAGGCACACATTAGATGATAAATGGCTTTGTGTAAGAGATTTCAAATTTGTCAAATCTACATTAAGGAACTATATTTGAAATTGGTTAGAAGGTTGGGTGAATTCTCCGAGTGAAAATGACATTTGTTTTATGGATCCCTCCGAAACAATTCCCCCAGAGTTTTCATTTGAATAAATCACACCCAAGTTCAGCACTCCAGAAATAGCTAGCATGGTAGAGTTGCAGTAACTGCTTTTCTGTTTCTTCTTTTTAGGGAAAAGTGCTCAATTTCCTCATCTGTAAAGAAAGTGAGACTAGATAACCTGGAGGTGTGAATGAATCATTATACCCCCTCATTCATTCATTCCACACTTAGTTATTGAATAGATGTGGGCATTTTCTGGCACTAAAGAAACAGCAACATACAGCCCTGGCTGGTTTGGCTCAGCAGTTAGAGCATCAGCCCGAGGACCAAAGAGTCGCGGGTTTGATTCTGGTCAAGGGCATGTACCTGGGTTGCGGTTTGGTCCCCAGCCCTGGTCAGGGTCGTGCGGGAGGCAACCAATTGATGTGTCTCTCTCACATCGATGTTTCTCTCTCTATATATATATCCCTCCCTCCCTTCCACTCTATCTGAAGATAGATGGAAAGAAAAGATAGATGGAAGAATATCCTCGGATGAAGATTTAAAAAAGAAAGAAAGAAAAAGAAAGAAGGAAAGAAAGAAAGAAAGAAAGAAAGAAAGAAAGAAAGAAAGAAAGAAAGAAAGAAAGAAAGGGCAACATACAAAATAAGTCCTTATTTTCATGGAGATGACAGTCTAGAAAGAGACAGACAATAAACAAATAAAATAATGATCATGAATTGAGAAGCACCCTATAGGCAGGAAAGGAGAGTATTGTGATGGTAAGTTGTTGGGCAGGTGGCCCCAAGCCTCTTTGAGAAAGGGTTATTTCAGCCTAGGAAAGGCCATTTGAGCAAACATCTGGAAGAAGAGCATTCTGGGAAGAGGACGAGCCAAAGCCGTGGAGTGGCAATGCAATAGCATGGGCGAGGAAGAAAAAGGCCTAAAGTGTCTTCTTCGTGGGTCTTCTTCCCACCTGTAGAGCTGTAATACTCTGCTGCACAAAAAATGGATGAGGCCTAGAGGGTAGTGGGGAGTGGGCAGAAGGGAGGGATACAAGAGGGCAGGGAACATGGGTTGGGGTGGGGATAGCCATGCTAAGGTAGACTAGGTTACCTGCAGTAATGAATAAGTCCACATCACAGTGGCTTAACCAACATACATTTCTTCCCTGCCCATGTCATGGTCTGGTGCAGGTCTGATGGCTCCTCTCTGAGCAGGGAAGCAGATTCTTGCCATCATGTGTCTCTACCACTTGAAGTCCTTTATTTCCAGCCTCATGAATCGGGAGGGGAGAATGAGTGGAAGGCTGAACTGAATGTTTTAGGGGCCAGGGTTGTACTGGCTGATTGACTAGAATCCAGGTCCATGATTCTAAGTGCAAAGGAGTCTGGGAAACACTGTCTTCCATTCTGCTGAGGGAGGAGTAGCTAAATTGATGAGCATTGAGCCAGTCTTGGCCACAAGAGAGGAAGGAGGAAAAGAGGAAATCCTTCTACTCCCCTGTATCCTTGAAGATATGTTTCAATTCGGCCAGGAGTGCTAGCAAAGGGGCTGGGATGGAGAGGAAATGTCCTCACAATGATGACTTTTCATCATCCCCCTACAAAATACACAGAGAAAAAAAGGGTGGAGGAAAGGGAGCTTGCCTGACCCTGCCCCCCCCCCCCCCACACACACACATACACTTTAGGCTCAAACTAAGTCATTTTACTGCTTGTTAAGAGTCTAGAGGAGAAGCCAGGTTTGATGCTAGAGGCCCCTACCCCCTATTGCCCGACCTTCAAGGTTCCCTTCCATATGAGCTTACCCCATGTTAACCCAACCCTACTGCTCAGACCTCAGACCATCCACTCTAGGCAGGCCTGACTTCTTAAAACTTCCCATCCAACAGAGAACAGACTTCATCCCCTATGTTCTCACCATCTTCTGCAATGCCTGGACCCTCCTCTCTACCAAATCCTACTAGTGTGGAACCTTCTTATCTTTGTTGAACTTTCCCTGCCTTCTCAGACCTCAATGGAATGCAGTCACAAAGGGGCTGTATGTCTTTCCCGTTCAACCTTCAGATCTGCTCAGGTGAGTCTCTATTTTCCATCCTTAGAAACACCTCACACAGATCCCATCACTTTCTGGATCACTTCCAACTATTAGAACAGCCTCAATTTTGAAAATGAGATTTATTTTTGAGTAGTAAAAGTCCAGGCCAGTCTAATGTAAAACTTCAGTTTTGCCTCCAGATCAAAGTTACTTACCTAAGCTTAAGCTCAGGGATGTGCCGTTCGAAAGGATGAGTTGATTTGCAATCTTTCCCTACCCCTACCTCATCCCCTTTCTGACTCTTCCAGGGTCCAGGTTGGTGTTGGTGAGATTAGAGGAAGAGAGGCAGAAATATATTTCATGTCAAGATGCCCTCGAGGCTAATGTTGAGAAGCTACACAGCAGTCTCCTTTCTGGCAGGGACCATCATCCGTTTTCTCATGGGACACATTCTGGGGTACTTTTAAGAACCTCCTCTCACTCATCACATAAAACTCACACCCTTTCCTCCTTACTCTGCTCTAGCCACTTTGGCTTTCTTTCCATTTCTCAATGATGACATGTTCCTTCTTGCCTCAGTGGTTCTCAACCTTCCTAATGCCGCGACCCTTTAATATAGTTCCTCATGTTGTATGTGGGCGTATCTGCATGTGGGCAGACCGCCTGGAGACGGATAGAGGAGCGGTGTCTCCGTTCCTAAGACCATCGCAAATATGTGTTTTCTGATGGTCTTAGGCAACCCCTGTGAAAGGGTCGTTCGACACCCAAAGGGGTCGCGACCCACAGGTTGAGAACCGCTGCTTAGAGCCTTTGCTGTTTCACTTCCATTGCCTAGAACCCATCTTTCCGAGCCCCTTGCCTAGGTAACTCCTAGTCATCTTTTAAATCTCAACTCAAGCATCAGTTCTTTGGAGAAGCCTAACCTGAACTCTTAGCACCGGGCAGGCCCTAATCATGACTCTCACAGACCTGTAATGAAGATATTAATTGTGTAAATAGCTGTTTAACATCTGTCTTCCCCACTTGAGTGTGGAGTCCAAGAGGGCTTGATAAATAGATCTTTGTAGGAAGATAGAATAAATAGATTTTCCCAATAAGCTCATGAGTACTTTGACAGGCCAAACAGATAGTAGTTACTCAATAAATATTTGCGGAACTGACATGAAATTGAAGGCAGGATCCGTGCCTATTAATTTCTCAATTCACTATATGACACCACATAGTAGGATATCAGTAAATGTCTGTTACCTCAGTGTTTTGAACAACCTCTTTGGAACTAACTCAACTACTGGAGAACTGGCTGGAATGAAATTCTGACCTGTGCCATACAGATGTTCCTCAATGTCAGCAGAAGAGTTTCTCTGTTATCTTTGCTGAGCCAGGCATCTCATTGGCTGACTTCAGATTCCATAGTCTGGGAGGAGCATGACTGTAGGAAGGAGACATGGATAATGTGACCATAGAGCCAAAGAATGACAATTTCTAATAATTTGTCCCTTTCCCCTTTAGTACACATGTACCTCTATCAACCCAACCAAGCCAATTCTTGGTTCCCCCAAAAAGGGTCACCATATGTGCCTTCAACCTGACTTGCATGAAGACTTGTTTTATTAGCCACAACGAGCTGCAGGTGCAAAGACTGAGGGCACAACTAACTGTATCTGGAATCACCTCCTCACATATGAAATTAAACACTTGCACACTCAGAATTAGGTTCAAGTGGCTAATTGCACCCGGAAGTAGGTAATTGCAGGTGCAATTAGCTGCAAGTGCCATTTTTCACCCGAGACTAATTGCTCCCAAAGTAAGGAGATAGGGATTGGAAATTCAGCACTGAGTGGATGTGTGGTTATTACAACCACCTGTGATTTTCATAGTCTTCCCCCTCCCGACTTAGAGTGTGGTGGCCTCCCTTTGGTCTCTATGAACAGTAAGGTTGCTTAAATCCTTCTGTATATTAGTTTTGTAGCATTCTCTTCTCCACTTTGGTCTTCTTTCCTTGCCAAGACCCTCTTTGTTCAGGAGTTCTGGAATCCCTGGCTTTTTAAAAAGATATATGTTCACTTGTACCTAAAACCCCTCAGAATATAAGAAATGGTCAATAACTTGGACGGCTTAGTGGGTGGTAACTTCCCATTAGGTCTTGAACACAAGTTTGTTGATGATTGTCATTTGAATCTGATGGATGAAAAGCTCTTCTCCCCACCCCAGGTGAGGAGGAGATGGACCACTCCATCAAACTACCCGGAAACCTGTCATCACTGGCAGGTTCAACCTAACACATCTTTTCCTAATAGCTTTTCTCCTATATCAGTATAGGGGTCTAACCAGAAACACAGAAACACTATAGTTTATTTTTAAGATTATAAAATTAAAGCACCATTGGAGAAAGTTCAATGAATTTAAATTCAATACAGTAAAACTGACCAAGGAAACTGAAACTGTTAATACCACTCCAGAAAGTCTGTGCATCATTTAAACATTATTTAGGTAAGGGGTTGATCACCATCATTATTTTAACAGAAAGAATTTAATAAAGGGAATTAATTAATCTGGTATTAGCAGACTGAACAGGCAGTCAAGGAACCCTGAGGTATCTCAGAGATATTAACTGCAGGAAGCAGCTACCATTCCAAGGACCGGGGGAAACAGAGGCAAAAGGCTGGGGTTATTGGTGCCTGGAAGCTTGGAGGAGGGGCTCTGTGGAGCTGGAACTCAGTCCTCTGGGGGAGGGCTGCTGTCTGGCTGGCTCTGTACCTTGTTCAGCAGCTTGCAGGAGGGAGCCCACGAAGCTGAGACCCAGAACCTTGAGTAGGGGGACATGTTCAGCTGGTTCTGATGCCTCAGGTCATTGAAGGAGGGACCCTGCAGGGTGGGACCCAGAGTTTGAGTAGGGCTACTGCCCAGCTGGTACTGCACTGTGGACAGCTAGCTGTTCATGTGGAGAAAAATGCCTGCAGGGTGTGCCATGGAGCCCGGGTCTTGTGGCCTTGGGTTGGGTCCAACCAGGATGGAGCTGCCTTCACAGAAGCAGGGGGAGTGGCCACTGCAGAAAGGAGTTCTGAAGGAGGCATGGGAAAGGCAGGCTGAGCCTGTCAGCGTGTGCTTCAAGGGGATCTTTTCTCTCTGTCCAGCATTTTCCTCCGGTGGCTTTATTCATGTTGTTATAAAGAAAGTGTGTGTGTGAGAGAGAGGGAGAGAGAGAGAGAGAGAGAGAGAGAGAGAGAGAGAGAGAGAGAGAGAGAGTTGAAGGGAGGGAGAGAGATGAGGGGAGGGAGAGACAGAGAGACAGAGACAGAGGGACTTGACTTCACAGTGAATGAACCCAGTGGTGGTCTTAAGATAGTGGTCTTAGCAGGTGTCCACAGCCAGCCCAGCCCCGTGATTTCTAGCGGATTCCTTTCCTCACAGCTTACCTTGGGGGATGGGGGTGTCACATCCTCTTTTCTTCCTGCTGCAGAGTTCAGGGTCAGCTTTTTTGCTTCCTTGCTTAGTCATTCAGAGGTGGGACAGGATCCCACTTGCTAAGCTGGTGGTGGACTCAGCTGAATGCCAATCAGATGGGGTGGTGACTCCTTTGAACTCCCTGTTGAATCTGCTGTTGCTTAGCTCCCGCAGTGGACAAGCCCTTGGTAAGGAAGCAGGAGCCATGACGCTGAGGGCATGGAGGGGGAGGCCTTCGGCTGGGCCGGGGCACCTGGCCCTGAAAGACCCCTGCTCTGAGGCTGTGGGGCCCTGAGGTCTGGCACTGCTCTCCAAGGCAGCGTTTACTGCCGCAGGGCCAGCTCCTAATGGATTGCTTTGGCCGGCATTGCCACTTGGCACGGGGAGCAAACATTCCTTTGCCCTTATCACCGCCCTACTTGGTGGTAACTTAGGCTTCTTGAGAGAGGACATAAATATTAGAAGTTGGGTCACCTACTGGTGGTTTGGGCTAAGAAAATATTCTTTTTATCCCTCAGGAAAATGAATAAAACCACATGAAGAAAAATGGTGGAAATAGAAAAAAGAAAACAGCAGCTTTAAAAAATCTGACTCACCTACAGCAGTCACTAATAGCATTTGAGGGTGCCTTTCCCCACCCCTCCCCTATGCAAATCATTTATTGGTTCATTCATTCATTCATTCATTCATTCATTCATTCATTCCATAAGTATTAGTTGCATGCCTACTACTGCCAATGTCTGGATGTAGGACCCTGAACAAGACAGGTAAGAATTCTAGCTCCTAGGGAGCTTATATTCTGAGGGAAGCTTGTCAAGTACCGTGTACACACCATTTCTTATCCTGTGCTCACTGTCAGTCTGTCTCAGAAGCACTTCCCTTGTCATCCCATCATCTTTGTACCCATTACTCTGACGACTGCTTACATTTCCAAGTGAACAGGTCAGAGTTTATTTAACTATTTCGTCTCTGTCGGGTATGAGATCTTTTTCCCATTTCCACAGCTTTACATAATGCTGTGATAAATATGTTTGTGTAGGCAGATGTTTTTTAAATCCTCACCTGAGGACACTTTTTTATTGATTTTAGAGAGGAAGGGAGAGAGAGGGGGAGAGGGAGGGAGGGAGAGATCAATGTGAGAGAGAAACATTGATAGAGTGTCTCCCGCATGCACCCCACCTGGGAGCAAATCTGAAATTTTTTTTTTTTTTTTTTTTGGTGTATGGGAAGATGTTCCAACCAAGCCACCCAGCCAGGGCCAGATTTTTTAAAATTGTATTTTGGGTACCTTCCTCCCTGACTGTGTTGCACAGTATCAGGCGGGACTCTTGGTTACAAGTGACAGCCCCCAAATCCGGTTAAGCAGAAAAGGACTGCACTGGAAGGCTATCCATCCTCTAGCTTACAGAACTGACAGAAGGCAGAACCAAGCTCAGAAAAGCAGCAGGACCTCGGGGCGGGGGCAGCAGCAGTACAGCCCAGGTCCACCCCCAGAAACAGCGGACGAGCACCTGCGGCCTCCCCTCCCCCTGGCCCCAGTGCCCGGCTTCTTGGCTCCACAGATATCGTGAGGAATCCTGGTTCTCCCTGAACCTTTGTCTCACGCCCCTGCCTCCCTTGAGGTTCCAGGTCTGAGGTGGGAGATTTGGTCCAGTGGGTGAATCATCTGCCTGCTTCTCTGTTTCTAGGGAGTGAGTGGAGTTTCTCACTCACTAGTGGGAGGTGGGGTTCTGCCCTGCTCCTCCAGACAGGCAGAGTGTTGGATCCTGGTTAGGAAAAAGGAAAAATACCCATGACACACACATTCTTTTACTTGTTACATGTGGGGGATGGAGGGACATGCATAGGTTGAAGCACCATTTAATTTTGCCTGCCAGTGGAGAGTACAGACACAGTTCAGCAGTGCTGGGATGCCACCCAGGGGTGTTCGGCACCTCCCCAAACCCTGGACCCCTCAGCACTGGGACTGGGGATGTGGGTGAAACGCACACTGATGAGCTCCATTTGAGGCATGAGGAAGTGGGGCTTGGGAAGGAGCTGTGACTTATGCTGAGTCACACAGTTGGGAAACCTGAGCTGAACACAGGTCTGAAAGCCCCAGGGTCAGAGGTTTACTTGGACTTGTTTGCTTCCCAGCTCGGGGCTGGTGACTGATAGAAGGGGTGCCTGCAGCAATCAGGCAAAGGTTCCTTCCACAAAGGGGCCTTTGTAACTAGCCTCTCTTTGTTTGGCCACCAGACTGTTCCCTGGAGTAATTAAGGCGGTAGTCCCTTAGATATAGGGCTGGCTGACACTACTCAACACTGAGCTAAGGTGCTAATGCTGTTTGAAATGCATGAGTCAGGGCAGCCTTACTCCAAACACCTGGGCAGGAGCCACGGAGCTGGACAGCCCTGCCTCTCCCGCCTGTTCTGTTCACAGGACAACACCCACGGGTCCTACGGGCTGGGGTCCTAGTGGTGCTCTCCTGGGCAGTGCCAGGCACGAAGGCTGGCATGCAGCTCCTGCTGCTGTGGCCGGACGTGCGGATGGAGGTCTTCATGGCTGCTGCCCGGAGGAGAAAGGTCACAGCCTCTGGAGGGTCCTTGGGTATCAGGCAATGCACACCTGCCCGTTCGTGCCGGTGCCGGGGCCTCCGCAAAGGTGAGTGACTGCCGTCCTGTTTGGGGAGATACCCTCCCCTCCTTCCCCACAGGGTCTCAGCAGCCAGTATGAAAATTGGCTCATGCCCTGGCCAGTTTGGCTCCGCGGTTAGAGCGGCGGCTTGTGGACTAAAGGGTCCCGAGTTTGGTTCCCAGTCAAGGGCACATATCTGGGTTGCAGGTTCGATCTGGCCCCAGTTGGAGTCATGTGGGAGGCAACCAATTGATGTCTCTCTCACATGGATGTTTCTCTCTCTCTTTTTCTCTTCTTCCGTCCCTTCCACTCTCTCTAAAAATCAGTGGAAAAATATCCTCGGGGTGAGGATTAACAACAACAACAGAATCGGCTCACGCTTGCCACCATCCTCTGCAAGTCTGTACCTTTCCGTTAAAGGTCTATCTAGAGAGGAAAAGACAAACCTGACTCTCCCCAGAACTAGGAAATTAGCCTTTCATTAGACCTGTTCCACTGGGGACCTCGAGGGTCACTGGACGGAAACTCGGTCTCTGCCCTCGAAGCGCTCTCGATGTGTCCCAGGGCAGCTACCACCCGAGGGCGCCTTCATTACGGACAGCGCGGTCGGGTCGTGGCCCCCGGCCGCTGCGCCTGTCCCCTGAGCACGCCGGGGTGCTGCTCATCTGCCTGGCAAATCGGGGGTTTCAGGGTTCAGATGGAAGTGGAATTTGGGCATTGGCACAGTTAACATTTATGGATTCAAGTATTTGTATGTGCCCTCAAGGACGTGTGACGTGAAGTGATTTTTAATTGTGCTGAAGAACACATTTCCATCACGCGCGGTGGGTGACTCACTTCACTGCTGAGAACTGGGCACCAGAGTTTCAACAGGGCTTTGGGTCTCAGTTCCTCTTCAGCAAAGGCGATCTGTGAGGGCATCTTTATGCTTCAGTGATATGGAGAATTTGGGGTCAGGAGGGTCTCCAGCTGAGGCCTCTGTCATGTGTGGTGAAGGCCCTGGTGTCTCAGGCTCACCTTTCAGCACTTCTCACGCCCCAGGTCCCTCTTGGGGTCCCCAAGCCACCGGGGTGCCTCAGGTGCCGGTACCCACGCGAGCAGCGGGAGCAGTCCTCCTGGCTGGTGCCCGCCGTGTGGGGCTGCAGTGTCTGCGATAATTTAAAACCAATAATAAAATCGACTGTAAGTCAGTCTGCTTTTTATTATCCCCATGCCGGCAATTCTAAACAATGTCAGTGATAAAATACTCCTTCCCCCAAATCTTTTGTTGGTCCACATTCTAAACAATCACTGTGGTTGACTGTTGAATTTTAATTGTATATGTTCATATGTGTGTGTGTGTGTGTGTGTGTGTGTGTGTGTGTGTGTGTGTACACTTCAAATTAGCATATTTTATAATGGATCTTTTAATAAATATTATATCCCACGTGGAAATTCGGAGAACCCCAGTAAGAAGAGTGCTAGCTGGTTTGATCTGGCTTCCGGCAAACTTTGTGTCTCCATCCCCCGTGGTGCTAGGTATTCCTGCATTAAAACAACAGATAAATGATGATAGCACAGTAATTGCAAAGCCGAGCAACAAAACCCGAGTCCATTCAATTCTGTTCTTCTATGTGATGACTTGGCATTTTCATTTCTGTTTAAAATTTCGTAAATGCAAATTTTAGTTCATACCTGAAGCATTTGACTGAATTTAAATAATATTTTAAAAATAGAAAGGTATTCTTCTTAAATGATTGTTTTAAAATGAATGAACTAATGAGAATAATAATAATTACTGTCTTATATATGATTATCACTGAAAATAATTTTGTCACATAGAGGAGGGTGTTAAAAAAATGATCCACTTTGGGCATCCGATAGTCTAGGTCCACCACTGCCTGTGCTGGTTCGGATGACAGAAATCACTTTATCTGGAAAAGGAGGGGATTAACGATCAGGTATGAAGTGACCTGCAACTATTTTGCAGCAGGCTCTCCTTAGAGCTCCCAGAAAGAATTCCAGCTTGCAGAATTACTCAAGCTCTGTGAGATACCCCTGGGGCAGGCTATGCTCCCCCCTGCCCACAGCAGAGCCCACTGCCTCTGCCACGACCGGGCCAGCCCAGTAAAAACCTCGTGCCTTGCCTCTTACCCCACCTAACTGGGCTCTACATCGAGGTCTCGTGCCAGTGCACCTGATTGGCAGAAACTAATCTTATCTGGATCCCTACTTGCAAAGGAGGACGGGAAACTTAGTTTTCATATGGTGTCTGCAGTGTAGGAAGATCCCCTGGAGAAACTTGGAATGAAGCTTGAGCAAGCCAGTGCCCTGCATCTTCCACGTGTACCCAGCCAGGTCTCTCCATGTCACCTGCTTTTGGTCTCTGGAGGGGTAAGGACCTCCCTTGTGTGACTGCCAGGTTCTGGACCATGCGGACTTCTGGGTTAAATGGTGGGCTCTGGAGTCAGGCATTTCCAGCTGACCCATTTTTGTGCTGTGCCCCTTCTCCTCTCCACAGGGATCCTCTCTGCCTGGGCTCTTCATCGTGGCTCTCCTAGCTGGCAGACTGTGAGTGTTCTCTCCAAATCTTCCGTATGTCAGCTCATGAACATCTTCTGGGCAGGCGCGGCTCCCAAACACCCGCAGCTCTCATGATGCCTCCCCTAAACTCCACCCCACTTAAGTACATGTGCTTTCAATCATCATCATTATTCTTTTATAACTTCTTTCAGGAATTCTTCTCAATACACATTTGCAAATTAAATGCAATTCTTGTCCTCAAGGAGTTTTCACTATCATTCTCATAACATTAAAAATACTCTAATTTGCATCTACACTTGGGCCCCGAAACCTCAGCTCTCCTCTCCCCTGTGGGGGCAGTGGGTGGTTGTGGGTAATGTTGGGACTGAGAAGTAGGTTCCATGATGACTGCCTGGAGGATAATGCTGCAAACAGCAGCAGGATGGGACCTTGGCAGGAAAGTGCCAGGTGAGGCCCAGCCTTGCACAGGAGGTCTGAAACCAGTGTCTGTCCTGGACCCCGGGAGGCAGGGCCTGCCAGGCAGTCACAAATGCTAGTGATGCTCTGCCCAAAGGCTGGGAAGAAAGAGCCTGTGGCACTCTGCAACCAAAAGGCTGGGTTTCTTTGTTGCAGACTCTTTTATATATATATTTTAATCTTCACCCGAGGATATTTTTCCATTTATTTTCAGACAGAGTGGGAGGGAGAGAGAGAGAGAGAAACATCGATGTGAGACAGATACATTGATTGGTTGCTTCCTGCAACCAATGTATGTGCCCTGGACCGGAATTGAACCCGAGACTCTTTGGTCTGCAGGCTGACACTCTAACCACTGAGCCAAACCAGCCAGGGCTGTTGCAGACTCTTAATAGCTGTTTAACCCTATATCATCACCTCTCGGGAAGGGATGTTACTGATGACTATTCTACCTCTAATTCTGGGAGGTGGGACTGGAAAGGAGGTAGCCAAGAGGGAAGCAGGATTTGTGGCGTTTGGGGTACTTCTTTCTGGATCGAGTCTGGGGGAATCCTTGAGACAGCACAGATGATGGGCAGGGCAGGCTGATTCTGTGCTCTGTCCCTCAGGCCCCAGCCTCGGCCAGACACTCAGAAATGTGTCCACAGCCCTGAGCCCCTACGTGGAGTGAAGCTGAGGTTTCCTCCCTCTACCCAGTGACTCACACACATTCACCCCGGTCTTCAGAAGCCTTCCTCTTTCTTCCCTGCAGCTTCCTAGTGGCCTGAAATTCATTTTACTTCCAATGATGGGACAGAAATCTTGACCCATTACCATTACCTTCACTAAATACAGGAAGCCTCACTTCTTATTGTTTATATTTTATTTTTTAAATAAAAATTTTATGTATTTACGTGTACAACATGATGATTTGATATACAGACACATAGTGCAATAATTATTACAGTTGTTATGGAACATGGATTTTTTTTTCCAGAATCTATGTTCTCATCAAGCATAGTTTCCCAGTGTCCTGAAGGACATGCCTGCTATGTGTTCAGTTTTATATCTAGAAAATATATATGTTCAATTTATGTATATATTTATTTGTATGTATTCACATACATGTATATGCTTATGTGTACACACACACACACACACACACACTTATTATTTATTTATTCCTGGTTCTCACTCACCAGAATCACAAGGCATTTTGTTGATTCCTCCAACCAACTAGGAAGTCTCTCCAGAGGAAGACATGGTCAAGATCAGGCTGTTCTCCAAAGATACAGCTAATTCCAACCAGCACATTAAGATTCTCAAGTTAAGAGCACATTGTGAAATGTGAATTGATGTGACACAGTCAAACAAAACGACCTGTGGGCTTGTGAGGTTGGCGCTTGTAGGAAGAGGCCAAAGTGTGCATCTTAATCTTGATTTCCTTTGGGAATATTTTCTCCATTGTGTTCCTGACTCTGATTATGTTCTTGTGCAATGAAAACAGCTCTAGTCTCCTGGGCAGGATATTCCTTTTTCTTTCTTTCTTTTCTTTCTTTCTTTCTTTCTTTCTTTCTTTCTTTCTTTCTTTCTTTCTTTCTTTCTTTCTTTCTTTCTTTCTTCCTCTCTCTCTCTCTCTCTCTCTCTCTCTCTCTCTCTCAACATTGTTTAATAAAAACAGACTCGTTGTTTTACTTTATTTATTGATTAGCAACTGTTAGGTTTTTGAGCTGTAATCTGCACATGTGCACAAAATCCCACCCCATTAGGAGAAAAAGGATTGGATTTAAATTCCTGCTTACTGTGTAAATTATTTAAGGCACAGGGACCTCAAATGTTCAACCAGAAAATCAAAGTTCAGCATTCAGAGTTCAACCTCAAAATGGCGTGAACAATCCAATAGGTAAGCACAGAGTTCTTCCTTTATATCCATAATCTCAGGATATTATGAAGCCTTTAGCCTTAAGAAAATTTCAGTTGGGATTTGTGTTGAACATCAAGCTTATCTTTTGCTTGGTTTTAAATGTATAGTAGGGACTGGTAAGCTGGGTAATAACAGAGGTTCTGAATTCTAATATAGGGTTTCTCTCCCTATCTCTTTTTCTACGTCAATACATGATTTGGAAACGTCCCTACTGCATATTGTCATAGCTGTTTTTTTGGATCTTGAAACAAAACATAGGGTTTATGGTATCCATCCATCTCCATATCTGGACTTCGCTCAGGCCCTCCCTAAGCTCTTTCAATTTCTTTGGCTATGTACTTCAGTGAACTGCAAACAAACATCATTTTCCTGATGGTGATAAGGCAGTAATAGACTTTACTTCATTGCCTAGTGCCCTTCAGATATGCTTCCTACAAAACTCAGCAGAACAAATATAGTTACTGAATTTGGTTACTGGTACACAATGAAATAATAGCTCAATAACATAGTTACATGGTCATAATACAGTTAAATCATGCAGCAAGTTGCACACAATAGAAAATGCAGTTAGGCAGAGAGAATGAAATTAAGGGTTAGAGGTAAAAGAGAGGATGTATCTCTAGATGTGATTTAAAATGAAAAGCAGACACCCTCGAAGGACATAGAAAGATGTCACCAGATGATGCCCGTGGAAAAGGCTTCTCTTGTGATTAAAGCAAGACTGGGTAAGGACAGCGGGAAGGGCATGTTCAATTGGCTATATATCTTATATATCCCTTCCTTTCTACTTCCACGGCAGTCATCCGGATTTAGTCCTTATTACCTCTTTTCTGGTCTTCACAATTGTTAAATAGATGATCTGATTTATCCCACAAATCAATTGTCCTTTAATACCACTCTGATTATATCATTCTTCTGTCCCACATCCTCTAGAGCTTCTTATTACTTGCTGAAGTAGGGTAGGTACAATTTCCTAGCTTGGCCTTCAAGGATTTGACATAGTCTTTGTTCTAGCCCTCCTATGCAAAGTATATACCAGCATGGAGGCATCACCTGGTGACTTGTAAGAAATGTCCACCTCAGGTTCACTGAATGAGAATCTGCATTTTAACAAGATCCTCAGGTGATTGAGATGTATAGAAAGTTTGAGAAGTGCTGCTTTGGCCAAACCAAAATACTCACAAAAATAGTCCTTACTTTCTTATGTTTGGCTTTTGCTTGTAGAGTTAACACTATGTTTATACCATCTTTGCCTATCCATACACAGGATCTTTTTATGATGACCTCAAATGTAACCTCCTCCAAAGAATATTTTCCAGTTGTCCCATTGACCAGGCAGATCAACCTTCAGAATGCCTGCCAAGCCCTTTATAAAGTGAACTGCCCTTGCTGAAAGGACAGCTTTGTCTATACCCCATAACCCGGTCCTCTTGGCCATAGAGAATCGGATAATCGGCACTTGAGTAGTCCATCCATAGCTGGCCAGTAACCCAGAGTGTGGCCACATGAAATGAATAAGGACAACTGAATTTTCTCTCTCCTTTTTAGAGATTCAGACAAGGCAAGTTAGTGGTGATTGCTAAAACTAAACATCAGGAGATGAGCGGTCATAAGCAAACCATGGTTATGAGGAAACAGAAACTTTCAGTAAGACAAGTCAGTAGAGACAGAAGGATGGAGCAGACCTGTCGATGTGGTAGAGATGTCATAAGAGAAGAGAGAGGTGGAGTGAATAATGGGTCCCTAGACCTGTGCAGGTTCCTGATGACTTTCACCATGCCAGGTCTTGGGTCCTCATAATAAACTCCATGACCTGAGAAAACTTGCATTAAGTCTCTGTCCCTTGCAACTGAAATAGCCACTTTGGAGCCCCAAATGGAGCTGCTGGCTCCATCTCTAGACTTCTCTTTGAGACTGTGTTCCTCATTCTTGTTGGCTGTTTCCCAGCCTTGCATTATAATACCCATGATGCTATAAACACCAGCTATTAGCAACTTGTGATGAGGTGTGTCCTCATTTTTGAGCATCTAACAAGGTGCATGTTAAAAGTAGTGGTAGGACTGACTCAAACTGAATTCCAGGGAGGCAAAAGCATTACAGTGAAGAGATCTGGGAAGGAAGGTGATAGGATTTATCACTAAAAAGGACAACCGAACCGAGAGTGGCCAGCATCTAGTTGAAATCTTTGGTATACTGTGCCAACCAGGCCAAAGAGCCACATGCGGTTCAGTGTCATAGCTGCAAACTTAGTAATTCTCATCTCTCAGGAACCTGATCTCAGCTGACGCTATTTTATCAGTAAAATAATTTCTTGTAGTGAGATGAATGTGCCAAACACATGTTTCCAGCTGGTCAGCAATCTTCCCTCTTAACCTTTAATCTGCTCCAGGCTGTTCCTGCAGATCACAGGACAAATGATGTTTGGAGAATGATGAGTCTCTGCAAATAGAAGGAGGCAGCTTCATGGCTTATATTTGGAGTGTTGCCTCCCACTGAGGGCCACTGTGGGTCTGTTATGTGTGTGCACAAAGAGAAATGACCCCCCTCTCTATCTCTGTCTTTCTGTCTCTCTTTTTCTGTGTGTGTGTGTGTGTGTGTGTGTGTGTGTGTGTGTGTGTGTGTGTGTTTCTTTTACTGTGGGAGATCAAGCTGAATCTGAAAAGTGCCATTATGGTTGTTTGGAAGGAAGGCAGAGAGGGGGTACTAATTTTACAAGTAGATGAGGATTTCTTTCCCCTCTCAACTCCCTCTTGGAGAATATCACACTCCAAATCTGGAGGTTTCGTCTGCTTTTCAGCTGGAAGCTTCTTCTTTAATGGCTCTGTGACTCACAGGGCCCGGGTGATGGTTGCTTTTTCTGTGTATAGAACTATAATCCTTCTCAATTATCAAAGACATAAATTACTATTATTTCCTTACCAGATCGAACATCTTGCTTAAATATGTGAAAGAAAAATTGTTGGTTGTCTGGTGAATTTTCCTCTTGGAAAAACTGCCTATTCTTAATCTACAAGTTCAATGAAAGTTCAAAAGTTTATCAGTGCAAACTCTATATTCTAATAATTCATCAACCAGCTTCTACATCCACATTAGGAGGCTCTCGGTTGAGATGTTTTTGTCTTCTCTCCCATGTAAAAGTAATCAAACAGCACATTTCCTGGGCATATCACAAATACCTATTGATCATAATCAGAACACAGATAGTATAAGAGCTTGGCTGACATGCAGGCCCTCATGTCAATCACAGGAACAAATTGATTTTGACAGCCCAGCCTTGATTCTCCTACCCCAGCAGAATTCCTGTCAGTGCTGCTGTTGGAGAATTTTGAGCAGACAGCATTTCTGAAGGAGTGTCATAGTCCAAAGTTATTGTAGAAGTAAACTGGATTACTGAGAAATTGGTGATTTTAATGTACTTCATACTTACCTTTACCACAGAAGGTCAATACCTTTCTCCAGTGTTGAAAGAGCTCTCATCAATTTAAAATTTATCCTGATTTATGTCTGCTAATTAGGGAAAAGGGAAATCCTAATTTGCATTTTTCTATGACAGTATGAAGTGCCATTAATACTTTTCTCCAGCTGGGATTTGTTTTCTTACTCACTTTTTTAATTAATAATATTCATTGACAAAATTAAAGAGCTTACACTAGGCTATCAATCTTTCCCTTATGATGGGTATAGATATGCATGCTAGAGAATAATATAGGAAGAGAGGGCTCATACCCCCAAATACTATTATAAGCATTAACATCCTCTGTGAGAGCCAGATAAGAAAGGACCTTCTTCAATACTATCCATTACTGTCCATTACTTTACTGCTTCATACATCAAGACTGTGAGGACAAGTTCAATAGGAAATGGGTCTGACTCCACGAGGGGAGGGTTTGGGATATAAATGAAGAATGACTTAGACACCAAGCTGTTCAGTTTTAATCCCAGTCCCCAGCTCTAGGCTGGCATATTTTCCACATGGTCCTTCTGGCTTGTCACTTAGCCATCCTTCACCTTTTTCTTGAATTGCTCTCAACCTATGCTCTCTCACTCATGGGGGGTTATAGAGGAAGACTAGATGACTACGCTTTTATCTTACTTTTTATTAAACATCTAAACCTATTCTCTAGCTATACTTGATTGTACTAAAAGTAGATATTTGACTCAAGGGGGACACCTTCTCTCCTGAATTCAAATTAAGAGATACATAATCTGTAATCAGATAACGAGTGCTTGAAGCAAAGACATATATATAGACCACGTAGGAATCAAAGGCCAGGCAAGCCTGTAGCCGCCATTTTTGGCTGTGTGTATTCTGATGAGTGCAGGGAAAGCTCATCTGTGAAGACAAGCAAGAGATCAAAGCTGGGACAGAAATGAGTGACCTCAGGCCCCTATCAAGGACAGAGAGGGTAACCCTGGGTCTGGGGTTTGCAATGTTGGACTTGTCAAGCTCCCTGTGGCCCAGCTCCCCTATTTCTTGTCCTGGGATGCTCTTATGCTTGCCTGTTATGCTTCTGAATAGACCCTTGTTTTTCTTAAACTGGCTTGAATGAGTCTCTGTTCTTCACAACCAAATATGCACTGACCAGAAAGTATCCCGTTAGGGAGATTCAGATGAGGGGTTTTAGTCTCCTTCACCTACCTAGCCTAATGCCAAGGAACTCTAGAAAATCATAGTGCTCTCTTTTGTCTAACTGAATGTAGTTCCATAAGAGAGGATATGTCAGAAGAAGAAGTATTATTCTATAAATGTTCAAATCTCTTAACCTTTCCTTCAAAGCTTTCTATACGTGTTCTCTGCTTCTCACTCTGACGATTGTTCCTGTTCTGGGGCATTTGCCATTTACTTAAACCATTCTGCTTTATTCATTGCTCCCTGTGGTAGATTAAAGTTGGCTTCACAGCCCGGCTGGTGTGGCTCAGTGGTTGAGCGTCGACCCATGTACCAGGAGGTCACCAGTTCAATTCCCGGTCAGGGCACATACCCAAGTTGTAGACCCGACCCCCAGTGGGGGGCATGCAGGAGGTGGCCAAACGATGTTCTCTCTCATTGATGTTTCTATCTCTCTCTCCCTTTCCTTCCTCTTACTCTAGAATAAATAATAATAATAATAATAATAATAATAATAATTTAATAAAATAAAGTTGGCTCCACAGTCATTGTGATTTTTCCCATTGAGAAATGGGGTTTAATTCCCATTCCCTTGGTTACGGGCTGGCTTTTGTGACCTGCTTTACCAACAGAAAGTGGTGGAAGTGATGTGTGGTCTTCCAAAGTTAGGTCATTAGAAGCCTTAAAACTTCTGGCTGTGCCCCTGGAAACACTTTCTTGGAACCCTCAGCTGCCTTGAAGACATTCTACTCTGAGGCTGCTATGCTGTGTGGAGCCCAAGTCAAGCTGAGGGGAATGGTAGGGAGAGAGAGACAGGCAGGCCAAGGACTCCAGGCGTCAAAGTTATGAGTGAAGAAGCCATCTTGGAGATGAGCCCTCCAGCCCCAGCTGACACCATGTACATCAGAGATAAACCACCCAGCTGAGCCCTTCCTGAATTGTGAGCAAAATAAAATGTTAGTTTCAAACCCTTAAGTTACGGGGTTGTTTGTTACACACCAATGGATAGCCAGAACATTCTGAGCCATCTCAGGGCTCCTCCAGCCTATTTGCCTTTCCTGATGTTATTCCCTGGCCCAAGTGCACCCTCTGCCTTCCCCTCCACCTCTATATTCTTTGTCATCAGGACAAGCACCTGCTTTCCCAAGAGGCCTTCTCCTATTATTTGTCTCCTCTGTAGCATGTTTGACCAAAGCCATTCTTAGCACCCTTTGCTTAGTCCTATGTGCCTACTTTTACTGTCATGTCCTAACGTCCCAAAGGGCAGGGCCTGTTCCTCGCTCCTTTTTTTGATCCCTCTGCCCTTCAACAGAGTCCTGTACAGAAGGAATTAAACATATGTCGAGGCTCTTAAATGTTCTCGCCTTGAGACTAAATAGCCCTAATTACCTTAACCAAATTTATATTGGTACTAATCAGAAAATGTCTTCAATTACACATTTCTGATTAGGGATTTAAATTTAGAGGTAATTCCTACATTTTATTCTCAGATGGTTGTAGACTTTAAATTTTGGGGCGGTTGGGAGAAAACCCCAAGGCTCACAAAAAGAAATCTCATGTAGCATAAATAATGGGCAGAATCAAGCAATGTACTCTAAGTTTGCTTGTCAACATATGCCTGTATCATGTGTGGGAGGTCAGGGTCGAACTCTGTTTATAGTTCTGCGCTAGCCAGGGTGAGTGAGTGTCTTTTAACCACCCACCTCTTTCTAAAACCTATTTTGTTTGGACTTCTCCCAGCCCACCAAAATGAACTTTCTCATGTTCCCAGGACTTTTTTTTTTTTTTTTTTTAATTTTCATGTACTCTTTGGTTTCCTTTTAACATGCAACATTCTTCTTTGCAGCGTTCAGAAAACTCATTGGCAGAGTAAACATACATTACTCCGAAATGTCCCTCAGTGCCGTAGATATGGACAGAATTCAAGCAGATGTTGGCCTAGCACCCAAGAACTTAACCACTGAAGTTTACTCTCTTCAGTCAAATTCAGGTCACATCTTCCTGTAGTATTCTATTTAAGTAATTAAGCCCTTATCTTCAATTTTCAAAGTATCACTGCTTCCTTTTCTGCAAATATCCATTTCCCCTTTAATTCATGGTGTGTACTTGTCTATTATTGCATGTGCACCATTCACGTGTGGAATCATCTGCTGTTAGATTTTCCCATTTTTCTTAATCTAACAATCGCAAAATCATCAACATGAGAGCAGGCGAGCAAAATTGAGAGACAGAGATCTTTTTTTCATGCTGCAAAAGGAAAAGGAAGGGCACATTGAAAATGTTCTGCTTCTTAAAGAATTCTGTTTTAAAGAAAACTGTGAAGTTATTGCATTTCTCCTTAGCAATTGCAACTGTATAAATTCTAACTTTTCCCAGTGCTCAGGCACACGGATACAGGGGAACATTAGCCACATTCTGTTCATGTTCATAGATCATGACTAAGATAAATAGGTTTTTGAGACACATTGATGTGGGTGTATTCTAAGTAGGAGGAATTTCATGTTCCAGTCTCCCTGACGAACACCTAGAATATTAGAGACCCGGGAAGCTTGTGCTTGACTCCTTTTATAGCAGAATGTGACTAAGGTCACAGTGTGATAAATCTCTGACATGACTGTGAAGGAACAGGAATCTGAATAGAGGGGAGCAAAACAAGCTCAAGTGAAAAGTTCAAATGCATGAGTGGTATTCCTACAAGCAATTACTGGGGTTATTAAAGGGTAGTTTTTCAAGAGGAGGTGGCTAATCACCCACATTTCAAACAAGAATGTGCCTTTGCTTTTTCTTTCTTGTTGTCAGTTATGACACTGGGAACAGTTATGTCAGAGGGAATGCTGAATCGTGATGGAAAAAAGATACTTATTTTAATCACAAATGCGTATAAGAACTGGATAGACAATATGAAAAGGCTGGCCAAGGAAGCTGCGTTTGAACAAATGTTTTTGATTAAGGTTTGTGTCGGCCCAGAAGTCCCCTTTAAGTTCCTTTTTATTGAATAATTTCCCTTTGATCCTTGAGTAACTAAAAGAAAACCCAGCACTTGACATTAACCTGGGACTCAGAGCCCTGTCGTCTTGTTGCAGGATCTCATCTTCCTTCCTTGTTCTCTCTCTGTTGGGAATGATGCAAAAAATAACTTTTAGATCCAACAAATCATTGAACAACATTAAAATCAGAACAAATGGGAACAAAATTAAAAGGAAAAAATGCAGAGTTCTTGAGAGAGAGAGTGAGAGAGAGCAAAGATTATTTAAACAACTCTGAGAGTGTTTTTAAAAACCGTATCAGTGTAATTTACCCGAATTCCCAGGTTCCGTATTTAAATGTCTGATCAGTCATTCAGTTCCAATGCAGACATGATGTTTGAAGGCCACTTTGTAATGGTTTTACCCTGGTTCAGATTATTTGCAATCCAGGGGGAAAATGTGCGTTCTGTACAAAAGCAAATAGAAAACATATCTGAGCACAAATCAAAAGAATGATTACCACACTCTACATTCTGTACCCATTACTGGGTCCCCAAGGCTCTCGTTCTGTCTGTCTTGGCACTTTTTCTTTAGCTGCATTTGGTGGGACTGGGTGGGAAAAACACCACCACCCCCCCCCCACACACACACACAGAACCCTCAGCAGAGAATGAGGGCAGGGGAACAGAACGGATAACCTACAAAGAGAAGACATCCTTCAAGAGTGTGGTGCTCCAAACTTTATTGTGGGGAAAGCTGTCTGGGGAGACCTCCCAAGTCTCCCACGGAGGTCTTTGCTGAGTGTGTGTCAGGAAGAGCCTGACCACCTGCAGGAGGGACAACCCTGTTCTCATTTCAATCTCTAGCAAGCTCCCGACTCAGTGGGTAATGAAAAATGGCATTTGCACAAAGTGGAGAGAGAAAGTATTGTTTCTATAACACATTATGCTTTGCACTGCTCAGGAGACAACATTTCATATCCTGTAAAAAGAATTATCTATATAACTTACTGTGCATGGCAGAAAAGTTGCAGTGTGTCTTTAAAAGAGCTATCTCCAGAAACACTTTGTCTCTTCCACTCCCCACTGACAGAATAGCCTGTGTTTATAAGCAAATCCACTCAACCTCTTAATGATGACCTAGAATAAACATCTGACATACACTGGCTTTCAAGCTCTCCTGTGTTTAGGCATGAATTGTTCATTTCTCTGCCTTTTGTATCCAGTCTGAAGGAAAGACAAATGATACAAGGGATGATTTACATTATCAATGGAGCAGAGGTTATGCCTGTGTTTATCTGATCCTCTTTTATTGTATAACAAATGGTGAGATAACCAGCCTGGTACACAATGACCATTCAGTGTGAGCCACCCACCCACCTCATTTCCATGTTGACTTTAATTTTAAAATATATTAAAGAGACAGCCCCTTGAATTGCTAGGTTCAGGCAGGTCTGTAGGAAAAGGATAGGTTTCTCATGCAGGGTCAGGCTTCCTTTCCATCAAGCTGCAAGGGTATTGCTACTGGGCCATTTCTCTCTAATTGCAGTAGAAACATCAGTACTCAATTTTATGAGGATGATGTGGGTGCCCAGCTCAGGTTGACTCTGCATTCTCAGCAGAGCCCTGGAGATTCGTAACAAATCCACCTAGCATCAGGAAAAAACCATAGGTACTGTGTATGGGCCTGGAGATGAGGTAAACTTGCTTTTCCTTTCAGTAAGTTTATAAGAAAAATCAAGTCATCTCATGAACTATCAGTCTGGCCTGGAAGAGAACTTCATGAAACCAACCACAGGCCTCCAGAACAACCTGTACCACATTTGAACAGAATGCCCAAGACTGAATTCTCTAAGTATCTTCTTTGGAACAAAACTACTAATTCTTGTAGCAGAAATTGATCTCTGAGGGAA
Organism: Tadarida brasiliensis; assembly: GCA_030848825.1. Lineage (NCBI taxonomy): Eukaryota > Metazoa > Chordata > Mammalia > Chiroptera > Molossidae > Tadarida > Tadarida brasiliensis. The sequence goes on from CM061258.1 coordinate 39,787,225, forward strand.
GAAGTGCTTCTTAGCTGTCAAAGATTTGCCAGTCATCGAAGTTGCCTCAACCTCGGCTACAGATGATCCCTGTGGAACTCATGGAGATGATGGGTGGTGGGAAAGGCAGAAGTGGGAGAAGATATGCTCATGGAGATGAAGCATTGGTGGTGGTGAAGAGAAGATGGCCCACATATGAAGTCCCAAACCCTTCTCTGGAGCTACTAAAAAAATGTGGGGGAGAAGTTTAAGTTCTGGGTCAGATGGAAGAAACACACTCTACCTGGTTGTTCTGACTGACTGGAACTATAGAACCTGGACAGAATGGATGAGGACTCTGAAAAGTAAATAGTAGCAAGTACATTGGGGAGAAACACCAGAATTTGGAGTACCACTGAACTGGCTGTGAGTTTACCATGTTTTCCCTTCGATATCCTGGACTCAATGCAACCTGAAAACTCGAAGTGGGCTCCAGGGAGCAAACCAGGAGATCTTCAGAGAGCTCCAAGTTCAAGGATTGGGGAAAAGGACTCCTAACTCTCAGAATGCAAAAATCCATCACTTCTTTTTTTCTTTTCTCTGTTCCCTCACACCCCAGTCCCCAAGCAATCCCTTAATGGTGGCAATGAGAGCAAAGGAAGCAATAATGAGTAGAAATCAATGAAATTGAAGATAAGAAAACAGTAGAGAAAATAAAAGAAGCCAAAAGTCTGTTCTTTGCAAATATTATTAAAATTGATAGGCCTCTAGCAAGATGGAGAGAAAGAGAGAGAGAGAGAAAGGTCAGGAGAGAGAGAAGACAATTACCAACACCATAAATGAAAAAGAAAATATTGCTATAGATCCCACAGATAATTTTAAAAGTCATCAGGGAATACTACACACAACTCTATGCACATAAATTCATAATTTTCCTCAAAAAGCCCAACCTACCAAACTCATCAAGATGAAATAGATAACCTGAATAGTTCTATAACTATTAAAGAAACTAGACTTGTAGTTTAAAATCTTCTGAAAAAGAAATCTCCAGTCTCAGATGATTTTACTAGTTAATTCTCTCAAACTTTTAAGGACAAAGTCAGACTACTTCTGTGTAATCTCTTCCAGAAAATGGAAGAGGATGGGACACTTTCCAACACATCTTGTGAGGCCAGCATTAACCCAATACCACACAGATCCTATTGTTTCATTGATTCCTGTTCTTATTTTTATTATTTCCTTTTTCTCTGCTTGCTTTGGGTTTATTTTGATCTTCCTTTTCTAGTTTCTTAAGATAAAAGCTTAGATTATTGATTTGCACCCTTTCTTATTTTCTAACATTGTTAAATACTTTAAACATTTAATGTTATAAATTTTCCTGTAAACACTGCTTTAATCTGCATCTCACAAAGACAAAACACAACAAGAATACTTCAGATCAATATCCGTCACAAACAGACACAAAAACCTCTTCAACACAGTATTAGCAAGTTAAGTCCAGCAGTTTATAAAAAGAATATTTTACTGTAATCAACTATAATTCACCATATTAACAGCCTAAAGAAGCAAAGTCACATGTTCATTTTATTTGCTGCAGGAAAAGCATGTGACAAAATTCAACATTCATTCATGATAAAACTTTCAGCAAATTAGGAATTCAAGGGGACTTCCTCAAATAATAAATGGCATCTATAAAGAACTTAGAGCTAACATCATGTTTAATGGTGAAAGATGGTATGCTTTACTCCTGAGACTGGGAACAAGTCAGTGGTGTCCACTCTCACCACCCCTATTCAACATTGTACTGGAAGTCCTACCAAGTGCATTAGTCACAAGGGAAATGCAAAGTAAAGACGCAATTGGATACCACTTATACATCTATATAATGGCTGAAATTTAAAAAAATCCAAGTGCCGGGAAAGAGGCAGAGCAAATGACACTTTCATACACTGCAGGTGAGAATGCAGAATGGAACACCACTCTGGTTGAGAGGCCACGGTTTCGTGTTCGATCCCTAGTCAGGGCACATACAGGAATCAACCATGCATAAATAAGTGGAACCACAAATCGATGTCTCTTTCTCTCTCTCTGCTCAATAAATAAAAAATTTTAAATGCCACACATGCAAAATCGAATCAGTGCTGCCTCTGCAGTCCATGCCGCTGACCCCAACTTCGGCAGCCGGCTCTCATTCCATCCACTTCCTCCCTGCGATTGTCTTTTCTCAGTACAGCAATCAGAGTTATCCTACTAAAACAAAGATTGTGTCATTTCTCTACTTAAAATCCTCCAAAATCTTTCCAGTGCATTAGAACAGAAGGCCTCACTCTGGCCTCCCATGTTTTCTCGAACTGGCCCTTGCTGGCTTCCCAGCCTAGTCTCCTCCCGTTCTTCCGCCCATACTATGCGCCAGCCACTCTGGCCTGCTTGGCCTGCAATATGTCAAGCTTATTTTCACTTTAGTGCTATTTTCTCTGCCTTGGACTAGCTTCTCCCAGAAATCTGATGGTTACTGCTTCAGGTGGTTCACGATTCCACCCTAGAGTCACTCCCTCAGAGAGAACTTTCAGCATTGCTTGTTTTAAATATTCTCCCCAGTCTTCTGTCTCTCTCTATCCCCTTCACCTGATTTATTTTCTCTGAGAACTTAACCACCCTGTGCAAGGCTTCATTATAGATGCTGACTTCCCATTGCAACATAGACTCCAGACTCCCTACTATGGCCTACAAGATGCTATGTGTCCAGGCTCCTGCCTCCCTCTCTGACACCATAACCCTCTACTTCCTAAGGGCACCCCCCCTTGCTGCCTCACCCCCTGCTCACTCCCCTGTAGCTACACTGACTTCCCTGTACTCTCGGAACACATCTCAGGATCTTTGCACCTGCTATACTGTCTCTCTGGAATGCTATACCCCCAGATAGTATAAATGTCACTTAATCAGAAATGTTCTCTGACCATAGTATGTAAAATAGCAAGCCCATCATCATTTGTTATTTCTCCTCCTTGATTTTTTTCCCCATAGCTTTTTTACTACCTGCTTTGTGGATATATACATATTCATTTGTTACGCGTTACCTGTCTCTCGTCACTAGGCTGCCAGCCTGGTAAGAGCAGGGACTTTGTTCTATTCATTATTGTCTTGCCTTGTGAGCCTCAGCTTCGCTCAGATCAGTTCGGGGTTGAGGGTGGCTGGGTGCAGGGAGGCACTGGGAATATCAGGAGCTCTGGGGGAGGAGGGCTGACAGCTTGGCTGTTGTTCCTTGTCTGTCTCTCTCTCCTAGGTGTGAGTTCTGTATGGACAGTGACCAAGAGGCAGTGCCAGTCCATAGTGGGTGCTGGAGATAGTTGTAGAATAAGTAAATGAAGGAATAAATGACAGAGGCCTTTGGATATTTAGAAAGGATTTTGTAGTTTGTTTGTTTTTTAAATATTTTTATTGATTTTTAGAGAGAGAGGAAGGGAGAGGGAAAGAGAGAAAAACATTAATGTGAGAGCAGAACATTGATTGGTTGGCTCCTGCACACCCCCTACCAGGGATGAAGCCCGCCACCCAGGCAAGTGCCCTGACTGGGAATTGAACCAGCAGCCCTTTGGTGCATGGGACTATGCCCAACCAACTGAGCCACACCAGCCAGGGCAAAGATTTTGCAGTTTTTAAGAGACGCTTCCAGGCTCTGAGATCCAAATGTAGAGCAATGGTATGAAGTAGGGGGTAGGGAGGTACCTAATGTGGAGGCTTCTGACATCTTTACATTTGCCCTGCATTGGTAAATGATGGTTTTCTATTGTTCTTATGATAACATGCTTTAACATGGCCTCTCCCACCCCCTGGGTCCTCTCCCCTCTTGCTCTGGGCCTCAAACACAGTTTTTCTTTCAATTCCTCCCACATAAGCTCCCTCCCCACCCAGGACCTTGGCCTGTGCTTCTCCCTCTGCCTGGACCACTCTCCTGACCACCACCCTCCCTAATCCACCCATCTTAGTTCAAGTCTCACTTCCCTAAGTCCCACCCCAGGTGGGGCCCAGGACGTGCTCCCCGGCACACCACATATCCCACTGGGGACTTGATGATTTGGTGAAGGCTCCCAGGAAGGGGAACAGCGGGTGCCTTAGCCGCACCGTTATACGTCCTGGAACCTAGCATCGCCTGAAATAGACTTCATAAAGATTTGTTGAATGAAAACAGTAATTAATTAGTTAATTAATGAAACAAAAGTAACTAACTTTTCTGTAGAGCCCCAATGTCAGGATAAGGCAGTGAAGGGAAGTGATAAAAACAAAAGACAAAGTAACACATTAAGCTTTTAACCCTTGGTGCTGCTAGAATATGAAAGACAGGGACAGGCGGATTTCTGGGGCAGAGGAAGGAGACAAGCTTCAGAACTGCCAACCGGCCACCCCAGCCGCAGCGGCTCCCTCACTGTTTGCAAGTGTAACAGGACCAGAACTTCAAACCAATAATCCAGCTGGTGCTCAGATTCTTTTTTTTTTTTTTTTAACATTATTATGTGGAATTTTCTTTGTGCTTTCTACTAAAACTCAAGATAGGAATAAGAACAGAAAAGATCATTGAAATCAGCTCAACATAAGGTGACCTTCAAGCAGTCAACTGTGTCCCATTGTGAGCTTCCTGGCCGTGTGTGTGTGTGTGTGTGTGTGTGTGTTGCTGGTGATGGGGATTCCAGAAGATGAGGCACCGCTCCTTGTCTGGAATGGCGTGGAGGTGAGTCAACCCTCAGGTAGGGAATAAGGGGCCCTGGGCTGGTGACCTTTAGCCAGCCTTTCCACCTGGAAGCTCCCAGAGTTTATGCCTGTGCTTCTGTTAGTCAGTGTGTCTGTCTTCTCCCTTACCCAGCCTTCGCTGGGAAGACTAAATCAGTGTCTGCCAGTCCTGCCGCTCACTGGAATTACATGGGGGAGATTTTAAAATCTGAAGCCTAGTCCCTGCCTGTGACCAGTACATTAGAATATTTGGGATAGTGTCCAGGTATTAGTATTTTTGGAAGCTCCTAGATAATTGTAAAGTGCAGCCAGGGTTGACGACCACCATCAGACACGGAGCACAATAGGCTGATGTCTTTTTCTTCCTTTCCTGATGCTCCTTCCCGTGCTCAGATGGCCTAAATGGTAATGGTGTGTGTGGAAGGCAGACTTCTGTGAGGGCCACCAGTGGTCCTGCCTCCTGGTCTGCCTGCCCTGTGTAGCCCCTGACCCTTGAGTGTGGGCTGGACTTGAACCCAGATCAACTTAACTATCCCGAGGAAAAGGGCCAGCACGGTTGGAAGGGTGGGAAAGATGAAACAAAAAGCCCTTCATGATCCACAAACTCAGGTGATCAATTCGTGGTTATCAATGACCTTTGCCACCTCAGGGCTCCCTCCTCACTCTCCCCCCAACTTGAACCCCAACCCAGCGGGGATGTTTTAGGGGTTACCAGCCCCTTGCTGCTCTAAGCATCCTCCATAGAACCTTTCTTCAAGCCCTCCTTCTCCTTTCACTTTCTGCCTACCTCGGCTGCCACATCTGGGAGCTGGCATCGTGGCCTCCCTTTCTCAGCTGCAGAAAATCCTCCTCCCAGAGCAGAGCCGGGAGAACAACGCTCCGCACGGTGCGGCCACAGCACGCGGCTCGTCTGGATCATCACTGCGTTCGTTACTATGGTATGAGCTCAAGCATGCGCCAAGGTCTCACTGGCTGCCCTGGCTCTGGCGACGCTGCCCTGGCACAGCCAGTGTTGTCTCTGAAAGGGAGATCAGACCACTGGGACACTTGGCATCTCTTTTGGGAAATTTGGATTGCCAGGCCAAGAGTTTCCTGCTCCCTTAAAATTTCCCCAGGCATCAGAGGAGCTGCTCTGGGGAGTCTATTCCATGTCCCCAGTTCCCCCCACCCCCAGAGGTGCCCGCAGCCCTTTTGTTGGTTTGGCTCTCCACTTAGATCATTGAAGCAATTTCAGGTCCAACTGGGCAATACTCAGCATTTCATTTAAGTCTTGGCAAGGTTACCATGTTATTACTTAACTGTGCTGCTGCTACTCAATAAGTGGGAACTGATTGAAATAACCACAGGAGTTGCTGGATTCCCCTAATTTTAGCACAGAGTTAAAGCTCACTCCCACAGTTGGAAGTTAAAATAGGCTGCCAGCCCACAGAAATGCCCACCCACCACCCCTAATTGTCACACTGCTGGTGCCTGTCATGGAGGGCGCCGTGGAAGGCTGCAGAACATTCTCCGAAGCAAAGTTCTTCTCCTTGGCAGATGCCTGAGGTCATTTTGGCTGGGCCTGGATTTGTTCAGACCGATTTTTTTCAGCCTGTGGAAATTTGCATGACTGTTCTAGATACTCTTGTTTTCTTCCTTAATTTGTTTAACAGGCGGTGTGAGTAGAGAGTACACATTAGAGCAACGGAAGAAACAGAAACTTCTGTTGGGGGGTCCTCTTTGAATGACTCATTCCCAGAGTCCAGCTGTACGGAGGGCAATGCCCCTGACAATCAGGGCAGTTTGAGAAGCAGAAAAGTGCTATCTAACCCCGGCTACGCTGTCTCTTAACATCGTAGCAGTAAACCCCAGCCCAAATGTCACAACTTGAGGACAAATGTGTGTAACTCCCCCAACCCTATCCTTTTGTTGTTGTTGTTTCTTTCTATTGAAAACTGTGTTGTTTAGAATTTTGAAGAAATCTTATGAGAAGTTATTTTTAATAGTGTGCCCGCTACTTAATGTTTCTCATCACGGTGCAATTTTGTGTTATCTTGCTCCTATTTTAAGTCATAATCTGTCCTTAACATCTTAGCACAGCATAGTGGATCAAACTGTCAAGGGCAAAGTTAAGGAGTAGGGTGGAGGTGACTTTTAGAGAAAGAGAAAAGGCTCTGTCCATGACGCATTTCCTGAGAGGACCCGGGGCAGCTCCCAGAGTTCAGTCAAGTCTTCCCTTCCCCACTGATCACTCCCTTCTGCTCCCTCCACGGCCGTGGCCACCACGTCTCCCAGGCCTCGCCGCCTCACCGCTGGACTGTGTGGGAGCCTCCTGACACCCATGTGGGTCATTAGTGTCCCATTCATCATCTTCAAATCTGTCTTTCCCCATTCCACTCTCCTGCCTAAAAATATCCAGAGACTTTTCGTTGCTTGTAGGATCAAGTCCACAACCTTCCTAATGCCGCGACCGTTTAATACAGTTCCTCATGTTGTGGTGACCCCCAACCATAAAATTGTTTTCGTTGCTACTTCCTAACTGTAATTTTGCTACTGTTATGTCTTAGACGACCCCTGTGAAAAGGTTGTTCGACCCCCAAAGGGGTCGCGACCCACAGGTTGAGAACCGCTGCTTTAAATGAACTAACTAGCTCCTAATGGCATGCTGTCCTTAGGTACCATCATCCCTTCATGAAAACCCTTTCTAGTCAGACTCACCATTTCCTTAACTCACCTGCTCAAACTAACCTTGTCACCTCTGTCAACTTGTACTTCACAAATGCCATGTCTTTCTTCCTCATGCCCACCTTGTTCAGTCCCATCCAACCTTCCTACCTGTCCAAGGCTCTGCTCCTTACTTAATCATTCCTAACATACAGCAATCTCCCCATCCTTGCATTTTTTTTTTTTTTTTGGTACGTGCCCCTAGCAGGAACTGAACCCGGGACTCTCTGGTCCGCAGGCCGACGCTCCAACCACTGAGCCAAACAGGCCAGGGCCCATCCTTGCATTTATTTTATTTTTTTATCCTCACCTAAGGACATTTTTGCATTTATCTTCAGATAGAGCAGGAGGGAGGGAGATAGAGGAAGAGACAGGGAGAGAGAAACATCTACGTAAACTGGACACATAGAGTGGCTGCCTCCCGCACGACCCAACCAGGGCCGGGGACAAACTGTAACCGAGGTACGTGCCCTTAGCAGGAACTGAACCTGGGTCTCTCTGGACTGCAGGCTGACGCTCTAACCGCTAAGCCAAACCGGCCAGGGCCCACCCTTGCATTTTTACAAGTGCTTTTTGTACAATTATCATGCTGGTACTTTCTTTTTTTTTTTAAACAAGACTTGTTGAGAGTCTTAACCCTTGTAACCATTTGCTTTTTTTTTTTTCCAGAAGTAGTATTTTGAGCATCCAGAATGGGTAGGAGAATATGGATCCAAGAAAAGACAAGGGAGACACAAACAAAAGAATGGACAATTTTGTCTACAACATGAAGCTTTCAAAGTTAGCCGACTGCTCTCTAAAATCTCTCACAATGCCCACTTTGGGAGCGGCCGTGGGACAGAGCTCTGCGGCTGTGGTCCTGGGGCCACTTGCACATGGAGTCACGGTTCTCGCCTTCAGGACCTCCCATCGTAAGACACTTGGGCTGGTTCATGTTTTCTACAGCTGCAAGGAAATCAAGTCCATGACCATACTTATTCACACATTTACTGAATCTGGCCGGGCTCAGAACTGAACGATGAAAACGAAAATTAATCAGGGACTCCCTTGGGTCTCACATATGGCAGTTTTGAATCTTTTTTTTTTTTTTTCTATCACAATTGTTTTTCTTACTCATTATTTTTGGTTGAATACACAACTATAAAAAAAAGTGGGGGCAGTAGTAGTAATGGAAATGAAAAAAAATCCATGGAAACAGTTGAATATCTACAGAGACAAAATTAGGCAGGAAGGAAACCAAAGCCATTTCAGTACCTCTGCACGAGGCGTGCACACCTTTCCTTGCCAAGACCCCTGCATCAGGTCGTCGGCCCAGGTGGCAGGTGCTTCCTCCACTCACACAGAAAACAAGTCCTGGGCCTCCTGTGCCGCTGAGGTGAGTTACATCTGCTAGGTGACCGCCACGCCCTGCTCCCCTTTCTGTTCTTCCCAGAAGAGAGAAAAATGGTAAGTCACCGAGAAAAGAGTCTGAGAAAGCTTTGTGCCTTTTCCTGATGCGTGGGGATTTAAAGTAAAAACACTTCTTGACATTATAAAGTAGGGTTATGCCCCCTTTATTTATTTCTTTTTGTGGAAAAACCGAACTGTAATGGAAAACAAGCAATCCTACGGAATATCATGTCCCAGAATATCATTCACCTTGGGAGAACATCATTCACCCCTGGAGACTATCACCACTTTAATGCATAGAAAACTCTTCTTCTCAAGCTAGTTAACAAATAACATTAAGCATGATTCAAGTCAGATGTTTTAAACTTGTCTAGCACCTTTTATTAAGAATTAAAACTGTGTAAGACCCTTGCTTCGGGAAACTGTGTTCTGACATTTTAACAGCATTGCCTTTGCAAGAGCAGGGAACATCCAGGAACTTAGATTCATAGAAGGTAAATCAATAATTCATCCAAAATGGAGCGCCTGATCCTAAGCGACGGGGTGGTTTCTATGTCATATGTAGCTTCTACACTTGACATGAAAGTTCCCATTAAAAAAAAAAAAAAAACTAAACTACTTCTCAATTGTTTTAATCAAGCAGAGTTATCTAAAGTGCTTTTTAGAAGAGACTATCAGGAAAGGACCGGAAAGTAGTCATTACGGCTAATCAGCTAGAGGAGTTGGGGTAACCAATATTGTCAGTGAGGGACTTCAGAGCCCCAGGGACTTTTTAGAGGACTCAAATTCCTTCCATTGTTTGGAAGGGACACAATGAGTGAAGGTGCCCAGAACAGATCGAATGTGCTGCCAGCTGGTAGTTTCCTCTCATACAGGAAGGCTGCTTTTCTTACACACCAGTCTTTGTTGTGCTAGAGAGAAATATATAAAAGCCTAAAAGTAAGCCTTCAGTTCTTTACGTCTGGCAAAATTGTCAGCACAATGTGCCTCGAGGACATAGCCACCGTGCCTGCCTCACAGGGCTGTTGTGAAAGAATAAGATCACATTAGAATAGCCGCCCCACACACCGCACAGTGTATAAAGAACTCACATGTACGTTTTCTCGCTTGAACCTCACAACATCCGTGGGAGGCTTGCGAGGAGTGACCCTGCTACAGCACAGGCCCAGCTTCTGCTTTAGGAAGACGGAGTTTTTGTGTTGTGTTTTCCAGGATTTTATATCCTACAAGAATGTTTACTGCAGCGGTGTTTATGATAAGGAAAACTGGAAGCTGCCTGAATGTTTGTTAATAAAGGGCTGATTAAACTATGGTACCGGCCTAAGTGGAGCACTATGCAGCCACTGGGAATTTTGACTCCGAGGTCTTAGAGGTAAATTCATGAGCATTGGTGTATATATATTGATGAGGAAAATTATTCATAATACATTTAAGCCAGTAAACAATGCAAGATGTTCCCTTTGTGATAAGAACGGCACGGTAAAAGAGTGCTTATCTTTGCACTCTGAGAATATGTGTGATATTGGTTTTCTTTCTTGTTCTCATCTATCACTCCCAACTTTAATGTCAATGAACATTAGCAATGTGCTACTCAACATTTTCAACCCGATTAACTTTTATAATAATAATTACTGGAACAGGTATGGCTCTACCTCTGCGCCCCTGGGTAAAGCGATCCCTCCTGTGGGGGTATCAGCCCACAGTGCTGGCAGGGACCTGTGTTCAGCAGATGGTGGACATGCGGAGCGTGAATTAAGGCACAGTTCACAGTGGTTGAAACAGGTATGGGGAGCAAACACGGGTGATAAGTCTCCCAGACACCCGGAACAGTGGGAAGCCACGAGCACCTGTAGGGCAAAGGGACAAGGGGAGGAAGTTACAAGAGACCAGGGACGGGTGCGATGGCGGAGGGCCCCTCGGTGGAAGCTGCAGCAGTGAAGGGTCACAGCACTTGTCAGGCACCAGTGAAGCTGGGAAGAAATACTCTGACCCCTTTCTCCTGCCTTCTTACTTCCTGCTGGGGTCTCCTGTTGACCAAGCCCAATCGGAAGCCCACTGGTAGGGGAGTCAGGGTAAACAGTCCACTAAGGTTAGCCCCGTGGTGCAGAGAACCGGGCAGCGAAGGGCAGGGAATGGGTGTGACGATGGAGGATGAGCAGCAAACACAGGGGGCAGAGCCCTGGGTGCCAGTGTCTCTTGGTCAGGACACTGAAACAGAAAGGAAGAGCCTGCTGGGGCAAGATGAGGTGAGGGATTTGATTTTTCTGCCTATGCTCAGAGCTTCAGAAGCATGGGGACGGGATCACAGACCACTTGTCCCAAAGTGAGCACAGACATTCTTTGTGGAATGTTATAAAGAGATAAAAGTGTGCATTCTTAGATACCAATAATATCATTGCTGCTGCTTAGGGGAAAAGGGGGCTGCTGGGGAAAGGAATACCCAAGTCATCCCATATCTCCTGTCTCCCCATTTCTACTCCTATGTCCTCGTCCATTTCAGCATCTTCATCACCAGCTCCAAATAAGAGCAGAACAAAAAAGGGCAGCTCACATTTATTGCACCGCATGCCGGAAGTACTCAACACAATTAACTCATTTAAGTCTCTCAACAACCCTGTGAAGGAGGCAACATTTCTTACCACTCTACTCAGCAGCCAAGAGCATGGGTAATGGAGCCAGGCCACCTGGGTTTAAATGCTGCTGCTGCCATTTCCCAGTTGTGTGACTCAGTTTTCTCATCTGCAAAATGGGGACAATAGTAGTGTCTACCTCATGGGAGCAGTATGAGGAATAAATGAATATATATGAGTAAAGGGCTCTGAACTGGGCTTGGCACATAGCAAACAGTCAATAAATGTTTGTTGCTATTGTCTCACTTCCACATAAGGAAACTGAGGCACCGATATGTCAAAGTAGGCACCTCAAGTCACAGAGCTGATAAGAGGAAGCGTTGGGTCTCTAACTAGGAAGTGGGGTTCCAGTATGATACAAAAGGGCCCACTCTTTTCCTCCCTGCTACTTTGAAGCAGAGGGGCTGGGATCACCTCCCCTGGTTTGAAGCTGATCCACTCTGACTGCCTGCCTAACATGCAAAACAAGTCCCTCACATTTTGGGACACCTTCCCCATTGTGTGGGTGACAATCTGCAGACATCCACCCTTCCCTCAAATCTCACTTCCTTCGGGGTCACTTTGGGTGTGTAGACCCCAGCAGATAGGCGCAGGTGAGTAGTTGCTTCTCAGACTCATATGACTTGATATCAGATGGAATGGAGAGCGGAGTTGTGGGAATTTGGGGGCCGGTGTCATCCAGGTGGGTCCTCAGTTTCCGAAATGTGCATTGTGGAGAGCCATGGAAAATGCATACTCCAATCAGCTCAGCTGCCCGCTCTGGGTGGAAGAAGAGGATGGGGCAGACCCCCTCCTTGCATGGAGGTTGCCATGACATTGCCATCATCAGTGTATCTACTAACCTGAGTACTAACCTGAGAAGGGTCAGGAGCAGTCACCTGAGCGAGGTAATAAGAAGAGCCAGCACAAAATGTCAAGGTACCCAACAGAGCTCAGACTGGAATTCACAAATTCTTTAAGCATGGGCCATAGCACCATCCCTCGGGCTCTTTATTTCATTTCTTGGAAACTAGCTTACCTGCATCTCCTTCCTGACTTCCTCTTGGACAGCAGCTTGATAACTAGATTTTTCATCAGTCTCATCTTTCACTTTGTAGTGAAATGTGATCAATTACCACCTACAACAAAGCGTGCTCAAAGCTGGGCCACCAGCGAGTCAAAGGCCCCAGTGGAATGCCCATGGTTTGTTGAAAACACAACAGTGAAGTGGCCATTCAACAAATCTTTTATTCTTTCTCTTTTGCGTGTGTGGGGAGGAGGGCCTGGTGTTTAACGTATGTTAAAAATGTATTATGACTTTAACAGCATGTCCTCACTTTTACAGGTGCCCAGTAACAAAGTGAAAAGAGATTGCCTAGTGTTCCTAAAAAGCAGAAACTCCTCCGAAAACACGCACAAGTGAAAAGGATGTAGTTTCCGTTTGCACAGTGTTGATGGGTGCCTTATTTTCTTACTTTACTTATCTTCATAAAGTTGCTTTCAGGAAAGGAGTCCGTAGATCAATTATAGCAGTTCTTTACTTGACACTGAGCTGGTCACAGAAGCTGCTGAGCCAGCAGCCCTGGCTGGAACCTGGCACCTGGCCTGGTGAGAGCAGCAGGTGATGCAGGAGTGGGTCTGGACTTAGTTTCCTCATCTGTCAAGTGGAGAGGTTGGCCTACCCTTACATCATTTCTAAAGTTCCTTCCAACTTCAGAAATATTTTTTTTCTCACTAGTTCTGGACCTGAGAACTTAAAAATATGTGCTGAGCTGTGTTCTAACTTTTCAATCAAGAAAATGCCTCTTAGCTTTGAACCAAATGTGGGGGCATCAAGAGCTGAATGGCAGAGGTGGGAGTGTGGATGGGAGCTGAACCTTTGATGGCCCGTAGGATGATTTCCTGGTGATTAGAAAATGTGCCCTCCTTGGGCAGAAGTGCCTTTTAGGCACATGGCTTAGTGAGCTTAGTTCTCTTGGGAATTAGGAAGAAGCACCCTTTCCTCCAGGCAGATGTGGCCTGTGCCAGGTGCTCTGCTTGAATGAAGTCTCTACCTACTCCTCAGCCAAGAGCCTGGGCAGGGCCTCACCTGTAGAACCTACCAGACCAGTATGATGTGCATCGTGTCCATGAATAGAATCTACAATACCTAAGCAGGAACCTGGTATTTTGTGTTCTCCAAATTCCTTTTTTCCTAAAAACAAGCAAGCAAGCAAGCAAGCAAGCAAACAGAAAACACCTCTGGTGGCAATGTGAGTTGAGACGGCTTAAATTACAGCACATGGGCCTCTCACTTGACAGAAGAACCATGTTTAGTGAATAGGTCTCACATGGTGTCTTAGCCTGGATTCTCTCAGAGAGCAGAGCCTGGGAGAGGAGGATGAGGCAGATGGTTTATTTTAGGAAACACAGACACCAGGAATAGGAGACAAAGATGTCAGACAAAGGAGGAAAGAAAACAAATTAAGGTGATTTATTGAGCTGCAGTGGTCAACTGGGGTTCATCTTGCTTGGACCTTTGAGGACTGTCCTCTCAAGGAACAGAAGAGAGTATCATTCCCTGGCTGTTGGTACCAATCGATCAAGGGTTGACCCTGGAATGTTAACTCCTCAAACATACAGGTGTGCACATATGTCCATGGTGGTGCTGGCAGGGGCATTGGGTCAAGGAGGGTAAACCCATATCTGATTCTCGTAAGGGCTGAGTCACAGCTCCCTCTGGGATAGAGGGTGTCTGATGGGAAAAACCTACTACCAGGTGATTGGCTGGTCTCCTTCAGGGACACATGCCCTAGGGAAGGTTCTGTGTCAGTCTCTCTGGTGACAGGCAGACATTTAGTACAGAAGTTGCTAGCTTGGTCTTGGTGAGATGGCACTCATGCTGTTGGGGCCATACAGATCTGTCCCTGTGCCAGGTCCCCTCTATCATGCAAGTCCTGGAGCAGCTAGGGAGAGAGGCTGGCTGGCATCCTCAGGACATACAGCCCACCTGGTGGTTCAGTTGGCTGTGAGATGAAGATCCGTGTGCTATATGTCAGTACGTTAGGTCCATCTGTATATTTTCTCCACCCTTTATCTCCGTGTCTCCAAACTTCATGTTTGCTCCTTTGAGTCTCCTCTTGCCACTGCTGATGGGTCCACAAGTACCCTTAATTCAGACCATTTCTCCCTCCTTACAGAGTTAATAAGCAAGGCATTGTCCACAGCTCTGCTCATTGGGAGGAGTGACCTTCCCTATCCTTCAGGGCATCCTGAACAAAGTTGTAGTCTGGTAGTGGTTCAGTCAACGCAACCCATCTATAAACTAGGTCCGAGTTTTTCTCATTTGTTGGTTGGTAACTATAGGGCCTTAGGTATGAACTGAGCCAGAGAGGTAGATAACACAGGAATCTGAGGCAGGGGAACTTACTTGTGCCTTCTGGTTCCCTTCTGGACCAATCCCAAATGAACCATTTTCACTGTATGACACATTACTGCTGTGCCTACCCAACTCTGTCTGTCTGATCATACCCAGTTCATAATGGGCAGATCTGGATGCGTGGTCACTGGATGTCCCATAGTCAGATGACCCATCTCTCTCAGGGCTCAGGAGATGTCCTTCAAATGAGTTCTAGTTTTCTGCTGCAGAAGGAAGGTCTAGCTCTAGAACTCTAGGATCTGCTCTGCAGCCCTCTCTATTGGGCTTGACAGAGACTACACACACACACAGCATCTTTACTCATAATAGCACCATTAGATCTATGGGTCATATGGCCTGAGTGATAGGGCCACTTGTACCACAGTGGGATCTGCCACAGATATTGCTCTGACACAAAACTGGCAGCCTTCCAAGTGGGGCAGAGCAGTGTTCCCAAGAGTAGAATATGCTGCCTTCAGTTTCTGAAGGTTTTTAGTGATTTTAAAACACCTCAAAATTCTTTGACATTCTTGCCACCAAGAGATTGGGCCCATGTCCCCTCTTCTGGAATCTGGCTAGGGTTTTTACTGTTTCAACTAATAGAGGATGGTGGCAGATATATGATGTGACTTCTGAGGCTGGGTCATAAAATGCCATGTAGCTTCTCCCTCGTTCAGTGGGACACTTGTTCTTCCAACTACCCTGAAGCTGCCGTACTATGAAGAAATCCAAGCTACATGGTGAGGCCACATGTCAACAATCTTCATCGAGCCTAGCCTTCAAGGCATCCAGTCTAAGCACTAGAAATACAGGTGAAGATGATGCCACATGATTCCAGTCCAGTTTGAGTCACCTCCAGCCATTTGAGTTTCCCCACCTAAGGCTCCAGCCAGCCTTTCTCAAATGAGGTTCCTCATCTGAGCCACACAAGACAGAAAATGTTTTTTGTTTTGTTTTTTTTTGGGTACATGCCCCTAGTGGGAACCGAACCCGGGACTCTCTGGTCCACAGGCCGACACTCCAACTGCTGAGCCAAACTGGCCAGGGCCAGAAAATGTTTTGAGGGACTATTTTCTCAGTTCTCCCAAGTATGGTACAAAATTAATACCATTCCAGATACAGTGGAGAGAAATTGGTTCATTACATATAAATGGATGCCTTAGGGCATTAGGGCTTAATTCTATCATAGAATTCCAATTTAGAAAAGCTGGCAGAATTGAGAAGTAGAGAGATAAGACATTTCTGGTGCATCCTGTTCATATTTCTGACCCACAGAACCCATGAGCATAATAACATGGTTGTTGTTTTCACTAAGTTCTGGGGTGGTTTGTTATACAGAAATAGAAAACTGGAATAAGGTACAAGATCTAACATCTCATTCTTCACTTGAAAGGTATTGTGCCGGCACCTTCCAGATCATGGAACTCCTAAAAATGTTACTGATGGGGCAGGATGGGGAATCTTTATGGGGTTTCATTTCTCTGACACACAACTTGCTATGTCTATTTGCATGGTGTCATCAATACAGTGTTCCAGCATGCCTATGGAAAATCAAGGCAATTGAGATGTCTGCAGACTATTTTGTGACATTCCACAGGAGGCTTTACATAGCCTTAAGCAAGACTATGAATATGTATCCATGTCCTTCTCACTTAAATGAGACATGCTTTTGATCCTGTTTATTGACGTGGGGTTGAAAAGAACATATTCAACAGATCAATAGCAACATACAGAGTGCCAGAGGCTGTGATGATCTGTTATATGAAGATATCTAGCTCAGCAATCGAGATTGAGGCTACCACTTGGTTAAGTTTATGGTGGTCCACTATCATCCACCATGATCTGTCAATTTATTTTTTCAAGGGCCATACAGATGAATTATATAGGAACATAATGGAGAACATCATCTCATATACTTAGTCTTTGATGGTGACACCAATTATCTTTTAGAATGCAGCGTTGACTTGGGTTTACTCTCTTGGCTGGTGGGGTTGAGGCTGGATAGTTACAGAGGCTTCTACTTGGCCCTTCCTACCCTAATGGCTCTTACTATGTATGTCAGGGAACCAGTGGCAGGGTTCTGCCAGCTACTTTGTTTATCCACTAAATTATGCACTTGGGGAATGGGGAAAAATAACCACAAGGCGAGTCTGTGGACCTATTGGATCTACTTTGAGGTGTACTTGTGCCAGCTCTCAATTTTTTTCTCCATTTCTACAAGTCAAGTACCCCCCCAGTTAGCTGTTCCTTTGTCTCATCACTAGGAATACTCTGGCCTTTTAGCCACTGGCACAGATGCCTGAGGGCCTAAGTATCTTCTAGCGTTGGTGCCCGTATAGTAACCACATATACCATTCATTGTCACTTAAGAATTGCCACACAGCCTTTGACATTCCAGTATGCTATCATCCTGATTGGTGCTAAGGAGTCCAGACCCACTGCAGCATCTCTTCCTTTCTACCTCAGTTTATGGGGGACAGCCACCATTGGAATTTCTCAAAAGATACCAGTGTTTTCTTCATCAGTGCATTTCTTATTGCTTTTTAGACAAAGGAATGTCCTCTGGGACTTTCTGGAGCATATAGACAGATGAATAGTTCTCTCATCTCACTAATAAATCCATTTTAACATTCCCCCCCCCCCCAACCTTTTCTCAATCATCTACCAAAGTCATTCTAGCAACTTGACCTTATTTACGGCAATCCATTGTTGTAGCGAAGTTCAAACGGCCATGCCAGCAGTGTATTATGACTGGATCCTGGTGTTTTTGCAGGATGTTAAATCTTGAGTCAAGGAGGAATGCTCCCAATATCAACGAATTCTTCCCATCCATCTTCGTAGTCAGGCCTCCCTTGTTGAGCCCTCTCAAGATGCATGTCCACATATGTTTTTCTAGTTTCTGCCAGTGCCTACTTGCCAGGTCTTGCAAGTCTTTTGGTATCCAAGGAGCAGGCATTGTATTTCCTGGATCAGGCTGTACTAAGACCTGACTCCAGTTATTGGTAATGAGAAGAGGGCAAGGTCAGATCTTGAGGACAAGCATCATCTTGTGAAGCACCTGCCTCAGATGAGGCCTTGGAATTGTTTCCACACAAGGGGAGGTTGTTTTACTCTGGAATGGGGGATCTAGTTTTTATTTTGAGTCCAGAGTGGATGACAAGATCAATTTTTTCCTATTTATTATTTTTCCCCATTTCCTCTATTTCTGCCTTCTTTTAAGTTGATTTTTTTTTTTACAATTCTCTTTGATCTCCTTTGTTGTCTTCTTAGCTGAAACTGTTTGTTTTGTCATACTTTACTTCACACATTGCTGAAGAACCTTAGAATACTTCTATTTCTGCCCTCTAAGGCTTTGTGCTATTTTTGTATTACATTTCCTTTATATATATATTATAAGTGTTACTTTACATTTTTTGTTTAAGCAGTCAATTATCTTTCAGAGAGATTTAACTTATAATTTAAAAATGTCGTATACTTACAGCCATTCCCAGTGCTCTTCATTCTCTTGTGTAAATCCAGATCTCCTCTGGTATCCGTTTTCCTTTTACCTGAAGAACTTTCTTTAACATTTATTTTTTTAGCATGGATCTGCTGGTGACAAAGTCTTTCTTCTTTTGTATGTCTAAAACGTCTTTACCTTGTCTTCATTTCTGAAAGGTATTATCACTGGGTATAAAATTCCAGGTTGACAATTTTTCATCTTTAAAGATATTGCTCACTGTTGTTTCACTTGCATTGTTTCTGATGAGAAACCACTGCCATTCTTTTGTTGTTGCTCCTCTGTACATTATGTGTCTTTTTGCTATGACTGCTTTTTAGATCTTCTGTTTATCACTGGTTTGAACAATTTGTTTAAACATTATGATGTTTGTGGGTTTACTTTTCTTTACATTTCTCATGCTTGGGCTTCAATTCTTTTTCCATACCCCCATCTACTCACCTTGTAAACCCCGATTACATGAACACTGGACTACTTGAAGTTGTTCTAAAGAACAACTTCAGTGAGGCTTTGTTTTTGTTTTTGTTTTGCATTCTTTTTTTCTCTATATGTTTAATTAGGCATAGTGTCTACTGCTATTTCTTAAAGTTCCTTAAAGTTATTTTTCTACAATAGTCAATCTGTCATTAAATCTATTCCATGTAATTTTTATCTCAGAAATTTTAGTTTTCATTACTAGAAGTTCACTTTGGGTCTTTTAAATATCTTCCATGTTTGTACTTCACTAGTTGACCATCCACAATACAGATTTAATAATTCTTTGAATGTTCTTGTCTGTTGATTCTAACATCCGTCTCACTTCAGGGTTGATTTTGAGTCACTGATATTTCTCCTCATTATTGGTCATGTTTTTCCTGTCTCCTTGCATAACTGGTAATTTTTTACTGGTTGCCATACTTTGTGAATTTTACCTTATTGGGTACTGGCTCTTTTTATATTCCTATAAATATTCTCAAGCTTTATTCTGGGATGCTGTTAAATTGCTTGTAAACAGTTTTCTCCTTTTGGGTCTTGTTTTTAAGATTTGTTAGGTGGAACCAGAACTGTGTTTAGTCTAGGGTGAATTATTTTTCATTACAGAGAAAAAAGCCTTCTGAGTAATCCATTCAATGCCTCATAAATTATAAGGCTTTTAAGTCTAGCTGGTGGAAATATGATCCTTTTCCCTCTAATTTTGGGGGGTGGTACCCTCCTCACTGGGTAGCTTCCTCACATGCATTCCTTCATCAGTGCTCTGCTGAACATTCAAGGGGATCCTCTATAGATGTTCTGACTCTGTGTAGCTCTCTCATCTTCAGTTGTCTGTCTTGCAATCTCTAATTGTCTTGGCCCCCAGGGATCAGTTTCATCTTTTCTCAGGGAGTCCTCTGAACTCCTGTGCTTGGATTCCCCTTCCCTGAATAGGGTCCTGAAAACTCTCTCAAAACAGTAAGCTTTTGTAGGGTCTACTATATTGGGGCAATTGTTTGTTTCCCATTTCTTGGAAATCACTGTGTTTCTGTTGCCTGAGAGCCAGTGTCTTAAAAACTGTTGTCAGACATATTTTGTTCATTATTTTGGTTGTTTCAGGAAGGAGGGTAAATTTGATCTCTATTACTTCATCTTTGCCTATTGTGAAGTACCTTTGTCTTTTAAATATCCAACACTGCATTTGATGTTCCATCTGTAGAATATTTGCAGAGATCTTGAGTGCAGAAACCAAACAATTAATCTGTGTAACCCTAGATGACTGACACAGGACTTTGCATACAGTAGGTGCTTGGTAAATAGTTGGTAAATTGAATTTGAATAGGACAATCAAGTGAAAATTTCCCAAGGGATATTTTTTGCCTTATGCAAGAAAGAAATACCTAACCAAGAGTTCAATAATGAAAACTTTTAAAAGTAGCAGCAATCTTGCTATTGTGGGAAGGGGTGAAGCAGAGTTAGGACACCCATTTGCTGGGAATCAACATTTCCGTATTGTTCAGAGAAAGCCTCTGTCTAATGCCAGTTTTCCATTAACACCTCTCAAT
The DNA here is from genome assembly GCA_030848825.1 of Tadarida brasiliensis. Taxonomy (NCBI): domain Eukaryota; kingdom Metazoa; phylum Chordata; class Mammalia; order Chiroptera; family Molossidae; genus Tadarida; species Tadarida brasiliensis. The sequence goes on from CM061258.1 coordinate 39,807,520, forward strand.
ATTATTCTTTGCCAAATGTGAAAGATTATAAAAATAATTATTAAGGCTCTCTCTAGATTAATTATTAATTAGTTGTGAATGACTCTCTCTCTAGATTAATTATAAAAAGGATATTCCCCTCTAAACTTTTCTACATCTATACTCTCTCTATTATCTGCAGAACATCAGAAAAAAAGGAAACATGGATACTATTATCCCCAACTGGATGATTGAGAAATGGAATTAAGTGGGGTTTAGGGGACTTGTGCTAAGTTACACAGTCAGCTAGAGAACCAAACCAAGAACACAGGTCCCTAAATACAAGACAGCTTTCCTCCTCTTTGGCTATGTATGCTGCCTCAGAATACCAAAGTCCAATTCTTATTTTTTTTAAACGTGAGTTTTTAAAGTAGGCAAGAACAAAGATAGTGGAACAACGGTAGAATTCAGGTAACATGGCGTGTGTTTCCACCATAGAAAGTAAGACTGAAAGTGGAGATGTTCTGCAGCAGAGGTTAAACAATATGAAAATGGAGTAGGGATCCCCAAGGCCCTAATGATCTGAAGAATCTAGGCAAGCATTGAATTAAACCGGACAAACAGGGGTTCAGGTGAGCCAGGCAGTTTTCAAGGTAAATAAAACACATCCAGTAACACAACCTCATGTCAGATAACAGAGTTTCTGGATAAAGGAGTTTTAGATAATCAGGGCTTGGCAGCATCAACAAACACAAGGAGGAACTAGTTGATATGATTCAAGTAACAAGGAAGCTGATATCTTTAACCACACTCTGGCTTTGGATGGTTAAATTTTCAGCAATCACCAAGGTAGAGTGGTAAACAGGATAGAAATGTTGGATAATTAAGCAATGTATCTAGCCTACATTATTGAATGACAAAATAGTATTGCAATTTATGAATGCCTTAGGAAGGCAGGACAGAGTAAAGGATATAAGGATAAGAGGGGAAGGAGGGTGAAGGGAGGAAGGGGCTGAAGGACTTTCTCAGATGTCAGAATTAGCACTTAGGCTCAGTTATACTCCCATAGCACAATGGAAATGGGAAGGAGAACTAAACCGACCTGGATTATTGAGCAGGAATATCAGACCTGGTTAAGAACAGTGTGCTCTATCCACCACCTCCACCTCCACCACCTCCATCACCTCTACCACCTCCACCTCCAACACCTCCAATACCACCACCACCACCACCTCTACCACCACCACCACCACCACCACCTCCTCCACCACCTCCAACACCACCACCACCACCTCCACCTCCACCACCACTACCTCCACCTCCACCACCACTACCTCCACCTCCACCACCACCACCTCCTCCACCTCCACCACCTCCACCTCCACCACCACCACCACCACCTCCACCTCCACCACCTCCAACACCACCACCACCACCTCCTCCAACTCCACCACCTCCACCATCTCCACCACCTCCACCTCCACTACCTCCACCACCACCTCCACCACCACCTCTACCACCACCATCTCCACCTCCACCACCTCCACCTCCACCACCACCTCCACCACCTCCACCACCACCACCACCACCTCTACCACCTCCACCACCACCTCCTCCACCTCCACCACCACTACCTCCACCTCTACCACCTCCACCACTTCCACCACCACCACTACCACCACCTCCTCCACCTCCACCACCACCTCCTCCACCTCCACCACCACTACCTCCACCTCTACCACCTCCACCACCTCCAACACCACCACCACCACCACCTCCTCCACCTCCACCACCTCCATCATCTCCACCTCCACCTCCACCACCTCCACCTCCACCACCACCTCCACCTCTACCTCTCCTCCTCCACCTCTCTCTCTTTTTTGGTCTCGAAGATCCAAAGCCCCCTCACCATCCAACTGGGAAACCCATGACTTGAGACCTAGTAGAGCAGAGGTGGGGTCCTGAAAGTGGGGGGCAAAGGAGATGAAGGATCAATGAGCTCTAGAGAAGAAAGAAAAGTAGAGATGGTCTGTCTGAGAGGAAAAAAGAGTGAATCCTTGGTTAAACCGAAAAGGGAAAGATAGTGGATAGGGGCAGAGGCTCTTTTGTGACTTCTTTTTCAACATTTGTAATGTGGTATTTCTCCCATGGGTGGAAGGTAGCAGGAACATGAAATAAATTTTGTGAGAAAAGTACTATTCCCTTTTTTACTGCCTCCCCATATTCTGATTAAGTCTAGAGAAAGCTACAGTTTGGAGTCACTTTTTCTTTAACACCTCTCCAACACGGCCTAGTCTCCTCTACTCCCTTTCCTTAATAAGAAGTGAACAGGCCTCAGCTTAAGAGCCCTAGTAGGCAGCTGTATTTAGCTGGAAGTCAATCATAATGTTTTGTTTCCACAGCATTTATTCCTATTGATGGTAAGTGATCTGATTGTAAATTTACAGTAGCTTAAGTTTTCTTTAAAATGAAATTAAAAAAAAAAGAATTTACTGTGTTAAAATTCAAGCTGAGTGATTTGAAACTAATTATCAAAACAAATTCATCCTTGATCTAAATGTCACTAAAATGACAGGATGCTATGGTGGAACTAAACCCTGATCTGGGAGTCAGAGCTCTGCGGGGGAGTCCAAGTGTGATTTCGGATCCGTGATGCCATTTTTATTTTTATCAATTAAAGACATACAACTGCTAGCCAGAATTTAGCATGAGATGTTTAAAAGTTTTAACATATTATGTTACTCAAGTTCTAGGCAAAGGTAAAGAAATAAGATGTTTAATAGATGCCAACTTAACACACATATAAACTCAGAATTAGTGAAAGGTCATGTGAAGACCCCCACCCTTAAGAGAGCTCTTGGATGTCAGCCATTGGGGTCGATTTTTCTAAGGGATATTCAGGTTCTAAAATGCCGTGCCAAGTATTCAGTCCAAGGGCTGGCAAAGGCAGTGATCTGATAAGGAAGAATAATGATAGATTATCACATTAAAATCTCATTTTCTTTATCTCTACCTTACTTATCAAGTAGGTAGCCTGGAATGAATCTGCTTGGAACAGAGGTCAGATGCCAAGCATTTCCTTTGTCACCTAAATCCCTCTGTCCTAAAAAAAAAATGTTCTCATCAAAGGTTTTACTTTTTATGAAGGTCAAAGAATTGAGGCCTTAACTAGATGGGCAAGGGGAACAAGCTGGTTGGCTTTTGTTGGCCCACTTTGGGCCCTGAAGGGAGAGACTGCAACTTCCACCTCTGTGAAGCTTCTCCAAGTTGGCATGCCCAAAGAATTTCCTATCTGTGGGATCCCCTTGAGATTATCACTTTGCATTCAAGGGCAAACCAGGGTTAGGATAAGTGCTTTAGAGACTAATAGCCTGGGTTCAAATTTCAACTCCCCCAGGGAGCCTCCATTTTATTTAAATTTTCACATTTATCCAGCATAATAACTCAGTGAGGTAGGTTCAATTTCAGGGCAGTTGCTGTTACTACAAAACCTTTGTGTGAATTAGAAAAGCACATGCCCCTTTCTTTAACCCCCCCTCCCCCATACACACACACTCTGGGCCCATGAATCACAAAAAGGCACCCTGTCCTCCAGGCCAATCTCCAGTTCGGGCCTGGCAGGCAGCGCAGGGAGAAGATTTAACACACACCTGCCCCTCTCCTGTGAATTTTTATGAAGGGCTCAACCTACCAAACCTTACCCAGTGGCATGACAGTTATCACCATTTTACAGCCAGGAAAGTTTAAATATTTGTGTTTTAAAAAGATCACCCTGACTGTTTTGTAGAAAATGGACTGGAGGAGGATGAGGTTGGTGCAGGGAGTTGCTAGGAGCCTGACACAGCTCTCCAGGTGAGAGATGATGGGCATTCAGGGTAAGGGGTAGTAGTAGGTTGGTGAGAAGCAGATGGATTCCCAGACGCTTAGGAGATTGACTGGACAGGTCTGAAGGCTGCTGCGAGGATTCAAAAGATGATGGTGATGATGATGTAATGATGATATGATAACGATATTAATAATACTATTTACTGAGGGCTTATTTGTACCAGGCACTAAGTTATTTATATAAGTTCTATGAACCAGGAACATTGACTACATTTCATTCCTGAATGGCTGCCATGAGAATCAAAGATAACATAAAGTGCCCATCCCATAGTAGATCTTTCATAAATGGCAAATATTAGTTTAATTACTATTGAGTGTCCAGAATTTTAAATTACTCTGTTGGTTAAGAAGCCCTAGTTTGTGGGCATGGGCAGTGAGTGGCAGGTAATGTAGGCAGTGGCGCATAATCAAGGCAATGGTTCCATCACTTACTGAGCTTCAGATTAGACCTCTCATGTAACTTTTAAAGGCAACAGATGCTGAACCCCATCTCCACCTGCTTGGTCTAGGGTAGGGGTCTTGGTATCAATATTTTAAAAGCTCGCAGGTAGCCAGGGTTGAGAACCATGGAGTTTAAAAAGGGGGGAGGGGTCTTTCAACTCAGACCCATCAAGGTGAAATCCTGCCTCTGCCCTTCATGCTGTGGTTTCCTGGCCTAAGCCTCAGATTTCCTATTTGTAGAAGAAAGATGTTTATACAGCCCCTTCCAGGTTATGCAAGGATTAAATGAGGGGTGGTAGGTACTCTTTGGGTATTTTCTGTCCATGCCTAGCTTGGCACGGTGCCTGGTCCCTAATGTGGGTTCAACAGATGTCACTGCCATGACTGTGGGGTCAAGAAGCAAAGGGACCTCTGGGGGCCGGGGCCAGGGGCCAGCCCAGCGCTGAGAGCTCTGCATCCATCACTTTGTGTAATCCTGGTCCAAAGAGTAGCCATCTCTTTCACAGATGCAGAAATCCAACGCAGGAAGCACGTCATCTTCCCAAGGGCACCTAGTGGGAGAACCTGGATTGGAGACCCATTCAGAGCCTGTCATGTGAGAGCTCAGTGGTGGGCAAGAAGGAAAGTGCAGGGAGAGGAGATGGGCAAGAGGCCAGGAGCAGAGGTGCTGCTGACTCCAGGGTGAGCATAGAAACACGGGTCTAGTGTACGGCCAGGGTAATGAGAAGGCATACAGTACAGTAGCTGCTAGGGGTAAGTATTCAGTGAATGTCATTTTACCTTTTCCTCCTTCAGAGCTGCCTTCTGCCCCTCAGATAAGGGCACGAGTCCATCCTCTCTGGTGGGACACATCTGTTGGCATGTATATACAGCCTTCCCCTTTCTACATGTTTGCTCCCCCATTTACATGTTTATGGGGACAGCCATGGTCATATAATGTCCCCTTTGGCCTTTGGGGGAAATTCAGAAGGAGCATCTATTAGAGAAAAACGGCCGCTCTGGCCTGGGGGATTTCAACTTTCTCTTTTCCACATGTGTTTACATTTCTCAGAGCAGGTAATCTGCTACTGGCCAGGGATAGCTGCATGTGGACGCTCACTGGGGCCCAGAGATGGCCCAAGCCACTGCCTGGGAATGCCAATTTCTCATAACAAATTAGAAATCAACACCAGCAGCTTCTCTGCTAAGTAAAAAAAAAAAAAAAAAAAAAAAAAACAGAAAAAAAACACAATTCCTTCTGCACTACTGCATTAGGCAGATTTTTTTTTTTCCTTTCTTGAACGTACAGTAAATCCCAAGTGGTTTAAGCCATGGTGCCTCTCCTTAAACACAGTATGAAATCACTACCAAATTTAAATAAAAAATAAATTCCGTGCTGTGCTTGGAGATTTTCTCCTGCCAAAAACTCTCACACAATTAACACACTAGCAGAATGTGTTGCTAATTTCATGCCACTGGAGTCTTTTCTACTTCAGAATATAGAAACAAAATCGGGTCAGAGCTCCAATAATAACAGGATTTTGTTAAAATATACAGCCCCGCGTTGCAGATATGTTGTAGGCATGGGCGAAAAGTGGAGTCACAGTGATGCATGAAATAGCTTACTCCTGCAAACAGCACAGAAGAATTTGTCTCCAGCGTCTCTGCACCAGGAGGGAAGAGAGAGTTCAGAACTGCCCGGTTTAGTGGGAAATGGCATCATTATCAACGTTTGTCCATCCACATACTTATACAAGGGAGGCAAATGCCAGGCAAGAAACTCAGGGCCGAAAAACCAGTAAATCCTAGAGTTCTGATCCCCTCCTTGCTCCCTGACTCTCTCTCTCTGCCTCAGCCCTTACCTCTCAGCCTCCTTACACAGGGCTTGGTCTTTTCCATAACAAAAACAGCGATAATGAAAATATTTTGGCAGCATTCAGGGCCTTTCACACGGTGACCCTGACCTCCAAATCAATTTTCTTTATTCTTAACCTGACTTTGGCTTCCATTCTCCCTGGCGTTCAATATTGGTTACAAAATCCTGAACTCCCCGAGACCTTCCCTCCTCCCCCAGATAACCAAGGCAGGCCACCCGGGTGAAGCTCCAGAGAGGATAGGAGGGAGAGAGAGAGAGAGAGAAAGAGAGAGAGAGAGAGAGGCTTCTTGACAAAGAAAAATAAGAAGGAGCTCGACCAACCCGATGTGTTCTGTGGGAGTCTCATTTGCACCAAATGCCATTAGCACCATTATTTACTCAGACAACAGTGGAGGCAGCCTGCTCCCCTGCTTGCATCGGACTCTCTGGATGACACCATGCATCACGGCTGCACAGCGCTTCACTTAAATAGTGATATGTAAGGTAGAGCCTGTTACATTCAATCCATCACCCCTGGGTTCGCCGGGTGCGGAGACTGGAAAAATTGCACACATTTCTCCATTGCTGCCTGCATTAATACTAGGAAGGGAGTGAGCTGAAAAGAGAAAGTGCCAATTTCAGCACACATGTTAAAAAGAGAAGCAAAGAATAAAAGGAAAAGAAAGCATCTCCCAGGCTGGGGAGGGGGGGGGTGTTTAAAGGAGAAGACTGCTCTTCAGAACGCCTGTGCATTTACTGTGAGAATTAAGTGCCCACAGAGACAAGAGTTTGGGGTCATTGTACATTTAGGAGGAGAAGGTAGCTGGCAGGGGCTATTTTTCTGCAAATTAGTTTTCTCTCAAGGGTAACAGTGGGGGAGGAGCGGAGGAAAATGAATAGGAGCCATTGAACAATCGCGCATTGTTTGGCTGGTTGTGGGGACCTCTGAACTGATGCTCCTAGAAGACTTTCCAGGCCTTCCTTTTATAGGGGCCAGGATGGAAGCCTCTCGCAGCTGTTGACGAGTGTCCTGTAGGGGCAGTGATGGGGACAGCAGTGTGGCCCCACAAACAATGGTCCACAGAGTGTCAGCTCCACTTGGCAAGAAAGGCACAGTCTGCTGGTCATTACTGCCAAGTACAGGGCTGGACAGGTGGCTGGGCTGGGCAGTGAGAAGAGGCAGGGTCTAAAGTTTGTGCTGGTTACAAAGGAGTGAGCCGAGGGGGAAAGGCGGAAAAACACAAAAATGCAGCAGGAAATGACAGAATAGCTTTCTTTGGGGGGCAGGGGGGCAGGGTGTGTTTACAAAATAGATCAGCTCATGGACGTGTTTGTGTCTCATTGTTTTCAGGTCCCGATTCTGATTGGAATGCTCGGCATTGTGTTCTCCCTGCAGAGCTTTTCCCATTCTCACTTTGGTATTTAAAAACATTGCATCATTTAAACCAGTGCTTCTCAGCCCCCCCCCCCAAGTCCCCCTAACGCAGAGGAGCTGAAAGTCAGAGTCAAAGTTCAGGGACTCTAGAGGTAGGACCTGCAAGTGCCCCCGCAGGGAGAGGCTTCTTGAAGTCTTGTATTTGTTTAGCTTTTAAAAAGTACCTAAAACTGGCATATTGTGCAGTACTCTGAAATATTTAACATTAAAAATAACATTCAAATTCCTTTACTTCCTCATTTCTAAGATACAGCTCAGTCTATATCAGAAAAAAAAGAAGACAACCATCAATTTAATGCATACATTGAGTGTGAGAGCCATCCCTTCAGATTTCCAAAGCTTAATGTGTGAATTAGAAAAAAAACAACCTGTGTCCTAAAAATCAAGGAAATAGAGTAACAGTGATCAAGGAAAATGGAAACTCGAGGAAGTAACAACCAGTTGAGTCTATGGCTCCAGACACACTGGGCACACACCAGTTTGCAAAGCGTTACAAGGAGCAGCTATTGCAAAGTGATGGAAAATAGGCTCCCCTGGTTGTGACCTCTTTGTGATACAGTGCTGCGCCCCATCCTGGTGCCGTCAGGGTGCAGTGCAGCAGGCACAGAGCAGGTGCTCAGTAAGTATCTGCTCAACTGAAAGTTGTGGATAGCACTCTGCATCCACTCTCCCCTTTAGATAGCCTGTGGCAGGGTGTGAGTGTGGCAGGGTGTGAGTGTGGCAGGGTGTGAGTGTGGGAGGGTGTGAGTGTGGCAGGGTGTGAGTGTGGGAGGGTGTGAGTGTGGCAGGGTGTGAGTGTGGCAGGGTGAGTGTGGGAGGGTGTGAGTGTGGCAGGGTGTGAGTGTGGCAGGGTGAGTGTGGGAGGGTGTGAGTGTGGCAGGGTGTGAGTGTGGCAGGGTGAGTGTGGCAGTGTGTGAGTGTGGCAGGGTGAGTGTGGGAGGGTGTGAGTGTGGGAGGGTGTGAGTGTGGCAGGGTGAGTGTGGCAGTGTGTGAGTGTGGCAGTGTGTGGGTGTGGCAGGGTGAGTGTGGCAGTGTGAGTGTGGCAGGGTGTGAGTGTGGCAGTGTGGCAGGGTGTGAGTGTGGCAGGGTGAGTGTGGGAGGGTGTGAGTGTGGCAGTGTGTGAGTGTGGCAGTGTGTGAGTGTGTGAGTGTGGCAGGGTGTGAGTGTGGCAGGGTGAGTGTGGGAGGGTGTGTGAGTGTGGCAGGGTGTGAGTGTGGCAGGGTGTGAGTGTGGGAGGGTGTGAGTGTGGCAGGGTGTGAGTGTGGCAGGGTGTGAGTGTGGCAGGGTGCGAGTGTGGCAGTGTGTGAGTGTGGCAGGGTGTGAGTGTGGCAGGGTGTGAGTGTGGGAGGGCACGTTTACTCAAACAGCCCCACAGACCGCCCTTCTTGGGAGGTCAAAGCACCTGGTAGGTGTCATAGGACTTCTGTCATAGTCGATTCCAACTACCTAGAAGAACTGAAGTACCACTTAATCCCCTCGTTCCACAGAAATTCATATGTCGCTTTTTAAAACCAAATATATAAATATATATTTCAATATAAGTAAGACATGGAGCACTTACAGTCTTGATATCCTGGCATTTTTTTCTTCTCCACGGCTTCCTCCTCCCTGTGTCCCAGGCAGTGGGTGGAACTGTGGGTCTGATCCACTGGAGAAGGAAGCAATTACATTAGGATGACAAGCAAGGCCCTGCAAGAAGAACCCTGAAGGCAATGCCATGGTAAACAGTCAAAACAAACTTGCGGTCAGAGGGTGAGGAACTTTCCCTCACAGAAACTGGCCTAGAGCAGTGCTCCTCCAAGCGAGCCTGGTCCTTGGACCAGCAGCGTCAGCATCACCTGTGACCTTAAAAATGCAAACTCCTTAAAAATACAGGCCCTGGCCCTGACCTTGGCCTGCTGAGTCAGATTCTCTGAAGATGGGGTTCAGGAAATTGTGTTTTCCCAATACTCCAGGTGCTATGCACATTAAAGTGTGAGAACCACTGTCCTGAAGTTAATCAGGCCTCACCCAGGAAAAGCCCCTTAAAAGTTTTCTTTCAGCCCTGGCCGGTTTTGCTCAGTGGTTAGAGCACCCATCCGAGGACCAAAGAGTCTCGGGTTCAATTTCAGTCAAGGGCACGTACATTGGTTGCAGTTTGGTCCCTGGCCCTGTTTGGGGTCTGGTTGGGGTTGTGCGAGAGGCACTCAGTCGATGTGTCTCTCTCACATCGATGTTTCTCTCTCTTTCCCCCTCCCTCCCTCCCACTCTATCTGAAGATAAATGGAAAAAAATATCCTCAGGTGAGGATTTAAAAAAAGTCTTCTTTCAAATCTTAGTACTACTGCTGTTTGAGTTCCATAGCTCTAGTAATCTTCAAAACCACACAAGCATCTCCTAACCAAGTCATTTATGCAAAGTTCCAACTCAGGGAGAAAAACAGCAAATTCTCAGCATAATCAAAGGGAAAATATTTGGACAGGTAATTTTAGGAACCAGCTATGGATCACTATGTACAATAATGAAGTTGAACAATTAGGTTTGGAAAGCCACAGCACAGAAAATAATTAACCCACAAAGTAATCATCTTGTAAGTCCCAAAGCTAATGATTAAAATAAACCTGAAACAAATGATTGTTTAACTTTTAAGCTGTGCTTGTTTTAGCCACAGTGTACTTCAGGTGTGAGCTCCCGGGAATTCCTCCCGCCTGCCGAGATTGGCTTTAGGACAAGGGTATGTGTCCATTCTTCTTCCTCTCCTTCTCTGGGGAAGGCTGCTTAGTATCACAAAATGCCACTCCAGTGTGGGCCGAGGAAGCTGGCTGGGCTGCTCAGCTGGGCTCAGCGCTGGAGTGCATCAAACTCTGGAATTCACTCTGCAGCTGGGGTGGGCTTCAGCCATATTGAATCCTCTATAACCTTGGAGGCTGAGATGCATGCTTCGTTTTTATGCAGCTTGCTTTGCACTTTCGTTGGTGGCTTATTGCAAAGCGTGGCGCTCCCCTCCCCCACTTGCTTCTCCACCCAAAGAAGTGAATTAATAACTAGAAAACGAGACAGAAATGAGATCTAGGGCCCCAGCTTCTGAATGTCACTGTGAGCAAACAGCAGTGGAGAGAAAAGGTTCCTTTCCATCTTTATGTGCAGTGCTGTCTGTGCATTGACTTGTTTCCTGACACATGAGCCATGGCTTGAAAGGAATTCAGGCCCCAGCAAATTTTGCATTGCGCTTCAATGTGGCCTCTGGGATTGAATAAGGGCAAATCTATTATACTGTTGCCATGGAGACCCTGGCACAACCGCTGATAAAGAGTGTCTGATGTTTGGTAGGCCTTGTAGCATGGTACATACCATTTAAAGGACGGTGTGTGTGTGTGTGTGTGTGTGTGTGTGTGTGTGTGTGTTTAGCATGCATGTGTGAATCTGTAAGAGAGCAAGTGTATCTGTGTGTGTGGGTGGAGTGGCTGGGGGAGGTGGAGTGGAGACCAGGGTACAGTGGGGAGGGAAGAGAGGCTGGTGTGCCACATCATGAAGGAATGTTCTGTATTTTCACAAAGAATTTGTAAATACTTTCTTGCCTCTAAAAAATTAATTCTGCCTTCTAAGAATCTACACCTTAAACAGATGGGGGCAGCAGAAGATACGCAGACACTCCCCTCGGTCTAGCAAAATTAGTTTTTAATTCATTTGCAAGAGAATTAGGCTAATACAATAAAAGTGAAAATGCGCTCTTTGCATCCTTTGATGAATGCTGCTTCCATTCAGCTGTCTGTCTGAGGATCAATAGTGGGCCTGTAAGGATTGCCAGCGTTTGCTAAAGCGGGCTAGCAAGATGATGGATTTTAATCATTAAAATGATTTTAGAACCACGAAACAAAGAAGGCTGATTGTCCTTTCACATGCATAATCTCAGTTTTGCTGTTATTGATTTTGCCAGTCCTAAATTCACTTCCTGTCTTGAAGGCAAATCTCACCCTCCCCAAATTCCATCCCACACATCCATATCTGGCTCTCAGTGATTGATATGGGCAACTTGCGTTTTTTTATTGGTGCCCTTTCCCCCATTAGTTCCAGGCCTGGAGAGGGATGGCACATTAAGCCCGAGCCGAGCCTCCTGGTTGGCGTGGTTTGAGGCCAGGCGTCTCGGGCAGAATCACCTACAGTAAGCAAGCTTTAGAGCGCGAGGCTCTAACAATGGGAGGCCGGGCAATCTGCGACAGTTGATAGGATTATTATTATTACAGAGTGCAAAAAGCTTCTGCTTTCTTTTCTGCTGCTTTGCAGACCTCATAAGGCCTCTCTGTGATTTCTGCATAGTTAATTTGTCAGTTTATAAATTACCACATTATGTTAACGCTGAATGCTTCAAAACACAAATATATGCACAGAGGGCTTGAATATTTGAAGTGTTTTAGTACTATGGGGAAATAATTTTGTTGTCAAGCTGTGGCAGATATAGAACTGCTAGGGGATACATGGCCATTTCATCAGGACTGTGTCGATGATGGCCTGTGAACATCCAAGGGGGAAAATCATCTTTTATCACTATTGTGTACCGTGCCGGTCCAGATGGAGGATAAAACATGCATGAGTTGCCCGCAGCTCTGAAAATAATTATACTCATTTGCCAGAAATGTAGAAAGTGCATCCAACCAAGTTACCACCCATCATAGTGACACTCCGTTTGCATACTGATGAAGTTTAAAGCCAGAGACAATGGTGTTGGTATCAATAGCGAGGGGGGGCTGGGCACCACCAGTGCCGAAGGATTAATAGCGCCATCATTTTATATTATGCAGCATTTCACTTATGCTGCATATCAAAAGACTCCTGCCTCTGAGGTTCACCTCCCTGCTTATAAGATTACAGTTTGCTTTAAGATTCCAAACATTAGCATGGATTATTTACAGGTTCCACAAATGAGGGTAAAAATATCTGTGTTCGATAAAGCACCTAGAATATAATGATGGGTAAATATGTTTGACTGCCATCATAAGTGACTGCATGTGTGCACATGTGTTTGTGAGTGTGGGTGGGTGTCCACATACCCACATGCACACTCGTGATTTTGGAAGACTGCAATGGAATATGAGGAGATGATATGCGCATGCTAAGTCCCGGTACTACTGCAGAGTAATTGATGAATGGGTTTTTAAAATGTGGAAAGAGAATGAATACAAGTAGGACCCAAGAGAATAATTCTTTATATTGCAATCAGCTCAGCTTATATGTACTTGCTTTAATCGTAGAAATCAGCAATAAAAAAATAGACTTGGTTATTTAATCCTTACTGAGTAAAAGAGAATATATTATAATGACCCTCTAAAATATTACAAAATATTAAATTATTTTGCTACACCTCTCATTTTTAGACAACTATAAAATAATCAGTGCAGCCACTACCAGAACATGAACAGATTTCTTTAAATTTTTGAATCCAGCAATCACACACATACGAACTGAGAGGAGGCACTTTTCTCATGGAACCCTGAATTCTCATAGGTGTTGCACAGTTTGAAAATAGCCCAATCAGGATGTTGTCACAATGCTTATTTTTAAGTAATGATTTTAATTAAACCCTCCAAAAAGGAAACAATTCTGCACCTCTCTTATATGGTCTGTACTCTGATGATTACACAAGTGCAGTTTCCCATTTTACTCTGGTGTCGTGGGGGCAAGGATAACAATTTCCATCTAATCATGGGAGCGAGATGCTGCACTTCACTCTGCACAGGCTTCAGTGTAATCAGAGGAAGGTTTTTATGCTGCAAAATTACAATAAAATAACCGAGGAAAAAGTACAGTTTCGACAGAAGTGGTTCAAAGATAAGGACGTAATGCAGATCCTACAGAATATTTTTATATGGCAACAAATATAATTTTTTTTCAACGAAGTGGGGCAGACTGGACCAATAATTTTGTTTTACAAGTTTTGCAGTTTTGCTTCCCTTAGAATGGTCCTTGCAATATGGAGCAGGGATCCTCATGGCTCAACAATGAGTGGTTGAGAGAGGACGAGGCAAGCAGGTGAGACCCAGAGGACCTGGACATAAGTAGATGGCAGGATGTTCTCTTGGTACATTGAGCATAGAAAGGGGCAGAGCCACCTTCCCTTTCCTAGGATATTGCGTTGGCTATGAGAACACCGTTGGAACCACACTAAAGACCTTAGGACAGTCCTGAAACGGTCACGATCCAAATTTTTCAGAAAGTCCCAGAAAGCCTCAGTGGGTCAAAAACTTCTAAGAAAAACAGGTGATATGCTTATTTAAAGTTCAGTGAGAAATTAGACCTTTTTTTGGTTTTCAGACTGTTGTTATTGATCCGTTTTCACAGGCCTGAAGTTCTTCCCAAGGTTTCAGTTCTCAAAGGAAAAAGAATGAAAAAAGAAGCAGATAGACACACACAGGCACAAACATGAGACCTGTCAAGACGGTAGAAGTGATAGGAATGGACATTTAGAGAATGCTTTACTATGTGTCATATATATGTATATATCTATCTTATCCTAAAATATCTAAAGATAGATCAATGACAGCGATTTGAATACAGGTTTGTCTGACTTCTAAGCCTACACTGATTGTATCACATCAATGTGTGCCAGGCCTTCGAGAGTATATAAAAAATACATTAAGAGCTAAGTACCATGACATGGGGCAGGTAAGGTGTCTGTGCTAATAGGGAATGAAGTGAAAAAGAAATAAAAGGCAGTATCCATGCATAAGTGATCTTGATAATAAGAGCAATTAAATATTTCAATGCTGAGGGTGCTCTTAGTGAAGAAGTAATCAGTGCCTTCGGTGATAAAACACTTTGGGGGATACGTCTGGACATAATTTTCCCTACGTACTCAGGGAAGCACCAGACTGTCTTGCTGAACGCGAACAGTCCTTTCTTGGCCCTCCTGACAGTCTTCATTGTGTCAGAGAAGGTGTGAAACAAAAAGGAGCTCCTTCTCTGTCTCTCCCCGTTTTCTTCCTGAACAATTCAGTCCTGGAATCTTTAGGTCAGCGATTTTCATCTGGTGTGCTGGGGCAAGCACACTGGTGTGCCACAGAACGTTTTAGAACATGCAGCACCTGATTCTTTAGTCAGGGGCACTGACCTCTTTTCCCTCAGAGTGTCAAATAAAAAAAATGACAACAACCAACACAACAATAGCCGTCCGGTGTGAATGAATCACAATTATATCTACTTTTTGTCATATCAGTGCCACAGAATTTTAGTAATTAGCTGAGGTACAGAACGAGATGAAAAAGGTTGAAGATTGCTGCTTTAAGTGATAACAGAGCAAGGTTGGCGTCTACTCCAAAAGAAGGGGGGAGCCACAGTGGATGTCAGCCTGGGTGGACTGAGCTGGCGCAGAGAAGGGTGGTCTGACGTAGGGTATCAGAGCCCGAGCAAGGTTACAAGCGTAGCCTTGCAGGGAATTGGCCCAGTGTGAGGAGTCAGAGCCCAAATGAAGTGAGGAGGGCATCCGTGGAAGGCAGGACAGTGTGACACGGTGGACCAGAATCTAAACAGAATAAAGTGGACATCGCTGTGTGAGGAGGGCCAGCAGGGGCGAGTCAGAGCCTGCTCAGGGCTGCAGGTTGTCTATGAGAGAAGTGACCAGGCATGGGTGGCAGCATACACAGGGAGAGAATGGTGGGTACATATGGGACTACTGCCCAAACAAGTAAATCTATGGAGGATAGTGAAAGCCAGATTATTCATCGCTAGAGAAGGGCATTACAGATGGGAAAGTAAGAAAACTAGAACAAATGTTGTGGTATTGGTTTAGAATAGAAGATATCAGTGTGACTCATGGTTTTTAATATATAAAAATAGATATAGAAATAAATATTTATGTAGATATACTCCTTGGGTCTATCCACTCTGAGGACCTGGGAACAGCAACATTCCAACAGTGACGAGCACACCTAGTGTCCAAATCTTGGTTTTTTATACAATTCTCCACTCAAAGGAGCAGGCCTTGGAGAAATGGCTGATTCCAGGGCTGGGGCAGAGAAAATACAAGATGAGCCTGGAGCATGTCATTTTGCAGAAAGGGCAACTGAGTCACAAAGAGATTAAGGTCACTTGCCCAAGTGATACATCTAATAAAATGTCTGTTGAGTTCTATGTGGATGAGGCAACTCTGAAAAGTGAGAGAGAGAAAAGCTAACATCTAGAATGGTTCTGCACTCAGATTGTTTGACAAATATCTTTACCTTCTAACTCCTCTTTAAAGAAACAGAAAGTGGCCACCAGAGATGATGTATTATGATGGAGGCTTGTGCAAGAACAACACCATGGGACTCCAATCAGGAGTCACACAGCAAAGCTATCAAATAGAATGTTTAAGGTGTTTACCCCGGCCGGTGTAGCTCACTGGTTGAGCGTGGATCCATGCACCAAGAGGTCGCCGGTTCGATTCCCGGTCGGGGCACATGCCCAGGTTGTGGGCCTGGTCCCCAGTGGGGGGCATGCAGGAGGCGATCAATCGATGTTCTCTCTCATCGATGTTTCTATCTCTCTCTCCCTCTGCCTTCTTCTCTCTCTGAAAATCAATGGAGAAAAAAATATTAAAAAAAAAACACAAAACAAAAAAATGTTTGCCCTGGTCGGTTTGGCTCAGCGGTTAGAGCGTCGGCCCGCGGACCAGAGAGGCCCGGGTTCGGTTCCCGCTAAGGGCACATACCTTGGCTGCAGTTTGTCCCTGGCCCTGGTTGGGGTCGTGTGGGTGGCAACCACTCAATGTGTCTCTCTCACGTTGATGTTTCTCTCTCTCTCTTCCCACCTCTCTCCCTCCCGCTCTATCTGAAGATAAATGCAAAAATGTCCTTGGGTGAGGATAAAAAAAAAAAGGTGTTTACATGTCACTCTTTATGATTTTCCCACTTTGACTGACTAAACAAACAGCTCCCAACCCTAATCACCTGGCATAAAGAGGGCTGCTTCGACCACGGGAGAAAGTCTATGGCTACTAGCAACAAGGTGAGTGAGCTGGTCGGTCAATTCCAGCTTGACGCTGATGAAATGTATGAGGACCTGAGCGGTTTCTGAGTCCTGACACTCCATAGCGGAGAAACCTTGTCTGAATCCTTAGCCACTTTGTGTCTGGGTTTCTCTGTCAGTAAAGTAAGGGACTTGGACCTGAGCATCTCTAAGGTCCCAGTGAGTCATCACATTTTATTCTGTTTTCCTCTCATTGAGGAGGCTGAATAAGCCTTAAGAAACTCATCCAGTGGGTAGTTTTAAGCTAATATGTTCTGCCATATTGATGCGCCTTGGCCCATCAACACGGCTGATTAGTTCATCAGGATCTTCCAGCTCCTGAGTGGACCTCAGGCCTGGATGCCTGTCACGTGGCCATATGTAAATGATGAATGAAGTGACACACTGAAGATTGCCACTCTGTACCACCAGCCTAGGCTGTTAAAGACAAGGCAGCATGAATCACCTTTCGCAGCTTCTACCCTTCAAGATTAAAATCCTGCTCTCCCTTTTTCTCCACCCCTCCCCCAGTTTGGAAATGCCTTTATCTCATTCAGATTACCAGGTACACTATGAACACTACTGTATTTCTTAGTCTATTGATCCATAGCAGGGTTTGTTTTTTTTTAGAATAAACTTAAAAACTTTTTGAAACAATCACAAACTTACAGAAAAGTTTGCAAGTACAGGGAATGTTTTTGTGAAACATTTGAAATATACACTATAGTGTTTGGGGTTAATGGGGCATCAGGCTGGCAATTTGCCCCACCCCCCCACCCCAAATCATGTTTTTTTTAAAAATAAGGATTAAATGAGTTAATGTATGTGATAGACAAAATAATGCCCCCACCCCCCAATATGGAAAGGAAAAAAAGTAGAATGAACCGTGTGTTGTTGTTTGGAACTGGAGATATCAGTGTGACCGACTCATGGTTTCTAAATATAAATAGGTAGATATAGAAAAAAATGTAACATATATTCCTCAGCTCTGTCCACTGTAAGAACCAATAGCACGAAGTATACCTCGTACCCAGATCCTAGTTTCTACTATCATTTCCCACTAAAGGATCCAGGACTCCTTGGAGAAAAGGCTCCTTGCAGGATGGGGCAGGGAAAGCATAAGATGAGCCCAAACCACCTGTGCCAAGAGCAAGAGCGTGCTCAAAGAATGACGGGGGTGTATCGAGCCATTTGGGGGCAATGCTACTGGCAAAACTGGTGACAATTTGAGCATGAAAATAATTAAATTAGCATATTATAACTCATGAATAAAATAGGACATTATGGGTCCATACAGAGATAAAGAATGAATGAATTGAAAGTTGGATGAGGAACAGGATATTTACGTAGTTTTAAAAGTACATCCTCACAAAATATTTACGAACTATGAGGGGGGAAAAAGTAGCTTTACAGTGGAAAAGGCCTTCCGATTGCACCTTAATTAAGCGATCCAAGTGAATATCATCAGTAGTGGGACAAATAAAAACCAATATCTGACAAAATGCATGGAAAGGAATGCAGCATGACTTAATCACTTGTATGATATTCCTGAATAAAAGAATGAGGAAACATTACATAAATTCATAAAGAGGAAATGCAGACTGGAAGTCTTATTTCTAACTACCATGTGGCATCATTCTCAAAAGAGAGAGGTCACAGACCCAGGTTCACAAACCTAGATTGGTGGCACCGTTCACAGTGCGAGACATCAAGCACCAAGCTGTATATTTAGATTTTCATTAGTGTTGAGTTCCGGTAACTTGAAGTTGTAAAACTTTCACTCAGTGGAATTAGCCTTTAAATTAACAAGGTTATCTGTGCTTATACCTTGTGAGCCAGTTCTAGAAAGACCTTAGCTAAGGAGGTCAACCTGTGACAGAAGAGAAAGGGCTGATCACCTACTACCATAAATCAATGAAAGGTAGACATCAGTAGAAAGGCTGCTGCCAAACAGGGAAAAACACTCAGCAACAATGAAGAATCACTTCCAAAGTTCGTGAGAACATTCACAAGGGTAACACAAAATTCCAGAGGCAGAGCTTTCTGAAGACGCGTGGCCCAAATCCCACTTCATGAGACAAACGACTATATATCAGAAGTGCGATGCCTTGATTGCAAAACGTCTGGTCAGATCACTGCAGATGAAAAACACAAAAATCTTCTTCACAGGAAAGTTCTCAAGAAAGAATACAAAGAAAGCAGAAATGAAGACGTTTATAATGTATTCTGAAACCACACCTAGAAGAATATTTGGTATTTTCACGTGTTAGAGAAGGCGCACGGAAGGTGGAACAAAGACAGAGCCTAACCATGAACTCGATGTGGAGCCTGCTTGGGGCACTAGTGAGATTCAGCTTTGCAGGATGACAGGAGAAAGGAGACTTGACCTTCAGACATCAGCACCAAATCTAGCTTAAGGCTCCCTTTTCTTTCCCACTAACTTTTCTGCTCTTCAGATGTGGAAGCACTGAACTCACCACAATCAAATAACCCCACCAAAGCTTTCCTAACACAAAGTTAGGTAATGAGTCTTTTTCAGCCTGAATAATGCTTTTTGCCTTAAAGTCTATTTTGTCTGCAATCTCCACAGGCGGATAGTCTGCATCTATAGCTCATTACCATTATTCTGATGATGTTACATCTCATCAATTACTTGGGAGCAAGGTCAAATTTAGCAGCCAGATCTCCCCTTTTGTGAAGCCATCAAGAGCATATCTATCACCTCCCTTCCCAAGATTTACTCCCCCTGCAAAAGCTTCCATGCTCAGCGCCCCCCCCACCCCACCTCCTTGTCCTGTCACAGTATTGCCAGTTACAAAATCCTGTCTGATGTAAACCCTGATTAATTTATTCCTTTTCACTTTTATTTGAGAAGGACAAGCAAGAACGAGAAAATCATAGAGACATAAAGGAGAAGAATCTGCATGTAAGAGAGGTTTCTGATTTTGTAAGTAGATAATGAAAACTACATGTATGTGGTTCTCTTGGAATTTTAGTTCATGGGAAGGACGTTTTTGATTGAGACTATGATATCATAAGCCATGCCACTGAGACTTACTTTCACTAAAGAAAAGGAAATTTTCACAGCCAAGCAAATAAAACAAAACAAAAATACAAAACAACTAATCTTTTTAAAATTTGTCTCTAGTTCCAGAATATGACTGTTACAGAGTCGCCAGCCAGCCCGAAGTTCTCAAAAGTTGTTTCAATTTCATAAGAAACTCACCTGGGAAGTCTATCTTGTTGCATGAATCCTTCACAATTGGCTCAGGTTTTTTATTTCTATATGAAAGGATTTTCAATTCCACAATTCATTTACTCAGTTTAATTCCTAGAATCAGTAAGCAAAAATCCAACTTCATAAACACAGCTGTACTTGGCAAACAAGCTTAACGAGATAAAAAGGATCTGTTTAATCACTTTCCAGAGTGTATTTGTAAATTAACCTTGCTTCTGAATAGTTAGAATTAAGTTAAAACAACAACCACTCTCTTAAATCCTTGAGGTGCTAAGCCTTGTGAAAATGCAAAACTCCGAGAAGATGTAGCACTTTCGGTCGGCTGCTGCCAACCCCTGAACTTCTTCATATGCTTTGAGTCTATGCTGTCCAGAACCATATATCTCCCTGGTAATTCTTATTTATAATGACCCTCTTTATCTATAAAATTATCTTGCCTTACAGACTAATTTGTTTGATATAATATAGCCACAATGGCTTTCTCTTGCTCAGAACTTGTCTGACAAATCTTTTCTCATTCCTTAATTTTCCGTCTCTCTCTACCATCATGTTTAGGTACCATACAACTGATTTTTATTTTTATTTTATTTTATTTTTTCCTTTATTGATCTTTAGAGAGAGAGGAAGTGAGAGGGAGCGAGAGATAGAAACATCGATGAGAGAGAACATCGATTGGCTGCCTCCTGCATGCCTCCCACTGGGGATTTGGCCCACAACCTGGGCATGTGCCCTGACTGGGAATCGAACCAGTGACCTCTTAGTGCATGGGTTGATGCTCAACCACTGAGCCACATTGGCTGGACTACAACTGATTTTTAAATCAAATCTGAGCATCTCCACCTTTTTTTAATTGTTGAGTTTAATCTATGTATAGTTATCATGATTATATACATTTAGTTTTATTTTTACCATATTATTATTTTCTGATTTCAACTAGTCATACTTGTACTTTGCTTGTGTCCCACACTATACCTTTTTTGAAGTGTTCGTGTTATATTTATTCATAGCATATATGTAATAGAACTTCACATTTTATCCGCCATGTTTTTAACTACTCTTCTCTGTTTTCTCTCTCGTTATCTTAGTATCACTCACAATGACCCACCTGTGGAATTTGTTTTCCTGTCCTCACAACTATAGGCTCTGTGGTTGAAGTCCTGTTTCCCAGAGGGTGACTCCTTCCACCAGGGGACACAGTGAGAGTCCCACTGTACTTTAAACTATGGCTGCCACTGGGTCACTTACAGTTCTTCATGTCAAGAAACCAGTAGGCAGAGGAGGGACGCACCACCTGGCAGGAGTGATGTACACTGAACATCAGGAGGAGGTACAGCTGCTATGACATAGAGAAGAAAGGGAAGAGTATATTTCACACTCAGTGAATAATTGGGGTATCTTTTGATATTCTGCTGCCCAATTTGGATGGTTAATAGATAAGTGCAGTATCTTATCCTTATGAAAACTGGTTGTGCTCTTCAAACTATGTGTAGCAACAAGGGCTGTTAACTTTCCCCACTAACTTTCTTTATATAAGATTCCTCCAGAAATGGGACCAATCAGAAACCTGATGATACTCTTCCTGGACAAGACAAATTTACTACAAAATGCAAATGGAAATGGCACTGAACAGTGCAAGGGTGGATTACAGTGGATACTGATCTCTGCTCAGAGTCCCCACCTCCCATCTCCGAATCCAGGGCCCAATCACTCTTTTCTTTGTTGCTGGGTGCGTTGGCTACTGATGGTTTATGTCTGAGTCTCACTGGGAATTACCTTTGGCCAAAGGGGGCCATCTTTCCCAGTTTTATGAACTCTTCTCAGGGACAACTTGCATCCAGTGACTGGTTGTTGTTGGGACATGAAGGCCCAGTCTTATCGTCTCAATTTGGGATATTCTTAAAGGCTATCCCAACCAGAGAGATCTCTGTGGAATCAGCTGAGGCTTCTGTTGCAACTGTGTCACTGTATCTCCTTCTGCCTAATCCTTCTGCACTCCCTCCAGTTGCTTAAGTTCCATCTGAAAGAAAAGACATGTGCATAGATCTTCAGAATAAAGTACTAAATGATAAAGGCCATAGGTATGGTTGGAACAAAGAGGTACAATAGGGGTGCTAATTGTTGAGTGATCAGGGCAGACTTCACAGAAAGGATGGGCTTTGATCTGGGTATTGAAAGTGGGGAGAATTGTGAAAACTTGAGATTGAGGGTGGGACATATTCAAAATGCCAGATATGAGTAGTGGCCAGCCTCCCAAATAGCCCCCGATGATTTGCCTCCTGATAGCCACGGCCTTGTGTCATCTCTTCTCACATTGAATCAGGACTGCTCTGGGTGAACAAAAGAATATGGCAGAAGCAACAGTGTGGGGCTTCTGAGGCCAGGTCAGAAAGAACACTGTGGCTTGTTCCATGTCTCTTAAATGCTCATTCTGGAAGAAGCCAACCACCATGTCCTGAGGTTGCTCAAGCAGCCCTGAAGAGAGGCCCACGTGGAGAGGAACTAGACATCTGGCCGACAGCCAGCACCAATTCGCCATCCGTGTAACTGAGCCACGTTGGGAGTGGATCTCCAGCACCCGTCAAGTTCTCAGATGACTGCAAACCCTAGCAGACATCACAGTGCAACCTCATAAGAAGCCCTAAGCCAAAACCACCCAGCTAAGCCGGTCCCCAAATTTCTGACCCACAGAAACCATGAGAGACAAAAATGATTATTGCTATTTTAAATCACTGAATTTGGGGGTGGTTTTTAAACACAGCATTAGGTAATAAAATATGTGAACCAACTTGCGAAAAGAAACAAACAAAAAGGCATGTTTAGAAGATAGATAGCCCTCTCCAGAGGCTAGGAAGGTAGAAAAGACTGAACAAAGGCAATGGCAGAGGAAGAAGGGACAGAAGATAAAGGTGCCACAGAAAACCCATTCCCTCTGGGGTCCTATGCCAGAACAACTCATGGTTGTTTCTGCTGACACTAACAATTCTGCTAGTGCTATGAGCAGAACTATCCGAAGGAACACAGAGTGAACTGTTTCCTTTGTACCTTACTTTTGACATTTTGTGACAAATACTGGCTAGTCACTTATCATGCCCATCTTCCTTTCTTCCCGGACACAGTGCTAGATCACGTCTCACCTTCCCTCACTGTCCGCTGAGGCTGCGTGGCTGCCCTGTGAAACGTCCTGTGTGGTCCTCTCTCTTTCTCTTCGCCACGTGCTGAGTCCATGCAGCGGGCAGGAGGCCCTAGCCTAGAAGACGGTAAATCAATCAAGTGAAGGGATTGTGGGTCCCCAAATTACTTCATGGAAGGCCACCTACCAAATACCTGCATTCAACAATTATGTGAGCAAGATATAAAGATCTGTTATGTAAAAACAAATTAACAAATGAAGCTATCAAGTGAGTGTAAAGTGAGTGTAGGGGGAAATAGGATGGAGTAAAGAGTGAGCCCAGTACACACACACACACACACACACACGCCTCAAGGTCTGAGTGGACACTTTTTAGAGATGAGCCACATTATAATCTGAGCTTTCCAGTAGTCAAAGCAAAAAGGGAAACATGATCAGTAACATGATTCACAAAGACCATAAAGTGTTTAAAAAGAAGAAAGAAAAAACTCGCTCAGGTGAAGTATGGCTACTTCCAATAATGAAATTAAATAGAATTTTTCCCAGTGAGTCCTCATAAAAAAGACACTGCATCATATAATAAACAATGTCCTCAATAATAGCCTAGCAGCCAGTAGAACCACATGTGTAATAACTCCATTTCTTATAATATCCTTCAATAAAGGATAAAAGAACTGATAAAATGCCATAGACAAATCCAGTAAAATCAAACCCATGGGGTCTGGGGGGAAAAGAAGAGAATTCTGCGGTTGAATTAGTTCTCTGCTGGACTGGTGATACCTAGTAACAACTGTGAGAGCATCTACAATATTAATAAATTGTGAATCTCTTAGATAGTCCAGTAGTAGATATTTGATAAATATATATATATATATATGTTTTTTTCCTTTATTGATTTTTTAGAGAGAGAGGGAGAAAGAGATAGAAACATCAATGAGAGAGAACATCGATTGGCCACCTCCTGCATGCCCCTCTCTGGGGATTTGGCCCACAACCTGGGCATATGTCCTGACCGGGAATCGAACCAGCGACCTCTTGGTGCATGGGTCGACGCTCAACCACGGAGCCACACTGGCCAGACTGATAAATATATTTTGATTAAGTGATTCCCTGGTAGTTATGTGTTTAGTTTTAAGGGTGGGCAAAGGAAAGTAGGAGAAAGAGGCCCAAATATCTACTACTGCCCTGTGACCCACATTACTTACCAAATCCGATCTGGCTGCTGGTGGCCAGGTCGCGTCACCATCTCATGTGTTTTGCTGTGTTTTCTCCCAGTGAATTTGCCTGGGGCATGTAATTAAGAACACTGACTAGAGAATAAGAAAGGAAGAATAACAGAGTATAAGAACAACTGTAAAAAGTCATTATGATATGCTTTCAAAGCCAGTAATTACTGTTCTTAACATGTAAATCACTATTAGTGTTCCATTTGAGCTACAATTGGATACTTGTTATTTGACACAAAATGCTTTTGAGAAAGACCTAACATCTGCCCACAATTGGATTCCTTTCCAAACATTCCTGGGAGGAGGAGGAAAGGGATACATCAGGAGGGTAATTTAATGCTTCTACTTAAGACCTTGAAAGGACCCATTGTAAGGGGGAAAAGCAGAAGGGGATGAATTAGTAATCATGCAAAATAACTTCTGGTTGGCCTTGTAAAGAAATCCAGAGAGTTGTCTTTAAAATGAGCAGCTTCAAGATTGGCCATTTGTTTTTTTAAAAAGATTATATGCCATCCTGGGAAATCAGGCATAATTTGAGAGTTGTGAGGATGGAGGGAATGTGGAAACATAGGAGAGCTGTGGGCCCCGGGGTGGGGGACCTAACTCAGTAATTGTGGTCAGTGAGCATTGCCAGTTCTCTTAGTGAGCATTCAAGGGAACCTAAAGGGAAACTGATCTTTGGTGGGTGGTGGAAGTTTCTGCAACAGGGATCATGGTGCCACAGCAGTAGTTTGATGTCTTTGGGTGTGGCAGGGGGAGGACATTTGGAATTAAATGCATGTAAAATATGAGGTGCGCACCATGTGTAGTAATGATCATTTAAATTCCCCTAGAGTCAGGCAAACTAGCTGTGAATCTGACAACAAGATGGATAAATTATTATCCTGACAACTCAAAATCTGGCAAGATCTGGAGAACTATTTCAGTGGTAATGACAGAAACAGGTCAAGCTCGGATTAAGCCAGAGCTATATAACAAATATTTCTAGCATTTTATGCAAAACACTATTCAGCCATTCTTCTTCCAGTTCAGTGAAGCTTAGAAACAATAAGAACCAATATTTATATGACTGGAGGAATTCAGGAAAGCTGAGAGGATGCCTGAAATCACGGGAATCAATGGTGAAGGTGGATTTAGGCTAGTATTCTTTTAAGAGTAATCTCAGACCTCAGGTTCTGCCTTCAGTGATATAATCCTAATAACCTTCCCCAGCCTTGGAAACATTTCTTCTCCTCCAACCTCCAGGGATATATCTCTTGCTTCAATCTCCTGAACTACTCTGAACCTCTCCTAAGACAATACGAATACTGCTCTGCTCAGTAGATATGGTAGAGACCTTCGGCTGCCTTCTTCACAGTCATTTCACCCTTTTTCCCCCCTTATAAACAAAACCCCATGTTTGTTTGGCAAGTCATCCTCTTCCCCTGGCCATGTGCCTCACTGGACAAGTCATGGCAATCCCATTCCTCTTGATAGTCCTCACTTAGGAATAAACACGTGACACCACTCTATGCACTAAGACGTGAGGGGGAATTGGTTGGAGGGGTTCTAGGAAAGGCTTCCTAGATTTGAAAAAAGAGATGCATGGGGGGAAATAGTCATTCTGCTGCTGGATATTGTCATGGCTGTGTGTGCTTGGAACTGGCGTAACAATCTTGCAACCATAAAGGGTACTATTCAAGGAAAAGTCAATGAGCAATGACAACAGAGCAGAAAGATGGAAAGAACATCTTTGATATCATTAGGGCCACTGAATCAACCAGGCTGGAGCTCCTCATTTTAGGGCTTATAAATGTTCTCATTGTTTAAGCAATTTTGACTTGAGTTTTCTATTACTTGCAGCTGAAAGTATAACGGGTAAAATAGATATGTGTGTGTTTTATACTCTTTATTACATTTCATGGTAAACATCTTTGTTATTACCTGCAATGTCTGCTTTGTACCAGGTGTCAATGAATTGAGTTGAATGAGTCGGTTCCCTAAAGAGGTAAATGCATGGATGGATAAATAAATATGCCACATTTTAATACTAGCTGCATTCCCTAGCTCAGTGAATTGCATAGCTATCCATTCAAGTGCATAAGCTAGAAACCTATTCTAGATATTTTTCTATTCCTCTCTCTCCATAGCCAATCCATCAACAAGTTCTCTTCATTTGCCTTCTAGATTCATCTCAAATCCATTTACTTCTTTTCATCTGCACCATCATTCTATTTCAAGCTACTATCATGTCTTCTAACCAGTTTCCTGAAATTTCTCAAATCTGTTCTCCACACTCCACACTACAGCCAAAGGAAATCTGTGCAAAATGCGAAATCCCCCAACTCTTCCACTTCCATTCCTGATTAAAGAATAAAGGAAAAATTCCAAAATTCATAAAATGCCCACAAGGCCTACATGGCCTGGTGCCATCTGCCTTTTTTTTTTTTTAATCCATAAGGATATTTTTCCATTTAACTTCAGATAGAGTGGGAAGGAGGGAGAGAGAGAGAGAGAGAAACCGACACGAGAGAGACACATCGATTGCTTGCCTCCTGCACGACCCCAACCGGGGCTGGGGACCGAAATGCAACCCAGATACGTGCTCTTGAACGGAATTGAACCCATGACTCTTTGGTCCACGGGCTGATGCTCTAACCACTGAGCAAAACTGGCTAGGGCCCATCTGCCTTTTTAGGCTACCTCTTGCCCTTGATACTCAAGCCACACAGATCTTATGTTGATTCCTTGATGGTCCTTGCTTTGCACATACTGTTCTATTTGCCTGTCAGGCTCCCCCCGCTGGCACCCCAACACAATCACGTACCCTGTGTGTTCCATGCTCTGTTTTTCAGGTCAGTCTTGCCTTTCCCAAGGAAGCCTTTTCTCTGTTTCCTGAGTAGGAGGTTCTCCCCGTTGTGTGCTTTGCTCACACCACGTATCTCTCAGTCATAGCCAGGATGACCTTCCAAACTGGACACTTTTGAGAGTGAATGGGGATACCACTGAAAATTACACTGAGACAATAGGTATAAAGAGAGATTTTCCTGGGCTAACAGAACATTTGGTCACCTGTTCTTTATATCCACTTTTTTCTTATTAGTGTTTCCATTAAACATTCGCCTCCCCCAGATCTCTATGTTGGCAGGAACTGTCCTTCCTTTCGCTCACCTTCCATTCTCCATGCCTAGCACAGTGCCAGATTAATAACAGACACTCAATAAACATCTGCTGGCAGAACACTGGAAAGAATGGATATGATAACTCAGTTCACATTTTCCTTTTCTATTATTTTTTATTATTCTCCTTAGACCAGTGTTCTGTAATATGTAATGTTATACCATATTCTTCCTTCTTATTTTTTAACATCTGATCATTTTGCACAGCACTGCTTTATCAATAATTCATTCATTTAGTCAACAAGTATCGACTGAACATCTAATGTGTGCTGAGCATGAACTAGATGCTAGGGATACAACAGCAAACAATCCATGTTCCTGCCCTCAAGGAACTCACAGTTCCATGAGGGAGATAACATTCTAAATTGGTTTTTATCACATTAATGCCTAGCCAATCAGGACCTGTCCTGGGCATGAAAAAGATAGTTTGATGTTCTCTTTTTCTTCCTAGTTATGTAATTTCTTCCATTTCAGTTCCAAGGTCAGTGCCCTTATGATTTCAATTTCTTACTAAAACCTAGCTCTAGGAAACATTCAGCTACTTAGTGATAGTTTCAGATTCTGGCAATCTGTTAAAAATCATATTCATGCATATCAATTTACAAGAAATAAATGGAAATCTCAAGGTTCCTGAAATTAAGAGCTATAAGCTTAGGATCTGATTCTGAAGCTTCCCATGGGTGATTATCAAATTCAGTAACAGCTAGTGCGTAGTTTGGGTTTTAACACACAATCAGGCCAGGAGATGAGGCCATGGCCTTATGGGACACTGAATGGGAACTAATACCTTTTCATGAAGCTGGGATACTCAAAGGGATGTAGCCTCAGTAATGATGGATATAGAAAAAAAAGATCTACCCACACTAATAGGGAGTTGATAGTTTGCTGCTCTAGGCTATAGAAAAGGAAACAAATATTCTCAGGAAACAAACAAACCTCAGGCTTCTGCTTCATGCTGTATTGAAGTTACAATGCATACTTCTGTCATGATTTGGGACTGTCAAGATGAGAAATTTACATAAACATTAGTCCTGGGACAGTGATGTACCTGGCAGAAGTGGACAGAAAATCTCTGTGGAGTGATACTTCCACAGCCTAGGCCACACAGGATTCTCACGGGAAAATTTCCATTGATGATGAGTTTATAATCCAAGATGTAGGTACAAAAACAGAAGGTTGGGTAACAATAACAGGAATATTATCTGAAAAAAGATGATGTCTTGAGTAGAATCTCCTGGAGACAGATTCTGAGATGGAAATTTGTATGCAGGAGATTATTTGAAGAACACTCTAAGGAAACACCCAGATCAAAGCCCATCCTTTCTGTGAAGTCTGCCCAGATCCCTCAACAATTAGCACCCCTATTGTAACTCTTTGTTCTTACCATACCTATGGCCTTTATCATTTAGTACCTTGTTTTGAAGATCTATGCATATCTCTTTTCTTTTTTTAAATATTTTTTCCCTTTTTCTTTATTGATATTAGAGAGAGAAGAAGGGAGAGGGAGAGAGAGAGAGAGATAGAAACATTGATGAGGGAGAACATCGATTGGCTGCCTCCTACATGCCCCCCACTGGGGATCAGGCCCACAACCTGGGCATGTGCCCTGACCGGGAATCGAACTGGCGACCTCTTAGTGCATGGGTCAACACTCAACCACTGAGCCACACCAGTCGGGCATATGTTTTTTCTTTCAGATGGAACTTCAGCAACTGGAGGGCTATCCCCCATCATATAGTAGGCACTCAATAAATACTTTTTTAGATGGATGAATGACAGAGTGAATGAAGAATACAAGCCAGAAATCCTGAGTCTCTGGGTTTGGACTTTCCCCTTGTTGCTTGGTCTTAGCCAAATCAGTTAATCTCTCAGTCTCGGTTTTGTCCTACATAAAATAAAGATAATAAGATCTACCCAACCTTTCCTCACAGAGGTTCTTTGAGATTTAAAAGAGGTAGAACTCACAAAAGTGTTTGCAAATGTATAAAGAATAAGGGCAAAGTGAGGTTAGTTACCTGGCTTACCAGTGATGGCTGAGATGTATGTTGTTGTCGCAGGTGAGATCAGTCAATACCTCTGACTTCCTCCTCAAGGAATAGTTAACCCCTACATCAAGCTGTCAGCATACAAATGTCCTTCAATCCACTAGCTGGTGTCAGGATACAATGGCTCATGCTGGAGGAGGCTCTCAGCAAGGAGAATGCCTGGACAGGGAGCTGGGCCCCATCACAGCCACAGTCCGGAAATGTCAAAGCTCAAAGGCAAGATCTGTTTCTCCAGGAGAATCCTCAAGTGTCCTCCTCTTTTGTGCACTGGGTTTTCAATTTTTCTGTTATAGACAATTGTCTAGGTATAATTTTTTCCATCCCACCCCTTAAAAACATTATTTTAAAATTAACAAAGTATCATCTTTTATTGGTATATGTTTCCACGAATGTTAACACGTGGGTAGAGTTATATAACCACCATAATCAGGACACAGAGCAGTTCCATCATCCCAAGAAATTCCCTTGTGCTTTCGGGTCACACTCCTCCCTCCCAAATCAGTGGCAACCACTGCTCTGTTTTCCATTACTACAACTGTGTCTTTTTGAGAATATAAATGAAATCATACAGAATGTAACCCATATCTTTGAGAATCATCTAAATTTGCTCTTTTTTATTACTGAGTAATATTCCTTTGAGGATGTATCTCGTTTGTTTATCCATTCACCTGTCGAACCACATTTGGCGTGGGATTGCCGCCTCATGGTGAACGTGTGTTGAGCTTTATGGGAGACTGCCAAGCCGTGTTCCAGAGTGGCTGCCTTACTTCCGAGTTCCACCAGAACTAGGAGAGGTCCATTTGGTCCTTTTCCTCATCAGCACTTGGTACTGCATTTTAAAAAGCCATTCTCATAGATGTGCAGTGGCATTTCAGGATGTTATTTTACATTCCCCTCAACGGTGAAGTGCCTGTTTAAGTCTTTGCCTGTTTTTAAACTGTGTTGCTTGTTTTCTTCTTATTGTTGAATGTTGAGAGTTATTCATGTATTCTGGATAAAAGTCCTGTGTCAGTTATGTGATTTGCAAATATTTTCATCTAGTCTGCAGCTTGTGTTTTTATTTTCTTAATAGTGTCTTTTGCAGAGCAGAATTTTTTAATTCCAATGAAGTTCAATTTATTAATTTTTAGTCTAATGAACTAAAAATGAATTTAGTTTAATTTTTAGTTTAATGAATGGTGAGATGTTGAAAAGCCTAACAACTATAAGTCACGACATTTTCTCCTATATTTTCTTCAAAACGTTTTATTTAAAAAATATTTTACATTTAAATCTATGATCCATTTTGAGTTCCTTCTTTTTTATCCAAATCCTTATGCCTGTTTATTTATGTACATACCAAATCTCAGATCTATTCCACATCCATTCACTGAGCACCACTGGGCCAGGCACTGTGCTGTCTGTAAAGATGAATGAGACACAACTCCTACCCTCAAGTTCACAGTCTTGAGAGAAAGACAGACAGGGAAAAAAAATCCAACATGAGGCACTACAGTGGTATAAATCAAGTGCGATATAAATTAGGTGTCAAGGGAAGATAAAGATGTGTAAAGTTGTTTCCCTAAGGAAGTTTAGAATCAAGCCGGACAGAATACTGTCGTCATTAAAAGTTAATGGAAGCAGTAGAAAGTGGGGAACACTCGCTTCCTAAAGAGTGTGCAGAAGGAGGTGCTACAATTGTTTGCAGGGAACAGTGAACACTTCAGGCTTCATAAAGGAAGTGGATTTGAGCTTTTCTTTCTTCATTTTTAAAGACAGAGAAGACTTGGATCCGCTGAGAGAATGGGAAGAATCTCAAAAAGGAAGCAGTTTATGAAAAGGTAGGCATGTTAGAAAAGCCCAAGGCAGGTTCCAGGTCCGGGCAGTCGGCCAGGTTGGCTGCGTAGTCTGTCCAGTGGAATTCTGGGTAAGGATTTTTCTCCCTGCGTCAGTGTTCATTCACCCGTTATCTGGTAACTAGACCTAGGTTTCCTTTGGATGACCATTCTCTCACTACTCCCAGCACAGTAGGAAAACATGTTCAAGGCTGTGCTAAGCAGAGGATTAAATTTTCTGGGCTAAAATGTTAACTCAAGCTGTCAGCAAGATGGAGGACTAGGAGGTCACAACAAAGACAATAAATAACGACAAACATAAGAAAATAGCTCAGGAATGGGCACACAGCCCATCTAACCCTACGACACAGCCAGAGAGCGCTGCTGGCACTCCTGCTGAGTGGACACCCGAAAGACCGCGGGTCAGGTCTGCGGCTGCCACTCGGCCAACACAGCCGAGGGCACAGCCTGGAGCTGGAGAGAAACTGACTCCTGAGACTGTAATCTGAGTTCTGAATCCGGTCATACCTACAGCCTCATTTCGGAATACTCAGAGACAAGGCACTACTGTACACAGATATGAAACAAAAACTTGAACCAGGTATCTGAGAAGAGTGAAGGGAATACAGTGGAGAATTAGAGAAAAGGGGGATCTTTGGCTTAGGGATAAAAAACAAAAATACTTGCAGGCCTACAAGGCCTTTTGTGATGTAGTGCTAACCTGCCTTCCCACCTTTGCCTTTCCTGCATCTCTCTCTCCTCCCCCTGAACTTGACCTGGGAAGTACGCGAACCGCGTTCTCTGAATATCCCTGATCCTGCACAGCCCTATGCCTTTGCCAATGCTGTTCCCCATCTGAATGGGCCTTTCCTGTCGTTTTGTTCCTGAAAGCTCTTCATTCATCCCTGAAGGTCCTAGAGGTCACCTTCCCGCTGCGTGCTCATGTTCTCTCTCTATTCTTCTCCATTGTAGCATTTACCTCACTGTTTGTCATCATTTTTGTCTGTCTCCCCCATTATACTGTGAATTACAACACGTTAAGTGTTGTACACCTAAAATCTCTTCCAAGCACTTAGCACAGCACCCCATACACAGTAAGAGCTCAATAGATGCTTACAGAATGGACAGTGAATGAATGAATGAGAAATGGCCGGTAACAAATGAAGACAGACCTAGCTTTTGTTACAACTATTCCTGGAATCTCTGCCATCTTATTTGCTCACTGTTACTTATTTGTCCTGTGTTTTCCAGCCTGCTTTCAGTTAGGTATGGCCATGGAACTGACTTCATTTCGGCGTAGTGAGGAGTCCCACTTCCAGGCCTGGACTTCAGAATTCCATGCTGCATCCTCCACGTTTTCCTTTCAACTGCCCAGCAGGTTGGGGGTCTATTTGTCTGTTTGTTTCCACAGCTAACACTGCTCTAACTAATAAAGGGTCCCATAGAACTTCCTCAATTCAAACCAGATTCTGAACGCGGTGAATGTGGCATACAGGGCAGAACTATATTCTGGAAAGCCTCCGTGTTATCTCTGGCCTCTTCTTTTTTAGAAAAAGGTTTCTTGTGACATGAGGCAGCTGGGCACAGTTTTGGAGCAATGGGTTGCGGATGAGAAGGGTCATTTCTATTCCTGGGTCTGCCCCCGACTGGCTTTGGGTTCCCAGCCAAGGAAAATGACAGCATGGATGCTAAAACAACCCACCCAAGGGGAAAACACATAAACGCAAAAACAATCTCCCCAGCAGAAATGCAGGGAATGGTGATTTCTGCCCCAGGATAAAGTAATGCTCTTATGCCTCGTCCCTTAAGGCTTCGCTGGTCTTAACGCATGCTCCCAGTCCTGCACGCACTGCGCCTTGACTCCAGGCCCGGCCAGTGAAGGAGCGTCCTGACCTTGCTTCGGTGCAGGCAGACTGCAGATGCACCAACCAAAACGCCTCTGTCCTTTTCAGTGTCAACTTTCCAAGCCACAGGATGAATATTGACTTTACTTAGTTAAAAGACAAACAAATAAAAAATGCCAGAAGGAACAGCGCTATTGCTGAAACCCACCAATCAATGTTTCCAAGCTGCAAACTTTCCTGGCCTGGAGTAGAATCTATTTTTACAGAGCCTGTCCCCAAAACACCCACATCCTGTGGACAGGCTCCGTGAGTGTCCTTTGCCCACCCAGAGGAGGGACAGCTATTTCTTATCTTCTTCTACCAGACTTTCCCGAGTTTGCTTCTCTGGTGAGGAATCACAGTAATTGTTTCTTAGGGCCAAAGTTCTCAGCGAGCCCGAGACCCCGAATTCCCCAGGCTGGGGGTCCGTGCTTCCCCGCCCTCCTCAGCAGCATCTGCTGCCACATGTGACTCCGGGTCCCTAGGACTGGATGCCTGTTATCTGACCCTCAGCCCTGAGAGAATTGCTGCCAGTGACATTTAAGAGTCTAGTAAGCATCAGAATCACTGGGAGAACATCTTCTAAAGAAGCGTAGGCTTGCAGGGTTCCCCCCTGGGATTCTGACTCAGTGCACATAAGGTGGGGCCCAAGACTCTGCAGCACCGTGGGCCCCCAGGCGACTGTGGTACTGCTGGAAATGAGACCACGCATTTAAGAACATCCCTTCCTCTTGGCTACGAGTGATCTTCTGAAAACACAAATAGGTTCATGATACACCCTTTAAACAATTCTTTAATGGTTTCCCGCTGCCATCAGGACCTGGTCCAAACTCCTGATGGCAACTCAGGGCTCACTAGGAACTGGCCCTTCTGTCTTTCTCCAGGCCAGGTTCTCACCACCTGCTGCCTTGCCTTCTTCACTCCAGTCATTCTGCGTTGGGATCCGCTGTACTTCCAGGGCTTTGTGGGTGTCTGGAACCCGCTGGTCCTCTCCCCCGGTCTATACCGGGCTGCCCGGGCTCGACCTCCCTTCCCCTTGGGAAATCTTGCTGCTCTTTCCTGACTAAGGAAGTGCCCACCTCTGCGTGTTTCCAGCGCTCTGCCTGTGCCCTGCCCGGAGCCTTTACCACTGTGTGCCTTGTTCACAGTCGCTTGTCTGTGTCCCCCACCACAGCCTGGGCGTCTTGTGGCAGGGATCATGCGCTCATCTTCAGGTCCCCAGGGAGTTCAGTTAGGGGACAAGAGACAATGGTGGGCAGAGGTGAGCCTGACGGGCAACTGCCCCAGGCCTCAGTCTATAAGTGTCACTAAACAACACTGGAAAACCTTGGAAACTGTTTCTGTTCCCATCAAAATAGACAGAAGTCTCAAGGTGAAGTATTTTTGCAGCAGCACCTGGCTGTTGCAGTCAGTGAGCGCTAGAAACGGGACAGGAAGTGGCCTCGTGCTGTTTGGAGGAGCCCTGGGCTGTTCTAAGACTGTATCATGCCCCAGGAGCTCTTCATTTGGAGGCCTGTCCAAACACCAACATATGAAAATGCCCCACATCCCACACGGAGCCTGAGTTCTATCTCACTGTATAAGTCAAATAGAATTGTACTTAGGAAAAAACAAACACCAGGCTCGAAGGCACTGGG
Organism: Tadarida brasiliensis; assembly: GCA_030848825.1. NCBI lineage: Eukaryota > Metazoa > Chordata > Mammalia > Chiroptera > Molossidae > Tadarida > Tadarida brasiliensis. Next base: position 39,842,162 of record CM061258.1, read on the forward strand.
TCTCAGAATGACTGGAGAAGAGCCTCCTGCGATCTTGACCCGCTCCCATCAGGACTGTTATGGTGAGAGAACAGTGGCCATAAGTTGTATGTGGCTGAGTCCCTGTTACAGAAATTTAGCCTTCACTGTAACTACTGTGGTGGGATCAGGCCTCCTAGGCAACTTGGTCGGGATGGAGAACCTGACTCAGCAATGAGTTTCTCATGTATTGCCCCCAACGTTTCCTGCAGGGTGAGCTCTGTGGGAAGCAAGCAGGTCGAGCTCAGCCTGACCATTCTAGGCATGCACCTAGCCATCCACACAATTAACCCACAAAGCATGTTCCCTCTTTCTTACTCCCCTGGGAAACAAACAAACAAAGCAAATAAAAAAGAAAATAAGCAATGTCAAGAGTAGGAAGCACTTTCTGCCTTTGAGAATTCAGAAAGTGGGTGCCCACCCTCAATTAATACCTGGGAAATAACAGAAAATTCTCTGGAGGAAAATGTGAAAAGGGGAGGCACTTGCTTTTGAACTCTCTGAATAATGAGTGCAGCAAAAGCCAATATCTTTCTCTTGCAGGCTGTTGCTACCTGCTCAGGAATACCATGAGCGCATTTGCCTCCGATAGCTCCTAGCCTCCCAGCAAACAACAGAGCCTTGTCATTCACGCAGCTTCCCAAGAGCCGGCAAAGAACACACGACGATCCCATTCTCTAAATGGGAAGATGGAGGCCCAGAGGTTGAGTGATTTATTTAAAGTGCGGTATAAGCAAGAAAAGAAGCCAGCAGGAGATAAGAGCTCATCTAACTCCCCAGTCAATTTTCAGTTCCCCAGATAACACAGAACCTAAATAAACCTACATCAACACCATATGGTATCAGCAAAGCAGGGGGATGTTGGGCACTTGTATTAAAATGGGCTATAAAGGAAAGATAGTTTGTACGTGTGAATAGTCAGGAAGCAAACTCTCCTTTGGATAATTCTCATCTTTTTAGTTCAGTAACCCAGGATGACATGAGTTTCGATGGACTGGACAACTTGGCTAATACCGATCCAAGTCCTTATTTTTAACACAAATTATAACAAATCACAATTGTGCATGATTGATAGGTAACAAATTCATTAAGCACACTTAGAATTCTGGCTTATCAAATATTCTTCTTGGCTAGAAATCTTGAAGTCCCTTTAAAGGGCTGGCCTTCAGTTTTGAAATAAAAATACATGCTATTTTCTTTTGGGATAAACTGTTTCAGAATTGTCAATGCCAGTAGGAAATGTAGATTTAGTAAAACTATGTGCAAACCTCTGAACCCATAACAGCCACCAACTAATCCGATGCACGGCCCCCTGGACACAGCAATGCATCCCACTAGGCTGCCATAAGGGCAAACACGATTTGTCTGTGGAATTAGACTTCGCAGTTAGAGTGCCTGCTTTGGGTGTGTGATATCCTGTGGACTACAGGCAGATTTAGTGTCCCCAAACAGATGGGCTCTCCCTTTATGGGCCACTCTTAAGTTTTCTAAGCAAACCGCAGCTGCGCTAATATCCCTTTGTGCAAAGGAGTATTTAAGTTGAACCACTTCCCTTTACCTGATGTGTATTCAGAGCTTTGAGCCAGGGACAACCGGGATGTGCCAACATCTGCAGAAAAGGAACATTCCCTTCTTTGTGCTCCTCTTTGTGACAGGCAGATAAAGCTTCTCTAGATATCATTGAGGGTCTTTAGCTATAAGCAACAAACCCACTGTAGCTAGCGGAAGCAGGAAGGGCAATTTAATAAAAACATTGTGGTGGCCCAAGGAGTTTCTAGGAGGTCACAGGATCAAACTGGGCTGGTTTGCATACAAACAGTGCCAGGGCTGCAATGTCAGACGGCTCCCTGGCAGCAGAGGCCATAGGCCCCCCTGCCAATACGACCTGGGATGCTATGGCCAGGACCTCTGGCCCTGCTGCCTCCAAAAGCTGGAAGAGTCTCTGCCTCCCTCACCAGACTGTACTCTTCATGGCATCATCTTCTTCATGACAGTCCCTTTCAAAGTGAAATCTCACATGGCATATCTCATTAGTGGAAGCTCGGTCACATTTGTGGAAACTCATGTCTAGCTGCAAAGGAGGCTGGAAAAGCAAGTGTCTGACCTCTATCTTGGGAAGGTGGGAGATTTCCCAAACACTGAAAGGATGTTCAAAAGTAAAAGGGGACCCACAGCACAAAATACGTCCACTACGTCTACCCTTTGACTGCTCAACAGCCCTGTAAACTCTTTCATACTGAAATTCTAAACAGCTTCAATCACAAGAACAAAAGGCTTCTATAATTACAAGAACATCATGCAACTGCATATTCCTTGTACAGTTGAAAAACATACTTGTACTCTCCTCAAAAGGGGAACAAGTTAACGTCTTATCAGTTTCCATGTCGAGCGCCAAGCTCAGGTCACCAGGGGATGTTTACCTTCTAAAATTCAGTCACAATCCCATCTTGACATTCTGTGCCCCAGAAACTAAAATATAAAGTTAATCACCACCCTGTGCGACCCACACACTCTATAAAAAAATGTAAGGGAAGGAGAAGAAAGGAAGAATAGATTGTATACATACATGGCAAGGAAGAAAAATGAATGGCTGCTGTTGTCATTGTTTCTGCCAGTGATCTTGTGGATGTAGCTGGTTTTCATGGCGCCCTTCCTCCACATGTTCTTTGCCCTCAGAACCAGCATACTAGCAGGTTAGGGTTCTTTATGTGTGTGTGGCCTGAGACCACTCCCATGACCAGTTTCTGTATTGGTCAAGGGGTTCTTGGTTACAAACAACAGAATCCACTTTAGCTAATATGTGCAGATGTACAATGTATTAAACCATATTAAGTAGTTCACAGAAGATCAGATATGGAGGTATGAAACCATACACAATGTCCAAATGACCGCAAGCCTGCTGCAGCTAGAGCCTCCTGCCACTGTCCCCAGAGCAGTCCTATAGCTCACTTGGCCCATGCCAGGCACAGGGTGCCTCCGCTAGGACTTCTGACACGGCTTCTTATGAAACATGACCATCTCTCCACCACTCTCCCATCACGGAGTCTATTCAATATTTCTTTCTTCTAAACTTAAATCTCATAAAAGAATGTTTGATCCTAAGTCTTGTAGAATAAACTGGGAAGTGTAGGGGATGGCAGGATTCACAAGATGGAAAATTTCCCTAATATATGAAAGATGTTCAAACCACAAATAAGGTCCATTACCACATGTGGTTAGCTCCCATCTTTAATTAGAATGAGATTATTTAATTTTGAGTAATATGTTACATCAACCAGCCAGTACATATGAAATCACGATAGAATTAGAGAATGGACTTCCATCGATGATCTAATTGAGTCTCAAACCTCTATCTCCAACATATGGAAGATACAGAATTATTTATGTCCATTGCACATGGGAGGCAAGCTGAGTCCTCAGGAAGCCACGTGCCCTGTACACTGCTATCCAAATTTCCACTGAGATTGATCTCAATTTTATAGGATGTTTGATGTCCTTAAGTGAGAGATCATGATTTCCTAGTCTTGGAAGTATATAATAATCTTGCTTATAATTTTTTTTCTTTATTGATTTGAGAGAAAGAGGAAGGGAGAGGGAGAGAGAGATGGAAACATTGATGAGAGAGAACATCGATTGGCCACCTCCTGCATGCCCCCCACTGGGGATTTGGCCCACAACCTGGGCATGTGCCCTGACCAGGAATTGAACTAGCGACCTCTTGGTGCATGGGTCAACGCCCAACGACTGAGCTACACTGGCCAGGCTTATAATTTTTTTTTTAATGCTGAGGATATGTCCATACATAGGACAAGACTGAAAAAGTAGGTAGACAGAGAGGAATGCTCAGAGACGCCCTATATATTTTTAAGGTAACCATGTCCTGTAGTGGGCATCTTTTGTTATGTGCATGACATCTATTTTCCTTTCTTTGGGTAATAGTATTTAGGGGAGAATTCACCTCTCCCAAGTACCAGTGGTTGCCTGACTGTCCTTCCCTCCTCCAGCCTAGAGTGAATACATAACACAGCTTTAACCAATCAGTGTAGCCCATCCCCCTGCTTTGGGATACACTAAAACCCAGTCTTTGGTGGGGATACTAGGTGAGAGATTTCCTTTCTCCTAAGCTGGCAGATGATGCCTGGAGCTGTTGGGGTCACCATGCACTGAGCTGCCTAAAAGTAAAAGCAACACAGAGAAAGCCAGGGCTGAGAGACGAGTAAGCCTGGGCACTGGCGGCACGTTTAAGCTCCTGGGTCCAATTCAGCCCACCCCCAAAGTTTCAACCATTTGAGCCATGACACTTCTTTTCTGTTTTAGTTTTTGGCTTACATCACTTTTTGTTAAGTTTCTGACACCTGCAATGGAAGGAGTCTTACCTGCAAGCTTCTGCATTTAGGCGGCTTCTCAGTGACCTTTGGGTGAGTTGTTCGGCCTCTTGGAATCAAGGAAGAGGGAGGGCCTTTGAGACCACTTAGTCCAGTTCTCTCCACTTGGCATTTCCAGTTCCTCCAACAAGCTATTAGAAAAGCAAGCATGAAGGAAATCACTCTCACTCACGGGTGCGTCAACTCAGTCTACATTCCACACAGAAAGTGGATGTACCACTTTATGGAGTACTAAAATGAAGTCAGGATGTTCCACACCCAGGTGTATAGATTGTTTTGAAAAAGGCTCTTCTAAGTCCTTGGGATTTCAATCACAGAACAAGAACAAACTACGAGAATTAGTGCATCTTCCAAAAAGAAAATCCTACTCCTATTTACCAGTAAGGTGGGGTGACTGTACAGTTCCTTGAGCATCTCAGAAAAAGGTTATATACAAAACCCAAAGTTTACTTTGTCTGTAGCATGTGTATCTACTCAAGTCATGATCTTCTTGGTGTGTGAAGCTGTTTCTGGTGTGAGAGTGGGGAAATACCTCCAGTGGAGTGCTGAGGAATACAATACAGCTGAATGAAAAGGGCCTAACCAAAAAAGAATATATGCTGGATGATTCCACTTATACAAAATTCTAGAAAATGTGCACTAACCTACAGTGACAGAAAACAGGTCCACGGTTGCTGGGGACAAGGGTAGAGGGAGGGAGAGATTGCAAGGGACACGAGGAAACGTTTGGAAGTAATAGAAATGTTTGGTATCTTGATTTCATGAATGTATATATCCAAACACATCAAATTGCATACTTTAAATATGGTAAGGTTTACTGAATATAAAATCTGCCTCCAGAAAGTAGTAAAAAAGAGTATAGTACCAAACTGAGTAAATAAAGCCTGAAATGAAGAACAAATTGAGCTGTGAGGTAGATAGGAATTTAGTGGAAGATTCACCATCCTGAGTGAGCCCCCTATACCTAGAGAAGCGTATCACAATGTTAGAAAATGTTCCCAAGGATAACATGTCTCAAAAGGCCCATACACCCCAAGTTCCTCCTCCACCTGTGTGCAATGGTACCTGACATTCCCTCCAGCCCGTCACTCCCGCGGAGCCCCTGGAGACCGGAGCGTTTATACTGAGTGTAGGCATCATGTTACCTCATTAGCTAATGCCTTACTTTATTTACACCAGTGGCTCCTAACCTTCCCCCCCAAGGAACCCTAAGTTACACACCAGGGAGATTCTGTGACTCCGAGGTTCAAAAGTAGCTCGTATTTTTCCAAGTGATGAGTCGTGCACATCAGGATGGTTACCAGAATCCCAGAGAGCTCTTAAACCTGGAGCTGCACCTACCCTCGGCCCAGTCCCTCTGTTCCCGGCGCCCTTGCCGTCCCCTCACTGACTCAGCCAGAAACAAAGATGGCCCATCACGGCTGTGGCCGCTGCTTTGTCCCTGGCGTCACGTTGCTTATGATCATGAAGCTGAAATATGCTTCTAGTTGCTTCATCCCCACCTCCCCCGCCCCAAATTTACACCCCTTATTCTACTTTGTTTCTTTTGGCTATAAGACTAAGAAGTCACTCAAACGCTTTTTAAGATGTTCTGTTTAAATCCTTAGAAATATTACTTTCCACGCTGACCTGGGGTTGCAAACCAGTGAGGTGGCTAATGCTGCAGCGATGGTTTGATGTGATTTACCTATGTGGGTCCACAGCTGTTTTGCTGAGGATTTGGCCTGTGGGAATAATATAGAGGATGATAAATTTAGAATGTAGGGAGGATATGAGGATACAATCAGGAGCAAGAGGGGGTGCCAGTTCTGGTGGGGCGCTACAGATGGGAGCACAGGGCGCTGGGAGGCCATGTGGGGACAAGCCCACATCCCAGGGCAGCCAGGCTTCCTCCCCTCCTCTCTGTCTCAGTGGTTCTGAAATGTGGCATGCAGCTCTGGACACCCCTCTGGGCAGAATATCCTCCTGGGAGCTTAGAATCCACACATGTCTTATTTCCACACAGGGGAAGCTATTCAGATTCAAGTTAAGCTTTTAACTTAATGATTCACTAATCTATGCATCTTGAAGGGGACAGTGCAGAGCCTTGCAGTTGTCTTGGTATCTATACCCTCGCTCAGTCACACACACAAGCCTCATTTGTGAAGATGTCTTTGAAATGTATTCACTGAAGATAATTACAGAGGTCTAACACTTCTGCTCTTCAATTAATGCTATAAAATTAATGGTCCTTCATTTTTACATCCCATGCAAATGATGGTGTCATCCCCAACTGTAAGCCTCTCTCCTCACATGCTGAATATGATTAGTGTCCCTTTAAGCTGAATTAGAGCATGTGACCTTCTGGGCTATGGCAGGAGTGAGAGCTTCGAGTGCTATTTCCAAGGTTTCATTCTGATATGTTCTTAAAAAGCAGAATTTCAGAGTTGACACCAAGACACGTGTCAGTGAGTGATCTTTTGGGGTTGTGGCCTTAGGAGAGAGACAGGAACTGGAGGACAGCTCATAAATCTCCTGTTTTCAGCTCGAGACTTACCAGACTCCACAATAAGCACATTTCCAAACAAAGGACAGAGAGATTCCTGTAAGACATAAGGGAGGAATCATGGAAATGCAGGGGTCTTCAAATATGACACCTATTAGAATGTCCTTTTGCAAATAGACCCAGGGAAATGCTTGGTCAGATAATAGATGGATTTTCTCAACAAGAAGTTCTGAGAACTTACATGAATGATAGGCTCGGTGGCTCAGAAAGGGAAACCCTAAGATGTTATGATATTTTTATTTCAAGCGCTGGAGTGTAAAGGAACTCAGGACTTTGTGGCCTCTGACGAGGAGGGTGACATCTCTCAGGAGTCACTGATGCACATAGTTATTCCATGAGGTGTATTTTGCCCAGTAGGCAGCTTGGACGAATTGAAGATATCACATAACTTGAGTGCCCTTACACTCAGAGTCAATATCCTCTCTCTTGGTTGGAGAGTTTTCATCAAATAATGGGATACCATCTGGTGTTTGAGTTCTGGGGAGAGTGCACGTTGACGAAGGTTGGGGACTAAGGAAAGTGACAGAAGGGACATGAAAAGGGGAAAATATAAAGATCCTTGGCCATCCCTTTTCAAGTGGGGGGAGAAAAGGAATTATAAGCAGAGTCAAGACACCCGGGTGGCACTGGGTCTCAGGTTCGGGAATTCTGTCGTCTCCGGCACCAGGATCGCTGGGAATGATGGACATACTCCTGAGGCCAAGTTCAAAGAGAATGTGCCATTTATCCTCTGTGATCTGCTGAATTGGGTGAGACACAAATATTTAGGTAATTTGTTCTCTGTGGCAAGCAAGAACTCCTTGGCTGCGGGAATACTGACTGTGAGCTGAGAAAATTTGGAAGTCTGGAAGAGACGGTCTGAAACAGTCTGCCTGCAGCCACGGGCTCGCCTGCTGGGTGATGAAAACGGCTGAGCTTTTGCACCGGGGAGTGGTGCATTTCAGTGAATAAAAAAGACTTCTAGTGTGGGTGGCATCACTTTGCACCACCCTGTTGCTGTTTTCTGAACAGCTGTGGCTGCACCAGGCAAGCGGCGTTCCTGGGCTACCCCTCCGTCAGAGGAAGGAGTTCAGGGAATTGCCCCCAGCACACAGTTATGAATGTGTCAGATAAACCTGGGAGCTGGGTTAAAAACAGGAGCTGACTTATGTACTTATAATGAGGTAGAGAAAATTCTATTCACTAGAATTCCTCTTAAAGACAGCCCTGAATATATTTGGGAAAAGAAATACTTTAGCAAGCCACTTGGGGAAGAGGGTGAGACCCAAGACTATATTCAAGCTAGAAAAGTTATTATTAATCTGCTCTGCATGAGATAAGGAGAGGAATTTGTCATAATCATAAGAAGGAGAGGAGAGAAAGGAAAAGAAGTGAGGGGAAGTGGGTGGGTGTGGGGAGACAGAGACCAGTAGGAGATAAAAGTTGTGCCCTCAGAGAGGAGAACCCCTCTCCACGGTTCTGGCCCCAGCTCCCAATTCTTAAATCTGGTGATGCAGCTCATAAAATGCTGGGTGTGAGTGGAGGCTGTGAAGGCCCCTGAAGGAGCTGAGTGTGGGTGAAATTGAAACAGCACTCAGGATTGTGAGCATCAGGGGGAGGGGTCCTTAAGCACGTTACCCCTGGACGGACCAGGAGTCACAGCACAAAGTTTGGATTTTAATGGGTGGTTCAATTGGTTTTGAATCAAGTTTATCTTATTTTCCCAAGGGTGGGGCAGTTGGGGTGGGGGCAGATGAAATCCAGGTTATATATGGTTAACCGTAAAGCAACTGAACTATGTAAAGATGCCTGTTATTAGTATACTTTGTATGAGACGTTATCTAAAATAAAAGGAAATATTACAGAATCTAATGTATTTGGAGATCAGGCCTTTAAAGAGAAAACGAGGTTCTATAGGTGGACCCTAATCCATGGGAGCTACTTGGAGGTGGGGCTTTCAAAGGGGTGATTCAGTTCATCTGAGGTCATTCGAGTGGGGTCCAAAGCCTATGTCATCGACGTGCTTATAAGAAGAAGGGGAAACACCAGGGGCAGACATGCACAGAGAGACCAGGTGAAGAGGCAGTAAGAGGCTGGCCATCTGCAAGCCAAGGAGTGAGGCCTCAGAGGCAGCCAATCCTGCTGGTACCTGGATCTTGGACTTCCAGCCTCCAGAACTGTGAGAGAATAATTTCTGTTGTCTAGGCCACCCAGTCTGTGGTACTTTGTTATGGCAGCCCTAGCTAAGTAGCACAAACTAAGACCAAAGGGAATATAGCAATACTGGACTGGCCTGCTAGTGGACCCTGCTATTCTCCCTTCTCCCTGCCAGCATCTTACTCCACTTTATAGCCCACCTTCTTTCTCCCCTCTCTTTCATTGCTCCTGCCACAGCCTCCTTCACAATGCTAAAATCCTGGTTCTGGTGATCCTCTACCTGATAAAATATGGGGAGACACACCCCCTAACTCATGGAGATTGGAAATCCTCTGAGACTACGCTGGCTCTTCTGTCTGTCCACTTCCTGGCCTGTCATTGTCCTCTGTGGATACAAATAATAAACCCTCAGGGAGAGAGAAAAAAATTTAAAATAATAATAATAATAACTAGACTACTTGAGGAATTACAATAGAGTAGTAGCCTGTAATTCTACTTTTCATCTCTCCTGAAAGAGAAGCATTGTCCCAATACTTAAAGCATTTATTATATCTTAAAGGAAAGCTCTTATTTCTGGTTCAGAGACTCAGTGTGGCAGGCATTTATAATTCTATTCTGGAAACAACATTGTTAAAAATTTGGGTTTTTATGCTAAAAGTGATTTTTAAAAATATATATAATTACCTATTAATTCTCTGAAATGGTATGATTTGCCTTTTTCTTTTCTTTCTTTCTGTGAGAGAGAGAGAGAGACAGAGAGAGAGAGAGAGAGAGAGAGAGAGAGAGAGAGAGAGATGCCGCATCTAAAACAACCCTTTTTGGTTTTTTTAAGAGAAACTGAAATAACACATGTGTTCCTTGGCCTTGCACAGCTAAACTCTGCGACACATGGTGGTATCTGCAGGAACATTAAACTGAAATCATAACAATGGGTAATTTTTTAATATAATGGAAAATGATCATTAGCTTTTCTCGACAGGAAGGAAATGAATTTTCCTCATTATGCACACTCTGAGAAAAGTAGGTATGAGAAAATTTCAAAGGATGTTCTACCCAACGAGACTTCAAGTACTATCATGACAATAGTCTTATAGAGTCTGGTGTCAGCAAACTGAACAAATAGAGCTTCTGAGGAACAGAATGTGGTTCAATGTCTCAGAAATATATGTAAATGAACTTGAGATTCTAGAGGGTGATTAATCCTACACAGAGTCAAGTACCTTCCCTGGGGGTCTTTCTCAGATCTCAGGTACATCATTATCTTTATCACCTTCCTCTACCCCGCCCACTCAAAGCGAACATCCAATTAAACCTCCATAAACCCATTTCAACTTAAAATGGTGCCTAGTAACGTTAGAATTGGGCCTTTATTAAATATTCTAGGTCAGTCGCAAGAACTGCACAATATTTTTGTAAGCTATCTGGGACTGTGATAAAAGTTGTTTTTCAGAAGTCATTCATCTCAAATGTTCCCCTTCATTACAAATCTGGAGTTTATCCTGGTGCCTTCTGCCACCCCTCAGTAATTCTTACCTTGCCCCACTTCTGGTCATCTCTGCTTCTTTTCAACCTTTGTCTCCATAGTCCTCAGCTGCCCAGAATCAAACAACTGTCCAGGATAGATACACACACTAGGATTCTCCTCCCAACATTTACATCCAAGTCAAACGAAAAGGGAACAGAGACCAGATTCATGAATTTCGAGATTAAACATCAGTTAAGGAAATAAAAAGGAAACAGATCCGTTTTTAACCCATCAAGGCAAGTAACCGATGTATTCGATCCTTTTTTTCCCACGTCAGTGTTACCGGGATCATGGACACAGCGCAGTGCTCTGAGGGTCTCTCCTAGCACCTCACACTGCTTGTCTGTTGACCTAGGGCGGGTGCAAGCAGGAGTGGAAACCGCACGTGCGCCCCTCCCTCCCCTTCATAGAGCAGCTCGTTGTTACACAGACTCGGATCTGCTCACCACCCACCTCCGACTAACAACTCAGGAGTCGCTGTGACTGCCCCGTGCGCGCCGTCCCCGCAGTGCTACCCTCTGACACAGGTTCCCACACCAGGCGGTCCCCCTGGCCAGAAGGACTGCCCACACTTGCAAACCTTTCACCTCTCCAGCTTGTCATTACAGATCAACTTTTCTCCACCCCACCATTCCCCTCCTTGTCATCCTGCTGCCCGGGGAAGCCCAGGGACGGGAATGCCTGCTGGACGTGTTCCTACTCTAAGTGCGAGTGAAACCTGGGCACACCTGCCGCGGCCCCGCCCTTCCGAGCCCAGCTCCCTCCCTCTCTGGGGCAGAAAGGACTGGAATGGGTCATTCCTGCCCTCCTGGCTGGCCAGGCTGATAGTGGTTGTGCTGGGCTTCCCTCAGGCCCCGGAGTTCCCACAGCCTGGCAACAAATCTCTTCTGTGGACAACCTTTGAGAGGCATAGGGCTTTTGTGATCAACAGAGCAAATACATGTTTTTAAATCACAATCTTGCAAATGGTGAAACAAACAACAAAACGAAACAAATGAAAACTCCTCTGGGTTTTTAAATAGAAAAATCTGACCAGTTTTGAAGTCTAGGATTCTATATCATGTGATAGCTCATGAAATATATTTATTTTGCTGTATTACCCACTCTCTCTCTATCCCTAGATTCCCCCCTCCCTTCTCTGCCAGGGTCTCAAACTTTACAGTAAAAGGTAAAATTGGGGTGGAGTTGGAGGAGTCCGAGAAAGAACAGAGAAGCCAATTAAAATGAAAACATCTTCCCAGCCTTTCTTCCTCACTTCTCTTGACATTTCTCTTGCACAAAAGAAATAGATCTCCTTCGTTCAACCCTTTCCTTACGGGGCGAACATGAGATACTGGGCTTTTTTTTTTTTTCTATTCAAAGTCTTGGTTTTATTTTGCCTTTACTTGTTTTATTTTGTTTGTATTAGTATACTAAATACAGAGATACATCAAGAAATAGAAAATGCCAAAAAGAAGACTGGGGGCACGACAGTGTTGCTGATAGGGCAGTAAGGTAAAGGCAAAGCCATCATAATTCTCTCCGAGGCAGAGACCACGTCCTTAAAATAACTGGTGAAAGGGACCGTCTCCCACACCCACTGGAGGAGCTCAGTGGTAAGGACAAGAAGAAGGACAAAGCAACATGCTGGCTGTGACGCTCATTCATCCCTCACTTCCATTCACGTTGCGTCCTGGCAGGCATCCACATCGCCATATGCTTTGGGGAAGTGGGAACATTGAATGTTGTGGTTGTGGGGAATTGAGTCTTATGGCTTCATAAGATTCTGGGTGCCAGAATTGTTCCGAAAAAGAACATGTCCCAATAGGTATGTGATGAGAGTCTTAGAACAGGATGGGACTTTCTTAATTATGTAGGTGAAAAAATGGAGGCCCAGAGAAGCAAAGCAACTTGCCCAAGTACACACAGATGGTTAGTGCTTTACTAGAGCTTTGGAATTAGAACAGGGGACTCCTGATTCTCTTATCCTTTAGGCCAACTCACTACTCATGAGCCTTCAGCCTCAGGCTTCATCTTGTGGCTTTAAGGTTGACGCCAGAGGTGCTGACACTGATGCTTCCCATATTTTTAGCCATTAAGGTGTCAAGAATCCTTCATGCTCTCTTATACCAAGCAATTAATATCAAGACACAAAGGAAGAGAGTATAAGAAAAAAATGTGGGCTTCAGAGTTTCAGTTCTGCTTGGTTTCTGTAAACTGGAAATGTCATCATCACCATCACCACCATCATCATCATCGTTGTCGTCATCATCATCGTCATGATCATCACCATCATCACTATCATCACCATCATCACCATCCCCACATCATCACCATCACTATCATCATCATCATCACCATCACTATCATCATCATCATCACCTTTATCACCATCATCATCACCACCACCATCATCATCGTCATTATCATCACCATCACCAGTATCATCATCCCATCATCACCATCGTTGTCATCATCATTCAGTCTCATAGGGTTCTTGTGAAGATGAAAAATGCACGGAAAGCATCAAGCAGAGAGTCTGGCACAGAGTAATTACCTAATAATACTATTTGGGCAGGAAAAAACATCCTCTAACATTGCACTGCAAGTCCTGAGCCTGAGAAGTTGGTTGGTGGAACGGAGGCCTGAAATATTCATGGCACAGGAAGGAGTCGTCACACTGCGGTGCTTTCACAGCCCAAACAATTAAAATACTCAGACCAAGGGCTCTTGTGTGTGGACATATGTATTGGAACCATTCTGTAATGAGATGATTTCCCAAAAACCAAGAAAATCTACCTCTAAAGTGGCATCTAAAGGAGGAAAAGTGCTTTTATAACATTAGAGTGATGTTTGGATCCTGGCAAAGTAAAAAGAGAAACATAGGCTTGGAGTGAGAAAAGAATTAAGAAGAAAAAATATTTTGGAAAGAACTGATCTAGAAGTCAGAAGAAGGAGATTCGAGGCCTGGCTTTTGCCTTAACTGCTGTGACTTTGGGAAAGTCACTTAACTCCTCTGAGTCTGTCTCCTCGAGGAGTCAAGCAAAAATAAAATTATATGCCTTATAGGGTTACAGAGAAAATATATAAAAAATTATTTTAAAGAAATAAAATGTACACATTTGTTCGTTTTAATTATGTAACAAAGATGTTACAGAAACAGTTCAGAATTGTATTTTAAAAAATGTTCCAACCAAGTGAAATAGGAATTAAAAAGAAATGTATCTTCTGGTTCTGAAGTCTGATGTTAACTTAATTTTCTCTAACCTGACCCTGCCTTTGAGTGACAGGCTGCTCCCCCATGCTCTATCTGAACAGCTGACTCTCAGCTGCCTCATAGGTGAGACTCAGCCCCAGAGAAGTGGACAGTGGGCAGGAAGTGGAGGGAAGGTCACTTCAAGTGGCAACCCCTGCAGCTTTGAGGGGGGCTACAGCCTGCTTTCCCTACTGGCCCCTACCTTAAGCTACAGTAACGACACAGCAGCCCCACAGGGAGAAGGAAGTTTAGAGGGGAAGAAGGACCGTTCTCTGAACATACAGCGCTGAACACAAAGAGCAGATGATCTTTGTTTTGAGCTTTGCTTCCCAACCTGGAGTGTGCCCCCATTGCCCCAGGTAAAGGCAGGCAGCCTTGTCGTTCCTGTCTCTGGGAGAGGCATGCCCGGGTGCATGCAGAGATGCAAGCACACATACGCACACACATGCACGTGCACACACAACACAGCCCACAGGTCCTGCAGTCTGCCTTACCGTGCTCAGTGTATACATCCTGGAGCAATTCCTGTTCGAACTCCCGAAGCCCAGAGGAGATGTGAGCTCTGCTTCCACAAGCAGCATCTTGTAAGAGTGATTTTCATTTTGGAGGGAGTCTCATAAAGAGGGTCAACCTGCCAACATCATAACAGACTTAATACTTTATTAGAATTATTTGAAGTTGCACCCTTGGTGATTCAATCACACACACTCAAAGACAGGGGAAAGGGCAGGTAATTAAAATACATAAAGCAGAAGGGGCAATTGCTGGCACACATCATGATCAATAAACCAACAACTTAAAAAGGCAAGTTTTCCCTCGCACGCTGAGGCTCGCATACAGAGTCTCTGCCACGTTTTGGGAGAGGCAAAAAATTCCTCAGGCAAGTGCCACAAAGACCTGCCAGGTCGCCACCCCCTCGCAGGAGTTTGGGCATTTTCAGCAAAGCACTGCAATTGCTCTCAATGGTTGTGCGGGCACTTTGGGCAAGAGATCCTCCTGCAGGTGTGATTCTCAACCCTTTCTTTTCCAAACACATATACACATGGTGTTCACAAGCCTGATAGATTTCCAAGGAAATGTACAGATTTCTATTTAAAATAATATAGAATTTGGGAAAAGTTAATCTCTATGATAATTAATAGCTGCCAAAGATTAATGGTACATCACTAATGTGGCTCAAGCCGCAAAGGACAAGCTGCAGCCTGCCCACCACCACTCAGGATTGCTGACACCGCACCAGGAAAGAATATTCCAATATAAGCAAGAAAGAGGGTAGTTACATAGGGACCAACTGGAATCTGTCCAACTTGTAAAAATAAAGCTTATTCATTGAGAACATATACTTAAGCTACTTGAAACAAATTTCTTTCTACGACTTCAAAACTGGTTGAAACCTCCCTGTGTGACACACGGGGGGAGTTAAGGACCAGTTTTCTCAGGTAGCAACTTAGGGGCTTCTGAGCCCACACCCTGCACTTCAAGTCCTCATGCAAGTAGAGCGAGCCTCTGGCCTGACCTCCATTCCCCCTCCCCCGGCATTAAATACTCAGGGTCCATTGTGGGCGGAGCCATGTGCTGGCTGGCAGGGAGAGAGAGGTACGAAAGGAGACCAAAGGCCTGATTTTTGTCTTTAAAGGGCTGATTAATCTATTTGGATGAGCAAGATAAACATACACAAAGGACCATGTGCAGTCTGGGTAAGCACTGTCCCCAGGGCTGCCCCACCCTGTATGGTATTGTTCACTTCAGTATCCCAGAACTAGCAGAAGATCCCCAGTCTATGCTCATGGCACGAAAGACAAAATCAGAGGGAAACCAAACATCAATAATGCAGGGCCCCTGGGGTCTAACTGGGAGATAAAACAAAGGAGTCATTTACTCGACTGCTGTTAGCTTCAGCGAGGTTAATTTGGCAGTGAACTAAGGATAGCACTCTAGTGGGAAAAAGGCATGGGGACCCGAAGATGCCTTGAAGAAATGACCCCTGGTTAAGAGTACAGGGGTCTCCAATTTTAGATACGTCATATTTCTGGAAACGATGATAGAAGGCAGCCTGCCTCCAGCTGGGTCCTGACTAACAGGGTGCACGCCGCTTTCTTTGCCCTGTGTACATTGTCCAAAGGGAAGGAAGGAAGGTAGAGGTCTTTGGCGGGCAACACTGAATGCCTGGGATGTTGTGAGCCCTAATGGGGAAGGAAAGATGTTGCCCAAAATCAGAACCGGGAGTTGTTGGAAGAGGGCTCAGTGGGTGGAAGGCAGGCCCAGCATGGCCTTCGGGCCCCTGTGCACTGGGACAGCGGCTGCCATCTGCAGGAGTGGGAGCGTCCCTGGGCTGAACACCTGGCCTAACCCTAAAGCACGAAGCCAAAATAAGCAGAAAAACATGGGGAAATGTTTGTATTCGGAAAAAATAGAAGCCAAGACATTTCCAAGTGTCTCAATGCTGCACCACGCCCACATCTCCACTGCTGCCCCCGAAGTTTCCGTGGTCTGAAGCCTTGCCTTTGCGTTTGCTTGCTCTCCTAGGGAAGGCTCTGGATTTGGCACGGGGTGTCTAGCTGCCAGACATGCTCTCGAATAAGCTCCCCAGATACTAACCAGGAATCAAGTGGGAATCCCTCAGGACCCTGGAAGGGGCCCCTGATAGCAGCATAAAGATGCATTTTCTACAATTTAAATGAGGCCCATTTCTCAGCCAGCTCACACTCATGAATCCTGCAAGTTTGTCTTTCTGATTTTAAGATGCCTGAACCTGTGACTAAAAGAAAATGGGTCAAATCCCATCCTAACAAATCTCAGGGGATGTTCTAATTCGTTGGTAGTCCTTCACATGGCTTACATTGGGTATTTGCCTAAAGGAAGCGGGGATTGGAAAACATCTGGTTCTACAGATTTTGGGAGGCAATTTGATGCAATTTCTTGGTAATAGGATTTGATCTGCACTAAATCTGAATGTCTGTGTTATGTCAATGGATTTAACAAAGTTTTGTTTGTTGTTGAGATATATGCAGTGTCATCCCTCATCCTGTCTGCTGCGGACTCCAGGTGGGAGCTATCAGGCAGGCTGGCAATAATAGTATACTTTATAAGGAGGCATTACTTTGTCAGGCAGTTCAAATATGATCTCATTAATATCTTACCTTGGGGAAAGCTGAAGGGAGAGGAGATGAGTTGTTCTAAAAAAAAACAACCAAAAAACACAAAAAAACCCACATGCGAAAGCAGATATGAGGTAAGGACAAGCCCAGCCTCACCCATGCTTTGTGGACTCCTGTTTCCTTGAATCTGGCTAGTTCTGTAATTAGCTTTTGACCAAAGAAATATGGCAGAAGTGACCCTATATGACTTCTGAAGCTTGTGCATAAGAAGACTTATATCTTCTTCCTGGGTCTCTGGGAACACTCACTCTTGAGACACTCCCCCTTGGAACCCAGCTGCCACGTAGTGAAAAGCCCAAGCCACATGGAGAAGGCACGCAGGTGCTCCAGTAGACAGCTGAGTCCCCAGCCAGCATCGACTGCTGACCTTGTGAATGAGCTGTCTCAAACTTTCACTTCAACTGAGCCTTCAGACAACTCCAACCCCCGCTGTCATCTGACTGCAACAGGATGAGATGGTCTGAATACTGCCCAACTGGGCCTCGTTAACTCACAGAACTGTTAGATAAATAAATACATTATTTTAAGCCATTAAGCTTTAGGGTGGTTGATGACATAGCCATAGCTAACCTGAACACTGCTCTTAATGTTTGGGTAGATGCTGCTTGGTGAAAACATAATCTGGTCCTCTTGGAACAGCTGTTGAAGACAAGCTTTTGCTGGTGCCCTAAGGAGAGGTTCTCTGTGTTGTTCCTCCTAGCCCCAGATTTCCCTCCTAACCTGTTTCAGAAAAGGCAAATGCCCTGTGCTTGGGAAGGGAGCATGGTGGTGGTGGTGGTGGTGGGGACAGTGCAAGTAAAGGGGGACATAAGAGGCAACTTTCTCAGGTAAATTCCTAGTGGGCCAGAGCTGCAAAGTCAGAGGCCCACAAGGGCTAGGCCAGCAAGGTGATAGAATGGTGAGGGTATAAGACAATAGGGAGTGGTGGAGACTGGGCTGAACTCGTGAACACATGCCCGTACACAGAGGCAGATGCTATAGTCCAAGGGGCCACTGTGGCCACTGCAGCCAGGTCTTCTAGTTTTTGAAGTGAAGCTAGAAATCCATTTCTTTAATGTAAAATTTCCCTGTTTTTTGTTTTTGTTTGCAATGAATTTTAAATAATTTTGAACACTGTGTAGAATAAACACAGTAAGCCTGGGACTCCTAGGGCTACTAGTTTGATGTCTCTACCATAGACAGCAGGAGGAGGTCCCACCAGCCTCAGAGCAGCACCCATGCCCTCCCGTGAGGAGTCACTGCACTCTTCATCAGGGCACTGTATGACAGTTTATGAAATGCTTAATGCTTTCACATCCACAACTGATGTGAGCTCCTCAGCCAGGGGGAAAGGTGGGTAGGCCAGGCATCGTTTTTTCTTTTTCTTTTTTGGAAAACAGGCCCAGGGGGGTTTTGTACCTTGCCTGAGTCAACAGGCTCTGGCGGAGTCGGGCCCCCGGCTCCTCCGTCCACAGCACACGACTCTGCTCCCTCTCTGGACAGAGGAGCAGGAACGCAGCTAAGCCCTGAAAATGTACTGAACCTAGGATAATCAAGTCGGTTCTGGGCAGCTAAGAGGTAGACAGGAGAAGAGTTGAACTAGTTGAGAAGCTGCTTTGGGGACCCTCTGACGTTCCCTGAGTCTTATGTTCCATCACTGACTGACAGCCTGGATTATCCCCAGGGAACAGATGAATGTTGGTGTCACTGAGCTTGGCTGAGGCCTGGGCCCTGGAAGATGCTCCTCTGTGTTGCTTGTGACCATTGAACCTGAATAGCTGTGACCTTAGGTTCAAGGTTCTCCAGAGAACCTGGAGAGAAAAGGGAAAGCAGCATCGGAATCTAGTCCTCCCTCAGGCAAAGGAGGTGACTCCGTCTGATTCCTCATGGCTTCCATCCCCTTTCTCTCCAGGGCAAAGCAGGCTGGAGGAAGCACCTGAAAGTCACCTGTCTGTCCTAGCCAACATGTCTGGGCAGGTAGAAAGGAATAGGCTTCTTCATTCAAACTAAATGCTCAAGACTTAACCCAGAAGATTCTAGTCCCCTAATGGGACAAGGAGACCATCAGGAGTCAGATGGCCTCTTGGTCCCACAGTTTTCAAGACCTTGGGGAGGGCTGATCATCTGGTCACTGCTGTCCCTGGGACACAATGCTTCCTTCAGGGACAGCCCTTTTCTCAGTGCTCATAGGCCCTGTTGGACAGAATGCTAAAAAATAAAAAAGAGAGAGATAAATCACAGAAAAAAAAATAAAATACGAAAACAGAGATTTCAAATTCTTATACCTTATTCTCCCATTTTCAACCGGTATTTCTCTCCCTGAGAATGGAAAGAGCACATGTGCCCTCCCCTACTTCACACCCTACCCCACCCCCCTACCGCCCCAGCTTCTCCTTTATCTTCTTCCCTCACCAGGGAAGTGACTTGGATTTAATATACATAGAAAAAAAATATGGGGAAACTTTTCTGAAACACTAAGGTCACCTAGGTGTACCTAGGGCTTAGCATATCCCGCCAGCACACAACACAGACCCCCAGGAGGCCACAAAGCCATGGCCCGTTGCTTTCTCATTGTCCCCTTGGCCTCCAGGATGAAAGCAGAAGGAACAGTTGGAGACGCGTCCAGCCTGGCTGTTGAACAGGCCCAGCTCCCAACCGCACCTGCGGGAAGGGAACATCACATCTCTGATGGACAACATGCCAGAGGCTCCCACCCCGTCCTTTTATTTAATCTTTACTTATTCTGTGAATTGCACTTTGCTGCGTGTGGTTCATGCGGGAGGCTACGCAGACTTCAGGACTGCAGAGGTTATTAAGTGCCCAGGTTGCCTTCTTTCCCTGAATTCAGGCTGCCTATAGGTATGCATCAGCCTCACTCTTCCTAGGGCCAGTGCCACAGGGCACAACGTGCAACTTGTGAACTGCCTGCCTCTGGGGCAGTGTCCACACTCAGCTATGCCTCCCGAGGTGCAGCCCTGCCTCCCACTGCAGCAAAAACAGATTTGGGTTAAGTAATAAATTCTCTGTGGGAGGTGGGCTGAGATAATCAGCTCCCCCAAGTTTGGGCGTCTGAGACATATCACAGTATTTTTATTTGGTTTAGCAGACATTTCCATTTTCAAGCTGTTCACTGCTCTGCACCCAGGAGTTTGTGGCAGTCAATTTAGAACACCTGCCTCAGAACCCGGAGGAGCCAAGCCTTGCCTTCTGGGATTTGAACTCGCAGTGAGAGACGGCTGGCTGAACTGGGGAAGAAGGAGTCGTTCCCTCCAGCAAAAAACAAACAAACAAGGAAGAAGAAGAAGAAAAAAAACTAGGTCTAGATAGGCCTCATTTAGCTCCCTTCAGGGCATCCTCCCCAAAGCCGGCTGAGGAGCCGGGTCTCCAGGAGGGAGGGATCCAGCCACGCGTCTGACACACCCTGCAGCTAGCCTAGGGAGGCAGAGCTGCTAGCGCCCTGGATGAGATCCCAGAGGGAACTTCCTAATCAGAAGAGAAGGGTTCTGGCATCAGACACGGGAAAGGGGGGCAGTGGGAATGTGTGAGGAAGGTATCATTTCTGAAAAGAGAGTGTGATGTGCCAGGCAGGGTTTTTAATATTCAGGTTGAAAAGGGTCTTAGATGTGACTTGGCATCATCGGCAATAATCTACTCTAACTCAATTTGCTATAAAAAGATGCCACTTTTCCTTTTTACATAACACATGAGAAAATGCCATGCTTGCCTCGCTAAGTACCTTGGCTACACTCCTGTGGCCAGAACACACCACACAGGAACCCCTGGGGTCAGGCTGCTGTCGCTGGCTTTCTCCGCTGTGACTCGTCTTAACCACACGGCTCAGGTCACCGCACTTCCTTCTGTTTCCCTTGGAAGATGCTCCTGCAGTGCCTCTGCCTCGTGGGGAAAGTAATGATACTCAAACCGTGATCATAAATTGTCCCTTGCTTCATTTCACTTTGCCCTGATGCCTGTCAAGCCACCAAGATAAAGAGAGCTTCTCCAACACAGCAGGACAGTTATCACGAACCGAGCCAGGCAACCCATGTGCAGTTCTAACCTTCCTTCATTTCCTGTTTCTACGTCCCCGGCATCAA
This sequence comes from Tadarida brasiliensis, assembly GCA_030848825.1. Taxonomy (NCBI): domain Eukaryota; kingdom Metazoa; phylum Chordata; class Mammalia; order Chiroptera; family Molossidae; genus Tadarida; species Tadarida brasiliensis. The sequence continues at coordinate 39,863,237 of CM061258.1, forward strand.
TCCACACGTACTACATGTTGCCCCAAATAACTGACAAATGTCCTTTTGCAGCATAGTCACTGAGACCAGATACTCTCGGACCAGACTAAGAGAAAACTAAACATCGAGGAACAATGCGTGCAAGGCAGGTCTCCCGGCAATTTGTGACCAATTACAAGTGTACATTGCTTTGCACAATGGATGTGCTACTGAAAAGGTTATATGCAAATCGAATTTTTATAAATTGAATTATATTTAACATGCACCAAGGGAACTGGCTATTTTAGGGACACCAAAGTTGAATTCATTTTGTGGAGCAGGGAACACTTTGTAAAGCAAATTATCACCCTCCAATTCATATATTCTTTGATAAGGTCAGGTTTTATTATTTTGGACCTTTCTGAACTAGAGCATACCCACATTGTTAAAATGGTAATAATAAGATATTCAGAGTCTCTGCCAAATTCTAGAAGTGAGAGAAGAAGAGAGTGAAAACTAACTCTAATTCTCCTCCTGAAGGAAAGGATGAACTGGAAAAAAGGGGAACCTTCCAGCATCGATTTGCCAGGATGTCCAGGGTGCTGTTATTTCTCTTGGTCTGAGCCCAGCTAACACCCCTCAGCCAGGGCTCCCTGTACCCCTGTTACATTAGTTCCTTATGGAACTGCAGGCGCCTAGACTAGTACTCAAAGTGACAACCAGCCGAACCTGGGCCTTGTTAACCCTTAGTTCCTCTTATCACAGGGCCTGGTGCCTATCAGCTTCTTAAGGGCCTTGTAGATGTCTGAAAACTGAAAGAAAATTAAGAAAAACTGCATGCCAAAATTAATAAATGTTTAATTAAAGATATACAACATGTAACATTGTGTCAGCTTCATTAATTGTTAAGTTTGGTATTCATGAAAATTTAATTACCTAAGAATTAGAAAAGAAGAAACAAATTCATTATTCACAGATGCTCTAATCGTCCACTTAAAACAATCCAAGGGAATCTACAGACAAACTGTATTAGCCAATAGAGGCTGGGTTATGCTGTGGTAACAATCCTGAAACATCAGTGACTTAACACACAGCAGATTGTTTCCTTCTCATGCAGTTGAAGTTCTGAGTGATTCTCTGCCACGTGCTGATTCATCAGCCCAGGCTCTGCCATCTCAACACTAGGTATCCACATCTCTCTCAGCAGGAGGGAGAGATGAAAGCACCATGCTCTTCTCCGCCGCAGCCTGGAAGTGACCCACATCACTTCCACTCCGCTTTCAGTGGCCGCAACTGGTCACATGTCCCCTAACTGCAAGGTACCTGGGAAGTGTAGTGTTTTTTGTTTGTGTTTTTTTGTATGTTCAGGGAGACCTGGCAATATCTACCATGTAAACTATTAAGTTAATAAGAGTTCAGCAAGATCAATATACCCAATCAATAACATTTCTTTTTTTTTTTTTTTTTTTTTTGTGGGAAGGAGAGAGAGGAAGAGAGAGAGAGAGAGAAACATCGACGTGAAAGGGACACATCGAGTGGCTGCCACCCGCACGACCAACCAGGGAGGGCCGGGGACAAACTGCAACCGAAGTACATGCCCTTAGCGGGAACCAAACCCGGGTCTCTCTGGACCGCAGGCCGACGCTCTAACTGCTGAGCCAAACCAGCCAGGGCCAATCAATAACATTTCTATACATCTGTAACAAAAAACTAGAAAATACAGATTTAAATAGATGTCCACTTAAAATGCAAACAAGCCATTGCAACAAATCTAGCAAAAGATGTGCAAGATGTTTGTGGAGATAATTATACATTTTATTGAAGGATATAAAAGGTGTTGATCCTCTCCAAATTAATCTATAGATTAAATGCAATTTTGATTGACATGTAAATAGTTTTTGGTGATGGTGAGCTGATCCTAAGATCACGTGGAATAATAAATAACCCAGAATAACAAAGACAAGTTTGTGGAAGAAGAAAGACCGAGGAAGGCAGGTGGGGCCATGGTGTTCACACAGGGATAGATAAGCAGACAAATGTTGCAAAAGAGAAATAGATTCTTGTTTAGAAATAAAACTGGTATTTGATGAAGGTGCAACTATGAAACAGTGCAAAGAGAGGTCAACGGGGTGTTGAGATAACCGAATATGGAAAAAGTGATCACAGATTGCAAATGATTGTAAATATTACATTCTAAAGCAAATAATTCCAAAACAAATGTATTAAAGAATTCTTCTAGTTTTTTTTAATAGTAAAAATAATATCTTTAGTGTTCAATGTGGGCATATTTGGATATTTTTGATATGATGTGGGATGGGGTCTCCAAGCACAAGAATGGCCTGCCAAGGTCATAAACTCCCATTTCTGCAACTGAATTTCCCCTTTGCTCTTAAGTCTCATCAGGGGGCCGTTTTAATACCTCTAGGAACGATGATGGGAATCCTCGGCTCCCCAGAGATCCCACTTCATCTTGGCTTGTCTGTGGGTGGGGAGCATGATGGGACAGTGGGGGTTCTTAGAGTGAGGGGCTGCACATTTACAAGCTGCACATTCGTCCCTGTTGGAGCAGGTTTAGTGACTGTACGGGGTAAGACCTGTTGAGGACAATTCACATGAAGGACACAAGAGCTTCCTGGGGAAAAACAGTTTAGGGAAGAGAAAGTCAAGGACACCGGACTGATCCAAAGACTAAGTTAGGGCGGGGAAAGGAAGTGACTTTGACTCTCACTGTGCATTGCTCAGATTGCCTTTCTTACCTTGTCTGATTTGCCAGAATAATAGCGAGCCTTTCCTGCCCCCTTCCTTTAATTCACTACCACCAGCACGACAGCCCGTCTACTCAGCTGCTGTCTTCTGCTCCCAGGTGGCACCCTCTCTAACCTCATCACCCTTTCAGGGTTTCTCTCACCCTCACTTGCCCCCTGACCATCAGCACCCAGAATTCCAGTGCAGGTAGCCAAACTGTTGTTCTTTCCCAGAAGATTGGAGGCAACCACAGATGGAGGTTTTCTCTGGGAGACAGAGGAGGACACAGGTGAAAAGAGAGTATCTAGAAAACAGGACATTTCCCTTGACTTCTGAACTGCCTGGAACTGCCCTGTCTGCTCTCCCAGCATGTGAAGAAATGCAGGCTGTGAAGAGGCCTCCTGTCCTCCATACCGTGGCATGGCCCTGACTCTAGCTTACTGGAACCCTGAACACATTCGTGTGGGAACTAAGCCATTGCCTAGCAACGTGCACATGGGAAATACTTTCTGAACCCCTTGGGGGGGTTATCAGAAATACCGTCGCCGCTCTTTCAGCAACAGCGTAAGAGAGCAAAGACCCGTGTGGGCCAAGCAAGTGTTTGTGTTGTAGAAGCAGGGACAGCTCAGTAACTTTATAGAGGTCCCTAGGGTGATAGCTGAAAGGTCAACACTCATCTGTATTGATGAGGCACAACAATAAACTACTGTGACTGGCCCTGGCTGGTGTGGCTCAGCTGGTTGGAGTGTAGTCCTGTACACCAAAAAGGTTTCGGGTTTGATTCCCAGTCAGTGCACATACCTAGGTTGCTGGTTTGATCCCCGGTCAGGGCATGTACAGAAGGCAACCAGTCGATGTTTCTCTCTCACATAGAAGTTCCTCTCTCTCCCTTCCCCTCTCTCTAAAATCAGTATGTGTATCCTAGGGTGAGGATTAAAAAATACATATATATATTGTCTTTGGCATGGCCTAATTAAGATAGTGACCCTAGATTTAGAAAAAAAAATGATATTCAATTACATGTTATTTAAATATCTCTTTGACTCTGGCTGTAACAGGAAGAGTTTGAAAAAAAATTACATAATGAAGCAGTAAAGACAGAAGTTGAATCTGAGCAGGTGGTAAAGCAAAATGTAGGGAGCAGAGATTGTGCAAGTCACACTCAAATACAAGGTGACGATACGATGTTAACATTTGGCAAGCATTGACAAAGCAACTACAAACTCCAGAGGGACTTTGTGTGTCTCATGAGTGTCAAAGGCACAAATCCAGCTCGTGCCCTGGCCTATGGTCTCTTTAATCACTAAGCAACCTAATTCAGCAAAAATGTAGTCCTAAAAACTGCTTGTGAAGGTTACTACCAAAGGGGGATGACATAATTTTTTCTTCAGTGAATATGTATCTTTAAAGAAAATCAATTTCATAATATTAGCATGGTATTTATGAGTAATATGTGCATATTTGATATTTAATCTTGTAATGATTAACAGAATTTAGCCTTTTAGAATGCTAGGTCAGTGTTATAATTCCAGTTGAAAATGAGTAGATTTGCCCAGCCGGTGTGGCTCAGTGGTTGAGTGTCCACCCATGCGCCAAGAGGTCGCCGGTTCGATTCCCGGTCAGAGCACATGCCCAGGTTGTGGGCCAAATCCCCAGTGTGGGGCATGCAGGAGGCGGCCAATCAATATTCTCTCTCATCGATGTTTCTATCTCTCTCTCTCTCTCTCTAAAATCAAAAAAGAAAACGAGTAGATTTGTGATTTTAAGCTGAACCTTTTTAGAAAATGTGTTGGTAATTGGACAAAGTATGTTCTTAAAAAGAAAATTGAATATATGTAATGTATACATTCAGTTTATTTATTTTTAAAATTTTTTTCTTTATTGATTTTAGAGAGAGAGGAAGGGAGAGGGAGAGAATGTCGATTGGCCACCTCCTGCATGCCCCCCACTGGGGATTTGGCCCACAGCCTGGGCATGTGCCCTGACTGGGAATCGAACTGGTGACCTCCTGGTGCATGGGTCGATGCTCAACCACTGAGCCACACCAGCCAGGCCATACATTCAGTTTAAATGTTTAAATAAATTTAATGATTAATTTGTAAATCAGACCAAAAATTAATCAAAGTCCCCCTTAAAAGCAAGTGTTAAAAATCGCGTGATTTTGAAATGAATAATATTTGGTTTTTAAAAGAAACCAAATTTTAAAAAAACAAATGTTTTAAAAGCATAAATTTAATGAATTAAGTATTAATTTTGAAAACCAAAGCAACACTCTGAAAAATATTTTCTGAGCATACAATTGACATCAGCCCTGGCCGGGTGGCTCATTTGGTTGGAGTGTGGTCCCATAACACCAAAAGGTTGTGGGTTTGATTCCCGGTCAGGGCACAAACCTAGGTTGTGGGTTCGATTCCCAGTCAGGGCACGTATGGGAGGCTACAGATTGATGTCTCTCTCTCTCTCTCTCTCTCTCTCTCTCTCTCTCTCTCTCTCTCCACCTTCCTCTCTCTAAAAATTAATTTAAAAAAGTATCCTCCAGTGAGGATTTTTTTAAGTTGCATCAAAAACAATAAAAACTCATGTAAATTTTTTGAACACATCAAAACTTGCACATCAAGTAAATGTTATTCTTTAAAATAGTCACTGTAAAAAGGAAGAAAATGTTACCCTTTGTGGCAGCGTGGATGGACCTGGAGAACATTATGCTAAGTGAAATAAGCCAGTCAGAGAAAGACGAGTACCATATAATTTCACTTATATGTGGAATTTAATGAACAAACTGAACTACCAAGCAAAATAGAGACAGACTCACAGATAGAGAGCAGGCAGACAGCTCTGGTGGGGGGAAGGTGTTGGGATTGAGCAAAAAAAGAAAAAGAGAGAGAGAACTCATGGTCACGGTCATGGACAACAGTGTGGTGGTTGCGGAGGGGAGAAGGTTGAGTGGAGGTGGAAGAGGGCAGAGAAGGTATAGATGGTGATGGAAAAAAAATTAAATTACAAAAAATAAATCTGGTAAAATAAATAAATAAAATAGTCACTGTAGAGGCCCTCCTATGTGATACGTTCATTACTCAAAACTCTTTTCAAACTTTTGAGATTATTTTCAGAGCTAGTTTAGATTCTTTCCCCCTTTTTCAAACGTACTCAGGCATCTTAGTTGGGAATTGAATGACAAAATTATTTAACACCAAACGTAATATATCAACTACCCAAGGTATGTGCAATTTAATATGGGTAACCCAAAAGACGGAACTTCCTGGCACTTCTCTAATTACACCTTTAGGCAGTCGACTCCCTCCCTTCCTGAAGAGTAGAGAGAGATTTTTCTAGCAGGAACTCATCCCATGCACAAATTAGAACTTCAGCTGAAGCTCAAAAAGTTACCAAAACATTCTGGATTGGAGGGATTTGATCCAGAAAGTTTGGTGATTTCTCAAATACTAGTGACACTCCGCTGGGGCCCTGTTCAAAGCCACCACAGGAGTCAAAAGCAGGTAGCTCTGCAGACAGAGACAGGCAGAGATGTCTGCAGAGAAGGTAACAAAATGGTTCAAAACATGTCATGACTCGGAGCACCAAGACCACTAGGAGGTAAATAAAATTTTCTTCTGGATGTGGTTGACTGTACATTCCTTTCAGTTCAAGTAGCCCAAGACCCAGGAGATTAGAGTAAGATATGGGAGACGAGCAGAGGAGGCAGATTATGAGGGGGAAATTTGCAAAAGAGAAATCTTTAAATTTGACTTAAGGTCTTAACCACCTCCACATAATTTAGGCTCAAAGGATCCACTCTTACATATACATGCATGGAAAACCCCATACACATCGTACTTCCTCAACAGTCTAAACACTCGCAAGTCACTACCTACATAATTGCACCCACCTTTATTTAGTTAGTTAAGAAGTAGGTCATGGAATGAAGATTTCTCCACTTTCAATAAATAAAACAATTTTTTTAAATGATAGATTCACACCCATTTTCTTTCTGATCTCCATGAAATCAATGACAATGAACAAAGTGACTCCTGAGTATTTGCTCTGAAGTCCACTGCTTTTAATGCATGTCAGGTAATCCTAAACACAGATTCCTCCAGCCTGGGTGGGGCATCTCAGACAGATGCTCAGCATGAATATAGAGGAGCATTTCCACAAAGAACAGTGCACTTTGCACCCCACTGTAGGCTACCTTTAGGGCAGGACAGTGCCAACATGCCCAGCCTGTGTTCATCCACCTCCCACACAAATCTGTATCAACAGCAGTCATTCAGACCATCAGAGAAGCCTCAGGGACCTTTCAGAGTCACTCATTTGTTCAATCATTCACTCATTCATTCCATTCAAATCTTTATTGAACACTTACATGCACAAGACACTTTGCTAGGCTCTGGACACCATCTATTCACAGATCTGCAGTTTTATAACTTGTTTTCTTTGTTTGAAGTACCATCAAGGACACAGTTCCTCTCAGGGGGAACTCTTCTAGTTAGCATTGGAAATTGCAGTGTGGCTCAGCAAGCCAAGTAGATTAGTAAAGATTAATAAAGATTACCAGCGTCTAAGGGGGTTCTAAGTTCTCATTTCTTCCAGAATGACCTTAAGACCTCAATTTGAAGATACGGATAATGGGGAAACATGCCTTCTCTCCAAGGGATAATAATGGCAAATTTGTAGCAAGAAATGATGGCTGCAACTCTGGGGCAGGGAAGATAGTATGTGTGGCGAAGGGACTAGAAATCACAGGCTGGCTACAGTGCCTACGGGCGGGGATACAAGGGGAAATCATTCCGCTTCTCTGTGCCTCAGTTTGCTCATTTATAAATCAGGCATAACAGTGCCCTCCTCAGAGATTATTGTCACAAATAAGACGCCACAAGAGAAGTGCTCAGCACGATGCCTGGCGCATGGTAGGCATCCAGGTAAGCTCTGAATGAGCGAATAAGTGAATGAATGGAAAAGTAGCTCCTGTAGAAGCTGGAGAATAGGACTGAGTATCAAGAACTCCAAAGAGAAAGAAGCAGGGTGTCTTTTTCTTCTTAACCGTACTCTCTTCTTTCTCTGACTTGGGCCAAGTTGGGCCAGGAGAGCTGTGCGTAGGAAGACCCAATGCTGAAAGGGTGGCTTTTATGGATTAATGGGGACACACGAGAGGAAGGGGATGCAGTCCTTTCCAAAATTGCTCAGTCACATAGGATAGTCCTATGTCTACAGGAATTCCGGAATTCCAAATATTCCTCATTAAAGATGCTTATACTGAAGAAATTCCCTACTTTCAGTTTGGAAAAGATGCTTCTGTTCACTTTGCCCTGGTCAGGAAACCAGGCCCTGAAGATTTGTCCAGCAGCCCTGTGAGTTTGTCCAACCATGTTCTCACCTTAGTCTCCCTGTGCCTTGCTTAGCTGCCCACTCCTGGTGACAGTTTAGGGGTGGGGAGGGAAGGGAGAGCACCATAAATTCACATACTCCAGACTTAGTCCTGGACAAAGAGCTTTGAGAGGTCACCACAACTGTCTCTGAGGAACTTGGCTTCTGGTCTTTCTTCCCTCCCTCATCGTGATTTCACCTGCTGTACTCTCCAAATAGTTTGGGGAGGTGCCATAGAAGATGACTGGTATATCTATAAAAACTTTAAAAGTCATAGTCATCTTTAACATGATTTTAGGATAATTCCTTAATGTATCTCAGCTCTACTTTACGGATCTGTAAAATGGAACACAATGCTTTTTACTTTGGATGATGAAACAAGATAATGTTGGAAACGCACCAGTCACATACTAGGTGCCAAAGAAATGTTAATTTTGATTCTAGTCTATCACACAACCTTCTGATCCTCAGTTCACCATGTAGAATGAATTAGTGGCCACTGTTTTTTATCCATATAAGGCAAGCTGTAAAGAGATAATGTCAACACTGTGTGAGACACAGAACACCTATGGCCTTGGGTATGGCATGTGGGGGTATCAGGGAATTGTGACCTAAGGTGTCCTTTGTGGGGCTGCCACTGTGGGTAGGGTCCTAAAGGGGGCACTGTTTCCTCTCTCCATCAAAAAACTCTCCCTTGAGTCAGCCCGCTAGGCCGTCGCCTGCTGCCCTCTCACTCTTCACTGCCACCGTCCTCGGGCACAGCCTTTTTAGCTGACCCTCCCCATCAAAGGGTGGGTGTGTGGGCTCTAACATGGTCATTCAGTTCCCAACTCTCGGCATGTCCCCAACCTCAGTGACAGGACACATGGAGTCTAGACTTAAACAGTGTAAATCTATTGAGAATCTAGACTTCTTCCAACAACACATGGAAGCGTTTGGACCAGTGGGGAAATACCAGCCTACAAATCTCTACAGACACTCTCCAAGATGCAAGAAACCAGGGCCAAGTTCCAAAGCCAGGAGGGTGCCTGTCTGGATGTGCGCATGCCATTTCCGTCAGTTTTGTCTTAAGCTGCATTTCACCTGGGCGTGTGGACAGGTTCTCGTTCCCACCATTCCCCCATGCAGATGAGAATTTGGAGTTATTAAGAAAAGAAGCTCAATTGTCCCCCTTGGCTTATCATCACTAACCAGGCAGAGGAAAGCGTCAACACACCATTGATTTAGATTAGCCCCTTCGTTTCAATATTATTAATTACCCGAGTTAGCATACAGCATGTCAACACCAAACCTACTTTTTTTTAAATTAACTGTTTCGTTTGAAGCTTCATGGCTGTATCTGCTTTCTTTCCTGCCTGTGGGACCAACACAGAAACACCTCACAGATATGCTTTAACCATCATAAAACGAAGTTATTAGACACAGGTCACTCCTTTCATGGGAGGCCACCAGGTTAATCTTTTGAGCTGACATTTCCATAATAACTTAACATTTGCCAAAGTTCTCTGTTGCATTCTGTGCAAAGTAAACAGAAGGGTTAATTTAGTTCTCTAATCTCTTGTTATAAGCCTAATTATTTTACATGTCTTCATTTCATTAATGAATTGCTGCTTTTTACATGCAGCTCCTTCCCCATTGCTTTTGTTTAAACCTCCTGGTGGGAAGGGATAGATTAATTTTGTTGTGCCTTAATGAAACTGTATGCTACATTAGATTTAACCATTTGGCATGCACTGCCAACATCACCATTATGCATAATGAATTATTTTTTGTGAGTCCCACACTACTGTAGACCTTCGGTGTTCTCCTTTAGATATTGTGACTATGCAACAAGCAGGCACAGGACAGCAAGTTCAGTCATTGCTCTCGGTGTCTAAGGAAACCTCCTTATGGCTTTTTACTTTCTGTCACCTGCATAGGAGTGTCTGGATTTCCCCTTGCCCTGGGGAGCCCAGATATCCAGTTGATTTCCAGTGAGCATCTCAAGTGAAACTAACAAGTTGGTTCTGAGTTTTGGGGAACAAAGCACTGTGTTAGGCATCTGGATGCAGGGTAGAAAGTTGTTGGTTTTTTGTCTTCAATCATTAATTGTTGCTCCTTTGTCAGCAGGTCATCTGAGGTCTGTATGGTCCGACTGGCTCTGACTGGTAGCTCTGCTTCAGGCCAAACGGCTGGGCAGCTCTGTTCCTCATGTCCCCATGTTCCTTCTGGGACCAGTGGACCATATGTTGGTGCTTCTCATGCTGATGGCAGAACCTCAAGAGGGCAGGGAGAAATGTGTAAGGCCTGTGCTTGAAACTGACACACCATTACTTTTACCCATTTGTTGTTGGCCAAAGCAAGTCACCTGGCCAAGTCCAAAGTCAAGAGTCTGGGAGGTATTCTCCTCTGTAAGTTGGCCACAGCAAGAGTGTAGTTACAGGAACTGGCAAATAATTGGAGCAACAATTAAATTGTCCATATGTTTCTAAGGGTTGGCTGGGTTCGGGGTCATGGCCACTCCCATATTTCAAAGCTGGAGCCATTTAATCCCACAATTAAGGGCCACCCCAGCCAAGACTGGACCTAGTCTCATCCCTAGGCAAGGGATAAAGGATCTCAAACTGATAACTCTCTGGCTTACCACTGAGTTAGGCCTGATCCAGTCAAGTTGGAACCAAGTCCTGCCTGAGTCCCAGGTGCTTTGGCAACTGCATTTCTTGACCCCAAACTTGAGTTTCCCAGAAATCTGATGCTGGACCTACCCTGACACACTGGCTTTTCAGCACATTCCTGGCATCTTCTTGGTTACCTAAGTTGCCCTGCTGCCCAACTTCTTCTGCATTGACTTTGTGAACATTTGATCTGAAACCCACCAGAAACTATTCCTTGCCTGGCTTCCCCACAGGACAAAATCAGGGTTCCAAAATGACCTCCAGATTCAGGACTAGGAACACCTACCCTTCCCTCTGCTACTGGAATTTGGTTTTTCCATATTCTGGGATTCAGCCTAAATTTATGATCCTGGCCTTCCCCAAGCTGGTCTCCCTCACTACTCCTAAGTCCTGGCTCCCAGACTGAAAAACCAGCTAGCAATATGGGACAGTCAATACCCAAAGCCAAAAGAATGTTATATTCCCTAAATGTTCCCCATGAGTTTGGGGAAAGGTGGGCCCCATGAGTTGGGACCGCAATTAGCTTGATGGCAAGAAGGACTAGGAGCAAGAGGGAATAGAAAGATGAAATACATATATGCATAACTGATGGACATGGACAACAAAGCTGGGGACGGGGTTGGGGGATGGGGAGGAGGGTGTCAATGGGGAAAAAAGGAGAAACATCTGTAACAAAAATAAATTAATAAAAAAAAAGATTAAATAAAATGACAACACTGTAGTAGAATCAGGGCTAAGCGCCCAGTGTGCCAGGAATATGTCCAGGGTGAGGCTGCTGTGCTGTTTCTTGAACCACTGTGATCTTCTCCTAACGCAGGGCATTTGCTCTCACTGCTCCCTCTACTGAGAACGTGTTTCCCCCTGACATTTACACCATCCCCTCTTCCACCTCCTTCAGATCTTGTCTCAAATATAGCCTTCTGAGTATTGCCTTATCTGCCCTCCATACTAACTGTCGCAGCTCACCACTGCTCCAAGGCACTCCCTATCTTCCTGTCCTGCTTTATTTTTATTAAGAACACTAATGACCATCTCACGCACTTTACATTTTACTTTTTTGTTCGTCAATTACCTCCCTTCACTAGAATAGATGGTCCATGATTATCTTTTTTTATTTATTTGTTTGCTCCTAGAACACATAGTAGGTGCTCAGTAAATATTTGCTGAATGAAGGAAGAAAGGAAAGATGGACGGAAGGAGGAGGAGGCTGGCCAGGGTGGGCTGGGGGACAGGGACCGGCAGAGAGATAAAAGCATGCATAAGACACACACACTCGCATTCGGGACACCAGTGAGGTCAGCCCTGGGCTCAAAGGCATTGCTGTACATTAGTTGCCCCCACCCTCCCACCAGCTTCTCATCTTCAGCCAATAAAGCACACTCGAGGTTCTCCAATCTTCTAGAGGTTCCTTCACCTCTCTTTTCCAGGTTGAAAGAGTAACCTGCACCCTCTTTCTCCACATGCTCCATTGACTTTAAATTAGACTCTGGCCCAGATCTGTCTGCTGAAGTCCCACAGGGACTTTAAATTCCACAGTCCCAAGTGGCATTGATCATTTCCCCTGCTCTCACTCAGTGACCATCTCCCTCACCAACCCCCCCACCTCAGATTTGGTTGTTGGCACAGTATCTATTTGGATGCCCAGACAGAATCCTAGGCATCTCCCTTTACCTTTTAAAGATTTCTTGACTTCACAGCTTCTCTCACTCTCCCCAGGACCACTGCTCCTCTTTGTGTTCTCATCATTTCTTAACTGGCAATAGTGTCCTAACCAGCTTCCTGTTTCTACTCCCCTTCAACCTTATCCACCCACATTTCCCACCACGTCTGGGACAAAGTGCAAACGTGTTAACCTGGCATGTGAGGCCCTCCCTGTCTGACTGCCTCTCTACAGCTCGTCTCTCATCCCTGCCATTATGCTGGATTATGTCCTGGGCCTTTGCACAGACAGTGGCCCTGCCAGGGGTCCCTTCTGGCACTCTTAGTCATCCTTTAATATTCAGCTCAAGTGTCATTGTGATTTTGCCCGTATTGCACATAGCACAGGTTCTGAGGGATATACATTTCACTTTGTAAAAGTCTTATCTTCAGTCTGATCAATAATGTTCAGAGAATAATGGACTTGATTTTTTGTGATACACAATAAATGCATAGTTATTAAGATTAATGTGTCCATCCATATAAACCCCCCCAATTCCTCTTGCGTACCACCACAACTACCCCACTTTTTCAAAGCTGTGAGTTAGGCCATCTGGCTGTTTAAAATCACGGAGTTGGAAAGGGCTCTGAGAGGTCAGTCATTCTGTCTGTGGCAAGGTCACTGCTTAAATGACATAATATTTAAGTTGCAACATTTATTGAGTGCCTCTTACATACTGGACACTGTTCTACATGATTTGTATTCACTCATTTAATCCTCATAATGGTTCTATGCAATAGGACTAAAATAATCATATCTTACAGAAAAGCCCGTGGAGCTCATGCTTAAGGAACTTGCCCAAGATCACACAGCTCATAGGAGTGGACTCCTTTGTTCAAACTTGACCAATTGACTGAAATCCATGCTCTTACCCTATCCATATAACATCACCTCTAAGAGGTGAGCCTATAGGTGAGGCTGCCCTGGAGAGGAAACTGCCCTCAGTGCCCAGACTTCACAGTGGTGCAGCCTGTTCTCGCTGGGGGAAGGAGGGATGCTTGGCAGGAAGGCTGGCAGGATGCCCCAAAGAGACGACCTCTGGGAGTGGGCAACTCAGAAGTCAGTGATTCTCTAGCCTTGGTGTAAGAGGTTCTTTGTGGCAGGAGCTAAGTTGGTCATTTTGACAGAATCCCCAGCTGCTGGCCTATTCTGCTATCCTGTGCATTTTCTGGTCTCCAGAGATGGCCTGAACTTTCAGCTCTAAGCAAGAAAGCTTTGGAACCAAATCATCCAATTTCTGCCTGAAACTCACAAGCCCAACCCTGTTGAGCATAGCAGGGGCCTCAGTTCTTCTGCAGAAGAACCTCAAGACCCAGTGCTAGGGCTTCTGCTTCATGGTATCTAAGCTTTACCTGACCTATCTTTAAAAAAATAAATCCTAGCTGAATCATTTCTGTACCTGATTATTTGGGAGTTTTGTGGAACCTGTGCATGTCAATTAGACAGCTCATTCCCATCACATGCCTGTCATATTCAATGGGAGCCTGTGTGTCACAGCTTTTGAAATGACACAGCCCAGATGCTATCGATCAGCTCAGTGTGTCTCGGAGAAACCCATGCTCAGCTACTTCCCCTTGAGTGATAAACAGGATGGATGCCCATCCCCTGATAAAGTATTTATATCTACAAATGTATAACTCAAAAGGAATTACCACCAATATTCTTTTAATTGGAAATATCTTTCTTCCCCCTAAGCAGACACGTGCAAGCTCCTTTCCTGCAGAAGCCATCCATAGAGAAGGAACATGTGTGAGAAAGACAGGCTGTTTAATCTTTCCCTGTAATCAGCTCCCCCGAGCCCAAATGCTGAGTCTGTAAAAGTTGCAAGCCCAGGCCGCTCTTCTGCTCCCTCCTGCTAGATACTTGCTTGGCCTGCCCCACCTCTTTTCCTTCCTGACTTTGGCAGTGGGACTCCTTGGAAAACCAGTATTTTCCATCCTAAGCAAGATTCTCCATCAAAATCAGACACCCTGGAAAAATAGAGCTTAAGCGAAGCGGCTTTTCTGATCCCATTATTGATAAGCTCTTAGAGCTCATCAATGAAAATTAGAACTTGTTAATCCTGTACATTTCCCCCCTTGATTTTTAATTACAGAAGAAAGAAGTAATGGATAACTTCTGGGGCTGCAGGGACACTGAGGCTGTCAAGAGAAAATTAAATTTACGGTCAGAGAGTTTTGTTTCCTCAAGTGTCCTTGTAAAATGCAAAAGAGGCTCCTGGCATCACCAAGGCAATTCAACTGGTTTCCTAAACTGGCAGGGTTTTCCTCAAAGAAGCCCTCCTTCCTTTGCCAAGAGAGTGTATTAATGACAAGGACCGGACCTAAAGGGAACTCATTCAGAAGAAAACTGCATTAAAAGAACATTAAGGGCGATGTTTTAAGTCTGATTTAAACTCATGAAAGCAAGGAGATTTATCGTGGAAACCAAATCGCTGAGCTGCTGCGCCCTGCCTGGTAATGCATTCCGACTGGAGCACCGGGGATTGAATCCCTTCATAAACATCCCTCACCGGGAGCCCAGGTGCTCCTGCTGGGGGAGAGGAAGACAGCCATTGGGGGAAGAGGGCTGGGCAGCCACATTTCTGAAAGCAGATGGGCTAACATCCCACAGGGGCCAACCCGCCAGGAAAGCGGCAGGAGGAGGGCGCTGCAGCTGAGGTCAGCTTTGACATTAGCAGGGAGCTTTGGCCTTTGAGCTTCCCTGCACAGGCCCAGGGCTGCTGGTGGCTGCTTTCTGGGGAAGCTGGAGCTCAGCAGGATGTCCCAACCCCTGTCTTCAGAACCCAACCCCTCCGGAGAATCTTTTTTGGCAATCCCTCTGGCAAGGTAGTAGAATCACAATAGAATGGCCACCCCTCCCACTCTAACCCATCGCTGTTTCACTTGACCATGCTTAGCTTTGGAGTCATAACAATGCAGGTCTCTCACCTGTGCTGCAGATCTGGACTGCAGCCAAAAGGCCAGTTGCTTGCCATCCTTGCAAGTCAGGATCTGATTTCTAGATTGGAAGTGTTAGTACCAATGTTGGAAATGCACAATGGAATCACCCCGGAAAAATAAAACAGCTCCAGGTCGTGCAGGGAAGCTGCCGGGTACCTGTGACCTCTCCAGTGTCAGTGTTCCCAGTTCAGCCCACCACCGCCTCAAGTTCTACTCCCAGTAGCAGCAGCCCTACAGTATGGCTTAGTACTTTCTCACAAGGCCTTGGAACTGGCTTCATTTTATTCTCCTCCTGGTGTCCCAGTGCTGGGACAAACATCCATTTCCTGGCGTCTCTGCCCCTCTAAATCTTGTGGAATCTTTACCATGTCTGACTGTAGGGTTGTCTTTTCAAGGGTTGAATTTGGACAACCAAGGGACAGTAGGGATGTGGGTATGGGGTAATCTGCCCAAATTAGAGGAACCGAGAGCATCACACAGGGAGAGACAGAAGCCGTTGGTGAAGGCAAAACAGGGGTCTGAGGTCAGGAGAGCCCCCAAGTCAGTGTAAACAGGCCTCAGAGAACAGAGCCGGCAGGAGGGTCAGGAGGCCAGGCGATCTCCAGGGCCGTGCGAGCCTTGCCTCATATATCCACGTATTCTTATGCTGAGTGCTTCACAATATCACTGAGGATGAAGCTGTTTAAGCAAATAAGCACAGTAAATGTGATAACAAATATAATAGAATAATGCACAAATTGCAGACAGAAGCAACTGGGGACAGCATTGGGGCAGCTTCCCAGAGGCCAAGGCAACTGATGGGACAAGGCTAAGAAGTGGGAGTGGAGTGAGATGAAGCTCAGAGCCTGGCCTGGGTAGGGACAGCTGGCCAGTTCCCTTTGGGGAGAGGGGGACTATGAAAGAAGAGAGTGGAAATGTTAAGAAACAACTGTCTTGCCCTGGCTGGATAGCTCAGTTGGTTGGAGCATTGTGCTGGTCAGGGCACATGCAAGAACCAACCAATGAATGCATAAATGGGTGGAACAACAAATCAATGTTTCTTTCTCTCCCTCTATCTTTCTCCTTTCCTCTCTCTCTAAAAAAAAAATCAAGAAGTTGAAAAAAACTTTATTAAAAAAAAACACCTTTCTCATGCAGCCATTAGGAAGTCATCGAATACATTTTATGTACTCTATGAATTATCACTAGTTTGAGATAGCTGAAAACCCAAAACTGGCCATATCACCGCCCTAGCTGAGTTAACGGGGAGAGACTAGGGCGGGGCCTGCACTCTTTGGAGGGCTGAGCCTCTGATGAAGGCCGTGTGCTTCCTCCGGAAATCTGCTCATCCAGTCATGATTTCGCATATGATTTCATGGACCTCCCCTAAAGCCCACCCATAATCCCCAGCTTATAAGTCCTCACTCTAAAGGTATTTGTGGGAAATAATTTGTGGAGAATTTCATAGTTCTTAGGAGTTGTGTGCTGCAGTATTTAAAGATGATATGTCACAATACCTGCAGCTACCTTACTTTATATTTTAAGTGAGTGTGTATGTGTGTGTGTGTGTGTGTGTGTGTGTGTTGGGGGGAGAGAAAGAGGAAGCAATTGAGGCAAAATGTTAACAATTGATGAATCTAGGGGAAGGGTATACTGGTATATTTCTTTCAACTTTGCTGTACATTTGAAATATTTAGAAATAAAAACAAAGCAAAACAAAACCTTTCCTCAAGTCAGAAGTAGCAGGAATGAATATAAAGTGATGAATTTTATTCATTTATATTCCTTCACCATATACTGTCTGAATACCTACTATAGTTGTTCAATATTTAGTTGGAACAATCAATAGGACTTAGTGCCTGACGGGAGGTGGACGGGGGAGATGATGGAGGAGGTGCAGCTAGGAACCCTGAAGTGGCCAGCATAAATGACGGGTAGTTCAATTAGCAAAGAGACAAGAAGGCAGAAGGGCAGCAGGCCGGAGGAGGGGAGGAGTTTGATTCCGTGGGCAGCATTTTAAAAGGAGTGTTGATGAACTTGAATGAGAAGTAAGGGGAATTACAATTATGCTTTATGAGAAACTGTGTGGGCCGGGCCAGGGAGATACTTGGGAAGAAATGAGGATAGGTGATAAGTTTGGCAGTTGTCTGCAGATATGAAAAATACAGGAAAAGTTGTAGATGATTTAGATGATCCAAGAGGGCTACACTTGGAAGATGTGTGACAAAGAGACAGGTTGGGCTCAGGGAGAAGAGGGAGCTTTGTCCCCGCTGCACTGTTGGATAACTTCTGTGCCAGGCTCTGTGCTAGGCACGCAGTGCTGGCAGGGGTCAAAGAGGGGCAAGGCAGGGTCTCTACCCTCAAGGGGCACTGCTTTGCCAGCAGATCTTTATAATCAATCCTGGGCAGAAGAGAAGTTTCATTGCATAATACAGACCTTCAGATTCTTATAAAACTTACAACGGTCTATTTAATGTCTTCCCATCCCATCTAGGCACTTAGGAGGACTACAAGTCAAACAGGTACAAAATTCACCTGGCTTATTTGTGGCAAATAGAAACCCCAGCTGTCCGAGGTTTCTCGAATGTCATGGCCTCCTCCAACCCCTCCCACCTCCGTAACACACATGCACAGCTAAAGAGGACTGGCCTTCTGGAATGACATTTGAACTTGTTCTTGAAAGGAAGGTAGGAGTTTTCCAAGAGGGCAAAGTAAGAAGACGTTCCAGGTGAATGAAGGAACAGCGCTAAAGCCAAACCATCCCTGTCATTCTCTCCAGCCTTCTTTCAAGGAAATGGGTTTGAGAATTAAAGGAAACCCAGAAAAGAGAATCCTAGCTTCTTCTAGGACCTTGTCTGCTGTGTTCTGAGTCCTGTACCTGGGCTATTTATTTATCTCCCTGGCTTAGGGGCTTTACTGCTGATCAGGGGCCGCAGGGTAAAGCTCAGAACTTCCCTTCTGGAGATGTCTGGACGCAACTACCTGCAAGATTTGGCAGCACCCCCAAGTCTTATTTTGCTTTCAGTTGCTCTCCTCTCGGTTTCCCCCCCCCCCACCCCCAGCACAGAAAGGGCTGTGTAAATGGTTTACTCAGTTCCCAGAGAACTGCTCTAGCTGGTTCCCTCTTCACAAAGGAAGACATGGAAATTGCCTGTAAGAATTCTCAGTCGGCAGGTCATCACGTCACTGACCTCCTCCTCCACGTCACCCTGGCTGATGCTCATGGAGCCCTTTCTATGCGCTGACATCCTGTGGGCTCTCTACGTGCGCTTCATCCTCACACCAGCCCTATGGGGCAGATATTATAATTAACTTCCTTCTGCAGGTAAAGACACAAGCTTAAAGGCATTGAATAAGGATGCGAGGGCGCAAGTGCCGCAGTCCACATGAAACTGGCTCCAGAACCCAGTCTTCAATCCACACGGCAGCCGCAGGTCCTCGTCCCGGAGGCCTCGGTCTCTACTCCGAGCACAAGCCCAACCAACACTGGCATAGTGCTACCGTTTCAGGCTTTGTTCTAAGGATTTTACACTTATTAATTCTATTAACTTTGAAACAACCCTGTAAGGTCAACACTACTAGTCTCTACTGTTTAGAGATGAACACATTGAGGCACAAAGAGGTCAGGTAACTTACCCAAGGTCAGAATTTTAACTCAGGTGGCCAGGCTCTGACCTATATTGCTATGGCGCTGTGCCGAAGAGAAAAGCGTGCAGAGTAGGACTAGCAAGGAAGGAACGTCTCAGCAATGATACACATTCAGCATGGACTCAGGGTGCCTAATGGGCCACCTGTCCTGTACCAGGCTCAGCAGCCAGAGAATCTCTGAATGACAGTCATGCACACATCCTCTTCCCTGGAAGCTCACACGCTGCGAGAATCATAACTGCTCCCTGAACTAGAGGAAGGGCTTAATTTTCAAGTGCTAATAATGTGAAACTTGGGAGAGACATGCTCATACTGTGAAAATCCTGCAAGATATTAAGGTGTTTTGTTTTTTTTAATTAGCATAGTTCCTTTCAAAGTTAGAAAGGAAAAATGTTCTTGCTACTAGCATTTATTAATAGTGTGATTGCCTCAGCCTAACTGTAAAGCATTTTGGTACCCTCCTTTTCCCTGCCATCAGTAAACAGAAACTCACTGTTTTGTAGACAAATAAAGGAGAAAAGGGAGAGAGGAAAGAAGTATAGACCAAGGAAGGAGGGGATGGAGAAAGGAAAATTATTTTCTTAGATTAAACTATGACAGGATGGTATAGAGAGTATAATCCGATCACACAAAATTATTTGGCCTTCTTGATTCACATTTGTGAAGTGCTTATTTTTGCCTTCACAGGAAATATTTTGGTTTAAGATTTTCATCATACGTAAGTCTGAGAGTGGAATATCTCAGGGCCAGGTGCTCCGTGGAAGGCGGCTGTGAGAACCAACCAGACCTCAGCCCTCAGCCCTCAGATGGCATTGATCTGGAGTTTGAAAATGAGATTGATGGGAAAACAACGTAGTAACCAATCTCTCCTCTCAGATCACCTCTCCTATGGTTTAAATAATCTAAAACCCATTCAAGAACCAGGAGAGCTCAACAAAAAGAGGACTGAGCCACTTAACATGTCTAGAAGAGAGTCTCTGGATCAAAGCTCCCACGCTCTGCTCATAGGAGAGTTCTGAGGCATTCTGTGCCAGTGGTCTTGACTTTGAAACCACCTTCAATGTTTGCCTTGTTTTCATCAGTCAGTAGACTGGAAGCTGCGAAAGGGAACTATGGTGAAAGGATAACTTCTGGAGACAGTATACATTGGTAACAGCAAAAAAAGACAAGGAGACAAAAGCCTAGATGGGGGAAGAACAAAAACCCAACAACCAGACACAGTAACTCCAAAAAAAATCTGACCAGGATGAATGCAGTCATCAGAAAAAATTTACATACAGCATTAAAAGTCTGGAAAACAAAAACAAAACAATACTACGTAACCCTTAAAAAAATAGCTGTGATATAGAAATGACTCCTTGGGTATGAAATAGATAATGTTACTGTGCTTACGTACTGTATGCTATATACATACAGTGTTATGTATGCTTTTATATCTAAATGTAGAAAAATAGATTGTTCCGCAGAAGAAAGGAAACAGCAATGACTATGAGAATGTTGACTACTGAATTTTACAGTGAATTAATCATCATAAGGTAATAGAAAAGAAGTTGTATTTCCCCAAATCCCAGGGTAGCTAGAACAATCTGGTTGGTCAGGTTGAGCTGTTTTCCACCTGAAAAGCAGTAGGAGAGGGTAGGGAAGGACTGGGCTACCCCTCCCAGGGATGGGGCTTCACGGGGCGTGAGTTCCATCTGGCAAAACTACACTTTTGGAAGATAGTGGGGCATGGTGGGGAGTCAGAAGAATGACAGAAGCTAAGAGGTGCGAGATCTGATCTCTTCTCAAATGTAAATCTCTATTCAATTTACCAGATTCACAGTATTTGTGAGAGTGAATGGGATTTTTTCATGTGTAAAATGGCTAAGAAGCCATTTTCCTATGTACTAGCTGGCTGGGCAGTTGATTCATCGGAGACCCTTGGATTTAGAAGAATTTGAAGAAATCAAGAGGATGTGAGACCATGAACTTGTAGGAATTGTAAGGAGGACTGATGGGTTCAGAATTTGAGGATTTGAACCAGTTTACCTAAATCAATAGAAATTTAGATCTCTGTGTGTGTGTGTGTGCGTGCACATGTGTGTCTCTCATATGCATGTTTGCACGTGTGTCTATTTTTTAATGACTAAGAGTTATTGAAAACCTACTGACAGGTGCTATGCTAAATACTTTACATTCATTATTTCATTGAATCCTTTAGCCATCTTTCATGAGGTAGGAATTACTACAGTGAAGGAATTGATGCTCGGAGAGGTTAATTAGCTTGCCCTAAGTCAAAGTGACACGGCCAAAAAAATGATTATTATAAAACACATTCTTCCTACCAAGCCCCAAGCAAATTTTAATGCACCAGGAAAAGCTGCTCTTCTTTATTCCCAAACCTACGTTCCCTCAAATAGTCAGGGTGTCTGTCTTGTGGTTGTCAAGTTACTAAACCTTGACAACAATGAAGGAGAATTTTAATGTTCCAAGATTTCAATAGATCTGGAGTTTATGTGGGAAACTGAAGACGCAGGTTGAATGTGGGACAAGGAGGACAGCCATATCTTGTAGATTTAAGGCTTTTTGCTGTGTATACATGTGAGGAGTCGTTTTCTTCTGCTGCCTCCCCTGCCAGAGATAAAGAATGAATGATATTGAGTTCACAGGACTGATACCCATCAGCAGCAGTATTTATTCCAGCCTCATAGGAATAAATACAAGATGTGCTGATAATTACACCTTGATACATGAAAGAGCACATAAAAATGCTTTCTCAGTTTGTCTAGGGCACTGTGAATAATGGTGCTGTCCGTGGGCTTATAGGAAGCTAAGTATTTAAAGCTCTGTTGTTATTTTCATAGGAACACAACTTGAGAAAAGCATGTTTTCCGTATTAACCCAGGAATGTGCCGTTTATCTCACAATGCATTGCTTGACTTTTCCTTTTCAAACCAGCAGAAATTCCTGGTATTTAAATGCCTCGGAGACACTCTACCTTCACTTTGAAATGAGAAAGCCTTACTGAATGTCAGAGTCCTTGTTTCCTGACTTCTGACCCAGCTCTGTGTTTTTTTCCTTTACGTGACTCAGACAGGCTCTTGGAGGCCTAGAGATAAAAGGCCCTATTAGAAGTGCAAAATATGACTATTATTACCTCCTTTAATAAGGCTTCTTGCCAATTTTTCAAATGACTGGAGTCTGTTTGCTAATTATTACTCCACAGTTTCTGCATTCATTTTCTTTCCCTGAAGGAGTCAGATTCCAATGCAGAAGGAGCAAAGTGCTAGAAAGTGTGTTTACTGCCATCTATGGGATGCAGCCGGGCTGCCAGGGCAGTGGATCCCCTCTCCGTGTAACTCGCGGGAAACTCGGCTAGGAAGCTGGGCAGGGGTGTTTGCGCTCTGCGAGCACGGGCGGTGCCTGAGCCTCCACAGGACAGCACCACAGCAAATGCATTTGTTTAAAGTTTTCTGGAAATATAAGTTCATAGAGCTACTCTGAGAGTGAGAGCAGATTTTCCTCCATTCAAGGCAATTCTGTTTTTATGCAGAGTAACATTTGGGTACAGGGGCTCCACTCTTAACTAGGGCTTCTGTGATCACCCTCAAATGTTCTAGCAGAGAAGGCTGGGACTAGGAATTCTTTTGCCGGATGAGTCTGAATGTTCCAAAGAAGACTAAGAGTCAGAAAATGATAAAAACTCCTGAATGGCCAAAATAGATGTAGAAATACATGTGCTGTGTGTGGACCCATGAACCGAGCTTCTCAGGCTATTGTAAGTAATTTTATTGTTTCAGTATCAGAAATTCTTGATAGTAATGACAGTTAATTGCAAGACGGAGCACGGGTTTTGAAAGACAGGCTTTCAAGGGAAGCAAAAAGTGATAGGAAATTTCCTAAAACCTAAGGAGAGAAGAGAAAACTGTAAAAATAAATAAATCTAAGAACTCAAGTGAGCAAAGCAGTTTGGTCAATCACATTATAGTGCAGCAATCAACATTCACATGAATGATTCAGTTCTCAAATAGTGGTTAAATTCTGTCAGGTCTTTTAAGTCATTAACATGAAGGTACAAAAAGATCTGGTTACAGAGTTCACAGAAAAAGAAATACAAGTGGTCCTTAGAAAATGAATGACACTCAACCCCATTCAAAATAAGAAAGCTACAAATGAAAAGCAAATGTGTTAAAAAAAAAAAAACAAGCCACAGCTGGGAGAAAATATTTGCAAAACAAATATCAGATTAATGACTTGTAGCTACAATATACAAACACCTTTTAAAATTCAACAATAGTAAAATGAATAACCCAATTACAAAGGTAGGCAAAAATATGAACAGGTATCTCACCAGAGATATAACACAGTGTGAGGGCTGAGCGTGGTCCTGGAATGGGCCACCCTGGCGTGCAAATTATTTCAAACTGAAATCAATTAAAGCCCAACAAACACAGGAAGAGTTTTTTTTTACCCCCTCCTCTTCTTCTTAAAGAGATTCACATAGAAAAACCTGCTTCAGGAAGGAACCTTAGCATAATCACCTTAAGCATTTTCACTTTAGCATTATAGATAGGAAGGATCGAAGCAGGGGCCCTTAGCTAGATTGTTTCTAGATGGTGTTCCATTGTTTCTGAGTCACTTAGCAAGAGTTTGTTTACAACTTTCTCCAGCTACCTGCAAATCGCCCATTTCCACTTATGAAATCTAAGCCTCCCCCTTCTTCCCCTTTTCTCTTTTGTCCAAAAGGACATAGGTACCAAATTTTGTCTCGTCATCTTTTTAATTTTCATGCTTGTGTGAATTCCTTGTGCGCTGGTATTAAGTTTTGATTTTCTCTTGTTAATCTGCTCTATGTTGTTTGAATTATTTGACCAGCCAGAAGAAATAAAGGGGTATGGAGAAAGTCTCCCCGCCCGCCCCCACAATAGTAAATAAACATATGAAAAGATGCTCAAATCCTATGTCATTAAGGAGTTGCAGACAATGAGTCTCACTACACCCCTGTTGGAGTGGCTGAAGGACATCAAATGTCCGTGAGGATGTGCCTCAACTGGCACTCCCTTTCATTGCTGCTGGCCATGCACCACGGACAGCCACTTTGGAAAACAGTATTTAAACAGGGACTTACCATCCATCCAGCAAACACGCTCCTGGGTGTTTCTGCACATGCACTGAAAACTCATGTCTGCATAAAAGCCTCCACATGGATGTTCACAGCAGTTTTATTTATAATCATCCCAAGCTGGAAGCAACCAACATGTCTTTCAATAGGTGAACAGCTAAATAAACTGGTACATCCAGACAATGTTATCCAGTGCTGAAAAGCGATGGGTTACCAGGCCATGAAAAGACAGGGAGGAATCCCAAATACATAATGCTACATGAAAGAAGGCAATCTGAAAGAGCTAGATACTATGTGATTCAAACCATATGACATTCTGAAAAAGGCAAAACTACGGAGACAGTAAAGGGATTAGTGGTTTCCAGGGGTCTTTGTGGGGGCAGGGATGAACTATTCTGTATAATACTGTAATGGTGGACACGTGACATTATGTATTTATCAAAACACAAACACAATTTAGTTAATAATAATGTATCAATTTTAGCAAATGTACCACACAAATACAGGATGTTAATAATAGAGGAAATTGTATGCTGGTTGAGGGATTAGAAGGACAGCAAAGGAATACATGGGAACTCCACTTTTTGCTCAATCTTTCTGTAAACCTGGAACTGATCTAAAAAATAAAGTCTCTTGGTTTGAAAAAATGGACAAAAATTTATAAGAAAAGAAACAATGAGAATGCATGTGTTGGAATCTTAATGTCAAAGTAAAATTCAAGCTGAACCATATGAGAAGAGACAACACTTTATAAAAGCCACATCCACAATAAAATATTTTCATAGTAATTGAATTAATATTCTTTGCTCACTAACTGACAAAACTTCCGGGAAAAGTCTGGTTACATATTATGCTGATGAAGGTGTTCGGAAACAGGTCCACTCATTCAGTGATGGCAAGAGAAGAAAATTAACGCACACTCTATGAAGGGCAATGTAACAATAGTTATCAAAATCACAAATGCACATATCCTTTCTTA
Source organism: Tadarida brasiliensis (assembly GCA_030848825.1). Lineage (NCBI taxonomy): Eukaryota > Metazoa > Chordata > Mammalia > Chiroptera > Molossidae > Tadarida > Tadarida brasiliensis. Next base: position 39,888,306 of record CM061258.1, read on the forward strand.
GACTCAGCGATTCTCTTTTGGGAATTTAAGCTACAGATGTACTTGAACTTGTGCAAAATGGACTAAATACAGAGACTATAATTACAGCATCTTTTACAATAGCCAAAGAGTGGAAACAAGGAGATGCCGATCAGTAAGGGACTGCTTAAATGAATACTACTGCACCCATACAATGGAACAGGATGCTGCCATTCTATAGAATGGAGCAATTCTTTATAGATTGATGAAGAGGGATGACCAAGAAATGATTTTTAAAAGCAAGATGCAGTACAGTGTCATAGCATGCCACCTTTTTAAAATTTATTAAAAAAATTTTTTTCTTTATTGATTTTAGAGAGAGAGGAAGGGAGAGGGAGAGAGAGATAGAAACATCGATAAGAGAGAACATCTATTGGCCGCCTCCTGCATGCCCCCACTGGGGATCGGGCCCACAACCTGAACATGTGTCCTGACTGGGAATCGAACCAGCGACCTCTTAGTGCACAGGTTGATGCTCAACCACTGAGCCACACCGGTCGGGCACTTTTTTTTTTATTTAAACAAAAAAGTGCTTGTGTATGTATAGACTATCTGAGGAAGGAGATACCCTGCAACCTGGCGATGGTGGTAACCAGGCATCTGCTAGGGATGGCGAAGAGGGAAGCTGGGGCACTGGGGAGGGAGGACAACTTAATTATCACTCTCTACTCTTTTGTCTATATTCTGAAAAAGAAATGATATAAAATAATTTAAAAACAAAGTAGGCAAGAGGCATGTAATACATTTTGGGATGTTTCCATTTACTCTTTTTTAAATGTTGATCTTTAAAATGTTGGCTAGTGCTAGTTATCTGGACAATTTAATTATGTTGAACACCTCATTTCCTGATGATGCTGGATGAATAAGGAATTACTCTGGTTTGCTGACTTATGCACAATTACAAAGTTAACATTATCATCATAGCACAAAAGAGATTGGAATTTAGAACAAAGGACGGGGATTACCTTTCAACAAGGCGTTAAGGCAGAATAAGAATGGATGAGGTGGAGAGAATCGGCAATTCTCACACTGATTGAGGGCTGAGGACCTAATGAACAAAATATGTGAGCCTTGTGTGACGTGGCGAGCTTCTGTGTGTAACAGGCAAAGCTTCTGTTCACAGAATAGCAAAACTGGCTGCTGCCTTCGTAAGAAATGCTTTGTTAGTCACCAGTATTGACAGGGGGAGTAGTGTGCCCTGCCTACTAGGTGCATTGGAGGAAATGCAAAGAAGACAAAGACATAATTTCTGCCCTCAGGAGAAGCCTGGCACTGGCTGCAGGACACACCATAAGATTCAGAATGTAAGTGTGCCCAACACATATAAATGCAAATGCCAAGCAACGTCCTTGAAAGAATAGAGCAGAAATTGACCATCAGGCTGATCGAGATTGCAGAAATATGCCTCTACCATGTTTTAAAAATCCAGATGTTTTATCTAGAAATTCAGATTTTTTTAGTTCTTTTGAAAATTTGCAAATTCTAATATTATGGGGCCTGCTTCTCTTGCATATTAACACCCACGGGAGCTGAGCAGGGACTATCTCCCTTTATAAGGGACATAAGTTAACCATGCAGTTAACCATGATCTCCAGCACTCTCTGTTACTCCCCCTCCCCCATCCCCACCCTTGGCCCACCCCTCTCACTTACTTGCCTGATCTCAGCAAGCATTTCCATTCGCAAGTCCTGGACTAGACTCAGGAAGGGTTAATTTGGAAAAGTGTTTTAGAAGTTAAAGGTTCTTGAACAGATTTTAAAGTCAAGATAGTGACCTAGTGGATTGGGCGTACATGAGGCATTTTAGAAGGAAGCTTCCTAGAGCACCAACGTTTTCCTCTTGACCAAAAATTGGGCCAATCACAGGACCCTGCCTTTGGAGAAATCCAGAGGATGTTGGGTGAACAAGGGCTTAGCTCTTACTCTGAGCCAGGCATTTCATAGGAGTTCATCAGTGACCAAGATAAATGGCCTCCTGCCTCAAGGAGCTTACAACCTACTAGTGGGGGTGACAAGTCAACAAGAAAAACTATTATATGTAGATGTACACACTGTGACTAGTACAATGAAAGGGATGTACAGAGTATTGTTGTCATAGAGAAATACAGTGGAGGTGATCAGGAAAGGGGGTGTGAAAGCTGAAATTCTGAGTGATATAAAGGGTCAGTCAGGTGTGGAATGTGATCAAGAAAATGTCAGGCAGAGGGACAGTATGTGCAAAGGCCCTGTGATGGGAGAATCTGGAATATTCCCGAGACTGGAAGAATAACCACAGTGCCTAGAGCACAGTGAGGAGAGAGGAAAGGGATATGAGATGACTTTGGAGAAGGAAGCAGAATTAGACCAGGGCCTTCTCAGTAAACGCCTAGAGCTGTATTCTACCTGAGAGGAAGCTGAAGGGGGGCTGTGAGGATAGGAATGACCTGATTCGATTTACATGAGAGCTCCACCCAGGACAGACAAGGCAGAGCACCCAGGGAAGACGGGGAGGCAGTGCAGACCCTCAGCAAGGGCCCTGGTGTGGGCTTGCAGGGCTTTCGGCTGCCCACCAGCATCAGAGCACTGGCCAGTGGCCTCTCCCCACATGGCAGCCGTCCACACAGCTGTCTCCTGAGTTTTCTTTCATCTCTACCCTTGGTGCTCATGTTTTATAGCCTTCTCCTGTCATAGAATGTCAAGGGAGGGTTGGCTCCTCTTCTCGCTCCCTCCCTCTCCCGCACACGCCTCCCCACCACCCGCACGCGCGCACACACAGAGCACATGCAGTGATCTCAGCCACACGCGCAGGGACGGCAGCGCAGCTGGAGAGAGGCAGGCGGGAGAGCTGTGCCTGGCTAGAGCGAAGCGCGGCAGCCTGAGCGGGGCAGGAGTGGCCGGCAGTTAGGCAAAGCAAGGCTAATTGGTCGTGGGCCTTGCAGCCCATGACAAGCGGAGTTTTAATATGATTTGGGAGGCAGCAGGGAGCTTTTATGGGCATGCGAAGAGGAGAGTGATGTGATCTAAGTGACACTGGAGGAAGATGATTCTCGATGATGTGTGTCCAATAGACGTGAGGGGAGCCACACAGGCAGGAGAAAGGGGAGCTAATTGGGAGGCAGGAGTCCAGGTGTGCAGCGATTATGTCTTGGACAAAGTGGTAGGAAGGAGAAGGCAGATGGAAGAAGAAATAGCAGGATTTAATGTTGGACTTAAAGTGCCTCTGGGTGTGTGTTGGGGTGGGAGACGTAGGTACAAAGATGAGGTGAATGAGAAACTGGGAACTTGTTGACAGTGACAGAGGAAGTAGAAAATGATCAGCTAGGACAGCCAAGAGAACATTTTTTTAATGTTTTTATTGATTTTTGAGAGAGAGAGAGAGAGAGAGAGAGAGAGAGAGAGAGAGAGAGAAAGGGAGAGAGAAATAGAAACATTGATGTGAGAGAGCTATATCGACCTGCTGCCTCCTGCATGCCCCCCACTGGGGATCGAGCTCGAAACCCCGGCATGTGCCCTGACCCCCGGCATGTGCCCTGACCGGGAATCGTACTGGGACCTCTAAGTCTATGGGACGATGCTCAGTCCACTGAGCCACACGGGCTGGGCAGCAGAAATGTTTAATAGCCAACTCAAATGTCACTCCTGTGCGAAATCTCCCTTCCCTGGTCTGCTCCCACCTTGGATGGTTACTTACCTTCTCTCAGGTGTGGGTCCATTTCTATTCTTGTACAATGATGCTGTGTTCTAATATGCCTTTGTCTGTCTATGGCCACTACTAACCCGTGAGCCCCTGAAGACAGAGGCCCTGTTTACTCCCTTTCTGTTCCCAGAGTGTAATGAGCACAGGGGCTGGCTCTCAGTACGTGTGCAACATGTTTGGTGAATGAGTAAATGAATGAAAGGGAACGTTTCAGAAGCGTGCCATGGAACCCCAGCCACTGCACATCACTAAAACTTAGACATCTTGTGGCAGCTGCAGCATCCCTTGGACAGTCGTGGAGATGAGGTTATAGCGGGAGCCTCACAAAACCCCAGCCATTCCAGCAATTAACAGGTGGTCCTGCAAGGGGGGCTTGAATTTGGCAGGCAGGAGCCTGGAGGAGTTAAGGTAGCGCGAGGGGAATTTAGTGCAAATTCCAGGGTTGTTTAAACACCTTAGGGTTACAAATGGGCTTTCACCCTTAAAATCCCACTTGTAAATATGTAGCCTTAAACTGTCTAAATAGCCCTCTGAATGTTGTTAAATCCCAGGGTCAGTAGAGGCCATAGGAAAAGCTTTCTATACTCCCCTTCTGTTGCTTTTGCTGAAATTACATGTGTGTAATGATGAAATGTAAAACCTGAAAATACATAAAAATGAACATTTCCCGATCACATGCTATGCCACCAACCAACATGACGCAAATGTCTTAAACTTTCTAGCTAACTACCACTTATTCAGGATTACTACGTGCCAAGCATTGGTTTCATACACGTTACAGCATTTACTATTCACAGAGCAGGAGGCAAGCAGTGTTGCTCCCATTTTGTAGATGAGAAATCTGAGGCTGAGGGAAGTTAAATGACTTGCCCATGGAAGTTAAATTACTGCTATTCAGAGCTCTTCATTTGATTATGCAAACTTCTAGCTGATGACAAGAAAGATAGAGAGGTGGGACTTCAAGGAGAGCTGAGAACTGGCCATGAGTGAGCACTAATGAAGGCCATGTGAGCAGCCCAGTCCCCCTAGAGAATACATGGAGATGAGGCAAACAGTGCTCAAGACTGCTTTTCTTTTTTCTTTATTGATTTTAGAGAGAGAGGAAGGGAGAGGGAGAGAGAGATAGAAACATCGATGATAGAGAACGTCGACTGGCTGCCTCCCGCATGCCCCACACTGGGGGTTTGGCCCACAACCCAGGCATGTGCCCTGACTGGGAATCCAACTGGGACCTCTCAGTCCATGGGACGACGTTTAATCCACTGAGCCACACCAGCCGGGCTCAAGACGGCTCTTTACAGTAGGTTCCCAGGAAACACTTGGGGAAGTAGAAGAGGAGACAGCCCTGAGGCCAGAGGACCTTTCCAAGGAAGTGTTGGGGGTCCCCCTTACACCCTTAGCACACTGATAGCAGGACCTCCAGCTTCTGTTTCTATTTCTTGTCACCTATTGCCTCCCTAACAAATTATGCCCAGTGGATAGACAGCTAGATTGGATGACAACAGTGCTTCCAATTCTCTCCACGGAAAGCAACTAGTGATTCTGAAAGGAGCATGGGCTTTGGAATTTGCCATACTTGGGTTCAGGACCCCCCACCCCCACCCCCCGCATTACCTGCTTGTGGCATGACCTGGGGAGGATATTTAGCCTCTTTGAACCTCCTTCCTAACCTGCAAATGAGGTTAATAAACCTACTTTACCAGGTTTAGATTAGGTAAGAGGATTTAGTAATAAATGTGAGGACTTCTATCTTCAGAAATATGGCAGGCAATGTGTAAATCCTGCTTCTAAGAAAGAACTCCCTAAAGGTAGATCAAATGTAATAAGCTTTTTTTTTTTTCAAATACTGGTCAAGAATTATGGAGCTGCTTAGCTGGATAGTTTTTGGTTCAAAGATTGCAATTAAGATATTGGTCATGGCCCTGGCTGGGTGGCTTTGTTAGTTGGAGCATTGTCCCATATACCAAAAGGTGGTGGGTTTAATTTCCAGTCAGGGCACATACCTAAGTTACAGGTTCGATTCCTGGTCAGGGTACATATGGGAGGCAACTGATAGATGTTTCTCTCTCAAATCAATGTTTCTCTCTCTCTCTCCCTTCCTCTGTCTCTAAAAAATAAAAAATAAAACAAAACAGAATATGTATGCATAATTAAAAAAATATATTGGTCATGGACATAGTGTTCTGGAGGCTTGACTGGGGCTGGAGGATCTGCTTCCACGACAGCACACTCACATGCCATGTGTGCCCCTCCATAGGGCTGACTGAGTGTCCTGACCACATGGCCACTGGCTTTTCCCAGGGTGATTCAAGGAGAGCAAGGAGGCCACAATGCCTTCCATGACCTAGCCTTGAGCCATACTATATTATATTCACGGGAAGAAAGTCACTAAGTCCAGCCCACACTTCAGGGGAAGAGAATTAGTACTGAAGAGTCTATGGACATATTTTAAAATCAGCACAGCTAGCATTTGCTCCAAAAACAATGATGATGGTGGTGGCCTAGAGCCACATCCATGGGAAACTGAAGACAAAGCCTGGGGCTCTGGCTGCTCTCTTGGTAGGAGGACCTGCCCACAGAGGGACATTTGTCTGCCTGAGCCTTAGCTTTGGGAATTCAGACATAAATTTAAACTATCTTGATGGCCTAAAATCCTCAAATAAAAAAATTGGTTAAAACTAATTCCATGTTGATAATGTCTCTCTTTGAAGAAATGAACCTCAAAGAATTATTACTATAAGTAAAGTTTCAGGGAATATGAGAGGATGATTAAAAAATCACTAAAAACATGAGAAAACAAGCCAATGTGGGCAAAAGACAGCAGAAACAAGGTAATGACTGAATCCCAAAAACCATGTAGATGTCAGAATTTCAGATATTAAATATAAAAAGTAAAAATAACAATATAAAACAGCACTTTTAAAGAAATAAAAGAGGGTATTGAACATATGACAAAGTAACAGTTTCTCATATTGGACATATGAAAAAGTAAACTTGAGAAAGAACCAAAAGTACTTCCAGAAATGAACATTTAATAATTTAAATAAATTATTTACATTTATTTAAATATAAATAGCTGTTCAAATACAGCTGGAAAAAAAAAAAAAAAAAGAATTGGTGAAGTAGAAATTAGATCTGCAAATCACCCAAAATATAGCATAGAAAGACAAACACATGAAAAAAAAAATGAATGAAACATTAAGAGTTATGGAGAATAGAGTAAGAAACTTTGATATAGACTAGTCATAATTTCAGGAGATAATAGAGAAAATGCAGGGCAGACAATATTAAAAAAGATAATGGATGAGCACTTTCTATATTTGATGAAAGAAATGAATTCAGGAAGCCAAAGAAATTCCAAGCAGGATAAATGAAAATAAATCCACTCTCAAACACATTATAGTGAAATTATAGGACATAAAATATAAAGGGGAAATCTTAAAAGTAGTCAGAGGAAAGACAGGTTACCACCATGTCAAATTGACGGCTGACTTCTCAACATCAACACTGGATACCAGGAGACAATGTTATAACAAATGTGAGTGTTCCTTTCAGATGTTCATTTAGTTGGAGCTTGGAGATGGTTGGAGTAAGTATCAATCTACCTAAAATCTGCGCTCTAGATGAGAGCATAGCTGCTACTGCAGAAAAGCATAAAATTAGAGTATAGTAGTGAAGGTGGTTAAAGGGTCACTTAATTTGCCTTCCGAGAAACCAGAGAAACCCAAAGAATGGCACAAAAAGAGCAAGACTGAACTTTCTTTGGCCATTACTGTGGTAAGGGGTGGTTTTCTGCGTGCCCACAGGTCTTGGAAAATCACCATTGTCCAAGGCCACCCGGGGCAATAGTGAAACAATGGAAGGCAGGGGTGGATCTGAATTTCAGCATGTGGCTTTCCAGATGGTGGCTGCAGAAAGTCCATTGATGGTTTTAAAATTAACTTTTCCAAACTCAAAAGAGATATGGGTTATTTATTTGGTGAGAGATATTTTGCTGATAACATTAGAGGTAAAAAGATCATAGGAAAAAATTTAGTTTCAACTCCTCATTTTAAAGGCCATAAAACTGATGCTCAGAAAGGTGAAGCAAATTGCTTATGGTTATACAACTGGACAAATTACATACTGGGACTAGAAACCAAGTTTCCTGTGAGTCTTGCTGGAATTTTCCTCTCTATGAGACATACAAGAGTTCAGCACCCAAATAAAAACATTGTCTTGGCCACACTCTTCAATGCAGAGAATTTTTGATCCTTTGTTTTTCATTCAAGTTCAGGAAGCTCGGGGTGGACTTGAATGTCTTGGATGAGCAAAATGGGAGCATCCTGGAAGCCTGTTTCTGATTGGAAACCCTCAGTCGTCTGCCTGCCCTGGACTCTGTAGGATGTTGAGGGAATTGGGTCTTTTATTAGTGTTAGTTTGGATGGTTAACCATGTCAATGTGTGTCTATTTAGTGCACTCAGCATTTAAATAGGATCTAATGATAATATTGGTTTCCTTCCCATAGTGCCAAGTGAGGAGCAGATCACTGCCAGGAACTTTTGCATGAGGGGAATTATAAATTGTTCACACAAACATGGCATCCTCTTTATTTTGAATGCTTTACATTTTCTTTACTTGGATTTGAAACAAGATAGAGGCGGACATAGCATTGGCACACATCTCCTGTGTTTTTCATCCCAGAGTATGAATTGAATATACTTTATGGGATAAAATCACTTGATGTGCTTCAGGCTCCCAGGTTTCACCATCCCTGCTTGACTCCAGGAGCTACCAAGCCATCCCTCAATTAGAGAGCTGGGCCAGGCAGCTCACATGCTTGGTAACCAGGGGTTGCATGATGCACAAAGCCCTATCGGTAACCCTGATCAATCCCCCACATTGCTTCTGCAACTCTGTCTGAGGCTGTATCCCCCACACCACTTCAGGTTGCTGTCCAGTTAACTAGGCAACTGCTTCATTTGGCTAATGGTGACCTGTGTCTGGGTTTCTCATCATTTTTATTTCCTGGGAACCAACAGTCACGGATTCCGTGGAAATCTACCAAGAAAAGAGGGCAAGTGCGAGTGGAATTTTCTCAGCCTCTATTTTCCTTCCAAGAGCAGATTCCTTGGCTGGTCCGCCTGTCTAGCCTGCAGGGATCTGGACTGAGTGAAAGAGGATACATTATGTTGGATGGACTGCATGGGTGTTCTAGGGGAAGGTGCTGCACAGTAACCATGCAGCACTGAGCACAAGGGGGTCATTACAGCATCACATCCTTCCAGCAACTCTGGAGCTGTTCTTTCCTGGCCCTCCTCTCACATCCCACCCCATTCCCCTCTGACAAGGACTTTCCAGCATGGAATATATTCTGTTATCCTAGAAATAGGTGAGAGTTTCTTTTCATCCTGGACATGAATTTGCACGGTTTAAAAAAATAACCCCCCCACCCTCAAATTGCATTTGAATAGACTTCTGAAGGGCACTTTGCTAACAGGTATCAAAAATCCAAAGGTAATTAGCCCTGGCCAGGTAGCTCAGTTGTCCTGATGTGCCAAGGTTGTGGGTTCAAGCCCCAGTCATGGTACATACAAGAATCAACCAACGGCCCAACCGGTGTAGCTCAGTAGTTGAGTGTCAACTCATGCACCAAGAGGTCACAGGTTTCATTCCTGGTCAGGGCATATGCCCAGGTTGTGGGCCAAATCCCCAGTGGGGGGCATGCAAGAGGCAGCCAATCAATGTTCTCATTGATGTTTCTATCTCTCTCTCCCTCTCCCTTCCTCTCTCTCTAAAATCAATAAAGAAAAACAATTTTTTTTAAAAAAGAATTAACCAATGGGTGCATGGGTGAGTGGAACAACAAATCGATGTCTCCCTCCCTCTCTGTCTCTAAAATAAATAAATAATTTTTAAAAATGACAATTATATGCCCTGGACCATTTGGCTCAGCAGTTAGAGCATTGGCCTGTGGACCAAAGAGTCACAGGTTTGATTCTCGGTCAAGAGCATGTACCTTGGTTTTGGGTTTGATCCCCAGCCCTGGTTGGGGTTGTGTGGGAGGCAACCAATCAATGTGTCTCTCACATCGATGTTTCTCTCTCGCTCTCTCTCCCTCCCTCCCTTTCTCCCTCCTACTTTATCTAAAAACAAAAACAAAAAAAATCAATGGAAAAATAACCTCAGGTGAGGAGTAAATAATAATGATAATAATAATAATAATAAATAAAAAGGCAATTATGTTTTGGGGGATTTATCCCAAAGAAACAATCAGACTTATGCATAGACCTCTAAGTACAAGATGTTCATCAGAGTGTTGTTTACATGAAAGTGATGGGGTTCCAGAGGTTCTGCAGGTGTGGTCAAGGGCACGTCTTCCCACCATATGTACATGTGCAGCTACTGGTTTAAGAGGCTGGACACCAGGCTAAGTGAGGAGTGGAAGAGCCTCTTGAGGATAAATAATTGAAACACTATCTTTTTTTATTGTTGTTAATCCTCACCCAAGGATATTTTCCCATTGATGTTTAGACAGAGTAGAAGGGAGATAGGGAGAGAGAGAGAGAGAAACATGGATGTGAGAGAAACACATCTATTGGTTGCCTCCTGCATGACCCCGATCAGGGTGGGGATTGAACCTGCAACCCAGGCACATGCTCTTGACTGGGAATGGAACCCGTGACTCTTTGGTTCATGGGCTGATGCTCTAACTGCTGAGCCATACTGGCCAGGGATCTTTTTTTGTTTTATTTTTTAATAATTTTTTTTCTTTATTGATTTTTAGAGAGAGAAGGAGAGAGAGATAGAGGGATCGATGAGAGAGAACATCGATTGGCCACCTCCAGCATGCCGCCCACTGGAGATTTGGCCCACAACCTGGACATCTGTCCTGACCGGGAATTGAACTGGCGACTTCTTGGTACATGGGTTGACACTCAAACACTGAGCCACACCAGTCGGGCTCTTTTTTATTTTTTAAGTTGAGATATGTACAGGTACATCGGGTGTCTATGGCCCCAGTGGAAACCAGATGGGGGAGTCCTCAGACGAGTTTTATCAGAAAGGAAAAAGCAAGGGGGGTTTAGAAACAGGGCCTAGTCACTGGAAAGAACCAGTAGTTCTAAACACAGCAAGTTGGCTGACACCAGCCCTTGGACCAATCCATCCACTAGCGACCGATCATTCCGTTTGCTGGGGATTGAGGAGTTTCCTGGGACATGAGACTTCCGGTGGTAAAATCAGGAAAGTACTGGAACAGCTGGTCATTCTACCCTCTACTAGGGAGGTGCGGGTGGACACTCAAGAGAAAGAAGCTGTGTAAGAATGATAGAGTTCAACTCAACACAGGACACACTGGGCCTTGAGCATCCTCGCTATGGAACGCCAGCTGACCACAGCAAAGATCCATTTTCCTTCCCACTTCGCAGGGGTGGTAATAGCAATAAAGATGATCAGCTTATGAAGCACATATTCCTCTACTTCAAAGTGGTGTTTTGGTTGTGAAACGTTTGGAATGGCAGATTTTTAGAACACGGTGATGAGCTGGTACAACAGGGCAAAGTTCCAGCCCAAAGCGCATCCCTGTGGACCACCAGGGCTCGGGATGCCTCACCTTGGCTCCGCTGACACGGAAGCACGCAAGAGCCGAACGGTCCACTGACACAGACGCACTCCTGTGGACTCTTGGAAATACGTAAGGAGGAAGAGACTTAACAATGATGGAAGTTGGGGCCTTAGAGTTACTATGTTTGGGGAATTAATATTACTGAGATTATATTTGTACTCACTGGTGAGTAGAGTCTGAGATATTCAGGTCACATTTATGAGTAAAAAACTAAATCTGAGAATAGAAAATTGATTAAATAAATTATAGTATTTATAGTCATTTGTAATGGAGATGTAAATATATAGAGAGACATACAAAGAGAGTCACAATATTATTTCGTGGAATAAAATCAATATATAAAATGTAGCCCTATTTTATTACAGGCTGTTTGCATTTTTAATTTAGATACACATATATAGACAACAGAGAGAGTCTAGAAGATTAACATTAAATAGACTCTGGATACTGAGATTTTGGGTCACTTACATTTTAATTTCCATTGATATATCTCAATTTTATATTTTTTCTAAAAGAGTACGTATAATGTATGCTACACACACACACACACACACACACACACACACACACACACACTAACTACCCATACATGTCAGACAGTTGCAACTTCCCAAAACATTTTTATTAAAAAAGGCACCATATCTACAGTTTAAAGATGTGTTCAGATTGAGCACTAACATCTTGACTATTATATTCATAAAGAACAAGTCATCTGTAGGCCTTAAGGTAAGAAGTATATAAATTTTGAGACACTGGGGAAAAAATATCTATCCAAGTTCTCATGATCATCCAGGCTCAGAAAGGAGGTGGGGGTGGGGGAGTTAGAACTCCTCTTTCATGCTGTTGGCGAAGGTTCTTCCACGCCTGAAATTGCGGGAGTAGCAATAGCAGGCCTGCTGAGCTGAATGAGACGAGGCAGCACTCTAGCCCACGTGGCACACAAAGGCGGCCTAACAAGACTGGGGATGGCAAGGAGCTCGGGCAGGTCTGCCGGAGCAGAGCACTGGCTGGGGGAGGGGTCTCTGCAGGCTCTGCCTGAAAGGAGCCCTCCAACCCCCCCCCCCATGTAGGTTTGTTGCATTCATTAAACAATACCCACAGCCAGCAGATGCCTCGGGCACTTTACGGTGCTCTCCAGCTAAGCTCTTTGTGTGACTATATATAAAACGGAGGCTCCAAGTGGCTTTAAAACCTTTACCACCACGCTGCGCCCTGATGATATTACACAGTGACATTTGTTATCCTCGACTTGCTATCCCTCTGTGTTCCCAGCCCAGAGAAGTAACTAAAGGGAAGAAGCAGAGTAGCCGCTCTGGGGAAGGGCATCGTGCTGGCACCGTGCAGCAGAATGTGCGCTGAGGGCCAGGCGGTGAAATTAGCGGACACAAAGGCTCCTCTGCTTGCCGCCCGCAACGCGCCTTTCCCGTTGATGAGCAAGATTCAGAGAGCTTAAGAATTGCATACTTAACAGAAGCTCATCCAAACCTCTTTGGTCTGGATAATGGGCTGGAAATCAAGCTCTTGCTGAGAGTTTCTAGTTCAATCAAGTCAGAAAATTGCATGACTTTCAATTTTTAAAATACATATATTTTTACAATATGATTGAAGGGATACTTTGGATTTGAGTTTTTACCTGCTAGCCCACATTTCTCCATTTCTCACTTAGCATCCAAAAACACACAGGGATCTAGTCTACAAGATTTAATTGTATTTAAGCTGCCAACAAAGGAACACTTGCTTAAAGTACTTTGTTCATCAGAGGGTTTCAGAAGAGCCACTGACTTCACTACATGGAAATACAGACAACTGTTAAGTCAAGTTGTGCCCATTGAATACTTTAAAATATGATACTGTTTGTTGAAACTGCACATTAGAATACAATAACTCCTGAAAGCACAGGAAAGGAAGGAGGGGAGAGGGAGGGGGAGGGAGGGAGGAAAATATTGAGAACACAGTCAACCATATAAGTAATGGCACCTCTCATAACTTTAGATCACTTTCCTCCCTGTCAATAGTACTAAATTATGTGAAAAGGCATCCTGTCTACTATGTATAAAGGATGGAGGAAAAGGGGATGTAAACAGAAGAGAAGAGCTCTGGAAATATCAGTAAACAGAGTCATGCTCTTCAGAAGGTTGGGCCTCAGCACACTCTCCTTGGAAGTCTCCCGGATTACCTGGTTACAGGACTGCAACTCAGGACTTGGAGTCAGCGATTTAGAAGTCATAGACTTTTAAATCTAGGCACCCCCTCCCCCCTTTTAAAATTTTGGTCAGGATGTCTAAGGCAACGTTCATAGAAACTGCAGTTCCTCATGCATCCAAACACTGTTTGCAAAATTGCCTCTTATTGATGAGCTTTCAGAATCTAAGGAAACCTTACCCACATTTACTTCGGCTAACACCTCCCACCTTTTATTACTCTCTCTCTATATATTATTCTATTTTTTTAAATTAATATTTCCCTTTAAGAAATACAACCAGGTCTTCTCTTGGCCTGAATTCAAATCCTTCAAGGCTCTCAGAGTGTTAGGACAGGTAGACAACGTAGGGATGAGCTATTCTAACCACCCTATTTCACAAGTGGGGCTGCTGGGGTCAGAGTAGTGAGGAGACTTATCTGCATTCCCGGAATGATTTACTGCAAAATAAAGAACAGAATGGATTGTAAAAAGTGACAGATCTCTGAAGTTACACAGTCTGCAGAGGAGTCCCAGATCTATCCCTTGCCCTGTGGCCTCAAGACATAATGGCATGATCATAGTCTCTACAATGCCATCTATAAAATGAGTATAATAAACTATATATTAAGCATTGTTGTGTGGACTGAATGAGAGCTAAAGAACATCTGGTCTAGGACAGGCTTTCAGTAAATAACAAGTTCCTTCTTTAAAAGAGAAGACACCAAAACAAGTAAATAGCTAGGAGATTAAGATGGCCAAATTTCTCCTTTAGGCCATATGTAAATGAGGCAGAACTTCTAGTCTTAACCAATTTCTATAATTCTTAACATTTTCTAAAATCCCTGTTTGTCTATAGGAACTCCCTGAAAAACAAATGCCCACCTATGGCACAACCTAGGATTCTTGTGCTTACCTTTTGGAGCCTGGAAAGTGCTTTTCCTAGATTGTGAGGGGACAGGGACCTCCCTGACATTGGCCTGTATCACTCAGGATGTAGGTCAAGATCCAGAGGATGGACCTCCTGGTAAGATTCACAGAGTAATAATGGAAAATCAAGCTGCTCACTTGGTGTAGAATCAGGAACATTACCAGATGAATGGACTGATGTGACGATGAAACATCCTAATCTTCAAAGTGAGAAAGGAAAAAAAAGATACTGCAATTATTGCTTTGTAAACATCACTTCCAGCCATAATAATTTGATGTATATATATAAGTAGCAGGAGAGTGATGATATCAGGAACAATAAGTGGTTTAGGCTTCAAAGAAACAAATCATGCCAGCACAATGGCTTTTTTGACAGAGTTATGAATAGATGAGGGGGAAATGCAAGAGATGTAATATATCTTCTGTTGGTAAAGATTTGATATGTCTCAGGAAATTTTATTTGCAAAATTAGCTATGCGATCACAAAGAAAGGTTATTAATAAATTGCAAAGTATCTAGTTGTAGGAAAGTGCAGAGATGGCTGTCGAGGATGGTCTTATTCAACGCCTTCATCATTAATTTGGAAGAGGGAGTGAGTCTCTCAGTGTTCATGAAAATTGCAGGTTATACTAAGTCAGGACGTGGTGTGAACACTGATCAGCCAGACTGACACAAAGGGTCCCCAAAGAAAGGGGAGAATTGGACAGAAGCAAGAGCCAACTGAGGAAAGCAATGTTTTTAGATCTGTTTTGATTTACCTTTTCGTATGGTGAGTAGAATGAGAATTTGATAGCAAAGTAGGGCTGCTGACATGGTGGAGAAGGTGGACAATAGGAAGGAATCTGTTAGACACACACTCATGGGAACTAGCATTTGCTGGGGGCCTACCGTGTGCCAAGTTCTACATTAGGATTCCACACTCTGTGAGTCGGTACCCAGAGGAGGCTTGGAGAAGTTAAGAATCCCAGAATGGGAGAGGAAGTTAAAATTTTGCATAATCTAACCATTATTCACTAAGTATAATTTGACTTAGATTTCACTCCCTTGACTTCTAGGAGCTTGAATTCTATTAATTTACACTTTATCTGTAGGTCTATGGTCCACTTTGAGTTAGGTTTTGTAAAAGGTGTGAGGTATGGGTCAAGGTAGTGTGTGTGTGTGTGTGTGTGTGTGTGTGTGTGTGTAGACATCCAGGACAGTTTATTGAAAAGTCTATCCTTTCCTTCTGAAGTGCCTTTGCACCTTTGTCAAAAACCAGTTGTCACACATGTGTGAGTCTACTGCAGGAATCTTTATTCTAGTCCATTGATCTGTATGTCTGTCCTTTTGCCTGTAACTCACTGCCTGAATTACTACAGCTTTATAATAAGCCTTGAAATCAGATAGTGTGAGTGCTGTAATTTTGTTATTTTTTTCCTCAAAATGGTTTTGGCTATTTTAGTTCCTTCTTTCATATAAATATTATAAACAACTGCTCAATATCAATAAAACATCCTCCTGGGATTTTCACTGAGATTCCTTTGAATCTCTAGATTAATTTGGAGAGAACTGACGTGTTGAAAAATTAAGTCAATCCATGAACACAGTATATATTTCCATTACTCTTCTTTGCTTTCTTTCATCAGTGTTTTGTAGCGTTCAAGGTGTACAGGGTTGGGCAAAAAGTAAGTTTACAGTTGTTCATACGGGAAATAATACAATAATTAGTAAATAATACAAGAATAAACTCTGTTTCGTGTACTCACAACTGTAAACCTACTTTTGTCCCACCCTATATATCCTGTACTTGGTGCTACTGTAAATGATATTGTTTTTAATGTCAAATTCTAATTTTTCATTACTTAATATTAAATGCAATTAGTTTTTGCATATTGACCATGTATCTTGTGGCCTTGCTGAACTGACTTAGTTCTAGGACCTCTTTTTGTAGATTCATTGGGGTTTTGTGATAGGTAATTAAGTCATTTGTGATAGAGAATTTTATTTCTTCTTTTCCAATCTGTAAGCCTTTTAGTTTTTGTTTTTGCCTTTTTTTCCCTAACTAGGACTTCTAGAACAATGTTGTATAGAAAGAGAAAAAGTATGAGAAGAAATTGATGCCTCTTCCCAAGCCTAGGAGGAAAGCATTTAGCCTCTATATATGATATGAGCTGTAGGCTCCTGGTAGATGCTTTTTATCTTAAGAGAGTTCTCTCTATTCCTAATTTGCTGAAAGTTTTAAATCATGGATGGATGTTGAATTTTGTCAAGAAAATGTTGTATTTATTTTGAGAATCAAATAATTATTAGTTTTTGCTTTAGGTACTCTATTATCTTTTAAAGGAGTTAAAAGAAAATATGGATTTATATCATACCATAGTTCTTAATTTTGTGTAGATCCAATTCTTTGTCTGATATCATATTCCTTCTGCATGAAGATCTTTTAAAAATATTTCCTACAAGATAGATATGATGGCAATAAATACTAAGTGTTTGTTTGCTTGATAAAGTCGCTGTTCTATTAGTTTTACTCTTTGTATTTAAGTTTTTGTCATTTACGTTGAGATATTTTTGAGTTCACTGATTCTTTCCTCAGCTGTGTTCAGTCTATCGATGAGCCTCTTGAAGGTACACTTTGCTCTACTATTGATTTTGTTTTTCATTGTAACCATTTCCATGTAACTTTTACTTACAGTTTCCATTTCTTTGCTGAAATTACACATTTTATCTTACAATTGTCTTCCTGTCCCATTAGAGCTGTTAACATATTAATCACAGTTGTTTCAAATTCTTTCTCTGAAAGTTCTGACACTGTGTCATGTCTGAGTCTGTTCTGTGGTTCGCTTTGTCTCTTTGCAGTGTTTTGTTTTCAGTTGCTTTTTTACCTGCTTCATAATTTTCTGTTGAAAGCTGGTCATCTTGCATATAACAGTAGAGACTCAAATAAATAATTTTAGGCTGGAAATTGGCATACCTTTCCTATGTTAGACATTTACTGTGGAATTCTGAATCAATCTAGTAAGGAGTTGAGCTGTGTTTGGGTTCATTGTTGAGATGGCGACCCGCATCAAACCACAGGCTTCAAATTCTCTAGTGATACCTTGTGTTTAGGATGGGGCTAGTTCAATATAGGTTTTCTTCTCAGTGTCTGCCTCACCTGTAGCATTAGATCATTCTTTTTCTGCTGCATCTCAGAGAGAGTCTCTTCCCACACTCTTGTAATTCTCCCTTCAAAATCCCATTGTTACTTGACACTTGTTAGCCCGATGACAGTGACAGGGTATTCTCAGTGTCCTAATAATACCTCAGACTTAGGTAGTCACTGTGTCCCTGAGTCTCATAGGTTTTCACTGCTTTCCCAACACTTCTGCCCCTTCTCTAAGGTTAGAAAATTTATATTTTCTGTTTTCTTTCCCAGCTGCAATGGGTTTTCACCAGTGCCTACGGGTGACAGAGAGTTTTGTGCTTTTTCCCACAGTATCAGTCTTGTGTTCCACAGGGGAGGGAGGGGAAACAATCAGGGAGAAGGAACTCGTCCCCGTCCCACAGCCCTACCATTCACCTCCTGCAAACCCGCACTTCAAGGGCTGCCTTCTCAAGACTGTCACCATTATTTTTTGTGAGCACATGGTGAGGTTAAAGGAAAGAGCATACAAGTAGGTGAAATCTAAAGCCCCTGGCAAGTCTAGTCTCTACGTTACTCATCCACACTCAGCCTTTGCTAACCAACACTGTCTTCAATAATTTGTTAACAATTTTGGCTAAGTTCTTCTTATCAGTATCTAACTGCATCTATCTGAAGTAAGAAAATGTTATTACCTCCTCTCTCTTTGTAGGCACATCTCATTCCTTACCTTTCTGAAAGGATAAATAAAAGATGTGAATTTGTTGTTTGGGGTTGTGTGTGTGTGTTGTTGTTGTTGTTTTTGTAAGGATGAGCATGATGCTCCTTCTAGCTTTTTGTATCCCTAGATGAAACAGGAAGTATCTGCTTTTGATGCAATATCAGAAATCTGCCCTTTGTTTGAGACCAGATCCCATTCTGTCTACCCATGCCTCTACCTTTGCTTTGGTAGTATTTTCAGGAAATTTGGAATTAGAAGTACTGATGAAGAATAGAAAAATATACTCCCCTTGAAGGTAAAATAATATCCACGTCCTATATTTATTTGAATTTTTTGACATTTGCTATAGATTTCATTCTGCATATTTTTCCATTTTTCTCTTTATTGTCAATAAAACCTTCAGAAATTCTCTTGTGTTGAGGGTATGTGAATTACATCATTACAAATTTATTTACCCTTGATAACACTTCACAGAAGCTTTTCTAAACCACATTTCCCATTTCCCATTTCAAAAGTATAAAGCCAACAGGCTATTCTGTTATTTCAAAAAAGAAAAGAAATCACTGAATTAGTAGTATGTCAGATGAAAGGGACACTTTGAATTGTGGGATCATTCTGAATACATGAAAAGCAAAGTCTGCACCTGTCATAACTATGGGATGAGGCATGAATATTCTATACATTTCTGATTAATCAAAATCCACACAGAAATATCAGTCAGATCAGAAGAGTCAGAATTGATTAAACCACGTTTGGCTTATCTGTATTGTCCGGGTATCACACAGATTAGAATAGAAGCCAATGTTATCACATTGGGAACAAAAGACTTGTCAACCTGACACTATTTTAAACAGAGAAACAAATGGAATCTTGCAAACCAATTTTGATTAACTAAACCTGACTCTACCTTGAAAAACATAATGGTATTTTTGTTATTTTAATATGGTTATCCACACATCCCTTTTATTCTAAGATACCTAGACACATAATTTCAGGTGTTGGGAAATGATATCTTCAGTTTGAGAACAACAGGGCCTGCAGAATGCCAGCCACACACAGGAGACTGCAGGGCAAGCTTGTTTTTGGTTTGATTAACAGCTCTTTACATGTGGAACTTTCCTGGGCAAAGGACAGAAGGCTTCTTTGTCTTCAAAGAGCTTCCAAGGAGATACAGTGAAAAGCATGTGTAAGCTGGAGATGTACATGTGTGAGGTGAGGGAAGTAGTAACATGTTATGCTTAGCGGATGCCTTGTATTCAAGCCCTAGACCTTGGCTTCTTCTTCCAAACTAAATCTATTCAGGTGGAAAGGGGCAGAACAAAGCCCTACCTGACCCCTTTCATTGCTATTCTTCTAGGCAGACTGAAGACTTTGGAATAATTAGGTGGCCATGGCTGGTGACTGAGGATGCAAAGGTGCGCTTTATAGTGGGGGCAGCTGCTATGGACAATCCTCCCAGCCTGGCCTCAGAGGGCATTGCCATGGACAAATGTGACCATGTGTTCTCTATAGGATGAGGATGCATTGTGCAAACTTCTTTGTCATGCCTTTTACTGTCATATCACCCTGCTGAAGATGAACCCTTATACACCCTGAGAAGCAGGAAGGGACATTAAACAGACATAAGCATGCTCCCGCCTTTCCTCTCCGTTTTCTCTCTCTCCTGAAATTCAGTCCTCTACAGCCCATTCCTTAGGGACTTGGTCACCTCCCTTCCTCCCTCCAGTGATGCACATGGACATTTCTGATAGAAGCACCTGCTAATCCTCTCACCCTTGTTGGCAGAGGGTGAGGTGCTGAACTATTTCAATAGGGCTGTGTGCCTTTTTTTAAAAGACTCCATCTCTGCCAAAAGTTATACATGCTTTCAATAAAGACACTTGTTCCTCTTTTGTTTTTCAGAATAGAAGAGCTTTGGCAGGGGTGGGGGGAGGTGGGAGGGACACAAATGTGTAAATACACAATTTGCTCCATTCAAAACCAGTTAGCAATCAGAGCAACAATGGGCCTTGTCTAGGCTTTCACAACATCAATGTCACAACAGTTCTTCCCAAACCAGTCAAGTTGAAAGATTCTCACCTGACATCCCTCTTCTGTTTTTAGTGAACTCAACCCCTCCCCTTCCTTGGTTCACTTTTCTTAAAATTCACAAACTTGATTCATTGGCAAGCAATGGAAAGAAGGGTGACGTTATCACAGTTACGAAGTCGGGACCGAGGCTTCTCATTTAAAGCTCGTTGACCATTCACAAAACACTCACCTATTTGAATTGCAGCGAAATTCCACTTCGATAAACTCACTGGAAGAAAAATTTTTAAAGAGCTAAGACACTTTAGAGTCCAACTTACCTCAAGTTCTCTGGATAAGAGACCCCTTTTGAAAAGAATTTCTCTAATTCTTGTTCACTCATCCCATTTCCTATGTATTCATAAGCATCACATCCTAAACAGATGAAAAGATGTTTTCATACTTTGTCCCTGTAACATCAACTAAGTCTGCCTTAGTACATATTCTAGAATGTATGTCCTGTTCTGAGGAAAATAACTCAGTCAATTTATGAATTGGTGGCAATGGAATTTCTACAGATGAAAAGATCAACAGTTTCTAATGTCAAAATTTCTTTTTTACTTGGGTATTACTTTTTAAAAATCTGACCAAAGTTATTTAGGCAAGACTCTTTTAAAGTAAGAAATTTAAGTGATTGACAGAAAAACTAGATTCAAGGGGGTGGTCAGGGTGGGGGAGACATGGAGGATGAAAACTGTGACAAGGAATTGGGTTTAAATTTTGTGTCACAGGCACACAACAAGTAACGATGAAATAAGATGGATGACTGTAAAATGTCATGAGAAAGGGTGGATCTTGAGTGAACTCATGAACAGGAAGTAGAATCAAGCGCTGTGTCTTCGTCTGGAAAGGCTGCAGTGCCATAGCTAGAAATGCCACTGGTTTAGTGAGCAGAGAGAGCCACTTCGGAGACCATCAGCCAGTTCCATATAGAAGTTAAATGTTAGTTTGTATTTCTACTAGATGCAGTGGGCATTGGGGGAGGCCTGCCCAGCGTCCACCTGTGCTTTCCCCTTCCCAACAGAACTCCAGGTTTGCCCAGATGTCCCCCAGGCCTCCACACACCAATGAGACTCAGGGAACCTGTCCCCACTCCAGCTCCCAGGAGTGGGCCTGACCGAGTAAGGGCCATGGTGTTCCTGTGACCAGAAGTCAGCACACCTTTCCTGGAAAGGGCCAGGTGAGACAAACCTTAGGCCTGTGTTCATTCAGTCTCTGTTGCAACAACTTGTGTGACTGTAGTGTGAAAGCAGCAAGGACAACCCATAAAATGAATGAGCATGGCCGAGTTCCAAGAAAACGTTATTTGTGGACACTAAAATTTTAATTTCATATAATTTTCACACCATGCAATTCATTCGCCTTTTGCTCTTTTTCAACCATTTAAAAATGTAAAAACCATTTTTAGCTCGCTGGCTACCCAAAAACAGACACTAGGTCAAATTTGGCCTGTGGGCTGTAGTCTGCTGACGTGTGCTCTAGGGACCAGCATTGTCCCACAGCATTTTCTGGGCTGGTGACGTTGTTCTATAAATCGGCCTCATGTGATTGCTGAGTACTTGAAATGTGTCCAGTGTGACTAAGAAATTAAAATTTTAATTCTATTTCATTTTAATTAATTTAAATGTAAACAGTTACCTTTGGCAAATTTAATAAGGAATCTCACTTCAATATTTGATGTTTGCTGATAGCTTTTGGGTCTCATCTCTCTGTCTTCCCCTTGTGCCCCACATCTGTGCAAGTTGATAAGAAAGCCTGGGTGCTACCTGCTTTGGCACCAATGGGAGATTTAAACATACAAGCCTCTGCCTGCACCCAGAAACTCTCCCACTGGCCCCACCCCAGACTACAATTAAATCCAGGCCAGCCACCTTTCTCTGCTCTCTTGAGTCATTCTGAACCTGCTTAAGAGGACTGCCCTGCTCTCCCTAGAGACCTCAATAATGTAAATTAGGAGCCTCTTCATACCCTTCTTGTGTGTGTATAGCATCATCAGTCCCAATATTCAAACCAAAATTTGGGTGAGGGATCATCTGCTTCTGTAGGTGAGTGTAACATTGAGTCATCACCATATTGGAAAACAGAGATTTGTTTGTTCATGAATGGGTGGGTGACTTCGTTTGGAGCTGGACTGCTGAGAACACAATGAGAAGTTGGCTAGGGAAATCCAGAAAATTGTTTTTTTAATTTTTTGGAGCAAATCCTCTGTCTTTGACTCAATGTGAACACCGAATTCTGTAGTTCAATTGCTGCTAGCATCTGTGTTTTACTTACAAGAGGAACCAGCCTTGGAGAATGAAGTTGATCCTGTGATAGGATAATGGGTCCTTAACAACAATATTGAATTCTGGATCAGCCCTTTCCTGATGCTGCCACTTCCTCTCAGCTTTCAGTAATGTGAGCCAACATATTTCTGAATCTTGTTTCTGTTAATTATAGTCCAAAGCACTGTAACATATATCATCAATTTTAAGAAGCACATTTTCCCCTTCCCTCCCCCAATTTTAAAATATCTAAAACTAGGATGAATCTTACAATCTATCACATGACACAGTTTATCTGGTAGAATCTTTTTCTTTCTTTGCAGTCCATGAAATAATGGTGTTTATTGGTGCTGTCTTATATCAAATAGAATATTTTAGATTTGATACTTTAGGCGTTGGAATTTTCTTCCTTTCTTTTTCTCTCTCTCTCTCTCTCTCTTTTTTTTTTTTTTGTATTTATGGTTGTTTAACTTTTTAAGTAAGCTTTTCTTCTAAGATAATGTTTTCTTCAAGTTTTATATATCCTCCACTATTAGGTAGCAGTATTTTCATGTCAACATATTTTTGGAGCATGCCTAGCTGAATGTTAGTACTAGAATTAGATTTTATTACCTGAAGAATACATTCTGTTCTGTGAACTAAAGGCAATATGCAAAACATCATACAAAATTGGAAAGATCATTTGGGAAAATCAACTAAATTAAAAAATATTGTTAAGAGGCTGACATATTCCAGCAGTACACAGGCATTGAGGGAACTGGACTTGGATAAAATGAAAGAGAGGGTATCTGCTTAATTGTACCTTGATGTGCACCATTGTCCCTGGCTACTGAAGGGCAACGTAACTATAAATTACATTTCTGTTATTATTGAATCTGTACCATGCTTTTTGTTTTATTGTAAAATTTCAGCATAAAGCAAGGATATTATTATGGGTTTTAAGTCAAGAACCACCAAGCATTGCCATTAATTCAAACATATTGAAATCCAAAATAAGCATCTACGTTCATGAGCCAAAACTCCCAATTCACATCAAATTCTCTTATTGCAAATATTCTTTCTACTCTACCCACAAATCTCTCTCAAAATGGGAATAAGAAACTGCAATAAAAAATAATTTCAACAGAAAAGGTAAAATACCTAGGAAAGTATGTGACCTATTTGCAGAGCACTACAAGAGTTTGAGGTATTTAAAAGAAATCTTGAATAAATTAATTGCTATAATGTTTTTGCATTACAAAAGGGATGCCAATTTTTCACAAAATAATAGATTTATAAAATCCTCATTAAAAATCTAAGATAGCTCGGCTGGTGTGGCTCAGTGGATTGAGTGTCATCCCATGGACTGAGAGGTCCCAGTTCGATTCCAGGTCAGGGCGCATGCCCGGGTTGGGTTTCGGGCTTGTTCCCCAGTGTGGGGCATGCAAGAGGCGGCCGATGAATGTTTCTCTCTTACATCAATGTTTCTATCTCTCTCTCCCTTCCTCTCTCTAAAAAATCAATAAAAACATATTTTTTAAAAAAAATCTAAGATAGATGAGGAGAGGGGCGTATGACAAGATAATTTTAAAATTAAAGGGCAAAAATAGCCAAGAATATATTGATAGGAAAGACTAATGAAAGCGAACTTGCCCTACCGGATAACACAACTTCAGTAATTAAAGCAGTGTGCTACTGACAAAAGAATCGGCAGACAGATCAATGTAATGGATTTGATAGCCCAGAAATCGATCCCAGGATGTATGTAAACTTAGTATATATTAAAGGTGGCATCACAAATTAGTAAGAAAAATAACCATTGTTGAATAGATGTGCTGGGACAGATGGTTAACTCTTTGGAAGAACAAAGTTAAATTACCATTCTAAAATAAATTGCAATGGATGACCTTTAACCTACTAAAAACTTGAGATAAAAACAGAATGAGAAGTCCGCTTTAAGCATAAATTAGTGAGAAGAACTCACAAAGAAAAGTAAATCATAACAAAAAATGAAGCATATGTGTCTATCTCCTCTCTGGCCCCCTGTGCCCATGGAAGTGATTCAGAGAGTGGTTCGAACGAATTAAATCTTTCGGTTGCTGGCTTTGTAGTTTGTTCAGCTTTTTACTTCTTGTTAGGATAGAGTGTCAACTTCCAAGCTGCTTATGCAGAACTGGATACCAAAAGTCTAAAGATGACATTTCCTCATGAGTTCTTAACCTGAATTCCATGGACTTATTCATCACCTGATTTCCCTTCTAAGACATACTGGCAACAGAGACAGAGGGGCCTTCATTGGAAACTGGCTGGACAATGAAATTAAGAAAACCAAGGAGCAGTAAAGTGGACAAGGGACCTCAGAGCTTACTGGAGAGATGTTATAAAAGCCTTAGAAGAGGTGGCAGTTTGGGCTGAGAAGGCCTCTAGCCAAATAGTTCTCATGGAAACCAAGTGTACAAGTTGCATGAGAAATAGCTGAAGAGACCAGGAAGAGAGCTGCTTGATCCTGACAGGTAGCTGCTAATTAGCAATCAAAACCTAATTGAGATTAACAGCTGTTTTTCTAGCACAGTTACTAACAGCAAGGCAGAAATGGTATGAAGATCATCCAAGCTCTATGAGCTGCGTTTTAACATCAGAAAAAGGAGAATAGAGTGATGAGCCAAGCCAGCAGGGAGATGAAAGTGAGCCATGAACACAGAGCTGAGCTGATGGGCCAGAGGGCTGGATCCAGAGGACCAATTAGGATGTCTACAGGGGGCTGGAGGTGAATGAAAGAGACAGGATGCAAACAACAATAGCGAGTCTGCTCATTGGCTGGTTTGGCCAAGAGACTGCCTGGTACTGGTGGAGAGAAGGGCACACTGGTGCAGCCCTCTTAGCTATCAAGTGGGCCCTCAGGTTAGGCTGAAACACTTTCAAATGCACTATCTGAGCACCACCTGCATGTAGGAATATCTATTATGTGGAGGTCTCAGTCACCCCATGGGGATTAACCTGGTAACATTTCCAACAGGGGAAGCACATGGAATGGTCAGTCTCTCTCTGTCTCTCTTTGAAATCCTCTTAGTGGTGATGTCAGTCAGTGGCTCTGAACGGACTCCCTTAATGAGCACCACGAGTAGAACTGGTAGCTGGCCGAGTCTAGCACAGAACCCAGGAGGAACTAAAGCACTGTGCAGAACTCAATCTGTGGTTTAGGCTGTTAGGCATGCTACTGCCTTGGCCATCGGAACCTGCTGAACACTAGAGGAATATGATATAGCACCTACTATGTGCCTGGCACTGGTCTAAGTGCTTGACATACAGCAACGCATGTAATCCTCACAGCACCCCTGTAAGGTAGAGAGGTTAAGAAATGTGCCCTGGTTTACACGGCTAGAAATGATAAAGTAGGATTTGAACCTGTACAGTCTGGCTCCAGAGTCTGCGCTCACAGTCACTCCCCTGAAGTCTGCAGCCCAGTAGCATTATTCTCACCTAGAACCTCACTAGAAATGCAGAAGCTCAGGCCCTGCCCCAGTCCTGCTGGATGAGAACCTGCATAAAGATCCCCAGGTGACTCCTGTGCATATAAGGTTTAAGAAACACTGTACTATGCTATACACCCAAATATAGATATATAACTTACATGTATATTAATAGGTAATTAATATTAAGAACATAAATCACTGCTCAATAACAAGAACACCCTACAGTTAGCATAATACAAAAAACAAAAAACAAAACAAGAGGAAGGATGTCCGATATTGAACGCTTCTTTCTCTCTTTAGTCATCAGGTCTTTCCTAACCATAGGCTTGTGTACTGAATAAAGCTTGTTTATTTTTCTCCCAATCTCTCTGCCACAGGCCATTTTCACAACCTGTAATTTCTTTGGCTTTAGCAAATATCCACTACATTTTTTAAGTGACAGCTGCTTCTTTATCACCATTTTTTTCTTTCTCACTCTTGCCTCAAATATCTAAACTCTGAAGCTATCCCAGTGGAAGTAGCTTAGTTTGTTTCTAGAGCAACTAACTGTGTTGCATTTCTGTCCCTCTGCTCCTCCATGTGCATCCTTCTGTGACTGTCCTGAAATGTTATTTATTACGAATATTCTTAGGAACTAGAACCCTCATACACTGCAGGTGGAAACGAACATGACACCACCACTCTGAAAAACTCTTTGACAGCTTCTTACAAATTTAAACATCGAGTCTCCTTATAACCCAGCAATCCCACTCCTGGGTGCCTACTTTAGAGAAATAAAAACATACGTTGTCACAAAAACCTATACACGAATGTTTATATCAGCTCTATTAATAATTGCCTAAAACTAGAAACAGCCCAAATGTCCTTCAATGAGTAAAGGGATGAACAAATCTGGTACATCCACACAATGAAATCTACTCGGTAATAAAAAGGAATGAACTATTGAGACTCTCAACAATATGGATGAATCTTGAAAGCATTATGCTAAGTGAAAAGGCCAGACACAAAAGACTACATCCTGTGTGATTCCATTTATATGAAATTCTAGAAAAAGCAAAGCTACAGTGACAGAAAGCAGATCAGTGGTTACCAGGGGTCAGGAGGTGGGGGCAGGCGATTGATTGGCAACGGCACAGGGAAACATTTTGGGACGATGAAAATGTTCCATATCATGATTGTGGAGGTTACACTACCTTATACATTAGTCAAAACCCACTGAACTGTGTATGTAAAATTTGTGAATTGTATATAAACTATACTGTAATAAAGCTAAGGTGGTTAATTTTATGTATCAAATTGACTAGGCCCCAGGGTGCCCAGATGTTTAGTCAAACAATATTCTGTGTGTGTCTGTGTGGATGTGTTTGGATGAGACTAATGTTTGAGCCGGTGGACTGAGTAAAGCACATTACTCTCCCCAGTGTGGGTGGCCCTCATTCATTCAGTGGAAGGCATGAATAGAACAAAAGGCTGACCCTCCTGCAAGAGGGAACTCCTTCTGCCTGACTGCCTTGAGCTGGGACATCAGTGTTTTCGGTACTTTGAACTTGAATCGAAATATTGGCTCTTCTTGGGTCTCAAGCCTGCTGGCTTTCAGTGTGGAATCACCCATCGGCTCTCCTGGTTCTCAGGCCTTCAGACTCAGATTGGAACTTCAACAGCATCAGCTCTCTTGAGACTCCACCTTGCCAACTGTCAATCTTGGGACTTGTCAGCCTCCATAACTGTGTGAGCCAATGCCTTATAATAAACAAATATATACGTACACACACACACATCCTTTCAGTTCTGTCTCTGGAGAACCCTGACTAACACAGAAACTAACCAAAAATAGAGGAATGTGGGATTCATCATGGGTTGATAATAACAAAGAAGAGGAAATGGTGTCAGATCCACTGAAGCAGCCGGTGGTCATCACTGTCATCGTCATCATCATCATCATCATCATCATCATCATCATCAGATAATAAAAGGAACAGCCTACAAATACCAACACTGGGAGAAGGGTGGTTTGTTCTCTGGAATTATCTCACTCAATTCAGTATTTAAAGAAAGCATATTCTGCACATGTTTTCAGTGTCCCGAGGCTTTAGAATCGAAATGAGTTCTCTGTAGATGCCATAAACTTCTTGTAATTACAGACATGCAAAATGTTAGTTGCATTAATGCTGAGAAATACAGATGCATCATCTAAAGCCATTGAGAGTCAGTATCTCTTAAGACCCATTAAGAGTGAAACTCCAATCTTGATGAACTCAAGCCTCTGTCTCTGACTAGTAGAAGATGCTTTTTGAAAAATCTTCCTCCTAAAATATTTCTGGGAACCTCAAGCCTAGGCCTGTGTGTGTGTGCGTGTGTGCGTGTGTGCGTGTGTGTGTGTGTGTGTGTGTGTGTGTGTGTGTGTGAATAGGCCAGATAGCTGGTCAACCCCTGAGTCCTGACTATCTGTAGCTCAGGCACATATGTTCACAGAGAAGCCGCTCTGAGGCTGGGGGCTCTCCACATGGCCATTGCCTCATTTATGAGGTGGGTTTTCCCCACCCCTTCTAATGATACTGGGCAAACATCAAAAGCTTTGAGGTCAGAATTTTATTACATCTCATTAAAATGGAGAAGAAAAACACTCCTACTTTCCTATCACTTTTGGAGTTCCTAAACATGATTGCTTAGGCCCCAAAACATCAATTCTCAAGTACTCTTCTCTCTCTGATGCACAGCCTGGCCTGGGGTCGTTTTCAGTACTAGAAGCCGCATATACCAGGAACCATGACCTCATCTCATAATCAGGCCCTGCTGTTGAGTCTGGAGTGCTTCCCTGCCCTCTTTTCCCTGATGGTCCTTGTTCATCTAGGGGCCCCATCACCCTCCACCTGTATAGCTCCCACCGGGGCCACACCAGTTTACCTTCCATCTGTGAAAGTCAGTGGCAATAAGCTGATGCCCTCAGTGCCCGTGTAGGAGCTCCAGCTCCCACTCAGCCGTGAACTATACAAAAACTTTCTCCAAATACACTTTGCTGTTTATTGTAAAGTATATTTTTGGAAGTCTATGGATTATAGTCCAGAACTGAAAAGACAGCTGGACAATCAGGTTCTGAAAGAGCAGGACAGGAACCTGAACAGCTCTGTTCTCCAAGGAACATCAATACTGCATGGTCTCTATAGGACGCCTATAGATAAATCCATTGCAATCATTTTAAATTCACTTCTTTTTCTACATTGTGAAATATTTCAAACATAAAAACCAAGTATAGGAAATAATGTAATAAACAACTGGATCTATATACCCAGTGGGAGCCCTGATGTGGTACATTAAATGTGGGTGCAAATTCTCTGCAGCCCCTCCCATCAAGAACCTATTTCTCCATCCCTTGACTCTGGGCTGGTCCCATGAATTGTTTAGAAAATAGGATGTGGTAGAAGCGACAGTACACGACTTCTAGGCCTTGGCTGCAAGAGAGAAGCCCCAAGGCTACCTCTGTCACTCTTTGGAAATTCTGCCACTTTGTGAACAAGCCCAGCTAGCCTCCTTGAGGATGAGAGAGTTCATGGAGAAAACCCTCAAAGAGGTCCAGGCATCAAGGCTGAGACCCCAGACCTGTGAGTGAGGACATCAGACACCAGATAGCCCAGCTGACAAACCAACTGACCAAAGGCAGATGAGTGAGCGCAGCTGACATCACATGGAGCAGAGAAGAGCCATTCCAACTGAGCCCCGCCCGACTGCCAACCCATAGAATCATAAGCAAACACCTAGCTGAGGCTTGAAAGCCACTAAGTTTGGGGTCGCACTGTTATGCATCAACCAAGACACCCTGTGGAATCCTCCTTAATTTCATTCTCTATATTTCTTCCTGCCAAAAGGTGAACACTCCCATTTTAATGCATGCTTTCAGAATGTTACTATATATTTGTGTTTACTTTAAAAGTATATAATACTGTTTTGCAGTGTTTTTAACCATAAATGTATGGTATTAAACTCTGTATTATTCTGTGACTTCCTTTTTGTGCAAAATCATTATATTGAGATTTACAGATTGATTTTCTTAGCTTTAGTTCATTCAACTTCAATACTATGTAGTATTTCATTGCCTAAAAATAAACTACATATATTATTGCTCCCTGCCCCACTCCCTTCCTCTCTCTGTCCCTCCCTTCCTCCCTTCCTTCCCTCCTTTCCCTCTTTGATGAATATGGTGCTTTAACACTCAACGTTTTCTCCATCCTCCTTTTGGCATGCCTTTCAGTACACAGAACCACCTTTCCAAGACTTCCCTGGTGAGAGTGGTGTGTACCTGGCCAACCAGGTGAACTTACACAGGTCTGGCAGGCAGGACTGAGGCAATGGCTGTGGTTTTGCTGTCCAGCAGAGCCATGGAAGGGTCTGGGTTTCTGTGGCAGTAATAGAGACTCCCGTTTCCAGGCCTCGGCTTGTAGGTACTGAGAAGCAGGGCACGAGGCCCCTTCCTGATGGTGTGGATCACAGCTGCTGAAACATGGTTCTGGAGGCAGCAGCTGCAGCAGGGTCCTGGCGGTGGCAGTTTCCTGAACCTGCCGTTTTCATGGTGATGGAACAGGAGCCAGTGGTTTGCTGATCATAGAAGAGGCTGCAGTTCCCTGGTGACCCGTTCTGCAGTTGCTCACAGTGGTCAGGCTGTGTCACTCCAATCAAGATTCAAGTTGCATTTGTGGCTCCCTGGGCTTCACTGCTTTTGGCTGGACTTGGCTGCAGGGATGGCAGGTTGGGTGCTTGTCTGGTCCATGTGTGTTCGTTCAAGGGTCCAGTCTGAAAAGGTAGCAGCTACCCAGGGAGAAGCTCCTCATGGCAATGGTAGAAGCACAAAAACGCCATTTTAAAAAAACCATTTTTTATTTTGAAACAATCTTGAACGTATAGAAAAGGTGGAAGTACAGGCCTAAGAACTGCTTTCTTCCTGAGCCGTTTGAGAGTAAGTTGCCATACTTGCTCTCATTATATCACACCCCTCAACTTTAATGTGCATTTCTGCAAACAAGGACGTTCCCCCAAATAAACAGAATACAATCATCAAAACCAGGAAATTCACAGTGATTCATTGTATCCTTTAATCCTTAGACACCCTCATTCAGGTTTAGCCAACAATGTCCTTTGTAACAAACAGATCCAGTGTAGACGCAGTGGTTGTATTTAGTTGTCTGTCTCTTTAGTCTCTTTCAAGTCAGAACAGCTCCTTCGTCTTTCCTTAACTTTCATGGCGGTGTTTGAAGCTTTTGACATGTTAAAGATTACAGGCAGGTTATTTTGCAGAATGTCCCTCAGTTCGAGTTTGTCTGATGCTTTCTGATGATTAGATTGAAGGTAGGCATCTCCAGCAGAAATATCACAGCAGTGATAATGCGTTCCCCTTACGGACACCTATCAGGTGGCACATGGTTTCAATTTGACCTGTTACTAACGATTTCACTTGGATTGCTTGATTAAAGTGGTGTCAGCCAGGCTTCCCTCTGTCAAGTTACTCTTTGTTCCTTTGCACTTAATAAGCATTTTGTGGGAGGTACTATTAAACTATGTAAATATCCTGTTCCTCATCAAGCTTTCTATCAATTAATCTATCCATGTATTTACTTGTACAGATACATGATCTATTTTACTTCATGGGCATAATCTTTCATCAGCCTTGTATTCATTTCAACTTGTCACATTTTGGCCAGTGGAAGGCATTTCAGGCTGGCTTCGTGTCCTCTGACATGCCCCCATGAGACTCCCTTTCTGGCACAACGGATGCTGGTTTCATTGTGTACGTCCCTGCCCCCCAGTCCTGCAATCAGCCATTTCTCCTGGTCTCTTTCAGTAAAGAATGCTATTGGAAAGCCAAGTTTGTGCCGGATGTGTTCATTGCTGTTGAAATGTTGCTGTTTCCAGGCCTTTTCGAGCTTCTCAGTAGGCAGAGCTAGAGAAACGTATGTGTGTGCTCAACAACACACTGAGACACTTGTACCTGTTTATTTTTATAAAATTATATATGTGGAAATCCATGACCTTACACCAATATCTTCGATTCCAATCCAAAGCCACAGAGTTCATTCTAAGTTTCTCCCTTTTCATATGTGTAACTTCCTTCTCTAGCAGCGAGCATTTCAGCCCCCTTAATCTTCGTATACTTACTTACTTGAGCAATCCTCCTGTGGTAAGAAATCCCCCAGGCCATCCCTGTCCCACTTCATTGCACATGTCCTCCTCACCCTGCTGGGCTCTGACGTCCCACCAGGCTGCCACCAGCATGTGAAAACTCTGCTGTCAACCCCCCAGGCCCCACACCCCATGCTGGGCTAATTGCCACCTGCACTGAGGGCCTGCTCACCCACTTTTGCTCCTGCATGGACACCTTCCTCATCCTGCTTGGGCTCTAAATCCCTGCTCCATTCCCTCGTCCCCCCCCTCATCCTCACCCTGCCTGGTCACCCTCCTCACCGGCTCGGGCTCTGGGAGATGGGGGGAGGGGAAAAGGGCGAGGGAAGGGAAGGAAGAAAGAAAAGAACTGTTTTAATCCCACGTCCTTCTCTCTCGTTGGAAACTTGCTCTTCCTTCTTCTGTGTATGGACCGGTTTGTGTTCTCTTCCTCTCTTACTGTATCCCTCCTTCAGATTACTCCTGTCTGAAAATCACCTTCCCTCAAACTGCTTTTCACCTAAGTCTCCAATTCCTGATCCATTGCACCGCCAAATTTCTCCAGAGGGGATTCTCTATTCCCTGCCACTGGGATCTGGCTTCTGCCCCTAAATCCTCCTGAACCTGCTAATGACCACCTCCCGTAGCCTCCTTGTAGGACTTGCCCTCCTCTGCTTGCTACAGACGATCTGCTCTGTTTCCTGGGGTTGCCCCCCTCTGGTTCTCACCCTGCCAGTGACCCTCTCTCCCTGTCTCTTCTGCTGGCTGTTCCTCCTCTGCCCCTGGCAGCGGGTGTTACTAGGGACCTGTCACTGGGCTGCTTCTCTTTGTAATCTATGTTTGCTCCCTGTGAAATGTTAGTTCGTTAGTTCCTCCTCCTGTTTGTAGGTGGATGACTCCCAACTGACACAAGTTTTACCTCTCCTGTGCTG
This sequence comes from Tadarida brasiliensis, assembly GCA_030848825.1. Taxonomy (NCBI): domain Eukaryota; kingdom Metazoa; phylum Chordata; class Mammalia; order Chiroptera; family Molossidae; genus Tadarida; species Tadarida brasiliensis. The sequence continues at coordinate 39,921,401 of CM061258.1, forward strand.
TAGAATATTTCCCCATAGTTACCATGAGATATTTCTGTCTCTCCAGGTTCCTCAAATTCCAAAATGTATTCAGTGCCTCACATTACCAGCCTTGTGCTCCATAGTATCAATACACAAATTAATGAAGCATAGTTTGTGCAAAGAAGAGGTTTTATCCAAGCTGGGAACTAAGTCATCTTTACCACTTTCTCTCCCTAACTCCCACTCTCTAACCCATCTTCCATACCATGGTAATACTCAGCTTTCTCATACATGTTCTGATCATACCTTTAGCCAGAAGCTTCTAATGTCTTCCCATTGCCCATGGTGAAAATGTGCAGTTCTTCCAACATGGTTATCTATTGCCACTCCTTGTCCTTCGTCTTTCCAGCCAAACAAGATGTTTATTTTACACCTCTGTGCCATTGGACCGTGTGCTTGTTGGGCATTGCACAACCTCTTAAATCATAGAATCCAGGGGGAAGTCACCACTGTCATGTCTTGCTTCACGTTGATTTTCATGCAGGACTTGCTTTTTATCACAGCAACTGCCCAAACCCAGCTTCACAGAGACAGGACCTCACTGAAGAGGCTATGGTGTGATCTAACACTGGAACTGTGAACTACCGTGGGATAGTAGTTCTCATGTGCCTGATGCATGTCACTGTGTTTTTCCCAAAAAATGCAAGATCTCTTGCTTGTCTGGAGTTGGCTTCACCACCGCAGGGCGTCAGCAGAGGTCGGCACAGCAGCTCCAGGGCAGGCACGGTGTTTGTGGCACAGGGAGCCCCGAGACTGAATTAAGCCCTGTTTTGTGTCTCTGCATTGTTCGACAGAGATGGACCGCACGTCTCAGGCCCACAAAGAGCTTTTATAAAGAACACAAATGTCTTTAAAGAATACGTAGGGCTAGGAGAATTATTGTTATCATAATGTCAGACTTAGCCAAGGACCAAATAACATTGCAGTGATAAATCCCGAGTCACCTTCACCTTCATCTAGCGACTGCAAATGAAAATGTTTGAGTTGCGACTTTTAGCAGTGGGACGGTAGCAGAGGATGTTAACTCAGAGTCCATTTATGCAACATTCTTTGTTTATTTGAAGTTGTATAAAGTTTTCAGCAGATCCTCAAAGTGATCTGTGACCAAAACATTAAACAAAATACAATTTTAAAAACAGCCATGACATGTTACTACTAACCTCAATGGTGATATGTGGCCAAAATTCATCTTGTTGATACAAAACAGTTTTAATTTTTCCCAGAATTGACCATTTATCAATGTCGGAGTGAAACAGAGGATTCTCTGCCTTCTTATTTATTATTCTTTCATTCAAGTTTCTTGCTTTATAAAGACGACTCTCCTAACTAGAAACAACTTGGAATTTTGGTTAAATCACTTCCAAAATGAACAAAATGATTTTTGTCTACTTTTGTTTTGTAGGCGATTTTAATTTTCCTGATAGGCTAAACAAAAATTTCACTTGGAAGATAACATTTTCCAAAATACATATCCATGTGTAATTTATGGTCTCTATACGAGATCCCGGCTGAATCGATGGCATTTAATATTCTCTCTTGCTTGAATGGATCTTCCAGGAGACTGAAACCTTAATATGAAAAACACTGAAGCTGTTACTACATGATCTCAAACCTCTGAATTAAAAACAAAACAAACAAACAAACAAAACCCTTGTAATGTATTGGGTTGTTATAAAATATTGCAGTGTTTGGCATTGTGTAGACCTAACATCTAAATAATTGCTTCAATAAACTCAACAATAACAGAACAATAATTGAACAATAATGCTCTGAACAATAACATTCTTGTCTTTCTATCCAGCTCAGCTCATGTCCCAAATCCTTACCACCTCTGGCTTCTCCAACTCAGAGTGAAATCTCCTTTCACTAAATTACTATACGTTTCTGATCTTTAACAGAATATTTAAAGACCTCACCTCTTCCTCTGTCCCTCCCCAATTTCACATAATACTTTTAAGGAGCTACCTTATTCTCAGCTTCTAATTTAGATTTATCCTCGTCTCCCTCATACCAATACCTTCAGTAGACAAAACCTATAACCAGCTTTTGACCAGGAACTTCTAGAGAGCAAAGAGCTTACTTTTGTTACTTATTTGAAGAATTACTTCATTTTCTCCATCCTATTGTCCACTCTAGTTCAACCTCTCATTTCCTATTGTCTGTACAATTATAATAGCCCTCCTGAACAATCTTCCAATGGCTGTTTTCTGCCTGCTCCAGACCGCTCCACAAACTTTCCAGCTTATTCTTAACATTAGCTAGCTCAATTAGCTCTGTTTTTTAAAATCCCAGTGGCACTCTCCATTGCCTAAGAAGCCTCACCCACTCCCCTGCAAATTATATTATCTGTCACTGAGCCTGTATTCCTAATTTTCAATTTAGTATCTTCTCCATTTCTAAACTTTCATGGCACTGTAATACTAAATATTATCATTCTTTATGAATTTGTCTTACCATTTTACTCCCTTGTAAGCTTTTTTTTCATACAGTAAAATTCATTCATTTGCTAATAATGTACTGTTTACCTGCTAATTGCCAGACATTTTGTAGGAACAGGGTACAAAGATGAACAGGACAGGCCTTCCTAAGCCCTGTACATAGTCACTGCTCAAAAAGTATTTGTTGAATTACGTTTTTAATGGTTTCAATCAGATACATGTATGTAAAGAAAAAAATGTATTAAGTTGAATTGGACCCTACTTTTACGTTCTTTTGTATTTATTTTAACTGTGCTAGTCTCATCTCTCCAAAAGGAGAGGGAGCCTGTCTTATTAACCCTTTGTATCCCCCAGGTCATACTCCATAGGTACACCTGCAGTGGGTTTTCAACAAGTCCATTTTGGTTGAGTGGTCTAATGCTTCATGTTCTTCCACATATGTGATGTAACGTGACCTGAGCCCACCATGTATAACAGCAAGTGTGATTGATGTTGCAAGGGGGGCAAAGTCTGAGGGGACCGTGCACTTTGACGTGGGCAGAGCCTTTGCTGGCATTTCATTTTCACTTTTGCAGTTGGATTTTTTGAAGCCAAAATAATATTTAAAGTGAGTTAACCTGTCACCTGATCCTTTAAGTAACCAAAATATTTGTTTAGTCCTTGTTTTCTCATCAAGACATCCAAATATTGGGCAAAGACAGATCTAAATGTCAGAAATAATTCCAAAATACTTGTATACATGTTGAATAATTGTTAGTATTAACTTAGCTTTTTTCATAAGATTGCGTTACATGATTGTACATAGAGATGAGTATATATAAAGATTTTAAACTGAGATTATATATTCAATGCAACAACTCTTACTGAGTAGCTAACATGTAAAAATGCTAGTCGCAGTATGAAAACACTGCCCTCACGAAGGTCACATATGAATGTACCAATTAGATATTTTGTTCTTGTGTATTACTGGGAGTGTATTCAGGGAAATGTGAAATTCAACGGCCTGAAAACAAAAGAAATTGCAAATTTTTGATGATAGGCACACAGTAAGTGCTCAATAAATATTAGTTACCTGTCCCCTTATGGTTGAGAATAGACTCAATCAACTATTTATAATGGAGTGGGGTGAATGGGAAATTCTCATTAGAAACTTTCATTTACCTAGAAGGATCCAAATTGTTATTGTGCTTAAATTGAATTTACTAGGTAATCATTTAATTCATTATTTTATTTCCCCAGTATAAACACAGAGCTAACTTATAATGGGGAAAAAATAAAATGAAAGAAAACCTTAAAATATAAAATGTTAAAACTACTGTGAAAATTGTGAGTCACCTAGGAAAGATAATGCTAAAAGAAAAAACAAAATGTATTATAAATGACCTGCTTCTGAGGATAATCTAAAGCCTCTACCATGCTGTTAGACACAGTGGATTCACAATAAATAGAGAGATTGATTGATATTGTATTAAAAGGAACCGTCTTGTATGCCTACTGAACATTTTTAATTAGAAAGAAATAAGAATGTGCCAAAATTCTAGAAGAAGGCAGGACTGCATAGCATCCTACAAGATGGCTTGGCCTTTGCCTGATGGTCCATGGGGAATCTTCCATTGTGCACCTTCCCGAGAGCCTGGCTTAAGGGAGCAAGAGCACAGGTCTGCATTGCCTGGAAACTTGGCCCTGAGATCTGGCATTCCAGGAGCTTCTCTGCTCTGCCGGGAAATTGCCCAACTGGACAGAGGCAGGGAGCTGCCCTCTGGTCCTCAGAAAGAAAGGACAATGATGGCAGCAACTACTCCCTTCCCCTGGCATCTACCTGGTCAAATAGCCAAACGGTTATAAGGGAAAGCCTTGGTCAACATCAGTGGGGATGGAATTAGCTCATTCAGCAGGGTGATCTCAAAATAGTGAGAACACATCATATCAGACACACTCAATTGCTATTTGTGTTAAAATTACAAAACACAACTGGTTGTTGGTAAAACTGTAGTTGTTGTATGTTTAGATTTATTGAAGTAAATAAAGAATTGGCTTTGCTGTCTCATGACATTTTACTGGCAAATTCTGCTCAGACTGGTTTGGACCTGATTGTAATCATTGTGTAGACTAAAAACTGGTTGGAACATATTAAAACAGAGCTTCTGATCCCGTGGAAATCAATCCAGTCGGAGAATGGCCAAGCGAGTTGCCTCAGGGTGCACATTAGGCCTCCCTTCCAAATGCTCAGCCCTGAAAGCAGTTCCCCAACCAACCGCAGCTTGGGCTCCTCCACCAGCTCTGGCCAAGTCACACAGACAGTCAGTGTCTGAGGCATCCTCTGACCACTCCGGTTTTGACAAGAAGCTTCTGGGGCGCAGGCACTATTTCTGTTTTTCCTGCATAGAGTCTACACCCTGGGCTCTAGTAGGTAGGTCTGGGAAAAATGAGATAACAGTCTATTTTCAGTATCATCCAGGCACTGTGCTAAGCATTTTTATACATTATCTCATTAAGTTATCTCAACAATTTCATGGGCTAAGTATTATCACTTTATCATTTTATAGATGAGGAACCCAATTCAGAGAGGGTCAGGGATTTGCCCAAGAGCATGGTAGAGCTAGCTGGTCTCATTCCAGAGCCCAAGTTGTCCATCAGCTCTATGCCCTACTGTCTGTATGTGACAGGTCGACAAATCTGGGTGCTTTCTGAGTTCCCAGTGGAGAGTGGGGTGATTGCCATGTCATCTCTCTGAGAACTCAGGGTACCAGTGTGCCTACAGGTAGGGGACAGGTGGCTGCTGATTTGGGAATGTGTTTGGTGTAATGGTAACCAAGTCTACCAAAACTCGGAAACAGGTAACATTTGTCTTTTTCTTCTCTCCTACTTATTTTCTTTTATTTCAGTGAACTTTAATTTTTGACTAGTTTTAGATTTAATGGAAAATGAAAATGTACAGAGAGTTCCCATGTATAATCCCATACCCAGTTTCTCCTATTATTATTTTTTCTTGATTTTATTTTTTTAGAGTTTTCACTCTTGTTATTATTCATTAAATGTATTGGTTAATAACATTCTATAAATTTAAGGTGTATAACTTAATTATACAACATCTTATACACTATTGTGTGTTCACTACCAGAAGTCTCCTTATGTTTGACCTCCTTGACCCTCGTCATCCTCTCCTCCCTTCTTCCCCCCTGGTAACCACCCTTCTGCTGTCTGTATCTATGAGTTTGGTTTTTTGTTTGTTTTGTCTCCTATTATTAACATCTTACATTAGTATGACACATTTGTCACAACTGATGAACAAATGTGAAACATTATTATTAACTAAACAGTTCAATAGTATTTCCTTAGTTTTTACCTAATGTTCTTTTTTATGTTCTAGGATCCCACATAATATTTAGTTATTATGTCGCCTTAGGCTCCTTTTGGCTGTGACAGTCTCTCAGATTTTCTTGTTTTTGATGACCTTGACAGTTTTGAGTAGTACTGGTTAGAATGTCCCTCTATTGGGTTTATCGGATATTCTTCTCATAATTAGACTGGAGTTATGAGTTTTGGAAGAAAGACCCTAGAGGAAGGTCCATTCTAATCACATTATATCAAAAGTACATACTATTTAACATATGAACTTTATCACTGATGTGCTACACTGTTGAGGTTGACCTTGATCACCTGGCTGAGACAGTGTTTGTCAGGTTTCTCTACTGTAAGGTCACTCTTTTTACCCCCTTACCATTCTCTGTGCTTTGGAAGAAAGTCACCATGCACAGCTCGTACTAAGGAGTGGGGGATTATGCTCCCACCTCAAGGGTGGAGTAGCTACATAATTTATTTGGAATTCTGCAGGGGAAATTTGTCTCTTTTCTACCATTTATTTATTCAATCATTTACTTACATTAATATGAACTCGTGGATATTTACTTTATACTTTGAGTTATAATCTGATACTATTTGGTTTATTTTGCTGTCCAGATTGTTCTAGCTTTGGCCATTTGGAGCTCTTTAGATTGGTTCCTGTGTCCCTTTGACATACCCCCATCACTGCAGGTTTTTTGTTTGAGTACTTCCTTCTTTTCTGGCACCACAAGGTGTTCCAAGTACTTTTTATATATTTCCTGCTTCAGTCCTAGAGTCACTTACTTCTGGAGATCTCCTATCCATTTTAGGAGTGGAAACCCCAAGGATCTTGAGGACGAACAGAAATCATGAGGATATTAGGCAGGCAAGTGAAATGGTATGATTTGTATTTTAGAAAGATTACTTCTGGCTGGATAAGGCTGAGACTATAGGCAGACAGTCAGAAAGACTATATGTAGAAAAAGGGTGATGTCTTGAATTATGCCAGTGTCAGTGAAGGACAGACACTTGAGAGGTAGGTCAGCTTACATTGCCAACCGAGCCCTGGGTACTCTAAGTCCTGAGACTCATTCTAGGCTAGCACAAAGCACACAGAAACTTTCTGGATGGAGGTGAAAGCTAATTAATAACAGTAATCACTAAGATTTATTGGCTACTTACTATAAATACTTAGTATATAATAACTCATTTAGTCCTCACAACAACTCTTTATACTAAGTATTATTATTCTCATTTTACAGATGAGGAAATTGGGCACTAAGAGAATCAATAAAAGTGGCCCACAGCCTCATAGTTAGTAAGCAGCAGGCAGGGCCATGAGCCCAGGAACCCTGACTCCAGTCCTGTACTGTTCAACACTGTGCTATAGTGCCTCTTGCTAAAGGAAGGCCTCCAAACTGGGAGTTCTTTGTTGCCAGAGCCAACCGTAGCTGCCTGGACCAGCTGCCAGGATTTTTAATCCTGTTGCTGCCTGCACTGCTTCTGTTCCCTCTGATTCCAAGCTCTGCACCAAAGCCAGCTCTTCATGTTTGACTTGACACCTGTGTCTGTGCCTCTGCAGACCTGTCCATCTGACCTAACTCACTTCCACATGTTCCATTTCAAAAACACTTAGTGAGCACCTGCTATTGTTTGGCACTGTGGTAGGTGCTGGGGATATAGAGGGAGTAAGTAACTGTCCTGTTCCCAAGGGGCTCACAGTGTGTGTGTGTGTGTGTGTGTGTGTGTGTGTGTGTGTGCGCGCGCGCGTGTACACATACACATGCACATGCATACATGTGAAAATACAATGTAGTCTTTAAGTCTGCTTACTCTATGACTCCTAACTACCTTCCAACCTCTGGCCACAACGCTAGGCTGCCCACTTGACCTGAGACCACACCCTGCTCCCAACTCTTAGCGTCCAGGTCTATGCCCAGGTCTGTCCCCTCTTGTGTCTGTCCTGACTGTTTTTGCTTGTCTGTGGGCTTCCAGTCTGTTGATCTTGCTCCACCCACACTGGGAGGCACATGGGCATCTTCCTCTCTCTCCTGCTGGTCAGAGGGTCAGCCTGGGGGGTGTGCCTGGCCAGCCCGGTCTTCCAGACTGCTCTGCTCTGAGTCATGCTAATTTTGTTTCCAGAATTTTTTTTTCTCATTCACAGTACTATTAGAGCTTCAGACTCTCTTTTGCTCCAGAAGGAGTAGGACGTAAATTAGGGACGATTAGCGGCCAGATTTCCTCACCACTTCTTTCAGCCCATCTGGATGTTTCTACTTGACTATTTTCTGATTGAGTCTGAGTCATTCTACCATCAAATAATGAGACCATTTAAATAATTTGCATTATTTATCTGATGTTTGAAGTTTCAAAATTCATCTCATATACATTAATGTCTCCCAAAGGGATGCTGCCTGCTTGGTTTAGGGAAACATCTCTGGGTAGAACCTAGAGAAACCGTTGCCATGATTAGTGTAGAGAGATACCAGAAAGGATGCTAATGGCTCTTTCTCCATTCTTCCCAAAGATTCCAAAAATATAATGCAGTTAGGTTACATGACATAGTATTCAGTTAAGTTACACACGTAATTACTGTTTTCTTCAACACAATGTCTACCTTTTAAAAGCACCCTATATTTGTATTTTCCAAGTCAGAAGCTAAGATTTCTCTTGGTCCTTTTCCTGGCCTTTCTGCATTTCTGGAGCGGCACTCTAGATCAAAGACTATGGCTGAGGGTAGCAACGTTCTTTTTTACAGCCTTTAAACACACATGACTCTCCCTTTCAACCACCCGCACCTCACTCTAGGAGAGTATTCTTAATCACACTCTCGTAACCCACTTTCCGAAGTTGTTTTGCAAATCATTTGTAGCAAATAAGTACCAAAGGTGGAAAATAATTGAATTTTAATACAGGTAAGTGGATTTAAAGTTAAGCCTAAAATAATGTAGCTCCCATTCTCTTACACAACAATTTGCTTTCTGGCATGGGAGGGAAAGCAGGGGAGTCTCAGCTGTGTAGGGTAATTGCATCTAAGTCCCTGGATGGGTTGTCCTGGAGAAACAATCCTCCATGGAGAAATGATGGAGAACTCTCCAGAGCAGGGCCATCTTTCCCACAGGGGGCTTCTGTTCCCTCCTCCAGAGCAAGAGCTTTCTCAGTGGCTTCTGCTGACAGCAGTGAGGCAGAGGAGGTCCTGACTCCAAGTAGTGGCCCTCACCCACTTGTCCTGTCTATCAGGTAGAAGCTCTGTTTGTAGCTTCTGGGCCCTGGGCTGCCCTCAAGCCCCACCATAAAACTCTCAGAGCCATTGTAAGGTAAGAATGAGCAGGCCACCACGATCAGCTGACAACCTCCTTCAAACATGTATCCTGTGGGTCCAGCCTCCCTGATGGGGATCCCCAATGGCAGGGAGTGGCTGGGCATGGGGCACAGCTGGCCACATGTTTATCTGCTTTGAATGAGCGGGGAAGCAGGAGAGGAGCGGAGAGTTCGGTTTCTCACCAGGGGAGATGAGACAGGGCCGTCGCTGCCTGCAGGGACTGGAGCTGTCTTTTAAAGGTCTTTGGTTTTAGCCATGGAGAGAATAGCTGAGAGGGCTGTGTTTTTGCTTGTTTTCTTTGTTTTGCTTTTTGAGTAACCAACCCCCTGTTCTTCCTCTTCTCCTATCAATGAGAGAAGTCACATAATCCTTTTCATAAAGACCAGAAGCATCAAAGGAGAGCTTGGGATGCTGAAGCGGACCCTTCACACAGCCCCTTTGGGCCAACTCCTGCTTTGACTGAGTGCTGGACCTCGGGCCCTTGGCCCTTGGTGCTTCCAGCTCTTTTATCAGTAAGCCTCAATTTGGGCCAAAATGTTCATCAGGGAAGCTAAACCCAGAGACTGAGGATGGGGAGGACAACAGAAGGAGAATATTTTGGCAAATGCTTTGCCCTTGTCCCATCTTTCTGCAGGAGCCACGGGAGACCCACAGTCAAGCAAATTCTGTCTTTCGTTCCTGTCTCTGTTTCAAAAATCAATGTTAAGCAGGTCTTCCTTCACACCTTGTCCATTGCAGAGGTGCTCTCAGCTCTGCACTTTGGGGGAGTGAGCCATCGGAGGGCTCCCCCTCCCCGGGCTGGGAGAGGGACAGGAGGTCAGTTTTTCTATCTTACATTCCTTCATTATTTAAAATTCATTTCAAGCTGTTTGAAAAGGATCTGGCGACTGTTGCACTCTGTGTCTGGTTGGTTACCTCTAGCAATGTGTTCAGAAACACAGACTTCTTGCTTAAAGAGAGAGGAAGTGGCAGGGCCAGGCTGAGCAGGAAAGTATACTGGGGAAGGACATCTGTGAGGTGTGATTCGAGAACGCTGCACAAGCCCTGAATTTCCGATCATCCTAACTCCATGGTGACGGCATTCCAGCTTCCTGAAGGTAGCTCACAAAGTAGCATGGAGACAAAGTATGTAATCATGAGAATAAAAACCTTATAACCCTTTAAGGTTTATAAAATGCTTTCATGCCATTGCACTTTTGTGGAATGGTCCCAGCTGAGCCAAACTCCTGACATTGTGTGGGATGGTTCTAGACAAACCTCATTCTCATTGTCCCCCTCTCGCAACAATTTCCCTGAGTGGCTTGCATGGGAGCCTGTCAGGAGAAAGTATATGGTATCATGATCTCTGTGAGGCAGGACAGGGGATATAGATCTGGATGGCAGAGAAACTGTGACCTGTCCCCAGCCGAGTCCCACAAATTGGCCTTTGATACTCTGATGGAGGAGATGGGCTACAGGAACTCACTGAAACAGCTACTCTTCAGAGGGGCTGAGCCTGGGAGCCCAAGCAATGTTATATGGGACCCAAATGACTTTCTATGGAGGCAATCAACCCATTTATCCATGGAATATGGCACCAATGCAGTAACCCAGCCAGAGATAAAGGAATTGTAACATTCCTTGATACCTCAAGGGTTTGGTAGCTTTAAGAGCCCAGGAAGGCAACCCTAGTGAAGTCAGGAAGCAGCTTCTCATAGAGGCAGCAGATGTCAGGGGGCATGAGAGGGGAAGACAAGAGGGGGGTGGCCTTGAGCAAATATGCAAGCTGCTTCAAAGACTCTAGGAATAACTGGGGGTGCTTTGAGAGAAGTGGGCATTGAAGACCACAGTCTCACAGACAGAACTTATGGACCATGGAAAACTGCAAAACTACGAAATCTGATTATTTACACCACAGTCATGAGATCTGTGAACATTGATTATCTATGTAGTCACTTGACCCTCATTATGGCTCGTTAGTTGAGTTTTCCCATTTTATATATGAAGAAACTATAGATTGGAAAGATTAAATGAGCTGCAGGCATTTAGTAGCAGAGCTGGAGCTCCTGTGGGTCTAATTAGGGGCTCTTTTCACAGTGCAGATCTGCCTTTGCCTTTACCACTCATGGCCCTTCCCCCTCCCAACTCTCAACTAGCCAAAGAAAAGAAAAATTATGATAAATGAGGTGAATATTTGGAAAATGGAAGGTTAGTGAGGCAATGTGTGTGGGATGGTGACATCTTGGAGAACTAGGGCCAGCCTGAGGATACTGAATAAGAACGTAGGTAGAGGGACATAGAATGCACTCAGAGGTTAAGTGGCTAAGGGAGGAAGAGACTAGAGAAGCAAATCATGTTCGCAGACATTTGTCCAATGAGAAAACTGAGATCTTGAAGCGCAGTGACTTTTGTAAGACCAGATAGTGGTAGACACAGGTTTCAGATCTAAGTCTTCCAAATACTGGTGCAGCATCCTTTTTACCCCTTGCATAACTTCTCACAAGCCTCTCCTTTAGTCTCTGTCCCACAACCTCATACTTTCTACACCCTTTCTTTTCATCTAAGTTTATTTCCCCTAAAGCTGATGTCAATAAGCTAAAAAATCAAACAAAGAACAACATTAAAAATTACTAAATTATTAGAGAAATGAAAATTAAGATCAATATAAGATACCACTGAACAACTATTAAGAGTGCCTAAAAAAACTGATAATACCAAGTGCTGATGAGACTATGGAGCAACTGGAACTCTCATATGTTGCTGGTGGAAATATAAAATGGTCCAGCTACTTTAGAAATCATTTTGGCAACTTCTTATAAAGTTAAACATACACTCAGCATATAACCCAGTAACCCCATTCCTAAGCATTTATCCAAGTGAATTGAAAACTTAAGTTCATGCCACAAAAATCCATACATCATGTTTATAGAACTTTGTTCATAAATGACAAAAATCTGGAAACAAGGAAGATGTCCTTTAATAAGCAAACAGATGAACAATCTATGCTGCAATAAAAAGAATGAGCTATTGATTTACACAACAACATGGATAAAGCTTAAACACATTTCACTAAAGGAAAGAAGCTAGACCTCCAAAACTAGATTCCGCATGTTGTAAAATTCCATGTATGTGATATTCTGGAAAAGGCTAACTATAGGGAAGGAAAACAGACCAGTGGTTGCCAGTGGTTGACAGAGGAAGGAGTGGCTGACTAGGAGGGTGTCACACAAGAAAATGTTTTAGGGTAATGAAAATGTCCTATATGACACCATGCATTTACCAAACCCATAGACTTGTGCACAGAGAGTAAATTTTTTCACAAATTTTAAAAATCAACCAGAATGTCAGAGAATCTCAGGCTGGAACGCAAATTATGACACATGAATCTAGATGTATCTTTAAGTGTATGACATAACCTTACTGAAGAGAGTGGGAGAAAAAGGAGCCGGGAGAAAAGTAATTCTGGAAAATGGCATTTTGATTGGATACTGTAAGGCTAAAGACAAAAAGAGCTGTTCATGATTACTGTGTCATCATTGGTAAACTGGTTTCTCACAGGAATGTAAGTTAGCAATTCTGAAACTGTTTTACATGTACATTAGGGCTGAACAAATAAGTAAATACATTTTAGATAATGGGAGCCAGGTTCTCATGGTCAGAAAAATACACAAGAGTTAGAATGACCCTGGAGTACTAGAGTAGAGTCAGAGACAGCATGAGCTCATGTTTATTTTAATATATATGTACAGATTGATATATACAGTATAGAGTTATGTGTGTATATCTGCGTTAGTATAAATTAATGTATTTCACAGCTCTGACCACTAAGAGAACCTAGTAGCAGTGACAGCCCAGTAGCAACCAGCACATCCAGCACCAGATCTTGGATTTTAACAATTCTCCAATAAAAGGAACCAGGGAATCCATGGAGAAATGATTGATTTTAGGCCTGTGGGAGGGAAACTACAAGATGAGTCTGGTGCATTTTGTAATGCCAGAAATTAAGGAAGTGCTCCCCCCCAAAATGGTACCTGAATGTCAGAAAGATGCCAGAAGCCCATCTGACAGGGGTCCCAGTGGCCAAAGCTGGAAGAGTTTGAGCAATAGAACATTTTCTCAACTTCATTATAACATAAAGAATTAAAAAATATCCATAAGTCCATACTGATAAAAATAAATGATTACATGAATAAATGGGGAGAAGGAAGAAATCTTAACAGAAGAACTCCAAATAATACTACATGTAGATACTCCTCTAGGGAGGTGGAGCTTAACTCCCTACCCCCTGAATATGGGCTGGACTTAGTGGCTTGCTTCCAAAAAATAGATTATGCAAAGCAAAAAGAGTAAGGAATGGGAAATCCAATCAACATCAGCAGTAATACATTTAGTTGATATTGTCCTCATCTTTGTAATGTGATGAGGACACTTCACCTTCGTGTTATTCTTCCCCCAAACCCTTAACTCAGTCTAATCATTAGAAAACATCAGATAAACACAAATTGAAGGACATTCTACAAAATCACTGAAGTGTAGTCTTTAAGCTGTAAGGTCATGAAAAACGAGAAAAGACTGAGAAGCTGTCACAGATCGGAAGAGACCAAGGAAACATGACAACAAAATGTAATGTGGGTTGCTGGATTACACTCTGGAAGAGAAGAAGGACCTTAATGGAAAACCTGGTGAAATCCAAATGAAGTCTGTAGTATAGTTGCTAGTATTACACCAGTGTTAATTTCTTAGTGTTGACAATATAACTGTGGTTATGTAAGATGTTAACATTAGGGAAAGCTGGGTAAAAAGTAGACAGGAACACTCTGTCCTATTTTTGCAAATTTTCTGTAAATCTAAATTAAAAGTTTAAAAACGACTAGGAAGCCAGGGTACAGAGAGAACTGGATAATGTACATGTAGAATAAATAAGCAGGGAATAATGGAAAGTTGGATGAAAGAATTGGCATTTCACACAGGTTTTATTCCTCCAGACAGTTATCCAGGTCATCTTGGGTCATCTGGATTTTGGACACTTGTCACAGTAAAGATAAGCAAGGAGTGAGTCTGGGGTGGGGGGGGGGGAGCATCTTCTGAGATCCTGCCCAAAGGTTTGGTATTGGGAAGATATGCTCATCCATGTATTAGGGGATTGAATTTAAAACCTGTCCTTTGGGAATGTCTTAGAAGACCAATCTAGATAAATTTTAAAAAATGAATTAATGAAGTCTCCCTTTCATCTGTCATATTATATTTTCTATAAATATAAATCTGCCATTTTATCTGCCTCCATGTCTTGAGGCTTTGTCATCAAAGAGGCTTGGATTCACATTTGTTGAAGGCATTTTGCTCTGGGATTGTGCCAATAGTATAGGAAATCCTAAGAACTTTCCCATCCATTTTCAAACTCTGACACCCACTTGCACATTTCTGTTGGAACCAGGGCTAGCCTTTCAGGTATGAAGGGAGGCTAAAGATCACTCAAGTTCTCTCTACCCCAGGCTGATCTACTACTCCAAAGGCCTCTATTTTTTGGCGTTAAGTACACCCCTTGCCAGCCTCTGCATCTTTTGCTCTGTATGTGACTGTGTGAGCATGGTGGGTATCTCATTTTGGATTTCCTAAAAAACAGACTTAGAGTCTCACAGATTTGCATGCAGGAGGTTTACTGGGGAGTGCTCTTGGAGTTAACACCTGTGAGGGATGAGGGAAACAGGATTCAGCAGAGGGAGAAATTAAACTGATGCAGTTGCACAGTCTCAAACAATCCTACAGGTGATGCTGGAGCTGAGATGATTCTTTATATATGACCGAGTTGATGAAAGAGAATGGGACCTCATCCCAAAACTATTATTATCCCTATATTATTGAATATAGGCCAGGTGGTGGTGTTAGCTTGAGTAAGGTAGTTCCCTTTAACAAAGCAAAATTCCTAGGGAGGGACTTAGGTATGAGTGGTCAACAACCAACACTTCCAGCAGCTAAAAAAATAAAGAAGTCCCTTAATCCTGAAAGGTGATCTCAGAGGCACATCACAATATTCAATATAGTGCTCTTCTTGCAGTGCCTGAATCCTCCCCCAAATGGAGTTCAGCACATCTGGAAACAGCCTCTAAGGATTTGAGTTGGTTTCTCTTCATGGGAAAATTCTAATAGTAAGGTAGTGGAATGAACCACAGCCCCATCACTGCAGGTGGTCTCAAAGCCGTAACTGATACTCATCTCACTCCTTTGTTACCCATTCTAGATTTTCCCAATCCCTGTTGTATCTCTACTGGTTTGGGTGGCTAAGCTGGTGGGGCCACCCAGTCCTCATCCATGAGTGTTCTCAGACACTGGTCACTATGCCCATCTCAGGCCATGGCAGCTGCTTGAGTCCACTGAGTATGAAGATTGGTCAAAGGAATACCAAGAGCTATTCCACTAGATCTCCCTTCCCCATTGTGCAATCTTCCCAAGATCTAGATAAATGATTCCTTTCCTTGCCCTCTGGGTTCTTGGAATAAGGAGCCTGAAGTGACTGGGCAGCAGTGGTAGCTTATAATTCAATTGGAGTCCCACTGTGTCTTCTGGTGGAAATAATCGCTCCCTTTAGAACCAGCACCTTTAGATCTATACAGTCTAGAGTTGCAGGGACAAAACGCAGACATTCCCCAGGTCACTGGCATTGATGATATTCTCACCTTTAGGTTGTTGGACATGTTCTTGGGGAACGTGTTATGTTGTTGATTTAGGGTAAAAATTGCGTCCTGGAGCATGATATCCCATTGTGTTAGGGTATTTCTCCAAGATGGAACCTCTGCTGCCCTGTCAAAAGATTGTTCCAGAAGCCCAGCAATTTCTGGAAAGTGAAAAATATGATAAAACTAGTAACTCATATAGTCGTGTGCATACTATAGCACTTCCTTTTTAGGAAAATGGGCCCCACAGTCTAATGTGATGTTTTGTGCAGTCCTGCGAGGGTGGATCAAACACTCTGTAAGGCAAACTCATACTCAGAATATGTTCTAGTTTTCATCAAGATGAATAGATGCCCTCCTAGGGTGGAAGGGGTCCAATTTAACCAACTGTGACCAAGTGACTTGGTTTCCTCATGATATGGCATGAGGGGCTTATAGTACAGATCTTTAAGTTATCAGTGCCTACCTTCAAGTGATAGTATACCACTCCATGTACAGTATACATGTATAATATTTTTATAGTAGAGTACAAAAATTTTTTAGCAGTATGCTTCCATTTCTCCCCTCCAGACCATTATACTACTGTTGTTACACATTTAACTTCTACATATGTTAAAAACTGCACATTATATTGTTATTTTTTTGTTTAAGCAATTAATTAAGACATTTAAATAATATGAAAAAAAGTCTGTATTTACCAATTCAATTTCCATTTTCTAAGCCTCTCAATTCTAAGTTGCTTTCTAATACTATTTTACTTCTGTCTTAAAGATTTTATTTAACATTTCTTATAATGTAGGTCAACTGGGGATGAATTATTCAAGTTTTTGTGTGTCCAATGAAGTATTTATTATGCCTTCATTATTGAAAAGAAATTTTCCTGGGTTATGAATTCAAGGTTTAAAGTTTTGTGGGTTTTTTTTCTCTTTCTTTCAATGCATTTAAAAGGTTGCTCCCTTGTCTTCTTACTTGCATTGTTTTTTAGCAAGAAATCTGATGTTGTGGCTATTTTTGTTACTCAGTACACGTCTGTTCTCTGTCTGCTTTTAAGATGATCTCTTTATTACTAGTTTTAAGCAATTTGATTATGTATCTTGGAGTCATCTTCATTATGTGTGTGTGTGTGTGTGTGTGTGTGTGTGTGTGTGTGTGTGTGGTTGGGGTTTGTTGAGCTTCTTGCATCTGTGGGCTTAGGGTTCATCAAATTTGGAAACTTTTTGGCCATTGTGTCTTGAAATATTTTGTCTATATCTCCTTCACCCCTTCAGGGACTCCAATGTGTCATTAATCTCATCCAGTGTATTTTAATCGCAGACATTTTAAAAGTTCTATTTACATCTTCTTAAGTCTTTCATGTCTCTACTTAACATGGTCAGTCTTTCCTCTAGCTTTCTTCTAGGTCTCACTTCATTTGTTTCTTGTCTCTTACTGATCATCATCCTTCATTCCCTGATGTCTAATGTCTTGAAAATCATTGTTTCATTTATTTCTTCTGGTTTGTCAGGTGTTTGTTTTGTTTTGGTCTTGGTTTTTCAGATGAGAAAGTAAATCCCTATTTCTCCATCTTGGCAGCAAATCGAAATTTCTTCTAGGTCCTTTTAAAAATCCCAAACCCCTTTTTTCATAAATAGTGACCCATTAAATTCCTGGTACCTCATGTCAGATATTTATGATTACCCACCTAATACCTACTATTCCTTTTTCCTTGCTAACAGAGCTTTACTTTTGTTTGGGAGTGAATGTTCCAAGCCTCAGGGAATGCAAGCGTTTGTTCTATGCCATGGGGGTGTGGGTGAGGATAAAAATGCAGCTCTACCACTCTTCACAGTGAAGCTGTGGGATGTGCCTCAGTCTGCTGGGGGATTTGTAGACAAGATTTTCTCCCAGACAAAACATGGAGCTGGAGATAGAACAAAGCCCCTTTTCTGCTACCCCTTCATTCTGTTCTTAGAAGATTGTGAGAGAGGATTTGATGTCTGAACTTGTCAACCTGTTTGCATCTACTCAGCAACAATGAAACACAGAAAGGAAGGACTAGAGAATCTTAGAGAGGCTGACACCACATTGAACCACAGAACCATCCCTGGGCCCACCTACCTTTGGACTTCCTGTTAAGTGAGATAATATGCATCCCTAATATTTAGCCCCCTTTTTTTCAGGCTTTTTGTGTCTGGCAGCCAAATACATCTTAACTGATGTCTACTTTTGCCGTGGCCCAGTTTCTCACATTTACCTAGTCACTTTCTTCCAGAACAGGAACACATGATGTTCTGGGAATGGAAGTTGCTATCAGAGGAGGTGGAATCCAAATGGCAAACCACCGACGAGATTTTTCAAAGGAGTGGCACTACCTAGCCAGGGCTGCAGGCAGTCGGCAAGCCCTGTGGGCTTTGCCCTGAATGTGAGAGCCATTTAACAGACGATGGCTCTGCAGAGGCTGTGCTGATAGGGAACTTGATGGCAATGTCCCTGAGAGGAGAGCTGCATTGATTCTCGAGTGGAATACTAACTTCCACAGGAAAAAAACCCACCCTCGCCAAAGTTACTTGAAATAACATATATTAATACAGTTCCATCATAAATAATACATACTGTTAATATGGCTTTAAATAATATATAATGCTAGATTTGCATAATAAATAATACATAAATATGCAATCATCCAGTGAAGTCATATGAAATTAGTAATCACGAAGGAAACTTAACCTATTAACATGCAATGAGAGGAAAGGCTTGCAAGTGGCTCAGAGGGCCTTAATCAGTGCTGCTGTGTTTGTCTTAGCCGAGGGACACACCAGACTGTCCCTGTAATTTCATCTGTAGACCCATGCCTGCACCACATAACTAGTAAGAGACTTTTCAGTGTATAGTCAGGAAAGAGTTTCTGGGTTCTATAAAGATAAATTATTTTTTAAATCTCTGATTCATTCAAAGACTATTAAAGAGTTATTTCCTAAAAAATGAGGCAAAGCATTGTCATAGACTCTATCAAACCCTTCCATTTTTTCAGTGAGTCACTTGTGTTACTTTGTTTACTAGTAACCTTAGTAACCCTATGAAGTAGACAGCATTATCTCCATTTTCCAACTCAGGGAATGGTGGGTGGGTAGGAGAGGTGAAGTGACCTACCCAAGGTCACAGAGCTACTTAATGGCAGAAAGAGGTGTACAGCTGTCCTGAAACCAAAGCCTGTTCCTCTACCCTGTTCTCATTGTAAATGGAGCTCTTCTCTGTGGATTAAGATCCTGGATCTCTTATAATTCTGGTTCAGCAAACCTTTGAAGAATTCCTTTTACATGGTAGACATCTCACGTTGTTTCCAACAACAATTCTATTGGGTATTATTATCTTCATCTTACAAATTAGGAAATCAAGGCTTGCAAAAAGGAAGTGAGTGTGAGGAAAAGTCACCAAACCACAGTGCACTGCATCTCTGGTGAAGGGTGAGGAGAGGTGCCTCGTGCTTTAACACCACGCTCTTCTCCGTAGAGCAGACCCAAGACTCCTGCTCAATAAAACAGGATGGCTTTCTTCTGGAATAGAAAAGATCATGGTGTTCTAAGAGTGGACATTGCTGTCAAGAGATCTGGGGACACCAAGGGCGAACTTTACACAATTTCAAAGGGCTGGTACTCTGAGCAGCCTTGGGTCCATCAGTAGCTAAGCCCACTCACAGCACTTCACAGACACTCAAATTCTTGATTCCCTCATGTTTCACTCCTCCAGTGTATAGTTGGTTAAAAGTCCCCATTCCTCTGGTAATAACATTCTTGGAAATAGTGCTTTGAGATCAGTTCTTCTGGGAAAGACATAACCTACTGAAGAGTTACTGAGAGGGGTTGAAACCATAAATGTCGAGCCTACCCAGGAGAGTAAATATAAAGCACTTGCATCTTTCAGGCTGAATTATAGCTTATCAAGCTCACATTAAACCTTTAAGCCTTTTTTTCCTTAGGTAAGAATAAATCTAAGTTGACTATTCCAGCATATGTATTTGTTTTCTCTACACTGTCTGTCTATAAACCATGTCTAAGGTGAGTATTTATAAGCCTGAGCAAAAACTAGACAAACAATTCTGAGAATAAGTGACAACTATAACAGTTCATGATAAGACAGTCACAACAAAGGAAACGCTATGCATTAAGCAATTTTTCTTGCAAATCCTTTATACATATGTCAGGCTGTGTGCTGGCAGAGTGAAAGAGAATAGATCAAAGAGAATACCCATATAAGAAAGGGTTTTTAGGCAAATGCTGTCTTGTATGCATAAATCAAATAAATAGTGATTAAAAAACCCAAAGAAACAGCATAAATTTCTATGGAATTTTACACAATGAAGTTATTTAGCAATTGCACAACAATGTATAGTTATGGAGCACTTTACAATTATTTGCTCATTAAATCTGATGGCATTCCTGGCAAATAGGTCCATACCATTAGTTTAATTTTAAGCCAAGGTAGCTGGAGCAGAGAACTGTAAAGGAATTTTCTCAAGGTCACACAACCAGGTACAGGCTGGCCGAGGACTTTACTTCAGAACTTCTGCTCCCACAATCTTGAGTTGCGGTTCTAGGGTAATGGTTCAGCTGCCACTTAGCTCCCTCCCTGATGAGGGACAGGTTGGGGGATGTACTTGGACATCTGGGGGTGGGTGACAAAGACAAAGGCTCCTTCTGGCTATAAATCTAGAAGTGCCAGTGGTTGGCGTAGGCGTTGGCATGAGTATTTCAGGTGGAACGTGGACCCCATGAGTGTGCCAATGTGTGCCTATGTGATGCAAACACACATCTGCAATAGAGCCTCATTTGAGATGTTCACAATGGTGAGTTTAAAGCTGCAGCTCACAGCTAGGCTGCAGTACCTGCGGGGGGTGGGGGGGGGCCTTTAAAAATCAACCAATGCCCCAGGATCCATTAAATCTAAATGTCTGAGAATGGGGCTTGGACAGAGATGTTTTCCAACAAGTGGACGGAGTTGAGGACCACTGGTACAATGATCCTTCCAGGTCTGCTGCTCGTAGTTGGGCAGGTTATTCACTGCATAAGGACAACTGACTTAGGAACCAGTAAAGACTGAAAGTCAGCTCACATAGTGTGCCCTAATTTGGAGGTGGCATTTATTCTCAAAACAGAATCACCTTTTGTCTAATTCCCACAAAGGAGGCCCTGAGACATCCCCTTTTTCTTGGATATGCATTGCCACAGAGCCTACATATTCCATTTTCGCTTATTTTTCATGCATTCACTAAAATTTTATTTGCCATCTACCACATTCCGGGTACTTGGTATACATGGTAATACAACTACAAAATAATCACAATCCTGTCCTTATGAGTCCACAATCTGTAGGGGAGGACAGGTGACTGAACAGGGAGTTACCCAACATTAAGAGAATTGCTCCAGTGGGTGTGAGAACAGGAAGCTGGGAAGACTGGGGAAAGGCACTCCGCCCAGACCTGGGCTCAGGGGACCTCGTGGTGGAGATGATATAAAAGGGAGGGCATGGCAATCAAGGCTGAGTGGCAGCATTTGAAGAAATCTGGAATCAAGAGGGACCGACGACTATCAACAATATATTTTTTTAAATAATAAAATAAAATCTGAACATTCCTTACATTACAGAAAAAGAAAAAGAGAGACCGGCGATTATTGGGGAAATTGAAGTGGTCCAGCCCGTCCACTGGAGCGTGGAGAGAAGGAAAGCCGGAGAGAGCGGGGTGACTGGCAGGTTCTCCCAATCTTCCAAAGGCTGGGTGGGCCACTCGCGAGCTTACTCACTGTGCTCCTGTCCTCAGTCCTCCCTCCCCCCTCCATCTTCCCATCCTCTATCCCTCCCTCCCATCTTCTTTTTCAGATATGACCCTTAGTTTGAGCAGAAAATACCCAAACCACTTGTTCCCTACTTTCTGAAATCTCTAACTCCAAGCCCTAGAAAGAAACAAAAAGCTGGGAAACTGCAAAGGAACCAATAAGCCTGGGGACACAGACGACACCACTTCATGTGGTGCCACCTGGCACCACCTCACATCTGGCACAGATTCCCCCTTGCTCACCACTCTCTTTACTGGATATGCCTAGTCCTGAGTTCACTTCAACACCACCATCTTCGTCCCCGGCTGGTGTGGAGGGTGGAGTGGGGGAGGGTTGGTATAAATAAAACAGGTTTGGTCAGGAGCTCATGAAATCATTGAAACAGGGTGGCAAGTACATGAGTACTAATCACACTAACCCTGCTATTTCAGATTATGTTTAAAGTTTTCCGTTACAAAAAGAAGAAAAATGAAAACAAACGTAAGGTCCTCTGCTGCTTCTCTTCTTCTTTCATTTTGCTGATCAATACCTCTGTGATGCTTTGCTTCTGTTTTGTTCTTTAAAAATCTGGTTTGATTTGACTCAGGTTCTATTTTCTTTTCTTTTTTTTCTTTATTGATATTACAGAGAGAGAGAGGAAGGGAGAGGGAGAGAGAGATAGAAACATCGATGAGAGAGAACATGGACTGGCTGCCTCCTGCATGCCCCCCACTGGGGATCAGGCCCACAAGCTGGGCATGTGCCCTGACCGGGAATCGAACTGGTGACCTCTTGGTGCATGGGTCAACACTCAACCACTGAGTCACACCAGCCAGGCTCAGGTTCTATTTTCTACTTCAAAATACTATGGCTTTATTTTATTCATAGGGCATTTTAATGAGCTAACTTTTCTAATCTGTTAAAATCATGATTTAGTTGATCAAAATCCACTACCCTCTTCCTCCAAGTTTAAAAGTGTATTGTATAATATACCCATCTATTCACTTCCTATTTGGCTCCTCACGATTCTGATAGATGACCTCCCTTCCCTTCCCACTGTGGCCATGGCAACTTTCTCCATTCAGAGATCCAGGTAGGCTGGCACCCTGATTACGTATCCCCTGTGACAGAGGAGATGTTTCTTCATGTACAGTTGCAAGGCCTGCAGTGGGGATGAGGGAAAATGGACATTCAGCTTCAACCCCCACATCTCGAAGCCTATCCCATCCCATTTTCACTCACTGGCCTGCAGCAACTACACAACTAAGTCTCTTCCTTAGTAAACGAGAACATGAGACCTTATACTTATAAACTTCAGTGAGGCTTTACACAGGCCCCCAAGCCATGAAATCATTCACTTTCTCTCACACCGTCCTAGAGTCAGTCTACGTGTTTACCATGAAACATGGCCTCCCTGGACGGCCATGGCACCTTGAACATGCACCTACCATGCACAGGTGTCACACTGTGCTCTGTGCTCCCCTTCACATCCGCTCCTCCCCACAGATGGAGCTCTGAGAACAGGAGCAGGACAGCCTTCTAAACTCCCAGGACCCGGTGTTCTATGAGACCCATGGCAGGTGACTTCCTTGTGCTTGCTAGGTGAATGAATGGCCTAATTCATTCATACTAAAATTTAAGCCTATTTAATTTGGAAGGAATTTATTTAGAAATACTATATTTGGGAATAAAGAATAAGTACATCCCATATTCAAGTCTTCCAGCAGGCAAATATGGCTCTGTTATAACCAGCTTTTGATGGCCTCACTCCTCATCCATGTGAGCTATGACTTGGCTTCCTACGGCTGAATCTGGCTGAGCAGAACATAGTCATTCTGCCCTGGCTCTACTTCTTCCAAGTCAGTCACTTGAAAAAGAAAGAAAGAGAAAAATCAAACTTTTCATGTGCTTTGTCCAGATTGAACAAACAGCTTATTGATGAAGGATTTCTATTATTTCAACCAGTCTCTATCGCTTCCTGTGGCTACAAGTAAAGTCTTCATGGTTCTTGTCTATTCCCCAAGGCCAATTATTATCCCTTCCGTGCTACGATCTCCAAGGGGCCCAAACTGGGGTTAGGGAGAGTATATGGGAGGAACCATGTCTACCTGACAGTGGGATGTGCCTTGGCTCACAGGACACACAGGAAGCGGATGAAGGTTTGCAGCCCATTAAAAGAGAAGCACCCTAAACTGCACCATAAAGGAAAACAGAAGGGAGAGGCAGCAGGCTCTGCCCTGCCATGCTACTGAGAAGTTACTAGATTACACGGGCATCCAGCCATAAATTTGCTTCCATTGGCATAAATCACACAAATATGACAGAACTGAACACGTGCTGAAGCCAAATGTGCATATTGTGATTCTTTTGTCATCTCCTCAAGCAAATCTTAAAACAGTAATTTCATAGCTCTTCCCTCCCTTTGAAAACTTACATTTCCTTACAGGCTGTGAAAGGGGGAGGAGTCCGGAAGAGCTGTGGTTGAAGCGATCCTCTGCTCCTGGCCCTCCCCTGCCAGTTTTCAGTGCCCTCTGACCTCCCGTGTGGTGGGTCAAGCTGCATAGACCCTGGTTTTGTGGCTCCTCGACCACTCGTTTGGGTTCATTTTACAGTTGAGGAGACTGAGACTCAGAGAAGTTAAGGCCACTTCCCTCACAGGGCTGGTTGGGTATCCATTGAGCTTACTGACTAAAAAAAAAAAAAAGGCCCTTAGCGTGGGCTGTCTTGCCATCGGTGCTCAACAAACGTGAGGTGCCCCATCGCCCAGGTTGCCCTTGCTGAGATGCTGCTTTTCCAGCATTCTGCAGTCTTTTCTCTGACTCCATCATTGTCCTGGCTCCCCGCAAGGCCGGAGCCCAGGTCTCCGCTTTGTCTCGTGGCACTTCTCTCATTAGGCACTCAATAAATGTTGTTGACAGACTGGCCGGCTGCCTGACTGACTAAAGATGGCATCTTTCCACCAAGGGCAAGTGTTCTTTGCTGCCTTTATTTATTGCTTAATGTCAAATGGTGTCATCAACATGATGTAATTTTCCTGAAATGCACATCAGGATTATTAGAAGAGTTAAAGAAATCCAAGTTGTTGGAGGGTATTGGTCCTAATTAGTATTATATCATCAGTAACAGAGCTTGAGTGATGTCTTACAAGTATAGAAATCTTTTGAGTTAAATATGTCAATTTAATGCTGATTTGTAGGTAAATGTCCTCAATTTTTATGACATCATTTGTATGCATATTAGATCATTTTCAACTGTGGTTACTTCCTATGACTTCAACTTTGGGAGACAAAAATTAAGTGTAAGAAGCACATTTTATGCTGTTTAACATATGATAAAAACAAACAAATAAAACCATTCCCTTTTTTCCACTTGAAGACCTCTCTTCAGCAAATTGTCAGCTGGCCTCGAAATCAAAGTGAAGTCATCTCTGTCCCAACTACATTCGTCACCGTTCTTGCCTATATGATTTGCAAGAAGATGGAGGAAAACATATAAGTTCAATCGGGTCCTTGGACATCTTTTCCCTTAGTGAAACATTAAATAAACACACACACACACACACACACACCAAGAACATTGATCCCGTTTTATGAGGTTTATAAAATGATTCTAAATTTTAAAACAGTCCATCCATCCGTCACTTCCTTTTGCCTGCCATTCTTGTGAAAGCTCCGTCACCACTGTTTACACACACATTCCCCAAATGCTGTCCGATAGGTTATCATTGCCTTGCACTTTTGTTCTTTTGTTAATTTGGGATAAAGTCCTAGCGTGTAGCAATATTATTGAACTCATTTCTGCTTAGGTCTCAAGTTTTCATAGCTCCTCTATTACCAAGTGGCAGTGCACCCTATAGGCACAATAAATAAATAATA
Organism: Tadarida brasiliensis; assembly: GCA_030848825.1. Lineage (NCBI taxonomy): Eukaryota > Metazoa > Chordata > Mammalia > Chiroptera > Molossidae > Tadarida > Tadarida brasiliensis. The sequence continues at coordinate 39,946,820 of CM061258.1, forward strand.
CAACACTGAAGCTATAACAAATCACAAAATACATTATTAAAAAATTAAGAAATAAATATCCCCCTCTTACTTAAATAGAGATTGATTTTATAATGTGGAATGCTGAGGAGAGCTGCTCTGAGATATATTGAAGCCTGGGGACACGAAGAATACACTGTAATGGGCATTTTGCTCCCTCAGCCAGAGGAAAATATCCTCCCCGTGAATGGATGTACTTGTGAAATGGAAGCTGAGATTCTCTGTTTGTTCACAAGCCAGGTATGATGCACTGAGCAGGACACATCCGTCTTTCCTGAGCACAAACTGTTAGTCTGGATGAGGCTGATGAAGACAAATGCTTTCCTGGAACTGAAGTTGGAGGAACACTGTTTCTTTTCCTTTAATTTTAAATCACAATTCCGGCTTCCAAAAAGATGTTCTCGAACCAGGATTCTGCCAAGCTTCCTCCAAGGTGTTTTATTTAACGAAGAGAGGATATGGCATAGATCTCTCCACAAGGTGTACATTTCAAAAGCAAAAATTAAATAGGATTCCTTCTCCAGAGGCGTGAAGATTTTCTATGGAAAAGACAAAGTCTCTTGGGTCCCTGGACTCCCAGAAAGTCACTCTTGTGCTGTTTACCTTGCAGTTTGCTGGGGGCCATAGACTCACCAGAGTGCCACCGCTTCTGTACGGAGGCAGCTACTGTGGCCTCGGCTCTTGCCCGTCCTGGAACAGTGTGCATTTCATTACCCCGGCTCTAGATGTCTCGAGACTGAGCAAATCGTGCTGACCTCACTGCCCTCTGCAGAGACTCCCAACACTGCTGCATGAGGGAAGGCAACTGCTGACAACTGCCCTTTCCTTTTCCCACTCCAAAGTCATGCAAGGTCACTGCTGCACATAGAGAGAACAACTTCATTTCCTTATCTCATTGCTCTCTGTGAAGGATGCTGGGGAGGCTCAAACACCCCTCACAGAGGGGAGTTCCCACCTACTGAGCAGTTGTAACAGACCACTGGACATTGTCCCTTTACAACGAGCTGATCCCTTTGGGAATGAGACAGTGCGTGAGTGAGCCCCTCTGGTTCTAAAGGCTCTTGGGCTACTATTTGCCAAGAACTTGACTTGCCTATATGTTTTTGTATGACTGTGTCCTTTGTCTGTTGCCTGCAAGTACATAAGGCACATATAGGCAAGAATCATTCTTTGTGGAGAGATTTTCTCATCTACCCCTGAAACCTCTGGAATGTGCAGACATCCCAGAGCCTGGGCTCACAGATACTCTGCCATCTTTAATGTATAGTTTCTGAGGTCGCCCTGAGCATTAATACCTGGTGGGTAAATGGAGAAAAGAAAACGTGAAAGAACACAGGGAGGTTTCTCCCATGTCAAGCCTGTTGTGGGACATGTCACTTCTATGCATGTTCCACTGGCCAGAACTAGTTACACAGGCTTGCCTATATTCCAGTGGGGCAGCAACTGTCCTCCCCCCTGGGCATGAGCATGATGGTGGTGAAGACTGCAACCATAGAAAACCAGAAGGTTGGTGAGAAATATGTCAGCTGACATCCCTGAGACCCTTAAAACCCAGTGTGGAAAACTCAAATTACTACACACCCCTTGGGCAGTCTGAAAGTTTTACAAAGATCTTGGTGAATTCTTAGGGATTTAAATTTTCAAGATTGACTTCTGCCTTTGGACTTCCACTTCTGTACCTGCTAGCTCCATTCTGCAGTGGGTCAGTGGAAATGCAAAAGGCAGTCCCTTCCTAACTGAATAGCTCTGCGCTCGCGCGCACACACACACACACACACACACACACACACACACACACACACACACAGACTTTCCACTCACTTAAAGTGCATGTGAATAGGTAGATCCCACCAACACTTTATAGATCATGACCATTTTGGGATCACATCGCAATTCACATAATAAACAGCTTCCCATCCATGTTAGTCTTGCCGCTGAGAAAGAAACATCAAGCTTCTTGATGCCTCACTGGCTTACTGGTCTTCCTCTCTCCTTTCACCTGCTCTACTCCTCTTCTCTTCCCACCCCAGGAGTAAAATTCTGAAATCCTCTGCTTGCCTCATGCACAGCACATTGGTTCTCTTGGTTTTCCTGAGCCTCTATTCCCAAACCCTGGCAATTTGTCAGGTGTTTTCCTGAGAGGTACTGGGAAGAGACTATATTTTACTTGGTTACATCAGTTAATTTTCAGGAAGTTTGTCATCTAACTGTTTTTAAAGCATTATCACAGCTGCTTATTCACTCGACAACACTGTGCTAGGTACCAGGACACAGTGATGACCAGGACCAAGATAGTGCTTGCCTTTGTGGAGCTTACACTTGGCAGGGGAGACAGTGAAAAACAATGACTTACGAGATAATCACAATTTGTGACAAGTGTTATAATGGAAACAGACAAAGGTCTGAGACTAAAAATATTGGAGCGGGGAGCCTATTCTATATAGGATACTCAAAAAAAGTCCTGCCCAAAGGAAAGAAGTGTCATTTAAACCAAGATTCATGAGAGGGAGCTAACAATGTGGGGAAAGCATTTCATGCGAAAGGAAGAGCAGAGACCCTAAGGGGAGGACAGAGTTTATTGTGTCATATAACTGAGAAAAAGCAGGTCTAGGGACATGGCTGAGACCCACTATCTCTTTAACAAACTGCTCCTTCCACAGTGTTGATTTGCAGCTGGGGAGCGGCTGCCCAATCAAAGGTGACATTTCCCAGCCCACCTAGATAGGTTGGGCCCTATGACTCAGTTGTGATCAAATGATAGGGTAAGCCAGACTCATCATCCCCCTCAATCTTCCACTGCTTCTGTTCTTCCATCTGCTGGCTGGATATTGACATCCAAGGAGACCTTCAAGTCATCTGATGAAGACAATAGAGTTTCCATCAGTCCAGGTTGCTGAAGGACTGTACAAAGTCTCTGGACAGCCCCTGCTCCCAGCTATCAAATGAGTATATTATATGAATGTCTTAGTTATCTATTACTATGTAACAAATTATCCCACAATTTAGTGGCTTTAAACAACACAAGGTTGTTATCTCATGGTTTCTGTGAGTCAGGAATCTGGGCATGCATCAAAGATTTGTCTGAGTCTGCAGTCTCAGCTAGTGTCTCAACTGGGGAAGACTCTGCTTCTAAGCTCACTTCCATAGTTATTGACAGGATTCAGTCTTCGAGGACTGTTGGCCTTTGAGCCTCAGTCCCTTGCTGGTAGTTGGCTGCCCTCTGTTCCTTGCCATGTGGACCCTTCCAGCTTGCTTCATGAGAGCAAGAGAATACAACGTGCCAGAGAGAGGAGGAGCTAGCAAGGTGGAAGTCCCAGTCTCTTGCCATCTAATCATGGAAAGGGTACCCTGTCTCTCTACTATACTCTCTTTGCTAGAAGCAAGTCAGTAGATCAGGCCCACACTCAGGAAAGGAATTACTCTTGGCCCTAGAGCCTAGGGCAGTGGTTCTCAACCTGTGGGTCACAACTCCTTTGGGGGTTGAACAACCCTTTCACAGGGGTTGCCTAAGACATAACAGTAGCAAAATTACAGGTATGAAGTAGCAACGAAAATAATTTTATGGTTGGGGGTCACCACAACATGAGGAACTGTATTAAAGTGTCATGGCATTAGGAAGGTTGAGAACCACTGGTCTAGGGCATAGATCCTGGGAGGCAGGGATTGTTGGAAGCCATGTCAGAAACTGCCTAGCACTGTCAGGTGTACACCTGTGTTGTGTTAAGCCATAGAGAGTCCAGGTTTTACCAGTTACAGCAGCTGGCATTCCTTGAATAACAGACGGGGGAGCAATAGCTGATGGTTCTAGTAAAGTGAGGTCAGAGCTGGCCAGGTCATGTGATGCCTTATAAGCACTGATAAGAAACTGGCTTTTATTCTAAGTGCAATGGGAGGTCATTGGATTTAAGCAGGAGAGAGAAAGAATCCAAGTTTTGTTTCTTGCCACTATTTATAAAATGCACTGGAAGAAGAAAGAGTGGAAGCGAGAGACCCATCAGGAGGCTGCTGTCATCTGTTGCAATGTTAGGTAATAAAGAAAAGGGGCTGTGATGTTAATTTTATGTGTCAACTCAGCTGGGTCACAGTGCCTACATATGAGCTCAAACCTTCTTCTGGATGTGCATATGAGTCTGTTTTTGGATGAGATGAACATTTAGATCAGTGGACTTTGAATAAAGCAGATTGCCCTCCGTAATGTGGGTAGGCCTCACCCAATCAGCTGAAAACCTGACATTTTACTGAGCAAGAGTGGATTCTGCAGCAGATGGCCTTTGGACTGGAACAACAACATTGGCTCTCTCCCGGGTCTCCAGCCTGCCAGCTCACCCTGAGGATTTTGGACTTGCCAGCCTCCATAATTATGTGAGTCAATTCCTTAAAATAAAATGTTCTCTATTCAATATATATACACACACATTTTATGGTTCTGTTCTTCCGAAGTCAGGACTAATATAGGGGGCTTAAGCCCACCCAATATCGAGCAGGATAGCAACAGCCATGGCAGCAAATTCTGCCATTTTTGAGTCCTTGTACTGTGTTCCAGGCACTCTGCTAGATGCTTTATACACATCATCTCATCCAATCATCCAACAAATATAGATTTTTACACCCATTTTACAAATGAAGACACCAAGGCTCAGAGAGTTAAGTGAAGCCCCCAAGGTCTACCTACTAAGTGGCAGAACTGGCTGATCAATTTGTCAGGAGCCCACTCTTTTCAGATGATTGAATGAAGAACATGAACAGCAGCAATAACAAAAGAATCAGGTTGGTGCTACAATTCTGAAATTCCATTTTGCTGATGGTCAAAGCAAATTCATTAAATTCAGTACATTTTCCTTATGTATTTAAATAACATTTGCAATCTGTGAGGGGCCCTTCTTTCTGCTAACGCATGGCAATTATATTTTTGTACTGCATCTGCAAATCTGGTTTTTTAGTTTTTCCGTTTTGTTTCCATGAGCATACTTTTACAGCCAATTGTTAACAGATTAACAGCTTTGTGTGAAATCCATCAGTCAGCTCTGGTTTACCTCTGTGGCTGGGAGAGTCTGTTCACAAGGACAGAGCAGAGGAGCCGATACTAACTTTAGCAGGCCAAATAGAGCATTTGGTCCTCCAATAAACATTTATTGTGCTTCCGCTATATTCCAGACACTGTGCTATGCACTCTGGTCTCTGCCTCATCAGCAACAGGGAATCTTCGGAATCTTCTGGGTTTCCAGAATATAAAGAAATCCCCATCAGGAAATAAACACATCTAAATAGCAAAATATTTAGTCTCAGAAATACAGCTAATTTGCTGTGTCCAAAATTTTTTCTCTCTCTTTCTTCCTTTCTTTCTTTCTTCCTTCCTTCCTTCCTTCCTTCCTTCCTTCCTTCCTTCCTTCCTTCCTTCCTTCCTTCCTTCCTTCCTTCCTTTCTCTCTCTCTCTCTCTCTCTCTCTCTCTCTCTCTCTCTCTCTCTCTCTCTCGTCTCTCTTTCTCTTCCTTCCTTCCATCTATCTATCTATCTATCTATCTATCTATCTATCTATCTATCTATCTATCTATCTACTAATCCATTTACCCATCTCTCCAACAGTTTCTAAGTGATGATATCTCAATACCAGTACTTTGAGATAATCAACAAAATGGTAACATCTAAAATGGTAACATCATTTGAAAGGTGAGAGTTATTAATCCCCAGGCGTTAAGCCTCGGCCTCCATCTGCACAGCTACACTCAGCTCTGGGGGACAGGAACGCAGAAAAATATCCTAGTTAGTTTTGCCCCAAGTGGGAGGAATGTATGGAGAAAGTCAGAGTGTATAAATGCACCCGGTTTTTATTCTCTAGTTTAAATTAATTAAAAAGCAGAATGTACTGAAAGGAGGACACAAAGACATTATACACAATACAAAGCTGGAAGCCTTCCTGAGCCCATTACACCGCTGTGTCACAGGCAAGTCACTAGCATCACATTCAAGGTGGGAAGAAAGAGTTAAATCACAAAAGCTGCTGAGAAGGCAGTAAGCAGACTCAGCTGCAGAAGCTGAGTGAGTGTGGAAGGTGCACAAAGGACTAGGAGAGGCATTACAGAGTGGATTACGGAAAGCAACCAGAGAGAAGTGAACTTGTGAATAATCTGGAAGACAGAAACGCAACTTTGCTTTCTGTCCATAAAAGCCCTCACCCCGAAACCACAGCTAGAGTTCTGTAGGAGGAAGCATTCCCAGATAGTGGCATTTTGGAGGAGGCATTTTGCCCAAGGCATCAGCAGAATGCATTTGTCATCTGAAGGCAACACATGGAGAAGTGTACCTCCAGCTTTTCAGCATTGCACAGAATTGTGCTGTCTGTCACCAACAGGAACAGAAAAAGCTAGAAACAGAAATTCAAACAGTGAAGTCTGAATAGTTCAAAAGGGAAGATCCCTGAATTGTGAAGATTACATTTCTAGAATTACAGACAGGAAGATTTGATACCTGTCTGGGGTAGTATATCCCTTTTAGTACAAAAAAGTGGCCTTTTGGGTGAGGCCAGCATGGATCGACATTGGAGACAGGCAGTGGGTCAGCATGCAGAAGTGGAATTCAAGGGCAATGAAGAACCACAATGGCAAAGCCCTGCTCGTCTGTAAGGGCATTTGTGGGGCAGGGAGACAGACAGGCAACAGAGAGAAAGTCACTCTTGTTTGGATCCTCGAGGAGTTCACTGTGCTGATGGGAGAAGAGAGGAAACATTCTAATGCAGAATGCAAAAGCAGAGAAATAAGAAACAGTATGGTGCCCTGGCCGGTTTGGCTCAGCGGTTAGAGCGTTGGCCTGCGGTCCAGAGAGACCCGGTTCGGTTCCCGCTAAGGGCACGTATCTCGGTTGCAGTTTGTCCCCGGCCCTGGTTGGTCGTGCAGGTGGCAGCCACTCGATGTGTCACTTTCACATCGATGTTTCTCTCTCTCTCTCTTCCTCTCTCTCCCTCCCACTCTATCTGAACAAAAAATGAAAAAATGTCCTCAGGTGAGGATAAAAAAAAAAAAAAGAAAGAAACAGTATGGTGACTTCCAGTCAAGATGGCGGCGCAGGTAGACGTGGTCTCGCCTCCTCCCACAACCACATCAAAATTATAACTGAACTACAACACAACCATCATTCAGAACCTCCTGAAATCGAGCTGAATGGAAGTCCTACAACTAGGAAATTAAAGCAGCAGCCACATTGAGACTGGCAGGAGGGGCGGAGGTGCGACGGGCTGGTCCCACACCCACGTGTGGGGGATAAAAATCAGGAGGACACCTCGGCTGGGAAGGTCCTAACTGAGGACTGAGGGGTCCCCATTCCCACACCAGGTGCCCAGCTCAGGGTTCCAGTGCCAGGAAGAGAAGTCCCCATCACTTCTGGCTATAAAACCAGAGAGAACTGAGGCTGAGGGAGGCTGAGGCTGCTGGAGCCACAGGCAGCTCCTCTTAAAGGGCCCGCACATGGACTTACCTGGACTTGCTCCCTCTGAGCTCGGAGGAGAGGCAGCTTGAGGGGCACCAGAGAACAGGGAAGAACTGAGCTGTTTGGCCTTGGGACCAGGGCTGGAGGGGCAGCTTTCTCCTGGACAGACATGCTGGTGGAGGGCATTGTTCCTTTGGTGAGCCCTTCCCTGGGGCGGCAGACTGCTGCCATATCTGGGACTCCAGCAACCTGGCTCACACTGTTGGCCCCACCCTGGTGATTCCCTGAGCCCCCACCCCACCCAACTTTCGGGCCCACCCAAGGTCTTTCCAAAGGCTTTACCATAGGATTGGCCTGTCTTGGATCCTGCTTCAGAGTTTCCTAAAATCTCTCAAACAAGGAGCATCTGGTCTCAGCAAGCCCCATACCTCTCGTTAAGTGGCCCCAGGCCTGGCACTAGAAGCAGCCAGCCTTGGTTCACAGCTTGACTTTTCCTGGACACTCCCAAGCTCAGCACAAGAAGCAGCCATCTGCCAATCACATTGTAGCTTATACCGGGTGGCCCTGGATAGAACACAGGCAGTGGCTGACTTTGCCCCAGAGCCAGCAAACCCATTGGGCAGCTTCAGACCACATTGAAACACCACCACCCAACCGCCTCCACAAGCGACACACTCAATGAGTGGACTCAGTGGGTACCAGAGCCCTGATGAAGTAAGTCTTGCTCTGTGTGGTGGGCCCCTGCACAGCTAATCCTCCAAGGGAGGCAGAGGCCAGTGGTCAGTGGGCACAGCCAGTCCTTGCAGCTGATCAGCCTGAGTAAATCCCTCCCATTGATGTGCCAACAGCAATCAAGACTCAAATACAACAAAAGGGTGTACAGTCCACACTAGGGGTGCACCTCGAGGGCCCAGCTGGGGTGATCAGGGAGACTGTGCCATTGGATCCTACAGGACACCTACAATAGTAGGCCAACCTATGAAGCCTAGGAGACATAGCAACTCTGCCTAATACATAGAAACAATCACAGGGAAGCAGCCAAAATGAGGAGACAAAGAAACATGTCCCAAATGAAAGAAAAGAACAAAACTCCAGAAAAAGAATTAAACAAAATAGGGATAAGCAAGCAATCAGATACAGAGTTCAGAAAGCAGGTTATAAGTTTGCTCAAGGAACTTGGTGAGACATTCAAGGGACTTAGTGAGACCTTCAAGGAACTTAAGGAGACCTCTGAGGAACTTAGTGAGAATATCAACAACATAAAAAAGGGCCAGTCAGAAATGAAGGATGCACTAACTGAAATAAAGAATAATTTACAGGGAATCAATAGTAGAGTGGGTAAAGCCAAAAAGCAAACCATTGATTTGGAATATAAGGAAGCAGAAAACACTCAACCAGCACAGCAAAAAGAAAAAAGAATCCAAAAAAATGAGGATAGTGTAAGGAGCCTCTGGGACAACTTCAAGTGTGCCAACATTCGCATCATAGGGGTGCCTGAAGGAGGAGAGAGAGAGCAAAAATTGAAAACCTATTTGAAACAATAATGACAGAAAATTTCCCTAACTTGGTGAAGGAAACAGACATACAAGTCCAGGAAGCACAGAGAGTCCCAAACAAGATGAACCCAAAGAGGTCCACATCAAGACACATCATCATCAAAATGCCAAAGGTTAAATACAAAGAGAATCTTAAAAGCAGCGAGAGAAAAGCAGTCCGTTACCTACAAAGGAGCTCCCATAAAAATGTCAGCTGATTTCTCAAAAGAAACTTTGCAGGCCAGAAAAAAGTGGCAAGAGATATTCAAGGTGATGAAAAGCAGTGACCTACAACCAAGATTACTCTATCCTGCAAAGCTATCATTTAGAATTGATGGACATATCAAGAGTTTCCCAGACAAGAAAAAGCTAAAGGAGTTCATCGCCACCAAACCAGTATTATATGAAATGTTGAAGGGTCTTCTTGAAGGCGAAGAAGAACAAAAATATGAACAATAAAATGGCAATTAATACATATCTATCAACAATTGACTCTACAAACAAAATGAGCAAGCAGAGCAGAAAAAGACTCATAGATACAGACAACTTTTTGTTGCTTTCCAGATGGGTGGGGGCTGGAGGGATGGGTGCAAAAGATGAAGGAATTAAGAAGTATAAATTGGTTGTTAGATTGATGAACCTCAAAGGGAAGGGGGGAGGGAGTGCGGGATGAGATAAACCAAAGAACTTCTATGCGTATATGTATAACCAATGGACACCGGCAATAGTGTGGGGAAGACAGGAGGGGGGTGGGATTGGGGAGGAGGGAGTCAATGTGGAAAAAAGGGAGAAACATCTGTAATACATTCAACAATAAAGATGAGTTTAAAAAAGGGAAAAATAAAGAAACAGTATGGTTCATTCACCAATGGCTAGTGAAGAGAAACAGTGATAATAATTACATTTACTAAGTACTTTTTACATTCGTCATCTCATTTAATCCTTCTAACATACATATGAAATCATAATTACTTTCATTTTACAAATGAGAAAACCACAGCATGGAAACCAAGTAATTGCTCAAGGTAGTACTGGGCAAGAATTCAAACCCAGTTCAACACTATAATGTATATTATTTTAGTTTACTATAAAAATGTTTGTGCTTAGCCCGGCCGGTGTGGCTCAGTGGTTGAACATCAACTCATGAACCAAGAAGTTATCGATTCAATTCCAGGTCAGGGCACACGCCCGGGTTGTGGGCTCGATCCCCCCAGTAGGGGGCGGGCAGAAGGCAGCCAATCGATGGTTCTCTCTCACATTGATGTTTCTATCTTTCTCCTCCTCCCTTCCTCTCTCTCTAAAAATCAATAAAAAAAATATTTTTAAAAAAGAAACTAAAAATGTTTGTGCTTAAATAAATTATATACAGTGTATTTAATAAAGTATTCTTTGACATGACAACCTCCCCAAGCTACCATCTTAGATTTCTCCTCCTACTAGCATGTAAACTTTTTTTTTTTAAATCCTCACCCGAGGATACTTTTCCATTTATCTTCAGGTAGAGTGGGAGGGAGGGAGGGAGAGAGCGAGAGAGAGAAAGAAAAAGAAAGAAAAAAGAAAGGAAGGAAGGAAGGAAGGAAGGAAGGAAGGAAGGAAGGAAGGAAGGAAGGAAGGAAGAGAAAGATCGATGTGAGAGAGACACATCGACTGGTTGCCTCCCATACGACCCCAACCAGGGCCAGGGACCGAACCACAACCGAAGTATGTGCCCTTGACCAGAATCAAACCCATGACTCTGGTCCATGGGCTGATGCTCTAACTGCTAAGCCAAACCGGCCAGGGTGCACCTAAACTTCTTGAAAAAATTCTCACAATTTGAGTGCATTCCCTTACCTCCCAATGGACCTTCCCTCAACCTACTGCATAGTCTACCTTCTGCCCCATTGCTCCATCAAAACTGCTTTAGCCAAGGTTGGTAAGACCCATGTTTCATTCCGTCTATTGGACACTTCTTGGTACTTCTCTGGCCTGACTATTGGCAGCCTTGAACATCATCAACTTCTCACACAATTTCTCAGGTTTGCGTCTATGAGTTAGCTGTTCTGCATTGTCCTCTCATCAGTCTCGAGGCTCCTCTTCCCCCTTTTCAGTCTCCTCTTCCTCTGCTCAGCCTTGGAATATGGAAGTCCTTCAAGGCTCTGCTCTCCTCGCCCTCTCCACATATCCCCGAAAGGTATGATCAATACCTAGGCTTCAGTTTCCATTTGCATTCTGCTGACTCCTGAAAGAGGATCTCTGATTTGTTTGCTTCTGTTCTAGTATTTTCTGTTCAGCAACAGTCACTCTTCTGGTGACAGCACCTGCTTTGCCTCTGAGGACCTTCCCCTGTCCTTAGTCTCAGCATATGTAGTTTGATGGGATGGAAATTGGGGTGGTCATGGGATTAGAGCCTTTGTTCTATTCTCCTTACTCCAGGAATTGCTTTAGGAATGGACACACGGCCAACTGGTTCAGGACTTCTGTTCCTACTGTTGAGGAGAGAGAAGCCTCCTTTAATATGGGCCCTGAACCTGAAAAACTATAGCTTGGAGTTGCTACAGCCATTTTGCCGCCTTGAGGAGATTGAAGCCAGCAGAGAAGCAGAAGAGAGAAACCGGAGAGAGGACTGGATCCGGATACCTCATGTGAATCTCTGCATCCAGCCATGCCTCCAGACCTCCATACTTCTCTGGTAGCCACTAGCCACATGTGGCTATTGAACCCTTTGTATATTTTAGTATATTTTATATTTATATGAAATATAAATATATTAAATACATTTTAATATATTTTGGATATATCAGATTAAGTAAAATCTATTATTAAAGTAAATTTTGCCTCTTTTCTTTTTTACTTATTTAATGTGACTACTAGAACATTTAAAATTATGTACGTGGCTCACATTATATTTCTATTGGACTATGATGTTCTAGACCAGCGGTTCTCAACCTGTGGGTCGCAACCCCTTTGGGGGTCGAACGACTCTTTCACAGGGGTTGCCTAAGACCATCAGAAAACACATATTTCCGATGGTCTTAGGAACCGAGACACGGCTCCTCTATCCATCTCCAGGCGGGTCCGCCCACATGCAGATACGCCCACATACAACATGAGGAACTGTATTAAAGGGTCGGCATTAGGAAGGTTGAATGAACCACTGTTCTAGACTTTTCAGTCACATGACTGAAACTTTCCTGTTTTTAAAGCCTGCAAAACATAAATGCAAACAATTGTTTGCAACCATAAAATTACTCATTATACAACAACCCAATGTATCTTCATCCCTTTTCCTTTTCCTCGGTACCAGGCCCACACACAGCACAATGTCCAGTGGGACACACGTTCATTTCAAAATCAGTGAGGGGTCCTTTAAAAGTTTTTAGGGCCCTGGCCGGTTTGGCTCAGCGGTTAGAGCGTTGGCCTGCAGTCCAGAGAGACCCGTGTTCGGTTCCCACTAAGGGCATGTACCTCAGTTGCAGTTTGTCCCCGGCCCTGGTTGGTCGTGCGGGTGGCAGCCACTCAATGTGTCCCTTTCATGTCGATGTTTCTCTCTCTCTCTCTTCCTCTCTCTCCCTCCCACTCTATCTGAACAAAAAATGAAAAAATGTCCTCGGGTGAGGATAAATAAATAAATAAATAAATAAAAGTTTCTAGGAATTTTCTATCTCTACCAGTAAAGATATCAACTTACTTTTGCAAAAGACTCCTTTTATTTTTTTAAAAAACAATCGAAAAGGATTCTTTTTTGACCCAAAGGTGAAGCAAATGAGCACACCATCATTTTTTTAGGACTGTCACCCATTAACTTAATGTAAATGCCTTGAATTGATGTGACATATTTTGTTTAGCAATGCAAATTGGTGTATTTTTAGCAGGATTGTACCCTTGAAAAGATTTTTTTTTCCTAAACGTGATTTTTTAAACTTAATTATCTCTATACATTATTCTTTGTTCTTGGGATGTATTTGCTATGTATATGTGTATGCACACACACTGTGGGTTCCATCTTAAAATTACTCATTGGAGATCAGGAGCAGAAACTAGACAATGACAGGATAGATGGGGAGGCATATATTTACCTTAAGCTGGGGGCACGGACCCACAAGCAACCAGATGGGAAATGCCACAATCTACTTTGTCCTGAAAAGCCACATGTGGTGTTATTTCAGGTAGTATAATCTAGATTTTGGGAAATCAAATGTCAAATTTTGTGATTGCCCTGAGTTCTTAGGACCAGACCACACACTGCGGGTGAGAGTTGAGTTTTCCCATGAAAAAAAGTGGTTGTAAAGCCAAGGGAAATAAGTAATTCTCTTGTCTTGAATGCCAGGAACAAATCTGTCCTCTTGAGTAAGGGGAACATGTAAAGGCACTGCCACTGTGGACCGGCCACTGTAAGTGTCACAGTGAGCTGAGTGAGGAGTCCAAGAAAGGGTCATGGCTAGAAGGAAACCACTTAGTAAAGGACAAAATCTATAAGCAGGAGCTACATCTGAGTTTTCTAAGTTCTAAGTTTTCCTTAGAAAACGAGCATCTAAGTTTTCCTCTTCTGCATTGTAATTCCCTTCTAGTATCCCCAAGCTGTCTGTAGAATTGAGTTGGATACCACTGTTTGGTCTATGTGGTACTCTATCAGGGTAAGAGAGCTATATGTTTATTCTAGCATGGACAGTGGAATGAATAGAGCTGATGTAGTTCAGACAATTCAAATATAAGTTGCAAAGCTGACTTACCTGCTGGGTCTGTTGTAGCATCTGGAGAAAAGATGGTTAGTAGAGGTGACAAGTGACCGCCAGAAGAGACTGAGGAATTACCAAAAATTACTTTGCAGTGAGAATCCAGTAGAAAAATAAAACTCCAATAGCCTGTGGAATGAGGCCTCAGACTTTGTCAGCTGGGTATTAAATGAGATAATCCATAGGTAGCAAAGACTGTCATGTTCACCAAATAGCCCTTGTGCTTCTCAACACTTCCTAGCATCTGCATAGTCAGGTGGAGCCATGTGACTAATACTGTTAAGTAAGCTGTGAGGAGAAGTGAAGATCCCAGGCATAATTTTCCAGGATCTCTTCACCTTCTGTGGCAACTAAATAGGTGACATATTCCAGATAACGTAGCTACAAGATTAAGGAGCTGCCATCAGTGTGGGTCCCTGTGTATGGAGTAGAGCTTGCCAGCAGTCTCCTTGAAGTATGTTAGTGAGAAATAAGCTTTTGTGTTCATTAAACCATGAGATGTTTGGTGTTTTTTTTTTTGTTTTTTTTTTTTAAACTGCAGCATAACCTAATCTAGCCTCATAAATACACTATGTAATATGATTAGCATAGTACATAATACAAAGTAAACACTTCATAAATGTTAGCTATTATGCAAGCTTGTGTCCTGTTTGCCTTCGGGCCCATTCCTTGCCTGCCCTATGTTCTGAGGTCCCTCACAAAGGACTGAAATCAGCAGGCTGTTTCTAGGGCTCTGATGCATACTGATTTCTGGCTGGGGTCAGGCAATGGTAGGCACTCAGGGGATAGGCAAGCCGAAGGAAGTGAGAAGTCAGGATGTTTCTCCCCTTCTTTCTGCCTTGGTTTGCATCTCTAGCAGAAAATGTATCTTTAAAGTATTAAAAATATATAACAATCTAAAATTCTATACCCAGTAAAAGTATCCTTGAAAAATGAAGGCTAATGACATAGTTTTTTAAAAAACTGACAGAATTTACCACCATCAGACCTACACTAAAAGAAATACTAAAGGGATTCTTCATGATCATAGATGAAAGTATAAAAATACAGGAAGAAATAAATACAGGAGCAACAGAAAAGGTAAAAATAGGGTAAATCTAGATGAACACTGAATGAACAATAATAATAAAATCATGTGTTATTAACCCAGCTGGTGTGGCTCAGTGGATTGAGCATTGTCCCATGCACCAAGGTTGCTAGTTCAATTCCTAGTCAGGGCACATTCCCAGGTTGTTGGCTCAATCCTCAGTGAGAGGTATGCAGGAGACTGCCAATCGATGTTTCTATCTCGCTCTCCCTCTCCTTTCCTCTCTCTAAAGACAATAAAAAACATTTTTAAAAAATCATGTGTGATTAAAAATGTGTACATGTTAAAGTTTTATAAAGTTCTTGCATTGTAATTTGTTGAAAAAGTACCCATATTTTTAATGTTCTGAAAACATTTTTATTACATAAGTTATATTCAGAAAATAGTTTCTAACAGTGTAACCATCTAAAAATAATACATCCCCAAAATATATTAGCTGTTGAACAAAATTTTAAAAAGAATTTACATAGAGACTCATTTAAAAGGAACTCTAATAAGTCAAAGATTCATGCTGTAATCTCTAGGTAACCATTAAAAGAATAATAAAATAAATATAATTAACAAGATATTAGAAAGGGAGATAGAATAAAAGCTATTTGATTAACCCAAAATATACCAAGAATGGAGAATAAAAAGAAAAAAAAAAACCAGATAAACAAAATAGTAAGATGGTAAATTGGAATGCAATATATCATTAATTAAATTAAATCTGAATGAATTAAATATTCCAATTAAAAAAATAAATATTATCAGACTTAATGAAAAACAAAACACAATTATATTTTATTTATCTGAAATGCACCATAAATATAAAGCTATAGATAAATTAGAAGGAAAAGGATGAAAAAGATAAACTATGAAAACAATTACCAAAAGGAAAAATAAAAAGAATAGCTGAACTAACATCTGACAAAAATAGACTATAAGGTAAGAAGTTGTTACAACAGCCTTCTAATTAGAATTTCTCTTTTACCACAGTTTTGCTCCCTGTAATAAAGTCTTTAAGTATAGCTGAAGCTGTTTGTCTAGAGCACTAGCCTGATTTTACTATATCCCTATTAAATCCCTTCACTGTTTCCTATTGTCCATAAAAAATAGCTTCAGTCCTCTCCATCATTTATCCTTGCCTTCCTCTCCAGATTCACCTCTTACAACTTTCTATCACTTTCCTCATGCTTCAGCCATAGCAAAAGTCATCTAGTTCCTCAGATAAACCACTCTCTCTTCGAACTCCTCTTTTTTAAAAAAGATAATAATTTTCCTTCATTGGTTTTAGAGAGAGAGGAAGGGAGAGGGAGAGAGAGATAAAGACATCGATGAGAGAGCACATCGATTGGCCGCCTCCTGCATGCCCCCACTGGGGATCGGGCCTACAACCTGGGCATGTGCCCTGACCGGGAATCAAACTGGCGACCTCTTGGTGCATGGGTTGCCGCTCAACCACTGAGCCACACCAGCTGGGTGAACTCCTCTTGACTTATACCTAACAACCCTGGACTCCAATTCTTCTTCAGTGTGTCTCTTACTTATCCTTCAGGTTTCAGCATGATGTCTAAACAAACATCCCCAGTCCCCTAGCAAGTACAATTCAACTGGAGTCTTGGAAAACACTACCACGTTAGGGCTCTCTTCTTTGCACTTTGAAATTTTGAGACTAACATGAGAAGAAACCTATGCTGGCCCACTAAAGGATGAGCGACCACATGGAACCAAGACACACTATCTAACTGAGGCCCTCATAAACCTATCTGCCAAAAATGAGACATTAGGCCATTCAGTCCAGCCAAGCTGACCCCAACCAAAAGAGCCACTTCAGATATCCCAATTATTTCAGTCAACCCACAAAATTATGAAGTTATAAACTTTCAAGTTTTGGATGGTTGGTTATACAGCAGAAAAGAATCAGCACAATACTCAATCTTTATGTGAAATCTTATAGTATACATCTAAAGTAACTTATTATTATAACTATACTTGGAAATAAAAACTCTCCTTTTGGAGTAAGTATACAAAACCAAACTGAAATCTGTATATGTTGGCCACTTCTTACATTGACTTTCCTTTTACTAATAACTCTATATTTTGTAATGTTGAGATGATGTTCTAGGGAGCATTAACTTTTTATCCTCTTCAATACTTGCAATTCTTCTAGTTCTGGGTTCACAATTGCTTCATCAGGTATGTAAGTCTAGCTACCCACAGGTACGCAGGTATTCTCTTTCTAATGTTGTCATTTGATCATTTTCAATTAATTCTTCTGTTTATTTGAACCATAAATGTCTGTGATAAAGATAGCCATAGAAAGAAAAACATGTCTGCTCTTGATTTTCTTCTAAGGGTCTTTATTTGAATCAAATGGGGTGGGGGTGGGGCAATAATGTTTTAACTACAGCTAAAATTGGGGGAGGAGCATTGGAAGCTAGAATTAGAAAATCTGAGTTGGTAATGGGGGGAACTGAGACTCTATCTCTGGTACTGTGGACAAATCCCAAATCTCTCTGAGCCTCAAATTCCTTTTGTAAGGGGGATAATAACACACACTTCACAGAGCTGTTCTGAGTATGTCAGTTAGCTTTATAAATGTTAATATATTTCATACAGTTAAGTCATTATTACAAACGAGCAGCCCTTGGGTACTCAGATGGTTTTGTGCTGCAATCAAAATGAAATTGGCATGAAGCACAAAAGTGAAGTGGCATCCTCCCTACATTGTCTTTGCAACTCCATGCTTTCTCCTTGCCTTCCCAGAGAGACTTTTTTAGATGCATTTGAGCCAATTCAACAATGGAGACGTGCTTTGTAGTGGCCTTGGTATAGCTAGAAAACCCACAGCCATCACCTTAGCCTGTAACAGGTAGCTTGCTTCTTTTGATCAAACAAGCCAACATATTTTAAATAGAGAACCATAGAACCAATGTTTAAACCAATATAACCATTTTGGTTTCCTATAATACACTGGAACGGACTGGGTGTATAATGAGAGATGTAAGTGACCACAGAAATTCTTTGTAATCATTTGATACTACCAGTGGTGGAAAAGACATTTATTTTTATGGATATCTCTTTTCCCTTTTCAAAGATGACAGTGACAATAATACATTCAGCACTCTGGCTGAGAAAATTGATTCAGAGCTGCCAGCTTTTCAACACCGAGTTGGTATATATGTCTTCTGTTTTTGTGTAGCAGGTTCAGCTCCTATTTTCAAGAACCTTTCCATGTTGACAGTACTTTGTTACCTGAACTACAAGGTACCTTTGCCCTGAGTGAGTGGGTCTGTTCATTTGTCTATTGCTGTAATTTCCCAGCAATCAGCAAGTTCCAGTTCCCTCTCTAATGATGACTGGATTTTTTATTTGCCAGGCAGCTGGGCAGTATTTATCAATTTCCCTGCTTCTTGCTTTTAAGTGATCACAGATCTATAATTCCTCTTTAGCTTATCACTCAGGTCTATTCTATAAGATGACTATTTACGAGGCAATATGAATGTTGGCTGGCCTTGGACAGTTATAGCAACAGTTCATTTCAAGTGTCCCATTGTTATAAATACATTTTGCTCTCCACTCAACTCGTCACAAAGTGGAAATAAATAGAACAATGAATTTTTCTCTATAGCTTTTCAGTTATGTGAGCTTGTCTTGTCTAGGCTTTTGCCTCCCTGTCAGCCTACATGTAAACTCTCAACTCCTAAGACACCTAAGAAATACTACTGATTCTTTCTGAAATTCCAAACATTATGGTAAAAAGCATTTAGTGGGATGACTCAAAAATGGAGGAAATGTCTATTGGGTATGTATTCAGATACAAGAATTAAATTTCAGTGCTGCAAAAACAAACATTTATAAGATTTTTCAAATACTCTTTGCCTTTTACTTCCAAATATAATTTGCATTTGCTAAGTTTCTTTTGTGTGTGTGTTTTTTTAACATCTTGACATTTGAATCTCATGAGAGTCTATTAGGTGTTCCTTAATAAATTATTCTAAATCTCATTAATTTCTTATCTTCAAGGTGCTTCTTTTAATGAAAGAGCATTGAATTGTAAATCCTTCCAAGGTATTTATTAGGAGATGTTGCTTTGTGACCTTTATGGCCATTATTTTGGCAGAACCGTTATGAAAATAAACTTAGTTCCTAGAGTGTTTAAACAGAAAGAATGTGCTCAGGCTAACTTTCCATCTAAAATCATCCAAAACATACTCTAAGGATAGAGAAGAGCCATTCTGTTTAGAAAGTCAATCTTTTTAATTTTGCCTTTTTTTTTTTTTTCCTGGGTAGACTAAACAAATAAGTCACCACAGGCACTGTGCAATTTTTTCTATTTCTTTCTCTTGGGATGAAATATGAAATAATCTACTAAGTAATTTGATCCAGCAATTAAAAACAAGGACATGAATTACACTAACAACTGTCACATAGAAAGAATTAATTCCCTCATAACACTGCTTGATGTTACAGACCCTGGGTGATTACGAACAGATTGTAATTGGAAAAGAGCCAAACCAATTCAGGTATCTCCAAAACACAGGGGTAAGCCTCGACGTGCAAACAGAAAACATTTTTTACTACCCACAGGAGTATCTTTTCGCATTTGGCGCTCAGATGTTTATCCAGCTATTACTCAATGCACCCAGTGATGCAACTATCTAAGGTACGGCACATGGCAATGCCCACTGATCCTTGCTTCTGAGAGTTAGCACATCATTTATGGAAAGCAGACCTTCTGGAGGCTGTGTTTCTAGAAATGATGTCCCCTTGAGTATGGATTATTGGCTGCCTGTGTTTAGTGGTGTAGTATGTCATTCTGAATAATGGACATTAGCTAGCTGGTGTGTCATTGGGCAAAGCAGGTGGAGGACACGAATGCCTGCTGCTTATTGGTAGAAATTTCATCTTCCCAATGGCATGCAGACTTTATGACCCCTTTCTGATACTTTATCATTTCTGGTCTAAGGCAAAGCTATTTATTGAAGAAAACGGTTATACTCTGGTATTGTGAAAAGACTTAATTTGGGGAGTCAGAAGATACAGGGTATTTTTCCCTTGCTTATAAAAGTAGTATGTAATAATTTTTTAAAACATAGCAAGAGATGAAGACGAAAACAAAAGTCCTCCATAATTAATCTACCCACAGGCAACAACCATTAACATCTTGGTATATTTTTTATAGTCTTTTTCACATTTTTTGAAGTTGGGATTATTCTTCTTATACAATTTTATATCCTGTTTTGTTTTATTCTCTTTGCTTAAAATTTGTCAAATATATTTTACCATATCATTGAAAATCTTTCTGACGTACAGTTTATAACAGCTGCATAACAATCTATCTTTTAGATGTTCCAGAATTTATTTAAACAGGCTCCTGGCATTGTTTTCACTTTTTAACCGCATATTTGTACATAAATCTTTGTCTATATTTTTCTTTTTCCTTTGGATGATTTTCTAAATGAAGAGCTAGTGGGTCAAAGGCTATGAGCATTTTTTGCAACTTTCTTCCTCTTTTTAAAGATAGTTTTATTCTCTTCTCTGATCACAATACAACACATTGCAAAAACAAAGAAACAAACAAAAACCCCTGACATTTAAAGAAGAAAACAAAATTGCCACTATTTGTCTTTGCCTACACACACAATTCCTTCTTTCTTTCCTTCTCTCTTTTCTCCCTTCCATCATTCCTTTCTTCCTACCCTTCTTTGTAAAAAGAACAATGAAATCATACTATTTAAAAATGTTTTGTAATTTGCCTTTTTTCACCTAGAAATATACTGTACACACACACACACACACACACACACACACATAAACACACACAGAACGTAGTATTTTTAAGGCTCTTGTTATATGTCACACTGATGTCCAGAAAGGACACTAAGTACCCATTTCATCAGTGCCCACCTTCATCAACAGGACACTAAGTACCCATTTCATTCAACTAGCGCCATCACCAAATACAGCTTCTGTGATAATCTCTGCTATTTAATGGCAATTTACTATAGCTTTACTTTGTATTTATTTGCACATTTATGAAGTTAAATGCTTTTTTCACTTTGGACCCTTAAATGCCCTCTTTTGTAATTTGTCTGTTTCCTTTGCCTATTCACTTGTTGCAGTCTTCTTTGCATATTGGTTTATATGAGCTCTTGGTATAATAAGTAGTTTTGACCTTATTTTTTACAGTGGCAAATGCTTTCTCTTGTTTACCTTCAGTCTCTTGATTTTATTTATGTTTAATTGAGTTTTTACAAAATTACTCAAACGTATTTCTTTCGCTGTATTACTTTTCTTCTGATTTCAAATGTAGACAATCCTTTCCCATACAGAGAAGAGGTCAATATTCACCTTTGGTTTTGTCTTTGTGATTTTTATTTTAATCTACCTGGGATATATTATGTAATATAGCAGAAGATTGGGATCTACATTAAATTCTGTCCCCAAGTATTCAAATTATTATAGCTCTTTCAGCATATGTCAAGTTTTTATATGTATAAAGGTCTGTTTCTGAATTGTGTCTTCCCTTCTAAACTATAAGCTTCATGCAGGCAGACAGATATATTGCAGTCACCTTATGTCCATTTTATACTATTCTCTGTTTTTCCTAAAGAAACTCAAGGGAGTAAAGGAGAATCAAAATTCTTGCAGGGAATTGAAAGCCCAGCTCATGCTAAATTTTCCAGACTTTGTCATCCCACCCCTAAAATGCTGCAGTATAAATAAAATATTGTTAATCATGCCTTAAAAACAAGGAGGATAGGAAGAAATGTCAAATCTATGAAATGTAATTTTAAAGAAGGAAAGAAGTCTATTGAAATCTGATTGAATTCCAGGTACATTGTAGTTTCCTGATGAATAACCAGGGCCCTTTAATTTTATGTTAAATGCTTAATCGTAGGGTTTTCATTCTCCTTATTATGGTTTTAAAAGAAAATGCAAATGTTATATGTACTGGCCATGTAAACACTAGGGAGAATATATGTTAGATTAAATTTCTCCAGAAGGAGAAGCTGATTGACTCAGTCAATTTCCAAATCACAAACTCAAAAGCATTATTTGCTTAAAGGTTTTGATTCCTCAAAACTTAAAACAATAAGGCATGCTTGAGTTTTTACTTGAGTCTTTCTTTTAGTGAAAGATGAAAGGGGCTACAATACCTTTAGTTGAGTCTTTAGAGACAGGTCAGAGGGTTGAGAAGAAATAAACAACTTTATTTCCAAGGTACTTCTAAGATAAGAATGCCTGACTGTGTAGGGGCAGGGCAGAAGGGGGTGGGGGCGGGGCAAGAATTTGTCCCAGGAAAGGTACAGTCACAGTTACCAGATTATGTCACAGAACTATCTTGGCTGCTAATATGTAAAAAAGGGAAAATAAAAAGTGTTTAAACCTGGGTCATACTATCCTTTGGGGCTAGCACACTCCTGTAATTCACAATTCGCTCTTGCTTGTTATCTTAGAGTTAGCAGATTTCTTCTGAAATCACAACCAGCCATGATAAAACAGTACTACTAATGCCTTATGCTGATATTATTAAAAAATCTAATTCATAGTTTGGATAACCTACCATGCTCTGTGCAACAGTACTAATGCAGAACAGGAAAAATTTGGACTCAGATTTTCTGCATAATGGAAATGCAAAACAAAAGCAATACTGCTGCCAATCAACTCGTCAAAGCCATCTGACTCCAAGACCAGATTTCCTGATTAAAAATGTGCAGTCTGGCTTCTGAGGATGCAGAGCTACGTGCAACAAGCGTTATCAAACATTTCAAAGTTCTAGTAGAGCCACTCGAGGTTTTCCACGGTGGCTTCTAGAGTTGCAGTCACCTTTGAAGTGTTTGAAGCTGAGAGTCTCAGTTGCCTATTATTGAGACACATTTGCCTTCATCGAACATTACAAAGCTTCCAAAAATATGCACCAGGTATATTACTACAATATTCATTGGCATTTACTAACTCTCTCCAATGAATAAGTACATTTATAACATGGATAAAAGGTATTGTAAAAGACGTCCTACTTTCAGACACATACTTTGGGCAGTACCCATTTGAAAATCAGACCAGACAAAAGGTGATCATTCCTGTTTTAAATCTGGACCCCCAAGCTGCAAAGACAGAAAACACCAAGTAGTTATTTATACATTGTAAAATGTGAAATGTTGTGGTTTGTTTGTTTTTTTATTGGGGAGGGGGGCGGTGTGGCTGGACAAAGAGTAAATTTTTCTTATATAACCACAACCATTTCAACGAAGTTTTCCTTGGAGTGCCAGACTTAACAATGATCTGCTGTGGAAGGAAGCATGTCAGTGTGTGTTGGCAGTAATGAAAATCTTCCTGCTGTCTAACTTAAGTCTCCTTTGTTCCTGCAAGGTGAGCTCATTCCCTGGGGCCATCAGTGTCCAGAGCCCCGTGGCAGTGCTCCTGGAGAGGCAACGTGGTCTAGCTTTATCTTTAGAGCATCTTTAAAATATAGATTACAAGAGAGAGGCTGACGACAAAGTGCAGTGCTGTGGTATTTGGAGAGCTCCGTGCTCTGCAGACAGAAGCCTGCCACTACATTAATTCATCTCGCACCATTTTCTGTTCTCATTATAATTTTATCTTAGGAATTAATACATTCTGCCATTTTCTATTCTGGTTACAATCTAGAGAAATCCGTGAGGCTGAATACATTTTGTGCCACTTTGTTCACTTATAATGTTAAGATGTTTTCACGAATGGATTAGTTTAATGCTACTTTCCCTACTTTATCTTGTGAATAAGAACTTAAACAGCTAGAAAACTTCATCCAACACTGGTGTGAGTGCATTACTAGTACCAAAACTGTTTAAAGAGGAGAAAGGAAGAGCATGGTTTTCTTTTTAAAGATACTTTGACCTCCCAGAAATGTTAAAGAGAACATACAAAAATAATCTTTAAAATAAGCGAAGTAGTATTAGTCATGTGACAAATGCCCCTAGAAAGAAAAGGGTTTCATCATGAGTCACTCTTTCCTCTAAGTGAAGCAAATAGAAATCCCTCCATTATAATTACATTAAAAAAAACCCTATCACAGTTGAAAATAAATGGAAAATCTAACAAAGATTCAAATTTAGCAAAAAATGTAAAAATATCCTTTGGATTACAGTTACCAAATGGCTAAGCCTTTCTGAATAATTATGTAATGATCAAGTTCAGTCAGTCACCCAAATCAAACTGGTAAAAGTGACTTTTTTGTGGGATTTGGGGGCTGGGGAGGGGTGGTGCTCAAAATAATAGAAAAGTATACAGTTTGGGGTAATATGACAATTATCCTTTGTTCAATTAAGGGACTAGTTCTCATTTGAACAAAAAGTCCAACCATAATAATGAACATAAACTGTGCTTTAAATACAAGATGAAACTGATGATTTGCCAGGGGAAGACAGGGATGCTGAATGCCATTAGAATGGAAAATATCACATTAAGCTATTGTTACCTGCTGTCCCTCCCCCTCCCAAATGCTGGAGACCCTTCCGTGGTCGCTCATCTGCCTGTCTCTTTTTTTCAACAACACACATTTGTGACATGAGTTGGGGTGCATTCTATGTCTGAGAAATAAAATAAAGTTTTTTTGACTTCAGTATCTCCAATCAAATGAGCGGATTTAGCCACAGACAAAGTACCCAAGTAAAAGCCCTTATGCTTATTGACGACGTAGTCAGTTGCCTCCCCCATCACCTTCCAGGGCTATTGCAGATTTTAACCCCTTTAAGACCTCCTTCCTTTCTCATTTCTCCCCAATATCTTCAAAAGAACCATATTCTCTTTGCAGAAAAAAGTCATCACAGGACTCCCCTGTTCTTACCCTCTCCCACAAACATATCTATAACTATTCCTTTCTTTCCTCCCTTCCCACCAATCCATCCTCCTTGCCTCTGGGGCTCCTCAGTCCATCTGGTCACAGTCTTAACCACTTGGCCACCTCCAGGACCTCACTGCATCAGTCCCTGACTCTCCTCCCTGTACATTCAACCTCCCTTCTGCTACACAGGCTGGACCCCTGAGTGTAAATACAAACTTGGGACTCTCAGTTCCTTAAAACACAATATTTTTAAAATGTCTAAACATTTAAAATTCCAATACCACTCAAATTACCTCCCTATTCCTTATTTCCCTTCACAGCCAAACTTCCTCTCTTCCCACTAATTTCTAACACTGCCACGTGGCTTCTGCCCCGCTATGCCACGGGAACTGCTTTTGTAGCCCTAGAGTCGAGTCACTAATGGCCTCAGTGTTGACATAGCTAACGGACATGCTCCCATCCTTATCGTACTTCTCTGCAACAATGACACTGTAGACTACTTACTCCTGCTTGGAACTGTTTCTTTTGCTTCAGGGACACTGTACTCTCTACATTTTTGGCTCTCTCATGGTTGCTCCTTCTGTTACTTTCATTGGTCCTTTTGCTCTCCCCTAAAATGTTGCCGTGTCCCAGGGTCCACTGTGAGCCATCTGAATGTCTTCTTTTCTATGTGCTTTATGGATGAACTTGCCCAAATCTATGGCTTCTCTATTTCTTGTATCCAAATCCAAGGCTTCCCTCCAGCCTGGCCTGCCAGCCTGGCCTGACTCACTACCTTCTGTGTATCTTTTCGTGTGTCTTGGGATCAGTGTGGCTCCTCTCATTGACATCACCACCTCTTCCTGAAGTCC
Organism: Tadarida brasiliensis; assembly: GCA_030848825.1. NCBI lineage: Eukaryota > Metazoa > Chordata > Mammalia > Chiroptera > Molossidae > Tadarida > Tadarida brasiliensis. The sequence goes on from CM061258.1 coordinate 39,972,256, forward strand.
CAGCCAGTTCCGCCCTGGCTGATGTGTTGAGGGTAAAATATGGGGACCTCATGTCACTCGTGGACAGCTCCCCAAGTGATGATTTCACTTTTCACAACTGGGCAGTTAAAATAAAAACAAACCTGAATGACCAATTTCTGCTATTTCTCAAGCACTTGTATTAGAACACACTGGAACTCACCCAATTATGTCAGGCTGTCTTACAAATAACCTAAAAAAAATCCATGAGATCACCAAGCATGTTACCATGTCCTAGAATCCATCTACTGCACCCCCACTCAAACTCTAGGTCTCTGGTTCTCAGACTGTGAACAGAGCCAGAACTTCCCATTGGTGAGAATTCACCCAGTGACCCTGGAACAAGAACATGAGAAACAATCAGGGGATAGTCCCGAAGATCAGAGAATGGTTAGAATGGCAGTAATCTTTCTTAAGAGTCTTCCAGTAAGACTAGTTTTGCCTGTCAGGAGAGCAAAGAATTAAACATATTACAATCAACTCTCTAGACACTTAACATCCATTTTATACTTAGGGAAGATTTCAACCAGCTACAAGTGTATAATTTAAAAATTCAGCTTATTCAGCAGTGTGAACAGGGAGAAGGTAATTGCATGTCACCAATTTAGAAGCATCAATCGGAAGAGAAGTTATCCAAGATTCCTCACAGTATTTAGCATAAGGTTAAAGAGGAGGAAACATCCTTTATAAATATATGAACAAAGAGGCTAGGGTTATTTCTATCCACTGTTTATATTTAGTTGCCCCTTTTATTCTAAAACTACACCATTGTTGCTATTTGAAGCTTAAATGCAACCTACAATAAACAGGAAAATGAACAAACCGTGCCTCTAAATGTCCAACCAAAGTTGATTTTAAAAACTCTCCAATGGGGCCTCTTCTGAAGAGACAGCGCTGGCTTCCTGTTGTCTGGGTGGGCGATTTTCACAATAAATCTACCGTCTGAATGAACTCAGACTCAACGACACCCTTCAAAGGAGATCCTCGATTCTCATTGGAAGTGGAGTAGCTGATTTACCATTCCCTCTTCTGTGGACTGGACACAGATGGGACTTTAATCAAACATAATTTGAAATGGCACCTGCTATTAAATGTTATTCTGTGTGAAAAGCAAGACTTTGTGACTGAACATATGAATAGACATTTTCAAGCATTCCATTCGTTTTCTTTAAACTTCCAAAACAGGTTTTCAACAGCCTAGGAGAAGAACAGTCCTTAGCTGCCCAGGGACCACCTTTAGCAGCACAGGCGAAGTAGTTCACTCTCCCATCTCATTCAATCCCTGTTCTCGGCTGCGCTCCTGACAATTAACTCTAATTGTAATGGCAGCCAGTGTGATGGAGACTCTGGGCTGTTAGGGACGGAGTTGAAACCACTATACATTCATTTCCCCAAAGACCATGGACCTTCAGGGGGTAATGACTTTGTGTCATTATATCCAGAGCCAAAATTCAGCTGATAGACTAAAGGTTAACAGTTCTCTTTCCCATTACCCAGCAGCCCAGGCTGGTAGTTCCTATTCATGTTGCAATCGCCTCCATTAAGTTCTTTGTCAAATTTCTTACTGTTTGAAGGTTAGAGCACTTTCTCTTTAGTGGGAAACAACATTTTTTTTCCAGCAAAATAAGTTTTAGAAAGGGTAAAATATAGAGAGGGTGTATTAGACAAGGCTAAAAGAAAGAATAACACTTTTTGATATATTTAAATAAGAAAAAGAAAAACATCAATATGTCAGCTCCAGCAAGAAAAAAACAAAATAAACTTCTTACATTTTCCTACTATATATTATAGCTTATGTAAGTAGCTAGAAAGACTGTAGCATTTTTCTTTTGTATTTCACCATGTAACCAACCTTACAACAGTATTATGCAAAATAGAGGCATAAACATATTGTTTACTTGAACCTAAGCATTCAGTTATAGTCCAGGATTACTACACAAAGTTGGTAAGTGGATCCCTGGGGCAATGGAAACCAGATTTTTTGTTTGTTTGTTTTGTTTCCATCAGACTCATTTCCAAACCCTGTGGAGTTTTATCTAGCCAGGCTTCCAGTGTTCTGATCTTTTCTGACTCTAAATATGTGCTGTTATATTGGTTTTAATGCAGGCCTGTGTTGCTCATCTCCAGCAAGAAGAAAACCAACAATGGAAATGAGGTTAAACAAAGTGGTGGCTGGGAATTTAAAAAAAAAAAAAAAGGATCCTCAAGAGGGAGAACAAACATTCTGAGCTACTTTGACTATCACAAACAGACTCTCTGATAACCTCACAGTGCCTGGGCTAAGGGGTGACAACAAAGGTAGACGCCACCCCAATGGCTTCACAGAGTCATGCACTGTGCTTGGCAGGCCTGTTAAAGGCAAACGTCTTTACAGCACACATCCCGGGACTGGGGAGAGCCTGGAAGGGCTGGTTTTCTATTCTGCTCCCCTCCCTCTTTTCTGTCTTGCATTCTTGTCTCTCTGATTTCATTGCTATTGAGACAACTCTTAAACTGTTGAAAGAGGAGTGACTATTGCTCCCACCAGCCACCTCTCAGCCACGACCACAACTGGCTTTACTCAAACCCATGGCTTCAGAAGGGGAAAAAGGGAAAGAGAGAGAGAAAAAGAGGTAGACAGCACACAGACGGTAGGAATTCAACTTGGAAGTTTTTACATAGGAGGTATTGCTTCTAGATCACCAAGACAAACAGGCGCTTTAAAGGGGACCTAGGCTTGAGTCAATCATGAGTAATAATCTTTGAACAGGGCGACCACAGCCAGGCCTGTACTTTCACAAGGCTTAGACTAAACAATGCGGACTATGTGTCTTCTTCAGTGTTACATTACTTTTGTAGAAATCCCCAAAACATATTTAAAAATCTTTGTATGCATACAAGTTCATATTGTATAGTTTCCACAAATGCAAATGCTCACATAATGGCAAGAAAATATGAATGGTCACCATGACCACATACTTGGTATTGCTCTGCACATGTTCTTTGTCTTATCTGGGTTTATTTTCACAACAACCCTCTGAGGAAAGGTCCCCTTAGGGTGCTTATTTGTGAAATACCACACAATCTCTCACTTCACCGATGGGAAACCTGAGGGTGACTTGCTCAAGGTCACACAGCCATTAAGAGGAGGCAGAGTTTGGACTCAATCCTAAGATTTCTGGCACCAAAACTATTTTCTTAATTCTTACTCGACACTGCTCTGAGAGCAAATCTCAAGACCTGATTTATCCTAAGCCTCAGATTCTCCATCAGTTTAATGAGGGGACCGTCTCCCGGTTCTGATCTGTTAACTAAAGCCCTGCTAACTTCACAGGAAGAAGGATAGCTCCTGAGCCCTTCTCCATCAGCTCGCTAAAACCCCCCACAACTCTACCTTCAAGGGGTGGGACAGCAGCAGACAGCTTTGATCTCCATGCAGTAAGAATTAAAAATCTGTAACTAGATCTCAATCTTTTGGTTAGAACTCCCTGCATGTTTGTGGATAAACATATTTATGAATTCCTCCTGTATGTAGTGATTCTTAGAATGTGTGTTCTCCTGTCTCAGAAGAACCCCTCCCTAGATCCCGTGTGCCAGCTACAAGCCTTTTCTTGCCCCTTCTTATAGCAAACTCCTCATGTGAGTGGCCTGTGCTTGCTGACACCATTCCTCATCCCCCATTCTTCCTCAGCCTACTCTGATTGGGTTTCTGCCACATCAATCCACAGACACCTCTCTTGTCAAGGTCACCCACAAACTCCATAATGTTCACCATGATACAAAAGAACAGGTGAATAATAGGAATCTACAGATCAAAATAGCAATTTATGAAATATCTTCATTGAAATTTATAAGCTGATCATAGAAGGCAAATACATCATTAAAGAGATATACATTACATTCTATAAACTACCTTATTACCACAAGAGTTTCTTTGCCTTATTACACGAGTATTTATTATGTTCAAGAAAAATGGTAAGTAGTTTAAATCCTATTTAAACAAATACACTCTCCAATTTCACTACTGCCACTATCACTGTCACATATACTGAGATTATATGAAATTTGCTGAGGCTGCCTAGGCTAAATAAGATTCCAGTATTGCATAGCCACAGGACTCATCTAAATTGTCTTACTTTCTCATGCTCAGGTAGGAAAACAGGTGAGAAGCTTAATGACTCACCGAAGATCACACAGCTGGTATTGGTAGACCTGGGGCTTGAAGCCGTCTCTGACCTCAGAGCTGGAGACTTCTACAATACCGTGGTCCTTTGATGTATTTCAACACAGGAGTGGAATTGACACATGAGATGTGCCTTTTATTAGTCAGTGATAACAAGGCAACACTCAAAAAGGAGAATTGTGAATCACTCCTCTCTAACCCACCTATTCCCAACCCAGTATATGTTTTGGCCACTTGGGAAGTGGCCCAAGTCATTCTTTTAGATATCTTAGCTACTGTAATTGGGTTTGCAAATGTTTTACCATTTTAAAAATTAGATCAATTCAAGGTTATACCATTAATAACACCATGTTTACTCAGTTGCATCCCACTATGCTCTCTTAGAGTAGTTAGCAAATAAATGGGAGGTGGAGTTAAAGCTCGTGCACCAGGGAATTGACCTAATAGACAGCTTGTCTTAGCGATGCTGTACCTTTCATCTGTGTTCACCAGTGGGAACGGGAATGTCCACTTGGGAATATTACCATAATGTTCTGCAGCGCAGTGGTTTCATGATGGCCAAGAGGCAGCTCAGATGTTCCTCCTGAGACATTCTCACACTGCTCTGCTTTTCTTGCTACTAAATACACTAAATATGAGGCAGAAATTTCTTTAGAACAGGAAAGTTTGGAAACAAATTTTCCTGGATGTGCTTGGGTGGAGGACCAGTAGGGGACATAGCTCTTCAACCAAATCCCATTCCATCTGGTCATGAGCCAGATGAGCCAGCGACTGGCAGAATGGACAACACTGGAGAGATGAAAAGATGCTCCCTTTAGACTGAAGAGACTGATTTTATTAGAAACACTGAATTGTTTCTACTCTTTTAAAACATGGTACCACATTTAAAATGGAGTTATCCCATGCATCCTTGACCAAAATCTTTTTTTATGTTCTGAAATTAGCAACAAGAGGGCATTGGGGGGACAGCTACCCTCCTCCATTCCCTGAAGACCAGAACAGCAGGTGTGCCTATTTTCAGAGGTAAGTGAAATATTTGCCAAATCATTTGGCACATTTCATCTCAAAATGTGCCAAATTACCTGTCTAGGCGAAACAGTCTTTTTAAAAGAAAGATAAATGCCCTTCCAGACACATTTGCATGGACCCACAGTGCCATCAAGTGGCTCATTATATTGGTCACAAATGTGCCAGGCTCCAACTATCCCCCAAGGTTTGGATCCAAGGGGACCACCCTTGCCTTGGCAATGGCTCCTGTGGTTCCCAGAGCCTTTGGGAGTTGGTGAGGGGTAATGCATGCATTTCAAAGGAGCTGGGTTGAAGGAGAGTTAGTCTCAAGGTTTGGATATCACGTCTATGGTGTCCTGAGTGGAAGTGGGAGTTGCCTGTGGAATTCTCCAACTACAAACATCCATGTACCTTCTTCCATTAACTCAGCACCAAGAGAAACCTGTTAAGCCCACCCAGATCTTTGTGTTCAGCACCAAGGTTTCCTACCTTGAGGGGACTGGGCCAGCCAGAGTATGGCAACCTACTTCATTTTACCTCTACTTGATAAACAAACTTAATCTTCTAATTCCCTGCTTGTCTAATTGCTCCCATAAAATGTCTTTGTTAAGAGATAGAATTTCTGTTTAAAAAGAATACAGGGACTTTTGGCCCATATAAGCTGATGACAAGTCAGTAAAGAGAAAAAAAGATAGAAAGTGAGGGAGAAGACAGATTCGATTCTCTTCTATTCAGACCACTGAATGGTCGAGCTGACACTACCTCTTCTAATGTGAGTCTACAAGTGTAGAGCAACAGGGATTTTGAAAAGCAAATAGATCATACAGTGACAACAGCAGCTGTATATTACCAAATGAGAGAGAATCCTTTAGACAGAAGCTGTGTAATGACAAAGCATGGAATTGGACCAACCCAAAGAGCTGAGAACTCCTTTACACACAACCGTAAGGCTGGCACTGAAGAGGTCAGAGCTCTTACTGGGAAACAAGAATCCAAATGGGAATTGCAAATCACCACAAAGGTTGATTATTTCCCCTTTGGCTTCCCAGCGTAGCTTGACAGAAACTTGTAATATGGTTCAGCTTCAAAATCTCTAAACCTGTCAGACCAGATTTAGACATTCCAGTTTGTCACTTCTTTAGCTTTTTAAAAAGATCCATAAAGAAAACATCAGCTCCTTTGATCAGCAGGCTCTTTCCTTCCCAATAAATTAAATCCATTGGGTTCCAATCATGAGAGACCTACGTAGATGATGCTCACTGGGGCTATACTCTCCTTTTTCCATTTGCTGTTTAATCTTATTTGCGATCAATACATTGCATAAAATAGTCATAAATAAAGGAAGCTTAGAGATCACCAACTAGTCCAATATTCCCATTATACAGGCATGTGAGGTCCACTTCCCAGTCTGCAGTTTCTAAATAAGTACATGTTTTTGGCCTCTAAATAAGAAGACATAATAAGAAAAGTCCAGTTACTTTTGCATTTTTTCACAATAAAGAAATATCCTCAAACCTGGTGTCACCAAATAACATAATCTAAGAATTTAGTGAAAAGATTAGAAACACAGTAGAATTATATTTGCTTCACCTCCTGCTACATTCCAGGAGAGGCTATGGAAGCTTCAGTGATACATGGAATGACATGTCCATTGTGCTTTGGAACCTGGAATTGGGGATTGCCCAGCTCTGCTGTCACTAACACAGTCAGGCTGACTCATTGGACTTTGAAGCTTTGTAGTGGGAATATTGTGGTTTTCTGGATTGTTCCATCTGAGATGGAAAAAGGCTTAAAAAACAAGTTTAGTAAATACACAATGTCTGATCAAAGTCTCGGGAGAATGTTATTATATGAATGCTTTCTGAGAAGCAGAACCTCAGTTGGGAAGAGACATGGGAAACGTATTTAAAGGAATCATGATCAGGCTACCGTCTGCCAAGAATATCCTGCTCAGCAGATTGTATATTGGAAGGCTCCCTGAAGCATCAGCCCTGGGACAGAATAATTTTGGTTAGCTGAGATTCAGGAGCGGGTCCTCAAACCGATGATTTAGAGTGTGTATTCTCTTTTAGAATCTTGGGACACACAACAAAAATTCTTTGGTTACAGAGCATGAATACCCATTCTAACCAGCCCAATTAAAAAACAAAAACCTGCCTGGCCAGTGTGGCTCACTGGTTGAGCATCGACCCATGCACCAAGAAGTCGCTGGTCAGATTCCCTGTCAGGGCACATGCCCAGGTTGTGGGCCCGACCCCCAGTGGGGGGCATGCAGGAGGCGACCAATTGATGTTCTCTCTCATCGATGTTTCTATCTCTCTTTTCCTTCCCCTCTCTCTAAAATCAATAAAGAAAAAATAAAAAATAAAAATAAATGGCAGGTCATTATTGTTAGACCTCATTTGGTCATCACGGACACCCATGGACATAAAGTAAAGGCTGCTGGGCCTTATAGGGACCGAAACTTGGAGTTTAAGAGTCAGTAACTGAGGTCCTGATATCTTTCTCTCCCCCTCCTTCTTAATCAATACATTTTATTGAAATCCATATCAGTGAACCAAGTATTCAAAGATTCCATCCTTGTAGAATCTTGCATTCCAACTTTCTTCTCTTTCTCTCTCCCACATCTCTACCCTCAGTGCCATCTGCCATCTGTTCCCTTCTTCTCTTTATAAATGAACATCTCTGGCTTACTCTTAGTCTCAGCTCCTCTATTGCTTCAGCAGAGATGGACTTTGACTCACAGTATTATACAATCCGCCTCTGATTCTCTAAAGTGTACCAACCAGAAGTTTATAGTTAGCCAGTTTGTGGATCAGCTGGTTTTGGGTCAGAGGGCATCTCTGGTCCAGGTTATGGGGTGCTAGCATGGTTTCTCAGGCTTGTCTCTTGGTCTTAGGTCATTGATGGATACAGTCATTGATGAGATAACTGATGAACAAAGTCCCTAGAAAAGTGAACCATGGTTGTGGTGGACACCCCAAAATATATCTACTACTAGATTATGTATTTTATTTCTCTGAATTTATACAAACTTGCTTTGATAAACTTTAGAACATGTCTATGACTAATAAATCTTCCTTTGCTATCACCAATTTTGAGATGATGGGGTTGATTTCTGCCAAAATTTCTATTATTTTCACATCACTGGCCAGATCTCCTTTTTGGTCAGAACTGGGAATCAAACAGAAAATTTCCTCATGCCTCCTCTAACTTCTAACCCATGAAATTGTCAACAAGACAAGTCTACAATTTACCAGATGCTCTGTTCTTAGCAGAATGACACCTCCAGCATACGTCTGACTAGAGTAATGAGGTATTTCAGCAATCTTGTTCCTGTACCAAATTTCAAGAAAACAGCATCCATATATTATAGTCCGAGATTCTGTACGTCTATGCCCAATTTTAAGGCTATGGCAGTGGTGGATAACAATCATATTACTTTGATTTCTCCTTCTTCCTGTCCTCTGGCAAATGTTGTCTGCCAGCTCTCATCCTTGGGTTTACATGTCTTTCTACAATGCTCAACAGGGTTACTTTGAGGAGCAACCCATATAAATGCCATTTGGTACATTTAAGCCTTTAGAAACAGATAGGTAACAGATAGGATATAATGAGACCTTACCGATGATTTTATATTTGCCAGTGGTATTGCCCATTTTATCTATTTTTTGTTTGTTTGTGTTTTGTTAATCCTCACCTGAAGATATTTTTTTCATTGATGTTTTTAGACAGAGTGGAAGGGAGGGAAGGACAGGGAGAGGGGAAAGAGAGAGAGAGCGGGGAGAGAGAGAGAGAGAGAGAGAGAGAGAGAGAGAGAGAGAGAGGAGAGAGAAATATCGATGTGAGACACATTGATTGGTTGTCTCCTGCACAACCCCAACTGGGGCCAGGGATCAACCCTGCAAACCAGGCACGTGCCCTTGACTGGGAACCCACGACCCTTCGGTCTGAGGGCCGATGCTCTAACCGCTGAGCCAAACTGGCCAGGGCAGTATTGCCCATTTTAAGGGGTTTTCCCTGGACTTGTTCCATGTCATGTTAAATCTTTCCTGATGCCTTCCTGCTAGAGATTTTACATGGAATCTTAAAGAATGGCTCAAAAGCTACCTCGTGACACTTTAGTGGTACTGATAAAAAGAATGGGTCACATTAGGTGATGCTCAGTTTTGCATCCAGAACTATGCAGAAGGTCACGTAATGTGTTCAGACTTTGGATGTCATACTTAGAAGAAGCTCTGTAAGCATCAGTAGTGTGGGCATCTTGCTGGGTATCAGAAGGATGAACTAGATCCTCTGAAATGAAACTGGACCACATTCAGTGAGCAGAATTATAGACAACTGCCATCAAGCTATACAATATTAGGGGTCTCCAATTTCAACTTTACAAATATAGGTGCACAGACAGCCACCAAGACAATCAATTTGTCACATACTGGTACAGCTGTTATACATCATGATTCCTGGCAGAATAATTTTTTTCATCAAATCTGTCAAAGTGGGAAACCCATCATTACTGATAACAGCAGAACTTTCCTTTGCAGGGAAAAGTATAGGGTCACCAGAAGACCACTAATAGTTTGGGCAAGTTTAGGGCCTTGGAAACAAATGATTTCTTCTACTGATACCCTTCTTGAACAGGCAAGCCTCTAGGAGACTGTGATCTGAGAAGCTTCTTTTATAAGATATGTTCATCAAAATACCTGCTTTTACTCAACAGGATACATTTTGCCTATAATTGTATCAGTCATAACCTACCTTAGTTTTAAAATGACTTGCTTTACTAACAGCTCCTACATGAATGATATCATTCTCACAATAACCCTGTGAGATAGTTAGAGCACGTCTTAGCACCATCATTCAGTGCAGAAAAATATTGACAAGCTTGAGAAATTGCATGAGTTTCTCAAAGTCCTATGCCTTGTGAGTGAGCAAAGTGACTAGAGCCTTCCAGGTGTTCTTGACTCCCGGCCCAACACTTTACCAGTACTTCATTTTCTTTTCTCTCACATTGAGCAAGTCTCAGCTAATGGCTATTCTCCTGGCCCAAAACGGCTGCCCAGCTCCTGCCTTCTCATTTGTACCTCAGCCATAAAAGTAAGCTATGAGATATCTGCTTACGTTGTATTTGTTGAAAGTTAACCAGATGGCCACATATAGCAGTTAGGTAATCTATAAAATGTAGTCTTTTTTTTTTTTTTTAATGGACAAACTTTTGCCCTGCTAAAATTCAGGGAAAGTCTATTACTTAAAAAAAGAAGGAAAGAATACATTTGGGGAGACAATTAAGTGTCTGCTACAACGTAACCAAAGAGAACACCAACAGAAATGGCCTCATGGTGAGTCTTACTTGGTGTGATGTCATTGTAACAGCAATGTTTTCTAGGGTTGAAATGGGGCCTTTCTTCTAAATGACTCCCAGAATGTCACCAAATAAATGCTTTCCTGAACCACCGAGTTCTCAAATAATTTTAGTATAGGAGAGTCAACCACAGTTGTATAGTACTTCAGAATTTACAAAATTATATCATAAACGTTTCATAAACTTTTGAACAAAGTGGTCAATCCAATTTTAATATAAAATCAACAGACTCACATTAAAATGGGAGGGGCAGGAGCCATGAGAGTAAGTAGAGCCATTCCAGAATAAAATAATTTAAAAGCCTTAGCACTCCAATGTTTTTGTTGTTGTTTTTGTTTGTTTGTTTGTTTTTCATACCTCTGATCTCAAATCTTCTGGGGGAGATCTGAGTTTGAAGCCCCTGGTCTTGCTTTCAGTGTGAAATAAGGTTACAGCACAAGGCTTTTAACTTTCTTTCATTGGTAGAGCGGTTTCAAAGAAGAAATCCAATAGGCTCCAAGAGAAAGCCTAATGAATAATGAAAGGCAGCAGTGGAGGAAAGAATCTGTTTCATGCAAGAACCAAGTACAAGAAGGGGAAGTGCACAGCTAAGGACGGTGGATGCCAGCTAACATTTTCCCCTGGCTGCTTTCATCTTTCTTTGGGATTTTTGTTTCTCTCAGTTCCACTTACATTCACTCTCCCTCTCATTATGATTTCTGTCTCTTAGCAGATTTTGACTAATCTTACCTTGCATCTTTTAAGTATGTCTAGATTGGAGGCCCTTTCGTAGCAACTCTGTGTGTATACACGTGTTAAAATCCTATGGTATCGCAAAAGGTAATGACTGAATTCGTTCATTTAGAGTTGAGAAGAGAGTGTTTCTCTTGAGAGTTTTTCAGGCAGCCCCAGCAAGAAAGCAAAGGAGCAATGGGTGACCTGAAAGTCCTCCTTTGATTTCACCACCAAGAGCCCTGGCCTGCCATTCCACAAAGCAATGCCTTTCCATTCAGCAGATAAAGACGGCCCCCAGGGCAATCTTGTAATCATACACAGCCCTGCTCTTAGAAGGCAGTATGCAGACTGAGCTCATTTATCAACTCTTCACTTATCTAGGATGATTATTTTAAATACAGTAACTTTGCCACCTTAAAATAAAAGTGGATTGTTCTTGCACTGGATTCAGTTTGGTCTGAACAAGGTTATATCTGACCGTACAACTCAGGCTCCAGGCAGAAATAAGTGCTTTTCACCAGCCCTGTCTTTCTCACTCTAGAGCATAGATATCATTTGTTTCTAGTGTGTTCTCGTAGATGAACCACCATCCTGATTCATCATTTCAGCCTTAGAATCCTTGGGAATATTCTCTCTCCCGAGTTTCAAGTGCACTGGAATAAAGATGCTAATGAGGAATCTATACAGAGGTGTAGGGTACATGCTTCCAGATCACCTCTGGACCTGATGCCTCAGTCCCTCCACACCTGTCCCCTGCACTCTGCTTCTTCCAGGTGGGCTGGGAATTCAGGCTCCTTCCTCCCAGGCCTGGGACGCAGGCCCAGCATGGGTGCTGGCCTTCACTATTGCCTTCAATAAGGTCTTCTCTTGTGCAATAACCCAAGAGGATACGGTGCTCCCAAGGATCTTTGGGTGTCTGACTTTCTCTGGACTCCTGATTCCTCATCTTCTAACACCACACACCATAGTGGCCCAGCCCCAGGAACAGGCTTCCAGCTTTGGGCCTTCCCCTTAGTTTTGACAGTTCTTCAACCTAGTTTCTGGTCCTCCATAAGATAGGACCATTACTGAACCTTGCCTTGGCAGAAAACCAGGATGCTGTCTCCTTCTGCCAGGCATTCAGGCCTGGTGTTCTACTAATTAAATACAGATTCTTCAGAGAACGATGTCCCCATTCTCTTGGCTACTAAATCTCAAATGCTATAATAAGAGGAAAAATAATGCCTATTTATTGAATGCACAGGACAGGCCTTGAGCTAGGATTTGATCTTTTTGTGGCAGAGGGTCCCACACATACTGGCTCAAATCTTCACTCCAACTCCCTTAAGACAATGTGCTATTTCAGTCAAGTGGTATCATATATGCATTTAATTTAGGCTAATTCAAGTATATATGCTCTCTCAAAAATCAAAATATATAAAATGAAAATTCTCATACATTATCCTTATATACTATATATATTTACATATTTTTATTTACTCTATATCTTATACATTTATAAACATACATTATACAATAAAAATCTTAGGCCCAGGGCCAATCACTGATAAATAGCACCCAAGCTATCAGGTAGCCCCTCTGGACTGTCTACTCAGCCATGCCAGAACCCCATCCTTCTTAACCTGGTCCACCAGGCAAATATTCCCAAATTTCTGCTCTACCAACTTCCTGCCACATCCATAATGCCAAGGATGCCCGATGCCTGAGTTTCCAGTTGCCAGTCTCCCAGCAAGAGCATCATCTTATTTGCTATACTAAGTGAAGCAGTATAGCACATTCACATCAGTTAGCTTGGATACCACATCTTTCTACTGGCCCCCGGAGGAGGGTCATGGTCAGCATTTTGCATCTAACCGCAAAGAGGCACCCTTTGAATGCTTTACTTGGGAGATCCCGAATATTAATGACCACCATTTTCTACTCCTTTCTGGTTTCTCATCCTAGCTGCACCTACGAATAATTGCCATGAGTTTGAGCAAATCATCTCACCCTCTGGGCCTGTTTCCTTATCTGCACCATGAAGTGGTTGAACCAGATGTCCTTTAATGTCCCTTCCAGTTCTAACATTTTGTGCAGTTGTCCCCTCTTATCCATAGGGGATGAATTTCAAGACCCCCAGTGGATGCCTGACACCAGGGATAGCACCAAACCCCATATACACTGTTGTTTTTCCTGTATGTAGATACCTGTGATCAAGTTTAACTTATCAAGTAGACATAGTAAGAGATAACTACATAGTAAGTAATAACAATAACTGAAAATAAAGTAGAACACATAAACAATGTATGTGAATGTGGACTCTCTCAAAATATCATCGCAGTGCTCTTACCCTTCTACTTGTGATAGTATGAGATGACAGAAGGCCTATGTGACAGATGAAGTGAGCTGAATGACGCAGGTTGTCACGTAGCATTAGGTTACTAAAAGGGTGACTTGAACACAAGTACTGCCATCAGATTGACAATAGTCAATCTGATCATCAAGACAGCTACTAAGTGACTAGTGGGTGGGTGGCAGGTAGCATATAAACCATGGATATTCTGGACAAAAAGATGATTTATGACCTAACAAGGATGGCACAAGATTTCATCACGCCACTCAGAACGGCATACAATTTAAAACTTATGAATTGTTTATTTCTGAAATTTTCCATTTAATATTTTTGGACCACGATTGACCACAGATAACTGAAACCAGATAAGGGGGGATACTGTAGTTCCTTTAACAACAACAACAAAAAAATGGTTTTTCACATCATGCACCTAGCTCCTGTTGTTGCCCTAAGACAGGGCCCAAAACTCTCTAGAGAGCTCCCGCACACGACTGGATGGGCCATCTCCCTGCCCAGCCTTGGTGGTTCCCCCGCACCACATCCCGAAGTCCTTAGCCGATATGCTCTGGTGAAGTCAGGGGGCTCCCACACCGTGAGGAGACTCTGTCTGGCATGAAAACAATGGTGGGTGTCACTGGAGAGAATGACCTCTCTCTCCTGTCAAGGAGCAATGGCCTGCTTCTTTGTGTATTTTGATTCACGTACTTCATATCTCTTTGCACAAAGGAGAAAGAGAGAGGGACAGCGGGAGGGATAGGGAGAGAGAGAAAAGAAAGGAGGGAGGCCACAGAAAGATTAAATTTTATCGAAGGTCAATTTAAATGTGTTTCTGGGTGTAAGACAGCTTCACAATGGAAAAATCATGATAGATGTGCACACTGTTTCAACTCTAAAAGACAGACGGTTTAAGACCAGGGCACCGCACAGCAGAGAACTCCTGCATGCAGGCTTCCTCTCCCCTAACTGCTGCCCAGGTCTCCTGCATGAATCCGAAGGCAAACTGGACTGGACCATTTACTCACTGCTCCTCTGCATCCAAGCCGCTCTGGGGGCAGGTGCTGTCTGGCTTCTCTGAACCCACACATCTCATCAAACTGACTTGATGCGCTGCTCTGCCCAGCAGTGAGCAGGCCGCCTCCTGGGACGGCCTAAAAGCAGATTACCCTCACACTCCTTTGAATTTGGAATCCAGATGAAATCCAGTTCAAGGAAACCTCAAAAGCAGCCTTTAAAGAGAAAAGCAAAGATTTCGCAAGAGGGCAACCAGCCAGCTGCATGAGGAGCAGAGGAGAAAAAAGGGGGTGGGGGGGGACTGCTTTGGTTGACAATGACTTTTCAGGACTATAGGGCCAAGGGTCCACTTTCTTCACACAACATCTGTCCCTTGGCATCTTCCCTACAAGTCTCCTGGATTCCTGCCTCCCCACACTCTGGGAGGCTGGAGCTGTTCGCTCTCACTTTCGCAGGGCACTGACTACTGGTAGACCTGCGACCAGGATACTATCCCCTTCTGGACTGTGAGTTCCTTGAGAGCAAGAATTACATATTTGGGAAACCTTATATAATTTATAATTAAATATACATCAATATAAACATAATATGTAAATTTAAAACCCACCTACATGTGGATACAATGTGTAACATATATCTTGCACAGTGCCTGGGACACAGTAAGGACTTAACAACTACTTGGCAAAAGAGAATGGAAGGATAGATGAAAAATTCACTGATTCTGTTTCTGACCCCCTTATGGTTCTCTCGTTGTATGAGCATTTGTTTTTTCTTAAAGGAACAATTTACCAAAAAGGAAAAAAAGAAATTCTAAAATAAAGGACATATGACCTCTGACTTTGTCAGTTCAGGCTGCTATAACAAAATAGCATAGACCAGATGGTTTAATCAGATACTGCATGCAGTCTTCCTCAGTTCTGGACGCTGGAATTCTGAGATCAGGGTGTCAGCATGGTTGGGTTCTGACGAGAGTCCTCTTCCTGACTTGGAGAGGGCCACCTTCTTGCTGTGTGCTCACAAGGCCTTTCCTTAGTGCATGGCAGAGACAGACAGGGAGACAGAGACAGACAGAGAGAGACAGAGACAAACAGAGAGACAGAGAGGCAGAGACAGAGACAGAGAGAGGCAGAGATAGAGACAGAGAGGCAGAGACAGACAGAGACAGAAACAGACAGAGAGAGACAGAGGCAGAGAGACAGAGAAAGAGAGAGCTCTAGTGTCTCTTCCTTACAAGGGCACTAATCCCGTCATGGGGGCCCCACTCTCATGACCTCATCTAAACCGAATCATGTGCAAAGCCCTCACTTACGCATACCAGCTCATTGGGGGTTAAGGCTTCAACATATGATTTGTAGGAGACACAAACATTTAGTCCATGACAACTTCTCAGCTAACTTCCGACCAGACATGGTTGTGTTTTCACCGCCTCCTCCCTGCTGCCCACCTCCTCTGCTCCTCTCCCGCATTTGAGGAGCACAAATAGAAAAGGCGGGGAGGGACTAGCTCACCTCCTGCCCCTCATGTTCTGTGCAGCAGTTACCCTCTTGTGAGTATCTCTCCACTGGCACATTAGAAATTCAGAAAGACGCACCTCATCACTGACCTGAACAGAATGGGGGTAGCTGATAAGTGAGGCAGCTATCGGATCTGCAGCTGGAGGCTGGCTGGGGAAGGGCTGGGGGCTGCTCCTGCTTCCCCAGTGCCCCTGGGCACACAATTTGGTGGATTATTGACAATGCTGAGTGATGTGGATGGCATTTATTCTTTTTCAATTGCTGCTATAAAATGAACTTCACGCCATCTGCAAAATTAGGATTCAGAAGCAGCTCTGGATATTAAAATATTTGTGGCTGCTCCTGCTATTATATAAGATTTTACATTTTATAGGCTCCCTATGGGAATACAAGTGTAAATTAAGATACATATTTAGAAAGCAGTAAATAAACTTAGGAAAGCAGCAGTACAATTAATGAATGGACAGAAAATTGCATATGGGAGGAGAAATAATTTTTTGACATAGAGAGTCAGAAGTTAAATGGGCTTTAAACATTCTCCTGTCACTATCATTAAGACATTAATAGCAAAAATGATATACTGAAATTCATAAGGAAGATTTTTTTTAACAAAATGAATAAACAACTCTATAACAGAGAGATCCAGCAAGTGATGGACTTCCTCTCCTTTCCATCCCCCAGGACGATGGAACTCGTCTGATCATTCCAAAGCATCTATAGTATTCTCTCCAACAGAGCAAATGTTTTGATCAAAAGAGTTCTAAAGAAACCATTCCAAGGCCTTATTCTAGTGCCACCAATTTTCTATCTGGGTCACTTTTTCTTTACCCCACATCCTCACTGAAGACACAATCCCAGTGTGATTCAAAGATGCCATAACAAATCAGGGCCAATCACATAGGCACAAAATCCCCAGGCTGACCGGTTGGACTCAGAGACTCTTCCTAGCCAGGACCCCTTCGGAATGAAAGGTGCTCACTCTGGTGTTGGACCCGAAGCAACACTGGCTGTAGACAGACAAGCCCCTGGTTCTGGTAAGATGTCCAGGAAACTACAGTTCTCACATTTCCCACATCCCTCCTTCCACATGCCCCCAGAGATAACACAGAGGAAAGCTTGTCTCTCATCTCCTCTAGCCAGAAACTACTGTGTCAACCCATGTTTATTTATGACGCCGGTGATCAGGTCCGATGCCTCAGAAGGAGTAGGTGTGAGAATGAGATTCTGACAGTGATCATTCTGGGTGCTCCCCTACCCTGGGCTAGCCCTCACCACCAAGCCTGGGGGGTGGGCAGCATGGAAGGAGGGAAGCAGTGGGTTACAAAAGATGAGTATTTTCAGTCTGGCTGTCCAGGACAAGGCCACCATTCATGCCCTCACTCCCTTTCCCAAATCACTTTCCTTCCAATTGCACTTCCACACCAATCAGGCCTGGGCCTGGGGATGCTGGTCTCTTGTTGCTGCCAATTTGCCTTTGAAATGCTGCTTGTTCTGATGGTGGTTAGAGCCCTAGGAGGCCATTCCCTGAGGTATCACTGAACTGAAACATAATCCCAAAGATAGAAAGGTTTTGGTCTGATGCTTTGTATTAGAATAAGAATAATCATGGTAATAGCTTGCATTCTCCTTGATACCTTTCATTCAATAATATCAAGCAATTTGTACGCAAGTAATTAAGAAAACACTCCTTTGTGGTAAGTTACTAATTTAGCTCCCATTTTAAAGAGAGACAGAAAGAGGCTTAATGATTCTCCCCAGGGGAGACCTGAGTAGGTAGCAGAAGCATTGGGTATGCAGTGATTTGTAGCCTAAGATCTCTTCTGTTCGTCTCTAATCCCCAATATTGGGCTCACAAAATTGCTTCGGAGCAGAGTCGGTCTTAAGTCTCTTGGGTGGTGTTCTGTGCTCTACCCAGAGCCGCCTGGCTCTGCTGTGGGGGTCGCTGCGTTTCCTCGATGCTGGTGAATATTTTCCGTGCTCTCCTTTCATCACATGATGTACATCATTCCCCTCTCTGGCATTTCCAATCACTGAGAGCAGCAGAAGCATGGAATGAATCGGAGCACTGTAATTTTTCTCCTTCATTGATTTGGGGGGAGGGAGACAGGGGCTGGGGAGGGGAATGGGTAAGGTGGAATGTTCTTTCAAATCTCCCAACCACAGCACAATTCTCTGTCTCTTGTTCCTCAGAAGTGCTTACTCAAGCTCCCTCATCGCGCCATCCGCCTGCCCTCTGCCAGAGTCTTCACCAGGCCCGGGCTGCTTCGTTTCTCAGAGAAGCCAGAGGGACCGGGTGACCCGGGCACAGGGCCCCGGCTCTGCCTCCCTTGAGCTCTTGTCCCCTCCTGCTCAGAACTCTCTGGTTCGTCAGACAGAAGTTTGGGATCGGGAGTGGAAGATGACATGTGATATTGGAGAGGGCATGATTTGATGGTAGTGGCCATTATTCGTAATGACCCTTTTCACGATGCAATGCTGTGTACCGAGGCTGTTGTCCCTGGAAGATATCATTACATTTCCATCCCACTCACGTGAAATTCAAGCTGACAAAGGGGAAAAGACAATTACTAGATTGTTTTTAAATGCATTTTTTTCCACTCTGAGGCTGACCAAGAACTTGGATAATATTGGGTGAAGCTACAAAATTTCTTTGTGAAATAGACAGAACTTGGAAATGGAAGATGGAGTTTATAGTTGCTATGAAAATGGTTGCTGGGGTTCTTGAAGGTAACTATGAGTTGTGTTCTTAAGTAACTTCAATAATTATAACAGTAATTAGCACAAGCAGGCACACGTGAAAGTATAACCTGCAAGTAGATAAATATACTGGCAACCATATCAATAAAGCACTCTGCAAACATAAACTGCTATATAAATGCTAATTAATTACATAAGTAGGCATACAGGAGGGGATGGCTATTCATATTACCGGAAAGATAAACAGACAGTGCATTCATCTGGGAACCAGTTTTCTCCCCTCCTCCCACCCCCAGCCTCCTGCCATGGTTAGCCTGTGAGAGAGGGTGGGGACTCTGCACCCCCACCAACCAACCACCTCCATCCGCGTGTGGCTACTGGCACTGCCAATGTCGCTGGCCCCAAACGAGATGTGCTGCAGGTGTAAACAGACACCAGATTCTGAAGGCCTGATTTTGGGGTTGGGGGAAGAATATAAAATGTGTCAGTAATTTTTTATATCGATTATAAGTGGAAATGATAATACTTTAGATAACTTGAGTTAAACAAAATATATTATTAAAATTAATTTTACCTGTTTCTTATTACTTTTTTAACATGGCCCCTAGAAAATGTAAAAATATATTGCAGCTCACATTTGTTGCTTGAAGTACCTTTTTTTTTGGAAAATGCCACTCTGGACCATTGAGTCACTTGCAAGAGCTGAGAGGAAGTAGAGGCAAGGAGGGAACCCTAGGGCTCCCTGGGCTGCTTTCTGCCCTTGGGACTGCCCTGACTGTGAAATATCAGGAGGACAGATGAGGCGGCTTCTCCCCGGTGTGAAGGATGGTGGAGAAGCAAGTGGAGAGCAGGCAAACCTTCATCACCTTCATCACCCTGAGAAGGCTGCCTTTTGAGGCACCAGACACTTATTAAAATGAAGGAGCCTGAGGCAGGTGGGATATTTGGGCTACTTATCTATAAAATGAAAAGGAAACAAGCCACAGGTGTGTCAGGTCCATTTTGGTAGGCACCGCTCTGCCTGCCGGACCTGTCAGCTCATTTTTCACTTGGGGAGAAGGGACTGGGGGCAAACGTGATGGAGACTGACCTGCGAATGAGAAAAGGAAATACTTGTTCAGTAACTTCTGCAGTAGTGTACCTCAAAATTCACCACACACTGAGTTTGCAGGGCACCCATTTGTCCTGAAGGAAGAGGACTTGCAAGAATTCATTCATAATACAGCATTTGACGGTTGGATAAATGTTGATAATTGTGAGCTCTGGGTTATGGTGCTACAGTCTTTGGGTGGGTTATTTAAAGCACTCAACATTCTTATTTGCATGTTATTTGCATAAGCTTACATATTAAGTTCAGAAGGCTGTAACTCCAAGTATGCACAATTCAATCCAATCAATTAGCGCAACACCCAACAATTGTGTGCAAATCTAATATTCCAAGATTAAGACATGTGATGATATAACAGATTTTCCAGCCACTGAATCCCATTGCAACCGAGAAACCATGAATACACAACCTGCATGGAACTAGCAATACGCACCCTCCTTTCAACATCCAAATCCCTGAAGGTCACCAGGCATAGGAGGATGTTTTAAATGTCCCACCTCACTTAGAGGTGTTTATCATTGGAAACACTTAGTAGTCACCTGGCCCAACCTCACCCTGACTCTTATTGACCAATGAGGGATCTTAGGCCCAGATGGGAAACAGGCTGACCCAGCACTGGGAAATGTCCCCTGGCCAGGCCCACTCCTCACAGTGGTGGTCAAGGGCTTGAGTACTAGAGAAGGCTAATGATGTACTGTAGGACTGGGCATCTCAATGTCACAAGACAAGCTGGCAGATGGTAAATGTAGTCTGTCTCCCTCTCTTGCCAAGCACACCTTCCTAACAGCCCAGGGGGCCACAGTCCATGCTAGCATCCTGGGATCCTTCTGGTTACCCAGAATGTAACTGGAAGGGAGATGCTATCTCCAGAGAGTCATGTGCCATTGTCCCCACAGCTTCCTCTCTGGTGGCAGAGGCACAGCCCAGAAGAGTGCCAGAGCTGGGCCCTGTAAAGCATGGCCCAGGCAGGGTTCCTCCTGCCAGCACTTCAGGAGAATTCTTCTCCAGGCCTGTCTCCCAGTCCTGTGTGTTCTTTCCATGTTACAACATTTCTTTCTGCACAATTTAATATTCCCATAACCTTATGTTACCACGATAATAATTATTATTCCTGACAACGGAAGGAGTTCTTGGGACTCAGGAAATAGCAAACAGATTTGAAGTGCTAATTTCCTTGGTGCATTAATATGTCACTGCTTTTCCCTTGTCACACTGCAAACGTGCACACACACACATGCACTGAGATACTCACACAAACACACACACCTGGACAACCCTACGAGTAAAGTTAGGAGTCCTCCATGAGGCACACTAATCACTCCCTTTCCTTTCCTTGTTTGTTTTGGAATCCATGTTCAGCATCCCACACTGCTGTGGAAATGTGGCCAGTTTTCTGTATTGCAAAGGAACACAAGAGAAAGCTTTATTTCCGCAAACATGTATTACAATGATGCTTTTAAATGCTACTGAACATAGAAGGATTTTATTTTAATTAAAGTACCATCAGGAGGGATTTTTATAAAGCCATTCTTTCTCAGTGTGGACACTGAGCTGCTTGGAAACATGAGAGCAGGTGACCAAGGGAAGTGCAGGATGCCCTGCTTGGGGAGGGGTATTTTAAAATGATCCATCCTTCAGGATCTCTGTCCTCGAAGCCTCTGAACTCCTGCTGTCCCAGTGGTTTGCACACCAGGACTCCCAGGGTAAGGCTGCCTCACCGCTGGGAACCCCTGTCTATCCAGCTTGGCTCCATGCTCCTTGGCCCCTCAGTGAGGCTCAGACAACTGTATGAATTGTGTATGTGTCTGTTCAAGCTTCATTTTTAGAATAATGATTATATTGTATATGTATGACCACCTGATCTTAATCATTCAAAAAAATTAAGAAAAAGGGTTTTATCAGCCCTGTACATGAATGTGATGTGCACACCCCTCGTGGTCTCTTACGTAGTAGCCTTACCTGGGTGCACTTCCTCCCTCTTCTCTCCAGCCCCAGTAAGTCATCCATTCACTTTTGCCATGTTCCATTTGCCCTTTGATAATGAACCAGTCACAGAATTAAAAAGCAAGAGAAAGGGATAGGGGATGGGACCTAATACCTTCTTGGTTCTCCAGCCACTGCACAAGGAATGGACAAAAAAGGAATGGATGAAATGAGTTTATCCAAGGAAAGGGAGAAACAGCTGAGAAGAGAAACATTTAAAAATGACCTTCCTCTGGGCCAGTGCTCTGGGAGCTGGCATGGCATGAGGTCATGAATCATGGACTTCTTTCCTGAAGAGGAACGGCCAGACCACTGCCCGGCCTGGAACCCAGGCTGACCGGGGAACTCCTGGCTCTGCCGCAACGGGCTGTGCGGTCTTGCCCAGTTTGCTTAGCCTTTCTGGGTCTCTAAAACCGGCATAATAACACTGTAACATCCCCGCTTACTCTACGGAGTAATAGAGATGATTAGATCATGTCATGTATTATTTTTGAGAGACACTTATGTTGGACTTTTATGAGACTGTGTCTTACAGATTTTACATTGCCTCTCACAAAGTGACTGAAAAAGGAGTTTGAACTATATTTTGTTTCCTTTTAAAAAGTCAGTCCACAAACATGTCTGAACATGTGTGTTCAACCTGTACTATGTTAACTGCAATCTGCAAAGGCACCCACTGCCCTGCCCATTCCAGGCCTCCCAGCCCCAAGCACTCTCCTCCATGGGCTGCTGTTAAGGTCCCAGCAGGCTCCAGGGCTGAGGGCATTGTGACAATGGATCAGCAATTTTCAAGTCACTCACTTGAATTTCTCATCTTTGTGAGTACAAGCAAACCTATGCAGAGTCATGTATCCCAACAAATCCTTGCCAAATACCAAAGGAATGATTCAGCTGCTCTTGTCAAGTTCCAATCATATCCATCCAAGTGACCCAGTCCAATGGACACTTCTCTGTTCTCATCTCATTTGGCTCCTTGACCAGTGTGACCACGTCCTCTTTCCTGGAACACTCCCTTCTCTTGGCTTCTGTCACAGGACTGTCTCTCCTGGCTTTCCTTCCCTAATGGCCTTTCCTTCTCCCCGATGCTGTCTTCACCTCCCTCATCTTCATGGGCT
This sequence comes from Tadarida brasiliensis, assembly GCA_030848825.1. Taxonomy (NCBI): domain Eukaryota; kingdom Metazoa; phylum Chordata; class Mammalia; order Chiroptera; family Molossidae; genus Tadarida; species Tadarida brasiliensis. The sequence goes on from CM061258.1 coordinate 39,995,280, forward strand.
GAAATTACTTGGGGCCCAGTCCTACCCTTCCTCCTACCTTCCTTCTTTTTTCCCTTCTTGCCTTGTTCCCTCTCCTTTTCTTCTTCCTTCCCCCCTTCCTTCTTTCCTTCCTTCCTTCCTTCCTTCCTTCCTTCCTTCCTTCCTTCCTTCCTTCCTTTCCCTCTTTCTTTTCCTGTCTATACTCTGCCTCTCCCAGGTGATCTCATCAATCCCAATATTTAATTCCATGGATACTCTAATGAGTGCCAAATTTATAACTATCGCATTTGCTTCGCAGACATCCATATTTACATATCCAACTGCCTATTTGACGTTCTTCACTTGAATGTATCAGAAACATCTCAAATTTAACATTTTTAACATTTTCAAAACAGAAACTTCATTTCTGGTCCCCAAACTTGCCTTGCCACTTCCTCATGTACATACCCAGTACCTGAAGCCAAAATGATGGGAGTCATTCTTGATTCTCCCCTTTCCTGCATTTTCAACATCCAGTCTGTTTACAAGTCCTACAGTCAACCTGAAAAATGTGTCACGAGTCTGTCCATCTCCACCACCGCTACTCCAGGCCAGGCCACCGTCATCTGTCACCTGATCCACTTGAACACCCCACACTGGTCTCTCCACTTCCACGTTTGTCTCCCTCCCCCCACAACTCAGTTCATTCTTCACACAAGCAGGAAAGTTCATTATAATGTAAATCAGATCAACATTAAGCATAAATCCAATCATGCCATTCCCCCACTTAAAACTTCTAATGGCCTTCTGTTGCAGCTGGAAAAAAATCTAGTTTCTGTACAACAGACTACTGAGCCCTGCATAGCCTGGTCTCTGCCCATCTCTCCCACCTCCTCTCGGGCCAGGCTCTCCCCTTGCTGGTGATCTCTAACCACACTGATTTTCTTAGTTCCCCAAACACACCCAATTCTTTCTTGATTCCGGTCCTTTGAATGTAGTATTTTTCCTACTCGCTATAGCGCTTCCCTCTTTCATTATTTCGCACTTACATCTCAATGACATACATATCCTCAAGAGGCCTTCTCCCATAATCCTATCTAAAGACCATTTTCCCACACACCTATTGCTTTCTACCTTAGCTCTTTCTTTGTTCTTTTATTCAACATGTCGTAATATTTTGTTATCTTTTTCTGATGGAAAAATGTCTGGTGAAACATCTATTTCATCCGTGTCCTTCAGTAAAATGTGAGCATGAAGTCATGAATGGACAATTCCTAGGTTGTCCTCATTGCATTCTCACTGCTTAGCACAATGGGGTTGAAGGAATCTCAATACTATTATCAAGAGTTTACATAATTCTTTTTCTCAAACGATAGTCCCAGTTGGATTTAAAGACGCTGAGCACACTTGAAACATCTATTCCTGTGGAAACTTCTAGATGCCACTTTGGTAGCTGCGAGTCCCTTGCAGGCCACACTCATATGTACAAAAGTTAGACAGTCCAGAAGTTGACCGAAGTTGAAATGATGTATGTTTAATCTGACTTCTCCTTCCCAAATAGTTTTTTTGCAGTGATAACCATCAATCCAGTATTTAATTATGCCCAGCTCTAAGCTTCTCCAAAGCCCATATTCTTCACCATTGCTTGCCTCTAAAACCTTGTATTGCTGACTTCCTTTTCCTGTTGCCATTTAGACATCAGACTCTGCTCCTGTCCACCTGGGCTGCTCTTCTTCCTTCTGGCAGGGTGTTCCTGTCTGTGCTGTGACGAAGCACTGATCAGGTATCTCCGCCAGTGCTCAGAGACGGAGCTGCCAGAGGGCTGCCTGCCTTGCACCTGCCTGAAGAAATGAACCAGACAGTGTTATAGCTGAAAGGGATCTTGGATATTCCCTTTATTTTATAAGAAAAGCAGAGAAGTGCCCTGGCCGATTTGGCTCAGCAGTTATATATCGAGTACCGGCCTGCGGTCCAGAGAGTCTCAGGTCCGGTTCCTGCTAAGGGCATGTACCTCAGTTGTAGTTTGTCCCCAGCCCCGGTTGGAGTCATGTGGGTGGCAACCAGTCGATGTGTCTCTCTCACATCAATGTTTCTCTCTCTCTTCTTCCCTCTCTCCCTCCCGCTCTGTCTGAAGACAAATGCAAAAATGTCCTCTGGTGAGGATAAAAAAAAAAAAAGAAGAAAAGCAGAGAAGTTAATTGAGTTGCCCACAGTCACACAACCTTGTAGTCAAAAGCCAGAACTAGAATCCAGGTCTCCGGAATCCCTGTCCAGTATACAGTGGTGTAGAAATAATATTCAGAATAGAATATCTTTAGAAAAATGTTTCCATGCAAATATTTCCATGTAAATAACATATTTAGAAAAACAGCATAAATATTTTATAGGCTGTGGCACAACTGTCAAGTTTGAAATTAAATCTATGGTTCCTAAGCAATGCCACACACATGTGGTACCATGCAATACGCTGGGGTCTGGGCAGCCATCCCTAAACTGTATCTGCAATTTCCTTGAGTGGCAGATTTCAGACGGCATGGCCAGCTGCCTCTCGCCCCTCATGTTCCCACTGCACAGCTGCCAGAGGCGTGCAGCCTGCAGGAAAAGGGGCTGAGCAAAGAGACTGCACACCTCTAGGGATGTTGCAGCCACCCCCAGGGAGCAAAGCTCTGGCCTCCCTGAAAGATTCGGGCTAGAAAAAACCAGAGATGTCCAGACCTCCCAGGCCACTCTGGGGTGCGGCGACCACAGTGCCGACCAGCCAGAAGCCACTTCTGCTCAGTGCGAAGGTGAGGGTAACCACACTGCAACATTGGGGATCAGGACTGTGTGCTTCACCCCACGGCTTAGAATTGCTTAGAAAGCTCTTACTGTGGAAGAAATTTCTTTTCCTAGTCTTCTTTCACTATGACCTTTCTTCCTCATTCCTACTGCCCTGGCCATGTCTCTGTTAGTTACAATGTCAAATGGCAGTGGTCAGCGGGCACAGTTAGACCTTCAACAAAGGAAATAGTACTTTAATGTCATTAATAATTCTGGGCTGATTCTGACCTATAAAGGTAAAATAAATACTCAAAAGTAATAAGAAAAACCTCTAATCACTGACAACCAAGTATTTAACACACTTCCCTCCTTGGCTCCTCACATTAGCTCCTCATCTGTCTACACCCAACGGATGCTGCTGGCAGTTGGGCCCTGCCGAGCTCCTGGCTCCATGACTCCTACTCTCAGCTGCATCCCTGACTGCTCCACCAGGAAGGACCAGCCCGTCCCAGACTGTGAAACCAGCTGCTCCCTTCTCAGCAGACTGGGGACTCCAGGTCAGTACACACTGCGCCTGGTGACAACGTAGCCCATCTTGCTGTTAATCCCTGGGCTTTAGCCACTGGTGGTTTGGTTCCTGCCCTATTCCTGAGACCAAGGTCCCCCTCTCCTACCCCCACTCCAGAAACCAGGCCCCTGTCTTAAACTTAACAGTCTGAGTTTCTCTTGATAACCAAACATCAGGAACAGACTTGGGAATTTTTAGAAGATTTTTAGAATCTTAAGCACTCAAAATGTTATATAATTTCTTCACTTCTGAATTAGCCAGGGTTTTCCAGAGAAACAAAACCAATAGTATTATATATAGACATATGTAAGAAGAGATTTATTCTAGGAATTGGCTCACGCGATTATGGAGGCCAAGAAGTCCCACAATCTGCCGTCTGCAAGCTGGAGACCCAGGAAAGCTGATGGTGTAAGTCAGTTTGAGTCCAAAGGCCTGAGGACCAGGGGAGCCAATGGTGTAAGTCCCAGTCTGAGACCAAAGGGCTGAGAACCAGGACCACCAATGCTGGAGGGCAGGAGAAGATGGATATCTCTGCTCAAGCAAGAGAGCAAATTCACCCTTCCTCCACCTGTTTGTCCTACTCAGGTCCTCAATGGATTGGATGATACCCATCCAACAAGGGTGATCTTCGTTACTCAGTTTACTGGTCCAAATGCTAATCTAGTCCCTATTCCGAAAACATCCTTAAATAGCTGTTTTACCAGCTATTGTGGGCATCCCTCAGTCCAGTCAAATAGACACAAAAAAATAAACCATCACAGCTTCCTTCCCTTATTCTCCACCAATGTAAAATTCAAAATTAAAAAATACTATATTGTAAAATAAACTTTGGAAATGACAAAAAAAATTCACATCCATACTGGTGGTAAAGTTTCTTCATCTTAGATTTGTTGCCTATGTATGTATGTGTATACGCACGAGCCTTTGTTTTTCTGAGGCCAAGAATGGAGTCTAGCCTCATCAGTCCCCACTCCTTAATCTGCAGTCTTATTCCCAATCTCCATAAACAAGGTCAATATGACAGTGACAGCATACACACCTGGCCTGCCCACCTATGACAGAGCTCCAGCTATTCAAAAAGTATACTTCTCTTCCGTACTACACAGTTGTCACTAGAAGGTGGCTGTCTAGCCAAGGACCATACTTCTCATCAACCCTGGCATCTAGCTATGACCATGTAACTAGCTCTTCCAAATAGAATATGTACAAAACCCCATGTGCCCCTTACAGGCAAAGGCTTTTCAAAAACAGGTGCACTTTCTGTTCTTTCTTCCTTCTTCCACTGGCTGGATGAAGACATCTGTGGGGAGTAGTGGCTCCATACATGGAAGAAATCCTGGTCCTCAAATTTCTACATGTAGGAAAGCTGTCAGCTGATGAGAAATAGCCACTTTGCTCTGTGATGTACGTAAGATATGAGCTTCTGTTGTGTTGGGGTCATTACATACTTAAGGGTGCATTTGTTACAGCACACTACCCTACCCTCACACTGTCTAAACCTATTCCTATCACCTGCCCTTAGACCACCTGCTCACCCATTGCTTTGCTCCAAAGCAGTGGCTTCTCAGGGTGTTGTGCAAGCAGTACTGTCTTTGGAATCAGGCAAATCTGGCCCAAATGTTTTGCTACTTCCTAGGTATATGACCTTAAGTAAATCATTTAACCGCTATGAATCCTAGCTTTTACATCTCCAAAATGGACATAATGCCATAAATATAAGTGAATAATAAATAAGATAAAGCATATAACTATCCTATCAAAATGCCTGTGTGATATGCAACAAATATAATTCTGCCTCCCCTTTCTCATCAGTCACCCAATTCAACGAAGCTAAACCCCAAAACACCCACTGTCTCCCCAGAGAACTATCTATTGCTGTTGGGATACTTGTCTCCCATTATCTGGTGAAACGTATTCCCCTCAGTTTCAGATAACACAAGACTTAATCTACTGAGTGATGAAAAGTAATGTTCTCCGACCACTATCTAGGCCTCTCTCAGCTCTCGTCACCTTCCTCGTGGCCTGACCGTTGGCTAGGTAATGAAGCATGATTTTGATAGTGCAGATATGGTTCATCAAATATCTCCCTATAAATTTGGGTGACATCAGGGCTCTTGTCTGAGATGACAGAATAGAGAAACAGATCTACCTCAGGTAAGTGGCACAGGGCTGTGGAGAGCAGGAAATGTTTGTGCTGGCATTACAAGGCCATGCAAGAAAGACCACCACAACTGAGTTCTTTCCCTGTGTGATGAGGTCACTTACTTTAACTTAGGATGTGAAAATCTTTCCATTTTCCCAATCAGTTGTTGAAGACCCTACTACCACTTGAAAAAGAAGTCTGTGTATCCGTCTTGAGGCCTGCTCCCTATTGAATTGCCTGAAAGGATTACTCAGTGAAAAGGAGAGGCAGAACAGTTTCCAAAGGAGGAACAAGGAGAATTCGAACACCGACCAGGCTTTTAATGACATTGTTTTCCACTGCTACGTTGTGTGTTGTTGTTAAGGATGGGGACTGCACAGTGCCACAAAACAGTCATTCCTCAGGCAGTGATACTTTTACCGGCCCGGATACCTGCATAAACCAGAGAAGCATCACACTCTGGTGGAAAAATATCAACCAAGAGTATCCGAGTCAACAGAATTCTGGCCTCAGCCTTCTACTACACCAGAATCAATCCCCTCTCACCAAAAAGAAGAAGGAAAAAGAGGAGGAAGAGGAAGAGAAGAAGAGAATGAATGAGACTTGTATTGAGCTGGTTTCCATGTCCAGACTCCCCTATCTTCCTGATAAAGTCTCCGTTGGAGCCAATGGTTAATATTATTGTCCAATAGCCTCCTTTGCCTATGTTCTCAATGTATTTTTGATGTGTTACCATATATTACCTCTTGGCTCCAAATTCACCCTTATTGCCTGCTTGCAATAATGGAGACAGACCCTAGGAACATTTCTCCCTTGCTAGGTGGCACAATTTAACCTTCCTCAGTAGAAAGCCCTGGAGGAACATTGGATTAGACAGGAGTTTCTCTTCCTGGTTCTGCTGTTCTTCTTTCTCCAGGTTTATGCAGCACTTTTTTTTTTTTTTTACAGCATCCAGTTCTTACAGCATGCAATTTCTGCAGCACCTGGCTTCTAAACCACATAGCTTCAGCAGCACGTGGTGGCCAGGAGCACACATCACTTTCCTGTGGGCAGCTTTCTTCAACAACCCTCCTTGGGTGGCTTCAGACTGGTGTGCCACCAGAGGAGTGATGGCACCTTCCATTAATGGCTTCCCCAGACTCTTCAGAGAATGATTTTCCTACAAGTGACATGGTCTGGCCACTTCCTCTTGGGTGACTTACCCTAGAGCCCTCTAGAGTAGCTTTTCAGTGAGTTCTGAAGCCCAGCACCTCAGTGAACTTCTCTGCCACCCAATCAACCTCCTCTGCACCCTTGGCAGTGAGGTCTGGATAACAGGTTTGTGGGGAATGGGTGTCTCTTCTTGGGTCACTACCTCACTTTTAGGGATAGTGGCTGCTCCTTATCTATATTGTTCTAGTTTTTGACATTCCTTTTTACCTCTTATTAACAAATCCCATTTATCCCAGTTGTATTAATAATTCTTTTTATTGAACTTTCACCATTCATATTACAGTATGGTTTCTGATTGGACCCTGACTGATATGAAATTGGTTCCAAGAGTAATCCCATGCGACAGTCTTGAAAAGGTGGGGGTTGGAAAATTGTTTGGTCATTTCCATGGGTTTGAGTACAGTACTGAGCTCCCTGCCAAGGGAAATGGGAAGCCAGCAAACTGTGCCATGCAGTGGCATCATAATTAATCAGGTTAACACCTATGGTGGATTGTAATCATGTGCCAACTGAAGCAAGTGCCTTGGTACCCCAAGTGCCTGCTGCACTTGACCATTAAGGAAGTAGAGATGACTACAAAGACTGGTGTGGAATGCATTTTTTAAGTGTAATTGAACATTTTAGAAAAAGAAGAAAGAAAGAAGGAGAAAAGGAAAGAAAGAAAGAAAGAAAGAAAGAAAGAAAGAAAGAAAGAAAGAAAGAAAGAAAGAAAGAAAGAAAGAGAAAAGCTCAGATCCTTTAACTCCAAGCTCAAGTCATAGTCTGAGAACCAGAAAGCCTTCATGACATAGCCATGGAGCTGATAATGCTGGAAGTCAAACACAAAATTTAACTGTTTAGGTTACTGAATTACAACAACAGTTGAGTTCACAATCTCACCAAGTATCTCATGTGAAAGTCAGGGCATCTAATGGGAATAAATGGGATCTTGAAACTTGGAATAGGGACATCTGGTTGGACACAGATAAAACTGGCAGTCATGAACACCCAAGTCCCTTGAGCCTTCTTTATCAGTAACAGTGGATTTCCCTCTGGTGTTTAAGACTATTCTTCCTTTGCTTAACATCACGTAATAACCTCATTTGAGGAAAATGTCTTGAAAAAGGATGCTCATTTTCTCTCCACGAGACCTACCACAACCACCCTGTTTTGCCATTGAACCCATAACTCATATGGGGACGTGTGAGAGCATGTATGAGAGTGAACTAATAGGGCATTTGACCAAGGAGGGTGGAATATAGCACTGGACTAGGCCAAATTCATTGATATAGTTAACTTACTAGAGATTCCAAAGTTGCTACCTCAGCTTGCGTAGCTAGAAGTAGTTCTAACACTTTACCTGTTTGTTAACCGAAATGTGAACTCAACAGTAGATAATATTGAGATGCCAGAGTAGCCCTTGCATGATGTTGAGGAGCAAATTCATAGGATTGGGGAGATAGGAATATTGAGTTGGATTTATCGTGCATACCCACCCCCAACTATGTTCCACAATAAGGGCAAGAAAACACTCCCTTTACTGACAATGGGAAATACATGACTAAGGATGGGTGCCCACATCATTGAAAAGTTCTGTGGTTGATCTTTTCTTTAGTCCAGGTATGACTTCTGGGGATGTCATCACTGAGAGAAGTTCCCTGATTTTGATGGGATGAATCAGCAACTACCCAAGACAAAGTGGGTGCATCCACCATAAAGGGCTGCAGGGACACACTAGAAAGCAGAATGCTGTGGCTCACAAAAATCTTTGGAGGTGGTTTATTGGCACAATGTTGCCAGGAATAAAACAGATGGACAGCCTACTAGTTATTGCTTGGTAGATATAACAGGACAAAACAAAAACCTAAGTCTGGGACCCAAAAACCCGACTGAGATGCCGCAGAGGTGAGTCATGGCCCCTCTTCCGGTTTACAGAACTAACTCATTCACAGGCTCAGGGCCTCTTGACTAAGGAGACGTTTGATCTCCTTGAAGAAGGACCTTGCACCACTGCTACAGTATACACCATAAATCTTCCTATGAGCATTTCCCAGAGACATACTGCCAGTGACTGCAGTGACTGTGCCCTGGGAGAAAGAAATGCCCAGACCTTTCAGCGACTACTAGACATCAACTCTAATTTGATGCTAATTCCTAGGGACCCAAATTCCCACAATGACCCACAGTCAAAGTGGGAGTTCAGAGTGGTCAGGTGATAGATGGAGTCGTAGCTCAACTCTGACTCACAGTGCATCAAGTGAGTCCCTGGACCCACAGGGTGGTTATTTCCCCAGTTCCTGAATGTATACTTAGAATAGGCATAATTGTCAACAAGGAGAAAGTCTATAGGGTGGGGCAAAAGTAGGTTTACAGTTGTGAATTCTCAAAACAGAGTTTATTCTTATATTATTATTTATCGTATTATTTTTCATACAAACAACTGCAAACTTACCTTTGCCCCACCTTGTATATTGGCTCTCTGACCTGCAGGGTGAGGGCTGTAACTGTAGGAAGGGCTAAGAGAAAGCCTTTGGAACTTTCCTTTCATCCCAGATAGTAAATCATAAGCAATACTGCATCCCTGGGGGAAGTGCAGAGATTAATACCACCATCAGAGACTTGGAAGAAGCAGCAGTGTGGATGTCTATCACATCCTCACAGTTCAGCCTGTGCAGAAGTCAGATAAAACTTAGAGAACAACTGTGGACGATTGTAGACTTAATCAGGTGGTGACTCTAATTGCAGCTGTATCCAAGATGTAGTATCTTTACAGGAGCAAATCAACTTAGCCCCTGCTACTTGATATGCAGCTATAGCACTTTTAATTTTTCCCCTCAAATGTTGCATGTGATGTATATTTTGAGATTCTGGGGATAAAAGCAACAATTAAGGAAAACAGAACAGGAAGATAAATAGAACCTGGATTCTTTTTTAAAAATATTTTTATTGATTTTTAGCAAGAGAGGAAGGGAGAGAGAAACATAGATGTGAGAGCAAAACATCGATCAGCTGCCTCCTGCATGCCCCCCACCAGGGACTGAGCCCACAACCCAGGAATGTGCCTTGATGGGGAACTGAACCAGCGACCTCTTGATGCACAGGATGACACCCAACCCACTGAGCCACACCAGCCAGGACAGAACCTGGATTCTTGAGGATGTCATTGATCTATCACAGTAGCCCTGTTTTGCCCACCCCTAGACTTCTTGTTGCATTAGGCAAATAAACCTCTATTTGTATATAGTTACGTTTCCTGTTACTTGAAGATGAATGCAATTATAACTGACCCAAAGCTTCAAGAAGAGAAGGTGGAGAGAGATTCTTCAAGTCTGAAAGGAAGATGGCCCGGCAATCTGTGGACTGTATCAGTGTAAGAGACCCTTACACAGCACCTTCACAGTGCTCCAGGAAGATCGAAGGGCCTCTGGGAGAGGTTTCCCCTAGACAACTAGACCCCAAATTGGACAAATATTCTTGGTTCAGGTTTGATACAAAAACCATTTGTCTGTAAGAGATCATGAGGCTAATATGGCCTTTATATTAGAACAAGAACTTATTAGCCAGACAGCAAATATTTATTGAACACTTAGGTGGCCAGTTTAGACCTAGGACCAGAAGGTCTTCCTTGCATTCTGCTCAGCCTGGCCCATGCGGTCCTCAATGGCCACTTTGGTGCAGAGAGGGAGCTAGCTCCAGCTGGGGTGGAATGTTATACCAGATGGGTAGCATGAGGGCTCAGATTCAGAATAAGGAAACTAAAGACGTGTAATGTTTCTCACACAGCTGAACATGTGAAGTAAAACTTTATGCCTATTGTGGCCATAAAGTGAAAATGTAAATTCCTATTTATCTCTTTTGTTAACTCTCATCTCTAAGAAAAGACTTCTAATGCTTTGCTGTTTGACATGATTAAAATATAGTCCCTAGAATCCTAGAAATTAAACTTTACATAGAGCATTTAAAACTATCAAAACTTATAGAAAATTTGGCTTAAAAAAAAATCCTACAGCCTTTCCCATCACCCCTGTTATGAGCTGAACTGTGTCCTTCCAAAATTCATATGGTGAAGCTCTAACCTCCAGTGTCTCAGAATGGGACTGTGTTTGGAAATAGGGCCTTTAAAGAGATGAATAAGTTAAAATGAAGCCATTAGGGTGGGCTCTAATCAATATGACTGATGTCTTTATAATAAGAGGACATTTGGAGACATGAAGACACCAGGGGTGTGTGCACAAAGGAAGGGCCACGCGAAGAGACAGGGAGAAGGCAGCCATCTGTAAGCGAAGGAAGGAGGCCTCGGAAGAAGATTTTGGACTTCTAGCCTCCACAACTGTGCAAAAATAAATTTCTGTTGTTTAAGCCATTCAGTCTGTGGTATTTTGTTAGGGCAGCCCTAGAAAACTAACACACCACCACCACCACCAGCCCCCAATTTGCCCCTGAGCATGAAACATAAGGAGCTGAGTTACTAACTCATGGTCACAGGCAGTTATGGAGTGCACTGTGTTGGTTACATTTATGTTAGCACTCCACTCTTGGCCTTCTAATAACTCTGAAGTTAACTATAATAGAATCAAATCTTATTTTCATAGATCAGTACAATTTAAATATGTATTAACTCCAACTACAGATGTTTATTCAGAAGCTACTCATAGACACTCAGAATCAAAGGGCACATATTTGGATGTTGATTCTGCACCTACATGCACAGGTGCCATTTCCCGCTATGAGGAGGTGAGTAGAACTTCCTCAGATCCGGGCAGCTTCATCTTTTTAGGGATCACTGCTTCTTCCCCTTCCCCAGGTGAGTACTACTTTTTCTGGTCTCCAGAGTGTAGTCAATTCTTAGTGTTCATTCAACATTAACTAGCTTATGGATTCACCATGGGAAAAATAGTTAGTAGATTAATTTTTTTTAAGTAATGATATAAATCAACAGAAATCTCTGTACAGTTGTCCCTCTATCTCCATAGAGTGAAGCCGCGAAAGTCGAAGCGCGAAGTGGCGAGGGACGGCTGTATAAAGAATCCTACTTCGTGGAAATTCATTTATCGTGGTAGAGTCTAGAAATGATTAACCAAGATAAATGAGGGCCGACTTTATTTATTTATTTTTTAATATTTTTTATTGATTTTTTAGAGAGGAAGGGAGAGAGAGATAGAAACATTGATGTGAGAGAGAAACATTGATTAGCTGCCTCCTGCACACCCCCTACTGGGGATCGAGCCTGAAACCTGGGCATATGCTCTGACTGGGAATTAAACCGGGACCTCTCAGTCCATGGGAAGATGCTCAATCCACTGAGCCACACTGGCTGGGGAAATCTCTATATTTAAAAAGAGGTTAAGCCCTGGTCGATTTGGCTCAGCGGTTAGAGCATCGGCCCACAGACCAGAGAGTCCCGGGTTCGGTTCCCGCTGAGGGCACGTACCTCAGTTGCAGTTTGTCCCTGGCCCTGATTGGGGTCATGTGGTTGGCAACCAGTTGATGTGTCTCTCTCACATCGATGTTTCTCTCTCTCTCTTCCCCACTCTCTCCCTCACGTTCTGTCTGAAGATACACGCAAAAATGACCTCAGGTGAGGATAAAAAATAAAATAAAATAAAGAGAGGTCAAAAGATGCAGGGCCACTGCTACCCAGCCAACTGTAAACACTCTCATCTACTGGAAACTCCATGTTTTCATTCATGCACAGTGTGGGGGTGGGAGTGGGGGGAAGGAGTACAAGATCCAACCAGCAGCTTGGAGTTCTGGCCCATCATGAACTCATATCAGTGCCCAGTTCCTTTCCTTTGAGTTTTGGTTAACCAAGGGGTTCTTAACTCTCCCTGCTGCTCACATTTTATGCTCTTTTAATCTGAGATTAGAGAGCAAGAGGAGAGGTAAGCTCTGCAAAGCAAAACTTGAATCTTGTTGCAAAAAACTCAGGACCTAGAGCTTTAATTTAGTATTGGAACACTGAGGGACCAAACTTGCAGCAAGTAAATGGGAAGGAAGAAACATCGAAAGACCTACTGTTAAGAAGGTGAGTAATTTACCTTCAGAGCTGTGTGGCTCGACTATGATGCATGGGATCTGGGGAGTGAGACACTGAGCAATGACACACGGTGCGGTCACCTGGTGGAGAGGCACCGAGTGATTACAACCGTGTTGGGTAGAGCTGCTCGCAAAAACAAGATCAAGCCAGTGTTGCATTATATCACCCCTAGACCATCTCCTGGACAACTTAGGAAGTAGAGGGCCATTTGCTAAGTGACAAACTGATGTCACTTTATTCTAATGTTAAATAAAGGAAGAACTCCACCAAGAAGCAGACGATAAACTATTTTGCCACTTTTCATCAAGCAATTTGTGTGATGTTTACAGCCCCTTAAGTATTATTCTTGCATTATGTTTGTACTTTGATAGCATCTGTAGAACAGGAAATGTGTTCCTAAATGTTGGATGCCATTTTAAGTAAATTGTTGTCATTAAATTTATTGTAGATAAAGTTTTGCCTGAACTTGTTTAGCTGCTATTGGGGGCTATCCATAATTTCTTCTACCTCTCTTGCGTTCAACCTTTCATGTACATCACCTCAAACCCCTGACAGCTGGTGGTAGATGGGTGTGTCTCATGATAGTGCCCAGGCTTGGACTGTACATCCAGAGCTGGGCCACCTGGAGCTCCAAACAGGTGGTCTGCACATCTCAAAAGAGAAGCCAAACCCTTAGAAACTCCACAGGCCCCATTCCTGCCTTTATCTCTGTTTGGGATGTGCATGCTTGCTCTGCTATAATGATGCCTTTTGCTTCAGGAGGGGCTGGCTTTTCCTCAGTGCTCTGTTGATTGCACACACAGTCACAAGTGATAATTCCTTATGCAGAATGCTTTGCCTCAGGCTCCTTCCCATTTTACCACTGTCTTTGTCACCAAAACATCTACGCATGGCTTATATTACCAGATTTATAAGTGATTTGAGGATAAATGCTTGTATTTAACCAAATGTGCAAGCTCGCCTTCTTTTTGCTTTCCCTACTTTTTTTCTTAAAATTTAGATTTCCAGTTATGAAGCAAATTGGTACAATTGTTAGAATATGTTGAGATTAAGACAATTAACTACTTTCTGCAGACAGGCTATTCAAACAAAACTGCCGTGAGCTGGACCCCTGGTCATGTGGACCCCTGGGCCCTTGTGCTGCCTAATGGAGATCTTCAGGATGGAGCCACACTGCAGGGGGCCCACACAGCCCAGCAACACCACTGTGACAGCAGGGATGGGCCTCAAGAGAAGTACTGTGGTAACTATACTTAGTGGTTACTGAGGCAGGATGCGCAGAGCCAACTCCTGCACAGCACCCACACCTCAGGTGAGAATTCTTGCAAATGCCATCCAGCTCCAAGACACCCTGCTTGACAGCTGAGAACCATAGCACCAGGAACACAGGAATTATTGAGCTATGAATGATCAAGTTTCTTGCTATCAGGTAATATATTGTTATAACAGTTCCTGGAAATAATTCTAATAGGTAGTGAAAAGCCTGCTTTTCCAAGGTGGCCCTTCTAATCTACCCAATACCTCCTACCCTTACATCTATAGCCTACCAGTCTGGCCAGGCCAGAGCAGGAGGAGGGTATGACCTGATTTATAGATATTTCCTGTATTCTGCTGAATAGTCACTAAACTGGGAGTTCCTTGAGTTCAAGGATTATTTCCTATTCATCTTTATATTCAGGCACTACTGCGGTATTTAGTACATAGTACACGCGCCATGAATATTTCTACAAATTAAATGTTGACCCTCTTGGCAAGAGTTTTATTCATGGTATTATAGCTAGCATAGATGTTGGAAGCTTTGATTTCTGTGACATGTAGCAATATATTATTATGCCAGTTTTAATTCAACATTTATTACACTCAAATGTAGGTGTTAGAACCTGAGTATAAAATATGACTAAAATTTGCTCTGGTCCTAAAAGCTACAATTTATTAGAGGAATAGGTCATCTTACCAGATCAACTGCATGAAGTTTGTACAAGCTGTGAGATGTGTGTATTGCAATTGTGAGCAGCACGGAGGAGGGACACAGAGGTTTAGGCTGCATAAATTCATCGAGGTGAGCCAGGCAGTGCTGGTGCAGTGCTTCTTTACGAATATCATTTGCACAAAGGTTCCACAATATGTTGTCAAAACTTCCCATATTCCAATTTGGAAACAACAGCAATAGCTAATATTCGTTGGGCCCTGTCTACATGCCAGAAACCACGCTAGGCTGCTTTGAATGTTTACATCACTAGCCCCCAGACAATCCTAGGAGGAAGATACTGTTCATGCTTTATAAATGGGGGAGTAGGGAACATGCTTTATAAATGGGGGAGTAGGGAACAGAGTGATTAAGTGACATGCCCAGCGTTGCACAGCTCGCAAGTGGCTGAGCTGGAATTTAAATGTAAGGTCTCTGACGCCAATACCTATGTGCTCAACGCTACTAAAAGGACCTCCTACACAGTTCTGCAATATTCTGGGATACTCCAGCAATGTCTTCACCAGGCTTTATATTTCATTTACAAAATGTGCATTATTTGAGTTGAAAGTTTTAAAACTGGTAAAAAGCTGAATTGCAATGATCTCACATATTCAAAGTGGTAGCTTTACAATAAGCAGGAAGTGGGAAGATGTGACTGGTAAATCCTACAAACTGCTCTCAGTGGGACCTGTCCATCCGGGCCCTTCTCCCTCTGCTTCTGTTTACTTCAGGAGAAGCCTCTCAGCTTAAAAACCACAGGGATCAGGGGACAAATATAAAACTCTTCCAAATTAGCCACAGGAGTGGGTCTCTTTCAGGACCAAGATCTGGTCTGTATTCAGTTGCATGCCGGTAATCCTGGAGGGTGGATTTACCCAACTGTGGTTGTTTGGCTTTGAACAGGTATCTCATCCTCAGTGCTAGATACTGAACCAAGGGAAGCGGATTCTCAACAGGATCGTCCTTACTGCACAGGTCAGCAAACTTTGCTATAAAGGGCCAGAGAGTAAGTACTTTAGGCTTTGAGGACCACGTGGTCCCTGGCACAACTACTCGGTCTGCCGTCATAGAGCAAAAGCAGCCACAGACAACAGGTAAACAATGAGCCTGGCT
Organism: Tadarida brasiliensis; assembly: GCA_030848825.1. Taxonomy (NCBI): domain Eukaryota; kingdom Metazoa; phylum Chordata; class Mammalia; order Chiroptera; family Molossidae; genus Tadarida; species Tadarida brasiliensis. Next base: position 40,011,019 of record CM061258.1, read on the forward strand.
GGTTCCAATAAAAATGTACTGATAGATACTATAATTTGAATATCATAGAATTCTCAGGTGTCCTGAATCATTCTTCTTCTTTTGATTTCTTTTCAACCATTTAAAAATGTAAAAAGCATTCCTAGCATGCTAGCCATACACAGCTCTCCCAAGCTACCAGAATACCAGCAACTGATTGGGACACACAGGATCCCCACTATGCAAAGTCTACCCAGCTCCCCCAAGGGCCATATAACCTACCCTGGGGCACAATGTTTGGCACGTGAGGCTTGCTGGAGGAGGGGGAGTTTACTGATGACTCAGTTTACTGATCACTCTTTCTGGGCTGCAGTGAGCATCTCATTACGGAGGGGACATCCTGGGCTGAAGTGAGCAGGTAGGAGCTCCTGGTAACAAGAAACACTCCTTCCCTCCAACTGAGACAGTCAGGGTCTTTGACAGTATGAATCACAGGGTTGCTCATCTGTCAGATTGGGTTTCCATGAATTGAGGATGATGTTAATGAGCATCTTTGCAAATGCTCCCTGTACTGTTTGCCAAGAAATAATCCTCACCCTGACAATAGCAATTAGCAAGAAATGTTCTCTCTTTCCTTTTAAAAGATTGGTGTTTGAAACTGATGTGTATTTTACAGATTAATTATCTTTGGCTAAATCAAACAAAAAGGTGGATGGATGCAGGTGGTCTATATGTTGATCTCAAGTTTTCACTTATTGCCTCTGAAAATTTCAGCCAATGTTTTCTTATCATACTGGAGAAGGGGGAGTCTTCCTGTTTCTCCTCTCTTAGTAAGTGGTAAAGAGATAAGATTCAAAAGCATTAAAGAGAGGCTAGTAACTCTGTTGGTGCCTACCCACAGTCCAACAGTTTAGGCAATGAAACTAATTTTCAAGTACCAGCACTGGCATCTCTTTGCTTGAGGGATTTCTCTGGCACCCTGGCACTGAGCCATTTTGTCTACCCATGTAGCCTACTGGAAATGCTGGAAAATTAAGCCCCCCCCCCAGAAGCAACCCTCTCTCACTGACTAGCAGGGATTGGTGTATAAGTACCGAACTTCCTTACCCCTTGGGTAGATAGCCCTCAAGGCCTCCTTGTAGAACAGAGTTATCGGTAGGATAACTGTTCTACTTGGCTCCCAGGGTTGTTTCCCTTGCCCTGGGTGGTAACTGGTTTGGAAACATACCCTTTAGTGGCTGCCTTCCCTTCCCACTTCCCTTCCCAACCCCTCCCCGCTTGGTGTCTCCTTTATGATCCAATAAATTACCCATACTAAAATCCTTGAATCAGTATCTGTTTCTGGGAGACCCAGTTTTAAACAACAAAATAAAATAGCCCGGCCAGCATGGCTCAGTGGTTGAGCATCGACCCATGCACCAAGAGGTCACTGGTTCAATTCCTGGTCAGGGCACATGCCCAGGTTGTGGGCCCAATCCCCAGTGGGAGGCATGCTGGAGGCAGCCAATCGATGTTCTCTCTCATCGATGTTTCTATCTCTCTCTCCCTTTCCCTTCCTCTCTCTCTAAAATCAATAAAGAAAAAAGAAAAAAACAAAAACAAAAACCTGGTCTGCTTGGTCCGGTGTGACCAAGGGCAGTGGTTCCTCAGTGCACTTCATGGCATCCTGACATACCAGGGGAAGGAAGGGCAAGAAAATTCCAAATGCCCAGAAGATGTGCTCTGTGTTTTCCAGAGAAAAATGTATGTTCTTTGCAAAAACCATAAAGCCCAACACAATCTGGGCCTCTGTTACCTCCTGACTTCACCTCCTACTACTCTCCATCTGGATGGCGGCATTCCAGCCACTCGGTCTCTTTGCTATTCTTAGAAGATGCCTGGCACGCTCCTGCTCAGGGCCTTTGCTCTCTGTTCTGCCTGGACCCTCTTCCCAGATATCAGCATGCCAACTCCCTCACCTCCTTCCAACGGGCTTTGTTTCAATGTCACCATCTGTGGTGGACTACCCCTCCTTCCCCACCCTTAACACTTGCCACCCCTGCTCTGCTTTATTTTTCTCCACAGCACTTCTGACCTTCCAGCATGGCCTGCTTTAGGCCTCGTCTCGTGGAACGTTGCTGGGCAGTGAGAAAAGCTTGGGTTTAGCTAGGTTACAATTGCTCCTTTCTCTTTCTTTCTTTCTTTCTTTCTTTCTTTCTTTCTTTCTTTCTTTCTTTCTTTCTTTTTTTAATTTTTACTAATTCTGCATTATTTTGGCTTCAGAATTTTGTCTCTTTAACTCAGTAGATTTATACACAGAGAAATTACCTTGAATTTGTCCTGGGGGCAGCTCTTACAGTAAAGTTTAGGCTTGAGTAGCACTCTTAATTTTGATAACTGTGTTTGAGTCCCAGCCACTGACTAGTGTGTAGCCTTGAGCAAGTTACTGATCTCAGTTTCTGCATCTGTAAAATGGAAGCATGGTTGCCCGGTCCACTGTTACAAAGGTCAAATGAGCTAAGATAAAGTGTATCTAGCAAGTTGGCACATGGCAGGCTCTCACTAAATAGTAGCTACTTTTATTATTGTCCAGAATCATTTTGTAGAGGTGGCCCTGGTCCTTGAAGCTTAGCTGTCTCTTTGAGATCACCATGGGCCTCGGCAGAGAACTCAAATCTCTTCTCAAATCCTAAAGGTCCTTGACAGAGACCTTTGGGCATGCTTTTAGTCTATAAAAGACTGTATTAGTCAGCTCCACACAGTGGTTTCTCCTCATGCAGCACGGTTCTTCTGTCCTAAAGCTTTAGGAGGTTTTACAAGACCTCACCCACCCTGCCAGCGTGGCTCAGTGGTTGAGCATCGACCCATGCACCAAGAGGTCACTGGTTCGATTCCCAGTCAGGGCACATGCCCAGGTTGTGGGCCCGATCCCCAATGGGGGGCATGCAGAAGGTGGCCAATCAATGTTCTTTCTCTCTCATCAATGTTTCTATCTCTCTCTCCTTCTCCTTCTCTCTCTAAAAATGAATAAAGAAAAAAAAATTAAAAACCTCACCCAACAACAAGGAGAGAAGAAGATCTCCCAGATACTCTTCCTCGAATGGAGAGAGTTGCCTCTCCTCACTTAAAGCCGCAGATAGAGAGCTTGCTTTGGCAATACCCTTGCCTACAGCTGGCAGGGTGGACCACAGCACTTAGCAATACAAAGCAGCAGTGTAGAACAGTGTCTGTCATTTAAAGAGGATACTCAAGAGAAGTTGGAAAGCCAACATATGACCAATAACTCTTTAGCCAGACTACGCATATAACATCTCAACTATCTCACAGCTCGAAGGGCATGACATCGGGCACCATCTTTCTTTGCTCACTAACTGGCTTACATGTCCTGCAGAGCTGCCCATTATTTATAAAAGCTACAGTCAAGTCTGGTCGCTGTGCCTTCCTGCTCCTTGACTATCCCGGGAGCCCACAGCTGTTCTGCTTGGCATGGGGTCAGGCTCTAGGTATCATTAAGGCATTTCTTCTCCCACACTGCTTAAGGCTATCCCACTTAGCAGCAACTTCAGAATTCTGGTTACCTATTGTCTGCACTTAACTTGCGTGACTTTTGCTACAGACACTGCTCAGAACTATTAGACTATGGATACTTTCCAGATTCTGGTCATTTGTGACTTCCAGAAGGTGAGCTGGAACTGTTTAATCAGCCAGCAATTACACAGAGTACTGTGGTACAGCAGAAGGAAAACTGGTTGAAGTCACAAAACCTGTGTTCCAGTCTCAATACTGCCACTGACCCTGTGTGACTTCACCAAGTCATTACACATCCCTGATTCTGATCTTCCACTTATTTATAGACTATCTTTCAATGCCCGGTGCTATGGGAGATGTAGAAGAATAAGGCAAGATACCTGTCCTCAAAAGCTTAACATCTAGTTGCAGATACAAGATCAAATGTTTGTGATGAAGGGAATTGTGCAAAACAGGGCAAAATCCAGCGTCACACTGTGTGGTATGGATACTCGCAGGCCACCAGTTCCAGCAGAGAAGTTCAAAGAGGCTGGAGCAGCCAGGGAAGACCTCCAAGAAGAGGATGGGCTGGATGGGGTCTTAAAAGATGCATCAGACTTTTCATGGCAAAAAACAGTGGGGATGACATTTCAGCTGAGGCAGGAGTGAGCATAATGAACTCAGGACAGACCATGTGAGGACTAAGGATTCAGGGAACCCTAAAAACTGTGGAGGACATTGAAGGTCAGAGAAAATAGTTAGTGCGACCAAACTAGAGGTGATATGAGGTTATGAAAAGTTTACATCATGAGGAGTCCAACAGCTAGAAGGTAACTTATAGGCCATTATATCACGTAATTTCTGACTTTTCACATCCACTCTTTCCTTACCTGCTCACCCATCCCCCATGGAGTCCATGATTTGAAACAACGTATATTTATTTAGCAACAATTAATTGTTTTCACCATTAAAAACACTGAGTTGTCTACTAGGACTTCTGATAAACATGAGCTGGCCAGTGTTTTTTATGCCAAGTTGACACACTTATAGCCAAAAATAAATCAAATAAATACCCCCCCCCTTTGTGAGCCTATGTTCACAGAAGAATAATACAGTTTATGTTTTTGAAATACAGTCAATGGTCCCAGATTGGAAATCAAGGATTTAGATGAAACTCCTTATTTTGTAGATAAGACAAATGAAGACCAGACCCAGCCTCCCCCAAGACCTTTAAGATTTAGAACAGCCTGGGCAGAGTGGCTCAGTGGTTGAGCATCGACCCATGCACCAAGAGGTCACCAGTTTGATTCCCGGTCAAGGCACATGCCCAGGTTGTGGGCCCGATTCCCAGTGCGGGGCATGCAGGGGGCGGCCAATCAATGTTCTCGTTCATCAATGTTTCTATCTTTCTCTCTCTGCCCCTTTCCCTTCCTCTCTCTCTAAAATCACTAAAAAAAAAAAAAAAAAAAAAATTAAAGAGAGATTTAGAACAAACGCAGGGGTACAGGAGCATGGGAGCCGGAACCCTGTTCAAGGATCGTTGGCCCCAGTGGACGGAGGGAGAGACTGCAGTGGTGGTGGGAAGCTAGAGAAAAGCACGCAGTGAGACTAAGGCGAGCGTCTGCATTAGGATATATGGTGAGGAACAAACGGATCCCAGGCAGTTTGATGAAAGCATCGGAAAGGACTTGGTAACTGGAACTGCGGTATGTAGAGGAGGCTGTATCTGTTACTGTTCTTTGTAAACAACAGAAACTGACTCTAGCTATCAAAAGACAAAACATCAAAAACAAAAATAATCCCCACAATAATGAAAGGTTATGGGCAGCTCAGAGAACCAAGGAAAATCTGAAAAACCATGGGGACTCAAAAACCAAGGTTGCACACACCGTGACTCCAGGTCACTGTTTCAGGAATTTGTCACTGTGCTCAAGATTCAAATGCTGGGCTTCCAGGCAGAGTAATTAAAACAATGATGGTGGCAATAGCCAAAGTCAGGGACCTGAGTAAAACACGTGGTCTTTGATGAATCACTTTCCTTCCTAAGCCTGAAAATTCTAAAACTTCCGGCTCTAAAGTGCTATGAGTTATTAAGTTGGAGTTTTGTTCTTTAATATTTCCTGTCTCTCAATTAACCAAGTGTTTTAGATTAGATTCTCCCAGAATTACACTCTGAGACAAGGATTGGAGTGCAAGTGATTTATTTGAGAGGTGACCAGGAGGCACTGGTAAGGGAGGAAGTGAGATGGGAAAGGGGAGAAAGTCAAGACAGATGTGGTCATGAACAAATTGCCATTGTGATCAGCAGGGGCTCAGCCCCACTGGGAAGCTCAGGGAGACTGTAGAGAACCCACCTCAGTGTTGTCCCACCTGAGAGTAAGGAGACTGAGCTATTTATCCACCAGCTTTCCTTGGTCACCAGTGAGGGCTGCTTCCGGGGGCTTTAACTTCTGGCCTGTTCCAGATGAGCTGAGCATGCTCCCAACCTGACAAGGCTCTCCAACAGAGAGTTGCAGGAGCTGGCAGTAGAAAGCCACTGGCATGCAAGAGGAACGGTGAATGCCAAGGCTATATGAGCCGGGCATCAACAGCAGCTACAATTCAAGTGTCTGTAACAGTTTAGCTTTCACAGCGTGTTCACCTTAGAGCCGTAATAATGTTCCATCAGAAGAGCCGATCAGGACCATCAGTGAGAAACTCACAAGCAATACTGCAGAGCTCAGAAAGAGCTAAAGTCTGCGACTGCCTTCCCTACCGTGTTCCTGCTCAACTTCACAGTCTTTCAGTTGCTTGATTTCTGTGGCCTCTTGTCTGTTCCACTCTTGAAGCCAGTGCTCTGCTTCTAAATGGCATTTTAACACCACTGTCCCAAGATAGCCGTGCTGCTCCTCTCTGCAGGAACACGCATGGTAGATGGGTGGAAAAGTGTTACAACTTAAATTAGAAGTGTGAAAACAATGCTGGGAAAATCCATCTGAGGCTGTGCTTCTTGCTCAGTAGAAAATTCACCCTTCAGGAGGATTGATGCTCATTTTGCCAAACCAGGGGTGACAAAGGTTTCGCTGTGGTTTTGCATCCGTTGCCTTTGGAAGGTCTCAGGTGGCATCCTGCCTCTGCTCTATGACTCTCAAACCAAAAGGTGATGAGGGTGTCATAACTGTGTCATGACAGGTCCATGTGCTCACGGTTAACGCTGTATCTGTCCGGAGTGGCCCACTGGTTTGTGTGTTCTGCTCCACCAGCCTGGCCCTGCCCTGCGGCTCCTAAGACAGTGACTTGAGCTGCCATTTCAGTTCAGATCAAGATGGGGACACTGTTACAGAATATTCTCGGGGTGTGCCGTGTATTAGTTATTATTACTCAGGCACACTATTGTGTGTCTTTTTACTATCCACTTATCTAACTCAGACAAATTGGGAGAGGTTGGCAGGTACGTCCCTCAAGTTATTTCCCTCCTCATCTGTCTCCCTTTCTTTGCCTCGGTGAGTGATCTTTGATATGTAATTTATATCATTACATACATGAGATAAATCAGCAAAATAAAATATAGCCAACGTCTATATCTTCCATTTATTTAATATTCAACATACAAGAATGTAAAAAGCGATCAAAGCCATAGCCTAAAACATATGTTTAAGAGATGAATATACTATTTTAAAATTACTTTATAATTTAATAAGCCTCCCAGTTATGGGCTTCAGTAGCTTAACTGAGACATACACCCCTCCCTAATTAGCTCTATTTCCTACATGCCCTGGTCCAGACAGTCCAACTATGCTCTAGTCCCCACATACTTTGCCTGAACTGCACCCAAGTCTTTAACTAAGTCATTTCCTGCACCTTGAATACTTGCTCCCAGTGTGTCTCCTCGGCTTGGCCTCTGTGTCCACACCCCTTCCCATTTCAGTCTCTAGGAAGGCAGCACAGAAGAGAGGTTGAAGACATGTGTTAGAGTTCGGCAGAACCAGGTTAGACAGCACCAAGTTTGAGTCGCAGTTTGCTCACTATTAGCGGCATAACTTTAACCTGGTTACTTAAAATTCTGAGCATCCATTTCTTTGTCTATGCAATGAAACCAACTACCCAAATCCCTAGCATCACTGATGTCCCACCTCCTAAACTCCATGCGCGGTCCCAAGGTGTTCTGACGTTTCCCTCTTGGCGTTCAATCAAAGATCCTACTTATTTAAATGGTGACTGTAAATAAAAAATATACATCATAAAATATGTGTTCTTCCTGTCATCGCCTTACTTGAGAGGAGATTTGTATGCTTCATGCTAAAGAAAGCCAGTTCTCAAAAGCAAATACTGGTCTACCTAGTGACCTTGTGCCTTCTCTTTACTCACTCCAGAAATCCCACTGAATCAATGGGTAAGGGATAAAAAGTTATAAAGCTTACAAGGATTATTTATGCTTCTACTGGACAGAACTAATCTGGACCCTAGAGGCTGAGCATTTGCAAGCAGTACTAGAAAAACTTGGGCAGGCCAAGATGCTCATTAGGCAGAGCAAAGGAGGAAGAGACCTGTTTGCTTTGGAAACTCTTGCTTCCCAAGGATCCACCAAGCCAAGGGGAAGCTTCCACAGTTGTGGGGGGCAATATCATGGTAATGAACATAGCCTTTGACACTGACCCCCAATTTGTGGAATAGCTGAGGTCATGAGCCCTTCTGGGTTCCTTTTACTCTCTGGGAGGGTTTCTCTTGGAGACCACTAAGGTCTCCAGAGCAGTCATTGCACTACTTGTCACTACTCCTCGGGGTGGCCCTCATCTATAGTCAGAGATACAACTACTACCATTTACTGAGGCCTTGTTGGCCCACAAGCTGGACAGGTACTTAGGTAAAATTGTGGTTCTCATCATCTTCACATCATTGCCTAGACAGAAATTGAAGATGTTTTCTTGTAGCACTTTAGGATAAATGGATGAGGCTGCCTGGGCTGGAGGTGACTAGCGTAGAGCTCCAGCTGCTCGAGGAAGGAAACCTGAGGGCTGAGGGGACAAATCTCAACTCACTGTTATCCCTTCCATAGTATAAAAGTCAGTCCTGGCACTGATAGATTGTTTCATTTACTCACACAATAATACTTGGAGATAAATATTATCTATTCACTGCTTCCCAAGTTCACATACTAAGAAAATGGTCAAGCCAGGATTTGAATCTGGTCTGTTTGATCCTATGCTATCTGTTCTCTATCATGAATCAAACTGCTTTTATAGCTGCTGATGCTGACTCTATCAGTTTTGGAAATGTGTGTGTGTGGGGGGGTCTTGCTAAAAGGGCAGAAGGCCTGGGTTTTGACGGCCAGGCTGGCACCTGGGCTGGGCATCAAGAGATGTCTCTATGTGTGTTCACCTATGGCTCTGAAAAGATTAGTCCTATAATCCTACGAGGAAGTCTGTAGAGAAAGGCAGGTTGACCACCTAAAGGTGGCATCTGTCCAAAGGGGCTAGACACCAAGGAAAGGTACAGGTAACAGGTCACCAAGGAAAGGCAACAGGAACCAGAATGAAGTGAGAGTCAAAGCAGCAGGTGAGAGGTGGGGACTGGCACAATCCCTGCACCAGGGACTCTCAAACTTGAAGACATCAGAATCATTTGGATGGTTTGTTCCAACACAGATTGCTCCACACCCAGAATTTCAGATTCAGTAGATTTGATGCAGGGCTGATAATTGGTATTTCTAATGAGTTCCCCAAAGATTCTGATGCCATTGGTCAGGGAACCATTGCCATAGCTAAAAAATAAATGCGGCTGCTTTTTATGGAGAGCTCCAGTCTTGTCAGGACCAGAAAGAACAGAGGTCTCAAATGTTACAATTCTTTGTTCCCAGCCACTTACACTGCCCTCACAATGTACCTGAGCTAAGGTTGGAAGCCATTACAGTGACTTCATTGAATACATTTAAGCAACACTTGCTGTCAGATGTCAATCAGCATCCCAGTGTCCTAGCATCACAGGCACCTTGACCATCATCTATCTAAGGGACTGAAAGAAATGTGCACTCATTGGTATGTTTAACCTTTGATGTTTTTGCCAATAATCCAGCATTCTTCTAGTTCCATAATTTTTTAAACCCAAAGCATAGAAATGCAATGTTCATTTGTAACAAAAAAGATAATGGATCTCCCCTCCATTCTTCCCCAGTCAGCCAAAAAAAAATACCAGATATTAAATCCTTTTATTTGAGTTCGGGGATTATTCCTGCAATGACAGCATTACAATGATGTAGGATCCTGAGTGTTGTAAGGGCACCTTTCCCTTAGCCATGATTTTTTTCTTGCTTGTATCCCGAGCACAGCTAACACAATGAATCGGGCACCGATTGGTGGCCCCTGAGCTGTTTCAATCCCCACCCGGCTTCATTCCCCGTTGGAGAGCTTGTCAAGGCAATCCGCCTCTGAATCTGAAAGAGCCTCTCCTCACTTACAGCCCTTCAGGGGAAAATTGAATTTCTTCCGGAGCAGGTGTGCTGGTTGTTTAGAAGGATGCAGGTAAGGCACGGGCAATTGCACATTTATCCCTGAACTTTTAAGAAGCCATAGATTTCAAAAGAAAATAAATCTTTTCATCCTTCTACAGCTATCCTCTCTTTTACTAAATAACTGGCATTTAAAAGAAACCATTATTGAACATGCCTTCTGAGCCCTTTTATAAGTGCTAACAAGGACTTATCCTAAGAGACAAGGGCTCCTGTCTTTCCAGAGTTAGGTCTCACTGTGAGTATTTAAGAAAAAGTCCTATTTAGCCAAAATAGGCAATTATTTTTATTTCTTCTAAAGATCTGTTCACCAGAAGCAAGCTCAAAATAACACCGACTTGCACCATAGGCTGTTTCAGGCTTTGTGTGCTGTTGTTCGGTCCATGCTCCGAGGAAGGTGGTCCACACGCATCCTGGAGAGAGCCCGGCAGTGCCGGCCTGTTCCGGTGCACAGCAGAGTGATGATGTTCGGAGGGTCCCAACAGCTGCTTCTGCCATAACCACTTAGTTGGTACCAAGGGGAAAATGATATCATTAACAAAAGTGACCAAAAGAAAAATACTTACGAGGAATCTAAAAAGAAATATATAAGGCCTACATCAAGAAAATTTAAAAAGTTTACAGAGAAATATAAATGAAGGTTTTTATACAAGAATAATTATATAATGTTTGTAAGTGGAAAGACTTAATAGAATAAAAATACCAATTCTTTCCTCTTTAATATTGTGATTTATAATAAGAAATACGTATCTGATCTTGTCCAGTTCCTGGCACAGAGCTCCTAAAACCCTTGAAATGTCCTAAGCAATAAGAGCAATAAAGTTATCTTTTGTTCATTATAATCATTATGCTAATGAGGTGATTTTTGGAAAGCCCCTAAGAATGGGAATTGGTTTGCCAGGGGAATCAACCCTGTGATGAGAGGGTTGGAACTTTCAGCCCACATCCCAAACTCCAGGGAGGGGGAAGAGCTACAGGTTGAGTGCATCACCAACAGCCAATGATTTGATCAGTCATGCCTTTGTAGTGAAGCCTTCATAAAAACCCAAAAGGGGTTCAAAGAGCTTCCAGGTCGGTGAACACGGGGAGGTGCTGGGAGGGTGGTGTACCCAGAGAGGGCGTGGAAGTTCTGCTCCCCTTCCAACCTAACCTGCTCTGCGTATCTCCTCTATCTGGCTGTTCCTGAGTTGTATAGTTTCATAAGAAACTGGTGATCTAGTAAGTAAACTATTTTCCTGAGTCCTGTGAGCCACTCTATCAAATTAATCAAAGCTGAGGGAGTCCTGGGAACCTCTGATTTATAGCTGCGTGGTCAGAAGCACAGGTGACAGTCTAGATGTGTGACTGGCATCTGCAGTGGGAAAGGGAGGCAGTACTGAGGACTGAGCCTTTAACCTGTGGGATCTGATGTTATCTCCAGGTGGACGGTGTCAGAATTGAGTTCAACTGTAGGACATCCAGTTGGTGTTACAGAATAGCTTGGTAGTATGGGGAAAAAACAAACAAACAAAAAACGCTGTACATCTGACAACCAGAGTAGGGATGTATTGAGAATGGAGAAGAAACACACAAGAGTGTTTTTCCAAAACAAATAAATACATTTAATGCAATTCTAATAAAAATTTCAATAAAATTCTAATAAAAATTGGTGGGTGCATTTTTCAGGGTTCTCCAGAGAAACAGAACCAATAGGATAAATAGATAAAGATATACATCTGAGGAGATTTATTGTAGGAATTGGCTCACATGGTTATGAGGCCAAGAAGTCCTGTAATCCTGCAAACTAAAGAGCCAAGAGAGCTGGTGGGTAATTCAGACTGAGTTTGAAGGCCTGAGAACCAGGCTCACTGCTGTGAGAAAATAGCTGTCTTGGCTCAAGCAAAAAGACTAATTCTCCCTTCCTCTGTTTTTTTATTCTACGGAGGTCCTCAGTGGATTGGATGCTGCCCACCCACATCGATGAGGTCAATCTCCTTTACTCAGTCTACAGATTCAAATGCTAATCTCGTCTGGAAACACCTTCAACAACCACTCAGAAATATCATCTTACCAGCTATCTGGGCATCCGTTAGCTCAATCAAGCTGACACATAAAATTGAGCATCACAGTGGGGTTTGTGGGAGAGAATTGGATAAAACTACACAAAAGTTCATTCAGAAAAATTGCTGAGAAAATTTGAGAGTGATAACTCTACCTCATGTAATATCAAATCTGTTGATGAAGCCATAAAGATTAAAACTGTGGGGGTCTTGTTGCAAGAAACAGCTGACAGAAGAATGGAATTTTTTAGACAGCCCTAAAACTGAGGCCAACGTAGGTCGATTTTTCAACAAATGGTGCTGTAAGAATTAGCTATTCAAAAAAAATTTTCAAATGCTATCCTCACTGATAGAGATGATCCAGAGGAGGGGGGGGGGGGGGAAGAAGAAGAAAGAAATCAACAAGAACAGTAATTTGACTACATACAAACTTAAACATTTTACAGATCAAAAGTCACTCCTCATTAGTGTGCCATGGTGCCCAAAATTTGCATAGAGAACCCAGAAGTCTTCTGTCAAAATGCAAAACCCTCCAGAGTAGGGGATGATTTCAGCAAGCATGCACCACATGGCTATATGCTGTAATATATTGAAGCACTCCTAATTCATAAATAACAACTGCCTGAGACCGCGCCATTGCCTGCCTTCCCTTTACCACCTGGCCACCCCATCTCTCTCAACAAGATTCATCCTGACCACCCCAAGAGCCAGCAACTGGAGGAGACACACCTGGCCAGAGAGAGCCACTGGGCTGTGGTGCCTCCACCTGTGTCCGTTCTGATCCATCAGTGCCTGTGTCAAGTCCATTAACACCTCTGGAGCATTGCTCCTGATAAGAAGCATGACAAATTGAGCCATTATTAAGGTTAGTTGATGTAGTAACTGCCCTGTTGGATAGAAAGTAGGGCCCTGAGAACATAGGTGAAAAGCCAGATCCATTTTGATGGATGCGTGGAGGGAAAAACAGGGTCAGCCAGGAGGCTACTAGGAGTAACTTGGACATCCAAAGGGCAACCAGGTAGTTCCTGATTTGTAGAGAAAGCCTGCAGAAAATGAAAGAGAGGGGAAGGAATATTGGAGGTTCCTGAGACTAGACCTCTTCAATTTCATAATTTTGCCAACGACTGACCAGATGTCTTGCCTACTCTAACACTTCATTTTGGGTAAATTAAAGTTGCACCAAGCCAGGAGGCCAAAGTCCTCCTGCAGGGTGTGAGTGACACAGACAAAGCACACAGTGTGGCATCTTTGTTGGCCAGCCCGGCTCCTCTGGTTTACAGGGGAAAGAGAGGAGAACAGGTAGCAGGTGCACCAGGAATGCCAATGTATACCCTGCTTTGCACAAGGCAGGGCTGCACCAGAATAACTGTCCCCCCGAAAATGCCAATAGTACCCCATTGAGAAACACTGAGGAGGAAGCTCAGTGCTATTTTGCCTTTACGAATCTTTGGCACTTTTTTTGTTGTTGTTGAGGTAGGGGAGGAGCATTTCTTTAATACAAAATAATAGAGTTTGAAAAGGTCTTTTTTTTTTTTTTTAAGTCAAAGCATTTTTTTTAAGCTTTCTTTGGTGTTAAAAGAAAAAGATTCTAATAATGACATTTTATGCCAAGAGTCATTAGACCAAAATATCTGCCTGAAGCAAAATTTTATTGCCAAGTTATGAACCTGGAAACAGAACCTTAACTATTGTGATAGGAACTGACTGGAGTAATAAAAGTGAATTTGTTAAATAAAATATGTTTATAATTCACTGGGCTCAGAATCAGGTAGGTGAGACGAACCCTCCAGTGAGTCGTTATGATTTTGCAAAACAGTCAAGAACAGCTCGCTGTGCAGGCAGGTAGAGGAGAGCATGCCCTATTGTCATCATTACAGTCTGCGGTTTCATTTATTCATGGGGTGCCAGGGGCGTGTGGCCCTTTTGAGCTGCTAAAACACAGTGGACAAAAGCAAGAAAATGAAATGAAATCCTGGCCTTAAAGAGATTGCAATTGAAATGTGTGAGCAAGTCCAGTTTGGCTGATGACAAGAAACATTGGGAGAACATTAATGCAGTAAGCTTTTGCAGATCCTAGTGGGTTTTTGCAATGACTTTGACAGAGGAAAGGAAGGGCAGGATATAGATTCATTTGGAAGTTATTCTGGGCGGCCAAGGCAATGTGAGCGCAAACAAGGCCTAGCCAAAGAGTAAGACTCTCATTGGGGCATAAAGACTAGAACCAAACAAAGGAAGGAACAAGGTTTAATATTGCACAGGATAGAATTCGTAATTCTTTTACTAAAGGAGGAAAACCTTGGCTAGTGTATAAAAGAAGAAAAGGCAGCTCCAGCTTTTCCCCACAAATGGATGACCTATATAATCATCCTCTGAGAGTGACATGAGGATCAATCACAGGTGACAAGGCATAAAGAAGGGAATCAAAGCTTAGGGAAGGTCGTGCCTCCAAACAAGCCCAGATGTTTCTTGTTTCAATACATTTAAGATCAAAACAGATTTAGAAAGAGTTATGGGCTGAATTGTGTTCCCCCCAAATTTATATATATACCGAAGGGCTGACCCTTAGTTCCTCAGAATATAACTATTTGGAGTTAGGGTCTGTAAAGAGGTGATTAAAATGAGGCCATTAGACAGTCTTTACTCCAATCTGACTGGTACCCTGTAAGAAGAGGAAATGTGGGTACACAGACACCAGGGATACATGTGTGCAGAGAAAAGGCCATGTGAGGAGGTGCCATCTGCAAGCCAAGGGGACAGTCCTCACCAGACCGCCTGACATTTTGATCTCAGACTTCCAGATTCCAGAACTATAAGGAAATAAACTTCCATTGTTTAAGCCACCAGTTGGTTGCATTTGTTACGGCAGCCCCATCAAACTAATATAGGAGAGAGAATAAAATAAAATTTAAAAATGAGAGAGAAGAAGCTCATATTAATAGTAGGGCTTTAAAATGACACCGAAACAGACTTCTGTGACCTTAGAAATCACTTACTGTAGAGAAAACTGAAAGCCAGAGAAAGCAAAACTACTGTGCTAAGTCACAATCAGTTGCTCATAACACTACCATTCAGGTACCCTGACAGTGACCCTGAGCTCTCTCTTTTCACTCGCCCTATCACCTTTGCCCCAGAATGGCCTTGACGGGTGCAGGGCTGAACAGCTGCCTCCACTCTGAGTCTTCTCCATTACTCTCCTGCTATGACCAGGGCAATCTTTCTAAAACCCAAATATCACCTGTAACTCTCTTACTCACAACCTCAATAGCCATCCTTGTCCTCAAGTTCAAACTCCTCCCCAGGCCTATTCCTCTTCCTCTACATGAAAGTCATTATTTCAGGTCCCCAAGCAGGGCCGTGCTGTCTCCTCCACCCAGACCTCACAGTACTGGCCTTCTGTCTGGAGCATTCCTGACTTTCCCTCACCCCCTGCTCTTTAGATGGTAAGTTACTATCATTTTTCAGGATCTTTAACTCTTCTTTAAGGATCACTTCTTCCAAGAGCCCTAATTCTGCATTAGCTGCCCTTTCTAAATTCTCCCTGTCGTCCCCCATTTTAATGTTCATCATATTATATTGTAATTAACACTCTAATAGACCATAAACTGGATAAAGGTGAAACCTAGGTTTGTTTCATGCTTAATAAATATAAGTTGAGAAAACTGTATGTTTTGGGGAGGTTTTATTTGCACTGCCTCAGATTTTGGCAGACTTTTTTTTTCTTTATTGATTTGAGAGAGAGAGGAAGGGAGGGGGAGAGGGAGAGAGAGATAGAAATATTAATGAGAGAGAAAGAACATCGATTGGTTGCCTCCTGCATGCCCCCCACTGGGGATTTGGCTCACAACCTGAGCATGTGCCCTGACCGGGAATTGAACCGGCGACCTCTTGGTGCATGGGTCAATGCTCAACCACTGAGCTACACAGGCTGGGCTTGGCAGACATTTGTTAATCTGACTTGCCCACTATAGCCATATAGATGCTTAATAAATGCTAGCTGGATAAATGAAAAATGCAGATGATACAATGTGCACTATCAGGGTGTAGGAAAAGGGTCACTTGTTGCAGCTGCTACACGCTTCACCAGCAATATGTTCATCTGACCCACTTACCCATCCTCACACAAAGCACAGGATCCCTGGAGGTCATCGAGGAAATGACCTGCTAAGAAGGGGACTGAAAACCTCGAGGAAAATGTGGAAGAGCCTTTGGAAGCCTACGGAACAGGTATTTCTAGTGCTGGCCTACCTCTGGCCATGTTAGGGTCTGCGAACAACATCCCCAGGAAGCCCAGGAAAAGGGAGGAGGAGCACAGGTGGGCCTTTATTGAACAGTCTTCAAACCTAGACAAAGCCCCAGACACCGAGAGGTTAGGTGACTTACAAAGGTCATGAAGGTAACCAGGTGCGATGGTAGGGGCTGGGATTTGAACGCAGAAAGTGTGGCTTCAGGGTCTGTGCTATGAACCACTACAGTACATGGTAGGGTGAATTTCCTGAATTCCTCTATTGGTGAGAAAGGGTGGTCAAGACTTCCTCACTGGAACTGGAGAATTCTTGCTCCGCATGCTTGCACATTAGACATACTGGAGGGGTCCAATAGGCCCTTTCAGAAGGAAAGATTTTTCTCTCTGCAGGTCTGGATTTCTACCAGTGGAATGTCACCAGTCAGAAAAGGCAGGTGGCAAATTTAAGCAATTAGTGAAAATCAGGACTCACAGTCTTGAGAATAATTAATGTTGTCTTCTAATCTCTTTCCATATTGCTTAAAAACTTTGCATATTGCTTAAAAGAAATGTCATCTACGCCTCCCTGTTTCCACAACCTGACTGTGAATAACAGCACTTTTTTCAGAGCTCTGCAAAAGCATCCTTTAAAGGGGCTTTCCCTCAGTTACCAGCCAAGTCCACGCACTTCCCTGCAGATATGACATGCCTAGGCCCCTGTAATAGTAGAACTGCCAGGAATGATCAGATATGTGGTTACAAGATGACAGGGAACCTCCTGCACCCTGTTGCCCCATTGTTCCCCATTGCCAGCTGGCACCTAAAGGACAGTGATTGAGAACCCAGAGAAGATTACAGCACAAAGATCTTGAGGAAATACAGAAGAGCTTCATGGAAATGGTATCACATGGTATGTGGTGAAGGATGAGAAGAATATTCACAGATGAAGAGGGGCAGAGACTGCAGACAGAGAAAACAGCAAGAACAAAGGAAAAGAGGTAAAAATGCAGGGAATGGATGAGGAAGAGACAGTTTGCTGTAGTGTTGAGTTTTCTAAGGTGAGAGCAGGAGAAAGCACTGCAAAGGTTGCCTAGTGCTATTTTCTGGTGAGCCTTTAAGACCAAAAGAAAAATGGGTTCAATTTGGAAGGCATTAGAGAATCATTGGAAGTTTTGAAGAGAGACGTGATATAGAGTATTAGGAACTGGAGGGGACCTTAGAGATGGCCCAAGTTCCTCACTTTACTGTAAAGGGAACAGAAAGGGCAGAGGACTTGGGTAGAGCTCACCCGGAACCAGAAGCCAGGTCTCTTGACAACAGTCCAGTGCTCTCTACACCAGTTACCTCCTCTTTGCCAGTCCGTAATTATGTCTGATCATGTGGCACCTAGGTGGTATTATTCATGGTGGCTTTCTACAGTTTGTTGTTTTTTGTTTAATATACTACCACCCACCCCCACTTCTTGAATGGGGCTTGCTCACATGCTTAGGAGGTAGCTACAGAACTACCATGTTTTGGTTGTTTAGCATGTCCCGGGCCCTGAGCTAAACATATTATACATTTTTTTCTCTTTTTTTTCTCACAACATCCCTATCATAGATTATTACCACATACTATTTTGCCAAAGATCTCACAAGCAAAAAGAGATGAGGCTAGCAAGGTATGGAAATGAACTAAGTGTTCATCAACAGATGAATGAATGAAGAAAGAAAATGTGTCATGCACATATACAGTGGAATATTACTCAGCCTTGAAAAAGGAGATCTGGCCATTTGTGACAACATGGATGAACCTGGAGCACATTATGCTAAGTGAAATAAGCCAGACACAGAAAGATAAATTCTGTATGATCTCACTTATATGTGGAATTTTAAAAAGTCAAACTCACAGAAGCAGAGAGTAGAATTGTAGTTGCCAGGGGCTGGAGTGGGTGGGGAGAATATGGAGATATATTGGTCAAAAGTTGCAAAGTTTTATTTATGCCTGATGAATAAGTTCTGGGGATCTAATGTACAACATGATGACTATAGTTAGTAATACTGTGTCATATACTTGAAATTTCCTAAGAGAAAATTTCTCAGTGATCTCACCACAAAAAAAGGTAATTATGTGAGGTGATGAATAATTAGCTTGATTGTGGTAATCACTTCACAATGTATGTGTATATCAAAACATCATGTTGTATATGTATATACTAATTTCACTTGTCAACTATACCTCAATAAAATTGGGATGAGTGAACAGACAGACAGATAATTAGATAGGTAGGCAGGTAGGTAGGTAGGTAGGTAGATAGATAGATAGATAGATAGATAGATAGATAGATAGATAGATAGACAGATAAGATGTTGGGGTGAGGAAAAAAAGAGGTGAGGCTAGGATTCCACCCTTGTTTTCCTTTCTCCCAAGATCAAATCCCTTCCACTATGCCAAATGCACATCCTACTTCAGCATGTGGTGATGCCCAGGGTCCCTTGAAAATCCCTGAAACAAAAATAGGTAGACATAATTCCTTTTTTTCACAACTGAACACCAGTCTCCCCATCCAGAGACCACTCTGACCAGAGTAGCCATGGCAGGTGTTGACCCACACCTGGCTGGTTCACAAGTCCTCACTACATCCCTCAGAGCATCGCCCTGATGACATGTGACTCTAACACTAGTCCATATAAGCAGCACAGCTCCTGTGTTCTGGCCAGATACAATCTGCCTGCCCCACTTCTCGGCATAGAGAAATCTTATTGTCTGTGCATTGTAACTTGAGGGAAATCAACCTCCCATGCTGGGCCATACAAAAAAACTTGAGGGAGGGAGGAAGAGAAGCAGAGGAAGAGAGAGAAAGAATGAGATTTCCCTGCACCATTCTATTCAGTGGTCATATATCCTAACATGGGACCGAGAGAGGAGGGAGAAAATTATTACCCTTCAGGCAGTCTCAATCCTCGGGCGCTTTTCATAGTGACAGCATATCACTATGTGGAGTTAATTCTAGTGTTTAAAAATATCTTTTTTATACAATACAGGGTGGAGCAAAAGTAGGTTTACAGTTGTTCGTATGGAAAATAATACAATAATTAATACATAATAATACAAGAATAAACTCTGTGTTTCGGGTACTCACAGCTGTAAACCTACTTTTGCCCACTCTGTCTAACCCTTCAATTCAAGGCAACTTCAGCTGATGCTGAACAGAAGAAAGCACCGAGCTGTTTCGATGCTGGAAGGAACACTGGTGTGCTTTCTACATTCTAATGCAGTACCTTCCTAAAGAATTTTCAAGGGTAATTTGCACTGTATGACACTTTTTTTACATTCTGCCTTTAAAACCTAATCTCCAGTAAGATAGATATAAGACCACTCTATGTTCAAATTGTTTTGGAGAACTCTCTTCTGCTTCTTTTATCCCTCCCTATAATCTATCACGTTCTGCTCTCAAAGTCCAAAGCCAGGTGGTGTGTGGTGGTAGGCAAGTGGGGTTGGTGACAGGGCCAGCCAGGGTTCAGGATATATGGATGTTTTCATGGAATACTAACTAATATTGTACCATTCTTCATTCATTTTACCAGCATCTTTTGAGCACCTACTTATGAGCCAGATTCTGTGCTAGAAAATGGGTACAAAATTGAGACTTACTTAGTAACTTGGTGTTAATACAGAAGGAAGTACAAAGTACCCTGTTTCCTCCATCTCATATAATAGGAACCACAGGCTCCATTAGCATTTCATCACCATACACTCATCACGCAATTAAATTCACTTTAATCTTAGGTACATTAAAACCATTGGAAATATTACTCCAATGACTTTACTTCATAGCTTTAGAAAAAGAAACAAACTCTTGTATTCTTCACATACTCGTTTGTTATGGACTGAATGTTTGTGTCTCCACCCCCAAAAATGTATGTGTTGAACTTCTAACCCCCAGCCCTCTCTCTCCTGTGTTGTATCTCGTTTTATAACTTTTCACCCGCAGGAAATATTAGGCATGGTGCTCTCCAAGTCAAACAGTACTCATGGCTGTCTATGTCTACCAGAATCACTGTATGAACACTTTATCTGGTTCCCTGTAACATACACCTAGCCTCTCTTGCTTGCTTTCTCACTGACAGCTCTCCTGCCTTTGGACTGGTCTAGATCCCCTTTCTGAGCATCCCCACACTCCTGTTTTTCCACCTCTATACCTTGCCCTGCAATATCTCCTGCCTGGATTCACCACAATCCTGGGTTCACTGTCAAGGCTCATCTCCATAGCCATGAACTTGAACCGGTCTCACTAACCAGATGTGACTTCTTTCTCCCTCCTTTGAATTTCATTTGAACATCAGTTTTAGAATTTATCTGACTTCCCCTTCCATTTAGTTATGTTTGTTGTGGCTTAGAATTCCTGCTAGACTGTGGGTTCTTTAAGAAATGAGGGTGTAGCTCAGTCACTTTCTCCACCTCAGATGAAGCCACACAATGCTCTGAAGAGTCCCTGAATGAGGCTCTGCTTTTCTGAGTCATTTGAAAGCAATCCCCAACCATACTTTCCTTCGTGGCTATTTGGAAGCATCAGTCATTCACTGTGAACACAGTACATGTGTCCCATTGTGTGCTAGACAACCTGGACCAGAAATTGCCAAAGTTAAAAGTCAGACTATTTCACTTAAGCATCCAGATTCCCAGATTCCCCTGGAATACTGAAAAATCTCATAACACTAGACATTCCCTCATAACGACCATCAGAAAGGGCAAATTTGCAGGTACCCTCTTTGGGTGGGGCATGCCTGCTGCAGTCTCCACTGTCCACTGGGCCTGCCTCTTCTATTTAAGTCACCTGCTGGGCCCTCCAGGTATTTGAATTTGCAAGCCCCAGTCTTAATCGTGTTTGGCCTTTGCCATTCCCAAAAAACCTAGTATTGGATGTTGCTCAGAACAAAAACTCTACACTTAAAGCTTTTCAAGTCATTTTTTAAACATACACTCCACTGCATATTAACAGTGAGAATCCTGAATGACTTCCTGATGTGCTTCTTTCTGAAAAGGTGTCTCCAAGTACCTTTAGAAATTGTAAATCGACAGCACACAAAGGCAGCATGAAAGTCACTTCAATGAATATAAAAATAAAACAAAATTGTAACATGTGAAAATGTCAAACCCTCATTAAAATACTAGAAATGTTATTTAATAAAAGAGTCTTGGAGATTCACACTGTTAAACTGAGATACTGAGGAACTTTATGCACATATTTTAACATATAATCAAAAGAAAAAACTGAACTGGGAACTGTAAGAAAAATAATTTTGCCATATGT